>OX276386.1:2118318-7836428 GCA_946251855.1 Alsophila aescularia | reverse complement strand
TACAAGGATTTCGTGTGATCTTTTAGCATCCAATAATCGTTACATATTATAAATTCAACTATAATTACAAATACATTAAATCTTACATACTTTAATATTATTTATACTGTGCGTGAATTATTGTGATATTTACTATTTTATTTTCTATATATTTGTGTACTTAATTTATATTTATTAATTTAAAAAAAGTCCGTGCGTCACCAATGGCCTGAGCTGAAAATCAGTGCTGTGGATTTTCTTTCACAGTTTTTTTGCTGAGCTCAGACCTTTTCTGGCAGCACTGTACATGGCAGCGATCTTTGTACACAGGTGCTTAGTTGCTTGTTTTTGGTTAAGTTTCTCTGTTGATTTATGTGTTGCTGTGTACAGTTTGTGAGAATAAATTATTTCTTATCTTATCTTATGTACGACCCAAAATTCAGGTTCGATGTGAGTTCGACACCCAAAACCTCCAGATAGTCGCCTATTTGGTATTGTGAGATCGGCTTAGAGGACTGTATGGAACTTTAAAATATAGCATCAAATTACCTTGTGACTATTACGTAGTAACCGTTGTGTTACACCTTTGGGTTTAATATCAAATTTATTTATTTCATGATAAACACTTACCCCCTTACTTATAAAAAGTTATGCAATGATTAAAAATTCCGCGCAGTACAATATTGTACTGCGCAGTATTTCTAATCATTACTTAATCATTGCATAACTTTTTATAAGTAAGGGGGTTAATGATTCACAATAAAAAGTACATGTAAGTTTAAGATTCACATTTTAGTGTACACAGAACCTACACTAAGCTGAGCTTGTGTTGCAGGTTTCTGTATTACCTTCGAGCATATTACAAAAACTATAGGTACTACGTTAACAAAGTACATGAAATGCAAGTTATTATTTTAACTTAAATTTGCTTTAATTATAATTTATATTTTATATTATTTATATAAATAATAAATATTAAATATATACTATGTTATATAATAGTTAAGTTAGTTAATTAAAAGCATGCTTACAGTGTGAGAGTGGGTATGTGTGATTTTAAAACGAATGAGTGAAAAATAAACAAATAAATAATTTTGGAATTAGGACTAAGCTGAATTGTTATGATATAACTTTTAATAAATTTTCTGTATCTTCATAATTTAAATAAGCTAGCCATTTAATTAATGCACTCCCGGATTATTTAATGTTACAAAATTGTTAATAGCTTTGTTTATTTTTATGATTATAAATACTTGTATATACCTATTTTAATTGGGTTAATGGCAAAGAAAATATAACACATTTTGGTAGTATGACTATGGTATGACTATGCAGCCACTCAAAATCAATAAATTAGAATAAGTGATATTTTTCTGGTTCAATTGTAATTAATTTTTTATTTTAAATATGAAGCGGCAATTATATTTTTTGAAAAATATTTTAATTTTTTACTTAACCTACTTTTATTCAAAATAAACTTCATCATGTTGAAATTTTATGATTTTTATTGAGGCACTATAAAATATAATACAGTTTTAATACATAAAGCTAGTTCGAATGATATGGAAGTTCTTGAGGTTTTTGTTACCGCCCCGCTTTCATTGCAGCCCAGTGTATATTATATATCTAAAAGTAGTATTTTTCTTCAGATAATTAACTCAATTTCAGCTCCACGTGACCGCAGAGATGTTCACGCTTAGCTGATCCTACGTAATTAGTCCTTATTAAGTACGTCCTGTATCGTCTTAACGCGTTCTAGTGAATAGTTTCAAGGTTCTGACATGGAATAGTTTGATACTTTAACGTCTAATGGTGAGGTATGGAGGGAATGTAATTTTATTATGTGGTATGGTCATAGTATTATAATGACAATCCACACTGTACTAATCCATACGAATATATAAAAGTGAAACGTTGTCTGTTTATTTGTTTGTTTGTTTCTTTGTGGAGTTTTAACGAGATAACGGCTGGATGGATTTTAATAAAATTTGGAATGAATATAAAAAATATAAATGGAATAGCTTACACAATGGAATAAAATATAGGATACATTTCATCCCGGAAATGGTAAGTTTATACGGAATTCTGAAGTATGCTTGATTATTTGCTGTAAGGAATGATTGCCATGGAAATTAAATAACTAGTCTGTCAAAAAATATCAACAGCTGTTAGTGTTCTACTTTTGTATTGTTTTATAATAACGTAGAAAAACAAGGATGCTTTTTTTCGCGATAAACTGTGGTCCGCGAGGATGAAGTCGTGGGCGGGAAAGCTAGTAATATATAAAAAAAAAACGTTGACTGTTTGTTTGGGAGCTTTCACGTCAAAACGGCAGAACCAATTTTGTTTATAATGATTTAATTTATTAATTAACTTCTAAAAGGAGGGGATTCTTAAGTCGTCTGTATATTATTTTTTGTTAATAAAGTAATAATAAAGCGTGACACTTATTGTCACTTGTATCTATTTACTTGTGACGTTAACTTTCTTGACTTTACTTATCCACCATTTCACCATTACTTATCCGAATCTCCCCCGTACTTTCCCACACTTCCCGCACTCTGCTCACCTCTGCTTCTCCCACCCATCGACCGTTAAATCCATCGTACCATCACAATATGTCTAACTAAAGGTACAAATAAACAGTCAAGCGTCCCCAATGATACGCCCTCTACACAAACCGCTCCATTCCATAGCGTCGTCCTTTCAACCTCAAATCAATCTTGGCGATAAGCCCCTTTATTTCTCCTCCGCCATTGATTCCTTTAAAAAAAAAACTTAATCCTCTACCCAGGTAGTTTCCGATAAAACGGGAGCCAGTAGTGCAGTGGAAAACAGTACAAGAGCTTCACACAAAATAATTTCTTACATAGCCTTAAAAAAAACTGAAGTTCTCGCACAGTCGATCTTCACTCCGCTTGGGGGTCGCTTCGCTCGCCGCCTCCTCCTTCGTTACATTCAGGTCTCCTATGCTCGTATTGTTTTTATATATATAAACCTTCCGTGAAAAATTATCTAACTGTTGGTGAAAACCGCATCAAAAATCCGTTGCGTGGTTTAGGTGGAGTTATCGGCCAAATATACAGAGAGACAGACAGATAGACAGACGCGGAAAGCGACTTTGTTTTATACTATGTATTGATATTGAAGACAAAACAGAATAAACAGTTTTTACTTTGACTATGATTTTCCGTGATAAACTTCCCATGCATAACAGCTGACCATTAAGACCAGGCTCTGCTTTTTAAGGGTTTTTTCCATAAACATTCTGGGTCAACCACAAACCTGATAAATGTGAAACTTAACATATATGTTTTTGAGATCTTTATGTCTCTAAGATTTAGACAAAAACATGATTAACATTATTTTATTCGATACATTTTGTTATCAAAAATTACGCTATTTTCGGTAATATTTAAAAAAAAACTACTCAACGGCTTAAGTTTTATCTCTCTAATAAATCTCACAGTAAGAAAATATAGTTTATTATCTAATACTAAGACAAAATTTACCGAACTAAATTATTAGCCTGCCAATAAAATAAATAACTTTTGAGACATATGTCATTTACTTCCGAGCTAAATTGTGTGTCGAGCAAACAGCACTCGCGATATTCAAGCTTGTTACGCAGCCACTTCAGTGCTTATTGCGGATAGCGGGTGGCAGAGTGTAGGGGAGCCGGCAGGGGAGTGGGGAGTGGGAAAATGTAACCTTGGAGCCTGGCCTAAGATACTGTATTACATTGTCTCTCTATACCCAGCAGTGCTCATTGGATCGAAGAACTAGGTCAAGATAGAACGTTCTTACCGGTGAGTTTGAAACGTAGCGAGCAAGTTTCAAAGTTCTGCAGACGTTCAATATGAGCGAATAAGACTTTGTACGTTGTTTACTTAGGATGGTCGAGCTGGAGTTTAATTAAACTGTTAAAGCTATCAACATTGATACTTATGTTGAAGTATGTGCAAAGATACATTTGAGAGAATTTACAAAGTCACGTATGTTAGTTTAGGAAGTTTGGATTTTGTAAAAGTGCTAAAAAGTGCCAGGGCCTACAGTCTCGGCAAAAAACGAGGCTACCGATCGGTAAATAATAACGAAAATAATTAATTAGTTTTTAACAATTGTAAGTCTCTACGACCGATGTACTGAGCAAAATTGTCTATTATCTATTAGTGATCAATGTGGGCGCCGGGAGGGAGGGGGGAAAAGAATTCAGTTGCGTCCCCATGGCTTTACAAAATTTCATTATTGTTTGAAGCTTTTGTGTTAAATTTTATTATTTTGGTTACACATGGGTACATTATAAACCTAACTCATGTAAAAAATGATGGTTGTGGAAAAGTCATTGAATTAATATAAAATTGAGGTCTAGGTTGTTGTCCAAAATGGATGACCTAATTGTCGATTGAATTTAGTGTCTTCCTTTACTTTCAGTCCTTTCCTTTAAGACTGAGCATGCACAGATCGTTCAGCCGAATACGAATATCGAAAAAAATAATGATAGGGAGATATAACTAAATCTATTTGGGCTGCTTCGATCGCGCATATTTAGTTGTATACATTTAAATGTTCATTATGATTAGTAATTATATTTTACTTTACTTTGCGACTGATTTCGGTTGTAAAGCTATTGATATCTATGTCGACACTGCAGCCCCAGCTTGAACTGCAAAAACCAAAACAAACAAGGCAAAGTCTGATAAACTTGTCCCGGTAAACACGGACGAAGAAATGAAAAGAGCTTAAGTTGTTATCTACGCAAAAAACTAGCGATATTAAAACTCAGTCTCTAACTCGACATGTACACCTTTACAGCCTTTCTTCCTTCACCAACTCCTCTTCAAGCGCACTGTTTATTGAAGCCAATAAGGTGGGGAGGAAATAAATTTGTAGCCAATGGGCGCTGTTCCTCGGATATCTGGGATTTTTCTACTCAGACTTTCCTTTTGGAGACTTTCTATTTGGGGACTTCTACCTAGTATGGCAAAGGAAGTTTGAATCTTATAACAGAGAAATTTGAGATTGTAGAACCATCTCCGATTATTGATTTAAATTTAAACTAGAATGTCGAGTACCTACTGAATTATTACAGAATACAGATGAAAGAGAGGCTTCGCAAAAAAAATAGGTGGAGGCGACATGTGACCAGCAATCAGCATGATGGCTCTTATTTAGACCAAAAAGTTAGCTTTGCAAATTAGCGTGGTAATGCAGCCAGCATTATGGGCACTTTAATCTCCACCAAAGGTATTTTGTGTATATAGTAAATTATTGTGTTTTATATTTTTTGTAGAGTGTATATTTGTTTTCGTACGTTTTACTCTCTGTCACGATGGACCGACGACATTGTAGCCATCGCAGGAAGTCGGTGGATGGAGGTGGCACAAGATCGCTCGTCATGGCGCTCTTTGAGGGAGGCCTATGTTCAGTAGTGGACTTCTAAAGGCTGACATGATGATGATGATGACGACTCTCTGTTCAGGAGGAGAAAATATCTTGATGATAAACTTGGAATTTTGTTAATATACTACTTCTTGAAGACTTTGGTGTCACAACATGCCCAATGAAAAATAATAATAATAATCCATACCAATATATAAAAAAAAAACGTTGTCTGTTTGTTTGTTTATTTGGAGAGTTTTCACTCAATAACTGCTGGACGGATTTTGATAAAATTTGGAATGGAGATAGCTTATACCCTGGAATAAAACATAGGATAATTTTATCCCGGAAAATTTTAAGTTTCCACGGGAATACTGGGAAATGTTGATAACTCGCTGTAACGAATGGTTTCCATGGAAACGAAATAACAAGTCTGTCAATAAACATCAAGAGCGTTGGTACTAGACCTACTTTTGCATTGGTTATTAATGTATTAAAAGAACTTAGGATGCTTTTTTTATACGCTTTATTCGCGATAAACTAGTCCGCGCGGACGAAGTCGCGGGCGCGAAAGCTAGTATTATAATAATAATAATACAGAAATCATTCATCAATACCTCGCTTATAAACATAACCTTATTAAAGAAAAAACCGCTTACTATAAGTACACGCCCGAAATAATATTAGAATCAGATTGTGACGAGGTCCAAACCTCTTTCATAATAATACTCTTTTCATAATCCATTTCTTTTCATTTTGATAGTTCATTATCCATTCAAAATACAAATATCCTGTCATTGACATTGATTTTTAGTTAAAAATAGAAAAATATTCCACTTTAGTGCTTTCATTGATTTAATTTGCAAAATATATCTTTCGTCCTTCCTTCGCTAACATTAATATAAAAAAATCTGAAAGTCTGCTGCTCTGGTTTGAGGAACATCATTGAGTTGCAGCGCCCGATCGCGTTGCACTCGATGAACGGCTTCGCGCGGCTTGCTTGATATCAGACTCTGGCCTGCCGAGTCTGCTCCCGCCGTGTGCTAGAATCAAGCGGAAGGAAGTTCCTGTAATTCTGTGTCAAAGAGGTTTGGGTCCTGGAATAGTGGGAGCAACCCAAACCCGGGGACTGCCTCGCGACAAGATGATTATAAATTATACTGGGACAGGACAATTATCACAGACAAGACGATTCATCACAATAGGCCCGACATCACAAAAAGAAAAAATCTGTCTTCCTAATTGACATTGCCATTCCCAATACACACAATATATCATCCACATACACAGACAAACTAACTAAATACACAGACTTAGCAATAGAATTAAAGACACAATGGAGAGTTCAGACAGTCAAAACAATTCCCATAGTTTTGTCATCCACAGGTGTAATACCAAACACACTACACACTAGCCTGCAAGCACTGGATATACACCAACTAACCTTCATTCTGCTACAGAAAGCCGGTATTTTAAATACGTGCAGAATTGTACGCAAGTTTCTATCGCTCGATTAAATTCAAAAACTGATTTTCGTTTGGCCAAAAGCCCGCGATTATTGGTTAAACCTCGGCAACGAGAGAATCATAAACGATTTTGACAATAATAATAATAATATATTTTTATTGCAGGCAAAAATACCAATAAATTGTAAAAAGATACATAGAAAAAAGAAAAAGATACAGAATATACATAGTAAAATGCAACTTATATACTAGTAATACTTGCAAGTCATTTGCGATTCTCGCTCTGGTGTACAGATAGCCAAAATCTAAAAATAGGAATTATTTAAAAATTACATTGAATAATATCCCTCTAGGGTGAGAAATAGGGGTGAGATTAAGAGAGGGCTTAATCTTAATCTTAATCTTAATCTCACCCCTTGCCCTCTATCTGTCTCTTTGTCTATATGTACCCAAATCTTGAGGTAGAAATCTTCACAATGCTATTTCATGTTCTAAATAAATTATAACTAGCTCAATGCACCTAGCTGTTGAGTTGAGTCCTAGATTTAAACAAACAAACAATAAACACTGAAAAAGAAGAGCAAAATGAAAGTCGAGTATATTTTGTATTCATGACTTTCAATAAATAACGGTAGGTGCGCGAGATACACGTTACTATTGTTCTGAGGTCGATAGATTCTCGATAGCCAAGTTATCACAACAAGGATACATCGTAAATTCGAGCGTATCTCTGGATTGGTAGTTATTATTTGACAGTATTTTTTAATGTTATGAGTAATAAACTACCAACCAGACGCCAGACATTGGTAAAATTGAATAGTACTTTTTTATTAATTACTAGTTTTTCCGCCCGCGACTTTGTCCGCGCGGACTACTGTTTATCGCGAAAAGAAGCAACCTATGTTCTTCTAGGATATTAAAAACCAATGCAAAAGTAGGTATAGCACCAAAACTTATATAAACCAAACCAAAACAACCAAACGTATACCAAAACGTATTTTTTGACATACTTGTTATTTGGTTTCCATGGCAACCGTTTCTTACAGCGAGTAATCATTTTTTTCTAGTTTTTCCAGTTTTCCCGTGGATACTTACAATTTCCCGGGATAAAAAGTATCCTATGTTTTATTCCAGGGTATAAGCTATCTCCATTGCAAATTTCATCGAAATCCGTCCAGCCGTTATCGCGTGAAAGTTCTCCAAACAAACAAACAAACAAACAAACAGACAACGTTTCACTTTTATATATTGGTATTGAAATATCAAAATTTTCCTTTCATCCATAATATTTTTGCAAAGCTTAACAACACATACATTTTAAAAGGATCAAGTTTAGGGAGTTTTTTTTCGGTTTACATCAGATAGGAATGAAGGTTGCAGACGTGCCTGGTTAGCAGATATCCACAATGGCAGCTCGATGACGTAGTAATTTAAGATGATTTTCCTCTTTCGAGAATTGCTCTCTCGAGTTCGTGAACAAGTAGTACATACAAAATGGTGGCGGACGTTTTCTCTCGATTTGATCGCATGTATTTTTAAGAGGGGTTGCATTTTATTTTCATTTAATTACGCGATGGTTACAAAACGTATTCAAATACGAATTTATTACACGTATTTTTCTTTTTCACGCGTGAATTTACTATTTAATGTTTTCATTTTGAAATTACGTTGATGAATTAAATAGAAACAGAAGAAATAAGCCAATTACAGTTGTTTTAATAACGTAGACTAAAAGGTTACACAAGTCACTTTGCTCGACTGACACCATCCATCTGTAAGTTTTAAACAAGCTTTTATTAGGTCAATCTGTTATAATGGGAATCTAATGAACTGAATTTCACTAATTTTTAATAAAAATATCTATTTTAATCTTTGTAAATGTATGTAATTCCGATGACAATATAATAATATAGTACCATCGAGCTGGTCTGATGATGGAGGTGGTAACGGAATCCTTGTAATGGTTACTAAAAAATCCTTCGAGTTTGAGCTCATTAGATGTGTCTTATCGAGTCCTACTGATGACGACATGTTATTACATTTTACATGAAAAAGAAGGAGTATAGTGTATTTAAGATTCACGTATGTTTGTATGTATGTATGTTTGTATTGTATATTTTTGTATGCTTATATTTTTTCATCGAATTTTACAATATGGGTATCAAATTGAAGGCACATTCCAACAGCATAAAGTTGCTTATCTCAATATACTCAGGTGTACTGGGGGTACATTTAGCAGCTATTAATTTGATTTTAAGTTACTTTAATACTACTAGTCATTACTACTCATTTTTTTAGTACTCATTACTCATTTAAATTGTGATTTTTATGATATCGGAAACAAATTAAATAATAGATATTTGTCGAACTATTCAAAAAAGTAATAATCACAAAAACAAATATATTTTAAGGTCTGATGGTATTTTTTTCATACTTTTGTGTCAAGCCATTTTCGATATATGACAAATCACTAAATTTTAGCCCAGTAGAAACTTGAATAACTCAAAAACCGTAGGACACACAAATTTTGCTATTTGGGCACCTTAACTAATCAAGGAAAGCTACCTATTCATGTATTTGGTTCCAACCTAAATCAATTTTGAAAAATAAATTTTGCTGGGGTAACGTTTCAAACATTACCGCAGCAAAATCTGTTTATCATGATTATTTCTGAAAGAACTTGACACACAAATTTTGCTGTTTGGGCACATGTATTCCTCACGACACTCTAATTTTCTATCATACTCTCATCCTTCTAAACCAGAACATTTTGCTGCGGTAATACACTCTATAATTTATTGGCATAAGCTCTTTTTTGGCAAGGCAGGCGTGTTGTTTAGCTATTAAGCTAGTTATTTAAGAATTATTTCATTTATTTTATTGTTGTTTGTTTATTTATTTATTTATGAGATGCACAAAACAGATTACAGAAATATATAGCAAATGAGAATTAAATGGTAAATTATGCGATCGATTCCATAATCCAATCATTATGTGCACACGGCATCAATAAAAAAAACAGCGAAGTTGCCATAAAGATTAATAATTATAGCTAAAGTTGCAAGCACTATTCCACAATTTAAGTAGGTATTTTAAATGCATTTTATAGGCGTGCTGACTGCAGGTTCGCTTCATTGCCTTCTACCTGCAATGATAAGTGTATTATAACCATGTTATCAGACACACATCCGTCACTATCGCCACCCAAAAAAGCAAGCCGTTGAATTACAATAAATAATTAATTGTGAATAAGTTCATAAATACAAAACATGGCAGTGTTACGATACAGTACACCACAATACATAAAATTGTAGTTCATTACGAAATATTTATATGGCACTTCTGAAACGGTTGAGACTAAAACTGAATAATATATTTCATGGTATAATCATTTGAGAGTTCATTACGAGCGTTACCGTTATAACTTTTAAATGCCTGATTGTTTGATTGTGAGTGCCTTTCCTGCCTTAAACGATTACAATGATACCCAGTACTGTAGTTTAAACAATATAGAGCCGCACTGCACTACTCTAGTCACCCTAAGACTGGCTATAATGTCTTTGAAACTTGAACATAGTGATTTTTGCGCACTAGGAAGGTACTCCTTGGCGGGCAAACATCTGCCAAGGAACTTCGCCTGGCGGGCTCTTGTAGAGAGTTAGTTCCTTGTACTACCGAACTTCAAGCATAGATTTATTGACCAATCCAAGTTAGATCTTCAAATCAACTTGTAGGAAGCGGTGTTCGTGTTTATGTATGTTTGTTTGTTCAACCATAACTTTTGAAACATTGAACCGATCTTCATATTTTTTTATATTTTTTTTGGTAATTTTAATATAGCTTTAAATTTCGCGTATACGCTAAATTAGTAAGGTTGTTGAGATAAGAGGGTCCAAAAGACGTCCAAATTTTCAAAATTTCAAACTGTGTTAATCAGATTGACCTGATTAACTCACATTGAAATTTTGAGTGAGGTGTGAAATGAAAGGGCTTTATTTGTACATTTCAAAACTATGTTTGTTTTATTTAGTATTTCGTACTATTTGAGTTATTAGTTGAAATGTGAAAAAAGTCGATACAGCGCGAGGTCTCGGGCGAACCACTAGTATTAGACTCTACGTTTTAGTTTCTTCTTTTTCTATTGAGAGAAGCCACTAGCTCCTGAAACACAGTTTTTACTAATTCAGGAGCCTAAGGATTCATATTTTGGTTCTGTGTCACATACCTATTTATGTCAATAAATTATTTTGTATATGTATTAAAACCAAACATAAAACCAATACTTAATTAACAAATTCGTAAAAAAACAAAGTTGCAAGATTTCACGTCTCTGTCCTTCTTCATTAGAATGCCGACGGTAGCCAACGGAGCCGATATTTTCTCGGATCCTGATTTATATGCAGTGATTAAGGCCTTCCTCAGCGCCTGCTTTAACCGATATAGATTGAGACTGTGGCGAAGAAATAATACTGTTTTTGCCCGACTGCTGAAGGACGACCTTGTAGTTAATCTTCAACAACTCAAGTCAAATATTTATTGTAAATAGGCAATATTATATCGCACTCTTAAAAGTCAAGAACAAGAAAAAATATTTGATTCTATATTGATAGATACACTTCTATCAATATAGAATAAACTACCATAACCCACATTTAAAAAAAAATTATCAGCCGTTTAAAAATAAGTGTAAGGTACAATTAAATTTGTGATATTATCGCTCAAAGCTATCTCTTGGAGACAACTGTAGAATAAAGAGGAATCACGCAGAATAGCGGATGGTGTGAGGGCTTATATTAAAAATACATAACACCAAAAATACAATTCACAAAAAAAACACAAAAAAAATATACACCGCATAAGTATATAGAAAATGTTAGCAGGAGACATAATATTAGCTTTTAAAACATATTATACACCGTAACATTAAATTCGATATTTTCTTAAATGTATGTATTATTATTTAGGATTGTTCTTTATAGTTATAGCATTCAATTAAACAGATAAAAATTTAAATAACTGACCAAAAAATAATTAGCCTTAAGCTGAAATGACTATTTCACTATACACGCTATACGGCCGCGGCGCGGGTGCTCCGACAGGCACCGCAATGACAAGTTTGTACCTACTCACATCTGCCGCCCAGCCCCCGTGATGTCGAAGGAATAACAAGTTGAATTTTGTTTATTTTAATAATGCTTATTTTTTATGTTTTATTAGTTAGTTACCTACTTTTCATATTTAGTGCTACAGATACATTCTGTTGCATGGACTGAGTATATACATTTAAGGAAAATATCGAATTCAATATCACGGTGTATAGATCTAGTTAAAGGGGCTTCCCCCTTTAACTAGATCTATACTATCACGTAACAAACTGGACTAGATACAACTAGAGGCAAACACACCCACACAGCTACATTCCCACCGTCGTGCTTCATGCGCATCCACAACAAAGATCGAGAGACATACGCAGACTGTTGCGCGAATGAGAGTCACTTCTAAGACATGCTACACAAACACCACTCCAATTGTGACGTTGCACCTACTTTATGCGTTCCACGCCCATCGAGCTGGTTCCTAATCATCCCACTGTTAGTTAGATCTATGGTTTAATAAGTTCTTTAAAAAGAGCTAGCGCATGAGAGCGTTTTATTTCATCTGGAAGAATTATTTCAACTATAAAAATGTGTAAAAAAAAAAGTAACTAAAACGAACTACTGTATAGCGGACTATTGAACAAGACATTCTCTTAGTGAGGATTAGTCTCGTGAAGTTAAAAACTTATATATATTAAAAATGCTCCTTCAAAATAATGTAAAGTGACGGGATTGGGTATTCTGGTAACGACGTATTATAAGTAGCCACCTTCAACCAATTTTATGTTATATTGGTCGAAGGTCACACAGGTCTTTAATTTTCGAAATCTGAGAAAACTTTTATTCTGTTTTATTACTTTTATTCTGTTCAGCCTCTTCGCGGACTCATACTTGAGGCATAGCGTTTGAGCGTTTTTAGTAACGACTGTCCATGATATCATCAAAAAATACTATAAGTAAAACTATGTTGGTTTGCAAATTATGCTATAAAAGTGATACACCTTGATGAGACCCCTTAGGCACCCCTTGTACGTTTTATAAAGGGTTAAACTTCCAAGGCTCGCTAATCAGTTTTTTTACTGAATTTTGGTAATCACAGGTACCACTCGTATTGAGCCTTTAAAAATTATTGCAGACAATCTTTGCTGGACCCTTTTGTAACCATATTTCAAAATATGCTGTTAAAAAGCGACAATCAATATGAGCACTACTAAGTGTGGACACTTTTGATGTTTAATTTTAACCTAAAGACAGACACATAATTGACTATCCAATTTGACGACAAAAATAGACCCATATTTTCGTAGATAATAATAAATTCATTTCTATACGGAATGGGGTCGGACTATATTTCATTTTGATTCATTGATCAGTTACGATGACTGTACGGTATTAAGTGGGTCATCGGTTTTAATGCATTTTATTAATATTTAATATTCATTACCTACTTATTTTGTACCTGGTGTACTTCACTCCCTTGTCCCAAAGGATACCTGAAAGATTTACTTGCAGACATAGGATTTAAACGGCAAAATTCAGCCAAAAACAGGATCATATTCTTAAAAAACTTACCATCTCTTCTAGAGGTTCGAGAAGTAGAGAAACGAAGAAGAAAACTCGAAGAAGAGTTATCCAATCACTTACCTGAAACAAACAAATCAATGAAATACAAAAGTACTTTAGGTATGTACTTATTTATGTAAATAAATAAATAAACGGAGTCGGTTGGTCTCAGCTGTTATTGATTAATAGCAGTCGTCAAGCCATGTCAGATGCCCTCGGGCGGCTTGACAAACTCTGACACCAGAGACTAGCACTACCTCATACGACAAACAAACAATAAATAAACTATCAGGTAAAGTGCTCAAAAGTTTGGCGACGTTACCTCGATAAACGGCCAGTCAGCTCTTTGATCACATGTTTTTAAGCGTCTGGAGATGTCTTTATAAAAACTTTCATTTATATTTCTAAATAACTGGAAGAAAAACCTTAGCGAGGTAAAAAGGCGCTCGTAGGTAATTCCTTTTGTATTTTACTACTCTACTTTCTTTCCTTTGCATCAAACAAAACCCTTGCCAATCAAACCTTCATAGAGTCTGCCTACCCCTAGATTTGATAGCGAGATAGATGACCAACCCTTCGGGCAGTAAAACAAAACTCATATACCGAGGGTCGGCCACTCCGATGGTGTTAACCAATTCGTAATAAAGTTTGTATTGATTTGTGAAAGGAAAACTAATCTTAAGACGCTGTGGGTAGACAACTGGACAACAACTGTAATTCTAGAAAGAACAATATTAAACAAAAAATGGTGAATAGGGACGATATTTTTTTTTTTTTTTTTATTAAATGTTCTCTCACAATAATCATTATGGATTAATAATGAAACAAAAACTGGAACTTGAATAATTTTTTTACATGGTGATTTTTCGATATCCGTTTATCACATTTTAATTTGTCATGATCACTGGTATCCACACCAATATATAAAAGTGACACGTTGTCTGTTTGTTTGTTTGTTTGTTTGGGGAGTTTTAACGCGATAACGGCCGGACGGAATTTGTCGATGGTGATAGCTTATACTCGCACCCTGGAATAACACATAGGATATTTACTTGATATCCCGGAAAATAGTAAGTTTCCACGGGAAAACTGGAAAATGTCGATTACTTGCTGTAAGGAACGGTTGTCATGGAAACGAAATAATAACAAGTCTGTCAAAAAGCATGAATAGCGTTGGTGCTAAAGAGAATACAATAATATCCAAGACGAAGATAGGATGCTTTTTTCGCGATAAACTGTAGTCCGCGCGGACTAAGTCGCGGGCGAAAGCTAGTTCTCAATATAAACGGGATATTTACCATGTAATTTATTGCAATGGAATCAAAATATCGAGAACTAACAGCAAATAAAATACATGATAAATATGCCGTTTCTAATGATAATAATAATCCCGCATGCCGCGCCGTTTAAAATCGTCCAATTTATGGGAAAGGCTCTTCTGGGAGTCATTTTTGGAAACATACATTTTGAAACCAAGTGATTTTATGGGATTGCCTTCACCACTGATATCGCTACCGTATTCGTTACTTTTTACATTCATTGTCTGAATCTAGACCTAGACATAATTTTGATATGTCACTGCAATACCATAGTAGGATTATATTAGTTATTTCTTAAAATTTAATTTTTTTTTAGAAAGTGTTTGTATAGCTGACCTCTACAGCGTCAGCGGACGGTGGGGCGGGCGCAAAAGCCCTCCGCCGCAATTCGTGACGCCGAAGGCGCACGCCAAAGTTAAGTTTTGGCCACTTGCTCAAGGGCACCCATGGGGTACGAACCTCGGCTTGGACAGTTGCCATTGATTATTTGGGGAGTATCGAACTAAACACTCCTGGATCTTTACTGTTAGGTAGTGATTGAGGGGGCCCTGATGAAATAGCTGGAGCCCTTTGAATGAATTGCATAACTGACCACCGATTCGGAATACACCTTCGAGAAGTATATTTTTTTACCATAGCTAAGGAGTTTATTTTATTAAGTATTGGTATTATAGATATCCAATTATAAAGAAATAGCATTGTATCGTAACCTATCGTTAATGGACTGAACTTCCTATAGCGAGATTCCTCGTGAATTTCAGCAGATATTTTCATTCCGAATTCTTTCCTTACATTATTCTATGGAGTTAGTTAGCTATCATTATTTTTTAAATTTGTATTGGGTCTTCTTCTTTCGCTTTGTAATTTTTACTATACATCTTTTTCGGGCGTGTCGTTTCAACAATTTCACTCAGTCGGGCTTAGTTTGAAACAAGATCAGGGCATACGCATAACGACTTAACACCACCTCGAATCAAATTGAAGCAATGAAATATGAGCTTTAATGTTATTACATGCACATTAAAAAACACCACAACATTAGTGTACGACTGGCGAACGCGTCATCCAGTCGTCGCTTAATTAACTGACTACGGCGAAGCAAAAAGGCGGGTTATGATTTTGACCAGTACGTACATATGTATATTCATCTGTTCCCTCAGAACTTTTAAACTACTTATCATAATTTGACAAATGAGGTATCGTTGAAAGCTAGTGACGTCACATTAAATTGAATATGGCACCTTCTACCCATGAGACGGGAAAACATGTAATAAATAAATATATTGTTGTTGTTGGATTTCAAATGAAAATCTTCTGAACATTACTATGAATATGTACTATTTACAATTTAAGATGTGAATATTTTCTTGTTTCATACTTATTACAGCTTGATTTTTACCGGACTGTGCAAAAAAGGACTTCAAGGTCTACCGTGTTTCAGCCAACGTAATGGATGTATTATGTCTATTCCGTTGTGGCAATATATAGACTGAACGTGTGGACTGATTTTGATGATTATTATGTCAATCGATTTGTCTTGCCAGTGCTACGACATGACAGTATTCAAAATTCAATATAGGTATTACCAGACGACAAATGGTAATAAAAAAAACTGAAAGTCGACGAACTATGTTAAGTGTTAATTCATTGACTATTCAATGATACCCCATTTGAAAATCATCTCTAGGTTTGTTATATCATTTTTCATTTTGAATGACCATTTAGGATCTATAACAATTTAAAGGTAAAGTATGTATGTCTATTCCTTTGTGGCACTATATAGACCAAACGCGTGGTCCGATTATGGTGATTCTTACGTCAATTGATTTGTCTTAATCTTGGAAGTGCTACTAAAGAAACGACAGTAATCAAAATTCAATATAGCAACAATCAGCCGTAACGCCATATTATGAAGAATTCAATGATACCCCATTTGAAAATCATATCTAGGTTTGTTATATCATTTTTCATTTTGAATGACCATTTAGGATCTATAAAAATTTAAAGGTAAAGTATGTATGTCTACTCCTTTGTGGCACTATATAGACCAAACGCGTGGTCTGATTATGGTGATTCTTAACGTCAATTGATTTGTCTTAATCTTGGAAGTGCTACTAAAGAAACGACAGTAATCAAAATTCAATATAGCAACAATCAGCCGTAACGCCATATTATGAAGAATTCAATGATACCCCATTTGAAAATCATCTCTAGGTTTGTTATATCATTTTTCATTTTGAATGACCATTTAGGATCTATAAAAATTTAAAGGTAAAGTATGTATGTCTACTCCTTTGTGGCACTATATAGACCAAACGCGTGGTCTGATTATGGTGATTCTTAACGTCAATTGATTTGTCTTAATCTTGGAAGTGCTACTAAAGAAACTACAGTAATCAAAATTCAATATAGCAACAATCAGCCGTAACGCCATATTACGAAGAAAAAACTGAGAGTCGACAAACTATGTGTCAAGTGGTTTATCATTGAATAGGTATTTGAAAATTATCTTTAGCTTTCTCTTATAATTTTTCCATTTCAAATGACAATTTAGGATCTATAACGATTCAAAATTTTTTAGCAACCATTCTCACTTACATTTTTGCTTCTTTTTAGTTTTGTTCACAGCCTGATTTTTTGGCACTTTCGATTATTTCTTGTTCAAACAGTAGTCTGGTTTTAGTTTTTTTGTCACTTTCGATTATGTCTTGTTCAATCAGTAGTCTGGTTTTAGTTTTTTTTCACTTTCGATTATGTCTTGTTCAATCAGTAGTCTGGTTTTAGTTTTTTTGTCACTTTCGAATATGTCTTGTTCAATCAGCAGTCTGGTTTTAGTTTTTTTGTCACTTTCGATTATGTCTTGTTCAATCAGTAGTCTGGTTTTAGTTTTTTTGTCACTTTCGAATATGTCTTGTTCAATCAGTAGTCTGGTTTTAGTTTTTTTGTCACTTTCGATTATGTCTTGTTCAATCAGTAGTCTGGTTTTAGTTTTTTTGTCACTTTCGATTATGTCTTGTTCAATCAGTAGTCTGGTTTTAGTTTTTTTGTCACTTTCGAATATGTCTTGTTCAATCAGTAGTCTGGTTTTAGTTTTTTTGTCACTTTCGATTATGTCTTGTTCAATCAGTAGTCTGGTTTTAGTTTTTTTGTCACTTTCGATTATGTCTTGTTCAATCAGTAGTCTGGTTTTAGTTTTTTTGTCACTTTCGATTATGTCTTGTTCAATCAGTAGTCTGGTTTTAGTTTTTGAACTTTTTTTTTTTGTCTAATGAGGATGATTGTTGATTGATGCTCGCCGACCGTTAAGACTTTATCACCACTACCGACCACTACATACGGTTTGATTAAGATGGATAAAAACAAATCCTAAAATTACAAAATATAGGGTACAAATTTGCTTACCGAAATGCAAATGGCATTCTCAATTCATGACCTGAAATCAACAACAATGTGTTTATTTTTCCTCGAATCGCGCCAAAGTGAGAACAACGTAACTTACATTCTTTATACCTAGGAGGGGGGAAAGGGGACATCTAGTTACTTAAGGAGGCGCAAAAAATAATTATAAAACAAGATTAGCATTGTATAAATCATCAGCTGATTTCTGATCTGTGCGTGCAAGGATAGTTTGCCATTCAAAAAATCTTACCTTACGACATCTTACGACCTCTCTTATCTTACGACATTTTAGGAAAACAAATGCTATGCCATTTGCTTTGCATGTTTACATCATTCCTTCCATCAAATTTCGTAACAAATTCAATTCTTCTGTTGGTAAGAGCGATGAATCAGATTTCTCATGATCTTATGTTAACAATCTGATTACAAATGGTGTCCTGGAAAACTCGAGGAAATAGAAAATATTACTTTTATGAAGATACTTAGTCAATCCTTTTCTAAAACCGAATCATCCAGTAATTCAATTGTCCCTCAGGTCCCGGTCTAACCGGTTCACACGAGTGGTCCCCGGAGACTTCTGCCTCTTTTTCTATTCTCGGAAATAATGCCCCGAATTTAGGGTTAGGTTTGTTTGCTTGAAGTGAGATGGTGATTGTTCCGGATTTATCGTTTTTTCCTGCTATCTGCTATCACTTTTCAAGTGGTTCGGGAGAAATCCCACTAAATAGAAAAATCGCCCGCAGTGAGCCGTGGTGATAGTAATCATTATCTTTTGCTTACTATACACATCTATGCTGGCAGGTGCAATCTATTTTTAGGTAACTGTGAATCTACTATGTATCTAAAAATACGCCAGTGCTTATTGTCAACCACCAAAGCATTTAGTGAATGACTGTATTTTTTATGACTATTTTTTTCACCGGGGTGTGATAACACGACCCCACATTTAACAACGACTTCATTAATATTTGAAAATATCCGCGAAGCTACTGCTTAAGCCCACTGATTATAGAGTTTTTGTAACCCAGATTCTAGTACTAAAAAAATACTGAATTTGTATTGATTGCTACCTGTTGGTAGCAATCAATACAAATACGGCCCCGGCCAGAAATATTTCTTTCGTATAAAAAAAAACTGTTATTCTATCTAGATATTTCATTCTCTAATCACACAAGGTATACCAGCCTTTACCCAACTTGCCGCTTACATTACGTAAAGAGTGAAATGATCGCGAAACATCAGTGAATGTTCAAATTCTCCAAAATCTATGTAAGTAACTAAACTTACTTACATACTAATAAGTGAAAGAAAATACTTTGCAATTACCCAAAAAAAGCATAATAACCTACCCTAATCCAAATAAAATATACAGGAAACGGGAAATTGACAACTTTGCAATTAGGTGGAATGTATTAATACAGTCCCCGTGCCCAAGCTTACTTCCCCACCACCTCTCCTCCCCCGATCGGGAGGGCAGCATCCCTCCCAAGGGGCCTGCACCCCTGATCTACTTTGCCATAGATTAGTTGATAAGTAAAGGTAACTCGACAACTTTTTGCCTATACCTTGGAACGTTCCAAACATTTGGAAATTCAGAGATTACCGTGATTTTAGAAATGTCAAGATGAAAATGATGGGTAAAGTTCTGGAATTTCGGAGTTAGGAAATGTTTTGAGTTCTGATATAGAATACCGAATAAATAGATAAGGTTGCGCTGCCGTATTAGGTACTATCTGAACTACTACTGAAACTATCACAAAAAGAATTATTGTAATCAGACTTTTAGTTTCCGAGAAATAGGTACGTGGATAAACATACAAACATACATTCGCGAAATTTGGTACTTATGTTAATATACTAACATGTATGAATATTACGCATTTTCAACAATATAACATAAATACACAACCGGGTTTCTTAAGCCGGCTATAAAATGTGCACACGAAAGAAGATATTGTATAGAGGGTGGTGGTTTACACCCTCACAGCAAGCCCATTCATTTGATATGTCACGCGGTACAGTTTGCAAAACTTTTATTAAATATAATTTTCTAGATTGCCCCCAAAAGTGATATTCAAAATTCATTTTTTTACGTTACTCGTCCGTGTTTGGGTCAATATCTTCTTTGTCTATTTTATTTCAACCATTATTGTAACACTGAGATGGGTATTTTGGATGAAAGATCGTGGACGCTATGTAGTTGCCCAGCAGAACACACTTTTGGAATTATAGTGATCGATTTATAAAATCCACTCGGGGTGGTCTTGCTCACCTCTTACAAATCTAAATAAGATTTCAGCGCTTCTTGTATTGAGTTATGAGATAAGAGTACGTAGAATGATTTTTCGCACTTACATCATGATGTCATAACATGGACATGCCTTTTTACCCGGAAAGGTCCGATATATAAGGGATTGAGTTTAATATTATTAAAGCTTAATTTATTATTATGTATTAAAGTAGTGATTTTGTAACTACTACATTTGAAATTTAAAGGAAACGATTGTTAAACGTTTTAAAATACATTTTAATTTATATGCCGAATAAAAAATAACTTTGTTTACTTGTGAATTTTGAAACACTGTCAAAAAAAACATTTAATAAAAGAAAGTGTCAAATCGAAAGTTACTACACAGGACCAGTTAAAAAACCTTTTTATAGTAAATCTTGACAGCACAGGTAAAACAAAGATTAAAAAAAAGAAGCTTATTGCTAATTCATCAAAGAAAGAAACGCACTCTACGAACCGAAGTAAGCGAGGGAGAGCTACCTACGATGTGAGCACGCACACATTATTATGACAAACAGTAAATGAGTCAACCAGGATACTCTGTTCTGATTGGTCGCAACCGTTGTGTGTACAGGGTATAAGATAAGGTGACAAGAGACCCTGTTTGCCAAGTTATAGGTACCTATTATTATTAAGTGTATCTATTACTAATCAGTAGTACAGCAGTTTTATTACCGATCTTTGTTGCAAACTGATTTTCATATTTTCATGGCAATTTCGACTCTAATGCTGCATTATGTGCACGTGATAGTTACAATCTGATTAAAACCAAGATCGGTAATAGCACTACTGATCCCGTTTATAATTTGTTCGGCTTTTTCTTAAAGTCTTTGAACACCACAGTTTTTTTATAGAATTCCGGTTACTTATGCCGCTTCCAGGGCGTTGAAAGTGTAAAGAAAAACAGACATAAAAATATGTCTTAATAATTTTACAATGCCGGAATCCCGGAGGCATGTCCGTACTAGCAATTACTTTTGAGATCATTGATCCTAAATCTTTCTACTTACTACGATCACTGGCTGTGAGGCCTCGCACTTAGTTGTTTTCTACGCACGCGTTCCGTTGTTTAGCTTTGTATTACGAGACGGTGAGATGCAACAACGTCTTGAGCCAGAAAGCATTTGCTGTTGTTCTTACTTTGTAATAGAAGGGCTCTTACTAAATGCAGATTCTCACTTCAAACGCATCAAGTACGCACACGTCTCATGGGTATATCGGTATGCCGCATATCAGTGAAGCACACAGCGTTTTCAACAACAAATAAAACAGTGGGTTTTATTTGTTACTGTGTCTGTCTAAACATTTTCAGATACACAGAAATATTTTCAGAAACAAATTATGCACCCATGTCCCATATTTGGCCAACGTTACATACGTTTCAAACGCTATAAAGTTTTTATAAATTCTTTAAACTTTAATCCCATAACACTCGAACCATCGATTTACCCGTACCCTGAAATTAATTTGCCTCCGATCCGATAGCGTCTCAGTAATTATTTAATACCCCAGCTCGGGTGACTCGCTTAATCTTAATAAACCAGATGGAATAAAATTAATTTAGCTCTTGTCGGAGTTTGAATTTTGATTTGGAATTTTTCTTCTACTTATCTACTCTGTCTCTCTTCCTCTCCCTACTTTATATGAACCGAAGACGGCGTGCTTTAGAATTCCCGGTTTTTATGCTTGGCAGTAGAGCACTTGTCACGAGGCGGTCCCAGGGTTTGGGTTTGTCTCACTAGCCCAGGACCCAAACCTCAGTGACACAGAATTACGGGAACAGGAACAATAGGGAGCACTTTGAGAATATCGTGGTGATACAATACGGATGAAAATAATCTCTTATGTAGGTATTATCATATATATATATATTTAAAGAGTAATTCAAGTTGTAATAAAATTATTTATGAATTTAATAATATTATTTCGGTTTTTCCAAAAATCAATATTCGAATGACGGGTTATTTGTATTTAGAATGAATCAATGATGACCAACTATCAAAAATGAAAAGAAATGGATTATGAAAGAATTAAAGAGATCAAATGAGTATTATTATGAAAGAGGTTTGGACCTCGTCACACACTAGCTTTACAGATTAAAGAATACAAAAATAAACTACCCACAGACTGGTGCTCAACGAGCCAATGATTCCTTATTTTTCTCCTTTGTTCATTTTAGCACCTAAAAGCTGATGTGATAGGGACCAAGCAGACGGCGTCTCTGAAACCGCACAAGGCCCGTAGAGAAGATTGTTTGCGTTTGTATCGCGTTTCAAAGCCATTCAAACTGCAACAACACGTTTGTATATTTAGCAGCGCGTCTGCATAGTCTCGAGCGAAATAGAAACTAAAAAGTCCAAAAGTCTTCTTTCCTTACAAATTCTTAAGCAACAAAAATGTAACCAACGTGGAACTTCCCATGTTTCACTTTACTTCTCATTATTCCTCTTTCCCTATTTTACTCCTCCGAACAAACTCAAGTCGACACAACTCTCGGATCGAAACATCTTGTCGTACAAAGTTCCACTACCTGCGAAAGATCTACAAAATTGTAGTACCTTTTTACTACACCGGACAAATATTGTAGTTTAAAAAGTTCTAGAAAATATTGTAGTAAGATCTTAAGTTCCTATGTTTGAACTGAATTGAACTACTTCATACACTCATTTTAAATGATCTTGCAATAATGCACTTGATTTTAAAATAAAGTTCTGCATTGAACAATTGTTATGGGCACTCCACCATCAGTTGAACAATCTGCTTGTTGTATACAGTCAGTAATATGAAAAAACACCTGCGATTGGTGACTAATTCTCATAACAAAATTCCACCGAAATTTACTAAACATCTAGTTCCTATGTCGATTCTTCTACAAGACAGATCAAGGAAAATTTGGCCAAAACATGACGCGTCATAACTCCCACCCCTTTCTTTATTAACCCCTTCATCCGGGGTGCTTCTAACTTCCACATAGGGTACATTTGGATTCATATTTGATGAGAATGTGGTGCGCGGTCATTTTGTTACGCGGTAAGAGGAATGTATGTATTGTACGACGGGTATGCTCGGAGTAAAACATTGTTAAAAGACTTTTTGTTTTATCTGTGCTCTCTTTGCTTATCTCAAAAGATAAATTTCGCGTTATCGTAGCACTACTGCCATGATAACTAACCTACGTTAGTTATTTATTTATTGTTTACCATCAAGGATCAGATCTCTTTTTTTTGCCAGACTCTCCTTTTTCCAAACGATCAGCCCGTACCGAGACTCGTAGATAGAAGCTGAAGTAAAAAGGTTCATCAAAAGTGATTTATTTTAATTGAATGATAGTGTTATGAACACTGAAATATGTTCTATGTTTACATGTAAAATGGAGAATATTATATGCATGTTGGTTTGTTTATTAAAGCAGTCAACAAAAGGTGTGTCAATGAAGATAATTTAAAACGATACTGGTCGATGGTCGATACTGGATTAAAAATAATCTACTGAACTTGAATGAAATATATTTTAAATGGTGTCTGCCATTCATTTTCAGCACAAGCAAACCCAACGGCTAATACTAGTAGCTACAAATAACTTGGCAACGCGCTAACAACGCAAGAATTATAGGCACATATTTATCCAGTACACAAAATCAGAACAAATCACGTCAATATTTCAAGCACGAACAAACATACACTTGTATTTATTTGCTCATGTAAGTGGGTACATGCATCCTTGTTTACGTTACAAGCGTAGGAGCCAAGAGCTCGGACACAGTGGAATTGTAAGACAGTACGTTAGGTTCGGCGTGTTCATTTTAATGGTAAGCCGTTCTGCGAATAGGTCCATACGTCAAATTAACCATTTTAACCTACAACAGGAGCATATTGTTATTTTATGCCCATACATATAAACATCCATAAGTAATAATCATTATTTGTGTTATAAAAATCGACTTTAAATGGGTTTACTAAAAGTTTTACCACTGAATAAATAATAGTACTACAGAAGATTCACTCCCTTATAAATGCGTAAATACTTTCGGATATGTACCTACGATTGTAAAATCTCATTCTATGCAAGCTAATATGTACCCTAAGCCCATTGGCAAACGGTTACATCACACTGAACCGCTCGGCTTGATGACACAATAGGCACTGCTAGCGATGACTGCACGTTGCTTGTCGAACAAGGATTGCAATTCATTTGTAGGTACGAGTAGGTAGGGTAACTTAATTGGCAATTATAATATGCGTTCACTTCTATGGAATCAAAACGGTACCTATTTAAAAACGAATCAAACTGAATTTGATGTGTAAAAAATAACTAGGTATGACAATCGTGATCGATTGCTCTGCCAAGAGCGACGACACGACCAAGAAGAAGAACCAAGCGTCAATGCTAAAATCATAAAAATATCTAAGTATCTTGACCTTTCAATATCTTTCGGAATAGACAAAAAGTGTCAGTCGGACACACTCACAGATATTTCTTTCTTATTTTTTTTTCTTTTTCCGTAGCCAATCGCAATCGGTCCAGTACATTTTACGTTAAACTCCAACAAACCTGTTTTTACAGTTGGATTATGTCTCTCACTATGGAATTTGTTCAGAGTCGACGTGGGCTTAAAATGCGTTATATTGGTTGGTTATATCTCGTAAACTAGTTAACCCTAGATAATTTGTATAGTGAATTCCCCATAATTCCTTAATTTCTTTATGAAAAGAAAGCAGAAGTGGAAAGATGGTTGGCCACCTTATACGAAATGACAATTAAGAAGAACTACCATAGAAAGGAAGGTAGAAAGGAAGAGAGGAAGGGGCAGACCTAGAAGGACATTAACAAATCAGATAAAAGGAGAAAATAGATGTGATGTCGTACAGGGAAGTCAAAGATTTGGTTGAAGATAGAGTAAGCTGGATATTACTCCACCGACAAGAGCTGGGCTTTTAAATAAGAAGAAATTGAAGTACTTCATGAGTTACAGAGGGGGGATATGCAACTTAAGCAAAAAGGTTACTTTAAAGCCAAATATTTTGTAAACGGAACCAAAATAGAAAGCGGTTACAATCATCTATATAGACAAGTGCCATGGGTCAAATTTCTATTTAGTAGTGTTAATAGTTTCTGAATAAAATAACTGTCACATACAGACCGACAGTCGGACAGACGGACAGACGGACAGATGAACATGTCGAAACTAGAAACGGTTCCTTCTTTCGGAACATTAAAAATTATAGTACTGATTCCGATATCTTCTTTGCTTTATTCATGCACCCGTAAATACTACAAATATTTTATATACCTACATAATTATGATTATTCATTATTAATTTTACTGTCGAACGCACAGGAATTCACAGAATAAACAAATTAATATATACAAAATATGTTATGGAGCGATGCGGCGAGCTAGCGACTCCGCTCGCAAGCGGAGTCTACTACTGCGACTATCCATATGAGCGCGCCGAAGGTGTGGAGTGAAACCCCTTGGTACTACTAAACGAAAGTATGCTTGGATAGGACCACACTGAATGACTACCCTATTGACTACAAATAAAAATGTAAACAAAACCAAAACTAAAAACTAAAATACACTCTTGCGATGAAGATGAATCAAAATACAAGATACCTCGCTTGTAAAAATTTGACCAAGTTATTTGTTTGAACACATAACCTTTCCTTAGCTTCACCGTAGACAGGTAAAAAAAAGCCTATGACACTTGATACCTGAAGACTAATCGATTGATACCTCGCTTGTCTAAATCGGAGTAATAGAGGCGACGCTATGGTGGAACATCCATATACATACATACATACATACATACATACATAGACTGTTAAACTCATTAACCTTCCCTTGCTTCACCGTAGTTGGGTATAAATTGTCAATATCAAATCTCCAAGATTGTTTTTTTCCTCATCACGTAAATCTCCCTGAACCGCTATTTAACAAATTAATAGCCTGAGGTCTCAGATAAAAGACCTGAGTACGTACTGTTTGCTTAAATTTCTACCTTGAAATCATTAGATCTATAATACTGGCTAGATTACAGTACGTCTAGAGATTGTATACAGTAACGTGAGCAGGTACGTGAAGTGAATACCTTATACTCTTATTTCACAGTAGTGTTTGTCACGTGTTATGTGTTGTACATGCTATATACGAAAGTCCGAAAGCTACAACACTATAGTTTATTATTTATTCTGTGACTATGGTATAAGAGGTATAAGCTTTCCCGCCCGCGACTTCGTTCACGCGGACTACTGTTTGTCGCGAAAAAAAACATAAATATGTTCATCTAGGATATTGAAAACCAATGCTAAAGTAGGTATAGCACCAAATGCCCTTGATGTTCTTTGACATACTTGTTATTTTGATTCCATGGCAACCGTTTCTTACAGCGAGTAATCAACATTTTGCCATCTTTTACAGTTTTCCCATGGAAAATTAAAATTTTCCGGGATAAAAAGTATCATATGTTTTATTCTAGGGTATAAGCTATCTCCATTCCAAATTTCATCAAAATCCGTCTAGCCGTTATCGCGTGAAAGCTTCCCAAACAAACAAACAAATAAACAAACAGACAACGTTTCACTTTTATGTATTTACTGGTTGTCAAAAAAGGCTCAAAATAAAGCCCTGTTACTAAATCTACGCCGTCCGTCCGTCCATCTGTCTGTCTGTCTGTCTGTCTTGACCTTTATCTTTTTAACCGTAATAAGTAGCCAGTTGAAATTTTTACAGCATAATATGGTGGATATGCTTAACAATTAAATACAAATACGGAACCACCATATACTTCGATATGTGCTTCTAATTCAAAATTTGGGAAGCCTAAAATTGAACGAAAGATAGTTTTGAATGTAGTAAGCAGAAGCGTGCAAGAATTACTGTTCTAGTTTGAAGAGCAATGTTTTCAGTGTAATTTCTAGGCATGAGACTTAAACCCAATGTCTCAGGGTGACGAGCGCACTGCAGTGTCACGAGAGATTAATTTATGTGCTCATAACTAAATGTTCTGGGTGGCACTGCAACCGTTATGGGCAGTGTGGATTGTTTATATATCTAACTAGCTGTACCCGCGGCTTTGCCCGCGTGGTCATTGCATTTAAAAGTTAGGTACTCATACGTGTTATTCCAGGACCAAAAGTACCTATAATATACTACATTTGTTCAGCCGTCGAATAGTTTTTTATCGATTGCTCGGCATCTAATCATCAGATTAAGATACTAAGTAGCCCAGTTTTTAACTCAAACCCTAAGAGAGATTGCAATGAAAATTGCATTGCAATCGATCAAGTAGTTTTTACTTGATGCGCGAACAAACTTACATACAGACCTTCAGTAGTGACCCGACATGGCCGTGATAGGTTAGAAGACCAAGGCGGGAGCTCGCTAAGCTTCGCTAACCTTCGCTCTCGCCTTCGTCTTCTAACTATTCTCGGCCAAGTCAGGTTGCCACTGAAGGCTGTTGGCAGAAATCTATCTGTGTTGCAATAGCAAATAAATAATTAATAGGTTGGTCTAGTGGCTAGTGACCCTGGGAACTAAATCAAACGGTCGCGGGTTCGAATCCTGCAAGGTGCAATCATTTGTGTGATGAGCAAAAATGTTTGTTTCCGAGTCATGGATGTGATATGCGTATTTATGTACGTTATCTAGTGCCCATATTACAGGGTATCCTAGTTTGGGGCTAGGTAATTGGTATGGAATTGTCCCCAATATATTTATTATTATTTATTAATGTTTGTACAGCCACCAAGACACTTTGTGGAATAGAATAGAATAGCGTTATCTGGAGCGCTATTCGAAACTACCTATATACCCGATCGCAGCTCGGCCAGTGACGTCATAAATGTTCGAAACCTTTAAGGTGTACTTTCGAAGAATACATTTTCGCTTTCTGGATTTTAAAACATACTCGATGCCAAGCATGAACCTCTACAGATTCATGATGCCAACACGGTCTCTGACGTCAAGATCGTTGTGTACGTAATGTATATTTTCGAAATATTATGCAACGACGTCGGCTTTCCTTTAGTTAGTGCATCAGACAGTTCTGTTAGTACAACATGTAAAACATTAAGGATTCTGGCACAGAGTACTATGTATATACTATATACGGAAATAGAGGCCTATCTTCGCGCCCAATAGGGGTAAAGCTCTAGTAGCGCCTCTGTATTTAGCTAATGGAACTATTGCTTCATGAAAAGCTTTTGTTGAGTGCAAAAGTTTTTGAGGCTACTCGGATACGAACCTGGGAATGACGGCACGTCAGTTGGGTCAGTACACCACTGTGCCAAAAAGGATCTTAAACACTGGCCGAAAATTTAGTGTCCGCTTCTGTCTTTTCACTTTGTTTGTAAACAATAAAAAATGCGAAAAAGTCCTGGCCGAAAATTTAGTGTCCGTTTCTGTCTTTTCACTTTGTAAACAATAAAAAGTGCGAAAAAGTCTTTAAGGGATATTGAACCTGGGTTTGACGGCACGTAAGTTGGGTTCTGACACCATTGCGCCACGAAGGATCTTAGACATAGGTTGAAAATTGGGTGTCCGCTTCTGTCTTTACACTTTGTTTGTAAACCATAATAATTAAAAAACTACCATCTGCAATTACAAAACTTGACGGTTTACTTCAGGAAATTACATAAGCCTTAAAAAAAACAAAGAAAATGTAAAAAAACGCACAAAATATGTAAATGCTTATAAATATTGAGGCAAAACATTCATAGCAGCGCGTGGATTCGATCCATGTGCCTCTGGATGGATGGAAGCGGTGTCTTGCAGGCCAGACACCGCTTCCACTGTGCCACTCTGACTTGTGGCATAGGTGCCGAATTTACGGTACCATTTTATAAACGGATGTGCAATTATTATTCCTTTCAAATTAACATAACTTTAGACTCATATCCCGCAGGAATCCCGTATATTTTCGTGATTCAAAGTTGATTTTAACACATAATATAAACTTTGACTGTGCCAAGTTACCTCAAAATCCGTCAGGTATTTTCATCGTAATATGTGTTTTTTTAAATAACTTTCAATCCCTATCCTGCGGGAATTATTGTTTTTTTCGGGATAAAAAGTATTCTAAATGTTAATCCATAACATAAGCTATGATTGTGCCAAGTTGCATCAAAATCCGTCTGGTAGTTTCTGCGTGATGCGTGTTCAAAGAGACAGACAGACAGATAGACAGACAGACAGACAGACAAAAAATAAAAACATATCCTTTTTGCACTCCATATCGATTTTGAAGTTTATCTCAATTATAATTTTCAGAAAATATTTAATGTACAGATTTAGCCCAGTTACAGTTTTATTATAGTATAGAAGAAGATAGATTAAATATGCCCCCCGTGCAGTAATTTTTCAGGGATATAAGAATCCTATGAGTCATTCCAGAACAAAAAGTGCCAACATCATCCAACGTCAGACGTCAAACCGTTTTTTATATATTGTTCGTTTTCTACTTATTGTACGGAGATACCAAGTACACCAAGTTTGTAAGTCAAACACTAAGCTATCCAATAATGCAAACCGCATCGTAATCTGTCCAGTTGTTTTTACGTGATGCGCGAACAAACAAACAGACAGTTTTTTTTTTTTTTATCTTTTCAGTAGCTTGTTTTAAAAACCTTTTTTTTATTATCTCCTTTATACACACTTTTAGGTACTTACTTCTTTATTATAAGTATAGATAGATGGGAAGTGCCGACCACTGCCCACGATTCAGAACTTTTAAATAACGAACCGAATCGATTCAATTGGATAACGTTCTCGTATCATTGTTTTTTCGAGTTATTCAGAACAATCAACCTATAGATTCGATTGGATTTTGATACGGTGTCGAAACAAAACTGAGGTAAAAACTGAGGTACTGTAAGGTGTCGGAGTTGAATGGGTAACTTATCGACGATTGCGTTTGGTTGTATGGTAAATAAAGGGAAAGAGAGGAGAAGGGAGGGGAGGTGAGGTGCTAAAGAGTGGAGGAGTGGGGAGGGGAATGTGAAGGGAAGGGGACAAGGAGTGGGGGGAGGGGAGTAGGAGTGGGGGAGGGGAGTAGGAGAGGCGGGATGGAGAAGGGCAAAGAAAGGGGGATGAGAGATCTCCTTCCTCTCCCCCCTCACACTGCTTTTCCACCTCCTAACTAAAGCCTTTTCCCCTCCCCTGCACTCCCATTCACCGCCCCCCAAGTAAAAATGTTAGCTATTCACAACATAAACATACGCTATCGGATGCTATTGATCTCGATAAGTTACTGAAGAGAATAGTCGATCGTTCGGAAACTCCATTTCGATAACTGAATTGTGAATTGCGTTGCCGTCATTGTAGCCGTAAGGTATGACGTCAGTTTCGAATCGATATAGAATTCGATAAGTTCATTGTCGATTCGACTATTGTGACTAAAAAATGTATTGGACCGTACGTTACGGGCATGTAATTTTTTCCAGTAATGAATTATTAGAATTATCAATTTATTAATAAAAAATATATAAGTCCACTGCTGAACATAGGCCTCCCCCAAAGAGCGCCATGACGAGCGATCCTGTGCCACCTCCATCCACCGACTTCCTGCGATGGCTACAATGTCGTCGGTCCATCGTGTGGGGGGTCTCCCCACACTTCGCTTGCTTGTTCGTGGTCGCCATTCGAGAACCTTTATTCCCCAGCCGTTGTCGGTTCTACGAACTATATGGCCTGCCCATTGCCACTTCAACTTGCAAACTCTGAAAGCTATGTCGGTAACCTTCGTTCTTCTACGGATTTCCTCATTTCTGATTCTATCACGTAGTGAAACACCGAGCATAGCTCTCTCCATTGCACGCTGCGCAACTCTGAGCTTTTGTATGAGACCAATAGTTAGCAACCACGTCTCAGTGCCGTATGTCATCACTGGCAACACGCACGGATTATAAACTTTCGTCTTGAGGCTCTGCGGTATCTGCGACGAGAAGATATGGCGTAATTTCCCGAACGCTGCCCGTCCGAGTTGGATTCGTCGGTTGACCTCTTTGTCAAAGTTGGATCTACCCAGTTGGATCGTCTGACCCAAGTAGACATAGTGATCAACAGCTTCGATAATATCGTTCCCAACATAAACCGGCATGGGTACGACATGGGCATTTGACATGATGTTCGTCTTGCCCATGTTCATTTTATGACCCACCTGTTGGGAAACAATATTGAGGTCACTGAGCATTGTGCTTAGGTCTTCCAGGGTTTCAGCCATGATGACTATATCATCAGCAAATCGAAGGTAAGTGATGTATTCGCCATTGATGTTAACACCAAATCCGTTCCAGTTCAGAAGCTTGAATATATCTTCCAGTGCAAAGGTGAACAGTTTCGGAGAAATAACGTCTCCCTGTCTCACCCCTTTTTGCAGCTGGATAGAATACGTGCTCTGATCCTGAAGACGAACTGTCATGGTGGCCTTGCTGTATAAACACTTCAACACTTCGATGTACCGGTAATCAATCTGGCACCGCTGTAATGACTGTAGCACTGCCCAGGTCTCGACTGAATCAAAGGCTTTCTCGTAGTCCACAAACGCTAGACATAGTGGCCGATTATACTTTTCGGTCTTCTGTATAATCTGCCGGAGCGTATGACCGGAAGTGTAGGGTGTAATTTCACTAGTTAAATTATAATATCACGGCTTTGAAAATATACCTGAGACTTAAATATATATAAAACAACAGCAACAGAACTCTTTCCCGTGTGTTTATCTAAAACAACAGCAAAATAACTCTCTCCTGTGTGATATCTAAAACAACAGCAACAGAACTCCCTCCCGTTTGTATATCTAAAACAACAGCAACAGAACTCTCTCCGGTGTTTTTATCTAAAACAACTGCAGCAGAACTCTCTCTCGTGTGTATATCTAAAACAACAGCAACATAACTCTCTCCGGTGTTTTTATCTAAAACAACTGCAGCAGAACTCTCTCTCGTGTGTTTATCTAAAACAACAGAAACAGAAATCTCTCCCGTGTGTATATCTAAAACAACAGCAACAGAACTCTCTCCGGTGTTTTTATCTAAAACAACTGCAACAGAACTCTCTCTCGTGTGTTTATCTAAAACAATAGAAACAGAAATCTCTCCCGTGTGTATATCTAAAACAACATCAACAGAATTCTTTCTCCCGCGTGTATATCTAAAACAACAGCTACAGAACTCTCTACCGCGTATATATCTAAAACAGAACTTATTTTTCTTTCTTTCTTCCTGCTTCAATATAAAGCGACAAACACAACCTGACGCCTTCCCGTTAATCATACACATCACACACAAAGGCTTCACACGTATCTTGCGACACGTCACTCGTCATTACGCTAACGTGCCGTAACAGTAATATGAAGCATCGTAAAAACGTTTACGTTCTTGAGAGGGTCAACTTTGCGCTTCATGTTAAGAATTAGTAATATCTCGAGGTGAGGATAGTGGGATACTGATACCTACCTATTCTGTTGTCTGGTTTATATATGAGTTGAAAAGTTCAGTGTTTGATGTTTATTTTATGTAGTTGTGAGTTATTTTTATAGGCTGTTGAGATCTAGGGGCAAAGAGGTTGTCTCCCTGGTCAAAAGTTTACAGTAAATTTGTAGTTTAGACTGTCAATTGAAAGCGGACGAGCCAGAATGTCATTTCTCTCGCTCTAGCGCGGCCCTGGTTAAATATTTGCTAAACGGGCAAGGAAAAATCTCTATCTCACTCAGATTTGTTTGGCGCTCCAAGAACAATCTTGACCGTATAATCAGTTTTGACTTCCTCCGTAATATTTTCTTCAAATTTAATATATCTAGGTCCACTGATTTAGGCAGTGTGCTGCCTTTCAGTCAATAGGTATGTAACGGTACTGTTTTATAGGTATAGAGATATTTAATACGTATAAGAAAGAATAGGGCCAAATATGCTTCCAATTTTGACGCACCTTTGGCTCTACTTGACATCTCCACACAGACGCACACACCCTACCACACACAAACACTCTGTTCAGAGTAAGTCCATAATCAGATTATCGTCACATCCAAGTGTCCGGGAGTAGAGTAGGCCCACCTTTATAGGTCAGCGCCCTTCATGTAAATAGGTCGTCCCAGGACATCTGCATTGCCAAAAGGCTTTAAAACTTTTACCTCTCGAATAAAAGTTTTATTCTAACCTTTATTGTATAAGAAATAAGGTTTCAAACAGGACGGGTTCTAATTCTCTGTGCCGCAAAAGTTGATGATCGGGTACGGACGATGCGATGGCTCGGCAGTTTTACGAGTAGGTGATCTATAGCGGATACAATTCCTGCTGTGATACAAATATGATAGCCTCTTAGTAGTACGGAAGGACTTTAGAATCGAATCGGAGGGGCGGGAGGTAGAGGAAACACATTTTTTTTTTTTTTTTAATGTTATGCATGAAAAACGTACGAAATGAAATAGGAAGGACTTCATTATTCGGCTGTTCGCCTTCGTCGACTAGAAACACACTAAAACACCCGTAAACTTTGGCGCTTGCCGGCCGCTGCCACGGCAGCTCAGCTGGCGCGACGTGTGGTCACTGTTCTAACCTATTCTTTGGGGTCATGTTAATATACGGCTGTTTGGTCGCCGAACAAACAGCCGAATACTGAAGTCCTTCCCATTTCATTTCGTACGTTTTTTCGTATTTAACCTGAAACTTTTTTTTGTACTCTTTCTCATAAACTATGGGTTTCCGCCCTTACAGGGGGAGGTCCAAAACCCCTTCTCTCCTTTAAGTTCACATGTACATATACAGATTCTAACGACGAGCCAAGATGAATTATAGGAAGAAAAGAAACTAAAGTATTATGTACATAAGTTAGTATGTATGTATGTTTTTTTAACTTTCGGATGGTTAATAAGATCTTAATGAAATTTGAAACATAGGTAGCTGCAAATCATCAGCAATAGTCCATCAGCATAATAACATCTTTCTACAGAATGAGAATGGCACTGAGGAGGGGCATGTCAGCATTACTGACGATCCTGTGAACTTTCATTCTGGCAAGTTCATTTATAATCTTAGTTAACACTTTTTGATGCGTTTAGTGTGAAATCAGTTCGGCTGATACGCTACTGAGTTTAAAGCGAAGTGCGATTGCAAGGTGCGAGTATAAACAAAAAGAACTAACTGAATACTTGCAATTCGCAACGTAAACTCCTCATCATATAAGTACAACACAAAATTAGACTTTAACGTTTACTACTACGGTACCTACAATTTGTCATGCATAGATACGTGGTAAGCTTTAAACATCAAAATGGTTGGCTTTATATTTTTGCTTTACTAAATTATATCGTACAGCACAGAAACAAAATTCGTTTTGACTTGAGCCGCGACGAACTCGCTGAGCTATAGAGAGTAGACACCTTTTATAGGTATGTAGTACATACAAAGCGTAAGTTCTTTACATTTAATGACACATCTTTCCTAGTGCTGCCCTGTCTAAATATAAAAAATAAACTACCTCCTATCAACACTAGACAAGACGAATGAACGCCATTAGATACCACAACAAAGACATTACTTCACCGCAAAGACGTTACTTCGCCTGACACAACTAATTCACAACCAAAAACAATAATAACGACCCCAATATAATCCCTGGAACACGTTCAGTACACGCAAACATTCATTTAGGACCGGAAATACGCATAAATCTATGTATCTTGCACTTAAAAGCTTCGTAAAATCAACCTTACCATTTGCGAAATAAAGTTCAAACAATTTCATAATGATGTAGATGTTAAACAAATTTGAGGCTAAATCGATTACTTTAGGGTTCAATTTGGATTGAGAACAGATACCCGCATCGTCCGCTTCTTAAAAATGCAACCAATTAGATTTTTAAAGCAGATGTTCTCAGTTAAAACACTTTAAATTGTAGCACTTACCGTCCGTCGATGTTATATTCATCTTGATATTAGAGTCGCCTTTCTGAATCTGCTTTAAATACAAAATCGCGGAGCTAACCGCGTGCGTTCACAGTCCGGAAACACGCAAAACTGATCCTTATTCTTATGGAAAGCTCGCCGAACCTGGGAGCTACCACACGGATCACTGCGGTCCTGCCGTATTGCAGATAGCAGGTGACAAGTCCACAAAATTATTCACAATTCACGGTTTACTAGCCAAAAACTGTTCGAAGTTCAAGCGTTCGAGCGCTGGACAAACGTCAAAACTATTGGCGCGAAATCTTGACACATGAGTGATTGATTCCAATTCCTTGCAACCTCACACTTAAAACCACTCGCATTTATTCACAGCACTAGTAGGTGATAGTAAGAGGCAAGGACAGCCGAAAAATAGCGAGAGATGCTACTTTCGAGGCAATCCGATGCTTTTTGATAGTGTAACGACAAAACAAATAGCACGGAATGAGTGAACCCGCACATGCGCAGTAGGGAATGCCGTATGCGTATATTGTTGAGACGCGGTTACTGAACTTAGTAGGCTCGCTTTGCAAATAAATATATACAAATGCAAAAAAATTAAAATGCCATTGCAGCATTAGATATACATATAATTGAATTGACAGGATTTAGAACTACAACTGTAGTTACTGTTGTTGTATTTAGTTCAGAAAGAAATACGAGTACGTACTCATAATTTAGCCTTATTGTTTGTGTCGATAGAATGTGGAAATAATCCCTATGCTTTAAATAATCTCTTTGACAGATATTTGCTACGTTATTTCCTTTCTAATAATTTATATTGCGTTTTTTGACATTACAAGACATTTTGAACACGTGAAGAAGGAATGTTTTTTTTTTAAATAATGTAGGCCGGTTAAAAGTAATTAGCTATTTTTTATAGATAAGTACCTAGTTATATAGATACTTGACCTTTTTATGATATTATATTTTCTGAAAATATTTGAAACAGGTAGTATTACATATTAAAAGCAAACATTTTGGAGCATAAATATTCGTAATAGAATTCAAAAATTATAATGTACTAAATAACGGCTGCTTTTTTTAGTGTATTAAATGTATTATTATGAAAACTAACGTGGTTCATTTTATACATTTTAAAAGGCAAAAAACTGGATTTACTCACATATATATATATATTAGCATGCCGCACTCATCTTGAGAAAGACCACCGCATGTAGTTGAAACTATAGTTGGAATAATTCAACTAATATTCGTGAGAAACTCCCGTTTTTTGCCTTTTTAAATATTTAAAGTAACTCTTAAATGTAATTTCTGGACAGTTTTTTTTTTATTTGAATTAGTAGATACTAAGTATAAGAACTACTATATATACTAAGTATAGTAGACATATTTTGTTCCACGTATATTTTATGAAAATGTATACAGTAGTAAAATCCATTTGGACAGTAAAGTCCACTGCTGAACATAGCCTGATGGCCGGTTGGTCTAGTGGCTAGTGACCCTAGGAACGAAATCAAACGGTCGCGGGTTCGAATCCTGCAAGGTGCAATCATTTGTGAGAAGAGCAGAAATGTTTGTTTCCGAGTCATGGATGTGATATTCGTATTTATGTATGTTTTTCCGTTATCTAGTGCCCATATTACAAGGTATCCTAGTTTGGGGCTAGGTGTGGAATTGTCCCAAATATATTTTATTTATTTATAGGCCTCCCCCAAAAAGCACCATGAGAGCGATCTTGTACCACCTCCATTCACCGACTTCTTGTGATGGCCAATGTTGGTTAATCGTCGTTTCGTCGGTCAATCGTGTGGGGGGTCTCCCTACACTTCGCTTGCTTGTTCGTGGTCGCCATTCGAGAACCTTTATTCCCCAGGGGTTGTCGGTTGTGCGAACTAAATGGCCTGCCCATTGCCGCTTCAACTTGCAAACTCTGAGAGCTATGTCGGTAACCTTGGTTCTTCTACGGATTTCCTCGCTTCGGATTCTATCACGTAGTGAAACTCCGAGCACAGCTCTCTCCATTGCACGCTGCGTCTCAGTGCCATATGTCATCCAAAGTATTATTTAGTATTATTATCTATGAATGAAATCATTGAGATTTTTGGTGACACAATTCTACGTTAATACACGTTTGAAGCCTAGACAAAAACTAAAAAAACAGGTGTTGCAAAGTCATTTATCATCAAACGTAGCAGAAAACCACCGATTAAACTAGCTTTCAAATGAAACAAACGCATTGAAATCGGTCAATCAGTTTGGGAGCTACGATGCCACTGACAGTGAAGTCTTTACACACCTTTAATACACTTTTAACGACTCATTTTAATTCTTCCGCAGTTAAAATAAAAAATAACTAAAAAGAGTCCCCAGTATGAACAAGGCTCTATATCTGCAGCGTAGGCCCAACAGGCACGTTCTCTTGAGATATTTATCCGCTGTCGGAGACACCTGACACACATACATACATACGTGCCGTGTGCTGATTTGAATATAAACATACGAGTGTTTATTACACTACACGAATTGGGGATCGGTACAAGAGGGTTAAATGTGACTGCGATGAGTTGTTTCAAAACCTATGTTTGTGTCTGTTTATGGATATATTTAGCTGTGTATATATGTTGGTTAATCGTTTTTTATTATTACATTGAGTGACGAGATGAGCAAGTCACTTGCCTGGTGGTAAGGATTCACACCTGCTCATAACAGTTGCAGTGCCTCCCAGAACTTTTTTTGCAAAATCTTCCGCATCACTGCACTGCACTCGTCATCCTGACTTCCTGAGACATCAGTTTTTAAGTCACATTGCGCAGCATGTTTAAACACTACTGCTTAGCGGTGGAATATCTGACAAAGGTGTGGTACTTCCCCATTGTGAATACCGTGGCTATACAAATTTAGATGCGCAAGCGCATGCCCAAATTTAAAACGTTGTTTTGCCATTAGAAATCATTCAGATGTTTTTTACACGACTGCCCAAAAAAGGAGTGTAATGTTTTCAGGGTTCATGTATGTTTGTATGTGAGTTTCTTTATTCCACCGTAACTTTAATGCCTGAACAGATTTGGATGTATAGGATATCGTTAGAATCCTTACATCATCCCGAGCAACACAGGCTTTATTGTGAAAAAAAACAATGTGGTGGCTGTATGGCTCCATTTACAAATGCAGAAGTTGTTATTTTTATTATATTATACAATATTATTTATTATTTTACAATATGGGTACCAAATTGAAGGCCTTGATGAGCACATTGCAACAATATATAATTTAATAGCATAACTTTTAAAAAAAAAATGCCCTGCCTAAAACGAACTAAAAAGTCATAAACAAGAAATTTGCAGTCGGGGGACCTCTTAGATTAAAAGTGTTCCACAGAACGGCCCCCGACGGTAATACACCCACACAACTTTACTACATTCCCACCTTCGTTCTCCATGTGCATCAATAACGAATAGAAAAACATACGAAGACTGTAGCGCGACTGAGAATCACTACTAATACGTGAAATGCCACTCCGATTGTGTCCGATTGTGAGGTAGTGCTGGCCTCTTATGTCAGAGTTTATCAAGCCGCCCGAGGGTCTCTGACATGGCTTAACGATTGCTATTAATCAATAACAGCCGGGACCGACAGCTTAACGTGCCTTCCGAAGCACGGAGCGGTGGAAAACCGCACATAACTTAGAAAAGTCATTGGTGCGTAGCCTAGGTTTTGAACCCGGTATCGTTGGATTCTAAATTGCACTACAGAACCGTTAGGCCACCATCGCTCGCACTAAAAAGTCACTAAAAAGTATAAAATTAAAATAAATAATTAAAATAAATAAAAACACAACTGCCCTCCCAAAAACGAACTAAAATGTCAAAAATAAGAGATAAATGAAACTGACATTGGACCTCTGAGATTCGAAAGAGAGAAATATTTCCACAGAACGGTCCCCCGACTGAAATTAAAATTTTATTCATCTCTTGTTTTTGACTTTTTAGTTCGTTTTTGGCAGTCGTGTATGTTTTTTAAATTATTCATTTGGTTTTTATGTTACATTTTGTAAAATGTACGATTTAATTTTAAGTGGTATGAAATAATAATTATTTATTTACAGGATAAAATGTAGAAAAAGTTCATTTTAAAATATAAATAAAAAAAACTTAACTATTTACACAAAACTATCTAAAAGTCCTTCGGAGGAAGGGAAAGTGCCCAGAATGCTGGCTGCATTGCCACGCTGTATTGCAATACTAATTTTTTGGCCTAAATAAGAGCCAGCATTCTGGTCACATGTCACCTCCACCAAACGTTTTGCCAAGTCCCTGTAAATTTCGTGGCCGCCTGGCCCCCACGGACCCAAAGTTTCAACCCCAAACGGCACAAACATGTAACCCCTGTCAAGGTTCCCATATTTGCGCCGCTTGAGGTTTTTTGCTTTGGTTGCAGCGCCGCCAGCCCAAATTGTTGTCTCGGCGCCAAGGTATCAACACAAGTTGCATCCCAAACTAAAGGCCGTCCCATCTTCCAAGGAATTAAAGTCATGCCATCAGGCCTCTTGCCGTCGTCTCGCATCAGGCCGTTTGGTTCTAAGATTGACGGAACGCCGGCACTGACAAAGGCCCGATGGATGACTTCATTCAAACTGGCGTGTCGGGGAATCCTCCCTGCGCTTCTGTAGCAAGATAGTCCGTGATGGCCGATCCACCACATCGCCGCATAGACAATGATGTGGGACTTGGCAATAAACGCCCAGACGCAGAGAAACGGCTAATCGGAATGTCTGGTTGTCTAGTAAATTGCCAATGTTTTTTGATGAAAGTGCTTGCAACCAAAGGCCTGATTCCCAACGTGAAACAGCGAGGAGGCGAGCACGCTCTGCAGAACAAACTCTGCAAAAAAAAAGATGTATCAAGAAGATTTTTCCGTTCAATTTCGCAGAGCGGCCCGTCCCAATCCTTCTGGGAAGGAGGCGCTTTGGGCAATGACTGATTTGGACAGGCTATTTTCCAAGCCTCAGTCAAAAAACTTATTTCATAATTTGTAATACAGGGAGATGAAATAGCTCCGATTAATTTTTGTGTACTATAAACTGAGTATAGGAAAGCTGGTAGAGATACACTAGAAATTTTACGTATGCCAAGACCACCTTATTGGTTGTGAGGCCTGGCACCAAGAGCCATCATCGAAAGGTACATTGAGGATGGCGGTGAGCGTATCTCTTAAAATGCTGTCAAACTGTTGTATAAGTAAGGTATGCTTCCAAAGTTGACAACATCTTAAGAAATATATAAATTTTAGGACAAAAAGAGAGTAGCAAATTATAAAATATGCCATATGAGTATTAATTTTATGCAAGAGGTCCGAAATAAATTGAAAATTTTGTATTTTTTCTTCAACGATATCTGGTAATGATTGTCATTTTTTTGAAATGATTGGATTTGAAATGTATAATTCACATTTAGAAAAATTTAGAGTAACCTATTGTTTTTAATGGTCTTGTTAAATGTTCCAAATCTTTCGCGACTGTGTTCACATCGCCTCCTAAAGTTCCATTGTCCAGATACCATACGTTAAATTTTGATTCTAATTTTGTAATGATTGTATGTATAGCGAGGCTGAAAATAGCCGGCCCAAGTGGATCTCCTTGTTAATAACCTACTTCTGAAGAGACGAGATGATTTTTGTATGTTAATTTTGAGGGTTGACCATAAGAATGCCAAAGATATTTGTATAAATGAGGAATTTTGTCTTTTATCTCAGTCAAAAGGGCGCCTGTATCGACTGATTTAAAGGCGTTTTTAACATCCACCTTCAACAGCACATCACCTCCATTGTGGCACAAAAAAGTTCTTAAAGCATGAACCGCCGCCTCACAGCCACCGCGCGAACCGAATCCCAACTGTACAGATTGGAAGTATGTACAGAGGGATTCACTTATTGACTTACAGCAAATCTTGGCTGTAAGACGACAATAAACTGTGCTGGTATGAAATAAAGAGTTATCTAGCTATGTCGTCACGCCATAATTATAATATGAGGCTGGCCATGACGTCGCCGATCGTTTTTGGGCTCCTATTGTGTGAGAAACATATATATATTTTGGTGCATACATGCCCTGCAGCCTGCACAATCTTATTTTAATTTAGCACTTTTGAAATTAAAAGCATTTAATACTTATATCTATGGACAATTATACATCTTATCGCGTAGGCCTCCTAGCAGGACTAGCGATGCAAGGGCCCGTTTGACCCGACATTATACCGAAGATATCCCGGACGTCAGCCTTTACGAGATCAGAATGGCTCTCAAACAGCTTAAGAGCAACAAGGCACCAGGGGAGGACGGAATAACGACAGAGCTACTGAAAGCGGGTGGAACACCGGTACTTAAAGTCCTTCAGAAGTTGTTTAACTCTGTCATCCTCGAGGGTACTACGCCAGAAGCGTGGCAAAGGAGCGTACTGGTTTTGTTCTTTAAGAAAGGTGATAAAACCCTCTTGAAGAATTATAGGCCCATTTCGCTGCTGAGCCACGTCTATAAGCTGTTTTCGAGAGTAGTTACAAACCGTCTCGCTCGTAGGTTTGACGACTTTTAGCCTCCCAAACAAGCTGGATTCCGGAAAGGCTTTAGCACCATAGACCACATCCATACGATCCGGCAGATTATACAGAAAACCGAAGAGTATAATCGGCCACTATGTCTAGCGTTTGTGGACTACGAGAAAGCCTTTGATTCATTCGAGACCTGGGCAGTGCTACAGTCATTACAGCGGTGCCAGATTGATTAGCGGTACATCGAAGTGTTTGAAAAATAAAAACCACCATGACAGTTCGTCTTCAGGATCAGAGCGCGAATTCTATCCAGCTGCAAAAAGGGGTGAGACAGGGAGACGTTATTTCTTCGAAACTGTTCACCTCTGCACTGGAAGATATATTCAAGCTTCTGAACTGGAACGGATTTGGTGTTAACAGCAATGGCGAATACATCACTCACCTTCGATTTGCTGATGATATAGTCATCATGGCTGAAACCCTGGAAGACCTAAGCACAATGCTCAGTGACCTCAATATTCTTTCCCAACAGAAAAAAAATGAACATGGAAAAGACGAACATCATGTCAAATGCCCACGTCGTACCCATGCCAGTTTATGTTGGGAACAATATTATCGAAGCTGTTGATCACTATGTCTACTTGGGTCAGACGATCCAACTGGGTAGATCTAACTTCGACAAAGAGGTCAACTGACGAATCCAACTCGGATGGGCAACGTTCGGGAAATTACGCCATATCTTCTCGTCGCAGATACCGCAGAGCCTCAAGACGAAAGTTTATAATCAGTGCGTGTTGCCAGTGATGACATACGGCACTGAGACGTGGTCGCTAACTATTGGTCTCATACAAAAGCTCAGAGTTGCGCAGCGTGCAATGGAGAGAGCTATGATCGGTGTTTCACTACGTGATAGAATCAGAAATGACATAGCTATCAGAGTTTGCAAGTTGAAGTGGCAATGGGCAGGCCATATAGTTCGCAGAACCAACAACCGCTAGAGAATAAAGGTTCTCGAATGGCGACCACGAACAAGCAAGCGAAGTGTGGGGAGTTGTAGCCATCGCAGGAAGTCGGTGGATGGAGGTGGCACAAGATCGCTCATCATGGCGCTCTTTGGGGGAGGCCTATGTTCAGCAGTGGACTTCTAAAGGCAGACATGATGATGATGATGAATACTTATATAAAAAATTGAATAATATTGGTATGTGTTAGTTTGTCTGTAATGTGTCTAAATCTTCTCATTCTTTTCACACGACTGCCCAAAAAAAGAAGTGTATTTTTAGCATTCATGTATGTTTGTATGAATATTTGTATGTATGTGAGTTTCTTTATTCCACCATAACTTTGGAATGCCTGAACAGATTAAGACGCATGGGGTATCGTTAGAATCCTTACATCCCCCAAGTAACATAGGCACACACATAGACGAACACTACAGACCCAGGTGGAACTACTTGCAAGCAAAACTGACAATTTAGAGATGCATAGTCGCAGGAAAATCTCGCTGCTTCACGGGGTACCTGAAGATAAGATGGAGGACACGGCATCTGTCATCTTCAAGGTGTTAGTGCAGCAGTTGAAGCTGTCAGACTTCAATATTGGAGATATCAGCCGTTACCACAGAATGGGTACATCACAGAATTCTGACCGGCCCAGGCCCATTCTTTTCAAGCTCCACGATGCGTCACTCCGACGCAAGATACGGGCTGCGAGGACCAATTTAAAGGGCACGACACTTTCATGGCGGCACGGCAAAAATTTGGTGTCAACAAATGCTGGACCCGCGACGGTCTCGTCTACGTGTTGGGAGCTGACGGGTCGCGGCATCGCGTTAGCTGTGTGGCGGAGATAGATAAACTCGATGTGCAGCTGCCCGCCAACACTGCCACTGCCGCTCCAAAGCAACGAGCAAAACGAGCGGCTGGAGCAAGTAAAAAGTGATGTTCCATTATTATTGTATTATCTTTTTTTTTGTTATTTTACTTTTTACTCTTCTTGTTTGACCTCTTCAGTTGATTTATTTTACTACCCTTAATTTTACTAATATATATTTGTTATTTTTTATTCATTAGTGGGTAGTCGAAAGTTTGTCTGATTCCGATGTTTATTAATGTCAATTTTGAGTATCCAAATCACGATGACAGCTTCAAATGTCATTATAGCAGTGTTGTCAATCGATTGTCAAATGCCATTTGATTTACGTTCCGTTTCAGACATTTAAGTTTAAATACCAAAATAGCGTAATTGGAGTTTCAACTAATGCTCTTTTTTTGTCTTTCTTTATACTAATGCAGGATTGCTTACATCTTTAGTTATCTGTTTATATTATATAACTTGAAATCACTGTATTGGTTAGTTGATTATTGCAGTAGGTATGTGTAGTTTGGTATATATTTTATATTATATTCCTTGCGGCAGAAACTGGCAGGTGGAGCGAATTGAGGATTTATTTAATAAATTGTTGATAATTAAATAGTAAATAGGTATTGTAGATATTATTTATCTTATTTGTTACTAAGTATATATATATATATATATATATAAATATATATTTTATTAATAGTATTATGTTAAATATATATAATAATAGTGATATTGATAGTGATAATTATTTATCCATTTCTTCTTCCAGTGGATTTAGTAGCAGTGAAGATGGTTTTTTGAGTATCCCCTCTCTATCTGAAACTTTAGAAACCCATTTCTCTGATGTGCCTAAAAACTTTAATGTCATTCATATAAATGCGCAGAGCATTCCGGCTCATTTCTCTGATATGCAGGCGTCCTTTGACGTAAAGAATATACATGCTATATTAGTCTCCGAATCTTAGCTTAAACCTTCTCTTCCTTCTATTTCCTATAATTTACCCGGCTTTACTCTCATTCGCAATGATCGTACAGTCTATTATAGTAATTCTTTACGCAATAATTTCTTCTCTTTTTTTTGAACAGAACTTAGTAGATCTCACTCCCTCCATATAGTCACACCATTATTATGGTTGGTTTCAACACTTGCCTTTTGAAACAAGATCATCGTTCTTCTTCGTTAGAAACCATTGTTAAGTCGAGCAACATGCACCTTCTCTTACTTAATGCTACACACCATTCTCCTAATTCATCTCCATCTCTTCTTGATCTGCTAATGGTGTCTTCCTTAGAACATGTTGCCAAACATGGTCAGTGTTCAGCCGACGCTTTCTCATATCATGATCTGATTTATTTATCCTACAAAATTCGTCCTCCTAAATCTAAACCTACAATAATTCTGCAGCGTAATTTTAGTGGTATAAAACAAGAGGCATTTTTAAAAGATGCAAAAAATATTGACTGGACACCTGTAATAGAAGCCAATTCTATCGATGACCAAGTAGTCATTTTTAACTCTTTGATCACCAATTTATATAATGTTCATGCACCTTTAAGAGCTATAAACATGTACCTGCACCATGGCTATCCACTGAATTTAAAACCCTTAAGCACAAAAAGGTCATTGCTAAGACGAAATATAAGGTTCGACCAAGTGACGCTAACAAGTCAAGGTACATCAAGCTTCGAAATCGCTGCAATGTGGTGTGTAGGGATGCCCAACGACGCCATATTCATGAATCTATTCAAAATGAGGATCCAGCGAAAGTATGGACAATCATCAGATCACTAGGAGTTGGAAAATCACGCCAAGAAACTATTCCCAATAATTTGAATATTAACTTGCTGAAACTACACTTTTCTGTGTCATCTAACATTGATGACCCCGCTAAATCTCGCACTTTAAACTATCTTTCTAACATTACTACTCCTGACCTTTCTCCCTTCGTTTTTCATCAATTTGCCGCTGGCGATGTTAAGAAGAGCATGCTTTCCATTTCCTCTAATGCTGTTGGAGTTGACAGCATTAGTCGTAACATGCTGATCCCTATCCTTGATTATATCCTCCCAATTCTTACTTATATTTTAAATTTGTCTATATCCAATGGCGAATTTCCTTCCATATAGAAGGAAGCACAAATTATTCCTTTACCTAAAAAAAAACAATCCTAATTCCTTTTCAGAATACCGTCCCATTTCTATACTACCATTCCTTTCGAAAGTCCTTGAACGCCTGGTTTATAACCAGGTCAGCATGTACCTCACTAGAAATAATCTCCTAAATCCTTTTCAGTCCGGTTTTCGGCTGGGACACAGCACAGTTACTGCACTTGTCAAAATCACTGACGATATTCGTCTAGGGATGGAATATGGTCAGTTGACAGTGCTGACGCTCCTAGACTTCAGTAACGCTTTCAACACTGTAGACTTTGACATTCTTCTAGCTATATTTCGCTCACTTAGTATATCACCAGCGGCGATTGACTGGTTTCATAGTTACCTGTACGGCCGACGGCAGCGGGTTTGCCTGGAAGAGTCTTTCTTTTCCGTGCAACACGTCAGCCGGTGTGCCTCAGGGTGGCGTTAAGACGCCACCCTGAGGCGTTTTAACGCCACCCTCCTCTTCTTTTCGCTATCTTTATAAATTCTATATCTAAAAACCTTACTTCTTCCTACCACCTCTATGCAGACGACCTTCAACTGTATTATCAAGTTCCGCTCAGTCAATTGGGAGATGCTATCGAAGACACTAATAGAGACTTTAGTGTCTTAGACACTAATAGCAATTAATATCAGACTTGGTCAAAGCTTACGGCCTTAAAGTTAACCCTCTCAAGACGCTAGTGATTACTGTAGGTAGTTCCCGTATGATTTGTAAAATCGATTGGGACTCTCTTCCGCGAGTTTTGTTTGAAGAAGTCGTTATACCTTTTAGTGATACGGTGAAGAGTCTCGGGATTACAATAGACAGATGTTTATCTTGGGACCCTCAATTGTCAGCTTCTAGCCGTAAAATGTTCGTCTCCGCAGGATTTTTACGTAGGCTTCGGAACTTTTTACCAACGACCACTAAGATTGCGCTTGCACAGTCTCTCCTACTCTCTATTCTTGACTACGGTGACGTCTGCTATCTTGACGTTACTTACCAGCTAAATAAATTAAAGTGTCTTCAAAATTTTTGTATTAGGTTCATATTTGGATTACGCAAATATGACCATGTATCCGAATTTCGAATAAAGCTCAAGTGGCTTTCCATACGTCAACGTCGGAATGCTCATATATTGTCCCTACTTTACTCTATTTTGTTTCATCCTTCTTCGCCACACTATCTCAACGAACGTTTTGATTTCCTTCACATGTCAAACACTCGTTTTTTAAGGTCATCAGAAAACTTACTGCTAAAAATTCCCATACATAGGACCGCATTCTATGATTATTCCTTTACGGTTGAAGCAGTTATATTGTGGAATAATTTGCCAGTTAACTTTCAAAAGCATCAATAGAAGGTGCACGTTTAATTTTAACTGGCAAATCATTCAATTATATATGTATATGTAATGTATGTATGATGTGTATATTTGTATGGTTGTTATGTTTTGGTATATAATTGTCATTTCTATTTAAGTAGATATACTTATGTTTTGTTGTAAGAAAAACCACCGTTCGTAATTTATTTATGTTAATCCTCTCCATGCACGGTTGTCTGGAAGAGATCGCTTTAAGCGATAAGACCGCCAATTGTAACATGTTTTTGTTAGATTAAGTTTATTTATTGTATATTTCTGTATTGTGGTGTTTCAATAAAGAGTTCATCTATCATCTATCTATAGGCATTTTTGAAAACATTTGTTTTTTCGGCTCCATTTTCAAATACGAAAATAATAATTTTTCTTTGAATTTTACAATATGGGTATCAAATTGAAGGCCTTGTTAAGATCATTCCAACAGCATATAATTTATTGGCAAAAGCTCTTTTTTGGCAGGGCAGGCGTGTTTTTTTGCTAGTTATTATATAAGGAGGTCAGCGAAGGAAACGTATCCTTTTTTGAAATCGGTTAAAATTACATTGGATATTGTATTGAGAACCTCCTTGAAAGTTCAAACCATTATTCGAGTCAGGTCTATTAATTAACCTTTGCAAGGTAAGGGATAACTCCTAAAGTAAACTGAAGAAAGTTACATTGTTTAGTCTAATTAGTCAGCGCTTGGCACGCTTGACGACACTGTCAAGTCACTGTCACTGTCTGTGTGCAGAGGGGGTAGAGAGTTAAGTAAATAAATAAATACTGCTCATTTAGAATTCCTTTTTATATATCATTTTAAAACAATATTGTTCATTTGGCTTTTAAATATGAAGCTAAATCATTTCAAAATGCTTAATTGAAAGTAGTAGTAAAATACAGAACAGACCGAGCCGGCTACGAGCGCGGGTGCAATAACGATTCATATAATCTAAGGTAGGTCATTTGTTATGCAGAAGCGAGCAATTTTATCATTATAATGCTCGCTTCTGCCTTTGACCGCTTATTTCAGTTTGCGTCTATGTCTGTTTACGCCATTAGGATAACAGATAGAGGGTAAATTCAAAGCAAAAATCCAGTACATCAGATGGTTAGTTCAAACCAAGTGGTCCAAACATCACACTTTAAAATCACTAGCATAGAGCTAGCTAACTAACTATCACTAACCAGCTTACTCTGTTTTATGCCTTTACGTTTGTCAACAGACATTCTACAGCCCAACGTTTAAATCCTAGCAACTAATAACAAATTTGTAACTCCCGTTTTTGTTTTCGGTGACGTTTTATAAATTCCATTTATAAAACTTCACCGAAATATTGTGTTTCACGTTTTAATAGAGAAGCCCCTCGCAAACAACCGGGGTAGAATAGCCGTGCCGTCACTAGTGTTAAATCTGGGGTCTTCCGTGGCAAGTAATTAACAGACCAGTGTCCGCCCATTGTCGAGCAACAAAAGAAATGGACGAAAAGGCGACAATAGCATCCAATTGGGCGTGCTGTAACGCGGTAACAGTTAGATTTTGGTGATAAAAAAACTTCGGGCTACACGCGAACTGCTTTTAATTCAATTCGGGGAAACCTTTACCTTTAGGGTACAAGTACGTCGATGTTAGACGAGCAAAAATAGATTCAACAACATTATTTGACTCATAAGTCAGCTCGCAGGTGAGCTACTTGAGCCGGAGTTGTGAACAAACTCAAATAGCTAATCGATTCAGCAGCTCGAAACGAGTCGCTCTTACCATGAATAATGCGCTGTGTTCAATAGCTCAACAAGGCATCAAACTTTAAGGTTACCATGGAATGATGCGGAATTTAAACCAAACTTTCTGGATAAATTGAATCAAGCCATATCCAAGCTGGGAGAAACTTATTTAAAAAAAAACACCCTGGCAAAATTTATCGAGTTTTCGTTTCCTGTTCAACATTCTAATTCCCTCTTATTTTGTTTGGAATTAGTGTTGTTGGGAGTGTGGTTAGAGGGGGTTATAGAGGGGTAGGGGAAAGGGGGGGGGGGGGGGGCAAAATTTGCACGCCAGCCAAGCTGCAGGGCGCTTCTAGTCTATTATAGAACTTAATTCTAGCCTAAACACCCGTTGATGAAGTATCAACTTAAGGATAGAATAAGATCTCATTTCACTTCCCCTTTGCGTGCTAGACATTTCCAATAATGAGCTCTCCAACGCAGACGTTATCGGCATCGACTAGCTATGGAGCACAGGTAAGATTTTATCACTCGTCGAGGCACCATTGAGAGGTTGACCTTAATTAGGCTTTAAATGTTTATGATAAGAGCCTGACAGAGGCCTTCCGTTAAGTAATTGTCAAAGCACTTTTCAATTAGCTACGCAAAAGCACCGCTTGTGCTGTAATTTTCTGAACTATGAAAGTGAGAAAAAACGAAACAAAGGGCTTGATATTTCGTAAGGGCCTGCAGTCTCAACATATAGATAGTGACATTGATATTTGGTAGAGACTATAAAATATCGTTATAATCGGATTAAGCGATCGATTTCTGTTGTAAAACAATCACTATAGATGTCGAGACTGCAGACCCTATACTTACTAGTTTGGTTTAGGTTTATTATCATTATTCAGATACATTTTGTCGTCAAACAATTAAAACGAAACCCCATAGTAGCGCACGGTTACACACAATTTTCTTTGAACTTAATGGTACTTCAAACACGTGCCTGTTATCTATTGTTTTTGTTTTAAATTGTGAACTTGGTCATGACCGTGCAATCCTATGGATTTTTGCTTTTACAATTTGCAACAAGGTTATCAAGATATAAACTTGGTCACTGATTGGTTTAATAATGATGGTCAAAATTTAAAAATCCCCGACCAACATTTTATAATGTACAAAACCCCATTTCATAGATTCTAAAAATACAACAGAGCTCCTCTATTTAGATCTTCATACTCGTATGCTATTCATGTCTTAATATCATCAGATTATCATATAAAGCTCTCTTTGCGCAAGCTCCTGAAGATGGACGTCTTTAACGTCCGAACGCCGGTCGAATTGTCCGACGAAATAACTCTTGAGTGTCAGTCGTCATATATATTTAAATAATGAATAACGCTCACGTTAGTTTATATAGCAAGATTCTCATATATCGGGTGATGAATGCCATCGAAACTGGCTTCTGAGCACAAGCTCATTTTCTAGTTGCATAAGTGCCCACGATCCCTTCACAGAGCGATCAGCTAAGATCCATCTCACTAACTCAACCTTCAAATAAAAAAACTGCATTGAAATTGCGTGGGTCCATTCGTGTGGGAGCTACGACGCCACAGACAGAACAGACACAACGACGGACAAACAAAGGCTTCAAACTAATAACACCTATTTTTGTGTCGGGTTTAAAAATACTCGATTTCACAATCAGTAGTAATCAAAAGAGACACTGTGACGTTACCTATACTTTGAACTCGTATCGAAATAAATAATTAACAGGCGTCGTTTTGACGTCAAACTCGGAGTTAATAATGGTTTGGCACTTAAATAAATCGGTTGTGGAAGGAACACGCGAAGGACTCACGATTCTTTAATGAGTAGGTATCAGTTAAAATAGTGAAAACAGACTAACTATATATGTACAGGTAACACGTTCATTTTGGACTGGGATGTCGTACCGATAAAAATGGATGAGCTGCTTCAGCTGCCAGATTTATTAGATGTAAGGCAGTGGGAGTCAGCTGGTAATGGTGATCACCCCAATAATTCTAAAACCATACGCGAGATGGTGGCTTCAGTCACGTCATACGCTAGCTGTGTGCCAGTAACGCACGTGGTTGACAGCATTTTTAAAAGCTTTTATTTAATTGTAATGTGTGTATGTACGAGTATAAATGTGTGTTTAATTCAAATCTTGCAAGCTGAATTAGAACCACTTCCTCTTATCCTACGGAGTTGAATTTTTACATGTTGGTTCAGTTCCGATGATAACAATGCATTTTTATGGTAAGCATGACCAGAATCGACATCCAGGATTAGCTCCAGGTAAAGGAACTCTTCAACGATTAACATCACAGACACGAAATATTGTTTACGCATTTTATTATGATAGTCGGTTTTAAGTTTTACCATGACATGGTTGCTACACTCAGGGTTGGGTCCTGACTAGGGAACTTCTCAACGGTTAACAGCACACACACGAAATTTATATACGCATTTAATGATGATAGCCCGATCAAAGTTTCATCATGACATCAACTGCATGAAACTTTTTTTTGTACCATTTTTTATTTAGTTATTCTCTTTGGCTGGTGAGGGGGAGACCTAAGAAGTTTGCGCGCCCTTCTCATCAAATTTTTGGAGTGGACAAATCCGAAGGTAGGGATCAAACTACTGAGGGTTTCTTTTTGCGCTTGTGATATGTAATGACTAAAGCATTTTTGATCGTGATTTCATAGTCATTAAACACTGTCACTCTTACTTTTTTGGCAGGGCAGTGTTTTTCCTCGTTTTTACCGATGTAGGCAATCGGAGTCAAGTGACCCCAACCCCAATTGTCAAAAATGAATCCCATTGTCAAATTAAAATACTAAATGACAAAGGAGCTCCGGTCGAAAAAAAAGGGTAAAACAGAAAAAGGTATGGGAAAAGGCAGAGGAAAGAAAAGTAAGCCGCAGAAGATGGGTAAGGAAGCTAAGAAAGTAAAGAAGCAAACTCTGCAGAAGAATACTTTGGCGTCAGATGTGAATACTGAAGACTTGTGCCAGGACGATGGAGGTGATGACCGACACTGGCAAGCTACCAGGGACTTCTGCATCATCCCTGCGAGATAATGAGATGTGGTCCCGGTGTACTTCTTGTGGGCTTTGGGCTCATTCAGATTGCACTAAGCGGAACTCAGCCTGCAATTATGTGTGCGATTTGTGTTGACCACCATTGTCAACCGATGTGGATAATGATAAAATCTGTTTGTTTTTAAATAATCATTGTTCCTAAAGTAATAAGCCAAAGTGATTAAAAGTAATCTCAATTAATAGTATAATAATAAAAGTTTTTGTTACTTTACTATTAATTAAGGGCTTGAATAATAAATAGATAACTTATAGTTTTGGTTTTATTTCAATTCCCGCTTAAGACCAGGCTCTGCTTTTTAAGTTTTTTTTTTATAAATATGCTGGGTCAACTACAAACCTGATAAATGTGAAACTTAACATACATGTTTTTGAGATCTTTATCTCTCTAAGACTTAGACAAAAACATGATTAACATAATTTCATTCCATGCATTTTCTTATCGAAAATTACATTATTTTCAGTAATGTTTACATTTTTCTACTCAACGGCTTAAGTTTTATCTCTAAAATAAATCTCACAGCAAGAAAATATAGTTTATCATGTAATGTTTAGACAAAATTTACCTAAATAAATTATTAGCCTGCCAATAAAATAAATAACTTTTGAGACGTACGTCATTTAGTTCCGAGCTAAATTGTGTGTTCAAACAGCGCTCGCTATATTCAACCTTGTTACGCAGGCACTTCAGTGCTTATTGCGGGTAGCGGCTGGCAGAGACCAGGGGAGGTGGCAGGGGAGTGGGGAATGGGAAAATGTAACCTTGGAGCCTGGCCTTAAGTGACCCCCATTACTTATATCACCCCTAGAATCTGAAATTAATTCTCATTCGCACAACTTGATAATAATAATTTTATCTTCATCTCTTTGACGAAGGTAAAATAATTATGATGAAACTTCACCAAAAATAAGTGCATTTTCTAATCTAATCCTTTGATTGATTATCTTTTGATGGGTGTCTAATTATATAGTAGGCATCAGTTTCTAGACCTCATCTTACATGAAGTAAGGTGACGATGTGGACGGAGGTGGCATTCTATATATACTAATAATAAAACTGTAAGTAATAAAATGTCTGTACAGGGAAAATGATTTAAAAAAATAGCATAAGGGACTTAAAAAATAAATTTAAACCTACTTTTAATCGTATAAATCTTGAAAGAAAGAAATAATTCAATTTATTTGAGCTCTATGCTACGTCCAAACCGACTAAATTAAGTAGCTTACCTGACAAAGACCTCAAAAAATTTGAACAATCTTTCTTTTAAGTTTTATATGATTTGAAGACGGAATATTTTTTTTAAATTACTTTTTTTTCTTGTTAGTTTCGTTCAGGTTTGCCTAAAAAAACAAAGTACTTATGCCTTTCGCTAAAAAAAGGCATACTGGAAAAAGTTAACAGTCCAAATCTTTTAAACTACTGAACCGAATTTGATACAACTATTGCCTAAGTTGAATGAAATTATATAATAATTAATTATAAATAATTATATAAGAAAAATAATTATTGCTATAGGACTTGTAGTTTCTGAGCAAAACGTGGATAAAAATACATACATGTATTCGCAAAAATTGGTATATATGTTCAGATACTCATATAGACTAACATTATATGAATATTTACACATTTTGACAATATTACATACATGAAATTTGATACATATGTTTAGATACCAACATAAAATAGGAATATAAAAATAACGCGTTTTCAAAAATATTACATACGTACACATAAACCAGAAAACCTATTTTTTTTGTAAGTCGGTTAATAAGCAATTGATCAAATATATAGATTTTTGAAAATGGTGTTTGTCTATGTGTTTGTTTGTTCGCGCATCACGTAAAAACTACGAAACCGATTGCGATGCGTTTTCACTGTATTATAGCTTAGGGTTTGACTTAAAAACTGATGTACGTGGTATCTCAATCCGACGAGAAGAAGCCGAGCAATCGATAAAAAAGGATTTGACTACTGAACGAAGTTTGACGAAATTTGGTACGTTTTGGTTCTGGAATAACTCATAGGATCCTTACATCCCAGAAAAGTTACCACGCGGGCAATGCCTCGGGCACAGCTTGTAGCTAATATACACATTCTTTCGACATTAAGGTACACTACAACTTTTTTAGGTATACTAACCAATATCTAGTACTTAAGCCATGAAGGTTAAAAAAGATAGAGTCCACACCGTCAAACAAACGAGTGAAGCATAGCAAATAGCGGCTGTGTATATGTGCGTGTGCGGATATTTTGTGCTGTTTTGTGGTTGATACACAATTGCACACAGTTTCATCACAAAAGACAGACAGCTTTGTTTTTATTTTCCGGGAGAACTTTCAGAATTTACAAGACTTACAAGGTTGAGATTTTGCTTCGATGTGGTGGCCGATCGGCATAACATGATGTAAGTGTGTTCGTGAGGCTTCTGCGTACGCAGATCAGCATATCTTAAGTGCTTCACTTGCGATCTGACAGTATGGAATCTTTCCTTTTTACATGGCTGCCCAAAAAAGGAGTGTAATGTTTTCAGGGTTCATGTATGTGTGTATGTAAGTTTAATTATTCCACCATAACTTTTAAGTGCCTGAACAGATTTTAGATGTAGTCGTTAGAATCCATCATACAATCATCCCGAGCAATACCTATATTATATATTATTAATGGCATATGGCGGCAGCAGGTACGGCACCATTTTCAAAGGAGAAAAAATATTTTACATTCCAAAAATATATAATTTATTGGCATAAAAGCTTTTCATTTCGTTTAAGGCAGGGCAGTTTTTTTTTAAATTATTTAAACATTATTAATTATAGTACAAGTATTATCATTAGATTTTAGTATTATTACCAGACTGTTGTTAATCTTTGCAGGATCCTTTTAATGAATTAGATGTTTGGATAGTCAAAACTACGAGGCTGATAGGAGATACGGGGATCATCTTAGCATTCTTAAAACAACAACAATAGACTCCATAGACACAAGAATTAGCACAGAATAAAAATATATTCACCATTGCGACACTCGCGTAGTGATGTAGTCTTTGAGAATATACAAGTATATTATATTCTCAAAGGATGTGGTAATTATAATATATAACACCATGTTTTATTTGTAACTTTCGGCGGTTTCCAGTGCAGATGCTGATTCTGTCAGTGTTGTGTGTCACGATCAATTTCAAGTTTCGATTGACTGTGATAACAGCGGTTCTCGTGTTTATAGTAAAAAAACGATCTAGAAAGGGGGTAGGTCGACTTGTCTGCCCTTAAAACATTCAATTTCATTTTCCCGCATTCAAGATCATCAGTTTGCTCGTCGTCTTGGCGCCTGCGACGAAGCTGGAATATCTAGAGCTCAGAACAAATTAAACACACGGTAAATATCCCATTACTTTTTCTCGATACAATGTTTTGTAAGGGCACCTAAATAACTCAGATATTCTAAGCACGTATGGATTCTATATAGTCTGTTACGTTTAACTACAATCACACGAATTTGATTTGAAGGAAGAATTTTAATCTAGATCTTTAATAAGGTCAGAGCAGACTTAACGCCCCGGCAACGGATCGGCACCGGAAAGCCTCGCTTACGGCTGGTTGACGGCTAGGCGTTCACCCGGTTACGTCGGGGCGACGCCTCCCTTACGGCAAGGTGGCCTGGCTGACGTCTAGACTTGGTGTATTCCCAGTAGTCCCGGTATGGTTTTTCAGTATGTTTTTTTGTAGTTTTTTCCCCAGGTTTTCCATTAACTGCACTACTGGGATTTTAATTCCCTAAAGTCCCATGTATCTAATGTATCATACAAACACGAATATTAATTTGGGAAAAATAGGTAAATTTATATATTAAAACCTATTTTAATACTTATTTCTTTTGTGTGATTTTAATTAATTTATCCCTTTATTAATTTTATTTGAGCTTATGACCCTAATTGAAAATAAATAATGCGTTCGCGCATTGTTCATCTGATTAATATTTATTAATGTTAATATTTTTACAAAGCCCCAAAATATTTTAAAAGTGTCAGGCAATTATTTTTGACCTTATTGACATGAACTAAGTACCTTATTTTTTCAACGTATTTTGACTAAATGACCACAGTAAATGCCGAATCTTACTAAATCTGATTATGTCAATAAGGGACCTTGATTATGTCAAAAGTAAGTACCTTGATTTTAGATGCTTCTGTATTAAATGAACAACGTAGAAAATAACTTTGCATTGTGTTGCACTCTATGTAATAGGTAAATCAGTGCATAGTTAGTAAAAAATATGAAATGTTTTAAAATTAAATTCTTGCAATGAAGGTAATATTCAAAAACTGCTAAACTTATAAGAGTAGTTAAGTTTGCCTAGACTGGTGTTGATCAGGTTAAATTAAAAATAATTGTTATACAATATTTTTTTACTAATGCTGACCCTTAATTTTTTTGTGTACTTTATTTTTCCAATACTGGGCGTGGGTGAGCAGGCCGCTAGGAGCAAGTGGAGCCAGCCGTAGCCGGGGTGACCACGAGACGTTAGCACGGCGACGGCGCGGTGACGGCGGGTTGACCACGCGCCGTAAGCACAGAATACTAAATAGCTACTTCATAACGCCGAGGCCTTCCGGTGCCGATCTGTTGCCGGGGGCGTTAAGTCTGCTCTGACCCTTAACGTGGCCTGTCTCTTCAAAAAACAAATGCAACAAAACTATCAATCATCATCATCATCATCATGTCAGCCTTTAGAAGTCCACTGCTGAACATAGGCCTCCCCCAAAGAGCGCCATGACGAGCGATCTTGTGCCACCTCCATCCGCCGACTTCCTGCGATGGCTACAATGTCAAAAAAACTATCAGAGAACTATCAATAAAAAAATACTATTATTGCGTGTGTGATACTATTTATAGGTACGTGTGTGTGTGCATCGCCAATGACCTTGATGGACTCGGGTCGAATTTTAATATAAAAAAGACGAGGTTTATACAATAAGTTAAGCCATTATCAGACCCTTTTCACTTGTCACTTATAATTAGTGCTTAGATTAGAGTTTTCTACACTTTTACAACAAAGCTTTCAATATATTAGTAGAGTCCAATTAAATATTATTAGCTACGATAGAATGCAAGGTGTTAGAAGGTATATAAAATATCTCGATATGACTAGATAGCAGGTATGACTAGATCGCTTTAAAATTAAATCTCGATACGACTACATCGCTTTGGGGCTGTATAGCTGATTATATGCATATGCCCTGTTTTATTATTGACTTAATATCGATAAGACGTACAATTACACTTCACGAAGTGCGTTTAAACAGTTGGACAATCTAATGTCATAACAGGCTTTTATGTAATCGAAATGTTCTAGCCCACTACCAGATTCTACACATAGTATTTTCAAAACCTTAGATAAAAGATTTTAAAGCTGCTATATTTTAAATCTGAATACATCACGCGGTTAAAATAAAAAAACATCTTTTAACGTATATGTGAATATATTTTGAAAGTGACACCGAGCGTCACATAACATATAATACGGTGCAGAGTCCGACAACACACAATAACCAATCATATATATCTTGTTTCCAATATTCTTAAGTTATTTGACGGTTATTTGTGTGGTCGTGGTTTATCTATATTTAATCAGCCTTGAATGTGTAAGTCTAAAAGAATGGGTAAAATCTAACAAGCTAGCCCATTGCGGGTAAATGGATGTCACATTTACCCCCTTGAATGTTGGGATTCTTGAATCAAACTTATATAGCAGTAAGTAACAAAAACTCTGTACACGGAACATATAAAAAAAAATACTTGAGTCTTTCTATCTGTCTGGATGTTTGTTCGCGTATCATGTAAAAACTACTTAACCGATTGCAATGCGGTTATAATTGTTCGATAGTTTAGGTTTTGACTTAAAATCTGGTGTACCTCTTATTTTAATCTGATGAGCAATCTTTAATAATAGTTTTTACGGCTAAAGAAATTTTGATCAAATGTGGTAATATAGTTATCGGTATTTTAGGTCCTGGAATAGCACATAGAGTACTTTTGACCTGAGAAATGACCACGGGTGCAAAGCCGCGGGCACAGCTAGTTATAAATAAGACAACTTTTCAATTTCATACATTAGTAGTGACATGAACAATATGATAGTTCCTAACTTTCCTAGTTTCCAAAGTTCGGCATATTGGAGAGTTTCACCAATCCAATTTGGCGGTACAACACTGAATAGGTACAAGTACAGTCTATAGAGGTTATCATCGATTAGTACTCGTAACTTGGGTCTAATAAAGTTACCTTACCTGGGTCTAATAAAGTTGCCTAGCATTTTACGACTAACTCATCTGGTGATAATTAATGATGCGGTCGAAGGTAGTAAATACGCTTGATCTTGAATGGGACTGGCTCAACTTCCAAAAGCGCTCCTTAAGGGGTTGAGTCAGTTCCCTTCCAGGGAGTTCCCTACAAGGGGCTTAGCAACTGTCTGCTTCTAGGTGGTCTGCATCGGCCGTGTACGATACCGGAGCTTCGTGGTTTCGGAGGACCAGTTCCCGTCGTTGATTTTTTCGTCCTTGCACGCCAGTTTTGATCGAAGACTGTTTTGCCCTTGTATGAAACGAGTTTGTGACTTTTTGTGAGTTGTGGACTTTTTGTTCATAAATCCCCATTAACTGATCATTGAGCTCATGATGGAGGTTTGTGAACAGTTAGTCCACAAATCCCCATTGAGTTTCCCATGACTGGGGATTTGTTAAGCTTTAGCTCGACTTGGGACTTGAACGCACAACTGCCGTAAGACCACACGGCCGAGTTGATTGCTTGTAGTATGAGATATAGTGCTGGCCTCTGATGTCAGAGATTGACAGTTTGCCTGAGGTCTCTGATATGACTTAGCCCTTCACATATCACTATAAATCTATGCACACTCATGTGTGCGCTCGGCGTATGTGTAATAATAGCCGGATTCGACAACTTAACATGCTCTCCAAAGCACGGAGTATGGAAATCCGCCAACAGAAAAATCATTGGTACGAAACCGAGTATACTATTCAGCTAACGTCAATCACACAACCGAATAAACATCGCTTCAGTCAAAGTAATAGTACAGCAAATTGAAGAGTTTCACCAATCCAATTAGGCAGCCAACACTGGGGCTACAAGACCAGTGTGTCGAGGCTATCATCGATTAGTGCTCGTAACTTACGCCACCCGGGCTGAGATGGAATCAGATTGGGTTAGAATGGCTACTGGGGGTTGGTTACGAGTTTGTTCGAGCGAAGCTAGTCTCCATATCAATCGGACAAGTCAGCGTTTGCATGCATGTATTCAAACGCTGTTCTATAATAAGTTCATAACTTTCAAACTGTTGATCCGAACTTGAATGTAAGTAAGGGTATAGGTATGGGAAAAGTTTTGTGCAGTCTTAAACTATCAACGAAGCTCAGAGTGAGGATGCTCCATTGGTACAACAGAACTGTCCTGTATTGTTGAACGGTAGCGAAGCTTAGAAACTCAAAGCTCCAACGTCTAACATTTCCCAGAAACGTCTCAAAACCTTTGAAATATGGTGCTATGCTATCAATGAAAACTCCGCATGCTGGACTTTGAATGTTTCTTAGGTGAAAGCGCAGCGTAAATTTTAAGTTTAATAATTGTTGGATTGCAGACGAAAATTTTAAGTTTTATGTGGACCACTGGACCCTGCAGCTGACAGTTCTACTAATTCAACCAAGAGCGCCCCAGATAACTTCATTAGTATGTAGCTCGGACGCTCGCAGGACAATCAGTCTGTTGACGCGACTAATTATTAGTACGGGGCGAGTGGCGGCTAGTCATGTTTACTAATCAGGATTCAGGACTAGTGTGACGTCATGTTCCTTTGCTTTTGAGAGTTGGTGGGTTGTAAGTGAGTTCTCACGCTTATTTTACCAACTCAACATTGATTAGCAACAAATAACAACCCGACACCACAAAGAGCAACAGAATTATTTAAATTACGACCTTGACACCCCACAATTAGGGTTCAAAATTGAGTTACGAGAAACGAGTCGTATGTCAATCTAATCAAGGAAATTGGGGACAAGAATGTATCAAATAAATAGAGTACAAAACGTGCATACTTGTTCCTTTCTATTTGACACGATAAATAATTTCTGAAGAGAATCATTAAAGGTAGGGGAGGTATGTTTGAGATGATAGGCCTCTTCTACAAGAGTCCACCTGGAGAAGTACCACACCTTCGCTAGATATTCAACCGCCAAGTAGTAGTTTCCAAAAATGTATATAATATTATGTATTCCGGTTTGAAGGGCAACTCCAGTGAAACAACTGGGCATAATAAATACTAGTGCCAGCGTGTTGCAGTGCCGCGCAAGTATATGTAATTCGAAATTCTGGGGGGCACTGCAAATAGAAAGGCGTGTCACTTCCCATGCAGTCACAGGACCTACTCGTCTTGGTTCAGCTCAGTAGTATAATAATAAGTTACATTGACTTTCTTTGGTGACAGCGCGGCAGGAGATTGAATATCTATTGAGCCAAGAATTGTAATATTGTTATTTTAAACATGAGAATTATACAATTAGATTGATATGGACAGTTTGTTCAACAATCAGTTTTTCCGATTAAAATATGAAAATGTTATTTTTAAATCTTGTCATCAGTAAATTAGATTAAAAGACAGGTATTTCTACAAATCTATGTGAGGGCCTGGTCGTTGCGCGCGAATTAAGTGCTGGTACTTTTTGGCTCATCGAATTAGCATTGTAATCCGACGGGGCAATTCCGTCAGCATTAGGGTACGCTGCCAAATGGTAGTGAGCGAGAACACTTGGGCTACCAATCTGTAGGCTATGATCGCATATCTGTTTCATGTCGTAGATGGTTAGTTGTTTAATGTAATAGTTTATATAGGCACTTGACCCTAAACAAAATTGTTATGTGTATGGATTAGTATCGAAGATCACGAATTAAGCTTACTTTCCCTAAAAGCAGTATTGTGGCAATAAACAAACTTTTTGTCAGTTTCCCTATTAAACAAAATGTTTTAATAATGTTGCCATTCAAGTATTATTTACCCCACCAACTTCACATCAATCAAAATGACGAAAGTACACAAATCTTTGTGTTTGTCGCCAACTAAAGTCATCGATTACAATTTGTAAACGCGGCGGCCGCGCGGCCGAACGAGGTCAGGCCATGTCCAAATATGTTAAACTTAACACGACAATGTTCGAATGTTGTATGTACAAATCTGTTTCAAATATCATATTATGTTGAACATATTGAACGTTTTTAGTCTGTGGTGTCACTCTATTGTATCCTTACCATAGTACATAAATAGTCTTACTATATAATGTACGTTGTCCTTACTATGGGTTTCACAGATATTTAGTTAGACCAAATCCTTTGAGGGCTTTCCGATTTGTAGAGTACTTGCTGTGTATTGAGTATTAACACAGAATATGTACTAGATATTGTTCGAGTATTTGTTTAAACAGATAATAAAAATGTGCTGCTTCAAACGATACGGTTTGGACTCAAATACAATGGCCTGCAAAACAAAGTACCACACTTAAATTAATAGATTTTTTATTAAATTGAAAGAAAGAAAGAAAGAAAGAAAATACATTTATTCAACACACACAAAAATAAAAGATACAAATATTTAGAAAAATTAAGTAGGAACAATAGAAATGAAAACAAAGAAAAGGTAAAAGTAGATAATTAAAGTGGTGATGAATGGGCCTTAACTCAGCATTAGGCTGTTTGCCGAAGGCACGCAGCGCTGGTTTTCAGCTAAAGCCCAGAGGGAGCGGAAAAAATAAACATATGAGTATAAAAAAATGAAATTAAATATGAATACATTTATAAATATACATATATATAATAATAATAATAATTATTATTACATATAAGTAATTTAAATAAACATAGATAAATAAATAAATAAATAAAAAAGTATATATAAAATATAGCAACGACAAAGGAATAAAATAATGTAGTCTCTGAATGGTGTCAAATAACTGACGAAGAAAGTATCGTCAAAATTGCGTAAGAGTACCGCTGACTATTAAGAATACCACGCACGTGGGTAGCAGCGAAATAACCTCTAACAACTAATAAGTGAGAAGAAATGAATTTCAAATTGCTTGGCTCCTATCCTACTACGAATTGTCCAAACGCTGTCTCAGAACGTGTCCGAATTTATCCAAACGCTGTTAGACAGCGTGTTAAAAACCTGTTTTAATTACGTTATTTTAAGCGGTGCAGCTTAAATTGACGTAAGTTTAGAATAGATGCCAGGAAAAAAAGACCATGTTACGAAGTTTACAAGATTTAAATTACATTTGAAAAAAAATATGGTTTAGTTTATGGTGTAATATGACAAAATCGCTGCCATTGTATTAAATTTCTTGGCTCCTGCTTATAGGATTGAGATACCGAGTACACTAGTTTGTCATAACCTAAGCTATTCAACAGTGAAAATCGCATCATAATCGGTCCAGTAGTTTAACGTGATGCGCGAACAGACAGACATTAAAAGTGTGGTACTAAGTTTTGAAGGCGTGTATTTAATTGAAATAATTATTATATATTTTTGAATATTGTTTTGCTAGTTGATAGATGCTGGCGTTCTATTTAGCGGAATCCAAATTAACCATAACTAGCGTATGAAACATTGACTCCAGTAATATTTATTTTTCAAATTATTGTTTTGTTTTGTGGGCTATGCATCTGCAAGTCCATGTACCTTTTCCCCTGACCAACCAGTACACATTGTGTGCTCGACCACTCTACTCGTGCGTAGATTTGAGAATAACAGCTAATAGTAGATTACTGCATCGAGCGGAAAGTGACTTCTTGCTGCACCGAGTGTTAGATTGGAGTCAGAGCTTTAGCGACGGCTCTAAAAACACGAATGCAGCAAGAAGTCACTTGAGCGAGTGTCAGTAATCTGATTTTCTTTCCACTACAGAGTAATCCATTCCAATATATAAAAGTGAAACGTTGTCTGTTTGTTTGTTTGTTTCTTTGAGAGCTTTCACGCGATAACGGTTTTTTGATGAAATTTAGAATGGAGATGGCTTACAACCTGGAATAAAACATAAGATATTTTTTATCCCGGAAAATTGTAAGTTTCCACGGGAAACCTAGAAAATGTTGATTACTCACTGTAAAGAACGGTTGCCATCACAGAATGGTCTGTGGTTGCCATGGAAACGAAATAACAGGTCTGTCAAAAAACATCACGAGCATTGGTATACTATACCTACTTTTGCATTAGTGTTTAATATCCTAGAAGAAAATAGGATGTTTTTTTTCGCGATAAATATTAGTATGACATATTGTCCACCTAAAACATAAACAGCACAGTTTTCAGTCACATTGAATTTTAAATTCGCGCCAATTCCATCGCGCTCATATTTAAAAATAGAACATTCTATTTTTAAATATCTATTGGACGAATGCATTCATTTAATATGAAACTTTTTTCTTTCTGTAGTCTCTACTAAGTTCAAGAAATAAAAATAGAACTGCGACACAACAGAAAATTAAAAAAATACTTTGCGGTAATGAATTTCCAAACTTACTTTCAGCCTTTTAGCACTGTTTTTACAATGAGCAGAAATGAAGTGCTTTCTGCTTACGTTTTAGGTGAACAATGATGATATTACTGTGCACCTAGTGGGGAAAAAATATAGTTTGCGTGCGGCCATGGTGACCTACGTTTTTTTTTGTAATATCATTAATTTCTGTTTTTGTAGGTTCATAATGTCAGAACTAAACTGTAGTGCTATTACTGTCAGATTGTCACTATCACGTGTACATAATGGGCGCGTTAGAGTCGAAATAGCTATGAAAATATGAAAATCTGTTTGCAACCAAGATCGGTAATAGCACTACTGAAATACTGCCAGATGTTTAGAAAAGTCTGGTCCTGATACGGGAAATGAATATAACGTTCCCAAATTGCCGAATAAAGACTAAAGGGACATTTTAATAAAAAAATTGAAAGCGAGTTGTAATCAGTTTCAGTAATAGACAACAAAATATATCACACTAGTTTTAGATGTAAAAAAACAATTGCGTTGAATGTTCCCAATGTTATTGTTGATTGGAAAAAAGTTTATACTTAATAGTGGGTTGCAATTTTACAATTATTGTTTTTAAAATAGTCTTAAATTTAAGACTATTTTAAAAACAATAATTGTATTGTAATTTTTAGGTGAACCTACACTTTCAAGTAACTAAAAATATATTAAAGTTTCTTGTAAATTATCGTTCCTTACTAAATCTCATATTTATTAGATCAAGATTATGTAAAAAAAATAAGTAAGTTTACAATCAGCCTTGTAAATAGTATTCATTTCAAAGTTTAAAATTTAATGTGATAAAAATACACTCAAGATATGATGCACATTTCATATACCTAAGTAGTTTTTTATGAAGAAAATATATTATGTAAGCGGTCACCATGACCATGGTTAGCTGGTAGTATAAAACCGACGCTAAAGGTTAAGGGGAGGATCAAAGAGAAAATAATGTAAGTATTTTTTCACTTCTTTCAGTCTTTTACCTCTTTTTCCTTGGGCATAATAAATATAGTTACTTGATTGTGATATAATCCAAACCGCGCTGCTGCATGGTGGATTATTAATTATGATGTTTTTTTTCTTTTTCTAAGATAAGGCCTGTGTCCCAGTAGTAGGAACGTAAAGGGGGATGATAATAACTTTTTTCATGTTACCGACCACATCCATTTTGGTCGGTGTTTATACCTTAGCTAAAACTGATGATAAGAGCGATGGTAGCCTAACGGTTCAATAGTTCAACTTAGGATCCAACGATTCCGGGTTCGGTTCTAGGCTTCGCATTAATTACTTCTCTAATTTAGGTATATGCAGTTTTTCATCGCTCGCTTTAAAGCTTTTAAGCTGTCGGTCCCGGCTGTTATTGATTGATAGCAGTCGTTAAGCCATCTCAGAGACCCTCGGGCGGCCTGACAAACTCTGACACCAGAGGTCAGCACTACCTCATAGGACAAACTTCGCCAGCAATGTATGTTATGCTATTTCATTTCGTCACCTCTCATTGAGCTAACTTGGTCACAGGAAGGTTAACGTTGCGTGATTTGTACCAAATAATATCACGAAAGCACGTTAAAAAGTACGTCATTATGTTAAAGTATTATTTTTTTGGTTTATTTTGGGGTTTTTTTTAAATGTTCGTTAGATAAATAGATAAACTCTGTATTGGAAACTAACATATAAATTTACTAAAACAGTTGTCAACAAACAAATAGAGTGTAACAATAGGCGTTCTTATCGCTCATGGCGATTTCTTCCAAACAATCTTAATAAAGGACAGAATAACAGCACAGAATGACGGTTGGTGGTGTATAAGGGCGTTAACTTTTGATAAACAAACACAATACATATAATAACCAATACTTGTCAAATAAAATTATATTAAAAATACATATATCTAAAAAAAATATAGTATATACGAGTATGCGTGAATAAATTTAATGTAAGTACCTGAAAAAGCATAAACTTAAATTTATTAAAATGCTCTCAGGTGAGATTTAGTACGTTCTTTGAACAAAGCTTGTGACTGAGTGCGTATTATTTCAACTGGAAGCGAATCCAAGAGTTGGACGGCCTCAACAGAGATAAAACTATCGTTAAACAAACTGGAAGTCGCGGAAACATGAACAAGAGATTCGCCGATCATCAAAATCATCAGCCTATATCTGTCCAACAATCAGTCCATAACTGTGCTGAACGTAGGCCTCTCCTAATGCACGCCGCTGAGCTCGGTCTTCAGCTCCCCTCATCCATTCTCTTCCAGCCGCTTTTTGCAGGTCGTCACTCCAATAGGCCACAGAGCGACCTACACTACGTTTGCCTAAACGTGGTCTACACTCGAGAACTCGTCTACCCCAACGGTTATCGGTTCTTCTGGAAATGTGATCAGCCCACTGCCATTTTGCCAGCTTATCCGAAGAGCTATGTCTGTTACCTTGGTTCTCTATTGGATATCTTCATTACGAATATTGTCCTTCAAGCATAGCTCTCTCCATAGCTCGCTGAGTGACCTAAAAAATTGTGGACTAGTTTGACCGTGAGTGTCAGAAATCCTCTGATGACCTTTCAATATTTTGGTTGTTTGTGGTGCATATATTCTATAAGTTTAGAAAGAAAAGAGGTCCGTAAAATAGGACTTGAGGCAGCAGAACTTAGTAGAATAACTTGGTTGATAGAGCGATGGGGATATTCCCTTGGACCTTTCAATGTTTTGGTTGTTTGTGGTGCATATATTCTATAAGTTTGGAAAGGAAAGAGGTCAGTAAAATAGGACTTGCGGTTTGCTGGAGCACTAGAATTTAGTAGAATAACTTGGTTGATAGAGCGATGGGGTTATTCCCTTGGACCTTTCAATGTTTTGGTTGTTTATGGTGCATATATTCTATAAGTTTGGAAAGGAAAGAGGTCAGTAAAATAGGACTTGCGGTATGCTGGAGCACTAGAATTTAGTAGAATAACTTGGTTGATAGAGCGATGGGGATATTCCCTTGGTCAAAGGTTCAATTCAAGTCCTACTTAGGTTGTTCACTTTATCTCCAAACTATAAGTTAACTCTTAGTCGGTCGCCAATCCAGTAATTTTACAGCTTAGTTTTACAATGTACAGAAATTCTATTTAATAGAAGATTGATTAGCAACCATTACCTACATAATCATAAGATATTAAAAAATGTGCTGAAATATCTACCTCGTACACACACTTATTGCAATCCCGAGTATAACTTACACGTAACTTAGCGCTAACTTGTTATACTTCAAGTAATAAGTTACCCCGTAAACACGTTGCGGTAACATAGCATATCCGGTAAGGGTGGCTGCAAACCGACAGTTTTATCTTTAAGCTTTTCAGGAAAAAAATGAAATACGTGCATGTCCGGTGCCAGTGAAGAAATGATATCAATAATATGTTCGTCATTTCAAATCCTGTTTTACTCAAGATGATAAATTAGTATGAAGGAGGCTATATAATATATGAAATTGATTTTTGATTTCCTCGGCGTTTAGGAGGTCGCAAGTTTGCAGTCATCTTTCATGACCGACTTTTTCCCTGTTCCAAATTTAACGTAGAGAAGAATATTGTGAATAAACTTTCAAGATTCAAACACATAGTGAAATATTTAAACGGGACTTGAACGCGCCGATAACTTTATGTTTATTTACCTCGACGTTTAGATAAAGTTGCATTGATCGTGGTCACGAGAATACTGAAGTTGCGGGCGTCGAGCAGGCCGAGCGGTCTCTCAACAGCATTTGGTTTTGTTAAAGTTCAAATTTGCCACGACACAGTTTCAAGCGCGATTAAGTCCCAATAAAATATATATTTAACTAAGTAGGTATATTGTGAATTATAATTTTCAGATTATTACTTCGAGCGAAAAAATAACCAGTCACTTCACAAATGGATACACAGGTGAGCTGGGGGTTATAAGTGGGCTTTGCTATCCAAAGTCTTTCAGCTGGTGATAACGCAGACAAACAGAGAACGTTTCAGTTTTATAGTAGGTGGGTAATTCTCATCGAATCTCAATTTTGATGGTCACACCGTTACATTTCTTTAACGGTACTAGATAGAAACAGATTTATTGAATTGGAGGATTAAACATTTATTAGGCTACAAAATAAATAAAGCTTGTCAGAACAGAAGCAAAAATAATACCAAAAATTAACACGAATGGTCAAAAACGGGGCCATTTTTTGTATTCTCATCGAGTCACACTTCCCGTTGCAGTAAAACATTTGGTTACTGCTTCTCCTAATTTCAGTGTATTTGTATGTTACTTATACTAAAGAAAATCGAAAAGTGTTTTGACAAATTTTGAATTAAAAACTACATACTCGTATGCGTCGGTCACACGATTTTAGATACTTGGATTTGCGTAGTATAACGGCTTGCAGTTGAACACAACATCAGCAATCAAAGACAGAGTTCGATTTAGTCGGACGTCAGTCGTGTTCCAGTCTTCGCAGAAGTGAGAAGTGCGGCTCATCGAGTCGTAAGAAAAAAATAATTGGTAAGTTTATATTTATTCATAGGATAACCGATCACTTGCGTGGACAATATTTTTGTGCATTGTATTTTAGCAATTGAAATCAAAGTTAGCTCATCGAACCCCCAAAATGTGCGAGATATTTATGTAGTATTTCATTTTAAACGTTACACCAAAACATTGCAGCAATTAATTAAAAAGGGATATTTTTGTAACCTTCGTGGCATCACCTACGTGGCGTTTTATCTATGAAGGTGATTGTATGCCACAAAAGTGTTTTTTTGCATATTTTTTATTCAGAAGTATAGCGACTGGTGGTGTATTTAAAAACATTTTAAAAACTCATATGATTCTTAGTGAAGAAAAACTTCATATTACGACGTTTTTTTTTTTCACTTTAGCCTGATTATTTGTAAATGTTGTTAATAACATGACATAACAATTTAATAAGTACTCAAATGAAAGTGAAATGAAATCATTTTATTTTAATTACAAACATTACATCATTTCTGTGTGTTGTTACTACATAGTTACAACAAAAAAAAAACATACTTTCAAAACTGTGATAATATTTTATTTTAGATGGCATTTTAGAGTAAAAATATACTCTGAAATATATTTCAGAGAATATTTTTAGTGAAAAGATTTTATTATAAACATTATTAATGTAGGTGACAAATAGGAACTTTACTGTGATTTTATTAACCAGGTACTTCACTAAAATTGTGTAGTTTTAATTGACGTAGTATAAAAGTATACCTATTTCATTGGATGACCGAGCTTAGGACCGAAATGATAATAAATTGTCTCTTTTGATTACTGATACCTATCATATATTTGCCTGTTTAATTATGAAAAATGGATTAAGTTATTATTTCATGAATATTTGTCTCCATCACTGACCGCAATGTTTATTTTATATTCCTGTCCATCCAAAGGTTGCCTGTAAGAAATTGCAAATAGCGATAAGGCCGCCTATTGTACAAAATTAGATTTTATATATAATTACTGTTATGTTGTTTTTTTATTGTAATGTGTTCAATAAAGAGTTATTGTATTGTATTGTATTGTATTGTATTTAGTCTCATAGACAGTAGTAAATTGTGAGAAAATAATGTCTGTAAAGTTACTGAGTCACTTTCGTGGATCATTGCGTCACTTTCGTGGCATGTAAAACTTCAAAACCATTATTCTTCCAAACAAGAGTCACGATTCGATTAATTTACATATGAATTTACTCGTCTTATCAAACGCTATAAGTTATTTTACAAAAATAGTTCAAAAAAGCAAAAATCAAAATTCGCCACGAAGTTATGATTCATCCTTATCGATAAGAATCGCGGCGATGAGAATTAGCCAGGTACAAAGACTAAGTCCTTTGTAAAGAGCAAATCGTTACAAAGACCGTCAAGCTAAAACTTGATCGAGTAGCGCCACCTTCAAATGTTCAAGTTACGTGTACCTCTGCATCTGATAACCAAATCTAGGTTAAACAGGTAGGTATAAGTGCTTATCATTAATTTTAATCGCCCGGCGTTAATGGGAAACGAATTATATGTTACTTTATTTAGATCAATTTTTGATCTACTAATGTGATTTTTAGGGTTCCCTACCTCAAAAGGAAAAAAAGGAACCTTATGAGATCATTTCATTGTCCGTCCGTTCGTCTGTCAGTCTGTAAGACCCTTTTTCATGCATGGAGTCATCAAGTATACATTTATATCAAATAATACTCAGGTCTCTTGGTCGTATAGTAAAGCGACCGCGACCTATGTCTATGTATGGGGACGAAAGTTAAGTTTGTACGGGACCCTCGATGCGCAAGTCTGAATCGCACTTGGCCGGTTTATTAGTCGCCTATTTTTCATAATATAACTGTTGACTTGCCTTCGTACCAGAGTAGCTGGCAATGGCTCATAAGGTCTGGGGTAAGGGGAGGAGGAAGAGGAAGGGGATCCCCTCCCCTCGTATCTATTCCCCTCTCATCCCTCCTCTTCCACTCCTTCTCCCCTTCTCTTCCCCTCTCCTCCCCTCCTCCTCTTTCCCCTCTCCTCCCCTCCTCCTCTTTCCCCTCCACCCTCCACCTTGCAAAAACGTAGGTTATATTTACATCACAAACAAACGCAATCGTCGATAAGTTACCAAATCGACTCGGTTCTGACTACGGAACGATACTTTAATCGAAATCAAATCGAGTATTCAGGTAAACTGTTCTGAATAACTCGAAAAGAAACGTTCGATACGAGAACGATATCCAATCGAATTGATTGCAGGTTCGGTCCTTGACTCCGCACCGATGACTTTTCTATATTATATTTCTATATTTATGTATTTCCATCGCTCCGTGCTTTGGAGGACATGTTAAGAAGTCCTAGAAGAAGTGTTATTAATTATTTGCAGTCTTTAAGCCATATCATAGGCCCTCGGGCGTGGGCACCACTCTGACACCAGAAGCCAGCAATAATACATCATACGACAAGCAAGCGACTAATTAGAAGTAAAATAACTAGATCCCAAAGTGAAGCACCTAACCTGCTCATACGTACAAGCCTCACGCACACATTTACACCAATCGGCAGCCACAATCATGGCAGCAAGATCTCGACCTTGTTAGTCGTGTTAAATTCTATCATGTTCAAACGCAAAATAAAAAACAAAGCAGTCTTTTGTGATAAAATGGTGTATGAACCAATAAACACCACAAACTATTCACTCACGCACACATACGAAGCCGCCATTGGTATTCTTCACTCGTTTGTTTGGCAGTGTAGACTCCGTCTTTTTTAGTATAAAAAAGATATTTAGATATTCATCTGTTATTCTTTGCTAAAACGAACAAAAGCGTATGTGTACGAAGATCGATGAAAACAAATACATTATTCTCTCACTGCATAATTAGGTACTTCCTTTTGCAGACTGTACAAGAGTTTCCCAAAGTACAGCCAACAATTTACGCAACAACAAAGTTGTTGAACAACAACAAATCCGGCAAGTTTGTTGTTGGAGTCAACAAAACTAGCGTCCACTAATCCTACCCTTTGGGAGAAACCTGAGCTGTATGTTTTTGGATAAATAAGATGATAAATAAATAACTTTGATTGTCCTACTAGATAATGTTTTGAATTGCGCGTATGTTCGCAGGTAAAGCGTGAATTAGTGATGTACCAAAATATTTGAGTTTTCACACATTTGCGAATGCGAATACGCATCACTCACATTCGCGAATGTGAATACGAATGCGAATGTACACTTTTAATCTGGCCGACATTTTTCGCGTCCATGATAACTACACGAAAACGAGCGGCGACGATGCCCAGTATTAGCTATCTTCATTCTACCGGGTTATGTGTGACGTAAAATGTTTTTTTTTGTTTTTGAATGTTTACTCATTTTGTTCGAAACAAAACATTATTCACAATTTTGAAACAACCCTCAATGATTCAAAATTGTGAATAATGTTTTGTTTCGAACAAAATGAGTAAACCAATGAGTGATTTTTCGAGCTATTGTACTCTGGTATATTTTGATTTATTATCTTTCATTATAAAAGATAACTTGTTTGTTAAAACTTTAGAGGGAGTAAAATTCAATTCCAGCTATATAACATAGGCACATAATATAATATTATATTAACTTTCATTTTTTATTATAATTAACCTTTAGTTTTTTTTATTAGTTTGATAATGTAAAAAATGTTGAGACTAAGTGATTTGATACCTAAAAGATTTATGTCTGAAATGAATAAATTCCCCGCCTATCTCATTATAAAGTAGATATCTTTATTCTGTTCGTAAAATAATTTAAAAATACTGTTGCTTTTTGTCCTAAAAATATTCGCACGAATTTTTGCGAATGCGAATATGAATCTCAAAAATGATGCGAATGCGAGTATTCGTTACATCACTAGCTTGAATAGGGGAAGCTTAAAAAAATGTTCCGTAAAATTTCGTAATGTGACTTGTAGATGTCACCTCGACGCCATATTCGGAACTGGCTGCGCCTCGCAGATTTGCCCAAGATTCGTAATTGTTCTGGAATAAAAATATCTTTTGTATTATTCCAGAACCTAAATTACTAATCATACAAAACTAGCTTTACCCGCGTGTCAAGTGCCACCCTTTTTCATCCCCTTGGGGATGGAATTTAAAAAAACCTTCCGTTGTACACCTCTAGGATCCTCAAGGAATATTTCCTCCAAATTTTAAACCTGTATTTCAGGATTTCAGCTGTACTTTGTCTGTCAGTCAGTCAATATGACAGTATAAAACTTTTTAGAGATGGCTATCTCAGACTAGGTACTCGTATATGGCTACGTTTTATAAATGTTTGTTCAATTGTCAAATAGTTTTATCAATTCCTAGTCTTTTGTTACTTGCATTGAAATGAAAAGTATCTCCGATTTTATGTTAATCTAGAGTAATACAATAGAGATTATTATAAGAATACAAAAATTCTGACTGCGGACAAAATTATTGAATACGAGCTGACCGCCCGCAAAAATAATCATATCAATTTTATAAAAGCGAAAGTTTGTATATAAGTGGGTGTGTGGTATGTGTTTGGGTGCGTGTGTATGTTTGTTACTTCTTCACGCTTAAACAGTTGAACGGAATTGGATAAAATTTGGTATGGAGGTAGCTTATACCCTGGATAAACACATGGCTATACTTTTTATCCCATAAAAATGCACGGTTCCTGAGCGACTCGGGTGAAACCGCGGGGTTGAGCTAGTATTTATATAAAAACATATTTTACTTTACTTTAATAGTTGTAATTGCAACATTAGACTATAGTTAATTAGTTATACGTTAACTTAAATAATCCAAAATTAAAAATGTTGTAAGAAGCTTAAAAGACAATTGCTACTCTTTAGTTATAAGAATTATATATTTTTGTAATTGTATTTTAAAGACTTTTATTTTCATACTCCACTCAATAGGTTTTGGTAATTTTTGTTCCGTCGGAAATACAATATGGAAGCTGCAAGCCGCCATATTAGTTTTCTTCGCACATCATATATATTCCATAGCACTCTCGTAATCAAAGACAAATACCCACCAATGATACCTCATTTATCAAAATCCATCAAGCTGTTTAGGCTGTAGGACGAGCCTAAGAAACGTACATATAACCCAAACACATAACCCTCCGTGCAATCTGGTAAAAACCGCATTTTAATCAGTCCAGGACTCTCACCTATTGCAAAAATACGCGGACAGACAGACACCATTTAAAAAAAAATAACTTGTTAATTAGACAAAAAAAAAAAGATCTAGCATAGATCATGGTTTTATTCCTTTCATTATCCAGATTGTTTGTTACCTAGGTACTGCTTAGCATAACAACCTGACAAACTCTGACATTAGAGGCCAGCACTACCTGATACGACAAACAAACAAACAGCATAACAATAATAACAAACCGTAAAACGATACCCGAACCCAAGTTAACCCTTAAATGAGAAAAGCACTTAAGTGTAAAAAGTAAAGGCGATGTACGTCTAATAAGGCCCAGGCCTTCGCGACTAGCATAGCAATGTGAAGCCTTGCGGGCCTTATTGCATAGATGTAGAGAGGACCACTAGATATGAAAGGAATGTAATTTTATGCCGCTTGAGCGTGGTTGTCGTGTATAATTAGGTTTTATTATATTCATTCAAGAAATAGTAAAAAGAAATAGGCACATTTTTAAGCTGAGCAAAATGAGCCCGAACGCATAATGTATAAAAAGGCGTCTCAGTCATCCCACTTGAGTTATAAAGCCTCCTAGTATTATCTCCAGATGGCTTGGTAAAAGAAAAGATAGACAGTTATTAAAGATGTTTTTGAGCGCAAAATTTGAAACTATTCACAAAAGTACCTACTAATAATAACAAATATATTTAAGAATCTTGATTGTGGAGCAAAAAACAGTTCAGCGTTGTGTGGATTTTCTTGCCATTGTTCAAAAACGGCCAAGGAGAACATTGTAAGTAAACGGCATGTCCAAGAACCTCTAAATGGGCCTTTGGTTGATTATGGCCCATCTACTCTCTCTCTCTTTCTCGTGGTCTGTGTCCCATGTGTCGGAACGTAATAAGCTGATAATATAATAAAGTTGAGTCCATTTTCCAGCTTCTCTACATCTGTGACACCACAAACGTGGAATAGTCTCTGAAATTAGCCGCAGCGCGTCCGCGTTTTTATTGCGGCTCTGAGCACGGAGTTTCGGCTCCGTAAGACTGCGACACATTGAGAAACAGGTTTGAGTGTTTTAATTCTACCCTCAAGTAGAAAGTTTGTCGTGAAACTCCTTTTTGGGGGGGTTCCGGCAGAAATGTTCGAAAGCCAGTCCCATTATAGGCGTAGTATTCACATCATCACTGACCTGGTTGGTGCTAGTGGAGTCTAGAGGCTATACTCTAGAGTCTAGAAACTAGAGTCTGGCGTGTATCTAGTTTAAAAAGAACTAGGCAGGCTGAGTTCAAGGCGTTAAAATGCGATTAAAACAAGAATAGGATGGGCTAACTTCACTCATAAAAGTACGGTCGCCAAAACAAAACAGTGATATGCCCATTTACAATAGGTAATTTTACATGAATCATCCGAATTCGTTTTTTTTACTCCTTGTCTCATAGCATGGAAACTATACCGAATATGGCGACACACAGTGTATTTAATGCCAGTGTCAAGTATTTTGATTTTTCAAGTCTTCAAGTTCAAATGTGATATTGTTATTTTATATTATTTTCTCAAACTAGTGTTTCTTCGAGTATTAATGTGTAATATTAGTGGAATATTAACATTAAGTGTTCGTTAACGTGCAAGAGTGTAGGGTAATGATAGAAATAAACAAAACAGACTTTGGGTATTTCTTTCTAAATGAATCTCCCAGGAAGTTCTAGTAAAGCAACCACTATTTTACTGCGACTATACTAGACCGTGCCTGGTACTCGATTTCCGACTTATTTAATACAAATAACATTCGAAATTGAAAAATATTTGACACTGCATAAATGCACAAACTGTGAGAAACCAAAATAAAAAAACACAGTGAATTTTACAGAGTTCACAATTTGGTTTACTTGTCAAAATCTCATTTCAAGACAAGATTATACACTCCAAATCCAAACGTGCAAGCAGACGCCTTCTTGATTCAATGAAGTCATGGACCGCACAATCTAATTAATCCGTCAGTTGTAGTATTGTATTCTCTTTGTGTCAGTGTACTATGTGACGCGTTTCCAAGTGCATTTCCCTGTACCTTTTTGTTGATAATATTGTTTAATTTGTTTTGTTGCCTGTTAAATTTGTTTCCGTTAGCTGTTAGATCTGTTGTTTTGTTGCCATTTTGTTCTACAATGAGCAAAAGAGGTAGTGTTTAACATTGGCGAGCTAGACAAATTATCAGCAACGTTGATAAGTACGACATTTAGGCAACATTTTAATTTATACAGGTTTTTTTTTTTTAAAAAAAACTATAAACTATAAAAAAACGTTTTTTTTTTTGCGCACCGTACCAAGTTTCAGTTGTAACGTCACAAAATGGCGCTAGTCCGGTCCTATTCCTATATTAATCGCATTGTACGTGTTGTAACGCGATAGGATTACGATTTTATATGTTGTTTTTTATACAGCTGACGAGTAGGGCTCTTATTCGCTCTGAATATTCACGCGTAACGCGTCGCGTTGTGGAATCATACGCCAAATTATGGCAATTCACGAACATACACGAATAATTCCACGCAGATATCATAACGCGGCGCGTTCCGTGGCCGAATGGTAATTGCGAATAAGGGCCCAGGCTATTCTCCTGATGGTAAGTGCTATGCTCGCTCTGAAGATAATGATTCCCATTCAGAACTTTGACGTGTTGGTTTCCTCATTATTATCAAAGAGTATACAAATACATTATGATCATTGGTAACTCGCATTTGACCAAAGATTTTGAATTACGCTTACTTTACTCCTCTACGCATTTGACTTGTTAATTAGACCACAGTTGACAGTCGAAGCGGGATTATAACTCGAACTTTCAAACCAGTAAGTACTCCTTTTCGTAACCAACATTATTTTTATTGGACCTACCCTCAATTCTACACCCGACAATTCTACTTTTTTTTAATTCCGTTCACGTCCACACCGGTATAAAATGTCGATTTTACTAGGGATTTGTCCTCCAGATTACACCCCTCACCTGCCCTCTTTGTAGAGGATGATCACCCTACACTTTATAGGGGATCTAAATCGAACCGGTTACGCAGGACCATGGTATTCATTCAGTATGGGTCAGTTTTCAGTTCGTTTACTACAGAATAAGTAATTACTAAATTAGGTAATTATGAAGGTATATAGGTATGTATGTATAACTTAGCGACTCGTGTCAAATAAGAAATGCATCTATAATTATACTTTATAGTATATGTGGGAAAGTTTAATTTCTACTAAAAATGCATGAGAGATGCACATTTAATCTATGGTTTCTAAACAATACAAAGAAACATATCATTGATGTTGCTCGATTTATTCTTAGGTTTTTTACTGGTCGTCAATAACCTTGGTAAATCATATTATCGTGGTTTGTCTTTTCACCTACCCACTGCCTTTGCCGGTATGACAAAACAAACGCAACAGAATGATTTATGCTCAAAAATAATTACGACACGTTTATTTATTTATTTAAATTGCACAATGTACAAAGTTTATTGCCCATGTTGCATGGCTAACACAGTTATACTACTTTATAAACAACTAGCTGTGCCCCGCGATTTTACCTGCGTGGATTATGATCATGACGATGAAAAGTAGCATATGTCTTAATCCAAGATATAAGCTAATCTGGTACTAGATTTCATCCAAATCCGTTTAGCCGTTTGACCGTGAAGGAGTAACAAATATACACACACACTTCTAAAGATAGGGCTAATCGGTTATTATGCATTTTTTGACGTTTTGTATAGACTATCAGTTCTAATTTATGGAGTTCTGCATCCCGCATACGAGGAGGATCTTAAGAGTATTCATTTTTAAAACTCTAAGCTCTGATTGGCCTGTTTCCGACAGTGGCTTGCACATCTCTGATTTATAATATTAGTGTGATGCATGAAATACTTTCCTAGGAACTTATTTTACTGGCATTACAGTAGCCCTATTACATAGAGAGGCCCTTTTCTTAATTAAGAGACTGAGAAAATGACAATATCATTTGCATAGATAGATAACCCTTCCAGAACAATCTATAGAGTTATTCAAGCGATTGTACGCCTTGTTTCAATGTGCTAAGAATCTGATTTCTTCGATGGATATGTTTTTAACGGCTGTCGGTTAGTGTAAAGACTTGACCCTGATTTTGAGACTACAAAGTAATTAACTCAATCTAGTAATTAGATTTTTATCTTGTGCCTATCTATGGTAATATTCTGCTTAGTTTTCTTTATTGTACAAATTTAAAATATTTGATCAAATTACATACTTACATAGGCTTAAACCGACAATATTAATTATGAAATGAACTATTAACAAATTTTAACTTAAATAAATTAAATATACGTTATACCGAATAAGTCTTGAATATAAAGTGTGCGGGAAGGCCTATGTTCAGCAGTGGACTTCTAAAGCCTGACATGATAATGATGATGACGATAAATTATGCTCTTAAAAAGAAAAACATTAAGTTAGCTGCGTATTTTTTTCAGCATTCATATATTTACGATGACTACATTAATTCGGGCCTTATAATATACAACGAGTGCAAAGAGTATTGATTTTTATTCCAAATTCTACCCTTAATAAGTAGGTATATTATAAACGGCCTAAGGAATTCATAAACAAAATCACAGATAAAGCCATGGTCAGACGTCTAGTCCTCAACATAATACCCCCGAGACCTTACGTAATACAGCCAGTGTAGAATAGCTTTATCGGTGTTATTATAGCACTTTCGGTAAAGTAACAAATTATTTTTGACACTAATGCGCCTTGTATCCGCTGCGGCATAGTTGGGTATAGTTTGGCTCCTTCAAACAATACCTATAAGTAGGTATGGTAGATCGACATTCTAGCTAGCGCAACGGAAGTCCCTACTAATTATAGAATCTGAAAACCGTTTATCTACCTTCTCAAGCCCGCTGTTTATTTAACAAAATTTAATTTTGGTTCTTCCCTCCCCACTGCGTATCATGCACCATTCTCAAATAATGGTAATACATTATTAACGGTAATTGAGAATGGTTCAGTGCTTCCTTGCCGAAAATGGGATAAATATCAATTATTATGATAGCGTCCAGCAAGTACCTTAATTTGGTTACAGGTATTCTCAGGTTTGTAGCCATATTTTTATTTTACAATCAACAGAAATGAAATAAAAAGCAGTATATTTTTGGAGACGCATGTTGTATGACTGTGCTAAGGAATAAATAGGTCTAACGGTTAGTACGAAATTTGTCATGTAAAATTAGTATTATTCGGTTTTGATCGTGAAGTTGATGGAAACAATTTATGTTTCAGGTCGATTAAAGGAGTAAACTGACAGATAGGACATGTGATACAAAGTCATTCGCAATATCAAGGCTGGAGTGGCACTTACCACACAGTAAACGAACGACCTGCTCGTCTAGAATTATAAAATAGATAAAAAGGTCAAAAAGAACTGTACCTATCTAACAATACATAAGTTCAAAAACTAAAACCCGGTCGGGTAAAACATAGCCTATGACACACTTGCAATGCAGACGAACTGATTGAAACCTCGCTTGTCAAAATCGGACCAAGTTTTTAGTTTGAACACAATACCATTCCATTGCTTCACCATATTCTGGTAAAAAAATGTGCCTAAGACACTCTATAAATGAAGACGAATCGATTGAAACCTCGCTTGTCAAAATCGGACCAAGTTTTTAGTTTGAACACAATACCATTCCATTGCTTCGCCATATTCTGGTAAAAAAATGTGCCTATGACACTCTATAAATGAAGACGAATCGATTGAAACCTCGCTTGTCAAAATCGTACCATGGTTTTATTTTGAACACATAAGCTTTCCTTTGGTTCGCCGTAGTCGGATAAAAAATATCCTATGACTATGTATCCGAAGATGAATCGATTGACACCTCGTTTATCAAAATCGGACCAATAGGAGCAACGCTATGATGGAACATCCACATACTCACATACATAATATATGCTTCGCCATAGTCGGGTAAAAACAGTACGGTGACATATTCACTGACTGACTGACAGACAATGCGCAAGCTAAATTAGTGGATGTCTACTGGTTTGAGGAAATATTCCTTGAGCACCTTAAGTTGCACTAAAAAGGGTTTTTTTTAAATTCCACCAATAAGAGGGGGGGGGGGGGGCAAAGTTTGAAAGCAGGCAGGTTAGATACAGAAAAAGAAGACAAGTGGTTTTTATTTAAAACGTTAACTTATTTGCTAACAAGGAGCCTCTCCGATTGACGTTTTAATAAATCGATTCAATTGATCCCTATGTGGTTCCTTTCTATATTTTTTCCACAAACGTTGGGCAGCTATCTGTAGAATATTGTTACAGCAATGTTTGAACCAACATATCCCGTCACAAACATCGACATGAAAAATAAACTTAAAACTCAAACACCAAAACTTAGAAAAGGATTCTCAAATGACTGTGAGGTAAGCTGGAAGACCAAATAGTTTTTTAAGAAGACCTTAACTCAAACAAAAAACTGTTTCATTTTAACATCGTATGGATTTTAAAATTAAACAGTTTTTTGTTCTAATATTATGGCATAAAATTTAGTAAATGTAGCTTTGCATTGTTAATAGTAATTGCAAGTATGATTTTACCGTTAGATTATTAACTTAATCATTTATAACGACACGTTATGTTGACTTCAACGTCAAGCAATGTCACAGCTACCATCAACAATAACAATTACGTTTAACATTCAAAGACAAACGTATCAGGTCACCTAGGTCAGAGAAGACATCACAGCCTACTCGTATTATGATGACAGTATGAGCACTCTCCCCATGCACACACTTCACTCACGTTCTAGCTTTGATGGTTAATTAGTTAGTTCATAACTAATAAACTATCATGTATTGTAATTATGTTAATGCTTTAGCATTAAGTCCTCCTTTTGTACTTTCTTAGTGCAATAAGGTATTAAAATAAATAAATAAAAACGTTGGAATACGAAAACGTTGAAAAATGTAGGAGGTAACGTTATGCTTATTGTTAACAGCTACGTTGTGACGATGTGAAACCTCTTTCATAATTCTTAATTCTTTCATAATCCATTTCATTCCATTTGATAGTTTGTCACTATTAATTCTAAATTCAAATAACCTGTCCTTCCAATATTGATTCTTCCATAGGGATTCTGATTAAGTCAACATTAACTTCACTGCTTACTGAGTTATTCTCCTTAGTTAAAAGTATCTAAATGCTCATTTTGTTGGTCACTGGCATACAGCAAAATCATCATCTCTTTCATACAAAATATTAGTTTAATTTATAAATTGACACATTAATATTGTCATCAGCCTACATTTGTCCACTGGACGTAGGCCTTTCTTAATGCACACCACTGAGGTCGGTCTTCACCTCTCCTAATCTATTTTCTGCCAACTGCTTTACGCAGATCGTCACTCCACCTGACCACAGGGCGTCCTTCGCTACGTTTGCCTAGACGTGGTCTCCACTCGAGAACTCCTTCTACCCCAACGGTTGTAGATTCTTCGGGAAATGTGGCCAGTCCACTGCCACTTTAGCTTGCTTAACCATAGAGCTATATATATATATATATATATTATATATGTATTTGGGACAATTCCACACCAATTACCTAGCCCCAAACTAGGATACCCTGTAATATGGGCACTAGATAACGGATAAACAAACATAGATAAGAATATTACATCCATGACTCGGAAACAAACATTTCTGCTCATCACATAAATGATTGCACCTTGCAGGATTCGAATCCGCGACCGTTTGATTTCGTTCCTATGGTCACTAGCCACTAGACCAACCGGCCGTGGTGAGCTATGTCGGTCACCTTGGTTCTCCATCGGATATCTTCACTACGAATCTTGTCCTGCAGAGGAACTCCAAGCATACTCGTAGTTCTCCGCATAGCTCGCTGAGCTACCTTAAATTTGTGGACTAGTCTGACCGTGACAGGTAGGACGCACTGATTGAATACTTTTGTTTTCAGGCACTGTGGTATGGACGAAGAGAAGACTTGATGAAGCTTGCCGAATGCTGCCCAACCCAGCTGAATTCATCTGTTGGGTTTCTTTTACAGAAAATGCAGCAGCATATTTTCTGAATTCCTTTTGCTGGTTCTCGCAGCAGCGACAGGATGAGAAGCGGAGATAGAATTATTATGCCAGGTACGACACATCTAATGATTACCCATACTGCTATAAAATTATATTGTGTCCCCGAGTGCTAGACCAACATGCAAACAGAGCTTTCTCTAAGTATCTGGGCAATAAAAACAAGACTTTATATTATCAAGATTATTGTATGAAACCCGCTTTGAACATTTTTATGAAATATGGCGGTCATAAAAAGTAAGCTGGAAATATATTTCAGATATGAATTTCGTAGACTACTTTAAAAGATAAGGTGCCCCAATTTCTAATAGAATTTTGAAAAGAAAAGGCGTAGAATAAAATAAAATTGAATGATATTAATAACTGAAAACCATTGTCAAGAAATTTTTACCCATTATGAATATTGCTTTATATGTTATACTAGCTGTGCCCGCGGCTTTGTAAATTTATGTATTTTTTTTTGCGCGGCAACCTAATTATTTTTCGGAAATAAAAGTAGCCTATGTTATTCCTTGTAACATTAGATATCTTCCAGTGAAAATCCCGTCAAAATTACCCAGCCGTTTCGGAGATTAGCAGGAACGAACAGACAGGCAGACAGACATACAGACAAAAAAATATGGCTTTTTGTTATGAGTACTGTGTATACTTTCATATGCATGTTATTTTGACATTACAAACAGACACTTCAATTTTATTTATTTGTATAGATGACATACTAGCTGCGCAGTTTTACCCGAGTGGTCAATAATAAAAATCATTTTCGATTTTTCCTACAAAAAAAAAACCTAAGCCTAAGTAATGACGCATAGAAAAATAAATAAACATTATTCAAATCGGTCGAGCCAGTTTCGAGTTTTTGCGAGACTAACGCACAGCAATTGATTTTTATATGCCTTCTAGCTGCGCCCCTGCTGTAAGCGTAACAAACAAACAACAAACTTTCGCATTTCTAATATTAGTAGGATATCAACATCAGCCTGGTAATAGTGATTCACCAGGTCATTTCTAATGAGCCTTTATGAACTTGATCTCTATAAAAGATATACAACTTTATTGGAACAGGCACACTAAGTATGTTTAAAATGCATACCATGTGTCATTTCTAATTTTTCCGTAAATTTTTAGTGTTACGTTTGACGGTTGTTTTCAATGATCTATCATTGTTTTCCAACGAGTACAACTAACACGTCTGCAACTACTGCTTGGCAGTCAAATAGCTGACAGAGCTGTGCTAGTTTCCAAGCTCAAGAGTTATTCGATGTAATACGTAGGTTTGGAATCTCTAATAACTACCCATATCCCGAAACAGCATTAACAATCGTCAAATAACTGTGGCCGCAAACATGTCCCGTTTAGCGGTGGCCTGGATGGCCTGGGTCACGGCTAGGGTTGCCAGGACGAACAAATTTGTTGATCCGGAGACAAACACGCTACGACAGACGAACGATACCGCGACGCTTTGCAGACGATGCGACAACAGCTGTCATTAATAATTATGGCATCAATCTAATTCGGTTATTTTTGTTTCTTGTTCGTTTTGAAATCGGTTTTTCTGGTTGAAGCGTGGGTCCACTATTTTCCGTATATTCTGGTGCAATAAAGTGTGTATTATTATTATTATTATAGCATTGCTCTGATCCCATACATTGACAATTCTTAAGAGTAAAATAGAGAGATGGTGCACCTTAATAAAAAACAGGCGCTGCGAGGTATTTAGCATCCAGAACAAGCAGTAGCCAACCTACCAATTTATTGTAAATAGGTAAAATAATAGCACGAATAAGTCGAAACATCTCATGAACAAAGAAAAAACTAAAATTATTATAAATATATGACATCAATGTACAATTTTTTTTATCACTGTCTAGGCAATAGTTTGACCACGATCTCACCGAAAAAAAAGTAGATGATGTGGTCTAAGGTGTAGCACGCTTGCTTAGAAGATTCACTCTCGACTTAAACACACCAGAAATGGATATGTTTGTGAAGTTAGGCTCTGTGACGATTGCGCAGGTGCTGCTGTAGGGATAAAATAGCATAAAGTAAGAGCGAGATAGAATATAAGAAAAGCATAAGCGAGTGAGCGAGGCAGTTATACAATGCTGTCTTGCTGCATGTGATAAGAACTCTCATTTATTTTTGATTTGCTGACAAATGATCTGCTACGGGAAGTTAGCAACTGATAAAAATAATAAAATACAAGTGACTAATATGAAACCAGGCTAGAGCAGTCCCCACAAGCAGCACCCGTTCACGAGTATGGGAGTGATCCGGTACACAGAGCCGCCGCAAGTCAAGACATTTTAGTGAGTACCCAACGTATAGCCATACCGAATATTTAATCGACGATACAATTTTTTACGATGGTTACTTAATAAAAAAATGTGGCAACCCTAAAGGTCTAAGCTCTAGATCAAACATGCGAACAAGGGCCGCCATGTTGATTCAGACCGTCTGTTTATGAGCTTTACTTTTAGTTTCAAAGTTGGTTGGGATTAGTGAAAATATTAATTCAATAATTTTCGAAACTTAATGTATTTCGAAGGTGTTGACAACACCATTGTGTCTACAAGAAAGTTAAACACGATGATAGTGGATACGGTACTGCCTGAAGTTATCTTGTGTCTTTAATTTGTTGTTTGTATCATTTTTGATTCTTACTTAAAATTCTCCAAGAGTATTTTAATTTTCAAAATCAGCTTAGTTACGAGAAGATCAGAATTACTCGCTTCTCATACCTAAATAAAGTATGTAATGCGCCGTACGCTGTTCACGGCTCATCACGCGACATAGTGCATTTTTAGACCTACGTAACCAAAGCGTGTTGCGTTACTACAGGTTTATTAAATTAACTCTAAACAATTCTTCTCAAACCGCAAAGGCAGCTAAATAAGATTAGAGTTCCTCACCTCTCGCGGACGAATGTGTGCCGTGAGCTGTTGGCGGTTCATTGTGTCGGCGAAGTGCATTTGTGTTGTTTCTTGCTATGCAATTTTGTATCCCTTGTAGAGATGGGGTTAATTTTAAGCTACATATATCGATAGCTTGTACTAAACTTCAAAAACTTAATTGAAGTAAGTAATTATTTACTGTACTTTAGAGTTTATTGCGTAAAGTGCAGTGCGAGCACAGAATGAACAATAGTACTACGTGGTGCAAGTTGTAGTTTCTCAAATTCGTAGTATATCGATCTGGGAAGCACGCCACTCGCGACCATTGATTCTGTCTCGTGTCTCGTCACTTGCTTCGATAGAACTACAACTTCTTCTTCTTCTTCTCAGCCTTTGTCATCCCAATGTTGGGCATAAGCCTCCTCTCCTTGAGGCCACCCCTTTCGATCTTGTGCTGTCCTCAGAAACTGTTTGCCAGCAGCTCTGGCTATGTCATCACTCCACCGGGCCGGTGGTCTGCCCCTTGATCTTTTACCTTCCCATGGCCACCACTCGGTGACTGCTTTGGTCCACCTTCCGTCGTTCTGCCTTGCAACATGTTTTATCCATCTCCACTTATGCTTAGCAATTCGCATGCCAACATGCGAACGATTTTCGATCCTTCGACGAATTTCGATATTCGGCACACGATCCACTAGCTTGATTCCTAGCACGAGGCGCTCCATTGCTCTTTGGGCTACTTTAATCTTGTTGATGTTCTCCAGCGTGAGCAGCCATGTTTCGGAACTGTAAGTGAGGATGGAAAGGACACATTGGTTAAAAGCCTTCGTTTTCAGGTTTTGCGGAATTTTCGCCTTGAATATATTATAGTTATATATTTAAACGGGACTTAATCGCGCTGAAAACTTAATATTTATTTACCTCGACGTTTCGATCAAGTTGCATTGATCATGGTCACGAGAAGACAATAATATATCGTCAAGTTTCCCAAAAGCAGCCCATCTTAATCAAATACGTCGACTGATTTCTGCAATCTGAGAGTCCTGTCCAAAGGATAAACGATGTCCAAGGTACTTGTCTACAACTTTAATCTGGTTAATACCTACGAGCACATGAGATATTGGCACTAAAAGATTGGTCATAACCTTTGTCTTGGACACGTTCATCCTAAGGCCGACCCTTAGAGAAGCATGTTGCAGTTGTTCAAGCATATGTGTCAAATCGTCAATGTTTTCAGCCAACAATGGTAATGTTTTGGTCACGATCAGTCACAATACTACCGGAGCTATTGGAAAGTTTGTTAATTTCCGATTTATTATTTGTGTACAATTTTCTTTGAAATACTTACGCGTACAGTGCAAACCCGCTGCCGATGAATAAAATCTTCCCTTGACGATCCCTTTGGTTTTTGATTATAGTTAGTTAGTGGTTCTTGTTAGTTAGTTAGTTAGTTAGTTAGTTAGTTTGTATTTATTATAGTTTTAGTCTTGTGAGCTGTAGTATCTTTCCTTATGGCTTTCTGGATAATTTTGTTCATTTTCTATTTCTTTTAAATCGGATGCAGTATTGTTGGGCACGTCTCTTCTCTGAGCTAATAGAGATAGCGTGTTGGGTGTTAACTTTCTATCTTTGGCTTTGCCTCCACCTAGATGTTTTTTAGTAGTTTCTTCTACTATTTTGCACATTTTACCTCTTGATGAGTCAGCGTCGAGATTTTCTTCATCTAACCCTTCAAACTGGTTCTTAAGTTTGAGTCGAAATTCCTTCTGTATAAATCCGTATTCCACTTAGTTGTATTTGTGGTTTTGTGACTGTACTGCCTTCGATCTTTCTTTGGCTAAATTGCATTCAAACGTTGCCCACACTAAACGATGATCTATGCTTGTTTTGAAATGATTGAGGACAGTGACATCAGTAATATTGCACTTTTTAGCTGATAATATATAGTCAATTTCATTTTTCATCCGGCCATCAGGGCTGGCTCAGGTCCATTTCTTTGTTAAGTGCATTTTAAAGAAGGTATTCATGGCGTAGAGGTGGTGAAATTCAAGTCAATAGTCTGTCCCCGCGGATTGCGACAACCAAGCCTATATTGCCTGACCAACTGTTCTCCTTCTATAGGTTGGCCGTTTTTAGCGTTAAAATCGCCCATAATTACTGTAAAGTATCATGGGTTGTCTTCACATGCCATCTCTATATCCTCATATAATGTTTCTATATCGTCATAAGGATAGGTTGAAGTTGGACCGTATACCTGGATTACCTTTAAAGCATATATTTTATTCAGTGTCAGTATTACATAACATACTCGAGGTGAAATACTCTTTACGTTTTTAACAGCTGAAGATATGCTGCGATTAAGAAGGAATCCAACGCCTCTGTAAGTTGAATCTTCATGTACTCTATAGAAAAGCAGGTGTCCGCTTGATAGTTTTATTAGATCTTCAACTTTCCGTCTGACTTCAGCCAAATCTATGACGTCCCACTGTATTTGATCTACTTCCTGTAGTAGTTCGCAAAGCCTATCGTCTGCATTCAGAGTCCTTGTATTTAACGTAGCTAAGGGTCATTGTCGTGTGGCAGCCAGGTCTCTGCCGAAGATTCTTACCACCCTGTGCCCCGCCGGAACCGAAACCACTGCCGTAGCTCGGAATAGCGGGGCTGCTGGGGACTAAGGGCGTTGTATTATTGGTGTGATTCATAAAGAGGGATTTTAGCCGTAAAACACCACGCTGGCCCACTGGCCACTGGCCACTGTCGTCTTGATGAGTTTTTCGCCAGAGCCTCTTCTGTTGATCAGCAGGGTGCACCACGGGCAGGTGAGGTTGGCTTGGATCGCTGTATTTTATCCTACGCTTACACCCCTAGACGTATAAAAAACCGGACAAGTGCGAGCTGAACTCGCGTAGAGAGGATTTCGTACGAAACGTAAAAAGTACCTGCCTAAATAACAGTCACATAGTGTCAGTCACGAGTTGTAGCTCTATGTCACCTTAACTACGATCCTATCAAGATGTCCCAGTTTATTTACTTATCCATTTTTTTTATGATATTTTTTGACGTATCTATTCGCTCACATATTTTTAATATATATTTTTTAATCTCCTCGACGCTTAGATCAAGTTTCATTAATCGTGGTCATGGAATAAGCGTATATATCGATACTATTAGTGTAGCATGTGGCGATAGGGACAGTTAATTTTGCAAGACCAAACGCGGGTAGTTAAAAACAACGCCCAAAATTCACGAAGCTGATACCCGCCCAATCCAGTTTTCTTGGGGCTGCGGTCAATTTAACTTGAAACTTTGAACTTAGCCAAAGTTATAATTATGTTGATGTTCATCTGTGCGCAAATGGATCCGATTTTGTCTTAGTTACATGAATGTATATAGAGAATGTATAAAAAGTTCGCTATTTTTCCTTCACCGATATAATATCACTGTAAAACTTCCACGAGTGCACCCCACCACTATCCCACTTCTGAAGTACGCTCGAGCGGGCCGCGGTCTACGTACGTTTCATTTGTCTCCGTTGAATTGTCTCGTCCTGCCTCTGTGCAAACCAACGCTTTTCTAGGCTTCTGTAGGCTTTGTGCAGTGATCTGAGATTATAGTTACCAGTGGGTTTGATGGTCTGTAATCGAATTATATCTACTGTTGTAAAGCTGTTAGTAATAGTTTCATGAATCGAATAATTATCTTGTTATCAACCCATGTCTCACACAAATCTATCCTAAGTTCTAGGTGGCATACAAGCCGCAGTCTTTCTGACGCTATGCTTAGATGCTTTACCACCATCGACCATATACCTTACCGTGAGATAGTGGTCAGACGACAGCCAACGTCTAAAACGTGACCGCTTAGCTAAGCAGAATGGAAACACGGTATTGATGAATAGTTGTATAATATGACTGAACCATTATGTCATATCTATAAAAAACAAGTTCAGGAGGAAGTCATCCATTATTAGCTTGCAAATTAACCTAAACATCCACTAATGTACCCCATTAATCTAGTCAATGTTGTATCTCAACATGGTAAACACTGTGAATTATACAAAAGCTTGTAACGTGTAGAAATACAACAAGCTCAGTGATTTAACTAGCTACAGTGAAAGTAACGCGTACAGTGCAAACCCGCTGCCGATTAATAAAATCTTCAATTTATTTTTCTTTTGTTTATTTTACAAAAGAATAAATAAATTGCAAACAATAAACAGATTGTGTTTCAGAGGTCATTAGCTGAAGCCTCTGTTTTCTTTATTTTGATAATTCACGTTAATTTTCTCAACAATAGGCCCTTTTCACTATTTAATGAGATAAACAATATAATGAGCTTATTTATTTTTGATAAATAATGATCTCTATTTCATTCTCTGAAACATTCGTTTGAAATTAACAAAATCAGGCATAAAATATGTATTTGGGCCTTTTGAAGTAAAATGCCTGTGTCCCACTAGTGGGTCATTTAAATTAAGTAAAAGATTAAAACAATGGAACGAGCTATTATGCTTGGGGTTTAACCTAAAGGATCGAATAACTAACGAGGTGAACCGGTAGAGAATTGAGGTAACCGACATAACTCAGAGAATAGTCAAGCTGAAGTGGCAACGGGCTGGTCACATTTGTCGTAAAGCCAGTAATGTGGTAGACGAGTTCTAGACTGAAGACCGCGAGTTGGCAAACATCCGTCTAGATGGAGCAACGATCTACGCAAGGCAGTTGGCTATCATTGAATGAGAAGAGCCTAAGATCGGGCTTAGAGATGCGATCCAGGAGAGGCATAGGCATAAGCCCAGCAGTGATCATGCTGTTGATGATGATGAAACAGCTACAGAATTGAAGTCCTAAAATTCACCCCCCTATTCAAGAAATAAAAGTGCTTCACCTGACTACCGCGACCGAGACGTCTACTTTGCATAACCTCCGGATTTAAATATTTGTTCCGTTCTTTTGATCTTACATATCAAAGCTAAGGGTTTCCCTGTTGGCCACAAATCCACATAGGGGTTGTTTCGTGTTTTTTTAGCAATTTCTTAGTTCATTGGGTAGAACGCTTATAGACAGGTGACAGACAGCCTCAAGGCGTCTTTGTTTGCGACTTATTTTAAGAACTTATTTCTTTGAATTATCAAAAATAAATGCGAAAAGATAGCAACAGAGTTGTGCAAGGATGGAGTGAAGTAACGTTCCATCCATTTTAACCCAAAAAAATATACTCGTACGTCTAAAGCCTTTGTGTGTGTCTGTGGCAACGTAGCTTCAAAACTGACGGGCTGATTTCAATGTGGCTTAATATTTGAAGCCTAGTTTAATAGGGATAATCCTTAGATATGTTTGATTTAAATCTGTTCAGCCATTTATATGAAATGACAGCTGTAGACTGTAAACCGGTTAAAAACAACACTTGGCCGAACTTCGGCGAAGTCAGCTCTAGTTCGGAATTTAAAAGGTTGCTTTAGTAATTTGTTATATAACTGAAATATAAATTGTGTACAATTTAGCACTCGTTCGTTATTTTTCTTTAATTTGGATCTCTATTTCTCGCCCACTGTCAATGCGCCGGTATGTTGGTACCCTTAGGCTGCTTTTAGTCTTTCAATATACCATTTTAATGAGCCAATCATTGAAGAACTCAGAAAACACTTGCCTTGCGAAGTTTTTGATCACTCAATAACCCAAATGCTCCGGTGTACCATATGGGCGATTAGCTTCCCACCACTGTCCAATCCGCCCACTAGTATAATTCAGCTTATCAACCATTGTACCAATTTAATGATCCTGAATTACCGATACGAAAAAAAGAAAATCAACACGCCTTCAAAAATAAACAAAAACATTCCTAAGATAAATAATTATAATTTAAAAAATATATATTAAAAAAGCTTTACGAGCTTTTTTTGTCACTTTTTATGTTTTCCTAATACATTTTTTTAAAGCATTTTCATATATTACGGTTTTTTTTCACTATTTTTTTTTTATTGCTTTGTCATCGGTTTGTGAGCTACCCTGAAAGTTCCAGCCGGATAGCTAATCGGGAAGTGCTCCAAATTTGAATTGCAAGATTACAGGATAGACGAAATATATAGATACGTAGATACATCGCTATATCGATACATCGATACCTAAATAAATACATACATACAAGTGAAGTTAAATAAAAGCTTATAAAAAAAATGAAGAGCAAATAAAACTGGAATCCGAAATCGATTATCATGAAATTGAAACCACAATAAAGTATCATATGAAGGAAGCTCACCAAGATTCCTGGCTTCATTATCTGTTTACGGCAAATAGCTTTCCACGTGCGTGTGTCAAGGTATGAGTGAAATTATTCACATCTTTATCATAATTTTCTTTATATGAAAGTGTTGTTATATCATGTTGTATCAATGTATGTATAACATTATAATTCCAGGCTTCCATCGAGCGTAGCCACTCTTATTTAAAGTTAAAATCTTGTATTTAACTTGACTTGTATGTATAGTAGGCGCAGCCTATCTATATGTTTGTGAAGTTAGACTCTGTGAACAATTGCGCAGGTACTGCTGTAGGAATAAAACAGCATCAAGTAAGAGAGAGATAGAATATGCAAAAAACGCAAACGAGTGACCGAGGCAGTTATACAATGCTGTCTTCACCTTCAACGTCGGTTTGCGCAGCGACTAGCAGATAACTTCCGAGAAACATACTTCCGCTGCGACTACTGTATGTATGTATCGATGTATATATGTATCTATGTTTTTTGTCCTGGAATCTTGTAATTCAAATTTCGAGCACTTCCCTATTAGCTATCCGGCTGAAAGTTTCAGGGTAGCTCACAAACCAACCAAGCAATAACAAAAACAAGGAAAAAAAGAAAAAAATGACCTTTTCTGAATACCGTCCTATATCTATCCTTCCTTTTCTATCAAAAGTCCAAGAGCGTCTGGTTCATAACCAGATCAATTTGTTCCTCATTAGATATGACCTGTTAATCATTGTCAGTCTGGTTTTCGTCCAGGAGACAGCACGGTTACTGCCCTTATCAAAGTCACTGACGATATACGTCTAGGGATGGAAAATGGTCAGTTAACTGTGTTCACGCTCCTGGATTTCAGTAATGCTTTCAATACTGTCGATTTCGATATACTTCTCGCTATCCTACGCTCACTTAACATATCTCCAATGGTAACTGACTGGTTTCATAGTTACCTGTATGGTTGCCGACAGCGGATTCGCCTCGAAGATAGCTATTCTTCTTGGTGCAATACGTCAGCCGGCGTACCTCAGGGTGGTATCTTGTCTTCACTTCTTTTTGCTATCTTTATTAACTCTATATTTCAAAATATCACTACTTCTTACCACCTCTATGCAGACGATCTTCAACTGTACTATCAAGCTCCCCTAAGTCAACTAGCTGATGATGTGGATACCACCAATAGTGGTCTGCAACGAATATCGGATTGGAGTAAAGCTTATGGCCTTAAAGTGAACCCTCTCAAAACCCAAGTAATCGTCGTTGGTAGTTCCCGAATGATATGTTAGATAGATTGGGATTCACTTCCTCAACTAGTTTTTGAAGGGGAAGTCATTCCTTTTAGTGACACCGTCAAAAATCTCGGCATTATGTTTGATACAACTTTATCTTGGAATGCTCAATTAGCTGCTACTAGTCGTAAAATATTTGCACCCGCGCTATGCTCAAGTGGCTTCCCATTCGTCATCGCTGGAATGCTCATATATTGTCCCTCCTTTACAGTATTCTGTTCAACTCTTCTTCCCCGCGCTACCTTCAGGAACGTTTTGACTTCCTCCATACATCCAGCAATAGTAGACTAAGGTCATCAGAGAATTTTATCTTAAAGATAACTATCCACAGAACTAATTTATATGATTGGTCCCTTTCAGTTGAAGCTGTTCGATTGTGGAATGCCCTACCTGTAGATATTAGACGCTCACCTTTACTCAACGTCTTTAAACATCATGTTAAAATGTTTTATTTATCGCACTAGCTGAGCTGCTACGTCTCAATTTTTGTTATTGTTATTTGTGTAGGTATATTTATATATATGTATTTATTGATATTAGTAAGTATGATTATTATTTTTTGTATATTGCATTACATTTATATACTTTATTGGTTATTCATTTATTTACTGATAACCACCGTCCCATACCCACCGTCCTTTACTACCGTCCGTTATTCCTCTTCGAGCATGGTTGTCTTGAATAGATCGCTCTGAGCGATAAGACCGCCCCTTGTGACACTCATTGTTATACTTTATTTTTAGATATAATTTCTCAATGTACTTGTGGTGTCCAATAAAGAGTTAATCTATCTATCTAAAAATGTAAAATGTAATGTGTATCTGGCCCTTTTGGTACACTCGCGTAGCTTATAATGTACATGTTAATTTGTATTAATTTTTGTATATTTTATTTGTTGTGCCAATAAAAACTTTTTTCTTCTTCTTTCTAAAAAGTGAAAATGAAACAAAAAAAAATTTTACGAAAAAAATATTAAAATAAAAACATTCATAAACAAAAAGAACGTAAAAGTTTTTTTTTTAAATTATACGTATTAATTCTTTTTATACGTCTGCCACGTATTTTCTTCTACTTGGATGTCATAGATCCATCATGGTGATTAGCAACTTGTGACATATCGCTTAATTATTAGTTCACACTTCTTCTAGTGCGAACTAACTATGAATGTACTTTATTATATTAATACAATATTTAAATGAACGTTAAATTATACCTTATCTTGGCTGACAGTTTTCTAAGCACGTTATTACATATTTGTCTATTAATTTTAATAGTTTCTTTAATTTGTGCATAACATTATCGTTGCTCTTTAGGAGTGACAAGTTTGTTCAAGTGTTTGTTGAGTAAGCTGAACCAATTTTGCTGAAATAAATATGTGAAATAAAATCAACAGGTATCGAGGTTTTCGTGTTACATTTTAAAGTACACTTAGAAATTTTTACCCTGAGAGTGTAGAGAAACCACACTCAAGGTAAAAATCATCTATGACATCGCAATCGGTTTAGAAATCACACAAAAAACAACAGTACAATGGAAAACCTCATTTTGAAATTAATTAAAAAATAATTAGTAAAATTTGTGTTAAATAAAAAGCTTTTACGACCTTTTTTACTGAATTTCTCATTTTTTTGCCCTTTCCCTTTTTTTTCTCCCTGTTTTTCATATATTTTTTTCATATTTTTTTGCATTGCCATCTATTTGTGAAAGTTTTAGCAGGATAGCTAATCGGGAAGTGCTCGAAATTTGAGTCGCAAGATTCCAGGACAGACAGAAATACATAGATACATAATATCAATCAATCAATCATTTATTTATTCACAAGAATCAAGAAAATAAAGTTGTTACATTATGGTGGTAATAATTAAAATAAAATCGTTCATTACAATCTACCATCAAAACAATGGTGTGAAAATAATTATGTACATAAATTAAATTAAGAAATATAATTAAATGGAAGTTAAATAAAAGCTTTTAATAATACCACTGCTTGAATTTTCTCCTACTGCCGGAAGTCCTATAAACCCGCCCCTGCCTTTTGCATGCACCACACGCCTTCTATTAGACCAGCCACCAAATTTCCCCAGAGCCCTGCGGCCTCGCAGCGAAAAACTGACTCCGTGGCGTCGACTCACCTTCGCGCCACGATTTGTATAATGTACCCTGATCAATGACGTGAGTTGTTTAATTGGCCGTGATTGATGACATATTATGATGGATAATTAGCCATAAGCAAACGTGTGAATGGATTATTAATAAGGCTTAACGTTTAGAGAAATATGGTACAGAGTTGATAAGCCGTACGTGACAAAATAGTCATTTTTTTATTGGTAAATATTAACATAAAAAAATTGAAGTATTGGGAGCAACAAGGGCGTTCGGTACCCAAGGCCATTTTTATGTGATTGCAAAACATGCCAAGCTCCATCTAGTTTCATAAGACAAAATCTCATTTGGATCTATTGCATAGGGATGGCGTGATATACATTATTGAGATGGTTGAGCTACGTCCATATTGCATGGATTACGAATATGCGTTTGAATTTCAAACACGTTACGACCTGCAACTTGTGGAAAGTTTATTTAATGTTAAAAAAAACTGATTCACTTAAGTATCTAAACCTTTTATTTACCCCTTTAAAACTGTTTATTATATGAACGCCCAATTAATTTACCGGTTGGGTTCAACAAGGGCGGATAACATGTATTAAAAAAATACGTTACTTTGAAGTTTCTAACTATCTTAAAATTAAAATAATACTAGAATCTTGTAACTGAATCATGGTACAAATAATTAATAAATGTGCATGAAATTTACTTCAATAATATTAAGAAGTTAAAATACATCCAAAACTTAACTTCAATTTTCTCGAAACTCTCATTTTTGTGTGGCTCTCTTGTTGCACCCAATTCTTCAATTAATGCATAGGTATAAAGCCTTGAATCAAAGTTAAGGTACAAGCAGACCCAAATGATGAGTATGCGATAGAGGTGACGATATCTAAACGTAAATTACCGATAGCTGTATTTTTTTTTGGGATATGAATGAAAGTAATATTGCTGAGCTGATGTCCAACCTTCAGTAGCAAAGACTTCCTTCTCGATGAAAATAGGGCCCCATACAAAAATACACTCACACAAAGCTTGACTCTACGTCCAACCAACAATTTCTAAAATTAATGGTTACACTAAATAATAAGTCTTCAGCGATAAGATTTGCCACAAAAGCCGCCCGGGGCAGCCTTTCGAAGAGTACAATTAGTTCAATGAACTCACTCGACCTATTTGTGGCACGCATGACTTTTTTCTTGACATAAAAGTTTACCTACCTAGTACGCGTAATAGTTCGATCTAAACTCGTGACTACGAAACCGGAACAGCTCCAATGCGCGCAATCTGAGGCTTTTATTTTCTTTTATGAAATCATAGATTAGAACTAAATACTGCAATAATAACTTTAATAATAGGACAATCAGCGGCCTTATCACATAGCAGAGATCTCTTCCAGGCAACCAAATGTACAAATAACTAAATTTATTTTCTGAACTAAATAAATTTAGTATTTTTATCATCTATTGCTCGGTTTTTACTTCTTGGATTGAGATACAAAGTACAGCTGATTTTAAGTCCTAAAACCTAAACTGTCCATTAGTGAAAACCACAGTTCAATCGGTCCAGGGGTTATACGTGAGGCACAAATAGACAAACAGAAAGACACCATTTTAAAATTATATATTCTTATTTTACAGACTTTTTGGTTCTTACTGCTTTAGATTGGCTACGAAACGTTACGTAGGCGGCCGATGGGTGAAATATTGTTTGATTTCAGAAACAATAATATTAGCATAAGTTCTGAACTGATTATTACTAAAATAATTCCATAATTAATGTTAATTTTAAGCTTTTATGAAAAGATAACAATCCACAGCCCATATCATTAGATAAGAATTTGTTTATGGGCTGTGGACTGTGAACCGGTTAACAACAACAACCCATTTCACATGGACCAAAGTGAACGACCAGAACTTTCTAAAACAACGAAAAAACAACGCTTTCAAAAGCGTCGTGAAAACGAGCGATCAGTTAATTTAGCCACTTAAAATTTGTGTTGCGGGTAAACTAAAAACATATGTATAAATTAAATTTCCCCCGTCCTTTTCGCGGAGTTACGTAACGGACAGAGGTCACCTCTCATAAACCTCTCGCCGCGCGGTTTTCGTGTAAACCGCTTTCTGCGCGGATTTCGGGATTTAAATGGATAATTACCATATATTGTGTTCGATTTGTTTTTGAGTTTTTGATATTTTAGCTCCATTATTATAGGTATAATTACGTAATCCGATTCCAAAGTTAATTATAGTATTATATTGTATTGTAATTATTGTGACTATGTTAAATAAACAAACTCTGTAAATCTATTAACACAATGGTTTTAGTTTTCTGCACGATCTTCTTTATACTCTCATGGTTTTCTTTTCACGCGGGTTTTGAACAATTTTTTTACACGTTACATACCTTGTGCATAATTGATTAGATTTTAACCAGCGATTTCTTAAGAACTCCTAATTAAACCCTTTAATTATTTATTCAAGGAAAAACAATATCACCAACCTTTCTTATCCAATCATTTTTCATTTCTATACCCTCGGTGCCGTGTATACGGTAAAGGGAAAAGGGCAAAATGGACAGAGGTCGCTTTCGTATTTTACAACTCTGCTATGAGGCACCCCTTTTATGACTACATACATTTTGCAAACTTTGACGAGTATACAATATATATAATATGTATGTGCTGCTTATAGTTTGTGAATTCGGGTGATTGGGGATTTGGCTAGGTTTATGACTACTTGTTTAGCTTCTATAAAATACCTTACTAACATAAAAAAACTTATTTTCACTTTTAACTACTATGTGAGGCAAAACAAAAATTAATGGGTAAATGCAAAATTATTCATAAAAATAACCAATTTTGAAATACTTAAATGACTATGAAAAAAGAATCGGAATTAGTGCCTTAGCAGTCAGTTGATCTGTCTAAACTACAACAGATTTGAATCAGATTGTTTGTCTGACGTGGCTTAACGACTGCTATCGTGCCCTCCGAAGCACGGAGGGATGGTAAATCCGCACTTAACTTATTATAATAAAAGTCATTGGGGCCGAGGAGTACCTTAGCAGTTGAGCTGTCAAAACTACAAAACATTTGAATCAGCTTGTTTGTCTAACGTGGCTTAACGACTGCTATCGTGCCCTTCGAAGCACGGAGAGATGGTAAACCTGCACATAATAAAAGTCACTGGGGCCGAGGAGTACCTTAGCAGTTAAACTGTCAAAACTACAACACATTTGAATCAGCTTGTTTGTCTAACGTGGCTTAACGACTGCTATCGTGCCCTTCGAAGCACGGAGAAATGGTAAACCTGCACATAATAAAAGTCATTGGGGCCGAGGAGTACCTTAGCAGTTGAGCTGTCAAAACTACAACACATTTGAATCAGCTTGTTTGTCTAACGTGGCTTAACGACTGCTATCGTGCCCTTCGAAGCACGGAGAGATGGTAAACCTGCACATAATAAAAGTCATTGGGGCCGAGGAGTACCTTAGCAGTTAAACTGTCAAAACTACAACACATTTGAATCAGCTTGTTTGTCTAACGTGGCTTAACGACTGCTATCGTGCCCTTCGAAGCACGGAGAAATGGTAAACCTGCACATAATAAAAGTCATTGGGGCCGAGGAGTACCTTAGCAGTTGAGCTGTCAAAACTACAACACATTTGAATCAGCTTGTTTGTCTAACGTGGCTTAACGACTGCTATCGTGCCCTTCGAAGCACGGAGAGATGGTAAACCTGCACATAATAAAAGTCATTGGGGCCGAGGAGTACCTTAGCAGTTAAACTGTCAAAACTACAACACATTTGAATCAGCTTGTTTGTCTAACGTGGCTTAACGACTGCTATCGTGCCCTTCGAAGCACGGTGAGATGGTAAACCTGCACATAATAAAAGTCATTGGGGCCGAGGAGTACCTTAGCAGTTAAACTGTCAAAACTACAACACATTTGAATCAGCTTGTTTGTCTAACGTGGCTTAACGACTGCTATCGTGCCCTTCGAAGCACGGAGAGATGGTAAACCTGCACATAATAAAAGTCATTGGGGCCGAGGAGTACCTTAGCAGTTGAGCTGACAAAACTACGACACATTCCGGGCCACGAAAAAATCCAGCTTTATAATTTCCCTAAGTGAAAGTAATCGCGTTAACCCTCAGCCAATACTACAAATGACCGTTTTCAGCTAAACACTGCAGCATACATAAATGAACAAGGGTTCCTTATAGTAGGTAAGGGTAGGTACCTACTAGGCATGTTAAAGGTGGAGGGTGCTTAAACAATAATGACACCTTTCATCTCGTTTTACAAGCCTTGCAAGAGGTATATTATTATGGTGTTTTAAATCATATTTTGCGACTACATAATTGTGGGATAATTTAGGGATATGTGGCGAGTGAAAAAAAAATGCTATCGCTCATAGAGAAGCACCTACTTTATTTTTTCCCGACTGCGCGGAGGGTAATGTGTTTATCAGGCTATGTATGTATGTTTGTTTGTTCCTTTGTGGCACTATAAGAACCAAACGCTTGGACCGATTTTGATGTTTCTTACGTCAATCAATTTGTCTTAATCTTGCGACTGCTACTAAAGACATGATTGTAATCATTACTCAACTACCAGAAACCATTGTGAAAAAGAAAAGACGAATATATAAAGTGGGATATCATTGAATAGGTCTTTGAAAATCATCTTTAGGTTTCTCTTGTTTTTCATTTCGAATAACATTTAGGATCTATAACGATTTTAAGTTGATTAGCAATCATTCTCACTTAATTTTTTGCCTCGTATTAGTTTTGTTTGCATTTGGGTTTTCACTTTCGATTATTTCTTATTATACATTAATGAATTGTGACAGACCTCGTGCATCGGATCCGACTACGCAGTAGTCAGAAAAATGTGACAGAACTCGCGCATCGGATCCGACTACGCAGTAGTCAGAAAATTGTGACAGAACTCGCGCATCGGATCCGACTACGCAGTAGTCAGAAAATTGTGACAGAACTCGCACTTCGGATCCGACTACGCAGTAGTCAGAAAATTGTGACATAACGCGCGCATCGGATCCGACTACGCAGTAGTCAGAAAATTGTGACAGAACTCGCGCATCGGATCCGACTACGCAGTAGTCAGAAAATTGTGACAGAACTCGCGCATTGGATCCGACTACGAGTAGTCAGAAAATTGTGACAGAACTCGCGCATCGGATCCGACTACGCAGTAGTCAGAAAATTGTGACAGAACTCGCGCATCGGATCCGACTACGCAGTAGTCAGAAAATTGTGACAGAACTCGCGCATCGGATCCGACTACGCAGTAGTCAGAAAATTGTGACAGAACTCGCGCATCGGATCCGACTACGCAGTAGTCAGAAAATTGTGACAGAACTCGCGCATCGGATCCGACTACGCAGTAGTCAGAAAATTGTGACAGAACTCGCGCATAGGATCCGACTACGCAGTAGTCAGAAAATTGTGACAGAACTCGCGCATCGGATCCGACTGCGCAGTAGTCAGAAAATTGTGACAGAACTCGCGCATCGGATCCGACTACGCAGTAGTCAGAAAGTTGTGACAGAACTCGCGCATCGGATCCGACTACGCAGTAGTCAGAAAATCCGAAGCTATGAATTTTATTTGTCCACACTAATATATAAAAGCGAAACTTTGTATGTTTGTTTGAGGCACTTTCACGCTGCATTGCTGGAGCAAATTTTGTGAAATTTTATATGCATTTGCTGCATACCATAGAGACTAACATAGGATACATTTTATCCCAGAAAATTACACACAGGTAGTTTTTTTTTTCATAAAAATAGATTTTTCTGTTTGAACTAGATAATTTATTTACAAGATAAAACGTACAAAAAACAAAAGTTCATATTAAAATATAAATTAAAAAAAACTTAACTATAGTTAAGTTTTTTTTTTAAGAGTAACTAAAATTAACTATACTTTACTTAACTATACTTAACTTTACTATATTTTTTTTCTGTTTTAATTTGTCAGTAATTAGAAGTGTAACATTACATAGGCGTTTCCTAAGCCTTCGGTGTTTTGTTCAGCTACAACTATCTGACTCAAATTATGTGCGGAACGTTTCCCGTTCATCTATGGGCTGGCTCACCCCACAGGTATAACAATGCCAAATTCCACAAAGTTTGGTGTTTGATAGATCAAAAATATGTCTCAAGGAGTAGATACCTATATAAAGTGTTTTCTGGGAATTTGACACATAATGGTGTCGAAATTTCTGAAAAAAAACGTAACGTCTAAAAAACATGTCTTTCTACTATTTTATGAGACCACAACATAATCCTAATAACTAGTTTAGTTAATCAGTCTATAATTTTTAAAACGTATGTCATGCTCCTTTGCTAAGGTGGATCCTACATGGTATCACCTGCTCTCGCGTTGCATTTATGACCAATTACCACCTATTGCTATGTCAGCCGTTTTCAGAAGTAATCGAAAATCATCACAAGCCAATTGAAATAGCATACGTTTTTAAAAAAGCACATTCAAATTGAGAACCTCTGCTTTTGTAGAGTCGGTTAATAAAGTCATTCGTATGATTATTGGTCCAACATATGACACACTGAAATGACGAGCTCCTTTATATATAGCTTTTATTATTTCAACACTTTTTATACAGTTTTTTTATTTCACTGTAAGTGTATAAATATAAAAATATCAATAAAAAATCTATAGCCACGAAACAACGTTTTCAATAAAACCCGTTTAAAATAAAAACCCAGCCGCGGCTTCAACTGAATTAGTCATAACCAATCTGCTGAATGACTTTTTGCCTTAACATTGAGCCCATAAAGTGTATATTTGTTTATACCCAGCTAATAATTCTAGAGGAACCCCAGAGAATTCAGTTTTACCTTCACAGTTTGATGTTCGGTCTTTTGTACGAAATAATGTAGAGGTGTTCGTTTATTGAATTTTGTTCAACTATGGAACATTTTTAAAACATTTCGGATTAACTTTATGATTAGTCATAAACTTTTTACTAAAAAACGCATTTTCAGAACACTATAGTGACCAAGAGCACTGTGAGCGGGAACAATTGTTTCAACTTTGTTCATGCTTTCAATGTGTCGGGAAAATCAGTCATCAGACTCTTAACTAAAAATGTAAAAGTTAGTTCACCTAATTTGTTTTTCTTTAATGAATGATCAAAGTTAATGAGAAATGTTTGACTTGTAATAGTGCTTTATTAAATTTTGTTGCGTATCTATCAACACTATCTACAGTGTACGAAGTACATGTAACTTTTGCTGACACCCGTGATTCCGCAGGCGAGGCATTTTGTATAATTTTTAATTCAACAATAAATCAGTACTTGCTTAGCTACGGACTCTAGTGGTTTTATTTACGCCGCTCTATCACATAAAAACTATTCCCGGCCTATCATCCCTTAGTGGAGGGACTTACAACCCCTACATACACTAATATTATAGAGACGAAAGATTTTATTTTTTTATGTTTGTTTGTGTGTTTGTATGTTTGTTTGTAATGGATAAACTCAATATATACTGAACCGATTCTAAAATTCTTCCATCTATACAAGGCTATATTCTCAGCGAGTAACATGAGCTGTGTATCATTTTTCAAAAAATTAGAGATCCCTACGAAAGTTGCAATAATGTAACCCAAGGTATCAAAAATTTGCTTAAAAGCTAAAAAAACATGCCTGCCCTGCCAAAAATGAACTTATGCCGATAAATTACGAGTATATACTATTGGAATGTGTTTAACAAGGCCTTATTGGCCAATTTTATACCCATATTGTAAAATTCGAAGTTCTTTTTTGCAATATAAATTGAAGCCTATTGTTTTTTCAAAAATATATGTAACTTATGTTACTCGGGGGATGTAAGGATTCTAATGATACCCCATACGTCTACATCTGTTCGCGAATTTTAAAGTTATGGTGGAATAAATAAACTCACATACAAACATACAAACATACAAGCATACAAACATACAAGCATACAAACATACAAGCATACAAACATACATGAATGCTAAAAACAAAACACTCCTTTTTGTGGGCAGTCGTGTAAAATGTCGATTACTCGCTGTAAGAAACGGAATGGCATGTTGCCTTGGAAACGAAATAATAACAAGTCTGTCAAACACCACCACGAGCATTGGTGCCAACGATTTTGAAGTACGCTTACTGGCGTATTGTGGCTATACTTTTGCATTAGTTTTTAATATTTTAAATATGATACATATACTACATGTTTATATTACTCATCAGTGCCCACAAAAAAGTCCACGAGGCTATAGGCTTGACTATATATGACTTGGCTATAATAGACATATTAAGTCTAACTGTTATATGTAGGTCACAACGGCCGTTTTTTATTCAAATTATTCAATCAAAACACGGGCAGAGTCAATAATAATAATAATAAAACACTTTATTGCACCAGAATTAAGGAAAAAAATAAAATACAAGTAATCATTTTAAAAACAGGCACATTGGGCGGTCTTATGGCTAAAAGCGATCTCTTCCAGACAACCTTTGTCGTTTGTTTTTCAACAATAGTCGTGAATTAATAAAGAGTACCCGTGCGAAGTCGAGGCGAGTCACTAGTACTGAGACGAGATATTACTCGCAGATAATGTAGCTTTCTATAGGTTTTTTTTTTAAATCGGTTCAGTAACAAGCACACATGCAAAACATCAAATCATTCCTCTTTATAATATTAGAGTAGACGTGTCGTAGAAAACACATAAATACTCAGAATTAAGAAATGATGATCCCAATTGCTGTTCCTTCCAAGCAAGCCCACGCGAGAGTTGGTGGTAATATTGTTGCGGCTTGTTTTTTTGTTGTGGCTTTCGATCCAGCGACGCCGGGTTTGATCCTCGGTGTTGCTCCATAAGTTATGTGAGAATATACCATCGCTCCGTGCAACGGAGGGCACGTTAAGCCGTTGATCTCAGTTGCCGAAAATTAATAGCAATGTCAGAGGCCCTCGGTGGAATAACAAAATCTAACACCAGAATGGTGACATTACCTCAACCAACAAAAACAAAAAAAGAAGTTTATGAAACAGTTACATAATGAATGGAATTAAAATACGAGAGTGAGTTTAAAGCGTGGGTCAAACCGCATGCAGCGCAGCACAGCGCAGCGCATTGACGTTGTAATGTAAGGAATATTATGGGAAATGACACACCAAACGCGATGCTATACAGCGCTGCGAAGCTACACGCGTCACCGCATATCAAGCCACGCAGAGACAAACCGAATGCGTGAACGCAGCAGGCGCTCTTGCACGGTCTGGCAATGTCGCGCGCGTTTCGTTCCCTGATGACGTTGTATTATATGACTTTCTGTAATTAATAACACATCGTGGACGACTAAGCGCGTCGATGTGCAGCGCTGCGCGACACCTTGCTGCACGATAACGGTGATTTGTATTCAAATACAAAACTGGATGCCGGATTTAAAGAAAAAATAATTAATTTCTTCGTCAGATCAGATACTGCACAACCATTCTTTATCAGAAAAATCAGAAATGCTATCGCTGTGCTCACTGTAATCCATTTAAATTTAAAACGAAAATGGAAGATGTCCAGAACGTTGTAGCGCAGAGTGTTGCAGCTCTGCAACAGCGTTGATTTTGGCTTAAGCTCCATGATATCACGACAAACTGGCCGGTGTGAGAGTCTACGCAACGCACTGCGCTGCAACACTCTGCTCTGCAACGCACACGCATCCGGTTTAATCCACGCTTAAAGGAGCCACAGGCGAGTTTTTTTAATATTATCACTCGAGTGTTTTAATACCTAGTTATGTGCCGTTTTATACACTACTTTCTCTACACTCCTGCACCAGGAACTTACTTTTAAAGAAAAAATAATGTTGTCATATTTTTTTGATATTGCTGGTAAAGAAGAAAAAATATATTATACTCGTAACATAGTTTAGTAGTCAAGTCACAATAGCCTACAATATTACTCATCAGTGCCCACAAAAAAGTCCATGATAGCCTCATGGACTTATAATATAAACATGTATCATATTTAAAATATTAAAAACCAATGCAAAAGTGTAGCTGCAATACGCCAGTACGCGTAATTCAATATCTTTGGCATCAACGCTCGTGGTGCTTTTTGACAGACTTGTTAATATTTCGTTTCTAAGGCAACGTATCATTCCGTTTCTTAAAGCGAGTAATGTACTTGTTTATAGGCAAATTTATTATTGCAAATTTCATGGGGATCTCTAATTTTTGAAAAATAATAATCAGCCCATGTTACTCCCTGATAATATAGCTTTGTATAGGTGAAAGAACCGGTGCTTATATGAAGAAAAAATATATGATAACATTGTTTAGTTCAAAAAACGGTGTTATAATGTTTTTTTTTTCTTATTAGAGACGTGCCGTGCGTAATGTATGTCCTTATGCCACCATTTTTGAGTTCATCATTCGGATTTTACGATATGAGTAGATAAGGTATATAAAGCAATCCAGAAATGTTTCATGTTGCCTAAATATAAGTAAAGTAAATCCAGAGCTTAGACAAATTGCTACGTACCCTTTTCCCAAGACCTTCGACGTACCACAATGATGATGATGATGATGATGATGATGAAAATCATTACCCCGCTTTAGTTCCCCATATATTTTATCACGCACTCGTCCGGTCATGGTATTGTGTAACGTGACAAAAGTGACACACGGCGGAATGACGTGCAGGGCGTGTCACGGGCTTAATGTCCCTCGGTTGTCCAAGTTGGATGTTAAGTTTATTTAGTTGAAATAGCGGATTAGATTATTATGTAAAAAAACATTTCTACTAGCGAATTTCTGGTGAATGGTCGGATCGGGTGGGATAATATGACCTGATAATATAGATTAGTTGCTCAAAAAATCTTAAGTATATTCAACGCAATCGTTGCAACAATATCTTGCAACGATTGCGTTAAAATATTTAAGACTAGCTGTGCCCGCGGCTTTGCCCGCATGGTATTTTCATTTAAAAGTAGCCCTTGCGTGTGTTATTCTAGGACCACTTTTAGTCCTATAAAGTACAATATACTACACTTCTTCAAAATTCGTTCAGCCGTCAAATAGTTTTTATCGATTGCTCGGCATCCAATCATCGGATTAAGATACCAAGTACCCCAGTTTTTAAGTCAAGCCCTAAGCTATCCAACAATGAAAACAATAATGAAAAACAAATGTAATCGCTATCGGTCCAGTAGTTTTTATTTGATGCCCAAACAAACATACAGACAAACATACAGACAGGATTTAAAAGAAAAAACTTATTCTCTAGCTTATTTTAAGTATCCTTGACTTTTTTTTTATTATCTTCTTTGTACCAACTTTTTCGTTCATATTGCTTTATAATATTATTTTTTGTATCGATTCTGCACGAAACTCGTATGTATGTATTTAAATCCATAGTATGCATACTCATACATACCTCTCATATACCCTCTCTAAACGAGCTGAGAAGAGATAAGAAGTTAGAAAACAACGTTATAGCAAACTTTTCAGTTTTCCAAGCTTTCCAGTTACCACAATATAGGGCTCATGGTCTTCCCGCTACTTCCTACAACTTGCCACATGCCCTGAAGTTGGCTCGTTTGTCTGCAGCTATCAAATTAGTCCGCAGATTGCCCCTTTGGCCCGCTAACTATACCTAATGTGTTGCGGACACTGAGTTCGATGCCCTATTTCTGTTTATTTTCTAGCAATACTCTTATAGTTTTTAATTCGAAGATTTTCTACGATGTTGAACAAATAATTCCTCTAAAATATTCCGTTTGACATTTGAACCAATATTGACGTAAGTGGTCTAGCACTGGACAGACACGCTTTTTTTATACTAGCCATCAAGACGGCTATTTAAAGAGGTATCATAAGTTACATCATATTAATCTGAACGTGTCGTAAGATACAAGACGTATTCATGTCAATTTATTTCATAGAATGATAGATCGAAACAAACTATATTGCACCCTATACCCTATTGAACTTAATCAAGCTCTACTATCTGCATAATTCGTGGTGTATAAAACATCGTGAGAAATTACAATATTGAAGTGGCTATCCACTATATTGTGAGCCGAATAAATGGCACGAAGTATGCGCCAGTTATTCGTTAGTTAGTTTTGAAATTAAAGACTACAAACCAAAAAAAGAACAACATTTAACTACCAAACAAAACTAGGTATTCAACTCCTCAAGCCACGAAATGAACCTCAGTTTTTACTTCCAACAATAAAGAGTACATTAAATAACGAGTAGGTGAAGTCGCGAGGGTAATATTAGCTAAGAACGTCACGTCTCGCCTAATGACAGAGTTTAACAACTTAACGCTTCTGTTGAAACTGTCTGTCCTAGAAACGGAAAAGTGGTCAAAGATTAAGGTAGAAACAGACCGAGCTTAATAACAGAACACTCAAATCCACTCTAGGATTCCCTGTGTCATGGACACGTTATGGATACACACATCGACACACCGCAAACAATCACGACGCGAGCACAAACATTTATGCTCATTACAAAAGTGTTTGCCCCGGAGTCGAACCTGGACACTTAAGCTCTGCAGGCAAGGGCACTAAAAACTGCGCTACTGTTTTCAACTGAGCAAATTATCATGGGCGTTGGCATCCAACTGAATTAAAAAGAAACAAATAATAACTTTCCATGGCCCACCACTACCACCGGGCCCGTTTTGGTCTGTTTGAGCCTTCACTAGCAGAGCTATTTTTTTGCAGCTACTCGCAGTCTGTGAAAATCATAGAGACAAACTTTTTGTACTCAAAGGTACACAGAACGTTCAACAAAGCGATATGGAACAAAAAGTAAAGAATATAAGGATTTTTCGATCAAACCGCGTATCTATTCGTTTTTCATATTTCGTTTCGAATACAGCGGTAGATATAAGCGTTTGGAAATAAAATGGTTTTTGTACAAGCTTTTATTTCATTCACCGTGCTAGTACATTAGTATGTATGGTTAAAATCTAGCAGGCTTCTAATAGACCACTCTTAAAGTATTAACCTATCAAGTTGAAATTATGTACACATGAAGATATCATGTGACACTGCAATATTTTGACACTTATGACCTGACAGTGACCTATAAGAACATTGTTCGCTCTATGGGGGGGAGTTCAGCAGTGCAGGCACTTATTGTTTGAAAAGTCAAATAATAAATGTATGTCTGTGGCGAGGTGAACTAAGTGCAAGTGGGTAATTACGGAGTATGATCGATGACCTCACCGACGCGGCGCCGTCTGGTCTAACTTGAGTACGTACGTACACCTGTAAGCGACGAAAAGCGATGTGTTGCGAGAAATATAGAGGGGCATAACTGTGCTATTTAATAATTGAATTCCAAACGAATTTATTGTTTACTAGCTGTGCCTGTGGCTTTTCCCGTGTGGTAATTTTTCTGGGATATAAGAATCCTGTGTGTAATTCCAGAACGAAAAGTACCAATATTATCAAACTTCGTTAAGACGTCAAATGATTTTTGATCGACTGGCACTCATCGGATTGAGATAATAAGCACACCAGTTTTGAATTCAAACCCTAAGCTCAATTGGTCCAGTACATTTTACGTCATGCGCGAATAAACAATCAGAAAAAAGAGAAAAACCATATAAGAAAAACCTTTCTCAGTAGCTTATTTTAGATCCCCTAAACCATTTTTTTTATTGTCTTCATTGAACAGACTTTACTTACTTACTGACGTTACTTATTGGTTTTTATTAAGAGTATACTCGTAGATTTAATTAATATAGTTCATGCACAAACTAGCTGTGCCCGAGGCTTGTTATATTGTTGTTCAATAGCTTATTTTAAGTAGGTACACTAGCTTTTTTAAAAAAAAAAAACATTGTTTAGCCTTTTTGGTACTTACTGCTTCATTATAAGTACAGATACTTGTATTAAATACTGGCTTTCCCGCCCGCGACTTCGTCCGCGCGGACTACTGTTTATCGCGAAAAAAAAGCGTCCTATCCAGTTTTCCAGTGGAAACTTTCAATTTCCCGGGCTAAAAAGTATCCTATGTTTTATTCTAGGTTCTATAAGTTATCTTCATTCCAAATTTTATCTAAATCCGTCCAGCCGTTATCACATGATAGCTCCCCAAACAGACAAACATACAAACAAACAAACAGACAACGTTTCACTTTTATATATTGGTATGGACAGAACATACAGTGTACAGAGGAGCACTTAATGCTATAACATATTTTTTTTTACTAAACATCCAAGAAATATCTGTATAGGCGTGCACTGAGTATGATGTTTTCTTCGACTGTATTTTATCTAAACTAAATAAATTGTTATATCTTTTCGCGGTGGGTGAATGATGCTTGTTTGTTTGTCGTATGAGATAATGCTGGCCCTTAGTGTTAGAGTTTGTCAGGCCACCCAACGGCCTCTGACATGGTTTAACGACTGCTATAAATCAATAAAAGCTGAGACCGACACCTTAACGTGCCCTCCGAAGCACGAAGCGATGGAAAATCAGAAATAACTTCGAAAAGTCATTAGCCTAGAACCGAACCCGGTATCATTGGATTCTAAGTAGCACTATTGAACCGTTAGTCTACCATTACTACCGTTAGGCTACCATCGTTTCGTTAGGCTAGCATTGCTACTGCTGTATGCTTATGGCATGAACAACTCCTAATTTAATTCATCATCAGTCTAGACAAACAGATAACTCAATATAGGCTTTCAATTTACTGCAACTAGTATAAACTTTAAAATTACAATTTCAAATATAAATTGGCAATGATGAAGGATATCAATTTGTAAATTTTTGTTTTATTTTGAGCTAAGTTTACCCACTCTACTTATGAAAACCAGCGACATTTTTGCTGAGTGCAGGCCCCTTTGGTACAAAGCTATAAAAGTGATAAGTATATTATTATATTTGTATTTAGTTGTTTTCATTTGTGTTTGTTTTCGATAGTGTTCTGTGCCAATAACCTCTTTTATTCCTTTTCTTATAATAGCTTCTAGTATCATAAAAGCATAGAACATTAAAAATACTAGCGTCATAATAACTTTCTTTATATAGCAGTATGACGCAATTGGCGCTAATGCGAATATAGCATGCGCAGGTAAACGAAAACTCCATACATGCGAAATGATTTGCGAAATTAGACTTTAATTTACACACTTTAGAATGTATAATCCATTGTTCATACTAGTTGAGGTCATTTGTGCATAAGCAAAATTATATTTTCATTCTATCAGGCACCATCTTTGCTACGACGTAGAGATTTCGTAGACCTACGTAGCACTTTAAATGTGTAGTAGCAGGCTATAGATATTTATTTTAAAACTAGCTAAGCCCATGGTTTTGCCCACAGGTTAAAATTAATCTAAGTACCTAAACAGTACAATATACTCCATTTCATCAAAATTCATTCAGCCGTCAAATAGATTTTATCAATTGCTTGGGTTATTCCCTTTCTCCCCACCAGCTTTGTCCCAATAGTGGGGAGAAAGTGAAAAATAAAAAATGGTTGGCCTTTCTCCCCAATATGGAATGTATTATTTGACAGTGGGGAAAAAGGTAAGTGGGGAGAAAGGGAACAAACAAATTAACTATAGTATAATGTCCCACTAGACTTTACATAAAGCAAACATTATTTTCAGTAAGGGCCTGATGTTTTAATTACAAGTAGATTTAAAACAAATGATATCGATTTTTACTTAGTAATAAAAATCACATGTTCTAGTCAGTAATTTTATTAGTAATTACTGATAAAAATACGGTTTAAGAAATTTCAATTACATACCGTATTGTTATTTAAATAAGATTAAAATTTAAATAGGTATTTTTTGTTATATACATAGGAAAGTTACAAAAATACTTACATCTATCAAATGTAAGTACCAGAAACGGAGCAATAACCGACTGATTAAAAATTGGAAACCAAATAATGGTTAATTTTGCTACATAATTAAATAAAAAGTTTATTAGAAACATTTGCTAACAGTATTGTTTCTATGAAGTTAAAAACCAGTCGTACACCGATAAACACACAAACCGACAATGCTGATCCCCGATTGGTTATCCGCACGAATCCCAGTCTATTGTTATTTAACAAAAGCATTGTTTTAAATGCGAAGCACCGATTACTTGAACTTGCTTGTGTGTCTCTACAGTTTATTTCGAAATTTTGTGCGGATGAGTTCAAAATGGCAGCATGTTTTAGTTCGAGCCGTAAAAGTGATTTAAATTAACAATAAAAATGTTGATTCATATTCAGTATTTATATTTATTTCATCGACTGATGCATACTCTGCACTGATCACTTAACCTCAAAAAGTCGATCCTTTGTCAGACCTTCAAGAAGAAGATTCATCAAGGATTGCGTAGTGGGGAGAAAGAGAATACTTTTTCGATTATTACCTTTCTCTCCACTGTCAATTAATATATTCCATAGTGGGGAGAAAGGCCATATTTTTTTCTCCACATTACAACCGTTCAAGTAGCTTTTACGTGATGCGCGAACAGAAAGACAAACAGACAGACACGATTTAAAAATATGTTTTATTATTGTTGAATAGCTTATTTTAGGGTCCCTAGTATTTTTTATTATCTTCATTGTACAAACTTTTTGTTACTTACTGCTTTATTATAAGTACTAGCTGTGTCCGCCGGCTTTGCCCGCGTGGTAATTTTTCTATGATAAAAGAATCCTATATTTTATTCCAGGACCAAAAGTACCTGAAAACAAGCTAAATGCTCCCAAAATCCTCACAAACCCTGAATGGTGGAAACAGATTGAGCTTAGCCAACCAGACTGATACTAGAGAGTGCCTTACATATATTTTAAATCATTTTAAACATAATTATAAAACCTGTTTTTACTTATATACATATATTTTTAATGTCGTTGGCCACTTTATATCTAATAACACACCTCCGAAAAATAATAATTAATTTTGTACACATTATCAATTTAATCTGATATCCAAACCTGTTTTTAAGTATTAATCTGACCTACAATTAGAATTTAACTGTCTACCGCCGAAACTTTATGTAATTTATTTCTTAGCATTTCTAAAGTCTACATTAACAGTAATTCTAAGCCTTCGCACCCTTCGTAGACGAGTTATTTTATTTTCAAACAAAGCTTTTAGTTTGTAACATGACTAAATCAGATTTAGATTTAATGTCCTAATAACCTTCAAGAGGTTGTATTTGTAATAAACCTTGCCTTATAGTACATTAGAAAGTCAGGTGACGGTATAAAAAGTCATTATCGATAACCTTCGCACGTCAACGAGACGCTTTTTATAGAAAAACACAAATGAAAATTACAGACAAAACACTGGAAGAGTTGTTTATATGGATATTCTCTGTCAAATTTCATTTCTAGTGGTCGTATCCATATCAATCTTTGTAAATGTATGTAATTCCGATGACAATACTATTAATATTACTACGAGTAGCTTTTGCTCGCAACTTCATCCGCGCGGACTACAGTTTATCGCGTTGACACCTGTCACTTTGATTCCTGTCATTTTGACACCTGCCACTTTGACACCTGCCCCTATGACACCTATTACTGAAATCCTGTCACTTTGACATCGATGTGGTAATTCCCATGCAAAAATAACAATTTCGAATTTGTCTTTAACATTTTTTTTCTTTTATTGTGTTAATATTCACATGTCCTTTTCTTTTGTACCCCTGACAACGTGTGTGCAAAATTTCATAATGATCGGAAACAAACAAACACACTTTCGCATTTATAACATTAGAAGGATTATGGTAGCATCGAGCTAGTCTGATGATGGAGCTAGAAGGTGGATACAGGAACCCTTCAATGGCTACTAGTATAGCGATCATGTTTAGGAACATTAGATAAACTAGATTTCGTGTATTTTTTTGTTGATACATTTGTTGTTACTCTATAGTGTCAAAAAGCTAGAAACCCACCAGATAGTAAGCGGTCAACGTCACATAGGGTGTTAACGAGCGCAGTAAGAACCGAACTATATAGCTATAAGGATAGGATATATGCATACGCAGGGTACTCAAGTATAAAATCTTAGAAATTAAGTTATTAAAAAGTTAAACACAATAATCAAAAAGTAGGAACACAGTTGCATAGACATGGGTATTGCAAACGCTTTGCGCTATTCAGCACGTAAACAAGTTAACGCGTAAGTGAGAAAAATATTATTTCGTATGGGCCTAGGAAATAGGGAAACGTACTGTAAAATCTACGTGCCATCACGTATGACATCTACAGCATACGGGATGGCCGCGTACCTCTTTAGGGAATACCTATGAACATGCAGCCATAGAGAGACTGAAACTCTCTGTGGATGTCTCTCTCTCTCTCTGATGTGCTGGTACAGGTTGGCTCAGGAAAGCCGCGATTTGTAAAAGGTTCGGATTTACAACGCAAAGCGATCCTTAGCCAGCCTAAACGTAATGTCGAAAAGGTATCAGTATGAAAAATATAAAATGTAGATAGTAAGAGCGAGAGGAGGCAAACTGGAAGAAATTTCTCTAAAATAGGTCAAGTGTGTTGACTTGCGTGCGATGAGTCACACACAGGAATGTCTCTAAACTGGACAAACTTTTAGCAACATGGCTTACATACTTCTGGGACAACTTTTTGTGCCTGTTTTCGAGCGTGGCAAAATTAGGGTCAACAACAAAGGGGCTAACTTATACTATGAATAAAGTAGAATAAATCGCCCATGAGGAGAGCTTCGCGTGTTTCAGGCAAACTATATAAGCCCATACTTTATCGTGCATACGTCAAGTTCCCGTTCGCTGTAGCTGTTGAAGACAAGAAGCTCTCCTATAAGTGACCAATATTAACTAGTAGCACCACGAAGTTATCCGATCCGGTTGGCTCCGATAGCCAACATTTGTAACCGGGATAACAAAAGCTGAATTCTATACTATCCTTGTTTTAGGAAATTGTGAAGACTATACCATCTAAAGTGGCAACAAGTGCGTTGTCGTTTTATCCTCCTATCCTGCGCTCAACCAAGTCTCATTTTCTCTGCAACTGTGACCCTGCACCTACGCGAGAGTCTGCAATATAGGGGTTTCTGCAAAAACACTAATTGATACATTTTTGTTCGTAAAAAGACTTGCTTTTTGCGATACCTTTGCCAGGGCGGTCGCACTCCGCAACAAGTACAAATAAATTCAAGGACCCAATATTCGGGTCCGTTCAGTTGAGTGTCAAGCGTGCGCTCGATGAGTCGCCCGCCTTGTACTTAGCGATAAAGTACCTACTAAGTATAAAATAGTTTTAGTATAATTAGAAATTTGATTTACTATTACTCACTAAGTAGTATTTTTATATCATAATGCACCCCGTCCCTCACAACTATAACAAATCCTCTCCATCCAAAGTTTGCCTGGAAGAGATCGCTTTTAGCGATAAGGCCGCCCATTGTACACTTCTTCTGCTATTGTTCCTTTATTTTTTGTTGATTTTGTTTGTGGTGTGTGCAATAAAGAATTTATCTATCTATCTATCTATCTACTTACGTAAAGTTATTGACAAATTTTATTGGTGTTTTAATTATGAGTACCAAGAAGTAACCTAGAAGGTATTGCATAGTATTCGGCTGTTTGAATAGTGATAGAAATGACGACTTTCACTCATTATAAAGCAAGGAATTCAGACACCTTTATTCATCAAAGTGCAATACCTATAGGATATAATCATAATCAAACAACGACGCTTATACGTACCTACGTGTTATAGGTATCTCACTTAACTTATCGGTGTTATGAAAACGGGATAGGTAGGTAGTAAAAATGAGGTAGTAGATCTATTCTGATAAGAATGTCATTGTATGTAATAGAACTATTTTAATTTATAATAATAAGTAATAACAGGTAATACATTATTACTTATTTATTCTGTTACAATATCTAAGTCATAACATATCACAGAAGAATTAGTAGTACAAGTACCTAGTCATATCTTAATACAACCCTACCGAGCGAAAAAGGGACAGAGCGATTCTGAAACGGTTCGAGCAATGGAAGTTCTCGAGCGTTGTGATACGGTGCATTCTAGCCTGCACGCGATGGGCGAGCGCCTTGTATGTAAATATAATTGAAAGATCGCAGCGCTGTGGGAGTTAAATTGCACTTTATAGCGTCGTAGCGGGAGTCGCTATTTATTTAAATGACTTTACTCAGTTATCCTTCTGTACTTGTACTATTATTTATTCTGTGCATTTGCCGAAGAACTATAGTAATTTCTACTTGTCCGTATCCAAGACAATGTCACGTACATGCCCACTTATGCCCTACTATACTATACGATGCTCGTTACCCGTCTCCACTCAAGAACACTCGAGAAAGGGTTTATTGAAGGACGGCCCTTTCTAGCTCTATTGTTGTGTATTATGATTTATTATAATGATCGGTGTATTTGGATTTGGCTCTTGAGAATAAATATGGCGGTATTTGTGTAGAGAAATGTCGGTGGGTACCACAAAGTATGTTTAACTATGTAGGTAACTAATAAGAAAATATAATAATTGGCTTAAAAAATGCATCTATCAAATGTATGGTATTAAAATTATGTGTCAAAGAGTCGACCGACACACGCACAGCATCATGCGCTGCTTACTTATCGTAAGAGGTACTTACTACAGACATCTTATGTCAGGCCGCCCCAGTTACTCCGACATGGCTTCACGACTGCTATTAATCAAGGACTAGCAGCTTAACGTGCCCTCCAAAACAAGGAGTATTGGAAATCCACATATAACAAAGGAAAGTCATTGGTGTGGAGCCAAAGATTGAACCCGATATCGTAACATTGCATTTGAACGCGCACTACTATACCGCTCGGCCACCATCACGTACATTTTTGTCATCAGCCTTTATTCGTCAACTGCTGGACATAGGCCTCTCCCAATGAACACCACAGAACCCGATCTTCGGCTCTTCTTATCCAGTTTCTACCGGCCGCCGTCCACAGGTCGTCACTCCGCCTGGAAGGAAAGCGTCCTGCACTACATTTGCCAAGACACGTCTACTCCAGCGGTTGTCACATACATTTGAGGAACACAAAATCAAGCGTAGGCTTGTGGTCACTAGGTGAACAACAAACCTCTCTTGGTTTTTGTCATAATTTTGACAGGTTTTCGCGAGAGAATACTTACTTACTTACTTACCTACTTACTGTAATTTCTAGTAGTGGATAATCTGTGTATTTCTATGCATTCAAAGTTTGTTAGTAAGAAATTGCTCGTGGCGATAAGCCGCCCATTGTACAATTTTTTTATGTATTATTTTCTAATTTAGTACATAACTTATTAATTTCTACAAAGCTCTGGAGCATTTGTTGTTATAAGATACTGTTTAATCTGTTGCACCTGTTTTTTTTTCAAGTTGCTGCGGGGTATATTCCATGGTATGTTGGCCTATGTAGCATTATCCCAAAATTTCAATAAAATTTCACGCCATATCCCAATTTAACAAAACCATTTCTGTTTCAGCTACATTAATAAAGAAAAAGCAGAAGATTTTCCACCCCTCCACGTTACGCAACCTGAAACTGTAAGCTAGGATATCAATAAATTATCAGCATTGAACGTTTCTAACAAATTATTCAGGGGATGAAACCCTTTTCTATAATATTGGGTACTCAATCATGTCTGGTACAAACATGGAGTTACTTTAATACCCTCTTAATATTAATATAGTGGTGTACTTAGTCATTTATACTGACCTTGATGACCTATATGTATACAAAACGAATACTATACATATTATTATACTAGCTGCGCCCCGCGGCTTTGCACGCGTACATATTTCACCCCCGTCTCCCCCGTGCTCCCCGTTCCCGTCTCCCTCCCCTCTCCCCCTTCCTCCTCACCCTCCCGACCCCGCCCCACAAACCCCCTCTATTTTTTTTGCGATTTACTTACTTTTCCAATGCGCGAGAAACCTCCTAAAGACAGAGATAAAAAAAAACCATCGAAATCAGTCAATACATTCTCGAGATATCATCAAATCCGTTAATTGTATTTTGTTTATGCAGTAATTGTTAATTTAATTTATGCAGTAGCCGTGTCATAGTAAAACATAGAACGTGCTATCACAATTAAATGCGTTTACAACATTTCGTATCTGTTCTGTTAACCGTTTAGGAGTTCCCTAGTCAGGAGCCAACCCAGAGTGCAACCTTGTCATAGTTAAACTTAAAATAGGCAATCATAATAAAATGCGTACACAAAATTTCGTGTCTGTGCTGTTAACCGTTGAAGAGTTCCTTTATCTGGAGAGAAGAATAGAGCTAAACCTGGATGTCGATTCAGGGCCCTAATTCCCTAAGAACATTCCCACACGTATCGTGGAATCGTTCGGCAATTGTCGTAATGACGTCACACGTTTTCAGCAAGGAATTTCGTGTGCCATAGCGAACAAGTATAAAAATGCATAGTCATCGGAACTGAACGAACATGTAAAAATTTAACTCCGTAGGATAAGAGGAAGTGGTTCTAATTGAGCATGCAAGGTTTGACCTAAACAAACATACATATATTACATACATACATATTACATTGCATTCTTATTTTTTTGGATGTTTTAAATTTAATAGTTGCTGCTATTTGGAATGGACACAGATCCAACAAATCAAAGAATCTTTAAAATCGTTGTAGCCGTTTTTCTATTAAGGCACTCCTGGAACGACCATTAATCCTTCATTGTGTTATATGTTTAGATAACTCGTGCGACTAATGCTTGCGTGTTTTAAGGATCGCCAACGCCATCTAGTTTCATTTTGGGATACTAAAAGCCAAATAAGTAGATGCGGCGAAATCGATCTAAATAAATTACAATTTAAAAGCTTACTAATATGTTTTAATTAACTGTGTTAAATATGATATTATTATTTAATTTACTTACTGGCTTACCACGAAGTTAGCACGTATACATTCTTTATTCTGTGGCGCAACAATATATAAAAATGAATTTTACTCCATTTTGGATGAACCGATTTTGATGTAAGTAACTCCTTTTTGAATAAACAGATTTTGATGAAACAAAGATGTAAATCTCCGCAGGTCTCCAAGGAATACAGTTCATTAAACGGCATCAAAATCCATCCAGTGCTTTTGCGTGATAAAGGCACACACATACATACAGACAGACAAACAAACAGAAAAGCTATATTTTTGGATTCTACAACTTTCTGATACTCAAATAAAATGTTTTTTTCTAAATTATCTTCCATGTACAGATTTTACTTTGGGTTCAGTTTTATTATATCCTTAGAATATGGCATATTTTTACCGATGCGCTCCGCGTATTCGTCAAGGTTTAAAGTTCTGCTTGCATTCAAAACCGTACCGTGATTGAGGAATTAATTAAAAGAGCAGGAAAACTGGAGCACTTCCATAACAATGTAACGTTCTTGAGAATGCTTCCTGCTGTGTTTGACGAAATCCCACAAACGCATTAACTTGGAAAGTATTACTTAACTTACTTGACTGCATTCGCACTTAATGAAATGTTCATTGAAACTAACAATAAGTTGTAGGGCCATGAAAAACTTAGGTAGAATCTCGCGCTCTTGTTCGATTCTTTGCTCGATTAAATGTTCAAAACCACGTTCGTAGTTTGTAGAATCATGCTGTAACAAATATCGAGCGTCGTGCTCAATGTCCGGTTTTCTGTACAAATAAATGCTTTATTACTTGCCTTACTTTCATATGAAATACTTCAATGTGAGATAATGTGCTCTCTCTCTCAAATAGCTCTGTAATTAAGGTTAAATCCATTTATCTAGATATTCCATAAAATATGAACGTTGTCTTATTTTCACGAAGTTTTTAGAACTGAGCAAGCGTAGTTTACCTTTTTTTTAAATTATACTGTCTTATGACTTTAAGTTCGTTTTAATACGTTAAACTTAGAATAAGATTAAAGATAGAACGTTAAACATAGAGATGGCTCTACAGATGCTCTACATGTACAACAAAAGCAGTAAAACAAAATATTTGGCACCGTTCTCAAAATGCTGGCAAAAATGTGATAATTCGAATTTGAAAACTAGACCTTTAGTCACTATTGGTTTAAATAGAGCCAATGAAAAATGACAATACCGAACTGAGAATACCAAATAAAGGAGTGGATCACCAAAATGTCGGAAAAGCTCAACTCGGGCTCTGTGAGATTGGCCACAAGCTACATGCCACTCTAGCGTGACCTTCCACCGACCCTCCAAGACTTCCACTTACAGAGTTAGAGGGGGTTTGTTGTTTTCGGCAGAGGCCAGATTAAATTGGCGTGCCCGAAACCTGAGTCGGTTGGAAGAACGACGCAATTGCCGTCCACTTTTCTACGCGGCTGATTCATTTCCTCATTTAGATTTATATAGAGTTGTTGCTGAATGGTTTGTTTTTCAGTTTGATTAAGGGGAACTGCTGTGATTGGCGTTCATTGCGCGAAGTTGGCGATATATCGCCAAACCAGGTACCTACTGCTAAGCAAGTTATAACGGTAAAACGTCGCGCAAGCGATTAAATATCGTGCTGTGTAAGTGTCATCATCAGCCTTTACTTGTCCACTGCACAATGCACGCCACTGAGCTCGGTCTTAATTGTGCCGTTCATTGTAGAGGTTTTGCCCATAATCGCCACGCTGAGCATGCGGGTTGGCAATCGCAGGGCGTAGCTTTTTCGCACCGGTGACGCGCTGCTCGTCAACGGCCTGTGTCATTTGTCTACGCTTATTACGAGATGGTTATACTACCATCTGTCGGTCGCCTGAGCCTTATACGTTGTACAGCAAGATGACCGCGCGCAGGTGAGGTTGGCTTGGAACAGTAAGAAATTTTTAACTCCCATATATTTGTACTAGCTGTGCCCGCGACTTTGCCGTTTCGATTGCTCGGCTTTTACTAAACGGATTGAGATACCAAGTACACCAGTTTTATCCTATCCTTTATCCACTATCCTCCTGTGAAAACTGCATAGCAATCGGTCTAGTAGTTTTTACGTGATGCGTGAACAAACAAGCAAACACACAAACAGATAGAGATTTCAACAAATATTATATTCTTGTCCAGTAGTTTTTTTTACTATCTTCATTGTACAGACTTTTTGGTACTTACTGTTATATTATAAGTATAAATACATGCAGTATAACAAATTTAAATGCTATGATATGATGTTACAGTAAAAAAAAAAACAGGGTTAGTAGGGAGTAAATGCTGAGTACTTATCCAATGCCTACTTTCTTTTCTTGTGCAATTATTAATTTCCTTTGCATAATACTATATTTCTAGGTAGATACAACAATTACTAGGTATAATTAATATTACTATAGTTAAATTTAAAGATTTTATTCGGTAGTAAGTTGCTTATTGTTTGGAAGATGTGTATGTTTATACTATGTGGATTCTCATACCTTCAATAACGAAATCTAAACATATAATGAAGCAGTAAGTAACAAGTCTGTACAGAGCCGAGTTTTTTTTTAAAACTGGTTGACTTAAAATAAGCTACATATTGAACAAGAATATAACATTTTAAAAAAGTGGTGTCTGTCCGTTCGCGTATTACGTAAAAACACCCGGACTGATTGAGATCGGCTTACACTGTTAGATAACTTAGTTTTTAGCAAAAAAACTGGTTTACAATGTACCTTATAACGATGCATAGAAGCGGAGTAATCCATAAAAATCTATTTGACTGCTGAAGGAGGTATATTGTAATTTATATCTAGGTACTAGGACCTATAAACAGAAAATCTAAACTTCTTGCGTAAGCTTCTTAGCTTCGTAGCTAAGTGAGAGACTTTTAACCTTCAATATATATTGAACAAGGTGCAACTGGCAATTCTTTCTTTCATTCCCTATTCCCACATTCCTCACTAAAAAAGGCACAGGCACTGCAAACAATTACTTAACCGTGCAGTCTGATAATGTCACGCATTTTGTCAGTCCTCAATGTCGTATCGACGTCGCGTGCCCCCAGGCAGTTTGGGCGGCGCGTGCCCCTGACTTTTGGTGTTCACTGCTCTATATATTTAGCTATGTATATGTACCTGTTATCCTCCGAGATATGGGAGGCGTGTGTCTCGTTGGGGGTAGTATTTGTTTTGTTAGGTAGCCACAGTATAAGTCAAAGTTTGTGTAGTTTCGGCAGAGTTAAAAAAGTTTTTGTTAGAGCTGATGATATATTAGTGGAAATAGTAGGATCACTTTTTTAATGTGTAGAGTTTATTAAAAATTAGTCTAACAATAGTTTACAAATTGTTCAATATAGTTTAAACGTTGGTTAACTACGATCGCATGCTCGGGACTATTTTAAAATAGGACGTCAAGCAGGAGGATGACATCTACTCGTATCTATCTACTATATATATATATATATAATAAAGCAATAAGTACGAAAAAGTCTGTACAAAGAAGATAATTAAAAAAAAGGTCTAAAATATGGTGTTTAAAATAAATTACTGAACAAGAAAATAACGTTTTTTTAAATCATGTCTGCTCGTCTGTATGTTTGCTTGTTCGCGCATCACGTTACAACTACTGGACCGATTGCGATGTGGTTTCAATGTTGGATAGTTTAGGTTTTGACTTAAAAAGTGGTGTAATTGGTACCTCAATCCGAAGAGTAGAAGACGCGCAATCGATAAAAATCTTTTAACGGCTGAAGAAATGTTGATGAAATGTTGGTATATTGGTATTTTAGGTACTGGAATAGCACATAATAGTAATAGTACTCTTAACCTACATGAATGACGAGGCGTGCGAAGCTGCGGGTACAGCTAATAATAGGTATCCTTATCTGATAATTAGATGCCGAGCTATCTATAAAATCGATAATAACTATTTGACGGCTGAACGAATTTTGAAGAAATGTAGTATGTTGTACTTTATAACTGTTTTAACGCGTACTCATCATCAGCCTATATCTGTCCAATGCTGGACGTAGGACTCTCCAAACGCACGCCACTGAGCTCGGTCTTCAGCTCCCCTCATCCATTCGCTACCGGCCGCTTTTTGCTGGTCGTCACTCCAACTGGCCACAAGGCGTCCTACACTACGTTTGCCTAAACGTGGTCTCACTCGAGAACTCTTCTATCCCAACGGTTATCGGTTCTTCGAAAAATTTGACCAGCCCACTGCCACTTTAGCTTGCTTATCCATTGATCCATGTCGTTAGTTCTTCACCGGATATCTTCATTACGAATCTTGTCCTTCAGAGAAACTCCAAGCATAGGTCTCTCCATAGCTCGCTGAGCGATCTTAAATTTGTGGACTAGTTTTACCGTGAGTGTCCACGTTCCGGCTCCGTATGTCATGACTGATAAGCTACCAATAAAAGTACCATAAAAGTACCATGACATACCTAATACTGCCTGACTGACTGACAGACAACGCACAGCCTAAACCGGTGGACCTAGATATTTGGAATTTGGACTAAGAAGGGATTTGTTTGAAATTCCATCCCTAAGAAACGGGGGTGGATAATATTGAACGTGGGTAAAGTTGTGGGCGCTATTTTTAACTTTTACAAGATAAGATAAAAATTATTTATTACACTTCAAGGTACAAATAAAAAATATAAACACAAATAATTTCATATGACAATAGTAAAGGTAAAATGGGCGGCTCTAGGCCTTAAATAAGTTGTATAAAAGCTTGGCCAAATGAACAAATATAATTTTGTAGTGGTAGGCTTTTCATGCAAGAGTCCGCCTGCGTAAGTACCACACATTTGACATATATTAAACCGCCAAGCAGTAGTGTGTAAACATTTGTGTGTTTCGGTTTGAAGGGCAATGTTTCCAGCGAACTTATTTGGCAATGAGACTTAAAACCTAATGTCTCAGGGTGACGAGCGCAGTGGAGTGACGCGCAAGATTTTGCAAACTAAGCTCTGGGTGGCACTGTAACTGTAATGGGCACGGTGACGCTTACCATGAGGCGAGCGAATTGCTCGACTCGTCACTCAAAGGAATAAAAAAATTGACGACCGGTTGGTCTAGTGGCTAGTGACCCTGGGAACGAAATCAAACGGTCGCGAGTTCGAGTCCTGCAAGGTGCAATCATTTGTGTGATGAACAGCATTTTTTGTTTCCGAGTCATGGATGTGATATTCGTATTTGTATATGTTTACCCGTTATCTAGTGCCCATATTACAGGTTATCCTTGTTTGGGGCTAGGTAATTGGTGTGGAATGGTCCCAAATATATTTATATTTATTTATTATAATGACGCGCTTAATTTAAATGACTATAAAAAAATACTGCATTGTCTGAACAATGTCCTAAGTGTTCCTTAAATTTTAAATATCGTAGCAAAAATTGGGCATTGTTCAACTTTACACAATCCTTATTAATGTATGGTTTTCGAAACGCTGGTGAATTTATCGGCAAATATACAATATTTATTAATCCCGAGTGTACCAATGAACGTTCGTGGTTATGAACTGTCATAATTTATCATTACATATTTTTGAATATACATTAATGGTAAAATGGAACTTTACAGATAATGTGGATTGAGTAAATACTTAAACAAAGCCAAGTGCGTATTCGACACGCATAGACTTAGGGTTCCATAGACAAGATCCTAAGCTACGCAACATATGTAAACCTCATTGCAATAGGTCCAGTAGTTTCTAAATATGGTGCCGACAAAGTTGGTCTACCTTGGTCAGCTATATCGCATAAACTAATTAATTATTATTATAGATAGTCATGATAATTTATTAGTTAATGTATTCATATTATGTGCTAGTGCCCTATTTTTTAAGTAATTCTTTATGTGTTACATGCAACTCAACCAAAAAGGTCATTTTAGAGTCGAATATGTTGTAAACGAAACCAAATAGAAAAAAAACGGTAAATAAAACTACATTATAATTTTAATATACCATTCGAAAGGGTACCAAAAATTTTTTTTCATTTATTATGTAGCAGTTATAAATATCTATGGCCAAATTTCAACATTGTGGTGTTAGTAGTGTATGAATGAAATGGCTGTGACATACGGACGGGCAGACGCACATGACGAAACTATAAGGGTTCTTTGTTTTGACTACGGAACATTAAATAGGTTCATTTATTGTAAAAAAATGTATAGTTTGCTCTAGGTTTGCTCATATACAAGAAATTACTTGCAATTATTACTACAATTTGATTCAAACAAGAAAATGGCTTTAAAATAATATTAATTACATATTACAAATAATTATTGACGTTAGTTTGGCGGAAGTAAGCTACATGGTTTTTCTTCGTTTATTATTAAATATGGGTTTCCGCAAAATAATGCCTGAATCTAATATCAATTTTAACCGCTTTTAGCTACAAAGATGGAAAATACCAAAATATTCTTGTCAGAAGTGGGATTCGAACCCACGCCCACAGAAGTGGACTGCGACCTGAACGCAGCGCCTTAGACCGCTCGGCCATCCTGACTTGCCAGTGTTGAACGAAATTGTCTATAAGTTTCAAGAGTTGATCCAGTTTAAAAAAAATGTGCAACTATTTTGATCATTCAAAGCCTCAATGCGAGCGTTCCTGCAGAACCAGTTTTGTATGGGTGTAACGGTAGCCAGAGTTACCGCTCATATTTGGCCTTTTATTTACTTTAGACTATCAGTAAGTAGTATACTTATGTACTTTTTCTTCTTCATGAAAGAAGTTACGAATTTCTTATTTATTTTTAAAATAGGGTTTTATAGCTGACTACCACAAAATAGAACTACTAAATAAAACATTTGACAAACAGGTTTTTAAGTAGACCAAATTAAAATTCTTGTTTAAAAAATATATGTCAAAATGAATAAAAAAATACGTATTTAATTCATCAACGTCATCATCATTTTCAGTCCGTCTCCGCCCACTGCTGAGCATAGGCCTCTCTTTTTGTACGACACCCATCTCGATCCAGTGCTGTGCGCATCCATATCCGACCCACGATCTTCATTATGTCGTCGACCCATCTCATATTTATTACACACACACTTATTAATTCCGTAACACTAATTTTAAGCAAAATTAACCCACAGATTAAAAATCATATCAGAACAGGAATAATTATATCTGTGCGCAAAAAGACCCCTTTTTGTCTTATAGACACGGATACATTTTCCTACAAAAACATATCCTCCAAAGACGCGCAGTTTCAAGTCCTTCATGGTCGAATTTTTCCTCATCCAAAAACATACAAGAACAAATATAAACGTTAAATGTAGCACCTACAGGAGTAGTAATCCAATACATCAAAAGGAAATGTATTATATTTTTGTCCTGCCACTGCTTATGTCAGATCCAGTGGCCGCAAGATGGAGGTTGACAGGTTAAGCCCTGCATCACAGTAGTTTTGGGGTACCTAAATTGACAATTGCCCTTTTTGACCTGGTATTTATGTAATACAGAACTTTAGGTTTTATACCTACCCATTGGAGTGTCGAGAATATTGGAAAGAACAATGGCGAACACACTTACATATTTTTATGGCAGTAAAATTCAAGGCGTCTTTAGAAAAAACGCTAGTAATTCAGCATCATATCCTGATATTGTAAGTCTAAGATTTTTTTATTGGAGAGCCAGGAATAATTGTTATAAGGCTTCAAAGTTTTGTAGGTTATGTGACTTTTGAAACAAGTCTTAGAGTTTTTAATTATAGTATCTGCCTAATTAGGTAGGCAATTTAATACTTATGCGTAATAAATATAAAAGATATTGTACCTATTCAATTACCTACCAAGTGTAACAGACTAGGCTTTGTATAATAATTATTTTCAGTCTGTTACTGCCTAGTGAGATTACAAAACAATATGTGTACATATGTTGCTGTTGTTTCACTGTGCAGGGACACAGTAGTCCAATATTAGTACAAATATTTTGCATCAATTCTTTACACTAAATATTATATTTACACAATTAATCTTTGTTTCTTTTGTATTTATTGTTCAATACTTTTAGCCGCACGCTCTATGTAGTAATTTTTTTTCATGCCTGGGGTGAGTGGTTGATAATGCTATTTATCATTAAGTCCTTCTTTTTACACTATTTTTGTGCAAACAATTAAATATATAAATAAACTTAACCTAATAACAATTCCATACACTTCCTCCATAAACTAATAAGGCTCTGTCCGCAATGCGATATTTCACCGCGCGATTTTTATTCACGTGTATTGTTCTGTGATCAGAATTACACTTATTACTCACTGCGAATAAAATGTCTTACGATTGTTGTCAGTTTGATGCTGTTCCCTGCTGAGACAAACGTCTAAAATGAATAACAGTTTTTTTTTATTTACTTGATACTAGGACGGCTGCAAGACAGACCTATCAAAAGATGTCATGAACATTGGACATTTACAGCCTTGAGACCGATGAAAGGATGCTTCTACATAAAACATCAAGAAGCCTTTGACTATATCTATGTCGTTATTTTCTGGTAACAAATGTGTGGCCCCCTATCGGGCGGGAGACGAAGCACTCGATATCCTACCAATATCACCGGTGCACGATTGTGCGAAACGCACAAATATTATTTCGCAGTGCGGCCATAGCCATAACTACTTTATACTGTACAAAACATTCGCGTGGAAGTAAATTCTCACCGCATCGCGTTCAATTTGCATCAAATTACAGTTTTTTTCCCGCATGAATATTTAACCACCAGTGCTGCTACTCCTATAAGAATCAATGTGTTACAGAATTGCAAGAAAAAAAAAGTTTGGAAAAATATCGCAGTGCGGACAGGGCGTAATACATTGTATTATCTATGCAATAATGTTTTGTTTATATGTTTTATTTTGTATAATGTATTAATTTGTTTATCTCAAGGAGGTTGAATTAGGCTTACTGTTAAAAGGTTTAACGCCGGTAAATGCAATTCAACCTCTTTTGGTTATAAAAACCGGGGGGGAAGTAAGTGTAATTCAACCTCCTTTGGTTTATAAAACCGTATACAGGTGGTATACTCTGTTGACTATTTTGACGTCCAAACCGGAAACATCATTCTAGGAAGGAAATGAAATTCAATTTCATGTCTTTTTAAATTGATTTGTTAACCAGGCTTTTCCTAGCTTACATGCTATGTTGAAAAAACGTAGAAAAATAATTACTTAGGTTCTGTAGTAATGATATTTCACAACGCTGCAAGATTTATCACCTTAAATTTCGCCGTTATTCTTTAAAAGGTTCATATCCATAGATAACCATTTTTTTTTGGTTATCTACGTTCATATCATTGTATTATCTACTAGACTTAGAACTAGCGGCTCTGCCCTACAGCTCCGTAACGACCGTAGTTTTTCCTTTATCACACAAACAAAAAAACGGGATGTGGCTGTGTAGTGTGTGGGATAGTCATGTCGGGTAAAAATTAGCCTATGACACTTGTTTGATGATATCTAGTTTGTCAAAATCAGACCAAGTTTTTTAGTTTGAACACATAAACCTTCCATTTCTTTGCCGTAGTCGGGTAAAAAATAACACTATGACACTCTATTAACCCTGCGTTCGAGATGATGAGACGGCGTTGTGGGCAGTTTCGAAATGTACATTTTTATTTAGCCATTTTCTTTTAACATTTTTAATACTTTTGTCATTTTTGCAACTTTTGACACTACCGATCCGTTCCAAACTGAATGAAAAACGACCCTATCTTTGACGGAATAAAGTCGATTTTCCTATGTCAACATGTCATAGAAACTTGCAAAACGAACGGTGATCGAAAACGTTCAGAACGCTCATTTCGCCCACAAATGGCCAAAGGGAACGCCAATTGTGATCATATTTAGCGTTTTTAACAGTTATTTTCGCCAACTGTTACAAAACAAACGGCCCAAAATGAAGTCAAATCGATTGACACCTCGCTTGTCAAATCAAACCAATAGGGGCGACGCTATAGTGGAACATCCTTATGTTTATGTACCTATGTGGTCACATAGGTACATAAACACATACGTAGATACATACATAGACTGTTAAACTCATTGTCCTTCCTTTGCTTTACTGTTATCGGGTAATAATTAAAAGAAAAATGCCATAGGATACGTAAAGTAAGCTACTGAATACGAATAGAACAATATTTTTAAAATGGTGTCTGTCTTTCTGTCTTTTCGAGCATCACGTATAAACTATTAAACCGATTGTGATGTGGTTTTCATTGTTGGACAGCTTAGGGTTTGACTTAAAACTGGTGTACTTTGCATCTTAATCCGACGAACAAAAGCCGAGCAAACGACAAGCAACTATTTGACGGCTGAATGAAATTTGGTTTGTGCCTTATAGGTACTTTTGGTCCTGGAATAAAACATAGGACACTTTTGCCCTAGAAAAAAAACCCGCCTTTGGAGAGATCTATGCTTGAAGTTTCACTAAAGGATCAAATCCGAAACGAGCTGATCTGGCAGAGAAGCAAGGTTACCGACATATCTCTGAAAATTAGCTGAAGTGGCAGTAGACTGGCCATATTATCCGCAGAACCAGTAGCCGTTGTGATAGCGTACCCGAGTGGAGACGGTGAATTGGCAAACGTAGTGCAGGACGCCCACCAGCTAGATGGAGTGACAATCTTCGCAAGGTTGATTGCTGGCAGAAAATGGAAACGAATGATGATGATTATGTATCATCGAGCACATGTATGACATCACGACCTCGATATATAATTTTAAAGATCTTGAATTGCGCTTACTGGCGAATCATTTCGGTTCAAATTCAATCAATCTAGACGTGAATATGTCATGCTCGATATCGAACCGAAATGACACAACTAAAGCCACGATCTCACGAGGTGAGTCAGTCGGACAACATTTATTCGAATGAGTGAAATCGAAAAAAAACATGCGTTATCCCTCATGAAAACAGGACAATCGACTGGACAGGACAGGACAGGGTAGCGTCAAATTAATTAATAATTTTTGATTTGATTGGGAAAAGACTTTCGAAAAGTTTCAAATTGTAACGCACGGGTATCTAAGGGTTTCTCTTTATTTGTACACGATTCTGCCAGTGTATCAATAGACACATTTGAAAAAAAACCGTTTATTGTGACTTAATTAGAATAGTTAGATATATTTTATGCACTTTTTTGTGGGTACTATAATCATGTAGTACATTATTTTATGTATAATCAATAGTTTTCGCAGCGCACGCCAAATAATGTATTTTATAGTAACAAACAAAAAAATCAATATACAATACAATATTAGTATAGATAAAGTCTTCTATAACAATTTTTCAGTTGTTGTGTCATTTTATTTGTATGTTTCTATCATTCGAAAGCATCATACTACCGTCGTCTTTCAAATCGCAAACGAATTTAAGTTAACCGATAAAAGCACTAAGAGAGAAAGAGCCTTAAACCTCGAAGCTAGTGATGTCCGTTGATACATACCTTTCGAGGATGTATGCACGTCTAAAGGTACATTAGAGGAGAGAGAAACTCCCTCTGGGGTATCTCGAATTTGCATAAGTAACGTCTAGACTTCAGAATGCTTCAGACTTACACAACTCCCTGCTTACACGATAAGGCGGTTATTATGTCTTCTGGCATAAATTATTAAGCAGATCCTGTTCGCGGCTTGTCTCCTAACATTGTTTAATATGATTATGTGGTACTTGTTCTGAATGTAGATAATCTTTTTAAGGTCCATCTCTGTAACACAAACAGGTTCATTATAACATTTATAAAAGTATTAACCTTAACCCGTGGCTTTGCCCGTGTTATTTAAGTTTCAATGTTTTTAGCGGCTTCAGGCTGTTTTTACACGACTGTCCAAAAAAAAAGAGTATATTGTTTTTAGCATTCATGTATATATGAATGTTTGTATGTATGTGAATTTATTTATTTACCATAACTTTTAAATGCCTGTACAGATTTAGACGTATTTGGTATCGATAGAATCCTTACAACCCCCGAGTAACATAAGCTCATAAGCTGTTTTTTTTTTAACATTCACTATGGCTGCAGTATAGCACCATTTTCGAAGTCGAAAAATAATAATTCGAAATTTACAATATGTGTATCAAATTGAATGCGTTGATATGCACATTCCAACAGTATATAATTTATTGGCAAAAGCTCTTTTTTGGTAGGGCAGGCGTGTTTTTTTTTTAGCTTTTAAGCTAATTATTTTTTATAGACGTTAATATCCTGTAGCTTTTTCCTCTATACTGTTTTCTCTATTCGCCTATAAAATATGTTATTAGAGTTCGAGTGCACCAAGGACAAACTTAGCTTATTAGTGACACCCATCAGTTCAAGTGCACGAAGGACAAACTTAGCTTATTAGTGACACCCATCTGTTCGAGTGCACCAAGGACAAACTTAGCTTATTAGTGACACCCATCAGTTCGAGTGCACCAAGGACAAACTTAGCTTATTAGTGACACCCATCAGTTCGAGTGCACCAAGGACAAACTTAGCTTATTAGTGACACCCATCAGTTCGAGTGCACCAAGGACAAACTTAGCTTATTAGTGACACCCATCAGTTCGAGTGCACCAAGGACAAACTTAGCTTATTAGTGACACCCATCAGTTCGAGTGCACCAAGGACAAACTTAGCTTATTAGTGACACCCATCAGTTCGAGTGCACCAAGGACAAACTTAGCTTATTAGTGACACCCATCAGGTAATCCTTTACTACTAAAAACAAATCTTACAATTTACTAAACCAAACAACAATAAATTTGAACTAGCGATAAATTGAACAACTTTCACCATCACTTGTAGATGAACTCTGACATTTAACGAAGTGTGATTTAATAGGAATTTAAATTTGAAAGGGCGCCTACTTAGCAGGGTATTTGTGGGGCTATACTTAACAATTGTTGGTAGTTACCATCATTTGATTCAAAGCGAGGATAAAAAAACCGAGGATAAGAGTATAAGAAAAGATTTTTATTTGAAGTTCGCTATAAAAGAACCGAAAAGCGATAACTGTGGCGGTGGCATACAAATTCAAGGTAGGGTATGTCCAGTGTAACGGCGACATCATTTTTAAACAAATTCATTCGATTATAACTCTAAGCCCAATCCTTTTAAAACTATTTTGAATCGCCTGTAACCTTGACTCTACGCTGCGACATCTTCTGTCAGTGGAGTTTTAGTTTATTTAAAAACGGAGGTGAATGCACGCGTGTTGGATTGACATGTTCAATAAAAAAAGTGGAGAAGTGTTTTTAAATGGTTAGTTCTTGTTATTTTAATTATTATTTCACAATAGGTTTATATCTGATGACACATATCTATTTACTCGATTTTGGGATAAAATATCCGGTATTTCGTACCGTAATTTATGAAAAAGGAGGCCATTGGACTGGAACAAAATAAAGCTATTTCCAGTATCCGGCCCACCCTGGCCGGATACTAGCTTTGAAGATTAAAATGATTTATTATATTTTATTGTATGGCAGAATGCTGTGACGTATAATTTTATTAGTAATATCTCTTTTAATTTCTAGTTAACTTCATGTCTCGTTACCGACCGCAAAATATGCTGTAGAAATATTATAGGTAAAATATCTTCTAGGATAATATGGAGGGCGGACTACTACCTACATAAAATAAATTGAAAAGTTTTTTTTTATTCAATATTAAACATTATAATAATAAAGGTTTTTATTACTATACTTTTCAGTATTTAAACTCATAGAATATTACCTATAGTTTTAATCTTGAGTAAATCCGCAGTGCAGAACTAATAGTGAATCAGTAATAAATTGTATCAACATTCAAAACTAACTCTTATTTTTAGTGTTCCGAAAGTCCACTGGCCGTTCACTAGCCATTTAGAGACGTTACTAGTTTCGTCCGTCCTCTAGGAACAGAATAAATAAATAGCTGTCTGTTAGGTGGCCGGAGACTAGGCATGAAGTGGTAGGGTAATGGGTGGCCGGACATTGGGAAAACCACACTATGCCGAAAATCATCATTGAATTTAAAATTCATCAAGTATTCTTAATGAATTTTAAATTCAATTAAACTTCATGAAAACATACACTGGTTCTTCTGTAGAGCTAAGTTACTAGTAAAATAAGTCAGCTGATGTCATGAGGCCGGACACGGACTTGTTACCTTAGCTGCTGACATGCCTTCATTAGGGTTCCGTATCTAAAGCTTCCAAACGAAACCTTATTGCTTGGCAATGTTGTCTGTCTGTCCGTCCGCCTGTTACTAGCTTGCAACTCCAAAACTAGATAAGATAGATATAAATAGGAAAGGTGACAAGATGTCATTTTTTATTTCATCATCCTAGCTTGTGGAGTTTAGTTAAAAATAAAGTATACCCTGATATCACAGATAAAATAATAGATACTATGTATTTAACCCGATATATCGTTTACCGAATCGTGGTTCAGCATAACTATATATATATATATATTACTAATTCGTGTGGTAGTATCTTTACCCCGAAAAAACAAATCACATGGGCAACCTATATGGTCCTAAATTCGGAAGGCACAAAACAACACGCGATATTTTGAGAAGGTCTATATCCGGTGACGGTCAGACAGAAGGCATAATTACGTTTTATTGCATTCATTAGAAACGTCTGGAAAGTTCCGAGGTTCCCGGATGACTATATTTAGTATCAATTAGGGTTATTAACTAGAAACATTAAGTATAATATTCTGCAAACTTTGGCAGATTAGTGTTGGTACTACTGTCTTCTACGGGTTTCTATTTATTTGTACACGATTCTACCCGTGTTTATTTGCTACTAGCGACTCACCCCGGCTTCTCATGGGTTTAGCTACTCGTGCAAAGCCGGGGCGAGTCGCTAGTAGCAAATAAACAGACAAATGATAACTACTGTCTTCTACGGGTTTCTATTTATTTGTACACGATTCTACCCGTGTTTATTTGCTACTAGCGACTCACCCCGGCTTCTCATGGGTTTAGCTACTCGTGCAAAGCCGGGGCGAGTCGCTAGTAGCAAATAAACAGACAAATGATAACTACTGTCTTCTACGGGTTTCTATTTATTTGTACACGATTCTACCCGTGTTTATTTGCTACTAGCGACTCACCCCGGCTTCTCATGGGTTTAGCTACTCGTGCAAAGCCGGGGCGAGTCGCTAGTAGCAAATAAACAGACAAATGATAACTACTGTCTTCTACGGGTTTCTATTTATTTGTACACGATTCTACCCGTGTTTATTTGCTACTAGCGACTCACCCCGGCTTCTCATGGGTTTAGCTACTCGTGCAAAGCCGGGGCGAGTCGCTAGTAGCAAATAAACAGACAAATGATAACTACTGTCTTCTACGGGTTTCTATTTATTTGTACACGATTCTACCCGTGTTTATTTGCTACTAGCGACTCACCCCGGCTTCTCATGGGTTTAGCTACTCGTGCAAAGCCGGGGCGAGTCGCTAGTAGCAAATTTACAGACAAATGAGAACTACTGTCTTCTACGGGTTTCTATTTATTTGTACACGATTCTACCCGTGTTTATTTGCTACTAGCGACTCACCCCGGCTTCTCATGGGTTTAGCTACTCGTGCAAAGCCGGGGCGAGTCGCTAGTAGCAAATAAACAGACAAATGATAACTACTATCTTCTACGGGTTTCTATTTATTTGTACACGATTCTACCCGTGTTTATTTGCTACTAGCGACTCACCCCGGCTTCTCATGGGTTTAGCTACTCGTGCAAAGCCGGGGCGAGTCGCTAGTAGCAAATAAACAGACAAATGATAACTACTGTCTTCTACGGGTTTCTATTTATTTGTACACGATTCTACCCGTGTTTATTTGCTACTAGCGACTCACCCCGGCTTCTCATGGGTTTAGCTACTCGTGCAAAGCCGGGGCGAGTCGCTAGTAGCAAATAAACAGACAAATGATAACTACTGTCTTCTACGGGTTTCTATTTATTTGTACACGATTCTACCCGTGTTTATTTGCTACTAGCGACTCACCCCGGCTTCTCATGGGTTTAGCTACTCGTGCAAAGCCGGGGCGAGTCGCTAGTAGCAAATAAACAGACAAATGATAACTACTGTCTTCTACGGGTTTCTATTTATTTGTACACGATTCTACCCGTGTTTATTTGCTACTAGCGACTCACCCCGGCTTCTCATGGGTTTAGCTACTCGTGCAAAGCCGGGGCGAGTCGCTAGTAGCAAATAAACAGACAAATGATAACTACTGTCTTCTACGGGTTTCTATTTATTTGTACACGATTCTACCCGTGTTTATTTGCTACTAGCGACTCACCCCGGCTTCTCATGGGTTTAGCTACTCGTGCAAAGCCGGGGCGAGTCGCTAGTAGCAAATAAACAGACAAATGAGAACTACTGTCTTCTACGGGTTTATATTTATTATTACACGATTCTACCCGTGTTTATTTGCTACTAGCGACTCACCCCGGCTTCTCATGGGTTTAGCTACTCGTGCAAAGCCGGGGCGAGTCGCTAGTAGCAAATAAACAGACAAATGAGAACTACTGTCTTCTACGGGTTTATATTTATTATTACACGATTCTACCCGTGTTTATTTGCTACTAGCGACTCACCCCGGCTTCTCATGGGTTTAGCTACTCGTGCAAAGCCGGGGCGAGTCGCTAGTAGCAAATAAACAGACAAATGATAACTACTGTCTTCTACGGGTTTCTATTTATTTGTACACGATTCTACCCGTGTTTATTTGCTACTAGCGACTCACCCCGGCTTCTCATGGGTTTAGCTACTCGTGCAAAGCCGGGGCGAGTCGCTAGTAGCAAATAAACAGACAAATGATAACTACTGTCTTCTACGGGTTTCTATTTATTTGTACACGATTCTACCCGTGTTTATTTGCTACTAGCGACTCACCCCGGCTTCTCATGGGTTTAGCTACTCGTGCAAAGCCGGGGCGAGTCGCTAGTAGCAAATAAACAGACAAATGATAACTACTGTCTTCTACGGGTTTCTATTTATTTGTACACGATTCTACCCGTGTTTATTTGCTACTAGCGACTCACCCCGGCTTCTCATGGGTTTAGCTACTCGTGCAAAGCCGGGGCGAGTCGCTAGTAGCAAATAAACAGACAAATGAGAACTACTGTCTTCTACGGGTTTATATTTATTATTACACGATTCTACCCGTGTTTATTTGCTACTAGCGACTCACCCCGGCTTCTCATGGGTTTAGCTACTCGTGCAAAGCCGGGGCGAGTCGCTAGTAGCAAATAAACAGACAAATGATAACTACTGTCTTCTACGGGTTTCTATTTATTTGTACACGATTCTACCCGTGTTTATTTGCTACTAGCGACTCACCCCGGCTTCTCATTGGTTTAGCTACTCGTGCAAAGCCGGGGCGAGTCGCTAGTAGCAAATAAACAGACAAATGATAACTACTGTCTTCTACGGGTTTCTATTTATTTGTACACGATTCTACCCGTGTTTATTTGCTACTAGCGACTCACCCCGGCTTCTCATGGGTTTAGCTACTCGTGCAAAGCCGGGGCGAGTCGCTAGTAGCAAATAAACAGACAAATGAGAACTACTGTCTTCTACGGGTTTATATTTATTATTACACGATTCTACCCGTGTTTATTTGCTACTAGCGACTCACCCCGGCTTCTCATGGGTTTAGCTACTCGTGCAAAGCCGGGGCGAGTCGCTAGTAGCAAATAAACAGACAAATGAGAACTACTGTCTTCTACGGGTTTATATTTATTATTACACGATTCTACCCGTGTTTATTTGCTACTAGCGACTCACCCCGGCTTCTCATGGGTTTAGCTACTCGTGCAAAGCCGGGGCGAGTCGCTAGTAGCAAATAAACAGACAAATGATAACTACTGTCTTCTACGGGTTTCTATTTATTTGTACACGATTCTACCCGTGTTTATTTGCTACTAGCGACTCACCCCGGCTTCTCATGGGTTTAGCTACTCGTGCAAAGCCGGGGCGAGTCGCTAGTAGCAAATAAACAGACAAATGATAACTACTGTCTTCTACGGGTTTCTATTTATTTGTACACGATTCTACCCGTGTTTATTTGCTACTAGCGACTCACCCCGGCTTCTCATGGGTTTAGCTACTCGTGCAAAGCCGGGGCGAGTCGCTAGTAGCAAATAAACAGACAAATGAGAACTACTGTGTTCTACGGGTTTCTATTTATTTGTACACGATTCTACCCGTGTTTTGAATGAAAATTTTTAACAAAAATCTGTGTGACAACAAAAAAAGTTACGATGAGTACTATAAACATGTAGTTAAATATATTATGTATCATCAATAGTTTTCGCAGCGCGTGCCATATAATGATTTTTATACGCAAATTTTTGATACCTCTGGTTAAAAATTAGGGATCCCTACGAAATTTATAATAAAGTAATAATCGTAAGGATCTTTTTATTTGTATATTTTTTTATTCTATGTTACTCGCTGATAATGTAGCGATCCAGGTGAAATAATTTTTAAAATCTGTTAAGTATTTTTTGGTTTTATCCATTACACACAAACAAATAAGCATACAAAAATCAAATCTTTTCTCTTTGTAATATGAATATAATAGCTAAACTAGTAAAGTAAACTAAACTAGTAAAGTAAACTAAACTAGTAAAGTAAACTAAACTAGTAAAGTAAACTAAACTAGTAAAGTAAACTAAACTAGTAAAGTAAACTAAACTAGTAAAGTAAACTAAACTAGTAAAGTAAACTAAAGTGACTAGTAAAGTAGTAGTAGTAGTAGTATTGAGGGAATGTGATCGCGATTACGAAGCAGTCGCATCGATCACAGAACAATAGTTTTTTAGACACTCTACGGTTTTTACACAACTGCCCAAAAAAAGGAGTGTAATGTTATTTCTTTTTCTGCTCCGGTAGTACATTGAACAATTTAAAAAAAAATGCTATTTTATTCCGAGTTTCCGAGACCAAAACGCTTCAAAAATGTATAAAAACTTTTCCATTCACACTTTCAACATAAACACAGGCCTGTCTGCGCAAACTATCCATTTCCTAAGCAATTTATATCATCACCTAAATGAATTTATCAGATTGTTGGTAAAAGAAAAGTTCCCCTATATTTACGACGCTGCCATACATTACTTATCGACTGCGCGAACTTTCGCCACTCTGCCGGATATCTCGTATAAGTTTGATACAATTTCGTAATGATAACGGTGTCAGGAATGCGTAGAAAGTTCGTTTGATTGTGTACTTGTGTTATCGGTTCCGAAGTTCGAAGTTAATGGAAGTATTCTGTGTCGATCGTAAAATTAAAGGTGCTATCTAATCTGTATTTTCTGTAACTCTAAACTTTCGCGATTCGAACAAATAGTTAAATATTTAAACGGGACGATTACTTTATTTTTGTTACGTTTCGATCAAGTTGCGTTGATCGTTGTCACGTCGTCGTCCCATGTTTTTAGACAATAATGTTGTTATTTTTTCACCAGGTTTATTTGAAAATGTTCTTGAAGTTCTTGGTTGAAACGGTTTCCTCTCGCGTCGTTTCTCAAAGATACAGACCAATACGGTCTACATCTCAAAAATGTCCGACAGATGAGTCCTGAGTATTGTCAGCGCCTGAATCATTTAGCGGGGCAACTAATATTATTCGGTAAAGATATTGTATCGTATAATAACAAAATATCTAAGCTGTTTGAATTGCCTCAGACACCTTGATGTACTTCTGAATTCATTCGGAAAAACACAATTGTATTATGTTCTCTAGTTTGTTCCAAGGTATTTCTTTTATTATTCGAGATATTCATTTTAGTATTCGAGAATGTTCATAGCCTTGAGGGATATACCTACAATATTCTCGTGAGTGATCAAATACAAATATAAACAGAGATATTGTTATTAGTAGGAATTATTGTTTACATAATGTCTCGATTGGAAATAATAATGTTATAGAATAATATAATATGTGAGTTTATTTTACAGGTGTAGCATAGTGCGATTCAAAAAAATTAAAAGCGATATACTCGTATGTATTTGTTTTTTAAAATTTAACGATTTGGGTTATATCACCATGTGTATGTATGTATGTTTTTTATTTCCTTCATATCTATCTATATACGTATAATAAAGCAGTAAGTAACAAAAAGTCTGTACATCGAAAACAATTTAAATAATAATAGTCCGTAATCATAAAATAAACTACTGCACCAGAGTATACAGCTTGTCTATATATCTATGTTTCTTCTATATTCATAATAAGGCAGTAAGTGACACAAATGTCTGTACAATGAAGATTATTAAAACAAGAAGATTATTTTATTGTCTAGGGGACTTAAAAGGAGCTACTAAACAAGTTTATTTTAATGGTTTCTGTCTGGGTAAGTTCACGCATCACTTAAAATCTACTGGATCGATTTAAATGCAGTTTTCACTGTTGGGTTAGCTTGGGTTTTGACTTAAAACGTACTTGGTATCTAAATCTGATGATTAGAAGCTGAGCAATCGATAAAAAAAACTAACTGACTGCTGAACGCAATTTGGTATTTTGTACTTTTGGTCCTGGAATAACACGCAGTACTATTATTTATTCTGTTATAACATATAGATTACTTTTAACTTCTTTAGATTTAGTATATTGTAGAATTATTGCAATCTGCATGCCCAAATGCCTATATAAATCCTAAAATGTACTCCCCACTATCTCCCACAGAAATAATCCAAGGTATCACCTATCCCGCGCTACTTGCTTCGGATGAGATAAACTTTTTTTTTAGAACAATAGTCCCTAATACGCCTGTAAAAAACGACCAATCACAAACCGATTGACGGCATATTGATTGATATATTTTCCGGTTTTGTTTGCACTCACTCTGTACGGAAGCATTGTTATTTTAGATCAACCTAATTAGGTATTTTAATAACACTTATCTAACATTTTAAATTATTGTTTGAGCAATAGGAAGTATGGATTATTTTTGGTTCCATTCCAGCTTTGTTGACAATCGCTGATCACAGCTAGGAGTGCTCAAACGCTGTTTAGTCAGTTATAAATTCCAAAAAACATGGAAGTCAGCGTTTACGACTACACTATCGACGCTTATTTTCGAAGCATTTACATAAACCTAGTGGGAGTACTTTTTTCAATATTGTGCTGTTTTTTTACTGACAACGTGGTGCTTGATGCCCCATTGGCGGACGGAACATAATTATATATGTGTCAATCAAATCATCTTCGGGACGTTGCATTTGATATGCGATTTTTTTTTCCGCGTATCCCAACGACACCTTCTTCTATAAGGATCCTCGAACGTTATCTGAAATAGTACGTGACTTCCTGTACGTAATGACGACATGTTGGTCTTTGAACACGACGTTGCTTGCATATTTGAGATTGGTGCTGCTTTACCATGGGAAGATAAGCTACGGGATGCGTATAGTGTCAATTTCAGCGACATGGATGGCGACGGTAGTGATGGTCTTGTGCATACACGTTTCGGGGATTTACGAAACAAATGTTTATTATAGTGATTCGAACAGTCTTGACTTAGTTAATCATGTGATAACCTACCATTGCTTATACCTTTTCTGTACACTGTTAATCATGTCTGTTACAATATTATTGTTCGTGAGTATTGTGCTCGCAGTGATGTCGTGTTGCAAGAAGACGCTTCAGTCACGTCGCTGCGCTGGTTGGAGTAGCGGTGCTATGTGATACTGTCAATGTTGCATGTTTTGTTAGTGAACAGACTATTTGGGTTATGAAAACTAAAAGGGAGGATAACTATTGGGATGAGATATCTCAGCCAGACTTCGAGTATTTGATAAACTTTTATATGATAGCATTACTACATACTAAAAATGTGTTAATGTGGCGACTTATTCCTCACACAGCTTTCATATTGCTGAACAAGAATTCTAGGGAGCACTGGGGACAATATTTTAGGAGGAGGCTCCGTATGTGGCGCGCTGCACAGCATTACTTATTCTACTGCCAGTTCAAGCACTACACTTTATTTATGTCAAGTTGCAACTAACATTCATATTTATACAAATTGTAAACCTGAATTCAATAAGAGAAAGTTTATTTCAAGACAATTATTGGTTAACTTATAACTAGTTTAAATTATAATCAAACAAAATGAGGCTGTACGAATGCGTGAAAGATAAGAGACCACTGAATCCGAAACTAGGAAAACCTGTATGATTAGATTCAGTCTCTAGAGCCAATATAAGAGTAATAGCAACAGAGCAAACAAAAATTGACACAATTATATCATGTGCAATTGACACAATTATATCATGTGCAATTGACACAAATAGATCTTGTGCAATTTTTCTAGGCAAGACAATAACATAAAATTATAAACAGCTGTGTGTGTACTTGTACAACTGATGTGGAACACATTTATTGTATTACTAGCTGTACCCTCGGCTTCGCACGCTTGGTCATTTCTCCAGGTTAAAAGTACTCTGTGTACTATTCCATGACCAAAATACCAATATACCAACAATTGATCAAAAGTTCCTCAACTGTCAAAAATATTTTTATCTATTGCTTGGTTTCTAGTCATTGGATTGAGATACCAATTATACCAGTTTTTAAGTTAAGATCTAAGCTATTCAACAATGAAAACCGCATCGCAATCGGTCAAGTACTTTTTACGTGACATGCGAAAGATAAGATACAGACAAACAGATAGACAGACAGACAAGAATTTGGTCCCCAGTCTCGCAGGAACACTTTTTTTTCTGGATAAAAAGTATCCTCAGTATTCCTCATCATATAAATGATGACTGTGCCAAGTTGCAACTAAATCCATCCAGTAGTTACAGCGTGATACGTGTTCGTTTAAATAAATTTCTACCCCTATCCTGCGGGAACCCTTTAATTTTTCGCGATGAAAAGTATCGTAAGTCCTACCTCGTATTATGGACTCAAATCAAGCCAAGTTTCATTTGAATTCATTCAGTAGCTTCGGCGTGATGCGCGGCTTAGATACAGACAGACAGACAGACAAACAAAAATGAAAAAAGAATCAGTTTTTGCTTCAGTATCGAATATAGAACAGCCTCCAATTATTATTTTTCAAAATATCTCATAGTTCATAATTGGACCTGTTACAGTTTTATTATATATATATTTTATGGGGGTTAAAGTATATAAAAAGAAAAATTATTTTTTTTGTGATTAATTTTTTATTATCCTTTTATGATTTATTTGCCTTTAAATTTGAAAATAAAATTTATTCGTGGATTATCAATTAATAAACAGATTCCTCTAAATAAACTAAGATATCGCCAAAATATAAATTAAAATTATTAGTTAATTATTTATATTTAAAAAAAAAAAAAAATTTTGAAGTATAGATGTGTTAGTGTTTATTAGGGTGTGCGTCTGTTTATTTTTTTATAGAAAGTAATTTTTGTTGTATCGTAACACAAGTTTAAAAGCAGGTTTATAGTGTTAGTTTTACATTGATACTTGTTTAATATGAATATATTTTCGTTTTTTTTTCATATATTAGCGACAGCTCATAGCTATATACTGTCTCCAGTTCTAATGGAGCTCAATAGAACAAATCCTATCCTTCTTCGGCGTTTTTTAGGAGTAACGGTGTCATTCGTTACATAGCTGTTTCCGTAAGACTACTCAGCGAAATAGTAGGTACCGTTGTAGGACAGTCAGAACTTTCGAAGTTTTTTCATAATTGTTGCCATGGAAACGAAATCACAGAACAGGGCCATTATTCTCTATGAACAGTCACACGCGGAACGCGTTTCGCTGTGGAATCGTTCGGAAAAGTACGGCAATTCTCGAACATGCACAAACAATTCCACGCAGATACTCGTATCTTAACGCGGCGCGTTACGTGGCCGAGTGGCAATAGAGAATAAGGTCCCTGATACACGAAATAATAACAAGTCTGTCAAGTACGTGAAGCACGTCTTGTTTAAAATATAGTTCATAGTGGCAGTATTTAGCATTATAAGCGTATATTTTAAACATCAAAAAAGCATGTGATGTTCACAAACAAAAGAAATATATTTTACATTTAAAGTCTTACCTTTACAATCTCAAGTTGATGTATACGAGCACTTGTTAGAAATAAAATGAACACATAGATGTTATAATTACTTATTATCTTGTAATAATTTAAATCTTAGTACGCTGCACTGTTTGTTACACTAAGGCACAGATTTTTACTCAAATATACGGATAATGACGACTGCACATTGCTATACCTGCAATACACTGAGATCTTTATCAAATAACTCTAGCTAGCTTGTCCTTAAATTCTTTGCCTAAAATCTTTTAGTCATAATATTCTATTTCCATTAATTAAATCCTATTCATATTGATCAAATAAACGAAACCTAATTAATAAAATTTTAATAAATAAACATCAAACATTTTTGTTGCTGACATTACTGTGTATAGATTTTGTTTAAAAAAAGGGGATAAAGTTGGACGAGTTACTGAACCGAAAAAATAATATTTTTAAATTCAATAACTTGTCCCATTGGGACGACTTTGTTGTGGGACGAGTCGCTGAACTAGCCACAGCTCTCAGGCTTTTATGTTTTTCACGATATTTTATGCTAATAACAATAGTGATTTGGCACTTGTCCTAGCCTCCTAGATTTTACGTTACTTTACCTCAACAAACTGTCTCGACACTAACATACGACATCTGAGACATTTTGCTGTGAGATATATAATATTGTTTGTTCTTATAATTTCAGTTCCTACTCTAATGTAGTCATTACTTACTGGCTACTTAGTAAAAGCTGTATACATAAGTAAAAATATATCCGCATATATTGAAGTAAATTGTAAACACAAAATGGTACATTTGCACGCCAAGAAGGTTTCGCTCTCAGAAGCGGTGGTGGTGGCCAATCGCAGCCAATTTTAATCTCGCTTAACTTTTAATAAATGCCTCGTTATTTAATTTTATATATCTGATTATCGTATTTCGAAATGGTGACAGAATACATCGTGAGGAAGCCGATATTTCCAAGAATATCAAAATTCACGGAAATATTAATCCACAACCCAAACCTAAGCTAAGGCTAAGCCACTTAGGGTTGAAATTTGATTTAAAAAAAAACACTTTTTATGCTCGTAAAGATCTTGTTTATGCTGGGTATAAGCGACATAAAACTGTATTTTATGCTCTAATCTAATTTTATGCATACAAGTGTTTGACTTCTCTAGTTCTCTATGGTCTCCGACCCGAGCCTAGAGTTTCATGCAGAAAGTTTTAAAATAGTAGCGGGAAAGAAACCCTCGTCTTAGCAGTTTTAAGTACATGTTGTTTTTAAAATATCATTGTTTCATTTCCTCGCAATCGAATTGAAAATCAGTGCATAACTCGCTTATAAAACAATACTTTTATCCTCGACTTCAATATCTACCCTCGCCTATGGCTCTAGTGGATAAATAACTGGGATAAAATGGCTTGTTTTATGCAATTGTGGTACAATCTACTTAATATCTACCTAAATTATAAAAGAGCACGTTTCACCAGTCAATTATTCAAACATGAAACAGTTTCAAATAATTTAAGAAGATTTCTCATTTTCCTCACCTACATTATTAGCGGTTTGCGTATAACAGATGTAGTTACGATGGCTTTGAGAACAAATGAGTAACTCAATTTTGTGAGGAGTGAAATTAAATTGACTCTTATTTGGTTGGTATTCATTGAAACGTTTAAGGTAACAAAGGTAACAGCCATACATAGTAACAACTTCTTAAGCATTGCAGATAGGAGCGTTATCATTTGACTTCAAAATCTTCTTATCAGAGCACTCTGCTCACTGTTCTTTGCTTTTACGTAAGCTTATAACTTATAGGTATATTAGAGGTGGAAAGGTAAGCCGCCATTGCTGTTGCTGGAGTGGCGACTTTACTGGCAGAAAAAACCTCTAGGAAATTTAGTAATGAGATGAAAGGATGATATCAACAACGTGACTGGCAGTACCCGGATTATTTCATCCCAAAATCGAGAAAGGTGCATGTTTTGAGTCATTACCCACGGCACTACCAAGCTACACTAGCGGTAGTATTGTGGGTGATATTTTTCCCTTCTGCACTACAGTACTGAGTAATCACCAATCAATTGATACAGAAATGAATAAGAATATAGAAGAAGGTGGAGGTTGTCTGCGAACTAGGTTCCTCTAAAAAGGAAGCCAGAAATGGCTTTGCTTTGTGCGAGTTAGCATTGAGGTACCTCCACTCGCCATAGTCTCTGCGGAAAACCGCAGGTAAACAAGCGTAACCAATAAAATATTAACATATATTCACAATCTATCGTGTTCTAAAACGGTTAGTCAAACATCTACGAAAATATCATCTGAATTTCGTTTTTCATTTATGAATGGCAGTGGGCGTAGTAAATAATTTAATGTCTGGTTTATACAGAGCGCGCTAGCCTGTGTTGAAATGTTCAGCTACATTATAGCTCCTAGCATTATGTGTTTATGCGAGTTGCTGTCTTAATAACTTAGGGTTGACGTCAACAGCTTGCGCGTTATTCTTCAAAAATAATAATTTACCATCCACTTGCATCCTCCACTGCAGCAGTTGGTTGCTCGTACTAACTCGCATTTTTTGTACACGAAGTACTGTTTTAAATATTTGTTACTAGTCTTCCCAACCGCGACTTCGTCCGCGCGGACTACCGTTTTCGCGAAAAAAAGGATGCTATGTTCTTCTAGGATATTAAAGCAAAAGATTAAGAGCAAAAGTAGGTATAGCACCACTCTTGATGTTTTTTGACATACTTGTTATTTCGTTTCCACGGCAACCGTTTCTTACAGCGAGTAATCAACATTTTTCCAGTTTTTCCCGTGGAAACTTACAATTTTCCGGGATAAAAAGTATCCTATGTTTTATTCCAGGGTATATAAACTATCTCTATTCCAAGTTTCATCAAAATCCGTTCAGCTGTTATTGCGTGAAAGCTCCCCAAAAAACAAACAAAGAAACAAACAGACAACGTTTCACTTTTATATATTGGTATGGATATTCAAAAGTTATCCTATTCACACAAAATCAATGAAATGTAGCGCCATCTCAGCTCAGTTAAGTGCTGTGTACCCAGTAGATATGACACTACTGCCCTTTTATTTCGTTCAAGTGTTCGAAGCCAGCTGCTGACTACTGTTAATCAGCGACTTGCACTGTGTAAACTAGCTATACTATCGCTTTACGAAGTAGAATCCAGAAGTGGTCGCCGCCCACGCTTTCTGTTACACACAGATGTTTGAAGGAATATGCCAATTACATTGGATGAATGAATAATATTTTAACCAATAAAAAGTTTTTTTTTCGGTAATGTCCAATTTAAGTTAAAGTTCAGAATAGTGAGAGAGATTTAAAAATGTTAGCTAGGTCAGATAAGGTTTAGATTTGTTAAAATCCCCTGTTCTTTTTAAACAATTGAGTCACGATTACAACGAGTGTCCGTAGTTAGCAGAAAGGCAGTTTTAACTTACTTACTTACTTGATTGTTTTTCTTCGACAGCCAATAGGTATGTTAGTTGGCAGAAAGGCCGGGGAGTTTTGGTATGCAGAAACCTAGCCCGTTATATATGTAACGCAAGAATATACATGATGCCGAGTACAGAAATCCAGTATCGAAATTACTCACTACATATATACGTAGGTATTAAAATAGTTGTTAAAGCTAAAGCTTTTCAACTAAACCTTCTACATCCATGAAGTTATTGTCTTACTTCCTGACTTATCTTATTCTGAAAATCATTTCCTATTTCCGAATTATCGCTCCGAAACCGGGCAGCCAAATTGTTTAATTGTGTTTAAATGCCAATACTCCAAGGGTTCAGAGCTGAAGCTGTGTTATTTTAGATATTCCAGAAATAAGAGACACAAATTGACTAAAAATAATTCTTTAACCAATTAAATCGGCCTGAAATGGATTTTATATATTTCTATGTACTAGGTATATTTATGTACAGAAATAAATGTTTAATGCAAAGAAGCGCCGAGGAGGAAAAATTCTTGCAAACCTGTTATAACATCTGCGGCTGCTAAGTTAATTAGTAATTTATTCTTAATAACTCAGAGAACACACATTACATTTGGGGGAAAACATTAAAAGCAGACATTTCCTTAAAAGTCTGTCGCAAACGACAACCAATTTGAAGATCATCGAGACGTAAAAATTCCATTGGCAAATACTTTTATTTTTCACAAACTTTTGCCGCGACTTCATCCGCGTTGACTTCAATTTAGGACTAGTGGTCCCATTTTCATAGATAGTAGTCGTTATGTATACTTATATATTACTACTATAACTTCTCTAGTTTTATGAAGGATTTTCTGTTGACGTCAGCTACATATTTTATTTAAATAAATCCAGGCATTGTCCAGCATTTTGTTTGTAAAGGAAAAACAAACAAACAACGTGAAGTTTTTGGTAAAGACTTTTTTACTCTATGTTTCAGCTCATACCAAATAGGTAACCAGATGCGTCTCTCAGAAAAGTCAAATATATTTCATTCTATTCTTGAGAAACATTTTGAACATAATCTTTTGTTTGCATTAGAACTTACCTGCAAGCTTGGTCTGCAAAGGCGGGGTTACGGGAGCCGCAGCAGTGGTGGCCGTGTTCGGAGGATAAACGGGATCGCAGCATTCTCGCTCCGGGAACTCGCTCCCACCAGCACTCGACACCAGAAGTACCAAGATCCCAGCCACCGACCATACTGCACTAAACTTCACGCACTCTCGAATCATGGACGCTAATTCCCCCGAATGCACTCCCAAATGCACGAATGAACCTTTCTTTGCGAACTGGCTCGAAACGCGAAAACAACTCACTCTCGCGATCGAACTCAAAGTTGCGAACGGGCTCACTTTCGCAGGAGTCGAATCCAATGTTGCGTTTAAATTCACTCGCGTTGGAACTAGCCCAGTTCGTTTTTGCATTCGAACCAGTCTCCTCCTTTTTTCGTCCTTTTGTTTTTTAATCTTTTCATCGCAACTGTCCTTTTTTTCTGTCATCTGATACTTTCACATGACACAATCCCAAATATGTTTTTTTCTTAATTAACTAGTGATATGATTTTTTACACTGATTGTAATTGACTTTATACCGCGAACCTTTTTGTTGTTTGTATAATTCGTAATAAATATTTGTGTTTGCTTAAATCTATTTTAGAAAGGAATTAGATAATATGAATACGGAAAAGTTCAAGAAGGGAGGGAGAATTAAGGACAAGATTACTGAAAAAAAAACTGAAAAAAATAAAATAATATAAGGCCAACCACACACACACACACACACACACACACATACACACACACACACACGCACACGCACACGCACACGCACACGCACACGCACACGCACACGCACACGCACACGCACACGCACACGCACACGCACACGCACACGCACACGCACACGCACACGCACACGCACACGCACACGCACACGCTGACGCACACGCACACGCACACGCACACGCACACGCACACGCACACGCACACGCACACGCACACGCACACGCACACGCACACGCACACGCACACGCACACGCACACGCACACGCACACACACACACACACGCGCACCCTCAAACACACACACAACCACACACAGTTCATCAATCATCGTCATCATAATATCCCAGAGTAAATCCCTATCAATGATCGGTGTATAATATAACTCATCGCAACCAAATTTATGCAGATCCTTAAGACCCCAATACACCGCCGCCCTAAACTTAAGAGGGCATTAAACAAATTGAATCCCTAATATGCTATTTAACTTTTTGCTGGAAATCCCAACGCATATTACTTTTGTTCGAAAAACTTCTTCTATTTACGTGAAATTTCATTAAACGCGAAAAAAATGTTACCTCGCCCATGTTTTGGACAGACATAATGACTTTTGAAACGTGATAATTCATTGTAATTGCAACTTTTATGCGAAGATTTTCTTTTCCTTTTTGTTCAAGATACCGTTTGATTTACTCGGACTGTTGTCTAATGCTTTTTTAACTTGTTTGAGTAAAAATGGCAGGAAAGAGACATTGTGTAGAAAATATGCCTAAATATATTTTTGTAAAAAGGATCGAAGCTTAAACATGTAGCTTACTTCCACTGAACAGTATGTCAGATTAATGAAAGATAGATGAAGTAACCCCTAAGCTAACCAATCCTTATCTAAAATCTTATAGTAAATGAATAATAAGGCCAATTGTCTTATCTGCCTAATTAACTGCATATTATTTTGACATACATTTTAGTGATGAGAAGAGCAGGTAGTTCCGTCATTATAAATGCCACACCTATAGTGCCACTTGGAACTGGACGTCAAATCTTTACAGAGTTCCTTGGCTTTTAAGTTTCGCCAAAGCGAGCAAAGATCAACACACACAACCGAATCTTGAAAAATATTTTTCAAGGGTTGTAATAGTCGCTCAATTATGAAAATCGTGTGTTGCTTACACATTCACTCCGTAAATTTGATGTAGATAGGTATGTATACGTCGAATGATCTCTGGTGTCAGAGTTTGTCAGACCGTCCTTTACTAGCTAGCAATCACTAGGAACCGGGAGCGGCGGTAATTATTTATCGTAAATTCTTTCAAAATAGGCACTACACATACCCATAATATAAACGTCAGAATAGTCAGGTGTTTCCCTGTGCTCAGATTGGTGGTTAGATAGTCTCTGTAACAGTCATTTTTAATAATCAAATCTATTACTTTTCCACTGCGGAACCCCAAAATCAAAACCAATTAATCTAAGTACCTACCATCCTCGAACAACAAAAAGAAAATCCATAATGGGTATAAGACACAACATCTACTTGAAAAACGTCTTGCTCCGTCCAATTACCGTTTCATCTTCGCAAAATAGAGCCTGAAATCTATTACTTGTCACGAAACTCTAATATTAAAAGGCAGGCCTCAAACACAATAGGTGGAAGTACAGCAGTAGTACAGTAACTCAACTCCAAAGAAAAAATTCAACTTTTAAATATTTTCGGTAGCAAAATTGATTTATCCGAGCTGGCTATGTTATACAATAGTATAAATCTCAAGAGGCGACAAAAACAGTTGTTACATAGAATAAGTACTCTACATATTGTTTAAAAACATGATGAATAAATATGTTTTTCACTTTTAACCGACTTGAACCAGAAGGACTCGCTCAGTTCGACTGTATTTTGTTACGTATGTTACGTAATATCTCCAGGATTTCCATCTGATTTAGATGATTCTCATTTTTATTTGAGAATGTATACTTTCAGGGTGTCAAATCCAATATCATATTTTAGGCACTGTGAGAGTGTGATCACATTACAAAACAATGCTCATTGTATTCAAATCAGATAAATTCAAATAATAGTACAATATAAGCAAGTAACGGCTGGCTTGTTGTTATACCCTATTAGCTCTGAAAATCACTATGCTTATGAACGGTAGATATATCTCATTACAAAAATGGTACAATAAACCGTACCCGGCAAGTATCGCGATCGTTTTATGAATGAAACATGAATTGTTCATTAGAAACAAGATGCGCGACGGGTATACTGCTTCTAAACACACACGTTATTTAACTTTTATGAACTTGAGTTACTGTCTCCATTATATATATTGCGCCTAAGCTATTAATTTCTTTTGAAACATCAAACAAAAGTTGCATAATTAGTCGAACTATAGCGTCTAAAAGCGAAAACTTTGGATTTCTTCTGCTCCTTTGTCAAATTATAATTTTATTCGGGCCTGGGATTAATAGATCAGTCAATTATACTGTTTACTTTGTAGATTAATTTTGATTGCTTTACGTTTAGGAAAGGAAAATCTGAAATTAATTCAAGCAAGGTATTTCTTTAATAAGGTTTATTTGTTAAAATAATTGTTAATTCAAGCTGAAGTTTCGGATAGCAGTAGAGGCAGACGTGGCGCTAACCATCACACGGATGAACTGCTATTCTCGTTTCGTCACTCAGTTACTGCATTTTCATTTTCGTTGTAGTAATTCAAAGTGTCTTGGTTTTTTTCCCGGTTATCAGATTGCTCAATGCAAATCAACGGGGCAATGCCGTCGGCAAGTGGGGTACGGTGCCACCTGGTAGTGGGTTAGAATTCTTAAGGTAACCTGTAATGGCCTATAATGGCAATGGATTGTCCAAAGTAATATACAGTAGTTAGTAGTAATATATTTGTATTATGTAGTAGTTACTCATAAAAAACACATACATGAAAAAATACTAATATATGACATAAAAATATATTTGATTAACTATAAATATAGTTTCACAATTTTATTATAAAAGGTCATCACGACACCAAAACTTTGATGAACAAAAACGAAACAAATCGTCACAGACGATCGCTCGCTCGGATTTCGATTCAAAATGTAAAGGCTGATACGTATAACTACAACACAGTGTGTACTTAAATGTCTTCACGCATGGGTTTAGCCAGGATTGGATTAAGGGTGGAGAGGGACTTTCAATTTATACAATTGGATGGAGACATGCCACCCCTACCGTAGGGTACATATGATAGAGAGTGTATTATAGATCAAAAATTAGATGTTAATTCTTTCAAGACGCCAATTACCTATCAACATTATCAAAATCATTATTCGGAAGTCGTCCACTGCTGAACATAGACCGCTCCCACCCCCCCCCCCCCCTTTCCCCGAACGAGTGGTTGTTCACTGTCAGGTCATCAGTCCACCTTGTGGGGCGCCAACCTATCATCAGGTCTATCTGTCTCTAGTCTAGAAACTTTCCCCAATGATTACGAGCTATGTGGCTTGCCTATAGCCACTTCAATTTGCATGTATATTTATGCTTGAACTCTTAGTGCCCCGTACCTACATCCATGCCTTTATGCCTTTTATCTCAGGCCATACTTTTCTTTTCCAATACGAACCCCGAGCTGCCAGAGACATCCCCATAAATCACGAGACAATAGTGTTGTCTGGTATCGAATTGTTATCAAGACAAGGGCAAATGTAATCGATACCAGACGAATCGATATTTGTTAGTAAATAATATGAATATAGTATATTGCATTCGAAATACTCGAATTTTGGAATGGTACGAGATTTGAATACTTTATCAGTCTGCACTTTAGTTGGGATGAAATTTTGATGGAATTGACTTTATTTCGTTGTTTGCATTTGCTTGGTCTTATGGTTGTTAATATTTGATATGATTTAAAATTAAAGATACTGGATGTATATTTATTGTATATTTTTTGTATATTTGCTTGTCATTTTACTTTAATATACTAGCACATTACAGTCTGCTTTTTCTATATATGTACTAATTTTTTTAAAGGTCCCAAATGCAGAGCGTATCAAGAAACATCGAAGACCGATGATATACATAATTTACCATAATTATATTATATACAAACAGAGCGGTCATGGCCAAGCGGTAGCATGTACTTGCCATCCAACGAGGCTGGGTTTGATCCTCTGGACTTTTAATATACGTGAGGATTTATGTGTTTCAAACAGGCAATCGTTGTTATTGGTACTTCTGGTTCTCAAACACATCCTGACAAATATTATTAAATCCCGACCTCATTCACATTTCAATATATATTTCATACAACTATGATTGTACTATTACTTCTTATTCTATGCCCATTTGGCTTTAACTAGTATTTTGCCAAGTTATATACGTTGTTTCATAATTTTATTATTGAACTAGAATATCCTTGCCCTACAAAACTACAACATCAACTTTATTACTCGGTAATACAGTCGCTAGGGAACTATCGATTTCTGAAGGCTTTTATTTATTTGTTTTTAGTTCGACGCAAAAAATCGATGTGACTGAAGGCCTTATAAAAAGCACGCATAGTAATAAATAACCGAATTTGTTTTATCCGCTCTGGGCATATGGGGCTGTGTAGAACTTGTGTGCCTTTCGATTCAAAAAACAGTTCAATGCTTCAGACACGCATCAAACAGGCTACTTTTCTAAGTACAGACCTAATTAAGATTCTAAGTAATGTTATATAAGCTGTCGTGCTCAGCAACTTGAATTAAACTCTGTTAAAATCCGTTTAAAATAAACGATTTAATGCTATTTCAAAATTTATTGACAAACCTCGGGCGGCCTGACAAACTCTGACACCAAAGGCCAGCACTACCTCTTATGACAAACAAACAAACAAACAGTGGACTAATTTAGGCTATTGATGATGATGACGATACAAACGTAGTTACGTTTTCATTATGAAACTATGTCAGATCGTAACCAAACTCTGTACATAGGTATTAGGTAGGTTAAGGTCAATTTTAGATTATATCAATGATTAAACCTAATTTTTATTTTGAAATAATCAGAAAATAAGTAATACATGCTTTAAGTTTCGTATTGAATACAAAAACTTACTCTAGTGTATGTGTTTGATCATCATCATCATCAGCCTATACTAGACCACTGCTGGACGTAGGCCTCTCCCAAGGAACGCCACTGAGCCCGATCTTAGGCTCTTTTCATCCAGTCGCTGCCAGCTGTCTTTCGCAAGTCGTCTTTCCACCTGGCCGGTGGGCGTCCCACATTTCGTTTGCCTACTGCGTAGGCACTCGTTTCCGCCAACGGTACTCAGTTCTGCAAGGGATGAGTGACCAGCCCATTGCCACTTCAGCTAGCTTATTCTCTGGGCAATTTCGGTTATCTTTGTTCTCTGGCAGATCACCTCATTCTGGATTATGTCCTTCAGAGATACTCCGAGCATAGCTCTCTCTCTATAGCTCGCTGAGCGATTTTAAATTTGTGGACCAGCCCCACCGTGAGGGTCCACGTAATGGCTCCCTTGGTCAAAACTGGTAGAAAGCACGCGTTGAAGACTTTCGTCTTTAGGCACTGTGGTTTGGACGATGAAAAAACTTGACGTAGTTAACCAAATGCTGCCCAGGTGAATCCTCCTCTCAGCTTCCCTTGCGAAGTTGTTCCTAGCCAATTGAATAGTATGCCCGTGGTAAACATATTTCTGAACAAATTCAAGGGGGACCGTTTACGACGTTCGGTTGCGGGGTAATAAGATCGTTATACATAACCTTGGTTTTGTCCATGTTCATCCCGAGACCGATACGTCGAGAAGCATCAGCTAGGTCGGTCAGCATTCGTTTGAGATCCTGCAGCGACTCCGTCATAAAGACAATATCATCGGCGAATCGTAGGTGTGAGATGTAGTCACCATTTATGTTTATGCCCGTTCCGTTTGAGTCCAGCGTCTTAAATATATGTTCTCTTCTTCTGAACAGTTTCAGGGATGTGTTTAAACCTCGGAAATAATTATTATGTAGATATGGTATAACCCATGTTTGAGAAACAAAGGCCATTAAGGACCCAGCAAAAAAAACGCTGATGATGATATAACAAAAACATCAGACAGAAACGAAAAATACGCAAATCATACCACCAAACAAGCAAATAAATAATTCTCCACATGAAACATACGCTATTTATTAAAAGGCATCGTCTCCCGTTCAGTGAAAGGGTACGTGCCTTGACCGGAAGTCCGCCATATTTTATTTACGACGATGCGTGCAAACCTGTTGTGGGAAAAATTGCCGTGTGGTTCTGCCTTTATGCTTATTGATTTTGAATAGGATCGAAGGCCAGACGGGCAGTAACAAACTGACGGGGGTTTGAGTTTGTGACTGAGAAGGACTGATTGTCGGTTTGTTTGGATGATATTTCGTTTGAAAGACTTTTCAAAGGGTAGTAGTTGTAAAGAATATGTTGAGTGGGAGCATACATAGATGATGATTACTCGTATGTAGAAAAGAAATAAAACCGTTTCAAAATATTTTTTAGTAGGTTAGGTACGATAGACAGATAAAATCTTCTTTTTTTTGTATTCCAGCAGGTAAACAAAAAAAAACTATTAGACACACCACATAAGTACCAAAAATTGGGAAAAAAATGTTATAAGGGGTAGCCTTATCGCTAAAAACGATATCTTCTAGGCAACCATATGCAACTCATACCTTAAGGCAATGTATTACATTCAATCATTCATTCATTGATTTAGCTATCTAAATTATATCTCGATTGATTATATTTTAATTTATTAGTTAGAAAATAATCACAGGTTTATTTTTAGTTTACAAATATCCAAATATACACAACAAAAATATGAGAAACCTGGTTTACCTGTTATATAATTATAAACTTTTTTATATAATATTGTTTAGCTCTACACAACTAGTGCATTTAGACAGCAACAAGATGTATGTTTTCTTCAACAAATAGACAACATGTCGAGTCCCAGTCAGTCAGGTAGTCTATTCAAGTCACGATTTAATAATGTGGTGGAGCTTTACTTAAACTTCCTAGAAACTTTTGGAGAGCACTCGAAATGGCCCATTTTTAGCGTTACAAGTAATGGTTAATATTCCACCAATATTACACATTAACTCTCGAAGAAACACAAGTTTGAGAGAAAAAAATAACAAAGCAAAACAACGTCTTGATTTCGTTTTCCCTCCGAAACTTCCTTAAATATAATTTCATTTTGTTTTGATTTTGACGCTTAGTTCTTTATCCTATCTATAATTATAGACATACTTATAATCTTGATATCTGCAGTTTACTATGTCTATGTATACGGAAAATAGCTACTCAACTGCTAACGGTCTTGTAATGCTTGTACCCTTAGGATGATTTTCAAGAATTCCCTTATTGGCTTCCTCAAAGTAAGCCACTCTAATCTCGATTCACCTATCCCTTTATCAATCACTGCTAAATGATTGATTAGAATATCCCTCATGTTGAGAAAGGTATTGTGTATTAGGTTTTTTATTTTCTTGAAGATATTTTGTGAAATAATAAAACAACATTACTAGAAAGTAATTATTGCCTAAAATATATTAATTACTTGGATAAACTTTATTTTCAGTTTTAGCTATTCAATTGAATATACTTTAAAAATATTTTGTTGAATTAAACTAAGTGATAAAACGAAAAGGTAATGTGTCTCAGCGCAACTTCATTTGAAATAGCAAATTGTTGCACCGAGTGTTAGTTGGAGCCCATGCTTTAGCGAGGGCTCTAAAAACACGAGTGCAGCAAGAAGTCACTTGAGCAAGGGTCATAATCTGCTTTTCTCTCCGCTACAGCGAAAACTTTAGTCAAAACAACAACAAAAGTTAAACGATTTTCAGTCACATTGACTTTTAAATTCGAGCCATTTCCGTCGCGTAATAAGTATAAGTAATATTTATTTATTGCATGTATGTTCTATTTATACATCTCTGTTGAATCAATGCATTCATTCAATATGAAACTAATAAAACATGTTCTGTAGCCTCTGTCTAGTTTAAAAAAAAACTGATGAATTTCCATCATAGACTTACTCAAATGTCCATACATACTGTCTGCACTGTTTTTTTTTAACTGTGTTGTTATGGATTTTCATACTTACTTTCTGCACTGTTTCTATTATGAGCATAAACAAGGTGTTTTCTGTTTACGTTAAAGGTGTACAATTGTGATTTCACTTTGTAGTAGAAAGAATAGTATTTCGCGAAAGTGCGACTCTTTACCTTAAATCTCTAGACATTAAGTTTAACACATATCAGGAAGGATGGTCAGAGATTGTACGTGATGTAATTTCTGGAAAGAAATAGGCAAGAACTTAGCCCAGCTGTAGTAATGTTTTTTTTTTATTAATGGTAACCGGAAAAGTAGCGTATTTTAAAAAAAAAAAAAGCAAATGCCAAAATTAACACGTACGAAAGATACTTCCTGGATTTATGTGTCAAAGTTAATTGGTTTATTGGATAAAATATTAAACTAAAATATGTCGAAAACAAAACAAACAGTATGTTACAATATTAAATTACCACTAATATCGGGTAATAAGCCAGCCTAATCTCATTGTCGCTGATTCCCTATCAATCACCTGTGCATGATTGATTCGAATGCGTGAGGATTTTGTCTTTATTATGTACGTAAACTACGTATTTGTTACAAAAGTATTAAGTACTAGCTGTGCCCGCGGCTTTGCTTGCGTGGTAATTTCATTTAAAATTAGCCCATACATGTTATTCTAGGACCAAAAGTACCTATAAAGTACAATTACTACATTTTTTCCAAATTTGTACAGATGCCGAGCAATCTACAAATAGATTTTTATAGATTGCTCGGCATCTGATCATCGGATTAAGATACCAAGTTTTTAAGTCAAACCCAAGCTATTTAACAGTAAAAACCGCTTCGCAAACGGTCCAGTAGTTTTAAGGTGATGCGCGAACAAACATACAGACAAACAAACAACCTAACAGACAGACACGACTTAAAAAATGTTATATTCTTGTTCAGTAGCTTATTTTAAGTACCCTAGACCATTTTTTTATTATCTTTGTGCAGACTTTTTCGTTCTTATTGCTTTATTATGAGTATAAATAGATGGAAGATAAGTATTCCAAAAAATGTATTAATCCATTAATAGAAGACCATTAAGGACCCAGCAAATAAAAACGTAACAAAAAATACAATGAAATCCATTGATTGATCTTAGTGGAACAACAACTAAATGTGAAAATTTGTACTTTATAGGTACCTACTTTTGGTTCTGGAATAACACATAGGCAACTTTTAACCCAGATAAATTACCCGCAGGTACAGCTAGTATAATAATAACAATGGTCTTAAAACAGAGCCGTTATTCTCTATTGCCACTCGGCCACGTAACGCGCTGCGTTAAGATATCTACGTGGAATTGTTCGTGCATGTTCGAGAATTGCCGTACTTTTCTGAAAGATTCCACAGCAAGACGCGTTACTCGTGTGACTGTTCATAGAGAATAATGGCCCTGTTAAATAAAATATAGTTTTATAGCAGCCATTACCATAACTATCGATGAAATATAAATAGAGGTGTCCTTGCTTCTAGAAACCGATAGAATACGATGAAAGTAATGATATATTGATGTATTCTATTATAAATTCCATTTGATAACTACATTAAGGTATTTGCTTTTAATCAATCAATCAATCAAATTTATTGAAACACTAGTTATCTGTCCACTAAAAAGTACTAAACAAATATGGGCGAGCATGACAAGTCAAACCAAAGTAGCTAACAGACAGCTGACAAGGAATTCCTTTGCATAAGACAAAATCATTTAATATCATCAAAGTGTTACAAAAACAGTCATAATTTATTTGTATAAAGGTTGGTTAAAGTAAACAGAAAATCTATAAAATTACATGATGTAATATTTACTTATTTCATTTTCATAGCTGCTAACCAAATAAGGTAAATAAATATGACATTACTAGCTGTGCCCACGGCTATGCCCGCATGGACATTTTTCTGGGATGTAAGGCTCGTATGTGTTATTCCAAAATCAAAAGTACCATTATACTACATTTCATAAAATTTCGGTCAGTGGTCAAATAGTTTATATCGATTACTCGGTTCCTACTCATCGGATTGAGATACCCAGTACACCAGATTTTAAATCAAAACCTTAGCATCCAGTAAAACTGCATCGCAATCGGACTATTAATTTTCAAGTGATGTGAGAAATGGCAGACAGACTACATTCCAAAAACATGTTCCTATTCGTAGCTTATTTTAAGTATCTACCATATAACATTTTTTTGATCTTCATTGTACAGATGTTTTGTTACCTTCTTTATTACAAGTATAGATAGCCAACAAAATCAAGATGTGCCAAACGAATGCTACGCTTCGTAGATACCAACGCCACTACGTAGCAAGCTTTAAACCTACAAAATAATATAAAAACACCGTAGCACTTGCTACGTTGTAGACATCGTTTCGTAGACCAGTAAAAACTCGACATTAGCGGGGCGTACACATCAATACGACCTCGTAAACGCCTGATGCAATAAGTATAAAAGTCCTTTATGCTTATTTTTATTTATGACACTCTAGGAGGTCACGCTAAGTGGGCAGCGGACTGTTACAAACCTGTATGAGGCTAAAAATCTATATATACTTATAAGAAAGCAGTAAGAAAAAGTCTGTAAATGAAAACCATTAAAAAAACATTAAAAAGCTTCAAAGCTTCAAAGCTTACTGAACAGAATATAACCTTTTTGGATATGATGTCTGTTTGTGTGTAGAATTCGAGCAATAGATAAAAAACCAATTGACGTCTGAATGAAATTTGAAGATATTAGTACTTTTGGTTCTGGAATAACACATAGGATCCTTATATGCCAGAAAAATGACCACGCGGGCAAAGCCGCGGGCGCAGCTAGTACATTATAAAACAGACACGTAATATTTATAGGTTGAAAAATGCTGAAATGTATATGTGCTATTTTGAAGATAGTGGATTAAAGGATAAGTGAAATGGGTGCCTTTTTGCTTATGCCGAGGGAATTTGATGGTATGGTGTTAATAATATTATAGTAAAAGTATTTTTAGACTTTTACTTTTTAGGGCTCCGTAGTCAAAAAAAGCTTTTATCGGTTCTTCATGTCCGTCTGTCTGTATGTGTATGTCTGTCTGTCTGTCTGTCTGTCTGTCTGTCTGTCTGTCTGTCTGTCTGTCTGTCTGTCTGTCTGTCTGTCTGTCTGTCTGTCTGTATGTCTGTCTGTCTGTCTGTCTGTCTGTCTGTCTGTCTGTCTGCCTGTCTGTCTGTCTGTCTGTCTGTCTGTCTGTCTGTCTGTCTGTCTGTCTGTCTGTCTGTCTGTCTGTCTGTCTGTCTTTCTGTCTGTCAGTATGTCTTTCTCTCTGTCTGTCTGTCTGTCTGTCTGTCTGTATAATGAGTTTTTTGACAGCTTTCGTCTGTTTGGTTTCCTTTTACAAAATATTTGGATGTCAAGTGACCTTTTGCTCCCCCCCCTCCACCCTCCCCCTCCCCCTCCCCCTCCCCCTCCCCCTCCCACCCCCCCACCCCCCAACTCATAAAACACAGGAACAAAAAATACGAATACGTAGACATATTACAAATTTGCTTACAAAATTATCACGGCCAACTAGAGTATACTAGTTTACGAGATGTAGCCGACCAAGGTTACGCATTTTATCACCCCGTCTGAACAAATTCCATAGGGAAAGAAATTATAGCCAACCGTAAAAACAACATTTGGCATATAACGTAAAAAAACTAGACCAATTGCAATGCGGTTTCCACAGTTGGGTAGCTTAGGGTCCTGGCTAGGGAAACCTAAATCTATGCATGTCCAACACGCACTTGGCCGTTTTTTATTTATTTAATATATATGTCGGGCTAGTGCCTTCCTAAACTACTAACGAATACTTACTACTAACTTCTATACAAATCAGTAGACTACTAGACTTATAGGTGAACCTATAGTATTCTATCCCACTACCAGTTGGCAGAGTACCCAATTTATTTCGTAATACTTTTGTATTAAATATACAAAAGTATAATTTTTGATTATGTACTTCTGATTTCCAGACAATATGTACGTTTTTATTTTTATGTGTTATAATTCTTCTGAAGAGGGTCTTCTTCTAATGTTTTAAACAGTATATAATTCTAATAATATGATATTTTAAGAAAGCAAATGACTAAGTTTTTATCTAAAGATTTTATCATAAATAATTAAATATACAATGTCCTTAAAAATGTATCAAGAAAATCATCAGATTTGAACTCGTTAAAATCAAATCTTCATAATCGGCTAAAGTTGAGGCAACATTTAATGAGCTTACGAAGCTGCCATTAAGTTATTAAATATGCATCAGAATTGAAAATTCCTGTAATAAGCCTCCAAGACACCCTCGTAACCTGAACAATAACAAGTCTGACGCTTAATATTTTATTTCCCAATTTCCCTTCAACGTGATTCAGTAGCTTCAGGATTACAGAACAATTTCCATTTTAAATTTACACTTGAAAAATTAATAAGACAACATTCCCTTACGCACAGTCTACGTTCCCGGCATTTAAGCGTTATAATTTCCCGCGCTTTCTTCAAACTATTATTTTTTAGCTGACAGCATCATCGGCATTCAGCCAGTCAGTTTTAAAAATGTAGCATAACCGGCGATCAACAGCCTATATAAGTAGGTCATACATTATAGCAAGAGGCGATAACATCTATTAAACTCTGGCTCGCAATCCACAGGGCATTCCACCAATCACTATATCAACTGCCACCAAAACACGCACCCGGCGATAACTTTGGGGAGCAATAAAAAAAAATCGTTAGAAAAGGAGGGATGAAGAGAATTACGTTTTAAAAAAATCGAAACGCACGCGCGGTGTGGAACGCGCCATCCGTGCGTGATCTACGGTGGACGCGGCGGTACTAACGTAGTATGCCTGGAAAGGCTTTAGCTGCCCCTACATCCCCCACACCCCTCACTACCCCTTTCAGCCCTCGGCCGCGGCTACTATCACACTGCTGAAATGAAACACAACCTCATTTTCTGATATAGAAATTTTAATCTTAACTCTAATGCAACAATATCGCAATTTGGATGTTACAGCGAAAGATTTTCCACCGGTAAGATTGTGTGTCAGAAAAGCGAATGCATGAGCACTGTACAAGTCAATAGGTAGGTTTTAACGGTAGGATATAAGACTCATTTTCGGTTGTAGTAGTAAAACGTGAGTAAAACCAGGTGCGAATGTGTGCGAGGTACACAAACGTATGGATACGATTGTGTTGTAATTGTTATGTTCGGTTACGTAATAATGGTTCTTATTAAACTAATTATAAGAGACATATTCCTTTTGGGAGAGCAATTTCAGAATGTACCGTTTGCTTTCCACAGTTCATATTAGCTTTGAATTTTATCATGCAATTAGGGCTTCTATTTGTTAGCAGTAAGGTTGATATTTCAGTGCTGTGTTGTGGGAAGAAAAATCGAAATTTAACACCAGAAGGCTGATATTAATGCCAATGTAGAATTTGTCAAATGAGTACCATGGAAAGTGCATTTCATCTGAGAGGAAATGCATTATGATCTGATGGGTTATCTTTTGAGTTTTATGGTTAAATTTTGTTAACAGAAATTTCATCTAGGGTTTGCTTCGACATTAATTGTCTGTGATGTAACACGTGCAAGTGAGCAAGCTTACTTATTCTTGATATGACTTGGATTCTTTTTATGAATTGAAATGCTAAGAAAAACTCTAATCTCTTCGGCAACTATAATTACATTTTTACTCGCTGAATTGATACATTGGCGGGATCCATAACATCCAACCTTAGACATTCGGGACTCAAACATCACCGAATAATATTTATAAATAGCGATAGCACGTAGGTGTCGAAAAACAAACCCTTGTCAAATGATCGAATTGAAATAACTCCCAAATCAGAGATTAGACCTCGCAACAAAATATCACCATTTTCATCTTTTGTAAGATATCTACGATTAATATTACACCTGATAATTTTCCGTGAACCCATTTTAAACCTTAAATCTCGTCGTTTTGAAGAATATTTGTCTGTTTGGAAAGTGTATAAGTAAACTGGATCTAGACTGCCTGACCCGATTCCAAAAGGCGCATTTATTTTAGATTTCGTATTGTTTTAGACTCGGTTGGATTGAAATTTATGTTTACACCTATCAATACTTATTGAAAGAAAGAAGAAAGAAAGACTTCTAAAGAAATATTTATAATGTATGCATAATGTTATACAAACAAAAAAAAACATTAAATAAACTAAAATTAATGCTGTATGTTGTCACAAACAGGTCCCGACTCAGCAAACGCTAAGGCCATAAGGCCTTGGCACAGATTTTCTGCTGGAACCTATTTACTTATAAAAGACCGACATTTGCGATGCGGTTTTCAAAAATTAAAATATTCGACTAAAGGGAAGAGGGGGGGGGGGGGGGGAACCTTACATTTTACTATGAACCCTGCCATAACTGCAAGTGAAAAAAAACGAAAAGTCGCGGCCACTGATCGAACCTTAATAAATCAATAGAGGACTTCAATGTCAACAAAAAGTGTTGTTACACTTGTATCCTAACGTGTCGCGTTTCTGTTATATTTGACCTCAATGTTGGTATAATCTATACTTATAATAAATCTATAGGAACGAAAAAGTCTGTACAAAGAAGATAATTAAAAAATAAATGGTCTAGGGTACATAAAATAAGCTACTGAACAAGAATATAACATTTAAAAAAATTGTGTCTGTCTGTTTGTCTGTTTGTCTGCCTGTTTGTTCGCGTATCACGTAAAATCTACTAGACCAATTGCGATGCGGTTTTCACTGTTGGATAGTTTATGTTTTGGCTTAAAAACTGGGGTACTTTATATCTGAATCCGATGAGAGAAGCCGAGCAATCGATAAAAATATTTTTGAAGGCTGAAGGAATTTTGATCAAATGTTGGTATATAGGTATTTTAGGTCCTGGGCCCCGATTCTGTAAGCTATTGAACCGCGATAAAGCAAGTCGATCGCTTGAATTTTTTTGAGAAATTTTCTTATTTACCATTTAAAAGTACTGGAAGTGAAAATTTTTGCTAAAATTTTCGTTTTTTTTTTTGTTTTTTTTTCGTTTTTTTTATTTTTTGTTTTTTTCTCAAAAAATACACTTCTAGCACTTTTAAGTGGTAAATAAGATTTCTCAAAAAAAAAACAAGCGATCGACTTGCGTTATCGCGGTTCAATAGCTTACAGAATCGAGGCCCTGGAATAGCACAAAGAGTACTTTTAACCTACAGAAATGACCACGCGTGCGAAGCCGTAGCGCGTAGTGACTAATAAATGGCTATCTTTAAGGTCCAATATCGCAGAAACGCGTCACAATTAAATAGGATACCAGTGTTCTAAATATTTTTTGTTTGCATTTAAGTCCTCTATCGATTTAGTAAGTCCGCCCCCCAGTCCCAGTTTTTCACTTGTAACTACAAAGGTTAAAAGTTAAATTTAATTTAGAAAAATTGATATTTTAAGTTCATATGGTACTTTTGATCCTGAGAAATGACCACGCGGGAAAGCCGTGGGCACAGCTAGTAAAACAAGAAAATTAAGGTGTTACACCATAGTAGAAATAGAAGTTACTACCGTTTCTTAGAATGAACCACTACATATATCTATATCACTCCTACTCTCACGGAATCATTTAAGCGTAAAAATCACTTTCATAATAATATACCTGTACCCGCGGCCTCGCACGCGTGAGATTATATAACCTTTTAAGATATAATATTTACTAGGAAATGCAAACTAGACAAGTCAAATGGATTTGCAACTTTTTTACTTACCTACCTAACCTAGTATAGATTTAAGCAAGGTTTTTGGGTCAAAGGAAAACATTAAGCAGTTTTAACCACGTAGTATTGTATTTAATTAATAGCAACAGAGCCAACAGGTATAAAGAAACAGGAAAATATGAGCAAAATAGAAAGGTTAGAAAAATAGTATTATTAACACATTGATAGACAGTAGCTATAACTAAACACAAGTTTTATACATTTGAACATAGAAACAGTGAATCTTATCTTTATTTTTTAAACCGATGCGATGTGGCAATGGAACGTGGCAGAGGTACCATATCCGGTTCTGGTTGGGCAGCGAAAAGAGAGCTTTACCCTGCCGCAGATCGTATTTAAGGTGTCTTTTGCAAGATGGCGGTCCTCTGTCACCTCCCCGCTCAATTTTCAATCCTTATCTAGGAACTTGGTGATAACTAATTTCTTAAATAGTTTTAATTTAATATAATTACTAATTCATTTTTTTAAACCGGTCTTTCAACATATTTTATCATATACTATTAATTTTGTGGTACTTCCTGTAAGAAACGGATGACTTTATATAATACGGGTAAATTTGACCACCTATAACGTAGTATTTCCTGTACAAAACGGAAATAACTCTAAATAACAGTTAATTTAGAAACTAATAATCTAAATTATCTAACACACGCGTGTTCATTTGTCTAGGTTTAAAAGTACTCTATGTGCTATTCCAGGACCTAAATTACCATTATATCAACATTTGAACAAAACTCCTTCAGCAGTCAAAAATATTTTTATTGATTGCTCGGCTTCTACTCATCGGATTGAGATACCAAGTAGTAGTAAGTTATTAAGTCAACCCCTAAGCTATTCTACAGTAAAACCGCATCGCAATCGTTCCATTAGTTTTAAACAAACATAGAGACAGACAGTATAAAAAAATTATTATGTATATTCTTGTTCAGTAGCTTAAACCATTTTTTTAAATTATCTTCTTAGTACAGTTTTTTTGTACTTATTGCTTTATTATCATTTAGTAGTAATAGGAATTTTGTAACAGAGCGAGGGATGTCAGATCAAAGGGAATCCAGGAAATAGGCAACATTTCTTTCACCAACTACTGCAATCACGAAGACTCCTGCCATGCTAGTTGTTTATGGCACACCCCCTTGTGATAGGCAAGCAGCGAGCATGCATTGGTGTTCTACGGGGGAGCCCTATGTCCAGCTGTGGACGTCTTCCGGGTAATGATGTGTAAAGAGATTTTATGCATACAAATAATATATTATCAAACATCATATAGATAATTGAACGAGCGAGCGAAGCGAACTCAAGTCTATGCTTCAAGTACAACCAATCCGGATGAAACTTGGTATACCGTATAACGGTTATACAATTGTTTTAGAAGTCGGAGATTTTTTATTGGAGGGTACTGCCTCCAAAAGGGGGCTAGTAAATATATTTCCGCCTTATCAAATCCGATTTCAATGGTTTTTTTTTTATTTGACAGGTGGACAATGTTCAAGATCTGATGAGTATCTTCGGCGTGATGAGTAGAATAGCTCCTCAAAATGCAGTAAATTGCTCACTTTTAGGTTTCTACCAGGGGACTCAGCCCTTTATCAACTAGATAGTGATTTATGGAGCACCCTGGATAAATGTTAGTTTTACTATAATATCACTAGATGGCGCTAGTGCTCACCGCTAGATTGTAGAAAAAAAAGTTTGTGCTCGCGAGGTCTACTGTTCGCAGAACTACTAGTATTTTTGTCAAATAATTCATTTGGAGATTTTGAGTTTTTGTTTAAGTTACTGATTATTTGTTACAATCTCCAGCCACCACAGTCAATGATGGTGGCCTAACGGTTCTACAGTGCAATTTAGAATCCAACGATACCGGGTACAAAACCTAGGCTCCGCACCAATGACTTTTCTAAGTTATGTGCGGTTTTCCATCGCTCCGTGCTTCGGAGGGCACGTTAAGCTGTCGGTCCCGGCTGTTATTGTTTAATAGCAGTCGTTAAGCCATGTCAGAGGCCCTCGGGCGGCTTGACAAACTCTGACATCAGAGGCCAGCACTATCTCATACGACAAACAAACAAACCGTCAATAACAATCCCTCTAGCAAAAAGATTTAAAATAGACGGAGACCACACGGCTAAATCGAAAGTGAAGCACCCAAAATAGGTATGCCGATCCGCTTATACGCACAAGTCTCACGAACACACACCATGTTATGCCGTTCGGCTGCCACATCGCAGCAAGATCTCGACTTTATTAGGCGTATTAATTCCGTCAAATTCTCACGGAAAATCAAAGGACATGCAGTCTTTTGTAATGAAGTTTTGTATCAACCACAAAGCCCGACATATTCTCCACACGCGCACACAAACGCAGCCACCATTTGCTATGCTGAGACAAAAACCAACAAAACGAAATTGTAGCACCCAAAATATGCCGATCCGATCGCATAAGTCTCACGCACACACTTACACCATGTTATGCCGATCGGCCGCCACATCGCAGCAAGATCTTGACCTGGTTAGTCGTGTTAATTGTGTCAAGTTCTCACGGAAAATCAAAAACTATCTCTTTTGTGATGAAATTTTATATCAACCACAAATTGACCACTTACGCATCCACCATTTGCTATGCTTTACTCGTTTTTTTGGCGATGTGGTCTCTATCTTTTTTTAAACCTTCTTGCCCTCTAGAGTACTAAATAAGTGTGTGGATAGAACACAATAATTATGTAGTTAGATTCATCAGACCATTTTCGTTATAATTTATTATTCATAAATTCATTTAATGTAGTAATTTTTAGTTGAAACTATTTAATTTACTTTATTTTTATATCCATTTAAGTTTCGTCCTAAGAATGAATTATTATGTTGTTAGCACTGGCAACTATGGGATAGAATAACGATCATAGGGGAAAGCACTAGAGATATTTAGATGGTAACACTTTTTTGTATAACGGTGGGTTAAAAATATGTCTTGACAAATTTGCGCGTTATTCTTCATCATAACCAACACCACCATCATCCTCTTCGTTTCATAATACCAAAATTAAAAAGACTTACTAACTTTAAATTTCAAAGCCTAGTTTGCTTTTAAATTTAAAGTGTTTAAGTTTAAACCTGTCCTACCAAGGTTGTCAAATTCCTCCTTATCTAGAAAACAAATTTCAACGAAAAATAATTAATTCCAAGAGATTTAACGTGCAAAGATGTGAATTAAAATATAAGAGAGAGTGCTTCAACTTGTTTTCAATTAAATTTGTCTATGTAATTAATTAATTCTTTAGATTTTGATCTTGTGTCGTCTGACTAGTAAGCTCTATAAAAACTATTATAAAATAATTATTTACATTTATTATTTTTAGAATAAGTATTTGCATTAGCTAGTGTAGTGCGTTAGGCCACTGAACAAATGATAATACAAGCCTTGTACTACAAGGTTTTAAATATTTATTTCAAACTTATAACGGCGTCACTCACGGGTTATTTTGATGAAACGGCCTGTTTGGACTTAAATTATCTTCATGGATTATACAAGGTTTTAAATGTTAAGGTTTTTAAGTTGTTTGGCTCTGCACGACTAGTGCATTTAGCCAGTGTCTAGTTAAGAGACATTACAAGTTGTATGTATTTTTTTCTACAAATTGTCATAACTTCATGTTATTCAGGTAGCCAAAAGTCAAGTCGCAGCCAAGTCACGATTCAGTAAAGTGGTGGAACTTTACTGAAACTTTCTATGGAATTTTGGTGAGAACACAAAAAGGCCCGTTAATTTGCTTCTGTATCATTTGCCTACACTTTTGCACAGTTACACAACACCTAACTAATGGTAAATCTCAGTCACTCGAAGCTTAAAAAAATTGAAAGCAACAAATATCTCGATTTCGTTTTCACGCCAAAATTCAAAACGAAAGTTACCTACGTATACAAGTATTATAAGCCGAATAGTTCCAACATATACCTACATCGTTTCTGACACAGTCAGTGTTCTTTTTAAATGAGAGTGTAGAGCGCTGCCGGACTCGTCTCGCCTCGCAGACACAATGTATAATACAATAGAGTTTCATATCAATTCACGGCGAGTTACAAAAAATATTTAGATAAGTTAAACATTTAAATTAAAAAATAAGCTTTTATGCAGTAACCATGTCATGTCACGAAACCCAAACGTGTGCCAAATTTCAGCCCGATAGTTTCAGTGGAAGTGGGTGAAATACTGATTGCAATATTCCAGGACATAGATACAAGTGAAGTTATATAAAAGCGAATAATAAAATACGAATCAACAATTTGATTTGGCCCGCTTTTATAAGTATTTTCTCAGTATAAAAGTTATGTAGGTCTTTATAGTTTGCAATTTGCAAACTTGTATCTAAATGAAATCAGCCCTTTTGACGTGAAAGTCACATAAATAATATTTGTATAGGCAACCTACACTATGTAGTGTAGGCTACACACAACATAATATGGCACCAGCATGGCTGCAGGCCTTGCCACCGCGGCGCCGGTCTAGATCTAATAAAAGTGTTTTTCATTGTTCATACTCGGAAAGTAGTCTGAAGTTGCCTGAAGAGCGGGTTGAAAGTAATACTTTTCTGCCCTAGGGAGAATCGTTTTCAACGGACAGCTGGCAAATTATTAAAAAAACTAGTTCTATTTCACATTTCTATTGAACCATGTTCAAACTTGCTGTACAACCACTCAATTACAGGTTTGTAAAAATTGTTTTATTAATAAAAAAAAAGTAATTAATTATAATTTATTTCAACTATTTCTTAAAAATCGCATTGGGCAAAATAAATTACTAGATTTTCCTAATTTGATGAAAATGAAAAATAATGGCTAAATAGCTGGCCAGCCACAGAAAAAAATACAAAATAGGCGGGTAAGCGGCAATCCAATCTTCATTTGTTTATTCGAGTAGTAGAGTTTTGTTTATACTTCCGTATAGCAGAGATTGAGTGAGTACATGTGATTCAGATGGATTTAACGCCTGATTTCATAAGACAAGAGGCTAAAGCAGTAGTGGAAAACCTTTTACCACCTAAATCACAACAAAGATACCTAAACTTAATATGTAACTAAGGATTTTGAGAGACTAACATCGTTTCTCAAAGGGATTTAAATCGAAAAAATCTAAAGTTTTCACTTCTCAAGAGGTTTAGAACCTTCTTAAACCTAGCGCCTGATGAAATATACCTAGTAATGAAGGTAAGCAAATCTTTTTATTGTTATTCGCATATAAGAAATTTGTATCAAATTGTAACTTTCTATATTTTATACACCAATGAAAGAGATATATTTACTTTTCAGGTAGTGTTGATATTGGCAATAAGTGGCGCTTGCAGAAGTATCGAACTAGTAAATATGAAGATTGATGACATTGAGAAACAAGGTGATATAATACTGTTGAAGTTACGTGGCACTAAAAGCAAAGTTGACCGAATCTTCGTTATTTAAAAAGAATTTGTAAATATAATAGAAAAATACCAAAAATTACGACCCAGAGGTATAAGAAAGAACCGTTTTTTTCACAAATTATCATAAAGGGAAGTGTTTGCGGCAAGTAATAATACTTACCACTCTGAAACTACTGGGCGGATTTTGATGCAACTTGGCACAGTCATAGTTTATATGATGGATTAAAATGGAGAATACTTTTACTTTTACTTTTTTTTTTACTAATTGTCGCGAGTCATGTTATCGTGGAATATCTAAATTTTTTTATTGTGTTGATTGTTTTTGTTTGTTTTTTTGCAATAAATATATATTATTATTATTATTATTGTCAAAATCGTTTATGATTCTCTCTTTGCCGAGGTTTAAACAATAATCGCGGGCTTTTGGCCTAACGAAAATCAGTTTTTGAATTTAATCGAGCGATAAAAACTTGCGTACAATTCTGCACGTATTTAAAATAACGGCTTTCTGTAGCAGAATGAAGGTTAGTTGGTGTATATCCAGTGCTTGAAGGCTAGTGTGTAGTGTGTTTGGTATTACACCTGTGGATGACAAAACTATGTGAATTGTTTTGACTGTCTGAACTCTCCATTGTGTCTTTAATTCTATTGCTAAGTCTGTGTATTTAGTTAGTTTGTCTGTGTGTGTGGATGATATATTGTGTGTATTGGGAATGGCAATGTCAATTAGGAAGACAGATTTTTTCTTTTTGTCGTAGACTGTGATGTCGGGCCTATTGTGATGAATTGTCTTGTCTGTGATAATTGACCTGTCCCAGTATAATTTATAATCATCTGATTCTAATATTATTTAGGGCGTGTACTTATAGTAAGCGGTTTTTTCTTTAATAAGGTTATGTTTATAAGCGAGGTATTGATGAATGATTGCTGCGACTTGATCATGCCGATGTTTGTAGTCTGATTGAGTTATGGACCTACAAGCTCCGGTTATGTGTTGTATTGTTTCCGATGCGCTGTGGCAATGTCTGCAGAGGTCAGAAATGCTATCTTTGATGATGAATTTTCTATAATTTCGCGTATCTATTACTTGGTCTTGAATGGCCAGGATAAATCCCTCTGTTTCTGGGAATAACTCACCGCACTTAAGCCATGTGTTTGAAGAAACCTTGTCGACATTTGGGTTCAACAAATCACGGCGATGCCTACCGTGGAGCGATTTCTGCAACCAGTTTTGTAGTTTTTGTTCTGACGTTGTTATTTTCTCGTTGTTTTGTTGTAAGTGATCTTTAAGATTTAGTGGTGTGAACTTATAATCTGCATTTATGATTGCATTGTGTAGAGGAGAGCGGTCTGCTTGCTGATGGAAAAAGGATCGCAGTGCCGTTATTTGTGAGTTGTGTAGGGTTTTGATGTCGATAAGTCCTCTTCCGCCTTCTCTTTGGGGCAGTGTTAACCTTTCGAGCGTGGGTGGTGTTTTCTATATTTAGTCATTAATGTGTTTATTGTGCGTTGAAGTTTAGCTAAGCGAGACAGTGGCCAATGAATTATACCAAAAGAGTAAGTAAGAATACGGATAGCGAAGGTATTGATTACTTTTATTGTGTTCCTAGCATTAAGTTGGGTGTTGAGTATCTTATCGAGTCTGTTTTTAAACTGTAGCTCTATTATATCTTTTGATTGTCTTTGGTGAATCTCTTGTGATTGATATATATGGTATAGGGTATGGAAAGTATTGTCATATTTAATTTTGAAGCCATTGTCACTATTGTTTAACAGATTTGAGAGGGGGTTTAATGCTAAGCAAAACCAGAGAGGACTCAATGAGTCTCCCTGAAATGCCACGACGGATCGGTATGCTCTCTGTTTCAATTGTTGTGTCACCTATTTTTAGTTTCAGAATGGTTTTCCAGTTCAGCATTGTGGACTTAAGAAAATATACTAACGTTGAGTGGATTTTGTAGTGTTCTAAAATATATACTAGCCAACTATGTGGGACAGAATCGAAAGCTTTTTTGTAGTCTATGAACATCGTGAATATATCACTCCTTTTTGTAAATGCTTGTTTTGAGGCTATTGTATCTATCGTTAATTGTTCTTTGCACCCTTGACTGTGTCTACGACATCCTTTCTGTTGTTCAGCTAGCAGTTGATAGGTCTGTGTGTGTCTGTATACTAGTTCACTAATACAAGAAGTTATAATTTTGTAAATATTTTGCAAACAGGCGATTGGTCTATGTTTTAAAGGATTTTTGGTGTCTGTTTTATCTTTCGGTAGCATGTAAGTTGTCCCTAAGGTAATGTATGCTGGTATAGTCGGATGAATGAGTTGATATGGTCGAGAATATATGGATGTAAAAACGTTAACTTTTTATACCAGAATTTATGTATTTTATCGGCTTTCCAGCTGTGAGTTTTCTTAATGATGTGTTGTAACAAGTCTAAGCTGATATTTTCAAAAGTCATTTGTGGTATGTCTAGTAATGTTTTTGCGTCTTGTGTAATCCATTCATTAGGTGTATGTTCTTTGGGTACTGACCATATATCGCCCCAAAATTTGTGCAGTGTCTCGGGGTCTGGTAGTTCTCTAGTGCTGTTATCTGGTTATTCTTTTGATAGTGTTCTGTAAAATACTTTTTCGTTGTTGTTAAAAAGTGTGTTCTGAGTTTTTCTTTTTGTTGTTTCAACATACCTACGTAAACGGAAAGTGCGTTAAGCTTCTGTTTGAGTGTATCTAAAAAGTGTGCTAATTCGGTGTTTGCTGGTTCATGTTGTGAGTGTATTTTATGGTTTATTTTTATTAATTCAACGTATTTCTTTAACCGTGGGCTAGTATTTCCTCTCATGTACTCTGTCAGCTTACCTATTTTGACTCTAAGGTCGCTTATTCTTTTTTCTAGGCGTTTTGCCACCTGGGTTTTTGGGCTTTATTTCTTTGTAGATCACCTGTAATTTTTATTTTGCTCCCATTTTCTGTGGCTGCACTATATGCAGCGCAATACAGTGATGTTTGAATATTTGAGAAGTCAGATTCAGTCGGATTCAGTAGATGCTTGGGTAATAAATATTGATTTATATATTGTGTTATAATGGCTAGTTTTTTTAGATTGTTTTTGTTAAGGAATTGCTGGTCTATTTGTAGGATCAACTCCTCTGAACATTTCGATAGCGTTTGTAAATGTATCTTCTATATTTTGCTGTGTTTCTGGTGGAATTTGTAATTCTGGTATCGGGAAGTGAAGTCATCATTGTTAGATTCTTCTGAGGGTGTTGCTATATCAGTTTCAGTAATTATGCATTGAACTGTGTTCTCAGCAGTGCCATAAGGTGTAATGTTCATTTCTGTAGTTAAATGATTGTTCAGTTGTATTTATTGTTTGGCATTCAGATTGTGATATGGATAATTCTACTGAGATTTCATCTCTTATTTGTTGTAATCTATTGCAGTCTATGAGTTTGTTGTTGACAATTACTCTGCGCTGGTCAGCTATTCTTTGTTCAGATACATGGGATATTTCAGGGTGCTGTGCGATAACACCTCTGTGAAGTGGTTGTCTATAGGCTGATTTGTTTGTTTCTAGTTGGGTGATTCTATAATAGTTTCATTGAACTCATTTGTCTATCTCATTCTTTGAGTTGAGTTTGTGCTTTGTGTTGGTACTGCGCCTTATGTTAATGGGTTACCTTGAGTCGTGTGATTATTATTTATTTGTGTTTCAGCTTCAGTTCGGATATCGTTTATTTTGTCAGTTGTCAGTAATTTGTTGCGGATTATAGCTCTGCGCTGGTCTCCTACTCGTTGTTTGCTAACCTCCATTTCTGGAAATCGTTCAGTAAATTTTATGTGTAAGTCCGTTAGATAAGATCTCGTCTCTGATTCTAATCTAATTATGATGAAGTACGTGCGCAAGATAAAGATATTCATCTCTTCTGTCCATTTCTTGCGTGCACGTGTTACAACCTTAGCGGGTGCAGGATCAGTGACTGGTGTCTCCTGAACAACATCTTCGGTTGATGAAAACGTATTTTCTGTATCGATACGGTTGTTTATCTCATGGTCCGCATGGAAAGCATTAGTCGTTTGACAGTTTAAGACCCTCACCCGGAGATTCTTCTCGCCCCTGACCCTGGGAGGTCTCTGCTTACTGTCATCAGCATTCCTCCTAGAGCCGCCGGGCACTTGGGGACAATTTTTAGGATTCGTATTCATAAAGTTTGTTATTTGGAAGGTGGAGCTCATCCTTTGTCCATAGCAAATTAGCACGCAGTAAGCTACCTACTTGAGCCTGTGGACGCCGCCGTTGGTGTGCATGACACTCTTCCACCGCCGTCCCAGAACCGACATCCCACGTTGATGCCGATTGTACTAACTAAGCCTCGATAAGACGTTCGCGCCTAAGAGCCTGAAGTAGCCCCCCTATGATGGATATACCGCCATCAGTCGGTCGCCAGAGCCTCGTCTGTTTGAAGCAGGGTGCACCACGTGCAGGTGAGGTTGGCTTGGAGTTTCCCCCCTATTTAACTTCCTTACATTATTATTATTATTATTATTATCCCGATAAAATAAAGGTTTCAGGGTACGGGGCCAAAGTTATGTTAAGCATGAAGTTCTTTTTTTCGGAGTGTACTCTACATTCGATTCTGAAGCCAAATTTTTTTTTCTTTTTTGTCTGTCTGCATGTTTGTGTCTTGACCGCGCATCACGCCAAAACTACTGAATGAATTCACATGAAACTTGGTACGATTTGAGTTCATACTACGAGGTATGACTTTGGATACTTTTTATACCAAAAATTAAAGGGTTCCCGCAGGATATTGGTTTAAAATTTATTTAAAAGAACAAGTATCACGCTGAAACTACTGGGCCTGCAGTCTCTACATACATAACAATGTCACCAGTATCTTTGTCGAGACTGTAGGCCCTGGACGGATTTTAATGCAACTTGGCACAGTCATAGTATATTATTATGATGGGTTAAAATTGAGGATACTTATTATCCACGAAAAAAATATGGATTTTTGCGGGATAGGTGTCTAAAGTTATGTTAATTTTGAAGTAATAAATATATTTTTGGAGGGAATATATTTCTATTGTATACTGACACTGAAACCAGAACTTTTTATTTTCTTTTTTTGTCTGTCTGTCTGTCTGTCTGTCTTTATATCTATCTGTATCTTGACCGCGTATCACGCCGAAACTACTGAATGAATTCAACTGAAACTTGGTATGTTTTGATTTCATACTACGAAGTAGAATATTGGATACTTTTCATCCCGAAAAATTTAAGGGTTTTCTCAGAATATTGGTTTAAAATTTATTTAAAAGAACACGCATCACGCTGAAACTACTGGTCGGATTATGATGCAACTTGACACAGTCATATTTTATATGATGAGTTAAATTGCGGATAATTTGTATCCCGCAAAAATCAAGGATTCCTGCGGGATAACGATCCAAAGTCATGTTAATTCTGAAGTAATAAAATATATTTTTAGTACTCTATATTCGATACTGAAGCTAAAACCGACGAAGCCGTATTAGTAGAAAAATTTCACGAGAATGAGATGTTGTGGAATCCAAAACATCCTGACTATAAGAATAGACAGACTGACGGGCTGAGAATAATAGCAACTTTGTTTAGAACATATTATAATTACACAAGTAAATGTCAAATATAAAAGTACCAATGAGACGTCCCACAATAATCACAGTGATAAATATATTATTATATTTCTCAGCTTAATATAATTTATTACGCAACCACTAATGCCTTGCGATAGAGTCGAATTTGCTATGAAAAAAGTGATAATCCGATTGTAGCCAAGTTATGGAAATGGGCCACTGATATCATCTTCCTATGAAATAAATGGAACTTTATAACCTAGTAGGTTATAAAGTTCCATTTATTTTAGAGGAACCTAGTAGGTTATAAAGTTCCATTTATTTCACAGGAACACACAGATTTTAGTGAATCTGTGCATCTCTGTAATCTTAAATGTCAAAGCCCGACTTCTTAAAATGAAAATATTGTTCTGCATCATCATACATTGTAGCCACATGTTATATTTTTTAAAAGATCTTTCATCGTTTTTGGATTTGTCCGTTCCTTCATGATGAAATCCAATGAACTAAACTATGGCACGCGGACAATTCAATCAAATTTAACGATACCATATATATTACATTCGGCGCTAAAGTCATAACTTTATTTTTTCTTAGCGGGGCATAAAGTTAAAGCCATAAAAAATTAATAAATAAATTGAGTACAAATGAATCCTTAAAACTCCATTTGCTTAAATGTAAAAAAGTGCTACTTGAAAATTGAATAATAATTATTGTTTTATATATTGGCTTAATGCTTCATTCGATACGAAAAATGCATATTGCATAGTTCCAGAACATAAATGTAAATAAACATACATACTATGTAATGAATGTAAGGGAAAATTTATGTATCATAAAAATTTACGGTAGTGACTTTAAAACACTGTTTTACGAAAACTTTTAGTTAAATATATTTCAATCCAAATATAATAAAAATCCGGGACATTATTGCTACCTTAGATGGTAGATATTGACTGAAATTATACCTCATACTTGAACAACATTTTGAACTATTTTTGCAGAATTATGTAATTATATTCATACTTTACACACTTTATTTGTGTAACTAGGCCCTTCTGCCATATAAAAATCGATGTCTAAGTTAACGAATAGCACATACACAATATGTACAATGGTATTATAACATTTAAAAAATCATAAAAATCCAAACATTTGACCGACAATTTACTTATTTCATTATTACTATTTTTTAGTTTTGGAAGTTTCCAGTTTGTTGATCACATTTTTAACTTCGATTTTAGAAAAGCTATACATCAAGAACAAAAATGAATACTTTTATAGATATTACATCCAAAGTAGTGATCTAGGGTACCATCTCTTCGAAAATATTGCCATGTTATATTAAACCAAGCAACTTTCATTAAGGTCAAGTGGTGTTCATTTGAATGGAAATGAGATCATTACAAAATAACCAGTTTATTTACGTTGAAAGTGGGGATTAACTGACAGGACACGAGCCCGCATCGTCGGTTTCTCTGCGTTGCACCAGTTCAGTCATCGTGACCTGTTGACCACTGTTGTAATGGGGATTTACATGTGTTTGCAGTTTCGTGGTCATTTATGTAAATTTAACGCTTTTAAACCATTTGCACTGATTTTGGAAAAGTCTCAATTATCGTCCAAGATAATGTTAAAGGTATAGTGGTGGCACTACACACTAGTCTCACAAAACCTTGGTTCCCGAATAAAATACTAAACTATGAGTTTACCTAGGAACCAGAGATAAAAGAAGGATAAAAAATAAATAAAAAAAAACTCAAGTTGTACTTATATGTTTTTTTTGTAACGTTTGTAACTGCACACCACGTTCAATCAAAATCATGAAAAATCGGTCAATGAAGTCATGTTATACAGATACCAGACCTGGACTTGTAGTTTTAAAGCGTACAGTAGCCACTTGAAGAATGAAGCTGATCATATAATTATGATCGAACTTCACGTAAAGGTAAGTTCGTTTGATCATTAAATAAAAATACTAATGATTTATAAGAAAACAGGCTGAACAAGCTCATGGACAATATATTATATACTCTTGTACGAGTACTTCTAGCTAGGATATTAAAAACTAATGCAAAAGTACGTATAGCACTAACGCTATTGACGTTTTTTGACAGACTTGTTATTTCGTTTCCATGGCAACTGTTCCTTACAGCGAGTAATCAACATTTTGCAGTTTTCCCGTGCAAACTTTCAATTTTCCGGGATAAAAAGTATCCTATGTTTTATTCCAGGGAATAAGCTATCATCATTTCAAATTTCATCAATATCCGTGCAGCCTTTATTGTGTGAAAGCTCTCCCCCCCCAAACAAACAAACAAACAAACAAACAGACAACGTTTCACTTTTATATATTGGTATGGATACTCGTAGAGGAACGCAAAAAAAGTTTTAATATATCATGTTCAAATTAACGTGCGTAATGTAATGGCCACAAACATTAGTAAATGTATTTTTTCTAATTTCATTTGTTTTTACGTAATTGTTGCGTAATATTGCGTTCTTTCATACTGCGGTGTTTCGACCAACTCTTTTTTGACTGATATTTTGCCTTGACAGTCTTGTTTATCGTGTTTGTTACTGCAAATAAACTGAGAATGCCAGATCTTAACGCCACTTAAGTTGCTGGACTGTTACTTTAATTGAAACTGGGCACGCCTACAAACATTATGAGTATCAATATCTGTGGTGCACTGAGCTGTCAAGAAGTATCGGCAAACCGGACAGAATACGAGACTAGCAGATCAGGGACGTAAACGGAAAACAGGGACCAGAGATGACCGGTTCATCATTACCATCGTGCTTAGAAACTGGACCTTAACTTCTTATGAGATAAGAACGAAGCTCCAAGAAGTTCGAGGGGTTAATAAGCACAAAAACTGTGAGAAGTAGACTGAAATCGACCGAAATAAATTCACACTTGCCTGCCAGAGGCCCCCTTCTTGCCACATGCCATCGAGTAGCTAGATTTAATTTTGCACGCAATCATGAAAATTGGAATGATGAGTCCAGATTTTGCCTAAAGCCAGATGATGGAAGGATTAATGTGTAGAGACGCCCGGGAGAGTGGTATGCCTATTGCAACATTATTGAAAAAGAGGCATATGGTGGAGGGTCAGTTATGTTATGTGGGCACGTAAGGAACTCCGCGGCATTGAGAATGGGTCACTAACAGCAGCATGATATGTAACTGAGATTTTGGAAGGAATTGTAGTGCCATTTGCCCCTTTCATAGGAGATGGATTTGTATTATGCATTATAATGCACGCCCCTATACTGCGGCCGTAGTTGTCGAATACCTTCGAGACGTTGGAATCAATGCCATGGGTCCAGCGCGCTCACCCAATTTAAAAACCATAGAGCATGTTTGGGATGAGCTTGTAAGACAAATAAGAAAAGAAATCCTGCCCCCACAAATTTGAGAAATCTTAAAAATGTATTACACTAAGAATGGAACGCAATCTCAAGATTTTATTGATAACTTGATTATGCCAAGGAGAATAAAAGCAGTTTGAAGATCTAGAGGGGGCGACACTAAATGCTGATTATAGCCCACGTCTTTCCAAAGCATTTATGAAAAATATTAATGAAATGATAAGTACAACAATGTTACTTTCTTCAATTTTTTTTTTTTATTTTTGATTGTTTTTCGACATTTTAAATTTTTATGTAACGAATAGTTGGCAAAAACCAAATAAATAAACTTAATTGTCACAAATATCCATGAAATTTAGTTTTAAACAACTTTTCTTTGCGTTCCTCTAAATTTGTCAATGAGTGTGTAGTGATAATGAGAGAAATAAAAATAAAAAAGTTTTCGGGAAAAAATAAGCATGAAGAGTCAAGAAAATTGGGTGCAGTTACAGAAGATATTCGCAAACCAATGTGGTTTACTTAGAAATGAAAAATTAGATGAAAAATTAATTTATTGCCACTATTAAACACAATACATAATATATAAAATAAAATAAATAAATAAACGGCCCAGCTTAAACACTCTAACGATATAAAACGGTGTTTTAGCAAATTTCTGAGAATAAAGGTAATAAAAATAAATTGGGGCAAGTCAGACCAAGAGTGGGGTGAGTCGGGATTCTTACCCCATTCGGTCGCTTTGAACGCGAGGACGCTATACCTTTCTTCGGAATCACTCGAAACTATAAATACTCGTTACTATTTTGAAATTAATAAAATTACCTGGATAAACTTAGACCGGGACGAGCTTCAAGAACTATTGGATCAAGACCGTTCGGTAATATACTAGCTAGTGGGTACAATAGTGGAAGATAAAACATACAACTTAAATTCACCAATACAATATTTATTATCCTTGGTTTAATTTTGCTTACTTACTTAAAATCTAAGGAACCGTGCCGTAGGTACGTTGGACGGCCATTCAAGCTAGCATGTAATAGTGGAAGACAAAACATTGATGAATTGCCGGCCGGCAGTGCAGTCTGCTTATTTACCTTTTTCTATAGGATTTAGCCGTTATGTTAGTGAAGGTAATTCTCCATCCGACGTTTCAGCAATGTCCGATTCACGTGAGAGGTAGCCAGGCTAGACCCCTTAGGCGTTGCAGGTGTCCAGCAGGTCGGTGGGGAACCAAAGTTCAACACTCCGGTTAATCAAATATATGCATAAAATACGATACCGCATTCCAAGAACGTGGCAGGAATCGTTGGGTATAATGTCGGCGTGGCGTATCGCGACACGGCGCCTTTCTACTTAAATCCGGGGAGAGAGGAAGCCTCCTTCGTGGGGTATTTCAGCCCGGGGGGAAAACCCGCTTTGAATGAATAGACACAACGTTTGTTTAGAATTCGAGACTTTGAAAACGCCACCGCCCTCAGTTCGCTAAAATGGCGTCTCGAAAAATGGATAAAAGTCATTTCACAATCGCAATCATTACTGTAGACAATGCAAAAATACCAACAAATGCTCTCACCTTTTTTTACGGGTTTTATAATATGCAGGGAAAAAACTTGTCAGTCCTACTGGGCTCTCCAGCACGAAAAAAAAGGACACGTCACTCATCTTCATTGTCTGTTTCTTTCTGTCACCGGATCTAGTTGGCTTCCCAGTATTAGCAAAATCTATCCGAATAACATTTCGTTTCACCAGGAAACCGATCAGCGCTTACACATGGGCTTTCGAAATGATAATATGGTTTTATTTTTATTTTTAAGATTTCTCACCCTCGAAATCGCATTTGTTTATTTACCGTTTCTTTAACCATTTTTGACAGCTAAACAACTGCCAAGAGACGTCTAAGAATTGTTATAAACTATAGTCCATAAAACGTTCCGTACTAGAAACCATCCGTTCACTTCCAGACGAAAGGTACGGAACGCGGTTTTTTTGCTTCGCTACCGTTATATTATCATAAAACTATATACTGTAACTATTAAATTATGATATTGTATGGGTTTGCTTTGGAAAAAATCTACGTTTCTAAATTTGACATTCGTTGCATTTAATTGGTTTGTTTAATTTTATTTCCTATTTGCTGACATTGCGGGACCGTGCCGAACAACGGAACGCGCCCTTTTGCTTTGAGAGCTAATCGATGCAAAGATAAGTAAAATTTCCGGTAGAGGTCATTACTTGTCTCCGTGTTTATCAATTGTACTCTATTAATTATTTATTTATTATCTGATTCCCAGTTATTCCTTGTTCCCTTTTGTATTTATTTCAATCAATTGACCTAATGAGAGTTATAAAGTCGCGATCCGTAGTGCATGGACGTGTTGTATTTATCGAAGTGTTTATAACCTCTGAACATGACTATTGTTTTTTGGAACTCCGATTTACAGGATTATATCATGTAAGTAAACAACGTACGATAATCTATTCTGTGTACCCGATCGTCTGCTTTCGCTGGTATTCACCAAATACGAACGATAGTACTGTTTCAATCAACTATGTGCGACTTCAATGTCGTCATCTGATACATTCTAATATGTTAGTATATTGAACAATATGCAATTATAATTCTAGTTTTACTATTATAAAGATGCGTTTCTATTAGTTGTTTATGTGCTGTCTTGTTTATTCCTACTTTTACTTGTCGAATTGTTGTTTTGTATCGCTAGTTATAGGTTTATTGTTTTTTATTTAAGTAGCGTTTTGTCAACGCTACAACACCAAAGACAAAAGGGCAATAAGTATCTTCAGCTTGTGCTGCATTCACATTTACATGAGTCCGCAGCGCTGTTTTTAAATATACCCCATTTGCGGACTGAGGTATTTGCCGAAATATGAGCATTGCGGGTGAAATATTAATAATAAAGGAAATAAACATACAAACCTGACTCAAATAAAAACAAAACTGCGTGCTATTGTGTGTAAGTAACTATGTGGAGGTGTGTGTTTAAGAGAGTGTGAGTGTATGAGAGATTCTGTGTATATGTGTACTCATATGGTTGCATGAAAGCGTACAATTGCGTGAGTTTTCAGCCCTGTGTTTTTAAAAGTTGCCTGAAAGTTATGTTTTATGTCATACTAATAGGTTTAATTTTAAAATATTTTTAAAAGAACTAATTATTATTTTTCTCAAAGGTTTCAGGAGGTTATTCTAGATTTTTAAGGCACTATATTTGAAAGAATCTTTAAAACCTATGCGATTGTGTTTGGGATGGCTAGACTATTATGGAACTTGGAGTTTGTGTTTAATTGATGAACGTCCTTGATCCATGTAAAATTTTCAAAAAGATATTCCGGCTTCCTATTCCAAATAATCATTTGAATTGTATATGATTAGCATTGTACTAGGCATTGTTTTTTTTATGTTCTATCAAATATATTTTTATATGTTCAATAATTAAAATACAAAACGCACACCACTAGCGTCAGAGACTGTTCAACTAAACTGATGAAATTGTCCTGGGATAAAAGTACCTATAAAGTACAAAATATCAAATTTCATCAAACTTCTTTCAGCTGTCAAATAGTTTTTTATCGATTGCTCGGCTTTTCTCATTGCACCGAGTTCAAGTTGCAATTTCATTAGATTTTAAGTCATATCCAACAATGTAACCATCCAGACAGACACGATTTTACACTTCCGGTATCTTACTGTTGAAAAATCGGAGGTCCTAACTGTCAGACAACTCTTCATTCTTCACACTATCCTCAAAAACATTCACAACTCCAATACAACACTGAACTAGTGAAGTAGAACCACAGAAAGGGCACTGAATACTGTCAGGCACCTTTACTAGATACAGACATGTCAAATAATTTCTTCTGCTTCCAAAGTCCATATCTAAGTCGTGTCGATATCATGGAATTGATCATTTTACGATACGTCCACGACATATATAAAAAGCTAAACAAAATTCTAAAATTCCCTCTAATGTATTCAATCATTCCCTCATACAAAAAATATACCACGCGGGCGACATTGCGGGCACAGCTAGTAGGTACGTTATAATATTGTATATTTTTTCATCCTCCAGTGAATTTTTACTCAAAGCTTGGAATGGAAAACCTTGGCCAACCACTTTGCTCATAAAATTATTTTCGAACATTCTTAGACCGGACTTGCGTGTTCACTATGCATTTGGTACTGCGTCACGTCACCAATAAGGACTTTTACGTACTAGGTAGGGACTAAATATAATAGGCGTCTGGGATACTTTATTGTGGATGCTTCCTGTTCGGGCAGGAATTGTATGAAATAAGATTCTCCCGTACATGCCATTTCGTAAAAGGCAAAGTTCGAGGCTAAATGATAAAATTGCTATTCTTCTGTTTTTTACCTGTCTTTTTTCTCATATCATTTTTCGTTTTGAATGATCATTTAGGATCTATAACTATTTAAAGTTGGTTGGCAACCATTCTCACTTAAGTTTTGGCCCCTTTAGTAGTTTCGTTTTGGTTTTTATTGATGCGCGGCAATGCTTTGCTTTGCCCGCGTTGACATATCCGGGGCAACAAGTAAAGAACACATTTCAACATATCGCACCAAATGTACGAAGAAAGTTTATATATTTACAGATTTAAAATATCACTACCGGCTATGACTCACGTGTATTTACAGATTTGCGAAATATTTGTCGGTATATCGCATTTTCCAGCGCTCAAAATGCTGCGTCTGCGACGTGCGTCCCGGCTGCTTGTTATTATGACCTTGTACGAGCTAACTATAGTATAAGTTATTATTAACAAGACTGCTTATGTGGTCGCTAGAAAACAGCTACCTATTGTTAATATGAAGCTTCCTAGTTATTTCGGGATAGTTCTTTTTTGTATACCTAAGTGACGAGTTTGCAGGTGTTTCATCTAATGGTAAGCGCGACGCTCGCCCAAAACAGTACCTTTGCCAATAAGAACTTTGAATTCTAAAAATCTTTCGCCGCACTGCACTGCACTAAGGGTTTATTATCTTTCTCAAAGAATAACACCACCACGCTCTTGGCCACGCTTCTGGCGTAGACCCTCGAGTATCACGGAATCAAATAACTTCTACGAGATGTGGTAGCCTAACGGTTCAATAGTGCAACTTAGAACCCAACGATACCGGGTTCTGTCCTAGGCTTCCGTGGCTTTTGTTATGCAGTTATATGCAGTTTTCCATCGCTCCGTGCTTTAGAGAGCAAATTAAGCTGTCGGTCCCGGCTGTTATTGATTAATAGCAGTAGCAGAGGCCCTCGGGCGACCAGACAAACTCTGACAACAGAGGCCAGCACTACCTCATACGAACAAACAAACAAATAACTTCGGGAGGACTGATAATACCAGTTTTCCACCTGCTTTCAGAAGTTCTATCGCAACTCCGTCCTCACCTGGTGCCTTGTTGTTTATAAGCTGTTTGGAAGCTATTCTAATTTCGTTGTCCGGGATGTCTTCGGTATCATCATCGTCATCATCATGTCAGCCTTTAAAAGTCCACTGCTGAACATAGGCCTCCCCCAACCTCCTCCTCCTCCTCCTTCGGTATAGTGTTGGGTTAATTTGGTTCTTCCATATTTAGACCTGCAGCTGGTAGCGGGGTTTCGTGTAGAGACTTAAAACTGTCCATAGAACTTCTCTCTCTCTCAAAATAGCCATCCTTGCTTGGATCGCTTGCAAGGCTAAATCCGGACTACCTCAGAATCAGACAAATACCTGTGCTTTTGCTACTCGTACAACTTATGCATTCTATGAACTAAAGTAGCATGGGAACGAGAGATCAGATTGTATAAAAACAGTTTTTCTTTTTATGAAAGCCTTGATTCTGTTCACTACTACGCATCTGACATTTTATTACTTATTATGATTACATTTTTATTATGTAAGTATATAATTTTATGTCATAAATTATATCCATTCTTATGAAAATGAAGTCGTTTTTCCAGCGTCCCGTTACTTTTTGACGTTTTTTGTATGGCGTTTATGACAAAAGCTGACGGACAGTAAGCAAAAATGGTTCGTTTTATGATATAGGAACCGGCCATAAGACTATCCATTGATGATCCAATATATAAAGAATATAATATATAATTATATATAATATATATAATATATCTAAAGTACTACAAAAAAATAGAAAGTACACAAATAAAAAGTAAATATTAGTATACTAAAATAAATTTGTGTACTTGAAATAAGCTACTGAATAAGAATATAACATTTGTTTAAATCGTGTCTGTCTGTCCGTTTGTATATTTGTTCGCTCATCACGTAAGAACTACTGGACCGATTACGATGCGGTTTTCACTGTTGTATATCTTAAAATTTGACTTAAATACTGGTGTATCTTGCTGTCTCAATCTGATGAGTAGAATTCGAGCAATCAATAAAAAAACACTTGAAGTCTGAATCTGAACGAAGTTTGATGAATTTGGTCTTTTTGGTTCTGGAATATTACAGGATAGAAAATTTACCACGCGGGAAAAATCAAGGGCACAGCTAGGTATAATATATTTTTGTTATTTTACGTTAACATGACATCTTCGACAACGCACCCAACTCCGTCATGACATCCACACTATTATAAAAGTGAAACGTTGTCTGTTTGTTTGTTTGGGGAGCTTTCACGCCAAAACGGCTGGCTACTATAAGTCACTTTTGAAGTATATTATCGTCCTACCAAACAAATGTCACCTTGAGTTTTTGTAATATTATTATTTATTTTGAACATCCACACTAATATATAAAAGTGAAACGTTGTCTGTTTGTTTATTTGTTTGTTTGGGGAGCGTTCACGCCAATCCGGCTGACCCGATTTTGATGAAACTTTTAAATAGGTACTGTACAATAATAGAGACCAACATAGGTTACTTTTTATCCCGGAAAATAGTAAGTTGCCACGGTAAAACTGGAAATTTTCGATTACTCGCTGTAAGGAACGGTTGCCGTGGAAACGAAATAATAACAAGTCTGTCAAAAAGCATAATGAGTGTTGGTGCTATACTTTTGCATTGGTTTTTAAAATCCTAGATGAACATAGGATGCTTTTTTCGCGAGACGAAGCTGCGGCCGAAAGCTAGTCTAATAATATTTGTGACGATATTTTTGACGCCAAAACGGCTGGCTATTTTAAGTCACTTTTGAAGTATATTATCGTCCTGAACATTCTGCAATCTACCAAACAAATGTCACCTTGAGTTTTTGTAATATTATTATTTATTCTGAACATCCACACTAATATATAAAATTGAAATGTTGTCTGTTTGTTTGTTTGGGGAGCTTTCACGCCAAAAGGGCCGACTATTATGAGTCACTTTTGAAGTATATTATCGTCCTGAATATTTTGCAATTTACCAAACAAATGTCACCTTGACTTATTGTAATATTATTATTTATTCTGAACATCCACACTAATATATAAAAGTGAAACGTTGTCTGTTTGTTTATCTGTTTGTTTGGAGAGCTTTAACGCCAATCCGGCTGACCCGATATTGATGAAACTAGACCAACATAGGGTACTTTTTATCCCGAAAATTTGTTAGTTTTCACGGGAAAACTGTAAAATGACGATTAATCGCTGTAAGAAACGGTTGCCATGGAAACGAAATAATAACAAGTTTGTCAAAAAGCATCAAGAGCGTTGGTGCTATACTTTTGGATTGGTTTTATCCTAGTGGAACATAAGATGCTTTTTTTCGCGATAAACTGAATTCCACGCGGAGGAAGTCGCGGGCGAAAGCTAGTAATAGATATTTGATGTTGTTACTCTACCTCAAAATTTTAGGCTCTATGGATCACGACCTTCACCGCGTCGTGTGTTCGACTAGTTCTAGAGCAGACGACCTTTAACTTTTATTCATGCAGGTCATTTATAACTCACGAAGTACTTACATTTAACTCTTGTAGCACTCTATTCTTTAAATTCAGAATACATATTCAGGGTTGAATTATCCCCAATTTAAACTAACCTACAGACAATTAACAATTTAAGACTGCCCATCTAGGGAGCAGCTAGGACTTTGTCCGTGGGGGCTTAGTTTACTCGCCTTTTATTTACAGCCGGCGCAAAACCGGTCGGGGAGGGAGGGGGGCGTTCCCCATTTTTTTTGGTTATAAACTAGCTTTTGATCCTTATTCCACCTGGTGTTAAGTGATGAGTCGTCGAGGGTGTGGATGCTAAATCTAGTATGCTACTGGTTCTGGTGGACCAGTACTGCTGCAGAGACATCACTAAAAGATCTTGTCAACAGATATTTAAAGTTTAGGATGGTGGCTAGCCAGAGTTTTCAGCAAATAAGTAGAGGGGGCAAGTGCCCCAACTCGACCCGCTCTGGTTACGCCCACGTTTCCTTTATCTAAATCTTCAGCATAGGGCAGACTGGTCGTTACTGCTGGTGTGAACACCCTTGCCTGTGCAGCTCTATCCTTTAAGGTCTCTACACAATGACATTTTGACAGTTTATTTTGTTGTCTGTGTCATTTGTCATATGTTTAAAGTGTTCTCGTATGTTAAAATTTTGAAAACAGAGCTTGGTAAATCATTCGTGTTTTCAATGCTTTGTGAGATTTTCTGATATTTTATTTTATGAATTTAGGCATTTAGTGATTTTACGAGTAAATCAATGTTTATGATGTAGGTAAATGATGTTTTGTATCTAAACACGACATACACACTCGTTATAAGTATATGCGAACAGAGAGAGAGAAACCTATCATATAATGATAGGTTTTTATTATATATATAGGCAATTTTGGGTAGTTATGGAAATATGTTTATCAGTGGTTTGACCTCTGATAAAGCGGCAGCAACTAACCGCGATGTAGAATCCGTCCTTAACACTTTTCATAAGCAATCAAAATAAGAATGAAACAAGCACAGTAAAGTTCATAACGTTAGTTCTTAGTAATCACGCCATCCTTGGTGACCAGCGGTTAATGAGGTCGCTCGATATATAGCCATTGAATTAACGCTTGTTAAACGAAAATTATGTTGTTTCTGGTTTACGCATTCTTTTGTTACCCGGTGAGAATATGTATGGGGCTTTTGACAACACACGATTTACTAAAGTAGGTATGGGTAAATCTAACATAATTAATATCATAGTTAACACCTTAAAAATTCACTTATGTACAATTAAATAGTCCTCTTCTACAAGAGTTTGCCTGGAGCAATACCACTCCTTTTCCAGATATTCAAACGCCAAAAATCACTGCTTTGGGTTTGAAAAGTAATGTTTCCAGCGAAATTACTGGGCATGAAACTTAAAAAAGTTATGAATGGCACTGCCAGAACTGTAATGGGCAGACTTGACGCTTACCATCAGGTGAGTGACCTGCTCGACTCGTTTCTCAAAGGAATACTTTTTTTTTTATTTGCTTTCTAACCTAGCGGACGCACCGGTGTGAACTTGGCAGCCAAAATGTAGCAGCCTAAAATCCGACTAAATTAAGAAGGTTTTTTTTTATAATAGTGGTTCACTCTTATTTGTTAATTAATGATTATTGTTTAATAATAATAATAATATAAAAAACTTTTGATTAATAAGTTAACGCAAATTTTTATAAAAATATATCCCGAAGAACATGAACAAAATATATTCTTGAGATTTTTAAGGGAACACGCGTCTAGTTAGAGCTCTTATCCCCTGAAAAATGAAAGTTTGAATTACCAATTTTATTCTCTCATACATTATGAGAGAATAAAATTGGTAAGCTTCAAAACGAGTATACCGACAATGTGGCTAAATGACAGCTTAACCCTAAATTCTATACTTGAATTCAGGATGAACACTGAACCATGTATGATTTTTTTAGGCTGCTGATATATTTCGACCTGAAGAGCCCTGATATTGCTTAAAATTTAGAAAAACATATCTTAAAAGATATACAGGCTACCACGGAAACACAATTACTAAATGGCTTTTCAACTATTTAACCCTGGAATAGTTAATAAAAATTGATGTTGAGTTTAAATTTCACTACTCATGTTCAACGGTGTGTCTCGAGCTTTAAGACCCAGAAATCAAGTATTAAACTCATTCAAATATAACAAATGGTGCACACACTTTTATAAAAATGCTTACAGAAGCTGGCTAAACACCAACCTGACCATATAACATCCCAAAGTACATGAACCAAAAAAAAACTAGATATTTTTCAGGGAACAAACCTCTAGTAAGTCCTCTCATCCCCTGAAATCTGTAAGTTTTGATATATCACACTACTATCTAATAAAGTAGCTTCAAAACGTGTATAAAGAGAATGTGGCTAAATGACAGCTTAACCCTAAATTCTTTACTTGAATTTTAGATGATCACTGAACCGTGTCTGAAATTTTTAGGCTGCTGTTATATTTTGACTTGAAAGACGCTAATCTGAACAATTGTAACATTAAAGATATACAGGCTACCTTTTAATCACTATAACCATTAGTAATTGTGTTTCCGTAGTAGCCTGTATATCTTTTAAGATATATTTTTCCAGATTTTAAGCAATATCAGGGCTCTTCAGGTCGAAATATATCAGCAGCCTAAAAAATTCATACATATTCGGGTTGGCATGTCTCTCGAAATTGTTCAGAAGTATGTTTATTTCGGACAAAATGTTAAGCTGGGTAGGAACAAAATCGAGAAAAAGCCAATAGGAGGATTCAGCTGGGCTGGACAGCTTTTGGAAAATTTCGTCAAGTCTTTTCGTCGCCCATTCCTCAATGCCTGAAGACAAAAGTGTTCAACCAGTGCGTCCTACCCGTAATGAAATACGGAGCCAAATCATGGACACTGACTGTGAGGTCCACAACCTCAAGTTGCTCGGCGAGCTATGGAACGAGCTATGCACGGAGTTTCTCTAAGAGATCGAATCCGAAATTAGGTGATTCGGCATAGAACTAAGGTAACCGACATAGCTCAGAGAATAAGCAAGCCGAGGTGGCAATGGGCTGGTCACATTTGTTGTAAAACTGATAACCGTTGGGGTAGCAGAGTTCTAGAGTGGAGACCGCGAATCGGCAAACGTAGTGTAGGACGCCCTCTGGCTAGATAGAGTGACAATCTGCTCAACGTAACTGGCAGTCATTGGAAGTGAAGAGCCGAAGATCGGGTTCATTGGCGCGCCTTGGGTGAGGCCTATGTCCAGCAGTGGACCTATATAACCTATACCTAGGTTGAAGATGAAAAATATAGAAATAAAAATTATAATACATGATTGATAGCGACGATCCAATGTCCATAATAATTTATGGTGTATTTGATATTTTTTATTTATACAAAAATGACTAGATAAATCAAGTTCTTAATCAAAATCAAAACTGAGATCATAAATAATACAAATGAGTAGAGTGAGAACAAACCTAAAAATAATAGAACCTTGTCTGATCACGCAATTTCGTTAATAATGGCAGAACTTATTACCGATAGTCTTAAAATAATTAAATAATTTACAAAATATTATCCTCACTTGTAAACTACAAATTATTATCAAAATTACTCATTCCGACATTGGTATCAGTATCCAATAAGTGACATTCTTCGAACTCGCCTCTCTTCTCATCAACTTTGCCAAAGTTATTCTTACACAGAAAGTCACTATCACAGACGAAATCATTCCTGTCTTCCATTATAGCTTCTTCGAAACCTTGTTCTCTATACCTCTTGTCAGTTTCATTATAATTCTGATATCTTTGGATCTCGAAATCAGGAGAAATTGTCTGTCCTTCATTTACCGTCTCCTTTCCTAGTATATCTTCGGTTTCAATAGCTACATTACTATTCATCTCATTAAAGTTAACTCGTGCAACTGTTTCATTTTTAACTTCATATTTCAACTCGCCCATATCTATGGCTTCTCTGTTTTCTAGCAAAGGTTTGAGATTCATCAAATTGAAGTTTGGAATGACTCTCGTGTCCCAGCTCTGAGGTATATTTTCTGGCACTGCTTCTATGTCTAGTTGGACATCTTCCCCGATTTTCTTGAAAGTGCCAAGGTTGTATTGTAATGGGATGGAGAATGAGGGTAGATCTGCGTGAGGGTTCTGTCTCGTAGGCAGAGCAGCTATGTGGATGGCAGGAGGCTGAGGCTTCGTTTTGGAGTAAGTACTTTGGCTTGGCGCTTCTGATATATTGACCATTTGGTTTGATGATACTGTAAAGAGAAAAGAGTTATCAACATCAATTTAATTATTTACCATTTATCAATATTTGCCGTTGTCACCATAAATATAAGCCAAAAAGGTACCACCATAAATATATTTGGATGGTTTGGATTACGTTTAAATGCAAATCTCCCCAAGTAAGACGTAATTGAAGTGCAGACCATCAGATCTTATATAATGGAGGGAAAATAGTTCTCTTACCTGGTATGGTGATAAAGTCCCGCATTTCCAGCGCAAGCGCAGAGGTTGACCTCTCAGGCGTTCGCGGCTGGCTCTGACCCGGGTAAGGTTCGCATCCGACTTTCTGCTGTTTCCGCCATTTTGCCCGACGGTTCTGAAACCATACCTGAAACGAAACGTGAGCATAAAGAAGTAAATTTCCAATTTGTATTTTATTTCTAATGAAAGAATAAGTTAGTTCTCGCGAGTTTAATACTTTATTTATAAAATTACACATGGATAATGCCCGCGTTTTAGTGTCGACATCCTCGACCATACTCGATACAAGATCCTCGTCCTTAAACTTCTGAGCAAGAACTCATAACTGCCGAGAATGTCGACAGTGCAATCAATCTAATCAACGGTTGCCTGGAAGAGATTTCTGCTTAGCGATAAGGCCGCCAATTGTACCACTTTTTTAGATATTTTTTTATTTGTGTTTATTTTGATGCAATAAAGTGTTATCTATCTCTAGATCTACAATGTTAGTCTGTCTAATAATTACTTATGTACTTATAACCTAATTTCAGAGAGACGAACAGTCCATATGCAGATCAATAGCCAGATGGATAAACAATATGGTTAGAGTTCAGGGTAAGACGTAAAACGGTAAAACGGCACAAGACCAGAAAAATATGTATAGCTTCTTTAGATGGTATTTTTTTTATGTTTCAAATATCAGGTTAAGAATTTTTACCTCACGTCATTGTAATTTTCAATTTTGGCTGATACTATCAATACTGCATGTGTAATATTATAATGCACCTACCATAAAATCTTTATTATGTTTATTATAATGTTTATATGTTTAGTAGTATTTGTTTGTTATCTTTATCTAGTATTTTACTAACACGTTGCCCAACATCTACCTTCTATTATATAGTAATATGTCTCATTGTAATCTGCGGTTGCCTGGAAGAGATCGCTGCTTAGTGATAAGGTCGCCGATTGTACTACTTTTTTAAGTTTATTTTTTATGTAAGTGTAATATCTATCTGTCTATCTAGATTGTAGAAACAGAGATAACCAGAAAACCCTTAATTACAAGTCACCAAAAGTTATCTTTTACCTGTACTCTGGCTTCAGTAAGGTCTATTCTCATGGCTAGTTCCTCTCTGAAGAAGACATCAGGATAGTGAGTCTTGTGGAACGCAGCCTCTAGCTGTTCCAGCTGAATATTGGAGAACGTAGTCCTGTAAACATATTAATAACACTGTAAAGTAACCAGTGTCACTTATAGGTACTAGGAATACAATGCCTTTGCAAACTTTGAAATATGTAATTAGGTACCTAATTAGGTTTTTGTAGTACTATTATTTATTCTGTGATATAGATTCTTATATACTGACGACCGGTTGATCTAGTGGCTAGAGACCCTAGGTACGAAATCAAACGGTCGCTGGTTCGAATCCTGTAAGGTGCAATCATTTGTGTGATGAGCAGAAATGTTTGTTTCTGAGTCATGGATGTAATATTCGTATCTATGTATGTTTATCAGTTGTCTAGTGCCCATAGTACAGGGTATCCTAGTTTGGGGCTAGGTATTTACTCGGTATATTGGTATATTGGTTATCCCAAATATGTTATTATTATTGATGATTATTTCCTACATTAAAATGACTACGGCAAAGAAAATTTACCCTATATTACGGTTTAACTGAATTTAAGTTAATAAATATGTTGACCTATATAATAAAAAGTTAAGGATATAATTATAAATACTAACGTGGTTTTTATACCTATATTTTAAAAGGCAATAAACCAGATGCTAACAATTCAACTAATATACTCACTTATATTAGTTGAATTGTTCCACTATAGTTTCGAGCACATCCGGCGCTCTTTATCAAGGAGTGTGCGGACCGCTCGCGAACGTGTCCGGCCCACCTGGAGAAAGAGCACCAGATGTGCTTGAAACTATGGTTGGAACAATTCAACTAATATAGAGGAGTAACTGCCTTTCAAAAGTCAAGGATAGATAGTAGCCTCTAAAATCTATAAATAAAAAAAAGTCACATTGACTGACTGACTGACAGACAACGAACAGAATGAACCGTTTTTTTTTAAATTCCATACCAAACTGGGTGAACGCGGATGGCAAAGTTCGCACGCGGGTAAGATACGGGGAGCTGCTAGTAGGAAACCAAAACCATAGAATCACCTGTATCTTCGTTGCTTGCGTTTTGGTATGTCGCATTTTGAATCTGAAATAAAAAAAATAGGTAACATAATAGAAAAACAAACACAAGTTTTTTTTTTTTTAACGAACATGTCTCTATCATCGATTGGATCACAACCGCACCCGCTACTGCCCTGGTGTGACAGTACCTTAATCAAACTGTGACAGCCTGCAGCAGCGATGTGATAAGACTATGACCACCTTATAGCCCACCTCTCACTGAAAGTAGGCCGAGTACCACTGAACGATTAGCTTGTGATGACCATAATGAGAAATCATGATGATTTGGGTTGATAATTTACTTGATTTCGGTGAGTACTCTTCGTCCTCTTCGTACTGCTGATGATGCTCAGCGCCTTCCTCGACCACCTCAGCAGCTGCGTACGTCTCGCTGGGTTCCGCCTCTGGACGCTCGCACAAAACCGAGCCTGAGCCAAGGCTGGAAGTAGAACGTTTAAGTTTTAGTTGCATTATAAAGATACCGAAAGAAAGAAGCAGATTTATCTGTCCTTTTCAACCTAATTCAGAATAAAGCGGGTTCTCAAGTATGTACTTAGTAATCCCCGTAGAGTTTCTTGGTGCTCTCTTCTCTAACGAGCGTATTTCCGAAGCACCGGTAGTCAAAGTGTTTTGCAAAGGCAAAAAGGCGTTATTATCAACTCTGAAGAATCGGCACATGAAATCTTCCTTTTAGTTTACCTATTTTAATGTTTGGCATATTTATAATATTTTAAGAATATTTTTTTCTCTATTTTTTTACTCTTCTAATGTTGCTTATCTATCTACTTATTATGAATCAATAAGAACGAAAAAGTCTGTTCAAAGGAGATAATTAAAAAAATATGTCTATGGTACTTAATATAAGCTAATGAAAAAAATATTTAAATTTGTTTGCTGTCTGTATGTTTGTTATCACATCACGTAAAATCTACAAGACCGTTTGTTCGATTAATAGATGCGATGGTGGCCTAACGGTTCTATAGTACAATTTAAAATCCAACGATACCGGGTTCAAAACCCAGGCTCAAAACCAATGACTTTTCTGTGTTATGTGCGGTTTTCCATCGCTCCGTGCTTCGGAGGGCATGTTAAGCTGTCGGTCCCAGCTGTTATTGATTTAGCAGTCGTTAAGCCATGTCAAAGGCCCTCGGGCGGCTTGATAAAATCTGACATCAGAGGCCGGCACTACCTCATACGACAAACAAACAAACATTAACAGATAGAAAGCAGGCCCTTCTTTGGGCACTGGGCACACTGGGCACGCGCGGGGCTACTCTACTCTCGCCCGAAAATCAGGCTTTCCGATTTCAGCAAGTTTAGATAAATTAATAATAATACACTTTAATGGTATACTAAATACACTTTAATGGTATACTAAATACACTTTAATGGTATACTAAATACACTGTTTCAAAGAAAAATCATCAGTTAACTAGTTTTTCATAATTTGTTTTTGTGTCTTTCATCATGAGTTACGGCAGTAACTTGCGCCAAATTTGAATTAAGCGAACGAAGCGAAACGTGAAGCGCCAAGTTTGAATTAACCAATTTAATTGATAAAATACATCAAAAATGGGTTCAAAATGTTACGTTGTGTTTAAAAAAAAAACGATTTTTCGCATGTTTTATACAAAAAAAATTAATTAAGAGAGACAAAACATATTATTTGATTAAAAATGTTATTGTGCACACAATCCATGGGAAATTTATGAAATCAGCATTATTTTGCTAGACCGATTTTTAATCTCAGAATTAGTGCAACCTCTAATGCAATAATACCTCATGAATAACGGTAATTCATTTATTTTAAATATGTTATAACGGTCTGAGGTCCTAGTTTTCGACAACAGACAGCGCTAAGATCTTCTCGCAGGATCCCTATTGCGACGTAAAACTGACCGGAACGGAAATTTGCCTGTATTCAGTGTTGCCAGATACACTGTAATTACAATAGATCTGCCGTATTTTTACGCCGTCGCAGATGCACCGTATTTTTATAAATACAGTGTATGGAGGCACTGTATTTTTTTGGCAACATGTTATAAAAATTTGCGTTCTATCGTATATTATCTATTCATTTAATGTGTCTGTACAGAAATGAAAATAAATGTAGAACTTTGCTTATCTACTTTCTTTGTCAGTCCTAACAAAATAGTGCTCTGTCAAGGTCATAGGGGCCTCATAGGGGTCATAATGTGCCCAGGGCCTCCTATAGGTTAAAAACGACCCTGATAGAAAGTCTATATTTTTAGATTTTTAGTTTCTAACTACATTACTAAAGTAAAGTAATATTTATTGCTCAACTGCCAGTAATAACTACAGATAGCAATATAGTAGGTAATTCATATCTCGTAACAGTTTACCCATATCAGGCATGCAATATTTCAACTTACAAAGTAATGATATTTATTTAAGGACTACACATGATATTATACAAAATATTACGTTTTATAACTTAAATACTCTTTTAAATTATAGAAGGATTTCCAATGAGCCATGACCTAAGTTTACTTTTAAAAATATTCTCATTTAAATCCTTCATATACAATGGTAAGTGACTATAGATCCTAATGCTCGTTATAAAAGCACTTTTATTATAAACATAGCTTTTAACTTTCGGTAAACAAAGATTATTTAAATATTTCCTGCGTAAATTAGTGCGTGCATCGGTTTGAGTTCGTAGTATTCCATATTATTATTGCCAAATAAACAAAGCTATTAGTATTATATACTAATGTAATGATATAAGACAACCGCTGGGGAATAAAGGTTCTCGAATGGCGACCACGAACAAGCAAGCGAAGTGTGGGGAGACCCCCCACACGATGGACCGACGACATTGTAGCCATCGCAGGAAGTCGGTGGATGGAGGTGGCACAAGATCGCTCGTCATGGCGCTCTTTGGGGGAGGCCTATGTTCAGCAGTGGACTTCTAAAGGCTGACATGATGATGATGATGATGATTACTAATGTAATGTATAACTACTAGTTCTAAAGAGCTTCCTAGGAACTACTGTTAGAATGCCAAATAATAATCTTGAGGAGTTAAGTGGCAACGAACAAACACACAGACTCCATGTCATACATCCTCATAAAACACTCTTGTTTTTTCAAGTCATGGTTCACATCATTTACTGGCTCAATGGCAATAGTGAATTAAGATTTTTGAAGATTCTCGAATTAATTATTTTGAATAATCAAATATCAACTCCAACCTCGCTATTTCCCCAACGTGATGGTTTATAAAATCACCAGTAAAAAGATTTTATTTACTTTATGAAGTAACGCAGTAAAAATCTCGTGAAAACAAACAAATGGTTCAATAAACCAGAAAACGTACTTTTAACTACGAATATTTTATATCTGTTTGGGACTTTTTTATTTTTAGCCGACTTCAAATTTGTGGAATCCCTCAATGACGTGATCATTTGGGTCAAATATCCGCAATTTTACTAGTGGTTACAATACTAGTACACAAGAAAATAGCAAAAATGCTTAGTTTGTTTGTTTGTCGCTATATTATAGTGTATAAGGTAGTGCTGACCTCTGCTGTCAGAGTTTACAAAGCCGCCCGAGGGCTTCTGACATGGCTTAACAACTGCTATGTATCAATAACAGCCGGGCCGACAGCTTGACGTGCTCTCCGAAGCACGGAGCGATGAACAACCGCACATAAGGCCTAGGTCCGAATCCGGTATCATTGGATTCTAAGTTGCACTATAGAATACATGTGCTTAGTGAAAAAATGTACGAGCAAACCTTCTTTTATTTTATTCTTTTGAGTAACGAGACGTGCAGGTTACTCGCTTGATGGTATGCGTAATGCCTGCCCATAACAATGGCATTGCCACCCAGTATTTTGGTTGCAAAATCTTGCGCGTTACTGCAGTGCGCTCGTCGCCCTGAGACATTAGTTTTTAAGTCTCATTGCCCAGTAATTTCACTGCAAACATTGCCCTTCAAACCGAAACACAGAAATGTTCACAAACTACTGCATAGTGGTTGAATATCTGACAAAGGAGTGGTACTTCCCCAGGGGGACTCTTGTAGAGTCCTACCTAGTAGTAGGTCAAAAATGGGTTCCATCGCTCGTCACCCGACTTACATGAAACTATTCTAGAATGCTTACCCATTAAACAAATTAGGTATGTTGTAACAGAAACTGGTGGTAGGTGATACGTCATCGTTCAAGATTGCTGCCGAGTCGAACCCTGAGGCTCCAGCGACGCTCTCTCGACCATCCATAGATTCTTCCATCTAAAATGGTATTCAACAATTTGTTAGATATGATGTCTTACGCATCCAGTTTAATAATATTTTTAGAATGCTAGTCTTCCCCGATTTTGCAGTGCCTCTGAGATGTTTGAAAAAATATCATCACAACAGCATCATAAAGACGGTACCAGAGAGTTCCCCTCTCCCGAGTTTTTTTTTGCAAATGGTGATTAATTAATAATAATTATAATAAATTATTTTATTTCAGGCATATAACCCATAATAGCGTAAAATAAACTTATAAGTAAAACATGATATCAACACTGTAAAATGGTGCAGTCAAAATTAGAACCAAAATTTAAACATGTTGTTTTTGTAATTATCGTCTGCATAGATAGATTGCTTCTCAAGATAGCCAGAACCTTTAAACTTACGTAGATACTGCCATCTCGTGTATTGTCCTAGGGCAATATTTTTCTGACATGACTGTAAATAAAGCGTCAACTAAATTCAGAAACTAACAATAGCCAGACTAAGATTTACTAAGTGTTTTGGCAGCTTTTTTTATCCGTCTGTGGATTATGTAGTAACTAAGTAGTTGTGGAGTGAATATGACTTCAAAGTAGACAGGTGTTTTTAACCTAGCGAGCGCGAAGCGTCTCCGTTTCAGCTTGGGCAAAAATGCTTTCGTAAGTCCGGATGTCAGTCCGGATCTCTTGTCTCCTCTTCAGGTTGCATTTCTCAACCGATCTAGACGAAACTTGGTATACAGGTTAAACGAACTTTTAGAATTTTTTAGTCGTCCGAGTACTTCCCCCAAAATCTCCACCCTATTTGATCCGATTTCTATGGTTCTTTTTTTATTTTAAAGGTATTAACTTTAAAATGGTCTTATAAAAATTTGGTAAAGATCTGATGAGGATCTTTGGCATGATGAACAGAATAGCTTTAGGTTTCTACCAGTGGAATCAGCCCTTTACCTACTAGTTAGGGATTGATGGAACACCTTGGTTATTAATATTACTTGTACAATAAGGAAACTAGATGGCGCTACTGTGCACTGCTAGATTGTTTGCAAAAATATTTGTACGTGCGAGCTCTACAGCTCACAGAGCCACTATTTAATAAATGTTATACTTTCTTATCATTCCCTTTTTAAAATATAAAGCCTTTAAATTATCATTAATATCCCTTTTTTGTTTTTTTTTTTTTAGTTTATACGTTTTACATATTTTAAAGACTTAAATTATAATCATTGTCAATTAAGTAATCGCACACGATTATCCATCGACGACAAGCCACTTGGTTAATTTAATCATGGAAAAAACTATTAACACCTTTACTTGCGATACCTGCTTATTTAATAAACCGTTTACTGAAGGTGATTGACCGAGCATCGGCAGTTACGGCGACGCTTAAATTGAATTAAATACTATAATTTAGTTAAGTTTATTAAATTACCACTAAATGAGTATAGTATTTTGTCATTTATCATTGACTAGTGGGAGAAACGGTGTTGTGGAGTCATTTGTTTTTGTTAATGTGTTTTTATATTGTTTAACATTAGGCTTGGTGCATTATTACCAGCATTAAAAAGTACATTTTATTTTGTGATTGCTGGTCAATTTTTTATGGTACCACTTTTAAAATTTCAACTATAAAGATTTGTGCGCTTTACCAGTGGCTAAAGAATTGCAAGATTTTTATAATGTGACATGCAATTTTATTGTGATGACGTAAAAGTGTTTTGTTTCGAAATATTTTGGTATAGACAGAACTTTAAATACTGAGAGTTTGTTTTAATGTTATAGAGTTGAGTTTAAATACGAAAACGTGATGAAACCAGTGTTTTTAAAGTTAAATAGAGATAAGTAGTTTATACAACAGTAATGACAATGTTCTTTAAATTAAGAATCTTTTTAAAATTTTAACAGATAAAGAAAGAAGACTTTTTTTTTTCTTGGACAATGATTAGTTATTGATAGGTACCTAATTCTATAGTAACTATGAATTACTTACTAGTTGGTAGAAGATAATTGGGTGTCGCAAATCTTGGGTACTTAATACTTACCTGTTAGTTAGACGATTATGTCTCATTATGTACGCCTTGCTTGTATCTACTTCTAGTTATTATAGTTAAACTAAAAAAACTACTGAGGGCAAAATGATTTGTGCGCAGAACCGTGTCCAAAATCTAATGGGTGTCTACATCTTGTTGGCTATTATTTCATTATTTTAAATAGTTAAGTATAGGTACGTAGGAATAAATATTCTATGGCAAGGTTGCTTGCAAGTTACGCAAATAAATGAAAGGAAAATAAACTAAAGGAAAAGGAAAGGAAATGAGCTCCAAACTCAGGTGTTTTGAGCAGATTGAGCCTAAGCTAGATACTTGGAACTTAATTTTGTATTTTTAGTATATTAGAGAATATGGTGGCAAATTTCCTTTACCTTTTAGAAAGAAAAAATGGTTGATCCAAACTAGAATTGGAAGACTGAGACTGGAAAACTGAGACTTGAGACGCTGTTTAGCATTAAGTAACTCCATGTAGGTACTTACACCATTTTGATCAAAACTATTAATAAATAAAAAGACCGAACTAAGAAGTGGATCAAGGAGGAAGTAATATAGTAGGTTGGTAGCATGTTAATTCTACAAATATAAATTAATTAGGCATCTACGAGAACTTAATTAAATTAAATAAAGACTTACATTAATCACAGCACTGCTCCCATGTCCGTTATTTTTCTAATTTAATAAACTGTCGGTAACGGTGGACTGTATCTATTGTCACGTGGTTAGCAGTACTGAAGCGGACGGACGGGCATCGACTGTCCGGCTTTGGACAGAGTGTACGGAGTCGCCGTTCGTTATAAAATGTTTTGTTTTTCAGGACTGCGCAAAATATATCTGAATGCTATAATGCTGGTAACATAGCACAGTTATAATTAACTATCCAGCATTCTAAAGTCATCGTTTCGTGATAACATAAAAATAACATAATCTTCATAGAAATCTTCCCAACGTTATAACTTGGGACATGATGGTGAAATAAAAATAATTGAAGCAAACCTTGTTAAGTAATTACCCCAAATAGCCGCCAAGTTCCTTGGCGATACATGGCGGAGGGGAGCTTTTTGGTGAGAAAAACTCCCTCGCACAAACAGCCCTTTCTTTTGTAAGTACTGATTTACCCATTTCGCGCCGAATTGCTAATATTCCGCAGACTTATCGCGAACGAGGTTGATTGACAACGGCACCGCCGGCGGGCGGTAGCACGGCACGGTAGCTGAAATTGCTACTACTGGGGCCGGCACGGTAAGTGGAAAGTTTTACCATGGTATATATGTGGCACCACAGTAAAAATGAAACGTGGGCTCGTTACACATGCGCTCCTATTTTTTTTTTAGTAATCACACCCTCTCCACTTCTTCCCCAGTCTCCTAGAAAACTCATGACGTTTCTATTACCCACACACTCGTAGAAAGCTAAGCACAGCTTACAGTAGAAGATGAAGCCAGACAAATGCCGAATGTATCTATTGCGGGTTTGAAGCCTTGTGCGCGGCGGGCCTTAGTTGTGAGCACGGGGGTATTTCGGAGTGGTGGAATGTAGGTGATTGAGATTATTAACTAAAAACCTACTTAGGCCGGTGTATCACTAGAAGAACTAGAATAAAATAGTATAGGAATCTCATTTATGTGACAGCTTAACTGCGTACCTAAATTAATTTTAATTAAATTTATTTTGCCAGCGCTCCGTACTCCAGAGGTCACGCTGCGAACAATAATAATTGACAGCAGTATTTAAGCCACGTCAGAGGCCCTTGTGTGACCTGACAAACTATAACTTTGAAAAAAAGAATAAAGAATAAGAATTAAAAAAAACTTATCACATATCTTGTTATGACACCAAGGCACAACCTACCAGAGAGGGTCAGGTAGTTTAGGGTGTGTCTCTGTGGCATCGTAGCTCCCAAACGAATGGCCCGATTTTGATGCGTTTTTTTCTGTTGGAAGGCTGATGTGATCTAGATGGTTCTTAGCTATAATGGGGAGAGTGGGGGGTCGGGGTTATATAAATTTTAATATGTGCTTGTATATGAAATAAATGGACCTAAGTGCATACCGAGTAAAGCTCTTTTTTACTTTACTACCTTGCGTATAATCATTCATATTGTTGGTGTTGTGTTTAATATTGTACTAGCTGTGCTGTGCCCGTGGCTTTCTTTGCTCGCCTGGTTATTTTTCTGGGAAATAAGGATCCGACGTGTTAGTCCAAAATGTATACCAATAATGAATTTCATAAAATTTCATTCAGACGTGAAAGTTTTTATCGATTGTTCGGCTTCTACTCAACGTATTGACATAGGTACAGTAGTCGCAGCGGAAGTATATGTCTCGGAAGTTATCTGCTAGTCGCTGCGCAAACTGCTATTATTCAGGCGCAGTCCGAATGTTGAAGGTAAAGACAGCATTGTATAACTGCCTCGCTCACTCGCTTACGGTTTCGCATATTCTATCTCGCTCTTACTTTATGCAGTTTTATCCCCACAGCAGAACCTGCGCAATCGTTCACAGAGCCTAACTTCACAAACATATAGATTGACTACGACTACTGTACCTAATAGTTTTAAGTCAAAACCTAAGCTATCCAACAATGAAAACCGCATCACAATCGGTCCAGTAGTTTTTACGTGATGCGCGAACAAACACCATTAAAAAAAAGGCATATTCTTGATTAAGACCCCGAGACCAACTTTTTTAAATTATTTTCTTTGTACATACTGTTTGTAGCAATGGTAGTAGGCTACCATTAATGACAGCCGGGACCTACAGCTTATCGTGCCCTCCGAAGTACGAAACGCTGGAAACCGCTCATAACTTAGAAAAAGCATTGTTGCGGACGTCCTAGACGGTTAAAAATACAAGTTAGAATCCAAGGATACCAGGTTCGGTCCTATGCTCCGCAACAATGATTTTTCTAAGTTATGTGCGGTTTCCAGCGTTTCGTACTTCGGAGGGCACGATAAGCTGTAGGTCCCGGCTGTTATTAATTAATAGCAGTCATTAAGATTAAGCAATGCCAGACGCCCTCGGGCGGCCCGACAAACTCTGACACGGCCTACACTACCTCATTACAAACAAAAATAAGTAGATACCTATTATTATTCAATACCGACGTCCGTAGTTAAAACTATCGCAAATTCAGTTCTTACCCACCACCGGAGACCACCTGGGTGAATCGTTGAAAGTTTTTTTTTACAACGGCTCATGTCTCAGATAAAACTTGAACGGCCCTAACTAACCCCTAACTTTATATTGGTGACGGTACACCTCAGAAATTTGGTGCTGGCCGTGTGGCCATTATAATATACGCCATATTTGAGTACAAGTTTATTTCATAGAACCAAAACATAACTACCCACATTTGTTGATATAAAAATTAATGAATCTAAATCACGCATATTACACACATGACATTATCTACGGATGTTCAATGTTGAACAACTGCAGATGTCAACAAAACATTTAAAATAGACCATTAAATTATAATCATAATGTCTATGCACTGCAAATCTGAAAAGTTTTGATATCAAGGTGGACGGTGGAAACTAAATATTTCCCAAGGAACACCCAGGTGGACAAAGGTGAGCCGTTGTAAAAAAACTTTCCACGGTTCACCCAGGTGGTCTCAGGTGGACGGTGGGTAAGAACTGCGCAAATTGTGTTTGATTGAATAATGTGCCTACTTTATAATTGGAGTGTACTGTTATATATTGTGTGGCGTGTGTAAATTCTATGATAACTTGACACGCAGCTCAACAAAATAAATGCGTATATCATAGATTTTGTGTCAATATTTATAAAGAGCCAATAAGCCTGGCCTGACGTTCATTTGTGGGAGAAAAACAGAGCCAACAGAGATGCAGATTCTGAACAACACAAAAAAATTACAATCATAGTATTGGATTCGATTTATTCTTAGGTTATTCGACAGATTGTCACGAGTCAAGTAATAACAATCATAGTATTGGATTCGATTTATTCTTAGGTTATTCGACAGATTGTCACGAGTCAAGTAATAACAATCATAGTATTGGATTCGATTTATTCTTAGGTTATTCGACAGATTGTCACGAGTCAAGTAATTCACAAAATTGAAAAATAAAACAACAGACGTATCGTCATGAATTAATTCATATTTAATAAATAAATACATTTCCATAGTTTTAATTATTTAATTAAATTAAACTATTGTAAGTGACTTAGTTGTAGCAACTGTTCAACAACTTGTTTTTATACAACATATAAGTGACGCATGCGCGTTTATTGCTTATGTACTAATTTATATAACAATATATAACTAAAGGGATATATATTAGATTTCTTTAATATACATATAGAATAGAGATAAAGTAATAAGTTAGTATGTAGACTATGTTACAGAAAAAACAAACCGTTACTAAGACTTAAAAGTGATTAATTTAAATTACACCAGCATACCTTAGAAATATAATGTTTTATATGTGTACTATAAATTTCTTACAATGGAATTAGAAAGAAAAATAGATAAAACCTCACAATTATTACCTTCAAAATTTTTACCAATATTAACATCAGCAGGGTGTTAAAAAGTATCAAAACTTTATAATGTCAATCGGCGCGGGCGTAAGCAAATTATTTACTAATAAAGAACGCGGATACTAGCGCTAACGCTAAACGCTACTAAATGCGCGCGGTCTAAAATAGTACGCTGAAAAGCCGGCAGATGGCGTTTTCACAAAGTGATCACTTGGTGACAAAGGCATTTACCTTTTGGCTTTTCGTGAACTCCAAGTTTAGTCCAAGTAAAATTATTTTGCATTGTTACTACTACTCAGAGAGTTTGAGTTGTTGTCATCCTCATAAATTAATTAAAAGATGAAACTTGCCGCTACCTTAAAATCGCATTTCATGTTTGTACTATATCCGTAAGTTACTCAGTACTAGTAACTTACGGATATAACGTAGTTACAGTGATGTGAACTGGCAATGCCGCACTTGTATTATGTCCGACAGCTGTCAATGTCCATAACCAACCAATACATTTTTACTAGCAACTTCATCTAACAGGTATATACTCGCGTCTACGATCTAACGGGTTTTTTGAATGGATTCAAGCTGTCATGTTGTTAATTTGTATTTTTTCCTCAAACTTGTGTTTTTTCGATAGCTAAATGTGTAATATTGGTGGAATATTAACCATCAGGCGTTCGTTAACGTGCACGAGTGTTGGCAAAGGATAAAAACGTTTTCAGTACAACGTCCACCATTTTACTGATTCGAAACTTTGACAATTTGACTGTGACGTGACAATATGACTTTCTAAAACTGAAAACTTGACATTGACGTAATGGTTGGCATTACCGCCGCAGAAGCAAAAATAATAATTTAAAAAAAACTTTGTCTGAGGTTTAGAACAAACGCATAATATTTAATTGTACAATAGCACATCTTATTACTTTATATTATAATGTTTCCCCTGCTGGTAATAAAACAAATTTGAGGCTTTACAATTAAGTAGGTACAATGACGTTTAAGATAATCTGTATTAAAGTTAAGTTTCAAGTAAGTAGCATTTTGAATACAAGAAAAAATACATCTTTGGCTTCAAGCGAAATTTACAAAAAGCATTTTTTATCAACCCACACAAAAAACATGTTTTAATTTATTTAGAAACTGGAAGAACTGGGAAAACCGAAAGGAGTGTTATGATTTAAACATCCATAATAAGTAAGTCACATTTTGTTTGAAAGCAATATAGCTTGACCCATTAACATGACACGAGGGAAAAAAAACAGTTTCAGTTAAATAAATTAAAACACATAGCCACTATCACAAAATCATACCATATACCTAACATAATAAGGACGCATTTCGCTTGAAATACGTATAAGAAATTACATTCGAGTTCATAGATAAAATTTATATTGGTTACACTTTTTTTACAATTACAAGGTAATAATTAATACACAAGGTTCAAAATCCAACGACGAAACACATTATATCAATTCCTTACTTTTCATTCCTTATCTTTAGAGACAATTTTAATTATAATTTTAGTTTAGTCAGTCACATAAATCATACACGAAATGTTTAGTGTTTTTTATTTTATTTTGTGCCAGAAAAAGTGACTGACAATAATTTTATTTTAAACATAGAAATCAGAATATTAATAAGGAGATTCATTTTTTATTAAAATACTCTTTATTCAGTTCAAAAGATAGTCCAAATATCAATAATTTTCTATAATTGTGTATAATTACTTGAATATATTTGGAACGGAAGGGTTTTCTACAATGAAACGTAGAATTCAACAAAGTTTAAATTCTCACTATCTACCGTATCAAATAGTAGAAACAACAAATGTTTACGGTACAAAGTCAACAGTAACTACGCGCGTAATATTAGTCAACATTATATTCAAAGACTTGGTCGGTCTTCTACAGGATTTTTTTAGAAGAGGAGAGGTTACACAAAGTATGGAGTGAAGCCAACCGAAGGAGAAGAAATATTATAAGTGAAAGAGCGAAGCGTATCGAAAGAGAAAAGGTCCTCCTGTAAATAATATCTCCTATGTTACGAAAATCCAATATAAAACCAAACTACCCTGGCCTTCATAACTTAGTATCACAGTTTTAATGTCTGTCTGTTCGTGCATCACGTTAAAACTACTAGACCGATTGCGACGCAATTTTCACTGCTGGCTCCTGCTTTTTTTGCTGTACTTGGTATCTCAATCCGATGAGTAGAATTTTAATGAAATTAAATTTAATAAAAGCAATTTAATAAAAATCTATTCATTTTAAAAGTGTAGTATTAAGTTTTTAAGGCCATTGTAGTTCGCCGCACCTTCGCTCCGTTTTTGAATGAGATTAGATCTGTCTTGTGTCGAACTAGTACAGCCTAATATTGCATTTGATTGGGTAACATAATTATATAACTTAATACTTGTATTTACTTACTATGGAAACTTATTCTGTGAGAAGTCAAGGGAGGAATATAAATTAGAATATGTGAATGTTAACAATTTTTTAATAGTTACTGTAATGCTGAATATGTCAGAATGACCGACCAAATATTAATGATACTTATCGCTATACATATTTAGGGTAAGTATACATACTGGTAAGTCCATGGGAAGTTATCGGTAACGTTGTATATACCTACTAAGGATGCTGTAGGGTTTTCAACCGTATTACAAAGGAATAAGGTTATAGTAAAAGTTAGGAAAGAACGAAGAAATTAAATGGAAAGTTATATACGACTAAGGAAAATAGTTTATTTTTTAATTTAAATTCACGATTACTACGAATCTGATTTGAATGCGAAGTTACATTAATCTCTTTTACAAAAGAGAAACAAGCTAGTTCCAATTTAAAAAATCGAAATTATTACCTAGTTTATTTTAGAAAATTCAAATAAGTGAACGCTTGGAAAACTCAGTTTTGAAGTTACAAGAAGGAGAGTCAGGGTCACTAACTACCTATCTAATTCAAAAACTTCAACAAACGTCTAAATCTAATAAAATTCTCAACGATAGTGAATAAATTCGTATTTTTTAATAATTTTAAATGTTAATATATACGTCGCCGTCTAATAATAATGCACAATTAATAATATAACGCGCTAAGCATTATAAAAATTCACTCAGCATTGTAAAATTTTGAACAAGTATTCTGCAACTTTATTTAAAACAACTTCGTGTAAAATGTTCGTAGCCAAAAGTTAAGTTATGAACAATGGTACCTGTAAGTAATCGCGCACTATCAATAAACGACCCTCTATTTGTTCAATGTGATTTAAACTACGTATTGATTGAATTGTTTATGCTTTTACATATAAAAGTGTATCTATCGCTATTGCGCTGGCTATTCCAAACGTATGTACGTATAATTTTATGTAACCGTGAATATAAAAAAGAGCCAACATAACCATATGAAAGAAAATCCTCTTTTCTATGGCTCAAGCGGTTTGAGTTTTTCTTCCTGCTTATAGAAAATCAAGTATTGCAATAATTTATTATACTTGAAACACGTGAGAGTTAATGGGCTATTTGAATAAAGATAAGTGAAACCTTTTGCATAAATTATATTGAAGTAAATGCTTCCGTTTGCATTAGTTCACATCACATTATTGATCAAAAGTGACGCATTTACTTCAAATAATTGACGCAAAAGGTTATGCTCACATTTTAATTCAAATTTCACTGCAGGAAACAGCACGGCAGAAAGGCAGAGCAGTGGAAATAACAGAATGACAGATCACAGAACGGTGGGCGTTTATTTTGGACAGTACAGCCACGGAACGCCGACGGTAACCTCATTATTGACACTTCGTCACATATATAAGCTTAACAATAAAGGCCCGGACGAACAGGAAGAACAGGAAGTGTACGTAAGTGACGCTTTATTACGCTCAAAGCGTAATAAAGCGTCGCATACAACGCTACCTCAGAGCTTCAGCACTGCGTTGTGTTGTACTATTCAAGTTGGTACCTGTCAAACAGAGCACGCGCGCTAGTATGTACGCGACGCTTTTTCGCGATGTCAGGACGTGGCGTTGTAATTTTTTACAGAGTTTAGATGTCAAACAGAAAGCGTTCTTAGCGTTATTGATGCCTTGACGCGCGCTAGTGATGCCTCCTGTTTGGCCAGGCCTTAAGTGATCGTGACAGGTCTCTGTCCTGACTACATAATGTACTGCGGTCCTGGCGTTTTAAACTGCACGTGCGTTTACACGTCTTTAGTTTCGCGGCAGTGAGAGCGAAAGGTAGTAAGAGAAATGTAGTGCCTTAAGAGCGGTCGGTTATTTAACTGTTCTGCCTTAGTAACTTTTTTGACATAACTGTTCTGTCTCGGAAATCGCGTTTAAATTGTAGCAGTACTGTTCTGGCCACTGTTCTGCTCGCTGTACTGTCCTTGCGTGGAACAGGTTAGGATCGATGTCCCTGATTTTCTCTCCTTTACATCTTTCTCTTTTTTCCTTTTTATTTCTGCTTTCCTTTTTTATTCTCGTCCAAAAAAAGGGATGAACGCACAAAGCTAATCGCTTCTGCCAAAGAAATGAGGCCACGTCTTTATATATTTTTTTTTCTATTATTTATATTCGTAATACTTTATGGTTGGTAACGTGCAATGAAATCTATTATAAATGATGATAGATATCAAATCTGAACGATAATTGAAAAATGCAATGATTCTCGTGTCCCTTTTTTACTAATCTGTAACTATATCTGATATAATATATGTATTGCTAATTCTATCGTTAAGAAAATCGGTACATATCTACAACTGCCTCAAATCCGGCGCATGAGTGGCGGATCCGGGGTTTACGCGTCCGACGGATTAAAGTAAGCCAGAGTATAGATTTGACACCAATGAGACTTCGTGAGCAACTATGTTGCACGTAACTTGCAACAAGGAGAATTACACGCTTGTGATCATCGACAATTCTCCACGTTGCACGACATATCAACAACATGCAACATTGTCATTATAAAACCTAGCATTTAAAGTAATTGGTAACATTCGATTCATGCTATATGAAACCAAGGTCTGATAGATTAGGATTTACTTTACGTATTAAAAGTACTTAGTGGTTATTTCCTAACGGAGTATTTTTGGGAAATAAATTATTTTATCAAGGTTTGATTAGAAATTATACAGATTATAACGAACTAGTTCCACCGATTCCTAACAAAAACTACATCCAAAAATGTGGACCCTTGTTTTATTCGATTCATATACGACTAACCTTTCCAATACAACGTTAGTTATAAAACATATATTTGTATGAGCGACGGAGACACATCTTATGTTCATTATCATCTGCATGCTCGCGTCAAAATGAAAAAATTATACGCCTATCGCTTATTTTCCAATATCGGTATATAAGCGTGAGTTCCAAGGGTTAAAACGCACTAAATTTATCTCGTAAAAGTGAACTCAGTGAGTTTAATATGCAACCTCATGTCTCGTCAATCTCTTGAGTTTTTAATTCTATCAATATGTTAGTCTGCGTGAGATTTGACACCAGCAATATAAGTCAGTTATGTCTTTCAGTGTACGAAAATATTATGTCGCCGTTAAGCCATTACTTTTTCGCCGTTTCTTATAATATTTTCGTAATGTTTGTATTTTTCCGTAAATCTGTGTCATAAATTTATATTAATAAATTCGAGTACCAACCTTCTTGGCACTTTAGTTTCTATCCAAAATCGTTTCAAACACCTTTTTCCAAAACCTTATACCCTGATTAATCAGATGTAAATGTTAGGTAAGTGTAATACTTTTCTCAATACACCGTTTTTGAAGTGAAAGTTCACTAGAGTAAGATGAACCCGCAGTTTAGACAGTTTTTAATAAAAAAGGGGTCTTCATGACCGCAGTCCAGATAGCCGTAACAGATTGCTCTTCCATGTTCTATATGTCAGCTAATATTCGAACCGCATACGTAAAATCACAATCAATTAGTGATTTTACAAATTACCTTGAATTATGGTTGAAATTCCGAAGAAGGATAGCTAGGTATACCCCAACCACTCTGGATGTTAAATTTCAGTAAAAAAATAACCTTTATTGAAGTTACTTCTTGAAATCAATATCTGTAATGTTCAGAGTTTCGCTTTAGTGATATTTATCTATAAAATTCACCTTATTTCTTACAACAGATAAAATCGTAACCTCGACATAAATTATGTAACCAAAATTATGTACGTCAGCTAATGAAGCAATGATCTCAATAAATGAATGGATGATATAATATCAATGGAATGAATACAATGAAAATAAGATGGCACTTAGAAAGTTACGAACCCTACTCCAAAATAACCATACTCGTATAAATGCCTTCTACCTTCAAGAAAACCAATCAGAGCGTTCCAAAATTCGGAAATCATCCAATCACAGCGAATGATTTCAGGAACGAATCGTTGAAATCCCGATCAAAATTAATAAAACCGTTGGTAGACGGTATTGTAAAGGTGGTTTTACACTTCCGTGCTTTTTCCGACTCCGTGCTTGGTGTCGGGAACACCGGACGCGCTCAGTTTCCTTATGCGACTCGGGAATATGCCACCGATACCGCTGAATAGTCGGCCTGAAAATAATAATAAACATTAGTTATTAGGCGTTACTTTAAAGTTACGTCGTTTAGGCATCTAATTTATCTCTATCATTGGAGTAAGAGAGTTATTATTAGTTTGTCTTTCATCCTTTAATATATACATATACTGAAGTTTTTGCTAGAAATAGTGTGCATATATGAGTAAATTCACTGACTTTCGTTTTCAATAAACGAATTGTCGCCTCTAAATAAAAATAAAATATTTACGAACAACAATTAAAAGTGCAATGCTTCGAAATTTGTTTTCATTTAAAACTTTATGAGCACACAGAATACCCCAACGAGGCCACCAACAACACCGATCAATCAGGTGCAGGTTTACAATATAACGGTGTCTATAGAATCGCAGAAATCGGATAATTTGTAAAACTGTGAACTGATTGGTTGATAGTATTTTATAGTGCATTTCCTTTACGGTTGGAGACAGAAAGATTGTAATTTATCGAAATTGTATTCGTTTTAATGTAAATTGAATGCTCCTTTCAATTTTTTGTCTGTATGTTCGTTATTTTTTTTTGTTTTGTTTTGTGTTTTTTTTGTGTCTATTTGTTCTTATTATTAAAATTTGCCGGTTCTTACAATAGTTTAGTGACATACACATGAACTAATGATGATTTGAGACAAAGTACTCACTCTCCTTTCATAAAAAATTTAACGTTATTTAATTACGACTATTCTATATTTAAAAATAGGCCTCGTTCCAGTGCATGTCATTTCAAGTCAGCGAAAACAAGACAAAACTTATTTTAACTACAAAATGGTTCGAAAATGTTGATAAGGGCAATAATGTGAATAAGGGCTAGGGCATATGTAGACGAATTCATGTTTAACGAGGAGTACAAAAACGAAGACTACATGTATGTTGCATGCATGTTAACCAAAACGTCATACTTTACGTCAGTTTGTCTCGAGTCTATAGTTGTAACGTTATGGTTCGACTAGACTTGATTCTACAGTCGTAGTCGCAACTATTTATTCTGTGGTCGCAACGTTAAGTCGTCAGTCGTAATGCTATGGTTTCCGTCAATAAGTCTCAAGTCTACAGTATCGTAACGTTATGGTAACGTCAACTTGTCAAAATCATTTACGTCAAGTAGTCTCGAGATTTACATTCGTAACATAATGGTTTACGTCAAGTAGTCTCGAGTGTGCAGTATCGTAACGTTATAACGTCTAACGTTTAGTTTCATGTCTAGTAGTGAGGTTAGGATTTACGTCAACTTGTCAACATTTCTCAAGTCTACAGTCGTAACTTTATGGTTCACGTCAACTTGTCACAAGTATAGTCTAAATAGTTCTAAAGATACGTTAGATAGTAAATGGTACAAAAATGAAGGACCTGGTGGCTACATGTAGGGTGCATGTTTACCGGGGGAGCGCTGGTCGGGCGGGTGGCGCGGGGACGTCGCCAGTGCGTTGCGGCTGCCCTGCTGGAAGGAGACTGACATCCCGCTGTCGAGAGAGCCGACTGAGCCGCGGCGTTGTAGGCGCTCCGCTGCTAAAGCCACTGTTGGGAAAAATACTTAATCAAAACCTAGACTAACTAGTCTATCCTCCGATCATTGACATTGCAGGAACAATGGTGTCATTAAAAGAGCTATATTGTTTGATGCGTGGTTAAACTGTTGTTAGATTTGTATTCGTACATTTTGACTATTTGATTAACTACTGATTAGAAAACAGGTCCTAATCAGAGATCGTAAAAATTAGTATGCAGGACTAGCTGTGCCCGCGGCTTTGTCCGCTTGGTAATTTCTCGGGGTTAAAAGTTACCTATTAACACATAGGTACCAAAAGTACCTACAAAGTACAAAATACAAATTTTTGTTCTGCCGTCTAATAGATTTTTATTGATTGCTCGGCTTCTACTCATCGGATTGAGATACCAAGTACACCAGTTTTTAAGTAAAATCCCAAGCTATCCAACAGTGAAAACCGCATCGCAATTGGTCCAGTAGTTTTTAAATGATGCGTACAAACAACAAACAGACACAGAAAGACAGTTTTCTTTTTTTTGCTTTTATTAGTACCGTTTTTTTAATATATCTTCATTGTACAGACTTTTTGGTACTTACAGTTTTATTATAAGTATAGATAGATGATAGATTGTTGGTAGATAAATTGGTTTTCTACAAAGTTAACACGTCACCTAGCAAATTAAGTAATCAAAAAGACTAACAATTTATTAAATACCTACGAAGTTGTTGGGGGTAACTACATTACGACATTTTCTACTGTTCTAATGCGTCAACCAGTTTAATGATTTAAGAAGGATAAACATGTTTAGATTTTGGCAACTTGCTGTAAATCCAGTCATAAAGGATTTGGAGTTAAGAGTAAGCAAGAAGAGAGTATACCTAGGTATACCAGGACGAGTGAAACAGAAAGTTTGTTGAAATAGAGACAGAACATTATTTAAATAAAAGAGAACCAGTATGTGAGCCATTCGTTTATGGTCTTAATATTGAAACATGAATCAACTTATGCAATTGCATGAAGAACGTATGGAATCCATTCATTTATGGTTTTAAGATCCCATGCAACAGCGTTTAACGGTACAACAAAAGCGACTACACAACAAGTTTAAAGCTTAGTTCACACTTCACACTGGAACGAAAAACATCGCAAAGTGTAAACTAAACGTGTCTAATTTCAGAACATTTTAACCTATAGATAATTTATTCTTACCTCCTTTGTACCCTATTGCCGCCGTAAAGAGATAAACATTGTAAAACATACTCTTCCTTTAGTTTATGAAGAGGGTGAAGATGTGGTCAATTTTATGGATGCATGTTATACATTAGTTTTAATGAACAGTCATTTTAATCTGGTATCTACGTATGCAGTAATAAAGCATAATATTTCAAATAAATCTTCGAAACGGAAATGGCAGAAGAGAAATTCAAAACCTTATAAATATTGATTTACCTCTTTTTTGTATTAGATTGGGAATTGTTCCGACGGAACGCACTACATAGTCTCCAATCGTGTCAGAAGAAGGTTTAATTCGTAAGGTTTATTTTTGTATTCATCCACGTCTGTATTAATGCTTTTAGTAACGGCATCACCAAAATAGCGATATAGAGTCAGGATTTGCTAAGGTACACTGCCAACGTCAGCATCGCGATAGTATCTCGACCTTTTTGCGACCTTTGCCTTTACTCCCTACCTTCGTCGTCTAACTAAACCTTCGATGAAAGAAACATATAAGGATTCATTAAGTTCGCCCCACAGGTTCGCCCGATTCGTGGTCCTCCAAAACTCACGCAATTTAAAATCTCCGCGCATGGCCCGCTTATAGTGAACCCGGCTTCTTTAATTGGCAAATAGGTAACTATACTTAATCATCATAAAAAGTAAAAAGCAGTTATTCATGGTTTTGAGCCGGGGCAGCACACAACTAATCGACTACGCGCGCTGACACACGCTTGTGTGCGTAACACGTAAATGTTTGCGTGGAGCGAACAGGCAAGCGATACGGGTTAATGTGTGGAAAACAGATGGCACAATATCGCTTGCGATCTTTTGATAACGAACTGTGACTTACGGTTTTGTACCACGCGATACGCACACCACAAATAGTCGCGTGGTCGCATTTTGAATATTAGTATGAGTATCTTAATAATCGTCGATGAAAGAAACAAATAAAGATCACTCACTTATGATTGATCTTTATTTGTTTCTTTCATCGAAGGTCTAAACCTAACAAAAAGCCTATAACTCAGCACGCTGTGAAATAATAATTTTATCAAATTCGAAACGTAAAAATAACCACAAAAAGTACTATATTTTTAACTAAAAATCCGAATTCAAGGAGACTTTCTAAAGGTCCAGTAGATTATTAATTTTATATTATCCTTTTAAATAAAACAATAATCATCCAAATCAGAAATCATGGAGATAAGAGGTAACATAAAAAAAACATACAGAAAAATTGAGAATCTCCTTCTCGTGAATGTCGATAATAAAGACTTGAAACTGCATTCCATTATAGCTTGCTAGGAAATGTACGGCTCTACATGCGAATATTGTCCCTCTTCCCTGTATGTTGATTTTTGCGTTCCAATTTAATTTGCGTCTCACAATGACCACTCAACAATAACTATTGTTAGGTCCTTACCCGGGTCGTTAATATCGACGAGCGAGTTGCTGAGCACGTTCCGTTTGATGATGCTGGTGGGTGGAGGGTTCTGTGACAGTCGCAACGGCGCGGCGGGCGCCGGGCACGACGGCGGTGGTGGCACCACCACTCTGTAGATATAATTACATCAAGAAGTAAATAGGCTGCTCACCTACTTATGGAAAATATAGACCTTGTATTATCAATGGTTAGGCTACCCCGAACAGTACCAGTTGAAGTAGCTCTACCACAGACATATCTCACCATAATGTTGTGACATCACACGCGCCATTGAGGTGTTTGCTATTCTCAGACCCTTTCTGACAGCACTGTACATGACAGCGATATTTGTACGCAGGTGCTTAGTTGCTAGTTAAATAAATAAATATAAATATATTCCTGCAATTCCACACCAATTACCTTGCCCCAAACTAGGATACCCTGTACTATGGGCACTAGATAACGGATAAACATACATAGATACGAATATTACATCCATGACTCGGAAAGAAACATTTCTGCTCGTCACACAAATGATTTTCAGGATTCGAACCCGCGACTGTTCGATTTCGTACCTAGGTTCTCTAGCCACTAGACCAACCGGTTGTTTTTAGTTAAGTTTCTCTCTTGATTGCTGTGTTGCTGTGTACAGTATGTTGGAAATAAACAGTTTTTTATATTTTTATGCGCTTTATATTAGCTTCACTTGTATGTTTGTAACCGACTCCTTTAGACGCTATTTTGACCCACTTTAAAGGTCAGATTTCATTCAAATTTTGCACACCTGTCAAAGACCTATGACAATGCAATAATTCGATTAAAATAGCCGAAAAAGTAGAAAATAAATAATTGTTTAAAAAAACTAAAACACGATTTTTTCAACATAAAACTTTTTTTTCTTATTTACACTATTATTCATTTATATTTATTAGATTTTTTTACACTATTATTAATTCAAAATTATTAAAATTTATTTTTTAGTTTTTTTTCTATATAAAGCGTGTTTTTTAGTTTTTTTTAACAATTATTTTTTAATTTGTAATTACGAGAAAATTCGAGAGATATCGCGAAAATTTTGAATAAAAATAAATATATCCAGCCTAGTTTCTTATTAGTCATTTAGAGGGACCTTAATTTTAATATTTTGTAGTAATTTCGCAAACCCACGAAATTAATCTTATTTTCAGCCGTAGTTGTCCCATTGCAGGGCAAAGGCTGAAAGTCTTGTTTTCATAAAATTTCATATAGATAAACCTAAAAGGCAAAGTTAGTAGAAAATGTAATCTTTATTCTGAAACACTACATCGAAATATCAAAGGCAACAATACAGGTCAAAGTCAAAGTATTTTATAGTAAAATGGCAATATAATAGCACTTTTTCAAATCAAAATTAACATCTCATGAACGAGGAGAAAACATAAAACATAATATACATAACATAACATATTATAAATAGATTAAATCAATAAAATTAAGTAAACTAAGTATGCTTTGAGTTTGAAAATGAAATTTCCCTTTCATGTGCCGACGGAGTTAAATCTCACAAGGGAAAAGGAAATACCCTTCTGACTCTACTAGTGCTTCGGAAATACGCCCGTTTGAGAAGAGTGCACCAAGAAACTCTACGGGGATGTCAGTTTTCAAACATAAATATCGTTCCATCCGCTTGAGAGCTACGGTCGTCACCCCCCTCCCCCATTATAGCTAAGAACCATTTCGATTACCTCAGCTTTCAAATATAAAAAAACCACAGCTAAATCGGTCCATTCGTTCAAAAGCTACGATTCCCCCCCCCCCCCCACCCCTACCCCCTCCATCACCCCTTTATAGCTATGAACCATCTCGTTTACCCTAGCTTTCAAACATAAAAAACCACAGTTAAATCGGTCCATTTGTTTGGAAGCTACTATTTTCACCCCCCTTTTCTCACCCCCCCCCCTTTTTCTCACCTCCCCATTCCCCCCTCCCCCTCCGCATATATCTAAGAACAATCTCGATCACATCAGCTTTTGAACAGAAAAAAAACGCATTTTGATGCGGTCCATTCGTTTGGGAGCTACGATCATCACCTCCCATTATAGCTAAGAACCATCTCGTTTACCTCAGCTTTCAAATATAAAAAACTGCAGCTAAATCGGTTCATTTGTTCGAAAGCTACGATGCCACATCCAGACACACATCCACATACACACAGTGATACACATCCTAAACTTATAACACCCGTCTCTTTGTTCGGGATTAAAAAGTGACAATGAGATGTCCCACAATCGTCAACCCATCAAACTGGGAAAAATAAAACAAATGACTAATAAGAAACTAGGTCGGACCAGTCCCCACAAGCAGCTCCCGTTCACAAGTGTGACTTGTATACACAAGTCATCATCCTCCTCAACCATTTTAGAGGGAAGAGTACACATATCCGCCGCAAGTTAAGACATTTTAGTGAGCAGGGAACCATACATACCCATGCACATGTATTCCATGGTCTATACACTGTTGATGATCGATCTCCACGTCAGCTACGCCACTGTCTCTATTCTCCATCACTGCAAAAGAAAAAATAACGTTTTTTGACCTCTACTTGAAGCTATAGTTGTACCGCTTAACTGCCGGAGGGACAGCGAATTATACTTTATTTCTAAGTATTTCTGCAATCCATATTAAACTATGCCAAACGGTAAGTCAGACTAATGATACATACATTGATAAATAAAGTAGATAAAATAGGTAGCTCTAACTAGGATTTAACTAACGCCTATGTATAATGGAACTAACATAAAATAATGAGTAGGTTTAAATAATGTTTTTCCTAACTTAAATTTAGAATAGGGTATTGTTAGAAGGAAGTAGGTAGTTTGTCGTATGAGGAAGTGGCCTCTGGTGGTAGTTAAACATATCTGAGAGGCATATATATTATGTAATATAATTAGTCAATATTTGGCGCAGATACTATTACTAACTTTTGGTCTAGCAATCTAAGATTGTGGCTTGTAGATACTCGCAGCTACTTTACACTTACCATTTCTAGCATTATTCCCTCCCGTGCCCCTGCCCTTGCCCCTGTTCAGCTCTCCATCGATCCTCATGGCTTCCATCTCGTCCATCTCGGCGATGCTCTCACGGAGGTCCTCCGCAAACTTGCAGCGGTCGTGTTCGTTGCGCGCGTTGAATGTGGCGAGCCTGCGGCCGTCCACGCGACGGGAAAGGCGGATGCCGAACGGATAATCTGTGAAGGAAGGAACTTGTTAGGCACACTTAGTTTCTAGTCTGTATAGATACAACATTAGTCTATGCATCATGGGACACAAATGTTAGCTCATTGATTTACGGTGATATAGAATCGATAGAATCGATAGATTCGATTACCGTAAGTCGGGTTTAGACACTAACGGAGGAATTTGGATGATGAGTCACGGTAGCCGAATTGGTTTATGGCATGTTGTCTTGCAGAGGCACGGAATGATGCAAGTTTGAGCCCCGTCCGAGATCCAACATTTTCCTTTAGAATATTATAAGATAATGTATGAATGTTAAAAGTCACAACAGCATCCTGAAAACAGTGGCGGAGAGTTTCCCCTCTCGTGTCATTTTTGAGGCATTTAGTAAGGTCGATGATCAACTAAACACGCCGTGTAAGTAGCTTATCGACTGCATAGATGTCTTGCTTTTTACGTACAGTTTAATCTTTGTTTCGTTCAAATGTTTTCTAAAAGTGTGTCATACTCACGCGGCACGGAAAACAAGTTGACCAGCATGCCGCACAGCGGGAAGGACTGACGGAACGTATACGTCACTGACGACTTCTTCTTGCTGAAGATCTTGGTGATCACCAGCAGGTCGTTGAACAGGAATACCTGGAGTAGCATCATGTAATGTTATTATAAGTACAATTACTGCAGAGGGAAGATTCAGCTTGGTAGCATTTGATGAACTCCGTCATGTCTTCTTGTCATCCATACTATAGTGCCTAGGTCTTCAACGCTACGTCCTAACAGTTATGACCTTTTTTTTTTAGAGTAACGCAAATATTTCTGAGAGTGATTTATGTTGTTTAAAGTTTGGCAGCAGAATAAGAAAGCTGAACTCACAGAGGACTGTTCATTTCATCAATCGTTTCTTTATTGACGAGGGTTATGTCTGAGTTCGTGGATCTAAGTGGTGTAGCGTAGATCAATAGTTCTCGCCGGCAATGTGAATAGTAAACTATCAACATTTATTATATGTTCTCTTTCAGTTACACAGAATTAAACGGCAGCTGAACTGAGCGAGACAAAACTTTTTAGCCGGTCTCTTAGTCGGCGGCGCTGTGGAAAAGGTAAAATAAGGCAACAACTATTTAGCTATGAGAGTGTTACGGACATTAGAGTCTTAACTACTTGATGTGTTTAATATAAAATGGCATCCTATCTGGAAGCAAAGAAAGTGAACATTTGTAACATTTGTAGTTACCTCTCTTTGGTGCACTCCGGGGCGTTCTTTCTTGTGTATGTCGGGTATCTCGTACAGTCGACAGTAACAGACGAGGCGGCGGTGCGGTAACGCCAAGTGAGGCTTCTTGCCCACGATCGTGGCTTGGACTTTCATCACCTGAAGAAATATAACGAAGACATTAAATAATGTACCATAAATTCATAATCTCTTAACCAAGAACTTAATTAAGACAATACTTTACGGAACGAGTTAGATATATAGCTTTGCTCTTTGTCAAATGATTTGTTTCAATTATGTTTGACATCGTTACACCACCTCTCAATTAACTTTATTTCTTTTTCTTTCTTTATTTCTTTATCTCGCCTGACGACAGGCGACGATATGGCTAAGGATGGAGCACGCAAGTCTACGACTATAATAGGCAGATCGCTTATCTCATATAACGTCCGCGACGCTACAGGGGCGCGGGGGCGAGCTTACGTTGCAGTACGATGCACACAAGGTAAAAATAATTGCCGGACAATTCTAAAGATATATTGTTACGTTAGATAGCGGGATAGAAAATTATTTATTGCACACAAAAGACGGGTACATAGACGAATTTAATGCTAGCAAACGTTATCTTTGCGTTTTATTAGCAGATGACAATATTCTATCCACATTTTATGTTGAATATGTATAATCCATCCATACCATAATAGTCTATGTAACATACAGTTTATAGTGCGTGATGAAAATAATAAATCTATTATGGCTTGATATAATTATAATACTAACGACAAATAGAGATAAAAAATATGGTTGGTGGTATGGTATATAATAATGTTGTAAGTTATCAAGAAAAAAATATGTGCTTTTATAATGCCAAAGAAACTTTATAATAATTTAAAATTACCAACTCAACGAGAACCCGCTCGATATAGGGAACAAAAAGTTACTTATTTAATTTTTACATTCATATACCTGGCTACCAAGTTTGTGTCCGAAGATAGATCGATTGATCTCGGGAGTGTAATCTCGTGTTGATTTCTCCAGAACGCTAACCAGAAGGAATATAATTTTACTCATTGCCGCTAGGTAACCTCGCAGCCAGGGAACTGAGCTTTATGCAAAATTACGCTGGCCGCTCGCTCCCCGTACGATTCCTATGTCGTCTGCCTCCTCACCCCTGTAGCTTCGCGGGCGATACCTGAGATACGTGGTATGCCCTTCGCCCAATATAAAATGAATGGACGGGCCTTAGCCATACAATTTGCTCAAATAACAATTCAAAAAAAGTCCTGTAGACATATATTTCAAAACCTAATTATTAAATATTAATTAGTATTTATCGTGCATTTGTTACAAAAAAAGACGAAACGAATATAATTGAATAAGTGACACGTGAAAAAAAAACCTGTATTTATCTGTTGCACCCGTGTCGCACCTCTCACGGGCAGAGACCAAGTGAGAGCCAGCGCTCACTTTTTAGACTCAAACATCCGCCGCTTAAGCCCATCAATTAATTTTATATTGTTCGAAGGGTAAACCTCAAGATACATATTCCTAGAAGACTCAAGATACCTAATAACTCTAGCCTTATAGAATACGGCAGAGAATAACTTCATATCATTCCTTAAACGGTGCGCACTATAAATATTACGAAACTTTTGGAATCCAGTCTATTCCACGCTGGTTTCGTACAAAGTTTCAAGAGACACGCGCGCTTCAGGCGTTACCAGCATAAGTTGTTAAACGACAATGAACTTTATTACCTGTGTGACATGGTCGCTCCCCGGCCTGAATTCGCTTGACTTGACCCTGTCGTAAATGCCAGCCAGCATGTCTCTGTCGATATCTCCGCAGTCGTCGATCCCGCGCAGGTTTCGTACGAAGTCGTCGAGCGACATGCGCGCTTCTGGCTTGAGATTTGGCGTGTGAAGATCCGTGTTTAACATTATTATGGCGAACGCAAGGACGAATATCTGTGGAAAGAAATAGGTTTAGTGAATCAAATGGTAAAAAAGGCAAAAAAACAGGGTTCCGCAGCCATGCCAACAACAGAAATCACCAATGAAACCCGCAATGGAATCAGTCTAGTAGTCAAGATAGCCGTGATAATTTTTGTATTAGTAAATTTTTATTATGCGCGTTTTATTTTAGGTGTTTTACTTTAAGTGGAGGAGGGTGTAAGAGGACGAGAGTCACTTTATAGAGCCGAATATTTCATGAAAGGAACAAAAAACCTTTGAATTATTTTAAAATACCTATCCAACGGGATACGAGGGGGACATAAATTAAATGGCTGTGACATACAGACAGACCGTCATAGAGAAACATAAGCTGGTGTGTATGTGGGTGATACATAAAAGATCGAGCATTCAACTTGAACCCACTGAGGGATCCACGGAAATTCACGATTCCACTTGGAATCCCAGCTCAGAGACAACTCACACCCTAAAGCGGTGGATCTAAAAATTCGAAATTTTGAGGCGAAATTCCTTGAATTCCCTAGGAAGCGATTTTTACGGGATTTTTAGAACTCCGTCCCTAAAAGGGGGTGTAGCAAAGTTAGCACGCGGGCAAAGTTGCGGTGTGCAGCTAGTACTTCATTTTTATACTTATTCCAATAGGAATACCTTTCAAAACAAAACTTAACTTAAATTAACAGTTTGTTTGTCGTATGAGGAGGCCCGCACTATAGTGAGGCCAGCACTATAGTGCTGGCCTCTCTGGTGTCAGAGTTTGTCAGGCCGCCCGAGGGCCTCTGACATGGCTCAAGGACTGTTATTAATCAATTAGTAATCAAAAACAGCCGGGACCGAAAGCTTAACGTACCCTCCGAAGCACGAAGCGATGGAAAACCGCACAAAATTTAGAAAAGTAATTGGTGCCTAGGACCGATCCCGGTATCGTAGGATTCTAAGTTGCACTATTGAATAGTCGGGCTACAATCGCTAAATACTTAAATTTACGATGATGCGTCTTCAACACCTGTCTAAACAAAACTTACCGTGTCTTGCGTACGAAGACGCTGTACGAAGTCAGTGTTGCACACGCAGTATCTCCGCGCGAATGCCTCCACCAGTCTCTCGATCTTCTGCGCCTCTCCCGGCAACCGGAAGTGTGCCTGATACCTTCGTAACGCCACGTCTACCGCCATGCCTGATAGATCGAGCTCGTTCACGAAACATCTGGAAAGGGGACAGGAAAGAGATGCTGATTAATGAAGATTACGACATTAATTATTATTTATTTTAGTATTATTATTTTGAGAGTTTTATAAAGAATTAATTGTAATTATAAAGAATATTGGAGCGATCGCTGACAGTAAATTTCATAGGTGACAGATCGTTTCTGATTACTGACGCTTACGGAGCGTTTCGGAACACATATAATACAGATACTCACTCCAAGACCGCCATGTTGAACGAAATCTGCAGGTTCCCCAGGTATTCCCCGATCATCTGCTTGCTGAGCCCCTTCCTTGTGATGAGGAACCGCGCGACGCCACGCGGAGAGTTCTCCAGGAAGCCGCGCGCGATCAGGTACGACACTCCGCGCTCCGGCTTCTTGTTGAACAGGTTCAAGCCTACGCGGTACTGACGCTTGCGGACCGTCTCTGATACCTGGAATATTGAATAGGGTACCTATATTTAGGAGTTATTGGTTGATTATTTGAGCCAGTGCGGCATCGTCAAGTTATCAATAGAAAATCGAAAACACACGACGGGAAACTAAATAGACACTGAAAACACCTTCGCCACCAGTATTGCTAAGGAAAAGAACTCCTTGCAAGATTCTTTGTTTCCTTAGGAGACTTCAAGTCACAAGTGAACAGGTTATGTTAGGTTTAGTACATTAGGTACTTAGTTAAAGTACAGTGACCCTGATGCGGAGGTATGGCGCTAGTCTGTCTTCGTCCAAAGTAGGGAAAACTCGTACTTTCTCTCTGTTGCTCACTTCGCTAGTAATACTTTGAGGGTAGGTGTGGTTGGCTAAAGGTGACGGTAACCGTCATGATGCAGCATACTTTACTCCCTATTTGAACTTTTAATGACCAGATTATAAACTGCAATAGGTTAATTGACAGTAAACAAAATAAACGATATGGTTCAGTCTATATTTTGTTCAACTTGAATGATTAATACATTAATAACAATTTATTTTTTTAAAACAAAAATCCAGTAAGTAACTTTTCACCATTTGATTCAAAACAGTAAGCGTGACGCCAAGATTCGCGGTTATTTTCCAGCGTGGCTAGCGTTATTGTTGAGAAAGTGACGTCATACGGACGCCTATGGTCGTTTTGGCGCGATTCAATTCAACAACTCTCAAAAGTGCAAATATATAATTACTAACTGTCGCCCTCGACTTCGTCCGCGCGGACTTCAGTTTATCGCGAAAAAAACACCCTATCATCTAGTATATTAAAAGCCAATGCAAAAGTAATAGCACCAAGTACCAACGCTCTTGATATGCTTTATGACAGACTTGTTTTTAATTCGTTTCCACGGCAACGGCACGTCATTTCATTCCTTACGTCGAGTAATCGTCATTTTTCAGCTTTCCCGTAGCAACTTACCATTTTCCGAGATAAAAAGTATCCTATGTTGGTCTCTTTATTGTACTGTACCTATTTACAAAGCTTCATCAAAATCGGATTAGCCGTTTTGGCATGGCAAACAAACAGACAACGTTTCACTTTTATATATTTTGATAGATTTTAAACATAAATAATGTATTTTTGCTAAAATAGAGAATCGATTAGTAAACGAAAATCATCTATCTATTGAGACCGTAGTTCGCGAGTCATATAATATGACTGGATATAGGCTCCTGATGACAATAGAGACCTGGTTAACGTTACCTTCAGGGTCGGCTGCTGGTGATGGTGCTCATGCTGCGGGCGACAGCACACGGCCGGCGGTTCGTAGTAGGGCGGCGCCTCCTGCCGCTTCCAGACAGCGTAGCGATCGACATTGCCTTCGTATAGAGGCCCTGATGCAGAGGCCGTGCGCTGGTGCTGTTGGAAGTGCTGTTCTTGGATGTGGACGTGAGGTTCCTGAAAATGGCATAGTTGTAGTATAGTATATACTAGCTACGTATGAAGATGGATGATGATGATGATGATGAAAAGTAGCCTATGTCTTAGTTCAGGATATAAGCTATCCTGGTACCAAATCCGTTAAGCCGTTTGAGTATGACGTATGTATGTAAGGACTAACAAACACATACACTTCAAAATGGCGCTAATCGATTTTTATGCATTTTATGACTTTTTGTATGGGCTGTTAGTTCTAATGTATGCAGTTCTGAGAGTATTAATTTTTAAAACTCTAGCTCTGACTGACCTATATACGACAGTGGCTACACTTCACTTTATTTATAATTTTATGGTGTGATTGTACTTTTGGTGCTGGAATTACACATAGGTTACTTTTAACCAACAGAAATAACCACTTTTTTGGTTCAATTGGTTAATTTTTATAGGCATAAGGTTAGAGCTGACGCCTTTATACGAGTATGAATGCGTGCGGTCATATTCGCCTTTTGAATGCGAATGATCAGAGTCAGAGCTGCACGGTTGGTCGGATCCGGACAAAGGTGTCCTTGCGTGATTTTAAATTATAACACTGATGGATAGGATTCAAAATTGTTTGTGACAAGATCCTAATGAACGAACGAACCAAGCAACATTCACGTTAGTAAGCCAGTAAGCGTAATAGGTATAACCTCTTTGTAAATATGGAGCTGAAGTTCCATCTAGCGAACGGTTTCGCAATCATTTGACTATATAACAGGCATCTCGCTATAACTTCTCAGATTTAACGCATAATCGCTAGATGGCGGTAGGAGTCAAGTCAAATGATGTGATTACACGATGATGAACACAGTACTATAAAACTATGAACCTATGGTGATGATGATGATGATGACTGGGTGAAACTGGCGATTACCGTTAGGTATGAATCCTGCTCGCTTGATTAAAGGAACGCAGAATAGCTTAGGGTTGAAAGTGACTCTTACCGGCGCTCTAGGTTGGTACGGCTGGTGGTAATGGTGACGGTGCTCCTGCGACGATGATGATGACGAGGACTGCACGGAAGACATGGAGCCTCCCCGCACGACCGCACCACCGCATTCCGCGCGGCGCAGCGACACTGGACTCTCGGCGCTGGAAAGAAAAGCAGCACATTTAAATATTGTAATTTGTATAACAGTAAAATAGATTTCAAAAACTCGTACTGAAATACATATCATTATCATAGTCATTATCAGCCAGAATATGTTAAATGCAGAACATAGGCCTCCCCAAAAAAGAGAGGTTTTTGCTACAATATCACGTTTGGCAGGAGAAGATGGCCTACTGTTGGTTCATCAACAACCTATATTAGCCCACTGCTGGACAAAGGCCTCTCCCAAGGCATGCCACTGAGCCTGATCCTCGGCTCTTCTCTTCCAATGACCGCCAGCTACATTGCGTAGATCGACGCTCCATCTAGCCGGAGGGCGTCTTACACTACGTTTGCCGATTCGCCTCCACTCTAGAATTCGTCTACCCCAACGGTTATCAGTTCTACGACAAATGTGACCATTGCCACTTCAGCTTGCTTATTCTCTGAGCTATGTCGGTTATCTTAGTTCTCTGCCGAATCACCTCATTTCGGATTCAATCTCTCACAGAAACTCCGAGCATAGCTCGTTCCATAGCTCGCTGAGCGATCTTAAGACTGTAGACCAGTCTCACAGTCAGTGTCCAAGTTTCAGCTCCGTATGTCATTACAAGTAGGACGCACTGGTTGAAGACTTTAGTCTTCAGGCATTGTGGGATGGGCGACAAGAAGACTTGAAGAAGTTTCCTAAATGCCGTTCAGCCAAATTCGTCTATCGACTTCCTCAACATACTTGAGTGTGATGCTGCTGGTCCGCTTTGGCACTTCAGGCGGCAGCCGCCTGGCGTTGGCCGCTTGTATCGCCGCCAACTGCTGTTGCTGTCGAGCGGTCGGCGACGACAGCGGTTTTCCGCCTGATGACAGCAAGTTGCCGTAGATCGGACCTGGAATAGATACATAGAATAGATGCATAGTATGAAAATATAATTTAGTTAAAACAAACATCTTTGTAGGTACATTAGGTATTTATATTACGTGAGTAGAAGATTGCTTAGTGTACTAAACCAATTTTAAAGAAAATATGCATTTTTTAATTTATATATACTCCAGATTTACCTTATCAATTAAATAAATAATCATCCAAAACGGTTCTGAATCCCGCTAAATATAAATAAAATAAAAACGAACACACAAAAATGAACAAGTTTCTCCTTAAAAAGGATAACAGGAAAATAATATAAAGCTTACTTCCGCCAAACATTGAATTGATTTATATGCAATTTCTTACGGAAATACTCAATATTCTTCTCTAAAAAGATTGTTCAGTCTAGAAGATTTGCGACTAGGTTTAGATATGATCTCGTTCTGCCACATTCCAAATATAATATCCACAGTTCTGGTACGAATAAAATGGCACTAAAAATGTATAACAAACTAACCGATATAATAAAAAAAAACGAACTACTCTCCTTAACAACCTAAATACCTTTCTAATAAATATGTGCTATTAATATGTGACGTGTTTTTAAATGATACAACTAGGTACATAAACTCATCTAATTGATATAAAAGATGGATTGCTCGGTACTTGCTATGCCCTGTCAGGGTCATATGTTGACTCTAACACCATAGCCCCCGTGATCTTAATTATGTACATAAGTTTGTAATTAATTAATTGAAATTAAAATACACTAGCAAAATGTTAAAAAAATATAGTTCCTGAAACTTAGTTGTCCGGTTACTGTGGTGGCCCGCATGTATATTGTAGCACTATCCTAGGCTTCACCTGCCTGGTCATTTATCTGGGATAAAAATAACCTCGGTACTTGCTATGCTCTGTCAGGGTCATATGTTGACTCTAACACCATAGCCCCCGTAATCTTAATTATGTACATAAGTTTGTAATTAATTAATTGAAATTAAAATACACTAGCAAATTGTTAAAAAAATATAGTTCCTGAAACTTAGTTGTCCGGTAACTGTGGTGGCCCGCATGTATATTGTAGCACTATCCTAGGCTTCACCTGCCTGGTCATTTATCTGGGATAAAAATAACCTCGGTACTTGCTATGCCCTGTCAGGGTCATATGTTGACTCTAACACCATAGCCCCCGTGATCTTAATTATGTACATAAGTTTGTAATTAATTAAATGAAATTAAAATACACTAGCAAATTGTTAAAAAAATATAGTTCCTGAAACTTAGTTGTCCGGTAACTGTGGTGGCCCGCATGTATATTGTAGCACTATCCTAGGCTTCACCTGCCTGGTCATTTATCTGGGATAAAAATAACCTCGGTACTTGCTATGCCCTGTCAGGGTCATATGTTGACTCTAACACCATAGCCCCCGTGATCTTAATTATGTACATAAGTTTGTAATTAATTAATTGAAATTAAAATACACTAGCAAAATGTTAAAAAAATATAGTTCCTGAAACTTAGTTGTCCGGTTACTGTGGTGGCCCGCATGTATATTGTAGCACTATCCTAGGCTTCACCTGCCTGGTCATTTATCTGGGATAAAAATAACCTCGGTACTTGCTATGCTCTGTCAGGGTCATATGTTGACTCTAACACCATAGCCCCCGTAATCTTAATTATGTACATAAGTTTGTAATTAATTAATTGAAATTAAAATACACTAGCAAATTGTTAAAAAAATATAGTTCCTGAAACTTAGTTGTCCGGTAACTGTGGTGGCCCGCATGTATATTGTAGCACTATCCTAGGCTTCACCTGCCTGGTCATTTATCTGGGATAAAAATAACCTCGGTACTTGCTATGCCCTGTCAGGGTCATATGTTGACTCTAACACCATAGCCCCCGTGATCTTAATTATGTACATAAGTTTGTAATTAATTAAATGAAATTAAAATACACTAGCAAATTGTTAAAAAAATATAGTTCCTGAAACTTAGTTGTCCGGTAACTGTGGTGGCCCGCATGTATATTGTAGCACTATCCTAGGCTTCACCTGCCTGGTCATTTATCTGGGATAAAAATAACCTCGGTACTTGCTATGCCCTGTCAGGGTCATATGTTGACTCTAACACCATAGCCCCCGTGATCTTAATTATGTACATAAGTTTGTAATTAATTAATTGAAATTAAAATACACTAGCAAAATGTTAAAAAAATATAGTTCCTGAAACTTAGTTGTCCGGTTACTGTGGTGGCCCGCATGTATATTGTAGCACTATCCTAGGCTTCACCTGCCTGGTCATTTATCTGGGATAAAAATAACCTCGGTACTTGCTATGCTCTGTCAGGGTCATATGTTGACTCTAACACCATAGCCCCCGTAATCTTAATTATGTACATAAGTTTGTAATTAATTAATTGAAATTAAAATACACTAGCAAATTGTTAAAAAAATATAGTTCCTGAAACTTAGTTGTCCGGTAACTGTGGTGGCCCGCATGTATATTGTAGCACTATCCTAGGCTTCACCTGCCTGGTCATTTATCTGGGATAAAAATAACCTCGGTACTTGCTATGCCCTGTCAGGGTCATATGTTGACTCTAACACCATAGCCCCCGTGATCTTAATTATGTACATAAGTTTGTAATTAATTAAATGAAATTAAAATACACTAGCAAATTGTTAAAAAAATATAGTTCCTGAAACTTAGTTGTCCGGTAACTGTGGTGGCCCGCATGTATATTGTAGCACTATCCTAGGCTTCACCTGCCTGGTCATTTATCTGGGATAAAAATAACCTCGGTACTTGCTATGCCCTGTCAGGGTCATATGTTGACTCTAACACCATAGCCCCCGTGATCTTAATTATGTACATAAGTTTGTAATTAATTAATTGAAATTAAAATACACTAGCAAATTGTTAAAAAAATATAGTTCCTGAAACTTAGTTGTCCGGTAACTGTGGTGGCCCGCATGTATATTGTAGCACTATCCTAGGCTTCACCTGCCTGGTCATTTATCTGGGATAAAAATAACCTCGGTACTTGCTATGCCCTGTCAGGGTCATATGTTGACTCTAACACCATAGCCCCCGTAATCTTAATTATGTACATAAGTTTGTAATTAATTAATTGAAATTAAAATACACTAGCAAATTGTTAAAAAAATATAGTTCCTGAAACTTAGTTGTCCGGTAACTGTGGTGGCCCGCATGTATATTGTAGCACTATCCTAGGCTTCACCTGCCTGGTCATTTATCTGGGATAAAAATAACCTCGGTACTTGCTATACCCTGTCAGGGTCATATGTTGACTCTAACACCATAGCCCCCGTGATCTTAATGATGTACATAAGTTTGTAATTAATTAATTGAAATTAAAATACACTAGCAAATTGTTAAAAAAAATATAGTTCCTGAAACTTAGTTGTCCGGTAACTGTGGTGGCCCGCATGTATATTGTAGCACTATCCTAGGCTTCAGCCGCCTGGTCATTTATCTGGGATAAAAATAACCTACGTATTATTCCAGGTCCTAAAGTACCTATAAGGTACAATTTAAAAAAAACAAGTTTACCAGTTTTTAGGTCTATCCATCAGTGAATCATACCGCGTCGCAATCGGCTAGTAGTTAATACGTGATGCGCGAACAGATAAACAGATACAATAAAAAAAAACTTCTGTAATTCAGTAGCTTATTTTAAGTTCCTAAATACATTTTACATTACATTTTTTTTTTAATCACTTTTTTTTTTTTTTTTTTTTTTACTTTCTTACTGCTCTATTATAAGTATATTGTAGCACTGTAGCTATAGACAAAGATCAACGAATAAAAAATGGTAGGTACACACCGGTATTGTTCAACAGCTGGTGGTTGTGTAGAGATTCATTGTGCGACGAGGACGTCGATATGTTGGTAACTGAACCGCTCACTGAACAACTGCACACCTGAAAAAAAACAATAATAATATTTTTCAAATGCAAAAATATATACCTCAAGTTACCTATATGTATAAAACTTTGTTTGTCGTGTGCTGGCCTCTGGTGTCAGTTCGTCAGGCCGCCCGAGAGCCTCTGACATGGCATAACGACTGCTATTAATCAATACCAGCCGGGACCGAAAGCTTAACGTGCCTCCGAAGCACGGAGCGCACATAACTTAGAAAAGTCATTGGTGCGGAGCCTAGGATTGAACACGGTATCGTTGGATTCGAAGTTGCACTATTGAACCGTTAGGCTACCATCGCTACCTCGTATAGATAATGTACTAAAAGAGAGATCAGCAGATGCTTAAGTCTCAAGGTTTATGTAGGCAGCGCAGTTCCCTTGCAGCGCCAAGATTTGAGGATTGAAGGTTGAAATTAGCTGTTTTATTTGTATATTTTTCATTTCCGATTTGGTTCAGTATGACAACCATTCTAAATTCAATGCTTAGAACAGTGTTGGAGTTTTTCAAAGGAACTAGTTACATTAGCGATCTGTAAGGTAATCGCTGATTTGCAATATTTTTTGTAGTGGATAGTTAAACTGTACGTAAATGTACTACATTCCGGTTCGTAATAATGTGTCGCTTTTAGTTAGGAAGTGCTACTTTCTTTGAAAAACTCTCACACTGTCCAAAACAATTGATCTCAACATGGCGGCCATGCATGCTCATTGCGGCTGATGATAAGGTTGTCATGGGCAATGAATTTGATGTTTCTGTAGAAGTAGTTGTCCCCCCTTTCGTCTCCCCCTTAGGGATAGAATTTCAAAAAAGTTGAAAGTTAGAGGGGCACTTCCTTAGTGCCCCTCTAGGGTACTCAAGGAATATTTCCTCCAACTTTCAAATCTCTATTCCTTGAGTACCCTAGAGGGGGGTACTTCCTTAGTGACTCTCTAGGGTACTCAAGGAATATTTCCTCCAAATTTGAAATCTCTAGGTCCACCGGTTTAGGCTGTGCTTTGTCTGCCAGTCAGTCAATACGACGGTTCTGTTTTATAGATACAGATGATAGTTTTTTTTATACTACTGTAAATTCCAATTTCAAAATGGAGAGAACGCCAATGGCATTAAATGTCTGTCATTACAATATCAGTGCACGGACTCGATACCAACAAACATGAATCACATTATCTGTGTGTACAAATAAAAAAACATGATAATAAGACACGAATATTTTTGGACTTAATCATCATCATGTACATACCAACTTTATCATTTTAGTCTTAGTAAACAATGTGAGTACACAGAACTATTATAAATTGACATCAAAAAACCAGACAGCCGATATCTATAAAAACTAAAGTATTACATAGAGCCATCTACGAATAGCTCTCTAGAGATAGATCGCTCATTTTCAATGAACAAAATCTATTTGAAACCCTTTCATTGTATTTTTAACTTACACGATTAATACGATATTTAGTGGAACCAAATCTCCAAAGGCTGATTCTCTTCACGCGCCTCAGCACCATAACATTGTCATTTCTCATGATGCACTCTGACGGATTCACAGTAATGAAACAACTGCCAGCAATCTAAAACCTTAATCCACTGTAAACAGGAGCTGGAATGGCTTGGGTAGATGCTGGCAGTGGAAATGCACTATACACGCCAAGCGGGACGACAGGGCTTACTGCCCGGGCCCGCTCACAAACAAAAAATACACTCTGTCAGAATTTTGGCTTCCAACTGATACGACTGTAATTAATACTATTATCTCATATCTTCCCAACATTAAACTATTTCGACGTCACATGAGATACTAGATAAATAATGATAAGGTGGCGTAAATTCTTTCACGGTTGACCGATTTTGAACGTTATTAGAAAGTGGCAGGGATCACATTGTGGATGGATGTGTGGTCAGGATCAATGTTTCATCAGGTATGTATTGTGTGTAAATTGAGTCAACAGTTTGGTACTTTGTCATGTCAAAAACATAATACTTTGATACAAAATATAAGCATATAAAACATACCAAACCAATTTAGATGAAATTTATATGTGATCACACTGGAGATCTACCCTTTCCCAAATCGGTTAAGAAATCCCGGTTATAAGTGAAATACAAAAAAGCAGTCGAATGAAGTACCTCCTCATTTTTTAAGTCAATTAAAAATTGAGCATAATACAACAATAACAAAAACTTGTAGTGTAGGCAACAGAAAAGTATTTTCCATAGATCTAGTTAAAGGGGGGAAGATATGGCACGCTCTAATATCACGTAAACAAAAACTGGACTAGATACAACTACAGGCAAAAACACCAGTTACATTCCCACCGTTCGTGCTGCATGTGCATCAACAACAAAGATAGAGAGACTTACACAGACCGTAGCGCGAATTAGAGTCACTGCTAACACGTGCTAAAGAAACGCCACTCCGATTGTGACTAAGGTCAAAACAGGTAAATTTTGTGCGTTGCACCTAGTTTGTGCGGTCCACGCCCGAGGAGCTGGTACCTGATCTCTTCACTTAATTAGATCTGTGGTCTAATAGTTTAGTTTTCACGAAGCATCTGCGACAATATGTTTCGACAAAAAACACCTACAAAGCAAAATATAAACACTTTACTCAAACAATACTAGTAATGTGGTCATTATTTCGACAACCTTCTTTGGGCAAAGTCGACCTTGCCGCGCTGCTTGAATAGGCGCCAGCAAAGTTGTATGGAATTTCATTATTGTCGTGTTTTGCGGCCAGCAATTTCCTTTGAAAATCCATTATTGTCGTCTTTTGTCGTAGCACAATTATTTATTCCGTGGGTTCGTTAACCCCGAACGCGAAAATAGAGGCGTTGTAGCTCCCAGACGAATGGACCGATTTTGATGTTTTCGTGATTGTTGTTGTTGTTTCTGTTTCTGTTTCTGCTTCTGCTTCTGTATCTGCTTCTGTATCTGCTTCTGCTTTTGCTTCTGTTTCTGCTTCTGCTTTTGCTTCTGCTTTTGCTTCTGCTTCTGCTTTTGCTTCTGCTTTTGCTTCTGCTTTTGCTTCTGCTTTTGCTTCTGCTTTTGCTTCTGCTTCTGTTTCTGTTACTGTTTCTGTTTCTTTTGTTGTAGTCGTTGTTGTTGTCTTTGTCGTTGTCGTTGTTGTTGCATTGTTTGAATAAATTCTTATTTATACTAAGCTGGTTTTATTTAAATTCCTCGCATTGTTTGAGTAAAGCACTATACGGCAGTAATGTACTATTATTTACTTAATGTGAAATAGTAATAAATTACTGAATTACAGAACGGAATCACATTAATGTCTCAATCAAAAAGATAATAAAAATATACATTGATATTGAATTTATTTTTAGTTTTATCGATTTTTGAATATTATCGGGTAATTACGGAATCGATTAAGATTAGATGCCATTCAATTCAATTTTATTTACATAACAATAGATTTATTGCGTAGATGATAACAACGTTCATAGGTTCATTTGTTTAATTGCAAATTATTCGAATATTCCGAAATATGTACTACAAATTATTAGCGACGGGCGATAGTTTGATATTGTTAAAAGATTTATTTACAGTTATTAAGGAGAGCAAATAACCCCTAACCCCAAATGGAGTTGGTTGCTTGCTCGAAGGATCTGCCGGGTGCGAGATCGCGCGAATGAATTCATTCGTAATTCCCAAAGATCTAATTAAAAGTAGGAAGATCAGGTATCCTAATAGAGCGTGGACCGCATATTAGTTGCAACGCACACAATTGGCCTTCTATGGCCTTCGTCACAATCGCAGTGGCGTTTGCCAGAATGTACGACGTCTGAAGGCCTCACCCCACTATCAGTATCAGCCCGATGGTGCGGCATGTCCGTAGCGATCATGTGGATCTGATGAGCAGACTGCTGCACCCTGGCCACCATTGCTTCCACTTCGTTCTGGGTGTCCATTTGCAGGTGGTTGCTGAAATTTTACATGGAAAAGATTTATTAAAACTTAGCAGATATGTGTATAAACACTGTTATGGGCAGGCGTGGCGATTACCAACAGGGGAACAACCTTCTCGTTTCGTCACTATATTAAAAATATGATGGTGATGTATTTATCAGCCTATATGTATGTATATATGTATGTATATATGTATATACGTTTGTTCCTTTGTGGCACTTGAAGACCAAACGCGTGGATCGATTACGATGATTCTTACGTCAATCAATTTGTCTTAATCATACGAGTGCTACTTAAGTCATGACAGTAATCAAACTTCAATATGGCGAAACCATGACGCCATATTGTGAAGAGAAAAAAAACGGCGAACTATGTTTTTTTTAAGTGGGGTGTCATTGAATAGGTATTAGAAAACCATCTTAAGGTTTCTCTTATAATTTTTCATTTCGAATTACCATTTAGGATCTAGAATGATTTAAAGTTGGTTAGCAACCATTCTCACTTAATTTTTCGCCTCTTTATAGTTTTGTTCGCAGTCGGGTTTATTAGCACTTTCGATTATGTCTTGTTACAATCTAGTTTATAATTCAAGAAGTACGAAGCATAAATTTGTACAATAATTCATGACATCTCCCTTGGCGATTTATCTCACAGTCGAATCAAGAATCACAAACACTTTGAAGACCTCGGGTCGCTTGATCAAAAAATAACTTACAGAATCGCTACTAATAATTATGGAACATAATAGATAAACGTTGTCGGTATGTTTATTTGTGTGCTTTCTTCACGTACAAATAGCTAACCCGATTTTGATGTCATTTTTGACAGGAATACTGTAGATACCAACACAGGCTGCTTTTATCGAGGGAAAACCGCGTTGGAAAACGAGATGAATGCGGGTGCAGTTGCAGGGCGAAGCTAGTATCAGAATATAGCTTTTTGAAAAATGTGATAGGGGAGTTAATAATTGAACTGGATAATTTTATACTAGCTGCTCCTCGCGGCTTTGCCCGTGTGTTCATTTATCCGGGATAAAAAAAAACATTAGCTGATGACAAACGTTCTTGCATAAGCAAGAACGTTTGTCATCACACTATTTCCTTGTCTAATTTCATCAAAATCGGTTCAGCCCTTTAGGAGTGAAATGAATAAACAGACAGAGAGATCGAGTCACCTTAGCATTAATAATATTAATAGTGTGCTCAAGGTTATTTATCAAGTTATACCTCTATTGCAAGACCTCTAAGAAAACCCTTAAAGTATCAACACCATTTTCCAATAAAATGTGACCAAAGATCAAGGGTAAACTACTTAGGAGCTATCTAACTCTCTATTACAGAATAACACTTTCATATAAAGTCAAGTCAGGGGAGGTCCCCTGACCTGAGGGAAAACCTCGGGTTATGAAGTGATATCGCTAGTTCATCGTGTTACTCTTTGGAAACTATTCATATTTTAGATTACTTACTTACCTACTAGTTTATTTGTCCGCGATCTGTGAAGACGAAAAGGAGTTCACAGGCCGTTCGGAGACCTGACGATATACCATTTTTCACATTTTAAATGTAACAGCTAAAACCTTTAACGTTAAAGAAAAAATACTTTTTAAATATAAAATGAGAGCCTTTTCATTTCAACCCATATCTCAACGACCTCGTGACCTTAAAAAAAATAAAATTATTAGCTACCTACATGACGATCTACGGTTCGAAAGTTTATCGTCGAAGAAACAAATATACAAACAGCATTCTAAGTCCTGTGATGTGATACAGTGTTAACATTTGAAATTCAAACATTAGGTACTGAGTCAATTTCCTTTCACAAGTAATTTTTTGAGACTTTTTAAATAATGTTAATACGCTATTGTATTTCAAACACCTTTTCCACCAATCAAAAGTAACTTAAGGAACGGCGATGTGTTGAGGCACTGACATTATTTCTAAGCTGCGATAATATCGCAAGTGGAGACTGCCTTAATTACTTTGAGGGCTAATGGTAATTACTACAAGTAAGCACTTCATTTTACACGATCTGTCAAGGCTCTCGGAGGTTCCCCGTTCGTAGCCCATTCGGGCGACCAGGATGCTGGTTTCAGCGCAAGAGGGCTTTAGTTAAAAAACGGGTTTTTAGTACTTTGATTTGTTTCCTCATGTACCAGGTATGAAACGTCAGGTATGTTGAAGTAACTTACCTCATATCCATATCGTGTCGTTCTCTGAGCGACATCGACCTCATAGGCCTGGACATTGCAAGGATCTTCTCAGCAGCCCCGGGGCTCTTCTGCAGCAACGTGTTGGCGTAGATATCTGTGCCTGAAAGTGATGTGAAGTATATATTAGTACCTAAATAACTGTTATTTAATATGACACCCCCTTGACAATAAATTAAGAAATGTAAGCCTATAACTCATTCCTGTTACCTAACTATTTATTGCGCCATCACGCTGAAAGTGAGCATCGAAAACTGTGGGACAGGAAAACGATTGCAAACATGCCAAGACCACATTCCCAATCCTTAACAGAAATATAACAAACAACTTACTCAAGTTGCATCGACATGACCTACGCCTTTTAATATGACAATATTAACATCTGCATAAGCCGCAGATTGTTTTTATTTTATTATATTTATTGTATATGCTGTTGGTTTAGACAACCGCTGGGGTAAACGGGTTCTTGAGTGGAGACCACGGCTTGGCAAACGTAGTGTGGGACGCCCACCGGCCAGGTGGAGTGACGACCTGCGAAAGGCAGCCGGCAAAAACTGGATGAGAAGAGCCGAAGACCGGGCTCTGTGGCGTTCATTGGGAGAGGCCTATGTCCAGCAGTGGACGGATACAGGCTGATGATGTTGGTTTATAACTGACCTCTACAGCGTCACCGGACGGTGGGGGCGCGAAAGCGCTCTGCCGCAATCCGTGACGCAAAAGCGCACGCCAAAGTTAAAGTTTTAACCACTTACTCAAGGGCACCCAGCGGGTACGAACCTCGGCTTGGACAGTTGCCATTGATTACGGGGGTCTGACTAAACATCCCTGGATCGCTAGTTTTAGTAGTGATCGAGGAGGCCCTGATGAAATGGCTGTAGCCATTTGAATTATTTGGATAACTGACCACCGATTCGGAATATACCTTCGAGAAGAATCGGCAAGAAACTCGAAGGCGAATAAAATCGAATTAATTATGGATGTGCTTTTTGGATTTTGCGATAGACCAGAGTCGATTCAGAAGGAGTCGATCTTAGATCTTCCCCAAACAGCTTAGGAGACTGATGAGGCGGTTGCTAGAAGGCTCGGATTCCTTTTTTCCCGGTTTGTGAATGCCGATGACGTCGGCACTCTTTCAGGCGTCGGGGAAGGAGAAGTTGCTCATAGCTGCATTGAAGATGCTAACTAAGACATATAAGATGCCGAGAGGTCGATTCTATTGAGAGGGTGTATTACTGTAATGGTATCGGATTTAAGTTTTCTCCCCAACCACCAGTAGGCCACCAGTAAGTCTCCCCAATGCTGGGCGCGCAGCTCGCTAATGCGTGTCCTGATCGTACGGTGGTAGTATCTCAAGGTGGCTTTGCTTTCGCCGTTGAGAAATGCATCGTAGGCTCTAATGGCTGCGTTCCTTGCCGTCACCAACCTCTACGCGTCTTCAGACAGGGCCCAGCGGCGGAGATCCTACGCTGGGACCTGTCTAGAAGAATCACCGATGACGCTGTTGAGGTGGCTGGTGAGGGCATCGATCGAGCCAAGCCACAGATTGTCCTCTGCGTCGCCGCTGCATGGAAGAGAACGGACTGTGGAGCACGTGCTACTGCACTGTCCGGCCACGGAACAAATAAGAATTACTACTGGAATGCAACGACTTTGTCACAACGACCTCATTAGTACCATTTACATTATCCATATCTTCATCTTTATTTTCACCATCTTTATCACTACAGCGGTTGTGCCAGCGACCCAAGACCACACTCCGCTACATAAAGGATTTGGGATGGCTTGAGTAGAGGCTGGCAGGGGGAAATGCACAATACATCCCAAGCGGGACGTCAGTGCGGGCTCTACCGCTTTTAGATGGAGATCTCCAATAAGAATAAGAACCCATTCTTGAAATTAGCTTACCGTTGACTAGTTGATGATCCTGGCCGTCCTGCAGTCTTCTAGCATTAGAGTCCGCCGCCTTCGCCATGGCAGTTATAGCGCTGAACTTTTTCAGCAACTGTCGTCTCCTGAACGCCCTTTGGATGGTGACAGCAGCTCTTCTTGCTCGGAGGCCGCCGTACCTTCGTTCTAAGATCTCGACTTGCTTGTCGAGCAGGTCCTGGGACATCTCATAACGACTGGAAAGTACAAGCGAAGGGTTAAAGAGAATTCGTGATGTCAATGATGATGATAAGTATGCAGAAGGTAAGGGCAGTTTTGAGACATGCTTTTCGTAATGTGACGAGGGTTTCTGTTCAGATGTTTTCTCTTTCGGAGTTCGGGCAAAAATAGGAATCCTTATTGTTTCGTACTGTCCGTTTGTCCATTCTTGTTGATCATGACCATACATTTTTATCATCCAAAGTCTGAGTATAGTTCTGGGTCACCATACAAATGCAAATAATGCATATTGGCGATGTAGAACTTCAATAAAGACTTGCAGAATACTCAGAGCAGAGCTTTGAAAGCACAAGAAGTGATTGTTTTGTAAAAAAAAATATATGTATCCTATGTTCATGAAGGGAAATATTAAGATGGATATCGGAAATATTGATGAAATATACGAGAGATATAAGTGAAGCAATGCAACTTTTACGAGTGCATAAAGAGTCTACTTTCGAACTACTTTTTAGTTACGATACAAAGATGGTGAATTTGCAAAAGTAATGAATGTTTCTCAATTGAATGACTACATAAATTCAATTTACTTCTACGAAGACTCAATAGGTACTCTTCTACAGATTCAAAAGGGCTTTTGAGACAGGAAAGGAGCCATGAAACAGTTTTCTAAGTAATCAACTTTACTCGACAAACTTCAGTAACTTCACCGAATTCAATTCTTTTTAGATTCATGCCGGTTTAGTCAGTTATGGAAATTGGAACTCGTTTATTTAAGTGGTAAGGTCGTGTAAATCCATCCTCACATACAAACGTAGTTTCTTTCTCATTAAAAAACCATAAGTGAGATCAGAATAAAACCAAACAAGATAAATTGAGCTTTGCTATATCGATATTTAAAACTCATTTTTGTTTTGAACCTAGTTAAAATTTAATTAGTTCACAATAAAAGTTAGAGCTAATTCAAGTTAAGTGTTTAGTTTTTCATTAGTACTTACTGAAAACTAAAATTTGCTCTTATTTTGTAAGTCAGTATATGTTTTTAAACATTGAAAATTAATTTTAAACACCGCCATGGCGAAGTCCAAACTATCGATCAAATTTTATTTAGAACCAACTTGTTTTTGTATGAATATGTTAACACATTTGTTTGGGATTTCAGCGGTTAGGTTACTCTGACATTGGTCCACCTGCCATTACTAAAATACGTAGCCAACTTTAGGCAACTGTGACGAAAATGCAGTAATAGTTCATTGTAGTTACAAATCAATAAAAACAACACCAATGGCTGGTGCAGTTGAGCATAGAAATATTTGATGCCAAAGAGAGGCAAAAGAAAAGTTGGTCATTCGATGATAATTACTTTACTATAATGTCTGGTCACACATGACTGCGGGTAGCGCAGGACCAAAGGTGGCATTAGAAAAAGAAGGCGTATCAACAACATTTATAGGTGAAATATAACTATTCTTGATAATGTTGATGTGTAGGAGCAGAATCAGTGCTCCTACACATCAACATCGGTGGATGGAGGTGGCACAAGATCGCTCGTCATGGCGTACTTTGGGGGAGGCCTGTGTTCAGCAGTGGACTTCTAAATGCTGACATGATGATGATGATGATGAGCAGAATCCATGTTCTCTAGGTCAAGATTTCTGTTCATCAAGTACCGTAACATACTGACTGACTGACACACAGCTAAAACCGGTGGACCTAGAGATTTGAATTATGGGGGAAATACTCATTGGAGTGCACTTATGAGCGTTGTTTTGAAATTCCACCCCTAAGGGACGGTAACGGTGGTGGCAAAGTTTGCACGCAGGTTTATGTCTGCGTGCCGTGCTCTGCGCTGAGCGCAGAGGTTCACCACGATAAACTGGTAAATCCGAAAGGATAGAACTACATCACAAAACATCACAATTCTATCTTGTCAACTTTAACACCGAGTTTCAATTTCGCCACAGTTTCTTTAAGTTATTGGGCACAGTTATAAAAATTGTAACAGCAATTTTTACGATTTGATTGTATTTTAATCATTTTAGGAAATGTGGACCAGGGTCGTACGAGATGTAAAATCCGAATTTGTCATGCCTTCAGTTATCGTAAGTAGTGGCAATATTATTCAATTGTGTAGTTCATGCAAAGTTGTTTAGTAAAAATAATATGGTTAGCCATTGATTGACCCACTACCATAGATCAATTTGACATACCATTCATTATTTTCTTCTAATTGTAATAATTTTAACACTTTCGATTCGGCATTTAATCAAAGTTTAATTAGTCACAGAAACAGAAAAATAAATAAATAAGTAACTTTGCACAAACTACTTATTTTAGAATTAGTACAAATTATTTTCATTGGATACTGAATGAGATAGGTTACAAGGTAAGTCAAGTAAATTTAAGTAAACAGGAGGATAGTTAAGTGTTATCTAAGATATCGTAGGGGTCACATGACAGGCATTCCTGAGGTCTCTTTAGACATACCCTCTGGTCAATTTACCCCGTTTATGGGGTAGAGTCGGGTCTTTTTGCGTCATTCCCGATGTTCCAATGAGAGACACGTCTGTGCCACGCCTATGTAGTGGGAAAAATAATAAATGTTACACAAATAAATCCAAACACCAATTATACTGAAAAATCAAAAAAGCACACAGAAATCATAATGAACAAATACGAATAAGTATACGAAATATACAATTATAAGTAGCGCCCAGAACACGAAATTACTAGCATAATAACTCCTTTTACAGCAAACCAAAAGAAAATATAAAAGTTCATCAATAATCATTACAAAGCATGAATCTAATCCCACCATTAAATTGTAATTGTTTAAATCAATCGATCCCTATGAATCGAAAAACGTCCGACGCGTCCACGCTAGGATTCGTCATGGCACTTTTACTGCGCACTATGTTTCAACCAAAACAGTTCAACTCAAATCACAAAGGTTGAAACGTCGACAAAAATGACGAACAACCATTATAATATATATTTTTTAGGAAAAAAAACGCTTTCTCGTCATCATATTTTCCTTCATTACATGCCATGTTCATCTAGGAATTCTCAATTAAGCATATTTATTTAATCGCATCCCTCTTTACTTCCACAGTACAGTACACTATAAAGTATTTAATAGTGGTAATTGAAAGCCAGATTTATGGCTTGCTTTATGGTAAGGATGCTTAGTCTCCATATTGAAAAAATCTTTAGCAGCAGGAACAAAATTGTGCTGCCATCCCTCCATATTACTCCAGATTTGTTCTTGGACGGTTTCCGGAGAGCATTCGCGTAGGGATTTCAAAACGGTTCTAATTAAACGGGCCCAGTCTCGTACCGATGTTAATACCAAAACCGATGTCTAATGTTTATTCTTCTAGTGTTTGTGACCATATTAGTTTTAACTCATCTATCCCGTACGTATGGATGGTTTGGGGGTTGGAAGACCACTTGGGACCGAAGTTTTAGCGCCCAGTAACCTTATTCCAAGATTATATTAGCTGTAGCTGCATTTCCTTACCTCTCCACAGACCTGTTGGCATGCACCGCCATGCCGAATCCCTCTGGCGGCGCGGCGATGTACAACGGAGGTGCGGGCTCCGCCCCACCAGGACACAGGCCCGCTCCCGTCGACGCGTTCGATGTGGACGAGCATGACGAGTTTGAGTGGTTTAATGCTGAAGAAGAGAAGTTGAACACAGTCATGTTACTAGACAGATGATAAAACGATTACACTAACAAGAATGTTTTGAAGTTTTTGAACAAGTATGCTGGTGGAAAATTTGCTCGAGAACATCTTGCTGAAGAACCAGCCGCAGGTTGCAAAATGACAGTTCAGTAGAAGGCCTTAATTTAATAATTGATATCTGGTAACAAGTACATCATCAAAGTAAGAGAAAAAACTCGATTGCCCTACCAAAAAAAAACTAGCTTACAAGTTTTAATGTCAATAATTTATATATTGTTGAAATGTGCTCATCAACAAGGCCTTCAATTTGATACCGAAATTGTAAAATTAATTTATATTGTTTTCGCATTTGTATACGGATATATATATATATATATATATATATTAGGTCATGGAATAACACGAAGGATACTTTTCATCATCGTCATCCATCATAATTTTCCACGCGGGTAAAACCGCGGAGAGCAGCTAACTACAAAATCAACTACAAAATCATGATTGCGATCTTCAGTCACGATCATAATAGAGCGGTAGAGAGTCCAGCGTACTCACCAGGTAGAGGTCGATGCACAGAAGTGACGTATCGATTGCCGTCCATGTACCCTCGATCGGACTCGGCGGTGTGCGCATGATGGCTGTGGATGCCGTGCTGATGTGTGTAGAAGCCGTCGGGTGGATGTAACGGCACCCCTCCACCCCCCTCCTCCTCATCCACTTTTTGGGAGAAGCTGTGGACAATTGAAAATTTACTGTTAGTTGACATTTTCGTTTTTTTTTTGTTCTGATCAATATCACAATTTCAATAACAACAAAACTATCTCAGATAAATTTAATGCAAAACAAAATTAATTAAACCATAGAACTCATTAACAGTGGGAAGATTATTCTAGCTCCACGAGCTTAGACCGCATAAATTAGATGCAATTCACATAATTGACCTTAGTCATCTGCGTGTGTCTCTATCTCTGTTGTAGATGCTCATGAAGCACGACATTGGAAATGTAAAAGTGTGGTTTTTTTTTTGCCTGTAGTTGTATCTAGTTCAGTTGTTGTTTACTTGATATTAGAGCGTGCCGTATCTCACAATAGTTTTTTTGCCTGTAGTTGTATCTAGTTCAGTTGTTGTTTACGTGATATTAGAGCGTGCCGTATCTCACAATAGTTTTTTTGCCTGTAGTTGTATCTAGTTCAGTTGTTGTTTACGTGATATTAGAGCGTGCCGTATCTCACAATAGTTTTTATGCCTGTAGTTGTATCTAGTTCAGTTGTTGTTTACGTGATATTAGAGCGTGCCGTATTTCACAATAGTTTTTTTACAAAATCATTTAACCTGCTGCACGTATATTTCCAAAATAATTATCTTTCTAAAAGTCAACAAAAACAACACAGCTAAGAACCATCTGTTTTCTTTCCCCTCTTATTTACAAGTTTACAAGCCAAAGTTGGTGAGGCACTTATCATTAACTCCCAAAAAGTTTCAACTCTTTCGTAAGTTGTTACAGGCCCACTATCTCGATCAAATGTTTGCCCAGCGATGGATGTAGCACGCTTAGGTAAAATGATAAACAAGACCTGGTTTTGTTTACGGGGATATGAAGCTGTTTTATATCTTCCGTAGTTATTTAGTTATGCAAGGCGTTACTGGTGAAAATTACAAATATCTTAAGATTTGTAAGCTAATAAATAATTTTAAGCAAAATTCCCTAAAATAGGTTTTAATTGTAGTTTTACTGTAGTCATCATCATCAAAATAGATAAGAAACTAAGGATGAGAAACTACTTTGATTTTTAGCTCGACACTACAAAATGACATATTTGTCATTTGTGTTTGTTATTTGTGTTTGTGTTTTATTTGTTACTTATTAGTACATATTCTGACATGCACGACTTCAAACTTGATATTAGTGGTGCAGGTTCGAATCTCAAAAACAACTTTGAGTTTTATCTAATAGAGATTCTTCACAAAGTCAAAGAGGAACATACTTTGGCATAGTGAAGCAATAATGAAGACATTTTTTTCTAATTCTCAAAGTAACAGTGGACTTTTGAGCCTAGACTAGACCAAAGAAACACCAATTAAGAAACGCACACCAGGAGTCTAATTGCAGCCACAAACTGGCAAGATGTTTGTAAATACAAACTAACTGGCAACAGAGAAGCAGAAACAATCCTTGACAATGACTGACCGGACGCACTCGACCGTGCCGGCATACGGTCACAAGCGTGACGTCTGTAAACAGGTAGTTTGCTACGCTTGTTCGTGGTTGTATAAAAAGCCGGCTCGTGCCTTCTACGAGCAACTGTCAATATTATCAGCTTCTGTTATACGTACAAGTCTAAACGCATTTCTGAAATAAAGCAATGTAGCCGAGAACCGATTTATCCCTTCAAAGGTTTAGGTTTATCCTATTCCATTAGGAGGTAATGACGCAATTATTACTTAAGGATGCGTCTATACCAACAATTGTTGTTTTTTGTCCGTTAACCACTAGAACGGGTCTTCGTTAATTTATTAAGACAAATTCTTGCAACAACTTGAAATCTCAAAAAGAAAAGTTAAGGCGTTCAAATGCATGAAAGTTTGATTTCGGAATCGAAACTCACAAATTTCGCCTGCCAATCCTAGCACACGCTTTTGCTGATAAATTACAAGGATATATTTCACCAAATAGTGATTTTACAGAAATTTTCTCTATTAGTATTTATATTAGGAGTAGCGTGTATCACAACTTAGCACAGAGTACATAGTCACGTCACGACCGAGGACGGGAGAAAGTTGGTGAAATACCACTATTTTGTATAGTTTGTGATCTCCGGGCTACATCTTCTATAAGAGATACTTTGTATGTAATACGTGTTTGGAAATATGAATGACATTTACTGAGTTAAATTATACATAGAAGGGAAAATGCCTGTCTCGGACGATTACATCGCCGAGACAGGCATCTTTATCATTATCATACTTAACAATGGCCTTATTAATACAAACTTCAAACAAAATCAGTATTAATCAAAACTTATATAAAACCGCTCGAAATCGCATCGACCCACTATAGGAATTTGAGCCACAAGTCAAAATGTAAAAAAGTATGTTAATTATCGCTAAATTATGCGACCTCATCAAATGCATTAAATAGTAAGTATTGAATACGTGGCATTTGTACCACGACCTACGGCACGACCAAGCCCATGCGAATAAAATAAATTGGCACATAAATTATTGCCACTTTTTTTTTATTGATACATGATAAATACTCAAAAAAAGAGAAGAATATTATGAGCATTAATAAAATTACTATGCTATTGATGATTGTTATACAATTATTCATGAAGATAGCTGATCACCCAATCTTACTGATTGATAACTCGAAGGATGAGCACTAGTGAAAAGATTTAAAAATAATCGTAGCTAAAATATGTGCATACTTTAAAAACTTCAAACCCCATATTGAAAATAACACAATGCGGCTGATAGAAATTAAAATCATAAAGATCGGCTTGGAAAGAACAGAAAATTCAGTATAATAAATCCAGTGGTTCTTTGTCTAGCTTTTAGTGTTGACGTAACCACAAAAGTTTTACAGGAAAGCAAAATATAATAAAAACTCAATACATATACTTATACATTGAGAGAAGACCCGTGTCCTAGAATTAGGAACGTGATATGCTGATGATGATGATGATACATTTATTAATTTTGGTCAAGGTCGTTGCCAGGCGTTCGGTTTTTCGATGATTTTATTTAACTTGCAATGTATGTACTCTTAGGTACATAGTATGTTTGTTTAGGTCAAAACTTGCGAGCCTACGGAGTTGAATTTTTGCATGTTGGTTCAGTTCCGATGACAATGCATTTTGATTGTAAGCATGATCTGAATCGATATCCAGGACTAGCTCCAGATAAAGGAACTCTTCAACGGTCAAAATACAGACACGAAATTTTGTAAACGCATTGTATTATGATAGCCTGTTTTATGTTTTACCATGATATTGTCTCCAGATAAAGGAACTCTTCAACAGTCAACTGAATCACAACTCACACGAATTTCAGACGGCGGGAGCTCGATATTCTTCGCCCCCGCCTTCGCCTTCTAACCTATCAAGGCCAAGTCGGGCTTCCGCCCTCGCCTTTTATTTTACGATATGATCTCTAATGTTTGACCATATCATGAAGTAGTCGTGCGTTGACATAACTCTGTTCATATCGTCAAACACTTATTATTCATTCATCTGGCCAAACCATTCCATGATGTGACCATGACAGATCTTTTTCATGTTGTGGCCAACGATTTCATGAAATTATCAACTCTATAATTATATCATTACGTCAGATTATATAGACTAAGAAAACCCCAAACAGATATTTGATTGTAGCCTTCGTTATTTGAATTTGACACAAGATATATTTATTCCATGGCGAAAATTTGATAAAAGCTTTCACAGAAACTGTGGGAATTCAACATACAACAAGCAACACAAACAAGAGATGAGAATTGCGTACCTGTAGAGAGAATACATTGCTAACGTTGCACTACCCTCTCGTTAGCATATTTGGAGCATTTTGCAGCTCTCAGCACTTCGGCATTTCAATTTGTAAATGGTACTGCATTTTCAGATGAAATGTGTTTATCTTTAATAGAAGTTGGCTTGGGTATCAGTATTCAGTTCATAGAGGTGAATGAATAATAGCATTGAAGGTAGAGCTTGTGGATTCTGAAGTAAAGTTTAAGAACGGGATAATATTCGATTCGTAATACCATTTTGCCTCTAAACTAATACTAAAAAGCTATAAAATTAAAATGACAAAGTAGATAGGTATGAATTGTTTAGGCAACATAATATAGCGCTTCAAAAACTTTGTTTAAAACAAGCCCAAATAAATAAATAAGCTATCAACGACATTTTATATAATAGACACGACATACTCTTACTAAACTGCGTTAAAACAAGGCACAATTTTACCATCGCAGCTTACGTTTAAAATAAGTATGCAATATGCCATGTTATGGTCTGCACTGTACTCGTTTTGAGCAGGCGTGACACTTACCATCAAGTGTATGACCTACTCGGTTATTGATTAAACGGGACTTAATCGCGCTGAAAACTTAATTTTTAATTTTTGTTGGTTGGTTTGTCTAATGTAGTTCCTACACATTGGACAAACCAAGCGTAACTATAGCGGAAAGGGTCAAAGAACACATTGCTGCTGAAAAGAACCACCAGATAAATAAATCTGCAGTCGCTGAGCATTTGCTCGAATCGGGCCCTAATCACTGGATTGAACTCCACGACCCGTAGATCCTCTCTACGGAACGTCACTACTACTCCAGGATTGTACGTGAAGAGGTTGAAATTAAAAAGTATCCCAATTTCAACCGGGAGGATGGTTTCAAGTTGGCTGCGTCCTGGAATCCCGTGATAAGCAAGTGTTCGCGTCGGGGTTTATGTCAGAAGAAATCTGCAGATGTCGTTAGTGTCGTGTGTCGTCGTGACAATTCAGATTTTTTGTAAAACCAAATGGTGGAAGTTGGAGACAACGCTCGCCCTTCTCGACGCTGACACCCGCTGCTTCAGTCGTCTCTTGACCACGATCAATGCAACTTGATCGAAACGTCGAGGTAATATGTGTTCAAATCGTGAAAGTTTAAAAGTTACAATTATTGATTATGTTCTAAGTTCGACGAGCCGACGCACAGTAAGTAGCCTGTGAGGTCGCGTGCGCGTGTAACCACGTTGCAAGACCGCACGCGACTAAGGTAATGTTTGCTAATGAGCATACTTTTTCGTAGTCATTTTAGAGCGCGGACAAAACATCTCCACTTCACATCTATCACTTTATATAAAACATAATTGGTCATAGTCATATCGTAAATCCTGCGTCGTATCTCAAATACGATAAAGCAAAGTTCAATAAGCATAACAATAGGTCTCATAAAGAAGATGCAGAGAGATTTCGACGCTGCGGTAATAGACCTTACAGACGTTTATAAGACCACATCATAATAACTACAAAGGAATGAAAAATACAACGTTCACAAAAGTAAACAATCTCAGTAGACGATTCCAACTTTTCCACTAAAATGCATAACATCTCTGCGGCGAACATCCTTATGCGATCCAAGATAAGTTAGCTCCAAGTAGACAAAATCAATCGAAGTAAATATTTTCCATCTAGACTGAAAAATGTTCCCCTGGTTGTAGCGAAATTTACAAAAATTTTTTTTTTTTTTTTTCCGTTTTTTTTTTTTTTTTTTGCGAATTTTTCTGGTTGATGTTTTCCTGGTGGTAGAAAGTACTTCTTAGTTTTCCTAAAACTGATAAGAGCAATAATAATATAGGTAGAAGATAAATTTAGAGAGACTGCATGTCTATACTCTTCAGTGTAGTTACATTCAGTAATCTGCAATCTCGATAAATCAATATAAATTAAGTTGAATATATACAAAAAACTACTGGTTAAGGTAAATATGCTTGAAGCTATCCTACATACCAATGACAATGATTTACTTCGATACAGCTATTATCAAATAGTCTACGGCAATAAAATCAAACGTCCTTGTCTTCAAGCAAGTGCTTTTCTGCTCGCCTTTACGACATACGATCTTGTGCAAGACCCTCGATATAGAAATACTGCACTTCATCATCAGCCTAATACTTGTCCACTGCTGGACATAGGCCTCTCCTAATGCACGCCACTGAGCTCGGTCGTCAGCTCTCCTCATTCACTTTCTTCCAGCCACAGGGCGGCCTATGCTACAAAAATCCTGCAAAAATCCTTGCAGTTCTTGTAAATCTCGATAATCCCTCGATAATCTCGATCTTTGTAATCCTGCATTCGATCGTGGGTAAATAAACAGAATATATAACAGTAATCAGATAACGCCAACTACAGGAAAAACGAGATATTTACCATTAATTTTCTTGTGGAATAAAGTCATTTCCTTTCTTTTTTAAATTGCTAGTCTGTCTGTAGTTGTGCGGTTAGCCGATGTCAAGTTGTCTTTATGCAATAGGCACATGTATCACAGTTGGTTAAGGTTCCGCAGACAATTTACTCGCACAGACAGATAGTGCTATAAAGCTGAAACATATAGTTATACATATTTATAACGCTAACAAAGCTATAGTATCGTTTAGATACTTTGTGTGCATATCACAATCGATAAAAGCGGCGATGGTATTTTCGACAAGTGGATGTGAAAATGAAATTACGTAGCCCTTCTAGCGAGATCTCATTGAATAAATATATAAAATTTAAATTAGGTCCCGTTTAACTTTGGCTCAAACAGTTTTTCTATGCTCTTACTCAAAACACGTAATAACATTATTTCAGTTCATGAAGTAGTTTTTGTAAAGCACGCAACGGTTGCTCGAACACATCATCGGGTTTAAACTTACATCAAAATACAAACTTGTAATTGTAATATATCGTCTGACTCTGATTCTTCTGAACTGATTTGTTAACCTATTGTGTTTTATACAGAATTCTCTCTCACGGTTACATCAAATGATTTAAAACAAAGGCAGTCACTTCAGGCCTTATGCAGTTCTTTTATTATTAAGATCACATAACTTGATGCTAATGGTGGCACTAATATATTCGGTTTTAATATAATAAGCAACAATAATGTTAAAATTACAGAGAGCGACTGATTAGGTGTACAAAGTCGTTTTTTCATGAAGCTTAGAATAAAATAAAAACAAAATGCTCTACATTATGGATGATGTAACTAATGAGAGAAAAACGTATCTTATACATCCGTAACATAATCTAGATCTGCCACTTTCTATACCTAATTTGAAACACAGACACCACGACGCGAGCGAGCGTCTGTCATCAAGAAATAAGAACATAAACAAAATTAAGCCAAAATACACATCAGGAAAAAGTAAAATAGGTATCCGCTTCGGACTTAAAGAATGCTTAAATCCAAATTCGCTCATTACCCGAAACTATCTGCATAAAAGCAACAGAATAGCCAACAGTCCATTATTTTCAAAAACGAGCAAATCATGCAATCCCAGTATCTCTCAGGCATTTGCTCAGTTTAATAACCTACCCTACAATTTTTCGCTTTTCGCCGGGCTCTAGAAACTAGGTCGCTGCTCCGAGCCGGGTCCATTCAAGCGTATTAATCAAGTCGCTGAATGGAGGACTCCCCCAACCCCCTACAAATTCACAATAGGGGGATGTTGCGGTCCATTTGACGAATAAACTGCACTTGAGGTAGTTAGCTCTGCAACTTAGTTTTGAGTTTTAAAATGCGCGAATGACTCTCATTATGTCTCTTAATTACTTCCTCCTCCGGTTTGAGAAAACATTTGAACGGGATTAAGTTAAAATGTAAATTCAAAGAGATTTCTACGTAAATGCAGTCGAAGTTTTAAAACTTTTGAAATAAATCTAGTTTTAATGTTGCAAGGATTCGTTTTAAAATAACGTAAGTACTTTTAGTCAAGCCCGCGTTTTCCCTAATGCAACCTCATCTTTGCAGCACCCAAAAGCTTTTAGAAAATATCTGACTCATTTGGTCTATTTTATAAAATGGCATCGTCTAATAAACCAGCAGCTCTCAATAAACCATGAGAAGAAATTGCGATGATCAGAGAAAAAACACATCTTATGGTACCAGAGCCAAAACTCATTTTAGGTCGCTGTGCTATATAAGTTTATACAAATAGATCTATATTTCATAACCAATCAGATACAGCAAACTATATCCATAACTTCCACAACAATCCCATCACAGGCTGAGCCATCGACATAAAACCTTAGGTAAGCGATTCCGAACTTTTCCCAAACACCGCAGTTTCCGACAGTTTTTGGCGTGTATCCAACAACAGACGCGAGTTAATTAGTCCATCTCATCTCTGGATACACTAGAATGATACACGTAATAGGGAATTGTATTAGCTGTGGAGTTTCGGAGATGTGGAGTGTTTTTTTCAGCAGCGTTGGTCGGACAGATGGCGCGTTAAGACATGGGTAATGAATGACCAATTTTGTAATTGGTGTAGCTTCTAATCATCTGCGGGCGGCCCGCGTGAATTTGTTTTTTATACTTTGAATTGAACTTTCGACTTTGACTAAGACTTGAACTTTTACTTTGACTTATACTTTGACTTTGACTCATACTTTGACTTATACTTCGTCTTTGAGTTTGAAGCTCAAAGCTGCTTGACTTTAGAATTTGAAGCCAGCCAGTAAACAAACAAGGCCTGACGCTCAGCCTGCGGCGTCGCATGGGCTTTATAGCTCGGCCTTCGGCCTCGCATCAGTGACGATTTAAGGTTCTACGTTGTTTGGAGCACTGATCTTATATTGCAATAGTTCATGGATAACTAAATAAATTAAAACATTGCAGAAAAATAGGTAAATATTATTTAGTCTTTGGCATAATATGTAGGTCTCCGAAATTGTACTGTGTCACAGCAACACACAAAATTCTAAATTCATCATACACCACTGCCCATGCATATTCCATTCTTAAACTGGAACACCGAAGTCATTTAAAGACATTAGAGGCTTCCATTGGCAGGGTGCCAAGTATGTTTAAAACAGCCTCATCCTAAAAACGACCGCATATTCTGTGCCATGTGCAGCGGATCTGGAGATGTCAAATGGGTGCAGATGTCAAATGCTCGGCTTCTACTCATCGGATTGAGATACAAAGTACACTCTATTTTAATTAAAAAACCTAAAAACCGCATTTCAATCGGTCCAGTAGTTTATAAGTGATGCGCAAACAGACAGACACCATTTAAAAAAAAATGTATTTAAGTTCACTAGCTTATTTTACATCCACTAGAACATTTTTTTTAAATTATCTTCTTTGTACAGATTTTTTGTAACTTACTACTTTATTATAAGTACTAGCTGTTCCCGCAGCTTTGCCCGCGTGGTAATTTAATTTAAAAGTAGCCCATACGTGTTATTCCAGGACCAAAAGTACCTGTAAAGTACAATATAAAACAACATTTCTTCAAAATTCGTTCAGCAGTATAATAGTTTTTTTATCGATTGCTCGGCATCTAATTATGGGATTAAGTACCCCAGTTTGTAAGTCAAACCCTATGCTATCTAACAGTGACTACGGCACCTAACCGCATCGCAATATGTAGTACGCAGTAGTTTTTACGTGATACGTGAATAAACATACAGACAAACAGATAACACGATTTAAAAAAATGTTATAGCCTTGTTCAGTAGCCTATTTTAAGACCATTTTTTTAAAATTATCTTCTTTGTACAGACTTTTTGATACTTATTGCTTTATTATAAGTATAGATAGAAGATACTGACAAAATATTGTATACGCATTTAAATGTGAGATGCCCGTTTGAACGTTTTTTAATTTATTTATTTTCGATTATGGCAACAACAAAACACATAATGCAACATGTTACTAATGAGAGAGATCATTAGCTTTGATCAGCAATGTGTTTTTATACTGCAGAACTGAATACATAACAGGAAATATAAGAGAAATCGCGCTTGCATTTTGTACACAAAATATTTTTATCCGCTTTTTCATTTTCCGCTGCATGTACAAAGAAGAAAATCCATATCTCTCCAATTATTGTTTGTGTTCTTTTGCCGCATAGCCTTTGGAAAACATTATCATAGTTATATATACATACTTATGTAGCTGAGTGGCAAATTCTTTGTACATAACTATATTGTCTTCGACATAGTCCGAAATAGCTTTAAAACTGGGTCGAATATGAAAGATTAGATAATAAGAGTCAGTGTAAACCGTGAGACCAGAGATTTGCTTAACTTTGCTTGTATCTTGTGTGGGAAGAAAAGGGGAAACTCACTTCACAAGAGCGCGAATGGATACTGTTCGTGTAAGATTATGAAGCGATAAGGCATCAAACTCTAATAGCACCGAGTTCAAAATAAATTCAATCCAAGTGTGTGAAGAAACTGCAGATGTAGAGAGAATTAATTCACTCAAGATCTCTAATGAAAACCATAAAAAGTAAACTCATTTGAGGATCCATTAAGGCCAGATATTGATGCCAACTGAAAGTGCAAATATCTCACTAGAACCAGACAGCAGCATCTAACTAATATTCTTCACTTTTGATGTGAAACGTCTTTAAAATCAGACCGAAATATACCAGGGCAGAAAAGTGAACCGTAACGAAAAGGTCTATATAGTCTATATGGTCTTGGTCTATATAACTCTGTAACTATAAGCACCAGAGATCTAATTTTAGTGTATTTTATTAGCTTATATAGTCAAGCTTGATGACGTAATGCAATATTTTTGTCAAAAGAGACAGGGTGAGGGGGCAGGACGCACAGAGCAAAATTGATGTATTTGTGATCTCTAATTCGTTAAAATTCAATTTAGACAAGGTAGGTCCGGGTGTTGTCGTAAAGATCTCTTTGAGAAAATTCGATTCATAATGAAAAAGTTTAGAAAAAGTGTACTTAAGACAAAGTAAATTAAAAAAGGGGGTTTTAAAAAAGAAAAATCATAAAAGTGGCTGCAGCGCCCGGAAAGTCCGTACTAAAATAAAGGATAGACATATAGTTGGAAAAAATAAGTTCTGGAGTTCACAACGGTACCTTAAACTTCAACACAGAGCGAACGAGAGGGTTTCAGCACTGGATCAAATTGTACATGGCGTAGACGTATCACGACAAACAAGAGGCTGTGCGCCCCGGCACAGCCCCACCCGGTTTTTTCTTTACAATCTTCTACACTTACAAAACAGTACCGTGACGTACTGACTGAGTGACAGACAACGCTCAGCCTAAGCCGGTGAAATATTAGAGGAGGAAATATTCCACCCCTGGGTAACTCAAGGAATATTTCCTAAAGAGAATTTCTTGAAATTCCATCCCTAAGGGAGTAAACGGAGATAGTAAAATTTGCACGCAACTATACCGCGGGCTGCAGCTAGTTGTAGACATATTTGGTTCTAGTTGCGAATTGATTGCTACCTTCAAAAAATAAACAAAGAGTAGGTTCCCCGTTTGTGGGAACATGGAATTCAAACTGTATAATTTGTTATGAAAAATGAAATGTTTGCCTTTCCATCCATTGTTATGGCAATGAGTCTTCCCACAACGTGTCACAAACACGCTTTACTTCGTATATATATGCAAAAGCGTTTCTGATCTCAAATTAATATTTCTTAATGTGAAGATTTCGCAGATTAAACTACTCTTGTACTATTATTTATTCTGTGCTGCTAGGCCGTAATTAGTGTCAGAACGTGGTGGAATAGAACAAGTTGTAGCCTAACTTAATAGAGAATGGGTGGATGAGTTGCACAGAAATGACATATAATTGGTTCTTATGGCTGAAGGAGAACAGTTTTGGGAATAGATAGGTAAGTAATAACTAGCTTAAAAGCTAAAAAAACACGCCTGCCCTGCCAAAAAAGAACTTATGTTAATAAATTATATACTGTTGGAATGTGCTTATCAAGGCCTTCAATTTGATACCCATACATATACCTATTGTAAAATTCGAAGTTTTTTTTTCTTATTTGAAAATGGAGCCATACAGCAGCCACATTAAGTTTTTTCAATATAGCCTATGTTACTCGGGGGGATGTAAGGATTCTAACGATACCCCATACATCTCAATCTGTTCAGGCATTTAAAAGTTATGGTGGATTAAAGAAAAAACAAACAAAAAACATAAAAACATTACACTCCTTTTTTTGGGCAGTCGTGTAATAATATCAATAAATAAATAAAAAACGGTACAATTCCACACAAATTACATAGCCCCAAACTAGGATACTATGGGCACTAGATAACGGACCCTATACTATGGGCACTAGATAACGGATAACCATACATAGATATGAATATTACATCCATGACTCGGAAACAATCATTTCTGCTCATCACACAAATGATTGCACCTTGCAAGATTCGAACCCGCGACCTTTCGATTTCCTACCTAGGATCTCTAGCCACTAGACCAACCGGTCGTCAAATAGCATTTCCAGTCTAGTGGCAATGGGCAGGACATCTAATGCGGTATCCTGATAGTCGTTGGGTCGCAAGGTGCCAGAGTGGAGAACAGAACAGGTGGCCGAAAACCTGGCCGTTTAAAGGTAAGATGGTCCGATACATAAACGTGTTTTTAACCTCCAAACTCGAATAGAGAGGGGTTTATAAGTTTAGGGTGTGTATGTACGTATGTATATCCGTGTGTCTGTCTGTGGCATCGTAGCTCCCAAACAAAACGACCGATTTTGATGCGAGTTTTTCTGTTTGAAAGCTGATGTGATTGAGATTATTCTTAGCTATAATGGTGTTTTTTTATTTTTTATTTGTGCATTTCTTTAGTTTAGATAACTTAGGTGACAGTTTCGCCTCCAACAAGTGTATGTGGACGTCTGGACTAAGACCATTCTACTAATGTACTCAATAATTTAATATACGTGCGTTTCTTGACAGTAGGTACTTAAACGTTGCTCTTATGATAAGAGATAACAGACTTATCTTTAATTGCTAATGCTCAGTTCAATAATACTGATTGACAGATTGTAATCTGATAATGTGATTTGTTAATTAGAGGTGCCGATGAGAGGGCAATTAGATATGATTGAACTTAATACAATAATAACACTAGACTAAATCGAATTCTTTTGATAGCCACGTTAATGTATTCTTGGAAAAAAATTGATGAAATGACTAATTAATGTATGTGATTAATGATGATCATACAATCAGATAAACAATTAGGTATACTTAACAACTGTATGTACGAGTAATGGACTCTTGAGTGACGACCTGCGAAAAGCGGCTGGCAGAAACTGGATGCTTATGAACGAGCTCAGTGGCGAATGTTAGGAGAGGCCTATGTCTGATTAAGATTTACTGGACTTATAAAAACACATGTTTACTTTAAAAAATATTTTCTACGAAGAGTTCGTCCCGGCTGCGGGCTGCGTAGAGTTACACATATTTGTAAGGATTGTGATGTACATTTTTTTTCTTAGAACTTACTATTTGATCGAGCTGCAGTTTATTTAATTGAGTATCTCGAAGAGAGCCAGTCACTATTTGGTCATTCTTAATCGGCTCATACACATCCAATCATCATCATCATCATTTCAGCCTTTAGAAATCAAAACATATGCCTCCCCAAAGAGCGCCATGACGAGCGATCTTGTGCCACCTCCATCCACCGACTTCCTGCGATAGCTACACATCCAATATGGATAGTGGATGCTGCAAAGAATATTGTACGTTGAATCTCAGAACATAGTAAGCCTTAAATATTTATAATAAAGCACAAAGAGTTAGTAGACAGTAACAAATTGCAATTTCGTTTCTCTTCAACCATTCTCTACTTTCAAGAACTCAGGTGCGAAGTGAGGTATTATACTCTTTAAAGTTATGGGCGGGTTTTCATCGCTCCGTGCTTCGGAGGGCACTTTAAGCTGTCAGTACCGGCTGTTATAGATTAATAGCAGTCGTTAAGCCATGTCAGATGCTCTGGGGTGGCCTATCAAAACTCTGAGCCCAGAGGCCAGCACTAACTCATAAGACAAGCAAACAAGCAACTGAAAAACCATCCTCCGAACATGAGGATTTTTAACAAGTGTTAGCATTCAGTATGGTCTTGTTGGGGCACTATCAGCAAGACAAGATGGTGCCCTCTAGACCCCTTCCTTATTACGTCTACTTATTGAAGTCAGCTCAAAGTTAATTAAACTAAGCAAAAGGTACGTTAAATGAGCTCCGGTAATATTTTCCCAGTTAAATTGCGTTATGAAAAGTTTTTAATTGACATCTGCCGAGAATTCGTTAATTTATCAGTCTGAGATTTCTTTGTATAAGAAGAATAATTATATAGTCCAACTACAGCGTAGAATATAGGCAACCAGTTGTTGATTTGATTTACTGACATAGCAAATTGAAGTGGTAATGGGAAGGCTATGTGTCGTTAGAAAGGATCAATAACCTTTGGAGAAGAAAGGATCTCGAATGGCGACCGCGGAGCGAAAGACGGAGCGTAGGACAGCCTCCCACGATGTGGTCCGACTTCCTTATAAGAATCGCGTGTAGTCTCTGGATGCAAAGTGTTCTAAGGGATAGGCCTGTGTTCAGGTGTAGACCTCTCCCGGATGATGATGATGATGATGAACCAACCCAAATCAATGAGGTTTTAAGTAAACATATTAAGTACGTACTAAGTGTTTATTTAGTTAACGTATAGTTTATGATAAAATCTTATACTTACTATTAGTTATACTGTGAAAACAATAATATTTTGAAATCATCATGCGTACCACAGACTATATTGATGTAGTTTGTTCTGCGTATCTTGGATAGTGAATGGTGTCGATAATTTATTTATTAATACTATTTTATTTACTTTCGCCAGTATCGTGGACTACAGTGTACACTTATCAATGAATTGCCAGCAGGATGGAACAGAAGTCACCTTTTAAATCCTCTTCCTTCACTTCAAAACTATAGACTGCTGAAAATAACAGAAGAACACTTACCCGTAATCAGGCTTCTGACAGAACCAAGACCTGGTCAGCTTGGCCGCCTCGAGGAGTGCCCCTCCAAGGTCGATCCTCATGCCAGTGCACGAGCAGCATCCATCCCCCTCCCCCTCTCCCACTAGCACCAGCCGCGACTCTGACTTCGCCACTTTGAACAACTTTTGTTCATAGGCCACTTGCTCAGTTTTTGACACTTTTGGGTAATTTTTAGCTCACTTCCATTTATTGGTGGTGGATAAAGAGTTTTTTTATTCACTGAATTTTAATTTATTTGAGAGATTCTGTTGCTTGTCGTCCTATATTCAAATAGAGTTATATGACTATGTTTCACCAATTTCTGATTAATCTTATCTGAAGGTCCTTGTTGTTAAATGGCAATTTTGAAAGAAACTTCAATTAAATGGTTAATTGACTACTTGATAAAATATGTTTGAAGAAACATACAACAGTTCAATATTAACCAGGAGGCAAAAATAAGAGTACCGAAGATTGTTTTTTTTTTTGCTTATTTTGAAATCTACCATAAAACAAGATATCGCTAGATATGAATAATCGGAAGATAAGGTATCATACAACAGCCACGAGACACCAGATAGATCAACAGAAACAATAACAATACGACAATAAAAACCTAATTAACTCCACCGACGACGCGACTGGACCATAACTTTATATTGGCAACGATATATACCCAATGCTAACGAGAGTCGATACAAACGAATACCTGCAGCCATTTGTGGTATTGGTGGTACATAAATTTTCGACGGTAAGGTATTTACTGGAAAGAACAACAGAGATGTAAAAGAGGGTACGGTTTAATTAAAATACAGGTCCAAAGTTAACTGTACTGAATAACGCTTCGAGCCAGCAACCAACTCCTTTATTGGCTCGAAGGAATAACAGTACAAAACTTTTAAACCCATTGTGATATTTGGAAACGTTTAATATATTTTTAAGATACATGGGAAATTACGAAAACAACAATAGGCCCGACAAAAACAAACTTGAGACTAGTAGTAACAAACTCGACGAACTTAGTCATGAACATAATTCTGATGAAATAAAACTATGACCGATAGTCACATCTATCGATAAAGATAAATATCTATCGAAACATGGCTGGCCACTGAAAGCAAACATTTATACTGGATGATTCATACGAAATGTCTTCATTACAATAAATGAACGAACATAATCGATCCACATGAGACAACTAAAAACACATTATCAAGACTACATACAAAGTAAAAATACAAATCAGAGAGACATTTGGAGCGATCACTCATCTCTTCTATTCATGACTGGCATGAAATACTGACCAACTTACAATAGCGGCGCTAACCGTCAATACGTATTTTGCAAATACTAAGACTTTTATCAATAGCTTTCTAGAAAACGATCTTGCTTAGAATCTATCTTTTATGATACGTCCCAAATATTAAAAGGCAAAAAGTTTGATCATCGCAATGGGTTAGATAGAAGCAAAGATACGTTTTTTGTTTGTTTGTTTGTTTGTTTGTCGTATCAGGTAGTGCTGGCTTCTGGTGTCAGAGTTTACCAGGCCACCCGAGGGCCTCTGACATGGTTTAACGACTTCAAAGTTATAGTCATGACGTATTTATTTATATCAGGTCATGACACCGCTCTTTCTGGTACTCATATAACTGTGCTCATAATAAAAGCATCATCAACCTTGGTATAAGGTTCTCGCACTCAAGATCGATCATGAAAAATTATTGTAGAATCCAGGAGAAGTCAAGTGGCTCTGTCTGCCTTACTTATAAAAAGTTAAGCAATGATTAGTACTACTGCGCACTACAATATTGTACTGCGCAGTACTAATTGACGTTTATTAACTTTTTATAAATAAGGCCGTTTATTAACAATTATGCTACTATTACCTCGAAAAATGCACGGTTCCTGAGGGGCGCGGGGCGCAGCTAGTCGAATAATATATTCAAACTAGCATAAATATAAATTGTACATAAACCCGAGTTGCATTGCAATATTTAAGACTTCCCAAACAAGTTTGTATCAGGTAGGTAACGTAAATAAACTACCAAAATGCCGGGGATTGTTTGGGATCCTTGGGTATAATTACCTTTGCAAGGGATATATAGGGATCATTTTATAGGCATGAATTGGATATTGCCGATAATATATCATAGGATTAACTTTTAGGATTAAAGCCCTTTCATCAGACTTATTTATCCTATTACATTGGATTAAAAAACATTGTTTAATAGGATTAGAAGTTCGTGAGTCTATTTCCATTTTAGAATCAAACAATGAACAACTACATCTGTAATATATAAATGCATATACAGTACCTACTAGAGAATCTTTGGAAACAAAGTTTAAAAAGAAAAAAAAAACAGATATATATATTTTTGTGAGAAATGAACAGTTCAATGCCCCATGTGATTGAATTACCACCGAGCGACGGCACCAGAACGAAATTGTATTTGTTCAACAATTTTCACTGTAACACAAAGGAGTATGACGATTTTGTCTATGTAGAATATACTTGTACGTTAGAAGCAAGTTCTTCAAAACAAACATGTTATATTAAACTTAATCCGCATTTGAAAGTTTATCTTAAGATCCCAAGTATCTGGCCAACTTGTCCATGTCAATAGCAATTTCAGTTTAAATAACGATATTATCTGAAAGTTTTCAAGTGATACCACTCCAAAACGAATCTTCAAATTGATGAACATGTCGTCGCTGACTTTTTTAAGGGAAATTACAGAGTGTACATAGGTAGGAGATAAATATAACTATGAGTTTCACTAACAAGTTGTTATAAAATGACTAGGGACTTTGTTAAGGAGGCCTAATCCCAATAGTGGGAAAGAATATACGTTCTCACTACTGAACGCGATGTTCTAGTCTAGATTGATGTCGATAACGAAAAGCATGCGGAGAACAAACACCATCTATCTACCTTTCAATCTGTTGAAGAAATTCAATAACGTTACAAATAAATATTAGTAAATAGATCTTATTAAAATTGTGAAGATTAGGCACTAGCTCTTCAACCGAGGACTGCACAAATTAGGTGCAATGCACACAATTGTTTTTTTTTGGCCTTTCTCTATCGGAGTAGCATTTGTGTGGCACGTGTCAGCAGTGACTCGCATTCGCGCTACAGTCTGCGTATGTCTCTCGATATTTGTCGTTGTTGCACTTGAAGCACGACAGTGGGAATGTAGCTGTATGGGTGTGTTTGCCTTTGTAGTTGTATCTAGTCCAATTTTTACGTGATATTAAAGCGTGCCGTATCTTCCTCTTTAACTAGATATGTGGATAAGGAAGCCGTTTATTTCATGAAGCAAAATATAACCCAATCCACTAGAAATATTACAGCGCAAGTAAGCAAAAACGTAACTAAATGAGATCACGTTTCAAATAGCTGATTAACAGATTACGCACGGCCCAAAGTTAGCTAGTGTGACTAATAACATGAAGTTAATTGTTTAATTAATAACATATGTTGATACCGCGATACATAATGACATGAGAATTGGAATCATTGAACTGCTGGAATAATATAAGAAAATACATATACGTGTATTTTTGATAATGGTCTGTTTAAAGAGTCTTAAAATGATCTGAGAAAGAAGGATTTTAAGAAGAAGGCAGAAGTAGGATCAAATTCGGATGAATTGTTTGTTTTGTTTGTTTGTCGTATGAGGTAGTGCTGGTTGCTGGTGTCAGTGTTTGTCAGGCAGCCCGAGGGCCTCTGATATGGCTTGACGACTGCTATTAATCAATAACAGCCGGGACCGAGAACTTAACATGCCTTTCGAAGCACGGAGCGATGGAAAACCGCACTTTTCCATCGCTCCGTACTACCGTAGTAATTAAAAGTCATTGGTGCGGAGCGTAGGATCGAACCTGGTAACGTTGGATTCTAAGTTGCACTATATTGAACCGTTAGGCACCCATCGCTCAATCGGATGACTTGAAATTCAACATAATTTCGAGAAAAAACATTTTTACTTTGCTCTTAGACACATGTTGGTAATCAACATATAAATAATTTAATAATTTCAACCAAATGATTAAAGTCGATAGAAACGAAGCAATCTATACATATAATAAAGCAATAAGGACGAATAAGTCTGTACATTGAAGATAATTAAGATAAAAAATGGTCTAGGGTACTTAATATAAGCTAATGAACAAGAATAGAACATTTTTAAAATTCGTGTCAGTCTGTTTGTTTCTTAGTTTTTCTGTATGTTTGTTCGCGCATCACGTAAAAACTACTGGACCGATTGCGATGCGGTTTTCACTGTTGTATAGCTTAGGGTTTGACTTAAACACTGGTGTACCTTGTATCTCAATCCGATGAGTAGAAAGCATTCGATAAAAACTTTTTGACGGCTGAAGTAATTTTGATCAAAATTTGGTATGTTGGTGTTTTAGGTCTTCGAATAGTACTTTTAACTTAGAGAAATGACCTGGCGTGGGAAGCCGCGGGTGCAGCCAGTTCAGGAATAAATGCATCATTCATTTAATATTTTAAAGTAATCGAATCTGCCGATGCTTAAAGCGAGCACTCCATCTATATAATATACTGAAAGATTCCTTTTAGAATAAGATGCTTAAAGCGAGCATTCCATCTATATATACTGAAAGATTCCTTTTAGAATAAGATGCTTAAAGTGAGCACTCCATCTATATATACTGAAAGATTCCTTTTAGAATAAGATGCTTAAAGCGAGCACTCCATCTATATAATATACTGAAAGATTCCTTTTAGAATAAGATGCTTAAAGCGAGCATTCCATCTATATATACTGAAAGATTCCTTTTAGAATAAGATGCTTAAAGCGAGCACTCCATCTATATATACTGAAAGATTCCTTTTAGAATAAGATGCTTAAAGCGAGCACTCCATCTATATAATATACTGAAAGATTCCTTTTAGAATAAGATGCTTAAAGCGAGCATTCCATCTATATATACTGAAAGATTCCTTTTAGAATAAGATGCTTAAAGTGAGCACTCCATCTATATATACTGAAAGAATCCTTTTAGAATAAAATGCTTAAGAGGAAAACATTTGTTTTGTCTGTTTACAATTTTATTTTACGTTCCACATTTATTTCGCGAGTAACAGTTATTGGTGCTCGGATATGACGGTTTAATGTTTGTGAAATATGTATGTGCGACGGCTACATGCCATTACATACACACACCGCTTGCAATGCAACACGAGCACAATAATAGAAAGGAGTACGGTTGTACTCGTAGGTATATATCTATATATACTTATAATAAAGCAATAGGAACGAAATTGTCTGTACAAAGAACATAATTTAAAAAAAAATGGTCTACTTAAAATAATCTACTGAACAAGAATATAACATTTTTTTTTAAATCGTGTCTTGTTTGTCTGTATGTTTGTTCGCGCATCACGTAAAAACTACAGGACCGATTGCGATGCGGTGTTCACTGTTTGATAGCTTAGGGTTTGACTTAAAAATTGGTGTACTTGGTGACTAAATACGATTAGTAGAAGCCGAGCAATCGATAAAAAGTTTAGACGGCTGAAGGAATTTTGATCAAATGTTTGGTATAATTGGTATTTTAGGTCTTGGAATAGTACATAGATTACTTTTAACCTAGAGAAACTAACACGCGTGCGAAGCCACGCTAGTATCGCTAGTATCAAATAAGGTAGCACCGACCTCTGGTGCCAAAGTTTGTAAGGCTGTTTGTCAGTTTGTTTGTCTGACGTGGCTTAACGACTGCTAGTATGCCCTCCGAAGCACTAAGAGATGGTAAATCCGCACGTAACTTAATAAAATAAAAGTCATGGGCCGAGGATCAAACCCGGTGTCGTTGGATTGCAATATGTGCTCAACCGCCATCTCAATAAAAACAAGTGACAAATAAAACTGTACAAAATACCATGGAACAAAACATCGACTTCAAATGGATTAATAACTATAAAAAAAACTAATATGATCCAATTTTGATACAATTAATATGGGACCACCTCGAGAATATAGGTACCCTTTATAACAAACAAATAATTCCACTTTAGTGAACTCGTTTGAAAATAGCTTTGATGATCCTTGTGACCTTTCTTCTCCTTTCTTCAGGGATTGTATCCAGAAATTGCTATATAATAAAGTTGGTTTCACATTAAATACTCAGTTAAAATTATTTAAATTAACGAAACAAGTGTATATATCTCTCTCTCTCTCTCACGTTTTATTGGGTTTTTATTAGAGATGCGTGTTTAATTATTAATAAAAGATTTAAGCCACTCATATTTTGCTTATGCAATATAAACAAGACAACTTCAAAAACTAAAACCCGACTACGGTCGGGTAAAAAATAGCCTGTCTCTCTTGCGATAAAGACGATTCGATTGATACCTCGCTTGTCAAAATAGGACCAAGTTTTTAGTTTGAACACATTAACCTTCTTTTTCTTCGCCGTAGTCGGTTATAGCCTATGACACTCTATAAATGAAGGCGAATCGATTGACAGCTCGCTTGTTAAAATCGGACCAACCTTCCTTTACTTTGCCGTAGTCGGGTAAAAATAAATAGCCTATGATAACTGTATACCTTCTGGCCTAGACAAGAAACCTTTCTATTCCTTCAATACAATGGAATAGAAGGAAAATGTACGGGAATGACATTAACGAACGAAAACTGTAATGTCAGTCCCGTACATTTTCATTCTATTCCATTGTATTGAATGAATAGAAATCCTACTTGTCTAGGGCCCCTGAAAACGAATCGATTGACATTTTGCTTATCAAAATCGGACCAATAGTGGCGACGCTATGGTGGAACATCCACATGCCCACATACATACATAGACTGTTAAACTCATTACCCTTCCCTTGATTTGCCGTAGTCAGGTAAAAACAACACAGGCCAAACCGATAAATGCATATATCTCAAATCGAATGCCCCATAAGCATTATGCGTCCAAGCAAACCGCTTAAGTCCAATAAAAAGGATCGTATATTTCTTCGGCAAATTGCGTGTTATGGACGTTAACACATTTTGCACTGTAATGCTTATGTAGTAAATACAGAATTGGCATTGGCGTGTTTAAAGATTTTCAAAAGAGATTTGTAGAATTTGAATTGTTTAATTGAAATGGTTGCTCCATAGGAATCGTTAAGGCTTTTACGGTAGCCACTGGGCATATGGTTGCAGACAGTAAACAAAAAACATACTTGGAGACATTTGAGAATTAAATTAATGTAATTATTTGCACTTCATAATAATAATTGTATCAATTAAGCGATTTATATTCTTCTCTACAAACCGAGATTTTATCCGAAAAATTTAAGACATTAGACGTTAAGATACGCTGGATATGTTCGAACACTAGTCATTATGACACACTGGACATTGTGGGACTGGACTTAATAGGACACTGGACTTTTCAGCATACCAGACATTCTAAGACACTAGACATTATGAGCCTGAACGATTCTAGCAGTTACATAATAGACTCTATATTGAAAGTAAATAATTATAAGGATCGTAAAAGAGATTTAATCATGCAAAGGAAAGTCAATGCTATTAATATAAAAAATATAGTACCTAAATTAAATTATGCATACAAAATAATTTATAAAAGGGTCAAATAAGACAATTAAGAAACAGGGAAGTGTCGCAAGGTCGTTCACCAGCCGGTTGCGTAGCGTGCTGTAAGTAGGCGTCAGCTGATTGCCGATCACCGCTTTTTTGCTGACGATTCATTTGTTTTATTGTCCCTCGCAACTGGTTTCTGTTTCGATATAGGCAGCGATTGTGGGAAAGTCATCAATAATTGTGGTGATATTTAAAGCGTACAATATTAAATATATTCTGTTGGCAATTTCAGTTAAGAGTTTTCATGGTATTTTTAAGTTTGAAAAGTGCTGCACTTAATGTAAATGAAATTAAATGTGTCCTACTATTGAATTGTCAAGTAACAAAAGATTCAACCGTACCAACTCATTTATTATAAACAAAAGTATTATCTGCTGGATAAATTGTTACAAACTTTGTCCAAAAAATGCACTAATTGCCAAGCTACCTTGTTTTTGACAGAGTTTGTTCATTATCTCTGAATAAGTTTAGATCGAAGAGGTTCCTAGATGTGAGTAGGTTCAGAAATAAGTTTAGATCGAAGAAGTTCCTAGATTTGAGTAGGTTCAGAAATAAGTTTAGATCGAAGAGGTTCCTAGATGTGAGTAGGTTCAGAAATAAGTTTAGATCGAAGAGGTTCCTAGATGTGAGTAGGTTCAGAAATAAGTTTAGATCGAAGAGGTTCCTAGATGTGAGTAGGTTCAGAAAATAGGCTTTGTGTCGGCTCGGCAGTAAATGTTCTGCTTTATCGATACAAATCAGCTTACTCAATTATTAGAATTCTTGAGATTTCTTCTCGTTTTTCTAATTTATGCTTTTCATATTGATCATAATAAAAATTGTATATGAATTTTCAGATTCTATCTTTTCCCTTCCTTTTTAATAAGATAATAAAAGATAAATAAAAATTAATAAAAATATCATCCCTGCTAATATATAAAAGTGAAATGTTGTCTCTTTGTTTGGGGAGTTTTCATGCCAAAACGGTTTGAGCGATTTTGATGAAATGTATATGTAGGTACTATTATATAACAGCGACTAACATAAGAAACTTTTTATCCCGGAAAAGGTAAAATTACCACGGGAAACCCGGAAAATGTCGATTACTCGCTTTAACACCAAAGCAGCTATGATGAAGTTTTAAATATAGGTAGGTAAGTATTTTGGTATATTGGTTGTAGTCGCTAACACATCAAAACATATTGAAGTAACATATACGATTCCTTTTCCCATTGAATACGCGGGCAATTAGAATATCAATCAAATTCCATTCAGAATAATTTTGAAACATATTGCTCAAAACAGTTTAATATTTAAGGTGTTAACCTTCAATATTAATAAAATTTCATATGCTGACTTTCGACACTTAGCACAATCAATAATTGGCTATTCACCTCCAATTTGAAAACGAGATGGCTCTATAATATTATGGTACAGTGGAAGAAAGTTATTGAAATGCCAGGTGTTAGACATACGTAGAACCAAACACTGTTTTAGAATATAATGACACAAGCACTAGAAAGCAGATTCAGAATATTGTTTCCAGTTTTTTATTATTCTTGTTATTAATCACTTGCGTCATGTTTGAGAAATCTTTTCGGGGTTAACTGGAATTTTGTAGTTAATTTTATCTAAATAATTCAGACCGTCTTTTTTTAATTTTATTATTAATTTTGTACTAGCTTTCCCGCCCGCGCCTTCGTCCGCGCTGACTACAGTATATCGCGAAAAAAGCATCCTATGTTCTTCTAGGATATTATAAACCAATGCAAAAGTAGGTATAGCACCAACGCTCTTGATGTTTATTGACAGACTTGTTATTTAGTTTCCATGGCAACCGTTCCTTAAAGCGAGTAATCAACATTTTCCAGTTTCCCGTGGAAACTTACCATTTTCCGGGATAAAAAGTATCCTATGTTTTATTACAGGGTATAAGCTATCTCCATTCCAAATTTTATCAAAATCCGCCTAGCCTTTATCGCGTTAAAACTCCCCAAACAAACAGACAACGTTTCATTTTTATATATTGGAATGGCTTCAGACCGTTTTTTTAAATTTACTATTTATTTAGTATTTTGTATTTGAACGTGCCACTGATTTGATGAGATCAAAATTTATTGTACACTATATATAAATCCGAAAACGACATAAAGGTTGAAATAATTCCCGTGATGCTAATTCGGAAGTTAATATTTTCCGTTTCACTAACGATCATGATAACTTGGAACATTCTCGGCAAACACCACAAAAACAACTGGCTAATTGTTTGTGAAACTTCAAAACACATTGTTTGACCTTTCAAAACGCTTGCGAGGAAACTTTCTTACGCAAACATGTTTTGAGCCTTTAAAAATATACAAAACGTTAGTCCGAGAGTAATTACGCGACAAACACTGGTTTAACCGAAAGGTTGTATGGAAAAGGTTTGCTGACGGCCTTCGTAACCAATCAAGGTTTGGGTGATGATTAAGTTAAAAGCGGTTAGCGTGTAATTCCTTCCTTCGTTCTTCCGTCCTTTTTGTTTAATTTTAACACAAAAATAATGTATACTTATATTATAGCAATATATACGAGAAGGTCTATATAAACAAAGATATTAAAAAAAACTCTAGGCTCTAAGCTACTGAACAAGAATATAGCATTTAAAAAAATCGTGTCTATCTGTATGTTTGTTTGGTTGTTCGCGCATCACGTAAAAACGATTGCGATGCGGTTAAATGAATGGCGGAGGAATGATCACGCATGCGAAGCCGCGGGTAGAGCTAATATGATAATAAAGAAGTAAAATAACATAAAGACACCTAGAACCTTTTTTTTTATTATTTTCATATAATGTTAATTACTGCTTTATTATAAGTATAGATAGATAGATTGATTGATTAATTTATTACCTTACATAGGTAATAAATTAATCAATCTTTATTCACTCACTGAATGATTCGCATTTTGGGTTAACACTTAAAAAAACAAATAGTTCCTGTAGTAACATTAGGTAATCTGCTGTGTTACTATAAAATGAGAAAGTCAAAGACTATCGCCATAAGCTTATGACTCGTACGATTCCGCACTATAGCGTAATCAAGCCGATGTTGGCCGCAGCGGAGATGTCGCCGACTTACACAATCAGACTTATAACTGAGAATAAACTTAATGCCATGGACCATAAAATCTAAAATTCAACAGTCTAGAATGTGCTTAAAATCGTAAGAATCTCGATTTCAAATCTTGAAGTAACGATCAATAAAGTTGGTTTTAAAATGACACCCAATGAAGGTACAGTAAATTATAAAGTTTCAGATTTGTGAATAAAGTTAGGACTAGTAGGATAATCACACTAATATTATAAATCAGAGAAGTGTAGCCACTATCGTAAACAGGCCAATCAGAGTTTAGAGTTTAAAAAATGAATACTCTCTTATCGAGCGGAAAACTTCGTATGCGCGATGCAGAACTGCATACATTAGAACTGATAGTCCGTCATAAAAAACGTCATAAAATGCATACATCCGATTAGTGCCATCTATCTTTTATCATTAGGTGTGTTATGTTTGTTACTCCTTCACGCTCAAGCGGCTGAACGGATTTGAATGAAATTTGGTACCAGTATAGCTTATATCCTGGTGAAACCGCGAGGCGCATCTAGTATTTTATATTTGAACTAACTGTACCCGGCTTTGCACGTGCGGTCATCTCTCTGGGTTAAAAACACTATATATGTGATATTCCAGGACCTAAAATACCAATATACCAACATTAGATGAAAGTTTCTACAGCCGTCAAAAATATTTTTATCGATTGCTCCGGCTTCTACTCATTCGATTGGGATACCCAATTACACCAGTTTTTAAGTCAAACCCTAAGCTTTCCAACAGCGAAAACCGCATCGCAATCAGTCCCGTAATTTTTACGTGATGCGCGAACAAACAAACAGACAGACACGTTTTTTTTATATGTTATATTCTTGTTCAATATTTTATTTTAAGTACCTACTAGACCACCTGTTTTTTAATAAATTTTTTGTATAGACTTTTTCGTACTTATCGCTTTATTATAAGTATAGATGAATTCTGTACGAGCGGAACAAACCTTCGGTAACTATACGTGAACAGATTTGTGGGTGTCGTGAATACAATTTGAAGGTTGTTATTGGATCTAATATCAAATTAACTGGGTTCCTCGGGTTTCGTGTCAATGCGGCCCGAATATGTCAACAAGTTAGCTGGTAAAATTTAATTGCATTTCTACATGTGGAGTATGTTAGTTTTGATCTAAGATAGAGATCAGAAGAAAGTTCAACGTAACGGAACAAAAAAGCACAAAAGCTATTGCAGATGACATAGGTACTAAGATCATGTGAGACGCTGGCTTGGGCATTGGGCTGGTCACATTTCGTGAAGAACCGATAACCGTTGGGGTAGACAAGTTCACGTTTAGGCAAACTTACTGTAGGACGCCTTGTGGCCAGGTGGAGTGACGACCTGAGAAAACTGTCTGGAAGAAAATGGATGAAGAGAGATGACTTTTATTAGATACACTCAAACATCATATATCGAAAATGATATCACATATCAAGTGCTATAAGTTGATACTCAATGGCGAACATGTTTAGGCATAGATCTTGTTAAAGGATGGAAGATACGACACGCTTTAACATTCATCTAAACTAAAACTGGACTAGATACAACTAAAGGCAAACAAACCCACACATCTACATTCCCATCGCCGTGCTTCATGTGCATCAACAACAATGATACATATACAGACTGTAGCGCGAATGAGAGTCACAGCTAACATGTGCTACACAACTCCTATTGTGCCCAAGATCGCCAATTGTGTGCGTTACACCTAATTTATGTGGTCCACGCCCGAGGCGCTAGTACCTAGATACCGCGTATTACTAGACGGTGGCTGAACGAGGTCATAGATTAGACAACAGTGAGTACGTAAACACGGCTGTATTTGAACAGATTGGCAGGACGGTTTGTCTCGTAGCTGCAAATATCTGCAAATACAATATTTTTATCATATTTTTGAAAATATTTTGTCGTCAAGGTAAATTTGTATATGAACAAATTGTTATGCATGTCAACAGTTTTTTCTCGTAAGTATGACTAAGAGTTATACAAGTGTTAGTTGTATGCTAACTTTGATATACGGAAGTTGACTTGGATGCCGCTTCTTGTTAGTTTAGGAATGTTGTTGTTCAGTCGTTGTTTTTTGGTCATTGAGCTGTTTCGGTCTTAGAGCCTAACATTTTATGTATTTTGTGTAGTATTTGTTTGTTTTAGTTGGAAAGTTTACAATATTGACTTTTTAATCACATTGGATAGATCTTATTCCGTCAAGCCAAAAAAAGAACGTTATTACTTCAAACCAACAATTAAGTTATCAATCCAGCTCACTAAATCACGCAGACACGTAAATACATAAACGAGTATATCTGTTAGACTAGTGGCTCTGTGAGCTGTAGACCTCGCGAGTTTGTCTTTGCATAGCTTAAAACTGAATAAATGTTCCGAACATTTTTCGAAATGGCTGAAATATGTTTCTTTTTACGTTTTCCACCCCAATATATCCGGCATTTTGAAAAATTTCGTAAAACTGAATCGACAAAAAAGTACATACTATCGAACCTCCTCGCAAAATTTCACGAGAGTCGGTTGAGAAATGTGTCTTGTAGAGGAGGACAGCCGGAAATGCACCGTACATAAAGCATTTTTACCCAAGCTGAAATGGAGACGCTTCGCGCTCGCTCGGTCAACTATGGCAATCTGAGTGTATAGCACGAACGCAATCGTCCTAAGGTCGAAAATATATGAAAGTCGCAACTAGAGCAAATCGTTCGACCGCATATGCGCACACGCGATACTATATGCGTGATTGAGCCTAAAACCTAAGACACACTAGGAAATGGCATATTATCATTATTCCATCCGCGAACAGACTGAACAATTATTTTGAACCAAACATCAATTTCAAATGGAATTACTAATCTGAACCAACTTTTATTTAAAATTTATTTGGTAGTACCACTACAATTGAGAAATCGAGTCATCTCGAGTAAAAATCGGAAGCATTTGTTTCACTTGTACAGTGAGTTCTGTACTTTACACGTGCAATAAAAACGTGCCCAGCCCAATAATTATTTTATGGAGTAGCGCTAACATGGCGGACGGATATTATGGCAATTACCGTTCAAGTACCTGTTGTTATCACTTCGCGAATGAAAGAATGAGATATGGCGAAGTGTTTCGTTTTGAATACGCTACATTTTAAACGAGTATTTGAATTAAGGCCATTAATGGTCTTCCCTAGAGAATATTTTTAAGTTTTCATTAGATCACGTCATGAGGATAAAAACCAGCTAGGTATACCATCGAAAAAAAAACAACTGCAGCACTTTGGTAACTACCGCCTCGTGAACCATAATTCAGTATTCCAATTTCAAACAATAAAGTTTCACATAATAATCCACTTCATCGTATGTGTCATCTTTATAATGGTGTTTGTTCTGAACTCGATATGTTTCATCAAAATGTTTGCATTTTAAAATTAATTTTATTTAACAGTAACTATAGTTTTGACGTTGTTTATTTTTAATTATTTTTTTTGGTTAATGCTGTGTACTCTGTTTTGGTTAGTAGGAAATCATTTGTAGTAGGAACTAGGGACTCGCCCCGGTTTTGCACGGGTAGCTGAGGGTGTGTCTCTATTTGTACACGATTCCATGTTCGATTGACTAATTTGAACATAAAACGGTTATTGTGACTTTACTATAATAGTTAGACATATAGGCCTCGCGGACTTTTTTGTGGGTCCGAAGAATTGTATTAGAAACATGCAATATATTATTTTATGTATCATATTTAAAATATTACAAACCAATGCAAAAGTGTAGCAGCAACACGCCAGTAACCGTAATTCAAAATCTTCGGCAGCAACGCTCATCGTGATTATTGACAGACTTGTTATTAGTTCGTTTCGTTCCAAAATAATATATATCCCATGTTACTCGCTTATAATGTAGCTTTCTATAGGTGAAAGAATTATTAAAATCGATTCATTATTTTTTTAAATTTATCCATTACAAACAAACACACATACAACCAAACAAACATACAAAAAATCAAATCTTTCCTCTTTATAATATTAGTGTAGATTAGAACTGAAAAACATAATTGCAGGAACTAAGTACTTTTATTAAATGGCTCCCAAGATTTTGAATGTGAACACAACACAACCATACTAGATAACCCGGATAGAAACTCTACTAAAGGCACAGAGTAAATACTAGTACTACGTACTAAAGGCTAGGGAAGAAGTTCTTGCAGTAAATTTAGAAACCTCTTTTTTAGTTATGTCTATCAAAAATCAGTCCATAAGTGATTCTCGGCTCTAAAACACTTACCGCAACAATCTGCTTACCATGACAAAAATCGCCATGTACTAATCGATCCTCATCTTCACATTAGCTGATTACACAATGGAAACTAATCAACTGATGCGATTGTTGAGTCAGATGACCTTTCCCTAATCGGGCATGTGGTGACAGATCACAGAGATATAGAATCACACAGTAAGAGAACTTTCAATGGACAAGGTTCTAACATTAAAGGGAGTACTGGCTAATCGCGAACGAGTAACTATGATACGAAAAAATGACAAATAGTAGAGAAGTAGTGGCAATGACCAGGCCACATTGCTCATAAGTGTAGGAGGAAAGGTTCTCGAATGGCTACCATGGTCCAGAAGAAGGAGTGTAGGACGGTAGGAGGAGCACGAGGTGGATCACGACCTGGTGAGAGTCGCAAGGAGCTGCTCTTTATCTTTATCTGTATGCAAACAGCGAGACCCGCTCATTGTAGAGGAGGCCTATTCTCAGCAGTGGATGTGGAACAGAATAGTCCAGTAGTTGTCAAAACTGAGAGAATATCCACCACTACAATTAAACTATATTATAGACCATCATTTAGAGATTATAGAGAAGTCTAGAAAAAAATAAAAAAAAAATGCTTGTTTTGTGGCTTGCAGTACGTAAGAGATCCTCATCTGCGATTTGATGAGAATCTGATAGAGAAGCATGAACGAAATAAGAATTAAAACCTAGAAAAGTTTGTAATACATAGAAAAAAAGAAAAGAGGCTTCTTTCACTCCGGCCCTGTGTCGTATGCTTATTAAATTTTCCAGTAGCAGGTTTAAAATAAACTTAATGCTCGAGTTGGGTTACTGTTTTTTTATATATATTTTACAATGGCAAACTCTGAATATTAAATGTGCTATGACAATACATACGTGTTGACCATTGGGTATTACGAATTGATTGTTTTTGGACTTGGTTATAGTGAGGCAATATTGGCCGACTGCAATACAAATGGGTAGAGTGGGAAGTTGGAAGAAATATTTCAAAGTTACATGAACTGGATATAAATAAGTGGGCATATGTAAATATATCGTAGCGATATCATTATGATAACACTAAGTAATTTTAACAAAACGCTCATAGTCAAATATAATTCTAGCTGTGAAAGACAGTATCGCACGTTCTAAACACATGGTACAGTCAGGTGAACTAAGGTGGGCCATGGAAAGAAATAAAACCCCTGGTACACCCAGAAATCTTGAAGTGGACCACGGGAAGAAAAAATTGCCCCTGGTACAACCAGTTGATCTAAGTAGGTGGACTACGGGCAGGACACGATACTTACGATATCGTAGAAGTATTTTTTTATATTTTTAAAGGTATTTTTAGAATATTGAATACTAAATAAATAGTGATAGCTGAAAATTTGTATTTTTTTTCAATTGAAATGGTATCACTTTAGCAGTTAATAAAGTCACATAATGTCATGTAAGATTTATAACCAAATAAATAAACTTAATTTAAATTATCCATAAAACTTTTATATACAAGTTCCAGGTGCAAGTGTAAGAAAAAGAAACCATGAAGAAAGTTAAACGCTATTACGCTACTTTAGTAACAAACATACTTAGTAGTTTAGAAAATTCACAATTATCATTATAATACGAGCGACAGACATAATCACCGAAATTTTATTCAAATTAGTGGTGTATCTGTATAATTGCATATTAAATAAGCAAATAATGCTGTGTGGTTACGTAAGTGTGACTTTCACACGAGGGTACAATTGTTTTCACACTTGACACTACTGAATATGTAATAAAAGCAACTTCTGTAATAGTCGTGTGAAGACCTACTTAAGAAGTGTCATGGTGTTCTAGTTATTTATCGTGAATCTCACAATAGAGTATATGTCTTCTGTTTGTGTCGAATGAATGTTTGTTCTTTCTGTCTTAAATTAAGTTTTTCTTCTTCGTGACGATGTTAAACCCTAAGACGAACTGAATTGGTTGAAAAATCGTGGTGACGAGATTAGCCAGCAAGAGAAGGGAGTTTTTAGAATCATAGTGGTCGATTTAGTATGACACCACTCCCGGGAGATGCCTGTCTTGCATCCCAACATAAGTCTGAAAGGATTTTGATGTTAAGCGCCACAGCATAGTCAACATGAATGGATATTCTATTAGCGTCTCACTACCGCTATCTATGGATTGGTTACTGCTTTCATATTTACGCACTAATCAATGGATAGATATATCGTCAACGTTCTTGCACTGAGGCAACAGTAGTGTCAAATTTTGACAATAGTGTAGAATCAGTCACGTTTTAAGATTGCAGAAATATAAGATGTAAAAGTATCGTGTTGCCTATCTTAATGTTTAGGTAAATCAGTGTCTGAAGACAAAATTAAGTCTTCAATCAGTGCGTCCTACCAGTCATGACCTACGTAGCCGAAACATGGACACTCACGGTCAAACTATTCAACAAATTTAAGTTCGCTCAACGAGCTATGGAGCGAGCTATACTTGGAGTTTCTCTGAAGGACAGGATTTGTAATGTAGATATCCGACAGAGAACCAAGGTAACAGACTTTGCTCTGAGGATAAGCAAGCTGAAGTGACAGTGGGCTGGTCACATTTCCCGAAGAACCGATAACCGAGTTCTCGAGTGGAAATCCCGTCTAGGCAAACGTAGCATAGGACTCTCTGTGGCCAGGTAGAGGGACGTTATGCGAAAAGCGGCTGGCAGAAAATGGATGAGAAGAGCTGAAGACCGAGCTCAGTGGCGTGAATTAGGAGAGGCTACGTCCTGCAGTGGACAGATATAGGCTGATGCATATGATGATGAGGTAAATCAGCCTCCATCAACTCAACTAGATTAACATCTTTACTATTGTTCTAACACCTGAACGTAATATGTAACAACAACAACAACAAATGCCGTAACACAACAACCGTGCGAAGAAATTGTGCAATTAGAAATATGAACACGTTACTATAAAATTTGGCAATATTGAATTGTCTATTGTTGTGTAATGTAAATGTATGGGTCAGTCGGTTAGGAAACGTAAGCTTGCAAGTGTTGTTAAAGTGGAAGTGGATCATTGCTTGAGTAATGTAGGAAGTTTTTGAAATAGCTGTAATGGGTGTCAAGTAAAAGAAGATTATAACAAAATCTGGCGATGATAATTAAAGTTAAAGCGTTGAAGATTGAACTAAATTATATTCTGGATACGTAAAATTAATCATTGAAAAGAGTTTAATATACATTGAAAGAGTATAATTTAATATAAGTTAATACACTAAGTATATGTTTAGAGTTACGTTTTTAAGGTACGGTAACCCCCTTAAAGTTTCGTCATGTCGGTCTGTCCGTCCGTCTGTCTGTGTGTCACAGCCGTTTTATACAGAAACTATTGACACTAAAACATTGAAATTTGGCACATACATAGATATTTATGACAGAAGTGTTTTTTTAAATGTTTCTCGTACATGTAGGTGGTGCGAAGAAGAAGATACATATTTTTTGTACCCCATAGAGTGGGGTCTCGTTTTAAAATTCTAATGACGTTTCTTTGACTGTTTTTTCTATATGGTTCCGTTTACGAAATATTTGGCTATAAAGTGACCTTTTCGCTTGAGTTGCATGTCCTCCCTCACAAGGTATTGAACTAAAAATTTGAACATATCTATGGCGCATAATACGAATTTACACCGATTGCAATGCGTTTTACATTGGGTAGTAGCTAGTATCCTGGTTAGGGAACCCTATGTTTATGCATCTCCGACACACACTTGGCAGGTTTTATTTTCTATTTTGAAAAGGATAATAATTTAATTTCCTATTTCATTTTTGGTCACCCAATTTTCCCATCGACCAATTTGTAGGGCAGCAAACTAAAGAAGAACAAAATTGACTGTATTTTTTTCGGAATATACTATTAAAGGTGAAGTTGTTTTTTATTAGTTAAGAATAAGATGTCTTGTTAAAAACAGAATATTAATATAAATTTTGTCATAACTGTCAACAGTTTATCCACAGTTCAAATTTAAATTTTGCAGTCGATCTAAAAACACGAGTAGGATCCACGATGGGAATAAATACCTAACACTTCAAATTCCCGAAAATTGTGAAAGTCATGCATACCTTATTCTATCACTTATTTACCATAAAAAAACAGCACTTTCTTCAGTGTGTGTTACGGTAAAAAGTAAATACGCCGTGAACACATTACGTCCACACCTTGCTAACGCTACGGTGGAAATAGCTGCCTATTGACCCGAATGTACCTCCACACTACCACATGATAGAAAACGCCAATTTAAAATACCGCCTTAAGTAACACATGATATGGTTGAAAATGGAGTGCAAGATTTTAAACATGATGGACTTTTATGTAGGTACTACATCGAGGTCAAGACGTACATTAATAATAAGCTTTACATACAAGATGAAAGGGTTGAAAGTAGAGTGGATAATTTGAAAACTGATGAACATTACAGCCCGTATGTGAAACTGGAGGTGTGATAAGCTCAAATGTTTAAGTTCTGGATCTAACGTAAACACAGATGGTTTATATACTACGAACGAAGGAGCATAACTGTATAATGGAAGTAGTGAATGGTAGAAGGAAATTGTGTATAATCACTGTGTTTCTTGCATTTTATAAAATCAAATAGACTAATAAAGTGACAGAGAATATTCGTAGTAGAAGTAGTAGAGTTCGGAACATAAAAATACAGTCTATTTACCTACATAAAGAGCTTGTTTGGAATGGATAAACTCAAAAAATACACAATCAATAAAAAATATTTCACCTACAGAAAGCTCTACACTATCAGCGAGTAACAGGGGATGAAATTTATTTAAAAAAATATGTAGATCCCTTGTCACGAGGCGATCCCTGGGTTTGGGTTTGTTCCACTAGCCGCGGGACTAAACCTCAGTGGACAACATAAAATAACAGGAACAATTTTAGGAGCACTTGGAGATGATCATAAACAGCGGCTTCATCTTCGTGGACACATTGCAGCAGAAGATGACCATGTACAGAGATAGCTGGCCTACGCTCAGCAACGCTTGCAGGACTCTGCTAGTCGAGCTGGTCCTTCCTTACTGGACACGAACACGCTCCAAGCTAGAAGTCAGCATTTTGGTGGGCATTCTATTGGCCGTTATTTTAGGTAGGTGGTATTTAAGCAGTATATTTAAACTGCCAGATATGATAGATCCCCCATCACCTTTCCATCACCGTACGACTAAACGATCAGCAAAGCGCCACCCTTTCATGGTTGAAATACCTCGCACAAGAACGAAGCGTTACGCTTCTTCATTTATTATAAGAACTGCAAAGGAGTGGAATGCCCTGCCCTCGTCAGTGTTTCCGGTAAATTATAACCCCGGTGTGTTCAAGTCAAGAGTGAATAGGTATCTACTAGGCAAGCGTGCTACACCTTCGACCACATCATCGCTTTCCATCAGGTGAGATCGTGGTCAAACGATTGCCTAGTACGTCAAAAAAAAAAAGAGATGAAATAATAATTTATTTACCATTTTTTATGAGATATTTTGTAAAAACATAATATGGGCATGAGCCAAAGCAATAACAATGTAGGAATGACAGGTTATTTGAATTTAGAATTAACAATGACAAACTATCAAATGGAATGAAATGGATTATGAAAGAATTAAGAATTTATGAAAGAGGTTTCACCTCGTCACACCCTTCGAAATTGCAGTAATGTAACCCAAGGTACCAAAAATGTTCCTATTAGTTTCATTATTTGGCGAGCGCTGCGAAAAGTATTGATGTTACATAAAATAATATACTATATGTTTATAGTACTCATCATAACCCACAAAAAAGGCCGAGGCTATGTACGTTTAACTATTATAGAAATTAGTCAATAAAAGTGAGAACACGGGTAGAATCGAAATATGATGCACTAAGGTTCATAATCAAAGTTGATTCAAGGTAAATTCATCTTTAAATTATTCGAAACCAACCTTTCATTTAGAACGTTACGTTACGACGGGTGTAAAAATGCTAAAAGAAAGATGGCGCTTTGTGAGCTCTACCCGTGCGAAGCCGGGGCGAGTCGCTAGTATTTACATTAAAACAGTGAGCAATAAAAACTCTGTACAAAGAAGATAGACAGAAAAAAATGCTCTGTGGCACTTAAAATAAGCTACTGAACAAGAATATAACATAATTTAAAAATGGTGTGTCTGTCTGTCTGTCTGTATGTTCACGCATCATGTAAAAACTACTGGCCTGATTGAAACGGCTTTCACTGTTGGATACCTTAGATTTTGACAAAAAAACAATTGTTCTTGGTATCATAAACCGATGAGTGGCAGTCGACCAATCAATAAAAACTATTTGACGTTTGAACTAAGTTTTGTGAAAGTTGGTGTATCCCACAAAAATGACCAAGCTGGCTTCACATAGTACTAGCTGGCACAGCTAGTACTATGTGAAGTACTGGGTATTTTTTTATATAAAACTAGAGTCTGGCGGGCAATTCTGACAGTCTATCTGCTCTACAATATAGTCACGATGTAGAATAACTATTGACGATAATAACTCAATAGTTATCTTGGTATAATTGATCCGGGGATAAGTATTAATCAGAAAACAGAGCTGCCAGTTATTCAAACTTAAATACCGAAGACGCTAAAAGGCATAATATCGCACATACAATCCTAACAGCCTTCAAATATTATCTAGAACTGTTTACGTTTCGACTAATAACTCCCGGATCCTCCTCAGACGTAACAAACACGGATACGAAATGACTCCGATCAAATATACGAAGAAGCTCCTCTTTCACACTTGTTTACAACTTCAGAGGGGAAAGGAAAATCGTACAAAACAAGAGATCAAAGGAATAGGTAGGTGTTTTGCTTGCATAACAATAATAAAACCGGCGATGCGGATTGATATGTATAATCTTTGATACGATAGTTGATTTGTGTGTTACAAGGTTCACGACAGATCTGGAGCGGGTGCTGAGAAACACGGTTCTTTGAACACAAAGGCGAACAGAGTCGAGAAAAGCCACAAGCTTCATTAGAAAACGAAATCTCTAGCAAGGCAGTACTATTTATTTTGTGTTTCTAGCTAGCTTAAAAAATAAAGGAATTAAACATATTTATTAAGTAACTCTCTTCTTCTTCTTCTTCTTTTTCTTATTTAAGAGTCCAGCTCTTGTCAGTGGAGCAATTTCCAGCATTCCCTATCTCCAGCCGAAGCTTTGACTTCCATATACGACATGACATTTATTTTCACCTTTATCTGATCTGTAAATTTCCTTCTAGGTCTGCCTCTCTCTCTTCCTCTCTTCCCTTCTACCTTCCCTTCTATGATGGTTTTTACGAAGTTGTCATGTCGTATAAGGTGGCCAAACATCTTTCCTCTTCTCTTTTCTATGGTCGCTATGAACTCATTTCACTAGTAATATTTAAATATATTTTTTCCCAACCACACAGTTTTCCTCAACATAACTTTTATTCTCATAACATTTATGATTTCATTTTAGATTTAGGTTACTTTCCTATTACTATTACGAGTAAATGCTGCCAAATGCCGCACTCATATAACATACGTGAATGCTAATAACATAACACTCCTTTTTTGGGCAGTCGTGTAAAAAACAAGAATAATCACGTAAAAACAGGAAATTTTAAAAGCGGTGCCAAAAAGGCCCTCCTCAGCATGTAATCTCGATTCTCTACGACACTCGGCGTATGTATTCAGGCACGATCTTGAGGGGGCGATTCAGTTTTTTTTTTTAAACTTTTTGATATCAATTCTTTAGTGTATAATATAATAAAGGGGTCTAAAGGCACCTATATGTATCCATACCAACCAATACATGGATTTAACAAAAGACCGTTTCGGTTTTATACTTTCTCCGGGACCGTCCAAGCTTCAATGCCTCCGGCCATGAGTCTTCACTTAGTTCTTTTTCCTAAAGTGAAATTTTTATTTATTATAAAGAGGGGACTTTTTCTATCTGACGGTCAGAACAGTACAGTGTAAGGTTCGTTTTGGATAATTTTACTTTCTCTTGTGGGTTTGAATAGAATTTAGGAGTCTAGCATAAAGTTGTTCCGCTGGAAATCTGCAAAGAATGGCGAAGGTCGGGCTGCCGTATGAGATAATTCGAACGAACTTTAACCGATTAGGCATCCCAAATACAATGGTATGAAGAACGAGATCGAGAGAGATCTTCTGCGTGAGCAGTGAATAAAGTCTTGCAGAATATAGATAAAGAAGTGAAGCCTTTTAGAATATCTCTCTCTTCTCTTATACCTACATGGGGGCCCGATCGATGCACATTTTAATCCCCTAAAATATTTGATCCAGGTATAATGAATCAACCTGTACACACCACTTCTACAGGTGTCGCAGAGGATATATAAGTCACTTTGGAAGTATATTATCGTCCTGAACATTCTGCAATCTACCTTACAAGTGACATATATTACAATAACTACTTACTTGAGTTATTGTAATATTAGTTATTCTGTGCGCAGTGACAAAAACAGGAACATCACACTAATAGGTATACAAAAGTGAAACGTTGTCTGTTTGTTTATTTGTTTGTTTGTTTGGGGAGCTTATGCTCCAATACGGCTGATCCGATTTTGATGAAACTTTGTAAATAAGTACTCTACAATAATAGATAACAACATGGATACTTTTTGTCCCGGAAAATGGTAAGTTGCCACGGGAAAACTGGAAAATTTCTATTCCTCGCTGTAAGGAATGATTGACGTGGAAACGAAATAAAACTGCTAAAAAAGTCTGGCAAAAAGGATCAAGAGTGTTCGTGCTATACTTTTGCATTGCTTTTTTTTTTCTTTTTTTTTTATATCCTAGATGAACATAGGATGCTGTATTTCGCGATATGCTGCAGTCCGCGTGGACGAAGTCGCGGGCGAAAGCTGGTATTACATAACTGCTAAGTATGAACAGATGATGTTTAAGAGTCCACACGGATATCACCGAGGTCATTGCCGGTGCGACCTTACAGACGACCTCAGCCGTACGTCGAAACTGGTTCTTCGCGACAGCCCGGCTGAAGTTGGTCCTCTTTTGCTTTGTTTGGTCGTCAATAAGCTTATGCAGAACTAAAATTACTAAATTCCCCAATGAAGAGAGGTCTCCAAATCAACTTGGGTGTTTCGGTGTTTTTATGATGAGATAATTTTTGAAGCGTTGATCCGATCTTCGTGAAAATAGTTTGGTATAGTTATTAGTCAAATGGGATGTCATAATGAAAGGGCTTTAATGGTATAAATATTTAATTATTATTTGTTCCCTGTGATTTCTTCCGCGGTGATGATGATGATAAGTATCCTATGTGTTATTCCAGGACATTAATTAACAAACAAATTTCATCAAAATCCGATGAGCGTTTCAGCGTGAAGACCGGACGTACCTACATACTCACACAAACTTTCGCATTTATAATATTACGAGTAAGTAGGGTTTTTAGGCTAGAAACGTTGTTTTTGAGCTAGAAGCTAAAATGTGAAAAAAAAAAAAACGGTACAGCGCAAGGTTTCTATAATTCTATTCAGTATGAGGTTGAAATGCTTTGACCTTAAAAAGTTCAAACGAACTCCCTGATAAGTATGGAGAAATTTTCCTCAAAATCCATTTATCTAAACCGAAAGACTAATTGAAGCACGTACCACAATAGCTGTAAAGGCACGTAAACTATATGCCACTTAAAATTACGACCAGCAATCGAAGTCTATGGTTAATAAATGGCACGACCGTTTAGTGAGACCACCTGTAATTTAAGATTATTGTGTAATTAAAGTTATCGTTACAGATGGAAACAAGGTAAATAATGAACTGAAATGTATTATCGTGTCCAAGTCAAATATGATAAGAATGTTTTTTGTAGATCTTGGAAAAGTCTTTCTAAGGTAATATTTATAATATGGCCATGTGGCGTCCCAATACAGCGCGGCGATGCGGGAGACCACGCAGGAGATGGCGAACTAGACACCTTCAGTGACTAATGGTCATCCCATAGCCCAAGATGGCGAAGCCTGGAGGCCATGGGGGCAGGCCTTTGCCCAACATTGGGACACTACAGGCTGATCAAAGTGCAGAAGGCAGTATCAGTAATAACGAAACATTTCGTAAGCAAGTACTATTCAAATAAATATATTCCAATTTTGATTCCAAATAATTCGTAATTCGAACGGGTCGCGATCGGCCCGCTATTGGTCCAGTGAAAGTGAGAACGACTTGCAGTACTGTGACGTAACGGAACAAATCGGCCATTGTCCGTTCTGCCTGTACTGTGCCACAGAATAATTATAAGTGTCAGTCTGTGGGTTACAAAAGGTGATTGACTAATGAGCAAGAAAGGCGCTAAGTTTGTCGTCTCGGTTCTACCTTTTGTGTGCGATTGTGGGCCATGTCAATGTTGCTAACATGACATAACATTTGCTTGAAGTAATCGGTGAGATTAGTGTCAAGTGTCACTGGTGTTATTAACGAAAGAGTAAAAAATAGTGTCAAGAACCCGGTTCCAAATTATTACAAACTAATTTTGAACAAATTTACATGAGAAGGTAATAAAAATACACTAACACTTTAAATATTACAAAGTTGCCATCCACACACAAGTTAATTGTATTTTTCACTAGCAGTCCAATTTGGTCCGAAGCACAGTGTCCCTGACATGAAAAGAGTTGCGCCCTACAATTCAAAGAGCACTTACAAAAGGCGGTCAAAATGTTCTATAAAACGGCAATATTTCCTTCATAATTGTCCGGGCCCTTCGCAAATTCGGGTTGTTACGAAGCTAAAGCGAAATTTGTATTCCTGCCGTACGCGAGTCGACCGACATTATTGTCTTTCGTCTGGACTTCGAGCCTTCTGAAATTTCAACATCTATACATATAATCAAATATTAAGTAACAAAAAGTCTGAACAAATAAATATAATAAAAAATGGCTGCTGAAGAATATAACAAGTCGTGTCTGTCTGTCTCTTCGCGCATTAAGCAAAAACTACTGGACCGATTGCGATGCAGTTTTCACTTAGGGTTTTTGACTTAAAAAGTGGTGTATCTCAATCCGCAAGGTAGAAGCCGAGCAATAGATAAAAAACAATTTACGAGCGGAAAACGAGTTTTTTTTATAAAATGCTGCATAATATTGTACTTTATAGGTACTTTTAGCCCAGGAATAACACGTATTCTTATATATGTATGTTTATCCGTTATCTAGTGCCCATAGTACATGGTATCCTAGTTTGGGGCTAGGTAATTGGTGTGGAAATGTCCCGTTTATTTTTTATTTGTAAGTGAAAGAAATGACCACGCGGGCAAGGCTGCGGGCACAGCGAGTTAGGAATATTAACTCAATGTACACGAACAGAATAAAAGTGTCGCGCATGTGCATGGGTGTTATGGGGTTTTATGTCGTGGGTGTAAAATTCTGCAAAAATCCTTGTAAGGAAAATTATCTATCTAATTTACTGCACATAGAAGATCGCGTTCATAACAACGTACGCAGAACGTATCAGATCAGCCTGTAGCTGATTCTTACTCTGGATCAAATAATAAGTAATAAGTAACGCTCAATTAAAACTTGCATGGTTAGAAAACCCATATTTATAAGTAAACATTTGTCAACTTAAATAAGTTGAAAAATTAGTAGTACGAAATCGTACTAGCTGTACCCGCGGCTTCGGTCGCGTGTTTAAAAGTACTCATACTCGTATGACCTAAAATATCAATATCAAAACATTGGATCAAAATTCCTTCAGCCGTCAAAAAGTTTTTATTAATTGCTCGGCTTGTACTCATCGGATTCAGATAGACCAGTTTTTAAGTCAAACCCTAAGCTATCCAACAGAGAAAACCGCATCGCAATCAGTCCAGTAGTTTTTACGTGATGCGCGAACAAACATACAGAAAACAGATAAACAGACAAACAAACAGACAGACACGAATTTAAAAAAAGTTACTTTCTTGTTCAGTCGCTTATTTTAAGTTCCCTAGACCATTTTTTTATTATTTTCTTTGTACAGACTTTTTTAAGTATAAATAGATACCTACATTGTTGAATTTTTATTAGTTTAGAAAAGCAAATTGTTAGCTTGATACATTTAAAAAAATCTAATTGTGCGTTCTAGGATTAAATTAACACTGGAACTTGTGCTAGGATAAAATTTAATAAGTAAATAAAATAGTTTAAAAAATGAATTGTAGCTAATTAGTTCGTCAGTATGACGTTTCTTGACCCTGATCACAAAGACAAGCTGATAATGGCTTCTTCTCTAACATTCTACAGTAGAAATGATTCTTCGGATACATATCCTGATGTTACGGCAAATACAACAGAAAAATGGCACTGGCAAATTCGAACATTTTGAACCAAAATTTTACACAGAATAAAATAAAATGTAAGTCTCTTGACTGAGCGATGGGGACTTTCACGCGACCATCTTTCCTTTTTATTTCCTACTGGGTTTTTTTCACTACTGCCGAGACATTGAACCGTCAACGTTTCGAGTGCGACCCACGTCAGTCAGACTCGATTAACTTTTGTACTAAACTTGGTAACATTTTGAATAGTCTGTGTATAAAAGTGATAAGAAACTGGTTCCGTACTAGGGTGTAAAGTTTCTCAGGTTAAACCTGTTACCGAAACATTTACTCAATATTGAGGCGTTTATGTTTCACTTTCCTTTATTACGTCAGTGAAATGCAAGACAAACGATAGATATACAGTCAGATGCAATACGAAGCATTCGTTAGTATCTTTATCTTAATTTAGTAAAGATTTACATACGCAGACTGTAGCGCGAATGAGAGTCACTGCTAACACGTGCTTCACAAACGCCACACCGATTGTGACTAAGGCCAAAGAAGGCCAATTGTGTGCTTTGCACCTAATTTATGCGGTCCACGCCACGCAGCAGGTACCTGATCTTCCCACTTTTAAATAGATCAATGTCTTAAGGAGAAAATTATGTACATGATTATTGTAACCAGGTAACTACTAGCTTCGCAATTATTAATTAAATCAGAGAATACAAGAAAACCTTAGTAACTTAAGCTTCGATTTAATAATATTAGAAGAAGTATTAATTTATTTATTCCAAATGATAAAGTTCCAAACGAGTTACATTTAAGTTATTGTTTGCTTGTCGTATGAGGTAGTGCTGGCCTCTGATGTCAGAGTTTGTCAAGCCGCCCGAGGGCCTCTGACATGGCTTAACGACTGCTATTAATAAATAACAGTCGGGACCGACAGCTTAACGTGCCCTCCGAAGCACGGAGTGATGGAAAACCGCACATAATTTAGAAAGTCATTGGTGCGGAGCCTAGGTTCTGAACCTGTTATCGTTGGATTCTAAACTACACTGTAGAACACTTAGGTCACCATCGCTCTAAGTAACCTCTAAGAGTAAGTGGTATCTACTTTTAAAGTAGAGACCACTTACTAAGAGCCAATTGCTTATCATGAATAGTTAAAGTAAATAAAATTAAAATGTACCTTTTCGCCATGTAGCACGGACAAACATGTCGTGCTTATTTTCGATTCTTGTCACATGTATTGGATGAATTCGTTCAGCAAATGTCGAACCTATGTCATTTTGTCGCGTATGTTTTAAAGCGGTGTCCGGCTCAGATCAGTTTGATTTTCATTAGAATTTGACTAAGGGTTGTTATTTTTCAAGAGTTTTCATTATAAGGTTTTCTTTGTTTTTAGCGCTGAATGTATAGCTACTTCATACACACAATAAAATAATTCTAACATTGCAGAGTTCATTTGAAACATTGGAGAATGTATTGTTCTTACGTTTATTAATGGCATCATGGGAGCTACTCGTAATACCAAAATGTGTCCCATTTAAATGTTCTAATTAAAAAAACCTTGTTAACATATCTTGACATCAAAATATTGTATCCCACCATAGTTCCAAAACAATGTAGCTTATGAGTCTTTGTGTCTACACTCTTATCGTAAAATCCGGATTATGAACTCAAAAATGGTGGCATTATGATATACATTACGCACGGCACGTCTCTAATAAGTTTTTTTATAATATATATTTTTTTCCCATTAAAGCACCGCGTTGGCTCCGCACAACGAGAGGTTTCGCCATTTATTATCTATGGCGGCGCGTGTTAGATCGTATGCGCGCCAATTCGCTAAGGACTTGATTTTGGCGCCATAATTTACGTACTTAACTAATTTAATGTGTTTTTCTTGATAAAAAGTTGTATCCTGATTATAATGTCCGACAGCAGTGTTAGTGAGAAGTGTTGACTCCACCTGACATCAGAAGAAAATGTTACGACATTTTTTTTTTCTTCATCAGATGTAGGTTCCTATTGCATGAGTGTAGATAAAGTAGTGTATGAAAAGGCACATAACTAGTTATTAAAACACTCGAGTGATACTATTAAAGAACTCACCTACGGCTCATTTTTTAAACTCACTCTCGTGTTTTAATGCCCCTTATTATGCAACCGTTTCATAAACTACTATTATTACATTGCCAGTACATTATTAGTCTCAAACTAAAAGACAGAAACGTCGACATCAGACAAGAGACGAAAGACATAGACGCAGTAAGGATGCTTTGCAGGCTCAAATGGAAATGGGCAGGGCACGTCTTCAGAACAACTGACGGTCGGTGAAGCGAGCGTATTCTCCACTGGAATCCCAGAGACGGCGCATAGGCCAGAGGACGGCCAAGGAGAAGGTGGAGCGACGACGTTGTCGAGTTGCTATTTATTTATTTTATTATACTACCAAGCTTTTTCAACTCTTTGGTGCCGAGTGCCGGCGCCCACTCCCGTCGATGTGCTCTCTTCAACGAAGCTAAGCAAACAGTTAAATCTATTTTCGCTCGTCCCGCTACCAAACGTTATCGCACCCTACCAACGGCAGCGTCAACTTTCCCAAAGTTTAATACCTCGCAGAGTAGAATCGCCCACACATACCACCTGTGGGCGGCTAAAGGACCATCCCCGGGGGCGCTTTGACATTTTCTTGGGTTTCTCGCGTTATGATAATAGAGGAATTCAATTTGGCTGCTTGTGTAAGCCGTAGCAATTATTTGACTGCCTTCACATTATAATATACTAGCGACCCGCCCCGGCTTCGCACGGATAGATATATAGAAAGATAAAATTAGTAGGTACTTTATTTGGACAAATAGAACAACAACAATTTCTTACACAAAATGTTTATGTTTATAGGTTTTATACTCACGTACCATTTCGTCTATAGTATTATTCAGTTTAACGCAAGGAGGTTGAATTACGGTTACTATTTCGTGTATTATTAGCATAGAGCATTTCCTACGTCAATGATTATTAAATGTACTGTGATTTCGTTTCCATGGCAACGTTCCGTATACAAAGACCCGTATCTCCTCCTTAGTTTGTGATCTTACGTAGTATTTATATACTCTTTGGTTTGTGATACAAAGTACTCGAGTTTTTTTGCAAAATTTAATACCTCGGGTTTCATTATTGCAATTTTCAAAGGGAACTCAATTTTTTTGAAGAATCAAATTTTGCTGCTTGAGTTTATCCATTACAAACAAACAAACAAACAAACAAACAATCAAATCTTTCCTCTTTATAATATTAGTTAAGTTATAATATATTACAAATATATCCCTACTAATATATAAAAGTGAAACGTTGTCTATTTGTTTGTTTGTTTGGGGAGTTTTCACTCAAAAATAGGAGGGGCGATTTTAATAAAAAAAAAGTGTGTAGATACTGTATGTACAACAGTGACCATCGTAGGGTACCTACATTTTATCTCGGAAAATGCCGCGGGAAAACGGGAAAATAATGATTACTCGCCTACTCACACCAAAACAGCTATGATGAAGTTTTCAATATAGATAGGTAGGTACTCTGTGTATACAATACAGATATCAAAATAAGATATATTTATCCCGGAAAATTGAAAATTCACATGGGAAATTGGGAAAATTTTGGTAGATCGGTTTTACTCACTTTCACATAAAAAGGCTAAACCGATTAATATGAAATTCTTTTCCTACACATTATACAAATATAGGTAATTCTTATCAACAAGTTATCAACAATATCAGATACGCAGACGACACCGTCCTTATTGCGTCTAAACCTGAAGATTAACAGAAGATGGTGGATAAAGTATACGAGTAGCAGAGTAGCAGAGATGCAGGCCTGTCTAAAAACTAAAACAATGGTCATATCCCGCAATAACTGCCTACACCCTACGGTTCATGTTGCTGGCACAAAATTGAAAGGGTCTCTAAGCACCTTGGCACTTGGATAAATGAAACATGGGAGTCCGACATGGAAGTGAGGACCCAGATTGAAATTGCCCGTGCATCCTTCAATAAGATGAAAAAAAAACTGTGCGCAAGCAACTGGACATACTCGTAAGCCTTCGAGTAAGGATACTCCAATGTTACATCTGGCCAATAGTTTTTTATGGACGCGAAGCATGAACGATCAAAGTGGGCCTTTGCAAGAAACTTGAGGTTCTCGATATGTGGTTCTATCACCGCATGCTGAAAATTCGCTAGATCCACAGGGTCACAAATGAAGAGGTCTAACGACGTGTGCACAAATCCCAAGAACATGTTCTGACCATCAAGAGGAGAAAAAAATAGTTTTCTCGGACATGTGCTCAGGCATGATCACTACCGCCTTCTCCAAATTATGATGATGGGAAAGATAGAGGGGAAACACCACGTCGGGAGGAGAAGAAAGTCGTGGCTAAAGAATGTCCGAGAGTGGACCGGAATCGCCAGCGTAGAAGAGTTCGATTGGCGAGAAACAGAGAGGGACATGCAGAGCTAATGGCCAACCTCCAGTAGTGGAGAGGCACCGAAAGAAGAAGAAGATAATTCTTTTTAACCAGGAAAAAAAAACCCACCGCTAAATCATTAACGGCTTAACATAATATGTTAGGTATTATAGGTACTATACAGAGATAAACATAACATACATTCATCACGGAAAAAGATAAATGAAAAAGGAAATCCCGAAATAAAAATTAACCCGGGGGTAACCCGGATTTCGATGAATTCGATGATTACTGTACAAAACAGAGATAAACATAAAATACATTCATCCAGAAAAAAGGTAAGGGAAAGCGAAAAATCAGGAAAATTTAGGTAGATTGGTTGTAGACGCTAACACATCAAACATATTGGGGTAACATAGGCATAGGATACATTTTATCAAAACAAATTGGGGTAACATAGGCATAGGATACCTTTTATCAAAACATATTGGGGTAACATAGGCATAGGGTACCTTTTATCAAAATATATTGGAGTAATATAGGCATAGGATACCTTTCATCAAAACATATTGGAGTAATATAGGCTTAGGATACCTTTCATCAAAACATATTGGAGTAATATAGGCTTAGGATACCTTTTATCATTGAATACGCGGGCAAAGCCGCGGGCGCATTTAGTTTTATATAAAACTGACGAACACGAGACGTATTTAATAAGATAATAACGTTGAGGTTTTTTACTTTTATTTTTTAGTTATCTCAAAAATAATAAAGGACTAATATGTATTCTGGATTTATTAACCCATGCGAGTTTCTCTAACAATATGGTCTCGATTTTGATACATAAAATTACGGCGCCAATTTTTTTTTTTAATGTCTAACCACAAAAACGGTTAAGATTTAAATATGGTAAATATATATTTTTTTCAAACTCAAATATTTTCATTGACATATCAAAATCAGGTATAACCCAAAACCACACAATTAAACACTTAACATAACTTCATCAAATCGATCAGAGCAATTTCCTAGAAAGACAGTAAAAAGAATTGCTCCATTGTTGGTAGGATTTCATTTAAAATCTCAAGTTGATAAAGCCAGTTAGAAGAACTGCTCGTTTATTAGTAGTATTTCAGTTAAAATGTTGAATGAAAAATCAGCTCAAAATGTTATGAAAAGGAAAGAAAAAGAAACGTCAACCGGCACGAACCTTCACATCCTTATCATCCTTGCGGTTCTCGCAGCGCTCAAATAAAGGGTTTATATCCCGTACATCTACAGGGAAATATCTCGACCACAATAAGCAACAAACCTGACACTGTTTTGTTTGCCTTGATTTCAAGATCCAGGCATCCACGGTAGTGGTGTGTTGTTCTGTTTTGTCATGTGTCCACTGTCCACTTTGAACATGTCGTAGTTAAACGTGTGGGGGTTTTGGACACCTTGCTAGGTGTTATACCGAAAGGAGTTACTACTCCACAGTAACTAACAGTAACAGTAGTTAACTGTTCTATTGAACATAATGTTCTCCAAGCAGATGGAAATATCAATAGGACCGCTTTATGCGGGTTTTGCCTAATAACATTAAAATTAACTTACCAGTTGCTGCAAGCAACAAGCAAAAAAAAAACTGGAAAGCCTTTATGAACAATTCGACCGAATAATCTGGCCTAGATAACTAGATTATGATTGCAATTTAGATCCCACTGTAAAAGTAGGTATGGTACACTAAAAATAAGCCTACTAGTCAGTTTGCTTATTTATATATAAAACGTTTTCCTTTTCGAAAACCCGTACCTCTAAGAGTTATCAACATAATCATGAAACGGTTCAATACAGGAAACATCTTGTCAGCCCAATCCCCCTCGGATCTATGGCAACGAAACTAATGAAAATCTTAACTTGGAGAAATTTCTTTAGGGTAAGTGTTTTCTTTATACGTCTTATCTGTATATCATACGCCCTACGCACACTTGATACTTTTCACATCAGCGACTAAAGGCGATATGTAAGTTTTGTTACACCTTGGGTATGAGCGCGATACGGGAAAGAGCTTTGCAGATAGACCTACAATTGCCTTCACCGGCCCTCAGTAGTACATGAATACCGCCGGGACGAATTGTATAGAAATTGTGATTGCATAAAATATACTACGCATAGTGTAAGCAAGAAGCGATTTGTCCGATTCAAATATTGTGTGAAGGTGTTCGTTATAAAACGGAACTAAGTACAATGGTACAAGTTACTGCAAATAATATTTTAAGTGTGCGCGAAACGTAATAAGTACCCTAAGCTCAAAACCCCTGTATCTATATCGCTTTTCAAACCGCGGTCGATGGAGGTAAATTCACTGAGATAGAAACCCTTCAACTTTGAATGGGCCGATCTTGTTGTCCATCTTCTGGCAGGCATTTTTCCTGTTCAATTTTTTCGTTAAAGTTTCCTCAATGTTACTTATAAGTTGCTCAGTTTAGTAACCTTTGAAAGCTTTCTGATTCAGATTCATTTATTTGCTCAAAAAAGGTGCCTAAATTATAACGATTAGATAGCTGTCCGTATTTTATCTATTGTGACGTGCACAAATTAATACAATAGAAAACAATAAAAATAACATAACATGCACATGTCACTACAGTCAATACTAGAATCAATTTTACAAAATAATGGATAAAATAACACACCTAGTCCCAAACTAGGATACCCCGTACAATGAGTACTAGACAACGGATAAACACACATAGATACGCATATTACAACCGGTCGTCTATACCATTTCTTGTGCATGTCCAGAAAATCGTTCACTGAATTAAATCTTTTACCTGTAACCACTCAAATAGCTTTTTCTTAAACATTCCTACTAGACTACTATTTATCGCGAAATAAAAGCATACTATGTTATTCTAAAATATTAAAAACCAATGCAAATGTAGGTATAGCACCAATGCTATTGGAGTTTTTTGACAGACTTGTTATTTCGTTTCCATGGCAACCTTTCCTTACAGCCAGTTATCAACATTTTCCAGTTTTCCCGTGGAAACTTACAGTTTTCCGGGATAAAAAGTATCCTATGTTTTATTCTAGGATATAAACTATCTCCATTCCGAATTTCAGCTAAATCCGTTCAGCCGTTTATCGCGTGAAAACTCCCCTAACAAACAAACAAACAGACAACGTTTCACTTTAATAGATGTCCAGAAAATCTTTCACTGAATAAATTGTTTTACCTTTAACCACTCAAATAGCTTTTTCTTAAACATACCCATAGACAATAATGTAAAGCTTTAAGGACGATTATTAAATATTTTGATAGCCATAGCCAAGTACCTACTAACGGAATTTAGGTGTTTCCTTATCTTAGGAAGAACTAATTTATCACGATATCTAGTATTTAATACCGCTACGATTCTTAATTTTGTAGAGATTAGGATATTTCTTAACAAACACACTGAACTCATAAATGTACATGCTAGGCAATGTAAGTACACGAATTTTAGGAAATAGTTCACGACATGAATGTAGGGGTCAACACCACAGATAGCTAACAGATCAGTAGACCTGATACTTGTGACCACACTGATTATGTTAATGACTGCCTTTTATGTTTCCTTCTAGGATAATATTGAATAATATGTTAGCTACTATTTCCAATACGTCCGACCGAGAACCAAGGTCAAATTCGGAGGGCAAAAATGAATGAAATATTATTTTCCAAGAAATGGCTTTGGTACATGATAATTTACCTTCAGATATAAACTGTGTGACAGAATTACGCAAACATTTGGAGGAAAAGCAATTAAATGGTATGTCAAAACTTTCCTTTCGAATAATGTTGCTTCACTAATAACAATCTGTAAGCTCACATAAATCATTTCTGTTCCATAAGCTGCAGAAGATATCTTACTATTTGACTAAAACTCGATGACGACGGTATTTGCGTATCAACTGGATAGTTTGCGACAATTGATAGGCAATATCTGTTTCGTAGACAGAGAAGCTTTTGTCTACGATTTATTCATTGTAAAATCACATAAAGAATTGAGACATTTGAATGACATGACAGTTACGCGGTTGTTGCTTTGTGGCTACTTGGTAGTTACTAAAACTTGTTTGTTAGCACTACGAGGCTATCAATATCTTTTAACGTTATTTATGAAGCACGTCTAGAATAATAATTGGTGATTGATTTAAATTAGCTAACCCCGATTGGTGCAAGGTGACATAACTGAAAAAATTGTAGTTATCGTATTGACAGTAAATCTTGCTTGAAAACTAAAGATTAGCAAAGCAATAAAAGATAAAAAAATAGTTCAATAATTCAAATCGCAAACCGTTGCCTTTTGATAGATATGAATAGGTTGCTATCTGCTTTTACTTTTTCGCACTGGCTGTATCTCTCAACTGCAGAATACATATATGATATGAATAGGTTGTTATCTGCTTTTACTTTTTCGCACTGGCTGTATCTCTCAACTGCAGAATACATATATGATATGAATAGGTTGCTATCTGCTTTTACTTTTTCGCACTGGCTGTATCTCTCAACTGCAGAATACATATATGATATGAATAGGTTGTTATCTGCTTTTACTTTTTCGCACTGGCTGTATCTCTCAACTGCAGAATACATATATGATATGAATAGGTTGTTATCTGCTTTTACTTTTTCGAACTGGCTGTATCTCTCAACTGCAGAATACATATATGATATGAATAGGTTGTTATCTGATTTTACTTTTTCGCACTGGCTGTATCTCTCAACTGCAGAATACATATATGATATGAATAGGTTGTTATCTGCTTTTACTTTTTCGCACTGGCTGTATCTCTCAACTGCAGAATACATATATGATATGAATAGGTTGTTATCTGCTTTTACTTTTTCGCACTGGCTGTATCTCTCAACTGCAGAATACATATATGTAAGTAAGCAAAAAACAAGCAACTAGCAGTCTTACTTAATATTGATATTTGAGTGAGACTAGAGCCAATAGTAAAGACGCTCACGTCACATTTATCAAACCGATATGAAGGGAAATATATCTTGGATAACAATAGATTCGTTACTTTGAATACCCCTCAGTCAAACGGTCAGTGACCCAGAGGGCAGACTAGAGTTTCTCTGAGATAGAGACAAACATCAAGAAATGTTTTACGATAAAGATATAAATCATATCTGAAGAAAAATGCTGAAATAATACAAACGTATCGTAAAAAAAGAGGGCATCGTACGTGACGCAAGATGAGGTGGTGTTCCCTTGCGTGTTGTGGGCGACAATGGAACAATATTTGGACGAGATCTGGAAACGTATGTTCCTTGAATCGATGTTTGTGGTAATCAGCGAAAAAATAACTACTCGAGAAAGGCATTTTCAGCATCAAAGTGTCAAGCCGTATATTCAATGTGCTGTCTCTCGTAATTAAAAAGGTTATATATGATAACGAAGAGAAAGCTAAGCTATCTATCAACTTGACATTTTGCTAAAGAGACTAAAATTATAAAAGAACCGGAAATAGATCAACTCATAAATCGCATCCTCTTAATCAACCGCTAAAGATTCATCAACTGAATCCATTGGAATGTACCTATATTCACTTTCTTAAAACCATGACATTAATATTCAAACCAAAAGTGACACAAAGTCGAAAAAGTAAATTAGAGATGTACCTACTACATAGCAGAATCGGCCATTATTCGGTTATCGGCATATACATGTATTTATCTCTTGTGCCTTTAATAAATAATGACTAAAGTTCCTCGTCATCATCAGCCTAATTCAGATTTCACACGCTAGTTGATATAAAACCTATAAAAAGATTCTGTGCTCAAAAGTTAGAAGTAAAAAAATACGAAATTGGTAGCGATTCGGGCAAAAACTAAACTAAACTTAATTTCTTCAAATGTAATTTAAACCTTGTTGGCTTCGTAACAAGGTATTTTTGCCCCTGGCATCTTAGCCTCACTCACTAAACTATCACTAAAGCCTGTCAGCGTAAAATCAATTTTGTTTCCATGCGGTGAGAGTCTCGATTTGTCCAAACGGTGTCTCAGAATGTGACCGAATTTATCCAAACGCTGAAAGACAGCATGTTAAAAATTTGTTTAAATTACGTTATTTTAAGCGTTGCATCTTAAATTGACGTAAGTGTATAATAGATGCCAGGGGAAAAAAGACCGTCTTACAAAGTTTACAAGGTTTAAATTTACTTTTGAAGAAATTAAGTCGAGTTTATTTTACGGAGTGAACTACCAAATCGCTGCCATTATGTAGCTTATTTACGTCTACATTATATTCCCGATAGCTTGGCACTTTTAACACTTCATTTATAATAGAAACATCGTATCGATATGATGTGGTACATTACTTTAATTGACATTTTGATTTTGATAACTGACATTAATCGATACGGTGTAACTATTTATTTTGCATTAATTTAGGTAGCTAGGCTATTAGAGTTACGTCATATGTTTAATTTATCTACTTATCCATAGTCTGATTAATTCTTTGACAAAAAGTTTATATGAGCAAGTCATAAGCATAAGCAATTTTTTAAATTTATTAACAAGTTCTTAAATGTTATAACTAAATATAATATTAAAATATTGTGCTATTTTATAAGCCTGACAGAGCCTTTTACTACGTGTTTTTTAATCCTTAAATATTATATGCTAAGTCTGAAATTTTAGACAATTTGGTCGAATCTCCGGCTAAACCATCATGAGGAACATTTCGAAAAATAAATCATAAAGCACGTGAAAGCGAAACTCGGTCCGCCGGTTATCTCACAATTAAGGGCGCTTTCTTTGAAATTAAATGCCGACGAATATTTGATTATCAACAAAAGGAAAATGATTTAGGAGACAAAAGGGGACCTGGTGGGAAAAGAAAAGGAGATAAGAAAGAAAATTCAAATTTTAACGACGGTCCTAGTTTCGTTAACCCATTTGAAAAAAGAGGCGGCTCTTAATTTAAGATGGGAAACATAATATTGGATCGATTTAATATCCGATATCAAACCATACCGTTATTATTTAACCTTACCATAGAATAAATAAACTGAATAACTAAATTGCTCGATGCTCGTTAAATATTAAGAAGAAATTAATCAGTAAATTGTTCACTCGAAGCAACGACAGTGAATTTCTACATCACGTTTAAATTATATGATACTAGCTGCGCCCCGCGGGGTCATTTTTCTGATATCCTATCATATGTGTTGTACTATGTCCTATCCATACCAATATATAAAAGTGAAACGAGTTCTGTTTGTTTGTTTGGGGAGCTTTCACGCGATAACGGATGGATGGATTTTGATCAAATTTGGAATGGAGATAGCTTATACCCTGGAATAAAACATAGGATACTTTTTATCCCAGAAATTATAAAGTTTCCATGTGAAAACTGGGAAATGTTGATTAGTCGCTATAAGGAACGGTTATCATGGAAATATACCTACTTTTGCATTGGTTTTTAATGTCCTAAAAGAACAAAGGATATTTTTATTCGCGATAAACTGTTGTCCGCGCTGACGAAGTCGCGGGCGAGAAAACTAGTCCTATATAAGGTACAAATACCAAAGCTCATCACAATTGGTTCTGTCAAATCGTAATTAAGGCTCCGTATGTCCCAGTGAAAAAAACGGAACGCTTAAAGGATTCACTTGTCTGTCCGTCTTTCACATCCGATTTGCTCCGAATCTACCGGACCGATTACTTGAAAAGTACACATTTAAATTTATCTGACCGAAACACGGACGTGTAACTTAAATAAATCTCACACTAGTCCATATTTTTCTTATCTTCTTTGAGTACTTCCATACTTTTTGTTACTGTTTTATTACAAGTATAGACTATATTATATTGAGGTACATACCATTTTAAGGAAACAACAGCTTTATATTTGCAGTGTAAGAATGTTTAAACACTAACGTCACAATGACGTCATTAGACATCTACAGATGTTAATGTAGTGGCTAATCCAGTCCAGTATAATAAAATCATAATAAATTTATATGATCGTTTACCTTGACATATTATTTATTTGGGTTGCAATAGTTTCGACCGACATTATCATGTTTAAATATTATGTGATAAAATTTTGGATAAGAAAACATTAATTATGGGTTTAATAAAAAAACTAGTAAGCCCATAATCATCATAATCATCAGTCGGAAGATGTTCACATCTAAATATAGGCCTACCGCATAGAACGCCTAGAGAAGGGAGCATTTGCTAGGTGTTTGCTCCAGCAGCTCCCGCGACTTCGGTCCACTTCGTTGGGGCAATTATAGTTGGGTCCTGGTCTTCCCATTTCGATATTATTTATATGGGACCACAGTGAACATCTACGTCTTCAAATAAAGATTTCAATAACGCTGGGAAGATATTATGAAGGAACCAACATTGAAAAACAAATATGAAGCCTCGAATTGAGAAACCTATCATTTTAGAACTCGATGCAAAATGGGTAATTCCAGCTATATTCTGAACTAGTTAAGCTCGCGGCTTTGCCCGCGTGTTCATTTATCTGGATTAAAAGCCTACGTGTCATTCCAGGACCAAAGGTACCTGTATAGTACAATAATACTACAGTGCATCATAATTCTTCCAGCCGTCAAATAGTTTTCGTCAACACTAAAAACCGCATTTCAATCCGTCCAGAAGTTTTATCGTGATGCACGAACATACCGACAGGAAGAGAAAATAATTAAAAAAAAACTTATTCAGTAGCTTTTCGCTCTCATAATATCCCTGACAAGTATAGACAGATGAGTACTAGAAGTGGGTACGTGGACGGATGATGAGAATTGTTACATATTTCCTCTATCAAACCAGTTTTGAAAAACTTTGACGTTGAAGCCACGCCTTAATACTTTTTCAACGAGCTCTAGAACTGTTAAATCCTGAAAAATCTTTTGTAAGTCGGTACTAAAGAAACAAACAACCACAACAATAGTAATATTTCTAATTCAAACAAAACAGGTTTCTTTTCAAATTTATCTCCCACGGAGCGTGTCGGATCATTTTATTAAGAACTGGCTGTTGAAACTACCACGAAATACGTAGGTACTTAATCACAATAATAATACTGAAGCTTCTTTCGATTAACGAAGACATTTTGAGAATACTTATTAAGAGAAGGTGGTAAACTTATATTGCAGTGACTGAAGTAAAAAATGCTTCCGTCTTTGATGACACTGGGAGTTTTTTTACTTCCGTTATGGCCTTTGCATTAATAATTGCTAATATAATTACTATTCAGATCCCAAGCTCAGTTGACGTCTCTTTTGGTAGATTAATTCAATTCTTTCACTATCGAGTAGTTTTCACTGACGCGACTTCGTACGCGCGGACTACTGTTTATCGCAAAAAAAGCATCCCATTTTCTTCTAGTATATAAAAACCCATGGAAAAGAAGGTATAGCACCACTCTTGATGTTTTTTGACAGACTAGTAATTTCGTTTCCATGGCAGACCTTTCTGTGATGGCAACCGTTCTTTACAGCGAGTAATCAATATTCTCCAGTTTTTCCTTGGAAACATACAATTTTCCGGGATAAAAAGTATTCTATGTTTTATTCAAGGGTATAAGCGATCTCCATTCCAAATTTCATCAAAATCTGTCCAGCCGTCATCGCGTGAAAGCTCCCCAAACAAACAAACAGACAACGTTTCACTTTTATATATTGGTATGGATGATGTATTGTTTATTATAATACCAGCTGCGCCTTGCGGTTTCACCCGCGTGGATTATTATGTTTTTGAAAAATTGCCTAGGTATGTGTAAATCCAGGATATAAGCTAAACTGGTACCAAATTTCAAACAACAACAGATGGCGCTAATCGGTTTTTATAGACTGTCAGTTCTAAAGTATGGATTTCTGCATCGCGCATACGAAGTTTTCCGCTCGATGAAAGAGTATTCATTTTTTAAATTGTAAGGTCTGCTTGTCCTATTCAGGACAGTGGCTACACTTCTCTGATTTATAATATTAGTGTGATTAGTGTGAAGTGTGATTATCTATCTCTGGGTCAGGTCTTAACAGAGTATTATTTCATCATTTAAATGTAATATTTTTCTGTAATTGAGCAGAATATTTATTTCTTATTTTAACATGTATCTCATTTTAAATAATCATCTTGATTTATGAACTCGTATGTCAAGTGTGATTATCTATCTCTGGGTCAGGTCGTAACAGAGTATTATTTCATCATTTAAATGTAATATTTTTCTGTAATTGAGCAGAATATTTATTTCTTATTTTAACATGTATCTCATTTTAAATAATCATCTTGATTTATGAACTCGTATGTCAAGTGTGATTATCTATCTCTGGGTCAGGTCGTAACAGAGTATTATTTCATCATTTAAATGTAATATTTTTCTGTAATTGAGCAGAATATTTATTTCTTATTTTAACATGTATCTCATTTTAAATAATCATCTTGATTTATGAACTCGTATGTCACTTTATGAAACTCACAAAAACAGAAGGTCCTCGAGTTACCAACACGTCTTTTACCTGTCGTTTTGACACCAGCCTTGACTCTTGCAAAGGTGGCGGTTGCAAAAAACTTAAGAAAACATGTTGGGCCATCATCGCTTTTAATTATAAATTTGTGTTCTTTTAATCAATGAATAATGTCGAATTTCATTTGATAGAAACATTAGACATGAGAGACAATTAAATAGCAATCAACGCGCACGTTTGTATAAATATTTATATTTAGCTGTGCCCGCTGCTTTACCCACGTAGTAATTTTTCTGGGATATAAGGTTCGCATGTGTCTATAACCAAAAGTACCAATATCATCAAACTGAGTACATTCGTCAATATTTTATTATCGATTGCGGTACTCTACTCATCGGATTGAGATACCAGTTTTTAAGTCAAACCCTAAGCTATCCAACAGTGAAAACCGCATCGCATCGCAATCGCTCCACTCTCGTCAGACAGACAGATATAAAAATGTTATATTCTTGTTTGTTTGTTTGTTCGCGCATCACGTAAAAACTACTGAACCGATTTCGATGCAGTTTTCACTGTTGGATAGCTTAGGGTTTGACTTAAAAACTGGTGTACTCGGTATCTCAATCCGATGAGTAGAAGCCGAACAATCAATATTAAACTTTTTGACGGCTATAGGAATTTTGATCAAATGCTGGTAAGTTAGTATTTTAGGTCTTGGAATAGTACATATAGAGTACTTATAACCTCGAGAAATGACCACGCGTGCGAAACCGCGGGTATAGCTAGATATAGGTATAGATAGATAGAAGATAAAACCACATCCATACCAATATATAAAAGTGAAACGTTGTCTGTCTGTTTGGGGAGCTTTCACGCGATAACGGCTGGACGGATTTTGATGAAATTTGGAATGGAGATAGCTTATACCCTAGAATAAAACATAGGATACTTTTTATCCCGGAAAATTGTAAGTTTCCACGGGAAAACTGAAAAATATTAATTACTCGCTGTAAGAAAAGGTTGCCATGGTAACGCTATAACAAGCCTGTCAAAAACATCACGAGCATTGGTGCTTTACCTACTTTTGCATTGGTTTTTAATATCCTAGAAGTGCATAGGATGCTTTTTTCGCGATAAACTTATCGGACGAAGTCGCGGGCAGAAAAGCTAGTAAGTAATAGGGAAAGGATAAAACAGCCTATGAAAACGTGCGCTATCTTTGATAGTCATATAAGAAGCAACAATTACAAAACAGAGAAATTCTAAGCATCTAAGTAAAGAGGAAATCAAAAGTATGTTACCAAACAACTCTGACAAGAAAAAGTGCACACTGAAGGTAAGAGCAAATGTTAAGGAAAGAGGAACATAAACACGACTGCTGTATACGGAACACGGAAAGGTTGGACAGCTTAATGTAGTTGCTAAACAGTAAACTGTTTACGAAACCCCTTTGATGATAAATGTAACTATGTTTAGATATCAATTTTATCTTTAAATCGTGATGCGATGATGCAAGAAGTGAATATTGTATAGCTAGCGGCACGTAAGTCTAGCGGTGAACAAACGTGGCGGGGATCTTTGCACAGTCAGTTTTCGGGATAAAAAGTATTCAACATTTTAACACATTATATAAACTTTGACTGTGCCAAGATCCCCGCCACGTTTCGTTCACCGCTAGACTTACGTGCCGCTAGGTATAAACTGTTTATTTTTTCACACGTCACAATGTAAAATGTTACTGTGAATTAAGTCTCTAAGGCACGAAGACCTGAAGGGACCATAAGTAAACAATTCTTTAGGCACTTACAGATAGAATTAATTTTGACTGCAAGAAAAGTGCACGTAGCAGGTTGCCACTACATGTTTTATTTCAATACTTCAGGAACTTGATGGATATTTTGAAAAGGCTTATTGTATGTTATCTTTAGAGATTGCACAAAATGATGTTGAGTTTCATTACAATACAAACATTACAACTTACTTAATTGCAGATTGCAGGTGGAATTTCCTTCAAAATTTAACAGACTTATCGAGACATCCAATAAGCCAAATACTTACTTAAGTAAATGATTGGCACATAATAATAATAATATGAATATCGGCATGGTTCTAGAGCAACTCTTGCTGTATCTAATTACTGTAGTAAACAAGACATAAATATAAATAAAATATTATCGGGACAATTCACACCAATTACCTAGCCCCAAACTAGAATACCCTGTACTATGGGTACTAGACAACTAGGATACCCTTACACAGATATAACATACACAGATACGAATATTACACTAATGGCTCGGAAATAAACATTTCTGCTCATCACAAAAAATATTACAGCTTGCGGGATTCGAACCCTCGACCGTTGGTTGACTTCGCAGTCAGGGTCACTAACCACTCGGCCAACCGGTCGTCAGAAGACATCTAGAAATATAAATAACAAGGTCAATATAATTAGCGTGCCCGCGGATTTGCACGCGTGGTTATTTCTCTGGGTTAAAAGTAATGTAATGTATTACTTATTTCATCAAAATTTGTTCATCGGTCAAATAGTTTTTACCCGACTACAGCAAAGCAAGGGAAGAGTAATGAGTTTAACAGTATATGTATGTATGTATCTATGTATGTGGGTATGTGGATGTTCCACCCTATTGGTTCGATTTTGACAAGCTAGGTGTCATTCGATTCGTCTTCACCGTAGAGAGACTACCAAGAAGTCTTCGCCGACGACCGTAGTCAGGTTTTAGTTTATGCCTTGTTTATCGATTGCTCGGCTTCTACTCATCGGATTGAGATACTAAGAAAGTACACCATTTTTTAAGAAAAAAACCTAAGCTATACAACCGCATCGCAATCGGATCAGTCGTTTTATATGTGATGCGCGAGCAGACAATCAGACAGAGATTAAAAAAACTGGTTCAGTACCTTATTTCAGTCCCTCAGACCATTTTTATATATTATCTTGTTTGTACACTTTATGCTACTTACTGATTTTTTATAAGTTTAAAATTGTAGCTCAAGATAAAATAAGTATTAACGATAAAGTCAAAACGACTTATCCTACGCGACGCTCAGCCGCTCAAGGCTCTACCGTATTATTTATTCTGTGGCTCTGCCAAGATCAAAGATTAGACTCTGCAAGAGGTATTTCATCTTGTTTCGAAACATATGTTGCAATTTACTTCGTTAGCGCAAGACGTTGTTAATGTGTTGTATTTTTATGGGTATAAGTTTTTCTCATCGTTTGTTTACGATATGTCTGTGTTGCGTCAAGAAAATAGAGATTTGGTAAATATTTTTGATGAGGTCAGGTAGCAATCACGAAATATGTACCAATGTGATTAAACATTCATTTGTGCATATTTTTAATTCAAGATATAACTGGTCATATTTCAGAGAAAGGTATAACCAAACCACAGAGTTATGCAATGAGAGAAATGGCATCCGAACATCCTGCCTATCCAAATCTTATGTGATTTCTAATAGTATCATTTCATTTGGCCTACTTTTCAAATTGACTTGTTTATTTTGATTTTGAGATCTCTCTTATCTTCAGTTATATATGAGGCGCTCTGACACGCTGATAAAATTGTTATTGGATAACGCCTCGTGAGAAAATCAATATAATCAAACCTGTGACTATGATCTAGTTCTCTACAAAACATCTTTAAAGGAGGAGAGTTCGGTTCAATGTTATAATCATGATATACCCTCAATTTTAAATTGAATTAATGCTTCTTTTAGCATATAAAAGGACAAATACAACTCATTTTTTTTCTATAATACTTAAATGTTATTAAAAACTTTGTCATTGTTTTTTATTTATGTTAACTTATCTTGGTCACTGAATAAATAATATCTCTTGGTTAATTAATCAACACATTCTCAATACGCTTATCCACTTCACGTTGCAGACTCGTGCAGATTTACCAAAGCAATAGGTACATAAATCTATGGAGCGAGGCATTAAAATTAATGTTTGGATTAATGCATATTTTATGTCACTCTCAGAACTTGGTTTTCGATTTCTTGATACCGGATTTCAAGGTGATTTACCGCTTGTATTGAGCTTCCTACACAGATCGTGTTTATCAAAACCAGGTATGTGAGTCAGAATATCCGCTTATACTTAAGACTGCTAAGATAAACGAGTTAAAATCTATAGAAAGATCACATCTGAAGCTCTGAAGTCTCAAACTTTAGGAAGAAGGTAGAATATGGAGGAACAACGACATGATGATTGACGAACGACCAACTGACTATAACGACCTTACAGGTATCGAGAACAATTACAAACATAATTACAGTAACCAATACAAAAAAGAGTCAAAGCGCGTGACGGTGGCTCTGAAAAAAACACTGGTGATCCTGAAGTTTTTGCAACAACACATCACTTCTAACCTTGGAAAATCCCAAGTTTGTATGATCACAAAATATTTGTTTTTGCACTGTGGACACTGTAACTATTGGTGACGTAAACGTACTGTTGCGGACAACTGTTCAATTCGCGGATTTGACAAACGCAACAGACGTGCGGCCTACACGGAAGGCCGAAAGCGACTGCCTCGGCGCAAGCGCATTCAGCGTCGCGTCGCTTGAGAGAAAGCGACACTCCTACGGACAAGCTATCTATTATCGATTAAAAAGCGCTGTTTTTGCTGTATATTTCACTGGAAATGCTTTCTAGGAGATGGTCAATTTCTTAATGGTAAGTTACATATTGATAGGGGAAAAGCAGCATCGTCTGATACGAGCAGGTGATCAAACAGGTAGTGATCATTACTTGTTCCAGTTACGCGTGTTGTGTATCCACTTGACAATATGGTACGCCAGCTAGCAATCTGCGAAGCCTTGTAAGTTTAGTGGCCATATGTCCAATGTTAACATATGGTCTTCTGAATTCCTTTAATTTAGAAATGCTTCAATTTTCAATGTTTGGATTCATTGCTTGCGTGTTTGACAAGATGATTATTAATTCTTTCCCCTAAAACCCTTTTTCCCGACTAGGCCAAGCAAGGGAAGGGTAATGAGATTAACAGTCTATGTATGTATGTTTCGTATGTATGTTTATATGTATGTTTGTTTGCATGTATGTCTGTATGTATGCATGTTTGTATATATATTTGTATGAATGTTTGTGTGTATGTATGTGTGGAATGTGATGTTCCACTATAGCGTCGCTCCTTTTGGTCCGATTTTGACAAGCGAGGTATCAATCGATTCATCGTCATTTTTTACCCGTCCGTAGTCGGGTAATAGTTTTTAAACTTATGTGTCGTTACTTTACTCAATGTGTATTTCTCCTAAGTTCGGTGTGCGGTATATTTCACACAATTTAATTGTTTTAAGCAACGAAACTCGTAAACACGGAGACGACTTTAAAACAAAACTAACTAAGGAAGCAAACCCCATAAATCTAGATCACAAACATTGCACATTTCGTCAAAGAGGACGTCATAGATGTAACAAATGGCCTGGAACACCTGTGGCTCAACTACAATGGCTTGCCTCAAGGTGATTTACTCGTAGCTAAGGTCAATGGCATAATGGTAATAGCACTGATGATACTTATGACTTACTCCAAGGCTTTGAGCAATTTTAAATTACTTACCTATGAAGATTGAATTAGTAACAAGGAAAAGAGTACGCGTCAACGATGATAGTCAATGAAAATATTGATAACACTAAAGCTAGATGAAAGGATAGGGAAGACGTTCCCTCCTCACAGTTACCTCTAAATAGAACAAAGAGTGTTGATAAAAGTAGTAGGTAAATTAGAAAAAGTCTTCTAAAGAAAATTATGTGATACAGGAAGTGATGATGATGATGGTCGTTAAATAATCGAAATATGCAGATTGGCAATTAAATAAATTTAGAATTACTAATTAGTAGCGTCATTAGCAACTTTCATAATGTCTAAGACTTCATCGCATAGCTAATAGACGTTTATAATGGAATGTTGATCCTTTAGAATATTCTAAACGAGAAATTTACACAACGGGTTACAGGCTCATGGGACTGAATGAATACCTTCACGTATCAAAGACCCTAACGCAAGAACGTGTGACAACAAACGAAAGACTGCAGAAGATTTTGTAATGTTTTTGGCAGTCGATACGCTTAAGGAAAAAGAGTTAATATCATCAGACTGACTCGCTTGCTATTCAGTGCACTAAGGAGATCATGCACGAACCAATGTACAGTGCAATACGGAAGCATACCATGCCTTATTCTTCCACATAGCTTCTGCAACATACAACAACAATGTTGGTGTACACTCTGCTTTGGTTATACAATAGCGGCGGAAATAATAAACGAAAAACTAGGTCAATATGGGGACCTTTACGGCAGCCTGTACTCGCTGCTCTAAAGGTCCTCAAAATCTAGCTAGCAATCGAAATATCTGCTTCTAGTCCTTTTGTTTTAATGTCAAAAAATTAAAACTTCCAAGAGCTTAATAATGTCCAAATATAAAAACGCCCAATCGGAAAAACGTCCAAGTATAGGAACATTCAACTTTCGTACTCGCATGAAAAGCGTTGAGGTTAATATAAAAAAACCTGAGTGAGACATTAGCTACTGAATATAATTATAATGGTAAAGTAATTGTGATCTTTTTTGTACGGAATGGACAATCGACGAACGTTACTGCCTCAGTCTATAGATCAGTGAGTGAACGTGCGCCGCCGCAAGGTCGTTTGGAAACCGGTCCTCAGTCCGAACCGAACGTACTCTATTAGCGGCTCTTAATAGCGTTGATGAAATAGTTTATTGGCTTATAGCAACGCTGTCAATACAATAGACAATTTTTCATCACGCGAATCGTTTGTATTTTTTTGTGTTGGTTGATTCCTCTGAGGGGTTTCCAATTGAATCGTTTCATTGCGAAGATTCAATATGAATGGAGTTTAATAAAGACTTATTGCCACTGTAAAGGAACATCAAATGTCTTAAATTTTTAGCAAAGAAGTAAATAAACGATGGTTTGATATTACTGGAAAGGTGATATTTTTGTAACTTATGTAAGCTAATTGACTTGACTCGTATAGCTAGAGGATGCGCGGAGTACCGCATCCTCTTAGCTTGCTCTACTTTGCACGGGCTTCCGTGCATAACAAAAAAAAAACCGGAGCTTCCCTGATACTCGCATACTTGACACTTTTTCATATTTTTTTTAAAGAAAATTATACGTCTGGTGATGGTGATGCAGGATTTTCAGTGTTCCAGACTCAGCTGGATGTTTCAACATTTAATGAATGGGATTTACATTTTGTTATTCTATTCCATTCCGTACAATTATTTTCCTGGGTGGCAGATAAAACAACCTTTATATACGCAATAGTAGCAATTATTTTATTATATACTAATTCGCAACTCTTCCAGATCGGTTGCATACTTCAACATTTCCAACGCCTTACTGCCTGTATACTTTTCTAAAATCGCATCCATAAGCTTAATCTAATAATTAGAGGGTTAAGACTCTAATGCCTTTAATCGGGCCAAGTGCTAGTGGCAACAGGAATGACAGGTTAAATAACGCGACTCGTCTCACCGCCTGACACAAAGCTCCTATATGGATCACTCGGTCAACCACAGTCCGCTACACCGGCGCCTGTCTTAACAACCTGTATCAAGTAAAAGTTACAAATACAGATACTAAATGCAGTTTGCTGTGCATAGACAGTATACACTGAAGGCGTTTTATAATTATGACCAGGACAAGCATGACATTTTTAAACGACTTAAAAAGGGGGGTTCTCTAGTTGATGTGTATGAATGAAATATTATGTTAGTCTAAATGGGTGTCTAAGCATATGTACCAAATTTCGTGTGTCTATGTATTGTATGCATGTGTGTAATATTGTTGAAAATGCGTAATATTATTCATATATGTTGATGTCTATATATATATATGAGTATCTGAACAAATATACCAAATTTCGCGTATGTATGTATGTTTGTCCACATATTTCTCGGAAGCTATAAGTCTGAATGCAATAATTCTTTTCGGAATAGTTTCAGTATTTTTCAACTTAGAGAATAGTTTAAAGTTTCACCAAATCGGTTCAGTAGTGTAAAAGATATGGACTATGTTTTTCTTTCTTAGCGATCGGAATTAGTACTTCATTTTCTTAGACCTTCTTTAACGAAACTGAAAGGTAAGAAATAAAAACTACTTAATTAAAAAAAAAACGTTATAAAACTTAAAAGTATTTTTTTGCTTAGTAATTGTCTATTTACTTTAGTCTGTTTGGGCGTACCTACTTAGCACATATCTCAAAAAAATAAAATTATTTTGTTTTATACGTCTTTTTTTTTTCAAAATAGTTTTTATATGATTAGTTACGCATTAGTTTTCAGCTTTTTAGGTCCTCAATTCCTCATATTAAGTCGACTCACTTTAACGGCGCCCAGGTAATAGGTAATTATAGGTATAGGCCTATTTTCACCGGACTGAACTTTAGCATCTGACTTGTTTTCACTCTGGCGTGCGATGCGGTTGAAGCTGTGCTTAAATAAACTTGACTTATTCTATGGGCATTGGTCATAAGCACTAATTCAAATAAAAATTGTCCCGCAAATAGCCTCCAACAAAATAAAAATTGATAGTCGTCTTCTGATTTAAAACTGACGCCACAATGCAATCTGGGTGCGCTTCGCTTCTCTAAAACCTCATTACTATCCAATAAGCGCCATATCTACGAGGATATTAAACGTGTTCGAGCATTCTTGCAAGTCTTGCATTAAAGCCCATAGACATCATCGAGATTAAACACTCGTAGTTCATATAATCTGTCGGAGAACGTGACTTCAATTTGCTGCTTCGATATTGGAGTTTGCACAACAGGAGTAATGTTTACTTTACGATTGACCCGAGTAAGTGTTACCTGATAATTCAAAACAATTACGCTTTAAAGAAGCATTGCATTTGGATTAGATTGAAGCTAAAGCAAAGAAAATATATATACATACACTAAGCAAGTAATCGTTACATCTTTAACCTCTGACTTCTGTATGTCTGCCTATGTAGTTATGCATCTGTGAGTCTTTTTGCGGAATCTTACATCCCAAACGGATTGACCTATTTCTATGCAGTATTTATAATTGAAAAAACGCTTCACCGCTATGCGTAACGCAGAAGGCGCACGATTTTGGTGACTTGCTCAAGGGCACCCAGGGGGTACGAAGCTCGGCTTGGGCAGTCACCTTGATTAGAGGGTTTGACTAAACACACCTGATTTAAATAACTGACCACCGATTCGGAATACATCTTCGAGAAGAATCGGCAAGAAACTCGAAGGCGAATAAAAGCGAATTAATTACGGGACCTTCGACCTCGCCGACGAGGTCGGTGTCTGTATCTAAATGTGTTGACAGATGGTGAGGAAGGTCGACTCTAGACGACTCTATTGTAGCCTGCAGTGCGGCAGCGATTTCATCGCCCGGATCGCTCAAGATGTCTCTAGGGCGTCTACGGAGAGGTGTTTCCAAGATATTCAGCTCATAATCTCGTGAAGGAATCTCGAGCAATATTGCAGCTAGAAACTTTAAGTTTTTGTTCAATTAATGTTCGATTTTGATTGCACTCATGGAACCTATTTAAGGGTCAGACGATGAGTAGCATATAATGACATGTACGAGTACCAAGGTTTTTTTAATTTTACCAAAATTATAGCACTACATTTTATTATGAGGATTGTAATAGTAGATTACTGCATCGGGCGGAAAGTGACTCTTTGCTGCACTGAGTGGTTAGATTGGAGCCCGAGTTTTGGCGACGGCTCTAAAAACACGAGTGCAGCAAGAAGTCATTTCCCCGTCCGGTGACGCTGTCCGTCCGGTGACGCTGTAGAGGTCAGCTATAGACCAACAGCACACATCCTTTCTAAAAAAAAAGAAGTCACTTGAGTGAGTGTCAGTAATCTGCTTTTCTTTCCACTATAAAGTAATATCACAATTGTTTACCTAAATTTAAGTATCACAATTTTCAGTCACATTGACTTTTAAATTCGTGCCAATTTCGTCGCGCTCATATTAAAAAAATAGTATCTACATTCTATTAAAATCTCTATTGGACGGATTTTACCAGTGTGGCGATGATGATGTTGAAAAGTATCCTATGTGTTATTCCAGGGTATAAGCTATCTCCATTCCAAATTTCATCAAAATCCGTTTAGCGTGAAGGAGTAACACACACACACACACACGCGCGCGCGCGCACACACACACACACACACACACACACACACACACTTCCATACAAACTTTCGCCTTTATAATATTAGTGTAATGAAACTAAAACAACAAAGCTGTAATGGATTTCCATACTTACTTACCGCACTGTAAAACTGCAGTAATGGTAAAATTGTACTGCTTACATTTAGGTGAACAATTGTGATATTACTTTGTAGTGGAAAGTAAAGCAGATTACTGACACTCGCTCAAGTGACTCCTTGCTGCACTCGTGTTTTTAGAGCCCTCGCTAAAGCTCGAGCTCCAATCTAACCACTCGGTGCAGCAACATGAGTCACTTTCCGCTCGATGCAGTAATCTACCATTACATCCTATTTGAATCATCATCATGTCTAGCCCTAGAGGCTAGACATGATGATGATTCAAATAGGATTCACCATACCAATTCACTGCTGCAGACTATGGTGTCGCCTCTATGAAGCAATATTAGTGATATTGCATTCGTCGTCGGTAGTTCGGTACCTACGTATACTTAATAATATGTAGCCGGACAGCGCCCTACACTACATTTCCCCAATTTAACGATTACTCCAACGGTTATTGGTTCTTCTGCGCCTATTACGAACAGCAGTTCTACTTCGGCTCTGCTTGCTAATCCTTGGTTTATTTTGGAAAATCAATAATGAACAGGTTCTACGATTGGAAGTAACTTCCTTATTTCTTTACCACTTCATAGCAATCAAGTTACAAGTTAATTCAAGCAATTAAAAAACCGAAGCTAAGCTCCAAGCGGGTTGCGGTTGACCCACTGTTTCGAATACCCGTTGGAGATGTCTGTTACCGTAACTTTATGTCTAGTTAAAAAGGTGGAACAAGTAGAGTGAAGACAGGTTGCGAATTGTAGACGGCACATAAATTTGAAATTGTATGCGTTATAATTCGACAAGCGGGCTGCGGTTGACCAATACTTTTGATTACCCGTTAGCGTCTGTAACAAAAACTTTTGCCTTTATTTTAAAGTCTGGTATGGTAAGATGAAGTGAAGTGTTTAATTGTAGACGGCTGTGTGTCACTTTAGGTGACTATGATTTGTAAGGTAGATATAGATTTTGACCTATTGTGTCTTTATATAATGCTTTGTAAATCGATAATCCAATCCCAGTACTAGGGGGTTGCGGTTGACCCGTAATTTTAATTACAAGTTTGAGGTATTTGTAATGGAAGCAATAACAATTTTTCGCTTCATGTCGCCAATCGTAATATTATGTCTGGCCGATAAGTTAGAGCAAGTGGAATGGAGGCTATATCTATATATAATTCTTTAGATTTACAGTGTCTTTTATGGTTTGTTAATGTTTCATAGTGCACTGCTAAATATTTACTAGTACCGTTTTTGCTCAGTTATATACCCGCTTTAGTACTTCAGTTGTACCGCAGTTATGTTATTATAAAAAATTGCGCTTTTATTCGAAATCTAACTACTAACTCAATTGGTTTAGTATTTTTCCACTTATACCTGTTTTAATGACGCTTTCTCTACGTGTGTTACATATTATATACTACGGTTATAGAAATATTGTAGATTGTGGTCGTTAAAGAGACTAATCACATATTAACGGGTTTTTTTTGAGCTTTGCTTTAAAATATTACATTTCCTCTTCACTTTATGCATAAACAAGGGTATGGCATGATAGGCGTGAAATTAAGTCGTATTTTGATTTAGTCGTAATATTCCTTTCTATCTTCCTTATTTTTCTTTTCTTAATCTTTTTTTGCCAAATATGAACGTTACAATTCATTTATTTTCATAGGAAAACTTTGAATCCTCAACAAGTTTGACAAACTATATCTTAAATAACTGGTATGGTTAAAATTTTCCCTTTTAGAATTAAAACTTCTCATTCATTCTCCAATTTTATTGGACTCATTCAATAGAATTGGAATAGGTGCCATCAAATAGACACCTTCTACAAAAACTAAACAAGTGCCAGCTAATTAGCATACCTCAGAACGATCCAAGTATTCTAAACCTCTATTCCTATAAAAACTTACTAACACGGTTGCGTGCAGACGCTGCCGACTTGCTGACAGGTGTGAGCCCCCACCTGCAGCAGACAATTTACCTGCTTACCTATTTGTTTTTGCTTTCTACTACTGTTTATCGAACTGATCTTCATCTTTGGTAGAAATAGTTAAATAAACGAGAGTATGTTTAAGTCCATGAGTTTTTGGAAGCCACGATTCAAAAGATTCAACTTAAAATAAGATCGATGGCGAATGGACCAAGAGAATAATACAGTGGTTGGCTAGAGTAAGGCAAGACTGGTTGACCACTAGCCTGATCAGATGACAATGGATGAGACTCGTACCGCACAGGACCGAAAATAATGGCACGCAAAATAGAAGACCTATACCCAGCAACGAATAAATAATGGTTCAAATAATGAGAAATATCTAAATATCAACACTGACAGAAAATAACTGTCGCAGATCGATAGTAGAGGTTCCCGCCGTCGCGATATTAATAAAATTCTTCAAGCTCGCGCGCAGTTGCGCCTTGAGACAAATTTATGGAGAATGGAATCTTATTTACATCGTACTTACGTTGTAATGAAAGCGTGTCCTTTTTATTTGAGGATGTTGTGGATTAAGTATTGACATTTTGAAAGTAAGATTGGGCTCATACGAGCTAAAAATACATATGAATACTTGTACTGGTTCTACATAACAAGTCACAAAAAAAAGCTAAGCGCATGGGCTGGTTCAAGAAATACTCGTTTAAAAGTAGGTACATACCTATTACAGTTTACTCGGAAACCGTTTTCTGTTGTGGAAATAGCATCGAAATTCTATGTTTATTCTCTTAGTTTTCCGATACGAGTCAGTTTTATCGTGCATTGCTAGATAGTTTACCTAGTTCATTGTTATTCTCATGGGCCCCAGGGGGAAATCATGATAATATGATGTGGTAATAATATTTAGAGTTATATCGAAGTGATATCAGACATAGTACACAAGGGATACATTATTTGTATCCGATAATTTATACTCTATCTATTCAATACATATAATAGAGAAGTGAGAAACAAAAAGTCTGTGAAAAGATAATAAAAAAATATGGTCTAGGGCACTTAAAATAAGCGACTGAACAAGTATTTTTTTTAAATCGTGTCTGTCTGTTTTGACTTAAAAATTGGTATACTTGTTACCTCAATGCGATGAGTAGAAGCCGAGCAATCGATAAAAACTATGTGACGGATGAACAGATCTTGATGAAATTTAGTTACATTTCTACTTTATAGCTACTTCTGATACTGGGATAACACGCAGATTACAGTTAACCCAGAGCAGCTAGTACTTATAATAAAGCAGTAAGTAACATAAGCCAGTAAGAAGATAACTTTAAAAAAATGGTCTCGACGTTTGTTTGCGCATCACGTAAAAACTACTAGACTGATTGAAATGCGGTTTTCACTGTTGGATAGCTTGAGTTTTGACTTAAAATCTGGTGTAGCTTATATCACAGAATAAATAATAGTACAAGTACTTATATTATATCTCAAAATGACGAGTAGAAATATATAATAATTTTCTAATAGAAAAGTTTTGGGTCACAGACGAGATACGAACTCTCATACTGTGCCTCAGCGCGGCACATGCCTTTACCAATTCGGCCACCGAGACCTATGCGTCGTCATCCAAGTCTTTCCACTAGCTTCTTTGAACTCGTCTTATGGGGACGGTAACGCTATGTATTGGTAGTATTACGAACTACCAACCAAACACGGCTAATATTGATTAACTTCGTGTCTGAAAGATAACGCCTCCCAAATCTATATTTTTATGATTTTTTATAGCAGTTAAGTGTTTTTTATAGCATGCTTAGCGTATATATATAAAAAATTATATATATATATATATATAAATATTATATATATATATATATATAAATATTATATATATATATATATAATAATTTTCTAATGGACAAATTTGGGTCACGGACGAGATTCAAAAATCTATTTATATATATATATATATATATATATATATATATATATATATTTATATTTTTTTTAATATTTTTTTTCCATTAGACAATTATTATATATATTTACGCTAAGCAGGCGTTAACTGCTATAAAAAAATATAAAAATATCGACGAGTAGAAGTCGAGTAAATCTTAAAAATCGTTTGGACGGCTTAAGGAATTTTGATCTAATTTGGAATATTGGTAGTTTAGGTCCTGGAGTAACATACGGTAATTAAACCCAGAGAAATTACCACGCAGGCAAAGCGCGGGCATAGCTGGTAAATAATATACGTGAATGATGTTTACATTATTAATACACTCTGCAGTCATAAAACATATCTACAGAAAGTCCTCAAAATCCATCCAAGATAAAGATTCCACCCACGTACAAGCAAGAAATGTCATGGGACCCCTAACATATCCATTGCAAAAACTAGCCATACTGCTGTCGTCATGGTTCACAGATTCCACCGGTTTCTATGCATCGAAGCTAACATTGACTGTACGTAAATATCCCACTACATCTGAGGTCGTTGCGCATTGTACCTGTCTATATAGACCAAAAGATGGACTGCACTTGTGTAGAAGGAGTCTCGATAAAAGACCGGGCGATCCCTGCTTCTTATATTTCGTGTGATGTTAATTGAGTTGTATTAGATGTAGTTTCATTATCAATTTGTATCTCTACGTTAAATTGCATAATTTCGGTAAATTTGATTTTTGCTTGATTGGGTCTTGCTGACTTTGCGATGATAGAGATATCGAGTTTAACTGGAACTTGTAATCATATATTGAAACCTCATCCAACAGTCTAATCAATCAGCGAAACGTACAGCAATCGACCTGAGGTTCTACGCATGAAATCGTACCTACTGAGATTCATTTTTCTGGTCTGGTCAGTCTTGGTCTGACCAGTGCGCAACGCCGCTTACGGTTCGGCCAACAACGGTCCATCTGTAACCGGGTGAACGTGTTATGTGTTCTGCATAGCCAAAGTTACCGTGAGATGGTCGCACGTGCCCATTCAACAGTGATGACAAGGTCACGCGTGGCGTACCGTCGTCTCTTGGATTTAGCAGTACATCTGATATTAAACTGTGGGACTTTCTGGTATTTGAAGTTCTCTGAATATTTGTCGTCAGAGCAAACACTGAAAGAGGTAGGGAACTAACTGCCGCACTCATAATCATCAACTAACGCTAATCAAGCATTAAGTTGTCAAAATCCATACAAAACAAGCGAGTCTTTCAGTTTTTAACTGGCGTACTCATATGGCAGTTACTGTTGTAAATTGATGTACTTTCAATATAACGAGCAGGGCAGTCAAGTCAGGTTTTTATCGATTGCTCGGCTTCTACTCATCGGATTGAGATACCAAGTACACCAGTTTTTAAGTCAAAACCTATGAAATACGCATTTCAATCGGTTCAGTAGTTTCTCCGTGATGCGCGAACGGACAGACTGACACCATTTTTTAAATGTTATTTATTTTCTTGTTCAGTAAATTACTCGTATTTCATGTCCCCTAGAGTCTAGACCATTTATTTTTTAATTTTCTTCTTTGTACAGTCTGTATAAAGAAGAATATTACTGATGCTTTATTATAAGTATAGATTATTTATTCTGGGCATAAATTCCTATTCTCGTCGCATTAATGTCTAGGTTTCAAGCCGCTTTCCGCTGTATATCTTCTAAAATCCGATTCTGGCTAGGCGCCTGCCGCAGTGGAGCAGTGCCGTATATCTGCAGTGACAATTGCATTTATAGCCAATTTCACAGACATCCCAGACCACTGGCAAGCCTTGGCCTAATTTAGTTTAAAACAAACTATTATAATGTACTTATTAACGTATTCGGAACATAGAGATATATGTACAAGAGTTCTTAATAAAAGCAGGGAAAAATATGGCCCAGGAGTGGTAGATTTTATACTCTGTTGTGTCTTGGCTTTAGAGAGTAGATTTGCCCCTTCGCCCACAAGATAATTTCCTGACTACGTCCGTATCTTGCAACTCAGAACGAATTTAGTATTCTGCTACATTTTTTGCACGGTTGCAAAATCGAAATCGCATTCTGAATTGAATATTTGATACAGAGATGCTCTCTCGGTGTCGAAAGCGAGTTTAGAAAAATGGACTGTTTTTTTTTAGGATACTTATCGGTTTCAGCAATCGAATGTTTTAATGATTTCAGCGCGGGTTTGTTTACGTTAGTTCGATGTGTTGTAGCTTCAAAATAAACTGTTTTGTTTTTTTTATTTCTGTTATATTTTGGAAGCAAGCTATTGACGAGTGGTCAGACTTCAGCGTCTGTCCAGCTCATGATATTATATTTTATATATAAGTACTAGCACATTAGTATAACTAATTTATTGTTATTACTAGCTGTGCCCGCGGCTGTGCCCACGAGATCATTTCTATGGGTAAAAGTAACCTGTGTTATTGCAGGACCAAAGTACCTTTATAGTACAAAAAGGCAAATTTCATTCAGACGTCGGGCAGTTTTTTATCGATTGGTCGGCTAGCTTATTTTTTTAGATGTACAGTTTTTTGTTACTTATTGCTATAGAATAGATTGATACAAGATCCTGATGCAAGATTTATTTTAAGGTTTCCAGCGTATTCTATGATTTAACAGACCTCAACCAGTTTTCTGTTCTACAGCGTATACAGGCAGCAACATATAAAATTTACATCCTTTTCATGAGTTGAAAAAATGCATTTTCCGTGTGGAACAATCTTCCTAAGTTCTAATTGATACTTGACTTACATTTGACACACCCACTAACTAGCCTAATTCTCAATATTCACAAACCAAACAATCAATCTGTCGCGAATGCACAGAACACTCCCTTGTGGAAAACCTTGCAAAGTACTCTTTGACGCTTGACTTACTTTACGTATTGGCTAACAGTGAGGCGAACTACCGATTTAGTTACCGTTCATGCAACCATGCCTTTATCTCTTGTTACATAATGCAATAATGCGTTTTACATATGGTTACGTACGGTACGGACGGTCTCTATAACATAAATTTTAGCATCCTTTAATGAAGACTTAGTTGATTGAAAATAAAGCCGATTTAAATCATGTTATTGTGAAACAAGAGGCGATATAATGAATGGCGTTGTCAAGAACAAATTCAAAATATTAATTGCTAGTGAATCGCCGCGGCTTCGCACGTATAGCATTCCCACCCCGACCTTTTTCTAACTTTTAGCATTTTAATAACCATCAAAAATAAAAAAAATAAAAATACACCCGTAAGCGTAATTCAATATCTTTGGCCGCAACGCTCGTAGTGCTTTTTGACAGACTTGTTATTATTTCTTTTCTACGGCAACTTGACATTCCGTTCCGTATTCGAGTAATTCTACATTTTTATTGGCAAATTTTTGACATCTTGGGTTACATTATTGTCATTTTTGTAGAGATATCTTTTTTTAAAATTAAATGTAGGCCATGTTACTCGCTGATAATGTAGCTTCCTAATAGCTGTTTTTTAAATATATTTTTTGAGTATATCCTTTACAAACAAACATACAAAAAACAAACCTTTCCTCGTTTTAATCATCATCATCATCATCATGGGGACATTTCCGTTATCGAATCTTGGATGTACGCCTCTTCCCTTTTCTTCCACTATTCCACGGCTACTATTCGTTATTATTTTTGTGTACGATTTAATGCGGTTCATTCAAAGTCTAACCTTACCAATAAGAGGTATTTATGGATGCAAATGGTTTTAAAGAAAAAAATAAGACATTGACTTCTTGATATTGTTTGGTACCTACTCGCCATACTATGTCATTAGTTCTCGCATATGTTTTAGCTAAAAATATTTACTTATATAGGTACCATCTACCAATATTCCTTACCTTTTGTAAGCACATTCGCATCTAACATTAGTGCAGACGAAGGGAAGTTTGATCTTCTTTGCACTTCGCATTACTTCTGACTTCGTCTTGAATCGTCTTCCTTTGTGGGCAATCATTGTTTTTGTCTTTCAGTGTTCTTTTAGGTGTTTTAGTGGTCTTGATATTCACCAAACAATTTATGGTCATAGAAAACTGTCTGTTTTTTATTTAAAATAATGTAATAATCTTTCGGTCTTCATGTATCAAGTAATTTCACTATTGCAAAGTAGCTCGTAAAAACATCCATAGTTTCATTTACACATAGTCTTTGAAACTTCGTCTATAAACTATCACAACACGAACATATTTAAGATCACCATGTATTTTACCAACCCTGGAACATGGATTTCTAATTAATGGATCTGCGAGATCGGTAACATTAGGAACAAACTGCCACTTTTCAACCAAGTAAACACTCTTGGCGTGGCAGAACCAAGTCAACACACTCATGGTGTGATCATTCTAAAATTGGTATTTTTTTCGAAGAACTAAGTACCACAATTTGGCCACGTTGTATGAGGGAATTGTCAAGTGAGAAGAAATTTGCCCTTTAATTTGGAGTTTGACCATGACCATGAATTTTCTACAGTATACTTTTAAATCAATTGTATAAGTTCACAATCCACTTTTAGCTGTATTGCACTGCGACATAACAGATGTTCCCCGCACAAAATCAATGGTGATATTGTGGTAGTAAGTAGGGACTATCGGGTGGGTGGTGACCTACGTCATCGTAGCAAAGTGGGCGGATCCCAATGTGGTGATAAAGGTTAAGCTTAGGATATATTACTGAACGGTATGTTTTAGCTTGCTAATTAGGAATAACTAGCAGACTATCTAGGCTAGTATCGATTATGTTATACTAGCTGTGCCCCGCGCTTGGTATGATGAGGGAAGATGACAATGATGGAAAGTAGCCAATGTATTAATCCGTTCAGCCGTTTAAGCGTGAAGGAGTAACAAACATACAAATACACACACTTCTAAAGATGGTGTCGCTAATCGGTTTTTATGCATTTTATGACGTTTTGTATGGACTGTCCTACAAAATGATACGAAGTTTTCCGCTCGATTAATGATTTATTATTGATGATTTATTTTATTAATGAGAGTATTAATTTTTAAATTACTAAGTTCTGATTGGCCTGTTTACGACAGTACTACACTTCTTTGATATATAATATTATAGTGTGATAATACAATCTGTCAAAATTCTGGTTTACATTTTGTAGAGGACATAGGATTGGACCTCTAGGACTCAATCTATAACCATGGACAAGGAGTACCGATTACTCAAACGCCGCCACACCGTTAGGTAGGAACATTCTATCGTCGTGGGCACTGTTTCAACGACAGAAGACATCACTGCCGTCAATCCCACATTTACAGGACCCTGGTAACTGACTACCGAGATCAGTTAAAGGTACTCTCGTGTTTTTCATCAATCCCGGCGGAGGCAGTCATTAATTTGTATGAAAATCTTACCAAAAAATACTTATAAACGATATTTTTATGATGTACATACTAGCTGCGCCCGCGAACTAGCTGCGTCATTTTTCTATATAGGATAAAAGTACCTTATGAACCCGTTCCTTACGTCGGTACGCGCCGTTATAGTACCTAAGAAATACTGAATTTCAACCAAATGTGTTTTTGTCGATTGCTCGGTTTCCACTCATCTGATTGAGATACATAGTACACCAGATTATAAGTCAAAACTTAAGCTATCCAAAAGCCAAAGCCGCATCGCAATTGGTCCAGCAGATTTTACGAGATGCGCGAACAAACAGGCAGATATAAACAATTAAAAATTAATATAATTAATAAAAGTACGTCTTCTCAACGATAGATTTTGTTTACGGACTATGTCCGCTTTTATGTATTTATGTGTTTATATTATGCATGATGTGTTTGCCTATAAAGAACTGTGCGCTTAGTTTTAAAACTTAACCTTATTCTATAATATTTTGAGAATGTATTAGTGTAATAGTTGTTGGTAAGCCATAAATAAAAAAAATAATAAAAAAAACTTTCAAAACCTTATTTTAAGTCCCCTAAGCCATATATTTTTTAAATTATCTTTAATGTACACAATTTTTGTTATTACTTACTGCTTCATTATAAGTACTATAGATGATACGGGACAGCAATGGAGGCCCTTTTAAATAAAAAATAATCTTCTTAATCGGTTTCAAAATCCCGGAGACATTATGTGAACATACAAAAAGAAAGCTAGGAGCTAGGAGCTATGCTTGGAGTTTCTCTGAAGGACAAGATTCGTAATGAAGATATCCGACGGAGAAACATAGCTCAAAGGATAAGCAAACTGAAGTGGCAGTGGGCTGGTTACATTTCCCTAAGAACCGATAACCGTTGGGGTAGACGAGTTCTCGAGTGGAGACCACGTTTAGGCAAACGTAGTGTAGGACGCCCTGTGGCGAGGTGGAGTGACGACCTGCGAAAAGCGGCTGGAAGAAAATGGATGAGGGGAGCTGAAGACCGAGCTCATTGACGTGCATTAGGAGAAGTCTACGTCCAGCAGTGGACAAAATACAGCAAACTGGAGAAACCTCCTACTTTTGGAAAACGATTAAAAAATATAGCCAGCTCGTTGTGAACGCTAATGGCTGGTGTATTACTTTACAAATACTTACACTTCAAGTAGCCGTTTTAGTTTTACCTGGTTAAAACTGTAAGTATGTCAACCGCATCGCGCGAATTTTCGCTCTGGGAGGAAATTGAAACGGCTCGTTCATTTCCTGCGATATTTCTAAACCAGTTTATAGCTTACGGTTAAAAATACGGCGGGAAGAGTTAGTGGGCAATTTTACGACTTGAGTAGTTTAGAGTAGTTTTAATTTCTTAATTAATCAGAAGAGAAAAATTTATATTGACCTGAAAGAGGTTTAAAACTCAGAATTCACTATCATGCCATGATCCTTACGGTTCAATAGTGCAACTTTTAATCCAACGTTCGGTCCAAGCCAATGACTTTTCAAAGTTATGTGCGATTTTCCATCGCTCCGTACTTCGAAGGGCACGTTAAGCTGTCGGTCCCGGCCGTTAATGATCAATCAATGTTTTTTATTGATTAATAGCAGTCGTTAAGCCATTTCGAAGGCTCTCGGGAGGCCTGACAAACTCCGACACCAGATGCCAGCACTACCTCATACAACAAACAATGTGACATTTCCACCAATCCGCATCCTGGGCCAGTGTGGTCTTTTTGAGAAAAACATAATAGCAATGGAAACATAATAGGCTGATTGGTTATGTTCATAAATGACGATACCTGAAATCGTTTTTGTACGTGAAGCGGTTGAAATTAAAATGTATCCCAAATTCAAGGTTTCAAATTGGCTGCATCCTGGAATCCCGTAATAAGCGAGTGTACGCGTCACGGTTTACGTCAAAAGAAATCTGCAGATGTCGTTAGTGTTGTGTATCGTGACAATTCTGTTTTTTTTTACCAAACCAAATGCGGGTAGTTGGAGGACAACGCTCGCCCTTCTCGACGCTGATTCCCGCTACTTCAGTCTTTTCGTCACCACGATGCGATCAATACAACTTGATCGAAACGTCGAGGTAAATAAAAAATATTTTTTGCCCCTTTCGTCGATCAAGTCCCGTTTAAATAATTACCCATGTGTTCGAATTGCGAAAGTTTAAAAGTTTCACGCAGGCTAAGCCGCGGGCACAGCTAGTTTTAAAATGGGAATCTTATTTGCTTTACAATCAACCGAAATAGAGAAATTTTCAAAAGTAACAGTCAGATTTCCAAATGGTATCAATTAAGAAAACATCTATTCGGTTACTCCATTGCTATTCTATAACTCTATAATAGAGTATAGACACAGAATATATAGTACTACGTTATCGAGTAACCCAGTTTGCAGAGGAAACATAAACACGCTCTATATTTCAGTCACACTCTTGCTGTTTTTATAAATGAATCAAAACATTTGGGTTACAAAAAGTTTTTACAGAATTGAAATGTGAGTCATAGAAGACAATATTTAACCGTCTATTGCTTGCTTACTTGTCGTATGTGCTGGCAACTGCAAGCAACTGTCGACTGAGTATCCTCAGCTATCATTATCAGTGCAAACTAAAATCTTGGAGCGATTTTGACAAGCGAAGCGAGGTATCAATCGATTCCTCTTCATCGCAAGAGTGTCATAGGCTATTTTTATCCGACCGTAGTCGGGTTTTAGTTTTTGAACTTATGTTTTGTTACAGCTTTAGCCGTAGGTCCCGGTTGCTAACAATAGATAGCAGTTGTTACGCCACGTCAGAGGCCCTTGGGCGACCTGATCAAATGTCAGCCCTACCTCATTCACAATACTTACACACGGTAGAGAGGTCAAATGCAAATGTATGAAATATTCAAGTTGCCGCTTCGATACACCTGAACAAATGTTTAATTTGCAAATTAATATAAAACAATTTTAAGTTTAATAATAATTATTAGCTTACAGAGTAATACAAGCTATGACTAATCGAGAGATGTGTTCAGAAACTATTTTCCCATCAAGGTCTTGACACTAGTTGAATTAATTGAACATTCCTACGTACAACATAAATCAATCTTGAATTTTTTAGTGTCTAGAGGTCCTTTCCTAGCTGAAAACAAATCTAGTAGACCAATTAAGACTTCATCATCATCATCATCATCATCAACAGCCTGCATTAGTCCACTGCTGGACATAGGCCTCTCCCAATGCGCGCCACTGAGTGCGATCTTCGGCTCTTCTCTGGCCGGAGGGCGTCCTACACTACGTTTGCCTATACGTGGTCTCCACTCTAGAACTCGTTTACCCCACCAACCGGTGGGGTAAACGAGTTCTACCGAGAACCGATGTCCCACCGGTGATCGGTTCTTCGACTAATGTGACCGGCCCATTGCCACTTCAGTTTGCTAATTCTTTGAGCTATGTCGGTGACTTTCGTTCTCTGCCAAATCACCTAGTTTCGGATGTGATCCCTTAGAGAAACCCCGAGCATAGCACGTTCCATAGCTTGCTGAGCGACCTGAAACTTGTGGGCCAGTCTCACAGTCAGTGTCTACGTTTCGGCAATACATGCAAAACATAAATTCAATACATGCAAATGCAAGCACCCAATCAAACAAATCGCAGATATTGACAAACTATAGCTAAACGACATGCGACAGTCAAGTGGATTAGGCAAAGATTTAAGTCGTTAGTTGTATGTATGATGTGATAAAATGTCATTAGGTAGAGCCCGTAAGGAAGGGACCCTTTTACGCCATACCTCTAACAGACAAGTATAGTTTCAAAGTTATGACGATGTTTCGTAACTTACTATTACTTATTCTGTGGTGTCATAGAGCAACGCAAAGTCGCGGGTGCGGGCGAGAATCGGGTGGTCAATATAGTAGGTATCCTTTTTCAAGACCATTAATAATAAGTTAATTTAAAAACATATAAAAAAAAAGCTTTTATGCAGTAGCCATGTCATGATGAAAATTAGAACAGGCTATCACAATTAAATAATTATACAACATTTCGAGTCTATGCTGTTAACCGTTGAGGAGATCCCAAGTCAGGAGTCAACCCAGGTGTCGTCTCAGGTCATACTTACCATAAACTCCGTATGATAAGAGGAAGAGGTTCTAAGTCAGCTTGCAAGATTTGTCCTAAACAAATATACATACCTACAAACATTGCAAGTTAAATATAAGCTTTTAAAAAGGCATTTTAGTAACAAAATCTTTAGTTTTCTTGTTCTGAAATATGAACCTACTCAAATATTAACCCGAAAACTGAATGACATCGACCTCGATTCTTTATTTTCCCATTTTTGCGCTTACATGATATTCGCAGACATATTTTTTCTATTTTTTCCAGCTATTTGCCAACATATTTTTTACTAAGCATTATTTTTTGTAGAGCATTACCGTTAATAATATCAACGTAAGCAGGCCTCAGTTGCCTGGGGGCTAATAAAAACATTATGTCCCTGGTCCCGTTAAGAACATCCCCTGAGGGCTATCCTTTGGCTCTAGACAGCCGAAACCAGTATCCACGCAATTAAAACTTGAGAGGTAAGATGCTGCTTGCTAATTTTCAGCTAATTTTCTTAATTAATAATTTTAATGGAATATTACGTGGGAGTTTAATTAACTAAGTTGACCCGGAGACGTGTTCACTACTAACTCATTCTGCGTTTATATCATCGTAATAATTTGCCTTTCGGCTAATTAGGTATTCTAATCATTAGGACTATTTGCAATTCCAGACGTTTTGCTACTCGCTCATTCTTTTTATATGCCGTCAACTGAATACGACTGAACTGGCTTCCAACTCTGCTTTTAACTCTTTAATATTTTTCTACGTAGAGCATGTTCTCAAAGCTACAGTATTTTTATTGCTTTTTTAACCCAAGACACGAAAAAAGGGGGGCGTTATAAGTTTAGGGTGTGTTACTGTATGTCTGTCTTTGTCATCGTAGCTCCCAAACGAATGAAACGATTTTGATGCAGTTTTTTGAAACGCTGATGTGATCGAGATTATTCTTAGCTATAATGGGGAGGGGATTCTACTATACATTTTTAGTTTGTGCTTGTTAGTTTTAATTATATCTCCGGGATTCCTGAATCCTTTTTTGTATCAAAGGGTCTATACATTTATGATTTCATCAAATTTGGTTCAGTGTTTTTTATTGTAAAGCCATTTGAAGTCTTTTTTTTTGTTTAATAAATAATTTTACATTTATTTCGATGAATTTAGTGAAAATTCTTGGGCAATACATTTCAGTTGGTAATAAAGATCGTTTAGACCTATTAGTAAATGTCCACGCATGGACAAATGCAAAAGACACGCTAACTGAGTTCTAAATTAGCAAAGTAGGTATAATTACATTGCAAACAAAAAAGGCCGATTTGCCAGCAAGAGGTCACATTAAGACAACGCAGGTTAAGGTCAACCCTTTGACCAATCAAAAAAAGCAAGATGCTCTAACTCAAAAGGCTAGATGTCTGCAGTCGTGCTGGATCATAACAGTGCGTGTTTTTTTTAAATAACTCGTAACAACTGATCAAAAGCCTGCACTAGTACGTGCAGCCATTATTGACTGTGGTGCAGCTGTAACTCGGATTAGGTCTATTGACTCGAATGCCTTTATGAATAGCTGACGAGTCATATTTTTTTACCGATCTAGGTCAAAACCATATGAAGATGCGTTATTGCTTTAGCAGCAGATGGCGCTAAGAGTTATAATTATAAATGAAGTTGGAGATTGATGTTTAAACACTTCAGTAGGTGACCATGGTTTCGACATGGTTTGCGTGCCACTGTGTAATGTTACGTGTGAGGGTCAGTCTTATGGGAAACAGTTAACATTTACGTATTCTATTAAGTAGCGATGTAGGCAGTAGCTGATAAACTTCAGAATGATGCAACTGTCCGTACAACTTTTTTATGCTAGTTTCTTTCTTTGGCTGCTCTCTTACTTAACGGGCTTATATCCGAAGCACCAGTAGAGTCAGAATTTCCTTTTCCTGTGCGAGATTCAACTCTGCCGGCACATAAAATGGAGATTTCCTTTACAAACTCAAAGGATAGGTACTAAGTTTATCAAATTTTATTGATTTGATCTATTTATAATATTTTATGTTGTTCTCCTTGTTCGTGTGTATGTTGACTTGTAAAAGTGCTATTATTTTGCCTATTTACAATAAATACTTGACTTTGACTTAGGTTAGGCTGTTCGCACTGTAACAAATAATAATATATAAATAATACTAAATCATAAATATTATTATAAGTTAATTAGTTAGTTGTAGTAGTATAGTAGTACATAATATATTTGACCGAGCGAGCGTGAAGCGCGAGGGAAGCGTCTCTGTTTCAGCTTTGGCAAAAAAAAACGTATTTACGGATGTCTGTCCGGATGTCTAAATTCAAATTCAAAATATTTATTGCTAGTAAATGTAATGTTCATATTTTCACAATGTCATGACTAAATTCTATCTATATTAAGTACATTGTCTTTACAAGACTCGGCCAAGTCCCAAGGTTTGTTATCTATTATATACTGGTCTACTTTGTAGGAAGCCTTCTTTGGGAGAATTGATTTTACTGTTTTTTTGAATTTTGTTTCAGTAAATTTTTGAACTTCAAGAGGATTTTTATTGTAAAATTTTATAATATATCCTAAAAAGGACTTGCTTATCTTGTCTAGTTTTAAGCAATGCCAGTTTATCTCTATTTCTAGTATTGTGTGTATGCCTGTCACCAAGTTTTCTAAGATTGTAAGTTTTTCCTCACATACATTATGTTCACGTATATAAAGAGGGACGGCATTGTCATAATATTTACAGTTTTGAAAAACTCTCTTAGAGAACCAAGCACCAAGCCCGAGCACCAAGTCCATATGCTGACCTAACCGCCCTTTTCTGAAGGATAAACACAGCTTCGGCGTCCGCAGCTCGCCCCCACAGCAAGATGCCGTAAGACATGATGCTGTGGAAGTAGCTGAAGTAGACTAACCGAGCAGTAATAATCTATCCGGCTGTTCTCCTCTACAGTTTTCTGTACCGAATCTAGACGAAACTTGGTATACAGGTTAAGCGAATTTTTAGAATTTTTTAGTCGTCGGGGATTTTTGACTGGAGGGGCACTTCCCCCAAAAATGGGTAAAAAGGGGGCTACTGAATATCTCCGCAATATTAAATCAGATTTCGAAGGTTCTTTTTTTATTTGAAATTTCTCACTTTTAGCTTTCTACAAATGGAATTTACCTACTAGATCGGATACCTACGGATTGATGGAGCACCTTGGTTATTAATGTTAATTTTACAATAAAGTAACTAGATGGCGCTACTTTGCACCACTAGATTGTTAGCAAAAAAGTTTGTACGCGCGAGGTCTAAAGCTCACAGAGCCACTAGTAATAGAAGTAGCAGAAGCGAAGCGCTTATTACAAATTGGTGGAAATGTAAACCATATACGGATGCCGTGTTTCCGTACGTCTTGTAATCCTGATAGTAGAAGGGAGATGGGGGAATTAAGTTATGTAATTACCTACATCGCACACTCTCCGAACTATTCTGAGAAGGCTTCTAATTCGCTAGTACGTTCATTAGATGTCTTTTAGAGGGCCACATTATGGCCGTTTCGTTGTCTGAAATGTCCCTTGATGAGAAGTGTTACGAACTAGAGCAATAGGCACAGCTAAAGGGACCAGCTACGTCTGCTTGAGTAATAATAAGTCCTCTGAACTTTTAAGTTCGATTTGAGTGACCAAACCTGGGTAAGATGTAAGAGCCAGGTGGATTTCAATGACACACAAGTCAAGTAAAATCTGGAGCAGGAGCCTTAAAGCTTATAAACGTCCTGGTAACATAATCGTAAACCAAGAGTGGATAAGAAATTTAAGAATTATTTTTAATTTCTGAATACAGGCCTTGATTTCTTATGTTATGTTTGCTAGCACCACTGTTGTCCCTCAGGACTTCAACACTATCTCGGTCATCAGTTGCAGCTTTGCAGACCAGTCGTGAAAAAGTGCGTCCGCCATCTTCTGCACAACACATCGCTACTCCAGAGAAAAGTGGAAGGATATGGGGAGAGGACACATCATGTGAAATTCACTCCATCCACAACAACACCGGTGTGAACTTGGCAGCCAAAATGTAGCAGCCTAAAATCCGACTAAATTAAGAAGTTTTTTTTTTAATAATAGTGGTTAACTCTTATTTGTTAATTAATGATTATTATTTAATAATAATAAAAATATAAAAAACTTTTGATTAATAAGTTAACGCAAATTTTTATAAAAATATATCCCGAAGAACATGAACAAAATATATTCTTGAGATTTTTAAGGGAACACGCACCTAGTTAGAGCTCTTATCCCCTGAAAAATGAAAGTTTGAATTACGAATTTTATTCTCTAATAATGTAGCTTGAAAACGAGTATACCGACAATGTGGCTAAATGACAGCTTAACCCTAAATTCTTTACTTGAATTATGGATGAACACTGAACCGTGTCTGAAATTTTTAGGCTGCTGATATATTTCGACTTGAAATACGCTAATATTGTTTAAAATCTGCACAATTGTATCATAAACGATATACAGGCTACCTTTAAATCACTACTACAAAGTGTTTTTTTGACTATTTAACCCTGGAATAGTCAATCAAAATTGATACTGAGTTTTGATTTCACTACTCATGTTCCACGGTGTGTTTCGACCTTTGAGACCCTGAAATCAATTATTAATCTCATTCAAATATAACAAATGGTGCACAAGCTACTATAAAAATGCTAACAGATGGTGGCTAAATACCAACCTGACCATAAAACATCCCAAAGTACATGAACCGAAAAAAACCTAGACATTTTTCAGGAAACAAACCTCTAGTAAGACCTCTCATCCCCTGAAATCTGTAAGTTTTGATATATCACACTTTTTTCTAATAAAGTAGCTTCAAAACGTGTATAAAGAGAATGTGGCTAAATGACAGCTTAACCCTAAATTCTTTACTTGAATTATGGATGAACACTGAACCGTGTCTGAAATTTTTAGGCTGCTGATATATTTCGACTTGAAATACGCTAATGTTGTTTAAAATCTGCACAATTGTATCATAAACGATGTACAGGCTACCTTCTAATCACTATTGCAAAGTGATTTTTGACTATTTAACCCTGGAATAGTCAATCAAAATTGATACTGAGTTTTGATTTCACTACTCATGTTCCACAGTGTGTTTCGACCTTTGAGACCCTGAAATCAACTATTAATCTCATTCAAATATAACAAATGGTGCACAAGCTACTATAAAAATACTAACAGATGGTGGCTAAATGCCAACCTGACCATAAAACATCCCAAAGTACATGAACTAAAAAAAACCTAGACATTTTTCAGGAAACAAACCTCTAGTAAGACCTCTCATCCCCTGAAATCTGTAAGTTTTGATATATCACACTTTTGTCTAATAAAGTAGCTTCAAAACGTGTATAAAGATAATGTGGCTAAATGACAGCTTAACCCTAAATTCTTTACTTGAATTATGGATGAACACTGAACCGTGTCTGAAATTTTTAGGCTGCTGATATATTTCGACTTGAAATACGCTAATATTATTTAAAATCTGCACAATTGTATCATAAACGATATACAGGCTACCTTCAATCACTATTGCAAAGTGATTTTTTGACTATTTAACCCTGGAATAGTCAATCAAAATTGAAACTGAGTTTTGATTTCACTACTCATGTTCCACGGTGTGTTTCGACCTTTGAGACCCTGAAATCAACTATTAATCTCATTCAAATATAATAAATGGTGCACAAGCTACTATAAAAATGCTAACAGATGGTGGTTAAATGCCAACCTGACCATAAAACATCCCAAAGTACATGAACCAAAAAAAACCTAGACATTTTTCAGGAAATTAACCTCTAGTAAGACCTCTCATCCCCTGAAATCTGTAAGTTTTAATATATCACACTATTGTCTAATAAAGTAGCTTCAAAACGTGTATAAAGAGAATGTGGCTAAATGACAGCTTAACCCTAAATTCTTTACTTGAATTATGGATGAACACTGAACCGTGTCTGAAATTTTTAGGCTGCTGATATATTTCGACTTGAAATACGCTAATATTGTTTAAAATCTGCACAATTGTATCATAAACGATATACAATCTACCTTTTAATCACTATTGCAAAGTGTTTTTTTGACTATTTAACCCTGGAATAGTCAATCAAAATTGATACTGAGTTTTGATTTCACTACTCATGTTCCACGGTGTGTTTCGACCTTTGAGACCCTGAAATCAACTATTTATCTCATTCAAATATAACAAATGGTGCACAAGCTTCTATAAAAATGCTAACAAATGGTGGCTAAATGCCAACCTGACCATAAAACATCCCAAAGTACATGAACCAAAAAAACCTAGACATTTTTCAGGAAACAAACCTCTAGTAAGACCTCTCATCCCCTGAAATCTGTAAGTTTTGATATATCACACTTTTGTCTAATAAAGTAGCTTCAAAACGTGTATAAAGAGAATGTGGCTAAATGACAGCTTAACCCTAAATTCTTTACTTGAATTATGGATGAACACTGAACCGTGTCTGAAATTTTTAGGCTGCTGATATATTTCGACTTGAAATACGCTAATATTGTTTAAAATCTGCACAATTGTATCATAAACGATGTACAGGCTACCTTCTAATCACTATTGCAAAGTGATTTTTTGACTATATAACCCTGGAATAGTCAATCAAAATTGATACTGAGTTTTGATTTCACTACTCATGTTCCACGGTGTGTTTCGACCTTTGAAACCCTGAAATCAACTATTAATCTCATTCAAATATAACAAATGGTGCACAAGCTACTATAAAAATGCTAACAGATGGTGGCTAAATGCCAACCTGACCATAAAACATCCCAAAGTACATGAACCAAAAAAAACCTAGATATTTTTCAGGAAACAAACCTCTAGTAAGACCTCTCATCCCCTGAAATCTGTAAGTTTTAATATATCACTCTATTGTCTAATATAATAGCTTCAAAACGAGTATAAAGAGAATGTGGCTAAATGACAGCTTAACCCTAAATTCTTTACTTGAATTATGGATGAACACTGAACCGTGTCTGAAATTTTTAGGCTGCTGATATATTTCGACTTGAAATACGCTAATATTGTTTAAAATCTGCACAATTGTATCATAAACGATATACAATCTACCTTTTAATCACTATTGCAAAGTGTTTTTTTGACTATTTAACCCTGGAATAGTCAATCAAAATTGATACTGAGTTTTGATTTCACTACTCATGTTCCACGGTGTGTTTCGACCTTTGAGACCCTGAAATCACCTATTATTCTCATTCAAATATAACAAATAGTGCCTAAGCTACTATAAAAATGCTAACAGATGGTGGCTCAATGCCAACCTGACCATAAAACATCCCAAAGTACATGAACCAAAAAAAACCTAGATATTTTTCAGGAAACAAACCTCTAGTAAGACCTCTCATCCCCTGAAATCTGTAAGTTTTAATATATCACTCTATTGTCTAATATAATAGCTTCAAAACGAGTATAAAGAGAATGTGGCTAAATGACAGCTTAACCCTAAATTCTTAACTTGAATTATGGATGAACACTGAACCGTGTCTGAAATTTTTAGGCTGCTGATATATTTAGACTTGAAATACGCTAATATTGTTTAAAATCTGCACAATTGTATCATAAACGATATACAATCTACCTTCTAATCACTATTGCAAAGTGATTTTTTGACTATTTAACCCTGGAATAGTCAATCAAAATTGATACTGAGTTTTGATTTTACTACTCATGTTCCACGGTGTGTTTCGACCTTTGAGACCCTGAAATCAACTATTAATCTTATTCAAATATAACAAATGGTGCACAAGCTACTATAAAAATACTAACAGATGGTGGCTAAATGCCAACCTGACCATAAAACATCACAAAGTACATGAACCAAAAAAAACCTAGATATTTTTCAGGAAACAAACCTCTAGTAAGACCTCTCATCCCCTGAAATCTGTAAGTTTTAATATATCACTCTATTGTCTAATATAATAGCTTCAAAACGAGTATAAAGAGAATGTGGCTAAATGACAGCTTAACCCTAAATTCTTTACTTGAATTATGGATGAACACTGAACCGTGTCTGAAATTTTTAGGCTGCTGATATATTTCGACTTGAAATACGCTAATATTGTTTAAAATCTGCACAATTGTATCATAAACGATATACAATCTACCTTTTAATCACTATTGCAAAGTGTTTTTTTGACTATTTAACCCTGGAATAGTCAATCAAAATTGATACTGAGTTTTGATTTCACTACTCATGTTCCACGGTGTGTTTCGACCTTTGAGACCCTGAAATCAACTATTAATCTCATTCAAATATAACAAATGGTGCACAAGCTACTATAAAAATGCTAACAGATGGTGGCTAAATGCCAACCTGACCATAAAACATCCCAAAGTACATGAACCAAAAAAAACCTAGAAATTTTTCAGGAAACAAACCTCTAGTAAGACCTCTCATCCCCTGAAATCTGTAAGTTTTGATATATCACACTATTGTCTAATAAAGTAGCTTCAAAACGTGTATAAAGAGAATGTGGCTAAATGACAGCTTAACCCTAAATTCTTTACTTGAATTATGGATGAACACTGAACCGTGTCTGAAATTTTTAGGCTGCTGATATATTTCGACTTGAAATACGCTAATATTGTTTAAAATCTGCACAATTGTATCATAAACGATATACAATCTACCTTGTAATCACTATTGCAAAGTGTTTTTTTGACTATTTAACCCTGGAATAGTCAATCAAAATTGATACTGAGTTTTGATTTCACTACTCATGTTCCACGGTGTGTTTCGACCTTTGAGACCCTGAAATCAACTATTAATCTCATTCAAATATAACAAATGGTGCACAAGCTACTATAAAAATGCTAACAGATGGTGGCTAAATGCCAACCTGACCATAAAACATCCCAAAGTACATGAACCAAAAAAAACCTAGACATTTTTCAGGAAACAAACCTCTAGTAAGACCTCTCATCCCCTAAAATCTGTAAGTTTTAATATATCACACTATTGTCTAATAAAGTAGCTTCAAAACGTTTATAAAGAGAATGTGGCTAAATGACAGCTTAACCCTAAATTTTTTACTTGAATTATGGATGAACACTGAACCGTGTCTGAAATTTTTAGGCTGCTGATATATTTCGACTTGAAATACCCAAATATTGTTTAAAATCTGCACAATTGTATCATAAACGATATACAGGCTACCTTCTAATCACTATTGCAAAGTGATTTTTTGACTATTTAACCCTGAAATAGTCAATCAAAATTGATACTGAGTTTTGATTTCACTACTCATGTTCCACGGTGTGTTTCGACCTTTAAGACCCTGAAATCAACTATTAATCTCAGTCAAATATAACAAATGGTGCACAAGCTACTATAAAAATGCTAACAGATGGTGGTTAAATGCCAACCTGACCATAAAACATCCCAAAGTACATGAACCAAAAAAAACCTAGACATTTTTCAGGAAACAAACCTCTAGTAAGACCTCTCATCCCCTGAAATCTGTAAGTTTTAATATATCACACTATTGTCTAATAAAGTAGCTTCAAAACGTGTATAAAGAAAATGTGGCTAAATGACAGCTTAACCCTAAATTCGTTACTTGAATTATGGATGAACACTGAACCGTGTCTGCAATTTTTAGGCTGCTGATATATTTCGACTTGAAATACGCTAATATTGTTTAAAATCTGCACAATTGTATCATAAACGATATACAATCTACCTTTTAATCACTATTGCAAAGTGTTTTTTTGACTATTTAACCCTGGAATAGTCAATCAAAATTGATACTGAGTTTTGATTTCACTACTCATGTTCCACGGTGTGTTTCGACCTTTGAGACCCTGAAATCAACTATTTATCTCATTCAAATATAACAAATGGTGCACAAGCTTCTATAAAAATGCTAACAAATGGTGGCTAAATGCCAACCTGACCATAAAACATCCCAAAGTACATGAACCAAAAAAACCTAGACATTTTTCAGGAAACAAACCTCTAGTAAGACCTCTCATCCCCTGAAATCTGTAAGTTTTGATATATCACACTTTTGTCTAATAAAGTAGCTTCAAAACGTGTATAAAGAGAATGTGGCTAAATGACAGCTTAACCCTAAATTCTTTACTTGAATTATGGATGAACACTGAACCGTGTCTGAAATTTTTAGGCTGCTGATATATTTCGACTTGAAATACGCTAATATTGTTTAAAATCTGCACAATTGTATCATAAACGATGTACAGGCTACCTTCTAATCACTATTGCAAAGTGATTTTTTGACTATATAACCTTGGAATAGTCAATCAAAATTGATACTGAGTTTTGATTTCACTACTCATGTTCCACGGTGTGTTTCGACCTTTGAAACCCTGAAATCAACTATTAATCTCATTCAAATATAACAAATGGTGCACAAGCTACTATAAAAATGCTAACAGATGGTGGCTAAATGCCAACCTGACCATAAAACATCCCAAAGTACATGAACCAAAAAAAACCTAGATATTTTTCAGGAAACAAACCTCTAGTAAGACCTCTCATCCCCTGAAATCTGTAAGTTTTAATATATCACTCTATTGTCTAATATAATAGCTTCAAAACGAGTATAAAGAGAATGTGGCTAAATGACAGCTTAACCCTAAATTCTTTACTTGAATTATGGATGAACACTGAACCGTGTCTGAAATTTTTAGGCTGCTGATATATTTCGACTTGAAATACGCTAATATTGTTTAAAATCTGCACAATTGTATCATAAACGATATACAATCTACCTTTTAATCACTATTGCAAAGTGTTTTTTTGACTATTTAACCCTGGAATAGTCAATCAAAATTGATACTGAGTTTTGATTTCACTACTCATGTTCCACGGTGTGTTTCGACCTTTGAGACCCTGAAATCACCTATTATTCTCATTCAAATATAACAAATAGTGCCTAAGCTACTATAAAAATGCTAACAGATGGTGGCTCAATGCCAACCTGACCATAAAACATCCCAAAGTACATGAACCAAAAAAAACCTAGATATTTTTCAGGAAACAAACCTCTAGTAAGACCTCTCATCCCCTGAAATCTGTAAGTTTTAATATATCACTCTATTGTCTAATATAATAGCTTCAAAACGAGTATAAAGAGAATGTGGCTATATGACAGCTTAACCCTAAATTCTTAACTTGAATTATGGATGAACACTGAACCGTGTCTGAAATTTTTAGGCTGCTGATATATTTAGACTTGAAATACGCTAATATTGTTTAAAATCTGCACAATTGTATCATAAACGATATACAATCTACCTTCTAATCACTATTGCAAAGTGATTTTTTGACTATTTAACCCTGGAATAGTCAATCAAAATTGATACTGAGTTTTGATTTCACTACTCATGTTCCACGGTGTGTTTCGACCTTTGAGACCCTGAAATCAACTATTAATCTTATTCAAATATAACAAATGGTGCACAAGCTACTATAAAAATACTAACAGATGGTGGCTAAATGCCAACCTGACCATAAAACATCACAAAGTACATGAACCAAAAAAAACCTAGATATTTTTCAGGAAACAAACCTCTAGTAAGACCTCTCATCCCCTGAAATCTGTAAGTTTTAATATATCACTCTATTGTCTAATATAATAGCTTCAAAACGAGTATAAAGAGAATGTGGCTAAATGACAGCTTAACCCTAAATTCTTTACTCTAATTATGGATGAACACTGAACCGTGTCTGAAATTTTTAGGCTGCTGATATATTTCGACTTGAAATACGCTAATATTGTTTAAAATCTGCACAATTGTATCATAAACGATATACAATCTACCTTTTAATCACTATTGCAAAGTGTTTTTTTGACTATTTAACCCTGGAATAGTCAATCAAAATTGATACTGAGTTTTGATTTCACTACTCATGTTCCACGGTGTGTTTCGACCTTTGAGACCCTGAAATCAACTATTATTCTCATTCAAATATAACAAATGGTGCCTAAGCTACTATAAAAATGCTAACAGATGGTGGCTAAATGCCAACCTGACCATAAAACATCCCAAAGTACATGAACCAAAAAAAACCTAGACATTTTTCAGGAAAAAAACCTCTAGTAAGACCTCTCATCCCCTGAAATCTGTTAGTTTTGATATATCACACTATTGTCTAATAAAGTAGCTTCAAAACGTGTATAAAGAAAATGTGGCTTAATGACAGCTTAACCCTAAATTCTTTACTTGAATTATGGATGAACACTGAACCGTGTCTGAAATTTTTAGGCTGCTGATATATTTCGACTTGAAATACGCTAATATTGTTAAAAACCTGCACAATTGTATCATAAACGATATACAATCTACCTTTTAATCACTATTGCAAAGTGTTTTTTTGACTATTTAACCCTGGAATAGTCAATCAAAATTGATACTGAGTTTTGATTTCACTACTCATGTTCCACGGTGTGTTTCGACCTTTGAGACCCTGAAATCAACTATTAATCTCATTCAAATATAACAAATGGTGCACAAGCTTCTATAAAAATGCTAACAAATGGTGGCTAAATGCCAACCTGACCATAAAACATCCCAAAGTACATGAACCAAAAAAAACCTAGTCATTTTTCAGGAAACAAACCTCTAGTAAGACCTCTCATCCCCTTAAATCTGTAAGTTTTGATATATCACACTTTTGTCTAATAAAGTAGCTTCAAAACGTGTATAAAGAGAATGTGGCTAAATGACAGCTTAACCCTAAATTCTTTACTTGAATTATGGATGAACAATGAACCGTGTCTGAAATTTTTAGTCTGCTGATATATTTCGACTTGAAATACGCTAATATTGTTTAAAATCTGCACAATTGTATCATAAACGATATACAATCTACCTTGTAATCACTATTGCAAAGTGTTTTTTTGACTATTTAACCCTGGAATAGTCAATCAAAATTGATACTGAGTTTTGATTTCACTACTCATGTTCCACGGTGTGTTTCGACCTTTGAGACCCTGAAATCAGCTATTAATCTCATTCAAATATAACAAATGGTTCACAAGCTACTATAAAAATGCTAACAGATGGTGGCTAAATGCCAACCTGACCATAAAACATCCCAAAGTACATGAACCAAAAAAACCTAGACATTTTTCAGGAAACAAACCTCTAGTAAGACCTCTCATCCCCTAAAATCTGTAAGTTTTAATATATCACACTATTGTCTAATAAAGTAGCTTCAAAACGTTTATAAAGAGAATGTGGCTAAATGACAGCTTAACCCTAAATTTTTTACTTGAATTATGGATGAACACTGAACCGTGTCTGAAATTTTTAGGCTGCTGATATATTTCGACTTGAAATACCCTAATATTGTTTAAAATCTGCACAATTGTATCATAAACGATATACAGGCTACCTTCTAATCACTATTGCAAAGTGATTTTTTGACTATTTAACCCTGAAATAGTCAATCAAAATTGATACTGAGTTTTGATTTCACTACTCATGTTCCACGGTGTGTTTCGACCTTTAAGACCCTGAAATCAACTATTAATCTCAGTCAAATATAACAAATGGTGCACAAGCTACTATAAAAATGCTAACAGATGGTGGTTAAATGCCAACCTGACCATAAAACATCCCAAAGTACATGAACCAAAAAAAACCTAGACATTTTTCAGGAAACAAACCTCTAGTAAGACCTCTCATCCCCTGAAATCTGTAAGTTTTAATATATCACACTATTGTCTAATAAAGTAGCTTCAAAACGTGTATAAAGAAAATGTGGCTAAATGACAGCTTAACCCTAAATTCGTAACTTGAATTATGGATGAACACTGAACCGTGTCTGCAATTTTTAGGCTGCTGATATATTTCGACTTGAAATACGCTAATATTGTTTAAAATCTGCACAATTGTATCATAAACGATATACAATCTACCTTTTAATCACTATTGCAAAGTGTTTTTTTGACTATTTAACCCTGGAATAGTCAATCAAAATTGATACTGAGTTTTGATTTCACTACTCATGTTCCACGGTGTGTTTCGACCTTTGAGACCCTGAAATCAACTATTTATCTCATTCAAATATAACAAATGGTGCACAAGCTTCTATAAAAATGCTAACAAATGGTGGCTAAATGCCAACCTGACCATAAAACATCCCAAAGTACATGAACCAAAAAAACCTAGACATTTTTCAGGAAACAAACCTCTAGTAAGACCTCTCATCCCCTGAAATCTGTAAGTTTTGATATATCACACTTTTGTCTAATAAAGTAGCTTCAAAACGTGTATAAAGAGAATGTGGCTAAATTACAGCTTAACCCTAAATTCTTTACTTGAATTATGGATGAACACTGAACCGTGTCTGAAATTTTTAGGCTGCTGATATATTTCGACTTGAAATACGCTAATATTGTTTAAAATCTGCACAATTGTATCATAAACGATGTACAGGCTACTTTCTAATCACTATTGCAAAGTGATTTTTTGACTATTTAACCCTGGAATAGTCAATCAAAATTGATACTGAGTTTTGATTTCACTACTCATGTTCCACGGTGTGTTTCGACCTTTGAGACCCTGAAATCAACTATTAATCTCATTCAAATATAACAAATGGTGCACAAGCTACTATAAAAATGCTAACAGATGGTGGCTAAATGTCAACCTGACCATAAAACATCCCAAAGTACATGAACCAAAAAAAACCTAGACATTTTTCAGGAAACAAACCTCTAGTAAGACCTCTCATCCCCTGAAATCTGTAAGTTTTGATATATCACACTTTTGTCTAATAAAGTAGCTTCAAAACGTGTATAAAGAAAATGTGGCTAAATGACAGCTTAACCCTAAATTCTTTACTTGAATTATGGATGAACACTGAACCGTGTCTGAAATTTTTAGGCTGCTGATATATTTCGACTTGAAATACGCTAATATTGTTTAAAATCTGCACAATTGTATCATAAACGATATACAGGCTACCTTCTAATCACTATTGCAAAGTGATTTTTTGACTATATAACCCTGGAATAGTCAATCAAAATTGATACTGAGTTTTGATTTCACTACTCATGTTCCACGGTGTGTTTCGACCTTTGAAACCCTGAAATCAACTATTAATCTCATTCAAATATAACAAATGGTGCACAAGCTACTATAAAAATGCTAACAGATGGTGGCTAAATGCCAACCTGACCATAAAACATCCCAAAGTACATGAACCAAAAAAAACCTAGATATTTTTCAGGAAACAAACCTCTAGTAAGACCTCTCATCCCCTGAAATCTGTAAGTTTTAATATATCACTCTATTGTCTAATATAATAGCTTCAAAACGAGTACAAAGAGAATGTGGCTAAATGACAGCTTAACCCTAAATTCTTTACTTGAATTATGGATGAACACTGAACCGTGTCTGAAACTTTTAGGCTGCTGATATATTTCGACTTGAAATACGCTAATATTGTTTAAAATCTGCACAATTGTATCATAAACGATATACAATCTACCTTTTAATCACTATTGCAAAGTGTTTTTTTGACTATTTAACCCTGGAATAGTCAATCAAAATTGATACTGAGTTTTGATTTCACTACTCATGTTCCACGGTGTGTTTCGACCTTTGAGACCCTGAAATCAACTATTATTCTCATTCAAATATAACAAATGGTGCCTAAGCTACTATAAAAATGCTAACAGATGGTGGCTAAATGCCAACCTGACCATAAAACATCCCAAAGTACATGAACCAAAAAAAACCTAGATATTTTTCAGGAAACAAACCTCTAGTAAGACCTCTCATCCCCTGAAATCTGTAAGTTTTAATATATCACTCTATTGTCTAATATAATAGCTTCAAAACGAGTATAAAGAGAATGTGGCTAAATGACAGCTTAACCCTAAATTCTTTACTTGAATTATGGATGAACACTGAACCGTGTCTGAAATTTTTAGGCTGCTGATATATTTAGACTTGAAATACGCTAATATTGTTTAAAATCTGCACAATTGTATCATAAACGATATACAATCTACCTTTCAATCACTATTGCAAAGTGTTTTTTGACTATTTAACCCTGGAATAGTCAATCAAAATTGATACTGAGTTTTGATTTCACTACTCATGTTCCACGGTGTGTTTCGACCTATGAGACCCTGAAATCAACTATTAATATCATTCAAATATAACAAATGGTGCACAAGCTTCTATAAAAATGCTAACAGATGGTGGCTAAATGCCAACCTGACCATAAAACATCCCAAAGTACATGAACCAAAAAAAACCTAGATATTTTTCAGGAAACAAACCTCTAGTAAGACCTCTCATTACTCAAGACTCTGTAAGCATTTTTATAGAAGTTTTTGCACCATTTGTTATATTTGAATGAGACTAATAGTTGATTTCAGTGTCTCAAAGGTCGAAACACACCGTGGAACATAAGTAGTGAAATGAAAACTTAACATCAATTTTGATTCACTATTTCAGGGTTAAATAGTCAAAAAACCACTTTGTTATAGTGATTAAAAGGTAGCCTCTATATCGTTCATGATACAATTGTGCAGATTTTAAACAATATTAGCGTATTTCAAGTCGAAATATATCAGCAGCCTAAAAATTTCAGACACGGTTCAGTGTTCATCCATAATTCAAGTAAAGAATTTAGGGTTAAGCTGTCATTAAGCCACATTCTCTTTATACACGTTTTGAAGCTACTTTATTAGACAATAGTGTGATATATTAAAACTTACAGATTTCAGGGGATTAGAGGTCTTACTAGAGGTTTGTATCCTGAAAAATATCTAGTTTTTTTTTGGTTCATGTACTTTGGGATGTTTTATGGTCAGGTTGGCATTTAGCCACCATTTGTTAGCATTTTTATAGAAGCTCGTGCACCATTCGTTATATTTGAATGAGATTAATAGTTTATTTCAGGGTCTCAAAGGTCGAAACACACCGTGGAACATGAGTAGTGAAATCAAAACTCAGTATCAATTTTGATTGACTATTCCAGGGTTAAATAGTCAAAAAAACACTTTGCAATAGTGATTACAAGGTAGATTGTATATCGTTTATGATACAATTGTGCAGATTTTAAACAATATTAGCGTATTTCATGTCGAAATATATCAGCAGCCTAAAAATTTCAGACACGGTTCAGTGTTCATCCATAATTCAAGTAAAGAATTTAGGGTTAAGCTGTCATTTAGCCACATTCTCTTTATACTCGTTTTGAAGCTATTATATTAGACAATAGAGTGATATATTAAAACTTACAGATTTCAGGGGATGAGAGGTCTTACTAGAGGTTTGTTTCCTGAAAAATGTCTAGGTTTTTTTTGGTTCATGTACTTTGGGATGTTTTATGGTCAGGTTGGCATTTAACCACCATCTGTTAGCATTTTTATAGTAGCTTGTGCACCATTTGTTATATTTGAATGAGATTAATAGTTGATTTCAGGGTCTCAAAGGTCGAAACACACCGTGGAACATGAGTAGTGAAATCAAAACTCAGTATCAATTTTGATTGACTATTCCAGGGTTATATAGTCAAAAAAACACTTTGCAATGGTGATTACAAGGTAGATTGTATATCGTTTATGATAAAATTGTGCAGATTTTAAACAATATTAGCGTATTTCAAGTCGAAATATATCAGCAGCCTAAAAATTTCAGACACGGTTCAGTGTTCATCCATAATTCAAGTAAAGAATTTAGGGTTAAGCTGTCATTTAGCCACATTCTCTTTATACACGTTTTGAAGCTACTTTATTAGACAATAGTGTGATATATTAAAACTTACAGATTTCAGGGGATGAGAGGTCTTACTAGAGGTTTGTTTCCTGAAAAATGTCTAGGTTTTTTTTGGTTCATGTACTTTGGGATGTTTTATGGTCAGGTTGGCATTTAGCCACCATCTGTTAGCATTTTTATAGTAGCTTGTGCACCATTTGTTATATTTGAATGAGATTAATAGTTGATTTCAGGGTCTCAAAGGTCGAAACACACCGTGGAACATGAGTAGTGAAATCAAAACTCAGTATCAATTTTGATTGACTATTCCAGGGTTAAATAGTCAAAAAAACACTTTGCAATAGTGATTACAAGGTAGATTGTACATCGTTTATGATGCAATTGTGCAGATTTTAAACAATATTAGCGTATTTCAAGTCGAAATATATCAGCAGCCTAAAAATTTCAGACACGGTTCAGTGTTCATCCATAATTCAAGTAAAGAATTTAGGGTTAAGCTGTCATTTAGCCACATTCTCTTTATACACGTTTTGAAGCTACTTTATTAGACAAAAGTGTGATATATCAAAACTTACAGATTTAAGGGGATGAGAGGTCTTACTAGAGGTTTGTTTCCTGAAAAATGACTAGGTATTTTTTGGTTCATGTACTTTGGGATGTTTTATGGTCACGTTGGCATTTAGCCACCATTTGTTAGCATTTTTATAGAAGCTTGTGCACCATTTGTTATATTTGAATGAGATTAATAGTTGATTTCAGGGTCTCAAAGGTCGAAACACACCGTGGAACATGAGTAGTGAAATCAAAACTCAGTATCAATTTTTATTGACTATTCCAGGGTTAAATAGTCAAAAAAACACTTTGCAATAGTGATTAAAAGGTAGATTGTATATCGTTTATGATACAATTGTGCAGATTTTAAACAATATTAGCGTATTTCAAGTCGAAATATATCAGCAGCCTAAAAATTTCAGACACGGTTCAGTGTTCATCCATAATTCAAGTAAAGAATTTAGGGTTAAGCTGTCATTTAGCCACATTTTCTTAATACACGTTTTGAAGCTACTTTATTAGACAATAGTGTGATATATCAAAACTTACAGATTTCAGGGGATGAGAGGTCTTACTAGAGGTTTGTTTCCTGAAAAATGTCTAGGTTTTTTTTGGTTCATGTACTTTGGGATGTTTTATGGTCAGGTAGGCATTTAACCACCATCTGTTAGCATTTTTATAGTATCTTGTGCACCCATTTGTTATATTTGAATGAGATTAATAGTTGATTTCAGGGTCTTAAAGGTCGAAACACACCGTGGAACATGAGTAGTGAAATCAAAACTCAGTATCAATTTTGATTGACTATTCCAGGGTTAAATAGTCAAAAATCACTTTGCAATAGTGATTAGAAGGTAGCCTGTATATCGTTTATGATACAATTGTGCAGATTTTAAACAATATTAGCGTATTTCAAGTCGAAATATATCAGCAGCCTAAAAATTTCAGACACGGTTCAGTGTTCATCCATAATTCAAGTAAAGAATTTAGGGTTAAGCTGTCATTAAGCCACATTCTCTTTATACACGTTTTGAAGCTACTTTATTAGCCAATAGTGTGATATATTAAAACTTACAGATTTCAGGGGATGAGAGGTCTTACTAGAGGTTTGTTTCCTGAAAAATGTCTAGGTTTTTTTTGGTTCATGTACTTTGGGATGTTTTATGGTCAGGTTGGCATTTAGCCACCATCTGTTAGCATTTTTATAGTAGCTTGTGCACCATTTGTTATATTTGAATGAGATTAATAGTTGATTTCAGGGTCTCAAAGGTCGAAACACACCGTGGAACATGAGTAGTGAAATAAAAACTCAGTATCAATTTTGATTGACTATTCCAGGGTTAAATAGTCAAAAAAACACTTTGCAATAGTGATTACATGGTAGATTGTATATCGTTTATGATACAATTGTGCGGATTTTAAACAATATTAGCGTATTTCAAGTCGAAATATATCAGCAGCCTAAAAATTTCAGACACGGTTCAGTGTTCATCCATAATTCAAGTAAAGAATTTAGGGTTAAGCTGTCATTAAGCCACATTTTCTTTATGCACGTTTTGAAGCTACTTTATTAGACAATAGTGTGATATATTAAAACTTACAGATTTCAGGGGATGAGAGGTCTTACTAGAGGTTTGTTTCCTGAAAAATATCTAGGTTTTTTTTGGTTCATGTACTTTGGGATGTTTTATGGTCAGGTTGGCATTTAGCCACCATTTGTTAGCATTTCTATAGAAGCTTGTGCACCATTTGTTATATTTGAATGAGATTAATAGTCGATTTCAGGGTCTCAAAGGTCGAAACACACCGTGGAACATGAGTAGTGAAATCAAAACTCAGTATCAATTTTGATTGACTATTCCAGCGTTAAATAGTCAAAAAAACACTTTGCAATAGTGATTAAAAGGTGTATCGTTTATGATACAATTGTGCAGATTTTAAACAATATTAGCGTATTTCAAGTCGAAATATATCAGCAGCCTAAAAATTTCAGACACGGTTCAGTGTTCATCCATAATTCAAGTAAAGAATTTAGGGTTAAGCTGTCATTTAGCCACATTTTCTTTATGCACGTTTTGAAGCTACTTTATTAGACAATAGTGTGATATATCAAAACTTACAGATTTCAGGGGATGAGAGGTCTTACTAGAGGTTTGTTTCCTGAAAAATGTCTAGGTTTTTTTTGGTTCATGTACTTTGGGATGTTTTATGGTCAGGTTGACATTTAGCCACCATCTGTTAGCATTTTTATAGTAGCTTGTGCACCATTTGTTATATTTGAATGAGATTAATAGTTGATTTCAGGGTCTCAAAGGTCGAAACACACCGTGGAACATGAGTAGTGAAATCAAAACTCAGTATCAATTTTGATTGACTATTCCAGCGTTAAATAGTCAAAAAAACACTTTGCAATAGTGATTAAAAGGTGTATCGTTTATGATACAATTGTGCAGATTTTAAACAATATTAGCGTATTTCAAGTCGAAATATATCAGCAGCCTAAAAATTTCAGACACGGTTCAGTGTTCATCCATAATTCAAGTAAAGAATTTAGGGTTAAGCTGTCATTTAGCCACATTTTCTTTATGCACGTTTTGAAGCTACTTTATTAGACAATAGTGTGATATATCAAAACTTACAGATTTCAGGGGATGAGAGGTCTTACTAGAGGTTTGTTTCCTGAAAAATGTCTAGGTTTTTTTTGGTTCATGTACTTTGGGATGTTTTATGGTCAGGTTGACATTTAGCCACCATCTGTTAGCATTTTTATAGTAGCTTGTGCACCATTTGTTATATTTGAATGAGATTAATAGTTGATTTCAGGGTCTCAAAGGTCGAAACACACCGTGGAACATGAGTAGTGAAATCAAAACTCAGTATCAATTTTGATTGACTATTCCAGGGTTAAATAGTCAAAAAAACACTTTTCAATAGTGATTACAAGGTAGCCTGTACATCGGTTATGATACAATTGTGCAGATTTTAAACAATATTAGCGTATTTCAAGTCGAAATATATCAGCAGCCTAAAAATTTCAGACACGGTTCAGTGTTCATCCATAATTCAAGTAAAGAATTTAGGGTTAAGCTGTCATTTAGCCACATTCTCTTTATACACGTTTCAAGCTACTTTATTAGACAAAAGTGCGATATATCAAAACTTACAGATTTCAGGGGATGAGAGGTCTTACTAGAGGTTTGTTTCCTGAAAAATGTCTAGGTTTTTTTTGGTTCATGTACTTTGGGATGTTTTATGGTCAGGTTGACATTTAGCCACCATCTGTTAGCATTTTTATAGTAGCTTGTGCACCATTTGTTATATTTGAATGATATTAATAGTTGATTTCAGGGTTTCAAAGGTCGAAACACACCGTGGAACATGAGTAGTGAAATCAAAACTCAGTATCAATTTTGATTGACTATTCCAGGGTTAAATAGTCAAAAAATTGCAATAGTGATTAGAAGGTAGCCTGTATATCTTTTATGATACAATTGTGCAGATTTTAAACAATATTAGCGTATTTCAAGTCGAAATATATCAGCAGCCTAAAAATTTCAGACACGGTTCAGTGTTCATCCATAATTCAAGTAAAGAATTTAGGGTTAAGCTGTCATTTAGCCACATTTTCTTTATGCACGTTTTGAAGCTACTTTATTAGACAATAGTGTGATATATTAAAACTTACAGATTTCAGGGGATGAGAGGTCTTACTAGAGGTTTGTTTCCTGAAAAATATCTAGGTTTTTTTTGGTTCATGTACTTTGGGATGTTTTATGGTCAGGTTGGCATTTAGCCACCATTTGTTAGCATTTTTATAGAAGCTTGTGCACCATTTGTTATATTTGAATGAGATTAATAGTTGATTTCAGGGTCTCAAAGGTCGAAACACACCGTGGAACATGAGTAGTGAAATCAAAACTCAGTATCAATTTTGATTGACTATTCCAGGGTTAAATAGTCAAAAAAACACTTTGCAATAGTGATTAAAAGGTAGCCTGTATATCGTTTATGATACAATTGTGCAGATTTTAAACAATATTAGCGTATTTCAAGTCGAAATATATCAGCAGCCTAAAAATTTCAGACACGGTTCAGTGTTCATCCATAATTCAAGTAAAGAATTTAGGGTTAAGCTGTCATTTAGCCACATTCTCTTTATACACGTTTTGAAGCTACTTTATTAGACAATAGTGTGATATATCAAAACTTACAGATTTCAGGGGATGAGAGGTCTTACTAGAGGTTTGTTTCCTGAAAAATTTCTAGGTTTTTTTTGGTTCATGTACTTTGGGATGTTTTATGGTCAGGTTGGCATTTAGCCACCATCTGTTAGCATTTTTATAGTAGCTTGTGCACCATTTGTTATATTTGAATGAGATTAATAGTTGATTTCAGGGTCTCAAAGGTCGAAACACACCGTGGAACATGAGTAGTGAAATCAAAACTCAGTATCAATTTTGATTGACTATTCCAGGGTTAAATAGTCAAAAAAACACTTTGCAATAGTGATTACAAGGTAGATTGTATATCGTTTATGATACAATTGTGCAGATTTTAAACAATATTAGCGTATTTCAAGTCGAAATATATCAGCAGCCTAAAAATTTCAGACACGGTTCAGTGTTCATCCATAATTCAAGTAAAGAATTTAGGGTTAAGCTGTCATTTAGCCACATTGTCGGTATACTCGTTTTGAAGCTACATTATGAGAGAATAAAATTCGTAATTCAAACTTTCATTTTTCAGGGGATAAGAGCTCTAACTAGGTGCGTGTTCCCTTAAAAATATCAAGAATATATTTTGTTCATGTTCTTCGGGATATATTTTTATAAAAATTTGCGTTAACTTATTAATCAAAAGTTTTTTTATATTATTATTATTATTAAACAATAATCATTAATTAACAAATAAGAGTTAACCACTATTATAAAAAAAAACCTTCTTAATTTAGTCGGATTTTAGGCTGCTACATTTTGGCTGCCAAGTTCACACCGGTCACAACAACCACTAATGGAGGTTCGTTCTTCATTGAGACATGGCGTCGCGATGCTCACATTTATGTCACAATTTGGCTTATTACTTCAAAACTATAAAGCTCAAAATTAAACAACAGTTTTTAAATGTACACAAACCCCTTTCATATGTCACCGCATTTGAATTATAGTGTTATTTTGAAATTTGTGAACCTCCTTTTTGGGCATTTGGACCTATATCTCACGAACCTCCAAACCAATTTAGCTCAACGAACTTAAAACATCTATAAATTAGTAGCTAACTACTTTTCAAATTTCATGAAGATCGGGTCAAAGATTCAGAAAAAAACTTAAATACAGTAGTACTCTGAATCGTACTTCCAATTTGAATGCTTTGATCGGTCAACTATCGATACGGAAAGGGAAGTCAAATCCCTCTAACCGCGCCTATTGACCGTAATTTGACACCACTTTTTCTTTCATTTGCCTATTGAAACGGCTAACAATACTAATGGCGGATGGAAGCTAGGTAGCTACCTCCCGCGTTCCAATGATTTGTGGCAGATCAAGCTCGGAGGCGGTAAATACTCAACGATGCTTAATTTGGTCAATTGATTGACTAATAGTGTAAAGTATTAATGGTTATTGCTTAGCTGTGTTAATGTTTAAGCTTTGGCTTATTATTGATTGATCAAGGTTGGTTCATCGTAATTAAGAATCATCATTACCATCATCTGCCTATTACGGACATATGGCACTCCCTCATCTCAGAGAGAGACAGGGTATGAGCCGTAATCTACCACGCTGTTCTGCATGTAACAATTGCATAGCACCTCATTAAATTGAAAAGTTTTACGGCACATCGCTTCAACTATAGGTATCTAGACGTACCCCAACGTACTGATCAAGAACTTGTAGATCTCTGAAAAGTTAACGAGAAGCGTAGCCACATGGCTAATCATGTTATGTGACCTGAAATCATTTATTTATTTATACTTTATTGCACAATTAAAAGTGTACAAATGGCGGACTTAATACTAAAAGCATTATCTACCAGTCAACCAATTGACAGCAGCAGTCTTTAAGCCACGTCACAGGCCCTTGGACGGTCTGACAAACTCTGACACCAGAGGTCGGCTCTACCTCACAAAACATATGAGTAATACATACCCATCATCAGCCTGTATTCGTTCACTGCTGGACATAGGCCTCTCCCAATGAACGCCACAGAACCCGGTCTTCGGCTCTTCTCATTTAAATTCTGCCAGCCGCCTTTCGCAGGTCATCACTCTACCTGGGCTGGGCATCCTACGTACGGTTGCTAAGGCTTGGTCTCCACTCAAGGACTCATCTACCACAGCGGTTTTCCGTTCTTCGACAAATGTTACCACCAGCTCACTGACTTGCCAGCTTGCTTATCTTCTGAGCTATGTCGGTGACTTTGGTTTTCTGACAGACTACCGCATTTCGGATCTTATCCTTCAGATAAACTCCAAGCATTGCTCTCTCCATAGCTCGCTGAGAGACCTTACATTTGTGGACTATCCCACTGTGAGTGTTCACGTCTCGGCTCTGTATGTCACTGCAAAGATGCACATGCCTGGTAAGACGCATGCGTTGAAGACTTTCGTCTTCAGACACTGTGAAATGGACGACGAGAAGACCTGACAAAGTTTTCCGAACACTTCCCGAGCTGCCGAATACACCCGAAATTTACATAATGCAGTTTCACTTTCACGGCGTTCAAGTTGTTTTAATGGTGGTTTTTACTATGCAGACAGTTTAGTGACCGTGAAGTGTGACATGACAAAATAAAAGTACATTACAACTTATTTAGAAAGTAAGAGTTTATATAATTAGTGCATTCTCGGCTTGTTTATTTACCATTGTCTTTTTTGGAGAGACTGAGATTAGGAGATCAGTGTTGAGATTAGGTAGTTAAGTAGTTGGTAGTTATGGAATTAAATAATATTACGTTTGTCAAATTGTGATAAGTACTGGACTGAGGTTAATTCGCGGATTGTGATGTAGTTGACTACGGTAATATAGGCGAGGACATACGTGTAAGACGGGGTTGAATATTAAGATGAAGTATGAAAAAGCAGTCCTAATTTTGGAACTCGTTTAATCTTGTAGTAGGTAGGAGTAAAAAAGCCAATTGAAGAAAGCATCAAGCGATTCGCTTCTCAGGTCATAACACCATCGGTTCATATATTGAATCATTTGCCGACTGGCAGCGGCGGCGTCTGTCATTTCCGAGAATACGGGCAGGCTATTAATGCACTCCATCCTATAGTATATCAGTTATATCTTCGAAGGAAGGTTTCCCAACGAGACATGAAAGAGAACTGAAATAAAGTGTTTCTTTGAAGAGAGACTGATTACACCAACGTGCCAGGCATGGTCATTATGCCTAAATCCCTCTTATGAAGAGCAATCAGCGAGCAACAGATCGTTGTTGATTGCAATGAAAGGCTGACGATCAGCAGTGGATGCTTACCTATTGATGATGACGCTTCGGCAACTATATAGATAACTGGTATGACAAAATCGCAGATTATATGTGGTCACAATAACTTATTTTCGTAAACTCTAGTAACATATTGCAAAGCAACCCAGGGGAAACCCCGAAAGCGATTGAAAGATCGTTCTATAAAAAAACGATCTCAGCACATTCGATAAGCTAACATGAAGAGGCTAAACCCTAGACAAAAGAAGTAAAGACATACAATTTAAATAAATATATGTTTTTATGTATTTTTTTACCAAACTGATAAACAGACAGACAAGAAAGCGAGTTAATATTGCATTGTCATCTAATTCAGAATCACGTATAAAGTTTCAAGTCTAGCTTATCAGGAAATTAGTTTAAAATCAATTGTAGATTTTGTACCGAACATCATACAAAAAAACATCATACTGTTAATTAAAAAACATTGAAAAAAAGCTTTTATGCAGCTGCTATGTCATAGTCAAACTTAAAACGGGCTATCACAATTAAATGCGTATACAACATTTCGTCTCTGTGCTATTAACTGTTCCCTAGTCAGGAGCAAACCCTTAGTGCAGCAACCATGTCATGGTAAAACTTAAAACCTAGCTATCATAATAATAAGTAAAATAATTAAAAAAAATAGATTTTATGTGCTATTTTTTGAAATATATTTTGTCTTCGATTTGTGAGCTAACCTGAAAATTTCAGCCAGATTAGGTACTAACCGGAAAATGCTCGAAACTTAACTTGCAAGACTGCAGGACAGGTAGAAATACATAGATAGATATTGAAGTTAAATAATAACTTAAAAAAATGCGTACACAAAATGTGTCTGTGCTGTTGACCGTTGACGAGTTCCTTTATCTGGAGCTAATACTGGATGTCGATTCAGGTCATGCTTTGTCATCGGAACTGAACCAACAAGTAAAAAAACAACACCATAGGATAAAAGGAAGTGATTGTAATTCAGCTTGCAATATTTGACCTAAACAAACATACCTACGAACATTTTAAAAAGTAAAGACTCACAAAGGTTTGTAGCTGTCAAATAAGGAGTGTTTCTGGCAACAAGAACAACTATGTTGCAATCATTATTTTTCATACAACCTGCTCGACAATGTTCAATTACATTTAAAATTTACAATTCAAGTCATTATATTTCATGGGATATAAAGTTATATAAAACTCCCAAGGGATATAATGAGATTGGACCGTTAAATTAGTATGATTCCTAGCATAGATACGGGCATTGTAAAGAGAGTTCGAAAAGTTTCGAGTTCTGGCCACCATAGGCAGAACACAAAATAAAATAAAAAGGCGCGATTGTAAATAATTATGAAACATGAGACGGTGTTTAGTGTTATGTTAACAGTTCCGTATTTTATAATTTTCAAGTTGAAACAAAAATTACGTCGAGCGATAGTGATTTGACTCCGGAGTTTAAAATCAGATCTTTAGGGATTACTAATAATGTACAACCGGAAAAATCAAAAGACAAATATAAACTATAACGATTTTAATCAATGGAGAACAACAAAAGGAATCAAGGCTGTATCCGAATCCGTCCTTTTATTTTATTTCCAACACTTAGCATCAACTCTAAAGCCAAGCCTATGATGCATTTATTGTTTATTTGCCGCGCAGTAGGTATGAAAAGTACAGTTTTTACCTCGGGGATAAAGCCTGTCTTTTGTCACGGGCCGGGCGAGATATTGGACATATATATCGCTTCACTCGGGATTCTAAGAAACTCCCTCGATTCGATCGGGAGTTAACTTTGTTTTGTTACGCTCAGGGTCCAATATGCCGCTCGTGACGTAAGACACTGCTTTATCCCCTTGGTGCATGGTGTACTATTATTACTCTCCTTCACCAGTATAATGTTGTCTACAATTTTATTACGCCGACATGGTACTGAAGTGTTGACATGCTCGTATCTATGTAGATACGATGTCAGCAGACGAGTGGCGCGAGGGTGCTTTTGAAAGAGTGCGAAGGACCTTCTAACGTCGGAAACCGCGATGAACAATGGGAGTAATAGGCATGCGTGCATGAGACCTTAGTGACAAGAGTAAGCGATGGCGGAAGCGATTAAAGTCAAGTGGTCATGCCCACTTTCTTAATGACATATCTGTATAATTTCTCAGAAATGAACCACTCTAAACATATACAATAATAGATAGTTAGAAAATTCTTTATTGCACACATAAGATAGGTACATAGGCGAACTTAATGCTAGCAAGCATTATCTTCCAGTTAAACTCGGTGTATTGTGATGTTTTTAATGCGGAATAGTGCCTATTTTAAATTGGAAAAGTAATAGTAATAGATTGAATGGAAACGCGCGTTGGGTGGTCGCGGGACTCGCGGGGAATACCATAGCTGGAGCAACTGATCGTTGTTATATTCTATGGGGGAGTTCATCTTCTACGATGCAGCTGCTGCTGATGATGAAGTATGTAAAACTGATGGGCTTTTCACCAAGACTAAGTGTTGACGCATCCTTGAACAGAGATAGAGACTTGGCAAAAGTAGCGTAGGATGCCCCAGTCTAATCTGAGACACAGGTCAAGTGATGCAATAAAAATGTCTGATAAGCGCAGACAAGCCGATGAACGGAATTTAGCGTGTCTAACAGCGGGCAAAAATAGACAGATGTAATTTCCATCAAGCTTAGAGATCACTGTGCTGAGATATAAAAGGGACGTTAAGGGAAGTGGATCATCTAAGAATTTGATGTTTTGCAAACGGTACCTATACATTTTCCAACAAGGACAGTATATTTCCAAACAATAAGTACCTATGCAATTACGTAACATTAAATGATTAAGTTTATTAAGTCTTCTCGTGACCACGATCAATGCAACTTGATCGAAACGTCGAGGTAAATAAATATTAAGTTTTCAGCGCGATTAAGTCCCGTTTAAATATATAACTAAGTTTACATATCTCTTCTCTACATTGCTATCACTTGACCCGCCACCTACATTTGCAAGTTCTGGATGAACTGTAGAGCCTCTGAAAGTAGTCACATGGCGGTGCGTCGCGCACTTTGTTACCACGGAAACGCTATGGAGTCTACTAAACTTGTACTGATGTGGCGTGTCTAATGATTCAAATTATTATCGCAAATAATGACGGTTTTTTAAAATCGCTATGTAGTTATCACTTGACCCGCTTCCGGGAGAGACCCGGACGAACTGTCAAGCCTCTGAAAAGAGGCACAAGACGAAGGCGCGCTTTGTTACCAAGGAAAACAGCTATGGATACGTTTGATGAGTTGATAGTGGTATGTCTAATGATGCAAATTGTGCGAATAATTACGGTTTTTATAAATTGACAGTATCGCTGCGTAGCTCCCTTGACCCATCTAGAGACACCTGCACTATCATCATGAACCTGAACTATCAAAGTGGGCACTGGTGAAGTCGCGCTATATAACAACGACTATGGAATCTGCTTGTATGTCTGCATAGTGGCATGTCTAATGGTGCAAATTATTTTTGACTTTAGTTTCTTGGATATTATGACCATCAGTTTTGTTTTGAAAACTTTAATTAGCAGAGTTAATTCTGAAAGTACTCTAGAAATAATGCTATTTAGCAATAAGATGGCCCCTTGTTTGTAATGTTGGGTAGGGTGACTCTTAATTCATCTCGTCATCATCGTGCAAGTTAAATAGCTAAATAAATGTGGTTTCCGTAAATTTTGTAGTAACAAAGTATTACTTAATCTAAGAACTCACCTATCATCATGCATGTGCTTCAGCTCACTCAATTCTAGCTCCCGTCTTAGATTCGACACTTCACATAGAAGCATATCCCTTTCATGAGACACCTTCTCGAGTTCGGCCCGCAACCGGACCACCTCGTTTGTCAAATCCATCGTCGCCATCTTGACGACTATCGATAACCACTATCGACACTGCACATCACTAATCACAACACCGCACGGAAATGGCACCAATCACGCTCGCGCATTTTAAATTTCGAACGGCACTGTTGTTCAATTTTAGTGATGGGAATTTTCTCTCGTTAAACTTCAACGTTTCCCGGTTGGCTTGTAGATCGAAGGCATCTGAAACAAGAAATCACTTTGTTACGAGTTGTGCGGGAAAAGGCGTAAACAAAAAGTTTGAGAAAATACGCTGGTACATTGCTTTTCTGGCTTTGTAGGTACGAGTTACCTACAAGTACGGTGGAGCACGAATATCCGAAATTGTTTACTGGTGCTTTTGTGCAAACAGAGACCCTTTTTTGGTACTTACTTTTATTACACCCGAGTAAATGGTAAAGGAATATTTGTAATAATCTAGTGTCTCACTGGACCCCGAGATCCCGGGATACCAAACATCTTTGTTACAGATACGTTTATCGTGTACCTTTATGTAACCGTGTGCTTGCGGTATTATTTATGTAACCTAGAGCTTCTACAAGACATGTTCTAATAAATGAACATGGTGAAGGTAGGCTCAGGATCGGTATGAGTGGCTCAATAAAGAAGAGGCCTATGTCCACCAGTAAATAAATAAATATATTCGGGACTATTTACACCAATTATCTAGATCCAAACTAGGATACCTTGTACAGGAGAACGGAATAAACATACATAAATACGACTCGGAAACAAACATCTGTGCTCATCACACAATGTTTGCACCTTGCGAGATTAGACTCCACGACCGTTGACTTTTCAGGCAGAGTCTTATTAGCCACTAGGCCAACCGGTCGTCAAATCAGTGGATTGGTTCGGGCTGATGATGATCATGATGATGATTATTATTATAATTAAAAAAATATGGTTATTAATAATAAAATTTAACTAGTGGCTCTGTGAGCTGTAGACCTCGCGAGCACTAACTTTTTTGCAAACAATCTAGCGGTACACAGTAACCTTACTTGTTGTAAAACAAACATAATAACCAAGGCGCTAAAATCAATCCCTACCTAGTAGGTAAAGGGCTGATTAGATACCTAAAAGTGAGCAATTTACTGCATTTTGAGGAGCTATGCTGCTCATCACACCGAAGATACTCATCAGATCTTCACCGAATTTTCATGAGACTACTTTAAAGTTACTACATTTCAAATAAAAAAATAACCATCAAAATCGGATCTAATAAGGCGATGATATTTAGTTGCCCCCTTCTTGACCTTTTTTGGGGAAAGTACCCCCCCCCCCCCCCCTCTCAACGAAAAATCCCCGACGACAAAAAAAAAACTAAAAATTCGTTTAACCTGTATACCAAGTTTCGTCTAGATTAGTTGAGAAATGCGTCATGTAGTGGAGAACAGCCGGACCGGCGGACAAGCGGGCTGCCGGACATGCGAAAGCATTTTTTCCCAAGCTAAAAGGCAGACACTTCGCTCGCGTCTATAAAAAAATGCGTGGTGCGTTTATGATTACAAAATTTTTAAACCCTGAATAGTTTTGCGATTGGGTGTGATAAAATCTTATACACATATAGAGAGTAAAGACACGATGACAATGCTATATTTTGAACTTTGTAACCTGATGACACAGTTAGGAGTGACAATCAGTATGTACACATGCAAATTCCCTGTAATTAAACTAATATTTCATGTTTGGGCTCATTTTAGGGAATTCTAACCGAGACGCTTGCCAAACGCGGTGATTAGGGCAACCCTACCCTCTTTATGGGGTGACCTTTCAAACAGAAAAAAAACGCATTAAAATCGGTAAATTTGTTTAATTCGTTTGGGAGCTATGTTTCTCACCCCCTCCCTCCCCCTTCGCCCCATTGTAGCTAAGAACCATCTCGATGAAATCAGCTTTCAAACATAAAAAAACCGCATCAAAATGAATCCATTCGTTTGGGAGCTTTGATAGCTAATAACCATCTCGATCACATCAGCTTTCAAACAGACAAAACCGCATCAAAATCGGTCCATTCGTTTGGGAGCTTCGATGCCACAGACAGACACATACAAATGATATATACAATGATACATACCCTAAACTAATAACACTCTTTGTATTTCGGGGGTTAAAAAAGTATCTTATTAAAACATATTTAAAAAACTGATATTTTCATTCTTTTCAGTCTCAGTAGTCATACCAACAGACAATTTTAAATGGCAGTAAGATGTTCCCAGTGTTCAATTAAAATTGTATAAATACATAGCTTCTTATTTATCTTCTCAAACAGTAATTTCATTTAACTTATTTATCTTCTCAAACAGTAATTTCATTTAACTCCTCAAGATTGATAAATTTTCAACAAATTTGGAAACGTAATGAAGTGACCGCCTTAGGCCCCTTTCCTAATACTTTAATACGTTTGATCATTGATCAGACGATTAGTCTTTGAGATTATTTTTCTGAGCCAATTAATTCTTGATCATCTTGTTTTAATATTAAAAGAATTAAAAAAAATACTGATCTCAGTCAAAACTTTCGGCCAAAGCTGGCCTGGCTTTACTTTTTCTTATTTATCAGACAAGCTTTTGAAAGACTATCACCGTTTTAAGTGAAGATATTGTTGAAGGTGTTAAACTCTGTCTCTCTGGGTGGTCTAGTTCCCAGAAATGTTCACTGACTTTGTTATTCCTGCAGAAAAAGGCCCAGCAGACCATGGACTCCCATGCCCTGTATGTAAATCACTAAACCAGCAACAAGATACACAAGTGAGTCGCTGCAGGAGTAACATGTGCAAGTGGGGGTTTGCTAACACCCAATGTGTGTATGGAGCAAACACACAAACAATGCCACACCTGATGTCTTGCTCTTCGTGCCCCTACATCTGTACACCTGTATACTCGTAACCAGTAAATGTGGCTACCTTCTGGATCAAACAAATCTATACTTTAAAGCAGTAGGTACCAAAAGTCTGTACACTGAAGAAAATAAAAAAATACTACGATGGGTACCTAAATTAATATTCGCGCATCACGTATAAACTACTGGACCGATTGCGATGTAGTTTTCACTGTTAGATAGCTGAGGGAATTACTTGAAAACTGGTGTAATAGAGCAACCGATAAAAAATATTTGACAGCTGAGGGAATTTTGAGTAATGGTATATTATGTCCTGGAATAACACACACGGTGATCATAACCCCAAGAAATTACCACGTGGGCAAAGCGATTAGATAGCAAAGTGTTAAGAGGCTGAATTACCGACACTAGCAGAAGTAAGCCCCAGATTTTTTGCTTATGGACCGGCACACTAACAAACACAAACCAGGCGAACATTAGAAGGTATACCTTCTATCTTTATGCTTCCACGCGAAGTCTTTAAGTACCTTAATACAACATTTCCACGTTAACTAATACTTTGTTAATACATTGTACCACTTATCAAATTAACTACTTCGTAAATGTAACTAACTCGGTTCTCACTGTCTCAGTCGTAATTGCATCGCATCATCCATCTTAATCGCAGTCATTGGAGGTCTAAAGAAGAAACAAGAGCTGCAAGTCATAAGAGATTGGAATGGTATACTTTACTTATTAAGTGGAAGATAGCTGGGCAGTTATCACAGTCCCGACCGTCATTATTTACAGATGAACCAAGAGCTTCTGGGCAGTGTTGTACTAGCTACGATTGACTTCGAACTGGGGCAGAATGCAAATGCAGATGTTACATCAAGATATTTAAAGGTATTTTTAAACCCAAACAAATACACGTTTCATGGTGGGTATTCCAAATAATATACACAAGAAGAATTTCGCTATTACATCACGGGAGTAAATATTTGGATTTTTAGAGGATTTAATGTATTTGTGGAAATACTATAGCTACAAGCACATTGGTCCATTGGCTAAATTGGTCCATTCGTTTTTATGTGCTACCAATTTCGTAATTCTGGGCGTATTATATTACGTTACGTTAAAAAAAAAATGCTATAGCTGCTGCAATGACTGGAAAATCCCGATAGTTATAACCTGGGAGTCTTTTAGGCAAGATTCCATCATCTTCAACCTCAACACTGCTTTTCGTCAGATAAGATACTGGTCAAACGCAAGCAACAATATATAAGGGTATTCATAAAAAAGTAATACACTTTAAAAATATAGTTGCCAGAAACTAAACAACTGTGCCTTGTCCCACAGAACAGCACTACCCAATCCGTCACTTCGTCCTGATTGTCTCGGAGAGTAATGCGGCTATTTGCCGAGTATTCGAAACCACAACGGCACTGCATGCAAATAATTACGTGGTATGGTAGGTATTGTTAGTGTCTGATACTCCTCAATTAGTAATGCACCAAATGAGGAATTTGCGCCACAATGCCACAGCATCTAACTAACACGATAATACTCGCGTTGTGGACTTGTGTGGAATTGGTAGAGCATTTCAGCCGGTCAGACGGAGCATGATCTTTAAATTAGTCACCCTGTGTTAGAACCAGATACTTCTCTCGTACTTCTCTGTAACTCAATGAGTAATGCGGCAAACGACGAGTCTCCGAAACCACAAGGGTGAGTACCTTTTCTTACCTTTGTGGTTTCGCAGACTCGTCTTTTTATTTTGTAAGAATATTCTATCTGTTAACGAATTTTAACTAAGTAGTATTATCTATCTCTTCTCTTCCTTCGGTAGCTTGTCAATTCTTTATCATTATAGGTAAGATTTGCGCTATTTTTACCCGACAACAGCAAAGCAAGGAAAGGCTAATGAGTTTAACAGCCTATGTATGTATGTATCTATGTATGTGGATGTTCCATAATAGCGTCACCCCTATTGGTTCGATTTTGACAAGCGAGGAGGAGTCAATCGATTCATCTTCATCGCAAGAGTGTTCTAGGTTATTTTAAACCCGACCGTGGTCGGGTTTTAGTTTTTGAACTTTTGTCTTGTTTTTTTCAATATTTGAAAGCAAATATCCGAATATGTCCAAGAATCATACAACTCAAAGTCATGTGACATCCAAAAAAACACACTGGACTTGCTTGTCGATTATGTTATGCCTCAGCAAATCCTCATTTTTAAGAAGGCCTAGGTACAAAATACAGGTGTCTCAAAATAAAGTTTCTATACGGTTGGCTTTCTGCGTAAACGCAAAACATCTGGGGCCTACAGCCAGGTTCAGGCAATCGTTAGACATACCCGTCAATCGATTGCCTAGGCCTGGCTGCTAGTTGTTTAGTCACTATGGAGCGTTGTTCGGTAGCGGACAATGCATTCTGTGTACGAGAATTTTCCAAAAACAGCGATTCAGCTGCAAAATTTTGCCCATGCTTGTTTCGGGCAAAGTTTTGCAGTCCGTGTGGTTTGCATAACTTAAATGCTGCGCTAAGTGTTCCCCAAATTCGAATAAGGGTCAAAAAGGTTGAAGTGACCGATTTAATAATGGAAAAACCGAAATCCGAACGACCAAGATCATCATGAACGGACACTCTGTGGAGAGTGTAAATCAGTCTGTTGGTGGCGATCTGAATCTTTCCATTCGTAAGCGCGCAAATGATTTAAATGTGCATAGATCAGGCGCACTATATTTTACACAAATACCTAATACTTACTGCACCCCTACAAAATCTAATTGGTGCAAGAATTAAAGCACCAGGACGCCAGTCAGAGCCTTCAATACAAAGTTTTCTCCAAAATAATTATCTCCAGAAATGAACTTTGTTTTGAGATACCTTGTATTAGTAAGAATAAATAATTAAGTTACAAAAGCGACTGAACCTGTTCCTACGTGCTTAAATTGCTTAATCTGACAAGAGACGTGGATAATTAAGTTAAGGGAAGCTTGTAACCCTACAGGAGACGTGCGAGAAACTTTGTTCCCTGCAAATTCCAGCTCTGAGACGCAGGAGTATCATTTTAAAAGTTTGTGTTGTGTGTGGAATGGCCGCCTCTTTTGGGTTATATTCAGAAGAGATATTGTTATTGTGACTCGCTTATTAAAACACCATTTTATTAAATACAAAATGAGATGATCTACTTATATACAAAAAGTTTGTACAATGAAGATACTGAAAAAAGTGCTTAAAATAAGCTACTAAACATTAATATATATATTTTTTAAATGGTGTATGTTGTTTGTCTGATCGCACATCACGTAATAACTAGTGGACAGTTTGCGATGCGGTTATCAATGTTGGATAGCTTAAGTTTTGACTTAAAATCTGGTGTACTTTGTACTCGATTCGATGAGCGAGCAATCCTTAAAAACTTTGAAGGCTGAACACATTTTAGGGTACTGGAATAACACATATGTTACTAAATTTTAACCCAGAGAAATGGTAGTCATTTCAGTAGTCAGGGAAAGGCGCGCGCACAAACATTATTTAAGAATTGATTTCTTAACAAACATCAATACCTACTACAATCGCATGCGTGCACTTTATAACGCTGTCACTCTAGAAATGCTGGGCAAAAAGCCAGTTCATTTTTCTTACCCCTTTGTGTCCCACCGGACAGATCATAGAATGGTTGGATAATAGTTAGGTAAATAGGCAATCTTTGTAAGGTTGACACCATTAGTACCTACACAAACTTTCCCATTACCTATAGATATAACAGCGGGCATAAAATCCATCAACTCCCGGGCTTTTACAAAATTTCCAGGAAACGAGAAAAGTTTTTATTACAGTGCAGGTAATTAACTTAATTGGGTCGGTTTTATTCACGAACTATTTTCGTTAGGGTTCAGTACACAGAGAGGTGATGATTAAATTCATTAAAATACTTGGTTGAAAATGGTGCTTTGGCCACGTGGAGTGTCGACCTGCGAAAAGCGGCTGGAAGAATGTGGATGAGGAGAGCTGAAGACCGAGCACAGTGGCGTGCATTAAGGGAGGCCTACGTCCAGCAGTGGACAGATATAGTCTGATGATGATGATGAATTTACTATCCGACTCAATAACAATGTTCCCATGCCTAAAACAATAATATTCTTCTCTTAGGTCATCGCAATCGCTCTGGTTTACTGCCCCATATTTTATCTATGCCCATATTCAGAGGTCGGACCACGTATGTCGGACCGGGACCATTCTAAGATGGAGACTACGAATAATAAAGGTATGGGAGGCCTAGGAAAAACAGTGGACGACTTTCCGCTGATAAACACTAATATTATAAAGAGGAAAGATTTGTTTTTTTGTATGTTTATTTGTAAAGGACAAACTCAAAAAATTCTGAAACGAATTAAAAAAAACGAAAGTTACATTATCAGCGAGTAACATGAGATGCAATTTATTAATAAAAAAAAAATAGAGGTCCCTACGTTAATTGCAATATTGTAAGGTACCCAAGGTATCAAACATTTGCCTATAATTAAGTAGCAAATGTAGATTAAAACCTAATGTAAAAACCACGTTTTTTTTAGAATGCTTTGTAATCGAGTTGTGAGCTACCCTGAATGTTTCAGCCGGATAGCTAATTGGGAAGTACTCCAAATTTGAGTTGCGAGATTCCACCCGGAACGACAGACAGACAGACAAATAAGAAAGTGAATTAATAAAAACAAGACTGTCAAAATGCACCACGATCGTTGCTGCCAAAAATTTTGAATTACGCTTACTTCGTTTTTTATTCAAGTTAGTTAAAACACTGGTAGAACTAGAGTCGTGAAAAGCATCAGCACCAGAGATAACTTTAAGCTAGCAACTCAAAAATCTTTATCCTGATCATCCTCTTAAATCATCCACCTAGGGTAGTATGTGTGTTATTTTCATTAACTTAAATCATCCACCTAGGGTAGTATGTATGTTATTTTCATTAAGTTAAATCATCCACCTAGGGTAGTATGTGTGTTATTTTCATTAACTTAAATCATCCACCTAGGGTAGTATGTATGTTATTTTCATAAACTTAAATCATCCACCTAGGGTAGTATGTGTGTTATTTTCATTAACTTAAATCATCCACCTAGGGTAGTATGTGTGTTATTTTCATTAACTTAAATCATCCACCTAGGGTAGTATGTGTGTTATTTTCATTAACTTAAATCATCCACCTAGGGTAGTATGTATGTTATTTTCATTAACTTAAATCATCCACCTAGGGTAGTATGTGTGTTATTTTCATTAACTTAAATCATCCACCTAGGGTAGTATGTGTGTTATTTTCATTAACTTAAATCATCCACCTAGGGTAGTATGTGTGTTATTTTCATTAACTTAAATCATCCACCTAGGGTAGTATGTGTGTTATTTTCATTAACTTAAATCATCCACCTAGGGTAGTATGTGTGTTATTTTCATTAACTTAAATCATCCACCTAGGGTAGTATGTATGTTATTTTCATTAACTTAAATCATCCACCTAGGGTAGTATGTGTGTTATTTTCATTAACTTAAATCATCCACCTAGGGTAGTATGTATGTTATTTTCATTAACTTAAATCATCCACCTAGGGTAGTATGTGTGTTATTTTCATTAACTTAAATCATCCACCTAGGGTAGTATGTATGTTATTTTCATTAACTTAAATCATCCACCTAGGGTAGTATGTGTGTTATTTTCATTAACTTAAATCATCCACCTAGGGTAGTATGTATGTTATTTTCATTAACTTAAATCATCCACCTAGGGTAGTATGTGTGTTATTTTCATTAACTTAAATCATCCACCTAGGGTAGTATGTATGTTATTTTCATTAACTTAAATCATCCACCTAGGGTAGTATGTGTGTTATTTTCATTAACTTAAATCATCCACCTAGGGTAGTATGTGTGTTATTTTCATTAACTCATTTAATTCATATTATGTTAGGTATGTATATTATTTTTAGTAAAGTATTTATGTATTTATGTGTGTACTGGTTTATGTATAATTATTTAAATTTTTATTTAAAATTACTTATTATTATTTTGTTTTTTATTAACTTTGTTTCTTTTGTATTTTTTGTTTAGTAACTACTTTGAGCCGCACGCCCTACTATTATTTCTTTTACGACCTGGATGACTGGTAGATAATGCTGTTTAGCATTAAGTCGTTCCTTGTACACTATTTTTTTTGTGCAAATCAATTAAATAATAAATAATAATCGTGTACAAATAAAGAGAAACCCTTAGCTACCCTTGCCAAAGCACTTTTCCACTAGTGGAAAATATTATATTAACATATATTTCTCTACATACGAGTAGATGTGGGGCAACTTGTGCTCAGGTATTCACAAACTATATATGGAAATTTATTATGTTATTCAGCGCTCAAGGATTCAGTACTCGCATCTGCCCGCTTTGTAACCCTAAAATCTACTGAAGCTTTTGTCCTTTTGCACAAATACACTGGCCTCAAAACTTAGTACCACATTTTAAAATTAATATTTTTATTAAATTGCCTACTGATCGGATTAATATACCAAGTAGGTACACCAGTTTTTAAGTCAAAACCTAAGCTATCCAACATTGAAAATCGCATCGCAATCGGTCTAGTAGGTTTAACGTGATGCGCGAACAGACAGACATTAGTGTGGTACTAAGTTTTGAAGGCCAGTACCTTAACATGATATTTCTAACCAGGTTCCCAATTGCAAGTTGCATAACACAATTATCTTAGTTCAGTAACGAACGGGACGGAAAGCAAGCAAAGAAGACGCGAGAATGCTGCAATGCAGTAATACATTTAATAATTGCACTGTATGAATTGAACCAATACGGTAGAGCCCTCCCTCGTCGCGCGTATTTTTTTACTACGATCAATCCTTGTTTCTTTCATTAAATGATCGGTCGATGCGTAAGTCTTCACTACAATGTTGATATTTTGCTACTTCTTTTTTGGCCGCCAATAATACAACCAAATAGGTAGTCCAGAAATTTTGTCCTGCGCCAAATTGTGCTGAAAACTACTTGTGTCGAAGTCGATTACATTTAAGATAAATATTGTCAAATACTACTTACAATACTCAGCCAAAGTTACGAGCATTTTAACAGAATTGGGGCCGGCTCATTGGTTGGAAAAATCTATTACCTTTTATCAATTTCGTATTAATATTAATTAATTTCGGCTGGGGGTTTTAATTAAATTTTTGTTGCTGGAGGGTTTCTTGATTGAATTTGTAAAATTTTGTTATTTTAGTATACCTATCATTACTTTCCTAACGAAGAAAAGGTTCATGGCAGTTACCATTAGACGAACTACCTGCTCGACTCGATATTCAGCACAGTATAATTTAAAAAAGCAACTACGTGTTCAACTAGCGCCATCTACACATGATCTACGGTACTTCAATCGCGATCTAATAAGCAAGCGCAGAGCATTTCAGTAATTGTTGCTAAAATTACCATAGATGGCGTTACTAGTATTTACCTTTCAATTTATCAGTTGACAGTTGTTATTATCCTGAAAGGAAAGTGCATTTGCGTTGTGTGTGTGTACACACAAGATGCAATGTGTGTTAAATTGTTTTGAAATCACGCACTGTGAAGGTGCATATGATCTAGATTGTATTGGAATTATGTCTACTGAAAAACGACAGTGTATTGAATAAATGTTAGATTCCGACAGAATTCCAATACGAAATTCAGGGTCAAGGTTAGCAATTCTGCTAAACCTTGTTACCTACCCCTTGTATTTTGTCGTCTGATGTTACTTACTAAGTTTTTAGTAGCAATAACAATAAGTAAATTTACCAAAATAATGTAGTGAGTAGATTTTTTACCTTACTGGTATTTATGGGCTTTATGCTCTAAATAAATGTTAAACATGAACGAGGTTACTATCCGTCTCAGCTAAAACTCTAAAACATTTTGTGTGTGGTCTACGCGATAAATATTCGGGGTTATACGCTTTGCAGTTCCACATTTACAGGTCACCTTTGAACTTTGTCAAGTCTCGTGAAGCTGCAAATAAAATCATTCGGATATCGGATAGATTCTCCGTTCTGGATCTTATGCTCGACGGAAAATTCTGAAGCTGCTGCTACCAGCAGGTACTAATACAGTAAAACTTTTTTTTTTATTTAGTTCGCGTAATGCTCTCGCCTAACATTTTGCTCTAAGGGAAGGGAATTGTCGTCGGCGAAGCAAGGCTAACCAACCTTCGTTTCGGCGACAACATAGTTCTCTTTTCCTCCACAGCCCAAGAGTTACAGTCAATGCTGCAAGACCTCAGCACCGCAAGCCTTGAGATTGGTCTGAGGAATGAAGATGAATATGTCAAAGACCAAAGCCATGCCCAACACCACTGAACGGCGAATCACTATAGATGGGAAGGTAATACATTATGTCCATGAGTATACCTACTTAGGCCAAATAGTCTCCTTCAAGACAAGATAAAGAAGTTGCACGACGCACCAATAATGCCTGGAGGAGCTATTGGTCCATAAAGGAGCTGATGAAGGGAAACCTTCCAATGTTACTGAAGCGGAAACTCATGGACATGTGTATCCTTCCCATCCTGAATTATGGCTCCCAGACATGGTCTTTGACAAATATCCAAAAGTCCAAGCTCAAGGTTTGCCAGTGAGCATTGGAGCGTAGCATATTAGGTGTTAAGTTAACTGATCGAGTTAGAAACACAGCGTTGCGCTCCAAAACTAAAATAATTGACGTAGCTATAAAATCCGCTAAGCTGAAGTGGGACTGGGCAGGGCACATCTTCCGCATGCCGGATGAGCTGTGGGCGAAAATCGCTACAAAGTGGAGCCCTGATACAGCGAGACGACGTCGCGGCAGACCTCGGAAGAGATGGCGGGACGAGCTTGACCTCTTTAATAACAACTGAGCAAATTTTTTAAACATCGCAATGTCTGGAAGTCATGTTGGGAGGCCTTTGCCCAACAATGGGACAGTACAGGCTAATAGTAATAGAAATGCTCTCACCTAACATTTTGCTCTACAAACAATTTCAATCTAGGTGAAAGCTGCCTGCCAAAACAGAACTGCCAGGCAGTCTGTCATGTCCAGGAAGGCCAAATTTACGGCAATAAAAATTGGCACTTGACCTTCCCCAACCACAATTCCCCCGATAAAACGGCCAGATTGAAAACGAGAATGATTTTGTTCCGATTCGGACCTTTAGGTAGGTAGCTATAGGAAAATAAAACACGAGGCCGGTCTCCAACGAAATCTGATTAAAAACTTTCGGTTAGGGATGCAGCGGAGTAATAAATCGAGGGCATTGACGATGTCGATTACTTTAAAACTTTTAAAGATTATGTCCTCCCTGCGCACCATGCTGTTACTGCTGTTTGGGACAGGTCTACTTGTTTGCAGGGCAATTCCATAAGTGACTGACTTTACATTTGACAAAACTTGCGTGCTATTCCGCCTTATATTACAAATACTACTAAGTCTACATGTTACTTTTATGCATGGTTTTATAGTAAAAGTTCAAATTATACCTTAACAGTGAAGTTAACAAACAAACAACAGTGAAGTGTAAATCCAAAGTGTATCAAAAAAGTGTATGTTTTATCGATTGCTCGGCTTCTACTCATCGGATTGAGATACCAAGTACTCCAGTTTTTAAGTCAAACCTCAAGCTATCCAACAGTGAAAACCACATCGCAATCGTTCCAATAGTTTTTACGTGACGCGCGAACAAATATACAGACAGACACGATTTAAAAAATGATATATTTTTGTTCAGTAGCTTATTTTAAGTAACCTTTTTTTTTAAATTATCTTCATTGTACAGACTTTTACGTTCTTATTGCTTTATTATAAGTATAGAAAATAATTTATGTTTAAAACAATGAAACTCGTATTAAACAACGTGGCGCAAGGATGTTTTTTTTATCTGTTCTTTTGTACAGGTAATTCACTAATTAAAATGAAATCAAAGGTATTATGTCAATTTTCCTAGGGGCTTATTTTTTTGTAGTTTTTTATTTTATGCAAAAAAAAATAAAGATTTTTATAAATGAATAACTCGAAAATTCTAAAATAATTCGGAAATTACTCGCTGACAGTCAAAGTTTCGTGGAGAGGGTTCCAGTATGATGAATATATTATGGAATTCCTTTAATCTATAAATAATGAACTTAACCCCTTACCAGGAAATGGTATATATTCATTTATTTTCTTAAAAATCTTTATAATTTTTTATTATAAAATAATAATATAAAAATTAAGACCTCAGTACAAGCGCATTCATTGCATATGTCACACGGTAAAGAAGTTACCCACCCCTATATTCAAAATTAATTCATTTAAGTTATAAATCCGTGTTTGGGTCACAGATACTCATATGTGTACACATGAATTTCAACTTAATGGGTCCAGAAGATTCGAAGCAAATTGGCTGTGACAGACGGACAGACGGCTAAAGACAGACAGATACACGAGTGATCTTATAAGGGTTCCTTTTTTCATTCGGACGTACTGAACCATAAAAACGGATAAAATTACCCTCACCGGTTATACTGTTTTATAGTCTGGTCTGGGGCTGGGGTACCTAATCCCCGAGCTCAAACCATGCACAAACTTCAGATTGGCTATGACAAGAATTTACAATATAGTTTTATCAGTTTCTTGTCTGATGTAATAATGTAGTAATGTAAAGTAACTAAGTATTATAAAATAAAACAAGGATGTATGATGTATGTTTTAAACAAGTTTAAAACAAAATGTTTTAAATTGTGTTTTAAGGAGGTGTGATTATTTTCCAGTGTTAAGCACATTGCCAATTTACTGTACAGCATTTACAGTTGACAAACTATATTTTCTAGTAGATACACACAAGTTATCAAACATGATGATGATGGCGGTGATGTAATTTTACTACGGATCCATTATACAAAGACACAGTAAAGGTAGATAGATAGATACATTCTTTATTGTAGACGCCACAAAGAACATTAACAAAATAAAGGAACAATAGTAGAAGAAGTGTCACAATGGGCGGCCTTATCGCTAAAAGCGATCTCTTCCAGGCAACCTTTGGATGGAGAGGATTTGTTATAATCGTGAGGGACGGGGTGCACTATGATATTAAATTACTAGAGGGAAATAGTAAATCAAATTTCTAATTATACTAAAACTATGATATATAATATATTTCAAAACTGTCCAAAAAAGGAGTGTAATGTTTTCAGGGTTCATATATGTACGTATTTATGTCACTTACTTTGTTCCATCATAACTTTTGAATGCCTGAACAGGTTTGGATGTATGGGGTATCTTTAGAATTAGAATCTTTACATCATCCCGATTAACGTAGGCTGTAAAAAAATACCTTTTCGTACCACCTGTACGTCATGCAACCTCAACGTAAGGCAAGTCATTATATCCCAAGGGAGATAATGTTATATGAAACTCATAAGGGATATATAATGTGATTTGAATTTGGAACGTTTTAATTCGTATGACTCTTAGCAAAGATACGGTCATTGTAAAGAGTTTATTCGAAAATTGCGATTCACGCGATTGTAAGGAATGTGAAACAAAATCCGGTGTTTGATGTTATTTTATCAATTTCGTAATTTATAATTTTCAAGTCATCGAACAATAGTGATTTGATCCGGAGTTTATTAAATCAGACGCTCATGGATAATTGATAATCTACTACCGGAAAAATCAAAAGATCAATACGAAAAAGCCTATAACGATTTTAATCAATGGAGGACAACAAAAGGAATCCGTCTTTTAGTTTATTTCCAACACTTAACATCAACTCGAAAGGCAAGCATCCTATGGTGATTTTATTCAATTCTCAGATCTGGGTTTTTAATGTCTAGCAGAAGGTATGAAAAGTATAGTATTCACCTCGGGGGTAAAGCCTGTCTTTTGTCACGTGCGGCATATTGGACTCTGAGCGTAACGAGGTACTCATAGTTATTTAGAATCCCGAGTGAAGCGACGGACGTAAGACACTGCTTTATCCCCTCGGTTCATAATCTACTATTTTGGCAGGGCGTCGTGTTTTTTCTCTTACTTAGATATGTGTTTAAATTTTTGATTGTATTGCAACATTCCTACTCTCATCCACTATAGTTCAACCTAATTTTTGAACTGAAATAGTAATGGTAACCTTCAACCTTCTTTCTCGAGACTGACTATTTTGGAAGACAAAAATATTGTCAGTATTCAGGAATGGGCAGGTATGGATTGGTCATACTCAGCAGTTGGCAGAGGCTGCGAATGATGATGAGAATGGTATGATACCACGATACAATTCTTAAGTTGTTGCATTTCATCTACCCAGGTATTTGAGGTCTCATTTTACTGTACCTAACTTCATCAACCTACATCTATGGTATTTGTAATTAGAATATCCTTCAAAAGTAAACACGTCCTACTTGTATAGAACTATATTCCATGTGTACGTAGTACTATTGCTTATTCTGTGCTAGAGCTGCGAACGTGCAAGAGATATTATTGTAGTTTCTGTTGAAATCTAACAGATGCAGAGAACGAACGAATATGGAACGTGATTTTACATATTTTTATGCAGCTTTGCTAGATTTTTCTTGGATTATTTTTAGAGGAGTCTCTTTTTATTGCGAACATGCGAGACGTTCAACTGCTATGTCATATTTAAGGTTAAGCTAGGTTAAGGTTAGGTTGTGTCTGTATTTTCTCTTAAATTCATGGAAATGAAAGCAATACCACACAAAAGCCGTAGGCACTATCTAGGTTTTCGAGATTTTGTACGGCAAGATTGTTGTGCCTGCTTCCATTGGTTTAATGATTACAAAATTAGGTAATGAGGTTCTATCGTCCCAAAATGATTCCACGGCGACAAACATAGAAGATTGTACAACAAGTGCATAAAAAAGCCATTTTTTCTGAGACATTTATCCACCCGAGCCGAAGGTAGATATTGAATTCGAGGATAAAATGCCTTGTTTTATGAAAGGGTTATATACACTCTGCTTTTCATTGCGAGGAAATTAATGTGAATGAACAGTGATATTGTAAATATTTACTTGTTTCCCGCTTATCAAATGCATAAAATTGTCATAGGTGACTATATTTCAAAATATACTTATTTTCTTAGATATGGGGGGCAATATCTGTAACAACTTTCTTTGCGTTGCTTTCCATTTAATTTTAATGTGTTAGGAGTAAGTATTATGTTCACTTCATGACCTATTAAACTTTCAGTAATAATCAAACATTTAAATACTTGTAACTTTTAAATTTTCACGATTCAAACACATAGTAAACGGGACTTAATCGCGCTGAAAACTTAATATTTATTTCCCTCGACGTTTCGATCAAGTTGCATTGATCGTGGTCACGAGAAGACTGAAATAGCTGGTGTCAGCGTCGAGATTTAAATACTGCTGAGAAAAAAGAGAGCTTTATCGCCACTTTTTTTTAAAGTTTCTTACTTTTTAGAAGTAAGCTTAATCGTGTCGGAGACTAAAGAGAAGTAAACACTTTACGAGGGCATAATTTTTTAATTTTTTTTAGTGCTGTTTAGCCCGCTTAAACCTAGCATTAACAAGAACTTTACGAGCATGAGAAATGAAAAATAAAGAAATAGTGTTGCTTCTGGTATTTTATTTTTAACCCCCGAACAAAGAGACGGGTGTTATACGTTTAGGGTGCGGACTCATTTAGTACCTGAATGATAGACGAGACAAACTAACTCAAAAATTTCGATAGTGGCCAGCGAAAATAAGAGTGAAAGCGATACAAAGTGGTCATGGATACTCTTTTACAAATAAAACCAAAAGATGTCACCGATATTGATTACAGAATCAGTGAAAAGAACATCCATACCAATATATAAAAGTGAAAGGGTGTCCTCTTTGTTTGGGAAGCTTTCACGCGATATGGGCTGGACGGATTTTGATGAAATTTGGAATGTAGATAGCTTATACCCTGGAATAAAACATTGGGTACCTTTCATCCCGGAAAAAAGTAAGTTTCCACGAGAATACTGGAAAAACAGGAAAAATTTGGATAACTCTGTATAAGAAACGGTTGCCATGGAAACAAAATAACAAGTATGTCAAAAAAACATCAAGAGCATTGGCTACTTTTGCATTGGTTTTTAATATCCTAGAAGAACATAGGATGCTTTTTTTCGCCATAAACTAATGTTCGGCGCGGACTTAGTCGCGGGCTGGAAAGCTAGTCGTAGATAAAAGTGAGTATGGGGTCTGCTATAATTAGGACAACTGTAACACAAACACAAATTAAAAACAGCATTACCATTATAGCTAATAACAATGTTGTTTATCGCAGCTTTGAAACATAAAAACACCACTGCTGAATCGGTCCATTCGTTTGAAAAGTACGATTCTCACCCACCTTTTCACAACACATACAGCTAAGAACTTTCTCGTTCACCTCAGTTTTCAAACAAAAAAAAACCGCAGCTAGATCGGTCCATTCGTTCGAAAGCTACGATTCGCACGCACCCCCTTTTCTCACCTCTCCCCTCCCCCTCTCCATATATCTAAGAACCATCTCGATCTCGTTAGCTTTCGAACAAAAAAACCGCATCAAAATCGGTCCATTCCTTTGGGAGCTACGATGCCACAGCCAGACACACACGCACACACAAACACACACACAAAGTGATACAGGGTGTGTATCACTTTGTGTGTGTGTTTGTGTTAGCTTATAACACACGTCTCTTTGTTCGGGGGTTGAAAACTACGGGTTGCAACTTTGTAACATTGTCATTGGACAAAAACGGCAGGTTGTCTCTCTAAATCCTTAAATGAAGTCCGCAATGATAAAACAATTGAAACTTTTATCCGACCAAAATCTCGGAACTATTCATCTAACCTATTTCCAACATTCAGCACAAAAATGTACAAATTATCTAAACACAATTCAGTCCGGCCAATTCGATTTGGGTGCTCTTTGTATACCAATTAATAGTTAGTAGTTATGAACTGCCAAAATACCGTCAAATTAGTTTTGGTTCAGTTCTAATGGTTTCATAGAATTCGGGGTTACCATTAGCAAGTAAGTTTAAAACTGAAAGGAGGCTACAAAAGATACGTTGAAGTTGTGACGAACTACGGTTAGGGCATAAAACGACAAATGAAGTGTGAAAGGGAATTCTCTTAGCTATTTTACATTACCACCTGGGAAATGTCTCACATAGAAACAAAGGAAATTAAGCGTAATTCAATATATTTGGAAATGTCTTAAATAGTAATTCTTTGAACATGAAAACCTTCATTATTATTTTAAAGTACTAAAGAAATTATTGTAAATTATATGGAACCACCTACCCCTAGGAGTTCTACCTACGTTTTAATAAAAAAACAGAATCATATATCATTGCTCATATTTCGGCAAATACCTCAGTCCGAAAAAGGGGTATATTTAAAAACAGCGCTGCGGACACATGAAAATGTGAACGCAGCACAAGCTGAAGATACCCAATTGCCCTATTGTCGTCGATGTTTGTAGCTGGACGCATTTTTTATTTTTTTCTATTGTACTTTTATGTAATGGATTATTATGTATTTATGATAGTGGCAATAAATTAATTATTCATTTCATTTTTTTTCATTTCATTTCATTCAAATTTATTCAGAAATCTCGGACATGTATTATTTTAGATACATTAAAAATGCCTGCCAATTGCGTGTCAGATACGCATAGACTTAGGGTTCCGTACCCAGGATCCTAAGCTCTATGAAAACAGCATTGCAAACGGTCCAGTTGTTTTGTAATTATTTGTCTATTAGGTAAATATTTTAATAATGTATGATGTCTTTTATTTTCCATTTTCGGACACTTAGTTTCAAGCACTTCAACTTCAGATATAATTAATAAATGTAACACCTAACATAGATGAAGAATTTCAAAGTTTAACAAGACATAAGTTCAAAAACTAAAACCGCTACTAAGGTCGGGTATAAAATAGCCTATGACACTAATGCAATGAAGACGAATCGATTGACGCTTTAAAATCGGACTAATAGGGGTGACGCTATGGTTTATTCTGTGGCTATGGCGGGAATTATATATAATGAATACATACATAACTCATTACCCTTCAGTTGCTTTGCCGTAGTCGGGTAAAAATACTCTCGAACATGATTTCCTTTTGTGTGTAGAGTCGGTCACGTTTAAAATTTTAGATTTCAATATCTAAAATTGTATTTAAGCGGGTTTTCTGTGTCCACTTCACTTTTATGGTATAATTAGAACTTTTAGTATAAAACCATGCATAAAAATAGCCTGTAAACTTAGTAGTATTTGTAATATAAGGCGAAATAGCACGCAATTTAGCACAAACTTGACAAATATAGAGTCTGTCACATATAAAATTGCCCTGTTCTTAATAAAATTAAGAACATTATCAGGGGAAAAAAAGCGCATGGCAACCCCACTAATTTAATCAAACGTCTGCTGCGCACGCAATGTGTCATGCCATAAGTCTCTGACTTCTAAACAGCTGAACGACCTGAACATCTCAAGGTCAGGAGCGAAACAATAGTTGATCAGCTTTTATGGAGTCAATAATTGTGTTTAGAAAACAATATGATTCTGTTTATAGTTGTAGAGAGTTGATTGAGGTTTCCACAAAGGTGAATGTATATCTGATTGATGCCTATAGATCTCGTTACGATAATGAAAAACAATGGTTCTTATATAGGCATAGACCAAAATGACAACGACATTTTGATGAACTAAGTTTAGTGCGTAGAATACGCAGATGTTTGCGCCACTGAAAAGGAACGGAACTCTTCTAGCTTCTTCTTCAATTACTAAAATAAAATATATAAAAAAAATATATCAGAAAAAAGTATTGTGAAGGCTAGACTTTATCCAGGATAAAATTTTTTGCTAGCTTATCATATGCACCGTTATATGCTTTGTTAACCCCCAAACGCGAACAGAGTTATAATTTTAGGGTGTATGTGTATGTCTGTCTGTGGCATCGTAGCTCCCAAGCGAATGTATCTATTATGATGCGTTTTTCTGTTTGATATCTGGTGTGATCGAGATGGTTTTTAGCTATAATAGGGGGAGGGGGGAGGAGAGGATGGTAGCTCCCAAACGAAGGGACCTATTCTGATGCGCTATTTGTTTAATAGCTGATTTCATCGAGTCCTTAGTCATAGACAACTGCATATTACTCCGTACTCTAGTCAGGCTTTTGACGAACGTCGCAATGAGAGCATTTCATTATCGCCATTTTGGCGCTGGTAGCAGTAGTTTGGCAGGAGTGAGCGTCCACGGAACTAACGTATTTGTACTTTTATTAATTCTGTGACTAACGTTAGGAGATGACACAATGTCAATTTTAGTTCCATGTACCCTCGGTGGGGCGCTTTGAGCACAAACAAAATTACGGCAAAGCAAATCCAGACAAATCAGTGTCCTTAGCTATAATGTGACGAAAGGAGGGTTTTTAAAAATAAAATAAATATGTTGTACTTTTTATCATGATGACATACGTACAACATAATTTATAGAAATGTTTAGTCTCATTAAAGTTAGACAATTTTAATCCGAGTTATCCGCAAAACTCTACAGATACAATCAATATAGTCTTGATACTTTTACTTGCATTCCATAAAGAGATCATCGTCGTGGTTTCACTGCCCGTGTCGGCTGCATACCAAGCGCGTTGATTTACAATTCAGCCGGTAGATGTGTGGTTATTTTCGAAGTAGGATTTATTGAATGGCTCCGAATTGGCTGTTTGTTTTGTGGATATGGTGATGGTTAGAAGTCCATAACCGCTATATACAGAAAGGTGGTGGTGAACAAAACCACAATGCCCGTTCTAAAATCTTCGTTAAGGTTTGTGTCATAAGGATATTAGCTACTTAAAAAAATGAACAAAATTAAAATATGTAGCTTACTTCCGCCAAAACTGTAAGTCAGACAAATGATAAATGGTAAAATTAACACAAGTAAAACCCCACGCTAAACAAAACCCTACCCCAGATTGAACTAATGAAAAATATAAATGAAAGAAAAGCTAAGGCCTGGAGGCCAGAAAAAACACTTATATACAAATAATATATAAATATATATACACAATAAAAAACCCCCAAGCTAAACAAACCCTACCCAAATACAAGTATCGAAACACTTATATATTAGCTTTTCTTTCATTTATATTTTTCATTAGTTCAATCTGGGGTAGGGTTTTGTTTAGCGTGGGGTTTTACTTGTGTTAATTTTACCATTTATCATTTGTCTGACTTACAGTTTTGGCGGAAGTAAGCTACATATTTTTATTTTGTTCATTTTAAATATGGATTTCCGCAAAGTAACGCCTGAATCTATCAATTATATTAGCTACTATTAGCAATACATTTTTGATTGCTTAATACCTACTCAGATGGCTCAGCGGCTTACAAAAAACTCAAGAACTATTTCTCTCTTCCGTGATTTCCCAGCAGCTTATAACTAGTCATAAATTATTCATCCAAGACACACTATCACTCATATCACGTGCGTTTACAGTCTATGATTAATAGTTTGCAAATATGGTACCGCAAGGGTACGCCTTAGGGCCTCTACTATAAATACGTTACATATACTTAATATATTGTTGGGATACACCATTCAAGATTTATGAATATTGCTTTATGTTCCTGATATTGAAATGGGTTAGCGAAGTCATAATGCCGATAAACTATTTAGTTATTCAAGACGTATGTATTTATGTATGTTTGTTTAGTTAAAAGCTGAATTAGAACCATTTCCTTCGAAGGCCTTATCCTAAGGAGTTGAATTTTTATATGTTGATTCATTCCTATGACAATGCATTTTTATGGTAAGCATGACCTGAATCGACATCCAGGATTAGCTCCAGACAAAGGAACTCTTCAACGGTCAACAGCACAGACACGAAATTTTGTGTACGCATTCTATTATGATAGCCGGTTTTAAGTTTTACCATGACATGGTTGCTGCACTCAGGGTTTGGTCCTGACTAGGGAACGCCTAAACGGTCAACAGCACAGACACGAAATATTGTATACGCATTTAATTGTGATAATATGTCACACAGGTCAATAAGTAAAGCTATTTTTACCCGACTGTGGGGAGTGGGGTTGGGTTGTATGTATGTATGTTTGTTTGTTTGTTTGTATGTTTGTATGTTTCTTAGGCGCGTCCTACAGCCTAAGCGGCTTGATGGATTTAGATAAATGAGGTAGGTGTCATTGGTATTTGGTAGGTATCTTGACCACGAGAGTGCTATATGATATATATAGTGTCAAGAAAACGAATATGGCGGCGTACAGCTGCCATATTGTATTTCCGACGGAACAAAAAATTACCAAAACCTATCACGTGAGGTATCAAAATAAAGGTCTTTAGGAGACCTTTTTAAATATAATATAATTCTTATAACTAAACAGTAGCAATTGTCTTGTTGTCTAACCAGTAGATCATCGGGTGGTGATATATCTAACAATGCGCACTGCAGCGCGCATACTGCGCTTGCGCATCGCATTAAGCTTCTTACAAAATTTTCAATATAAGATTATTCAAGTAAATGTAAATAAAGCTGCAATTTAACTATTAAAGAAAAGTTAAATATGTACGTAAATAAGAAACATTAAAAATTACATAAATACTAGCTGCGCCCCGTGGTTTCACCGTGGTTCTTCCGGGATTAAAGTAGCCTATGAGTTAATCTAGGGTATAAGCTACCTCCAAACTAAATTTCATACAAATCCGTACAGCCGTTTAAGCGTGAAGAAGTAGTGTGTATATGTGTGTAACCATTCGTTTGGTATGTTACACACAGCTAAAACATACAGTCGAATTAAGAATCTCTCCTTTTGGATGACGATTAAAATATCAGTCAACATACCTAAATGTCCACAAAAAGAGGCCTCTGGTTACTAATTCGCGCTTCAAAAAGTTAGCCAGACAACACGGATGACATAATATCATCCGAATAAACCAGCTCATGTAAATGTCAAACCACACCTGTTGCTTGAGGCAAAACTTGGGACTGACTTCTGCTCCATAATTAATGAGCTTAAGACGGCCTCTGGAAAATATTAGTAAAGGAAATATTAGTTTTACTCAAACAATACTAGTAATGTGGTCATTATTTCGACAATCTTCTTTGGGCAAAGTCGACCTTGCCGCGCTGCTTGAATAGGCGCCAGCAAAGTTGTATGGAATTTCATTATTGTCGTGTTTTGCGGCCAGCAATTTCCTTTGAAAATCCATTATTGTCGTCTTTTGTCGTAGCGCTATTATTTATTCCGTGGGTTCGTTAACCCCGAACGCGAAAAGAGAGGCGTTGTAGCTCCCAGACTAATGGACCGATTTTGATGTTTTTTTTTTCTGATGTGATCGTGATTGTTGTTGTTGTTGTTGTTGTTGTTTCTGTTTCTGTTACTGTTTCTGTTTCTGTTGTTGTGGTCGTTGTTGTTGTCGTTGTCGTTGTTGTTTTCGTTGTTGTTGCATTGTTTGAGTAAATTCTTATTATACTAAGCTGGTTTTAGTTAAATTCCTCGCATTGTTTGAGTAAAGCACTATACAAGCCTTGGTTCGCAATGACTGCCCTGCTGGCCACGCTATGATGGCCTCGAGCTTTGCTTAGTTAAGTTCTCGACCATCATCATCGCTGCCAGCAACGCAGTCATTACAGACCGTGGCAGTAATGTACTATTATTACATTGCTCTTTACGCTCTCAAATTGTGGTCCTGCTCGCCCAGGTCCAGGGTGAGCGGGTGAGGTGTTGCAGCAGCTCGGGAGCAGATTTTAGATAAATTCTAATTCAGTTTTTTTATTTTGAACTACATACGAGTTGTATCGAAAAATCGCTAAACAAGAATCTAGCTAGATCAACTTAAAACTATCTTACAAAGCAAATTCCGGGTAATTTAAGATAATTCGCTTTAAGACCTAAAAAGAACAGAGTTACAAAAAATCTTTTGATCTAGAAAATATAGTATAATCGTGTTTTCCAATCTAGTGTTTGATAATCTAGTTAAAAGACTAGAGAAATACATATAAAATATTAATTTTGGTTCCTGATTAGAATCGGTATTAAAATAAATATTCCAAATATAGGGTTTCTGCTGCTCACAGCACCTTCGATGACGCGTAGTAGTTTTGAAGGAATGCGGTGTTGGTTAATAATGGAACAGTGGTTGACTTAATTGTAGTATTATGCCGTTATATTATTACGTGTATTATATTAGTATTATATAGTTATTCTATGGTTCAAGCTCGTATTACAATCTAATATTAGTAAATTTTGGGCAATTCGATTCAGATTTCAGATGTGACAATTTCTTTATTAAAGTAACTTAAAAATTTTGAAGATCTGTTGAATTGTTATTTTATATTTGAGTCAGATTTTAATCAATAACATACGTATTCTTCTGTCTCTTCGTCAGCTTATTCGGTTTAAGGTCATCACTTATTTAATTAATTTAATTCTCAATCCTCGACGGATGAAGAACATCTCTACCATTCAACCAGCATCAAACATGTTGCAAAGTAATATATCACCTAATGATATTCCTCATTTGTTACTGTCAATGCCAAAATTCTACTAAATGCGAAAGTAAGTTTGTGTTTTTGTTAAGCTTTCACGCCTTAAGGCCGGGTGTCAGTGAATTGTATGTCCCTTTCATCCGTGATAAAGTAGAGCGGGAAAGATGATACGTCTCGGGAGTAAAATTTAAGGTTTTTATTTATTTGTAGGAAAACTAAAGCTTCGAATTAAAAAGTGTCTAGCCATTTTCTCAATCATAATAAGCTCTTCCTCTTGGTATATCTTTGATATCATTTAGTAACGGGGGGTTCCAATCAATGTTCTAAGCATGAAGTAGACCTTTGATTTTAATTTCTATCGAGTGAATTCATACTAATCATATTTCTGTGTTTACAAAGTACGAGATAATATGTAAAATTGTATTGTGATACCAATTTCATAGTTCTGGATTAATTATAAAACAAGATACAGTCGTTCAAACGTTAAATTGCTAAATGTGCTGGAACCGGGCCTTAACTACTCAACCGATCATCATGAAATTTTGCACATACGTTGTCAGGGGAACAGAAAAGAACATAATGTTTTTTTTTTTTATTAATTTTGTATGGGATTACCACTTCGATGACAAAATGACATATAGTTTGAACTCTGGGGAAGAAGTTAGGATTCTTTTTTATTTTATTTCACGCGTACGAAGTCGTGGGCGTAAGCTAGTATAACATAATGACTCGTGTTGAATATTTTTAGTATGCAACACTGAAAAGATTCAGTAACGAGAACACTTAAGAGAACGTGTCAGAATTCCCAGCTTCCTTACTTCAGGTAAAATATAAGTTTGTTTTCACGAGTTCTTGAGGAGTTAAGGTTTGTGGACTTGGTTATTTCTTTAGTGTTTCCTCACTTTGTAGTTATTTCTATCTTTGTGAAACTCAGTTTTAGTCTACGTTTCAACCCAATCTACTTTTTTTTGATGATACCCAAAATTGAAAACTGAGTTTAATTCAATGTCAAGCTTTGGAGAGTGTCATGTCGTCATTACCCACGCGGGTTAAACCGCGGAACGCAGCTAGTATTAAATAAGTGCAACGATAAATAATTAAATTCCGTTGCAGCTAAAAAAATATATAAAAACGTTCATTTTTTTGCTTTCTACATTTTTAACGTAAAATACATCTCAGAAATTTCAAAGACGACAAGTTTATTTTTCTTGCGCGGGTTACCGACATTTTCGCAATAAGGAAAATCTTTTCTATAATAATTTGAGAAGGCGAATTCGAGATATTTCTTAGCTATACACCGCAATACCTGTCATGATACAAAATTGAAGATCGTGTTATTAGGAATCCGAAAATAAATTCAGCATTCTCTTTGTAGCGTTGTTCGAATATCGTAGTTTGTGGAAACGATATCGTTACAACTAACAAGGTTCTCGACTTGGTTAGATCATACATGAATATATTATTTCTGTGTATAGAAAATTCACGTGACTTGAAGTAACAAAATAATAGGTAAATTATTATCACTGTTATATTTGAATCATCATCATCAGCCAGTACTCGTCCACAGCTGGACATATGCCTCTCATAATACGCGCCACTGAGCTCAATCTTCGGTTCTTGTTATGTAATCGCTTCCAGCTACTTTAAGCAGGTCGTCGCTCCGTCTAGCCGGAGGGCGTCCTACGTTTGCCTACACGTGATCTCCACTCAAGAACTCGCTTTCCCCATCGGCTATAGGTTCTTCGACATATGTGACCTGCCCATTGCCCAGCTAATTCTTTGAGCTACGTCGGTGACTTTCATTCTCCGCCGGATCACTTCATATGTGACCTGCCCATTGCCCTGCTAATTCTTTGAGCTATGTCAGTGACTTTCATTCTCCGCCGGATCACTTCATATATTATGTGACCTGCCCATTGCCGTGCTAATTTTTTGAGCTACGTCGGTGACTTTCATTCTCAGCCAGATCGCCTCATATGTGACTGCCCATTGCCCTGCTAATTCTTTGAGCTATGTCGGTGATTTTCATTCTCCGCAGGATCACTTCATATATTATGTGACCTGCCCATTGCCCTGCTAATTCTTTGAGCTATGTCAGTGACTTTCGTTCTCCGCCGGATCACTTCATATGTGACTGCCCATTGCCCTGCTAATTCTTTGAGCTATGTCGGTGATTTTCATTCTCCGCCGGATCACTTCATATATTATGTGACCTGCCCATTGCCCTGCTAATTCTTTGAGCTATGTCGGTGACTTTCGTTCTCCGCCGGATCACTTCATTTCGGATGCGATTCCTATTCCATATCCTATTCATATTTGAACCAATTTAACGTAAAACTGCACTCAGGGTGCAAGAGTGGAGCCTCCCCGAGTGCATTATCAACATCATCATCAGCGTCCACTGCAGAAAAATACCTCCCCCTTTGAACGCCATAACGAGCGGTTTTCATACAGTTGCTCCCCGCTACTCTCACCACACATCGACAAACTGAAGAAGAAGTCTGCATCTAATTATCATCAAACGTTTCAAATCTCAATCTTCGGTGTGTCTACTGAAGTAGTTGTCTAAAGTAATTAGAGTAAACCAATAGATTCCAGTTTGCAGCTCGGTTACACTGAATTGTTGTCTTATATGTTACAATATCCGTCCAGCCGTTTTACAGTAAAGAACTAACAAACACACACACTAACAAACTTTCGCATTTATGATATTTATGTGATAAGTGTGAATTAACGCGTTTATAACCTTGAGTTGTTACCTAGCAGATGTCTTTCATAACTCATAACACGCCTCCGCGGTCACCTCCTACAAAGTTTATTATTAGGCCCTCAAAACGAGTTGAAAAGTCCACACTGTTTTATTCCAGGTGCCGAAAAAAGCTATAACCAGAAATAATTCGAGAACCACCCATAAAGGACATTTCAGGGCAATTGTCGGCCTTTTTTGAGAGCACTCAAATTAAGTATTAAACAACGAAAAAGAGTTTTAGGACGAGGCCCCGTGAGGGTTCTCTAAAAGCGTTAGCGAACGGTGCGGCGACAAAAATTAGATATATTAAAGGAACGGATTCGGGTCGCAGACAAATGTGAGAGTTTGGTATTTTTATAGGACGTATTTTTTTGAACTTGCACATATTTGATAGACATTAATGCCCGTTTTCACTAACCACGAACAAAGCGACGCCTAACTAGGGAACTCCTAATCTGAGCAAAGTCTTAAGCGTAGTCTTTTGTTTCACTAATCTATTTTGAACAGGTGACTCCTAAGCTACTCGCGCTCGCTGTCAGTTTAAGAGTTGCCTATCATTAAGCACCCCTGAATCGAAGTCGTAACTTTAGGTGAAGCCCACAGACAATGATTTGGTATTTTGTACTTTAAAGGTACTTTTGGTCCTGGAATAACACATAGGTTACTTTTAACCCACATAAATGACCATGCGGGAAAAGCCGCGGGCACAGCTAGTTATAACTAAAAACTCAAGCGAACTACCAACTACAACAAGTTGTACTAAAGTTAATGTCTGTATCCTTTCAGGACTTAAAATACTTCTTATAGTTTATGTACTACATCATGTGTGTCATGGTGTGCAATTAAAGAGTGATTGTATTGTATTATATACAAACACACATAAAGTTAAAACACCGAATGATTACGATTACGACTCATATAGTATTCATAGCTCGAGCATCAAGTAATCCAAGTATCTTTCACTATTCCGTTCCTAACACCGTAAAGTGTACTCGCCCATCCGAAACGCGAATATCGCACGTTTTAACTAGGGCTGATAAGGATATATCCGTAAACGAAACTATCGGATAGCCGAAAATAAATAAATAACCATAACCGAAACGAAATTTCTGAATAAGTTTCCGACTTAATGTATATTCAATCCTAATATGTAATTTGTTATACTACCGTAATCCTATTATTTATTTTGTGGTATTACTTTAAGTATGTACCTCTTAAGTACTACATACACTGGAATATAATACCTTTACCACATTTGAACGGTATTCGTGTCATCTGATGCAAGTTCTAGCACTTCTAACTTCTAGATTTGTGTGTGTGTATACAGGCATAAGGAACAAATAGCGGAGAACAAGGGGCGGAGGGACGTGACGGGAGCGAACCAGGAACATGCACAAGAACGCACGAATCACCGGAATTAACGGATATGATTTCAAATTATATCTACACCAGCGGCGTAGCGAAAGTTTCATCCGCCCGAGGCCAAGCCAAAATTTGCCAACCGCTAATTATCCTTCCAAATCTATTTATTCACTGAAATGAAAATCATATGACTAATAAAAATAAACTCAGAGAAAATAATGCGCAAATGTTGAGCTATTTCTAGCAATGTAAAAATAAATTCCTAGTTTCTAAATCATATTATAGTAGTTTATGAAACGGTTGCATAAAGAGGGTTATAAAAAACAAGAGTGAGTTCAAAAAACGAGCCGTTGGCGAGTTTTTTTTAGAATTGCCGTGTTAAAGTATGTCATTATGCCACCATTTTTGGGTTCATAATCCGGATTTTACGATATGAGTGTAGATAAAATACTGTATCGACATGATCAAAAAGTGGAAGCGAAGCGAGCGCGAAAATGTCGAGCTATTTCTAACAACGCAGGATTGAATTCATACATTCAAATATGTACCTTTTCGACATGATTAAAAAGTGCAAGCGAAGCGAGCGCGAAAATTCTGAGCTATTTATATCAATGTAGAAATGAATGAATAAATTCTAAATACTATAATATACTGTATTGACCTGATAAAAAAACGCGAGCGAAGCGAGCGCGAAAATATTAAGCTATTTCTATCAATATTTTAATTATCATGTAATATCAATTCACAAAAACATGCACTAGAATGATTAAAAAGCGCCAGTGCAGCGAGCGCAAGTATTTTGAGTTATTTTTGTCAATGTATCAAATGAAACATCTCCAATCATAAGAAAATTATGGAAAATGAAAAAACTACATAATGATACGATCGCGAAAATTTTGAGCTACTACCACCGCTCTAAAAAACTTTTAGGCGGTTAGCAGGTTACCGCTTATCCGTGGACCTTACACGTTTATAAACATTTGGGGGCTTCACACAAGAGTTAGCTTCACATGGTTTAAAGAACACTAATGTATAGTTTTTGACATCAAATCTTGCAATTATTTTTTATACTTTTAAACTTTCGCGATTCGAACACATAGTTAAATATTTAAACGGGACTTAATCGCGCTGAAAACTTAATATTTATTTACCTCGACGTTTCGATCAAGTTGCATTGATCGTGGTCACGAGAAGACTGAAATAGCGGGTGTCAGCGTCGAGAAGGGCGAGCGTTGTCTCCAACTACCCGCATTTGGTTTTGTAATAGTTCAGAATGGTCACGACACACTACACTAACGACATCTGCAGATATCTTCTGTCATAAACCGCGACGCGAACACTTGCTTATCACGGGATTCCAGGACGCAGCCAACTTGAAACCATCCTCTCGGTTGAAATTGGGATACTTTTTAATTTCAACCGCTTCACGTACAATCCTGGAATAGTAGTGACGTTCCGTGGAGAGGATCTTCGGGTCATGGAGTCATTAGGGCCCGATTCGAGCAAATGCTCAGCGATTGCAGATTTGTTTATCTGGCGGTTCTTTATAGCTGCAGTGTGTTCTTTGACCCTTTCCGCTATAGTACGCTTGGTTTGTCCAATGTAGGAACTACCGCAGCTGCAATCTATCTTATATACGCCAGGAGTTTGAAAAGGAATGACATCTTTCGGTGTTCTAACATGCCTTGCTAACTTGGATAAAGGAGTATAAACGGTCTTGATAGACAAGTCCTTTAATAACGCACCAACTTTATCCGTCACTCCTTTTACATAAGGCATGAAAGCCGGCTGTCTATCGACATCAGACCTACTCTTTTTATATCTGCGTCTAGGACGCCAACGTCTGGTCACCACATATCCGTTTCGCTTGAGTACCTCCTGAACATGAGACACTTCGGCATCCAAATGGATTTCGGTATTCAACTTCCACTTGTCCCATTGACTTTAAGTTTTGCGTATTGCGTTATTCGTAGGGGATTATATATCTGTTGCGTATTTTTTTTTCTATATTTATTCTACTCCGCAACGGAAACTACCCTAACAACCCTAGATAAACGTTAAACTTTACGAGCATTTCGTGAATTACAGAGATGTACGCTTGTTTGACTATCATCAACGTTACAGCGACAAATGTATGATAATTTTCATGACGTTTTTTTTGCTTATATCCGAATTGGAATTGTAGAGAAAGGTTTATATAACTGTAAAGTAGAAAAGTAAGTGATGTCTGAAAAACATGGATCTAATTTATATGATGAAAAGTGGAAACCTGTCACAGGCGCTTCGGGTTGTTCCGACAGTAATCGGACACGGTCCTGGGTTAACTTTATAACTTAGCCAGGTGAGAGATGGTAGTCAAACGCACAAAATTACGTGCGTTTTCACGGCCAATAGTATAAAACATGACGAAATATTTGGTTACGCGTTTGTGTTTTTTTTTGTTTTAGGTATAGCTTGACTAAACTCTCGCACGTCTATGAAAATACAGTCGAAAATTAGTCGCAGACGCGCAAATTAAATATCTAGGCGTCAGTCAGTAGCCCGGTCAATAGTAGCGAACTGTGCCATTTAATTTAGAGGTAAACGAAATAAGCTGGCCTTTCGCCTGAAGGTTACCACTGCCATTCCTACCCAAAACTTTGAAAGGGGAAGTTAAGGTGCATGAGAACCAGAGGTCCAAATCCGCAGCACACATAACCAATATCAAAGTACCTGGTGACAAAAGCATTGGGACAACGAAGAGCCTAAAACCATTGGCATTGGGATAATTTTAAGGGCTATAATATAGCAAGCGGCCAGTGCTATATCATAGCCCTAAGGATACAATAAAAAGCTTGAGATACGATACTGTGTTCCTGTTTGAAGGGAAATGTTTCCAGCGATATTACTGGGCATATTATGAGACTTTCCATGAGATCATGAATGATGTCACGTTGTTTTATACAATATCTTTAGTTACAATTTTTACTTTATTTTTCCCATTTTGATTGTTTGATGATTGTGGGGCATCTCATTGACACTTTTATCTTTTATATTTGTATTTGACATATGTTTTTTTATAAATAATGACGTCTGCAAAAATTATAAAACATTAACAAATATGGAAAAAATAAAATCCCCGAAGAGTTTCTTGGTGCTCTCTTCTCTAACGGGCGTATTTCCGAAGCACCGGTAGAGTCAGAAGGGTATTTCCTTTTCCTATGAGAGATTTAACTCTGCTGGCACATGAAAGGGAAATTTCCTTTTCAAACTCAGAGCATACTTAGTTTACCTAAATTTTATTGATTTGTTCTTATTATAATATTCATGAGATATTAATACTGACTTGTAAAAGTGCTATTATTATGCCTATTTACAATAAAATCTTTGACTTTGACTTAAAACCAATGACTCAAGGTGACGAGTGCAGTGCATTGCTACACAAGATTTTGAAACCTACATTCTGGGTGGCGATCGTCACGGGCAGGCGTGACGCTAACCATCAGGCAACCGTCCTGCTTATCTTAAAAAAAAACGACTAAGTGCGAGTCAGACTCGCGCACCGCTCTCGGTATAAACAAACTCGGTTTCGTGTATATAGCTATGTAAATAATTCGTCCATCACGGGATTCGAGTCTCGAAGGAAACAAAATATTATTTTTTGTTAGGTAACTACAAATTTACGGTTTTCGGATTTTTCCCTTTACTTGTGCTGTAAGACATTGCTTCTTGCTAAATTTCATGATTCTAGATCAACGGGAAGTACTCTACGGGTGTTGATTCCCTTGCATGTCAAAATATGCAGTAGGTATAAACGTTCGTATCTTTTGATTGGGTTATCTTAAAAGTTCGTTTTTTCACAGCTTTGCAGACCTGAGTAATTGATATTAATTTCAACTTGTCTTCTCCATGCGTTCCTGAGAAAAAGGGTCTAGACAGACAGACGGACAACGAAGTGATCCTATAAGGGTTCCTTTTTCCTTTTGAAGTATGGAACACTAAAAAAAAAACAGGAGAAAGACGACAGAAATAAGACCGCAATACGTACCAATTTTAAAACTTGCAACACTGCTAATACTGCGCAGGAACAAATTGTGAATTGCCTGTACTAATTGAAACAGGTTCTTATTGTTTGCCTTTATTTTTTCCCTTTGGGACCGGTTGAGATTTCGCTATACACAGAGATCCTACGATCGAGTAAAGTTACAAGGAGAGATTATGGTCAGATTAGGTTTTAACCCAACCTATTGGATCTTTGAGGTACAAAGCAATATTTAATTAGGTTCTTTCGTAATGCCATATGCGAAGGTTTAAAATCAATGAGCAAATATTTTAATTTAGTGATAGGATATTTTAAAATAGATTTTAGGCAGTATTTTATGAGACATATTTTACTCTAAAATTATTATCCTTAGGCTTTCGATTATTTCGACTCTTATCGCGTTTGTCACTTGTCCTTGTGTCTGTAAGTGAATAATAGGTAGAAAAGTACGTATTGTGCCTTCTTCTCTTACACTTTTCACTTAAGACATCTAGATCTATACTAATATTATAAAATCAAAAGTAACTCTGTCTGTTTGTCTGTTTCCTTTTCACGACTAAAAGGCTGAATCTTGATGAAATTTGTTAAGGAGATAGTTTGAACCCTGGGATGGACGAAGGGATACAAAGTATACCACTTTTATCGCAAATCGCAATAAACTGTAGTCCACGCGAACGCGCACGAAGTCGCATGCAAAAGCTAGTAGCAACGTAAAGCTCACAGGGTAGGTGTATGTCTGAAATTGCAATTTTACGGCGACTGTTTCCGGTGGACTTGAACTTTTTAAACTGTCTCGATCGGGACAGCTACGATCTCCAAAACCAAACGGGGGTAGTTAGAAATGACGCCCGCCGCTCATGACGCTGACTGGCACCCGCATTCTCCAGTCTGCACGTCAATGAAACGTCAAGGTTAGTCATAATGGTATTTTGATTTGAGCACGAATAGACCCATTTCAGTTTTCTGCAAGTATAATATCGCTGTATTAGTGAAAATCAGGAATGAATGTTGACAAAAAAAGAAAACTAAAGCAATTGACTTTGAAATTTTAAACAACAAGTACTGTTCGAATGGCAAAATGGCCAACCATCACCTTTGCATAAAACCTATCTTCCTATGCAAGGTTGTAAAAAGGTGTAAAACGACAGGTTACTAAAATAACAGTTTGAATAGGTGTGCCGTAATTATATAAAGCTGATTAAACCTTAACCGCTATCTCATACCGGCTTTATCAGGATTATTCATAAAAAAAATGAAAAAATGAATCCAAATGGATAAAAAAATAGTTTTTGTTATAAAAAAATAATAATAAAATAGACTAGCAACCCGCCCCGGCTGTAACGCACGGGTGTAATTTAGAAAAAAAAAGAAGAGAAATATATGAAATTCTCGGACACTCGACCTTCACTCCGCTTGGGCCGCTCTCGCTACGTTCAGGTCTCGTATACGTACTTTTTTGGGGGAGGCCTATGTTCAGCAGTGGACTTCTAAAAGCTGACATGATGAATAATATGGCGTCTGATTGTCGCCATATTCAATTTCGATTAATGTCATGTCTTTAGAGACACTCGCAATATTAAGGCAAATCGATTGACGAAGAATCATCAAAATCAGTCCACGCGTTTGGTCAATGTAGTGCCACAAATGAACAAACATATATAGGCTAATTAACACAATACCCTCCGCTCAGTCGGGTAAAAATACATTGTCATCAGAACTGAACCAACATGTAAAAATTCAACTCCGTAGGATAGAGGAAGTTGTAAATTATAATACAGCTTGCAAGATTTGACCTAAACAAAATAAGATACATACTGCATAAAACCTTATCTTAAACTGTATACCTAAAAGCTTATTTTTTCAAATGTTTTTTTGATTAACTTATTTCTATATTGGTAATGTAATTAGGCTGAGGTTTTTTAAACTACTGTTACGAGATGTGCAGGTCATTGAGCTGATACATAAATACATAACAATTGCAGTGTCATTTATAAAATTGGTTGCAAATCACTGCACTGCACTGCACTCGTCACCCTAAGATATTCGTTTTTGTTTTACATATGCAGAAATTTCGCTGAAAAATAATCCTTCAAACCGGAATACAGATAATGAAGTCACAAGGCGAACACGTAGTTCATTCGAAGGAAAAACCTCTTTGCTAGCGACTTATATAAAATTTCGTAATATCAAAGGTTTCAGCAACTCTATCTAATTCTAACAGCAGCGCTAGCGTAGGCGTTGGGCGCCAAGTAGCGGGTCAGTCAACTTTAGGAAGTTCAACAAAGGACGCCAAGAGGGCCTATACTATAGCGAATTCTACCTGCACACTACTAAAGGAAATAACACGGCTATTTTGCATATTGATACTTCTGGCTGTTTTAAGGCGAAGACTGGTGTTTTCTGATGTTATCAATTCAACTGTTATATTTATTAAGAAAATTCTTCGTCAAAAGCTATCTTTTGAAATAGAGACGAAAAAATATTTTTAGCCTCCATTCCATGTGTATGAATGGGCAAAAATAAAATGCCCCTAAATCTATACTTATAATAAAGCAATAGGAACGAAAAAGTCTGTACAAAGAAGATCATTAAAAAAGAAATGGTCTAGGGTACATAAAATAAGCTACTGAACAAGAATATAATATTTAAAAAAATCGTATCTGTCTGTTTGTCTGTATGTTTGTGCGCGCATCACGTAAAAACTACTGGACCTATTGTGATGCGGTTGTCACTGTTGGATAGCTTATGTTTTGACTTAAAAACTACTTTATATCTCAATCCGATGAGTAATCGATAAGAAGCCGAGCAATCGATAAAAATATTTTTGACGGCTGAAGGAATTTTGATCAAATGTTGCTATATTGGTATTTTAGGTCCTGGAATAACATACTTTTAACCTACAGAAATGACCACGCGTGCGAAGTGCTAGTAATAAAAATAAATAAAAAAGCACCATTATATAAAATGTCTTACATGTTATACAGTATTTTAAATACGAGTTTCCATTTGGGTCAACAGAACAGACTAACATCATGTGAAAACAAGTCCCAATTTTATTCTCAGATGGACGGACGGATGGTACAGACAGACAGCGTTGCCACAGCAATAGAGTTCCGTTTGGTGCCTTTGGGTAAGGAACCCTAAAAATGCAAATGCTATTTAAAAAAAAACTCGAAACAATGTAAAATATATTCGTGAACAGCTTGAATTAACGTGATTGAATTAACGAATGCCCAAAAAAAAGGAGTGTAATGTTTGTATGGGGTATCGTTAGAATCCTTACTTCCCCCGAGTAAAACAGTTTATTTTTAGAAAAAAAAAAAAAAAAACAATATTGCGTCAGTATGGCTCCAAATTTCCCGTGGCGGTCTCGGCTTATCTAAAGGCTGACATGATGATGATGACGGCTCCAAAAATAAGGAGTAAAAAAGAAACACGTATTATAATTATTTTATAACTGTTTTATTAGAATTTTATGTTTTTGTAATTTTGTTAACGATAATTTGATTGTATGTATTGTTTAATCTCTTTTTGTGTTAATCTTTTAGTTCCAGACACATTGTAATAATTGTTAATGAATAAATTATGAATTATGCACAGACAATATATACTTAGTTTATTACTATAAATTATTTTTTGCCAGGGCAGGCGTGTTTTTTTTAGCTTTTATAGCTTAAAAGCTAAAAAAACACGCTTGCCTGAAAAATATATTTATGTCTGTCTAGTTATTTATTACACACTAGCTTTCCCGCCCGCGACTTTGTCAGCGTGGACTACTGCTTATTGCGAAAAAAAGTATCCTATTTTCTTCTAGGATATTAAAGACCAATGCAAGAGTAGACATAGCACCAATGCTCTTGATGTTTTTTGACAGACTTGTTATTTCGTTTCCATGGCAACCGTTCCTTTCAGCGAGTAATCAACATTTTTCCAGTTTCCACTGGTGGAAACTTATAATTTTCCGGGATAAAAAGTATCCTAAGTTTTATTCCAGGAAATAAGCTATCTCCAGTCTAAATTTCATCAAAATCCGTCCAGTCGTTATCGCGTGAAAGCTCCCCAAACATACAAACAAACAAACAGACATCGTTTCACTTTTATATATTGGTATAGATTTGAAAAGCAAAAACGGGAATTACTCACGTATTAGTTGAATTATTCCAACTATAGTTACAAATTAACCACATCCGATGGTCTTTCTCAGTGCGAGGCGAGATATGTTCGCGAGCGTTCCGCATTCGACTTGAGACAGTCCCTTGGATGTGGTTGAAACTATAGTTTGAATAATTCAACTAATATACGTGAGTAACTCCCGTTTTGCCTTTGAAAGCAACCACTAAATAAATAATTACTTTATACCAATATCCACACGCTAAACACCTAATCGAATAGATTATTGTTGTCAGGTTTGTGTATCCTAGTAAACACAAATTAGTAAACAGTGTCAACTAATAGGCGCAACAATGCGCTAAACTTATCAAAGCAGATACAATTACACAGAGCATTAATCGCATACAAGTTCGACGACCCGATTGTATGTTATAGGGTTGTCACAATAACCGTTAACGATTTAATCCCGGAATAAATCAACTGATACCGAACCTCGTGTTCTGTCGGATACATCTCAAATTTTGGGATCAGATGTTTAGTACATTACTGTCGCGGTCTGTAATGAATGCGTTGCTGGCAGCGATGGTGATGGCCGAGAGCTTAGCTAAGCAAAGCAGGGTAGTCATTGCGGACCAAGGCTTGTATAGTGCTTTACTCATATAATTCAACAACAACGACAACAACAACGACGACAACAACAACAACGACATCAACAACGACCACAACAACAGAAACAGAAACAAACACAACAACAATCTCGATCACATCAGCTTTCAAACAGAAAAAAAAAACGGTCCATTTGTTCTTCCTCTACCACCGTCCCTTATTGCGACTCGTAATTATTCCTCTTCGTGCACAGATGTAAGGAAGAGATCGCTCTGAGCGATATCACCGCCCAACATCAGCCTAAATTTGTCCACTGCCGGACGTATGCCTCTCCTAATGCACGCCACTTGGCGCGGCTCAGTTCTCCTCATCCATTTTGTTCCAGCCGCTTTTCTCAGGTCATCACTCCACCTGGCCACAGGGCGTCCTGCGCTACATTTGCCTAAACGTCTCCAGTCCACTCAAGACCTCTTCTCGTCAACGTTTATCGGTTCTTGGGGAACTGTGGCCAGCCCACTGCCACTTTAGCTTGCTTATTCATAGAGCTATGTCGGTTACCTTGGTTCTCAATCGAATATCTTCATTACGAATCTTTTCCTTCAGAGAAACTCCAACAATAGCTCTCTCCATAGCTCGCTAAGCGCCCTTAAATTTGTGGTCTAGTCTGACCGTGAGTGTTCACGTTTCGGCTCCGTAGGTCATGACTGGTAGGACGCACTGATTGAAGACTTTTGTCTTCAGACACTGTGGTATGGACGACGAGAAGACTTGACGAAGCTTGTCGAATGCTGCCTAACCCAGCTGAATTATTCTGTTGGCTTCTTTCTCAAAGTTGTTAAGTTGTTCTTTAACACCGCCCATTATGACACTAACTACTATTGTTATTTAAATTAATGATTTTTGTTTGTACTGTGTTGTTCAATAAAGAGTTTATCTATTTATCAATTTGCTTTGTCATCAAGTCCTTTTTATTTAGCTCACTCCATAGTTCATTGGCAAGTGCCAACCCTGCGCTTAACACTAATCCAGTAGACTGGAAACGTATTGGATGCGGAATATGTATCGATTTTTAATTTACGACGATAGCGTTTAGTTAGTTTAGGTGCAGCGCGTGACGATTAGACGAGCTTGATATGGACTAGTTTTTGCCGTTATACTTTGAAGAAATCATTTCATACCTGCTAGCAAATCTAGCAATTCTTTTGTAGAAAAGATTAAGTCCTGGGCCCTAATTCGCTATGACCACTCAGCCACGTAACGCGCCGCCTGCTTGGAATTGTTCGTAATTTGCCAAACGATTCCACAACGCGACACATTACATTTGTAAATGGTCATAGCGAATATGGGCCCAGCAGTGAGTTATAGCCAAGAACCATCTCGCCATATCAGCTTTCAAATAGGAAAAACGCATCAAAATACTTCAATTCATTTGGGAGCTACGATCCCTCCCCCCTTCCCCTATTATAGCTAAGAGCCATCTCAATCACATCACCTTTCAAACAGAAAAACTGCATCAAAATCGGTCCATTCCTTTGGGAGCTACGATTTCCCCACCCCCCCTTTATAGCTAAGTATCATCTCAATCACATCAGCTTTTAAACAGAAAAAAAAACGCATCAAGTTCGGTCCATTCTTTTGGGAGCTAAGATGCCACAGACGGACGGATACATACACACACATCCTAAACTTACACACCTCCCTTTCGTCGGAAAAAATGTCGGAAAAAAATCCCTTAAAATGAATACTAAGGGTTTTGTACAAACTTACTTTTAGTTATTCTATGACGACCAACGTCTTTTTTCTTATTTTTTGTTAGATTTTATCGACCGTCTACTTTCATGGTGAGTTTTTTAGTTTCGATGACAATAACGAGAGCATATTAAATCAAGTACCAACCGATTTGTCACATACCACAAAATTTGTAAACGTATCCACTTTAACTGGTTTTTCTTTCAATAGTAGGTACCTACCTAACATTGCTACTCATTCCAAATATATTTTTTATATCATTCCATACCATACGAGTAAATCTCCACGTGCTAGATCCAACCATCCCTCTATAAGCCAGTTACACAGCACAATGGCCGAAGAAGCTCGTCCAGTGAACACGTGCAGCTTTTGTAAACATACGCAGATGCGCGCGCGCACCTGGCGCGAATATGCGACATACTCGGATAGTATACAAGTTTGTGCAAGGGGCCTTAACCCAAGCATTCAGTATGTGGAATTGTGGTGTACACAATCAGATACTCAAGGCGGAAATATGAACTCTCGTAAAGTTGTCTCGTGATTACAAAACTATGGTGAGCTTAGAAAAGATAAAAATTTAGTTATCTCCACTATAATGGTGAAACGTTATCTGTTTGTTTGTTTGGGGCGTTTTCACTCCCTAACGGCTGGACCGATTTTGATAAAAATTGGTATGTAGATACTGTTAACAAAAAAACAAAATAGGGTACTTTTTATCCAGAAAACAGGACAAAAACTGCTTTGATGAAGTTTTCAATATAGGTAGACATCGACATTTAACCCGGAAAATCGAAAATTCACACGGGAAATTGTAAAAATTTTGGTAGATTGGTTGTACTCGCTTTCACATAAAAGCGGCTATTTCGATTACGATTGCATAATGCCACTTTCCGCTACCAAATCTCCACTAATGTATAAAAGTGAAAATTTATGTGCTTGTTTAGGGCGCATCCACGCAATATCTGCTTGACCGAATTTCATATATAGATACTATACAATTATACACCATAGAGACCAACACAGGATACTTTTATCCCGGAAAATTGAACACGTGGGCAAAGCCGTGTGGCGCATCTTGTCCTTAATGCCAGCCGACCCCAGGAGTCAGTTTGTCAGATCGCCCGAGGGCTGGCATGGCTTAGTGACTGCTATCAATATCGTGCCCTCCGAAGCATGTAGCAACTGCAAATCCGCACGTAAGTTATATAAACTGCGAAGCCGAGGATCGAACCCGGTGTCGTTGAATTTTAAACAGCACATATTATTGCTCGGCCACCATCTCTCTAAAAGAAGACATGATACTAGCCTGCAACTTAAAACCCTAACATTTTTATAGTCCTCTCAAAATCTATTGTTCACGATAATCAAGCTCGAGTTCATTGTCCTTAAAAGCTAATTTTTGTAATACATATTAAAAAGCTATCCCAACAAAACTATTCCAACAATGTCGGAGACATCCGAAAACCGTTTAAAAATTTAACGCAACCGTAGCAAAACTTTTACAATTCTGAAATAACAGCGAAAATCCAACTGTTTAAAAAATAAACAGAGGACGTGGAAAGTCGTGAACTCATGACAAGCTCAACGAGTCCTGAAATGTTTGAAACAGATCAGGCGGAATTTTTTAGAATAGCTTTTGGGTACAATGTCTGTATTTTTAATAGAAATATTTTAGAAGTATGAAGTATTTGGTTTTGGAGGCGGTATCTGGGTTAAGACTTTTTTTGGCAATGACAAGATAATTAAGACGTGCGTGTAGCTCACCTGATCAGCCTGCCTTTAAAATGCAACCCCAATTGCAGTGTCGCCCAAAACTTTGGTTGGACAAACTTCCGCGTCACAGCACTGCTCTCGTCACCCTGACACAGTGGTTTTTAACTCTCATGCAAAGCTCCATGAATGGTTTAGGTAGTAAACTACCGGCCGGACTACTAAGGGGCGGTGGCTATTTAAAAACCTTATCTTTTAATAAACAAAGAGTGCAGCGTAACATTAAGCCTACCAGCTCACCTCACTTGGTAACAGATAGATACTGATATATGCAAATAACCAGAACCCCACACAAACCCTGAAACCCTTTTAACTAATTAGCGGAACTTTTAAACCAGTGCGTGTACATGAGCGATGACGCACTGGAAAAACTTATGTTTTCATATCATTGTATGGAGGAGGAATTACGTAATACAGGTCTTAAAGTTTTGGATGAGAGCAACCAGTATTCTTGGATAGACTACGACGCGTGCGTTTCCACGGCCATTTCCAATAACAATCCATCTGTAAATTTGTAGAGAAAAGGCGACAATCGCTAGTTATCTGTCGCACGAAATTGCAATTCATGCGATTACGTCAAAGAAATTCAAGCCAGGTTCATTTGGCAACACTGACATGCAACATTTTGACTTCATTTCATCATATGAATACCTCTACTCAATCAACGCACGTCAAAGCCCAAGGCAATTAACTTCAACTTCTTTTCAATAGCTTGTGCGGAGAGGAATTTTGCGTGGTAAGCCAAAGGCTTTTTAAAGTGGTGCGACTAACAAGTTTGGTCTGAATAAAGCGACAGACGCGCAGCTGTCGCATCCTAGAAGTACTCTACTTACGGTGTTGTTATAATGTTGTGAGTTGGACATACCTGTAACAAGAAAATTGTTGTTAGACGTCTCAGGCATTTGTTGTTATACTAATATACATTAGTGCTTCATCTTGTTAAAGAAATAATGTATGTAGCGCTAGTACAAAATAGTTTCAGACGGAAGTATTTAGACGACACAGGCAAGTGATCAAAGAACACAGAAAATAGAAAAATAATATAAAAAACAGTGAAATACACAAGATGAAGAAGAAGCCAGGAAAGAGTCAATAAATAAAGTTCATAAGTTCAAGTCTTCAGTATCTTTATTTGCATAACTATGTGTACAACATACAAAAGGTCTTATTCTAGTTTAGTACTTTCAACTTAGTAGCCCTTTTCAGGCATCGCAAAGTTTAGGGCGCTATACATGTTTATTGACTATGTTAATTAAAGTATCTACAATTAATACTAGGTATTTGTAACACGTTAAATTTAAGGAATAAATATATCTAAAAGTATAGAGATCGTCATAGTCCTAATATTTTTTGGTTAGATTCAAAATATTCATCTAATGAGTAGAAACAATTTTGAGCCAGGTAATGTTTAAGCTTATTATTAAAAGTGGGGAAATTTTGTTCATTTTTAATTTGTGTAGGTAATTTATTTAACCGCCATGTAATATGGGCTGTTGTTTAACATTGTTATTCTGGTAAGTAGAGTTGGTTTTTATAGAGAGTATTTATGTTATGAGTTTATTTTACTGTGGTGAATTTATTGGTATTTTAATTATTTATTGGTATTTATTTAAGTCATGGATATCTAATGATTTTAATGTTAAGATATTGTGTTTTATAAAATATGGCTTACAGCTTTGGGTGTTATCTATTTGGGCTATCATTCTTAAACAATTTTTTCTGGATAATGAATACATTGTTTGCATTTACACTATTTCCCCACAACATCACCCCGTACCGCAACCATGAGTGCGCGTATGAGTAGTAGGCTGATATTGTTGTTTCCGTATTTGTACTGCATTTGATTTCAAACGTATGTGAATTTGGATAACTTTTAATGTATTCTATATGGGTTTTCCAGTTTATATGTGTATCTATGTTTATTCCTAGAAGGCTAAATGATTCTACGATTTCTAAAGGGGTGCTTTGATAGTTCATATTTATTTTGATTGAGGGATTATTATAGGATCTAAATTGCATAATTTTTGTTTTACTATAGTTTATTTCGAGGTTGTGTTCTTGGAGCCAAAGCGTTACGGTTTGAAGGGTGTTGTGCAGCAACATGTTTGGGTGGTCAGTTTTTTTTACATTTTATTAGGATAGAAATAATCAGCGAATAATATTGGCAACGTTATTTCTTTATCTAAATTTTTGGTAGGTGATTAATATATATCAAAAATAAAATGCACCCTAATACGCTTCCTTGTGGTAATGAACATGTAAGGTCTTTTGTGATCGTACTATTTCTATTTCATTTTTTTGGCTGTTAAAGTTTTCAAGTTGAACTATTTGTTTTCTATTCTTTAAGTAGGATTTGAACCAGTGATAAGCGGGACCACGTATACCTGAGCCATATAGTTTTGACAACATGATACTGTATGAGACTTTATCGTATGCTTTGCTCATGTCTAATAGAAGGCCTAGTACATATTTCTTATCGTTAATATGTTGAAGGGCAGTTTGAACGTATTTATAAACGGCAGATGTCGTAGATCTTGTTTTCCTGAAACCATTTTGACTGTCGTCTAAGATGTTGTATTTTTCTAAGAATGTGTACAATCGGTTGTACATAGCTATATCAAATACTTTTGAAAAAGTTGGTAACAGGGCTATGGGCCTATAATTGCTAGGGGTGTTGTGTCCTCTTTTTTATGAATCGGCTTGACTAGCGAAATTTTTAATAAGTCTGGGAAAAGGCTATCTTGGAAGCTTTGATTTATTAGAAATGTTAAAGGGGTTGAGAGTTCTTCTGCGCATTGTTTGAATAACATAGGTGGTATATCATCAATACCACAACTCTGTTTATTTTTTAACATTTGTATAATTTTGATTGTTTATTTTTTATCAATCTTTCGTAAGTACATAGAATTTGTCGGTGAATTTACTACAGGACTTCCTACTGTTCCATTGCTATTATTTTTATTATTGCCGTTTGTATTTTCGCCAACTGTGGCAAAGTATTCGTTAAAAGTATTGGATACAGTAGTTGAACGTGTAATATTCTTTGTGTCTATTTTTAGGGTCACATTTTCATTTAGTTTTTTTTTTTACCAGTTTTAGTATTAATAATATTCCACATTGTTTTAATGTTGTTGTCTGATTTCTTCATTTGTTTTATGTACGCATTTTTTTTTGAAATTTGTACACTGCGTTTTAGTGTTTTAATGTAATTCTTATAATATTTATTTATGATAGTGCTTTTAGTTTCATTTAGTACAATCCGTAGTGTTCTTTTATGTTTGCATGCTTTCCTATGGTAAGCCATCCCTTTTTGGCGATATTTTTTAATTTTATTTTTTGTACTGGTATATATTTGTTTAACAGTTGTGTAGTCAGGTTAATAAATGAGCCGTAATTATCATTAACATTTCTATTTTGTATCAGAATTTTATCCCAGTTAGCATCTTTTAAAGAATTTTTAAAGCACTGTTTTTCTTATTTTCTGAACAGTATTTTTTTCTTGTACTACGTGTTTTTTTTTTGTTAGTTGGAAAATGTTCTATATTTGATCGAGCATTTATAGATTTGTGGTCTGATAAACCGTAGTCTGTTTTTTTTTTTTGTCAAAAAGGGTAGTGTAATTAGTAAAAAGTAGATCTATGCATGTGGACGACGTTTTTGTTACACGTGTAGGCTTCCTAATTAATTGTTTTAGATTATAGGATTCCATGAAATTTAAGAGTTCTTGAGTTTTCTTTGATAAGTTTGGTGTCTGAAGACATTTCTAATGATCTTTCATCATTCCAGCTTGCAAGTGTGAAGAGTTGAAGAAATATGTCGAGTTTCCATCACACTACAGCCTTCACAACATCTGAAGATCATTCCTGTTACGTGCTATAAAACTGCCGCTGATAAAATTATCTGCAGTATACCACAATAACCGAAAAACCACAAAAATATGTGACGAAATACAAGTAATCGAAAATTGTATAAAATTAATGACCAAAATATATATCTTCCAACATGAAGTTTAATGTAATTTGGCACGGAATTCTGTAGTTAACGGTGTTCGGTTCGGATTGTTCCAGTTACTGGATTCCAATTCCGAATTACTGGCGCGAAGTGTCGGCTCAGTTGCTTTATTTTTATGTGACAATATTTTTGTATAAGGATATAAACCGACTGTAATTTACGGGTTATTTCGTCGGAAATCTCGAACGGTGTTCGGATGCTAAAGAAGTCCATCCTCAGGATTTTGCGCAGCGAGGGCTCGACGCGAACTTCGTTTTTACAGTTTTGGACGTATTCAGCTTCCGAACACTGGTCTAGTTTTTACACGACTGCCCAAAAAAGGAGTGTTATGTATGTTTGTATGTATGTGAGTTTCTTGATTCACCATAACTTTGAAATGCCTGAACAGATTTAGACTTATGGGGTATCGTTAGAATCCTTACTAATATTCTTTGTGTCTATTTTTAGGGTCACATTTTCATTTAGTTTTTTTTTTTACCAGTTTTAGTATTAATAATATTCCACATTGTTTTAATGTTGTTGTCTGATTTCTTCATTTGTTTTATGTACGCATTTTTTTTTGAAATTTGTACACTGCGTTTTAGTGTTTTAATGTAATTCTTATAATATTTATTTATGATAGTGCTTTTAGTTTCATTTAGTACAATCCGTAGTGTTCTTTTATGTTTGCATGCTTTCCTATGGTAAGCCATCCCTTTTTGGCGATATTTTTTAATTTTATTTTTTGTACTGGTATATATTTGTTTAACAGTTGTGTAGTCAGGTTAATAAATGAGCCGTAATTATCATTAACATTTCTATTTTGTATCAGAATTTTATCCCAGTTAGCATCTTTTAAAGAATTTTTAAAGCACTGTTTTTCTTATTTTCTGAACAGTATTTTTTTCTTGTACTACGTGTTTTTTTTTTGTTAGTTGGAAAATGTTCTATATTTGATCGAGCATTTATAGATTTGTGGTCTGATAAACCGTAGTCTGTTTTTTTTTTTTGTCAAAAAGGGTAGTGTAATTAGTAAAAAGTAGATCTATGCATGTGGACGACGTTTTTGTTACACGTGTAGGCTTCCTAATTAATTGTTTTAGATTATAGGATTCCATGAAATTTAAGAGTTCTTGAGTTTTCTTTGATAAGTTTGGTGTCTGAAGACATTTCTAATGATCTTTCATCATTCCAGCTTGCAAGTGTGAAGAGTTGAAGAAATATGTCGAGTTTCCATCACACTACAGCCTTCACAACATCTGAAGATCATTCCTGTTACGTGCTATAAAACTGCCGCTGATAAAATTATCTGCAGTATACCACAATAACCGAAAATCCACAAAAATATGTGACGAAATACAAGTAATCGAAAATTGTATAAAATTAATGACCAAAATATATATCTTCCAACATGAAGTTTAATGTAATTTGGCACGGAATTCTGTAGTTAACGGTGTTCGGTTCGGATTGTTCCAGTTACTGGATTCCAATTCCGAATTACTGGCGCGAAGTGTCGGCTCAGTTGCTTTATTTTTATGTGACAATATTTTTGTATAAGGATATAAACCGACTGTAATTTACGGGTTATTTCGTCGGAAATCTCGAACGGTGTTCGGATGCTAAAGAAGTCCATCCTCAGGATTTTGCGCAGCGAGGGCTCGACGCGAACTTCGTTTTTACAGTTTTGGACGTATTCAGCTTCCGAACACTGGTCTAGTTTTTACACGACTGCCCAAAAAAGGAGTGTTATGTATGTTTGTATGTATGTGAGTTTCTTGATTCACCATAACTTTGAAATGCCTGAACAGATTTAGACTTATGGGGTATCGTTAGAATCCTTACAAGCTAGTTATTCGACGAAGTTACCCGTGAGTCGGTTTATATATTTTATTGATCAAGCTCACATTAGTTTCTATAGCTATATTTTTGTAGTTTATTCACAATACCTATTGATTTAAATTTGAACTCAACATTATTTGACTCTATGTCAAACTAATATTATAAAAGCGAAAGTGTGTTTGTTCGTTCCAATACCCGCAGTCTAACTATGCGATCGGATTGACGTGTTTTTTTGCATGACCATAAGGTATATAGACCTTCGATGACCTAGGCTATTTGTTTTTACTTTACCACCGGAGAAATGTCCTAGCCGATAACGCCGCGGAGTGCAGCAAGTATTATATTATTGTTCTATGTAAAAAAAATATATAAGTTTTTCAGTCTCATATGTCAGTGATGATGATTGATGTTTAGAGAGACTAGTATACGACAAAGAAATAAAAACAACACAACAACACTTACAATTATTGCATTTTGCGGCTGTGTTGATATTTTTCTACCAGGAATAACATCAGTCAATCTTTTTACTACCTCGCAAAACAGAAATCACTATAAGCAAGTAGAAATTAAGTTGACTGGATCTATCTAAACCACCTTCTGCTCTAGGCACCTGTCATCATGACACACCAAATTCAACCATCCCACCGTGAAACTGCAAGGCCTTTGATCTCCGTGTTTATTTAGCCGCAAAGAGTAACCTTACGAAAGCTCGGACACACCGACGTAGTTATTTTCGGTCCTGTCCCTAAATATTTTATGTAATTATGTGCATTATTAGTGTTAGGTGTCGTGGAAAATGGTGTTGATGTCGGGAACGAGGAATTTTACGAATTTTTAACATTAATTTGCAATTTTGTTTCGGAAGACTGTGACATATCTTCATTAGCAAGGTGTAAAGTAAGGTGTGTAAATATTGAAAGACATGGTTGGATGATTATCTATATGTCATGCCTATATCGTAGAATCGATCATTTCATGAAATGCTCGATAATTTCATGAAATGGTCATCTAAAACTGAGTAGGTATATCGTTGAAACATCAACGTTTAATGATATTTCAATCCACATTTGGCCATATCATTAAAATCATTCATGTAGGATTTCCATGATACCAAAGGTGTTCAAACAGATAGGTCTCAAGTATTAAAAAATACGAAGACGAAGGGAAAAGCGGGCTCGCTACGCTTTGCTCCCGCCTTCGCCTTCAACCTAACACGGCCAAGTCGGGCTTCCGTCCTCGCCTTTTTTTTACGATATGATCACTAATGTTTAACCATATTATGAAGTAGCCTTGCGTTTAGCTGTAAATATCGTCAAATGCTAATTACTAATTAATTTCCCAAACTATTTCATTATGAGACCAAATGATCAATTCTATGATATCCACGACATAAACATACTGATGTGATGCTCAAATAATGTTTGAACAAATAAGTGTTTCTTATGTCAAAGTCTTCGGTCACAGCGATGATAACCGAGCGGTATATAAATTAGAGACGTATCTCAGTTTTGTCATATTATTTATTCTGTGGTTATGTGCTGATTTCCACCGCTTCTACTATTGATCTTCGGATATTATTGTCTAATGCAGTGGTTAAGCCATTTCATGCCAGCCATTCCATGACAAAATCTGACACACCAGACTCCAAAGGGTAGCATTACCTACCTCATTCGAAAAACAAACAACATCAAACAAACATCGGTCAGAGGCAGCGTGTTCTGTTCGTGTGTGTGTTCAGCAAATGCTGAAATACCTAACCAATCAATGTCATTATTACTACTACCACGCAACAAGGCACCCTCCTTTAGGATATTGAAATGTCAAAGGAAATTTATAAATGCACAAAACCAAATCTTTTCAACTAATTTCATTTATTACAAATGTAGTAATAATATTAATTTATCGAGGTCAATTTTATCTCCGTCAAAAATTTGTTTTTACTGAGTATTTATTTTTGACATAGTACATACTCAAATTCTGTTTAAAATCGAAAATCTTTCATATGTGAACTAAAGAAGAAAGTCTAATAAATCACTTATTTAAGTTTTACTTTGCTATGATAATTATGAGCTTGATACTTACATTTATGGAAAAATATAAATTTACGAAGCCTCACCTCAAATCATCATAATTTTCAGCATAGCAGCCAATTGGGGATAAGCAGCTTTTCTTGTGGAGCATATTTAACTTATACAGGCTCGGTGCAGTGTTTGTCAGCCACATACCCTCGAACTTTGATTTTGGAGTGAAGTTTGATTTTGATTTTCGGTTTACTCTATAAACATCAAAATAAGAGGATTGCGGAGGCCGGTGAAGATTCGAAGCCTTATTTATGTCACCATTTACAGATAATAATCGTATTATTAAATCCAGAAATCCCAAATTACGTCCCCGTTTTGACGATGCTTATTATGCGGTCGCTTGTCACCACTCATTCGATATAACAGACCGACCAGCCCGGCGGGTAACGATATTAACTGGAAATTAAAGATAACAGAATCAGGTGAATCAAGTATTATTCTGCGGGAATTTTGGAACCTTTAAATGGCGGCTGTCTTCCATGGTTTACCTAATTCGAGTTACATTTTGAATTGTTTGCGTTGGTTGTTGGTTTAGGGCCGCGTTCGCAGAAAATGTTTGGATTTTGTCGCGGCGCTAATTGTGCTTATTAACGAGGTTGTTTCCGTCATCTTGTTTGCTTGTTTTACTTTCATTTTAAAAACAAATAAAGGAAACATCTTGGTCTTTCCCATGTCTTCTACACACATATTGGATAGTTTCTGGAAGCATCGATTAATGGTTTCGTCGCCATTAATATTCCAAGGAGCCTGAATCAGACATTTTGCCAATTACGTATTTCATTGTGTTAGCACTAATAGACAGACGGAACACATCAATTCCCATCAGATGAACTTAGAGCTAAACCAATAACGTGGTGATTTTGTTTATCATCAAACATCATCGGCATCGTTTGTCTAGCGCTTAATTATCTTTAATCCAGCCCCTATTCAATCAGCGAATCCCGTTGTTTACCGTTTGTCTATCGACGGTTACAGCGCAGCTCCCGGCCAATCAAGGCGTCTGATATGTTTATTTATACAATGGAACGACACAGTTGTGGCTTGGGAAGCAGAGGTGAAGCTGGCATGTTCAGAAGGTACCGATAGCAGTTAGAAAGTTAGGCCTGGGAGTGACGATGTTAAGGCATCGCCAAATAAACTGGTCGCTATCAACGTAACTCAAAAGGCAGCCAAGAGGCCTAACCCTAGCATTGCAATGCATGCTCACTCTCATATAGACATAGTATGAGTTATGGTTTCTAGGAGCCCATTATCTCTGTTGAATGCATTGACAATATTTTTGTGCTACTCTGTGCTTGAAATTAAATAATCATTACATCAAGTCACATTATGTCCTGTTGCTTTGTGAAGATCTCACTATACCCATCTTACTATCCCAACCCGTATTCCAGTTACTATTACTCGTATTTAATGGTTATCATGCAATCAAGTGGCAGTGGTTACCAAGTTCAATTCTCACATCCGTTTATCAAATTCCGCATTAAAATTCGAAGAATGCGACAAGATGTTATCTCCAGCACTTCCTTTATAAACCTTGTTCACTGAATTACACCGGACCGATATTGGGACCATTGTTGGGAACGAGAGAGCTGTTTATATGCAAGCTTGTGAAACCAGGTACACGTTGCGATAGTGAGCTTTCAGTAACGGGCTCGGTGTAAACAAGGCTAAAGTGGAGCAGAACAGAATGGATATTGAGATTGATTTATGGTAATTTTAGCGTAAAGAGCAAGTAAAGGCTGCTCTATTCTAATCAATCTACAGAGGTTATTTAGAACATATTAATTTACAGGAAAACGCAATACTCAGCCATGTGGTAATGGTATTTCAACCTACGAATTTCAACACCGTGAAATCATATAAGACCATCAACCGTTCACTCACATCCTTGATTCACATGTGGTATAGCAGACGGGGATGAGGAAGCCATGCAGATGACGATCCCACTAGATAATATGACACTTAATTCAACTGCCCCACTTTCCTGAGGCATCAACATATTTAACGGACTCTATGACTTTGGGAATAGTGAAACACTAATATATACCCGGAAAAACCTGACACCAGAGGCCATCACTATTTTGTACGACTAAAAGCAACTTATACGTCTCAGAATTCACACTTATGGAATTCCTAAACAGCAAAATGAGCACGCCGCAATCAAGCACGTTTAGATTACCTGTCCGTTGCACTTCACATATCTCGCCTTGGATAGGCCCGAGCTCAAAGCCTGACCCGAATCCTTTATCGAGTTCTGCTGTGTGCATCTGACATGGTAATACTTCATGAGAAAATTGTGTGGCTTGTTGTATTTTGTGATGTTTTTTGGTGTTGCTTTGTAAGTAATCTCGCGTTTCGTTATATTTTGACTAGCTGTGCCTGCGGCTTTGCCCGCGTGGTCGTTTCATGTAAAAGTAGCCCATACGTGTTATTCCAGGACCAAAGTACCTAAAAAGTACAATATACATAATTTAATCAAAATTCGTTCAGCCGTCAAATAGTTTTTTATCGATTGCTCGGTATCGAAACAACGAATAATATACATATTTTTTGGTACTCACTGCTTTATAATATGTATGATAGATTAAATTGTATGAGATTTATTTACTTTCAAGATTTATTTTCTTTATTGATTTTTTGTAGAGGTGGCCTACCGCTATAATGTACAAGTCCGCCTTTTAAAGTACCACGCCTTTGTAAGATATTCATCCGCCAAGCAATAGTGTGTAAACAATTCTGTGTTTCAGTTTGAAGGGCAATGTTTGCAGCGAAATTACTGGGCAATGAGATTTAATAACCAATGTCTCAGGGTGACGAGCGCAGTGCATTTAAGCGCAAGATTTTGCGACCAAAGCGTCAGTCCGACATCAGCGGTCACATGAACAGTCTTATCCATCGAAGTTATCCATCGTAGAACTTCGATGGATAAGGCTGTGCATGAGACGGATTTTGACCAAAAATACTTCATGAATAAATGCCTATTTATTTATTAAGCCTGGGCCTTGGCAACTAAGCGTTGACAAAGAATACCACACTGCAATTAGATTCAAATAACATTTCGGGAATAGCTTATTAAAAGCATAATTAAGGGCAACATTATAAGCTTTAATAATTATATAAAAATGCCTTCCCTGGAAAGAAATCGGACACCTTTCAAAGTAACTTTTTAAATTATCTTTTTTGTACGGAGCCAAGTTAAATTGAATTAATTTAGTCGTCATCGCATTGAGACGATTAATTTTTTATTCTGTTTTACAAGAATCTGCTATGGGCGAAGCAGTTTGTTACTTAAATGTTTTTGTGACATAGCGTAAAGTAGAATATAGAAGAAGGTCTTCATTCACCATGATAATGGGCCAGCGTGGAGGATAATGGTTCAAGAAAGCTTAAGTCCTAGGGCTGATAATGATGGTTTTTCATATAAAGTATTTTTTCTTTACTGTTCACCACTCTGTATGTAGCCTCTTAGATCTTTTTTAAAGTCAGGTTAGCTACGTCTCTGAATGCCGAATGGCGTACATACGCGAGAATAGCCTTGACGACTTTGCCCGTCAATTCATAACAAAACTGGCATTGAATTCGTTGCAATTATTGACCATTAGTTGTGGTAATTCGCGTACATTCTGCTCGGGTATCCACTACTTCATACTCAATGCTAAGACAGATGTAACCCGCTGTAGAAGTATTTTATTATAGAAAAGCTGCAGATCAAAGTTTTTAAGTTCGCCCTTATTGAATTAATTAATGAATAGTATTTGACTTATTAACAGCTGCAAAGTTTTGAATATTGATACGATTTTCCAATATCATATTGTATAGATTAATAAACAATTAAATATTTTCCCCTGTACATTTAAGTTGAAAGTCTTCAATGCGTGCGTCATTATCAGTCATGACCTACGGAGCCGACACGAGGACACTTAAGGTCGGCGAGCTATGGAGAGAGTATCACAAAACAAGATCCGAAATGAAGTGATCGTACAGAGAATCAAAGTTACCGACACAGCTCAAAGAATTAGCAAGCTGAAGTGGCAATGGGTTGCTCACATCTCTCGAAGAACCGACAGCCGTTGGGGTAAATGAGTTCTAGAGTGGAGACCGCTTATAGGCAAACTTGTGCGCCCGCCGGCCAGGTGGAGTGACGACTTGCGAAAAACGGCTGGCAGGAACTGGATGAGGAGAGCCGAAGATCTGGCTCAATGGCGTTCACTAGGAGAGGCCTACGTCCAGCAGTGAACGAGTATAGGCTAATGATGTTTTTTTTTATATTTGAAGTTTATTTTATATACCCGAGCCATTCTTGTGCCAAAGACAACGATTACGATAAACTTGAAAGGCTGTTTGCTACCATGCTTGACTGCTTTGGTAAAAATTGGACCATTGTTCGTAATCTTCCATGATAATTTAACTTGAGAAGGAAATGATTTCAGGTAAATATATAAATATATTCAGGAAAATTCACACCAATTACCTAGCCCCAAACTAGGATCCCCTGTACTATGGATGGACATTAGATAACGGATAAACATAAATATATACAAATATTACATCCATTACTCGGAAATAAATATATCTGCTCCTTGCGGGATTCGAACCCGCAATCGTTTGATTTCGTAGTTAGGGTCACTAGCCACAAGAGCAACCGGTCGTAACTTGGGCTTACCTTTTGCTTTGCTTTGGCTTACATTTCTGGCGAGGTATATTCTTGGAATAATTTATACCAACCTCATTTATTCATATATGGTATCCGCTCACTTAACATTCTAAGCATGAAATTGAAGCAATCCTGTCGTTTTCTAAAATTACTTTCTACGGCGGAGCCCCAAGAGCGCTATAAGATTCTCGGATTAGCGGCAATATTTCGTGTTTCAGGGGAAAATGGATTATGCTAATACTGGCTTATGTCACTTTTTGTATTCGTCGCTTTCTAAAACTACAAAAGATGTTATGCATTCTATAATTCGATAAAAACGCAATATAGGGGCAACAAACAATATAACTGGAGGCCTGATCGGTTTACTTTCGCAGCCAGATTTGCTGTCTAGTTCTCCTATCTATCAACTGTGATTTTTATCCATCGTTCGACCGTTAGATTTCATAACTACATCACTGGAAGGAAATAGCAAAGGATACGGAGCTAAACCTAGTGTTACATACATTCTCTTTAGAGACCGTCACTTCAAAGACAAAGTCTTGATAGTGTTCATTCAGCAGTTACTCGTTAAGCAAGTATGAATACAAGGGTACAAGCAGTATTAACATTAGGTACCATCAAAAACATGAAAGACACAGATCAATATTAATAGATCTTACTTGTACCTGGAATTTGGTGCTTCCCTGACCTGTAACCTCACAAGAAAATGCAAAGTACAAGAGCACCTAATCGATATAGATAGTGTTACTGCAACACTAGTGAAAGCAAAAGGATATCGGAGTGTAAGTAGTGAAAGTTTAGAATCCTACTGCTCCTATAGTGAAGATTTCTTTGAACCGACGGTATGAAATTGGAGTCAAAACTGATAAGAAACTTCGCCAATTCCTTAAAATTATGAAGCAATTTAATCGTGATCGCACTTCCGGAATTTCAAGTGATGTCGTCCTTAAGAAAACTTCGGAAGCTAATAATACCGAGATGATTACTATTTGTCTGACCATCGATCTGTCAAAGTTTCTTTGGTAAAATCGGGGAAACGCAGGAAAAATAACATACAAAAAAATCTTACTTATAAGAAAGTAGTGCCTTCACCAGGTGAAATATAGAAAAAAAAGAAGTGACAACCGTAGCTCTCAATCGGATAGAAAGATTTTTATGTTTGAAAACTGATGTTATCGAGATGCTTACTCACTATAATGGGGGGTGGGAAGTCGGGGGCTATATACATTTTTAATTTGGGCTTGTGTTTGTCTTCTGCCTATGGTGGCCAGTTCAGCTTCGAATAAACTCTCTTTACAGTGCCCGTATCTATGCGAGTTTTCATAGGAAACTTTAACATTCCAGAATCAAAAAGCTCTCAGTCGGCTTGATTTCTTCCGACATCTTGAACAATTATTATCGTCATATTTCAACAAATTATCACAAAACAAAATCAAACTTTTTGTAAATCTTTCTCTTGAATCTATCTATTGATAGAAACTGCATTACAATCCGTTGCGTAGTTTAAAAGATTAATCGTTACAGACAGACAGTCTCGGCGGGAAGCGACTTCGTTTTATATTGATTCTTCCGACATCTTGAACAATTATCGTCATATTTCAACAAATTAACACATAACAATATCAAACTACACGTATAATCTTCCTCTTGAATCACTCATTCTATTGATGAAAACCGCATTAAAATCCGTTGCGTAGTTTAAAAGATTAAGCGTTAGTAGACGGCGAGAAGCGACTTTGTTTTATATTATGTATTGATAATATTAATTTCAACTCTCTAGATTATAGAGAGTATATGTATGTGTATGTGAGTATTTTAATGTTATTATTATTCTCCGTTTAGCTCCGGGTGACTGTGGTTTACAGACACAGGGGTAAGCTACAAATAATAATTAAGAGCATTAGTGTTAAATTTTTGTTTGTTTAGTTCGCCAAAAAGTTACTGACACTGGTGACAAATCTCGACACAATCATACATAAGTTCCGATTTTCTAATAGCTACAAGTTAAACTGACTATACCTTCCAGTTCAAATAATGTTGCAATTAAAAAACACTTGTCTAACTGAATAATTAATACCTCTCCAAACTCCCAGGAGTGGAATTAAGTAGAGTGCCAATGTAACGCGGTGTTACAAGGATAGGCTGTAGGTTAAAGATAATTTTAGAATAAGGATTCTTTGGTTGAACGAGCGAGTGCGAAGCGTATCCGTTTCTGCTTGGGCAAATATGCTTTCGTATGTCCGGATTTCCGGCTTTTCTCCTCTATAGGTCGCATTTCTCAACCGATCAAAATGAGCTGGGGGGGGGGGGGGTATACTACTTTGACTAAGACCAACGGACGTGGTCAAAACTATACTTGGAATAATTCAACTAATATACGTGACAGTTAGAGTGGAAGGCTGGACACGTTTGCGAGCTATCCGCACTCACCTTGAGAAAGTCCACCGGACTTGGTCGCAACTATAGTTGGAATAATTCAACTAATATACATGAGTAACTCCCATTTTTGCCTTTTAATAAGATAAGATACGAAACAATTTATTCTCACATACTGTATACAGCAACACATAAATCAACAGACAAACTTAAACAAAAACAAGCAACTAAGCACCTGTGTACAAAGATCGCTTCCATGTACAGTGCTGCCAGAAAAGGTCTGAGCTCGGCAAAAAAGCTGAGAATGAAAATCCACAGCGCTGTAAAAAAACCTCGTCAGTTTTCATAAACAAACAATGTAATAAAATACCAAAAAGGATCTATAAATGTTTATGTATGAGGTATAACAACAGGTGAACAGGTGGTACTTTGGACAACAAGCAGAAGTGAGCAACCATTTTTTGTTGTTTGAAGACTTGACCATGCTTAAATTGATCGACTGAGATGAGAAACGTGCAGATTGGCTCAGGACCGATATGAGTTGCGCAATAAAGAATAGGCCTATGTCCAGCAGTGGACTGATACGGGATGATGATGATCACAAACGCCATCAAATATAATACTTGTGCCAATTCTTAAGATTATGCAAACAAGTGTACATTATGTCTCTAGCCGGTAAAATGACATCGAAATGTGGTCACCATAAAGCGCAAAGGGCTCAGGTGCGAGTGGGAGCAAGGGGGGCAAACGGTTCCCATTATATTCGAGCAGTACCGAATAATCGGCAGAGGTACAGAATGGGGCATTTGATTGGATCTGCCATGCATACGTAATTTTCCTGGAAGATCAGAAATTAAATAGCTCCCGTTACCTCGCTTGATTTCCAAGTTTCGGAATGTAATAATTGACACAGGTGACATGATTCAAGAATTAATTGTGGATGTTTGATAGGCTGTGGGCCGCATGTGAATCACACCAAGAGTGAACTAACGCGTGTGATCACTCTTGTAGTTAGTACTACTACTACTGCTGTTCGCAAGTGATTTTTGTTTTGGTTTTGGTTCAGACACTGCACTCATAATTGTTTTGCAGCTTAATAAATACCATGTCACAAATAAAAATGTAATTTATGCATTTATTTTTGGAAGCCTCGTGTCGTGTTGTAATGGTATTTAGTCGAATGAGGTAGTGCTTGTAATCAATCTGTATATAGGTACCTTCCAATGGAATATATTTGGATAGGTCTTCGAAGTTTTCTACGAAGACGGAAGTACGGTCTTAAACATATTCAGGAGTATTTCGCAATTGAACCTATTTCTAAATTTGACCATATTTTTCCAAATATTCATCTGAAATGAGGCAATTTCAAAGAGGTCGTAATTTTAGTGTTATTAAGGCGGAAAATAGTAGAGATGGGTTATACCTACAACATCGATCTGATGGATGGATTACAAGTGATCGATCACTTACCACTGTATGTATATATTAAGGTTAGGTGTACTATTTCTTTTCAAGATTAAACCAAACTTACGTGTCTAGAGTAACAAAGCTTCCATATAGTAACTATCTCGAAGTAATATTTCCATTTCACCAGATATTCTTGGAAATATCTCTGCATCTTAATAAATCAGGAACTTTTCAGTTTGTCACATAAAAGTCGAGGGCCCTGACGGAATGCGATGAAACATTGTAAAAGGATCAGTTACCTACTTAAAATAAATATGGATTGAGACCGAGTTATTTGTTCCTATAGTAGATGTATTTCACCTTCTGTCGTGTCTAAAACTTTTAATGCCACATGGGGCACATTGTCATTTAAAGTTCTACGTATTTTCTGAAGTCGAATGAGAGACGAGCCAAAAGACTCATTATAAACCATGCATAGGTCGTGGCCTATCGTTGTTTTTAAATCCCGAACTCGAAAAGAGAGAGGTGTTATAAGTGAAGGGTGTGTATCCGTAATCTGTCTGTGGCATCGTAGCTCCCAAACGAATGGACCGATTTCGGTGCAGTTTTTTTTGTGTTTGAAAGCTGATGTGATGGTGATGGTTCTTAGCTATAATATGAAGATCAAAGCTCCCAAAGGTATGGACCTATTTTGATGCGGTTTTTTATGTTTGAAAGCTGATGTATTCGAGATGCTTCTTAGCTATAATGGGGGGAGGGGATTACAGTTTAATTCCCCCAAGCCCATTCCATCATCGAAAGACTCTACACGTGCACACGGCGATGCGCCACTGTTTTAATGGTAGATAATATTCACGGAAATAATAATATAAACGGAAGAAGCGTTTTGCTTCAACATTTGAGTCTGTTTCCCGATAACCATCGGGAGGCTGGGAGCCTTCAAGTTACGATTAAACTTGTTACTTTTCCAGTACCATCCTAGATAATCCAAAGTTGTTGAGATATGAGGGAGACAAAGTTTAAATGACAGACAATTCGGTCAAATGAGGTGTCAATGAAAGAGCTTAAATGTACTTTTCAAAACATTTTTTCTTACTAATTTTGTTATAAGCCAAAGAGTATCTCGGGCGGGCTGACACACTCTGATACCGAAGGCCAGCAGCTACCTCATACGATAGGCAAGCAAGCCAAAATGTGAAATAAGTTATATAAAAACGTTGAAATAAAATCATTTATGCAGTAGCCATGTCATAGTGAACCTTAGAACGGGGTATCATAATTAAATGCGTATACCACATTTCGTGCCTGTGCTATTAACGTTGAGGAATTCCCTAGTCAGGACCCATGGTAAAACTTAAAACAGGCTATTACAATAAAATGCGTACAAAAATTTTAGTGTTGACCGCTGAAGAGTTCCTTTATATGGAGCTAATCCTGGATGTCTATTCAGGTCATACTTACCATAAAAATTCATCGTCATCGGAATTCGGAACTGAATTAACATCGAAAAATTCAATTGCGTAGGATAAGAGGAAGTGGTTCCAATTCAGCTAGCAAAATTTGATCTAAACAAACATACTACATTGCAAGTTAAATAAAAGCTTTGAGTTAATAATCAGTTCACCGCAACTTAAGTTCAGGGCGAAAAACTAGTTACGTCAGCTAGTACCTAAGTACTTTTGAGCCTTTGTATACTTACTTCTGAAAGTAATTTATCTGGCTTCTATACTTACGACCAATACATTACATATAACAAATAAATTGGTAAATTCTCCCTTGAAACTTGTACAAGCACATTACAAAACCTTGGGAAGTAGCTGTTACTGAATACAACTTTGCAAGGTTCAATGTGGGTTTGTATATTCCGGTATGAAGGGTTGTTTTGAAACTTTCAACCAGCGAGACGAAACGAAATTCAACGTGTTTGGCAATAGGGCTATTTAGTTGCTAGTTGCGCCTCGCTGTTACACCCGCGTGGATTATGATGATGGATGATGATGATGATGAAAAGTAGCCTATGTGTTAATCCAGGATATAAGCTATCATGGTACCAAATTTCATCCAAATTAGTTCAACCGTTTGAGCGTCAAGGAGGAGATAAAAGAAAGTTGGCGCTAATCGGTTTTTGTGCATTTTATGACGTTTTATATGGACTGTCAGTTCTAAAGTATGGAGTTGTGCATCGCGCATACGAAGTTTTCCGCTCGATAAGAGAGTATTCATTTTTAAAACTCTAAGCTCTGATTGGCTTCTTTACTACGCTACACTTTTCTGATTTATAATGTTAGTGTGATTAATTGATTACGTAGATTTAACCTGAGGAATGAAAAAATACTCACTAAGTTTGTTGGATATAAATAAAATAAACGCACGCCGATCTGCATTTATAAAAGGGAAATTTAACTACTGGATACAAAGCATTACAAATTTTTGCTATTTTCCCAAAATAATCTTGGATAAAGTACCTACACACCGGACTACAGACACCTATAGTTCCCGGGGTGTATGGCAGCAGCATCTCTGAGTGGCATTAAATCCATCCCCATAATTCTAAGCACGTCAGACCAGGAGCGTCTGACGTGTTTAGAATTATGGGGATGGATCACAACACTGAGTGGATGAATGGATTTACTAAACACTACTGACCCAAATTTCATGAAATGTTTCATGATCACGCTGGAGTAGAAAAACTTGTCCTTTTTGAGCCAGACTAAAAAGGCACCTGTAAATTTAGATAGATAGATAACTCACTATCATATCAACTACTACAAATAGAGATGTTAAAATATTATACTCATTACTCTTACGTAACGAAAAAATAGATTTCCGGTATGCGCCCTGTACACTAATGCGACTACTTTTTTATCGTCTATTTCGCATTCATACGTTAAAATAATATTTTCCTACGCGAAATATGAGCGTAGCAGATACGCGTCCCGGAAATGTTCGAGACAAAGGTTGAGGGGAGGAAGAGGGGATGCGCTCCCCCTTGTTGTCGTGCAAAACAGTGCTGAGAGTTTCATGAAAATTGGTTTATTTTTTACGCACACTTACGCGTGAAAATTTATTAAGATCAGCATCGTGTTCAGGGTGGTCTGGCCAGAGAAATCAAAGACTTTCAATACTTCGTAAGATACTCTAATACTTCATTTCTGATCATGTAAAGTAAATGCTTAGGTAGCATATTCATGGTCGATCGTAGACATAATTGCATAGAAGACCCAACATACAGTGCTAGACCAAAACAAACATATTTGGAATTGAATCAAAAGATAAGGGAGAGGAGAATCCGATGTTTCTAATCATAGACATAAATCATCTAATCAACTTATTGGGTTCAAAATTGTAAGTAGACATTTGAAACTAGACGTAACAATTTTGAAGCCAATACTTATTGGGTTCAAAATTGTTACGTCTAGTCTAAAAAAATAGTTAAGCCCAGTTTAAACATTGATTAGTGAAAAGTGCACGTGACACGTGCAGGACCTGAGACCCAATGCTCGCGTTACCAAGATCATCTAGTTTTCGAGAAATGATTGTGTTTATTCATAAAAAGAATCGATAAAAAACACCACTATTTAAATGCTAATATCGTAAACTGTTTAGGTTTATTGATTAATAGATATTACAAAAAAGAAAGGATTTATGGAGTTTCCTGTTACAAATGAAAATATTAATAAACGTAGTGAGAAACGAAACGTTAGCGTTGTCGTACTATTTTATTTTATTACTTATGGCAATACGTGAAATTCCAATGTCAAGAATTGGGTTCATGATTTAGAAATGAGATTAATCTCGATAAACGCGAGAATAGTTCTCCAGTACTTGGCACTTCTCTCTCGAACTAAGCACTTGTCAACGTGTAAATGGGCCTTATGCGATGTGGTTACAAATAAGTTAATTAAAAAAAGTTTTTTTGCAGTAGCCATGTCATGGCGAAACTTAGAACGAGCTACCACAATTAAATGCGTATACAACATTTCGTGATTGTACTGTTAACCGTTGAGGAGTTCCCTAGTCAGGACCCAACCCTGAGTGCAGCAACCATGTCATGGTAAAACTTAAAACCGGCTATCATAATAAAATGCGTACACTAAATTTCGTGTCTGTGCTGTTGATCGTTGATGAATTCCTTTATCTGGAGCTAATCCTAGGTCATGATTACCATAAAAATATATTGTCATTGGAACTGAGCGAACATGTAAAAATTCAACTCCGTAGGATAAGAGGAAGTTCAGCTTGCAAGATTTGACCTAAACAAACATACATACAAACATTGCAAATAAAAACTTTGAACAAGACATAACTTATGACACTCTTGCGATGAAAACGAATCGATTGATACCTCGCTTGTCAAAATCGCATCAAGATTTTAGTTTGAACACATGGCCCTTCCTTTGCATTGCCGTAGAAGAGTAATAATAACAGCCTATGACATGTATGCCTGAAGACGAATCGATTGACACCTCGCTTGTCAAAATCGAGCCAATAGGGGCGACGCTATAGTGGAACATACACATACCCACATATATAGAAACACACATAAATACATACATAGACTGTTAAACTCATTACCCTACCCTTGCTTTGCCATAGTCGGTTAAAAAGGTGCACTGCACTGGCTTTGATACTACAGCTAACGTATATATTTAAAGGGGAAGTACAAGAGCTTCCGAAGCAACCCAAGGTTTCCTTGAGACGTGCTGCGGTGCCGACCGTGCCGTCATCTGAAATCATAACTTGATTCGTTCAATTTGGGCAGTTATTGGCAACTGGAAGTATCCAATATTATAATAAGTCTGTTATGGATGTTGGTACGTTCTTCACTATTTGTAACCCCCGAACTCCATAGAGAGGGTTGCTATAAGTTAAGGGTGTGTAATTGATGTATCACTGTATCCGTGTGTCTGTCTGTGGCTTCGTAGCTACCAAACGCGGTTTTTTCTGATTAAAAGCTGATGTGATTGAGATGGCTCTTTGCTATGATAGGTGGGGAGGGGTGGGGGAGGGGGGGGGGGAGATCATAGCTCCCAAACGAATGCACCGATTTTATGAGGGTTTAATGTTTAAAAGCTGATATGATCGAGATGGTTCTAAGCTATAATGGGAGGAGAAGATTTGGTGAGGATCGTAGCTCCCAAACGAATAGACCGATTTTGACGCGTTTTTTTATGTTTAAAAGCTGATATGATAGAGATGGTTCTAAGCTATAATGGTGGGTAGAGGGTCTGAGATTGTATAATTTTAAATTTGTGCTTGTTTAAGCTCCACACGAATTCACGTACGACTCTTCGTGATTTTTAGCGCCTTAACAATAGGTGGGGAGGGGGGGGGGGGAGAGATCATAGCTCCCAAACGAATGCACCGATTTTATGAGGGTTTAATGTTTAAAAGCTGATATGATCGAGATGGTTCTAAGCTATAATGGGAGGAGAAGATTTGGTGAGGATCGTAGCTCCCAAACGAATAGACCGATTTTGACGCGTTTTTTAATGTTTAAAATCTGATATGGTAGAGATGGTTCTAAGCTATAATGGTGGGTAGAGGGTCTGAGATTGTATAATTTTAAATTTGTGCTTGTTTAAGCTCCACACGAATTCACGAACGACTCTTCGTGATTTTTAGCGCCTTAACAATTGCAGTGCCACTCAGAACTTTAGATGGAAAATCTGGCGCGGCTCTGCATTTCGATTAATATCTACTTCGAAATGTAGCAGCCCTGAGTACAGTCACTATGTTATGGTCAAGCTTAAAACTAATATCATAATAAAATGCGTACAAAAAAAAGAATTGTCTGTGCTGTTAACCGATGAAGAGTTATTTTATCTGGAGCTTATCTAGGGTGTCGGTTCACGTCATGCTAACCGTAGAAATGCATTGTCATCGGAACTGAACCAACATATAAATATTTTTCTGCGTAGGATAAGAGGAAGTTATTAAAATTCAGCTTGTAAGATTTGACCTAAACAAACATACATACACACATTGCAAGTTAAATAAAAGCTTAATTAATAAAATAAGTTAATTTGAAAGCATTTAAAAAGGAAGCTTTTATGTAGTAGCCATGTCATGATGAAAATTAGAACGGGCTATCACAATTAAATGCGTATACAACATTTCGTGTCTATGCTGTTAATCTTTGAAGAGTTCCCTAATCAGGAGCCAAAAGGAGTTCCCAAGTCAGCAGTCAAACCGGAGTGCTGCAACCATGTCATGGTGAAACTTCTAACCGGCTAACATAATATAATGTTTATACAAAATTTCGTGTCGGTGCTGTTGACCTTTGAAGAGTTCCTTTATCGGAGCTGTTCCTGGATGTCGATTCAGGTCATGCTTACCATAAAAATGCATTTTCATCGGATGATAAGAGGAAGTGGTTCTTAATTAGCTTGCAAGATTTGACCTAAACAAACATAAGTACATACATACATACGAGTACATACAAGATACAAACATTGCAAGTTAAATAAAAGCTTTCTAAAACCAATGGGACCAATAACAAATTAGTGTAATTTTATAAATTCAGTGTGAAGTAGTCGTTTTAAAGTAAAGCTAAGACGTTAGCTATTGACAAAACCATTCCGATGCTTCAATTTTAACCTTGATATTTTTATTCCTGCCTTCAAACGCTTTACATTAATGCCGCAATATTGACTTCCGTTTTTAGACTTCATTTATTTTGCAAGTTGCTCGACCTTTCAATAGAAAGTGAAATACCGAAAAATAAACAACCCATATTGCAGATTTCAAAACATTCGAACGTAGGTGTGACCGAAAATACAATGATTTAGTGATGTGTGAGTAACTAACATGATATTCATACACTAATGTGCAGTAAGAGCACTCACAAATTTTTTTTGACACGAATTGCGAAGGAACGAGATAACCTTAAAAGGTATTTGTTTCTCGACATTTTCTCTTCGAGTCTTCAACTCAAGAGTAAGCATCGACTATAGAGTAAGCTAAGTACATAGATAGGCAAACATTATTGGCAGACGGCCGCATCATCAGCTCTTAGTTTCGGGTGCGAATTGGATTAAATGTTCGAATATTCGTCCTTAAAATATACTTTTATGGACTCTAAACCACGCCTAGCATCTAGCAGCTTATTCCGGTTATTTATTTTCTCCGTGGTTTATGACCAGCAGTGTGAAACGTACCTATTTTTAACAGATTAAAACTACATCACGATATTACCGCGATACCTCACAACAAGACATAAGATCAAAAACTTAAAACAAAAAAGTCTATGACACTCTTGCGATGACGACGAATCGATTGATATCTCGCTTGTCAAAATCGGACCAATAGGGTCGACGCTATGGTGGAACATCCACATACCACATGTATGTGGATGTATGTATATATGCACATATATACATAAACTGTTAAACTCATTACCTTTCGTAGTCGGGTAAAAAAGCTTTTGCGCGGGTTACGCTTCGACCTCGCGTAAATTTCACACCAGACGAGAGCAACTGTTCACTCTTTTTATACTGTACTGAAGTTAATTCTACTTTGAACCTAATGTAGGCGTAGGTCACACAGGCTACGTTCAATAATATGCTAATCTCAGAATAAAGTTAAATATCTATTCTTATAACTAGCTGTGCCGCGGAATGCCGCGGCCCGCATGGTCATTTCATTTAATTGCTATTGCTCGATCTCGTACAGCTTATTTTCAACACCAGACCTCATATATGTCTAACTTCATGTTTAATAATATTAACAAAATTAATAATATTTATGAACTCACTCACTCGAAAAGTAAATTTAAAATATATACATGGTTATTAACTTTGAACTATGAGAAGACGGAGGAATTCATTACCTTACTTAGGTAGGGTATTGAGCTCTTTCGGCTACCTCATAGGTAATGTTCATACACATTCAACACACACACACACACACGGACACACACACACACACTCACACATTACATATACATTCCCTTACTTTTGCGTGTTTCAATTGGAAGCATCGCTTCATTTATGTAATTTAAGGTTCCATAAAGAATTGTATCATTTAGGAAGGAGGTTCCCAAGTTACAGGTTAACCTAGTTTGGGGACCAATGATTGTAATGTTTTGTAACCGGAGCTTATTTCAATAAAATCTTATTATTATTATTTAAAAGTAGCTCATACGTGTTATTCCAGTACCAAAAGTATATAAGTACAATAAACTACATCTCTTCAAAATTCATTCAGCCGTCAAATAGTTTTTTATTGATTGCCCGGCTTCTAATCATCGGATTAAGATACCAAGTACCCCAATTTTTAAGTCAAACCCTAAGCTATCCAAAATTAAAAACCGCATTGCAATCGGTCCATTAGTTTTTACGTGATGCGCGAACAAACATACAGAGAAATTATAATTGATAAAAAACATTTGCGGGCTTTACTAATTTTGAAGAAATGCAGTATATAGAGGCATGGAAGCAACGATTGGGGTAAGTGCCAAAAAAACTAATCCATAGAATTAGAAACAACTTCTGAGAACAAGAAATATAACTATAATAAAAAAAGTTGAAGGTACATTATGTTACAACAGGCCACAGTTTTTGCAGTGGGACTTCGGACTAAAAGAAATAATAAATAATGAAATAACGAAAATTGAAGTTCCTAATGACCTAAGAAATGAGATATCTGGAGCAAAGCGCATCACAACCTTTCAGAGTTCTCGTTCTCGATATGACAAGTGACTGTTTTTTCAACATTCAAGCTACAGCAGATGTCATAATAATTGTGACAAAGAAGTACAATATTTCAACCGCATCAAGGTTTGATTTTGAAAACTAACGCGAGCGAAATTCATATTAAATATATATAAAACGGCAAAAAAATACTCACTCACGAAATAGAAGATCGGAAATACTCCGACCAAAGGTTGTTTGGTCCGCATCAAGGTTGTTTGTGCGAAACGATAAGCCCGGCCTAGTTAATGCTAATCAAAGATAATTGTACATATATAGAATCCTGAAAAGAAGTTATCGTTTTGAAAAGAGGAAAAACTATTTCTGATCTCAAAAACGTAGAGTTGCATAGACTTGTGACCCAGAACACAATAAGCAGAGAAAATAAGAAAGATCTAGAATCTATGATTGAATGGTACTTGCCAGAGAACTGCCAGGAATTTTACAGGAAGCAGTGTCATAATTAATAACATTATTTTTTAAATACTGGTAGCCCCTTGGATTGATATGTCCTGGAACTTAGCCCATATGAAGGGAAAAACTATTGTACTTTGACCCATTTCTTTAATAGCACTTATAAAATACTTTTTATTATAATTCTATTTGATGGTAATGTTTTAATAACAGGTGTTTTTTTTTTTGTTTTTTATCATCTCATAATTATATTTGGGTATTTATGTATTTATATAATATATATTTATTTATATATGTATGTATATATATTGGAAATTTATATATTATTATATACTATTTCTCACTAGTTAGTATTTTTATATCATAATGCACCCCGTCCCTCACAACTATAACAAATCCTCTCCATCCAAAGGTTGCCTGGAAGAGATCGCTTTTAGCGATAAGGCCGCCCATTGTACACTTCTTCTGCTATTGTTCCTTTATTTTTTGTTGATTTTGTTTGTGGTGTGTGCAATAAAGAATTTTTCTATCTATCTATCTATCTATGAACAAACAGTATCCTCTGAAATAGTTTGTATATTTTATATATTGAAAAAACATTAATTATTTATATTAAACAGTTTTATTTAATTTCTCATTGAATGGTGATTTGGCACTTATCCCATTTGTTGATTCCATGCCTCTATTGTACTTTACTTACTACTTACTTACTACTAAGGTACTTTTGGTTCTAATAACACATATGGGCTACATTTAAATGAATTGACCACGCGGGCAAAGCCGCGGGCACAGCTAGTTAGTAATATTTACTCTGAGTTACTAATGTATGAAAGCTTTTATTTACATCGTGATAAGTAAGCAAACTGTTCTCCTTTCTCTACTGAATAAAATCTGTAATTAATGTTCTTTTGAAATATTAGAGATTGAATGTGATGAAATGTTATTTTTCGAAAGTGCTTTTTGTAGCTTTATTACGACTTAAATCATAATGATAAAATTAAAATAACTAAACTGATTAAAGATATTTTCATTGCCATTCCACAACAAATCCAGGCCTTTAAATCGCGGGCGCTGGTTGTGGAGTAATATATGAAGTACTACGAGTATCTATGCTCGCGGATAAACCCAGAGATATTACCACGCGGGCAAAGGCCCGCGCAAAGTTAATTTCTCTGGGTTAAATGTAACCTATGTATTATTCCAGGGTCAAAAAGTACAATATACCAAATTTCATAAATCTTTGTTTAGACATCAAATCGTTTATTATCGATTGCTCGGCTTCTACATATCGAATTGAGATAACAAGTACAGAAACCTAAGCTATCCAACAATGAAAACCACATCGCAGTCCGTGTATTAATTTTATTAAAAAAATAGTACTACACTTTTAAAATTAATAGATTTAAAGTTTTATTAAATTGCTTGGCTCCTACTCACCGGATTGAGATACTAAGTACACCAGTTTTAAAAGCTTTTATTTAACTTCACTTGTATGTAAGTATGTTCCTATCTATCTAAGTGTATGTATTTGTCTGACCCGGAATCTTGCAACTCAATTTTCGAGCACTTCCCGATTAGTTACTCGGCTGAAACTTTAAGGTACCTTATAACTCGATGACAATGTATTTTTAAAAAAAGAAGGATAAAAGTATATTTTTTTTATTATCTTCTTCGTACATACAATTTTTTTACTTACTACCTTATTATAAATATTCAGTTACTTTTACTTCGTAATCAGCATCCATAATATTTGTAGTATAATACAAAACATTTTTTGTAAAATATAATTTATCAAAACTAGCACAGGAAAATTATTATCCTAAACAAAGATTGCTATTTTGAGCCCAATGGACATTAATTTAAACGAATTACAAATCAATCATACCAATATCACACGTCCGCATGCAACGGAACGCAAACGTCTAATGAGCTCTTCTCTTCTCAAACAATTTAATAAGCGTACCATACCGTACCGCTACTACCGCTATTACGGTCAATGACGTCACATCCGACCGGCGCCCGCGCACGTGTTCCGTGACGTTACGATATAGTTGACAGGTACAATGGATTGATTGAAAGACAGGTTGTTTACATACAAAGGCGATTGGTGATAGTATATCTTGATTGCCTTAGTGGTGTTGTGATGAAAGTTTCTTATGTACCTTATATGGATGAAACAACCATTTAGAAAGCAATCTAGAAGGATTATTTTGTTTTGAATGGGGTTGGCTTGGGTTGCTCACTAATTCTTTTTACTTGGGTAATAGAGTAAACCAGCTCAGCTATTCATGATTCGAGATCGCGAAACGTGGTAGAAGATAGCGTAGAGCTAGGGTGCTTCGCCCTGCAATGGGACACTAACTAAAAATAACATAGCACCTATAAAGGCTACATGACGATACAAATTCAATTTACGATGGAAAAGTTTTCAATAAACGTAACGTAAAATTGTTTCACCAAACAGTCTCGAAAACGATCAAAAGTCAAGCCCCTTGTCACATCGTAGCCAAAAATTGGATGCTCCTTTCAATTCATTCAATTGACATCATAACAGTAATAGGTGTGGTTTTTATCATCACGCCTGTCAAAACAACAACACTGGCTGCTAAATAAGGTCGAGAACTCCGCCCACACTAGAGCCTTGTTATGGATTTCGGGTCAGATGCTAAGGTCCATAAAGTAAGCTGCTAGGGCTAAAGGTGCATATATGGGACCACACTGAACAGATAAACAATTTAAAAAAAATACTTTGTACAATTTGGAACTATTGTCAAATTAGGAAGAATACAAAATTAATTAATATTCTACTACATTGACGAAACTGAGTTATCTGTGTTCCAATAGTGTATAAATGTGAAATGAAATTAACCCAAATGCCTCATATTTTATGTAACAACAATGTCGAACTGATTTGTCAAAATCGGCCGATTACTAGTATTGCAAAAAAAAACTTGATTAGGTAGGCTAGCAAACGAGACGCAAACGTGTGGCAGTAGTCCACGGTCACGGTAATGTCAAGATAACATTACCGTGCCACGGTGCAAATAAGAAATGTAATAATCCCTACCAATCGATTGGTGGCAGCAAGAAAAATCACCGTATCAATCCGATCAGCCCTTTAAGATTGATCGGATTGACAATAAGATAAATGAAGATTAAAACTCTCTCAGCTCAGAATCGACACGTCCAAGTCAGCCATTAATTGAGCCAGACACATGAAAGTTCATATTATTCAAAAGATTTATACAGTTTAAACTGGAACCCGTGGTCGTGGTGATAGAGGAGTAGTAGGTAAGACATGATCTTCCAATCTTGGTCACTGTCCTACATAATGTCGAAAACATTACGTCACGGCCTGTTGAGGACTTTTAAGATAAGACGTGCCTTTCTAGATGAATGGACAGGGTTCGTTGTCTGATAGGCACATAATGGTGGTTGGAAAATGGACTAGTAGTATACAATAGGAGCTATCGTAAGTGCTGAGCTCTAAAGGTCCGTAGGACAGGAGCGTCTGGAATTGCCGTGACGATTTCTGTCACTGTCTTTTTTCTCGAAAGGTGTAAGTGCCGATTTCTTCCGGAATTTAAATGCTCAAGTAGGAAGTTTTTGAGGAAGTTGTATACCGTTTCCTATAAGTGTTTGATGCTCTATAAGTGCTTGAGTGCTTGAGCTTTGTTGACTTATTTGTTCTTGAAATAATTATCAATAATGATACAATAAAATTGTTATATCTCACCAAAACTTTAAAAAACCGCCAGTATACGCGTGTCCACATGCAAATATTCTCATGCCTGAAGTCAACTACAATTGAATGATTAGCCAGGGTCATGCTAATTGGCCTATTATGCTTTTAGTCGTAATTATGTAGTTGTTTTCAACGATGACATGCGGATATAGAGCTATATGTCTTTTAAGAGGCCTACATAAATGCGTCCATGTATTGAACCTATCAAGTTCCAACTAATTGCGCAGCGCAAGAGTAAATTCAAGGAACCAGAAAACATGGAAAATTCTAACCACATGGTTCAGAAACTCTGCACGTCTTTCAAGTTGAGCACCAGAGACCTGTTCGGAGAAGTGCATCCAAAGTCAGGATAGCTTCAATGAGGGCCTTAAGTCTACCTCCGTTAGAAGATGGCGCCTCAAGAAGAAGACGATGAACCTATTATATTACGTTTTTTTAATTACTTCTGTCATTTCTAAAAAGAGAGAGAGACAGAGTTGATCACAACGCTGGGTTGAACATCATCATCAACACGACCCTAGAGACATCTTGAGCGACCCGGCCGATCCGTCATCTTCACCATCTTTCAACACAATTAGACACAGACACTGAACTCGCCGGCGGTCGAAGGTCCCGTAATTAATGTCGATTTTATTCGCCTTCGAGTTTCTTGCCGATTCTTCTCGTAGGTGTATTCCGAATCGGTGGTCAGTTATGCAATTTAAAGGGCTCCAGCCATTTCATCAGGGCCCCCTCACTACCTAACAGTAGAGATCCAGGGGTGTTTAGTTCGAAACTCCCCAAGTAATTAATGGCAACTGTCCAAGCCGAGGTTCGTACCTCTGGGTGCCCTTGAGCAAGTAGCCAAAACCTTACTTTGGCGTGCGCCTTCTGCGTCACGCATTACGGCGGAGCGCTTTTGCGCCTGCCCCACCTGTATAGGTGACGCTGTATAGGTCATCCTTTCTAAAATAAATAATAGTTTAAAAAAACTAAAAAACACGCTTTATATAGAAAACCAAACTAAAAAATAGATACATTTTAATAGTGTAAATAAGAAACAAATGTTTTATTTCAAAAAAATCGTGGGGTGCATGGGTCAATAGTTATAAATATTTCATTGACAGATATGAGAAGCACCCCACGCTTTTTTTTAAATCATTTTTTTCTTATATACACTATTAAAATTTATTTTCTATTTTTTAGTTTGGTTTTCTATATAAAGCGTGTTTTTTAGTTTTCATCGGTCTTTGACAGGTGTGCAAAATTTGAATGAAATCTGACCGTTTAAAGTGGATCAAAATAGCGTCCAAAGGAGTCGGTTACAAACATACAAACATACAAGTGAAGCGTATAAAAAACCCATCATCACCACTATCATTAGACTACAATAATTGTCAACTACGTAGACCTCTCCTAATTCACGCCAATGAGCTCGGACTTCAGCTCTCTGCATCCAGTTTGGGCCATCTGCTTTCCGTAGGTTGTCAATCCACCTGGTCACAGAGCGTCCTTCACTACGTTTGCAAAAATGACTCTATTCGAGAATTTGTCTACCCCAACGGTTATCGGTTCTTCGGGAAATGTGATCAGCCCACTGCGACTTTAGCTTGCTTATCCTTTTTGCTATATCGGTTACCTTGGTTTTTCGTCGGATATATTCATTACGAATCTTATTTTTCAGAGAAATTCCAAGCATAGCTCTCTCCATAGCTCACTGAGTGACTTTAAATTTGTGGACTAGTTTGACTGTGAGTGTCCATGTTTTGACTCAGTAGGTCATAACTGGTAGGAGGCACTTATTGAAGACTCTTCTTGAGGCACTGAGAAATGGACTACGAGAAAACTTGACGAAGCTAATACTGGGAATACTGGGTTGGCAAAATTCAATGGACCTTTGGTTGGGGATGACAATCTGGTAAAGGGTAAAAAAAAAAAAAAAAACTGGCGCATCGCATCAGATTGCACTATGGAGAGTATGCACACGACCAGACGATCAGCAAAGCGCCACCCTTTTATGGTTGAAATACCTCGCACAAGAACGAAGCGTTACGCTTCTTCATTTATTATAAGAACTGCAAAGAAGTGGAATGCTCTGCCCTCGTCAGTGTTTCCGGTAAAATATAACCCAGGTGTATTCAAATCAAGAGTGAATATGCATCTACTAAGCAAGCGTGCTACATCTTCGACCACATCATCGCTTTCCATCAGGTGAGATCGTGGTCAAACGATTGCCTAATCAGTAACAATAAAAGAGAAGAAAACTGTGATATTCCTGAACATGTTGATTTCCTCGCCTATTTGTAAAATAACTCATATAGTCATATCGAGCTCAACAAGCTTGTTAAGTACCTCTCAGCTTTGTGTAATATTACTAAACTTCAGTGACATCTCGACACTAATGACCCTCCCAGCTTGGATCATCAAAGATTTAACTCGAAAGATGTCCCGTCCCACAACTTTTGAATTCGTGCATTTTAGCTTGGTATTTCGCACGGAGAGTATGTAAATGTTGGGTTTGAAAAGGAATAGTTAATGTTAAATGTAATGTTTCAAATGCATGTAGGTGTTGAACACTAAGGTGAATGTTTGTTATTCGGACAACAGAATTCATGGATTAGTATGCACAGTAAAAGTATGGTTAGCAAACAATGAAACTAAAAATCTAAAAAATATTATTTTTTATACGATCAAAACTTTACAAAATTTTAGAGGGATTTTTATAACAAGCTTTAAGATAAATTACAGGTATATTTTATTTAAAGGTTCTCAACCTTAAATGCAAGTAATGACGAAATTGTCTGTTAAAATGTTTGCCTAGTTTATTGTTTCGTCTGAAAGAGGCGGTTTGAAAAGATATATTCAGAAGCTGAAACAGACCTGGCAATTTAATTTAGCCACCGTTTTTAAAAGAATGACAATAGTAGTCATGAACATATTTATGGACATACCTTCATACTAAACTGATCAAGTACATAATCAGACTACATCAGTCCACTAACTTCAAATACACATTCTTCGACCAAAAACACCCAATTCCAAATTTAATTTCTATCACAAACCAATAAGGTATATAAACATACGGGACTAATCAGTTACGTAAACGGAGCAAATTGAGTGTACTCCAAGGAAGGTCACTGACGAACCGCACGGTTCATTAAAAAAAGTAATACACGTGTTGCGAGGATCGATACTAGGCCTGAACAGCCTCCAGTTTATGTGGGACAAGCTCGCATGGTTGACAGAACAATGAGCATAGAGTGGACTTACTTTATGGGATGTTAGATACTGACGTCCTAGGAACTGGACTGAAATAATCAACTCCGTTGTTTCTAGTGTTATTGTCTCCCGGACATTTGATTCTTGCCTATTATTGCCTGACATATCTTTTTTAAAACTGTCCTTATGAGTAAATAGTTAAATATTTAAACGGGACTTTATCGCGCTGAACTGAACTGTCCATAAGAGATTTAGTTCATTTATTGATAACATTGTATACTTTGTATGACAACATTCAAGACATTGCACTGTTCAGTGGCCTGTAGTATTTATTGGCTTTCTGTTTTCAACTATACTAATGTCGTAAAACTACAAGAACATTGCTTGCGTACGCTTTATTACACGTAAATATACAAGTCAGATATTACGCATAGTGTATTACTATAAGCCGCCACTCAAAATGATCGACAAGATAACTGAATTACAATATCAGATAACACTGATATATGCTTGGAGTTTCTCTGAAGGACACGATTCGTAATGAAGTGAACCAAGAGAGGGCCAAGGTAACCGACATAGCTCTAAGAATAAGCAGGATAAAGTGGCAGTGGGGTGGTCACATTTCCCGAAGAATTGATAACCGTTGAGGTAGACGAGTTCTCGAGTGGAGACCACATTTAGGCAAAACCTTTAGCGTAGGACGCCCTGTGGCCAGGTGGAGTGACGACCTGCAAAACGCGGTTGGCAGAAAATGGATGAAAAGAGAGCTGACGACCGAGGTCAGGGGCGTGCATTAGGAGAGGCCTACGTTCAGCAGTGGAAAAGTATAGGCTGATGAAGAAGATGACAACTTGATTATAAGTTTTCAATTCGAATCTAATTAACGTGGAAAGCTAAATGTGGAAAAAGAGTTCAATAGGCAGAATCTCAGTTCCCTACATTACCAACGGGCTCTATTCTAACCTCTTTGCGTACTACGTTTTAAATATGTTATCTTTTAATTCAACAGCTTCCTTATATGAGCATTCAGAATTATTTAATAAGCAATTATTATACAACTTTCTACTTTCATAAATGACATAATGTAATTATAATATGAAGAGAGTATTGTAATGTAACAGGCGTAATGCGGATGCTAATTTGAGAATATAATATATTAGGCGAAAATTTAGTATGCAAACAGAATTTATGAATACATAGAGTCTGATGAATTACATGCTAACTGGAACGGACCAAGAAAAATAAGGAAATGTAATAAACAAACATTTTTAGAAAGAAAAAAAAACAGAACGGAATGGTTGTGGGTGAATAAAAGGTTATCTGTACTTATAATATCTATACTCTTATCTATTATCTTCACTTATAACTAGCGACCCGCCCCGGCTTCGCACGGGTAGATATATAGAAAGATAAAATTAGTAGGTACTTTATTTGGACAAATAGAACAACAACAATTTCTTACACAAAATGTTTATGTTTAAAGGTTTTATTTAAACTGACGAACCATTTCGTCTTTAATATTATTCTGTTTAACGCAAGGATGTTGAATTACGGTTACTATTTCGTGTATTATTAGCATAGAGCATTAACTACGTCAATGATTATTTTATATGTTCTGTGATTTCGTTTCCATGGCAAAGTTCCATATACAAAGACCCGTATCTCCTTCTTAGTTTGTGATCTTACGTAGTATTTATATACTCTTTGGTTTGTGATACAAAGTAATCGAGATTTTTTTGCAAAATTTAATACCTCGGGTTTCATTATTACAATTTTCGAAGGGAACTCTAATTTTTTGAAAAATAAAATCCCGCTAGTATTACAGATAATTTAACTTTCCTTGTGTGAAAGAATTTTTAAAATCGGGTCTGAATTTTTGATTTTATCCATTACAAACAAACAAACAAATAATCAAATCTTTCTTCTTTATAATATTAGTGTAGAAGTGTGAAAGATAATTTATTGTTTGTCGTATGAGGTAGTGCTGGCTTTTGATGTCAGAGTTTGTCAAGCCGCCCGAGGGCCTCTGACATGGCTTAACGACTGCTATTAATCAATAACAGCCGGGACCGACAGCTTAACGTGCCCTCCGAAGCACGGAGCGATGGAAACCCGCACATAACTTAGAAAAATCATTGGTGCCTAGGTTTTGATTTATTGACCCAGGGTACTTCAAAAAGCTACTAAACAAGAATAAAACTTTTTTAATCGTGTCTGTCTGCTTGTCTGTTCACGCATCACGTAAAAACTATTGGACCGATTGCAATGCAGTTTTCACTGTTGCTTATCCTAGGGTTTAAGGCCGCCTATTGTAACATTTATTCTACTATTATTTCTTCATTTTTGTTAGTTTGTGGTGTGTACAATAAAGAATTTATCTATCTATCACAACACAGTCGTCCCAAAGGGATGGTGTCTCAATCCGATGAGTAGAAAGCCGAGCAATCGATAAAAATCTGTTCGACGGCTGAACAAAATTTGGTATAGGTATTATACTTTTCAGGAGGTTCTTTCGGTCCTAGAATTATATCTATATGTTACTTTTAACCCAGAGAAATGACCACGCGGCCAAAGCCAGGCACAGCTAGACGCTAAATTAATTTAAGGATGCAACAAGATTATCTTCTCTTCTTTCTTCTTCTCTCTAATCTGGAGTTCTCATATTGTTTCTGTCACTCCTACGTGTATCAAAATATTGCATTGTCATCGGCTCCTACAACATTTTCATCTTGATAGGTCAATCAAGAGGAAATTTAACTAGGAAATTGTTTGACCACGATCTCACCAGACGGAAAGCGATGATGTGGTCGAAGGTGTAGCACGCTTGCCTAGCAGAATCATCCAAATATAAAGACGGCGAGTTTGATAAAGCTTGTAAAATATCTAACCGGAATAAAAAAATAGACACATGCAAAACGCAAAATAGTTGAACTCCAATAACTATAAAACGGCCTAAAATAGACTGATATTGCACGTAAGTGACATATCATCCCTCACATATCCCTTTCTTGCAAATATCTGTTTACAACACTGCGAAAAGGAGTTCCCCAGCCATATATCTCGCCTTGACCCAATTGTGTTATTGGAGTAGGCCCTCCCGCAGTTACATCAAAAACAGCTGACACGAGAACGATAGATACATGAATAATGGTTTTAACGATAAATATATGGAATAAGAACATGTCGGTGATGGAATACTTGGAATAGAAAAGGAAGAACTCGAGATTGTAATAACATTATCATAAAGTAATAACTCTAAATAACAACGATATTTAGTGATTTATCAGGTTCCTTCTATCACAGTTGAGAGATTACAAGTTGCCTTTAGTAATCTTGTTAAACAGATTGTGATTTTGTATTTATTCCACAAAAAACAGAATTCGCCTTGAATTTCGGATGAAGCTGCTAGTGAGAAACTAATAATATATAATAGTATAGTTTATGAAACTGGGGATAAAAACACGAGTGTGAGTTTAAAAAGGGAGACCCAGGCGAGTTTTTTTAATAGTACACGAGTATTTTATGTGCCGTTTCGTACACAACTTTATGTATACTCATGCAATAAGAAGGCACCTACTTTTAATAAAAAAACATGTGTCATACTATTTTCTTGATTGTGCTGGTAAAAGATCTTTCGTCATTTTAGTTGCTGTAATATTTGGTCTGAGTCGTTGCTGTTTCTATTATGTCAGGTGGAGTGGTGTAAATTCTCCTCAATATCACTGCTGTCACACATATTTACACAGTAATTATTATTCTCAGAATAAGACTTTTGACCAATAAGAACACAAATAAAGAATAATAAATGAATATTGTAAATTATTGGCGCCTAAATCCAGTCCAGCAGTCACCCGCGAAAGCGCGCGCATTCGCTTTACTACTAGCCGCCAAAGATATTAAACGGCCACACAGAATATAAAACCTCCTTGGTCAGGTCAAACTGTACTAGTGGGAAAAAAAAGAAGCTAAAACCTTCGTTGGTCGGGGCCGTAACTGAGCTATTATAAAAAATAAAAGCATTGTTTAGAATTTAGATCAAAAATCAGTGCTTAACTATATATTTTTTCTTATTAGAGACGTACCGTGCATAAAGTATGTTACGCCACCAATTCTAAGATCATAATCCGAATTTTACGATATGAGTGTAGATACTTAACGAAATTTATATAGCATCAGCATCTTTCAAACACTGTCTGCTGGCTACACAGATATGAGAATACCTAAAGCTAAACGTATAATTATAAAAGCAATGAATATTAACTAGGTGTGTACGAAACACACTTTGTGCAATATAACACCTTCAGGAATATTAATGAATGCTGCCGACGTTAACTATGCAGTTATTAGCCAGGATGTGCTCAATGAAAATAATATTAACATGTTTCGCGGTTTTCATGGTTGTTCACATTAATGCGCATACTTTAAATGAAAGCGTAGTTTGGATGGTTAGTGGTTTGTAGCGAACAGTTGTTGGTACTTTTGTACTTACTGTTTTTTTTTTAATGGATACAGTGTTTAATAAAAAAAAGTACAGTCTTTAATTTGGTAATCATTATCTGAGATGTTTTCAAGCGCCAGTGGGTTTCAGCGTAAAAACCGATACCGAGGATTTAATTATTTTTTAAACATTTCTCATTGTGTGTGATGAAGTGAGTTTTTTTTTTAAACTTTGTTTCAATAAGTACATAATGTTAAGTCAATCGCAGACGAACTATGGATATTGAGCGAAAAAAATTGTAATGGCCTTGAATAGTAATATCGCAATTTATTTTGTTTCCAAATTCTAGAGATAACAGACTACGCTAATCAGACATCATTCATATCATTACACGCATAACAACTCCAACTAAACATATGCCCAAAGGTCGTTTATGTAACGGCAAAGAACAAATTAGGTAGGTTTATTTATATACATCATGTAATAATCTCCGCGTTATAGCGTTCAAATACGCAGATCCGTATCTCTATCTAGAATATTTTATCATTATTTAGATAATCGAGCGATATGCGAGGTTTATCTTTAAATTGACTTTCTCCAATATTTTTAGGTGTATGCCGCGAATTTTCAAACAACGCTTCCACTCGATTTAATATTGTCTGAAAACGATCAACGACGCGAAGTGTTACTCATTTTATGTGACTAAACGGGTTGGCGAGAAACGTCTTCGTTGTAATTTCATAACAAAATTTGTTTATAAACTTCCCTTTATTGGAATAACTTTGAAAACGGGCTGTTAGACGTGTGTTGTAGATTACATCGAAATTAGAATTCCAAAACACATCCTACGTAGATTTAGGAGTATCAAACTAAAAGTAAGTTAACGGAAAACAATAGCCAAGTGTACAAACTCGATAAAGGCTACTCGGATACAATTTATTTTGCAACAGGACCAGCACACCGTCCCCAAACGTAGGCGTGTGTCACTCAATATCACCTACGCACGCAAAAACATATAAATTATCACAAGTGAAATTTTAATATTCTTTAGTAACGGAATAACAGTGAAACGAAGGAAACATTTTCCGGATTCTCGTTACACAGCGCTCCGAGCGTGAAATACATTTGTCTCGGGGAAATTCTTAGAGGTCTTAAGAGAGGATAAATTGCGCCGGGAAAATAAGACGTCGGATAATAAAGATAGATAAATATCGACAAGTTTCTGAACCAAGGAAGTGTCAACAAACGTTCGTCGGCCATAAATTGTCTCTCGACACCTCATAACTGGCGCCCAACGCGGGGCCGCGGGCCGCACCTAAAGCAATTTTCCATTTACTTTTCCAGCGAAAAGACAAACACCCCAAACGTCATTACATTAAAGATCAACCTCCTTTGTTTCGGTTTCAATGTCCGTGATTACGTTTCGTGTTCAGTGAAAATTGAACTCTAATACAATACGATAAGATTGTGTGTTGATGAGGTCGGATTAGGTTTAATAGAAAGGACCCTAATATCTAAGCGCAGGGGGAGCGGGTAAGGCCATGAAAAACGTAACAGAGGGTAGGTAGATACAGGGACCGTCGCGACAGTCTGGACTACGTCGAGTGCGGAACTAGAGGCTTTTATGTCGTTGAAACGAACAACATAAACACAATTTACTGTTGAACAACTTTGATAAGAACATATAGGCGAGAACAAAGGTTGTGGTAAGTTACACCGTAATAAATACCCGTTGTTTCTACTCGATTTATTTGAGAAACTTGGTACATCGCCTGGTTTAATGTGCTCCTAATTTTGGTAGCAATTTGCTAGACGTTTATCGCGCTGCCTAATTTGTACAGCTAGGCAATTCTACGTTAACCTGTATTAACGTAATACTGGTGACATTAACTGAACGGTACATTAAAGTATTATAACTGTTACTTTGCGTAATAAGGATTAAGTTTCCGATTTCCATTTTGCAGATTACTCCAGGGGGTTACTTGGATCTTATATTCTGATGTAGTTTAGAATATCGTTAAGAGCTTTGAGCATTTAGATTATTTTGAACTGAGAATATAGAAACATACAATTAAGAAACTTAACGCTTTACAATTTGTGGTGTTATTAACATACTAGGTAGCTGTGCCTGCGGCTTTGCACGCGTGGTCATTTCTCCAGGTTAAAAGTATTCTATGTGCTATTCCAGTACCTGAAATACCAACATCTGATCAAAATTTCTTCAGCCGTCAAAAAGATTTTTATCGATTGCTCGGCTTCTACTCATCGGATTGAGATACTAATTACACCAGTTTTTAAGTTAAACCCTAAGCTATATATCTAGTGAAAAATAGCATTGCAATCGGTCCATTAGTTTTCACGAACAGACAAACTTGCGTACATATTGCTTTTTTATAAGTATAGATATTTATTACTTCAAAATTAACATAACTTTGGCCCCTGTCCAGCAGGAATCCTTTATTGTTTCGGGATAAAAAGTTTCCTCAATTTTAACCCCTCATATATACTATGACTGTGTCAAGTTGCATCAAAATCCATCCAGTAGTTTCAGCGTGATACATGCTCTTTTAAATGACGACTGGTTGGTCTCGTGGCTAGAGATCCTAGGTACAAAATCGTACGGTCGCGGGTTCGAATCCTGCAAGGTGCAATCATTTGTGTGATGAGCAGAAATGTTTATATCCGAGTCATGGATGTAATATTCTTATCTATGTATGTTTATCCGTTACCTAGTGCCCATAACACAGGGTATCCTAGTTTGGGGCTAGATAATTGGTGTGGAAATGTCCCGAATATATATATTTATTTATTTTAAATAACTTTCAACCAATATTCTGCAGGAACCCTTTAATTTTTTGGGGTGCAATGTATCCAATGTCGTACCTCGTAGTATGAACTCAAATCATACCATGTTTCAGTTGAATTCTTTCAGTAGTTTCGGCGTGATGCGCGGTAAAGATTAAGATAGACAGACAGAAACATGAAAATGAAAAAAAAACAGTTTTGGCTTCAGTATCGAATACAGAATAACATCATAAAAAAACATAACTTTGGACCCCTATCTAGCAGGAATCCTTTATTGTTTCGGGATAAAAAGTTTCCTCAATTTTAACCCATCATATAAACTATGACTGTGTCAAGTTGCATCAAAATCCGTACCATAGTTTCAGCGTGATACGTGTTCTTTTAAATAACATTCAACAATATCCTGCAGGAACCCATTATTTTTTTGGGATGCAAAGTATCCAATTTCTTACCTCGTAGTATGAACTTGTTAGATTACTACTTATTGTAAATATAGAAATGTATAAAAATAATACTTAGTACATGTAAATGTTATGTATCCAGCTTTCAGAACGAAGTATTCGTTCTGAAAGGAAGTATTACTTTAAAGAAAAGTAAAGTACCACGTGTAAACTTACGATGTATGTCATCCATCACTATGAAACAACTGTATTATTATGCCATAATTATTATAATGTATTCCAATACAACTATCAGACATGAATAATGTAATTAATAAAGTAAATGGTAGATATTCTTTGATCTGTTTTCAAACGACTCAAATAGCTCGGACGATGTCGGTAGTCTTCGTCTCGGATGACTTCTGACAGCGTCGGATGTTCGAAAATGTTATATAAAGGCTCTCTCGACTTGGCAATGTCTCACACTTAGACACAGACACCGACCTCGCCGGCGACCGCGAAGGTCCCATAACACATAGTCAGATATTATTCGCCTTCGAGTTTCTTGCCGATTCTTCTCGAAGGTGTATCACGAATCGGCGGTCAGTTATAAAAGCCAATCAAAGGGCACCTAGCCATTGTTCAGGGCCCCCTCGATCACTACTTAACGGTAGCGATCCAGGGGTGTTTAGTTCGTACCCCCGTAATCAGACGGCCGTCCAAGCCGAGGGCCGTACCCCCTGGGTACCCTCGTGCGGGTCGTCTAAATTTTAAATTTGGCGTGCGCCTTCTGCGTCACGCATTACGGCGGAGTGCTTGTTAGCGCCCGCCCCCAAGTCCGGTTCAAGCTGTAGAGGCCGATAAGGCCAACAGCATTAGTCATTCCTAAAAAAGTACTGCAACTACTAAGTGCAAGTTAAGTACTATTTATATTACTTTATTGTTCTGCTACTGTTTCCTTGTCTCATATTTACTGTGTGTAACGGAGTATTTTGCAAATAGGTACCAAAGAGTATACAAATACTACATAGGTACTGTCGGTTCAATGTGATGTTATTATAAACAATATGGTCAATGTGATTGTGTCCGAAATGATTAGGTCAGGATCACTTTGTTTAAATGCTATTATTGTGCCAGGTGTAACTGTGGTGATTGTAAAATGATAATAAAATATCACTATGACCAAGTATCACTTATAGGTTGATAGTATGATAATAATAATGTGTTAATTATAATTGTAAATAATGATGATAAAAATATATTTGCTACATAGTTTCTTGCCAGTTCTTCTATGTAGTGTATTCCGAATCTGGTGGTAGAATCAATAAAAATATTACATTTCTTTGTTTCTATGAATACTCCTTAAGTTATTTATTCTGTAGCTGTAGCTACTAGGTACTATAGTTGGTGCAGATAAGTTTTATCTCCTACTCGACAAACCTAACCAACTGAAGGCCAACATTACAAAACTTAGGTTTTGATAACCTTACAGTTTATAAATCTCACAAACTCAAATCAGACCCAGTTTCATTTTAATTAATACAGTAGTTTCAGCGTGATGCGCGGATAAGATACAGACAGACAAAAATGAAAAAAAAAAAAACAGTTCTGGCTTCAACTCCAAAAAAATATTCAAAATATCTTCAATGTACAGAATTGGATGGTGACAGTTTTATTATAAGTATAGATATTCTTTCTAAAGAGCTCAATATAATTCCAAGACTCTTTTTAGTTGTACCTAGAGCCACACAATGCCTATTTATGAAGCAAATATTATAGTTTATTTTGTACAAGAAAATACGAGTAGTATTGACAAGGTTGGAAATAAAAACTCCTACCCAATTACTTCATACTATTTTCCTAACTACGTCATAATAAAATCCTACTGAATGCCCCAACGTGTTCAAGCGTCTAGCAAAATCCACACCCTTAGGCTATCGGCGACCCTCAAACATTACAAGTAGGTATAGGGTAAGTTTCAATCTTATTTACAGTATGCCAACTTGCTCCCAATCGTATTCCTCAAAAAATAATTGGACGATTACGTAGTCGCCAAATATGTATGGATTTATGTATAATATATATGTAACTAATGCTTATAAAACGTTGTAAATGTCACAGTCAAAACTATTAACCATTAAAAAAAACAGGCAATACTACTTTTGACTGAACTGGTTGGTCAAATGTAGTTTTGACTGAAATAGCAGTTAAAGGTAGTTTTGCCCAATGCAACTGTAGTTTTTATAACTGATTTCGTCAAAAGTAGTTTTAACTGGTTATATCAGTCAAAACTCTTAAAAAGTTAGGGAGGTCGATATAGAATTGGGTCTAAAGAACTAGGTAGGTTAGTTAGGTTGAACATGAAAACTGTTTATAAACATTCGTCTGTTTGCAAACTACTATGTTTGAAAGAATTGCGCCTAAAAAACTAGGTAGGTTAGATAGGTTACACATGAAAACTATTGATACATAGAAGTGCGCCTGAGAAACTAGGTAGGTTAGTTAGATTGAACATGAAAACTGTATATAAAAGTTCGTCTGTTAGCAAACTACTATGTTTGAAACAATTGCGCCTAATACTAGGTAGGTTAGATAGGTTAAACATGAAAACTGTTCATACATAGAATTGCGCCTAAAAAACTAGGTAGGTTAGTTAGGTTGAACATGAAAACTGTTTATAAACGTTCGTGTGTTTGCAAACTATGTTTGATAGAATTGCGCCTAAAAAACTAGGTAGTTTAGTTAGGTTGAACATGAAACCTATCTATAAACATTTAGTCTGCAGTTACAAGTGATTTTAACTGATGCTCTAGCGGTTAAAAAAGTTTTAACAGTTAAAACACTATTAACCAAATGATTTTCAAAAAAACTACCTTTGACCAACCTGTTCAGTCAAAAGTAGTTTTGCCTTGGTTTTTTTCAGTTAAAATTACTTTTGACTAGCTTTGACTGTAACATAAATATACTAAAATTTAATAATCCTTAGGTGCTGTATAGCTTTGACTGTAGGTAACATAAATATACTAAAATTGAATAATCCTTAGGTGCTGTATATTTATACGCCAGCGAAGAATAATATCTAGAAAAAAATGACGTCCCAATATGATGATGTTTATTGGATACAAACAGTAACAATCATTCTCATCGTTATCACCTCTCAGCCAAGAGTTCTCTAGTTACCGCCGTCTAAGCTATAACTAACTACGGTGCTCCTGTCCATGCACACATTTAATGTAGATAAGCACAGTAATATACTACTATTATTTATTCACTAGCTGTTGCCCGCGGCTTCACACGCGTGGTCAGTTTGAAAGTACTCTATGTGCTATTCCAGGACCTAAAATACCAACATTTGATCAAAATTCCTTCAGCCGTTCAAAATATTATTATCGATTGCTCGGCTTCTACTCATCGGATTGAGATACGAAGTACCCTAGTTTTTAAGTCAAATCCTAAGCTATCCAACAGTGAAAACTGCATCGTAATCAGTATCGTAGTTTTTACGTGATGCGCGAACAAACAAACATAACGTACAATGTGACTTAGAATCCAACTATACCCCACAGCTGGACATACACCTCTCCCAATTCACGAAACTGAGCCCTATCTTTGGCTTTCCTCATTTAATAGGGGCTAGCTAAGTCGTCGCTCTATCTGCCGGAAGTGTCCAACATTAAGTTTACCGTAAACGTGGTCTCCACTAAGAACACGCCTACCCCATCGTTTATCGGTTCTTCGACATACGTGGCCAATGGCCACACGTTACGTTTTCTCCTTTATTTCTGTTTTTTGGTGCCAATAGTTTTGTAAGATTGATGTTTTGTACAAAGCTGAAGTACTGTCACACAGTGCCTCATTCCTTTATTCCCCCCTCTGGCCTGGAGGCAATTAATCTATCCCCGGACCTACCCTCACAGCCCCTGACATAAAAAGCATTTGAATAATCGAAACGGTGACGTGGGGCCCAATATTGCCAATAGGCACAGGTGCAGTGGCAATTGGGGGAATGGAGTCCCGCTTTACGATCGTGGATCACGTCAATGGATCAGGTTGGATGGATTAAAGTTTTAGGTGTTTGGAAAGTCAACGGTACGTTAGCTGTGTTGATTGAAAGGTAAGCGGGATGGAGTTGGAAGTACCGGTCGTTTCATTTGATCGTTAGCTTTACATAATTAATTCGTGTATGCTTCAAGAAGTCTGACTTGGTAACATAGATGGAGCTTGGCATCTGAATTTGGAAGTATTACTTCGTTAGGCACATTAGCAGTCACTACCTCGTTTTGTAGCAAGACATGACTAAATAAGTACTCTGCTGACAGTGCTGACTGATCTATTAACTGTAGCAGCCAAAATTGTTGAGTCTGATTTATATTCCATCAACACCTCCCCATAATAGAATAAAACATCGAAACCTCCCATAAACAGCAATCCCTGACACAAACAGGTCGTACACACATGCTGGCTATTGTGTTACAGCCATAACGCTTTAGAAAACTTTGCATGGCGTAACTAAAAAGGTATTGTTTCTGAAAGGGAGCCACGCCACGCCATTCTATAATGTATCAGCACTTCGGTTATGTTTCGCAATAACGTCTAGCAGCGTGATAGATTGTTTCCTTATGGCTTTTAGTACGTTTCGTAAGCTTTTCGTCTTATCGATACGATGTCTACTTTCGCTTAACGAGACGGATTGTCTAAAACAAAGATACTCGGATATCGGACCTAGTAAATTCGATTCATGATCATGATTACCTCAGAAAAAAGAAACAAAATATTTAAGAGAATAATATTTAATAACTCTTTCTATGAGAAAGTAAATTTAAAGGAGATAATACTAATTATTTTACAAAACAATAGTTATATACTAGAATTTGAAACAATTGGACTAGTATTGGTATTTTCGATTCATGCAAACAACTAATAAGAGCTACGAGAAAGAACTTTCAGAAGCGGGTAAATATATTGGAATTTCTTTGACTATATTGATTTATGAATTGTATTGAAGTTACGATACAGGATTCGGTCCTAAGCTCCGCATCCGCACCAATGACTTTCTATGTTATGTGCGGTTTTTCATCACTCCGTGCTTTGCAGGCTGTCATTCCCGGGTGCTATTGAGTAATAGGAGTCGTTAGGCTTGGGCAGCTCTACTAACTGACACCAGAGGCCAGCACTACCTCACACGTAGTCAAATGCAAATATTATTGCTATTCTATATTTTTGAGGAACTAACAAAATGATGATAGCATAATAATTACGAAACTTGAATATAACATCTTGTGTACCTACGAGACCTTAATGGATAAAATATATAATTACTGAAACCTCCTTATAAAGTTAAAAACTTCACCTCAAACGAGCTATAACATATTTTTAATGGCAGGCTCCCGTGAACCAACAAAATCAAAGAACTGTAAACATGAAGATTTTCCTCGATAGATATAAAACAACGATCTGGTCTATAAATAATGGCTTATGTTGGCTTGGACGGCCACCCTCGTTGAGACGGGTTTGGTGACTCACACAGGAGGGTAGGTCTTTATTAAATATAGAAGCCGTACATACGGACGACGTTGATGACATTAATGGACAGGATTTATAAAATTCACCGATAGTTGTATACGAGGCTATAATTTTTGATAAAAACACTTAACAAAATCTAGTTACAATTTTGTAACAATATTTGGAAATGCTTTTAATTGCTCGTTTGTGTCTTACTATAATTTCTGGTAATCATAATGGTAATATTCTCGACTGAAAGGCTGAGAATATTATAAGTGCCTCTTCACACGGTCCGGTTGCCGGATTGCCGGGTGGCAAAGTGTATAAGCATACAGGTTCACTATCACACTTACCGGCGAAGTAATCTACCCGGCAGGCTCATCAACTCGGCCACCGGATTCCCGCAGCCGGAACGTGTGAAAAGGCACTAACTATGATTTGGCAGTTGATGTTATGATAATAATATGAAAATCATTCTCATATTGTTCAATGCTAAAATTAACTATGGTTTTATTACATCCTTGATTCATTATGGGTGTGTTTTCAAGATAAACATGTCGTATGATCTTGTGGGTCCTTAGTATAGCTAGCGGCACGTAAGTCTAGTGGTGAACGAAACGTGGCGGGGATCTTGGCACAGTCAGTTTTCGGGATACAAAGTATTCAACATTTTAACACATTATATAAACTTTGACTGTGCCAAGATCCCCGCCACGTTTCGTTCACCGCTAGACTTACGTGCCGCTAGGTATACTTAGGTACTTATATGTTTGGTTGTTAATAAAATGGTGTAATATTCTTGAACTTACAAGTTGTAATGTTACGAAAGCCGTATTAAGCTCTTATCTTAATCTATGCTGTATAAATTAAAGGTTTGATTGACTAAACATACAAGTACTCGTAGTTAGTTGATATACTCAGGCGTTACTTAGCGGAAACCCATATTTGAAATGAACGAAGAAACACTATGTATGTTGCTTGCTTGTTTGGCGGAAGCAAATAACATAGTTTTTCTTCGTTAATTTGCTTCTGCAAGCGGCGGAAACAAGCTACATAGACGTGTACATACAAGACGTGTATTTCGTAGAAAATCTATTTTATTCATACTTAATGTTCCAGCACGTCACATATTCTGTGGTTCAACTAAAACAATGAAACCAACGTTGTTTGCTAATATAATAACCAGTTAACCACACTAGTTTATCTCTAAATCTAAATGGTCATGTCAAAGACGGTAAATGGTAACTCAACCACGCTTTACGGGACCAAGAACGGTAACAAAAGTTTCATTCATATCCCAACACTGTTCCGAAGTTCCGGCGCTGTAGTTGTTCTCACTGAGGTAATGTATTCGCATACGAAATATGGAAACAACTGTTAGATCCATTTAGATCTTAATTTTTTGTGTAAAAGTTAGACATATGTCTTTAACTAACTGTGCCCGCGGCTTTGTCTGCGAGGTAATTTTTCTGGGACTAAGTATCTATATATTATTCCAGGACCTAAAGTACTACAAGGTGCAATATACCAAATTTAGTTCAGCCGTCAAATAGTTTTTTATTGATTGCTCTGCTTCTACTTATCCAATTGAGATACCAAGTACACAGTTTTTAAGTCTATGGTCTAACCCTAAGCGTTCTATCAGTGAAAACCGCATCGCAATTAGTCCAGTAGTTTTTACGTGATGCGTGATTAAACAGACAGACAGACGCCAATTTTATTAATATGATATTTTTGTTCAGTAGCCTATTTTAAGTCACTTACACCTTTTTTTTTAAATAATTTTCTTTGTAGGCCAATTCCATGGAAAAGTCTACCACAAGTGGCAAAAATAAATCATTTATTTGGGTATTAAAATTGATTAAATAATGTGGCAATAATAATATACTAGTTTATGATTCCAAAGTGATAGCATAGTTTTGTTTTTAGTTTTCTGCAAAATACAGTAAAAATTCAAAAATTTTAAACGGTGTGTGTTGTGTTATTGTTCAGTTTGAAATTAATTTTAATGAAAAGTATTTCGAATTATTGTAACAATTTTATATGTTTTAATAGTTTATGTAAATTTTTACCCATAATCAGTTAGAAATTTACATAAAGTTTTTTTTTATTTGGTGGTAATGACTCGCAATGACTGCAAAGTCGAGCCGTAGTGTCGGTCACAGAAAAACGGAACTATCCCTATAACATTAGTAGGAGTTCATCGGCGGTAACATGGCAACATTTTATTTTCCTTCTTGAAAGAATTACTTGCATAACGCCGACATCAAAATAATAAAAAAAACTTTGAAAATTTTGTCGCAAAATAGTATTTTATATAATTGAAGTAATTGCTTTTTATATCAGTAAATTATTTAAAAGTTCCATCGAAGTTCCCTGTAATGTTTTTATAATTTAGGTGAATAAGACAGTTTTTTTGCAACTGAAAGTGAGGTAGTATCGGTCACGATTTGACCTGTAGTGTCGGATATGAATTATTAAAAACATTGTTTGAAATATTTTTTAATTTTCGGATACTTAGTTTCCAGCACTTCAACTTCAGATATAATTTAGAAAATGAAATGTAACTACAGAGGGATGAATTTCAAACTTTCAAAACACTCTAGATCATGACTTCTTTTTGCGTATAGAGTTGGTCACGTTTATAATTTTGGAAATTTAAGCGTATTTATCAAGTTTTTTTATGTACACTTCACTGTTAATGTATAATTGGGACTTTTACTATAAAACCATGCATAAAAATTACCTGTAAACTTAGTATATTTATAATATAAGGCGATAAGGCACGCAATTTTTGTCAAATGTAGAGTCGATCCCGTATAGAATTGCCCTGTACGCACTTTTTGTTAGTTACTGCTTTCTTATAAGTATAGACGACGAGGATGTTTATTTGCTTTTTATGACAACAGTAAACTCCTTCCTATTCAGGATTGGTAAGATATGTTCGCTTCCCTCCGGGTATACTCCATTCTATGTTGATTGACCAGACGCCATATGACAGTGATTGCCTGTTGCCACAGAGTGATGTGGAATTTCTAATATCCATACAAACTAAGTTCTCATTTAATTAAAAAAATACAAATATACATACATATAAATATTTGACATAATATAAATAATACGTCTTATGGTAGACGGTATTAAAAATATGAGGGAAAAATTACTTATGGTAGACGGTATTAAAAATATGAGGGAAAAATGACTTATGGTAGACGGTATTAAAAATATGAGGGAAAAATGACTTATGGTAGACGGTATTAAAAATATGAGGGAAAAATTACTTATGGTAGACGGTATTAAAAATATGAGGGAAAAATTACTTATGGTAGACGGTATTAAAAATATGAGGGAAAAATTACTTATGGTAGACGGTATTAAAAATATGAGGGAAAAATTACTTATGGTAGACGGTATTAAAAATATGAGGGAAAAATTACTTATGGTAGACGGTATTAAAAATATGAGGGAAAAATTACTTATGGTAGACGGTATTAAAAATATGAGGGAAAAATGACTTATGGTAGACGGTATTAAAAATATGACGGAAAAATTACTTATGGTAGACGGTATTAAAAATATGAGGGAAAAATGACTTATGGTAGACGGTATTAAAAATATGACGGAAAAATGACTTATGGTAGACGGTATTAAAAATATGAGGGAAAAATTACTTATGGTAGACGGTATTAAAAATATGAGGGAAAAATTACTTATGGTAGACGGTATTAAAAATATGAGGGAAAAATGACTTATGGTAGACGGTATTAAAAATATGACGGAAAAATGACTTATGGTAGACGGTATTAAAAATATGAGGGAAAAATGACTTATGGTAGACGGTATTAAAAATATGACGGAAAAATGACTTATGGTAGACGGTATTAAAAATATGAGGGAAAAATGACTTATGGTAGACGGTATTAAAAATATGAGGGAAAAATGACTTATGGTAGACGGTATTAAAAATATGAGGGAAAAATGACTTATGGTAGACGGTATTAAAAATATGAGGGAAAAATTTGTATAGCGGTGTAGTGGTAAAGGCATGTGCCGCGCTAAGGCACGGATGATACAAGTTCGAGTCCGAGAGAGACAGAGTTTAACTGAAATAAGTTAATTTAAAAACATTAATAATAAGGTTTTATGCAGTGACCTTGTCATGATGAAACTTAGAACGGGCTATCACAAAATGTCGTGTCTGTGCTGTTTACCGTTAAGGAGTTCCCTAGTCATGAGCCAACCTGGGCCCCGATTCTGTAAGCTATTAAACCGCGATAACGCAAGTCGATCACTGGATTTTTTTTGAGAAATTTTTCTTATTTACCACTTAAAGGTGCTGGAAGTGTTTTTATTTTGAAATATTCAAAAAATAAAAAAATGGAATATAAAAAAACAAAAAAAAACAAAATTGGATTTTTTTTTCAAAATTTTCGTTTCCAGCACTTTTAAGTGGTAAATAAGAAAATTTCTCTAAAAATTTCAAGCGATCGACTTGCGTTATCGCGGTTCAATAGCTTACAGAATCGGGGCCCCGGAGTGCAGCAGCCATGTCATGGTAAAACTTCAAATCGGCTATCATAAAATAATGCGTACACAAAATCTGTGCTGCTAACCGTTGAGGAGTTCCCAAGTCAGGAGCCAACCTGGAGTGCTGCAGCCATGTCATGGTAAAACTTCAAACCAGCTATCATAATGTAATGTGTACACTAATTTTCGTGACAGTGGTGTTGACCGTTGAAGAGTTCCTTTATCTGGAGCTGTTCCTGGATGTCGATTCAGGTCATGCTTACCATAAAAATGCATTGTCATCGGAACTGAACCAACATGCAAAAATTCAACTCCATAGGATAAGAGGAAGTGGTTCTAATACAGCTTGCAAGATTTGACCTCAGCAAACATACATACATACATACATACATACATACATACATACATACATACATACATACATACATACATACATAAATACATACATACATACAAGCATTGAAAGTTAAATAAAAGCTTTTAAAAACAACTTCAACAACATAAGCTCCTGGACCGATTGCAATGCAGTTTTCGTCGCTGGTCTTTTTTGTTGGCATGGCTACGGAATCCTAAGTATAAGCGTGTCCGGCACGAACTTGACCGGTTACTGTGAAAACACCTATGTATCAAATTTAATTATAATAACCAAACATAATGCTAAATCATTGTAAAAGCAGTATCTTAAGATATTAGGAAACCAATATCCATACCAATATATAAAAGTGAAACGTTGTCTGTTTGTTTGTTGGACCTTTCACGCGATAACAGCTGGACGGTTGTTGATCCAATTTAGAATGGAGATAGATTATACCCTGGAATAAAACATAGGATACTTTTTATCCCGGAAAATTGTAAGTTTCCACGGGAAACCTGGAAAATGACGATTACTCGCTACAAGGAATGGTTGCCATGGAAACGAAATAATAACAAGTCTGTCAAAAAGCATCATGAGCGTTGGTGCTATTATACTTTTGCATTGGTTTTTAATATCCTAGAAGAACATAGGATGGTTTTTTCTGCGATAAATTGTAGTCCGCGCGGATGCGAGCTAAAGCTATCAGTTTATAAGCACGAATGCAATTCTCAATTTGAAGGCAAAAGGTATTAAATTAGAACGTTGGAGAAATTGCTTTGTCCTGTACATTATAACGTCGAGAACGACTTACTACTTCAATAACCTTTTAAAATGTAGTCCGCAAATGCCATGCTTTTAGTAAGAAAAGCTCTTTAAAAGTGTGTGAAGTGAATTTTACTTACATTCACTTAGGTATTCAATGATGTGTATTTCACGATTCAAGAAATATTTTGCAATAATTCAGTAGGTATAGCAGAAAATCTGCAACCAATCATTTTTCGGATTGTTCCGGGAGAAATCTTTAAGTTATAGTAAATATATATTTTTAAGGGCAGGGAATGAAATGTCAAACGCTAGCCTGACCAATATAAAAAACCGGACAAGTGCGAGTTGAACTCGCGTCGAGAGGGTTCCGTACGATGAATATATTTTATCACAATTTTCTTAAATAACTTTTAAGCTATTTATTTGAAATTTATAAAAAAAAAACATTTGAACCGTCACAACAAGCCCCGAAAAGGTCTAAACATGTTATGAAAAAGTGATATTGTTCTGCTTCAATTGTAATATTTTTATTATTATAATTATTGTAGTGGTTGTTTACAAAAGGGCATTTTAAATATGAAGTAGTTTTTTTTGTATATATTTTTTCTTTTCACCTCAGTGTCTGTGAGGGCTGATTGATTTAAAACAATGATTTAAATCTAGTGTTTTATTTTATTTAAGTCAGTGATTTAAATCAAATTTGTTATTTTTACATAAAAGTTCATCGATTAATTAAAATCATAATATTATGAGACTATAAATAAAAAATGCCTATTAAAATATGTATGTATTTTTGTTTTTACAAAATTCGTTTCCCCAAAGATTATGCAAAAATATTTTGTTTCCCTTATATGGGAAAAAAACCCCAAAACTCCTGGCGAACGAAAATGAGCATATTTGCTGTTCGGTTTTAATTAGCGTTTTCAAATGTTTTCGATCACCGTTTGTTTGCATGTTTACATAACGTACTATTATTTATTTTGTGATGATAGTTAAATGAAAAAGTGACTTACTTCCGTAGGGAATAGAACAGATAAGTCAAAACTACTGTTAAATGGCAAAAATAAACGAAAAAAATAATAAAAATCAAAGACATATAAATCAAGAAAATCTTTCCGAAACAAATAAAAACAGGATTTTTATCAACCCTGGTGTCTGGATCACAAAAAATCATGTGTGTACATACCAAATTTCACTTAATCAGGCTATTAGATTCGGACCAAATTGGTTGTGACAGACAGACACAAGTGATCCTATCACGATTCCGTTTGTTTTATTCGTACGTACGGTACCCTATAAGTAACAGAAAGTAACACTACCAGACCCAGTGGTCGACTTACTAGCCCCCTTATTTAAAATAATCCCGACAGAAGCCGACAACGTCCAATTATAATTCGTCTACCATAATAATCAGATTAAAGAACTATTTATCTCCATCACAAAGTCACTGTTACCAACGGAACTGTGATCCCCATTATCAATTAGCCATTCATAGCTGTTGACTATTAAGTACAGTAGAGGGTTTTATTTTTATAGCACAGCTCAATATTTTATCTGGAAGCAGTAGATCAGCTATATACAAAATATGATAGGGGTAGTTACAAGACTGCCCAAAAAATGAGTGTATTTTTTTAAGATTCAATGTTGTTTGTATGTATGTATGTGAGTTTTTTTATTCCACCATAACTTTTATATGCCTGAACAGATTTGGATGTATGGGGTATCGTTAGAATCCTTACATCAGGGATGATGACATACGTTACTAACCTATTAACGTTCATAAAAAATAATAATTATAACCTATGTTACTATGGATAGTAACATAGGTTATATTTTTTTTTTTATAAATTTTAATAAGTTAGTAATGTATGTCATCATCCCGGATACCCCATACAATTAAAGAATAACAATAAGATAATTATAACCTATGTTACAATATAAGATAATTATAACCTACTCGTATGTTATTATCCCTAGTAACATAGGTTATAATAATAATTTATTAAATTCGATATCTAAATAAAATACATTATTATAAATAACAAAAACCCGACTGCGAACAAAATTAAAAAAAGGCAAACAAGCTTTAAGCAAGCTTTTAGCTTTTAGCAAGTTTTTTTTTGTCATTATGTTTAATGTTGTGTGTTGTTATAAATAAATGTATTTTCTTTCTTTTCTTCTTTCTTTATATTTTTGATTTTGAAATATACGAAGCAGTCGGAGGCATCATACATTTCATTTCTCATTTGACAGAATCAGCTAGAACCTGGCGAGCTACTTAAATCTTCACGGGCGGGTGATGCTTCATGCCTCCTACTGCATCGTATATTTCAATATCAAAAAGTAGCACTTGCAAGATTAAGACAAATAGATTGACGTAAGAAATAAGAATCATCAAAATCAGACAACGCTTTTGGTCTATATAGAGCCACAAAGGAACAGACACATATAGATTTTAAATGATCATTCAAAATGAAAAATGATAAGAGAAACCTAGATGATTTTTATATACCTATTCAATGATACCCCACTTGACATAGTTCGTCGACTTTTTTTTTTCTATTTCACTTTACTTATGGCGTCTAGTTGTCGCCATATTGAATTTTGATTAATTTCATGTCTTTAGAAGCACTCGCAAGATTAAGACAAAACGATTGACGTATGAATCATCAAAATAGGTCCACGATTTTGGTCTATATAGTTCCACAAAGGAACAGACATACATATACATACATAGGCTGATAAACACATTACCGGGTTGTTACCGGGCCTTTGCGATGCGCAGTCTGGTAAAAAGCGTTCATCCCGATGAGGTTACATTACAGATCCAAGAGTTAAAACTAACATGGTCACAAACACTAGAAGTATAGACATTAGAAACGGGGGATATTTACCATGGAAACTATTTAGTTCCCGATATTTCAGCACTGTTGCAAGCGCCATGATCACGGATAACTGAAGTACAGTAGTCGCAGCCAATCTATGTGTTTGTGAAGTTAGGCTCTGTGAACGATTGCGCAGGTTCTGCTGTGGGGATAAAACAGCAAAAAGTAAGAGCGAGATAGAATATGCGAAAAACGTAAGCAAGTGAGCGAGGCAGTTATACAATGCTGTCTTCACCTTCAACATTGGGATTGCGCCCGAAAAATAGCAATTTGCGCAGCGACTAGTAGACAACTTCCGAGACACATACTTCCGCTGCGACAACCGTCCGTCTTTAATACCGTCTTCGGGCAGACAAAATGTTCTACTCTCTTTCTCACTCTTTTATTCCACGCAACACCAGAATAATGGAACAGGATCGATTTTTGTGTAATATTACCACTTTCTAGCTGACTGTACATTTTTTCCATTATCTGCAAATGCAGTTCAGAATATCTCAAAAAGTGATGGATGGTCTCCTAATAGGAACGTTTCCTTGTAACTATAACGGTTAAGGTACCTTCCATTTCTGTCCCGTCTCAAAAATCCACCCTGTATACCTACTAATCCTACTAATCTAATATTATAAATGCGTATGTTAGTTTGTTTGCATTTTGTTTGTTTGTTGCTCTTTCACTCCTTTACTACTCAACCGATCATCATGAAATTTTGCACACACTTTGTAAGGGGTTCTGAACAAGATATATGATACATTTCATCCCAACTGAGGAGAAAAACCTCGAAAAAATTTAAATTGTTAATTTTGTATGAGAATTGCCACTTCGATGTCAAAGGTGTAATACTGACAGAAAAAAACAACCAATTTAAAAAAATATTTTATCCACAAATGCCATAAAACAAGAAAGTATCTGAAAATTATTTCATTATTAACAATTTAGATTATTTCGTTTATTTGTTTAAATAGGGATGATGAAAAAGGAGGGGGCCTGCCAACGTTTGTGCAATATTTCATGATGATCAGTTCAGTAGTTAAGGCGTGAAAGCGTAACAAACAAACAACTTTAGAATTTATAATATTAGTAAGTTAGGATAGTAAGGTAACACATAATAACAAAATAAATATTTTGGACTTTGACTATATTTAGTAACACTGTTATATAATTTTGAACATACGAGTAGCTGTATTAAAATAGGCATTACGCTATCGTTAGATTCGTTTTTTTATGAAGTTGGCAAACAATAAAGTAGGCATGATGCGATTTAATGTACGGTGGTTTCAAAATGTTGGCATTGTGCTACCGATTACTTGCTCGTAATTAAAAGTCAACTATGTGCGATAGTAGACATCGTGCTACGAAATCAAACCTAACCAGCAGCAGGCCAGTCGCACTCCGCAACAAGTACAAATATTATACCTACACTTTGCGGCCGCAATATTGCGGTTCATTCAGTAGAGTGTCAAGCGTGTGCTCGATGAGTCGCGCGCCATGTGCTTACGATAAAGTACCTACTTACTCGTACGTAAAGTTTTTTTCAAATTTGATTATTTTTTTAATTGTGAGTACCAAGAAGAAACCTAGAATGTACTGCATAGCATTTGGTCTGACAAGTCTCGTAAAATACCTACATACTGTCATTTTATTACGTAGGTAGCCATTTCTTTATCATTCATTATTAAGGATGGAATTCAGATAGGTACCTTTTATTCATCAAAGTGCAATACCTAATAAGTTATAATCAAATAATGAGGTACTAGGTCTATTCTGATAAGAATGTCATTATATGTAGTTAATAGAACTATCAACATTTATAATAATAAGTAAAAAAATAATACATTATTACATAATTGTTTATTCTGTTACAATATCTAAGTCATATCATATCACAGAATAATTTCTAGTGCAAGTACCTAGCTATATCTTGATACAACCCTGCCGAGCGAAAAAGTGACAGAGCGATTCTGAAACGGTTAGAGATTGCTTCCATTGCTAGCCTACACGCAATGCGTGAGCGTCTTATAGATAAATATAATTGAAAGATCGCAGCGCTGTGCGAGTTAAATTGCACTTTATTGCGTTGTAGCGAGAGTTGCAATTTATTTAAATGACTTTACTCAGTTATCCTTCTGTACTTGTACTATTATTTATTCTGTGCCAGTAGTCGCTGCCGCTCAAATATTATTTTAACCATCTATAACCATCTCCAGAAATCTATACCAATATATAAAACTGAAACGTTGTCTGTTTGTTTGGGGAGCTTTCACGCGATAACGGCTGGACGGATTATGATGAAATTTGGAATGGCTTATACCCTGAAATAAAACATTGGATACCTTTCATCCCGGAAAATTGGACGTTTCCACGGGAAAACTGGAAAATGTTGATCACTCGCTGTAAGGAACAGTTGCCATGGAAACGAAATAACAAGTATGTCAAAAAACATCAAGAGCGTTGGTGCTATACCTACTTTTGCTTTGGTTCGCGGGCGGGAAGGCTAGTACAATATAAATTTAAGTATATGCGTAACAATTAAGTACTTTTCTTTCACGTAAAAATACTGGCACCCAAGCCCTTGATTGTGTTCCACTAATAAATTAGTCAAGCAACGGCAAAGCACTTCTTAAGTCTCTACTTTTTAATTAAACCAACACAAACTCTACCAGCAGGTGTAATTATGTTATTTGATTTACAGAAAGGTCCGGCCTTTTAATTAAAACTGCAAATATAAAGCCTCTAATCTTTGCAACGTTCTCAAAGGAGCGTTCCCGGAATTTGTGTAGAGAATTTTGTACAGATTTTGATAACAATTTTATGATGTTACGAACCTTTTGGTTTCGAGTTGGAAATTCATTCCAAGTTTGTATTGTTTGGGGTAAACATTTTTGTTTTTTCGCTCCCGTTTACCCGTGTCATGTTTTGCTATATATCGTATTAGTTTGCCTGCCCGCGACTTCGTCCGCGCGTACTTCTGTTTATCGCAAAAAGCATCCTTTATTCTTCTACGATATTGAAAACCAATGCAAAAGTAGGTATAGCACCAATGCTCTTGGTGTTTTTTGACGACAAAAAATGTTTTAACATTTTTTTTTATTGTACCGAACCAATAACCTTTCTGCTTTTCAAAGCAGTAATATTAAATCAATAGTTTTAGCGCGCGGACTACAGTTTATCGGAATAATAAGCATCCTATGTTCTTCTAGGATTTTAAAAACCAATGCAAAAGTATAGCACCAACGCTATTGATGCTTTTTGACAGACTGTTATTATTTCGTCTACATGGCAACCGTTCTTTACAGCGAGTAATGTCATTTTCCAGTTTTCCCGTGGAAACTTTCCATTTTCCGGGATAAAATGTATCCTATGTTGGTCTTCGTATTGTACAGTACCTATTTACAAAGTTTCATTAAAATCAGATCAGCCGTTTTGGCGTGAAAGCTCCCCAAACAATCAAACAAACAGATAACGTTTCACTTTTATATATTGGTGTGGATTATAAGCATCAAGGCCACCAAGGCCTATCAACAAGGTAACTTACACTTGGTTAGTAGTTAGTACGTGGTATACTCGTATGCAACCCTAGGTGAGGCTAGGTGTCATTCGTTTCCCCAATTTTGTTTTATGTGTATTATCGAAGGTGCTTTAGGAAGTGTTAAGTCCAATATGATTATAGTCTTACGTAATTATTATTTCATATCTCATGTCTTCTCTCAGAGATAGAGATTGAAAGAAAGAGAGATAGAGAATGAGAGATAGAGAGTGAAAGAGAGAGAGAACGAGAAATAAAGAGAGATAGAGAGTGAAATAAAGAGAGATAGAGAGCGAAAGAAAGACAGAAAGAGAGAGTGAATTATAAAGAGATGGCGAGAGAGAGAGAGAGAGAGAGAGAGAGAGAGAGAGAAGAGAGAGAGAGAGAATAATAGAGGTTCAAAAATATCGTACTACAAAGACAATTCAATACTTTATCATAATTTCCAACATCAGAACAGAGAAAGCAGCAACTAACACGAACAATCCGAAACACCTTATTATTAAACCTGAACATGAACAGAATAATATTCACAATAAATATGTTAACAGACATAATATTTGTTCATCGGAATGGAATAACAGAGTTGAATTTAATAAAACCACCGCGAGGGAATGCTCACAAAACGTATGATGCGATGTTATTTGAACCGGAAGAAATAACGAGGAATATAAACTATAGATAGATGAATATGATAATCGTATGTCGAAACTGAACAGTATGCTGAACGATCAGAATGTTAACAGGCCTTATTTTGACTAATTAGAGCTCGGCTTGCAAGCCGAAATACATAAAATCTGGAACAGACGGGGAACAGATTGATCATCATTTAATTGTTCATTATACCACAGTAGTATGTATACAGGGAAGACCACAGGGGTTCGAAACATTGGGAATTATAAATCATGGTACGAATAAAATACACGCGATAAACTTAACACTGAATACTTTAATAGTAGGTTGTACGACAAGATATTGTATCCGTGACATTTATCCTGTCGAGCCGTAGGCGAGGGTAGATATTGCAGTCGAGGATTAAATACCTTGCTTTATACACTCTTATTTGTACTTCGATTGCGAGGAAATTAAACAATGATATTTTAAACTAGCGAACCGCCCCGGCTTCGCATGTGTAGATCTATAGAAAAATATTATTAATAGGTACTTTATTTGGACAAATAGACCATAACAACAATTTCTGAACCTAAATACTTAATTTGCACATCGGTTCAGTTCTTTTTGAGTTTAGCCATTACAAACAAACATACAAACAATCAAATCTTTCCTCTTTATAATATTAATGTAGATAAACAAACAATTAAATACTGCATACAAATTTAATACTGATAACTAAAATAAGCATGATAAAAAAACATTTACGGTTTTTTAATGAACGTCACTTTTTATTTGTTGTTTTGTAATTTTTTACGTTTCAAAGTATATTTTTTATTTATTTTTTACTTTTTTTTATTTCTTTGTCATCGGTTTGTGAGCTACCCTGAAAGTTTCAGCCGGATAGCTAATCGGGAAGTGCTCTAAATTTGAATTGCAAGATTCCAGACAGACAATATACATATATACACATACAAGTGAAGTTAAATAAAACCTTTTAAAAAAACTACTGATCCAATTTTGTTACAATTTTTAGGGGGGACTTTTGTGAAGCCGATTAAAAAGACGAGGGCTTGTTTCTCGCCACTTTTTGATGTGTAAACATCGAATGGCTCGGTACGGGGTAACGCCAACTGTTGGCGTGGCGATCGAGCAGCCTGGCGACGCGGAAAGGGGAGGGGGGTACGGGCGGTCCTTATTAATATGCTGGCCACCACACTGCCCATCACGATAATTATCTAATGAGACAGTTTACCAAAACTACTTTTATTTTTTTCGATGTTTTTAAGGTGCAAAATGTAAACACTTCACAGTGGGAATTGAACTCCGGTATTCCATACTGGCGTCCAAGCGGTCTCGCGCTAAGCCAACCAGACTTACGGTCATCATCACCATCATCAGCCTGTTTTCGTCCACTACTGGACGTAGGCCTCTCCCAAGGCACACCATTTTTCACACGGTATTATGACGAAAGGTATGTATAGAACAGATGACGAGTTGCTGATTCACAGTTGACCAATGAGAGCGCGCGGTGAAAAACGTTGCTCGTTGTTTTAGTTTCATCTTACTAATGTAAAGCTTCACCTTCGTTCACATCATCGCTTTCCATCACGAGAGATCGTGGTCAAACGATTGGCAAGTACGTAATAAAAATAAAATAAAAATGGATTCTATTATGTTTACACATCTGCCAGGCGGCCTGCGACTGTTTTTTTTTTAACCTTCTACCTGATACATTAGGCTCGGGTAGAAAACCAAGGAGAATTAGAGAAGTAAAACACAGACCTAGACATAGACACTAGAGCATAAAATGCAGATTTAGTCCTATCAAACCCAGCATAAACAAGAACTATGATGAACCTACGGCAATAAATTACTACGATAGGTTCCCATTACAATCAGCTGAAGAACCACAGATCACATTTCGCTGCTGAATATATAAGCAATTATTTATGGAATAAACTTACCTCACTAAATAGAACAGCATATCCTGCAACAAAAATTTACTGTTTAACAAATGAGGAAACAAAAATTTTAAACAGTCATGGTCACTAAACTTAGCATGTTTGCTCGTGATCATGGCGCCTGCAACATAACCGACATATCGAGAACTCAAAACCAATTAAACTAGTAGTTCTGCGAACAGTAGACCTCGCGAGCACAAACTTTTTAGCGGTGCACAGTAGCGCCATCTAGTGACATTATTGTAAAACTAACATTAATAACCAAGGTGCTCCATCAATCCGTACCTAGTAGGTAAAGGGCTGATTCCACTGGTAGAAACCTAAAAGTGAGCAATCAACTGCTACTCTGCTCAACACGCCGAAGATCCTTATCAGATCTTCACATATTTTTTTATGAGACCAACTTAAAGTTAGTGCCTTTCAAAAAAAGAGCCATCGAAATCGGATCTCATAAGGCGGAGATATTCAGTAGCCCCCTTTTTGCCATTTTTCGGAGGAAGTACCCCTCTACTCAAAAATCCCCTACGACTAATAATTAAAAAAATAACGTTATACCTGTACCAAGTTTCGTCCAGATCGGTTGTAAAATACGATCTGTAAAGGAGTACCAACAAACTGACACACGAAAGTAAATTGGTTGTACTTGAAGCAGAGGCTTGAGCTCGCTTCGCTCGCTCAATCAATTACAAGGAAAATACCTAATTTCTTTTGATAATTCTAGAGGCAACAAAATGCATTAAATTCCTAGAGATATTTTAAGGCACGAATTTTGAAGTATCATTTATAGGATACTAGTTTTCCCGCCCGCGACTTCGTACGCGCGGACTACTGTTTATCGCAAAAAAAGTATACTATTTTCTTCTAGGATATTAAAAACCAATGCAAAAATAGGTATAGCACTCTTGATGTTTTTTGACAGACTTGTTATATTATTTCCACGGCAACCACAGACCGTTCTGTGATGGCAACCTTTCCTTACAGTGAGCAATCAACTTTTTCCAGTTTTCCCGTGGAAACTTACAATTTTCCGGGATAAAAAGTATCCTATGTTTTATTCCTAGGTATAAGCTATCTCTATTCTAAATTCACCAAAATCCGTCCAGCCGTTATCGCATGAAACCTCCCCAAACAAACAAACAGACAACGTTTCACTTTTATATATTGGTATGGATTGAGTAAAACAGAAAACTAATGGATAAAAAGAACAATTATAGATACACTGCGAATCATACAGAATCGTTAAGGGTTAACGATTTAACAGTTCGTGAAATAGTGTTAGTACGAGGGGTGACTGCTACCGATCAATACAACTTCATAGAACCAATGGGGGAAAATATATGCAAGTATACAATCATTATATTTAATTTGAGTAGGATAATATGAAATTATAAGAGCATCTGAATACATCTAAATTGATACCTACTTAATGTATATGAAACATGAACATGAACGATTTTATCGAGATGTAATAAGCAGTTTTTATGATTTTAGCAGACCGTGATCCAGAAAAAAGCAGTAGAAAATTATTATTGACCGAGCGAGCGCGTAGCGTGTCTGTTTCAGCTTCGGTAAAAATTCCGTGTGATGTCCGGAATGTCTGTCCGAATTTCCGGCTGTTCTCCTCTACAGGTCGCATTTCTCGACCGATCTAGACGAAACTTGGTATACAGGTTAAGCGAATTTTTAGAATTTTTTAGCCGTCGGGGATTTATGATTGGGGGTGTACTTCCCCCAAAAATAGGGTAAAAAGGGGGCTACTGAATATCTCCGCCATATTAAATACGATCTCGATGGTTCTATTTTCATTTGAAAGGTAATAACTTTAAGTTAGTCTCATACAAATTTGATGATGATATGATGAGGGTCTTCGGCGTGATGAGCAGAATAGCTCCTCAAAATGCAGTACATTTCTCACTTTTAGGTTTCTGCTAGTGGAATCAGCCTTTTACCTACTAGGTAGGGATTGATGGAGCACCTTGGTTATTAATGTTAGTATTACAATATGGTAACTAGGTGGCGTTACTGTGCACCGCTAGATTGTTTGCGAAAAAGTTTCACCCCCCCGAGTACGCGCGAGGTCTACAGCTCACAGAGCCACTATTATATATAAGCAGTTGTTAGTTTCGCTATTACAAATACTATTTGTACCTATTTCATGTATTTAATTTATTATAACTCGATGATTCTACTTCATGGGCAGTAAGACTCCAACAATATTAAGATGAAGAAAAAAACATGCCAGCCCTGCCTAAAAAGAACTTATGCCAATAAATTATATACTGTTAGAATCTTAAAATTATCTTATCAAGGCCTTCAATTTGATACCCATGTTGTAAAACGAAAGTTTTTATTTTCTATTTTGAAAAAGAGGCCATACTGCAGCCATATTGAATTTTTTCAACAGAAAATATAGCCTATATTACTCGGGGGGATGTAAGGATTCTAACGATACCCCATACGTCTAAATCTGTTTAGGCATTTAAAAGTAATGGTGGTATAAAGAAACTCACATGCATACAAACATACATGAATCCTAAAAACATTACACTCCTTTTTTGGGCTGTCGTGTAATAACAAAAATATTATTAGCGCTATGGAGTATTTAATTTATCATATCTCGATGATTCTACTTCATAGGCAGTAAGGCCCGTATTAATAAATCGCTCTTGGTTGAACTTTCAAGTGCGATATCAACTGATACGCTCTCAAGTTGTGATCAGCATCTTAAGATCGTCGCTAATTAATATAAAGACATTTCAAGAGCATCTCAGATCATGTCGCTTTCAAGAGCCGCATCTCAAGATGCTACGTCACGAACCAGAACTTGAGAGCAAAAACCGAAGTTTCAATAAAGAAAATAAATCGTTCATTAAAACTTCGGTTTTTGCTCAAATAAGATATAGCGTAAGGTTAAAATTTATTATTTCGATGTAGTTGAATTAAATTATATTAAATAAAATGCGATTATATTAAACGTTATGTTTATTTTCTACATAATTATCTAACCTTACTTTAGTTTTTTTGTAGAAAGGATGTAAGCCATAATATTTGTCTATATTTTCAAAGTTACAATATCTATTAAATAACTTAACGCAATTCATCAATGAATGACTATAATTTATGAAAATAAAAGTTCGTTTATTGGCCATGCAGTATTTCCAGCGCGTATCCTTTTGTTACGATTTCGGATCTTTTTAGACTTCAGCGAGTCCTCGCCAGGTTCTGATATCTACCAAATCTTCGGATCTTTTCGCAATCATGCCAAATAAATTAGTTTATTCCCAGAGGAATATAAAAATATTCTTATAATGATGGTTAATATAATTATAATTATCAACGTCTGACCTAATGTTTCGAAAACATTAATCCTTGATTCTAGCAACTGGCAATCACGCTCTCAAGTCACGGATCAACTGCACTCAACATTCTGCATCTCAAATGCGCCCTTGAGAGTCGAGATTGATTTATTATTAAACACTAACTCAGCTGATTACGGCATCTCAATCAACAGCTTAAGATGTGTTTATTAATTAGATTCGCATCTTGAGATCGCTCTAAAGAGCGCTCTTGGAGTTGAGATCGGTTTATTAATACGGCCCTAAGACTCCAACAATATTGATTAAGGAAACGAGAATCTTATTAGCGCTATGGAGTACCTAATAATAATGGAATAATAATGGAGTTACCTATTAACTTGAAGAGGATTGTAAATCAATGTAATTTTAGATTTGGATATGTGGGGATAACCTACCTATTACTTATAACTAGTGGCTCTGTGAGCTGTACACCTCGCGCGTACAAACTTTTTGCAAACAATCTAGCGGTGCACAGTAGCGCCATCTAGTTACCTAACACCTACCTACACTAACATTAATAACCGAGGTGCTCCATCAATCCCTACCTAGTAGATAAAGGGCTGATTCCACTGGTAGAAAACTAAAAGTGAGAAATTTACTGCATTTTAAGGAGCTATTCTGCTCATCACGCCGAAGGTCCCCATCAGATTTTCACCAAATTTGTATGAGACTAACTCAAAGTTATTACCTTTCAAATAAAAAATAATTCGGATTTAACAAGGCGGAGATATTCAGTAGCCCTCTTTTTACCCTTTTTTGGTGGTATTACCCCCCCAATCAAAAATCCCCGACGACTAAAAAATTGCAAAAATTTGCTTAACCTGTATACCAAGTTTCGTCTAGATCGGTTGAGAAATGCGACTTGTAGAGGAGAACAGCCGGACAGACATCTGGACATACGAAAGAATTTTTGCCCAAGCTGAAACAGAGACGCTTCACTCGCGCTTCACGCTCGCTCGGTCAATAAAATAACTATTACTAATATTCGTGATATTATGGAACGCATAACAAAGACAAACGACATTCCCAAAACTACAACTATCGACAGCCAAAAGAAAACAGATCACGCAATAATGCATGTAACACGTAGGTCAACCCCCTTTCACTCGGCTTTGACAATGACTTTGAACTTTACCCCACCGTAATACGGGTCATGAATAGCAAGTGCAGCGATCGTAACGCTACGCCCCCTTCAATTATAAATTACTGCAAGCAGTGCTAGAGACCGACAATTTTACTCTGGCTGTGGTGGTTTCTGGAACTACCAGAAATTTTATGGTAATGTCATAGGATAAGTAACAGTATGTGAGGAACACTGGCGAACGGGGAGGCCACAATAAAATGGTCACATTCTACAATTTCTCCCTGGTGCATTCGATCGATATAGACGCGAATTTCGGTATTCGGGGTATCATGCATTCGGTGCGGTACTCGTTCTGATATCGATTTTATATCGTATGTTGCCGATGAGAAGCTTGTGTCTGTAATGTGTTAAAAATAAAAAAAAAAACCCGCTCATGTGTGTGTTAGATAGGATCAAGAATTTCTAGGAAACAGTATGTGGAGCGGCGGATATTGAAAGCTGCCGAAAATTTTCCTTAAACGTGTTTTACTCCATAAGGAATTTAAAGGGTTTCTAATTATTTAAACCGATTTTCAGCTTTAAACGTCCTACACGAGATATAATAAATAGGTATACAATATTATGCAATATACAAACCAGTTTTAGTACAAGAAAGTGGTTATTTCATTACCAAAGCTTTTACAGGTCCAAACGAGACAATAAGAAGTTTTATTATTAATATTTATCCATCTATTAAGGAGTTCTTATTAATAGCAATATCACGAAAACGCAAGCCTAGTTTCATCGAAATAGGAACGCTGAAATGCAACAACGCAATATATTCGAAATAACACTAATTTATCTGCTTTTGTGCTCGGCCATACCCACAATGAGCTTGCTTGCTATCGATTTCCCGAAAGAGGTCAACGACCACGACTTTTCACACAGTCGAAGAAAACGTTTACTGTTTATTTCAATTTCATTATTTTGTACATTGTGACAAATAAGGCAACAGTGTCATAGAAAGCTTGCCCTGTTACTACGATTTTATTTTAGTGCAGTACTGGACATTTGAATACCGTCCCGAAGACACTACATTGCGTTCATTGCTATCAGAAATGTAAATGGTAAACCTCACCAGCATGTTGAGCCGTTGGGACTGATTCATGTATGTTTGATGTGCAAGCCCGTTATTCGAAGCAATAAAACAATCGTCAATAAATACAGTGTCACGGCTCGCCGTAAATGCCCTCGTAAAACCCTGCTTTCCAGGATATTAGATTAGGATTTTAGAGCAGCAATGTTTGAATTGCTGTAATCATATGCAAACATTGAAACTATAGCTAAATTTATTTTGTGACTATATAGGACTAGAGCTTAAAATCTATCTATACTTATAATAAAGCAATACATACGAAAAAGTCTGCACAAAGAAAATAATAAAAAAAAACTATGGTACTTAAAATAAGCTACTGGACAAGAATATAACGTCTTTTTAAATCATGTCTGTCTGTTTGTCCGTATGTTTTTTTGTTCGCGCATCACGTAAAAACTACTGGACCGATTGCGATGCGGTTCACTGTTGGATAGCTTAAGGTCTGACTTATAAACTGGGGTACTTGGTATCTCAATCCGATGAGTAGAAGCCGAGCAATCGATAAAAAACTATAATGACGGCTGCTAAACGCTAAGCAATCGCTTGGTCGGTCTTGGAATAGTACTTTAAACCTAGAGAAATTACCACGCGTGCGAAACCGCGGGCACAGCTGGTGCTTTATAAAGATTGCTGCAAGTTCAATTGTCGCAAAAAACTAAGACCTTAATGATTGGGGGAAAGTAGAAAACAACAGTTTCACAGACAATTTGATGTACAACATTCGTGAAAATCACTCGCTTTTTTCGAGTGTTAAATCTCTTGAGAAATGTAAGATTCTTTACGAAATTCCGAGGGTGAACGGTTTTCCAGGTCATTACAGCCTTTCTTTCCTCGATTCTGGACTTCACAGTAAAATTCTGAACATTTCAAATTGTATGAGATCCGTTTTTGAGATGCTCTTCGATCCGATTCCACTAAATTTAATGAGTAGCAATGAGTTGAAAAAGGACAGTTAAATTTTCTAACTTTACTTTCATGAAAACCACATCCAAAGATACATGAAATAAAATTAAGCAGACGGAGGAGTCTAGTGCTGTTGCTGAATCCGAAATATAAATGGTAGCAAATTTTCAAATATAAGCAAATTCAACATCAAAGGCGCTTTAGCGTCAGTATTCTTCATTGAATTCCCGAGTTTCTGAGCTAACATTTGAGCTGAAAGTTGATTTTGGGTTAATGTGCTATTAATTATTTTAACTACCACATTGACCAAAATCGTGTGTGTGTGTGTATGTGTAAAACCGGAACATTGTGAGAATCATAAAGCTAGATTGTTACTTTTATAGAAGCGTCTCGTTTCACAGTCTTATCTTTACTATATCATACTTATATACTTTAACTTAAATAATAAAGCTACAACAAAAAATATTTACAAAGTTTTTTTTTTCAATATCTACAGACAGACATTTTGAAAAAAGTATAGAGGCTGGATTTTTGTGACGAGACAGTAAGGGCAGGTACCTTAACCGTTATAGTTACAGAAAAACATTCCTATGAGACCACCCATAACTTTTTGAGATATTCTGAACTGTATTCACAGATTTTGGAAAAAGAAAACAGTCAGCAAGAAAATTGAAATTTTACACAAAAACTTTTTTTGATGCCAATCGATCCTGTTTCATAAAAGGATCAAAAGTCTCTAATGGACCGAATAAGGTTTGAGTACTAGAAGTGTCAAAAACTGCGAAAAACTTTGCCCATATATTTTGTACGAAATTACCTTAACCGTTGTTGCTACAGGAAAACGTTCCTTAACTTTTGGAGACTCTCCTTCCTTAACTTTTGGAGATATTTTGATTGATCTGCATTGCCCTTACTGGCCCGTCTCAAAAATCCACCCTGTATTCTGTACCGCATTTAAGCAACTGGTTAAATGCGGTTTCATCTGTCAGAATGCTTAGGTTTTGACTTAAAATCTGGTGTACTTAGAATCTCAATCCGACGAGTAGAAGCTGAGCAATCGATAAAACACTATTTGACGGCTGAACGAAATTTGGTATATTGCACATTATAGGTACTTTTGCCCTAACTTTTTTACTTTTAAACCTGAGAAATAACCACGCGGTCAAAGTCACGGGCACAGCTAGTATGTAATATGTGTATATCTCTTTATGCTGTGCCGTTGTTAAGTCATTAATCTGACCCCTTAATATCACTGCCACATGGTTGTACAGTTCAAGGACATTGACATTCAAAGAGCCCTTTGAAACGATCACCATTAATTCAATACCATCACGATCGTGACCGTTTCTGACAACCCTGTTACATACGATTGTGGTATGCCTTTAATGCGGACTGGCCTACATAAGGGCATAGACTAAGTAGTTCTACAGAGTGAAAGAGCTGTAAAAATCTCTGGTATTTCGTTTAATTTCGTACGGACAAAAGAATATTTTATGAATTTAACAACAACAATTTTTTTTCTTTGTTTCTTTCAAATTACAAAAGAATGATTTCCGGAAAGGTTTTCCTCATGTTCCTAAAGCCTTTTGCTTTATAATATCTGGGAATAAACATATTCGAAAACTCAGATTTATACATGGAAGTATTCGAATAAACGAGCATCACTTATCAAGATACACAAAGTCAAAGTCTATCCCAAGCGCATCTGAAGCATTATTTCATTACGTCTTGTAAAAGCCGTGACCCTCGTGTTTTCTGTCAAGTGACCAGTCACTTCCGTTCGAAACGATCCAGATTTATTGGAGCCTTTAACAATTTATCAGGCAAGACGAATCCCAATCAGTGTTAGTTGTGATCGCCTTTGTTCGAGAGTTAAATGAGATTCTTGATTTATCGTCGTGAGAGTTTAAAACATCGTTGCGGTAAAGAACAAAATAGACGAGGCTGCTATATCTTCCTTTCCAATCTTGCAAGGCAATGTTGATCCACATTCCTACTTCGAAAGGCACACTGCGTAAACGGCGCTAATGGAATATTAGAGAGCATTTTCCTGGTTTGATAATAATATGCCGGAACCTTGGCTAGTAACACAATAGTTAGTGACGAATAGTCAATGAATTATAATAAAATAACAGCCCGCCAGCCTCGTCCATACCTTGTTTAAAATATAAACAAAGACAATGGAAAATTACGGATCCTGTCATCTTCACCGACCAACATAGTGTTTTTAGTATGAGTGTATTCTTGACAACAGTAGTTTTGCATGAAAAGCCTTTATCGACGTAGGATAGGACGTCGTCACTACACAAGTGAGAAAATAGTCCATTAGTATTTGCTAGAAAATCACATTAACAGAAAAATAGAACTCGCAAAGTTGAAACGCTTGCTCGTTCGCGGTGTCGTAAAGAACTTCAGATTAAAGCGATCGGAAACAGAATTCCATTTCTATAAGCCTCGCCCTGGAGGCATGACGGGGAATGCATAATGAGGAGACGGTAGAGAATAACAAGAACAAGTGGATTAGAAGAACGCCAAGTAAGAACTGAATATTAAACAGTTACTGTTAACCTGAAAGTCGATTTCCCAAAAACAACAACGAGAGTTTGTATCTTTCAAGTGAAAGATACACAAGTTGTGTTGTTCTTAGCTGCTTCGATTGGAGGTTTTAGGTTCATTCTTGGAGAATGTAATAACAGTGTTGATAATAGGACCAGTGCGTATCTAATCTAACAAAGATTATTTTTAAGGTTCCGTAGTCAAACAAGAAACCCTTATAATTTCTTTATGTCGGTATGTCTGTATGACAGCCATATTAATCAGACCTATTAATAGTGTAAACATATTTAAATATGGCACATGTATAGAAATTATAATCTTTACAAGTGTACAAAACACATCGAAAACGTTTTTTTAATGACTTCCATACATGAAAAGTGAAGACGAAAAAAGGTTTTTTGTACATGTTATTTGTATTTTAGGTTTAGACGTAGACATTCAAAAGTTTAAAGCAATACGTCAAGTGAAACTGCTGAATCATCGTTTGAAAAATTTCATAGCAAGCAGGCCAACAAAGCAAGCATGTTTAAAGATTTACAAGCAAATTTAGCGTCAACAAACTATTCCCACGACATTAAAGATATATCCGCATTCCCCTTGACAGATCTAGGATTCCTTGATAGAGGCAGAGGATTAACACAGAGACTATGCACAACTAATTTAACCAAACATGTTACTAAGCAGAACATTCTCGAGATTAAATTGTTTAGAGTAATACCGATTAAGTTTACGGTAATACTCGAGCATATGGTATTAGTAAAGGTCACAAGGGTGCTGACAACGAGATGAGAAATCTCGCTAATGTCGATTTACTTGCATACCAATTAAGGATCAGATTTAAGTGAATGGGTTTGGAATACAACAGCAATATCGATGATGAAGTGGTATCCTCGTTAACGAATGGATTTCGGTAGCCTGTTACAAAGGTTTACAAGGCTTCAACTCTTTAAAACAGAAAGGGGCTATGATTAAACAATACGATTGTATTAGGTAAAAAAATCGTTATCATCACCGTTGGATGTCTTTAGATTATGAAGTGCACATGGTACCTCAGCTTGGTCACCACTACGCTTATACAAACAATAGTAATTTGCTAGCGTTTCGTCATTATTATTTTTTACTGTATTGTGCGACATTGGTCATCAAAATTCGTATAAACCGTTATGAAAATTCATGGAGTTCATGTACATGATGTACATCCTCATAAAAACATATGCGTGATGATATAATAACATGAATAACTCACAACGTATTTAAAACTAGCTACTCGCCCGGGCTTCGCTCGGGCAGCTATGAGTTGCTCATTATTTGTACACGATTCTACCAGTGTTTTGATTGACTAATTTGAACAAAAAACGGTTATTGTGACTTAACTATAATATAGTTAGACATATAGCCCCGCGTAAATATACCCACTTTTTGTGGGTATTATAAACATGTAGTACATTATTTTATGTATCATCAATATTATAGTTTTCGCAGCACACCCCAAATAATGTTTTTATTCGTATGTGCAAATTTTTGATACCTTGTGATACATTATTGCAATTTTCGTAGGGATCTCAATTTTTTTGAAAAATATTGTACAGCCCTTGTTAGTCGCTGATAATGTAGCTTTTTACAGATGCAATATTTTTTAAATGAGATAGTTATTTTTTGAGTTTATCCACTACATAAAAATCTAATCTTTTCTCTTTACAATATTAGTGTAGACATGCGCCAACGGTTCTCCTAACTGGCCGTATAATTCGTTAGCGTACATTGTACAACAATTGCGAGGTGTATTTGGACGAAGTTATAGTCGTGGGTACATATACTCAATCACAACATCAGCAGTCACAGTATACATAACAGTACATACAGGGTTAACTGACCGTGACTCATCGTTCTCATCAGTCAAGTGCATGCATGCGCACGCGCTTGCTACGGAATTAGAGTCAGATAACTAAGGACTTTATTTTTGGATCTTGGCTGCTTACTGTTTACTTCATCTAAGTTGTTTGGATTCGTGTGCCTGTTTTCTTTTTAGTTTGAAATGTAATTAGAAACGTAATTGAAGTGTGATGTTGATGTCTTCAAAGGATACGTAATTGAAAGTATGCTATGTAACTCAATTGAATACATCTGTGATAAAAAGATAAATAATTACATTAAACTTTTAATTATTCTAAATATATATTATACAACTGTCGCTCACGGGCTATTTTGTCGGAAAACTCGACTGGTGTTCGGACGTTAAAAATGACCATCGTCAGGAGTTAGCGCAGCGAGGGAAACTTTTAATTACTAACAAATATTCGAAATATTCTTGGTTACATGTTTTAAATAATAGTGCTAACATTGCTTGCTAATCTAATGTACTTCTAAATGATTTTCATCAATAATCAAACCAACACACACAATAATCAATACAACTCTACTAAAACAAACACTATATGTATACCGAAAATAGCAATGACTAACCGTTTTAATACTTTAATCCCTTGAAAACGGCGCTGACTCGATATCGCATAATTTTTATTGTTCTAATCTAAATAATGAATCTCGTAAAAAAACAGCACGGAAAGTTTAAATCGGCATCAACAACTTACGCCCATGTTCTTCCTCTGCTGGACGTAAGCATCTCCTTGTAAACGCCACTGAGCCCGATCTTCGACTCTTCATTCAGTCGCTGCCTGTCGCCGTTAATTACTTGCCTACTACGTACCATGCCATGAGCGATCTTCTAGAACCAATAGAGGCAATATCGTTTGGCCCCATTTTCCGGACAGTCTCACTTTAACATTTTCAACTACGATCAGATACAAGTATACATGGAGAGCTAGATAAATAATTATACGATCCAATTACTAAATGAGCATAAGGGAAAACCAACATTCAAAATAGATCTCCATATCTGTAAATCCAAGAAACACCAGTTCATCTTGCCGCTACTCAGATTCAGATCTGTGGGAGCGTTCGTTCTAAATAAGGAATCACCAACGCGACGTTCGGTTTTGACTTTTTGCGACGAAGATGCGAATGGAACGCGTCATGTATGTTACGGTTGGAGTGTTTTCTTGTGAACTGACGTGATTCATTCAGTCAACAGGTTGTGTGATCGTTGTTGAAGGTAATAAACTTGTAAACGTACGGTGAAGCAATTTGTCGTAATCCAGTACGGTTTGTAGTTTATTGTTATCTGTTGATACCGTTTTATCGTTATTGTCATCGTGAATTACGTACCTAACTTGCGGTTTAGTATTCATTTCAAAAAATTCTATCCATTATACATTATATAAATCGGTTTTAAAATTAACTTCATCAGCGTGTTTATGTACTATATATTATCTATTCTACATATTTCGACCTTGTACACCTTGATCTTACCTAACCTAACTAAGCTTCGTTTCATTGTTTGTTTGCTTGTTTGTCGTATGACGTAGTGCTGGCTTCTGATGTCAGAGCTTGTCAAGCCGCCCGAGGGCCTCTGACATGGCTTAACGACTGCTATTAATCAATAACAGCCGGGACCAAAAGCTTAACGTGCCCTCCGAAGCACGGAGCGATAGGAAACCGCACATAACTCATAAAAGTAATTGGTGCGGAGCCTAGGTTTTGAACCCGGTATCAGTTTCATTTAAATATGTAAAACGAAAATTATCTATCTTTGAAAATAGAAATAACAACATATTAGTAATTTAACGTTTCGCACGAAGTAGGAAGTTTCATTGTTTACACAAATTTATCGTAACCATTTAGAGGTCAATACATTAACATAAAACAATGCTGCATTGTTATTGCAAAACGATTTTTGTGCCAATGTAATACAATTAACTTTAAAAGAGTTAAATATGTCATGGGAGGAAATATGGCGGTGGTTAAGGTGTAAGAAGATAAATAGAACATTAAAAAAAATACAATTAATATAAGATTTACTAGCTGCAGCCGCGGTGATATAAATGTAACCATCTCAAAGAAGGATCACTTAAACCACATTGGTAAAGCCCGAGCATACGTCGGTAAACTAAATAACCGAACTGCCATGAACCTGTGTGATATCATAATGAGCATAAAAGGGTATACAACCAACAGAATCATGTTTAAACTACAGTAAACAACGAAACTTTTAGACAAACAATTAGAAAACTAAAAGCTACTAAAAATTAAGACCAAAGGCTTAGTGACTGTTCCATTAAAAAGTCCTAAAGCAACTATGTAAAAACTATCAGAGTCTAAGTCGACCGAGGAAGCAGGCAGACATAAACTAGCAACTCTGCGCTAATGTCCACTTTACTTTTTCTTTTTCTAGTCGGCCAAAGTAGCGGTGCTATTATGCCTCGGAAAATTTCCTGTTAATGTCTTCAGAGAAAACTTGGTCATGCTAGAATTAGTTTCAACCAGAGACAAAGTTACAATGGATCCTCTTTTTACACGACTGCCCAAAAAAAGGAGTGTATTGTTTTTTATTAGGACTCATGTATGCGGTGGCCATCGGCGAACCTCGATCTCATCACCACATGCCGCGGTTCGGGAACAAGATGGGCGTGGGACGGCTGATGCCGCCTCCCCTCGCGGCTGATATTGGTGGTGGTAAGTACCATTTTATTACACGACTGGCCAAAAAAGGAGTGTAATTGTTTTAGGATTCATGTATGTGAGTTTCTTTATTCCACCACAACTTTTAAATGCCTGAAAAGATTCAGACGTATGGGGTATCGTTAGAATACTTCGTCTCGGCGTACATGTCACGTCCTCAAAATGTCACACTAGCACAACGTCACGTTTATTTTTTTCTCTTGCACAATGTCACACTCTCAAAATTATATCCCCCCAAGGAAAATAGTTTTTCTATTAAAAAAATGCAGTTAGTATGTCTCCCCTTTCAAATGCAAAAAAAACTTTGTATTTTACAATATGGGTATAAATTGAAGGCCTTGATAAGTACATTGCAACAGTATATAATTTATTGCCATAAGTTTATCCTTGGCTGGGCGGGCGTGTTTTTTTTAGCTTTTAAGCTAGTTATTTATTTTAGGACAGCAAAGTTGGTTTGCAAAATGTGAATTCGTTAAATAATCATTTCAAAGCTTTTTGGAAGTATTCTAATATGAAGAAGATTTAAAGAAAATGAACAAGTATGCCAACTGGAAAAAGCCTGCAAATGACAGGCCCTAATGGGAAAAGAAATGGACTTGCCCAAAAAGAGGTAGTAGTTAGATACATAGATAGGAAGAAAATGTATGCAGTACTTATAAGTAAGTTTGTATTCTTACGCAAGTCAGATGATTCATCACTATTTCATTCTGGAGGAGGTCATTTGTGACTTTGCATTGTTTTAAAACGAATTCATAATCTTTAACATCACGAAAGAACGTTGTTATTTCATTGATGTATGACAGTAATCGTATACCTACTACTTTAGTCAGTTATAAAACAATAAAAGCCACTAATTTCGCGTTTATAAATTGGATAACGAATGAACAAAATAAAGTTGTGATTTGAATTTTTTAGCTTTGCGAGGTTGTACTATTATTTATTCTGCTGTGGCGGAACGGCCAGGACATGAAATCGGATTATATTATATGGCTGTGACCGATTCTGACAAGCCATTAATAATTTAAAAACCTGGTGTTTTATTGAAAAAGGCATTGGAAAAGTATTTCATTTTAGTCTGTTGTAAAATATTAAGAGTGCAATTGTAATGCAGCAATTAAATGACGAATCATGATTCATTGCATCCAATGCACAGCACAGCCTGTGTGTGATTGAGTGGAACATGGTGCGATATTGTTTGCGTAGCATAATTACGTACTATTATGTATTCTGTGGCATAACACAGGATTAACTTAGTAACCCCCAATAATGATGTGGAGGTTGTCATGTTTTTGTCCAAAACTACATATATTTATTTTGAAACGATAAAGAAGAAGAGTTGGGATATTAAGGCCAGGCTTCAAAGTTACATTTTCCCACTCCCCCTGCCACCCGCTACCCGCAATAACCACTGAAGTGCCTACGTAACAAGGTTGAATATCGCAAACGCTGTTTGAACATACAATTTAGCTCGGAAGTAAATGACGTAAGTCTCAAAAGTTATTTATTTTATGTGCAGGCTAATAATTTAGTTAGGTACATTTTGTCTTGACAGTGGATAATAAACTATATTTTCTTGCTGTGAGATTTATTTTAGAGATAAAACATATTAATGAAAATAACTTAATTTTTCATAAGAAAATGTATCAAATGAAATTCTGCTAATTACGTTTTTGTCTTAATTACAGAGAAATAAAGAGCTCAAATACATATATGTTAAATTTCACATTTATCTGGTTTGTGGTTGACCTAGCATATTTATGGAAAAAAAACATTAAAAAGTAGAGCCTGGTCTTAAAATTGAGCCTTGATATGACTGATGCAGTACGGCGGCATTTGTAGCAGATGCTAGCAAGAGCGTGGCGAGTTTCATTCCTACTACAATAGGTGGCCAAATGTAGCGAGGAAATGAGATCTCGTGGTCAAGCATCTGCTCGACTCGGGCTAAAGATGTTAATTTCTCTTACATAGTATACAATAAAGCGCGAAAGAAATAAATTCACTGCAATCACTATTCACATTCCTTATTACATGTGCTGGCTGCACATGGAATAAGGAATGTGAATACATTGCAGTCATGCATTGAACAATATGAAATCACGGTTATTAGTACAATGCTAAGTTTTCACATCGGTAAGCGGTGACCATTGAACGTGAAGACGTACCTGGACGATTCATGCACAAGAAACTACAATATGGACTATTCGTATTCAAGCAGTCTCTAACTCTCCAGATGAAAACATATGTCTAAGATACAAGGCCATTAGCATTTACGATTGCTTCTTTTTCTGAGTTTTCCAACTTGCGTCTTGACGGCTCCTTCATTGGCGACTTTGTCCAATGCTGAATAGGCTTTCTGGCTCAGTAATCTAACTGCAGAACACTCTGGCAAAATTTAATGAAGTGATTGAAAACGTTTTCTGTGATTACGCTTATATTTTGAAAGAGTTGTCTTTCAAAGTTGTTAGGAGTTCGAAGAAGGACATGATATTCATGACCATGGAAAGAGAGCTTAACGTATACACGATTTATAGAATTTCGCAATAGATTATTTATTGTAAAGATGAAAAAACAATAGGCGTCCATATGGGTGGGACCCCTCCATCCATCAGTCATGGGATTCATTCATGTCAAAATGTTTTTAGGATAATATATAAAAAGACGAACCAAATACCTTTTTCAACTGCAAAATTGTGGTAATAAAAGAAAACGGCTAAAATATATATATATATATATTTGTACAAAAAACATTTTTTGGCCGCCTACGGCGAAGCAAGGAAAGGGTTATGAGTTTAACAGATTATGTATGTATGTGGATGTTTCACATTAGCGTCGCCCCTATAGGTCTGATAATGGCAAGCGAGGTATCTATCAATTAATCGAAAGATCGAAGGCTCATTTTTTTACCCGACTGCTGCGAATTAATTGAAGAGTTATGTGTTAAAACTAAAAACTTAGTCCGATGTTGACAAGCGAGGTATCAATCAATCAATTCGTATTCGTGTACAACCTGTCCTATGCATTTTTTATCCGACTACGGTAAATTATAGGAAGAGTTATGTGTTATAAGTAAAAACTTGGTCCGATTTTGACAAGCGAGGTATCAATCGATTCGTCTTCATCACAAGAGTGTCAGGCTATTTTTTATTCGACCGTAGTCGGGTTTTAGTTATTGATTATCAAAAAAAGTGATAAATGTTTTTATAAATATATTTTAATTCTATTCCTTTTAAAAATGGAAATAAAAATAATACAATTTTAGAAATTTTAAGAAAAAAATAACCTAAATTTCCGGATATTCCCCACATATTTGAAGAATATCCCCTTATTACGAAAAGATCTAACCTACTAGACGGTTCGAAAGAGAATATAGTAGTTTCAAATCCGTTGCAGGGCGGGGACGTTTTGCCCATAGTCCTTGGGAGACGAGTGTTAACTTTTTAGAGGTTCCAGATATTTCTTCCATGCTATCAAGTTTTTTGTTTATTTCTGGTGGGCTCAGCGTTTGTTTTTATATCTGATGTTATGTGATATAAACATCATATGTGCATGTATGTCCTTGCCTGGAAGGGTGGTAAGAACGGCATATCCAACCGATCAGCAACTGAGCATCATGCTACTCACTTTATTTTAGAGTCACTATGACTTACGGAGCTGAGACGTGGAATTTCACGGTACGACTAGTTAATCAATTCAAAGTCGCTGAGCGTGCTAAGGAAAGGGAGCTCGGAGTTTCTTTGAGAGATCGAATCAGAAACGAGGTGCACCGACAGAGAACCAAAGTTATCGACATAGCCCAAAGGATTAGCAGGCTGAAGTATGGCAGTGGGCTGGTCATATTTTCCAAAGGTCCGATAACCGTTGGGGTAGACGTGTTCTTGAGTGGAGACCGCGACTCGGCAACCGTAGTGTAGGACACCCTCCAGCTAGGTGGAGCGACGACATGCGCAAGATGCCTGGCGGCGGTTGGAGGATCGGATCGGGCTCAGTGGCTTGCATTGAGAGAGGCCTATGTCCAGCAATGGACTAATGCGGGCTGATAATTATGATGGCGCCTTTTCCGGTGGGAGGTCTAGCCGTCAGACATTAAAATACTACGAACAATAAATATACGTGTAGTTAAATTAAGTACTTTCTATTTTAAATATAATAAATGCTTAATGCCCTTTTCCCTAGTGGAATTGCAGCTATAATGGACAGAAAACTTTAGGTCGGCCTTCGCAATAAAATGTTAACTTTGAAATGCCCTACTTTCCGTGCCTTTTCAATTACGAATGAAGGCCTGAGCTTCTATAATTTAAGTAAAAGCTTCCATCGTATGAATAGAGTACGATTATGTTAATTATTCAGGAATACTTGGCTGGCAATATTTAAACGTAACAATTCTTGAGTAAAAGCATAATATGTTTATTGTTGCTGGATCTATACAGTTTGACCTATTTTTAAGAACGCAGGAGAACTTAGCATTTCGCAGTTGAAGAATCGTCAATCACGAAAAACATCTTTATCTCTAGCAAGTGACAGTCTCTTTTTGACGTGTTGTAGTTTTATATTTGCACCATAAATTATGCAACAAAATCGAGGTTTCGAGAGTCGATGGTGTAGCAAAAACCGCATATTTCAGATGACATGCGTTTACTCAACAACAGTGGCATGTTGTGTTGTGGTATGTGGTCACAGGACACTCTACCACTTTCCACTTAGATGGTCAATTACATTTTATGCCAGTCGTAGTTTTAAGTGGCATGGCGTGACGTGATTTTAATTGGAGCTAATTGGGATTAATATTCTCGAGTTCATTACATGGATTGAGAAAGAAACAATACTTTGTTGGCGAACATTTTAATTTTCTACTAGCTGCGCGCCCGCGACTTGGCCCGCGTGGTGATTTATCTGGGTTAAAGTTAAAAGTAACCGAGCACCGGATGTCTGTACGTCCTGATCTCTGTTCTCGTCTACACTTAATAGACCTACAGGTCGCATTTCTCAACCGATCTAGACGAAACTTGGTATACAGGTTAAATTATTTTTTAGAATTTTTTAGTGGGGGATTGTGGATTAACAAAAAGGGGGCTACTGAATATTTCCGCCTTATTACATCCAATTTCGATGGTTCTTTTTTTTATTTGAAATATAGTAACTTTAAAATGGTCTCATAAAAAATTGGTGAAGATCTGATGAGGATCTTCAGCGTGATGAGCAGAATAGCCCTTTACCTACTTAGGTAGGGATTGATGGAGCACCTTGGTTATTAATGTTAGTTGTATAATAAGGTACTGCTACCGCTACTGTGCACCGCTAGATTGTTTGCAAAAAAGATTGTACGCGCGAGGTCTACAGCTCACAGAGCCACTAGTAAGTATAGATTAGCAGTTAGGCAGTTGATGAAAAGTTAACGACGTTGACGGTTCAACTAGCTTGTTTTTGGGTTGTATGTTTGTGACTGCATGGAGGGTTATGTGTTTGGGTTGTATGTTTGTGCGTTTCTTAGGCGCGTCCTGCAGCCTAAACGGCTTGATGAATTTCGGTAAATGAGTATCGATGGATTCGTTTTGATCACGAGATATATGAAGTGTCAAGAAAACTAACATAGCTGCCCTATTGTATTTCCGATGATTTTTTTACCAAAACCTTTCGAGTGAGGTATCATAATGGAGGTCTTTAAAAGACCATTAAAAATATATATTTTTTATAACTAAACACTAGCAATTGTCTTCTAAGCTTATTACAAAATATTCAATTTTAGATTATTCATGTTAATGTAAATATTATAGTCTAATGTTGCAATAGCAACTATTAAACAATTGGACATGAAGAATACCTAGATGATTTCAATCCTGAACTTTGCGTACAATATTTGTAACATGGACACGAAGAATAAAACCTAGATGATATCAATCCTGGACTTGTAAGATTTAATGAAATTATACCTGCGTCACACCGTCTACGAGTAGGTGGCGCATCTCACCAATTTGTTTCAATGGTTGTCAAAAAACATCACAGAACACTAAGATTTGAACATGGACTTGAAGAAGAAGAAGTATTAAATGATATTAATCCTAGACTTGTAAGACTTAATGAAATTATACCTGCGTCACACAGTCTACGAGATGCTGTCGCATCTCACCAATTTGTTTCAATGGTTGTCAAAAAACATCACAGAACACTAAGATTTGAACATGGACTTGAAGAAGAAGAAGTATTAAATGATATTAATCCTAGACTTGTAAGACTTAATGAAATTATACCTGCGTCACACAGTCTACGAGATGCTGTCGCATCTCACCAATTTGTTTCAATGGTTGTCAAAACACATCACAGAACACTAAGATTTTTAACATGGACTTGAAGAAGAAGAAGAAGTCGTAGATTATATTAATCGTAGACTTGTAAGACTTAATTAAATTATACCTGCGTCACACAGTCTCCGAGTAGGTGGCGCATCTCACCAATTTTCAATGGTTGTCAAAAAACATCACAGAACACTACGATTTGAACATGGACTTGAAGAAAAATAAAAAGGTACAGATGATATTAATCCTGGACTTGTAAGACTTAATGAGATTATTTAATGAGAGATGTGTTCCATTACTTCAATGTTCGCATAACGCATTTAGTAGGTAGTGAAACGCTTAGTACAAATTGTGCAATGAGCATATGGAGTAAGTAATTAAGAAATAGCAGATATTAGCACAAAATGAGGCTCAGCTTAATGATTATTGCAATTTATTAGTAAAATTGAGCTGAAAATTATGATCATATGGGTCAGGTAGGGTATCTGAAAATGATGTTTACCAGATGCAAAGAAACAAACGTTTACCTAGCATATAGAACTTGCTACAACAAACAATTTGCCAAATAGCTGTTGACATTATGTCAATTTGAAGTTCATTACGACTAAAATTACAGCTAAACAAACATTGCCATCAAACAATTGAATGACCCACTGTGATGCAACGACTATTACTGCTTGCGCTGTTATTATATTGTCTGACATAACTATTTCTGCTTGAACTTCCATGGATACACTAATGGGAATTATGCTGTTAGACGTGAAAGCTCTTAACACTCTGGTTCTGATCATGCACCTGCGCCAGTTTAAGTAGAGCCGTGATGCCTCCCACGTTCACGGCTAAAGTTGAATCAGTTAAATGTATCCCAAGGTTCAATGATTTCTGGACTTGAAGCGCCATTTATTGTCGCACTTTTGCCCTGTTTCCCAGTGCCGCAAACATGGGTTTATAAAATCAAGATAGTGCCGATTCTATTCCATTGTCGTGGTGGTAAATTTACTCACGTGTAATAGGAAGGTTATTTATTTTGATGAACAAACTGTATTTTGCACTAGTACTGTATTGTTTGGCTGGTTTTTGTGTACTATCATCATTAACAAGATTACTTTATGATAATTATTTTCCACTCCCGTTGATTTTAAGATTAAAATTACACATTTTTTATATAATTCGAAGTAATTACGTAATTACTAGATTAGAAGCCATTGAGCTTTAAAACAGCTTAGTTCCTCTTCAGTTTGGATGCTGCCACTTACACTAGGCTGTAACATCTAGGCAGCAGGATGAAGTCCAATCTTAGTTGCAATGTTAAACAAAAACAGTATTCAACCGGAAAAGAGCTTTCGCAGAAGTTAAATTACTACCATCTCGTTCCAAATCCAGTTCTTCCTTTGATACTTCGAGATTAATAAGGACATGATCATTATGACGGTGGTAGGTACACTATGACGTCACAACAAAAAACTTAAACTAAACTTAAAAATACATAATACTTTACAAAACGAAGCGCCTAAACGACAAATTGGTAACCTGTTAATGTTGGTACTTATGCCAAAACAGATGTGTTCTACTTCACGTGCTGGTATTCCATTAGGCGATCCAGTGTACTCCCAATTTTTTGGGTTCAACGACTCGTCAACCATTAAATTTCCACTTCAATGGTTCATTTGTCGTATATGGACGTAATAAACGACGGTATAAATAAGCGCAACCATGACGTAAAAGGATGAATTAAACAATGAACTTACTAGTATATGTACATACTCAATGAAACTGGAAACTGACAAGTAATAAATACCTAATAGACAGATATGTACGTAAATAACAAAAATAAAATAGTATATATAGTTATTCTGTGGTACAAGTCAGGGAACGTCAATTCCCTGACTTGTACCATAGAATAACTATATAAATACTCCTATCTTGTACTAAGAGGAAGTGTCAAATATAACTTCGGCAAGCGGTAAGGTTTATTGTCAGTCATATTAAAGTCATGGAAAACAGACAGCCGGAACGTGATTTTTAGACATGAAGAGTGCGTCATGTGGCATTTTATTACGAAATGTACACTTTTAGAAGAACTGTTATTACTACACAGCTATTCTATGCCATTACACATAATTAGCAGATGACTCCCAAATTCAAAAGAAATCAGTCAAACCTGTTCATAAATTACAATGACTGACACGAACCATACATTTCTATTATTTGGATTCCCAAAGAATGCATTCCATCAATTCTCACGTCAGACGGGAAAGGCAATCTGTTACTGGAATCACTTTCCAACCCGAAATGGGCATGCCGTAACGAGCGGCGCAAACAAATCTAGTTGTCATCGCACGAACGGTACCGTCATGGGGCTGGTGGTGAAGGTAAAAGTACGAGCATGACCTGTACGGAATGACAATGACCGACATCAAGTCTTTAAGTATTGCTAAGGATAGTGAATAAGGAAGTAAATTGGTGATTTTCGGGGTCTTGCATAGCATTAGCAAACGGACTTCATACAGCTGTACTTCCATCACCATTCCGAACTATTTCAATGGAAAGCTTTTCACGGATGACACGGAGTTTGTATTTAGTTCAAAGATTTTTATTTGTACTGTGGTGTTCAATAAAGAGTTTATCTATCTATCTATATATGGTACATAACAAAGTGATGAAAAAAAACACTGCGGTGGTATTACAATACAAGTATACCTCGACATAATATTGTTAAGGTGTTGTGATCCCTTTTTCCCTCTGGATAAAAGGTAGGCTAGATGAACCGCACTAATAAATATTAATCCTCAGAGATTTTGAAGAGTTGAAATCAACAGAGCAACTAGGCTTTCTTGTCATCACCGTAATTTCTCCACTGAGATCATCCTACCGAAATAGCTGATACGAATGACTGCGCAGATGGACCAACTCTTGACTGTAAGAGTGGTTTCAGTAATTGTGATGAGATTTAGTAACGAGCTGTTGAAATGACAGCTGTTACTTTTCATTTAGGTCGACAGTTTAAGTTATTTTCAATGGCCGACCGGTTGGTCCAGTCAGTTTAGTGGCTAGAAACCCTACTACGAAATCAAACGGTCGTTAGTGGGTTCGAATCCCGCAAGGTGTAATCATTTGTGTGATGAGCAGAAATGGTTGTTTTCGAGTCATGGATGTAATATTCGTATCTATGTTTATCCGTTATCTAGTACCCATAGTACAGGGTATCCTAGTTTGGGGCTAGGTAATTGGTGAGGAATAACCAGAATATGAAATAACAGAAAAAATTACATTTCTTAAAAAGTTATTTTAGCTTCTAACATAAGCTCAACTTTTCACATCAAATGATGCGAACTCGTTTAATCCTCTTTTCGTGATACTCAAAGTCATGTTAACATTCATTAATTATGATTTGCAATATTCCCAAACTCGTATAGACTGAAAAATTAGAATGCTAGATACATTTATGTATCATCATGTTATCCACCCGGTAGGCAAAACTTTAGTTGATATGTTGGCAATCCACCAAATTCTGGCCGATACCTAGTATACCTACGTGTAAAAAAAGGTTTGTTCCAATTGATTGGAATAACAAATAAAAGTCTGAGAGTTTTCGCATATCAGCTCCTTTACAGCGCAAAACTATTTCTATCTACGACCCATTTCCGTTTCTCTGTTTCCTCATTCCGTTTTGATACTTGGATTCATGTCGCTTTATTCAATCAGAATTTAATCTTATTTCAAGGAGCGTAACTTAGCTACCCACTTACCCCCATTCCTATAATAATGAAACGAGTCGTTTTTCCATCGTCTCTTTACTTTTTGTATGGCATTTATGTCAAAAGCTAAAAGGACAGTAAGCGAAAACGGTTCGTTTTAAGATATAGGAACCGGCCATTAGATATTTTAACTAGCATTTGCTTTCAACTTTGCGACTTCCTATTCTTGGTAATGTGTCGCATATGAAGTCAGCTTTCCGGTTGATTTTTACCCGACTGCACGGAGGGTTATGTGTTTGGGTTGTATGTATGTATGTTTGTTAGTACGTTTCTTAGGCGCGTCCTACAGCCTAAACGGCTTGATGGATTTTGATAAATGAGATATCATTGGATTCGTCTTGATCACTATAGTGCTTCAGGATATATGGAGTGTCAAGAAAATTTATATGGCGGCTTACAGCTGCCATATTGTATTTCCGTCGGAGCAAAAAATGACCAAAACCTATCGAGTGAGGGGTATTATAATGAAGGTCTCTAAAAGACCATTTCAAAAATATATAATTCTTATAACTAAACAGTAGCAATTATCTTTAAAGCTTTTTATAAAATTAACACTCGTATTCAAGTTAATTTAAATACTATTATAGTTTAACTAGCTGATGCCCGCGGTCATTTCTCTAGGTTAAAAGTACTCTATGTGCTATACCAGGACCTAAAATACCAACATTTGATCAAAATTTCTTCAGCCGTCAAAAATATTTGTATCGGTTGCTCGTCTTCTATTCATTGGATTGACATATCACGTACATCAGTTTTTAACCCTAAGCTATCCAAAAGTGAAAACCGCATCGCAAGCGGTCCAGTTAGTTTTTACGTGATGCGTGAAAAACATACAGACAAAGTAATAAACAAACAGATAGGATAAAAAAAAAAAAACTTGTTCAGTAGCTTATTTGAAGTACGCTAGATCATTTTTTTTTAATTATCTTCTTTGTACAGACTTTTTCGTTCCTATTGCTTTAGTATAAATATAGTATATGTTGCAATTGCAAGTATGAAAGGAAAGTAAAATATGTAAGTACCTAAAAAGGAAACGTAAAATTTATCTAAATACTAGCTGCGCAACGCGGTTTTACCCGCGTCCCGGAGGAACCGTGCATTTTCCGGGATAAAAAGTAGTCCATGTGTTACTACCCTGAAGCTACAGAAGTGTGTTTACAATTGGATACCTACAATTGTTAGTCTTAATGTGGAGCGCAGCGATGATTTACTACGCGAAGTTTGAAACAAAAAACAGAAGATAGGGCTCAGTGGCGTGCTAGACAGAGGTGTCGTATGCGGAAGTACTAGCCTCTGGTGTCAGAGTTTGTTAGGCCGCCCGAGGGCCTCACAGCCGGGCCGGGACCGACAGGTTAAGTATCACCCGAAGCACAGAGCGATGGAAATCCGCACATAACTTAGAAATTAAGTCATTGGTGCGGTGCGAAGAACCAAATCCGGTATTGTTAGATTTTAACTCGCACTGGTATATAGGTATTACACTCAGCTACACATGTATGCTTAAAGAGGACTATTAGGTAATGTTAATGATGATGATGTTTCAATCAAAACTGCACATGCTTTAGAAAAGGCCATAGAGTCATTTGGTCCAAAAAAATACGTTACCTGGAAAGTTTATCGGGAGTTTTGAAAATGGGTAATTTTATTGATCGAAATATGCTCTTTCCGAATTTCAACTTGCCACCTCGTATCTTTGCCGCTCGCGCCGCCTTCTTGAATTGAAGGGGCCAAAATCTGTTCTTTTCTAAATAGTTCTTTAACAGTTAGCTTTATGGCAAAAGTGTCTATGAAAAGTATAAAGAAGACAATATTTGCAACATTTTTTCATTTACAGTTGTTCTGTAAGTCTTTCTGTAAGGCGAAAAACACATTTTTGCTAAAAATGATCCATCCGATGCAGGATCAACGTATATTCTTAACCACTGAATGTAGACTTGATATTTGGAGAGTATGTTTTTATAGAGGTTACAAAGTATAACAAAAGATGCATTAAGAAAAAAAAAGTATTTCAAGGGGTTTAGTCAAAGTTTTAACAAAATGAAAAGGTCAGTCAGTTGTTCGTAAAAAATAAGATAAATTGTAATTTTTAATGATAAACTGAGACTGACCTTTTATTTTAGAAAATTTCGACTGTCATATGTAAACAGTGTCTTCAAACTAGAGTTATTTTGTTATAACATTGACCGCCTTTTAAACCCCTAGAAATGCTTTTTTTTTCTAAATTCATCTTTTGGTGAACGTTGTTACTTCTCTAGAAACATACTCTCCAAATATCGTCTCTACATTCAGTGGATCATTTTTAGTAAAGATGTGTTTTCGCTTCTTGTAACTTTTTACCTAAGAGACTTACAGAACAACTGTGTTATGGCATGTAGAGATCAGAGATCCAAACAGTGGACAGCCGGACATACGAAAGCATTTTTGCCCAAGCTGAAACGGAGACGCTTCGCGCTCGCTCGATCAATTACCGTGGACCGTGAAGTATGTCTGGTCAGGTATATCAACAGGCCTTGCAATGTTTCGTCACATAGGAGCATTAAGAGACCAAGAGAGCAAACTAGGCAACTGAATTTATTTTAAAACTGCAGTTAACTTATGTAACTGATATTTCTTCCGCGAACAAAAGTTACGAAATTAGGACTGGGTTGATATAACGGGGTTTTACGATAAATTACGAATGTTATGTATGCTCCAGATTTCTTTATTGGCGTGGCTATACTGTTTAATGTTTTGACTGGACTGATGGCGATAATTAGGTCTTCGGTGGGCTTATGAGTTGTTCACGTGGTCTCTTTTGACCTGGCTTCGTTTATGAAATAGATGTTGTATTTGTCTTTGTGTTCTTAGTGAGCCATTTGAGGGATTGGAGACATGATAAAATTAGGTAGGTAGGTAAATTGGTTCAGATTCCTAAAGCAAATGAAGACTTTGGATAAAACAAAATCCATCCATGAAGCTGAATAGCTCGATTGGCTGAGATGCTGATTGAAACAATCTCTTAACAATAGACAAGTCAAATCTCAAAGGGAATCAAATCTTCATCCAATTATATCCTTAAATCAAAGACACTTGATCGTGACGTCACGCGTTGAGTCAGACACTCCAGATGTGGAGATAGCATTGTTTGGGCGCGATTTAACGACGCGGTTTTGCCGCATGTGCTTCGAACCTAGTGGCAGTGTAACCAGTAAGATGGTACAGCACAAAAGCAGGTCTTCACCTTCATTGTTAGAATGGCTGTTGGAGTTGGAACGTGATATCCATTATTTCAGTCTTCAAACCGCGAGTAGGTTTGAGGTGGGCAGCTAGGTTAGATAAGAGTGAACATTGATCCACGTGTAATCAGTACACATCTTCAGTCTCCACTTCGATGGAAAATTAAGATAATTAGTGTCTAGCGCTAGCCGCGTAAACTTCATGAAGATGTAAACACGACAAAATAATCCAGGAGCGCTAGCCGTCTATTGCAAGCTTAAAAATTGTCTAAGAGCTTAGAGCACGTCTGACGTAGTCTTGCTGTGTGAGTTTTTGAACTTTAATCTGTAGTAGTGTCAACTCTAACACTACTAGGTACAGATTATTTTCACTGTCGTACATCGATATCGCTAAAAGTTTCCTTACTGTCGAATCAATGTACAGTGTCGAATAATAGAGTAAAAAATCATGAGAAAGGGTAGGGCGTTGCCCTACGACATGGCTGGAATAGTAAGGACGGAATATCAGTGACTTTAGGGCGTGAAAGCTAAGCTTAGCATTATTTTATTACTGAAGCTGCGTTTCACCACTTTGCCCAAAGGTTTCGCGTAACACCGCGGTTCTTTTCCTCGGGATAAATAATGTTCTTAGTTATTGTTAGGCCGTTTGACCACTTATCTCGCCTAATGGTACGAGATGGTGCATTCTATGATGTTTGATCATGTGTCACGCTTGCCTAGAAGATAATATATTCTAGGCTATGTTCTCTCTAGACTTGAAGATCCCAGATTGTAGATGTATAAAGACACTAACATTTCAATCCTTGGAGTTCGAATGATGAATGTGGTAGTCTTACTTTTATTTATTTTTTTCATTCTAGTTTATTAGAAAGGGGGTGCACGACAGCAGCGATCCCGAGTGTCGTTTTTGATTCCTGATTCTAAAAACATATGGCACACCCTGGACTAGCTATTTATTGGAATAATCCTATCACCATGATGCTTCATGAGCCTCAGACCATCTCAGAGAAGAACGGTTTTAACATCGAAGAAGAAGAATTCGAAAGACTACGAAGTAATATCTAACTACATGGAAGAAAACCTAACATAATGCGGAAATTTTAATACAATTCAGTCGGCCCCAAATCCCCCTAGATTTCCCGAGAGCGGAATAGTTAATTCGGGATTTAGACAATCAAAATGCGAGGTATCATTGCTGTGCAGCCAAGTCTCCGTGATTCTGCTAGGTCCTGGTAAATCTACTAATCAATGTAAACAATACGTATACGATATTTATTTATTTCAACTTCTTTTTAAATGACTTGTGTTGTGCTTGAGCGGAGTTGCCACAATTTCGACACGCCACTTTTTTCACATTATTTTCTTCTTCATTAATATAATTGTATTATTATTTATTCGCTATTCTGTGGCTTAGCTTAAGGTTGTCAATGTCAGTAAATTTACTTGTTTACTACTTGCCAATATGGTGGTTAATTTTGCATGAATTTAAGTATATCCTTGACTTACTTGGCTTTTGCTGCTTCTGATGTACTAGGTACCTAACTTTCGGCATTTTTTGTAGCATGACGGGATTATTGACGTGGAGAATGAATAACTCGCAACAGAGATTGGCAGTAACAACCGCAACTTACAATGTGCCAGAATCTTTGAGTATACAATGATTCACTGAATAGCCTTATAAGTACGTAGCAGGTTTGTTCCTATCAAGCATGTAAATTCGTATACGTGTGCAATGGTTGAATACATCGTATTTAAAATTTCCATATAAAAGTAAAATCTTAGAAATTTGCAACAGCTCTAAATGTTTGTTTACTTTCCTATCACGTGATCACCAAAAAGGTATGTACATACTGCTCCATGTGTAGGTTCAGGTTGCAAGGCCTTCTCTCGCCTCTTCTCGCCAGGCGCTGGTGGAAAGTATAGGTTGAGTGGAGAAGGTTCACCAGCGAGAAAGACTGAGCAAGCCAGCCAATTGTTGCACGCACATAATAACACCAAACACATGTTTGGCCCGGTTTTTCAAAATTAAAATTAGTACTTTTACAAGAAATTAAATAAATAGTAGACGATGTGTGGCTCGAGTTTGGCTTTCAGACAGAAAGAGATTTGCCCGCTCGTGAGTGCGTGTGTGGCTCGACTCGTGCCACACACGCACTCACGAGCGGGCAAATCTCTTTCTGTCTGAAAAGTGCAACCTGGCACTTTCGGACTTACTATTTAAAATTGCTTACGACTATGTAAAGGTTATATAACTATGTTTTTTTTATTACGGATCAGGCAATCGTTTAGCCACGATCTCACCTAATGGAAAGCGATGATGTGGTAGAAGATGTAGCACGCTTGCCTAGTAGATACCTATTCACTCGTGACTTGAACACACCTGGGTTATATTTTACCGGAAACACTGACGAGGGCAGAGCATTTCACTCCTTTGCAGTCTTACAATAAACAAAGAAGCGTAACGCTTCGTTCTTGTGCTAGGTATTTCAACAATAAAAGGGTGGCGCTTTGCCGATCGTCTAGTCATACTGTGATTGAAAGGTGGTGATGGGCGAATCATATTGTGCAGTTCTTGCGCACACTCACGATAGTGGTAGTGGAATACCGATAGGCTTGCGACCTCACGTCGATGCGCCAGACTTTGAAGCTTACTCATTACCAGGGTATCATCCCCAATGAGCCTTATGTTTCCTCGCGATGTTTTTCTCCACCCTATTTGAGCGATAGAGTTGAACTCCGCTTTATACAACCGTCTCATCACCTCTAGCACGTCTCTCAATTGAATTCAAGACCTGATACATGACAGAACCATCCTAGAGGTGGCAGCAGTACTCCATACAAAATCGGACCTGTGCTTGATAAAGATTCAAAAGCTGTCCCGGTGTGAAGTAACGCCTGACCTTAGTCAAAATACTTACCAAGTTTCTTTGCAGCAACCTTGGCTTTGGATTCAATGTAAGACCCAAAATTCAGGTTCGATGTGAGTTCGACACCCAAAAGCTCCAGATGGTCGCCCATTGGTATTGTTACACTACGGAACGACGAAGATCGGTTTAGACGAGACTCTTTTTAGCAGAGAACAAACACGCCTGCGTTTTAGTATGTATATTATACTAAAGCCCGAATGAACTCGTAGAGACGTGGCGCTAGTTTGTATGTGAAAGTGGAAATGCTAAATACAAATACAAATACAAATTCATTTATTGCCATAGATGTAGGTAAATTGATAGTTGTTACAGTGCTATGAGTCCCGTACAATCTACCTCAACAGAGGTGTGCAATAATTACATGTCTAGCATGAATGTTATAATATATTATAACTATGTTATTGTAAAGGCATTGAGCGTTCGTTAGTCTCTCTTGTTACCGCAGGACTTCATTCGTGTTCTAGCTGTGTCCGCGTGGTAATTTCTCTGGGTTAAATTAAAAGTAGCCGTTGTGTTATTCCAGGACCAAAATTCATCTAAATCCAATGGCAAAAATGACGATTTATAATTACAATAGTAACCCTTTCATTTGATATGGGTATCAAATGAAAGGGTAGCCCGTTCTAAATTTTCTTCATGAATGGCTACTGTATAAAAGCTTTTTTTTTATTTAAATGTTTTTAAATTAACTTTTGTTTCATTCATTTGTAATATGGATTTCCGCAATGTTATCAACTACAATATATGTACTTCATTTCTTCAAAATTCGTTCAGCCGTCAAATAGTTATGATCGATTGCTCGGCTTCTACTAATCGGATTGAAATACAAAGTACACCAGATTTTTAGGTCCAAGCCTAAGCTAAGCTGTCCTGTAGTTTTACGTGATGCGCGAACAGACAGACTATATTATTTTAAATGTTATATTCTTGTTCAGTAGTTTATTTTAAGTCTTTTTTTATTATATTTATTGTAGATACAGACTTTGTTACTAACTGCTTTATTATTAGTATAGATAGATAACTTATAACGGAACGAAGAAGGGTAGTTGTTTAGGTATATCCCTACATTTAGATTTTACAAGATTTTATGTTTTTTCACTGAAATGATGAATCAGATATGAAAATGGTTGATCATGTGATGTGACATCAAGGCCGTAGGCTTGAACCCCCGAAATACCTTGCTCACGCGCGAAAAAAGGTACCACGCGCACTACCACGCTCAAGGTAGTGGTTACTAAACAACCCACTGTTTTATACACGGAAAGACTGGAAGCTCAATTTATAATGAATTTTTACTATAATTACTTTTTTAAATGTAAACTGGAAACGACATGGAAATTCTATTATATTTATTTGTGTTTGTTGATTTTATTATAAGAGAAAGTAAACTTAAGTATTTACCAAATTATGTTTTCAGTTAAAACTTATGTCTATATGAATAAAACCATCAAACATCGCAATGTATGTAGTTTTTTTATATTGTTAGGACGTATGAGCGAGAGTAGTTTATATCCAAGTTTGCTACACTGAGCTACTCGTACTACTTGAAAATCTTGTTAAGAGTTATTTCGAAAAAAAAACTTTAGGGAAGCGTTTTCCGGTACTTATCTTTATTTGTAGTTTTTGAGGAAACTTCGAGGCGTAACCGTTTCAAAGCTAATTGAATGAAATTGAACCTAATTAATTTCTTTACAAATTTCCATCTAACAACTTTTCTATAAAAAAAAAATGCCAGTACTTATCTTGGAAATTACCATAACTATCCATATTTTTTGAAAAATATGTCCTCCTTTGACTGGCTGTATCTCCAATGGACCAGAGTTCAAGTTGAGCTCGAAATTGTAGAAAATTTAGTTTCCTATACAAAAGTGTGGATTAAGGATACCCGAAAATTGCTTTCTTAATGTTTTAGTTTTGAAAAAACCGATACAAGTGGCACAATTTCGAGTAGGTACCACGGGAGTAGCACAAGATATTCAGTATTCCAAACTTGGGTACCTACCTATAAACACTCACAGGGGTCTTAACAACATAATAATAACAATAAACACTTAATAAAGTGTTCATTATTATTATAAAAAATCCTTTTGGGTGTCAATAAAGACCCAAATTAAAGGACAAATATAAGGGATAATATTTTAAAAATAGCCACAATCGGCAGGTCTTATGGCTAAAAGCGATCAACATATAAACAAGATATAAGTTCAAAACTAAAACTCGACTACGGTCGTGTAAGTACTTTGCCGTAGTCGTTTTTTTTTGCCCGTGTCTCTCTATACATGAAGACGAATCGATTGATACCTCGCTTATCAAAATTTGACCAAGTTTTTAGTCTGAATACATACCCTTCCCCTTCGTAGACGCCCTAGAGACATCTTGAGCGATCCGGACAATGAAATCGCTGCCGCAGTGCAGGCAGCGATTGATTCGCCCACTCCGTCATCTTCACCATCTTTCAACACAATTAGACACAGACACCGACCTCGCCGGATGCGAGGTCGAAGGTCCCGTAATTAATGTCGACTTTATTCGCCTTCGAGTTTCTTGCCGATTCTTCTCGAAGGTGTATTCCGAATCGGTGGTCAGTTATGCAATTCATTTAAAGGGCTCCAGCCATTTCATGAGGGCCCCCTCGATCACTACCGTAGAGATACCGTAGAGAGTAGAGATCGAGGGGTGTTTAGTTCGATACTCCCCAAGTAATCAATGGCAACTGTCCAAGCCGAGGTTCGTACCCCCTGGGTGCCCTTAAGCAAGTGGCCAAAAACTTAACTTTGGCGTGCGCCTTCTGTGTCACGCATTGCGGCGGAGCGCTTTTGCGCCCGCCCCACCGGTGACGCTGTAGAGGTGTTATAGACCAACAGCACGTATCCTTTCTAAAAAAAATAACCCTTCCTTAGTTCCGCCATAGTTGAGTAAAAAAAATTGCCTATGATATCCATATACCCACATACATACATGCATTACCCTTCCCTTGCTTCGCCACACTCGGGTAAAAAAACTCTGGTCCAAAGCTCAACCCCTCCCCCCCCCCCCCCTCCCCGAAGTGAATTCCTGTCTACGGCCTTTTAATACATACAGTACACAATACACATTATTATAATAACACATGGCAATCAAATTTGTAGACGTATTATATAGTACGTTGGACATTTCCCAATAGATAACGTATTGGAACAGGTAGGAATGATATCAAACTGTGACTCAAAGTTTCCCCTATCAGTAGGTGTATTTGTTGACATACCTACCTAACGATACAGAGCTACTGTCAATTAGCATTTAAGGTATTGAAGGCCTGAGCAAAATTTAGATTACAGGCAAATAATTTAAGAGGTTAAAAGAGGAATTATTACCTAACTTACGTTTATGATATTAAAAACCAATGCAAAAGTAGGTATAGCACCACTCTTGATGATTTTTGATATACTTGTTATTTCGTTTCCATGGCAACCGTTTCTTACAAAGGATTATCAACATTTATCAAGTTTTTCTAGTTTGCCCGTGGAAACTTACAATTTTCCGTGAAAAAAAGTATCCTGTTTTATTCTAGGGTATAAGCTATCTCCATTCCAAGTTTCATTAAAATCCGTCCAGCCGATATCGCGTGAAAACTCTCCAAACAAAAAACAAACAGACAACGTTTCACTTTTATATATTGGTTTGGCTTTGGGAGTGTTGTGCTGCGAGCATTTTGTTTCCAGAAGTGTGTTTACAATTGGATACCTACAATTGTTAGTCTTAATGTGGAGCGCAGCGATGATTTACTACGCGTAGTTTGAAACAAAAAACAGAAGATAGGGCTCAGTGGCGTGCTAGACAGAGGTGTCGTATGAGGAAGTACTAGCCTCTGGTGTCAGAGTTTGTTAGGCCGCCCGAGGGCCTCACAGCCGGGCCGGGACCGACAGGTTAAGTATCACCCGAAGCACAGAGCGATGGAAATCCGCACATAACTTAGAAATTAAGTCATTGGTGCGGTGCGAAGAACCAAATCCGGTATTGTTGGATTTTAACTCGCACTGGTATATAGGTATTACACTCAGCTACACATGTATGCTTAAAGAGGACTATTAGGTTAATGATGATGATGTTTCAATCAAAACTGCACATGCTTTAGAAAAGGCCATAGAGTCATTTGGTCCCAAAAAATACGTTACCTGGAAAGTTTATCAGGAGTTTTGAAAATGGGTAATTTTATTGATTTCGATATGCTCTTTCCGAATTTCAACTTGCCACCTCGTATCTTTGCCGCTCGCGCCGCCTTCTTGAATTGAAGGGGCCAAAATCTGTTATTTTCTAAATAGTTCTTTAACAGTTAGCGTTATGGCAAAAGTGTCTATGCAAAGTATAAAGAAGACAATATTTGCAACATTTTTTTATTTACAGTTGTTCTGCAAGTCTTTCTGTAAGGCGAAAAATACATTTTTGCTAAAAATGATCCATCCGATGCAGGATCAACGTATATTCTTAACCACTGAATGTAGACTTGATATTTGGAGAGTATGTTTTTATAGAGGTTACAAAGTATAACAAAACATGAATTAAGAAAAAAATAAAGTATTTCAAGAGGTTTAGTCAAAGTTTTAACAAAATGAAAAGGTTCAGGAATGATCAGTTGTTCGTAAAAAATAAGATAAATTGTAATTTTTAATGATAAACTGAGACTTTTATTTTAGAAAATTTCGAATGTCATATGTAAACAGTGTCTTCAAACTAGAGTTATTTTGTTATAACATTGACCGCCTTTTAAACCCCTTGAAATGTTTTTTTTTCTATATTCATCTTTTGGTGTACGTTCTTACCTCTCTAGAAACATACTCTCCAAATATCAAGTCTACATTCAATGGATCATTTTTAGTAAGTTTTCGCTTCTTGTAACTTTTTACCTATGAGACTTACAGAACAACTGTGAATGAAAAAAATATTGCTAATATTGTCTTCTTTATACTTTTCATAGAAACTTTTGCCATAAAGCTAAATGTTAAAGAAATATTTACAAAAAAATACAGATTTTGGCCAGTTCAATTCAAGAAGGTGGCGCAAGCGGCAAAGATACGAGGTGGCAAAGTTGAAATTCGGAAAGAGCAGGTCGAAATGTATAAAATTACCCCTTTTTAAAACTCTCGGAAAACTTTCAAGGTAAAACTACCAACTGTACTACCATGTCCAGCAGTGGACTTATACAGGGACCACTGTACAAGCTTTACCCTCGATTTTAGAAGGGGTCGGGTGGGGAGTGGGTAGCTGAGAATTAAGAGAACTCCCCCCCCCCCTGAAAAGAAGGTGGCTAGATTCTCCCCCCATTAATTTTATTTTTTTGTTTTATTTTGGTGCAATTGAATATTTTCGATGCTCTTGAGCCACCAAACATAACGGCACTTTAATTTACTCGTACCGGGGGTGCCATAGAAGTGTTAAAACAGATGGATATTCAAAACTAAATAAAAAAAAGAGTATTTTTTGGCTTTCTAACTTATCACGGCCAAGTCTGATCGCCACTGAAGGGTGTTGTAAACACATAGATTTTCAGAGCTAAACTTGTTAATATGTGGTTCTGTGGGTACAATTCTTATCATCATCAGTCTATATCTGTCCACGGCTGGACATAGGCCTCTCCTAATGCACACACCACTGAGCTCGGTCTTCAGCTCTCCTCATCCATTTACTTCCGGCCACTTTTTACAGGTTGTAGCTCCACCTGGCCACAGGATGTCCTACACTACGTTTGCCTAAACGTGGTCTCCACTCGAGAACTCGTCTACCCCAACGGTTATCAGTTCTTCGGAAAATGTCACCAGCCCACTGCCACTTTAGCTTGCTTATCCTTTGAGCTATGTTGGTTACAATTCTCATAAAATTTACAAATACCTAAGTGAAATATTTTAAAAACATACATAACAAGTCTACGTCCCCCACTCTCAGTGGGGTTCTACTCCCTCACCACTATCCCCTACTACGTTTCCCCCCTAAAATCAACGATAAAGCTTGTACAGTATAGCCCAAATACAGGATAAATGATGATAAATAAGAATAATTATAAAAAAAAGCATTAAAAAAAATGCTTATATGGGTTCATTTTTAACGCTTTTAAGTTTTATTTTTTTATTGCCGTGTCATCGGTTTGTGAGCTTCACTGAAAGTATAGCCGGATAGCTGATCAAGAAGTGCTCGAAATTTGTATTGCAAAATACCAGTCAGAGAAAATACATAGATACATACATTTAAAATTATATAAAACCTTTTAAATAAAAAAATTATATTGGTGGGGATAAAATAGAAACTGAGTTGACCTGGTAACATAAAACTAACTTGGTGCCATATACAACAGCCATGATGTCACCTCACCATAACAGGGTTGATTTGGTAGGTATTCCGATATACTTGGTACTTGGCTCGGTATACTTGGCAGCAGTGTGGGCCGTCTTAATAATAGTTCCACCCCTTCTCATCTAGCGGGTGCTGTGAAAAGCAGCATAGGGAATTCAGGAAACAAATAGACGACAGCCTTTTCCTATGTCAATGATATCTAGATCAACTGCGATCACCAAGCTGCCGGCCAAGGGCGGTAATTAAGATAAACCCCACCCCTATTATGAGACCTTCGGCTGATGATGTGATTGAGATATTGAGGGATTAAGAGTAGGTGGCTCCATATTTACAAACAACTTCATCTCTTTATAATATTAGTTTTGATAGCTGTGTTTGTTTTTCATATGAGGTAGTGCTGGCCTCTGGTGTCTGAGTTTATCAGGCCACCCGACAAGATCTGACATGGCTTAACAACTGCTATTAATCAATAAAAGCAGGGACTGACAGCTTAACATGCCCTCCTGAGCATGGTACAATGGAAAACCGCACATGACTTATAAAAGTCATTAGTGCGGAGCCTAGGACCGAACCCTGGATTGTTGGATTCTAAGTTGCACTACTGAACAGATAGGTTACCATCGCTTGTAGATAGGTAGGTATAAAGAACTATTAGCCATTGAGCAGACAAATTAGCTAGAAAATGACTTCACCACCTTACTAGGTATCTAATAAATTCAATCATCAGATGAGATTTAATCTTGCCGATACATTTTTCACAATTTACGGATGCTTTGAGAGTTTTTAGAGGCTTTAAAAAAATTTTTTTTTACTGTAAAATGGTGAGTACTAACAGATCCGACTGACACTTCACCCTGTGAGTTAGTTAATGATATAAATTGCTATGAAATAAAAATATTTTTAATTATTTGTATTTGTCCGTCAACCTTATAAATACTATACTTACCTACTCACTGAAGGATCTGTGTCACAGGTCACAGAAATAGGAAAATATTAGAATGATGATATGTGCTTGGAACTAAAGTTAAATGTAGGTAGTGGATCAGGTCTAGGGATTATTTTATGAGTGTGATCCACATCTAGCTACGATATGGTAGAAGATGCTATTTTGATTATTACTAATATATGTACCGACGATAGTAACATATACATCAATGGGTACCGATCAGTAGACGCCAAGACACAATTAGCAACTAAAAAAACATTGATTTATCAACATTACAGTAATGTGTTGTATTCATTCATGATTCATTAACAAAATGAATGCAAGCAGAAAGCGTGTCCACATTTCGCATCCACAAAAAAACTAATACAAACAATGCATTACTGTAATCAATTAATAAATCTATAGGAATTGGGGGCTTGTTGACATCTAATTAGCCGGAAGAACCTAGTCAAAGAGAATGTAACCACCATGTAAGTAGTAAACAATATTTTGGTATCACTAGTCACCACCTTTTTGTCCATTGTAATGCCAAACAACTACCGCTAGTTTGTTTTTACTGTAATATTCCTTTTTCTACGTTATGAAAGCTGCAAAGGGTCGGATCGGAACACGTGCAAAAGCCGGGATTCTACGGAAAAGAAGGCAAAAAGGGGGTAAATATCGATCACACGCTCACCATAATAAGACAAAACCGGCAAACTTGAGTCGCAACGACATTACAACTTTACACCACGATTTAACACAGAAACGGTCACTTATTTACACAAACAAACACTTCACATCAATCGTCTATTTCTAAACATTCGTATTCAAATATATTTCAGTCACAAAACATGTAAAAACACAATCACAGCATTTTTACGACGAAACCGTTTGTTTCATCTGACACAGACGACATATCGCTCCAAAAGCGGCAACAGACTGGCAGACAAATTCACTATTCAATTGGACTCTCTCACTCAACAACAGTGTTGCCTCAGCCCGTACGTAGAAAAGGACGTATTTAAGAAATTAAAATTACGTAGATCTTGTAAATACCGTACCTACATGAAAAGTGCGTAGATCTACGCTACATGCCTGATTTAGGTTTAGATAATGGATGTAGTATCAGGTTCAGATTACTAGTAATGAATTGTTTATTATTTTAGCATTAACGCCTGTTTAGCAAGAATATTATTACCATCAATTTTTTTTCTAAAGGAAAATTTTGAATCACGGACTTGACTCGACACCGCATTATCCATGCCTCTGCGCGGCATATGCTTTTACCAGTTTAGTCTACGTGACAGCTACAACACTAGGTATCCAAAATTTTTCCTTCATTTTTCTAAGTTTTCAGTTCCCTGTGTGCGCCATTTTTGCTATATGACGAATGCTTTTGATTATGTCAACCATAATATTTTACTGCAGGAACTAGAGGATGTTTCCTCTGATGCCGTACATCAGAGGAAACATCCTCAATCTCATGCAGTCATACCTGTGTGGTAGAATATAATACACATAAATGACTAAACTTAATATTTTGGCAAAGACAGAGGAAGTTATGAGGCCTCATAAGGAATTAAACATGAAAAAAATGGTATATTGTCAGTTATTCACTGTTTTCATCCAAATTAACAAAATGTTCAAAAGTTAGTTAGTAAAACTACGATAGTAGTTCGTAGGTTTAACATAAATAGGTTTATGTAGCACGCGTATACAACCGTGTCGACCGGGAGTGAGCGGCGGACTTGCATAGCGGCGTAAGAGACGCCATCAATGTACTAAGCTCTGGCATCAGCGAGTAGGCGCGGACGCGTGGCTATATGCACATGCGTGTTAGTCAAAGAAGCGAGCAGGTGGACGGCTGCGAGAGGCACGGGATGGCAACAACGCATGGTGGTTTACTTTAAAGTTTGTGTCAGAAGAACGCTTACCTGTATGTGGTGTACCTCAGGGCAGCGTACTAGGATCTCTTTTGTTTATTTTGTAATTTAACGCCTTACCTAGAGCTATTCTTGACCCCATGACTCTTATTTGCAGACGATAGCACAGTGACTATAAAATGTAAAAATAAAAATAAATACACTTATGAATATGACATTAATCAACTTTGATAGCAATGATATTATGGATAAATAGAAATAATTTAAAAATTAATTTATATAAGACAATTATTATGTATTTTAGCAAACGGGAACAAGCTGCTTGTGACATTAATATACAAGTACCTGGATGACCGAGCTTTGCTCGGTATTTCTTCTTTTCTTTTTTGGTAAATTGTGTTTTTTAGAAATTATATTTAAATACGAATTACATACTGATGAAATGATGAAATATGAATAATATTTTTCGATCTTACCGACATAAAAAAAAAAAAAATATGAACTGATTATTTAATTAAAAAATCACGAGTGCAATTAGTTTAATTAGAAATAAATACTTATTTTTTTACAGTTTATCAACCTATTACGTAAGTATAGAAAAAAAAAGTTGATGTTTAAGTTGATTATCGATAAAGTTGATTGTTGAAAACACGAATAAAACATCATTTTCTAAAAATGAATCCTAACTAGATCGATTTATCGCCCCCGAAACCCCCTGTATACTAAATTTCATGAAAATCGTTGGAGCCGTTTACGAGATTCAGATCATATATATATTTATATACAAGAATTTCTCGTTTAGAGATATAAGATACAAGTCAAATCCACAACATTTCTTGGTATTCACATAGACAAAAAGTTGAATTGGAAGGCACAAATTGAATATCTGAATAAAAGAATGAGCACTTCAGCATTATATGCTCTGCACAAACTATCACCAGAAATTAACCAAGATGCTTTGTAGGCAGTTACGCCTACTATGGACAAGTAGCATCAGTTATGTGCTACTGAATTATCTTTTGGGGTAATTCCACAGATAAAGAAATTGCATTTAAGGCCCAATAGAGGTGTATTAAGGCTATGTTTAAACTAAAAAGTACAGATAGCTGCAAGCCTTATTTCAAATAGTATAAACAACTAAAGTTACCATCTCTTTAAATTCTGGAAATTATAATGTTCGTTAAAGCAAATCCCGATTTGTTTTCACACTGTAATCCAAAACAGGTGAGACGATAGCAAACTTCGACTGCGCGCTGCTAAAACTGCTCTTATGTGAAAAAGTGTCTTCTGTATGGCACTCATCATTTATAATAAAATACCACAGGCTATTAAGGATTTAAACACAAGTCTATTTAAAAGAAAGATGCGAAATTTATTAACAGACAAGTGCTGTTATCATTTAGTTGACTATAATTTGAATGATAAATTGTAATTTTAATTTTGACATGTATTTCTTGTATTATTATTATTTTATACTTGACTGATAAAATGTAATTTTTAGGTTGACATTAATTTGTTGGACTGGTGTATAATTATTTCTTAAATTTAATATTGTCAATTACTTTGAATTTTAATATTCTTTTATTTCATTAATTTTAATTTTTATAAAAAGAACGATGACCAATTTGTATGGGCGCTTGCCCTACCAAGGAATCAAAATCTTCAGAAGCGTCCTATAGCTTATTTTTAGCATTAGGAGGACTAGATTGGGATTTGGCTATTTTTTTTCTAAATAAAGAAGCGAAAATTCGTTTTTTTTTTACAGCGAAAGTTCCTACTATTTCTGCACTTATATTGTCGGAGGTTATATGCTAAAATATTCTTGTCAGGTACTTATCATTTTATCTAGTCATTGATTGTTCCAGGATCCAAGAATTATGCACTTGTTGTGTTTGCCTGCTTTTATCAATCTTATTAGTGTACTAGCTGTGCCCGCGGCTTTGCCCGCGTGGTCATTTCATTTAAAAGTATAGCCCATACGTTCCAGGATCAAAAGTATACTACACTAGCTGATGCCCGCGGCTTTGCACGCGTAGTCATTGCTCTAAGTTAAGAGTACTCTATGTGCTATTCCAGAACCTAAAATACCAATATACCAACATTTGATCAAAATTCCTTCTGCCGTCAAAAATATTTTTATCGATTGATCGGCTTCTACTTATTGGGTTGAGATACTAAGTACACCAGTTTTTATGTCAAATCCTAAGCTATCCAACAATGAAAAATGCGTCGCATTCGGCCCAGTAGTTTTTACGTGATGCGTGAACAAACATACAAACTTACCAACAAACAGACAAACAAACAGACACAAATTTGAAAAATGATGTGTTATATGGTACTTTTGGTTCTGGAATACACGTATGGTACCCTAGACCATTTTTTTAAATTATCTTCATTGTACAGACTTTTTCATTCCTATTGCTTTATTATAAGTATAGATTTCTTCAAAATTCGTTCAGCCAGTCAATCTTGATGCGTGAACAAACATACAAACTTATAAACAAACAGACAGACACGAATTTTAAAAATGATATGTTATATTATGGTACTTTTGGTCCTGGAATAACACGTATGGGCTACTTTTAAACGAAGTTACCACGCGGGCAAAGCCGCGGGCACAGCTGGTCATAATATAATAATGTACGTTTGGCAAATCCTGTAGTATGATTTAACTAAATAGAGACTAGTGAGGTGAAAATTTATTGAATTAAACTAACTAATAGACAACAAGCAGTTTATTTAACATTTTAATCATCAATTTCAAGTAACATATTATCTAAAATTGCAGCTCGTACTTCCACATGATTCTGATGTCTAGGCCATCCCAAATACCAAACTATTGTCATCACGTGGTAGCAACACCCAACTGTTACGTTTCCAACCAAACAATTCCAACCATTCCATCAAGATATTTTGTATTTGTAACGACAATTCCCCGACAGTATGTCGCCAAATATGTTGCACACATAAACTACAATTTATGCACCGGAACATTATGAATTAATTCACAAATAAAAACCGTAAGCTTATCGTAGTCCGTTAGTGAAGCTCGAGTCGTCAAGAAAATATCAAAAAGAAATTAATTTCAATAATAACAAAGATCGCACAATTCACATCGTTCATTTTTGACAGCCAAAACGATGTCATCTGCCAGAAACACGTATCCTTGCAAGTCGCGCGGACACTTATATTTCAGACGCCATTGAATCCCGGAAATGCAGTTATTCGATTTTTTATATAACAATTATAATCCGCATCTTTGATGCATTCAAAACTATCACAATAAATTCTAGTTTTATAAACGAAAAATATAACTAAACATAAGATTTTGCTGGTCATGTCAATCACAGGTGGGGCAGGAATGCTCATCGTCCTTTGTACACCTCGTTAGGCATAACATGTAGTACTTTTTCTTATTTTTAATATGTAACACCTTGTATAATTTGCAAACGCATATTTAAATAAATAAAATTATCATTATCTTTTAACTTTTTTATCTAAATATGTCTCAAGGGACGGTTTATTTGGAGGAAACAATACAATTTATTTTATTCAATAACTGCCGGGACCGACTGCTCAACGTGCTCTCCGAAGCACGGAGCGATTGAAATCCGTACATAACATACCGTTCGGCCAGCTGCGATTCCTACTGATCTAATATTGAAATTTAAACAGCAGTCAAACTTATCTGCTGGCATTACCTAACTCGTTAATTTACAACTTCAATCAGGAATTTCAAGAAATTGGAAAAATTTAATTGATTATCATATTGAGATAAACCCACACTCGTGTTTTAATAACCGCAATAATATAACAGTTGCATAAACTACTATTAATGTGTCCATCTAGAATAGAAAATACATGACTTAATGACATCACCGTTTAAAACATTCACTCCATTGTTGCTCCACAATTTTACATCTTCTGAGAGCATTAAGAGACCGGATGCACGGTTAGCACGAAATAGAAAAAACAAGTGAAAGTGCAACGTGTGCCCCACCTGTGCCACAGATATGCACAGGAAATCATGACATGCATACAAATATTTCGTAGGTCAAATAAAACTTACTCTAAGAAGCAGTCGTTAACGCATTGTTTTAAAGTTTGATTCACAAACAAGCATAAACCGTCTCAATAATACACGCCCAATTATTTGATGGGTTTGAAAGTAGTGCAGAATAGGACTTTTGAAGTGAAATTTCTTATGCGACTTCCAACAAGGTAGCGTTAAACGTTTAACGCTACCATGGAGGCCTTCCTATTCAAAGTCAAAGTCAAAGTCAAAGTATTTTATTGTAAATAGGCAAAAATAATAGCACTTTTACAAGTCAAAATTAACATCTCCTGAACAAAGAGATTTACATAAAATATTATAAAAAGATCAAATCAATCCAAATTTAGATAAACTAAGTATTCTTTGAGTTTTAAAAGGAAATTTCCCTTTCATGTGCCAACAGAGTTAAATCTCACACTGGAAAAGGAAATACCCTTCTGACTCTACCGGTGCTTCGGAAATACGCCCGTTAGAGAAGAGAGCACCAAGAAACTCTACGGGGATGTATTTTTTCCATATTTGTTCATTCTTTATATATTTTTCAAATGTCACAATTATAACAAAACATGTAAACTACAAATATAAAAGGTAAAAGTGACAATGAGATATCATATGATATATATGATATTATATGATCACTTATTATTATCATGGAGCTTGGAGACATCAGGCCATGCATTTCTGTCATTAATATAATCATTTACATTGTAATACGCTTTCTTTATGAGATTTACTTGAACAAAAGTTTTAAACCTTTGCATTGGTAATTGATCAATGCCGTCAGGTAACTTATTAAAAAATCGTATACAGTTCCCCATATATGAACCACTAACTTTCTTTAACCGAAATCCAGACACTTTTAGTTTATTTTTATTTCTAGTATTAAAATTATGAACATCCCTATTTTTAACAAAGGTATTGATATTCTTCCGAACATACATTATATTTTCATATATATATTGACAAGCCACTGTAAGAATATTGATCTCTTTAAAACGTTCCCTAAGAGAATCTCGGGATTTCATATTGTAAATGGAACGAATTGCTCTCTTCTGTAGCACAAATATTGATTGAATTTCCGCGGCCTTACCCCACAGCAAAATGCCATATGACATAATACTGTGAAAGTAACTAAAATATACTAATCTTGTAGTAGCTATATCGGTAAACTGTCTAATTTTACGTACTGCATAGGCTGCAGAGCTCAATCTACCAGCTAACAACGATATGTGAGGACTCCACTGTAATTTTGAATCTACAGTAATACCCAAAAATGTGGTTGACTGCACAAGGTCTACAGGCTCACTATTTATTAAAATACTTGAATTCGTAGGAACCCCTCTGACATTGGGTAGTGAAAATTTGATACATTTAGTTTTCTTAGGATTTAACATTAAATTGTTAGTTGTAAACCAACTAAGAACTAGCGCGATTGCCTTGTTAACGTCCTCAAAATTATTTAAGGTTCTGTCAATCTTAAAAATTAGAGAAGTATCATCTGCAAACAAAACGATATCACATAAGTTCTTTATGAAAAAGGGATATCGTTAATGTAAACCAAGAACAAGAATGGCCCAAGTATTGAACCCTGTGGGACTCCCATTGTAATGAGAGATCCTGATGACCTCGCAACATTAACATCTACTTTTTGGATTCTATTGCTAAGATACGATGATAAAAGATCGAGAGCTTTCCCATTAACTCCGTAATGATTCAATTTAAAAATTAAGAATAAGGAATAAGGGAATAAGTTTACTATTTTTCATTATGTCGGGAAAAACTCCTTCATCAACACAATTATTAAAAATAATTACTAAGTATGGAGCAATTATACCAATAATGGAACTTAAAATTTTAGTAGATATTCCCCAGAGATCCTCTGTATTTTTTATGTTAAGCAATTTAAATGTCTTAACAATCGAATTAACATTAATATGTTTAAATTTAAATGTAACATCACACTTTTCAACGTTGCTTGAGAGCATACAAGAAGCCTCAACTGAGGAAGATTTTAAAGACTGGGTAGTAACTATTGGTATTTTTGTAAAGAAATCTTCAAATGCATTGGCAACTTCGTGATCTTTGGAAATTAATTTATTGCCGATGTTTAGGATAAAATTTCGGTCTCGAGGTTTAATTTTGCCGGTTTCGGTATTTATTATTTTCCATGTTGTTTTGATTTTATCTTCCGATTGTTTAATTTTCCTACTCAAATGGAGAGATTTCGCGGTATTACACACGGATTTAAATGTCTTAGAATATTGTTTTAAGTATTCAACAAATTTCGTATCATTAGCATTCATTTTATTTTCATTTCCACTTCACGAAGTTTCACTTCTTCCGCGCGGAGGGACTCCACGATCGTTTTTTTATTTTATTTGTTTTAGCTTGGTGTCAGCGGTTCCAATTTAAGTGGTGTACTTGTACCACTTCCACTTGTGTTTTCTATTCCGTGGCGTGAAGGGACGTAAATACGTAGATCTACGGAAAAAAACATGGACCTGGCTACATTGGCTCAACGAACAAAATCCAGGCATATTCAGTTGGTCGGATAGACCGACTAGGCGACTCGGTGTCGCTTTGGTCTCTATATCGACTTCATTACTTATACTATTATTCGATCAAATTCAAAATGTTGCTTCGTATACTCGACAGGTTGTGATACAGTAGCATTTTTGCCGTGTACGGATTATCTTATCAAGCATGAATCTCTGCCATCTATCGGTAGTCAGAGTAAACATACATTTAATTTGGTGCCATCTAGCGTGTGTTTTTCCAATTTGAAGAATGTCACGAATGTGGAGAGATTTCATTTAAATCAGTTCACAAATAAATATTGTTTCAGTATGTGTGTACCTTTCTCTTTATCCTGTTAATTCTTCAGACGAGAGTGAAGAAAAAGGAATTGTATCAAAACAAAGAATAGAAGATTAGAAAAGTTCATAATTCAGTTTGGATCTACATTTTGTGGTACAATTATAGGGTTTATGGAAGCAATTATACAGCCAGTTACTATAATTGTCCCGTATTTAAAAAAAAAAGTTGGAAGTTCATTAAAATAATACCCCGTATTTAAAAAAAAGTTGGAAGTTAATTATAATAATTATTAAATAATGCAGACAAATAGTTTGAATGATGACAGTGTCATCTATCGTAATTTTTTTCAAACTATTTAGATGTGTATAACGTAACGGGCTGATCAAAAGTGTTGGCTTACGGGGTCACCACGTATTTGCACTCAAATGCAACAGATAGCGCTGCAAGACAGATATAACATTTTTTGCGTGCCGCGCGAGCCCTAAAGCTGGGCCTAAACTAAAGGATCGATCCAAGGGCGGATCCAGCCTACGAGTCAGGGGGGGGGGGGGGGGCACACACTTTTATACTGTTACCCGTGGTTTCACTTGCGTAGCTTACGATGCCCTAGGCCGGATCCAGGATTTATTACTGGGAGGGGAACAATACATAAGTATGTATATATTTGCCATCTCTGTGTGCCTCGAAGTGCATGTGAATTTGTTAAGCCGTATCAATTAGTTAATTTGATAATCGATAGCAGTCGTGATGTGAAGCCAGGGTGCAAAACTCCGTACAGCGCCCCCAAATGCAAGAGCCCATCAGATACTTAACTAAAAACATCAAAGAACAGCCGCAAACATATTGAACTATTTAAATTAGAAAATTTCAGAACAAAATATGCTAAAGCGAGCTCGAAAACTTTGAACTAACAGTTTTAATATACTTTTAAATAAAATAATAATAATGCATTGTCATGATTAAAGTTACGCGATAGAGATTGTTAGAATATTAAACTATATCTGTCAATGTAGAAAACGAAACAAATCAAATCATACCGAAAAATTACGAAGTAAATATATATAGGTATAATGTCTATGCAAAATCTAATGTCTAATATCTGTTCTAATGTCTGTTCAAAAATATAAAAAACTAAAATAAGCGCGAGTTCAGCAAGCGCAAAAATGTTGAGGTATTTCGATCGGTCGAAATACTATTTCCAAATCATATACGAACAAAAAAAAAAAAAAAAACGAGCGAAGCGAGCGCAAAAATTTTGACCGGTTTCTGTAGGTACACAATTCTAACAACACAATTGAAGCATAATTCCTAATCATATACATTTATGCAGTGAAATGATCAAAATACACAAGGGCGGCAAACTCGAAAGTTCAGAGCTATTTTTGTTAGTATAGAATGTTAGAACAAAACCGTATGAAAGGAATGAAAAAGAACCTCAAAAAAGGGCGAAAAATTTGAACAATTCTGTCAGTTAAATAGTTCTAAAAGCATATAGATAACTCCAAATAATAATCAAAAATGCTTTGTTACGAACAGGGGCACAAGTCTGTTAATATAAAACCACTTCCATGGAATCTCGCTGGCATGTCGATGGCCTAGTTTTACACATTTGGTAGTCTGCTAACTAAATAATATACATGATCGTTCAGTGATTTTCCACCGAATTGCAATGGTGCTTATTTGGTATTCGGCTATTCCATGGATAATCAGTGACCTCTCGATAGTTTTTTAATCGGTAGTCTGTTCGTTACTTTGACATTTATTTCAATGGCATTTTTTCATCGAACTACAATTGAGTAGTCATGGAACAAAAGTTACTTTTTGATCGACTTCACAAAAGGAGACGGTTATATGTTCGAATATAATTATTATGTATGTTTTTTTTATATATATTTTAGCTAAGAACCATCTCTTTTACCCCAGCTTACAAACATAAAAACCGCAGCTAAATCGGTCCATTCGTTTGGAAGCTATGATTCTCACTCCCTCCCCCCCCCCAACCCCTATATATCTAAAACCATCTCAATGACATCAGCTTTCAAACAGAAAAAAAACACATCAAAATTAGACCATTCGTTTGGCAGCTTCTATTCTCACCCTCCCCTTCCCTCCTTCCCCCATCATAGCTAAGACTCATCTCGTTTACACCAGTTTTCAAACATTAAAAACCCCAGCTAAATCGGTCCATTCGTTTGGAAGCTACGATTCTCACCCCTTTTTCTCACCTCCCCCCTCTCCCCCCCCGCATGCCCCACACACCACACACACACAGTGATCTAATAATATTTTTATCAATTTTAAAAGGAAACCTAACTACAATTCTTTTTACAAAAAGCATAGTAACGAGCGCGACCGAAGAGAACGCAAAAATTCTTGGCTATTTCTATAGTTTGTTTGTTGTATGAAGTAGTAGTGCTGGCCTCTGGTACCAGAGTTTGTCAGGCCGCCCGAGGTTCTCTGACGTGGCTTAAAGGTCATTTAATAATAACAGCTGGGTCCGACAGCTTAACCAGCTTAACGTGCCCTCCGAAGCAATTCTATAGTGTAAAATCAAACTAAAACATAACTTGCAATTGTACAATAACGAAAATACACTATCAAAAGCGCAAGCGCAGCGAGCGCGGAATCTTTGAGATATTTATTTCAGTGTAAAAAATAAACATGATAACAAAATATATGAATAAAACAAATGGAACTATAAAAAAAACTGATTGACATAGGCCCGGGAAGAAGGGGGGGGGGGGGGGGGGGGGGGCTTAGATTCGCGCTTGAATCGATCCCCCGAAACGATCATTTGCGATTGTCAATGTTTACGTGATTGAAGGTTTTAAATGACGGACAATTGAAGATCCAATTGATGATTCGCGCACGTCTCAGTCAGTTATTGAACTGAGTTGAGAAAAGTTCGAAATCGTGTTTGGACACTTCAGGCACATCTGCCATGTTTGATAGCGCAGTCGAGAATAGAAAAACAATTGTCATTTGCTGACATTTAACGTCAATGCACGGCACGTCAATTGCCATCAATCAAATGTTTTATCATTTGCTGTCAATGCCGTAGTATTATTGTCAATCACTTCAATTGCATAGAGTAAACGATCATTATTCGCATCAATGAGTGTCATCACGTAAACATTGACATTCGAAAATGATCGTTTCGGGGACCCTTTATATTATTTTGACGACTACTTCGGAGATTTCGCTCTGATTTGCATACTAAGGGTTGGATGCTCTTTGGAGGTCTTATAAACATCACTATTATACTGAGTTTTTTAAATGTTTATTTTAGGTGGGCCAGAGCGGGGCTAGGGGCTAGAAGGTCAATTTTACCATCTCAGCTCATGCTAAAATTATCCTTTTCACGAAATGTCCTAATCTAAAAATGTCCATTTCGCAAAATTTCCTTTATCAAATGCATGTACTTTTCTTAAAAAACTTTTTACTCGAAATGTTCATTTTTTTAAATGTCTAATTCACAGGTTAACAAGATTTCGTGAGGGACTTAGACGATATACCTAGGTATATATAAATAGTCTAAGGGGAGGGAGGATGGATGGTAACCCAAACAACTCAAACATGCCAATAAACATGTCACTCTATGACGCTCAGATTTGACGCACACTTTTTTTTAACAGAATAGAACTGGTCTCCCCAGGATGTGAGTAATATTATTACAAAGCCGCATCAACCTCCACCTGGTAAAAAACAGCTTAATAGCTGGTAAGTTTGAACTTAATACCGAATTGAACATATATAATTGAAAATAATTGTATTGTAATAATTGTTTAAGAAGGTAGTCTTCCATCCTTATTCCTAAAAACAAGCGTAGCCAAATAACACAGGCCGGTGACGGGCAGCAGCGTCACCGGTGCGAGAAGCTACGCACTGCGATCGCCAACCCGCATGCCCAGCGTCGCGATTATGGGAAAACCTTCTCATGAACGGCACAAACAATAAATGGCCCCCAGTTCCCGGTCGCCCTGTTAGTCCTGACCAAGAATCCCTGGGCTACCGAAGGGCACCCCAAACAAAAAAAGAGACCCTCGCTATGTGCAACGGACGAACGATTAGACTTGACGAACACATGGCGCAACTCGAGATAGAGCTCACAAAGATCAGGTGGCCTATTCTAGGGTAAAGTGAAGTCCAAAGAGAGGGAAAGGACACAATTACCCTGGAATTGAGCCACCTGTTCGGCTCCTGAGAGGACGATCAGCAGTCTCAGGGTGGCATGGGGTTCCTCGTCAATAAGGTCCTCATTGATAATGTTATAGAAATATCCAGTATTTCGACCAGGGTAGCGTACCTGGTTCTTAACCTGGTTGACCGAAAGGTCTTAAGGTCGTACAGGTTTACACAACTACCTCGGCACACTCAGATGATGAGGTAGAAGATATGTTTGATGACATTTCTTCGGCCCTACATAACACCACAAGGGCCCAACTACAACGTTGTCATGAGAGACATTAACGCCTAAGTGGGAATAGAGACTTGCAGTGAAACGAAAAAAATACCATATGGAGACAGGAATCACAGGGGCAAATGCTAGTTAACTTTTTGGAAAGAGAGGGGATCTTTTTGATGAACTCTATCTTCAAAAAGCAACCCCAGAGGATGTTGACTTGGCAAAGTCCCGATGGTGTGACCAAAAATGAGATTGACTTCATCATGACGGACAATAAGCACATATTCAGGGATGTCTCAGTGATCGCAAGGTTTAATTCCGGTAGTGATCACCGACTTGTCCAAGGCTCCTTGAATATCAACCACAAGCTTGAAAGATGCCGTCTGGTGAAGTCTACGCTCCGACCCAACCTGCTCCAGGCCGCTGTTGGATCAGAATAGTTTCAACTCAAGTTGGAAAATTGATTCGGTGCCTTTGAAACCACCAATGACGTGAATGAGGAACTCCAAAAAGTTGTGGGAATCCTTAAGGAGGAAGGCATTAGATTTTGTCAGCTGCATCGTACGGACTCGAAGTCTAAAATCTCGGATGAGGCTCTTCGACTTATGGACGAGCGACGGGAGCAACAGCAAAAAAGGGAGCTCAATCAAAAAATCAGTAAGCTGGTGCGACGTGACCTCCAATCCTCAAATACACGCCAAATAGAAAAGTCAATTGAGCAAAATCGGGGGTCAAAAGTCTTCGCCCAGCAATTGAGTAGATCCCATCTGACGAAGCTCAAGACCAATTGTGGAATATGAGAAGGCCTTTGACTCCGTTGAAACCTGGGTAGTTCTGAAGTCTTTGCCGCGTTGTCAAGTGGACTGGCAATACATCGAAGTGCTGAGGTTTCTGTATGACTTCGCGACTATGAGTGTCCAAGTACAAAACCAGCAGTCTAAACATATCCAACAGCGTAGGGGAGTGAGTCAGGGGGATGGCATATCCCCGAAACTGTTCATTAATGCCCTGGAAAATATGTTTAAGACGCTGGATTGGAAAGGAATGGGCATTAATATCAATGGCGAGAACATCTCACACTTACGATTTGCCGATGATATAGTCCTAATGGTGGAGTCGCTGCAAGACTTGCAAAGCATGCTGACCAACCTAGATGATGCTTCTCGACGCATCGGTCTCGGAATGAACATATATAAGACCAAGATCATGTTTAACGATCTTGTTGACCCGGAACCGATTGCATTCAATTGTGTACCTTTTGAAGCTGTCCGAAAATATGTTTACCTTGGGCAAATATTGCAATTAGATAGGAACAAGTTTGAGATGGAAGCCAACAGAAGAATTTTGCTGGGTTGGGCAGCATTTCGGCAAGCTTCGTCACGTCTTCTCGTCGTCCATACCACAGTGCTAATAAAGAAAACTAAATTATATAAAATCAACTAATCTTTATAATTTATTTCCATAAACTAGCTGAAGTCCTGTTAGTTATATTGTGAGTATTGTGAGTATGGGACATCATTTCAGTTTTAGTAACAAGTCTACAGTTTTAGTTTTTATTAATGTTTTTTATGTGATCTAATGGCGCGGTACGGGGGTAACGCTGACTCTCGGCGCACCGCCTCCTCAGCCCAGCCATATTGATGTTTACACATCTGCCAGGCCTCCCGCGACGGCCCACTTTATTTAAATATTACGAGTCTTCAAAATCTTGACCACCAGACCAATTAGATGTTTAAAAACATTTACGTATGTCTCACTCTGCCGCACACTTCATGATCTCCACAGATATGTATCTCGCTCAGTAGTCCTTTATAATTCCGCATCTATCTATACTTATAATCTATACTCATAATAAAGCAATAAGAACGAAAAAGTCTGTACAAAGAAAATAATTAGAAAAAAAACGTCTAGGGTACTTGAAATAAGCTACTGAACAAGAATATAACATTTTATTAAATCGTGTCTGTATGTTTGTTTGTCTGTATGTTTGTTCGCGCTTCACGTAAAAAATACTGTACCGATTGCGATGTGGATTTCACTGTTGGATAGTTTAGGATTTGACTTATAAACTGGTGTACTTGGTATATCTTGGTATATGATTAGATGCCGAGCAATCGATAAAAAACTATAATGACAGCTGAACGAATTTTGAAGAAATGTAGTATATTCTAATTTATGTGTACTTTTTTGATCCTGGAATAACACGTATGGGCTACTTTTGTTTTTATTTCGGGCACCACGCGTGCGAAGCCGCGGGTACAGCTAGTAAAGCAATAAGAACGAAAACTTCATGTCTGTACAATGAAGATAATTAAGAAAAAAATAAGCAACTGAACAAGAATAGAACATTTCTAAAATTCGTGTCTGTATGTATGTTTGTTAGTTTGTCTGTATGTTTGTCCGCGTGTCACGTAAAAACTGCTGAACCGATTGCGATGCGTTTTTCACTGTTGGATAGCGTAGGGTTTGACTTAAAAAGTGGTAGTAGGCGGTGTAGTACTGGTGTAGTAGGTATCTCAATTCAATGAGTAGAAGCCGAGCAATCGATAAATTTGTTTTGACAGCTGAAGCTATTTTGATCGTCTTCATCGCAAGTGTCATAAGATTTTTTATCCAAATGTAGTGGGGTTTTAATTCTTGAACTTAATTTGTTACCCCAACGGTAAGATGATTTTATTTTGACATTTTAAAGTAATTTTAAAAGCCGTTCTACCCTATCTTTCTTATAACATTGTGCATTTTAAAGCAATTCATATTAAATTTAATCATATCTCTAGATAAAGTGTTTCGTTTTTTTCTATAGTAATAAACTTTCCGAGAAGAGGTGAGTGAAAAAAATGTATCTGGGAGTCGCTTCAAAAACCCAAAAATTAACGGTTGTGTTAGACTTCCGCCCGGGATGACACCTGTGACCAGACCTCTAGGTGTTGGCAAAGAGAAACTGTGGAGTAGACTTTCAACACTTAAATAGTAATAAACTTTATAAGCACAGAAAGTACAAGGTCAATAGTTCGTGGCATCGAATGGCGTTCAATTCCATGGACCCTAGTAGGTATACTATGATCATAATCAATTCACTTTGCAACTAAACTCACTCTGAAATTATTTAGTATGAAAACACAGTGCTTAGTATTTATAAACACACACATAAAAAGTGTGCATATATCTAGTAAAAAAACTTCAATGCTGATAGGGATAGTGATAGCTGATAGTCCTCTAGCACTTTTTTAGAAGTTTTATTAAATCATATGTCATAAGATTAATTAATTTTGAATGCTATTAAAAGTAAGTAGGTACCTTTTATTTACATAGTAGATATGATTTGTCTTCACAGGTTTATTAGCCTTGTTTTCATCACAATTATGCATTCTTTTGCTATTATAATCTAGCCTAGAATTGGGCCAATGGGCAATTTTATTTTAACTTAAACTTTTAAAATGTGTCGATTACAGAATGTGTTCAACACATTCTGTATCGCACTTTTCTTATTGTCTCAATTATGGCGAAGACACTTTGATTCATGACTGTGTTCTTTATAAGTAGCACCTTAGAGCAGTTAGTAGTATACACTAGCACTATTATAAACTTAAATCACTGACACTAAACACTACACTAACTCGAACGGTTTTGTTCTTTTGTGTAAAAATCTTTACAACCTAAAGTAATTCCATCAACTCCACAGCTCTCCTGTCCACAGCGTGAAGAATGTTATTAAGTGGGTAAGCAGAAAAACAAAAATATCTCTATCGGCCTGCCTTAGACGTGATAATTAGTAGATATAGAGTCCATTCTGATACACGGACACGGACAAACACGTTTTTCTAATCCTATTAAAGTGGAATGGTGGGTATTTTTTTATTTCTAACTAGTGACTCGGCTTCGCACGGGTAGCGCTCACCGCGGCATTTATCTTACTTTCAGCATTTTTATACCCGTAGTAATAACTTCTTAGTAAATACACGTACTTCAAAATCTTTGACAGTAACGCTCGTGGTGCTTTTTGACACACTTGTAATTATTTATTTTGCACGGCAACATGTCAATCCGTTCCTTACGGCAAGTTAAAAAAGTTAAAATAGTCCTTAAAGCAAGCAACCTTGGGTTCTTGGGTTATGTTATTACAACTTTCGTAATGGCCTATTTATATATATAAGCCATTACGAAAGTTGGCCAAAGTTATTATTTACGTTTCCCCGCCTAATGTTGGTCGTGTAAATTTTTAAGGCAAATGTTGATCAGTTAGTTTTGCCGATTACTCCTCCCCCTCGGAAATTCAGAATACATCGGTGAGAGCTCGCAACAGCGCCTATATATTTGCGACGTTGCCCCTCCTCGTCCGACCCCTGCGTGAAATACTCGTCATCAATTTTCCAATCAAATCTGGCTCGCCTAACGGTTTTTTTCCTTACACACAGTCCATTACATACAGTAGCACTTATACACTCGGAGCCACTAAGGGCTCCGATTGTATAAGTATTTCTTTTAATAGATGTGGCTCATATACTATTTGCTAACGTTAACCCATCGTTCGTGGCTCTTCATCTGATTGCATCAGATGTGGATCATATGCACATTTCTTACGTATTATCATCGTTTGTGGCTCTTTAATTTATATTCAAAACTAGCTGTACCCGCGGCTTCGCACGCGTGTTCGTTTCTTTAGGTTCAAAGTACCATAATGTGATATTCCAGGACCAATATACCAACACTTAAAAATATTTCTTCAGCCGTCAAAAATACTTTATCACTTGCTCGGCTTCTAACTCACCGGAATGAGATATCAATTACACCAGATTTAAATCAAACCCTAAGCTATCTAACAATGAAAACCGCATTGCAATCGGTCCAGTAGTTTTTACGTGATACGTGAACAAACAAACATACAGACAAACAGAAAGAAAGACACGACTAACAAAAAAAATGTTCAATACCTTTTTTAAGCACCCAAGAGCATTTTTTTCATTTGATTTCATGTAGTAGTTTAAGTGCGATGCGCGGTCAAGATACGGACAAACAGACAGACAAAATTAAAAAGTAAAACAGTTTGGCTTCAGTATTGAATATAGAGAACCATCCAAAAAATATTTTTTATTACTTAAATATTAACATAACTTTGGACCCATATCCCGCAGAAACCCTTTATTTTTTCAGGATAAAACGTGTCCTCAAATTTAACTCATCATATAACTTAAGACAGTGCCAAGTTGCATCGAAAACCGTCCATTACTTTCAGCGTGGTACGTGTTCTTTTAAATAAATTTCAACACCTAAATAATAACCCCTAAATTTATCGATATGTAAATTAGCCTATGTCCTACCTCGTAGTACGAACTCAAATCATACCAAGTTTCTTTTGAATTCATCCAGTAGTTCCGGGGCGTGATGCGCGGCTAAGATACAGACTGACAGACATACAGACAAAAATGAAAAAACATACAGTTTAGGCATCATAATAGAACAAAGAGTAACTCCCAAAAAAAACACTATATCTTTAATGTACAGAATTTGGACCCATATCCCACAGAAATCCTTTATTTTTTTCGGGACTAAATGTATCCATAATTTTCACCTTTCATTTTATAAACTACGTCTGTGCCAAGTTGCATCAACATCTGTCCAATAGTTTCAAATATTTTTTTCTTTTAAATAATTTTCTACTTCTATCCTGCAGGAACACTTAATTTTTTCGGGATGAAAAGTCTCCAATGTCCTACTTCGAAGTGTGAACTCAAATCATACCAAATTTCATTTGAATTCATTAAGTATTTTCAGCGTGGTGCGCTGCCAAGGTACAGGCAGACAGACGGACAGACAGACAGAGAGACAAAAATAAAAAAATACAATGTTCTCTTTAGTATTGAATATTGAACAGCCTCCAAAAAAAACACATAATATTTGTAATTTACAGAATTTTGGACATTATCCCGAAGGAACACTTTATTTTTCGGGATAAAAAGTATTCTCTATTTTAACCCATTATATAAACTATGACTGTGCCAAGTTTCAACAAAATCCGTCAAGTAGTTTCAGCGTGATACGTGTTCTTTTAAATAACTTTCAACGCCTATCCTGCGGGAACCCTTTCATTTTTCGGGATGAAAAGTAGCCTATGTCCTACCTCGTAGTATGAACTCAAATCATACCAAGTTTCATTTAAATTCATTGATTTCAACATTTGACCAAGTTAACGCTTAGTTTAGCCCTCGTGAACTCTGAACAAATTCCATAGTGAGAGACGGAATCCAACTGTAAGAACAAATGTGTTGGTGCATTACATAAAAACTAACGATTGAAATGAGGTATTCATTGTTCATCTTTGTTGTTGACATGGCTAAGAAAGCTTCTGTATATACTCTACAACTTATCAGCAAATAATCCCAGAAATCAGTCTATCTAGCCAAATATAAATATTCAATAGCATTCGAGAACGAGCCATTGATATTTTTATTATATCATCTACTGTAGACCAATTATATACTTAAATGTTAAAACAATGTATTTATGATTGTAGCATTAACGCCTGCTTATCGAGAACATAATATCTAATATATTTTTTTAAGGAAAATTTGAATCATGTGTGAGAATCGAACCTGCGTCTTCCATGCCACTTCACATCACAAAACACATTGGTAAATCTTGAAATAATTTGTAGGTGCTATTAAACTTTTAACATATACTAGAGTGTAATTGGTACATACGGAAGTGTGCGGGGGGGCTACTTGCCGTACTTTATAGTATAGCAAATGTGGCTCCAATTAGAGCCAAATATTCCGTAAATTATTAGAAAAGATCAACAAAGGCTGCCCAAGATCAACATTTGCTAACGGATCAACATTTAACTGATGCTACGTCGCGTAAGATCAACATTAGGCGGCAAGGGATAACTATCTTCTATATCTATACTTATAATAAAACTGTAACAGGTCCAATTCTGTACATTGAAGATATTAAGTTATTTTTTTTTGGAGGGTGTTCTATATTTGGTACTGAAGCTAAAAGCTTTTTTTTCATTTTTTTTGTCTGTCTGTCTGTCTGTCTGTATCTAGGATAGGCATCACGCCGAAACTACTGAATGAATTCAAATGAAACTTGGCATAGTTCATACTACGATGTACGACATAGGATACTTTTCATCCCAAAAAGTTAAAGGGTTCCCGCAGGAAAGGGGTTGAAAGATTTTTATAATAACACGTATCACGCTGAAACTACTGGACGGATTTTGATTCAATTTAGCACAGTTATAGCTTATAGGATGATTGAAAATTAAGGATACTTTTTACCCCGAAAATATAAAGAGTTCCTGTGGGATAGGGGTCCAAATTCTGTAAATTAAAGAAATTTAGTAAATTTTTTTTGGAGTCTGTTTTATATTAGGTACTGAAGCCAAAACTGTTTTCTTTTTCTTTTTTTTCATCGGTCTGTCTGTCCGTCTGTCTGTATTTTGGCATAGCATCACGCCGAAACTACTTAATGAATTCAAATGAAATTTGGTATGATTTGAGTTCATACATCGAGGTAGGTAGATTGGATACTTTTTATCCCGAAAAGTAAAAGGGTTCACGCAGGAAAGGGGTTGAAAGATTTTTATAATAATACGTATCACGCTGAAACTAATAGACGGAGTTTGATTCAACTTGGCACAGTCATAGTTTATATGATGATTGAAAATTAAAGATAGTTTTTATCCCGAAAATATAAAGGGTTCCTGCGGGATAGGGGTCTAAATTCTGTACATTGAATATATAATGTAAATTTTTTTGGAGTCATTTTTTTTATACTGAAGCCAAAACTGTTATTTTTTCATTTTTGACTGTCTGTCTGTATCTTGGCTAGGCATACATGGCATGGCATGGCATGGTTCATACATGGCAGAGTAATAGAATTATGATGGGTGAAAGTTAAGGATACATTTTATAACGAAAAAAATTGGTATTCCTTCGGGATATGAGTTCAAATTCTGTACACAGAAGATATTTTGTTTTTTTTTTTATGTTTCTCTGTATTCTGTAATGAAGCCAAAACAGTTTTTTTCATTTTTGTCTTTTTGTCTGTCTGCCGCTGAAACTACTGAATGAATTTAAATGAAACTTGGTATGATTTGAGTTGATACATAGTATACTTTCATCCCGAAAAAATAATGGGATCTCGCAGGATTCGTGTCTTGCTGTCTATTTGTCTGTATTTTTGTGCATCACGTAAAAACGGTGTAATTGGTACCTCAATTTGGCGATTAGAAGCCGTGATTAGATAATAATATATTTCAAGGCTGAAGAAAATTAGATCAAATGTGGGTATATTGGTATTTTAGGTCCTGGAATAGTAAATTATAGTACTTTTAATCTTAAGGAATGACCACGCGTGCGAAGCAGCGGGTATGTTTTACGTAGCGTTTTTTGCAAACAATCTGGCGATGCGCAGTAGCGCCATCTAGTTACCTTATTGTAAAACTAACATTTATAACCAAGGTGCTCCATCAATCCCTACCTAGAGCTATTCTGCTCATCATGCCGAAGATCATCATTAGATCTTCACCAAGTTTTTATGAGACTAACGTAAAGTTAGTACCTTTTAAATAAAAAAAACCATCGAAATCGGATTTCATATGGCGGAGATATTCAGTATTCGGTTCAGTATTTTTTGAGTTTACCCATTACAAACAAACATATAATAAATCAAATCTTTCCTCTTTAAATATTAGTGTAGACTAGATTTTTATCCGCGGCTTCCCTTAGATACAAATGTTGGGAACGATATTATCGAATGTAAGCCTCAAGACGAAAGTTTATAATCAGTGCGTGTTGCCAGTGATGACATACGGTCAACTATTATTTATTCTGTGATACGGTATGGAGACTAACTATTGGTCTCATATACAAGCTCATAGTCGCGCAGCGTGCAATTGAGAGAGCTATGTTCAGAGTTTCACTACGTGATAGAATCCGAAACGAGGAAATCCGTAGAAGAACCAAGGTTCAACATAGCTCTAAGAGTTTGTAAGTTGAAGTGGTAATGGGCAGGCCATATAGTTCGCAGGACCGACAAACGCTGGGGAATAAAGGTTCTCGAAAGGCGATCACGAACAAGCAAGCGAAGTGTAGGGAGACCCCCACACGATGGACCGACGACATTGTAGCCATCTCAGGAAGTCGGTGGATGGAGGTGGCACAGGATCGCTCGTCATGGCGCTCTTTGGGGGAGGCCTATGTTCAGCAGTGGACTTCTAAAGACTCACATGATGATGATGATATTCTCTTATAAATTACTAGGTGTGCCCGCGGCTTCACACGCGTGGTCATTTCTCTAGGCTAAAAGTACTCTATGTGCTATTTATTTCAGAACCAAACTACCAAAAACCAACATTTGATCGAAATTCCTTCAGCCGTCAAAAAGTTTTTTTTATCGATTGCTCGGCTTCTCTTCATCGGATTGAGATACCAAGTACACCAGTTTTTAGGTCAACCCATAAGCTGTCCAACATTGCTGACATTTTCTGAGGTATAAGGATCCTATGTGTTATTTCAGAACCAAATTACCAATATCATCAAACTTCGTTCAGACGTAGGGTGGTGGGGTTTTATCGAATGCTCGACTTCTACTCATAGGATTGAGATACTAAATACACCAGTTTTTAAGTCAAACCCTAAGCTATTCAACATATAAAATCACATCGCAATCGGTTCTGTAATTTGTACGTGATGCAAACAGATAAACACCATTTATAAACAAGCAGCAAATGTAGATAAAAAACTAATCTAAGAACCACTTTGTTTTAGAATCCTTTGTCAACGATTTGTAAACTACCCTAAAAGTTAAAAAAACTTATATACGGTAAAAACCTTATATTCGAGTTCAGTATGTAGCTTATTCCTTTTTTTTTTAATATCTTCATTGTACACACTTTTCATCTTTTGTTGCTTTATTATAAGAGAAGAATAGATATAGACAGCACATACGATTATTTAACAAAAGTTGCTAAATGATGTTTATATGACTTAACTCGTCCATTCGCGAACAAATTAATATCAAAATATCATTTTGACTAACAGTTACAAAAATATCAGCTGCTAAATGAGTTGTAGGATACAGCTTTTTGGGTTGTCTCATTTCAGACTCATCAGCTTCGACTATTAGCATGTAAAAAGGAGGTATTTCAAGAGTCTCTACCATCTACGACTAAAGAAAATCTTCGCACTTATTAAAAAGTTTTGGTTCATACCAAAAAAGCACATAGATCATAATTTTTTCCAATTTCCTAAAACAACTAAACAACTAAAATTAATTTAAAACTTCCCTCAACAAACAATGAATGCTTAATTATAATAACTTGTAATGGCTGATGACACAGACGTAAAAGTAAAATGGATTTTAGATTTAAGCGGCATTTCGTTCAATCACTCGATCAACGTTCATTCAAAATTAGTAACGATCTGGTACAAAAATACTACAATTTTACGAAACATCTTTTCTAAAATGCAACCACTTTATGTTTCAGAAATTCCCCACTTATTGTCACTGAGGCGAAACTAGGTAGACACAGCTAATAAATTTGTTACCGGTGTAGTAACATAAATCCCTTCCTGCCAAAGTGGCTTGCCCTGCTTCCAGGGCAATGCCCCCCTCCCCACCGATACAGAAGACAGAAGAACTCAGAGGCAGAAGAGCCCGCGAAGCCGAAGCTCCCACCTCCCTTTTTGATCACTGACAAAGGGAAGTGGGATGAGGTCACGCGGCTTTACATCCGCACTCAATACCCAACTGGGCATAAAAAAGTCCCGACCGCGAACGACTACCACGCTATAACCAAGATCCTTCATGACGAAGGCGTGCGTTTCTACACGTACGCCCGTGAATACGAAAAACTCCTCCGCGTAGTATTGCGTGGTGTCCCTAGTAAGCTGGAAACCACCCTCATTTTCAAGGACCTTCAGTCCCAGGGATACCCCGTAATGGAGGTTCTCCGATTATTTAGAAGAAACCCTAAAGTGCCCCTCCCCCTCCTCCTTTTCCTTGTCATTTTGAAACGTACACCGGAGGGGAAGGCCATCTTTAACGTAAAGACGGTCTGCCACCTATCCGGGATCTACGTTGACCCCCGAACCGCAACGGAGCACCCTGTCAGTGCCATAAGATAAGTGCCAACTTTATGGCCACGCCGCGAGATTCTGTTTCGGCCGTCCCAGGAGCCTAAAGTGCTTCGAAGATCACGGCTCGGCCGATTGCACCCTCACCCGCGATACCCCCGGTCCACCCAGTTGCGTTCTTTGCCAGTCGGCTGGACACACCGCGAACTCTCACGGCTGTCCAAAGGCTCCAAGGAGCATAAAAGGGCCCGGTCGTCGTCTATTCCTTAGCCAACCCCCAATGTCAGCACATGTGCAGAGGTACACCCCTAAGGTGACCTTAGCTCTTCTCATACCTCTCATGCAGGTGTGAGATTTATAAACATATGTATAATAATTATAACGTACTGTAAGATTATCAAAACCTCAGTTTTGTAATGTTAGCCTTCAGTTGGTCAGGTTTGTCAAGTAGGAGATAAATAAATAAATAAATAAAACTTATCTGCACCTAGTATTAAAAGCAAGTTGCTTTATCCTATAGTTGGTATCTATAGTACCTAGTAGCTACAGCTACAGAATAAATAACTTAAGGAGTATTTAATAAAAACAAGGAAATAGGTTTGCAATTCTTTATATTGTTTACTCATTTGAACACCGGTTTCGGAATACACCACATTAGAAAAAAACCGGCAAGACACTACGTGGCGAATATGTTTTGTAATATTATTAAACCAATAACTATGTATGTGCATAGTCATTAATAATTTAAATGTGATAATTGGTCACAGACAAACATTTATATTTGCCTTAGTTACACTAGGCATAATAACTTTGAAAACAGCATTTAAACACAATCAAATTGATGAGAATCCCGTTAACTATAATCTTATAGATTATTTCATCACCTCATAATGAAGTGAAACACAGTAACAAATACACAGTAATGATTACACGGTTACAAATAAGCAGCATAACAGAGTAATATAAAAAACACGTAACTTGCCAAGGTCATCTCGGTGCGGCGGTCACAAGAACACTAAACATTGCTAAGTTAAGAGAGCCATTGGGCCTGTTCATATAAACGTTCGAGGACGCACGGATCACCCGCACGTACACTCGAAATCGTTCACGGCGTCGTCCGGGCTTTCGCCTGGGTCATCCGAAAAATAGTAGTGGAGGGGAGGAATAGTATGAAACTGACACTTGACAGTTGTCAGTTGTATGTGGACGTCCAAAGTCGTTCACGATCTCCGGATGATCGAGCGATAATCGCACGGATGATTCGAGCGTGTATGTGAACACAGCCTTTATATAGCATTTTCGAACATTAACGCTGTCAGATCAGAAGTCATCCGAGTCGAAGACTACCGACATCGTTCTATTTGAGTCGTTTGAAAACAGATCAACGAATATCTACAATTTACTTTATTAATTACATTAGTCATGTCTGATAGTTGTATTTAATTATTGGAATACATTTTAACATCATTCAAATAATTATGGCATAATAATACAGATGTTTCATAGTGATGGATGACATACGTCGTAAGTTTACACGTGGTACTTTACTTTTCTTTAAAGTAGCGAATACTTCGTTCTGAAAGCTGGATACATCACATTTACATGTACCAAGTATTATTTTTATACATTTCTATAATTACAATAAGTAGTAATCTAACACAGGCATCGCATTACATGCCCGCACCTCCGCCAAACCTCCGGGCCCGCGTCCACTCTCCCTAAGGCAGGTCAAGATAACCTATCTTACGTACTCGGCTACGCGAAAGCGGTTAACATGATCGAAGTGGAAAACCAACATGGAAAAATTCCGCACCCTAAATGAGCACGAAGTGGTCCTTACTACTCTCCGTAACCTCAATTAACCGAACCAATATGTATAGTACACCGAAACGTATTAAACCCCGCTACGTAGCGTTAGCGTTCTTCAACGTTGTCGACCTAAAATAACAGCGTGACCCAGTTCACAAGTTCTGTAAGACCCATCAGGTCAATATAATGTTAGTACAAGAGACCTTTCTCAAACCTTGTAACCGCAATCCCGGGATTGCCAACTACCGGGACCGTCGCAACGATAGACCCACCGCCTTCGGCGGTACTCCAATTTACTACAAAAACTTACTCCACTGTATCTCGTTAGACACCCCTCCTCTCAATTTAGAAGCCTCCTGCTGCCAACTTGCGATGATCGGTCATCAATCAATCAATCATTGTAGCCTCCTGCTACCTCTCCCCCAGTAAAATCTTACTCAGGAGCTATCAGTTCTACCTATATCGATCGCATCCCCGACGACATAATTACCCCCGACGACGTTTCTCGCTCGATCGATGCCCTCACCAGCCACGTTAACACTGTCATCGGTGAGTCCTAGAGGCAGGTTCCAGTGTAGGATCTCCGCCGCTGGGCCCTGCCTGAAGACGTGAAGAGGTTGGTAACGTAGCCATTACAGCCTACGATGCATTCCCAACGCTGAACGCAAAGCAACTTTGAGCCACTACCACCAGTCAGGACGCGCATTAGCGAGCTGCGCGAACAATGTTGGGACGACTTAATGTCCGAAATCTCGCCGACTCACCAGGCCTACTGGGGTTGGCGAGAAAGCTTAAATCTGATACCATTACCATAATAGATTCACCCCCCCCCCCCCCTCCCTCGCGCCCGTCAAAGTTGCAGAGGTTGATTCGATCATCAAAGACCTCAAAGTGCGGAAGGCCCCTGGCGCTGACGGCGTCAGCAGCAGGGTCCTAAAGCACCTTTCTGTACTGCTAGTTTATCTCTTAGTTAGCATCTACAATGCAGCCATGAGCAACTTCTCCTTCCCTGACGCCTGGAAGAGTGCCGACGTCATCAGCATTCACAAACCAGGAAAGAAGGCATTCGAGCCATCTAGCTACCGCCCCATCAGTCTCCTCAGCTCTCTGGGGAAGATCTACGAGCGACTCCTTCTAAATCGACTCTGTTCCATCGTGAAATCTAAAAAGTTCATCTCCGATGAGAAGTTTGGCTTTAGAGCAAGACACTCTTGCCCTCAGCAAGTGCACCGCATCACGGAGCATATTATCACGTGTTTCAGTAGGAAACCAAAACCCCAAAACCACGATAGCCGTCTTCCTAGACGTGGCGAAGGCTTTTGACAAGTACTCGTACCTTTACTAACACAGTTGCCTTTGACCTTGAAACCTTTATCAAATAAAAACTAGGTTATGCAGGTAGTTACATATGTTGCTAATACATTTTTTGGCGTTTATAGTTTGCATATTCTAGTTAACTTATATCCTATCATTCCTTAAATCACACACATGCGAGGCCGCGGACAAATACTAGTGTGAAATGATTTCCCATTCCATGTTCCGCCGACAAAATAAGTAGATAAGTAATTCATTGTAAATTCTATTCTATTCCCAGGCAGGTTGTAGTACTTACGTAACCATATTACGTAGGTACCTACCTAGTTCTAGGTATTCTGGAAGCTGATACACTAGACCGTGCTTACGTAATGATATTGAACTTTACTTTATTTTAATCATGGCATCTGTGTTACGTGAAATTGCTTATTATACGCTTTATATTAGCTTCACTTCTATGTTTGTATGTTTGAACCGACTTCTTTGGACGCTATTTTGACCCACTTTAAACGGTCAGATTTCATTCAAATTTTGCAAACCTGTCAAAGACCGATGACAATGCAATAATTTGAAAAAAAAAAGAAAAAAAAAGTAGAAAATACAATAATTAGAAAATAAATAAATAATAGTTTAAAAAAACTAAAAAACACGCTTTATAAAGAAAACCAAACTAAAAAATAGAAAATAAATTTTAATAGTGTAAATAAGAAAAAATGTTTTATATACAAAAAAAGCGTGGGGTGCTTCTCATATCTGTCAATGAAATATTTATAACTATTGACCCATACACCCCACGCTTTTCTTTAATAAATCATTTTTTTCTTATTTACACTATTAAAATTTATTTTCTATTTTTATACGCTTAATATTAGCTTCACTTGTATGTTTGTATGTTTGTAACCGACTCCTTTATACGCTTTATATTAGCTTCACTTGTATGTTTGTATGTTTGTAACCGACTCCTTCGGACGCTATTTTGACCCACTTTGAACGGTCAGATTTCATTCAAATTTTGCACACCTGTCAAAGACCGATGACAATGCAATAATTGAAAAAAAAAAGAAAAAAAAGTAGAAAATAAATAATAGTTTAAAAAAACTAAAAACACGCTTAATATAGAACACCAAACTAAAAAATATAAAATAAATTTTAATAGTGTAAATAAGAAAAAAATGTTTTATTTTAAAAAAGCGTAATCTCATATCTGTCAATGAAATATTTATAACTTTTGACCCATGCACCCCACGACTTTTTTTAAATAAATCATTTTTTTCTTATTTACACTATTAAAATTTATTTAGTTTGGTTTTCTATATAAAGCGTGTTTTTTAGTTTTTTAAACTATTATTTATTAAATTGGAGTACCTATTTAAGTATTTATACCTAACCTACCTATCTATCCGTTGTCCTAGATTTTAATGGAATTAATAAAATTGTTTGACACTATATTTTATAAGGGTATGCTAACATTAGTCTGTACAGCCCTGCGACAATGGATCTTATCGATCGATAAAATTCGATAAATTTATCGACCGGTAAACAGTTCTTTTTTTATCAATTTTATCAAAATGCGGTAGCATGGATCTAGCCTCTCGGTAAATTTTATTGATTCGATAACACGTCGTGAGTTTATCGATTTAAAAAATGGCAACTCGTGGACTATACCATCAGATAGACGACTAATAGTCTAATAAATATTTTTTGACACAATTTGGCAGATTTTAATTATTTTGAGTTGTTACGGAGAAACTTATGTCATTTGAAATTCTACTTAACTACCAAAAAGTAGTATATTCCTTGAACCTAACCTAAAGTATAACTAGCCATAACTCGTTGCACAATTGCTTGAGACACCTCCCTGACAAGTCTGACAGTGCGCTGTCCTAGTGCTATATTATATTCCTGGCCGATGCATCGTTGGTGCAACTGCCCTCGGTGAAAAAGCGTACAGCTGATAGAACCTACAACAATGATTATACAGGTAGTTTTTTAGACTGAGTACCTACTAGGTACCATAATAGTTAGAGCATTAGACACAATCACAACAAAAAATAATTTCTGGAAATAGAAAAAACATAACTAAGTATTTTGGTATTATTATGTAAAGTTGATACAACATGCGCAGGCAGTCCCTTAGATCGACTTCTTCTCAAACGCCTTCAACATCTTGAATGAGGGCGAGGGAAATTTCCTTATAAATTCTAAAAATAATCTTATAATGCTGTTCTTGCAGATCGAAAGGATCATTGGCATCCCTGAAACTTGCCTCACGATGTTCTGAAACCTCCACGTTTTGGCTTATAATCCGAAAAGGAATTTACAAAAAAAAAAGAAGTTTGTCGTGTAACTTTGGAAAGCCGATAAAATTCGATAAATTCGGTAAAATTACCCACATTATATCGACAACAATTGTCAAAAATAAGATTCATGCTTCCTTTTGTTGATATAAATCTATATATTAAATATGATTTATCGAATTTATGTCGTTGTCGATATGTACGTTCCGTGCTACTGAACTCTTATTATGGAATATTAACGTGAAACTTAATTTAAAAAAGTCGGTAAATTTATCGATCGATAAGATCTATGCTTGCACTGCAGGTCATTGGTTCACAACTCAAATAGCGAAACATGTGCAAATATTAAGATCAGTCCAGCCGTTTATTCCTAGGCATACAGTCTCGACACAGATAGCGATTGCTTTCTCAGTCACTAAAAATCCGATATTTGCTAGTCTTAGTACATTCAGGCGCCGCGCCGTGGCGGTCTCGGCTTAGAATAAGATCCCTGCAAATCCTCCCGTGGATGTCTTAAGAGGATTAAGATTGAGATTAAGAGGATTAAGATTGACTAAGGGATTACACACCGGAAGATGGGCAGCAGCGTCTTCCGAGCACATATTTGTTACACTGCGGTCACCAATCCGCCTGCCAAGCGTGGTGACTATGGCAAACCCCCCAATATGAAAGACACACCGCAAAAACGGCCCCCAGTCCTCGGCGGCTGCGTTATTCCTGGCACCGGTAGCAGCCACGGTAACGGCGGAGCAGGGGGTGCTAGCAATCCCTGGCAGACACCCAGCTATCAACCCCCGCTACTAATCTCTGGACCTGGCAACATATAACGCACGCACCTTGAGGACCGAATAAAAAAAAAGAAGTTGATAGAGCTGGAAGAAGTGGTAAGTAAGTTGCGCTGGGGTATTATAGGGTTATCAGAAGTCCGAAGAGAGGGAGAGGATACTATTCCGGCAACTTACTCTATTACTGGGAAGGCAACCAGCAGTCCCAACACGGTATCGGGTTTCTCGTCCACAAGTCCCTCATCAACAACATTGTGAAGATTGAAAGCGTTTCGAGCAGGGTGGCATACCTTGTACTCAGAATTACCGAATGATATTCGTTGAAGATTGACTACCGGTACATCGAAGTGTTGAAGTGTTTGTACAGCAAGGCCACCATAACAGTCCGTCTTCAGGACCAGAGCACGAATTCTATCCAGTTGCAAAAAGGGGTGCAACAGGGAGACGTTATTTCTCCGAAACTATTCACCTCTGCACTGGAAGACATATTCAAGCTTCTGAACTGGAACGGATTTGGTGTTAACATCAATGGCGAATACATCACTCACCTTCGATTTCCTGATGATATAGTCATCATGGTAGAAACCCTGGAAGACCTTAGCACAATGCTCAGTGACATCAATATTGTTTCCCAAGAGTTGGGTCTTAAAATTAACATGGGTAAGACGAACATCATGTCAAATGCCCATGTCGTACCCATGCCGGTTTATGTTGGGAACGATATTATCGAAGCTGTTGATCACTATGTCTACTTAGGTCAGACGATCCAACTGAGTAGATCCAACTTCGATAAAGAGGTCAGCCGACGAATCCAACTTGGATGGGCAGCGTTCGGGAAATTACGTCATATCTTCTCGTCGCAGATACCGCAGATCCTCAACATGTTTATAATAAGCGCGTGTTGCCAGTGATGACATACGGCACTGAGACGTGGTCGCTAACTATTGGTCTCATACACAAGCTCAGAGTTGCGCAGCGTGCAATGGAGAGAGCTACGCTCGGAGTTTCACTACGTGATAAGATCCGTAACGAGGAAATCCGTAGAAGAACCAAGGTTGTCGACATAGTTCTCAAAATTAGCAAGTTGAAGTGGCAATGGGCAGGCCATATAGTTCGCAGAGCCGACAACCGCGGGGAATAAAGGTTCTCGAATGGCGACCACGAAAAAGCAACCGAAGTGTAGGGAGACCCCCCACGCGATGGACGGACGACATTGTGGCCATCGCAGGGAGTCGGTGGAAGGAGGCGGCACAAGACCGTTCGTCGTGGCTCTCTTTGTGGGAGGCCTATGTTCGGCAGTGGACTGCTAAAGGCTGAAATGATGATGATCATGACAGTGCATTCATAATTAGAGACTACGAAATATTGCAAATATCGGAATTTGTTTTTTTTTTTTACCTTTCTTACAAGTATTTGTTTTTTCTCATTCCCATTTCGGTCACTATTTTATGGTTAGTTGTTAACGCGTACACGGTGGCCGTGTCGACGACATCAATTAATATATAAAAAACTAGTTTTCCCGCCCGCGACTTCGTCCGCGCGGACCACTGTTTATCGCGAAAAAAAGCATCCTATGTTCTTCTAGGATATTAAAAACCAATGCAAAAGTAGGTATAGCACCAAGGCTCTTGAAGTTTCTTGTCAGACTTGTTATTTCGTTTCCATGGCAACCTTTCCTTACAGCGAGTAATCAACATTTTCTACTTTTCCCGTGGAAACATAAAATTTTCCGTGATGAAAGTATCCTATGTTTTATTCTAGGGTATAAGCTATCTCCATTCCAAATTTCATCAAAATCCGTCTTGCCGTTATCACGTGAAAGCTCCCCAAACAAACAAACAGACGTTACACTTATAAATAATGGTATGGAATACAATACAAATATACTTTAATGCACACCAAAAAAAAAAATGGGTACAAATTATTGCTTATAGAGTGTAGTTGGCAGTCTTATTGCAAAATAAAATTATTAATTGAAATTATTTATTTCTATTCCCAAGTCGGACGCTTTTATTTTGGCTGCGCCATGGTATCCTTTGATAAGCAAATGTGCGCGTCTCTCATCCTAATCGAAAAGTGTCGATGCAAATAAAATTAAGGTTTTCATCGCGATTAAGTCCCGTTTAAATTTGATAATTACTATTAACAACAATCTCTTTTTACCAGACTGCGCAACGCAAAGGTATCGGGCCTATGTGTTTATCAGCCTACTAGCTTTCCCGCCCACGACTTCGTTTTATCGCGAAAAAAAGCATCCTATGTTCTTATAAGATATTAAACAATTTATATGGGACCATTTGGAAAGTATACGCTTTCAAACAAAAAAATATTTTTTAAAATCGGTCCGCAATTGACGGAGATATCAACCGACATAAAACATACAGCCGAACATATAACCGTCTCCTTTTGTGAAGTCGATTAAAAACCAATGCAAAAGTAAGTGTAGCACCAATGCTCTTTTTTTTGACATACTTATCTGTTTTATTATTTCGTTTCCATGGCAATCATTTATTAAAGAGAATAATTTAAAAAAAAACAGTTTTTCCGTGGAATCTTACAATTTTCCGGGACAAATAGCTATCTCCATTCCAAATTTCAATTGGGAGAATCGTAGCTCCCAAAAGAATGGAGGGATTTTGATGCGGTTTTCTTCTGTTTGATAGCTGGTGTGATTGAGATGGTTCTCAGGATTGGAGGTGAGAAAAGGGGGGTGAGACTCGTAGCTTCCAAACGAATGGACCGATTTTGGTGCGGTTTTTATGTTATGTTTGAAAGCTGGGGTAAACAAGATGGTTCTTAGCTATAATGGGGGGAAGGAGGGAAGGGGGGAGGGGCGTGAGAATCGTAGCTTCCAAACGAATGGACCGATTTGAAGTGGTTTTGAAGGTTTGAAGACGTAATCATAAACTTGTTACTATACAAATCATTCAATAACATAGACATATATATACTATAGGATTATATAAATTTTTAATTTCTGCTATTTTTTTTTTATAATAATTTAATTTAATTCTCTGTAAGTTATACCCCCACTTCCGCTGCGCTAATTCCCAGTGTCTATGTTTGTTTTGCGCCGTTGCCTCAATTCGGAATTATTAGTTAGGTAAACGAAGTAAAGTCCTTTAACAGATTTCACTTACAGTTAGAAACAGGACAGGTGTTTCAAAAATACCTCTTAATCCGTCGTCCATTAACCAACTTTATTGAATCGTCTCTGCGTTCGAAATAATCGTGAACCATTCTCAAGAACAACTTCGAGCAGACGCAATAGAAGATGCCCGAGGCCAGGCTTCAAGAACAAGGACGAAAGCATTAAAAACTAGGGCGTGTGAAAGGGATAACAAATATGAAGTCATAAATATCGCACAGCTGGACTCTCGGGTACCTACTTTTTTCTCGAAAAACGAATATCTGTATGTCGTTTACGAGTACAATCGCGGTCACAAGTACGTTTCTCAGAAGAGATACCTTTTATTTTTAAGAAAGTCATTGGCACCGTTGGAAATTCTTTTGTGAAATTATTATGTGTAAGACAAAAAATTGACAGTTGATAAGTGCTGAGGAATGAGGATGAAGAGAAAGCACGATGAGGGTGGAATGAATTTTTGCTCCGTCGAAATGGTAGTAGGTATGCAAAGTACATTCTATGAAAGGTGTTAACGAGTATAAATAACATGATTAAACCCTTACTGACCTTCCTGTCGTCATAAAGATTACCTTAATTATTATAATTTACCCATGTAACTATTTTATTTCACTACAGGCCTTTAGCTTCTTTATCCACTTATGCCGCCCAACCCTGTGTGAGCCAAACTGGAGTAGGTCTGTCGACACATTGTTGACCTAAACTGCCACAGATCTCGTACAGCCTGAACCTTTACGATTATGATTCGTACAGCTTAGAATGGAACGCTTTTCATCACAGATTACCTACCACCTGCCACATATACAATTTAGATCTCTTCTACACAAGAGTACTATGTATCATCTGGAATGTGTCAACCATCTTTGGCTTCATCTTCACTTTCCATCAGGAAGTCAAACGCAAGCCCGTTCATAGAAAAAAAGGGACCCTGATATTTTATAAGCCCCTGACACTTATTTTCATCGATATTTGTTAAGTTTGGACACCTACCCTATAAGGCCTATACTCTTCTGTCTCCACCTGTACCCTAAGAACAAGTCAATAAATCCCAATAGGCCTCATAGGAAACCCAACAGCGCACCCGACACCGCGCCTTTAACAATATAGTATGTTTTATTAATTATATACGGTGGTTCATCGATTAGTCATAGCATTATCGGGTTAGGAATATATTTATCATTTATATTTTTAGTCAACGGCCGCTGAGTAAGTGATAGTTTCGAACTTCTTGAAATCTTTCCTTTGGATTTATGCATGAGTCTATTTTGGGTAAAATTCCTTCTAAGTTCATTCTGAAAATTCTGACAATATAGGTAATCGGAAAAACAGAATTCGTAATCTTTTTTGCACAACGATGTCAATATTAATTATTGTATTAAATATTAATACTCTTACATATTATTTATCAATTTCGAAACACAAGAATTTCTCACTTTCAATAGATTTAACAAGACATAAGCACAGAATAAAATAAACATAAGTTAAAAGACTAAAACCCGACCATGGTCGGGTAAAAAATAGCTTATGACACTCTTGCGATGAAGACGATTTGATTGATACCTCGCTTGTATAAATCGGACCGAAAGGGGCGAGGGCGACGCTATGGTGGAACATCCACATACATAGACTGTTAAAATCATTACCCTTCCCTTGCTTCGCCGTACTCTTGTAAAGAGGCATACTTAAACATTTCTAAATTAACAATCCAAAACCAATCAGCGTGGGCAGAGCCCTAAATAAACTGATAGAATTATTTATAACTTAAACACCGGCAAACCCACTTAAACCTTACTTTCTCACCCGGACCGGTCCATAAGAATAAGCGATCACTTTTATTAACAAAGATAACGTAAACTTTAAAGAAAATAAATAGGATAAGGCCACGACGAACACGCTCACGGTAGGGTTCCGTAGGAAACAGTTTTCATCCCTGATCTGGGCCAAGCTGAGCTGCCAAAATATATATTATGTTTTTATACAACTTCTGATCGAAGCCACCCTGATTTTTGGAATGTAAAATCTTGCGCATCACTGCACTGCGCTCGTCACCCAGCGACATTGGTGTTGAATTCTCACCTTCCCAGTTCGCTAGAAACTGTGACCTTCAAGACGAAATTCGGTATCTTAATGTTCTCATACTACTGCTTGGCGGTTCCTCTAATATAAGATACTAGTTGATGACAAACAGCACAAAGCGCAAGGTCGAGTTTGATCGGCAAGTGATACATTAAGTCGATAAGTGTTTATCTGGGCCAGTTAGCATCCTTTGAAAATAGGCAACACAAATAAATCGGCTGCCGTATCGTCAACGCCTGGAAGACCTACAGATCCATGAAGAGGCTAACGAAGAGAGACCTTCCGATCTCTCTGAAGTGCAAGTTCACTGACATATGTATCTTGCCTGTTCTAACCTGCGGTGCCCAGACCTGGTCACTTAACGAATGTCAGAAGTCTCGGCTCAAGGTTCGTCAATGAAACGCAGCATTCTGGTTCATTTGATCGAGTGATACCGTTCTACGTTTCATGATAGGCATTGCAGACGTACGAGTAAAAACTATAAGGCTCAAATGGGACTGGGCGGGTCACGTGAGCAGGATGCATCCCGAAAGATGGGCATTGATTGCCAGTGGGTACACACACAATGACCGACAAAGGCGTCGGGGCTGTCCACGGAAGCGGTGGCGCGACGATCTCTATACTTTCGGAGGAAATTGGCATGATCTTACATAAGATTGGAAAGATTTGGGGGAGACCTTTTCCCAGCAGTGGGTCACCACAGTTAAAATTAATGACTAAAGTACATGCCTTCCATGTTGCATAGGCGCATAGATAAGCAAAAAGGCAAGCGTGTCACTGTCAAACTGTGTGAAAATGTCAAACTCGTGAAGGAAATCAAGTAGTGTACAGTTGTAATATGTTAAATTGACATGGTTCCGTTTTTGATATATAACCACGGTACCTTAAAAATAAACATTTTGATTAGAGTAAAGTGTCACCGGCAATGGAATTTATGTTAATCGTGAATGGGAAAAAGGAGGAGTACCTACTTACTTGTACGCTTCTTGGATTAGAGTAGAGACGAGGGTAGTCGATGACCGTTCGTGGTGCAGTTCACATATTTGTTTTGTAATTTACTTAGCTTAAAGATTAAAGAGTAATTGATTAGCTATAAGCTTGGAAGAATATTGACCACGTAGGTACCATACCATATTTTTCTAGAATATGCATCCAGCAAGATGGGCGATCGTCAACCTCGAAAAAGGTAGAGTGAAGACTGGAACGCTTTCGAAATGGATTGGCAAAACCTAGCTCAGGAAAAAGGTATGGCAGGTCATCAGTTAAACAGACACACCAATGCCACAGTGTAAATAATAGTATTTCGTAAAGAAGACTCACTCCCTTAGAAAATGCTTAAATACCTACTGAAATATACCTATAGTTGTAAAATCTATGCAACGCAAGGCAATTTGTACCCTACGCGTATTGGAGAACGGCGATATTACACTGAACCACTTGACTCAGTGGCTGCGCGCCGCTATTGTTAGGGTTGCCCCGCAAGTCGAGACGAGCAAGTAGCTCGTCTAGAGGCCCACTCGGAAGAAAATGGATGAGGAGAGCTGAAGACCAAGCTCAGTGGTGTGTATTAGGAAAGGCTTGCGTCCAGCAGTGGACAGATATAGGCTGTTGATGATGATGATGATGATGATGATGATGGACTGTCAGTACTTATAAAACAAAATTATAAACAGGATGGATTTTTAAGACGGGACAGTAAGCGCAGGTTCCTTAACCGTTATCCGAAACCGGGAAACCGTTCCTAGAAGACCATCCATAACTTTTTGAGATATTCTGCAAACTTGAAGTCGCTCAGCGGGCTATGGAGAGACCTATGCTTGCAGTTTCTCTAACTAAGGGATCAAATTCGAAAAGAGGTGATCCGGCAGATAACCAAGGTTGCCGAGATAGCTCTGAGAATTAGCAAGTTGAAGTGGCAGTGGGCTGGCCATATTAGCCGCAGAATCAATAACCGTTGGGGTAAACGTGTTCTAGAGTGGAAACCGCGAATTGGCACTGTTTGGCTCCCACCGTCTAGATGGAGCGACGATCTGCGCAAGGTTGCCGGCAGAAAGTGGATGCGAAGAGCCGAAGATCGGGCCAAATGGCTCGCCTTGAGGCCTTGAGGCCTATGTCCAGCTGTGAAAGAACACGCTGATGATGATGATGATGAAAAAACTACAAAACAAGAATTTAAGTCTGTCTGTCTGTGAGTTCGCGCATCACTTGTTCAAATTTTTACCATTACACGGTACGTATTTGGATAAAGTAAGGTAATACTAGCTGTGCCCGCCCGCGGCTTTGCCCGCGTGGTCATTTATCTGTAAAGTACCTTATGTATTATTAGGACATTAAATACCAATATTCTAAATTAGAGAGTCAATAATATTATATTATTATCGGATTGAGATATAAAGTACACCAGATTTTAAGTCCAAACCTAAGCTATCTAACAGTGAAAACGGCATTGGGTCTTTGCATAAATATTCTGGGTCAACCACAAATCTGATAAATGTGAAACTTAACATATATGTTTTTGAGATCTTTATCTCTCTAAGACTAAGACAAAAACATGATTAACAAAATTTCATTGAATACTTTTTCTTATCAAAAATTACGTTATTTTCGGTAATGTTTACATTTTTCTACTCACGGCTTAAGTTTTATCTCAAAAATAAATCTCACTGCATGAATATATAGTTTATTATCTATGGCTAAGACAAAATGTACCTAACTAAATTATTAGACTGCCAATAAAATAAATAACTTTTGAGACAATTGTGTGCTCAAACAGCGCTCACGATATTCAACCTTGTTACGCAGGCACTTCAGTGCTTATTGCAGGTAGCGGGTGGCAGAGTGTAGGGTAGGTGGCAGGGAAGTGGGGAGTGGGAAAATGTAACCTTGGAGCCTGGCCTTAATCGGTCTAGAAGATTTAACGTGATGCGCGAACAAACATCCATACGGCGATTTTTAAAATCATTTTTTTTTCAGTAGCTTATTTTAAGTACACCAGACCATTTTTTTAAATTATCGTCTTTTTACCACGTTGTACAGAAATTTCGTTATTATAAGTATGGATAAAAGATAGATAGATAGATATTAGTTTCAAACTCATACAATTATATGATCTCTTTATGAATTAGAGCGTAATAGATCATAGCTACGTTTGTTTGGTAATGATCTCTGGGCTTACTATTGTGTATTCTGTGACTCTTTAGAAAGGACTCGGAGTACTAGAAGGCACGGGGCGGCTTTTAACAAAGCGAGTCCGTCCGCACATACAAAACGTAAGTACTCGATACGAGTGAGCATGTGTAATAGTATAAACAATCCCACGACTCTCGTTTGTCATGCAATTACAGAATATTATTATGGTCAGCACATTCGCAGGTGTAAATATTCATGACAGTAGTTTTTTGTAAGGAAGCATTGATTTGACATCTTATAAGCATGTACTAGGTAGTATAGTGTTCTTTATAGACCCTCGCTTGGCAAGCGATCATTTTATGAATAGAAAACAATAAGTTTGAATTAAACAACACAATCATCTAGAATTAATAAAACCGAAATTTAAAGAGCTGCCTAAAAGTTGAAAGTAAAAAAATGCTATGTACCAGTTCAAAAATATTACAGAGTTAATCTTAGAAACTTTACGTAGTACTATTTATTCTATGCTATACATAGACATATATATATATATATATATATATATATATATATATATATATGCTATAGTAAAAGGTACTGCTCAAAGGCAAAAAAGTGAAAAAATATATGGACAAAATTAATAAAAACAAAAAGTTACTTAGTTATAAACAAGTACTGTACAAAATAGCATGGTACAAAAAATCGAATTCAAATAGATTAACTAATAACTCAAAACACTACTGATCCAACTTTGATACAATATACGAGTATATGGGACCAACTTGGAGGTAAATTCAAGAAAAAAAAACTGTTACTTATTTGTCGGAGAAATCGGTGAATATACATAAAAATACATAAATAGAACCTTCCTCCTTTTGTGAAGTCGATGAACCTGTCGGCTATCGGTATTATTTAGGTTTAGGTTATTATTGCAAATTTTGCAAAAAAATAACATTATGTAAAAAAAAAATTTTTTCTACTTTTTGATTCATTTACCTTCCTCAAATACAGATTTTGTGTATGACAAATTTAATCATTCTTTATTAAAAAAATAGCTCAATAACTCCAAAAACGCACTCGTCCACAGGTTAAAAAGTAATAAAGTAGCCTGATAAGCGAAATGAGAAAATACTTGGATGGTACTCTGTGGTAGGTACTGTTACTTCTTTAAAACAAAAATGTGTTTCCGCTTCGCTTCACAGGTCTTAGAAAGTGTCACATTATGGTTTCTATATTCTGTAAAAAATAACAAGAAAAAAAATAAAAAAAGTAGTATTAGAAATGTTTTTTTTTGTAAATGACCACTAAAAATAATAAAATAATTACAATTCAACAAGAACAATATCACTTTTTCAAAATTAAAAATCCAATGCCAATAAAAATATACAACATTAGAAAGAGTTCTTTGAAGTCGGTGGCAAACCAAGCCCATCATTTATATTATGGATAAGCTTATTTAAATTATGATTTTTTAAACGTCTTGACATGCTAATTTAAAATTTAATAACCTTTTAAAGTAATTATCTACAAATACTTTATCATAACTAACTTGCTGAAAACGTGTCAATCGATTTGTGGATGTGTGAAAGTCAAAATCCGTTCGTGTGATTGCGGTCTCTTGTTTTTATAGATAGGTACTTAGATAGATACACCTATCTATCTAAGTATTAGTTTTGTTGTAAAGATATTTAGATTAAAATGGTGGCCAGACTCTTTATAATGTTGTATTTTTGTACTGGCATTACATTAGTAAATTTTTAAAAGTGATATTGTTCTTGTTGAATTGTAATTATTTTATTCTTTTTAGTGGTAGTTTACAAAATATCATTTCTAATATGAAGTCGTTTTGTTTTGGATAAATATTTTTATTTATTAGATTTTGAGTGGCCTAAGAAATCATCGGAAGGAATATACACTAACTAAAATAGTTAAAGTTTAATTTAGGAAGACGTTTTCAAATTAAAACCAAAGATACGTAGTACGATTATTTAAGCTGTGCCAGAGATTAATTACTTATAAAAATACTGGATCAGTTGATAAAAATTATCTATGACTTCACTAGAACTCTTTCAAATAAAAAAAAATAAAAGAAAAGAATTATTTGAGTTAAACGGTTTTATATGTACTAAAAACTAAAAAAATAAAATAAAATCATGGGGCGAGTCGAATTTCTATTGCTCAAGTTACGCTACGATTTAACTCGCCCACGTTTTTTTTTAATTTTTTAGTTTTTAGTACATATAAAACAAATAAAAAAATTAAATAATGAATAAAACATATTTTTTTTACTTTTTTTATATAATTATTTTGAAAAGTTTACTGTGTGCTACTTGTCAAGCCCTTTGATTTGATACCCATATAGGGGATTGAAAACTAACAAGTAATCCGCCATTTTGTGATGGCAGCCATCTTAAATTTGGAATTTCCATAGTGTGCTGTATTCTAATAGTTAAGCCCTTTTATTTGATACCTATATTGAGGGGATTAGAAAAAAAGTAATCCGCCATTTAGTGGTGGCGGCTATCTTGGATTTTGAATTTACATGGTTTACTGTATTTTACTAGTTAACCGCTTTCATTTGATACCAATATTGAGAGGTTTAAAAAAATATGTAATCTGCCATTTTGTGGCGGCGGCCATCTTGAATTTAAAATGATACTGAATATACATAATTATGTTGTAAACAGAACTAAAGGCGTGTACCAAATTTCAAATCAATCGGTCAACAGGAAGGGGGTAAAATTTCAATTACTAGATTTGACTCAAACAAACAATAAAAAAATAAAAAAAGTCAAGACTCAAGCTAAATAAAACCGTTAAAAATAATTAAAAAATCTCGTAGATTACAATTACAAGGGTACATAAACACAAAAACAAATGAATTTACATACTTTCTATACAAAAAATATATTATGAAAGCAAGCTTTTACAAGCCATCACCAGTAAGTACCACTTAAGAGCTGAGAACTTTTCGATACCAATCAAATAAGCATAAACTCGAAAGGGTTCCATCATTTGATGGTTGATTTCCTTTGATTACCTACCGGATCCATCATAAGTCCCTGGATACCAAATAAAACCAGAGAACTCATCAAGACATACCAAAAGAGCCCAAACTCGAAGGGGTTCCACCATTTTGTGTTTGAGTTCCTGTGACTATCATTAGACTCATCATTAGTCCTTGGATACCACATAAGACCAGAGAATTCATCACGACGAACCAAATGAGCCCAAACTCAAAGGGGTTTCATAATTTTGTTGTAGAGTTCCTGTGACTACTATCCGGCTCCATCGTTAGACCCTGGATACCATATAAAACCAGAGAACTCATCAAGATAAATCAAATGAGCCCAAACTCGTAGAAGTTCCATCATTTGATTGTTATGTTCCTGTGACTACCTTCCGGCTCCATCATCAGACCCTGGATACCACATAAAACCAGAGAACTCATCAAGACAAAACAAATAAGCTCAAGCTCCAAAGGGTTCCATCATTTGATTGTGGATTTTCTTTGACTTTCTTCCAGCTCCATCGTTAGACCCTGCATACCACATTAAACCAGAGAACTCATCAAGACTAACTAAATGAGCCCAAACTGGAAGGGGTTCCATCATTTTGTTGTTGCGTTCCTGTGACTACCTTTCGACTCCATCATCAGATCAGCTCAATAGTACCATAATATTGTATTATCATCAGAACTACACCCTAGTGCAAAACTTCAGCTTCATTAGATGTCGTTAAATGGTTCAAAATGGACTTGCAAACTTATCTCAAGCATACTAACCCAGAAAATTGTGTCACACTTCCTAGCAGTACATAAAAGTTAGTAAAAAGTTACTAAACAAATTTTGATGGTAAGTACTACATTGGAGGTTTATTTTTCAAGTAAAAGTATCCCTAAGATATGAAGAAAATAAACATTAAAACAAATATATTTTCTAATAAAAAACGGCTGAACTAATTTTGATGAAGTTTATATGGGACTACACTGTAAGTATACTCTTTTGAATAAAACAACATTCATTCGACTAAATCGGTTTTAAAATCTTAGAGATATGAGGCAAAATCAAATGGATTTTCTAAAAAACTATTTATTTTTGAAAAACTACTGATACCATTTTGATTAGAAAAAATGGGACCTAATCAGAGTCCTACCCTTTTAAAAAATAACTAGTTTAAAAGCTAATAAAAGACGCCTGTCCTGCCAAAATAGAGCTTTTGCCAATTATGTACTTTTTTATGTTTTTTTTATAGCAGTTAACGCCTGATTAGCGTAAATAACTATATATAATAATTTTCTAATGGAAAAATTTGGGTCACGGACGAGATTCGAACTCGCATTCTGTGCCTCAGCGCGGCATATGCCTTTACCAAATCGGCCACCGAGACCTATGCGTCATCATCCAAATCTTTCCACTAGCTTCTTTGAACCCGTCTTATGGGGACGGTAACGCTATCTATTGGTAGTATTACGAACTACCAACCAAACACGGCTACTTTGATTAACTTCGTGTCTGAAAGATAACGCCTCCTAAATCTATATTTTTATGTTTTTTATAGCAGTTAAGGCCTGCTTAGCGTAAATATATATAATAATTTTCTAATGGAAAAATTTGGGTCACGGACGAGATTCAAACTCGCATACTGTGCCTCAGCGTGGCACATGCCTTTACCAATTCTGCCACCGAGACTTATGCGTCGTCATCCAAATCTTTCCACTAGCTTGCGTCCCCATTTTTTAGCGATCGACTTGCGTTATCGCGGTTCAATAGTTAACAGAATCGGGGCCCTGTTGTAATTTTAGTTTCTAGTGCAATATATATTCATGAGACACGCACGCTATCCAGAGCATCGATTGTGATAGTTCAACCATGGTTGAGCCAGCCCAGTGTATTTTCACAAGCTTTTATTTAACTTGCTATGTTTGTGTGTTTGTATGTATGTATGTATGTATGTATGTTTGTTTATTTGTTTGTTTATACGTATGTATGTATGCTTGTTTAGGTCAAATCTTGCAAGCTGATTTAAAACTACTTCCTATTATCCTACGGAGTAGTTTACATGTTGGTTCATTGCCGATGACAATGCATTTTATGGTAAACATGACCTGAATCGACATCCAGGATTATCTCCAGATAAAGGAACTCTTCAACGGTCAATAGCACATACAATAAATTTTGTGTACGCATTTTATTATAGCCCGTTCTAAGTTTCACCATGACATGGCTTCTGCAGAAAAAGCTTTTTTGAAACGTTTTTTAAATACATATTTACCTACTTTTCATTATGATTTTGTTTCTAAAATGTATTTCTTCTAAGTAAAATTCATAAGCATTCTATTGTTTCGGAGTGGGTTTTTCTCACTGTGGCATTTTTTCGTTTGTGCTGATTCAAAGCGCCATATCGAGTGTCCATGGAACTAAAATTGACATTGTTTCAACTCCTGAGTTTAGTTACAGAATAAATAATAGTACAGAAATCTTAGTTCCGTGGACGCTCACTACTGCCAAACTACTGCTATCAGCGCCAACAAGGCGATAATGCTCTCATTGCGAACTTCGTCAAGAGCCTGTCTAGAGTACGGAGTTATATGCAGTTGGTTTCTCTCTATTCTACTTACTTCTATATATTGCTTAGATATTTTCATTCAAATAAATTAATGTCAGTGAAACCATGAACTATGAACTGTCTTCTCAGACATTGAATTGCACGTACATAGGTACTCTGAGCGTCACTGCACTGCACCTTATTTATTCTGTGACTGCACTCTTTACTCTGGTCCCTGACTCAGCATTAGGTTTGACTGAATGGAGTCTTTTCTGTATATAGTGATGGTTGGCAGTGGTTTCTAACTACAGTCTAGACTGATGCATTTTAAGACAAACGATGTGGCTTACTAATTATAATCACTTTAAACCTCGATGCAATACGAGGGATTGTTCTGTTTGTAGCATCGTAGCTCGAAATCGAACACTTATAGTTTGCCATGTCCGACAGTCTGTATGTCACAGCCGTTTTTATTGAGAAACTATTAACAACACATACAAAGTTGAATTCATAATTTTTTTCCAAAGTTTCCTTACATGTTTCACGCATGTTTCGAAAAAAAAAACTCCCACCTTACCCCCCCCCCCCCCTCCCCACTTTGAGGAGGGATCTCTGTCAATATCAAAGCACATATAATGAAGTTCTGATGATGAGTAGCATAATGAAGACCGAGGGAATCCAGACTGAAGAATCGAGGGGACCTGTGGAAACAATGATCTTTGAAATAGAGTTTATAGTAGTATTTACAAGACGAATCAAGTTACTATTAAGCTAATATTAAAGTCAAAGTCAATGCATTTATTATAAAGTCAAAATAATACCATATTTACAAGTTAAAAGTTTAACATCTCATGAATAAGGAGAAAAACAAAATAATTATAAATTGACCAAAACAATACAATTAGGTCAATTAAGTAAGCTTTGAGTTCGCAAAAGAAATTTCCATTTTATTTGCCTATCTCACACAGGAAAAGGAAATACCCTTCTGACTCTACCGGTGCTTCGGAAATACGCCGGTTAGAGAAGAGAGCACCAAGAAACTCTACAAGGACGTAATTTTCCATTCTTGAAAATATTTTTATGGATTTGAGATATTACAATAATAATACAAATGTATAGGTTAACAGCTTATATTAGCAATACATCTGTTTGGTCGAAGGGTTTTTAATTTTGGCCATTAAAAAAAACTACCCTTTCGTTCTGTATTATCTCTGCATCAGCACGACTCTACTTAATGCACTACCTATGTCTCTACGAAACCGCTAAAAGCATTCGCCAGCTCTACTTTTATTACGTATTGCAACTTTAAAAGAGTTCAAACCTGTGACATTGCAATAATAATATATCATAAGTTGACCGCAAAAACCCATTCGAACAGAAACACTTCTCACACAACTTAAAAAGTAAAGTTAAGATGCAAAAGTACTTGACCACTTAAATTATTAAACTAAGGGTCAAATACTTCACGCAGCAATTTCAAAAGGCGTTCGTTACGTTGACTCATATTGTTATTTCATTATAAATGCACAAAATGTCTTAATTAAATGATCGTAACCGGCATAATAACTCAGAAAAAATACACAGCCTCCTTCCTCCGGTTCTTGTGTTGTACCTCTTGCTCTAACGTATAAGAATCCATTCTCCGTCTCATTTTGCTCCAGACGAACTTGTAAATTGTTCTTTTTACGAAACGTCTAGATCGAGAAGGGTATAAATGCACCGCGTTGCGTCGGTTGAGATTTTCCTTTCGGAATGCATAAGGTTGTAAGTGCAGTTGAATTGTTTTAATGAGACGTTTGGTGTATTGAGAAGATGATCAAGTTATCTCGCTCAGACAAAACAAAATACAGCACAAGTCCTTTGAGCTTTCGAGTATAGTTGCTTCGCCACGATTGCTTTTTGTAGCCCTGTCCCTTTTCTCAGAGTATTTCATTTGTAAAACGGGTTTGATCTTCGAATCGTTTTAATAATGTTTTTTATAATAAAAGTAGACTTTATTTTTGTATGTTTTAAAGGGTTGTTTTGCGTGGAAATGACAATGTTTTATGTCACCGTGAAGATGTTGCTGTCACGTTGCGCTGATGAGATGTTTGTTTCTTCGGTTGTTTTTTAGGTAAGACATGCAATGCACTCTTGGTTGTCTTGAGTATCGGGTTCAAACAACTGATAAATGATTCATAGGGTACCTATTACGAGTGACGCGATTTCACGCGTTCTGTCGACAACTTGGACATTATTTTGTAAGTGATAGTATGTCGGCGGATCTTACGTACGAGAGCCTGTTTCTTATCGTATTGTGGAAGTATGTACTTGTTGCTGTCTCGACTCGAGTGCTAAGTGGGCAAACATTGTTGGTGTTTCTAGAGAATCTATTTTTGTAATGCAATTTCTTTTAAATGGTTGTGCATTTTATTCTACTGGCATGCAGCGGCACAGAATACGATCGCGTCGTGTTAATATCTTCATATTGGTTAAAGTTAAAAATGTTATATTCAGTAAATTAGAAGAGTTTCAAGAGGTGCATTTTGTGAATATCATCATTTCACCAGTCACGTATCTCTCTTTCTATCCCATTGTCAGAAATCTATAAAAACTGTTGGAATCTTGATTTGAGTTTGGATAGGCATGAATTTGGAACAAAACTTTTATTTGTCATTTATAACAAATTATGTATTATAATAATCACTTACATAATTATTAGTGCATAACTTTGTCAGTTATTGAAGGAAAGAAACCCAAAGAAATCTTTGTCTTATCTCCAGCTTTGTATTATGCTTGACTATATAGTCACGGAAAAAGATAGTTATAGAAAAAGTTTTACTTTAGCCCAGAATGTTTTTTTAGGCAAAAATGTTTCAAATGCTTGCACCGTAATTAATACCATGTTTTTTTATTCTATATAGATATACATTTGAACACCATCTCATTTGGTGGTAAGTAACGATGTGGCCAAGACCATAAACAGTAAGATAACGGTCAAACGCTAGACTTAGCCGTTTAAAAAGAGGAAAACATCTCAATTTACCAGTTCTTGTCTGAGCCCAAAGTTTGAGAAGTAGGTAGTATTTTTTCGGTAATGGCAAAAACATACTCGTAATTTATAGAAGAATTTAATGGTAACTTCAGCCCCGAATGTTCAAGAAGTGGTCCAGCTACTGTATACCGAAGAAATTTTTGTAGTTTCCCAGAATGGGAGATGGTTGAGTCGTCAGCTCTCTGTCATAAGACCACAAATATTTGCTCAGAGGTCTCCGAGCAAACAGCCAGTCGTGAAGTGTTTGCTGACCACTTCACAAATAGATAATTATTTAGTCCGTTTCGTTACGTTTACGTTATTATATCGATGGATAAGTTATTCCTTTTTGTAATAAAATCCTCTTACCTTTTTTCTTTGTCTCTGCAAAATTCATAGGCTTGTGATTTGATACCTACCAACATGCAGTTAACATGACCCCTTTTCCTTAAAATTAAGCTCTATATCCAGCAGTTATCGTATAATCAGCAAAGTTCTTCCATTTGCTTGGTATCTCTATTCGTTAGAGATTTATTGTAAGTAACGATCGTTAAATAGCAAACACCTCTAAACTTTGAAGGAATTTACCTCCTCCGAGATCCTCTCATCTTTCCTTAAATTGCAATTATCATACAAATCTATCACATTTCAAACAAAGTACATTATTTTTAATATCGTCTTCGCCTTCATAATTTTCTCCCGCTAAATAGTAAAACTTTCAAAGTTCTGTTACATTCATTTCTAAAATGTTTCCATTCGCAGTAATCTTTGTATTTGTACAAGACTTTACTCGAAGATCCTTTTTATTACTGTGTGACTGCTCAGTTTTAACTTTTCTACTTAATTTATCTACTGTTTATTGTTTTGTTAAAGATAAAACTGTTTTACTACCTGATACCTGAAGGAGGAATTTTACTTAACAGTTGGCTAACAATAGATGCCTCAGATAAAGATAATTTAGCATCGGCTTAAGTAATAAAATTAGCTTTAATTATTGCTATTTATTGTTCTGAATAATAACAACAATGATATGTTTTATAGTATTTTTGTGTATATTGTTTTATAAATAATTATATTGTAAAAAAAAACTGAAACCTAAGATTTAAAATAAATAAAGTGAATAATAATAATAGTAACTGAAGGTTTCTACAAGATGGATGTAATTATTATGTTTGCTTAGTTATTGTTTATTATGTTAACCTATTTCTTTGTGAGGTTATTTGAATGCAAAGTGATTAAGTTATTTTTTGTCGAAATTGTGTATTTTGATTATTTTACCTGAATTAGTCAAGTTTTCTTTATTGGTTCGTTTCTGTTAATTTTTTGTAATTAAAATGATTTCATTATTTAATTTAATTTCGTCTTATTTAGGATGTTGTTAATGCAATTTGCTGTTACATCTAGCATGAGGGTTTGTTTTAATTAAGTACCTACGTACTGTTTTCATTTTATTTATTTATTCTTCTATTTAAAATGGTACTTCAATTAACAATAAGCTGTTTGTATTGAATATCATACATTTGTAATTACTTGTGGACCTCTCTTAAAGCCACGTTGACTTACTGTTTCAATAAAAAATATTAATGGATGCAAATCCATGAATTTGTTATTATTTATGTTAGTGCATCAGTCAGCATAGCACTAAGAAAATGCGATTAAGACATTATCTGGTTAGCACTATCCGCGCCTGAGCAGGACAGAGCACAAATACGCCTGCATATCATTTGTACGGAAATAACTTTCTGTGTGAGAGGGACGGCGCGATTGAACTGTCAGACTCGACGCGTGCATAATGAGAAATCTGTTGTCTCTTTCGCTCTAGACGTTTTACAATCGTTTATTGTCATGTTACTGTCTCGTTTCGACGGGCGAGATTGAGATGAAAATGCCGTCGTCGGCGCGTTCCAGAGTCCTCCCGCTCCGCTCGCGTATGCTATATCAGTTTGCGCCGCGCGCATTGCGGACGTCCGTACCCAACGTCCGCGCACACTTAAAAACAATCGCTGTTGGTTTTAAATTAAAACATTGACATTTCGATACAGCACTCCGACAGTGCAAGTGCAGTGACTTGAACCAATTTTTCACATGTGCGAATGAAGTTTCTGAAACGATTGACAAGTGAGCATGTGTTATGTGTCTTATTTATAATTATGCGAATGGATTGCTTATGCTTCGTCGATATAGTTTGACACGAGATGACCTGACTAATCAAGATATCAATTGTAAGTAACTTTACATTACTTTATACATAATATTAATAAAAGTGGGATGGATATGTCCGTAAACAAAAGTTGACAAGTTCATTTAACGCGGTATGTACTGCAATATTTTCGAAGAACCCCGCCGTTATTTTCTCATTTGTTATTATTGATATTGTGTCTTTCTAAACGTTATTTAGAGTAGGGTACTGCAACATGTGGTCTCGAGGAGCATAATCTTGTACCTGCTCTGGTCAGAACGCGAAGGGGCTGACTTTTTGTATGTTTAAAAACAAAGATATGTCCCGGACGAGCGACGGGGAGCCGGTGTTGCAGTGCAGTCACGTTTTTAGTATTTCCAGGGAAGTGCTGAAATGTAAATGGTCAAGTGTTGCAATTTATGTAATGTTATTAGGTGTGTCTGACAACCTGAAAGTTACGGTGCCTTTTTTATATAAAATTAATTTCGGTGATCAACTAATGACACTAACCTTTTTATTTCTTTTCATTTGGTAACCATGGTATCACGTATCTAATTTACATTATATAAATAATAATAATTACAATAACATTTATGAATTATTATCATGAGTCGTGTCCATAACACATGTTGTAGGGCTAAACTAAAATAAAGGGGGTAATTAAGTATGTTACAAAAGAGCTGAAGATGATTCAACTATAGATAAAGTTATCTATTTCCACCAATTTTATTTTGTTGGTATATAAGTAATGTAAAAAGTCAACCGATACAATAATGTCACGTCAATTTCAAGTTTTGTTAATAAAATCTGCTACATCACAACACAACACGTTTTTTTATAGGTAGGGTAGGTACTAACAATCCTCATACCAATATTAACATTAAGTAATAAAGTTTATAGAGCCTTTTAAAAGGATTCAAAGGCTTCTTAAGATCCGCAATCATAAAATGCTTGGATAATGTGTCATAAAAATGCTAGCAAACAAGAACAAATGGATTAAAACTTCTGTTTTAACCTTTCTGAAGAATAATAATTGGTACCTATTAATAAACCAATAATATTATGTTTAATTATAAGCTATAATACAGTTTTATTTTTTTATTTACCGGTAACATTACTCGCATTATACTCGCGTAATTTTGACACTTCTAGTAGCTCAACAAAACATTAACTCGCACTGAAATCAGTAGGTACATAAAACAATAACTGTCAGATTGATAAAAAAAAGTCTACGTAACATATAGAAGAAGAACTCAACCCTTGGTTTCTTCTTCTATGACGTTACATTTAATTTCTCTTGATCAAACTTTGGGCTGTAACTCTAGCAGCCCGCCTTTAAATGGGCTTTATTTTCCACTTAATGCCCATATAACAAACTAAGCGGGCGATATGGGCAAAGTATTCCCCAGCCCGTAATTTGCGAGTTTCACGGCGAATCGCAATCCGTTTCAGGTTCATGCCTGGGAGCCACCGCGTCGTGATTTTCCTCGGTTGTATTCTTAGCATACCTGAACCCCAAGTTATATATATAAGTCCTAAACGTAATTTTTAGGGTAAATGAAGAAACGAAACTTAAAATGATCACATTATTTTTATTACTTTCGTCTATTGGATCTGAATTCAAATCACATTAAGAATAATAAAACATACAATTTTAAATAAGTATTACAGTTTAATGATAGGTAGGAGGTATATTGATGCAGGCATACATATGTTATTTTAGCTTACTTTTAAATTCAATGATGTTATAATTCAAAATAGTACATTGTACAACAAGTGCATAAAACAAGTCATTTTATCCATCTGAGCCGATGGTGAGGGTAGATATTGTCGAGGATAAAATGCCTTGTTTCAAAAATGAGTTATACTCTGCTCTTTCACTCTGCGTTTCACTTCGATTGAGACGAAATTAAACAGTGATATTGTACATTTTTACTTGTCCAATGCATGAAATTGTTATATTCGCCTAGATTTTGGCGGCAATATTTTCTGTATGTTTTGTTTGCGTTTCTTTCCATCCATTAGGATTTAGTATTATTTCATGTTCACTTCATGAAATATTTCACTTTCAGTAATAATGTAAATTTAAATAACCAAACATTTACTACGTACTGCTAAAAAATATGAGAGGTTCGTTTCCCCACTTTCTGTATGAAACATTACTCTCGGGTTGGAGACCATAAAGATAACACTTATAAGCATAAGCGCATAAAATGCAGTTTTAGTTCGCTTACATCTAGCATAAACAAGAACTTTACGAGCATGAGAAGTGAAAAAAACCCGTGTGGGGATGTGTCGGGGCGCACAAACGTTTGTTTGTCGTCTACGCCACGTACTATTTAATCCGGTCCTGAAACCCTCTCGTTCTCCGTGCTGAAGTTAAGGGTACCGTTGTGAGCTCCAGAACTGCTTTCCAACGATGTGCCTAATATTTATTTTAGTACGGACTTTCCGGGCGCTGCAGCCACTTGTTCCACCCCTTTTTTAATTTCTTATGCTTAAGTAAACTTTTTGTAGACTTTTTCACATTGAATCGAATGTTCTTAATGAGATCTTTACAACAAAACCCAAATTAATACACTACCCTATCGAAATCGCGAGTTATACCGAATTAATGATCACAAAAACATCCATTTAGCTGATTTTGCTCTGTGCGTCCTGCCCCCTCCCCTCTATCTTTTGACAAACATTTAATATTACATCATCAAGCTGACTATATTATAAGCTATAAAATGACATCAAAATTAGATCTCTGGAGCTTATAGTTACAGAGTTATAAAAGCGAGACGATATAACCCATTTCGTGATGGTTCTTTTTAATACGCTTTATATTAGCTTCACTTGTATGTTTGTAACCGACTCCTTTGGACGCTATTTTGACCCACTTTAAACGGTCTTCATTCAAATTTTGCACACCTGTCAAAGACCGATGACAATGCAATAATTAGAAGTAAAAAAAGTTAAAAAAAACTAAAAAACACGCTTTATGTAGATTACTAAACTAAAAAATAGAAAATATTTTTTTATAAGTGTAAGAAAAAAATGTTTGTGAAAAATAAAGCGTTGGGTGCTTTTTAAGATATTATCGAAATGATAATCCTTCTTCTCATATCTGTCAATGAAATATTTATAACTATTGACCCATGCACCCCACGATTTTTTTGAAATCAAATATTTTTTTCTTATTTACACTATTAAAATTTATTTTCTATTTTTTAGTTTGGTTTTCTATATAAAGCGTGTTTTTTAGTTTTTTAAACTATATTTTTTTTTTTTTTTTTAGTCATGGTGCTCCGTATGTATCGGAGAACGGAGTGATTTAAAAGACATTTCACGTCAAAACTATTAAAATATGTTAAACGGCAAAAAAGTCACTAGTAATAAGATCGGATATACGTGCACCGACCCGGCTTCGGACTATTTATTTTGAAGTCCTTCATCTGAGAGTTTTATACCAGCAAGCCGCGACGAGCGCTACGACTACGACCGAGCGAGACGTGAGTTTTTAGCCATTTAACATAAGTTTATGAATAACAATGGCGTTACTATTCAATATAAAATTAAAATCTAGTTCATTTTGGCCTTCCGCCCTACTTAAAAGTAGAACTTATGGCTTGCAAGATAGATTATGATTTCCAAAATGAATAAATAACTCATTACTCTCACTTACAGGTTGTATTTAGATCTTAATTGCACTGTTTTGCTAAATAACACCAATTTAATGTGATCTCTCTTTCACTGCCTACCAGGGCTTAAACCCACTGTGCCTCTATCAACAATGCTAGACAATTTATGTCTGAAGATGCTGTAATCTACCCGGTGATGCTATAAACTGCCCCGTGATACTGTAAAATACCGTTGACAGTATAAACTGTCCGATGAATTTGTAAACTGCCCTCTGATGAAGCTGTTATCAATGGCACTATAAATAAACTGTCCGTTGATGCTAATGATACAAACAGCCAGAAGTGCCATAGAATAATGCAATGGCACGGTCGTCTTCCAAATTATAACTAATATCTAGTCGTCTTGTAGACATGAGTTTTGAGGCTCAATCCAACGTACCATTAAATTATTCATTAAACTCATAAAATAGCAATTCTTAAACAATAATAAATTAATCTGCACATGATTTAAATTCAAATAAAGAAAACCAACGTTCACATTTCACGAACAGTCGCTTGCGCACGAGTTCCCGAACCGCCCTCAACCAGGGCTGCCATAATAATTATATTATTTTTAAAATCTCACAAAATACCTAAAAAAAATATACTTTTGTCACAGATTTTGCTCATTTTCAGGTTACATGTACATTTATTGTGTTAATAGTTTATTATACGTCTAGGGCACAAGTAAAATTTTTGATTGAACAAAGTACCTACCTAAGCAGTTGAAGATAGATACTGCTGTTTTTAAATGGAATTCCAAAAAGAGTTTCCCAATTTAGTGTTATATAAAATTTATCAGTCATAACTCCGGGATTTTTGTATTCGAATGTTTTTTAAAGGGAGTTACGCAACTTACAAAACATACATCCCCGTAGAGTTTCTTGGTGCTATCTATACTTATAATAGAGCAATAGGAACGAAAAAGTCTGTACAAAGATGATAATTAAAAAGGAAATGGTCTAGGGTACATAAAATACGAAACAAGAATATAACATTTTAAAAAATCGTGTTTGTCTGTTTGTCTGTCTGTATGTTTGTTCGCGTATCACGTAAAAACTACTGGACGGACCGATTGCGATGCGGTTTGCACTGTTGGATAGCTTAGGGTTTGACTTAAAAACTGGTGTACTTGGTATTTTAATCCGTTGAGTAGAAGCTGAACAATCGATAAAAACTTTTGGACGGCTGAAGTAATTTTGATCAAATGTTGACATATTGGTATAGGTCTTGGAATAGTACATAAAGTTTAACCTAGAGAAATGACCACGCATGCGAAGCCGCGGGTGCAGATAGTTATAAATACATAAATATATTCGGATAGCTTATGCTTTGACTTAAAAACTGGGGTACTTTTTATCTTAATCCGATGAGTAGAAGCCGTGCAATCGATAATAATATTTTTGACGGCAAAAGGAATTTTGATTAAATGTTGGTAAATTGGTATTTTAGGCCCTGGAATAGCACCAACAGTACTTTTAACATACAGAAATGACAACGCGTGCGAAGCCGCGGGCATCAGCTAGTTTACTTTAAAATAAGTACTATATGAATTGATTTGATCAAAATTGGCGCAAAATTAAATCGGTTCGTTTTTGAGTTCGTTCGTTAAGAGTTGTCGACACAGATGTTCGGCAACCCTATAACCCAATGAGCTACGAATAGAGTCATGACCCGCGTCTCACGAAGACGAGACGAAGTAATGACTTGTTCACATCGATAAATTGATATAGGGTACCTAACATCGATTATGTATTCTTTGAACTTCTTATGTGATAGATCTTGTAATAATGGTATTTAAGTGTTAATTTAAAGGTATATAAAAAGCATAGCGTGGCAACCAGCAAGAAAAGTTCAAACAGCTTTCGATCACTTGGGTTTTAAGCTATCGTTTTTGTCTGTTGTAAAGATAAGATAAGAATCATAATACCTAATTTCAGTGTCATACTTAAACATAGCAGTGATCTACAAACCGGAACTAACAAATATCTGTACACTTCCGCTAATTCACTGTCAAATATTTCGCAAAGCTACTGTCCCAGGCGCGTAAGGCGGATACTTGTAGAAGGTCAACAACCCAAACCTAGAACGAAGCGCTATCCTTATAATTATACTAGCTGCGCCCGCGTGGTAATTTTTCTGGGATATAAGGATGCTGTGAAATTCCAGAACCAAAAATACCAAAATCATCAAACTTCGTTCAGACGTCAAATGGTTTTTTATTGCTAGAATTCTTCGAACTCATCAGATTCAGATACCAAGTACACCAGTTTGTAAGTTAAACCCTAAGCTATCCAACAGTGAAAACTGCATCGCAATCGATCCAATAATTTTTACTTGATGCGCAAACAAACACATAGACAGACTAACAGACAGACACGATTAAAAAAAAAGTTATATTTTCTTGTTCAGTAGCTTATTTGAAGTACCCTAGACCAATTTTGTTTTTAAATATCTTCGTTGTACAGTTTTTTTGGTACTTATTGCTTTATTATACAAGTATACTCGTAGATAGATGAGGGTTGACATTCCTCTTTTACGAACCAAACGCTTTGTTTCCACATTCGAAATTCGAACTGGAAGGGCTGCGTACCAAACATGTACCAAATGAAACCTAGCGTCACCTGTTGCATATTCGAACGATATAATATATTGTCCGAGTCGACGCACATACTGCACAAATATATAACTCGTATTCGTCACTTTTATTACAATTTTAAAATATATAAAGTCCATTCGTTACTCTATGATTCGAACGACCCAGAAGTGGATTTACTTGCCAGCTTCTGTTTCGCGATACTTACTGTCTGGGAGGAGCGCACGCATACTTTTATTGAAGCGCGCCCTGTCCTTGACCGCAACATCGATTATCATCAGGCGTAATAGTGGTCAAAACACAACCGCATATAATTTAGCTTATAATAAAAAGCTATACTTCTTTCCCTTCTAGGCACAATCTACGTTTATACATAGTCGTGGAGATAGTTTGTTACCGCAGCGTCGAGTCTCTCTACATCGACTTTATTGCCCTAGCTCATGGCTGATAATAGAGCTGTTGGAAAGAAAAGTGACTTTTAGGCAATATTATTAACACTAATTACTAATGAATGCGAAAATAACTCTCTATATCTCTGTTTATTTGTTTCTTTTTCGCGAATAAACACCTAAACCAATCTTGATGAAATTTGACAAGGAAATAGTGTGTATCACAAGGAAAGATTTAGAATGCTGCGCAATCTGCTATTTTCAGGCGCAATCCCAATGTTGAAGGTGAAGACTGTATTTTTTAACTGCCTCGCAGAATATGCGAAAAATGTAGCATATCTTACTTTATGCTGTTTTATCCTCGTTGTGAAGTTAGTCTCTGTGAACGATTGCGCAGGTACTGCACCTGCACAATCGTTCACAGAGACTAACTTCACAACCACAAAGATCCGCTGCGACTACTATAAGTATATTTGTTATATTTGTTTGTTCGCTCTTAAACTACACCCCAATATTCCATTGCAATTTCGCATACCTCGAATTTGACCTCAAAAGCTAATCATTACCAAAATATTCCAACAACTCATCATCCAATTAAAATCAACCAAACAACCACATCCAAAATTACTACTCCATTTCCTCGATCGAATCACGCGCGGTCGTCGACACAACTCGCAATCGACGTTCGATCGAGTTGATTAAGTAATTATCGAAACTACACGTCTCTAGCCAGACTATAGTTGTACGCCCCGCGGCGCCGCTCGCAGTTCTTTATCCTAAATCATCTTCCTCATAAAAGACGGTCGTTGAAAACTTATAACCAATTATTACGTATAGATGTTTTTTTGTATGATTTATAGATGTATTTTTGACGTGACTGCGGAGGTAATGCTGGAGTCGAGAGCGGAAACGGAGTCGATGAACTCGAGAGTAAATCACGAACTAACGTCCGATTTGTTTCTACAATGACTTGCAGAGCACCTGTTAAATCAAGAATGTTTTATCAAGATTTGACATCTCTCAGATCTTTTTAGGTCATGGTAGGTAAAGTGGCGTTAATTACATTTGTTTTGTCTGAAATCATAGTATCAAACACCGAAGATCTATATAACCTTTAAGATCATTAAGATATATCGAGCACCACGCAATTCAGCTACAGCAAGACGACCGGTAATAAACAAAAAGCTTCATTCTCTAGAATACCAAAGATAATCTAAACCAAACATTATACGAGTTCAAATCTCTCTAACAAAACAAAGGTAAAAAAATCAACATGCCACAGTACAGTGCAGTGCGTAATATTTACGCACTCGCCCCGGTAAAATATGAATATTGCGTCCAATAGTCGAACACTCAATTTATTTTGTCTGTAGATAGTAAAATTATTTAAGTGGTCGGACTCCCGGACGGCAAAACGTTTTATTTGAATTAATAACCTCTACTTGTGAATAATATAATGAAAATTGTATGAAGTGAATCATTATCTTTATCATCCATGTGGCTGAAACTGCGGAAGGGGTAGGGGTAGTTGTAGGTATTTTTGAGGGGATTCCCTTTATTAACCAACTACTATAGAATACAACTAAACTACTATATACATTACACATTTTAACAACCCATATATGCTTTCACAGGGTTATTAATACCTAAGAATACCAAGTGTTGTGTTGTAGCGGCTAGCTGGCTACTGCCAGTTGTCAGCGAACCCAATATGCTGGCGGTTTAGCTTCGTTCTATTGCGATGCTAATTCGATGAACCAACTATGTACGTGTCATTTGAATTTTACTTTATCCCTTTATTGAGGCTTCAGCAGAAAAGGAGCTTTTATCTGAACGCTATCTTGCAGCAGTTTACAATTAGAGGAAACGAAACCTTTTTTTTTATTGTGTCACTTGTTGGCTGAAGCTACTCGTAGCTTAGCTTTAGCATAGAATAACTATAATATACTCCTGTTTTAGATAATTCCAATGTAATAAGTTATATCTACACTTTGATTACAAATTGACAGAAATCCATAGAGTTTTAAATATATCGACATAAAATAATACTTAAAGCATATATTGCTTTTGTTTTATTTCTAAGTAGTATATAATGTCACTTGTTTTTTACCCGACTAGCAATAGAAGGGTTGTGTGTTCAAACTAAAAACTTGGTCCGATTTTGACAAGCGAGGTATCAATCGATTCATCTTCAGGTATAGAGTGTGTTAACTATTTTTTTAACTATATTACGACGAAGAAAATGAAGGGTTATGTGTTCAAACTAAAAAACTTGGTCAAATTTTGACAAGCGCGGTATCAATCGATTATTCTTCATGTACAGAGCGTCATTGGCTATTTTTTTCCACAACCGTGTCTGGTTTTAGTTTTCGAACTGAAAGTAGGAATCCCGCAGCTTAGACAAAAATGACAGAAACATAAATTACAACATGAAAAATTCCAGTTATAACCGAAAATGAATATTACAACCGCACTTTCAGCCTAATAAAACCGTATCGAAAGCCAATAAACCCAGCTCAATAAGAAAAAAGCCGATGTAATTTCGCCGATATCGTTAAGTCGTTTAGTTATTTGGCCGGCTATCTGGGAACTGGTCGGGAAGAGGTCAAGAGCGGTCACGCCCTTAGATGAAGACATTCGGTCGGGATAAGAGAAACTGTGGAGTAGACATTTGGTCGGGATACGAAAAGCTGTGGAGTAGACTGCATTTGTTTTATTTTTTAAGAATTGTTTGTAATTATTAGTAGATTTAGGTAGGTTATATGTAACCCAACCTAAATCTAACAAACTATCATCATCATCAGTCATCTCAGAACTACATACTGTGACGTAAAGATCGGTCACACTCTTAGATGAAGACATTCGGTCGGGATAAGAGAAACTGTGGAGTAGACATTCGGTCGGGATACGAAAAGCTGTGGAGTAGACTGCTTTTGTTTTATTTTTAAGAATGGTTTGTAATTATTAGTAGATTTAGGTAGGTTATATGTAACCCAACCTAAATCTAACAAACCATCATCATCATCAGTCATCTCAGAACTACATACTCGTAAAGATCGGTCACACTCTTAGATGAAGACATTCGGTCGGGATAAGATAAACTGTGGAGTAGACACTCGGTCGGGATACGAAAAGCTGTGGAGTAGACTGCTTTTGTTTTATTTTTAAGAATGGTTTGTAATTATTAGTAGATTTAGGTAGGTTATATGTAACCCAACCTAAATCTAACAAACCATCATCATCATCAGTCATCTCAGAACTACATACTGTGACGTAAAGATCGGTCACACTCTTAGATGATGACATTCGGTTGGGATAAGATAAACTGTGGAGTAGACATTCGGTCGGGATACGAAAAGCTGTGGAGTAGACTGCTTTTGTTTTATTTTTAAGAATGGTTTGTAATTATTAGTAGATTTAGGTAGGTTATATGTAACCCAACCTAAATCTAACAAACCATCATCATCATCAGTCATCTCAGAACTACATACTGTGACGTAAAGATCGGTCACACTCTTAGATGATGACATTCGGTTGGGATAAGAGAAACTGTGGAGTAGACATTCAGTCGGGATACGAAAAGCTGTGGAGTAGACTGCTTTTGTTTTATTTTTAAGAATGGTTTGTAATTATTAGTAGATTTAGGTAGGTTATATGTAACCCAACCTAAATCTAACACACCATCATCATCATCAGTCATCTCAGAACTACATACTGTGACGTAAAGATCGGTCACACTCTTAGATGAAGACATTCGGTCGGGATAAGAGAAACTGTGGAGTAGACATTCAGTCGGGATACGAAAAGCTGTGGAGTAGACTGCTTTTGTTTTATTTTTAAGAATGGTTTGTAATTATTAGTAGATTTAGGTAGGTTATATGTAACCCAACCTAAATCTAACAAACCATCATCATCATCCGTCATCTCAGAACTACATACTGTCGACGTAAAGATCGGTCACACTCTTAGATGAAGACATTCGGTGGATTCGGGGTACTGGGGATAAAAGAAGCTGTGGAGTAAACATTCGGGCGGGATATGGAAAGCTGTGGAGTAAGTAGGCAGCTTATTTTTTTAGTATTAAATCAATTAGGAATGGTTCGTTAGGAATATTAAAAAAAAAACAGATTTCGCAGCTCCGGGTAATGTTGGTAAAGAAAATAACGACAACGGTATACCTAAACGAGTATATTTCGTGTCGGATCTCAACACGAATAGGTAAGTTCTAATGTGAAAATCTCACTAATCATAATAGAATTTATGTTAAAAATCCTCCACTTCTTTGGGCGCAGCGATCCAAAATGACTAAACTCACAGAAAAGATTTTCTCGAACCATAAAATGTTTTTCTTTGCAAGTGCTAAAGAGGAAGTGAACATTTTATAAACATCCAGTAATAACTTACAAAAACACAGTTAATTACTCGTCAAGTATTTTAACTTAATTAACGTGATAGCGAGAGACTTTCTTATATATTTCTCTATATTTCCTACTAATTGCACGATGAAAATAAACTGCATATTGGAAAGACGAACAATGACCATTATGTTTTATAATATCAGTATTCTATAAAATATTGTTATTATATATTGTATTATGAGGCTAAGTATTTGAAAATTCAATTAATCCAATTAATATAATCCAATAAAAAACACTACTTGTAACAGTTTATTTAATAAAAGTACAGTATGTCGTTTTTTATGTATGTTATTATATTATTAACCGACTGCTCGAAGGGTAAAATAAAATGTTTATCAGCCTATGTATGTTTGTTCCTTTGTGGCAATATATAGACCAAAGGCGTGGACTGATTTTGCTGATTCTTACATACGATTTGTCTATAGCTTGCAAGGGCTAATAAAGATATGGCAGTACTCAAAATTAAATATGGCTACAACCAGACACTAAGTCGTAAAAAAATTTGTCTATGAACTATGTTAAGTGTGGTATCAATGAATAGGTATTTAAAAATCATTTTTAAGTTTATCTTATAATATTTCATTTCGAATGACCATTTAGGATCTATAACGATTTAAAGTTGGTTAGCAACCATTCTCACTATTTTTTTCCTTCTTTTTAGTTTTGTTCTCAGTCGAGTTTTGAAGAACTTTCAATTATGTTTTGATAAAAAGACATATCAGACCAGACTTGGCTTAGTACTTACACAGTATATAATTTATAGTCCTTGACTTGACGTACTGTGGTACTTAATTACCTGAAGAAATGTATAACCTTTTTAGGGTGATCTGAATAAATAACATATCTACCTTAGGGCTGCACTAAGAAGTGTTTATTAAATTCCAAAGTCTGCACTCAGGCAAAGCTTTTGGACGAAGTAGTTTTACCTATGCTGTGATTAAAATGTTAATTAGGAGAGTAGAAACTAAAAACTATTGAATCATAAGTAAAGTAAATCAATACTTTTTCAAAGGCTACATTCAATTGATGTTCGGCGACCGTGACACGACCAGAAAATACGAACACAAAATATTTGTACAGTCAGCATCGTAATAAACACACAGAAGCGCATCGAATCTCGGCCTTCACTAAATAAAATTTCCAACAAAAAAAGTTGGTAAAATAAGCGACGAAAGAGCCATCTTTTCGGGGTAGAACTAATTGGTGTGGCACGTCAACTGCATCAAGCAACTTCAACTCTGATGTCTTTGAAATAAAGTTGATATTTCTTGGAGGCGATGGAGAGGCTTCATTGGTTAAAGTTAAAAAAGTTATTTGTTATACTCGCACCACTATTTTGATGTCCGGTTTTGAGCGTGAGGTTCGGTTCGACAAAAAATCGAGAGTCGGTCGCCTCGGTAATCTTCTTTAGAGATTGAATAAGCTTGTAGTGAGCTTTCTAAGCAAGATGGAGCAACAACTTAATATTTAGAATACGAAATAACTTAGCTTTAACTTAGCTGGTTAGGTGAGTTCAATTTATTTTAGAAGTAAACACCTATTAGGTTCAACGGGGAAAATGGGGTTTCTAAAACATAGTTTAATGATTTTGAATTATTTTTGCTTTTAATTGTTTGTTTGTTTTATGAGGTAGTCCTGGTCTCTGGTGTCAGAGACAGGCAGGCCTCCTGAGGTCCTCTAACATGGCTTATCGACTTCTATTAATCATTAACAGGCGGGACCGACAGCTTAACGTCGCTCTCCGAAGCACGAAGCGCTAACTTAATGATTGCTATTAATAAGAATTAAAATTGTATTGTAATCTCTAGTGAATTTCTTAAGGAAAAATTTGGATCAGGACGGGACTCAAATCCGCATCATTCTCATCATTTGTATTTTGTTGTCGGTTTGTTACTCAACTATATTCATGAAATTTTGTAAAGAGATGAATGTCTGTGTTTAATATCTGGTCCATCACCTTTAGATGTTCATAATTCACATTGGCTACTTCTGCTCATGATAGAAATAAGAAAAAAAGCGGAACCGCGCTTTTTTATGTTTTTGTCATATTCAACTATTTATTTTTTATTTTTTATTAATCTGCCGATTCCACCTCCACAATTGACTTTCATCCACTTACAAACGACCCCAAATAAAGCTATCACTTACCGTTGGACCGATGCCACGCCGATACGAAAAACCGTTTGAGACAAAACACCTGTACTCCGCCTACCTACCCACTTATAAATATGTAACCCCCTATTGTCCTGGCAAGATCTATTCGAAGAGTTGCTAACAAGAAGGATCGAAAAAAAAAAACTAAAGAAACGAAGGGATCCGAATGCGAACAATAGTCTTCAGAAGACGGTCAGGTAGAATAAATTCCCTATTGTTGAATGCCATTAGGATGAAGTTTTTGAAAATTTCGACGCAATAAAATTCGGTGGACTCTGATCTTTTGAACTAAGCAACGCAATCGCTTTTTAAAAAAAAACGTTTTGTCCCTATGAGACTATCTTAGGTTTAATGAAATGAGTTCGATGATAAAAATATTTTTCTAATAATCGAATGTAACCTTACCAAAATAACAAACCATCGTAACAAAAAATTATAGCTTTATATCACTCACATTTTGATCACATTACGTATCGACTATCGAAAAAAAGACGATAGAGTTATTAAAAAAAACCCGAACAAATCACGGACCGGACGGGCCACCGTTAAAATTAATGACAATTCTTCCAAACGGTGCCAAGAACTGTGTCGGTTACCTCGCCTACCTGCTGACGTGACTATTTAGACATCAAAATACGCTTTTTTGTGCTCGTATATCTGTGAAACTAGTTCCTTTAACACAAAACAATCTTTTGTGTGTCGCATTTAATGATTTTCGACACATTTGGCGCTTCGCCGAAATTCAACACGTGGCCAATTTTCGTATACATACTTACTTCTTTTTGTAATGGAAACGCAAGGTGCGCTGTCGTATGATATTTACGAGTTTGGCGCAAAACGTGATAAATCCGGTGTTACCGATACTTTTGCACTTACATTTATGGTACATTACTTACTATGGTAGCTTGCTTTATAAGATTTATGACTTGTACGACATTTCATGGTTTTTACCTGCCTGCATTGGGTTTAATAGATTGGTACTTAGGAAATCTAAACCCGATTACGGTCGTGTAAAAAATAGCCTATGACACTCTTGCGATGAAGACGAGTAGATTGATACCTCGTTTGTCAAAATCGGACCAATAGGGGCGACGCTATGGTGGAACATCCACATATATACATGCATACATACATACATATAGACTGTTAAACTCATTTCCTTCTTCTGCTTTCCTGTATTCGGGTACTAAACTTTAATATAAACATGATGCCTGCCTGAAAAGGAGTGTTCAAAGGCGCGCTGCCGTTTCTTGTCCACCAGTTTCCTTAGTGAGCGCCCATGTTTCGGCACCGTACTTACGTGATATTTTCATAAATATATTTTTTCATCACTCGCTAGTTAGTTTGCTCAAAGATTCAAGTTATCTCAAGTTACAAACTCCGGAAATCACATAACCCCAGCATTAAACAATCAAGCAATGCATGTATAAGCATTATCTTATCATACGGACAGACAGACAGGATGCCCGCGTTAGCTCCCTTAATAAGAGTGACGGGTGAATCCTGGGTAAACAGGTCTGTAGTGGAATGATTGCTTATGTCGTCTGAGATTGGAGAGAGGTCAAATATTGGTGTTCTTCGCTCAGTAAAGTAATACGGTATTTTTTTATAGGTTAAGTACTTTAATACCGTATTTTGTATTAAAGGGTTCTATCAATAAAACGAAGTAGTTCTAATTCAGCCTGCAAGATTTGACCTAAACAAAGATACATAGTACATTGCAAGTTAAATAAAAGCTTTTAAACATGTATTAATGAGACCATTGTGAAATTGCGACATTGTTTGGGAAAGTTACCGATAACGCCTCTTCCGAGTTTTCGTGAAAGCCCTGGAGTTTTCACTTAAACGCAGATCGCAATCCTGTGGTGACTTTTTTAGCCCCCGACGCTTAAAGAGGAAAGTTTAAAGTTTAAAACTTTGTCTTTCTGTGTGTCAGTATATGTGGTATTGAAGCTCCCAAACAGATGGAGCAATTTCGATGCGTTTTTTTTTAATTCAGGGCGCTTATTCACTTTGCCGCATGAAATTCCTTGCCGAAAACGTAAGACGTCAGTACGGCAATTGGCGTACGATTCCACGCAGATATCTTAACGCGGCGCGTAACGTGTCATAGTGGCAATAGAGAATAATGGCCCAGTTGTTGGCGAGATGGTCAACTTTTGATTTTATTGGAAGTAAATTGGTGCAGCCGTTGCCAAGAGATCTCGAGTACTATTGCACTTAGAAACTGAGTTTGTGCACAAATGTTGACTTTCGACGGCATCTCTCGTATCCGCACATCTAGGTATATAAAGGTCTGATGACGAGGTCTTCATATAACAAGCTATATGAAGGTCTTCATATAAGAAGAACGGAATCAAGGGGGTCTATGGCACCAAGAAACTTTGAAATGGAGTTTTGAACATAACAACATGGTAAGCTCTGTTTAATAGAGTAATTTTAAATTATGACCAAAATTAACTTGTTAGGAATTGGACAAAAAGAAGACAGTCTAAGATTTTCTTTTTATTTTGAATCAATACAACATAAACATCACCGTTGTCTTCTCTCTATCTTATCATACTTACTTATCTACTCCATTTAGTGAGAGGTATCATGCAAGGCATCGTATTTTCTTCCCAATCTAGGCACCCATAAGTTTCCCTCGCTACTCTAATAAGTAAGGAAACCAGTTTTATAGGAATTCGTGTGGGCGACTCGACCACAATATTTCCGAAACTATTGTCACAGTGTGCAGCAGTATGGTATCTCTGTAAAAATGTATTTTAAGATACCTAAAAAAACACAAATACATATAATCACGAACGAGTATTTTTCTTTCATTTGATTACTTGTAAGTTTTTTGATGTTTAAACATCTAATGGCGCGTTACGGGGGTAACACCGACTCTTGGCGTGTTGATCGAGTTGCGCGCCGCTCGCGTCGCGTGGGGAAGGGACTAAGAAGGGGTAAGAGATAAGGGACTAAGACTAAGACTAAGATCATTGATAATGCATAGTTACTTTGAACCACATAGCTTAGCACCAAGGCATACAGTAACTTTTGATGTGTAAACATCTTTTGATGTGTAAAACTTAGTATTTTGTCTAAGGTTAGGCGGTACTTCACACCTGGACAGCTTTTGAATCTTTATCAAGCACAGGTCCGATCTTGTATGGAGTACTGCTGCCACCTCTGGGACGGTTCTGCCAAGTATCAGCTCGAGTCTTTGGATTCAATTGAGAGACGTGCTATGAAGCTCATTGGGGATGACACTCTGGTAAAGAGTACGCTTCAAAGTCTGGCGCATCGACATGAGGTAGCAAGCCTGGCGGTATTCTACAGATTGCACTATGGAGAGTGTGCACAAGAACTGCACAACCTGATTCCCCCATCACCTTTCCATCACCGTACGATTAGACGATCAGCAAATCGCCAGCCTTTCATGGTTGAAATACCTCGCACAAGAACGAAGCGTTACGCTTCTTCATTTATTATAAGAACTGCAAAGGAGTGGAATGCCCTGCCCTCGTCAGTGTTTCCGGTAAATTATAACCCAGGTGTGTTCAAGTCAAGTGTGAATAGGTATCTACTAGGCAAGCGAGCTACACCTTCGACCACATCATCGCTTTCCATCATGTGAGATCGTGGTCAAACGATTGCCTAGTCAGTAATAAAAAAAAAACTCACTTTTGTCGAATAAATTAATTTGTACGACTCAATTAATGTCATTGTATAACTTTGTGTGTTGATGTAGTGTAGACTAAAGAACCACGAAAAGGAATGAAACAAGGAATGAATTGTTTAGGACAGCAAAAGACAGTAAAAAAGAGGTGGCAATGAAGAAGATAAGTCTAATATTTAGCAATGAGATGATAACGGCTGAAAAACGAAAGACAAATAAATGCTTCTTTCTTTGAAGAGCTCAAACTTCACATCTATCCAACTATTCTACATGGATTGTCCTACTGTTTTGTGTTGGTAGGTTGGAGTAAATTGGTAGCTCCAGCATAGAAATCACAATTCTTGCGAGTTTATGTACTGTTTACATCAATACACAAAGCCTATTGTGACGCAACATGATATGGATTAGCGTAAAATGTATAAAATATCTTCATTTTAGGGAAATTCGAAGGGTACAGGTGTCTGTGTATGTTTGTTCGTTATCACATGACATGATGTTTTTGACATGTACGGGTTGGGTTGATAGCTATATCTAATTTATTATACTGTTGTACGCTTATGATTTTAAAAAGCTTCAAACCTTTGAATAGAATTTAAATAAATTCAAGCTGAAGTATCAATTTGCTTTTTAAAATTATGTAAAAAAATAATCTTGGGTACAATACAAGTCAATCCACCTTTTCCCTACTGCTATGTGAAACAAAATCTGTTTCACTTTAACATAGCAGTAGAAAACCAAATGCGGGTAGTTGGAGACAAAGCCCGCCCTTCTCGACGCTGACACCCGCTACTTCATTCTTCTCGTGACCACGATCATTGCAACTTGATCGAAACGTCGAAGTTAATAAAAAACAAGTTTTCAGCGCGATTAAGTCCCATTTAAATATACCATTATTATTTACTATGTGTTCGAATCGCTAAAGTATAAAAACTACAGTCTGTTTCACTTTTTATTTTGTTAATACATTGGGAAAGCGCATCAACAGAACCATCAACAACAATGTACTTTGTTACAAAGACCAAATCCCATCATCAGCCCGAAGATTGCTGAACATGGGCCTTCTCCATAATAAAGGGGAGGTTTTGCCATACCTAATAACCAAAAACTCTTGGCACAGTAGACATTGATACACAGGAAATGCTGCTGTCCATTTCCTGAAAGACCAATATAGTCATTTTAGCCCCAGAAAATGCGGGATGAAATTTCGGTTGTACTATTATTTATTAAGTCGTGAAAGCTTCGGTTGGACAAAGCTAGTCAAATATAAACCCATAATCTAAGCCAACGTTCAAACTACCAGATAGAGTAGGTTCAGATCGAACAGTCCAAACATAGCTGAAACAATATTGCGCCTGCGCCGGTAGCTCGCGCCCTATCGCTAACTGCCTCGGCAAACTGACATTATCACCCTGCCACTAGTAATGTGTTTACTTTTGGAAACTTGTTTCTTCAGTGAAGTAAGCTCTGGATAAGTATTCGTTATGCTTTACTTGGTATGGGTTTGTCTAGATGTTTGCCCCGCTGAGTTGCCGGCTGAGTTACATTTCTCCGAGTAAAAAGTGAAATAAAATAGCGTATGGCCCTTCCCTTCGACCACACGGAGTTTCATGCGTTCTTATTCTTATTCGATATGGGGGCGGGAAGGCCTGCACTGCGACTTCCCGCTTGGGGTGTATTGTACATTTCCCCCTGCCAATCTAATCTACCCGAGCCATTCAACTCTTTTATATGTAGTCTTGGGTCGCTGACAAAACTTTTCCAGTGACAAGAAAGGTATTTGATGTGTTTGATGCGTTGTCGAACTTCCTTCCTCATTATGCACATTATTATTTGTCTATCAGACATTCACTTGGTACTATGATAGCTAAGTGCTGATTAAACAAAATTACAGGTTGTTTTATCAGCGTGGGAAATAAGTTTTTAATCATATTCATCTTAATTGCAGTATTTTAATCGTGTATTATATAATTGTCGAACAGAAAACAATGTTTTGTTCAATATTTTTAACAGACCATTCAAAAGGAGAAGATTGTCAACACGCCATTTTTTATTTGAAATGGTTGACCTCTATTATGGTCCGATACGTAGGTCGCTAAAAATATTTTAGTATTATATATTGTAAACTTCGACCAATATAATATATTGTAAGTCCATTTGAAATAGTTTTTAGCCCAATTAATCATTTTATAGTGAGATCTGATATTTTACATAGTTTGTTTTAAACAGTCCTGAACTGTGTTGTACAGTTCAGTTCTGTTCAGATCATAGAGTTGCGTAGATACGTAACTCCAAGATTATAAAACATCAAGATGATTATGATGATCAAGGCTCTACCTATAGCTCAAAAGCTCAGCACTGCACGATAGCAATCAAAGCCTCAAATCTGCCGCAATCAACCTCTATATAATATACTACGGTACATATCATAATATACAGCGATACGTATTTTATCCGCGTGTATTTTACGATATAATATATAGGCCATAAATACGAATCCCGTAATTAATGTTTGGCCGACGGCTGGAATAACGAGCTGGTTATTACAGGTTGTTATTTGGCCGCGTTCAACTAACCCTTATATAGTTTTAATCTGTCTTATAAAAGCTTTATCTATAAATTTATCAGTTTTTGGTTTAGTATAGGAATACTTGGACATTTCTAAAGTACTTACTAACTATGCTTTAATATATTTAAACTTTCGTGGTTCGAATTTTCAAACATAATGTTACCTAAACAAGATAGACGAGGCTCAAGCCGTGACATTTTTTTTCTTTTTAATGTCAAATTTCCGGTTTTGATCACACCCATTCCGGAATTACAAACTATACTGAAATATTTCGGAATTCCGGAATTTTGTTAATACCGGAATTCAGGAGCTCAAGCCCTAAGTGGAACATCCTTACATATATACATAGACTGTTAAACTCATTACCCTTTCCTTGCTTCGCCGTAGTTGGGTAAAAACTCGACAATAGATTCAGGTATTACGTATCTCTCGAGTACCTACCTATACTTCTTTTCACTACTTCAATAAACAGTCATACTCAACAACAATTTGCATTATTTGAGAGCACATTCAAAGAACAGATTACACATCTTTAATCCCAAATAGACGATTATTTGGACAAGTGGCTGGACCCACATTTCGAGTGCGGGTGAATACGTCATTGTCCTTACTAAAGACCCTATGAAAGCTATGACAGGTTAAATATTCTTAACAATAGGCAGGGAGGATTTGTGAAAATTATAAGTTTTGAATGGCACGCGGGTCGCGTTTGATACAGACAAAGCAGTCGCCGAAAATGCATATAGATATTTTTTTGGGATTGGTGTGAATTTTGTGATCAATTTTGAGGTGCTTGTTATGTTAGCTTGTGGACGAAGGAAGACTGTTTGTTTCGAAAGTATCGGCTGAGATTCTTCACTTATTATTCTATAGTTTTTTGCTGTTTGGTTTGTCTTTATGTGTATAAATATTTTACTCAATTTTGAGCTTTTGCTGGTACTTAGTCAAAACAGCAAAATCTTCATCACGTTTCCGTCCGTCAAGGACTTGATATCTCTTCGTGGTTTTTTAACCTAATATTAGACTATAGTCATGTGATGGATCCTTCTAGTACATTCTGTTTAGCATACCTAATTTATGCTATAGTCATGTGATGGATCCTTCTAGTACATCCTGTTTAGCATACCTAATTTAGACTATGGTCATGTGATGGATCCTTCTAGTACATCCTATTTAGCATACCTAATATAAGACTATAGTCATGTGATGGATCTTTCTGGTACATCCTGTTTAGTATACCTAATATTACACCCTCCTCCTTTGTACACTGTTTTTGTGCATAAAGTATTAAATAAATAAATAAATAATATTAGACTATAGTCATGTGATGGATCGTTCTAGTACATCCTATTTAGCTTACCTAATATAAGACTATAGTCATATGATGTATCCTTCTAGTACATCCTGTATAACATACCTAATATTAGACTATAGTCATGTGATGGACCGTTCTAGTACATCCTGTTTAGCATACCTAATATAAGACTATAGTCATGTGATGGATCCTTATAGTACATCTTGTTTAGCATACCTAATATTAGACTATAGTCATATGATGGATCCTTCTAGTACATCCTGTTTAGCATACCTAATATTAGACTATAGTCATATGATGGATCCTTCTAGTACTCCCTGTATAACATACCTAATATTAGACTATAGTCATGTGATGGATCCTTCTAGTACATTCTGTTTAGCATACCTAATTTATGCTATAGTCATGTGATGGATCCTTCTAGTACTCCCTGTATAACATACCTAATTTAGACTATGGTCATGTGATGGATCCTTCTAGTACATCCTGTATAACATACCTAATATTGTTATTGTTAGGTATAACATACCTAATATTAGACTATAGTCATTTGATGGACCGTTCTAGTACATCCTGTTTAGTATACCTAATATAAGACTATAGTCATGTGATGGATCCTTCTAGTACATCTTGTTTAGCATACCTAATATTAGACTATAGTCATGTGATGGATCCTTCTAGTACATCCTGTATAACATACCTAATATTAGACTATAGTAATTTGATGGACCGTTCTAGTACATCCTGTTTAGTATACCTAATATAAGACTATAGTCATATGATGGATCCTTCTAGTACTCCCTGTATAACATACCTAATATTAGACTATAGTCATGTGATGGATCCTTCTAGTACATCCTGTATAACATACCTAATATTAGACTATAGTCATTTGATGGACCGTTCTAGTACATCCTGTTTAGTATACCTAATATAAGACTATAGTCATGTGATGGATCCTTCTAGTACATCCATTTTAGCATACCTAATATTAGACTATAGTCATATGATGGATCCTTCTAGTACTCCCTGTATAACACACCTAATATTAGACTATAGTCATGTGATGGATCCTTTTAGTACATCCTGTTTAGCATACCCAATATTAGACTATAGTCATGTGATAGATCCTTTTAGTTCATCCTGTTTAGTATACCTAATATAAGACTATAGTCATGTGATGGTGATCCTTCTAGTACATCCTGTTTAACATACCTAATATTAGACTATAGTCTTGTGATAGATCCTTCTAGCTATACTTATAATAAAGCAATAAGATCGAAAAAGTCTGTACAAAGTTTTTTTTTTAAATGTTCTAAGTTACTTAAAATAAGCTACTGAACAAGGACTTAACCTTTTTTTAATTCTTTTTTTTTTTTGTTTTTCCTTTTGTTTGTTTGTCTGTATGTTTGTTCACGCATCACGCAAAAACTACTGAACCGATTGTGATGTGGTTTTCACTGTTTCAACTACCCCAGTTTTGTAAGTCAAACTCTAAGATAGAGTTTGACTTACAAAACTGGGGTAGTTGGTATCTCAATCGTTGGTATCGAAACCGAGCAGTCGATAAAAGTATTTTAGACGCCTAAAGGAATTTTGATCTAATGTTGGTATATTGGTATTTTAAGGTCCTGAAATAGCACATAGAGTACTTTTAACCTAGAGAAATGACCACGCGTGCAAAACCACAAGCATCAGCTAGTAAATATAACATCATAGTGATATTGTAACTATTGTAATATTGTACGTTAATTATAATATTGTTGCTATGTCTTCCTGCATAACGTTATCATATTTTTTTGAGAAATTGGTTTTCCTTCAAATATTTTCCAATAACTCTAAAGTTCCAACTTTATCCACTCCTACACTTCAATTAGTACAGGACTGCCTACATCCCTACAATTTTATGTTCACCACTACATTAACTCTTATTACATCGACACAGAGTTCAACTTATCTACCCCAAGGGACATATTTATGGTAATGCTGTAAATAGTAAAGTTTGCCCACAATATCTCACAGTTACACTAAAACTGATTCTCGGAAAATGTTTTAAGTTTGACCAATATTTACGGAGCGAAGCCGTGGGGCGTACAGTAGCTTATTGGTATTTCGGATTCTGGCCAGGGTCAATATTGATTTTGACCAGCTTTGATCAATGTGGTTATGGTGCATGTGCAATGTACTCATTTTGAAAAACTCTGGCTTTATCCCGATTAAAACAGAATTTTAACCATTAAAAAAAAAATACTATAATTTCATTACAAGGTAAAAATGTAGTGTAATGTTTATCAATGAAAGTTGAATTGCAAGATTTAAAAGGAAAAACACCTAGTCTATTTTGTATCTATCAAAGTTTCATTACAAGGCAAAAACGTAGTCTAATTTTTATCTATCAAAGTTTACCCAAGACAAAAATGATGATCAACAAACAGTCGCCAAGCAAAAACAAATATTAATTCTTAACATAAACTGTATGCACCTACGCAAATAGAGTGATACTCAAGCTCCCAAATTAATGTAAATATGTATACAAAAATGTACACAAATATGACATATAAATATGACATTGTGTCCACAATGTGCATGTCTGTGCACACAGTGGGACATAATTTCAACATTGTGACGTGAATATGGCTGAAGAATTTGGGTGTGAAACGAATTGATTCGAAATGATAAGTAATAAGTGTTGGTAATAATGTGATTATAAGTTATGTTTTCCATCTAATTGAACATTTACATACTCGTACATACACATAATCTTTTTAGCTATATAGCGTATACACATACGTTTATGGATTACAACTTTTCTGACGTTTCGTGTGACATGTAAATATGCCATACGTTTTCTCCGTATTCGTATTCACAGCAACCATGTTCTAAAGCAATTTGAATAACTTGGGACCCTAAATATTACAGTGAAATCCTTTATGAAAAAATAATTCAATATGTCCTAGAAATATGTCTAAAAATGTTCACAAAATAAATCGGGTCATAATCAGTTTTTGTGTCAACTACTATCTTTACTTAGGTATATGAGTTTTGCATATTAAGAACCGATAACTGTTGGTGTAGACGAGTTCTCGAGTGGAGACCACGTTTAGCAAACGTAGTGTAGGACGCCCTGTGGCCAGGTGGAGTGACGACCTGCGAAAAGCGGCTGGAAGAAAATGCATGAGGAGAACTGAAGACCGAGCTCAGTGGCATGCATTAGGAGAGGCCTACGACCAGCAATAGACAAATATAGGCTGAAGATCATATTAATATGTCATTTATAACTTAAACTATATTTTTGTATTAAAGAGAATACTGTGAGTTTGTGGAAAGAATGTGAAATCAGGCCCAAGAGGTAGCTGTTATACATTTTATTATATTTCTCCCTCATCATGGAGTTTGCTCTAGAAATGCCCCTAGCCTAGTCACACAATCTATTAGGGTTGCTACACACTGCTAAAAGAAAAACATTTTTAGTTTAGAAACTTATTGTGGGAAAAAACAGCATGCTGACTTAAATAAATCAATGAATAATTGAAGGTCTTATATTGTTAATATTCATCACTTCAAATTTTCGGACTATGGAAAGTCTTTCAAATAGTCTTGAATTAAGCAATGAAGCCACGTCGATGAAAACGTCTAGTTTCGAACCGCCGAGGTTCGACATGAAGTTTGTCGTTTAGACACAACGAATGCACGTACTTGACTTTAAATTCTGAACATTTGCACAAAACGGTAAAATAACTACCGCGGATTTATCGCGTTTGTCCACAGAGGTTTTTTTATCAATGTAGTGAGTCTATGCTTGCTTGTCGTATGAGGTAGTGCTGGTCTCTGGTGTCAGAGTATATCAGGCCGCCCGAAGGCCTCCGACATGGCTTAACGATTGCTATTAATCAATAACAGTCGGAACCGACAGCTTAAAGTGCCCTCCGAAGCACGGAGCGATGGAAAACTGCACATAACTTAGAAAAGTCATTGGAGCGGAGTCTAGAATTGAACCCGGTATCGTTGGATTCTAAGTTTCACTAGTAAACCGCTAGACTGCCATCACTCGATAGAGGCTATATTATTGTGACAGGCGCGCTGCGACTATATGTCTCAATGTACATATTCATGCCAAATTGCAATGTACATTCGTAAAAACGCGTGGGGAACCCATCCGTATGTATATTCTTATGAGACGTTTAAAAATTATAATAAACGTGACGAATAGGAGATCAATATTTTTTGTGCATTTAATACTTCCGATATACAAACTGGCGACACTGGGTTTCATACAAAATGTATTTAGCAGCCATTCGATCCTTTCCCACGTTGCGTTTTTCACAATTTCTGAAACAGTATAAAACATATTTCAATAGAATCAAGCAGTCAATAAACTATTCCTACTTATTAAAACCTCAAAAAAACAGTTCCGTTAAAAGCTCAGCAGTGCCAACCATATCCACGCATGCGCACGACCGCGTCAATATTGACACAAGCAGTAAGCTGCACCGATGCGTCGCAGCAAACCCGCTCGAGTCAATGTTTGCCTATTTGCGCTTGCGCATCCAAGCAATAATGCACTTCTATGATTAGTATTTGGACTTGAACGGTGGGATGGAACGTATTGAACGTATTGATGGTCTGTGGGATTCTTGACAGATTTAGCCTGAGAATATTTTGTAAAATATTGAAATCGTTTTTGATTGACTTCAAAGAAGGAAGAGGCTCTCAACTATATCGTTTTAAAAAAACAAGGTATGATTATGTTCATCAACACTTTTTACTGTGTTGGCTGATTGTTAAAATTCTTGTTTCGAAGAACATACTGGTCCAATTGAAAAGTAGCTTTAGTAGTTATTAGTAAAGCCATTCGTACTCAGTTATTAAAATAATTAGGGTATACTAGCTAGTCTGAGGAAGACAGACAGAAAAACGTTTGTTTGTTTGTCTGTTTCGGGAGTTTTAACGCGATAACGGCTGGACGGATTGTGATAAAATTGGAGATAGGAATAAAACAAAGTAATCCCGGAAAATGGTAAGTTTCCACAGGAAAACTGGAAAATGTTGATTACTCGCAGTAAGGAACGGTTGCCATGGAAACGAAATAACAAGTCTGTCAAAAAACATCAAGAGCGATGATGCTATACCTACTTTTGCATCGGTTTTTTAATATTCTAGAAGAACATATTATAACAACGTATTATTAATACATTGTTGACCTTATGTCTATTCTAGACACATCTAGAATAAGGTTTTAAGGTGACACTAAGGACTTATTACTCAGTTTACTCAAGATTAAACGTGATCGTCGTTTTCTTCTCAATCTACCAAAGTCAATATATCTCAACAATAAACAACAATATACTTAAATAGTAACATACAATATACACAATATACAGTACACGTTCACCCATGGCGAGTGATAAAGACGCTGCATGGGTCCGGACTTCAATTCTAGTGTTGCCCTCAACGGATTATCGATATCGATAAAATTAATATTTAATTGTATAAAATTAATATTTGATTGTATAAAATTAATATTTAATTGTATAACATTAATATTTAATTGTATATAATTAATATTTAATTGTATTATTCATTGTTGTACTAAATATCGATATTAACCAAAACCCCTAATTAGATTCGAGCTAATTATGTCGTGAAACGGTCTGATTTGAAAAAAAATACACATTTTAATTCAATCTGCTGATTATGCATATGTCAGTTTTGTAACGGTACTCGGTACTATGAGTTAATCTATGCCTCGGGTCGATTTATTTATCCCAATTACATATCAATGCATCCATAGGGTAGCTCCACAAGACCATCATTATTCACGACTAACCATTATGTGAGGTCAAACAATTTGTTTTTTGACTCTTTAGCCACGTCTATAAGTTGTTTTCGAGGGTCATCTCAAATCGTCTCGCAAGAAGAATTGACAAATTCCAGCCTCCTGACCAGGCCGGGATTCGCGGAGGATTTAGCATCATAGACCACATACAGAGAGGCAGGTTATAAAGAAGTCTGAAGAGTATAACCAGCCCTTGTGTCTTGCTTTTGTAGACTATGAGAAGGCCTTTGACTCCGTTGTAAACCTGGATGGTTCTAGAGTCTTTGCAGCGTTGTCAAGTGGACTGGCGATACATCAAAGTGCTGAGGTTTCTGTAGGACGCCGCGACTATGAGTGTCCAAGTATTTCTACCAGCAGTATAAAACATATCCAACTGCGCAGGAGAGAGACAAAACTCCCCAAAACTGTTCACTAATGCCCTGGAAGATATGTTTAAGACGTTGGATTGGAAAGGAATGTGCATTAATATCAATGGCGAGAATATTTCACACTTTCGATTTGCCTATGATATCGTCCTAATGGCGGAGTCGCTGCAAGATTTGCAAAGTATGATGACCAACCTAGATGATGCATCTTGACGCATCGATCTCGGAATGAACATAGATAAGAACAAGATCATGTTTAACGATCTTACTGACCCGGAGCCGATTGCAGTCAAAGGTGTAACTCTTGAAATTGTCCAACAATATGTTTATTTTGGACAAATATTGCTATTAGGTAAGAACAACTTTGAGAAGGAGGCCAACAGAAGAATTCAGCTGGGTTGGGCAGCATTCGACAAGCTTCGTCAAGTATTCTATTCGCCCATACCGCAGTGCCCGAAGACAAAAGTCTTCGGCACTGTGGTATAGAAAAATATTGTCAAAAAATGCACGGACAAATGACCAAATTCCCAGCCTATTTCCACACTCAAATAATTCTCAAATGGATACACTAAAAGAAGTACTGAACAAAATTTCATGAAATTTACTTTACTATTAAAAATACTGCTGAATGGAGCATCTCTTCCTTTTTTATGTATGTCTATATTAAGCATAAGAGGCTCCATAGTTTAACATAATCTAAATCAGCTTTTGAGTTTTTTTGAAATTGACTCATCCAATTAAAACAACACTACCCTATTGCGGGCATCGACACTATCGACAATCTCACAATAATGGTCAGGGCGTGGTACCATACAAAACGAACAGCGAACAAGAAACAGGTATATTGTTACAACTGGACGAATATAATTTAACTAGGTACGCCCGTGGCTTCTTTTGCGTAGCATTTAGGTTTTAGTATTTAAACCAACTAAAAAAATAAGGAGTTACTCAATTTTTTATAAGAGAAACTTCAAATGGGTTTATTAAAACTACTGAACTATTTTTGATAACATTTATGTGACAGCACACTGGAGGGCACTCAATAAATATTAACACTAAAATGTTCCACTCCACGATAGAACAACTATAAAAAATCCGGAGATGAGGGTGAACATATCTATACTTATATTATAATAAAACAGTAAGTAACAAAAAAGTGAACTACACAAAGAAGATAATTTAAAAAAAAATGGTCTAAAGGTCTTAAAAAGTTTGTATGATCACGTATCACGTAAAAAATATTGTACTGATTGGAATATGGTTTCTACTGTTGGATAGTTTAGGTTTTGAGTTAAAATCTGGTGTACTTTGTATCTAAAAAAACATGTTACAACAAACTATTTGACGGCTGAACGAATTTTGATGAAATGTAGTATATTGTACAAAACAGGTACTTTTGTTCCTGAAATAACACAGGTTTCTTTTAACTCAGAGAAATGACAGAAATGCACAGCTAGTTCAAAATAAAACTGTCGAAATGTTAACTTATATACGTTACTTACGTACTTTTGTAAGTCGATTTTAATGGTAGATAACCAAACGGTTTACTCCGAGACTACTTACGTGGCCAATTTGTTATATGTATATTAATCAAAAGTATCTCAAGATTAAGTAATAAGTATCTAAAACTGTCGAAATGTGAACTACGTACGTTACTTACGTACTTTTGTAAGTCGATTTTAATGGTAGATAACCAAACGGTTTACTCCGAGACTACTTAAGTGGCCAATTTGTTATATGTATATTAATCAAAAGTATCTCAAGATTAAGTAATAAGTATCTAAAACTGTCGAAATGTGAACTACGTACGTTACTTACGTACTTTTGTAAGTCGATTTTAATGGTAGATAACCAAACGGTTTACTCCGAGACTACTTACATGGCCAATTTGTTATATGTATATTAATCAAAAGTATCTCAAGATTAAGTAATAAGTAGCTAAAACTGTCGAAATGTGAACTACGTACGTTACTTACGTACTTTTGTAAGTCGATTTTAATGGTAGATAACCAAACGGTTTACTCCGAGACTACTTACGTGGCCAATTTGTTATATGTATATTAATCAAAAGTATCTCAAGATTAAGTAATAAGTATCTAAAACTGTCGAAATGTGAACTACGTACGTTACTTACGTACTTTTGTAAGTCGATTTTAATGGTAGATAACCAAACGGTTTACTCCGAGACTACTTACGTGGCCAATTTGTTATATGTATATTAATCAAAAGTATCTCAAGATTAAGTAATAAGTATCTAAAGCTGTCGAAATGTGAACTACGTACGTTACTTACGTACTTTTGTAAGTCGATTTTAATGGTAGATAACCAAACGGTTTACTCCGAGGCTACTTACGTGGCCAATTTGTTATATGTATATTAATCAAAAGTATCTCAAGATTAAGTAATAAGTATCTAAAACTGTCGAAATGTGAACTACGTACGTTACTTACGTACTTTTGTAAGTCGATTTTAATGGTAGATAACCAAACGGTTTACTCCGAGACTACTTACGTGGCCAATTTGTTATATGTATATTAATCAAAAGTATCTCAAGATTAAGTAATAAGTATCTAAAACTGTCGAAATGTGAACTACGTACGTTACTTACGTACTTTTGTAAGTCGATTTTAATGGTAGATAACCAAACGGTTTACTCCGAGACTACTTACGTGGCCAATTTGTTATATGTATATTAATCAAAAGTATCTCAAGATTAAGTAATAAGTATCTAAAACTGTCGAAATGTGAACTACGTACGTTACTTACGTACTTTTGTAAGTCGATTTTAATGGTAGATAACCAAACGGTTTACTCCGAGACTACTTACGTGGCCAATTTGTTATATGTATATTAATCAAAAGTATCTCAAGATTAAGTAATAAGTATCTAAAACTGTCGAAATGTGAACTACGTACGTTACTTACGTACTTTTGTAAGTCGATTTTAATGGTAGATAACCAAACGGTTTACTCCGAGACTACTTACGTGGCCAATTTGTTATATGTATATTAATCAAAAGTATCTCAAGATTAAGTAATAAGTATCTAAAACTGTCGAAATGTGAACTACGTACGTTACTTACGTACTTTTGTAAGTCGATTTTAATGGTAGATAACCAAACGGTTTACTCCGAGACTACTTACGTGGCCAATTTGTTATATGTATATTAATCAAAAGTATCTCAAGATTAAGTAATAAGTATCTAAAGCTGTCGAAATGTGAACTACGTACGTTACTTACGTACTTTTGTAAGTCGATTTTAATGGTAGATAACCAAACGGTTTACTCCGAGGCTACTTACGTGGCCAATTTGTTATATGTATATTAATCAAAAGTATCTCAAGATTAAGTAATAAGTATCTAAAACTGTCGAAATGTGAACTACGTACGTTACTTACGTACTTTTGTAAGTCGATTTTAATGGTAGATAACCAAACGGTTTACTCCGAGACTACTTACGTGGCCAATTTGTTATATGTATATTAATCAAAAGTATCTCAAGATTAAGTAATAAGTATCTAAAACTGTCGAAATGTGAACTACGTACGTTACTTACGTACTTTTGTAAGTCGATTTTAATGGTAGATAACCAAACGGTTTACTCCGAGACTACTTACGTGGCCAATTTGTTATATGTATATTAATCAAAAGTATCTCAAGATTAAGTAATAAGTATCTAAAACTGTCGAAATGTGAACTACGTACGTTACTTACGTACTTTTGTAAGTCGATTTTAATGGTAGATAACCAAACGGTTTACTCCGAGACTACTTACGTGGCCAATTTGTTATATGTATATTAATCAAAAGTATCTCAAGATTAAGTAATAAGTATCTAAAACTGTCGAAATGTGAACTACGTACGTTACTTACGTACTTTTGTAAGTCGATTTTAATGGTAGATAACCAAACGGTTTACTCCGAGACTACTTACGTGGCCAATTTCTTATATGTATATTAATCAAAAGTATCTCAAGATTCCCCAATATTAATTTCACAAAAAATGATTTCATTGTTTTCTATTAGTCCATTATAAATTTATGTTATAATTAATATGTTATCCCAAGGACCAAGCCCAGGTTTTAAATTTTATCATAATTGATTCAATAGTTTTAACAAGTCACTGTGTAAGAGAAGCAAACAGACTTACATACACACATATAATGTAAGTACGCATAAAATAACAACACGCACGAGTTGCGAGCGCAAGTTGATAGGTGTGTGCAAATGTAAGGAGCTATTTAAGTGGGGGCTCCTTGTGTTGATTCGCGACGAGGGTGGCCACTGGCGTAACTTCAGGGCCCTTGCAACTTTACATGAGGCCCTTTATTTAATTCTACCCCAACATCAGTTGAATAATAATTATATTTATTCTCAAAACCTATACCTGTTGCGTCTAATGCACTTTGACTACTATTCATCTGCACAAGATGTAGCCGAGATTGTCTTTCTCGTATTGAGGTCTGGCTGAACAGCCAATAGCCGTCAACGAATTTTTCGCACAACGCAGACGCAACTTATCGTCTGCAACACACGTACAAAATCATGTTGTACACATATATCTACAGATAAATACAGTTAAATTATGTAGATTACAGCTATTCTATTTACAGCCTTAATTCACAAGTTTTATGGTAACCCAAATAGTAAACCGAACATGTGCATTTGTGTATGTCTGTGCAAGCTTTGTCTGAAACATGTTAAAACTCAGCTAGACAAGCGTAAGATAATTGTATCGGTTAAGGCCTCCAAAATAGCCCCAGCCCTGAGTGCGTCCCTTAGGCAGTCCCCACTACCGACAAAGATTGCAAACGTCAACTAAAGGGTGTAACATCGTAATATGATAGAATTTATTGATGTTGTTTTATGCTAATTAAATCGTTTGAGTAACTAACGGTATCATTTCCTGTATCTTTAGTACAATAAATTTCTGTATAAGAGGGCTTTTATATCTGTTTAAAATCTTGTTGGTAAAATACTTGCTTAAGTAATTAATTACTTGCATTTAATTACTTAAGCAAGTGTCATAACTAACTGCTATAGAATACAAATAAGTATTAAATAAAATAATTTGGACAAGCTATTTTTTGGTTATTACGGTCGGATAAGCTCAAAACCTCGATGATATCGATACAAAAATGTGAGTCATCGTTTATAATATTGCAGTATTAGTACTTAGCAATATGAAATTCATCCATACTGTACTTACTATCTATACTCAATACTAACGTTATAAATACGAAAGTAGCTCTGTCTGTCTGTTAACTTTTCACAACTAAAGGGCTGAACAGATCTTGGTGTAATTTGTTATGGAGTACCTTGTACCTTGAACCCTGGTAAAGCACATAGGTCACTTTTATCACAATAAACTGTAGCACGTGCGGACGAATTCAGGTGCAAAAGCTAGGAAGCTATCTTCGATATTTATCTGAAAAAAAAAACAAAGTTCCCTAACATCAAAAGTCAAAAATATCTCCCATTGAAGCCAATTACTTCGCCCGTGACTGGAACATCGCACTGTTTCAAATCGAATGCACTGTAATGATAGTGATGTGCGGCTCGACCGTAATTTACTAAGGATTGAGTTATTAGTAGTACCCGAGATACGGTCGGTACAGGTTTGGTAGGGTTGCCAGTTTTTTAAGGCTTATTATGGGGACATGTTTAAAAGGATCTAAAGTTAGCAAGAAATGGATATACTTGGCCTGGTACATAAAATTGATAAATTTTACGGTTCATTAGTGCAACTTAGAATCCAACGATACCTGGTTCGATCCTAGGTTCTGGACCAATGACTTTTCTAAGTTATGTGCAGTTTTCCATCGCTTCGTACTTCGGAGGTTACGTTAAGCTGTCGGTCCCGGCTGTTATTGATTAATAGCAGTCGTTAAGCTATGTCAGAGGCCCTTGGGTGGCCTGACAAACTCTGACACCAGAGGCCAGGACACCTCATACGACAAACAAACAATAAAGATTTGAAGATCTATTGGGTAATTTTTTTTGTTTTACATAACAACTTACATTATATCAGCACATGAAAGGAAATTACATTTGAAAACTCAAAGTTTAGTTACTAAGTTATTGATTTGGTGTATTTATAATAATTTTAATAATTTTTCCCTTCTTGTTAATGAGATGTTAAGTTTTAGACTTGTATGTTGCCTATTTATAATAAACACTTTGACTAATATCCGTTTCAGTCCTAAATTTTCCCGGAAACCTGGCAACCTTACTATGGAGACAGAAAAGGTTGTACAAGCTTTGGACGCGGTTTTTGACGGCTTAATGTGATTTTGATAATGTTGAGTGTGATGGGAAATTCGAGAGCATTAGACGAGATTGGGTCCCGACTTCGTCTCGATTAAGATGTCGGTCACGGCGATGAAATTAACATCAAGTTACCTCGTTTGATTGGTTTTTAAAATCGTAAAATAGTGATTAGTAGCATTTAGGGGAAATAAACTTATCTGTTGATTGGAGATCTTTGGTTTCCAATTCATATGTACACATTTAATTAAAGCGACGATTTAAACTAAGCTTTTCGAATTCAAATGTAATTAACTGCCTGTAACTGTAAAAATACTAAATGACATGCACATTATCCAAGTAGTCTATAATCCTGTACAGGGCATGCAGTCTCGCCACAGATAGCGATTGCTTGACACCGAAATCGTTCGGAAAGTCCTAACGAATCGATTATAACGATATTTGTTAGTCTCTACAGTACAGATACCGATGACAACCGTTAGCTTTGATAGTTACTGTCAAAAGCCTTATAACGATTATTTTCGCAATTTTTACGATTTCTCGTAATGTTTGTGAAAACTTTGTGCCGTAGACGTGAGTATGTACTTTACATTTGTGTCCATTTTTGACAGCCGCAATGTGTTTAGTTTAGTGTTAAGTGCATAGGCAACAGTACTGTTGTCATCAACAGTACAACAGTGTCAGACAACAGTACTGTTGTCTATGTGGTATCCTTATCATATAAACTTTTTTGAAATCTAGTATCCATAAATATTGTACCTATTTGTAAGGAATGTTTAATTCTTGCTTGCTATTTGTATTCTTTTTGCCCATTATCACTTATAGATAACTATCTGCGCCCTGAAGCTTTGTGCGTACAAACTTTGCCACAATGCCTCACCTTCCTAGGAATGGAAAATAAAATAAAAACTCCTTAGTGCCCCTAGGGTACTCAAGGGGTACTCTAAATTTAAAAATCTCTAGGTCCACCGGCTTAGGCTGTGCGTTATCTGTCAGTCAGTAGGTATGTCACGGTACTGTTATATAGTTATAGATGAACGATATCGCTCGTTATCTCGGCTGTAGTTACTTGCATTTGAAGCAAAGAATATTACTCTACATGTAGTAAACATCTTTACGGCAAGCCACTTTTTTCGTCATTATTTAGCCATCAGTACATTAGCAACGACCTTCGTTATATATGTCGAGACTGCAGACGCAGGGCACCTAATAAGGGCTTACATTTTTTTAATATATTAATATATGTCATCCGTCACCTACAGTAACAATCCCATACTGCTATTAATCAATAACAGCCGGGACCGACAGCTTAACGTGCCCTCCGAAGCACGGAGCGATGGAAAAGCGCACATAACTCAGTAAAGTCATTGGTGCGGAGCCTAGGTTTTGAACCCGGTATCGTTGGATTCTAAATTGCACTATAGAACCGTTAGGCCACCATCGCTCTAAACAGATATAGAAAATAAAGATGACGATGCATATTTATGTAGCGTCTGTAGCTTCTTGTTCTCTCAACACCGATTGTAGCAAGATGGTTTGGTCATTCCAGGGCAATATAATTTAGTCCACCACAGAGAACTTCATCAAAGCGACAAAAAAGCCACATCAACATTACTCTCTCGAGGCCCCAAACAAAGGCTCACGAGGCCAAAACAACCCTATTTCGGCCTCGTCATCAACCCACCGTCATCACAAGGGCCCGACATGTTAATCCGAGATCATTAGCTACGATAAAGACATGCAGTCATTACCCTACAATATGAGACAAAAAATACCTTCATCAATTCAAAACGACCAAAAAACGACTGAGAAAGAGCGACAAACTTACACCCACGGACCCGTGGGCGTAATTAGGGTGGGGCAGTTGAGGCCTAGGGTGCTTGTGTTCGCACGACCTGAATGTTCATGGGCATCGTGCATATTAAAAAAACAATTGAAAATGCCTGAAATTTAAACAACGGCATCGAAAAAAATAAAAAATACAACGAAAAAAGAAGCCGCGGATCGCTTGCTGCGTTCAATTCTTGATACATAGTAAAAGTCTTCAAATATGGCGCTCGAATATAAAGTTTATTGACCAATCACTAAGAAGTTGTGAACCGCGATTGCTCTCTAAAATAGTCAGGAAGATATTTAACTTTCCACACGACTGTCACAATTCAAAATTTAACAACAATATTTCAAAATCGATTTCTCACTGCTTGCCCCCATGCGTGGCCCTTTATAGAATCCTGAGTACGTCCTAACACGGACCCTGAAGGAATAATAAGGTAATTTGTATAAGAAAAAAATATAGCATGACTGCATGACGCTTAATTTGATTATCGCTCGTCAAGAAGTTTATGAGACTCCTGCGCACCATAGTGAGATAAATATACAATTTTGATGTAGTTTTCGTGATAAAACTTTCACTTTGATAAATATTATCGGCATTCTAAGTTATGTTTTGATATGTCGTTGAAAATGTTGTAAATTAGATTAGCATCATGGTTAACGTAGGCTTTAGTCTTTTGACTACATAATTTTGGAATATAAATACAATTTTATTTTAAGAAAAACTGAATATTATTTAGAAACTATGTATACCTATTTAAATAACGACATATATTAGAATCATTATAGTATTTATAGTTCCTGAATTAAAATTAAATCCTAGCGTATTTATGTAAGCCAAGCTGCGCCCGCGGTTTTACACGCGTGGACAATGATGATGGTGATGAAAAGTTTCCTATGTGTTATTCCAGGGCTAAAGGCATATATAGACCATAGCAAATTTTTATCAAAATCCGTTCAGCTGTTTATGCTCTGAGTGGTAACAAACATGGAAATTTTTGTATATTTAGTAGGATAATTTTAGTTTTAAGTGCAACTAAAGAGCTATATATATATATATCCATACCAATATATAAAAGTGAAACGTTGTCTGTTTGTTTGTTTATTTGTTTGGGGAGCTTTCACGCGACAACGGCTGGACGGATTTAGATGAAATTTAGAATGGAGATAGCTTATACCCTGGAATAAAACGTAGAATACTTTTATCCCGGAAAATTGTAAGTTTTCACTGGAAAACTGGAAAATGTTGATTACTCACTGTAAAGAACGGTTGTCATTACAGAATGGTCTGTGGTTGTCATGGAAACGAAGTAAGAAGTCTGTCAAAAACATCAATAGCATTGGTGCTATACCTACTTTTGCATTGGTTTTTAATATCCTAGAAGAAAATAGGATGCTTTTTTTGCGCGATAAACAGTAGTCCGCGCGTACGAAGTCGCGGGCGGGTATCATATAGTTACGTCAGCTAAGAGCCTTTTAGTGTTTTCCCATATAACTGAACAATAAAGATTATGGTCACAGTTGAGTAAGCAACAGTCTTCTCGATGTACTATTATCTCCATAATATATTGTAATAAGAAGCGGTATCTGCATACAATTACTATGTTATGTTTAATATTATAGAGACCTCTTACATCCAAGACGCGCGATGCCTCTCATAACGGACTGGGCATGATTAAGAAAAATCTCGTACACATAATGCATCGTCATTCCTGTTCGTTATTTCTTTCCACTAATGATGTAGTGTATATATTTAAGAAACTTATTAATTTACGTTTACATCTCCAATGCGTCAATTAAAATATCATTAAAATTCCTGCATGATATCTCACTTGAAACTTAAAGCTAACATTGACAAGGCCCGGTTAGTTTAAAGGAAACAAAAGCAAAACGTTTCGAATTCGAAAGCGAGACCGCGAAACGAGTCCTAACGAACTTAAAAATCCTTTTTAATCCTTTTCCTACGCTGGCAAGACAGCATGTCGACGCACGAGAGTACCTTCAGGCGATTTGGGCGTAGGTTTTTTTAAGTTGAGTTCGCCGGAGCTTGTTCTTGCGGGTAATGGCTTCATTATACAGCTCGGAATCTCGGCGAGAAGCTCGGGGGCCGATGCAAAAACTGGATGCGCTTGCGGACTCGTACAGCAAGCTGTATATACAGTATGGGTACTATATTTGGTATTTCATTTTGTTTGCTTCACTTCACTATTTTTCCAAAGCCGTCCCAATAAACATTTCGAATTGAGAATACGTAACACAAAAAACGGTAACTTAACATTAAATAAATGTTAACATTGAATAATAATAAATATATTCGGGACACCAATTACCTAGACCCAAACTAGGATATCCTATACTATGGGTACTAGACAACGAATAAACATACATAGATACGAATGTTACATCCATGACTCGGAAACAAATATTTCTGCTCATGACACAAATGATTGCACCTAGCGGGGTTCAAATCCGCGATAGTTGGTTGCCTTCAAAGTCAGGGTCATTAACCATTCTGCCATCGATCGACCATTACTTTTATTTGCTTGTTTTGAATAAACAAAGGATACTAGGGTCTTGGAGAAATTGTATTAAATCACGACTAAGCACAGAAGACTTGGGTAAAGTAAAATTATTCTAACTGTGGTACTGGTAACCCAATTATTTGAACGGCGATCTCGGTTTATATTACGCGCAGTCTCATGTTTGTGTGCGTTTGCTATGTAACGCCTCATTGCTGTAGTTATTCTACTGTTTACACACTGCAACAGTGTCTTCGAACCGCACACAAATTTACGTGTTTTCGGATCTGTGGAATAATAATAATGCTCAATCGAAAATGTTACAGTAATCGTTCCTGAGTTATTAGTGTTATTACGCAATTATGTGCTCAGTTTCGAGTTTTTTTACTGCTCCGATGTTTCCGTTGCAATTTTGCGGCTGCCGTGATCACTTCAGATTCCGGTGGCTTCTTAACTGATGGTTTGAATGATTTTCATTATTTACTTACAATGCAAGGCTTTCTTGGATTTGAAAATAAGATACTTTTTGATGTGTCTCTGTGGCTTTGATAAAACAATAGTTATAGGAAGAGATGTGACTCCTTTTAATATTGCGCGCAGATTAAACAACCTCATAATCGTAAAACATCTTGTATAGTCTAGTTACTCATGTTTTTTACCTCTTACCTCTTTCTGTCTCCGTCTACTCGTAAGTCTCTTTTACCGTATTAAGTCCAATTGATTCAATATTCATCTAGAGGTACCTAGGTACCTATCCGAAGGTTGGCGGAAGTCTCGAGAGGTTCATCGTTACTCTTCATTTCTAACTGATTTTTCACAAGCAACATTTCCTGTAAGTATGTTTAACTTTTCCCGTGCATTATGAAATAAAAGTGTTATGATGCTTAAACGTGACTGGCTGTTTTGAGGGTGGTAGTGGTCTAGTGGTAGCTAGCCTGGCAGATGTGTGCCTTACCACCGTCTTACCACCAATGTTATACGACGACATTTAAACCTGTCAGATAATCAATAGTTTTTATCTGTCTTCTTGATTCATCAAAGATTGTGATCGTAGTAACATTAAGTAATCTGTGTTGCGGTGTGCTTATGGAACGTAAAATTAAGAATTCACGTAAAACCTCTTGATAGGGTAATGAGGGTAATGTCACCAGTTGCACCATTAATCGATATCGATGTTTCTTCTTTAGTAAGTGGCATTCGTTGTGGGGGTCCTGAATCTCGGCTCAATAATGACAGCTTCTCTCGTAAACTCTTTATAGAATTGCCTTCGAATTATTCGGTTTTATTATCGGGCTTTAACCGCTGTGTTTTCTTTGCGCCTTGTAATTAACAACGCCGTTGCATTTCAATAATATTCGAGAGAAAATAAGCATTTTTGGAAATTGATAACCATTTGTGCAATATTTATGATTCTTTTCGGTTACTTTATTATGGAGATGCGCATGATGAGCATGTATGATAACATGCGGAAAGTTAACATATATAATGTATATAGCTGAATACAAAAAAGAAAAACACTTTAGTTGTATATTTTTGTGAAGAGTAAATACGGATATGTAAAATTGATTGATTGGTGTTGGTTGGTTGATTTGTCCATAACAATTTCAGTATCATTCAGTTCAGAACGTCCCCTTAACATCAGACAAATTACTTGCTGATCACTTAATTCTATAAATCTAAAAGCTAAATTGATTGTTTTTGTTATAATTTTCTTGCACCGAAACAGACCCTTACGTTTAGTAAACATCCTGCTGTGTTGCCAGCTCATATTACTTAAAGCAGTTCAATCGCCAACTTTAGCGCTAACTGCCAGCTTACCCAGACCAGTTAAGCCAGCCAAACCATCCATGGAATGCGATACAGCACAATGAAAAATGGCAACAAATTACCCAACTTAAAAAGCGATTTCTGCGAAGATAACAAATAGCCTGAACAATAAAATACTCTCCCTTAACAAAAGCAACATTAATATGAACACAGCGAGTGTTTATCTCTATTCAGCCATTGAAAAGGTGCCATAAATAAAGTGGGCACACGTCTGCAATTGAAACGTACACTACTTAATAATCGCTCGTGTGCGCTTGCGCCGGTGCAGAACATTGCAGTAAGTAAAGTTTGCTCATAAAAGTGCTAGTGGTTTTGTTTTACCGGACTTCCTGATACTGGGAGTCAAAATGAGGGGGTGACTTTGACTTTGACTCCCGTAAACATAAAAATAAGTGTATAAAAATAATATTTGGTAAACCGAAAGAGGTACTCTAATCATGCAACAACGTGAAGATGTGATTCTACTAGGTACAACAAAAAAAAAAAAAACAATATAGACAATGAAAAAGATCTGTGGAGGCAAACCGCACCTCATGGCGAATAAAAATATATAGAAAAATAATTTATTCAACACTAAAATACAAAATCAAAACATGAATAAGATCTGCTTAGGTTTTAACTACGATAACATCAACTAGTTCGGAAACTAAGATTTATTAAAAACTTCGAGTTAGTTTTTCTCGAATGGTTGTATTCCGACACCGATTGCAGATTCAATAACCCTTCACGAGTGCCTTTTTAAGGCCCATTTGAATAAAAATATTCAGACTTGATTTGATTCTCTCATTACTGCCAAAGTGCCTACTGATTTTGTCACAATTTTTAATAACTTTTATCCTGAGTAGTGGCTAATATATTTTTGAGAACAAGAAATCAGTTCGAAAACTAAAACCCGACTATAATACGGTCGGGTAAAAAATAGCCTGTGACACTCTTGCGATGATGAATTGATTGATACCTCGCTTGTCAAATTAAGATCAAGTTTTTAGTTTGATCATATCACCCTTCCTTTGCTTCACCTTAGTAAAAGAAAGAAAGAAAGAAAATACATTTATTGGCACAAATCACATAACAACACAAAACAGATCAGTATCCAAAAAAAAAATTGCGACATGTTGTAGCTGCGGCTGCACCAAAGGGGCCTGATATCAGCAAAAAAAAATTGTCGAGGAAAAAATATCTCACTATACCCTAAGACAAATTTTGATGTATAACCCCCTATTGTTCCGATTTTGACCAGCGAGGTAGGAATCAATCGATTCGTCTTTATCGCAAGAGTGTCTTAGGCATTTTTTACGCTATGGTTGAACATCCACGTATACACATATATACATACATACATACACTATTGAACTTATTACCCCTCTCTTACTTCGCCGTAGTCGCGTAAAAAGGTAGGTGTTACATCCTTATGTAAGAAATTAATAAGTTAATAACCCACTTTGTATAAAAGTGTGTTACTGATATTGGGTCACTATAAGATTGTATCGAAGCAATACAAAGGCGATAGGTCTACGTGAGGCCAGCGCTTTACTTTTATCGGTAATCATACCTTTATACTTGAGTATAACATAATGTAGCGAGGCCCGAAGGCATAGGAGGCTTTAGGTGTGCAAATCATAGCTATGACAAACAAACTGTTTCTCATCATGTATACTCATAATCGATTGAATCCTTGTGTTTTGTGTCCATAACTGAAAAAGTTCGCCCGCTATATTCCCGAACTTCGCATAAAATAACGACTTTGCATGGAAATCGCTATTGGGATGCTTAGCTTCATATAACATTAACTATAATATTCTAATTAGGTATGTTACGTCACGCACTTGATCGTTTTTATTGTTAGAAGTTTTTGTTGTAGGTGTATGTTGTTTGGTTACCGACATCGATACTTTGTATGGATTTCCCGTCACTATTATTATTGACAGGTGCGGTTTTGAAATCGAATAGGTTGATTAAGCATTGATTGTTAATCTTTATTTTAATCATGTCACTATTCTATGATGAATTGGTTGAAATTGATGTTAATAAAATTTATTTTATTGATGTATGATTATGGAGAAACTAGTATTTTTTTCTAGGTAGTTAGCGTTTTACTAATATCTTGCCTAATGTTAAATTATCGTAAAGACTTGGGACTATAATAATGTTTTGTAAGTTCATACAATCCTTGTTACCGCGTACCTGGGATGGCCTAGTGGATGAAGGCCAGTCAGTCTTCCCAGATATTTTTGGAAGATGCAGTGAAAGCGTGATGGCGTGACTTGCGCGAGCTTCAATAATTGGCTGCATACCACACAGGATAAGGAGAAGAGGGGAAGGGGGGTTCCCTCAAGAGTATCTGTGAATAAGCAAAACTAATTGGTATTATTATTTTCACCTGCAGAATGTAGAACGAGATGTCATTCCTTGGCGATAGGTCTTCTAAAAAAGGGTAGTTAGAGTCTTACAGGGTAGGAACAAAGAACATAACAACAACGCCCTAAGCGTAATACAGATGTCTATTAGTCGGTAGTAACGGCGATTACCATCAGGCACGACGCCAGCTTGTTTGCTTCTCGTCTACGTACATAAAAAAAAATGCTTACAACAATTTTTAAAGCTAAATAATTTTATTTTTCAGAATGACAGCGAGTTATTTGTTAACACCGTCCACGTTTATGGCTCTTGTCACTTAAGACAAGGATTAAAAGTGTTTTTTATTATTGATCAATAAATTCAGGTATTAAGACATTAAGTGCCGGTGCTTTAATATATAAGTTAAGTTAAGTTAGTTATAAGTGTTTTTATAATTGCAAAATGTGTAGCTCTAAAGACGTTACGATGAAAAACGTTATGACCAAAATTATATTAAAGTTTACCATTAGTTAACTACAGCGTAAAACATATATATACAGGTATTTTTTCTAGATATGGTTGTTTGTTGGATGCCGCTTCGTAGCTCCTACAATGAAAAGTTTGCGATAATCCTTACTATCCAATTATCCATACTAATATTAAAATTATAAAAGCGAAAGTAACTCTATGTCTTTTTGTTTTCACGACAAAACGGCTAAACCTATCTTGATTAAATTTGCTATGTAGATAATTTGAACCCTGCGGAAGGACGTAGAATACTTTTCTCGCAATAAACAGTAGTCGCAGATAAAATCTAGCTCTTTACACATTCGTCCCAATTACTTACATAAACGGTGAATGCAAAATCGTAAATTCGGGTCGCACTCGCATCATCATTCTGTATTCAGTTCTGCATCGGTTTCGCTGCGGTGTCAACACAGAATCGATTCACTCGATTACACTGTCGATAATCGAATAGCGTCACGTGTGGTCTCGATCGTATCGATTCGCGCGAATAAGTTGTTTGTTGACAAGTAGGGCTGGGACTTGTAACTGGCGCTGTTAGATTATTGGGAATCGGCGAATACTCGTATATTCGGTGAAAAATATAGGAGAAAACAGCAACGAAAATATTTGACGTTGTTAGTAAGACCTTGACCTTGACGGTCTTTTTTCCTAGATCCTTAGTTTTCATCGTAATCGTTAGATCCGTTCGATTGAGAGAAATTAATAAAATAAGCGAAATATTTTGCTTTGAAGTTTAATCTAGAACGGGTACATAATAGTAAAACACCAATTACTTAGCCCCAAACTAGGATAAGTTGTACTATGGGTACTAGACAAAAGATGAACATACATACATACGAATATTACATCAATGACTCGGAAACAAACATTTCTGCTCATCACACAAATTATTGTACCTTGTGAGATTCGAACCCGCGATCGTTTGACTTCCTAGTCAAGGTTCTAGCCACTCAACCAACCGGTAGTTGTTGATAATTGAACTGCGCTTAATACTGTACTTAATAACTTGTTACTTTAGACAGTTTTTTATTAGTATTCATTTTATCCTGATTATTAACGGATATTTGGCAAATCCGAACCTGTCCCGTCACTATTGCATCGATAATATCTATAGCACGCATGAATTCGCAGCAATGACGAAGCCCGTATCCAGGCTCGTTCGCCGTATCTACCGAGTCTTATACGAATTAATAATACCTATAGCGTTCTTACATTAGCGTGTGTATTTATTCGATTATTAATTTATTATGTAGCAATAGGTGCAAGGTTACCACTTACTCGAATGAGGTTGGGTCCATATAATAGAACTAGCTGCGTTTTTCTGTTGTGTCTTCATATTTCTCTTTCTGCCGCGGGGTTGTATTAAAGAAGCCTCATTGGAGTGCTTTATCCCTGTACCAAGTATCAACGAGACTGGTGAGTCGTTTCGGTACTAATGCCAGAAACAAACTGACTACGTTTAGCTTTGGCATTTGAGATATTATAGGGTAATTTAGGGATTACTTTCATATATTTTTATTTCAGCCTATCAGGGGCAGGGATAGCCAAATTCCGGCTCACCTTGCTCACGCGCTTCTTGTGCGTTGATTGATACAGTCATATTGCTTAATTATATCTTGAGCTATACATACTTTTTTGTATTACGTTGTATGACGAGACGGGCAGGTCGCTCGCCTGATGGTAAGCGTCACGCCTGTCCATAACAGATGCAGTGCCACCCAGAACTTTGGTTGCAAAGTCTTGCGCGTCACTACACTGCGCTCGTCACCCTGAGACATTGGTTGTTAAGTCTCTTTGCCCAGTAATTTCGCTGGAAATATTGCCCTTCAAACCGAAACACAGAAATGTTTACACACTACTGCTTGGCGTTTGAATATCTGACAAAGGTGTGGTAATTCTCCAGGCAGACTCTTGCGTAAGAGGCCTACCACTACTAAAACCTACCTACCTACTTTAATGTGTGTGGTTAAAAACTTTTGTGATTCCAACTTGTTATTTTAGAAGCATAAATTAAACATTTAACCCCCTCACCCATTATAGCTTAGAAACATATGATCGCACCAGCTTACAAACTTTAAAAACCGTATCAAGATCAGTCCATTTGTTTGGGAGCTACGATCCACACCCCCAATTCTCCCCCCCCCCCCTACCCCATTATAGCTATAAAAATCATCTCGTTCACATCAGCTTCTAAACATAAAAAAGCCATAAAAGTGGAAACCGTTCGTTTGGGAGCTACAATCCTCACCCCGCCTTTCCATCCTATTAAAGCTAAGAACCATCTTGATCACATCAGTTTTCAAACAGAAAAAAACTTCATCAAATTCGGTCCATTCGTTTGAGAGCTACGATGCCACAGACAGACACACGGATACAATGTTACATACATTGATACACACCCTAAGCTTATAACACCTCTCTCTATGGAGGGGGTTAGAGATTTATCTAAATAAATTTTGTTTACACACACAAAAACAGTTAGATACAAACTAATTTCCCGAACAGTGTATCTAAATTAGTTCGCATAATAGACGCTTTATTGCAGTAGGAAATTCACTTGTATTGAAGTCATTTTTTTTTATTATTTATTTAACTCGCTCGTAGGTTTGACGACTTTCAGCCTTCCAAACAAGCTGGATTTCGGAAAGGCTTTAGCACCGTAGACCACATCCATACGCTCCGGCAGATTATACAGAACACCGAAGAGTATAATCGGCCACTATGTCTAGCGTTTGTGGACTACGAGAAAGCCTTTGATTCAGTCGAGACCTGGGCAGTGTTACAGTCATTACAGCGGTGCCAGATTGACTACCGGTCCATCGAAGTGTTGAAGTGTTTGTAAAGCAAGGCTTACAAACATTTCAACACTTTTTCAGACCATGACTGTCTGTCTCCAAGATCGGAGCACGAACTCTATCGATTTGCAAAAAGGGGTGAGACAGGGAGACGTTATTTCTCCGAAACTGTTCACCTCTGCACTTGCTTGCTTGTCGTGTAAGGTAGTGCTGGCCTCTGATGTCAGAGTTTTTCAAGCCGCCCGAGGGCCTCTGACATGGCTTAACGACTGCTATTAATCAATAACAGCCGGGACCGACAGCTTAACGTGCCCTCCGAAGCACGGAGCAATAGAAAAACCGCACATAACTTTAAATAGTCATTGGTGCGGAGCCTAGGTTTTGAATCCGGTATCGTTGGATTCTAAATTGCACTATAGAACCGTTAGACCACCATCACTCTACCTCTGCACTGGAAGATATATTCAAGCTTCTGAACTGGAATAGATATGGTATTAACATCAATGGCGAATGCATCACTCACCTTCGATTTGCCGATGATATATTCAACATGGCAGAAACCCTGGAAGACTTAAGCACAATGCTCAGTTACCTCAATATTGTTTTTTAACAGGTAGGTCTTAAAATGAACATGGGTAAGACGAATATCATGTCAAATGCCCATGTCGCATCCATGCCGGTTTATGTTGGGAACGATATTATCGAAGCTGTTGATCACTATGTCTACTTGGGTCAGACGATCCAACTGGGAAGATCCAACTTTGACAAGGAGGTCAACCGACGAATCCAACTCAGATGGACAGCGTTCGGGAAATTGCGCCATATCTTCTCGTCGCAGATACCACAGAGCCTCAAGACGAAAGTTTATAATCAGTGCGTGTTGCCAGTGATGACATACGGCACTGAGACGTGGTCGCTAATTATTGGTCTCATACATAAACTCAAGTTGCGCAAAGTGCAATGGAGAGAGCTATGCTTGGAGTTTCACTACGTGATAAGATCCGTAATGAGGAAATCCGTAGAAGAACCAAGGTTATCGACAAAGCTCTCAGAGTTTGCAAGTTGAAGAGGCAATTGGCAGGCGATATAGTTCGCAGAACCGATAACCACTGGGGAATAAAGGTTCTCAAATGGCGACCACGAACAAGCAAGCGAAGTGTGGGGGGCCACACGATGAACCGACGACATTGTGGCCATCGCAGGAAGTCGATGGATGGAGGTGGCACAAGATCGCTCGTCATTGCGCTCTTTGGGGGAGGCCTATATTCAGCAGTGGACTTCTAAAGGCTGACATGATGATGATGATGATGCTTATTTAATTAAATAAGTAAGTTAGTAACAAATTGTATTTCCAAAACCTTTAACACTGCTAAAACAAAGTATATGAGAATGTTATCAAGTTAATTTCATCACCATTTTCCTTGTAGTTTTTAATGATTATTGTATTGGTTAAATCCATTTGAGATTAAAATTTTCAGATAGTATACATACGGCTTTGTTTTCCAAACGCTACGAGAATCTAAGAAAAAATTTAGTACTAAAAAGCACAAAAAAATATCTAAAAGTATAACAAAAAAGTAAATTTCTTTTTAAAAGCTTTATATGTATGTATCTATGTAATTTGTCTGTCCTAGAATCTTGCAATTCAAATATCGAGCACTTCCCGAATAGCTATCCGGCTGAAACTTTTAGGGTAACTCGCAAACCGACGATAAAGCAATAAAAAATAAAAAAGGGAAAAAACAACGAAAAAGAAAATGCTATTAAAAATAACTTAAAGCCGTGAAAGTGAAAACGCAATTTAAAAAAAACATTCATTTAAAATAAGCTCGTAAAAGCATTTATTTCAAATTTTACTTGTTTATAATCAATAGTACAGACATCGAGGACTTATAGACACATCATTATAAGAAAATATACTCGGTAAGTAATACACAATATTACCTGCGGTCGTACCTGTGTTACTGTCTATGCTTCCAATGTCTTCACCCTGATTGTACTATTATTTATTCTGTGACCCTGAGCAGAGACAGGATAACACAAACATAAAAAAATGTTTCCAAGTTTATATAAACAGTATGCACTTGGCTTTGTTTCCCTAATGCTACGAGGATATAAATCGGCACGGCAAGTGAATAGTGACTTACCAAAATGTATGCTACGATTGCTACGGCTGCTACGCGTAGCTACGAAAACATAGTTTATTCATATGTTTCATGCAATTAAATTTTGGCAACATTGCATTAATGACAGAATTATGACTTATGAATATTAGTGTACATATTATATGATATTTTGAAAGCTTGAATAACCAAAATCAAAACTATGAGGTGGAGAAAAATGGAACCCAATGAGTCCTGAGCTTCTTAATAATAAAACAAGACATAAGTTCAAAAAACTAACTATGATCGGGAATAAAATAGCATAAGACACTCTTGCGACGAAGACAAATCGATGCTTGTCCAAATTGGACCAAGTTCTTAGTTTGAACACAACCCTTACTTTGCCTTGCCGTAGTCGGGTAAAAAGAAACTTCTTTCATGACACTTTTTAATAAAAATAGTATGAAGAAAATATATGTAGGTAACTTCCGCCAAACTGTGTCAGACAAATGATAAAAGGCAAAATAAATAAAACTAACGTAATAGTGCATTGCTGCCGCGGTCTGTAATGACTGCGTTGCTGGCAGCGATGATGATGGTCGAGAACTTAACTAAGCAAAGCTCGAGGCCATCATAACGTGGCCAGCAGGGCAGTCATTGCGGACCAAGGCTTGTATAGTGCTTTACTCAAACAATGCGAGGAAGTTAAATAAAACCAGCTTAGTATAATAAGAATTTACTCAAACAATGCAACAACAACGAAAAAAACAACGACAACGACAAAGACAACAACAACGACCACAGAAACAGAAACAACAACAACAACAATCACGATCACATCAGCTTTCAAACAAAAAAAAACATCAAAATCGGTCCATTCGTCTGGGAGCTACAACGCCTCTCTTTTCGCGTTCGGGGTTAACGAACCCACGGAATAAATAATAGTGCTACGACAAAAGACGACAATAATGGATTTTCAAAGGAAATTGCTGGCCGCAAAACACGACAATAATGAATTTCCATACAACTTTGCTGGCGCCTATTCAAGCAGCGCGGCAAGGTCGACTTTGCCCAAAGAAGGTTGTCAAAATAATGACCACATTACTAGTATTGTTTGAGTAAAATCTATTTTACTTCCTACCTAATATAAAAACCCTACTCATAATGTTACAATTTAGAAAGAAAAACAATGAACATATACAAAAAAAAAACAATTTTCCATACACCAGTCAGTCAGCGATACTTATTTTGCATCAGCAAGAGGCAGTTTGTAACAAAAAAACTTATACGTAGATATATCAAGAAAATTTTTGAAAATAGTAGGTACTAAATTATATATAGCGCAAACATAAAAGAAACAATGTTGCCTATATAAGACCTGTTGTAGCATTTTCCAAGAATGAAGAACTCTTCCCCTGTGTACCAAACACCTATTAACGTGGCATCCCGTCCATGGAGGCGCGATGTAGGCATCCAGATACCTAGATAGCAGGATCGAGTCCCTAGATCCTAATCGCAGGATATATTAGCACAGGGGACTGGGAAGTAGTGCAAGTTATAAGAGGACACTTCAAAGGTGACGGTGTCATATGTTACAATCCAATTCTAGGCCAATGAGTCGAATAAGTTGTGTGTGGATTTATCAACGCTCCTTGCTTCGGACGGCATATCAACCTGCTTTTATCAAACATTTGTCAACGCTCCTTGCTTCGGACGGTATATCAACCTGCTTTTATCAAACATTTGTTAACGCTCCTTGCATCGGACGGTATATCGACCTGCTTTTATCAAACATTTGTCAAACTCCTTGCTTTGGACGGTATATCAACCTGCTTTTATCAAACATTTGTCAACTTCCTTGCTTCGGACGTTATATCAACCTACTTTTATCAAACATTTGTCAACTTCCTTGCTTCGGACGTTATATCAACCTGCTTTTATCAAACTTTTGTCAATGCTCCTTGCTTTTTCTTGGTGTCAATAAGGAGTTAATCTATCTATCTATTTATCTATCTTCGGACGGTACATAAACTTGCTTTTTTCAAACATTTGTCAACGCTCCTTGCTTCGGAAGGTATATCAACCTGCTTGTATCAAACATTTGATTAAAGCACGTCAGAGGCACAACTCATATATAGGGACTGTATGTTCATATGTACTGTGTCAGATGCTTGACGGTATACAAAGTACTCCTTAAATTTTCTCGTAGCATCTTTTATTCACAGTTTTTTTAATGAAATACGTTAAAAAAACTCACCTACACCTAGCTTTGTTGTTTCTTATTATAAATGCTTCTTACAAATAAAATGAAACAATATTACAGCATATAATACAAATAAAAACTACTGTACTGTACAATGCCGGTATTAGTATGAAGCAGTAGTACCGGTGTTTCAAGTAATGAATGTTTTTATTCTCACTTCATTTGACTTGTTTGCACCAAACCCTCAGTGCAGGGCCCTTTACACACTTATAAAGCTTTCTGGTGGCATTTAATTAACCCTTACAAGATTTATCGCGTCCACTTGCGCATGCGTCATTGTAAGGGTTGCCACTCACGTTAGTACTATTAAGTAAAAAATTTTATTCTTCTTAGGGTTACTTACCCAAGGTTCCTAAACGGAACCCTATTGTTATGGCCATGTGAGTTTGTTCGTCCGTCTGTCACGGGCTAGCAGCACCGAAATGAAATAAGATAGATAACTACTCACATGGTGGTCAGAAAAGGAGTATCATTAAAACAGTATATTGTGCAACAAGTGCATAAAAATCCATTTTATCCGAGACATTTATCCGCCCGAGCCGAAGGCGAAGGTGGATATTGAAGTTGATGATAAAATGAGTACAACTCTTTTATTTTCTGACCTTGTTATCAGTTTCGCTCAAGGTCCAATATACCGCCCGTGATGTGATTCTTTATTCCCTTGGGCACAATACTATTTTCTCTTCCTGTGTTTTGTGCGCAGGGTAATATTGAAAAAACTTTTTCATCCCACTTATTCGAAAAACTCTGATTGCTTCCTCGATAAGTGGAAGCAAAGTAGGTCTTTTCTGTTCAAGAATTTCAGAGAGTGCAGTAATGAGTTTTGAATTTGGAACGTGAATTTTGTTCATTGGCTCGCGTGGCAATGTACGAAGAGGAGGAAAAAAGAAAAGCGCGCGAATTACGATATCATCGTCACGAAGACAAGGAATATTAACAGTGCAAAAACTAAATTATTACACGAAAATGCAAGTGTAGCGAAAGTAATAAACTACTAACAACTGAAAATACTATGCAATAAATGTGATACAGAATCTATTACCAACTAAATTCCGGGAAAAATATTTGAAAGCTTATAACAATTTTATCAAGTGGGAAAATACAAAAGAAGCGAAGTCTTTTTCGGAAACCTGAACTTATTTGCAAGAATTACCCAAATGTAACCAACCTTCACACGTTTACTGCCAGTACCTACCAATAGTGATATTCAAATCGAGTTCTACACAAAATTTAGAACACAACATCTGAAGAGACTCTCTGTAGGATATAAATCAAAGAAGTCCAAAGTGAATATACATTTTTAGTTAAGCATAAGTAAATACCTAATTTATGTTAAGTTGTTTATTTTTAGTCTACTTAATACCCTTTTAAATTAATATATGACTTGTAAAGTATCTGAAAGTGCCTTTTATTTCTTTTTCACATGGGGGAAAAAGAAATAAAAGACGCAAAATTATTTTTCTTCGAGCTAAGAATCACTCGCTTCTGCGCTCTGGATTCAAAATAGCGCCGTCGTCGTAAAAATATTATTTTGCTCCCTTGTCATACAATTTACTATTTTTTTATTATTTACATTTTGTAGTGTTTTCATAAATTCAAACAAGGACCTCAATCAAAGTCTTTTCCCACGAATTTTGTTCCGCAAAGCTTTATAACTTAGAAACTTGAATCTTAATTCCAGAACAAATTAATCCTTATATTTTCACAACATAATACGGACTATAAAATATTAATAGTTTTTCCTTTACTAAGTACTTTCATATTTTTATTAGTGACTTGTGTCTTACGGCTGCTGAAACAACATGTTTGAAATACAGAACCCTGAATTCGCGAGGCACTACTTCTCTCATGTCCAATTATTTCAAAATGAAGCTTGGGCGACTGATATATATTACAATACTCATTAAAACCGATTCAGGAAATATGATAAATAAAATTTTGAAGCAATATTCTAATATATAAAATTTTAAGTAGTGTTGTCGGTATAAATTGCTCACACAAATATCACAAGAAAATCATGTTTATCGGGAATTCAAATACAATATAGAATTTTCTAAGTTCAAATATCTGTTTACTGGTATGGCAACCCTATTCAATTTTGATATAGTACCTGCATATGACCTGAATCTGCAATTTCTTTAAATCAATTTCGTATTTAGGTTAATTGAAATATAGAGATAAAAAAATATATAATTGCAATATTTCAATAGTGACGGGTATTTTAATATCGATATCATTTGTTATTCACTAACGCATCGATATGTCAACTTTGAATGAGTAATCGATCGTTAATATAGAATAATTAATTATTATCATCGAACTTTTATCGTAATTTTTTAGAGTAATAGTTATTCATTACAGATTAATGTCAATAGGAAGATTCATGAAGATACATATATTTTGAAAAACACTTGCTCAGTTGCAAGTATCTACGAGTAATGAGTAATAAACAAAGTTTCAACCTGGTATTATTATAAGACACCCCAGATTAATTTTACGTTTTTTTAGTAGTAAAATAATCTTTTCAAAAATATCTACTCAATAAAATCACAGCATTTCAAAAAAATCCAACAAATTTGATCTGTCAAAAATCACCCCTTCTAAGGGGAAAAGAATTTATAAAGGTGCCTCCGCACTCGCGTTAAGGTGGTTCCAAACGGCCGATAATTAAAGAGGCCACTGGATGATAAATAACCAACTGTCCGTGTTTTTACCGCAGATGTCATTATCTTGGTCGACTCTATCAGCCGTCACTCGATTGCGTCGGAATTGTCTAGAGTTGTTAGCACCGCTACGAAAGGTTATTGTGATAATTTTTGTGTTATCTTGAGCCCATATTCTGAGAAGTCTAAAGAGATTAATGTTCATTAACTAGATATATATTAAGTACTTTAATATGTGTTTCATAAGATTTGATTTGCATTACTTTATCTTAAAACAACTTCCTCTCAATGTGGGATACATTGGGAAGAAGTTTGTTACTTCAAAATGTATGCTATTTATCTGAGTTAACTTAATATGCTGTGATATTTTGTATAACTTAAAAATATATATGGAAACTTTTATTTTTATTTTTGTTTTTGTTGTTATAATGACTTAGAATTAATCAAATGTAGTATTTTGTGATAATTAGATTCTTGTTTATGTCGTTTATGCATAAGTAATAGGCACTTACTATTTTGAAGTTTTCTGTACAAAATCTAACAGTTCAATTCACTTTTTCAAGTCAAAACTTAACATCTCATGAACAAGGAGAAAAACATGAAATATTATAAATAGATCAAATTTTGGTAACTAAGTATGGTTAGAGTTTCATGTGCCGACTCAGAGTAAAATCTCACACAGGAAAAGGAAAATATCCTTCTGACTTATCGGTACTTTGGAAAATCCAAGCAACTACGGGGATGTAATATTTTACACTTAAGATAATTATTTAAAAAAAAACAGGAATTTCAATTATACGATACGTGTAAATGTCACACACAAAAGTTAAAAGTTCCCATGTTTGTGTACCAAAATCATCAAACCATGAAATTGAGAATAAAAAATTCAAACGACTAATAAGAAACCAGGCTGAACCAGTCCCATGACTTGTGTACTAGCCATCATCCTCAACCAACCTCAACGTTCACGTTCATAACTCTTAATTAGAGTTGATTATTTCCTGAAAAGGCAGAATCTATGAAGACTATGATGACACAATAACAGAAATTGTATTTAAAAAGAAACTGTATCACTTGTCGTATTATTAACTCTTATGACATATTCGAGCCTAGTGACAGCGTAGCGCATGAATAATCGAAAGGTCCGAGTTGATGAGTGCGTGTGAGAGCTTTTTTGTCGTGACCACGACTGGTACAACTCTAGCCAGCTCCACAATCAGATAGGGATGGGGTGATGGTTGAATATCGATATTCAATTCAATTAAATTTTGCTTGTGGTATTTTATAATATTGTTATTTTTATATTTTTTGCATGCTGTATTCAATAATGTCGCACACCCCTAGTTAGGGTAGATTGTACGGGTCCTAAATTGTACCGATCAACTGTATTAACAACCTACATCTGTGATAATAATATAATTAGATTTGATTTGATTTAATCCTTCGATAACCACGCATTTTTTATACAGGCAAAAATTGACAGCTGTATCATTAGTGACTCTATATCTCTGTCTGTGACAGAAAGCCAGAGTTCCCAGCATAGGGATAGATGACGATAAATGTTGCGTGATACATCAACATGGCGAATACGTGAACTTGTAACATTACTTAGGTATAAAAAACTTGCGTTTGAAGTTTCGAACTCATCGATGTCGACAACCAAATTAATTCCCTCCCTAATTCAGCCCTAAAAGTAAAGTCAGAGCAAAAAATGCCAGAAACAAATAATTATAATTGAGCGTAAAAAAATACCAAAGTCAGAAGTCCCTTGTTAAATTAAAACTTGGTCTTGTTTGAATATGGTGTGTGAGTTAGCGCGACGTCATAACTTCCTCTTAATTTGGGCTTTTATTATCATTTTTGTAGACTGAGTTTTTCAGAGATTACTGATTCCTCTGTGACGCGTAAGTCATGACGGAGCGGATGCAGGCTTTGTAAATTGTCACCTTATTTCTAAGGGAAATTTTACTGTGCTTGCCTAAAAGATGGTATAGGTGGCCTTGGAAGAAGGCCACCCTGTCGCGGACAACTTTGACGTGTTTGTCGAATCTGAGTCGATAATCAAGGGTAACTCCTGGGACTGGATGGGCTGGTCAAACATCGTAATGTGACCGCATGGAAAGTAACGATTGATACCCTCAGTAAAGCGTATTTCTACGTTTTTCTCAAGGTTCACCAAAATGCGCCACCTTCGGAACCACACCCCAAGAGCGATAAGCACTCGTTGGATGCGGTTACGAAGTTGGATTGGTTTCCATCCGGTGGAATAGATCGCGGTATCGTCGGCAAAGAGGGAGATCTCTACGTTAGGAGGGTGCAGAAATTCACTGGTGTATAATGAGAACAAAAGCGGGGAGAGTTCCATGTCCTCTCAGGGCTCCGTGGCCGGCTCTGATGGGGTGCGGGTCAGATTTGACTCCCTCGACACGATAGCAAAAGCTGCGGCTCTTGAGGTAGCCCTGTACTATGAGCACAAGACGGTCTGGCACTCCGAACTGATACAACTTGTATATCAACCCGGTGTGCCAGACTTTGTCAAAACAAAAATAAAATCCTTAGCCACGGCTACAACGACGGTCATTGTGGTTTGGGATTTGGGATACTTGTTGACGCTAGCGAGAATGTGCTCCGAATGTGATGCGGTGGCATTTTTGGGGGCAGGAGTGTCTGACTCTAAAGCTAAACTGCTCATCTGGAATGAGGTTTTTGGATTTTGCAATGAACTTGAGTCGATTCAGAATAAATAAAATTAATATAAATAAATATGTTCGGGACAATTCAACACCAATTACCTAGCCCCAAACAAGGATACCCTATACCACTAGATAACGGATAAGCATACATAGATACGAATATTATATCCATGACTCGGAAACAAACATTTCTGTTCATCACATAAATGATTGCACCTAGCGGGATTCGAACCCGTGACCGTTCGATTTTGTACATAGGACCTCTAGACCAACTCGCAACTAGACTCTAGACTCTAGGTTGGTCTAGATACTAGACCAACCGGTCGTCAAAATGAGTCGCTCGTAGATCTTGCTCAGAGAGCTAAGGAGACTGATGGGGCGGTAGCTGAGGGCACGGTAAATTTCTTGCCTGGTTTGTGAATGCCGATGACTCCGGCACTTTTCCAGGCGTCGGGGAACGAGAAATTACTCATAGCAGCATTGAAGATGTTAACTAAGAGATAAATTAACGGGACAGAGAGGTGCTTGAGCACCTGAACACCCTGTTGCTGATACCGTCAGCACCAGGGGCCTTCCGCACCTGAGACCCTTGATGATCGACTCGACCTCGGCCGCTTTCACGGGCTCGAGAGGTGGGTCAGTCGGAGGTTGGGCGCTTCTTCGTTCGATTTTCGCGGCGATGTGGACATAATCTACGTGATTATCGGTAGGGGTGCACTGGGCTCCGAGGCTCTCGGCCAAGCACTCGCCTTCTCGTCGTCTTCGAACGCCGGAGGGAGGTCGATCCTATAGAGAGGGGGCATAACGGATTGGGTATCTGATGTAAAATAAATCGCCAACTTCCAATACGCCTGGTGAGTCGGTGAAACATCAGAACATCAGATCGTCCCATTGATTACTACGCAAATCTTTTATGCGCTTCTTAACCGCGCGAAGATAGAATTCTTGAAATTGTCATGTTTTAAAATATACCTTGCATTTGTTTCCGTTAATATGTTGGAGTAAAAGTAGGTATTATTTCATCTTTACTTCCTGGCATATTTGATTATCAGTAATAATAGAAATTTAAACAACCAAACATTTAAATACTGCTAAGAAAAGAAAAATGTTTTTTTTTTAATCTTCTTACATGAAACAGGCCTGGGTCGGGAACCTATACTGCCTATTCATAAGTGCATTTTATAATTACTTTTGTTAGTGATACCTCAACTTGGTGTTCAATTTTTAATTGGTTAAACAGAACACAGTAAGCTAATAAATTAAAGTTTTATAATAACTAGTTTTTTCATGGAGTTTTATTGTGTCTGGATGCAGGGCCTAATTGTCTCAGCCATAGAATAAGTAAATAGATAAGTAAAATCTGTTATGCACAAGAGCATAAAACAGTTACAGTCCACTTACACCCAGCATAAACAAGAATTTTACGAGCATAAGAAGTGAAAATTAATGTTGTACTGCGAAATAAACCTTTTACGCCTGGTAATAATATCTCATATTCAACGTTTCACATTATTTTCACATAACATCATGGAACTTGAAACAAAGTCAAAGTCAAAGTATTTTATTGTAAATAGGCAAAAATAATAGCACTTTTACAAGTTAAAATTAACATCTCCTGAACAAAGAGATATACATAAAATATTATAAAAAGATCAAATCAATCCAAATTTAGATAAACTAAGTATTCTTTGAGTTTGAAAAGGAAATTTCCCTTTCATGTGCCAACAGAGTTAAATCTCACACTGGAAAAGGAAATACCCTTCTGACTCTACCGGTGCTTCGGAAATACGCTCGTTAGAGAAGAGAGCACCAAGAAACTCTACGGGGATGTATTTTTTCCATATTTGTTTTGTTGTTAAAACATGTAAACTACAAATATAAAAGGTAAAAGTGACAATGAGATATCCCACAAACAGCAAACAATCATACTGGAAAAAAATATGGTAAAAACTTCTAACTCGATAATTATGTTGTATAAAACAACGTGATCTCATGGTATGTTTGAGACATCTCACAAAGTACTTTGAACATTTCATTCACTTAACGTTAACATCGAAGCTATCACTTATTATTATCATGGAGCTTGGAGACATCAGGCCATGCATTTCGATCGAAAAGTGGAGATCAGTCAAACTGTGATAATAGCTTTAGCTGATAGGTACCTTTTTATCTGAATTTTGGATTTTAAAAATTTATTTGTTTGTTCACAGGTGCTGACACTTGACTGATGGGTGCTGTTCAAATTTTGTAAGCATTTCTGTACTTGTATTACAAACTAATTTTCCCGCCCGCGACTTCGTACGCGCGGACTACTGTTTATCGCGAAAATAGCATCCTATTTTCTTCTAGGATATTAAAAACCAATGCAAAAGTAGGTAGGTATAGCATTGGACTCTTGATGTTTTTTTGACAGACTTGTTATTTCGTATCCATGGCAACCACAGACCATTCTGTGATGGCAACCGTTCCTTACAGTGAGTAATAAACATTTTCCAGTTTCCCCGCGGAATCGTTCAATTTTCCGGGATAAAAAGTATCCTACGTTTTATTCTAGGGTCTCCATTCTAAATTTCATCAAAATCCGTCCAGCCGTTATCGCGTGAAAGCTCACCAAACAAACAAACAGACAACGTTTCACTTTTATGTATTGGTATGGATTGGTAATTAAAAAATAATTATACTACTAATCGTATTTAATGCATGCCTGATTATTTTCAGGATAAAAGCTTTTAACTTCATCACAAGTCAAAGCAATTATTAATAACTAGCTGTGCCCACGGCTGTGCCCACGGCTGTGCCCACGGCTGTGCCCACGTGGACATTTTTCTGGGATATTCCATAACCAAAAGTACTAAAATCATCAAACTTTGTTCAGACGTCAAATGGTATTGGTTATTGATTGTTTAAATTCTACACATCTGATTGAGATATCAAGTATAGTTTTTAAGTCAAACCCTAAGCTATCAAACAGAGAAAACTACATCGCAATCGGTCCAGTACTTTTTACGTGATGCGCGAACAAACATACAGACAAACAAATAAACGGACAAACAGACAAACACGAATTTTAAAAATGTTTTATTCTTGTTCAGTAGCTTATTTCAAGTACGCTAGTCATATTTTTTTCAATTATCTCCTTGGTACAGATTTTTTCGTTCCTATTGCTTTATTATAAGTAGATAGATAGAAATAGATAATACTGTCATTTTATGAAACACTATGTTTTGCCCTTGGCTTCGCTTACGCAAACTTCGACATGATCGCTCTGGTATTGGACATATCAATGTCACAACTCACATGTCAGACAAGACAAACCAAAGTTTGCTAGGAGTTGACAGTAGGTCAAAGCGGTAAGGCCGCCTATTGTCTTATCCTATCTTTGCTATTTTTAACGTATTCATAATTTATATCTGTTTTCAAGGTTATTTATAATAGCTAAATAATGGAAAAAATTGGATCACGAGATACGAACTCGCATACATCCATCGCTCTGCGCGGCACCTGCCTCTTAACAATTCGGCTACCGTGACCTATGCATCGTCATCCAAATTTTTCCAAAAAAAGCATATTATTTTCAACATTGTTTTATTGTATTCTATTAAGAGCAGGGCCCCAATTCTACTAAAACAATTCTGATGACAATTTTCAACAATTTTCGCAAAATTTTCGCTTTTACCTCTTACAAGTGCTAAAAGTGAAAAAAACTGCGAAATATTAAAAAAAAAACAAAAATGAAAAACTCAAAATTCAAAAAAAACACAAATTTTTCGCTTCTACTACTTTTAAGAGGTAAAAGCAAAAATTTTGCGAAAATTGTTGATAATTGCCATTACAATTGTTTTAGTAGAATTGGGCCCAAGTGATTCGCTTAGTGGTAAGCGTGACCAACGTTATTTGGCCTGAATAGAATGAACGTTGGTAAAATGTAATTACTTGAGTTGATTAACCAGAAAAGTTTTTTATATACACGAGGGTCCTTTTGTACTGTTTATTATTCTATGGAATTGTTATAACATACTCCTGCAGTTTTACACCAAGTATTGATATTAATATCTTCAGTAATTATTTTTAACATCTCGTTATACAGGCAGCTGTCATTATAAAACTGAATCATCAACAATAATTTGTTAACCAGCTCTTCGCCATAGGATGTTATTTTATTTTAACTACATATAGGCATGGCTGTCTCGCTCACTTAACGATGTCGGTTTGTTACAGCGCTGTAACGATTAGGTGTGACACCTGCCGATGTGTTTGTTACGCTTTTTGTAAAGGGCGTCCTTTTATTTATTTATTTATTTATAAAAAAGTGAAAAGTTTACACTCAAGTTGACGGAGTTCCTCATCTAACTTATCATTGTTCTAAATGTTGCCATGTGAAGTTTGGTTCTACGGATTGAGTTACGCAATTGTATCGCACGTTCACTAATCCATTCCTTTACATTATTTCGCGCAGGATACTTTTTTAACGGAAAGTGTGTGTGTCACAAAAGTGCTTTATAGTGCTAAAAATGTAATTTACTTAAATTACATTTTTAGCAAAAACCCAGTCGTGTAGTGTCAAACTAGTTACAAAACTGTCAATATTCATGTTCGAAAACAATCGTCGTATTTGTACAGTGTTACCGGTGTTAGAGTTATCCAGAAAAATGGCTAGTAAAACGCCCGGGTGATCGGATACATTATATCTAGCGGTTCTACCTGCAAACAGCTACTTTTAGGTAACTTTGTATATGCGTGGTCTAAGCATGTCCGTGGTGTTGCTGTTATTCGCGTCGCAAAATTCACAATAGATTTAAAGCCTGACTATTTTAAAATGATTTTTAGTTCCTTTGTATGCTTTGAATTTTCCAATAAATTAATATTCATGTCACCAATAATAATTATTTTATGTTGTAAGCTAGAAAGTAAATGTAACAATTCTGTTAATTTTGCGAAAAATAATTCAATTTTTGAAGATGGTGGCCTATACGGACATACTATGACCACATCTAGTCCTATAAATTCTGCTGAACACACTTCAAAGTGTGATTCTAATCGTGATGTGATGATGATTTAAATCGACTTCCAAAAGTAGGAGGTTCTCGATCGTTTTTTTTGTCTATACTTATATCCTAGATTTCTGAACCGACTACGATGTTTTTATAATAAATAATAGTTTAAAAAAACTAAAAAACGCTTTATATAGAAAACCAAACTAAAAAATAGAAAATTAATTTTAATACTGTAAAAACGAAAAAATGTTTTATTTAAAAAAAGCGTGGGGTGCTTCTCGTATCTGTCAATGAAATATTTATAACTATTAACCCATGCACCCCACGTTTTTTTTAAATAAATCATTTTTTTCTTATTTACACTATTAAAAGCGTATTTTTTAGTTTTTTTAAACTATTATTTATTTTCTACTATTTAGTTTTTTTTTCGAATTATTGCATTGTCATCGGTCTTTGACCTAGGTGTGCAAAATTTGAATGAAATCTGACCGTTGAAAGTTGGTCAAAATAGCGTCCAAAGGAGCCGGTTACAAACATACAAGTGAAGCTAATATAAAGCGTATAAAAAGGAAGGCCTGGCCTTGAAGGTGTTGCCCTTAAAAAAAAAACATGAAAACAAGACATAAGTAATCGAAAGTGCTAAAAAAACAGACTACGAACAAAACTAAAATGAGGCAACATTTTAAGTGAGAATGGTTGCTAACCATCTTTAAATCGTTATGGATCATAAATGGCTGATGATCATACAATATGGCATCTGGTTGTCGCCATAATGAATTTTGATTATTGTCATGTTTTTATTGACACACGTAAGATTGAGACAAATCGATTGACGTAAGAATCATCAGAATAGGCCCACGCGCTTGGTCTCTAGAGCTCCACAAAGGAACAGACATAAATGGCATAATACATAATTATATAGGCTGATAAACACATTACCGTCCTTTGCGTTGCGCAGTCTGGTAATTAGTACAGTGGTTTTGCAGTTAAACTACGTATTTTTTTAATAGTCTTCAATTAACATGTTCCGCTACTGCAATCACCTGCGTCTTTCTGTACCTTAACCTGCACCACCTCCCTACATAAAAAGAAACAACCTGGTGCGAGCGTCTGAATCAGGTAGCAGAGCTTGGTATGCGCACACGCAGCCCCTAGTATCGTTTCTAAGAATCGGGATACGGCCGCGCCCGGCGACACTCGGCTTATTGTGCTTTTCGAATAATTTACCTATTTTTATCGCTGCCGCTGCTTCAAATGACTATTTGTATATTCTAGGGAGATATTTTATTGGATTATTGAAGATAAATCTTTGTGATACTTCTAGTGCTTGAACTTGCTTGCTTGTCGTATGAGGAAGTGCTGGCCTCTGGTGTCACAGCCAGTTTGCCTCCGATAGCCTCTGACATGACTTGGCGACTGTTATCAATCAATCACCAACAGCTTTACGTGTCCTCCAAATCACGATGGAAGTATGAACATAACTTTGAGGTCATAACTTTTAATCTATCTATCTATACTTATAATAAAGGAGATAGTAAGAAAAAGTCTGTACAAAGAAAATAAAAAAAATATGGCCTCGAGGACTTGTTTGTCGTATGAGGTAGTGCTGGCCTCTGATGTCAGAGTTTGTCAAGCCGCCCGAGGGCCTCTGACATGGCTTAACGACTTCTATTAATCAATAACAGCCGGGACCGACAGCCTAACGTGCCCTCCGAAGCACGGAGCGATGGAAAACCACACATAACTCAGAAAAGTCGTTGGTTTTGAACCCGGTATCGTTGGATTGTAAATTGCACTATAGAACCAATAGGCCACCATCGCTCTAACTTAAAATGAGCGAAAGAACAAGAATCTAATGTTTTTAAAAATCATGTCAGTCTGGATGTTTGATCGCGATTACGTGCAAACTACTGTACCGATTGAAAATAAGTTTTCACTTTTGAATTACTTATTTTTTGGCTTATAATCTGTTGTACTTTATATCTCAATCAGATTAATAGAAGACGAGCATTCGTTCAAACAGTGGCTTCGGTAATCTTGTTCATACCGCCAAACTCTGGCAGCTACGTCATATTAGAATAAGCTACTTTTTAATAATTATTTTCTCGGAAAGTATAGCTTAGATTGGAAAAAGAAAAAATACTTATATCTTATTTTTCAATATTCCTTCAGAGAAAAGATTTAAATAGTAATGTTAAAAATGTATGAAATGTTGTCAATTGTACGCTAGTCCTTATGGGACGTTTGGGACGTTTGGGTCCAGTGCACCACGTGACAAATCCAGAGCTCAATTTTCAGGTCATTGCTACCAAACAATTCATTATCACAATACAAATCTAAACTCAATTGCTTTGTCATAAGGCTCAAGTTATAGAGTGCGATGTTGGTCCACAATTGCATCAAGAACGGATGTATGATGTATTTGTTTATATTTGGTAACTGTTTTGCAGTCGCTACTTCCTTAATAATGCTTTGTGTAAAAAATGCAATTAGTAAACTTTTGTTTATAAGTGTGGTAAAGTTGCCAAACGAAAAAATAATAGATAGATGACTCTTTGCTTACCAATTAAAAGTAAATTGAACAAAAAAACAACAAATAAAGTTAGAAAAGAACCGATTATAAAAAAAAAGGTTTTTTAAAGCGAGCTTTCAAAAAGCCACCTAGAAAAGCAATTGCTTAGTTGAACAAACTGAGCTAAAATATTGTTTAAACCACAGTTAACTCGATAGATGTTTGCTAATTTCAAGTTAAATGTGACTTAATTCTAAAAAGTCTGACCTTAATTCAACTATCTATTAGTTGAATTAAGGACGTTTTCGACTCAATGACAATGCATTATTTGTTTGACACTTATGATACAGTACATAATATAGTATACAATATGTACTGTGCTTATGACCTGACGATGCAGCCAGGAGTGATATTGGTCACTCTTCGGCAAAGTGTTAACCTGCAGACACGCGTTGGCCAGTACGGGATAATAGGCCATATTTTTTTATTGCAATTTTTTTTTTTAGCCTAGTCTAGTCTTTCGCCTAGAAACACAGTTGTATTCTAAAAAAAAACGCTTTATTATTGGCGTTTATATCACTTAAAGCGATTTCTTCCAGAGAACCGTGCATTAAGAGCACCTAAAGTACCTATGTACTAATCTATACTCTATAGTCTGTTGACACGTTTTACTCGTTTTCAATTATGACCGCTTCTTAATAAAAGAGCTACCTTACACAATGCAACTCTCAGGCCCTGTTTAACCAAAAAACAATATAAAACCTCCGTTTAATTTAGTAAACAGACCAATAAAGGTTCCCGCGCGTGACTTACCGCCGTTAAATGCCCTCGTACATTGTAAGGGCTACTTAAATAAACTTAAGTGTACTCAGAAACAATGAATAATAATACTGTGTTTATTTTCGATTTGTTGCAGATTCAAAATGTGAAAGGATTTAGTTTCTTAGGAATTTACTAATATGGATGTTGTTTTTTTTTTGTTTTGCCCTTGAGACCTTATTAAGTTACTCTAGATAAATTCTACGTGCGATTCAAACGCAGCGTTAATTCCGCAAGCGTCAAATCATTTTAATTATTAGGGCTATTTGTCCACAAAGTGATTTAAACCAGGTTTTTTGAGAACAGAATTTCGGTTATAGAAGCAAAAATAGATATAGAAATAACAATATTTTTGCTACGCGGATATGTAAACGGATATTTCTTCATTCAATCGGATGTCCGAAAGTTTCGGGTAATTTCGGATAGGCTATGTATTTTTGATCGTCCGTTTTGCTCGTAACTTGTATAGCATGAAATTAAAAGGAACATCCGGGGCTGGGTTAAGGTAAGCCAGGGGCAGCAGTCTCGACATCGATAGCGACTGCTTTACAACCGAACTGTAACTGTACCGACTGCTTTGGTCGCAAAGTACAGATACCGATGACAATCGCTAGCTTCAGTCTACTGTTTAAAGCTAGCGATTGTCATTGTTACTAATAATGGTTACTATAGTAATTCCTGTTTATTTAGCGATCGGTAGCTTGCGATGGAATTGCTATTTGAATCGTCAAATACTCAAAGAGGTTAAATTATTCTAGTAAGTAAGTGTAATTCAACCTCTTTGTACTTTTACTCTTTTCAATTAAACTTTTTTGAAAAATTGGTACCCATGGTAAAATAGTTCCTATTTGTATTCTCTTTGCCCATAATCACGATGGGAGCAAGCAGGATATATAAGATAATAATAGTTTAAACCTTATCTCCTTTAGTTTGTGGTTTAAACGTAAACTCGGTCTCTGATTATTACACGTACACCATACCTTGCTAATCGGAAAACGTTTGTAAAACTTGATTGTGGTTAGTTTACACGGTTAGTTTAAACCTGGACAAAAACGGCGGAGGGCCTTAACCGCAGGCTAAGCGTGCGCACGTGCAAGCATTAGTGTAATCCTCGGTATGTTGCACACAATTTTATTCGAGACTAGCTGTGCCCGCGGTTTTGCGCGCTTGTACATTTTCCACAAAATATTTTGTATTTTGTATTTTCCATCAAAATTCCATCAGCTGTCAAAAAGATTTGAACGATTGCTCGGCTCGTACTCATCGGTTTGAGATACGAAGTAAACCAGATTTTAAGTCAAAATAAAGTCAAAAAGCTGTCCAACAGTGAAAACCGCATTTCAACTGGTCCAGTAGGACATTCAGACAAGATTTAAAAGAACTTTATCTGTTTGTTCCGTAGCTATTTGAGGTCTCTAGACGTTTTTTTTAATTATCTTTACAGTACAGTAGATTTTCTTTTTATTATTTCGTTTGTCATCGCACGACTATCGTCAAGTAAATAAATATTTCAAGTAGTAGGCAGGTTTTTTACTAAATAGTCAAAATATTGAGTCCCAGGTAGTCAAAAGTCTAGTCAAGTCACAGTCAAAATCACAATTCAGTAAAGTGCTAGCAAATCGAAGTCAAAGTCAAAGATTTTATAGTAAATAGGAAAAATAATAACAAGTCAAAATTAATACCTCATGAACAAGGAGAAATACATTAAATATTATAATAAGATCAAATCAATAAAATTTAGGTAAACAGTATGCTTTGAGTTTGAAAAGGAAATGTCCCTTTCATGTGCCAACAGAGTTACACACAGTTCTCTCACAGGAAAAGGAAATAACCTTCTGACTCTACCGGTGCTTCGGAAATACGCCCATTAGAGAAGAGAACACCAAGAAACTCTTCGGGGATTTCATTTTTTCTATATTTGTTAACGTTTTATATTTTTTTCATATGCCATTATTTGTAAAATACAAATATAAAAGATAGCATTACTGAAACTTCCTTGAGAGTTTCGGAGAGAACACGAAATGGCGTGTTTTTTGCGTTTATTTCATTTGTCCACACTCGTGCACGTAATGGTTATTATTCCATCAATAATACACATTAACACTCGAAGAAACACAAGTTTGAGACAATAATCCACAACTACGCAAAACTACATCTCGATTTGATTTTCCCACCGAAATCCTTTTTGTTACTTACTACTTTATTATAATTACTCATGTGTTTGTATTATCATACGTTTGTCAGTGCACATTATTATCTTTTTTATCTAAGATAATAATGTGCACTGACAAACGTATGTGCCATATTGTATATTACAATAGGACCCATACACATGCGCCTAAAATAATAATAAAAGGTTTGAAATGTACAACATAGCCCTATATGACATCCCACTTGGCCTGCCTTACTTTTAAATTGCTAGCTCCCTTTTTGAATCCCTATATAATTAACAAACCCCTGATCTAGGTCATATACAAAATTATCATAAAATTATTACTAGTTCTGCCCCGCGGCTTTGCCTGCTTAGACAATGGTCAAAAGAATCCGTAGTGTATACTACAAAGTTTCAGCAAAACCCGTTCAGCCGTTACGGATCTGAGTAGCAACAAGCATACTTTCGCATTTTTTATATTAGTATTAACCTACCGGATCAACAACGACTTCAAATTTGTTGGCCTTTTCATCCGAATTGTTTTGGAGACCTCGTATAACTTGATTAACAAGGTATAATTTGTGTTAAAGCAGTTGGACACATAACCAGGGCCCTTGCAAGCCCATAGCACAGAATAAATAATAGTACAAGTACAAAAGGCTAACTGAGTAAAGTCATTTAAATAAATAGCGACTCTCGCTACAACGCTATAAAGTGCAATTTAACTCGCACGGAGTTGCGAGCTTTCAATTATATTTACCTAGAAGGCGCTCGCCCACCGCGTGCAGGCTAGAATGTACCGTATCACAACGCGCGAGAACTTCCATTGCTCTAACCGTTTTAGAATCGCTCTGTCCCTTTTTCGCTCGGTAGGGTTGTATTAAGATATGACTAGGTACTTGTACTACTAATTGTTCTGTGATATGTTATGACTTAGATATTGTAACAGAATAAATAAGTAATAATGTATTATGTTATTACTTATTATTATAAATTAAAATAGTTCTATTACATACAATGACATTCTTATCAGAATAGACCTACTACCTCATTTTTACTACCTACCTATCCCGTTTTCAGACCGACGATAACTTTAGTGAGATACCTACCTACGTGTCGTTGGTTGATTATGATTATATCCTATAGGTATTGCACTTTGATGAATAAAGGTGCCTGTCTGAATTCCATGCTTTTTAATGAGTGAAAAATAAATTGCTACCTACGTAATAAAAGGTATTAAAAGTAGGTAGGTATTATACGAGACATATATTATATAAATTCCTAATTAGTTGTAGGCTACTTACTAAGTCAGCACAGTAATTCATTTTCCGATCAACAATACCTACTATAATCAATTATAAAATTACGTTGATCGATTTAATAAACGACTTTATTTCTGCGCGGAAAAACCTTAAATATGCGTAGCTTCGGTATGGAACACAAATGAAATAACATAAAACTATAGGAACCTACGTAATAAAAAATATCAATATCTAACTACATAACTAGGACCTATTATAGGTATTACAATTTATTACCTTTCAATATCCTTTGGAAGTGTAAAGAATGACAATTCGTCATTTCTATCACTATTCAAACAGCCGAATGCTATGCAGTACTTTCTAGCTTTCTTCTTGGTACTCATAATTAAAACACGAATAAAGTTTGTCAATAACTTTACGTAAGTAGGTGCTCTATCGCTAAGTACAAGGCGTGTGACTCATCGAGCGCACGCTTGACACTCGACTGAACGGACCCGAATATTGGGTCCTTGAATTTATTTGTACTTGTTGCGGAGTGCGACCGCCCTGCCCATAGTAAGTATACTCCAAACGTAAAATCGCTTATAATTTATCCTAAATCGCTATATTAGGATTATGTTGTAAAACGAAAAACCAGCAAAAATAACCATTTAAATAGTTATGTGCTTACATCATTATTATCACACAATAACGAGTGTTTAAAATGCAACTAGTGATGTCACACCGATTAATGTGACCGTTGGCAAAAATGCTCCGTCTAGAATCCTAATCGATTTAAATGCCGAAACAGATAGTAAAAACACATAAGTGACAGCATGCGAAATAAATTTAGGCGAACATGTCTGGGTGCTAGTGATGGGAATCAGGTTTTTTAGGTATAAATTAAAATCTATACCAATATATAAAAGTGAAACGTTGTCTGTTTGTTTGTTTGTTTGGGGAGCTTTCACGCGATAACCGCTAGATGGATTTTGATGAAATTTGGAATGGAGATAGCTTATACCCTAGAATAAAACATAGGATACTTTTTATCCCGGAAAATCCCCCGAATTCCGTGGAAGTTTCCACGGGGAAACTGGAACATGAGTATTCATGTTGGAACGATGCTGTAAGGAACGATTGCCATGGATCGAAATAACAAGTCTGTCAAAAATCATCAAGAGCTTTGGTGCCATAGATTTGGTGGTAGTTGATGCTATACCAACAACAACCCAAAGAGGCCATAACCAAAAAGTCTAAGTCTACTTTTGCATTGGTTTTTAATATCCTAGAAGAACGTAGGATGCTTTTTTCGTGATAAACGCGACTTCGTCCGCGTGGACGAAGTCGCGGGCGGGTAAGCTAGTTATTAATTTTTTCAAAAAAAAAAGTTTTGTTCGAATAAAATAAATTAAAATAATGATCAAAGCACACGTTTTTCAACAATTAAACTTCAACAAAAATCCATCACTAAGATGCTTCACCGCGACATACACGCCTTCAAAACTTAGTATAGGTCGCGTCATGTAAAAAGAACGCTGGAAGAAAGTGGAGTGGGTTTGTTTGCGCATGAGTACAATCGCGCACAATAGTACTAGGCATATTATTTATATAATTATTAATTAGCCTTTCGCTACCAAATTGACCACCAAATAGCCACCAAATAGATAGAATTAGCCACCAAATAGACCGATAAATCTCCTAATGCGCAGCCTAACCGCCAGCGTCCTTTTTACATGACGCGACCTGTACCACACTTTTAAAATTAATTGAGTTTTTCATGTCAAACTCTAAGCTATTGTGCAGTGAAAATCGCATCGCAATCGGTCCAGTAGTTTTATTCAAAACTTAGTACCACACTTCTAAAATTAATAGATGTTTTTTTATTACTTGGCTCCTACTCATCGGATTAAGATACCAAGTACACCAGTTTTAAATCCAAACCTAAGCTATCCAACAGTGAAAATCGCATCGCAATCAGTCCAGTAGTTTTAACGTGATGTGCGAACAGACAGACATTCAAAGTGTGGTGCTAAGTTTTGAAGGCCGGTGTAGTTCAAAGCATTTAATTTTTATTCAAAGTATTCTCAAGTAATTCAATATGATTTAAGTTTAGATTGCAGCACTAATAAAATTTACAAAAAACCGACACTTCTCCACCCTAATATCCGTGCCCAAAAATGCATCACAAGTATCACCACGTAGTCGTCACGACAATGTCCTATAAACTCATTCCTATTCAAGGTACACTTAGGTAATTCAATTTAGGCTTTGGTTGTCAGCGATCAGAATCTATTTATTTTATTGTTTTACTTCCTTTGGCGCAGACAAAAATTACAAGGAATTGTTTGATGTACCACTTCCTATGGACACCTGCCGCATATTGTTGTTTGGTATAATATTAAGAGTTGTATCTTACTGAGATCACTGATGCCCTAAAATTGGTGTGACTTTATAAAATTAGTTATTAGTATGAATTAAGTATTTTTTATTACAGCTTTCTGTTTTCTGAGATTAATTATTTGAAGATCAGGGTTTAGAATGTAGTCTCACTGTTTGCACATTTGTTTTATCTATCCTCATAAATGGATGAATGGATGTAACTGTTTTGGTTCTTGCTATTTAAGTACAAAGTCTTCAATAAGTAATTACTTAACTTGTACTTAAGTACATATTTAGAGTTCTGCGATTATCATTCTAAACACTTCATTTGACCTCATTAGGGTACAGACCTTCATTCTCTTACGCTATTTGACGACCGGTTGGTCTAGAGGTCCTATGTACGAAATCGAGCGGTCGCGGGTTCGAATCTTGCAAGGTGCAATCATTTGTGTGATGAGCAGAAATGTCTGTTTCCGAGTCATGGATGTAATATTCTTATCTATGTATGTTTATCCGTTGGCACTAGGCCAATAGTACAGGGTATCCTAGTTTGGGGCTAGGTAATTGGTGTGGAATTGTCCTGAATATGTTCATATATATTTATTATACAATTTCGTCCAAGCTAGACGATGTTTACATCCATACCAATATATAAAAGTGAAACGTTGTCTGTTTCTTTGTTTGTTTGTTTGGGGAGTTTTCACGCGATAACGACTCTAAGGATTTTGATGAAATTTGGAATGGAGATACCTTATATCCTGGAATAAAACACAGGATACATCCCGTTTAATTGAATTTTATCCCCTAAAATTGAAAGTTTCTACGGGAAACTGGAAAATGTTGATTACTCGCTGTAAGGATAGGTTGCCATGGTAACGTAATAACAAGTCTGTCAAAAAACATCAAGTCAAGACCTACTACTTATACTTACTACCTACTACGTATACTTTACCTACTTTTGCATTGGTATTTAATCTATACATATAATAAAACTGTAACGGGTCCAATTCTGAACATTGAAGAAATTTTGAAATATTTTTTGGGCCTTACTCTATATTCGATACTGAAGCCAAAACTATTTTTTTTTTCATTTTTGTCTGTCTGTCTGTCTGTATCTTGGCTAGGCATTACGCCGAAACTACTGAATGAATTTAAATGAAACTTGGTACGATTTGAGTTCATACTACGAGGTAGGACATAGGCTACTTTTCATCCCGAAAAATGAAAGGGTTCTCGCAGGATAGGGATTGAAAGTTATTTCAAAAATCACTTACCACTCTGAAACCACTTGACGGATTTTGATGCAACTTGGCACAGTCATAGTTTATATGATGGGTTAAAATTGAGGATACTTTTTATCCCGAAAAAATAAAGAGTTCCTGCGGGATAATGTCCCAAATTCTGTAAATTAAAGATATTTTGTAATGTTTTTTGGGGGCCGTTCTATGTTTGATACTCAAGCCAAAACTGTATTTTTTATTTTTGTCTGTCTGTCTGTTTGTCTGTCCGTCTGTCTGTCTGTATCTTGGAAGTGTATCACGCAGAAAATACTCAATGAATTCAAATGAAATTTGGTATGATTTGAGTTCATAGTTTGAGGTAGGACATTGGATACTTTCATCTCGAAAAATTAAAGGGTTCCAGCAGGATAGGCGTTGAAAGTTATTTAAAAGAACACGTATCACGCTGAAACTACTACACGGATTTTGTTGAAACTTGGCACAGTCATGTTTTATATAATGGGTAAAAATTGAGGATACTTTTTATCCCGGAAAGTAAATTGTCCCTGCGGGATAATGACCAAAATTCTGTAAATTGAATAAATTATGTAATTTTTTTTTGGAGGCCGTACTATGTTCAATTCTAAAGCATACTACTAGGTAGGACATAGGATACTTTACATCTCGAAAAATTTATGCGTTCTTGCAGGATAGGGGTTGAAACTTATTTAAAAGAACAGTTACCACGCTGAAACTAATGGATGGGTTTTGATGCAACTTGGCACTGTCTAAAATTTCTATGATGGGTTAAAATTGAGGACACGTTTTATCCCAAAAAATTAAAGGGTTTCTGCGGGAAATGGGTCCAAAGTTATGTTAATATTAAAGTAAAAAAAAAATTGGATGTTTTCCCATATTCGATACTGAACCCAACTTTTTAATTTTGTTTGTCTGTTTGTCCGTATTTTGACCACGCATCGCACCCGAACCACTGAACAAATTCAAATGAAAAAAATGCTCTTGGGTAAAAAAGGTATTGAACAACTTTTTTTTTGTTATTTGCGTCTTTCTTTCTGTTTGTCTGTATGTTTGTTTGTTCACGCATCACGTAAAAACTACTGAACCGATTGCAATGCGGTTTTCATTGTTAGATAGCTTTGGGTTTCAATTAAATCTGGTGTAATTGGTATCGCAATCCGGTGAGTTAGAAGCCGACCAAAGATAAAAATATTTTTAATGGCTGAAGAAATTTTGTTCATATGTTGGTATATTGGTCCTGGAATAGCACATTATGGTACTTTGAACCTAAAGAAAAGACCACGCGTGAGAAGCCGCGGGTACAGCTAGTATCCTATAAAAACATAGGATGCTTTTTTTCGCGATAAACAGTAGTTCGCGCGGACGTAGTTGCGGGCGGGAAAACTAGTCATGTCATACATGGCCATATCAATATTATAAACAAATGCGCTCTCCACATAGTTTCACTTGACACCAACAGCCCGTTGCCCTAAAATTAGTCACAGATATGTTCAATTACTTTTGTCAATGTGTAGCACAATATTTGAATGTATGTCACGAAGTGAACACTCTTCGTTCTTTTGTCGTTAGGTATTTAGTAACGCTTCATTAGTTCCGAATGTCCAAGCCGAAATGTTAGACAAATATTTGGTGTAAAATGTAACCTCGTTTTGACAAAAACTTATGAATTTTGTTACGTAAGTTACGAGGCGTTTGGAATTTGTAAGAAGGTAGTTAGAACCAGTTTTTTTAAAGTTCCTTTGCTGCAAGTGTTCCAACCGACTTAGCTTTAATAACTAGTAAATTAATTTAGATTTTTGTAATTAGGATATTCAAATAATGATCAAATAGGCGTTTTCAAAATGGGAAAATATTTTTGAGTTACCATTTTTTTTCTGGTTAAACACTGAAGCGCTTTGATGTCTTCTTTGAGTAGAAAGTAACGTATCTAAGCGTGAAGAAGAATTTATCATTGTGCTTAAAAGTTATCAATCAATCATAGCTTTACTGAAAAGCCAACAACATTATTGTATTCTACCGTTAAAAATAAATTGATAATTCCACTTAACCTTCAGACCGACAACGCATAAAATATAAAGGATGGTTCCCGGAACAAATAAATAAAAGGTGCACAAATATATCAACACTTCAGTATATTGAGATACGCAGTAAAATGCGCAATAAGAACTGGCAGACGGCCATATTCTTTTAAACGAACTTCTATTTAGTTACTTTTGGTTTGTCAGTTCACACTTCGAGTTGGTGAGTGTTTCGTAAATAATTCGTTTGTGCAAAAGATTAGATCTGATTTAGCCACCGTGGTGAGAGCCAGTTTGCGTTACCGACTGACTGTCCTCGCAGGCAGTTGCCCGGGTGCGTCGGATGCATAACGTAATTATACCGATGCGTTGCTCGGGGAGGTTTGTGCGTCAACAGACGTCTATTCCCGTTGCCCCCACTTTTTGACCCCCAGTGGTGGCAACTTTTTTTTTCCATCATTCGTTTTTATCTTCAGATATTGCCAAATCCACAGAAAAATTACAGGTAGTAGTTTTATATGATACTAGCTTAAGCCCGCGACTTCGTCCGCACGGACTACAGTTAATCGCTAAAAAGCATCCTATGTTCATCTAGGATATTAAAAACCAATGCAAAAGTATAGCACAAACGCTCTTGATGCTTTTTAACAATCATGTTATTATTTCGTTTCCATGGCAAGGCATGGTCATTCCGTTCCTTTCAGCGAGTAACGGTCATTTTACTGATTTAGGTGGCATTTTACCATTTTCCGAGATAAAATGTATCCTATTGTATTGTAAATAGGTACTGCACAATATAGAGACCAACGTCTCTATATTGTGCAGTACCTATTTACAAAGTTTCATCAAAATCGAATCAGCCGTTTTGGCGTCAAAGCTTTCCAAACAAACAAACAAACAAACAAACAAACAAACAGACATCGTTTCACTTTTATATATTGGTGTGGATATAATAACTAATTTGATATTCGACGAACGGTCAAAATCAAGGAACACCTATTCATAGTTCCAAAAAAAGAAATCTATAAAATAAACTCGTAAAATAGCCAGTTGCTGACTGCCTCGTAAATTCAGAAAATGATCACCAATCAACGAATAAAAATAAATTGTAATGTAAATAAATAAGTTTCACCTACAAACTTTATTGTTTCTAGTTTATATTCTCGCTAGTTTTATATTTTACTTCCTTCAGCCGTGTTAGGAATACTGTAACTAATCGACAAACTTAAACCTACATGTAACAAAGAAAAGCATATCAAAAGTAAACTCTATTTCGAGCACACTCAGGCTCTATTTCAAACATGACTTGAGGCGTGACGGCGTAGTTACGTTTGTAAAACAGAGGCGTCAAGTCATTAAGCAGTCGACGCCGAAAAAGCAATAAAAAGCAGAAAACATAAATAAGGCCTAATCGTGAAGTTACCTGTCCATAGCAGTCAAATAGGGATCTAAGTTCCGTAAGTCCACTTATGATGCTCTGTGCACACTCGCGAAAGACGCTACTGGACTTGGGAAATAAGTCGGTAGCTTGAAGTAGTTGTCCGATAGTGTAGACAACATTTTAGAGTGTGCTTTGAATAAGATTGCCGCAACACAGCGTAATTGTTTTTTCTATTTTTTATGGAATAAATACAAACTTAATATTTATTCCATAAAAAAACATTTAAAACCACATTTAAATATTAATCATTCAGATGTTTTCACCAGCAATTTCCCAAATTTTCCCTGCATAAACGGTAATGTTACTTTTATGTTTTACTATCTGTGTCCGTGGCTTTGCCCGGGTGGTGTTTTTGCTGGGAAATAAGGATCTTATGTGTTATTCCAAAACCAAAAGTACTTCGTTCAGACGTCAAATGTTTTTTTATCGATTGCTCGACTTCTTCTCATAGGATTGCGATACCAATTACACCAGTTTTTAAGTCAAACCCTAAGCTATCCAACTATCCGCATCGCAATCGGTCAAGTTGTTTATACGTGATGCGCAAACATACAAACCAACAGATAGACAGACACCATTTAAAAAAAAGTTAATTCTTGTTCAGTAGCTTATTGTAAGTGCCCCAGGCCATTATTTTTATTTATCTTCATTGTACTGAGTTTTTGTTACTTACTGCTTCAGTATAAGTATATATATATATATATATATATATATATATATATATATATATATATATATATATATTGAAAATGTATCTTCTACCTATATATATATATATATATATATATATATATATAGGTAGAAGATACATTTTCAAAGGCTCTACCGTGTTTCGGAACAGAATAGATCGAGAAAACTGACCAAGAAGTCTTATTGATCATCAGTTATAAATCCATCAAACGTTTATTGATCAGTTCGAAAGTTAATAATTGAATGATATAAAAGGAAGCTGTATCATAATCATCATAACATATTACACATTTTGCTTACAATGGATCATAAACTTATTCAATTAATACATTAAACATCCCCGGAGCGGGAAGCAGGAATGGTATTAAGGATGTATTCCATTGTCACCTTTATATAGTAGACAATCCGATGAGCTCAACTCATAATTCTTGTATAACGTTACATGTACTTTGCTCACACCACAGAATATGAATCTTTTATATATAAATGAGACGTCTAGTGGCTTTTACACCCAAACAGCTGAGCCAGATGTCCATAATTATTCACCTCTTACGATATGTAAGCCGTATCGCTAATATCGGATAGACAGGTCTTTAAATCCTTGTGAGGCAGACACTCACAGATCTATGGACCATTCCATCAACGAACCATATGGCGCGGCGAGAGCTATGTTCTGGGTTTCTCTGAAAGATAACATCCGAAACGAGGATCCAACAGAAAACTAAAGTCGCTCACAGAGCTCAAGAATAAGCAAGCTGATGTGGCAGTGGGGTGGTCAAAAGAACAACGGACAACCGCGTAGACGAGTCCTTGAGACCGCGACTTGGCAAACAAAGTGTAGAACGCCCATTGCTTGCTTGCTTGACGTATGAGGCAGTGTTGGCCTGGTGTGTTAGAGTTTGTCAGGCTGCCCGAGGACCTCTGACATGGAGTAACGACTGCTATTTATCAATAAAAGCCGGGACCGACAGCTTAATGTGCCCTCCGAAGCATGTTAAGTTTTCGGCTAGCTTGACGACTTGCGGAAGACGACTGGCAGAAATTCGATGAGAAGAGCTGAAGACCGGGCTCTGTGGTGTTCAAAGACACGCCATTATCCAGCAGTGGACGAATAATAGGTCGTTTAATGATGATGATATAGATACTTGTATTCTTCTTTATTTTGTGATATAGGCCATTCACTAATTCACTGTCTAAAATCAGAAAGAATATGACTGTTTATCCACGTTTTTATGTCTAACTATTTGTGCCTGAGGCTTTGCCTGCGTAGCCATTTCATTTAAAAGTAGCCCATACTTGTAATTCCAGTACTAAAAGTACCTTTAAAGTACAATTACTATATTTCTTTAAAATTTGTTTACCCGTCAATACCCGTTTTTTATCCATTGCTCGGCATCTAATCATCGGATAAAGATACTAAGTATCCCAGTTTTTAAATCAAACCCTAAGCTATCCAACATTGAAAACCGTATCGCAATCGGTTCAGTAGTTTTAACGTGTTGCGCGAACAAACATACAGACAAACAAAGGAACAAACAGACTTACACTATTTTCAAAAATGTTACATTCGTTTTCAGTAGCTTATTCTAAGTACGCAAGACCATTTCTTTTTTAATTTTCTTTTTCGTACAGACTTTTTCGTTCCTATTGCTTTATTATATGTATAGATATAACAGGCTGCATTCACAGTGACGTTATCATTGCGTCGGAGCGCTTTAGCGAAGGTGAAGCTGTAGAGGCCGGTAAAGGCCAACAGCGATAAAATTCCAAAAAAAAAAAAAAAAGTTATTATACAATTGTGTTTTCATAGATCTCGCTACACTAGTACCACAATGTGCAAGAAGCCTAACTCTGCCGGACGCACGTCCATTTCCCTTTAGGCCGACACCGCGCAAAGCCAACACCCAAACTTGCTACTATACCACCATGTCACTATAACGTAAATTAAAGGGCCCATCATTGGCAAAGCAAACGTCAGCGTGTTCACAAAGACAAGGTGCCAATTGTGAGCTTGTATGGAAAGTCTAGGACGGCGTCAACTCATTGTAATTTATGGATGTACTCGGTCCTTGTAAGGAGAATGCTAATCCTGATGAAAGGTTCCGAGGGTGTGACCGTGGTGGTAAATTAGATACAGTTATGATTTGGAAGGTTTGTCATAGTCGGACTTTGATTTGTGTGATCTGTCTGACTTTGACAACGGTCACTGAGGGCAAACATCGATCAGGAGTAAATTTGACATTGACATCATGATTTGTGTACCAATTCAGTTTTGAGATGAAAAGGGCATCGATAAGCGCCTGATAAATGTTTTAAAACCTTCCCATAACAATGCAATTCCACCTAAAAAAGTTGTTTAAAAGAGAAACCTTTCTGCTATCGTCAGTATAGAGGTGTAAGGTTTTAAATCAAATATACCCAGTTATTTTCCTGATCATCAAGCATGTTAAGGACGCATTTGGAACTAGTGATGGCTTCTATAGTAATATTCTGAGATTTAAATAGTACTAACGAATATTAGTACTACTAGTATACTACAAGTACTACTAGTAGTAACATTTTTTTATTAAATTTAAAATCTTCTCACGTATGCCACTCACGTACTGAGCGAAGCCATAGAGATGCATGGTGAGGCGCTTGTCGTCTCCCTTGACATATCGAAGGCATTTGATCGTGTCTGGTACGATGGCCTTTTAAACAAGCTTCCCTCATATGGTTTACCTGTTGGCTTATGCAATTGGATAGTTGATTTCTTGAGGGAACGATCTATTCGTGTAGTCTTAGAGGGCTGCTCGTCTGATCAAATGGCTATCAATGCCGGTGTACCTCAGGGATCGGTTCTCTCGGCTACACTGTTTTTACTGCACATTAATGACCTTCTGAAGCCCGGTACCTTTGGGTATGCTGATGACAGTACTGTAGTTGAGAGATACACTTTCAATGCTCAAGCCAGCTGTGACGCTGTCCAGTTTCAGAGAGAGGCTATGGTAGACCGTTTAAATTTAGCCTTAGAAGCCGTGTCCGATTGAGGCGATGCTATCCTGGTTAAGTTTAATGCTACTAAAACGCAAGCGTGTTTGTTTTCTGCTAAAAAGAGTCCTCTACACCGATTTCCGTCTTTCCAAAATGTAACAATACCAATAGGCGACCATTTGGAGCTTTTGGGTGTCGAACTCACATCAAACCTGAATTTTGGGTCTTATATTGAATCCAAAGCCAAGGTAGCTGCAAAAACTTGGTATTTTGTCTAAGGTTAGGCGGTACATCACACCGGGACAGCTTTTGAATCTTTATCAAGCACAGGTCCGATCTTGTATGGAGTACTGCTGCCACCTCTGGGACGGTTCTGCCAAGTATCAGTTCGAGTCTTTTGATTCAATTGAGAGACGTGCTATGAGGCTCATTGGGGATGACACTCTGGTAAAGAGTAAGCTTCAAAGTCTGGCGCATCGACGTGAGGTAGCAAGCCTGGCGGTATTCTACAGATTGCACTATGGAGAGTGTGCACAAGAACTGCACAACCTGATTCCCCCATCACCTTTCCATCACCGTACGACTAGACGATCAGCAAAGCGCCACCCTTTCATGGTTGAAATACCTCGCACAAGAACGAAGCGTTACGCTTCTTCATTTATTATAAGAACTGCAAAGGAGTGGAATGCCCTGCCCTCGTCAGTATGTCCGGTAAATTATAACCCCGGTGTGTTCAAGTCTAGAGTGAATAGGTATCTACTAGGCAAGCGTGCTACACCTTCGACCACATCATCGCTTTCCATCAGGTGAGATCGTGGTCAAACGATAGACCGTAATAAAAAAAAAACATCATATATCCGCATAATGTGCACGGAAGCAAACCAAGAAAAGCCAAGAATTAATCTAAATATTTGCTCGAAACAAAAAAATGTTGCCAGCTGTTGATTAACCTTTTCCTCACCTGCCTGTAACGACTTAATTACCTTCATTTGTGCGATTGCCACATGAAAAAAGATCTCATTATGTCAGTGAAATATCGTCAAGCATTTCGTTTCTGAATTTGGCTTTTTAACTCAGATCTGGGACAAATTAGCTCGTTCCTTAATGAAATTATGGCAGCATTGGGGAAGTGCCGTAAGTTTTTGTAAATACAAAAATGCAATGTAATTTTGTACAACAAGTGCATAAAACAAGCCATTTATCCGAGACATTTATCCGCCCGAGCCGAAGGCGAGGGAAGTATAGATATTGAAGTGGAGTTGTTTTATAAAGGAGTTATACTCTCTGCTATTCACTTCGATTGCGAGGAAATGAATAAATGAGATTTTAAATAAATACTGCTAAGAAAAAACTAGGGCTTTTTCCGACACTTATTTAAACTTTCTTCTTGATACATTTGGCTCGTGTCGGAGACCATAGAGAATTAGAGAAGTAAAACATTTTTGTGCACTAGAGCATAGAATTCAGTTTTATGTAATAAGTATGCACATATTTCGCCTGCACCATAACCGAGAACCAGCATAAACTAGAACATTACGAGTATGAGAAGTGAAAAACTATTTTGTGAAGGGCCGCCAGCAAGAGATGTACCCGCCTTCTTTTAAAGAATTTGTTGTTCCACGTAGTACTATTATAGAACTACAATAACAGTCGTATGTTTTCAGGTATCATTCCAGTCTTGTGTTAGTGTTGTTCTATGCTTTCCTGCCATTCTGCTTGACCAGTGACCACTAGGAAATCTTCTACCATCTCTTTGCCACCACCTCTTTAACTAATTTATCTCTATGTCCAGGTGTCTCGCCCATTTCAATTTCTTTGCCCTTTCACCAACACCGACTTCAGTCTGTCGTCAAATATTGTTTTTGACCGGTTTGCCTAATGGTTAGTGACCCTGACTGAAAAAGTCAACCAATGGCCGCGGGTTCGAATATCGTAAGGTAATCATTTATGTGATAAGCAGAAATGTTTGTTTCCGAGTCATGGATGTAATATTCATATCTATGTATGTTTATCCGTTGTCTATTACCCAATTTGTTGTCAAATGTTTTATTATTCGTTGTTTATTATTTTTTAGTACAGGGTATCCTAGTTTGGGGCTAGGTAATTGGTGTGAATTGTCTCGAATATATTAATATTTAATTTAAATCCCGTCATGTTCATTGTGAGTCATTTAGTTCGACGACATTCCTGCATGGAAGAAAATAATTGGAATTCCTATTAATTCCGTTTATTGCCTATCAGTAAAATGGCTATCAAAACTGTCAATCCGGAATAAACCAGCACATACACGTGTCAAATGCTAACACAAGATGTGCAAATTAATTGGAAAGTAGTTGAATTGAAAGTGTCAGAAGGTGGCATGCAACGTGCATCGTGGCATGTTTTAAACTATCTACATTGCAAGAAGGCGGATTTTTCTTGGAAATCTTCCAGATTGAAAGTAGTACTAATTTAGTTGTAGAGGTCTTGTAGTCTACTCTTATGTTGTATCACTTTGACCAACAAAATAGCATCTAGTTCATCACTAATTTAATCCGTAATCCTCTTAATTCTAAGGTTGTCTGAAAGAGATCGCTTTTTAGCAATAAGACTGCCAATTGTACTCTTATATTTATATATTGTACCTATGCGATTTGCGTGTAATTGTTTTATAATTTGCAATAAAGTTAATTTGTACTGTATTTTTATTTAGTAGAGCGATGGTAGCCTAACGGTTCTATAGTGCAACTTAGAATCCAACGATACCGGGTTCGATCCTAGGCCCCGCACCAATATCTTTTCTAAGTTATGTGCGATTTTCCATTGCTCCGTGCTTCGGAGGGCACGTTAAGCTGTCGGTCCCGGCTGTTATTGATTAATAGCAGTCGTTAAGCCATATATGTCAGAGGCCCTCGGGCGGCTTGATAAACTCTGACACCAGAGGCCAGCACTACCTCATACGACAAACAAACAAACTGTATTTGTTTTTTTTTTGCTTGAGGAAGTTTTATTTAATTTACTTTTGTATGATCAAAATCTATTTTAAATTGTAAGCTTTTCAATCAATATGATATTTTTGCGCAAATATTGACTGTAGTACACCAACTACCGTACTTAAAATAGTCAATGTTAATCAACCTAAAACTTATATCGCTTGTTTAGTATGGATTTTGTTCAATTAAATGAATGAATTAATGACATTTATTTGCTGTAATGCTTGATTAGCGTATATTGACGACAGTGTGGCAAAACGGTGTGAAAACGAGTCCGTCGCCACGATTATGAGCACGACAGTAAGTGTAATAGGAAGCCTTGATGGTAAGTAGCAATCATCACCAGTCACATTAACTATAGTACAGGAGTACACGTGTTTATGCGCGATGCAGAACTCAATACATTAGAACTGACAGTCCATACAGAACGTCATAAAATGCTTTAAAACCGATTAGCGGCATCTATCTTTTATCTTTATGGGTGTGTGTGTGTGGGTGGGTGTGTGTGAGGGTGTGAGGGTGTATGTGTGTATTTGTTATTTCTTCACGCTCAAAAGGCTGTTCGGATTTGGATGAAATTTGGTACCAGGATAGCTTATCCTGGATTAAACATAGACTACTTTTCATCATCACCCATCATCATAACGGGTGGAACCGCGGGGCGCAGCTAAAAAACTATATACCTAGCATTTGGAGAAATGTAAAAAATTACACAACCAATAGTCATCGTTGCGAAATCATCCTCAAATTCTTTTAAAAATAAATTTCTCACATCTATTTTCCACGCAACTAATCGTACATTTGTTCTCACTATAATATATCACATTAAACTTATTATTCTGTCATCTGACCGCCATTGCCTGCGCAGTATATCTACCCGCGCACCCGCTAATAGTTGCACGAGTATGCGCGGGCGACTTAAACGCTCTCTAATTAGACAATTCGTGTTCAAACCGTGCATGCGCCAAGCTGAGGCCATATAGTGACGGGTGTCTATTGTCCCACCACCTGACTTATAGGTGTGCAGAATAAGTTATTATAGAAGGTAAAGACGGTTGAATGTGTTAACTATGTCACATGTCCGATTGTGTCTGGAGGTGTTAAATCATCTGCTGATTTAAATTGTTTCGTCATGTATTGGAATAATATCAAAATGCTTGTGAGTTTTCCCACGTCAATTATAGATTGAGAATGCTTTATTAAATTTTAGGTACCTATAGATCTTCCACGCTCAGACGATAAAAGAACTAAATTAGTTATACATATGCCTTAAAATATTAAAAAGAGCATTTAGAATTTTCCTTTGCTGCATAATAAATGTACAAGTTGAATTTAATCTTAATTAAAGTTGAAGTTAATCTCTATTAGCGTAGACTTCTGATTTTTTAACCCCCGATTTCCAAGAGGGTGTTACAAGTTTAGGGTATGTATGTATGTATCATTGTGTCTGTCTGTGGCATCGTAGCGCCCTAACGAATGCACCAATTTTGATGCGTTTTTTTCTGTTTGAAAGCTGGTGTGACAGGATGCTTCTTAGCTATAATGGGGGTGGGGAGGTTGGAGCTTTATTTTTTAATGTGTGCTTGCTATTGACCGAGCGAGCGCGAAGCGCGAGCGAAACGTCTCCGTTTCAGCTTGGGCAAAAATGTTTTCGTATGTCCGGATGTCCGGATCTCTCTGTTCTCCTCTACAAGTCGCATTTCTCAACCGATCTAAACGAAACTTGGTATACAGGTTAAACGAATTTTTAGAATTTTTGAGGTCTACTGAATATCTCCGCCATATTAGATCATATTGGATTTCGATGTTTCTTTTTTTTTATTTGAAAGGTAGTAACATTAAATTGGGCTCATAAAAATTTGGTGTAGATTTGATGAGGATCTTAGGCGTGATGAGCAGAATAGCTCCTCAAAATGCAGTACATTTCTCACTTTTAGATTTCTACCAGTGGAATCAGCCCTTTACCGATAAGGTGGGGATTGATCGAGAACCTTGGTTATTAATGCTAGTTTAATAATGAGGTAACTAGATGGCACTACTGTGCACCGCTAGATTGTTTGCAAAAAAGTTTGTACGCGCGAGGTCTACAGCTCACACAGCCACTAGTTTGGTTTTGATGTTTTAACTATTGGAGATGATCAGTTTTGTTTTAAAAATCGTGATGAAAAGTTAACAGCTGGAAAAACAGGTCCACGATATCGTAAGCTTTATAGGAAAGATCAAGCCAATATTGTATTAGTACCGGAATGAATGGCAAGAAAGTTCGAGCCGTAATAGCCTAAGAGGATAGAGGAAGATGCAGCCTGCAGTTAGCGAAATTATCAAAGATATTGATAAGTTTATCCTACTGCCAACACTGTGACCCTTGTATACTAATTTATATACCTCGCAATGAGTCCGTGATCGGACATCCAAACGGCTTTGCTTAACAAAGTTTTGGCGCAGTGACTTCAACTTGTGCATAGCTGGCCTGATGCATATAGATTAACTGTGTTTATTATGTTGACATTGAAGAAATCTCAAGGACTTGTGCGAAATAGGTGTCGCATCGGGATGAAAGGTTAAATTAATTTAATTGCGAATAGTTCAGTAATGTGGCAGAAATAAGGAGCGGCCACGGATAAGTTGGCAGACTGATTGGAAGATTTTCCCATGGCGACAAGTTGTAATTTAACTACGTGATCTCTGATCTTCGATTTTCTTGCTTTCAAAATTATTATAAATAAGATTTAAATGCTATGTTTATCAAAATATAAACATAACATAATGCACCAGGTTTATGTTTGTATGATGGTGTGTTTGCCTGTATTTATCTGTCTATCTTCTATACTTATAATAAACTAATTAGAATGAAGAAAACTGTACAAAGAAGATAATAAAAAAAAGTCTAGGGTACATTTTCAAAATTCGTGTCTGTCTGTTTGTCAGGTTATCTGTTTGTCTGTATGTTTGTTCGCGCATCGCGTAAAAGCTATTGCGATTTCGATGCGGTTTTCACTGTTGGATAGCTTAAGGTTTGACTTAAAAACTGGTGTACTTGGTATCTCAGTCCGATGGGTAGAAGACGAGCTATCGATGAGGTATCATTGGGTTCGCCTTGATCACGAGAGTGCTATAGGAAATATGAAGTGTCAAGAAAAGTAACATGTCGGCTCACAGCTGCCATATTGTATTTCCGACGAAACAAGAAATTACCAAAACCTATCGAGTGGGTATCAAAATGAAAGTTTTTAAAATACCATTTCAAAAATATATATAACTAAACTGTAGCCATTGTCTTTTACGCTTCTTACAAAATTTTCAATTTTATAATATTCAAGTTCATGTTAATACTACAGTCTATAATGTTGTAGTTGCAACTATGAAAGTAAAGTAAAATGTGTATGTAAAAAATAAACATTATATTTATATCAATACTTTGATCATGTCTGCGATTCTTCAAATACTTTGAATAGCAAAATAAAATATTTTTCACAAACATGTAAAAGCTGCAAACAATGATGTTTGTCTAGTAATAAAACAGCTCCTAATTACTACAACTTCATTTCTACGTCGGGCACAACTAGCAAAAAAGTGAGCCATTATATTAATTAAAATTATGTTTACTGCTCTTGGGTATGCCAATGTCATTTTCTTATTTTATGTTGATGAGGTGTATTTAGTACCTACACAAAAAAAGTAGAGATGAGATCTGTATAAAAATATCATGATCGATTTCGACCTGTACACATACATAAACTACATACCGATTTTATAGAAACGGATCATTATACGCTTTATATTAGCTTCACTTGTATGTTTGTATATTTGTATGTTTGTATGTTTCCTTTGGACGCTATTTTGACCCACTTTTAACGATCAGATTTTTTTCAAATTTTGCACACCTGTCAAATACTGATGACAATGCAATAACTCGAAAAAAAAATAGTTAAAAAAAACTAAAAAACACGCTTTATGTAGAAAACCAAACTAAAAAATAGAAAATAAATTTTAATAGTGTAAATAAGAAAAAAAAGTTTTATTTCAAAAAAAACGTGGGGAGCATGGGTCAATAGTTATAAATATTTCATTGACAGATATGAGAAGCACACCACGCTTTTTTTTTTTAATAAATCAGTTTTTTAGTTTTTCTAAACTATTATTTAATTTTAATCGACTTCCAAAGGAGGAGGTCCTGAATTGACGACTGCTTTATATCCGAATACGGTGAAGCAAGGGAAGGGTTATGAGTTTAACATCTATGTATGTATGTATGTATGTATGTATGTTTGTATTTACATATAAATGTATGTGGATTGTGGATGTTCCACCATAGCGTCGCCCCTATAGGTAAAATTTTGACAATCGATTGACATATCGTCAATCGATTCGTCTGTCATAGGCATTTTTTACCCAACTACGGCGAAGCAAAGAAAGAGTTATGTGTTCAAACTAAAAACTTGGTCCAATTTTGACATGCGCGGTGTTAATCGATTCGTCTTTATTAATAGAGTGTCATAGGCTATTTTTTTTACCCGACTACTGTGAAGCACATGTAGGGTTATGTGTTGGTCCAATTTTTACCCAACTACGGTGAAGCCAAAAGGAGGGTTATAATTTAAACCGGTATGTATGTGGGTGGGTATGTATGTATGTTCAACTGTTCCCTCATAACTTCTGAACTACTCATCATAATTCGCCAAATAAGGTATCGTTGGAAGCGTCTTCATCGTCCGCTGGTTATAGGCTATGTGAAATCTCATTAAATTAAATATGGCGATAAAGAAGTGAACTAAAAGATATTTTTTCTTTTAAATCGTGTTCGGTATCAAATGAAAGGGCTTAATTAGCACATTTCAAAAATCTACATATTATAACCTCAAAATAATTTAAATAAAAATTGAATCTACGACTACGGTCTTAGTGGACTAAAAAGTCACAAACGAAAATATTCAAACGTTTTAGAAATTTTAAACTTTAGGGCCGTATGAGTGCGATATAAATTTATCAGTATTTAACCAAGTAGGTTAAACCCCGGCTCTAAAGTTTTAAATTTCTAAGTGTTTGAATATTCTTGTTTGTTACTTTTTAGTCCACTAAGACCATAGTCGGGTTTTAGTTTTTGAACTTATCTCTTGTTATCACTCATACTATTATATGGGTACACTTATATCTCCGGGATTTCTTAATCTATTAGTTTTTTTAAAGGTGATATTCACTTTGGTCCCATACAAATTCCATGAGTTCAGTCTTTTTTACTCCTATATAGATAATTTATATAGATTACATTATTAATGGTTGATTTCATTACATTATATTATTTAATTAATATAGATTACATTCTTAATGGTCGATTTAATCACATTATTTTATTTAAGTAAACCTTTTAAATATATACAATAAAAGTTACTTTAAAAACTTAATGTACGAGCCATGTGTCAAACAACAAAAAGATTATAATTTTAACAATCTTGCATTTGCGGAATAGCAGCAGACATTCTATTATTTTAATATTATATTAACAACGTATTTTAAAACCATTTCTAACTATCAAAATCAAATACATGTTAATTCAAATCTAGTTCATTAACATTTAATAATATACACAGAAAGTCCACATAAATATAATACTAAAAATGCCAGCCTTGGTCTTTCCAGTCTTAATTTCTGAGAATACTCGAAACAATTCGTCGACTAAAAACAATTAAATTGTAATTAAGGACCGTATTAAGAGAAAAGGCATGCGCGGGCGCATTAAGGCACTCATTTTAGGGGTAGTGATGTGGCAGCAATGCATGTTAATAATATAGTATCGATGAAATTAATTAATGCGATGTAAAGTAGATTTATACAAAACAGGATTTGCAAGAAATAATTACCATATTCATATTTTATTGCAAATTCAGTTACAAACTTATGATATAATTTAATGGAAACATTTAAGATTATAGTAAAATACAAAATGTATATGTAATAATGTACAGTTATATATATAATATGTTTGACATGTGTGATTTTTCTAATTATAGAGACAAAAATAAGAATAAATCAAGTAACGCAATAAATATCAATAAATAAATATCCTCAATGATTTAACCAGAAATCCACAAGCGAAAACTTTTACGTTAAAAACTGAAGCCCTATAAAAAAAGCAAAACACTCCATTAATCCAATGCATTTAAATTCACGATTCGATATTTGAATGGCCGATAAAACCCGACACTCGCAACGCCCGCCAATTTCGCATGCATAAACATCGTAAATCTCATTCAATGAAAATGAGTATCGATAATCGATATCGAGTTTAACGATCCTTTCATTACGGGACTATAACCAAACATTGCTAATGAAAAAAAGACGTAGGTTAAGTACTTTTTGTAAGAAATGTACGTCCTTTTTCCACTGGAAGTGTGTTGAGACAGTGCGGGGCAATGTCGGGCCGCATCCAAAACAATCACATCTTCATTAATTACGGTAGGAATTTTTGTTGGCAACACTAAGTATTATGTGGTAACTCGGGTCGCAGTTATGATTTAATGAATCTTTCCGATGTACAGGAATAAAAAGTGGAACAAGAGCTCTTATTTGTACTGTTCGTAATTTAACTAACCGAGATTTTTAACTTTTTCTGCGGCAAACTGTAGTGCTATAAAAATTACGGTAGGATTTTTGTGATGGCAACACTAAGTATGATGTGGTAAAGCGGGTCGCAGCTATGATTAAAAGTAACTAATTTTGGATGAACAGGATTCCTGTTCACCTTATTCCTGTTACAGGAATAAAAAGTGGAACAAGTATTTTTGTGTTGTCAGTAGGTAATTTACCTAACCGAGATATTTAAACTGCGTTCAGGCGAAATCTAGGTAAGCTTCATGGTAGGTATCGCGCTCAGAGAAATCATTTCTCTGAGGTATGGCGCATTCGTGAGAAAGGTAGTGTATGTATTTGTATGTCTAATTATGTTACCGGTTAATTTTAAGAACCGATAGATTACGATCTGACGAATTCTAATTCGTAAAATACAAACAGACGAATTGTGAACGAATATACACGATCAAATATTACTGACAAATTAGTACACAGTTTTACAATTTATCCGATTTCTGCGATTCTATCGCCGCGGTCAAATTGTGAACTTGCTCTTGATTGGTCAGACTCGTGGTTATATCACCATAGTGTTAAAAATTGAACAGTTAGTCAATTGCAAATGTTCTCGAAATCATTCACCGACAGGACCCCAAGGACCATGAATTGATCGTGACTTAGTAAGCGGGCTTTCGCATCTTCGTCCTTTCGCTCCACTTGCACACTCGACCTTCACTCCGCCTAAAACGTCGCCAGCTAGCTTCGCTCGCCACCTCCTAGCGTATAGCATGTCCGTTCACGATTTTTCGTTTGTTTACAATCTCAAGAAACAGTTTTTTACAATATTACCGTGACATATATTTTATTCATTTATTTTTTAGTAAGCCAGCATTTATTACCTCAAATCATATATTTCACACAAAGCTCCAATTTCGCCACCACTCGCACCACGCACGGTTAACTTCCCCGTACACGCTAATGACTGCGTGACCACACCTCACTTTGTCGCTCTAGTTTTTGCCGGTCGACTCGTCGTGTCGCGTCGTTGGCATTACGGCGTAAACAAAAGCACAGAACACCTAATAATATTATGAGCCTTTCCCATCCCTACTCAAAGTGCGTGTGGTAATAGGCTATTTGACTTATCTTAGAAAAACGATTGCGTAGTTATTACAAGTTTCTAACTCACACATTCTATTTTTATTTTCTCGTAAACTACCATATTTACAGTAAAAACAAATCATAAATATTGATAAAAAAATTACTTCCGCCAAAACACTCTTTCTGTCATAGGGGCGGTCATGACGTTACATGCAAGTAAACAACAAAGGGTCGCTATGGGTTCCTTTAATAAAATAGATTCTGTTTTCAGGAAGTTACGCAAAAATTACGTCACGAGGCCTACTGTCAATCATAGAGCGTTTGCGATCACGTGACCATGTAATCAAAATTGAACATGTTTAAAGTAACTTTTTAATAAAATTAAATAACATTTTTACTCAAAGTTCTAATAAACATATATTTAATTAGACATACTTTTAGGATGACAGCAATCCGGGATACATTTTCACTACATTCAAATAGCCTAATTTTTCAAACAATGTTCTTTAATATTGAATTGATAATTTATCATGTCATTAAAATAATATTTCATATGTAATTTACCCGTAGGAAAAAAGCGAAAATTTTCTATAGAAAAATACAATTTTAGATAATACGTGCGCCCACGAAAAGCGTAGGTTAGTTAGGTTGCTATGAAAGATTTTACAAAAATAAAACTTTTTTCCTTATTCTTTGTATGTCTTTATATAAGGGTACAAGGTTACAAGGTGTCATAGCTCCTGTTCATGTACGATCCAATTTTGTCTAGTGAGGTATGGTTTTGAGAATTCTGGCTTAGACCATTTCATTCATGCAGATTTAATTTTCCAAATAACTCACTTTATTCTTAAACTAAATTTATATAGATACTCGATTAACATTATCTCTTTATAACCCACAGGCCAACACTACCCAACAAAGTGCCTAATTAAGCCAACACAATTAACACCAACCTCTTTGTTTCAGATGCAACCAGCGGAAAAATGACACGCCGCCGAAACAACGATGATATCATATAACAGAACCACAATGATGGACAAAATGGAAGTGATTAGGCTGGAATTGACTTGATAAATAATATAAATTATTCAAATAGTGTTACAACTGTTAGTGAAATTTAAAATGAACTTTATTATGCAAGATTTAATTTCAAAAGTCATGAAGCAACTTTAACGAAAAGCCAGTTTCCGGCGGAAAAAGTGACATATAAATACAAACTGAAACTTGAATAACAGATTTTGGTATAATAGCTATTAGCCAACTAAAAATTAATTATAGTCGTATCAAAAGAGGCCTTAACAAAGTGATAAAATCTATTAGCGACGAAGATACATGAAAACAAATGGATAATGTGTAATCGGACGTAAACGATACAGTGATATAACCAAATTCACAATGCCAGCAGCTGGTCTAAAAAGTGTGATATAAACTGTCAGTGCGGTATATGATGAATTGAATATGCCAGACCGAGAGTCGGTCGGCGCCGGGAGTGGGTTTCTACCGCTGCAGTTTCCCTCTGCATTTGCTGCCTTCCATGCTGCCACTCCGCCGGGAGCCCAAGCGTCGGCGATGCACCATGCTACGCATTATCATCATCATGCGCAGTGAGTACCTTTAGCCTAATGTTCTAACTTGTATCTTACTCTCCAGCAATTTGTTTCAAATCTTTTTAATTTACTAGTTTTGCATCTAACTGCCGCTACCGTCCATAGCAAAAGGTTCTGGGGTTTCGTCTACGAAGACAAAAATTTGAATTACTTTGATGTTGGAATTAAATGTCTTATGCTTGGCATTGTTTTGGTAATTTTTTAAACGTTTATGTAATATTTGATTTTAAAAACTTTTTTTTAAATAAGTATTTTATTTAATATGCTCAAGATTTGTTTTCATTTTGATTTTTAATAACTTGTTAAACATAATGGAAAATACACAGAATAATAAGTCAGTCATTGCAAGAGCACCTTGTGCTCTGATGATAATTATTTGGAATTGTCCAAATTATGTTTGTATATTTAAATATATTTTTATTAAAAGATACAAATAATAAATATATTTTTTTCGAAAGTCTAAACTTGTATGCGTTAAAATACCTTCTACTGCAAACATACTAATGAATACAATGATTGTACATATTAAATTTAATTATATTGTTTATTTTTTTGCCAATCTTTTACGTTGCGTGTGCAATTTTACTTATTAACATAATATGCTATTATTTTAATGGCTTACTACCATAAGTTACTTCATATTCATTAAATTGTTCTGGAAAACTCATAATTATATTCATTTTTATAACACACTTTTAATATTACCGTAGCTTTGACGTCTGTCGGATGCATTTATTGCTTTCGTATCGTTTGAGTCCATCTACATATGTAATTTTATTACGATTCGCTTGCATCGCAAGTGTCCTTTAATACTATAATTACGATCATCATAACCCTTCGCTCCTAAACGTAAGCTCACGTTATTGGACAACTCCATAAAACAGAGTGGTTCATTTAGCATTAAACAAGAAAATATCACAATACTTTTATTGCTATTTTCTACTAGAGTTCAAGTGGTACACAAACTTTGTCTTATTCATCCGCAATTCATATTTCTGCGTTATCGAGGATAAAAAATATATTAATTTCTTGTACACCTTTGTGCATAGCAGTTCCATTAGAGCAGCCGTTTTTATTTCAAGTTCACTAACAGCTTTTTTATTTAGCATGGGATAGTTTAGTTTATATCGGGAGCAGGTAGAAACTTTTAGATTAGATTAGAGTCGGCGTATTAGCCCTTGGTTTATGGTCGACCATAAAACCCCGTACGGATGAGACGAGGTGTTACTTAATGATAATTTATTGCGAAACATCGGACACGAAAGCGGGTCGATTTGACGACAGCATGAATCTTCCGTAACTGGATACAATAAAACTCTCACATTAAGTTAGGAAAAGGTTCGATCAACAAATGCATCAAGGGGCAAGTGACATATGACGAACAGGAAGTCGACAAAGGGATTGAGACGTTTACAATGTTAGGACGGACGTTAGTAAAGCAGGATGGTGCGCTTCAACAAATGAGTTGGTCACCGCACTCAATGGAAGGGTGATGTATGGGGCAGCGGCCGGCAGAGATGATTAAAGCAGCAATGCCTCGCGGCCGTGCTCTTCTTTCGATACTCACATGAAATTAAACGTTCGAAATGATAATTTACAACGAACTTTCGATTCAACTGATTGGTACAATCTTTTTGTATTTTATTCATACACTACGTGAGGCTTTTGTAGTTGTGGAACCATCAAAGTTACCTTCGACTCTCAATCAGATTTCCGATCCTGAGATACTCTACTTTCCTTGATCGCACTTGTAATATTTCTAAATTTATCCCTCGATATTCATTATTGTATTCTGTTTGCACCAATAGGTAAGAACCTATTGGTGCTAACAGATCTATTACTTCCTCTCGTTCTTAGAGGGGGGACTTCTTAGATTAAAAGTTTTCCAGAAAACGGTCCCCGGACGTAACGGACGTTTTAGTGCATTTTTGGCAGGGCAGACGTGTTTTTTTTTGTATATTATTTGAGTGACAAGTTTTGAGTTATGACAATATGCATACCAATACATAAAAGTGTAACGTTGTCTGTTTGTTTGTATGAAGAGTTTTCACTAGATAACGGCTGGACGGATTTTGATGAAATTTGGAATGGAGAGAGCTTATACCCTGGATAAAACAATACTTTTACATACTTTTTAGCCCGGAAAATTGTAAGTTTCTACGAGAAAAATGGAAAAATGTGCATTACTCGTTTTAAGAAACGGTTGCCATGGATGTGAAATAAAAAGTAAGTAAGTATGTCAAAAAACATCAAGATCATTGGTGCTATACCTACTTTTGCATTGGTTTTTAACATCCTAGAAGAATATAGGATGCTTTTTTTGCGATAAACAGTAGTCCACGTGGCGAATTTGCGGGCGGGAAAGCTAGTATTATACATACATTATTGGAATGTGCTCATCAAGCTCTTCAATTTGATATCCATATAGTAAAATTCAAAGTTTTTTAGCCTTTGAAAATGGAGCCATACAGCCGCAAAATTGAATTTAAAATTAAAATATAGCTTTTGTTACTCAATATGATGTCAGGATTCTAACGATACCCCATACATCAAAATGTGTTCAGGTATTTAAAAGTTACGGCGGAATAAAGAAACTTACGTACAAACATACATGAATCCTAAAAACATTACACTCATTTTTTGGGCAGTACGTTTTTTTGTGTCTTCAATTACACAATCTTTTAATAAAAGACACATAACATCACTGACCATCTGAAAATAATCAAGCAGACAGCTTTAGCCTAGGAGCTTTACTATACAATCTTAAAACGTAGAGCTTTAGAGGTTGAGTAATAGTTTAAATACTAGAATTAAAAAAACCTTACATAATGTGCACACACACTGTAAATATGCGTATGTTTGATAGTCAGTGCACTCACTGACTGAATATGTACATATTACGTATTTAACATAAGTGAAAATCGATAGATTAAAATCTTAATAATGATATAAAAGTTTTGATCATAAAGCGATTAAAATATCTATTAAGTAATCCTTATTGACGCTTTAAGTATTTGTTTATCCAATGTTAAATTTATATTGATTGATCTGAAGAGAGTATAAATCAGATTTGTTTTTATAAATTCGTCCCTTTTTCGGTACGTTTCTTAAGCGTAGATTTAGTCACTTCGCCGGATGGGTGTACCATTAACGACTGTTCTTGGTGGCTCATTTAACCCGCTGCCGCGATAATTGCCACCACGTGTTTATTTCAAACCGTTCTAATTATATCACGCACAATGGGTTGGACACGATCGGTTATTTTGGCTTCGTTGCTTTGTCAAAGTCGATTTTGTCCGACCACAAAAGAGGTGTTGCGAGTCGGCTGTCGTTTGATTCATTAGCTGGAACCCTTTGAACTGATGAATAGGCATTGCATACTATTGCACCTATTAATCCTGCTTCAGCGTTTTCAGCTGCCTTTTTCTGTTCTTGGACAAGTCAATTCCGATGTTTCGCATCGGTTGGATTGTTTATATTTATTGCTTCTTTTATTTGTGCATTTGTTTTCTTTTATTTACTATTTTTGAAACAATCAACTATTATCCTCTTTCCCAGACGAAACAGTCGATACTTGGTATCAGTTTTTGTAGTAATAGGTAATTATTAAGTTAAATCAAGCAGCTTACCATTGCTTGCAAAATATTACGCAGAACTGCACTGCGCTCGTCACCTTCAGCCTCAGACATTAGTTTTGTCATGCTTAAAGTGCCACTGAACTGGTAAATCAAAGCCCAGGGTCATATTATTACGTACACTTCGGAGGTTATCGTTAAAATGAAGTAGCTCCTTATGCTTATAACAAGCTATTGTGTCAGATCTCACAAGAAAGCTATTTCTAGCCTCATGTCACCACAAAAGCTCAGTAATAAAGCGCTATTCAAAGGCCCGCATCCCACTGGCCTCATTGTGAACGCGTCCTGTCTTCACAAATCATCGAGAGAAAAAAAATGATGTAAAGAGTAAAGACAAAAGCATTATCGGCCATCGATTGGCCTACGTACCACACACGTAGGCCATTGTCTCTGGCGTTGTGAAGTGTCCATGGCAATTAGATGCTACATCTTTATAATCATTTAAATCGTTGCTTTTATCATTTGTATCAATGTTATTATTAAAAAATCTGATCGTGTCATCTGATATTGAGCTGTTTCGTTTGTGAAGATCTTTGATTACTTCGTTGAAGACGTAAACATTAACATTACTGTTTTGGGAGAATTTGATATTTTCTTTTTAGATTTCAATTAGGATGGGGCATTTTGATCGTATTTTGTGTCACTTATGGGATTCTATTTGAAAGTTGTGTTTACGGAACAAAATGTATGTTCACGCCTTGAGTTCGTTAAAATACTTTGGAGGTTTTGATTTTCATTTGTTTTGTTTGTTCAATTGTTTTGATTGGTTTTGTTTGTATTACTGATTTGAATGTCAAGATAATTTACTCTTTCATAAACTAAGCCGTAATATTTATTAATTATATAAATTCTGTTACTATTTCTACTAAAGATTGTTTTCATGATACGTGTACCTAAAAATCTCTCGTCTGGGCATTCGTTCTCATGTTATTGTCAGGCTTTTCATCTTTCTATAATATACATAGTTATAGTAAAGCAATAAGTCTGAACTGCGATAATAAAACAAAGAAGGTTTTTGGTACTTAAAATAAGCTACTGAACAAGAATATAACATTTTATTAAATCAGGTTTGTCTGTCTGTTTGTCTATATATTTGTTTGTTTGTTCGCGAAACACGTAATAACAACTGGACCGATTGCGATGCGATTTTCACGGTTTGACCTATAAACTAGTGTACGTCTCAATCTGATGAGTAGAAGCAGAGCAACCGATAAAAACTTTTTCACGGCATTAGGAATTTTGATCAAATGTTGGTATATTGGTAATTTAAGTATTAGTCTGTTTGTATGTTCACAGAGAATACTTTTAACCTAGAGAAATAACCACGCGTGCGAAGCCGCGGGTACAGCTAATTGATTAATAATTGAATTGTTTCTCTCCGTTACATTTTCTTAAATTTCAAATATGTTCATTCACCCAATAGAATAGGGACCTACAATGGGGGCCTGTCAAACAGCAGAAAAACGAGACGTCGAGTCTCAACCTTTAGCACTTTACTTCCGAGCCCTGACTGATTTATTCTTTCGCCATTAGTGAAGTACTTTTCGAAAACTGAAAAAAATGTAAACGTCGGTTCAGCTAATCAAAGTGTCTTTGGAAATTGACTGGAAAATTGATTTATACCTTTAAAATGCCGCAGTGAATCAGGGAATAAGTTTTCCTGAAATAAGTTTTCCTGAAGAAGCAGTAAATATTTAAGTAGCTTGGTGTTGAGAAAACTGCTCCATGTAGTCTTGATAAGCTTAACTAATATAACAACTGTTGGCGCCCGCGGCTTTGTCCGCGTGGTAATTTCTCTAGGTAAAAAGTAACCTATGTGCTAGAAGTACTCTTAAAGTATAATAATATACTACATTTCATAAAAATTTGTTCAGTCGTCAAATAGTTTTATATCGATTGCTCGGTTTCTACTCGTCGGATTGAGATACAAAGTACACCAGCTTTTTATTTAAATGCTAAGCTATCTGGCACAGAAAACATCATTTAATTCGGTCCAGTAGTTTTTACGTGATGTGCTAACGTGATATAGACACACAGAAAGACACCATGTAAAAAAGGTATGTTCTTGATCAGTAGCTAATTAAAAGCAATAAAATACCTACTTACCACGTTTTTCGAAATAAAGAGCTGAACGGGGGTGGCAAAGTTTGTATGGAGAAACATTAATTACTTATAGGTATTATTTGAAGTTACGATTTGGTATGTATAGATACTTTAGGTTCTGGAATAGCAAAATGTTTACTTGTCATCATCATCATCATCATCATGATACTTGATATCTGAGTTTACTATTTCCGAAAGAAAACGGGTGATTACGTGTGAAGTCGAGGAGCACAGCTAGTAAGGTATATAAAATACGGCCTTTTACTACTAATCCTGCTAATATTATGTATGTGAAAGTTTGTGAGTGTATGTATTCAGTATATAGATAGTTTAGGTCCTAGAATAACACATAGGGTTCATTTACTTATAGGTAAAGAAACTAATGTAGGTTTGTAACTCCTGCTCTCTTCTGGTTGCTGTGCCCAACAGGGTCCATAATGATCTGTTACTTTATTAGTTATGTTTACCACCTTATTTGTACATTATGGAATGCAATAAACAATTTGAATTTGAATTTTATCATTATCACTATCATCCACGCGGGTGAAACCGCGGGCGTAGCTAGTTATGTAGAAATTTGTGCTACTACTTAATAGATTCTTCCCTTCCTCTGACATAACATAACAGTAAAATCTCAAAATGATTCAGTACAACGAAGACCCATCTTGTCCAAACATAAAAGAAGACATTATATACCCGTAAGCGACAGTTTCTAGAAGTCACCAGCAATTTGGTGAAACCATCCCACATGTGCCGACAAAGCCATATTTATTACCATGATCCTATCTGGCCAATATTTATCTATTGTCCTTTTTCAACTTATAAACAACCCGCTAATGGCGTCAACAAAAAACCAACAATGAAGACATGTGTCGTTTTTCGACAGCTTTCGTTCCAAAATTGACGGTCAATTTTCGTTCTAAAATTGACCGTCGTCGGTAGGATCGGTCAATCGCGGTCGTGAAGGGTGTTCCGGTCGTAAATTGGCCGAACCCGGCATCCTGTTTGACAGTCATTACTGTCACTATTATTGAATACGCCTTTGGCGTAAATAGAACTGGAATTATGCTGGGAATTGCCGGTACGCGACTTAAACAGGGATTTGATAGGCCGCTAGGAATGCTAACGATGCTGCATTCTAAATGCAGTAGGGTATGAACTGTTGTACCTATATCTACACGCAAGTATATACAATAGAAGTTTTATACTTTTCCTGGAGATTAGCATTAGAAATTCAAGGATAAATTTCTCTCTCGAATAATTAACGCTGAAAAACATAAAAATATGCCAGAAATGGATTTCGTTCTACCATCAAGTATGTAAAAGTAAAACGCAAGCCTTTAAAAAAACATCCCGTGACGTGGCTTAACGACTGCTATGAAATGATACCACTCGGGATCGACTGCTTAACCAGCCCTCTGAACGCAGATTACACCCAAGGGCAAGCAATCAAGGAGCGATGTCAAATTTGCACATAGGGCTGAGGGTCGAACCCGGTGTCGTTGGATTGCAAATACACTTGCAAGTTGGATGCACTTTTTACAGCCCCCTCCCTCGCACACAAAAATGAGCACAATACATTGTCAGGCTCTTTTCAGATATAAATTGCCCAAATTATGCGTCGATAAAGATAAATACTATCCACCAATATCTTCCATACCAGGACCTAACATTTCTTTCAACTTCATTATTGAGACATTATATCGCCTACAACATTGTCTTATTCAACCAAATCATTATTCTAAAATGTTAAACCTCTGTAATTAATTTATCATTTTTTTATCCCCATTAATCGAACAGGCGGTCCATAAAAACGGTTTAATAACGTAAAAAAGTATGAAAACGCTTTGGTCATGCAACGTCGCGTGCGCGGGCGCACGGTAGCCGAAACAATCGCGAGTGCGCGCCCGATCTGCGTGTAAAACGGGCTCATTAAAATCTTATTGTGTAGCCTTAGGTCACATTTATTGGACTGATTGATTATACGATATCGTAAGTAGCACTTTTAATAGGAGAACATCGCTGTGCATGATCGCGTGGTATTATGTCAGGAACTCTGCTGGGCGCAGGTTATTACCCCCGCCAATTTCGTACATTTAACTTTCTGACACCACCGCCTTACTTTAGACGGAAAGAAAGCGCGTTTTTGTGTCCCCTTAAGTTTGTTTCTCTGGTTTTTACAAGACTATTTAAGATGTAGCAAAGTGGAGACCCCCGCTCCAAAAATCTTTAGAAGCTTGGTTAAACCAAGGTTAACAAAAAATTGACGTACAATAATTTACGAGTTAACTGAGGTTTGACTATGTTCTAATGTTGGTGAACCAAAGTATTTGACAACCTCTGTGGCGCAGTTGGAGACGAACTGACTGCGAGCGAAGCGTGAAGTTGTGTGTTCGATTCTCGCACAGAGCAATTTTTGTATGAAATACAGATGTTTGCTCTGAGTCTGGGTGGCCATGGCCCTCGTATTTCCTAGGAACACACACACACACACACACACAGGGAATCCTAGTGATGGGTAAGATCAGGATCCAGTCTAATTTAATAAAAATAAATACAGTAATCCAAATGTATGATTGAATGAACCATAATTTAAAAATCTGTTTAAAGAACAACATAAAAAGCCAACAAAAACTCCCTCCCTGCAAATGGCCACACTTGAACCAATAAACCTTCATTTGATACGTCATTGAATCCATCAGGCGAACGCGCGACACGGTTTCCAATAGAAAACAATCGCACTTAAATCGGTCGCGTGATTTTATATTGCAAGTGTGCACGGGACTACTTTGTATGAATTAACGATGCAAGTGTGTACGGAGGTTGACTTTGTGAAATGAATTAAGATTTTAATTAAACCGGAGGGGGCTCGCGGATATAAAAATGGGTCTTATTGACCTGTTTTTTTTCAAGGTCTGTTTAGTCTATGCCAATGATACTCGAAAGATGAAATTGTACTCGTAGTTTAACTTTGAATTAGACTTGTCAGACTGGAGTCATAGATTTATTGGATTTTCTGGCCTTTTTGTCATATAACTTTTATTTAGATGTCTTTTTGAGCTCTATGTTTGTCATTTTTTTATACTAATGTTAAAAAGTGCTGACTTTAATCATCGCTTAATTTATAAGTTTCAAAACCTTAAAACAAAAAAATACAAAGCAGATTCAATTTTAGAAGTATAAACATAAGAAACGGGATATTCACGAATGATACTATCTGTATTGAAATATATTTAATATAATTTCCCGATATTTTGGCACTGTTGTAAGCGCCATGATCACGGATAACTGGTAAATATTCTGTTTCTAATGTTTATACTTCTAGAGTTTGACCATGTTAGTTTTTTTTTTATATCACACCCGCACCCTCTGCCTCCTAACCCTTTTCACACCCACTGTGTCATACCATTACCTATATTCATGACCATCAAGCTCTCCATATTGAAGAATATATAACCACGTCACGCTTACATAATTAATTTCACAGCTTAGCATTTAAAAATAAATATTCATGACAAAACAGTGTGACAAACAAATTTGCTTACAATAAAATAGGTGTAACCACTATTTTTAGATTCAGTGGGAGGCAACCACAAGAGCTGATGAGTGATTGACCTAGATCATTTTTAGAATGTCTTCAGAAAAATATTTCAGTCAAATACAAACTCAAAGTTGAATAGGAAACCTTTTCATTTCAGTTGTAAATGAGATGAGATGTCCTGTAATGAAGATTGGGATAGTTGGTGATCAACCATCCGTTGAGTTTCTTGTAGGTCTTTAATTGGTTCAAATATTATGATGAAATCTGGAGCAAAATGGTGTTTAGCAGCAAATGAATGCGATATGCCGGAGATCAGGCCAAATCTAATCTAGGAAGAGATCTACGTGCACAAACGAGCAAAAGCTGATGAATACTAAGATAATGATGATCATAATTATCAGAATAATGATATCTGCCTGCCTTGAAGTGGACTTTTGTTGATTATATAGAAATTTCTCTTCTTGCCTACCAAATATATTGCCTACTATAAAAAAAACTTCAAATGGATTTACCTATTAAACATAAACAACAGCACACATTGTGGTGAAATGTATATAGGACCAATCTCAAGTTCCACCCTTTCCAATAAAAAAAACGAATCGATTCAGACCTTCAGAATGAACGCTTGCACGCTGCTGCTCGGGGTAGCCCTGTCAATACAAGCTATTAACCCTATCTCATCTGGTGGAGAAGGTTGATTTTACAAGGATATAGGCAGTTGAGACCAAAACTAAACTAACTAAATTTAAGTAGCTACAGGCAGGCCGCATAGCTCGTATAACCGGTAACCGTTGGAAAGAAGGGTTCTGGAAAGGCAACAACGAACAGACGAAGTGTAAGACGACCCACGAGGTAGACTGACGATCAGGGCCCCAAGTCTGTAACTATTGACCCGCGATAACGCAAGTCGATTGCATGAAAACCGCCGATTTTGACAGTTTTTGTAGTCTGCTCGCTGTTGGCTCGCTATTTAGGCTCGATTGCGGGCAGATAGCTGCTAACGAAAGATATGATGCTGATTCTTTATTGATATCTATTATTTATTTCAGTGGCAACAACACTCCAGGGATTTTCGGAAACATCCGTGCTACTGCGTTACTTTTGCTATAAAACTGCGATAGTGTACTTGATTTATCCGACTACCAAATTTGACACTATAGACAGTCCAATCGCAGATGAATCGCAGAAGCGAGGCTTTTTGGCAGTAGTCATCAGAATTGGGTCCCGGATGAAAGCCGTGGGGAGCCGCTGCTTGCAATTAAAAAAGACTGCTATATAAGGACTATGTAACAGATGTCTAGAGGACTATGTTGACATATGTTTATAGGACCATGTTACAGATGTCTAGAGGACTATGTTACAGATGTCTACAGGACTATGTTACATCTGTCTATATGACTATTTTACTGATGTCTAGAGGACTATGTTACGTATGTCTATAGTACTATGTTACAGATGTCTATAGGACTATGTTACAGATGTCTATAGGACTATATTACAGATGTATATCTTCCGGCTATAAATGATGAGATCGAAACATAGGGCAAGAAATGTCAACCTGTTCAATTTAAGTTCAAATCACTAATGTAACTTGAGAGGAGGTACAAAAGCTTGCACACAAAACATTTACTCGAACAGTCAGTCGAGTATGTGTAGTTGTAAGGTAATGCAATACGGTATCAAAGCGCGTTAGTTCGGAAAAGAGCCACCTGCTGGTGTTTGCATAGACAACAACTCAAACCCGACTCGGGCGGGTCAAGGCGTGAGCTGAAGCGAGTAGAATTTTACAAGCGAGGTATCAATCGATTCGTCTTCATCGCAAGAGGGTCATAGGCTACTTTTTACCCGACTGTAGTCGGGTTTTAGTTTTTGAACTTATTTCTTGTTTGATAATAAATAACCATACCTAACTTATTACATGAGGTCATATAACCTAACCTAGTCCGTAGCTCAGCTTAGGTCAGAGTTCGACTCGAGAGAGGGGGAGGGGGGGTCCATACAAAAACGCCCATTGTTCTTTATGTTTCAAATAAATCTTCACATTATTTTGTAATCATCGGAACATTTAACTAATTTATTGGTAACAAAATAACTGGAAGTAGGTTGGTTACATTTCTTTCTTTCTTTCTTTCTTTCTTTCTTTCTTGCATGTACATGAATTATAAAGATCTTAAAACTGCGATTAGTAGGTACATGCACCCTGTAATGGTATTTGCTAGTGCGATTAATACTAATTACAATTATTATTCTACATTATGATTCATTTTTCCTAAATTTCATTAATTAATCCTACATTTAATTGAGTTTCAAGCGAAGAGGTCAGAAAAGACAGAAATTAATTAAAATAATTACATAAGGCTTTCTTCTTATCGCTTGTACTAGAGCGAAATTCTAGAACGTAGTAAATATAGACGGGTGAAGGGTTAAATTTGTTCAGATTTTGGTACCAAATGAAATTCCGGTAGTGATCGAGGGTTGATAAAACTATACTTATTTTTACTTTATATATAATAGATATTTATATATAATAGATATAGATTACTTTACTTTAGTCTGGCTGCCACTTTCGTATTGAAATAATGTTTTTATTACAATGAACCGATTAAAATTATCGTTATTATTTTCATATTTTTTTAAATAAGTATAATCAATATATACTAAATTTTTTCGTACTATACAATCGTTTGACCACGATCTCACCTGATGGAAAGCGATGATGTGGTCGAAGGTGTAGCACGCTTGCCTAGTAGATACCTATTCACGCTTATTCGTTCTTGTGCGAGGTATTTCAACCATAAAAGGGTGGCGCTTTGCCAAACGTCTAGTCGTAATGTGATGGAAAGTGATGGGGGAATCAGATTGTGCAGTTCTTGTGCTTACTCTCCATAGTGCAATCTGTAGAATACCGATAGGCTTGCGACCTCACGTCGATGCGACAGACATTGAAGCTTACTCTTTACCAGAGTGTCATCCCCAATGAGCCTCATAGCACGTCTCTCAATTGAATCCAAAGCCTCGAGCTGATACTTGGCGGAACCGTCCCAGAGGTGGCAGCAGTACTCCAAACAAGATCGGACCTGTGCTTGATAAAGTTTCAAAAGCTGTCCTGGCGTGAAGTACCGCCTAACCTTAGACAAAATAACAAAAAATATATAAATATATTCGGGATTATATTTTTTTTTTTACATTTACAGATAAATTATTATATTCGGGACAATTCACACTAATTATCAAGCCCCAAACTAGAATACCATGTACTATGGGTACTAGACAACAGATAAACATACATAGGTACGAATATTACATCCATGACTCGGAAACAAACATTTCTGTTCATCACGCAAAAATGATTGCAACTATCGGGATTCGAACTCGAGACCGTTGCTTGACTTCGTAGTCAGGGTCACAACCATTCGGCCAACCGGCCGTCAATAATTATTATTATTAATTATTTACTATAGTTTTATAATGTATATTTATGTTTTTTGTAAGAAAATAATTTCCAAAAGTTTTGTTTAAATATCATGTTTCAATTTGAAACAAACTACTGCTATAAACAGGTTAAAGTATTATAAAAAAATTGCAAATAGCCGTATAACTAAGTACGGTAACAAACCGAAAGCTGCCAATTGCAAATAGCCGTATAACTAAGTACGGTAACAAACCGAAAGCTGCCAATTGCTTTTTAAATAAAAAGTCCGAGTTATGTTGTCACTTTATGAAGTGACATTCATGTCTATATTTTTATCGCGAAAATAAAAAGTTCCTGTTTCATTTTTGTGTGGAATCGTAAAAAGTTATAGTTTGTGCTCGGTAAGAAGGTATGAGAAGAAGCGTTTTTTGTTTGTATAATGTACGATTTTGTTACAAGTAAACGACAACTAGGTACATGACAGATTGTGATATAACAGTTATTATATTTCTGAAGCATCCAAAATATTCTCGCAGGTATTTTCATTTCAGGTTTAAACAACAAAGTTTACAATTAATATTTATCATTAATTTTTTTTTTTATTATTATTTGTATGTAACAAAGTTTTGAATTAATATTTACAATAATTAATAAAACATATTATTATATAAACACTAAAATAATATTTAATATTGTTTTAGCTATGTTAAAAGTTATTAAATATATTAACAAAAAAAAATTAAGCAGTTCCAATTTATTTGTTTAACGTCTCTCGTTTCGTGACTTGGCTCCAACACTATCATACTTGTGATCTTTTTCCACAAATTGTTGCAAACTTTTGGAAAACCATAATCGTAAAGTTCCGTTTTACAATTTTATCATTTCATTACGACATCGAGACCAAACTGTCAAGCATTTAATATTTTCTGAAATTACGTGGGCTTTGATAAGTGGTAGGCTAATTCTGTATTCCTTGTTAAGGAAAAGTCAACTTTTACTAAAGTAACGTTTAAAAAGTTAAGAAATACTGCTAATGCAGCCAATTCTTTGAATAAAACCAACTTCAAGTGGATTTCTGAATCGTTTCTTTTGTAGACCCATATAGGACGCCCCATACAAGTTTTATGAAAATAGTTTTTATACGCTCTAGATGCTTTTTGACAGACTTGTTATTATTTCGCTTCCACGGCAACATCTCATACTGTTCTTTATAGCGAGTAATCGTCATTTTCCAGTTTTACCGTGACAACATTTTTCGGGCTAAAAGTATCCTATGTTGGTCTCTATATTCTACAGTACCTATTTACAAAGTTTTATCAAAATCGGAACAGCTATTTTGCCATGAAAGCTCCCTAAACAAACAAACAGACAAACAACTTCCTATTTTATATATTGGTGTGGATATGTAATTTTTTGGTGCTACAAATTATTTATAAAACTTGACAATAATGACACCGATATTTCTAATCATTTATCGAATCTCGTGGTTGTAGCACCTCTGCGTTTAATATTTTTAAACCCTTAAACACTTCTCAACTTGTTAATGTAAAGGTCAAGACCCTATCTCGATCCCCACTAACTGCCACCTAATCTGCGACTAGCCTCGTAAACTTGCAACAACGATACCAACTGTTAACTATTCTGTGGATCGTAAAGTCAGCGTCTCAATAAAAAATGGCCTAGAGCGGTCTGGAGAGGTTTTACGACTCATTCCGAGTTTTATAACGCATAGGCTATACTGGGGTATGTTTCTGGGCTGGGACGCTTTGTGAAGGAAAAGGCACTGAAGCCGAAGAAAGTTGAAATAACACTAATAAGTCTAAGATAAATCTTGACAAGATAACTTTGTTCAAAATCTAAAAATCTCCAACCAAACTCGATAAAGATTTCATCCTATTTATTTGAAAAACGGTGATAAGTGCGTCCAAAAGGTCTTTTTACCCGACTGAGCAGAGAGTATATTGTGTTTATAAGCCCATATTGTATGTATGTACTCGTATGTCTGTTCCTTTGTGGCACTATACTATAGTCCAAACTTAATCTTTTGTCTTAATCTTGCGAGTCCTCTAAAAAAATGACAGTAATAAAAATTCAATATGGCGACAACCAGAAGAAAAAAAAGTACTATGTTAAGTGTGGTATCATTGAATAAGTGTTTGAAAATGATCTTTAGGTTTATGTTATAAATTTTCATTTCGAATGACCATTTATGATGTATAACGATTTAAAAATGGTTGCCAACCATTCTCAGTTGTGTTTTTTCAATGTGCATAAATTTTCTTGCTTGTTCATGACTTTCAGAGGGGGCAGTAATAAGTTTGATTCGGAACATGAGTCTTGTTCATTGGGGAGGGCGCGCCGAGACTGCGCGCCCTCGTCTCGCCTCCACGCGCCGGCGCGCTGTATAAAAAAAATTGTGGAAGCCGTAGAGGAGAAAAAAAATATTGTGTCTGTCTGTCCGTCTAAATGTATGTTCACAAATCACGTAAAAAACTGTTGGACCGATTGAAATGCGGTTTTCACTGTCGGATGGCTTACGATTTGACTTATATCTAATGAACTTAAAATCTAACCGAGCAACCAATAAAAAAGTATTAGACAATGTAACAATTTTTGATGAAATTTGGTATATTGTACTTTAAAGGTACTTTTATCCCAGCAAAATGTCCACGCAGGCAAAGACGCACATGTACCTACTGAGGAATGTTATTGACCTTTCCCAATTAAAACTACAGCAAGCATCCTGCTACTATCAAGTCCACCAGCTGACGTCATGTGAAATGTACTAAAATAACACTCAATAGGGCTTCGTTGTGAGAGGTCAACCAATAAGTGCATTGAGCTCTTTAGTTCCATGTCATTACCATGTTGAAGTAATTTATGCGACACTTGGAGAATTCTCTACTTGGGGACATACTCGTAGTCATGTGATTATTGAGAAATTATACGTCGTTGCAGAACGTTATGTTATTGTAGAAAAGCTGTGCCCGCGGCTTTGCTAGCGTGATCATTTATCTGCATTAAAAGTTACCTATGTGTTACTCCAGGACCAAAAGTACCTATAATGTACAATATACAGAATTTTGTTCAGCCGTCAAATAGTTTTTATCGATTGCTAATCATCGAATTGAGATACCAAGTACATTTGTTTTTAAGTCAAATCCTAAGTACAGCTTAGCTGTGAAAACTGCGTCGCAATTGGTCCAGTAGCTTTTACGTGATGCGTGAACAAAACAAAGAAACAGACAGACAGACAGAAAGACAAACAGACAGAGAGAAAAACAGACAGACAGACAAACGATTTAAAATGAAACTTGTTCAGTAAAAAAATATATTTTTGTTGGTTATATAAAGTATCCTAGATCTTTTTTTATCTTCATTTTACAGACTTTTTGTTACTTACTGTTTTATTATAAGTATAGATGCGTCCAGTGCATGGTTCTATTAATTACCATACTGGACATTAACTGAGTTAAAAAAAATGTTTCAATGCCTGAAATCGAGTTTGGTATCTATTTTAGTATTGGAAATGCTTATACAAGCCGAGGTTTGGGCCCGGCTGGTCCACCGTTTCTCACCCCGTGGAGGCTGTAAGAACCAACAAAGAGAGTTCAGGAAATGAGTTCATTTTCCTGTGTAAGTAAGTTAACATCTACTGCGGCCACCAAGCCGCCTGCAAAGCGTTTTGATTACGGAAAACCCCCTCCTTTTTTGGGGGAGGCCTATGTTCAGTAGCGTAATTCTTCGGGCTGATGATGGTGATGATGATGTGAAAAAGTAAACGAAACAACGTGAGGTTCGGCCTTTGGGGAGAACAGCTAAAATCTTCTTTACAAATAGGTTAGTGCCGTGGACGCTTACTATTGCCAAACTACTGCTATCAGCGCCAAATGCTCAGCGCTCATTGCGACGTTCGTCAACAGTCTGTCTAGAGCACGGAGTAATGTGCAGTTGTCTATGCCATGACGCAACAAATTATCACAAGCCGGTTATTCTTCTACCAACAAGACATAAGTTCAAAAACTAAAACCCGACTACGGTTGGGTAAAAAATAGCCTATGACAATCTTGCGATGAAGACAAATCGATTGTTACCTCGCTTGTCAAAATCGGACCGAGTTTTTGTTTGAACACGTAACCCTTCCTTTGCTTTGCCGTAGGGTAAAAAACACTTATGACACTCTATACCTGAAGACGAATCGATTTGTAACTCGATTGTCAAAATCGGAAAAATAGGGGTGAAGCTATGGTGGAACATCCACATTCACATACATAGATTGTTTATTTATTTATTTATTTAATTCGTTACCCTTCTTGCTTTACCGTACTTGGGTAAAAATAGAAGAATATTACTTTATGAAAAGCCATAAATAGTTGTGAACTAGTTAAACTTGTCCATTGACACTACAAGGGCAGGCTGGGCATACGGTTAGAGCATGCAGTAAATGTCAGTCTGCATTGAAGCTGTTAAAGTGATATTGAAGTTCAATTGATAATGAGAAGGTTCACTCTGCCACAGAATAAATATACATATATACTACTACGATATCCAAGTCAAATAATACGCGTAAAAGTTGTGCATAGCGGTATTTTAATTATGATATAATTAATAATACAGTACAAGCACATAGCCACATCATAAAATAATACACGCCAAGATACAACATATAAATATTAGAGTAAAATTTGCGATCTTATCGCTAATTAGCGATGTGTTTCAGATAACACCGACCGTAGATAGAGGCGTACCGAGAAAATAAAGTAGGTATAGAAGTAGTGAGGGTTAGAGAGGTGTGGGGTGTGAGTGTAGACTTTGAGTTACTATGCGTCCGAATTTCTCTATAAACGGTATTTTTTGCAGCGAATTATTGCCTACCTAAAGTTTAGGTACGTTGAATAACGTCGTAAAATTCCACTGCATCATTTGAAATGCCTAAACAGATGTCAAGTTATCTGTGGGGTCAGGCTGGCCGATAGCCTTTGCAATTATATTTATTACTAAATAGCTTTAGTTAGAGAAGAATCCTTTATTGTGAAAACAATATAAATGGGTATAAAAAGCCTTCATTAACCCCGAGCGCGTAAAGAGAGGGGTATTATAAGGCTGTGTATGTGTGTGTATGTCTGTCTGTGGCATCGTAGCTCCCAAACGAATGGACCGATTTTGATGCGTTTTTTTCTGTTTGAAACCTGATGTGATCGAGGTGGTTCTTAGCTGATAGACATAAGTTCAAAAACTAAAAGTACGACTACGGTTTAATATAGCCTATTATAGGCTACCTTGCTTGACAAAATCGAACCAAGTTTTTTTAGTTTGAACACCTAAACTCACTTCCTTTGCCTTGGCGGTAAAAAGCAAATAGCATATGACATTCTATACATGAAGACGAATCGATTGATACCTCGCTTGTCATAATAGGACCAAGTGTAATTTGAACACATAACCCTTCCTTTGCTTCGCAGTAGTCGGGTAAAAATATATAGCCTATGACACTATTTCGTCTATTTCTGTTGTCCCCCACTTTTTGTCCACCACTGGTGGACAACGGGAATAATTTAGTAGCGTTGTCCACCACTGGGGGACAACGGGAATAATTTAGTAACGTTGTCCACCACTGGGGGACAAAAAGTGGGGGACAACGGGAATAGACGCACTATTTCTGAAGACAAATCGATTGACACCTCGCTTGTCAAATTGAACCAATAGGGGTGACGCTATGGTGGTACATTCACATACCAACATACAATTATATACATACATACATAGACTGCTAGACCCATCCCTTGTTCGCCGTAGTCGGGTAAAAATACATTATTAACGCTCGGAATGTAATCAAAATGGCAATAAACAACAATTCTATTTTCATTGCTGGCGAATGTCCCATCTTATACTCGTAGGTAGCAAAAATATTATTCGATTCCATAATATTCTATATTTTTAAACAATTAAAAAACGCATTTTGTTCAACGTCTAAATAAAAAATGCTATAAACTCCCGAAATGGAGTTGGGGAGCTTTTTAATCCATATGCATTGAAAATAAACAAATCTGCTATTGTAAACAAACGTTGTCGGATGCGTGTGCGCGAGTACAGGCGCAGGGAAAACTGAGTAATTAAAGACACTTTTCTGGTACATACAGGATACATGAAAATATATATATATAGATAATACATTTATGAGGCACATTATTCATTGAATAAAAAAAAACACTACATGTGGATTTATCAAGAACGATGCTAGCCGACTCCAGAGACCAGCACCACAGAATAAATAATAGTTCACATAGAGAAGTTATACTACATCAAGCGTGCATGCTACCTACCTCACTTAGAAATCCCGGAAATGTGAGCCACAGGAATAATTATTCAATGACGAGATGAATAATAGAGACGAGACAAAAATCCATTTCAAAGATTGACTACGCCGAATTAAAATTCCGAAGGCAAACAATATTTGCGTGATCCCCAAGCATTTTTTGCACTAAGCTGCTGCCCCCTAATTCCATGTCCTACTGGAAGACTATTTAGAACTGACTGCTCTATAGTTCTATAGTTCCAATAAGGAAACCCAATGTTCCCATCGTCTGTACTGTACCCCAATATTACGAGCGAGCGTTGACTGACGCGTACGCACCGCACCGTCTGTTTACAAATAAATCATCTGGCGTTATTTTATAGCCTCGCGTCAGTATTGCCAGCGGGCCGTAGGGATGGGACAATCCGGTGGCACTGGAAGATTGAAAAGCACGGTTTTTATCTTCTTCTTAATTATTATCCGAGTACAACAAAGCAAGAGAAGGGTAATGAGTTTAACAGTAGATATGTTGAACTTAAGTCTTGTTTCGTGTCGATGTTTCAACCAATAGTGTAACGATGCTTTGGTGGAGGCTCACCTCCAAAGCCTCGAACAGCGTCGTAGGGTTGCCAGCATTTCTCTTACCTACAAGATACTTTCTAAAGACGGCATCCTTATATGAATGATATTCCAACTTAACTTTTCTTTTTCTTTTCTCTTATCAACTTTTACTGAATAAATACTTTATTATTTTCTATTTTATTATTCTGCCAATTCGTCCATCCATTAGCACCCACATTTCTACTGCGAGTAACGAAAAAATGAAACACTTTACCAAAGAGTAATAAATTTCATCTGAGAGTCTGTAAATTAAGAGTGACCTTATGAGCCAGGTGAGCATATTCCATCGTGTCATCCTCATATCAGGTCATAGAATAACTGTACATATATAAACAGATTACAATGCGGTCAAACACTTATAAAAAAAAAAATGGCTATGACTGAGTTTATTTATTTATTTATAGCGATAGGTAACCGCCGTTCTCAAAGATGTTAATTAAAGCTTATCAAGCTTAGCTTACTCTATTGTTGAATAAATTATAAGGAATAAAAAAATTGACAACGTAACGACTAATGAAACTTTAAAGTGAGGGGTCATATCACATTATAGCACCATCGCTTATTTCCATCACTACTAAAATTTTCTGTACAAGACATCGTATTTCGACAGGCAGATTTGGCAAGTACTTAACCGTAACCGACACTGCTAACCATCCGTACTTCACCGTAACCACCGACCCATCACTGCGTACCTAGAACGGTCATTTCCGCTGCAGGTCATCGGTCCCGATGAATTATGATGTACAGCTATTCTGGGCGCGGATGCCGACGACGGAAGACTTCCTGAGATGCGCTGATAGACCTTGGCTTCGGAACCTTTCATCTCGACGAATATTATAACAATGGGGTATTAATTACAAAGGTTTAAAGGATGAATGTTAATAAGTCAGGATCAATGTTAACATAGGGGTTCTAGAACATGTAGGATAAGATAATCGTACATACTCTGACCAGGCTTCGACTTCTGATTATTTTGAAGTCCTTCATCTGGGAGTTTTATGCCAGCAAGACGCGATGTGCTGCGATCGTCTCAGCACAACCATGGTGTGAATTCAGATGGCACCAAGCTAAATTAAAATTATGGCTCTAAGTTATTGCTATCTCTTTCATTTTTGATAAGGTTTGAAAGGGACTTAAAAAATAATAATATTATAAACTTAAATTAAAACGAGTCATTTAATCACATATTGTAGACTGTAACTGTTGTCTCATTTGACCGATAGCACATAATCGTTCTAGGCCCGATATGACATATATATTTCAGTTATGTCATCTACACAAGGCCTATGACAGCCGAATTACAAATGCATAGGCTGCCATATCGGACCGACAAAATATTTGTCACTATCGGTCAAATGGTAAAACTGTCTACAATATATAATAAAATAAATCAGTTACTCTAAACAACAGAAAAACAAAACATTCCATTCTAAGCTCAAGTAAACTTGCAATACTCAAATAGTAAAATCAAAGAGCAAGTTCATAAATAATGTCCCAGTAAAACTCAAACCAGTAAATCAAGTCTAAATTAACGAGGGCGATGTTTCGACACATGTCCGAATAGATGCAATAAAACTATTATTTTTACTGGTTTCTAACGAGACTACATTTTATTGACGTCTCAATCGTGCCAGAGTTGTCGTAAAATAAAAGAGAATAATAAAGTTGTGCAACTGTGTCCAAATCTTAACTGTGGTCATAATTCATTTGGACATTAAACTAGATTTGAGTTATGATTACATTTTTAAGTATCTTTTTAGCATCAAAAGATGATAAATTTGAATCTGCTACTATCATTCACAAAATTATTCCCTCTTAATTCAAATCATTCGTTTTTTGCTTTAACTCTTACAGGGAAGAACCAATTTTGATGAAAATTTCCACAGGAATAGTGTGGACTGTATACATTAATATAGGCTACTTAAATCTCGGGAACTCTGTAAAAAAAATAGCAACCGAAAGGCACAACCTGTGTTAACATAGATTTTGCCAGTATAAAAAATTAATAATGTGTTTTTCTCGACTGTAATTTCTTATTACTGTCCATAGAGTTTCCTATTCCTATAGTTTTCCATCTTCTTATTTGTAAGTGTTTTATGAGCGACGGTGGTCCAATTAAGGCAACATATGCGTTTCACAAAAGCAATAGCACTCGCATCGACCCTGCACCAATGTATCTCATAAGTTATGTGCAAATTTCGACGCCATCGCTCAAAAACGCTGAAGAAAACCATCGTGGTAAAACCAGCATGTCAAAGAACCTGAAAGGATGTCTGTATCCCAGCGCTAGGAACATATTAAGCTGATGATGATGATCTCTGAAATTATTCTTCATCTACATTCCACTTAAAAATATGAGAATGACTAATAAAAACTCTAATGACGCCCAATTGAGATGAAATAACTCAAGTTTTGATGATCTACGGTTTCGTTTATGGTTTCAACCCATGAGGGCTCAATTATTAGGTCAAAGGTTTATTGTTCTGGTCAATTGTTTGTTTATTAGACAATCTGTAGGGGTATAAGAATTTTTGATTATTGCTGGTCAATTGAGCTTTGTCAGCTATTTTGACTTAATTTTACTATCATTATGACGGTCAAAGACAATTTTTTGCCTGGGATTAAAAACAAAATCCCAAATAGTTTTCATTATGCTCAAATTATAATCATTACATCACTACACCTCAATAATTAACTATATATATTAATTTATTGTTTAACACCAATAAAATAGAAACAACTTCATTATTTTGTAAACAGATACTTGGATCACTCGCCCGACCTATGACATCTAGTGATCTATCGGCACCTAATGTAGGGCAATTAAATTGATAACTGAATTGTAAAACGAGGAGGAAGCATCAATAAATTCATATTATTTCCAAATATTTCAATAAATAAATTCGGACTGACCTTATTTTGAAGATAACACGTGTTTGGAGCAAAGCGCCGATTATGTAACATTTCTGATTTGACTCCGGCCTTTGATCAGGTCGACATTACAAAATCATTTATTATTTACTATTTGTGTGATAAATATTATATTTTTCTTAACAAAACCATTACTTGTTCAAAGAACCTATTTTACATAGATAATTAATGACAAGATGACTCACGGTGTTCCTCAAGGCGCTTACCTAAATTCTCAACTTTATACTATTCATGACATTACTGATGCAATGTTGTTTTAATGTAGACATGTAAAGTCAATTATACGTTTTGTATTCTTACAATTATTATCGCAATAAAAATGTGCTATTTTTAGATCTGCCTTTATGAAGATTGATAAGCACCTCCTATTAATGTGGTAATAAAATACGTTTCACTTATCTCTTCAATAAAAGGATGTTATTATTGAGCAACTATAGCCGCCCTACGGCAATGTGCATCTAGAATCGTGTAGCTTTCTATCAGTGAAATAATAGCTGCTCTGCCCTACGGCATTGTGCATCTAGAATCGTGTAGCTTTCTATCAGTGAAATAATAGCTGCTCTGCCTTACGGCAATGTGCATCTAAAATAGTGTAGCTTTCTATCAGTGAAACAATAGCTGCTCTGCCCTTCGGCAATGTTCATCTAGAACAGTGTAGCTTTCTATCAGTGAAAGAATAGCTGATCTGCCCTTCGGCAATGTGCATCTAGAAAAGTGTAGCTTTCTATCAGTGAAAGAATAGCTGTTCTGCCCTTCGGCAATGTTCATCTAGAATAGTGTAGCTTTCTATCAGTGAAATAATAGCTGCTCTGCCCTACGGCAATGTGCATCTAGAATCGTGTAGCTTTCTATCAGTGAAATAATAGCTGCTCTGCCCTACGGCAATGTGCATCTAGAATCGTGTAGCTTTCTATCAGTGAAATAATAGCTGCTCTGCCTTACGGCAATGTGCATCTAAAATAGTGTAGCTTTCTATCAGTGAAAGAATAGCTGCTCTGCCCGACGGCAATGTGCATCTAAAATAGTGTAGCTTTCTATCAGTGAAAGAATAGCTGATCTGCCTTACGGCAATGTGCATCTAAAATAGTGTAGCTTTCTATCAGTGAAAGAATAGCTGCTCTGCCCGACGGCAATGTGCATCTAAAATAGTGTAGCTTTCTATCAGTGAAAGAATAGCTGCTCTGCCTTACGGCAATGTGCATCTAGAATAGTGTAGCTTTCTATCAGTGAAAGAATAGCTGCTCTGCCCTACAGCAATGTGCATCTAGAATCGTGTAGCTTTCTATCAGTGAAAAAATTATTAAAGTTGTGTTACGTATGTCTGTGTCAGGCGTAGTCACGACCAAAACCTTTACAAAGCTCATTAAGAAAACTAATTTTCCATGTTATGTTTCTACTCGTGTAATCGGTCCATGTCGAGCAGTTGCGATGTGCATGCGCATAACACTTCATCATTGTACTTAGCTCGGAAATACATTTGAGCTTCGTCTTATCTAGAGTGAGGACTAGATTGTTAGTCATGATTGATTTATTGGAGTATAAAGAGGAATAAATGTTTTGTGCCATTTTGGCGCCGCCGTCGGCTTTTTCTTAAATAGGAATGGATAAGTTAGTCGAGTATGTTGTAGCGCATTCTTGGCGAGAAAAAGGTTAACTTAGGTGAAATAAATTGAGTTCAGAAAATTAAATTGAGTTCATAAAATTAAATTGAGTTCTCCTAACCATATCTATAGGTAGGGGAGACCTGTACAAAACCGTATACCGGGGTAGAACCGTACAGCATGTCTGTTCTTGCCAATCATTCAAAATTGCCCGCGCGAACATAGGAGCTGTATGCCCACAAACACTTGACGCAGCAAGAATGCGCGTTACTAAAATATTTAATTTTATTGTTTTTCAGTCGTTTCAATCTTAGTTTTGTTAAAACTCGAGCATCAATAATAAGTTTAAGTGTACTGCAGTGTGTGTATTTGCTCTGGCTATGACACTGTTAGATAGCTTAGATTTTGACTTTAAAACTCGTGTACTTGGTATCTCAATCCGATGAGTAGAATCCAAGCAATTTGATAAAAAAACTAAGTCTATTAATTTTAAAAGTGTGGCACTCAGTTTAGAATAAAACTACTGGACCGATTGCGATGCGATTTTCACTGTTGGATAGCTTAGATTTTGACTTAAAAACTGGTGTACTTGTTATCTCAATGCGATGAGCAGGAGCCAAGCAATTTAATAAAAAATCTAAGTCTATTAATTTTAAAGTGGTACTAAGGTCTTTTGAAGACCTGTGTACTCGTATATAGATCGTTTTGTCCTAACTCTTCATAACCATTATACTTTGGCATACAGTTTTACAAAACATATTTTACCTTAAACTATGTATTCAGAATAACTCAGTACACCGTTGCATTATTCAACAGGATTGACATGTTAGTCTGTAGATTGCAGGCGAGATTCGCTCAGCAGAGAATGAACAGTCTTAAATTAAAGACCTTGTTTTTTTATTCAAAATAATTAAAATGTTAGTTGTTTATATTTTGATATACTGTTGACATCAATAATCAGGAAATACCTACACTTTTTGGAGTATGTATTACTATGTATATGGCATAAAAGGCGTTTTCGTGAAATTAATGAATTTTCATGAATCAATACTTGAATCGGCAAGATTGTTTAAGTACATAATGCAGAAGGATTGACATGTCAACGTGTAGATCGCGGGAGATTGGAGTCGGCGCGTTCGCGACTCATTGTTCCTTTATCTTTGTCTGGGAGTGTACACCTTGTCGATACAAATAATGTGCTATTGTTCTAGGTTCTGGGTGTATTGTCAGTTTCAGGAATTTTATAGTATACTAGCTGTACCCGTGGCTTCGCACGCATGGTCATTTCTCTAGGTTAAAAGTACTCTATGTACTATTCTAGGACCTAAAATACCAATAAACCAACATTTGTTCAAAATTTCTTCAGCCTTTTAAAATATTTTTATCGATTGCTCGGCTTCTACTAATCGGATTGAGATACAAATTACACCAGTTTTTAAGTCTATTCAACAGTGAAAATCTCATCGCAATCGGTTTAGTAGTTTTTATGTGAACAAATGAACATACAGACAGACACGATTTTTTAAATGTTCTAATTCTTTGTTCAGTAGCTTATTTAAAGTAGTAACCTAGACATATTTTTTAATTATCTTCTTTGTACAGACTTCTTCGTACTTATAGCTTTATTATAAGATAGATATACTCGTAGATAGATTGCTTATATACAAAGTGTTTGTATCTGTTTTTACATGCCAATAATAGCTTATTCTCATATCAACATTATGTAAATGAAATATGGTGTTCAGTTAAAGACCCTTAATTTGTAAAAAAACACAAATAGATTTTAAAATTCGAAGGTTGTATTCCTGAAAAATATATTTTTCATAAATGTAATTAAATATTATTGTAAATTAATAAAATGTTATTCCACAAATTGTACTTTCGTTTATCCTTTCAAAAATAAGTGTTTTTTTCAATAGTATTGGAATTTATTTACATAAAGATTGACTAAATAACTGCTAAGATTGCCTGTTTAAAAAAATACATAACAGCTTTATTATCCAACGTAGTATAAGTAGCATTAGTCACATAACCCACATAGGTAGTTATGTAGCTATTCTTTCAATATTTAGATTTTTGCTAAATATTGCACGAATCTCAACAATTTTAATGTATCGCCACACGACAACTATTGAAAAATATTGGCGTCAAAGGACTACCTCCTTGTAGTATCCCGCAGTCACGGACCTTCTTGGAAAAGAGACCTCATTCACACTTGAGTACAGGATGACTCATTCGGCGATCTGTTTTTTTTTTGAGCAGGTCTTGTATCTCGTCGAACCGATAATCGTTGGGTAGGAAAGGGTCTCTAATGGCAACCGGAAGCTTAGGATAGAGTCGTGGGGAAACGCTAAATAGACGACACCGAATCTTGTGCCTTTCTTGTGACTTGATAAACGAAGTGTTTAAGGCGCGCGACCTTCGGGTTAAAATGTATGGTGCCTTGACACGGCTTAATAGATATTTACTATGGGCGAGCATCCGGTCGCGCGCCCTGCAGTGCGATTCAGCTATCAAAGCTATTCAATTGAGTTTTGGCTTAAATAAGATACAGCTTAAAATATATTTTTTATTTTTCTATTTAAATTAGGATGACGTCACGCACCATATCTGACTGATCCATAATCATATATTCGTGATCCATCTTTATCGAAATTGGTTAAAAAGTACCAAAAGTAAGCCAATGCCACTGAGCAATTTAAAAGTTATTAATACTTCAACACATTAAAAAAATACAATGTTGAAGTGAGCTTACTCATACCTGTCAAGTTGTTCTTAATTATATAATTATGTGAATTAAAAGATTTTTATCTGACTGTAGGTGTTACCTACTCACGTTTAAGGCATTTTAATTTATTGCATTTTTTCAGATTGTATTCTTACTGTGGTTTCGGTTACTTTGATTTGTTTTAATGTCAGAACGACGCGATGCTACGACGGATGTATGATTTTTTTCAGATTGTATTCTTACTGTGGTTTCGGTTACTTTGATTTGTTTTAATGTCAGAACGACGCGATGCTACGACGGATGTATGAATTTTTGGTGACTAGTTGGCTGCCTTTCTATGTTTTTTGTCTCAATCCTTTGCTTCGTTTTTTCTTAAAATATTCAGTCTCATTTTAATTTTATCCCAAACGTATCTCGAAGCTTTACGTTTGTCGAAAGCTTTATTATTCTTCTCCAATTTCAGCATAAAATTTAAGCCGCAAAAATAAATCACCCCGTACACAAAACGGGTATTCAAAGCTTCGTCGAGTTAATTCTCACAGAAGGTACCAAAGTGTTATTTTTTATTCATTGATCCCAATTCTCAGTTTGGACCCCTATAAATCTGTCATCTCGACACTTCAGACCTTAGGGTGGTTGCGCACTGCGAAGTGCAAGTCCAAGAACGCTTGGTCGCTGTGGTCTAAAGGTCCAGGTTGTCCATCAACACCTACCTACTTCTGCGTCACGCATTGCGGCGGAGCGCTTTTGCGCCCGCCGCAAAAAAAAAGTACCTACTGGTCTAAGCCGTAGGTACGTGTTATTTGGTAGTATTTAACTGCGCTTAAACCCTTCTTAGCGACGATTTTGTAAGTAAAAGTAACGTAAAGTAAAAAAGTGTTTATTGGCACATTAAAATTACAATTTAAAAAATGCGACATGGAAAAAAAGAATAAAATCATTTTTATATAAACTTAATTTCTTCTTATTATGGGTGGCGTTCATTAACTTACTCCGTGGTTTATTTGCTTCTGCCAACCTTAGCTAAGCCATCCTGATTCCCGTTATACTTAACTTAAGCAATACCCTATTATACCGGAGTCTCTTGGGTCTCACATTTCTGCTTGAAGACATGCACGGCACATGTGAAAAACACACACTTGTGAAAAATGCCTGGATTACTTGGTGGACTGGTACTAGTATTAAAACTGGTCATGAATTTGGACTGTACAGTGCGCAACCACCTTAAGGATTAAAAACCAGCGTTTCAGGTTATTTGTCCGCGAAAGCTTGAAAGATGGCTCACTCTTGCTGATGCTTCCACAAAGCTGATGTCATTATCAGAGTGTTTGACAAATACTATCAAAAGAGAGGCGCAGCTAAGACTGAAAAAACGTTTAAATAAAATATATTTAAAAATGTACGCACATATTTTTTTACTGGCTCCGCACTACTTGCGCGTACGTCCTTTATAGAGATATCACAAGCTGTATGTTTTTTTCGATAAATAGTCAAAATATCCAGTCCCAGACAGAAGTCTAGTTACAGACACAATTCAGTAAAGAGTAAGCTTTATGAAAGTTTCTAGGGAGTTTCGAAGAGAATACGAAATGGCACGTTTTTTGCGTTTGTTTCATTTTCCTACACTCGTGCATGTTATCGAACACTTATTGGTTAATATTACACCAATATTACACATTAGCACTCGAAGAAACACAAGTTTGAGAAAATAATTTAAAGTAAAACTACGTCTCGATTTTGTTTTCCAGACGAAATCCCACTATTTGTTTACGCTGGTGACAGCGTAAAATGCTACGTCGCAGTCAATACCGACTAATTGGACATTCCATGAAAGAACCAGAGCAACAGTAAAAAGCACGCTCTCCGTCCGCTGTAATTGAAAACTGGTTGCATGAAACATTCATGACACAATAATTGAGTCGTATCGACGTATCAGCGTACCCTATTAGACTTACAAAATGGCTGACAGCCATACCTGTCAATTGCCCGTGATTTACACCGTTATACGAAACACAAGCAAAAACTGAAGTAATGAAGTCAAACTTGTTGTAATTACAAATAAAAGTTGCAATTAAGAAAATAGCATTGCAGTTATTATTACCTACAAGTCATTTGCAATTATTAGCGTCGTAGATTTATTTGGTGTGTAGTTTTATGGTAGGTAACTATTTAAATTTTATGACAGCGTTTTATACGAGCTTATAAAGCTTAGACACATCTGAAAAAATAATGTAAACAAACACTTAGACTATAGAGCACACGTCTGCGCGAAATCTGTAAAACTTGTTTCACATCCACGAGTTTCAAAACTTTCTCCGAAGCGTTGTTAACATAGTCGTCCTTGTCTCGCATGCAGATCACGTATAGGAGCTTTGCGTGTGCGAAAAAGACAAGGAACATGAAGACGTCACGCGGCAAAGGCGCGCGTTTTTGCACTTGTTTTATTGTAAGCCGCCATATTTTTGTTTCTTTTTCCAAAGGCTACGTCTTTGTTCGAGTCGGAGGGCGCAATCCAAGGCTGGTATGGATAATTTCTTTATTCCACTGGCCCACCCGATAATTTTCTTCAGCTGCATTATTACGGGCTTGATTTGTTTAATAATTTTATTACTGCCCGCATTGCGCATTGCTTTTGTTTTATTAGGTTTGCGCGTTTAGCGGTGAGGTTAGTTTATTTCGCGGTTAGCGTGGGAATTTATTGTTTATATTAGGATTTTACTTATAGGTACCTATCTTAACTATTAGCTACATATTTTTTTCATACATTTTATTGATTAAAATCCGTACGACCAATTTGGTGCGGTGCGGTAGGTACTTTCGAAAATCATAAACTCTGAATTGTTTTTTACCACCTCGTTGTCCAATAACTTACACAAACACAACGTCCTTACATCCAGCTGTGTGTTAATCGTTTTTTATCCGAAAGCGTCCAGACATTACGTCACAGAGTCACGGATGCCTCCGTATCGAGGTCCAACCTCTTTTTACTGCGGAGTTCTACTGTCAGACCTTGGCCCTCGCACCGGGATGCCGCCCGCGCCGATACTTGGGAATCTTAGGATGTTTAGGCGGGAAAAAGTTGGGTGTTGTGTCCAATCTTTTCGATGTTAATTACTTACAGAGCTCATCTCCGCTTTGTAATTGGCTAATTATTGCGAAGTTTTTGAATATTTTGGAAGGTATTTTTGGACACAATTAAAGCAGGAATTTTGTTACTTTGGCTTGTAGACGTCTGTTAAATTAATTAAATTACATAGCCAAGCGATCGACGTTGATGAAAACAGCTTGAATATAAATTAATGTTTTTAATATTAATATAGGTAGGTATTGACAGATTGACTAAGTAGTTATTATTAGATAGACTTAGGCGTTACTTTGCGGAAATCCATGTGTAAAAAAATCGAAGAAAAACTATGTAGCTTACTACCGCCAAACTGTAAGTCAAACTAATGATAAATGAAAAAATATAAATATAATATATAAACAATCCACGTTAACCAAACCTTCATCAAAATTGAACCAGCGTAACATAAAAAGATAAGGCCAATAGGCGTTATCAACCTATTTTACTTCCTACGCAATTTATGAACAACTAGCTTATTTAGACAAATAGAACAACAACAATTTCTTACACAAAATGTTTATACTCACGTACCATTTCGTCTATAGTATTTTTCTGTTTAACGCGAGGAGGTTGAGTAACCGTAATGGTTACTATTTCGTGTATTATTAGCATAGAGCATTTCCTACGTCAATGATTATTAGATGTTCTGCGACGTCGTTTCCATGGCAACGTTCCATATAATAAGACCCGTATCTCCTTCTTAGTTTGTGATCTTACGTAATATTTAAATACTCTTTGGTTTTTGATACACAGTAATCGAGTTTTTTTTGCAAAATATAATACCTCGGGTTTCATTATTGCAATTTTCGAAGGGAACTCTAATTTTTTGAAAAATAAAACCCTGCTAGTGTTACTCGCTGATAATGTAGCTTTCTCTATGTGAAAGAATTTTTAAAATCAGGTCCGCATTTTTTGAGTTTATCCATTACAAACAAACAATCAAATGTTTCCTCTTTATAATATTAGTGTAGATAAAAACATATTCCTCTATCCAAATGTCCATATACGACTGCCTGACAGCAATCATTTTGACTTACAGTTTGGCGGAAGTAAGGTAAATAGTTTTTTTTTAAATTTATTATTTACTTTCGTCTTGCAATTGCTCATGTTTAGTCCACTCATCCACTGTGTTAATCAAGATTTTCCTTGCCCCCAGGCTAGCTGCAGCGGCGGCCGCGGCGGCAGGCGCTGCCACCAGCGAGTTGAGCTACCTCGCCGCCCTGCACCCCGCATACCGTCCCGTGCCCTACGACCACGCTCTTTACAACGCTAACACGCTGAGAGGTGAGTGAGGACTAGCAATAGCGGCGGACGCTATTGCTAATTTTATTCATTTTTCATCATCATCAATTCTCACTGTAGTGCTGTGAAACCTCTGTGACAGGGAAACAACCATAAACTGCCGCATAGAAAATACCTCAAACATGACATGATATAGATTAATTAAAGAAGTAGACATTTACAAAATTGACCGTTTTTTATGTCTTACTATGACGTATCGAGACACAAGTCATAACTATCAATCGTTTATTACATTTAGAAATCTTATTGAAATTTATGTTGCAAAGTATAATAACATCGAACTCAACTAAGTATAACACAAACTCCTATAGTAAAAATATATTTGACCAGTAAAAATGCACTAGTAAGTACTAAAATGCACTAGTAAGTACTAAAATTGTAAAAGTAGATCTTATTAAAATGCCTGCACCGGACTAGACGCTATTAAACAATGAAAACAATCCGATAAACTGCGATTGAACTTGAGAGTTATTGACTGCACTTCAAAAATTATAGGGTTGCCACTTGCCACGATCGGTTTAAGGATAGTGATATTAATATGAGCAATTTCAGCGGAGCAATTTTGGTTAAATGTTTTTTACGTTTGCTGTCAATGGTTTTGTAGGTGGTATAAGGTACTGAAATAAATATATATCCTAATTGTTTCAATCCACTCCCATATCGTAAAAATGGGAAATCAGTTTTTAGCAACTGCGGGCTTGCAAGCATATACTAGCTTTCACCCGCGAATTGTGTTATGTTCTTCTAGGATATTAAAAACCAATGCAAAAGTATAGCTCCGACGCACTTGATATTTTTTGACAGACTTGTTATTATTTCGTTTCCATGGCAACCGTTCCTTACAGCGAGTAATCAACATTGTACAGTTTTCCCGTAGAAACTTACCATTTTCCGGGATAAAAGTATCCCATGTTTTATTTCTGGGTATAAGCTATCTCCATTCCAAATTTCACAGCAATTCGTCCAGCCGTTATCGCGTGAAAGCTTCCTAAACAAACAAACAAACTGACAACGTTTCACTTATATATTGGTGTGGATTGTAAAACTTCTGAACCAATTTGGATAACTTTTTTTTTTTTGTTTGAAATGATAGGATTCCGATTAGGTCCCATTTATTTTTTCTTTGTTCTTGTATTATTTTATTCTGTGGTATACTGTAATAATTTTAATACCATTTAACGAGTATGATATATTTTGAGTATTAATAAGCAGGTATCGAACGATGGGATGGGCACTGCGTGCCAACCCTAACCTGTGTGAACGACGTAATGCTACACCGCACCAGCAAAGATAAACCTGTAACTCAAAACTGTTATTGCAAATAATGTGCATGCCCAGACACTGTTTGTGCAATTATTCCATGTTCTTAATGTTACAAGAAGCCGTTGGGTTATGTTACTGGGAAAAAATAGATAAATGATTAACATTGGTTCTATAAGGGCATAGTTGACAGTTTGTCGGTCCTTCCGATGGCTTCTGACATGGCTTAACGACTGCTATGAATCAATAACAGCCGGGGCCGACAGCTTAACGTGCCCTCCGAAGTACGGAGCTATGGAAAACGTATAAAAGTATCGTTGGATTCTTACCAGTACTAGTATACCAATAGGCTACCATCGTTGATGAAAGGGGGGCTTATTAGAACACTTAAAGGTAGCTAGCTACATCTGATTGATAAGTGTTTTTATATTTATTTTTATTTAAGTCTAGTTTTTACCCGCGACTACATCTGATTGATAAGTGTTTTTATATTTATTTTTATTTAAGTCTAGTTTTTACCCGCGACTACATCCGCGGCGCCGTCAAGAAGCGTAGTGGTAGTTTTTTCCATGTCATAAGTATTTTAGTTCACTTTGCTCTACTGGTTTGCAATCAGTTGACATTCCCTTGACGTGGCTTGACGGCTGCAATAAATTGTGAGCAACTGGAACCAACAATTAATAAATCCCGAAAACTCCGTTATATGATGATGATGATGATGATGATGATGATGACGTATCAAACAAATGGATCCCCATCCAGTAGTATATTAATTTTCTAATAGATCTGTTAATAAAAATTCGTGTAAACTTTTATAAATTGAGGTAAGTATTTTAAGTAACTATATTGTTTGATGCATCATCATCATTCTTCATCCAGTTGATCCAGACTTTTTTTCCAAGTCGTCGCTCCACCTGACCAGCGGGCGTCCTAAACGCGATCTCCACTCCACATTATCGGTTCTGCAATATGTACAAAGCAACTTAACTCTTACTTAATAATAATCGAAACAGAGCCTAAAACATATCATTCAATTCATACGTATTCATTAGACTTCCCTCTCTTATTAATAAATAAGACCGACCATAACAGAATTCAAACAATCTCCACTCCCAATTGAAATAAAACCCCGCTTTGAAATTAAGGCACCAATACAAACATATCTCACTAAACGAAGAAAGACGTAAGTCTCACATATGGCTAAGCATTCACGACTTTTCATCTCTACCGATCTCGTATCTACCAACTGAACGGCTCGAACCTTACACTATCCTCTCAATTTATCTACACAGAGGTGTTAATTAGGATTTAAACTCACGACTGCTACCATTCCTAACTCACCCCTGGACGAGCAAAACTTAACCTTATACCTCAGCGTTAGAGTGCACAATACAGTTGGGGCCAAAAAGATGACAGATACGTAAAAGTGCCCATTAAAAGACGGGTGAAGTCACGGGTCGGAATCGGCATGCAGTAACGAAGGGATGATTCTTTTAATAACAATTAAGACGTCTATAGTACGTCTTTTATGGTAAACTGAACTGCTTGGAGTGACAATAGGTACAGTACTAAAGGTACAGTAATAACTAAAGTAGGTACCTTAATAAGAATACTGGGCCAGCAGTCTCGACATCGACAGCGATTGTTTTACAACCGAAATCGGTCACAAAGTTCGATTATCACGACATTTGGTAGTCTTTGCCAAATATCGATGTCAGTACAAATACCGTTGACCATCGATAGCTTTGACAATAACTATCAAAGCTAACTATTGTCAACGGTATGTACCAATTTCGGTTGTAAAGTAATCACTATCGATATGTCGAGACTGCAGGCCCTGGTTGCCTGGGCAGATTAGTTACAGTGGTGTTAAACTTGCTCTAAATTAGTGAGCAAATATTTTATAACTCGTAAATTAATGTTTTTTTACCCGAATTGTTTTCAAATAGAATCTAACTAGGATGTATGAGAATTCACTAGTAATGATACCCTCATAAGTACTTCATAGTTTTTAAATTGTCTATTCATTTGGTTATCAAATTATGATATGTTGTTAATTTCGGCATCGTCGGTGACTATCTTCAAACGCCATTTATCAACAAGTAAAAACAATATTGGTGAAACAAATAATAATTTAAAAAAAAATATAGAGGGAAAATAAATGAAAACTTTTTTGAATATTTGTAACTTGTTTTTATATAATGAAAGATAACATTTTGAACCATCAATCAATATTACGCAAAGTAAATAAACTAGTCAATTTCCCACAAAACCAAATATAACACTATTCCCGCCAAGTTTGAGAATCATCAAAATGTGAAAGCTCCAAAGAACTAACGATTAATTAACACCGCATTCAAGTTTTCTTCAATCCGTCTGTAAGTACTTAACAACATATTATTCTGTATATTTAACATGGACATACTAATTTCGACTATTGTTGGACCGTATAAGCGTAGGTGGTGTAAGTTATAAACTTATGTACATGAATAAATACTTAATATTATAGTTGCTGAAAAAACTACATGAAATGATATCATTTTATTTTAAAAGCTTTTATTTAACTTCACTTGTATCTATGCATCTATGTATTTTTGTTTGTCCTGGAATCTTGCAATTCAAATTTCGAGTGCTTCATGATTAGCTACTCAGCTGAAACTTTGAGGGTAGCTCACATACCAATGAAAAAGCAATATTTTTTTTTACAAAAAATTGATGCTTTAGATTTTTGATTTTGAAATATAAGATGCAGTCGGAGGCATCATGTATTTAATTTTGCCTTAGATGGGATCAGCTAGAACCTGGCGAGCTAACTCTCCATGCCTCTGACTACATCTTATATTTCAACGCGTTTGGTATTTAAAGTGCCACAAAGGAACAGACATACATACATAGGCTGATAAAGACATTACCGGGCTTTTGCGTTGCGCAGTCTGGTAAAAAGGAGTTAACAAACATTCAACAATAAAAAATGTATGTTATCATATTTGTGCGATTTTTGAATCGATTTTGAAGATTTTGTAGGATAACGTACCTCAAAAAGAAGAAACGAAACTCTTTTACGACCACTTACAGAGTACGTCTGTCTGTCCGCCTGTCACAGCTATTTTATATTTATTTTAAAACTAGTTGCACCCCGCGGCTTTTCACCCGGAAAAATTTTGCTCCTCCCCTCTTCATTTTTAATAATTTTAATGATTGTTTTTGGTAATAGCATACATATATTAAGCGATTTGACTAAGTATTATATTATAACGCTTAACCATAAAGAGATCTTAAAAGCTGACCCAATCAAAAACGTAATATATGAATTGAGATCGCATTATTAACTATTTATCCGTTCTAGTTTCTCCAGCCTTGTCCTATAATGTACACTTGAGTTTGGCCCGCAGTGCACATTACCGATTGGACACAGTTTCGCTCATACGAGTAGGTTCCTTTAGAGATATAACCTTTCTACTAAGAAAATCCAAACTTAGTTAAGGCTTTCGTTTTTATCCAGTTCTAAGTAAAATAATATCAAGAAATCTTTATCTTTTTTTACCCGACTACGGCGAAGCAAAGGAAGGGTTATATGTTCCAACTTGGTCTTATTTTGACAAGCGAGAAGTCAATCGATTCGTCTTCATCGGATGAGTGGCATAGGCTATTTTTACATGACCGTAGTCGGGTTTTAATTTTTGAACTTAATTACTTATGAGAAAACGTTGTAAACTGATTTTGATGAAATGTTGCTCAGAGATTATTAACCGATACAAAAGGAAGGTTCTCAGTTCATTGTATTGTATTGTGTGGTGTAATGTGTGTATGTTACCTCTTAATTATCTCCAGTTTTTCTTGGAAGGGCCTGAAATGTAGTCCCATTTCATAATAATTGGTTCAATTGTTTTTCTGAATCCATTAGAAGTCGCTTAATAACCAAAAAAATAATAATGTTAGAACGAAAAAAACTACTAGGAAGCAATACTGAGCCTGCGACCTCCAGATTGCAATTCCCTTGTCCTCCCTACTGATCTATCTGTAGTCTGGCGTCCTACACCAAATCCATCTTGGCTTTTATTTCTTTAATTTTTCCCAAAACTGTCGCCTCGACACGCAAGTAACACAATCCTTTCCAAACGTGCTATATTCCCAAACGAAACTTTTTGACAAAAAGTTCGCCATCGTGTCGGCTTACAGCAGCCGCCTCGGGTTGCAGTCTGTTGCATCTTTATTATCGCTCAATTAAGCTCTAGTATTTCATGGCACTGTTTTGGGAGGGGTTATGCGAGATGTGCCTGAGATTCATCATCATCATAATCAGCCATTGTCAGTCCAACTGCTGCCAGCCTGACATTGTCATTATTTATAAGGTAACCTAGTATTTATTATTTAAACATAATAGGATTATTGTAGAATAATTTAAATCTAGACAATTGTGAGTAGTAAATAATAAAAAATATAAACCTACAAGAATACAAAACGAGTATGGTTAATAGAGTAGTACGAAATTAATGATCGTTAAATATAAATTTAGCAAACAATTTAATAGTTTTAATTTTTAACCTCCTCCTTAAAGTAACATTCATAGTTAAAACCACCCCATACATTCTTCTTTTATTACTGGATAACATATTAAGACTAAAAGATAAACAACTTAATATAAATCTTACAATAGTAAATATGATTTCACATTTTTATTGAGAAATTATAGATATATATATATATATATATATATATATATAATTATATATAATTATATATATATAATTATATATATATATATATACATATAATAAAACTGTAATCAACGTGAAATCTGTACATGAAAGAGAATTTAGAAATAACATTTTTATTTGATAGTAGAATCCAAAAATTTCGTTTTTAGAATTTTTGAGTCTGTCTATCTCTTTGTGACTTAATTACGCAAAAACCTTTATATATAACGCGTGATCTACAAATATATTTACATAGAATATATCCTATACAAAGAATATATATGTTGTAATTAATATATATTTGTATTGTATAAGATATATTGTATTGTATAATGTTAATAATTTTTTTATACGAAAAGTTCGAATCCTTCTTCTTTGAAAAATTCCGCTAAGCAGGCGTTAATACTAAAATCATATACACATATTATGTTGTACAAATTATGACATATTATTAATATACTTAAAACCTCTAAACTAGTAAAATTCATCCGCAAAAAATTTAGTTTAACCCACGTTAATGAATTCACCAAATCGATTCGCATCGTTAATTTTATTCAAGAATGGCATAACTCGACTTTAATGACTTCATTGTGAGACGGCATAGTTTTTTAAACGAGTTCTTGGCATTTCAGTGCATAAAGAATTAATTGATTGTGTGATCTTAGATCTATATACTGTCAGCGAATGAAACAGCATTCGATTTCCAAAAGAAGGAGATTCTCAATTGGACTGCATGTTTTTTGTATGTCCACTTATATATCCAGGATTTCTGAACCGATTAGGATGTTTTATTTAATTTTAAGAATACTTCTTCAGTGTGGCCTCATAAACCTAATTTTCGTCAAAATGAGTTCAGTATTTTTTAAAGTAAATCCATCCAGAAGAGATCGTTCCTACAGCCATTAGACTGATAATCGTACCTTACATTTATATTTACCCGACTGAGGAGGATTATGTGTTTGGGATGTATGTATGTTTATACGTTTCTAAGGCGCGTCCTACAACCTAAACGGCTTAATGGATTTTGATAAATGAGGTATCATTGGATACGTCTTGAACGAGAATGCTATAGGATATATGAAGTGTCAAGAAAACCAATATGGCGGCTTACAGCTGCCATATTGTATTTTCGCCGGAATAAAAAATGACCAAAACCTATCGAATGAGGTATTCAAATACATTACCCCTAGTATGAGATTTTATAGTTTTCGAAAACGAAATGTAGTTTCTTTTAGTTCCATACATTTACTGCAGTTCCTACAAGTTTCCGCTAGAGGCGCTGCCAGTAAATGTATGGAACTAAAGGAAACTAGATTTCGTTTTCGAAAACTATAAAACTCGTACTACTTGTACTCGTAGTTTAAAAGACCATTTCAAAAATATATAATTCTTATAACTTAACAGTAGCAATTTTCTTTTAAGCTTCTTACAATATTTTCAATTTTTAACCCTCGAACAAAGAGACGAGACGAGATGGGGATGAGGATCGTAGCTGCGAAGAAACGAATAGACCTGAAAAGGGGAGGGGGAGAATCGTATCTTTCAAACGAATGGACCAATTTAGCTGCGGTTTTTTATGTTTCAAAGCTGAGATAAACAAGATTGTTCTTAGCTATAATGGGGCAGGAGGGGTGGGGAATGGATGAGGTTAGGATCGTAGCTCCCAAACGAATGGACCGATTTTGATGTGTTTTTTTATGTTTGAAAACGGATGTGATCGAGATGGTTCTTAGCGATATGGAAGGCCCCCCCTTCCAGAGAGACGGGGAAGAGTTGAGAAAAGGGGGGTGAGAATCGTATTTTCCAAACGAATGGACCAATTTAGCTGCGGTTTTTCATGTTTCAAAGCTGATGTGATCGAGATGCTTCTTAGCTATAATGGGGTGGGAAGTTATATATTTTTTTAATTTATGCTTGTAGATTATTCAAGTTAATGTTAAATGATTATTCAAGTTAATGTTAATAATATAGTCTAATGTTGCAATTGCAACTATGAAAGTAAAGTAAAATATGTTAGTAAAAAATTAACATTAAATTCATATAAATACTAGCTCCACCCCGCGGTTTCACCCGCGTGCCTCTGTAACCGTACATTTTTAGGGACAAAAAGTAGCCCATGTTTTAATCCAGGTTATAAGCTACCTCCGTACCAAATTTCATCCAAATCCGTTCAGCTGTTTAGGCGTGAAGAAGTAACAATGTTTGTATCCTTGTTTATTTTCTTTTAAAGTTATTCTTGAAACTTTAACACCTCTTTAAAAATTATTCTTGTATAGAACAGGTTGCAAAGTTTCCTCAAGTTAAAATTACCTTTTAAGTAAGGCGATACCCGAAAAGCCCATAAAACTCTATATAAGGAAGCACTTAGCTAACTGAATCTTTATCTTATAAAGATAAACTTAAACGACAAAATTATACTGATTAAAAGATTTTATCGCACATAAAACTTTGATTATATTGCTTGATTTATATTTTCTAGCATTTGAAAACTATTACTGTCCTCATTTTTTTTAAATGCAATAATACATGAAACTTCATGTTCAGAGTATACTTTATCAATTTCTTACGTAAAAAACTATTGAATAGTCAATTTATTTACTCACCATAATATTTTTATGAAATCGATAAACTTTAAAATTGTTCCATCTTGCAAACCCCGTCCTAACGGGTTAACTGGAACGTCCGAGAATTGGGTTACCATCAGGACCGGACTCAGTTTTATGGTACACAAACCCACTTGACCGTGGCTGACCTTCAGTAGACCCATCTCGTATCATCAGCTATTTCACGTACCGATTTACTGATAATAGTTTAAACCATGGCAATTAACAGGAGGCGGTAGATTAGCCCCCGTTTTTAACTTATGGTAATATATTCGTTTTGAAATTATGAAAAATGTGACTCATATTCTCCTGAAAAATATATTTAGTAGATAAATAAATCGGTGTAGAAGTGTGACAGACATCGTAATTCAGACATTTTTTTTTTGTGATCTGATAAGGAACAACTTTCTGCAATTTGAAATTGTTTAATCACAATACAATTATTTTGCATCGTACCTACCCGATAGACATATCATGCAAAAAAAAACATATCGAGTGATCACAATGTACGATGTTGACACTTCATAAAGTGTCATTAGCAAGAATTTTAAGAGGAACTAGTACTGTTTTTTCCGCTTTTGTATTATTTGCTCACACTCGTGCACGTTAACGAATACCTAATGGTTAATATTCCACCAATATTTCGTGTTCTCTCCGGAACTCCCTAGGAAGTTTTAGTAAATCTCTACCATTTTCAATCGTGGCTTGACTAGACTTATTGACCATCTGACTGACTGGGACTCGTCATTTTGACTATTTGTTGAAAAAAATATACTTGTTACATCTCTTTACTTGACACTGGCTAAATGCACAAATCATGCAAATCCAAAAAATACAAATAAAGTACTACTGTCATAGAATCGGTCAGTTAATATTATTTATGATATGTTAAAACAGCACGTAAGTTTAGTTTTAGTAGCCGCTAGTTTATTAATCGAATTCAACTACTGTTAAAACCAAAGAGGTTGAATTACGTATTTTTTTCTCTAGGTATAAAAACCAGCAGTAGGTATTTGACTGGCACTATGCAAAAACAACTGATTCAAAATAGATAATAATTATCAAAGGAAGTAATAAAATGGAATCAATGTCAAACGTATAAAAATATATATATAATAAAATAGCTTACAGACATCACGAAAGTTATGCAAATTAGCCGTTTGTTAATTTAAGCGTTGTTGCTAAAGAGTGTAATAATTATAATTTATTTATATGTAAAAAACGGTAGAACATTAATCAAACTGACACATGAAACGCCTAAAAAAGCTAGTTGCAGTCAAGCAAGTATTAATGTTAATAATACAAAATCGTTAAGACCGGCGGCCGTCAGCAGCCGACTGCAAAATTTCGCAACACAAGTGACAAGCAGAAACTTAATAACTTACTCAGAATGCACCAGCAAATTGGGAGCTCAGGACCGAACCGGCTCCGTAACCCTACACCGTTTTACCGAACTCCCCGACACATATAAATCGTATTTTTATTCAAATCGAGCGTACGTGCTGTGATAAAGTCTTTTTAAAACAAATAACCACTCGTTTAACCCAAAAAATATCATACAAAATCATACTCTATAATACAATAGAATAAAACTGATAATCTTATAAATCCAATTGACGTTCAAGACACAGAGGACATGAAACTTTACAGCTGCGGTAACAGAGTTGTAGTTTCAGATAAAACTGTTCCTGTTGCGACGCTTGTTCCTGACCGCGACAATGCTAAAAGAAACTACGAGCATTATGTAAACGAGGTAAATTATAATCTGATCACAGAAGCAGGAGAATGAGAATTGGATATTATAAGTATCAGATAAGACGATTATTATGATTCCATCTTAAAACTTATAGAGAAGAAAATATAAAGCTTCATTGGAATATGTTTTTCTTTTTATTTAATCCAGGGCAACAATGTTATATATTTTTTGACCTTTCCTAGAGTACATCATAAATATGGCCCCTATTAATATTACAATCTAGCCTTGAGTTAGGTTAATAAGTAATTTAATTTTAACTTAAACTTTTAAAATGTCTTAACTAAGAATGTGCACAATAAATGTTATAATGAAAATTAAATTATACTTTGCATTGCGTAGTGGTAATTATGAATTTATCTTTAAGGTGATTTCCAAGGTTGTCATGGCAAGTGATCGACTCCCTGTGTTTGCCTTTTAAATAAAGTTGTTCACACCGATACCTTCAATAATCGTTTTTTCCGATCAAAATGTTAATTAATACATTTTGTAGCTCCGAAGTTTTTGCTTCTTGGAATTTCATGAAACATTTTAATCAAGTCAGTAATGGTAAAGCTGCCAATCACCATCAGCTTGATATTGCAGTCAAATATTTTTATTAAAATAACATTATTGTAAAGAAATAATTACTATACTAAAATGTACACTTTTGCAGTTCGTGGAAACGCAAATGCTTAAACGCAATAAAAGTTTTATGCTATCGGGATAATATCGTAAAGTTGGATCAAAATAAGAGAAGTGTCTCCATACTCGGTAATGAAAATCGATATTTGTGTATGTCTTTATTTCTATAATCGTAAATTCAGATCCAGTTTCAGTTTAACTGAGCGTCAAACATCTCGAAAGTAAAAAAGTTCAAGTTACTCCTGAAATATAAAATTCACACCAATATATAAAAGTGAAACGTTGTCTGTCTGTTTGTTTGTTTGTTTGGGGAGTTTTCACTTCAAAAAGGTTAAACTAAATCCGATGAAATTTTGTAAATAGGTACCAATATAACAATATAGAGACCAATATAACGGAAAACGGGAAATTATTTTTGAATTGACGGATTAAACTTTACGTTTCTTCTTCTTCTTCCTTCTCACGTATTGTTGACAGATTAGTTCTGAAAATAAAACTAGATGGCGAGTCGTGTTTTCTGAATCGCGGTGACAAGATTCTCCGAGCCGAGCACATAGAAGGTTTAAATTAGTTTAGTCTCAGGAATAAAACTAGATGGCGAGTCGTGTTTTCTGAATCGCGGTGACAAGATTCTCCGAGCCGAGCACATAGAAGGCTTAAATTAGTTTAGTTTCGGGAACCCAAACCACATGGCAATGTCTTAAAGATCAACAAGGAGTGCCTATTGGAAAAAACGGAAGTTCACTATACTTACTAGTGAAACATTGTCTGTTTGTTTATTTGTTTCTGTTTGGGGCACTTTCACGCGATAAGGGCTTGACCGAATTTAATAAAATTTTGAATGTAGATGCTGTATACCATAAAGACCAATATAGGATACTTCTTATCCCGTAAACTTGGACACGCGGGCAAAGCCGCGGGGCGCAACTAGTAGCACATAAAGATCAAAGACTCATGTAACCATTAAAGAGGGGGATGTCTTAATAGGATTTTTTTTCGGATCGTAGGTACAAATTAACAAACTATTCGTTTTCGGCTGAATCGATCTTAACGAAATTTGACATGGAAATAGGGAGGAAATGTCATCATCACGAAGGACATAGACTATTTCTTTTACTTTCTATTTCGAAAGAAATCCCACTTGGGTAAAGCAGCAGGGCGCAGCTAAAAGTGGGCATAGCATATAAATGGAGTCAAAATATTAAAGAATAAAAAAGGAATTAAACGAATTTAGAACACTTGTAAGTCAATGAACTCGTTAAGAGATTAATCAATCTGCCAGAGGATTGTTTATGTTTTTTACTCCCCAATAATTCGCTGCAAAATTCCAATTTGCAAAATGTCACGTCACGACCAAAGTTGACACGTTCAAACTGTATTCAATTTCGTTTTTGTCAAATGTTTTGACCTGTTGCGCCTCTGCGCCTAAGGCTGTTGACACGCTGTGAGAAATATCACGTGACTTTTTTTCTTATAACAATAAGTAATAAACTTAATATTTACACCAAAAATCAAAATAGACATTGAGTACTACTTAAAATAGGTACAATAAGCGGTCTTATCACCACAAGCGATCTCTTAAAACAGTTTGTCTATTACGTTTATACGTCCCAACTTCTAGAACTGTCTTAGAGAGGGGAGATAGATAGATAGATAACTCGACAAGAAGAAGAGAGGGAGATACAGGGAGAAAGTGAGAGGTAGAGAATATAAGTTTTAATTTTTGCTCAAGCCAGCTGTGACACTGTCCAGTTTCAGAGAGAGGCTAGGTAGACCGTCTAAATTTAGCCTTAGAAGCCGTGTCCGATTGGGGCGATGCTAACCTTTTTAATGTTTAAAAAGAGTTCTCTAAACGGATCTCCATCTTCCCAAAGTGTAACAATGCCAATAGGCGACCATCTGGAGGTTTTGGGTGTCGAACTCACATCAAACCTGAATTTTGGGTCTGACATTGAATCCAAAGCCAAGGTAGCTGCAAAAAAGCTTGGTATTTTGTCTAAGATTTGGCGGTACTTCACACCGGGACAGCTTGTGAATCTTTATCAAGCACAGGTCCGATCTTGTATGGAGTACTGCTGCCAACTCTGAGATGGTTCTGCCAAGTATCAGCTCGAGTCTTTGGATTCAATTGAGAGACGTGCTATCAGACTCATTGGGGATGACACTCTAGTAAAGAGTAAGCTTCAAAGTCTGGCACATCGACGTGAGGTAGCAAGCCTATCGGTATTCTACAGATTGCACTTTGGAGAGTGTGCACAAGAACACCCTGATTCCCCCATCACCTTTCCTTCACCGTACGACTAGACGATCAGCAAAGCGCCACCCTTTTATGGTTGAAATACCTCGCACAAGAACGAAGCGTTACTCTTCTTCATTTATTATAAGAACTGCAAAGGAGTGGAATGCCCTGCCCTCATCAGTTTCCGGTAAATTATAACCCAGGTGTGTTCAAGTCAAGAGTGAATAGGTATCTACTAGGCAAGCGTGCTACACCTTCGACCACAACATCGCTTTCCATAAGGTGAGATCGTGGCCAAACGATAGCATAGTCCGTAAAAAAATATATGTGAATAATATAGTGTGCCACATTATTATTAATTACTTATTCTAGGCAAGCATATTCACTATACTTTTGGATATTTTTCTCCAATTAACAATTAACTTAAAATACCTACTATGGCGTTATTCCCAGAAAACATATTAGACGAAAAAAATACGCACAACGTTGCACGACTTTTAGTCGCAGCTTTAACCTTTGCCTTATTTGATAAAAAAGTCTTCAAACAAGTTTCGAGAAAGAGACGGCTACATGCGCCCGCGCATGACAAGTGACCGGATAAATGCATTTTAAATGAAGAAGGCTTAATTTTGATCTCGGTTCGTTAATTGAATGAGTTTTCGTTCTGTGAAATACAATTATTATGTTGATTTTAACGGTTCATATATCTTCGATTTCATTGTTATTGTTCGGTTTTACACGCTTAGAAGACAATAATTTAAAGGAAATATCAAATAAGAAGTAGAATTGCTAAAATACTTATAAATATAAGAAAAAAGAAGAAGAAGAATATGATTTATAGGCACAGATAACAATATATTTTTTTAAACTGTCATGGTTACGTACACTATAAGTATAATCATAAGAAACGGGATATTTACCACGGATACTATTTATATTGAGTTCCCGATATTTCGGCACTGTTGCAAGCGCCATGATCACGGATAACTGAAGTAACTGCAATATATCGGGATTTCGGGATATATCTGTACCGATATAAATAGTACTCGATATAAATAGTAGTATAAATAGTAACTCGATATAAATAGTATCCATAGTAAATATCCCGTTTCTTATGATTATACTTATACAGATAACAATTACAAAATTAAAAAAAAAAAACTGAAGAAGCTATAAAAAATCGGCAACAATCTTGATGTACCAAAAGGGCCTGCGCTTAGCAAAAATGACCAGTGTTAGCCTCCGGATGCTGATTTTCAGACAAACCCCGTGGGTCATATAAGTCTAAAAGTAATATAAGAATATAAACCTTGTTGTACTTTATCACATACGCAATGTACTATATTCATGTGGCTGTATAGTGGGGATGTAGGGCCCGGCTTAAAATAGATCCACTCCTCCTCATCCCGTGGGTACTGTGAAAACCAGACTAGAGAATTCAGGAGTGGTAGCAAAATTTTCTTTGTAAGTATCAACATGTACTGCGATCACCAATTGGTGATTATAGCAAACCCCCCTCAATAATATTGGGGAGGCCCGTGTTCAGCAATGGACGTCTTTGGGCTGACGCTGTGATTTAAAAGTATACTAATCCCAAAACTCTCTTCGTTCTAGTTAGAACTATAACCCCAAAACTAGCATCAAAATTGATCAAGCGGTAAATCAATATTGCACCGACAAAGGTTCTTGGAATATACAATAATTCAAAATCAAAGTAATATAAATTACAACATAATAAATATATTTATCAGACTAGTTTTTGTTTTGGAATAACTTGTTCTCCAGTTTGTGATTGATATAATCTTTTTCTGGGAGATTCGTAGATCCATTCGATAAGTAAATAAAATATACTTTTCTACTCTGTGTTATATATTCTATTGTATGACTTGGTTCTGATTAAACATTTGAAATCTCTATTTTGTGTTTAAAAGCTTCTTAGGTTTCGAGCAGAAAATTAAAAAAAAACAACGGTTGTGAAGAAGGATCGGTGTTCGGTACTTAAAAAAACAACGGTTGTGAAGAAGGATTGGTGTTCGGTACTTAAAAAAACAACGGTTGTGAAGAAGGATCGGTGTACGGTACTTAAAAAAACAACGGTTGTGAAGAAGGATCGGTGTTCGGTACTTAAAAAAACAACGGTTGTGAAGAAGGATCGGTGTTCGGTACTTAAAAAAACAATGGTTGTGAAGAAGGATTGGTGTTCGGTACTTAAAATGAGTAGCGGCTTTTGCTTACTGATCTAGCTATTGGCTCTTACAATTTTGATCAGAATTACGAATAAAACATATAAGTAACCGGCCAGTCAGGGACGCATCGGCAAAACGAATGAACCTCACTAAGCCAATCAGTATAAACTTCGTTACCTTATCTCTGAGTCATCCATTAGACCAGATGATTGATACAGGCCATTCCTGGCTAGTGCCCCCGCTGCGTGCAACATTTCAATAAGTACGTGTACTGCTAATGGTGATAATTTCTTCACTTCAACTCTTAACATAATGGTTGTTTATTTGATGATGGTTTATAATGTTTCTTTTTTGTTTCGGCTGAGTGTTTTTTGGTGGAAATATGTTGCCGTTTCTGTTTTGGAGGAACTTCTTCCTTATCTTCTTGAAGAGTCCTTTTAGGTCTTTTGGCCTCAACTGACAATATTTAAGCACAACTCTGTAGATGCATGATGACGATGGCCTCGTTGTCGTAACGGCAAACGGCGACCTATTTCTTTTATTTCCTAGTGTGCGCCTTGATATGGCTCGCCAGACTGAACTAAGCTTTAAAGCAATCACACATACTGCAGTAGAGCTGACCAGCGACTTTAAGCGTCTAAAGCTTTACGGTTTAGGCGCTTAAAGTCGAGATCTTCTAGACGCACATCGTCAAAAGCCTTTACGCTCTTGTAAAAGCTAGAACGCAATTTGGCTCTTTGGATATATAAAAAAAGGTCTTAACAATATTTGCAGTTTAAACCCAGAACAATTGCAAAGTTCCAAGCAACACTGAGCCATTTTTGGGACAACTTTGATCAAGGTGCTCTTGAAGTCTCTTTAATTTACAGATTTCCAGATTTATAAGTAATACAGTATTGCATGATACAACAATAAGCATAAAAAGAACAACAAATGGTCAATAGTTAATAGTGTAATGTAATCTGTCGTGACTTGTCTATACTGGCATAACTATGATTCGCTCAAAATCTTACACAACGCAGACGAAGAGTGTTTAATACTAATAATACTATAAACATTCCAATTCCAATCAAACACCTTTAAAACTCAATCATCACAAAACCACAAACAATGATTTTCATTAGAAAACTCTCAAAGGCTCGTTTTTTACCGTAGAACCAAACCAGTCCAATCATGATCGATTTAAAAACTCGGCCCGGTATCGATTGATCCGCTCTCTATCGGGATTGAGACATCTAACTGGTTCTTGAGATGGGCCCCAGTTGTGGTATGAGTAAAAAGAGGCATCGGCTTTCATAGTAATGGCAATAAAAAACTAGGACTTACACAAAAATGATTATTTTTAATCGATTTGCAAATGAGGATGTTCACGATCCGACTGTTTTTTTGTGTTTATGTTCTTTTATATTTGCGGTATTCCTGAACCAATATTGATGTTTTTTTGTAAGGGTAGATCATCAGTGTGTCCCCAAATAAACATGCACATTTTTTTTACTTAATACTGTTTATGACAACTGTCAGTTTTAAGGAAATATTTATGAATCGGTTTGTAGTTTTAAAATCGAATCATATACGATGAAATAAAACTTTTGTATGTGTGTGCTATCATAAATAAAATAAAAAATGCATCCAAAGCTCGAATTATATAACGACGATGCGATCTCAAATGATGCACAATTTGTAAAAGCGCTTAAATGACACATCTTGGTGCTTTTATTGCAAGACATCCATCCATATCGTACAACCGGAAACACCTTTACTCCTGCCACATATGATAACTTTAAACTGATACAACTGACGTTAAGTGTATGGAAAACTGTATGTTTATTTATTTACTGAAAACCACCTTCCCTTACCTTCTCGTTATTCCTCTCCGTGCACGGTTGTCCGGAAGACATCGCTCTGAGCGATAGCACGGGTGGTATACATATTGTTGAACTGTATTTTTAGCTATCATTTATCGTTGTACTTGTGGTGTTAAATGAAGAGTTAATCTACCTATCTTTTTTGCTACACAACTTTAGTTTTCACTGTCAATTTTATCAGTTCAGTTAAAAGTGATCGTATGAGGCCGCCAACTATTCAATTCCTTGGCTTTTCCAATGACAAATCAGGAAGTTCTCCCGCTGTCACCTCCTCCTTGGACCAACCGCTCCACCCACGCTAGTCATTACCCCTTCCCAGAAAACTTTGATGCTAGTTTTATAATCGCGCCTCGATAAGACCAAATTACTTAACGTCTTCCTCTAGTGTTTTATGTTACAATAATTGGTGTGATATAATAATAATAATATAATAATAATAATAATAATAACTTTATATTGCATTTATAAAAAAAGTAGCGATTGGTACGTATGTTCGTTGAAAAGATTTCTGAAGAGAATAGGCCAGGATGTCAATCAAAGATTTTCAATGGCTTGGCCAAGCGTCTCTATCGAGTGCTTACTTTTTTACCTGATTATGAAAAAAGAGGGTATCTATTATGTCACAGACTTTTAGTATTTATGTGTCTGTTCCCTCACAGCTCCTTAACTACTTTACTTATTTCAACATATTATAAAATACCGTTGAGTTCATCTTGGTGATACAGGCTAGTAACAAAAGATACCTCCATGGAGAATCGAGTCCGAATCATGATGAATATCAAATTCAAGAGCCTAAAAGCCCATTTCAAAAATATATAACACATGTGTATCTATATATCTATTTGTCCTGGAATCTTGCAACTCAAATTTCGAGCACTTCCCGATTAGTTATCTGGCTGAAACTTTCAGGGTAGGTAGCTCACAAACCGATGACAAAGCAATAATAGAAAAGAAAAAAGAAATCAAAAGAAAAATAATAATTAAAAAGCACCAAAAAAAGAAAATATTATAGTGAAATGCATTTTTTTTTTAATTATTCTTTTTCATATATTCATTTAAAGAAGGTGGTATTTTGTGACCCAGTTATTTTATCTAGAGAAATAAAACTGTCAGTGTTGCCGGTTCAACAAATATTTGGTTTTTGCCTCACTAGCCTATTCAGCTCTTTTTAATCTACGTCCAAATGAAGGAGGTTCGTTTTGATAAATTTAATATACTAAGTACTAATTTACGGATATGACTAGAAAAAATTGAATGTTTTGTCTTACTGAAACAATAAGAGAGATAAGATTCAAAATGACGCAGGCGAAACCAGGTGAAAAGCTACGAATACAAACATGTATTTGTCAATCAGCGTGTTTAGAAAATTGGTTCGAAGGTTGTAAATTGATCAATCGGTCACACGTCGTTTGCCTCAAAACGGCTTTGTTTCTTATTTCACGGCGAGTTTCGTTCCTAGTTTTTGGTTCCTTTGATTCTGAACACCTTTTGTTACTAGCCCTGTAATAGTTAAGAAAATACAACTTGTATTTAGTAGGTACCCCCTCACTTTGAATCAGCCCAAACAAAAGTATGGCAAAGCAAATCCATACAGATCAGTGTTTAAACGCCTTAGGGGGGGACTAACTAAAATGTCCATGTAAATGTCCATGGAACTTAAACTGACATTGTCTCATCTCATAACGTTAGTCACAGAATAAATAATAGTACAAGCACGTTAGTTCCGTGGACGCTCACTACTGCCAAACTACTGCTATAAGTTCCAAAATGGCGATAATCAAATGTTATCAACAAAAAGCCTGTCTAGAGTACGGAGTAATAGACAGTTTTTTAAGCTTTTCAAGGATAAATCTCGAAACCAGCGGAATAAATAAGAAATAAACAACTGACGGCTACTTTTTTGAATGGATCGCCACCCCTTTCGCCACTTTACCTAGATCGACTATCCGCCAAATTTATAAAAAGTTAATGATTAGTAAAACTGCGCACTAAAATATTGTACTGCGCAGTACTAATTGACGTTTATTAGCTTTTTATAAATAAGGCGGTTTATCTATATTCGACTGTATGTTTTTTTTATGGAACCGATTTCTCCGTCAGTTGCAGACTGATTTTGAAAATTCATTTTTTATTTGAAAGTGTAGACCTCCAGATTGGTCCCACGTACATATTATCAAAATTGGATCAGTTATTACTAGAAAATCCATTTGAAGTCGATTTTTTGTTTAGTAGGTATTTTGTAAAGCTCATATCTTTGACCCTTTTTGTATAATTAGGTAACCAACTTAAAAAAGTATTTCTCGACGAACTGACAAAAAAATAATTACTCTGTGGTACATTTTACTTACTGTCGTTTGGTCGAATCCAGCCTTAGCAGCTTATACTAGCTATTAATCTTGAAAACATTTTGGTTCTTCAAGATATAATGCAGGCGGAGAAAAGCTAAGCATCATGGCAGACAAAGTTAAAAGTATATATAGAGATTTCCGCCTAAATTGAGATGTGTCAGCAAATTAACAGATGTTCAACCGACTCACCGCTTGTGGCACAACAGTTTCATGTTTCAAACCTCCCGACAACAGAGATGTCGCCACATGCGCGAGTTATTCGCATTGTGCACAAAAAAGACGTGCCAACTTGATAATTCACTTTCTTAGAAAACAGAACGGTTCAGACATTGGGGTGTGTTTGTCTGTGATTTATGTTTTCCGTGGCACACATTCATGTTGACACGCCGAGGCGGGATTATATCTATTAATTTTAATTAGTGGCAACACATGCCGTCACTTTTGTTTAGGCTAAGAATAATTCTGGACTGGAATGAGTTGTCCAGATAAGTGTGTTGTTTACCGGTAATCTCCCATACAAGCGTAGTTACGTTATTAAAGTAAGGTTTAGGTTAGATCGAAAGCAAATTGTGTATAAAGTGTGTATAATATATAGAATGGCAAGGGCCATATCGATGTTAAAAAGTATTTTTCAGGTTGCAAAACTTATGTTTACTTTAGAGTAAGTTTTCAAAAGCTTTTATTTAAGTTAACCTAGATGTATGTCCTGGAATTTTGCTTTCGATTTCACCCACTTCCACTGAAGCGATCGGGCTGAAATTTGGCACACACGTTTGGTTCTCGTGACATGGCTACTGCATAAAAGTTGTTTAACTTATTCAATATTTAGTTAGAGGCGTTTCAATGAGAAGTTACAGCTTCTATAAGTTTAGGTAACCTATAGAAGCTGTAACTTACCATTGCTTATTTCAAAACAAAAAGGTGTTTAAACATAATATTAAATCTCAATCTATCTACAAAGTTTTGTTTGAAGTATTTTTTGAATGAACGCGTATAACGTTTTTATGGGAAAGGATTTGCATTTTGGGAAGCGTTTGCATCTTGAAAGATAACTAATATTCTAATGCATATTCCAGTACTCAGAATTGTAAAACCTAGAAAACCACATAAATGAAAACAATCTTGACGCTAATGCATCGGCGTGTCTGTGCCTACCTTAATTAAAGGTTCTTTCTATTATAATGTATAAAGTCAAAGTCAAAGTAATATATTCATAAAAAAACTTTACATGTCAAAGAGCTATAAAAATTTAAGAAATTAAACAATTAATTGTACATACATACAAATACATGTACACAATTAAAATTAAAATCAAATTATTAATATAATTAAAAAAAAAGAAAAAAGAATAAGATATGTCACAATAGGTAAAATGACAATGTATTAATACCTATTCATTAACAACCTACATAATTAGACTAGTCGGTGACACGTTCAGAACGCAATTTAGAGACTGAGCTGTTACCTCAAAGTGACTTATTCACGTTGAAGTGGTACCCCGAGCAAACATCGAGAATGAGATTTAATTCGATGCGTGAGTTCTTGAACAATAACAGAAAATGAACGGCCAGCACGCGTTTCATTTAATAAAAACCAGCATAGCTTTGCCAGCGCGGACATCTTAAATTAAAAATAAGTTTCTTTAGCTTTACCACCCCTTTTCATCCAAAATTTTAGGGATGTTAAAAAAACCCTCCCTAGTGCAATTTGCAGGAAATATATTATGATTATTTCCTCCAAATTGAAATCTTGGTCCAGCGGATGAGTGTGCGTTGTCTTTCAGCCAGTTACTGTATGCCTAAGTACAAAGACAGAAATTTGGTAGGTATTAAAACCTACCAAATTTGGTATTAAAAAGTTAACGAAATTCTTTTGAAAAAACTAAACCGTATTTTTGATTAAATTATTTTGCTACCTGTCATTATGTAGTGTATAATAATAATTAAAGTAACGACATCTCGAAAAGTGTTAATGGATTAATCTTATCTAATCTACGAAAAAATATTTTCGTTATAATAAAATTACTTGTTAGCCAATTCATGGCTAGATTGTTATAAAAATTACGCACCTGCGTAAGTCTTAAGAACCGTCGAAAATTTCGAAGTCGAAGTTTCTTGCCGATTCTTCTCGAAAGTGTATTCCGAATCGGTGGTCTGTTATGCAAATAATTCAAAGGGCCAGCCATTTCTCAGGGCCCCCTCGATCACTACCAAAAGTAGCGATCTAGTGGTGTTTAGCCAGACCCCCGTAATCACTGGCAACTGTCCAAGCCGAGGTTCGTACCTCCTGGGTAGCCTTCAGCAAGTTGCCAAAACTTAACTTTGGCGTGCGCCTTCTGCGTCACGCATTGCGGCGGAGCGCTTTCGCGCCCGCCCCACCGCGCCCGTTGACTCCGTAGAGGTCAGGTACAGACCAACAGCATAATATATCGTAAATCAAAAAACTAAAAGTAGGTAAAACATTATTTATCTATAATACTTAGTCTATTTATAAAGTTTTTTTTTTGTGCTATAGCATAAAAACAAATTGAAACGTGTAATTAAATTAAAACATATTATACAAGTTTAATTAAAAGCTATCTTCCATATCTTGCCATCAAAGATATTGAAGGCTGCTTTTAATTAAATATGTTTCAAATAACGAGAAGAGAACCGTTTCGTATCAGCGAGAAACAGTAGTTTAATGGTGTGACCGCCTTAACACTTTTTAATAGTTTTTTTACAACTTACATACTAAATATTTTTTCACTTCGAAAGATTTATTTAATTGGCAAGCTCATTCGTCCGCGTTTGCTATTTTCACAATATTTTTTTTCATAAATATTGCAGTGTGTAAATCCCTAAACTTATTTAATGTGACTGTTAGCTATAAAGCTGCAAAGCCTCATCCAAATCTGTTCGGCAGTTCCACGTGGTGCGAGAAAAATAAACACAATAACACATCCTTTTTTTTTTAATATATTGCGTTATGTTAATTCTTTTCTATTCCGTGTGTATACACATTATTACATTTACTTGTTCGATCTTTGCAAGCTAGATGGAGGGTAGTTGGAAATTAAACTTCATAAATACTTTATAATCTACAACCGTTTATTGATGGAAGAGTTATTTGTTTGTCGTATGAGGTAGCGCTGGCCTCTGGTGTCAGTGTTCGTCAGGCTGCCCGAGAGCCTCTGACATGGCTTAACGACACAGCCGGGACCGACAGCTTAACGTGGAAAAGTCTGTCAATGCGACTCTTGCCAAGGGTACATTGCTCTTCAACCTGACGAATCCGTGACGGATATATATCGTCCTGTGGACTATTGGAACCGCACCTTAGGTATAACAAAGGGTGCTGGAAGTGTTTTGCAGTTTTAAGTAAAACTGGAGCCGGCTGCGCAGTTCGGCTGAGCTTGGCTGCTTGGCGCTCCTGTCCTGTCCTGTCCTGTCCTGTCCTGTCTCCTCCCTCTTATGGCTTGCAGAGATAGTCATATTAGTTCCTCACTTGGTCCCGAGACTGTGGGTGAATCGGTACTTATGGTTCCTTTTACAATAAAGCTATTCTTGTCAACAGAAGACCACAAAAATTAAAACTACCCCAAACAAGTCATTACGGGGCCGGAAACACATGCGTGCAGCTTGTTGGTGTAGAATTTCTACTGAATTCACCCTGACCAATATAAATAGACTCCTGTTACACTGTCGTATTTCCTTGCTTTTTTGCTTGGCGTCAGCAAGTTGAAAAAATATAGTTAGAACTAGTTGTGGCAGTAAAAAAATTGACTTAGTTATAATAGAATACTCTTCTTCTTCTAATTTAAGAGCCCAGGTCTTGTCGGAGTGATTTCCAGCGTTCCTTGTCTTCGGCCAACGTTTTGACTTCCATAAACGACATGACGTTTTTTTTTATGGACGTTTACTCCTTTATCTAATTTGTAAAAGTATTATGTTTGCCTCTTCCTCTCTTGCCTTCCGTCTTCCTACATACAACCTACTAATTTGTAAAAGTATTATGTTTGCCTCTTCCTCTCTTGCCTTCCGTCTTCCTACATACAACCTACTAATTTGATTGTTTGATAAAATAGAAACATGTAACGACATAAAACATAAAGGTACAAAAATATTATGTACTTAGTTCCCACCAGGCAGGGATTTCTTTCGTATATCATTATATATAACTAGCTATGTGCGTGGTCATTTCTCTAGGTTAAAAGTACTCTATGTACTATTCCAAGAACTAAAATACCAATATACCAACATTTGATCAAAATACCTTCAGCCTTCAAAAAGTTTTTATCTATTGCTCGGCTTCTACTCATCGGATTATGATACCAAGTACACCAGTTTTTAAGTCAAACCCTAAGCTACTCAACATTGAACCGCATCGCAATCGGTCCAGTAGTTTTTACGTGATGTGTGAACAAACATACAGAAAACAAACAGAAAAATAGAGACATGATTTAAAAAATGTTATATTCTTGTTCAGTAGCTTATTTTAAGTACCCTAGGCTATATATTTTTTGATAATCTTTTTTGTACAGACTTTTCGTTCTTATTGCTTTATTACAAGTATAGAATATATATATAACACCAAATTATTTAAGCAAGCAGAAATGAATATCTGATTATTAAATGTAATTTCACCGTCTCTCTACTGCAAATATACAACTTGCAAGTTTCTGAACTTTCAGTGTAAAATACGATGTAACGTCACTCACCGAACTAATGGTACAGTCTCCGGCAGTCTCTCTTCGATCATAGCAGTCACTGAAAAAACTTGCGCTAACGAGGTGTCAGTTTACACTAGTTCTACCGTGTGTCAGTCATAATGGGCCCCCAATTATATGCGTGAACTTTATTACTGAGTTCGTTAATTTGGTCCAAATATAAGGATCTCATTAACACTGTGTTTACTTTATTAATGACCTGTAGAAGGTATCAGCAGCTTATGAATTTATACACCATGTTTTTGAAATGTTTAATTATTGCTCTGTGACCTTAAGGTATAGGTATTCCTAGTGACAGAGGATCAACTAAGGTGCATATTGTAAATAATCTACCTTTACATATAATAAAGCAATATGAACTAAAAAGAGTGTAAAAAGAAAATAATTTAAAATAAATGTCTAGGGTACTTACAGTTACCTACTGAATAAGTTTTTTTTTTAACTCATTTCTCTGTTTGTCTGTTTGTTTTCTGTATGTTTCTTTGCGCATCACATAAAACTACTGGAACGATTGCGATGCGGTTTTCAGTTATCAGGTTTTTATGAAATTCGTTCAGCCGTCAAATAGTTTCATAACGATTGCTCGGCATGTAATCATCGGATTAGGATACCGAGTACCCCAGTTTTTAAGTCAAATCCTAAGCTAACCAACAGTGAAAACCGCATCGCAATCGGTCTAGTAGTTTTTACGTGATGCGTGGTCAAACATACAGACAGACACAATTTATAAAAATGTTATATTCTTGTTCAGTATCCTATTTTAAGTACGCTAGACCATTTTATTAAATTATCTTCATTGTATAGATTTTTTGGTACTTACTGCTTTATTATAAATTATGAGAAAATTGGTTCTTGCCCTCTAATATACAGTTTTCCTCTTTACTATGTATCAGGTCCTAGTCAAACCTATATGTTACTGAACCCATAAAATCACATGTATTACGATAAATCGTATTCCGCACGAACGAAGTCGCGGCCAAAATGTGATAAAAGAAAACCTTAAATCTTTTCTTTCAGTAGGTACCTACTCGTACCTGTGGATTTAGAGAAACACGTAAAAAAACTAAACCTCATCGCTTTACTACATAATTTGCTGTTAATCAAAACAGTAGTGCCGTAAATCGCAGTTCTAACCCACTTCCATCTGAAACACAAAAAGAAAAGGACGTATCTTTATGAATAAATCATAAACGATGATCGCGAAATGAAGTTAAGTCGTTTTGCGAGAAAAAGACGAAGTTATACAAATTGAGTGGGAGAGAAAGGGACGGGCATAACTAGATCCGTCAAGGTGCAATTATGCTGTTATGAATATAATTTCGTGCTGTTAAAGCGATGGATGCGTCACATCACTTTTTTTCGTTTTCGTAGATTGAGACATAATGACTGAGAGAGCACCGTTTTTAACTGGGCCTACCTTGCAGGGTGGCAAAGAGGTTTCATTGTTTTATTTGTATTGCTAGCCGTATTTATCCAGTTTTTTTTATTGGTTATAGGTTTTAAGGTTTGCTTCGGATAAGGTGCTTTTGGAAACGTTGAGGACGTTTTCAAATCTCAAATTCCCCAAAGCCTGAAGTGAAATGTGTTTAATCAATGTGTCCTGCCCATATTCACATACGGTGCCGAAACATGGCCGCTACCAAAGAGCACATTTATAAGAGCAGCCCAACGAGCTATGGAGCGCGCCATGCTAGGCATCCGCCTGGTAGATCGCATACCAAACGTCGAAATTCGTCGTCGTACCAAAGTTGAATATGCGAATTGCCTGTCTAATGTGGAGATGGACATGATATTTTTGGCAATTTGGGAGGAAAACAGGTGGACTAAGCTAGTCACCGAATGGTATACGAGAATGGGCTGAGATCTCGAGGCAGACCACCAGCCCGATGGTCAGACGATATTGTGAGGCCAATGGATGAGGCTAGCACAGGACTGGAAAGACTGGCGCGAACGAAAGGAGGCCTATACTCATTAGTGTGTGGATATGGGCTGATTAGATAAATAGATAGATAGAAAGGTTCGTTTTTACCAAAACCTCACCTTAGTCGAAAGTAAACGCGCAGGATTAATTTTGTTGGGTTTTAGCATAGATCTAATAAGTGGGATGATTAGGTACAACCAGTTTCTCGGACGTGAACCGCATAAATTAGGTGCAACGTACGCAATTCCAAAATACCGATTGGTCTTCTTCGGCCTTAGTCGCAATCGGAGTAGCGTTTGTGTGACTCTTATTAGCGCTACAGTCTGCGTGTCTCTCTACCTTTGTTGTTGATGCCGAAACACGACGGTGGAAATGTAGCTGTGTTTTGTACGTGATACTATAGCGTGACGTATATTCTCCACTTTAAGTAGATACATGGGGTTTAGTGTTAGCTTCTGTCAGCATGTGGAGTTCAAGATACCCTTTTGTACGTGATACTATAGCGTGCCGTATATTCTCCACTTTAAGTAGATACATGGGGTTTAGTGTTAGCTTCTGTCAGCATGTGGAGTTCAAGATACCCTTTTGTACGTGATACTATAGCGTGCCGTATATTCTCCACTTTAAGTAGATACATGGGGTTTAGTGTTAGCTTCTGTCAGCATGTGGAGTTCAAGATACCCTTTTGTACGTGATACTATAGCGTGCCGTATATTCTCCACTTTAAGTAGATACATGGGGTTTAGTGTTAACTTCTGTCAGCATGTGGAGTTCAAGATACCCTTTTGTACGTGATACTATAGCGTGCCGTATATTCTCCACTTTAAGTAGATACATGGGGTTTAGTGTTAGCTTCTGTCAGCATGTGGAGTTCAAGATACCCTTTTGTACGTGATACTATAGCGTGCCGTATATTCTCCACTTTAAGTAGATACATGGGGTTTAGTGTTAGCTTCTGTCAGCATGTGGAGTTCAAGATACCCTTTTGTACGTGATACTATAGCGTGCCGTATATTCTCCACTTTAAGTAGATACATGGGGTTTAGTGTTAGCTTCTGTCAGCATGTGAAGTTCAAGATACCCTTTTGTAGTTCATTAAAGTCTCATCTAATTGAATAAAAACAATTAACAGTTTCTCCTCTTCTCTATCTACATCTTCTCAATGTAGCTTAGCAGCCCTGTTATAGTCGTTGGTGCTTGCAATTAATTTTCCTATTTTTAATATGATGTATTAATGTGTACAAAAAATACTTTCTAATTGTTTGTGTGACATGTTTGTACATATAGGTACAATACAGTTTCTGTTTGTTCATCGCAATTTTAAATTGGAACGAAATGGTTTGATAATGACACCTCAGATTTAACTTAATTTTCTTTACATACCTCTTTTTTGATAAATAAATAACGATTGTTCTACTAAAATAGTATTTTTTGTTGCGTTTTCTTCCTCCGCAAACAAAAAAGTATTGAAACGAATGTGATATCTACCTGCTTACATGAGAGAGATCAATTTTAGACCTTTCAATCAACTCAGATCTTCGTTAAAACTAAATGCCGGTTGTTTTTACACGTAGTTCTCAGAATCACATGCAATATATACATATAGTTAGCACTGTATCGGCTACCTGAACACAGCCACACCCATGTTTTTTAATATTCTTTTGATTAAATCATAAAAAAGCTTCGTTAGCGAGTGCCAAGGGTATTTGTTACGACTAATTTAACTAAGCGTTTTATGACATTTGATTGTTTCTGTTCTAACTAGAGCGACTTTTATGATTTTGGAGGTCTAGACCACTGCGCAATTTGTTTCGTGATGTGACATGATATTTTAATTAACTATTGACATCAACATTTGTGTATTTTCCTATGTCTGTATATATTTTTCCGTGGTGTCAATACTTTCAATAAAGAGTTAACCAATCTATCTATCTATCTATCTATCATTGTAAGTTAGTTGCATTTTTTGTCTATCTAAGTAATTACAGGTCGGTATTATAATTAAGTAATGTGAGTATGTCTGTCTGTGTGTGAAGGTTAATGCGTTTAGAAGTGGAAATTCAGTATTTCATGAAATGTTTTTTCCGAGCACCGTGTTCACGCCAAGCCGATATCGTACATAGACCTTTTTTAATCCTACTTGTATTAAAACTGAATTATAACCCAATTATGGAGTTCTCCATGGACCTCTCATAACTAGTGCGGTAGTGTCAAATTGACATAGGTACAATATATTAGAAATGGTATTTTGGTTAAAGTTAGGATTTAATGGAATAACCTTACTACAGATTTAATTTGTGTGATCTTTTTGTGATAGTTAAGATTTCAAATTTTACCTGGCAACCGTGAGATTGGATCTCCCGATACCGAAACAAGTTTCTTACATAACTTAATTCATAACCACTCTATCACCCATCGACAGACCCCACAATTAAGTGGGTACGAGCATCTCATTCATTTTTTATCCAGTGAATATTCAAAACCATAAAAAATACATATTCCGACATTACGAATTCAACTCGCAACGCCTTCATCTCGCCGCACATTCGAATAACAACCAAACTCGTAACTTGCGAGCGCGTCTCATTAGTAACCCCGTTACAAAGTCACTACGTCCAAAGACGCCGCCCAACAAAGCCATTGACATTCATATTTTAACACCAAATGTGACCACGAAACCACTAGATGTCTACGAGACTAATTTTACGCCCAATCGAATCGGATAAGAATTAATACATCAAATCGACTCATATCGATAACCTGTACGAACAAAAAACGACTCAATGGTAACACCGACCGCTTCGGTATTAAATCAGGCGGAAAAATATCGTAAAGACAATTTTCGAGTGAGTTTTTAGCGCGCGGTTACACCAATGTCGTTAGAGTGACCATAGGAAACTAATGGAATTCGGGTCAGGTTCAGTTTCGTTCAAATCCGATCGGTGATAAGATTCTCCTTTTTGGTTTTGGAGGACACGTCGATCCGATCTCACAAAAGATGAAGACATAAAAATTTCCGCGGTGTCCGCGCGGTGCGTCAAAAGCGGACCACATACGTTATTTTCGTGGGATTTCGAGGCATGCTCGTTTTGTTGGGTTTGCCAAATTTGTGGCCGATGACGCCTTCGCCTCCCAACCTATTATTTCTGACTAAAACGACCGCTCGGAACACCGGCAAAGGAGCGTGATCAACAAATCAAAATCGTTTTAACCTCTTTTTTTGTTCGACCCTTTCGGCGTGTTTGTTTTCTTAGGTATAAACGATGTGATTATAAAGACTAATTCGCGGCTGAATAACGCCTCTTCGATAAACGATTTTATTTAGCTCTGTGTTTAGAAAGAAGACCTCACGGAAATCACCCATCTATCTATACCTACTGCCGTTACATACTGACTGGCAGATTACGCACAGCCTAAACTGGTGGAACTAGAGATTTGAAATTTGAAGGAAATAATCCCCTAGGGGGCATATAATAAGGATTTTTGTGCCATCCCGAAGGGTATGAACGGGGGTGGAAAATTTGCAAGCGGGCAAAGCCGCGGAGCGCATTAATAGTTATTGATATTCTTGAATCAATCAATTTTATGCCATTATTTTAACATTAGGTAAACTTACATTTTGGGTTTGTTTATTTCAATTTTGTAGTCAGAGATAACGTTTTATTGTTAATATTTATTTAAACGTTTTATTAAATTTACCTTTGTTTACGATTCTCTAAATTCTGAGAAAGTAATAAAAACATCAGACGGAATATATTCAGCTTGTTAACAATTAACAATGAGATATAAAATTCAAATTAGGGAGCTATTTTTACGACTCTCTTAAAATTTGTTAATGATATCAATTCAGTAGTAGCTCGTTAAATTCGACCTTCACAACAAGATGGCGAACACGTATCAAAGATGGCGTCCACAACAAAGATGGTATAGACATTGTCAGCCGTGAAATAGGGTGTCCAATTAGCGCGTCCTATCGGGACTTGCCTTATTTACTGCTGAATCGTTTTCCGTGAAATACCTCGTAAAAGGCAGCCGATATTTATTAATCACGATTCGCGTTAAGTGGATCGTTTATATTCAGAGTGGTCGCTACATGTTGACAACTCAATCTTCTGTTATTATGGCTTGGGTGCAGAATGATTACACATAAATAAAACAGTACCAAAGCTTGCAAGTTTTTACCAGGCTAAGTTAACTAAGCTGAAAACTTAATGTCGAAGCACATCCGGAAACAACAGTGTGAATTTAAGTACTTGCTACTCTTACATAATATAAACATAAATTGCGAAGGGAAGGTAATGGCCGTTCTGTACGGTACGTTATACAATACCTATTTACTGGTCCATATTAAAGTTTCTGTATGCTTCAGCTTAATTTTACTGTCAATTTTAATAACAGCTTGTTGACATACACTTCTCACTGAAATGTAGGCACTGGTACAAAATAAATACACGATCGAATTAAAAGTATATTACTGCACTAATATTATATACAACGGAACTGACTTTAAAAAATGTTTCTTTTAGAAAGCTACATTATCAGCAAGTAACATGAGCAGTATTTTATTTTTCAATTGTGGTTTCTTTGAAAAATGCATTAATGTAACCCATAAAGCATCAACAATTTGCCTTTAAAAATGTCTTGATGACATGTTGTCTTGGAAACGAAATAATAACAAGTCTATCAAATATGGCTAACAATTATAGTAGGTAACCGTCTTTTATTCAAATTCGTCAGCCAAAACACGGGTAGAATCATGTACAAATAATGGAAAACCCTCGCGAAGCCAGCGAGTCTCAAGCATAAACAGACGATTTGGCTTATTTCTTAGGTAAGTCCGGAACTGTTAATTATTCTGTGGCAGAAATTAGTTCTTAATAAGTAGAGATATTCTAGAGAAGACCATCACATATTCGTTGAATGTGGGCAAGTTATATTCTGCCATTTGTATGAAGACTCGATACTGTATTCCGTTTTAGATAGAGTGACCAAGCTAAACTTGATTTGTGGGCTCTAAACCAGACAGGCGACGGAGATGGTTCGCTGCTTCTTTGAAAGAGACGTTATTATTTCTCATTTGCATACATAATGTAGTTTTTAGAATACTTTATCGTATTAGCATAGAGTTAAGGTAGGTATCGATGTTGAGCAAATTGAGTAATTAGCGGTTTAGATTAAACTTGATAGATCAATCTGCTTCTCGTTTTCATTGTCATAATTTGAAACAGAGCTAGAATATTTTTTCAAAGATTTTGTTTGTGATACGATGTTGCAATGTTCTTATCACATCTATTGTTTCAGGTCTGGAATACCTGAGTGCGGCGAGGAGCTTACACCCTGAACTGCATGCTGCTGGCAGCACCCTCGCCAGTCAGGACTTCCAACTTAGTTTAGATGGTAAGTTGTAAGCCATTTGCCTCCTTATTGAACCTACTCCTATTCGAACACAGGATTTAAATTAAATACTAATTTAACTAATTGATGTTGCATGTGAATAATTTGCTTGATAAAGTCATAGCAAGTACGCGGTGTGGTAATTTTTATCCATATATAGAATATAATTGTAAGGATAAAAATTATTCAAATATTTGATATCCCCAAAAAGCGACCTGAGTGAATTTATAAGCAACAAACGTTGTATCGATTTTTACAACCAACTTTTTTATACAGCGTAATGATGTTTGTTTGTTTGTCGTATGAGGTAGTGCTGGCCTCTGATGTCAGAGTTTGTCAAGCCGTCCGAGGGCCTCTGACATGGCTTAACGACTGCTATTAATCAATAACAGCCGGGACCGACAGCTTAACGTGCCTTCCGAAGCACGGAGCGATGGAAAACCGCACATAACTTAGAAAAGTCATTGGTCCGGGGCCTAGGTTTAGCGTAATGATGAGCTACGGCCACGTAGATTATTTGCAGATCATGCGGCATTCGCAACTTTGCAATAAGTTAATTCTGTTTACCAAGACCAAAGCTTGCAAGGTTTTTATATTTTTAACTGACTTCAATAAAAAGTAGGTTCTCAAATTTATGTGATATAGTTGAAAATGCGTAATATTCATATATGTTAGTCTATATGAGTGACTAAGCATAAGTATATATCAAATTTCGTTATGTATGTTTGTATGTATGCTTGTTTGTTTATTTGTTTGTTTGTTTACGTATTTCTCGGAAACTATAAGTCCGATTGTAATAATTCTTTTTGTAATAGTTTCAGTATCCTTGAACTTAGGAAATAATTTAAGTTTAGTCAAAATCCGTTCAGTTGTTTATAAGATATGGACTGTTTCCATGAGGTATGGCTTTTTTCTCAGCGAACGGAACTACTTCATTTTCTTAAGCCTATTTTAACGAAACTAAAGAGTAAGCTAAGAGTAAGACATAAACACTAATAAAAAAACGACTTCAAATCGTATAAATCATAAATGTTTTATTTATTATTTTATTTTATTAGTTTTTATATATCACTAGGTATAATCCTTGAGCACCTCATTTTCATACTTACAGGTTCCAGAATAGGCTCGCCCACCAGACTGAGGCTATCTGGAGGGGCCATAGCAGCATCCGCCAACCGGAAGCGAGCGGTATCCTGGAGTCCTTATTCTGCTGAGTCGTTAGACCTGGCGGCTGTGATCAGGGCCTCGCCTGCCAGCTTGGCGGTCAGAGCACCTTCGGCAGCTTCTACTGGCAGCTATGGACATCTTAGTGCAGGTATGGTTCAAGTTAGGGATAGTTTCACCTACCAGCTGAGGTTATCAGGCAGCATCAGCAAACCGGAAGCGAGCAGTAACCTGAGATGAGTCGTTAGACCTGATGGTGGTGATCAGGGTATCCCAGAAGAAGAAGAAGGTTATCCGTTGCCAGCCAGGCAGTTAGAGCACCTTCGGCTGAATGGTAATGAATCTTGTTTATTTAATTTTTAGAAAATTTTGCCCACAAAAATCTATGAACAATTGTTTAAGTAAACTTAGGGCCCTGGACCTGCAGTCTCGACATAGACAGCGATTGTTTTACAATCGAAATCGGTCGCAAAGTCCTAACAATCTGATATTTCTAGTATAAAAATAGAAGTATAGTAGTAGTAGTTTTATAGTGTGATAGTCTCTACCGTACAGATACAGATGACAATCGTTAGCTTTGACAGTTACTCGTACTGTCAGAAGTTATCAATTGTCATCGGTATCTTTACTGTAGAGACTAGCAAATATTGGACTTTGCGACCAATTTCGGTTGTAAAGCAATAGCTATCTATGACGAGACTGCAGGCCCTGGTATGTTGTGGATACTATTTTCTTGTGATAGTAATAACACGGTGGTAAACAGTAAGATGTTATCTTTGCAGAGGAATTTACTTGTGACAAAAAACGAAAGATATTTCTAGGCTCACTAAATTTGGATACCTTTCAAAATCTTTTCATTTACCCCGGTGTGATTTGCTTCATCATGTCATCATGTCAGCCTTTAGAAGTCCACTGCTGAACATAGGCCTCCCCCAAAGAGCGCCATGTCGAGCGATCCTGTGCCACTTCCGTCCACCGACTTCCTGCGATGGCTACAATGTCGTCGGTCCATCGTGTGGGGGGTCTCCCCACACTTCGCTTGCTTGTTCGTGGTCGCCATTTGAGAACCTTTATTTCCCAGCGGTTGTCGGTTCTGCGAACTATATGGCCTGCCCATATGGTGTTTGCTTATTGTTTTACAATAGTTAGATGGCTTAATAAGACCAATGTAAAAAAATAAAAAGAATGACATGCGGGCAGCATCTACTTTTCTCCCAAAATAATTTATTTGTAGCCAGAAATGGAAAAATCGAATGCGTTGAAAAGAGATCAGTGAATATAAAAACACTACAGAAAAACATGTCTAAAATGATTTATTAGACTAATGCTTGCTTGCTTGTCGTATGAGGTAGTGCTGGTATCTGATGTGAAAGTTTGTCAGGCCGCCTTAAGGCCTCCGACATGGCTTAACGACTGTCTTAATGGTGATTAGTCTAATATATAACGATTAGTCTAATAACTAACCATGACTACTATCTGTTTCAGGTGCAATATCACCAGCCCTCTCCCTCTCCCACGCGTCTTTAGCCCAACAACTCCTCGCCCGAGGAGGCGTGATGAGCAGCAACGGGGTCCTAGCCGGTGGGGTACTGCTGGACCCCGCGCACCAGCAGGCAGCGGCGGCAGCGGCGCACCATGCTGCGCACGCGCATCTAGTCGCTGGAATACATCGGTAAGCCTCTAGAGGAACTTGATAAGTTTCTAGTACGCGGTGTAACTCAAGGATCTTCTTATCATAAAACCTAACTTGATACTGTAGTACTAAGCTACTTTCGAACAATTCTAATAAAACTCTTTTATATTGAGATACCAATAAAACAGTACCATGACATGACTTACTGACTGACAACGCACAGCCCAATCCGGTGGTTGAAGTTTAAAGTAAATAGAGGTGCACTAAGACGGGATGGGATGGGACTTTATTTTTGAGCATACAGAAACATTTTATGTTACGGCTCAACGGATTTTGTTGAAATTTAGGTGTAGGTATAGTTAGGTCCTGGAATAACTCATAGTTCATCATTATCATTATCATAATCATCCACGCAGCTGAAACCGCGGACACAGCTATTAATAATTAAATCTTGAATACAGGAGGATCTTTTATGTGTTTCATTCAAGAACTAGTAACGGTAGGAATTACATTTGCAGGACAATCCAAAATGTTTTGGAAATATCAACCCATGCCCTTTGCGTATTTGTTTCAACCGTTGTGCTTTGAGATTGGCTGTTTTCATTAAACCATTAATTAAAACAGCCAATCTCAAGGCAAAACAAGTCAATACTGTCACCAGACAGACCAGTTAGAGTACACAGTCTAGTGTGTGACGCGTTTTACTCAATTTCATTAAAATTTGATGCAGATCAATCAAAAATAAGTATAATTTAAAAAATTAAATAAAAAAAAATTTAAGCTTTTACGGGTTCTTTTTTTGTTGCTTTGTAACTTTTACGTTTTCAAGTTTTTTTCTCTTGTTTTTCTTTTAACAAATTAGAGGTTGTTTTTTTTCCTTTTCTCTATTAACAATTTTAAGTTTTTTTTTGCATTGTCGTTGGTTTGTGAGCTACCCTGAAAGTTTCAGCCGGATAGCTAATCGGGAAGTTCTCTAAATTTGAATTGTAAGATTCCAGCACAGACAAAATACATAGATACATACATGTGTAGATAGATACAAGTGAAGTTAAATAAAAGCTTTTAATTTGCTTTCCGTTCATCAGATCTCACATATCCTCACCAACGCAACTCCTGATGGGTCCCGTGGATGTCAGACCAGGCCTGGGGCTGAACGGGACTCCACCGCAGCATCTGCAACAGCCGTCACAGCAGCCTGAGATCACTAGCATCATGGAAGCTGATAGGTAAATAATACAAAAGCTTTCATAGCACCTCAGGGAGGATATATTGATGCGAATTGGCACAAGAGTTGGTATAAGAATTGGCACAAGAGTTAGAATAAGTTCTGGCAGAGTTGTTGGCACAAGAGAGACAACTTGTGTTTGCTGATGACATTACAATTATAGTAACATCAAACAAAACTGTGAATTTTATTAGTAATTACACACTTGTCATTTACAATATAATTAATTCCATAGTTATGCTTGACATAAACAATTTAAAAATTAACGTTTCAAAACTCATCATATCAATTTTTAATAATATTAATATTGAGTTAATAATGGACATAATATTGATGAACCAAATAAGGTATCATTTTTAACGTAGATAAAGAATTAAATTGGAAACCACAGGTAGATAAATATGTAAAAAAAATAAACAGCTACGTTTATGTATAAAACGTTTGCGGAAAACTTCAAATAAAGAGACTACACTATTAGCATACCACGGCTACATTGGTTCACTCCTAAGATATGGACTGATTATTTGGGGATGTAGTACTGACTTTGTCGAGCATTCGTCGCCCAAACAAAATGTATTCGAGCAATCGAAATAAAAAAAAATGTATTTCGAGCATGTATGTATTGTTTGTGGAGCAACACCATTAGACAAAATGTCGACCACTTTTCAAACAACTGAAAATACTACCACTGCCATGTCAATACATTTACAACATATCATGTTTTGTTAGATAACTCATCTATATTTACACGATGGCGAGTGAAGTTTTTCCATGAAACACAAGGAACAGAGATAGATTGGTTGATAATTATGCCCATAGAACCGCACTATATAATAATAGTAGTTTATGAAACGGTACCATAATAAGGGGTATTAAAACACGAGAGTGTTTTAAAAAAACGAGCCGTAGGCTGGTAAAAGCTCGTTCGTCATGCTCGTTCCTATTTTTCTGTGATGTCAGGTGGGGACAAATTCTCCTCACTAACACTGCTGTCAGACATTTGTAATCAGGATACAACTTTTGATCAACAAAAACACATTAAATTGGTGTATTAATGTAAAGTAAATTATGGCGCCAAAATCCAGTCCATAGCGAATTGGCACGCGTACGGTGTAACACGCGCCACCATAGATAATAAATTACGTAAACTCTCGTTGTGCGGAGCCAACGCAGTGCTTTTAATGGGAAAAATATATTATCGCACTGTTTAGTTCAAAAAACAGTGTTATAATTTATTATTTTTTCTTATTAGAGACGTGCCGTGCGTAATGTATATCATTATGGCACCATTTTTGAGTTCATAATCCGGATTTAAAGATATGAGTGGAAATAAAATATAATAAATTACCGCAGCAGACGAGCTGTACCTTTTTCGCTAAATTTAAATATGAATTAAGAGCCTGGTTGCTGGATCACAAATTTTAATGTAATTATATTGACTACCTAGATTCACATTAGGCTTATTATTATTGTCATTTAAATATAATTACTATTTATCGCATGATGTATGTACCTATCAAATTATAATTTAAGTTACGATTTTTACATGTCATTTAATTGGCGACATGGTTAGATCTTTTCATTGTATAATATCAACTTATATTAACTCACATTTGTAGCAAATATAATATATTCTATTCTAACCTAAGTGCGTTTACCTTATTTATCTTTTATCTAACGGATTTCCATCATCCACAGTGCATCAGGCATGACGCAGCGCAAGTCACCCCCCGGTCACGGCATGTCCCGGGACCACCACAGCAACAAGCCGCTGTCTGCAGCAGCTGAAAGCACTGTCCATGATGGTATAGACTCTAAGGACGAGCCGGGAGACTTTATTGAGACTAACTGCCATTGGGTAAGTTGTGAGCTGTTTTTGTCATGTTTGCCGCTGTCTGCAGATGCTAAGAGCACGCTATAATAGACTGGATCCTGGAGACTTGTTGAGTTCTGAGCTGTTTTTGTTAACATTGCCGCTTTCTGCAGCTGATAAGAGCACGGTCCTCAATAGATTGGATCCTGGATACTTGTTGAGATTGCGTGAGTTCCGAGCTGTTTTGATGAGTTAGTCGCTGTCTGCAGCTGCTAAAAGTAAGTCCCTGAATAGATTAATATCTAAAGATGAGTCTGATGATTTATTTAAACTGTCATTGAGTACCTACTTAATCAGTCCGAGCTGTTTTGTTTCGAGTTGTTTTTGTTATGATTTGTTTTGCTTTATTCGGTGACAGGCGCACTGGCGATCTATGAAATTCATTGAATCAATTATCCCTTTATTTTGTTTAGATCTTTTCTAAGAGTGATCATTTCTGACGAAGAAAGCATCATTATCATGCTGAAATAATGTTGTAACACAAAAAACAATAAAAAGGTTGGTGTCCCAGGCTGCCAATACCTCGCACCAGCCCTCATAAAGTATTATGTTGGAAACTCCAACACAGGGAGTGATGGAGTTTCCAACATAATACAACTTCACAAAGCACTGTGCTACAGATTATAAAGTAACACTACAAAGTGCTCGAAACGTCAGAACTGAACTGTTGAAAAGCAAATGAAGTAATAAACATGATAAAAACCGTTATAAAGTTAATTAAGATAACAACCGTTTGATTTAATGGTTTATCTAAATACTTTGCAATAGTCACCTTACTTACTTTTTATCCGGAAAATTGTACACGCGGGCAAAGCCACGTGGTACAGCTAGTAACTCCTAATTCTAAACTCATCATGAAATGTTAATATATTGTGTACTTTATTTTCAGGTGGACTGTAAATTCGAGTTTCCGACCCAAGACGACCTGGTAAAGCATATCAACACGGACCACATCCATGCCAGCAAGAAGGCGTTTGTCTGCCGCTGGGTCGGCTGCTCCAGGGATGAGAAACCGTTTAAGGCGCAGTACATGCTGGTGGTACATATGAGGAGGCATACGGGGGAGAAGCCTCATAAGTGTACGGTGAGTATTATCATAATAAGTTTAATTTCCTTTGCTAGGATTCAGGTCTTCTCTCAGAAAAGGAGTAATCGTCCCTCTTGCAAGATTCCGTTGGTCTGTGGATTCCCACCTCATTGTCAGCTATTCCACCTCCAATCGAGTAATACAGGTTTTCGATTTGAAGTCGTGTCCAGTAAAACTACTGAGCAAAGATGAGACATAAGACCAATGTCTCAGGGTTATGGCATTGCTGACGAGCAAAGTGCAGTGCCTTGCAAGACTCCAATTCAAAATTTTGGTTGCCATTGCTATAATGTTGTGGGCATGTTTGATAGTTAACTTATATTTTTTCCACAACATTGCAACCCAAGACAATAAAAATGCTATCCTCAGTTTTTCTGAGACAGGTATGTTTCAATCGCAACCCCAAGTTTAATATTCAACTTGTTATACCACGGGAAAGTATAATGATCCATGGTCCAACAGGTCTTGAGGCTTTCTCGCCACATTTCTACTTCACATTTAGTTCGGTACATCTAAATCATTTCATAATATTTATATATTTCAAGACTTTTAATTTACTATTGTTCATTTTCAGTTCGAAGGCTGCTGCAAAGCCTACTCCAGGCTGGAGAACCTGAAGACCCACCTGCGGAGTCACACGGGAGAGAAGCCCTACACCTGCGAGTATCCTGGCTGCGCTAAAGCATTCTCCAACGCCAGCGATCGAGCTAAGCACCAGAACCGGACCCATAGTAATGAGGTAAGAAGCCGTGACTTGAAGAAGCACCTTCGAGTTAGAATTAAGCAATGACATTACACATTAACGGGTTATGTCATACAAAATGGCGTCTCAATTTCGTTCACGCTGCAGTCCGTTGCCTAAAATGAAATATTTGAAGATTCCCAGTATATTTATTTGCTTTTTCATCGTTACTGTAACAGTCTTTGAACGCACACGCCGTCATTATGCGATGTCTGCGTCGCGCACGTTGGGTCGCCTCACGCTGACCCTGTTGCAGAAAAACTTTTATGTCGTTTTGTGGGGTAATTAGGTGTTCATGAGCGCGTATATGGCGCATATGAATACCTCCTTTTTATTATAATATCCTTGGTAGATATTAAGACAATTATTTATAAGGTTTGTTCAAAAAGAGACCCGTCGTGGGATTTGAGGACACAGCTGTGCGCCAACTTATTTTTTTTCTTTTGTGGGAAATACAATAGCGCGTCTGTACCGTTTTGATCCTATTACAACTGTAACTATTTCTTTAGTATATGATTCTAAATGCCAACGGAAAGAAACCAGCTGTTAATTAGTTCATAATTTGGCCACGATGGGTCTCTTTCTGAACAGACTCTAAAACAAATTTTTTTCAGAAACCCTACGTGTGCAAGGCGCCTGGCTGCACGAAGCGGTACACTGACCCTTCATCATTACGGAAGCACGTGAAGACTGTGCACGGAGCTGAGTTCTATGCCAGTAAGAAACATAAAGGTAACAACTTCATCTGCACTATTATTTATCTCAAACCAGACCCAAACCGATTTAGCTCATAGAAAATCTACAAAATCTATATAACGTTCTGGATAAATTTCACGTTCCTGCAGCTCCGCAAGTGATTGGTGGATGTAGTGTATAAAGTTCACTATGCAAGCTAATTTTTAACAAAACTAAAGTACCTATGACGATGATGATGAGACATGGCACAGTACTGGAACCCTGAAAGAGAATCTCATCATATTTTTTCACCAGGATGCAGTAGAGGAGACGACTCAGCAGAATCAGGAGGTGGCGGGGCTGGATCCTCGCCGCGATCTGAAGAGGGCGGAATTCCAATCGGCATCAGAGGGCATACGTCATCAGCATCTGTCAAAAGCGAGAGCCCTGCGTCTCCACTACCCCTTGGAATGCATACCTCCGCTCATCAGGTAAGATTGGTAAGATCAATCTACATTATATGAACTTTCACATGACAAGAGCTGCCCGTTATCACACCCTGGCTTTGGATGGTCTCCCAGCCCAAGATAGGAAGACCAAGATATTAAAAGTAAGATATTTTAAGCCGGATTATGTGTTAGAGTAGAAGTTTTAAATTAAATACAAGACGTTCTTTTAGCTGGACCGATTTTATCCCAAACCTTTTTTATTGACGGACTAGGCAATATTTTAATCAAGAAAAGCGATGATGCAGTCGGATTTACCGGAAACACTGACGAGGGCAGTGCATTCCACTCCCTTATAGAGTTTCTAAAATAAATAAAAAAGCGTAACGTTTCGTTCGTGGGCGTAGTAGATGTATCATAAAAGTGTGGCGCTTTACCGATCGTCTGGTTGTACGGTAACCGAAAGGGGATGCGGGAAGCAGTTGGTACAGTTATTTTCTTATTATTGTCAATAAATATTAATGGTTCTAAAGAAATGTTTAATTTATTACAGTTGTCAGCTCAATGCGGTGAGATTGACTTTGGTGGTTCAGGCCTCGGCGGATTCGGTGACGAGAATGGTGCTCACGGATACTTCAGGCTTGATGGAGAGGTAGGTTTTATTTTATATTGAAAATTTATTTATTTTTTGGCATGCATGTGAGTAAAGATTAATTAAAGTCTCTCTGAGAAGGATATAATATATACGACCAGTAGAATATTGACGACCGGTTGGTCTAGTGGCTAGAGACTCTAGGTACGGAATCAAACGGTCACGGGTTCGAATTCTGCAAGGTGCAGTCATTTGTGTGATGAGCAGAAATGTTTGTTTCCGAGTCATGGATGTAATATTCGTATCTATGTATGTGTATCCGTTATCTAGTGCCCATAGTACAGGGTTTCTTAGTTTGGGGCTAGGTAATTGGTGTGGAATTGTCTCGAATACATTATTATATAAAACCCACAAACAAAAATTAAGCATCCAGATTTCTGAAAAGAAAGTTAAGTCACGAAATTTTACAGTAATTTGTGGGAAGATTGGATGCTAGCTCCTCCGGCGTGGACCGCATAAATTAGTTTCAACGCACATAATTGACAATCGCAGTGGCGTTTGTTTAGCACGTGTTAAGTAACAATTATTGTTAACTCGTCACACTTCAGTCTGCACATGTCTCTCTATATTTGTTGTTGACCCACATGGAGCACGACAGTGGAAATGTAGCCGTGTGGCGCGTGTTTGCTGAAATTGTATCTAGTCCAGTTTTTACCCTACTGCGGAGGGTTATGTGTTTGGGGTTGTATGTATGTTTGTTTGTACGTTTATTTGGCGCGTCCTACAGCATAAACGGCTTGATGAATTTTGATAAAAGAGGTATCATTGGATTTGTCTTAATCATGAAAGTGCTATAGGATAGATATTATGAAGTGTCAAGAACACTAAAATGGCGGCTTACAGCTGCCATATTTATATTCGACGGAACAAAAAATACCAAAACCTATAGATATCAAAATGAAGGTTTTTAATGGCCGGTTCCTATATCTAAAAATGAACCGTTTGCGCTTACTGTCCGTCAGCTTTTGACGTAAATGCCATACAAAAATAGTCAAAAGTAACGAGACGTTGGAAAAACGACTCGTTGCAGTTTCATAGGAAATGACCATTCCAAAAATATATAAGAGACTACTAGACATATAACTAAAAAGCTTAAAATAAAACAAATAAAGCAAACAAGCTTTAGATACTTAATTCTCCTTTGACAGGATCAGCTAGAACCTGGTGAGCCTCATGCCTCCGACTGCATCTTATATATCAAAATCAGGAATCTAAAGTTTTTTTCCTCATTTTAGTTTTATTCGCAGTCAGCTATTTTTTTTATGATAACTTATTTATATTAATTAAATTCTTTAGGCGGATTTGTCTTAGTATCGCCTTAAACCTGTACTTCGGCAGCTTCAAGAGAGCAGAAGTTGTTTTACTCTGCTCTGAATACCGACAGAATTCCAAAGGCTCTATGAAACAGGAGTATTGCAGTTTCTTTGGTTTGTAAATAGCGTTAACTATCCATTTTTTCCAGGTGGAACAAGAAGTAGTAGGCGAGGTTGGCCAGCTGCCTCTCATGCTGCGAGCGATGGTGGCCATCGGCGAGCCTCGAGCTCATCACCACGTGCCGCGGTTCGGGAACAAGATGGGCGTAGGACGGCTTATGCCGCCTCCCCACGCGGCTGATATTGGTGGTGGTCAGTAGTAGCATTTTATTTTTTGTTGGAGTTTGATCTGTTTTGGTCAATAGCTAAGACTAAGACACAGAGTGAGGTAGCTCAACGGTTCAATAGTGCAACTAAGAATCCAACTATACCGGGTTCAATGACTTTTCTATGTTATGTGCGGTTTTTCATCGCGCCGTGCTTCGGAAGGCAAGTTAACACGTTGACTGTCCGTGCATTACTTGTAATGCCAAAGGCAACTGAACCACGTTTGCTGGGCTGGATATGTGAGCTAGAACTTTGATTTTCTAGAGACGTATGAACTATGAATTGGCCAAAATAAAACTCAAATGTGCCACCGAATTTTTCATTTGTATATTATAAAAATCTAATGAGCTTCATTGTAACAGGTTAGGCAATACGCTTTTTTTTCCAAGGAAGACTCTCAGTTATGACTTGTGAACCCTTTCTTCTTGCATCATTGGTTATGGAGCCAGTTTCTTTCAGCTTTTTGTAGCAACTTGCGCAGCGTTTTTGGCAAATATTCCCGTTAGCTTTCGTTGAACTTAGGTTTGACATGACGTTTTCTCTATTTTCCAAACCAAGTAACTTCTTTAATATATGTTGATGACCATCTAGCATCTTCATATTTGCTCCTGGATGTATAATAATGCACATGTCATCCACAAACACCTAGCTAAGTCGTCCGTGCATTACATGTAATGTACACTGAAATAAAAGGCTTTCAGTATAATTACACATTTTTTCACTCATAAAATCTTCATATGGGACTAAAATAGAACAGGGTATCATATAATACCTATGGACGTACCCGAGACGGTAAGCAAAATAGCCTGGAAAGTTAACGTGTAAAGCTGTCGGCTTATTGAATTATAGCAGTCGTTAAACTTGTTAGAGGCCCTCGGGCGGCCTGACAAACTTTGACACCAGAAGCTAGCACTACCTCATACGACAAATAAAATAAATAACTTAGACCAAACCAGACTACATTGAAGTTATTTCTCATGCTATGGACCGTGCAGTTAAAAATATTTGAACTTCTACCAACAAAGTCAACCATGGCTATTACCACGGTTGACATTATAGGTTATATATAAGTGGAAAATTGTGTATTTTTGTTTTGTGGTCTGGTTCGTAAACTGGTGCCCGTGACACTAGTGTTCTTCTATTATTGTTCTTTGTTCCCTTGATGGGGCAGTGAGCGTCTACAGTGATCTCCCATTTTGTTCTTTCTTGGACTTCAGATCAAGTTTTGCCGATGTTCTTTACCAGTATGCACCGCCTGTTATTCTGCTTACGAATTCTCTTTCTTTTCATTTGAGAGTTCTAGTATTTACCTATTAGTAAGGTTTGGCACCTCTCCATTATTGAATTACTGCATTTACCTATTAGTAAGGTTTGGCACCTCTCCATTATTGAATTACTGCATTTACCTATTAGTAAGGTTTGGCACCTCTCCATTATTGAATTACTGCATTTACCTATTAGTAAGGTTTGGCACCTCTCCATTATTGAATTACTGCATTTACCTATTAGTAAGGTTTGGCACCTCTCCATTATTGAATTACTGCATTTACCTATTAGTAAGGTTTGGCACCTCTCCATTATTGAATTACTGCATTTACCTATTAGTAAGGTTTGGCACCTCTCCATTATTGAATTACTGCATTTACCTATTAGTAAGGTTTGGCACCTCTCCATTATTGAATTACTGCATTTACCTATTAGTAAGGTTTGGCACCTCTCCATTATTGAATTACTGCATTTACCTATTAGTAAGGTTTGGCACCTCTCCATTATTGAATTACTGCATTTACCTATTAGTAAGGTTTGGCACCTCTCCATTATTGAATTACTGCATTTACCTATTAGTAAGGTTTGGCACCTCTCCATTATTGAATTACTGCATTTACCTATTAGTAAGGTTTGGCACCTCTCCATTATTGAATTACTGCATTTACCTATTAGTAAGGTTTGGCACCTCTCCATTATTGAATTACTGCATTTACCTATTAGTAAGGTTTGGCACCTCTCCATTATTGAATTACTGCATTTACCTATTAGTAAGGTTTGGCACCTCTCCATTATTGAATTACTAGCTGGGCCTGCGGCTTAGCACGCGTGCAAATTATGCTCGTTTTTTCCCCCTCCCCCCAACCGCTCTCCCCTCTCTCCATCCCAACCCCAGCCCCTCTAAAACCCCTACCAACATCCCTCGTCCTCCCCACAAGCTCTCGTCCATATAATACTAGCTGTGCCCCGCGGTGTCACCCGCGAGTGTGATGATGATGATGATGATTCCAGGGTATAAGCTATCTCCATTCCAAATTTCATCAAAATCCATTAGTTGTTTGAGCGTGAAGGACTAACAAATAACAACAATACACACATATAAAATTAACCCTTAATAATATTAGTATGATGATAGTTTTTAATCAAATGTCCATATTTTTTCAGGTGGGCTACCAGGGCGGACGGAACTGGGTAACACCAATGTCACCGTGGAGCTGAAGACAGGAGTTCCTAACGCGAGGCGCGACTCTGGAATATCTTCGGGGAGCAGTCTATATAGCGCACGGTAAGTTGATCCAACCTTTTCTGTTTGAGTTAAATTACGTTCGGGTTCAGGATGAAAATAGTAATAACAAAATAAAGCAAAATATTCTTTTAGAAAAATAGGAATACTAATTATTATTCTCGTTATCGTATTGGTGTAAACAGGACACGAGTTCAAAAACTAAAACCCTGACTATGGTCGGATAAAAAATAGCCTATGAGATACTCTTGCGATGAAAACGAATCGATTGATACCTCGCTTGTAAAATCGGACCAATAGGGAACGATGCTATGGCGGAACATCCACAAACCCACGTTCATACATAGACTGTTAAACTCATCACCCTTCCCTTGCTTGGCCGTACTCGGTTAAAAATAATAGAAACCGCAAATTGTCAAAAAACTTAAACAAATTGAAAACTTTCTTTATGGTTTCTAAGCAGTAATAAATGTGAGTTTTGCTATCCAACGACACCGGGTTCGATCCTCAGTCCCGGAACATGACTTTTAATAAGTTAGGTGCGGGTTTGCCAACGCTCCGTGCATCGGAGCCGTCGTCCAGGATGATAACAATTAATAGCAGTCGTTAAGCCACGTCACCCTCGGACGTGGACGTCTGCTATGAATTGTCTTGGGCGGCCTGACAAACTCTTCCACCAAGGTCGATACTACCTCATTCGACATCCATGCACACAAAGTCAAATAAAATAATCGCTCTCATAACACCAACCGATTCCCCTTCTTTCGCCAGATCATCAGATATATCCCGCAAGAGCAGTCAAGCATCCGTGGTATCGGGGGCGGTGACGGCTGGAGTCGTCGGGCCACAGCGACAAGTTGCCCAACATGCTGCCGTGTATGACCAGCTCTCTCCTGACAACAGTCGAAGGTAGGTTTATACCTGACAAATTTCTAATGGATAGTGGCACTTAGCGGCAGATTTCTGCTTAATTCTTGCCTAAACCTGAAAAAAAAACTGCTGGAGAATCTTATCGAAATATAATTATAATAAACACTTTATTACACCAGAACTAGGGAACAAATTTACAATACCTTATTTTAAAAATAGCACATTGGGCGGTCTTATCGCTAAAAGCGATCTCTTCCAGACAACCTTTCTGCTGAACAATGACATCTTGTGGACAGATTCCTAATTGCGAGTGGCCAGGCAGACAGGTAGGGTAGGGCGGTATGGACATGAATAATTTTAAGTATCTGTGTTCTATCTATGTAAGGATTGGTCCACTTCAGTACAAAATAGATTGGAGTGGAAGGAAGAAAGCCTTTCCCTTGCCGTGGGATCCTATAAGGCTCATAAATCATTTAATAAATCAGTGTGATGTCTAGAGTAACCTGTCATCACTCTTTTGAGTGAACATGACTTATGTCTCCCCTCATAACTTTTTATTGTTTTCTTACAGATCTAGTCAAGTATCATGTGTGGGCTATGCGCCGGCTCCATCATCAGCTCTCGCTGCTGTTCAGGCTGTCAGAACGTCTCAAGGCAATCAGGTATACTTACTTGCCAATTAAACTATGCTGTTATCATCATCTTACTTAAACTTTGGAATTCTCATCGAGAACATTATAAAAATGTTGTGTCACTTTTTGAACTCTCATAATTTTATCTCTTTCTGTCTATGTCCAACCAAATAACTATCGGCACGGATCTTGAGCGCTGACTTATTTTATTAGTCATTCCTCATTCCATTTCGATTACGCGATTGGAGCGCGTTCTCGTCGTCAGATGGGATTAGTTCACTGCAGCACGTCACGCGTCAACGACACCGAAAACACTTCGTGCAATATTATTGGCACCGCTTATTGGGAAAATAACTTTTTTGATCCTAAATACTTACACATAATCTTGTACACTTTCTTTCTCCTACGCCATATTGAAATTAAAGTGAGTAAGCAAATAATCGCGCTTATGTAGGGTAACGTCAGGTGAAAATTTCAGTGCTTACAGCGCTAGTGCAAAGTCAGTGTCAAAATGTCTTGTTTAGAGATGTACCGTGGTACAATATAGTACGGAAGGCTTAATTCTCGATTATAGATTATTTATAGACTTTTTCGAATTTAAAGACCGGCTCTGCTATAATATTTTACTTAGATCTTTGTTTCAACGTAATAGTAATCGAAGATTATCAACAAACGGAAGTGTTGATAATCTTGGTCGTTGTGTGTTGTTCGTCGTGTTTTCTCAATCTTATTTTTCATAAATCGGAATCTGAAATTACTTTGAATATTTTGAACAGTTGATGATGACTATTTTTTCACGGGAACACAGCAGCTCAGGCTTAGCAAAGCAACGGTTACAAATTTTTTGTTTAAACTAATAGTCTTCGTATTAATAGTAATCAAATTAATAGTTTTTCAATCTGGGAATTGGTTTCCTTTTAATCTATAGTCTCCCGGTTAATAATAATAAAAATATAAATATAAAGAAAATCTAGGTTCCATTTATTTAGCCAGTAGTGTATGATGCGCGAACCTAACCCCACACTTTCGCCGAGCGCTCAAGATCCATGCCGATAGTATATTATATCTAGCTGTCTTGAAGCTAAAACTCAATATTTGTGTCAAATCCATGTCACATGTATTATATTAAACTTATCTCTAAAATTATTTTGTCATAACTGTGAAGTTCAAAGAAAATTATTCTAAGGTTTCATAGAATTTAATAGAACAGTACTTAAGTTATGGTTCGCTAAAGGCAGACTAACCCTCAAGGTACCTTCAGGGAAGCATCCTTTTCGTCTAGTCACTTGATTGAATAAAAAGAAAAACCTCTGTCTTTCCCCCAGGCCGTGCTCCTCCGAGGTGTGACCTGTTCAGAAGTGCGAGCCGAGGAGCTGGCTCTGGAACTGGATCCCAACGTCCAGGTCAAAGAGGAAGCCAGGAGGCTCTCGGAGCAGTCCAACTTGAGCGACCAGGCGCAGGGATATCAGCCGTACCCCTGTGGCGCGGACGACGTGGTTAGTTATTTTCTACCTTGCCTTCAATCATACTTATTGGGTGTCAGTCAAATTCGACGACAACAATAAAAATAATACATTTTGGAGGCGCTGAACATTACTATGGTACAGACCACAACTCTAAAATGGCTTTATCTTCAGCAGAACCTCATTTTACAACGATATTCGCGTTTCGATTCCTTACATGGTTCACATCCATCTATGTATAATGGGATTTGCTTCTATACAATCCTAACATAAACAATTATTTTTATTAACCTACTGAATAAGCGCAGGGACCTAAAGTAGATTTGGACTTTCCGGTTACACCTAATTATTTTGTTTTCAGTTTATCAATCAAGCCGGAACCGGCTTCTAAAACTGCCCAATTATTCCCATTTGTCTTTATTGTCTCTTGTTCTTCTTAGTTTTCCCCTAGCACTTTCTCAGTAAAGTTCTTTTGAATAGAACTCAAAACACGCTAATTTAAACATATTTTTTTCCCAGGGTGACACACCATTCACGTTTAAGACAGAGAATGACCAAGACAGTGTGTCGTACAAGGAGTCCAGGTCAAACTCTACTAACACCGTGGTGGTCACCGCGCAGGTCCACCATCCCAACCAGGAGGTCAATCTGGAACAGGTATGAATAGTTTTGTGGGTCTGATAAATGAAATAATTATTGTTATTAAACAGGGATGTAGGATGTCAGAAGGAGACAGGTTTTTTATTGGCGGGATGAAGTGATGGATACTAATGAAAGACCAGATCTTATTTTCACACTTCCAAAAATGCAAAAATCATACTGTCTGATTCTAACCCTAGAGACTCCAAAGATTACGCAGCAATCTAATCATTTCCTTCAGAAGTCTTATCATTTTTCCTCGTTTGTTTTAGGTCGCAGAAGGTGAAATGGTGGAGAACAAGCTGGTAATACCAGATGAAATGATGCAATATCTTAACCAATCCATATTGGGAACTGACACGGTAACATCAGCCAAAACTGACTCCACCCCACCTGAACCGGAGAAGACCAACGAAAAAGACGCTACCAAAGACAACAAACAAAACACTAACAACTCTAGTGACAAAATCAGTGACGTAGCAACCAGTGACGATTCCCTACTCAAAAACCTAGGTGCCATAGGAAGTGATCTCAATATAAGTGATATTCCAGTTGATTTAAGGTCCTTAGACGTTAGTATGTCGGGCAACAGTGGTTCTCTTTTAGGCACTAAATCGCTCGATGATAGTAAAAATACTCCACTTCAAGAACAGGTGATACCTGAAGCTTCTAATGAAAACGAAAAAGACAATTCAAAACCAGCAACGAGTGTTCCCACAAGTGTATCAACGAATCCTCTGCAATCATTGCAAACGATGGCTGCCAACCAGACTGAACTGTCTAACAGAATGAGGGCTCAAATACCACAGAAACATAATTCCAGTCCAAAAACAATTGTCATGAATCAGAATATTCTCAGTCCGCAGACTTTAGCGCATACAATGTTGAGCCCTCAAAGCATGCCTCACAGTGCGATGAGTCCTCAAAGCGTGATGAGTCCTCATAACATTCCTCAGACTGTTATGAGTCCACCGAGTATTTACAATGTCATGAGTCCGCAAAGTGTCATGAGTGTAATGTCTCCTCAGCACAATGTTATGAGCCCACAAAGTATGCAGAGCTTGATGAGCCCTCAAATGCCCTCCCAAATGATGAGCCCAAGGCACAACAACATTGGAAGCCCTATGTCACAGAACATGGCTAGTCCAATGGTCAATATGGCGAGCCCGATGACTCAAAACATGGCCAGTCCTATGCCTCAGAATATAGCAAGTCCAATGAGCCACGGCATGTCCAGTCCAATGCACCCAGGACTGCAAAGCCCAATGGCACAGGGAATGACCAGTCCCATGATTCAGATCATGAACAATATGTCAATGAATGGTCCGCAAGTCAATGTGAATCAGATGATGAATATGAATCAGAATCAGATGATGAGTGTTCCTCAAATGCCGGCACCTCCCAATTACATGAACCGCCAAAACTGCACAGCAAAGATGCCGAACAGAAACACGATACCAAATCAGTACCATAATCATAATTACAACCAAGTGCCTCCATACCCTAATCAGAATCAAAATATCAACATGAGGCCAAACATGCAGCACCATCAATATCAAATGATGCAGCAGTACAATCAAACCCAAATTCCAATGCATCCAATGAACAGTCAGCAGAACATGGTTTACAACAACCAGATGATGAATTACCCTCAACCTGGAAACTACCAAAACAACCAAATGCATCAGCTGCAGATGTCCAGATCTTCAGTAATGAGTGTGGACAACAGCGGTAACTTGAGTCGAGGGACTATGAACAACTATTGCGAAATGCAGAGCCAATGTCCTCCGGTGCCACCTCCACAATACACCCAAAACATGCAATACCCACAGCCTCCACCGTATAATTCCGTCGTCAATGCTGCCAATGCAATGGGTCCACCTCCTCCTAAAAACAACCATCAATACAACCAAGGGATGATGAACAACAACCAATATTACAACCATCAGCGTCCTTACAACCAGTGGGACTACCCTGGAAACCAGTTCAATAAACACAACATGCAAAAATCAGCCCAAAATTCTGTGAACATGTCCACTGGAAGTCAGAAGCCAAATGCAGCAAGAGCTTCAACGAACTGTCAAATGAAGGGTGACCAGCAAACAGATTGTAGTATGAATAGTTTGCGGAGTCAAAATAATCAGACAAATCAAGCTGATGTTCAAGTTTGGGACATCTCTCAGTCCCAGATTGAGGCTTCCAACGGCAGGAAGAAGAACCAAAACAACAATAATAATAATAACAATAGTAGTACAATGCGGCAGGATACCTATCAGAGGACGTTGGAGTACGTGGAAAACTGTGAGAACTGGAAGAGTTCAGAAATGGTCTCGAGCAGTACTCACCCGTTGCAGGGAGGGGACAACATGGTTGTGAATGATCTTCAGACCTCACTTTCTTCGTTTTATGAAGAGAACCAATACCTACAGATGATACAGTAGTGTGTTGTACTTTCTGTTATTGAATAATGTATCTGAAACTTTGAAAATAAATTGAAACCTTGGTCTGTATCGATAACAACATTTCAACCGAAAATTGTTTACCTCCAGGTTCACAATTCGTTTGTTTTTCGTTTTCTGAACGTGGATGATTATTTTGTTTTGAAAGGGGCAAATGCATAGTTCAGTAGTTTTTTTAATAAATCCATTTGTAGTCGGTATTTATTTTAATAACGTTCGAAGATTATTTTTAATTGAATAGTTTTACCACTCTGTTCGGCTGAACGGTACAATTTTCATGATAAATCGAATCGACTCGACTGTTGTAGCTTTCGAAATAGTGCTTAAACAAAAGTTGATCAGTTATCAATACGGATCACATTTTGTAGTTTCAATAATTTTTGCAGTAATGCAGATACATTTTCATTTTCAAAGTGAGTGTATTCTAATCCAGTGCTATACTATTTTAATATTTTATGCTATTACAGAAGTTTTTAAACTACGTTGGTCATTCATACTAAGCGATGCGTGAAGACAACAGACAAGATATTTTCCTTATCGGTAGGAAACACTAATCTGCCGGGTAGCTACCACCCTCAGTTAGAAAGATAAATACCAAGTCAAAGAACAAGGGGCTAAGCCTCTTTCTTTTTGATGCGGCAGCAGTCCAGAGCCAGTCCCTTTGTACGCTTAACTTGTTGACCATCTTTGACCACTTAGTCACTTAGCACCAGGTCAGATAGTGGTCAAATGCAAAATAACAAAAAAACATGTTTGGTTTGAGACATAGATCTATTTAAAGGGGGAAGACATGACAAGTTTTAAAATTACGTAAACAAATACTGGACTAGATATAATTACAGGCAAATACACCCACATAGCTACATTCCCACCTTCGTGATCCATGTACTTCAACAACATAGATATTGAGACATACGCAGACTGTAGCGCCAATCGTTTGTTTGTTTGTCGTATGAGGTAGTGCTGGCCTCTGGTGTCAGAGTTGGTCAGGCCACCCGAGGGCCTCTGACTTGGCTTAACGACTGCTATTAATCAATAACAGCCGGGACCGACAGCTTAACGTGCCCTTCGAAATACGGAGCGATTGAAAACTGCACATAACTTAGAAAAGTCATTGGTTCGGAGCCTAGGACTGAACCCGGTATGTTGGATTCTAAGTTGCACTATTAAACCGTTAGGCTACCATCGTGGCGCCAATGAGACTCACTGATAACACGTGCTACACAAATGCCACTCTGATTGTGACTAAGGCCAAAGTAGTCAATTGTGTGCTTTGCACCTAATGTGGTCCACGCTCGAGCAGCTATAATACATCTTCCCACTTTTAATTAGATCTATGGTTTGAGATATTTAAATTAGCTTCGAGTTTCCGGTTGCACTGTTGGCAAGCGCCATGATAATGGACAATTAATACATATGTAATCATCATTATCTGCTTGTCAAGCTTGAGAAAGGATGATCTACGACATTGCCCTGTGCAGGTTGGTGGATATCACGTGTTCTTGAATTTTGAGGATGTTTTCCTTCACCGCCCAAACACATTTGTATTATATGGTAAATATCTTGTTTAAAATGTTCACTTCAATGTTTTGTTCAGTTCAAATACAATGTTTATTATTACAGAACAACAACCAACGCAAACTTCGTAGCTTCATTTTGTGTAGTTTCGTTTCCAAATACATTTTACTGACAATTGACTTAAAGTTAATTAAGCTCAGAATCTTCGAGCTACTCCGTAGGTCGGTAAGAAACTGTCGATTCCACAGTTATGTTATAGCTTGGAGTTATAGAGTTAACCCTGGTTGATTTATGTGCCTAAGATGAGTTTGTTACGGACGATCAATCAAGTTATGCTTATGTAGATGTTTTGTATCAGCAAACTGTAATGATCCCATAGAGTTAAGGCATAGGTCCAAGTTAATTAGTGAATTTCGGTGTATAACTTAGAACGGTCGAAGTAGTGCGGAATGATCGGTTTTAAAATACGAGATTTCGGGTTAATTCAAAAAACTAGTCAGATCGATAACTTTGTAATGAGAGGCTCAAAAGTAATCATCATAGATAAGAAATGAGGTGATTAGTTATGCGCCATCTCGTATTGTAGGTAGATTGCATTATTCCATAATTATTCGTATTTTTTCGAAATAACATAAACTGACGAAAATTGATACATTTTTAGATCAGTATAGAAATTATTTTTTACAACTTGGTGTTGATCTGACTTGTATTTTTTGAATAAATCTGAAGTTACAAAATACAAAACAACAACGGAAAATACATCATTCCGTACTTTTCCGTTCGGAAAACTTAAGTTAAAATTGTAACTAAACTTACTAATTTTAATATAGATCTGACTCAATGGTGCATAGAAACGAAGGTTGTAAAGAAATCTCTTTTGGAGACTGATTATTTTTAAATATTATATATTTTAAAGCTTAGATAAACGAAATTTTTAAATTACACTAGTATTCAGTTTTTAAAAGACACATGGTCGTGAAAAATCTTTGTAAATATTAATTTTAGTCTTCCATAAAATTAAGTACAATATTTGACTTATTTTTAACGCATTTACATAAAATATTTTTATGTGTAGATTTTTGTATGTTCTAAAATGTACATAAATGCAAAGTGTACATAATATGTCGCTTACTAAATGCAAGGTTGTTTGTGCCTTTTAAAACTATTCCTCCTAAATACTGTTAATATAATTTTTTACTAATTACTGTAGTATTTTAAGATTTGTAATGTTATAGTTGGAGTTTTGAAATCTGTAATAGAATAAGACATATTTTTGAGATTATTAGATAAAATAACTACTTAAAGAAAAGGTTGTACAAAAGTAGTTTTTTTGCAGAGTTGTTAAAGTTTTTCATCTTAATTTTCTTATTTTTAGTTCATTTTGATAACAGCAATAATTATTTTGATATCATCGAATCTCTTAGCTATAATTTTTATTATGAGATTACTAGTTATAAGTATTTGTTAATGTTTTATTTAATAAAATGTAGGTAACCGCACAAAATAGAACAAAATGAATGTACTCGTATTCCTCAATAAATTATTGTTTATTTAATTTAATGAAGATTTCTGAATCACCTGTGACGATATTTTAACGAAACTATTAATTAAACTTTCTTATTATGAACATTGAAGCTATTATTTTAAACTCGTTATGTTTGATTTCTGCTTGTACTTAGTAAAGTATTGACATCGAGTATCGAGGTATCAAGCAAAGCAAAGCGTACGTGATGGTCCCGATCACCTGTACTCGGCTGATGGACAGGATGCATCTAGGCCATGAAGTGTATCGCTACCTACTTAATTGGCAATGATATAATCGTCTAAAGTCTGATAAACAACAAATATCCTTCAAATTCTTTGTTTAGATATATTAATATCATCATCATCATCATGTCAGCCTTTAGAAGTCCACTGCTGAACATAGGCCTCCCCCAAAGAGCGCCATGACGAGCGATCTTGTGCCACCTCCACACCGACTTCCTGCGATGGCTACAATGTCGTCGGTCCATCGTGTGGGGGGTCTCCCCACACTTCGCTTGCTTGTTCGTGGTCGCCATTCGATAACCTTTATTCCCCAGCGGTTGTCAGTTCTGCGAACTATATGGCCTGCCCATTGCCACTTCAACTTGCAAACTCTGAGAGCTATGTCGGTAACCTTCGTTCTTCAACGGATTTCCTCATTTTGGATTCTATCACGTAGTGAAACACCGAGCATAGCTCTCTCCATTGCACGCTGCGCAACTCTGAGCTTTTGTATGAGACCAATAGTTAGCGACCACGTCTCAGTGCCGTATGTCATCACTGGCAACACGCACTGATTATAAACTTTCGTCTTGAGGCTCTGCGGTATTTGCGACGAGAAGATATGGCGTAATTTTCCGAACGCTGCCCATCCGAGTTGGATTCGTCGGTTGACCTCTTTGTCGAAGTTGGATCTACCCAGTTGGATTGTCTGACCCAAGTAGACATAGTGATGAACAGCTTCGATAATATCGTTCCCAACATAAACCGGCATGAGTACGACATGGGCATTTGACATGATGTTCGTCTTGCCCATGTTCATTTTAAGACCCACCTGTTGGGAAACAATATTGAGGTCACTGAGCATTCTGCTTAGGTCTTCCAGGGTTTAAGCCATGATGACTATGTCATCAGAAAATCGAAAGTGAGTGATGTATTCGCCATTGATGTTAACACCAAATCCGTTCCAGTTCAGAAGCTTGAATAAATATATCTTCCAGTGCAGAGGTGAACAGTTTCGGAGAAATAACGTCTCCCTGTCTCACCCCTTTTTGCAGCTGGATAGCAGCGAAATCGGCCTATAATTCTTCAAGAGGGTTTTATCACCTTTCTTAAAGAACAAAACCACTACGCCACTGTGCCACGCCTCTGGCGTAGTACCCTCGAGGATGACGGAGTTAAACAGCTTCTGAAGGACTTTAAGTACCGGTGTTCCACCCGCTTTCAGTAGCTCTGTCGTTATTCCGTCCTCCCCTGGTGCCTTGTTGCTCTTAAGCTGTTTGAGAGCCATTCTGATCTCGTATAGGCTGACGTCCGGGATATCTTCGGTATAATGTCGGGTCAAACGGGCTCTTGCATCACTAGTCCTGCTAGAAGGACTACGCGATGAGGTGTATAATTGTCCATAGAACTTCTCGAGCTCACTCAAAATCTCTGGCTTCGACGAAACAATGCTGCCACTGTCGGTTTTCAGCTTCGTCAACAGGCTTTGCTCAATAAACAGATCTCTTGCGAACACTTTGGAGCCCTTGTTCCGCTCTATAAATTTCTTAACACAAGTAGTATTATAGGAACGTAAATCGTATCGCATTGACTTGGAGATCTGTTTATTAAGCAAGCTGTAACTCGACATATCCACTGAAGACTGCAGCCTCATTTCGCCTCGTTCTGCCATAACTTTGAGTGTATGCTCAGAGAGTTTCTGTGTTCTTTTTTTTTGCGGGGGGTCTTAAAAAACTCCGACCCGACCGCGTGGACAATTTCTACCACCCCGTTATTTATTTGTCCACTGTATCGCATTCGGTAAGGATTTGGAAGCGATTTTGGAGCTCCAACTGAAAGCTCTCGGGGTTTTGGATTTGGGCAGGACTTGGGCGAAGAGTAGATCTCATCAAACGAGACCTCTCTAGCTTTACGTTGATATTCAATGAGCCTCTTACCATATCAATATGGTGGTAACCAATCAATATTATATTTAACAAAAAAAATATTGTATGTTAAGCAGATAACAAAAAATAATATAAAACAGATACTACCATATTGTTACTTACAAAATATTATCTGAGTCTTTACGTTAAGACTCGCAATAGTGAATAAGCTATATCTTAGGGCACACTCCATGGCTTATTATCAAGACATCTGATGTTATCAAAAACTAGCCTGAGATGACAGGTTACTCGACTCTGTCAGGTTACCACACGCATTACACTGATTTATTTGTTGATTTATGAGCATTTAGGACACCACTGCAGGAAGCAGTACCTTCCTTCCACTCCTCTCTGCTTTGTGCTTTAGTGAACTAATCCTCCAAGTAGGAGTCGAGACGCGATGAGCACAGATAAATAATTATAAGTATCTTAAAATTGTTCTTATCCTCCATACAAGCCTACGCTACCTGTCTGCCTTAAGCAGGAATCTGTCCGCAAGATGTCACTCCAGCAGAAATCTGTCAGGTATATGATGTGCAGATGTCTATAGGTATATGCGACAATCTAGAGAAATCTGTCGCTAGATAATCTCCAGCAGAAATTCGACAGGTTTTTTTTCATAGGATTAAGTGACAAGACGAGCAGGAGGCTCGTATCATGATAAGCATCACGCCTTCCTATATAAGTTGCAGTGCCACTCAGAACTTTGGTTACATAATCTTGCGCGTCACTGCACTGCGCTCGTCACCCTGTGACATTTGAGTCTGAATTTTTGTCTCATTGCCCCGTAATTTCGCTGGAAACATTACCCTTCAAACCAAAATAAGTAATGTTTATACACTACTGCTTAGCGATTGAATATCTGACAAAGATGTGGTACTCCCCATGCGGACGCTTGCGTAAGGAGTCTACACTAAACTTAAAACAATTAGGTACTATAATAAGTTATAGACATGTCGATTTTTCATCGCTCCATGCTCTCTCGCTTCCATACGTAAAGCCGTCTCGGTCTCTGTTGATTACGTTTGATGGCAGTCGTTAAGTCACGTTAGATACCCTTAGGCGGGCGGGGTGTGGCAAACTCTGACACCAGACGCACTACCTCTTTCGACAATCGATTCGATATACATATCATCTACTCTTTGCTAGTATTATATTAAAATTAAGTCTCCTATGGTGCTGTGAGTAGAAAAGACCCTATTTATGGATTGAAAAATTTAATATTTTAAATCACAGCGCTAATATTTTATGCGTTTTTGTAATCTTTTATCTAGATTTTTACATAGGAAAGACGATTACACTTTATTTTCTAGATCAAACTATTTTTTTGATTCTTTTCGGTCTTTCGATCGTTAAAAATATTATGACTATCGACCAGGGCCCCGATTCTGTAAGCTATTGAACCGCGATAAAACAAGTCGATCGCTTGAAATTTTTTGAGAAATTTTCTTATATACCACTTAAAAGTGCTAGAAGTGTTTTTTTTTGATACATTCAAAAAATAAAAAAAACAAAAAAAAAAAAACAAAAAGCGAAAATTTTGCCAAAAAAAAGTGCTTCCAGCACTTTTAAGTGGTAAATAAGAAAATTTCTCAAAAAATTTCAAGCGATCGACTTGCGTTATCGCGGTTCAATAGCTTACAGAATCGGGGCCCCGGAATTAGCGGACATCGTTTTTAAGTTGATCTAGATTCTCGCGTAGAAATTTTTCTATATCTACTTCCCGTATGTCGTTCAAAGTCATTCAATTTATCTAAAATCTAAGCCCTAGCTGCAAAATATTCCCCGCTCAATCTGCTGCAGGACAAAAAATTGAGAGCGTACAGCGCCCACTTGAGTTAATGGCCATAAATGTGGCAAGGAACGATAATATACCTCCCAAATGCGAGATGTTCCTTTTATGAAAAACCCAGTGAAATAAATGACAATGAATCCACGAAGTTTCAAGAAAACAGCCATTCTGACCGTCTAGAATAGTGTTACAGAAATACACGCCTCACTAGTTTACATTCCACGCGGTTACGTCACCGCCCGCCATCAAAATAGACGATTTATTTTAGACACCGTTGCCAGCAGACGGCATTAAATTTAATAAAAATGGTGTATGAAAAAAGTTTTCTAAATGATCGACACATGTGTTTCGCTTACACACGGGCTACTGAGCCATTTCTATGTGATTTGTGCGTGCGATTTACCTAACTGTAGCTAATGTAGTGCACAAATAGCTGTTTTCCTTTGGACTGTATTTAGCAATCTTTGAATAACCCTAGCGTAAAATATGCAATATCAGAGTTACAATCCATTACAACCAGCACCATGACCATTTTATCGCTTGCCTAAGCCTTTTTTGGAAGGAGCACACAATTTTTTATATTATGAGGATAGGGCACACACGCGGCTTCTACAGGTTTTGCCATACATTTGCGTTTTGGGAGAAAACGTTTCTACCATACTATACCATAACCAAATCCAATAATTATGGTATTTTTTTATTAACTACAGAATAAACTATGTTTGTACCTTTTTTTTCATAATTTCTATACAATTTGAATTAATGAGTGATTTAAAACCGATATTTTGTCTCAAGTTTGTGTACTGTTTAAATGAAAAATAATAATAAATTAAGAAAAAATAAAAACTTTAGTTTTTTAGTTTATTCTGTGGTTAATAAAAATGGTCTGAATTATTGAATTTAATTATGGTTTAGTCTGGTAGAAACGTTTTCTTCCAAAACGCAAATTTCACGGAAATGTAAGGCAAAACCTGTAGAAGCTGCGTGGGTGCCGTTCGGTCTTAACATTTATAGCATTAGAAGGATTTATTATTAGAAAACGAGGGACATCGTTTTCATAAACAAGAATGAACATAACCATTTCTATAAGCTGCGTGCAGCTCAAACGCTTTTAAATCAAGCAGCACTTACTTTTAATGTGTATTTATTTTACTGGACATTAACTTTTAATTATTTTAAACTAAACAATTTGTGTTCTAGTTGGCGGCTTTTATAATTATAATGCTATTTTTTTTATGTTAAGATTGTGTCGCCCTCAATGCCACGTTAAAGCCAAGTAGAAGTCAAGTCGGACCTGTTAGTATCATGTGATTAGGTAGGTACATATAAAAATTGTAAAAAGTAAAAAATATAAAAATTGAGTTACAAAAAATGTTTTTCCATTTAGCTGTATTTCTGAAAAGGTATCCACGCTGAAACAACTAGACGGAATTTTAATCCAATTTGGTAGTTATATTTAGTGATGATGTGCCTATATATACATATATATTATATAGGTACATTATCACTAAGTATACCTACTAAATTGGATCAAAATTCCACTAAAAAAACTATATATACCTTAAACTATACATATATACCTTAAAATTATACATAGTAGTACCTTAGTGTATCATCATGTCAAATGCCCATGTCGTACCCATGCCGGTTTATGTTCCGAACGATATTATCGAAGCTGTTGATCACTATGTCTACTTAGGTCAGACGATCCAACTGGGTAGATTCAACTTCGACAAAGAGGTCAACCGACGAATGCAACTCGGATGGACAGCTTTCGGGAAATTACGCCATATCTTCTCGTCGCAGATACCGCAGAGCCTCAAGACGAAAGTTTATAATCAGTGCGTGTTGCCAGTGATGACATACGGCACTGAGACGTGGTCGCTAACCATTGGTCTCATGCAGAAGCTCAGAGTTGCGCAGCGTGCAATGGAGAGAGCTATGCTCGGTGTTTCACTGCGTGATAGAATCAGAAATGAGGAAATCCGTAGAAGAACGAAGGTTACCGACATAGCTCTCAGAGTTTGCAAGTTAAAGTGGCAATGGGAGGGCCATATAGTTCGCAGAACCGACAACCGCTGAGGAATAAAGGTTCTCGAATGGCGACCACGAACAAGCAAGCGAAGTGTGGGGAGACCCCCCACACGATGGACCGACGACATTGTAGCCATCGCAGGAAGTCGGTGGATGGAGGTGGCACAAGATCGCTCGTCATGGTGCTCTTTGGGGGAGGCCTATGTTCAGCAGTGGACTTCTAAAGGCTGACATAATGATGATGATACCTTAGTAATGGAATTTTGATACAATTTGATAGGTATACTTAGTGATAATGTACCTAATTATGGATTCACATAATATGATATATACTTCTTTTTATCTAGCATCTAGCAAGATTAACCACACTTTAACCGAGACAGAAAGTTAGAGTGATACTTTATTCACTATCCGGAATAATAAACATTACGTATCTTCTACGATGTTAGCTTTAGGTATAATTTGCAACTTGGATTAAGTTTAGAATCTTATTATTTAGTTCACGTGTTTAGTAAATTGCGTAAACAATAAATAACGTTGAATATATTTTGCGGTAATACTAAACTACAGCTTGTGAAGTGACAGGAAGAAGCGTTCACAAGAAAATAATTTAAGAAAAACCTTCACGTAGAGTAAAAGAAAAGCAAGAAAGCTGCACCGTTTCAAAACAACTCACAATAATTTCATCATATGTCTAATGAGTGAGCAGCACCTGTCTAACCTCTGTATATATTTAGCAGTACAGAAATACATAGGCCAATTAATAGTAAGAATACTAAGAACAACAAAGATATGTTTTTGGCACTGGTTTCGAGAATTGGGGTGATAAGTTCGCGGATTTGATACTGTGGAGCTGGAGGTCACCTGGCAGACGGATCCTCAACAGAAGGTCCATGTGAGCCTATGAGAGCATTGACTTATATGTACTACTATATCTCTATGTATGAGAGATTGGCTTAGGTATCAGCAGACCATAGCGAAAAGATATGGTCCATCTTCTATCTATACTTAAAATAAAGCAGTGAGTAGCAAAAAGTCTGTACAAAATATATAACTAGAGTACAAATAAGCTACTAACCATGTCTTTTTAAATCTTGTATATCTGTTCGTCTGTTTTTGCATCACGTAAAAACTACTAGACCGATTGCGATGCGGTTTTCAGTGTTGTATAGAGTAGGGTTTCACTTACAAACTGGTGTCAGTAACTTACTTGGTATCTCAATTCGACTGTCAGAAGCCGAGCAATCCATAAAAATCTATTTGACGGCTAACGAATTTTGAAGAAATACTGAATAATTTCCTTCCTTTGAAGAATTTGTACTTAGTAGATATTTAAGGTCTTGTAATAACATATCTTTTTATCCCAAAAAAAAAATGGCACGCGGGCATAACTATTTTATAATATTTTACTTAATCACCTTGTTCAAACAAATTCCATCACGTCTCACATCTTCATTTTAGCCGACTTAGAAAACAGTAGGTTCCCAAGTTGATGTGTATGTATACGAATAATAATGTTGAAAATGCGTAATATTCATATATGATAGTCCATATAAGTATCTGAACAAATATACCAAATTTTGCGAATGTATATATGTGTGTATGTATGTTTGTCCACGTATTTCTCGGAAACAACAAATACAATTGCAATTATTCTTTTTGTAATAGTTTCAGTTTAATTCAACTTAAGTTTTAGTTTTATCCAAATCGGATCAGTAGTTTAAGAGTTATGGACTATTAACTGTTTTCAGTATGACTTTCTTCTTAGCAAACGGAATTAAGTAGTTAATTGTCTTAGGCCTACTGTAACGAAACTAAAAAGTGAGAAATAAAAACTAATTTAAATAGTTTAAAACAGAAAAGAAATAAATAAATAAATTTTTTTCAGGTCAGTGCCTGGCACAGATTACCCCCTAGGTGAGTGCCTTCTAATTACTTTAGTCGGATTGGGCGTCGCACAGACCTCAAAAAAATGAAGGTAAATTTATTTTAAGTTTTATACATTTTGAAGTCGGATTAATTTTCTTTTAAAAAAATTAAAAGAAAATTTAAATGTTTAGTGCTGTTTACATTTATGTTATGTTTCCTGTATGTAATGAAAACGTTGAAGTTTTTGTTTTTATGTTTCATACATAATGATTTCACTAGCTACAGAGGCGTTAAAACAGGACCTTATTAAACCATGCATTTTTTTAGGATACTTATTTAAATATATTTTTCACACTGTTTCAGATGGTCATAATTACTCTTTCTCGGAAAAATGTTTTCGTTAGATATCGTAAACCGCGCCTTTCCACTGCTCAACTGCATCAAGTTGAGCAGTGGGTAATACCCTCTGATCAATTAAAACTGCACAACTATATTTATACACAGAACTAAATCTCATAATTAATATACTTCACCCACTACTCAGAAATCTTAAAACAAAAGAAATAAAACTATTTCTTCTTTCTTCTTGCAAGATAACTGTTAACTAACTTAGAAAAGAAACATTTACCCTTAATATATGTCACCCACTTACTATGAAATTTTAATGGTAAAGTCAAATTTTATGTTTTATTTTTTCTTGAATGTTTTATCGTAATTTTTCGAGCGCGTGTCCAATTCAGATTTGTGTGTACCTCAAGAGCAGTTGAGCTTGACTTCTCGTGACCACGATCAATGCAACTTGATCGAAACGTCGACGTAAATAAATATTATGTTTTCAGCGCGATTAAGTCCCGTTTAAAGACTCCTACTGCTCAACTGTTCAACTAGTTGAGGAATCTAGTTGAGCAGTGGAGAAGGCGCGATCGTGAACAGCACAGAACATCAACTATAGTTTGTACAACATAGCTGATCGCCAAGAAAGCTCCCAGAGTGATATTTCTAGGGTTGGAGTAGGGTAGGAAAAAAACAATTATCGAACGATGTTGAAAAAAAAACGATCATCTAATTATGTTGCTCACTTATGTTCTATATTCTACTTATGACTTTTCTAGTACGAGTACATAGACATAGATATAGATATAGATTTAGAAAAATTAGATTACATGATCTTCCCTTTTAAAATAAAATTATTATTAGAGAAATTTAATCCTATCGATTGGTGCCATATACAGGATATTATATTTTCGCATTTGTCGGCTGAGGGGAAAAGCATTTCAAAATGTTTTAAGTACTTTTTCCTCCAGGTCCCGTTCGAACTTCCGACCCTGTATACCTGGACATATACTCCCTCTTTCTCCTATTTCTCAGTAAATGGATACTGGATAAAACGAGTATGCGTACGATATTACACTCCTATACAATCATGGATAAGCCGTGACCACCTATCACAAACATGCTGATGTAACATCTCACAAGTGCGGTCATTCATAAATATGATCATATGTTTTTTGTAGCGAATCATAAAATCTTACGCATCATTAAATTTAATGTTACAAGGAAATAAGACGTTGGAAACATTAAAATCTTGTTTTTAGAAGTTCCTGTGATAATTTCCATGATGTGTAGCTTATAGTTTTAATTCCAAGGACTTTATTCAATGTTGTCAGGAACTACCTATTAGCGTTTGATCAGCGAAAAATATATTCTGGATGTTGGTTAAAGTATTATGAATTAGTTAGATTTGATTGACCGTGTACCTGTTTAAACTATAGGCGCATGTCTTCTAAAATATACCTACCTACTTGTTTATAATATCTGACCTTTGCAGATATTCAGCCGCCAAGCAATAGTGCGCAACAATTACTGGGTTACAAACTGAAACAAATATTTCCCAATTCGTACCTGGTTGTGGGAGAAAATCTTTGTGCCGTTTCCAATATTTTTCCCTTATGCCGTTTTCATAACTATTTTTCCCTTGTGCTGTTTTCAGAACTATTTTTCATAACCATAGCTATGAAAAACGATGTTTTTTCCACCGTTTCATAGCTGGTTATAAAATACGAATAAATTTACCGTTTTCGTAACCTTTCATAACTAACTATGAAGGAGGATTCTTTTCTTACTATTTCTTAACTGGTTATCGTAATGATAAAAAAAAACATATTCACAACATTTTTCGTAACTACAGTAAAGGGATAATAATATGATTTTCGTATCAGTAGTTTGATCTTTTTACACGACTGCGGCGAAGCTAGGGAAGGGTAATGAGTTTAACAGTCTATGTATATATTTGAGTATGTATATATGTATGTGTTTATGGATGTGGATGTTCTACCATATCGTCCCCCTTTATTGGTCCGATTTTGAAAAGCGAGGTATCAACAGACAGGTGAAGTGTCATGTCAAACGTCAAAGTCATACGTCAACACCTATCAAGATCTCATCGAAATCTTCGTTCTGGATTACAGCTTTTAAACTTAAAAGGGCAATAACGATCCTAGACTAGTAGTTTCTTTACAGAATTGATAGATCTCATCGATATCTTCGTTATAGATGACAGCTGTCAACATTAAAAAGGGCTATAACTCAGAAAGTAACGAACCTAGACTAGTTGTTAATATACAGAAGTGATAGATCTCATCGATATCTTCGTTTTGGATGACAGCTGTCAAACTTAAAAGGGCCATAACTCTGAAACTAACGATCTTAGATTTGTAGTTTCTTTACAGAAGTGATAGATCTCATCGGTATCTTCATTTTGAATGACAGCTATCAAACTTAAAAGGGCTATAACTCTAAAGCTAACGATCTTAGATTTGTTGCTTCTTTACAGAAGTGATAGAACTCATCGATATCTTCATTTTGGGTGACAGCTGTCAAACTTAAGAGGGCTATAACTCTGAAACTACAAAGTTTGTGGAATTACAGGCGTGGTGAAATAGAATGACTACAAAGTTTCAGAAATAAATCATTGGTAACATTTCAACAGAAGGTATTTTTATGTCTTCTTGCAAAGAAAAACTCCTATTGACATAGTCAAAACATAAAACCGTATCTAAGATACATCTGACATCTCACTATTTTTGTATTCAGCCAGTGCTTAGAGGTACCGACCTCCCTGCAACTTCAACACTCCCTCTAATACAATACTAGTGCAGAACTCAGCATTTGAAATCTTGGCTTAGGTAGGGCCTTTGTCATTATGTCGGCACTTCTATTTCATTATTTAGGACAGCCTCTCTGACGTAGAAATGACGTAAACGTATGTTTAGTTCGCTTGTGGAATTCGGGATTATGAGCGAGTTTTACTGCTGCCTCATTATCAACTAATAGCAGAGGAGTCTTCTCCATCTCAATAAGACTAACAAACATTCTTTTGAGCCATATTACTTCTCGTGCAGCCTCGCTTGCAGCCACTATTTCTGCTTCTGAAACTGAGCCTTGTCTTTGGCTTTGCCATGAAACTGCTCCTCCTCCATAGCAGCATACTATGCCACTTGTAGATCTTCCAGTTTTAATGCATCCACCATGGTCTGCATCACTGTATGCAAGTAAGCGACTGTTATCGTCTGTACATCCATACATAATTCCAAAGGTTGTTGTCCCTTTCAAATAGCGCAATATACGCTTTACACGAAGCCAACAGCATAAGCAATATCTGGACGCGTGGCGACCATCAAGTAGGCTAAAGCTCCGACCGCTTCTCGGTATGGAAATTGTTTGCTCTCACTTGAGTCATCAACATCTTTTGTTTTGGTTACTTTCTCGATTGGTGTTCCGATAGGTTTACATTCCAACATTCCGAATCTTTCCAGCACTTTGTTTGCATATGAACTCTGATGAATGAAAATGGTTCCATCTTTGTGTTGTTCGATTTCCATTCCTAAATAAAAGGGAGGCAGGTTGTGATGTTATCTTTAAATGTCTCTTTAAATTTTTCAGGAACTCTTCAGCAAGTTGCTGATCTGGGGCAGCTAATAATCCGTCGTCAACATACAGAGTTATAAGAATATTTTTATCCTATATGTTTAGTGTAAAGACATGGGCCTGCTGTACTACGCAGGAAATTTAGCTCACTCAGAACTTGGTCAAAATGACAGTTCCAGCATCTGGGTGCCTGTTTCAAACCATAGAGGCTTCTCATCAATTTGCAAACTCTCTTAGAGTCATCTTCGAAACCTTCAGGCTGCTTCATATAGATCTCTTCATTCAGTTCACCGTATAAGAACGCTGTGGTTACATCGAACTGAGTAAGGTATAATTTTTCAGTAGCAGCCACACTTAATAAAGATCTAATAGTTGCCATTCTTGCTACTGGACTATATGTCTCTTCATAGTCGATACTTTTCTTTTGTTTGAAACCCTTGGTGACTAAGCGAGCTTTATATTTATCTATAGAACCGTCAGGATTTTTCTTAATGCTATAAACCCATTTGCACGGTAAAGCTACCTTGTTACTCGGTAATTTGCATAAAGTCTAAACTTTATTCTCTTTTAGAGATTCTATCTCAGTTGCCATAGCTTTGAGTCATTCTTTTCCGTCTGTTCTCTCTATAGCTGCTTTATAGCTTTCTGGTGCGTCTTCTACGCTAATATGGCAAATATAATCATCTAGTCGTTTTGGGCGCGACAGAGTATTTCTATCTCTGAGATTGTATCTTCCTATTGTGAGATCTGGTTCATCAATTTCAATCTCTTCTTGAGATTCTTCGGCATCTACAAACTCTTCATCACGAGGTTCATCTATACCAGTGAACTCACTATCTCCCTCTAGATCATGCTCGGGTTGTTGATCTCTGTCTTCTTGATCAGGTATATCACTCGGCTGTGCGGTATCGCTTTGACCTTCATCTAATTGTGGTTCTCCCTCTGCTTCGGAAGTACTCTCTTTGACTGTAGTTGAGATCTTGTACTCAATGTCAGTTTCAAAGGTGATGTCTCTGGATCTAATCGTTCCACTGGGTGTCCAGATACGATATCCGTCGTCATTCTCGTAGCCGATAAGTTTACCTTTTATAACTTTTTTGCTTAATTTCTTACGTTTTTGTTTAGGTACGTGAGCATAGCATTCACTACCAATAATTCTAAGATGACTAATCTTTGGTTTTCTGTTGTGCCAAAGTTCGAAAGGTAGTTTGCTTTTCTCTCTAGTAGGTCCAGTACAACAGTACTGTGGCAGTATTTATAAGTTCTGCCCAAAGAAACTGAGGAAGCTCTTCTCTGGCATGTAGCATAGATCTTGCAGCTTCGACGAGGGCGCGGTTCTCATGCTCACTACAACCATTTTGCTCTGGTGTGTATGGCATTGTTAGCCGCTGCTGAATTCCATATTGGTTCAGGATATTCCGTACATTTTCATTACCGAATTCAGTCCCGTTATCGCTCAATAAGGTTTTAACAGTATGTCCTGAAGTTTTGGCTTCATTTAGCATTTGAAGAAGTTTATTCTTAACTTTAGACTTTTCTCTGATAAAGTATACAAAACGATAGCTGGAGTAATCGTCTTTGAAGAGAAGGAAGTATCTGAACTTAGAGCCGCTCGGGGTAAAGGGTCCACAAACATCTGCATGCATCAGCTCTCCTGGTTTAGTTGCTCTTGGTCTCGTCCCAAACTTGAGTCTGTGTGCTTTTCCGTATATGCATCCTTCACATTTCATGTTGTCAAGTGACAGTTCTATGCCCATTTCTCTCTTGACTAAATCTCGCACATGTCGTTTATCTTGATGCGCGAAACGTTCATGGTACAGCTGTAGCATATTCGAATTGTTTGAAATAATATTCACTTTAAGAGTTTTATTTGGCAGGACAGTTTTGAAATCTAGTTTATACAGTCCTCCTTTTGGTTCTCTAATTCCAATTATAACTGAAATCCCTTCAATATCTAATTTACATTCTCTCACAGTTGACTTAAACATGCTATTTTGCATTTTGTCTTGCGCGGATAATGTTGAAAAAGATTTTTCGTTAAAGATGGTTCTAGCCACACATCTTCTAGTGTTATGTTCCGCTTTTGATAATTGACATTTGATTCTACGATCACGGTCCCTGTTCCAACTGCTGCAATAGTGGTGCCGTCAGCCGTCATGACTGTGTGAGTTAAATCAAATTCATGAAACTCATGGAAAAAATCTCGTCTATTGGTGACATGCCTTATAGCTCCGTTGTCAACAAACCAGCTGTTTCTATCATGTGGTTGTTCCATTGAACAGGCGTTTACCATGAACGTTATATTTTGAAGTTGAGCATTAGAAGATGAACTTCCTGCACTTGTAGGTTTAGGTGGCTTTCCGTCCTTAATCCACTTTTTGCAGTTACGAACTCTGTGTCTAATCTTAGAACAATAGTTGCATTTAATTTTTTTCATCTTTCTTTCCTTTCTGCTTAGTAACTTCTTTTGATACTAATAAGACTTCCGGAGAACCTTGATTTCCGTCTTTAGCATTCAAAGACCGCTGGAACGCACAAATATTGCTTGTCAAGTTGTCAATGGTCCTGTCTTGCTTGTTAACCAGAAGCCAGCTAGATTTAAATGCAAAGGACTTCTCATCTAGGGAATCTAGCACTTTACATATCAGAAACATATCAGGAAGCTTCACGCTTGCATCTTCTTTAGTGATTTCGGCATTTAAGGCACTCCATATATTTTTCAGTTTTGACATTAGTATGTCCACAGTGTCTTGCTGGTTGTGATTAAAATCGAAAAACTGAAGACATAGCTGATAGAGCTTATCTCTATTTTCTGATTGTCCGTCGTATAAGCGATGTAGCTTTTCCCAGACTTCTCTTGCAGTCGTAAATCTCATGACTTTTGTCAGTGTTTCTTCTGTCATGTTGTTGGTGAGTATAAGTAGAGCACATCTATCTACCTGCTTGAATTTTGTTAGAGCCAAATTGTAGGGTTCACTACGCTACTTCGAAACACGTTTCACCTAATTTCATTTAATCTATGACGACTCATCGAATACTTATTTTATCTGTACATCAATTTAACAAAAGACATTTCATCGATGGTTAATTTCACTTTATTACATTCCATCAGTCACATATTTCTTCTACACGTCAAGTTTACAATTTATTTTTAAGCCAATCGTATAATCCAAAGTATAATCCAAGTATATTAATCCAAACTCTTTTTACTTAGAACACATTTGAACATAATACTATATTATCGATGTCTCATCATGCCAAAACTACTCTAAGCCGATGGCAAGCGATAGACGATTTTATTTCCAATTTGGTTCCACTTTACTAAATATCAGGAACCAAATATTTGCGTCTATTCCCGTTGTCCCCCAGCGGTGGACGTCGGTAAGAAATGTGTTGCACTACCCCCCAAGGGTGGATATCAAACCTAACCATGTGGCATTGTCCCTCACTACCTATTTTAATATTACTGTTTCATGTATATAGATAGATAGATCATCACAATCATCATGTCAGCCCTTAGAAGTCTACTGCTGAACATTGACCTCCCCCAAAGAGCACCATGACGAGCGATCCGGGCATTGGTCCTGGTCCACCTGCTCAGTTCACCTGGGTGGACCACGGGCACTTTTTCTTGCCCTAACGATAATTAAGAGGAATTTAAAAATATCTATTGCCCATGGTCCACATACAAAATAACTTTTTTTAAACAACGCAAAAAAAAAAACTACAATAATGTCAACTTAAAATTTCCGAAATCTTCACCAGACCGTACGCATCGGTGGGGACCTAGATTAGTAGTTTCTTTACAGAAGTGATAGATCTCATTTATATCTTCATTTTAGATGACAGCTGTCAAACTTAAAAGGGCTATAACTCTGAAACTAACGATCCTAGACTAGTAGTTTCTTTATAGAAGTGATAGTTCTCATCGATATCTTCATTTTGGATGACAGCTGTCAAACTTCAAAGGGCTATAACTCTGAAACTATTTATCCTAGACTAATAAATTCTTGACAAAAGTGATAGATCTCATTGAAATCTTCATTTTGGATGACAGCTGTAAAACTTAAAAGGGCTATAACTCTGAAACTAACGATTCTAGACTAGTAGTTTCTTTACAGAAGTGGTAGATCTCATCAATATCTTCATTTTGGATGACAGCTGTCAAAATTAAAAGGGCTATAACTCGGAAACTAACGATCCTAGACTAGTAGTTTCTTTACATAAGTGATAGATCTTATTGATATCTTTATTTTTGATGACAGCTGTTAAACTTGAAAGGGCTATAACTCTGAAACTAACGATCCTAGACTAGTTGTTTACTTACAGAAGTAATAGTCTCATATATATGTTCATTTTGGATAACAATTAACAAACTTAAAACTGGTGGTTATGGACAGGTATATAGCACTTACCAACAAGCGAACGACCTGTTCCTGTCGTCACCCAGTAGAATATAAACTTATACTAGATTATACTACCATTAACCTTCCATAGGTCCTTTACAACATATTGATCATTTTTGAAACAAAGGATGAATCTATGATTGAATTAAATGTACTATTGAATTATTACACAAAAGAAACGGAAAAGTAAATAACTCAAAAAAAAAAGCTCGTTGAACAAGAAATGAATAATAGAAAGAAGATTACACAATAGGCGACTAAAATAAAATATAATATCCGGTACACCTGGTGTCTTGGCAAAATACCCGCAAAAATACATAAAATGACGAACACGTTCCAGCGACTCATAATTTAAGTGGAAGGAACCCACGTGGCTTGTACAAGTTTTATCTTTTCATTTTCCCTGAAATTTGCGTTTTCGGAGAAAACGTTTCTACCATACTAAACCGTTATTTCTGTATTCTGAGACTAAACCCTAACTAAACCATAACAAAATCCAATAATTCTGTTTTTTTTACGTTTACAGATTTTTATTTTATTTTTATTTGTGTCTTTTAACAGACGCAACCGATAATTTTTCAATTTTAGGAATAAAATAGTTCTTCTTTGACTTACTTTACCCTAACCTAGAGAGCTCGGGTCCTGTTCATAATAATAGCAAAAATTTTGTTTGATTTTATAAAAATGAGAGTAAAGATACCCGAAAAACGCTTCCTTAAGTAAGTTATGAGAAGCACAAGGTTTTCAGGGTAGCAAATTTGAAATAGACTACTCTCAGGAGTCCTTACAACATATAAATACACTAGCTGTACCCGCGGCTTCGCACGCGTGTTCTTTTCTTTAGGTTCAAAGTACCATAATGTGCTATTCCAGGACCAATATACCAACATTTGAACAAAATTTCTTCAGCCGTCAAAAATATTTTATCAATTGCTCGGCTTCTAACTCACCGGATTGAGATACCAATTACACCAGATTTAAATCAAACCCTAAGCTATCTAACAATGAAAACCGCATTGCAATCCGTCCAGTAGTTTTTACGTGATGCGTGAACAAACAAAAATACAGACAAACAGAAAGAAAGACACGATTAACAAAAAAAAATTGTTCAATACCTTTTTTAAGCACCCAAGAGCATTTTTTTCATTTGAATTCATTTAGTAGTTTGGGTGCGATGCGCGGTCAAGATACGGACAAACAGACAGACAAAATTAAAAAGTAAAACAGTTTGGCTTCAGTATCGAATATAGAGAACCATCCATAAAATATTTTTTACAACTTAAATATTAGCATAACTTTGGACACATTTTTTCGGGTCAAAATGTATCCATAATTTTCACCTATCATATAAACTATATCTGTGCCAAGTTGCATCAACATCCGTCCAATAGTTTCAGTGTGCTAAATGTTCTTTTAAATAATTTTCCACCCCTATCCTGCAGGAACACTTATATTTTTCGCGATAATCAGTAGTCCGCGCGGACGAAGTCGCGGGCGGGAAAACTAGTACATGATGTGTAGATAGTTTCAGCCAAAAGTGAAAAATTACAATGATGACAAGTAAAAACTCTTATCCTGATGTTCGGAGTAATTTTTTCGGAATGAAAAGTATCCAATGTCCTACCTCAAAGTATGTACTCAAATCATACCAAATTTCATTTGAATTCATTGAGTATTTTACGGCGTGATGCACTTCCAAGGTGCAGACAGACAGACGGACAGACAGACAGAGAGACAAAAATTAAAAAATACAGTTTTGGCTTTAGTATTGAATATAGGACGGCCCCCAAAAAAATATACAAAATATCTTATATATACAGAATTTGGTACATTACCCCGCAGGAACTATTTATTTTTCGGGATAAAAAGTATCCCTTAATTTTAACCCATCATATAAACTATGACTGTGCCAAGTTGCATCAAAATCCGTCTAGTAGTTTCAGAGTGGTAAGTGTTTTTTAAATAACTTTCAACCCCAATCCTGCGGGAACCCTTTCATTTATCGGGATGAAAAGTAGCCTATGTCCTACCTACCGTAGTATGAACTCAAATCATACCAAGTTTCATTTAAATTCATTCAGTAGTTTCGGCGTGATGCCTAGCCAAGATACAGACAGACAGACAGACAGACAGACAAAAATGAAAAAAAAAAAACAGTTTTGGCTTCAGTATCGAATACTATGAGTACTAAGAGTAGGGTCCAAAAAAAAATTTCAAAATATCTTCAATGTACAGAATTGGACTCGTTACAGTTTTATTATAAGTATAGATCTGTATTTGCAATGTTTGTCTTTTTTTAGTCGATGTTGAAAGGGAAAAGTATAAAAAAAAGAATAAGTAAATGCTAAATTCAAATGCGATATGAAAACTTTCTAATAGCTGCTAAAATGTAATATTATAATGCCGAAGGATTTATACTTTTTACAAACGAAAATTACATGTTTAAATGTAACTATTTCAGATCACAACGCTATATGAGAGCTCAATATCTGCCAAGAATTTGTAGCATGGTTTTATTGTAACAGTTTATTGCAATGTTTATGTACAGTTTTATTCTTAAAAAATGCATTTTTTTATTTCCCTCACGGGAATATAGTTACAAAATGTTATTATGTGTTTTGTTAATTTCCAGTAACTTATAAACTAACCTCAAGTAGAAATCTGTAGTAAATATAGGTATTACTTTATTTTTAATTTGATACTTGATTAGCTTAACAATAACAATTCAAGCCAGGAGTAAAAGGACTCCGACGGGGATCAAAACTCCAAGAAAGATGGCCGTGTAAGACACAATTTTTACTTGGTTCTCTCCAGAATTTGCATGCCAGAGTGCCCCCATTCTTTGGAACCCACTGACATAGTAATCCAGCTCTTGATAACGTTGCAGTTGTGTTCTGAAGCTTGGGTTAGGATTGATAAACCGACGTTTTTGTTTGACATACTTATAAGCTTGTTCCGCGGTCAATCTGTACCGAGCCATGATATAAGCGATGACAATTGTAGCGGAACGGGATACTCCGAGCCGGCAGTGAACAAGGACTTTTCCATTCGTGAGACCTTCATCAATGAATGCATTGGCCATAGGAAAGTAAGGCAGGAGCTGGGCGTCAAGGTCGTCATTGGCCCTAATGAAGAGGCTGGCGATATTGAGACCCGCGAAAGTTGAAGACGGTAGCTTTCTCTCTTGGACTGTGATCACATGAGTGATGGCAAGACGCCGGAGCACGGACGGATCCTGGGCGGCAGAGGCATTGCTTAGGTAGAGTCCTAGAAAGAAAATATTTATCTTCAAAAGTGATGGTACTAGATCGTTTCTCTCAGTTTTGGATGAATCGGCATATTCTGAATGTGTCATAAGATTTTTCCAGTTAGCCTGCCCGGTCCGTATTAGTCATTCATGTCAACATAAGAAAAGTCTCTGGGGTGGACGGAAGTATAGCCTTACAATATAATGGTGCATACCAACACTAATTATAAAATAATTATTGAGAGAAGAACTCTTTTTCTGAGCGAAAATAATCCAAAAGTAATAATCAATAATAAATATCTCCAGGAAAATAAAATCATGTATTTTGTGTCTATTTATATCCAAGGTTGAAAACTCATGTCTCACCTATACTTTTGATATGCTATAATATCTATAATTAATATCATAACGTAAAATATAATTCAAATGTTTTTGAGATTGCATAGATTTCTAAAATAATACTGATGGAAGGAGAAGATCACATCCCTCTAACGTGACGAATAAGAATTAAGGTAAAGAACCAGATTTCGCAATTTCATAATAAACTCTTGTAGAGAGGTATTGTAATGTGCTTTATTTTTTAAACTTGCACTGGATCTGATGAACTTCATTCTTTCAACCAATGAAAACTATGACTGGGACTAGAACTCCGATGCAAGCGGCTGCAAAACCCGCAAACGTGTATGTATGATTTCTCGCCTTAATGGCCACGTACGCCTTCACTTTGTTATATCGATTGATATTGTAGTCGAGCCGTTGGTACTTTTGCAGTTGGGCCACGAAGCCTGGGTTGGGGTTAATGAACCGCCGCCTCTGTCTGACATATTCCATCGCTTGGTCAAAGCTCATTTTGTACTTCTCCATGAGATACGCGATGACAATCGTAGCAGATCGGGATACTCCGAAATGGCAGTGAACGAGAACATTTCCTGTCTCGAGTCCTTCATCGATGAACGCGTTAGTCATTGGGAAGTAGGGCAAGAGCTTGGTTTGAGGGAGGTCTAAGGCTCTAATGAATAAGTTTTTTATATTGGTATCCACGAATGTCGACTTCGGTATCCGCTTAGCTTCAACGGTGAGCACATGGGTGATGTTAAGACGGCTAAGCACAAGTTGGTCCTTTGCGGCACTGGCATTGCTTAAGTAGAGTCCTGAATAAGAAAAAAATACATTTATTTTTCTAAAGCGGTGGTGCTAAGCCAAGTTTGACAGTGTAAAGATGCAGAAAAGTATTTTAAGGGTCAGAAATCAGCTTCGGTTGTTTGCCCAAACGATTGTGGCTTACCCACTATTTACTGGGCAGCAAAAGCAAATAGCAAATGATATGAAATACTGAAGTGATTTTAAAGGAATTGGACGTGACGTTTTGTGTCATTTTCTGTGGTTCTTATGCAACCAGCAGAAATCTTCCAAACTCGTGTCTCACCTACATTCCTAAGATTTTACTATTTGATCAATAAACTAAACTCACGGAGGTGTGCACTGTAACTTTATTTCTAAATGTTCTCTTAAAATAACAGTCATAAAATCATCATAATAGGGACTAGAATTCCACAGAGGACGGCAGCAGCAGTTGCAATTTTATATTTATGCCTCCTCGAGTATATAGACAAGTATGCCTCAAGTTGCTTGGAACCCTTCACGCCATAGTCGAGTTCTTGATACTTTTTCAGTTGCTTCACGAAGCCTGCATTGGGGTTGATGAAACTTCGCCTCTGTTTCACATACTTGAACGCTTGCTCGAAAGTCAATTTGTATCGTTCCATGAGGTATGCAATGACAAGCGTGGGAGATCGAGACACTCCGAAATGGCAGTGCACTAAGACGTTTCCCCTATGGAGTCCTTCGTCAATGAACGAGTTGGCCATTGGGAAGTAGGGTAATAGCTGGGTTTCAGGATTGTCAGTGGCCCTAATGAAGAGTGTGCTAATATTGGAACCCACGAAAACAGACTTCGGTAAGCTGTGAGCTTCAACGGTGAGCACATGGGTGATGCCAAGATGGCTGAGCACATTTCGGTCCGCCGCGGCCCTAGCATTGCTTAGGTACAGCCCTGCATAACAAAGAGGAAAATGCTTTACTCTCGAACGGTACAGGACTGATGTAGAAGTTTTCAGAGTACATAGTTCGCCAAAATCTATGAAAATTCCCATCAAATCTTTCCTAACAATGATATTCTCACTTGGTTTACGTGCCCTAGACTCTTCTCCCAAAATGGAAATCTCGGTACACACAAACGCCCAACCTAGTAAACGAGCCATTTAAAAGCACCAACCTGGTATTATCTGACTGTAGCAAGCTTCTGTGCAGAGGTCTACCTTAGTGTACAGCGCCTTCCTGGACCAGCTCTTGAATCCAGCCAAGGCGACCACAGGATTTGGGATACTAAGGAAAGCGACTATGAAGGTGCTTTTCAACATCACCTTTAAAGTCCTCTGTCACCCAGAGCATGAAGAATATATGAAAGTCACATTTTGAGGGTTTGTTTTTGGATTTAGTCGTGATTTTGTGTTTCTGTTTGAGGATTTTGTGATGACGTTAAATGACTAGTGACTTGTTTTTTTTTTATTCTTCTGTCATTTGCGGTGAAGTTGCAATAAGATCCTGTTTGATCAATGGCGAACTGTGTGTTTGATGTACTCCTTGAATGCACAGTTTTTTTCGTTTAGATATTCTTTTAAATTTCTTATGAATATTCAAAACACCTATTCATGACCGATATAGTTTTCGAAGTAAGATCATTAGTCTGTCATTTTGTGACTCATACACACAAACAAATGTAATTCTAATAATATCTGGCTGTACTTCTGAGCAAGCCAAGAAGTTTCGCTTTTATTATCATTCATAGGTACACGTCTAGCAAAAGGGATTTTCATGTCTGAGTCACAGCCTATTCTCGACTCTGAAAATGTACCTGCATAAATACAGTCGATTGAGAACCGATTGATAACCGTTTCCGTTTTGAAGTCGGTTAAAATAGTGTCCTACGGCACTCTATCGCTAGTAACACGCTACAAACCTACTACTATGTATTATTTTAGATATACCTAGTACCATAAGGTTTTACTCTAAAAGTTTCAAGTTTTTTTTTTTGTAAGACTAATTAATGAGCGTTTTTCCATTCGCCGGCACGGCACCGGCACGGCGCCCGCGCCATTGCCATTATATGGCCTGTTTTTCGACTTACCGGCGCTGGCAACAAGGCGATGACTCCCACCGATGCCGTCGCCGGCGCCGGGACAGCAAGCTTCCTGCTCGTTGCCGGCGCCGGGACAGAAAGATTCGTGCTCGTTGCCGGCCGGCACAACTGCATGTGTATTGTGTTCGTATTGTAGCCGTGTGCGTGTGCGCGTAGTGAGGTAAGAGGGTCGCGATGAGACTCGAACTTCCCTTGTGGCTCGCTGTAAGTTTGTTCATCTGCACGTTTCATGTGCATTGTCGGTTTGAGAATTCGCTGTTATGGCATTTAAATATGACGTAGTAACTCTTTTAGAGTTATTGGAGGCAAAGCCTTGTCTCTGGGACCAGCAAAATACAATTTACCAGGAGAAATAGTTTATGAATTTTTCGAGTCCATTTTCAACCTTTCGAATAGGGTATATATGTTCCATATATTATATTTTCGTCTTAAATGTAAGAGATATAACAAATAAATACGGCACAGCGCCGGGCCGGTGCCGATTCCGGCGCCCATTCGATTCTAATAATTATCGCACAGGTACGTACAGTAGTCACAACTGATCTTTGTGGTTAGTGTGGTGTTAGGCTCTGTGAATGATTGTGCAGGTACTGCTGTGAGGATACATAACAGCATAGAGTAAGAGCGAGATAGAATATGCGAAAAACGTAAGAGAGTGAGCGAGGCAAGTTATACAATGCTGTCTTTACCTTCAACATAGGGATTGCGCTGAAAAATTGCAGTTTGCGCAGCGATTTGCAGACAACTTCCGAGCCACAAAGATACGCTGTGACTACTATTATTTATTCTGTGGCACATGCCAAACCACTAATACTACACTGGCCTTCAAAACCTATTAAAATTGCTTTCTTTCCTAAATTGCAGAAGTCAGAGTTTAGAAATAAAAAAACGTTTTATAGCAAATTTCATCAACTTTTTTTGAAATTATAGTTTAATATACATTAGTAACGTTTTTAACTTTAAAAAGATAAGACCAAAAAAAGTGTACGTTCGCACATCACGTTAAAGCCTGGTCCGATTGCGATGTGATTTTCACTGTTATATAGCTATCATACTGAATCTGTGAAAAGAAGAGATTTTGCGAAATTCATTCCCTAAGAGGGTTAAAAAGGATGTTAAACATTTGTATGAATCTGTGTTTTTATACATAGAAACATGAAACGTATCTTCAAACCCAAGAATATTGTGTCATCATTTTTCAAAAATATTTTCATGCTGCGGTGAAAACTTACTCGTATATTCAAAGTTTTGGCCGTGAAAAAATAATAATTTGACTTCAAAACTGTTACATGTTACAGATTTCAAAATGATTATATTGACTTTCAATGGCAAACAAAGACAAGGACTAATTAAAACTTAAAACAACATTAAAAAAAAACTGGATCAAAATCGGTCCATTCGTTTGGGAGCTACGATTATCCCCTAAATTATAGCTAAGAACCATCTTGATTACATCAGCTTTCATGCAGAAAAAACGCATCAAAATCGGTTCTTACGGTTGGGAGCTACGATGTCACAGACAGACACATACATGGATACACAATTTAAACTTATAACACCCCTCTCTTTTCGAGTTCGGGGCTTAAAAAGTAAAAACGTTTTTCAAAAAAAATATGATAATTGGATGGACAAGGCTGTCAAATATATCCTGCAATATATTAAAAATACGACAAAAATAGGATTTTCATTACAAACTAAGAAAATAATTATGTTTTAGGATTTTTCACAAACCATCCCCCAAGCAAGTAAAAAGGATATTGTTTTTTTAATCTATACCTATAAAACAGAACCGTGACATACTTACTGACTGACAAACTACGCTGAGCCAGAGATTTGGAGGAAAGTGACACATTTTATTTACAGTTTTAAACTCTTGAATTGTTAAAAGAGATACAACGTGAGGTGAAAATTGACAAATTCCATCATCATCATCATCAGCCTATATCTGTCCACTACTGGACGTAGGCCTCTCCTAATGCACGCCACAGAGCTCGGTTTTCGGCTCTCCTCGTCCTTTTTCTTCCAGCCGCTTTTAGCAGGTCGACACTCTATCTGGCCACAGGGCGTCCTACACTACGTTTGCCTAAACGTGGTCTCCACTCTAGAACTCGTCTACCCCAAAGGTTATCGGTTCTTCGAGAAAAGTGACCAGCCCACTGCCACTTCAGCTTGCTTATCTTTAGGGCTACGTCAGTTACCTTGGTTCTCTGTCGGATATCTTCATTACGAATCTTGTCCTTCAGAAAGTCCATCAAACCCATAGAATTAGTATTTTTGATAAAGTTAGTGAAATATGTTAATCTTCAGGAATAAACACATGCATGCATAGAATTACGAAGTAAATATATAGGTCTATGCATGCATGTGAGTATATTCATTTCATATTTTTAGGTCTTATCCATTGCAGTGTGGGTAATATAGCCGTGAAGAGAGAGAGAGAGAGAGAGAGAGAGAGAGAGAGAGAGAGATGTGCAGAGCAGTACCTAAATAGCTTAACTAATAATTTGAGCTTGAACTTTACATTTCAGTTAAGCCTTATAACAGCATGTTTATCGCTAAACTGAATTCAAATTTTTTGTATGTTAGTATGTTTGTGTGGCTTTTATGCCAATACGTCTGGTCTGGACAGATACTGAGAATTACTTCACTCTGTAAAGAATTGAAAAGAATTGTGGCTGAATATACATATGTCTATTGGTTTGTGTTTTTTTTTCTATTGGTTTATGATTTATGTATAGTTTTTTATTTTTTGGAAATATCGATATAATCGATGATTAAATAATCGAACTAAAAATATATAAAAGCAAACAAAACATCCAAGAACCGAGAACAAACGTTTACGATTCGCCTCATGCCAGGATTGGTTTGTTACTAATGGACCACTCAAACCATCCACCTGGGGGGACAGTTAAGAATTTTGTTACTATCAGACCAACAGCGGGCTACCTGGGTGGACAGTTAGGAAAACTTGATCTTAACCGATCATCAGCTGTCCACCTCGTTTGTCTGTTAGTTTTTTTATGATAACCTAAACCGACCACCTACTTCTTTTTTGTATGTATGAGGGTTGTCGCCATTTTATTTTTGTAAACGTAATAATCCTTTAAAAATTTCTACCACGAAACAATTTTTAAAATAATAAGTTGTTTTATAATTTGTATGAATCATATATTTTGTTGTATATATTGCTGTGTAAAAAAAAATTAAAAACTAAACTAAACTTTTTCAACTAATCAAACTTCTTATAAGTTTCACGCCACATAGGTGAAAGAAAATGTTACTTATATATTATTTTTCCAAAAATTACCCGCTGCTATTACTGCTGTTGTCAATTCCGTCTTACATGTCTAATTTTTTAAATGTTCACTATTAAAACCACTCTCTAAAAAGCACAAGCACAAATGAATCTGATGATCACGGATGGCGGCAACTGAACTTGGCAACAAACAAAAGATAAAGTCAAACAAATCACAAATGTAAACGAATTCAAACAATTAACACGTGCAGGCGACGGCAGGGTGCAGTGCAGGCAGAAAAAGTTAATACCAACCCAAATTTAGAACTACAGTATAGTATATCTTCCCCAATACGTTTTATTGTACTTTTTAAGTTGACTTCATGTTATTTTATGCTTCTAAACTCGGACGCCACCTTTAATCGTGTTGAATAGATATGACAAAGTGACTTCGTTATTGTGATGCCTTATAACGTTCGTTCTTTCACTCTGAACGGTTGGTGATCGTCCGATTTATTAAGTATGGTTCAAATTTGCGTGGTGAACAGTAAACATAAGCGGTTGTTTAAACGACGTTTGGGATTTCACCGGCCGATTACCAAAACATCGGTCAAGTAGAAGTCGGTGAACTCCACCCTAAATAGGCTTCGGTCGTCTAGGTGATCGGTTAAGATCAAATTTTCCTAACCTACCATCTAGGTGAAATAATGGTAGTCTGCCCTAGAAGACCACTATTTTCATCCTAATCAAGTTTTCCTAACCGGGTGGAGGTTGACCGCTATAGTCTGTTTCATTCCAGTATTACTCATGATAAAGTTCGCGTGGACGAAGCCGCGGGATTAAGCTACTGTGTTTTTGAAAACAAACTGGCAACAGCTATTTTAAGATATGGTACCCTAAACCATGCTTTTAACAAGACTGCTCAAAAAAGGAGTGTAATGTTTTTAGAATTCATGTATGTTTGTATGTATGTATGCTTTCTTTATTCCACCATAACTTTTAAATGCCTAAACAGATTTAGACCTATGGAGTATCGTTAGAACTCTTATATCCTTCCGATTAACATAGACTTTTTAAAAAAAAACATTATGGCGGCAGTATGGTTCCATTTTCAAAGGAAAAAAAACTTCCTATTTTACAATATGGGTATCAAATTGAAGCCCTTGATAAGCACAATCCAACAGTATATTGTTACGCCGGTCGATTATTAGAAAAACAGTAGGTACTAAAATGACGCAATACCTACATTTAAAGGAACATTCTGGAACACACTAGTAGAGCGTAGGTACCTACAAAAGTTTCCAGAGCGCGCGGTAGGTATATACCTACGGGCGCGGCAACATCAAAGGCGCCGCCGACGTTAGGTACCTAAGGGTGCGGCGCGGCGCGGCAACTCAAAGGCACCGTCGACCTTGAAAGTTCAAATACCTACTGACTACTGTTAGTACATACGAGTAGTTACGAGTACTTTCTGGAAACGACCGTCGCGGTATAAATAGCACGCGCATCGACTGCCTGGAACAGTATTGACTTGGCTTTCGGAACGAAACGTTCAAGGTGATTCGAAGCGAATATTCAGTGATAATTGATAAGAGTGTACAGTCAAGTTAAAGAGTGTTTGAGCGTTATTTGTTGGATTAATTTTTTTCTGTGGTTTTTCGAATAAAGGTGTTAATTTTTGGTGTAACTAGCGTACATTAATTTTATCCGAACCCCAGCTCGAAACAAAATTTTTAATGGCATATTTCATTTTTGGCAGGGCAGGCGTGTTTTTTTAGCTTTTAATATAGTTTTTTTTAAGAGATACACCTAAATAGTCCAAAAGTGCGGACGAAGTCCACGCAAAGGAATTCTCGGGCAATAACGACCAATACCGTTTTTTGAAGTCCGCGCGGACGTAGTAGCGGGTGAAAGCTAGTACTTCTACAAAGTACTATGCTAAATCCGGTACAATGAAGAATAAAGATATGTAAAAAAAAGGCCTAGGGTACTTAATATAAGCTACTGAACAAGATTTAACATTTTAAAAAAACGGTCTCTCTCTGGACCGATTGCGATGTGGTTTTTCTGTTGGATAGCTTAGGTATTGATTTTAAACTTGTGTTCTTGGTATCTCAATCCGATGCGTAGAAGCCGAGCAAACGATAAAAAACTATTTGACTCCGAACGAAGTTTTATGTTTGGTATATTGGGATATCCCAGAAAAATGACCACAAGGGCAAAGCCGCGGGCGGGTACAGCTATTTATAAAATATTTACAGAAATCTGTAATCAAATTTGTATCTCAATACAAGAATGTCAGTGAGGAATGCCCTGCTAAAATCGCTTCGCCCACATATTTCTTAAAGTCGAACGATTCACAAAGTCCGACCAAGGTTTATATCTGATTCACTAAGTGCCGCAGTTCATCTGCTGTACCTGTAAACTGCTCTCGATTTCTATATTGGCGGGCTGACAGTGTATTAGTTCTGTGTGTTTAGTACTTTTAACATATTTTAGCTGTTTAGGTGGCTAATCCCAATAACACGATGTTTCAACCAAAACGCGCATCTCAGTGTATAAAGGTTGAAACTAGGTTTAAACACATTAGACTAAGAAGATCCTAGTGATGGACTTTCAACGCTTTTGAACATGTGGTCGGATAGCTTAGTCCGGTCGATTGGACGTTTTTTTTTCTGTTGGTTTGATTCGGAAATCGCTCTACGAGCACCATTTTATTTATGCACATGGAAAGCATGCCTTTTTGCTATCTTCTTTTGAAGCGATTGTTGACTACTCGTCTGCATTGAATATGGTAAACCATAACTATATAAACCATTTTAATAAACCGTGTCTTTCTGTTTGTCTGTCTATCTGTCTGTTTCTCTGATTGAACGAGCGAGCGCGAAGCGGGAGCGAAGCGTCTCCTTTTAAGGTTGGGCAAATATGCTTTCGTATGTTCGGATGTCCGTCTGTCCGGATCTCTGTTCTCCTCTACAGGTCACATTTCTCAACCGATCTATACTAAACTTGGTATACAGGTTAAATGAATTTTTAGAATTTTTTAATTCTCGAGGATTTTTGATTGGTGGGATGATTCCCCCAAAAAGGGGCAAAAAAGGGCTACTGAATATCTCCGCCTTTTTAGATCGGAGTTAAATGGTTCTTTTTTTATTTGAAAGGTAGTAACTTTAAATTAATCTCATAAAAAAATTGGTGAAGATCTGATGAGGATCTTTGGCGTGATGAGCAGAATTGCTTCTCAAAATACAGTAAATTGCTCACTTTTAGGTTTCTACCATTCAAATAGATCTTTACCCACAAGGTAGGGATTGATGGAGCACCTTGGTTATTAATGTTAGTTTTACAATAAGGTACCCAGATGGCGCTACTGTGCACTGCTAGATTGTTTGCAAAAAAGTTTGTACGCGCGAGGTGTACAGCTCACAGAGCCACTAGTTTAAGTTTTTTTTCTCCTTGTTCATGAGACTTGTACTAATATTTATTCTGTGATGAGACGTTAAGTTTTTGACAATAACAAATATCTATGACTTTTTAATGAATGTATGTACGATTATTTCGCGGTAACGAGGCCTAGATGCGAGATTATTTTTGTACCTATACCTACAGTATAGTTTTTGATCAATCTTTTTCAATGACTCAATCTTAGTCTTGTTTGGTCATTTTTTTCAGTACAGCACATCTTACCCTATACGTAAATTACCTAATTAGCCTGGAAAATTTGAGGGTGCAGATCTGAGGTAGCCCTACATTCCGAGACAAACCCAGACGTAAACGTTTTGACTCCAAATATTACACGAACTCATGTACTGACAGTAAGTACAGTATCCGTATGAATTTGACCTATATTCTTGCAAGTAGGCCATGCCACGTAGAAACTCACTGACAGCACGTTTGAAATCAACAGTTTCTCACAATATTCGTTGTTATTTTAATTTATTTAAAGGTAGACGAGATTCAGTGTGTCTGGGTAAATTACTGTGAACTTATTTAACTCTATAAAATTAAATAAGATTTATAACATAGTTTTGTAAAAACCATGAAGGACTATCGAAACAAATTAAATAATCACAAATCGAAAGGGCTTCATCATTTGAGTGTCTGGTTCCTGTGAATACCTTCCAGCTCCATCATCAGACCAGCTAATAGTACCATAATATTATACAGTGAAAAAAGTGTCTTCAGCTTGATTGGACGTCCAAAATTGATTTGCAGATCTTGCAAGTCAACTCACTAGTTTACTAATCTATACTTATAATTAAACAGTAACTAACACAAAGTCTGTACAGTGAAGATAATAAAAAAATGGTATAGGGTTAAAATAAACTACGGAAAAATAATATAACATTTTTAAATATGGCGTCTGTCTATCTGTTCGCGCATCACGTATTAACTTCTAGACCGATTGCAATGCAGCTTGCACTGTTGGATTGCTTAGGTTTCGATTTAGAAACTGGAATATTTGGTATCTCAATCCGACAAGGAGAAGACGAGCAATTGATAAAAACTATTTGACTGCTGAACGAAATTTGGTTAAGTGTTCTTTGTGGGTATTTCTGGTCCTGGTATTCCAGGACCAGAAATACCAACATGGACACTTTTTCCCCTGAAAAATGTGCACGTGGGCAAAGCCGCGGGCAAAACGAATACAAAGCTACACAATTATGAACAGACTGACAGACAAGGCACAACCTAAACCAGAGGACCTCGACATTTTAAATTTGGAGAATATGTTCCTTTATTATCCTGGTGCAATAAGGAAGGTTTTTTGAAATTTCCATGCCTAAGGGGATGTAAGGAGTGTCATTGTTTGCACGCAGTTAAAGCTGAGGTAACTAGTAATAACTAGAAACTAACTACTAACTAACTAGTGAGCTGTGGGTGTCGTGCGTGTGTGTGTGTGTGTGTGTGTGTGTGTGAGCTGTGTGTGTGTAACTGGTAACTAGTGAGGTAGTAGTAGTGGTAGTGAGGTAGGTAGTAGTAGTAGGAGGTGAGCTAGTAGCTTGTAAAAATCATGAGGGGCTGTTCTTGGCAGAGTAGGTATATGTTATAACTAGCTGTACCCGCGGCTTCGCACGCGTGGTCTTTTCTTTAGGTTCAAAGTACTATAATGGGCTATTCCAGGACCAATATACCAACATTTAAACAAAATTTCTTCAGCCATTAAAAACACTTTTATCAATTGCTCGGCTTCTAACTCACCGGATTTAAATCAAACCCTAAGCTATCTAAAAATGAAAACCGCATTGCAATCGGTCCAGTAATTTTTACGTTATGCGTGAACAAACAAACATACAGACAAACAGAAAGAAAGACGCAAATAACAAAAAAAAAGTTGTTCAATACCTTTTCTTAGCACCCAAGATCATTTTTTTTTATTTGAATTTATTCAGTAGTTTGGGTGCGATGCGTGGTCAAGATACGGACAAACAGACAGACAAAATTAAAAAGTAAATAGTTTGGGTTCAGTATCGAAAGAGAAACAACCAAAAAAAAAATTTTTTACTTTAATATTAACATAACTTTGGACGCATATCCCGCAGAAACCCTTTATTTTTTCGGGATAAAACATGTCCTCAATTTTAACCCATCATAGAACTTAAGACAGTGCCAAGTTGCATCAAAACCCATTGATTAGTTTCTGCGTGGTACCTGTTCTTTTAAATAAGTTTCAACCCCTATTCTGCGAGAACCCATAAATTTTTCGTGATGTAAAATATCCTATGTCCTACCTCGTAGTATGAACTCAAATCTTACCAAGTTTCATTTGAATTCATCCAGTAGTTCCGGCGGCGTGATGCGTGGCTAAGATACAGACTGACATCCATTAGGTTCAGCGTGGTACCTGTTCTTTTAAATAAGTTTCAACCCCTATCCTGCGAGAACCCATATTTTTTTCGAGATGTAAAGTATCCTATGTCCTACCTCATAGTATGAACTCAAATCATACCAAGTTTCATTTGAATTCATCCAGTAGTTCCGGCGGCGTGATGCGCGGCTAAGATACAGACTGACAGACATACAGACAGAAATAAAAAAACATCCAGTTTCGGTCTAAACCTAAACTGTATGTTTTTTATATTAAAGAGTAACTTCCAAAAAAAAAAAATTTCTTTAATGTACAGAATTTTGACCCATATCCCACAGGAACCCTTTATTTTTCGGGACAAAATGTATCCATAATTTTACATTTCCAATTTCCTATCTTATAAAGTATGTCTGTGCCAAGTTGCATCAACATCCGTCCAATAGTTTCAGTGTGCTTAGTTTTCTTTTAAATAATTTTCCACTCCTGCAGGAACACTTTTCGGGATGAAAAGTAGCCTATGTCCTACTTCGAAGTATGAACTCAAATCATACTAAATTTCATTCGAATTCATTGATTATTTTAGGCATGGTGCGGTGCCAAGATACAGACAGACAGACAGACAGACGGACAAACAGACAAAAATAAAAAATACAGTGTTGGCTTTAGTATTGAATATAGAACAGCCTCCAAAAAAATTTACATTATCTTCAATTTACAGAATTTTGGACATTATCCCGCAGGAACACTTTATTTTTCGGGATAAAAAGTATTCCTAATTTTTACACATTACATAAACTATGACTGTGCCAAGTTTCAACAAAATCCGAGTAGTAGTTTCAGCGTTATACGTGTTCTTTTAAATGACTTTCAACGCCTATCCTGCAGGAACCCTTTAATTTTTCGAGATGAAAAGTATCCAATGTCCTACCTCGAACGATGAACTCAAATCATACCAAATTTCATTTGATTTCATTTGAGTATTTTTGGCGTGATATACTTCCAAGATACAGATAGACAGACGGACAGACAGACAGACAGACAAAAATAAAAATATACAGTTTTGGCTTGAGTATCAAACATAGAACGTCCCCCAAAAAAATATTACAAAATATCTTTAATTTACAGAATTTGGGACATTATTCCGCAGGAATTCTTTATTTTTTCGGAATAAAAAGTATCCTTAATTTTAACCCATCATATAAACTATGACTGTGCCAAGTTGCATCAAAATCCGTCCAGTAGTTTCAGAGTGTTAAGTGTTTTTGAAATAACTTTCAACCCCTATCCTGCGGGAACCCTTTCATTTTTCGGGATGAAAAGTAGCCTATGCCCTACCTCGTAGTATTAACTCAAATCATACCAAGTTTCATTTAAATTCATTCAGTAGTTTCGGCGTGTTGCCTAGCCAGGGTACAGACAGACAGACAGACAAAAATGAAAAAAAAATACAGTTTTGGCTTCAGTATCGAATCTAGAGTACGGCCCAAAAAAAATATCAAAATATCTTCAATGTACAGAATTGGGCCCGTTACAGTTTCATTATAAGTATAGATAAAAGTTACTCTTTAATTCAAACTGGATCTATGTGGGCCATCTGATGTCTGTGCGAAGATATATTACAAATGATAGTTAAGCATAGCCAGTCATACAATTATATAGTTATTGTACGCTATAGTATTTATAGAATAGCGAAGTAAAAGTAATTAGTTAATTAAAATAAGTTAATAATTATTTAAACATTTTCATATCACGTTAAATCCTAATAAAATATTAACAAACATTTAGAAATCCTAATAAAAAGTTAACAAGCATTTATAAATAACTACAACCATTTTATAGAGTAATTGACCATAATACTTACTAAAATATAAAAAAATTGACAAACCGCCTACTACAACTTTTAAAAATTTGAACAGCAATATTATTCCAACTGCAACTACTTTGTATATTGTAGCACGTTATTGTAATAAAAACGTATATTTAGCAAAATTATTATAGCAGGCAAAATCACATGACTTCTGTAAAATATCACACTGATTTGGAATCATACCAAAAGCATAATTTTGATGTCACGTCTAAGACTCCAGTAATTAGCATGTTCTTAGGTAATTAGAAAGGTAATTCACAAATCTTTTAAATTACTACATTACATAGGCAATGCAATATGTAACCACATATATTTGATTAAAATGCATAAAACCATACATGAGTTTCCGTCAAATTAACTTGATTTTGCGGTTAATGAAATGAGTCTACAGTGGCATGGGCACGTTTCCCGAAAACCGATAAGCGTTAGGGTAGACGAGTTCTCTAGTAGAGACTAAGAGTTGTTTAAAGCGGATGGTAGGAATTGGATTCGGAGGGCTGAAGACCGAGCTCAGTGGCATGCATTAGGAGAGGCCTACGTCCAGCTGTGGACAAGTATAGGTTGATGAAGATGATGATATGAGTCAAATAAAGTTTTTACGGTTGGTGAACATTTAAAGTTATTCAAATATGTATATGACTCGTTAAAATAATTCAGTTACTTTTGTATACCATTGGACAGTCAAACACCAAAATAAGAGCACTGTGATGAGTAAATGTACAGAAAAAATGTAACACAACGTTGAACAAAAAGTTGAAAAGTTTGAACTTTAGGTACAGTGATTTAACTGTGGAAATCGAATGAAAAGCGCAGTGCAGTGCCATGCAAGATGCAATTCAAAGCAGACGTAGCGCTTACCATCAGCGATTGATCTGTTCATCTTTATACTCCATTGCAAAAGCCAAAAATTCAAGTCCACCCAATATTGCACAACATTACGCCAAATCTGAGACAAATTTAAATCCGACGGGCCGTCCTCGTTTATTATGCACGCTTTCCGAAGCTTTACGCTTCGCCTTGATCGCATTGGGGCAATCCTACCACACTCATTGCATTCATTGTTTTGTTGAGGACTTGATGGTTTTCAGATGTTGTCATCTACTTTCATCATCATCATGCGGTCACAACTTTGAGCCAGGTCTTTGCTAAAAAAAAATAAGACGCTTTTGTATTTTAAAAGCTTTTGAATACCCACGATGCAAAATGACCTTAAAGCCGTTGTCTGTCTGCAGCGTTTAATCGTTTTTTATTTGACAAACGACGATTCGACCAAGTTGATTAGGAGACCTCTTCGTTCTCTCAATTATTATGATACCATCTTATGATACACAAGTGTTACTAACTGTAATATATATGTTGTGCCCTGCCTTGTATTTTTTTTATGTAATATAATTTAAAAAGTTTTTTTTGGTGTGCAATAAAGTGTATTTGTATTGTATTGTACAGTATAGAATCGACTAGCTAGGTACTACATGAAATATTTGGAATTAGAAAATAAATGTGGCATTACAGGCATAAAGCACAGATTACTTAGGTCCAAATGTCCAAGCCCAGTTGGCGCGCACCCAACATGCTGGCGGCATTGCCCCGTTGAATAATAATTATACACATTATTTTGAACGCCTTACTGCCGCACTCGTGATCGTCAATTAACGCAAATCAAGCAATAAGTTGTCAAAATCCATAGAAAAGCAGCGATTTAATGCTAGATTATAGTCCAAGAGCCCGCGACGATCAGACAGACTTCGTTATTTTATAAAACCTGAAAGTTTATCTGTTTATGGCCCTAATAATTCAGGTAAAAACGATCCCAACTATTAAGTTTAGATTACGGTAGCTTTGAAAGGTAGCTGGTAGCAAAGGTGCATAAAATTGCTCCCCAAATTCGTTTAAGTCTTAAAGCTCACTTTTATGTATTTTATTTGGAATAATATTAGAAATCACGTCGTTAATTGTCAGAAACTTAGTACAGTTGCAACCCCCTGTCAGACACCCTTGAATTATAATATATACTTATAATAAAACTGTTACAGGTCCAATTCTGTACATTGAATTTCATTTGTATGTTTTTTTTAAGTGTAATTTTGAAGTAATAAGTAATATTTTTGGAGGGTACTTACTCTATATTCGATACTGAAGCCAAAACTGTTTTTTTTTTTCATTTTTTCTTTCTGTCTTTGTGTATCTTGTTCACCAATGCATTGGAAGACATATTTAAGACATTGGGCTGGGAAAGGCAGGGTATCAACATAAACGGCAAGTACATTTCACACATGAGATTTGCAGATGACATTGTTATAATGTCAGAATCGTTGCAGGATTTGCAGTGGATGCCTAGCTGAAGCTTCCAAGAAAATTGGTCTCGGAATGAACTTAAATAAAACCAAGGTCATGCTGAATGAGCACGTTCCTCCGTTACAGTTAACAGCACTGCTCTCGAGATTGTTCAACACTACGTTTTCTTAGGGCAAATCTTACAACTGGGCCGGAACAATTTCGAGAAAGAAGCCAATAGAAGAATTCAGCTGGGCTGGGTAGCATTCAGGAAGTTGCGTCAGGTCTTCTCATCGTCTATCCCTCAGTCCCTAAAGACAAAGGTAATCAATCAGTGCGTCCTACCGGTAATTACTTACGGAGCTGAGACGTGGATACTTACGGTACAGCTGGTCCACAAACTTGAAGTCGCTCAGCGGGCTATGGAGAGATCTATGCTTAGAGTTTCTCTAAGGTATCGAATTCGAAACGAGGTGATCCGGCAGAGAACCAAGGTTACTGACATAGCTCTGAGAGTTAGCAAGCTGAAGTGGTAGTGGGCTGGCCATATTAGCTGCAGAACCGATGACCGTTGGGGTAAACGTGTTCTCGAGTGGAGACCGCGATTTGGCAAACGTAGTGTAGGACGCCCATCGGATAGATGAAGCGACGATCTGCGCAAGGTTGCTGGCAGAAAGTGGATGCGAAGAGCCGAAGATCAGGCAAAATGGCATGCCTTGGGAGAGGCCTATGTCCAGCAGTGGACGAACACAGGCTGATGATGATGATGATGATGATGTATCTTGATCTCGCTTCACGCTGAAACTACTGAATGAATTCAATTGAAACTTGGTATGATTTGAGTTCATACTACGAAGTAGGATATTGGATACTTATCATCCCGAAAAATTAAAGGGTTCCCGCATGATATTGGTTGAAGATTATTTAAAAGAATACGTATCATGCTGAAACTATTGGACGGATTTTGATGCAACTTTACACAGTAATAGTTTATAAGATGGGTTAAAATTGAGAATATTTTTATCCCGAAAAACTACGCCAACGCCTGCTATTTGGACTTAACCGAAGAATAGCTGAATAAGCTTGAGCGCTTATTACAAAAATTTTGCATTCGGTTCGTATTTGGCTTACGCAAGTATGAACATGTATCAGATTTTCACACAAAGCCCAAATGGTTACCAATCCGTCGTCGCCGGGATAATCATGCCCTCTGTCTTCTGTACAGTGTCCTATTTAATCCATCGACCCCTCCCTATCTCAAAGAGCGATTTAAGTTCCTTCATATTTCCCGTACCCGTGTTCTTCTTTCCACCAATACTCTGCAGTTGAAAGTCTGGCCATCCACGATGTTTTACCACAACTCTTTTACGAAACGGGCTGTTAAACTGTGGAATGCTTTGCCCATCATTATTAGGAAAGCTAAAAAATATTTGACGGCTAAACGAAATTTGGTGCTACTTATATTGGACTTTATAGGTACTATTTTTAGTCTTGGCCTAATTAATAGGATACTTTTATCCTTTTATCCCAGAAAAATGTCCGTACGGGTGAACCCGCGGGGCGCAACTAATAAAGTATATAGGAATATTTCGCATAAAAATATTGGAATTGTATTAACGGTGAAGCCTAAGAGCGCTGCATTAATTTGCTTCGTTTATGAATGTGATTTGCACACCAGGGCCATTATTCTTTATTGACACATAACATGACACGTTACGCGCCGCGTGATATCTTCGTGGAATTGTCGTGTAACGTATTATAATACTATTCTCTAAGCCACAGTCTTTGACAAATGCGACAAGACGGCGACAAGGCACGTTACGCGTACGTTATAGTCTATAACTATATCTATATGATCTATGGAACTGGCTAGGGATCTAACTAAATGGTACTGTTACGCCGGTCGATTTTTAGAAAAACAGTAGGTAATATAATAAAAGTAATGGTTGTTCCTAAAGCGAAGGTGCCTGATGTTCTACAACTCTGCCACGACGGATGTTCAGGAGGCCATATGGGAATCAAAAGGACCCTGTCTATGATACGTGAGCAATTCTTTTGAATCCATTGTCGAGATGATGTGGATAATTGGTGCCGGAAATGCACCAGTTGTGCAGCTGTAAAAGGACCTAACACGCAGCAGAGGGGCATTAAAGTTGTATAACGTCGGGGCTCCATGGGAACGAATAGCGCTTGATATTGCGGGACCTTTCTCTGTGAGTGACAGCGGGAACAAGTATTTCAAGGTTGTCATGGATTACTTTAATAAGTGGCCGGAGGTATTCACCATTCCAAACCAAGAAGCTACTACAGTGGCAGATAAATTGGTTCACGATGTCTTCTGTCGTTTTGGAGTACCCCTTGAAATTCACAGCGATCAAGGGCGGAATTTTTTGTCACAAGTGTTCCAGGAGACCTGCCGAGTAATGGGTGCACATAAAACCAGAACAACTTTTTATCACCCACAATCTGATGGAATGGTAGAACGATTCAACCAGATCTTGGAGAGATATCTAGCAAAAGTGGTGGAAACCAGGCAAAGGGATTGGGACAAGCACATCCAGCAGTTTTTTTGTCATACCGAAGTGCAGTTCATGAGAGTACAGCAGTTACTCCTACCTTCGCAAATTTCGGAAGAGAATTGCGGTTGCCTGCAGACCTGATAACTGGCATTCCACCGGATTCTCCACGTAGCATTACAGATAACGCAAATGACTTGCGCGGTAAGATTGATGAAGTTTATCAACAAGTCAGAGAATCGGGGACAACAAATGTCTGAAAGGATGAAGACCCGATACGACCGGAAATTGAACAATCTGGGATTTGGCGAAGATTCACTTGTTTGGTTACACAATCCAGTGCGCAGCAAAGGGAAATCCCCAAAGTTGCAGACGAAATGGAACGGACCATACCGCGTTGTGACCAAGATAAACGATGTCACTTACCGGATTCAAAACGGCCAGAGAAGTTCTCCTAAAATTGTTCATGTAGATCGACTGGTCCAATATTACGGGACTAACACTGCTCGGGACGAGCATTTCTTAGGAGGGGGCAGTGTTACGCTGGTCGATTCTTAGAAAAACAGTAGCTACTAAAATGTTCGAGGAGTTCGGTCGGATGACTCAATACCTACATTTAAAGCAAAATTCTGGAACATACTAGTTGCGCGTAGGTACCTACAGAGTTTCCAGAGCGCGCAGTTCAAATACCTACCGTCTACCGCTAGTACATACGAGTACCTTCTTGAAACGTCCGTCGCGGTATAAATAGAGCGTGCATCGACTGCCTGGGACAGTATTGACTTGGCTTCGGAACGAAACAATCAAAGTGCTGCGAAGCGAGTATTCAGTGATAATTGTTTAGTGTATACAGTCAAGTTAAAAAGTGTTTGAGTATTATTTGTTGATTTAATTTATTTTTGTGGTTTTTCGAATACAGGTGTTCATTTTTAGTGTAATTGGCGTACATTAATTTAATCCGAACCCCAGCTCGTAACAATACTAAAATCGATTTATCGCATAATTGATTTATTGGGATCCCTTGAAAATCAATTGTGCAAAATTGATTAATTTACCAGTTTTTTTTCTGAAAATATATTTTGGGATCTCTTCAAAATCGATTATGCAAAAATCGATTACGTTTCCAGAAAAAAAAAGTCGTTTCTGGAAAAAATACGTTTTTTTTGTTTAAAATATCCAGATGATAATGCTTGAAAAAAAGATTAACAAATTATTGATAAATTTAAAAACTATAATTGCTCGAAAAAACGTAATTTTAAATATAATAAGGTGCTTTGGGGTAATTTTGAATTATTTTTTGATTAGTTGACACGATGCTTACATTATATATTTTTTAAATAATATCTGTGAGTTTACTACAAACTCATGTTACTGTTATTTGTTGAAATGTATATTCTTACTCTTGCGATAACTTAGTCAAATAAATGTAATTGCGTACCGTAAATAGTAATTTAAAAAAAAAAAAATTTTTGTTCAGGGGTAATTTCTAAATACCACGGGGTCAATTCGAATGAAACTTTAAATTCGTGTGTTCGAGTTTGTACTTAAAGTTTAAATTTCCTTTTCATTCTACTTTACCCCTCAAAAACCATCTGTTATATTTTATAGTATAGCCAGAACACATTTGTTAATTAGATTTCCGGACACTCACATAACTTCTAGTAGTAAACCTCTGGTAACTACTATGGAAAAGCAGTTTTTATTTGGAATAAACCCTCTGGGGTATTTCCGAAAGAAACTTAAAAACGATAGCTAGCGCATCCGGACATACAAAATAAAGCACCAAAACCAATGAACTATCGTCAAATCTTACAATAAATAAAAAAAAACTGAGATATAGAATGCGGTTAATTCCGATAACCCACAAAAACTTGTCAAATCCTGTTTCCTACGAAAAATACATTTGCACACGCACATTCATCACTAGATAGCTAAGCTACTTGTATCTGTCGCGAGGAAGAAAAATAAGATGGCGTCTAGATTTACGAGTTTGTTGCCAGAGCAAAAGCTTTTGCCTGAGTTAGGAGTAATTCGTAATTTTCGGAATACCCTCATTTTTGAAATTACCCCCACAAAACACCTTCATCGATAATTTTAATAATTTAACGGACGTATGCCTATTAAAACAATACGTGAAATCAAATAAAATAAAAACAACTGTGGCGTAGACAACTTTTCTTGTGGTATATAGAAATCCGTTTTACGAATCCACGCCATGGCACGTTTAGGAAACGCGTTTCCGTTATAAGCACGTTATGACGTCACACGTTTTCTGCAAGGAATTTTGTGTGGCAATAGAGAATAATGGCCCAGTAGAAAATAAGTTATGCTTTGGCAAAAATATGTTACATACTATTGTTACCATTACTACTACTGTTACTCATCATCATTATCATCATGTCAGCCCTTAGAAGTCCACTGCTGAACATAGGCCTCCCCCAAAGAGCGCCATGACGAGCGATCTTGTGCCACCTCCATCCACCAACTTCCTGCGATGGCTACAATGTCGTCGGTCCATCGTGTGGTGGGTCTCCCCACACTTTGCTTGCTTGTTCGTGGTCGCCATTCGATAACCTTTATTCCCCAGCGGTTGTCGGTTCTGCGAACTATATGGCCTGCCCATTGCCACTTCAACTTACAAACTCTAAGAGCTATGTCGGTAACCTTGGTTCTTCTACTGTTACTACTGTCGTAATATTAAAACTTATATAATTTTTTTTTCCTTGGGTGCGTTAAGGCCATCTCAATAAAATAAAATGGGACATTTAACTATAACAAAATTTGATTAGCGCGGGGTCTATTTACGCCAGTAAGCGTAGGTAATTTTTTTTTTACATTTTACCACTTATAATAACTAGCTTAAAAGCTAAAAAAAACACGCTTGCCCTGCATTTTTTGGCAGAGAAAGCATGTTTTGTTAACAATAAATTATATACTGTTGGAATGTGCTTATCAGGGCTATCAAATTGATACCCATATTGTAAAATACGAAGTTTTTTTTTCGCACATGAAATGGAGCCATTCTTCTGCCACATAGCTTTTAAAAAAAAATGCCTTTGTTACTCGGGGGATGCAAGTATTCATACGATACCTCATTCATCTAAATCTGTTCAGGCATTTAAAAGTTTTGTAATAAACTCACATACATACAAACATACATACATACAAATATCATTCATTCATTCATGTCAGCCTTTAGAATTCCACTGTTGAACGTAGGCCTCCCCTAAAGAGCGCCATGACGAGCGATCTTGTTCCACCTCCATCCACCGACTTTCTGCGATGTTTTCAATGTTGTCAGTTCATCGTGTGGAGGGTCTCTCCACACTTCGCTTTCGTGGTCGCCATTCGAGAACTTTTATTCCCCAGTGGTTGTCGGTTCTGCGTACTATATGGCCTGCCCATTGCCACTTCAACTTGAAAACTCTGGTAAAAACTTGGTGCTTCTACGGTTGTTCTCATTTCGGATTCTATCATGTAGTGAAACACCAAGCATAGCTCTCTCCATTTCACGCTGCGCAACTCTGAGCTTGTGTATGAGACCAATAGTTAGCGACCACGTCCCAGTGCCGTATGTCATCACTGGTAACACGCACTGATTATAAATTTTGGTCTTGAGGCTCTGCGGTATCTGCGACGAGAAGATATGGCGTAATTTCCCGAACGCTGCCCATCTGAGTTGGAAGTTGGATCGTTCCAGTTGGATCGTCTGACCTAAGTAACATAGTGATCAACAGCTTCGGTAATATCGTTCCCAACATTTAACTGGCATGGGTACGACATGGGCATTTGACATGATGTTCGTCTTATTCATGTTCATTTTAAGGGCATTGTGCCTAAGCACAATGCTCAGTGGATCTTCCAGGGTTTCTGCTATGATGACTATATCATCAGCAAATCGAAGGTGAGTGATGTATTCGCCATTGTCGCCAACACCATATCCGTTTCAGTTCAGACGCGTGATCTATATATCTTTCAGTGCAGAGGTGAACAGTTTCGGAGAAATAACATCTCCCTGTCTCACCCCTTTTTGCAACTGGATAGAACTCGTGCTCCGATCCTGAAGACGGACAGTCATAGTGGCCTTACTGTACAAACACTTCAACATTTCGATGTACCGGTAGTCAATCTGGCACAAACATACATAATCCTAAAAATATTACACTCCATTTTTTGGGCAGGCGTGTAAAAACTGTCGAAAATAAATTATTATTGATAAAAATCTGTTTTTTTTGGAGCTATTGTAGTTGTTGTATTGTGTTTATCCGGAAACCAAAATTCCCGATTATTTTAACCTTCCGTTCCGAAATTTGACACACAGGACCTGGCAACGCTACTCTTGAGCCACGTCTACAAGTTGTTGTCTCTTGAAGACTTGACGAATTCCAGCCTCCTGAACAGGCCGTTCAGGATCGCGAAGGATTTAGCACCATAGACTACATACACACAGTGAGGTAGGTAAGTCTGATGAGTATAACCAGTCCCTGTGTTTTGTAGACTATGAGAAGGTCTTTGACTACGTTGAAACCTGGGCGGTTCTGAAGTCTTTGCCTTGGCGATACATCGAAGTGCTGAGGTTTCTGTATGACGCCGCGACTATGAGTGTCCAAGTACAAAACCATCAGGCTAAACATATCCAACTGCGCAGGGGAGTGAGACAGTGGGATGTTATATCACCGAAGCTGTTCACTATATTATTATTATTACTAATGCCCTGAAAGATATGTTTAAGAAGCTTGATTGGAAAGGAATGGGCATTAATAACAATGGCAAGAACATCCCACATTTACGATTTTCCGATGATATAGTCCTAATGGTGGAGTCGTTGCAAGACTTGCAAAGTATGCTGACTAACCTAGATGATGCTTCTCAACACATCGGTCTCGGAATGAACATAAATACGACCAAGATCATATTTAACGATCTTGTTGACCCGGAACTGATTGCAGTCATTGGTGTACCTCTTGAAGATGTCCAAACATATATAAGAACATCTTTGAGAAGGAAGCCAACAGAAAAAGAATTCAGCTGGGTTGGGCGGCATTCGGCAAGCATATCAGGTCTTCTCGTCGTCCATACCACAGTGCCTGATGACAAAAGTCTTCAATCAGTGCGTCTTATCAGTCATGACCTACGTAGCCGAAACGTGGACACTCACGGTCAAACTAGTCCACAAATTTAAGGTCACTCAGCGAGCTATGGAGAGAGCTATGCTTGGAATTTCTCTAAAGGACAAGATTCGTAATGAAGATATCCGACGAAGAACCAAGGTAACCGACATAGCTCAAAAGATAATCAAGCTAAAGTGGCAGTGGGCTAGTCATATTTCCCGAAGAATCGATAACTGTTGGGGTAGACGTATTCTTGAGTTGAGACCACGTTTAGGCAAACGTAGTGTAAGACGCCCTGTAGCCAGGTGGAGTACCGACCTGTGAAAAGCGGCTTGAAGAAAATGAATGACGAGAGCTTAAGACCACGCTCAGTGGTGTGCATTAGGAGAGGCCTACGTGCAGCAGTGGACAGATAGAGGCTGATGATGATACTATAACGTAAGGAAAATTATAATTTAAGGGTGTATGACAGGGGGTTGCAACTGTACTAAGTGTCTGACGATGGACGACGTGATTTCTAATATTATTCCAATTAAAATATATAAAAACTGAGCTTTATACTTTAACGATTTTGAGGTGCAATTTTATACACCTTTGCTACCACCTACCTTTCAAAGCTACCGTGATCTCAACTTAATAGTCGGGGATATAAAATAACGAAGACGACATAATTGTCGATTATGACGATTATGAATGCGGCTGCTAGTGCTAACCAGAAGAGCGTTAGTCGTGACAACGTACGTACAGACAGATTTTTGCATTTTGAACATTAGCACTATGATATTAGTATGATTATAGTTTTGAAGTAATCATAAACCGATATTGTTAAGAAAAGAAAGAGATTATTATTTGAAAAACGCATAGGTTACGTTTAACCGTGCAAAACCGCGGGCTTGTTATTTAATATATTTAACAAATAGATAAATATTTTTTTGTGCATTTACACTAATATCAAAGAGCAAAGAAACAATTTATAAGGGACTAACTTTAACTTTTTGAATATGAGAGCTCCCCCGTTTTTTCTGTATTTGAACCGCTAGTATGCATAATTTGATTTGAATATTCACAAAATATCATAAATATTTTACGTTTCTTTTTATGGTGTGTGACACGCGCGCGTTTTTCAAATAATTTGCCCAATGCATAACGGAATTCCACCCAAAAAAATATTAATATAAACATTTGACATTCTACTAATACAAAACGTTGCGCAGTGGATGTGGCGTGTGATGCCGGTATTGATACAAATTCCAAAATGCAGCTCTTTAAATATAATTTTACTAAATATTACAATCAATACATACATTATAGAATCAGGTTCGTAGCGGAAAATAAAAACAGCACGAACGTGACGCTCGACCACTATTTCACATCAGAATGCGACTGGTGTCAATTTAAACGAACATGGCGACCGTTGACTGAATTAAATGTTGCCATCAATCAAAATTAATACTTAGTTTATAGTCAATTTTTGGTTTAAAATCAGCATATCGACGTAGCGTATGCGGAATATTCCACCAACGTCGTTTTGAGTTACAAAATAAAACCAGTATTTTATATTATATTGAATAGAGTTCAATATAATATAAAATAATAGTTTTGTTTTATTGTGTTCAATAATATTATGTAAACTAGGAATATTATTGAATCTGAATCATATGAATCCTGCCAAATAACATAAACTCTTGAACAAGAAATAGCTTACAATGAATATTTTTCGTTCGAGACTGTGCAAAAGAAGCGTGTGACACTAAAAAATAAACTCTCTTCTATCGTATATTGCCAATTTTAAGCAAAATAAATAGATTTAAGTACTTTTGCACATGTAAATAATCAATTTTTGAGTTATTCTGTTGTTTTGAGATTTAAAAAATACATGTTTTAAATTTGTCTGCAGAATTTTTGAGTAAACATATTATTTGAAAATCACACACGCACATGTGTTACCTCACTATCACATATATGATCTGGGGTTTCTGAATCGATTTGGATAATAATATGTTTTTTTAAAGGTACGAACTCCGGCGTAGACTTGCATATGCATTTACATAGCATCTCTGGTTTGCTTTTCTTTTTTTTAGTAAATCAATTTATGTAGATTTTTATACAAAAATATAATTCATTATTCATTTATGTAATGGAAATAAAAGCCTTTGAAAATATGAGTTACGTGTTTTATTGTATCCCACAGCACTAGCGCCAAGTACTAATGAGCGACTTCTATTTTGGCTGCAGAGTAAGATCCGCGCTGCAGCGAGCCTGAATCACGCCCTGAGCCGACCTTCCATCTAGGTTAACGGCTTTCACTGCAGTTTTTACTTTTTAACCATCCCGAAAACTGCCTATTTATAAAGTTTACCGAGATTTATACCAAAGCCTAGGTATTATAAGTGTTGTGTACACAATGAAAGGTATTTTCGGCCCGTCGGGCTGCGTGTAGGCTGCGCGGTACCAGTAGTGCGGTGGCCAGCGCGCGCGCAACCGGACCACTCTCGCGATCGTGTCAAGTGTACATAGTGTCGGCCCCAGTGTAAGTGGAGTGCTTATTTAACGCTTCGGTGTCAGTGCCTCAGTGCGGACAACAGAGCTAACAGAGCTAACAACGCAAGCTGTGCTAACAAACTAACGTATGGTATAAGTGTTGCGTGGGCTTTGGTGTGGGCAGGGAAATTTGATAAGCCGATGGTTGGCCACTTTTGTATGCAACGGGCGCGGCGCGCGGACTATTTTTGAACCGGCGTCCGCAGTCGGTGGCTAGGGCGGGCGGGCGGCGCTCGTTCCTGAGCTGTGGATGCTCAAAAAAGCGGTTTGGGAGGTTATAGTATAAATAGAACAGGATGGATGGTTTGGAAACGTGATCGCTATGTCGTTTTCACGTGGAATCATGGAACACAATTCTGACTTGATTTTTGTACATAAACTGATACGAAATAAATCGTTATCGTAATATTGAAAAATATTTTTATCAAATGATGACGATGATGTTGATGGTACCTTTCTATACAAAAGTTGTAAATGTTAACTTTGAAGTTACGGCCAGAAAAATATTCAATCAAAGATGTCGGCATCAAAAGATTATACAAACTTTTACCCGAGCTTTTTACCTAAAAGTCTGTCGGATACGGTATCTCTTACGCTAATAAATGACAATTACAATACATTAGCTATCTCACCAGTTAAATAACCAACAAAACATATGAGTAAAATCAGTAAATAACAATACATAGGTTTACGATAGCTAACTGTAATTTTAACAGCTCGCCTAACAGCTCGCTCTTAAATTATTGTCATTTTAATGTCTAAAATTACCTTATATTAGAGGTATTAATATGATGGCACAGGCCTTGACTTGTCCTAAAACAGAAAATATAATGTTAACCTAATTGCATATATTTACGAATTGGTCGGTGGATATTGGCTTTAGTTCGCTGGAGACAGAATATCTAATGATAGTTGGATTATGTCGTTAAACTATTAAAATAAATACTCTTTATGTTTGACAGCTGGCTTTTACGACATATTTTGACACATTCTTCTCATTATAAACAAAATTATTACATTTCGCGATGCACTCTACATTATTTTATGAAAACTTAAATTCTTCTAGAGCGCTACAAACTTCGTAGCTCGTAGCATACACGACCTAGCTACGACGCGACGCTACGTGATGCTCTGCTACGCCTAGTTAATCTTCCAAGGGCTACGCTGATGAGCTACGAGACAAGTGTTAAAAGAAATGAATGTAATAAATTAATGACGTCATGTTGACGTTATGTATGTCAAGCATTTGACACGCCGAATAAATGACAGTGGAACTTCATCACTTTTGTTGAGGATTACAGAAAAATATATATTATAACATCGCTAGGTGTATAGATAGATAGATAGATAACACTTTATTGCACCAAATGAAACACAAACAAAAATAAACTTAAAAATTTAGTACAATCAGCGGCCTCATCGCTAAGCAGCGATCTCTTCCAGGCAACTGTAAGCTATATTGAGACACATGACTATGCCTATATGTATATGCCTTTACAAAAATACATCTAATTGCTATACTAGCCGTCAAAAGTAGTAAAAGATAGGTATACTATGAGATGTCTTGTTTCTTTTTTACCTTACCTTCTTGTAATTTTAAACAATAGGCCTCACTGAACTGATTGACTGAACCTCATGCTAAATGGCTTCTAATTTGTTTACGAAAAAAAAACATAAAATCATATTTTGTTTTTGTTTGTTAATTGAAAACAACGTACTTAAATTTAATTTATTTTAACTCAGTCAAGCTTTTTTAGACATTCATGATTATAGTATAATAATGTCAGTGTTTGTTGTCAGTGTTTCTTCATTGGTATTTTTGTCGAGTTTTAAACTTTTCAGGAGAAACGTTATCACGATGAACGGTAGAAATCAGCCTGATAATTAAACGTAAACACTTTCAATTAATAGTTTTAATAAATTATTGAATTTTAAACATTGATGGTTCCCTCATAATGTTATTAGATACTCGTTCTAAATAAAATTGGTGATTTTAATAAGAGTGACTAATTTATAAGCTTTTGCAGCTCCATGCTCAACGGCTGCCAGATCTGATAAATTCTGAAGTGCCCCATTAAATCTGTGGATTGATTGATCTCGAGCAGTGAATAGTCTTCTCATTAAATACTCTCAAGTCAAGAGTTAACAGTTTAACTGCACTAATTATTTAGGTTGTTTATATATATATATATATATATAGATGAAGAAATACTACTTTATTATGCAATAAATCTCTCAAGTCTGGAAATTTCTGAGAATGTGCTGGGGAAATTTGACATATTCAAGATTCTGGGTGAAAAACAGATTTGATTATATTTAGGGATGAATCTCAAATGCAATGGGCTATTTGACTGTTCTTCTTAAATCTGTAGCCATGTAGCCAGCATGTGGTGTTGCTACATTACTCTTATTTATAGTTTGTTTGTGCCTATGTTGATTGTGCTAAACAAGTGTTACTTATTGTCACTAATGTACTACAACTTTTATCGCATGAAAACCATATATATTTGTGGATTTAATAGTTCTCTATCACAGTAGATACTTCATAATATCCAAAGAAAAAACATAATGCACATTTCATTTAATCTCAATTTACGCTAAGCACCATAAGTTTTATCAGTGAGTTGAAGTTAGTAACAAAGCTTTTTATAAGTTGTACACTAAAACTAAATTTGTAAATTGAATTCTATTGTTATCCCTTTCATTTTCATACGGTTTGAAAGTGTCAAATCAAAGTGTCAAAGTGTGATCGTTTGACAAGACTTATCTGAAATTAAAACTAAGTTTTAGCTGTGAGTTGGTACCGAAGCTGTTTATAAGAAGTAAACTAAAACTGTTTTAAGCGACCAGCCTAGTGGTTATAATTATTTTGTAGTCCTACATGAACCAACATTATATAATATGCTACCTTTGCTCCAAGTAATATCGGAGATGAGATAGAAGGATGGAACATACAGTTAAGACATGGAAATAACGCGATACTATAACTATATCATCTGAGAAAACAATTAGTAATAGTGAAGTGTTAATGTGTATAATACTCTGTAGGACAGACAAGTACCAAATGGATTTGTTGTTCATTTGGATTTGTGTCAGTATTCTGACATAATCTATACTTTTGCTACGTTTAGTCTTCCCGAGATGCGAGTGTAATTTTTAGAGAGATCAACCCCTACATAATACAACCCCTAACGACCACAAAAACCTTATTTCATGGTTAAATTACATATCTCGTTTCAAAAAACTACGCGTTTCCGTGGGTTGGGAGTTTGAGAGGAGTGTTATTAAAAAGGAGACTCTCAAAACACCCCTAAAAAGTAACTCCTGGCAGCCCCGAAAGTCTGCGCTTGGATTCTAAGGCAAACCTATTACTTGAAATCGAAAAGAAACGATATATTTTCGAAACCAACGGACGACGACTGATTCTAAACTTACCACGTAAAATCATAAGATGAAAAGCAACGGCCGCAGACAACTTCCATCATCATCAGCCTATATTTATCCACTGCTCGACGTAGGCCTCTCCTATTGAACGCCACCAAGCCTGATACTGGCTCTTGTCATCCAATCCCTGCTAGATGTTTTTCGCAAATCGTCACTCCACCTGGCCGGCGGGCTTTCTGTCCTACACTCATCACCATCATCATCATCATCATGAGCCTATATCTGTCCACCGCTGGACGTAGGCCTCTCCTAATGCTGGCCACTGAGCTTGATCTTCAGCTCTCCTCATCCATTTTCTTCCAGCCGCTTTTCGCAGGTCGTCACTCCACCTTGCCTCAGGGCGTCCTACACTACGTTTGCCTAAACGTGGTTTCACTCGAGAACTAGTCTACCCCAATGGTTATCGTTCTTTTGGGAAATGTGATCAGCCCACTGCCACTTTAGCTTGCTTATCCTTTGAGCTATGTCGGTTACCTTGGTTCTCCGCGGATATCTTCATCGACCTTAAGTTTGTGGATTAGTTAGACCGTGAGTGCCCACGTTTCGGCTTCGTAGGTCATGACTGGTAGGACGCACTGATTGAAGACTTTTGACTTCAGGTGGTATAGACGACAAGTAGACTTGACGAAGCTTGCCAAATGCTGCCCAACCCAGCTGAATTCTTCTCTTGGCCTCCTTCTCAAAGTTGTTCTTACCTAATTGCAATATTTTCCCAAGGTAAGCATATGCACATATGCTGGACAACTTCAAGAGGTACACCATTGACTGCAATCGTTTCCGGGTCAACAAGATCGTTAAACATGATCTTGGTCTTATCTATGTTCATTCCGAGACCGATGCGTCGAGAAGCATCATCTAGATTGTTCAGCATACTTTGCAAGTCTTGCAGCGACTCCGCCATTAGGACGACATCATCAGCAAATCGCAAGTGTGTCCTATACTACGTTCGCCTAAACGCAGACTTCACTCTCGAACTCGATTACCCCGATGGTTATGGGGTTTTCTAGAGATATGACTTTGCCTTTACCACTTCAGCTTGCTAATTCTTTGAGCTATTTCGGTTACTTTGGCTCTCAGTCGGATCACATCATTGTGGATTTTCAGGATAACTCCAATCATATTATGTAGCTTTCTCTATAGCCCGCTGAGCAACCCTAAATATATGGAGTAGTTTCACCGTGAGTGTCCACATTTCAGCACTGTAGGTCATAACTGGTAGGATGCATGCATTGAAGACTTTCGTTTATGTTCTGTGGTATGGACCACGAGAAGTTTACCAAACGCTGCCCATCCCATCCCAGCCAAATTCTCATTATTCCTTCTTGAAGTTGTTTCTTTTTAATAGCACAGTTTGTTCGAGCCCGAGGTAGACTATTCCTGAGCAATTTCATGAGGTTAATTGTTAACGACAACACGTACCGGAGTTTTTTTTTTGCATAATCTTGGTTTCCATAAGCCGAAGGGTCAATGCCGAGAGTTTTGACTCCAAACCAGTACACTGCAGCTGAATGAATTTCGACACTTCTTTCTTTAGGGTTCCCATTCATAGGTCTGTGGAATTTGGCTACGCCACTGTTGTGATGATTGTACCGCCATCAGTCGTTAGTTCGAGTCTCGTTTGTTGTTCGCCATGGATGCACCGTGGGCGGGTGTGGTTTACTTTGGGATTGTATTAGGTGGTAGTTTTGCCCCTTCAAGAATTTCTTGTAGTATTTAGACGACATGTTTGAGAAATCATGTATAACATGTTAGCACTATATGTGATTTTCGGGTCTAATATCTCGGCTCCCATATAGTTTAGACATGTAACGTAGAAATACAATTTGCTTACTATGAATGGCTCTTTTTAATAATACTAATTGTTTAGGTGGTCGCTAAACTTGGAAATAACGCCACTTTTACCCAAACTTCTTTGTAAATCAAAAGCTATTGCTGCCCCTTACGTTTTAATATGGTTTTAAAGAATAAACTGATCGTTTGACAAGACTAAACTAAAATTAAAAGTAGTTTATGCTTACAGAATTTCACACAATTAACAGAAATTAACAGAACGAAATTCGCACCATATTAGAAAAAAAGGGTGTAAATATTCATGTTAGCATTATAGTCTGATAATTATCTTAATAAAACCGTGCGTGATACAAAAAAAATACAATTATGTTTACGCTAAGAAAATCATAAATAATTAGCATTGTAATGGCTATGATATTGAAAAACAGTATACAAGTCATGTAGAGATTGCTCACTTGTCATTAAAATGCTCAAATAATCTTTATAAACAGTTTTCTAGACTGAAAGACTGACAGATACAAATATCAATGCATAGATACAATCTTCATAAAAACAAATGAAGAAACATTAAAACAAAGGTGCAACCTTACGCTCAGCGCGCCAAATTCAATTATTCTTGCGTTTTTTGTCAATTACAGCTCTATTACTCATTGTAGGTTCATTAAAACTTATTTGGCGGCAATAAATAGGTTGCATCAAGAAATTACACCAACCAAAAAATCAAGGTGAAAGCTAGTTGAAGTACATTTGTCAATAAGCCAAAAATTAAGATGAAGATCAGCTTATTGACATTTGTAGCTAAACAAATTTATAGGAGATCATTTTAACCGTAATTTCGTGACACAACCTATTTATTGCCGCAAAATAAGTTTTCATGAACCCAAGATTTGACAAAAAACCGCATTAAAATTTGAATTTGGTGCTCTGAGCGAAACGTTGCACCTTAAGAATAAAACAGTTTCAGGATAAGCGAAAAACCATGAGCGATCCTATCTACAAATTTCTTCCAGGCAACATTAGAATGGTGACGAATATTCCTTGTTACAATATTTCTTATTTCTATTTGTTTTGGATAAATATTTTCTCTAGTCCAGAAATAATCATCGTCTGGAATTCTTCAACTAATAGCAACAGAATGTCAATGACCACGACACCGGTTCTCATCCAGTAAAAAATCTAGCATTAAAAACATCGCAAAATATAGTAACAGCATCAGGTCAGCCAACCCGCCTTTGGCTCCAACGCTGTCACATGGGCGGAATTCTCTTTCATGAGAGCTGTCACATTAAGATTATGTACCAACCGATGAAGCCCTAAGAAAATTAAAATTATTTTTAAATTTCTTAGATGCTATAAAGGTTACATTAATTTGAGAATTCAATTACTGTATTGAACAAATGACAGATGATATCTTATCTTATTTTATGTCGTAGTACAACAATAATGTGTAATTTTGGTGGATTACTAATAACCTCAGAGCGGTCAAAGGTAACTAAAAAAAAATATTTGACTGTTTGACTCTACTGACTGGAGCTCGATATATTATAATATATTTTGATGAAAAAAAACATACAACTTGTACATTTCTTACTTAACCGTGGGTAAATGCAGTAGTCGTGCAGAGCCAAATAATATTTAAAAAAGAGTGATAGTGTTGCCAAACAAACAGAAATGGTTATTAAACATTATAAGTCGGATCCAAGGAAGTTGTATGTATTACATAGAACTTCCTTGGTCAGATTTCATTCAGCACAGACTAAAAATTACTCCCGTGCATACCAGCACTTTCTCTGCCTTTTATTTAAAAAAAAACTTTACAGTTGCTGGCGCCCTTTTTATTTATATCTAATGTAAATACGTATCATCATCATCAGCCTATATTTGCCCACTATTGGACGTAGGCCTCTCCTAAAATGCACGCCACTGAGCTCGATCTTCAGCTCTCCTCATCAATTTTTTGCGAGCCGCTTTTCGCAGATCGTCACTCCACATGGACACAGGGCGTCCTACGCTACGTTTGCCTATACGTGGTCTTCACTCGTGAACTCTTCTACCCGAAAGGTTATCGGTTCTTCACAAAATGTGAAGAACTGCCACTTTAGCTTGCTTATCCTTAGAGCTATGTCGGTTACCTTGGTTCTCCAATGGTCGGATATCTTCATTACGAATCTTGTCCTTCAGATAAACTCCAAGCATAAATTCTCTCTCCTTAAATTTGTGAACTAGTTTGACCGTGAGTGTCCACGTTTCGGCTCCGTAGGTCATGACTACTGATTGAAGACTTTTGTCTTCGACACTGTGTTATGGACTGTGGTGTGTAAATACGTACCAAATATTGTGATTAGAAAATTCAGTTTCAAGCGCGAATTCTTTACGGTAGCTATCAGGCTGTCAGCTGATCATTGACGTCATGCGCGATCTATAGATCCTGCCAGTTGTCTGACGGGTACTTTTAGAAATGGGGCGTTACATTCGGACGTTGCTCTACTTTGTAACAGGGCATAAGCTGTGTATGTATGAGTGACTACAAACAGCGGGAGTCATACATAGCTTGTGCGCCAAATAGCTTATAATTTGCTTACATCGCGCGTCATTTAACTTCTCGCCTAGGACCTATACACGGTGAAAACTTATTTTGGATAGGTAGCGGCATGTCCAAGAACTGCTAAAATAACTTAAATTTACCAACGATGAAATTTTGATTAAACCAAAAGGAATTTAACTCTCTTTGATTAAAACTCACAGATGATCATAAAATATCATCTACCACCCACCGATCGTTCGATCACTCAATGGAGTCGTAATATGTATGACAAACCTCGAAATAATAGTTTCGACTCGGTAGATAGATAGATAGATATATACATTCTTTATTGCACACACCACAAACAAAATCAACAAAAAATAAAGGAACAATAGCAGAAGAAGTGTACACTTCCATCTCTTCCAGGCAACCTTTGGATGGAGAAATAGTTTGGAATAGTTTTGGAGTTTGTGAAATAGAATCTGTTACTAATATTGAACTAACAATCATTTTGGATTGTATGTTTATTTTGTTTTTTTTTAATTTAAATTCGAAGAATTTATTGTAAATAGGCTAAAATAATAGCACTTTTACAAGTCACAATTAACATCTCACGGACAAGGAGCTTTGTTTGGAAGGTATTGGTGCAGCCTTTTCCAAGATACTATTATTAGTTATGACCAATCTTTTTAAAATGATCTCTCTCGGGCATCATTGCAGCTAGTAACTTTGTGTTTGTGCTTAAATTTTAATTTTCGGCGGCAGCACCCTTCATATTAAACTCCGTACCCTCATTTAATATGAAGGGTGAGATGAAGAAGACGAATCGAGTAGAACTTTTACATCAGGGAAAGTTCAGAACTCCATTCTGAAAGTTCAGAATGGAGTTCTGAACTTTCTTAAACTGTGATTTGCCGCGGATTTAAATAAAATATCAAAATGACTTGTTTTATATTGTTACTTACCCAGAGAGTCTCGGGGTCAAATTGCTGACGAAAATTAGAATAAAAGCTCCATCTGTCTATTCTATCAATCCGTCTAGTCCATAATTGAAACCAATGAGCACTGCAAAGGCTCGAAACGTCAGTTTTTTTTTTGGCTCGAATACAATGAGCTACGGAACAAGTTTTTATTTTTTTTTAAATCGGTTGGTTCTGTCTGGATGTTTGTTCTCACATTACCTAAAAACCACTGGATCTATTGATGTGGTTCACTGTTAGATAGCTTAGGCTTTGACTTAAAATCTGGTGCACTTCATATCTTAATAAGACGAGTACAAGCCGAGCAAAAGCTAAAAACATTTTATACGTCAAGGAATATTCATCTGATTTGGTGTATTAGTATTTTAGGTCTTGGAATACTAATACACCTTAGGTACTTATAACACGTAGGATACTTTTAACCCTGAGAACTGACCATGCGGGCAAAGCCGAGGGCACAGCTAGTCATACAATAAACGCGTTAAAAACCGTTCTAAATTGTTTCAATTAAATGGACTACAATCTCAAAATTTAAGAGCATCGTGCATTGTTCTATTAGTCCCTTCAAAACTGGCTACTTAAATATAGCAGCGGAATAAGAAAAACAACGCCACAGATACCACAGAGAATACTTTGCATAAATAAAATAATAACAAACATTAAAACTGTTTGTTTAAAAAACATTGTTTGTTTAAGAGAATTCTGTTAGCTTGAATACCTTTCAATCTGCAGGTTAACCTTCAATTTTAACGCAAAAATAATCATGTTCTGAACCGTTTCTATTCTCGTCTGATCGTAGCAACAGAAGACCTTAGCATAAATATTTTTCACACATGATTATCACCTGTCCTTTTCTCACTCAAGCGGAAACATATCGTTGTCCCGCTCAAAATGGCTGGAAGCCAAGAGTCGTCATGTTACGAAATATGAAATTGTAAAAGTTGCAGTTTTGGTGGTTAGAAATGATTTATATGTTTCAGAATTAACATGGAATGGATGTTCTATATCATAGTTAATTCATAGTAGTAATAAAAGTTATAAATATCATATAAGTCATAAAAGCTCAACGCGAGCGCTTCGTGCAGAACTTGTTTTATAGTGTAACGGTAACCTGAGCTACCGCTCGTATTAAGCCTATAAACCCGACACTCAACGGGTTCAAGCCTATAATTATGCGTATTTTTTATTCATTTTTTATGAGAAACATCGTGATAAAAACGGCTCCGCACTCCTAATCATTTTAATATTATTATATTATAACCTCGACAATCGAACGGGGATAGTTTAGAGATTCATTGGTTTAACATGACATAAGTTTTAAAACTAAAACCCGACAACAATCGGGTATAAAACACTTGCCTACGACACTCTATACATGAAGACGAATCGATTGAAACCTCGCCTGTCTAAATGGAACCAATTGGGTTGACGCTCTATGGTGGAACATCCACGTATCCACATAGACAGATAAATACATACATACATTGACTTTTAAACTCTTTCCCTCGCTTTGCTGTAGTCGGGTAAAAAGCTTAGTAATGAGTTATAGTTTGACCAAAATCGGAGAAATAAAAGGGAAGTCTTCATTCGTATCCAAAGATAGTCAAATCATCCATATACTCATAATCATTTTTTTAAGAAGTTTTTTTTATGATATAGAATGTCACTTTAGCCTATAATAGCTGCGTGATAATAATTATTTATTTGAAAAGTATTTAAATGACTGTTTTTTAACAAAAATTCAATTATAAGCTTTAAACGATTCTTCATTTCAATCTTCTTATAAGCAAAGCTTGTGCCAAGTCAACAGCATTAACGAAACGATAAGTCACTACAAGTTTTTTCCTCATTATCCGTGACAAATATATTTACGCATTCAAATGTTTTCAATAATAGAAGTGCATTAAAGTCGATTCAATGTGAACTCAGATGACTGCAATGGTCCATAGCTCTGTTGACGTCGTTTGGGTGACACTAGTGTGCTATTAATGAACTGAGGCAAGCAGTTCAGCTGAGAAAACTGCCGATCAAAAATAGATTCATTGAATATATTTGTGTCGAAAGTTTCCATCAGACTTGCAGTAAATTCATTATCAGTACGTACTCGTATATAAATATGCACGTTTTTTATTGAGACGAAATTATTGACTAGCCTCAATAGGCTTATCCTATTTACTAACCCTGTGGTACGACTAGACATGATACAATGATTATCAGTGAAGCTGCTTTTAATAATGTCACGGAAAGGTACTTTGAATAAAAACTTACTTCCAGTTTCATTATAAAACTATGCTCAGTGCTTTGAAGAATTTGACATAGTTTTCTTTCCGCCATCTTATTATTTTTTCAAGTTTGCGGCGCACAATTAAACCTGTATATGTGGAAAGAAAACACTTATACGAACAAAAAATATTCGGGAGTATGTTCCAAATGTCACGATTCTTCTTCAATTCAACTATTTACTATTAAAAATATATACCTTGCTGTAATATTCGACGACCGATCAAAAATAGTGACCCTGACTGTGATGTCAACCAACAGTCGCGGGTTCCAATCCCGCTAGGTACAATAATTTGTGTGATGAGTAGAAATGTTTGTTTACGGGTCATGGATGTAATTTTCGTATCTATGTATTTTTAGCCGTTCTCTATAGTACAATCCTGTACTATAGAGAACCTAGTTTGGGCCTAGGTAATGGGATAAATTGTCCCGAATATATTTATTAATTAAGATAAACAACGCTGAGTTTTTTTTTATTGTGGTGCCGAAATGGTGGTTGATTATCGTTTTGATAAAAACAAAACATTAACTTGATTTACTTTCTAGTAGAAAATAATTGAATTGGACCGGGAGCTGTTATTTAAGTAATATTTAATGAGAAAAAACATTTAATTAAATAATTTTTATGACATTGTCACGTAAGTTGTGTTCATGTTAGCTATATTTAGCTCTAATTATCTCTGTAACGTGACACTTTAGAACATTATACTCCGCAATATTTTTTGTTTGTATATGTGTCTTCTATTATAATTATCATATATATATATATATATATAATAATTATATATATTTATAATAGTTTTATATATATATATATATATATATATAACATAATTTATTATATATAGTATTTTTGATTATATATATATAGGATTCATTGTGCGCCGCAAAGTTTAAATAAAAACAAGGTGGCGGGAGGACTACTCAAAATGCCAGCCTTTAAAGATAAATCTATATTATGACATATCTGAATAAATCGACATTTGTTGTCGATCTGATTTGTATATTTGATACGGATACTATGTTTGTATCAATAGCTAAAATTGCACACTACACCGGGCAAACTTAAGCGGCTCTCAATAGCCCTTTTCAATAAAACGAACTGTCAACCACAAATTAGTCTATCAACTCTAATAACTGCCAGTTAATATAATTTATTGGCTAACAATTCATACAAGTGTACCCATTGTACCGTGTTATTGTTACTAATTAGTCATAAGCCGTTTGTTTGAAAAAGTTCAAGAGCTTGGCACTCGCACAATGTAGTTATTAGTGTTAGTATTAGTGGAGGTCATCTTGACAAGAGATTGAGATGACTTTGATGTGGAACGGCAGATGTTAAGGGGTGATAAATTGCAAGAATGTGTTGCTAAATAATGACCTTTTTCTTGTGATTCGACTAATTGTAGAGAGATGACCTCAATCAATATTGAAATGGGAAATAAGTTGTCGTTGATTTAATGTATGCTTAAAAGAGGGAACTTTCTCTTAATAAACTTAAACTCTAAATACGCTTTCGTTTTAGCCTACGTGACTCGCGCCATTCACAAAATCTGTTTTCTCTTAATAAACTTAAACTCTAAATACGCTATCGTTTTAGCCTACGTGACTCGCGCCATTCACAAAATCTGTTTTCTCTTAATAAACTTAAACTCTAAATACGCTATCGTTTTAGCCTACGTGACTCGCGCCATTCACAAAATCTGTTTTCTCTTAATAAACTTAAATTCTAAATACGCTATCGTTTTAGCCTACGTGAGTTTTTTTAATAGATTTTTTAATTTAATATCGTGAAAATTTTGCAAAAAATGACTAATTTAGCCCGTACGGGCTATCGATAGCCGACGAGTTAAAGATAGCGGTTACAACCCAAGCGTAAGCACAGTAATACGGGAAACAGTTACTGACAAGGAGTTCCTTATTATACTCTCTCTATCTCCATGTCAAAATTCGAAATGACTTAACTGTACCAAATATAAAAAAATGGAATTGAAATTGGAAGAAAATGGAATTGGAAAGGAAATAAGAATAGTTAAATGGAACTGGAACAGGCTAAATGGAATTGGATGAAACTCTAGTACATTTTCTGCAGAAGTGAACATAAACAAATGTGAATTTGGAAATAAATATAAAAATTGAAATAAACAGGTTTAGCCTCTAATTCTTTGTTATTTCTGTCATTTAACCTGGTATTTGTAACGACTAAGTGTGGATTTATTAGCACAAATTGAACCAATTTAATGCTCTCACGTTCGCGGGTTTGGTACTAAACACCCTGTTTTACCACCCATCAAGATTTATTGTAGCCACGTGTAACAATGTTTAATAGGCACAGACGGACAACTATTCTAGTGGTGTAGCATATTAAAATATAACAACTTTAGCCGATATAAAACACATCAAAACAATATGATAACATAGACATTATATATTAAAACTAATGTCTCATGGTGACGAGCGCAGAGCAGTGATTTGAAAGAGTTTGCAACCATAGCTCTGGGTCTCTGTTAATGTTAAGGGCCTTAGAGACCACTTCTCGTAAAAAGAATAAAAAAAAGTCCCGGATAAAGGCTAGATTTTAAAGACATGTTCGGCCACCAATGTACACATGGTTTGAACTCATAAAATTAGAAAACAATAAAAATTAAAATTGAAGAGTTTTTTCAGGCATTGTAGTACAGTAGAATAAAAAAAGTATCAACAGCTAAAAAGTCGTCTAAAATTATTTCGCTTAGCCGAGCAAAATGTGCCAAAACACGGTATGCAACCTATTTAATGACGTAGAGTTCCCATGTGCACTGTGACTTTTGGCTGCATCCAAAGAGTATACAAATACTACATTATCAAATCAATAATGCATCCATCAAAGAGTATACAAATACTACAGTATCAAATCAATAATGCATCCATCAAAGAGTATACAAATACTACATTATCAAATCAATAATGCATCCATCAAAGAGTATACAAATACTACATTATCAAATCAATAATGCATCCATCAAAGAGTATACAAATACTACAGTATCAAATCAATAATGCATCCATCAAAGAGTATATAAATACTACATTATCAAATCAATAATGCATCCATCAAAGAGTATACAAATACTACATTATCAAATCAATAATGCATCCATCAAAGAGTATACAAATACTACAGTATCAAATCAATAATGCATCCATCAAAGAGTATACAAATACTACATTATCAAATCAATAATGCATCCATCAAAGAGTATACAAATACTACAGTATCAAATCAATAATCCATCCATCAAAGAGTATACAAATACTACGTAAGCATCCATTATCATTGTATTTCACATACGCTTTCCTTATTATGAACTAGCTTTCCCGCCCGCGACTTCGTACTCGCGGACTACAGTTTATCGCGTTAAAAAGCATCCTATTTTCTTTTAACCATTGCAAAAGAAGGTATAGCACCAATGCGGTTGATGTTTTTTGACAAAGAGCATATAAAGTTTTTTGACAGGATTGATATTTCGTTTCCACGGCAACCACAGACCATTCTGTGATGACAACCGATCTTTACAGTGAGTAATCAACATTTTCCAGTTTTCCCGTGTAAATTTACAATTTTCTGAAATAAAAAGTATCATATGTTTTATTATTCATATGCTTATACCCATAAGCTATCTCGATTCTAAATTTCATCAAAATCCGTCCAGCCGTTATCGCGTGAAAGCTCCCCAAACAAACAAACAGACGCAACGTTTCACTTTTATATATTGGTATGGATTCGACGATGTTGATAAATTTAAGAAGTCTTGTCTTTGTTCCACTCACCAAGGCTTTACAATATTTATTTGAAGATTAGCAATGGAAAATCCCTTTTCTACGACTAAGATGGCACAGAAGTCCAAAATGGGAGCTTTTAATACTAATTGTTACCGCTTTTTTTCTAATTTTTGTGCAACTTCCGTCCACTGCACTAGGTTGGAGTTCTCGCAGCCCTTTTCAACATTATTTCTCAGCCATTGCTCAGCGTTATTTGAAACATTATATCCAAATACGGCCGTTCGGTCGTTCCAAGTACTACTGTACTACTAACTGCCTGGTCCAAACCCATCACCTAGATATTACCGAGCCCACAGAGCTTGTGTGATTTAAACTCACAAAAGATTAGCAGTTTTTTGGAGATTGTTTTTCTGTAACTTCATTTCAAACTCACTGCAGCCCGTAGGCGTGACGCATTGTTATTACATCGAAATCTATTTCGAGATCGGACGCGATCGCTATTAGCGCTATAAATATAGCGCAGTGATGTATTGGCTTGCTGTTTTATATAGACAAATGCAGGTGGTCGCTGTAAAATAGTTATGGTGTTTTACGAAGCACTATTGTTGTAGTTTTTAATGGAGAAAGCTTTTCAATCGCTGTCGCTCCGTTTGTGCTCCTTACCTAGAATTAGAAGAATAGAAAAATTATAATTATATTATATATTATTTTGTCCTATGTTTGTTGTACGTTTGGCGTATGAGGTAGTGCTGGACTCTGTCAGAGTTTGTCAGGCTGCCCCAGAGCCTCTGACATAGCTCAACGCCTGCTATTCAATAACAGCCGGGACCAACAGCTTAACGTGCCCTTCGAAGCACGGAGAAATACTTTTTTCTACGTGAAGAGTGCGCCTTCACGTAGAACAGAGTATTTCTCCGTACTTCGAAGTGCATCTCTGTATGTTGGCTCTATATCAGATATGCTAACGATGACTAAGAACAGAACATCGCGTTCGCATTTCAACAACAAAGTTAACAATATTTCTTGAGATTGCTCAACAGCAAAAAATAACTAGCTTTAGGTATTTCATATTTTTAATATTACAAGCCTGCTTCAGCTCGGTAACTTTGATTTCTCACACTAAAGAAGGGAATCAACATGAGTCTAATTGCATTTTCAGAACGTTAAAGTTATCACCAGAGATAGTGTGTGCTCCATACCACCATTGACGATATTAAAACTAGGTAATAAGATGAACAGATTAGATGAACGCTACGTCTGCTCGTTATAATTGCAGAGTTAACCAGAAATTTGAAAAACAATGTCCAATGTTAGGCTCATTAGCCTGAACATGAGCTAACGCTATAATACCTGGTGCAGTTCATGAATATTTCAATAACATGAACAAGACATAAGTTCAAAAAATAAAACCTGACTACGGTCGGGTAAAAAATAGCCTATGACACTCTCACGATGAAGACGAGTCGTATGATACCTCGCTTGTCAAAATCGGACTAAGTTTTTAGTTTGAACACATAACCCTTCCTTTGCTTTGCCGTAGTCGGGTAAAAAATAGTTAATGACACTCTTACTATGAAGACGAGTCGATTGACACCTTACTTGTCAAAATCGATACATAGACCGTGAAACTCACCTTTTACCCTTCCCTTGCTTTGTAGTAGTCGGATAAAAAACAACTTGCTATCGCTTTGTTGACTTTAAAAGGTGGAGATTCTCAATTCAACTTTTTCTTTGTATGTTACCTTATATCTAAGGGATCTCTGAAGAGATTTGGATCCTTTCTATTTTCATTACAAACGGTAGACTCAAAATTAGTTCTGGAGCATTTTATAAAATTAAATAAGTGGCTTTTTTTTCATTTAATTATTTTGTTCCACGTATCGCCATGTGACTGACTGACGAAAAAGCTTCCTGTTTGTCAGTTTACCAGATGTCACCTTGTTTGAGATGTAGGTGACCGTAAGGTGACTGAATGATCCTATTTCAAATGACACGCGAGACGGTGAGACGACTTCCTCTGGTGAGATCGTGTAGGATATATAGGTATTTTTAGTTAGGTGAGGTCGCCGGCTTTTGACCCGTAGTCACGAGGTGAGGTACATATAATTTTTTTTCCATTAAAAAAAATCGACTTCACATTAAATTTTTTATTTTGTAAACAACCACTAAAAAGAAAAAAATAATTACAATTGAGCCAGAACAATATCACTTTTTTGAAATTACCAACGTAGTAATAATGCAAAAATACAACATACGATAAGAAAGAGTTTTTTGAAGGCGGTGAACATTATTTATATTTCTTGATTTTGAGTGACCTAAGCAAACATTAGAAAGAATATATGCCAAAGCAAAAACTCAAGCCGTTGGTAAATTAAAACCAAAGAAAAATAATATACTTACAAAACAACTGAATGAGTTTTGACGAAAATTTTCTTTGATTTCACTGGAATGAAATCGAACTCTTTAAAAAATTTGTTATACATCTCGTAGATATGAGGAAACAAACACAAAATAAATGGATTTATAAGTTGTAAATATACTCGTATAAATGCTTTTTTAAAGCAACCTTTTACGAGATACCACCAGTCCCACTTAAGACCTCGGAACTCATTTAGGCCAATCATTTTCAGTGTTTCATCATTTGATGGTTTGGTAATGGGTTCCTATGTCTACGTCTCCATCATCAGACCCTCGATACCACATTAAACCAGAGAATTTATCAAGACAAACCCAGTGAACCCAAACTCAAAGGAGTTACATCATCTGATTGTTGAGTTCCAATGACACATAACACCAAAGAACTCATCAAGACAAACCAAATGAGCCCCAACTCGAAGGGGTTCTATAATTTTGTTGTTAAGTTCCTGTAACTACCTTCCGGCTTGCAACTCTCACCAGGTCGCCTTTCCACCTTGTTGGGGGCTGTCCTAGGCTTCGTCTCCCCGCGAATCTAACTAAGTCGCCGTTCCACAGGGGGACGTCCTACGCTTCGTCTCCCCACGAATCTCACCAAGTCGCCAAGGCCATCCTACGCTTCATCTCCCCGCGACTCTCACCAAGTCACCGTTCCATTTGGTGGAGGGCCGTCCTACGCTTCGTCTCCCCGCGACTCTCACCAGGTCGCCGTTCCACTTGATGGGGGGCCGTCCTACACTTCGTTTCCCCGTGACTCTCATCAGGTCGCCATTCCATTTGGTGGGGGGCCGTCCTACGCTTCGTCGTCTAGTCCGTGGTTGGCTGGTTGCCATTCGAGACTTTTCTTTATAATAATGATTATACTAAGAAATTTATTAACAAACTATCAATAACGAAGCAGTTAGAAGTTAATTTCTGTGATACTTAAGTGATTATTAGATTAGAATTTCCGTTATTACACGACTGACTAAAAAAGTAGTGTATGTTTTTAGGATTCACGTATGTTTGTTTGTATGTCTGTGAGTTTATTTATTCCACCATAACTTTTAAATGGGTGCCAGATTTAGACGTATGAGATAACTTTAGAATCCTTACATCCCCCGAGTAAATAAGGCATTTAAAAAAAACATTGATGCTTCTGTATGGTTCCATTTCAAATGCGGAAAAAATACTTTTTCTTTTACTTTTTCTTTTTTTTTCCTTCTTTTTTTCTTTTTTTTTGTATATTTTTACTGGCATAACTTTTTGGCAAGGCAGGCGTGTTTTTTAGCTTTTAAGCTATTTTGGTATCGTTTCAACTTGCAAGCACCTTGATATAATAAAATATTTCAGTACGTCAGTAGATAGGTCCAGAAGTAAGTTAAGTAAGTTCCTATTAGAATTTACAGTTTTGTAATAATATCTCAAATATTCGCAAATTTCAAATCACCTTCATTTGCATATAAACTTCTGGCCAGTTTTCATTGTAAACCTGAAAGTAAATCGACAGTATATACGCTTCCGGACGGCTTGCAAGTCGTAAAATTTTTGAAAGTAAATATTTAATACTGTCGCTACTTGACGATGAGAATGAAACCGTCACGACATGTCTGTAATTTTATGTTGATATTATTCCTAGTGTTAAGACGTTTTTGATGAAAATATTTCTTTGTGCACGCTAAGCTTGGTCCTTCTTTTTATATATTTTTATTCACTAAACAGTTTATCTTTGTTCGTTTTAAAAGGAAAAAAAATGGATTTGAACCGGTGACCTCTAGAATGTCATTCTCACAGTTGAGTTATCCTTGTCTCTACTTCGTACCCCGAATCTTTCCTTCACGTATATGCGTCTTGAAGGTAAAGGCGATAGTCGGTATCGTGCTACGAAAACTAGGTGTGTAGGTACTTGTGTGTGTCTGTTTTTGAATGAGCAACGAACAAGAATATAACGTTTTTAAAAATCGAGTTTGTCTGTCTAGACGTTTGTTCCCGCATCACGTAATAACTTCTGGACCGATTGAAATGCGGTTTTCACTGTTAGCGAAGGTTTTGGCTTAAAATCGAGTGTACTTAATATCACAATCCAATGAGTAGAATGAGTACCTGTGCAATGGCTAAAAATATGTTTGACATCTGTATGATTATATTCTAAATGATAATTTCCTGAAATATCACATAGAAAGTACCACGCGGGCAATTCCGCGGCACAGCCAGTTAACTTAAAGCCACGTAATTAAATCCAATAAGTATTATATACCAAGGAGCACTAAGAATAAGTTCATGAGTCACCGATCTCCTTTAAATCAGACTGTTACATCTTGCTTGCCAAATCACACATCCAGTAACCGATCCAGTGTTTACACTTTTCACGTTCGTACATTTATCCTGAAGATTCCTGAAGCTTGAATAAACATCGAGCTAATTTGATTGGAGAATCTGCCAAAGTTTCGTATCTTGTTGCGGTACTAGCTGTGCTGTATTTCTTTTTGATATAAGAATCTTATGTGTTAATTCAACGAAAAGAATCAATATACCAAATTTCATCAACCTTCGTGCAGACGTCAAATAGTTTTTTAACAATTACTCGGCTTTTACTCATCGGATTGAGATACAAAGTAAACCAGTTTTTAAGTCAAGCCCTGAGCTACACCGTGTGAAAACCGCATTGTAATCGGTTCAGAAGTTTTTACGTGATGAACGAATAAACAGACAAACAGACAGCCAGACAAACCAACAGAAAGAAACGATTTATACAAATGTTATATGCTTGTTCAGTAGCTTATTTAAAGTACCCTGAACCAAGTTGCACAGACTTTTTGGTATTTACTGCTTTATTAAGTATAAGTACTAGCTGTGCCCGCGGCATCGCCCGCGTAGTAATTTTTCTATGTTCAGATGTCAAATGGTTTTTAATCGATTGCTCGACTTTTACTCTTCGGATTGAGATAACAATATTTAAGTCAAACCCTAAGCTGTTCATCAGTGGAAACCGCATTGCAATCGGTCCAGTAGTTTATACGAGATGCGCGAACAAAGAAACAGACAGACAGACACCATTATAGCTATTACCATATTAGCTTATTTTATTTCCCCTAGACCAAGACCTAGATCTGTACAGTGAAGTTTTTTTGAACTGATGATGATGGTGATGATGATGATGATACCTCCCCATGAACGATAAATAGTGTGATTATATTTAAAAAAAAAAATGTACCAAGAGAGCAGAAACACCTAAGAAATTTTATCATCATTAATATATTTTTGCAAGTTCTTTGTCAAAGTGACATGGCGGGGGTGGAAGTTGAGGGTTGTTGGTAGAGGTTTTAAAGGGGACGGGGCCAGGGGGAGGAGTATGGGACCAAAATAAGGAAGAAAATGGAAGCTTTGAAGGAATTTTCAAAATGATAAGTGTCAAAGTGACAGGTGTCAAAGTTACAGGTGTCAAAGTGTCAGGTGTCAAAGTGACACCCTAAGGATACAAAAAGAAGGGATTTTTAAAATGTCTTTTCTAATGTGGTGGGAGTGGCAAAGATTGACCGCGGGCGAAGCTGCGGGGCGCAGCTAGTATTTATATAATTATAATATTTACCTATCTATATGTATAGTTATATTGTAGGTAGCTAAGTACAATAATATCAACGTCATAGTTTGATGCAAAACAGAATGATGAAATAATACGAATGTAAAATGTAGGAACATTGACTACCGGTTGGCCTAGTGCCTAACTGCGAAGTCAAACTGTCGTGGGTTCAAATCCCGCAAGTTGCAATCATTTGTGTGACGAGCAGAAATGTTTGTTTCCGAGTCATGGATATAATATTTGTATCTATGTATGTTTAACCGTCGTCAAGTATACATAGTAAAGGGTACCCTAGTTTAGGGTTAGGTAGTTGGTGTGAATTGTCCTGAATAGATTACATAAATCCTACTAATATTATAAACGCGAAAGTTTGTAAGTATGGATGGATGGATGGATGGATGTATGGATGTTTGTTACTCTTTCACGCAAAAACTACTGAACGGATTTTGATGAAATTTGGTATGGAGGTAGCTTATACCCTGAATTAACACATAGGCTACTTCTTACTCCGAAATAGGAGAAAATAATAATATCGTTTTCTTTAAGACTTGAAAAAAAAACGAAAATTAAAGTTGGAGATACAAAATTGACAAATAAAGTTATTAAAAGTGAGTATACTTACCTCCCCGTGAACATTAAATGGTGTGATTATATTAAAAAAAAGTATTTCTGAGTACCAGGAGAACAGAAAAAAAATATATTTAAAGTGAGTATACCTCCCCATGAACATTAAATAGTGGAATATTTAAAAAAAAAGTATTTCTAAGTACCAGGAGCGTAGAAACACTTAAGAAGTTGGAGATACAAAATTGCCAAATAAAGTTATTAAAAGTGATTATACCTACCTAAGTGATTGAACATCAATCAAATGGTGTGATTATATTTAAAAAAATAAAAATAAAAGTACCAGGAGAAAAGAAACACCTGAAGTTGTATATATATATCCTACTAATATTATAAACGTGAAAGTTTGTAAGTATGGATGGATGGATGGATACTTTTTACCCCGAAAAAATGCAGGGGTCCTGAGGGACGTGGGTGAAACCGCGGGGCGCAGTCCTACTTAATATCATAAACGCGAAAGTTTGTAAGTATGGATGGATAGATGGATGTTTGTTACTCTTTCACGCAAAAACTACTTAACGGATTTGGATGAAATTTGGTATGGAGGTAGCTTATACCCTACATTAACACATATGTTATTTCTTACCCCGAAAAAATGCAGGGGTCCTGAGGGACGCGGGTGAAACCGCGGGGCGCAGCTAGTAATAAATAATATTTGTTTACAACAATAAGTGAAGAATATTAGGCAACGAAAATTAAATAAGACATAGAATACAATAAATAAAGCAGAATTAATATTTTGCTAAATGGTGCTGAATCCGAATCAAATAATCACATGCTATTATCCGAAGCAAATAATGTGTCAAGAAGCGAAACAAGAATCCATGAACAGGATGTTTAGTCCACCGAAAATGCCCAGCGGCGTAGGCGCCGATATTTGTTTAGCCCACGCAAACACAAAAATAGATTTCTTGTTACTGTCAATTCATTCATGCATTGATGTAATTCTAATTTACCAAGTGCAATACGAGCAATCTGTTGGGGGAACAATACCTGTTGGATTCTGTTCAAAGTGTTCACCATTATGTGTACGAGAGTATCGATTTTAGCGCAAACAGGTTACATCTCTGTTCTGCGTATTTGTAAATTTCAACTCCACTTGGTGTTTGCTAGTCACACTGACTTGTATTTAATACTTAGAAGAACTGTATGAAGCATGATTTACATTAGCGTATTTCTTTACTTGGCGTGCATTAGGAGAGGCCTACGTCCAGCATTGGACAGATATAGGCTGATGATGATGATGATGATGATTACTTAACTTAGCATCTTACTTTTCTCTACATTATCATAATTTGTCTTATTATTTTGACTGCATGTTTTTATAGTTTATTTTTGTTTTTGCCACGCCCTAAATTCCTGTTCCAGTTTCTCTCATGTCTTTTCTTACATCATCAAACACTCCTGTAAAAGTCTACTACTTATAAATAACACTAATTCATCGTACATCGTACTTGACACAAAAGCCGGCCCTGGACACTACAACACGACTACATCAAAGTCAGCACCTGCATCAATCATAACCAAACTAAAATACCCGTTGACAATTCTGTTGATTTATCGGTCACCTGACTCCATCTCCAGTTGCCAACGGGTTATATTAAGATGGTTGAAGAAAAATTTACAGCACGATCTGATTTACGATTTCGCATAAACTTGGGCCACTTGTTTGTCAGAAACGCAAATGTTGAAGGTGATAACAATAACATATAAGCTTATGTCATTTATGATGATGTTGTTGGAGAGATGGACTTGATTTAAGTAGAGATTATAGCGCTAAATACGTAAGATATATCAACGAGGCAGGGAGTGTGCTAATTTTAAACGAAATAAATACTGGGATATAGGGAACAGGAATTAATTACTCTGAAAAAGCACTGTGATATATTGAACATCCAAGTTTTTATACATTATGAAACGCTATTAAAAACTTCCAAAAACGAAGAACGTGAATAATACAAACAAGAAAAACTACTACCTTTCAAATGATCAAAAACAAATATAAAATCAATGTATGGTATAGAATCTGAAACATACGCCTTGTTTATCGAAATGGTTCTATTATCATGACGGACGGTCTTAGGTACATGAAAGTTCCAACCCATCTATTACAATTTCAAAAATCTCTGGCCCTATCTTAGCAGCTGCACTTCGGATCCTGAAAGGCATTAGATCAGCATCTATCTTCGGTGGAAAACACCTCTGCAGAGCGACGTCACCGCATGACGAGTCGGTTATCCAACCGTGGCTGCAGCCACCCACGCGTGTTCCTCCGCACCGCCCTCGGCCGCTAGCCAAAATTTTCATAGTTTAGTTACGATTTCGAAAACGACCCGACGCCTCCCGCCGCCGGCGACAACCGATTTCTCACAAAATTCACTTGCTTTCGTCAAGTTCTCGATCGTCTCTATTATATTCGTGTGCTAGTGTTTTATTGACTTCAGTGAATAGTGACACTATTGGATTTTTTTAACCATTTTTGGGTAAGTATTTTGGATTATTACTGTGGAAGCCTTCAAGTTTCAATTTCAATGTCGAATTGAAGCGTGACGTCTGATCGCATTTAAGAATAATTAAGAAAAATTATGTTGAGGTCTGAGTTCAGACCCTTGCAGGACTCCACTACTAATATGAACCATAACTGCAAACATGTGTGTATTTTCCGAAATTTGAAACTTACAATGCCTCTATTTAATATATAACCTCCTTTTTTAAAACGTTGGTAAAAAAAACAGCAACTAAAATTGAAGGAAAACCCAGTAAAATAAGAAAATATACCAGTAAAAAGTGATTAGGTAACCGCAGGAAGTTCATCGTATGCATGTTATAAAATTTCTCGTTTCGTTCGCATCGGACTGAGATTTCGGGGGCCTTCGGCCGTTACAGAAATAGAAAGAGACGTTTCGTTCACTCTCGGGAAACTTTTTAAACAGGACACCCACTAGCTTACACTTCACCTTGGTTATGTAGATGGCGCTGACCGACATCTGAGTGAGAGAGATGTGAGTCACTTTCTTGAATCGCCGAACACTTTGGTGGCTCAAAGTCGAGATCGCTTTGAAATTTCAGCCAACAATGCTGCGGATGATGTAGGTATGGCTTAACTTCGACAGATCGATGATTGATTACGATTATGCAGTTTATATGATGAAATATGGTGAGGCAATCGAGTACGAGTTAAAGCCGACGTCCTATTACAAATTAGTGTATTTGGGGTAAGTTATGCAAAGCTTATTTTTAATTAACTTTCTTTCATGAAAGCTTTCTATAAAAAAAATGCACCCTCTAAGTTGTTCAGATATACTCTTGTTTATTTTACGTAGGTATATTAATTTATCCTATAGTCTGTAGTCAACTATTTTATGTGTTATTTAAGTATTTTTTGTACTTACTTATTTCAATCTAATGCGCCAATATTCAACAGTGAATGTATACTGGCTGCTATTGATGATAAAAAAATAATGACACGTGGCACTATCAGTTGCACGTTAACATACTGCCTACGTTTAAAAAAAGTGTTATAACTATTTCAAAATAAAGAGTGTTCTCAAAATGTCTAAATCTCAAACAAATAACCCATGTGCTAACACATCAGTAATTCCTAATGGTTATACATTTTTTCGTAAATATAAAATTGATTCTTGTAGGTAAACTACTGAACTCTATATAATTATTTGAACATTTGATGCCAGCAAATTATATTAGAAAAGTGTATCAATAACATGTCGTAATGTACAATTATTATGATTTTCGATGCTATGATGTTTAGATTGCTAAAAAATACATAAGAATAATTTTATTTCTAGTCACAGTTGCGCCTATTATATTGGTATGACGAGGCATTAAAATTTGTGACATTTATACATAGATCTGTTATAGGGGAAAAGATAAGGCATGCTTTAATTTCACGTAAAAACTGACCCAGATATTCTTATAACTACAGGCAAAATTACCCATACAGCTACTTTCCCACCGTCGTGATTCATCATCATCAGCCTATATTTGTCCACTGGACGTAGGCCTCTCCTAATACACGCCACTGAGCTTGTTCTTTTCTTCCAGCGATTTTTCGCAGGTCGTTTCTTCACCTGGCCACTGGGCATGATGAGTCGTGATTTATGTACATCAACAACAAAGATAGGGAGACATATGTAGACTGTAGCGTGAATGAGAGTCATTGCTATCACGTGCTACACAAATTCCAGTGCCACATCCCCCCCCCCCCCCATAATACTACTTGTATAGAGAATACAATAGAGCGGAACAAGGGCTCCAAAGTGTTCGCAAGAGATCTGTCTAAGCTTGTTGACGAAGCTAAAAACTGACAGTGGCTGCATCGTTTCGTCGAAGTCAGAAATTTTGAGAGAGCTCGAGAAGTTCTATGGACAATTATACACCTCATCGCGTAGTCCTTCTAGCAGGACTAGCGATGCAAGAGCCCGTTTGACCCGACATTATACCGAAAATACGAGTATCCCGGACGTCAGCCCATACGAGATCAGAATGGCTCTCAAACAGCTTAAGAGCAACAAGGCACCAGGGAAGGACGGAATAACGACAGAGCTACTGAAAGCGGATGGAACACCTGTACTAAAAGTCCTTCAGAGGCTGTTTAACTCCGTCATCCTCAAGAGTACTACGCCACAGGCGTGGCACAGGAGAGTAGTGGTGTTGTTCTTTAAGAAAGGTGATAACACCCTCTTGAAAGAATTATAGGCCTATTTCGCTGCTGAGTCACGTCTATAAGCTGTTTTCGAGAGTAGTTACAAACCGTCTTGCTCATAGGTTTGACGACTTTCAGCCTCCCGAACAAGTTGGATTCCTGAAAAGCTTTAACACCATAGATCACATCCATACGCTCTGGCAGATTATACAGAAGACCGAAGAGTACAATCGGCCACTATGTCTAGCGTTTGTGGACTACGAGAAAGCCTTTGATTTAGTCGAGACCTGGGTAGTGCTACAGTAATAACAGCGGTGCTTGAAATGTTTGTAAAGCAAAGCCACCATAACTGTCGGTCTCCAAGTTTAAAGCACGAATTCTATCGATTTGCAAACAAGGGTGAGACAGGGAGACGTTATTTCTCCGAAACTGTTCACCTCTGCACTGGAAGATATATTCAAGCTTCTGAACTGGAACGCATATGGTATCAACATCAATGGCAAATGCATCACTCACCTTCGATTTGCCGATGATATAGTCATCATGGCAGAAACCCTGGAAGACATAAGCACAATGCTCAGTGACCTCAATATTGTTTCCCAACAGGTAGGTCTTAAAATGAACATGGGTAAGACGAACATCATGTTAAATGCCCTTGTCGCACCCACGCCAGTTTATGTTGGGAACGATATTATCGAAGCTGTTGATCACTATGTCTACTTGGGTCAGACGATCCAACTGGGAAGATCCAACTTCGACAAGGAGGTCGACCGACGAATCCAACTCGGATGGGCAGTGTTCGGGAAATTACGCCATATCTTCTCGTCGCAGATACTGCAGAGTCTCAAGACGAAAGTTTATAATCAGTGCGTGTTGCCAGTGATGACATAGGGCACTGAGACGTGGTCGCTAACTATTGGTATCATTTATAAACTTAAAGTCGCGCAACGTGCAATGGAGAGAGCTCTGCTTGGAGTTCAAACTCTGAGAGCTATGTCGGTAACCTTGGTTCTTCTACGGATTCCCTCATTTTGGATTCTATCACGTAGTGAAACACCGAGCATAGCTCTCTCCGTTGCACGCTGCGTGACTTTGAGCTTGTGTATGAGACCCATAGTTACCGACCACATCTCAGTGCCGTATGTCATCACTGGCAACACGCACCGATTATAAACTTGCGTCTTGAGGCTTTATAATAATGTTAATGCTCAATTTTCTAACATTGTTTACATATTCCAACTTCTTGTTCATATTTCAACTTCCTGTGTAAAACAGTTATGCGCTTGTTTTCGAAACAAAACATGAAATACATTTCTATTAATATTTCTACCTAATTACGAGTGCCTTACCTAAACTTTGCAAGATATTCCCGAGCATTATGAATTTTCCAACGATGAGCCCTTCCTTACTGCTTAATAATGGAGAGACCTCTATACTCCACGATTTTCATCAAAATTGACCGAACCGTTGTTGAGAATGCCATATGCATTATTCGTCTTGGGTCAGTATAAATAGTTTTAAAAGTTCAAACTAAGTGTTTGTTTTTAAGTGTGATCAAGTGTGGTTAGTGTAATACGCGCGGGACCTGTGGTAAATACGCGCGGGACCTGTGGTAACCAAAAATCAATACAATAACTGGTTTATGCGCGTGCGCACGTACTGAGATTTTAATCGACCCAAAAAGAGCAGTCAATTCAATTGATTTTTGTTTGACTGACTGGGCTCTCACTTTTTGCCAATTTGCATGATTAAAATCTTTGTTAAAACTTTGTACACTACTGGTATACCATAATAGACAGTTCTGAATAAATATTTAAATCAGTAATTGACCTGGATGTGTTAGAACCCCCACAAGAATATATGTCTTCGTGACTAAGTAGATACTTATACAGGAAGTAGTGATAAGCAGAGGTCTCGGGGACCCTCTGGGAGCACCCTAATAACCTCCAAGTTTGAACGCGTTTTTTATAAAATTTTCGAAGTTATTCCATTTTTGTAAAAAAAAAAACCATCTCCACATTTCGACACAAACTTAATGATTTAGACCAAAATAACACAAGCATTCAGTTGTTCTTTTATATGCTGGAAGTCCAGTAGTCAACCTTTTTTATGACACCAAATCAAACTGTTATTTAAAAAAAATAGAAAGGTAAAATAATTACTCAAAATTTTGGTTCAAAGATAAATGCTCCTCTAAGTTAGGAGGTCCCAAACAAATTATTCATTTAAAAAAATACGTTAATACTATATATTTGACAAAACCTTCGCCAATTTTCTATCAATCAAAAGTTGCTATATTCGTAGTTAGGTACTTCTCTGTGCTGTGGTAGGGTAGTTACAAGAACTAACTGTTTAATTTATGTTAATTTGAGTTTTGTTATAGAAAACGTAAATTATGCCGCGATGAAAAACAAAACAGAGAGGTTTTTATATAAATAATATGTAAAAATCATAAAATTAATTAATTTCTTAATTCATTGCTTATTTTTATTTATTTTCTTCGTATAAAGTCTCAGATCTCATGTAATGAAACTCCTTGCTAGTGAACCTTTTTTGAGTATGTAGTCATTTAAAAAAACTGTAAACAAATCTTTATATAGTGCTTCTTTTTACACTTACCACACTATAGGGCAGTAAAATGAACTTTCGACATGTTTACTGTCCTTGAAAGTACACTTTTCGAGCAACTGTATTGAACAAATGTTTTAACGCAGTTCTTATTAGTTATGACAGCAATTTCTCCCGATGGAAAGTAAAAAATTTTGTCATATTCAAGTTTAAAATACTTTTATTATTGGCCATAATTATATTTTCATACCACCTACTCGACAATGTCCAATTGTATCACGGGAGATAATGTTATGAAACTCCCAATGGAGATAATGTGATTTGAATTTGGAACGTTAAAATTCGTATGTCTCTTAGCATAGATACGGGCATTGTAAAGAGTTTATTCGAAAATGGAACAGACCACCATAGGCAGACCACAAAAAAAAGAAAAAAGGCGTGATTGTAAGTAAATGTGAAATAAAATACCGTGTTTGGTGTTATTTTAACAGTTCCGTATTTTATCATTTTCAAGTTGATACAAAAATGTTGCTGAGCGATAGTGATTTGAATCCAGAGTTTAAATCAGATGCTTTAGAGATTATTAATAATCTACTACCGGAAAAATCAAAAGATAAATAGGACAAAGAATAACTATTTTAATCAATGGAGAACAACAAAAGAAGTTCAGGCTGATCCGAATCCGTCCTTTTAGTTTATTTAACTCGAAAGTCAAGCAGCCTATGGTGGATTTATTGTTTTTATTGTCTCTGAGGCCCTCGTTACGCTCAGAGTCCAATATACCGCCCGTGAGGTAAGACACTGCTTTATCCCCTTGGTGCATAATCTACTATTAATTTACTCTACCACGGTATTCGGTATTAAAAACGTTGAATATTTAAACGGTCCCCGAATGAAACGCTTAGGACAAAAAACAACCAAACGGTCTACATATTTATGCATTATGGATGTAAGATGTGGAGAACGTGTCTATATAGTCTAGCGGGGGAAATTATCACGAAATTATATCCCTGTTACTCCACAATATTGAGTGAAGAAGTGTTGTGGTTGCTAACTGCTGATTATTTTTGTTCAACAGATAACCTCCAAACGGGAGTGCAACTTCAACCGTAATGACCAGTACCTAGCATCATGGGGGTATCCGACGACTTAGCCCCAAGCTTCACCCAGAAGCCAGCGCTCAGACAGGAGGACGACGGCAACAAGCTCGTCTTCGAGTGTCAGCTGCTGGCCTCTCCTAAGCCGGAGATATCCTGGTACAGAAGTGATGAACTTCTCAAGGAAGATGGCAGGACTAAGTTCAAGTGAGTAGTCCTATTTTTTTCTCATGAATATGAAGTTTTTAAGTATGGCTCAAACCGCTTAGAGACAGTTTCTAATTTTGAACTTAATTATAATATACAAATACAAACTGTAGTTTGTGATATTTACATTCATATACAGTAATAATCAGTATTTTCTGCCCAATTTGTTGTTAAGCAAATTGGGCAGAAAATACTGAGCTGAAGGAAAGCTGAGGTTAGGAATGTTACTGATTGAATTCTCCTAATCGAGATGAAATGTAAAGCCTGAACAGAAAGAGGCTCAGACAAAACACCTAGCTGTGATAGCAAAGCTTTCATAAGACTTGGAAATTACCAATCTTCGCTACTATTTTAATATTGTGAAGCAACTGAACATAGGTTAAAGTAAATTGTTATTTGTGTTCATGTAATCAAAATCTTAAAAAGCACATTGCAGCTTCACACATCGGAAAACATTTATACTTCATTACCTCTCATTTTCACTCTGCACTGCAATAATGGTATCAACAGTAACCGTTTCATCCTCAAATTTAATATATTTAAATTACATTGAAACTTAATGGGTCAACGTCCGTTATTATCTCGCTTTTCTCTACAATTTGTTGATCCAATACTTCCTTTGTTCCTTTCTTTTCATTGAAGACTAAGATGTTTTTGATTGGATGACACACTCTCAACTCAATTAAATTTTGTATTTTTGGAAAAAATGTACGCTCAATATAATGCTCTACTTAAACGGAATATTTATAATATGCTTTGATATGTATAATATCTTTAGGACATATATCAGACATACCAAGAGCATGATTCACAAAAAACTTTGAAATTTAAAATACAGCAGTATTTAATGACGCCTCTTTTGCCAAGATGGCCTTCCTAAAAATATAACGGCAAGCTTCAAGCCCGCTTGTTCCATATCTTCAGATCAAAGATCTTCACATAAATGACACTCATAATTTCAGTTTGTTTATTTCGCTGAATTTGTTATCTTTTCTAATCGGTTAATAGCGTTCATATTTGAATCATTTCCAACTGCAGGAATATTGTCGTTATAAAATTGTGTTGGAATTTTGCTAAGAATATGTTTGTAATTTTACTGTAGTTTAACATTGACTGCCGCCGCACCTGCTGGCAAATGACAAATATATACATTCTCACTCTGCAAGTAAAAATTAAACTATGTTTCTTATAGGTAATGGTTAGTACTATTATTTATTCTGTTGTAAAAGTTTAGATGCGGCCAGAAAATTCGGTCATTGACCTCAAATAGCTAGTATAAAATATTGATAAATGTAGCTGTGTTGACAATGAATGAAGAACATAATATATGATTAAACTTCTAGTTGACAATCACCAGCAACAATATTCAAATTTTATTTATGCGACAATATTATTTTCTGGTCATTCACGAGACATAAAAACTTTTGAATATATAAACTACAGTTTTTGTTTGAAGCTCTGTTGAGGATCTAGGATGAACCAATTCATGTGGTTCTATTTCAACCTTTCAATAGATAATAAAACATGTTGCTAATTATCATCATTATTTCGAGCCCACATGATCGTTTTTTTCTTGTAGTGAGAAAGATATAGTTCTCACCAAAGGACACACTCGTAAATACACCCTAATTTACTTTGTTTGCAAAGTATTCATGTAGCTTGTAGTTCTAAATGATTAAATTGTATGTCTGTTCTCTTCTGCTTGCTAATAGAAAATTATATTGATTTCAATTCAACCATCCTTTTGTGATTGGAATGCATTAGAGCCATAATTATCTTTGTCTCTGATATCCTAGAATATAGAACTTAGATATATAGATTTTTATTTAAGTGATAAATAGATTAGATATATAGATTTTTAGTACCTATGTTGGGATTATTGGACGTTTTTTCCCTCTTCAACTCTTATTTTGTATTTATTTTGTTATTGTTGGTAATTTATACTCTTTTTAACTCTTCTTTAACTTCCCCAGGATCCAGAGCATTGCCAACAACAAGTTCTTGGTGGTGCTCGAGCTAGACGACGTGATCGAGACAGACGCGGGGCTGTACAAGGTTAAGGCTAAGAACAAGATGGGCGAGGTGGCCGCTTCCATCAATCTTAACTTTAGCCGTGAGTATCCCTTATTTTTATAATTTGATTTAAGTTATTTAAGTCTCGTTTCCGACTACGCTCTTCTAGTTTCAAAGCAATCGATTCCTCACTAAGCGGTTGTACGTGCCTTCCCAACCAATCCTGCTCGTGCCCATGATTTATATATATTTTATGGTTGCATTGATATGTTATCCTTAGGTGCACACAGTTTTACAGAGAAGTCCTTAATGTTACTTTAAAAAACTTTGCTTTTACCTTTTTTCTTGGATTATCACTGTCTCTGTAATCTTGAGATAAAATTATCTCTAAGCAATTTTTTACGGTGGATAACTGTAATACGTAACTTGAGAAGCAATAATTCAACGCCAGGTAGATAGATAACTCTTTATTGGACCAGAAAGGAATTAATAATACAATAAACAAAGTCACTTACAGCTGGTAACACTGCACAACACTGCATTCACTGCATTCATACTGATGTAGAAAAACTAACATCAGGTAATTTAGGAAAAACCCCGCAATATATTACAATTAGCTAATGACAATAACCAAACAAACACGTCAAAATTTGCCCAAACATTTGTCACAACACAACAACAGTAATATAACACCCTGCCAATAAAAATACCTTCGCAAATAACGGCATTAGTCATAGACACAAATACAAATACCTAAGAAAAAGTTAGTATTGAACCCACGCGAGAAACGAGCCAAGACGTGCTTGTACTCGTAGTCACGAACACGTTGGCAAGAAAATGTATTGCTAAAATCTTGTGACTAAATGTTGATTACCACAAGTTTAGTATCAAAATGTAGAAATCAGAAAACGTGTCAATGACAGATAAGGTTGAAGAAGCCTCAGAAGAAATATGATAACATCGTTATCATTGGGGAATGACAGTAAAATAGGTTTTATGTAGCTTTCGTAGCTGTAAAAATTTAGTGTTAGAAAAGTAAACTCTTAAAAACATAACGAAGAGGAATCTCACGGATACAAACATTTAAGAACTGAAGTCAATTAATGAAATTGGTAAAATTTCGACAGCTTCCTGACAGCTAACTAGTATTTTTTCCGAGGAAAAAATGTATCTAATGACAAGGAAAAAAAAATTGCAGCAAGTGTTGCTACGGAAAATTCATCCACAAAGTCTATGATTCGCTCATTTCATAAACAACATGTCTAAACGCTAAAACACAAAACCACAAAATCCGCTTACGAGTTCCGAAAATCTCGGGTTTTATTTCTAGAATTATCATTGCTCGTACCCGAATGTTTATGTCTGGAAGATGTTGGCAAATAACAGGGTGGATGTTAGAATGATCTGTTAGGTCTGTTTTTCTTATAAATTAACAATCTAAAGTTTTATTTTCAAGAGTCTTGCTCTTGGTAACATCACATTTTATTTCTGTTCAGACAGCATATTTTCTAAAGCTAGAGTGTTTAATTCTTCTATCTTTTTCACATTGCTATCCTTTGTAATATCTATAAGTTAGTAATTTATATTTTTACATTTTATTTTCAGCCGCTGATGAAGAAAAACAGAAGTGAGTATTACTTTTTGAGACCATTCCTAATAATTCATTTATATTTTAGCATCTGGTTTAATTGGTAATTAATTTGGCATGATATTCAACACTGTTCTACTTTTTTATCATTCTATTATTATTTTACTCTGCCCAAACGTTACCTTGTTGTCGAGGATCATAAGTCTTAATATAAAGTCTGTTCGCTGCTTGTCTCCACATTCTGGTGTTTGCCTTCGATCATTGCCCAGACTATGATCTAGAACATATCCATCCCATGATCTAGTCAAACTTTATGTATTAAGTTACCAATTGTCATTATTTGTTGAAACTCCTTTTCCAGACAAGTGGACGGAAAAGCGCCAACGTTCGCGCGCAAGCCGGCCATCAGACAGGAGGATGATGGCAAACGGCTCATATTCGAGTGCCGCATCGAGGCCGAACCGGTTCCCGGCGTCTGCTGGTTCCACAACAACGTGGAAGTCAAAATGGACGCGAGGCATAAGGTAAGACAGGTTTTATGTACATAAGTTTGGGTAAACTAATAGAGTAACTACGTGCCAATATAAACATTAATTATAATTAGCTTACTCTACTGTGTGCCTATACCGCCTATCCTACTGAATCAATTTTCTGGGAAACATACAATCTATTCCTATAAAACAGTACCGCGACATACCTATAGACAGTATCGACAGACTGACAGACAACGTACAGCCTAAACCGGCGGACCTAGTATTCATTGAGTACCCTAGGGGTGCACTGAGAACGGATTTTTAGAAATTCCATTCCTACCCACCTGCTTGAAGCGCGTGCGCGCGCGCAGTAGTGCGCAAAGGTAGCTTTAGAGCCAAAATTGTGCAGCATCTTGTTACTTATTGTTTAGAATATGTTTTTCGAGAGACTGTGCTTGTGCAGTTCATCATCAATACATAGTATAAAAACAAACTCGCTTTCCGCTTCTGTCTATCTGTCTGTCTTTCTGTCTATTTGGCCACTAACTCCTCCTAAACTACGCCACGGATTTAGATGCGGTTTTCACCAACAGTCAGATAATTTTTCACGGAAGGTTTATGTATATATATTACGAGCATACAAGATCTTCACTCCGCTTGGGGGTCGGCGGTTCACTCCAAATTTCACACTTTTCACGATTTTTTTCTTCTAAATTACACCTGTGAGAAGCCGGGACGGGTCGTTAGTAATAAATAATTAGAAAAAACGTTAAAATATTTGTCTTGAACAAGTAAAATTATTAAAAAAAATACAAAAAACCCGACTGCGAACAAAATTATTGAATATAAACACACTAATATTATAAAGGCGAAAGTTTGTATGTATTCGAGGGATTGAATACATACAAACCATTTGATGCCGTTTGTGTGCGTATGCGCGTTTGTTTGCGTATGTTTGTTACGTCTACACGATTAAACGGCTGAATGGATTGAGATTAAATTTGGTATGGAGGCAGCTTATACCCTGGATTAACACATAGGCTACTTTTATCCGTAAAAATGCACGGTTCCTGCCCTCAGCGTCCCTACGCGGGTGAAACCGCTGGGCGCATTGAATAAAAATAATAATGTTATTTTTACTATTATTATTTTTTACTTTACTTTAGTAGTTGTAACATTAGACTATAGTATAATACATTAACTTGAATAATCTAAAATTGAAAACGTTGTAAGAAGCTTAAAAGACAATTGCTACTGTTTAGTAATAAGAATTATATATTTTTGAAATGTTATTTTAAAGACCTTCATTACGATACCCCACTCGATAGGTTTTGGTATTTTTTTGTTCCAACAGAAATACAATGTGGCAGCTGTAAGCCGCCATATTAGTTTTCTTGATACTTCATATATGATATAGCACTTTCGTGATCAAGACGAATCCAATGATATCTCATTTATCAAAATCCATCAAGCCGTTTAGGCTGTAGGACGTGCCTAAGAAACGTACAAACAAACAAACAAACATACATACAGTCGGGTAAAACTATGGACAAGATATTTTAAATATATATTTAAATGCTCGATAGCAACAAAGTAGGTACTGCATTGATGCTTAGCATAGATTATATAATAGCTGGGAAGCATCATATCATATATATAATATATATATGGGAAGCTCATAGCGACAAAGATCACCTTGGAGGTGTGAAAGCTAAATAACAGTCGTTAGAGTAGGTGCCCTATTTTTAAAAGTACTTCAAGATGGCCTTGACCTCAATACATTTGGCTAGTACTGATGCCAGGTGAGGTGAAAACCTGCACGATGACCTACATCTGCCATATAATTTATAATCATTCACATATTTTAAGATTTATTTACTAAAATATATATATATAAAATAACTTTTTCAACGCGATTAACCTAACTATTTATTTACTTAGTTCAGGTTTACATATAGACATGTGTTTATTTTTCTTTGTACTTTTCTATCACTACATAATTAATATTATAAAAGAAAATTATCGAATGCGTCTTTCTGTCTGTCTGATTCACAAATATCTGAGAAAATACTAAACCGATTTCGTTCCAGTTTTCAGAGGCGTAGATTGATGAGGAAGGTGTTAAAGTATAATTCATATGTATTTTTTATAAATTTTGTCTATGTAGCGCAAATTTTCTCAACGAAGACGGGGAAAAACAGCCGTCCCTGAAGTAGTTGTTTGCGTACTCTGCGTTTACCATAGGTGCTATACGCAAGTAATACGTAAAAGGTTTCTTTTTTCTCAAAAAGTTCTACAAAATAGTCTGCTGCACAATATGTGTACCTATTACAGAAAATTCAACATAAACGTTCTTCAGTAACAAAAAATTTTTTTGAGTCCAAAAAATTTTTTTTGAGTCCTTTGTGATTAACTGTATTAAAACTTATCAAAATTAAATATGACAGTAAACTAGTAACGAAGTTAGCTACAGATTTGATTTAATCCCTATACTTGAATAATTGATTCCTATGAAATCTTATCGACGGTTTTTAATTTCCAGACTGTTGTAAACAAAGATGGTAAATCATACTATGCCTCGCTGGAGATCAGCAACGTAACAGTGGAAGACGCTGGCAAGTACCGAGTAACGGCCAAGAACGAGCTCGGCGAAAGTAACGCCACAATCAGCTTAAACTTCGACAGTGAGTATTCCTTTGAAACAAATATTCCTATATTTTACTAAATAACATTGGAATAGTAGGAATTGAAATTGGCTTTCAAAAGAGGCTTTGATTTTTATTGTTAAAGATATTGAAGACGTTTGAAGTCATTTTATAATAATTTGATAACGATATTTGTAATCGGTTACTGAAATATTTGTCGAACTAAAATAGATCACTTAATAATTTAGATGTTAAATATATGCTTTAAGTTGTTTTAACCATCGCTGTTTTAATGTGTGATCCTAATACACTAGTTAGATTTATAATAGTCACGTCGATACGTAGATATTGCAGCAAAGCTTGTGTTATCATCAACTAATTCAGTTACTCTACATGATACACCTATTTTGATTCAATTTAAGATGTTTTCTTTGTTTATAATCAAAATGTTAGGGAAACATACACAAACACACATAGATGCACAAAACTTGCTACATACCACACGTACAATCTCATTACCATTTATTTGCTCATTGAGACATGCCACCTAATGAAAATAATGAAATACTAATGCATGTTTTACTATCTTATTCTATTCTATATTACACGTATATACTTCATTAACATCATTATTTGTAATAATCCTAACTGCAACTAGGCTTTTGTTAACACTCACCCACGCAATTTTGTATTTAGATATAATCAAGCAATTTCTGTGCTTTAGCAAATGCACAATTAACAGACTAACGAAGCAACTGTCATGCGTACCGTTTGTTAGACTGGGCGAATGAGGAAAATTATACGAGAATAATCCAAAACTGTATTTATGTATTTATTCGACATCATATCTATTTTTCTATTGCATTCTTAAATTAACTCTTTTTTGAATCTGGCTGCGTATTTTTTATACACAAACCTGAAAGAAAACATCTTAAAACTGGTGAACAAAATTTTAACACGATCAAAATAGCTGCAAGTCTTCGTGTGGTTGATGACATTTATGAAGATTTTAATGTTTGAATGATTGGATTAGGCGACGAAGCGCCCGTACCTGAAGACTTTATCAAACCGACATTTACGGAGAGACCCGTCATCAGGCAATCGGATGATGGTACCAAAATCACGTTCGAATGTCGATGCGTTGGCAAACCGAAACCAACCATCACATGGTAAGAAGCATACACTTAAAACATCTTAACTGCACCCAAATAATGTAACAGGATTAACACTTATACTCAATGGCACAGGTACCATGGAAAGAAATTAATAAAAGAAAGTAGTAGATACAAAATTACGTTAGAAGAGGATCAAACTTTATATCACATGGCGCGACTCGAAATCATAGGCGTAGAGAATTCGGACAGAGGAGAATACAGGGCTTTAGCGAAAAACAAACATGGTGAAGGCGTGGCAAAAATAAATTTGAATTTCGAAGGAGGAGGCAAACCAAAGTAAGAACTAAAAAGTACAGTAATGTTATATTACGAATGCTAAAGGTAAGGTTTGTTATTAAAACTTTTATCTTTTGAACAGAATACCCGATGGTAAAGCACCGAGGTTCCCTAAAAAGCCAACTATTAGGCAAGAGGGGGATGTGTTGATAATGGAATGTCAGCTCGAAGCGTATCCCGTTCCGGACATCACGTGGTTCCACGGTGAAAAGGAGATAAGGGATGGAGAAAAAATGAAGATGTCTAGAAAAGCAATAGCAAAAGATACATTTAATTTGACGTTAGAAATTTTGAGTCCGTCTAGAGAAGACGGCGGAAATTATAGATGTAACGCCTTCAACTTGTTTGGTGAGAGCAATGCAAATATTGCTCTCAATTTCCAAGGTAAAAAGACAGGATCCTTTTATAATCTAACACAAAATTAGCAAAATATTTCATAAAAAGTAATGTACGCATACAGTAGCAGTAAGCATGCAAGGCTTTCGGCTTTTGGGCTGCATGAAGCTTAGTAATAAAATGACTAAAATAAATTTATTAAAACGTGGTTATCGCTCTAGGTGGGGATGATGAAAATGGTTTCGCTCCGTCATTTATCGAGAAACCTCGAATCATTCCCAACGAAGATGGCACACTCATCACGATGCGTTGTGTCTGCAAAGCCAAGCCGGCGGCTGAAGTCACGTGGTACCGCGGCACGACAGTCATCAAAGCTAGTAGTAAAATTGAAATCAAATCAAAAGTAATCGAAGAGGATGTATACGAGTTAGTGTTGCTTCTAAGTAATCCGTCGGCAGCGGATGGTGGTGCTTACCGTTGTCACGTGAAAAATGAGTTTGGAGAAAGCAACGCTAACCTAAACCTCAACATTGAGGCTGAACCCGAACCGGAAGGTGAAGGCCCGACATTTGTTGAGAAGCCAACGATTCAGTCTAAGGACAATGGAAAATTAGTTATAATGGGATGCAAAGTCAAAGCTAGCCCAAGACCGACAATCGTGTGGTACCACGAGGGTAAAGAAATCAGAGACTCTACGAAAATTAAAACCAGGATCGAGGTGATAGAAGATATTTACACAATCATCTTGGAACTTATCGACCCTGGTATTGAAGACTCCGGATTGTATAAATGCAACATTAAAAATGAACTTGGAGAGCTCAATGCAAATCTTACGCTCAATATTGAAAGTATGTTTTTTCTTATATTTTCCCCAGATCAACTTTAAAATAGTAATTATATTACTAACATTTTCTTTGTGTTCACAGTCATTCCAGTTATCAAAGAGAAACCAAAGGTCATTAAGATAATTAAAAAGAAGACTGTTATTGTTGAATGTAAAGTATTAAGTAAATTCGCACCGTCATGCACCTGGTTCAAGGAGGCCAGTGCAGTCAAGGAGGACTCTAGACATACTGTGCTAATCGAGCCTGTCAGAGAAGTAAGTATTATTAACTGTAAAATACTATCAATTCACTTCAATTTAATTTTATATAACCGAAAAAAAAACTTCTTCTCTTCCAGGGTGAATTCACAGTCAAATTGGAAATTTCAAACGTGACACAAATAGACAAAGGATTATACAAGCTCGTTGCCAAGAACGAGAAGGGTGAGGCGACATCACAACAGGTCGAGATCACTGAAATTGCTGAAGAGAAGGGATCTCCACCGCAGATCATCAAACACTTCAGAAGCTTGGTGAGTTCATTTTTGTGTTCCGGTAAATGCAAAGTGAATTGGCCAAAAACTTACCTTATCCTACTGTTTGATAGAAATTGCGCCTAAAAAACGCATAACGAGTAATAAACTAGGTAGGTCAGTTTGGCTAAACATTAATGATTTTAGGTTAAAATGGCTTTTAGAACACAAAATCTCATAACCACTTGATCATCCTGTGCGCCAAAGCAACGTAACTTGTACTGGAATACCGGTTATAACCGCTTTGTAACACTCAAGTGGAAAAAAAAGTAAAGTGAACGAAAGAAGTGTAGTGTGTGTAAGTGAAGTTATTTTTTAAGTGTCGAAGTAAAGTGGATGTATTTGAGAATATATTTATATTCCAAATGCCAAAACAAAGTGTGTGTTTGAGGTAGTAGAGTGGGCCAGGTGTGATAGTTAGGAAACGAAATATACAACTTTTGAATTTTGAAGTTGTTAAAATACTCAAAAATATCTTAGAACCTACAATATTGTGCACCACCAAACTATGCATCTTGCATTACTATAAATGTACCCATAAATATCTAAAATAGTACTTTTTGAACACAAAATATATGGCTAATTTTTTTCCGCCCAATTGGGTAAATAAAGTCAAGTCAAAGTCAAAGATTTTATTGTAAATAGGCAAAATAATAGCACTTTTACAAGTCAAAATTAATATCTCATGAACAAGGAGAAATACATAAAATAATATTATAAGATCAAATCAATAAAATTTAGGTAAACTAAGTATACTTTGAGTTTGAAAAAGAAATTTCCCTTTCATGTGCCAGCAGAGTTAAATCTCTCACAGAAAAAGGAAATACCCTTCTGACTTTACCGGTGCTTCGGAAATACGCCTGTTAAAGAAGAGAGCACCAAGAAACTCTACTCTCTAATAATGATACATCGTAGGCCTAGGTTAAATTTAAGACGGCTAATAACCTTCTTAATATTAGGTCTTTTCAACGAACTGAGCTACTATAAGACTCAGCAGGGAAAACTTATAGGACACTGTTTTGAAAGATTTAAAATAATTTTATTTCTTTTATTTTACTTTTTTAAACTTATAGCTCTTACAACACTTTGCTTAACTTTAGATAATTCTTTGCAATGTACCTAATTATTATGTCATCTAAAATAAGTTACAAAAAAATAGTTACTATAATTTAACATAAGCATAGAAATCACAATAATCGTTATTAAATTGAAAATTGTTAACAAAGTTAAGAATGAAACAAAAAATACTAAATGGGTTTAAATATGAGACATTTCAAAATTATTTAATGTTGTATTTTTCCAGGTCAATGTCCAAACATTAGATACTGCATTGATTCATATATTTTTTTACTTTGGAGATGTTGATTTCATAACAATTGTAGAATTTTTTTGTTTTTTTAATATATAATAATGTTTAAATTATAGACACATTATTATAAAAAATATAAAAATCATATAAAATAAATATATAATAATAAATACATAATTATAAATTAACAATATTTATAATGTGACATGCTGTAATTGTAAACTTTTGTCCATAATAAAGATTTAACAAAATTAAATTTAGGTTCAGGTTCTCTGAAGGCGTGTTAACGCCTTCTTATAATTTTTCCAAGGCTTCTTGTAGTTTTGGGTCACCATAAGTATTCTATTTAAGCACGTAATTTTGCGGCATTTTGTCTTATTTTTATACTTCGCAGTTTTATGTTTTCTCGCAGGCAGGTCTCATTTTTTCCCACGAAAACTAAGTGTCCTTGTCGTTCGCTAACGAACAATACAGTAAAGTGGCCAACCGTGCGCGCAAGTAATCTTCCACTGCAGGCACAGTGTGCAACAGAATAAATAATAGTACAATCCACTGCTAAAGTTCACTGACTCCGACGCAAAAAAATTACGCATAAATTGTAATAAATTCACTTGCTCCCGAATTGTAATAAATTCAAATCAAAACAACGAGACAGTAAAACATAAATTTGTGATGTTATTCATTAACTTATTAGGGTAGTTTTGAACTGAAATAAGATTTACAATTGACAACATTTCAAATTTTTAACATTACTATTTTTATTTATTTTCTGAAAGAATATTGAATAATGAGATACACGTATTTTTTCTTTTTCCAATCTAAGCTATATTTTCAGAGTAATTAATTGTTAAAAAGTAGCTTATTCTAAAAGGACGTAACTGCCAGAGTTCGGTGGAATGAACAAGATTACCGACGCCACATTCGAAAAAAAAAAACTGTCAAAGTCAGGCTCTATAGTAGTTTTTTTTTCTTTGCTGGCACATGTATTTTATTATTCCGCCGAACTCTGCTTAGCTGAGATTTATTACTTAATATTTATGTAGTTACTGCACTAAAAAATATGGAATAATAAGAATAATGATCAGCGTCGCAATATCTCGAAATGAAACGAAACTTGTCAATTAAAGCTTTTATTAGGTATTTTTACTATGTCATATTTTTACCCGAAATATCTAGTGTCTCATAATTACCCCACCTGGCCTAACTCTGATAATCGTAAAATTTTCAAATGTTACAGGCAAGGAAAGAAAATGAAGAGGCTGAATTCATAGCTGTCCTCAAGACATCTGACCAGTCATGTAGATGCACTTGGTACAGAAACTCGACCGTTATCCGAGAATCCTCGGAAATCACCACGTCTTTCGATGGTACAAACGCCAGAATCATCATCAGAAAGGTGTCTTCAAAATACATTGCCAACTACAGAGTTGTGATCAAGAACGAGTTTGGAGAAGACGAGTCGAGTGCAGACTTGACACTTGTGGAAGAAAAGGTATGTTTTATTTTGTTATAATCATTTTAAGTTTTTCTTTAGCTAACAAGCAAAGAGAATAGTAAGTTCAAAAATTGAATGAAACCATAAGTAATTATTTTAAGTAGCGTCCATCAATCATATTAGCTGTACATAACTTTTTTAAAAGAAAACTCAACATATAAAATAAACGCACTGGGAAATTTTAATAATAATATGTAATTCTCACAGAAAAAGAAGAAAGAAGAAGAAGACGAAGAGACAACTGTTATTGAAGAGTCTGAAGAGGAAATGTCGATTGTGGAAGAAAAATCTGTAATCGAGGAAAACCACGTGGAAGAAAAAAAGAAGGTGAAATTTATCACAACATTTACGTTGATTCAATAACATTTTGCTTAGATCACAAGTATTACTCATGTGCCTATGCACATGACCTAAGTTAGATGTTAATGACCAAATTATTTGTCAATTCTACTTATGGAAGCAATTTCTTAAAATATTTTCAGGAAGAGGAAGAAAAGAAAACGATTGAAGAAAAGAAGGCTGCCGCTAAAAAGGTCACCAAAAAGGAAGATATACAGATAGAACAGAAGAAAGACGAAGTAACTGTCGAAGCTAAGAAAACTGAATCTAAAATGGAATCAAAGAAGGTAAATTTACAAATACCTTAATAAATATAACATGTTTTTACTTTGAACATATAAATAATCAGAAAAAAATATACTTTTTATACTATATAAGTAAAATGTTATTTTTTTAAGTATATTATTAGTTCGAAATATTCATAAATATTTGTTGCCCGTTACTGAGTTCGTGGTATAGTTTCTTTGGCTTGTAACGGGTGTTTTTTTTTTTAGAACTTTGGAATGGAATAAAATAAAGTCGTTTTTTTAAATTGACATGAAATTTACTGTATTCGAAAGATAATCTTCTGGCATTATAATTTAAATATGATTTCTGGCATATGACCGCCACGGCTGGCTTGGACGTAGTCCAATCTGTAGGTCCAAATTTCGATGACCTTTTCCAACATTTGTGGCTGTATATCGGCAATAACGCGGCGAATGTTGTCCTCCAAGTAATCAATCGTTTCGGGTTTATCGGCGTAGACTAGCGACTTTACATATCCCCACAGAAAATAGTCAAGCGGCGTTAAATCGCAGGATCTTGGACTGGAAACTATGCGGTTACCAAACGTTTCCTTCAATAAATCAATTGTGGCTCGAGCTGTATGACATGTTGCCCCATCTTGTTGAAACCACAGCTCCTGCACATCATTATTGTTCAATTGATGAACGCAAAAGTCAATAAACATAGCTCTATAGCGATCACCATTGGCTGTGACGTTCTGGCCAGCATCGTTTTTAAAGAAATACGGACCAATTATTCCACCAGCCCATAAAGCTTACCAAACAGTCAGTTTTTCAGGATGTAACGGTGTCTCAACATAAGTTTGAGGATTATCATCACTCCAAATACGGCAGTTTTGTTTATTGACGTATCCATTTAACCAAAAGTAAGGTTCATCGCTAAACAAAATTCGCTTATGAAAATCGGGATCAACGGCAATTTGGTTTTGCGCCCATACACCGAATCTACGCCTTGCTAGGTGATCGTGTGGCTTCAATTCTTGCACGAGTTGAATTTTGTGAAGATCTTTCCGCAAAATCTTCCATAAAGTGGATGGACATATGTCCAACTCCTGTGTACGATGGTGGATAGACTGATTCGCGTCTTCCTCTATGCTACGCTCTACAGCAGCAATGACTTCTTCTATACGCACTGCACGGATGTCTCTGTGGATGCGCATTATCATTTAGAGTAAACGTGGTCCGAAAACGTTCCATAGTAAATCGAATTAATTGCTCTGATGGACGATTATGTTGACCGTAAAATGGACGTAGTGCGCGATAAGTATTTCGAACAGAACCATGACTTTCAAAATAAATTTGCACAATTTGGAAGCATTGTTCAGGCGTCAGTCTATTCATGTTGAAATGCCAAACCAAACTAAACATAAATCACTTGACAGCTGACAAAATGGCCGCCAGTTAAAAAAGTGTTGCCAACGTAAAGTTCTATACCTTTAAAAAAAACGCCCGTTATTAAATACTAGCTTTCCCGCCTGCGACTTCGTCCGCGCGGACTACAGTTTATCGCGAAAAAATGTATCCCATGTTCTTCTAGGATATTAAAAACTAATGCAAAAGTAGGCATAGCACCACAGCTCTTGATGTTTTTTGACAGACTTGTTATTTCGTTTCCATGGTAGCTGTTCCTCACAGCGAGTAATCAAAATTTTCCAGTTTTCCCGTGGAAACTTACATTTTTCCGGGATAAAAAGTATCCTATATTTTATTCCAGGGTATCTCCATTCCAAATTTTATCAAAATCCATCCAGTTGTTATCGCGTGAATGCTCCCCAAATAAACAAATATACAAACAAACAAACAACGTTTCACTTTTATATATTGGTATGGATACGCAGCTGTAACATTATACCATCCTTTAAGTTACACTTTGGGCTATTCATCAGGGAAATCGGAATTGAAATCAAATCGCTTCTTTTTATAGCTCTGTGCACAAAGGGTCCCAATTAAAATTCTTTTAATTGCAAAGGTATTAATTGTTTGATGGTAACTCTTAATCTTGTAAAACTAATGTTTTCGTACAATCTTTTAGGACTCGTTCATACTGTTTGTAAATTTGGTCACTCTCCGTTAAAATTATTTCGAGTATTCCGTGATTAAACTTTTCGAGTCTTGGAAGATTTACTGTAACTAGCCCTACAATATGCGTGGTCAATGTCTGTTTTAAAAATATATTTATTTTAATTGTATAGATTTGAAAACAACTCTTAACAAAAATAATAAGAATCTGAATAATAACTCTTGGTAACTTAACGCAGCACAGTAATGCTTTGCGGTTGTTTCCTATAATGAGAGTATGAAGTCACGCGCACCATGAATGCGATGCTATGATTGATTATATATATCTAATAATTTTCTAAACGATAAATTTGAATTACGGATGGGGTTTGAACCCACATCATTCCATGCCTCTGCGCGGCACATGCCTTTACCAAGTTTAGTAGAAAATTATTAGATATGTTCTCGCTAAGCAGGCGTTAATGCTAAAATCATATAAATATTTGATTAGAGATGTTTAAATCAATCAAACCACAGTATTCAATATTTTTTCGAGGCAAACAAGCGGCATTAAAAGGAATTACCAAAAAAGTACAACCAATTTTCATGTTTGTAATATGCGACCACCCTGAAAAGGTATATGTGTTCAAATTAAAAAGATAAATCTAAATCAGTTCAGAAATCAAGAAAAAAACAGTGTACATACAAAACAAAATAAAAATGTAACCCCTGTCGCTGTCTGTACTGTCATAAAATGCTCGTTGTATTTTTTAAGGTCGAATCCAAATTTGAAGAGACCAAAAAGGCTGATTTAGAAATTGAAGAGACCAAAAAAGTAATGCAAAGGAAAGCTTCTAAAACAGAAGAAGAAAAAAAAACTCTTCTGGAGAAACTTGAAAAGAAGAAGCCGGAGCCAGAACCCGAGAAGAAAATTGAAGGCATTCCAAAACTTAAATCGGTCAAACCCAAAGAGGAGCCAATAGAAGATAAAAAGGAATCTTCTACCGCTAAAAAGACAGTTACAAAGAAGGTCGTAAAGAAGAAAGTTGACACGAAAAAAACCGAGGTAAGTAAATGAATAAGATTATATAGGCACATTTGCAATAACATTTCCGTGATTTTCCTCGATAGAGGTGGAAATTTGAAAAAAATCTTCATGAAGGCAAATTCCTGCTCTTGTGGAAAAAAGCGAGTAAATGAGTTATTGAAAAAGGCCATTTGATTTATATGATAATTGTTGTCCTGAATAGTGTAAATATATTATTTAGATGTTTCAAGTAGAAATTAGGAGCCCCCAGTAGAGTTTTCAATGTTAGTTTGAATAATTTAGCTACTTTTCAGGCTGTGTTTATTAAAGTTAATTTTTTCTACTTGTTTCAAATGTGATAACATTTTATGTTGTGTGTTTTGTGTTAACATTTTGTGGCCTATTTAGGACGAAATCGAGTTCGTCGACGATTACGAGCGACCTGTTTTGGAGAAATACGAAAGAATAACACCAACACCACTAGCCAAAAAACCAAAAGAAGAAGACACACTTAAGGTAAACACACTACATTTCATCACACTACTCAAATATTTTACATTCGATTTATGTCGGTATAAATCATACAATTTATTCATTAATATAGGGTAAGCGAGCTTCTATTGCCGAAAGTTATAAGAGCGAACAGGATAGTGAAGAAGAGGTTTCTATAACATCATCAATTTCAGAGAAAAGGACCAAAGTAGAACCTAAGGGAAAGGTATGCAACTTATTGAAAAGTTATGTAAATTACACGTATGATACAAAAATATTAGCTGATAATAATTTCCTGTAAAATTAATTTAGGTTGAGGAAGAAAAACCTGAACCAAGAAGGCCAAGCATCAAAAAGGGTCTTCCCAAGGCAGAGGAGCCCGTTGATGAATTAACAAAGATAAAATTAAATAAGACTGCAACAAAACAGACTGAGGAAAAACTTGATGAACCACAGGTTGCTAAGACTAAAAAACCTGTTAAGAAACCAGCAGAAGAAAAAGAATTCGTGGATGACTATGAAAGACCTGAATTAGAGAAATATGATAAAATGACACCAACTCCTTCTGAAAGAGCTAAAAAACAAAACGGAGTTGATCAGGTAGAAAACGACTATAAATTTCTCAAAAAGATTTAAAAATATATTAAGAAATCTTCCACTGACTTAAACTATTCGTTTCCGTCTTAGATACAAGTATTGAGATTACTTCTTCAGAAATAGTTATTGGTTATTACTTATTATTATACAAAACAATACAGTTATTTTTTTATTTAGGCTGCTCCTGATTTCATCGATGATTATGAAAGACCCGAACTTGAAAAATACGAAAAATATGAACGTGCTCCTAAAGATAAACGTCTTAGCGACGCTCAGGTAATCAAAGAAAATAATATATTTTCATTTAGATAGTATTCAAAAGAAATTTATAAAACTTAAATATTTTATAATTATTTCATTAGGATGATGTAGACATGATGAAGGGCAAAATCAAACCTAAAGACAAGGAGCCAGAGCCAGAAATACCTACATTACGTAAACGATCTGTCACGAAAGACAAGGTATATAACATTAATATATCACTTTGTATCAAAGTTGTGTAATATTTTCTGCTGAATGAGATAATAAATCAATGTTATTTAGGAGGAAGAGACAACGCCCGAAGAAAAGCCAAAGGCAAAAACTACAAAGAAAGATGAACCTACTAAAAAACGGCCTTCTCTTAAAAAGAAAGAGGTAGTACACTTTACATTCGTACTTGATTCTTCTATTCACTTAACACCTTTGAAAGCTGATGAATTAATTAATTTTGATCTATCGTCACGAATTTCTTTCAATAAGTACACACTTCTTATGCATTTTTTACACACATTTAAACTCACATTCCTAATGCAATAAAAGGTAAGGATTTTTATTTAGAATAACTTTCAGCAATTGATAATTGATACGACGCTTGGGCTGTTTCCATGGCTGTAACGAGATGCTTCGCTTTTCTATGTTTCATTTAAGATTTTCAGTGTACAACTTAATGGTAAGTTCTAAAAATATTTACAAGTTTATTGACGTCAGTTCAGAATACAATACTCAAAATTCACTCCTGAAAAACCTCTGTCTCCTAAAGAGATTAATTATATCATCAAATTTATTCATCTACAGATTTCAATAATCAAGAAGACGTAACTTCTTTCGATTATATCCTTAACTAACATTTTTCCTTATTTCTTTACTCACAAATCTTTAACATTCAGGTCGAGGTGGAGGAGTTTGTCGACGATTACGAGAGACCAGTTCTCGAGAAATATGAAAAGATTTCACCAACACCTATTGAGAAAAAGAAGAAGGTATACACATACTCTCTACACTCTAATACTTACACAATAAGTTAGATGCTCTTTTTATAGTAGGAAAATGAAATAATAACAATTATTTAATAGGATGACAAAAAGCCAGAAGAAGATACACCTTCATCAGCAACGGCAACTAGACGTCGTTCCGTTAAAGAAAAAGACAAACCAGAGGTAGGAAAAATAAATAAAATAAACTTTAAGATTTTATTTTATTTTTAAAGAAACTAAAGTTCAATTTATTTATCAGCCAATGGATGTTGATGAAAGCGTTAGCTTATCCAAACCTAAGACTCAAGCCAAACCGGGACAGGAACCTGAGGATGTTTCGCTTACACACAAAACCCCTGTCGAAATTACACCTACGGTCAGTACCTACCTACACAAGTACATAACAAATATTGAAAGTTTCACACTAAAATCACATTAATTGTTGAAAATGTTCTGTAGGAGGATGAAGCAGGAGCGAAACTTAGCATAAAGAAACCAGAAATAGTTGAGGAGAAAACACTAAAGAGACCGACACCTAAAGATAAGGAAGTACCGAAGGTATATTCAAAAAGAAAATTTCTATCATCACAATATTTTGACTTTCTCGGATTGGTATGTCTCACACAAACATAATTTAGTAAAATTTTAAAATTTGGTCATTTGTATAATAAGTGGACGGAGGTTGATAAAGTGCCGCCCCAGAAAACTCATATGACATACACGGTGTAATGTAGAGATGGAAAGTACTGATCATAAAACATGACCAAAAAGAATAAATTAAAATATCTTTGATTTTAAAATTACCACAAATTCACAGACAGATTTGACATCAACCGATTCCAGTATTAGACGAAAATCTTCTTCGGAAGTGTTGACGAGAATATCTGTTCTACTTAAGGTAACCTGGAAATACCAGGTAGCTGTAAACTGCTATAATTTCAATGTACCGAAATATGCACCAATTATTTTCAGCACTACCTTTTGAAATCCCACAAGTTTAATCTTTAATTTTGATTCCACTTTGCACACTAATTGAAAACTTTTGTACACACCTTTTTATTTCTCACCTCCCCAAGTATTGAGAAACTTCAATAACTATCTATAGCATTTTGGAAATGTACATGAAACACTTAAACTATACACTGTAAAAACTGATTGCAACACATACCTAGACTTGATTGTTCCACATACAACTTTTATTCTATCTCTTGCTGTAAATAACTTTTCTGTTTCCTTGTGGGGTCAGGGTGAAGACACTGAAGAGTCTGTAAATATGTCGAAGCCTCGTACAAAGACAAGTACGACTGCTCCTGAAGAGGCCTCACTCACACAAAAAACTCCAACAAAGAAAAAGAAAACGGTACTTATTTCTTTTGTTACTTTTTTAATTACCTCAGCTATTTATTTATTGTGAGTAGATACACAATTTAAAAATAACGTTACTATAATAAGAAACTAATACTATTAATAATTGATGTTTCCTAGGAAGGACAAGAGGCTGCTCAACTTAAGGTTAAAAAGCCAGCAGTTGTCAAGAAAGATGACGAAGAGGTAGAAAATAAACAAATTAGTTTAATCACATATCACGCTAGAATATTGAAATAAAATCAAGAGCTGAGATAGTTGGAAAAGCACAAACTAACATTGACACATTTACACGTAGTTTAGAAAGCATGTTAAGCACATTTTGACGCACATCCACGCTAACTGGCAACACCTGCGACTTACAAAGTAAGCTTTATAGAACCCCATGTTAAAGCTTCTATTGATTCCTTAGGATCCACTGACAGTACAAGGTGGAAAGTTCGAGATGCCACAGCTCAAGAAAGTTGTGAAGAAGCCCATAGAAAAGCCTAAAACTGCTAAAACTAGTAAAAGTGAAGATTACTGTGGGGTAAACATTGGGGTAAACATTGTTCACACATTAACTGATGGTGTCGTCCTTCTATCGCACATTACTTCCGATTCACTGTTTTTTTTACATTAAGTTAGATCCACATCTTTAAGCACTCATAAATCCTTAATCTTACAAAGAAACACACCACACAATCTATCGCACACACTTACACTCTCTTCTGCGCACTTCAATCTTGGATCTTCGTTGGATCTTCATTGTTTACGTGGTGGTCGAAATTCGCATGCTGTTTTTGTGTTACAAATATTATTATTTTCAGGGCTTAATTCATTGCAATCAGCTTGACAATGTGCTTCAACATCGAGCTCGCAACCTCTAGCAATTTTAGTTTATTTAAAGATTTTACGGAAATCAATCGTTGACCATTTACAATCGTGGGAGAAATGTTAACATTTGTATTTAAATTTGCCAATTGTAAGGCAATTTAAAAAAACTGAATGGGACAATAATGACGTTGTATTATGATTGCGTTGTGTATGTCTCATTGATTTCCATTTAACTATTCTCAAGACTCGCAGACTGGAGACATATGCTCTGCTTTATCGTTCATAGATGCAAAAAAAACTATTGGTTGAATTTATCTGTCAGGTGTTTTCTGATGTTTTAATTGTGATCCATGATCATCCAAAATTTGAAAGTCAACAATTGGTTTCTTTAAGGTATCATAATAATGCTATCGTAGTAACTATTTAATATATTTTCAGGTGGAATTGGACTTTGTTGACGATTATGAGAGGCCAGTCCTTGAGAAATATGAAAAAATCTCGCCCACTCCTTTGGTCAAGGAAAAGAAACAGAAGGAGGAAACGAAGGTATGATACGTTATTTTATTACTGAAAATAATCATTGACAATAATCCTGATATTTTATACAGTAAATTTTAAGTAAACTTACATCGATGAAAAGAGGAATAGAAAAACCACAATTAATGCTATCGATAGTGTTTTAAAATGATTTGGGTTTCCTGACATTTTATATTATGAAGTTAAGATATAATAAGAATTAAATGAAGATTCGAATAAACAGGTGCCAGCAATCGTCGTACATAAAATAGCCGAACATAGTGAAATGACGGTAATTTTTTTATGAGTGACAATGCACGAACCCTTCTGTGTGAATATCACAAATACAAACTTTACAAGAACAAAGACAATAATAATACAAAAAATATATAATTTAGTCAAACTTAATATTATACACAAATCTAAGAATATCTTATATGTTTATTTTTTAACTGACTGCGGAGGGTTATGTATTTGGGTTGTATGTGTGTTTGTACGTTTCTTTGGCGCGTCCTGCAGCCTAAACGGCTTGATGGGTTTTGATAAATGATGTATCATTGGATTTGTCTTAATCACCAGACTGCGATATAATAAATGAAGTGTCAAAAAATCTAACATGGCGGCTTCTAGCTGCCATATATTGTATTTACGACGGTACAAAAAATGAACAAATCCTATCGAGTGAGGTATCAAAATGAAGGTCTCTAAAAGACCATTTCAAAAATATATGAAGAAAAAATTAATAAATTATAAAACTTTTCCGACTGTTCTAAAACTATAATGAGACAAACAAGCTTAAGAATCTTGAGTTTTAAATATAAGATACAGTTGAAGGTATCATTGATATTGTTTCTCCTTTGACGAGATCATTGCAGCTAGAACCTGGTGAGCTCCTCGTCCCTCCGACTGCATCCTACATTTCAATATCAAAAATCTAAAGCATGTTTGCCTCTTTTTACCGTTGTTCGCAGTCGGGTTTTTTTTTTATATACAATCGTTAGCAATGAAATCGACTAAGCTTCTACGCGCTAAATCAAAGGTTTTTTAAATGTTATTATTATTTAATTTAAAAAATTAAATTGATTATTTAAAACTTGGAATCATTAGGTCATCATGAAAAAATAATCGTGAAAATCTGTCGCTTCTTACTGAAAATACGCATAATTAGAATTAATGCTTGAAAATATTACTCTTTCAAGTTTTGCGCCGGGAATGCTTAAATATTATTTATCTTTAATCATTATTCAAATTATATTACCATTATTGTTGATTTTACATTTAAATAAATGTTATTTTCTTTAAAGGCTTGCTTTCAAATTTGTACAAAATCTATAATTTTAAGTATCGTATCTCAAAAAATACTCAACTGATTTTCACGAACATTACGAGTATGTATTTATAAAGGTGAGATAGTAAACTTTCATTGTCTTTTGTTGTTTGTTGTTCATGTTTATTAAGTATTTTCATAATTAAAAAAAACACGATTGCGCGCATGAGGTCTTGAGTCGATTTCATTGCTCGCGTGTGTATAATTTATTATATATTAGTACTACTAGCTTTTTCTTACTGTAAGTGAGTAAAAAAAGTGAAAAGTTAGTCTTGCAGTGAAATTAAATAAAGTATCTATTACATTTAACAACTGTACAACTTAACAAGAAACGAGTACATAGTGTAACTGTTAAAAACATTTAAATGTAAATAAAACATACAATATATTCATTACAGTACATCATTAATGACATTTCACCGTGCTAAAGGACTTGTCATGACTAAATGCAGAAAATATAACAATTTTTCCTTGTTTTTCTCTGTATCCGTTTCGTTTCTACCTATTTGTAAATAACCAATAGTCTTTCGATTGTGATCTAAATATCAACAATGTTTTGAACTGTGCTAACAAATTCATATATTTCTACAGACCGAGAGCCGCAGAACATCCATTCAGAGCAGCGAGGTTTGTGTAAATGTAAAGTTTTTCGTGTTTGCTTTTTTATATATTTCTATTATTCAGATAGTAGTATAAGCTAACATTTTGGGTTATATCTTCGTAAGCCATTTCAACCCACTGTAATTTCAGCTTTCAGCTAAAATTGTTACAGTAGGTGCATTATGTTCTTGTACTTACTGTAGTGACAGTTTATTATATTTGCGAATATTGTTAAACTAGCAATATTGCTATAATTGCTTCTTAAATTATATATTGTGAACGTTTATTTTAACATTCCTGATATGTCCAGATGAAAGAGGAAGTCAAGACAGAGAGCAGAAAGAGCTCCATCGCTGAGAACAAAGCTGTTAAGGTAATCTTCATCACACTTTATTTCTGCATTCTCGTTTCAAAGCTCAATAAGTTGTACGTTAATTTAATTTTGGAATACTGAAACGATGTTCCAAGCTAGTAATTTGTTACTACTTATTTTGTATAGAGTTATCAAAGAGGGAAAATTTAAATAAACTTAACCAGGCGACAAGGGTTTTATAGAATAAAGTTTATGAAATTTAGGATTTTGGTTATATACAATATAGAGGCAATAACTACATACCCATTTTTTCATATATAAAAAAACCGTGGTCCAAAAATTTGCTCTCACTAAGAACCTTGAAAAATGTAGTCTCTCTAAGTACAAGTACTTTGCCCAGAACTTTCGAAATTCTTACTGAAGAAGACGATGATTTTCCTAAAAAAAAAGAAGTTTGGGCCAAGTTTGTTTTTGTATGGTACATCGCCTGGTTAAGGGTTAAACTTTTTATATCGTCAAGCCTTTTGTAAAAGGTAAAAGGCCTTTTGTTGACATTTTGTTTCTTTGTAAGAGCTTAGAACTTAAATTATGATTGTACAATAAAAGGTCACATCGATAAAATGCTATTTTGTTCAGCCTACATGTTTTCAGTCTACATTAGTTAATCAGTAATAATAATCAACATGATATTATATATCTGTCCTAGCTTACAAAGGAGACCGCTGAAAGCAGGAAGTCTTCGATAGCCACCGTGGCTGAGCAACAAGAGGTCACCGCTTTGAAAAAGACTGGTCTTAAGGTACTTTATTTCAACAATATAGAAATTCAAGTGAGTTTTTAAGAGACATGAATATAAAAAAAATTGTTGGATAAAAATAATGAAGTCAGCACTGGCAAAAGATTTCATAAATATCTCATAACAACTCACAAATACCATGAAAATAGGTACCTATCCTTACCACACGCAAAGCAAACCCCAATCGCAGATTTAAGTAAATTTATTTTTAGTTTTGTGTTGCAGAGGTGGTCCCCAGTGCAGCTAGTACTGAGCTTGTTACAAAAGCAAAAAATACAAGGCTTCTGAATTAGTACGAGCAGACAATGTGCATATACATGCATATTATCATATATGTACATGCATATTACTAGAAACTACACAATGTACACTGTAGTTCAACAAGTTTTGTTTGATTTTATCTAAAATACAAATTTGTTGTTTTTGAAAATAAACATTATTTGAAACTGTAGTCTGTAACAGTGGGCTATTGAAATGTTAGTAAAAGCAACGAAATTGTATTTATCAAAAATACTTCTAGAGTATGAAATGATTGCGCACCCCACATATGACGCTTATTTTTATCCCTAATAACTTAATTTTTAGAGCACCATTCAAACAATGGAAGTGAAGGAAATGGACCAAGTAAAACTGAAGGTAAGTTTGATGTCATGCAGGTGCATGTTAAATGTTCTAAATTTTCATAAATGAAATATATCTGTTGTAATGTCTTTTGTATATAAAACATTTCATTTACATTTTCAAACAATTGATACAAGTTTGAAAAGTGTGTGAAAAAGTCAATAACTATAATATGTTTTTATACAATCTTCCGAACAAACAGGAAAACTGAATACTGTAAATATTGAACATATTATTTTTGTAAATAGGGTAAAGAGACAGAAGATGAGGTACTCGTATCGACAGAATCAGATAAGCCTACAGACAAAACATTACCTTGGCGACCTACGAAAACTGACACACAGGTATATACATAAACACGCTTACACACACCCATAATCACCCCCTTAACATTGTTTATTCGGATTGGTACAAGGACAAACGTAACTTAGTAATCAACTTGATTTTGTTAGGAACCAACACAAACAGTTGAACCTAAACGCAGGGAGAGCCTTGATAATAAGACCAAGACCAAAACTGAACCAAAACGTCGTCAAAGTAATGTGGAGGTAATTACTTTAAAATTTAACTATGTCATTTTTTTCTCATATATGATTTATTGATATTTACGGTCTAACACAGACTTCTGGACATACTGAGGAGACTGAGATTACGGAGAAAACAGAAATTAAGAGAAAATCATCAATTGATAAATCAAAAGAACCGCATAGGCGACGACCTAGCAAAACTAACGAGGTAATGCGCACATTTTTAATATCTGATCAATTATTTAGAGAATTTTGAACTGACGACGATACAGTTTTGTTTAGGAAACCGTAACTACAGAAGCAAGTGAAATGAAGAGAAAGGTTTCCATCGATAGGCCGACTGAATCTACATTCCCTTGGCTAAAACCAATCACCAATTTTGATCGAAAATGAATTTAGAGGTCTATTAATATTTTTTAATAAGTTATCTGGATTAACATATTTTGACTAAAATAATACAACGTTTCTCAAAAATATTAGGCAGCAATCAATAATAATTGGACCTTTAAACAGGATAAAGAAAATGTCATGGATGTTGATGAGCAAGATGAACCTGAAGTTGAAAGAAAGGCTTCGATAGATAAACTAGCAGAATCTTCTTTCCCCAGGCGTAAGGCAATCAAGGAAGAAGAGGTAGAATATTTAATTCTATATTTCACAAGCAGACAGATAAACAAATATAATTATTTACGTTTTGTACATGCCTTAAATTACAAAGAAACTCTGCTAGGTGCAAATCGAGATGAAACTAAATTCCCTAGATTGGGCAAAATTTGATTTTATAAGTATGAAATTCTGTAGAATATAACTTTTGATATAATTATATATGGACAGGTCAAGAAACAACCTGAGCTTAAGGAAATACCTATAGACCAGGAAACTTCTACATTCAATAAACCTGAAGAATCTCAATTCTCTTGGTGTAAATCTAGTAAAACCGAAGACGTAGTAAAAGTAGTCAAAAAAATTAAAAAATCTGATGAAGTAGCTAGCTTTATTACTAACGCTGCATAATAATAATAAATTAACGTGTATTGGTTCTAAACATATTATTGTTGATCAGGTTAAGAAATCAAAAGAACCTGAAGATAACGAACCGCCAAAAGGCCAAGACCACCCAGACACCCTTCCATTTGAAAAACCAGAGGAGTCAAAGTTCCCTTGGCGTAAATCTAGTAAAACCGAAGAGGTATTAAAATTAGTCAAAGAAAAATTCATTTTCCTTAATATATTTAATAAGTTAAGATTTTTCAAATATGATGGTTGTTAAACAGGTAAAGAAAGATAAAGAACCAGAGGTTAAGGAAAGTCCAAAAGACAGTTTACCAATTGAAAAACCGGCAGATTCTAAGTTTCCTTGGCGTCGTACAAGTAAAACTGAGGTATAAAAATTAATAATTCTTCTATATCTAATCTTAAATTAAATTGATATGTAACCATTTAAATATGCTTCTTAGGAAACTACGGTAGCAAATATTGTCACATTTAGTCCTGACGCAGAACCAAGAAAAGACGACAAGTTAAAGGTAGTTTCATATTTTCATCTGGTTAGTTACTCGTATCCTACATTACATAATTCTTTACTACTACATTCCATTCTCTTTCAATAGGAAATTGATGAGGCTCCAAAGACAGAAGAAAAATTAAAACCAGTACAATCACCGTTCTTCTTGAGGCAAAAATCTTATGAGGTAAACATAAATACTCAAACAATACATGATTAATAAATATATACCTACGTGATCCGTCTATTGATAGTTTGATTGATTCTAAGATCAAAATAATAGTAGACTCATTTTTATAGGAACCTGAAGAAAGACTATGGCTGGAGGAACTTGCCAAAGAGCTTGGCCAAGACGATAAGGTAGTAAATAATCAAAATTCAAGTGTAGTTAATTTTTCATTACTGCTCTTAAATTATAAATCAATTTTTGTTAGGAGCCTGCTGTTGAACCTAAAACACTAGACATACCAACTCAACCAACATATCCATGGAGGAAACCACGCACAGAGGTACACTACACATTGATACATATTTCACATACAAAAAACCTAATAAAATAATATTTTTGCGATCTTACAATTATTATTCGACATTGATTTTGAAAAGAGGTGAAATAATTAGCTAATGTTATTAAAAAATTATTAGGTACCAACGTTAAAAACACCAGAGCCTGAAAAGAATCAAGCCGAAGTGCCGTTCTCATGGCAAGCTATTCCTGAAATACCCCAGGTAGTTATAACAATACAACATTATGTAAAATTGGTTATAATAAACCAATCCAGGTACCAAGTAAAAATATTTATTTTTTAAATTAGGCCGAACAAACGCCAGAGCTAGAGGACAGTTTTAAACCAACTCTAATTGAGGCACCAGACCCTGCACCTTGGAGAAGAGCAAGGTCTCCTCAGGTACAATTCCAATAAGCTCAAAAGCTACGCACTTATTTAATTATAAATAAGGACTGATACTATTCAAAAACAATAAATGATGAAAATCTAACACATCATAAAACTAAAAATCTACAATTATCAAAATCATCTGCACACATATTACGCTCTCACTCAATCTAGTACAAAATTTTGCTCACAACATTCATGCACGCACGCACAAATACATGCACACAGTTAATATTGGCTTTAATAGGCTTTCAATCATCCTTGCAAACATTTCGTATGGTCGCCATTAAGTTTGAATTTGCCCTATAGGCTGAACCAGCTGAAAAAGATAATCCGACTACGTTACAAATACCACAGCCTGCTTATCTCAACATTCCAGATGAGGTACACTGCACAATTCAGCACAGGATATCAATTGCACAAACTGCACTTATTTCAGGAGTTTTAGCACCAGCTATTGGCACCTGCACAAAAACTATTAGTTAAGCTCTGTTAAATTGTCTATGAATTTCAGTAGTTAGAAGCACTTGCTGATTTGTTTCCTATTATTTCAGGGTTATGTTGTAAAAATGTAAATATTCTTTCTACTAGTAGCAATGTGTGCATAATATCTGCATCTTATCTTTAGTTTTTGTGTGTTTTGACATTTCTGGCTTATGCTTTCGCTTATATAACTCCCTTCCCTCTCATGTGATATCTATTTTCTGATTATATGTAAGTTTTATATTTTTACAGAGAACGGTAAGTATAATTTTATATAGAAACCAAATCACCTGCATAAAAATATTGATGATAACAATAACATTTATTTTTAAATCTCTAATTTAAAAATTTATCCAAGACTTTTGAAGACTTTCAAATATTCAAACAAATCGAAAATGTCATCTTAAAATAATAATGCATCAACAAAAGAAAACTGGATATACTATAAATAAATAAAATATATACAAAATTACAATTACAGAAAGTGGCAGTTAAAGAAGAGAAGGTGCAAGAGGAGGCCAAGAAAGCTAAAATTACTTCAGTTAAGAAGAAGGCTGAAGAATTGCCAGAAATACCAGATTATGACCGGCCTGAGCTCGAGAAATTCGAGAAGCCGACTTTTACAACTACCACAAAAGACAAACCCGAAAAAGACAAGGTGAAATTCAACAATATAATATATAAATTTAGTCTTACTAATATGGTCGAATTAAAATACCTATTTGGAATTATCACTATACAGCCTAAATACAAAAATAAACACTTTCCATCGGGTGAGATCGTGGTCAAACGATTGCCAAGTTCATTATAAAAAAAACAACGGTCTATAATTATTTTTTTGTTGTATATTTTCTATATTTTTCTTAAACTAGCCGGTGCCTGTGGTACCCGAAATCAACGCACCAGATGAGAAACTGTCTGCGCCTAAAATTGAAGTCAGCCGCGAGAGATCGCCAAAGCCCGAGTTCCCAAGGAAGCCTTCATTGGGTCCTGGAGCCCCAGCGAGACGTGGTTCCCTAATTCCTCCACCAGAAGAAATGGGAAGACGGCCTTCGCTTATTATCAGTGACGAGGTATGTACCATTAATTTTGATAAAGTCACAATTTTTATTTCTATAAATGTATCAATTTTATTTTTGAAAGAATATTTTCATCGATAGCATTTGTCGTCGATTTCAAATGTTGTCATTCAAGGTATGATGAGATGTTTAGATTTTTATGTTCAATTGTGCCGTCTACATGTAGATAATAGACACATTATTTTGTTTTAATATTATGAAACGTCAATATTTTGATGATCTACATTCTCAAGAAGAGTTTCATTATGATTAGAATTCTGAATGCAACTTTAGTACAATTGATTAATATAAAAATGTCTCACAAATGTGATTTGAAGAATGTTGACGTCGGAATATATAATTTTGAACCTGTTAGTAGATACCCCACTCTCTTAAGCCGAACCCATAACAGATTACCTTAGATTACTTCCCATGCGACAAATAGTAAATAATCATCTACACAAAGATGATGCTTGACACATTCCGCCACTAAGTGCTTTTAAGTGACCAATAAAGTTTGTTCACAATGGATTGAAGCTTAAACTCCTCAATGCCCCGCTTTTAGATCTAGAATCTAGCCACTACACTGCGGATACTGTAAAAACACCGTTTTAAGTTATGTAGCGATATTAAGACAGTGCAAAACGTAATCCACAGGAGAATAGAAAACTAAGACCCGGTGAGGTGATCGAAGAGAAGAAGGTAAAAGAAAAAAATGCTAAGAATCACTATATGAATGCTAAACGTTACGTTGCCGTGATACAATTCTTAACTATATCTTTAAACGGAACTATTAATGCATTTGCATCGGATGAGGTTTAAAACACAGCCGTAATCGTCCTGGATAATCACATAATGTTTATATTTTCAACAGCCGGATTATGTAATTATCCATAAACTTAAAATGTTTTATCGTCAAAAGCACAGAGCTACATTGCACACACTTGTGAAGTAAATGCACACAGATAAACTGCACAGCTTGTAAGCACGTACGCACACAAAATAATGGTAACGAATATTGATGGTATCGACAAGGATTTGGCAGGAATGTTGTGTCGGAGAAGGCTTATATTAGACATCGTAAACCGGACACTAACATCAACGATTAACACGAAGATGCGGCAGTATGTTATGTAATAACTCATGCACACGCCTGGTTAGGTTTGCACCAAATAATGAGCACGAATCAGGATAGGGCACCGAGGTTCGGCAGCGGAGATGTAGGTAGGGAATTAGGAAATGTGAATCATGAAGGGGTTATTATCAAATTTTTTTAACAACAGGTCACCAAATTACGTCCTGGAGAAGTTTTAGACGAGAGAAAGGTGAGATCGAATGGGTCTGGACAGTTTTAGGTGGAAGCTGCTCGCTTTTGCAAAGCATTTTGTCTTAGTTTTTTTTCTTCTTGTTACACACGACTAAACGGACGACTGTTGCTACGATTCGTCATAACTATTACTCTATTTTAATTTGCAACCTGAATTATTGATTTGTAACAAATATATCCAACATTTATGTTACACCCACAATTCACACTTTATACATATACCTGCAGAAATCATTACAGTTTTTAAGACAACGCATTCACCTCTACTGCAATCATTCTAAATTACATCAGTGGAGATGTCTTCATAAAGCACTTAATTTTACATTTTTAAGCCTATAGATTCCCTTCAGTTACCCATACATATAAACCAATAATTGATAATATACTTGTTTCCCTTTGACTTTTAGAGTTCTTTTAAATTTTTTATAGATAATAGTTATCTAGCTGCCGCTTAGCCGACCAGCGGTGAAAATGCAACAATATCGCTGGAGTTTGGTTCTTTTTTTGGTAACAGAACCAATATTTATATACAATTTTATTTGTATTATCTTAGTTATCTCTAATTGGTTCTTTTATTAAAAGCGCTTTTTAGTTGTCTATTAGAACAGCTTACCTATTCAACTTTAAATTTTCCAGTAACATAGTATTTTCGCTTCATAAATCTTTATAATTGCACCTTTTAGCTTTTATACTAAATTACCGAAAATATATTAGTGTAAAACCACATACAACTTAACCGAGAAATTAATCACCACTTATTCAAAAATATATCAAATTACTACGATCATATAAAATTTCACATACACAATATTAAAAAAGACATTATAAAACAATAAATTTTACTTATTTGCACACAAAACTAAACACACCATCATACACACAATGTACAGAATTTACTTTAAATCTATACGCACACATTAACAGAGAATGTTTTTTACTAAACCTTTTATTTTTTCAAAAAGAAACGAGGTGGCAGGCCGGGTGAAGTCGCGGACGAGGTATATAAGATGTGTGAAAAATATATGTTTAGCGAACTATATGTTATAGAGAAAAAAGTTTTAGATACGTGGCTAACATAGTTTTTTTCAAAGTGATTAATTCAAAGGTGAATAATCGTGTTCGATCGATAAACAACGTGAACAAGAAAACCAACCACATAACTACCTAGTGTCAGGCAGCTATGTGATTGAATTCGAATCTGCGAAAGTCTTTAAATTATCTAAGTCAGTTTAATTTGTTAGAACTAATGTTAACCTCCTAGTGCAACTAACCCCATGTCATTCTAACATTCTATAAAAGTTAATTGTAAACAAATATTGCATGTTCCAAATACAAAATGGGAAATAAATAATACCTTCAGACAGAAATATTACCAATAAACGAGATACAAGATAATGTTTTTGGTATAATTTATTGTTATGAGATTCCAGTGCGTTAATATCAACAGCTTCAGCACCAATTTACTAAACTCTATGTTTGTGAACTAACATCTATGTTCGCCCAAATGCTGTTGTTGTTTTGATCTAACATATTACTATACATTTAACATATTACTGCTACCAATAAAGATGCCACAAAGCAAAGTAATGTTTACAATACAGACTTTTTCAACTAACAATACAAAATTAGACGGTTTGATAGTTTCAAATTATACAGCCGCCAATTATCATAAATTATGCCAAAGTGCATTGAAACCTACCGGATGCCAAACAAAGATATTTTTGTTAATATTTTTACACCTGCTTAGCGAAAACATAATCTAATAAACAATGGTGTTCGAGTTCCATCTGTCATTCAAATATTTTCTCTAGAAAGTTATTAGATAAAGATATTTATAACTGCCAATAGAGTGTCAAAATTTAAGTATTATGTGACGAAAATAACGGCACTAATAAAATATGTTATTTTTTTATTTTTAGTGGCTTAGGCCACTAAAAATAAACATCAAACAGCAAACATCAGAAAGAATATATGCCAAAGAAAATAGTAGGCACTCACTCACTTTATACTAAAAGCGCTGGTAAATTAAAACCAAGGATTACAAAACCTACATAAATTACAACTGAATTAGTTTTGACCATTTTCCATCACTTTGTTGTTACGTTCCTGTGACTACCGTCCAGCTCCATCATCAGACCCTGAAAACCACATAAAACCAGAGAACTCAGCTAAACAAACCAAATGAGCCCAAAGTCGAAGGGGTTCTATCATTTTGTTGTTGAGTTCCTGTGACTACCTTCTAGCTCCATCATCCCTGGATACCTTATAAAACCAGAGAACTCACTAAGACAAACTAAATGAGCACAAACTCGAAAGGGTTCCATCATTTTGTTGTTGAGTTCCTGTAACTACCTTCCAGCTCCATCATCAGACCCTGGATACCACATAACACCAGATAACTCATCAAATTAAACCAAATGAGCCGAAATTCAAAGGGGTTCCATCATTTTGTTGTTGAGTTCCTGTGACTAACTTCTGGCTCCATCACCAGACCCTGGGAGGGTTGGAGGGTCTGGTGATGGAGCCGGAAGGACTCCGTTTCCATCATCAGACCCTCGATACCACATTCGACCGGATAACTTATCAAGACAAACCCAATGAACCCAAACTCAAAGGATCTGATTGTTGAGTTCCTATGACTACCTTCCGGTTCCATCATCAGATGCTGGATACCACTTAACACCAGAGAACTCATCAAGACAAACTAAATGAGCCCAAACTCGAAGGGGTTCCATCATTTTTGTTGTTGAGTTCCTGTGACTACCTTCCGGCTCCATCATCAGACTCTGGATACCACATAAAACCAGAGGTCTCATGAAAACAAACCGAAGGGATTCTATCATCCGATTGTGTAGTTCCGTTGACTGCTACTACTACTACTACTACTACTACTACTAATACTAATACTACTACTACTACTACTACTACTACTACTACTACTACTACTACTACTCCTACTACTACTACTACTACTACTACTACTACTCCTCCTCCTCCTCCTACTACTACTACTACTACTACTACTACTACTACTACTACTACTAATACTACTACTACTAATACTACTACTACTACTACTACTACTTCTACTAATAATAATAATTGTAATTTATTCAATTACAAAAAGCTGCTGTACTGAATACATGTCACATTGTCCGTAAGTTTTTGCAACTTGACATAGACAATGTTGACTCAACACCTCTCCAACCAGAACTAGAGTAGCACTTGGTACCCACCCGTGTTACTCTATTAAACCAGGTATAAAAAATCCTGAGAAACATAATGTTTAACCCTAAATAATAATAATAATACTACTACTACTACTGCTGCTGCCACTACTACTACTACTACTACTACTACTACTACTACTACTACTACAGCTACTGCTACTACTACTGCTACTACTACTACTACAGCTACTGCTACTTCTACTGCTACTACTACTACTACTACTACTTCTACTACTACTACTACTGTAGTTTTTAATTGTCATCAGAACTACACCCATGTGCAAAACTTCAGCATCTTTGGACGTCCTTAAATTGTTCAAAATAGACTTGCAATCCAGTCCTAAAAATAATAACACAGTGAATTAAATTAAAGCTTGTTTATATTAAAGCTACTAAACCAATTTTGATGAAATTTATACAGTACCACATTAGAGGTCTTCTTACTCAAGTAAAAACAATCATCTAATTCGGTTCAGAAATCCCAAGATATTTGAGAACATAAACTATAAAACAAATTGATTTTCTAATTAAACTACTGAACCAATTTTGATGAAGTTTATATAGAACTACACGGAAAGTTTACCCTTTTGAATAAAAAAACAACCATCTAAATCGGTTTAGAAATCTTAGAGATAAACACAAAATTGGTTTAGCAGTTTTTCGAGAATAAATTCGAGTTTTGTTGAATAAATCCATTCGATTTTGTGTTTATATAAGGGCAATATAAACACAAAATCGAATGGTTTTTTTTTTACTAAACCAATTTTGATACAATATAATGGGATCACCTGTAGAGAGTAAACTTTTTTACAAAAAAAATATATTAATATCGATCCACAAAGGACGGAGATATCGAACGACAAACATAACAAATAAAAAAATAAAAACATATATACATATAACCGTCTCCTTTTGTGAAGTCGATTAAAAATGAGTAATTAATGACAGACGGAATCCCTACGATTGACAAATGAACAGAGTCATAAAGCGGCGAGAAGCTCAAAGAAGTTCAAGAAAAACAAAAATACACTGTTATTTAAAAGAACGTGAAGGAAGCGACGAAAGAATATGCGTGTCGTAAAAAATAATAAAAGTATATAAAACGGATATATAAAAGTAAAAAATAGATATAAGAAAGCTTGTCACTACGTGGTTAATAATAACATGTGAAAACACCTACACACCTGTCTTAAATGACGATAGGACTAACGTTAGTGATTTTAATAAAGCAAATGAAGCGAAATAAGAGCTATGAGCCAGGAGCACTGTACAGTAATTCATTATTATGATTGATCGTTATTCCTATAAATATGACTCCAAGAATTAGGCCAAGAATGTGATCTTGGAATGTTCTTACCCTTAAACGCAACAGTGTTGCCAGGTCAATCATGATATGTCCATCGCACTTTCTTGAAAATATGTTCGCAAAGCAAGATACGATCGGATGCAAGGTCTGTTGAACAAAATTAATGAGTTAAATACAGATATAAGCAGACAGATATCATAATGAAACAGATTTGGCAAAGCCTGCAAAGATAATATATTTTTTTTCAACAAATTTGATGTTTGGCTAGCAACAATTTTTTTAATTTTAGATTTTAATTAATCCTAAGTTGTTTTCTTTTGATATGTTATTTTTCAAAAATGTAGAGAAATGAAAAACAAATCAGATATCACTGAAATATCACCAAATTAAACGTCAACGGCAATAATAATATTGAGCTCAGCCCGTAACTAGACATAAAATGTATAGTGATTGACTCTGTGGACATAATTTAAGAGGGGCAGATATAACTTTAGGTGCGTGAGGGTAGACGGCCGTGCTACTTGTGGAATTAAATAGGCGACCGCGTTCGTACACTTAAATTCATCACAATATAGACAGCTGCACATCTTAAATCACAACCGGAACATGAATATTTATTGAAGGATACATGTAGGACCACGTAGACAGTTTCATTTCATGCAATTTCCAAAAAGGATTTTGGATTGAAAATCTAGTCAGTTTATTGTCAACTACTCACTATAACTAAAATTCCCAAGCTAAGGTTAATTTCTGAATAAACATTAAAAAATAGGACACCTGGACAAATACTAAAAATGAGACGTAGAGAGCATTGGCACCTACTAACGACGGAAACGGCATACCTGTGTTGACAAAAAATGATGAAACCAATTGATGTTTAATTCTATAACCTGTTGACGCACCGATACTGACGTGTCTGAGATGTTTAATTGCCTTCTCTCTATCTATTGACCGCTTCGTGACAGAGTTGTCAACACTACAGGCCAGAAATTTATCGACTCGTTACCAATGTAGTTATTTGTGGCACTGGCTTCTTTGCCAACGATTAACTGAATGTTGTTACAATGTATGTGTTGTTACATGTGTTAAGTAAAAACCCTTGCTCAAACTTACGATGTGGTAGCTATAATTAATGAACTCAAAACACGTGTCTCTCTATTTTTTCTTGATGTCAATAATGATGGATGTAGTGTAGCGTAAGATGCTACTCATATTTTCGTCAAGGCAATCCTTAGATTAATATGAAGCCGCTTAGTAAGAGGGGTTAAAATATGTCTAGTAAACAGGTGTAATATTTCCAGCATACCAAATTAATATTATTGAATAGATTGATGAAACGCTTCCTCGATCCAAAGCCAATAATATCAGCACAAACGCAGAAAATCCATGTCGACACTCCATACGGATCTATATAAACACGTCCAAGAACATGCAGCGAGGATGGCTCACCTTAATCTGATAATTAATTGAATTCGTCTGCTGATTTGTGTCGTGCACAAATAGACGCCCGCACCTCTCTCTCGTCACCCCCCTCTATGTCGAACCGACCATGTTCTCGACCCCTTGGTTCAGTCTTTTGACATTCGCGACCATTTCTAGATGGAACGACACTACGAACTGCCCCAAATCAACACAATAACTATTTGTAAAACAGGTGTAACACTGTTATTATATATATTATTGAAGCACACTTAAAACATTTACTGTGCTTGATTATGGGTATTTTTGCTAAGAAAAATAATGTATTGAAAGAAATTGTTACTTGTTGACTATTGTGTGGGAGCGTACGAAATATAATATGATTTAGGGACCAAACTGTATAAAAGGTAGATACGATTTTAAATACATGCTAAGTTATTGTTAAAGTTACGTTTGTATTGTGGCATCTTGATTAAATGTACTTAATTAACAAGAATGGCAACGGTGGCTAATAAGCTTGTCCTTCCTAAACTAGCACCAGCTGCGGTAAGTACAATTTTATTTACAACAATTATTAATGTAATTTTTGTTTTTAATATTATACCCAACGTATTTTGTCAAAGGTCATAAAAATAAGTATTCAAAGTGATAATTTGCCGAATCAGGAATTATTTGTCTATTACGGTTTTTTTTCCTCTATCGTGTAGGTCGGTAGCAATGATTTTTTTAATTCAATAAACATTTTATTGCCAGGACCAGGTTTTATAACTAGGAACAAAAATTCGAAAGCTATTTCGAGATTTTGGAACGTAAACGATTTTGATATACCTAATAGATTTTGTAATATTTCTGAAAAACCCCCAAACTTTATCTACATTTTTCATTTGCTTCGTGGTAACAAAATAACTGACTTGACGTTATCATTTTAATGATTCTATTAATAATAAGTGCTTTATTTTTCTCATTTTAAACCTTTTTAAATTTCTATCTCTGGCAGTTATGCCCTAATAGAAAATACTGTTTTATGAAAGCTTATTTAACAAAATACAAAAAAAAAACAGAAAAAATAAATAAAAATTCGTATCTCTTATTTTTCACTAAAGTATCAAATAATCAATAAAAATCAGGATGTTAAAATGTTTAAAATTATCTGTAATTTTTGTTAACTGTAAAATCTTGAACATTTCAGTTACTTTTACTATTTATCTTCTTAGATTTGCCATAGAGTAGTGTATGAGTAGTTCATTATATTTTATCGTATTTAGCACTCTTATATTTCATTTAAGCCTACCAAATCAGCGGTATATGTATACAATAACTATCTGTATAATTAATGACAGTCAACACGTGTAATATTCATCAAGAAGTCCAAATTCATTGTCAGCAGTTTGGCTACGCTCATAATGTAACTTTAAATTTTATACTAAGAAGCTAATCTTACCCGTTATGTTTCTTGGTCTATAATTATTTTATTGCTTGCTGGCACTGTAATTTCAGTTTTTATATTATGACTCTCAACAAGAGTTATTTTAGGGATACCAAATTATCTTATTTTATAACTTTCACCAAGGTTACATTTGATCTTTTTTTCTCACCTGAAACTAGTATTTTTATGAGCTTTGACAACACAATTTAGCCTAAAACTACTATCCTAATTATTTTATGTTTAAATTTGAATTAAATGATATGTTTTAAACTCTTTACTATATTTTATTTACTTTGTTTATAATTCAATGCATATTATTTGAGAAAATGAGCCTGGAAACTCATTAATGTACAGACAAAGTGCGTTTTGCCTCTAGGGCCTCCTTAAGGCCTCTTAAAAAATTTGGTTTCTGCATCAATAACTTTTGTTTTTGCAACACCTTTATTAACACCTACATGTTAACTTGAACACCTCTCAAGAATATTATAACTTGTATTAAGAAAATGGAATTCAATTATTCTATTTTCTTAATACAAGTTAACATGTAGGTGTAAATAAAGATGTTGCAAAAACAAAATTAAGTTATACTTACTTACATTTCATTGGTGATATAGCGACGAAAATCGGGAGACACCAGGAGACCTTCCATCCAAGACTTAGAGGATCTCGTTAACAAGCCTTCAGTTCCTCTCCAACCTAAGGGAGATGGAGGACCACCAGTCATCATTGATGCACCGGAGAGCAACTCTGTTATTGAAGGTAATCGCTTAAATATTTCTAACCACAGGGATGAATCAATAAAGCTTATTAGTTTCAAACTCTTTTAACCTGGTCACTCTTTCTCTAGATCAAACTGGATACCTCACTATACAAGTGGAAGGAAATCCTGCACCTACATTCAAATTCTACAAGGGAGTGTCTGAAATCGTTGAGGGAGGCCGTTTCAAGTACGTCACTGATGGTGAAACTGGTCGTATTACCTTGTGCGTGAGGAAAACCAAGCCTAGTGATGAAGGAAAATACAAAGTTGTTGTCAGCAACATTCATGGCGAAGACACGGCTGAGATGCAGCTTTATGTGTCTGGTTAGTCTATTACATACACATATTACATTATTTTTTGAAAAAAATGTATTCTAGAAATCTAACAAAATGGTTTCAATGTCTGCAGACGCCAGTGGTATGGACTTCCGTGCTTTGCTTATGAAGAGAAAGTACGCAAAATGGGACGAAAAAAAACAGGACCCCGACTATGGAAACCTCAAAGAAACCGAGAAACCTATTCCACCTCTCAAGAAAGTCGAAAGGGTAAGATTTAATTAGCACATAAAACAAAAATTCCAACGTATTTAAAGTAAAGGAAGCTGGTGATATAAATGCTAATCTAAATATTAATATAAAAGTATGACGCAAGAAAATGTAGAAGTTATTTAAGTTGAAAAATATCTATTACACATAGGAGCATATAATAAGACATACTTGGCTATGATACGATAAGAAATGGATGCAGTAACTTCTACATTGTCTAGCCGTCTATTAAAAGAATATAATATATGCTATTTATATAAATAAACGGACAGCTCCATCGGGCAAATGTTTAATGAAATGTAGTAGCTCTGTGCAATTAACTTTCGGTAATTTTATTTATATCGTACAGTTTAAATTCAATGCTGTCATTATGCCAATGCTTCAAGCAGATGTAATCTTTGTAGTATTAATTGTTTTTAAAGCATAAATAGAACTCCTTATAAATAACATAATAAACCAACTATCAAGTTTCATAACTTAATACAGAATGTGCCAAAATAATGGGGCATTAAGGGTAGTAACCTTTTCCTTTGTGGTAAGAAGCTTTGTTCTTGGAAAACATTGGGTGTCTATTTTAAAGGAAAAAATAGCAGTATTTTTGTACCTATTTTCAAAAAAACATTGTTTTTTGATAAAACAAGTTGATCTTAATCCACTCTTTTTCCCACCAGGAAAACTTTTCCCAAAGTAACTTACTAAATCTAATCGTTTTTTTTTTAATCCTCTGAAGAAACAATAAACATCAATTTGAATCAAGTACACTTCATAGAAAATGTATGGATTCTATGAAGTGTACTTGATTCAAATTGATGTTTATTGTTTCTTCATAATTTCATACTTGCATAATGATTAGATGTAGGTATTGAAATACCTATTGGTACATACGTGTATTGTGCCACATATATAAATATGAGCTTTTCAATAATATTGCAACTGGTGACCATGGTTTTCATTTACTTTTGGTTATCAGTCGATGCCTTCTACTTATCTAATACCTTACAAGCTTCACCTTCTTGAATCAATTTTGCGTAGAAAATGGTTTATACATAAATTATTTGTTTGTCCTAAGTTGTAACGATCCTTGTCACATTTTAATCCTGCTAATTTCAATATTAAATCTTAGATTAAAGTTCGTTCAGTAAGACATCGTATGCATCGTGACATTTGGTCCTTAGGGCTTAGAGACTGGCTATTACGAGGATAACGGCTTCATTGTGGTCATCTCCGAGGGAGTCGAGATGGGTAGATTTCCAGCTGACAGACGCAGGAATTCTTCAAACTGGGACTGGATTAAGGTCATCGACATTTCAAAGTATCATCGTTCATTCCATTTTACATGACCACTATTCTTTAATCTGTGATCGTCGACTGTTCAATTAATTTTTGAATCGAATATGCCAAGGACAAGCATGTGGAAACTCTTCGTGTGATATCTATGAAAAATATTGTGACATTGCAATGTCAACATTATAATATAGAGTGTCAACTTTAAACATCTTAAAGATTGTTGATGTAGTGAAGATTTTTCTAATTGGATTAATATTAATTATAAGCAATGGCTAGTTGGTGGCCTAAAAAACTGTACCAGTGGTTTTACGTTAGTAACAATACCTAATTAATTTGCATCACTTGAATCCATCAAATCCAAAACAAAACTTCATCTTAGTCACTTACATTGGGCTTTACTAAATTGCTTATCAGACACTGCTTACAAAGAAGTTACTTTACGAGTAACGAGTTATTATAAAATTCTAGGGTATTTACGAAATAAGGAGACGTATGTCTCTACCTGAAATAGTACCCGATTGGCCCACATTGATGGAGACTGTCAAAATAAAGGTTCGATAAAAGGAGGAGCTAAAAGTAAAAACTTAAATCAAAGAAAGTTTCTGTTCTTTGAAAATAAATCAGCATTGAATTACAGTGAAATTATTCTACAACTAATGAAAATATTCTCATGATACGAAACCGAACAAATATTTTGAAAGGACAGAAATAATCTTCTAAATAATGAATGAGTTACGATAATAATCACGAATGATAAACTAAAATGCCTCTGAAATTACCGTCGTCATCCCACGTAAAATATAGTAATTATGAGTTCTGCGCATGAAATAAAAACATGCATACTTTACGCAGAGTTGTTATAATTTGATAAGATTAAAATATTTTGTGACGACGTTAATTCCTGAGTGCTCTAAATAAAATTGCATTAAACTGGATTTTTAAAATAACTCACAGAGGTTTTTGTATCACCACTTCACGTTTCTATAACTAGAACATGACTTTCAGGGAATGTAAGTGGAATGAATTTGATGACTAAGTGACTTTTTTCCTTTGGATTTTTGTCGGTATTCTCAATTGCAGGTGTATCTTTGACTACAGGTTGAGGAGCTTCTGTCACGTCATTATTATTAAACATGTTTTATTTTCATTTATTTAATTCATTAATTTCAGCTGATGCATCCGATGTTTTGCAGATGTTGGAATTTTGATAAAACTTCACCAAATCCCTTTTGATTATTTTTGAATTTAATGAAATCTATTATAGTACAAAATCTGATGAATTATGTAGATTAGCTTGTGTTAATTAGAAAGCTATGGCAAATTATGCTTTGGCTAATAAGATTAGAGCAACAAGTGCACTAAGAATAAACGGATATTTTGTAGAGAAACCATAATAGAAGACCGTCACTTGCGGAACTGATCCCAGATTGGCCGGTCCTTCACTCGTTCAAAAGAGACGAGGTTTGACAATAAAGACAATGTCAATAGATGGCACAGTGCATCTTGCAAGTGTATCACCAATGAGCAAAACTCGCACAAAATATGTTTCTTATGCTGGATACTTCAAATGGTTCAATTAATTTGGAAGCTCTTGCACTGATGCCTTTTATTGAATTATTTTCTGACATTCATTGTAGAGTAGATTTTGAGCAGATTAGCGAAACATGAACAACTTTTTGACTTATATTGAGATCAGTAAAGACTTGCGGAGTACCTTTGCCTCTACTGATAGTTGTTACATAAATAAGTATACTTAGCCATCTTTTACCTTCCACTGTCTTGTAGTTAAAGTCCTTGTCAACAGGCATTAGGGCAATAGTTTCAATGAATTGAACAATTTGAATTTCAGCGTTGAGGTCACCCACTGGAAAATCTATAGATAGCACAACTTTCGTACTGTCTATTCTTCTGTTCTCTTCTATAGCAATACTTCCGTGCACTTTTTCTTCAATATTAGCAGCACAAAGCACAGGCACAAGCACAAATTGTTGTCTAGGATGTTATTGATGTTAAATCCTAACAAAAATGATGAATTCTTGTTATAGTATAACTAAGTAAGTATATTAAAACAAACAGCTTATGAAGATTAAAATAAGTTCATCATTTTTGATCGGCCAACTGTACTCGTATACATGTGATAATTTCTATCTAATTATTCGTCACTGTTGTACATCTCTATTCTTCGAAAAATATAGAAATTCCAATTTCTGTATAATAAGCATGGATTTCACCTTGACGATGAGAAAATGGCTGATGACCCTAACGCCTCAGTTCATTTCATAGATTTTATGGTTTTCGTTGATTTGCACTCCGCGACCGTTGAATTAAGTAGATCAGAGCGGGAGTCCTTTACGGTCAGCACTTTCAGCTTTTTGTATGGAGAGCACTTGTTTTTGTATGCACCCGATCCTATTGTTGATGAACAGGTAATATTAATTGCCACTGGATACGGTTTTCAGAAGCAAGAAGCGTTCTTGAAGCCCCTCGTAGATCAATTCGCAAAGGAAGGCAAGGATAAGAAGGTGACGTTTGAAGCCATCTTCACGAAGCCGAATTCTAAGCCTAAATGGTTATTCCGTAAAGATGTAAGTATCATAATCACATTGCAAAACGTTAAAACTAAGCGTTATTGACTATATTTTTCTCGCTTCTAGGAACTGTTTCCAGGCAGCAAATACAAGATGACTAACGAAAAAGATTCGTACAAGCTGATCATCATGACTCCTAAAGTAGAAGATACCGGCAATATTACCATTGAAATTGGTGGCGTCACTTGCACCGCTTTCTTGCAAGTTGAAGCGCCCGATCCGACATACACCTTCACCAAACTATTGAAGAAAACCACCAGTGGTTATACTAAGCATGAAGTTTCTCTTGAATGTACTGTATCCAACAGTCTTGCAAATGTTTCGTGGTGGAAGGGAGAAACTAAGTTGGAAGATGGTGAAGTGTACCAAATCTCCAAGGATTTGTTCGGTGTTTGCAGACTAAACATCAAGAGTGCTACTTTTGAGGATATGGGCAAATATTCTTGTAAGCTCGAGAGACAACCTGACAAAACTGAGACTGACGTTAAGATTGTAGGTCAGTACGAGAACTTTACTTTATTTTTTGTAATGCCTTATTTAACGTTAATTCGATGGAGTCCTATAGCCTTAAACAACAAGCTCTAAAAATACAATTGGCTAGAAGTTTAAAAAATATTCTTATTTTTCCTTTTCGCTTTCAGAATATCCCTACAAATTCACAAAGATCTTGAAGTCGCAGCAGGCATTGGAGAAAGATACCATCACGTTGCTATGTGAGCTTGACGATGCTGGCGGTGATGTGAAATGGTATGAAACAAACCATATTTTCTTATCTTCAGTCAATGCGTATAATAAAGCAACAAAAATTATAAAAGATTAAAAATGGTTAAAAGCTAAATATTAAAAAAATGGAGTCGGTATGTCTGTCCGTTTTTTTTCGTTTGTTCGTTTACAACATCCATTAAAAAAAAAAACGATTTCAATTTTGTTTGCACTGTTGATTAGTGCACAATCTAATTTGAAATTTGGTACATAAATTAATGTGCGTACATTTAGTAGAAGTAGAGATAAATGTTCAGTGAAATTGTTTTATATCTGAATTTATTTGTTACCTCATCATGTAAAAAATACCTACTGATATAAAATAATATGCTACCTCGAACCAAGTTGCGGGCAGCAGCTCTTATTTATAATCCTGTGTATGTTCTAATGTATTAATATTCAAAAATGTATTATTAGCCCCTTCTTTATTATACGCTTTATATTAGCTTCACTTGTATGTTTATATGTTTGTAACCGACTCCTTTGGACGCTATTTTGACCCACTTTAAACGGTCAGATTTCATTCAAATTTTGCGCACCTGTCAAACACCGATGACAATTAATGGAAAAAAAAAACTAATAAGTAGAAAATAAATAATAGTTTAAAAAAACTAAAAAACACGCTTTATATAGAAAACCAAAGTAAAAAATAGAAAATAAATTTTAATAGTGTAAATAAGAAAAAATGTTTTATTTAAAAAAAGCGTGGGGTGCTTTTTAAGATATTATCGAAATGATAATCCTTCTTCTCATATCTGTCAATGAAATATTTATAACTATTAACCCATGCACTTCACGATGTTTTTGAAATAAAACTTTTTTTTCTTATTTACACTACTAAAATTTACTTTCTATTTTTTAGTTTGGTGTTCTATATAAAGCGTGTTTTTAGTTTTTTTAAACTATTATTTATTTTTATGAAGAGCTATATATTTTAACCTATCTCGTTTGCCCTTTACTTTCATTATCTTACTCAGATTATGTGGTATAATCTGAGTTACATATTTCCTATGTGATGTTCCACAGTCATCAGAACAGAGATTAGAATAATATTTCAAGCGTTTCCATAACTTGTTTCGTTATTTCAGGTTTAAGAACAACGAGCCCCTGAAGGCTGACAAACGCGTTGTGATCTCAAAGGAGGGACGCAAGCGCAAGGTGGTGATAAAGGACGCTAAAGTCACTGACGCTGGTGACTTTAAGTGCGTCAGCAACGCCGATGAGACGGCCTGCGAATTAATTGTCAATTGTGAGTTCTTGATCTTAATATTGTGTATTTTTATCAAGTGTACATCATCATCGCAGCCGGAAGACGAAAATAAAACCTTTGACCATTCGAGAACCATTCTTTCCCAACGTTTATCTGTTCTACTATCAGGCCTGCCCATTGCCGTGTACCACTTCAATTTACAAATTCTGGCAGTCGGTAACTTTATATGCCGGATTTTATCTCGCAAAGAGATCTCAATTATAATACTCTCGATCCATAGCCAGTTGTACTGTCTAGATTTTTCTTTCAATGTGCATGTTTGCCTAAATCATATACGAGTATGTCTATCATAATTATACCAGATGAGCGCATTGAATAGCTATCTCACAATATCACTGTCATGAACAAATTAAACGGGATAGGATCGTAGCTCGTATTGTTCCAGTCTACCAGACCTAGATTAGACTTGCATCAGTGCGTTTGCGTTTAGAATTCAAATAACTACGTACCTAATCAGTTTGTTCTACAAAAATCATACTTATGTATGGTTCATTCTGGGAGCGGAATAAAATCTTAGTGTGAACGTCTTTGGAGAATAATGCCTACCTAACTCTATACAACGCGTGACGTATAAGTGAATCTTGCGATCCAAGTTATACAACCTCGCTATTATGCCTTCCTGGAATTTTTGGTGCCGATACATCTGATCTTCGTAATGTTTCAGACTTGAATCGCTTCAACAAGAAGTTGAAGGACACCGAAGCAATTGAGAGGGACAAGGTGGTTCTGGAGGTGGAACTGCAGGACCAGACTGCTGAGGCGGTATGGTCGTTCAATGGACAGCCTATTGTGCCTAATGAAAGGTGAGATTTTTCTGATCAGCATGTTTATTTATCTGTAGAAATGTATTATATTAGGTACTTGCTTGTCACCATTTTATTAGTTCACATTTCGTCAAATTGCTCCTTTCCTTATTTAACTCAATTAACTACTTATTTACCCTGATGAAGATCCATGAATCCTTAATGAAGTTTAGAAGATCACAATTCTTGCAATCTAGTTAATTCTAATTTAGGTACCATTATCCTAACCTCCAAAAGAAACGTGTTTAAAAAAATAATTGGTCTGAAAACCCAGTTTTTTGCTTACTGTGGTGGCCAAGCAGTCTCGAGTGGACTTGACAAAAAACAATCAGTCAAATTACTAAGACATGATGATACTAGCTGTGCCCCGCGGTTACATCTGCGTGCATTATGATGATGGATGAGGATGATGATTATAAGTAGACTATGTGTTATACCAAATTTCATACAAATCCGTTCAGCCGTTTTGTGCATGAAGGAGTTACAAACATTCACATACACACGTTTAAAGTGCTATCGGTTTTTATGCATTGTATGACTTTTTGTATGGACTGTCAGTTCTAATGTATGGAGTTCAGCATCGCGCATACGAAGTTTTCCGCTCGATAAGACAGTATTTATTTTTGAAACTCTAAGCTCTGATTGGCCTGTTTACGACAGTAGTTACACTCGTCTGATTTATAATATTAGTGTGTTTAGTGTGATAATGTTGTACATTTTATTACATAAACCTTAACCTATAGGCTCCCAGATCAGATACCTCCTTATATTTGTTGCAAATAACTTTTATCCTGATTAGGATTGAGATAAAGAACCTGGGAGGAGGCAAGCACCAGCTGATCTTCAACAAGCTGGAGATGGAAGATGATGGCGAGATCCTATGCGAGAGCGGCAAGCTCACGTCTTCTTGCAAGCTTACAGTCAAGAAGGGAGAATCCAAGCCCACCATTGACTGCCCTGATGAGTTCCACGGCCCGGCTGACAGACCCTTCGTTATTGAGGTGCCTTACAAAAGTAAGTGGCCACAGACTTTATTTGCTTTTTCTAACATTCACCTGGTTTATTATAGGATCGGTTATCACCAGTAAGCGTATTTCAACCTCCTTGTCAGCAAACGTTCTACAAGTTAAAAAAACTTCTGACTTACTCTGAAGGACATTGATTTCAGAAGTTACAGAGTGGAAACAGCTAAAATAAGATATATTTTCTTCTTTTTTTTGCGTTTCTTTATTCTAGGTATTCTTTTGTAGAAATATCTACTCTGAAATATAAGGATATCGACGTTACAACCGAAAAAGCGTTTATATAAAAAACGTGATTTTACACAAGAGATTAAAATCATAAAAATCGGTATCGACACTCACAAATAACATATTTAAACAATTGTGATATTATTGGATACGTACAAAATTAGGCTATCACATGAAATAAGCTGGAATAAGTAACAATACTTACAGAATCTCAAATAAACCTGATTATTCATCTATGAAACGGGCTTGGTTTCTTTGTACGTTTAGGTAGGTAATTAATTCGTCTCAAACGCTTTAAGAGCGAGAACAAAAGAAGTATAAAAAGAAAGAAATAATTTAAGATTATAACAATTTACAAATTTATTTAAAGAAATGTACTGAGACAAAATAAAAGGAGTAGTCAGCCTAGGTCCAGGCTACCGCACTCTCCTGGTTCCGGTTGGTGGTTGGTGGTCCCGGGTCCCGTAGTCTGCTGGCAGGAGTGTCCTACGTCCAGGCTCATACGTCCAAGCTCAGTGTCTTGTCGTGATCAATTATCTAATTAATTAGGCATAGATAAGGTAGTCGAGGTTCGGCCTTTCAGTCCTTAAGGTGTTCCTGGAACGTAAGGACGCTGCGTAGATGCAGGGTAAAAGGGGGCCAGGTTGCCAGGGTTGCCAGGTTTGTGAGGCAAACTATACAAATAACATAGGTATTATTATAGCATTTGCAAGTCGGAAGAATTCTAGGCGGTTTTCAAAAAACTATCAGAAACGGTTGGCGAGAATAGATGGAATGAAAAGAGGTACAGTAGTCGCACCCAATCTATACTTATAATAAAACTGTAACGGGATCAATACTGTACATTGAAGATATTTTGAAGTTTTGAAGCCAAAACTGTTTTTTTTTTCATTTTTGTCTGTCTGTCTGTATCTTGGCTAGGCATCACGCCGAAACTACTGAATGAATTTAAATGAAACTTGGTATGATTTGAGTTCATACTACGAAGTAGGACATAGGCTACTTTTCATCCCGAAAAATGTAAGGGTTCCCGCAGGATTGGGGTTGAAAGTTATTTCAAAAAACACTTACTCTGAAACTACGGGACGGATTTTGATGCAACTTAGCGCAGTCTTAGTTTATATGATGGGTTAAAATTGTGGATACTTTTTATCCCGAAAAAAATAATATGTTCCTGCGGAATAATGTCCCAAATTCTGTAAATAAAAAAGATATTTTGTAAATTTTTTGGGAGCTGTTCTATATTCAATACTAAAGCGAAAACTGTATTTTTTTTAATTTTTGTTTTTCTGTCTGTCTGTCCGTCTGTCTGTCTGTACCTTGGAAGAGCATTAAGCCAAAAATACTTAATGAATTCAAATTAAATTTGGTATGATTTAAGTTCATACCTCGAGGTAGGACATAGGATACTTTTCATCCCGAAAAATTAAAGGGTTCCTGCAGGATAGGCGTTGAAAGTTATTTAAAAGAACACATATCACCCTTAAACTACTTGGTGGATTTTGTTGAAACTTGGCACAGTCATAGTTTATATAATGGGTAAAAATTGAGGATTTTTTTTATCCCGAAAAATAAAGTGTTCCTTCGGGATAATGTCCAAAGTTCTGTAATTTGAAGATATTATGTATTTTTGGATGCTGTTCTATATTCAATACTAAACCCAACACTGTATTTTTTAATTTTTGTATGTCTGTCTATCTGTTCATCTGTCTGTCTGTATCTTGGCAGCGCACCACGCCGAAAATACTTAATGAATTCAAATTAAATTTGGTATGATTTGAGTTCACACTTCGAGGTAGGACATTGGATACTTTTCATCCCGAAAAAATTAAGTGTTCCTGCAGGATAGGGATGGAAAATTATTTAAAAGAGCACTTAGCACGCTGAAATTATTGGACGGATGTTGAGGCAACTTGGCACAGACATAGTTTATCAGATAAGTGGAAATTATGGATACATTTTGTCCCGAAAAAATAAAGGGTTCCTGTGGGATATGGGTCCAAATTCTGTACATTAAAGATCTTAGCCGCGCATCACGCCGCCGGAACTACTGGATGAATTCAAAATAAACTTGGTATGATTTGGGTTCGTACTACGAGGTAGGACATAGGATACTTTACATATCGAAAAATTTATGGGTTATTATTTAGGGATTGACACTTATTTAAAAGAACACGTACCACGCTGAAAGTAATGGACGGGTTTTGATGCAACTTGGCACTGTCTTAAGTTATATGATGGGTTAAAATTGACGTTTAATCCCGAAAAAGTAAAGGGTTTCTGCGGGATATGGGTCCAAAGTTATGTTTATAATTAAGTAAAAAAAATATTTTTTGGGTGGTTCTCTATATTCGATACTGAAGCCAAACTGTTTTACTTTTTAATTTTGTCTGTCTGTTTGTCCGTATCTTGACCGCGCATCGCATCCAAACTACTAAATGAATTCAAATGAAAAAATGCTCTTGGGTGCTTAAAAAAGGTATTGAACAATTTTTTTTTTCTTAATCGTGTCTTTCTTTCTGTTTGTTTATTCACGCATCACGTAAAAACTACTGGACCGATTGTATTGCGGTTTTCATTGTTAGATAGCTTAGGGTTCGATTTAAATCTGGTGTAATTGGTATCTCAATCTGGTGAGTTAGAAGCCGAGCAATTGATAAAGTATTTTTGACGGCTGAAGAAATTTTGATCAAATGTTGGTATATTGGTCCCGGAATAGCACATTATGGTACTTTGAACTTAAAGAAAAGAACACGCGTACGAAGCCGCGGGTACAGCTAGTCTATAATATGTTTGTGAAGTTAGGCTCTGTGAACGATTGCGCAGGTACTGCTGTGGGGATAAAACAGCACAAAGTAAGAGCGAGATAGAATATGCGAATAACGTAAGCGAGTGAGCGAGGAAGTTATACAATGCTGTCTTCACCTTCAACATTGGGATTGCGCCTGAAAAATACCAGTTTGCGCAGCGACTAGCAGACAACTTCCGAGACACATGGGAGTATGTGTCTCGGAAGTTGTCTGATAGTCGACTACTGTAACTGAATGTAAATCACCATCATACTATACATAATTTAATATTTAAGAACAATAGAAAAAAACAACTATCTTATCCAGCACCATTTATAACAAAGCTATGTAGGTGTAACTGTTCAAATTTAAATATGTTTCTACGCATAAGCAAGCGCAGTCAAATATTGATTAATGCACAACTTACCCAGTTAGGAACACAATTCACAAGTACTTTAGCTAAGACTGTTATTGTCAATGCAGCTTAGTTTCAATATATATATATATATATATATATATGTCATTTTTAGTAGCATGTTTGTTATGTGTTCACAAAGAAATACGTCGTTGCCTTGAGAAGGCTAGCAGCGGTGTCGCGGGCGCGAGCTCTGTGTGCGAGCGTCGCTTCGCTTAGTTATCAGTGGCAGCCGAGAACAATAGGCTTAGCTGCCTTTTGTATCTATATAAAATGGTCTGCTTGTAAATTTAGTTTTAAGTAATTTAATTAAAAAGTAATCTATGATAGATTCTATGACTTTTACGAGTAACACTACGTTACAATAGCAGTTACCTAAAACCTTACCTACTGAAAGGATTTTTGTCAAAATTCGCCGCATACCTGTCTATTACGCCTTAATTCGCCTAAAGTGTTAGGGTATTGGCCGTATTGGTAATATTGATTAACCTACCTTTTTAAATGCGTAATATTTTAGATGATAATACTTAATACGTAACTTTTAGTTTATTTAGGACTAGCTGTGCCCACGGCTTTGCACGCGTGGTCATTTCTCTAGGTTAAAAGTACTCTCTATTCCAAGACTTAAAATACCAACATTAGATCAAAATTACTTCAGCCGTCAAACAGTTTTTTATCGATTGCTCTGCATCATTGGATTAAGATAGGTACCGAGTACTCCAATTTTTAAGTCAAACCTTAAGCTATCCAACAGTGAAAACGGCATCGCAATCGGTCCAGTAGTTTTCACATTATGCGCGAACAAACATACAGATAAACAGACAGACACGATTTAAAAAAATGATCTTTTCTTGTTCAGTAGCTTATTTTAAATACACTAGACCATTTTACTTTTATTTATCTTCGTTGTACAGACTTTTTCGTTCTTATTGCTTTATTATAAGTATAAATATAGATAAATTAGAAATACAACGCATTACATAATATATTACATACAACTTCTTCTTCTTCCATCCTTTAATCCCAGTTCAACTCATAAAGTAAAGTTTCAACTTAAAATAATCATGCAAATACTTTTTACTGGTTATTTTTTAAAAACACGGGTTTATCTTCATTCTAGGAAAGAAAACAATGATTTTACTTGATTTTCTTCCAAATTTTGTTATTATAATGACGCATGTTATAATTTGAAACCTCTCTTACCTAAATATTTTTTTCACAGTTAGTGGCACCCGACAGACGCCGATAGAGGCGAAGTTATGGAAAGACGGAAAGGCTTTACCCGCCAAGGAGGTCGAGGCAGTCGTGGAACAAGAGAAGATCCTCTTCAAGATTAAGAAGCCTGCCCGCGAGTTAACGGGCAAATACCAAATTAAGCTGGCCAATGCCCAGGGAGAAGACAGCAAGGATGTCAGCATCATCATGCAGAGCGTACCTTCAGCTCCTCAGAATGTTGACGTTTCTGAAGTGTTCCAGACTTCGTGCCTTGTCACTTGGAAGGCACCACAAGATGAAGGCGGTTCGCCGCTCATCAAATACGTTATTGAAAGACAGGTCAGTACTTTAAAACACAATTCCTTGATTTAGGAATCTCTAATATAATATACATCAACCAGCATCTCAATGCCTTGAGTGAAATTATACTCTATTTCAGGACCTATCTCTCAAAGCTGGCTGGGACAATGTGGCTGAAGTGGAACAAGGTCAACCTTTGAAATTCAAGGTTGAAGACTTGGTTCCCAAGAAAAGTTACAAGTTCAGAATCCGTGCTGTAAACAAGATTGGTTCCAGCGAGCCTGGACTCTTCGCCAAGCCTGTGCTGGCTAAGGATCCTTGGGGTAAGGACCATTTGAACTCTTTGTAGCTAAACGGTAGTCTGAAGTTCTTCGATTGCTCCGTTTGCCATAAGGAATATTTTTGTTAATTGTTTGCATTAAAACTACCCAAAAAAATATTTAATGTTTATCCTAAATCTAGCGAGAAAAACTTGCAAAAAAGGAGATATATAAATATTGGAGGACGTTGATATTTCCATCTATAAACTAACTCATGATTCTAGATGAACCATCGAAGCCTAAGAAGTTGGAGCTCGTCGATTGGGACAAGGACCACGCAGACCTCAAATGGGAGAAGCCTGACAGTGATGGGGGTGCAGAGATCACTGGCTACGTAATTGAATACAAGGAGAAGTTCGGCAAGGACTGGGTTAAGGGCAAGGAAGTTCCCGGAGACTGCCTGAAGGCAACCCAGGATGGCCTCAAAGAAGGAGGCACTTATGAGTTCAGGGTACGCGCTATCAACAAGGCTGGACCTGGTGAACCTAGTGACACCACTAAGCCTATTGTTGCTAAGTGCAGATTTGGTAAGGATAGATTATTTTTAGTTCATTCCGCAATTTGCCTTTGTTTGATGAAACCTACTTTTAGATTTATTTAAATTATCTTACATAGTGAATATAGTAAACCAGATTTGATTCTTGCATATATTTTCAATTAATTAAAGATATATCTATTAAGCCCGCTACTCACCTTCAACTTTATCTAAGCGACTTAACTGTACAGTGACTGTATAGATAAATCGTACGTCCATACATTCTATACACTTTCAAGGATACCTTCTGGTTTATCTGTTTGATTTAACGGTACAGTCTGACTGTAAAATAAATTGTACGTCTATACAACCTACACACTTTCAAGCACACCTTCAGGTACTAGGTACTGTATTTTTTCTTTACAGTCCGAAGCCTGTAAAGAAAAACTGTGCACGCTCGCTGCGGCAAAACTAACGGAACTGCACTGTTTTTCTGCTACACACTCTCAGTTTAACTTTACAGGTCAGGTACAGAATATCTAATGGTCTCTTGATTAGATCTCAGATAAACTGTACAGATAAATAAGATGTGTATAGAACAAACATTCTACACACATATCACGATTTATCTGTACAGTTTGCCAGTACAGTCAAATCGCACAGATTAAACTGAAGGTGTGTAGCGGGCTTCACCTTCTCGGGAGACTATTTTCACTTGGCGTCTCTACGCCGAATAACTTTATTTGATGATCCAAGCTGAGTACTAGCAACCATTCATGACCTTCATCATCACCAGCGGTTACTCAATCGGTGGTTGGGCATGGACCACAGAATAAATAATAGTACTGAGTACTAAACAGACTGCTAAAACAGATTTTAGGCCCAATTTAATCTTAAATCTGTCTTTCCCCACTCCAGTCAAGCCATTCATCGTCGGCGAGGGTCTCCAGAACATGATCATCAAGAAGGGCCAAATCATCACCTTCGATATCAAGTACGGTGGTGAACCAGAACCGGAAGTCAGATGGATGCATGGAGAAGAGGTATGTATATTTGTGTAACTGTTTGTGGAAATGACGAAGTTTTCATTTGCAGCCTGTTGAAGATTGATACTTTACAATATCACTTTACAACTTATCAGTTTACCTAAATGGTAAAAACTCATCATAATAGTGCCAAAAACAAACTAATATTTATAATACCTACATAATGGTAAAACATTATTTTCAGAGACATTATTTTTTGTTACCTACCTACTGATTTCAACTCATTCCCTTCATTTGCCCTTCATATCTAGATTTCAAAATACTTGTTGACACTCAATAATCATTCAAAACTCGTTTTGGCACAATTCATCACATCATAATTGGTATTTTTTTTAACCAAATTGTTTTTATTTTTCCAAAAAAGAAACGTGGAAAGGCGTACACGGAGAAGGTCAGACGGTTGAAACTAGATGTTCTCACACTATATGTTCTAAAACGTTTAATTTTATAATACAAAAAAAACGCAACTTATACATTCACAAAAATGTAACTAACAAGAATTTACACTTTACAGATTACTCACTTTTTTTCAACTTGAATCATTATTTTACAAATTCAAACAAATATTGACTCAGCGTATCTTTTTCAAAAGTCAGATTCACACTGTAGAAATGTTTATGAAGTGATTCAGTTGAAAAGAAATGATTTTCAAAATTTCGCTTTGGACGCGACTTATGAATTGGTTATCCAAAAACCTTATGTGAAGGCGTGTTCTCTCGCTACCATACAATTATCAATTTTGATTCTTAGGAGAGCGTAAGATCACGACTTGTTTATGCTTTCAATGTTGTTACTACTAAAAATAAACATATTTATAATTGGCATTACAATTTAAAAGAAATGAATCAAAATAAACTTAAGTAAAAGGATCTCTTTCAAGTTTTACTATTTACCATTACAATATCATCATAACTACATATTATAAACTTATTAAATTCTTCATATAGGTACTGATTGATGTTTCCATACTTATTTTGATTCATTTCTCCAACTCTCTTGACTGTACAATTATTTTTTTCACTTCTCACTTCACTTCTCTCTACTGTAGCTGAATGTCACGAAATACATTAGGTGTCTTGCTCTACCACTTTAGAAATATAGAGAAGCACCATCTAGCTACACTTTTACTTCAATAATTATTTTGTTGACCACGGAATCTTCACTTGTGATAACACTCGGCAGTATGGTTAGATGTCATGTACTGCCAAAACATAACTTTCTAACACTTATCTACCAAGTCTTCTAGAAGTGCAATATTTGGGATTGGGTCTGCTTCAACGTTCTTGGGATTATCAAACTTTGTATCACCTTACACTTGTCGTTTTCTCTAAGCTTCTCCATGAAAATTACCTAAAATTATAGAGCTATAACGAAAAATAATTATTAACATCCTCTTGCTGTCCTGTTATCTGTAGAAGCAGAAATTCCTAGCTCCCAAAACAGTTTTATCACCGTTGATATCCTTTTTGTCCAGTGATGACTCGCCAAAATTACCGTGCAGAGTAGGTTAGCGAACAGAGGCGCTGGGAAAATATCCACCAATAGCATCGTTGCATTATGACGTGATAGAAGCGAAAAGCGATGCTATTGGCTCATTTTTCTAAGCTAACCGTATCGCTTGCTTGCTGTCCGTTGTCAGAATTTTCTTTTCTACAACTAGATCAATATTTTGATGATCCCTCAAGTAACGCACAGATTCAATCCCTGCGCTTCCCCTTCTCACACGACTTCTCACTACAGGAGATCAAGGATGACAGCGACCGCATCACCATCGATAAGTACGAGAGGAACACAGTCCTCACAGTCAGGAAGACCACCAGGCCTGACAGTGGAAAGTACAAGCTGGTGCTGACTAACTCGTCTGGCACTTGCGAGAGCATCGCTGATGTGGTTGTGCTTGGTAAGTTTATGTAATCTGTTTTATGCACTTAGCAAATAAATAAAGTATATTCTTCTTGCAATAGTGTGTTATGGTAATTATCATTGAGTACTTTTTTCATTGTATACCTGCTTCAAGTTGGGTCTCGATTACTTTCTCCATTTAGCACCTACAAATATCTTCCAAATACGAGTAGGTACCTAAGTAACTTATGTTGAATATGTGGAGGCCTATAGCTACTTCCTGTTATTTATAAGTAATCATTTGGGGTGGCAGCTCGGTACTCAAGGAATGAAGTTTGTTTTAAAGATCAGCTAATAAATAAGATATACGTCAATGAATAAATCAGAAATAGGTACTTACTTTACCACAACATACTAGCAGAAATACTAGATCTAGATCTAACTGCAACTCTATAATGTAAGCAAAGTATACGTGAATTATACATTACAGACGTAGATATTCCAGCCAAAAACCAATTATTTTCCTTCTTCCAGACAAACCAAACAGGCCCAACGGCCCAATTGATGTGGTGGACATCCGCGCTGAGAGGGCCACCGTCAAATGGAAGAAGCCCGACGACTGGCAGGGCTCCGACATCACTGGGTACACACTCGAGAAGATGGACATGGTAAGACATTGCTTCTTGATTTTGGAATAAAATTAGAGGAAAGGCGTACGAGATGATCCCTCCCTGAAGAATCATCATACCCCGATGATTCTTTGTCATTGTGATGAAACTACTAATGCTATATCGTTGACTTTTGGATTAAGTGTAGTACCCGGTCTCCCCCAGCTGCCTGATAAACCATCATGGCGGAATGAGCGACTAGTGTTGTGATAGGTACTTGTGATATGTGCAAAAAATGTGGTGCTGATCTAAGTTAAGACCAACAATGAGGCTAGGCAACATTTTTCGTATTTTGTTTTAAATAATACATAAGGCGCGAAAGCAGCCCAAAACCTAGAATTTAATTTATACTACCTGATATACAAAAGTTGGGGTGAGACGATCATCCGTACAAGATGATCCTTTAAATTTTTTACTTAAAAAATATATTTGTTTACAAATTAGTGTCGCTTAATTATAACAGAATAACAAAACGTTGAGTGTAGGATGAAAACTGTCGTAAAGTACATTTTAAAGATAATTATTAAATAAATATTTGAGTAATGCTATATTGTATGCAAGTGACTGTTTTTTTTTTCAATAAACTTGAATACTTAGGTACCTTATAAACGACATTATTTGTGTTATAAAATATTATATAGTAATAAGACATCCATAAAAATTATCATCTGAAATCCTATAATAACATCATGCCCTTAAACCAGCGATCATCATTTAGTATAGACTTTTGAAAAATGATTCAATTTTATGGAAATATAATTAAATTGGAACATGTATGTAAGTATGCAAATATTTAGATAATTAAACTGACTTCAAATCCGCTAACATTGAAATTATGATGGGTATTATTTGCCATATCAGCATACTCTCTCACAGGGATCATCTCGTACACCTTTCCCCTTTACTTTCGCCGTTTGTGATGGTTCATATAAATTGTACGTCGAGCGATATTTTATCTTAACATGAAATATTATAGTATTTGCTTAATCTGTGACGCCCTATAAGCAGCAGTACAGTACAGTTACAGTACAGTACAGTTTATATGTACCTACATAACAATACGTCACATTTAGGTATTTATTTAATTTCTACGCAGTCATAAATTTAAAATAGATCAATTTTCATACCTGTGATTCATAGATTCCGATGATACAGTAGGTAGGTACAAAGGTAGCTACATACAGGATATAATTTAATTGAATAACCTAACAATTTTTTTCTGTAGGACACTGGCAACTGGGTGCCATGCGGTGAGACCAGCCCCGAGCCGACTGAGTTCACCGTCAAGGGCCTGACCCCCAACCACAAGTACAAGTTCAGGGTCCGCGCCGTCAACAAGGAGGGCGAGTCCGAACCTCTGGAAACTGACGGATTCATTCTCGCTAAGAATCCTTACGGTAAGGGCGTTGAATGGAATACTGTAATCATCAATAATTAATCATATTACCCCGTTTACATTCAGCTCACTTCCACGGCAGTGTGCAGGAAAGTAGGCAGGGAAGTGGGCTAGACGAGTATGTAAACACGACACTTTTCATGCTGCTGGTACTGCGGGCGTACTGGGGGCGAGAATGGGGGTGAGGATCGTAGCACCCAAACGAATGGACCGATTTTGATGCGGTTTTATGTATGAAAAATGTTGTGATTGTGATGCTTCTTTGCTAATAATGGGGGATGGGGGGTAGGGACATTTTTTTTTTAATTTGTGCTTGCTTGACATGGATTTGTTTATTTAATAATGAATTAAATTATGTATTCCAAGAAGACAGCGCGGTCGCTGTAATTATTTCGACGTCTGCCATTGCCTCTGTAGTCGAAAGCAATGTGAGTGGTAGGGCTAAGGCAGTATGTAAACACATACATTCAGTCGATCTTGCTACGGTAGCATTTAGGGAATAGGCTGGCAGCGCGAGAAGTAGCGGCAGGGGCAGAATGTCGATGAGGCTTAGGACGTTAACTCTGCTGAGGGCGGTAAAAGCGGAAACATATTAGTGTGTTTAAGCATATCAGTTTCATAAATTTAGTATGGTTAGAGAAGCATTATCGTGGAGTGTCCGAGTATCGTGGTCTCTCGTGTCACGGCCTGCTCGCTACCGATCGTGACAGAGCAGTGGTGGAGGTTATATCACGACATCGTGCATGGGTCAATAGTTATAAATATTTCATTGACAGATATGAGAAGCACCCCACGCTTTTTTTTAAATAAAACATTTTTTTCTTATTTACACTATTCAAATTTATTTTCTATTTTTTAGTTTGGTTTTCTATATAAAGCGTGTTATTTAGTTTTTTTAAACTATTATTTATTTTCTACTTTTTAGCTACGAATAAGTAATAAGTAAAGACTTATTACTTATTCGTAGCTTTTTAGTACATATTTTTTATTGTTTTTTTTTTCGAATTATTGCATTGTCATCGGTCTTTAACAGGTGTGCAAAATTTGAATGAAATCTGCCCGTTTAAAGTGGGTCAAAATAGCGTCCAAAGGAATCGGTTACAAACATCCAAACATACAAGTGAAGCTAATATAAAGCGTATAAAAACGCGTTCAGGAAAGCAGTTTGAGTTGGGATACTTAATATGAAAGACACTATTGTTTTCCTCAGCACGCTGCACGCACGGTCGAGTTATTCCCGAAAAGCGGGACTGAGCATGTCCCGCGCGGGACATTTAATTTTGATTTAAAAATCGGAACATCCCGCCAAAATCGGGACGTCTGGCAACGCTGGTACAAACATACAATTCGCTTAGTCTTTGTTTCAGGTACCTACATAAGTATTTTGATAAAAAATAAAGACGGGAACCCTGATAATTACTTCCAAATCCGAATAATATCATAATTAAGTGAAAATATGCTTAAATCACAAATGCTTTCGTTATTACGTTTGTATCGACAGTGTATCCTCCGCCAGAACCGTATATTAAAATGATCAAAGAGTATATAAATAAATGATTACAATAGTTGATCACCGTTGGCGTTCGTTTTACATGTAAAATGACATTGACGGTTAAAAATAACATCAGAAATGCCACTTTATTCTAAGGAATAGGGGCAGGAATTTAGTTGCTATACCGTCGATTTTGGGGAAGTGGAGGGGTGGAGGGGGTAGTGGGGGGATGTCGAAGCCTTTGAAGTAAAAGTTGCGCAGCCCCCCCTTTCAGAGTTTTTCTTTCTTTTTTTTTCATCCATACTTTCAAATTTATGTCTGATGCCATTGATTGAAGATGGGGGGGCAGAGGGATAAGGTGGAGGGCTACCCCCTGGTACCTCTATCCCCACGCGGAGATGCTTAGTTTTTGAGATATTTCAGATTTAAGTTTATTAAAAATTGGCTGTATGGTCGCCGAAATTAACTTTGGCGCTTGCCGGCCGCAGCCGCGGCACGCTTGCTTCGCTCGCTCGGCTCGCGCGATATGTAGTCATGTTCTAACCTAACCTACCCTAGTCTTTGGGCGACTTTTAATAAACTAAAAACTAAAATATCTCATAAACTAAGGGCCTCCCGGGGGGATAGAGGTAGCAGAGGGTAGCCATCTACCTCTCCCATCCACCCCCCACCAAATCAATGGCATCGGAAGTACATTTGAAAGTAAGGAAGGAAAGAAAAGAAAAAAAAAACTCGAAAAGAGGGGGGCTGCGCAAGTTTTACTTCAAAGGGGGGGTTCCTACATCCTCCCACTACCCCCTCCACCCCTCCCCACCCCCAAAATCGACGGTATAGCCACTACAGTTTAGCCGGAATAGGGCTTATTCGTAGAAATAGGGTAATTTTTCTTTCAGTTTTTGAGAAGGAACGTTTGAGGAAAAATTACAAAAATACAAAAATGTTGAAAATGTTAAACCGAATGGCTTGTTAATAATGTAAATTTTTGACAAAAATGCCAATCCGAACTTAGCATTTGCTGTCAAAGTCAACTGACTGACAGCTGTCGCTCAATTAATTCAAAGCACTCCCGCCCGTCCCGCGCACGTGCATATGTTTACAAACAAAGCACAGCGGCAACCTATTTTCAAAACAAGAATTTAGAGCCCAAAAATGTGTTTTTTACAGATCCACCAAAGGCGCCAAGCAAACCAGTGGTCATGGACTACGACAACACATCGGCGACACTGCAATGGGAGCCACCTAAAGACGACGGAGGCCGGCCTGTGCTTGGCTACGTTATCGAGATGAAAGACAAATTCTCACCGGATTGGATTGAGGTAAGGTTTAAGATAGAAAACTTGTGATTTTGTAGGAATATGCAGCAGGAAAAACTTGATTTAGACGGTAGGAAGTGCTTTGGTACATGGTACTGGAGATCTACTGTTTCTTTACATAATGACAATTCTTGGGTTCTGGGCTGCCCCTTCAATTAGTTTAGGTACGACTTCGGAAGCTTGTCCCACGATTTTAGGGGGGGGAGGGGGTACAACACTCCCTGAGGGGGGGGGGGGGAGGGGGGCTAGATCTCCTCCCCTCTCTGAGATATGTTTTTTTTACATTTTACACTTGCTTACCTACAATTTGTATCATATATTTGGACATTTTTGTGACGCCTTAACCTTCGGAGGGTTCCTCACAACCCCCCTGAGAGTCGGGGGAGATATGAATTAATGTAATATTTTTTGCAAGTTTTTTCTAATGTTTGGACATATTCGCCGCTCCATGCACTGGGGGGGGTGAATATATAGAATTGACGGGCTCGAGTTGGGCGGGGGGGGGGGACGTGGAAGGCTACCCCTGGACCTCCCCCCCCTCCCCCTGCGTACACGCTTATTGTATGCAATATTTCAGTTTTAATTTTACTAAAAATAATCACACAGTTTATTCTAGCCTCTCAGGGGTGGTTATACTACTCACCCCTACCTGTTCCCCCCCTCCCCACCCCTAAAATTGTGCGTCAATCTTCCGAAGTTGTGCCTTAGTTTATAAAGGAGTGAGGAGGAGGAGAGATTAAACCTGGAAAACTAAATTAAAGGAATTCGCTCCAAAAAACCAACATAAAAAAAATAAAGATTGCAATATTTTAGAAAAATTACAATATTGTAATCTTTAAAATTTAATTTAAAAATCAAAAATCGATTCACATGAAAAACCTTCAAAATGAATACAAAAGTTTCCATATCGCAGAAGCTCTGTCAAACCAGGGCGGTCGCACTCCGCAACAAGTACAAATAAATTCGAGGACCCAATATTCGGGTCCGTTCAGTCGAGTGTCGATGAGTTGCGCGCCTTGTACTTAGCGATAGAGCACCTACTTACATAAAGTTATTGACAAACTTTATTCGTGTTTTAATTATGAGTACCAAGAAGAAAGCTAGAAAGTACTGCATAGCATTCGGCTGTTTGAATAGTGATAGAAATGACGAATTGTCATTCTTTACGTTTCCAAAGGATATTGAAAGGTAATAAATTGTAATACCTATAATAGGCCCTAGTTATGCAGTTAGATATTGATATTTTTTCATTATGTAGGTTCCTATAGTTTTATGTTATTTCATTTGTGTTCCATACCGAAGCTATGCATATTTAATGTTTTTTCGCGCAGAAATAAAGTTGTTTATTAAATCAATCAACGTAATTTTATAATTGATTATAGTACGTATTGTTGATCGGAAAATGAATTACTGTGCTGACTTAGTAAGTAGCCTACATACCTTTAATACCTTTTATTACGTAGGTAGCAATTTATTTTTCACTCATTGAAAAGCATGGAATTCAGACAGGCACCTTTATTCATCAAAGTGCAATACCTATAGGGTATAATCATAATCAACCAACGACACGTAGGTAGGTATCTCACTAAACTTATCGGCGTTCTGAAAACGGGATAGGTAGGTAGTAAAAATGAGGTAGTTGGTCTATTCTGATAAGAATGTCATTGTATGTAATAGAACTATTTTAATTTATAATAATAAGTAATAACATAATACATTATTACTTATTTATTCTGTTACAATATCTAAGTCATAACATATCACAGAATAATTAGTAGTACAAGTACCTAGTCATATCTTAATACAACCCTACCGAGCGAAAAAGGGACAGAGCGATTCTGAAACGGTTAGAGCAATGGAAGTTCTTGCGCGTTGTGATACGGTGCATTCTAGCCTGCACGCGGTGGGCGAGCGCCTTCTAGGTAAATATAATTGAAAACTCGCAGCGCCGTGCGAGTTAAATTGCACTTTATAGCGTTGTAGCGAGAGTCGCTATTTATTTAAATGACTTTACTCAGTTAGCCTTCTGTACTTGTACTATTATTTATTCTGTGGTCAAACATTGAATCATCCAATCTTAATGAAGTAAGTAATATTGGTAGAAGAATTGGTTAAAGGCATGTGCCATGCAGAGGCACAGGTAATGCGGGTTCGAATCCTGTCTGTGATCCAAATTTTTCCTTTAGAAAATGATTAGATATAGTCTTGATAGATTCTAAAAGTTCATTGCAATGCTTGGGTTGATGCACCTCAACTTTTGGAGGTACACTGATTACCTACACTATTGTAGACATGAACTTAAAACTACAAGCAATGAGAAATCATCCTTCAAGTGATCCCATCCTACAATTGTCTATTTGGAAATGATATAGTTGGCAGCTTAGCGAGACAGGCTACATCCGCTGGTATTCAGATTGATTTCCCTCCATATTTTAAGAATTATAATCCTACAGTAAGAGCTGTGTTCCTATTTAAATAAACTTTAACATATTCAATGTGCCATTGCACATGTGATATGGGGCATTGAGGGGTGTTTAGGATATGTGTGAACCTCATATAGCACTGCTCCTTACAACTTTATACCCTTTTAAAATTTTGCATGCAAACACAATTTTTGTAAATATCTTGTACGTCACACGTCAGTAAAAATGGTACAGATCATATCGCCCTATAATGCATTATAAGATCCCAAAAATGCAATAAAAACATAAAGACCTAACGGCCACTGTGGCCCTATTCCACGGATAGGGCGATATGATCTGTACCATTTTTGCTGACGTGTGACCTACAAGATATTTACAAAAATTGTGTTTGCATGTATAGATTAGATTTTAAAATGTATACCGACATCAACACAGTAAATGTGTTAATTTAAGATCCAGAGAAAAAGGTATCCGGACATGCAATGAATTTGCATTTTTAATGAGGAAAAGCCCCACACCTAATAGTTCTGTTTATAATGTACTGGATGATATTTATCATAATAATATATTAATGGATTGTGTCCGGAATGAAAACCATAGAAAACCATAGAAAAAAGTGCAATGTTAGAGTGCACTAGGTGGGCGGCTGTAGCAGCATTCTGGTTGAGCCCCTCTCAGACTCAGCCAGAACGCTGTACAAACTAGTTGTAAGACGTACATAGTATTTTATTTATAGGTTAATGCCACCAGGGCAGCAAAATCGCAGTGTGCGAAAAGCCCTTAAAATGTTGTTAAAAATTAAAAAGTAACAATTTCCCCGTTTTCACCATAGTTTTGTAAATTTTATTTCTTTTAAGATATCTTATGTCAGTCTCACTATTAAATTTCCTTCCAGGTTACCAAAACAAATGACACCAAGACGGAGTACAAGGTGGAAGGGCTTAAAGAGAAGATGGTTTACCAGTTCCGCATTAAGGCGCACAACAAGGCTGGAGTTGGTGCTGCTTCCGAGCCCACTGACAACCATCTCTGCAAACATAAGAACTGTAAGTAGTTTCACAGTTCCGTGGTGTGATTGGTTATGAGCCAACTGAGATGAGGGTGCTGGTTCGATCCTGTGCTGGGCAGGTATTTGGAAGCAGGTATCCTTTTATTTCCGAGACTAGCTGTGTCCACGGCTTTGCCCGCATGGTTAATTTTCTGGTATAAAAGTATCCTTAGTCTATGATATTCCAGGACCAAAAGTATAAATAACGCACAATATACCAAATTTTGTTTAGCCGTTTAAGAGTTTTTTATGTATCGCTCAGCTTTTACTCAGACCAAAAAAATATTTAAATAAAGAACTTGTTTAGTAGCTTATTTAAAGTCCCTTAAGACTATTTTTTTTAAATTATATTGTACAGACTTTTCATTACATACTGCTTTATTTTATGTATGTAGTATAAAACTTGACTAAATAATGATTTTATGTTTTCCCAACAGTGAAGCCACGCATCGAGCGCGAGACCTTCAAGTCTGTCATCATAAAGGCCGGAAGGACCCACAAGTGGGCCGTGGATGTCATTGGAGAGCCTACACCAGAGACGACTTGGTAAGTTTTATAAGACCTATCTATTTCTTGATACATTATCATATAAGCTAAAGTAACTCTGTTTATCACCATCTGTTTGTTACCTTTTCAACAATAAATGGGTGAACTGACCTTGATGAAATTTGATAAAGAGATTGTTTGATGTCTAGGGAAAGATATCTTAGGATACTTTATATTGCAATTAATTATAGTCCGCGCGGACGAAGTAGCGGGGAAACGTTAGTTGCACTATAAAATATATATTTTTGCGTTTACCTCGGAAGGTAATAATAATTATAAAAAAGATAAAACATTGTACATAAACAAACAATTATTTATTTGAATAAAAAAAAAAAACAAAAAAGAATAAAACTGGTTCTGTTTTTTTTTTTGATGAAATCTAGGTTGGATTCCCGGAAATCCCAGAGATATTTTGATAATCAATGTATACTATTATGATAATAAGCATTTGTATTTATTTAAAATTGCTTTTATTAAAACTATGTTCATTACTTACATTAAAATTACTTATTATTATGTATTTATGTAACTTATTATGGTATACATGAAATAATATATATTTGCAAAATTCAGTGCACAAAAATGCAAAATGTAATCTTTCATGCTACTTTTACAAACTGATGTCTATTTTTATTTTGGTACCAATGAAGAACTATTATATAACACTAGCTAATGCCCGTGGCTTCGCACGCGTGGTCATTTTAATATATAGGCTCACAAATAACGTGGCTTTCTATTGGTAAAATAATTTTCAAAATCGGTTCTGTAGATCCAGAGATTACCCCCAAAAAACCTCACAAACTTTACCTCCTTATAATATTAGTATAGATATAGATAACAATAATATTAACATAACTTAATCCATTTTAATACACTCTATTTATTATACAGTATACACAAAAGCTTTATAGCCCCTTTCCAAAATGTCATAAATGTGAAATAACACAAACTTTGTGGATGAGCCCCTGGATGTTCAGATTTTAGTTAATGTTGAAGGAAATAGGGCAAATATTGATACCTGTTGTTATTCCTATTTTACTTTTACTTACTATATTTTTTATTTAATTAAACAACAATCTCTAGCCGTTGGTATAATATTTAGATATAACCAATTCACATCCACTTTATTGTGTACATTTTCACTATCTGCAAATAGAGCAATATTATAAAGAAAGTTCTTTATTTCTACAATATTATAAACAAATGTCTTTACTTAAATAATTATTATACCTATTATATTTATAACCAGTAACTGTAGGAAACATTTTCTGAATGCCTACTACACACACGAATATGAGGTTAGAAAATGGAAGCTGAAGATCCGCTTCATTCAGCAAGTTGTTCTATTGTATGTTCTCGTTTATTGCCATCTATCCAAAAACTACGAACTAACCCCACCATACCCTACAATCCCGGCGCACTAAGTTCCGCGCGCGGCCGCTACGCGTCGTTCCTCAGTGAGAAACAGTTTTCTGAATCGCGGTGACAAGATTCTCCGACGAAACGTAACTTGTTTGGAGCGCGAATTTCAAATCATACTTACCTGGCGTAGGGGACACCGTGATCAAGAAGGCGGTTCCCCCAGAGCGAGGCCTGTCCATTGCACTGCGGACGGGTTGACCTCTGCGATTATCCCTAATGTGGATAACTCGGACGCGTTATTTTTGGTAGTGGGGACTGCGTTCGCGCCGTCCCCCATTAAATAGACTGAATTGACCAACATTCTAATGCGGTATCTACCGTTTCATAAATATCATAACGGACGGAATAAATAACACCACTTGCTTCGGAACTGGAAGACACTGTTTGTTTACTATGTACTTACGTACGTTGTATTGTATTATTCCGAATTTGGCTTTTTCCTATAAGCCACTGCCAGTCAATAGGTAATTAGCTATTTTTGCCCTACAATTATTTCAAGAAGCTCCGAACCATCGTAATCGAATATTTGGGTTTTTTCATAAAGACAAATCAAAAACTATTGTAGGGCAATGACATATTTTTCCCCCAGTGACTCAGAGTGACTGGCCTACATACACAACTCTTTTTTTTTTTTTTATCACGATCTAGGCAACGATGTGGTCGAAGGTGTAGCACGCTTGCCATCTAGGCAACGATGTGGTCGAAGGTGTAGCACGCTTGCCTAGTAGATACCTATTCACTCTTGACTTGAACACACCTGGGTTATATTTTACCGGAAACACTGACGAGGGCAGGGCATTCCACTCCTTAGAAGTTCTTATAATAAATGAAGAAGCGTAACGCTTCGTTCTTGTGCGAGGTATTTCAACCATAAAAAGATGGCGCTTTGCCGATCGTCTAGCTAGACGTACGGTAATGGAAAGGTGATGGTGGAATCAGATTGTGCAGTTCTTGTGCACACTCACCTTAGTGCAATCTGTAGAATACCGACAGGCTTGCGACCTCACGCCGATGCGCCAGACTTTGACTCTCTTGACCAGAGTGTCACCTCCAATGAGCCTGATAGCACGTCTCTCAATTGAATCCAAAGCCTCGAGCTGATACTTGGCGCAGAACCGTCCCAGAGGTCCCTGTGCTTGGTAAAGATTCGGGGCATGCCCCGTGCACCCACTGGCTTCTCCCACTGGTGGGTGCACGGGGAATTCGCATTTCCCGTCCACCCACTGCACTAGAGTTGGAAACTAATGAAGAAATAATCGAAATTTATGAAGAAAAAAAACAACATGTTTTGTAATTAGGTAACAAGACATTTTAAAGTGATAGATGTTAAAGTGACAGATGTCAAAATAATCGTCAATTATGAAGAAAAAAAAACATTAAGTAGTATAACTAGGTAGTAAGACATTTTAAATTGACAGATGTCAAAGTGACATGTCAAACTTCAAAGTCATACGTCAACACCTGACAAGATTTAATCGATATCTTCATTTTGGATGACAGCTGTCAAACTTAAAATAGCTATAACTTTGAAACTAACGATCCTGGACTAGTAGTTTCTTCTAGTCCAGAATCGTTAGTTTCAAAGTTATAGCCATTTTAAGTTTGACAGCTGTCATCCAAAACGAAGATATCGATGAGATCTATCTCTTCTGTAAAGAAACTACTAGTCTAGGATCATTAGTTTCAGAGTTATAGCCCTTTTAAGTTTGACAGCTGTCATCCAAAATGAAGATTTCAATGAGATCTATAACTTCTGTAAAGAAACTACTAGTCCAGGGTCGTTAGTTTCAAAGTTATAGCCATTTTAAGTTTGACAGCTGTCATCCAAAACGAAGATATCGATGAGATCTATCACTTCTGTAAAGAAACTACTAGTCCAGGGTCGTTAGTTTCAAAGTTATAGCCATTTTAAGTTTGAGAGCTGTCATCCAAAACGAAGATATCGATGAGATCTATCACTTCTGTAAAGAAACTACTAGTCTAGGATCATTAGTTTCAGAGTTATTGCCCTTTTAAGTTTGACAGCTGTCATCCAAAATGAAGATTTCAATTAGATCTATCACTTTTGTAAAGAAACTACTAGTCCAGGATCGTTAGTTTTAAAGTTATAGCCATTTTAATTTTGACAGCTGTCATCCAAAACGAAGATATCGATTAAATCTTGTCAGGTGTTGATGTATGACTTTGAAGTTTGACATGTCACTTTGACATCTGTCAATTTAAAATTTCTTACTACCTAGTTATACTACTAGATGTTTTTTTTTCTTCATAATTGACGATTATTTTGACATTTGTCACTTTGACATCTATCACTTTAAAATGTCTTGTTACCTAATTACAAAACATGTTGTTTTTTTTTCTTCATAAATTTCGATTATTTCTTCATTAGTTTCCAACTCTAGTGCAGTGGGTGGACGGGGAAATGCGAATTCCCCGTGCACCCACCAGTGGGAGAAGCCAGTGGGTGCACGGGGCATGCCCCAAAGATTCAAAAGCTGTCCCGGCGTGAAGTACCGCCTAACCTTAGACAAAATACCAAGTTTCTTTGCAGCTAACGATAATTGCCATCGTTGTCAACTTGCTATCTCGTCTACTTCCAAAATCGTCTTAACTTTCAATAGCACTATTGCAATGCAATTTTGCTAGGCACTAGGCAACTTACTTACACTACTTTGTATTAGTACATACAAGTCAAGCAAGTAGGCTTGCCTAGGAGATGAAAAATGTATGGGCAATCCCAGTGTTGAAATTTCCAATTAACTTTTTTTTTGTGGTAAGTAATTTAATTTGGGATAAATAATTTAATACGAGAATTATGCGAAAAATAGGTTATTTGTATCAATATACACAAAATTATCTGTGGAACCAAGGTTTCTGCATCCGAGTAAGACAAATTTATTATTTTGTTATTATCCGTCTAATACTCAAAAAACTCTACAAGTCGAGTTATATTATTGAAGGCAGAGAATTATTTATGTAAAATTGAATGTCAATTCAAAAGTCTATTTCTATTCTAGACCTTCACTACCCACAAAAACTCTTTTTTCTTGTTGCAGATTATCAATACAAATTAAATATACGAATTATATATTATAATATTTCGAAGTACACAGTACCTTCAATTATAAATGGCATGTATGAACGCAGTAATAAAGTTCGATATTGCATACACTTCGGACACGAACATGTTCAGGGCCTGAACCCTTAGCAGAACAAAATATTAACACATCACTTTTAAGTCTATTGTTTATTCACTGTTCACAAAACAAATAATATATTATTTAAAAAGTAACGACATCTTTGCTTACGTCTTTCTCTCTCTCTCTCTCTCTCTCTCTCTCTCTCTCTCTCTCTCTCTCTCTCTCTATTTAAGAGAAAGCCTAAAAAGGCAAATAAATAATATCTTGACATAGCAGTAGAAACATGAGGCTGACAAAGGAGTGAACTATCTGACCTTTAACCACCCGTCCTTTTCAGGTCATGGCGCGAGGGCGTCAAACTCGTCAACACGGAGCGTATCAAAATAGAAAACAAGGAATACCACACTGACTTCACCATCGTGAACGCAGTCAGACGTGACACTGGCAAATACACGCTGAGGGCTGAGAACTGCAATGGATTTGACCAGGAAACTGTCGAACTGACAGTGCTCAGCAAGCCCGGTTCTCCTAAAGGTGGGTACCCTTCTAGAAAAGTATAATAGGTATAGAACTTCAGTATAGTAAATGCAGTCAGGCGTGACACTGACAAATACACGCTGAGGGCTGAGAACTGCAATGGATTTGACCAGGAGACTGTCGAACTGACAGTGCTGAGCAAGCCCGGTTCTCCTAAACGTGGGTACCCTTCTAGAAAAGTATAATAGGTATAGAACTTCAGGATAGTAAATGCAGTCAGGCGTGACATTGACAAATACACGCTGAAGGTTGAGAACTGCAATGGATTTGACCAGGAGACTGTCGAACTGACAGTGCTGAGCAAGCCCGGTTTTCCTAAAGGTGGGTACCCTTCTAGAAAAGTATAATAGGTATACTTAGAACTTCAGTATAGTAAATGCATTCAGGTGTGACACTGGCAAATACATGGGCTGAGAACTGGATAGCAATGAACTATTCTTAATTTCCTTGAAAATAGTTATACTTCAGTATCTGATAGTCAAATAATATTCCTCAGGGCCATTGGAAGTCATGGACATCCACGCTGAAGGCTGCAAAGTCAAATGGGAGAAGCCAGATGACGACGGCGGCTCTCCTGTGAAGGAGTACGAGCTGGAAAAGATGGACCTCGCCACTGGCAAATGGGTCCGCGTCGGCAGGTTAGTAATTTTTTGCCGTATGTAAATAAGTCATAAAAAAAGCCTATGATAATCTATCAATGAAGACGAATCTATTGATACTACGCTTGTCAAAATTGGACCAATAGGGGCGATGCTATGGTGGAACATCCATATACCTACTTACATACAGTACTCGCAGCGGAAATTTGCGTCTTGGAAGTTGTCTGCAAGTCGCTGCGCAAACTGCTATTTTTCGTGCAATTCCAATGTTGAAGGTGAAGACAGCATTATATAACTGCCTCGCTTACGTTTTTAGCATATTCTATCTCGCTCTTACTTTATGCTTTTTTACCCTCACAGCATAGGCTCACAACCACAAATGATTTCGAATTTTAGTAGCATATGAAAAGTGGAACCATCTCAATTTCAGAGTGGCGGGCGATAAGAAGCCCTTGGAGATGGAGGTGACGGGGCTGGAGCCCGGCCACCAGTACAAGTTCCGCGTCACGGCTGTCAACGACGAAGGAGACTCCGAGCCTCTTGAGACTGAGAAGGCCATACTGGCTAAGAATCCTTTCGGTGAGTGCCTCTGATTATCTATATAAAGCAGTAACAAAAAAAAAATGGTCTAGGAGACTTAAAATAACCTACTGAACAAGAATATATCCTTTTCTTATATGGTGTCAGTCTGTCTGTTTATCTATATATTTGTCTGTTCGCGCATCACTACCAAGAACTACTGGTACGATTGTGATGCGGTTTTCACTATTGGATAGCTGAAGATTTGACTTAAAAACTGTTGCACTTGGCATCTCAATCCGAAAGTCGAGCAATCGGTAAAAAAAAGCATTTGACGACTGAACGAAGTTTGATGATATTGGTACTCTTGGTTTCTGAAACAACACAGGAATGCTAAAAAATGACCACGCCGCGACTTTGCACGCGTGGTCATTTTTGACACATGTAGTTTTACTTACAAATTACGATGAAACTCACAAATTACATTTGAGATAAAAAAAAAATAGAAAAAAAAATATATATATATATTAGATTAATAAAATGCTTGCTTTAGTTCAAAAGTGCGGTATGGTTGAAAAAATATTTGGAGGAAAGGGGAAAAGTATGTCAAGGTTAGAATTGAAGTGAGAAGGAGAGGGGTTCGTAAGTGAAGAGGAAGGGAGGAACGTGAGTAAATGGGTAAGGGGAGGGACCGTATAAATTAGATATATCGGAAATCTTCTGGCGGGGGGGTTCAAGAGGAATGGGGAAGGACAAGAAGAGGGAAGTGTGGAGGATGCGAGGAAGTTTGTTGAATTCTTATTCTTATAGGCATTCGGACTCACTAAGGATTAGAAACAACATCATGTTTGAACTCACGCTTCACTATGGCAATCCTACATGATCGTTCTGCGAACTACAACGAATAGATACACAAACTGGTTGGTACAGTGTACAGACAACTACATGTTGTATTCCTCGTTTGCAGACATATCCGGCAAGCCCGGGAACGTGGCGGTCGCCGACCACGACAACCAGAGCGCCGACATCAAGTGGGAGCCGCCCAAAGACGACGGCGGCGCCCCCGTACTCAAGTACATCATACAGAAGAAGCCCAAGGGCGGCGACTGGGAGAATGCCGCTGAGGTAAGGTGTAGAAGCTACTTTACAAGATAGTTTAATCATTATTATTTGAACCAAAAAATATCTTACTAAATGACTATTTGTTTATTTTTATGAGAGCACCGTGGGAGTCTGACCTTTCCAAATAAAAAAAAGTAATCGTCCAAATCGGTTCAGTAAATCCCAGAGATATAAGTGAACACTGAACATACACAAAATACACATCGGATTTCAGAAGAAAACAAACAAATGGATTCTTTATTTTATTTTAGGAATTTGAAATGGGCCGTTACTGAAAATCAGCGTTATGCTGAGGAATGACCCTTCCCAACACTAAGATTTACATGTGTCACTTATATAATTCTTGTAATTTTTTGAGTTGTATTTTAAGCAGTTTATGTTCATGTTTTATTTTTAGTGTTGTATAAACGTATTTTTTTTCTATTAAATGCAATGTAGTGGTTATGGTGGCTTAATTGGCAAAAAGCACGTGTCGCGCAGCAGCACGGATGTTGCGGGTTCGAGTCCCGTCCATATTTTAAAAAACCTTTCAAAGATAAGACTAATTATTTTGACGTTTTAACTCTTCATGATTTTATGATCAGATGATACAACTCGATACAAAAGTCATCCGTGTTCACTCTCGTATTCATAACTCGCCAATGTCGATCCAGGTGCCCGGAAACCAGACCTCGGGCAAGGTGGAGGGTCTGCCGGAAGGCGGAGAGTACCAGTTCCGAGTAATAGCTGTCAACAAGGCTGGCAACTCGGAGCCTTCGGAGCCTACCGGCATGACCACCATCAGGCATAAGGCTCGTGAGTATTATCTTCTTTATAATAATATGATGTCTTCGTTAGAAGACGTGGCAAACAAACAATATGATGTCTTCGTTAGAAGACGTGGCAAGCAAAATTCTTCGCATTCCGAGCTTATATTTATGACGACAACTTGGTTCCTTAGAACAAATTACGCTACCTCTAATAGTTTCAGATTTTTCCATACTGACCCAATTCAATGGATCTTCCTGTATAATGTGACCTCTAGGTTGAAGAGACAGGGTAGGACCAGATCTTTAACTCTGTCAAGTTTATCATCCTATGCAATACGTGCATTCACCCTCACGACTTGTTTTTGACTGCAGAAGGCACGTTCTTAATCTGCAGCTCTTCCCCAAAGCTCGAGGTCGTATAGGAGCACTGATTATACGCTTGCAAAATAGCACTAGCAAACCTCCTTTGAGAGTTGAGGAAACTCAAGGCTCAGTATTTGGCCCTCCTATATCGAGATCCTAATCACACAGCCCACAGCTGCACAGCTCCAGCTGGGACGTTATAATTTTACCAAAATGTCATGTCTCCAGTGAAACCGCGTATCGACCGCACTAACCTGAAGGCTCTTGCGGTCCGCGCCGGCAAGCCGATCTTCTTCGATGTCAACGTCAAGGGTGAACCCGCGCCCAAGGTGCAGTGGTTCCAGAAGTGGAAGGCGGACGAGAAGGAGGTAACATACTATATTATTATTATGTACTAGGTACCCCCTTGGATAAAAAGTATCTACGTGATACTCCAGGGCCACAAGTATTTATAAAGTACAATATACTTCTCAAATTTTGTTCTGCCGTCAAACAGTTTTTTTATTTATTACTCGACTTCTGCTACGGATTGAGATGCAAAGTACACCAAATTTTAAGTCAAAGTCTTAGCTATCTAACAGTGAAATCCGCATTTCAATCGGTTCAGTGGTTTTTACGTGATGCGAGAATACACAGACAGACCCATGAAAAAACTTTTCAGTTGCTTATTTTAATAGCATTAGGCCTTTTTTTTTATTATCTTCTTTGTACAGACTTTTTGTGACTTACTGCATTATTATAAGTATAAATAGATACGTTTAATCAATGAACAAACCTTTTGAAGAACTTCTATAGAGCCTCATTGCATTAATAAATAGGCACACATTCACATATAGAAGATCTCATTGGAGATTCGTGCTATACGCAGTCAAGCATATCTTCTAAATTAAATCTTGTAAATTAGGCAGTTATCTAGCGCTATACGCCGAGACTTTTTAAGAATTTAGCCTGAAGGCGAATTTCGCACATTGATGCTCCAACCGTTATACCATCAGAGCGTCCTATTTCAGTTTTCTAATACAACTCTTGTTTTCTTCTTCCACTGTAACGTATATTGTATCATCCAGGTCACAGAAAACGTAATCAACGTAGACTACAACACGAAACTAGACGTGAAAGAATCCGTCCGCGCCATGACCGGCACGTACCGCATCGTGGCTACCAATGAACATGGCAAGGATGAAGCAGATGTTGAAATCACCGTACTGTCATCGCCGTCCAAGCCCGGTGGCCCGCTGAAGGTCACTGACGTCACCAAGAACGGCTGCAAACTGGCCTGGAAGAAGCCTGAAGACGATGGCGGTAAGTTTTACGTTTACGCCTACCACCTCACAACTGCGAGAACTTAGATCTCTCAGGTAGAGAACTGTGATACATGTTGGCTTAACAATAGAGATTTTCATTTCCGATTTGGGCCCCCCGGACCCCCGTTCGGAATTCAAATGTTTGGGAATTTTCAAAAAAACTCGTAGATCTAAGAACCGGATATCTGTATAAGGTAATCGCATATTTCCTCTATTTCTTGTAGTAATTATATAGATAAACTGCCCCCCCTGCTGCTTGCTTTTAACTCCCTTAAATTATTTAAATGGCTCCAATATTATTGTAATATACCTCTTTATTTCCTCTGCGCGAATGTTTACTATGTACGTGCGTGCGTGATCGGGCGCAGCTGAATTTTATGTATGTAATTATTACAAAAATATTCAAATAAATATGCGATTACCTTAAAACAGATTTCCGGTTCTTAGATGAAAACTCCCACACTTGTTAGAATAATTTGAATTCATAACGGCAGCCATGCGGTTCACGCATGCGCAATTTGGCTGATGAAAAAGGTACCTTTAGTGATTCATAAACATTATTTTTCCCCATGATGCTATTCTTTAGAGCCCTGTCACACAAGCGATTTTTGAGAGTAAACGTTGACCGAACGATATCGTGGCGTCACTTAGATCACAACAATGCATCGATAACGCGACAGAATCGCTTCGCTGTCGTGGCGGTGTAGTTGCTACATCGCGGGTGGGCAGTAGCGATGTAGCAGCGGAGCAGTTGCGACGTCGCTTATGCTTAAAAATTATAGTTAGTATTGGCAATTAATATAATCACCTCAAATTGCAGTCGCCTACCTTTGGATATTGGTCTCTTCTTACCCATATGATGTATTCAAGTTCTGTGTACAGGAGTACCAGTTTCTCGGCCACCAGAGTTACCAGACACGTTTGAGTTCTTTATGTTTATTTGTCGTAAGACAATAACCAAATACTTCTTGTATTTAAAATACACAATCTAACAACGAATTGAGCACCATTTCATTACGTTTTGTCATCCCCAGGTAAACCCGTCACCGGCTACGTGGTAGAGAAGCTGAACAAGGCCACCGGCCGCTGGGTCCCGGTCGGCAAAACCGACGACACAGAGATGGAGATCAAGGGGCTGCAGGAGGGCGAGGAGTACGAGTTCAGGGTCAAGGCCGTCAATGATGAGGGAGAGTCAGAACCGCTCAAGACTGACCATTCCATCATCGCGAAGAATCCTTATGGTGAGTATGACAGCTTAGCGGAAGTTATATGTAGAAATCCAGTATCACACTTGCGTGGTTGACATGGTCCAAGCTTGATACTCAGCGAGCTATGGAGCTACGCTTGGAGTTTCTCTGAAGGACCAGATTTGAAATGTAATGATCCGACAGAGAACCAAAGTAACTGACAACTCTAAGGATAAGCAAGCTGAAGTGGCAATAGGCTGCTCACGTTTCTCGAAGAACCGACAACCGTTGGGTTAAACGAGTTCTCGAGAGTAAACGTAGTGTGGGACGCCCTGTGACCACGTGGAGTTACAATCTGCGAAAAGCGGATGGCAGAAACTGAATGTAGCGAGATGAAGACAGCTCAGTGGCGTGCATTAGGAGAGGCTAACGTCCAGCAGTTGACAAGTATGGGCTGCTGATGATGGTGAACCTTGCTACAAGCATAAAGGACATATTTACGGATGAAATTCTGTTACTCCGTGCTTCGGAGAACGCGTTAAGCCTTCGATCCCGGTTGCTAACAATTAATATCAGTCGTCAAGCCGCGTCGGATGCTCTTGGGTAGCCTGACAAGCTCTGACACCAGTGGTTGGCTCTTCCTTATTCGACGTGGGCTATACTCCTATTGCTTTGTTTTGATAAATGCCAATTATCGGCATCCAGGTTTCGGTACCAAAAATTTAAATCCTCTGTACTCTAGCAAAAATCACCACTAGAGTCTAACACCACCCAATATTGGCACATACACACTCGATATTCATTGTCAATAATATCTGTGACTGTCAAATCATTATAAAAAAACAGGAAATCAAGTGAAACATTGAAATTGTGACCTCGTATCTCGTTCCCAGACATCCCCGGCAAGCCTTCAGTCCCAACGCTGGAGGACTGGGACGTGGACCGCGTGGACCTCAAGTGGGAGGCGCCCAAGAACAACGGCGGAGCTCCCATCACGGGATACGTCATCGAGAAGAAGGAGAAGTTTGGACAATGGACCGAGGCGCTTACTACTACGGTAAGAGATTCATCTCTAACAAGTACTGTACAAACTAACAGGGTACAAATAATCGACTTCAATATTATTAACTAGTAACTAAAAGAAAAACTACTGTTCCAATTTTGATACAATTCATATGGGACCAACATGAAGGTCTCCTCTTTGAATTAACAAATAATTTCAAACTCGGTCCGCAATTGACGAAGAAATTGGGAACATGCTTAAAAAATACAAACAGTCGAACATGGAACCTCCTCTTTTAGTGAAGTGGATTAAACATATCTGTAACTTTAAGGCCAAAGGAAAGTAATAAACAAGTACATCATCAACGTAAGATAAAAACACGACTGCCCTGCCAAAAAGTTTTTTTATAGCCTATGTTGCTCGGGATGATGTAAGAATTCTAACGATACCCCATATATCCAAATCTGTTCTGGCATTTAAAAGTTATGGTGAAACGAAGAAACTCACAATACATGAAACCTGAAAACATTATACTCATATTTTGGGCAGTCGCGCATTAAATAATCATATAACATAATCTTCGAGTCAATTATTTAGACCTCTGTGCAAAACATAAATAATTCTTATCAAATTGAACATTAAACTAGTATAGATAATTTCTCCCGTTTATAATTTACTTTTTGGCCGAGCGGGTTAGAAGCTATGAACAAATTTTGAATTATCGCACCAAATATTACTTGCGGCTGGAGCTGTTGTGGAGACTATTTGCTATTATGTGATATAATAGAGATGGCGCGTTTCTGTAGGTATTGTAAACAGAGATATTACTGTACATTTCGCACTGACGCTTTAACAGTATACAGATTTATAATGCCGGTTTCTTTTTGCAGACCCCAGAATGCAAGGCAAGAGTGCCAGACCTGAGGGAAGGCAACACGTACCAGTTCCGCGTGCGCGCCGTCAACAAGGCGGGGCCGGGCGAGCCGGGAGATGCCACGGAGCCGCACGTGGCTAAGGCACGGTTCTGTAAGTATCATCTAAAGTTACTAACTTTTTCAAAAGAGTCGTCAGAATTGTTTAATGGATTCCTAATTTAATACCTTCAGAAAGTTTAGAAAATTATTATCACTAAGCCGCAAAGCCCATTTGCGTCGTACTTTTGCAGTTCCGTACACGATTTCTTTGGACTAATGTCAAACACACATCTTTATTTTTCGTATGAAATCGTGTGCATTGAAACTTGCCGTGCCGTGACGAACTTAAAAGAACTTGTTTGTATCATTCTCTCTCTCTCTCTCTCTCTCTTTCCCAGCCTGTGTCCCTACCTCTCTCGTTCTCCCAAATATCCCTATTTCTTCCTTTCCCTCAACCTCATTCCTTCTCCCTCGCCATCTTCCCTTAGATGATGGGAAGATGGCGATGGGGCTTCCCTTTCTCTCAGCCCCCTCCTGTCTTCGTCTCCCCCTGTCTTTGTTACTTCCCCTTATCTCTCTCTTTACCGCGTCTATTCCACTCCTTTGTTTCTTTTTCTCTCCTCTCTCCCTTTCCCCTCTCACTCACATACAAACTACCTAACTTCCCTTTTTCTCAGTAGAAAGTCACTAAATGCCGTATGAAATGCCGCGACAGCCAAATCTCAGTACAAAAACCGGTTTACGCATGCGCGTGGGGCAACTACTGGGTACTTAACCCTAGCCTTTACTATTTTATTCTTTGTACTTTTTTCACTTAAATGTCTAGATCAGGACTGTTTTCCTAAATGTCTGTTTGAGATCTGAGCAGTGAAGAGACATTTAGGAAAACAGGGAGACGGAGTTACTGCTCCAATACATCTGAAAAACCAGCTCTCGGGAGCGGCACGTACAGACAGCACACCGTGATGCATCTCGCTCACAAACAAAACTGTCAACCATACACATGTGTCCCTACACAAATTTATCATTCTTCGTTAATTTTGATCACACATTATATTTGTCCAGTGAAACCACACATCAACCGCGACAAGATGTTGACTATTCGCATCCGCGCCGGCGCCACCATCAAGTTCGACGTGGACGTGCGGGGCGAACCGCCGCCGACCAAGACTTGGAGCTTCGCTGGCAAGGTCAGTTGTAGTAGTTGGCGTGCTTTCAATATTAACAAAATGCCGTATTATTTTATTCAGTCCTATTTCCAACAGAAAAGTGGTCATTTATAGGCAAGATTTTAACTTTTCAGTGTATTTTTAGAATTAAATCACTTAAAAACTAAAAATGACACGCATGTCATCTGGTGAATGATTAAGACAAATCTAATGAAGCCAAACTCGAAGGTTTTACTGTGGTCGTTGAAGGGTTTCGTTACCCACCTTCCAGCTCCATCATCAGACTTGCTCGATGGTACCAAATTATTGTATGGTCATCGTAAATACATACATTTGCAAAGTTTCAAATGCATCTATGGCATACCACCAATAAACGTGGGTCGACCAAATAAAAGCGTGCTCAAAAACGTGATTCGCGAGGTCGTGTCTTTTATGACCGTACTTTGTAATAAAGATTTTTACCATTGCTACTCGAAAAAAAGCCATTTTATTCATCAATAACAGTGAATTAAACGCTCTTTTACTCACTGAGTGAATAAAAACATTTAGGATTTGAAAAAAAACACGAATTATGTACAAAAATAGTAGATTGTGCATCAAGTGCATGAATGAAGCCATTTTATCCGAGAATGTTATTCGCCCGAGCCAAAAGCGAGGGCAGATATTATAGTCGAGGATAAAAGTACTTAACTTGACTTCACTTATCTTATTATATTTTATTCTTTGTTCTCTTATTACCGATTATATAATAAAATGTCGATTAAAATAAAATTTAAATGCAAATGTTTAACATTTTTGATCATCTTACATGATCTGACTTCCTTTTATTATTTGATTATGCCTCTATTTGGTATATTGTTCACGGTCTTTCATTAATGTAATTGGTCTATCCGTATTAATTAAAGTAAAATAATTAAATGTCATAATATAAATACTACTATCATTTTCTCGCAGTCAATGGTAAAAAGTAGAGTGCATAACACGTGTGTTTTACTTTAAGAGTCCTTCGCTGCTCTCGGGATCCAACTTTGTCCCTCGAATTAAATTCCTTTTTTTTCACTTGTTGTGTAATCTACTATTTTCTGTATATCTACGCTTCGACGCTATGAACTAATTAGTGAATCCTTCTCTTTAGCCCATCGAAGCCGGTCCCGGCGTGAAGTTAGACAACGAAGACTATAACACCAAGCTGCAGATCTACGAGACCAGTTGGATGAACACTGGCACTTACACACTCAAGGCCGAGAACGATTCCGGAGTAGACGAGGCTACAGTCGAAGTTACTGTTCTGGGTATGTATCTGCTTCTCGACTTCTCTAGCCATCTTCGACTAAGTCATTGCAATGGCCTCTTTGAAAGTTCTCCATTCCTCTCGGTTACCTGGGAAGACCACTAAGGAGGTGGAAAGATGACATCAAAAAAATAGCGGGCAGCAACTGGATTGTCACTGCGTTAAATCTAGAGAATGTTTATTATAAGTGAATTAATTAGTAATAGGTATGCAAATTGCCAGGCATAAAGTGAAAATGGGCGGGTGGACTAAGGCAGTCATCGAATGGTATCCAAGGGCTGGGATGACCTCTAGGCAATCACTAGTCTGAGGGAGAGACGACATTGTGAGGAACGCTGAAGGCCAATGGATGAGACTTACTAGCACAGGATCGACAAAAACTAGTAGATAGTTTGAGTCTTATGTAAATAAGAGTGGCATTGTAAAAATGTCCTTATTTCACTTTCCTTTGACGTATGTTTGTTTGTTTGTCGTATGAGGTAGTGCTGGCCTCTGGTATCAGAGTTTGTCAGGCCGAAGCACGGAGCGATGTAAAACCGCACATAACTTAGAAAAATCATTAGTGCGGAGCCTAGGACCGAACCCGGTATCGCTGGATTCTAAGTTGCACTATTGAACCACGAGGCTACCATCGCTATTAACGTATGAAAGAGATGCAACGAGAGTATAAATATTTTTTGCGCCGTAATGTGCGTGTGCCAGTTGAAAACCCCGCCACAGAAAATAGCTTGGCTGTTCTATTATGATAATCTAAACCAAATCCATTGTATGAATTCGACAAAGAAAATACGTAGTATTGCCTGTCATGTGTAATTGCAACAACGTGCGAATAATTGATATCAAAATGAGACCCGACCACATATAGAAAAAAAAAACAAGTCTCGTTCATAACACTAAAACTGCTTCCTTCCCAGACAAACCCGGCAAGCCCGAAGGCCCACTGGAAGTCTCCGACGTCCACGCTGACCACGTAAAGCTTGCGTGGAAGAAACCGAAGCACACAGGAGGCCTACCACTCTCCGCCTATGTACTGGAGAAGATGGACGCTATTACTGGGAAGTGGGTGCCAGCTGGCACCGTTGATCCGGATAGCACTGAGGCTACTGTTACTGGTATGTAAAATATACTTTAGAGTAATGCTCTATGGTTGCTTTTTGACAGATTGTAAAAGAGAATATGAAACAACGTCCAATCACACATTATCTAAGCTAAAATAGACCCAAGCACAAGGCGTTAAGGATTTTTTGACGGTATGGAAAAATCCCATCTTCGGGTGGTATATCACACTGAAAATCATACACTTGCAAGTTGAACTGACACAATAAATAAACATTATTTTCTTCTACAGGTCTAGAACCCGGTCACACCTACCAGTTCCGCGTGAAAGCTCTGAACGAGGAAGGAGAATCAGAACCCCTCGACACAGATCATGGCATCCTTGCCAAGAACCCTTACGATGTCCCCACACCACCTGGTCTTCCAGACATCGTCGACTGGGATGAGAAGTCAGCTAAACTCAAGTGGGAGCCTCCTATTAGAGATAATGGAGCCCCCATCACGGGATATATCATTGAAGTTATGGATAGGGACCGTGGAGAATTTGTTAAGGTACGTTATGAAAAATACAAAACACAATCGATATTAAGAAATTAAAACGTAAAACAAGATCTATCAAATCATCACATGATATTTTTACCTATTTATCTTCGGAAGAGTAAGTAGAGTTTCATTCGATGACATTTAAATGCCGTAGTCCGTATCTCATGCGCTTTCACAGTTTTTCTTGGCCCTATATGAATTTTACTCCAAAAGGTAAGCTAGCAGGTTCATCATCATCATTATGTCAGCCTTTAGATGTCCACTGCTGAACATAGGCCTCCCCCAAAGAGCGCCATGATGAGCGATCTTGTGCCATCTCCATCCACCGACTTCCTGCGATGGCTACAATGTCGTCGGTCCATCGTGTAGGGGGTCTCCCCACACTTCGCTTGCTTGTTCGTGGTCGCCATTCGAGAACCTTTATTCCCCAACGGTTTTCGGTTCTGCGACTTATATGGCCTGCCCATTGCCACTTCAACTTGCCAACTCTGAGAGCTATGTCGGTAACCTTCGTTCTTCTACTGATTTCCTCATTTCGGATTCTATCACGTAGTGAAACACCGAGCATAGCTCTCTCCATTGCTAGCAGGTTACTTCTGTGTAAAATTAAACAGATTACTGGCCAGGAAAGTCAAACGCAAGCCTTACTAAAAATAATGGTATGTTTTGCTCGTGCCTATGTTTTGACAAGTAGAATAACATACCAATACTCCCTGTTGTGTGAATGATAGTGGACAGAAGAAGATAATTATTTTACTCGATTTTAATATTTATTTTTCTCTCCCAGGCTGCTGAAGTCCAAGGCAACGTCTGCCAAGGCACAGTGCCCAAGCTGGAGGAAGGAAACCAGTACCAGTTCCGCATCCGCGCCGTCAACAAGGCGGGCCAGTCTGAGCCGTCTGAGAACACCAACTGGCACACGGCTAAGCCACGGTTCTGTAAGTATCATTACATCATAATTACCGCTGAGGGCCAAGCCAAGTGCTGGAGAAAAGGAACCCAGTATACTAGTTGTGCACTATCTTGTGCAACATTTCAAATAAGGTTGTTTGTACGTGAATGGCAAAGAATGCCCGGTTGACTATGGACGTGTGTATACCTACTACACTATCCTACACTAATATTATGAAGAGTTAAAGTTGTTTCTTTGTATGTTTGTAGAAGGTAATCTGTGGAACCACTGATCCTATTCTGAAAATTATTACACTGATAGAAAGCTACACTATTCCAGATAGACATAGGGTACTTTTCCCTGGAAAATACATATTTTCTGAGGGATAATGGGAAAACTACAGGCAGATTATACTCGCTTATCATTAGTTAGCTTATTTGCCACTCTATTTAATAAATCAACGAAATGTAATTTACTGTGTTGTGATGTGACTTTAATTAAAACTAGATTTCAAATACACCTACACGGTTTTATTCCCAACAGTGAAACCACGTATCGACCGCACCAACCTGAACGCGCTAACTGTGAAGGCCGGTCTTCCCGTGTCCCTGGATATCAAGGTCTTCGGAGAACCTCCAGCCACGGTCACTTGGTTCTTCAAGGGTGAAGAGTTGAAGAGCGGGTGAGATACCAATTTTGTCTTCTTTATAAGGGTGACTTTCAACGAAATATTATTAACTAATATTATAAATGAGTTAATATGGTGTCTAGGTATGTATGTTTGTTACCGCTCCGTAACGGCTGAATTTGGTATGAAAATACTTTACGGTCTAGAATAACACAGGATACTTTTTATCCCGGAAAATGTAGAGTGTCTGCTTGTATGCGCACCTCAGTTGACGAAATGTTTGGCCGTTAGATTTTAACAGAGAACAAAAAACAAGTCGATTTTGTCAAGTCATTGTGTGCATAATTGTTGCCTGGTTATCAGATGGATTTACGGTGATTGTACATTAACTGTATCCTTAATTCTCCAGGGAGAACCTAGATATCGTCAATGTGGATTACAACACCAAGTTCCTGATGATGAAGACGAAGCGCGCCAACACCGGCAAGTACGTCATCAAGGCCAAGAACGAGGTTGGAGAGGACGAGGCTGACATCGAGATCACTGTTCTCGGTGAGTGCACCCACATACACACGTACAGCCTGCAACAAAAGACGTTAAACATGTCCTAACAATTATTAATTATCGCTATATATTCAGTATTCCAGACAATCCGAGGCAAAAGTAAAAATTTTCTTCTAGGTTTTTTTTGTAGGTTTTTTAGTTGTGTGGGGTAACTTTTCGCTTAACGAAGGGACTCCACATGTGTTCAAACCCCTCTCCCCACCCTTCTATTTCCCCGTGGGTTTGTTAATTCCAGGTTGACTGGTAGAAAATGCTACTTAGCATGTCCTCCTTGTACATTGTATTTGAGTGCTAAAAAATAAATCAATAAATAATTCGTTATTTTTTTATTGTTTTTTAAACTCGACGAGTTTGGTGAGGATAGAATAACTTGAAGTTATTTTCAATAGTGTTATAACTTGGACATTTCCTCGTATCCTTTCAGGTAAACCGACCAAGCCCCAAGGACCGTTGGAGGTGGCTGACGTCACCAAAAGCGGATGTTCCCTATCATGGAAGAAGCCAGAAGACGACGGCGGATCACCCATCGATTATTACGAGATTGAGAAACTCGATCCGCTTACTGGTGAGTGAAAACACTTTTGAAGAAAAAAAAGATTTGGCCTAGCCTTTAAGATTTAATCTGGCCTTTACGATTCAATCTAGCCTTGCTACATATTCTACCCACAAGAAGTAGTGCAGTGACGCGCAAAACAAATTCTAGAGCACACTGCATAATACTTGAAGGCTTTAACGTCCTGCTTTTCTCATCAATACTATGACGCTGGGTTCTATCCTCGACCAATAATGTTTCATATAAGTTATGTTCAGAGGGCAAATTAGCTGTCGCTCCCGGTTTCGGCGCTACCTCATTATACATACCATACAAACATCATCAGTTACATTTATAAAAATATTTAAAACTATATTAAAATAATCTCCCCAGGACAATGGCTGCCGTGTGGCACCGCCAAGGACACTAAAGCCAACATCACGGGTCTGTCGGAAGGCAAACCGTACAAGTTCCGCGTCAAGGCCGTCAACAAGGAGGGAGAGTCGGAAGAGTTGGAGACTGATAAGCCGATCATCGCTAAGAATCCCTTCGGTGAGTTATAAATGTTGTTAGTGACAATAAGATGTGGCCCTTAGGGCCGTCGCACATATAACGACTCAACACCAACTCAACACAAAGTGAAGCATTGAAATATGAACTTTAATGGTGTTACATACAGCACATTTTAAATAATAGCAAAAAATATTCAACTGTCAAAACCAGCCGAAACGGAAACCTTCAGTTGAACATTAACTATGACGTTACAATGTGCTTCACAGACGAACCTGACAAACCCGGTCGCCCAGAGCTCCGTAACTGGGACAAGGACTTTGTGGACCTCGAATGGGCCCCTCCCAAGAGCGACGGTGGTGCTCCCATCACGGGGTACATCGTGCAGAAGAGAGAGAAGGGTGGAAGGTCAGTAATTCTTTTGACGATCATGCAAGGAACGATTTCCGAACTTTTTGAAACTAACATCTAAGGTGCTATTATAGTACCTTAACGCCAAAAATACTATAGTATGTTTGAAGATGTTTTTGGCATTATCGGTCATCGTCGTCATCACCATCAGCAAATTATAATTTAAATGTTATTATTGAAAATATTTTCTAATGCTTAACTTTCTAAAAAAAAGTTATACAAGTTCGTTTTGTGCTTCAGTAAAAGGTTTTATTAATAAAAACTGATTCATAAATTTTCGGTTTGGTTAATTTCACGCTTCACTTCGGAACATTAGTAAGTTTTTAAAGCATTCAAGGACATCAAAGTTTGTTATTTTCTATTGTGCATAGAGCCTTCAAAACTAACGATTTTTTTACATTGATTTTAAATGCAGGTCTTGGCAAGACTGCCTCAAGACGTCCACCGACCGTCCCACCGCACACGTGACGGACGTAGAAGAAGGTCACGAGTACGAGTTCCGAGTGATCGCCGTCAACAAGGCGGGACCCAGCGAACCCAGTGACCATAGCAAGTCTGTCATCACCAAGCCAAGATTCTGTAAGTATCATTATGTCGTATTCACCATCTACACAACAAGTATTTTGCTCCAAGGTTAAAAAAAAAGAATGTAATAATTAAAATTCGAAAGATTATTGCACTAAAAATATAGAAGACTGGTTGCTGTATATCCTATATTATTAGTTTCATAGCTGTTGTTACTACACTTTCTGTGGACCGAATTTCTACTCTAAGCACATTACAAACAGATCAAAATCTCAAAACTTTTAGCAGGCATAAAATTTAATTTCATTTACCTTCTCCTTTTTACAGTGGCACCAAAGATCGACCGCAAGAACCTCGAAAAGCGCAAGATCAAGGTTGGATTAGACCTCAGATTCGAGGCTGACGTCAAAGGAGAGCCGGAACCGACCATCACCTGGACCTTCAAGAACCAGGTTCAGAAGTCCGTAGTCCGGCCGACTATTGAAAACAAGGACTACCACACCTCGTATCTCTTGACTAAGGTCACGAGGGAGGATACTGGAAAATATACAGTGACAGCCAAGAACGATTCTGGCACTGATACTGTTGATATTGAAGTGCAGGTGGTCAGCAAGCCGGCCAAGCCGAAGGGACCGCTGAAGGTTTGTGCTTTATATTTTATTTTGAAACAAAACACTTCGCTAGAAAATTGCTATTGTTTTCCTCGATTTTTAACGATCGACACGCGTGTGTAAATCTAGTAATTGACATCACACTATCGACATTATCGGTCGTCAAAACACGATGCCTTAAAATTATTAATCTAGTAAAGTTACTTTAACGTCATTAATCATATAATCATGTTAACATTGCTTTTAGCTTAGCATATTACGTGACAATATAAAAAAAAAAGTTGCCAAGACCGTCCGTAAAGGCTCTAGTTTCAGAGACTACCAAACCGATTTTATTACAGTTTTTACCAATGCTTAGATTGATTTCTAAGTTAGAAAAAAGTTAGAAGCGCGAAGCTGTTCGCTAATAGATGGGTAGATAAAAACGGTACAAATCCATAGTTTCTTAAACTGTACTTAAGTCATTTCGAAGGCATCTGAGCTTAATATCATCCCACAGGTTTCTGACGTGAAAGCCGATGGCTGCAAGCTCAAATGGGAGCCTCCAGAAGACGACGGTGGCGAGCCAGTCGAGGAGTACGTCGTGGAACGCATGGACACGGAATCCGGAAGATGGGTGCCCGTTTGCACCACCAAGACTCCCGAAGCTGACGTCACAGGCCTGAATGAGGGCAAGGACTACATGTTCCGAGTCAAGGCTGTCAATCCTGAGGGAGAGAGTGAGCCTCTGGTTACAGAGACCGCTACGACTGCGAAGAATCCTTACGGTGAGTGTGATAAAGCTTAATTTTGCGTGGATCTTTATTAATCTGTTAGGACCAATCGTGGTAGGCCTACGTCTAACACAAAGTACTTGCTTGTACCACGAAGACTCCCGAAGCTGACATCACGACATCACAGACCTTAATGAGGGCAGGATCATATTGGCAGTGAAGGAACTTCACATTACTCTTTCCTGTTCCAAACCCCTTCTAATGTGTGTTCGTCCCGCAGGCGAGCCCGACCCGCCCGGCAAGCCCGAGTTCAAGGACTGGAGCAAGGACCATGTGGACCTCAAGTGGGAGAAGCCGGCGAGCGACGGCGGCGCCCCCATCACCGCCTACATAGTCGAGAAGAAGGACCGGGACACCGGCAAATGGGTCAAGGCCGCTGAGGTGAGATCGTCGTCCTTGAGTTCACTCTGCCTATCTTGGATTGTGCGATAGTAAATAAATTTTTAGTTACGGATATCTACTAATTTTTTTAAATAAAAATTTGTGTCACCAACGGGACTCAAACCCGCATCATCCATGCTTGGCACATGCCTTTAATTAATTCAGCTACCGAGACCATTACACCGTCACCCAAATTTTCCCTTCAGTCTCTAAATGTCTCTCACGGGGACGGTAACGCCATCTATTGGTAGTTTGCTGAACTAACCAACTGAAAACGGCTAAATTGCACGGCGAATTGGAAGGGCATGTGCCGCGCAGAGGCACGGATGGTGCGGGTTTGAATCTCGTCAGTGATCCAAAGTTTTTCCTTTAGAAAGTTAGTATAATTATAATGTTCTCGCTAAGCAGGCGGTAATGCTAAAATCATATTTGTACACCACAACAAAGAGTCGGAGTAACACAAAACTGGCCAAGTGCGTATTAGGCCTCTGTAGCCGGGATCCTAAGCTATGAAAACCGCATTGCAATTGGTCCAGGAGTTTTTAAGTTATTTACCAACATTGTTAGTCTAACTTGGTCAGCTATATCTCTTAAATTAGTAAATTCCAGGGAAATATCCCGTTTCTAATGATAGTACTAAGGTACTTTTTGTGTTAGTTTAAAGGAATCTAATATTTTTTTAAATGTTTTCGTGTTTGTATATAGCCACGCAAAAAAAAGTTTTATAAATACTGCTGTTTCGAGTTACGGTTGTAAATATCTGTACAAATGCCAAGTTCGAACTTCTAGTAGTGTCAGAATCAAACGGATGTGACATACAGACATACGGACATGACGAAACTATAAGAATTTCTTGATTGACTACGGACCATTAAAAATATGTTACGTTCGTGAGTTGTTCGTATTGTAAATTAGATCTCTCATACACAGGTGCCCGGCAACAAGACCGAGGCCACCGTGCCTGACCTGATCGAGGGCAAGACCTACCAGTTCCGCGTGAAGGCTGTCAACAAGGCGGGACCGGGCAAGCCTTCCACTGCCAGCGACGGTCTTCTCGCTAAGGACAGGTTTGGTAAGTAACATATAGAAAAATAGTTTTAAAATGTACCATTAGACTTTTAATCGTTCGTCTAACCGCAGGCCGAGTGGCTAATGACTCTGCTGTGCAATAATTTGTGTGACGAGCAGAAAATAATAATTATTTATCTGAAAATAGTTGTAGCTCTCTGATTGACAATCAGATCAGTTTGTTGCTCTTTTCTGGTCGACGATAGTCAATTTGAATATTATAAGGGAATCTTTTTTTTAACTTTAATCGATAGTCCCCAATTAATAAAAAAATATAAGAAAATGTATGTCCCATTTATTTTGTTAGAAGTGATTGATGATTCGCGAAAATATCCATGCCGGCAGTTTATAGTAGCGAGGCTTCTACATGACGTTATTGTCGACACTGGCTGTATTATCCGAAATTTGAACGCTCACTGTTCTATACACTGCTCTGCCTTACTGTTCTGCTCTCGTGAGAAACGACAGAAGTGTAATTAGTTTTAAACGTACTTAGTTTATCTCGTGGTAAATGTAATCCAACAAATATCGTTGTACCCGCAGCGCCGCCGAAGATCGACCGCACCAACATGCGTGATATCACCATCAAGGCCGGCAACCACATCAGGCTCGACATCAAGGTCAGCGGTGAACCGCCGCCAACCAAGACTTGGTAAGTTTCAGTTGACTTTTGTAGCTGGTAGTGACATTCTCTTCTTATGTACCAAGAACATGGAGTACCGATGTTTAAAATTTCATCAAAATTCGTTCAGCCGTTAACAGTTAATTGCTCGGCTTGTAATCGTTGCATCGAGAGGCAAAGTTAAAAAAACGAGCGAGGCTTACAGTAGTCGCTTATGGTGTGTAAAATCTGACATGTCACCTTGTTAATAAGCAACAGCGTGCGCTCATTGGTCAAATCAAATAGCACGCGCTTCCCCAGCTTCCTGTTACACACTTCCGTCCCTTTTCACGAAATCACTCCCACAAATTACAGGAAAGATGTTACACATCAAAAAGATTTAAAGTCTAATCCTATGTTATCTTACAGTCCAATCAAAACCGCATCCTAATCGAGTGCATTAGTGTTTAGGGTTTCGTACCAAAAGGGTCCAAATGGAGGCCTATTACAAAGCCTACACCTCGTCCGTCTGTCTATCTGTCTGTCCTACCTTAAAAGGGTGTATTTATTGAGCTGTAATAGTAGCTGGTTGGAACATTCAACGTGTTTATTCTTGTTATTTTTTTATGTAGTATTAACTACAATACATACAAGCGTCTATCTTGGTGTGATTGTAGTGCAAACTATAAAAAAACAATAATTAGTAAAAAGTCCGCCCATGTGTGAGTCGGGCTCGCACTAAGGATACCGTAAGGTGAAATAAAACTCTTTTTTAGTTATTAAATACGTCACACAAAATATTATGTGATGGTACGCGGAACCATCGGTGCGCGTGTCCAATTTTTTGTTTACTTTTTGACTATATTAGGAACTGACATCAATCTCGCCCCTCAGGTTCCACAACAAGGAGCGTCTCTCCTCTAGAGATGACCTCACAGTCGACACGGAAGAGTACAAGACTAAACTGTCCGTGGTCATCGTGTCCCGCAAACACAGCGGCACTTACACCCTCAAAGCTGAAAACAGCAGCGGAAAGGACGAGGCCACTATTCAAGTTAATGTACTTGACGTGCCCGCTAAGCCGGAGGGACCACTCAAGGTAAGATAAACTCTATGCTTAAAAATATAAGTTTTTTTTAATACTTTCTTAAAGCTGAAAACATCGCAAAGGATAAGGGCACTGTGCCCGCCAAGAAAAAGGGATCGCTCAAGGTAAGATAAGCTCTATGAGAAAGGATATTAGACTCTCTTTTGAATACACCCTCAATGCTGAACAGCAGCGGAAAGGCTTGATAATAATAAGTACTTGATGTGGCTTCCAAACCTGAAGGACCGCTCAAGGTAAGTTAAACTTATAAGAATGGATATAAGATTCATTTTCAGAAAGCTCCAGATCGAACAGGTAGTTGATAGTGATATTGGCCCTTGGGAGGAGATACTTTTTACTTCATTCGCTAATATGCTATAATGTTACAAATATAGCTGGGCCAGTTTCTTTCATGTCACATGATTTATTGAAGCTCTATCAATATTCACATCCATAGTACGCAAATTTGAACTATGTGACAATTAAAATGACTTTATATTAACCTATAAATTTCATTGACAGATCTCGGACGTGCACAAAGAAGGCTGCACGCTCAAATGGGCCGCGCCTATCGACGACGGTGGCGCCCCCATCGACCACTACCTCGTAGAGAAACTCGACACAGAGACCGGACGGTGGATGCCGGCGCTCAAGACCAAGGACCCCAAGGTACTACATTTTATTATTTTGGTAATATCTTCTTGGATTGCAATCCAGCACTAAAGGGTTCGATAACTAATGTGCGGGTTCATCGCTCCGTGCTTCGGAGAGCATTTTAAGCCAACTGTTCTAGTTTATAACAATTGATAGCAGTCGTTAAGCCGCGGCAGAGGCCATTGGGCGCCTGACAAACTCTGATACTTACTCATTCGACAGACTTAATTTTTTCGAACCTATATAATCCCGAATGGGCAAGGGCCGCAGCTTATTTCATTGGTCTCTCTCCATTTTTGTCGTAGGCCAGTCTCTTGAAATAGTCCCAGTTTTATTATTCCTTTGAGTGACAAATCGAGCCGTTCGCTCGCCTGATGGTAAGCGTCACGCCTGCCCATAACAGTTGCAGCGCCACCAAACTCAAAATTCACGAAAAATAAGATCGGAAATACTCCGACCAGTTTTGGACTATTTTGAAGTCCTTCGTCTCGGACAAGCCGCGACAACCGCTACGAACGTCAGCACGCAAAAGTAGTTAATATGTTTCTAAGACTTTTCAAGTCATGTATGTTGTTACTCTAAAGGCCGAGATCGAGAACTTGGTGCCGGGGCACGAGTACAAGTTCCGGGTGTCCGCCGTCAACAACGAGGGAGCTTCCGAGCCTCTGGAGGGAGAGCATTCTATCATCGCGAAGAATCCCTTCGGTGAGTTACAAATTCATAAATATTTTTCATCCCCCATGGGACGTCACATTGAGCGATTGCTTGCTTTTTAACCCGACTGCGGGAGGTTATGTGTTTTGGCTGTATGTATGTATGTATGTATGTTCCTTTGGCGCATCCTACAGCCTAAACGGCTGGATTTTTATAAATGAGATAGCATTAGATTCGTCTGAGACATAGGATCATAGACAACTGCATTATACTTACGTACATTAGTACGTGTTATGTGCCAAGAAAACTAACACTACACTACTACAATTGTATTTACGAACGGAACAAAAAGTTACCAAAAGCTATCGAGTGGGGTATAAAAATAAGAGATATTAAAACAATATTTCAAAAATATGTAAGGGAAGCTAAATAGTTAAAAATAAAAATAAATTATTATAAAAAAAAACTAAAACCCTACTGCGAACTAAACTAAACTTTTATAGTATTTTTTTATAGTAATTTATTTTTATTAAATACCTCGCTTGATCTTATATCTTAAAACGAACGTTTTCGCTCACTGTCCGTCAGCTTTTGACATAAACGCCATACAAAAAACGTCAAAAAGTAACGGGACGTTGGAAAAGGACTCTTTTAATTTTTAATATCTTAAAACGAACCGTTTTCGCTTACTGTCCGTCAGCTTTTGACATAAACGCCATACAAAAAACGTCAAAAGGTAACGGGACGTTGGAAAAACGACTCTTTTAATTTTTATATGAAGTTAATGAGAACTAGCATATGGTTAGTGAATTCCTTATGCTAGTTCTCATTAAAGCCACACCCATGCCATTGGTATTGAAAACCATGCAACTTTTTAATTTTAACTCTTACTCCCTTTTCAGACGAGCCCGGCAAGCCCGGCACACCGGAAGTGGTCGACTGGGACAAGGACCATGTGGACCTCAAGTGGGAGAAGCCCCTCAAGGACGGAGGCGCCCCCGTCTCCGGATACATCATTGAAAAGAGGGAGGTCGGCTCGCCGAAGTGGGTGAAGGCTTGCGAGGTACGTTGATCTAGATAATGCTAAGTATTTATTTTAAATAGACAAAATAATTGCATTGCATTTTAAGTATTGACTTGTATCAATACTTAAAATCTCACTAACAAAGAGAAATACTTACATTATTATAAATAGATGAAATCAATAAAATTAGGTAAACTTAGTTAGGATTAAATAACTTAGGCTCAGGAAAGAGAATCTTGGAAGGATATGGGGGGGACCTTTGCCCAGCAGTATAGGTAAGAAAAAAAAAAGTATGTTTTCAATTTGAAAAGGAAATTTCCCTATCATGTGCCGACTCAGAGTTGAATCTCGCACAGGAAAAGGAAATACCCTTCTGACTCTACCGGTGCTTCGGAAAAACGCCCGAATATAAAACTACGGGAATGTATTTTTTTCCATTTTTGACAGGGGTTTGATTCAATAACTGGTATATTAATCCGATGAGAAGAAGCCGAGCAACCGATAAAAAACTTTAGGAAGGCTGAACGAAATTTGGTATAATTGTATACCTTATAGGTACTTTTGGCCTGGCATAAAACATAGGATACTTTTATCCAGAAAAAATACCACGCGGGCACAGCTCTTATAAAACCAAAAACTTTAAAATAATGATCAAGCCCACGGTCTAAACAAAAACCATTTTGATGTTTCTAGGTCGGCCCCAACGACAACGAAAAAGCAACAGTTCCGAACCTAGACGAGGGTGTGGAGTACGAGTTCCGCGTGAAGGCCATCAACGAGGCTGGCCCGGGAGAGCCCAGCGACGCCAGCAAGTCTGTCGTCTGCAAGCCCAGGAGACGTGAGTATCCCGCTACACTAGAATAGACATCTATACAAGAAAGATAATTAAAAAAAAAGAGGGAATTAATAAGATACTCAACAAGAATATATATTTTTTTAATGGTCTGCCTGTCTTTATGTGCGCGCATCACGTTAAAAACTACTGGACCCGTTGAAATGCGGGTTTCAATGTTGGATAACTTAGGATTTGATTTAAATTCTAGTGAGCTTTTTATCTCAATCCGATAGATAGTAGCCGAGAAATCAATAAAAACTATTTGATGGCTGAACGAATATTGATGAAATGTAGTATAGTACTATCGGTACGTTTGGTCCTGGAATAACACAAAGTTACTTTAAACCAAGGTAATGTCCACGCGGGCAAAGCCGCGTTGACAGCGAGTTCTAAATAAAATTTGTACTGTATCGCATAATGCTTGATATTATTTGAGCATTTTTTTTTTATCTATCTGTCCCTTACTACAATTTTGGGACGCCATGTCACTGGAACGTCCATGTGTTAAGATAATTTATTGATCAACTTAAAGCATCGACAATTTCTTTATGGAGATCACCGCATTCTTTCATTTGCGACTATAATTATTGGTCAATATGCAAAAAGTTAAGTCTCTAAAGAAAAGCTGAAAGTATAGCAAAACATTTCAATTTAGCGAACTAACGGAACTGTTGCTTCCCAGTGGCCCCCAAGATCGACCGTCGCAACCTGCGCACCATCAAGGTCCACGAAGGAGAGCCCATCTCCCTCGACGTCAAGGTCACCGGCGAACCGGCACCAGAGGTCACATGGTCCCTCAATGGAAAGATTGTCACCGGCGGCAGTGGACTGAAGCGTGAGTATTGTAGTATCTACTGGGGTTTCATGTCGATAGTGACTTCGGGCACACCGGTGACACTGTCAGCTCTCCTTGAATCTCGGGCACAGATTAAATAATAGTTACTGTAACGCGCGCGTCGAACGCGCCACCGCGCGCACCGCGCAACTACCGAGCGCGCCTTCTGTCTCACCCACACATAGCCGCTAGCGCTTTTACGAACACAAGCTTGAGTGTCGTTTCAATTAGCTTAATGTTTTTTTGCTTCGCATAAAAATTTTAAATTAGTTATTTGTATGAAATACGGTCACATATAACAATTACAGGTATTCGTAAACAAAGCTTATCGCACAATCTTCAAAGTAATCATAAAGTATTTCAGTAATCGCTTCAATCTTACTGGCGTACAAATTCTAAGTATATTAACTTAAATAAAATGAATATGTGTTCATTGGTTGTGAATTCTCTGCAAGCTTTTGCAGACGTGGACTGGGCGAGTATCGAGGTTGATAGGAGATCATACACAGGGTACGGTAGCCTCAATCAAATGAGTTGAAATGATATAGAAAATAAAATATTTGACCTTCGAGTCATTATTGGGATATTTTTAATATGGAATATTTTAAATTAGGATGATTTGGGTAGACGCAAAAGAAATAAAACATATAGAATGATTTGTTGTGGTGGGTTTGTTCGTGAAATTCGGGGAGGTTCAAAGCGCAATACGTGAAGTTTCTCTAGAGATAGCACTTTTTTGCGTCGTCATTGTTCATTCTAAACAAATACCCTACATAATAATCGTAATATTCGTTTCTATTCTCAGTGGTAGAGCTGCCAAACCTGAGCAAGTACCAGCACGCAAACCCGCGCCGCAAGGACTCCGGCACTTACAAGATACAAGCCGTCAACAAGTACGGACAGGACACGGCTGAGCTCGAGATTATTGTCACTTGTGAGTATCAAAAGACCTATCTCAATAGAGGACATGTTTTTTTCGAGCTCGAAATTATTGTCACTTGTGAGTATCAAAAGACGTATATCAATAGACACAGGACATGTTTTTTTCGAACTCGAGATTATTGTCTCTTGTGAGTATCAAAAGACCTATCTCAATAGAGCACATGTTTTTTTCGAGCTCGAAATTATTGTCACTTGTAAGTATCAAAAGACATATCTCAATAGAGCACATGTTTTTTTCGAGCTCGAAATTATTGTCACTTGTAAGTATCAAAAGACATATCTCAATAGAGCACATGTTTTTTTTGGCTCGAAATTATTGTCACTTGTGAGTATCAAAAGACCTATCTCAATAGAGCACATGTTTTTTTCGAGCTCGAAATTATTGTCACTTGTGAGTATCAAAAGACCTATCTCAATAGAGGACATGTTATTTTCGAGCTCGAAATTATTGTCACTTGTGAGTATCAAAAGACCTATCTCAATAGAGGACATGTTATTTTCGAGCTCGAAATTATTGTCACTTGTGAGTATCAAAAGACCTATCTCAATAGAGGACATGTTATTTTCGAGCTCGAAATTATTGTCACTTGTGAGTATCAAAAGACCTATCTCAATAGAGGACATGTTATTTTCGAGCTCGAAATTATTGTCACTTGTGAGTATCAAAAGACCTATATCAATAGACACAGGACATGTTTTTTTCGAGCTCGAAATTATTGTCACTTGTGAGTATCAAAAGACCTATCTCAATAGAGGACATGTTTTTTTCGAGCTCGAAATTATTGTCACTTGTGAGTATCAAAAGACCTATATCAATAGACACAGGACATGTTTTTTTCGAGCTCGAAATTATTGACACTTGTGAGTATCAAAAGACCTATATCAATAGACACAGGACATGTTTTTTTCGAACTCGAAATTATTGTGTCTTGTGAGTATCAAAAGACCTATCTCAATAGAGGACATGTTTTTTTCGAGCTCGAAATTATTGTCACTTGTGAGTATCAAAAGACCTATCTCAATAGAGGACATGTTTTTTTCGAGCTCGAAATTATTGTCACTTGTGAGTATCAAAAGACCTATATCAATAGACACAGGACATGTTTTTTTCGAGCTCGAAATTATTGACACTTGTGAGTATCAAAAGACCTATATCAATAGACACAGGACATGTTTTTTTCGAGCTCGAAATTATTGACACTTGTGAGTATCAAAAGACCTATATCAATAGACACAGGACATGTTTTTTTCGAACTCGAGATTATTGTCTCTTGTGAGTATCAAAAGACCTATCTCAATAGAGGACATGTTTTTTTCGAGCTCGAAATTATTGTCACTTGTGAGTATCAAAAGACCTATCTCAATAGAGGACATGTTTTTTTCGAGCTCGAAATTATTGTCACTTGTGAGTATCAAAAGACCTATCTCAATAGAGGACATGTTTTTTTCGAGCTCGAAATTATTGTCACTTGTGAGTATCAAAAGACCTATATCAATAGACACAGGACATGTTTTTTTCGAGCTCGAAATTATTGACACTTGTGAGTATCAAAAGACCAGATCTCAATAGACAGAGGACATGAAAAAACATGTCCTCTGACTAATGCTTATGCTATGAAAAGCTTATGCTGCCTCTGTGAGATGATTAAATCAAGTTTGATTTTAGATACAACGAAGATATCTTGACTTATTTTATCAAAGGCGATGCCCAGCAATATTGATGATTGATTGGCGTATTCCTTAGTAAAATATTGTTTTTTTTTTATTAAAATTAAAATAAATAAATATATTCGGGACATTTCCACACCAATTATCTAGCCCCAAACTAGGATACCCTGTGCTATGGGCACTAGATAACGGATAAACATACATAGATAAGATATACATTGGTGGTTATATACATTTTTAATTTGTGTTTGTTTTACTATATATATATTAATTTTGCATAACTCGTTTCGTTCAACAGCGAAACCCGAAAAACCCGAGGGTCCGCTGGAAGTGTCCGACATTCACAAGGACGGCTGCAAGCTCAACTGGAAGCGGCCCAAGGACGACGGAGGCGAGCCCATCGAGGCCTACCTCGTCGAGAAGTACGACCCCGAGACCGGCACCTGGCTGCCGGTCGGCAAGACCCTCGGCAACGTGCCTGAGATGGAGGTACGTACTGGGAAATAGTATAGCTTAGTATTATTTAGCACAGGTTTGGAGGGTGACGACAAAGTTGTGGTTTTTCCGTTCAGTGGGATTTGCCTAAAGGATCATGTCGAGTCTAATTAAAACAATTGGTTCAATTCAAGAGTGAATAGGTATCTACTAGGCAAGCGTGCTACACCTTCGACCACATCATCGCTTTCTATCAGGTGAGATCGTGGTCAAACGATTGCCTAGTAAGTAATAAAAAAAAAAGAAAAAAAAGAACATCATATATCTGCGTATCATATATCATATATCTCTAGCCACTAGAGTCTAGTGACTAGACTAACCGGTCGTCAAAAATAATAGTAACAGTTTTGTAAGAAAACACAACTTTAGTTCAAAATACCTATTAAAAGACAGGAAAATCAGCTGATGGATTATATGGTGTATATAAGAAAAAAATGATTTTATTCAAAAAAATCGTGGGGTGCATGGGTCTATTGACCCACATTTAGAAATATTTCATTGACAGATATGAGAAGCACCCCATGCTTCTTTTAATTTTTTTTTTTTTCTTATTTACACTATTAACATTTATTTTCTATTTTGTAGTTTGGTTTTCTATATAAAGCGTGTTTTTTAGTTTTTTTAAACTCTATTTTTTATTTTCTAGTTTTTAGCTACGAATAAGTAATAAGTAAAGACTTATTACTTCTTTTTTTTTTTTTTTTTTTTTTTTAAATTATTGCATTGTCATCGGTCTTTGACAGGTGTGCAAAATTTGAATGAAATCAGACCGTTTAAAGTGGGTCAAAATAGCGTCCAAAGGAGTCGGTTACAAACATACAAGTGAAGCTAATATAAAGCGTATAAAAATCATTTCATCCATGCTTTATAAAAAATGTATGACTACAGAATAGTCATAAGACGTTATCCGGGTGATACTTGCGCTTGTGCCAATACTCAGACTCAGACCCGTGCTCTGATATAAACAGTATCTGCTAAAGGAATTTTGCGTCCAAATATGAAAGCTCAAAATCTTGAGCGCGTCGAGGCGTACCTAGTTCAGAAATATGTCACACTGGTCTGCGCCTGCTGTTTAAGCCGACATAAAGCTTATTGTACACTTGTTCCCAGGTCGACGGGCTGATTCCTGGCCACGAGTACAAGTTCCGTGTGAAGGCCCTCAACAAGGAGGGTGAATCTGAACCGCTGGAGACCTTTGGCTCCATCATCGCCAAGGATCCCTTCAGTAAGTGCCTTCTTATTTTACTTGTGACTTGGACACCATCATTAGCTTCCTACCTTTATCCCACTATTATGTGGGCTCGGTACCACATTTTTTTTCTTATATTTCTGCCTATAAGCAGTCAGCTCAGTATTCACTCCCTGTAACCTTTCACACAATCCAATCATCCGCACTTTGGTCTTCTTCTTCTCTTGTTTACCATTTACATGCATTTTCAACACTCCTCGTTACTTCACATTCCTCTCTCCGCATGATATGCACATACGTAGATAAATATTTCGGTCTCAACTTTAAAGTCCCTTGCGCTACTTTCTTTGGCATACTCCTTTCTAACTTTATCCAATTCTTGTAATTTCACACATCAATCTCACATGCATGCATTCCTCTTTCATTTGATCATTTGGTGGCCCAACACTCTGATACGTATAATAACACTTTCGACTATGACACTTTTTAATAGTGTTACGAAGTGTGAGGCGGTCTTTTGTTGAGACCGAGACCTACTACGAACATTTCCGTGTTTCAAGCCAGGCTTATCCTACTTATACCTAGCACTTCGAGCCAGCAACTAAGCGGATACCGTGCCAACACTGCCAACTAAGCTCGTTACCCCCACAGCCGTACCCGACGCGCCGGGCACGCCCGCCCCCGACGACTGGTCGGCAAGCCACGTGGACCTCAAGTGGGAGGCGCCGCTCTCCGACGGTGGCTCGCCCATCATCGGCTACATTGTCGAGAAGAAGGACAAGTACAGCCCGCTCTGGGAGAAGGCAGTGGAAACGCACACACCGACGCCGTCTGCTACTGTCAATGGGTGAGTCAACTTCTAGACGAATACTACATGTAGTATACCGATACCGATATTTTCAGATTTTGGCAGATAACTAAGAAACTTCGAAGCCTAAAATTGTACTAAAATACATTTCAAATGTAGAAAGACAGGCCTTTTATACGACACCCTACTTGAACTGATTATCTCACTTTAAAATGGTTAACCCCATTTTGGAACTTCGATCAATATAAAATGAACGGATGGGCCCAAGCGGCGGTTTTTTTAAGTCTATAAAGTGAGCGCCGGCGCTTTCGGGCCGGCCCCCCCAGTCCAGTGAATCTGTAGAGGTCGATAAAGACCGACAGCAATAAACAAAATAAGAAAAACACAGTCTGTTCTGACCTTGCGAGGCGAGACACGTTCGCGAGCGTTCCGCGCTTTCCTTGAGAAATACCACCGGATGTGGTTGAAACTATAGTTGGAATAATATCTTCTATACGTGACTAACTCATGATTTTGTCTTCTAAAATAAATACAGTTATTTTTCTCACATGTAAATTATATTCGTTATGTCTTTTTGTAACAAATGCACGACAAACAACAACAACTGTACAACTTATACTTACTCGCTATTTACGAGCATATTGTATGGACAAGGCCCTTCTCTTCATTTTATATTGGTCTAAGTTTTGGACGCCTATATTTCAAGAACCTCGAGACTTATTTAGCTTATATACAAACCAAAAAATGCTATTATAGTTAACTACCTGTTTACCGAATTTCATGAAGACTGGATTAACGGTCCGTTAGTTAGACAAATATATACAAATGCCGACTAAAGCACGGTCGCGATAGACAGATTAATTAGTACAATGACCCCTACTACTTATCTTTATTGCTCGCGCATAAATGTGTATAATATGCGAACGCGACGGCGCTATCTGTTTATCTGTCTATCGCGGCCGTTCTTTACACGCGAAGTTTTCTGAAACTCCTGTTCAACAGCTATGTCTTAACAACGACCAATTGTTCAATGACATCGTTTTTCTCAGCCTCATCGAAGGCAACGAATACCAGTTCCGCGTGGTCGCGATCAACAAGGCCGGCCAGAGCAAGCCTTCGGAAGCGAGCAAGAACTTCCTGGCCAAGCCTCGGTTCCTGGCGCCCAAGATCGACAGGAGATACCTCCGGGACGTCACCCTGTCCGCCGGGTCCACGATCAAGCTGGAGGCTGCTATCACCGGCGAGCCTGCTCCGGCTGTGGAATGGAGGTATGTTTATATACTACTTGGTATACAAGGTCATTGACCCTACCATCAGCTGATTTTCCTGTTTGAAATGGAACGTTCTTTTTATTCAAACTTAAACAACAGTGGTTCGGTTATCGATTCTATACATCCCCGTGCAGTGTTGGGCACTATTAGTGGACTACTCTACATACGGTACGGTCCCGCTTGATCGTTATCAATAAGTCCGGTCAGACAACATATGTTACTCAGTCGCCGGCCCGATGTAGACTGACTTCGTCCCTTTGTCAACCGTGTCTTTATGCGCACGAGACAAGGATAGCTATAAACTACTACGGCAAGCGAACATTTTGTAATCTTGGTTTATTTTTTACGTTTAGGACGTTTTTAGGGTTCCGTACGGTACGAAGTGATCCAATAAGGAACCCTTATGGGATCACTTCGTTGTCCGTCCGTCTGTCTGTCTGTCAAGACCCTTTTTCACAGGAAGGCGTGAATTGAAATTAATTACAAATACTCAATTCTGTAATCACTTCGAACTTTGAAAAAAAAAAAACTTCTAAGTCAACTCAATCAAAAGATACGCCCGCTTATGCCACATATTTTGAAACCTCGTAAGCCAATCAAAACCTACAGGGTACATCTCTATAGGACTTACAATCATGAAATTTGGCAAGAAACAATGTCTTACAGCACAGCTCTCAAAGGAAAAATAACGAGAATCGTAAATTTGAAGAATAACAAAAAACAATGCCTTCAAGTTTATACGGAACCCTCAGTGCAAGAGTGCAACTCGCACTTTGCTGTTTTTTGCCATATGACAACATAAGCCGTCGACAACATGCATTGACGACATACAACGTGCGCATTATTAATGATTCTCGAGTTCTAAGCATTTGTAACTCCTCCCCTCACAGATACCAGAACATGCCACTGCGTCCATCCAAGGCAGTCTCCATCGACAACCCCGACTACTTCACGAAGCTGGTCATCCGGCCGGTCAGGCGGGACGACTCGGGAGAGTACACGGTCACTGCTGTCAACTCCAGTGGCAAGGACACCGTCACCATCAATGTGGTGGTCACTGATAAGCCCAGCAAGCCTGAGGGGCCACTGCAGGTAACGTAACATAAACATTATTTCGAGATACAATATCGCTTAAGCTGAAGATCTTGACATGTTTATAAACAAACAAAATTAGGCTGTTTCAATGCTTCGAGATTGAGAGACCACTTAATCTGAAACTAGGAAAACCTGTGTCATAATATATAAGTACCTTATAATAAAGTAGTAAGTAACAAAAAGTCTGTATAAAAAAGATAATAAAAAAATAATTCTAGGGGATTTAAAATAAGCTATTGATCAAAAATATAACAGATTATAACAGACCAAGTGCGGGTAGTTGGAGGCAGATAATTATATATTATAACAGACAAGTGCGGGTAGTTGGAGGCAGATAATTATATATTATAACAGACCAAGTGCGGGTAGTTGGAGGCAGATAATTATATATTATAACAGACCAAATGCGGGTAGTTGGAGGCAGATAATTATATATTATAACAGACCAAGTGCGGGTAGTTGGAGGCAGATAATTATATATTATAATAGACCAAGTGCGGGTAGTTGGAGGCAGATAATTATATATTATAACAGACCAAGTGCGGGTACTTGGAGGCAGATAATTATATATTATAACAGACCAAGTGCGGGTAGTTGGACGCAGATAATTATATATTTTGATAGTAAAAGAAAAGAAAAAAGTTGTTTATATAGTGTAGTCAGGCTATTATTAATTTCTATACATTTGGCTCAGATCTCCGACGTCCACAAAGAGGGCGCCACACTCAAATGGAAGCGCCCCAAGGACGACGGCGGTGCCCCTATCGAGTACTACCAAGTGGACAAACTGGACACTGAGACCGGATGCTGGGTACCCTGCGCTCGGTCTGACGAACCTAGTAAGTATACACTGTACATTCTTGGTATTGATGCTTAGGGCACTGCAGGTTGTTATTTTGGATGATTAAGGTAAAAAATGACCACAAACAGTGTCATTCTTTTTTTTTTAGAGATATAATGAAGAACGAGGCGAGGAGATTATGTAGCAATTGAACAATGAGAGCACAGACTGTGTTAAATATGCAACTAACTACACATATAATATAATATATATATATATATATAAATTAATGTGTGTTTTTCTGTGCGCGAAGCGCTCTTAAACCATTGATTGGATTGTGACGAAACTTTGGCAGTATTTTCTGAGACGCCCGGGATGGTTTATGCCTAAGAAACATCACAATTCCATAGAAAAGCTCTAATATCTCAGAAACGCAATACTAGGATACCAGTATATCAAACTTATTTGTTTGTATGTAAGTTTTGATCAGCTACGACTTCGCGTTTTATTTTTCAAAATGGCGGGCTTTATATGTATGCCGCTACCGCAAATGTCAGAAGGCCTTTTTGTTTCACTCGTCCGTGTGCAAGTTGAGCGAGAGAGATGATACAGCTGGCAGTAGATTTTATTTAATTTTAATGTTTTTGAACGACTTGAATTTGTCTTTGATGTGTATCAACCCGTATCCACGTTTGTATGAGGTTTGCTAAAGTGCCTATTTGTTTCCAGAATGTGACGTCACCGGGCTGACTCCCGGCAAGGAGTACAGGTTCCGAGTAGCGGCGGTCAACTCCGAGGGCGAATCGGAACCGCTTACGTCAGAGCAGTCGATCGTTGCCAAGAATCCGTTCGATGAACCTGGTAAGCATGTTCTATTAATTGTCACAATATGCACCCCCGCGTGGAGAGTGATGATAAGCTGTGGATGGTGATGATGGTGATGAAAAGTAACCTGTGCGGTCCAACCGTGCATGCCAGGAGCCATATCTTTACTATAGGTATAAAGCTGTAGGTAGCAAAAAGTCTGTAAAAAGAAGATAATAAAAAAATGTCTAGGGGACAAGAATATAACATTAATTTAAATGGCGTCTGTCTGTCAGCTTGGATGTATGTTTTCGCATCACGTTTAAACTACTGGACCGATTGAAATGCAGTTTTCACTGTTGGTCAGCTTAGGACTTTAATTAAAATACTTGATATACTTAAACTGTTTAACGCCTGAACAAAAGTCTACTATTATCTTATAAAAATTACCACGCGAGCAAAGCATGGACACAGCTTGTAATGTAATAAACCAGATTTCTGTAAAATCCGTTTTGAGTTGCACAAGCGATCTTATTTTGGCTCATATTATTTTAAAGAAAACGAATCTGTAAAATTTACTCTTTTAATTTCATTGATGATGATACAAATGTATTGACTACTAGCTATTGTCCGCGGCTTCGCTCGTGTGGTTTCTATAAATATGCCTACTTTGTATTAAACAGTGGCAACTGTTTAATACAAAGTAGACCAGAAGGAATGACAAACATAGCTTAGTAAGTGTAGACGACGTTTTCCTCTCGTGTTCCTGACGTATCAAAAGAATCAGCCCATTGTAGACTTAATAATAGGGCTCCGTTTAGTCTCTTTAGGTACGGAACCCTAAAAATTGCCTAGATCTTTGTTTATATAAGATTTGATCAATAGATTGTGTGCCAACACAATCGGTTGATGCTATAATACTGTTACATAACTCAACCCCTATCACGCAGGAACTGTTTTTTTTTTTCGGAATAAAATGTATCCTAAATTATAACCCTCAATATAAACTATTACTGTGTCAAGTTGCATCAAAATCTGCCGAGTAGTTACAGCATGATTAGTGTATTTTTACAAAATTTTCAACACCTGTCCGGATATATAGTATCCTAAATGTTAATCCATAACATCAGCTATGACTGTGCCAATATGCATCAAAATCCGTCCAGTTGTTTCAATGAAGTTGTCTCGATTATAATTTTCAAAAAATATATGATATACAGATTTAGCCTACTTACAGTTATGTTATTGTATAGATTATTATAATAGTAATAAGGTCATTCCTGACCTGGAAAGGATTTTGATAAAACTTAGTATATCTATAGATAGTTTAATTCCTAGAATAAAACATAGGATTCTCTTTATCATTGACCACAATGGGGAATGCCGAAAGCAGGGCGTAGCTAGTAAGACCTAAAACTGTACATACGAGTATAACCACTAATCTAACTCTTTTCATCCCAGGCGCGCCAGGCACTCCATCAGTGACAGACTGGGACAAGGACCATGTGGACCTCAAGTGGACCCCGCCCACCACGGACGGTGGCGCGCCCATCGAGGGGTACATCGTCGAGAAGAAGGACAAGTTCGGCAACTGGGAGAAGGCTGTAGAAGTGCCCGCGAACAAGACCACCGCCACCGTACCCGACCTCATCGAGGGACAGACTTACGAGTTCAGGTGAGTGACCATTGAGTGACTCTTAATGACTCAGTTCGGGTCATTCGCGAATGCGCAAGCGAGCCGCAACCTTAATGCACAGATTGCAAGCCAGCTTCAAAATACCATTTCGTCAGCTGCGCTACACGCATGCGTAGATCCCATATTGAATTCTTTTTTCAAAGATTTTAGTTCATTTACGAACAGGAAATCTGTATGAGGTAGTTGCTTATATGCAATATTATTAATCTAGGAAACTGACGAGAATAAAATTTCGAAAAAAAAGGTTTACATATAGATTACAGGAAAACTTATATCAAGTCTATGGTTTTAAAATAACATGATAAATTTCTCAATATTGTGAGATAATATATTCAACGTACGGAGTTCAACTCGCATTTTTTCCTAGAATGCAGCAGATAATCTATTCTGTTCGTGTCAATACCGTATCAGTTTTATCTAGCAAATCGAATCTAATATTTCAGTATATATCGTGCCTGAATTTTAGCCTGTTTGACATTATACATAAATATCCAGGGTACGCGCCGTGAACAAGGCCGGGCCGGGCGATGCCTCCGACAGCACGCATCCCATCGTGGCCAAGCCCAGGAACCTGGCCCCGAGGATCGACAGGACGAACCTGATCGATATCAAGATCAAGGTCGGACAGAAGTTCGGATTCGACGTCAAGGTCAGTACTACATTATTTCTTTGGTACAAATAGATGCAAAAAAATAATACCATTTACGAAAAAAAATGCTTTATAAAATACAAGCAAACTTCTAAGCACAGTCGATGAGTAATTTATGTCTACAAAAAAGTCAAAATGCTTATGCTTTGGCTATAAAGAAAAAAAAAGGTTCCTTAAAAATGATAAAAAAATATTTACATACTGGTTACACAAAAAATAAAAATATTTACATACTGGTTACACAAAAAATAAAAAAGGTGCAAGCTTCGGTGTTTAAAAAATGCCGTAGTCTATATTGTTAGGTATTTTATTCTAAACTTTTATCTACTCTTTTACGCACGTTTGTTCATTTTTTCTGCTTAATTACATATAAAAATAAAATAACAAAGTAATCGCAACCCAAAATCCTTTTTAAACATCAGGTGACCGGTGAACCAATGCCGGAAACCAAGTGGTACCTCGCCAAGCGGGAAGTGAAGACCTCGGGCGACTTGAAGGTGCAGCACAGCGACTACAACACCAAGATGAACTGCAAGGTGGCCACTCGGGCCGACAGCGGCCGATACACCGTCACCGCTGAGAACGTGAACGGGAAGGACGTCGCTGAGGTGGAGGTCATCGTGCTGAGCGTGCCGAGCCCGCCCGGGGGACCGCTCAAGGTTTGTACTACAAGTTGTACTCCAGATTGATAAATTGATAACATTGACCTTAAAAGGCAGCCTTGTTACTAAGCAGCGGCCTCTTCCAGGCAACCGTAGGCTAGATAGCGAGATATCATTTATGAACGGTAGCAAACAAGTATATAAAAATTTCTGAACTAAATAAATTTAATTTAGAGTAAAACTACGATATAATATTACTTATATATACCCGCGAAAAGCGGCTGGAAGAAAATGGATGACGAGAGCTGAAGACCGAGCTCAGTGGCGTGCATTAGGAGAGGCCTACGTCCAGCAGTGGGCAGGTATAGGCTGATGATGATGATGATATATACCAGACATAATCGAAAGTGCTAAAAAGCACACTGCGAACAAAAGTAGTAACTAGCTTAAAAGCTAAAAAGCACGCCTGCCCTGCCACAAAAGAAAAATGCAAATACATTATATACTGTTGGAATGTGCTTATCAAACCCTTCAATTTGATAACCATCTTAAAAGATGAAATTTTATTTTTACCTTTGAAAATGGAGCCATACTGACGCCATATTGTTTTTTTTTTTAAATTAGCTTTATTCACTCGGGGAAATTGGATTCTAAGTACTACATACGTCTAAATCTGTTCAGGCATTTAAAAGTTACGGTGGAATAAATAAACTCACATACATACAAACATACATACATGAATCCTAAAAACAATAACTTTTTTTGGACAGTCGTGTAAAAAGAGTGAAAAAGAAAGTAAGAATAGTTGCTAACTCATTTAAAATCGTAATAGATCCTAAATGGTAATTCGAAATGAAAAATTATAAGGGAAACTTAGATGATTTAAATACCTTAAATACCTATTCAATGATGCAGGCCATTTAACATACTCGTAGTTCGTCAATTTTAATATCGTCAAAATTGAAACACGCGTTTGGTCTATATAGTGCCACAAAGAAACAAACACATTTATCTAGGCTGATAAACATATTACCCGTCCTTTGTATTGCGCAGTCTGTTAAAAAAAACATAAGAAAAATATAAATACAATAATAATACAAACTAAAATATAGAAGTACCTACTACATTATACTACACAAGTACAGTAAACATTGAGTATGTGTACATACCGGCAGCCTTTAACAAAATATAGAAGTACCTACTACATTATACTACACAAGTACAGTAAACATTGAGTATGTGTACATACCTGCAGCCTTTAACAAAATATAGAAGTACCTACTACATTATACTACACAAGTACAGTAAACATTGATGTGTACATACCTACAGCCTTTAACAAAATATAGAAGTACCTACTACATTATTCTACACAAGTACAGTAAACATTGAGTATGTGTACATACCTACAGCCTTTAACAAAATATAGAAGTACCTACTACATTATACTACACAAGTACAGTAAACATTGATGTGTACATACCTACAGCCTTTAACAAAATATAGAAGTACCTACTACATTATACTACACAAGTACAGTAAACATTGAGTATGTGTACATACCTACAGTCTTTAACAAAATATAGAAGTACCTACTACATTATACTACACAAGTACAGTAAACATTGATGTGTACCTACAGCCTTTAACAAAATATAGAAGTACCTACTACATTATACTACACAAGTACAGTAAACATTGAGTATGTGTACATACCTACAGCCTTTAACAAAATATAGAAGTACCTACTACATTATACTACACAAGTACAGTAAACATTGATGTGTACCTACAGCCTTTAACAAAATATAGAAGTACCTACTACATTATACTACACAAGTACAGTAAACATTGATGTGTACCTACAGCCTTTAACAAAATATAGAAGTACCTACTACATTATACTACACAAGTACAGTAAACATTGAGTATGTGTACATACCTACAGCCTTTAACAAAATATAGAAGTACCTACTACATTATACTACACAAGTACAGTAAACATTGATGTGTACCTACAGCCTTTAACAAAATATAGAAGTACCTACTACATTATACTACACAAGTACAGTAAACATTGAGTATGTGTACATACCTACAGCCTTTAACAAAATATAGAAGTACCTACTACATTATACTACACAAGTACAGTAAACATTGATGTGTACATACCTACAGCCTTTAACAAAATATAGAAGTACCTACTACATTATACTACACAAGTACAGTAAACATTGAGTATGTGTACATACCTGCAGCCTTTAACAAAATATAGAAGTACCTACTACATTATACTACACAAGTACAGTAAACATTGAGTATGTGTACATACCTACAGCCTTTAACAAAATATAGAAGTACCTACTACATTATACTACACAAGTACAGTAAACATTGATTATTTGTACATACCTACAGCCTTTAACAAAATATAGAAGTACCTACTACATTATACTACACAAGTACAGTTAACATTGAGCATGTGTACATACCTACAGCCTTTAACAAAATATCATAGTGATGAAAGGTATGATCCTGCCCCAATCTTTGAAACATTGAAGTGACGTCGCTTATCGTTACCGGACTAGCAAACCTAGGTCACCGATATAGCTCAAAATATAAGCAAGCTGAAGTGGCAGTGATCTGTTCACATTTGTCAAGGACAACTGTTGGGGAAGACGAGTTCTCGAGTGAAAACTATGGGCTTGGAGACGTAGCGTAGGACTCCCTGTAGCCAGGTGGAGTGACGACCTGCGAAAGGTGGCTGGCATAAACTGGATGCGGAGTGCTGGAGATCGAGCTCAGAGTGGCGTGCATTAGGAGAAACCTACATCCACCAGTGGACAAACCGTATAGACTCTAGTAGTACTCTGTTACTAAAATCAGTGCTGTTCTGCTCCTTATTGTTACAGAGTGATGGTTCATGTCCTATAACTTGGCCGAATAAAATATCTATTGGTATATTGAAGTCAAGTGCTTATTAGAACAGTTGTTCTGGAGGTATACGATATCAATATGACAGACGGACAGACATACAGACTAAAAAAATTGCTATTCAGCTCCTGTTCATCGCAGCGCCCAACCAATCTTTAGGGGTTTATGCCCTAAAGATTTGCCAATTAAATGATTTATTTTTCGTATTTTAGTGGTCATATATTTATGTTTCTTAAAAATCTGTTTCTTAAGGTTGGTTTTCCGATTTTTCTCTCTTGTCCCTTGCGTCACACATTAAACTTTCTTTTCCATACTTATTAATTTGATATGTACTCCACAGGTGTCCGACGTACACGCTAACGGCGCCAAGCTGTCCTGGAACCCACCCGCCGACGACGGAGGCCAGCCCATCGAGAAATACGTCGTGGAACGTATGGACGAGGCCACCGGCCGCTGGGTGACCGCGGGCGAGACCGACGGGCCGCAGACTAGCTTAGCGGTCGATGGACTAACGCCCGGGCATAAGTACAAGTTCCGCGTCAGGGCTGTTAACAGGTCAGTGCTGGTTTATTGAGGACGTGGCGAGCGTGGCGCTTACCGTCATGCGAGCGACCTGCTCCACTCGTAGGTAGCTGTCTTAACCGATGACTTAGTGAGTACAAAAATATTCATCGAACGTATGGACGAGGCGGACCGACAGAAAGCGGTCGACAGTCTCACGTCTGACATAAATACGTACAAGACCGTCCAGACCTTGAGCTAATTCGCCTTGGAGTCAACAAAGACATTGAATGTTAGGGTAACACTACTTTAGTAATATTTGGTCTGAGCGTAACACCTAACAAAAATGTTCGCGTAGGGTTTTTTTTCAATTTTTTCTGTTTATCCATTTTTTATTATTACGGGCTAGGCAGTCGTTTGACCACGATCTCACTTGATGGAAAGCGATGCTGTGGTCGAAGGTGTAGCACGCTTGCTTTATAGATACAGCTGGGTTATAATTTACCGGAAACACTGTCGAAGGCAGGGCATTCCACTCCTTTGCAGTTCATATACTAAATGAAGGAGCGTAACGCTTCGTTCTTGTGTGCCAGGTATTTCAACCATAAAAGGGTGGCGATTTGCCGATCGTCTATTCGTACGGTGATGGAAAGGTGATGGGCAAATCAGATTGTGCAGTTCTTAATAATAATAATAATAAACACTTTATTGCACCAGAATAAAGGGAAAACAAGTACAAGAAATCATTTTAACAACAGGCACAGTAGGCGATCTTATCGCTAAAAGCTATATCTTCCAGATAACCTTGTGCACACTCTCCATAGTGTAATCTGTAGAATACCGACAGGCTTGCGACCTCACGTCGATGCGTCAGACTTTGAAGCTTACTCGTTATTAGAGTGTCATCCCCAATGAGCCTGATAGCACGTCATTGGTCTGACTTTTAGTTTGGCGGAAGTAAGCTACATATTTTGACGTGAATTCGATGAACGTCTTCCTCGACATTCCAGCAGCAATCCAGAAAAATAGCGTTATCGAAAACGTGTACTTTTGAGAGCTATGACCTCCTAAAGTTTAAAAGTTAGATTATTGATTATATCCTTGTGAAGATCCATCTGGCGACAGCACGAAAATATATGTTTGATCCCCCCTCTACACACCCGCGATGACGTCATAGACCGCGGTCTATGACGTCTATGGGTCACATGATATATGTATAATTCCTTCATCCCATTTCCACCACCGGGCAACTAGAAGCAGCGCCGGCATCGCTATATCCAATTATGGTCTACATCCGCCTTCTTCGCAAAAGGTGTTGGTACAACCTGCGTCATTTTCATTTTTTGTTCACAGACAAGGCAAATCCGAGCCTCTGACGACGCCGCACGCGACCGAAGCCAAGAATCCGTTCGACGTGGCTGGCAAGCCCGGCACGCCCAAGATCCGCGACTTCGACAGAGACTTCGTCGAGCTCGAATGGACCAGACCTCAGAAGGACGGTGGAGCACCCATCACCGGCTACGTGGTTGAGAAGAAGGATCGCTTCTCGCCTGACTGGGAAGAATGTGCTCAGGTATGGTATCTCAGTAGGGTAGCTCAAAAACTTCGAAGCTTATTTTTCCCCTTTAGTACCCCTTTTATATAAATAACTAGCTTTCCCGCCTGCGACTTAGTCCGCGCGGACTACAGTTTATCGCGAAAAAAGCATCCTATGTTCTTCTAGGATATTAAAAACCAATGCAAAAGTAGGTATGACACCAACGCTTTTGATGTTTTTTGACATACTTGTTATTTCGTTTACATGGCAACCGTTCTTTACAGCGAGTAATCAACGTTGTCCCGTGGAAACTTACAACTTTCCGGGATAAAAAGTATCCCATGTTTTATTCCAGGTTATAAGCGATCTCCACTCCAATTTTCATCAAAATCCGTTCAAACTTTATCGCGTTATAACTCCCCCCAAACAAACAAACAAACAGTCAACGTTTCACTTTTATACATCATATACTAGCTTTCACCCGCGGCTTCGTCCGCGCAGACTACAGTATATTGCGAAAAAAAGCATCCCATATTATTCTAGAATATTAATGCACTAACGCTCTTGATTTTTGTTGACTGACTTTTTATTATTTAGTTTCCATGACAACCGTTCCTTACAGCGAGTAATCAACATTTTCCAGTTTTCCGTTGCAAACTATCCATTTTCCGGGATAAAAAGTATCCATTGTTTTATTCCAGGGTATATGCTATCTCCATTCGAAATTTAATTACAATCCGTCCAGCCGTTATCGCGTGAAACACACAAACAAACAAACAGACAGTGTTTCACTTTTATGTATTTTATGAGAGCATATGTTTAAAATCGCAAATGTCAGCGATTATATGCCAAGATAAAAAGATTAATTAAAATACAATCTTTGAAAAATAACACATGAAAATTGAAATCATTAATTAATTATTAAAAAAAACCTTATTTTTTTCTAACTATGTACATACATATATAAAACATATTATACATACATACATACATACATACATACATAAAAAAGTCATTTAGATCGGATTAATGATTAAATCTAAAGTTATCGTAAAATACATACAGAACAGATGCCGAGCCGAATCGATCAAGTTGATTTGGAGACCTCTATTCGCTCGACTTCACTTTATGTTAGATAAAATGTTGTCCCGACACAATACACAAAAAATATTCTACAATCATTCCAAAAATAACGTAATATTTGTTCTTCCAGATCGAAGGTGACGTAACTAGCGGCAAAGTGCCCGACTTGATCGAAGGCAACACTTACGAGTTCCGCGTGCGCGCCGTCAACAAGGCCGGCAAGGGAGAGCCGTCAGATGGCACCGGTCCGCACCTGGCGCGGCCCAAGAACTTGGCTCCCAAGATCGACAGGAACTTCATGTTCAACATCAAGATCAAGGTCGGACAGAACTTCGAACTGGACGTGCCAGTGGCCGGAGAGCCGACTCCGGCCAAGGAATGGCTGCACGGAGACAACCTCGTCCTTAACACTGATAGAATCAAGGTCATCCACCAAGACCACAGTACCAACATCAAGGTCATCGATGCGAAACGCGCCGACACCGGTTCCTATACTCTTAAAGCTAAAAATATTAACGGCACCGACACGGCGACCGTCAAAATCACCGTCATGGACGTCCCCACTCCGCCCGAGGGCCCGCTCAAAGCTGATGATATCACCAAGTCGGGATGCACCCTGCGCTGGAGGCCGCCCAAGGACGACGGCGGAGCGGAGATCACTCACTACGTCGTCGAGAAGATGGACCAGGAGAACCTCAGATGGATCCCGGCTGGAGAAGTCCAAGCTTGCAACATCAGGATTGATCATCTGATCGAAGGTCACGATTACAGCTTCCGCGTCCGCGCCGTCAACAAGCAAGGAGAGTCGCAACCTCTCACCGGACACGAGCCAATCACAGCGAAGGACCCCTACGGGACCCCGGACAAGCCCGGGACGCCTGTCGTCAAGGATTGGGACAAGGATCACATGGATATCGAATGGGTTCCGCCGAAGAAAGACGGCGGGTCGCCGATCACGGGTTACGTCATCGAAGCGAAGAAGAGGTACGGCCCGTGGGAGGTCGCCGCGACTATACCTGGGAACAAGACCACTGCTACCATACCAGGGCTCACCGAAGGCGAGGAGTATGAATTCCGTGTCATTGCGGTCAACAAAGCCGGAAACGGAGACCCGAGCGACGCGTCCTCGCCTCAAGTCGCCAAAGCACGATTCTGTGCCCCGACCTTCGACAAAATGCTGCTCGCCGACAAGACAGTCAAGGCCGGACAGAGGATCCAGTACGAGATTCCGATCGAAGCGTCACCGAAACCGACGGTGGAGTGGCAGATCAACGGAAAAGAAGTCAAGCCGACCGAAAGAATCGACATCCAGATTCTGCACAACAGGGTCATCTTAGACATTCCATTCTCCGTCCGCGCCGACGGAGGTGTTTACAAACTCACTGTTAAGAACGATCTTGGAATCTGCTCCGCATCAGCTCAAGTCACCGTCTTGGACAAACCGTCGCGACCGGAAAAGCCTTTCCTCGTCTCCGATGTTTCCAAGGACTCTTGCTCGCTGTCGTGGAAGGTGCCGCTCGACGATGGAGGCTCGCCGATCCTTCACTACGTCATCGAAAAGATGGATCTTACTCGCGGAACCTGGTCCGACGCCGGCATGAGCACGTACCTGTCTCACCAAGTGACCAGACTCATTCACATGAAGGAGTATCTGTTCAGAGTCAGCGCAGTCAACGCTATCGGACAGTCGGAACCTCTCGAGCTCGGCAAGCCCATCGTGGCCAAGAACGAATTCGACGAGCCTTCCTCTCCCGGCAAACCCAAAGCTACAGACTGGAGCAAGGACCACGTGGACCTCGAATGGACTCCACCGAAGTCCGACGGAGGCGCTCCGATCACTGGATACATCATACAGAAGAAGGAGAAGGGAAGCCCGTACTGGGTAAACGCTGTTCACGTTCCTCCGAGCAAGAACAAGGCCACAGTGCCGGATCTGACCGAAGGACAGGACTACGAGTTCCGCGTCATCGCCGTCAACCAAGCCGGCCAATCAGAGCCCAGCGAGCCGTCCGACATCATCACGGCCAAGGACAGGTTCGTCGCTCCGAAGATCCTCACTCCGCTCAAAGAGATCCGCATCAAGGCCGGCCTCATCTTCCACTTGGACGTCGACTTTATCGGAGAACCGACACCTGAAGTCACGTGGACTTGCAACGGCAAGCCCGTGCTGACTAACGAGAGGACGACGGTCACCTCCGTCGGACACCACACGATCATCCACACGGTCAACTGCAAACGGTCCGACGCTGGCAAGTACCACCTCAAGCTGAAGAACGATTCGGGAACCGACGAGGGCAGCTGCGAAGTGATAGTACTCGACGTGCCCGCGCCGCCGGAGCCGCTGTTTGTCTACGAAGAAATCACCGCCCAATCGGTCACCCTGTCCTGGAATCCACCCAAAGACAATGGCGGAAGCGAGTTGACCGCCTACGTCATCGAGAAGCGCGACTTAACCCACGGCGGCGGCTGGGTGCCGGCCGTCACTTACATCAACCCGAAGTTGAACCACGCGACCGTACCGCGGCTCGCCGAGGGAACCAAATACGAGTTCCGCGTCTTCGCTGAGAACTTGCAGGGACGCTCGGAGCCCCTGGTCACGGACAGGGCGATCGTCGCCAAGAACCAGTACACCGTACCCGGCAAACCTGGCAAACCAGACCTGGTATCTGCCGACAAGGACCACATTACGATCAAATGGTCTCAGCCGATTTCAAATGGCGGATCCAACATTATCGGATACGACGTCGAAAGGAGAGACAAGGCTACCGGCCGCTGGATAAAGTTGAACAAGGATCCGGTCAGAAACAACGAGTACGAGGATGACAGAGTACAGGATGGTCACCAATACGAGTACAGAGTGTCGGCGGTAAACGCCGCCGGTCCCGGTCAGCCTTCGGACCCGTCGAACATGTTTGTAGCGAAACCGATGAAGGAGAAGCCCAAGTTGCACTTGGACCACCTCATCGGCAAGAAGATCAAGGTACGCGCTGGGGAACCGATCAACGTCAACATTCCAATTTCTGGCGCGCCTACGCCTAAGATCTCCTGGACTAAAGGAGCCGTACCCCTGGTCCCGTCGTACAGACTCACCGTCGAGACCAAGAATGACGAACACAAGCTGTCTATCGAGAAGTCCACCCGCGACGACGCCGGCAAATACACCATCTCGGCGTCGAACGAACACGGAAAGGATTCCGCCGATATCGAAGTTATCGTGGTTGATAAGCCGGGAGTACCTAAGGGTCCTCTGACGGCCATTCCAGTGACTCCCGACTCGGTCAGCCTGACCTGGCACCCGCCTACGGACGACGGAGGCAGCGAGATCACCGGCTACGTTGTGGAAGTCGCCGAGTTCGGCGTCAACGATTGGCGCACAGTCGCCGGCTTCTGCCCGAAATGTTCCTTCACGGTGAAGAACCTGACGGAAGGCAAGAAATACGTGTTCAGGGTGCGCGCCGAGAACTTGTACGGTGTGTCTGAACCACTCGAAAGCAAGCCGACGCTCGCGAAGAGTCCGTTCGACGCACCGGATGCGCCAGAAACGCCCAAGATTACCGGCTACAGCGCAAACAACTGTTCTCTGGAGTGGCAGCCGCCGGCGAACTCCGGTGGTAAGCCCGTCACCGGATACTACGTCGAGAAGAGAGAACGCGGAGGCGACTGGGTGAAGGTCAACAACTACCCGACTCCGAACCTCTGCTACACCGTGCCGGACCTCCGCGAAGGAAGCCGCTACGAGTTCCGCGTCATCGCCGTCAACGAAGCCGGACCGGGCAAGCCCAGCAAGCCTACTGAACCGATCACAGCCGAGTCGCAACGACTCAAGCCGAGCGCGCCCGAAGCTCCGAAACCAGACCGGGTCACCAAGGATTCCATCACACTATCCTGGAGGCCGCCAAAGAGTGACGGTGGCTCTAAAATCAAGGGCTACATCGTCCAGCAGAAGGGCAAGGGAGACAAGGACTGGAAGGACGTCAACGACAAGCCGATCCCGACCCTCGTTCACACCGTGCCGAACCTCAAAGAAGGCGCCGAGTACCAATTCCGAGTCATCGCCGTCAACGACGTCGGCAAATCGGAACCGAGCAAGCCGACCGCGGATATCACCATCGCCGAACAGCCGAACAAGCCCTGCATGGACTTGGGTGGAGTCAGGGACATCACGGTCCGCGCCGGAGAAGACTTCTCCATTCACGTGCCGTACACCGGCTTCCCGCAACCGACAGCTCAGTGGTTCGCGGATGACAACCTCCTCGACGTCGAAAGGGACTCGAGAATATTCCAGAAGATTACGCCGGACAGCGCGTCGCTCGTCGTCAAGAACGCGAAGCGATCGGACGGCGGACAGTATCGCCTGCAGCTGCGCAACCCGTCTGGCTACGACACGGCGACGATCAACGTCCGCGTGCTCGACAGACCCGGCAAGCCCGAGAACCTTCGCGCCGAAGAGTTCGAAGGCGAAGCTCTCACTCTGTACTGGAACCCGCCGAAAGATAACGGCGGCGGTGAGATCACAAACTACGTCATCGAGAAGCGCGAAGCTCGCACGCCGACCTGGACTAAAGTCTCCGGCTACGTCACCACACCGTTCTTGCGGGTGAAGAACTTGAGCGTCGGAAAGAGCTACGACTTTAGGGTCATGGCTGAGAATCAATACGGACAGTCGGATCCTGCTCAGACGACGGAGCCGATTTGTGCAAGACATCCGTTCGACCCGCCTGCCGCACCCGGGCCGCCTCGCTCGGTCGAAACGACCGAATCTTCCATCACTTTAACTTGGGCTAAACCCCGTCACGATGGCGGCTCGCCCATCACCGGCTACATCTTGGAAAAGAGACTGATCACGGAAGACAAGTGGACGAAGGCGTGCCACGCACACATTCCAGACACCACCTACAAGGTCACGGGCCTGATTGAAAACCACGAGTACGAGTTCCGTGTGGCGGCCGTGAACGCGGCGGGCCCGGGCCCGTGGTCGCAGAGCTCTGACGCCATCAGGGCCTGCGCGCCGCCCAACTCGCCCAAGATTACTAGCGATATCAGCCTGCGAGACATTACAGTCATCGCTGGAGAGGAGATCAAGATCACTGTGCCGTTTACTGGCAACCCTAGACCTAAGGTGAGTCCGTTCGACTTAATATTGAAATTACTTTTATTAAAATGTGTCACAATTTTTCAAAACCAAAATTAAAATAAAAAGGAAATAATTCATTCACAAAAAATACTTTCCTCCTCAGGTGTCCTGGATAGTAAACAACGAAGATGTATACCCGGACAGTCGCATCCGTTTCGTCACATCCGACGTCGACACACAGTACCTCAACACTCGGGCTAAGCGATCCGACACTGGCTCCTACACTATCCAGCTGGTCAACAGCGAAGGCAGCGACAGCGCTACTTGCAGAGTAAGTTATACTTCGGCCTTGACTCTTATAATATTTTGTTGGAAGTGACAGTGCCTATTTCAAATTAAGTTTTAAGTCATGTTATTTTTTAGATTCAAGTATCAAGCACCGACAGCTTAACGTGCTCTCCGAAGCACAGAGCGATGGAAAACCTCACATAACATAGGATAATACACGGTTCTACAAAATTGAGCATTCTCAAATATGAAAATGATAAAATACTTGCTCAAACAGCAGAATTTCACTGTATTGTGATTTATACAAATGTCAATCTTAACTCTATTGAGAATAAGATTTGAATACAGTACTTATATGTGCGAATATGTTCTAACTTATATAAACTAGTTGTAATAGAAGTCGCGTTCTGTGTTTTTTTTATAGTAATTCGCTGTTACTAAATACTATGATTGAAAAAACTATGATGTTTCTTTATTTAAATACCTACTGACTTGACTCTAACTAAATGCATGATTCTCAGCAGATCACAGGCCAGAAAGATGGTTATACGACTGTCAAAAGAATGCCCTAAAGTCACAAAAAAAAACTATCGAACAGAAGCTAAAAATCTTAATACACTTCCCTATACCTCCAGGTACTGGTAGTAGACAAGCCGTCGCCGCCGGTAGGACCTCTGGACGCGTACGACATCACGCCCGACACCTGCACGTTGTCTTGGAAGCCACCCCTGGACGACGGCGGCTCGCCCATCACCAACTATGTCGTCGAGAAGATCGATAACAATGGAGTAAGTCGTCTACTTCTTTGTCACTAATCGTCAGAAATTTGCGAAAAAAGGAATGTAATTTTTAATTAGAAAATACTATTTTAATATCTTAAAAACAATTGTTATGTTAACCTAAACTTAGGTAATACCATTCTATGATTTATCTATGCTAATACTAAAGCTACTCAAATAAGCCGTTACCGGCAGTCAAAGTACCCAAAATGCTGGCAGCATTGCCATGTTGTAAGGAAATGCTTAGTCTTTGAGCAATATAAAGGTCAGCATTTTGGTCACGTGTTGCCTCGACCAGGAAGCCGCGATAAATTTTTATATACTTATTTGATTTGCTCCGGGTCCCCATAGCCCTAGTGTCTAGCCCAAAATGCTACTAGTATCCCGCTACCCGTAGTACCCGCTGTCGAGGGTACTATATTAGCGCTTATTGAGGCTCACAATATCTACAAAAAAAATAGAGAGAAATATAACAACATTTTAACGCACAGTTGCGTGCTCGACTATCCACGAAACAAGTAGTACTTCACGAAGGTTCTTGAAGGTTTTTTATAGATTGTATATATGCTGTTGGTCTATAGCTGACCTGCTGACCTCTACAGCGTCACCTCGCGAAAGCGCTCCGCCATATTTGTCTCCCAGCTTATAAGAGCACTGGTTCAATAATATTGGTTAAAACTTTCGTCATCTCTTTCTATTAGATACATAATGGAGAACTTTTTAGGATTGTACTATTTAATTATTTTAAAAGCTTGTATATAACTTCACTTGTATGTATATATCTATGTATTTCTGTCTGTCCTGAAATCTTGCGGCACAAACTTTGAGCACTTCCCGATTAGCTAGCTGGCTGAAACTTTCAGGGTAGCTCACAATTCGATGACAATGCAATTAAAAAAAAAAAGGGACAAGTAACTTATAAATTGAAAAATATACTTACGTCTATTTCCATTCCGTGACTATTATATTTAGCCGTTTGGGCCTGGCTTAATAATAGCTCCACCCCTTCTCTGCCGCGGGGCTGTGAGAGGCAACTTAGGGAATTCAGGTAATGGCAACAAGCATTTTGTAATTAACGTCTATTGCGGTCACCAAGCCGCTACCAAGCGTGATGATTACGGAAACCCTCTCCCCCTCCCCTCTCCCTACTTATGTAAATTTTAACAAAATGCATTTTTCCAGATCTGGGTGAAGATATCGTCGTTCGTCCGCAACTGCCACTACAACGTGATGGGCTTGGAGCCCAACCACAAGTACACATTCCGCGTACGCGCAGAGAACCAGTATGGAGTCTCCGACCCGTTGGCCATGGACGACTCCATTACTGCCAAGGTAAGCAAGCTTGGTATCATTTCCCAGCCGCTCTGTCCTACGGCTCCGCCCGTAGTTTTCCCGTTATGCCACGGAAAATTTGCATTTTCTCGGGGAAAAACAATAGTAGTCCATCTGGATTAGTGTGACTTTCTATCAGTAAAAAAAAATTCAGAATCGTATCAGTAGTTCCAGAGATCATGTCGTACAAACATACATACACGCTTACAAAGAACTTTACCTTTTTATAATATTAGTGCAGACAAGTATATCTCTATATGTATATGCTAATTTACAAAAACAATACATGTAACTCTTTTTATGTAGGCTACTAATTTTTCTGCGCTCGCTTTTCTCGCGCCGTAAAAGCTGCATTTAGTTGTGGGCTAAGTAGAATGCACTCACATTTACGAGACTTAAGAGACAAGCGCTCGCTTCGCTCGTGTTTTTATTATATTTTTATCCACTTTCACCTTTTATTATTCTCGCTCGCTTCTCTCCCACTAAGTGTACGAAAAATCTAAATAGACTGTACTTCCTTCGTGTTGATCTTTCAACCAATATGTCTGAGATGGTTTGGTTGGAATATAGCGGTGACAGGATTATTCAGCTGCGATAACGCAGTTTAGCTACCCAGGGTGACGGACTATACGAGTAAGAATCATAACAATTGATTTAATAACTGCATCTCGCGGACTCCTGACTACAACTACAGATTGTTGATAACAGTTTTTTTACCTGACTGCGCAGAGTGTATTTTGTTTATCAACATAGGTATGTTTGTTCCTTTGTGGTGCTTTAAAGACCAAACGAGTGGGCCTATTTTGATGATTCTTACCTCAGTCGATTTGTCAATAAAGGCATGACAGTAACCAAAATTCAATATGGCGACAATAAGAAGCCATATTGTGATAGAAAAATATGACGAAGTATGTAAAGTGGGGTACCATTGAATAGGTATTTGAAAATCATCTTTCTCTTATCATTTCAGGTTTCTCTTATCATTTTTCATTTCGAATGACCATTTAGGATCTATAACGAATTAAAGTTGGTTAGCAACCATTATCACTTAAATTTTTGTCTCTTTTTAAGTTTTTTCCCAGTCATGTTTTATAGCACGATTATGTGTTGTTCACACGTTGGGAGTTATTATTATAGAATTTTCTGTTGAAAGAATTTTAGATATAATATGTGGTAAACTACATGACGGTACAAAGTATAATGAACTTTCGCTCCCCAGTTCCCATTCACCGTTCCCGAGGCGCCGGGCGTGCCGCGCGTGACGGACTGGGACGGCTCCACGGCTACGGTCGTGTGGGACCGGCCGCGCTCCGACGGAGGCGCCAGGATACAGGGGTACAAGATCGAGTTCCGAGACGTGCAGGACGGAGTATGGGCAGGCGCTGACTATCTCGTCAAGGACTGCAATTACCAGGTAATAATACAATTATACCATACAGCTTGGCATCTTGACATATGATCTATTTTCATGTTACGGGATTCAAATCTATCCGCTCGCTTCGCACTTAAAGCTGTTGGCCCCGGCTGTTGATGATAAATAGCAGTCGTTAAGCCATGTCAGAGGCCCTCGGGCGGCTTGATAAAACTCTGACACCAGAAGGCCAGCACTATATATCTCATACGACAAACAAATAACAAAGTGACAAATTTAATACCATTAATTTTTGAGGCAGCTCGTAACTTGTTTTTCATGTGACTGTGCTCAGTATTTATTCCTGTATCTCTTGTTGTATGTTTATTGATCGACTTTAATTGAAAAGAAGGAATAAATAAGGTCTTCAAAAGTAATTTTTGTGTAGTATTTGTGATTATGGATGAGATTTAATTAGGTAGAGAGCAAAGAACTGGACTTCTTCATATATTTTTTTTGTGACATATTTTTTGTGTTGTTTACTCATATCTCGGAATTTTCTGAACCAATTTTATGTGATTATTTTAAAGGATAGTCTTTTTTTGGAAATCCTTTTGAAGTCGATTTTTCAAACAATTAGTTCAAATAATTACCTATCCATTTTGTTTCCGTACTTATCGACCAGTAAAGAATGCAAACTATTCAATGTTGTACATTGCTAGGATCCATGCTCCACTTCTCCAACCAATATTTCCGTTCCAGGCGTATAACCTGGAGCCAGGGCACGAGTACGAGTTCCGCGTGCGCGCCAAGAACGCAGCCGGCTTCAGCAAGTACTCGGCGAGCTCGCAGCAGTTCCGCGTGCGCGCCAAGCACGGGCCGCCCGCGCCGCCGCAGTCGCCGCGCGTCGTGCGCGTCGGCAGGAACTATGTCGACCTGTCGTGGGAGCCGCCCGCCTCCGACGGCGGTGAGTGCTCACAAATAACGAAAGAGATAGCTGCATTTGTGTCTGTATGCGTGCGACGTTTTTCTCGCCGCCTCCCCCTTTGCCTTTTCAGGATTATATATATATATATATATATATATATATATATATATAAATCTTAATCTTGGTGAAATCCGCATTAAAATCCGTTGCGTAGTTTAAAAGATCTAAGGGTACAGGCGGCGGGAAGCGTTTTTGTTTCATACTATGTATTCATGTATTTGGCAGGTGCTCGCGTCTCCGGCTACATAATCGAGCGCCGCGACGTCGGCGGCTCCGTGTGGGTGAAGTGCAATGACTACCACGTGCAAGACACCACCTTCACCGCCATGAACCTCGGCGAGAAGGCGGACTACGAATTCAGGATTATCGCAGTCAACGCTGCCGGTAACTACCACTACCATTAATGTTTGTTTGTTTCTCGTCTATGGAAAAAAATAGTAGTACTGGGTGTTGGGGTTTGTCAGGCCGCCCAAGAACTTCTGACGTGGCTTAACGACTTCTACCTTTACCGGAGTGTTCTAGCGCCCCTCAGTCCGGCCTCAGTCTGTAGAGGTTGGTAGAGACTAACACCACTTATCCTTCCTATAAAAAAAATGTAGTGACATTGTGACCATCTTTCCGACCTCAGCTGGCAACCTGAAATCTGAAGAAACTTGAATTACAGTCCACATTTTGTAGAATGAAATTTTGTGTTTGTATTTATACCCGATGAGATACCCCACAAGAACATTATCACAATACTTGATATATTTCAGGCAAATCCGAGCCGTCGTCCTGCACGACACCGGTGCGCACCGGCGAAGAGATCGGCGGCACCAAGCCGGAGTGGCTGAAGAAGCTGGCGCCGCACATGGCCGCGCCGCTCGGCCGCCCCTACACGCTGGAGTGCGTGGCCACCGGCAGCCCCGTGCCCACGGGCAGGTGGCTCAGGAACGGCAGGGATGTCGTGCTCGGCAGCAGGTAAGATTCGGTCAATTGTAATTAAGTAACTATTAAAGGTTTGTATTATGATGAAAACTAACGTGGCTATTAAAAATAAAAATAAACTGAAGGTAGTCACGTATGATTCCAACTATAGTTATAACAACATCCGGTGGTCTTTCTAAAGTTATAACAACATCCGGTGGTCTTTATAAAGGTGAGTTTTTTTAAAGTAATGGTTTTAAGAATAAGTAGGTAGTGTATTAATTAATTGAAGCAACTTTTCATGTTCTTCCGGTAACTTAAAATAATACAATTGAGTCCTTTTGTTTCATTAAAACATACTTCCACACAAAATTTATTATTACGTTTCACTTTAATTAATAGTACAATAAAATCAATCAACGTTCGCATCCAAAACGACCGTATGCATGCTCATCTAAGCGCGCAGCGGCCCTCGACTGAATAATAACCCTGGGGTGTTTCGCGCTGTAGGGGTTACGTAGGTAGAGTGACTGATACATGACATAACTTAGAAAAATCATTTGTGCGGTGCCGAGGATCGTACTCTAACGCTACCATCGCTCTCTAGAAAGTTGTGACCAGAATATAAGAGCTGGATCGATTTGGGGATTTTTGAGATATTGGAGTCTAAAGTCACAAAGTCAAGCCGGTCGTCATTGTAAGCATTATTTGTGCACTTAAAGAGCATTGTTTATGCATTTCAGAACTATTGTTTATTTAATTTTCGGTTTCGTTGTTTTTGAGTTACACGCCAAAATGTTTATCGCGTGCACTTATTTCAGGCAAAAAAGTTTTGCAAAAAAGCGTGTTAGTGTCAGAGAGGTCTTCTTCGTATGTTATTTCAGGTCGCACAATTTAACTAGATGTATTTGTACCAGGTTCATCGCGGAGTCCCGCGAGGGCACGCTGAAGCTTAACATCCTGGAGGCCACCGAGGCCGACGAGGGAGACTACACGTGCGAGGCGGTCAACAGCATCGGATACGTTTACTGTACTGGACATCTGAAGATCGGAAGTGAGTCAATCATTATTACTATACAGAATGATCCATTGAGACCGTATGTATAAATCTGAAAAAGTTAGATTTAGCAAAATTTGTTTTATGGAACTATGTCTTCGATTTTAGAGTAAAGAATACATGTAGTCACAGATTTTCTAAAAACTTTCACACAACTCTGGGATCGAACCCGTTCATATAATAAAAAAACCTTATCTGTAAAAACAAGCCTTTTTTGAATGTTAGACAAACATAAAGGAAGTTGAGTACGACCTAGCAATACAACTTGCTGTTGATAATGATGATTAATCCATAAACAAAACTAACTCATATTGTCCCCCCTAGACCCGCCGCGCATCACTCGCATGCCAGGCGACCTCCACCTGCCAGAGCACGAGAACACCAAGATCAAGATCCTGTACTCCGGAGACCAGCCCGCCGAAGTTACGCTCACCAAGGACGGCCGCAAGGTCACCGACTCGGCACATCTCAAATACACTGTGTTTGACGACTACATCCTTATCTTTATCAAGGACATCAGTCAGGATGATATGGGTAAGTGTACACATATTGTAGTCCAAAATCTTTTAAATTCTGTGCTCTGGATAATGTATCCGCAACAAACTGGAAATAGTCAATTTTCAACGTGTCTTCTGTTAGGCAACGACCGTTTGCTTGCTTTCCAACGCTCGTTAACTTCTGAAGTCGGCTTAACTCTGCTATCAATTGTCCGCAAACGGGACCGACGACGGCTTATCATGCCCTCCGAAGCACGGAGCGATGGCAAATACGCTCATAACTTGGAGCGGGGATGAGGATCGAACCCGGTGTCTATGCTGTAAACGGGCTGTTGCTGTGTCGTGGACACGGCCGTGTGTTTTACGTGAATACACACCGCTTCACACTTGTCATGTGGTGTTTTATCTTTCCAACTATTTCCAACCGTATACGATCTATAAATTTTGATTAGTTATTTGACGAATATAGGCCGACATTGCATTATTGTTATTTTATTTTAACGCCACGGAGAATAGGTATTTTTAAGAATAAGTCATTCCGCGAACAGGGCTTTTTAAGAATAAGTCATTCGGCAAATAGGTCTTCATGTTAATGGTAAGCCATTTTGCGAATAGGTGCAATGTCGACTAAACCACATTCACTATAACTATATCATACATATGTTTTATATACGCAATCAATAGATCGTGACTAAAACTAACGATTGAAACTTAAACGAACGTAGAAGCTTCCTTCAAGTCAAAATTTATATTAGACAAATTATGCGTTGCAGTGAAACGACCTCAAAACTCCACCGCGTGCGATGCGTCATAGTCCTCACTCAACGTAATGAAATCTTTGATGCTTTAGCTGTCGCTTTGATATTAGCTAGGTGTAATTAAATTTGGATGACGATGATTGATATGCAGCTGCAACACCAGACTGTATATCCCCCGTTTTTGTTATCATCAGTTTTTTGGATTGTGTCCCTAGGACCAAATTTATAGACATATCCACGTTTAAACAATTCAATAAAAAGTAAACTAACCCTGTTATAATTTCAGGCACATACAAGGTCACGATCAAGAACAACTCTGGCGAGACGTCAGACACGTTCTCGGTGACCGTCACAGGCCTGCCGGGCCCGCCGCAGGGCCCGCTTGAGACCACAAACGTCAACCGTCACTCCTGCACGCTGGCCTGGAAACCACCCACGTATGACGGTGGCATGCCCGTCACACACTACGTGGTTGAAAGGATTGATATCTCAGGTAAGTTTCCAGCTTAAAGGAACAACTCTGGCGAGACGTCAGACACGTTCTCGGTGACCGTCATAGAGCTGCCGGCCCCGCAGCAGGGCCCGCTGGAGACCACGGACGTCAGCTGTCACTCCTGCACGCTGTCCTGTAAATTGCCCACGTACGACCGTGGCGTGCCCGTCAATCAATACGTGGTTGAAAGGATTCGGGTACAATTCTTGTACAAAATGATCCCTTTGGTACCGTAAAGGTTGAGTTTAACAGATATATCTATGATAGCTATAACAACCGTTAGAGATATGAAGAGTTGTTATTAGAAATCCATCTAGAGATTTTCAAATGTATTAACTGCATTTAGAGAGTTTTGAAAAATCATTTTTATTTCTGTCTATTATCGTCAATATTTTGATTATTTATTTTGTGCAAACAAACCCCTTATAATTGAGTTAAAAGTTAATAAAGTGTTTATTGGATTGTATGTCTGAAATTTCCACCAACAACAACTGTACAAAGTTTCAACTCAATCGGGTGAACGATGCGCGCGCGCATAGACGACGAACGAACATATATTTTTATGATAGTTGATTTCACATACGTGTTATTTTCCACAGGAACCGTATGGATCACAATCGCGTCATCAGTCCGCGACACCCGCTTCACAGTGCAGGGCCTCACCGAGGGACAGGAGTACAACTTCAGGATACACGCGGCCAACGAGAACGGCATCGGCCCGGCCCTGGAGGGAGTCAATCCCATCAAGGTAAGGAGTGAATTTCCTACATCAGTAAATTTCCACTGCTGAATATCTGTCTCCTACGACGTCACAATGCGTATCTACTCGCTGTTCATAAGGGTAAGGGGCCTTTGTGAATTTCCTTTGCTGTTTCTCACAGCATCAGTGGGTGGCGAAAGGGTGGTACTATTATGTTATGCTTTAACATTATCAAAAGTTTAAAGGGGAGCGAGGTGAGATTGCAGTTATTGTTAAATTTATTTATTTTTAAATTAAATAATGTTGAAGTATTAGGCAGTTTCCGCGGTAACCAAATGTGCACTGAGCCCAAAAAGATGTACAATAATTGGGTGAACGCGTCACGCGAGTAATGCCGACGCAGATGTTCGGGCAATGTACCAGAAATATTCCGGGGCGCCAAAGATTATACTCCTATAGAAGGTGCTGAAACCGCGGTACTATACGTGTATTGTCTTCCAGGCTAAGGCACCGTTTGACCCGCCTTCCGCGCCCGGTATTCCGAAGATCCTCGAAGTCGGAGGTGACTTCGTGCACCTCGAATGGAACAAACCTGAAAGTGATGGAGGCTCTAGAGTACAGGGTAAGGAAACTTAGTTATCTTTCTTTTAATGGCCCATACATACTGTTTTTATGTTAAGGACGTGGACCTGACCGTAGCGTACACCGCACGCATGTTGCGTGCAAAGAACGTATTTCATAGCTAAACAATCTAAAAAAACCGCGCACATTTTCTACTAAGAATTATACTTTGTGGTCTTATTCGTCCTAGAATAGACGATAGCTTTCTCTTGATTTTCCTCAAATTAATTACAGCATTGTATGCGACGGTGTTCGAAACACGTAGGTATTATTGAATCGTGGTCTACAAGATTTACATCTGGGCCTGCAGTATCGACATAGATAGTGTAAAGCAATCGCTAAGTCTTGGCGATCCCTTTGTAATATTTGGTAGTCCGATACCGACGACAATCGATAGCCTCTGTCATTCTGTGGAATCTAACGATCTTCATCGTTACCTGTTACGGATCTGTTGTTATTCGTTATAGTTAAGCGATCGGTAGCTTGTGGAGTGATTAATTGCTAGTTAACAATCCTTTGAGATGCGAAATAGCTTTCGGGAAACCCAAAATCGCTTCAATTGCCGATTGTCTACTGAATCTTTCGGGAAATAGCAAGTGTATCATTCTGCCAAATCACTTGTTTCGGAATAGCAAGTGTATCATTCTGCCAAATCACTTGTTTCGGAATAGCCTCTAATTTCAATATTTACAATAAATACAACTCTTGCAAGTGCAATTTGGGCAATGTTGGGGATTGATAAAAGTAATTGAAAAATCACGTGACCAGTCAGTGAGACATTTTATAAGAAGACAACTCACAAGCGTTTGCGATAATCAATGCCAACTAGTCTGGACAGGTCTGGACGGACATACGATAAAGAACACAACATCTACTCTGCTTCTTGCTCTGGTTCGATAAATATTTCTCAACGTTATCTTTCCAGGCTACTGGGTAGACAAGCGCGAAGTCGGTGCCAGCACCTGGCAGCGCGTCAACATCACCCTCTGCCTGCCTAACCAGCTCAACTGCTCCAACCTGGTCGAGGGTCGACAATACGAGTTCCGCGTCACCGCTGTCAATGAGGCTGGTCTTTCGCCGCCGTCTACTGCCAGCCAGGAGGTCAAGGTCCAGGATCCGAAGGGTAAGTGTTTGCGTAAACCTTTGGAACTGCTCCAACGCGGTCGAATGTGCTCCGTACGATTTCTGCGTCACCACTGTGAATGAAGCTGGTCTTTTACCGCCGTCTACTGCTTGTATGCAAATCAAGGTCCAGGATCCGAAGGATGAGAAATTCTAAATAAGTTTTAATCCACCTGGATATATACTACTCTTCAGCTTGTAGGGCACTGATCTCAGATTATTTGTTTGGTATTATCTGTTCCGAGAAGATATTTGAAATCCTTTTTGAGAAATGATCCGAAGGAATAACAAATCATCGGTTTATATTACAAAAACATGGGATTTATTAAATTTGGTGCTAAAATTGCAAATAAATATTTTTATTCTGTCACAATAAGCTTGCCGCCATAATGTCCTGTCACATCAGTGAGGTAGCAAGAAGCGTTATCTGATCTGTCCACCTTTATATTAATTCGTAAACTTTTTTTTTGTAGCGGCAACACCGCCGGAGATCGTGAAACCGCTGAGGAACGCCAACTGTATCCAGTACCACAACGCCAAGTTCGAGTGTACCATCACCGGATCGCCTAAACCTGCCATCACTTGGTACAAGGGTAAGTTCATCCACATTTTACAATATACTAATAATGTAATCTGATGCATGCTAATGCTTGCTAATGGCTTAGATGCAAAATCTAAGAATCTGGGATGGATTTTGTTGGTGACGCTTCAGTGATTTAGGACTTTAGGTATTATCGTTGACCTGATCAAATAGCATCGCCACGTCTCTTTATTATATTAGGGTTTATGGAAACTATTCCAACAATATATGTTTACATCCCATGCTCGTAAAGTTCATTTTAATGCTGGGTGTAAACGGACTTAAACTGCATTTTATGCTCCAGTCATAAATGATTTTACTTCTCTCTCCGACCCGAGCCTAATGTTTCAAGAAGAAAGTTAAAAAAAAAGTGCCGTGTAATAAGCTCTCGTGTTTTCTTAGCAGTAGGTAAGTATATAAATGTTTGGTTATATAAATTTACAATATTACTGAAAGTTGAATATGTCATGAAACATGAATGGAAAGATGCGCAAATAAAGTTGTTCAGCAGATATTGAAGTTAAATTGTGGGCAAATATATTTTAACACGTATTACAATTTCATGCATTGAAAAAGTGAGAAACAAGTAAATATTTACAATAACACTGTTTAGTTTACTAGCAACCGTGTAAAAATAGTGTACAACTCGTTTACAAGGCATTCTATCTTCAACTTTAATATCTGCCCTCGCCTTCGGCTCGGACGGATCAATGACACGCATAAAATCACTTACTGTAAATCTAAAACCACTTTCATTTGAAAGAGTAGTCATTTTAGAGTAGTGTTTCTGAGCAGCCGATCATGTAATATTTAAATTTAATGTATTGACTAGGCAAGCAAGACGCTCGCGTGGTGGTAAGCTTCACGCCTACCCATAAAAATTGCAGTGCCATCTAGGATTGAAATTGCAGAATCTTTTACGACACTGCACTGTACTCGTCACATTGCTTTTGGTAGGGCACGTTTACTTAACATCTGATATTTGTACCCCAGGTGCCCGCGAGATCACGAATGGCCCACGCCATCGCATCTGGAGCGAGGGAGACAACCACTTCCTCACGGTCATGGACGTGTTCGGGGAGGACTCCGACGAGTACGTGTGTCGCGCCGTCAACAAGGCTGGCGTCAAGAGCACCCGGGCTGAACTGTTGATCATGAGTGAGTACCTGTCTGCTGGTCACCTGGAGTGAGGGAGACAACCACTTTCTCACAGTCATATACGTGTTCGGGGAGGATTCTGACGAGTACGTGTGTCGTGCCGTCAACAAGGCTGGCGTCAAGAGCACCCGGGCTGAATTGCTGAGCATGAGACCTCTACTGGACGTCTGGAGCGAGGGAGACAACAACTTCCTCACGATCATGGGCATGTTAAAAATACGCTAGAACGACCATAGATGACGCAAATATAATTACATAAATAACTACGGCAGCGCATTTATTAAAAGGGTATTCATTCGGATCGAGTACTTGCCTTAAAAAAAAATGTGGCAATTCTAAGCAAATATACAATATCCAACCATTTTGTCCCCAACACAGCAATATAATTGCTGGTGGTAGTCGATTTTGGAGATCTCTCAAGAAGTTCGAAATGAATACATTTTTTTTATCTTAACAAGAGTAGTCTTCCAGCAAACCCATAAGGAAATATGTCATTCCAACGAGCAGAAATTATTTTTAACTTAAAAAACTATAAAGCGAGACAATTCAAACGAATTATGTTGAACTAACGCGATCTCTCTTCCACAGCCGCACCGAAACTGAACGTGCCTCCGCGGTTCCGCGTGACCGCCTACTTCGACAAGGGAGAGAACGTTGTCGTCAAGATTCCGTTCACTGGACACCCGGTGCCCAAGATCACGTGGGTGCGAGAGGGAGAGACCATCGAGTCTGGCAGTCACTACCATGTCGAGAGGAAAGGTGAGAAATACTCGTTACATTATTCGTAATCAGTTATAGTGTCCCAATTTCCCGCGTGAACTTTCCGTTATCCAGGACAAATGTATCTTATATGTATCTCTTTATTGTACAGTACTTACCTACCTATATTCAAAACTTCATCATAGTTGTTTTTGTGTGAAAGTGAGATCGTAATTTTCCCGTGGCAACTTTTCATTTTCCGGGATAAACCTTATGACCCTTGTCTACAGTATCTACATACAAATTTTCTTCAGTATTGGTCCAGCCGTTTTGGCGAAAAAACGCCCCAAACAAACAAAAAGATGTTTCACTTTTATATATTAGTGGAGAAGTGGGGATACGTTCGGTTCTTCATCAATCTGTATCACCATTAAAGGTATTGCCGCGAACTATATCTAATTCTTGTGTATTTAATCCAGAACGCCATGCTATCCTCACCATCCGCGACGCTAGCAAGCTGGACTCTGGACCGTACAGGATCACCGCTGAGAACGAACTGGGACAGGACACCGCTATTATCAACATCGAAATCAGCGGTAAGTAACCACACCATGTTTACTCGTACAATATAAGTAATTAAGTATGGATTATATCAACCGGCCCGCAGCTCGAAAATGTATTTTTTTTATAAGCAAGCTATCGCCTGCGTCGGTACCAACATGCTTTGGTCGAAAACGAAATTTATCGCATTACTAGAGTCGGTGCGGAAAGAGATCCGTTGCTGCGTACAATGGAACTAATATTAAGATTTGTATATGGCAAACCAAGCCAATAATCTGCCAAAACAAATGTGAATATGATATGTGTTGCCAAAGATTAAAAATAGGAGCATCGCCCTCAAATGTTCCCAGTTGCTTCTAATGACGATTATTCACACAGTTGGCGAAGTGAAAATAGGGCGTCTGTTGTCCCGCGTCGAGGAATAAACCAAAACAGTTTTTTGTTACCTCACTCTTCTCTCTCATTCAGTTGAAGTAGTTGTTTTTTTTTTTTTTTTTTTTTTTTTCTCAATCCATTCTCTAACTAATATTTAACCGTATTCGTTCCTTATAAATTTTTGTTCAAATCTTGAGCAAGATTTTGAAATTTAAAGCCCAAAAAAGTAAATAATGCAAAAATTGACATTAGTGCCTTCTAGTAAAACTTGTCATGGACCATCCTACGTAATCTGTCCAGTACTCTGATCTATATGGATTTGCTCTACCGTACTTTCGTTTGTGCTGATTCAAAGCGCCCCCAGCGAGTGTCCATGGAACTAAAATTGGCATTGTTTCATCTCCTGAGGTTAGTCACAGAATAAATAATAGTTCAATACGTTAGTTCCGTGGACGCTCACTACTGCCAAACTACTGCTATCAGCGCCAAAATGGCGATAATCAAATGTTCTCATTACTACGTTCTTCAAAAGACCCTATGAGTACGAAGTAATATGCAGTTGTCTATGGTCGAAACCCATCACCTGATAATTTTTAACATTGTTTTCCCAGACCGTCCGGACCCGCCACGATTCCCAGCTGTGGACAACATCGGAGTGGACTCCCTGGCTCTCAGCTGGAAGGCTCCAGTATGGGACGGAGGATCAGACATCACCAACTACCTGGTCGAGAAGCGAGAGCATCCGATGACCAGCTGGATCAGGGTTGGCAACACCAGGTATGGAACCTAATTAAAGGCAACATGGCACCACTGATATACCTTCCGTGTGATTCCAGCGAAGATCATTTCGTAGGCGATTATTTAATGAATGCAACAAGAATTGAAAAAAAATATTGTAGAGTGGAAACCAAGCGTAGGCAAACGTAGTGTAGCCTCTAGCCTGATTCAATTACATGAGAAGAGATGAAGTGACGCGCATTAGAAGAGGCCTATGTCCAGCTGTGGACTAATGCAGGCTGTTGATGATGATTATAATAATTTTAATTGCTTTAAATTTAGTTCTTAGTATTATTTATTTATTTTTTCTTTTGTTCGGCTTTTCACTAAATTAAATATAAATTGTAGCACTTATGTGGGAGAAGTCACTGGCTCCTGAAACACATTTCTTACTAGTTAGGGAGCCCATGGATTCATTACTATTTTGTATTATTATTATGTCAATTACAATAATGATTATTATTATTTATAATGAAAAAATACGCGTGATGGGTTAGTAATAGGACCATCCCGCGGGTGCTGTGAGAACCAGCTAATGGAGTTCATGACAATAGACTACAGCAAATTTTCCTGAGTATTTAGAGTAGGCAAGTGTCCGCCTGCGGTAGTACCACACCTTTGCAGTGTGTAATTAAGTTCCGGTCAGAACGGATTTCCGAAATTACTGGGCTTGAGACTAACGAACGCACATGTGACGAGGACAGTGCAGTGACGGGCAAGATATTAACAGCAAATGTTCTGGGAGGCACTGCAACTGTTATGGGCAGGCTAGCGACCTGATCTTCTCGTCATTCAATTGAATATTTAAATTTGTAACCCCCGACCTCAAAAGAGAGGGTTGTGTATGTGCATTTATCATAGTGTCTGTTTGAAGCCTCGTAGCTCCTAAACTAATGGACTGATTTTGATGCGGTTTTTATGTTAGAAAGCTGATGTGATCATGATGCTTCATAGCTATAATGTGAAGGGGGGGGGGGACTATATTAATAAATAATTTGTGATTATTTTATTCTATATAGTTTAGTAATATGTATTTTTTCTTCCTAGATTCACAACAATGGCGATCACTGGACTGGTACCAGGCAAACAGTACGAGTTCCGCGTGTATGCGGAGAACATCTACGGACGGTCGGAGCCCAGCGAGCCCACGTCGCTGACGCAGACCAAGGCCATCATCAAGCAGGAGTTCAAGAAGAAGGAATACCCAGGTAATATAATCCTTCTGAGGCGATTCAATCTGTTAGGTCTATGTGCCGAAAAAACAGACAAAAAATCAATCAAAGATTATGAAAGTATCGAAGTAAATTTAATTGAAGTATACGGGCTTCGACAAAGAAAAAAACACCGTGGCTTTGTACCTGTTTAGTCCCATCGTCTGACATCACTTACCTTCGGAAAATAGCTCGACAAATAGCTGAAAAAAATACTATAAAAAACCAATTGAAATGTGATTTAATTTTGATCTAAAAAATTGATCACCGAATTCTCAAACTCACAAAAATATTTGCACTGGAAGGAACCCGCGAAAAGATATTTGCGTCTTTCATAATGCCTTTTATATTTTTGTTCCTTACTTTTTCTGGTTTCGTCTTATCGAGAAGAGGAGATTTTGTACTAGATATTTTGTCTAATCAATAATAGTTAAAGAAATCACAGACAGTTTCATTTTTAGACTCGGTTGTGTGAAGAACTCAACATCAATAGACACAGTTATAAGGATATATTTCATAAATTATAAACATTCAATATACATATTCATTATCATAGTGTGTACACAATTTACCGGCTCCACCATTCAAAAGTAATTTTTGAAGTAAATTTTCATACTTACCTGTACAATTTTATCCCAAACTTCTGTTAAAAAAACACATAATGTATAAACTACAATTTGTCATGCTGACATTTTGAATTCATGTTGTAGTATTGTATCTAACAAAATCCCAGTTTTTTGCGCACCATTTAACACCGAAAATCCAACAACATATAGTTCAACGTTGCTTGACGCAAAAACAAGTGGGTGATATACACGACACTTAACTATTAAACACCCTCGTATATTTACAATTCCTTCTTTCTTACACAGTGGACGAATCTGGCAAACGCATCCGCTCCAACGCCGACCACGGACCAGTAAAGGACTACGACAGCTATGTATTCGACATCTACTCCAAATACGTGCCGCAACCAGTAGACATCAACACTTGCTCAGTTTACGACAAATACGACATTCTCGAGGAGATCGGTGAGTATACCTATAGTCTAGTGATAATTTTAGATGTAGAAAACGCTGGAATATAACTTTTGGTTCCTTACGGAATTTAGTTATGTTTTTAGAACATAAACGTCGAGATTATAAAATGTTGCTTGCTTTCTGGCTACAACCTTTTGTGGGGCTTGGCCTTCTTGGATATCAAATATTGGCAAAACTCTTTGCTCCAATAGACCCGTTTTTGTCTTCTAAACATGTTCACCATAGAATAAACGTGGCACTTCATTAGCAGAACATATAAGAAATTAGGTGCTCTGCCCTACGGCTCGGCCTGGAGTTTTCCCTTCATCCCACGGAAACTTTACATTTTCCTGAGAAGATAAGTAGCCAATGTCCATTTCGAATCGTGTAGCTTTCTACCAGTGAAATAATTTTCAGAACCTGATCAGTAGTTCCAGAGATGATTACTTCCTACAAACATACACATATACAAACTACTTTACCTTTTTATTATATAAGTGTACATAAGAAAATACCTTGTGTTTCATCTTATGTGAAATGATACATACATACACAAAGATCCATATAGATACGTATTGAATACATGCAATACTATCGTGAAATAAAAATAAAAACGAAGCTGTGGCTTAAAAAATTCTTAAAAGGCAAATAGTGTGTAAGTAATAATGACACAACATAAACGGATTCATAAAAATACTTCAATAGTATTGTAAGGATAGCTAAAACTTATTTAATTTGGATCAAAGTTAATAACGAAATTATTCAACTATTTTTTACGCATGGTAACAATATATAGAACTAAAAAACACTCACGAAGTTGCTTGTGAGATAAGCGTTGCATTAACATAGATATACTAACATGGTTTCACAGCTGACTGTTCTGTTCCGTATGTTTAGTACAAATAAAGGTGAATTTCGCAGGTGACTTCGTGAGAGCATCTTCTAGAAGGAAGCCGGCAGGTCTGTGTGTGAATAGATCGATGTAGTATCCCTCTTTCTGCATCTCTCTGTCTACACGCATACTATTGTTTTTTTTATAAACCGTAGGAATTACGCATGTGTTTATTTATCTAGTATTTATCAGTAAAATTATTTTAATTTATTAGGGTACTTGGAATTTCTATATTTAACTATGTCATAAATAAAGCGTATATATTGTTCGACTAAATATTAGAATAGAAAATGTATTTTGAAGACAATTTCCAATGACCCAAGTATTTCATACAATAAGTACACATTTATACTATGAAAATTTTAATTATTTTATCACTTTTAAACACTATCTTAAACTTTCAGTAGTACTACAGCACGGTTTTACGCTTTATAGTATTTTAATTCGAAAGTATGGTATTATTATTTAAAAATATTATATATTATTATCTGAATGCGCAGTTAGTTTCTAATGGTCACTCTTTAATGTACTTTTTATTTGATATGTTTTTTTGGTAGGAATATCACACATTAGAAGTACATATAATAGATTATTTGTGACGCACGAATATCTAACAATCGTATTATTCCAAACAATGCTATTTAGCGATCGACACACTATGACGTAATTATAAGTATTACAATTACTATTGCAATCCCATATTCTTTGCGAAGCCGAATGTTTCTTAAAATGATTAAAGGTCAATCAACAACATGATAAAGTTACAATATACAATACTTAAATTTAAACATGGGCGTTCGTTGAGAGTCATTATCCGTTGACCAGTATAATAATATTGAAATGGCATCCCAAGCTCGCTCTTTCGCGACAGTGGACCACAATTTGTTGCTGTTGTCCTCCATACGAGGCAAAGTCTTTAATGTGCTTCATTCTTACCAACAAATGAACAATAACTCTCAAAAAATTACACTATGATGAGCGATCTCTATTCGTACATTGTACAATAAATAAAACCGACGGCTTCCGATAAATTTTTCCTGACAACTAAATATTGTAGGCACAGGCGCATTCGGTGTCGTACATCGCTGCCGCGAGCGAGCCACTGGCAACATCTTCGCCGCCAAGTTCATACCCGTCACTGGGGCTATGGAGAAGGAGCTCATCAAGAAGGAGATCGATATCATGAACCACTTGCATCATAGGAAGCTGATCAATCTGCATGACGCCTTCGAAGATGACGATGAGATGGTCCTGATCTTTGAGTTGTAAGTGTATTTTGTTATTGTACCTAAAAAAACACGAAATAACGATGTACTAAGTATATGACACAAAATTAGGTATTTATTAGGCAGCAATGTTTTGCATTTTGTTCCGTAATATAGCGATGTTACAGTAAAATCCAAGGTATATAATATTCGGCAATGTCGCTGGATATTCTGGAACATAAGCCTTCATCAAGGCGATATATCGCTGTATGAAAAAATACAGCTGCTAAATACTTTGCTATATCTGGGTGCACTATTAGTGGACTTCCAGATGAATAAACATTGAATCTCCTCAAGACGACACCACTTTATCCCTTGCATCGGTCAAGTCCTTTAACTTTATTGTCTCCTTTCTAGCCTATCGGGCGGCGAGCTTTTCGAGCGCATCACAGAGCCCGGCTATAACATGAGCGAGGCGGAAGCAGCGCACTACATGCGCCAGATCTGCGAAGGCGTGCGCCACATGCACGAGCAGAACATAATCCACCTCGACCTCAAGCCCGAGAATGTCATGTGCCAGACGCGCACCGGTACCGATGTCAAGGTGAGATCTCGTCAAATACTACGTGTACTATGAATTTCCATAGGTTTAAAGTCTGGGTGGATAAAGCATTGGAAATACCCCTGGTGTTGCAGATGTCCATAGGTGGCGATGACTACTTACCATAAAGTGCAAATAACCCACAAAAATTTAAAAAATACTTATATGTAATTTTAAGCCGGCATCCCTAGCTCATTGCTGAGTGACAATGGACCACAGTTCGAAGAACTTGTAGACCATGTGGAATACTTCCTTCCCTTTTCTTTTTGCTTAGCACTATCCTCGACATCTAAATCTTACAGGCATTCCCTCATATTCTTAACTAGAGACAAAATGCTTATTTTTCCACATCTTTCCAGATCATCGACTTCGGCCTAGCAACAAAACTGGATCCGAACGAAGTAGTCAAGATATCGACTGGCACCGCCGAGTTTGCAGCGCCGGAGATCGTAGAACGCGAGCCGGTCGGCTTCTACACCGATATGTGGGCCGTCGGCGTGCTGTCTTACGTACTGTGAGTGTGTTATCCATAGCTGTTATAACTTGGCAGAAGAGGCTAATGTCAACTAACGAATTGTTTTTAATTGACTTCCATAAATTGGAGATTCTCAATGACACTGTTTTTTGTTGTTTTTTATCCGATTTGGATAATTCTGTTTTTTTATTAAACAGAATGGTCTCGTAGAGACAGTGGCGTAATGCCATTCCAAAGTCGCCGGACCGTATTGTACTGTAAATATTGTTCATATAGAAATGCTAAATCTTTTATTTCATGTTCAAGTGCGTGAACCTTAATCTACAAGATTCTAAGTTCGAACCTTATTTTCATAGTATTTGACCTCATCTATTTTAGATTATTGTTTTTTTTATTTTTTACAAACCAACATAATTTTGCGATTCATAGAATGAGTCTTACAGCTATCTCTGAATGCGCCAAAGGTCTTTAGAGTATTGAAACCTGAATGCGCAAGGCACTTCTAAGACTTGCATAGTAGCTTAGCGGCATACTAGCGCGAGTTAAATCCAACGATATCGGATACGGTCTTCGGCTCTGCACCGTTATGTGTGGTTTTCCATCGCTCCGTGCTTCGGAGGGCACGTTAAGCTGTCGGTCCCGGCTGTTATTCATTGATAGCAGTCGTAAGCCTTGTCAGAGGCCCTCAGGCACCCTAACAAACTGACACCAGAGGCCAGCACTACCTCACACGTCAAGCAACTAGTCCAGCTATTATATTCCTAACTGTAATTTTTGTTCACAGCCTGTCCGGCCTATCGCCATTCGCTGGAAACAACGACATCGATACCCTCAAGAACGTGAAAGCATGCGACTGGGAGTTCGACGAAGAGGCCTTCACACACGTGTCCGACGACGCTAAAGACTTCATTAGAAGACTGCTTGTTAAGAATAAGGAGTAAGTAACTTATATACCTACTAGCTGTGCCCCGCCATTCTCCCTCTTAAGGATAGAATTTCCTTAGAGCACTACTCGAGCACTCAAGGGATAATTCGTTCAAATTTCATATCTCTAGGTTCACCGGCGACTGTGCGTTGTCAATCGGTCAGTATATCACGGTACTATTTTATAGGCATAGATATACTCTGTGGCCATTGGCCGTGTGGTGCCCGGCTTTATAATAGAGCCACCCCTTACCCCACCTGTGCTGAGAGGACCAGCAAGTGGAACTCAAGAAATTACCAGCAGCATATACCTGGTATTATTGCCAACTACTGCGGTCATCAAGACGCTTGCCGCTATTGAACTTTACAAGGCAGTTAACATAAACATTGGTCGGGAGTATCTAAATTCCTGATTTTACGATTTTTTAATTTGAATGCGCGAGCAGTGACGGTCATTGTAAAAACAACAACAGTTTTCAAATTACAATACGAAGTTTTGTACTTTTGAATCAGAGCAGGGAATCTGCAGCATTCCTCCAATTATCGTTTAATTAAGGTATATCAATATCCACGGCATTTTTTCCTGGAGCTAAGGGCACGTTCAGGCGTTAAGTAGATGTCGTATGTAGATTAATAATAATTGAAATATAGAATAATTAAAACTTAAAAATTGATGTCACAATCTATAAACACGGTTATAAGGATTTTGTCAATAATATATCAATAATAAACATTTGAAATCTATAAACACGGTTATAAGGATTTCGTCAATAATATATCAATAATAAACATTTAAAATCTATAAACACGGTTATGAGGATTTCGTCAATAATATATCAATAATAAACATTTAAAATCTATAAACACGGTTATAAGGATTTCGTCAATAATATATCAATAATAAACATTTAAAATCTATAAACACGGTTATAAGGATTTCGTCAATAATAAACATTTAAAATCTATAAACACGGTTACAAGGATTTCGTCAATAATATATCAATAATAAACATTTAAAATCTATAAACACGGTTATAAGGATTTCGTCAATAATATATCAATAATAAACATTTAAAATCTATAAACACGGTTATAAGGATTTCGTCAATAATATATCAATAATAAACATTTAAAATTTATAAACACGGTTATAAGGATTTCGTCAATAATATATCAATAATAAACATTTAAAATCTATAAACACGGTTATAAGGATTTCGTCAATAATATATCAATAATAAACATTTAAAATACACATTATCACAATGAATATGTTTACAATGAATATGTTTACAAAGCTAAGTAAAGATGGGCAAAAATAAAAAAGGTGTGCGGGTATTCAAGTAAATTTTGATAAATACTTACCTGTAGAATTTTATCTTAAATTTCCATTCAAAAAACACTGAAGTATAAACTACAATTTGACCCGATTACATTTTGAATTCATGTTGTAGTATTGTTGGAAACCCAAATATAAACTTATTTTGTGTGTTAAAGCTGCGCACGCTTAGCGCCTGTCATCTGAGCATGCCCTAATTGTACAATGTTGTTTCAGAAAACGTCTGACAGCGCACGAGTGCCTGATGCACAGATGGCTCGCCGGAGACGGCGCCGCGTCGCGCACCACCGCCATCAGCGCCAAGAAGCTGGAAGAGATGAGGAACAGGCTCAGGTCCAAGTACGAGGTACGTACACACTTGGTTTTGTAGTCTTTGTACTGTTGTGTTGACCGGTCTGGTGAATGAAGATATGAATGAACATTGTCTTGCGTTACGTTCCGCTCTTCGGACGTCTTTTAGAGAGGATAACAAGTAAATCATTAAGGTAAGAGAACATACACGACTGCCCAGCCAAAAAAGAACTTTAAAAAACTGTGTCACTCGGGATGATGTAAGGCATTCTAACGATACCCCATACATTCAAATCTGTTCAGGCATTTAAAACTTATAGAGGAACAAAGAAACTCACATATATACATGAATCCTAAAAACATTACACTCCTTTTTCGGGCAGTCGTGTAAAAATACAGCGAAAGAAGGATAGAGAGAGAAAGAAAGAGGAAAATATTGAGAGGGAGAGAGAGAGTGTAATATAGAGAGATAAAGGTTTTAATTGTGAATTATTACCTCATCCACTCCGCATCACAAGTATATATGTATTATGTGTGTATGTCATTTCACATGTAAGTCGAAAAGGTAGTGCCGACCTCTGGAGAGTATCACGCTCACCAAGGGCCTCTGGCATGGTTTAACGACAACCGGGCTGATGACTCATCGTGCCCTCGAAAGCGCGGAGCGATGGCAGATCCGTGCACAACTTATTTAGTCAGTGGTGCGAGGCCTACGATCGAACCCGGTGTCGTTATATAACCTTTCGCCCGCTATCACCCTGTCTCTAGTCAATCAACTGAAACCAAATGGCCTTCCAGAACTGGTCATCATTCCGTCTGCCGATCGGCCGGCTGAGCGAGTACAGTTCGCTGCGCAAACTTCTCATCGAGAAGTGGAAGATATACGACGGACAGTTCGGTAAGTGCACTGGTTCTTCACCACCATCATCATCATCAATCAACATCAGTCCACTGTTGAACATAGGCCCCCACATAATGCACTAGTGCCCGAGTATTTATTTTGTTCTTTTCTTTTTATGTCAGAGACATGCAACTCAAGCAAAAAGTTAATTTTAGAGCCAAATATTTCGTATACCGAACCAAATAGAAAAAAAACTGTCAAAGAAATCTCATCATATAAAACACCTATTCAACGAACCCCCAATCGATGGGATGCTAAAAATATCATATTTTCTTTACTTTTCATGTATGGGAGCCACCCAATATTTTCTTATACACCTGTGTAGCGGGTATCTATCTATACATTAGCCAAATGTTAACATTTAGTGTTAATAGTTTATGTATAAAATGTGTGTGACATACTGACGCACATGACAAAACTATGAGGGTTGCTTGTTGGGCTACGGACCCCTAAAAGCTTCATTTTATTGTTGTCCATTCACATCCTATTTGTCCCGCAGACCGTCGGCAAGCGGCGCCCCGCTTCGTGATCAAGCCCCAGTCCGCGTTCTGCTACGAAGGACAGAGTGTGAAGCTGTACTGCAGGATCATAGCGTGCGCAGCGCCCACCGTCACCTGGACGCACAACAATCACGAGCTGCGACAGTCCGTCAAGTTCATGAAGCGGTGAGTACGGACATGTCCGATAGATGGCGTATAATTCAAGATATTCTTAGTATGTTTGTCGAATGAGTTAGGAACTCTGGTATCAGAGTTTGTCAGGCTGCCCAAGCGCATCTATCGTGGCTTAACGACTGCTCTATGTTAAAAACCGGGACCGACTACTTAATGTGGTCACCGGAGCGACGGCAAATCTGCACATAAATATATAATAACAATTGGAGTGGGACCAAGGATTGAACCCAGAGTTGTTGGATTGCAAAAGTACTCTTTAAGGTGGATTGTCCATGATATGAATTTCACTAGATGGCGCTAATGACAATATGTACTTAATTTATTTCTATAGGCCTTAAATTGCAGTCAGGTTAGATTTAAAACTTATTCGCGGTTAAAATACTATACGATGTTAATGTTTGATCTATATTCTATACTATTCATTGTCAAACTAATATTTTAACAGTATTCGTTCCCTAAAAATTTGGGTTCAATACTTAACTCAAGATCTGAACCCAAACTTATAAGGAACGAATACGGTCAAAATATTAGATTTACAATTATTGAAACTTAAGATTAAATATAATCATTACACGGTAATATAGCCGCCTATAAAGTTTTAAATCGGATCTGATTGCAATTAAAAGCCAAAAAAAATATATTATGCACATATTGTCATTTAGCGCCATCTAGTGTCACTGATGTTGTGAACCATCCACCTTAATACCAATAATATTTCTAAAGGAAAATTTGGACTAGTTTGGCCAAATAGAATAGGTGAGAATGTAAATACAAGCAAGACTTGAATATTTTGTTGTACCTCTACAACTTTGATGTTTGGTTATACCAACACGACAGCTATGCTATTTTGTTGTACATACCTACAGCTATGCTATATTTTGTGCCAACAGCTATGCCGGCGACGACTACTACTTCATCATCAACCGCGCCAAGCTGGAAGATAGAGGAGAGTACATCATCAGAGCAGAGAACCACTACGGGTTCAGAGAGGAAGTTGTCTTCTTGAATGTGCAACGTAAGTACAAAGAAACATTATGGTACAGTTGGTCATTACTGGCTGAGCTTAGCCTGCTAGGTTCAAATCCAGCCCAGGGCAAACATCTGTGTGACCATTTTTTCTCGGGTTGGATGTTTTGGTTTGTTGATATGTCAACATTGTTCTTATAAAGCGTCTATAACAATATTAGGAGACCCATTTTACTGAATTATCCATTACTAGCAGTACCCGCGGCTATTCCAGAGACCTAAAACACTTTTTTTTTTTTTATTACGGACTAGGCAATCGTTTGACCACGATCTCACCTGATGGAAAGCGATGATGTGGTCGAAGGTGTAGCACGCTTGCCTAGTAGATACCTATTCACTCTTGACTTGAACACACCGGGGTTATAGTTTACCGGAAACACTGACGAGGGCAGGGCATTCCACTCCTTATAACCAACACCAATATACCAACATTTGATCTAAATTTTTTCAGGCGTCAAAAAGATTTTTAAGGATTGCACGGCTTCTCCTCTTCAAATTGAAATACCAAGTACACCAGTTTTTAAGTCAAACCAACAAACCAACAACAACAACAGTGAAATACATAAACTGCATCGCAATTGGTCCAGTAGTTTGTACGTGTTGCGCAAACAAACATACATACAGACAGACACGTTTTTTTTAAATGTTATATTCGTGTTCAGTAGCTCACAGTAAGTACCCTAGGCCATATTTTTTATTATCTTTTTTGTACAGACTTTTACGTACCTATTGCTTAATTATAAGTATAGATTGAATGACAAAGATAGAAACCACTCACGTTTATAAGTCGGATCGTTCCTACTATAGTTTCAAGCACATTCGTTGGTCGAAAGTGCAGAAAGCTAGCAGATGTGTTCATAATAACACTTTTAGCCTTCTAGACTGAATCTATTGTCGTTAGACCAAATCAACGTAATGCTATCCTCCCATTAATTAATTAGTTTATCTTTCGTTGCGAGTTGATCAGATCATTAACAAGGAATTAGGTCACGAATGCAGTTAGAGCTATTTATATATCGGGGCTAGGTTCAATGTTTAACGGGGAGTTCAGACTGGGAGAGCAAGCGTTCGAGTAGACAACTGATACAGTAGACACCCACTGTACTTCTTGTGTTGTTTGAATGGATGAGCGAAATAAATAAATCTTTAAATGAAAACTACTATAGCAATTTTTATGGGGACAAAACTGTAAGTTTTACCCTTTGAAATAAGAAATAAATATAATTATCATACAGATCGGTAAATAAATTCGGAGATATGAGTGAATATAATTTTAAAAAACGAGCGAGCCTTACAGTAGTCGTATATGATGTGTAACATCTGTTAACATGTGTAACCTTTTTTACCACTTTGTTAAAACTGTTACACTTTTCACGTTATCACTCCCATATATTGCAGGAAAGCGAGAGGACAGATGTTAAAAAAAACGGGACAAATTATCTAGCCCAAAACTATATCCTAGTTCCCTGTGCTATGGGAACTAGATAACGGATAAACATACATAGATATGAATATTACATCCATGACTCGGAAATAAATATTTCTGTTCATCACACAAATGATTGCACCTTGCAGGATCGAACCCGCGACTGTTTGATTGCCTATCTAGAGTCACTAGCCACTAGACCAACCGGTCCAAATGTGTAACATTGTTAACATTGTTACACATTTCACGAAATCACTCCCATAGGTTGCAGAAAAGCGAGCGGAAAGATATTGCTCATCAAAAATGTTGAATAGAGTACATCTTAATTGATCACTTGGCCATGTTTCTACTATTCAGTCTTTTGAGAAAAACAAAACAGCTGTGACAGACAGATTTCCGATTGTGCATATAGTAGTACTACTAGTAGCTGTCTATTGGCGGGGACAGTAGCTCGCGCAGTGTAAACATGCCACATACAACTGTTCTAATCGTTTTGTACTAAGTAACAGTTTGGCGGAGTTAGAGATAAGACACTTCCGTTGTTAGTATAACAGTGTAGTGGTGACTGGATGTACGCGAATTCAATCTCAAGGATATTTACAAGGATTTATACTGTGTCTAGCTGCAGGTGAAGTGGAATGAAAGGCTTAGTTATTTGTTCAATTTCAGTGATTTATTGCAGAATAGAAATAATGTGTAGTAAGTTTCTGTGTGAAATAATTCATAGAGTGAAAGATATTTCACTTTATTTTTGATATTAAAGTATAACAGAATTAGAAGTCAATAAGTTTTTTTAATAATCAGATAATTGTTTGACTTCTATTTTCATTTGTTATTATAACGTTGACAGAGATAATCATCTGGTTGCTTATAACGTTGACAGAGATAATCATCTGGTTGCTTATAACGTTGACAGAGATAATCATCTGGTTGCTAGTATTGGTAAATATTTTTTATATTTTTTTAATAATTACATCTAATTGATTAGTCACCGATTTAAAATTCTACATTAAATTGTTTTTACGTAAACTAATGCTACATAGTCATCTTGTAGGGACTATGGAAAGCCCAAAACTTCCAGAACTCAAAAAGGAACAAAAGATTTCAATTCCTATTTAAAGGCTTTGTCGACTTTATTTGTGATAATTAATAAAAGTTAGGGAGGGATCTGGAGGGAAAGAATATTGAAGCTAGCAAATTTTACGCAAAGGATACATTCGCTTATTTTAAAAGTATGTAAAGCTACATTCAAACTTTTTTGAAAAGTTGCTTGCTTCAGCCGGGAATCGAAACAAATGCGAAAAAATAACATCGTGTATTATTATGGCACCAATCGATAGCAAAGAATAAGAAAAAGAATATTTTTTTTTCTGAAATCTGGTTCTTTGAAATCATAAGAATCATATGTTTATTGCACTCTAGTTGCTCTTGCACTTTTCCTGTTTTCCTACAGAAAAAATGCAATTTTCGGGGAAAAAGTAGCCTACGCCCATCTAGAAATAGAACGTTCTTTCCACTTGACCCCCCCCCCCCCTCTCTATCCCTCTAGCCCCCCCTTTTGGAACCCCTAGGATGTCCAGGGATACTTACTATTACACTTGGTACCAGGGGGTTCAAGAATAATTACATAAACTTTAATTTCACTCGATTCATAAACGAAAAAGAAAATAATAGTTTCCACTTTCCCTCCAGGTCAGATCTTTTACCCTTTTTAGATGATTTTTAATCTCAAATCGCGTTTTTGCGTTATTTATGACGGAGCGGTTGTCGTATCGTAACAGCCACGTTGCAGGCGCGCTAATATGGAAGTTATTTCAATGGGATTACGGTCTATATTTGCACCGACTAGCATCGAGCTGCTAATTGGCTGTGTACGCCTTATTCTAAAATGTAACTACCGTAAACCTTCGTAATTGCCATAAGAGTTGAGGTACAAAATCGTACAAGAAATCCTTTGTTTGCTTGTCTTGTGACGTAGTGCTGGCCTTTGGTGTCACAGTTTTTCAGGCCGCCCGAGGGCCTCTGACGTGGCTAAACGAATGCTATCAATCAATACCAGCTGGGTGCGACATGCTTACAAGTCCCTAATGCTTACTGTTTCCCCCCCAGCGGTCCCCAAGGTCCAGCGCACACACCTGGCCGAAGCGCCGCGCCGTCGCGAGGCGCTGCCCTACACCTTCTGGCAGGAGTCTTCAGAGACGGCGCCCGCCTTCACGTTCCAGCTGCGGCCGCGCGTCATGCAGGCGCGCGACACCTGCAAGCTGCTCTGCTGCCTCAGCGGCAAACCAACACCCACCGTCAAATGGTAAGTGGCAAGAAATAATTATCAAAAAAATAATACTGAACCAACTTTGATTTTTTTAAATGCGACCTGATCAGAGTCCTACACTACTAGTAAAAAAAAACAATTCGGTTCCATAGTTTTCGAGATATAAATAACAATAACAATACAGACGGCTTGAAAACCTCCTCTTTTTAGAAGTCTGTCTGTCTTGAAACTCTGCCTACAATCAGGCAGAGTTTTTAATCGACTGTCTGCAGCAGTCTTTGTTTTCCTCCAGCTATCCTAGTGTAGTCTTATATGGTAGCCTGGGTAGAAATTGGCATGTCCTGGGTAGAAATAGGGAAGGCATAGGTAGAAATTGGGATCACTTGGGCTGATATTGGAACAGCTTTTGTAGAAATTGGAATGGCTTGGGTAGAAAATAGGTATTGTCATATATGATGCTTTTTAACTTATAAGCTTTAATTTTTAGCTCCTTACTTGTTAGTTTTGTATAATGTAATTTTATTATTATTTTTAATATCAGTTTGTTTAATTTAGTTATTGTCTATCTTTTTATGCAGCTGTGCATGTGTGTATGACCGTGACATCACCTAACGGCTCCAAAGGAAGATCAGCGTTGGTTAACAACCAGCATTATGCTGAGTTGGGGCCGATTTGTGAATTACTCATGCAAATTTTTATTTTCTTTTGTGTTGTTTGTCGCAAATAAAGTTTTTTCTATTTCTATTTCTATATACAAAAATTGAGATAGACTAGATACACATTTTGATGGTGTTGGTAGAAATTGGTATGGCTTGGGTAGAATTTGGGATAGCTTGGGTAGAAAATAGAATAGTCTTGGGATGGCTTGGGTTAAAACAACGCGGTGCTTGAGTGGCGGATCCGGGACTTACACGTCCGACGCATTGAATAACCAAACTTTTCTTCTAGGTTCAAGGACAAGCGCGAGCTGTCGAAGTACGACTACGCGATGACAAGCTCAGATGGCGTCATCACGCTTGAAATCGTCGACTGTCAGCCCGGAGACAGCGGCAAGTACACCTGCGTCGCCACCAACTGTCACGGCACCGACGAGACCTCCTGCGTGGTCATCGTTGAAGGTAAGAATATACATACAAAACCCCATCAATAAGACAACAATCACTTATTTTTGATGTCACAAACGGAAATTGCAGTCGGATCGCTTAAACTATAGTTTCACTCACATATGGTGGTCTTATATTGACCGATGTAGCGACAGCCTCTAGTACTGCAGTATATTGACCGATGTGGTGACGGCTTTTAGTACTATAGTATATTGACCGATGTGGTGACATTCCAGGCGAGGTGACGTCACCGGAGCAGCAGCAGATGGTCCACAACTTCCTGCACTCCGGCGACAGGCGATACATCGAGAAACCGCTCAAGCCCGCACCACCACCGATTATCACCAAGACGAAGGTATGTATTTTGAATGTGTTAGTGTTGACCTCTGGTTCACAGTTTGTCCTGCCGAAGGAGTTTGACGTGGCTTAACGACTGCTGACAATTGGCTAGATGGCTTATCATGCCCTCCGCAGTAGAGAGCGATGACAAAACCGCAAACAACTTATCACTTACTAGCTGCGCCCCGTGGTTTTATCTGTAGACACTGATGCAAAGTAACTTAAGTGGTTCTGGATTATCTATATATAATATCTATATACCTAATTTCATCAAAATCCTTTCAACGGTTTCAGCGCTGGGTAACAAACATGCATATATTATTTATAATTTTGTTTTGTTTTGTGTTGTTTTTTTGTTCATTTTGTTTATTATTTATAATTTTTAAATTAGGCTTGTTTTAAATAAAGCGTCTAGTAACTTTTGAAAATAGGTTTTAAGTAGTTAGTTTAATATTATAATAATCATCAACAGCCTACAATAGTCCACTGCTGGACATAGGCCTCTCCTAATGCACGCCACTGAGCCTGATCTTCGGCTCTTCTCACGTAATTGCTGCCAGCTACTTTGCGTAGGTCGTCGTTCAATCTAGCGGGTGGGCGTTCTACACTACGTTTGCCGATTCGCGGTCTCCGCTCAAGAACTCTTTCTTTTTAGTTGAAAGGTAATCACAAATGTTCCATGTTCAGGTGACAATCGACCCGCCTTCCAAAACGGGCCCCCGGCCGAAGTACTCCCCGCAGACCTCCGTGGAGGCGAGCAAGAAGAAGTACGGAGCGAAACTAGACTCCGACGCGTCCTCCCGGTCCAGGAGCACTACCAAGGAACTAGTCTGTGAGTACCGGGGATCTGTCACAATATAGTATTCAAATTGTAATTGTTTTATATGCGTTACTATGGGTATACGAATATATTTCAATAATTATAAGTACAGTGAGGTGTGCAAAACTATTTAGATAAATTTAATATCATTAGGCAAGCCATAAAAAACTCTTAGTAATGATTTCTACAATTCTAAGTGAAGTAAATGTCAACGATACAATATTATTACAAAAATATATATTAAAAAATGACAAGAAATAGCAATAGTCATATATAAGAATATCAAGATTAAGCGTATAAATGATTAAATATTTCAAATTTTATGTATTACGATGTTTTGTCGTTAATAAATTAATTTATCGTATAATATGCCTCCTCGCTTGTACATTATCGTTAAGACTCGGTCGTGTGTAGATGCCGAAATCTATAGACATGGTTAAAAGGATTTCAAGAATAATATTTCATAAATAAACATTTAAAATATATTTTCATTATCACAGTGAATGTGTTTACCATGTACTTACTAGCTCCAAAATTTAAAACTCATGTTTTAACTAACAAAACAAGGTAAAGTTAGTCAAAAATAAGAAAGGTAGCGGCAAATGTTCAAGCAAATGTTGATACTTTTAACTGTAGAATGTCATCTCAAACTTATATTAAAAAAAACAAATGTTCAAACTACAATTTGTAATGCTTACATTTTGAATTCAACCCGCTTTAGAGAATTGATTATAATGCCATCTACCTTGGTTGTATTTTTCAGTACCAGCATCGGACTCTACAATGTGCAAGCCTTCGTTCGCCCGCTCGTTACCCGATGTGCTGACCGCGCACGACGGCGCGCCACTCCTGCTGTCCTGCTCCGTGCGGGGAGACCCCGACCCAAGGGTCGAGTGGTACAAGAACGGCAAGCCGCTGCACTCTTCTGAGGTGAGACATGACTAGCAACACTCAGCGACGCTCGACAGTGCTAGCAACACACGTCAGTAACACTACAGTGTTAGCAACACTGGACAGTACTAGCAATGCGATAGTAGCCTAATAACGGTACAATAGTGCAACTTGGATCCAACGATGCCGCCTATATTGGGCTCGGTTCTAGGCTCCGCACACGATTTTCCATTGCTTCGTGCTTCGGAAAGCACGAAGCAATGGAATGGCTGTCGGTCTCGGCTGTTATTTATCAATACCAGTCAAAGCCGTGTCAGAGGCCGCTAAGGCCTCAGGCCTCAGCGGCCTGACTTACTGACACCAGAGGCCAGCACCATTTCATACGAGAAACAAACTATCCATACTTAAGGACTAGCAAGACTCGATAGTATTAGCGATAAATTGTCAGTACTTGCAATACTCAACAGTAATAGCAACATCTAGCAATACTCGACAGAACAATATAAATTGATCAAATATTAACCGTTATCCTTGATGTTCAGGTGGTAGACCTCAAGTACAAGAACGGAGTGGCTTCTCTAGCGATCAAAGAAATATTCCCAGAGGACGAGGCTGAGTACTCACTCAAGGCCATCAACAGCCAGGGCGAGGTCGAGACCAAGTGCAAGGTCACCGTTAAACGTGAGTACACCTTGTATAATATTAGACCTCCAGTACAAGAACTGAGTAGATTCAGTAGCAATCACAGAATTATATGCAGAGGACAAGGCCGAGTACTCACTCAAGGCCATCAACAGCCAGGGCGAGGTCGAGACCAAGTGCAAGGTCACCGTTAAACGTGAGTACACCTTGTATAATATTAGACCTCCAGTACAAGAACTGAGTAGATTCAGTAGCAATCACAGAATTATATGCAGAGGACAAGGCCGAGTACTCACTCAAGGCCATTAACAGTCAGGGCGAGGTCGAGACCAAGTGCAAGGTCACCGTTAAACGTGAGTACACCTTGTATAATATTAGACCTCCAGTACAAGAACTGAGTAGATTCAGTAGCAATCACAGAATTATATGCAGAGGACAAGGCCGAGTACTCACTCAAGGCCTTCAACAGCCAGGGCGAGGTTGAGACCAAGTGTAAGGTCACCGTTAAACGTGAGTACACCTTGTATAATATTAGACCTCAAGTACAAGAACTGAGTAGATTCAGTAGCAATCACAGAATTATACGCAGAGGACAAGGCCGAGTACTCACTCAAGGCCTTCAACAGCCAGGGCGAGGTTGAGACCAAGTGCAAGGTCACCGTTAAACGTGAGTACGCCTTGTATAATATTAGACCTCAAGTACAAGAACTGAGTAGATTCAGAAGCAATCACAGAATTATACGCAGAGGACAAGGCCGAGTACTCACTCAAGGCCTTCAACAGCCAGGGCGAGGTTGAGACCAAGTGCAAGGTCACCGTTAAACGTGAGTACATCCTTCTATTTTAAAGTTCAAGTTCTAGAACAGAGTGGCTTCAGTAGCGATCACAGAATTATACTCAGAGGACAAGGCCGAGTACTCACTCAAGGCCATCAACGGTTAGGGCGATATCGAGGCCAAGTGCAAGATCATCGTCAAACATGAAACGAAACTAGTATTCAAGATTTTATTGAATACTAAGGCCTCAACTTTGTCTTATGATAAAAGCTCGTGCCACACGGCTTCACTTAAATATTGTATTAAATGCATAGATTGATTACCTAGTCTATTCTGAGCTATCTGCACTATAGAACCGAATACGAAACAAGCTCTTGTTATAATACGATTACTTTACTGATGTTATACTGATGATATAGATGTTGCTATAGCAACATCTATTGATAAGTAAAGTATTCGGGATAAATTTTTGCTTATGCGTTAATCTAGTCCCTAAGAAATATTTCAGTAAAATCCTCAACAATATCCTTCAATATTTTTGTTCGGTAACAATCATATATTCGTCTTTTTCTTCTATTTGTGATACTGTCCATCTAAAGGTTGTCAGGAAGAGATTGATATGACCGCTTATTGTACTACCATAGTTTTATTATAGTAATTATAAAAGTATTTACAATAAAGAGTTTCGTATCGTATCGTATATAATATGAACCATTTATTTCTAAATGCTAAACCGATTTTCATATCGTTTCCAGCGATGGAAGGCAGCACGGCAGCTGACAAAGTGAAGCCAGGCGACAAGCCGCCCAGAATAGTCGACCACGCGAAGTCGCAGATTGTAAAAGACGGTGATGCCGTGACGCTCTCATGCAGGTACGTGCAGTCTTCTACCACTACACATTCATAGTTGTTCATGTAATCACCAGTTGTAAAGAGGAGCACCAAGACCTCTTGCGGAAATAGTAGTATACATGCAAATGCAAAATAATGTGGTACCTTTTCCGTAGTAGTTAGAAGCTTTTGATCTTAAACATCGGGTCTATTTTGAAGAAAAACTTAACTGCGTTCTTTGATTTCCCAAAAAAAGTAAAGCAGGCGTAAAAAAAAGTTCTCAATCAACTCTATTTCACACCAGGTCTTTTTCCAAAAGTGACTTATTAAGAACATAATGTTTCGTTGCAATTGTTCGCATGGACCTCGGAATAGTGTGGCGAAAGGCACCTCATAATATAAGTACGGAAAAAGTTTTTTTTAACACGCTTTAATTTCACCTGTATGTATGTAACGGGATCTTTGAACTCGATTTTTACCCATTTTAAATGGTCAGATTAATTCAAAATTTTGCACACTCATCAGGTCCCGATGACAATATATATTTTTTTGTCCCATTATCCTAATCAGGATCTTAAACCGAACTAAAAAAGTAAAAAAAATATTTTAATATAAGAATAAAGTGATTAACGAGATAATTAATGTCACTGTAAAACACTTTTTAAATAGTTTTTCTGGTGTGAAATACAGTTGACCAACTTGGACTCCGTATCTTTTTTGAAAATTTTATTTTCTTTGTAACTTTTTTTTTTTTGGAAATGCAGTATTTAATTGTTTCTTCAAACTAGACCCGATGTTTCCTAAGAACATAAACTTCTAACTACAAAGAAAAAGATACCGTCCCCCTTTATTTCTTCACTTCTGTATATATTTTACCCCTTTCTTCACTTCTGTATATATTTTACCCCTTTCTTCACTTCTGTATATAAGGTCGCTGCTCGAAAAAAATATGTAACCTGTGTAACGAACATGTGTGATATCGTTTTCGACGAATTAGGTTGCCTCTAAAAAAAGTATCATAAAGAGCTGCCTGTAGAAAAAGTATTATAATGTAACTTTTAGAAAAACTATTGTTCTATAGTCTCTGGAAAAAGTATAATAAGTTGGCCTTTACAAAAGTATTATAATGTAACTTTTAGAAAAACTATTCTTATTGTTCTATTGTCTCTGGAAAAAGTATAATAAGTTGGCCTTTACAAAAGTATTATAATGTAACTTTTAGAAAAACTATTCTTATTGTTCTATTGTCTCTGGAAAAAGTATAATAAGTTGGCCTTTACAAAAGTATTATAATGTAACTTTTAGAAAAACTATTCTTATTGTTCTATTGTCTCTGGAAAAAGTATAATAAGTTGGCCTTTACAAAAGTATTATAATGTAACTTTTAGAAAAACTATTCTTATTGTTCTATTGTCTCTGGAAAAAGTATAATAAGTTGGCCTTTACAAAAGTATTATAATGTAACTTTTAGAAAAACTATTCTTATTGTTCTATTGTCTCTGGAAAAAGTATAATAAGTTGGCCTTTACAAAAAGTATTACGAGTATAAACCTGCCATTGAATAACATCACTTAAATATTAAAAGGTTATGGAAAAAGTAATGTGAGTTTGCTTAAGGAGTATTATGACATTGTTTCAATTGTCCAGGATCGTGGGCGCGGAACGATTCGACGTCGTCTGGCTGCACAACAACAAGGAGATCAAGCCCTCCAAGGACTTCCAGTACTCCAGCGAGGCCAACATACACAAGCTCAACATCGCCGAGATCTTCCCAGAGGATGCCGGTAGGTTACACCGTATTTTTAGAACCATATTACATTGTTTTCCGTTGAAATTGTAACCCCCATATCTCAGCATTCTTGCGACCATTTTCTCAATGGTTCAAATGCTTACTCAACATTATATTATTCTACGTATCTACTCAATTCCATGAAGATCGGATCAACGGCCCAAAAGTTATCGTCGGACACACGATGATTTGTACAAGTTGATTTGGAGGCCTCGCTTGGTCAATTAATGGTTTGATACCTTTGATTTCATAATATTATTTTTCCAGTCTTCGGATGGACCCACGCCACGTTTACAACCACGCATGCGTGTAAATAATTGGAACAATGGTTCCAAACATTTGAACTCAGTTAAACTATTAAAACCGGAAACTAATCGGAAATTAAAATGACTATTGGAGACCCCATGTCCAGCTGTAATCTGCCTCAGCCTTGTTTATGATGATACGAGTAATAAAGAGAATTCAAAAGCTCAAATATCAACGCCAAAGCCTACGCTAGGACATAATTATCATCATCAGCCCGTGTCGGACCACTGCTGGACATAGGCGTCTCTGAAAGCACGCGAGTTATCCCGAACTTTGACTCTATTTCCAACTTGCGTATTTCGTCCCTTGATTTAGCCGGAGGGCGTCCTTCACTCACATAATCCGCTTGTGTCATTCCACTGCTGGGCACTATGCCTCTTCCAAAGCATGCCACTGAGCCCGTTCTTCGGTTCTTTCCAACTGCTGCCAGCCATTTTGCGTACATGGTTGCTCCACCTAGCCGGAGGGCGCCCAGCTTTTTCCGAGTCACGACTTCCACAGACTACATGAAAAAAATGTTTTCCGTTCCAGGCGTGTACACGTGCGAGGCGTTCAATGACGCCGGCGAGTCGTTCTCGTCGTGCACTCTCGTAGTGAGCGTGCCCGGCGAGACTCCCGCCACGCCGCTGTACGACGCGTTCCCGGGATCGGCCACGCTCGCCACAAGTGAACCCGCTGTATTCACCGCTGCGCTGGACAAGGTACGAACATCATTATTTGGAAGCGGCCACTGCTGAACACAAACTGTGTGCTCCGTCTCTCACTCACAAATATATATGCCTGATGGAAAATGACCCAGCATTATTGTGAACGTAACTACTACACGGATGTACTATACATGTCTTGATCATATTACAGTACGTTGATTGCTGTGAGCAAGACTTTCAAACCATCTGTCAAAATATGTGATGTTTATGGTTCTGTTTTATAAAGAAAACTTTCCCGAACAACATGGAGCTGTAAGATGTACACCCCCTAATGTTGGCGATGTGGCACTCTTAGACTTCCTTGGTCTTTCATAGTTGTAGTCTCTAAACTGAAATTCATAATTTGTTATCCAAATACTAACATTCGTACCAAGACTATTGTTATCAAATGAAAACGATTAACATTACGTATACTATTTGCTTTACTTATACTTCTTATATTATTTGTTCACAGCCACCACTCCAGTTGCAGTGGCTCAAGGACGGCAAGCCGATCGATGAAACGTCCGCTAGGTATAGGTTCACAATGGAGGGCACTTCCACCTACAGGCTCCAGATCGTCAAATCCACCTCCGACGACGCTGGACAGTACCAGGCCCGAGCCGTAGGATCCAAGGGAGACTCCCTAGCCGCCTTCTATCTCAACGTCGTTGACTAAAAGAACTGATAACAGCACGGGACCCAACATGCTACCCTGTGGCATCCCCATTTATTTTGAAACTGGACTTTAAACGATTTTTTTATACAATCCGGAATCGTAATGCGTGTAAAATTATGATGAAAACGTTTTTTATTTATGAATTATTTATTTATTATCTAGGATAAGTGTTACACCCTGTCGAAAGCCTATGAGAAGTCTGGACGTAGATTCGCGCTCTCTAGTCACTGTTTTTTTTTAATTTATTGATGAAGTATATCCGTTGTTATTTTCTTTTCGTTTATTTATCGTCCTAACAGATATTGCAGCTTCTTTAAAAATAAGCTTGAGTTAATCAATGTTGCGATTGGTTTTGTTTGGTCGGGTCCGGGCCAACTATTCGGGGTTATTCCTCGCCACCACGGAATGTCCCCGGATTGATCGCCAAACCAGCGCCGAACGAAATCCCTAATATTATTTTTATATAAATTTAACTGTATTATTTAATTGTACATAATTTAATTTATATCATGTGACCGCGTATTTTATAAATAAATATGTATACCTAAAAATAAATAGTTTTGTTTTATTTCAATTTGTAATTTAAAGTTCTTAAATTTCTAACCCGTTTACGGCGAAGCAGTGTTATGTACCTATTGAACTGTAATAAGATAATATAAGATAACAGATTTTTCACAGTTATTTTGAAACCCTTTCTCACAATCTAGTTGAAAACTATCTTGTGATAGTATTCCTACAGTCGGCAGTATAAGTTAGCTTGTGATACTGCGAATATACGTCACGGTTCAATAGCGCTCGGCAAAAGTGGAGGGGGTACTTTGTGCAAGTGTACATTCGCGCATAAAATTATTGGGCAATGACCCGTCCACCCACTATACTATCACCACCCACTATCTCGATCGTCATATGAAATGACGATCTCGATGAGATCTAAGCTTTACGTAATTAAACTACTAGTCTACGATCACTAGTTTCAGAGTTATAGCCCTTTTAAGTTTGACAGCTGTCATCCAAAACGAAGATGTCGATGAGAGCTATCACTTCTGTAAAGAAACTACTAGTCTAGGATCACTATTTTCAGAGTTTAAGCCCTTTTAAATTCGACAGTTGAGATCTATCATTTATGTAAAGAAACTACCAGTCTAGGATAAATAGTTCCAGTGTGCGTTTTTAAGTTTGACAGCTGTCATCCAAAACGAAGATATCGATGAGATCTATCACTTCTGTAAAGAAACTACTAGTCTAGGGCTGTGTTCACTTACACGCTCGAATCATCCGTGCGATTATCGCTCGATCATCCGGAGTTAGTGAACGATTTTGGACGTCCACATAGAACTGACAACTGTCAAGTGTCAGTTTCATACTATTCCTCCCCTCCCCTACTATTTTTCGGATGACCCAGGCGAACGCCCGACGACGCCGTGAACGATTTCGAGTGTACGCGCGGGTGATCCGTGCGTCCTCGAACGTTAAAGTGAACGGGCCCTAGGATCGTTAGTTTCAAACTTATAGCTATTTTAACTTTGACAGCTGTCATCCAAAATGAAGAAATCGATGAGATATTGAGAGGTGTTGACGTATGACTTTGAAGTTTGACATGTCATTTTGATATCTGTCGTCTGTCACTTTGACACCTGTTACATTGAGACCTGTCACTTTGACACATGTCACTTTAAAATGTCTTGCTGCCTAAGTATTATGTTGTTTTCTTCATAAAAGTAGTCATCTTAATAGTCATTGCCCAAAATTATTAAGTGTTGTTCTAGCGGAGATGTGATTGTGAGCGGATTGTTGTAGCGGACGGGTGAAATTAACCAAATAACCCACATAAAAAAAAAAACGAGTTTTAAGTAACTATCTAATTTGTTTGTAGTTTAATGTATGAAAAAAAGATTGTTTTAGAATGATTTATGTAATGGCAAAATAAAGAAATAGATTTTATGTTTAATTTTTAACTAGCTGCGCCCCGCGGCTTTGCCCGCGTACAAGTTTTGCTCGTAAGCTTCTACCCCCTCCCCCCCCCTCCTCTAAAACAACCACAGCAACATAATTTTTTGTATTTCAAAAATAATAAATGTCACTTTGACACCTCACACTTTAAGCACCCTTAAAATCTCATGATTTTTAGTATCAAAAACTTCAAAAGCTCAAATCTTCAAATCAAATCTCAAAATTGATTTACATATATGTACTCGTATATACTAGCTGTCCCACCCGCGACTTCGTGCGCGCGGACTACATTTTATCGCGAAAAAAGCAATCTAAGTTCTTCTAGGATAATAAAATCCATTGCAAAAGTTCGTATAGCACCAATGTTATTGATGTTTTTTGACAGAGTTGTTATTTCGTTTCCATAACAGTTTCCGTTCCTTACAGAGAGTAATCAACATTTTCAAGTTTTCCCGTGGAAACTTACATTTTTCCGGGATAAAAAGTATCCTATGTTTTATTCCAGGATATAAGCGATCTCCATTCCAAATTTCATCAAAATCTGTCCAGCCGTTATCGCGTGAAAGCTCCCCAAACAAACAGACAACGTTTCACTTTATAGTAATAGTACTGTTTGATAGTAAACCATGTTATCTCGAATGGGTTGCGTGGCATACCACCCAGACCTCCATCGGAGGCAGTCTTAAAATATGGTGATTTTGTTCGGCCAAAATTGTATCTATTGAAAATGTTTTGAATTGTTCCATTTGCTTTGATTACTTTATATAGTTCCGGCTTTCAGCATATTGGTTTCGTATTCTATTCCTTTTTCAGTGAGCCAAGCTATCTGCTTTTTTGAGTTTGATGTGGGCGCGAGGTCGAATTGTTTGTTGTGAAATGAAGCGTTGTCGACCAACACGAAAGAATTTGATTTCAAATTCAAAAATTATATTTATTTGTAAGAATATTGTGTGAAATAAGATGTTCATGGTTAGTATAGTGCAATATTCTACCGTTTCCGGTGTACAAAATATTATTAATGGGATTGTTCATCATCATCATCATCATCATGTCAGCCTTTAGAAGTCCACTGCTGAACATAGGCCTCCCCCAAAGAGCGCTGACGCATGACGAGCGATCTTGTGCCACCTCCATCCACCGACTTCCTGCGCTGGCTACAATGTCGTCGGTCCATCGTGTGGGGGGTCTCCCCACACTTCGCTTGCTTGTTCGTGGTCGCCATTCAAGAACCATTATTCCCCAACGGTTGTAAGTTCTGTGACTTATATGGCCTGTCCATTGCCACTTCAACTTAAAAACTCTGAGAGCTATGTCGATAACCTTCGTTCTTCTACGGATTTCCTCATTTCGGATTCTATCACGTTTCACGTCTCAGTGCCGTATGTCATCACTGGCAACACGCACTGATTATAAACTTTCGTCTTGAGGCTCTGCGGTATCTGCGACGAGAAGATATGGCGTAATTTCCCGAACACTGCCCATCTGAGTTAGATTCGTTGGTTGACCGTTCAGTCTTTGTCGAAGTTGTATCTACCCAGTTGGATGGCCTGACCCAAGTAGACATAGTGATCAACAGCTTCGATTATAACGTTCCCAACATAAACCGGCATGGGTACGACATGACCATTTGACATGATGTTCATCTTGCCCATGTTCATTTTAAGACCCACCTGTTGGGAAACAATATTGAGGTCACTGAGCATTGTGCTTAGGTCTTCCAGGGTTTCAGCCATGATGACTATATCATCAGCAAATCGAAGGTGAGTGATGTATTCGCCATTGATATTAACACCAAATCCGTTCCAGTTCAGAAGTTTGAATATATCTTCCAGTGCAGAGGTGAACAGTTTCGGAGGAATAACGTCTCCCTGTCTTACCCCTTTTTTGCAACTGGATAGAATTCGTGCTTTGATCCTGAAGACGAACTGTCATGGTAGCCTTGCTCTACAAACACTTCAACACTTCGATGTACCGGTAATCAATCTAGCATCGCTGTAATGACTGTAGCACTGCCCAGGTCTCGACTGAATCAAAGGCTTTCTCGTAGTCCACAAACGCTAGATATAGTGGCCGATTATACTTTTCGGTCTTCTGTATAATTAGCCGGAGCGTATGGATGTGGTCTACGGTGCCTTTACGAAATACAGCTTGTTCGGGAGGCTGAAAGTCGTCAAACCTACGAGCGAAACGGTTTGTAACTACTCTCGAAAACAGCTTATAGACGTGGCTCAGCAGCGAAATTTCCCTAGAATTCTTCAAGAGGGTTTTATCACCTTAAAGAACAAAACCACTACGCTCCTGTGCCAGTACCTTCGAGTATGACGGCTTCTGAAGGACTTTAAGTACCGGTGCTCCACCCGCTTTCAGTAGCTCTGTCGGTTTTCCGTCCTCCCCTGGTGCCTTGTTGCTCTTAAGCTGTTTGAGAGCCATTCTGATCTCGTATAGGCTGACGTCCGGGATATCTCCGGTATAATGTCGGGTCAAACGGGCTCTTGCATCGCTAGTCATGCTAGGAGGACTACGCGATGAGGTGTATAATTGCCCATAGAACTTCTCGAGCTTACTCAAAATCTCTGACTTCGACGAAACGATGCTGCCACCGTTGATTTTCAGCTTCGTCAACAGGTTTTGCCCAATAGACAAATCTCTTGCGAACACTTTGGAGCCCTTGTTGCGTTCTATTGCGTTCTTAATACAGGTAGTAATTATTATACGAACGCAAATCGTGTCGCATTGACTTGGAGATCTGCTTATTAAGCAAGCTGTAACTCGACATATCCACTGAAGACTGCAGCCTCATCTCGCCCCGTTCTGCCATAAGTTTGAGTGAATACTCAGAGAGTTTCTGTGTTCTATTTTTGCGGGGGTCTTAAAGAACTCCGACCCGACCGCGTGCACAATGGGATTGTTATTAATGGGATATTAGGCATTAATTGAGTTCGGATCCATCTTTCATAATTTTCATAGTTCATGGTAGTCGCCAGATTTACAGCCTGCATTAAAAGTAAGCAAAGCGTTTGGTACATAGCCTGCTCAGAGCTAGCATGTACGTTTACCACGCTTTAGCCTTTTGATATTTGTTTTTTCAGTCTCTGTGTAGATCCATCACCATCTGTCCAGGTTTTGGGTTTCGAATGAGACGAATCAACGTACGATTCCTCTGTGAAATTTATAGGTCATCCCTCTTGACGATATTTTCTTAATTTTTTAGGTACTCGATCCGCTGTTGGCGTATATTGGACGTCTCAATGAGAATTTTTCGGTTGTGTTTAGTATTTTTCCACCGAAATCATCCTCATTCCATTCTAAATCCTTAACTATCCTCTGAGGCCTACTTCTGATCCTTGAAAATTAATATGTGCCTGTAATTTTCTTTTTATTTTCTCAACAGTACGAAGCTCTTTATTCGACTGGTGAAAGTTGTGGATGCACCTTTTCATCACACCTTGGTCAAAATTATCAATTTTAGTTACCTACTGGTTTTACTCTCGGGCCTTACCAGGTGTTCTGAACACTGCAATTAACTCAGAATTATCTGCTAGTGTTGAAATATTCCTAACAGTGCCTACAGACATTTATGTAGGAAGTGTTGTCCGTTTCTGACATTGATTTAGATTAAAAATGGTCCGTGTTTCCATTTGTTTTTTTTACTTTCTACAATTTCTTCTCGCATCGCTTAATTTATTTTATTGCACATTTCAGAACGAATAAGTGATTACCTACCGAAACCGAAGTATATGTATAAACAACGCTATGCTCGACTATACCTAGGGGACTTGAGACGCGCGAATGGGGCGAGTCGGGGGTCGGGGGAAAGGTGACTGAGCGACCAATACAGTACCGGCGGCCGGGCGCCTCTCCCGTCGCACCATCTTGCCAAACAGACCTAAAGATCGATATCTTTTAAGGTCAGCGCTATTAAACCGTGACGGCACCTGTACCCCTAGTACGAGTTTTTATAGTTTTCGAAAACGAAATGTAGTTTCGTTTAGTTCCATACATTTACTGGCAGTGCCTCTAGCGGAAACTTGCAGGAACTAAAATCGGTAGTACGGGTTTTAGCATATTGTAGTATTCGAATTCGATAAAAGTTTTCGAGTACATATTCTTTGCATTTTGGCAGTACGAGTTTTTTTTTATTGTTGGAGGTCTTCCAACAATAAAAAAAAACTCGTACTCGTACAAAACCGGAAAATACGTTGTAAACATTAATGAAAAGATTACACAGTGTTAACTTAAGAAAACGTATTCCCTTCTAGATATTGCTTAGCCTATATTGTCTAGTCTTAGCCAAATTAAGGAACAAAGAAAAGCATTTCTTTTTACTATCAAGGTTTCTAACGACGTTATCAGTGAGCACGAGGAACGCATCAGAGTTTGACTTTGTTACGACGAAATCCAAATTGATTGGAAGAGAGTATATTTTTATCTGCTAAATATTTGATTAGTCTGACTCAAAAACTTTGAAGAAAGAGATTAGAACTGAAGTGGGGCGATAGTTAATATAGTTATTGACACAGTCTCTGTGTCCAGCCCTTCGAGCATTGGTTTTCCCAAAACTTGCGAAATAGGATTTGACTGAGCTTAAAGATAAGTCAATGAATCCTGCAAGCGTAAAAGTTCAGCATCTGATTCCATAGCTTTACCAGTTCCTGTAATATTTTTAATAACATTCCAAATTTGTTTATTATTTTTACCAGCTTTTGATAACTCATTTCTCTTGTTTCACTTTTTTTTAACAACCTGTGCAAAGAAGCAAAAATTGCTTTATCTACTATAGCTATTTTTCAGTAAGTACTAAATTGTTAGGGGATATTTTAATTTGCCGTGGAGTCGGTCCCTATGCATGATGCACCTTAGCATACCAGGCGTTAGCCACGGCTTTAGGATTCTCTTACATGGGACTGGGACAGTAGTAGAACTTTTGCTAATAACTTCTTTCAAAGTTGAGACTAGATCTAGCAGCTGAGTTTGGGTCCGCATATATTGGAGAAAAATCAATATTCTGCATTTCATAGTAAAGGAGCGTTTCATCATTTTTTGTGATTGTTTTCATAATATGGCTATAGTTTACTTTGGTTTAGAGGCTGTTAAGGACCGCATTGTGATCAGTGATCGTAGGGTTCAGTTTTAGTTTGGCTAGGTAGTTTAGTTTTGACTTTATAAGTATGTTTTTTAAGTGTTTATTTCCAATCCGATTTTCCTATAATAGCACTATAAACTTTAGCCGTTTTTTGATTAAAATATGCGGGTAGGCGCATTGGTGCAGTTAAAAAATATTGTCTGGAATACATGTATACATTTTTCTTGAATTGCTGGTAGGTAATCTTGAAACAAGATAGTTAATGTTATAGTTCCATAGTCGAAACTTTAGTCGTGGTGGGTAAACAAGATAGTTAATGTTATAGTTCCATAGTCGAAACTTTAGTCGTGGTGGGTAAACAAGATAGTTAATGTTATAGTTCCATAGTCGAAACTTTAGTCGTGGTGGGTAAACAAGATAGTTAATGTTATAGTTCCATAGTCGAAACTTTAGTCGTGGTGGGTAAACAAGATATTTAATGTTATAGTTTCATAGTCGAAGCTTTAGTCGTGGTGGGTAAAACGGTGGTGGTTGTTGCTTTTAACCGAACCGGAAATCCCCACTGATGGGGATCTAATAATCCGTTTTAGTAGCAAAATTAGTACAAAAATAATGTACCTAAGTAATATGTAGTAATGTAAAGAAAACGAAAAAGTTATACTGGTAAGACCACAGGGAATTTGGTATACGAGGTATCAATGGGTTCGTCTTCCCCGTTAAAGCGTTATAAAAATAGCTTGCGTGGAAAGTTAGTAAAAGTAATTAAATCATACACTTAATTTTTTTTTTTTATTAACGGTTAATTTTTTTTTTTTTTTATAGCTTTGATGGACCTACACACTCCTGACATGCGCTCTGCCATCAAATAACTCAGAATATTGGATAATCCGCAAAAGCAAGGAAACCACGTTCATGTTACATATTTACTGTTCAATTTGTCAGTCAAGAAAACAATAACTAACTACAAAAGAGGTTCCCAAATCCATACATCACAGTGCAGATAATGATTAAATCAGGCAGGTACATACTTGCAACAAATATAGGTACTAGTGGCTCAGCTGTGAGCTGTAGACCTCACTTTCGTTCTAGTTTGGGCTCGTTTGGTTTGTCTTGGTGAGATATCTGGTTTTATATGATATCCAGGGTCTGGTGATGGAGCCGGAAGGACTCCGTTTCCATCATCAGACCCTCGATACCACATTCGACCGGATAACTTATTAAGACAAACCCAATGAAACCAAACTCAAAAGATCTGATTGTTGAGTTCCTATGACTACCTTCCGGCTCCATCATCAGATGCTGGATACCACATAAAACCAGAGAACTCATCAAGACAAACCAAATGAGCCCAAACTCGAAAGGGTACCATCATTCTGCTGTTGATTTTATGTGACTACCTTCCGGCTCCATCATCAGACCCTGAATATTACTTTAAACCAGATAACTCATCAAGACACACCAAATGAGCCCAATCTCGAAGGGTTCCATAATTTTGTTGTTGAGTTCCTGTGACCACTTTTCGGCTCCATCATCAGACCGTGGATACCACATAACACCAGAGAACTCATCAAGACAAACCAAATGAGCCCAAACTCGAAGGGGTTCCATCCCTTTTTTGTCGAGTTCCTGTGACTACCTTCCGGCTTTATTATCAGACCCTGGATACCACATAACACCAGATAACTCATCAAGACAAACCAAATAAGCCCACACTTGAAGGGGTTCCATAATTTTGTTGTTGAGTTCCTGTGACTACCTTCCGGCGCCATCATCAGACCTTGGATACCACCATAACACCTGAGAACTTATCAAGACAAACCAAATGAGCCCAAACTCGAAAGGATTCCATCATCCGATTGTTTAGTTCCATTGACTATCTTCCGGCTCTATCATCAGACCTTGGATAACATAATACCAGAAAACCCATCAAGACAAACCAAATGAGCCCAAACTTTAAGAGGTTTCATCATCCGATTGTTGAGTTCCTTTGACTACCTTCCGGCTCCATCATAGGATCAGCTCAATAGTATCTACCATAATTGTTATCAGAACTACACCCATGTGCAAAATTTCAGCATCTTTGGACGTCGTTAAATGGTTCAAAATTGACTTGAAAACTAATCCCAAGCATAATAACACAGTGAATTAAATTAAAGCTTGTTTAAAGATACTAAACCAATTTTGATGAAATGTATACAGTACCACACTAGAGGTCTTCTTTCTCAAGTAAAAACAGTCATCTAATTCGGTTCAGAAATCCCGAGATATTAGAGAACATAAACTATAAAACAAATAGATTTTTAATAAAACTACTAAATCAATTTTGATGAACTTCATATGGGACTACACTGAAAGTCTACCCTTTTGAATAGAGAAACAACCATCTAAATCGGTTTAGAAATCTTGGAGATTTGAGGCAATATAAACACAAAATCGCATGGATTTACTAAAAAAAACTACTTATTCTTAAAAATTGCTGAACCAATTTTGGTACAATTTATATGGGACCACCTGAGAGTATAACACTAAAAACAAAAAAAAACGTTTCGCTATTGACAGAGAAATCGACCGACATATAATCATAATCTCCAATAGCCGTTTGTTTTCGGTAAGGTCGCAGAAGGGTCCTGGGGCCCTACTCTGATCCTAGATTACGGAGTTTTGGGTTTAGTTGCGAACGAAATCATTTTTGCTCAAGTTGAAGCGGCCGCTTCGCTCGCGCTTCACGGCGGTTGAAGCCGACAATCGCGGGTTCGAATCCCGCTAAGTGCAATGATATTGTTGTAGAGCAGACATTACTTTTTGTTGCTTGTTTACCCTAGTCATTTAAAGAATATAAAAATGTTTTTTTAATTTATAATTTATTGTTTTTCGATTCATGGGTTAGTATTAGTAGTAGGTTAATAGTTCAAATAAGTTCATTTTGAAAAATTTCGAAGTACTATATCGGTAAAAATAAACTATATAATCATCGAACCTGCTCTCAAAATTTCACGAGAATCGGTTGAGAAATGCGAGAGGAGAACAGCCGGACAGTCGGACATACGAAAGCATTTTTGCCCAAGCTGAAACGGTAATGCTTCGTTCGCGCTTTGCGCTCGTTCGGTCAATTGGAAGTAAGCGTTTAAAAATAAATTTATAAAGTTCACCGCACACCTTATTCTGGTTTTAGTTGACGACAAGACGATAAATCTAATAAATATGCGTGTATAAAATAATACATATATCGATTAAGAAAATAGGTTAATTTGAGTGAAACAGACGTCTCTGTAGCGAAAAACTGACATTGCTGGGTTGAGGGGCAAATATTCCATAATAAGTTCAAAAACTAAAACCAGACTACGGTCGGGTAAAAAAATAGCATAACACACTCTTGCGATGAAGGCGAATCGATTGATACCTCGCTAGTCAAAATCAGACCAAGTTTTCAGTTTGAACACATAACCCTTCCTTTGCCTTGTCGTAGTCGGGTAAAAAAATAGCCTATGACACTCTATACATGAAGATGAATCGATTGACACCATGAAACCTCGCTTGTCAAAATTGAAACAATAGAGGCGACGGTATGGTGGAAAATCCACATACCCACATACATAGATACGTACATACATACATAGACTGTTAAACTCATCACCCTTCCCTTGCTTTGCAGTAGTCGGGTAAAAAAATTGTAGTGCTGTTGTAAAACGCCCACTACACTACTCGCAAAGTTTATCGAAGATTAGCGAATACGAGAGTGTAGACGGGCACTTCGGTTCGCTTCGTGCAACCTTGGCTCGCCACGGGCGACTTCCGATTGTTGTCGGTTTTTGCGCCCGAGTCAAAGGACTCGAAGCGTCCAGAAGTTCTATAACGAAGCGTCTCACTACACTACTCGGCTTACTTCATATGATAGTGATAAAAAATTATTAAAGGTAATGTTTAAAATAAAACCTTGTTTATTCTAATAACATAGACTAAACAATCCGGCAGCAATAGCATTGCAATCATCCACCATTATTAAATATATTTTTCTTGTGGTATATACGCACGTAGATATTATACGCGAGAAAAAAACATTGCAACAGCAGCTGCCATTCGAACATTATCCATGATGCATAGCGTGCGGGCGCCGCCGCGCCGGGCGACTGAGCTCCTTGCGTAGTTGCACGAGTGTGTAGTTACGTACTTCAAACTTCGGTCAACTTCGAACCGTACTTTGTCGAAGCAACTTCGCGAGCAGGTTCCGTTTCCCTTTCGCTAGCAAACTTACTGAATCATTTGCGCCTTAAATGCGAAAGATGGCGCTTTTATGATATTTGAGTTCAAACATTTTCTGATAGTAATTTTCGATGGATACTTACAACGATTATTAATTATGTAGTTATATTTTGAAGTTCAGCTAAGGATTTACCCAGAAAGTTTCTGAAAGAATAAAACGTTTCTTTTACTTGTTATTTTCTAATTTGCCTATCTCAATTTGCCTCTCGCTCTTACAATTCAGTGTTGCAATTGGAAAATCTCAGAATACCCCATTAGCTATGGGGTGTTTTGATATAAGTTAGGCAGAGTTTTCCTGAGACGATGGCTCTGTGCCATACTGTAGGGGATTCGATATTATCTGAAGAATTTATGAATAACATTAATATAACTTTTATTATTTTTTGATGTGTAATATCTTTCCGCTCGCTTTTCTGAAATATATGGTAGTGATTTCGTGATAAGTGCTAGATAATGTGTATCCGGAAGTGTGTAACCGAAAGTATTTTAGGAAGCCGAAGAAACGCACGGTATTTGATTTGACGAATGAGCACGCGCGGTGCTATCAAGCTAGAAGCCATTACATAAATGTTGTATAGTGAAAAAAAAAACACTTCAGTTGGGACTAGAACTCAGGTAATTCAGACTATCAGCCGAAAGGTTCCCGGCTGAGCTATCAAGACAAACGATTTTCTGACGACAAATAAGATCAGATAGGTCAGAAGAAGTAGTTGCTGATTCACAGTTGACCAATGAGCTCGCGCGGTGCTAGAGTATGTTTGTTGTTTGTTTGTTTGTCGTATGAGGTAGTGCTGGCCTCTGGTATCAGAGTTTATCCAGCCGCCCAAGAGCCTATGATATGGCTTAACAACTGCTATTAATCAATAACAGCCGGGACCGACAGCTTAACATGCCCTCCGAAGCACGGAGCGATGGAAAACCGCACATAACTTAGAAAAGTCATTGATGCGGAGCCTAAGATCGAACCCGGTATCGTTAGATTCTAAGTTACACTATAGAACCGTTAGGCTACTAATGTTTCTTAATACCAAGGTGAGATGTCAAATATTACACATCATTTGCGACTACTGTAAGGATCGCTCTTTTTTTAAATTTATTTTGCTCTGCTAGTTCATGGAAATTGCAATCGTAAATGTTTGCCTGCAAAAAAATTGCTTGGTACTTGCTGCCCTCTATAAAAAACTCTCAACAATTAAATAAAACCCATTTTCATGGGTTTTTTTCAATTCTGGCAGCTCAATGTTCGTAGTATAAAACATGAGTCAGCATTAACTCATACATTCAAAACATACATTCTTATTTCAAAATATCAAATCCTCGGAACGAGTTACAACTTTTAAATATATTTTTTTTCAAATCCGTCCGAAGCGGCACAGGCGCGATGAGTGAAATGACGCGGCGTTTTGTTGCTGCTCTTTATTATGTAAAGTTAAAAAAGCTTAACGTTTTGTTTTATATCCGTTCTTTTTGTACCCGCATGTGGAATAATGAGAATGATTGTAGGATTATAGATTAATAGAAACTTTAATGTGATGGAGAAACGATTGGAAGAATTTGAATGGGATGGCCTTTGTTTGAATCTGAGATGATTGGACTGTGTTGATGAGAATATTATGACTTTTAAATGCTGATACCTGTTGAAATTATAAACTGTTGAATTTAATATTATAAACGATTTAGCTGATAGAAGTTTTAGAGTTTTGAAGTTTATTAATATTTATAGGTAAGTAAGTAGGTATAATTATATACGTAAGTATGTCATCATCATCACCTAAGTATGTACCAGGATTAATTGCAGCCATAATAGCGATACAGCCACCCATTTTTTAAAAACGTAATCCCTCAATGTGACACATAATAACTGATAGTTTTAACCAATAAAACTGCGTTAGACATGCAGACAACGCTCCAATTACAGATTCGGTCTGATACGAGCCGCGGTCCAACCAAGGAGGCCATAAAATTTGTATATCACACCCGATTCACATTCTAAACCATAATAGTCTGACTCTGAACGCCACTTAAATTAATAGTCAATAAAACGGTAGCATACGCATTGGGATTCAGCCATTAACCCCTCTTCAAAATGCCATTACCAGAAAAAATAAAATAAAAACAACCGGTCAAATGAGAACAAAACGTATCGTATCTCCATTCCATATTTCAATATTTATCACGAGATCGTTCGTTTTCGAACAAAATTCAAAATGCTTTTTTATTTTTCTCATGTGCTCGCTTCTTATTATAAATGAGGTTGGCTGGCCGAAACCATTTTTTAAAAATGATTCTGTTTTTGAATTTGTTATATTGGGGAAAGGATTGTTGACGGTTGGTTTGGTTTATGTTATTGTACTTAGATGCGACAAAAAATAAGATGGGTTTGGATTGGTGTAGGTGGATAATGAATGCCGTCATGAGCGCAGACTAGCAATGATTGTAAACCTAAAATTTAAACCACCTTGACCTGACCTGATAATCAAAGAACTAAAGAATTTTGTAAAAATTGTTTTTTTTCTGTGACGCTAGATTTTGATCTGACTTTCGAAATACATCATAGAGTAACTTATATAAACACACCATGAAATCCCTGCAAGGATCTTAGTTTGCTAATATAGAAATGAACGTTAAGGAAAGGTACATAACCATATTAAATAATCAATTTAATAAAACTAATAATTATAAGGAAATATTACACTACGAGTTGAACGCGTTAGTTAATTTTGCCATAATTTTATTTGATGTGCAGACTTGGAATAGAGACGCCCGTAGAGTCGACCACAAGACCAAATAAATAAATAAAAATACTGAATTAAAAGCATGATTAAAGATAAAACAATGAGCAAGCGGCACCCTGGCAGGCCAACTTGATGTATGCCTCGTAAGCCACGCATTGTTTTATTTAGTTGTCTGGTTCCACCTCAACATTTGGCGCGTTTTACTCGTATAGCATCGAACACTATTTATTATTTTTGATCACTAGTGAGCAGTCAGTGAGCGTTACTTTTTATAAGTAGCTACATTCGTTTTAAAAAACTTAGGATAAATAAAAACATATGGGCTGCTGTAGTGACGGACATCATAATTATTATACTTATTGTGTTAGTAGACAACTACTTAGTGGTAGGATAGGAATATTCATCATCATCATCATCATAGATAGATAGATAGATAGATAACTCTTTATTGCACAAGAAATGAACTGATGATACAATAATCAAGTTTTAACATAGAACAATCGGCGGCCTTATCACTAAGCTGCGATCTCTTCCAGGCAGCCGTAGGCTGAATAGAGACACATAGGCTGTTACAAAGGATGGTAGTGTGCAGACTTATAAAAATATAACTACATATTTATATATGTAGTTATATTTTTATAAATATTTATATATAAATAGAAATAGAAAAAGCATTTACTTTGTATCATTAATTGTTTAATGATACAAAGTATATAAATATTTATTACCATATAATAATACATACAAGATATTAATAATACCCATACTTATATACACCTACTGTTAACATAAAATAATTATAAATATTATCTTACATTCAACAGATTAACAACTTGACAAGTACAGATTCTTGACACGGTCTTAAAATATGTGCAGTGATGTTGTAGCTTTCCTAATAGAGACTGGTAAATAATTCCAAAGCCGGACTGCTTGTGTTGTAAAAGACTTACTATAAATAGAACTCACGTGTGCGGGAATTTTCAGTTGGAGATTTTCTGATGACCTCAGATAATGGGTATTAGAGTAATGAAGAAATTCGAAACGTTCCTTAAGATAGCGCGGGGAATTAGGATTAAATAAAATACTGTAGAGAAGTGAGAGAATATGAGTATTCCGACGAAGTTGAATGGGGAGCCACTTGAGCTTAGTGCGACAATAAGAAACGTGGTCATACTTACGCAAGCCAAATATGAACCTTATGCAGAAATTTTGAAGGCGCTCAAGCTTATTGAACTACTCCTGGTATCGAGATAGCAGGCGTCAGCGTAGTCAAGAACAGGAAGAAGGATAGATTGTGCTAGTGCAATTTTCGTGGCCGTGGGTAAAAAAAACGGAGTCGCCGAAGCGAACCAGTTGAAGAAAACATATTACGATTTACGGCTTCAAGCTGAGGCTTCCATGATAGATTCTGATCAATTAAAATGCCAAGATTTTTCACCACACTACTATAACGAATCGAGGTCTCATCAAAACCTACAGAAGGAAGACTCGCCCAGTCAATTATAATCATCATCATCATCATCATCAGCCTGTACTTGTCCAATGCTAGACGTAGGCCTCTCCTAATGCACACCACTGAGCTCGTTCTTCAGCTCTGCTCGTCCAGTTTTTGCCAGCTGCTTTTCACACGTCATGACCCCTCCTGGCTACAGGACATCCTACACTACGTTTTTCTAAGCGCGGTCTCCACTCGAGAACTTGTTTACCCTAACTGTTATCGCTTCTTCGGGAAATGTGACCAGCCTACTGACACTTTAGGTTGCTTATCCTTAGAGCTACCTTGGTTCTCTGTGGGATCACTTCATTACGAGTCTTGTCTTTCAGAGAAACTCCAAGTACTTATAGCTCGCTGAGTGACCTTAAACTTGTCTGACTGTGTGTGTCCACGTTTCGGCTCCGTAGGTCATGACTGGTAGACACACAGATTTAAGACTTTTGGTCTTGAGGCACTGTGATATGGACGACGAGAAGACTTGGCGAAGCTTGCGGAGTGTTGCCCAACCTAGCTGAATACTTCGTTTAGCCTCCAGGTAGGAATCTTAGTATTTATATTACCTACCAAAATTATTCGTATTTGGGTAATAAATCATGGAAAGGACCACGGTAGGACGCACTGATTTAAGACTTTTAGTCTTTAGGTACTGTTATATGGACGACGAGAAGACTTGGCGAAGCTTGCGGAGTGTTGCCCAACCTAGCTAAATTCTTCGTTTAGCCGAAAGGGTAGGAATATTACCTACCAACATTATTTGTATTTGGGTTATAAATCATGGAAAGGACCACGGTCCCTTGATGTGTTTGTCTTCTCCGCTGTGGACAACAGCGGAGAAGATCATCATGACTACAACGAATAAAAGTGTACCTTCTCCTCGACTCCACCACACCCCTGTCCTTACACTTACAATACTTTATTACATCGTTGTTGGTTCGTTTATTTGCGCGATCTGATGGTACTGATTTAAAACGCATGTGTCTTCGGATCGAGCGGCCGGGTGCGCTTTGTGAGCCACTGCTAGTGATGGCCGCAGCAGACAGAGACTGCAAGACTGCGACTTGTGGTTGGAGAGTTTGATCTTCAGAGTCATGATCAAAAGTGAGTTTTAGGATAAATTCAAATTAACTCTTTCAAACATAATATACAATTTAATCCTCTTGGCGTACAAACATAGCCTACTTACTCACAATACCTATTGCTTGCTTAATTGTCGTATGAGGTAGTGCTGGCTTCTGGTGTCAAAGTTTGTCAGGCCACCTGATGGTCTTTGACATTGACATGATTTAACAGCTTAACATGCCCTCCAAAACACGGAGCGCTGGAAATCCGCACATATCTTAGAAAAATAATTGGTGCGGAGCCGAGGACTGAACCTGGTATTATTGGATTCTAACTCGCACCAGTATACCGCTAGACTACCCAAAACATTGTAATTTGCCATGAAATAGGATAAAGAATTTAAAATAAATAGGTTAAGTTTAAAAATGACACACAATACTGCAATACTTATATAAGGTATTTCTTAACTTAAAGAAAGAACTTCAAATCGAAAATCTTTGTACTATTTCACGAGAGCTTGGAGCGTAAGCGTTATGGTAAAAGCGAACTATCACCATAGGGGAAGAGTAGCTACTAAATTTTAAAGCTGGATAATGTATACATACAAGAAGTTACTGAATAGCCTTATTGACCGAGCGAGAGCGAAGCGTCTCTGTTTCAACTTCGGCAAAAAATCTTTCGTATGTCCGGATGTCTGTCCAGCTGTGCTGCCTCTACAGGTCGCATTTCTCAACCGATCTAGACGAAACTTGGTATACAGGTTAAGCGAATTTTTAGAATTTTGTAGTCGTCAGGGATTTCGATGGGGGGGGGGGGGGGTTTGTCCACTAGGTAGGGATTGATGGAGCACCTTCGTTATTAATGTTAGTTTTACAATAAGATGGCGCTACTGTGCATAGCTAGATTGTTTGCAAAAAAGTTTGTACTCTATGCTCACTGAGCCACTAGTATATACGCAGCAGGTTTGTTTCGATCAAGCATGTGAATTCGTTTACGTGTGCAATGGTTGAATACATCGTATTTAAAATTTCCATTCAAAATTAAAATCTTAGAAATTAGCGACAACCATAAAATAAGTACATGGAGGATAAGGTTTGTTATTGTTCCAGTTGTTGGACGCACAAGTGTTAGTATAGCTGAAGGAAACACCGAAGGCTTATGGAACCACAATACAGGCACACTAAAAATTAACAATTTCTTCTCTTGAAACTACTAATTTTATGATAAGATTCACTTTTTAAACAAAAATATGTATAAATTTCGATATTATTTTCACTATGACGTCTACTGACGTCTACTGACAAGCGTCTATTAGGTAGGTTTGATTGCGCAAAGAAAATTCAAGGTCAAGATAATTACTGATTTTCCCAGCTGATTACAAGTTAGTACTATTATTTATTCTGTGTTCTGTGTTTCTGGATTCTGTGTGGTTTTTTTACTATAAGGTTTGATATGTAGTGTTTATTTGCGTAATCTTTAAAAGCGCTTAACTAACGTTATTCGCCTTGCTGACCCACATACTCCACCCCGGTATCTAATAGGTATTTATGTTAATTCTGTATAAAACAAAGTCGGTTTGGTTGTACCATATTAATTCAAAAACGGCTGGACCGATTTTTATAATCTATAATTTGTTGAATTTTTCACCGTTACGAACAGTAGATTAACTTTTTACTTAACCATCGCAAAATTAAAAAAAAACGCCATTTTAGATATATTTGGTGTAACTAACCCGACTTTGTTTTATTTAATTACTAGCTTTCCCGCCCGCGACTACGTCTTTCTTTCTTCGTTCTTGATGTTTTTTGACAGTCTTGTTATTTCGTTTCCATGGCAACCGTTTCATACAGCGAGTTATCAACATTTTCCAGTTTTCCCGTGGAAACTTACAATTTTCCGGGATAAAAAGTATCCTATGTTTCATTGCAGGGTATAAGCTATCTCCATCAAAATCCGTCTAGCCGTTATCGCGTGTATCCTCCCCCAAACAAACAAACAAACAAACAAACAGACAACGTTTCACTTTTATATATTGGTATGGATGGATAGAGTTACAAAATAATGAAAAGGGGTTTGTGGGAGGGCGGGGGTTGTTGGTAGGGGTTTTAGAGGGGACGGGGGTGAGGAAGGGGAGGAAGAGGGAATTGGAAAGGGAGAGGAGAAGGTGTGGGAGGGAGAGGTGGGGGGGAGAGGTGGGGGGAGAGGAGAGGTAGGGGAAGGGGGAAACGGGTGGGGGCAAAAATTTGTACGTGTGCAGAACCGTGGGGCACAACTAGAGATAATTAAATAATTGAATAAGTCACTGTCTGTAAAATGCTTTTCTAGAATTTCCAGAGTAACTACTCTAGAAATTCAAGAAAAGCATTTTGAGGCTTGATTCAAGAATATCTTCTTAGTTTCGTTATCTTTGTTACTTTGTTTTTTAGTCTTGTTTTACTCCATCACTACGCGAACGTATCAACCACATCGATCATTTCACGTTTTCATTCTCCGTTTACCCTGACCCAATGCAATACAGCCTATTTTCAAATGTCTTTCGTATTAATAACTTTGTAAACTTCTCAACAATTTAAGTGAAGCAAAATTCTGAGTGCAGTTTTCTTGCACTTAACGTTACTAGTAATAAGGTTCAAATTAAAATGTGTTATTAGATAATAAATAAAGAAACCAACACAAGAATCGAAGTACCTAGATAAAGATTATTTGATATATTTGGAATGTATATTACTGTAAATTATTTCAGTGGATGTAGAAACTCTGATTTTGTCTATTTTATTTTTTAAATTGGAGTTGAATGCAGATATATGTGAACGCGACTTTAATATACTCTTGAAGTTGTCCGAAAATATGTATAGCTTGGGCAAATATTGCAATTAGTTAGGAACAACTTTGAGAAGGAAGCCAACAGAAGAATTCAGCTGGGTTGGGCAGCATTCGGCAAGCTTCCTCAAGTTTTCTCGTCGTCCATACCACAGTGCCTTAGACAAAAGTTTTCAATCAGTGAGTCCTACCAGTCATGACCTACGGAGCCGAAACGTGGACACTCACGGTCAAACTAGTACACAAATGTAAGGTCGCTCAGCGAGCTATGGAGAGAGCTATGCTTGGGGTTTCGCTGAAGGACAGGATTCGTAATGAAGATATCCGACGGAGAACCAAGGTAATCTACATAGCCCTAAAGATAATGAAGCTGAAGTGGCAGTGGGCTTGTCACATTTCCCGAAGAACCGATAACCGTTGTGGTAGACAAGTTCTCGAGTGGAGACCATAACGTAGTGTAGGACACCCCGTGGCCAGGTGGAGTGACGACCTGCTAAAAGCGGCTGGAAGAAAATGGATGAGGAGAGCTGAAGACCGAGCTCAGTGGCGTGCATTAGAAGTGGCCTACGTCCAGCTGTGGGCAGATATAGGCTGATGATGATGATGCTGATGATGATGACTTTATTCTAAAAGAAAATGATTTGAAGTTGGAATCATCAAATTTTGAGCGGACAAGAAATCTAATGTCTGCGCGTATTTTAACCACTTATAAATATTTTGAGTAATTAATTACCATTGCAAAGATAATAAGGTTTTTATAAGTTTGAGCCTTGGTCTGTATTTATCATCGTAGGTTCGCGTGGTGTAAGACTTACGTATATTTTCTGTGTCGTAGGTCCCACACGGATGTACTTTTTTCTAAGCTATTTTAATCGAGATTATTATTACCTCTATGTTTAACAAAAACATAACAAAACTTTCGAAAATAGTAGACTGTAGAAGTAGTGTACAATGGGCGGCTTTAAAGCTAAAACCGATCTCTTCCAGGCAACCTTTAGATTCAATGATAATCACATAATATATTTTTATTATTATTTTATTCACTTAGGAACCATTCGCAGAGATTCACCACCACTCCTGCTTCCGTCCTTCTATAAAGCTTTTTCAATCAATCAATCAGTTTTGCTGAGCAGATCCTAATCCTTCATTTTCTTAAAACAGGCTCTAAATTCTAAAGCTAAAAAAACGAACGCATTATACTACCTACACTTTGTATTTTATCCTTTTCATCACAAACTCAATTTAAAAACGAGACGAGAGATTTTGTGGGTTTTTTGAAAAATGATCAATGACAAGCCTACAATGACGGGATATTTGGACTTTTTATTTTTTCCGAGGCTTTTTAATACGATCTTTGTGTGGCCGAGACAATAGGCGAGGTCAATGGACGAGGTTATAAAATTTGTACCTTCGGGATTTTAGTTGTGTTGATTTGATACCTATTGTGAGTTTTGAGTTTTGACTGGACTTGTTATCCTTCCTCGCTGTTATTGACGAATTTCATTGTTGCGATGTCACGTAAGCGTCGGGACATCGTTTCAATTCAAGAGACACTGGTGTTGATTCTGTTGTACCCAACTAGACTAAACTACGCTAAATTTAAATTTAGTTCTGTCAAACAGGTTATTTTGTTGAAACAAACTAGCCTAAGCTTTCCGACTAAATTTAAGTTCTGCGACGGAACTAACGGACTTGTGGAGGGCCGGTTTTGTTGTGTACGGCCAGGTACGGTGAAGGGGATGCTGGGGGGAAGGATTAGAGGGGAGGGGTGGTAGGTTGCGGGGAAGGGAAAGGGGTGTGGAAGAGGATGGGGGATATATAGGGTGGGGGAGGAAGGGATCCATGAAAGTCCCTTAGTTTACTTGAAAATATCAAATAGGTTTTAAGAATCTGTACACTACATTTAGTTTTAGTTTAGTGAGTTAAACAACAGAATTGACACCATTAGTTCACCTAATTTTATTGAACTGATCTATTTATAATTATTTATGTTGATATATTTGTTCATGAGATGTTAAGTTTTAACTTGTTTTCATAAAAGTAGCACTTTTGTGCCTATTTACAATAAATACTTTGATTTTGACCCTGAGTTTGATCCTGAAACCAATTACTTTTAATAAGTTATGTTTGATTTGCGGAATTGTCTTCGCTCCGTGCTGTGGAGGGCCATGTTGCAGACGCCCTTGAGCAACCTGACAAACTAGCACCGGAAGTAGGGACTAATACCCTATCCGACATACATACAATACTAGTTGCACCCCGCAGCATTGTCCGCGTTCAAACTTTGCCACCGCTGTTTACGCCTTTTAGGGATGGAATTTAAAAAAATACCTTTCTTAAGTGCTCGCGCGCGAGCTGGCTACATGCATCTCTAGGATACCCGAGATTATCTCTAGGTACAACGGCTTAGACTGTGCGTTGTCTGTCAGTCAGTCAGTCTTTAGGTAAGTCACAGTACTGTTTTGTACGCATAGATACATTCGAGATAAATTAAATAATCTGACTTTGATTACAATACAACGTTTTGCGGCAATTTCAAAGATTGGTGAAGAGAAAAATAGATGACCTTTGGAATAGGGAGAGCTATCCTATTGTGTTGTCGGGAAAACAACAAAAATGGGGAACAATAAAGAGTCAATGGTTTTTGGTACATCAAAATTCGGCAGTTTAAATTAAACAAAATGTTAAAATCAATTTCCGTGCTGCTGATATTACTTATTATTTATACCGTAATATTACGCAAATTAATCGACATCCAATATACGTCCGCACGTCCCCACAAGACTGACCTTGACTCTAGACTGCCTGACACGCAACTTGGGGCACTAGGGCACTTTTTAACCCGGAAAAAACAGTATCACCTGGAAAACGGGAAAAATGCTTGCGAAACCGTGCCGTGAATTTAACTACTGAAACCTATCTATCCCAGCGCATAAATTAGTGCATCTAGATTTAACATAGTGCTATAAATATACACGGGGCAATGACAAAGCAACGCCACAGGGTAAGTGGTAGTTTGTACGGTGTGGATGAACAGACGCAGTGCAAGCAGTATGTCAACTTTAAACAAGAAAAACAAGTATAATGATCTTCTTCTTAGTCGCTACACTCTTGGCAGAGTGGTCGTGGTTGTCACGTCGGGGGTTGTGGCTCGCTTTACAATCCTACGCCAGTCTTCTCTAATAGCTGCCCTTCTGGTGCATTCGTGTAGAGGGCCATCCAGTGCTGCCTTAACTTGCTCGGTCCATCGCATCGGCGATGTCCCTCGTGCCCGTGTGCCCTCGACCCTTCCCTGTATTACAAGGCGCTCGATGGACAGTTCTCCACGCCGTGACACGTGCCTGAAGAACGTGAGGATGCGAGATTGTACTGCGCCTGATAAACGCTGGTTGATGCAGAGTTCTTGGAGTATGGACTGGTTGGTACGGAACTCTGTTCACGATACCCCGAGCATTCTTCTCCAGCACCACATTTCGAAAGCATCTACCCGCTTTTTCTCGCTTTCTCGAAGGGTCCATGTCTCCGCAGCATATAGGAAGATAGGAAAGACAAGCGCGAACAAGCCGGATCTTAGTGACTTTCGTTACGTTGCGGTTCTTCCATATCTTCTTTAACCTGTCCATAGCAGATCTGGAAATCACCAGTATTATGATAGAAAAGCATAAAATGAAAAATAAATAAAGTTTAAAGTACATATTTTATTTTGGAAAAATGTTGTATAATTGTGCAGTGGACTTCTATACGCTGACATGATGATGATGATTGTGTTCGCATACTTCCCATTAATTTAATTCTGATTCGAATTAAATTAATGGGAAGTATGAAGAAATAAATTAATGGGAAGTAAAGAATGGAATACCCTACTAGTGTCCATAAATCCCGATTACTATTATCTGAGTCAAGAGTGAATAGAATCATATCGGCAAGTAGGTTCCATGAAGTTCCATCGTTGCGTCAGTGACCGCGTCATCACTAGCCATCAGGTGAGCATGCGGTCAAAATATGCTTGAAGCTTGTTTATGAACACATAGGCTAATAATTTTCTAAAGAAAAAATAAGAAATTCGCTACCGTCACCGTCATTACATCGCCATTCAAATTTTTCCCTCAGTTTCTAAATCCATCTCACGGGGCCGGTAACGCCATCTGATCTACCGAACACGACTAATATTGCAATTAACTTCATGTCTTAAAGATAAAGCCTCCCAAATCTAATGTATTTATGATTTTAGCAATTAACACTTGCTTAGCGAGAACATTTATCTAATAATTTCTGTAATTTCTAATTATTTATTAAGTGGTAGGCCTCTTATGCAAGAGTCCGCCTGGGAAGTACCTTAGTCAGATATTCAACCGCCAAGCAGTAATGTGTAAACATGTCTATGTTTCGGTTTGAAGGGCAATGTTTCCAACGAAATTACTGGGCAGTGAGACTTAAAAACCAATGTCTCAGGGTGATGAGCGCAGTGCAGTTAACAAGCTTGCATTACTGCACTGCGCAAGATTTTGCAACCAAAGTTCTGGGTGGCACTGCAACTATTATGGGCAGGCGCAACGCTCGCAATCAGGCGAGCGACCTGCTAAAAAATTTGATGACAGGACTGGATTCTAACCCACATCATCCGTGACTTTAGAAAATTATAGGTTATATTCTCACTTTACTAAAATTAATAATACATTAGAACACAGTCTACCACAGATTAAGACGAGTTCAAGTCGCGAGGTAAAATAATCCGCTAAGAGTTTCGCTTTTTTTTTTGATAATAAATAGCATGATGGCAACTTATGTTCAATTGTTTTGCAATATTGTTCACCTCTTGACTTCGCCTGTAAACTGAGTTGTAAGAGATTTCTTCGTATGGATTTTAATTTTAATATAACAATCTATTTATTGTTAGTTATTAAAATTATAATGGAGCAATTTAAAAGTGAGTTGATTTTTGAAATGTATGACGTAATAATTAACTTAAATTAGATTATGTACGCAATGTTTTTTTTTGTAAATATCCTCACGCACGTAAGAAGCATTTTAAAATAATTATTTGAGTCTTAATATCTTTATTTCTTAATATTTGCAACCTAAGAGCTGGGTGGCACTGCAATTGTTATGGCCAGGGGACGTTTAGTATCATTGTAATTGAATTTAATAAAACTAAATAGGTACATGTTCTATTGACATTTTCTTAAACTGCCATTCTTGTGTGCGTGAATCTTGCTCAAATTTTTCCATAAAGTTCCTTTACTGTAACACAGTTGCATTACAGACGAACAGACGTACACAATGTTCGTGTATTTATAAGTGAAATATATCGTACGGAGCCGCGATTGTGCTGCCTTCTCCCATACATATGAATTTTATGAATCGTGGCTATAGAAAACTGTGGAGACGGTATCGTAATTAAGTGTGATAGACTTTTATGCCCGGTTCCTATATCTATGGAACGATTCGTTTTAGTAACGAACAGTGACATTTTCTACCAAACGTAAGCTGAAACCATAAACATAAGTTATTTTTTTATTAATATTCGTATACTGAAACTGTTCCTATAAAAAAGTACTACTAACGGATGGGAGGGTTACTGGGAGCTATGTTCCTTTAGCATAATGCTTGAAGATGACTGATTATGGAGTTTCTATAAGAAATTGCATGCACTGGAGTATATGTGGCATTAACATTAATGGTGAATAATGTACGTCTCAACGCATTCGGCTCCGGATGAATTTGGACAACACCAAGGTTATGTTCAACGAACATGTTATTCCGGATCCAATTGCTGTTAACGGAATTGCTCTCGATGTTGTTCAGGAATAGGTTTATGTGGAAAAAACTTTGTAACTATGTAAGAACAACTTCGAAAGGTAGACCAGCAGAAGAATACAGCTGGTCTGGGTAGCATTTGGGAAACTTCGCCGAGTCTTTTCATCGCCAATACCGAAAAGTTTGAAGACAAAAAGTCCTCAACCAGTTTCATATTTTTAGCATCCCAATATTTTTAGCATTGTTCTACTCCGAGATGCGCGCGCGCTGCGCTCGCCGGGCCTTCGGCGACGGCCATCGATTTATGCCGATACTCGATAATTAAAAACAATCCGCCATATTGCTTTTTGTGCCTTTTATTCCCGTTTTTGTGCATCCCTCATTTGATTGTAATACTTTTTAATTCTTTTTTTTCATACTTTTTTTGGTATTTTTTTCTCGTTTTTCCTCTTGTTCCTTAAAGGCTATCTCTTTCGTTTCAGTTTTGTATCGACGTTTTAATTTATATTTTTATCGTAAGATGTGCGCTTGCAGATGGAGAGCTTTGTTCAAGCGATTGGTTCGGATATTATTGTGATTTGCATGAGTTTATGCTAATTAATTTCTCATAATTGTGAGAAGCATAGGACGTAGTAACTAACCAACCAACATCTAACCACTTCATATAAATTACCAGGCGCTCTTAGCGAAATCATTATCAGAATTGCTTTTTAACATACCTAAATGCATTTCCATTTTCGGCAATTTCGCGCATTAGTTATCGCTGAAAACGACGGTCAAAATCAAAGGATCTCGTTCAATATAAACCGATGCTTACGACGGATACTAAAGATTTGTTGACCCACCAATATCGCGCGCGAAGACCTAAGAAATGACATGGTTATCCAATACAATATATGTAATATGGTTGCGCACTGCCCACTAAGCAATACCATGAAAATGATGATGACGATGAATCATTTTTTTTCTATAATTGTTCTAAAATATTTAAAGGAAATGGTAAAATGCACCTCGCATAGATACGAATGATGTGTGCTGGAGTCCCGCCCGTAATCCTCATTTTTCCTTTAGGACAAGATATTATGATATTTTTTCGCTAAGCAGGGGGGGGGGGGGGGGGGTCACTGCTGAAAATTAAATAGAAGTACAGGATACTGGCAAGACTCGGTAGAAGTAAAGCATGAAGCCCAAGACAGGACGCGATGGCCATCTACCATGCCAAGCGAGGATATTAAATCATCTTTTTCTCCATCAACATCAGCCTATATCTGTCCACTGCTGGACGTAGGCCTCTCCTAATGCATGCCACTGAACTCGGTCTTCAGCTCTCCTTATCCATTTTCTTCCAGCCGCTTTGCGCAGGTCGTCACTCCACTTGGCCACAGGGCATACTGCGCTACGTTTGCCTTGACGTGGTCTCCACTCAAGAACTCGTCTATCCCAACGGCTATCGATTTTTCGGAAAATGAAACCAGCCCACTGCCACTTTAGCTTGCTTATCCTTTGAGCTATGTCGGTTAACTTGGCTCTCTGATTTTCTCCATAGTATTTTAAAAAAGCCTCGTGTCCCGCAGTATATATAGGCTCCTGATACTTCTAAACAGAATCCTAAATACGAGTTTACTACTCGTAGAAAATGTAATAAATAAAAGTTATTGCCAATCGACAATAATACCAACTGACATTCGCCATTACGAGGTCACACACTAATGGCCTCATTTAAGCCTTGTCAGATAACGAACTCCATTGTCAAAACGACCTATTTCAACAGTAAAAACTCAATATTGACCCCACACATAAAGAAATTTTGCACTTTTTTAATTTTTACACACACAAAACTTTGGACAAAAAAGTCCAGGTGCAACGAAAGGGTTTAATTGAATCGCTCTCTCGCTCTCACTGACTTCATACAATATATATCTGGCTCTGTCATTAACCCTTTGATGGAGGGTGTATTTTTTTTGGGGCAAATCTCGTATTTTCTTATTGATTATTTTTTCGATTATAATGAGATATTGTGTTACAGGTCTTTGTTGGATTTTAAAGTTCAGTTTGGCTTTAAATAATGTTTTGTTGTGTATGATGTATGTGGTTTGCATTTTAGGTGCCTATTAAGGAATTTGACATTATTTATACTTATTTATGCTGCATATTTGAAATTAAGATTGACCCTAATGACAGTGATACGGAATTTCAGCTTTCTTTAAATTTTATGAAAACAACAAATCAGATCGTAACCATAGATTAAGGAAGGATTCCTTGATGATCAAATTAGAATTTGACGAAACTAAGCTTTCTAATTTCGCCCACAGCAAAAATTAACAAGTCAAATCCAATTTCGGCATAACGGCCCCAAACATGACATTTCGAAAAAGCTTCAATTGTCTTCCGCAGACAACTAACTAGGCACTGAGTAACTCACGCCTACGCTCTAAAATCCTATCTACCGAACGAGTTAAAAAAATAATTAATAGAATTGTAATTGTGTAATATGCGTCCGCCACGCCGTCTTCTGAACATCTGTTATTGTCAACACACCTGAGATTGTAATCCTATCTCATCTGCTTATAAGAAAAATGTATGCGAGAGAGGGAGATAGAACTTGAAAGTCGGGACAGGCGAGATGTGGAAGTGACAAAAACTCATGCTTCCTGTGTCTTTCGTATCATTTGAAAAAGGAATAATGCTAGTACGTACAGTATATGGCGTGGTATCAGAAGCATTTTTTAATCTGACCTAGAATCCTAATTTTACCTTTTAGCCTCTAACAAATGCTGACTTTTGTGAAACTGTCCGTTACGGTAAATAAATTGCTAGGCCAAATTAGATGCTTTATTCCTTATGAACACACTAACTTTTAATCTGAACTTTTCCATAATTATTGGTTTGATCCGTAAAAATATTAGAGACAATTGAGTCAATGTTACACAATAATAATTTTGCTTTCCACATTTAGTGAAACTACCTACAAATGAAACATGATGATGATAAAGCTGATTGAGAAGGATCAGCTTAATTCTGCTTTTCTACGTCAGCGCTTTTATTTTGAAAATAAACTACTTACTGAAGTCTAAAATTAATGTAATAGATATAAATAGTTGATTTTATAAATGTGTTGTGTTTGTGAATCTAAATTAAAGAATTTTACAGGTGACTGCAGTTATTTGGTGGTAAGATTTATTTTAATTCTGTGCCTACTTCTTATTATACCTACTCTAAGGAGAGTTCGACATCATGACTTGCAGAAACATTACATTCTTTAATATTACGTAAGTATAATATAATATCTATTGGGCTACGCCATAATTATGGTAGACAAGTATCTTCTTTGCCAATGAAAAAGAAACAAAATTTAAAATCATGTTCAATCTTACGATTTTGCTTGTACTATCCACCTTCAACGTGTATGAAGTTTTGACGTATTCCATACAATGTGGACTTTTTAACAATTCTAAAATAGAATGTTTTTAACTTAACCCTTCCATATTAGACAAAAAATAGTTTTTTTTTATATTTAGAACACGACGCGGTCGGAATTTAAATTTGTATCTTTTGAAATTTGATTTTAGAAACAGTTCAAATATGGAAGAGCAGCGTTCGGAATATCGAAATATGGAATAATATGGATTAGGTTAGGCTTTGTTCACGATGCTGAGAAAAAATATGGAATCTTTGACTAATGTGGTCTTAATAGGATTTGGTTTTGGTTGAATGTTTGGAGATGAATAAACACAAAAGTATTACTTTCAAATTAAATGTTCATTCGTTTCTCAGATACCTTCCTATATTTTCTTTTAGTAGGCACCTAACTATCTAGTTAGCTTTTCTAAAGCCACATAAAAAGCAGTTAGTTACTAAGTCCTATGAAATTATGTATCCCCGTCCTGAGTCCATCATCAGGTCATAGATTTATTGACCCTGGTGATTAGGAGGAGAGGTGTGGTGGTACAAGGGTAATATAATTTTGGTGCTTAACGATCTGTATATTCCACCCAGTTTGCATCCTCTACCCAGTAGGTACCAATGGCCTTATCGCATTACAGTACATTACATTCTTGGACATACCTTCTGGGTCCTCATAATATTTTCCTCAAGGAGGTTGAATTACGCTTACTTTCTTTTGTTTCTCTAAGATTTTCCTCGTTTTCCTTCACGATTTAGAGAGGTAAACTTTTTTAATTGTTAGGCTCCGCACGACTAGTGCATTTAGCAGTGAAAAGACTGTCAAGTATAGACTTAGAGCTGTGTATCTTGTCTGTGTGGTAAATTTGTTTTTTTTTTTTCAACAAACGTAGTCAAATGAGTAAAGAGATATAGAGTCCAAACGAAGTTTTTGACTACTTTTGGATTTTATATCTCTTTACCTGGGACTCTACATTGTTAAGTTAATTATTGTAACACACAGCTATGTTATCACATTAAACTGTCAGAAATGTTAGTGTCAAGATCACCAATTGACACCATGACAGCACGCACAGCCACCCAGGGCCCCAATTTTACTTAACAATTGTAATGACAATTATCAACAATTTTCGCAAAATTTTCGCTTTTACCTCTTAAAAGTGGTAGAAGCGAAACAATTTGGAAATTTTCACAAAAAAATATTTCCAAAAAAGAAAAACTCAAAATTAAAAAAAAAACGCTTCTACTACTTTTAAGAGGTAAGAGAAAATTTTGCGAAAATTGTTGATAATTGTCATTACAATTGTTTAAGTAGAATTGGGGCCCTGATTCAGTTAATAAACCGCAACGTGATCGCTGCGCGATCGATACCTTTCGGTGTGGCCATACTTAGAAAGAAAAAACTGGAGAAATATGGGGGGATGAAGGTTTGGGGAAGTGTGGGAAGTTGAGGGAAAGTGAGGGGAGGGAAGGTGGGGGGAAGTGAGGGGAGGGTAGTGGAAAGTGGACGAATGGTGGTGGATGTCGGGGAAGGGTGCGGGAAGCGGGGCTTTTTTATGCAGTAGTAGTGCGTATACAACGTTTCGTGTCTGTTATGTTAACCGTTGAGGAGTTCCCTAGTCAAGAACCAACCCTGAGTGCAGCAATCATGTTATTGTAAAACTTCAACTGGCTATCATAATAAAATGCGTACCCAAAATTTCGTATCTGTGCTGTTGACCGTTGAAGAGTTCCTTTATCTGGAGCTAATCCTGGATGTCAATTTATAACCATAAAAATGCATTGTAATCGGAACTGAACCAACAATTAAAAATTCAACTCCGTATGAATTATCCTAAGGAACCACTCTCTCTTAAGGGAGTGGTTCCTTCTAATTCAGCTTGCAAGATTTGACCTAAACAAACATAAATACATTGCAAACAAGTTAAATAAGAGCTTTAAAATATAATTGTGCATAATTAAAAATGGATTGAGTACTTACTTACTTAGGGCGTGATGACCCCAAAGTGTGTCTTTGCCTCTGGCAACAAAAAAGACGCCATCACTCTCTGTTTTGCGCGGCGGCCTCTTGCCAATCAGGCAATTGGAGTTCGCGCAGATCTCTTACCTCATCTTACCAGCGTGATACGTACCGACCTGGTGACCTCCTGTCGATCGTCCCAGGTACGCTCGCTTCACAGCACGTCTCCCATCCGCGTGACGTGTCCGAGCCATCGAAGCCTATGTGCCTTCGTTTCGCCGATGATGTACGACTACCAGCACCTCCACTTCCCTGTTCGTTCGCACTCTCCAACTGCCGTCATCTCTACGTATTGGTCCTAGTATTTTCCGGAGTACCTTTCTCTCGGTTATTAGTAGTGTTTGTCTTCTTTCTGGGTGAGAGTCCATGCTCCACAAAACACATCACATCCGTACTTGAGGATCGGCCTAATTCCGGTCTTATAAATTCTGATCTTTGTACGTCTGCTTAACAATTTAGATGCAGGGCCGTACTGCAACGGTGTTTTGAGCGCGTATTTCTACAGTGCCAGCTAAGGTAGGTACTGGAATTTATGTACGCCTTTGGATTAGATACTTAGTGCAGTATTATTATTACGAGTGTTGTTATAATTATGTAAAGTTATATAATTTAGTTTCGGAAAATGCTTGCGCACTGCTATAAAACTTATGCAGATAACTTACCTATCCCACGTTTAGCAGTGCGCCGAATCATAAAAACACTTACTGTTAAATTTTTCTTGGGTAGGTATATATCAAAAACCTGTTGCAGTTTACAAAGACTACTTACCTAGGTTCCACCTATTTAATACAAACGTCATCTGGTTGTATGTAGGTAGAGTTAAATCAGAATCGCGCGGACACCACCAAAATCAAAGAGCCAGCACCCAAGATATGCCGATCCGCTCGTACACACAAGCCTCACGCACACACTTACACCATGTTATGCCGATCGATCGCCACATCCATCCAGCAATATCTCGACCTTGTTAGTCGCGTTAATTCTTTCAAGTTCGCACGAAAAATCAAAAACTGTGTTTTGTGATGAAATTGCGTATCAACCACCAATTATCCATTAACACACACATACGCGTTTGGCAATGCATGTTTGGCGGCGTGGACTCAATATTTTTTACACGACTGCACGGAGGGTTATTTAAACTTTGCTTTGACCTATCTAAATCACTGAAACGTTATTTATATGAACTCAAAAGGGCTACAGTTCATTCCCTCAGTAGGTACATCCTGTCCCGTAAGAAATCACATCTTTTTATTATCTTTTCAATCTATATTTTTTAATTCCGCACCCGGCATGTAACGTGACTCTGCAATTTTGTCAAAATATTATACTGTATTATAAGGATACAGTTTTTTCCCTAACTACCCCTTTTCATGCAAAGGGTTGCGACAATGTCAGCTGTTGAGTTTTTGCGATCAAAGATAACGGTTGTAATGACAACTTTGATACAAAATTCTGTTTAAGTACTGTTCCTTTTTTAAAATGAGAAAAAACAACAATATTAAAGTTCCTTTTGAACGTAAGTTTTTAGAATTTCCGTTTGTGTGTGTTTGCAAAAAATATATATGAAATTATACTTGTTCACTAATCCATCTAAACTCGAATCAAAACTCGCGGCATTTTAGCTTTGTTACCAAACATATTTTTACTTCGTCCGCCATTTCGCAAAAAATGGCAAATTCTCCAAATATTTCTAATTAAAAGACCGAGGGACGACCAAAAATCCAACGACCGCTGGCAGTTATTAATTTTCTAAATTTAAACAAAAGTGACATATCTCAGTTCGACAACTATGCCGGACATTTTGCGCGGGAAATTATTTTGTGTTCTTTTTTGAATGCTTTGGAATTAGATGATGTATTTTTTCTTATAAGGATGTTTGTGGAATTGTTATTACTTACCCTGAATTTCACTTTGGCATTTGATTAATCAAATTACGATGTTTCAGGTAAGTAATTATTATTTTAGTATTGTTTGTTTGTTTGTTTTTTTATTTATTAATTTACCTTTGTTATTTAATTGCATGTATCTTATTATGACTGGCTAGGTTGGTATAGTAGATATTGATTTAAAACATTCTAGCGTACTAAAATGTTTATAGAACAACAGGCACATCTAAAACAATTTATTTCTATTTTTGCAAAAATCTAACCTGTTGTTGCAAATATCATTAAATTAATGTATCTTCTTTTATCTGCTTGTTTGAATTAGGAAATAGCCGTAACTATTTGACGTTCCAAGTTGGCTGACCCGACTAATAACCTACTTCGGATACCGACTTATCTGAATGTTCTAGCCCTAATCACAGAATAAATAATAGTAACCCGTTCCCTAATATCGCAGTGGTCTGACACGGCTAATACGGCTATTCGTTTTTACCACACCCTGCCGCGCTGCCGACGACCGGACGCGTCGCGTTTCCGAAAATGTCACGTTTTTGCTGCGCGTGTCAATTTTCAGAAAATTCGGGCGCGCCTCTTCTCTCAATTACTCTTATTTCAATCGAATGCATTTTTTTTTAATATACCCAGTGAGTGCTACCGTGTACCGTGTTTTTGAAAATTATCGGTCCTCTTGCGATAGGTACTCTATATCGCTGGGTAGGGTATACCCTTCCCAGCGATATAGAGTACATTGTACCTACACTTTTTTTTGCTATTTTGCTTCTATCTTCGTAAATTATAAGATGTGGCGGCAAATATAAACTTTAAAATATTACTTAAGTTAAAATTAGAGTAACTGAGCTAAAAACGTATTTACCTAGAATCCTTGCACGGCAACATCTGACCCACCTGCTTTATCTTAACGCATGCACAATGAAAGGGCAAGCACAAAGGGCGACCCTCGCCCTCAGATCATCGCCCTACAAAAAAAAATACAACAAAAAATGAAAAGATGGCAAAGGTGTCTCAATTTTTGTCAAAAAAGTCCGCCAAGGTTAAGACCCATGGGAAAGAGTTAGAACTCCCTTATTTTGCGAAAGACGATCTTCCGCGTTTACTTTTTAAATCATTTTTTTCGCGTAACTGTTTGGCAAGGGTACCGTTCTCTATTGTGCCTATTTAAAAAAAAAACATCGAATTCACCCCTTTTAGGAAGCAACAGATGATGCGAGACGCGTGAGATAGTTTTTTTTTAATTTTTCCTAGTTTGATTTATAACTGTTTGCAGTAATTTGAGATTTTTATAGATTTGTGCCGTTGTGGGCGATTTTTATGCGGATTTATTAACGGTTTTTGGTATAAAGGTGCTGTGTCATTTATTTCTTTGGGAACTATTATTAAGAGTTTGGAAATAAATACACTGGCCTTTAAAACTTAGCACCACACTTTTATATTTGCAATTTTTCCTAAACTTTTTGCAATTTTTCCTAAACTTTTTTCAATTTTTCCTAAACTAAAGAGAGTCAGAAAGTTTTAGTTTTCATCAACTTACTTTGAAATTATAGTATATATATTGTATGTGCATTAGTAACGTCTGTAGCTTAAAAAAAAGATAAAAACCAAAAAATTGGTGTCTGTCTGTTCGCGCATCACGTTAAAGCCTGGACCGATTGCGATGCAATTATCACTGTTGGATAGCTTAGGGTTTGACTTAAAAACTGGTGTACTTGGTATCTCAATCCGATGATTAGGAGCTAAGCAATTTATAAAAAAAAAAGTGTGGTACTAAGTTTTGAAGGCAAATATATCGTCGTTGGCGAGCAAAAAGTCATTAAGTGCAAAAAGCTAGTTTGTAGATAATCGCGTTTTAAAGTTTTTATGTTCTTGTAATCGGCATAACTGATCAACGCTTATGGTTACAAAAATTGTTTCTATGAACAACATATTGATATTTTTACAATTTGGTTTTATACATTATTTAAATATTTGTAACGTTACTGAGATATATTATAAAAGGTATGCTATTTAAATCTAGCATTTTCCAAAAAGCTAAAACTTGCGTTGGTTTTGCTTTAATTAATAAACTTTAGCAAGATTTCGGAGAAGGAAAAGACCGAAAAACGTGCAATTACCTTGATATAAATGACTTAAGATCTGTTGGTGACTTTTACCGAACCACAGAATTGCATTTTATTCAAAGTTTTTCCTCTGCCAGAAATAACTAAGAGCAGTTAATAGCGCAGTGCTACCCCATTATTTGTTTAAACGTTAGTAAAACGATTGTCATAATTTAATTACTCAAGTACCGTTAGTTAATTATGACACACTGATGTTTTGCTTGACAAGTAGTTATGTATTTCTGACATTGTTGTACTATCGGAAATACCAAAAAAATGCTCTTATTATCATTCCATAAGGTAGATAATGGGCTTAAAAACACTTTGACATCATTAACTCATTTTGCCTAAAAATGTCACTTAGTGACTTCTCGTTCTCCAACGACGATATAGTATCGATAATTTTTTTGCTTTTGTAGGAAGGTTTTTTTTTATTAGATTTTTGTTTACTAATTGTTATTTAATTTTAAAATGTTGATTGGTGAGGTGTAAATTAATGTAAAATTTTAGGAACTTCATTGTTAAACAAAGTAAACACTTTTACACCAAACATATTTTTTATTCTTTTCTACTGACCTTAGACACATTAACAATCAAGTTACAATTTGTACACCAACAAAAACGAACATATTTGTGTATGTATATACAAACTCCGCGTAAACTTTTTGCGTCTCCCAATCAGTACGGCATTGTCCACACGAATACAATCGCGACCAAGATGCCCCTTTTTGACCACAAGCAAAAAATTGAAAAAAGGTCGTCGGGGTCACAAGTCACACGTTCATTTGAGACTGTACAAGAAAAGGGTCACTATTTCTTCTATTTTACAAAAAGAGGTCAGTTGAATTGCGAATTTCTACAGGTTCGATTCCAGAATTGTGTACCTTTTTGAATGGTAATTCGATACGTGTGTGACCTCGGGTCAATTGGGCGTATGATTGTATAGTCAAGAAAGTTTGGTATGTGATAGCCTGATAGGGTTAAATTGCGGTCAAATCAATATAGTTTCATTAAAAGTCTATTCTTATTTATTTGTGTCAATTCTAGAAAGACTGTATGATTTAAAAAAATAATAGAACGTTCTGCTACTTTTTCTCAAGCTTTTATATACCTTATGATTATTGTTGTTAGATAAATAGATAGATATATCTCTTTATTGCATATCACTTAAAAGTAAATCGTACATTGTACACTTATAAACTAAGATATAGAAATTGCGGTAACACAATCGATGGTCTTATCGCTTACAGAAATCTCTTTCAGACAACATTTAGATGAACTAAAAAAGATTGAAAATGAGTAGACGAAATGGTGACATCAAATTAAACAACTTAAAAGTAATAATAAATAATAAAAATAATATTTCATATGAGAATACTTAACAAAAATGTGAATGTATAAATATTTATTAATTTTACTTAAATACGTAAATAAATAACATTATGAATATATAAATAGATACAATTTACTAACATATATACGCAGTATTCAATATAATTACAAACAAACAATGTAACAGTTCTAAGTCAGAGAGGAGAGGTAATGGATATCACTTCTTTTTTTTAAAATATATTTTGATTTAGCTTGCCTGACGATTACAGGCAGTTTATTCCGTATTCAGACCGCTTGTAAAGTAAATGATTTGCTGGAGAAGTGTATAGTGCACAGGCATCTTCAATTGAAGCGTTTCTGAGGAGCGCAAGTGTCGAGGATTGGAGATATTTTGTTGTTCAATGTTTTAAAGATTATAATAAATAGAAAAACAATAACAGATGGTAAATTAATGTTAATATATAAAAATGCTTAATTCTTGAGCAAATATTTGTTTAGTTTTAATTTAATATTATGGACGTTTCTGCAATGTTTTTTTCTGTGCAGGTATAATATAATTATGAATACCCTAACATTTGCATATTAAAAATAAGTAAAAAACACATTAAATCAACAGAATAAGATTATAAATCTCCGTAGAAAATAAAGTTGAATGCAGATTAACCTCCTGAATCTTTTCACATTCGCGACCTCATCCACCCCTGTTTTAAAAATATATCTATAACTAGTATCTTTTCCCACGATTCACCCCAATTTTAGGGTTATCTCTGAACGCTGCGTGAACCTCAAAAAGGAGATCACTTTAAAATAGTCTATCATTTTTAACATAAAAAGATTTTATCACCAAAAAAACGTTTGAAATTGGGAAAAATGTGACCCCATTTCTTGATGAGGTCCCGCGACATTGTGAACTAGGTTTAACCCTGTATGTTTTGAAATTCGATCTGGTTGCGTTTTTTTATCTGTATTGTGTTTTTTATTATTGATAGATATTTTAAAATTCTTGTGAGAAAATTCCTTTTTTTTTCTATATTAAACTTTTTTATGATTAGTTCGTATGTGATATTTCTCACAGTGGTAAAACACTAATCGACTTAAAACAAAGCCCTGCTCAAAATAATAGGGGTTTAAATATTAAATTGCCGTTATACCGCACTGGCCACTTTGAATTAATATTAAACCTGCATGGTGTCAGATTTCATAGTGAACCTTTTTCACACGAAAACTATTACATTCTAAATTTAAAAATAACATGGAATTTGATTGTTCGACATCGTTTCGTACATTCGGGTTTTAACGTGAAGATGGATACAGCGAAAATCAGAGTAATTTTCGAATACGACTTCTAATGTCGGACTAACGCAGCAGAAACTGCTCGTAATGTCAATGCTGTGTTTGTAGAGGACACGGCTAACGAACACACCGTGCGTTTTTGGTTTAATCGTTTTCGTAGTGGAAACTTCGTCTTGAAGAATGAACCACGAGGAATACCAGCCGCTAAGGTAAATAACGATGAATGGTGATGGTGGAAGCCAATCCATATCAAACTACCAAGGAATTAGCGGCAGGCTTTGACGTTAGCATACCCACAATATTGACTAATTTGCAGCAAATAGGAAAAATTAAAAAACTTCAATAATGGATGCCTCACGTTTTGACTGATCTGCAGAGAGCAGCGTGCGTTGAAGCTTGCCTTACCTTGTTAATCCGGTACAGAAATGAAGAGATTTTGGACTGAATTGTGACGTGTGATGAAAAATGGATACTTTACGATAATCCCAAACGAAGAACGCAAGATTTGGACAATTTTTTGCATGGAAAAAGTAATTCTTCCCGGGAAGCACTACAAAATGCCTTCATATAGTTTGTGGAGTTCAGGTCCCCAGAGTTCTATCGCAAAGGTTTAAATGATCTTCCGATTATACATGTATAGACAACATAGACATGGCAGACATGTATAGACAACGAGGGTAAATACTTTGATTAAATAGATATATTTTATCCCATAAAAAAAAAGGTTTTCATTTGTCTGTATGAAACGGCAATTTAATACTTTAACCCCTTTAGTATTTTGCCAAATATATTACCTTTAATTAAGTTTTTAGCTCACAATAATTATGTAGGTAACACCACCAAACCAAAACCTATCCGAGCCCTATTCCTTCTATCTTTCTTGTATCTATCAAAAACAACTGACCCTGGCTACGTACACCGGTCGAACGATAAGGCTTGAGAGCACCTCGAGACGGAGCCTAAACAGATCTGGTGGCGTATTCTAGGGTTAAGTAAAGTCTGAAGAGAGGAACAATAACCCAGGAATCGGGCCACTTATTCTACTTCCGAGGAGGCCATCTGCAGTCTCAGGATGGCATGGCGTTCCTCATCAATCAAGTCCTCATTGATAATGTTGTAGAAGACCAGGGTAGCGTACCTGGTTCCTATGCTGACCGAAAGTTATAGCCAGGTACAGGTACAGGTTTACACACTGACTTCGGCACACTCGGATGATGAGGTAGAGGTATGAGGTATGTTTGATTTCATATCTTCGACCCCCATAACACCACAAGGGTCCACTATAATGTTATCATTTGAGACTTTAACGCCAAATTGTCTATCTATCCTGTTATGAATTACTTTTATAAAGGCCTTATACAGATGTGACACTAAGCTGATTGGTCTATAGTTGCTTAGGTCACTTTTATCTCCTTTCTTATGTAGAAGAATAATATTGGAGTGACACATCTTTTCAGGCACTTTACCGCATTCTAGTATGCTATTAAAAAGGTTTGTTATATGAGGGAGCAACGCAGGGGCTCCAATTTTGAGTGCTTCGGTTGTAACGCCATCCTCTCCTGGACTCTTTTCGTAGCGCATACTCACGAGAGCTTTATGTACTTCAAAGCCTGATATAGGTAGAGATAGTGTCACAACGCGTGTATTCAGTTTGACTGAATTCGGATTTTGAAGGGTCCGAATATAAAGTTTTATAAAAGTTGGTACAAATATCCATAACTTTGTCTCTATTGCCGTGCTTTTTTCCATTGCCGTCTTGCAAGCTATTGATCTATGTCTTACTTTTCGATATGCCTTGTTTCGCCACTCTTAAGGAGATGTGTTTTTCTAGAGCGACTTTTACCATGTGGGTGTTAAGTTTTCTCAGGTCTTGTCTTATAGTTCGTTTTACAATTTTGTCTATTTTTCTATATTTATCTGTTCCAATTTCTAATTCTGTTCTTTCCTTAATGAGTTCAAGAGTGTGTGTTGTTAATTTGTTGCCGTTTTTCTGGTCACTTTTTATCTTTTTACTGCTGTTGCGTATGCCTGAGACTATTTGGTTATATTGATCTTCTGTGTTATCTTGTTCTAATGTGAGATTCTTAAAATGATTTGTCAGTTCCATATTAAATATATCCGAATTGTTAATTAATGTGTGTTTACTTATTTTCTTAATTTGGTTGGCAAATTGCTTAGCGCGATGAATTTTTAAATTAAATTTGATTTTTGTGCGCAGTGGTCTGTGGTCAGAACTGTACTTGATTCTGTTTATTACACTGACATCTTTAATTATTTGTCTATCAGAAGGGAGAACAAAGTCAATCTCATTCTTTGTGGCTCCATCGGGTGACACCTAAGTCCATCGTCTCTGAGGTTTTTTCGGGAAAAAGCTATTGGCGATGTACATATGTTGACCAAAAGCAAATTGGATGAGACGAGTACCTCGCTCGTTGCGGATTCCCAGACCATGTTTTCCAAGAATTTCGACGCTGTCCATTTGTTGCCTTGGTCCGACTTTGGCGTTAAAGCCGAGGACTACGTTCCAGATTCCTCGGTTTTCATCGCAGGCTCTGTTAAGAAGATCTTAGAAATCTTCAATATCTTCGTCACAGTAAGCAGATGTTGGTGCATACGTTTGAATAATAGTAAGTGTTTTCTTGGGTGTCACGCGAAATTTGAGCACTGCTATCCGTTCAAAATAGCCTATAAACTCATCAATATTATCTTTCCACTTTTTTTCTACTAGGAAACCTACACCGTGCAAACCACAGGTTTCACCGTAGTGGAAGAAGATAACATTGTCCCGTTCTAATGTTTGCTCGCCTTGTGTTCTCACTTCTGCAAGACCTATGATATCCCAACTGATATCGTTGATGGCGTTCTCTAATTCTATTAGACGCTCATCCTTCATTAGAGTTCGAACGTTGTAAGTCAAAATGTTGAGCGAATCGGTTTCCTTTGCAACATGAGCCATGGTCGTTTGACGGTTAAACATTCCTACCTGGGGATTCTTCGCACCCCTGGCTCCAGGGTCAGTCCGATGCCCGTCAACATCAGTATGACATCTGGAGTCGCCGGGGACTTGGGGCCGTGTTGTTTGACTGTCGTTCATACTTTATTGGGGGATTTGGACCGTAATCCGCCACGCTGGTCCAGTGCGTGTTGGCGGATCGCCAGAGCCTCGTTGGTAAATCAGCAGAGTGCACCACGGGCAGGTGAGGTTGGCTTGGTTCTTGAAGATGTTGGTAAAGACCCTGACACCCCTGTCTGTCGAATATATTTATTATATTTATTTATTTTATATCAATCGATTTGTCTTAATCTTGCGAGTGCTATTATACATAAGACAGTTATCGACATTTAATAGTTCGACAATAAACAAAGTCGATGAATTTTAAGAGGAATATCATTGAATAGGTATTTGAAAATCATCTATATTTCAATTCGACTGACCGTTAAGAATCTATAATAGTTTAAAGTTGGTAGTCTTGTTTTGTCATTGTGCGTAAATGTTCTCGTTACTCATTATGCACTCGATAATAAGTTTATATATAAAAAGATACTTAATGTGAAAACAATAGCCTACGATCTGAATAAATAATAAGACATGACATTTCTAGACGTTTAATTAATAACGCTAAAAACCTTATGAAAATTCATAAAGGTAACAATAATGATGAATTTAGTATTTAATTGCAATGACACTAATCATAATGAACCAGACAGACTGGTTCTAAGCAGTTGGCGAGTTGCTTTGCCAGTGCAAATGGACTGAAATTAATTGGCCAAGTGCGTGTTGGACCACGCCTGGTGCAGAGTTACGTGGTCACTGGAAAGACCGTTTAAATTATTTTTTTATAAGAAAAAATAATAGCCATTACAAGTCGGACTCGCGCACCGAGGGTTCCGTAGAAAACTGTTGGAGAATACCACGACCTATGTCGATGTATGCATCGCGTTCAGTTTATTTAACTGTTAGTGAATACCACGACCTATGTCGATGTGTGCATCGCGTTCAGTTTATCTAACTGTTAGTGAATACCACGACCTATGTCGATGTATGCATCGCGTTCAGTTTATCTAACGGTTTTCGGATTTTTGTCTTTACTTGTGCTATAAGATATTGCTTCTTGCCAAATTTCATGATTATAGCTTAATGGGAAGTACCCCTACGGGTTTTGATTTCCTTGCAATGTCAAAATATGCGGCATAAACGGCCATATCTTTTGATTGCGTTGACTTAGAAGTTTGTTTTTTCACGTCTGCAATGGATTGCAGGCTTTAATAAAAAAGAGGATCTTAACAGATAGACCGACAGACTTCTTCTGACCTTGCTGGATTAACGTGGCACTTGGCCTATTTTCCGCAAAAAGGCCGGATGTCGCTTCTTGCGTCATCACGCAAGGACAGAAGACCTGCCTTCTGTGGTGCCTGGTAGCTCAGCCATCCCATGTCCTCCAGAAAGGCCGGCAACTCTTAATCCTTTGCAGCATTCACGTTGCTCTCAGGAAATGCGCCATTTGATACACCACGCCACCGCACGTCAACAGCACATGTGTGGCCGTTTCCTCAGCCTCCAAGCATCCTCTGCTCAGGGGGCTGTCGTTAAAGTGCTCGTAGAACTGCAGCACGATATTCACGTTATCAACACTTTCATGATGGTTAAATTTTTCATATTACATTGTTTATTCCTTCATTTTCGAGGCTGCTATTTATGCTCACGACTCAGTATAGTGCCTTTATATACACCTAAAACTCCTAAGACAGCGTGACAATGTGGGTGAGGAATCAAAATCGAACGAGAAAAACAATGTAATTCTGTGGTAATTTCGACTCACACTAAATTCTTTTCTCTAATAGCTTCTTTACAAGTAAAACATTCCAATTTAAATCATATTAGGCTTTTAATTATTCGGATTAAAAGGATAAACAGCGGTTTGCCGCAGACATGCGCTGGCGCCTCCTGTTCAACAAGTGTATCACATGATGGCTGCCCCGTTACTGATGACGTAACGCTCTGCTAGTGATTTTGACAATGACAGTTAGCTCTCATGTTCGCTGACAGTTTAAAGGCGCCGACAGGTGAATGAATTAATTTCTGCTATTAGCAGAATATAAAAATAAAACTAAATAGTAAAATGAAACTAACATAAAAAAACTCAGGCTTTAATTTCATTTTACGCTGTGACGGTTCTCTCTCCGCACAGACACTAGAAGCGTATAAAAAACAAATTGAATCGGCATGTGATGTACTGAAAGCACGTTTATATTTGACTAGCTGTACCCGCGGCTTCGCACGCGTGGTCTAATATACCAATATACCAAAGTTTATTCAAAATTCCTTCAGCCGTCAAAATTATTTTTATTGATTGCTCGGTTTCTTCTCATCGGATTAAGATACAAATTACACCAGTTTTTAAGTCAAATATTAAGCTATCCAACATTGAAAACCGTATCTCAATCGGTCCAGTAGTGTTTACGTGATGTGCGAACAAACATACAGACAAACAGACAGACACGAATTTTAAAAATGTTATATTCTTGTTCAGTAGCTTATTTTAAGTACGTTAGACTATATTTTTTTAAATTTTGTTCTTTGTGCAGACTATTTCGTTCCTATTGCTTGATTATAAGTGTAGCTTTTCAATCTGTATTTGCTTTATTGGCCTCACTTTCGTATTCCGCGCGTGATATCTGTCTTTTCTTTTAATCTGTGCAGATACAGACTTTTAAAAACTTTGTAAATTATTGTTTTTGAAAACTTTCGCGATTCGAACACATAGTTATATATTTAAACGGGACTTCATCGCGCTGCAAACTTACCTCGACGTTTCGATCAAGTTCCATTGAACGTGGTCACGAGAAGACTGAAGTAGCGGGTGTCAGTGTCGAGAAGGGCGAGCGTTGTCTCCAACTACCCGCATTTGGTTTTGTAAAAATTCAGAATTGTCACGACACACAACACTAACGACATCTGCAGATTTCTTCTGACATAAACCGCGACGCGAACACTTGCTTATCACGGGATTCCAGGACGCAGCAAACTTGAAACCATCCTCTCGGTTGAAATTGGGATACTTTTTAATTTCAACCGCTTCACGTACAATCCTGGAGTAGTAGTGACGTTCCGTGGAGAGGATCTTCGGGTCATGGAGTTCTATCCAGTGATTAGGGCCCGATTCGAGGAAACGCTTAGTGACTGCAGATTTATTTATCTGGCGGTTCTTAACAGCTGCAATGTGTTCTTTGATCCTTTTCGATTATGATGCCTGTGACTGATTCAAGGAAGTTATATGTACTTACGTAAAACTGGAACGATATCTCTCATATAAAAAAGAGGTCTCACCGGAAACGTAATTTAAAAAGAAAATGCGAGAAAAGGAAGTATACGTTGGATCGGAAGTCTCTTAATTCTCTCTCGAACAAAGTTTCAGAGTTTTCGCACAGACTAAACTAAACTTGCGAAATAATCATCAGAAAGACAACTGTACCAAAGAGGTCACCTATTTAATATATTTACATAGTACATCCTCTTTGGTGTCTGATGAGATTTTATATACCTACTATACTGGAAATTAAAGAAGTTCTTGTCCTGTTTGTCTTACGAAATATTTGCTGTCATCTGAGATTGGCACTATAAATAAGAAAGAGACAACAAGGGCTACAGCCGTAGGGAGAGCTCTCTACGGCTATAGCTCAACTTCCTTGTCTTTTTTTTTTTTAAATCGTTTTCTAGATCAAATAATCGATACCCCGCTTTTTCTTTGAAGATATCGTTCCGGTTGTACCTAAGTACATATAATTTCCTTGGACTGACTAGGCTGGGACGGAAGATATCGTTCCGGTTGTACCTAAGTACCTACATATAACTTCCTTGGACTGACTAGGCTGGGACGGAAGATATCGTTCCGGTTGTACCTAAGTACATATAACTTCCTTGGACTGACTAGGCTGGGACGGAAGATATCGTTCCGGTTGTACCTAAGTACCTACATATAACTTCCTTGGACTGACTAGGCTGGGACGGAAGATATCGTTCCGGTTGTACCTAAGTACATATAACTTCCTTGGACTGACTAGGCTGGGACGGAAGATATCGTTCCGGTTGTACCTAAGTACATATAACTTCCTTGGACTGACTAGGCTGGGACGGAAGATATCGTTCCGGTTGTACCTAATTACATATAACTTCCTTGGACTGACTAGGCTGGGACGGAAGATATCGTTCCGGTTGTACCTAAGTACATATAACTTCCTTGGACTGACTAGGCTGGGACGGAAGATATCGTTCCGGTTGTACCTAAGTACATATAACTTCCTTGGACTGACTAGGCTGGGACTGAAGATATCGTTCCGGTTGTACCTAAGTACATATAACTTCCTTGGACTGACTAGACGAAAGGACAAACAGACTAAATAATATCACGACTATAACGATTGCTTGTTTGAATTTCGGAACCCTAAAAAGTTGAGAGATGTTATTCAAAAATTTGCGCTGTATTTATGATTAATTTTTTCATTAAAAATGTTTGTATGTTTAATAAAAAATACTATTTATGTTTTGTACATTCATGCAAACTATACGTGAACGTTTTGCTAAGTAGCACTGAAGCACTTGCAGATATTTCAAGTCACAGATATTGAGCAATGTGCAACAGTAACTTTAAATATGGGTTTAAAAAATCGCACACCGGGAACATTGTCCATAATGTGTAAAACCTCAGAAGGCGCGTGTGTTAAAATGTACAAAAGTCAAATCTTCTAAAAACGTTTAATTACTTATATTTTATGTTAAAGCAATCCATTGTGGGAATGTTTAAGTGCCAGTAGCCACAAATGCCGGAATGAATTAGTGACAAAACGTATCAAGATCATTTGTGGTGGCTGGCACACTATGGGGGAGGCCTGTGTAGAGAAGTAGAAGACTTTTGACAGCTTATTGACAAATATTTTACATGCTTACATGCTTACATGCTTGACTCAAATGGTAGAGTAGTAAATAGTAGCGTTTCTGGGAAGGATTGCTTCAAGTCATTTATTACATGTTTCGCTGGTCAAAAGATGGTAAAAAAACTGGTTAAAAATGAATTGATATGCTGAAGCACTTATACCAACATACAATGCTATATTTACTCAGTAAATTTACTACCCGTTAAAGCTTTACTTAAGTGGGCACCTATCTCAGTAATATAAACAATAACAAGTGCCGCACAAAAGCCATGGATCAAAAGGATTAGCTAACTAATAAAAGCTTGTTTAAAGCTACTAAACCAATTTTGATAATATTTATACAGTCAGTACCTACACGTCTTCTCTGTCAAGTAAAAACAATCATCTAATTCGGTTCAGAAATCCCAAGATATTAGAGAACATTAACTAAAAAACTAATAGATTTTGTAATAAAAACTACTACACCAATTTTGATGAAGTTTATATGGTTATGGTTTTTATGTGTATTTACTACACTGAAAGTCTACCCTTTTGAATAAAACAACAACCATCCAAATCGGTTTAGAAATCTTAGAGATTTGAGGCAATATAAACACAAAATCAAATGGATTTATTAAAAACCTATTTATCCTCGAAAAACTGGTGAACCAATTTTGATACAATTTAAATGGGACCATTTGGAGAATTTACACTTTCAAACATTTTTTTTTTAATTAAAATCGGTTCGCAATTGACGGAGAAATCGGTGAAAATACAAAAAACTATAACTGTCTCGTTTTGAGAAGTCTAATAAAAAATAAACTTTTCATTTTATAAGTTTTTAAGGACTACTACTAATGAACAAACATCTTTATTCATGCAATATGTCTTACTCTTCTAGTTTAATAATCTAAATATCAACTAAGATTGATTGACTAAGTAATAAGTATTGTGAAACCATAAATTACTTTAAAAAAAGTACTCATTTACTAAGTAAAGTATGTAATGTAAGTACTCCACTTGTATGCGTATAGAATCATACGTACTACATCAAAAAATCATGCTACCTATATTAATTTTATCGATACAGTCTCGATTCTCGGTAAAAAAAGCCGATACGAATACAGCGTCTGCAATACTAAAAATAATTTCCAACGTTTAATACAAAAATCGTAATAATTAACTTCGTTACAGACCAATAAATTACAATACGAGAAAGAAATGCAACACGATTCGAGCGCGGCTGTGTGCGTGCGTGCGTACTGTGGCACACATCGAGAGGGTAGGGATGGGCGTATGTGTATTATCGAGGTAGCGAGGCGTTTTCTTTAAAAAAAGTTCTCAGTGTAATAATAGATGGCGTTGTACTTTATAAACTGAAAGGAACTTACACTCAGAATCACTAGAATCCACTGTGATCATGTAACCACTTCAGAATGTATGGCACTCCATGTTTTTACATGTCACGGTGAAATAAACGCGGATTTTATATTTTTATTACAACTTTCAATACTTTCATTTCACAATAAAAGCTCGTATTGTGAAACACAACGCCTATTTTATATAATATACACAAAAACCGTAAACAAAAACTAGCATTATTTCTCTGTGTGCAATATACATTTGACAGACAACCATTTTAGCATTACAACACCATGTGTTTTGGATAATTTAAACTAAATGTTTTACCTACAAAAAACAGCTCACTACAATATATATAGTTCAGAGTGATCGATGAATATTTATAGTTTTTTAATCTAAATAATTATCAAACATGGTTTCGGAACTTTAATGCCGGTAAGTATTAAAAACCGAGATTGAATTAATAACAAAACTCTGTATTCCGTAAACAGCATTATTATGTTATAAAATCAGTTTTGTGTTTTCACTATATTCATTCCTGATTTATGGAATAGGATAAATTTATTGTATTTTTTAAACGACATATTCCTACTGATGGGTGTATAATAATATGCCTTAATATGTAGGAACTTATTTATTTTCGTTAAGTTACGAGTAAAATAATATATATTTTTTGTTGTAAAATACCTTTCGGATATGAAAATGGCAGACTTTTGCAGTTTATTTGCTTAGGATTCAATTTTTTGTTGTTGTTACGATATCAATCATTCATCGTCCTCGTCTCCAAATAACATAATCGATGAGATTATGTTATTTGGAGATGAGGTCTATTATATTATAGTGCCTCTCCACCAATAGTAATATTACAACGAGAAAAGATTTGTTTTTTTTTGTATGTTTGTTTTTAATGGATAAACTAAAAAAATACTAAACCGATTTAAAAATTATTTCACCTATTGAAAGCTACAATATCAGTAAGTAAGATGGGCTGTTTTTTAAATAGAGATCCTTACGAAAATTGCAATAATGTAACCCAATGTATCAACAATTTACATAAAAAGACATTATTTGGCGTGCGCTGCGATAACTATTTAAGATACATAAAATAATGTACTACATGTTTATAGTAGGTACTCATCATTACCCACAAAAAGTCCTTTAGGCTATTTGTTTAATTATTATAGTAATGCCACAATAACCAATTTAGTCAATCAACGTTTTGTACAAATAAATATTTAGAGAAACCCTTAGCTACTTACTCGTGCGAAGCCGGGGCGAGTCTCAAATCTATAATAATTTAACTTCATCGACAATAACTCTTTATATCGATCCTTTCCCATGACTACTTTCATCCCGATCACAAATACATTCATATGATTTATTGTTAACACGAGTAACAACTCATGTGTGGAAAATATCATTCCCCTACGCACGCAAACGCACAAACGCACGCACACATGCAAGTTTGCAGATTATTATGCGGACGGGTGTATAGGACGTGAAACCTCGGAAAATGTTCGTTTTATGTTTTAAAAGGAATTATTACTTCTTGTTTAGTTCAATTTAGTCAATCGTTCAGTTTGGTTTTTACTTTTTAATTGTGGGGAAGAATGAGGTTCGGTTCTGGCGAGATTGTTGGCGGGACGTTGGAGTAGCTGTACACCTTACCACAGAATAAATAATAGTACAAGTAACCTTACTTGGTTTAATTGGTTGGAATACTGGTGTATATTCGGTGCTTCGAATCTGCATTGCAATTTGATGGGGTAAAATGCTGGGGGCATGCTGGCTATGTTGCTAGCAAATGTTTGTACTCATTTAATATTGTAATTACTTACTCTATTTTATGTGAATAAATAATATTCTATTCTATTTGAAAAGTTACAAAAATACTTGTAGGTATGTACTTAAAATCAATACCAATTGAATAACTGAATCAAATTCAACTGTTTAACTCTACCAATAAAGCATAGTTGAATATGGATAATCGAGCTCTACTGTATTCTAAGTTCAATTTACAAAACATATTTAACAATCACACTTTGTTACCGCCGGTCAGTAAGCACTAACAAACTCCTTTGACTTGCTACCTAAAAAATTAAGTTACATTATTATTGATATAAAATAATTGATCATAGATCACTGTCACCTAATAAGCAGAGTGCAAAAAGATACCTATTATTAGGCCTAGTATTTATTCGATTTTCAAATTAAAACTATAAATGTTTTAACTTCTAAATTCAATTAACCAAACAAAAGCGCCAACAATCGCACTTTGTTGCCGGCCAGTGCGTTGACGGACGCACCGAGAGATATTTTCTTTGCCGACAGTTCGCGCGCGAAAATAACCGCTGACATTTCGCGTGGAAGGAATCGAACTGTTAACTTGTGATTGTGTGCCGTGAGTTATGCGATTTGCTTCGGGACATTATAATTACTAGGTGACTCTACTCTTTTTAGGGTTCTTTAGTCTAATAAGGAAGCCTAGTTTCGTCATGTCCGTTTGTCCATCTGCCCGTCAATATGTCACATATGTATTTTTTCTTGTTTTTCGGGTGGGCGGCTCGGCTCACATACAAGAAAAAGGAAGATGAAAAAATAATTTTATCGTAAGTACCTCATCGAGTGGAGTCTCGTTGAATAGGTATTTTAACATTATTATCATGTTTGTTTGTCAATTTTATGTTTATTTGTTTTCGTTTACAAATTATTCGGCTCTTGTTTGTTTGTCGTATGAGGTAGTGCTGGGCGTTTGCCTCTCGTGTCAGAGTTTGTCCGGCCACCCGAGTTCGGCTCTATAATGACCTTTTGCTAAAGTTGTCTCCTCAAACAACAGAAAGTGCTAAATACAAAATTATCACGGCTATCAAAAATGTCTATAAATGAAAAAATGTATCAGTATACATTCAAAAGCACTGCAGTAATTGACCTGGGGGTGCCACGGGTCCGAATCCAAGTTCCCGTGGCACCCCCAGGGGTGTCCTCCAGGGGCGCCTTGGAGTCAGGAATGTTTTACGAGATTCTGGCCGCGTCACATCAACTCTTAAAATACTGGACTAATGTTGTTATAGTTCCGTAGCCATGGTGCTGAGCTTCCCATGACCATGAGTTTCCGACACTCACTTTTATTAGTGTTTATAGGCGTTTGACTTTTATATCACTGAGTAGTGAAGTGACTCGCCTCGGCTTCGCACAGAGAGCGCTCACAACGCGGCACTTTCCTTACTTTTAGATTTTTTATACCCGTGGTAAATTCTAAAACTAGTAGCTCTGTGAGCTGTAGACCTCGCGCGTACAAACTTTTTTGCAAACAACCTAGCGATGCACAGTAGCGCCATCTAGTAAACTTATTGTAAAACTAACATTAATAACCAAGGTGCTCCATCAATCCCTACCTAGTAGGTAAAGGGCTGAATCCACTCGTAGAAACCTAAAAGCGAACAATTTACTGCATTTTGAGGAGCTATTCTGCTCATCACGCCGAAGATCCTCATCAAATCTTCACCAAATTTGTATGAAACTAGCTTAAAGTTACTAACTACCATTCAAATAAAAAATAGCCATCGAAATCACATTTAATAAAGCAGAGATATTCAGTAGCCCCTTTTTTACCCTTTTTTGGGGAAAGTACCCCCCCAATCAAATACCAAGTTTCGTCTAGATCGGTTGAGAAGGTTTGAATGCGACCTGTAGAGGAGAACAGAGATCCGGACTGACATCCGGACATACGACAGCATTTTTGCCCAAGCTGAAACGGACAAGCTTCGCTCGCGCTTCGCGCTCGCTCGGTCAATTAGTGTAGAAGTGTAAATGTAGATATGAGTCAATGTGATCGAAAGTGTTAAGCAAGTCAACCCTAGAATAGCCTGCAAGTCAACCCTAGAATAGCCTGACTTTAAAGAATGCCTGACGGAACATCTCAAAAGAGGCTTGGGTTACGGTCTCCTCGGAGGACTTTCTGTTTAAATATGCGGAGTGTTTTACAATGTTCACTGAAGTGGAAATTGTAAGTGTAATCGGAAGAGATGCGGGCTGATTAAAAAAATGAAAGTTAGGAGAAGTATTGATGTTCGGCGGGAAACGAAATCGAGACGGTTGTTTTGCTTTGATTAGTTTTCTCAATGTGTTTCATTAGGTGTTCATTAACGTAGGACAATGATACAAACGCGGGAAAAGCTCTATTAATTTTTCTTTCCGGAACTCCCTAGGAAGTTTCAGTAAAACTCCACCACTTGACTGAATCGTGACTGGGACTCGACATTTTGAGTATAGGTTGCAAAAACATCTTAGATTTCATCTCTTTACTTGACACTGGCTAGATGCACTAGTCTTGCGGAACCAAAAAATAAAAAATAAATAAAAGATGTTTGACACTGGTGGCAAAATAAAATGAAATGGAGGAAAAAGCCCAATCTTCGACTCTCCTCAACCAGTAAAAGCCAAATGTCAGCAACAAGGCGCGGGTGGGACCGACAGACGCCGTTCCGTTCTTCGAAAAACGCTATAAGTGCTATTCGAAGCACGGAGCTATGGCCAATCCGCTAACTTATTAGAAGGCATTGGCTGAGCATCGAATCAGTGTCGTTGGTTTGCAAAGCGCATGCCATTACCACCATCGTACCATCTAATTATAAATTGCCTACACAATACAATACAATACAATACAATAACTCTTTATTGAACACATTACAATAAAAAAACAACATAACAGTGATTATAAAATTTCAATTTCAATTTTTTTCAATTTTCTAGGCAAGAGTGTTAATTACGGAAAACGATGAGGAGAAGGAATTTATCGATATGAGGGGCGCAGTGCAGTGCAGTGCCGCGCATGTTTTGACTACCCATAGTTCTAATTGATACTGCAATTTTGTCCACGGACGTACAACGATTGACGGCTTCGCGCGGAACTCTTTTAGGCAAGAGCCGGGCGATATCAGATTCTGGCCTGCCGAGTCTGCTCCCGCCGTGTGCTAGATTCAAGCGGAAGGAAGTTCCTGTAATTCTGTGTCACTGAGGTTTGTGTCCTGGAATAGTGGGAGCAACCCAAACCCGGGGACCGCTTCGCGACACTGGCGCCCTCAACGTGTCCGTACCCAGCCTGCTCTACCTGCACTACCTATACTTTGCCCTCGCTGTCGAAACGACAGTCATGCTTTATGTCAATGTCCCTACAGACATAAAGTTTGTTTTCGTTGCGGTAAAAAAGACGTAATTTTTAAAACTTCCTGAACATTTTTCAGTTTTAAGCTATGCAAAGACAGACTCGCAAGGTCTACAGCTCATAGAGTCATAGTGATCATAGGCCATAGGTAGATAGGTACTATGACGTCTGTATGTAACCTCCGGCTTCCTGACAAATGACACCAGCGGCACGTACTACCTCTTTATGTCAGAAGAATTCTGCAGATGTCGTTAGTGTTGTGTCGTGACAATTCTGAATTTTTACAAAACCAAATGCGGTTAGTTGGAGACAACGCTCGCCCTTCTCGACGCTGATACCCGCTTTTTCAGTCTTCTCGTGACCACGATCAATGCAAGTTGATGAAACGTCGAAGTAAATAAAAAATATATATTAAGTCTTCAACGCCATTGAGTCCCGTTTAAATATACTACGTACGACTTGTTTTTTTTTCTTTTCTTTTGAGGTAGAAAAGAAAAGAAAAAAAAAAACAAGTCAGCGGTACAGGTATTGTAAGTATGTATATAATTGGCATTTACCATCAGGCGAACAACCTTCTCGTCTAGACTAACTGTTTTATTAATATTATTTATTCATTGCAGAGCTTTTTCTTCCTCTTTATTTCTTACTCAATGGACCAATAGGGACCACGGACCAGAAGACACGTACCAACAATTAATTCCTACATAGCGTTCGACTACCGGCTTCGTCAGGAGCCACAGCGACTACCGCTCGTAGTGGCCTTCTACGCGGGAGACATCATATCGCCCCTCCCAGCAGTGGACTTTTGCCAGATCATCAGCTGTGATGATGGACCAATACTTCAAGTAGAAGTCTTTAGTTCTGTTGTTATCCCGCCCAAGAAGATTTAAAAAAAGACGAAGTCTACACCGACAAATTGAAAGTGAAGCACCCAAGATATGCCGATCCGTTCGTACGTCACACTTTGTTATTCCGATCAGCCGCCACATCGCAGCAACGCAATTTCTCACGGAAAAACAAAAACAATACAGTCTTTTGTGATGAAATTGTGTATCAATCACAAATTATCTACTCACGCTCATATACGGTCATTTCTTATGCTTCACTCTCTTGTTTGGCGGTGTACACTCAGTCTTTTTTAAAACCTTCTTGTTCGTTTGACATTGTGCGGATGCCACACAGTTGTTCCTGTAGCACACAACTCGTCCAACAATGGGAAAAGGCGCCAAAACTGAAAAGGACTGGGTCGGCCTCGTCTATAGTCAAACTGTTGAATATAAAAAACCGGCCAAGTGCAAGTCGGACTCGTGCAAGGAGGTTGTAGGTATGTAAATAGTCCATCAAGGGGGAATCAAGCCTCAAAGATTGCACCAAACATTGTACTAAAGAAATGAGCGAGAGAGAATTTACGGTTTTCGGACTTTTCCCTTTACTTGTGCTAGACATTGCTTCTTGCTAAATTTCATAGATATACCTAATCATGAAATTTGATAGGGAAGTAGGTACCTACCCTAAAGGTTTTGATTTCCTTGCGAGTGTCAAATATAAAAGGCATAAACGGCTGTATTTTTTATTGCGTTGACTTAGAAGTTTGTTTTTTCACAGCTGTCTGACAGAAAGACAGACGGACAACGAAGTGATCCTATAAGGGTTCCTCTTTTCTTTTTAAGGTACAGAAGCCTAAAAATAGGTAATAACTTTTGTAAGGGCAGTGAAATAGCTCCTTGAGGGCGAGTTGGGGCGCCCAGACTCGGAGAAAACGAGATTACCTATTTTGGATTAAGATTATTATTTCTTTCGGCAGTTCAGAATTTTATACGGAGGTTCAGTAATTTATTAAGAGTACTTCGCTCGCTATTTTAGATTAATTTTGTCGGTTGATTCTGTAAGTTTCTTTAGTATATTTTTCGTAAACTAATTTAAGCGCTGCTGCAGTTCGCTAGAAGTGTACTGTTTTTCAGATTCTTTATTATATCTTCAATTGTAACATTGTTGTAGTACAAATTATGTAAAACCTGTGTTGTAAGAAATTATAATGAAAAACAATCGATATGCATTGCGGACACGCTCTGGCGCCAGCAATTTATTTTTTATTAGCTGAAACTGGACTTTTGTAGCAATTATCATGCCTCGCTGTGTTTCCGAGGAATAAAATGCGTAAGAAATTAGTAAAAAGATATCATTTCTTGTGAATGGTAATGAAAATTAAAACTGGCTTTTTCCTTGGTACAAAATGCAGTCGGTTTCAATTCTATTAAACTTTACGAGTCTCATTATGTTTAAAGTGACGGTTGTGTCTACCGTTACCATTTTTAAACTTCATTCCAATAAGAGTCTGGAAGTAAGTTTTTATTTCAAACTTCATTTTAATGTAGAGTCATCAAGGAAGTTTTTTTTTTGATTTAGTTAAAAAATTAAGTTTCAGATAAATGTAGAGTCTTGAAGTAAGTTTTTCATTCAAACTTCATATTAATGGAGATTCTTCAAGGAAGTTTAAAAATTAAGCTTCGTTGTAAGGTAGAGTTCGAAAAAACAATGAAATTAACTGATAACAATATTAAACAATTTTTTAGTAATTTTTCTAAATGCCCAAACAAGTCAGCATGGCACCTTGTTGCTACCCGTCATTACGACTGCTACCACCGGTTATATCATCCGGCAAAAAATATCCACCACAAAAACTAACTTACGAGCTTAAATCTTCAACTCGATTCGTTCGGGCGAAGGTCAATCCGCGTATATCTAAATACGCTCCAATTCAATGGATCATAAAAAATCATAAAAGTCTCGGGCCCTTACAGTTAACCCTAAAGTAAAGGACCAAAGGACCCTTTCTTACGTTTTTTGGCAGAAAAAACCAGCGCTCGAGATCGCGCCGAACACGCTCGGTATTTGTGGCCGGGCGGCTGCAGCGCACGGTCGCACCGACATCACGTAAACACGACTCCAAATTCGAAATTCCAGGAGCGCGGGAAAACTCGATTCCAAATTTTGTACGCGATCCCAACTCCAAATATCGCACTGAAGTTAATTTATCGGAACGCATTCGTCGAATCGATTTTCGATAACACTGTAACGCGGCCCGTGTTTATTATTATGATTCGTACAAATTAAACCGCGTATTGTTTTAAATATTTCGACATTGTCGGAATTCTATTGTGTGATTCTTAATTGTTTAATGTTTTGCTTAAAATAGGGCTTTGTCGAGATGTATCCGAATACATTTTTGTAGTGATATAAACAATTGTTAATTTCGCGGAGGAGTCGAGCGTGGTTTTTATGAATGTTTTTGCGCGCGAGTGGTGGGGGAAGGGTGGGGCCTCCGTTGAGTCGTCCCTCTACTAGCGAGTATTTTGATTTAGTTTCCGAGTCTTACGCAGATGTGGCAATTTTTTCAGTCGCGTGTGTAAGGCGCGCGCGGCTGTCGGCATTTCCCGTCGGTTTCGGATTATTTTTCGTTGCCACTTTTTCCCGCGCGCTCTGTTAACTTTTTCGGTTGGAACTTTTCTTTCAGGTCACTAGTTGTACAGCTGCAAAAACTTTTTGTTTTGTTTAGTACCTGTGCTTTGTAAACTGTTTCTGTGCCTTTATTATTTGTGCAAGTGACACTAAGGATTTTGTGAAAATACACAAGTGGCTCGTTCGTGTTTGTTGCAGACTTTTTTTTCACTTTTGGATGTCATAATTAAGGTAAGATTATAGTGTAAGCTTTGTGTAATAATTTTTATAATACTTGCATATTTTTTGATAATTTAACGCTTTTAAATTACTTAATATGGTCTTAGTAATAATTATACAGCCAGCAATCGACTAACATAATTATTAAAATTTGTATTCGGTACTAAAAACATTTTATTTAAAATGAGACCACAATTTAGTACCTGTACAGCTATAATTCTATACAAAATCAATGCAATAGGTACGATTAATTTCAAAACGATATTCAGATTAAGAAAAAGTAAGTACCTAAGTATTTTTTATGTTGTATCAAAATACAAAAATGTAATGCAATAACAATAACAATAATGAAATCATCGATAAATTGAAATGAACTTTTTGTTCATAAATAAAAAATAAATGTTACAATACACAAAAACTGAAAGCTTTAAAGTTAAACAGTTATATATAACTATAGTATACTATAAAACGATATTATATATAAACTATTATACAAAAGATAACTATATCACTAATATTACCTATCTTAAAATAAGGCTAAGAAGCAAACCGGTAAAGTTACTGAAAGTCAAAGATTAAAGTCCAAAAACATGACATTGAATCTAAAGCTGTGAGATCGACGGGCCGTTATCAGATCGTATTATCAGATACTGGAGACAGCCTCCGGACCTCCAGTCCAGGGTCAAAGGCGAGAAGGATCACGACCAAAGAAATGGAATACCAAGACGCAAGTGTACCTCTTTCTACTACTTTTGTAAGGAGTTTACTTTAGTAATGTCACGGATGTTTAATTAACATGTGGACGAGTGCACTTTTAGAGTTCTTGGGCTATTTTTTAAATATAGACTGACAGATTTTGTACACAAAATCTGTATTTAAGGAAGGTAAATGAAACAAAAAAATATTCTTTTTTTTTTTTTTATTTTTTTTTTATGCAAAATTTGTTTACTTTGGTGCCTTTATTAACTTACAACTAACTAGGTATCTACTACAAAAGAATTTTGAAATTGATGTTAAGGCAAAATGCATTTGCTAAGGCTTTTATGTTTGAATAGGCTTTTATGGCAATACATTGACTTTGACAATAGAGTAAGAAAAATTGGACATGCAGGTTTTTTAACGTATTTATAAAAAGGTGGAAGTTCTCAAGTTGACTTTTTATTTGTTTCTATGTTCTTTCAGTCATATCTCAAATATTTCTGAGCTTATTTAGATGTTTCTTTTCATATTTTAAAGAACACAAGATGCAGTATAGTCTTGTATAGTTTTGATCAAAAAGTTTGTTTTAAAATTAATCCATTTGAAGTCTGTTTTTGGTTAATAGAAATTAAATACAATAATTTTGTTATCAAATGAAAAATCACAAGCCACAAGCTTAAAATCTAGAGTTATCGAATTACCTAATATAATTAACTTTTATTGAATAAAGCACCCAAGAGCGGTGGTAGCCCAACTGTTCAATAGTGCAGTCGAATGTAACGATACCAGGTTCGGTCCAAGGCTCCGCACCAATGACTTTTCTGAGTTATGTTTGGTTTTCCATCGCTCCGTGCTTCGCAGGGCTCGTTAAGCTGTCGGTCCTGACTTTTATTGATTAATAGCAGTCGTTAAGCCCCCGGGTAGCCTGACAAACTCTGACACCAGATGCCGGCACTACCTCATACGTCACACATTTGAATAAAATATTATAAATTTGATAGCTATCAAAGTATTCAATTGAAAATGTTTTTATTATGAGAAAACAGCACGCGCAGAACGCTGATAGGGTAATATCAAAATAATGACTAATATTGCATGCTTCTTAAAGTTATACCTCAACTAAACAAAACATAACAAAAACCAGCGAAGAGTTTTATAACTTCGCACAAACAGTCACTTTTAACATAACAATCAGAAAAAAACATGATGTTTTTTCGGCGATTCTCCGAAAAAATCCTTTGGTGTGTTTTAGGAAAACCCACGTTAAATACTTGTTTTTTTGCTGTAAGTATAAAATATTAAAATCGTGTATTGACTATCGATTTTATCTTGATTACTGAGAAAATCAGTTTTGTGAATAAATGCTACGTTGTTTCTTTTGTTAGATTCCAGATACGGAGATTTTGTAACGGTTTTATTTTTAACTTTAAATGTCAGCAAACCTTACGTGTAAAACATATTTAGTTTATTATTAACGGAAGTATTGTCGAAGTCACAATAGTCGACATTGACTACGTGTCCAACGTTATTCGTATTCATTTAAAAAAATGGATTAATACAAATTAACCACGACACACGGCTAGATTAGAATTGGTAAGATTTTTTAGCTTCGCAACCTTGATTAATTATTTTAGAGCATAATATCTTTTTCACTTCTCATTCTTGTAAAGTTCTTGTTATATGCTAGGTGCAAGCGGACTCAAACTGGATTTTATGCATTTACTAAACTTCTGTAAAGTCTGCAACCCGAGCCTAGTAGTTATTTAAAAGTTAATAAAAAGAGCCGCAAAGAAAGTTGTTCAACAGATATAGCCGTAATAATCTAGGCAAACAATTCATGCATTAAACGACAATTTCATGCATTGGAAAAGTGAGAAACAAGTAACGATTTAAATATCACTGTTGCATCGCAATCGAAGTGAAAAACAGAATGTATAACTTGTTTATAAAACAAGGCATTTTATCCTCGACTTCAATATCTACCCTCGCTTACGGCTCGAGCGGATAAATGTCTCCGACAAAATGGTTTGTTTTAAGCACTTGTTGTACAATCTACTATTGTCCCATTTTTTTGTACTAAGATTATGCACCCGTACATGTAGGATCCAGAAAAAAAAAACAGTTTTATATCAGTGTGATTGGTGTACCATTTACACGGATAACGGGCATCCAAAGTAACATAAATTATATACAAACATTCTCCTTTATTATTCCTACATTCCTCTTTTTACTACAACCCAGCTGAAACACTTAAATAAAAAAATGTAGATTGTCGAACAAGTGCATAAAATAAGGCATTTTATTCGAGACATTTATATACATGACATGAAAATGACATAATGTTTTGTCAGATGACACCCAATTTTTAGGGCACTGTACCTCAAAAGTAAAAAAAAGCCACCCTTATAGGATCACTTCGTTGTCCGTCTGTTTGTCTGTATGTGTGTATGTCAATCTGTCAAGATCCTTTTTCTCAGGAAGCGTGTAGGTACGAGTATCAAGTTGAAATACTCAAGTCTGCAATCCCCTCGAGCTGTGAAAACAACAAACTTTTAAGTAACCGCAATCAAATGATACGGCCGTTTATACCGCATATTTTGACGGACGACGAAAATCCGAAAAACCATAAATTTGTAATTATCTAAATCACCTTTTTTTTAAATTTTGCTTACTGCCAGCGACCTATGTCGATGTACGGGGACAACAGTTTTCCAAAGGCAAAGTTTAGTTTTTACCCAACCCTTTTCGGGTTCGCGATTCTGACTCGCAATTGGTCGGGTTTTTTCCCATTTCCTAGATTACGTAAGAAGTATGCACCCCTATATTCACTATCTAGACACGGGTTATAATCGGGACCGCCCGCGACTTCGTACGCGCAGACTATTGTTTATCGCGAAAAAAATATACTACTTTCTTCTAGGATATTAAAAACTAATGCAAAAGTAGGTATAGTACCAATGCTCTTGATGTTTTTTGACAGACTTGTTATTTCATTTCCATGGATACCACAGACCCTTATATAATGGCAACCGTTCCTTCATCATCAGCCTATATCTGTCAACTGCTGCACGTAGGCCTCTCTAATGCACGCCACTGAGCTCGGTCTGCAGCTGTTATCGCGTGAAAGCTCCCCAAACAAACAAACAGACAACGTTTCACTTTTATATATTGGTATGGATTTAATTTTTACTTAAACATGTATATTGACTACGAGTACTAGAGTGACGTCACTTTGTTTATGTGTTCTTTAAAGCACTTGTTAAACACTGTAGTACACGAATGCAGTAATATTTATTACTACAATAACTCAAACGGATTTTCTCTTTTAGATCTTCTATGTATGTCACCTAAATGATGTATAATTTTCAAGTTTTATAAATTAGACCAAACAGAAAAGTTCGGACACTCATGGTCAGACTAGTCCACAAATTTAAGGTCGCTCAGCGAGCTATGGAGAGAGCTATGCTTGGAGTATCTCTGAAGGTCAAGATTCGTAATAAAGATATCAGAAAGAGAAACAAGGTAACCGACATAGCTCTAAGGATAAGCAAGCTGAAGTGGCATCGGGCTGGTCACATTTCCCGAAGAACCGATAATCGTTGAGGTAGACGAGCTCTCGAGTGGATATCAAGTTTAGACAAACGTAGTGTAGTACGCCCTGTGGCCAGGAGTGACGACCTGTAAAAAGCGGGTGGCTGAAAATGGATGAGGGCAGCTGAATACCGAGCTTAGTGGCGTGCATTAAGAGAGGCCTACGTCCAGCAATGGACAGATATAGGCTGATGAAGATGATAAATTAAACTAGGTAGGTACTTATCTTGGCAGCGTTCAAAATCTCAATTGCAATGCTTGTTGAGAGAGATGTCTGTCTTGGTTTCTAATTGACTAATTGGTCTTGCTCTCATTAGAATAATATTCCTCAAATCAACGCTACACTTGCCCTAATTAACTCATAATACAAAGTTTTTGACATTCGTTTCGAAGGCCTGTGAGGTTTTTTTTTATGACAACAAAGCGCAAAAAATAAAAAAAAGTTGGTTGATTTGCTTTCTCAGTAGCTGTCTCTGAGATCAAAAACTCAGAATAAATAAGCATAAATCGCAAACACCTATCTATTTATCACCTATACGATTTTACATTTAGATATTTCCGTTGCTCTAAATTGTGAACTACTAACAGTCAGAGATTGCAGTTTAATTAATAAATTCAATTGTCACTAGACAATATATTATTTAAAAAAAATAGACATCTTATATACCTATGTTATAAGTTAGTAAGTTGTGTGTAAAATAAATGCTAATCCGTTATTATATCGTCTCTTGTTTTGATAATTTTACTGATGGAACTGGCTCTATTTGAGCACATTGTTTGTTTGTCGTATGTGGTAGTGCTGGCCTCTGGTGTCAAAGCTCTTAACGACTACTATTAATCGTTAACTGCCGAGACCAACAGCTTGGCGTTGTACTCCGAAGAACGGAGCGATGAAAAACCGCACATCTTAGAAAAGTCATTGGTGCGGAGCCTTGGACCGAACCCGGCTACCATCGCGCTGTGCAGATTTAAACCGACTTAAACATCACTATAAATAAAAATAAAATGCTGTTCGTCTGTAATCACATCAATTGAGAACCGATTTGGCTATTTTTTGGTTTATAATAGCCCGAATTAGGTTTTTAAGGGAAGAAAAATTTGGGAAAAACGGAACAACCTTTTTTACTATGGAATTTTTGTATAACTTAGGCTATTTTTATATTTGAAAAGTATAGATTCCGTGCAATTTTTTTTTATTAATGTCCATAAAACTTCCGTAAAAAATAATCTAAATAATGGTAAAAAACCGTATTAAAATAATCTAAATAATGGTAAAAAACCGCATTAAAATCCATTGCGTAGTTTAAGAGATAAGCGTTACAGACAAACGGCGGAAAGCGACTTTGTTTTATACTATGTATTGACTATCTGTGCCTGTGGCTTCGCACGTGAGATCATTTAGCTAGGTTGAAAGTACTCTGTGTGCTATTCCAAGACCTAAAATACCAATATACCAACATTTGATCAAAATTCCTTAAGCCGTCAAATAAGTTTTTTATCGATTGCTCGGCTTATACGCATCGGATTGAGATACCTAGTACCCCAGTTTTTAAACCGCAAAAAAAACCGCATAGCAATCGGTCCAGTAGTTTTTGATGTGTGATGCGCGAACAAATAAATATACAGACAGACAAACAAACAAACAGAAAGAAACGATTTAAAAATAGAAGTTGTTCTGTAGCTTATTTTAAGTACTCTAGTCCATTTTTTAATTATCTTCTTTGTACAGATTTTTTGGTACTTACTGCTTTATTATAAGTATAGATAAACAAAAGACGCATCACAGTCGTGCTTCTCTCCATTAGCGGACCTCATGGCACGTCACGGGTAAACAAAATCTTTCGAACCATGGATATTCGTACTTCATCATCGTCATCATCATCATAAATTATTTGTTATCTATCTAAAACTAGATTTATATTTGAAAACGTAATACAAAATCTCACTTCTGATTAATCATGGCAAAGTGTAGAGTTGCACGACTCTATGTTAATGTCGATGCTCTTTTAATTAAAAAGTTTTTAGTGAAGCTCTATAATCTTCACTTTTACATGTTAGCTTAGAATTTAACGCTTCTGTACAAATCCTAATAATTTAGGAACATAAATATTTATTACAGCTCTTTATAAAACTAATTTTGATATTCTCACGCAAAATTAATTACTCTACAGCAATTAAACAGGCGGAACTAGCATCTCTCCTTTTATAGACAAAACGCGAAATTAAATTTATTTTCGACATTCATAAAGTATTTTTTACTAAAGAATTTATTATTATGATTAAGTAGGTGTTTGAAATATGGTTGTCAATTCATAAATTATGAATTAGATTATTATTTTATTCAACCGAAATGAGTGAGAATGAATTTTGTTGTTGGTTGAATGACAATGGTGTCTTCCAAATGCGTAGTTTCGTCCTCAATTGCGTTGGATAAGGTCGTCCGTTTTGTTCATTCGGTCATTCATTCAGTCAGGATTTCGACCGGAAGCGTCCCTTATCAGGCGGCCGGAGGTGACGTCACGGCCCTCGTGAACAATCAATGTGAGCCGCACGTGATTGTTATATAAATAAATCATTTTTCTTACTTAATTGTTAAACAATTCGAAACGGGAAATGTTTGAGTTTGCGTAAAATAAACAGTTTGTAAATTAAAATGAGCCGGGAGGAAGTTTTGATTGTTCTTAGAACTTTGCTGTGTTCATTCATAACTCAAATCTTAAATGGTCCTAATCTTAACTATGTAACTATGATTATAGTTCAGTTAATTATATAGGTCTTCTGAATAAGGCCGCACTGGCTGAGGACAAAACTGACAGTAAAATCACAGTACATAATATACATGACAGTAGTGTATGGAGGAGTAAACAGCCGAATTGAAGCTCGTAGTGCGGGGGCCGGGAGGCAGGGGTCTCAGCGTGGTTTTTAAAAGAAGTCTATGAGCGAGTTCCGCGCTTGAAGTATCTTTACGTAAAAATGCGAGAAAGAGAGAGCGTGCTGTGCAAGGAGGATGCCAGTACCACAAATAGATTGGACCAAAGAGTACGAGTATAACCTAGTATAGGTATATCTATACTTATATTAATGCAAAAAGTACAAAAAAGTCTATACAAAGATAATGAAAAAATGTTGTCTAGGGTATTAAAATAAGCTACTAAACAATGTTAAGAAAAAAGTATCTGTCTGTTTGTCGGTATGTTTGTTTATTTGATTGTTCGCGCATCACGTAAAAACTACTGGACCGATGGCGATACTGTTGGATAGCTTATATAAGGTTTGACTCAAAAATTGGTGTACTTGGTATCTCAATCCAATGAGTAGAAGCCTAGCAATCGATAAAAACTTTTTAACGGCTGAAGGAAATTAGATAAAATATTGGTATAATGGTATTTTAGGTCTTGGAATAGGACATATACCTAGTACTTTTAACCTAGAGAAATGACCACGCGTGCGAAGCCGCGGGTACATCTAGTATATATATAGACATATCAGGATTAAAAATTGAAGATTGGACTCGTTGGAATCCAATCTTCTTGACCCGCCTAAGGCTTGGGATCCGAAAAAAAAGAACTTCATTTTTCTATTAAACTTACATATCAGGATTAAAAATTGAAGATTGGACTCGTTGGAATCCAATCTTCTTGTCCCGCCTAAGGCTTGGGATCTGAAAAAAAAGAACTTCATTTTTCTGTTAAACTTACATATCAGGATTAAAAATTGAAGATTGGACTCGTTGGAATCCAATCTTCTTGACCCGCCTAAGGCTTGGGATCCGAAAAAAAAAGAACTTCATTTTTCTATTAAACTTACATATCAGGATTAAAAATTGAAGATTGGACTCGTTGGAATCCAATCTTCTTGACCCGCCTAAGGCTTGGGATCCGAAAAAAAAGAACTTCATTTTTCTATTAAACTTACATATCAGGATTAAAAATTGAAGATTGGACTCGTTGGAATCCAATCTTCTTGACCCGCCTAAGGCTTGGGATCCGAAAAAAAATAACTTCATTTTTCTGTTAAACTTTCGACAACTCATCCACTCCGTTTAAATGACAAACATTTGTGAATATTTTCATATCTCTCTGCTTCTGCCAGGCTGTTCTTTTTCTTCGGTCGTGTTTGCGTGCTTCTCTCCACCAGCGGGCGTCCTGGCATATCACTTACCCTGCTCTGACAAAATAGCCCTTACATATTGCTGTGTGTATGGATATTTGAATGACTCTAAAAACTCACAAAATTTATCGGTATTTTTACTTCCATCTGACACCGCAAGGAATAAACTCGAATAATCTAGGTATCGAGTAGTTATATTATCCGGCGCGGCTTTACCCGCGTGGACATGTTCCTGGCGAAAAGTAGCTAATGTATTCCAGGACCAAAAGTAAGATAAAGTACAATTTACCAAATTTCGTTAAGCCGAGGACCACACACGACGACACACGTGTAACCGTTGACCGGACCAAAAGTACTCGTAGGTACCTATAAAATTCCAAATTTCTTTTAGCCGTCGGACAGTATTTTGTCAATTGCTCGGCTTGTAAAATACACCAGTTTTTTAGTCAAACCCTAAGCTATCTAACAGTGAAAACCGCATCGCCCTCCATTTTTGTAGCCGGGTAAAGACCCGCCCGTAGCAACTCTCAGTCTCCGACTGACAGATATCAAACTCGAAAACAATGCTTCGATACACTACTGTCCGTAAGGACTATATATGTACTGTGGTAAAATATACCATCAGTTTTGGCATTATCTTTCAAAAACAATATTATATGGATAAACCACCAGACAGCTATGAATAGCTAACGTCATATTCCATATTCAAAAGTCTCACAGTACTAACTGGTAATCTGTACGTGTGTCATAAATTCCCTTTGCCACCAATTGTAATTCCAAGTGCCTTTCCAATAAAAAACACATTTCCTAATTTACTTCGAACCGACGTAGGTAAGTATTGTGTCGGAACAATAGTCTTGACTCATGACGTGATTCATTCAAATATCGAAACATATTCGATAAAACTGTTTTCCATTTTTGAAATCCGTTTCGTTAAAGCGGGAAAATTATTTTTCATCAACGACTCATAGTTTGAAATGTGAACGAGAAAAGATAACTGGCTTGCGACTGTTGGTGGCCAGTTTTTTTTTAAGTTACTGTGAATATTAAAAATTAAACAAAGTAAAAGATGTTGATAGTAAACGATTAAAGAAAATTAATTAAAAAAATAAGAACACAATTAGTAGTGCAGAATGGCTGGGCCATTCCTAACATACCGCTTGTTGTTCGATTCTCGTGCATCATACGTATCGTTTACTTACTTCCATAATTATTAGAAGGTAAATAATTTTTTAAATGTTTTTTTTTATGTCGCTGCAAAACCATGCCTGTGCACGGTCACTTCAAAAACATATAACGGTCATGTTTGTAATGACCTCCGCATTACAAATCTCTTAGAATCCATCCATAATAAGACATGTATTTTGTCGACATATTTTCTCACACTGGGCTCTACAAAAAATACATTTGCCATGTATTTCTTTTTACTGGCATATTAGCAATGAACTCATCTTAAAAAGTACAGGACTACTACAGTTTTAGACCATAACAGGCGAGCGCTACGACAACTGTCTGTCAGTCCGTCAGACCGACAAGTCGGCCCTTCTACGGAGCATATTAACCATTTTACAATTTTAAATAAGCAATTTATATATTACTTGATTTTAATTTGATACTGTAAATGGAAATAATTATTTTTGACGTCTCGTGTTAACAGTTCAATATGTTCAAACTATTTTTGAAATTATTTTAGTCTCGAATGTAGTCGTCGTTAATCAATGGAATATTAAGTCTTTAAAAGTATTTAATCGCGTATAAATTCAATAAAAAGCTAGTATTGTTGAAACTTGTAAGCATTATTATAGGAATAATTCGATTTTGTCTTCGCATAATTATCATAATAAACGAACACATTGCAAAATCGTGCATTCAGTGTTTCTCTTTCTTACCATATAGCCGTCTCTTTCCACACGTGCAGTTCCCTTAAACCAATTAGTAGACAATTCTCACTCTTTGTACCTTGAGATAAGATCCTTTTTGGTTTAAGCAAACAAACGAAAGAATACAGCTGCTTTGCGTTCGTTTAACCTAATTAAAGCTTTATCTCAGTTGAACAGGGCCGAGAATTGTTTAACGACGAGTAATCAATGAGGCATTCGCGATGAAATGCGAAATGGATTATTTTTTCAAAAATGGAATTAAGAAGAGACAATAACGTTCATTGTTTTTAAAGATGGCGGCCGCGGCCGGGGCTGGCTCAAATATGAGATTATTACTTGTGCGTCTGGCTTATGATAATTTTATAGCTCGGAATGGCACAATAGCGACTTCATTTTAATGCAAAATCGTAGTTCTGAATACGAGAACGGAAACATATCTCGTCATTCCGGTTATTAGCAAAAACATAATAAAACTGCTTTTTTGATCGCAGGAAATGATGTATTTAAAATTCTTTCTCCTGTAAAATTAAAACATTTAATAAGTTATTAATCTGAAGTTTGAACTTCATATTTAATGTCGGCGTTTTTATTGATTGGCAATTAATTTGACGTTTATAATATAATCTACTAGATGTTGTCAATTATTCACTAACATTGAAATAGTAGAACTAGTTTGTCTTATATGGCTGTTGTAATAATGTATAATTGTAGCCAGTAAACATATTATCTTCTGTATCTCTTTATTTAATTATGATATATTTTCAATACACTACTACTACTAGGTTTGGTAATCTCCTATATAAAGGTACATTTTTGTCTAAAAATACCGAAGCAAAAACTACGCAACTCACCAAGAAACTAACTTTAATATTATTTAAATTAAGTACATACTAGTACTAGTTTAAAACTATATCCAAAATTAATAATTTTAAACGCATTACAAAATTCATTCATTTAACAAAAATAAATAGATATACCGAAGACTGGACAACCTCCTTCATGAAGTTGATTAGTGTTTCAAAAATCGAACGCAATTTGGTTTCTGCAATTCTTAACACAAACTAGATAGGGATACTACATTAATAGGTAAATAAATAAGAATAATAAAAAAAATATATAGAGTAGCTATAACGACATTTTTTTCGGAATGTATGTATTTTTTTTTGTTTCATTTTCACTTTTTACATATTCAAGTATTATTTTTTCGTTTATTTTTGTTTTTTTCCTTTTTTTATTACTTTGTCATCGGTTTGTTTCGAGCTACCCTAAAAGTTTCAGCCGGATATAGCTAATCGGGAAGTGCTCGAAATTTGAATTGCAAGATTCCTGGAAAAAATACAAAGTTACATATAACGATACATACATACATACAAGTAAAATTGAAAAAAACTTTTAAAATACCATCGATTGCCACTACTCTTAAAAAAGTCCTTAAACTTTTTAAAAAGCATACATCCAGCCAGCTGCGCTATAGATTAGTGACGCGCCGCGTCAGTTCCAGAAAGCTGAATAACTAGCACGTAACGAGTAATTTAAATAGATCGCTCCCTCAATTGGGGTTAATTCTCGCGTTTAAGGAATATCGTGGACGTTTAATTATGAGAACTTGAGGACCAGTGCGTGTTTGTCGCGTAATTGGAGTTTTTTTTAAGTGTGTTGTTACGATATTTGTGTTGGTGTAGAATAGAACATGTGTTTATTTAAGTACAATTTAGCTAGAGTGTATAAAATTTAGGACAGAAAGGAATTTTAAATGTTAATGGCAGGCCCATTGTATGGTATGGCCATCCACATAACAGTTGTATTGAAATCCAGAACTTTTTTAAATGTAGGTACATACGAGTACATCCACAAAACTCGTTCGTCATCCTGAGACTTAAATAAAAATATATGTCCAGAAAAAAAAAAAAAAAAATATAAATAAATTTAAATAGAAATATATGTCGTAATTATGTTACATATTTATGTGTAGGTATATTGGAATATATGTGTATATATGTTTATTCATTGTATTCAGTTTTTATTATTTATTTGTTAGATTATAATGCACCACCGTCTTTGCCGTATATTAATTCCTTTCCATCCAAAGGTTGTCTGGAAGAGATCGCTTTTTAGCGATAAGACCGCCCATTGTCCCATTTATTTTGTATAAATGTTTTAGTTATTATTGTATTTTTTGTTCTATGTGGTGTACAATAAAGAGTTATCTATCTATCTATCTATCTATGTCTGCTGATATTTGTTTCACATACGCAACCCACCATTTAAAATATAATGCAGTGTTTATAATCTGTGCAGAAAGAAAGTTGCTCAAAACTGAAGCGGAATCTGTCAGTCACGATGATTCGCGCAGAGTTGTTTGCCCGAACAGTAATCAAGATAATAAACTAGACTTTTATATTTTTATGTTCCGTAATTGCCGAGTTCCTTTGAGAAATTTCAATAAAAACCAATTTACTGGGAGCTAATAGTTATCAGATGCTTGAAAACTTTCAAATCAGTCCGGAAACTTCAAATTCTAATAGCATAAAGAGGCACGTCTTACATCACTCGTTTCGATCTTTTTACCGAATCGTGATCCGTTTTTTTTTCTAAAGAGCACATATTCAGATGTGTAATGACCAATCTCCGGGCGTTGAACAAAAAAAAGAAAAGAAAAAGAGTATTAATGCATCAGCTACTAAACCGGCAGACGCATGCTCTTGCGCATCCTTAACGCATTCATATTAAGAACAAGACGTTCCATTTTCAAACGGACGAATTACAAACACGGGGAGCATTCCATCTTCGAATGTTGCTTTCAGTTTATATTCATATTTTGAAAATAGAATGGGATTTATTGAATGGAGATAATAACGGATACATTGAAAGCTTTTTGTATTGATCTGGAGTATTCTGATTGAAGCGTTTATTAATGATTAGCTTTTACCCTTGGCTTTGCTATTATCTGTGCTTTAATTGGTTATAAATGATAATCTGATATTTCAGTTTTAATATTACTTACGTAAACAAATAGAAATGTATTTAACAATTTGGCCCCGACATTTTGTGGACCAGTAATTAATAAGAAACTCGTTAGTTCTAGTTAGTTATAAACAAGTTAGTAATAAGAGCCATCCATTCTAGTTTCTAGAAATTGACTCAGTGCTCCTTTTTGAAGCGTTACATCACTACTCGACACGAACAGGATATTAAACAAATACCGCAAACGCATTATTCAAATTTCGAACGACAAATTTTTAAACTCAGTATGACAAGAAAATAGACCACTATTAAATCCAATTGATTAAAATTAAAAAAAACTGCTTGACAAATACGAGGGCGTTATTGCATGATATACCTACATTCTTTATACATTTTTAATTAACTTCAAAACATTGTACACTTCATACTTCGGACCGGGGTCAATACTCTTAGAAAAAGTTGCCAGTTCAAGTTGAACCCTAGAATTATGAATTATGTTTAAGTTCGAATCACAGTTATACTGGCCGGAGAGAATACACGCGGCGTGGTCACCCATCAATCAATGGGATCAGATCGAAACGAGCTTACATTATGATTTTATAAGTTTGAGTAATATTTTATTCAAATTTTTTTAGTTGATTGAATGTCTCAAACTTGTCCGCTGTAGGTTTTAACTCAAATCGGTGATTAATAATAACATTTGCAATTCAAATATCGAAACTTGAATCAAAACAGATGAAATAGTAACAGTTCGAGTCTATAGAAAAAGAAAAAATATGATTTGTAGCCAGCATCAAGATATTCCAGCATTCCGCCGTCACCCCACACGCCCGTCATAATCCATCTCGAGCTTCGATATTTGAATACATTCGAATTTGGAGCGCGCCAGTAATACGAACTTGCTACGTTTCGTTTTTCAATTGCTTCACTAATATTTTGAATTTAGAACGTCGGTTTCGAGATAAGAATTTGTGGCTTTTTATTTTTTTAAATTGAACACGCGTGCGTCTAGACAAGAGAGTAACTGACGTAGGTTTTTTAGTGGACCATAAATTCAATAAATTGTCTTGCCATTGTGTTGTCATGGTTTTGGTATGAAAGGTGATAGAGAAATCGCGAACGTTGGTTCGTTTATTCCATTCGCGTTGCTTGTTACGTAAGTACTAAGTAGGTGTGTGTATGTGTGAGTGGGCACGCGCCACCGAACCTCCATGTACTATTAGTTATTCTGTGGCGCCACGTAGCGGCAATAAAAGACGGGGTGGCCGCCACATTCTTTTACGCGCGGCTCATAGACAAAATCGTCCATTCATGGCAATGACAGTGACGTAGGCAGAATAAGTTATTTGCAAAAAAAAAGCAAGGTGGAAAACTTAATCGAGTAAATGTCTGGTGCTTTGTTTCGTTCTAAGGATTTCATGAACAAATGTGTGAACAGGGACTTTGTTGAATTTGTGTACCTTACAATAGATACCAACATTAAAATACTTTTATTTGAATATAAATCAGACAAGATGATAAAAAATGCTAGCGCATGCGTAGGCAACATCTCGTTTTCAATGGATAGAGAAGGATATTCTCTTTTAAGTTATTCCCAACACCTATGCATCAAATTATCGCCAGCCATCGTCACAGAGGTCGAAGACAATGCCGTATGAAGACATGCGAGCAGAGAGGGGCAATTACGGTTTACTGGCTGAGAACACGCCCTCTATTGTGCCAGCTAAGCTTTAAAAGCTTAACGTGATAGGCTGAATACTCATCGGAAGAGACGGCTTTCAAATTAAGAATATTGAATGTATTCGAAATTCAAAGTGTACATACCAACCTATTTAAAAGTTGTAGAAAGATTCCAGTTTGAAAATGGAATTGGAATTTTAGTTTTTATATACATAAATGGAAAAGTCCAATTTGGTTATACCAATTGATTTTCGAAACTTTCCTAACTCGAAACCAAATTAGGCATAATATATACGAGTATAACATAAATACTTATTTTAATATTAAAAAAAAACATTAAATTAAATTAAATTCGATTATAAATATGTAAATTTTTGGCTCATTATATTCTAGCAAGAAATGATAGTAATAGATAATTTTATTTAACTGATATTGAAAGTCTTCCTCTCTTCTAATTGTTGTGCCCGATAGGGTCCATAATGATCTTTCTATTTGTAATATATAACATCTAATTAATACGTATGAAATGCAATAAACATTTGAATTTATATTAAATTATAAAATAACCCTTAACCCTTATTCTGTTACTATATCTTTTTCGTCATTATGTTCATATTTAAGGGGAAAATATTGCATTTTCCTTATTTATATGCAAAATGGATATTCGCCTATATTTCGTTTCAGGTAAGTATTTTGAAAACAAAATACAGTTGGGAAGCTAGATAAACACTATCCGAATCCGAGTAATATCATAACACTATGGAAATACGCTCCAATTGCAAATGATTTTAATATTACGTTTGTATGGAAAATTCATCCTCCGCCAGACTCTCAAGTATTTATAATCACTTAAAAACTCATTGTAACATCACTATTCCCTCAACCTCTTACCCCTTAACTTAAAACACTCGACTGCTAAAAATACCTAAGGATTACAATCACCGCTATGAAATATGAAGAACCCCGAAAGTATTGAACATTCGTCTGTCCGTTCAAAAACATTAATATAACTTATCTCTGCTCGGAGCACTCAAAATATCTATTTTTAAGCTAAAACCAGCCTATGTAACCAGTCGTTATTCAGTGAAGGCAAACTCCGTTAAAAAAGACGTAAGTTTCGTACAAAAAGTCAGGCAGTTACGACGTTTTCATATCAATGTGAAACGTAAAAATTGTATCTCAGTGTTATGGAGGAAATGATTGATTTTATTGCCAGACTCTACAGATTCGACGTTTTAAAACACTTGTTCGTGAAATTTAGAAAATTCCATTTGTAATATCGATGGATTCGATTTTGGAATGACGCAGATTGTGTTTTGTTTTAGGGCGGGAATAATTGCCATGCGATCGGGATTTGTTTGGATTTATCTTTAGTGTTGTCCTTTTATATTGAATTGAAATTGGAATTTAATTAGATTTTATAAATCCTTTGGCTAGTCTATACAGTTTTATTACGCTTCCTGGGCTACTACGTAAGCTACTTTGCTTACTTTAACAAATAGTTATTTGACACTTTAATATAAAGGAAAGCTTAACAACACCGCTTTGCTTATACTATTAATTAATATTAATGAACTACATATTAATACTACTTATTAATAAAATCCTAAACTGACAAAGTATACTCATAAAGACAAGCAAAACAAACAGAATGCTTGAATTACTCATGTTATTGGAACTTAGCGTCTGGTTCGTCTCACCAGAAGACATCTGGTTTTGTGTATGGAGTTTTACGTTCATGGGAATTTTGATGGATTTTATTGATTGAGTTTATATGTCATATATTTAGTAGATGCTTTTTAACAATTAAGTATAGGTAGTCTGGTGATTTATTTATCCTTAGTTTAAATAATTCACCAGATTGTATTTATTTATGTTTAGTATAATATTCAATGTGTATAAGCATAGCATATTGCTATAATAAAAAATACCTATAATAAAAGACGTTAAGATGCACTAAGTTAATTTATTTCGGTACGCAAACGTATATATAAAATTATAGTGCAATAAAAACTAAAATCAATTTATTCAATTTAAAGGCTCAACCAGATTTCCCATTCATTCATAGTCAGGACTTGTCAGTCAATAAGTTATAAATCGAGAAATAAAAAAAAAAACTTAAAAATCCTACGCCAATGTCGGGGCCTCTTTAATTTTCAATTATAACTGCTGCTGAATATTCGTCTCTTACCTAAATCACAGAATAAACCTAAATCCTAACGTATGTAGGTATGTAAAATACAATACAATACAAATACACTTTATTGCTTTATTAAAAATAATACAAACAAGTGGAGTACATGCCTCTGAATTAACAAACAATTGGACTATAAGGGTCAAATGCCATCAGAATTCCTATAAAAATACTGCAAAATGTCGGCGGGAAATTGACATTTCCAAATCATGACTGTTGTCGCATTGGTTGCACTTTTTTCTGGAATGGTATTGAATTGAACATGGTGGATTTAGACCGTTGCAATTCTGGAATCTGACCGTTTTTAGCCCCATTCCGCGGTGCCAAATTAAAAATGTAAGAATTCTCGCTTGCAAAGGAATTTATATTTTATTTCATTTGAATCCGCCATCTTTTGTTTCCAGTTTGCGATCGGAATTCATATTTTTCTGTGTTTTGTTTCGGCGAGCGCTGTATTGTTTTATTGTTGCGTCCTAAATGTTTCGTTCCCGAACGAGTATTAATTATTTTCTTACCGCCTTTTGTGCGCGGGCTCGTCCCACTTCGACAATTTCCGTTTAGACTCGTCGGACTTTGACAAGTTCCGTTTACGAAACAATTTTTTTTTAAATTTTGGAACAATCTAGCTCGGAATTGAATTCGTCCAATTCCAGTATGGATGAAGTTACCATTGGTAAGTATTGAGCCGTGAACGGTACTTGTATCATTTTGTACTCACACATTTATAGTTGCTAAAATTATTATTAAATTTAAATCTATTACGTTTCAGAAGACTCGTGCAAGATATTTTGCAAGCAAAATCGATCACCGTTTTAATAATCTTCAAAAAGACAGGCGTTACTTTTAAATATAGATAAGAGGTTTGATGAATCCGCCCGCCGAATTTTAAGACCATTAACGAGTTCACGATATAATTTCGCTTTTAGAAACCCAATCACGAATTTCATTAAAATTCTGCAGTTTAAGATTTTCGATGAATCGTCAGTCGAGATTGGAGTACAGTTACTGGACATGCTTAAACTATTAGACGGTACGTCGAGCACGGATAGACATTATCATTTAACGACAATAATGTGAGTATATGACAGCCATACGTGCATACGTAGAGTGTAGTGATGTACGTAGTATGGGAAATATCCGACTGTTATTCGGCCACTTTCCACCGACTTCAGCTGAATTCATCATCATCAGGACATATCCTGCTCTCTGAGAGAGTATGGGCTATAATCCACAATGCTGGCCCAGTGCGGGTTAGTAGATGTCACATATCTTTGTATTTTGACTTTCATGGACATGTCTATTTCCTCACAATTTTTACTTTCATATTTATTTGTGCGATGGCTTCGAAATTAGAATATAATCTAGTGATTATATTCTAATTAGTGCCTATATTCGTGCACTGCTGGACTTAGGCCTCTCCTATTTAAAGCCACGGAGGCCGATCTTCAACTCTCTTCGTCCATTTCCTGACAGTGGTTTTTCACAAGTCGTCACTCCACTTGGCAGGCGGGTGACCTACACTATACGTTTACGCCAATGGTTATCTGTTCTTCGAGAAATGTGACCAGCCAATAGCAACATCAGCTCGCTAATTCTTTGAGCTATATTGGTAATTTTGGTTCTCTGTCGGATCACTTCGTTACGAATCTTGTCCTAAGAGAAATACCAAGTATAGCTCTCTGCATAACTCGATAAGGGACCTTAAACTTAAGAACCAATCTCACCGTGAATGTCCACGTTTCCGTGACTGATAAGATGCATGCATTAAAGACTTTCGCGAATTCAGCACATAGGTAAATTATATGTCATTGGTGTAGGAACGAGGTCCCGAACTAGGTACTGTGAAGCGCATGCGTTACTGTTCAGCCTACACAACTCTAAATGCTGTAATGCCGGATCATCATCATGGAGGCCTTCTCGTAATTCATTCTTGGATATAGCCTCTTCCCTTCATCTCCATTCCTGGCGATCTTGTGCCTGCTGCATCTCCTGACCTCCGTGTCGTCTAATGCCGTCGACCCAGCGCTAAGACGATCGGCCTCGCCTTATGGTTTCGGCCCTGGGTCTCCACTCAAGAACTCGTCTCGTCCAACGGCTCGTTTCCATTCGTGCAATGTGTCCCGCACATGCCCATTTCTTCTTTGCTACAGTCACGCAGAGTGAATACCAAGCAGAGCTCGCTCCATTCCCCTCTGTTTGGTGAGCGCCATGGTTTCCGTGCCGTATGTGAGCACGGGCATGATGGATTGCTCGAAAATTTTGACTTTTAGGTGGAGAGGTAGTTTGCCTCGTAATGTCACTAAATTGCCACCGAAAGCAGCCGAATGCTTATTGCTTATTTACGCTTATTGCAGCGACCGACCGCAGTTTCAGTATCAGCCAGTTTCAGCCAAAAAACTAGATTCGGCTGGCGATTTCGGTTTCGGCCAAAAATCGACAAAACTTCTGCTCAACCGAAACTTGCATTCGTGAATAAAATTTGAAGTATCACGTTTAGCTTTAGAGTTAGGCGTCGGTGGCAGAGTTAACCACGTAAGTAAACAATATCCTTTTGAACCCCCGAACAAAGAGACGGGTGTTATAAGTTTAGGGTGTGTATCTCTGTGTATGTGTGTGTATGACTGTCTGTGGCATCGTAGCCCCCAAACAAATGGACTGATGTTGATGCGTTTTTTCTTGTTTGAAAGCTAATGTGATCGAGATGGTTCTTAGCTATATGGGGAGTGGGAGGGGGAGGTGAGAAAAGGGGGTGAGAATCGTAGCTTCCAAACGAATGGACCGATTTAGCTGCGGTTTTTTATGTTTGAAAGCTAAGGTTAACGAGATGGTTCTTAGCTATAATGGGAGGGAGGTGGGAGGGGTGGGTGTTAGGATCGTAGCTCCAAAAAGAATGGACCGATTTTGTTGCGGTTTATTATATTTGAAAGCTGATGTGATCGAGATGGTTCTTAGCTATAATGGGGGTCGGGTGTTGTATACATTTTTCATTTGTGCTTGTCTTGTATAATTGCGGCTAAGTGATATTCATTCAATTCGCCGGCCGGCCGATTGAGTTGTCAGGTGTTCCGTTACTTGTTTGTTTGTCGTATGAGGTAGTGCTGGCCTCTGGTGTCAGAGTTTGTCAAGCCGCCCGAGGGCCTCTGACATGGCTTAACGACTGCTATTAATCAATAACAGCCGGGACCGACAGCTTAACGTGCCCTCCGAAGCACGGAGCGATGGAAAACCGCACATAACTCAGAAAAGTCATTGGTGCCTAGGTTTTGAACCCGGTATCGTTGGATTCTAAATTGCACTATAGAACCGTTAGGCCACCATCGCTCTGTTCCAATATTCTTCTTGCGCGTAAAATAATGGTGAGTTGAGTGTAAATATTATCCTAAATATTATCCTTAATATTATTTACTCAAATTGTCAATATTTAGTTAAATACGTTTTTTAATAGTTACGTAAATAAAAGTTAATAACTAGATTTGGTTTGTTAAAAAATATAGCACATTAGTAAGGTATTATATTATCATTAGGTCATACATTAGTAGTAAGTAGGTATTTAGTATTAAATTTGTTTGTAGATTATGATGGCTGATGGTTCATAGTGGTAATTCATAGTTTTTCGACAGTTTTAATTTTATTTTTAGTTAAGCTTCCTTATTTTTTTGTTTTACACTTAATAATGTCACACAAGGAAGGGAATCCAATTTGGCAGTTTTTCTATAAAAGTATCAATGTCTCGATGTGTTGGAAAAATCTTTTCAGTAATATAAAGTTATTAAGAACATACGTTACAAGAAAACTTGACTCAAACTTTAAAGTTTACAGAGTTTATAGTTTAATTACTGATAGGGATATTAAATTACCAATGTTTATAATAAATTTGGTTCTAGAAAAAACTAAAAATATTTTTAATCTCAAAATTGCTATTGCGATGTCTGAAAAAGATAAAAACTTGACTGGTTTGTTCACTAAAATCATAACGGAAGGAAGTAGTAGTTCTTCATAATATATCTAAATATTTCTAGAAATCTAAAATCCCAAAAAAAATAGAAGTAACTACCTAATATTCTATATAATTAATTATTTGACGCCTTTTCTTTAACACGAATTAACTCTTACAAGTTTAGGAAAAACACTAGATTTTTGAGAAATCAAACAGAAGTTGAAATTCGGTTTCGTTTTCGGTTCCAGTTGAAAATCTTGTTCGGTTGGTACTAGAGTTTCAAAAAATTACATAATAAATTAATTTTAATAATTAGTTACCTACTTACATTTTTTTACTATAAATTTATTTATAATTAACCTGATTGAAAATATAAAACTCCTTTAGTCCTTTTCCTTTTGTACAGAGAGCAAAATATTTTTATTGGGTTCCTCATTATCTGCCAATTGCGCGGCCGTGACTGCCGCCCGCGCCGTATCGACCTTATTGTTACTGACGCGCGTGAGCCATAATATGTCTCTCGTAGACGAGAAATTCCTTGAAAACTTTAATAGAAATTAGAAACAATTACTTTTTTATTTTTGATGATAAACATGTAATGGTGCGGTACGCGGTGGAGGGGTAACGCAGACTCTTGGCATGGTGACGTGAGCTCGCGGCGACGCGTCGCTGCGCGCTCGTGGCTCGTCGGCTCTTTCCGCCTCAGCCCGGCCCTATTCGATGTTTAAACATCTGCCAGGCGCCCAGCGACGGTTCATTTTTTATTTAAAAAAACTGTAAACTGTTGGCTTGGTAATTTTATGAAATGTCTCTTTTGTTTCACATAATAGTGCAATTTTCGTTTATTACCTATACAACAACAAATTTAATTTATATAGTCACACATGATTTACAGCTTTTGGGTTATGTCGATTTTAACCGGTCAAAACACTCCTCTTCACGTTTCTATGTTCAGTTCAGAAAGTTGTGCAACGTTTTCCGCCTTCCGACTACAGCGGGGATTATTCGTTACTCATCAATCTCAAATAGACACGCACAATCCATTGTTCCCGTGACATTTAGAACAACTTATAAATACTGCGCTCATATTCTAAAAATAAATTAATATGCTCGCTTAATTCGAATATCAAAAATAGGAATGCGGCATTATCACGTCGATTGTGTCAATTATAATTAATTCCATATTCAAATATATCACATTTGAATTCGGAATAGTCGCATTCCTAATTGTTTGCCGTGCGTTGGCATTTTGGCAGCTCTAGCGCTATTGGCCGATGCGTTTTCGAACGTCTCGCTTTGAATTCGAATTTAGAAAAGGCAATTATTTTGCTTTTTTTCGTGGACGTCCGTGGTTATTGTGTGCAAATGTAATTGTTCCAGGCTGGTTATTGCAGTAAATATGAGCGAAGGATAGTTTCGTATCGCGAATCACTTGTCTGCCAGGATGACGTGTCGTCCTAACGGCTAACTTCCCGGACAGTCGCATAAAATGTTATGTCTTGCAGGATTAAATTAAAAAAAAAACGGTCATGTGCAGACTTGCGCACTGAGGGAAAATTTTAGGTATTTTATTAATTCATCCATCACTGGATTAGTCTGTTTATTTGTAGGTAACTACAAATTTCCGGTTCTCGTTTTTCCTTTTGTGATATTGCTTCTTGCCAAATTTGATGATTCTAGGTCAACGGGAAGCCTATAGAGTATATATCAAAACCTATAGAGTATAGGTTTTGATTACCTGTAGAGTATAGGTTTTGATTACCTGTAGAGTATAGGTTTTGATTACCTGTAGAGTATAGGTTTTGATTACCTGTAGAGTATAGGTTTTGATTACCTGTAGAGTATAGGTTTTGATTACCTGTAGAGTATAGGTTTTGATTACCTGTAGAGAATAGGTTTTGATTACCTGTAGAGTATAGGTTTTCATTACCTGTAGAGTATAGGTTTTGATTCCCTTGCGAGTGTCAAAATACGGCATAAACGGCCGTATCTATTGTTTGTGTTGCCTACAGTTTGATTTTTTCACAGCTCCAAGAGATTGCAGACCTGAGTATTTGATATTAATTTTAACTGGATATCACGCGTTCCTGAGAAAAAGGGTCTTGACAGACAAACAGACAGAAAGAAAGACAGACAGATGGACAACAAAGTGATCCTATAAGGATAAGGAAGGGCTATTTTGCCTTTTGTGGTAAGGAACTCTAAAAAATTCACTTTGATCATAGCTCTAACTAAAAGCGGGAAGATTAGATAGTATGTAGCTCTTCTAGCGCGGACCGAACAAATTAGATGCAAGGCACACAATGGCCTTCTTTGGCCTTTGTGACTTAGAAGCAGTGACTCTTATTTGCACTGCAGTCTGCGTATTCTCTCTATCTTAGTTTTTGATGCCCATGAAGCATGACGGTGGAAATGTAGCCGTGTGAGTGTGTTTGCCTGTAGTTCTATAAAGTCCAGATTTTCTTTACGTGTTATTGAAGCGTGCCGTATCTTCTCTAACTTTAACCTTTAATTCGCAGTGTCACATCTGTGCTTCGGATTTTATATTATATACCTACGTACCTACAATGTTTTTTTATCCATCTAAAACCTATTTTTTACTCTTCTAAGATCTAACATGCAAACCAATTGCAATAATATTTACAAATATATACCTAAATATGTGTGTGATAGCAAAAAGGTGGTCTTAACAATTAACAAAACAAAGACCGCAATAATAACAAACAAATCCAAAATAAACATCTCAGCAGGTGAGGAGGAAATAGAATATGTAAATTCCTATACATACCTGGGCCAGCTTGCCTTCAACAAACAAATGGACTCCGAGATAGAGAGACGGGTAGCCAATGCATGGAAGAGATATTAGTCTCTCAAGGTAAACAATATAATTATACAACACATGCATATTACCAATATTACGGGAAAACACAATAAAACTAAACAAAAAACTGATTACGGCATGTCAAAGAGCTGTCCTTGGAGAGGAGTATATTCTAGGTTACACAAAAAGAGACAGGAAAAGAGCCGTAGATTAAGGCGCATTACGAAAATTGAAGATGTTGATGACGAGAGAGAATAGTAATATATGGACAAAATATATGACACAATGGCGTCTATAGATTCCAAACAAAGAGAAAAAAGAGGAAGACAAAGAAAACGTTGGTCTGATGACATCAATAAGATTGCGGGTCCACTGTGGCACAGAACAACTCAAACAAGAACACTCAAGAAGTACAAGTACGAGTAGATTGGCAAGAGCTGGAAGAGGCCTTCGAGTTGCAAAGACAAACCGACACCCATTCGAGCATACAAGCTCAACAGATTGTTAAATAAATAATTATTTAGTTCAAAAATATTTATTTTGTTAAAATTATTTATATATTGTAAGATTATTTAGTGAAAATTATGTTGGCAATATTGGCTTAATAATAACTTAAATCTGCTAAAACAACATAGAGTACTTTTAAAATTCAGAACATTTATACATTCCCACTAAATATATAAAAGTGAAACGTTGTCTATTTGTTTGGGGCGTTTTCATGCCAAAACGGCTGAACCGATTTTGATGAAAATGTGTATGCAGATACTGTGTACAACAAAGACCAACATAGGGTACTTTTTATTCCGGAAAAAGGAAAATTGCCACGGGAAAATGGGAAAGTTTCGATTACTCGCTTTCACACCGAAACAACCATGATAAATATTTAAATCTAGGTAGGTAGGTACTCTAGGTATTGTACAATACAGATCACTGTACAACAAAGTTCACAAGGGAAATCGGGAAAATGTTGATAGATTGGTTTTGCTCGCTTTCACATGAAAACGGGTAAACCGATCTCTATAAAATTGTACACATATATTTACGGTATAATGTAAAGACTAAAATATAATACTTTTTATCCTGGAAAAAATAAACATCCCGCAGGAAAATCGTAAATCCAAAACAGATGTCGATGAAATTTTGAACATAGGTACGGTACAATACAGAGATAAACTGGAAATACATTCATCTCGGAAAAAGATAATTGAATCGGAAAACTCAGTTTTTTTTGTAGGTCTCCGTAACACATTAAAAATATTGGATAGCTTTATTAATAAATACGCGGGCAAAGCCGCGGGGCACAGCAAGTATTTTATAAATATATGCAAAATCTGAGCCACCTACTGCTACGAGTACCAAGGAAAGAGGCGCTATAGGAGCTATTTGTTATCAAAAAACTCTTTCTAAAAAACAATTTAATGAAGTCTGTTGGCTTGCCGAACAGACAACACATCTCATTGGGTGTCCATAAAGTTGCGACGACATCTCATGTTACAATGACAGATGCAGCATCGACATTATTAGAGCTTACAGTGACGTTTTCAACAGTTTATGGTAGACATTCCTCCTGTGATGTCCGGTTTTAACTAGATCGAGGCGGTTCGATTGAACTAGAAATAAGTCTTAATTTGACTTATCTGTATTGATTTTGAGCAGAAAAGACGAGAAAGTTGTACTCCATACATCTTTTTTAAACTGTTTTTTTTTTGGAGTTCCTTACCTTAAAAAGGAAAAAAGGAACCCCTAAGGTTTTTATTTCTCTTTAGTTTGCATGGGAGTTTGTTTATCAGAATCCTGACAATGTCTCCTCCGTAGGGCAGATCACTTAATATTATGCTGTGAATGAATTAATCAATGATTATGTAGGTGTTTATCTACCACCGAAGAGTAACAAGTACAATTTGAGCAGTATCCCGGCCCCCTCTCCGATGAAGGAGAAGCCAAGATACTGTTATAATATGGGTTAAGGATGACTTCGTTGTCCGTTTGTCTGTCTGTCAAGTCAAGATCCTTTTGCTCAGGTACTCGTGGAGGTATCAGTTGAAATTAATATCAAATACTCAGGTCGGCAATCCCTTGGAGCTGTGAAATAAACAAACTTCTTAGTCAACGCTTTCAAATTATACGGCTGTATAAGCTTCATATTTTCCGTTGACCTAGAATGATGAAATTTGGCAACTTTCTGGTAAAAGCTCGTTCGTCATGTTTGTTGCTGTTTCCGTGATGTCGTGGAGTCTAATTCTCCTCACTAACACTGCTGTCGTACATTTTGAATCAAGATAAAACTTTTTATCAAGAAAATACATTCAATTAGTTAGGTACCTACTAATGTAAAGTAAATTATGGCGCCAAAATCCAGTCCATAGTGAATTGGCTGCCATAGATAATAAATGGCAAATACTCTCTTTGTGCGGAGCGAACGCGGTGCTTTAATGGGAAAAAAATATATTATAACACTGTTTAAATTATTTATTTCTTTCTGTTATAATTTATTTATTTCTTTTATAAGAGACGTGCCGTGCGGAATGTTCATTATGCCACTATTTTTGAGTTCATAATCCGGCTTTTACGATATGAGCGTAGATAAAATACTTTAAATAACTTACATCGTTCTATATTCTCAAAGCCTACGTCAATCAAAAAATGAAAAAATAAAGTATTTTCTATTCCTGCAATAGTACCAGAGGTATGACTTAATAAATTTATCATTGTTCCATTCACGATCTATTGACGTATTGTATTTTAATGGATGGAATGCAAGTAAACAGTAAGCTGCCAAATTTTAGGATTGCCAAATAAAAGCCAAATACACAAATAACGATTGGCAGGGACAGGATGAGGAGAGCCGAAGATAGGGCTCAATCGTGTACACAAGGAGAGGCCTACGTCTAGCAGTGGACGAGTATAGGCTGATGATGATGATGGTGATATAGATCATATACGTAATGATTAAAAAAAAGTCTGTACAAAGCAGATAATAAAAAAAAGTTTAAGGTACTTAAAATAAGCTACTAAACAAGAATATTACTTTTTTTAAATCAAGTCTGTCTATTTGTCTGTATGTTTGTTTGTTCACTCATTTTATAAAATCTACTGGAGCGATTACGATACTGTTAGATAGCTTATGGTTGACTTAAAAACTGGTGTAATCGGTATCTCAATCCAACGAGTAGAAGCCCAGCAATCGATAAAAATATGATTGACGGCTGAAGAAATTTTGAAGAAATGTTGGTATTTTCACGGATTATTTTAGGTCCCGGAGTAGCGCATATAAGAGTAGTTTTCACAGAGAAATGGCAACGCTTGCGAAGACGCGGTTACAGCTAGTTGAAAATCTGTTGATATTTTGAGTAGTCAAAAAGCCTCCGAGCTCTTATATGACCGAGGGAAGCGAAGTCTGTATGACCGAGCGAAGCGAAGTTTTTAAATCAACTTGAATCAACATTTGTATGTATAGATAGATAACACTTTCATACTACATTTCTCAAAGAAAAGTGCAATGGGCGGTCTTATCGCTTAGAACATCTCTTCCAAACAACCAGAGATGGACTGTTTTGTGTAGTGTCTGTCATACTCTTCGAGCAGACAACCAACTCCGTTTACGGATTTTGCTCGAGCCTTGGATATCTTTAACCCTGGACCTCGACGATAACTTTAGTTGTTATAAAGTTCATAAAAACACGAAAAATATACATGAAGTTGATGTGTGACATCACTGTCAATATGTATTTGCCCTCATTGACATAGAATGCGAGTAATCAGTAAATGAACTCTGTACCTATTGTGTGTGCGAGCTGCCAAAATTTCGGATTGCCAAATTTCGCTTTAGCTATAGAGTCAGCTTTTGATGTAGATGTGACAATAATTCGTGTTTCAGAGAGTTTTGCACGCCTAGGATCATGTTTTAGTGACGGGAGAGAGCGGACTTAAGGTAATATTTTGGGGGTGATTCAACATAACGAGCTGGGATTAACAGGGTACATTATCAATTATTATTATCGTATTTTATCAATTGGGTGCTCTTAGAGTCATGCGCTTAGCGAGGAGCTATAGAAAATAGATAAATTCAAAGTATTTTGTTGTAAATAGGAAATAAAATAGCACTTTTACGAGTACAAGGCAAAATTAACATCTCATGAACAAGGAGAAAAACATAAAATATTATAAATAGATCAAATGAATATAATTAGAAAATAGAAAAACGAAGTATGTTTTGAGTTTGATATCTCCCTTTCATGTACCGACTCAGAGTTAAATATCGCACAGGAAAAATAAATACCCTTCTGAGCCGCTAAGTCAATACATTTTTATGAGCATGAACAAAAAATTTAGTTTCTCTGAACCCTAACTTTCTAACTAAGTAGGATGTCCAGTCTGCCGTTCTACTAGCTTAGTAGAACGGCAGACTGGACACTTAACATCTTTTCCGTAGTTATTGTCTGACTTTTTCTGTCAATACCAAGTCAAGCACGAAGCTATAAAAAAGACAATATTTCGCCATAGCACGTCATGATAAAACACATTGTCATAGCACAAACCACATACACCTTCGACCACATCATCGCTTTCCATCAGATGAGATCGTGGTCAAACGATTGCCTAGTCCGTAATAAAAAAAAACTACACATTCTTCTCTTGCACTTTTGTCATTACACTTAATTTATCTTCAAAGTATTTATTGTGAGTAAGCAACATTCTTACATCATTTTTAAGACAAAAACATAAATTCACATAACTTTTTATGTGCAAACTCAATCTCGCACAGGAAAATAAAATACCCTTCTGTAGCCCTGCTTAGTTAAACTTACCTTGCCAATTCGCCCACAAGTTTTGTCGTCGCTCGCGGGGGCATCTGCACCTGTTACTCCTGACTCTGCTCCTGTCCCAGGTTATAATCAGCGTCGTTAGACAGGCATTTCAGTTGAAATGCTATTATATTATCTAAGGTGTCACGATGAGGCGTAACAGACAAATGTTCATTAAAATCGTCGTGTATAAATAAACATGCACTTCTCGGTAATATTGTAATTATTTCTCGTTATTGGAGCTGCGCTGAACTTTAAGTGTGGATTATCATAGCTAAGTATAGCTGGGCTTAATTATTGTAGACTTGCTGTGCCCGCGGTTTTGCCCGCATGGTCACCTATGTGTTATTCCCGTACCAAAAGTACCTATAAAGTACAATATACTCCATTTCATCAAAATTTGTTAATCAGTTTAATAGTTTTTAAACGATCGCTTGGCTTCTACGAAGTACACAGGTTTTGAAGTGAAAACCTTAGCTATCTTAAAATGAAAACCACATCGCAATCGATCCAGTAGTTTTTATGTTATGCACTAACAGACCAGACAGACAGACACCATTAAAAGAATGTTAGATTCTTGATCAATAACTTATTTTTATGTAGTCTAGATCTAGACCATTTTTTTATTATCTTCATTGTACAGACTTTTTGTTACTTGCTGCCTTATTGTAAGTATAGATATCTGATATTCAGTACTTACGTGTACTTTACACTTAGCTGTGCTTTGACTTCATGACAATAAGAGCCAACCCAACGTTAAGACCAGTCTACTATTTGATTTTAGCAAAGACGTACAACTACTACTATTAAGAAAACATAAATTTTCTAAAAAAATATTAACTAATTATTTTAATATAAAAAAATATATACAGTGCGATTAATGATTACAGGGGCATAATTGGCTAAGAGCATGTCATGCAGAGGCATTGATACTCGTAGTGCGAGTTCAAGTCCCCTGCTGAACATAGGCCTCCCCTAAAGAGCGCCATGACGAGCGATCCTGTGCCACCTCCATCCACCGATTTCCTGCGATGGCTACAATGTCGTCGGTCCATCGTGTGGGGGGGGTCTCCCCACACTTCGCTTGCTTGTTCGTGGTCGCCATTCGAGAACCTTTTTTCCCCAGCGGTTGTCGGTTCTGCGAACTATATGGCCTGCCCATTGCCACTTCAACTTGCAAACTCTGAGAGCTATGTCGGTAACCTTCGTTCTTCTACGGATTTCCTCATTTCTGATTCTATAACGTAGTGAAACACCGAGCATAGCTCTTTCCATTGCACGCTGCGCAACAAAGCTTTTGTATGAGACCAATAGTTAGCGACCACGTCTCAGTGCCGTATGTCATCACTGGCAACACGCACTGATTATAAACTTTCGTCTTGAGGCTCTGCCAACACATCACCCATCACGGTATCTGCGACGAGAAGATATGGCATAATTTCCCGAACGCTGCCCATCCGAGTTGGATTCGTCGGTTGGCCTCTTTGTCGAAGTTGGATCTACCCAGTTGGATCGTCTGACCCAAGTAGACATAGTGATCAACAGCTTCGATAATATCGTTCCCAACATAAACCGGCATGGGTACGACATGGGCATTTGACATGATGTTCGTCATGCCCATGTTCATTTTAAGACCCACCTGTTGGGAAACAATATTGAGGTCACTGAGCATTGTGCTTAGGTCTTCCAGGGTTTCAGCCATGATGACATGATGATATCATCAGCAAATCGAAGGTGAGTGATGTATTCGCCATTGATGTTAACACCAAATCCGTTACAGTTCAGAAGCTTGAAAATATCTTCCAGTGCAGAGGTGAACAGTTTCGGAGAAATGACGTCTCCCTGTCTCACCCCTTTTTGCAGCTGGACAGAATTCGTGCTCTGATCCTGAAGACGAACTGTCATGGTGGCCTTGCTGTACAAACACTTCAACACTTCGATGCACCGGTAATCAACCTGCCACCGCTGTAATGACTGTAGCACTGCCCAGGTCTCGACTGAATCAAAGGCTTTCTCGTAGTCCACAAACGCTAGACATAGTGGCCGATTGTACTCTTCGGTCTTCTGTATAATCTGCCGGAGCGTATGGATGTGGTCTACGGTGCTAAAGCCTTTCCGGAATCCAGCTTGTTCGGGAGGCTGAAAGTCGTCAAACCTACGAGCGAGACGGTTTGTAACTACTCTCGAAAAGCGTACTTAGTAGGCAATAAAATCAAAAGTATAAAAATAAAAGGAAAATCAATTGCATGACACCGCGATGCAATTACAATAAAGCAGTAAGTAAAGGTAGGTATAAGAAAAAGTCTATAAATATAATATAAAAAATAGTCTAGGGTACCTAAAATAATCTACTGAACAAGAAAATCTATATTTTTAAATAGTGCCTGTCTGTGTCCTGTCTAATCTCGCATCACCTAAAAACTACTTGACTGTATGTGATGCGGTCACTATTGAATAGCTTAGTTTTTGACTTAAAAACTGGTGTACTTTGTATCTCAACCCGATGAGTAGAAGCCGAGTAATAGATAAAAAACTATTTGATTGCTGAACGACATTTGGCATAATATTGTAGTTACTCTGTAGGTGTAGTTTTGGTCCTGAAACAACACATATGGATCCTATGTATTATTCCAGGACGACTGTGACGCGTGTTATATTTTTTCTAATATAAATAAAAAAAAAAAAAAAACGCGACGTTTTCGTTATTAAAACAATTTGTAAAACAAAGATGATCTAGAAACAAGACATATCTAATCGAAAATGATAACAAAACCGTTTAAAGTTAACTTCGATTAAAACTTAAAAGAGGCAATAATTTAAGTGAGAATGTTTGCTAACCAACTTTAAATCGATAGAGATCCTAAATAAAAGTAGATAAAAGAAAACTAAGAATGATTTTCAAATATCTATTCAATGATAAGTACCCTACTTAACATAGATCGTCGACTTTTTTTTTTCACTATATGACGTCTTGTTGTCGCCATATTGAATTTTGATTACTGTCATGTCTAATAGCACTCGCAAGATTAAGACAAATCGATTAAAGTAAGAATCATCAAAATTGGTCCACGCGTTTGGTCTATATAGTGCCACAAAGGAACATACATACATACATACATACCTATGCTGATAAACACATATTGTGTTTATCAGCTCCACCCAGTCGAAATACAAAGATCAACCATTGCTTTTGTCGATCATTGCAGGTTGGACAGCATTGTTAACTCTCCATTTGGTGACAGCGGTCAAGTTGAAATCCTTTTCCAAACTATATAAAACAGTGACTTTAGTGCAACGAAACCGCAGTGACCAACAAATACCGATCTAAAGCAACAAATACAAAGATCAACCATTGCTTTTGTCGATCATTGCAGTTTGGACAGCATTGTTAACTCTCCATTTGGTGACAGCGTTCAAGTTGAAATCCTTTTCCAAACTATATAAAACAGTGACTGTAGTGCAACGAAACCGCAGTGACCAACAAATACCGATCTAAAGCAACAAATCAAAAACAACAATAAGAATATTAACGCACTAGAATTAAATCTATCTAAACTGTTGTGCATCTCGAAATAGGGCACGTTTGTCGCAATTATTTTAGTCGTGTCTTTCGGAAAATTGGCATGCGTTTGAGATCTTTTGCGGGCGGTATTCGGTTGGGAAACCGTTGTAACAGCGACCGTTCCACCAAGGCCCCTGGTTACTTCAGCTAGAGGGTAATATACATTAGCGCGATGGGTCAAGTTAAACTGGACCTGATGTATAAATAAAGCGAACTGATATGCGAATAATAGGTAAGTCTCCGTCACAGCGTTCGATGTCTCATCTAAACTCTTGTTTGTCTTATTTTAGTTTAACTTGAGGCCAAGAATGTTTAAAATATATGGATTTCGCACAACCAAATCGAAAGTGAAGCACCCAAGATATGCTGATCCACTCGTACGCCCAAGCCTCGCGCACACCCACCATGTTATGCCGATCGGCCGCCACATCGCAGCAAGATTTCGACCATGTTAGTCGTGTTAATTCTGTCAAGTTTTGACGAAAAATCAAAGACAATGCAGTCTGTTGTGGTAAAATTGTGTATCAACCAAAATATACCATAAATTATCTATTCACGTACACTTATACGCTGCCGCCAGTTGCTTCACCTGTTTGTCTGACGGTGTATACTCTATCTTTTTTGAAACCTTCTTGTTTGAGAGTTGTTGTTTTTGATAGTTAACTGTTTTATTGATTGTAAAGGTTATGAAATTTATTGTTTTATAGAACAGGAACTTTAAATTAACTTACAATAACTGTCACATTGTCGTGCCAAATATTTAGTTGATCAATAAATTTTCTACAGTAATATTATATTTCATATTCGATTAATTTTGTCAAAATTTTTAGTTCAAGTAGAAATATAGCTTAACAATAAAATGAATAAAAATTCCATAATTATTACACGTGCTGTTATTAATGTCTTCAACAATTTAATCCCTTAAAGAGAAAAGAAACAGAAAAAATACCCGCCAACACCGCGCTCTGAAAATTTACATTTGTAATCCAAACCATTAACGTCTACAATAAACTGCATTGACATGCTGAAGAGCGGGACAGAGCTACGCCGGGTGAAAGAGATGCAGATGTCAGAGATTCGCGCCAGACACAATAGCGGCGCGTGCGCGGATAGAGCGAGACGCTCGTACTAAAATAGACCAGGATGGATAGACTTTCAATAGTGTCGCACGGATTCAATAATAGTCTCGTGGATTTTATGCGTTTGCGAAAAATGCAATCAGATTTATAGTGAAGGTTTCCGCGTAGTCTATTATACTGCGAATCGACCTTTATTCTCTTTTTATTTCGAGTTTTTAATATGCAAATATTTTATAAGGGAGGTTTAGTCGTGAAAATATCACATAATATTTATTGCATTGTCTATTTTAATGGTGTGATTAAAATTTAATCTTCAGTTTATGTTTTTCTGTTGCAAATTTGCTTTTATGACGTACTGAACTTTACGTACTGAATGTTATTTATGTAAACCTGTAATGAATTTAAAATATGGAGACATCTTCAGAATGTACAACTTTTGAAACTGATTATATTGACTTATAAACAATATATTTTGTGTAATTTCATAAGACGAGGCACCCCAGCCTAGAAGTATAAACTGTTACATTGAAAACACTACAACAAAGGCAATGGTGATAGAGTGGAATATATAGAAATCATGATCTCAATATTGATGACTATAATTTATACCTGTTTAACTAATAAGTCATAAAAAAAGGCCTCACCAACTTTTAACAGCCTCTACGATGTCAAAACAAAAGCTTAAACAAAAAAAACTGAATGTAATATCGTTTTGAAGCTAATTTTTTATCTAAATAAAAAAAACGAACTATTAAAAATTTAATTTATTGTTTCTTTATTGTTTCTGTGAATAAAATATGTATTTCAATTTTTATTGTGTCCATTTAAATCCATGTTACGTACATTGTCCTAGTTTGTAATTATAATCTATGCGTCTGTACACCGGAAACGGTAGTTTTTTTAAATAAATAATTATAATTAAACTAACCCACAATATTCTTTAAAATAAAATTACAATTTGATTTGAATTGAGAATCTTAAAACAAAATACCGAATATTACAGTAACAACACAAGAAAGAACACGACTTTAAAAACCGGGTGGGGCTGTGTCAGGGTGCACGGGTTGTCGTGAATCGTCTATGCCGCATACAATTTGATCCAGTCCTGGAACCCTCTCGTTCACTCTGTGTTGTTGTTATCGTTCACTCTGTGTTGTTGTTTAGGGTACCGTTGTGAGCTTCATAACTTCGTCTTTCCAACAATGTGCCTTATTTTTATTTTAGTACGGGCTTTCCAGGTGCTGCCTACACTTTTGTGATTCTTATAGTTTCCATATTTTTTTTAATTTACTGCTTTCTCGAGCTGACTATATAAGCTAAAAAAAATGACACCAGAATTAGATCTCTGGAGCTTATAGTTATAGAGTTATTTAAGCGAGACGATATAACTCTTTTCGTGATGGTACCATTTTAGTCATGTTACCCTTTATGTATTGGAGTGATTTTCCAAAACCAAAGCGAATGCAGCGAAAACAGTGATAGCTATAACATCAAAAGACATAAAACAAAAGTCACAACAGCGAAAAGCAAAAAAGGTCTAACGCACAACTGCATAACAGAGTACGCGACAGGTGCGTCGACATTCCCGCGCGTTGTGCGAATACAAGAAACGACGATTAAAATGAAATACGTGCACTTTGATAATTAATTATTGTAAACTATTCTCGTGCGACGAAATGTAGTTGTTATTTATGCGTCTGGATTAAGGATTCGGATGATAATTCTTGACGTTTCTTGATAGATTTGTAAGTAGGTATGCATCGAGCCTTTTAACGGTGCGAAAAGCATCCATTTAATTACTAATATAATAAATGCGAATGTATACTCTGTCTGTGTTTTACTCTTCACGAGTAAATGGATGAACAGATCATGATGAAATATGAGAAGGCAATAGTGTCCATATAAGCAAGGACTAAGGCTACACATTTATATTTTTTACCTAAGCAAAGTGTCTACGCGGAGGCTATTTATATTTTTTATCCTAGAAAAGTGTCTACGCAGAGGCTATTTATATTTTTTAACCTAGAAAAGTGCCTACGCGGAGGCTATTTATATATTTTTTTGCTAGAAAAGTGTCTACGCGGAGGCTATTTATATTTTTTATCCTAGAAAAGTGTCTAGGCGGAGGCTATTTATATTTATTACCCAAGAAAAGTGTCTACGCGGAAGCTATTTATATTTTTTACCCTCGAAAAGTATCTACGCGGAGGCTATTTATAATTTTTATGCTAGAAAAAGTGTCTACGCGGAGGCTATTTATATTTTTTATCCTTGAAAAGGGTCTAGGCGGAAGCTATTTATATTTTTTACGGTTTAAGATTTTTTTACCCTCGAAAAGTGTCTACGGGGAGGCTATTTATATTTTTCATGCTAGAAAAGTGTCTACGCGGAGGCTATTTATATTTTTTATGCTAGAAAAGTGTCTACGCGGAGGCTGTTTATATTATTTACCCTGGAAAAGTGTCTACGCGGAGGCTATTTATATTTTTTACCCTGGAAAAGTGTCTACGCGGGCAAAGCCACTGCGCTGGCCGTAGGTTACACATACAATACGAGTCAAAATGTATTCAATAGTGAAATTAATTAATCTACTACAAAACTAGCTGTGCCCGCGGTTTTACCTGCGTGGACATTTTTCTGGGATATACGGACCCTGCGTTATTCCAAAACCAAAAGTACCCAATATCATCAAACTTCGTTCAGACGTCAAATGGTTTTTTATCCATTGATCGACTTCTACCTTTCAGATTGAGATACTTGTACTTAGTACCAGCTCTTAAGTCATACCCTAAGCTAACCAAGAGTGGTAGCTGCATTGCAATCGGTCCAGTAGTTTTTACGTAATGCGCGAACAAACAAACAGACAGACCAACAGACAGACAGACACCATTAAAAATGTTGTATTCTTGTTCAGTAAGCTTATTTTAAGCCCCTAGACATTATTTTCTTATATTATCTTCATTGTACCGTTTTCTGTTACTTAACTGCTTTATTTAGTATAGGTTATGGACAATACAAATTGATTTATTAACTTACTAGTTATGCCAACGGTTTTGCCCGCGTGGTCTTTTCTTTTAAAAATTGCCCATTCGTGTTTTTGCAGGTCCAAAAGTACCACCTAATCTTCGGATTAAGATACCAAGCACCCCGTTTTCAAATCAAATCCTAAGCTACCCAACAGCGAAAATTGCATTGCAATCGGTACAGTAGTGTTTACGTGATGCGCGAACAAAAAACAGACAAGACTATTAAAATTGTTATATTCTTGTTCAGTAGCCTAGGCCAATTTTTATTTTAATGTTTTCTTTGTACAGTTTTTTTCGTACCTACTGCTGTATTATTAGTACGGATGAATTGTTAATGTCAACAGACATTGCTCTTCATTTTATTTATTTGTAATTTTAATAAGATTTAAACAATTGATTGATTATATTTTAATGTCATTCCCACAAAAAAGTCTACATACCTCGTCGTCGGCAAATTTTTAAGGATTATTTATTAATTAATATCATAATTGTAGCGCCAATGTAAATTATCGTCAAACAAAATGAATTCCAACTGATATGTAAGGATATTAAAACCAATGCAAAAACTCAAATCTATCATCCCTACATTTTATTTCAGTAACAACTCCACATAACAGGGAATTGTGTTACATTCGGAGTAACAAAACGCATCTACGCAAATAGACCGTCTGCCAATTCGATCGTACAGTCCTATTTATTAGATTAACAGATATGTTACGTTTTACCATTCGGATGTGGAATTTGAATTTGGACTAGGATCATTTTTTATTACCACGTTTGTTTATTAAGTCACTTTTTTGTTTGTCTGTCTGTCTTTCTGTCGTTCCTGGTAGAATATTGCAACTCAAATTTCGAGCACGTCCCGATTAGCTATCCGGCTTAACATTTCGGGTAGCCACTAAATGACAAAAAAAACTTGTTTTTTAGTTTAGTTTTTTAGTTTAGTTTTTTAGTTTAGATTTTAATCTACATTTTGCTGCTTGTTTATAGAATTCATTACCTTTGATTGTTTTAATTGATTGTGTGCTCTGTATTACCAGACAGCGCAACGCAAAGGACGGCTATGTTTTTATAGTGTATCGATTTTGATGATTCTTACGTCAATCGATTTGTTTTAATATTGCAAGTGCTACCAAATACATGACAGTAATCAAAATTTAAATGTGAAAAATAAAAAATGAAAGTGGGGTATCATTGAATAGGTATGTGAAAATCATCTTTAAGTTTCTTTTATAATTTTAAATTTCGAATGACCATTTAGGATCTATAATGATTTAAAGTTAGTTAGCAATCATTCTGAATTATTTTTTTGGTCTCATTTTAGTTTTATTCGCAGTCTGTTTTTTAGCTCTTTCGATTATGTCTTGTTTATTCTTCGCTTCTTATGCTCGTAAAGTTCTTACTTATGCTAGGGCATAAAAGTGTTTTCTTCTCTATGGTCTCCGAGCCTACTGATTAAAGAAGAAAGTTAAAAAAAAGTGGAAGGAAAGAAGCTATCGTCTTTAGCAGTATTATTGAATGGTAAATACCTATGTCATGAAGTGAAAATGAAATAATACTTTTTAAGCAAGTTATATTTACAAAATCATTGTTTGATTTCTTCGCAATCGAAGTAAAAACTCGTTTATAAAACAAGACATATTATCCCCGACTTCAATTTTTAACCTCACCTTCGGCTCGGGCGGATTAATGTCTTGGTGAAAATTGCGAGTTTTATGCACTTTTTGTACAATCTACTACAATAATTTATCGAGGAGTAAAATAAATAATACGCGATATTTTTTTACTTGTTAATATATATTTTTTTACTTGTTTTTCTAACGAAATCCAATTGTCGTAAGCAGATAGGTATATTTAAAAATGTTCACGGAATGTTTAAAAATTATATCTATACTTATAATAAAGCAATATGTACGAAAAAGTCTGTACAAAGAAGATAATTTAAAAAATGGTCAAGGATACCTAAAATATGGTACTGAACAAGAGATAACATTAAAAAAAAACGTTTCTGTCTGTTTGTCAGTTTGTTTGTTTGTTCACGCATCACGTAAAAACTACTTGACCGATTGCATTGCTTAACTTAAAAACTGGTGTATTTGGTATCTGAATCCGATGAGTAGAAGCCGAGTAATCGATAAAAACTTTATGACGGCTGAACGAATTTTGATCAAATGTTGGTATATTGGTATTTTAGGTCTCGAAATAGTACGTAGAGTACTTTTCACCTAGAGAAATGACCACGGGTGCGAAGCCGCGGGTACAGCTAGCTACATTTCAATGCTACATACATGAAACTCTTTCAATGTACATTTTCAAATAAATATGACATGTTATATTTCAAAGGTTCGTTTTTCCAATCCTAAATACTCATTTGCCTTAATTTACATTTGATGTCACAAGTCAATGATTTGGTGAATATCAAAATAATTTATTTGTTTCTCACACTGTCCTATCAACACATGTTTTGCCAAAAAGTACTGAAAAAGTTAATTTGATCTCTATGCCTTTGAAATAGAGTTTGAAATTATTTTTAGGTAGTTCCAAGAAATAAGACACATGTATGTTCAAAGTTTGATTAAAAAAGCCACTTTGAGCTTTATGCCCTAAAATATAGAGTCCATCAGTCAGGAAATTGTAGAGAAATGAGCGAAATTCTTGTAATTAAGTGCTAAGAGCTGTGTTTATTGTTGATGCCATCATAAAGGAGAGTTTACAACTGTTTTATTAGTTCTGGTAGAGTGTGGATAATTCCTGTATTGCTTAATACAGTGTATTTGAATACGCTAAAGTCTACTTATACATGTGTAAAAATATATATGGAATATTATGTAGAGGGCCGGAATCTTATATGTATAATGTAGGTATAGGTACTTTATAATGCTTTTATTGTGTGATTTATATTTTAAGTTATTGTTTTCTTAACTGGTGGACACTGGTCGCCCGTACGGGCAATTGACTTTTACGGGCTTTTGACAAAAAATTACTTTTTTTTTGCAAATATTGCAAAAAAAAAAGTATTTTTTTAAATGTTTTATTTTACCTAAAACGCATTCGGCCACAGGTTAAATAAAGTAAAATTAACACTTTTCCTGTATGGGTTTCAACTTCTACTGTGGCCACCAAGACGCCTGTCAAGCGTAGTATTATCCAACACTCTATTTTTACATAAAAAAGAAGTGATGTTGATAAACTACAAAAAACAAATCTCAGTCAGGGTGTGGCTACTGGCTAGTGTAACCTCAATGTCAGTTAGATACAACAGCTACTGGCTAGTGTAACCTCAATGTTAGTTAGATACAATAGCTACTGGCTAGTGTAACCTCAATGCCAGTTAGATACAATAGCTACTGTCTAGTGTAACCTCAATGTCAGTTAGATACAATAGCTACTGGCTAGTGAAACCTCAATGTCAGTTAGATACAATAGCTACTGGCTAGTGTTTTCTCAATGTCAGTTAGATACAATAGCTACTGGCTAGTGTAACCTCAATTTCAGTTAGATACAATAGCTACTGGCTAGTGTAACCTCAATGTCAGTTAGATACAATAGCTATTTTTTTTTAAATCTATCATGTATCGTCTTAAAATATTATAGTAGTGTTTAGTTCGTCTATTTAGAAAAGTAGTTAAATTCATCATCATCAGCCCAAAGAAGTCCACTATTGAAAATCGGCCTCCCCAAATTACGACACATCGAGCGGTTGCTCATCATAAGGGGGAAGGAGGGGGTTGCCATAAACAGCAAGCGTATTGTTGCTTGCAGTAGTAGGTGTCCATTTCCCGAATCCCTGCTGGTCCTCACAGCACCTGCGGGGTGAGAAAGGGCAGTCCTTTCACTGTGGCAACATACACGGTGATTTAAATAAAATAATAAATAACCCATAAATTAATAAATTAAAAATCACGCCTGCCCTGCCAAAAAATAACTCATGCCAATAAATTATACATAGTTGGAATGTGCTGATCAAGGCCTACAATTTGATACCCATATTATAAAATACGTTCTTTTTCGCATTTGTATTCGGTGCCATTCTGCCGCCATATTGATATTTTTCAAAAAAATAAGTAGCTTTTACTCGGTATGATGTATTAGGATTCCAACGGTACCCCATACATCCAAATCTGTTCAGGCTTTTAAAAGTTATGGTGGAATAAATAAACTCATACATACAAACATACATGAACCCTGAAAAATTGGTTCAACAACAAGAGACTTAAAAAAACATTTGACATTAAAAAAACTCATCAATCTTCCTAAAAAGCGCGCCTAACACAAAAATATCCCGCGAACATCTGTACGTCTCAAAGGCTTAGAACTCGTTCTAATACGTAATGTATTATAATACAAATCATCTCTCGACTATACTTCCTGTGACGCAACGGAAGGGTGCTTTCGAGATTGTTCTACTTCCATTGCTCGCTTTGAGTTTTTAAATATTTTCGTTACGTGATTCCGTAACTGAGCTCATGGAAAACCTGGAAGGGAAGCAAAGCCCAAGATAGATATTTCTTTTACAAATATATTTTAACATTCAATTAGTTTAGGGTGTCACTTAATTTCATATTTGTATGCCAGGTGCGATACCATTTCATTAAGTAATAAAGTATTTTCAGTTTTAGCACAGTAATAAAAAAGAATCCCTTGTACAATTTCTACCGATCAACTGATGGTATTAACAATGAATTTCATATAATTAAAATGTACCAAAAAATGTTGTGATACAATTGATACAAAACAAATAATATTTTATTTATTTGTTTTATTTTGTTGTATTCGGAAAACTAACAGCTAGATACAGTAATAAGTAGAAAGGACATTTAACAGATGGCCACTTACAAGTATTCACTGTTATGTTAGAGAAGTATATAATAATAAAGAGCACGCAAATTAAAATAAAAGTTAACAATCAGATACAATGAAGTAAGAAGGTTAAATTAATAACGAAGGTTAATTGTTAATATATAAAGGTAAATAATATTACAATTATAAGTAATAATCTTATGTGTTGCAGTCTTAGTTGTAAAAATAAGCAGTATTTATATTTAATATTGAATATTAAAATAAAATACTTTTTTCGCAAAAAAAATTTTGGAAATATTTTTACTTATATTACTTCACCGAGCAATGTACAGCATCCACAGAAATAAAACAACCGACCAGACCACATGTGAATGTACAGGACATTCACCCGGTTTTTTTTTTCTCCTAAACGGATCCTTTTTCGGTCCATTTTTATTCGATATTAATTGTAAGGGTTGAGAAAAAAGTGAAGTCATTTTGTTTAATTGTTTCTGATGACAGGAAGGAATTGTTTACCTTTGCTTGAACAATTCTTGCATATCTTTTTAAATAACTTGGTGACGAGAAAGCAGGCTTCTCCCTTAGTGGCGAGCGCTATTTTTATTAAAAAGACTGGTTCCACACAAATCGAAAGTGAAGCACCCAGTATATGCCGATCTCGTATGCACAAGCCACACGCACACACTTACACCATGTTATACCGATCGGCCGCCACATCGCAGCAAGATCTCGCCTTTGTTAGTCGTGTTAATTCTGTCAATTCTTTTGTGATGAAATTGTGTATCAACCACAAATGATTCACTCACGCACACATACGCAGCCACAATTTTCTACTTCACTCCTTTGTTTGGCCGTGAGGGCTCCGTCTTTTTTTAAACCTTCTTGACGCTTAAGTTATTTTTCCGGTGAGACTAGTTTTTGTCTGGAAAAGAGCGCATTGAAGTCTCTCAAATAAATTGTTTATTGACAATACAATTTGCATGTATTCCACTTTTTATTTCATTTTCCAATTGGACCAATGTTATTTTGGGAATGGTACTCATTTTAATATTTTTGAAACTAATTATTCATTGACAATTAAGTTTTCACGTATTTCAAGAATATTAAAGATGTTGTATGTTATTTCATGTAGATTATTTTTTCTTTTGGTGAAGAGAACGGGTTGAAAGATTTTACAAAAAAAAAGTTGATTATTCAATTTTCACGATCACTGAAGTTCTATTTGTTTTATTATTCCTAGTAGACGAACTTATCTTTTAGAAGAGGATGCGCGTTGAAGTCTTTTTAAGCAAATTATTTACTGATGAAATAGATACCACGCGTTTCACGATATTTATCAAACTTACTTTGTAACAGATTATTATTAATATCCAAATATAGAATTAAATAAACACTGCAGCTTAGACAATTTCAAAATGTAGAAGTTAGAAAAATATTTCTAGTTCTCAATCAAGTTAGGCAAGCGTTTATCTTAATTGGTTACCGAGCTTTTCTAGTATTATTTATTTGAATATATTTATTCCCTAATATTTACATATATATATTCATTGCTGGGGGGGTTAGATTTTTTATGGATTGTTTGTTTTTTAAGTATTTCAGTGGAGAGCGCTGCGACTTGTGCAATTAAAACAATACCAGGTTCGGACCTAGGGTTCGCACTAATTGAATTTTCTAAGTAATGTTACAGAATTAATAATAGTACTAGGGACAGAAGATTCACTCCCTTAGAAGTGACCAGAAACTTCAACTTTATTCATAAACATTAAGAGTGAGTTATGTGCGGTTTCCATCGCACCGTGCTTCTGAGGGCACGTTAAGGTTTCGGTCCCGGCTGTTATTGATTAATAGCTGCCGTTAAGCCAAGTCAGAGGCCCTCGGGTGGGCTGATAACTTTGACAGAAGCCAGCAATACCATATAAGACAAACGAAACAGTTAATCCTTTTAGTATATTATCAATAGTCTATTTTTTCACACTCGCGCCCATAAGCTAACTATGCCTGACATACTCTGAAAACAGAGGCCAGCACTATATGAGGTAGTAACTGTAAAGAAATTACTCCATTTACGGTTTGTGTCTTATCATTATGAGCTTATTAACGTTCACACAGGCTTAAAGGTCTCAGAGAGATATATATATATATAAAGAGAGAGAGAGAGAGAGAGAGAGAATGGGCCACAATCCACAACGTTGGCCCAGTGCAGATGTCCCATGTTCTTTATCTTCTGTGCTTCCTCTCGAAGTTTCTTTAACCAATTTAGGTTAAAACTCATATCATTTTTAAATCAGCAAGTAAATAATTCAACAATAAAGAAGTCATTGGTGCAGAGCTGAGATTCAAACCGGATGACAAAAGATTATGAGGAACAAATATTTCCGTTCATAAAGTTAAATATTACATAACATAAATTTATTTTTGAAACTCTACAGTGCTCAAAATCCATAAAACACTTTCATATCCTTAATCAAATCCGTTCAATACTAAAAATTAATTCGCCTGCACACACCACCCGCATATGTCAAGGAACAACTAAAAATATAAATTCAACTAAACCCCTTTCATCCATTAGAGGACTTTTTAAATGAAAAAACGCCCACATAAAAGAATAAAACCCTCACCCCATGTTAAAAATGTTCCAGAAATATTGAAATAGTCAAAAGAGTTAAATTTTAAAATAGGAATGTTAAAAATAAAAATGGAGGGCATAAAAAACGTAATCCTAAAACTAACACAGCTGAGCGGAACTTTAAATGAATTGTAGTGTGGAGGGAAGATATTATGGTTAACTAGCGAAATCTCTTTTTCTGAGAATTTTATTTCGGAACATTTTGTGGTATGTGTACGACATGCCTTATTAAAGCTATTTTTATGTTAACTAAAAGTTTATAAATCTTACTTATTTTTCAAATTGGTTCTAGTTGGCAAATAAACCTCTAATAAGTAGGCATTATAAAAAGAAAACAAAATTCAAATTCCAAATTCAAATCTCTTTGTTCATACGGAATGATACAAAACCCTTTTATTCCAGTTTCGTTCCAAATTCCACGTTTCGTTGTTGTATTGTATAATAGTGGCAAAGGGAGCGCCATGACGAAAGCAATTTAAAAATGGAAGGGTTTCACTTTAAGTTCCAATTTTAAAAAATGAACCCGCGACGAGTGATTTGACGATTCGGACGGATTGAAAAAGGGATCTTGTTATGCAGGAGAGAACTAACAATTCATTTCATATTTGTATTGTTAATTTTGACTATTATATCACTATTCATAACTGTAAACACAAATTACTCCATATATATTGAATAAAAAACTAATTAAACATTGTAAACCCAAAGCTGAAACTAATTTTACCTACACTTATATCGTAAAGACCGGATTATGAACTCAAATGGTGGCAAAATGATATACTTTGCGCACGGTACGTCACTAATAAAAAAAACACTGTTTTTTGATCCAAACAATGCTTTAATTTATATATTTTTTCATTAAAGTTTAGTTATGGCTCCAACCAACGAGGGTTTTGGTAATATTACAGTTTGACCCAACCAAGGAGGTTTTAATTCTGTGTGGCCATTTATTGCCTCCATAGGCACGCGCTGGAGCGCAAGCGCGCACATATGCAGAATAGATGGACATAGATTTGCCGCATTAGCCAAATTTTTCAAGTGTAATTTATGTCTTTATATTACATACACGTGTTTTTTTGTCATTTAATAAATGGATAGTAGTGATACAGATGAAGGTTTGAGACCACTCAATATCCTCGACGTGGCAACAAAACTGACCCATGATCTACTCCCAAATAAGTCTAGGAAAGCATACGACAAAGCCTACAAGGAATCTTTAGGGTGGAAAATGGAAAATAAAGTAATTTTCAGAAATTTTCAGAAAATGCTTGCTTACTTTCAGTACCTAATAGACTACTTAAGGCTTTTTCGTTATGAGTAAAATACTTAAAATTAGAATAACTATTATAAATAAATGTTTAGGTTAGGTCAGGTTAGGTTATTACATTTTTTTATTTAAAATTAGATAACGCATGAGTGAGATAAAGTAGTGATTGCAACTGCTTAAAATTAGGTATTGTGATATTATCATCAAATTAGCCACATTTGTGTTTTAATAACACAATTATAATGACATTTGCATAAACTACTATTAAAGCTTCAAAAAGCCTTCGAAATGCTTCTATCCACTTGAAACATCGAACTTGAATGTGTTAAAGAACGTAGATAATAAAGTTTTGTTTTTAACATTAAGTTCCTGAAACATTTAGTACACTATTTAGTAGATCCTTCAACCAACCGACTATTAACATCATGTACATAATGTACATTTATAAATTGAAGTGATTTCTCTCTTATGCATAATCCGTTCCCTGGGAATAATGCTCACGCACACATCGCCGCGGCCGCAGATGTTGATTCCATAAAATAATATTTCATGTAAAGCACTAACCGCCCCGCTGAGGGCGGAAAGGATTGCGTTCTATTTTAGAATTTTTATATTTCGAACCAATTTGAAGTTGGAACTCGGATTACTGCATCGCGAGTTTTTTTATGCGTTTTTTTTTGTGATTAGATAATACTTGGTGACCTCTGTTTATTTTTTCTTTTGGTTTAGTTATAGGTACTGTTAGGTAGACTTAGAGCTACTAAATTAAAATAAATTGCTACTCCCTGCTACACTATTTGTGCAATGTATGCTAGATAACTTTAATTTTGTTTCATACTCATAGTTTGATTAGATTTCGTAATAGTAAAAGTATCTACCTACCAAACCGGTATTATGTTTTATTAATAGCATGCATATTACAAAATGTCAAGTAATTATTGACCTCTAAAGTCTTTTGAACATTTCGCTCGTGACCATTCGTCAATTAAATCAGAGGACTCGTTATTAAAGCGAATAAAAAAGAAATAAATCTCGATTCGAATTTTAAAAAAGCTCCGTTCCGAAGTAAAGAATGTTGTGTACAATCTCGGTTCAGACAAAAAAGTGACAACGAAGTAAAAAAAGAAAACGCAACACGGCCAAAGAACAGATTATCAGCGCTAAAAGGGTTGCTCCCGCTCTCTCCTCCTTTTGTTCCTTCCAAATTCAAACTCCGCATCCGTACAAGGAGCGTTCGAATGCGAATTCTATTTTTGAATATTCTACCGAGAATTTTTAATTAATGCCGGCCGGCCGCGCTCGTATTTTTTAAAATTCGTATTCTGCTTTAAATCGAGTTCGATATTCAATTTTTGCGTTCGATTTCAGATGTTTTTATTTATGTTGTGCGATAATGACGTTTCGCGTTTAAGTGCTTTATTTCGATTGGAGATTTTATTCGTTTATTCGGATGTTTCTTGAAGGTTAGTGTTGTGATTAATGGTGGAGATATGTGGAGTGGTTTTTAAACGAAATATGGGATTTAATGATGTTTTGTGGAGCACGTTCTGTTTTTGAACGCGGCGTGTGGGTGGAATTCTATTAGGCGGTTCCAATGACATATTAATGCTTCCATCTTAGATAGGTGGTTATCGATTACCTCTCAGAAATGAAAGGTTTACTATAATCTGATATTTTTAAAGGTTACTGTATCAAAAGTTGCTTACGAAATTAGTTTTTCTCGTGGCTACGTTTGCAGCTCAATAATTATGAATGTACTTAAACGAAACTAAGATCCTTGATCAATTATATCTTGTCCTTGATTGCTTTATTTTTATTCTCTCTCTAATAAACTTATTCGTTTATTTAAAATTGCGTTGGTCATTTATAGACCGAGAGTCATTTAGAGTCATTTCGAGAATCGGTCATATGCAGACTAAACCATCTAATTATCCCTCAGATCCCGAACTGAAATTACCTAAGTTTCCAACTCTGGGTGGACGGGGAAATGCAAATTCCCCGTGCACCCACCAGTGGGAGAAGCCAGTGGGTGCACGGGGCATGCCCCAACAATTCAATTTCGATAAATATCTAGACATTTTTTCTGAAGTGTTCTTTAACTAAACTTGGCTATTCTTTACCTAGGAGAGAAAAATAGTCGGAGGTAGCGCCGCAAAATCACGTATAAAGCATAGTAACAAATAGGGAAAACTGCTTACCGATACTAGACAACATTAACGTGACGACATCCGCTTATTTTATTTTACGTAAGGTTGTGTGGCGCTGGCTTTATAGCCGGGACGCATGTTTTATAGAAGGAAGAAGAAAATAAAAACAAGACCGTGAGTTTATAAAAAATACTTTATATGAGGGCTATTCACTAAATATCAATAATTATTTAGATAAGGTCCTATAAATCACTATTTACACACAATCGGAAACCACGAGGTCGGATCAGAAATATATACTAAGTAAAGCTGCAAGGGATGACGTCTTTTAAAAGCTGTTATTTAAGTTCACTTGTATGATGTATCACTGAAACGCGCGTGAGCAGTGCCACACAAGGCCAGTAGAATGTGTGCACAGATACACAGGCTTTTTTTTATTTGATTGTTATCGATTACCAACACTTGTTAGGGAGATAGGGTTGGGATAGTAGAATGAATAGACTGACTAAAAACCCTATTTATTTGATTGGGTGACGAGAGGAGCAGATCGCTCGTCCGATGGCGTCATGCTTGCAATAGTTGCAGTGCCATCCAGAACTGTGATTACAAAATCTTGAGCTTCACTTCACTGCGATCACCATGAGACATTGGTTTTTAAGTATCATTGCTTAATAATTTCACTGGAAACATTGCCCTTCATACCGAAACACAGGAATGTTTCAACACTACTGTTTGCCGGTTGAATATCTGACAAAGGTGTGGTACTCCCCCAGGCGGATTCTTAGGAGGCCTACCAGAACAAAAACAAATACAAACACATGGCACAAATAAAAAAAAATATACCCCCCCCCCTGACCCCCCTCCTCCTCCCCCCCTGGCCCTCATTATAGCTAAAAACCATATCGATCACGTTTTCAAAGAGAAAATCTGCATCAAAATTGGTCCGTTCGTTTGGGAGCTACGGTCACGATCCCCCGCCCCTTTACCATTTCAGCTTAGAACCATCTCAATCACATCAGCTTACAAACAGAAAAAAAGCATCAAAATCGGTGAATTCCTTTGGGAGCTACAAAACAAAACTGCAATTTTGGATTTTTGAAAAAAAAAACAATATTCCTAGGCAGGAATCGAACACTTTGATTTTGGAAAAAAAAGACCACACTGTATTATTACACCATTTGCTAGTGTCGCTAATAAGGATTGAATTCTGGGAAGAAATGACATACGGCAAACTTAAGGAAAGAGCTCATTTTTAACGAAAATAGTTAAACCAAAACTGATTAATTGTTCAAAATGATGACCGTTGTTTTCAATACATCGAACCCAGCTAGGATTCGACGACTCAAGGATTGTACTGGATTCAGTATTAAATTTCAATTGTCAAAACAAAGCCATAGACAGACATACACACCAAGCTTATAAAACACTTTTCACGTTCGGGTTTTTACAAAATTGCGAATTTTTGATCTTACTTGCAGCATTGGCAGCGCTTGAGAAAAACGTCTTCTTCGAAGTTCCTTAGACTGTCTCAATGAGTGACCAATAAGTCATATTAAGGGGTCATCTGACGCATCCTCGGTCGGAGTGAGTCGATGACCCCGATACGTAAATTATGTCTTTAAAATTTGATATGTCTCAATCTAGTGCAATTGATTGGAAGAGATCGATGCTTAGTAATAAAGTTGTCAGTTGCACTACTTTTTAAGAAAATGTACTGTAACCAGTTATTTTAATTTATATTAGGATTGAAGAGTTGGATGCTGGGATGGAGATGGACTCTTGAGAGAGAGTATGTGCCACAATCACGCTCTGACCGCCAAGTCTCGTGCCATATACATTCATGTCGATAATTTTGGAACAAAATAGCACAGTATCGATTTAGCCCCAATCTAATAAATCATTGATGTCAGTCTAATCTGCGGTAAAAATTTATGAAAGAGATTTATGAAAATCTCGAATTCGATATTATGTCTATGGCGTCAGCATTTTGGGGTTTTCTAAGGACGTCACTTTCGTGAATTTTGAAGTTTTCTAACGGTTTTGGCCATCCTAAATTGTAAATATTTAGTTTTTAACATTAATTTTACGGCATCACTAAAAACCAGATGTTATTACCAGTTAATTCGTAAAAATAATCTATGACTAACATCTACGAGTATTAAGTCATACTTTTAATAACACGTTCCGAATAGCGTTCGATCGTATAATGGCTTCACTTAATATTCCATTTTCGAAAATATTTGAACCGTCATGCTCTCAGTTCTTTGTAGCCGGCCAGTGCGGATGCTATCTGATCTTAAAATTGGAACGTTCGATCGTTCTTATTCGAAATTTGAATTTGGAACTTAATTACGGACAGGGCGTGTTAATTAATTTAATTGAAGCGATTTAATGTCTCTATAAAGTTCTTGTTATTGTTTGCGTCAGTTTTCTTTCGCAGGTTGATCTTGTCAAAGGCCTGTGCCCTATTTCATAAAGCGACAAATCATAATAAAACTACAAATGTCAGTCAAATACGCCAAAACTGCGTTTCATATAACAAACAATCACGACAGGACTGATGATTGTCACTCATATTGCATTTCACAATGCCAGTCATAGTAGTGTGATGGGTAAAGCTTCGGCTGTCACAATTGTCACGACAATTCTACAAATCGTGGTAATTTTTGAGCAACCGCCGTTTCATAAAACGTTTTTCTATTGACATTTGTTAGACAATTGTCGGTTGACTGCCGGTCACTACTAATGTTTTATGAAACACATTTAGTAATATTTTGACAATTCATTGAATGAATTGTCGGGTTTTTATGAAACGCATTTCGGTAGTTTGACTGACATTTGTCGATTGACACTTGTCAGTCTACTATAGTTTTTTGAAATAGGGCCCTGAAGTCGCTAATTACTTACCACCATATAAACAAGAAAAAATGATCGCACCAACTCATTACATTATTAATTTTAAGAAAACATTAGTTACCTATTGGTATCGATTCTGAGTGCACCAATTAAAACTAAAACTAAATTTGACAGCTCTCAAATTGTTGCTGTCCCTTTCGTTTCCAAAAGGTTTGAAAGTGACAACAATAATTTTAGAGCTGTCAAATTTAGTTATAGGTTTAATTGGTGTACCCAGAATCGACACCATTTTCATCTATAGGCCTAAAGGTAAAGGTTGCATGGTAGGTACATATCGTTTCAAACGATAATAATATGCTGTCGTTTTTTTATTAGCTACCGTTTGATCACCACAACTCACTAGTGAGATAAGTGATGATGATGTGGTTGATGATGGAAAACTCGCGTGTCTAAATACGACAGCCTCTCATCGACCGAAGAATATTCACAGTCCTCTAGTTGGTGTAGAAAAAAGTTCGAATCGATCTATGTAAATGTGTCAAAATACTATAAAATATGTTTAAATCTATTTAATTACGCAAGTACAATAATATTTATTTTGTGTTCCCGGTATGGAATTTTCGATGACGTCATGTTTAGAAATTGGCGCGCAAAAGGATAGAGCGCGCGACGAAGTTGTCACGCCTTCCGAGAACTAGTGAGTGAGTCGTAATCCTAACTAGATCACCAAAACTAATAATAAAATTAGTTTAAGTAATCAGATTCTTATATTTTTGAACGCGAAATATAATGTTCTGTGGGTAGGATTAACGAGCGACACAAGTGCTGCGGTTTTATGGCAATCGACTGATTATCTAACATTTCAACTCGCGACGCGCTGTCCACGCTTATTAATTTCGTATTTCATTCAGTATGTTTGAAATACTGTATTTTTAGGGATTCGTACCTCAAAAGGAATAAAGAAACTAGGATCACTTCGTTGTCCGTCTGCCTGTCTGTCTGTCTGTCAAGACCCTTTTTTTCGGGAACCCGTAGAATTCCTTGGAGCTGTGAAAAATAAATTCAATGCAATAAAAAGATAAGGCCGTTTATGTCGCATACTTTGTTTGACACTCGCAAGGGAATCAAACCCGGTACTTCCCGTTGACCTAGAATCATGAAATTTGGCGAGAAGCAATGCCTTACAGCACAAGTAAAGGGCAAAATCCGAAAACCGTAAATTTGTAGATACATCACAAAGTAAACAGGTTGGTAAACAGACCGCGACTTATGTCGATGAATGGGGACAAAAGTTTTCCAACGGCAAAGTTAAGTTCTTACGGAGCCCTTGGTGCGCGAGTCCGGCTTGCATTTGGCTGGTTTTTACACTGAACATAATGCTTACTTAAAGTACGAAAAGTAATTAAGTAATAACTCATCTAAATTATAAAGATCTACAGATACCATAAAAAAACTAAAACCTTGTATAGCGTCCCCTCACTACTATACAATTTTATTAATCCCTCTCCCTCTAAAGTTTATTTAAAAATGGAAAGCTAAGCGCATTCACAAATATAATTGATGATGGTGGACGCACCCCTTTCATAATCTCATTGCTGTCTGCGTATACACCTACGGTAATGTTAAAGCGTAGATAAAACACATGAGGGTTCATTTATAGTAAACTGTAGACTGGCCAGTAACAATGCTTTTCTTTTTTTATGACTAGGCAATCGTTTGACCACGACCTCATCCGATAAGTAAATACATAAATACATAAATACATTCATGATAATTCCACACCAATTAACTAGCCCCAAACTAGGATACCCTGTACTATGGGTACTAGATAACGGATAAACATACATATATACGAATATTATAACAACCATGACTCGGAAACAAACATTTCTGCTCATCACACAAATGATTGCACCTTGCAGGATTCGAACCCGCGACCGTCTGATTACGTACCTAGGATCACTAGCCACTAGACCAACCGGTCGTCAAAGTGACAATATTGTCGAAGGTTTGCCGCTTGCCTACTAGATTCCATAAGAAAAACATTCGAAAACATATAAACGACACCTGGGTAATATGGTCACGTTAAGCTTTGAAGCTAAAAGAGAAATATACTAAAAAGAGGAAGAGGAGGAAAGTTGTTAACTTCAATTATTCTAATATGAAAAAAAAACACACAATCTAAGGCAGTAATTAGCAACTTCTCAAGAAATCACCTTTAAAAATAATTAGAAAATTAACATATTTACGGCAGGTGCAAATATGGTCAATACTTTTCCGGACGGGTGTTATTTTGAGGTCGATGGGGTATTTGATGCTGCAGGATTCTTCTTCGATAATACGGATTGTCCGAATGCTGTGATAGTGGCGTTTATAGTTTCGGAAACTTTTTCAGGGGTTTCCATCACGAGTCCATATTTTCAAGTTGAGACTTGTTTACTTTTCTAATGAATTACCAAAAACTTGAGAATTCTGTTTCATACACACGATCATCGTAAAATGTGATAAATTATCTGTCTACTTTCTTATAACAGCAATCACAACCACGAACCGGCAGCCCGATTACAGAACTTGGTTACAATCGGATTATCACTTTTTTCATAGCACTTTCGACTCTATCGCAAGGCATTAGTGATATCGATACTGACAATCCGATTGAATCTAAGTTATGTGGTCGGGCCCCTGAAGTATTACAGATTCATGATCACAACACTTTAAACTTAAAATTATGTCGAAACTTCAAGAAGTCAAACGTGAAACGATGTTTTTGATGTGTCAAAATGATGTCGGTAAAGCAGTTGCGATGCGTCTTCTAACATTTGGTAGGCTATCGCTATCTATAATAGGCTATATGAAAACAATGCCATCTATGAAAAAAAACTGTACTTTTTGAGATACAATATTAACCGGTTGACCATATTACCATATTATATTACTCTAATGTACCGAAGAAAATGGATCAAGATTTTCTGAAAAAAAAAACTCAATTCTAGTCAAAATTATTTGAGTAACATGGAAACTGCTCTGGTTTGACATAAAAAGTTGATGCTGGTTAGTAACAATAAAAATCAAAGTTCCTACCCATACGACAACTGACAAAACTGTTGCATATCCACACCAGTCCATACCAATATATAAAAGTGCAACGTTGTCTGTTTGTTTGTTTGGGGAGCTTGCACGCGATAACGGCTGGACGGATTTTGACGAAATTTAGAATGGAGATAGCTTATACTCTGGAATAAAACATAGTATACTATGCCGGAAAATTGTAAGTTTCCACGGGAAAACTGGAAAATGTTGATTACTCACTGTAAGGAACGGTTGCCATCACAGAATGGTCTGTAGTTGCCATGAAAATGAAATAACAAGTCGGTCAAAAACATCAAGTGGTGCTATACCTACTTTTGCATTGGTTTTTAATATTCTATAAGAAAGTAGGATGCTTATTTTTTCGCGAGTATTTGTAGTCCGCCCAACGAAGTCGCGGGCGAAAGCTAGTGATTAATAAAATGAATCGATATTGGAATTCAAATTGATTTTGTATGCAAACTCAGTTGTTAATTATGTTGGTTCGAGAAATGAAACTTTAATGCATCATTAATAAAATTAAAAATCCTTATGACAGGGCGCACGTATTTCGTAATCGTATTGCCTTATTGGTATCTTATTGGATAGAATAGATAGATAGAATGCTTAAATCTATACTTACCTAACCACTACCATTGTACTACTAAATTAGCACTAGAGCGGATCTAAGATTGGCAACTGAACGAGAATATAACGTTTCTAAAAATATTGTCTTTCTGTCTGTCTGTATGTTCGAGCACGACGTAAAAATTACTGGACCGATAGAAATACGGTTTTCACTGTTGGATAGCTTCGGGTTTGACTTAAAATTTGGTGTACATCAACCCGGTAAGTAGAGACCGACAATCGATAAAAAAGCTTTTGACGGCTGGACTTCGCGTCGCTGAATTTTGGTGAAATGTTGGTTATTGTATATTATACGTACTTTTGGTTCTGGAATAACATATACGTTAGTTTTAGCAGAGAAATGTCCACGCGGGTAAAGCCGCGGGCACAGTAAACGGATAAAAAATTACAAGAAACACTTTTTCACTATGTAAACGTAGGTTTTATTCGAATTGGACGATATTGTCTGATCTGATACTTACAGGCCGATAACAGAAAATAAAAGTCTTATGACATCTTTTCTTATTTTATATCCTAGCTGGATATCACTTTTCTTACCATCTGACATAAAATAACGTCTACTACACAATTCAAATACAGAATTTCAAGACTTTTTAAAACATGCGCAGATACCGGCCAGTAACATCCCGACATTATGATCGATCGCCAAAAAAGGTTTTAAACTTTTAGAGGTTTTACGAACGTGATAAAAGCCTCTAATTTCGGAATTCCTTGAAGATTCGGAGCTTTAAAAGTTTAATTAGGCCATTTTAGGTATAAGTTCTTAATTACTACTGAACGTGTAGTTATAATTACAACTTGGAATCGAATCAGAAGGTATGGATATAAAAAAATATAATGTTTTTGTCCATTGAAACAAAGAGGCGGTAATTCGTATGAAGTGACTTGCGTTTAGTTACTCCTTTGTCTGTCCATCTGCATTCACAAAACGATGTATTTAATTTTTTTCTCTTCTCTGTTTCCGAACATAATTGTCGTTAATAAATTGCGTTTGAGATTAGAACGTCGATTGTAGCATCAACAATAATGTTCTAGAGTTTAATTTGAAAATGGAATCGGTTTTGATTGGTCAGCGGTGTTTCTCTGACACTGACATAATATGTTCAATAGCTACGAACCTACGAACCAAGGAATATATTATATACTAAAGTACTACGAACACGAGTAATATGCTGTTGTCTATGGCTACGAATCGTACTTTATTCGTAGTATTCGTAGAGAGAGTATACTCTCTCTACGGTAGTATTAGATATTCTGTGTTCGTAGTTCCATACATAAACGAAAAAGAGGCGGGAAAGAAGTATTTATTTTACATGAATAATTTTTTTTTTCTTCAGTTTGTAGTAGAGCCAGACGTTTTGTTTTATTTAAGTACCGATGATAATTATTATGAAATGTTTCCACCAAAATTCATCCAGCCCATAATTTCGCCTCCATTGCAACAATGTCTAACTGTACGTAAGAGCCGTTGAATTATTTATGAACATCTTCATACATTTCTGTGGTTTCACAAAGAGGACGTTTTTGGGTATAAATACATCGAAAACGCCTTTTATAAGCCATTAACATTATTTATGCGGACTCGAGATGAAATATTCCGGTAGAAAGTCTCGATCAGGAATGCGAAATGTTGTATTTTTAACACTTGGTTGCCATGTAAGGCTTAAAACAAAACAAAATACAAATCTTTACAATATTATGCATACAAATAAGTCTCGGTACTGCCAGTATTAATTATGCCAATAAAAAAATGAGTCTCGCTGGCAAAGAAAAAACAACTACTTCATATTTGGAATTTCAAATACGTTCTCTATTCGAAATCTAATTCCACCATTTCCTTTATCTCTGCAAACCTATTCCATAAAATGCACTACTATTGAAATTTGCAACATTTTCGTTGCGTCTTCGTCTCAACTCATATTGACGACTTCTAAGAAACACCTCAGGTTTTAATACCATAAATGGTTACAAAAATTGTGTCTTGAAAAATCGATGATTGAACTGCGGTAAGATATTTTGCAACAAAGTACTACATACTGCTGTTTAACATAAACGAAAGGCACTTTAAGCTTTTGTTTTAACCAAAACAAGGTCTTAAAATTTCATTCGTGGTTTTGAAATGTTTAGAGAATTTTAGTTCTATACCTTATTTGAGGTATATATATGTTAAAGCTAGGGTTGTCTCCAAATTGCGGAATTTCACCTTACCTAGCGCATACGTATTATTTTTCAAACTATACAATCCGTGGCTGTCCCAAAATTTGCGAACATAGCGTCACTCATAGATTTGAAAACAGTCATAGCCATAAATTTATGCCGTATAAATAACCAACTTAAAATTCTATACACATGTTTCCTATAACGACAAGTTAAAACTACTTTTGACTATTATAGTAAGTGTCCGTTATCGTCAAGAACTGAGAATTTGGACGACGGATGTTGTACGTGCGTTCCGATTTTTTAATTTGACCAAGTGGCTAATTGGAATTATGTATTAGTGTTCCGTATATTTAGACTTAAGTAAAGTGTTTTATTGGTGGTTTAATGATATACTTGTGTCTATTTTATTTAATGACTTGAAGTTCAAGTATAGTGTTAATTTTCGGTGCTTGAACTCTTTTTGTTTTATGGGTACGGGTACTTCATGTAACGTACTTACAATAGTTAATATACAGCCAGATATGCATCAAACATCTACTTGAAAATTGTACGAGACTTTTTTTTTTAAAGTTGTCGGTCTTAAAACTAAACCGAAGTAGTGTTCCGACAGAGAAACAAGGTAATTGACATAGCTCTTAGAATAAGCAAGGTGAAGAGGCAGTGAGCTGGTGACATTTTCCGAAGAACAGATAACCACGAGGCAATGGGTAGACGAGTTCTTGAGTTCATGTTTAGGCAAAAGTGTAGGACGCCTTGTAGGGCGCAATAAAGGTGGAGTGTCGACCTGCGAAAAGCGGCTTGAAGAAAATGGATGAGGTGAGCTGAAGACCGAGCTCAGTGGCGTGCATTAGGAGACGCCTACGTCCAGCAGTGGACAAGTATAGGCTGATGATGAACAGTTTCAGCTTACACCCTTTACGATATATTAAGTCGGCTTCCACTATTACCGCTGTACTACGGAATCTGAAATTGTAATCATTGTATAATTAATTTGATGGCCGGTTGGTCTAATGGCTAGTAACCCTAGGAAGGAAAACAAACGGTCGCGGGTTCGAATCCTGCAAAGGTGCAATTATTTGTGTGATGAGCATAAATGTTTGTTTCCGAGTCATGGATGTAATATTTGTATCTATATATGTTTATCCGTATCTAGTGCCCATAGTACAGGGTATCCTAGTTTGGGGCTAGGAAATTGGTGTGGAATTGTCCCGAATATTATTATTATTATAAAGTATCAAATTGCGTACAATTCAAAATAGTATCATAACCTTGTGTATAAAGATGTTAACCATAAACTTTACAAAAGTGCCGGAACATGTCATTCCAATGGAACAATAGTCAAACTACCTGTCTACAGCCAAACTACCTGTCGGCATCATTAAATCAGCATACCACCAAATGCGTCACGGCACGCGTATGCCTATATTTTATTAGTCAATAAAAAAAGAAACTACATTATGGACACCTATTTCGTCGCCGTATTGCCTCGATCCATTGTGAAACCTCGATACCGTGCGTAACCCGCATATTAAGGACTAAGTATGAGCGAAAACGGGAAACAATCGGCCAGTGCCATATTCGTTCGAGTTTGAATATGGAACTATTTAAAATTTCGAATCCGTTGCGTTATCGCTGATGCGTGTTGGCGTTTTTCGATTGTTTCTTTAGTGTTCTGCGAAGGGTAGGTGAGGGTAATGAGGTTACAGGCAAATACTTCTTTATGAACTGAGGTAGACTTGCCCAACGCACTAATCCTGAATGATAGAATGGGAGCCAATAGAGATGTTATAATATATTATTACTAGCTTTCCCGCCCGCGACTTCATCCGCGCGGACTACAGTTTATCGCAGAAAAAAGCATCCTACGAGTATGTCCTTCTAGGATATTTAAAACCAATGCAAATATAGGTAAAGCACCAACGCTCTTGATGTTTATTGACAAACTTATTATTACGTTGCCATGGCAACCGTTCCTTAAAGCGAGTAATCAACATTTTCCAGTTTTCCCGTGGAAACGTACCATTTTCCGGGATTAAAAGTACTCTATGTTTTATTCGAGGGTATAATCTATCTCCATTCCAAATTTCATCAAAATCCGTCCAGACGTTATCGTGTTAAAACTCCCCAAACAAACATCAAACAGACAACGTTTCACTTTTATATATTGGATTATGCCTTCTTTGTTACTTTTCCGAAGTAAACAATCTTTATTTACGTATAGACAATGTTGCGAATTTTGCGGTCGAGGAATGTTTGGAATGACGTTTGTTCTGTAGACCAATTTTGATTCAATATCAAAATATATTTTTTTGTCATAATAAATACGTAGATGAATCTAGTGTTCCTAGAAGTGTCAAAACAATTCAGTTGTATTTGCAAGCACTTTTATAAAACTCTTTGAGTAGACTGCGTCTACTTAGTTTATATAGAAGTATTTGGTTACAAGTTAATAAAGTCTTTACGTATAATTGAGCATACACTTGTCTTTTAATTAAAAAAACTTTGCTATGATTAGTTGTAGAAGTTTTTGGTCAAGCATAGTAAAATAAACCCCTTTGTTATTTGACATTTCCTACTTTAGATAATTAAACAAAGCTGGCAATACCAAGTGGTGTTTTTTTTTTAAAGAGACCAGAGCGGTGTGGTTTCGAATAGAGTGCGGTCCGATGAGCAGACTATCCATTTTTAATACTAGGTTTTTTCTAAACTGCAGCTTGATCGCCATTTTATCTGTCAAATCAAACAAAGCTGAAGATAAAAGCACTATATTCAGTAAAAAAAAATGAAAAATAATCTCAGTCTTTTCTGTGTTATTTTCTCAAAATCTTGCATGAAGCGAATGTTTCAGTGAGCGCAAATAAACGGCAATTTGATTCTGTGTAGGACTACAATTATTATGAGCAGGCTACTTAAGGAAGCGACCTGCTTTTTGTTGGTAAAGCAATGTACAAGCTCATTGTTTTTACGAATTTACCAATATGAGAAAGTTGACATCTGTGAAGCGGGTCTACAGTCTACACTCGAAATTCTTCAACGTATAAACAACTCGTTCGTGGAAAATGCGCGACCGAAACTTGCAATAACCGGCATCAGTATGCAAGCCCCAGGTTCGATTCCCGCTCACGTCCCGGTGAAAATATTCGATTGTGCCACGTAAAATTATTATTACTTACTTTCTACGCCATTTTGGGAGCCGTAATGTGCGGAAAAACTGATCGTTCTGAATTTGATCGTTCTAAACTGCTTTGAGGATCGATTTGGGATCGTTACAACACAATACTTACGTAGGTTATACACTGTGAATACAAATCTGGTTTGTAACTGCGGTAAATATAAGGTCTAGAAAGCTCTTGCAAATAAATAATTAATATGAATAATAATTGACGAACCTAAGCAACTGTTGGAATTATTATTAAAAACAAGTATATCAATAATGGTAAAAAATAGAAAAAGTAAAGTAGTGTGTGTGTAACCTTAACCAATACACAGACACCAACACAAACAGACACCCAGTCATTGCAAATTTCCATATTCATAACATCAAATAGTTATTTATTTCGACTTAGAAATAATATAACAGATGATGATAATGTTATATCAATTATTTTTCTATAACGACAACAAAATTAATTTAAATAAACTTTATAATAATCGAGCTAGATATTTTGTGTGGTCCCATATTTTCATTGTTTGTTTGTTTGCTTGTCGTATGAGGTAGTGCTGGCCTCTGATGTCAGAGTTTGTCAAGCCAACCGAGGGCCTCTGACATGGCTTAACGACCGCTATGTATCAATAACAGCAGGGACCGACAGCTTAACGTGCCCTCCGAATCACGGAGCGATGGAAAACCGCACATAACTTAGAAAAGTCATCGGTGCGGAGCCTAGGTTTAGAACCCGGTATCGTTGGATTGCACTATAGAACGGTTAGGCCACCATCGCTATATATATATATATATATATATATCGCTTTTATTTTCAGTAAAATTGGTCCTGTAGTTATTTAGTAAATGTATTTCAAGTCAAACAGAAATACAGAATTATTTACGACGAAATTGCATTACCACAACATCACCACCATCAGCCTATATTCGTCCACTGCTGGACGTAGGTCTCTCCTAGTGAAAGCCACTGAGCCCGATCTTCAGCTCTTCTCAATACCACATAGAACTGTGAAATCTTACGCCTACTTGGAAGCCTACCACGGTTCCCCGAAATGAGAAGTTTCGTGTGATTGGTAATCCAATCATACGAAATAGAAAATATCGTTCTGAAGTTCGTCCACCCACAGAAAACCCAGTTAGCACAAACCTTACAGACGATAATTATGTCTATGCATTACACTGTGCCACATGGCCGATAATTTCACTACGTGAAGAATAATATAATAGCACAGAATAAAAAGTACTACTACGTAGCTACAGTGCACTTCAAGCTGTAAAACAGTTTACACTGCACTCTACTTTAGCGTACAAAAAACCTTACAAACATAAAACAGAGCACCACATACCTATCACTAAATGCTTAATAGAACGGACCCCATGCTACGGAGCACTAATTTAATTGATTTCACAATCTATCATAACTATACAAATACCAACATAACGAACAAACAAACTTACACCTTACAGCATACGAGATAAAGTCGAAAAACGTCTACAAATAGTAGTACTCTGACTCAAATTGGTGGCTTCCTCGAGGATTTTTATTTTTATTGATAAAACCGTGTCACAATTGGTACGGATTTGGTCTCGAATTGAAATCTCGGTGCGGCCTCGATCCTAAAGAATAGGTGGACGTGTTACCGCCAATCAAAGAGTTTGGACTGGTGTGTTCTCAATTTGTTTTTTTTTTGTTTTGTCTCTGGCAAGATGAGTGTAAAACTATTCGGCCATAACAATGATGATATAAATTAGAACTAGGTATTTACTTTATTTCGATGTGGTTTGAGAAATGCATACAATTGTCATAGAATATTCATTTCCTCTACGAACACGGGTAATTTTGTATTTGACATTTTGGGATCTGCTATAGAAGGTTTGTTAATGAGCTGAACTCATTGTACAAAATCTCATCCAAATATCGATCTCCTTCTCCTGCCCCTATATCGGACATTGCACCCTAAAAAACTATTCTCGTCCGAACAAAAACAAGCAAAAGTTTTTCACCCCATTTTCGAAACAGTGTTAGTGTCAAATTTTCATCCCCGCGTCCACTTACGCAACCCTTCCAAAAATAATAAAAAAAAAACTTAAAATAGAAAACGGAGGGGAGTTTAAAATCGTTATTATAATCTTGGGACGCCATTTTTGCGTAGTATTGGGGACATTGGGGATGTGAGGGACGCGCCCTTCAATTTAAATCTTTTTTTAACAAAAACCCCTTTGATGTTTATGCATTTCGGCTATATCTCTCGCTCGGTGGACATTTGGCCATTTTAGGGATTTGCTTGATGCATATTTGAGATTAAACTTTTTAATACTTTTCTGGATGAATAATGAGAGTGGATTGTTGTAAGTATGCATTATATACAAACAGACAAAGCGAACGTTTTTTTTTACTGACAGGACCTACTTTACTGCCGTTTTTTTAAGTTTGTTAGCTTGTTAGTTCGTCTAGCTCATAATAATTAGCACGAGATTTTTTAGTTCCAATGTTTTTTATGTCTGAATGCTAGATAGATCTTCAAGCAGGCGATCCCATACTATCATGAAAATTAATTGAGTCACAACTTTTTTTAGAAAAGCTAAATATAGAATCGGATATTTTTGTTTGTTTCTAAGAATTATTATGAGACAAGCATGCTTTTACCTAAAGGTAGGCGCCGGCTAATACTAAACTAATTACTATTACCTACTTGCTGGCCTGTACCTAGAAAAATACTATTAGTAGGTACGTCCAATTGAAGAAAACACTTTATTACAGAAGAAATAAGGTAGAGTTTGCTAGAACAATACGGCTGGCCGTAGACAAAAGCAATAATATATAAGATATCTTCTTTTTACTGTATGAGGTACCTCTTATAAAATAATAGTCGTCCGCCTACGTTTAAAAAGTTGCTGCCAATTAATTAAAACTCTTTATTTTATTATGTATTTTACAGTAAAGACTACTCTATCACGTTACAAGGAGTTTGGTTGAGCAATAACTTCTAAGTGACAGAAGATCGCACGCAACGCAACATTTTAGAGACGCCTCTATGAACGTTAGAACAAACTCTCATATGTAGAGTAGGAACAATCGCTGCCAACGTAACCTCCTATTAATCAACCTCATTTAGAAAAAGAAAAAAGTCGTGTGGGAAAAACAGTACCAACCGACACATTCCAAATTCGAATGAATCTGAAAGCGGGCCGAGATTTGAAAAGAGAATGAGATTTGAAAATAGAACACGCCATTAGGAGTGAATACAATAGTCTCATTGGTCGATTTGAAAAAGGAACAATTTGTTAAACGTCAAATATGAACTTTTTATTTGAGATGTAATGAAACACGCTGTGATGTGTACGATCTTGCTTTTTGTCGGATCGAGGCGGTCGTTTTTCATTTTGTTTTGTTTCACTTACGGGCCAAGTGCATAATGTTGGCATTATTTAAAATGCACGGGTAATGTAGTAAGACGTTGTTTATGGTACTTACTGTACGTAGTATTTGTATACTCTTTGCTTACTGTCAGAGTAGTATGATAAAATGACGCGGAGACAGCAAATTTAATCTGACAGTTATAATTTTTAATCGTAATTTTATTTTGGAACTCAAAAATTTCTTGCGCTTTGAAAATCTAGATTGCCCAGGCGTTGTAGGCATTTAATTGAGCACTTGGTCTACATACATTATACAATATACAGTTAAAGTATTCGAGAGCGAAGCCGCGGGCGACAACGTTATTTCGTTATCTAAGAGATCGATTCAGTATTAATTACATATAAGTCAATTATGCGAGACCTAATGCGGATATTCTTACAGACATAATATAGCTATAAGATAATTTATAGTTTAATTTATTGTATGTAATAATTCTAGTAAGGCAATGACTACTTGTCATGAATATCATTTATCTTTATTTATTTTAGTAAACTTTTATTAGGAATTATTCAAAGTAACTATTTGGATAGTATTTTGAAATTAATATATAATAGTTAGAAAATATACGTATTTTTTTTATTTTAATGTAATTTACATTCATGTCACTGTACAACATAAAATCGTTAAACATATAATTCATAAATAAATTTCTTCAGTAAAAATTCAGTAAATAAGTTACATACAAATTATTTGAAACTAAAAATACACATCGCACCATGCATCAATTTACCAATATAATCTGAACTAAATCTAAATAAGAATTATTAAAAAAAAACCTTGATGAGCTTTTTTTTTAATGAATGTCACTTTCTTTTTTGTTGCATTTTCACTTTTTTATGTATTTAAGATTATGTTTAGTATTATTTATGTTGTTTTATTGCTTTGTCGTTGGTTTTTGAGCTGCGCTGAAAGTTTCAGCCGAAAAGCTAATCGGGAAGGGCTCGAAATTTGAATTGCAAGATTCCAGGACAGACAAAATACATAGATACTTAGAATATACATACAAATGAAGTTAAATAAAAGCTTTTAAAATAGTCAATAAGCTTTTAAATAATAGATTTTGACTTTTAAAATAGTCAATAACTTAAAAATTAAAAAAGTAGCTTAAGACACTTGCGATGAAGACGAATCACTTGATACCTCGCTTGTGTAAATCGGACCAATAGTGGCGACGCTATGGTGGAAAATCCACAAACATACAAATGCATAGACTGTAAAAACTCACCACCCCCTTTTGCTTCGCCGTAGTCGGGTTATAAGAAACAAAGGAATGATAGAATAATGAATACACAGATTTAACACAGATGGTGTATTACTCCGATCTTTTTTTGCTACATCTACCTACGCGCACCGTGCATTCAATTTTGTACTGTCATACTTTCTATCTCCAAAACGTTTATCGGCGATCATAGACAAGACCAATGACATGGAACTATCAATATTTCTAATAACGTTCAAAACCAAAGTATATTAGTTTCTGGTCGGCCATATTAATCATTGGAACGAATTTCCGTGCGCCTTGTCATACAGAGTTCGATTATTAAAAATGTGACGTATCAAGATCAACATCTCGTAGACAGAGAAGGCGATATACGAAAGTTTGTACGAAAGAGAGAGACGTATACGTGCTGACATTTCATCGGGTCATCAACCCTACAGGCGTCCTGCTCTAACGAGAATTCGAAGATTTGATTTGAATTGTTCCTAATTTGAAATATTGGCTCGTTCGATCCGGCCAGCAATTTTTTCTTTTTTTTATGGAGTTTCACATGGTTTATTAAAATTTATTTCTAAATGCTGTTATGAAGCTTCCGTTTGATGTTTTAATGGGAGGTTAGTCATAAAACTCTTAAAAGTAGAATAATTTGTAAGCGTTGTTAGACAATTTTGTTATTTTAGAGATTAATGAAGAGCAATAAATACCGGTGGAAGTGAAGCGGCGATCTTGTTACGTTTTTATAGTAAGTTCTGTTTACGGGTATACGTGTTTTTACTAGTTTATTTCCTGATTAAACAATTTAGTTTATGTTCTAACCGTGAAGTTTATAAAGTTACTGCGGTTTTTACGAAAATAAGAAATCATTGAATCTGTCTCTCATTCCCTCTGTAAAAAAAAAACAACTTCGCTTCGCTTATCTCCACCATCTAAGCGAGTGAGTAAGTGAGCGACAAAACCTAACCATAATGGTTCCATTAATCATACTCACTTAAAGCCAGCCTTTTTACTATGAATCATAGAAATTCTAACCCCGAATTAAAATGCACGAACACAGTCCTATTCAAAACAAAACCAACAAAAATGTTAAGCTATAAGTACAGAATAAGCCTCATAACTACTCATAACTGGTTGCGGCGATCCATTTAAGGCGATGTGATCCTATTGTGGGCCCCTCACATGTGTGCGTGAATCTGTGAATACACATACATTAAAAATGTGTTCAATCATTAATTTCCCCGGTAATTGAACGACTTGCGATCTGCGCGCGCGCAAAAAGCCGATGTTTCTCCGAATCCGGCCGAAGTATTGAAGTGAACCGATCGGAGCCGACTCAAGTTTATACGTTCATAAAATTCTTTTGTCAAATTTACGTCGGAGTTCCGGATAAAGTGGCAGCGGATTCTTTACCGAAATCATCGAGCGTTTTTCTCCCAGTTATTAAGTCTACAAAAGGGTTATTTTGATATACGCCCGCGACTTTACTCGTCTGGGCCGGCGCAAGCACAGACGCCTGAGTGCTTTGGGGTAATTTCGAATTATTTTTTGATTAGTTGACACGATGCTTACATTATATATTTTCTTTAATAATCTCCGTAAGTTTACTACAAACTCATGTTACTGTTATTTGTTGAAATGTATATTCTAACTATTGCGATAACCTAGTTAAGTAAATGTAATTGCGTTTCGTAAATACAGTCATTAAAAAATATATTTTTTTGTTCAGGTGTAATTTCGATCGAATACCACGGGGTAATTCCGAATGAAACTTTAAATTCATCTGTTTGAGTTTGTACTTGTACTTTTAAATTTCCTTTTTATTCTACTTTACCCATCTATAAAAAACAATCTGATACTATCTTTTATAGTACGAGTATAGCCAGAAAACATATATTATTTGATAATTTGATTTTCGGATTTACCCCTACATATTGTCTAGTAGTAAACCTCTGGAAACTACTATGAAAAAGCAGTTTTCATTCGTAATAAATCCTCTGGGGTATTTCCGCAAGAAACATAAAAACTATAGCTAGCGTATCCGAACCTACAAAATAAAGAACCAAAACCAATTATTTATCGTTAAATCTTACAATTAATAAGATTACTTATCAAATTCCTGAGATATAGAATGCGAGTAATTTCGATAACCCACAAAAAGTTGAAAAAATCCGTTACCGACGAAAAATAGATTTGCACATGCACATTCATCACAGGCTAGCTGAATAAAGTTTTAGATTTATGAGCAAAAAATATTGCCTGGGTTAGGAGTAACTCATAATTTTTGTAATATGCACATTTTATAAATTACCCCAAAGCACCTTATTTCAGTTTTTCTGCTCTGAGAGTACCTAATACATATCGATACATAGTACGATAATCTTTTTAAAAGCAAATCCTTCGTCAACATTGATATTGTATTTTTATATGATGATCTTACAAATAAATAACAGTAAGTTACTGTTTTATGATACTTAACAGTTTTATTATAGGTACTTAAGGTGGTAAGGATGCGACGTACAAACAAACACATAATACTTACATCAAAATTATACTTTATTTTATATAGGGACTGATATCACATGCTATTCTCACGGTGGAAAGATACTATTATTAGTTCTGTGGCTGCAATCAAGAAACGAAAGTACTACCCGTAAAAATGCCGTCGATAATGACCCGGCAAAGAAACTACCGAAATCGCGATAATACATCTACCGAAAACGGCCGATAAAGAAACGTCTACCGAAAACGCATTCATCATTTATCTGGGAGTAATATCGGCTACTTGGACAGTCCACTTTTCTATTCATTAGCTCAATCTACCGTGGACTGTGCTGCAATGACCTGAAATTCGGTAACTGCTGTACATTAATAATTACTTCTCAAAATAATGCTAAGTCCGATCCACGACTTCGATAAGGTACAGTCGGCAAGTTATAGCTACTCTTTCTGTGGGCGGAGTGAGGTGTCATTTGGGGGGTCAACTGAGACTTATAAAATTGTGAATGTGGTTTCTAGGCCTCGAAATTGAAGTAAAAATATCTTCTATATTTTTAGTTCAACATCATCAGCCAATCATCAGCCAGCCATCAGCGGACGGGTGCTCGTTCTTTGTCATAATTAAGGGGGGTCTGCAGATTATTTTCTGAAAATTCCTTTAACTTGTTCTCAGAGTACAAGCGGAATTTGAAGGGATGGTCCTATTAATGGAGGACGGGAACCACACTACATATATTTAGGTAAACATTATTATTATTTTACAAGAAAAATATAATTATATTTTATTTTGTAACTTATAAAGTTGTAAAGATCGTTCGGTATTATTTTTAGTCAGATTTAAAATAAAAGGGCCTTCAGCTCCCCCTCTGAGTACGTCCACGCGTCACAGTACACCAGTCACACAAGTAACGACCGAACACACTCTTTCAATCAATACGTCAGATTGGTTTTCCAAACGAGTTCGGCTTCTGTTCTTTCTCTGTAAGTATTGCATCAGTTAATTAATTTCATGCGATGTCAGGATCGATCATAGAGGATTTAGGTGGCGGCACAGAATAGTACTCAGTAGCGATAGATCGAAGATTGTGTTTTTGTTGACGGTACATGAGACATCTGTTGAGCTGGTACCTACACGAGTGGCCATAACTCGAGTCTTTTATATGCTATGGTTCTATTTTTTTCTTGATTGTACCGGAACTAATACTTGACCACTGCTTAGTGGTTTAATACCTTAGAATAGGTGACATGAAGCTAAACTAGGTAGTGTTCACCCGATTTTTTTTAGCTATGATCTAGTCGGTATCTTATATTGTATTTTTTACAACAATGCGTGGCAATTTTTCTTGGATATAAGGATCGTAATATATGCCATTCCGGAACCAAAAGTAGCAATATCATGAAACTGCGTTTAGACGTCAAATGGTTTTTTATCGATTGCACAACTTCTACTCATCGGATTGATAACAGACCTTAAGATTTCCAACACTAAAAGCAGCATTGCTATCGATCCAGTAGTTATAAGTAATGCGCGAACAAACAAAGAGACACCATTTAAAAAAATGCTATATTCTGTTTCAGTAACTTATTTTAAGTCCCCTTGACCTTTTTTTAAATTATCTTCTTTGTACAGAGTTATTATTACGTACTGCTTTATTATAAGTTTAGTAAGAACAATATAAATATGTAATATAAATAAGTTGGATCGAAATATTTGCTTACGCATAAGGGTTCGAATAAGATTCACAAAACTTTAATTTTTTCCTTACTTTGCTATCAATAAATATACTATGAACTATTTATAATATCCGTAACTCACATGAATACACAACGATAATGTGAACACCACAACAATCCTTTCCAGGTTTATTATTTCCCTCCAACGAAGTTCTGCGATCATTAAGGCGACTTGAACCTTCGATACCTCCACTGAAACTGAATTTCAGACTAATGTTAGATGGAAGATAAAATTAAATATATAAACACGCGCTAACCAACCATTATCCAAATTTAACTAGATATGACCAACAGCCTATCCACCTGTTTTACTTCCTAGCCTACATATGAAACCCAAATAAGATATCAAAAAAACATATCCTTACCTCTATCCAAGTTTCCATATACCAATGTCTGATAGCAATATGACACGTGTTTCGCCTCTGCACGAGGCTTCTCCAGGAGATGTTGACTCGTCGAGTGCTGGATGTAGACTTACGTAAATTAGTACATAAGTAGATTTCTGAGCCATGATTTTCTTTTGCTACTGACACTTCTCTTTCCTTTTTCTATCCCTTTCCCTGGATTATCAGGTTTACATGATAACATTATTAACTATCCATCTATCGGCCTGCAGGCGGAAAAATCTTGCATGCATTTAAATTACATTTTAATTTGAAATTCCTGAAGATTAAATAAATGGTTAGAAAGATAACATCATAGAACAAACACATGGATTTAGAGAACAATGCAAAGACTGAATAAAGTTCAATCATAGCCTACCAATAAATTTTCTATGCTAAATGAAAGGGGCATGAAGCACGGAGCGATGGAAATCCTCATTTAGCATAGAAAAGTTATTGGTTACTGATCAGCAGTCGTTAAGCCATGTCAGATGCCCACGGGTGGCCTGTCACATCTTCATACGACAAGCCAGCAACAATCATTGACCATTTCGACCGTCACTTAACAGTAGGTTATAGTGGTCAAACATTAAACTAAAAACAAAGTACAACAGACAGTCTATTCAAACAAACATTGAAATGATTGATTGTCCCCAGTCTAACTGATTGTTTACTTTATTAATTTTTTGTAAGTGACCTCAGAGGTCAACACAAACGCTTCGAAACAAAAAATCTACGTTGGCGGTGTTCTAAACTTAATCAATCAATGCTTTTTTTGGAAATGTTAAATATGCGGTTTATACAACTAATGTAAATTTTTGTTTTCTAATCTATCTTCTATTTACCTATATATAAACATAATAAAGCGATAAGTAAACAAAGTCTGAACAAAAAAGTTCTAAGGAGCTACTGAACAAGCATATAACTTTTTTTTTATGGTTTCGTTCTGTATGTTTGTCTGTTTGTTTGCGCATCTCGTAAAAATTACTGGACCGTTTAGTCATAAAAACTGGTGTACTTAGTATCTCAATCCGATGAGTAGAAGCCGAGCAATCGATAAAAACTATTTGACGGCTGAACGAAATTTGGTATTTTATATTTTAGGTCCTGGAATAACACATAGGTTACTTCTAACCCACAGAAATGACCACGCTGGCAAAGCCTCAGGTACAGCTAGTATGAAATAAAAAGTTATAATAATAAAATACGTTAGTATTGTATTGTTTTTGCAAACCTTACATAGAAACTATTTCTAAACGAATACAAACCGATAATAATATTTTTGTCTAGTAAACCGCGATCTAGCCTAATAATGAACGCTATCGCAATTATATAAATATCTAGGCACGATTGTAAACTGATTTACATAACTAAGTACTGGAGCAATTAAAACGGTTCTTGTTAAACTGTTATGTAAACAACGACCCCATTGCAATAGAAAAGATTCAATAGATATAATTAAATATAATTAATAGAATACTAAATCTATAATAAAGCATTAAGTAATAAAAAGTCTGTACAACGAAGATAATAAAAAAAAAGTGACTGGTACTTAAAATAAGCTACATAACAAGAATATAACATTTATTTAAACGGTTTTGTCTGTCTGTTCGCGTATCACTTAAAAACTACTAGACCTATTGCGAAGCAGTTTTCACTTGTGGATAGCTTAAGGTTTGACTTAAAAACTTTGATACTTATTATAAGAAGCAGAGCAACGTTATTAAACTAGATGACGGCTGAACGAAATTTGGTATTTTGTACATTAAAGGTGATTTTGGCATTGGAATAACACATAGATTACTTTTCATCTAGAGAAATGACCACACGGGCAAAGCCACGTTCACAGCTAGTGGTGTACTAAATCATAGAAATTGACTAATGTTTATTTTCGACAGTAATAAAGTTTATAATGAACCTTGTACTTATTAGTAATCAAATAACTGGGTGACTAAAATTGTTTTTATTAAAAAAAGTAGCTGCAGCCCACGGCTTTGCCCGCGTGGACATTTCCCGAGGTAAAAAGTAACAAAAAACAGCTGATGTCCTTCTGCGTGATAAACAACTTTTCGTTGTCAAACTTTAAGATCGGTTTACCAGGACACTAACATGTCGACACTACACACTTACACTAACATTAAGATGATCGTAGAATAGAGAATAATAGAGGAAAGATCTATCTTCTTTTTTTCTCCTGTCGTACATAAATGATAATATTATTATTATATATTTTTTATATATTAGTGTATTACTTATAATATTCTTATGTATTCTTTTATTGATTCTTAAAATTTTAGTTTATAGCTACCTATTTCTATTCACTTTCGTTATTTAATTTTTTACTGCGCCGCTACCATTTTTCTTGCACTTCCAGGTTGACTGGTAGAAAATGCTACTTAGCATTAAGTCCTCCTTGTACAATGTATTTATGTGCTAAAGAATAAATAAACTCAAAAAATACAGAAAATATTTCACCTGTAGAAAGCTACATTATCAGCAAGTAACATGGGCAGTATTTTTTTTCTCAAAAAATTTGAGATCTTTTCGAAAATAGCAATAATGTAACCCAAGGTATCAAAAATTTGCCTATAAAAATGATTACTCGATGTAAGGAACGGAATGACACGTTCCCGTGGAAACGAAATAATAAGAAGTCTGTCAAAAATCACCACGAGTATAGCTGCCAAAGATTTTGAATTACGCGTACTGTAGATTTTTTTGTTAGATGTTATGACTGGTATAATAATGCTAAAGTAAAAGAAATGCCGCAGTATGAGCGCTACCCGTGCGAAGCCGGGGCGAGTCGCTAGTAAGTAATAAAAAAAGTAATTAACTCAGTGAAGCAATACACTTTTAGGCAAAAAATGCACCAATTTTTTCCCTCACGTTTCCGTATTAATCATTGGTCGTATACTTGACTATTAACTATTCCATGGTATTACTTTACACATACAAACATACAAAATTAAATATATAATTATGCTAACTTGCGCACCCGCAGGCGATTACGGTAACGGTGATCCAAATGTCTACTCTGTCAGTTTCTTAATAGAGATTTTTTGATGGAAAACAGTTATTAAACGTCAATTATTGGATGTAAGTTTTTTAAAGCCTTTACAGCGTTAGTTTGTATTTAAGTTAATGTTTCCTCTTGTTTTTAATAGTGTGGTGAATTTAGAATTAATCATTATATATATGAAAATTACAGTTAATGGTGGTGCTGTCTAACAGCTATAAGGCATGCTCGTGTTGTCACTTAATTGTACAAAAATCAGTAAACAGTAAAACTATTTATAAAAAAACTGGTACAAATATACTTATATTATTTAAGTTACGGTTATTAAAAAATCTTAAATTAAGTAATGGGACAGTTCGTACTTCGTACCTATATGTTTTATTTACTCAAAATATCGATGTATACTTGCTTAATAAGATGGCAACATTTACGTTCTTATTACAATGGCAAGCGATTATTTGAGCCTTCGGCATTCGGGCGGACACTTTTCATTCATTAATGTAAACAAAAATTGTTAATGCATGTATATTTATTATTTTTACCCAAGTACGGCGAAGCAAGGGAAGGGTAATGCGTTTAACAGTCTATGTATGTATGTGGATATTCCACTATAGCGTCGCCCCTATTGGTCAGATTTTGACAAGCTATCAATCGATTCGTCTTCAGGTGTAGAGTGTCACAGGCTATTTTTTTAACATACTACGGTGCGACAAGCGAGGTATCAATCGATTCGTCTTGGACGCAAGAGTGTCATAGGATTACTGAACGGCATAATATGGTAAATACATTTACCATCTGTTTATCATAAAGTATGAATAAAATGTTACAATAATATCTCGAAAAATAAACGTCTAAGCATGAATATCAATTTTAAATCTTTATGCAAACACGAAATATACGTAATTCTTAACATTGTAAGTGCTTGCAGTGTTCTTAAGTTTTCGAGAGTACAATAAACGTACTTTGATTAAGAATAACATTGTTAAGAGCTCTACAGAAGTTATTTGTTTTTCTCAATCTTTTGTGAAAAATCTTTTGACATTGACGTTTTGTTAACTTGCATCCCACTCCCACAAGTGGGATGCCGCAATACATTAAATGTAAATTAAATGTTTTTAATGCAGTTGCCTCAAGCATTCGGTAAATGTTTTATGCTCTCTCTTTCAGGGAGTATCTGTATAATCTTACGAGTTTTTTTTAATTTTGAATATTGAATATGCATGGTTAAAAAATCTGTAAATAGCAGTTTATCAATTCCATTTCAATATTTAGTAATTTTTTAAACAGTAATTGTGTAGGTAGTACTTTACTTTTTATATTTTAGAGTTAATGGTTATTTTATTGATTTCCGGCACTACCAGATCTACAAAGAATAGAGTTTCTATAGCAGTAGGTATCGTTATCAACAAACAAAAGCAACGATCTATATCCCGCACCTTACACAATTACGTTTTTGTTTCTTCAAGTTTTTGAACACATAACTTCTTACGACGCCAAATGGCGTATAACGCGTAATTTACCTAACCAGCAATCAAGATTACTTACATAAAAATAGAAAACGTAACCGAAACAGGATTTCAAATATCGAACGCTAAAAAAACAATACTCAACCATGTTATTATCAGATGTAAAGAACTGGCCACTCTCCGATCAAATCGAACCTCACGTGAGGAATTCGAATTTCAAAAAGTAATGATTGATTGTCAACCAATGACAATCGTGGCTATTCAAATTCTATTTCGATTTGAATTTGGAACGGGTTCTTTTCCTGTTGAGTGTTGCCAGTACTTATTTCTATTGAAAAAATACAATGAGCAATTATTATTATGTTGAAATTAAGTAGAATAAATTTAGGTTTATGGTTATATTGTTTTGTACTAGCATGTCTGTGGCTTTACCCTCATATTTGTTGTGTACAGACACTACCCAAGCTTCACAATCTTCAGAGCTTCCCTCTAATTTAATTTTATTACTTACTAAGAATCTCTGCATCTTACAGGAAAGTAACCCAATATTACTTACGAGCCATTCAACTCAAGCGCTTAAAAAGCCATATGTTTATCTTACTGCGCATGTGTGCATAACACCAATGTGGGTGTAAGTGTACGTAATTAAAGTATGGAAATAGTCATATTCGTTTTGAAGTGTTTTCTCTATAAAACACTCAAGTGCCTGGGAACACTCTAGTGTCAATGACCCCATAGTTTTTTCCCCCTTCTGTTATAATAACAGCTCTGTTTACCAGCCAGTGTCTGTTCCTTTTATGAAATTTCAAATCTACAAAGGATCGTTTCTTGGAATAGTGTTGTGGTAGTGTTGCGTTTTCGGCTTGACAGGTGAACTGATGAGTCTGAAACAGTTCATATAGTAAAAAATAGAACTAGTTATGTCGGCATTTTTTTCGAGTGATTATAGTGTTCTTGCCAAAACGTGAGCTAGAATCATAATTCTAAGCCATTATATCCTTGAAATAATAACCTTACCTAGTGACTAGTTTAAAATCAGGATTCAATGGGGGTTTTTAATGTAAGTAGGTGCATTAGTAGTTTTGCTCATATTAACTTATGTCTCAATATAACTTTGAAAGAACTTAACATTTAATAAGTTTTTTTAAAGGATACCTTTGTGTTGGTAAAAAATTGGAGAGTCACGCGATAAGGCTCTATCGAAAGAAAAGAAAATCAATGGTACGACAAACATTAAAGATATTTTTGTAACAATTACATATAAAAATAAACATCTCAATAGAATAACTCATTATTGATCCAGACTAATTTAGTTCATTTGAATTATACTAACACATTTATAACTTTACAAATGAAAAGGTCAAAAGTCACCACACTCTTGTTAGACCACATTGTGTTCCGCGATGGCAATTTATCATTTTGATTAGCTCGCGATTTAGAGAAACAATATTTTTATCTGCTACTATATAATATTACACCTTATTGATTTGACTTCCGCTCATATAGTGATTTGAAATCGATTTTATTTTGTTCAACTAAGTGACGAGATGGGCAGTTCCGTTCGCCTTGTGACGTAATTATCTCAGTTTTAAAGTTCTATAACAGTTAAAAGTTTTTGGCTTCATCAATTATTAATACACATAACTACTGTATTTATTTGAAAGGGTAGAGTGTAATTAACATACTACTACATAATACAAATAACTAATACATGAAACAGTTTGCCAATAATACAACAATCATTGTTTTGTGAAGATAAAATTGAACATCAACTAGCTAACTATTTTGTCATGTACAATAGAACTTATTTGTATTATACATAGAGTAACAAGTTAATTGGCCGTAATACACACTCTCTGTAAAAAAATGTTGCACCAATTTACTGGTTCACGATTTTTACAAATTATCAATTCAGTAATGTACCTCACAAATTACCAAAAGAACTACTTTAGTTAGTGGTTAAAGTTGTTGCCAAATCAGTACCAATCTGTTAGCGAGTCTATTAATCATTTGCTGATCCGAAACTGTCCGTTTGGTTGAAAAATGTGCGTTCGAAAGTCAACTGTGACGTCATATTGCCCGTAGGTGATAATTAACTTGATATTTCTCTTGGTAGGTTGAAAATGTTAGGCATTTACTATCAAGTCAAGTTTGCTCATGTCATGCCTTTGGCAGATGGCCGGGGTGCTGGATACGGAAGCAGTTCCAGCAGTTGAATTTTGCAGTTCGCTGTGTATCAGATGTTTCTGTTTCAAATTCTATTTAATATATTTCAGCAGGCCTATTTTCAACAAAAACCTTTACCTATTATTTGTTATGTTGTAATGCAACCACGAGAGACAATAACATTCAATTCAACTTTGACCTTCTCACATTCACATCAAAACGAAATAATGTATTTTTAAGTGAATAAAATCGTTAAAGTGTTTCTTCATTCAACGCCCAACACTAGTCTTGAAAAAAAACTAGGACAATACAGAACCTCGACAACGACTCAGTGACCCACGGTAATTGAAAATAATAATTGAATTTGAATTAAGAATATGAAATCGGAATAACGCGTTCCACATTTGAATTTAGCGCTTTTTACTTTTTTGAATTCGGAATCGTGTGTTCTATTGTGTTGTAAAATGGAATTGCAAACATTGCGTATGTAATTACGTCCAACATAATCATGACTTGCTTTGGCTAGTGTTTGTTTTGTAACACGGACCAATATAAATTGGTCACGTGCTTTGCTAAATTCTTAGATTTTATTGATCGTATTTAGATAAAAAATAACCAGTTTTAATAAGAATTACACAACTAATGGTATTTAGATATTACACAATTGACCTCAATATACCTTGTTTTTTAGTAAACATGTATTTTATTAGCGAATTAAGGTAAGTAATAAAAATGGCGGATTACTCTTAGAAATCATCCGTTTTATATTTTATTTCAACTAATTGGTGCCGCGCAGTAAAACGTAAAAGTTGTTTTTTTAACATACATTTGCGAAGTCTAAATAACTTGCCCGTAGAAATGAAGGTTAGTACGGTTTTGAAAAACAAAAACTTTTGTATAGATTTTGTGTTCACGCATTCTTCCAGTATTCAAAAAAATGCATACACCGAAATAACTAGCAGGTGAACTATTTTTAATTTATTTTTTGTACGTTTTGCATTTATATCAAATTGCTGTTGCTATCCGCAGAACGTTTGTCCTCAAACTAGTGAATTAAATTCTCGGGCAACTTTTATCAAAAACAATTGTCAATCAAGGCACGCTTTCACACACATTCAATAATAACGAATTCACAGTTATTGTTATAACCAGTAGCAGCGAATGTATGTCTCTAGGAATGTGTGTGTGTGTGTTTGTCTGCAATCGGTCGTACGTGCATGGAGTCACAATAAAGCGTTATTGGTACGGGGAGTCAGTATCTAAGGTCTGTACAAGTCTGATAAAGTTTTTTCTGTCTTTTGTCTGGACAAAAAGGAGGGCCCAATATACTGATATGCACTCCAAAGAGGCTACCTATTTTTATTAATATAATTAACATATGTGTTGATGGCAAAGAGTTTTAGGACTGTCATAAAATGGAGAAGGGTGGCATAAAAAAGCAGAGGGTTCTATTTAACCAACAGGTTTTTATGTGTTTTTTTATTTCTTTCTATAACTTTTTAAGTGATTACATGATATGACATATTCATACATTAATGTCTAACACAAATGGTATAAAAATGATTCATCAGCCTGTTACTTTTCCCTCCTTCATCTTAGAGAGAGAGAGAGAGAGAGAGAGAGAGAGAGAGAGAGAGAGAGAGAGAGGGAGAAAGAGAGAGAGAGAGAGAGAGAGATATATTATGGGCTCTAGTTAATCCACCGTCCTGGCCCAGTGCGGAGGGGGGATGATACATGTCCGCGGCCCTGATGAACGGCTGCCACAGCAAACTTTCAGCCATTGAACCCTCCCAACCTAAGTCATCGGTTCACGTTATACATAAAAAATTAAAGAAACATGTGACAGTACCACCAACAGCTTAGCTTGAGTCCAAATTCATACTTTCTTTTGCATAAACACTTGCACTATCAAACATTTTAAGAAATCAGCGCGACCTTAGCCACTGTTTTCCATCTCTCAGATAGAACACACCGGAAATTTATGAATTTAAATTAGAAAGTGTTAGGAATTTAATGAGTACATTTCTAAGGAAAAACGCTGCAACGTCTTCCTGGTGATCTGTTACATAAATATTGAATAGTTTATTGTCTACGGTTGACCATAGACAATTTGTTTTTAATCGATTACGCTTCCTTTTCCCTTTTTACTTTTTATTGGTTTTGGGTTTAATGACGACACAGCGGCCCAGTATAGTTAATGTGCCTGGTTGGTTTTAAAAATATGTGATAAGTAAATTAAGATAGTGGGGATCCTTTTATTAACAATGAATAAACCATTATTTTTTTCGCAATGAAATCACGGTCGCTTTTGTAAGGTAATAATCAATTTTCTAAGTTTTTTTTTCTTTTACTTCGAGTATTCGATGTTTTCGTTATTTTGCCTTAACTATCTATATCCATTATCTAGTTCTACTGTTTAGTGTATTCACTGCACTGTTTAGATCAATACATTCTTTAATAATCCATACCAATATATAAAAGTGAAACGTTGTCTGTTTGTTTGTTTGGGGAGCTTTCACGCGATAATGGCTGGACGGATTTTGATGAAATTTGGAATCTAACTTATACCCTAGAATAAAACAAAGGATACTTTTTATCCCGGAAAATTGTAAATTTCCACGGGAAAACTGGAAAATGTTGATTACTCGCTGTAAGGAACGATTACCATGGGAACGTAATAACAAGTCTGTCAAAAAACTTCAAGAGCATTCGTGCTATACCTACATTTGCATTGGTTTTTAATCATTGATGTATGATTTTACTATCGTTTACCTCAATGTTGTAATTAATATCCTAGAAGAACATAGGATGCTTTATTCGCGATAAACAGTAGTCCACGCGGAAGAAGTCGCGGGCGGGAAAGCTAGTGTATATCATACCTAGTAGGTATATATTATGTATAGTATATTATGTATGTTATAGGCGTAACTTTAGTACTTTGGACTTTGCCGTACTTACTAATAAGTACGGCAAATACCATTCAGACATACAATTGTAGCCAGTTACCTCAGCACTAATATCGCACTTACATAACGTAACCTAACCGTTAGCAACTTATGCCTAATTAGGCTGCACATGACAGCTACAAGGCGTGGCTATATACATACACATGTATATAACTAGTGACATACGGACGCACAGACGGTAATTCCCCTTTGTATGCAAAGCAGTGAATTATCTAGGCTCGAAATTGTAATCTCGGAACTCGCTTGGAATTTCTTCATCTCTTGTTTATAATGTGGCCAGTGTTCCGTGAGCTGACAGATTTGAATTTGGAAATGAGGTTTGAATCTTGTTTTTTAGTTATTTTTGTTGATATGATGATGATATTTGCCTACCGTGTTAATTAAAGGAGCCCTATTCTTTCTGAATCATTAACACTGAATATCACTTTAGTGGCTTTCAAATGTTTTCATAGTTCTGTTGCAGCTGAAACTGTTTTTAAACAAAGAGGTTGAATTACGCTTACTGCACAGACTAAATAGTACTGCACAGTAAACGTAATATAACCTCTTTGGTTTTCAAATTAAGTGAAGTTTTGAGTACCAATGCATCACTTTAATGAGAGAATCAGAACATAATTCATTTTTACATGCCCCATATCGAGGCCTAGCAGAGGAGATGGCGCAGGACTGACTGAGGTGGCGACGCATATTATCTAGAGCGTTTTGGGTCGCTGCGCATCCTATTTAGATTCACCAACTTTAAAAAAACTTTGGTTCTCAAGTTGATATGTATGTATGTATGTAATATTGTTGTAAATGCGTAATAATCATATATGATAGTCGATATGAGTATCTAACAAATATATCTAAGTATGTATGTGTGTATGTACGTTTGTCCACGTATTTCTCGCAAACTGCAATCATTATTTTTGTAATAGTTTAAGTTTTTTTTCAAGTAATCTATACGTTTCTTTTAAGTTTCTTTTGTAAGTTAGAGTAGTCGATAAGTGCTTACGAGTACATATAACTTCCTTGGTGCTTACTTACTTTAGTCAGTTTGGGCGTAGCCAATATCTTTTTTTTTTTAATTAGTTGTTATTTATAGTTTGTTAATTCAAAGGCAAAACATTAGAGGCCAGCACCGGGTGTGGTTCTCGTCATAAAAATTACCTACACGCTAATAACCGTTCACAATTACAAGCTCGTTCTAAATAAAACATGTCTACGAAATATTAATCATAGAACGAGCTTTCGTTTCGTTATGTTGGTATCTAAACACAGATATAGACACGGATATAGATGTCACAAGTTTGTAAAATTGAATAAAACTAAGAAGCTTGTCACCATTATTTTTAGCTGCAACCGCAAAAAGAGGGATTGTTATTAGTTTGAAGCTGTATAGTCTGGCTACTCATAGTATAGCTTCGAAACGGATAAACAAATTTCAATGTGATTTTTTGTTTGAAAGCTGGTTTAATCGGGATGGGACATAATAATTTTTGACAATAGTCGGTTCGGCAATACCTGTTTTTACTAATAAAGAGAAAATTATTGTGCAATAGTAGTATTTTTTGTATGTAATTCTAATATTTATTTTTATGAAATTTTATTTATTGTGTGAAAGTTTATCTCATTAAATTTAGTGTCACTAATAAAATTAACGAGAGGTGCTCGGCTGACCTCTCTTACTCGGTTATCTTCGTCCATCTAATCCAAAGGTTGACTTGAAGAGATCGCTTATAGTGAGTCCGCCCATTGTACTTATTTACATTAATTTTTTCCTTTGTATATTTTTGTAAACTTATTATTTATTGTTGTAGGTACATCACCTACAACAATAATTTTTAAAAGACAGTTCTGATAGAGACTTAAAACAATGTTTTTGTGACGTGCGCAGTGTACTATTAAAACACGACAGTAAGTTAAAACGTAAAGTTAAAACACGAGCCGTCGGCAAGTTTTTTAATAGTATCACTCGAGTGTTTTAATACCTAGTTATGTGCAGTTTCATACACTACTTTATCTACACTCATGCAGTAGGCACTTACTTTTAATGATAAAAATAAAGTCGTAATCTTTTCTTGATTTTTCTGGTAAAAGCTCGTTCGTCATGTTCGTTGCTGTTCCGTGATGTCAAGTGGAGTCAAATTCTCCTCACGAACACTGTTTTCACATGTATAACACATCTTTGTCACATTTTTAATCAGGATAAAACATTTGATCACCATAATAAATCACATGAAATTGGTGTAATTAATGTAAAGTAAATTATGGCGCCAAAATCCAGTCCAAAGTGAATTCGCGCGCATACGGTCTAACACGCATCGCCATAGATACTAAATGTATTAAACCCTCTTAGGTGCCTTAATGGTGCTTTAATGGTAAAAAATATATATTATAACATCGTTTTGTTCAAAAAACAGTGTTATAATTTATTTATTTTCTTATATGAGACGTGCCGTGTGTAATGTATATCATTATGCCACCACTTTTAGTTCATAATCCGGATTTTACGATATGAGTGTAGATAAAGTAATTTATATTGTTATTTTTCGTTTCATATGTTTTGAATCAACTTGCTTTGGTAAGAACATAGTGCGCAAAAAAATAGGTGCATTGCGCCTACTCAGCTCCAATTTCAGTTTCGACAATCAACTTGCGGTGTCCATTCCCTCTATATCGTCGTACTTAATACCTATTACTGCAATAGATACGTACTTTCTTTTATTCTGTCCGTCAGAATCACGAACAATTAGAAATGCGAGCATTGTCGCTAATGCCGATTGTTGATACTGGTTTTAATTTTGGAACCGTTGCTTAAACTTATACGGGCGCTAACTTGAACAGGCGCGGGCAAATCTAATACCTACTTTAGTTTATTTTCACTTGTCATTGAGTCTTTGGAGTACTTAATAAAATAATGCTTAAATTTTTAAGAAGTATTTTATTGCTGTTTTTTAAGTTTTAACTCATGTTATTTTATATTGATTTATATTAATCTCAATAATAATTGCTCGGTTGACTTTTTTTTAAAGTACCGGAATAATCAGTTTTCTGGCAACTGTGGTTGCTACCGAAAGCACATATTAGTCGTTTAAGTAACTCAAATTTTGCGTATCGTTCTGATTTAGCTTTACAAGCAAAATACTCTATATTTCAGCCATTTTTGTCACAATCACTAGAACAGGGAATTGCTGTAACTAGGATTACCTACTACAGCAGTTCTCAGGTCAAATCATCCAAACTTGTTTATGGTAGGTATATTCTTTAATACATAAAAATTACAAGATAAGTTATTATACTGATACTACAAACTTGCTAATCGTAGTGTACGTTCAAATTGTTTCTACTCTGAGACAAATTAGGTGTAATTCTTTATAAGCAGATTTGTGCTTCGTGTGTGGTGAAATTGTATAAACCGGAGTTCCGACTGTCGGATCTGTGCAATAATCTGCGATAGCTGATGGATGGGGACTTTGTTGCGTTTTGAAATAGATTAGTTAAAAGCCAGTTTTTGATAGATACTTAAAACAATGTCTCTCTGACGTGCGCAGTGTACCGACCTAGTGAGTGAAGATTTTGCAACCAGAGTTCTTGTAACCATTCCTGTGTATTCAGCCGTGGCGATGACCAATGAGCAACCTTTAGCGCAATTCTTCCTTGTACGTATGATTTTCTTCATTGCAGACTATTACCAACTTTAAGTGTTTTCGTCAGCCTGTAAATGTCCATTGGGATTTCCGGCGCGAAATCAAAATCGAGACATAGTTTTGCTTTGAACAATTTTCTCAAAATATTTATGTGCTGGTTCTTACAGTACCCATGGTTGAGGGAGGTGATGGCTGATACACAAGTCACACTCGTGAACGGGTGCTGCTTGTGTAGACTGGTTCAGCCTAGTTTCCTATTAGTCATTGGTAGTTTTATTATTTTTATCTGTGTGATTATTGTGAGACGTCTCATTGGCACATTGTATTTGTCATTTAGATCTATTTATTATAAAATCTGACATATTTTTTTATAAAGAATAGAAAATAATGTAGAAAATGACATACCCGTAGAGTTTCTTGGTGCTCTCTTCTCTAACGGGCGTATTTCTGAAGCTGCGGTAGAGTCAGAAGGGTATTTCCTTTTCCTAGATTCATGAGTCAGCACATGAAAGGGAATTTTCCTTATCATCCTATTTATAACCATTAATGTTATTTCTTTATTCGTGAGATGTTAAGGTTTGACTTATATAAGTGCTATCATTTTGCATATTTACAATAAATACTTTGACTTTGATGAGATGGGGAGGTTCTGTTACTATGCCGGCACCACACGGCACCTAAAAGTCGAAAATAAGTACCTACATCTTGGATAATAGATATTATGTCGTACAAGAGAGAATTGGTGCTCGTCTCGCTTAGTTAGAAACTTTCTACATTGAACTTGTCAAATAATTTTGCAACAACTTGGACAGAAAGTGATCAAAGTTCCTTAACGAGACATAGGTTCAAAAACTAAAACCCGACTACGGTCGGGTTAAAAATAGCCTATGACACTTGCGATGAATACAAATCGATTGTATTCCTTGCTTGTCAAAATTGGACCAAATTTTTAGTTTGAACATATAACCCTTCATTTGCTTCATCGTAGTCGGGTAAAAAATATAGCTTAGGATATACTCTGTACCTAAAGACGAATCGATTTACACCTCACTTGTCAAAATCTGACCATAGGGCCGACGCTATGGTGGAACATACACATAACCACATACATAGATACACCTTATTCTAATACATGGACTGTTAAACTCATTACCCTTCCCTTGTTTTGCTGTAGTTGGTTAAAACTGCCCATCATTTTCTAGGTCAAAACATTCTTTGATGTTACCGCACACCTAAAATGTTTTGTTTTGGCATCGATTTCAATTGTGCGAGTCTCAAGTGAACCATAAATAAAACTTTACTAACAACCATTCATATTATGCTGTACCCAAATATTTATAAAAGTTTTAACTAACGAGTGACGTCTTTATTTATACACCACAATTGCCGACCGACCACTTCAGTTGACTTCAGCTGTCGGTAACATAAATACTTTGTTTATATCACATGCATTGAGCTCCATTGGAATGGAATTGCTTTGCTGTACTTTCGTTTGTGCTGATTCAAAGCGTCCCCTCAACGAGCATCCATGGAACTAAAATTGACATTGTCACATCTCTAACATTAGTCACAGAATAAATAATAGTTCAGTACGTTAGTTCCGTGGACGCTCACTTCTGCCAAACTACTGCTATCAGCGCCAAAATGGCGATAATCAATTGCTCTCATTGCGACGTTCGTCAAAAGCTAGTCTAGAGTACTATAGACTCAAGTCAGTGCTTCTCACGGGTTCTATATTCAGCCTGAATCAAGTTTATCCTATTAAAATATCTTTAGTAACTTAACGCTCCGATTGCACAAAGAAGGACCGTGTAGATCGCCTAAAGTACAAAATACAAACGCCGCATATCAGTTGCGTCTAAATTTTCTATACAAATACATACTACCTACATTTAATAAAATTTAATTTCTCCCGGCAAAATGCCCAAATGACATTTTTATTTGTGTATATTATTCACTCGTACGGCACGCTTTAATGTCATCTAAACAAAAACTGGACATGATACAACTACAGTCTAACACACCCACACAGCTACATCGCCACCATCGTGCTTCATGTGCAACAACAACAAAGGTTGTCTGGAAAAGAACGCTCTATAGAGTACAATTGGCAGTCTTAAAACTGTAGCGATAAGACCGCCAATTGTACTCCTTATTTATAATTTGTATTATTTTCAAATCCTTGTTTGTATTTTTTTATGTGCAATAAAGTGTATTTTGTATTGTATTGTAGAGATACATACGCAGAATGTAGCGCGAATGAGTGTCACTGCTAACACGTGCTACACAAATGCCAATCTGAATGTGATCAAAGATGGCCAATTGTGTGCATTGCATCTAATTTATGCGGTCCATGCCCGAGGAGCTGATACCTAATCTTCACACTTTTAATGAGATCTATGCTCGTACCACCGTATTCTAAAGCAAGTGACTTTCCACTAACGTTAAAATATATTAAAAACACAATGTATGTACTAGCAAGGTATTGTAAAACAATCCCACTGTATGTAAATCACAAGCACAATTTTTTACACCATTTTCAAAATGGCGGCTTAAAACCGCGTAGGCTTCGCATCCGTTACAGCAATCGTATTCAACACACATTTAGGTAAGTGGGTGCCACAATATACCGCGTATTAAAATTGAATACGCAAAGCAAAAACTGTTTATTCATTATTGTTATAATAAATTCTATTACGATTCAATGCACAGAGTGCCACATTCAAACGCATTACGACATGTACGTCTGTCAATCCGGCCTTCGTTGACAGGAAAATGGCGATGCAGTAGGTGGAAAACTGAGGTTTTTAATATTAAAATCGTGTCTGTGACCTGTTAACTGCTACTTGGCACGTAGGTTTTGCGTGCGTTTATCTACATTCGATGACATCTAATGCCTTGGTCTTAACTAGAATGACACAATTTGTTTTGTCCACACTTCTACATTTTTATTTAGATGTTTGTTTGTAATAGATAAATTTCTTTTACTTATAGAAAGTTACATTATCAGCAAGTAACATATGATGTAATTTATTTATTTTTCCAATATAAAAGTTATTATTTGGCGTGCGCTTCGAAAATTATTGAAGATACATAAAATTATGTAGGTACTAAATTTTATAGTACTCATTATTAACCATAAAAAAGTCAACGAGATTATATGTCTAACTATTATCGAAAAATCGCAATAACCGTTTTTAATTCAAATTAGTCAATCAAAACATGGGTAGAATCGTGTACAAAACACGGGTAGAATCGTGTACAAAACACGGGTAGAATCGTGTACAAAACACGGGTAGAATCGCGTACAAAGCACGGGTAGAATCGTGTACAAAACACGGGTAGAATCGTGTACAAAAAAAGACTACTACTACTCGTAGTGCGAAGCCGGGGCGAGTCGCTAGTAAGAGATGTAATAAGTTTGCAAATAAAGAGGTAAACTGAGGCAGAATGTATCAGTTTCAATACTTAGAAACCATAACAAATTGGTTGAGTTTTTTTTTTGTTTTGATGACGCAAGAGCCACAGTTTATTTTTTATTTTTATTCAAATCTTAGAGAAGAGGTTCTCATGTTTTTTTTTATTAATAACAATAATTATTATTTTAAAAAAATATGTCACCAAAATATACGAGTTTGAGCAGTCTGAAAACAACAAAGCCTAATTCAAGATTCGACGAACAAATTAAAAAGCGCACGAGTTCCAATTTCAAGTTTCGACTTAACTCCATATCTTCACTGTCACAATTTAAGTCTATACTTTCAAACACATTGCCTTGAAATATGATTTATATTTCAAGCACGTTAAAGTTGTCTTTAGCTTAATATCAAAGTTAAGATCAAGGAGTTATTCAAAGCTAATATGGAGTGGGCTTCTCAGAAAGTAAAGGTCTGTTAGGTGTAACAATAACAATTTTTGCCGTGTTTACATTTAAGTGTTGAGTTACTGAGATTAATTTATGTATTCGAAGATTTGTGCGTAAGACACTTCAGGAATGTCAGTCTTGCGTCACTAGGTGGTCTTTATTAATTAATAAAACAGCTGAAACAATTAAAACATCTCTATGCATATCTAAAACAGCTGATGTCTCAGTATGGCGATACTCGATAGATTTTTAGTGCTGCAGTAAAACACAGCAAGGCCGTAGCCAGGAATTGACTTGGGGGGGGGGGGAGGGTTCGAGCTTGGAAGCAAACTTTTACTTTAAAGTTGGGGGGTGGGGAATTATAGGTACGCAAGTTTCCAACACTGAACACCCGTGGTGCTCGAAATTGTGGCACATGTTTCAGTTTTTTCAAAAAAACTATTTTCTAGATATATTTACTTAATGTAAACTTTTGTAAAGCTACCTAAATTTCCTACAAATTTTGAGCTCAACCCAAACTCTCCTCAGAAACAGAAAATAGTAAAACATCTGATTTTGGGGAAATTATGAAAGTAAAGATACTCGATAAACGGTTCCCTATAGTAGTTTTTTCGAAAAAACTGATACAAGTGTCAGAATTTCAAGCACCACAGTAATTTCACAGGGTTTTCAGTGTTGCAAACTTGGATATACACTACTCTCGCTCATGGATCCTTATAATATTTTAAAAAAAAGTTCGAAACGTTTTTTTTTGTTTGATATAATTGCTTTAATTGTAAACATTATTTGGTAAATACTTTATTTTACTTTATCTCTTAATTAAAATCACCAAAAGCAATAGAATTTCCAGGTCATTCCCACTTTACATTAAAAATTAGCAATTTTACCTGATATTTTACATAGGTATAGAAAAACTAGAGCTCCACTTTTTCGGTGTATAAAATGGTTGGTGGTTTTCTAAGGCATTTCGGCGGGGGGGGGGGGGGAGGGGGTTGTACCCCCGAAACTCCCCCCCCCCCCCCCTGCCCCCCTGCCTACGGCCTTGATAGACAGTAGGCGTGGCCACAGATTAAAATAAACCTTCAATTATATTACCATAGGGCTTCTTTAGTACAAAAAAAAAAATGAAAAAAAAATGAGAAATGCTATAAATTTTAGACTAATGTCGTAAGTGTCGCAACTTTGTATGTATGACGTGTCTATTAGATTTGCATGAAAAAAATTTAGACAAAACTAAATGCCTGCCTATTAGAGATTATGTCGCATGGATTATGTTACGCAAATTGTCTAAATATTTTATAACAGTTTTAAATGAGTAATTTACCTCTTTGTATACGTAATTCGACACGCGTCAACGAAAGAATTTATACAATGTGTCGAGTTTGTTATTGTAAGATAACACGCAGAGAAATGCAAGATTGGCGTCTGGCACACAATGTTTTATTGTAACTCTTTACGAAATTTCTCAGAAAATTATACTTAAGTCATAAATTAGGTGATTTCTTGGCAATGACCATCTGAGAAAATTATATTCTATATCTAAGGCAATAAAAAAGTACGGATTGGTTATATTTGTATGAAAACTTCTTCAGAGCTTAAAAAGTAATTATTCAGTAAACAAAATAAACCTACTAATTAAGGACTCGGTATTCTCTTTATTTTAACAACTAAATAGCCTCCCTACCATTCTTCGGCTTTTAAAACCTCAAATGGGCAACAACTCATAATTAGTATACTCCCAAAAACTAATTTACCCGAACACCAAAAAATATTAATAATTACGGGAACATAAAACATTTCCCGAACAATAAAAAAGCCAACGTCAATTTGGAAACGAATAAAAAACGATCTTCGAGCACAATTTACATCTCTAATAAATCTTAAAGCATTCGAAATACATAAATAAAAACAAAATAAGTCAAAAATCACAAAGGCAGTAGTCGAACCGAAAAAAGGAATTAAAAATTCAAATAAAAGAAGGTATTCCTTAAGATAATGCTTATTCATTCCACATTTAAAATCAAATTTTCAAATAAAGAACTCGCGGCGGTCGATCGAGCGCGTGGGATGAGTGAGATGGAAGAAGACTATTTTAGTCCATTAGAAAGAGATGAATAGCTTATTATGATTGACAGCTGAGAACGGTTAGCCTTGAAATATTTGAAACATTATATTATTATAAAGTACACTATCTTTGTTGAGCACGGGAGCAAAGCGGACATTACAGTGGACGCTGCTTCACAAGTTTACAAACGGATGAGAAATCACTGTTGTCTCCTAAAATTAGTTTCACGTGCCAATGCCAAACGCTACCCCTGCCTATACTTCCTTGAACTGCGTTCGAATGGCGAATTACCATTGAACTAGATAAATTATAAGGTTTATTAATTTACAAAATTGTTTACAGTTTAGAGATCGATTTCAATTTGTTCAATAGATAACTTTAGATTAATCAACATGGTGATGTCGTAAAAACTACAGCTAGTTAGATAGATACTTAAATAATAATATATATTGTAAACCAACAAAAAACTTTAATCTATCAGCAAACAGCTTCAAACACAAAATGTCCGCTTCGCTCGTATGTATCACTCATTACCGTATGTATAATGACGGGCGGGCGACGCTAGATATACGTTTTTAGGAACGTCGAGTTTCTCCGGAACACGTTTTAAATCATAATTCGAACGCCGTTTTTGAATTTAGAACGTTGACTTTTTATTTATTTTTTAGATAAAGCTGCCAGTGTGATGTAAGAGTGATACTGATGTAGTCGGTCGGGCGTGCAACGATATGGACAAGCTCCTAGCAGATCGTATTACTAAAAAGTTTTTTAAGAGTTTGGGAACAAACAGTTTTTAAATGTGTTACATTGTAAACAAATGTCTCAGGGTGATGAGCAAAGTGCAGTAACGCGCAAGATTTTGCTAGCAAAGTTCTGGGTGGCACTGAAAAATAATTGCTAGCAGGCGTGGCGGCGCTTACCATCAGAGGCATGACCTGCCCATCCCGTCACTTAGTTGCTTAAAAAAGTATTTATAAAGTATCAAAACCAAAAAAAATATGTATAAAACCTAACAATAATGTATCAAGACTTATCAATCTATTATAACTATAACATAACCTAAAGATCAAGTATCGAGACCAAGTATCAAGATTAACTTCACCTACTGGATTCCAAACTCTCCTATATTTAAGATGACAGCTGTATAATGATCACATTCCATCGACCAATTATAATTAAGTCGGAAATGTTTTAATTGCTATAGAAATTCATTAAAAACTTACGTGTAATTTGGATCCATTTTTTCGCAATCGGTAATTATAAAGTATTTAATTGCTGAACTGCATAATGCTGCAAAATAATTATTTATAAACGTGCAAGTAATACGAAGTGTAAATATTGAATTTACACAAAGAAAAAACGTTATTGCAATATCATAATTTATAAAGTTATAATTTAAAAAAAACATGTTCTCATGTACTCTGTTACTAAATGTATCATATTTCTTATTGCAAAATAAATGATAATGTAGTAATCGTATGTACGCAATTTAAATACAATTTAAAAAAAGAATGCGGATATTATACGAAAAAAGAACTCGCGAACCCGTAACGGTCAAAAGTAAGCGCTGGCCGAAAAAATATAAAAGAAACAAAGCAGTGGTTATGAGATAATAGGCGAGAAAGCTTGCTTCCGCGTAGAGCTACGAATCTCGTAGATCCACTACGAAACTCGTAGCTGCTACTGCGTTACATTAAAAACATTTTAAGAAAAAAAAGAAGAAACTTAATTCAATACAAGATTACACTGTTCCTACTTTATGAATAGTATAGGAGAATACAAAATTACTTAACATTTACTTCATCAATAAAAGCAATATCTTTTATTATTATTTAGAGAAAAACAGAAAGATTTCAAATAATTGGTACAATATAAAATGAAGCCTTTTAATAAAGAAGTAAAAAATACTGGTTCAAAATTAAAAAATACATGGAAAAAGCAGACTCCATACAAGTTAACTTCTAAAATTTCATTCACATTTTGGAAGCGGCGTTCTATATTTGAATATTCAAATCTGACGTTAATAGTTTTTATTGGTGAGTTTACGGCCTATAATGATCACTTGTGGAATACGCGCCTTTGAGTTATTGAGCGGCTTCCGTGACTATTCGATTTTCAAGTTCTCATAATATGAATTCCAAACAATTAGTGTTTGATTTTGGTTTTCTTTCTTGACGACTTTTTATCGATGATCATGATCATGTTAAGAATCGATTCGACTTATATCGACATTTTATGGTCATTTTCCCCGAGTCGAGACGTTAAATTGAAATGTTAGATATAATTATAAATGTTTTAATGAAATGCTGTAGAAGACAGTGATTTAATAGCTACTGTCCCAAATAAACTGTTTTTTTAATACTTATATACATAAGGTAAGTATTTTCACATAGGTATTGTGTTGGTATGGTTCTGTCTGTTGAAACATTTGTCAATTTTGTATATTTATTTATTAATAAGTAGAGTTTATTTGGGTACATTCTTGGGATATATTAATAAATACAATACAAATTTCACTAAAATGGATTTGTATTTATCGCTAAAAGCAATCAATACAAACAACCACTGGATGGTCGGAAGTTTACCACAAACTGTGACGAAAGTAACCTGATATTAACAACAGTTTTAGTGACGACTTGCCGCAAGCAAAAGCTAGTCGAGTCGTTGAGATACTCAATATAATAAATCGATATCATAATTAAATTAGTCCGAAGCTATGCGTGGGCGCAACTCTATTATTTCTTATCTGTTTCCCAAACATAAGTGATTCCGAAATCGGCAAGTTTTGTTTTTTAATTTATGGCTGGCCTCAGGCAATTTTTTTACTTAACATAGTAATAATTATGTATTTTAATTCAAAACAAGTGTGTAGGTAGTTAAAATTATCGTTGTTTTGTCGTAATATTTTTTTATACATAAATTTATGTTGATGGTAAGATTATGTGTTTGATAGGAAAAATGTTTTTTATTTAAACCATAAAATGAAGTACTAAATTTTGCAAAAAATGTTAAACAATAAATTTCTATTTCGTATCGAAAATAGATGACATGGATATACCAAATCACGACATGTTGATGGAATTTATTTATCTAATCTACATGCAAAGTTTACCTGGAAGACATCTGTTACCATTAAACCTTTCTAATGTTACGCTTGTAAAAACAATTCTTGTAAGCTTTTTGTCATGTAAAACCACATTTTGCAAGAAACTTTGAAACGGTTGTACAGTTTCTGAGACCTTGAAAATGAACTAAAGAATGTTGGTAACAAAACTCCATTGTATGTCGTTACAAGCCAAAACTAAACGCATTGTCTAATAATTAAAACTGTAATTGAACAATTTTTTCATTGCATTCGGTGGCAAAGGTCGTGGCTGAACGCAGTTTAATTAGGAATAAAAAATGCTTTAAAACTAGTTGTGAAACCTCTTTAGTTACGTGATATCGATATAGCTTTTAAAAAGTTAAGCCTGTCTTTTGTCTATGAATGGTTTCGACTGATTTCGTTTTAATAATTATTACGCAAAGTTATTATCTTAGTGCTCTTTTTTATAGGTCAGATCTTAAAGATAGAGTCGTGAGCTATTAATAAAAAAAATAGAAGAAACTTATTTGAGTTCTTATTTAGGCGATTTAATACGACTGTGTTAAGATGAGTAATAATAATAAGCTTTGTAAGCAAGTTTGTAAGTAACTTTTTTGGGCTATATTTCTCCTTTTTTAATCAGAAATCATTAACATAAAATACCGGAAGGAATGATAGGAATAGACAACAAAGTTTAAGAAATAAAAAAGACGAAAAAGAGTAAGATATTATGGAGTCTGGGGCATCATTCACCATCGTCGTCAGCTAATCACGTTTCCAATGCTGGGAATTCTAGGATACAATACAGGCTTTCTCCCAAAAAGAGATTATAAGTTAAACTGGCCGAGTTCTGGCATACGTGACTGATATCTGTTCCTCTTCTTTAAACTTCAATAAAAATAATTTAAATAACAGTTTACTGTACATTAGTCAATCCATCCATATCAGATCTGTATTCCATTATTAATAGTCCTTACGTGCAATTGTCACGGTTTTATTATTATTGGATATTGTTCCGGCCAAGGCTGCACCGTTTTTGGTGAGGCTCGCGCTTATGGAGGTTCTTAACTCCCTTAAGGGTATAGTTGAACGTGTTGAGGATATGCTAACCCTTTAATGTGTGAAGTCATTGATTATAAATAATTCTGTGTTCTAGTATTTTTTGTTTATAATGAATATTATTGACCGAGCTAGTGCGAAGCGCGAGCAAAGCGTCTGCGTTTCAGCTTAGGCAAAAATGCTTTGTATCTTTGTATATTGTAGGATGTTCGGCTGTTCTCCTCTACAGGCCGCATTTTTCAACCGATTCTCGTGAAATTTTGTGTGCATGTTCGATAATTATATGTTTTATTCGATTTAGTTTTTTCGAAATTTTTCAAAATGTCTTTGATATTGGGCCCTTAATAACAAATGTCTCTCAGCTTTTTGTTTTAAGGTGCGTGGCGAACATATATTCAGTTTTAAGCTTAAGATAGACTCGCGAGGTCTACAGCTCACAGAAACACTATTCTTATAAATAATTAAGAAAAACACGGTACTATGCAGTTTGTTTATTTGTCGTCTGAGGTAGTGCTGGCCTCTGGTATCAGAGTTTGTCAGGCCGCCCCAGGGCCTCTGAAATGACTTAACGATTGCTATTAATAAATAACAGCCGGGACCGACAGCTAAACGTGGCCTCCGAAGCAAGGAGCGATGGAAAACCGCACATAACTCAGAAAAGTTACAATAGTTGGTTTCTATGTTGCACTATTGAATCGTTAAGCTATCATCGACTTTAAAGTAAGAACTTTTTCTTTTTCTTTTTCTTTTTTAATGTTTTGTACATAACAAAGAAATAATACGATGCTCGAAAAACTACCACTACTTTACCAAATATTAGGACGCTGCAGAAGGCATCGCATGCTGGCACTGCAATTAACATTGGCAAACGAATCCGAACTTCAATAAATGAACCAACTTGTTCAACCACAACACCACAATGCTGCCACGTTGGTTCCACTCAAATATAAGATACAAAAAACTTTGTACCAATTTAACAACAGTCGCCATAAAGAGAATTTCATAACCACTACAATAAATGTTAAACATCAAACACTGATACATTTAAAATTAATAAAACTAGGTCAAATAATAAACAAACGATATTGTAACGTCGATAATTATCATCACTAGTTGTCACATCGAGATGTCACATACAAATCGACACGTATCGACAACTGACAATGTGTCACATGCCTAGCGTAGGGTGAAAGCGGCCGTTTTGGTATCTGTTTTATTTAATCTCATTTTTAACCGACTTGAAAAAACGGAAGTTCTGCTTGCTTTGTATTTTTTATTGTAACATTGTTTAACAGACGTTGTCTGTTTGAAATCAAATGGGACTAAGAAGTAATTACTAATTGAGTTTTCGAATCTGCTTAAAGCAATAGATTGCTTATAATAATGTAGGTATAATGTTACTTTAGGTGATATCGCACATTTGCTCCGTAGATATTTTAATTCGAAATTCCAAGCCTCATCACTGTTTTAAAATGTATTAAAATTATCCACAAACTATAATCATCATAATTAATTGAACAAGTTCTGAGTAATATTTACATCATAATACCGAAACATCCAACTGTACAATCCATCAGCTATAACATTTTATATGTTTATCTCATATTTTACATGATACCACCCAACCAATACTTAATGATATAACCAGACTTTGACGAAACAGTTTTTTGTTGATTTTAACTTCACGAACATGTGCTGTGTTATTAGATCATTCACTTATTATACTACAAAAAGCGGAGATAAAACCGGATGGATACCAAAAACATATTTTGTCACACTCAATTAAATGTACTTAAGCATAAACGTAGTGTCAGTGCTCTTAAAAATTAAAATTAAAAAGTTGACGTTCGAATTTCAAAAGCAGAGGTAAACGTACCAATTTTGGGACGTTCCAATTCACGATAACTAGATACCGATAGTTATTTGTGACCCGCGAGCGGCGAAGGCCGTACCTTTGTATTAGTTTTTAATAAGTAATTGTACACCCAAACCACGTTACCAATTTCGACATGAATACATGTTTTTTTCTCGCCTCGCTCGGAGCAATCTCGTTTTCTCGAAAATAGATCTAATATGTTGAATATAATTAATTTCATACCGAGACGGTTGATCGATGCGTGTTACTTGTGGAAGTTTTTTGGTATAATTATTTTTAAATTACTGTGTATTACGTCAGTTCAAATAGAAACGGAACGGTGTTTTTTAAATAAATTAGTTTAACGCGAAATTTTCGACTTTATAGGATTTTTTCGTTCCGTGTCAGCCGCGATTCGGCTTCCATTTCATTATAAAAGTAATTTTGTTTTAATAATATGGAATGAATGAGACTAGACTATATTACCCAACGTATATTTTATTTTCGTAATGTGTAATTTTACTCAATTTTGTGAGAAACCCGTTTGTCCGTTAACTTTGTGAGGTATATTTACTTACACTATTCTTTTCTTGTTACAGATTATTCATAACCATTGGCTGATATTGAAGACTGATTAAATTATTTACTAAGTCAACTAGGAAATGATAGATTCATGAAGCTTCACTACAGGTGAGAATAAAATATTTCTTTGTAGATTCATTTAAAATTTGATTCAGTTTTAATAAATAAAACTAGAAGGTTTGTGCAGTAAAATTAATATAGGTACTGTAGGAGCCTTTGTTTTATTGAGAATTGTATAAAGATAAAAACCCAGCGGATGCTGTTATGCCTCTTTAAATTGCTTACATTATATTTTCGATACCCAATTACACGAAGACTTTATTATTTCCAAACAATGAAGAGAACATTTAAATTCAAAACATTCCACACTATTCAGCTAATCTTTGTGTCAACAAAAGACTATTGTTTCTTCTCAACACATTGTTTCAATTTAAATCGAAAATGAATCACTGTTATGATTGGACACTAAACTGTGTTGAGTAAATTTGGATTGTTTATACTTTTTATATTAAACCAATCGTTGTTTTCGCAGGACGGACTCGTTTCAAGTTGTGGCCCTTGAAAGAGTCCAGATCTTGCAATGACTACTGCGATGGCCGCTCATCAGGAATCCTTACATGAGAGACTCCAGCCGGCAACAGAAGAACCCTTATATCTACATCATGGAGCAGCATCCTGGCCTGAGCCTTCAGACCATCAGGAGGAACACAGCACCGACTTATCCCCTTACTACAACAAGCCCAAAAGAAATAAGAGAAAGAACTTCAAGCCCAGGTGCGCTCCTAACACGACCGCTTTTTCTGACGAGTCCAACGGAGAGAATTGTGATGAATCTGGAAGTCCTCTCAACGGAAACGACAGGACCACTCCCGATCAAGTCAATGAGGATAAGGAAGACGAAAGATATGCGAAAATTGGAGTCAAGAACTTCAGTCTACTTAAAGGAGGAGCTGTTGACCTCAGACGGAGACTGAGCACCGACTCCAATGAAAACATAGACTCAAATTACCACAATAGGTTACCGATAGACAAGAAAATGGACTCTTTCCAGCGTTCTTATATACACAGCTTACATGACCAGGAGAGAGACCGCACTGTCTTGAACTTCAGTAGTTTACAAAACAAAACTTTCTGTGCCAAAAATCCTTTCGCCATATCGCAGTTAATTAAGACAAACTCCCCTCCAAGAAGAAGGGATTCAGAATCTGACGAAGATAGTAAAGGTCAGGATATTAATGCTAATGAGAGATTAGAAGGTCAGGAACCAATAGACGCTACTGGAACACCGCAAAACGGAGACGCCTCAAACGCCACCAACAGAATCCTAAGAGCTATGAACAATATGAAAGAATTCCTTGGCGTATTTGGCCTATCATCAAACGAAGTGGCAGATGCCATAACTGGAGAAATTAGAGCCTTGGAAGCACTGCAAGGTGGGTTCATTACTATTAACAAATTCAAAGATATAAACTGAGGTGATAATTTTATAAGCATATCAAATAGCAATAACTTACTTTAATAGTGTTTGGACAAATAAGCTAATTTTATGGCGGTCTTATCTTAACGTGATTTATGTTTATGTCCATAGGTAAACCATTCACGCAGCTTCCTTTGAGTTTGAAGAGAAGACATGATTCGGGGATGGAAGATGGGACAGATAGAAGTCTTCGGAGGTCATCATCAGCTACTGAAGACGAAGGGTCTACTAATATCACACCACCGAAGACGCCTGATAATGAATATATTGAAGCTCAAAGGTAATTCAAGTTCATTCAAGCCATGAACCTTTGGTAGTATTACCCGACTGAGGGGAGGGTATTGTGTTTAAGAGCCTAATCTTGCGAGTGCTAATAAAGACATGACAGTCACCAAAGTTTAATATGGCGACAACCAGACGCCATATTCTAAAAAAGAATAAATAATGTCGGCGAACTATATTAAGTGGGATAACATTGAATAGCAATTTGAAAATCACTTTTGGGTTTCTCTTATCATTTTTCATTTCGAATTTATTATTTATTATTTATTAATGTTCGTTAGCAACTAAACTCACCTAAATTTTAGCGTTGTTTTTAGTTTTGTTCGCCGTCAGGTTTTTTTGTGAAGGTGTTCACCTTACCGTGCTTGTTTCATAAAATGAATAATAATATTTTTTCAGGCACAGAGCTTTGCAAATAATCAACCAGCAATCAATGAGGCTGTTCAACAGGTCTCAAGGTCAAGAAGAGGACGGCAGTGGCTCTGATGATGGAGACCAGACTCTAGATCTTAGCGTATCTAGAGATGACGGACAGGTAAGGATTATAAAAACATTTGTATAGGTTTTAACAGCTTTAACTTGAGAATGTTATAGTTGTTGCTATTTTATCTGTTAGATTGATGATAACTCTCCCATATTTGAATAAAATTCATTTATCAACTTAATTAAGCGTACAAGAGAGGCCTATTCACAGCAGTAAGCAGTGGGCGGAAATTACAAGCGGCCGAATATAATAATGATTAGGTACTTAAGCTAAGTAAAATTGTGTCAACTAGTAACGGTAAATATTGAAAAAATATGATCATTGTTGTTGAAATTACTCCAACCATTTTGCATATTAAATATTTTTAAACAAACCTTAGTTAATTTTTAGCTAGTGATAATGATCTTTTAGCTCATAGAGAAGGAATTATAGCGATGATAGCCTAACGGTTCAATAATGCAACTTAGAATCCAATGATAACGGAATCGGTCCCAGGCTCCGCACCAATGACTTTAAAGTTGTGCGGTTTTCCATCGCTCCGTGTTTCGGAGGACACGTTATGCTGTCGGTCCCGGCTGTTATTGATTAATAGCAATCGTTAAGTTATATCAGAGGCCCTCGGGCGGCTTGACTATCTCTGACGTCAGAGGTCAGCACTACCTCATATGCCAACAAAAACAAACAACAAGGAAGTGTCAAAAGTCTGAAACAAAATTATGTCCAAAACTCAAAATAAAGCGAGTTTTTATGGATACAAACTTACATACAAACTTACATACAAACTTACATACAAACTTACATACAAACTTACATACAAACTTACATTCAAATGGCTGGAGTATAAATAAAGTAGCTGGTATTTGTTATTTTGTAAGGTTATATCGCCTCCACCATCACTTCGCACCTTGGTCTGTTTATACATTTAGGAGAACTTTCTTTCATTAACCAACAAAATCAGTCATAACTCAAGATCTATTTCAAGTTAACAAACACAATCAATCTCCAAGACACAATCAGCAATCACGAACGAAGTTTCTGCTCACGAACCTTTAGGTTCTGCATGCGTAACTACGCGTGTATACCCTGAGGCATATCAACAGCAGTCAAAACATTTACAAACACGAATCTATTATTCTCATTTCGTTGTTTCTCATTCCAATTATTATTAAAACTGTGATCCTTATCTTTGATGTAGGAACAATCGACAACCTCGAGCGCTGGCAACAGTGTATCGGAATTCGACCAACAAAATATTCTGATGCGGAAAAATTTGGAGGACCTCGCCAATTTGCAGATGCAGGTTAGTTGGTATTTGTAACTGCAAATTGTTAGAGGAAAAGAAATAAAAAATATGGTATACCTTAACACAAATTTATTAGGACGGGAGATTAGTACAATAGAGTGACAATTAGATAAAAACACATATATTTTTAACCAATTCTAGTGTAAAAAAGTCAAGCCCAATAAATTAATTGTTATCTAAAATAACTGGTATCTCAATCCCATTAGTAAAAGACAAGCAATTTTATAAAAAAAAATATTTTTTTGAATAAAACTACTGGACCGATTGCGATGCTATTCACTTAGGATAGCTTAGGTGTTTGAATTAAAAACTGGTGTAATTGGTATCTCAATCCAATGAGCAGGAGCCAAGCAATTTAATGAAAACTATTAATTTTAAAATTGTGGTACTAATTTTTTAAGGCCACTGTATTATCCGTTTGTGTTAATGTAATGTGAAGACAAGAAATTGTATAAAATTAAATGTAGGTTCTAACTATTTATGCAACATTTTAAAGCTGAAAAAAACAAGTGTACCAACTTGATAATAATACAATAATTATTTCCAGGGTTTTTTCCAGAAACAATCACCAATGGACGGCGAAGACTCTCAAGAAAGAAAACTGCAGGCAAGCGGTAAGTGATTTTATTTTTATATTAGAATACCATTATTAAGAGCAATATTAAAAGGAACAACAATAATTTTCAACGCTATGCATCATTTACTTAAAAATAAGTTTTAACTTAAAGCCCAAAACTCTGCCATTTTTTTCCCTAGTGCCACGATTCGAAATAAGAAAATTAAACACATTGACGTTTTAAATTTTCTTTTCAATTTCTGTTTTAAACTGGCAAGGTGCAGTATGCGCGTGGTAGTGCGCGTGGTAGTGCTCGTGGTAGTGCGCGTGGTAGTGCGCGTGGTATTGCGCGTGGTAGCTTTATCGCGCGCGAGCAAGGTAGTAGTTATGCAATTAGGAAAACCCAGTTTAAAAGCAATGACACGTTTTCAGCTCTAAATGTTGCGTTCTCAGTAACAAACTAATTATTGCAGTAATTAGCAATGGTTAGAATCCCGGCTTCACTTGTTATTTAGTTGCTTAGTTAACCAGTTTACATTTACACTAATGTGGGATACGAGGAGTTGCGTAATTTATGGCTAGTGGAAAAGTTAAGATAAATGCAGAAACTTTTCCGATTTTAGCAAATATAGTAAAGGTATCGATACGATACAGTTCCTGTCATTTTAATTTCATATACAATTAATATTATAAATGCAAAAGATAGTTTTTTTGTTTGTTTGTTACGCTTGAACAAACAAATGTCAAAATGACAGGTGTCAAAGTAACAGGTGTCAAAGTGACAGGCGCCAAAGATGACGGGTGTCAGTGACAAGTGTCAACGCGATAAACTATAGTCTGCGCGGACGTAGTCGCAAGGAAAAGCTAGTTTATAATAAAAAGTACATCATAGCTTATACATTATCAAGTTTTTAATAATAGTAAAGTGACCTTCATCATCATCAGACCGTGTCAGTCCACTGCTGGTCAGAGGCCTCTCCCAAAGCACGCCACTGAGCCCGATCTTCGCCTCTTGTTTTCCAACTGCTGCCAGCCATTTTGCGTATTCGCTCCACCTAGCCGGAGGGTGACCTTAAAAAGTGACCTTAATGAAATACAAAACCAGGAAATAATTATTTGGAAAAAAAAACCCAACTCGAACGTATTTATTTAAAAACTACTAAACCAGTTTAGAAGAAATTTATATGAGACCCTACCAAATAAAAAAAACACTTAAAACAATTATTTTTATTGATATATAGCTTATTTTATGTACCCTAGACCATTTCTCTTTTAATAATCTTCTTGGTACAGACTATCTCGTTCCTATTGCTTTATTATAAGTATAGTTGTACTGTGTCTCTATGTATTAGTGACACCTATCGCGTGACATTTGTTTCCTTCAACAAACGTCATCAGTAATAACCTTAAAGCGACACAGGTCGTCCATCTTTGGATATCATTTTTACGAGCTGCATGTAGTAAACACGCGTCCGCTCCCAGGCACCAATTGAGCAAATTCACTCTATTGAGGCAGATTACGGCGAGGTTTCTACAATTACGGCTAGGGGAGCGCAGGAAGGGAACAGATTGTTGACGGGAATTGGGTAGAATTGTGTCATTACTGGGGCTATTTTTAAAAGCTTTTATTTAACTTCACTTGTATGTATGTATCTATGTATGTATGTATGTATCTATGTATTTTGTGTTTCATGGAATTTTGTCATTCAAATTTCGAGCACTTCTCGATTAATATTCTTATGTATGTATGTTTATCCGTTATCTAGTGCTCATATTACAGGGTATCCTAGTTTGGGGCTAGTTAATTGGTGTGGAAATTTCCCGAATATATTTGTATTTATTTAGCTATCTGGCTGAAACTTTCAGGGAAGCTCAAAAACTGATGATGAAAAAAAATTATACAAATTCATTTTTATTTTTTAAATTATTATGCTTATTAAAACTAGATTTCAGAACTGTATAGTACGAACCAAACATAATGGCGGCTGTGAAGTGCGCTGTTAGCGCGGCATCGCGCACCCCTTCACCCCTCCAACGCCCGCGCATACCTAACATTTGCTATAGCGCAGCGCTTCGCGCTAACTTCACAGCCGCCATTAAGTTTGGTTCGTACTCTCCCCAACTTTTGATCAGAAACCTTTAAAAATAATAAGGATATTAATTATATATATATTAATTATATGGATATTAATACTATGATTTTAATTCTCTAATAAAATGTATTCAAATTACTCTATGCTCCAAATGCGAATGTTACTGCAATGTCACCGAGAGTTGAGCTTATGGTGGCTCCAGACTACCTTCCAACCCTCCATTCCAACTGATCGTCCAACCTCCGATATGTGGAAGGGGGTCCACATATCGAACGTTTGTGCACGTTTGACATAGTTCGGTCGAGTTGGGACGAGGTCGTGGCGGCGGTAAATCGACTACAAATCAAAGGAGTTTGAAAATGTTCTCGAACTCGCTCGAACCGGCTTTTCACACACCGATGGTTGGACGGTAATAATATTTACCTATATAAAAAAGTGCACACCGTGTGCGTGAGCAAATCCGCATAAAACTACCTCAAAGGAGGTTTTGCCGTATAATATGTGATCGCAGAAGTTGATGATTAAACACGAGGAAGTAGGATAACTGGAACACCTAGGAACCATTAGGAGTTATTTTTAAAAGTAGACACGTTTTTGGTTAAGTAAACTGCTGTTTGTCAACAGCAGACTTAAAACAGTACCAAACATTTAAAACTAAATAAATAAAACTATTTACTGACTAAACCAAAAACCGTTAACCTCAAAGAAATTACTAGGAAAACACGAAGAAAGCAACACGCCACTAACATCACAAAAGTTCATCGGACACTTGCCCAATATTTACCAGAATCGATAATTAGGAAAAGATTCGAAATAACCGATCTTGGAATAAATTAGTCACCTGCTACTTTTCACAGATACGTGCAAAGAATGCACTGTTTTGTGGAGACGCTATATTTTTTACGTTCGAGTTTCTAGTAGTTACTCATTTAAATCGTATTTGGTTAGTATCTCATTACTGGTGCGTTTACCTTGTTTTATAGTCTGTGGCAAAATAAGTACACAGACACAGAATATGTATATTACTGACGACAACACAGGTATAAAAAAAGGCGGGATTATAGATGATGTGTAAACAATACTTTGTAGACATTCACAAAGAAAATAAGTTTTTTTAGTTAATTTAGTATAATTGTTACTAAACACCTACATCTTAAGTATTATATAACCAAGCACAAATAAAAAATATATAGAACCCCGACCCCTCTCCCCTCTGCCTTGCCCCACATTATAACTAAGAAGCTTTTCGATCACATCAGCTTTCAAACATAAAAAAACACTTCAAAATCAGTCCATTCGTTTGGGAGGTATAATCCCCCCCCCTCCCATCCCCTTCCTTCCCCCTTCACCCTGTTATAGCTAAGAACCATCTGGGTCACATCTGCTTTCAAACAGAAAACACCGCATCAAAATCTTTTTTGCGGTTGGTATGTACGATGCCACAGATAGACACACACACAGTGATACAAACCCTAAACTTATAACACCCGTCTCGTTGTTCGGGGGTTAAAAACACCAATAACACTTAGATTAACAGGCACAATCTCAAAAAACCCGACTGAGAACAAAACTAAAAAGAGGCACACATTTAAGAGAGAATGGTTGCTAACCAACTTTAAATTACTATAGATCCTAAATGGACATTCGAAATGAAAAATTATATGAGAAACTTAAAAATGATTTTCAAATACCTATTCAATGTTAGCCCGCTTAACATAGTTCGTCGACTTTTTTTTCTTTAACCCAATATGTCGTCTGGTGGTCGACATATTGAATTTTGATTAATGCCATGTCTTTAGTGACAGTCGCGAAATTAAGACAAAATCGATTGACGGAAGAATCTTCAGAATCGATCGACGCGTTTAGTCTATATAGTCCCACAAAGGAACAGACATATATGTATATACATAGGCTGATAAACACAATACCCTCCTTTGCGTTGCGCAGTCTGGTAAACACTAGAAACCATCAACATAAAGAGCAACGGTTAGATAACTTCAAATTGCCATACTTTTGTTAGAATGAAAAAAATAATGAAAAAATGAAAATATATTTACTACTGCAAAAAAACACAGATTAAATCTTTTTACATTAGCAGTACATATATATATTGCAGACATTATAATCTTTGATTTTATTTTTTATTTTTTATAGATTTGTTTAACCCCTTTGAAATGTTAGAAGCCACTCAAAGATATATACACAGACTAAAAACTATAACATCAAGTAAGAAACCAAAGAGTACACAATAACATCACTTCAAAACAGACTATAAAAGCCACATAACATTTAAAACATCATAACTAATTCTACTACCAGCTTACAAACCACACTAACACCAACTTTATTACATTTTAACCAACTACAAATCGAGTTGTTAAAATAGAGTCATTCGAATAGAAACCTAATTAACGATACAACAACATAATCGATTAATTTATCGAATCTATTCGAGGCAATCTCTCGTCTACCAAATTAGAACATACATAACTAAGAACATAATTACATATTTTTAATAAAAACATTTCGGCTGAGAGTAGGAATCTAAGGGCATAGGTTCTGTACATTTTTTTTAACCGCGCATTTTTTAATTTCGAGACACAAATACTTAAATACAGTACAGATAACTTTTAAGAAGTATTTTTAATTGTCAACAGTTATTGGTTTTCATCGGGTTCATATCAGAAGCTTTAGCAAAATAACTGAACTTTAGGGCGCCCGAGTTTTATAGTCTCCGATCTTACTAGCGTGGATACTCACGGTGAGGTTTGATTATAAGTTCAAGGCCGCTCAGCGAGCTATGGCTCTCCATTTTGAGCTATGCTCGGAATTTCTCTTAAGGACAACATCCGAAATGAGTTGATTAGTCAGATAACCTAAGTTACCGACATAGCTCAAAGAATTAGCAGAAGTGGCAATGGGCTGGTCACAGCTCTCGAAGAACCGACAACCGTTGGTGTAGACGAGTTCTGGAGTGGAGATCCGTTTAGGCAAACGTAATGTAGGATCTCCGCTGGCCAGGCGGAGCGAGGACTTGCAAAAAGCAGCTGGCAGGAACTGGATGAGAAGATCCGAAGATCGGGATCAGTGGTGTTCACTAGGAGAGCCTACGTCCAGCAGATGACGAATATAGGCTGATGATGATGATGATTAATCTTACTAATCATTACCTATCCTTGATTATTGAAAATGGGTAATGTTTGCATCTGCAGTAAACGTAGGATCGCGTCTCGATATATATAAAGGCTCGATCGCTTAAAGTGAAATACTAACAAAATTTCTACAAATTTCGATAAAAAAAACTATCGATCCAATAAAACAACAAAGAAGGAACCCTAAAATCTCGATCTCACAAACTCAACTAACACATCGATGTAATACAGATAAATATCCAGAATCACACCGTAAAGTACCAAAACATCGAAGGAGCCCCGTTAAATTATAGCAATTAACGGATTCCACGTGAATTATCACTTTATAGCCTCGGGAGCATCACGCTCTAATAAAACCTCTTAGAAAGAGACATAATCATTTTAATTGGTATGTTGGAAAGAGAGGAAGAAAATGGAATAATCGGAATTATCGGTGATTTCTATCGTAAATTCGGCGTGTCATTTCGTATAATTTATGCTCTTCGATCGTGTGCACGCTTTTAAATATTTATTGCAAAATTGAATTACTTAACAATACTTAATTGCAAAAATAAAGTTTATTGGTATTCTTATCCTAAATTTGATTGTAAAACTACTGTTTAATAAAACCATTAAAAAAGCAAAATTATTATACATCTTCCTAAGCTTGATTACAGAGCTTTAAATACCATCATATTTATCTACTTCTCGAAGCTCGATGATACCCGTTACTCCAGTCTCCTCGTGAACACGATCAATGCCGTTTGGACGAAGCGTCGAGGTTATTAAAATCGATATTTTATGCGTGATAAAATCCCGTGTATGAGAATTCTGAAAACACTGTGGTGCAGTTGTGCTCCTGTCTAATGCGCTTAGTGTCCCAGGTTCGAATCCTGGTCGGAACAAACATTAGTGTGATACATCCAAGTGGCTTACGTAAAAATAGGTCACCAGCTAGACACGTAGTCTCCTGTCGCAATAGGCGAGTCGCACGACAATAAAGCACAAATCACCGCGCCGGATGCGTATACGCACACTCCTGCTAGTCCATTACACAGTAAATGGGAAACGGACGGCCCTCGCGTCCTCCGGGGCTCCGGGGGGAGTGGGCACTACGCTAGTTTTGTGGGGGAACTGGGATTTCAGACTCGTGGTATTTTGTCGATTTTCCAAATGTTTTTTCATTGATAGTTCTTTGTCTTTTACCAGCATTCACTTTTGTGGTTTTATTGTACTTGGCTCTGATCCATATATATGGATAACTTTAAGGTTGATTCGTTTTGATGCTTTAAATGGATCATCATTATTTAGCGTGTATCAGTCCAATGTAGAAATAGGCCTCTTCCTATGCCACTGGGCCCGATCTTCGGCTCTTCCTCTACAACTACCAGTCAACTTGCGTATATCGTCGCTCTACCTAGCAGGAGGGCTAGGAGGTTTTTGTAGATGGATAATCATTGAGAAATAGAGCGTTCGTCCACCACGCTAAAACAATTATGAAGTCGTGTGTAGACGTAGACCTCTGCTCCAAGCCCATCTGGAGAAGTACCACATCTTTGTCAGATACTAATCCACCAAGCATTAGTGGATTGATGTGTTCCGGTTTAAAGGGTTTTTTTCCCGCGAAACAACTGGGCATATGAGACTTAAGGACCAATTTCTCAGTGTGACGAGTGCAGTGCAGTGACGCGCAAGATTTTGCAATCAAAGTTCTGGGTGGCTCTGCAATTGTTACGGGCAGTCGTGGAACTTACCGTCAGGTGAACGACCTGCTCGTCTCGTCACACAGTTAAAACAAAACTCTGCCAACTGTGTAGGTGTAAACCAAGTAGATACTTTTTCATGTCACTTACTATAGACTTTCCGTACCTTCCTTTCTCCATGCAAATTGTCTTGATGAAGGATGTTGCCCAGGGTGCACAAACAGTCGCCCATTGAGCACAACATGTGCACTTTGAATCAGCAACGTCTTTTGTTAATTAACTTTGACTGCGACTGCATATCCTTTCTGTTATTGGACATGGAAAGATAGGAGAGGCACTACTTTTTTTATATGAGTATGCGATATTTTGCTAGAAATATTTACTGGATATAATTAATGGTAATTTTTTTTATCCTATGACGTTCCCTCTTTGAGAGCTCGGGCGAGACAGAAAGAGGCAACCTATGCCATAATTCAATCACCAGGACCAAATTCAACACGCAGGCTTAGTACCCATGGATATTGTGGTCCATGAAAATACCGTTTTTCGACGATTCTTCAACCCAGCAGCAATAATTCTGCAAATAATCCACAATCGATATTAATTTATTCCACGTAAAAGCTTGCCTATAAAGAACTCAGGGTCAAAGGACAAAACCAAAAACCAAAAAGAAGAAGAGAACTCACACCTCCACGGATTTAATGTGCGTATAATTTCTTTGTGGCACCGCGCTGAATATGAGCAGACGTCATAAAACATGCATTTCTTCGATGCGTGTGCGCAGAACGCATACATGCAATACTGCGCTACATGCATGAGACATTGTGCTTGTGGGTGTGCTTTTATACGGTGATAGACTTAGGGCTGTCGTCCGGGAAAGGTAGCTTATTGTTTCTAAGACACGAAGTTTTTATAACGTATCTATCGCACGACTTTCCTTAGTTTGATCTTACAAACATCAGCTCCCTTACAAAATACCCTGTTTTGTGAATAACAGACTGAAAACTGCGCATCAAAATTAGTAAAGTTTATGTACCTATAGACACGTAGACAACAATTTTAAACGTTAAGCATTGACTCATATAATAATAACTATCGATATCAAATTATAAAATCTTTTTGAATGACATACATGACCCATAAATATTAGCCTTTATCAGTCCATAGCTGGACATAGGTCTCTCCCAAGTCACACCAGTGAGCCCGACCTTCGGCTCTTCCTTTCCAACTGCTGCCAGGTTTATCATCACTCCACCTAGCCGGAGGGCACGCTACACTATTTGCCGATTCGCTCTCTACTGAAGTACACGTCTACTCCAATGGTTATCAGTCCTTCGGCAGGTGTGACCAGCCCACTGCCACTTCAGCTTGCTAATCGTATAGGCTATGTCGGTAACTTTGGTTCTCTATAGGATCACCTTATTCCAGATTTGGTCTTTCAGATTAACTCCGAAACATTGAATGTCAAAACAATCAAAATCATTACCACGTTCGCAATATTTTGACTCAAAGAAACTAATAAAAGAGTGGGTCATAAATTACACAATCCAGACCCTGTAAAAGGCAGAGAACGAAGGTCACCGACTTGGCTCAAAGAATTAGCAAACTGAAGTGGCAGTGGGCTGGTCACATGTGTAGAAGAACCGATAGCAGATGGGGCAGGCGAGCTCTTGAGTGGTGACCGCGTATAGGCAAACATAGTGTAGGACGCCATCCGGCCAGATGGAGCGACGACTTACTCAAAGTAGCTGGCAGTAAATACATGAGAAGAGCCGAAGATCGGGCTCGGTGGCGTGCACTAGGAGAGGCCTATGTCCAGCCGTGGACTAATGCAGACTGTTGATGTGATCTTAAAAAAACTTCAGAGCTTTTAAAGCCTCGCCTCGCTGCTCCTGGCACACCATCCCCAATACACACAGACACTGCATCACAATAACTCAATCGGTACACATCGCCTTTGCATATTCATTTCTCGCATTTGTATCTTTGTATAAAATTATAATGCATTATGTGACCTCGCCGCGCCATACTGGATGTTTTTGTTATAAAAGGGAATACTTATAAATACCAACTTAATATACTCGCTTGCTTATATCGTCGAAGTGCTCGAGTAGCTGTTGTATTGTAGTGTTGAGCAAGCATAAGGATCAAAACCAATAATACCGAATGTTGCGTCACATCATGACATGCAACAACGCTATTATAAAAAAGTTAGATGAAAGAAACAATTTTATTAAATAACCTGTTTATGAAAAATAATAAAGCTCGAAACACAAAAAAAAAACTTATTCGAGCTACCGAAGAGGGCTTCGGTAGCTCGAACATTAAAATAAGATGTAATAAAAGAAACAATTGAATATCTGGTTTTTGAGGAGAAAAAATCTCTGAAAACAAAACTGATCCTCCCGTTCATCCTGGCAAGCTTACAAGCACGGAAGCCATACTTGCGAAACCTGGTGCAGTTACAAAACCATCAAAATTATCATAGAATTTATTTATTTTATTTGCAAAATAGAAGCGACTTCCGGTGACCATTTCTTTTGTAGAGAGAAGCTTAACTTCTACGAAAACGATTGAATAACTGCATTTTGGATTTGAGAATTAAAAAAGTACAGTCAGCCTGTGGATACACTTTTTTTTGATGTGCCATTATTTTGCCGCAACCTTTTTATAAACTTCCATACATTCCTAGCATAGTTTTTTAGAGACCTTAAATGAAAATATCTAAATATGCGGAGAGAATTAAACTACTACTTTTCTAAAACCTATGTAGAAGCACAAACAAATTGTCTACTCGGGCAAAAAAATAACTCCCCTTACAGACCAGTGGACTTAGAGCCCTAATTTGCATATTTGGACAGTGTTCATATTAGGATCCCCTTTCCTAAGCCTTTTATGGTCAGGGTTCGAATCAAAATGCCACGTATGTTTTAAACATAATGGCATAATCAGAGGCTTTGTAAAGTTGAAAATGTAACACAGGAGAAGTAATAGTACTAACATAACGTAAATAGTGACTATTAGTATTTCTACTAATGCTGAACATTTTAAAAGGTTTGTAAAGGACGGTTAGCATTTAATTCAACGGGGCAACACCGCTAGCATGTTGGGTTGGCTGACAAATATAAAGAACTGACAGCACTTCTTGTTTGCTCTGACATGGCTTAACGACTGCTATCATTCATTAACAGCCGGAGCCAACAGCTTAACGTGTTCCAAGCACGGAGCAATATAATTCCGCAAATTCAACGCGGCTATTTCGCTAGCATGTTAGTTTGGCTGTCAAATGTTAAGAACTGATAGAATTTCAATTCAAGAGGGCCACACCGCCAGCATGTTGGTTTGGTTGTCAAATGTAAAAAAACTGATAGCATTTTAATTCAAGGCAAACACTAGCATGTTGGGTTGGCTGTCAAATGTAAAGAACCGTTAGCACTTTTATTCAACGGGGAACACCGCCAGCATGTTGGCTTGGCTGTTAAATGTAAAGAACCGATAGCATTTTAATTCTACGGGGAACGCCGCCAGCTTGTTGGGTTGGCTGTCAAATGTAAAGAACTGATAGCATTTCAATTCAACAGGGCCACACCGCCAGCATGTTGGGTTGGCTGTCTAATGTAAAGAACCTATAGCATTTTAATTCAGCAGGGCCACATTGCCAGGATGTTGGGTTGGCTGTCAAATGTAAAGAACTGATAGCATTTTAATTCAACAGGGCCACACCGCCAGCATGTTGGGTTGGCTGTCAAACGTAAAGAACTGATAGCATGTTAATTTAACGGAGAACACCGCCAACATGTTGGGTTGGCCGACAAGTGTAAAGAAACGATAGCATTTTAATTCAACGGGGAACTCCGCCAGCATGTCGGGTTGGCTGTCAAATCTAAAGAACCGATAACTTGTTATGGCGTTCTATGGGGGAGGCCGATGACTCCACTTTTACCGGCTGATGTGTGACGAGGTCCAAACCTCTTTCATAATAATACTCATTTGGTCTCTTAATTCTTTCATAATCCATTTCTTTTCATTTTTGATAGTTGGTCATCATTGATTCATTCTAAATACAAATAACCTGTCATCGAATATTAATTTTTGGAAAAACCGAAATAATAATTATAAAATTCATAAATAAGTCTATAACAACTTGAATTACTCTTTTAAATATATATATGATAATACCTACATAAGAGATAATTTTCATCCGTATTGTATCAACACGAAATTCTCAAAGTGCTCCCTATTGTTCCTGTTCCTATAATTCTGTTGTCCACTGAGGTTTGGGTCCTGGGCTAGTGGGACAAGCCCAAACCCTGGGACCGCCTCGTGACAGATGATGATGATGATGATGATGATGATGATAATCAATAAATTTCTTCATTCCAGTCCTTATTGAAATCGATAATAATTTATTTTCAGTCATGCTCGTAAAGTTCTTGTTTATGCTGGGATTAGCCTACATAAAACTGCACGTTATGCTCTAGACTCTAGTGCATAAGTGTTTTATATCTCTAAATAACGATGGACACGAGCCTAATGATTAATAAGGCAGATTTAAAAACAAGTGGAGGGAAAGAAGCCCTCGTCATATATAAATGCTTGATTATCTATCTATATACTTATAATATAGCAAAAAGAACGAATAAGTCTGTACAAAGAAGATCATTAAAATAGATGGTCTAGGGTACTGAAAATAAGCTACTGAACAAGAATATAAGATTTTTTAAAATCGTGTCTGTCTGTTTGTTTGTTTGTCTGTATGTTCGCGCATCACGTAAAATCTAATGTGCCGATTCCGATGCGGTTTTCTCTGTTGGATAGTGTATGGTTTGACTTAAAAACTGGTATCTCAATCCGCTGAGTAGAGGCCGAGCAATCGATACACAACTTTTTGAAGGATGTTTGATCAAATGTTTAGTATATTGGTATTTTAGATAGATACATTAACTCTTTATTGACAACACGAAAAAAAAACATAGGAAAACACTTATACAATATGTACAATGGGTGGTTTTATCGCTAAAAGCGATCTCTTCCAGACAACCTTTTAAAATATAATTGTTTAATTTCCTCGCAATCGAAGTAAAAATCAGAGAGTAAAAATCGTTTATAAAACAAGGCATTTTATCCTCGACTTCAATATCTACCCTCGCCTACGGCTCGGACGGGTAAATGTCTCGGATAAAATGGCTTGTTTTATGCACTTGTTGTACAATCTACAATTAGGTCTGAGAACGGCAAATAATTTATTTCCGTCCACAGGCAACACGAATATTATAATTCAATATTTTTGCAACACAATACAAATAAAAAGACGAATAACAAGTAGTAGACGAAATCAGTCACCACCTTTTGTATGTTATCCATCCTATTATTTAGATTTTCTATTTCCGACACGGCTTTTGAAATTCGACGCTTACGTGTTCTCTGTTTCATACTTCCTTGGTAATCCATAACGGAATCACATATTTTTAGGGTTTCGTGTGTACAAATGGCAAACACAAAACCCGCATTATTTTATCATTTATTGAATCAACACCCAAAAAAAGTTAAGGAACGAACTATATATGTATCGATATAGATCAACCAATATTAGGATGATGGACCGAAAACAATTGCACTTGGATTCAACAGCGAGCGCAGTGCAAAGCCCAAAAAACTTCTAACTTCTAAAAAATACCTTAGTTCTGGGAGGCACTACAATTTTTGTGGACAGGTGTTTTTCAAAGGAGAAATAACCTACCTGCTCACTTAGAAGTATCAATTAAGGCACTATTAATGAAGGCATATTACAAGCTCATCATCGTTAAATCTGAATACTATATACAGAACTTAAATCGTGATAACCATCTAAAATCGATAACGAGCCCAATAAACCAGCGACAACATAATCGAGCTACCGTCCGAAATCACCTGCTGTAGACAAAAGGGAATCGATTCCAAGCAAAAAGATATGGATGCATCCACAATCGACAATCCAGGCCTATAATCGATCGATCGGTTCTCCTCGCGTCTATCCATCATGCTTGCTTCTTTTTTTTCTGTTGCTTCGTAATTAGTGTCCCTCTATCCATAGATGGGCCACCTAGTTTGTCCATGGTCCGTGGTACAAGGAACGTAAAAAGCCTAGGCTCGTTCGATCTAACGATTGCCGGAAGAGCAAAAAATTTGTTGATTGAAGACTGTAGGTACCTACATATAGTTATGTAAACGAATATGTGCTTATATTTTTACTGCAACGCCAACATTTTCTTACATAGAAGTTTTTTAACTGACGTAGTATCTAACACTGAAATCAAAAATACAAACGGGATATTTACCTTGTATGGCTTGTATGTGAGTGATAATGTGAACAGTGGTAACATTGACAATAACAAAAAACGAGCACGCAAGAGGGTAGGTCATTATGAATGCTTGTAGAAAAATAACACCTACCCGCATTTACTTCAACAACATTAACAGTTACTCCGTGATCAGTGCCGCTTGCAACACTGCCGAAATATCGGATCCCAAAACAAAAGATATAAATGGTAAATATCCCGTTTCTAATGTTGATTTTCTTGCATGTCCAGGATGACTGGTAGAACCTTTTGACTCTTCACGTTTTGTCCTCCATTTTTTTGGTATTTTATTGAATAGCAATAAAACAATTTAGATACATTGGTTTTTCCTTATAATACAAGCGCACAAAAAAAAAAACAAAAAAAAATTAACAATGCTATGCTAAGAAAATTAAAGCTTAGAATTTCAGTACCTTGAATAAATTGTCGAATGAGCTTATTCAATAAAAACTACCATTATTGTTAATGAAAAAATTCATAAAACAACAAACAGAACAGAGATACAAAATTACATTGGACACATATACAACTAACCTCAAAAACTTACATCAGTTAATTAAAACCGCGTCACAGCAAAGAACTTTCGTATCTCTAATTGACACAAGAGTTCAAAAAGAACGAACAAAACGTAAGACATCAAGTGAGACAACGTAAACAGAGCAAAAACTAAACAAGATCATGCGGAATCATTTACTCCAATCAGAGAGGATGCAGAGGCTGGGGTTTCGTGTGACCATGATAACTTTATTGCTATGTTAATAGTAAAGTTAAAACCAGATTTTAAAATTTTGAATTCCACGTTGTGCTGAACTCCCCTGAAGGTCGAGTATGCTAACTTCTTTAGTTAAAAGAAATTCTCTGTTGGAAAACTTATCTTAAGGAAACCCTAAAGTATAAATAATAGTCAAAACTTATTTTTAATTGTAAATTTGCAATAATATAGCTTTTCAAACAGTAAAATAATTTGCGAAATCAGTTTAGTAGTTTCATGTGCACAAACGACCAAGATAAGATTTGCAGTTGAGTCCATTAGCAGTTCTTTAACAGTTCAATAAATAAAATAGGTACGCTAGTTCTGTAAGACATAAAATAAATATCTCAGTTAAACAACTTTGAACCAAGGGGTTAAAACGGATGACAATAGTGTGCATAAAGTATAGACAAAAGTCAACAAAAACAATAAAAGCACAGTAGTGAATAAATAAATAAATAAGCCTTCTTGGAGTTGATGATGTTTCGGTTGATGTAGGAACAAAATAAATACAGGATAGTTATAGTAAAATTACAATTATAATGTAATTTTCACTTCATTTAGACATATATATTGACATTATTATTACTGTTAATTGCACAATGTTATGAGGGAAGATGTTGATTCTTTTAAAACATTTTTTTACCATTATAGTTTGGGAACCATGCTACTTGGGAAGATGCTGTTAACAATTGACTTTTGTGACAATAAACATTGCTTAACAAAACTAAAAAAAAGTAACAACATGTTGAATATTATAGTACAATAATCTTATTCTAAAACTATTGAACTACACCCTCATAACTCGCAATGAAAAAAGGAAAATCTAAAAAAGTTATTAGCACATTTTTAGTCTAAAATTGTTCTACAATTTAAGATAATTACAGTTTAAATCAGTCGACGTCGATCACTGTAAAACTGACAAGCCAATCAAACAACAAAGAAACAATTCAGGTTCATAATGAATTGCCATCGGTACACGTAATGCCTGCGCCGATCGCAGCTACATCTAGATCCCTTATCGATGGATGGGCCGATTTGATCTACGCATGCGTTTGCTCATAATTATCTCTCTCTTTCATCCGCCGACAGAGTTTACGACCGCCTCTGCCGTGTAAAACGTCTTCAAATCATATCTATAGTAATTAATGGACGACATACCTTATTACGGACGATTAACTACACTGTTACACAAAGAGAGTAATTATAAACGGGTAATAAGTCAATTTGGAGATCCGACGATTTCACCGTTTCACTAACTGACATGCAAAAAATGTGTACCAAAACCGACGCCTTGGGGAACACCAACTTTGTATTCAAAGTAAAATGGATCATTAGATTTTTTTACGTATAATTTTTTGAATTATCGCCCCAGTCCATCAAGGAAAATATCAGTTTTGAAATATACTTGCGCCCGTGAATACATTGATTCGAACTAAGAAGTGTCACCTTAACAAACGCTCGTCGAAGATCCGAAGATAAAAATGCAAAACTACGAAAAAGAAAACGTTTGGTGTCTCTACAAGAAAATACTCAAAACATAATTTTAGATCGAAGCAACAATACTTTGAAAAATAAAACTAGACACGTCGCTCCTTATCCGTCCTTACATCTTGAAACGAAATATTATAATAAAAAGTACGTAGAGTATTCAACAAATATATTTTTGGGCCCGCATGAGTGGTTTATATTCAATTTACAGTCATAATTCCCGGACATAGAGGTCACACTTTGTAATAAATGATCGTTTCAACAGCATTAACATCTTGTATTTCCATTGACGTAATGCTACACAGAATGATATGATTCATCATGCTACAAATTAGGATATGAGATTCAAATTTTTATTCAATTAGATATGCAGGAACTTCTATGTACCCCTTGAGATGAATAACACGTTTCATTATATCCATGGATGAATTTCGATTGTCAGCTGTTTTTTTTTGTTTATTACATCTTGTTTAAATAAGTCGCTAAGTTTATAATAATAAGCTCAAGAATTCTAAGTAGATGCCGGTATATAAGTATGAACTTGGTGTGTGTCAATAGCCAAGCAAGATCTTTGTCCGTACATACACCCATCGGCCCCGCCTCATTACCTCCTCAATACGATACAGCCTCACTTTAATATACTATTACATCCACCAGCATAATCTGATCTCTCGTTTCAATAAAAACATTAATAAAGTAATCAACATCACATATCAGACTACATTGGTCGCTTACTTTTGCCTCAACTCCGGTTTTGCAGTCGAATAGTTTAAATTTTTCTTTAATATGAAGAAATAGAGATTGTTCTTGCGTGACAATAGTTTTTAGAGCTGCAAAATGTAGCGCGTCCTACACGAATTGGTATGTGTAGTAACCGCATTTACATTTTAGACATACTTGCGAGAGTAAATGTCAATTTAGATGGAAGACGAGTGCTCATGCAAGAAATTGATGCAGTTATTGAACCCGCGCTCGATGACGGACCAATTGTCGATGAAACAATGGGATTATTAATGAAACGGGTCTATCAAAAATTGATACAACTTTCCAGTTGTAATAAATACGGATATCGTGTATCTACTTATAGTTAAGTCTTGAAATTTAATCGTCGCGTTGAAATCGTGACTCTTTACTTTACACACTAAGCGCAATTTTGCGTATTTTTTTATTTTTAGAATTTATCTTGGTTGATTTTATATACCTCTTGGACCGGAGTATCAAGACAAGTAAGGAAGTTACTCAAAACTTTGAACTCTACTTTCGAATCCCAAGATCCGTTTATCTAAATCTTAAGTGACATTCAATTTCAATTAGTCATAGATTTGTAAATGGATCTAAAAAGTGATTTCGGACTGACATTTAGTCGTTTTCCGCTTAACATAAATGCCACGCGGGATTATATGAATTCCCAAGGAATACCGTCGGTCACAGCTGTCTCACAAGAGAATTTTAAATCGTGTGAAATAAATCGTGTATGTCGTTTTTTATCTCGCACACTTATGTCTTTTTGCGATCTCTTATGCCTTTTGCTATCGTTTTTGCTTTTTCATCTCTTATTTCTGTTATACATACATATTCATGATAGCGAGGTATTATTTAAGGATTGTTTCTAATATATCTTGCATTTGAGTGGAATTCTTTAAATGTACTTACAATTTAAATAGGATAACCAGTGTTGGTTATGAATACGAATGAGATAGATTATGATATTCAAATAGACTACCATTTAAAATCTAAGGTGCAAGCATAGATTGTTTGATTTTTGCTGAAACATATTATTTACTCTGTACTTAATATCGTAATATATTTTTTCTTGGTTTTTCTACATTTCTCTTTTATTGTTACTAGCACTGACTGTGTCAAGAACTCAAGACGGTTAATATCTCTAAACTTTACAAACCTTATTTACAAGTATTTAAAATACAAGTTCCATGTATGAATATTGCGACACTACATTTTACATTGCTTCTGTTTTAGAAACAATATTTTTTTGTTAAATGAAATAAGTATGTTTGTATAAAATAACTTAAACATAAGCTACCTGACAAACCTCCACTCAAAAATCAACCAATCGGAAGTCAAAGATTTATTGTTGATCAAGATCTGTCCAGCAATACAAGTATTGTTCACCATCATAATGCACTAGAGGAAGTTCCACCCAAATTTTCGAATCATAAATCCCGATACTCAGAACTTTCGTCGGTCACAACGCGTGGTTCCATTGACTGGGCCCGAAAACCCATTATGTAGAACATTATCATATTATATGGAAGAACAAGCAGTAACATAAGTTGGGACGCGATAATTAATATCACGCGCATAAACTTACACAATAAAGGATAAATGAAGATAAAGCAGTAAAGGACGACCAATATAACAATATAGGAAAAGCATGTTATCTGACTTTTAACCACCGCTTTTCTTCTTAATGCCAAATAATACATCACACACGAAATTTTGTACATTTGTTTACACACCCATAGAGACTAACATATATGAATATTACGCATTTTCATAATAATACGTACAATACATACGCGTTGACTCCTTGATGGGCTCCTTTTTTATAAGTCGGCTAAAGCATTAATTTGGACAATGGAACACTGATAAATTATTTATAATAATTTTAACAACGAGACGATACAAAACCACTAGCAGTCATCTAAAAAGTAACAATCAACCTCGATCTTAATTGTCAGTGCTGTAGCGAAAGATGATCCTTCGTGTTTTGGAAGTTTCCATACTGTAAATACTTCCACATCAGACATTAAGGGGACCCCATTGTTTCGGCTGAATGGGCCGGCACAATATCTTACGAAATTTCCTAAAAAACACCACCTTAGCATTATAAACGTTCATTATGCCGATATCTGATTCCCTTCAATCCATTGTCTTATTATTCATCCAACATTTTTGGGTTTTATTCAAATCATTACTTTAGGTATGCTTCGGTATACATTGATAGTAAATAATAACTCAATAGGTATAAAATATATACGAGTGCTTTATTTTATTTTGCGGAAATCTTCACTTTTATTTCAATCTAAACATAATTTTCAAGTAGATAATATTGGTGAATCCCAAAAGGGTCCTCCGATGATTCTTTAGTATAAGGGGAAAATTTGTGTGGGTGTGACAACAGACGGAACTATTATTTGACTATTAGCATAGAACAACCATATATATATTCGTCCCAGGTGCTGTCTAGAGCCTAAAAAGGAAAAACGTTTTCTAGAAAATTCCAATACAACTGGTATCAGAGATTTGCGGCCCGCCCTAGGGCCTCTGACGTGGCTTAACGACCGTACATAACGTGCCGCCGCTTATTATCGCTAAGATGTTTTGGTTAAAGTTTGGCATAGTGGAGCGTCGGACGTTTCTAGAATCACGGAGATAATAATTAATAGATTTAATTAGAATAATATAATAGGAATTTGATATAGTTAGAATAATTTCTGAAAAACTAGCTTGTTTCTACCGTCCTTATACCGCTCTGATACAATGCAATTCAAGTGCAGAAACGACTATATTTTCCATTATTCTAACATCTTTTTAAGTTCGATTCTTTTTCGGTTTTACAATTGTAGACCGTAATTACAATAACAATCTCGTTTCTGTCGTTTATATCGGAAATTAGAGGCAATAAGCACGATTTCCCCCACGTTTCGAGATAACAATACGTGCCTTTAACAACACTGTAGGTATAAGTATAGATATATATACATTTGCACTTGTTAAATCGTGAGCTATTAAAGTTGTATTGCATAGCGTGTTGCCAGAATTGTGTATTAAAATAACTTGGATATTGTAACGAACGAATCCAATTATAGCAAGTTCAATTTGCTTTTCAATTCGTGGTTTTATTTTATTTGACAACTGATGATGCAGTCGAAGTTGATAAACGCACTGCATCTAGATGAATAGAAATAAATAATAATATATATATATCATTCTAGAATAGAGACTGGCTCTCAAAGTAAACCTACTGCCGGGGCGAAAGGGGCGAGACAGCGTACTTTCAGCTTGAGGGTGTTTATTTGCTGAAACTGTTTTATTAAACCACAATCAATACGTAAAATTCCACATAACTCGTTAGGGCGATAACCGCTCCGGAAGAAAGGTTCTCGAATGGCGACCACGGACCGGGACACGGAGTGCGTAGGGTGGACCAAAGTCCTGATGATAATCGCACTCTAGATAGGAACACCAAGGAACTGCTATAACTAGGCCTTTCTATAAGCTAAATTTATTGGTTGCAGGAGTTCTGGTTGGCTGGTTGTTTTAATTTTACAATAAGAAAATAATTGCAAAATAATTACTCTTGTCTACTTACGCATCATTAAAACAGACAGAAAAACGGACTTAGATAACAGTTAAAAATTCTCAAGTTTTCCAAACAGAGCTGGCCACACCACGAACAGAACAAGTAATTTCTCAAGTTTCCCAAACAGAGCTGGCCACACCACGCACAGAACAAGTAATTTCTCAAGTTTCCCAAACAGAGCTGGCCACACCACGCACAGAACAAGTAATTTCTCAAGTTTCCCAAACAGAGCTGGCCACACCACGAACAGAACAAGTAATTTCTCAAGTTTCCCAAACAGAGCTGGCCACACCACGAACAGAACAAGTAATTTCTCAAGTTTCCCAAACAGAGCTGGCCACACCACGAACAGAACAAGTAATTTCTCAAGTTTCCCAAACAGAGCTGGCCACACCACGCACAGAACAAGTAATTTCTCAAGTTTCCCAAACAGAGCTGGCCACACCACGAACAGAACAAGTAATTTCTCAAGTTTCCCAAACAGAGCTGGCCACACCACGCACAGAACAAGTAATTTCTCAAGTTTCCCAAACAGAGCTGGCCACACCACGCACATAACAAGTAATTTCTCCACTTCATTAATAACAAGTTCTAAACCATTATAGAATCACGAGTATCAAAGCACGACTTATGTAACATACGAAATTATCAAGCGTGTACTAGCCTCTATTGTTACAAACGCTAATCTACATAAGTATAGGTATTAATACGTCTTTCAAAAACGATTTTGTAAAAAGCTGTGGTGTTTCGTCATGACAAGACGAGGCGAGGAGGCGCGGATTAGAAGCTCCGCGACCGAAATTAGAACTTTTTAATCGTCTTCCGAAAGGAGGAGGTTCTCCTCTCTCCTGTTCTGTTAATTCGGACAATTATTCTTTAACCGATTTCTAAGACAGATGAGGTTGTGAATTCAATAAGTATGTTTTTTTATTATTTGTTCACCGGTTTCTTCGAGATTACTGGGCCGTTTTTTTTTATAAATCCGTTTACAGACAATGTTTCTGTTCATTTGTTTTTTAACGAAAGTTTTGTCTAAGTTTTGTACAGTTTTCCATCGCTCCTGCTTCGGAGAGCACTGATTAATGTTTGACAACTCTGACACCAGTGGCCAGCACTATCTCATACGACAAACAAACAAAACAATAAATGAATTTATAGACTATTTTAAAAGATTTTATTTTACTTCACTTGTATGTATGTATCTATGTATTTTGTCTGTCCTGGAATCTTGCAATTAAAATTTAGAGCACTTACCGATTAGCTATCCAGCTGAAACTTCAGGGTAGCTCACAAACCGATGACAAAGCAATCAAAAAAATGGAAAATAACTTAGAATCGTAAAAAGTTAATATTTAATAAAAAAAAAGTTAATTAATATATCAAAGAAAAATAATATCAAAAGTGACATTCATTAAAAAAAACAAAAAAAATAGTCTCGTGCTCATAAACTAGCTACGGCTGTGGGTATGCCTGCTTTTTTCCTTTTTCCTGCGGATAAATTTCGGGACATAAGTACATTTTGTTTATATAGTGTATTCTAGAGTAAAATAAACAAATGGCCTTCAAACTCACTGAAAAAAGCGGCACGTATGATGCGGGTTCGAACCCTGTCCATGAACCGATTTTTTTCTTTAGATGATTATTAGATATATATTACATGATGGCTTCCACACCCTCAATGGACACTTGACTGCGTATCGCAGGCGCACTCTTAATCCATCACTTTATAGACAAATTTTTTTAGTCTTACCATTACATTACAACACCCTCCCTCTTCAAGCTGGTTTACTTTTGAGACAGTCAAAGTTTTTAATCTCTATCAGACGCTCACATAAATCTGCTTTTTTCAATACAATAGACTCGTTTCTGATTCGTATGGAGATCGACGTAAAGATACGTGGAAAAGTGGATCACTTGTCGCAACGTTTTTTTAATTTACTTCAATCAAAGTCGATATAATTTCTCTGATGATGAATAATATCATGTCTCTATAGTCTTGATATACTTATATAGGTTTTTTCTGGCACCACGTTGTTCCAGAGGATATTTGTAACTTTCGACTTTATGAACTGTGTCATGTTTTCCAGGATATCCAAGACAACATTCCAAATGTAATTCATATCAGTTGGGCACAGCTTACTTTAGATGTATTAAATGTTCCTGAGAAAAGCTATTTATTACGCTATTCATTTTAGATAAACACGTCATCAGTTTTTATCATAAGTTTACATATAGGTATTCCAAGCCTACCTAACAGAAAAATTTGAAGATATCTACAAAGAAACTTTAAAATTGAACAATTAAAGTATTATACACACGATCAAACCCAATACAAACGTTCTCATCTAAACGATACGATCTAGTAACATACGAGAAAAAATGCTTTACACAAAAACACTTTCGTGATGAAATGTACAGTCTGAGTCAACGATCACTCACAATAGCTCTGGAGTGACTAGGAGAAAACATTGATTAATTATCATAATCATTTATTTGATACTCCAAAACTTGAAACGGGGAGGGGCGTTATACAAGTCGGGTTAAGGTTTAACTACGCGAGCGTATGGTATGAGCGTATCCTTTATATCATCTCTTTTCGTATGACGTTTAAGTAGCGTTTCCTTCTCTTTTTTTTGAATATGCTTTGACATTATATTCTAATTTGACATGAATTTGATAAGTGTATGCGAGACCCAAGTTACGGCAAGTGTTTTAATTTATCGAAAGGTTAAATTTGTCCTATTCTATAAATATTTTAATTTCGCTGCGGCCCGCCGCTTTGACCTCGTGGAAATCATTCCGGGGCAAGAAGGTAAAAAGAATTTGCTTATGTCTTTTCTCGCGATGGACACTAATTCCTTGTCATATTTCATCAAGATGGGTTTAGCCGTTTTGTCGTGAAAAGGTAACATACACAGTTATTTTCGCATTTTGTAATATTAGTGACATTGAGTGTGACGATGATGATAAAACTTTTATGCGTAAATTGCTATAAATATTGTATTCTGCAATACATAGCAACCATAGAATCCAGTATTCATTTCCTAATAATGTTAATCCAGTATTGATCTGTAAGCTAGGTTACACATGTCATCCCAATACAAAACTATACGGCAATATCGTCAATACGCAGTGTATTCTCATACCAAAACAAAACATTATCGTAACATAAACGCTAACCCGGATCATAATAGTTACTCGTATTCTTTGCCCGGATGGTAACGACTTGGAATAGAACTTTTAACATAATACCGAACATGTTAAAACAGTTACATTGTTCGGATGATGCATAGCGGTGATTTGACTGTTCCGAACAAAAGAATCGAGTCTGACGGAAAAGGAGCGATATTTCGTTAGCTATGATTGTTTTACTTGTATTAGCATATTTGTAACTCGTGGGGATAGAAATGAAGCAAAACAATGAAATTGGAAATAACTGCAACTATTTGCGTGAGTTTACGTGTTCTACTAACTGTACAATAGAGAAGTATTATTGGCCTCTCCTGGTTTTGCAAATTGTAAAAGTTTATGTTATTTGGTAGCTACAACTTTTTGAGATTTTACCATTTTTTTGCAGGCCTACTCTCTGCGTTGAACCACTTGGACCAGGCGAGGAAGAATTCGCTGCACACTACAGTAGACTACTCCCGATACGTTAAAAGGTACTTATGTCTTCTTTACCTAATTACTAGCTCTGACCATAAAATTCCCAGATTTCCCAGGGTGAAGTGACCGGCTTTTCAATTCAAAGTTTAGCCACTAATTAACCATCACAAGAAAGACCCACTCGATTATTCATTAAGTTCGAGGTACATATAAAAAAAAACTATACTAGAGTATAGAACCTAAATCATGCATTAATGACCCTCAGATATCACTATCAAACATAATTTGCTAAGTTTTTCAGTAGGTACTTACCTTACTTATCTACTCAAAATTAATTAATATGTAGATTTTGCCACACCACCGTCCGTCCCTGTTTTAGCAACTTCTTTCCATCCTAAGTTTGTCTGAAAGAGATTGCTTTGAGTAATAAGGCCGCCCATTGAACGTATTGTTTACGTAACTTCTATTTTGTATTTGGTTCAACTGTGTGTCAGTATAAAGTTTTGATTAATTGATTTATTGATAAGGTGAAACAAATATCCAATTTCTAATTTATGTACTAAAATATAATGAACTAGTTTTCTACCAATTGGCAGCGTACCCAACATTTATTTACAAATAAATAATAAAACAAAACATCTAAATCTGTTCATTAATGCCTGAGGTTTGAGATAACTACCCAAAAATAAATAACACCAAATAGGAACCGCCTCGTTTTAAAAGTCGGTTATAATTATATCGTTCAACAATCAATACTTTAAACACAAGTATACTGTTTGTATGTCGTGATACAGTTACTTCTTTGAGTAAAATACGTTTTTTTTTTGTTCAAACTAGTCCATCAGTTATATGTTAAAAGGAATGTTTTTTGCTCAAACTAGTTCGTCAGTTTTTGCGGAGCGGCTTATTTGATATTTTCCTCGTTTGAAAGCTATTGATCATTTAAAATTAGATTCTGAACAGGATCTGCATGAATGCAATGACTCCTTTTATATAAAACACATCAATTAGCAGTAAAAAAATTGGCCATCTATTTTGCTCATTCATTTTAGTCCTTATAAAATATCTAAAAAACTCCTGGTCGGAGCATATCCGGTCTGCTTACTCCTGTATTTTTTACTATCACTCGCCTTAGTTTTCAAAATCAAATATACTTCAATATTTTTCAGGTATAGCTCAACGCTTGAATGCGGTTCTTCGTACTGCAAAGACCTGGGGTACCGGGAGCACTTCCACTGCATGGACTGCACTGCCAGAGTCTTCTGCAAGAAGGAGGAGATGATCAGGCATTTCAAGGTAATGTACTGTGACTGTACGTCACAGTGAAACTAAAATATGTCAGCGTAATTAATATACAAATAGAATGGAGCGATGATGATCTTATGACATAAGTAATCATTTAAAATTAATGCACATAAGAAAAATGTTTTTTGCCACCTCATCAACAACATTTGCCGACATCTGTTGGGGTAAAAGAGTTCTAGAGTGGAGTGCGCGAATTGGCAAACATAGTGTAGTACACCCTCCGGCTAGATGGAGCGACGATCTGCGCAAGGTAGCTGGCAGTAATTGGAAGCGAAGAGCTAAAGATAGGGCTCAGGCGTGCCTTGGGAGAAGCCTATGTCCAGCAGTGGACTAATATAGGTTATTGATGATGGTGATGATGAGTATCAAATTCAAAACGCATCCTCATACTAATATTTTATTTTGTATGGAGCTTAGGGTGAGAAAAGAACTTCGTGCGTCAAAAAATATTTGTCTTCTTTGTATAAAAAATAACCTATTTATTCTCGCGTGTTAAAATTTCAAACTTCTTCCTTTCCGCAGTGGCATAAGAAACGCGACGAGTCTTTAGCGCACGGCTTCATGAGATACTCTCCCCTGGACGACTGTTCTGAACGGTTCTCGGATTGTCCTCATAACCGGAGTCAGACCCACTATCACTGCATTCAGGACGGGTGTGATAAGGTAAGAAATATCTTCTTTCTCACATTGGCATGAGAAACTCGATGAGTTTCAAACGCACAGCTTTATGAGATACTCGCCCCTGGACGACTGTTCGGGACGGTTCTGGGATTGTCCTCGCAACTGTAGTCAGACCCACTACCACTGTATCCAGGATGCTCGTATCGTTATAAGTATAACTTCACGACCGATTTTGGTTTTAAAGCAATCACTATCGATGTCGAGACTACAGGCCCCTGTTAGATATATTTTCACAACAGTTCCACCATAACAACGCAAACAACGTTTTCATGATTTGATATAAAACCCAAAATAAGTACTTAATAATTACAGTTTTTTTTCTAAACTTAGTTTACAAGAAGAAAGATTAAACCAATTGTCAACTCCAGATTAAGACAAACCTCATTCCTGAGCCACTCCAAAACTAACTTATTCTTTCCAGGTATACATCTCAACCTCGGACGTGCAGATGCACGCGAACTACCACCGCAAGGACTCCGCGATCCTGCAGGAAGGTTTCCAAAGGTTCAGGGCTACTGAGAGCTGTTCCGCTCCTCACTGCGTGTTTGCTGGCCAGAGGACCACGCACTTCCACTGCAGGCGGCCTGGCTGTACATACACGTTCAAGAATAAAGCTGACATGGGTGAGCAGACTAGAGTAGAATTTAAGAAGTATATTGAAGAAATTGATTAAAGAGTTATGATCTTTCTAATCGACTTTTAAAAGGAGGAGGTTCTCAAGGTTTTTCTTATAAATTTCTTGTCTGCATATAAAGCCATATCTCCGATATGTCTGAACCGATTTTGATTGTTTTTTGTTTGAAAGGTTTGCTTTCATTATGGTCCCATAATAATTTCATCAAAATTATTTCAGTCTTTATGAAGTCTGTTTTTTATTTAAATGTCATTGAACGATGGTTTTGGATCTGATAAAAAACTAAATACAATTGAGAACAAATCAAAGAGGTGGTCGCGACAATGTTTTTGAATAGGTTAGTCTTTAACACAATTGAGTGCAGCGTAACTAAAGTAAAAACGGTATTGAAAAAACAACAGTCAATTGTAAAATTAACATTTCATCCTCTTCTTTCCAGAAAAACACAAAACCTACCACATAAAAGACGAGGCCCTCTCCAAAGACGGTTTCAAAAAGTACATGAAAAGCGAGGCCTGTCCGTACCGAGACTGCAAGTTCAGTCGAAATTGCAACCACATACACTGCATCAGGCCTCACTGCAACTACGTACTGCACTCTAGCAGTCAGATCTTCACGCATAAAAGAAAGCATGAGAGGAAAGAACAGGAGATGACGTTTGGGTAAATTGTATTTTAGCTTTTAGCTGTCTACCATGAGAGCGATGGTAGTGTAGCGGTTTACTAGTTCAACTTACAATCCAATGATATCAAGTTCGGTCCTAGGCTCCACACCAATGACTTTTCTAAGTTGTGTGCGGTTTTCCATCGCGCATCCATCGTGCTTTGGAGGGCACGTTAAGCTGTCAGTCCTGACTGTTATCGATTAATAGCAGTCGTTAAGCCATGTCAGAGGCCTTTGGGTGGCTTGACAAACTCTGACACCAAAGGCCAGTGTCTTTATACGACAAGCAAGCAATCTGCCTGACAAGAAGAAAAATTTCTGTTCCTTGGAATTAATTCGTCATCATCATTTGAAGATGATCATTATGATGCCGATGATGAAGATTTGACTTCATACTGGGATGTTACCTTAACGACAGGAAGCAAAATCTGTCATAGGTATTCATAACGAATCAAGTATCTTGAAAGGTGTTCCTGAGATTGATAAAAAACCACAGAGCTCCCAAAGGCCATTATTTTAGTGCTGAAGCTCATAGAAGTTATTCATAGAAGTTTATATCTTATCATGAGATGTAAGAAATTTAACTTCAATTATGCTGACCATTTCTACAGTGCTGAAGCTTTTAGACTTTGACTCTTTTAGATTTCGCAGAATATGTTGTCTTATTGATGATGCATAGATTCAACATTAAATATAAGGTTGAATACGAGTGGTAACTCTGGTTACCATTACACTATACAAAAACCGGCACTGCACGGAGCGCTCGCGTTGAGCCTGTAAATTTTGTTTTTCATGAGTAATTTCATCTTCTACAGGCATCCAACTTCAGTTATCCAGAGCGCCCTGATGCAGCAAGGAGCTGACTTAAGCATGTACTCTCCGGGGGGCAATTTTCATGACGATGATATGTCCAACCTGATGATAGACTCTGACTATTCTTTTGTAAGTATCAAAGCATTTTTAGTTTGCTAAGGATCATTCGGGGTTTGCATAATAACGATTTGTATAATTCTGAATGAAACATGTCATCATCGGTATAACTCATCACCATTTTAAGCCAATGTCTACCCACAATTAAGCATAGGCTTCTCTTTTGTACGCCACCCATCTTGATCCTGTGCTATGATAAACCCACAATACTAACAATACTAACTTTGTAACATATCAAGTTACAGAAAAGATAATGGTTAGCTCTACAGATAAAAAACTCTCTCTAAGTAATGATTTCTCATCTTTCTTCTTCTGTTATTTATTAATCAACTTCCAAAAGGAAGGTTCTTAATTAGACTGTATATTTTGTTTCTATGTTTACTCCTATCATCGGGATTTCAGAACCAATTTGATGGTTCTTTTGTTATTCAAAATAGTAGACTTGGTTTTTTATACAAAGATTATTTAAAAATGTATTACATGAATGTTTTAAATTCTTTGCAGAACCCGTCAATGTTAGAGGAGGTATCCAGGAAGTACATCGAAACCTTTAGCGGAAGCAAAGAAGCTGACGACAAATGCTGTAAATGCAGCGCATTGAACAAGCATTACCACTGCTTGGCTGATGGCTGCAAGATGGCTCATAGGTTAAAACTTCCTTCATTTATAACCCCCCCCCCCCCCCCCACCATTGCCAAAAAAGGCACTTGTTCAACGAGCGATTATATCAGGGCGATGTTAACGCCGTGTTAAACTCAATAGCAACCATAACAGCTTTTTATACACGGCGATTTCCACTCGGGCTTAAAATTCTTTCGTTCTATTCCATACCGTTCCAAATATTTCCCTGAATTATTTTTTACAACTGAGTGAGATAAAGCAGCACCATAACAATTACAGTGCCATCCAGAACTTTGCATTGCAAAAAACGTTCGCGGAACTGTCACTGAACCCATTATCCTGAGATTAGTCTCAACATTCAAATGTATATTTTTTAAATTTCTCAACGACTTGTTACTCTTTTCAGTTGTCACATTACCATGATGAAGCACGTAATGGAGCATGAGCAACAGAACCAAGTTACTGATGCGTACTTCGTGACGTATACCCGGCACAATCCTTGTGGCAATTCTGCTTGCCAGCATATTAGAGATATCACCCACTACCATTGTACTTGGGTAAGTTTTACAGCGTAACTTGAGAGTTTAACAGGAAACTCTCTGGTGTCTTCAATTAAATCTGATAATTCAAGAAGCCTGGAAAATGAAGAAGTATTTCATATCCATTAGAAACACTGAATCTTGCTTTATCTAATAAAATCCGAATATGTACAGAATGTTCATTTTGTCTCTTATAAAATGCTTTAGCTTAACAGCTCATTTATGAATTATCTTCAATTTTAGGAAAATTGCGGAGCAGTGATTCTCTCTTCAGAAGAACACCCATTCAGACGATTGGAGCATCATCGCCAGCATGCAATATTGAGCCCTATGTCTCCCAAATTAGCGGCGAGATTTGCTCCCAACTTCACTCCTCAGCTATCAGCCCAGCTGCATCCTAACATGGCAGCTCAACTTGGTCAAGTTCCAAATCTGCCCAATTTGCCTCCTAATTTGGCACAGCTAGCACAAATGGCTCCAAGCCTGACTTCACAACTGACTCCAAATCTTCAAGCTCAGCTTAATTTGGGACCCAATCTTAATGTGGTTGCACCACAGCACGTGAATCCTTCAACTTCTTTGGATGAGATGTTCAGTAGAAAGAGAGGAAGACCCCCTAAAAATCGGGTTGTTGAAGTTTGGACTGATAACGTAAGTATCAGTAATGTCACATCGTTTTGGTGTTTTTTTCATATTTTCTAGTCTTTCCTAAACATAAACTATTTTTTTAGATAACTCCTCAAGCCATATTCACCTCGTTCAAGCTCCCTAAATGCAACCAGTTACCGCCAGTGATCCAATCTCCTGTCATAACTACGGTTGAGGAGTTTCCGGTAAGTATTATCCCTTATTTCTTTCTCTAAAAATATTGCTTTAGATGTTTCTGTCTAGTATAATAATTAATAGCTTAATTCTAAAGACATCATTTGAATAAACATTTTTTTTTTCAGCGCATTAGATTCCTGCATTTCGATGTCTTCACCAGCCCCGATACCTGTTCATCATCATACCCAGCCTGCCAATTGCGGATGAGCAGACTTCATCTGCATTGTGTCAACTGCAGTTTCTCATCAGAAACCCACACAGTTATGGAAACCCATACGAGAGAAGCTCACGCAATCAACCCACTTTTAGACGGCTTCGATTATTTTACTTCTTTCGACCAATGTGGAGGCAAAAGCTGCTTCAAAAACCAGCTAAGATCTCACTTTCATTGTGCTCAAGATAACAGTTGTCCAGCAATTTTGACTCAATACTCAGCTGTGGCAACCCATAAGCATGGTCGAGGAACTCCAGTCATCAAGTCTGAAGAACAAGAGAAGAACTACGAGGAAGCCAAAGATTATTCTCTGAAGGAGAGGGCGTCAGCTGACAGCATTGGGTCTATGAAAGACCCAGGTGACTTTCCCACTAACTTCTCTATAAAGAGCGAGTTTGACAGAGATCAAGACAATCTTTCGGGTAAGTATTCTTCTGTTACTTTTGGTTTAGTTTTTTTTTATCAATTTTCAAGGAAACTTATTTTATCATGGAAACATTTAATTAAACATCATACAAATATAATATGACTTACATAGCCACATAGCACATTGACATTTCTAATTCTAAACCTTGATGTTAACTCCAGTAGTAAAAGCGACGGGAACCTTCTATCCGTCGTCACACCTCCGAAGCAACACTTCATCACCTCGAAGCATCTACGACGCATCTCCATCCAAGGATTTGAAACTCCGAATGGAACTGGATAAAAGACCCTTCGAAGCTCCAAAGATGTCAAGTCCGACAATACCTCCGTCTTGTCATGACCAGAGCTGTCCTTTGAACAAGAATGCTGGGGGAATGAATCTTCATTACCACTGTCCTCATTGCAGCCAAGCTTATGTGGATCTGAAGTTATTGTTCAGTCATATGGTGAAGAAACATAGTAATGCTATGGAACCTGGGCCAGTTGGATTGGCAGCTACTAAGGTAAGAAAACTGTCATATTATCCAGATCTTCGAATTTATTGATAATATGAAGTAAAAAAACGAATGTGCCGGTTCTTATATTTAAAGGAGCCCTTTATGTTGTCTAAATGTAAAACTCGAAATTTCCACAACTATATTTTCTATTTCATAGTGGAAAACGCGCCCTTTTTCTATTATAAAAACAAATTTCTCTTTTAGAGATGTTCCTATAGAAATATATATCTTCCAGGAGACTTTGGAGAGAGAATACCCAGAGATATCGATACTCCCATCGACCGCATCTTCATCTTCAACTAGTCAAGCACCATCACCTGGTCAGAGACCACCGAATCCTGCTGATCAGGTAATTTTGAAACTCACACACTGCACCTGTTATTTTTTGTAGTATTTTGTCTAACGTTTATTTCATCCATATTTCACCATATTTTATGTATTTACCATTGAGTATCTTAGTTACCAGTGAGAAAAATGGAAGTCAAACTATGGGCCATCAGGTATCTAATTCACAAAACTGACTTACGCTTGTGCATTGACACATGCGTGGATTTTAAAAATGTCTTTGTGTTCTTAGCCATTATGATTTCGTCGCGTGTACTTGTTTTCCTTTAAAATTTGAGTCTTCACTTATTTATAAATTGGATTTTTGTTAATTTGTATTAATTACGGTGTTCAATAATAATAATAGTTATCTTTGTTATTTCACCTAAGATTTCTATATATTTTTTGAATTCAGTATTCTGTATCTCTCTTGTTTAAGTACAACTTTCAATTCCCCATCATCACCAGGTCCAAGCAGTTCAAAGCCTGCTCCTCCAGCAGTATCTAGCAGGCGGCAGAAAGGGCAGCTTGCAAGAGCAATTGAAGATACAACAGCAGTACACCGCATCTTTAGCTGGTCTACCGGGGCTGGCACAAGTTGCGCTGTTCTCTCAGGGGTAAGTTTACTGCTCACCGTCGTCATGCAGCGTTTTTTTTATTTTCAATGTACCAAGGATGTAAATAATACCAATTATATCCTTTCTTACTTCCTTCTAATATTATATACGTAAAAGTTTGCGCTCACTCTTCGCTTAAACGAGTGAACGGATTTGAATGAAATTTAGTATTCAGGTGAGATTTTTCTGAGTGTCGGGAAAATGTTCTGACCGCTCAGGCGTGTCTGGCAGAAAGTGGCTACCAAACCGGTTTTTCATAGCAATTAAATTTCTAACATGCACGTGTGAGAAAATGGGAACTGATTTAAAAAAAAAAGTGTATTAAAAAAGTCTTGTATTATTTTTCTTAATTTATTGCTTCCTACAGTGAGCAATACAGTGTTTATCTGTATATGTATTAAATACTATGTTTCTCTTTTTACAGCGGGTCTCCTTTCCCCCTTTACCCACCGATGCTTTACCCCCCGGAATTGCTGCTGGAGCAGAGCCTCCTGCAGGGCCATCTGCCCCCTGGACTTGACAAGGAGGCCGAGATGATGGCCAAGACGTAAGTTCAATGTAACATTTTATGTCACAAATTATTTATGCCCAATGTCACTGGAGTCCGTGTACGGAAAGAAGGCAATGCGGCACACCACGCAAGAGATTGACTCCTTCGACGAAATCTGTCACGCAACAGCACAGGACTGATAACAATGAAAAAATCGAGAGGAGGCCCAGCAGTGGGATAGTACAGCAAAACACAACACACATATATTATTTTTTGGGATGGCGGAGTGGTAATATGTGCCATTTGCAATCCTACGACACCGGTTTCAATCCTCGCGAAACTCCGCAGAATGCTTACTATACGCAGTTGTGTGAACGCTCTAGGTATTCAGAATTGTATTGGGGGTTAATTTAATTCTAATATGTAGCCGCAAAGTGTTTGCTTGGTACGGCTAACCGATATTGATGGAAGACCAAGGAAATAGTGAGCATCATACGGTCATACGCTATTTTTTAACCCCGAAAAATGACCATTGTCGTATTATTATAATACCAGCTGTGCCGACGGTTTTTCCCACGTGGTCATTTCTTTGGGTTACAAGTTGCCTATGTGTTATTCCAGGACCATAAGTAGGTACCTATAAAGTTAAGTTTAAATTCATTTCGTTCAGCCGTCGTCATAGCTTTTATCGATTGCTCGGCTCCTAATCATCAGATTAGGATACCAAATACGTCAGTTTTTAAGTCAAAACCTAAACTATTCAACAGTGAAATTCACATCTGAATCGGCCCAGTTCGCGCATCACTTTTTTTAAGTGATGCGCGAACAGATATACTACTTTTTTAAAAAAACGTGATCAGTGGCTAATTTTACGTACAAAGTGCGATTTTTGATAAATTATCTACATTGTACAGACTTTTTGATGTTTACTGCTCTATATAAGTATATAGGTATAAGATGTGGCTGTCAAATTATAACCTCCCTATTTCCCTTACCAGCAGACGGACGCACGCGACCCGCGGGCCGCACATGCGCGTCCTGAAGGATGAGCCCATCCCCGAGGGGTACCTGCGGTTCAGGTTCAACGAGGATTGCGCTTACCCGCACTGTGGCTACAGGTCAGTTACATTTTCTTTTAAACATATTTTGATGAGAAGTTTTTTTTAAATGATGTATCTTACATATTGTTTAATACTGACAATACATCAGTAAATAAAAATGATGTATCTTACATATTGCTTAATACTGACAATACATCAGTAAATAAAAATGATGTATCTTACATATTGTTTAATACTGACAATACATCAGTAAATAAAAATGATGTATCTTACATATTTGCTTAATACTGACAATACATCAGTAAATAAAAATGATGTGTCTTACATATTGCTTAATACTGACAATACATCAGTAAATAAAAACACACTGCCTGCACTCAACGAAACCTTGGACAAATGGTTCTGGCCACATTTTTAGGGTTTCGTACCTAGAAAGGAAAAAAGTAACCCCTAAAGGATCACTTCTTTGTCCATCCGTCTGTCTGTACGTTAAGACGCTTTTTCTCAGGAACGCGTTGGAGTTATCAAGTTGAAATTAATATCAAATAAATACCTACTCAAGTCTGCAATCCCTTGGAGCTTCCAAGTCAAACGCAACCAAAAAATTATGTGGCATATTTTGACACTCACAAGGGAATCAAAACCTATATATATATATATATATACTTTCCGTTGACTAGAATAATTAAATTTGGAAAAAACCGTAAATTGTAATTACAACACAAAAAAAAAACATATAATCCAATGATACCGGGTTCGGTCCTATGCTCCGCACCAATCACTTTTCTAAGTTATGTGCGGTTTTCCATGGCTCCGTGCTTCTTATCTCTGCTCCGGAAGGCACGTTTAACTGTCAGTCCCAGCTGTTATTTCTTAATAGCAGTCGTTAAGCCATGTCAGCCTCTCGGGTGGCCTGTCAAACTCTGACACCAGAGGTCAACATTACCTCATACGACAAGCAAACAGTAAAAGAAGGAAATCGTTACAGAAGACAGGATCTACCTTCTGTGTATTTTAACATTTATTTTCAACTTCATGAAACGATTAATTAATGCAATGCAAATGTTATTTCTAGGGAACACCAAACTCACTTCCACTGCACGAGAAAAGACTGCGGCTACTCGTTTTGCGATAAAACTAGATTCGTGCAGCACACGGCCCGGCATGAGAGGTAACAATATTTCTTACAATTTATTTTTCAACACTCACTGGGTTGAACACTGCCTTCATCATGGGTGGAACGTAATATGGAATTGTAATCGTTTATGACGTCAATGCACGTTCCGTCCTTGGCCATTATTCTCTATGAACAGTCACACGCGTAACGCGTCTCGCTGTGGAATCGTGGAAGTACGGCAATTCTCGAACATGCACAAACAATTCCACGCAGATATCTTAACGCGGCGCGTTACGTGGCCGAGTGGCAATAGAGAATAATGGCCCTTGTCATATTTTAACACATTGACAAGGACGGACAGTGCATTGGTATCGCTACCGCTATAGCTTTGAGCTAGGCGATCGCCAGCCAGAAATTAAAATGTGTATTTAAAATGTGGTTTGAAAACGAACAAAGGGTCTTAGTTTTTTTATATCTTCGTGATTTACTTACGCCCGTATTGAAAACAAAACGTGAAGTCACGGCCACTGATCAAACATGAAGCAAACTTTAATAAATCGATACAGGACTTCACAAAAAATAAAATAATACCACTAATATCCTAAAGTGTCGCGTTTCTGACATATTGGAGTTCGAAGATAAGGAGATCTAGGTTGATGTTCGTCTCTATATTTGAAATCCAATACCTATTTACGAAAAGCTTACTTTTTTAAATATTGATGCCTCTATTGGTTTTCGTTTTGTTTCAAAATGGCTGCCTTGTACAAAGGTTAAAAGGCCTATTAGTAAAATTAATGATGTGTCATAAGCTTTCTCAAGCGACTTCAAAAAGGAGGAAGTAGGTTCATTCGACTTTATTTTGTAATCGATATAATGTTAATTGCTTACTATATTTCCAGGTTGGACACGCTGATGGGTGGTGACTTCCAGCAGTACCGAGCCAACGTGTACTGCCAGCGGCCAGACTGTCCTCACGCGAGCACATTCAGTAAGTATTGTACGTTGTATATCACATTCACTATTTTTATTAACAACTAGGTACGAGTAATCGCCATGCTTCCAAATGCTTCTTAATTTTCTTTTTCTTTTTTATACGCTTTATATTAGCTTCACTTGTATGTTTGTATGTTTGTAACCGACTCCTTTGACCCACTTTAAATAGTCAGATTTCATTCAAATTTTGCACACCTGTCAAAGACCGATGACGATGCAATAATTCGAAAAAAAAAACTAAAAAGTAGAAAATAAATAATAGTTTAAAAAAACTAAAAAAACAAGCTTTATATAGAAAACCAAACTAAAAAATAGAAAATAAATTTTAATAGTGTAAATAAGAAAAAATGTTTTATATAAAAAAAAGCGTGGGGTGCTTCTCATATCTGTCAATGAAATATTTATAACTATTGACCCAAGCACCCCACGATTTTTTTGAAATAAAACATTTTTTTTCTTATTTACACTATTAAAATTTATTTACTATTTTTTAGTTTGGTTTTCTATATAAAGCGTGTTTTTTAGTTTTATTAAACTATTATTTTTATGTTAGAAACTTTCACGCAAGTGCCAACAACAAATACACGAAGTTTCAATTCAATCAGATGAACAATGCGTGAAAATGTAGAAGATATTATTTTATATGCGTGTCCGATACGCACTTGGCCAGATTTTTATGTCAGAAACCTTAACGCTAATGCCAACAACAAAAGTAAAAAGTTTCAACAAACATTCAATTGGATGAACGCGTGCGCGCATAGAAGATGAACAAACTGACAAAAAAAATATTATTTAATATATAATTTAAAAAAAAAAAAGAGTATATTTAAACAACAGTGAAAAGAGATAGACGGAGATAATATTTAAATGTTTATGAGGAAATAAAATACAGTGCGCTTATAATTAAATAATAAGCAGTGTAATATAACACCATTCTGGTGATATTAAAATAGATGTTGTATTATGTAAAAAATGGCAATCTTAACTTTAAAATAATAAAACCTAATAACTGATTCTTTCACACAGACACCGGCCAGAACAAGGCGTCCCACTTCCACTGCCTAAAGTGCGAGTTTGTGTGCACCGACACCAACAAGGTCGTAGCCCACCGGCGGCAGCATCAGAAACTTGACTCCATCCAAGCTGCTGGCTTCGAAAAGTTCCCTCCAAGCAAAGGTAAGAGAACACATTTAGAATGTAAAAACACTGGCACATACACAGATTGGCGAGAAAAAGCATGGATTGACTAGAGCAAACACGGATTGGCTACAACAAACACAGATTGAAGTCAACATTAGAAACGGGCTATTTACCATACATTTAGTTCTGAGTTTCAGCAAAACAACACGGATAAACTTGGTAAATATCCCGTTTCTCATGTTGACTAGTGTTAATGATCATGTCAGTTTATAAACTTCTGAACACAGATTGGCTAGAACAACACACAAATTAGCCAGAACAATCACTGGTTGTCTAGAACAAATTCAGATTAGCTAGAACAACACACAGATTAGCTAGATCACGCAGAGACACTAAAGGTAATTAACGTCCCGGGATTTGACGAAACGATATAAACAGTTATGAAACAGTGAAAATAATGACCTGATGATGAAAAATAGACAACAAAACTGTACAAGGGGATCTAATGAGTAATATTTGAATGAACACGTTGAGTTTGCATAAAAATGAGATTTTCTACATCAGTACGCACGCAGGATCCTTAAACTAATCTCGTTTTCTTTCTTCCAGGTTGCGGCTACGAGCCCCAATGCATACACAGCAAGAAGCAAACTCATTATCATTGTCTGCAGTGTGGGTTCGCAGTCCTCGGCCTTTCACAGATGACCTCACACAAGTACAAACACCAGGACAATCTTGGTCCATCCACCAGTGGCACCAACTGACCTCGACAGGTTGACATTTCGGAGGGTGATTTGAAAATAGTGATGACACTTAGTAGTTTAGAAATAGTTGATTGTAAGGCGGGAGAGAAAAGTTATTACTCCTAAAACAATGGCTTTTGAGGATTTAACAGTGTAGAGAAGAAATTATTTAACTAGGATACTAGACAATAAAAACACGGACTTGACTGGAAGCAATAAATTGGTAGAATTTCACATAAATCTACCAAGGGTAAACCAACCAAGGCTTTTGTAAGCTAACCACAGGTTTTGTAATTTACCAAGCGTTATGTAAATCTACCAAGGGTTATTTAAATCTACCAAGGGTTTTATAAATCTACAAATTATGGTAGATTTCTATACTATTATGCAATTGTCCCTCAAAATTGTGCCTTAGATGCAAGTAGTTTTGGACCTGAATGTAATTTCGTGGCAAATGTGTGTGCCAAATGAAAACGTAGATATAGATGTTAATTGTTGAAGATTGAACAATATTTATGATTCTTATGACAATGCATAGTGTTTGTAGTGCGAAATAGGCGTTTTCCTAAAAGTGTGAACGACTTAAAGTGTTCCAAAAATGTGCGTATTGTAGAATGCATGTTTAGTTTAAATGTGTGTACTTCCTAATTCCTGACCAACTTAGAATGTAGTTTATATATTAAAAAGTATATTTATTATTTTCCCCAATTAAAAGACATTTTTACGAATAGTATTATTAATATAGATTTCGTGAAAAAATACAATATAGGGCAATAATTGGGTTAAGAACACCATTTTGTGCCTGGGATTAAAAATTTGAGACAATATCACGTTCAGTCATGATTTCTGTTAGGTCCAAAATAATTGTAAATAAATAAAATACGACTTCTGCAATCATTTCACGACCAAACAGATAACAGAAATTGTGTCCAAACGAAATAGTTTTACAATCGAAAATTATATTTAATAAAACATATTTAAAGTGTCAATTCTATATCAAAAAACATTGTAAATAAGAATAGATTATAAAAAATATATATGTTAATAAAATTGTAATTGTTACAAAAATATAATTGGTATAAAAATATAATTGTATAAAACAATTTTAGGTTTAAAATCAAGTGCTAATGTTGTGATTCATGAGGTAGCCATATTTCGCCATACTCCTTTATAGTAAATATTTTCGTGATCAGTATTAGTAACCTAAATGATCCTTCAAAAATGAACCTTTTGCATTCCTGATATTTGATTCCTGGCGTCCGTTAGCCATTTAGTTAATAGAAAATGGTCGATATTTATAGATTTTCAGCCATTTTATGACCAAACGTTCATACCCTATTCCTAGAGTGTATCAGTATTTTTGTAGCTTAAGATCTGTCCAGTTGTTCCTATTGTGTCATCTTCGACATTAATTTTATTGTAATCATTACATATTTATTACAATACTTGGTTCATTTTTATGTTTTATTAAAATAATTGGTTCATTTACAATAATCGTGTACACATCTACAACTCGGACCTTAATATTTTTAGTCGTAGAATATTGATTTATTTTTAAAAAGTATTTGTCAAGTTTGAAATAGTTACTAACGAATTTATTGGAATCAAATATTAAATTGTGTCATATGTAATCTTATCTATTTAATTTTTACACAAAAAACGTGCACCAAACCTATTTACCCTTCTGAAATAAAAATATATAATCTTTTTTGTTTCACACAGAAGATTCCAGAATTAATTATTTAATTCTGAAATCTTCTGTAATTGTAATTTTTATTTATTTAAAAAAAAAATAGTCCCGTGCCATAAGATCATTAGTCACACTTTATTATTATTAATTTTGAATACAATTTAGTATTTTTACTTTGCCTTCTTCGATTATTTCTAACCACATTACCCAATTTCTTGTTCAATCGAATTTGCAATAATTTACTTATTTATTAACTCTTTATTGGTTGTTACAATTCTTTGTTTTTGTTGTCTAATTTTACGTTTAATGTTTTTATTTTATACTCATTATTCTCTAAACAATCTTTTTCATATAAAAATGTAATGTAATCACATATTTATGTATTTTAGCATATGTAGGTTTAATTTTAGTATTCATAAATTAATTTTTCCTGACGTATCCAGTATTTTGTCTGCGCAAGTATAGAACATGGAGTGTTTAACATTTTTATGTAAAATATGTGTTTGGTACAAAATTTGACTTTGTAGAATTATTTGTATCATTTGTAAGTACTGACATCTCTATAACATTGTGTTGAGATTATAAATTGGTATTCGATAAAATAGTTTAGTGTTGTTTACCTCATGAGTTCTAGAAATAAAACAAGATATTCATAATTTTCTGTGATTTTATTTGGAACTAGCTGTACCCGCGGCTTCGCACGCTTGGTCTTTTCTTTAGGTTCAAAGTACCATAATGTGCTATTCCAGGACCAATATACCAACATTTGATCAACATTTCTTCAGCCGTCAAAAATACTTTTATCAATTGCTCGGCTTCTAACTCACCGGATTGACCACAAGTTTTCAAATCAAACCCTAAGCTATCTAACAATGAAAACCGCATTGTAATCGATCCAGTCCATGACCAATATACCAACATTTGATCAAAATTTCTTCAGCCGTCAAAAATACTTTTATCAATTGCTCGGCTTCTAACTCACCGGATTGAGCACAAGTTTTCAAATCAAACCCTAAGCTATTTATCAATGAAAACCGCATTGCAATCGGTCCGTAGTTTTTACGTGATGCGTGAACAAACAAACATACAGACAGAAAGACACGATTAAAAAATATTGTTATATACTTGTTCAATACTTTTTCTAAGCACCCAAGAGCATTTTTCTATTAATCTTCTTTGTGCAGCCTTCTTCGTACCTATTGCTTTATTATAAGTATAGATATATGACCGTGTCAATTTGCATAAAAAAACCGTCCAGTAGTTTCAGCGTGATACGTGCTCTTTTTAATAAATTTCAACGCCTATCCTGCGGGAATTTATTAAATTTTTCGGGATTTAAAGTATCCTATGTCCTACCTCGTAGTATGAATTCAAATCATACCAAGTTTCAATTAAATTCATTCAATAGTTTCGGCGTGATGCCTAGCCAAGATACAGACAGACAGACAGGCAGACAGACAGACAAAAAATTTAAAACATACAGTTTTGGCTTCAGTATCGAATATTGAGTACCCTCCAAAAAAAATTACAAAATATCTTCAACTAGTTTTCCCGCCCGCGACTTCGTACGCGCGGACTACTGTTTATCGCGAAAAAAACCTTTATATCTTATTTTCTTATTTTTTGAATCTTATTTTCTTCTAGGATATTAAAAACCAATGCAATAGCACAGAATAAATAATAGTACAAGTAACCATAGTAGGTATAGCACCACTCTTGATGTTTTTGACAGACTTTTTATTTCGTTTCCATGGCAACCACATACCATTCTGTGATGACAACCGTTTCTTACAGTGAGTAATCAACATTTTTCAGTTTTCCCGTGGCAACTTACAATTTTCCGGGATAAAAAGTATCCTATGTATCCTATGTGTCCTATGTATGTTGTATGTTATCCAGGGTATAAGCTATCTCCATTCAAAATTTCAATAAAACCCGTCCAGCCGTTATCACGTGAAAGCTGGCATGGGTGCGACATGGGCACTTGACTTGATGTTCGTCTTACCTATGTTCATTTTAAGACCTACCTGTTGCGAATCAATATTGAGGTCACTGAGCATTGTGCTTAGGTCTTCCGGGGTTTCTGCCATGATGACTATATCATCAGCAAATCGAAAGTGAGTGATGAATTCGTCATTGATGTTAACACCATGTCCGTTCCAGTTCAGAAGCTTGAATTTATCTTCCAGTGCAGAGATGAACAGTTTCGGAGAAATAACGTCTCCCTGTCTCACCCCTTTTTGCAAGTTGATAGAATTCGTGCTCCGATCTTGGAGACGGACAGTCATGGTGGCCTTGCTGTACAAACATTTCAACACTTCGATGTACCGGTAGTCAATCTGACACCGCTGTAATGACTGTAGCACTGCCCAGGTCTCGACTGAATCAAAGGCTTTCTCGCAGTCCACAAACGCTAGACATAGTGGCCGATTATACTCTTCGGTCTTCTGTATAATCTGCCGGAGCGTATGGATGTGGTCTACGGTGCTAAAGCCCTTCCGGAATCCAGCTTATTCGGCTGAAAGTCGTCGAACCTACGAGCCAGACGGTGTAACTACTCTCCAAAACAGCTTATAGACGTGGCTCAGCAGTGAAATGGGCCTATAATTCTTCAAGAGGGTGTTATCACCTTTCTTGAAAAACAACACCACTATGGTTCTGTGCCACGTCTCTGGCGTAGTACCCTCGAGGATGACCGAGTTAAACAGCCTCTGAAGAACTTTAAGTACCGGTTTTCCACCCGCTTTCAGTAGCTCTGTCGTTATTCCATCGTCCCCTGGTGCCTCAATCCAATCAATGTCATCGGATGTTATCTCTACGCTAACCTTCTTAGCGGCCACGAGTACTAGAGCGTATTTCGCTAGTTAGCTGTTTCAGATCCGAAGATGGCAAAGGATTCTTTGAGCGAAAAGTAACATTTACGTCAGGCGCTTGTGTAGTATCTTGAACCGGAGTAGCGGAATTCTCTCCGAGGGACTTTTTTGTATCACATATACACATATACACCAATCTCCTCCACACTTGGTACTCTTCCTCCTATGCAAATGGCTGTATGATACGCCTTTTTGCAAGATGCACGAGAGCAGACAATGTATTTTTCCTCCGTTAGAAACTCGCTCAGGCACCCAGCACAAGAACAAAACTAAGAACGCGGCATCTTTTACTCAAGGCTCAAGGCAACTGTATATATACGTAACGATAATTAATTCCTTGCTCAAGGTCTTTGTGTTGTAGATGGTAGTAGTCACTTTTCGATGGTCGCAGATAATGCTCTGTGGCCTATTGGCTTGAGCGCTCGACTTTCGCTGTAGACGTTTCCCGGTTCAAATCTATCCGTATCAATAGATGCGCAATAATTTGCACCACACAAAATTTTTACCTCGTAGGCGGGAGCTCCAGTAGGTGCTCCTATGCGGTGCAGAGGTGGCTGGGGGAGTCCTCGAGTAGGTAGACGGGCGCTCCATATGCTCCAATGTAGCCACAAACAATTCAACAAGCTTGAGTGCCACGTCCGCTCAGTACTGAGTCCACTGGTCATCGAGTTGCGAGCTACCCTGAAAGTTTCAGCCGGATAGCTAATCGGGAAGTGCTCGAAATTTAAATTGCAAGATTCCACCCGGAACGACAAACAAGAAACAAAAAATCATTAACAGCCTGCATTAGTCCACTGCTGGCCATAGCCTCTCCTTATGCGCGCTATTGAGCCCGATCTTCGGCTCTTCTCATGTAATTGCTGCCAGCTACTTTGCGCAGATCGTCACTATCTGGCCGGAGGGCGTCTTACCTTGAACTTATTCTGTGATCCTACACTATGTTTGCCTATATAATGCGTGGTCTCCACTAAAGTACTCGCTTGTCCCATCTATTATCGGTTCTTTGACTTATGTGACTGGCCCATTGCCACTTCAGTTCACTAATTCTTTGGGCTATGTCGGTGTCTTTCGTTCTCTGCCGGATAACCGTTTCGGTTACGATCCCTTCGAGCATAGCCTGCTATGGACCTCACAGTCATTGTCTACTTTTCGGCTCCGTTTGCCGTTATCATAACTATTTTTCATAACTAGCTACGTAAAAGGACGTTTATTTTTGTTTTTAGACATTGTGGGGTGGGCGATGAGAAGACATGACGAAGTTTTCCAAATTCTGCCCAGCCGAATCCGTTTATCAGCTTCCCTTTCAGTTGTTTCTGCCCACGTAAGAGTTTTCCCTACACAGACACACTCCTGCACAACTTCTAGAGTTATGCCACTGACGCCTATTGTTTGCGGTGCAATGTATTTATTGATCATCAATTTTGTTTTGTCAATGTCAATGCAGAAGCCTGCTAGGGTCAGCATTTATTGCAACTCTTGTAGCGACTACGCCATATAAGCACAGAAGAAATAATAGTACTAAATATAAGGACGATATCGTCTGCGAATCTCAAGTTGTTTTAGCTTAGGGACTATGTAGACGACGTTTTACGCTCACACTTCTAACGAATCAAAAGACTCATTCGTTTTGCTTATTTTTAAATATGGCTCTGTTTAAACTTATTAGATATAGAACCCTAAAAATTACCTAGATATATCTTTGTTTATATGATATTTCGTGTTACGATTTGGTTCGTATCGCCAACACAATCGATTGGTGCAATAATAGTGTTATTTAATGTTTAACCCCTATCCCGTAGGAACCCTTGTTATGTATGGCAGCTCCACGTAGAGTGCTACCCTGCATTATACTTCAACTGAACCAGTGACCTCAATGCAGGCCACGAGGCGCGGATGCAGCACGCACTGCTCCGCGGCGCATCTCTCAATTCTGCACTTCGGTACCTAGCATTGGGCCGGTAGTACACATTACTTTAGGTTAGAATGTAAAATGTAGTTTAAATACATTAATAAACCTAGTTATAGCACATTTGGGTTTCTTTGCATCCTCCGGCTGCGGCCTCCGTAATTGGCGCAGTCGGTAAGATGTTCAAAGATAGGGTCGCTAAACAGGGGCCCGACCACATAACTTAGCTTCAATCGGATTGTCAGTATCTATATTACTAATGTCTTGCGATAGAGTCGAAATTGCTATGAAAAAAGTGATAATCCGATTGTAACCAAGGTCTGTAATCGGGCTGCAGGGCCTCTTCGAGCATCCAGAACCTACGGGAGACGCACACCGGAGGAGCATCCGAAAATCGACGCAGCAAAGATACCAAAAATATAAATGTAATGGATAGAGGAGAGCAATCATAGTATTTATCTATAGTACTCACGTACTATAGATGAATACTATGGTTGCTCTCCTCTATTTTAAGTCCATTACATTTTTACCTTCAGTGTTAAAATGTAATTCCTAATTTAATTCCAAGATTTACCAATCGAGGCAATCGCGGATCCTTAGATATAGATTAGATAGACATGGTTCTCTCCTACTATATAAGTCTTCTTACATTTAACCCAAAAAAAGAACTTGGTATTTTGTCTAAGGTTAGGCGTTACTTCACACCGGGACAGCTTTTGAAACTTTATCAAGCACAGGTCCGATCTTGTATGGAGTACTGCTGCCACCTCTGGGACGGTTCTGCCAAGTATCAGCTCGAGTCTTTGGATTCAATTGAGAGACGTGCTATCAGGCTCATTGGGGATGACACTCTGGTAAAGAGTAAGCTTCAAAGTCTGGCGCATCGACGTGAGGTAGCAAGCCTGGCGGTATTCTACAGATTGCACTATGGAGAGTGTGCACAAGAACTGCACAACCTGCACATTTCCCCATCACCTTTCCATCACCGTACGACTAGACGATCAGCAAAGCGCCACCCTTTCATGGTTGAAATACCTCGCACAAGAACGAAGCGTTACGCTTCTTCATTTATTATAAGAACTGCAAAGGAGTGAAATGCCCTACCCTCGTCAGTGTTTCCGGTAAATTATAACCCCGGTGTGTTGAAGTCAAGAGTGAATAGGTATCTACTAGGCAAGCGTGCTACACCTTCGACCACATCATCGCATTCTATCAGGTGAGATCGTGGTCAAACGATGGCTTAGTCCGTAATAAAAAAAAAAGAAGACATCGGAAGATTTGAACACAGATATAGAAAAATTCATAAGACTCGTCCAAGAAACAGCTTGAGAAAACACACCAGAAATTAATAAAAAGACGAAACGAAACATGTACCGCTTAAGAATCAAACAACTTCTAATGGAAAAAAAGGCAAAGGCAAAGATGGCATCAATCTAGGTGCCAAGACAAAAAAAAACTCGATAATCTAAATAAACAAGTAAAGAGGTAATCCAGTGTTTTTTTACGATGACTCCACGTATCTTTAAAAGCTAAACAGGACGCAGTACAGACTAATCACTATTACTCTCTATTACTAAGAATTTTATAAAACCGATGGTCCAAATTCCTCCGATTAAAATGGCAAACAGAAAATTGGTAGGAAAGAACGAGCAAAATGCTAAAAGATTTGCAGAAAATCTTGAAACCATCATTCAACAGAATGAAGGTGAAACAAATGAATCTCTTAATTTGGGCGAAGCCATAGAGATGCATGGTGAGGCATGCATCTCTATGGCTTTGCTCAGTACGCGAGTGGCATACGCGAGAAGATCTCCAGTAGACCGGTTTCGGCGAAATCCGTATTGTCGGTCACTGAGAAGTTCATTGTCTTCAAGGTATGCCAAGAGCCTAATGTTTATGACACGCTCCATACACTTACAGAGTAAGGAGGTAATCGAGATGGGACGATAATTGGACGGATCAGCACCACTACCCTTCTTTGGTACTGGTTGTACATTGGCAAGCTTCCAGCTCTTCGGAACTTTACCTGAGTGAAGAGAGAGGCGGTACAAACTCGTTAAGATGGGAGACAATTCGGGCGCACAGTTTTTCAACACAATCGCTGGAATACCATCAGGACCACTGGCCTTGTTCACATCTAGAGCTCGAAGCGTTCTGAGAACCTCCTTCTGGCGAATGCGAATTTCGGACATAAAAACCCCGCAATGAGGAAGGCAGGAAGGTGTCTTGCCAGAAGCATCTAGATGCGAGGCTTCTGCAAAAAGAGAAGCAAATAAATTCGCTTTGTCTCCAGCAGTGTGAGCTAGTGATCCATCAGGTTTCAGCAATGGTGGCAGTGAGGGGCGGCAGAAGTTTACTTCGACCGACTTGGCCAGGGACCAAAAAGCCCTGGCCAAGTCCCGCGGTCTACCCGCGGGGTATGAAGCCAGTTTGGCCCCAATTCGACTAACGTGATCAAAATGGGCCTTCCTAAGTATTTTCTTGCAGGTCTTAGCGGCAACGTTAAATTTTCTCTTCTTAGCCCAAATATCAGAAGACTTGCGCTCTCGAGCATCAGCCCAGTCTAGATATGCCGCACGCTTTAGAGCCACAGCATGACCACAGCTGGATCCAAACCAAGGCTGAGCTTTGCTGGAAAGAGTCTTGTCACTGAATGGAATGAAATATTCCATTGCCTGACATAGTAACTCTGTAACAGCAGACGCGCAAGTCGACGGGTCCTGGGAGATGAAACATGTTTGCCGCCAAGGGTACGATGCAAGGAATTGCCGCATCTCGTCCCAATCTGCTGAGTTGTATCTCCACACGCGCCTATTTCCCTTAAGGCTAGGAACAGGTGGGGAATACACTTTACCAGGCGGACCAGACGGACTTAACCAGGCAGTGATCAGAGCTACCAAGAGGTGGGGATACTGATACGGAGTATCGGTCTGGTTCAGTCGTCATCAACAGGTCGAGACAGTTGGCAGTTTCACCGTCACGGTCATGTACCCGTGTCGGCTCCTGCACAAGCTGAGAGAGATCTAACGCCAGAGCAAGCTTCTGCGTCTCTCTACCAGCGTGGTCGGTTTTTTGGTATGGGACAAGCCACTCCTTGTGGTGGGCGTTAAATCCCTCAAAAACACCAATTGAGCAGACGGGTAGCGCTGTTGGGCCACACTTGCCGCCTCACCTAGATAGTCTACCAATAAAGTCGTCCCCCGATCTCCGCTGTGTGAGCGGTACACACAAGCATACATAATTTTCTCTATGCCCGTGTCCACCAGCACCCAAATCACTGAGAAGTTAGGGTGCTCAAGATTTCGGAGAAGCAGACAGCAAATATCATCACGGGCGTATACACAAACGCCGGCATTTGGGATAAATAGATGCTCCAAGATATAGCCTGGGTAATCCAAATACGCCGTACAAGCTGGACATCCTATCGACAAGAAGAACAAGTGGGGCTTAGAGGTCTCCAGATGATAATGGACCGGTTGGAGATTGGAGTGAATCCCGCGAATATTCGCAAGATCCACTTTAAGTGTGAGGACGTGCATCTGCCGTTTTAACTTATATCTTCTTTGGACTTTTTTCATGATGTGTTTTTGTGAATAGGTTGGACGAGTAATAGCAAACGAGATGTCGGAATGGTTAACCCACGGAAGTCAAGGCATAACTACGCCATTGAAGAACTTGCGTGGAGACCGCGGGGACGACCGAACCCCCCTGAAATAATACATCAGTTCCTCACATCCGGTCGCCAGCCGGCACAATGAATCATTTCAGGATTTTTCACAAGTGGCGGGGCAGCCTTTCGTAGCTGGCTAAACTACTATTTGGGCCCCCTACAACTTGCGGTCAGCCAGCAGAGAACACCGTGCTTCGGATCCCGCTACCCTCCAAAGCAAGGCCTCCGACGCAGAAACACCATGATTCCGATCACGGTCCACCATTCCAACACAACTGCATCATGTTCAGGGAAGCCGTACGGATGAGTTGTAACTCATCCGTACGGCTTCCCTGAACATCATGATGGAACACGACAAATTGTTTGGCATCAAGACTTTGTCCAGGGGGTGGTAATATAAAAAGCCGGCGGCCGAAGCCTACCACCAGGTTATTCGGTTGGTCTTTTGGCACCACCCGATGGTCACGTGTAGGACATCGAGGGCTGAATCCTACGGACGCGAGCAAACAATAAACCCTCAGTGGAACATTGAGGTCTATACGACTCAGGAAACTGATTAACTAGGGACAGATCGGCTTCCTTATGTAAGCCACTCTCACTTATTTCTAAAAGGATTGCAGAGTGATCCGAATTCATATATTGCTATGTTCCACTCTCAAATAGCTATACGATAAATTATTGGTTATAAAAAAGTCCATGAGGTCTGGTTTTTTTTTTGGGATCCATAGGCCAGTAATTTGGCTTTCCAGTAGGAAAAAACATCACATTTGATGTTTCTTATGGCACATAATAATTCTTTACCTTTTGTGGTGGTAAGTCTGGAGGCCCAATACGTGTTTTTAGCATTGAAGACACCTCCTAAGACAAATCTATTACCAAGGCGGTTTTGAAAGCACATATACTGTTTTTTTTTATCATGTACCGAGGTGAGCAGTAGGTAGCAGATACAGTAAGAGGATATGTCTTAGTTTGGAGACAAATCGCCACAGCTTGAATATTTGCTTCTTCGTATTTTGACTCTAAGGTGGAGATTTTCCTTAACAATAACACTACCACCGCTTGCAGAATTATCTAGATGAAGTGCATGATCAACTTAAACCCTTAACCCTTTAAACTTAATGTGAGACCTTCGTAAAGTGCGTTTCCGATATTAGGCACACATCCACGTTTTCTAAATCTAAAATTCAAAATCAAATTCTTTTTTTTTTATTGCATTCCATAATGTAAAAATAAGGTGGTAATAAACATAATGATTATAGTAACAGATCATTAAGGACCCTGTCAGGTACAGCAACTAGAAGAGAGCAGGAGTTATACACCTTCATTAATTATACCTATAACAGTTTCAATAAAGTTAAAATAAATTTTTATTTCTACTTTAGTTAAGTACCTAACATTTTAATATTGTTTGTTATCTTTGAAGAAATCATCCAAAGAATAATATCATTTTTTGATTAGAAACAGTTTTAATTTAGTGTCAAATACATTTTCCTTTCCAATTTCTTTTATACTTTTAGGGATGTGGTTATAAATTTTAATCGACATAACATATGTGATTAAGCTGTGCATTTTTAGTTTTGAGTTTGGAAGTGCTAATCTTTCCTTGTGCCTCAGATTAAATGGACAAGCAGATATGTCTTAAAGTATGGGTACTTTTTTACAAATTTATAATCTTTTAAGATGTATATCGAAGTAAATGTTAAAATCTTGTGCTCAATAAAGTATGGTCTGCAGTATCAGTCGTAACAATATTCAATATTTTTTTGTAGCATAAAAAGATCGTCAATGTCTGTGCTATTTCCCTACAGTATAATTCCATACTGTAGCCAGGCATGCGTTTAGGCATAGTATGCAGAAAGAGCTATCGCAAGGTCTGTAGTTTTCTTCAATTCGCTTAAAGCATAGTGAAGCTATTAAGCTTTGATTTAACTCTTTGAAGATGTGGTTTCCATTTACGTTATAGACCGCCCATTGTATCTATTGTTTATGTTATTTCTATTTTGTAATTTGTTTAACTGATTCATTTATTCGTCTTAGACGTAGCTGTTTTGGCGTTATTTTCATATTTTTTTAATCTTTCGTCGAATGTTGAAATGAACTTATATTTCGTCTAATTAATCGACTTCAGAAAAGGAGATGGTTATATGTTCGGCTGTATGTTTTTTTTTCACTATTTGCTAAAGAGGAGCCTGTGGGATCTTTTCTTTGCCTCTTGAATTTACTTGGGCGTAAGACATGGTATCAATGATTGTACATTGATTTAGCTTTTTTTCGCCATGGCCATACTGTTTTTCACTAATTTCATTACGTTGGCATAATGCACAATATTTTTTCGAGCTTTTATTCTGGATAAGCTGGTTTTTTTAAGCTATAGGACATCCTCTGTAGTTAGCTGGATATGGATCTCCACAGTGGATGCACTTTGGCTTCTCCTCTCTAGGAGTTGTGCAGTCCTTGGTAACCTGTGCATTTAACACACCTCGGTTCTTTAGCCACTCTCTCTTAGTGCAAATCTCTTGCACTAAGGAACAAGTTTGGCGGTCTTTAGTGGTTGTATTTCAAAATGGTACCCTAAGACAATTTTGATGTTAAATTTTTTATTTGTATCCTCGTCATTTGTAAAAATAAACATGCATGTATTGAGTGGTTCTTTAGTTTTCTATCTCAATTTGTGGACAGATTTAACGATTTTGTAGCCTTTGCTATGTAGGTCTTCAACATTATTTCTAGCTTGCACGTGTAGTGCAATTTGTTAACCATCACTCTTATTGACAAACTCTTTCACTACTTCTTTTGGCCTCTCTTGCTTGTTTTCATAAGAGTGCCAGAGGCAATTGTTATGTTTAAGGGCTTTTGTTATCATCCTGTACGATTTCTCATATGTGGCATTGACTCTAACCGTGTCCCCATTCCTCATTTTAATGCTGAACGCATCCACTGATTGGTTATTTGATATAGTCAAAAAAAACTGGTAGTTTTTATGCCATCTACTAAATAGGTGGTGGCAATAGTTTTTTTCTGCTTTTTTCTTATTTATTTATTTATTTAAGAAACACCAACAGTATACATATTAAATATTATAAAGAGTAACACTTTCATAAGACTATAACAGGTGCCATAGCATAATCAAATTCCGATATGCATACCTTTTAAAGGTGTTTACAACATTCACCATTAACGGAGTGAAACGGAAAAAATAAAAGAAATTATAAAAATGCTAGCAAATGAAAACTAAGCTAGGTAGGTGCAATACTTAACTGTGAATATAAAAAGTATAACATGAACACTTACATATGTACCTACATAATACTAGAATAATAAAAATAATACTATAAAAACTTACATTATTAAAATTACTATACAGCTATGATACAATGATCACTACAATAATAAAAAACAAAATAAAATCATTTTTGCAAAAATTACATATATTTCAGAGCATGCTTCCATGTAATTTGTTCTTAAACACATTCAATGAATCGTGAAAGATATCAAGATCACTCAAAGAACAATTAAATTCATTGTATGTACGACATATTCTTAATAGAGGAGAGTTATGTGCTAAGTTTGTTTTGGCGGATGGAACAAAAAGGATTATTGAGATTCTCTGGCGCGGATAATGGTAAGGAACGTTTAGGGAAATGTCATCTAGAATTGAAGGACAATCTGTTAAGCTGTGTAGTGCTTTATTAAGAAATGTGAGATCGCGAATTTTCCTTCTTTCACGCAATTTATGCATTTTAAAGAAGGATAAACGATTTTCGTAAGGACTTCTATGAGAGATACCTGGACAAGAAAAGGCCAACGATCTTGTGAATTTGTAGGGACCTTTCCTATTTTCCCTTGTCCATTATTTTGCATCCTACACACTTATTTATTTATAAACAAATAATATATATATATATATATATATATATATATACCTATTATAATTATATTGTACGTTTATATAACAACATTTATTTATTTATACTAAATTAAAGGACGAATGACGTGCCGGCGCGCCGGGAGTAAATAGTATAAAGGAGTCGCGCACCGGCTCTCGGCACCGCGCTGCGGTGGAATGTAAACAAAGACGCGCGGCGCACGCGCATCTCCAGTTAGTCTGCGACCGGCGCTCACGCAACGCGCAGCCTATGTCGCAATAAACAAATTCGTCCGCTCGGAACATCGCCGTCTTATTTACATCGACCTGTGCTTCAGTACTCCATCATCTGAACAATAATTTAGTCGACACGACCAAACTGGTGACCTACGTTGAACGCTGAATGAAAACCACAGCAGCGAAAATGAGTGACAGTGAATCGGCAACATCGGGACATTCACAAGATGGCGCAGGTACTAGCAGCCAACCTCCGCCCGCAGGGCGCGTTTCCACTGCACCGTCCGACATTTGTCGAGTTGGTATTCGTGTGCCACCCTTTTGGCCTGAAGAACCTGAAATTTGCTTTGCGCAGGTGGAGGGTCAATTTTCGATTACTGGAATCACATCCGATGCGACGAAATTTAATTATGTCATTGGGCACCTGGACCCCCAATACGCGAAAGAGGTCAAAGATATCATTGTGTCCCCACCCGATACAAACAAATATGAGAAACTCAAATGCGAATTAATCAAGCGTCTGTCAGCATCTAAGGAGAAGAAAGTGCATCAACTTCTTATGCACGAAGAGTTGGGCGACAGAAAGCCGTCGCAATTTCTAAGACATCTTCAAAGTCTCGCCGGTTCCGGCGTACCTGAAGACTTTCTTCGCACTATATGGAGCAGTCGTCTTCCCAGCAATATTCAGACAATTTTAGCATCGCAACCTCATAGCTCCTTAGAGGCGTTAGCTGATCTGGCAGACCGCGTGCAGGACATCGCATTACCAGGACGACAAGTTGCAGCGACATCATCAGCTATACCTGGATCTGTTGCGGATTCAATGGCAAGTGAGATAGCGGAACTGAAACGTGCTGTGAAGAACCTGACGTTCCAACTGGACAGACAATCTCGGCCACGAAATCGTTCTGGAACTTCCGGAGAAAAACGAAGCCGATCTACAACTCGCTCGGACTCCAACTATCGCAGGTATCCTTTATGCTGGTACCATTCTAAGTTCGGCGCGAAGGCAAGTTACTGCCAAAAGCCCTGCGACTACGGAAAGGCGGGAAACGTGCAGAGCGGTCGATAATGGCGACATCCGATTGCTCTCCCTCTACTGGTCGCCTGTTTGTAACCGATCGCAACTCGAAGACACAATTTCTTGTAGACACCGGAAGCGACCTTTGCGTCTTCCCACGAGCTGCGCTTCATGAACGACGGGAGAAAACAAACTACCAGCTGTCTGCGGCTAATGGAAGCGTCATTAATACCTATGGTTACATCCAGCTTAATTTAAACATAGGCCTTAGGCGTAATTTTCCATGGAACTTTGTGGTGGCGGATGTAACCAAAGCTATTATTGGCGTCGATTTTTTAAATTATTATAGTTTAACTGTCGACGTTCGCAATCGCCGCTTAATGGACAATATCACAACTCTGTCAGCAACTGCTCAAATTGATAAATGTGTCAATACTATTTTATCGGTCAAGGTCTTGACTGGAGATTCGCGGTACCATGCCATATTAAGTAAGTTCCCCGAAATTACCAGACCAGCTGGCACGCCACGCGTCCCTCCCACACACAATACAGTGCACCACATTCGAACCACATCCGGTCCCCCAGTATCTTCCTCCCCTCGCAGGTTAGCCCCTGATAAATTAAAGATTGCACGTGACGAGTTTCAGCTGATGCTGAATAGCGGTACTGCTCGTCCATCAGAGAGCCCTTGGTCTTCTCCCCTACATTTAGTGCCTAAGCAGGATAGTGGCTGGCGCCCTTGCGGAGACTACCGTATGCTGAACTCAAGGACCATCCCCGACAGGTACCCTGTTAGGCATATTCATGACTTTGCTCATAGCATCGCAGGGTGCAAGGTCTTCTCCACGATTGACCTGGTGAAAGCATATAACCAGATCCCTGTCAATGAGGAGGATATCCAGAAGACCGCCATCACAACGCCCTTTGGTTTGTACGAGTTCCCATACATGACTTTTGGTCTACGGAACGCGGGACAGACATTCCAAAGGTTCGTTGACGAAATGACTCGAGGGCTGGACTTCTGTTATGCCTACATTGATGATTTCTTGGTCTACTCGAAGGATCCTGGTCAGCATGAGGATCACCTCCACCAACTCTTCGAGAGGATGAAACGATACGGCATACTGGTGAATACTTCAAAGTGTGTTTTCGGTGCAACTGAGGTAACATTCCTAGGGTATCACATTTCATCAGCAGGTACCAAGCCCACGGAAGCCAAGGTTCAGGCCATCAGAGATTTTCCTGCCCCCAAGACAGTCAGACAGCTCAGGAGATTCTTAGGTATGTTAAATTTCTATCGGCGATTTATACCTAACGCCGCACAAGCCCAAGCCCCTCTTAACGCTCTTTTGACTGGCTCGGTAAAAGCGTCACATCCTGTTGACTTAACTGGAGATGCACTCACAGCTTTTGAGCAGAGCAAAGAGGATCTCAGCAACGCAGCATTACTGGCACATCCAGACTGCGAAGCCAAGCTTGTACTCGTTACTGACGCGTCTGATGTTGCTTTAGGTGCCGTCTTGCAGCAATACAAGGATGACGAGTGGCAACCTTTAGCTTTCTTTTCGCGGAAACTAAGTACCTCGCAACAGAAATACTCACCATATGATCGCGAGCTGCTTGCCATCTATGAAGGTATTAAGCACTTCCGCCACATGTTGGAAGCTAGACACTTCATTGTTTATACCGACCATAAGCCGTTGTGCTATGCCTTCCACGATCGGAAGAACAACTGCTCACCCCGTCAGTATAGACACCTCGATCTGATTTCGCAGTTTACAACAGATATCCGACATATTTCTGGCAAAAAGAATATAGTCGCCGACACGCTATCCCGTGTCGAAGAACTGCAAAATCCGGTCGATTATGATGTGCTGGCAAAATCGCAAGCCTCAGACCCAGAGTTGTCCATACTTCTCAAAGAAGAGACATCGCTTCTTTTAAAAAAGATGATACTGGACGGTAGCCACACAAAACTTTACTGCGATGTTAAAATGCCGATGCCAAGACCCTTCGTGACCAAACCTCTTCGAAAACAAGTTTTCGACTGCTTGCATTCTTTAAGCCATCCTGGCGCAAAAGCAACTGCCAAATTAGTAGCAGGGCGATTCGTTTGGCCAGGCATTCGAAAAGACTGCGTCGAATGGTCACGATCGTGCTTGGCTTGTCAAAGAGCGAAAGTAAATCGCCACGTATCCGCACCGTTGGGTACGTTCGATTTGCCCCGCACAAGGTTTACTCAGGTTCATATTGACCTTATTGGACCATTACCTCCATCGCAAGGTTATCGTTACTGTTTGACAGCTGTCGACCGATTCACTCGATGGCCCGAAGTCGTGCCTATAGTGAATATGACCGCTGAAACAGTGGGTCAAGGATTATTATCTGGCTGGATTGCTAGGTTTGGCTGTCCCGTGGACATAGTCACGGATCGCGGAGCCCAATTTGAATCCTCATTATTCCAATATTTGTCCAGAATAATAGGGTTCAAACATCGCCGAACTACGGCTTATCATCCCGCATGCAATGGTCTCGTGGAACGATTCCACCGCCAACTTAAAGCCGCCATTATGTGTCACGTTGACACGAACTGGACTGAAGCTTTACCTCTGGTCTTGCTTGGTATACGATCGGCATTCAAGGAGGATTTAAAAGCTTCTTCTGCCGAACTTGTTTATGGTGAGCCCTTAAGGCTGCCAGGCGAATTTTTTCAAGCCAACGGTAGCGGTACTACGGATATAACCGATTTTTCCGCCCGATTACGCTCATTTGCCGAAAAATTGCAACCAGCTCCAGCTTCGCGGCACAACAAATATACAATTTTTGTTTACAAAGATCTCGCTTCATCTAGCCACGTATTTATCAGGACAGACGCACTTCGAGGTGCATTACAACCTTTTTACACAGGACCCCACGAAGTTGTTCAACGTGGTGACAAAGTTTATAAAATTCTGGTCAAAGGTAAACAAGTCACGGTATCTATAGACCGCCTTAAACCAGCCTATATACTTGCTGACATACCACCACCTGATCAACCTGTAGTACAGGAACCCCCAACGCCGAACCCAAATATAAAAACTACTCGTTGTGGTAGACAGGTTCGTTTCCCTGACTTCTATTGCACGTAGTGACGGTCTCTGGAGGGGGGTGGTGTAGGGACCTTTCCTATTTTCCCTTGTCCATTATATTGCATCCTACACACTTATTTATTTATAAACAAATAATATATATATATATATATATATATATATACCTATTATAATTATATTGTACGTTTATATAACAACATTTATTTATTTATACTAAATTAAAGGACGAATGACGTGCCGGCGCGCCGGGAGTAAATAGTATAAAGGAGTCGCACACCGGCTCTCGGCACCGCGCTGCGGTGGAATGTAAACAAAGACGCGCGGCGCACGCGCATCTCCAGTTAGTCTGCGACCGGCGCTCACGCAACGCGCAGCCTATGTCGCAATAAACAAATTCGTCCGCTCGGAACATCGCCGTCTTATTTACATCGACCTGTGCTTCAGTACCCCATCATCTGAACAATAATTTAGTCGACACGACCAAAAATTTTTCTTTGCGTATCCACCCGACAACTTTCAGATCAAGTGCAGGATATCCATCGGTGCAAACTGGTGGATCAATCTGTGCTTGATCGACTGCGCTTGGAGGTGTTGCCTAATCGCAAGACTTCAGCCTCGAGGGGTACCATGTATGCCCACCCATAGACGTAACCTAGCTTTAATGGGAGCCTTAGACTCTTTGCTAGCGCCATACCTTTGGACTAGCGAAGACTTAATAGATACCCACATGCAGGAGCAAGTAGTATTGTGGGGCTATTGCGGCATGTCGCGTGACTCGTGCTATTATCAGATACAACTTAAGATCAGAGAACTCATGAAGACAAACCTAATGAGCCCAAACTTTAAGCGATTCCATCACTTGATTGTTGAGTTCTTGTGACTACCTTTCAGCTCCATCATCAGACCCTGGATACAACTTAAGACCAGAGAACTCTTATAGACAATCCAAATGAGCCCAAACTCGAAGGAGTTTCATAATTTGATTGTTGAGTTCCTGTGGTTACCTTCCAGCTCCATCATCAGACCCTGAATACCACATAAGCCTAGATATCTCATCAAGACAAACCAAATGAGTACAAAACAAAGGGGTTTCTATCATTTTGTTGTCGAGTTCCTGTGACCACCTTCCGGCTTAATCATCAGACCAGCTCATTAGTACTATAATATTGTCATCAGAATTGCACCCATGTCAGGGCGGTCGCACTCCGCAACAAGTACAAATATTATACCTAAACTTCGGGGCCGCAATATTAGAGTCAAGCAAGAGAGAGAGTCAAGCGTTATTATTTATTATTATTATTATTAACCTTGCCGCGCTTCTTGAATAGGCGCCAGCAAAGTTGTATGGAATTTCATTACTGTCGTGTTTTGCGGCCAGCAATTTCCTTTGAAAATCCATTATTGTCGTGTTTTTAGTACTATTATTTATTCTGTGGTTTTGTTAACCACCGAACGCGAAAAGAGAGGGGTCGTAGTTCCCAAACGTATGGACCGATATTGATGTTATTTTTTCTGTTTGAAAGCTGATGTGATTGAAATGATTCTTAGCTATTATTGTTGTTGTTGTAGTTTTTGTTGTTGTATTTTTGTTGTTTTAGTTTTCATTGTTTTTTGTTATTGTTGTTTTTGTTGTTGTTGTTTTTTATTGTGTTTTTTTTTGTTATTGTTGTTGTGGTTTCTGTTCTTGTCTTGTTGTTTTTGTTGTTGTTCTTGTTTTTTTCTTATTGTTTTAGTTGTTCTTGTTGTTTTCGATGTCCTTATTGTTTTTCTTGTTGTTTTTGTTGTTGTTTTTGTTGTTTTTATTATTGTTCTTTTTGTATTCAGTGTTCTTGTAGTTTTTGTTGTTATTAAAACAATAATTTGTTGATCTTGTTGTTTTTGTTGTTGTTCTTGTTGTTTTCGTTGTTCTTGTTGTTTTTGTTGTTCTTGTAGTTTTTGTTGTTGTTGTTTTTGCTGTTCTTGTTGTTTTTGTCGTTCTTGTCGTTTTTGTTGTTGTTCTGGTTGTTCTTGTAGTTCTTGTTGTTGTTGTTGTTCTTTTTTGTTGTTCTTGTTGTTGTTGTTCTGTTTAATTGTTCTTGTTATTTGGTTGTTCTTGTTGTTTTTGACGTTGTTGTTGGTGTTGTTTTGTTTTTTTTTGTTGTTGTTGTTGTTGTTGTTGTTTTAGTAGGTTATATATTTTTTTCATCAGTTTTCTAGTTTATTTAAATACCTCGCATTGTTTGAGTAAAGCACTATACAAGCCTTGGTCCGCAATGACTGCCCTGCTGGCCACGGTATGATGGCCTCGAGCTATGCTTATTTAAGTTTTCGGCCTTCAAGCTTGGCCATCATTGCAGCCCTTGCTGTCCGCGCTATAAAGGCCTTGACCTTCGGTCTCGGCCTTCATTCCAGCTTGGCCATCAAAGGCTGCAATGCTGACTGCACTGTGATGGCCTCGAACTTAACTTAGCTACGCTCTCGACCATCATCATCGCTGCCAGCAACGCAGTCATTACAGACCGCGGCAGTAATGTACTATTACATAATTTTTTATTCGGTTACAATATCTAAGTCATATTATATCACAGATTAATTACTAGCACAAGTACCTAGTCATATCTTGATACAACCCTACCGAGCGTAAAAGTGACAGATCGATTCTGAAACGGTTAGAGCAATGCAAGCTCTCGCGCGTTGTGATACGTTACATTCTAGCCTGCACGCAATGGGTGAGCGCCTTCTAGTCTAGGTAAATATAATTTTTAAAGAGTTAAATTGCACTTTATTGCGTTGTAGCGAGAGTTGCTATGTATTTAAATGACTCCACTCAGTTATCCTTCTGTACTTGTACTATTATTTATTCTGTGCCCATGTGCAAAACTTCAACATATTTGGACGTGTCGTTAAAAGGTTAAAATTTACTTGCAAGGATAATAACCCAGTGAATTAAATAAAAGCTTGTTAAAAGCTACTAAACCAATTTTGATGAAGTACCACACAAGCAGTAGGTCTTTTTTCTCAAGTAAAAATAATCATATAATTTGGTTCAGAAATCCCGATATATGAGAGAACATAAACGTTAAAACAAATAGATTTTCTAATTAAAACTACTGAACCAATTTTGATGAAGTTTGTATGGGACTACACTGAAAGTTTACCCTTTTGACAACAATCATCCAAATCAGTTTAGAAATCTTAGAGATTTGAGGCAATATAAACACAAAATGAAATGGATTTACTATAAAACTTTTTATTTTTGAAAACTTACGACTAACTATTTTGATAGAATTTATATGGGACCACCTCGAAAGTATACCAATTCAAACAAAAAAACAAATTCGGTCCGCTGAGCGGTTATCGAAGTGTCATTTTAGCATTATTTATCTCTTGCTAGATGGCGTTGGCGACAGTTTTGGTACCAGTACTGCAGTTTGGTATGACCAAGGAAGTTCTTTAGGTACCTAGAACTTCCTTGGGTATGACCAAAGATTTTGAATTACGCTTACTGGCGGGTATGATATTCTGCGTTCCCTTGTTTATGGCAAGTTCTGCGTCAGTTTTGTAGCAAATTCATTACTTATAGTATTCAGTAGTAGTATTTTCTACCTTATTGATATTCTTTATTATAAATTACAGCTAATGATACAAATAAAATGGACCATTTCATTTACATTTAATTTATCTGCTTTAATATAGGGGTAAATAAAATCTGAATATGTAAAAACTGACAATGGTGTCGATTCTGAGTGCACCAATTAAAACTAAAACTAAATTTGACAGCTTTCAAAATGTTGCTGTCCCTTTCGTTTCCAAAAGGTTTGAAAGTGACAGCAATAATTTTAGAGCTGTCAAATTTAGTTTTAGGTTAGGTTAAACGCCATCTAAATATTTGAAGATACACTTAGATAAGAGTAACAGTTCTAATCGATATTAGATATGAATAAGTGCGGAGGCTGTGGTCAACTCCTGTCGGGTGGCGTTGCATGTTCGAAGTGCAAGCTAATGTTTCACAAACAGTGTGTCAATATCACAAACAAAACACCCAAGCACTGGTTATGTCCGGGTTGCGTTGCCAATGTTCCCAGAAAGGATAATATGAACACGCCTGTGAAAGAACAGCCGGAACAACAATTATTGAAGGAATCTCCCCATACAGACGAAAGCATAGTAGACAGCAATGATCAGCACTTAGTACTAGCAGAAATACGTGTTCTGCGTAACGATATGAACAGCTTCCGGAAGGACTTTGGATGCTTCCGGGAGGAAGACCGAGATAAAATGAAAGATATGAGAGCTATGTACCAGGGCTGTAATACCAGAATGGAGTCGTTCTCGGAGCGGCTAGACAAGCAAGATACTAGGCTCGGGCAGCTGGAGACTTTCTGCAAGGAGACACAGGATCTTAAGCTGCAGATTCACGTACTAAAGCAGGAACTTCACAATAGGACCAACTAGTTCTGCAAAATGATATTGAGATCAGTGGATCCGCTCAAATGCGCTAAGTCTCTACGGTTGCCAAATAAAAAAAGCCCGATTGCATCATACCTTTGTGGCGGCCAAGGTCTAAGTGTTCATTTATTTTCGATTTATTCAAGTTTTATCGTATGGAGGGCCATTTATTTAATCTACGGTACTAGTAATATCATGTAGCTACCCAATAAAATGCCATAGTCTCAGAAAAAGATTCAATCCAACATAAAAAAAAATATACCGCGACGCACGACTCTGAAAAAAATGTTACCGTTAAAATATTTTGCAAATAAGCCGTAAGTTCACGGGATAACAAGTGTTATATATTAAAATTATCGTTGTTTCAACCTCTATCAATTAAATCATTCGTATGAATAAAGCTTCTTTAGTTACAAAATAATTAAAGCCCGATTGCGTCATGCTTCTCTAGTTGCGAGCCGAACATGTTATCGATTTATTTAAAAGTTATCGAATTTAGGGCTCTTTATTTAATCTAAGTTACTAGTAATATCATGTAGCAACACAATATTAACTTTATATTTCACTTATAAGCTTTATATTTCCCACAAAAAAAACCCTTGACTATTTCGTTTTTATTTTTTATCTGTTGGAAAGGTACATCTATAGCGGTCCTAAATACATATAAAAATCTATAGGTCGTCGCAGAAGATCTCAAACAAAAAAATGTTGAAAATATCAATCCATAGATTTTGACTTTTCTTCAACTGTCAGCGTGTTTTTATAAATATTTTGAATAGTGATGTATTAAAATAACGCTGCATATCTATTGTATATTATTTTAGCTACACAGAATAGTAGTTTGTTTAATAAATAACCGTAGAGGCGGTCATAAAAACGGTTTGTTTACGCAAGGTAGCTGCCGGCAGATGAGTTTCCCCCCTCCATTTTGACAGCTCAGCAGACGACCATCCCGTCATTTAGAAATGTCACGTTCGACTGCATGTAAGCGAGTAACTGAGCAACGCGGTGAAAATGTAGTACACGTACGTTACGGGGCTCATTATGAGTGAGATAGGCGCGGAGGTGGACGAGCGTGACATCGTGGAGGCTCGCCGGGTCGGGTCGGTCCATGTGGGAGAGGAGGGCAAGCAGTGGCCGCGTCCCATTGTGATGCGCGTGACTCGGCATTGTGTGGTGCACGAGCAAGTGCTGCGCTTTGCGCGCACTCGACGCAACGTCTCGACGAGTGACACGCCGCGACATCGCGCGTTCATCAACGAGCGGCTCACGAAAGATAACAGGATGATGTTCGGCCGGGCTCGCATTCTCTGCAAACAATATAATTAGAGCTTCGCCTGGACGCGGGAAGGCAGGGTATTGATCAGAGAAGGAGATGGAAAGCCTGCGTTTCGCATTCATTGCGAGGAAATTTTCGTAGGATTTTCAGAGTGCAGTCTACTGTCAAAACCTAGCCCCATTAAATTATGCATAGTAATTACCTGTATTGTAAAATACCACTGGTGTTTTTTTTTAATAATAATGGAGTGTCTCTAATCACTTTAATATTAAACCTAACTCTCTAACGTTAAACTGGGCAAATCTGCTTATTGTATTTACAACAAATATATACACTACACTATCATACATTACACAAACACTACACAATCACAAGTCAGTTTAGGACATAGCATAATATGTAGGCAAAAAACAGTAAAAATGGCTAACACAACTTTTAAATATACAATCACTCAACACGGGTAGAAATGAGCTGGAGGTGTTCCTGTCAATTTAATGAATCCAAATCATATTCATAACCATTTTTTGAATATACCGGGGGATGGAAGAATTGATGATGACACGTTTACTTATTTTAACTCCAATAGAAAAACGAGCAGCGTATTCTCCCTAAGCTCATTGTCAGAAGAGACTGTTTCTAAGTATATTCTAAACATAATAACAAATGACCACTTAAACGCGGAGATGGTTAAACTCACTTTGTCTGAGACTTTATCAACTATCACGGATATAATTAATAGTTCTATCGTGAAAAGTGAGTTTCCTGATGCTTGGAAGAGATCCTTAGTTAAACCGATTACTAAATCGAATACTGTTGAAGAACTAAAAGACTTACGGCCCATTAGCATTCTTCCAGTGCTCTCTAAAGTGTTAGAAAGGGTAGCATTAGCTCAAATAGAAAAATATATTTGCAAAGAGAATATTATTCCTTCGTATCAGTCTGGGGTTCGAAAACGTCACGGTACAGAAACAGCTCTTTTGCAGGTGTCTGATGATCTGATAACAGAACAGAGTAGTGTGTTAGTTCTGTTAGACTTTTCTCGTGCTTTTGACTGTTTAAGCCTCGATTTACTGGTTGCTAAGCTTTCATACTACGGGTTTTCAGAGGACACGTGCAAGTGTTTTAAGACCTATCTAATCGGCAGGGAACAATACGTAGAGATTTAGGCCCGATTTCACCATCAAAAATGATCGCGATCAACGCAAGCTAAACTGGTTTAAAGTGACTAATTGAGTTCAAAATGACAATTTGGATTTCACCAACATAAACTGAACGCAGTTAAGGCTTAAGTGAGTTTAAATTCTGAACGCCCGATTTTGGGAGGTTTAAGCCCTTTGAACGCGTTTATGAGACGGCACATCTGTTCTGCACATGTTGAATGACCAAAATACTCGGTAAAAAAAAGTATCTAATTATGTTCTTTGCTCCACGCTAAACGAATGCGACATGCATCAGTACTTACTTTTACCTCATAGTACCTAGCTGATATTGGTGTATTGACTAGAAATATGCAGAGAGCATTGGCTCTAGCTTTTAAAGATAGTGATGAAGACGAGTCTTTTATCCGTCCAAGGCGCCCAGGATGGATTCGCGAAAGAGATATCGTCACAAGAACCATACAGTTTTATCGGTGTTGGAGTCTATTGAAAACAAAAACCACAAAAAAACGAACTTTTACGCAAACTATCAATGAAATCAGTTTGCCAGCGACATTACAATGAAGTTTTGACAGTGAATCTTGGTTTAAGTGAACGTGATAGTGTCGGTGAAATAGCCTTGGCTTAAACCGATATCAATATCTACGTTTGAACTTGTTTAAGTAAAACCGAGTTCAGTTAAGCTCGTTTTGTGATGCAAACGGTGAAATTAGAATCAGGATGGAAGCAAAAGTATCTCTAGTTTAGAGAACGTAACTAAGGGACTCAACACAAACGGCACTAGACTATTCGACTTTAGCGAATCTCTCGTCTTTGATATAATCCCACCCTCGGAGTGGACACATTACCCCAAAAATCCCGACCATTTACCCGACATACTGGACATACCTCTCCTAAAGAATATAAATCTTAGTTTCCGCTCAATCGAAGTTTTCCAAGAACTAGAATCCGACCACCGTCCCGTCATTATGCGCCTAGGCCCCGACCCGACAGACCCATCCTCCCATCCACCGACAAAGACGATAGTGGACTGGAAGCGTTTGGGGGAAGCCCTAAAAGCTATCAGTTCACCCGACCTCGACCGTATCCCCGACGACATAATCACCCCCGATGACGTTGCTTGCTCGATCGATGGCCTCACCAGCCACCTCAACACCGTTATCGGTGAGTGCTCCAGGGAGGTCCCAGCGGAGGATATCCGCCACTGGGTCCTACCTGAGGACGTGAAGAGGCTGATGACGACACGAAACGCAGCCATTAGAGCCCACGATGCATTCCCCAACGCTGAACGCAAAGCCACCTTGAGCTACTACCACCGTTTGGTCAGGACGCGCATTAGCGAGCTGCGCGCACAGCGTTGGGAAGACCTATTATCCGAAATCACACCGACCCACCAGGCCTACTGGGGGTTGGCGCGAAAGCTTAAATCCGACACCATCACCGTAATGTCCCCTCTCAATAGAATCGATCTCCCGCCAGCATTCGAAGACGAGGAGAAGGCCGAATGCTTGGCGGAGAGCCTCGCAGCCCAGTGCACCCCCGCTAACGATCACGTTGATCCTGTCCACATCGCCGCGGTGGACCGCGAAATAGAACGTAGGAATTCTCTACCTCCGACCGACCCCCCCCCTCGAGCCCGTTAAAGCCGCAGAGGTTGAGTCGATCATCAAGGGCCTCAAAGTGCGAAAGGCCCCCGGTGCTGACGGCGTCAGTAACAGGGTCCTCAAGCACTTTTCTGTCCCGTTAGTTTATCTCTTAGTCAGCATCTTCAATGCAGCCTTGAGCAATTGTTCCTTCCCCGACGCTTGGAAGAGTGCCGACGTCATCGGCATTCACAAACCAGGCAAAAAGGCATCCGAGCCTTCCAGCTACCGTCCTATCAGTCTCCTCAGCTCTCTGGGGAAGATCTACGAGCGAATCCTTCTGAATCGACTCCGATCCATCGCGAAAATCAAAAAGCTCATACCGGATGAGCAGTTCGGCTTTAGAGCGAGACACTCTTGCCCTCAGCAAGTGCACCGCATCACGGAACACATCCTAAAGGGTTTCAATAGGAAACCAAAACCCCAAACCACGATGGCCGTCTTCCTAGACGTGGCGAAGGCTTTTGACAAGGTCTGGCACGCCGGGCTGATATACAAGCTGTATCAGCTCGGGTTGCCAGATCGTCTTGTGCTCATAGTACAAGACTACCTCACCAGCCGGAGCTTCCGCTATCGTGTCGAGGGCAACCGATCATCCCCCCACCCCATCAGAGCCGGAGTCCCTCAGGGCTCCGTGCTGTCTCCACTTTTGTTCACGCTTTACACAAGCGATTTCCCCCGCATCCCCAAAGTAGAGATCGCTCTCTTTGCGGACGACACCGCGATTTATACCACCGGATGGAACCCAGCTATTCTACAAAGAGCCATCCAACGAACGCTCCGAGCGCTCGATGAATGGTTTCGTAAGTGGCGAATAACGATCAATCCCGAGAAGAGCGTAGCGATGCGTTTCACTCACGGGGTTAAACGCTATTTCCCAATTAAACAAGTCAGGATCAACGACCGACCCATACCGTGGGAAAAGTCAGTTAAATACTTAGGAGTCACCCTTGACTATCGACTCAACTTCAATGATCACATCCACGCCGTCCACAAAAGGGCGGCATTCTACCTATACCGCCTCGCGTTACTCCTAGGCAGGCGCAGTAAAATGTCTCTTAGAAATAAGTTGACACTCTACAAAACCTGCGTCCGACCGACAATGACATACTCGTCCGTAGCATTTGCTCACGCCTCCCGCATCTCCCTAGAGAAACTTCAGATTTTACAAAATAAATTCGTTCGCGGTGCATTAGATGCCCCCTGGTATCAGAGGAACATCGACCTGCACAGTGATCTCGAGCTTCCCTCGATTGTTCAATATATGAAAAATGCCTCTCGCCGCTACTTTGACGCGGCACTTCATCACCCCAACCCTCTAGTAGTTCAGGCCTCTGACTACACGACAGACGCGACAACAGACGCACGGCCCCTTCGTAGACGCCCTAGAGACATCTTGAGCGATCCGGACGATGAAATCGCTGCCGCAGTGCAGGCAGCGATTGATTCGCCCACTCCGTCATCTTCACCATCTTTCAACACAATTAGACACAGACACCGACCTCGCCGGATGCGAGGTCGAAGGTCCCGTAATTAATTTCGACTTTATTCGCCTTCGAGTTTCTTGCCGATTCTTCTCGAAGGTGTATTCCGAATCGGTGGTCAGTTATGCAATTCATTTAAAGGGCTCCAGCCATTTCATGAGGGCCCTCTCGATCACTACCTAACAGTAGAGATCGAGGGGTGTTTAGTTCGATACTCCCCAAGTAATCAATGGCAACTGTCCAAGCCGAGGTTCGTACCCCCTGGGTGCCCTTGAGCAAGTGGCCAAAAACTTAACTTTGGCGTGCGCCTTCTGCGTCACGCATTGCGGCGGAGCGCTTTTGCGCCCGCCCCACCGTCCGGTGACGCTGTAGAGGTCAGTTATAGACCAACAGCACATATACTTTCTAAAAAAAAAAAAAAAAAAAAAAGTAACTAAGGGAACGCCGCAAGGTTCAATTCTGAGTCCTATACTTTCCACTACTTTTTCTTTCCTATATTTTCCATCTTTACAGCGGATATGTCTGACCCATAGATTTTATAAGTACAACAAGATACCTAGTAGGTGTTTCGTACATACTTCCACTAAAATGAGTGAAAAATTCCACTCAATGCTCGATGCTCCCGCCAGATGCCAATGAACATTTACTGGGAGAGTCGGTGCGATTTCATTTAGAAAAAAAAAACTGTTTGGGCAGTGTAATCACTTAAAAAATATATTACAAATAAAGAAAAGTGCACCAAAAACGCATTTCCTAAAAAAAATAGTCAACTTTCCCGTGCAATTCTTGGCGAAAAGATAAAAAAACGAAAATTATTTTTTGTGCCGCCATTACAGCTGTTTCGGGTTTGCCAAGGTCATGAATGCTATTTAGTGCGTATAATAGCACGTTTACGCAAAAATGAGGGTAGATAAAAAGAGTTTCACTAACTTAAATTTCTACAAAGTAACGTCTAATTCTATTGTATCTTATGAATATAATGTTGTACCCACACTAATATAAAAAAGGGAAACGTTGTTTGTTTGTTTGTTTGCTGGAGGAGCTTTCACGCGATACGGCTTGGCCGAATTTAATGAGAATTGATGTGTAGATGATGTTAGCCATAGATACCATAGGATGCCTTTAGTCCCCGAAAATTGTACTTGCGGGCGCAGCTAGTAAAATATAAAAGCGAAATACTACGCACTGATTATACACAAAATCTTAAAAAAATTACTTAACCAATGGAACTGAAATTAGGCAGGTTGGTACAACGTAGGTAGTTTATAGGTAGTAGACGTCAATCAAGAAAGGATTTTGCGACAGGGATGAATTAAGGGAGTGTAATGGCGATTGAAAGATTATATGTTTTTTTTTTTGCTGTATAGGCATGAAATTTATTATTCTAATTATATATTGAAGACAGTTTTTGTATGAGATACATATTTCAATTATTATCTGTTTTTCACAGAATTTTAAAAATATGATGCAGTAGTATTAATGTATTTAAAAGGACCCATTATTATACTACCTACACAAAAAAAACAAAGTTTGTGCTAATAGTTTGGTCATAATTACTAAATTTCTGATGAAATCTAGAGTTGGGCTAAAAATCTAAAATATCCCGTTCTCCTAAACTATTCCAAATCACTGAACATAGATTAAATCGATAGGCCTAGCGGTGTTCTAGCTCACACCCCATTTTGATCCATCAGCGTGAAAGCATCAAAATATTTATGCACGGTGTTTGTATATGCTATAGAGCGCTAGGGATGGTGAGCGCAGCCAGTCATAGTGTTTGCGTAAAACCTAACATGATATCGCAAGATCGATAAAAATACAAAAGAGACATTACATCCATTTTGGAATCCAAAATGGCGGACATGTTTTATTTCAGTAACTATGATATGGGTGTTACTTACAAAGATGGCGGACATGTTTTTTTTAGTAAAGTTATGTGGGTGTCATTTTCAAGATTTCCCGGGGAGTGTTTTTTTTATATTTCACTATTTAAATAAAAGTCCGCCATCTTCGATTTCATCTCATTTTAATATTAAACACCTGGGAAAGCTATAAAACGACACCCCTATCATTTTATTAAAATGAAATCAAGTCCGCCATCTTCAATTTGAAAAGAGATGTCACTTTAGTTATAAGCACGCCGAAAAATCTTAATAATGACACCCATATAACTTTCCTAAAAAAAACATGTCCGCCATCTTGGATTTGAAAATGGATGTCATTTTCGTTATAAACATCCCGAGGAACTTCGAAAACGATTGCAGGTCAACGGGTCAATGCAACCAGCATGGATGGGTACGCTGCCAACCAGTAGTGGGCAAGACCAATTGGACTAATATGGCGGGTTGTCCCACTGTTTTATGTTTCGTACCTGTACGCTATTACTTGTTAGAGTGCTATTATTATTTATTCTGTGGTACTAGTTGTATTTTTTAGTTGTTAATAAACAAATTACTTGTACCATAGATTTATATTTTGTAATTTCATCTTACATTTTTAAACTCCGAAACTATAAAAAGTGCTAATGTTTTGCATGATTTCTAAGTACTGGTATCACTCGCCAAAACTCGGCAAAAGGTGCCAAAAAAAAACAGCTTCATAAATTAAAATGAGCTCAATATTGAATCCGGATAACAGTGTTTATCCAACCTCCTTGGCCTGACCATATATAAGCTTCCAAGTACCATTTGTATGCGGATGATACACAAATCTATCATAGTTTTAATTGAGAAGATACTGTGGAAGCTATGACACTCATCAACAGAGATTTAGATGAGATCTACAAATGGGCTTCACGTAATTGTTTGTTTCTGAATCTATCCAAATACAAAATGCTGATTTTAGGCACTAAAATGCAAGTAAGTAAGGTTTTGTGTTTTGACCCAAAACAAAAAACCTAAGTTAAACATTACTGGAATAGATATACCAATAGAATTTGTTGCTAGAAATCTAGGCCTTATAATTGTCAGTGACATGAAGTATGTTAAACATATTAATGAAAAGATCAAAAACGCTTTTTATAAAGTTAAGGTTTTATAATTATGGAATAAGGAAGCATATAGCTGAAGGGTTTAGAATTGTACTATGTGACCTTTTAGTGCTCGGGTGTACGGGCCAAGGTTATGGGCAAAAACAGAAAGTGCCATCCAACGAGTGCAAAATGCCTGCGCACGGTTCTGTTTTAGCATACCTAGGAGAGAGCACGTAACGCCTTACCTTGTTAAAAAAGGCATTCTTAACATGGAGTCTAGAAGAGAGCTTCACTTAGCATGCATATGCAAAAAGTTCTTTGGAATAAGAAGCCGGAATATCTCTTCGAGAAGCTGTCATGGGTCAAAGATATACACAAAATAAATACACGCTCAAAATTCCGCAATTCTCTAGCCATCCCTAAACATAAAACTACACGTTTTCAAGGTTGCTTCAAATATAGTGCATCAAAGATTTGGAACAATATCCCACCAGAGATATCACAAGTAGCAATACAATTAAAATCCGGTACAAAAAGAACCTGCTTGATCGCCAAAAACACAATTTTGAAGCAACCTTCAAAAAATCAGCATCAAACAAATAATAACACACGCACACCCTCTCATACACACACATGCATACAAACACACACACAATATACATATACCACAAGCCCACATGCATCCCCACATCTTCAGACTTACTAATAATGATGTATTTATTTTATATGTTTTATATATGTATATAAGAATAGATTTTAGTTGTTTTGTTTCGCTGATATACGAGTATACCTAATGTTAATATTTTTTAATTAACTTTGTCCGCTAATTATAAAGATATGTTATTATATCTTCCTCAGCTAACACCGTAGTCCGAGCAGTGGGGTAGCTGAAAAACAGCGCGGCGTTCACATTCTCATGTAAATGCCGCACATGCTGAGCTTTTTGTATTGATACTGTGTGCTGTGTGTCTTTGGTGTGCATCCACTTTACTTTATTTCTAGTGGCAATAAATACTATTATTTTACATATTTTTTTATCTTAAATAAGTGATTTATAGTATTAGTTTCAATCCATCAGGCTTGAACATATTTAACATATAACATATTTAACTTCTTTTTCTTTTTTAACATATTTTATCAGAATTTTGAGTTGATCCTTTTTACCTTATCACGGCAGAAGTAAATGTGTTTTATTAACCGACTATTAACCGACATCAAAAATAGCAAAGAAGTTCTCAATTCGTTGCGTATACTGATTTTCCGAGATTTGAAGGAGGGTTCATTTAGATGATTCTTCTTATATTTCAAAGGTTAGGCTTTCAAGGTGGTCCCATAAAAATAACATGAAAATTGGTTAAGTATTATTTTTGTTAAATCCATATGAGGTCGGTCTGTCGGTTCAAATAATAATGATTAAAAAATAATAAATACCCCGCGCTAACTTACAGAATGAACTAAAATTAGCTAACAACCACAGAATAAATAATAGTACTACCAAATTTAGTCTAAATTAAAAATATAAATAAAATGTCTAAATCTCTAATCTAAATGGTTATTTACATATTTTCGACTATAGGTACCTATTCCTTGTTTTTGGGAATTAAGCAGTAATCTATGATTACACATGCATTTAGGATAAATACTATGTATGCAACATAACAATAAAATAATGCTCAAGTATATTTTATTAAATATTGTTTGTTTTTAAACGGTTTTATTTAGCTTGCCCTGTTTATTGTTGTCGTTTATTAGTTTGTTTGAGTCAAATCTAGTAATTGAAATTTTATTCCCTTCCTGTTGTCCAATCGATATGAAATTTGGTACACGCCTTTAGTTCTGATGACAGTACAATTATTTATATTCAGTATTATTGTAAATCTAAGATGGCTGCCGCCGCCGCCACAAAATGGTGGATTATATAAATTTTTCAACCCCGTAAATATGGGTATCAAATGACCGTTTTATTTTAAACGGTTTATATATATATATATATATATATATATATATATATATATATATATATATATATATATATATATATATATATATTATATTTTATATATATATATATATATATATATATATATTATATTTTATATATATATATATATATATATATATATATATATGTGTACTAAAAGCTACAAAATAAAATAAAATCGTGGATCATAGCGTAACTGAGTAATAGAAATTCGAGTCACCACACGATTTTCTTTAATTTTTTAGCTTTTAGAAGGTATCTGTAAAACAGTCTAACTTAAAAATATTTTACTGATTTTATTACCTGATTAAGCGAACGGTGTTGTGCTTATCAGCCTATGTACGTTTGTGCCTTTGTGGCACTATAAAGACCAAACGCATGGACCAATTTCTTAATCTTCTGAGTGCTTCTAAGACATGATACGATTAATAATCAAAAAAGAAAAAAAAAGAAAAAAAAAAAGATCTTAAGTTCTACCTGGAACTATGTTATCATTGAATAAGTATATAAAAATATTTTTTTTCGGGTTTTCATATCATTTTTCATTTCGAATTACCATTTAGGATCTACAACGATTAAAAATTCGCAGTCAGGTTTTTACATTGTGCGTAAATTTTCTAGTTAATCATAAAAGATACCGACACAATAAGTGTAGGTAATTAATAATATCTTACTAATCTCAAGTACTTGATCTATCCGAAAATATAACAACTATAAGAAATAATATATCTGGGGTATGTCCGCGGCGGCCATAACTTGTCTATGTGTGCGCGACTGAGATATAGACACCACTATTTGCCTAAACGTAACACTCCGGACGAGGGTGCTTTTCCAATGGTTGGATTGTGTCGGAAAAATATTATTTGTAAAATACAATGGTATCCACACCTATATATAAAAGTGAAACGTAGTCTGATTGTTTGTTTGTTTGTTTGTTTGGGGTGCTTTCATGTGATAACGGCTGGACGGATTTTGATGAAGTTTGGAATGGAGATAGCTTATGGGTATTAGCTATCTCCATTCCAAATTTAATTTCATGGAATAAAACATGCGTTACTTTTTATCTCGGAAAATGGTAAGTTTCCACGGGAAATCTGGAATATGTTGAATACTCGCTGTAAGGAACGGTTGCCATGGAAATGAAATAATAACAAGTCTGACAAAAAACATATAGAGCGTTGGTGCTATTATACTTCTGCATTCGTTTTTAATATCCTAGAAGAACATAGGATGCTTTTTTGGCGATAAACTGTAGTCCGCGCGGGTGAAGTCTCGAGCGAGAGCTATTTATTTATAAGTTGAGCAAGAAGCGTTACCACCGCTCTTAAATGGAAACATAACAAAATTGGTAATTGCCTGAGTTTAGCTTAGTCTTTCAAGGACTAAATAAATAATAGGGGATGTAAGGGAGTACAGTACTCCAAATCAATCTCAAATGCCCGTGGTATCTGACGACCGACAAATGGCAGTATAACCATTCAAAATTGGCGCAGTTAAATTCTACAGACCTGTGACGGGCAGCAAGAAACTGTGCCCTGTGATCGCCAACCCGCCTGCCCAAAAAGTGTGAAAGTAAAAGTGTAGTAAAAGTGAAGTTGTCTCAATCTATATATTTTCAAGCTTCAATCATTCTGATTTAAACCAAAGAATCAAAGATATAAAGATGTTTTTTTTTATTTTTTTTTATTACGGACAAGGCAATCGTTTGACCACGATCTCACCTGATGGAAAGCAATGATGATGATGATGACGATGTATTTGGGAAACGTATCATTTACTGATTTAAAACTCGTTAGGAGGGATGTATATATTTTTTTAACAATCACTCCGTTATTACTGATGTCTATCGCATATTAGAGTCAGGTACTTTTAAGTTCGTGTACATGAATTAAACAAATTTTAATGGTTAAATTGCTGACACTTAATGCGTAAAATAACTTATTGAAGTTGTCCAACAATATTTTTACCATGGGCAAATATTGCAATTAGGTTATGCGAACAACATTGAAAAAGAAGCCAAGAGAAGAATTCAGCTGGGTGGGTAGCATTCGGCAAGCCTCGTCATCCATACCATAGTGCCTGAAGACAGAAGTCTTCAATCAGTGCGTCCTACCAGTCATGACCTACGGAGTCGAAATGTGCTCACTCACGGTCAAACTAGTGCACAAATGTAAGATCATCACTCAGCGAGCTATAGAGAGAGCTATGTTTGGAGAGTCTTTGTAGGACAAGATTCGTAATAAAGATATCCGACAGAGAACCAAGGTAACCGACATAGCTCTAAAGATAAGATGGCTACAGTGGCTGTGAGCTGGTCACATTTCCAGAAGAACCGAAGAACCGATAACCGTTGGGGTAGACGAGTTCTCAAGTGGAGAACTCACGTTCACGTTCTCGTTTAGGTAAACGTAGTGTTCGGCGCCCTGTGGCCAGGTGGAGTGAAGACCTGCGAAACGCGGCTGGAAGAAAATGGATGACTGAGCACAGAGATGTGCATTAGTAGAGGCTTACGTCCAGCAGTGGACAAATATAGGGTGATGATGATGATAATTTAAAAGAACACACCATCTTCACTATCATCACCTGTAATATTCAACTTGTAGGTACAACCATAGCTCAGGCATAAATTTATTAAACCGCCGAAACCAAAAAGCGCGGCAATGTCTAATCTTTGTTCTAAAACCTCCACAAATTAGAATCAGGTATAACATATAGTACCTGATACTACTGTTATATATATATAGCATTCTGCGTATGCATACACAGAAGTATGCGAACTTATAGTATATATACAGGCTGAATTTTTCAAGTGGGCGTGGATGACTAAATCAGAAACTATGAGGAATAGCGAAAAGTACTCAAAGGAGTCTCGGGCCCGATTTTGATGAAAACTAAAACTGCATCTTTAGATTTTTGAAAAAAAACATATCCCTAGGCAGGAATTGAACACGTTGATTTTGGAAAAAAAAGCACACACTGTATTATTACACCATTCGATAGTATCGCTAACAAGGATTGAATTCTGGGAAGAAATGACATACGGCAAACTTTTAGTATACATATATATATATATATTTATACTAAAAGTTCGAATAGAATAATTAATCAAATGGTTAAATCGCTAAACATAATAATAGTATCTTTCTGACATCATCATCATCATGTCAGCCTTTAGAAGTCCACTGCTGAACATAGGCCTCCCCCAGAGAGTGCCATGACGAGCGATCTTGTGCCACCTCCATCCACCGACTTGACCGACAGCGATGGCTACAATGTCGTCGGTCCATCGTGTGGGGGGTCTCCTCACACTTCACTTGCTTGTTCGTGGTCGCCATTCGTGAACCTTTATTCCTCAGCGGTTGTCGGTTCTGCGAACTATATAGCCTGCCCATTGCCACTTCAACTTGCAAACTCTGAGAGCTATGTCGGTAACTTTTGTTCTACGGATTTCCTCATTTCTGATTCTATCACGTAGTGAAACACCGAGCATAGCTCTCTCCATTGCACGCTGCGCAACTCTGAGCTTGTGTATGAGACCAATAGTTAGCAACCACGTCTCAGTGCCGTATGTCATCACTGGCTATACGCACTGATTATAAACTTTCGTCTTGAGACTCTGCGGTATCTGCGACGAGAAGATATGGCGTAATTTCCCGAACGCTGCCCATCCGAGTTGGATTCGTCGGTTGACCTCTTTGTCGAAGTTGGATCTACCCAGTTGGATCGTCTGACCTAAGTAGACATAGTGATCAACAGCTTCGATAATATCATTCCCAACATAAACCGGCATGGGTACGACAAGGGCATTTGACATGATGTTCGTCTTGCCTATGTTAATTTTAAGATCCACTTGTTGGGAAACAATATTGAGGTTACATAACTGAGCATTGTGCTTAGGTCTTCCAGGGTTTCTGCCTTGATGACTATATCATCAGCAAATCGAAGGTGAGTGATGTATTCGCCATTGATGTTAACACCAAATCAGTTCCAGTATAGAAGCTTGAATATATCTTCCAGTGCAGAGGTGAACAGTTTCGGAGAAATAACGTCTCCCTGTCTCACCCCTTTTTGCACGTGGATAGAATTCGTGCTCTGATCCTGAAGACGGACTGTCATGGTGGCCTTGCTGTGCAAACACTTCAACACTTCGATGTACTGGTAATCAATATGGCACCGCTGTAATGACTGTTGCACTGCCCAGGTCTCGACTGAACCTTTTTCTTAATCCACAAATGCTAGACATAGTGGCCGATTATATTTTTCGGTCTTCTGTATAATCTGCCGGAGCGTATGGATGTGGTCTACGGTGCTAAAGCCTTTCCGGAATCCAGCTTGTTCGGGAGGCTGAAAGTCGTCAAATCTACGAGCGAGACGGTTTGTAACTACTCTCGAAAACAGCTTATACACGTGGCTCAGCAGCGAAATGGGCCTATAATTCTTCAAGAGGGTTTTATCACCTTTCTTAAAGAACAAAGCCACTACACTCCTATGCCACGCCTCTGGCGTAGTACCCTCGAGGATGACGGAGTTAAACAGCTTCTGAAGGACTTTAAGTACCGGTGTTCCACCCGCTTTCAGTAGCTCTGTCGTTATTCCGTCCTTGCCTGGTGCCTTGTTGCTCTTAAGCTGTTTGAGAGCCATTCTGATCTAGTATAGGCTGAAGTCATCGTATCCTCTCCCTCTCTTCGGACTTCTTACCTAACTTTCTGGACTAACCCTATAATACCCCAGCACAACTTACTTACTACTTCTTCCAGCTCTATAAACTTCTCATCGGTCCACAAGGTGAGTGCGTTATAAGTTGCCAGGTCCAGAGATTATGGGGGTTGGTAGCTGGGTCTCTGCTGGGGATTCTTAGCACCCTCTGCTCCACCGTTACCATGGCTGATCAGTGCAGTTTAGAACATGGCATATTATGAAATAAGTAGCTCAGAGCGGCCTGATAAACTCTTATGTCAGTTTGTCAGGCCTCCGACGCGACTGCTATCAACTGTTAACAACCGAAACCGACGGCTCAAGCGGTTATCGTGCCTCTCGAAGCACAGTCCGATGGCAAATAACTGACATAACTGATAATAAGTCATTGGTGCGGAGCCGAGGATGGAACCCTGTATCTTCGTTTTGAACATGTATCACCGCTTGACAACCGTCTGCTGGTGACATCCACTAGCTAGACTGGGCCAACGTGGTGAATTGTGACCCGTTTGGTACGAGTACTATACTCTTTGAAAGAAATCCTGAACATGAGCTCAGAATAAATATGAAATGAATCCCAACAGTGTGACCAACTTGTAAATTAGTATAGGAACTGTTTCTTGAAATCGACTCCAAGCTACCATTGGAAAGAAACCCCCTCTCCCGCTACCCCCTCCGTCGGATCGATCCCACGCATGCGTCCTACCCGCTAAAGTATTGAATGGGTCCATTCATAGCGCAACTGGTGACTTCAGAATGAACCTTTCATAGATACTATAGATACATGAATCCACTCACTGTAGATATACGTATCTACGTTACACATTTCATCGTAAGAGTTCCAAATTTAAAATTGCTTTCGCTATTGGTAGTTTGGAGTTCGAAGTTTGAATGATAGATTGGGATTGGATGTTTTGAATTTGGAACTGTTTCGGTTTCGAAGCTATTTCATAGTTGAACGCGTTTGATTGGACTCCATGTTCCACTCTGAGAGGTTATCTATGAGGTATATAGGTATCTATGAGGTTATAGTTGTTAGATTGTTGTTTAAGTGCTTATTTCTTTTCTTGCTCACACTAATGCGAAATTAACTGTGTATCTGTTTGTTATATTTTCACGTATAAGCGGTTGAACCCTAAGGAATACATGAGCATCATGAAATAGGACACAGGCTAATTATTATTATTTTTTAACCCGGAATAATTATCATGCATGTACAAAGCCTCGGGGCGCAGCTAGTTTTTTCATTAAAAGTTAATAAGTAATGCTCAGTTATCACTAATCACGAATTCTGAATGAATTGGGGTGAAACAATATCTAACATTTTTATACGGAATATAGCATACCTAAACTTCCGCCATTTTGAAATGAACACGATTTCTTGGCCATAAATGAAAATAGTGTCAAACGAAAGCGCAAATTATAAAAAATCTAAATGTGTCCTACTTCTAAAATAAAACCGGCCAAGTGCGATTCAGTCTCGCGCACCGGGTGTTCCGTACTGACATGTATTTTTTTTGTGATGTTGTTGTCTCAGGAAGATCACTTAATACGCCGTTTAATTAACTGCCTAGGCTTAACTACTCAACTAACGGCCTGGATGATATTCAGCCGTATAACATTTAATAAACTGGCTGGCTGATTGCTTAGCGCATTCATACAACAGGGTGATCATGTGACAAAATATACGAAATTGTATCTAACATAATAGTTTGCAGAGAGACAAATATTTATAAACAGTTTTCTTGTTCAACCTAACAAAACTTCCTAGTTTCTTCAGGCGCAATTCTATTAAACATATTAGTTTTCAAGCACACTAGTCACGCTGAATTCACATTATTGTTGTTATATCACTCTTTCATTTGATTTTTGAACGCATTCAAACTCTGAGGAACACCAACAATATTATTGCTTGCCGACGCCATATTGACCACAGACTAGGCAGCGATAGTACGTATATTGACAGTGTATGTGTTTCAGCGCCAGGTGGCAGAAAGTGGAACTAAATTTAAATGAATAGCCTAGGCAAGTAGTTAAACATGATCGATCCAAATCATTTGATACCTCTACACACAGCTGGACAATGAGATGATCCTATAATAAGGGTTCCTTTTATCTTTTGAGGTACGGAACTCTAAAAAAAGGCTTAATTGATATACTTACATACTTTCCGAGATACTTTTCAAAAATTATAAATTTTTTGACGTACTTCACGGTATGTTCATTTTGTCGTGCAGTGCAACTGTGGGATGGCGCAGGTTACAATAGTTGTTGTTGCGACATTAATTTCATTCGACAGAATTGACTATGTTAATTTCCTGACCAAGACAGAAAACAATATAGCAGCATATGTTCCTAACGCGTGTTAACGATGAAAATAATAATTTTGAAACAAAAATACCTCAGAAAGTATTTCACCTAGACATTTTTTTAAACACTTTTGTTTCTTATATTTTTCCCTATTGATTGACACTACAGTGCCACCAACTTATCTGTAAAGTGGCAATAAAAGGAGCTACAGCCACCACGAATGAGGTTCTCATTCTCTGTATATAAAAATGAACTCTACGTCTTTTTATACGCTTTATATTAGCTTCACTTGTATTTTTGTATGTTTGTAACCGACTCCTTTGGACGCTATTTTGACCCACTTTAAACGGTCAGATTTAATTCAAATTTTGCACACCTGTCAAAGACCGAGCAATCCAGAGCAATACTTACGCCACCCTTCAGTTCACAGATAAGTTGGTGGCACTGTAGTTTCATACGGCACAGAAATCGTTATTTTCAAAAATGGCGGAAGTTTAGGTATCCAATAAGGTTACATGCTCTTTGGTATATTTAGGCAAAGTGAAGCCGCGGGGAGCAGCTAGGCTCTTCTATAAACTCGGTACTTAAATTGTATGATTATGGATTCTGTGATTTAAGTCTACAAATAAATTATTTCGCAGAATTTATACCACGAGGGCAGTCAAATCACCCTTGTATATTAATGACATCTTAGTCTAGTCAGCCATACTTTTGAGGTTGGACATAATAGAATTCATATTACTCTTTGCTTTATTTTATGTCTTAGATAATTTAGTTTGTTGTAAGTTTTTTAAAGATCTGTTTGGAAAATAGGATACTGACCAAATTTCGTTTCACTGTTTAATCTGCTTTGTTTGATGGTTTATCTTACCAAGTGTCACTGGCGTAATTGTGGTGCCTCCTCCACAAAAGACACTAAATAAGAATTGAATTGAATTAAAGAACTTGTCTTTATATAATAAAAAAAAACCCTGTTAATGAAGCACCATTCCGGCTCTGAATCGCTTGTGAATGTCCTTCCGTTCGATGCAGTGACGTCAAGGTGGCGTTATGCGATCGCTTTTTAACCCCCGAACTCGAAAAGAGGGATTTTATAAGTTTAGGGTGTGTATGTATGTGTGTATCCGTATCTGTCTGTGGCATCGTAGCTCCCAAAGGAATGGATTTTGATGTTTTTTTCTGTTTGAAAGCTGATGTGATCGAGATAATAATAATAAGTCCCCCAAACCCAACACGTCCTGATCGACCATCTGATCACGTGGGGGACGGACACGCAATGATCGACCATCTGATCACGTGGGGGACGGACACGCAATGAGAAATTACTGGTGCGGCTAACGTGGCTCTGGAACGTAGAAATGATGGAAAGTAGTCATAGTCGATACATTTTACGGCCGCTTCCCGGGGGCGATCGCCGGGGCGCATCTGGAGCCAATGCTGGGTGCCACAGCATGCGAACCATTGGTAGCGGAGTGTCGAGCAGGCGGGCCTGCGTTAGCCCTGCATCTTGTACGTAGGATGCACGGGTAAATGCTACAGCCGACCAACAAACGCAACTGATACACCAACCAATATCCCCATCTTCAACCAAGAGTTTATATGATTCCCCTGTAACTTCATCGTTTTCATTTGAACTGCAATATAGAAACCAACGTATATCTAGATCAACAGACTCAGAGTATGTTGTGCAGGAGGCAGTCGCCACCTATCCTGCACCCACCACTGGGAAAACACGTGCGAGAAAAAAGTGGACTTTAGTTATGAATGAGTTCATATGGCGCACATACCTTACTATAACCGGCTTAGAAACAAAAACACGCGCATATTTGGATATTTTGTTCAGACGGTTTGTGGAGAAATTTCCTGAAATGGACGTTTCCAAACAGTGAGTAGGAGACCAGTGACGAGCGATTATAAGGAGTAAACTGATATCTATCAGGAAGGATGTAATTAGTTATCTACAGAATCCAAATAATAGTTTCACACACGTACAAAATCAAGAAAATGAACGACGACCACATAACACACAATCACAAACAAACACAACTAACACGACGCGAATGAGATGGACAGATGATTTAAATTAAGTTATTATAAGTGCCTATTCCTGACCGGTGGGCAAAGGTCGCCTGAAGATGGACGACGCCGCCGAGGCCGGCCCAGAAAGAGGTGGCGAGATGACCTAGACGCCTACCAATAGGGCTGGTACGGGGCGGCTCAGGAAAGAGAATCTTGGACGGATATGGGGGAGACCTTTGCCCAGCAGTGCGACAGTATAGGTTAGAAAAAAAAAGAAAGGGCCTATTATACGAAAGTTACGAATTTAGAAACTAATAAAACCGCTTATAAGAAACCGCTTCATGCTTGCGTGATTGAACAATTTCCAAACATTTCCCATGTGACAGAACAACGCATAGCACACCAACGCAGAGTCATCATTAACAATAAACTTATAACAGACCAAAGAATGCAAGAAATTAGACAAGAAGTAGAACAGAACTTAGGCACTCATTCAAATACACATACACTAGAAGAACAGATAAGAGGTGATGCACAACATGAGACACTCAACACCACAGACGATCAATTCTCTGATCTTCGACTCGAAATTTCAACTCAAAAAAATGAGAAATTTTACAGAGCCTTGAAGTAGGTACAGAACATCACAAAGACGTACAGTTTAATAGTAAAATTGGAGAAACATTTAAAGTAGCTTTTGATAATTTTGTAAATACAGACCCAATTCATAGGCCTTTTATACCCAAACAAAAGCCATCAAAACGTCTGACAGATATAATAACCTATCTAGACAAAGACATTCTACCTAAATAGAAATCCACAGAGCATAAGTTTATTACTACGCAAACATTGATTTATTGCGCAGCTTATACAACAGCATTATGCAACGGTTCGAAAATTAAATCACTTGAAAATCATAAACATCAACCAGTCAAAAAAGAAACACGACCATCTTGGCAGATTAGGCTTGAAAATATAATTAAAAAGCTTTGAGAGGATATAAGAAGAATGTCTCAATTTACTAGAGGAAGCAGAAGTCCTAGACTCGTTGTATACATAGACCAAATAAAAGATCAATGAGATCAAGATGAGAGAAGACAATATCGGGTCACACACTTGGCTTATTCATATTCTCCATGTCTATAAAATACACCCAACAATAATCACATTTTTAACTAATGCAATGCAAAACTGGCAGACAAAATTAGATATAAGAAATAACGACCATCCAATACAAACTGATTTTATTCCCATCAGACGAGACATTTTCCAGGGAGACGCTTTAAGCCCTCTTTGGTTCTGCCTCGCCCTTAATCCACTATCAAATATGCTTAGCAATTCAAATGGTGGCCTCACTATTGCAAATAGCCACTCCAACCTAAAACTGACCCACCTCATGTGCATGGACGATATGAAGCTTTACAGCAACAGCACACCATCCCTACACTATCTCGCAGACATCACACAACAATTCTCTACAGACATCCACACGTTCTATTTTACCTTTGCGGAGGGTAAAGGTCTTACCTTTACCCTCCGCAAAGGTAAAATAGAACGCGATGAATAACAGCTCCTTAATACAGGTGAACATGTTGATCCTCTAGATCAAAACAAAATCTATAAATATCTAGGCTTCCAACAGTCCCGACGAATACAACAAAAACAAACAAAAATCGAAATAATACGAAAATTTAAACACAGGATAAATATTTTAGCTAAATCGCAATTAAACTCCCGTAATATAGTTAAAGCGATAAACACTTTTGCCATACCCATCCTCACGTACTCATTCGGTGTAATAAATTGGTCAAAAACGGATTTGAAAAAGATGCAAAGCCTTATTAACACGACTTTAACTGACCATAGAAAACACCATCCTCGTTCTTGCGTACAAAGATTGACATTACCAAGGAAAGAAGGCGGCAGAGGTTTAATAGACGTATTAAACTTACATAACAAACAGATCACTACACTAAGAATATTCTTCCACACACAAGCAAAACGATCCAAATTCCATAAAATAATAGCAGAATCTGATAAACGTATTACACCTCTTAACCTTCACGATATAAACATACAACGTAATCATCAGATTACCAACCTTAAAGACAAAGTTCTGGCCTGGGAACAAAAGTCCTTGCACGGGAGACACCGTCACGATCTGCTACAAGATCACGTCGATAAGGATGCGTCAAACGCGTGGCTGCAGCGTGGCGAACTCTTCCCGAAAACCGAGGGCTTTATGCTAGGTATACAGGACCAAGTCATTGATACTGGAAACTACCAACGATATATCATCCGCCGACCAAACTACATCGACAAATGCCGACATTGCCACGTTGCTTCAGAGACTATCCATCATATTACAGGTGCATGCAAAACTATAGCCCAGACTGATTACAAGCATCGACACGACCAAGTAGCTGCTATAATCCACCAGTCCCTTGCATTAAAATATAAGCTGATAGACGAGAAATTGCCTTACTACAAATATATACCACAGTCAGTAATGGAAAACACAAACTGTAAACTCTATTGGGATCGAACTATTATTGCATTTTAACCGACCAGACATTACAGTACTAAACAAACAAAGTAAGACAGTATATATTATAGAATAGACATAGCCATATGTAACACACACAACCTCGTCTCCACTCATACTGAAAAAAATGCAAAATATACCTACCTTTCCATTGAAATTAAAACCCAATGGCGAGTTAACACCACAAGAACAATCCCAATTATTATTTCTACCACAGGTATTATACCGAAAACACTCCATACAAGTCTGAACACTCTCTGCATTCCTCCAACTACATACATCCTTTTACAAAAAGCTGTCATCCTCAACACTTGCCGATTAGTACGGAAATTCCTTATTACCAACTACTGAACTGATTTCCATAATAAGAACTACTGAACTGATTTTCTTTTGATAAAGTACTTGGCTTCAGCCCGTACAAATTTTCCTCCTGTAGCTGGAGAGCAACGTATACGTTTTGTAATAATAATAATATTTATTGAAAAAACAGAATTGTGATACAGTAAATGATACCTTTTGCTTTAGTTTGCTTCTTAGCTTTAATTTTGGAGTTATATCCATTTTTAATGTGTGCTTGTTGACAGCTCACCGAGAGCGATACACGCGCATGCACTAAACTCATCTTGTAAAATTACTTGTTGTAATCTTTTTCTATTTTGAGTATTTAAGTATCGTAATCAATAAATAATCGTAATCTATGTGGGCACAGTAGTTGCAGCGGAAGTTTTTGGCTCGGAAGTTGTCTGCTAGTCGCTGCGCAAACTGCTATTTTCAGGCGCAATCCCATGTTGAAGGTGAAGACAGCATTGTATAACTGCCTCTCTCATTCGCTTACGTTTTTCGCATATTCTATCTCGCTTTTACTTTATGCCGTTTTTTCCTCACAGCAGTACCTGCGCAATCGTTCATAGAGCCTAACTTCACAACCGCAAAGATCAGCTGCGACTACTGTATGTGGATATTCCACCATAGTGTCACCTCTATTGGTCCTATTTTAACAAGCGTGGGTACTTGTATCAATCTATTCGTCTTCATGTGTCATAGGCTATTGTGTTTTACCCGACTACGGCGAAGCAAAGGAGGGGCACTTAGATCAAACTAAAAAAAAAATGGTTCGAGGTATCAATCGATTCATCTTATCGCAAGAGTATCATAGGCTATTTTTTTACCCGGCCGTAGTCGGGTTTATTGTTTTTTAACTTGTCTTGTTTGAATTGTCTTTTCCCCCGGACCTTTCAATGTCATTATTACTTTTTTGACATCATCCAAAACGAAGATATCGATGAGTTCTATCACTTCGTAACGTACGTAAAGAAATTACTAGTCGAGGATCAATATTTTCAGAGTTATAGCCATATTAAGTTTAATAGCTGTCATCCAAAACGAAGATATCGATGAGGTTTGTCACTTCTGTAAAGAAACTAATAGTCTACGATCAATAGTTTCAGAGATATAGCCCTTTTAAGTTAATCAGCTGTCATCCAAAACGAGGACATTGATGTAATCTATCACTTATTTAAGGAAACTACTAGTCAACGATGAATAGATTCTGAGTTATAGCCCTTTTAAATTTGCCAGCTGTCATCCAAAACGAAGATATCGATGAGATCTATCACTTCTGTAAAGAAAGTACTAGTCAACGATCAATAGTTTCCGAATAATAGCTGTTTTAAGTTTGACAGCTGTCATCCGACTTCATACTATACCAAAGGGAGATTCCATTTTCGTCAGAAAAATAACTGAACAAATGTGAACTTTAGCTTAAAACTAACAGTTTTTTTTGCTTGGCGTCCCTCGTTTTTTTACCAGATTCTGGATGATTCAAGGACCCTGAACATATTTAGTTCCAGCACCACTCCACTGCGATTTATACTTTTTGAGATCCGTTGTGGTACTTCCAATAACAATAATAAGTAGAAATAAATAAATAACCATTCCACATCTAGGTCACATGTCTACATTTTTCTTACTCTCCATCTCATACCTATATAAAACCGTAATATTCAAATTTCTATCAAAAGTACGATTTATATGCCAACCTTTGTTCGGCGGCCATCTTTAAATCTTTTTCAATGTTTGTTTGTTTTCGTATGAGGTAGTGCTGGCCTCTGGTGTCAGAGTGTGTCAGGTCACCCGAGAGCCTCTAGCATGCATGGCTTAAGCCATTTAACTGCACTGGAGATGAAACTTATGAAAAAGTTCTCGTAAAATTCCAAAAATATTTCGAATTCTTTTTGATAACACAAAGCAACATAATATTGGAAGAGTTTTTTCATAAGGTCATCAAACTCAGCAACTCTTATGAATTCGGAAACTTCAGGGAGAGTTTGAAATAATAGCCGGTCTGGACGCAAAATACAACGCATCAAAAACTAAACTCATGACAGATTATGAGGTCAACCAATGTCCAGCTTTTGGAAAAAGGTGTTACAAATGTGAGAAACTGAACCATTTCGGCAAGATGTGTCGGGGCAACAGGACACAAAACTTCAGACAAGTATATGTAGTTGAAGAGGTTAAAAACACTGAAGAATATGAGGAAGATGACTTTTTCATTGGATATGTTGGCAATGAGATAATTCAAGAATTTATTGTGAAGGACACTAAATTGCCTATAAAAATGGACACAAGAGCGGCATGTAAAGGAAGTAAGGTGACGTAAAAACTTGACTTGACAACTTGACGTAAAAAGTGTGGAAATTTCACCTTGTGACAAGAAAGTAATACAACTTGATGGGAAATGTATACCAGTTAGAGGGACTTGTTGGTTGGAAATTATACACTAAAAGAAAGAGGTATAAAGTTAAATTCAACATAATTGAAGGAAACATTCCCATGCTACTCGGCTGCAGAACATGTTTAACCTATAATTTTGTTTCAGCAAACACAAATCTTGTGAATATACAGAATGTAACATATATGAGAAATATAAATGTGCCAGTTTAATAAAATCTTTGAAAACTAATTTCAGTGAGCTGTTCGATGATGGTCTTGGTTGCATTCCCGGATCAGTGAACATAACTGTACAAGCAGCTAGACGTGTTTCTTTTTCATTACTGCCTGAAATTCGCCAGGATCTAGATAAAATGGAGAAGTTAGGTGTAATTGAGAAGGTAACAAAGCCTACAAAATGGGTAAATAATTTAGTACCTGTTTGAAAACCAAATGGGAAATTAAGAATTTGCATCGGTCCAAGCAGAATGAATACTCAAAGAACCAAAATATCAATTACCTACTCTGGACGAAATTAAAAACAAGATGCAAAATGCTAAAGTCTTTGCATTACTGGGTCCATCAAATAGGTTTTGGATGCTTAATTTAAATGAGGAAAGTTCAGATCTATGAACTTTCATAACACCATTTGGCAGATATAAAAGATTACCATTTGGCATAAGTTCTGCTCCAGAGGAATTTGGTAGAATTATTAATCAAATGTTTGAAAATGTACATGATGAGGAGTGATCCCGTACATTGACGATTTGTGCATTTATGCGCAGTCAGTAGAGGAATTAAATGGAAGATTAAAATAAATGTTGGATATTGCATTAAAAATTGCATTAAATTTAACGAATCCAAATGTTAATTATTTGTGTCAGAACTTTTGTTTCTGCGGCACAAGTTTACTGCAAATGGTGTATTTCCAGATCCTGGTAAAGTGCAGGTGGTAATGAATATGGAATACCCTAAAAATAAAAAAGATCTAGAAAAAATCTTGAGAATGTGTAATTACTTTTCTCGCTTTATTCCAAACTACTCAAAATGATAGAATCTCTACGCATATTAATGAAAAAAGGTGATGTGATCACCTGGGATAGCAACAAAGAAAGATCTATTGACATGTTGAAACAAGCTCTGTGTAGTTAGTCCTTGTTTAGCTTTCTCTAAAACAAACCAAGATATTGTGTTATCAGTAAATAGTTCATCAACAGCAATGGAAGCAGTTGTTTTACAAAATGCTTATTGTCGTAAAATAAATGTAGAAACAGATTATAAACCTTTAGAAACCTTGTTTAAAAAACTTTTATATAAGGTGCCAGCTAGATTACAAAGAATGATGTTAGCCGTACAAGGTTACAATTTAGATGTAAAATACAAGCCAGGTCGATTATTATAGCGTAAATTATTGGTCACGTAGTTGTACCAATAATGTAGAACCTAAAATGAAGCAGTTTCATGACAATATAATTTTTTATGTGAAACTACAAAGGGATTGTTTACCAGTATCTAATGTTCTACTTCAAATGGTCAAAGTGAAAGTGGTGTAAAAATTAATAGTTTTTTTTTAATTTAGTGTGGCTAGATCCTATCCATACTTAGGTTTGTTTAATTATCCACATGCTCCAAAACCGTACATGCCCAATTGTTATTTTCCAGAAACTTAAATTCATTGTTGCTTATTCCTAGGATTGAGTTGAAACCTATATGCTATAAATATACTGAGGAGTACTTTAAACACTTAGACTAAAAAGTCAAAACCTCTTGCCGATTTAAATGTGGATCAAGAAGCATATTTTAAGAAATCTTTAGATGCTAACTGGACTAAAGGAAATTTTTTAAAATATGTGATGAGCCTAGTCCCACTAATTAGGAACGATCCGATTTAGTGGAAGATGAGGTAGGGAACCAGTATAGAAGAAACAGAAAGTTCGTGCGGAGCCAAACGATAAAAAAAGTAGGTAACCCAAAGATCTTGAATTAAGTACACTAAAGTACCTTTTGTTTCTCTAAGGTGCAAATGACGTATTCAATATCAATCTAATTTGACCGGTTTGATAAAACTTATTCTCTATCTATTGTGATGGTATTGTTTAAGTCGCTCAGCGAGCTATGGAGAGAGCTATGCTCGGAGTCTTTCTGAATTACAGAATCTGGAACGAGGTGATCCGCCACAGAACCAAACTAAACGCCCAGATAATAAGCGAGCTGAAGTTGCAATGGGCTGGTCACAAACTGTAATTAAGCATAGATCCTTATCTATGTACACAAACCCTCTATTTACGGAAAACACTATTATTATATTCTGTGGTATAACTGCCTACTCGATACGTATCCACGAATATATAAAACATTAAACCTAAAAGCTGTATCATCGAAATAGCAAGCCTTTTTTCAAGAAAATGCCCAGAACGATACTAAATTAAAATTTCCTTTTCACGGAATAATGCCCAACAGACCGGAAACAATCGTTTTGCTTCTTATTTTTTACGAAATATTCTGTATTTTAAAATTCGAACGTGGGTGTTGTCGTTCGAAATATGAATTTATCGTTCAAGAAGAATTTCGTCGTACGGTATTTTGCGGGAATAGGCCATAAAAAGACCTCACACACTTGGCCAGATAATATGTGGTAGGTACAATCAGTGTCAAATGTGGCTGAACATAAAAAAATAAATAAACTGAAAGCATGGATTGCTGAACATCAGTGTTTTTTTTCGCTAACTTTACTAGCTATTTTCCCGCGACTTCGCCCACGTATACTCCAATTAAAAACGTAATTTCTAAAAACGTCGTTTTCACGAAGCGGCAAAATAAAATTCTCATCAAATATAGAATTATTAACAAAAATAAGTAAAATGAAATTAAATACATACGAAAAGATAAATCCGTCTATTTTAAAACTTTTGCAGGTATTTATAATTGGAAGGTGGGCGGTTCGAAATACGAATTTATGGCGAAAAGCGTGTATTTCGACAAGCTACGTTCTCCGGAAATGCCGACAAAATGTTTGCACCAGAATTTTATATTTGATTTATGGTCAAATACCATTTTTAATATCAGAGTACTTAGAAGCAAGCAAAAAAATTGTCTCTGGTGTCTTTCCATATACTTCTAAGATCTATTGTAAACAGAACTTGAATGTCAAGAAAATATTACTATTATTTGTAAAAAGCTGTCTATTTAAGTACCATTTGTATTTATTTAAACAATCAATTCAACGAGACGGGCTGAACCACGCATGCCCGCAACAATTTCAGTGAACTTTGGGTATCAACATTTTGCGCGGCACGGCTCTGCGCTCATCACCCTGAGATGTTGGTTAGCTCGTATTCACTAGGCGACAAATGTCTCGCCTAGTGAATACGAAGCCTACGTCCCATTAACCCAGTTATTTCGCTGGAAATATTGCTCTTCAAACCGGATAGAACTCCGTAAGTGTGGCGGCTGAATATCTGTTAAAGGTACTTCCCCAGGCGGGCTCTAGCAAATACTAAATACCTACCTATGATTTAAAGGAAATAACGGGTATTTACGTGCTATGTGGCCTGCCCACTGCTACTTCAACTTGCTTGACTTGCTCACTGATGCGCAGGGGCACTGCCCAGCTAAACCGTGAGACTTGAAGATCTCCTAGTTTCGAATTAGTACTGTTGGTATCAAGCAGAAACATTGTCGTTGGCTCCTCAGACCTGATGCTGCAGGGGTACCATCTAAAACAGGATCAGGATCTATTGATCTAGCTTTAAAAAGTTAGAATGTCATTCATCTATTCTGACCAGATTGGCTCGAACCAGAGAAGAATAATAAAAAATAATAAATCTTTATATAGCCCTTACATGATATTTAACACATAAGTACATTGTTAATTATAGATATCAAAAAGGCTGTAGGAGTACAAAAAAACACAATCGATCTGTTATTTCCAAAACTAGACTCGTGGAAGCCTGTATTTTAGAGAATAGCACGATTCCTCCTAGGGTTGAAAGGCACAGCATATACAAACTTACAATTGTCATTTCTTGTAATAGATAGCATGGATATAAAAAAGGGAAAAATAAAATAACAGAGAAATGTGGGTGTGTAGTGACAAAGAATAAATAATAGTACCATCGTAGTGTGTATTATTATGTGTGGGCATTTGGCCGTGGGAGTGTGAATGTGTGTGTGTGAGTCATAATTCATAAGACATAATTATTTGGTTTGAGAAGTAGTTCTGTTTGGTCGTAAGTTAGCGGAAGTAGCCAGTTCTGAACTCTTTTTTGCATGAAAATTTTGATAATCCGTTTATATCAATAGCTTTGTTGGCAATATTGTGTAGTCGTGAGCTTAGTACGGGATAGTGACTACCAAAGAAAGTAGTTCTATGAGTTACAGCTGGATATATCCTGTCTTTCCAACGCCGTTTTTTTCATAATATTTGTGTCACATTGGACAGTGGCATGTTTCCGAAGTATAGTTCGGTAAACTTAAACTTGTCTAGAAGTCAAAATTTTAGCATCTACATAAAGTTGTAGCATCTACATACATTTCTCTCAACTTTATGTAGATGCTAAAGTTTTGACTGCTAGACAACTTTACGTTTACCGAACTATACTTCGGAAACATGCAACTGTCATGTAGGGTGTCTGAAAGGTTTCCTAAGAATAGCGTATGAGGTAAGAAACTTTTGCCCTGCAGTGGGTGGATTAAGTTGCTAATGATGATTATGATAATGCAGCCTAATGGTGCCTGGTATGCGGGTGTCGTGAGAGTCAGCTGAGGAAATTTAAGAAGGTTTATTACCGCAGCGTTGAGTCTCTCTGCGTCGACTTTATGGGGCCTATTGTTATGCGAATTTTACTTTCCGTAAGTACAGTGGACAGAAAGACACTTACCATCATCATCATCACCATCATCATCATCATCAACAGCCCGAAGAAGTTCACTTTTGTAAAATAATGCTTGTTTTTATTTTTTGTCGAAATTAATGCACCAGGCCATCATCAATTTGTAGTAGTTCGTTATTATTCAGTGATAACCCGCTAATGTAGTAGTTGGCTTTGCGTTGAGCAGGCATTTTTTTGACCAATTTCTGCGTTTAACAAGACGCCTGCTAAGAGTGTTTATTATGGCACAGCCTCCCCTTATAATGCCTACCTCTACCTTACCTTGTTGATGCTAGGTGATTTTAAATGTCCACTGATGTTTTTTCCATGATAAACGAGCAACCAAAGGTCAATTGTGTGCGTTGCACCTAATTTATACGGTCTACGCCCGAGGAGCTGGTACCGAATCTCCCCCTTTTTAATTAGATCTATGTTTTAAGTAGATTAATTCAAATACCTAATTATTAATTTCGGTATCTTGAAGTTGTAGGACCTCACAGTTCCTGATTTTCATGACACATATGATCAAGTAAGAGAAATTCAAATAAAAAGAAAATGAACAGAAGAAAAGTCAAATTTTAAGCATTGGGCGTTATTAACTTACTAGCTGCGCCCCTCGGTTTCGCATGAATGATGATCATGAAAGTATGTTCTTCCATTACTTAGTATCTATAAATCAAATTTCATCAAAATCCGCTCTGTAGTTTTAGCGCTGAATGTTAACAATCATACATATAAACTTCCCCACTTAGTATATTAGAAGGATTTTATTTCAGTCTAATGCGCTCCTCACACCTAAGAAAAATCAGCTCGCTTACTCCTTGACATTCGCTAGTGATGTGGTACATCTGAAAAGCAGTGCAAGAACACGTTTTTAATTTAAAAACTCATGTAAATACCTCTTCCACCAATCTATCAGTGACCTACTTCACCTGCCATCAATGCATCTTGCCAAGAGTCCTTCTCATCGCCACTTGAGGTTTATGTACTGATGTCTTCCACCTTGGTTTTTCTTTGGATCTCCGTCTTTCGCACTCAGTCGCTCAATGTGAGCTTAGAAACTGTACCTACTTAAATAAAATAAGAAATCACATGGTGCAGCATTGGACCTATTTACCTAGAGCAAATAGAATTCTGTTAAAAATTGAAACAGTGATATCACTTTCAGATATCGTCACAAAAAAGAGCAGCGGGAAAAATGTTTTAACCAGTTCTATAAAATAATTGTTCAGTTGGTTTTGCCGTAACAGATCCAATGTGTTCTTTTAAAATACCTCCTTAACTGTTATTTTGGACTGTTTCTATAAATATTCATCAATCCTACATTGCAGTAGTACCACATCACTGCTTAGCAAGGTGGTGCGGGATGAACTTTAAAGCGCTAATGTAAGGACGGCTTTAGGCTTGTACTATTTTTTATTCTGTACCTAAAGTTCCGCATAAATGCATAAAAAAATCGCAAACTACGAATAACCTAAACCGAGTAAGTACAGACTCCCCGGGCGTGGACCGTATAACAGCCCACGCCCGGTACATACATCATGTACAGCTGGTACATGATCTCCCCACTAATAGTACTCTGTCTAGAAAATTGATCTATAGGTATTTGTACTTTAAGGTAGGTAAATCAATTTTCATTCATGTTACCTCAAACCCGATTACCCGCGTCTCCGATAAATGAATCCCTCTGTCACTCACGTCTCATACATTACACTAGATACTAATAAGAAATTCCTGAGCCGCGAACAAGGATTTAAGGAATTTATATGTACGTTGGAAGGCATGGAGCGTAGTCAGGGTGGGCTGAGAGGGGCGCTTACCCCTACAAAAGTACACCACATTAAAAACTTTTTTAATACTTGAGGGCTATGTCACAGACAACGTATAACTCAGTCTAGACTTCATATCATCACATCACCAGCCCGAAGAAATCCACAACTGAAAATGGGCCTTGGAAGGCGTCCTAGTGATTGGCAAGCATCCAGGTGATTGGCAGGTGTCCTGTTGATTGTCAGTAATCCTGGAGACTGGCAGGCATCTAGGTGATTGGAAGGTGTCCAGGTGATTGGCAGGCATCCTGGTGATTGGCAGGCATCCTGGTGATTGGCAGACGTCCAGGTGATTGGCAGGTGTCCTGGTAAATATAAATAAAATGGCTAAAAACTCACGAAAAAGAAGATCGGAAATACTCCGATCAGTTTCGGACTATTTTGAAGTTCTTCATCTGGGAGTGTTATGCCGACAAGCCGCGACAAGCGCTACGAACGTCAGCACGCAACTGACGACGCGTGCGTGGCGCGGGCGGCCCAGTGGGCGGCAATTGCGGCGCTCGACTACGTTCGGCCTGCACAGTCACTTCGTTGTTTGTCGAGGAGTCATCACTGTCACTCACTTCCGTTAACTTTGATTGTTGGCACACTGCGCTCGTTGTAAACAGCTCGTGACCCCACATTGTGGTCCCAGTGTCAGTCGCATTAAGAACTGGTCTCCACGCCGAAGGAATAATCCACCCACGATCCCAGTTAAAGTTGGAATGGCGACTAATTTCGATAGCCTAGCTTGTTCTTTCGAGGAACAAAAATCTTCTCCCTCGCTAGCACAGAAACCCTATCAAAACGCAAATAATGGCCTTTTTGTCAACTTTATTTGTCAATTTTGTATCTCCAACTTCTGAAGTGCTTATGCTCTCCTGTTACTAGGTTTTTTTTTGCTGATAAATTCCATAATAGTTGCATTTTGTTATACCACGTTTTATGTCAAGTCCCACGGGAACGTGTAAAAAAAGTATCCTATGTACTTTTCCTGGTTCTAAGCTACCTCCCCATCAATTTTCAGCCAAATCAGTTCAGCCGTTCTTGAGTTATAAATAGTGTAACTAACACGACTTTCTTTTATATATATAGAAGAATAGATATGAATTTCACTCGCGTTAGTTTTCAAAATCAAATAGGTGTCCTGGTGATTGGCAGACGTCCTGGTGATTGGCAAGCGTCCTGGTGACTGGCAAGCGTCCAGGTGATTTGAAGGCGTCCTGGTGATTGCAGTAGATATTGTACTGAAAAATGCTGCTGCCCGCGGGGTCAGAAGGAGTCTAGAGAATAATCCAAAATACCTCAAAAAACTATGTCTACTCTAAAGGTTCTTCTCGAGTTCTGTTGATCAATTAAATTTTTCGGTTTTGTTCCAAATCTAGTTGTAAAGTAATTTTACTTTCATAAGAACCTAGGCGGATGGTTTAAGTTTATTTTTGGATGGTTATACCTGATAGCGGTATAAGCATCCAAACTTAACGTAGCTAAATACGAGTAGCACAGGCCGGTGACGAGCAGCAGTGGCACGAATAGGTATGCAATGCGATTGCTTAACCGCCTGCCCAGCGTGGCGATTATCATTATAAATATGGGAGAGGCCTATGTCCAGCAGTGGACGAACACAGGCTGATGATGATGATGATGATGATGAAGAAGAACCTAGGGTCTATATGTCGATGAATATGAATGTACTGGATTAACATAAGTAATAGGCTACTTTTTATCCCGGAAAATTGTAGCTTCCGTAGGTGTAAGTATAAAAAAACTGTTTTTTTTCCTTTTTTAGGGTTCCGTAGTGAAACAAGAACCCTTATAGTTTCGTCGTGTCCTTCTGTCCGTCCATCTGTCCGTCCGTCTGTCTGTATGTTACATCAATTTTCTGAAACTATTAACGCTACAAAGTTAAATTTTGACACGTGTATTCAAATTCAAATTTAATTAATTGTAATAAAAACGGCATTAATTACACCAATTACTCGCATCAAAAATTAATAAATAACAACATTATAAGGCAAAACAAATGTCAATGAACTAATTAAATTGTCAATTAAATTACATACATGTCAAGTTAAATAAATTTTGGAACCAGATAATATACAATAAAATTATACACACAGAAACATTCATACTCGTAATACAATGTCAAAATAAATATTTTCACAATATGTCAAATGGACAAAATAGTTTTCCAGTTGTCAATGAATAGTTCAATATCAAGGTTAGCGTCAAGGAGTGGAGTGAGTGGAGGTTGCGCAGAGACTGATACAGAGGGGACATAGCTCTGGCAACAGTGCGACTACCAGGAACATAGAATCACTTATGTCTTCTGTTGGGCCTGTGACGCACATAGTTGTCCGGGACGAATAACCTGCACACTCGTTCATGTAATTCTGAGGACCCTCTCAGTTTTTTACAACAGATAATGAGCTGATCTAGCAAGCTTCTTACTTCCAGGGAATTGAAGCTAGGCTGTCCAAGTAAGAACATAGGGGATAGAGGTACGGGTAAAAGCCATAAAGCCTTGTAAAAAGATCTTAAAAATACTTTCTGCACCTTTTCTAGCATCAGTGTGTAAATGACATGCGCTCGATTCCAATTTGCTCCTCACAAGATTTAAATAAGGTTCGAATGACCTGCGGGTCTTGAAAATCCTTTGCATTGCGTAGTGCAAAGCCCAAGCGATGAAAAGACTCTTTGGCCAGGTTGGAAATATGGTCATGAAAAGTGAGTTGTCGGTCAAAAATAACTCCTAAATCTTTAATAATATTTACTCTGTTAATGTCAACATTCTTTAAATTGTAATTAAAATTAATTGGATTATGTTTACGACCAAATGTCATGACATAGTGTTTATCAGAATTGAATAATATTAAATTACTAACGCTCCATTCGAAGATAGAATTTATGTTGCAAATTAAGGCAGCCATTGTATGATTTGATCTCTAGTTCATACTTGTAACGATTTTTACTGGGTTTTCGTCATATTGTAACGTTATATGCGGTTTTATAGTAAATTTCTCTGTGCTGACGGATTCCGATGAAAGATATGATGAAATGGTTTTTAGGCCAAACTCGCCAACCACCGAGATAGTTGGTCCGGTGTCTAACGCCGATAGAGTATTCGCTTAAATCAATGAAAAGTAATTTTGAGAATAAAGGGAATAAAAAATAAAACGGGGTGAGTCACACCAAGAGTGGGGTGAGTCGGGATTCTTACCCCATCCGGTCACTTTAAACGTGAGGACGCTATATCTTTCTTCGGAATCACTCAAAACTTAAAATACTCGTTACTACTTTGAAATTAATAAAATTACCTGGATAAACTTAGACCGGAACGAGCTTCAAGAACTATTGGATCAAGACCGTTCGGTAATGTAGTTCGGTATGGTAATGTATGTAATGTATTATCTTCCACTATTGTACCCACTAGCTAGCTAGTGGGTACAATAGTGGAAGATAAAACATACAACTCAAATTCACCAATACAATCTTTATTATTCTTGGTTTAACTTTGCCTACTTACTTAAAATCTAAGAAACCGTGCCGTAGGTACGAAGGACGGCCATTCAAGCTAGCATATAATAGTCGAAGACAAAACATGCAATTTAAATTCACCAATACAATATTTACTATTTTTGGTTTAACTTTGCCTGTTTACTTAAAATCTAAAGAACCGTGCTGTAGGTACGTTGGACGGCCATTCAAGCTAGCATGTAATAGTGGAAGACAAAACATGCTATTTAAATTCACCAATACAATATTTAATATTTTTGGTTCAACTTTGCCTGTTTACTTAAAGTCTAAAGAACCCATGCCTGCAGATCCAACTCAGCAGCTAAGGAGTACTAAGATCTAACATTACCCTGTTATAACTAGGGTCGAACTATAGAACTGACAAAATTAAGTATTTACCCTAACAAAACAAGTGATGAGTTGCCGTTTACTTATTTACCTTCTTCTATAAGATTGAGCCGTTATGTTAGTGAAGGTAAATCTCCATCCGACGTTTCAGCAATGTCCGATTCGCGTGAGAGGTAGCCAAGTTAGACCCCTCAGGCGTTGCAGGTGTCCAGCAGGTCGGTGGGGAACCAAAGTTCAACACTCCGGTTAATGAAATATATGCATAAACATGCAAATACGATACCGCATTCCAAGAACGTGGCAGGAATCGTTGGATATAAAGTCCACGTGGCGTATCGCGACACGGCGCCTTTCTAGTTAAATCCGGGGGAAGAAGCCTCCGTCGTGTGGTGTCTCAATCCGGGGGGAAAATCTCCGTCATGGTATCTCAATCCCGGAGGGAAAACCCGCTGTGGATGAATAAACACAACGTTTCTTTAGAATTCGAGACTTCGAAAACGCCACCGCTCTCAGTTCGCTAAAATGGCGTCTCGAAAAATGGATAAAAGTGATTTCACAATCGCAATCATTAGTGCAGACAATGCAAAATACCGAAAAATGCTCTCACCTTTTTTTCCGGGTTTTATAATATGCAGGGAAAAGACTTGTCAGTCCTGCTTCCTGGCTCTCCAGCACGAAAAAAAACTTCACGCCTCTCGTCTCCATTCCTCGGTTTCTTTTGGCTAGCCGGATCTAGTTTGCTCCTCAGTTAGCAAAATCTATCCGAATAACATTTCGTTCCACCAAGAAACCGATCAGCGCTTACACATGGGCTTTGGAAATTATCCATTGGCTTTATTTTTATTTTTTAAGATTTCTCACCATCGAAACCGAATTTGTTTATTTACTGTTTTTTTAACTATTTTTGACAGCTAAACAACTGTCAAGAGACGTCTAAGAATTGTTATAAACTATAGTCCATAAAACGTTCCGTACTAGAAACGATGCGTTCACTTCCAGACGAAAGGTACGGAACGCGGTCTCCAAGCTTCGGTACTGTTATACTATCATAAAACTATATACTGTCACTATTAAATTATGATATTGTATGGGTTAGCTTTGGAAAAAATCTACGTTCTTAAATTTAACATTCGTTGTATTTAATTGGTTTGTTTAATTTTATTTTCTATTTGCCGACATTACGGGACCGTGCCGAACAGAACGCGCCCTTTTGCTTTGATTGCTAATCGATGCAAAGATAAGTAGAACCTACGGTAGAGGTCACTACTTGTCTCCGTGTTTATCAATTGTACTTTATTAATTATTTATTTATTATCTGATTCCCAGTTATTCCTTGTTCCTTTTGTATTTATTTCAATCAATTGACCTAATGAGTGCTCTTCGATGTGTTCCGTAATGCGTGGACGTGCTATATTTATCAAAGTGTTTATAACCTCTGTTTTTGTTATGAATACGTGCGGCGAACAAAATAACCGGCGATTGTTTTCGTGTTGTGTTGTGGCTATATCTCTGTTGTTTATTTACTCCAAAAACGAAGATACATTCTAATATGTGAGTATATTGAACAATATGCAATTATTATTCTAGTTTTACTATTATAAAGATGCGTTTCTATTAGTTGTTTATGTGCTGTCTTGTTTATTCCTACTTTTACTTGTCGAATTGTTGTTTTGTATTGCTAGTTATAGGTTTATTGTTTTTTTATTTAAGTAGCGTTTTGTCAACGCTACAAATACTACAATAGAGATCAAATCAGATCGTCAGTGTACAAGAGACAATTAACTATGTTCACTACCTTGGCCAGGTCATTTATCAGAATCAAGAAGAGGAGCGGGCCGAGCACTGATCCTTGACTCACTCCAGATCGAGTGTGATATGGTTCAGACACATGTACCTCACATATTTCCGACAATCTCTCATATAGTCTGAAACATATTTATAGTCACTACCACAGAATTAATAATAGTACCAGAGGAGTATTAAAAAATGTTATCATTATTTTTACTTGCTCCTCCTGTACAAGCAAGTGAAATGAACATAAAACTCTTTTTTTCTCATCGAGTCTCATAGGGTATCGTTCGATAGGTATATTATTGTTAGTTTTTATTTAACTTGGGCACTAGCGCATAATACGAATTTACTAATAAAATTTATTAGAGGCTAGTTTTCCCGCCCGCGACTTCGTACGCGCGGACTACTGTTTATCGCGAAAAAAAACATCCTATTTTCTTCTAGGATATTAAACACCAATGCAAAAGTAGGTTAGCACCAAGGCTCTTGATGTTTTTTGACAGACTTGTTATGTAATGTTATTTCGTTTCCATGGCAACCATAGAGCATTCTGTGGTGGCAACCGTTCCATACAGTGAGTAATCATCATTTTCCAGATTTCCCGTGGAAACTTACAATTTTCCAAGATAAAAAGTATCCTATGATTTATTCCAGGGTATAAGATATCTCCATTGTAAATTTCATCAAAATCCATCCAGCCGTTATCGCGTGAAAGCTCCCCAAACAAAGAAAACGGACACACAGACAACGCTTCACTTTTATATATTGGTATGGGTATAGTGGACCAAGAAAACGCATTCTACGCTAGCTTCAATCCTGAAAAAAAAAACATAGTGCGAGCGAGACATAATAGAACCGTAAAAATAGTTTTGTTGGCGTATCACGTAAAAAGTACTGGACCGATTGCAATGCGATTTTTGTAGTTGGGTAGCTTAGAATCCTGGCTACGGGACCCTAAGTCTATGCATGTCCAACACGCAATTTGCCGGTTTTTATTTTTATTAATATTTGTTACTCCAGTCCAGTCATAGTGAGTGATTATCTGATACGCCCCTCTACCCCTAAACTACATAAACTACCCCTAAAAATATTCTAGCTACGGACCGTTTCTGTAAGATACCTTCTCTAAATAAGGTTTTGGAAAATTGAAAAAGCTTCATCATTTAATGTAACCTCTTGTAAATAATGGTATTGAACTTGAATTCAATCAATTTAGTCAAATTTTATTTGAGTTTTCAAAGGTAGGCAAATTATTTTATATATACATATAAATATACAATTTATATGTATATATCTGTATGGTTGTTCTGTTTTGGTATTTAGTTGTCATTTCCATTTAAGTAGATATGTTGTTGTTGTAAGAAAAACCACCGTTCGTAATTTGTTTATGTTAATCCTCTCCAGGCACGGTTGTCCGGAAGAGATCGCTTTAAGCGATAATACCGCCAATTGTAACATGTTTTTGTTAGATTAAGTTTATTAATTGTATATTTCTGTATTGTAATTAGATTTATATGTTTAATTTATATTTTAATTTGCTACTTTTTTTGCTAAGTTTTGTATAAACGATTCTTCTTTCTTTCTTTCTTTTACTGTGGTGTTTCAATAAAGAGTTCATCTATCTATCTATGCTTTTTGAGGTTACCTCATCATCATCAGTCTATAGTTACTAGTCCACTTCTGTACGTAGACATGTCCTAATAAACGCCACTGAGCCCGATTTTCGGCTCTCCTTTTCCAGTCCCTGCCAGCTGTTTTCGCAAGTCGTCTCTCCAGCTGGCCAGCGGCGGCGTCCCACACTACGTTTGCCTAAACTTAGTCTCTACTCTAGAACTCGTTTTCGTCGGTTCTGCGAGAGATGTGACCAGCCCATTGCCACTTCAACTTGCTTATTCCTGGGCTATATCAGTTACCTTTGTTCTCTGGCGGATCACCTCGTTCCGGATTTTGCCCTTCAGAGATTTTCCAAGCATAACTCTCTCCATAGCTCGTTGAACGACTTACGGACCAGTCTCACCGTAACTGTCCACGTCTCGGCTCCGTAAGTCATAACTGTAGGACGCACGCGTTCAAGATTTTAGTCATTAGGCAGTGTGGTATGGACGACAAGAAGACCTGACGGAATTTTAATGCTGCCCATCTCAGCTGAATCCTCATATCGGCTTTCCTCTTGAAACTGATCCTATTCAACTGCATAGTCTGCCCGATGTAAACATATTCCTGTACAGTTTCAAGGGGGACACCGTTTATAACAATTGGTTCCGGGGTAATAAGTTCGTTAAACATAACCTTGATTTTTTCGATGTTCATTCCGAGACCAATAACGTCGAGAGGTGTTAGCTAGGTCGGTCAGCAATCGTTCAAGACCCTGCAGCGACTTCTACAACGAGCAATATCATTGGCGTAACGTTTGGTGTGAGAAGGCCAGTCCAGCGTCTTAAAAATATCGCCCAGGGTGTTACTAAATAGTTTCGGGGAAATTATATAATATCCCTTGTCTTACTCCCCTGCGCAGTTGGATATGTTTAGTTTGCTGGTTCTGTACTTGAACGAACATATTCGCGGGTTCATACAAGCATCTAATCACCTCGATGTATCGCCAGTCCCCTTTGCATCGCTGCAAAGACTCGAGCACAGCCCAAGTACAAAGGCTTTCTAATAGTTCACAAAAACAAGACACAGGGGCTTGTTATACTCTTCGGTCTTCTATATAACCGGCCGCATTTCGTGGTCTATGGTGCCGTAACCCGAAAGAAACGCAGCCTGCTCTGGAGTCTGAAACTCGTTTTCTCGCTAGACGACTCGAGACTATCCTCGAAAACAGCTTATAAACGTAGTTTAGAAACGAGATGGGCCTGTAGTTTTTGGTAGCGTTTTATCTCCTTTTTTGATGAATAAATCTACCATGCTTCTATTCCTCGTCTTTGGAGTTCTCCCAGGTTTTCCTGAAGCTTTTAAAAGCTCCAAAGTAACTATGTCATCCCCAGGGGTTTTTGTATTCTTAATCTGTTTGAGGGCTATCTTGTTCTCGTCTAGGCTCGGGAATCCTCATCGAGTCGTAGAGCATGTGAGTCGTACAGTTGACCATAGAAATCCTCCATCTCGGCGAGAATATCTGTGTTGCCAGAAGATGTTTTTAGTTTCGTCAGATGGGGCCTCTGCAATTGATGAGCGAAGACTTTGGTCCCCCGATTTACTCTATAGCATTTTCTATGGGGCATGTAATAGGAGGTGGTACCACCTTGCTAATATTTCGATTGAGGGCCCGCTTCCCCTCCTTATTGTTAATTGTACAAAGTACTAACATATATGGCAACACAAATATGTGTCGATAACATGTTAATATTTCGGCTTCTCCCATAAATAGAACACCCACAATAAAATAGTGCTGAATTCCAACAGTTTCGTGTAAGGACATCCCCACACAACGCCACTAAAGTTGCGAATAGAAGCAACAAAATTTGAAAATATTGTGAAGTAGTAACCTGTATATTCAAGAACCCCAAATACGAGAGCTTTTGGTATCTTTTTGAGTAGAATATCCACTTTTCTACTCTATCGTAGAGTCATTTGAAAGAGCATATTTTTTTCTAATCTTTCCCTGCTGCGTAGTGTGAAAAAGATTATAGATGAAAACTAATAGATATAGATAATAGAATAGCTGCGGTTAATCTCATTTCTATGAGATTCCCCTGTCTAACACACCAGGCATATAGTTATATCGAAGTGGACAGGCCACTTATACAGATGGAAACATATTAGAGTGTCGTGGCGTGTCGCGAGACTCCAGAAGCATATTATCGTGCTTATACATTTAGTATGTATGCCTAAACATTATCATGGAGTGTCGCGACGTCGCAGTCTGTTGTGTCTCGGACTGCTCACTACCTATCGTGACAGAGCGGCGTCAGCAGTGGGGGTTATGCCGCGACACGTCACGACACGCAAATTCCCTCCGTAGACGCCCTAGAGACTTAAGCGATCCAGACGATGAAATCGCTGCCGCAGTGCAGGCAGCGATAGAGTCGCCCAACACAGCTTCACCATCTGTCAACACAATTAGACACAGACACTGACCTCACCGGCGATTTCGAAGGTCCCGTAATTAAAGTCAATTTTATTCGCCTTGGAGTTTCTTGCCGATTCTTCTCAAAGGTGTATTCCGAATCGGTGGTCAGTTATGCAAATAATTCAAAGGGCTCCAGCCATTTCATCAGGGCCCCCTCATCACTGCTAAAACTAGCGACACCAATACTTTAACTTTGGCGTGCGTTTTCTGCGTCACGCATTGCGGCGGAGCGCTTTCGCGCCCGCCCCATCGCGTCCGGTGACGCTGTAGAGGTCAGCTATAGACCAACAGCAATCACGGCTCATTAAGCGAGCTAGCGAATCACATGGACGCTTTTGAGCTATGTTCGTCATTAAAAATGGATGAACTTATTGAACTTGTACGTCAGCGTCCGTGGTTAGCTTAAAGTACTTTATGATACCAAATGTAAAAATTATAAGGATTTTTATTCCGTCTCCGTCTGCTTACAGGATGAACCCAGAAAAGTCTTTTCTTTATTTATTGCTGTCAAGAAGTTTAATTAATAAAATTAGTTGATCTCACTATCGGAATCAGAAGAAAACATTGTGCAATTGAACGTACGTTTGAACGCTGCTAAGGTTCAAGAGGCACTGTTCAGAAAAAACGCCAGAACGCGACATGTCATGAGGGCCACGACACTAATATTCCGGTACAAATATTGTTTCCGCCTTTAGTCTCTATTTTAGTTGCTTCGGGTCGCGTGGTGTGAGAACGGCCTTGATCCGGCTGAATCGCGGAACGGCGGAATTTCATAGAAGCCGATAGGAATTCACGGTAGGAATGCCATTGACAACATTCTGACGTTGACTAGCGCAAAGGTAGTTATATTACTATTCCACAAAGGCACCGCCTTTGTGGAATAGTAATACAAGCAGGGATCTAGAAATGGCTAACTATCTACCTAATTCATTAAAAATCCGTCCAGCATCTACAATTACATCCTAAAAACAGTAAAAGAAAAGAAAGAATGAAATAGCAAAATATAAATTAAACATATGAATCTAAGCGTTGAAAGGGTCATGCCTCAGCATAATGCCAAGCGTCTTCGACACTTGATGCTGATTTTCAGTCAAAGCCCGGGTCGGGTCAATCACGAAAAATAGAGTAGGAGTTAAGGGGGTAAGTTTAGGGTGTGTATGTCTGTCTGTGGCATCGAAGCTCCCACCGAATGGACCAATTTTGATGCGTTTTTTTTCTGTTTGAAACCTGATGTAATCAAGAAGGTTGCTATAACTAGCTGTACCCGCGGCTATGCAAGCGTGGTCATTATTCTAGGTTAAAAGTACTCTATGTTCTATTCCCAGACCTAAAATACCAATATACATTTGATCAAAATTCCTTCAGCCGTCAAAAAGATTTTATCGATTGCACTCGGCTTTTACTAATCGGATTGAGATACCAATTACACCAGTTTTAAGTCAAATCATAAGCTATCCAGCTGTGAAAACCGCATTGAAATCGGTCCAGGAGTTTTTTTTACGCGATGCGCGAACAAACAAACATACAGACAACCAGACAGACATGCTATAAAAAAATGTTAAATTCTTAAAAAAAGAACGAAATAAAAATATGTAGCTTACTTCCGCCAAAACTGTAAGTCAGACAAATGATAAATGGTAAAATTAACAAAAGTAAAACCCCATGCTAAACAAACCCAACCGTAATTGAACTATTGTAAAATATAAATGAAATGAAAGCTAGGGCCTGGAGGCCAGAAAAAAACACTTATTAATAAATATATACACCATAAAAAAACCCACGCTTAACAAACCCTACCCAAATACAAGTATAGTAACACTTATATATTTATTTATATACATAAAAACATATACCTCGATCCAAATACCAAATGTCTGACATCAATACGACACGTGTTTCGCCTCTGCACGAGGCATCTTCGGGTGATGTTGACTCGTCGAGTGCTGGACTGAGAGTGACTAAGCAATGGTGACAACTTTTTTTTTTATTTTTTATTTATGTTACGGACTAGGCAATCGTTTGACCACGATCTCACCTGATGGAAAGCGATGATGTGGTCGAAGGTGTAGCACGCTTGCCTAGTAGATACCTATTCACTCTTGACTTGAACACACCGGGGTTATAATTTACCGGAAACACTGACGAGGGCAGGGCATTCCACTCCTTTGCAGTTCTTATAATAAATGAAGAAGCGTAACGCTTCGTTCTTGTGCGAGGTATTTCAACCATGAAAGGGTGGCGCTTTGCCCTTATATAGGCTACGCGCTTGAGCCAGTGCGACTTCACTACTCCATCGCTACGAACCAGTCTGAGCCAGAATGAATCACTACGATTTCACAAGGTCGCGCCACTATTGCACCACATTTACGATTATGTCATCGCCGCCTGTTACTTGTGACGCATTTCCAGTGAAAATACGCAACAAAGGTGATGAAACTAAGTTGGGTTGGGCGTTCAATTGTATACCTTTTATTGTTATAGCTTAAAATTTCTAATTGTTCCAATACACACAAACGGAAACCCTTGTCGCAAACGTGCAAAACATTATACGTATTATCACTCCGCAAAGACGCAGTTCCGGACTCAATTAAATGTTTAGTGAAATGGGACTATTCTGGATGACTATTCCTATTCGCGGCCTTAGGTTCTTTAAACCTAGTTTCAAATTTGCGGCTGGTCTGACTCACATACACCCCGTTACACTCCTCAGAAACCAACTTGTAAACACCGGACTTTTTGTTGTTCTCCATCCGGTCCTTACCATTATAAAGATGACGCAGATTGTTATTAGTTCGAAACGCTACATGACCGTTGTTTTTCCTAAGCAAGTTTGCGATCTTATCCAAAACTGGGCCCATGTATGACAACCTACCTACATATTTGTTGATTTTATCCCGTGAACCCGCAAAAAGTAATGATCGAACCCTATCTTGTAGTTTTGTAGTTTCCTTTTTATCAAATGATCTACCACTTTATTGTACCCGTTTGAAATAGAAATTTGATAAATAATATTTAATTCATTATTATAATTCTTAGAGGACAAAAGAGCTGTCAATAACCGGTGTACATTTCATTTCATTTATATTTTACGATAGTTGAATTTGGGTAGGGTTTTCTTAGTGTGGGGTTTTTTATTGTGTATATATACATTTATATATATTATATGTATATAAATATATAAATGTTTTTTTCTGACCACCAGGCCTTATCTTTCATTTCATTTATATTTTACAATAGTTCAATTTGAGTAGGGTTTGTTTCGCGTGAGGTTTTACTATTGTTATAATTTAATTTTTCCATTTATCATTTGTCTGACTTACAATTTTTGCGGAAGTAAGCTACACATTTTTATTTTGTTTATTTTAAATATGATCATCATTTAGATTTTGATGCGGTTTTTTATATTTGAAAGCTGATGTGATCGAGATGCTCCTTAGCTATAATTGGCAATCAGCGTTTGTTTTTTGTTTTATTTGTGCTTGTTTATTATGATTACCTATATCTCACACTAACTTATATTATATATGCGTAAGTAACTCTATCTCTGTCTGTTCCATTACCTTTTCACGACGGCACCGTTTGAGAATATGGCATAAGAATTTTTATTACTTTATACCTCAGAATATACATTATAAAGCTATCTATCTATTTGAATTACCCAGCCACACTGACACAGTACTTATGACTGTTCTGTGTATTGTTCCGCTGCAGATAGAGATAATACGCCCATAACACAGTTTTACAAAAAACAGTGTCAATAATAATTAAAATCTAGGGTACTGCCGCATAATACGAATAAACTAGACGAAACAATCACGGCTAGCTAGAATTTATTAGTTTCCTAGATATATCTGACAAGTAAGATCAATTTTGTGCTAGGTATATGAAGTAAACACTACTTGACCAATTGCAATGCGGTTTAGCTTAGGATACGGGACCCTACATGACCCTACGTTTATACGTATGCAATAAGCAGTTGGTTGGTTTTTTATTCTTACACCTAACAGCCCCAAAAAGATAAAAAATGGATAAACATAAAAAGCAACCTCAAACTCAATGAAAATATTTCATTAATAAAAATGTTTTTTTTGGATACATTATGGCCGCCCTCTTGAGAAACGAGATTTGGCCTAATGGTGATTCTGAATATTAATAAACCAACATTAAACACGGAACAAGTACTATTATTTATTCTGTGACTAAGGGGTTAATACGTAACCCCTTCTAAGTCCTAGAGGGGTATATTTAATTTTGTTACGTAAAACTTTATTGAAATGTTGTATGTATTAGATCAATTTAAATTTTATATAGGAAGATAAATATATGTTTTATATTATATTATTTTATATATATATATATATATACGAGTATATATTCGCCCGCGAGTTAGTCCGCGTGGACTATATAGTAGTTTCGCGAAAAAAAGCATTCTATGTTCATGTAGGATATTAACCAATGCAAAAGTAAATCACCAATGCTCTTGATGCTTTTTGACAGAGTTGTTATTATTTTATTTCCATGGCTACCATTCCTTACAGCGAGTAATCAACACATTCCAGTTTTCCCGTGAAAACTTACCATTTTCCGGGATAAAAAGTATGCTATGTTTTATTCCAGGGTATAAGGCTCCATTCTAAATTTCATCAAAATCCGTTCAGTCATTATCGCGTGAAAGCTCCTCTAACTAACAAACAAACTAACAGACGTTTTACTTTTATATATTGGTGTGAATGGTAGAAAAGATGGGCAGATCCAATTGAGGCAGCGTGGGAAGAAATACGCTTAAAAAAAAAAGATTATTGTTGGTTAATGTTAGATTTTAAATAATAATTTTGGTTTATTAGCTACGCTTTGTAGCTGTACCGAAATTTTCGTGATCAGCGTCGATGTTTTTAAAAGGTAATTCAGTGAGAGACTTGAATTTTGTCCACATTAATTAACCCATGTGACGGTTTTTCTTTTGAGAACTCTCGCGACCTATAAATTAAAAACCTCGAGAAATCATAAACTCTAGATATAGCGCTGAAATGGCTGACTGGATTTTGATGAAATTCGGTTTATGAACTGTATGGTCCTGGAATGACATAAAGGATTCTTTTTCATCATCATCCGTCAAATGTCCACGCGGGTAAATCCGCGGGGTGCAGCTAGTAACTCAATAATTGAACCAAGGAATAAAATCATAATAAAAGTAGAAACAGGAGACCTCGATAAGTGATGCACGTCCAATATTGCAACAGATTGGCCTCTGGAGTTTTTAGTTCCCTCCACAGTCGAGGGGGATGCACTCTCGTACGTCTTTCTAGAGGGGAGAATTGTGTCTCTACACATTTAGGTTTGTGCACGGCTAGAATTTAACTAGCCGCATCCCACAGATTTATAATACTTCCTATCTTAGCTGAATATAAACCTTTACAAATCTGTTCGCAGTCTACCATCCAACCTTGCATCCGTATCCTTCAAAAGTAAACCTTATCACAAGTACGTAGGGTCCAAAGCTGTCAAAACTTTTATTACTACTAACTTTAAAGCTTTGAATACCAACAGGGCTTATGTAATCCCGCCTAGCTATTTTAAAAGCGATTTAAAAGAGCTTCTTTCAATAAACGGCGCTTAAAAGATTTTGAAAGCAGGTCTTTACAAAGGAGTTTGTGTAACAACGGCACCTGCATTGGAGAAGGACTTATTAGGCTATATTTATTATGGTCCGTGGAATTTATTCCATACCGTGCGAGTACGCATGGTACAATAATATACTACGTTATTATATCATGCGTGTACGTACGAGTATATTAATGTATTCCATACTGAGCGTGTAGACTAGGATAATAATGGGATCACACTACGGATCACATAATTTTACGTTCCTCAAATAAATATATCCATACCTATATATAAAAGTGAAACGTTGTCTGTTTGTTTCTTTGTTTGGGGAGCTTTCACGCGACAACGGCTGGACGGATTTTGATGAAATTTAGAATGGAGCTTATACCCTAGAATAAAACATAGGGTACTTTTTATCGAGACGAAATAAAAAGTCTGTCAAAAAACATCAAGAGCATTGGGTGCTATCATTGATCCTAATGGGTACTATACCTACTTTTGCATTGGTTTTTAATATCTTAGAAGAAAATAAGATGCTTTTTTTTCGCGATAAACAGTAGTAACAGTGGTATAACAAAAACCTACCTATCTACATAATACATAATTTTATAGGCAGACTAACTAGGAAAGCGTGCTACACCTTCGGCCACATCTTCGCTTTACATCAGGGCCATTATTCTCTATGAACAGTCAAACGCGTAACGCGTCTCGCTGTGGAATCGTTCGGAAAAGTACGGCAATTCTCGAACATGCACAAACAATTCCACGCAGATATCTTAACGCGGCGCGTTACGTGGCCGAGTGGCAATAGAGAATAAGGTCCCAGGTGAGATTTTAGTCAAACGATTGCCTAGTCCTTAATAAAAAAAAAACCTTACTGGACTTTATACGTACTGTGCTAATACTGTGTTTTTGTCAATGACGCCGTTGGCCAATAAATTTTCCCGCTGGTAAAAACCGTATCTGCTGTAGAGTTGTTTTACACACGGCATTAGTTTTATTTTTTGTGTTTGACATTTTGTATAATGTTGTCTGTCATTAATAAACGTATTTTCTTTCTTACTTTTCTTTAGTTATCCATAATCACAAAAAATAAAGTAGTTCCATAAATGTAACGATGTAACGACAGAACGCAGATCTATTTTTACTTTATCAGATATACATCTTAAAACCACCAAAAGAAAAATTACTCCAATCTAAACTCAAGAACTTCAAATCTGAGGAAAAAAACGTACGGTTAAACATTTTTTCCTAAAACTCCGGTATTTTATAAAAGCCATCATATTAATCATAAAAATGAGGAAAAGTTGTATAATTGATGGAAATATCATATTTATAGTCCCGGAATAATACCTCGTGAAAGGACCTGGGTATGAAGGGGGAATCGTGGGACGAAATTAAGTATTTCCTTCTAATTTTAATCAACTTTAGAATGTTTTCAATTCGGAACATGTTGGTATGAATATGTATATGATTATAAGTGAGATTATAAACTCAGTATCACTTTTTAATAATTAAACCATATGTTAAAAAAACAGGTTTAATAATTCCCTCCAGTCAGAATCACCCCATCCTCATCATTTGGTATTCTGACCATTTCTTTAAAACTTTGGTAGTGGGCCTTATGTTTTTTTTTTCATATATTTTGATTTTACTACAGACAACTTTTTTTTAATTGCTTCGTCTTTTGCAGGAATCTCTTAAGACCGAGATAAATCTAGAAGTCTCAATTCTGCACTCATCTTGCGTAACTGCAGACCGATGTCTCATATGAACTGGCCCCAATTTTAAGTCATTGCAGGAACCGACCCAATCCGGCCAAGTCCGGTCATTACTCAGAAGTCAAGTCAAACATTACTAGTCAATACAGCAGACGTCAGGAGCAGCCACTTATTAAATTCAGAATACCTCAATCTGAGGTACAATTACCAACGCCTACTAACTCTTCCTGGCAGGCTACGTGAGCCCAGTTCCCCTGCGAATCTTCTATCTTTCTCCCTCTAAGCCCACATCGAATACACCTGTCTCTTTCTTTAAGACACCCACTCACTGAGTAATGTAGCTGTCGTAGCGATATCGTAAAATTGATCGTTTCATGAAATGGTTAGCCACATCACGTTTTTTTTATTTCTTTTATATATCGGTGACATCATGAAATGGTTTGGCCAGAATGATTAGTGTTTGACGATACGAACAGCTAAACGCACGGCTTCTTCATGATACGGTTTAACATTAAAGATCATAAAATTTAAAAAAATAGATAAAAAATAATAATAGATAATTTTAATAGATTAAAATAGTTACATTATCCACCGCCAGAGGCGCTAGGTGGCCAAATATATATAATATAGATAGGCGGCTATAGAAGGCCAAATTGGGATTGAAGCGCCTTCGTCCTCGTGTTTTTTTAGCTTCGAATACCTTTGGTATCATAAAAACCCTACATTAATGATATTTATTTATATGGCCAAACTTGGATTGAAACGATGATGTTTCAACGATATGGTCAGTTTAGATGGGCATTTCAAGAAATTATCGACCATTTCACGTAATGATCAATTCTACGATATCACCACGACGTAGCTACATCCCCTGTTTTCAGCCTACATTTCAGTCGCACCCCTGACGGCTCCCGCTCCGCGCGCCTTTGACGGAAATCGGATCCAATTAGAAAAATAAACGACAATAATTTGAATTAGGAACGGAACGCGTTCGATTTTCAGAGGAAGCTGTTTGGGAGAAGAAATAAATTCGGCAAAGACAATACTTTATTCTGCCCATTTTTGTCTGTTTTTAAGGCCTACAATTTTAGTTTTATTTTTTATCAAGGCCAGTGGTTTATGGCGTCGGCGTACGGTGAATTTAAGAACAACAGGTGAGTGTAGAATAGAGTTTAACCCAATATTTTATAAATATGTATACACGCAGTAAGTAATAGGTATATTTGTTCAAGATAACATAAGCCGAAACGTGTCTAAGAGCCGTCCCAGATGTTTGAAGATACAGCAAAAATATTTCCATGCTCATAAAAATAATAATTATTATCATGTAAGGATTACGATTACGATTGAAAATTTTACTCGTTTTGTTAATATTTTAATAAAATTGTTTTGAACATACAAGGAAGAACTTTTTTATTATCTGTTGGACCTGTATTTATGGTCATCTTTTGTAAAGCTATGCTTAATACAACAAAACTTGTTAACGATGGTGCTTACTTTTAAGTCCTGCTTGGGAAAAACAAGGAGTGTTATGCGTTTGACTTCGTATGCGTTGTAAGTCCCTTGCCACTTAATGGGACAACTTAAGCATACAACAAAAATATGAAAAAGAGACTTCTATCTATTACCTTCAGTTTTTTCTAAATATTAAAGAAGAGATTTTTTCTAATTATAATATAATTGTTTATGGTCTAGCTTTTAAAAATCATAACTATCTGTAAAACGCTTGTGCGCCGCACGTTGATTCGCATAGCCCATTCATTAAAATGATTTGTTGTACTGTACCCCTTACGGGGTTGATTTCCATAATATAAAAAAAAAAATGTTACAAATGTTGTTGTTCTAAATGTTACATATTTCAAGTATTTTCACTTTTTCTACTACAGTTGTATATTTTCAATGACCGCAGGTGCACCTTCTGTTCGTCATTAGATTACTTTCAGTGCAACATACAACACACGACCCAAATGAGCTTATTAGGGAATGAGCTTTTCTGAACCTCAAAAGGAAAAAATGGAACTCTTATAGGATCATTTCATTATTCGTCCGTCTGTCTGTCTGTCAAGACCCTTTTTCTAAGGAACGCTTGGAGTTATCAGGTCTGAAATCCCTTGGAACCGTGAAAAAATAAATCTTCTTATTCAACGCAATCAAAAGGTACGGACGTTTTTCCCGCATATGACACTTGCAAGGGAATCAAAACCTATAAGGTACTTCCCGTTGACCTAGAATCATGAAATTTAGCAAGACAATGTCTTATAGCACAAGTAAAGGAATAAATCCGAAAACCATACATTAATTGTAGTTACATCACAAAATATTTTTTGTTCTGAACCCTCGATGTGCGTTTCCGACACTTGGCAGGGGTTTTTTTCTGTTAAGAACCCCATTTGTCCCATCATCGTAATGGACAGACGGTACATCAGTCTATCTTTACCAGACAGGCACAACGGCAGAATAGGATTTTATAAACTAAACTGTAATGTTGTGTAATTGTGCTAGATATATAGTTTTTTTATTATGTACTTATAGTCTGTAACAGAAAAAATAATGTGCGGAAGTACAGGGGCGTTGTCAAACATCTTTCTATCTTCTATACTTACTCGTATAAAGCAGTAAGTACCAAAAAGTCTGTACAATAAAGATCATAAAAAATATATAATGGTCTAAGGTGTTAACGATTAAGATCTATACTTATAATCTATCTTTTTATCTATACTTATAATAAAACTGTAACAGGTCCAATTCTGTACATTGAATATATTTAGATATTTTTTATTGGAGGATACTCTGTACTCGATACTGAAGCCAAAACTGTATTTATTTCATTTTTGTCTGTCTGTCTGTCTGTCTGTCTGTCTGTCTGTCTGTCTGTCTGTCTGTCTGTCTGTATCTTCGCTAGGCATCACGCTGGAACTACTGAATGAATTTAAATGAAACTAGGTATGATTTGAGTTCATACTACGGGGTAGGACATAAAATAAAAAAATGAAAAAAAGGGTTCCCGCAGGTTAGGGGTTGTAAGTTTTTTAAAAGAACATGTACTACGCGGAAACTACGAGGCGGATTTTAATGCAACTTGGCACAGTCATAGATTTTATGATGGGTTAAAATTGAGGATACTTTTCATCCCGAAAATGTAGATGGTTCCTCCGGGATAGGGGTCCAAATTTATGTTAATTTTGAATTAATAAAATCTATATTTTGGGCGGTATTCTATGTTCTATACTGAAGCCAAAATGTTTTTCTGTCATTCTGTATCTTGACCGCGCAACACGCCGAAACTACTTAATGAATTCAACTGAAGCTTGGAATGATTTGAGTTTATGCTACGTAGTAGGACATTGGATACTTTTCATCCCGAAAATTAAAGGGTTCCCGCAGGATATTGGTTGAAAGTTATTTAAAAGAACACGTATCACGCTGAAACTACTAAACTGATTTTGATGCAACTTAGCACAGTCATAGTTTATATGATGGGTTAATATTGTGTATACTTTTATCCCGAAAAATGAAGGCTGCGGGATAGGGGTCCAAAGTTATGTTAATTTTGTAGAAATAAATAATATTTTTTGGAGGGTACTCTATATTCGATACTGAAGCAAAAACTGTTTTTTTTTTCATTTTGACCGTCAGTCTGTCTGTATCTTGACCGCGCATCACGCCGAAACTACTGAATGTATTCAACTGAAACTTGGTATGATTTGAGTTCATACTACGAGGTAGGACATTGGATACTTTTCATCCCGAAAAATTAAAGGTTCCCGCAGGATATTGGTTAAAAGTTATTTAAAAGGATCACGATAAAAGCACTGGCCAGATTTTGATGCAACTTAACAGTCATCTATACTTACAATAAAACTGTAACGGGTCCAATTCTGTACATTGAAGATATTTTGAAATTTTCTTTTGGAGGATACTCTATATTTGAAGCCAAAACTGTTTTTTTTTTTTCATTTTTGTCTTTCTGTCTGTCTGTATCTTGGCTAGGCATCACGCTGAAACTACAGAATGAATTTAAATGAAACTTGGTATGATTTGAGTTTATACTACGAGGTAGGTTATAGGATACTTTTAATCCCGAAAAATTAAAGGGTTCCCGCAGGATAGGCGTTGAAAGTTATTTAAAAGAACACGTATCACGCCGAAACTGCTAGATGGATTTTGCTGCAACATGGCACAGTCATAGTTTATATAATGGGTAAAAATTGAGGATACTTTTTATCCCGAAAAAATAAAGAGTTCCTGCAGGATAATGTCCCAAATTTTGTAAATTGAAGATATTTTGTTTTTTTTTAAGGCCGTTCTATATTCAATACTAAAGCCGAAACTGTATCTTTGTAATTGTTGTCTGTCTGTCTGTCTGTCCGTCTGTCTGTATGTACCTTGGCAGCACATCATGTCGAAAATACTCACTGAATTCAAATGAAATTTGGTATGATTTGAGTTTATACTTCGAGGTAGGACACTGGATACTTTCATCCCGAAAAATTAATGAGTTCCTGCGGGATAATGTCCCAAATTCTGTAAATTGAAGATATTGTATAATTTTGTTTGGAGGCCGTTCTATATTCAATATTAGAGATAAAACTGTATTTTGTATTTTTGTCTATCTGTCCGTTTGTCCGTCTGTCTGTACCTTGGCAGCGCATCACGCCGAAAATACTCACTGAATTCAAATGAAATTTGTTATTATTTGAGTTCATACTTCGAGGTAGGACATTGGACACTTTTCATTCCAAAAAATGAAAGAGTTCCTGCAGGATAGGGATGGAAAATTATTTAAAATAACACGTAGCACTCTCTATGTTCTATAATGAAGCCTAAAAAAACTGTATGTTTTTTCATTTTTGTGTGTATGTCTATCTGTCTGTATCTTGGGCGTACTTCACGCCAACTACTGGATAAATTAAAATGAAACTTGGTATGATTTGAGTTCATACTACGAGACTGGACATAGAATACCTACTTTACATCCCGAAAAATTTAATGGGTTCTCGCAGAATAGGGGTTGAAACTTATTTAAAAGAACACGTACCACGCTGTCTGTCTGTCTGATTGTCCGTATCTTGACCGCGCATCGCACAGGAACTACTGAATGAATTCAAATGAAACTTGGTATGATTATAGTTCATACTACGAGGCAGGACATTGAAAAATTTTCATCCCGAAAAATTAAAGGGTTTCCGCAATATATGGGTTGAAAGTTATTAAAAAGAACACGTATCATGCTGAAAGTACTAGAAGGATTGTTTGATGCAAATTGACACAGTCATATGTCTATACTTATAATAAAGCAATAGGTACGAAAAAGGCTGTAAAAAAATAAGATATATAAAAAAAACTCCGTGGTGCTTGAAAAGGGTATTAACACGTTTTTTTTTTCTCGTGTCGCTCTGTCTGTTTGTCTTCATGTTTGTTTGTTTACGCATCACGTAAAAACTATTGGACCGATTGCAATGCGGTTTTCATTGTTAGATAGCTTAGGGTTTGATTTAAAAACTGGTGTAATTGGTATTTCAATCTGGTGAGATAGAAGCCGAGCAATTGATAAAAGTATTTTAACGGCTGAAGAAATTTTGTTCAAATGTTGGTATATTGGTCCTGGAATAGCACATTAGGAAGTGGGGGAAAATTGTGAGGAGAATTGAAGGAAGGTAGGGAAGAATAAAGGAAAGGGGTTGAAAGAAATGGGAAAGGGTGCGGGGGAAGTTCGAGAAAGGATGGTGGTCATTTTGCCACACCGAAAGGTTACACCTTTCGGTGTGGCAACATGTCCACCATCTTGGTTTAAAAAAAGTACGTCCTTCCCTCATTTCCCAACCTTTCTCGAACTTCCCCCCACCCTTTCTCGAACTTCCCCCCCCCCCCACCCTTTCCCATTTCTTTCTACCCCTTTCCTTTATTCTTCCCTACCTTCCTTCAACGTTGCATAGGTAAGATTTTCTAGCTGCATCGCATTGTTGGGATTGTGATTGAATCGGAATGTTGTTCGAGAGTAAGGGGGCAGCTCCGTCTGTATATTTGTTTGTTTGCGCATCACGTAAAAAGGAATGAAGCCATTGCGATGCGGTTTTCACTGTACAATAGCCAAGGGTTTACCTTAAAAACTGGTGTAATTGGTATTTCAATCAGATGAGTAGAAGCCGAGCAATCAATAAAAATCTTATTGATGGCTGAAGAAAATTTGATCAAATGTTGGTATATTGGTATTTTAGGTATTGGAATAGCACATAGAGTACTTTTGTCTTCGAGAAATGACCACGCGTGCGAAGCCGCGGCACAGCTAGTGAAGCACTAAAAACGAAATAGTCTGAACAAAGAAGATAATTAAAATAAAATGGTCGAGGATACTTAAAATTAGCTACTGAACAAGAATATAACATTTTTTTAAATCCTGTATGTTTGTTTGTTTGCTAGTTTGTTAGTTCGTCTGTATGTTTGTTCGCGCATCACGTAAAAAATTCAGGTCTGATCGCGATGCAGTTTTCATTTTTGGATAGCTTAGATTTTTATCTATAAACTGGTGTATTTGGTATTTAAATCCAATGAGTAGAAGCCTATCAATCGATAAAATACTATGTGACGTCTGAACGAATTGGTACTTTGGTTTTTGATGTAACATGTAGGATTAATACTACAAGAAAGCAACCAACTCCGTTTAAATTGAGAAGCAAGGAGTCCATTTTGCTAAACAAAAATTCTGGATATTTTTGAAGGAGGGGAGCGGAAGGGAAATTCACTTTAAAATAAACACAAGCACCCTCTACACGCTGGCGAGTGCGGTCTATAGAGTGCGGATAGGCTCGCCAATATACATTGGCAAATTTTATATTTTATGAAAGGCAAATAATAGGTGGCTGTATTATATGCAAGAGTTTGTGGAAGAGGGTGTGTGTGTGTGTGTTTGTGTGTTTATGAAACGAGGTACCTATTTATGTATACATGAAATTTAAGATTACATCCAGGAGTAGGATATGATAAAGCTAATGTTTATCCTGACTATGTATGCGAGGCCGCGGGGCGCAATAAGCAAGTACCATAGTTAGCTAATACATTTAGTAATTAATAAAAATAGCTAACTGTTGCTTATGTTTTTTTTTCTTATTGCCACGATCCTGGCGCCCACGATATCGCATAAGGTCACTACTACACAAGTATGCGGTAAAGAAATCCAATCCATCTTGATATCCAATTTGATGGACGCTTTGACGTCCGCACATTGGCCTTCACTGATACAGATATTACTGACCGACAGAGTCTGACAAAGTGTGGACAGAGTCACAGATTATTCTATGCTGGCGAGCGTGTAGAGGAACCATAACATCACATGACATATGATCTGATCATGTATAATGTCAATATGTATGGCGAATACGTAGTGCCTTCCATTGCTTTTCATTTCAACCGGAGTTTGCTCGATGCTCGAAGGATCCATAAAACCCAGAAAAATGACCACGCAAAGCCGCGGGACAGCTAGTTAATAATAAATGTCAATAAGCAGTACACATGGTGTAGATCAGTTGTACAGAGGCATTGTCAAAAACACATACATGAAGCGTTAGAAAATAATCTAACAAATATTCAGTGTGTGGGTATTATTCGATATTAACATAGATCATGATGGATTTCCGTTAATGTGCCCGTTAAAACGTTGACAGCTCGTTTATCAAATTCGATCCAGTCAATTCGGAGGGAGCTTTAGTAAACATGTAAAGTATTTTTTCAATGGGAGTACAATTGTATCTGAACTACAAAACTTTATGTTTACCACGTTTTTATTAAGTCACTTTCTTGTTTGTCTGTCTGTATCGTTCCAGGTGGAATCTTGCAAATCAAATTTTGAGCACTTCCCGATTAGCTATCCGGTTGAAACATTCAGGGTACCTAGCTCACAAGTCGACGACAAATCAAAAAACTTATCAAAAACGTAAGAACAAACGATAAGTTTTTTATTCTACTTTTGCCACTGGTTTCAATTTTTTATTTGAGTGAAATGCGAAAACAGCTCTGTCTATCCGTCTGTTAAGAACAGCTCGGCATAAATTTTGACAAGGAAATAGAGTAAATCACGAGGAAGGCTATTTTTTTACATTTTCTCGCGGGAAAATGTTCACAGAGAATATTGAGCATGAACATTGTATGGGCAAAAGAGAAAAAAAAAATTGAGTTTACTTTTTACGAAGATTTATTTACAAAAATACCAATAGTAACTACTTAGTCTTTAAAATCATCCTCAGTTGAGGCTTTTTGTATGCTCTCAAGTAACGTTATATTTAAATTTAAATATAAAGTGTGGTGTTATATATAATTAAATTTATATTACACATACATGTTAATGTTAATTCGATTGTTAAGACATTTAAATTGCTGAACATAAAAAATACAAAGGATCTCTGGGGAATATCAACTAAAATTGTTAGTTCCATTATTGGTATAATTGCTCCATAATTAGTAATTATTTTTAATAGTTGTGTTGATGAAGGAGTTTTTCCCGACATAATGAAAAATAGTAAACTTATTCCCTTATTCAAGTCTGGCAGTAAAAATGATCCGACTAACTACAGACTCATTTCTATATTTCCCGCTCTAAGTAAAATTATTGAGAAAGTAATATTGAACCAGTTATTAACACACTTCAATCTCAACGGTCTGTTTCATAATGAACAATATGGCTTCACTAAAGGCCGTTCAACTACAGACGCAGGCACAGGACTCTTAAAGCATATATTTGATGCTTGGAAGGAGTCACAGGACTCAATTGGCGTTTTCTGTGATTTATCCAAAGCATTTGACTGCGTTTGCCACTAAACATTATTTTTTAAATTGAATCATTACGGATTTAATGGGAAAGCTCTCGATCTTTTATCCTCGTATCTTAGCAATAGAATCCAAAAAGTGGATGTGTGGTGCGAGCTCATCAGGATCTCTCATTACAATGGGAGTCCCACAGGGTTCAGTACTTGGGCCATTCTTGTTCTTGGTTTACATTAACGATCTTCCCTTTTTCATAGAGAACTTATGTGATATTGTTTTGTTTGTTCTCTATTTTTTAAGATTGACAGAACTTTGAACAATTTTGACAATGTTAACAAGGCAATCGCGCTAGTTCTTAGTTGATTTACAACTAACAATTTAATGTTAAATCCTAAGAAAACTAAATGTATCAAATTCTCACTACCTAACAACAATTTCTAACACAAAAAAATAATTGCACAATTGTAATATAAGAACGAGTCCATAAACTAAATACTTTATTTACACAAATATAACCTAACCACAATTCCTTACTTATGTACTTCCTCCATAAACTATTGTATTCTCTTAGCTATAGTGTTTTGTATAAAGGTTGACGTACTATTTTGTCTATAGTATATTATTCTGTTTAAGCAAGGAGGTTGAATTACCTACGCTTACTGTTATATAAGGTTTAACGCCAGTGAGCGTACCTCTTTTGGTTTAAAAATCTGGGACTGTGTCGGGCGCACGGCTTTTTGTTTGTCGTGAGACGTCTACGCCACATCTAGAATTTTTAAAATCGGTTATGTATCTCTTGAGTTTATTGCGGTAATTTTCTCAATTTTAGCATTTTATACACGTAGTTACTTCTAAAAAAAAACGCCAGTAAACGTAATTCAAAATCATTGTCAGTATTGCTTATTAGGTGTTCTGTGGCAGTACTTTTTGACCATAGACAACAGCATTACTCACGTACTTGAGACTTGTTATATTGTTATTGTTATTTCGTTTCCATGGCAACGTTCCACAAAGTAATCGTAATTTTCGCAAATTTTTGATACCTCGGGTTACATTATTGCAATATTTGTAGGAAAATCTATTTTTTTGAAAAATAAGATATTGCCCACGTTACTCGCTGATAATGTAGCTTTTTAAATGTGAAAGAATTTTTAAAATCCATTCAGTATTTTTTGAGTTTATCCATTACAAACAAACAATCAAATCTTTCCTCTTTATAATATTAGCAATAATGTAACCCGAGGTTACATTATTGCAATATTTGTAGGAAAATCTATTTTTTTGAAAAATAAGATATTGCCCACGTTACTCGCTGATAATGTAGCTTTCTAAATGTGAAAGAATTTTTAAAATCCGTTCAGTATTTTTTGAGTTTATCCATTACAAACAAACAATCAAATCTTTCCTCTTTATAATATTAGTGTAGATAATTATCCAGTAAGTATTATTTTTAACTTTATTTTTCCCAGTTTGATTGTTTGATGTTTGTGGGACATCTCATTGTAACTTTTATCTTTTATATTTGTACTTAACATGTTTTGTTATAATTGTGACATTTAAAAAATATATAAAGAATTAACAAATATGGAAAAAATACATCCCCGTAGAGTTTTTTGGTGCTCTCTTCTCTAACGGGCGTATTTCCGAAGCACCGGTAGAGTCAGAAGGGTATTTCCTTTTCCAGTGTGAGATTTAACTCTTTTGGCACTTGAAAGGGAAATTTCCTTTTCAAACTGAAAGAATAATTAGTTTATCTAAATTTTGATTGATTTGATCTTTTTATAATATTTTATGTATATCTCTTTGTTCAGGAGATGTTAATGGTTGGAAACAAAGTTGATAGAGACCACGTTTTTTCACGAATGTGCATCTAACTGCAAAAAAAAACTATAATATAAACTCCAAAATATATAGTTAAGGACCGTACCAATCACAGACACACAGATACACCCTAAACTTATAACTCTCTCTTCCGTCGGGGGTTAAAAACATCAGCCATTAAGGTTAAAATAAGCTTGTCACATTTACCGACTTACATCACAGAAACCTTTCTGCTTTAATCTTTTGAAAGACTTTTGTCTCAAATAAGCCCACGTTGACACAAACGTATTGTTTTGTCGAGAATGGCGGCGAACAAATAAAATGTATTCTGTGAGCTTCTTTGCTCAGAATTAGCTTTTTTGATGCTAAGTAAATATTAATCATGAAAATAATTATTTTTTGTCCGCCTGGTTAGCTATCAGCCTCAGTCGACAATAAAACTTAATAAAAAAAAATAAGATAATGAATATGATAATGAACGTACTAAATGAATACTAGGCTCCCAAAAAAACGGTAAAACCTATGTTTTAGGAACCAGTGGCTTCTCCCATTAAATACATGTCACAAAGTTATTCAGTACTTTCCGCACGTGACTACCGCACTCATAATCGTCAATTAACGATAATCAAGCATTTAGTTGTCATAATCTATAGAAATCAATCGATTTAATGCTTGATTAACGTTAATTGACAATTATGAGTATGGCAGTAACACGAGGAAAGAACAGAGTAACTGAAGTCTACAAGTCACTCATAATATAGGTACGTAAGAGTGTGTGAGGGTGTCTGCGTATGTGTGAAATGAAAAGCCCTTTTCGATTCGTTCCGGCAGCAGCATTGAGAGCCAGTCCCATAAAGGCTTAGCGTCCAGGTGATGTGGTCAATCATGCGTGATATAGCAGTCAATCACGCGTGATATAATGGTCAAAAACGCGTGATATAGTGGTCAATTACGCGTGACGTAGTTGTCCATCATGCGTGATATAGTGGTCAATCACGCGTGATATAGTGGTGACCTATGAACAAAAGAGAGAAAAAACTCGCCCTAATAGCGCTGGATTCATCTGTAATTGTTGTGAAGTAAAGGAAAATAAACACGAATTTAAAAAAAACCGAGTTCAAAACATATAAAACTTTAAAAAAGTAACAATTAAAATAAAGATCTGTCCTTCGCACAAACTGTATATAGAAAGCACACACATAAAAAAAAAGAATTATTTATTTCTTTTTAGTTTTATACGATTTGAAGCAAAGACTTTTAAATTTTAAAAGTCTGTGATTTGAAGTCGGTTTTACTTTTTTTTTATTAGTTGTTATTTCTTACTTATTTAGGTCTAAACTTAAAAACAATGAAGTACTTATTCCGTACGCTAAGAAAAAAGCCATACTGCAAACAGTTAACACGCCACATCTTTTAAACTACAAAACCGATTTTGATGAATTTGAACTATTCCCTAAGTTGAAAGATATTTAAACTACTACAAATAATTATTGCAAACGGACTTGTACTTTCCGAGAAATACGTGAACAAACATACATACATTCGCGAAATTTGTATATTTGTTCAGATACTAATATAGACTAACCTAATACATGATTATTAAGCACTTTTAACAATATTACATACATAATACATACACAAATTTGGTACATATGCTTAGACGCCCATATACACTAACATTAATATATGAATATTACGCATTTTCAACAATAGGTATTACCTACATACACATAAGATTGAGAACCTCTTTTTTTAAGAAGGGTAATAAATAACTAGCTTAAAAGCTAAAAAAAACACGCCTGCCCTGCAAAAAAATATATATTGTTGGAATGTGCTTATCAAGGCCTTCAATTTGATATCCGTATTGTAAAATACCATGAATATATTTTTTCGCCTTTGGTATTGGAGCCATACGTCGACATATTGAATTTTTTGAACTAAAAATATATTCTATGTTACTCGGGGGGATGTAAGGATTCTAACGATACCCCATATGTCTAAATCTGCTTAGGCATTTTAAAGTTATGGTGGAATAAAGAAACTCACATACATACATACCTACATGAATCCTAACAACAATACATTCCTTGTTTTGGGCAGTCGTGTAGATAGATAGATAGATAAACGCTTTATGGTGGTCTTATCGCTTAAAGCGTTTTCTTCCAGACAACCGTTGAATGCAGAGGAATACATTTAATTGCCATGGACGGTTTTATTATATTGCACGATATTGTCGTCCATACCACAGTGTCTGAAGACAAAAGTGTTCAATCAGTGCGTAGTCATGATCTACGGAGCCGAAACGTGGACACTCACGGTCAAACTAGTCTACACATTTATAGTCGCTCAGCGAGCTATGGAGAGAGCTATGCTTGGAGTTTCTCTGAAGGACAAGTTTCGTAATGAAGATATCCGACGGAGAACCAATGTGACCGACATAGCTGAAAGGATAAGCAAGCTAAAGTGGCAGTGGGCTGTTAATATTTCCAGAAGAACCGATAACCGCTGGGGTACTACGTTTAGGCAAAAGTGTAGGACGCCCCGTGGCCAGGAGGAGTGATGACCTGCGAAATGCGGCTGGAGGAGAATGGATTTGGGGAGTTGAAGACCGAGCTCAGTGGCATGAATTAGGAAAGCCCTACGAGCAGCTGTGAACAGATATAGACTAATTATGATGATTGTATGAGGCAGTAGAAATTAAATGATACCTGAAAGTTATGCGTTGCATGCTGACGGTCGCAACGCGGCCTTCCGTCATTGGTGCGGCCGAAGATCAGACGCGGTATCGTTATATTCTAAGCAGTACCTACCGCTCTCATCTCTCTGCTTTGTTTCCTTTATCTTTTTTGATGTTATTTTATTGTTTAGAACAAAAGCAATAAAACGTTTATGTATACGTTTTAATATTTTCCCTAAAGGTATAATAAAGCCAACTGGCGAGCACGCCCTCTGTGCCCACGCACGACGCTCCGGCAACGCGTCTCCTTCATTTGGAGTTTGGAGTTTGAAAACAAAAGAACTCTGCAGCCTGTGCGAGTGTGCGTGGGCCGCGATGGATAATCTCCTTATTTCCATACAGAGCGGAGAGAAGTAAATGTAAAAAGAAAGGTAAATAAACGTGGATAGGCGCGCTAAGAGCATCGAAGCGCAAAATAGTACTTAAGACTTTTTCTTTAACATTTTCTTTTGATCTAGCTTTTTTGGTTGCAATTTATTTTCTAAATTTAAGTTTTAGAACAACCTTGGTAATTGAGATAAATGAGCGGCGAGATAAGCAGTAGTACGTATATTCTAAGCATGGCTTGCAGCGGTATAGACTAGTGCCCTCGTCAGTGTTTCCGGTAAAATATAAACCAGGTGTGTTCAAGTCAAGAGTGCATAGGTATCTACTAGGCAAGCGTGCTACACCTTCGACCACATCATCGCTTTCCATCAGGTGAGATCGTGGTCAAACAATTGCCTAGACAGTGATAAAAAAACCCATAAAATACAAATAATTTAATTGTCAAAAACCTAGCCTATTTAAATATGATGTCCTCAATACGAGCGTAACTGTGGTTACCAAAACACGGTGCAAAAACCGGTTTCACGCGCTCCTTTTGAGCCTTCAATTCGTAAGTAGGTAGGTACTTAAACCTTCACGCTCTTACGATAGAATAAAACAGTAGATATAACGTAAAGTAGCAGGAAAATTATTCGAGTTCTAAGAACAAATTTAGCAATACCTTTGATTATTTTTTTCTAGCGATTTAATTCAAGTCGTGTTTCCATCTTCATACAGCGTAAGATAAAATGTTAATCTTTCATAAGGTATAACATGTTTTTCATACCACCAGCTCGACAATGTCCAATTACATATCACGAAATCTCAATGTAAAGTAATAAGTCATTTATCCCAAGGGATATAAAGTTATATGAAACTCCCGAGGGATATAATGTGATTTGAATTTGGAACGTCAAAATTCGTATGACCCTTAGCGTAGATACGGACATTGCAAAGAGAGTTTATTCGAAAATTGAATTAGCCACCATTAGCAGAACACAAAATGTAAATTAAAAAAGCGCGATTGTAAAGAATGAAACAAGAGACGGTGATTGGTATTATTTTAACAGTTGTGTATTTTAATATTTTCAAGTTGACACAAAAATGTCGTAGTTATTTGACTCCGGAATTTATTAAATCTAACGCTCTAGGGATTATTAATAATCTACTACCGGAAAAATCAAAAGATAAATACGAAAAAGCCTATAACGAGTATAATATCCTGTCTTATGTCACGGTGGCATATTGGACCCCTCGCTTCACTCAGGACTCTATATAACTCCAAACCCCCTCGCTACGCTCGGAAGTTAACTCTAGAGTATCTCGTTACACTCAGGCACAGAATAAATAATAGTAAATCGGCTCAGGGTCCCATATGCAGCCCGTGACGTAAGACATTGCTTTATCCCCTTGGAGCATAATCTACTATTTTTGTTGTATAATTATTAGTCGTGAGATTTTATGTACGTTAAAATACACCAAACAATGTTTTTTTTTAAACCTTAACCAAACCATCCAAAATGAATTTTATTTTGATTCCATTATAATCATAATTCTAAGAATATCAAGGATTAATGTCAAAGCTAATTCCTTAATTACTTGCGAACACACGTTGTTCGTATTAATATTAATTATGAAAACGGAAATTAAGTGCGTTTACAGAAAATTTAACTTCCAAGCATAAACTAATTAAAACAAGGATTATTCTGTATCTAAAGACAAACGGACGCGCGTTTTAAAAGCTTTTATTTAGTTTGCTATGTGAGTTAAATCTTGCAAGCTGAATAAGGACCACTTCCTAAGGACTTGAATTTTTACATGTCGGTTCATTTCCGATGACAACAGGGGTTATGAAGTTAACAGCTACGAATAAGTAACAGTCTATTATATGTATGTATTATTGTACCTACTTAGGAAATGTCAGGTATTGATACTCTTCTACGGTCAGGGACAATGTTCTTTACTCTATGTTATGTATATATGTGGATGTTCCACCATAGCATCGCCCCTATTGGTCCAATTTTTACAAGCGATAAGCCAATCGATTCTTCTTCATCGCAAGAGTATCCATAGGCTATATTTTACCCGACCGTAGTCAGTTTTATTTAGTTTATCAAGACTAAGATAAAAACATGATTAACAAAATTTCATTCGATACATTTTCTTATCAAAAATTACGTTTTTTTCGGTAATGTTTACATTTTTCTACTCAACGGCTTAAGTTTTATCTCTAAAATAAATCTCACAGCAAGAAAATATAGTTTATTATCTAAGACTAAGACAAAATTTACCTAACTAAATTATTAGCCTGCCAATAAAATAAATAAGTTTTGATACATACGTCATTTAGTTCCGAGCTAAATTGTGTGTTCAAACAGCCCTCGCGATATTCAACCTTGTGACGCAGGCATTTCAGTGCTTATTGCGGGTAGCGGGTGGCAGAGTGTAGGGTAGGTGGCAGGGAAGTGGAGAGTGGGAAAATGTAACCTTGGAGCCTGGCCTTAATTGACATCAAGGATTAAATCCAGATACATGAACTCTTCAACGGTCAACAAAAGAAGTCTGTTATGATAGCTGGTTTTAAGTTTTACCATGTCATGGTTTCTGCACTCAGGGTTGGGTCCTGACTAGGAAACTCCTCAACCGTTAACAGCACAGATACGAAATGTTATATACGCACTTAATTGTGATACTTAGCCTCATAGTTATATATTTAAACGGGACCTCGACGTTTCGATCACGTTGTTGAGTCTTCTAATGACCACGATCAATGCAACTTGATCGAAACGTCGAGGTAAATAAATATTAAGTTATCAGCGCGATTAAGTCCCGTTTAAATATATAACTATGTGTTCGAATCGCGAAAGATTAAAAGTTACAAATACTTGTCTCTTCTATGTTTCACCGTGACATGGCTACTGCAACAAAAGAGATTTAAAAAAACTTTTTAAGTTTTACATTACAAGTAGGTTTTATTTTATCCAGGTTTTTTAGCTTACTATTTGTTACACCAAACAGTGCAATGTGACCAAGAGTAAAAATTATTCCTGGTCTCACCAGTGTGACAAAACGTTATGACCACAAGTCTTCTATCAATCAATAACAACTCGACCGATAGCTTGATGTACTCTCCGAAGCACAGAGAGATGGAAATCTGCACTTGAAAAGTCATTGATGCGGAGACGAGGGTCGAAATTTTCTTATATTATACTCGCTCATCTAATCAAGTTTACACCGGACACGACTTGTGTCAACCATCAAGTTTACACCGGACACGACTTGTGTCAACCATCAAGTTTACACCGGACACGACTTGTGTCAACCATCAAGTTTACACCGGACACGACTTGTGTCAACCATCAAGTTTACACCGGACACGACTTGTGTCAACCATCAAGACACCAATAAAACTACATTTACATAACAACTACACAGCGGACATCAAAGTTTTACAACCGCTACATAAAATGAACCATCTGTCAGTCAGTTTACTGCAATAAAGTAGTAACAGTATGGACATACCACTCGTGTTGCTATGCCATACTACATATCAAGGCATCGTAGCGTAGTTGTTGCGTTAACAGACGTGCAACTACTTCTACCACAACACAGCAACAAAAATGTGGCCAGGCACAAAACCGTATGGAAACGGGTCACGACATCTTACAGTTGAGGTCGCGTTGGCTCACTGATCTCTAAGGATTTGCTGTGCCGTACGTTCGTTTGTGCCAATTTAAAGCGCCCCACCGAGTGTCCATGGAACTAAAATTGACATTGTTTCATCTCCTGACATTAGTCACAAAATAAATAATAGTACAAATACTCTAGTTCCGTGGACACAACAAAATCAATTTGCAGTGTCCACGTAACGGGCGAGTTACGGAAACGAAAAAATAATATTTTTTATTTTCAGTACCTCGTCATATTGGGACGACTGTCTTGTGGGACGAGTTGCTCAACTAGCCATGTTATACTACTGCTATCAGCGCCAAAATGGCGATAATCAAATGCACTCATTGCCACGTCTGTCAAGAGCTGTCTAGAGTACGTCTATGCGTTCGCTGCTGTCGCAAACGCGTAGTGAATACCGACGACAAAGAGGGTTTTTTTCAAAAATTCAAAATGTTGTGTTGTAGAGTTTGATTTTATTCTCAATCTTGTGTTTCTTCGAGTATTGATGTGTAATATTGGTGGAATATTAACCATTATGTGTTCGTTAACGTGCACGAGTGTAGGCAAAATAATCAAACGCAGATATAAATGGCATTTTGTGATTTTTCCAAATCTCCCTCGGAAGTTTTAGTAAATGTCCACCATTTTACTGATTCGTGACTTTGACCTGACAATTAATGACTGTGACATGACTTAATTATAAACTATTAAACTTGACATTGGCAAAATTGCTAGTAGGCCAGTGCCTCCGCAGAAGCCATCTAATAAAAAAAGAAGAAGAAGAAGACGACAAAGTGTCACAAATGTGTCATCGCTCATCACGATGTGAAGCTTTTTATATCGCCAAATGCAAGCTTGTAATGAATTTATAGAAGTGAAAAAGCGTGTCAAAAAGAACGCGTTGCATAAAAATGCGGAACCTCTATAGGATCACTCGCGTGTCGGTCTGTCCGTCTGTCACAATTTGCTCCGATCTACTGGACCGATTATGTTGAAATTTGGTACGCATATGAATTTCTGTGATCCAAACTGCAAGTGTAACGTAAATAAATTAATTTTGAATAAGGGGGTCACTTTTGGGAAGCAAATTCAAATATAAAAATAATATGTTACTAGCTTACCCGCCTGCGACTTCGTCCGCGCGGACTAAAGTTTATCGCGAACAAAGCATCCTACTTACGTTCTTTAAACTGTAGTCCGCGCGGACTACAGTTTATCGCGAACAAAGCATCCTACTTACGTTCTTCTAGGATATTAAAAATCAATGCAAAAGTAGACTTAGTCTTCTTGGTTATGGCCTTCGTGGCTTGTTGACTTAATCTGTGGCACCAACGCTCTTAATGATTTTTGACGGACTTGTTATTTAGTTTCCATGGCAACCGTTCCTTACAGCGAGTATTCAACATGTTCTAGTTTTCCCGTGGAAACTTCCACGAAATTCGTAGAATTTTCCGGGATAAAAAGTATCCTATGTTTTATTCTAGGGTATAAGCTATCTTCATTCCAAATTTCATCGAAATCCGTCCAGCGGTTATCGCGTGAATGCTCCCCAAACAAACAAATAAACAGACAACGTTTCACTTTTATATATTGGATACTTCTAGATTACAAGAAAACCCATCAGAAGTCTCAGGCCTTAAAATAAAAAAAAGATAAAGCTCTCAATCATCATCATCATGTCAGCCTTTAAAAGTCCACTGCTGAACATAGGCCTCCCCCAAAGAGTGCCATGACGAGCGATCCTGTGCCACCTCCATCCACCGACTTCCTGCGATGGCTACAATGTCGTCTGTCCATCGTGTGGAGGGTATCCCCACACTTCGCTTGCTTGTTCGTGGTCGCCATTCGAGAACCTATATTCCCCAGCGGTTGTTGGTTCTGCGAACTATATGGCCTGCCCATTGCCACTTCAACTTGCAAACTCTGAGAGCTATGCCGGTAACCTTCGTTCTTCTACGGATTCCCTCATTTCTGATTCTATCACGTAGTGAAACATCGAGCATAGCTCTCTCCATTGCACGCTGCGCAACTCTGAGCTTTTGTATGAGACCAATAGTTAGTGACCACGTCTCAGTGCCGTATGTCATCACTGGCAATACGCACTGATTATAAACTTTCGTCTTGAGGCTCTGCGGTATCTGCGACGAGAAGATACGGCGTAATTTCCGAACGCTGCCCATCCGAGTTGGATTCGTCGGTTGACCTCTTTGTCGAAGTTGGATCTACCTAGTTGGATAGTCTGACCCAAGTAGACATAGTGATCAACAGCTTCGATAATATCGTTCCCAACATATACCGGCATGGGTACGACATGGGCATTTGACATGATGTTCGTCTTGCCCATGTTCATTTTAAGACCCACCTGTTGAGAAACAATATTGAGGTCACTGAGCATTGTGCTTAGTTCTTCCAGGGTTTCAGTCATGATGACTATATCATCAGCAAATCGAAGGTGAGTGATGTATTCGCCATTGATGTTAACACCAAATCCGTTCCAGTTCAGAAGCTTGAATATATCTTCCAGTGCAGAGGTGAACAGTTTCGGAGAAATAACGTCTCACTGTCTCACCCCTTTTTTCAGCTCGATAGAATTCGTGCTCTGATCCTAAAGACGAACTGTCATGGTGGCCTTGCTGTACAAACACTTCAACACTTCGATGTACCGGTAATCAATCTGGCACCGCTGTAATGACTGTAGCACTGCCCATGTCTCGACTGAATCAAAGGCTTTCTCGTAATCCACAAACGCTAGACATAGTGGCCAATTATACTCTTTGGTCTTCTGTATAATCTGCCGGAGCGTATGGATGTGGTCTATGATGCTAAAGCCTTTCCGGAATCCAGCTTGTTCGGGAGGCTGAAAGTCGTCAAACCTACGAGCGAGACGGTTTGTAACTACTCTCGAAAACAGCAGCGAAATGGGCATATAATTCTTCCAAAATGGTTTTATCACCTTTCTTAAAGAACAAAACCACTACGCTCCTGTGCCTCGCCTCTGGCGTAGTACCCTCGAGGATGACGGAGTTAAACAGCTTCTGAAGGACTTTAAGTACCGGTGTTGCACCCGCTTTCAGTAGCTCTGTCGTTATTCCGTCCTCCCTTGGTGCCTTGTTGCTCTTAAGCTGTTTGAGAGCCATTTTGATCTCGTATAGGCTGACGTCCGGGATATCTTCGGTATAATGTCGGGTCAAACGGGCTCTTGCATAGGCTTTGTCTAATAGACAGATCCCTTGCGAATACCTTGGGAACCCTTGTTCCGCTTTATTGCGTTCTTAATACAAGTAGTATTATAGGAACGCAAATCGTGTCGCATCGACTTGGAGATCTGTTTATTAAGCAAGCTGTAACTCGACATATCCACTGAAGTCTGCAGCCTCATCTCGCCTCGTTCTGCCATAAGTTTGAGTGTATGCTCAGAGAGTTTCTGTGTTTTTTTTTTGCGTGGGGTCTTAAAGAACTCCGACCCGACCGCGTGGACAATTTCCACCAGCTCGTTATTTAGTTCGTCCACTGTATCGCATTCGGTAAGGATTTGGAAGCGATTTTGGAGCTCCAACTGAAAGTTCTTGGTGTTTTAGATTTGGGCAGGACTTGGGCGAAGAGTAGATCTCATCAAACGAGACCTCTCCAGCTTCACGTTGATATTCAATGAGCCTCTTACCATGCGGTGATCACTGCCGGTCACAGAGACATCATTGAATATATGCCGATTGGTCGTCAAAATGAAATCTATCTCATGCTTATGACCACCGGGGTGCAGCCACGTCCATTTCCTGGAGGGGCGCTTCTTGAAAAAGGAGTTCATCATAAAGAGTCCTTCTCAATGAAGTCGGCCAATCGCTGACCCCTTTGGTTCCGCTGTCCAAATCCAAACTGCCCCACTCTCAGTTCATCGCCATTCCTCATGCCCAGCCGTGCGTTGAAGTCCCCCATCACCACTGTGAAGTATGTTTTCATGTATGACATTATAAATGTCATCATACATAGCCTCCACTTCATCGTCCGGGCGTTTCAAGTGTGGGGCGTACACCTGTATGACCTTCAACGAATACCGTTCGGTAATTCTGAGTATAAAGTATACCACCCTGCTCGAAACGCTTTCGATCTTCACAATGTTGTTGACGAGGGACTTGTGGACGAGAAACCCGACACCATGTTGGGACTGCTGGTCGCCCTCAATTCCGGGAACTTACTCTATTACCGGGAGTAATAGAGTAAGTTCCCGGAATTGAGGGTCATCGTATCCTCTCCCTCTCTTCGGACTTCTGATAACCCTATAATACCCCAGCGCAACTTACTTACTACTTCTTCCAGCTCTATCAACTTCTCATCGGTTCTAAAGGTGCGTGCGTTATAAGTTGCCAGGTCCAGAGTGGGGGTTGGTTGCAGGGTCTCTGCCGGAGATTCTTAGCACCCCCTGCTCCACCGTTACCATGGCTGCTACCGGTGCCAGGAATAACGGAGCCGCCGGGGACTGGGGGCCGTCTTTTTGGTGTGCCTATCATATTACTGCATACCACGCTTGGAGGCGGATTGGTGACCGCAGTGTAGCAAATGTGCTCGGGGGACGCTGCTGCCCATCTTCCAGTGTATAATCCCTTAGTCGCCTCTTACGACATCCACGGGAGGAGTGGGAGGGGTCTTATTCTAAGCCGAGACCGCCACGGCAAAGCTCTCAATATTGTGTGATAATATATTCATTGTACGGAAAGTTTAACACGCCCTTGTCCGGTATTTCTAGGTATTCAAAAATTTGAAAAAGTCGGCTTATTGCGATTGATGTATGAAAGTTATAATAGTAGGCATTATGTAGAAAGTGGGCATTTTGCTATCAAACCTGAATGCCTATGTACCTACTTAAATACTTAAATCAAATACTTATATTTTCGTTTTGTTGGAAATCGAATCTTCATTTTGCAGATTTTGATACATTGTTCACATTATTTAGTGTTAAAATCTACTGCATCAATTTTAAAGCTTAAGCCAATAGCTCAATATATCCAACTTAATATATAACCAAGAATCTTTTTATTACCGCCAAACAGTAGTGTGTAAACATTTCTGAGATTCGGTCTGAAAGGCAATATTTTCAGCGAAATTTCGCTGAAATGAATGAATGATTAAAAACCAATGTCTTAGGGGTCACCTTGAGACATTGCACTACAGAGGCGCAAGATTTTGCAACTGAAGTTCTGTGTGGCACTGCAACTGTTATGGGCAGGCTTTATGCTTACCATAGAGTGACCTGCTCGATTCATCACTCAAAGAAAAAAAAAGTCCAACGTAGTGTTACTGTTACTGTTGTAATTTTATCGCAATGCGACTTAATCCGTTTAAGTGTAACGTTTGTTAGGACTCCTACAGCTTATCTTTATTGCAGACATGGTTTCTAGTTGCAAGTCTGTAGTTGGATAATATCTTTGAACAGCTAAGTAAGAAGTGCCTAGCCTAGCTCAAGAAATATAATACTTTTAGTTATAAGATCCAGAACACAAACACAGAGTACCTATTGTTGCAGACTTTCACGTAGGTGCGGGGTCCCAGTTGCAGAGAAATGAGACTTCGGTGAGCTCAGGATAGGAGGACGAAACGGAAACGCACTTGTTCACAATTTAGTTGGTTTATTGTCACAACAAACAAGGATGGTAGAGAATATATTAGTTTTGTAACCGATTATAAATGTTGGCTACGGAGCCTTAATAAACTGTTTGGTGCTATACAATAACTTTGGACACTTATAGCTTAATAACTTTGCCTACTTTTAGCTTCTTGCTTCGACGGCTACTGCAATCTGGAACTTGATAAGATAATGCACGCTGATTTTACGAAGTATGGGTATTTATAGTAAACGTAAAAGTGTCGAAACTCTCCCATTGGGCGATTCATTCCATTTTATTCGTGACATACATGCGCACCTTTATTCTAGGCTCAAACTTTCCCACGCTGAAAAACAGGCACAAAAAATAGACCCAGAAATAGGTTACGGTCGTACAACTCGAATCCGTACCGTAAAGGAAGCCTAAGTTTTATTGCTTTGCTACGGGTGCGAGGAGAACTTCCGATCTTGTGAACTCCTCGCATTCGTACAGAGACGGTGCCCAAACTTTAGTCAGCTAACTAATTTTTGTCCCATTTCACGACATTCCGATGTATGATTCATCGCAAGTCAACAACCTTGACCGATTTCAGAGGAGCTTCTCCCATTGAGCCTCCTCTCGCTCTTACTGCCTGTATTTGTTATTACCTTTAGCGATAACCGGTGAAGATTACCATTTAGATCAGCTCAGGTTCGCCCCGCGCTGTAAATCAGCACCCTTACAAAGCGGGGCTCTTCCTGAGCCAACCTGTACCACTTCATGCAACCACAGAGAACTTCAGTCCCTCTGTGGCTGCATGCTCCCAATTATTTTATCCTAAGAAGGTACGTGGCCATCCCATATGCTATAGTGGTCATACGGGATAGCACGTAAATCTCAAAACTACGTTTGCCTTTTTCGAAGCCTAAACAAAATAATTTATATTTCGCTTACGCGTCGACTTATCAATATGCCGATTGGTGCAAAATGAACATAACATCTAAGCCCAACACCGTGTGTTGCTATTTACTGCCTACCTATCTACATATTTTTGTAGGTTCAGTTGCGCTCTTAAAATGTTATGATTCTATCTATACATATTATCTTATAGTTATTCCTATGTCTAGTTATAGCTATAGTTTAGTGTAGTGTAGTGTAGTTTCGTTGTGTAGTGTAGTTTAGTGTATAGTTTGTTATTGCGCTCTTTAACGCCTATAGTGAAACAAAAAGAAGGAGAATAAAATCCATCGATGGATCTCAATGGAGTAAAAAGTAAAATCTAATCCATAGATGGATCAAAGTGAAACAAACAGTAGAATCAAATGTAATAATAGATACCTAGTGTATAAGATCTGTAACAAGACATCAGTTCAAAAACTAAAACCCGACTAAGGTGGGGTTAAATAGCAAATGACACTCTTACGATGAAAATGAATCGATTATAATAAACTAAACTTGACATTACCGAAATTGCTAGTAGGCTAGTGCCTCCTTAGAAGCCATTATAATAAAAAATAAGATGAAGGAGTAGTTTTTTTTAGCAGTGGTGATGCAACTGGCGCAGTTGAACCTCTCTTCGAGCACCCTCTTCAAATGAATATAATTGTATAAAGGACCATTCAAAAAAAAAACATGAAAAGCCCTTTTAAACACGCCATGATCTTTACAGACCATTTCAGATTAAAGTATAATCAAAATACCCTCTTGGGTCCCTTTTGCTTAAATTTTTAGCAATATTGAATCCTACTCTATTTATACATGAAATGGTTGGTATGTTCTAACTTATGTTCAGAGTTGAGTGGACTAAATTTCCGGCCAGTTCTCAGTTTGCCGCCTAATCGGCAAATTTCCAGCTTGTCAAATGATCTAAATTGTTGCCTTATGATAATTATACCGAAATAGTAAAATGTAACACACAAATCAGAAAACCACAAACCATGATACAAAGGCCTTTAAAACTTAGTACCACACTTTACAAATTAATAGAGCTTTTATTAAATTGCTTGGCTCCTACACATTGGATTGAGATACTAACTACACCAGATTTTAAGTCAAAACCTAGGCAATCTAACAGTGAAAACTGCATCGCAATCGGTCAAGTAGTTTTAACGTGATGCGCGAATAGACAGACATTAAAAGTGTGTAACTAAGTTTTGATGGCCAGTGTATACTGAATCCAAAGTACAGAGAGAGACTACAGTTAAAAATTATGATTATTTTGTGAACGAGCCCGAATAATAAGCATTTAATTGCAGCTTGATTTCGCCGGATGATGAAAAGTGAACTAGAATTTTCATCATCCGGCGAAATCACGTCCCGCATATCTAGTCAGAAGTAATTTCCAATTCTATCCTTTGCCGACCCAAAATACCGGATTCGAAGGGACCCTTCTTTAACAGGGTTTATAATATCCTCCCAAATGGAATATTTATGATATTTATAGTACTGACGGTTTGAAGATATATAGTACTGACGGTTTCAAGATATTTCAGAGATTTGCATTGCATTATATACATTCTCACTTTAATCATAAAAACCTTAAAGGCCTACATACAAGAAGGAGGAGGTTCGTAATCCAACTGCTGAGTCTCTATGAGTACAAAATTTATATTTGGTAGGTCATGAGCCAGAAATGAATCTCCAAGAAGACCAAGATCCGACTGGTCAGAGCTCTTGTCATCCCCATATTCATACGTGAGTAGAAACGTTGATAATCTGAAAGAGAGAGAGATAAAGACAGAGTTAGAGAGAATAGAAGCATTTTAAAAGTGGTGTTGGAGGCGCATGCGCCAGTTCCCATGGACAGCCTTCCGCAAAAAAATACTACACGGTGAGTTAAATAGAAGCGTGTAAAAATATATCAAATTCACTAAATGTTTCACTTTTCTACAAGATAATAAGTCTATTAAGACAGTTAGTCAACTTTCCTTGTATTTTTTGGTAACTTCTCTTTTTAGGGTTCCGCATTCAAACAAGGAACCCCTATTGTTTCGTCATGTCCGTATTTTATTCTGTCCGTCTGTATGTCACAGGCATTTTATTCAGAAACTCTTGACACTTCAAAGTTGAAATTTGTCGTATGAATAATATATATAAAATACTTGAAAAGTAAAGAATAAATATAAGTTTGTAGTACCCTGTCGATGAATAGGTATTTTAAACCCATGCGCACGCGCGTGGAGGTTACGTGTGGGCACTGTAGGGGATTATAATGAGGTTCCTTTGTAAAAAAAAAAACTATTTGGTTTCGTGACCTTTATACTTGAGTTGCATGTCCTCCATTATATGCTCGCGTCAACGCTAACTAATTCCATGATAAAAGACATAACCTAACCGTAAAAACAACTTTGTTGGCGTTTCACGTAAAACCTACTGGACCAATTGCAATGCGGTTTTTATAGTTAGGTAGATTATGATCTTGGCTACAGAACCCTAAGTCTATGCATGCCCGACATGCCCTTGGCTGATTATTTTTATTCACCTTAAAAGGTAAAGTCTTCATGGGTTAGTCTAACTAAATAGCTGTAGTACACATCCGCAACTACATTCTATGCGCACCTTACTCTTATAATGATGTACCTACTACACATAGGCCGCAAAAAAAGCTGGTCAGTAACAAAAACCTCAATTACTTCCAAAACATTGGAACTACTTTATGAAATAAAGACTGTATTATAGGCAATTTTAAAGTGTATAAAAGTCATAAATGTTTAAGATTATGTAGTCAATTTTAAATAAAATAGATGCCAATTTTTTCACTAGATTTCGATAAATGTGCTAAATAGGCAATATCACACAATAAGTATTTTGTATTGTCACCACGAGCTGTTATACAGCTGCTATACGGCTCGGCATGCTTTCCACCAGATTTCTGAGCCAATGCTAAATTAAAAAGATCGGCTATTTTTTTTACTAGCTTTCCCGCCCGCGGTTTCGTCCGCGCGGACTACTGTTAATCGCGAAAAAAAAGCATCTTATGTTCTTCTAGGGTATTAAAAACCAATTAAATTTAGATAAAGCATCAATGCTCTTGATGTTTTTTGACAGACTTGTTAATTCGTATCCATGGCAACCGTTCCTTACAGTGAGTAATCAATATTTTCAGTTTTTCCGTGGAAACTTTCAATTTTCCGGGATAAAAAGTATCCTTTGTTTTATTCCAGGGTATAAGCTATCTCCATTCTAAATTTCATCAAAATCCGTTGAGCTATTATCGCGTGAAAGCTCCCCAAACAAACAAACAAACAGACAACGTTTCACTTTTATGTATTGGTACGGATTTATGGTTTTTAATAAAAATGTTTTACTTAATTCTATATTTGTAATGAAATAAACGTTAAAATATTATTTTTTAATAGGTTTGCTCAAATATTTTAAAAGTTATCGCATTTTTATAACCGACCCGCTTTCTTTGCAGCCCAGTGTGTAAACTCGGCCCACCATTGAAACCATCCTCGCAACGCAATAAAGGTCGTGCTCCATTAAACGCTGCGACAACACTAAACGGCCGCTGCTTCGATAAACGCTCGGGACCTTTGAATGAGAGTTTGCACTGTGACTCGGTGGAACACAGTTATTGAACTTGAAGTAACTATTATTAACTATTTGAATTTGAAAACAAAAGCTAGAAACAAAACCTAATATAAAATCAAAACAGAAATCTGTTGTTGAAACCTGTTCGGAGTATATAACTTTCATCCCGTGCTCGTGAGATTTTAGCCGCTAAAAATTGTTTATTATTAGGTACTAGCTTTCCCGCCCGCGACTTTGTCCGCGTGGACTACTGTGTATCGCTGTTAAAAGCATCCTGTCCTTCTAGGATATTAAAAACCAATGCAAAAGTAGGTATAGCACCAAAGCTCTTGATTTTTTTTACACACTTATTATTTCGTTTCCATGGCAACCGTTTCTTACAGCGAGTAACCAACATTTTTCCAGTTTTCCCGTAGAAACTTACAATTATCCGGAATAAAAAGTATGTTGTTTTTATTCTAGGGTATAAGCTATCTCCATTCCAAATTTTATCAAAATCCGTCCATTCGTTATCGCGTGAAAGCTCCCCAAACAAACAAACAAACAGACAACGTTTCACTTTTATATATTGGTATGGAAGTATATTATTTTAATTCAAAGCATCAAAGTATCTTTCTCAAAAACTGTTCCTACTGATTTCATTAAAAATCACTGGTGTGGATGTTAGGATTCTCAGTTCGATCTGTCAAGTTCACATCTCGGAAAAATCTCTCCGTGCCTCATCTCGGGGCACAATGCAATGGTTGAAACACTTTGATACAAAAGAAGAATACTTAGGTCTTCTCTAAATAACACAATCTCAATAAATTACAAAACTATTGGCGTTCAAAGCTAACTTGCACAGAGCCATCCATACCATATAGAAGTGAAACTTTGTCTGTTGGTTTGTTTATTTGTTTGTTTGGGGAGCTTTCACGCGATAACGGCTGGACGGATTTTGATGAAATTTGGAAAGGAGATAGTATTTTTTTTATTCTTTTTTTTTTAACCTTTGGTGTCCCACTGCTGGGCAAAGGTCTCCCCCATATCCTTCCATGCGTCTCTATCCAAGGCTAGGTCTTGCCAACCAATTCTATAAGCATTTAGGTCATCACGCCACCTTTTTCGAGGCCGACCACGACGTCGTCTACCATCTGCAGGCTCCCATTGAGTGGTGATTTTTGCCCACCTTGCCGGATGCATACGGACTACATGTCCAGCCCAGTCCCACTTCAACCTAGCACTCTTAAACCCAGCATCAGTGATGCCAGTTTTCGAGCGCAGTGTAGTGTTCCGGACTCGATCTATCCTTTTCACTCCGAGTATGCTACGTTCCATGGCTCTCTGACAAACCTTGAGTTTGGACTTCTGTGCCTCAGTCAATGACCATGTTTGTGCACTGTAGGTTAGGACAGGCAGAATACACATGTCGATGAGAGTGCGCTTCAGTGACAGAGGAAGGTCACCCTTCATTAGCGTTTTCATGGACCAGTATAGCTCTTCCAGGCGTTTTCGATTCGACGACCGATTTCTTTATCTTGCCTGTTTTTGAAGGAAACTAGCTGGCCCAAGTAGATATACTCATCGACATACTCCAGTATCTGCCCATCTACCTTGATCATAGGTTTTGTGTTATTGGTCATGATCTGAGTCTTTGATCGATTCACAGTAAGTCCAACCTCAAGGCTTGCTGCGCTAAGATCTTCCAGCATTTGTTGTAATTCGGGTGCATTTGGAGCGAAAAGGACGATATCATCAGCAAAGCGCAAATTGGTTAGGTTAGTACCGCCAACGTCTATGCCCCATATTTGCCCAGGGATCTATGCTAGCTATACCCTGATATAGCTTATACTGAGATAGCTTAATAAATCATAGAATACTTATTATCCCGGAAAATTGAAACTTTCCACGGGGAAACTGGAAAACTGGGAAAATGTTGATTACTCACTGTAAGAAATGGTTACCATAGAAACTAATTAAGAAGTACAGTAATACCCCGGACTTACGCGGTAGGTGGGTCGGGTCGTAAGTCGGGGTTCAACTTTGCATATAAATACATATAAAGTATGTTTAATCGGGACCAGAGTTTAAAGAAAACAATAATTTAGAAGAAAAATGTTTAATAAAGTGTAAGATAATAAAACAATTTACATTGTTATGAATAAAGTAACCTAAACCGAAGTTATTTTGTCGAAGGCTTCATATTTTCTAACAATGTTGCCGGACGAGTTAAGTTTTTCTTCTTCTCACGCAAAATTTCCTCGTAGCATACCAGTAATTTTTTTATTCCCCATTTTGTAGTAGAAACGCGTTCTTCATTAGAGTCTATTTTTTCTAAAGATTGAGAGTCTTTCACAGCGTTCATAATTTTTTCTTTACCTTTTATAACTGTTCGGTTTGTTGATTCCGGTACGTCAAATTTTCGTTGCCAATTCACAAATTTTAATTTTTGCTTCAAAGTCTTTAATTATATTCAGTTTACACTCCAAAGACAGTGTTTTTCTTTTCTTGTTAGGCTCAAATGACTCATTTTTCGTTCTTTTAGATGACATAATTAGATTATAAGTAAAACGCACTGCGCACGTAAAACAATTCCACGCGGAACACGTTTAAACCTGTCGCAAACTGAACACTGAGAGGGCGGAGCGAGAGAGCCGATGCGCGCGGCATTCAAAATGAAAAACCGCGTATCGCCGAATTCGCGTAAAACGGGGTAGCGTAAGTCGGGGTATTACTGTATGTCAAAAAACATCAAGAGCATTGGTGCTATACCTACTTTTGCATTGGTTTTTAATATCTTAGAAGAATATAAGATGTTTTTTTCGCGATAAACAGTAGTCGGGAAAGCTACTCGTAGTATATCAATAAAAGACCAGACCCTGCAAACCGATTTGTGCTGGTATTGTAAAGTAGTTCCATCCAACATATCAAGGGTGCCTGTAGAGCCATCACGCAAACAGATTATAAACACCGCCATGATCGGGTAGCCGCAATAATTACCTTAATTTAGCTTTTAAACTCAAAATAATCAAAGATAAACAGCATACTACAAATATACCTCCGAAATTATACTTGAATTCAAAAACTTTAAACTCTACTGGGATAGAACAATACTGACAGACAAAACAATCCACTACGACAGACCGACAAAATAAACAAAATATCATACCTCACAGATATTGCTGTCCCAAACACGCACAACTTAACATCCACATACACCGAGAAAATAGTAAAATACACAGACCTAGCAATTGAACTAAAAATCCAGTGGAAATTTGATAATGTCAAAACAGTACCAATCACTCTCATCTACAGGCGCCATCCTTATCACACTACATACTTCTCTCAAAACAGTCGACATGCAATACCACATTCATCCAGCTACAAAAAGCAGTCATACACTTGAAGCAGTGAACACTTGCCGCATTGTACGCAAATTAAAAAACCAGTAATATCACCCCACCTTTCGTTTCGGCAAAAGCCTGCGGATATGTGAATAGTCCTCGTTTTACCAGAGAACAAAAATGTAGAAAGAAAAATAATAAGAATAATATAGCTTTATTCCACTCCATATTTAACGCCATCCATCCGTGGCTATGTGAGCGGTAGACCTCGCGAGTTCAAACTTTTTTGACAAAAACGATCTAGCGGTGCATAGTAGCGTTCTAGCCATCTAGTAACCTTATTGTGAAACATTAATAACCAAGGTGCTTATCAATCCCTACATAGTGGGTAAAGGGCTGATTCCACTGGTAGAAACCTAAAAGTTAGAAATCTACTGCATTTTGAGAGCTATCACGCTGCTCATCACGCCGAAGATCCTCATCAGATCTTCACCAATTTTTTATGAGACCAACTTAAAGTTACTACCTTTCAAATAAAAAAGAACCACCGAAATAAAAATAATAAATGATAAAGAAAGAAGAAAATTCCCCGACGAATAAAAAAATCTAAAAATCCTTTTAACCTGTATATACCAAGTTTCGTCTAGATCGGTTGAGGAATGCGACGTGTAGAGAAGAAAATTAGTTTTTTTAAACTAAATCTGTGAACTATTTAAAGACAAGAAAACCAACCTCATTGAAAGTCCTGCCTAGAAGGCTAGGCATCCTTACTTTCAAAATAACATAACGTTATCTACGTTATCACAAGTATACTGTACAAGTCAGCGCCATTCACTACAGCCCAAGAACAGTTAACCGTCTTAATGCGAGCTCGCGAAACGCTGAGCAAAGCTTTATGTGAAGCGTTAGACTAAACGCTTAATAGTTGGGAGATTAAAATGAGCGACCAAGTTTTTCCATTACTTTTGAGCAAGACTACAGGCAAGACCTCAAAATATGTTTCATTAAAAACAGCTTAGACAGGTTTTGTGATGACTTAAATAAAACTTATGTAAACTAGATAAATACAGGAGGAGTTTTAAAAAAGGGATCTCTTTGGATGGGGGATGCTTGCTTGCTTGTTTATGAGGTATCCTGGCTCCTGGTGAAGAGTTTTCCAGGACGCCCGAAGGCCTCTTAGATGTATTACGACTGTTATCTATCAATAACAGCCAGGACCGACAACTTAACGTGCCCTCCGAAGCACGGAGTGTATCGTTGGATTCTAAGTCACAGTAGTATACCGCTAGGCTACCATCGCTCTGCAGTTACGCTAACCGTTAAGGATAGGAAAGGAAGATTTGTTCTTATAAATCCATTTAGAGTTTTTGAAAGGTATTGAATTACTAAATGAAAAATCATCAAAATATTAAAAAATAACAATATTAAAACACGTTTAGAAACTTATTAGGACCAATTTCTGGCTCCATCATCAGATCCTCGTCGCTATTTGACTTATTCTAGAAAAACAATTGCTTATTAAAAATGAGACACATACATACACATTCTATTTCAATTTTCTCGTAAACTTGAAATATAATGTTAGTAAATAGTTAGTATAGTAGTGAGATTTAGTATAGTCAGTGTAGTGGTCAGATTTAGTATAGTAGTTAATAAAATTAGATAAAAAAAATACTTCCGCCAAAATTCTCTTCTGTCATCGCGTCTGTCATGACGTCTCCATGAAAGTAAACAACAAGGGGTTGCTTTAGTAAATGCATAGACAGCTGCATTATTACTCACGTACTCAGTAAAATAGATTGTTTTCAGGAAGTGATGCAAAAATTACGTCACGTCACAACAAACGCCAGTAAGCGTATGGCTGGTTTACAAGTTGCGAGCTGGTGATTGACACTGTAGGCAGCTGCTCGCATTGTGGTATTGCATGGCAGTAGCTGGGCTCGCCTGTGCTGTCCACATGATTCGATTCGAATAGCTGCCTAACGGGCATTGATTGAAATAACTGTAATAAGGTCTACGACCACAATTATGAAGCTATGAATTGGAAAACACATCTAAAAAAAAAGGAACTCGCGTAGGCGCAGCACACATTTTTGTGAATGAAAATAAAGGTACCGCTCGCAACAGCCTGGCGACACTGGCGAGTTACTGCGGAACGTGTAAACCAGCCCAAGATCTTTGCCCTGCAGTCAATCATAAAGCGTTTGCGATCACGTGAGCATGTAATCAAAATTAAACATGTTTTTATTGTAACTTTTTATATATTTACTCAAAGTAATAATATGTCGATATTTATTGAGACAACTTTTGGTACGTATTTCATCAATCCATATATTCACTACAGTCAAATAGCCTATTGTGTAATAAATAGGGACCATCAAAACAAATTATGTGAGACCAAACTTGATGACCATCCTACTCATTGCATTAGTTGGTCGGATGACGTTACGATCTCAGAAGCGGCTGAAAAGATTTTCGTACAAAGTTACAGGTCAAGCTTATAAAAACGTCTTAAACCCCTCTTGATCTAAGAAACAAACTCAGCAAAAAGTCCTGCTCGACACACTTCGAGAATTCTCAAAGTACCTATTTATAGAGTCGTATGGCGTCATCTTAGAAGTGGGTGAAAACAGAGTTTTAATATTTATTTCCAATTTATCAAGTCAAGCTAGCTAATAAAATCGTGATAAAAATATATATTCCCGCTGCTTGACCCAAGAAACTCAGCACAATATCCTTGACGCCGTGACGTATTTAGAATCCTGAACGTATATAAAGATCTTGTCGTATGACGTCATCGGATCTGATCCGTTGTATTATCTGGATAATCCCCGCATGGAATCTAATACGATTTTAGTGTCGTGGATGCTAGGGTTGCCAGTTGTTACCCATTGTTACTTATCCTTTCCAGTCGTCTTGATTGACATTTGAAGACCCTAGGGAAAAAGAGGAACTAGTCAAGCAACAGTCATTTTCAGTTATCGCATGTTTGGAAATTTGTGCTTCGGAAACCCATAAGTTCCACACTAAAACAAAAATATAATTTGAATCAAAATGGTTATTAATAACGAAACGAAATTATACACAAAAATCATAAAGGTTTACTGTCTTAAGTCAGAATTATCAGGGAAAAAATTACATGTGTCATTGACAAACCCTTTTTCCCCAGATTTTTTAAATATGTCTCAATTTCTTGAAATATTCAGCAGCTCTGTAGGCACAAAACTTTGATAAATCTTAAAGGTCTTCACATTTCTCTTTGTTGGCCAAATTATCTTCATAACATGGATCTGGTAGCAAGAACTCTTCATGATTCAAAGGCATTCAGGCTCTTGTTCTTTCATCTCTTAAGATCGAGGTTTTTCAAGCGCCATTGTTATGGCTTCTTTGCGATACCAACCTTGGATATTCTTTCTCCATCCAGAGTGGACGAATGGGTCTGGTTGGAAAATGACTTTCTTTTTCAAGCGCCATTGTTATGGCTTCTTTGCGATACCAACCTTGGATATTCTTTCTCCATCCAGAGTGGACGAATGGGTCTGGTTGGAAAATGACTTTCTTTTTCAAGCGCCATTGTTATGGCTTCTTTGCGATACCAACCTTGGATATTCTTTCTCCATCCAGAGTTGACGAATGGGTCTAGTTGGAAAAGGACTTTCTTTTTCAAGCGCCATTGTTATGGCTTCTTTGCGATACCAACCTTGGATATTCTTTCTCCATCCAGAGTTGACGAATGGGTCTGGTTGGAAAAGGACTTTCTTTTTCAAGCGCCATTGTTATGGCTTCTTTGCGATACCAACCTTGGATATTCTTTCTCCATCCAGAGTTGACGAATGGGTCTAGTTGGAAAAGGACTTTCTTTTTCAAGCGCCATTGTTATGGCTTCTTTGCGATACCAACCTTGGATATTCTTTCTCCATCCAGAGTTGACGAATGGGTCTGGTTGGAAAAGGACTTTCTTTTTCAAGCGCCATTGTTATGGCTTCTTTGCGATACCAACCTTGGATATTCTTTCTCCATCCAGAGTTGACGAATGGGTCTGGTTGGAAAAGGACTTTCTTTTTCAAGCGCCATTGTTATGGCTTCTTTGCGATACCAACCTTGGATATTCTTTCTCCATCCAGAGTTGACGAATGGGTCTGGTTGGAAAAGGACTTTCTTTTTCAAGCGCCATTGTTATGGCTTCTTTGCGATACCAACCTTGGATATTCTTTCTCCATCCAGAGTTAACGAATGAGTCTAGTTGGAAAAGGACTTTCTTTTTCAAGCGCCATTGTTATGGCTTCTTGGCGATACCAACCTTGGATATTCTTTCTCCATCCAGAGTTGACGAATGGGTCTGGTTGGAAAAGGACTTTCTTTTTGTAGAATGGTGTTAAGTAATTTCTAAAAAAAAACTTCTCTCTAGTCTCATTCGGAATTCAAGAATGAATAAAAGAAGCCTTACAGTCGCGCTCAAGGGAGTTGTGTGTCATCATCATCAACAGCCTGCATTAGTCCACTGCTTGACATAGGTTTCTCCTAATGCGTGCCACTGAGCCTGATCTTCAGCTCTTCTCATGTAATTGCTGGCAGCTACTTTGCGTAAATCGTCACTCCATCTGGCCGGAGGGCGTCCTAGACTACGTTTGCCTATACGTGGTCTCCACTCAAGAATTTGTCTACCCCACCAGTTATCGGTTCTTCAACTAATGTAGCCGGCCCATTGCCACTTCAGTTTGCTAAGTCTTTGAGCTATGTCAGTGACTTTCGTTCTCTTTCGAATCACCTCGATTTTGAGGCGATCCTTTAGAGAAACCCCGAGCATAGCTCACTGAGCGATCTGAAATTTGTGGGCTAGTCTCACAGTCAGTGTCCACGTTTCGGCTCCGTATGTCATTACGGGTAGGACGCACTGGTCGAAGACTTTCGTCTTTAGGCACTGCGGGATGGGCGACGAGAAGACATGACCCAAATGTCAGTTTCCCAAATGCTGCCCAACCCAGCCGAATCCGCCTATCGGATTCCTTCTCAAAGTTGTTTCAGCCCAACATAAGAGTTTGTCGTATGTAGACATACTCCTGCACAAATTTGAGAGGCTCGAAAATTGGTTCCGGCGTAATGTGTTGATTTATCATCAATTTTGTTTTGTCGATGATCATGCGGAGGCCAATACGTCAGGAGGCATCTGCTTGGCTGGTCAGCATTTGTTGCAATTCTTCCACCATAAGGACAGTACGTCTGCGAATGTCAAGTGTGAGATGCACTCGCCGGTTATGTTGATGCCCATTCCATTCCAGTTCAACATCTTGAACAGACCTCCATAGCGTTGGTAAACAGATTTGGGGATATGACATCCCCCTGTCGTACTCCCCTAAGCAATTGGATTGGTTCAGTTTGCTGGTCCTGGACTCGGACGGACATCGTAGCAGCGTCAAACAAGCATCTCAACACTTGAATATATCGCCAGTCCACTTGGCATCGCTGCAATTCACAATTGCAGTTGTGTGTGCTATTCTAGTTGTATGTCATAGAGCCCTATCTCCGAGATTGAGATTATTTTTTATGACCTTCATTTTTATCACAATTGTTTCAGCAGTTCATTATGTGAATCCATTGGGAGTCAATTTATTTATTTAAAATTAATGTATGAAAAAAAACATGTGTGTAGACGAAGCTGTGTAGTTGTTGGCAAGAGCTTTTCTCTTGCTTAAATATAAGTATCTTTATTTATTTTTTATTGTATCGTGTATTTGTAAAAAACATATGTATTCTTTTAGAGGCTCAGTAAGTGCGCACGCGCATGCACCGGTTTTTGTACTGAGATTTGGTAATGACAGGTACCGCGTGTATTGAACCTTTTGGTTGTTAGTTGATACATCTGTACCAATATATAAAAGTGAAACGTTGTCTTTGTTTGGGGAGGTTTCACGCAATAACGCCCAATAATAAAGGAGTGGAATGCCCTGCCCTCGTCAGTGTTTCCGATAAATTATAACCCCGGTGTGTTCAAGTCAAGAGTGAATAGGTATCTACTAGACAAGCGTGCTACACCTTCGACCACATCATCGCTTTCCATCAGGTGAGATCGTGGTCAAACGATTGCCTAGTCCGTAATAAAAAAAAAACAAAAAAAAAAACGTCTGGACAGATTTTGATGTAATTTTAAATGGAGATAGCTTATACCCTGGAATAAAACATAGGATACTTTTTATCCCAGCAAATTGTAAGTTTTCACGGGAAAACTGCAAAATGTTGATTACTCGCTGTATGGAACGGTTGCCATGGAAATGAAATAACAAGTCTGTCAAAAAACTTCAAGAGCATTGGTGCTATACCTATTGTTGCATTAGTTTTTAATACCCTAGAAGAACATAGGATTCTTTTTTTCGCGATAAACATTAGTCCGCGCGGACGAAGACGCGGGCTAGTATAAAATATAAATTATAAACATTAGTCCGCGCGGACGAAGACGCGGGCTAGTATAAAATATAAATTATAAACATTAGTCCGCGCGGACGAAGACGCGGGCTAGTATAAAATATAAATTATAAACATTAGTCCGCGCGGACGAAGACGCGGGCTAGTATAAAATATAAATTATAAACATTAGTCCGCGCGGACGAAGACGCGGGCTAGTATAAATTATAAATTATAAAAAATATATCAAATTATGGGAAAACTTTCACTCTGATAGTTATAACATGACTTTGACTTTACATTTATCCACTTGCTCTCTATAGGCACAACAAATATTAATAACCGTCTAAAAACACAAAATCTTAAGATTAATCTTTTTAATTAACTGTAGAAGCCAGCACCCTCTCTTCCCACTCGCAGCCAGTCTTAGGAAACAATCGTTTCCATTTATGAAAAAAAATACATTTTTATCTGCTGAACACTAAACGTGGGCCTACGATGCCACAATACCAGCTGATTTACGCGTGTCGATAATAATTTTCTTATAAGTTATGTTCAAGCGGCGAAAATATGCTAGCCGCGGTATTGGTTACATATTTGAATCGTTTGGTGGTGAGAAATTGGAACGGGAGCACATCAAATTTTCAAAAATCTATCAGATAGACTGATCGATGCGACGCGTAACAGAATTGCACTTATTTGGCTCATCCAAATAGCATTGCAATTCAGCGGGGCAATGCCAATTTATTATTGGGTACGCTACCAACTGGTCTACTGTTCGCAGAACTACTAGTTATATTCCTTTTAAAATTTATATTTGTTATGTATGCTTATTTTCCAATAAATAAACTGGTTACACCGTAAGTTCCTTGATTTCATATTACCAAGAAATGTATCACAAAAAAACCCAGTAAGGAATCTATTAGAGATACAACAGTAAGGAACCTATGAGAGATACAACAGTAAGGAATTTATGAGAGTTACAACAGACTAGCGTTTTTGTATTATATGTACCTATATTTTTACCAATGCATCCTTCCAAACACCTTCCAATTATATTTTAGCTGTGGAAACTCTTAAAGAAATTTCGGATTACGAAGTAAAAGTTACAGCAGAAGTTTTAAAAATTAATTATTTTACTTGCAAATTACATCTCGGGGATCCGTTCTAAGTTAAGAAATAATTAGTTAAGCGGTTTTATTGAAATAAGTGTTTAAACTGAAGAGCTTTAAACACAAGTTAATGGCTGTGTCTTAATAAATAACACGCTTTTGACACGCTTTATTTAAACAAACGTCAACCACGCATCTGTCATTTTTTCATTTAACTAAAATTAAAACAGTAATCAATTGGTATAGTGGACTTAAAATAAGCTACGAACAAGAATATTATTTAAATATGATGTCTGGCTGTCTTTTAGTCTTTGGATTTCGGTTTTCACGGTTAGTCAATTTAGAATTTGATTTTAATATTGACGTACCTACTATGAGTTTCATTGCGAAAAGTAGAAAACGATCAATCGATAAAAAAATACAAATGTAGGTTTTTTATATCCCGTAAAAATATCCGCAAGGAAAGCGCGGGGCGCATTTACCTAGGCTTTTTATAAAATGAAAAAATTGTGTAGGTAGATGTAGTGCTCGTAGCTGTTTCCTTCCTCCAGGGCCTACAGTCTCGACATAGATAACGAGGCTATCGTCGTTAAATAATAACGACAAAAATTGTTTACTTTACGTCAATTGCAAGTCTCTATTATCTATTGGTTATCATCCTGGACGCCAGGAGGGGGTGCAAGGGGATGCAGTTACGCACCCTTGGCTTTATGCAATTTAATTATTGTATGAAGCTATTATATTAAATATTCTTATTTTTGATACAAATACATAATGTACCTAATGTATGTAAAAATGGTTAAGTTGGTTAGATTTAAGTAAATTTTGGAATAAATTGTATGAATAAACAATTGAGGCGTCTAGGTTGTTGCCCAAAATTGATGACCTAATTGTCGACATATATATGAGTGTGTTTTTACCCTTTCAATTCCTTTCCCTATGAACAATGAGCCAAGCAAAAATCGTTCAGCCTCGTAGTTATCTCATTTAATTTTCTAAGATGATAGAAATAAATAACTTAAACTATTTGCACTGCTTCCGAAAACTTGTCACTAATAGACGCAAAGTTAATAGCAAAAACTAAGAGAAATCGTAAAGTTTGCAATAAAGTTCGTTATGATACCGATATCTTTGACGATAGCTGCAAATAGCAAGCTACCGATCGCTAAATAAAAACGAACTGCAATAGTACCATTATAGGTACCGATGACAATCGTTAGTTTTCTGCAGGTATTGACAGAAGCTAGCCATTGTCATCGCTATGTGTACTCGTACTTTGCAACCGATTTCGGTTGTAAAGCAATTGCGATAATATCGATAATAGTTTACTAATTGGCAGTTTTGGAAACATACAAATTTTAAATGTGACACACCTCGGCTCGGCATGACTAGTGCTCACACTGTGGCATTTTTCTTACGCTTAACATTTGTATACTCATCCGCGTCGTAACTTTAAAAAAATAAACCAGTAAGCGTAATTTTTTTTTTTTGGCGTTTCGGGGCAGTGGTCCAATTGTTCTATCCAACTAGTTGTACTACGTGCCTTCACTAGGGGTCGTGGTCCAACTATTTTTGTAGTTGGATCCCCATAACTAGAACCGTGGGCCAATTTTATAGAGAACTCTCATTTTTAGAAATATAAAATTTTGCCCATGTTACTCGCTGATAATGTAGCTTTCTACTGGTGAAAGATTTTTTGAATCGGTTGAGTATTTTTTGAGTTATCCATTACAATCAAATCTTTCCTCTTTCTAATATTAGTTTAGATAGTGTAAACCGCGACTAACTATTTGCGGTTAACCTAATCTCCCGTTTTCCGTAAGACAAACAAACTTCGTGTTTGTGTTATGTTCAGTTCGGTGGTTCGGTTTGGGCCATTTTAGGTGTATGAGAGTCTGATGGAGACCAGAAATGAAGGGATCTGTGGCGTCAAAAACTGTAAAATAGTATAGTCAAACATTATTGGACGATTATAAACTACTTACCTATGTCTGAACGTGAATTTTAAAATGTTGACCGAAATTAACTTATAGATCGTTTTAAGTTTATTTTGTCACTGTTTATCTCAATATTTATTCAATATTTATATAAAGAGAGCTCAATATAATAATCAATTCTGAATCGAGTTCAGAATTATATTTTTTCCTTGATATAATGGTTCAACGCCTACGATTTGATATTTCGTTTCTTATCTTACTTTTGTATTCTCTTTGTATGAATAAAAATACTGTTTTTTCACAGAGAGAAGCTTTCTAGTCTGTTATATTGGTATAGTGTTCAAATTTCGTAAACAATCCAAATACCAAAGTTCAGTGATAATCATTTTATCAAAGCAACAAAAATACATTATTCTATAACTATTATTAAACGAGCAACTCTTGTTCTATTCTATTTCTTTTCATTTATTATATTCTTATATCTATATACAGGAATATAATAAAAGAAAAGGTCTATTGTAGGCTTAGCTTATACTAACTATCTGCGCCCCACGGCTTTGCTCGCAAGGTCATATTTCCTGTGTAAAAAGGTTATGTATGTATTTCTTCGTGATACACATTATTTCCTTGTCAAATTTCATCAAGATCGGTTTAGCTATTTATTCGTGAAAAAGTTACTCGACCTTCACTCAGCTTCGGGGTACGGCGAATGATGGTGAATGCCGCATTGAAATCCGTTGCGTAGTTAAAAAGATTACGCGTTACAGACAAACGGCGGAAAGTTACTTTGTTTTATACTATGTATATTGATTGGTTAGTGTGATGCCAAACTGCGATCAGTTAGGACTGGATTGTTTTTTTTTAATCCTTCATATATATAAATAAATTATATCAAAGGATGATGATTGTCTTAACTAGATCGGAAGCCAGCTCCATTCCATGCTTAGGGTGTTCATCACCTTCGTCCAAGTTACATTTCAGGGAACAGCGGTTGAAGCGTCGACACGAAAGAAGATCACAGTCCAACAAGCGGGTGAAGCCACGAGGCGCACACAGCAATATCAACAAATAACTACTTACTAGTTGCCCAACTACTACTTATTTTGTTTCTCCAACACAAGACGTGCTGCGAAAATTATTGAGCTGACACTTTTATGTGTGAGTTGGACTTGCGAACCGGGGGTTCCGTACTTTTATAGGATTCACTTACTTGTTTTTACCTTTTTTCTTTTTATTATAATAGTTTAGGATATCCACTATAATCCCCACTAATATATAAAAGTGAAACGTTGTCTGTCTGTCTATTTGTTTGGGGAACTTTCACGAGATAACGGCTGGGCGGATTTTGATGAAATTTGGAATGAAGATAGTTTATACCCTGGAATAAAACATAGGATACTTTAAATCCTCATCATCATCCTTCACACTCAAACGGCTGAACGGATTTTGATGAAATTTGGAATGGAGATAGCTTTTAACCTGGAATAACACATAGGATACTTTTTATCATCATCATCATCCCTCATGCGGGTGAAACCGCGAGGCGCAACTAGTACCACATATTCTACGAATATTTTATCCAGTTATATACGTTTATAAACGGTTTGAACCGTTTATAAACGTATAACGTAACGGGTAGGACAGACAGACAACCGGCGCGGCGCGGGCGGACCCTTTGGGTACGGAACCTAAAAAGAGATATTTCAGTCATGAATGTAAAGAAAGTCTTCTGTAGCATTTAAATTATTGTGACCTTTATACATGATATTCTATCGCACATTTTCAAAAGGAAAAATTTGGATCACGAACAGGATTCGAACCCACAAACATTCACTCATCTGCGCGGCACATGCTTCTAACCAATTCGGCTACCGTGACCACTGCATCGTCACCCAAATTATATTATTATTATTATTTTAATGCCTTTATTATAATTAAGAAAACATATTTAAAACAGCAATCAAGTCTCTAATGACCAAGAACAGCTGTTCACCATAATTACCGCTATATTTCATTCACTTGTCCCTTATTTAAATGAATGGTGGAGAAAAGAAAAATTGCTGTAGAGGAGTCGAGCGAAAAAAGGTGAATAACGACTAGCTTGGAACCTGGGATGTATAATTTATTTTATAAACTGACTTTGAAAAGTTTCAGTTGTCTTTGAAAACATTTATTTTTTGTTAGGTCAACTCACTGTAAGATTGCTCCGTGCTTCGGAGGGGACGTTAAGCTGTCGTGTGTCGGTTATTGATTAATAGCAGTCGTTGAGCTATGTCAGAGGCCCTCGGGTGGCATGACCATCTCTGACACCAGAGGCCAGCACTACTTCATACGACCAGAGATGTACAAGATACCCCATACAAAGTATCTGGAATACAAAATTGATTGTATTAAAATAAGATAAAGATTATTTATTTGCATAAAACATGAGTATACATCACAATAATGTACAGATGATAGTAGTCTGTTAGTATAGTAGCACACGTTTTGCCTTTCACAGGCGTACAAAATTAAAAAAATACTAATTATTCGTAAATAGCATGCAGATTAAAATAACATGCAATAATAAATAAAAACAAATCTGACTATACAATGCCATAAACTAGATAATATTTCACAATTTAATATTATCAGAGAGAAGTGACAAAAAGACAATTGGCAACAATTGGCACTTCTTGGTATTAAAATTCGTCATAATCAACAACAATAAAATATGTCAACAATACAAGAATAAAAATGAAATAATAATAACAAAAAACAATGTGAACACAGCCGATAATTGTAAAAAATAAATAAACAGCACACAAGTGGCAAACAGCCTAATGCTGAGTTAAGGCCCATTCATCACCACTTCAATTATCTACTTTTACCTTTTCTTTGTTTTCCTTTTCTATTGTTCCTACTTAATTTTTCTAAATATTTGTATCTTTTATTTTTGTGTGTGTTGAATAAATGTATTTTCTTTCTTTCTTTCTTTCTTTCTTTACAAGTAAAAGAGTTTGAGTGTTAAACTGTAGTCAAAAAATATAGTTATAATTTATCAATTAAAAAGTCATTTATCGTATAATAGCATTTATCAGTCAGTACATTTTTAATGTCTTTTTAAATAATATTGAGTTTAGATTTTTTATTTGACTAGGGATTTTATTATAAATTTTCGGAGCCATACATATCACACTTTTGTGCATCATAGCTGTGTTGGCGGCATGTAAACAAAACTTGTCTTTATCGCGTCTGTATCGTTTGACAACTTCTGACATGCGTTGGAATAAACCTGGATTCGTTCTTACAAACATGGATATTTCTAAAATGTAGAGGGACGGTAGTGTTAAAATTTTGTACTTGCTGAAGTATGGCTTGCAGCTGTCTGTTGTCCTTAGTCCAAACATGGATCTTAAACATCGTTTCTGTGATTTGAAGACTAATTCATTATCCGTCGAGTTTCCCCAAAAGATAATGCCGTACCTTAGTAATGAAGCTGCTAACCCATGATAGGCTGTAAGTAGTGCATCTATATTGACAATCGGAGCTAATTTATATAAAGCGTATGCAGAGCTACTTATTTTTTTACACAGTTCTGAAATATGAGCTTTCCAGTTTAGTTGTTGTTGTTGTTGTAAGTATTTCAGATACCTACTAAATACAAGATACCGTATGGAATGGTATCTGAAATCCTAGATTATTAAAGATAAAATACTTTTTGAAAGAGAACACAATTTTATGTAGATAAAGTTGATTATATCAATTATGAAACATTAGTCTGGGGCCTATTTGATAGATGGCGACTCTCGCTATCTATCAAATAGGATCCAGACTAAAGTTTCATCAAATATCAATAGATGGCTCTTTGCATATGCATAGGCAATTCATAGGTAATTATTATTAAAAGTATTTTAGCAAACATAGTATTTACCAAATACAAGATATCAAACGAATGGTATCTAAATTCAAGACAGAAAATCCATTTAAAAAAAGTATTTTAGATATAAGATGGAAATAAGTATTTTGTATCTTGTACCTGTATTTCAGATATCTTAGATAAGTCACATCTCTGCATACGACAAACAAAGTGTAGAATTGTTGCAAGTGCCATGGTCAAGAGTAGCCTGAAATAAATGTGATGCGGTTGAATTAAAGGGGGTTATAGGATAGAGGTCCAAGTAAGTAACCTACAGCTTTGCGATATGTATGGCCTAAGTAAGCGATCTTTAAGAACTGTGTATCTTCGTCAGCAATTCATTCGTAATGATCGACTTACGTGTGTGGCACTACGCTTATTTTCGGCAAGCTTCCTTCCTTTCTTGTCGTATGAGGTAGTGGCGATAGTTTGTCAGGCCGCCCGAGGGCCTCTGACATTGTTTAACGACTGTTATCAATCAATAACAGTCGGACCGATAGCTTAACGTGCTCTCCGAAGCACGGAGCGATGGAAATCCTCAACACCTAGAAAAGGCATTAGTGCGGAGCGTAGGACCGTTATTGTTGGATTTTAACGCGCACTGTGAATCTCTCGGCTACCGTCCCTGCAAGCTGCGAGACGTCACATTATTTCGGCAGCCGATGCAGGGCATAGTAACAGAAAAACAAAACTTTTACACGATTAATAAAACCAACGAGAGCCAAGTCCGAGAAGCTTTAATAGTAGTAAATGCTGTGCTCTTTGCAAAATATTTCATTTTTCTTATTCGTCTTACATAACTCGAGCAACAGGCGAGGTAACAGAGTGCGAGGAAACGTTCACCCCACCACTCTCCTTAACGAGAGGGGTAGAAATAACCTTTACAGAAGATAGTTTTCCACTGCTTTTAATTGGTGTAGTGCAGTGACGCTAGTGCTAGTCTGTTTTAATGGAAAATGTGTTTGACGGAAAACACATTTTCCATTAAAATTATTGGAAAGTATGTTTAACGGAATCTAGTTCTCTACTTGACTATATTTTTAGGTAGTATATATGTGTTACTATACGAAAATCCACACAGATAAAATATTATGTAGCTTACATTCACCTAACAGTTAGTCAAACTTATGATAGTAAGATAAATTAGGTAGATGACGTTACCCTGGCTATACATACTAATATTATAAACAAGCTGTGCGCGGCTTCGGACGCGTGGTAATTTCTCTACATTAAAAGTACCCATATGCTATTCAAGGACCTAAACTAAACTGGTATTCGAACAAACCAATATACCAACATTTGACCGAAATGCCTTCGGCCGTCAAATAGTTATTATCGATTGCTCGGCATCTAATCATCAGATTGAGATACCAAGTACCCCAGTTTTTAAGTCAAACTCTAAGCTATCTAACAGTGAAACTTCATCGCAATCGGTCTAGTAGTTTTTACGTGATGCGCGAACAAACATGCAGACAAACAAACTAACTATCAAACAAACAAACATACAAACAGATAGACAGACATGATAAAAAAAAGTTTTATTTTTGTTCAAAAGCTCATTTTAAGTAAACTCGACCAGTTGTTTTGAAATTATCTCTTTGTACAGACTATTTCGTTCCTATTGCTTTATTTTAAGTATAGATGCGGAAGTGAGTTTGTTTGTTTGTTTGTTTTTACACTTTCAACCGATCATCATAAAATTTTGCACACTCGTTGTCAGTGGTACAGAAAAGGACATAGAGTACCTATCATCCCGATTTGGGAAAAAAATGACGAAATGGGAATTGCCGCTTCGATGTCAAAGTGACAGGTGTCAATGTGACAGATGAAAAAATGACAGATGTCAAGGAGACAGGTGTCAAACTGACAGGCCTAGAGGTGCATAAATGTAGGATTTTTTGAAATTTCATTCCTGTTGAGACGGGTGTGGCAATGTTTGCACGCAGGCGTAGCTGCGGGGCGAATCTAGTAACTTCTATACTAACTACTAACTAAACCCTAGGACCTATGATAGCCCACGTAACCTAAGGCCTAGGTTATTAATTGGGGTAACGTTTTACCTAGCTCATAGTGTCTGTCAGACCAGCTTTCGAGGCATTTCAAGCATATAGTAAGTATTTTAAATATTCTAAGTCAATTTCAATAAAAGCATCTAACATTATAAGAAAGTTTACGAAAAACTGCAAACTCTAGTTGTTAAGTCTCACAAGAATGTGTCCTAACTAATCTGCAGCCACGATGAAGCTATAACTGGTTATACCCGGTTAACATAACGCCCACGACATCTGCAAACATATTATGCAAAACGCGGGTGACGTGTGTAAACGCCCTAACGTTAGGACCGGTCTGAGCTTTAATGTTCGTTAAGGGTGGATTCAGTAGAGGTTGCTTATTTATTTTTTATGGATATTTGAAACCATTTCGGTCATGTTCTTGCCTTTTTTAACGGGCATGTGGCTTCATTAACTGAATACTACTACAGAATATATCTAAGTATTATTACGACCGGTTGGCCGAATGTTTAGTGACCCTGTCTTTGAAGTCAACGTATTCGTATCTATATATGTTTATCCGTTGCCTAGTATCCATAATATAGGGTATTCTAGTTTGGGGCTAGGTAATTGGTGTGAATTGTCAAATTTGCCAAATAATTATATAACTACTACATGAAACAGTACAACCCTTATGCCATGACAGGCTTATAGCTATAGACGAAGCTTTCTATCCCACTACCAGTAGGCGGCATTGCCCCTCTGATTCGATGAGCTGAGTAAGTACCAGCATTTTGGTTACGCATCGCATTGACCAGATACATTTTGAAATACGATAATCTCCTGGTCCACACGCTACGATCCCAATGTTCCAATATATTTGAAGCAAATCTTGGTTCAGATAAAAGTCAGGAGAGACTGACATGAGCCAGTGGAGGTACACACTTTATTTTAGGACGCAAACTAACAGAAAAATCTAAAATCTGCTCTAAAGGGTGAATAAGTTAATTGAAGTGAACAGTTGAAGAGAGCGAAGCCGTGGACAGATAGTTGTTTACAAATTGGAAAGTCTTTGAAAGTTTTCAGACTAATTAGGTTGTTCTAAGTAAATAGTAGAGGTGGACCCAAATTTTCAATTATTTTATGGGTCAAGAGTCAAGACAAATTAATCGACAAAGTTCGACGTTTTAGACGCTGCTGTGACTTTTAGAATAGAATCAAAATTAGCCAATCATGACAAATGAAGAAATTTATGGTCGCTGAGCTATGGAGAGAGCTATGCTTGGAATTTCTCAGAAGGACAACATTTGTAATGAAGATATCCGACGCAGGACAAAAGTAACCGATTTAGCTCTAAGGATAAGCAAGCTAAAGTGGCAGAGGGCTGGTCACATTTCCCGAAGAAGCGATAACCGTTGGGGTAGACAAGTTCTCGAGTGGAGACCGCGTTTAGGCAAACGTAACGTGGGACGCCCTGTGGCCAGGTGCACTCCTTAGGAAGGGCTTTGTTTATAAATTTTATAATTATTTTTTGTTCGTTGTTTTAAGTTTAAGGCAAATATTGAATTTTCCATTCAAAACATACACAAAAATGTTTGTGTATGTTTTCAATTGGCGCCTATTTTCACCATATTAAGATATCATTCAGATTCGGATAGTATTTAGCTAGGTTTCCGTGTTCATTCTGTATTCAAAATACTTACCTGAAACGAAATTTAAGCGAATTTTGTCGTGAATATAACTGAGGAAAATCCAATATTTTCTAACATTTCGTTTTAGATAAGCACTTTAATAACAAAATGAATTTGGGTAACTAGATTAATACTATCCGAATCCAAATAATATGGTGGCAATATGCTCCAATTACAAATGATTTAGGTATTACGTTTGTATGGACATATACATACATATAATACATTACATAATACATCCTCCGCCGGTCACAATAGTACATTGCGAGGTCTCACATTAAATTTGCAGGTCGAAAACTTGTACTAATCTCAAGGTACGAGTATCATCCACCGAGATTACATAAGATGCTACAGGTTTGAGCTATAATGTCACCTCTCCCCAATGTCACCCCTACTTGAGACAACTTAATATCTGTCACCTTTCATACCAGGGCATGTAATAGACATAAATTATGACAGGTTTGCACGTATATATTAATATTCACGAAATACCCGCATTTTATTGGTGGGTCGTATGAGACACCGTATACGGCAGCATACAGTGAATAAGGTTACTACGAAAAAGTGTTTCTTCTTAAATGTCAAATACATGTAAGTAGGATAGATTACGAAAGCTAATTTTATTATTACTTACGGGTGGCTCCAAACATTTGAATAAACGATGGTTGAAAGACAATCACTGTCAAAGTTTACCACAATTTCAAATTAACCGCGGATTAATAAGTAATCAAATCTTACCTACTCCCTCAAAGAATGTATACTGTTCGCTTTCATTGAATACCTACGGTACCGTCCCACGTATTCTCTTTTAATTTCGTCCCCAATAAGGACTCTCAACCTTTTATCGTAGAGTGGGGTGTCATGGGAAAATTTAGAGACCAATATGTCATGTTCAGACTTTAGAGTTGGCTCGAAATTTAAGCAAGATCAATAATTCGATATAATAACACTTTTTTTGTATTAAGCATTTTTGGGCTAGGCATTCGTTTAAATCTCAATTTCACCTGATGGAAAGCGACCATGTGGTCGAGAGAGCAGCACGCTTGCCTTGTCACCTATTTCTACCTGAAATGGTGGTGATTTGCCGATCGTCTAGTCGTACAGTGATAGATAGGTGATGCGGGAATCAGACTGTGCAGTTCTTGTGCACACTCTCCGTAGTGCAATCTGTAGAACTACTGTCAGACTAGCGACCTGACATCGATGCGCCAGACTTAATTGGAGCCTACTCTTTACTACAGTTTCATCCCCAATGAGCCTCATAGCACGTCTCTCAATTGAATCCAAAGCTTCAAGCTGGTACTTGGTAGAACCGCCAAGAGTGGCTGGAGTACTCTATACAAGATTGGATCTGTGTTATGTAGGTGATAACACCCATGAGCATGCTGCTGGCCATTCCCGGAGTTCCCTGCTGGTTGTCACAGCACCGGCCGGGTGAGGAGGGGTGGCCCTGTTATTATGCCGAGCACCACACGGCTCCCAATCACTCTAACAATTATAAATACAAAATTAACTTTGTTTCTCTGTCTGTTATTTTCACGGCTGCACCGCTCGTGATGAGATAAGACAAGCACATCAAAACAAGAGAAATAACACTACAGCAAACCAAAAAATGAAATTTCAAATTAAGTATGGCCTAAGCTATGTCATTTGAGATGATGTAAGGATTCTTACGATACCCCATATATCTAAATCTGTTCAGGCACTTAAAAGTTATGGTGGAACAAAGAAACTCACATACATGAACCCTGAACATATTACACTCCATTTTTGGGCAGTCATGTAAAAATAGTGTGCATCATAAGGCCGGGTGTCAGTGATTTTTGTGTCTCTACATCTCGGGAGATGGAAAGATGGTACATCTCTTGAGTAAAATTTAAAGTTTTATTTATTTAAAGGAAAACTAAAGCTTTGAATTAAAAAGTGTCTAGCCATGTTCTCAATCATAATAAGCTCTTTCTCTTGGTATATGTGTTATATCATTTAATGACGCAGTCTTTTTCCAATCAATGTTCTAAGCACTAGTGGCTCTGTGAGCTGTATACCTCGCGCGTACAATTTTTTTTTTGCAAACAATTTAGTGGTGCACAGTAGCGCCGTCTAGTTACCTTATTGTAAAATTAACATCAATAACCAAGGTGCTCCGTCAATCCCTACTTAATAGGTAAGGGGCTGATTCCACTGGTAGAAACCTAAAGTGAGAAATTTACTGCATTTTGAGGAGATATTCTGCTCATCACGCCGAAGATCCTCGTCAGATCTTCATCGAATTTGTAAGAGCCTAATTTAAAATTACTACCTTTCAAATAAAAAAAAACAATAGAAACTTTGCTCGCGCTTCGTGCTCGCTCAATCAATAAAGTAGTGTTACCTTTGATTTTATTTTCTATCGAGTGAATTCATACTCGTAATCATGTTTCTGTGTTTACAAAGTACGAGATACGAGTAATATGTCAAATTTTGATGTGATACCAATTTCATTGTTCTGGGTTAATTGTTAAACAAGATACAGACGTTCAAAAATGATCGATAATTAGTTGATAGATTCAGGCGTTACTTTGCGGAAATCCATATTTAAAATGAACAAAATAAAAAATATGTAGCTTACTTCCGCCAAAATTGTTATTCAGACAAATGATAAATGGTAAAATTAACAAAAGTAAAACCCCAAGCTAAAACAAACCCTACCCAAATTGAACTGTTGTAAAATATAAATGAAATGAAAGCTCAGGCCTGGAATCCAGAAAAAAAAAAGAAAAGAACTACAATATAATATACACAATATAAAACCCCACGCTAAACAAACCCTACTCAAATAGAAGTAACGTAACACTGATATATTTAAAATACATATATTATAAAAACACAATAAAAAACATATACCGCAATCCAAATACCAAACGTCTGACATCAATACGACACGTATTTCGCCTCTGCACGAGGCATCTTCGGGTGATGTTGACTCTTCGAGTGACCAAGACTAAGAGTGACTAAGCAATTGTGAAAAAAACCCTTATATAGGCAACGCGCCTGAGCCAGTGCGTCTGCACTACTGCATGAACAAAATCCAGTCTGAGCCGGAATGATCACTACGATTTCACAAGGTCACGCCACTATTGCACCACATTTACGATTACGTCATCGCCGCCTGTTACTTGTGACGCATTTCCAGTGAAAATACGCCCCTTGTTTTAGCTTGGGGTTTTACTTTTGTTAATTTTACCATTTATCATTTGTCTGACTAACAATTTTGGCGGAAGTAAGCTACATATTTTTTATTTTATTCATTTTTTTGATCGATAATTGCTAAAAGAGCTAGAACCGGGCCTTGGACACATGGTTTTTTTTCTGCCTAGTAAATGTCCACACAGGCAAAGCCTTATGACCAGCTTTTCAAGTCATAAAAATATATTTTCTAGTCACTAAAAAGTACCCTGCTCCTCTAAGTGTGATAACGTATATATAGTAAAAAAAAACTTAGAGTGATAAGTCCCTTAAATACCTCGGCGGTAAATAATACTGTGGTCTTCTGAGTACTAACCACACTGTAGTTCCCGTCAACCTTACAACGGAGATAGGGTAGCACACCCCATTTGTCGGCGCTAAGTCGATTAAGCCCGGCTTCGATAAGAGCACGCTAATGGAGTTAGGTCCATATTATAGCCGGAATTAAATGCATGTGAGTCAAGGGAACAGTATAATGTACCCACGTACGTATGATATATATCTGCATAGGTACAGTCTGTATCTACTCACATACTATTGATGGGAATAGGTACATTTATGAGTTTGTTGGATGCCACAACAGTAACGCTGGTAATAGTGGAGCTATATTCATAAAGCAAAGTATTTATTGTATATGAGCAATAATTGCACTTTTAGAAGTCAACACTTAACATTCCATGAACCTTTACTGTACCTTTACTGAAACAAATAAACCCTTGCAGGGTTTTTTTCCTTCTTCATCAGACTATATTTTGTCCGCTGCTGTACGTAGATATTGCTTAGTACTGTACAAAAAAACGTATAAATATTAGAAGTAGAAAAATCCATTTAATTATAATACTACTGCGCCCTGCAGCTTTGACCGCGTGGATATTTTTCTGAAATATATTCTGGCCTATTCTAGAACCGAAGTACCTATATAAATTACTAGTCATTTACCGCGACTTCGCACGGGTAGTGCTCATACCCCATCATTTATTTTTTCTTATTTTTACACGTCGTAACTTCTAAAAGAAAACGCCGGTATGTGTAATTCAAAATCATTTTTTGACTGATTGTTACTACATTATTACTCACATACTTGACAGACTTCTTATTACGTATTTCGTTTCCACTGCAATATGTCATTCCGTTTCTTATACAGCGAGTAATCGTCATGTAAATTTTTGATACCTCGGGTTATATTATTGCAATTTTCATACAGACCCCTAATTTTCTGAAAAAGTAAAATGCTGCCTATGTTACTCGCTGATTAAGTAGCTTTTTCTATAGGTGAAAGTATTTTTTAACCCTGTTTTGTATTTTTTGGGTTTATCCCATTACAAAAAAACAAACATACAAACAATCAAATCTTTCCTCATTATAATATTAATGTAGACAATAATACTAAAATTCATAAAAAAACGTTCAGATGTCTAATAGTTTTTTATCGATTGCTCGCCTTCTATTAATCACTTCGATATTCGTTCATCTGATTTAAGCTATCCAACACTTATCATCATCATAATCATCATCAGCCCGTGTCAGTCCACTGCTGGACATAGGCCTCTCCCAAAGCACGCCACTGAGCCCAATTCGGCTTTTCTCGTCCAACTGCTACCAGCCACTTTGCGTATATCATCACTCCACCTAGCTGGAGGGCGCCCTACACTACGATTATCAAGTCGCTGTCTCTACTCAAGAACACGTCTACCCCAACGGTTATCAGTAATTCGACAGATATGACCAGCTCACTGCCAATTCAGCTTACTAATCCTTAGGGCTATATCGACAACTTTGGTTCTCTGCCGGATCACCTCATTCCGGATACGATCTTTCAGAGGAACTCCAAGCATAACCCTTTCCATAGCACGCTGAGCGAAAAATTGGTGGACTAGTCGTACCATGAGCGTCCACAACTCGAATCCGTATGTCATAACAGGTAGAACACTCGTTGTCATAACAGGTAGAACACACTTTTGTCTTCAAACTTTGCGGTACTGGCGACGAGAAGACTCGACGAAGTTTCGCAAATGCTGCCCAGCCCATCTGTATTCCTCTGCGGGTCTCTCTCCTAGTTGCAAAGTTTTCCACAGATAAACATATACCTGGACAACTTTGAGAGCAGTTCCTTTAACAGCAATTGGTTCCGGAATAACATGTTCGTTGAATATAACTTTGGTTTTGTCCAAGTTCATTCGGAGACCAATGCGTTGAGACAAATCAGGTAGGCTGTCCAACATCTGTTGCAAGTCCCGCAACGTTTCTGCCGCGATGACGATGTCATCCGTGAATCTCAAATGTTAGATATACTCACTGTTTATGTTAATGCCACATCCTTTCCAGTCCAGAGTCTGAAACATATCCTCCAATGCATTTGAGAACAATTTCGGAGAAATAACGTCTCACATCTCGATGCAGGGGGATATGCTTAGTCTGCTGGTTAGACGGTCATTGTTGCGGCATCTTACAGACATCTCAACACTTGGGTATACTACCAGTTGACTTGGCATCGTAGCAGGGACTCCAAAACAGACAAAGTCTCGATAAAGTCAAAAGCTTTCTCATAGTCCAGAAACGCTAGGGACAGGGGCTGATTATACTCTTTTGTCTTCTGTATAATCTGCCGCACTGTATAGCACATCTATACAGTGCGGCAGATTATACAGAAGACTATGGTGCCGTATTCTCCCCGAAACCCGGCCTGCTCTCTTGGCTGGGATTCGCCGAATATCCGTGCAAGACGATTCGTGATTACTCTCGAAAACAGCTTTAGATATGGCTCATGAGGGAAATGGGCCGAAAGTTTTTCAAAAGGGTATTGTCACCCTTTTTTTAAAACAGGACGATCACACTCTGGTTCCATGCCTTTGGATTTCTCCCAGAGAAGAGGACGGAATTAAACATATGCTGAAGTTATTTAAGCGTAGGAGCCCTTTAGGAGCTCCGTTGTAATTCCGTCCTCACCCGGGCCTTTTCCATTTTGAGCCGATTGAGAGCCATCTCAATTTCGTCAAGCCTGACTTCTGGCAGCTCTTCGGTAAAGTGGCGGGTTAGAGTGGCCCTAAAATTCTCAATATAGTGTTCGGGCTGCAACGCATGTGACATGTACAGTTGACCATAGAAATCTTAAACTTCCGCGAAAATCTCCGGCTTAGAAACGACAACTTTCCCGCTTGATGTGGTCAACTTTGCCAGATGGTTTCGACCAAGCTGTTGTACGAAGACTTTTGACCCCCGATTTCGCTCTATCGCTTCTTCTATAGCGCTTGTATTGGAGCGTCGGAGGTCTCGCCTTACCAGCTTTGATATTTGTTTATTCAAAGCCTGCTGATCTGACGAAGGGACTGCTGGTCGGATCGTGGACTTCATCAAACGGAGACGTTCAAGTTTGCAATCAATATCCAGAGTGCCTCGAAAAAGTCGGTGATCATTCCCGGTTTTAAACCCAGTGATCACAGAGACATCTTTGAATTGGCGCTTTTTGACCGCTATGATGATGTCGATCTAATTTTTCGTCACACCATCGGGGCTTTACCACGTCCACCATTCATTAAAGAATGAGTTCATTAAAAACAGCCATATTACTAGCATTTGCCTCCTGTGATTTCTGCTGCCAAATCCGTGTTTTTCTACTACCGACTCGCTACATATCTGTACTCCCACTTTAGCGTTGAAGTCTCCCATGACAAAGTTGAAGTGAGCCTTGGACGTGTTGTGCAAGGCTTTAGATATGTTTTCGTACATATCCTCTACTTCATCATCCGAGTGTTTCTAAGTCGGTGCGTATACCTGAATAACCATGAGGATCTCGGTTAATACGCTATTCGAAACACTGGAGATTTCTACAATGTTGTCAGAGAGGACCTTATTGACTAGGAACCCGACACCGCCTTGGGATTGCTGGTCTCCTTCCCTGAAATATATAAGATGGCCTGACTCTAAGGTTACGGTATCCTCTCCGTTTCTTCGGACTTCACATAACCCCAGAATGTGCTATCTCATGTGCCCCAGCTCCTCTCCAGTTGCATCAGATGTTCGTCGAGCCGTAACGTGCGTCCGTTATACGTAGCCAAGGTCAGTCGGTTTTGGCGGCCAAAGCCCGGGGATTCTTAGCACCCCCCGCCCTGCCGTGACCATGACCGCCGCCGGAGCCAGGAAAAGTAGGGCTGCCAAGAACTGGGGCCCGTAATTTCTTTGTGCTTATCATAGGGAGGTAATGCCCATAATCACCATGCTGGTCAGGCGGGTTGGCGATCTCAGGGCACTGTTTCTTGCACCGATGACGCCGCTGTCCGTCACCGGTCTGTAGAATTTAACGGCGCCAATTTTGAATGGTAATACATTTGTCGGTCGTCAGAGCCTCGTCCGTTATTCGGTAGGATGTACCATGGGCAGGCGAGGTTGACTTGGAGTACTGAGGTGGTAGTTGTACTCCCTTACATCCCAACAATGAAAACCGCATTTCAATCGCTTCAGTAGTTTTTAGGAATTGCACGAACATAATGACAGAATTGATATAAAAAAAAATATATTTCTTGTTCAGTAACTTTTTTAAGTCCCTGACACATTTTTTTTATACTCTTTGTTACTTACTGCTTTATTATAAGGTATGAATAAATTGATTTATAAAAGTTGCGCCTAAATTGGGTCAAACCTCTCTCCATAAGAGCTCCCTAATGAATAAGTGAATTTTGAGGGTGTAATTTGATTAATAAGAGACCCTACGTGTACTTACGTGTAGACTATTATTAATCAAAACCTTATTAGTAATAATTATAGACTACACCATTAGGTATGTCTATAATTATCTACCCAGATCGGCGACCTTCTTGGTAAAGTGAAATTACTCAAGAAATAAGGTACGTACAGCGAGGCGTAGGCGTAGTTTATGTTAAGTTCTTAGAAATCGTAAATATTGTTTAGAGAAACTTCGTGTCTAAATGAGAAACAATCACATGACTAAATAATATACGAGATATTAAAAAACAATTATGTTTAGAATGATACTATATATACTTTTGTTTCACGTCTGCTTCATAATATCGTATAATATCTAGTTATACCAGCCTTAGAATCTTATTGATATAAAAAACTGGCGCCGAACATGTTGCCAGCTTTGCTACAATAATGCCACATTAATGATGTTAAGTGCATAATGTGAGCAGATTGAATTAAAGTAAGACATAAAGTGAAAATACGAGTATAGTTCGTTTTAAGCAGAGAATTAGCACAGGTCTAATCTTGTATGGAGTACTGCAGCCACTTTTAGTTTGGTTGTATCAAGGATCAGTTCGATGCTATGGATTCAATTGAGACGTGCTATGAGGCTCATTGGGCATAACACTCTGGTAAAGAGTGAACCTCAAAGTCTGGTGCATCGACGACAAGCCTGTCAGTATACGAAAGAATGTACTACAGAGCACAAGAGTTGAATAAGCTGATTCCAGCATCATCACGAACCAGACGATCGGCAAACCGCCACTCTTTTATAAAAATAGCACGCACAACAAAGACACGTTGGCTCCTTCATGTATTATAAAAACTGCAAAGGAGGAGAATGCTCTACCCTCGTCAGTGTTTCCTTTAATTTATAATCCAGGTGTGAAGTCTAGATTGAATAGGTATCTACTAGGCAAGCGTGCTACACCTTCGACCTCATCTCGCTTGCCATCAGGTGAGGTCGTGGTCAAATGATTGCCTAGTCCATAATAACTAGTTTAAAAGCTAAAAAAACACGTCCGCCCTGCCTAAAATGAAATTATGCCAAATAAACTATATACTGTTGGAAAGTGCTTATCAAGGCCTTCAATTTGATACCCAACTAGGTAGTAAAATTCGAAAAAAAAAAAAAAATGCATTTGAAAATGGACAAATTGAATATTTTCTAAATAAATAGTCTATGTTACTCGAGGGGATGTAAGAATTCTAACGATACCCCATACGTCTAAATCTGTTCAAGCATTTAAAAGTTAAGGTTGAATGAAGAAACTCACATACATACATACCTGAATCCAAAAAACATTACACTCCTTTTTTTCGGCAGTCGTGTAATACAAAAGAGAAACGACATGTGGTGGTAAGTATCTACCCATGTCAACGTCGTAATAGAGCGTTGTGGTTGAGGAGTTGGTTCGGTTAATATACTTAATACGAAGTGAGGTTCCAAATTTAGTTTGCAGCGAGTCGCAAAATGTTTCATGTCGTAGGAATCTCAAGACGTTTTATAAATTCCAACATCATCATGTTTGCTGTACTGACACAGACCGTTTAATAGTCAATTAATTATCAATAATTTAAAAAACACTTGTGGTAATTTTAGAAAACAAAGTTCATTTTAAATTGCACTCATAAAAGACATTTGGAATATTAATAAAATGAAGTAACTAATATAACAAAATAATAAGAAAACATTCTTAGGTAAGTATTAAGTAAATCACCGAAACTTTCGCGATTCGAAGACATATTATCTAATTTAAACTCTAATTGCTCAAATAATTTTAACAAATAACTTCAGCTGCGTAAATTAAACAACCAACAATAAATCAAAAATTCCTAGTCCATAAAAAAAACTTTTGATCTTCATCTGACATCCACGTTATAAAAGCTGTATCACAGCACACGGGTCGAACTGCCCTACAAATAAATCGCAAAACAAACTTCTCCCGGAGGCTTGACGACTACCCATTCACCGCAACTTTCTCCATTTCCACCAGAACAATTTTCATCAGTGTGTCAGGAGAAAATAATGTGATGGTCAAAAGTTAAGCTAATCAATTGAATTACTTTAAAAATGCATTTACTCAGTGCTCTTAGATTTATATAAATTTGACATAGATGACCGCAAATTTTGGATTCGTTGTTATAACCAAACTTGGACTCGTACACTGTATCACACTAAAATGTCTAAAGCAGAAAACCTTTTGAAATTGAGATATTGATCTAGCTATTAGATATTGAATTGTTGTGATGGAATCCTATGTTTGTTTTTACAGTTTGTAACTTTATGGAGTACCACGGACGCCATATTATTGTTTCTTTAACGCTTTAATGTAATAAAAAAAACAATATGGCGATCGATTATCCGCATGTCATAGGCAATAATATCCTTATCGAGACAAATTCAAATGCTGGATATACGCTTCCCGATTTCACCAAACGCCAAAACGAGCAGTTGCTCGCTGTTTGCACCCATTGGCTCCCCAAGACTTGCACCAGGTCGTAGATCCATCCCCTGAGGTCGGTCCTACTGTCTGGTCTGCCTTCCTTTCAACCTTTTCAACCTTTCTAATTTCATATCGAACGCTCTCTAAAATAGCGTGAGAACTGTGAATACATAGATGTATAGAGCTGTCAATAGGCACCAATCAGTTTATCTACCTTTTACCCTAATGCCAGACGAAAGGAATAGATTTGGTAGATCAAAATTCTTGAGTTCGACGTAAATGGCTTACGCAGTCAACCTCGATATTGTGAAAAGATAATGTACTGTATTGATTAACTGCTATTTGACTACAAGGCATATCAGAAAATAGCATAGGGGCTTGGGGAGATCAACACAGACATTGAAAATTGTTTTCCAATGCATACCTGCCCGGATTAGATTTTGTGTGCTGTGAAAGTGGGGTCACTTTTTTCACTGCAACTATGTCTAGTCCTTATTGTATCATCAGCTCGAAGCATATCATCATCCATGCGGAACATGGGCATCCATGGCTTGGTGATCGCAAAAACATTAAAATGCCGCTGCCCATGTCCTGAATTCCCTGTGCTCACAGAACCCACGGCATGGAATGTGTGTGTATTATTATAAGCATGGCCCATGTCATATTATGTCGTGCGGCTCTTGTCCAAGGCAGTAAGTATTAGTACTTGTCCTGTGTCATAGAACAACGAATAATTATTAAGATAACCAACCCATTATACAATGAAAATGCCAATTTAACTTTCACAAAGCAAAACGAAACGCTATCCACACAAAAGAGCGACTGAACGGATTTTCTCACTACCAGGACTGATGACAGCTTTTAATTAGACTTTGATCGAGTTGGAGCTTCGTTACCCGATGATTGATCGATTCTCGTTTCGGGAATGTAATCGATTCCACGGGTAAATATAGACTGGTGTGTGGATCTTTTGTTGGCAATGTCAATGTTTTGAATAGAATAGGTAATTAGCAGCATTTTAAATAAAAAGTATTATTAAAAATGTGCTTAAAAAACACAGGTTTGCTCAAACCAACACTGATGTTTTATTATTATTTTCACATGTGTAGTGCTGGCCTCTGGTTTCATATTTCGTTAAGCGGCCCGAGGGCCTCTTTTTTATCAATAACAGTTGAGACGAACAGTTTAACGTGCTCTCCGAAGCCCGGAGCGATGGAAATCCGCACATGACTCAGAAGTCATTGGTGCAAAGCTGAGGACTGAACCCGGTATAGATGGATTCCAACTCGCACTAGTATACTGCTCGGCTATCGTCGCTCTTGTGACCCAATGTAAGTTTTGGCCTTCAACACAACAAGACTAAGTACCTACTCCTTCAATGCCTTCATCCATAATCATATTCAAATTTATTTTTCTTTTCCTGTTTAATTAGGTCTTAATATAAACTTAGTAAATTAAAACATGAAACCCTGGTGGGCACTACAGAATATTTGTGTGAGGGAAGAAACCATTAAATATTGCAATTAATATTATGTAATACCTAATGTAAGGAGTATGTGTGAGTGTATGTATATATCAAAAAACAAAAACATTTATGTTGCATTTTTATCGTTAAAGAAGTCTTGTACAGAATAATAGCATTTTTTGATGAGATGTTTCTTAAGTTAATATTTTATCTATATCTTTTAAAATTCTCTCCACGATCTCTCGCCAAATATTATCAGAGCTCAGAGCAGACTCCAGCAATAGGTATCTGAAGCGCCCGATAAGTTTGATCCTACTTGGTCGACTGAGAAACTCTTTTTATTGTGTTTAAGTCTTTTGTCCATTATCTCATCAGAAGCTTAATTCTCTAGCAATATGTAAGTGCTTATTCAAATTCCAGTTTCAATCTACTCTTAATCTTACGAAAAACAACGTTAAACCCTGCTCGAAATGCGAATGTTATTAATGTCACTGAGAATTGAGCTTATGGTAGCTCCAGACTAACTTCCAACCTTTGGGAAGGTGTTTTGTGCACGTTTGACTTAGTTCGGACGAGTTGGCCCGAGATCGGAGTGGCGGAGTAAAACTACAACAAATCAATGGAGTTTAAAAAATTATCGACCTCGCTGTAAAGACTTTCCACACATTAAGGTTGGACAATCAGAAGATTGTAATTTTACAGCGTGGCTGCACCTATCGCTACGGTGTTTGGGCAAACGTTTGGAGTTGGATTGGAAGATAGTCTGGAGCCCACGTAAATTGATTCAGAATGCAAATTTTTATTCAATTAACAATTCAATATCCATTCGGTAAATATTGGGCGCTGGTCTTAAGTAACGATTTGATTTGGGCGGAACACTTCAAAAGGTCCGTGGCTACAGATTTTCTCTTTGTTGTTAGCCAGCTAAGAAAATGGATCTTTAAAGGTCTGAAATAAAGTATTTTTATTATTTTTAGGGTTCCGTACCTCAAACCGGACAAAAGGAACCCTTATAGGATCACTTTGTTGTCCGTCCGTCTGTTCGTCTGTCGGACGAACTGACGAACTGTCCGTCTGTTCGCGTTCGCGTTAGGAACGCGTGGAGGATGAAGATATTACTAGCTGTGCCCGCGGCTTTACTCGCGTGGTCATTTCATTTAAAAGTAGCCCATACGTGTTATTCCAGGACCAAAAGTACGTATAAAGTACAAAATACTACATTTCTTCAAAATTCATTCAGCCGTCAAATCCACTGCTCGGCTAATCATCGGATTTAAGCTATGCAACAGTGAAACCGTATCGCAATCGGTTTAATAGTTTTTACGTGATGCGCAAACAAACGTACAGACAATCAGACAGACACGAATTAAAAAAAAACGTAAATTCTTGTTCAGTAGCCACAAGAAGTAGTATTTTAAGCACCCAAGACCATTATTTTTTAAATTATCTTCTTTGTACTTACAAATTTTCCTTTTTTCCTTCGTTTATCTATTTTTATTGATTTGATCTATTTTATAATTTATCTACCTATCTATCTTCTATCTAACTACACACATAAAAATCTGTTGCCGTGCTTTAGTCTCGCAAAAACTCGAGAATGGCTCAACTGATTTGAATAGTAATTTTTTTGATGTGTTCGTAATTGTACGGATAAGGGTTAAAAACAAAAACAATAAAAACTCAATTTGAATTTTAATTGAAATGTAATAGGAGTTAGTGCGTGTCTGTGTATGTATCATTGTATGTTTGTTACTTCTTCACGTTGAAACATTGTATGTTTGTTACTTCTTCACGTTGAAACATTGTATGTTTGTTACTTCTTCACGTTGAAACGGCTCGACGGATGATGAATTGATGGAATTTGGTATGGAGATAGCTTACACCCTGCACACAGGATACTCATCATCATCCACGCCTCGGGTGAAACCGCGGGGCGCAGCTAATGTTTTATATTTTTCTCCATTTTATTTTCTCATTTTCGTTCATGTTGTGTTAATTTTTGGGCATATAAAATTGTTTAATATCTTAGAAGAACATAGGATGCTTTTTTTACGATAAACAGTAGTCCGAGCGGACCACTGTTTATCGTACGTCACTGAGTAACTACCCTTGTTGAAATCAGTTAAAATCTACCGGTTTAAAAGACCAATCAGTTTAAAACTTACACCTGCATAAATTCATTTCACAGAAACTCAGCAATCGTAGTTAAGTGCACTCGGTCATGTTAAGTTTGAATTCAAGTTGAAAGTACTTGCTACTTAGTCGGTTGTTGAAGTAATTATTGTTGTGAAGTAGTTTACACCGTTATACATCGTAAAACGACATTAAAGTACAGACATTTTAATTTGGTATATTAAATAGACTTAGAGCAGTGAGAGCTAGTGGCGTTGGATTAGATTTGGGTTTAGATACTTGTACTATTATTTATTCTGTGGTTTAGACTAGAGTTAAGATTTAAGTTGAAACTAATGCAAAAATCTGCACGTATAGTTCCCTAAAAAAATATTTATTTAATAAATATCTCCCAATCAACTTCGCCTAATCGGCGTATGTATGGTTTAAACTATGTTTTCTAATCAGGTAAGTAATCATATATTTATTTGACCTTTATTTCTAAAAATGTAACCTTTTTTCCATGGTCATATTCCATGTAATTTTCATGAAAATTGGTTCAGTTGATTTTTAGTATCTATATCCGTTTGAAGTAGGTATTATAGTTCAAAAAGTATTCAGACACAGATTATAGGAAATTTTCATGAACCATCAGCTTGTGTAATTAATCACACAATATATAATGTTTTGTTGTAATTTAAACTTGACTAAATGTCTACGTTTGACTCCAGTTTAATTCAGAACGACATCTGCGCCCACGTCGCTAATAAGTCTATTCAAATATCTTATTTGCGGTGTTTCAGTTTGTTACCATCCATCTTACTATCCTCCCACACGTAGATGATACTAAATAGGTGCATTATGGGTGCATTCACAGTAAGTAATTGGCTTACACCCACGCTGTTTTTTCTTTTTGTTTATGACTGACTAGGCAATCGTTTGAACAAGACCTCACCTAACGGAAAGTGATGATGTGGTCGAAGGTGTAGCACGCTTCACTCTAGACTTGAACACACTTCGGTTATAATTTACCCGAAACACTGATTAGGGCAGAGCATTCCAATATTTTGCAGTAAGCGCAACGCTTCGTTCTTGTGCGTGGTGTTTCAACGGGTGGCGTCATCTGGTCGTACGGTGATGGAAAGGTGATGCGGGAATCAGGTTGTGCAGTTCTTGTGCACACTCCTCATAGTGCAATCTATAGAATAACGGCGACCTCACGTCGATGCGCCAGACTTTGAAGCTTATTCAACGGAGCATCATCCCCAATAAATAACGTTTTTCAATTGAATCCAAAGCATCGAGCTGATACTTGGCAGAACCGTCCCAAAGGTGCCTGCAGTACTCCATACATGATCGGACCTAAGCTTGATAATGATTCAAAAGCTGTCCCTGTGTGAATTGCCCTTAACCTCAGGCAAAATACCAAGTTTATTTGCAGCTACCTTGGCATTAGATTGTGCCAAGGTAACTGCGTTTAGCAGGCGTTAAGTTCAGCAAGCTATCAATAGACGGCGTTACCAGCACCGTAAGACTGATAATCAAAAGATTAAAGGAAAAATTTAGAAAGCTTTGTAGTTGTCACGGTGGCTGAACTGGTAAAAGCATGTGCCACTCAGAGGCGCGGTTGGTGACGGTTTGAGTCCCGTCAGTGATTCAAATTTTTTCTTTAAAAACATTATTAGATGTTAATACTAAAATCGTTGCACCTGTGTTGTGTCTGTATAATATAAAGCAATTAACCAAAAATGTGATACCTTAATTATCATGTGAGGTTTCACACGTCCCTTGAAGGTAAATATGCCGGAATTTTAGTAAAATTAGAAATGCGCTGTCCTGCTATTGTAATATAGGCGTTGGACTTCATAACGTAGTTTAATTTATCCATTGCATGCCGACCCGAGCTCTAAAAATAGGAATAAAAGTACAAACAACATACTGCTTGGCTTAGGGATAATAGAATTCCAGGATTCAGGTTAAAAGAATGAGGTCAATTGGTTTTTTCTTCACCTACTTTTACAGTTAGATAACCTAGTTTAAGATACCTGATATAAATAGATATTATTATTGTAGCTCTGCTATTATGGAAGAATTTATGAACAGGGTGATTGGTGCCTAAGGTAAAAGACATTTAGATTATATTACTGTAATGACTACTTAATTATTGACATTATTATAGGTACGGACCCGTGCTCCACCTAGCTATAATTTTTAAGACTCATTTTTTTTAATACCTGCAGTACATTAATATTTTGTAATTAATTGTTTTTTCTACTGGCAAGGCAGTTTATCTATTTTCATGAAGTTTAGTCTTTATAACGCTACAAGCTATTAAATTACGCGACATCACATCAGCGCCGGGCCCGAGAGGTGACGCGTATTAGTTATAATGTTATCAGTTATTCAATAAATTATTCTGATTAAGAAAGAGGCGTTAATAGTGTTTCTTTTATATTTCATTTATTTAAGGGATACTCGATTATATATTAAAGGGACTATTATAATAAACATGGCAGCCAAATTATATTTATGCCAATAAAACTTAAGAAGAACAAACCCGTAATAAAATACTTGCTTTAAGTCTCAATACTATATATAACGAGACCGTATCGTAAAACAGTTTTTTTTCTTACTATTTCGTGTAATGGACAGCTTTGGCTGTATCGTTGAAACACTGACGTTTAATGATATTTCAATCCACGTTTGGTCATATAATTAAATATATCATGCATGTAGGGTTTTCATAATACGAAAGGTTATCAAACAGATAGGTTTCCCAGGTTAAAAAAAAACCACGAAGACGAAGTGGAAACTCGCTAAGATTCGCTCCCGCCTTCGTCATCTAACTCTAACCCATCACAGCCAAGTCGGGCTTCCACCCTTGCCATCTATTTTACGAAATGATCACTTATGTTTGACCATATCATGAAGTAGCCTTGCGTTTAGCTGTTCATATCGTCAAACGCTGATCATTTATTCATCTGGCCAAACCATTGACCATTGACCACCATGAAATGATCAATTCTATGATATTGCCACGAGATATATTCGAATGGCCCGCGTCGCTGTTTCTTGGCGTCCAAGATGGGGCACAAACATACAAACACCGATTTGACCAAGTGAATTTGGAGACCTTCCTTCGTTCTTTCAATAAACACGTTGATATATACGCACATAAGTACAATAAATAGCACGAGAGAACGTGAATCTACCGCATCCTCCAAATATCAGACAACAAATATCTTGATAAATCCGCGCCAGTGAGCAATAAAATATGGGAGGTGTTTCCACCGTACAGAAGGACGCAGTATGAAACATTTTATTATATTTTATTTAACACGCTTTTACTAGGTCGACCTGTAACTATATATAAAATAATACGTAACCCCTCGAATAATGCTTTTCTTTTTTGGATACTGCTAATATTTTTTTATATGATTTTATCTTTTTTTTAAATAGATTATCTAAGGAGGGATTACCTAACGCACAAACTGAGTTAAATTTGTAGAGGGTTCATGAAACGCTGGAACAAAAAAATACTTTTCGGAGTGTCCGATTGTTGCCCCAAGTCGAAGCACTTGTACTGTTCAGATTGTAAGTATATTGGAAATTGGATCATGTTGGTTTATTGCGCGGTGTCAAGCTTGGCACGGCCTGATAACTCAAGTTGTGATACGCAGTGATTTAGTTTATCATAGATCTAATTAAAGGTGTGGAGATAAGGCACTAGCTAGTTTGCCATGGACTGCATAAATTAGGTGCAATGCACACAACGGGCATTTACATAACTTTAGCATTAGTCACAAAACGAGGGGCGTTCTTGTAGCACGTGTTAGCAGACTTAGCAGTGACTCTCATTCGCGCGCCATAAGTATATTACAGTCGGCCCCCATTAATCTACTACCATTTCTCTTACGTGGGGGCCGATAGCCATAAGTTTTACCATCTGCACGACGTCGGTGGGAATGCTGTGCGGGTGAGTTTGCCTGTAATTCTAATCTAGTCCAGATTTGTTTACGTTATATTAAAGCGTGCCGAATCTTCCTCCCTTTTAACTGTATCTATGAGATTTATCCACTAAAGACTGGCTAAATAGTAGCTGAAAAGCATGCTAATTCCAAGCAGATGCTACTTAGAAGCATACAGAATACAGACAGATAGCATGTAGTATGCTTGTGAAAAATCACGCTACTAAATCGCAAGCCGGTGCATTTTTCGTGCTTACTAGCACACTGTGTGAGGCGCGGGTGGGAGGAAAGTAGCTCAAAAGAAAGTCTGACGGCGTTTTGGGAGCATGCTTTTTGATTTGTTGAAGTGCGTAGGACGCCGTGAGCAAATGTACACACTCGGAGAGCATGCTTTAAATGTGCATACTATCTACTAGCAAACAAGCATGCTTTTCTAATAACATGTGTATTCCAGGCTATACTGGGCGCTTACACGACATTCTTTGCCGAAAACGTATGACGTCATTACGACAACTGCTGAACGATTCCACGAAGATATCTTAACGCGACGCGTTACGTGCAGAAATGGTCATAGCGAACAAGGGCCCTGTGCTTGTCAAAAGTAAAGTAGTCGTCTCTAGGTGACTTAAAGCTAAACCATGCTTCTGTTAGAGTTCATGCTGATATTTCCATGTTGATGTCTCTTTAGCTAGCGTAAAGCAGTGGCTAACAATTCGGATATTCAGAGGAACACATTTTTCAACAATTACTATGTTAAAAGGATTTTTAATGGTTGAGCAACAGGTACACATTTAATCATAGTTTTAACTTAACAATATAAATGCCAGACTAATAAAGGGCAAACAAGCTATTAACTTCAACACACAACACGCACCCTACACACAGCCCCTTTCAACACACTCTTAAGCACATTTTATGTGTGTTTTTATCTATGTTTTTTTTTGTAAATAAGGAGCAAAATCTGAAATATGAAAAAATGACATACATACATCGAACATAATATCACTTGAATAGTCTTAATTTAAATCAAAGGGCATACACGGAAGTCCCCACCACCCGTATCTGGTAATCTACATTTTATCGATGAAGGTATCACTTATAGGAGCCGGATTAGGTCTCTGGTCAATCATAATATATCATCATCAGCCCGTATTCGTCCAATGCTGGACGAAGGCCTCTCCTGGTGAACGCCACTGAGAACGGCTCTACCATCCAGTCGCTGCCAGCCGTCTCCCGCAAGTAGTTACTCCACCAGGCCGGAGAGCGCCCTACACTATACGTTTGCCTTATAAACTAGTTCTAGAGTGGAGTTACAAGTCGTTTACCCCAACGGTTGTAGGTCCTTAGTTCTCTGATAGATCACCTAATTGTGAATTCTGTCCTTCAGAGAAACTCCGAACATAGCTCTTTCCACAGCTCGCTGAGCGACTTCAAATTTGTGGACCAGCGTCACTGTGAGTGTCCAGCTCCGTAGGAACCGGTAGAATCATAATTAAATAATTATTTCAATTAAAAATCTTCTTTTACAATAGCATTACTACAAAAATAGGTACTGACCAATTTTGATACATTTTATCCATCATTAAAATAAACAAAATATATAAATATAAGATATCGATTCAGAATTCCTGGAGATAAGAGTACACTCTATACACCCCAAAAAAGCCCAAAAACTAAAAGCTTCACTATAATCACGTATTTTCCAATCCTACAAGTTCCAAAATAAACCACAATTTCATGCACCACCGCTAAATAGCGTGGGCTGACACTCTTAAGAGGATAGGGAACCCACGCGGCTTCTATAGGTTTTGCCTCAGAGTTCCGTGAATTCGCGTTTTGGAAGAAAACATTTCTACCAGCTAGTAATAAATTAAGAAAAAAGTAAAACTATAAACGTCTTCTGTGATTAATAAAAAAATACCAGAATTATAGGATTTTGTTATGGTTTACTAAACCATAACAAAATCCTATAATTCTGGTATATTTAGTTAGACGTTTATAGTTTTACTTTTTTCTTAATTTATTACTAGCTGCGCCTTGCGGCTTTGCACGCGTACAAATTTCGCCTTCTCCTTCTCCCCTTCCCGTCTCCCTCCCCTTCCTCCTTCCTCCCTTCTCCCTTCCCATTCACCCTTCTCCCTCTCCCTTCCCCCGACACCTCTAAAACCCTACGAACAACCCCCGACCCCACCCCACAAACTCCACTCCATTTTTTTTTTTGTGTTAATTACTTAAGGAACAAAATTAAAAAAAAGCATCGGAATCAGTCAATGCGTTCTCGAGATATCATCAAATAGGTTAATTAAACATCATTTCAAAGAAAAGCTTTTATGCAGTAGCCATGTTATGGTGAAACTTAGAACGGGGCTATCACAATTAAATGCGTAAACAAAATTTTGTATCTCTGCTGTGTTGAGGAGTTCCCTAGTCAAGATCCAACTCTGAGTGCAGCAACATTGTTCATAGTAAAACATAAAACCGGCTATCAAAATGAAAAATGAACCAACCGTTGAAGAGTTCCTTTATCGGGAAACCATATCATGGTAAAATTTAAAACCAGCTATCATAATAAAATGCGTACACAAAATTTCGTGTCTGTGCTGTTAACCGTTGAAGAGTTCCTTTACCTGGAGCTAATCATGGATATCGATTCAGGTCATGATTTCTATAAAAATGCAATACATTAAATAGGGTATTTCCGGAATATGTCATTTTCAGAATAAGTCTTTGTAAGAATGAGTCTTTATACAAATAGGTTATTTCCCGAATATGGCATTTTCAGAATAAGTCGTTGTAAGAATGAGTCTTTATACGAATAGGTTATTTCCCGAATATGGCATTTTCAGAATAAGTCATTGTAAGAATGAGTCTTTATACGAATAGGGTATATCCCGAATATGTCATTTTCAGAATAAGTCTTTCTAAGAATGAGTCTTTATACGAATAGGGTATTTCCCGAATATGTCATTATCAGAATAAGTCTTTGTAAGAATGAGTCTTTATACGAATAGGCTATTTCCCGAATATGGCATTTTCAGAATAAGGAATATTGCGAACAGGTCCTTTTAAGACTATAGGTCATTTTGCGAATAGGTCCAATGTTGACTAAACCTTTTTAACACCCAAATAGTAATAAGTAAAAAGTATTAATAAGTAGGCGGTGGTTATCTTTTATTGAGGTTTGTACCCCGTAGAAAACTGCAGTATTACTCAGTGTTTTGTACCCCATCGAGGCGCCCTCTTTGATTAACAAGTTGAGTTATGAGTACCTACCGAAAAGTCTGTACAATATAGATAAGTTTAAAAAAAATGATCTGCTGGACTTTAAATATGCTACTTAACAAGAATATATTCCGTTTCCGAGCTTACATACTTAATTATACTTTTATTTTCGATTAGCTATGCCCGCGACTTTGCCCGCGTGGTCATTTCATTTAAAAGCCCGCACGTGTTATTCAAAGACCAAAAGTAAGTACAAAGTACAATATACTACATTTCTTCAAAATTCTTTCAGCTGTCAAATAGTTTTTTAGTGATTGCATCTAATCATTGGATTAAGATTCCAAGTTTTTAAGTACCCAGTTTTATGTCAAACCCTAAACTATCCAACAATGAACTGCATCGCTATCGGTCCAGTAGTTCTCACGTGATGCGCGAACAAACATATAGACAAACAGACAGACACGGTTTAAAAAAAAACTTGTTCAGTAGCAAATTTTAAGCAATCTAGACCATACTTTTTAAATTATCTTCGTTGTACAGATTTTTTGTTACTTACAGCTTTATTATATAGATCACGTTTTAATTAAACAGTGAGAGACATGTTACGAGAAAATATCAGTATTTAAACACTCATTCATTCAAATTCTTTCCAAATCATGATAAAATTAAAAAGCTATAATCGTAGTTTATATAAAAAAGAACACCAGAACTACTGGACTTGGTTATGGTTTAGTTTAGGTAACTGACATAGCTCACAGAATAAGTACGCTAAAGTGGCAATGGGCTGGTCTCATTTGTCGTAGAATCAATAACCGTTGGAGTAGACGAGTTCTAGAGTGGAGACCGCGAATCAGCAAACGTAGTGTAGGACGCCCTCCGGCTAGATGTAGCGACGATCTGCGCAATGTAGCTGGCAGTCATTGGAAGAGAAAAGCCGAAGATCGGGCTCAGGCGTGCCTTGACACAGGCCTATGTCTAGCAGTGGACTAGTATAGGTTGTTGATAATGATGAATGATAGTTTAGTATGGTAGAAACGTTTTCTCCTACGCAAATTTCACGGAAAATGTAAGGCAAAATCTATAGAAGCCGCGTCGGTTCCCTATCCTCTTAAGCCATCGACAACCGAACAACATTTGAACTACCCTCCAATACAACATTATCTCCAAGCAGTAAGGTCGAAAATAGAAAACAGATCGTAAATCACATATTTTATCGACTTTCGCACTTGTGACTTGGGCGCTCGGGTACTTTTACGGCGTATGGAAATAGTTTGCGGGAAGCTTATTACCCGCGAGAAGTGAAAAACTTTATGGATAAGCATACCGGGAGCTTGAGGGAAATGAAGCGAGCATAGATATGAAGCGAGCATAGATCATCTGCGTAGAAATATGGCTATGTTTGCATTCTTCGTGTATTTATGTATATGAATGTGTGCAGGTTATAGTCACAGACTATATAGGACATGTTAGTAAAAGAGAAACGCATTACAATTTAAATTTTTCACGGCCCTTTGGAAGGCCGTGTTCTTGATTCGACTATGTTTTTTTAAAGTAATATCAGACATATCTCCGGGATTTCACAGCCGAATAGTTTTACCACCATTGTTTCCTTATGGTGCATATTAACTTTATCAAAATTGAGTCAGTAGATTTTGTTGTAAATCTATGTGAATCAAAGTTTTTTATTTTTTTATAGATCATCGTTAATAACAGTCTTGTCACCGCTTTGCTCTTTTTACCCCAGTACAGGAAAGGAAAATAACAACAAGGGAACAAGGGGGGTACAAGGGAAGGGTAATGAGTTTATCAGTCTATGTATGTGGGTATGTGGATTGTGGATGTTCCACCATAGCGTCGCCCCTTTTGATTCGATTTTGACAAGCGAGGTATCAATCGATTCATCTTCATTTAAAGTGTCACAGGCTATTTCTTTACCCGACTACGGCGAAGCAAAGGAAGGGTATGTGTCCAAACTAAAATCTTGGTCCTATTTTGACAAGCGAGGTATCAATTGATTCGTCTTCATCGCAAGAATGTCATACGACTTTTTACCCGACCATAGTCGGGCTTCAGTTTTTTAACTAGTTGTAAAATGAAACTATCATAAATTAGAAGTTTTAAGCATTTTATCGATAATACTCGGTAGTATCCTGTTCAACCGTTCTAAAGCGTCTCAGAAACGGGTTAGATAAATGATAATTTATCGATAATACTCGGTAGTATCCTGTTCAACTGTTCTAAAGCGTCTTGCCAGAAAGCTACTGCAACATATAGCAACGATGTTGGGGTACATACACTGTAGTACCTATTGCTCTAGATGTGGCCAAACAGGTTAAATTGATATTGATATAGGTTTGAGTGAGATTGATTCTGTAGTTTTTTTGTTACGAATACTTTCTGTGGCTATAAAATTGCGGCAATAATTGCCTGAAAATTATCCTGATTTGAGGTGTATTAAAGATAAAATAGGTTTTATATTTGAAGCACTTAACAGCTACGGCTGTCACATATAAAGATCCAACTCCAACACGACTCAAAGTGAAGCATCGAGATAATAACATCGAACTTTATTCCATTATCACCATTATCACCATTTATCACACTCATTGCTTAATATTGAAAATGTGTTTTTTTTTTAAATGATTTTTCAATGCATTACTTTAAGTCGCTTTGGTATTGATTCGTTGGGATGTGCGATGGTATTAGTTGGCCTGCCAGCAAACCGTACCGTCTGAAAGCCTCTTAAAACTTCTACAATGCATCAATCCAGCCTGTTGTAAAGTAATAGCTTTCTCTATTGGTTTAGTTTCAAAGCTATATCCTAAAATAATATAACAGTTAAACTAGCTTACCATTTCAAAGAGATTATATTTGGAGCGCTCAAAATAGCCTATTAGTAGTGCCTAAAATAGCATCGATATGATTAAATAATTTGACACGGTCCCAATTTGGGCACCAAAATTATCGAACCGTAGTTTAACAATTGGGATGGTTCTCCGTATTGTTTTTGTGAGGGAAGTCCTTCAGTATACTGACAATTAAAAACTTTCAAATTCAAAGTCAAAGATTTTATTGTAAATAGGCAAAATAATAGCAGTTTTACAAGTCAAAATTAACATCTCATGTACATGTACTCTATCTCATGAACAAGGAGAAATACATAAAATATTATAATAAAATCAAATCAATAAAATTTTGGTAAACTAAGTATGCTTTGAGTTTGAAAAGGAAATTTCCCTTTCATGTGCCAACAGAGTTAAATCTTACAGGAAAAAGAAATACCCTTCTGACACTACCGGTGCTTCGGAAATACGCCCGTTAGATATAAGAGCACCAAGAAACTCTTCGGGGATTTCATTTTTTCCATATTTGTTTATGTTTTATAATTTTTTAAGTAATTATTTACAATAAAAAATATGTAAAATACAAATATAAAAGATAAAAAAGATAAAAGTGTCAATGAGATGTCCCACAATCATCGAACAATAAAAATGGGAAAAATAAAGTAAAAATTGTAACTAAGTATATTATATAAGACATCTCACTCAGTACTTTGAACATTTTATTCACTCAACGTTAACATCGAAGTTCACTTATTATTATCATGGAGCTTGGAGACATCAGGCCATGCATTTCTGTCATTAATGTAGTCATTTACATTGTAATATGCTTTCTTTAAGAGATTTGCTTTAACAAAACTTTTAAACCTATGCATTGATAATTGATCAATGCCGTCAAGTAACTTATTAAAAAAGCGAATTATTATTAATTTAGATGAATTATTAGAAATTTCAATTTAGAACTTCATCTAAATTGATTCTGTAGTTTTTTGTTAATCTGAATAAAGTGGATTTTTAGATAAAAAAAACATTATTACAATACTGTTTTACAATTGCTAATTACGAATGCACTTATTAGCATTAGAATTGCCTTGGAGTTTTTGTTAATCTGAATAAAGAGGATTTTTAGATAAAAAAACCATTATTACAATACTGTTTTACAATTGCTAATTACTAATGCACTTATTAGCATTAGCAATATTGCCTTGGAGTTTTTTGTTAATCTAAATAAAGTGGATTTTTAGATAAAAAAAAACATTATTAAAATACTGTTTTACAATTGCTAATTACTAATGCACTTATTAGCATTAGAATTATTGCCTTGGAGTTTTTTGTTAAACTAAATAAAGCGGATTTTTAGATAAAAAACATTATTACAATACTGTTTTACAATTGCTAATTACTAATGCACTTCTTAGCATTATAATTGCCTTGGAGTTTTATATTTGTCATAAGCAGTTCATAAAATAATACGGCTATCACCACGGCCTTTTTGAGCAGTCCGGCGCAACCACGAAGAAATTCTCCAATTTGTCTCAAATCTGAAATATATGGACTTTGGTAGAACAGTGAATTTGTTTTTTTTTTTCAGATCCTAATGAACGAACCAAAAAGAACAAACTATAGAGTCCAATCATGATAATAAAAATATACTCTTTGGTTCAATCTCTTTGTGGTACTGGCATCCCACTTGCACAGCATGCTTTCTCTTTCTCGCATGTGTATTGTGAAGATATATTCTTTGCTTGAAATTTTCATAGCAAATCCAAAATTTAGGTTAGTGTTCTGCGATTTTTTTAATTTTATTCATATTATTGTTATTAACGTGCCGTTTTGTGTTTTCTTTGAAGAATCATCAGTTTATAGTTTACAGTTTATAGTTAAACCAGTTTATATGATAACTTTAAAAAGTCACTAACTTTAGAAAGCTACAGAAGTTGTGTTTTATGTGAAGTTCGCGCCAGTCGTGAAAACCAGAACAAAAAGGAAATTTATGGCATGATTTCCTATTGATCAGCCCCGGTAAGGATTAATTTTGATATTGCTTAGTGCCACCTCCCATCAACGTGATCATAAATTATAATTTACATGATTTTCATTATGTATTTTCATATATTGTTGCTCCCTTGCGACTCTTGAAACGTTAGTAGTATACGTAATGATTATATTCTCTTTGTTCTTGAACACTTTTCGATACAATGCAAATGCCTGCTTTTAATATATTTGACTTGCCGCCCTAGCCACAAAATTAATATGAAAAACTTCAAGCTACCAAAATTCGAATTTCAAATACTGTCAAAGGAATCTATATTTACAGAGATTGAAAATCGAGATTGGGATCGCATATTTCAGCGCTGGCAACACCGAAGCTCAAGGGGCGGCAACACTCGGGCTCAAGAGGTGGCAAGCCTCAGGAACTTTCTAACGGTGCGGGTGGTTGATTAAACTTTGAATTTCTGCAATCCTAGAAATTGTACAGAGAGACTTTTGTGACGTAATTATTGCTAAAACTATAACACGTACTTTTAGTTTGCTAGTTATTATGCCTTTGTCAAAGATTCGTATTAAGTTTTGCTTGATTGTATCGTGAATATAAACCAAAATGCTTGTATATATTTGGCTTATTGAGTCAGCAGCACCGATGCCGCGAGCCAACTTGCTGTACGCTGCCAAATGGTAATGGACTGTATGTACGATTGTTTTATGTAGTAGTTTACGGGTTTCTCTAACGAGTTCTTTGTTAAAAACGACCACCCACGTTCAACGCACCAGCATCGTTGTACCACAGAATAACTAACTAAGTATACCTAGAACATAACAAACTGCATTGCATTCATTACCATGATACATTGATTAAAGTGCGTTAAATAAAAGTTCATTCTGAGCACGTAGCTTGAGTTAGTCGAATTGTCTGAGATAATCGGTGTTTTCCTTCGAGAAAACATCCAATTACTGTTGGATGTGATTTTTGACCCCTTTGACAAAAAGGAGACGGAACTTAAATTGATTTACAACTTCACGAAAGTTCACTGCTTTCTGTGTGGCTTGTAAATGGACGAACTTCAGAAAACAAAGAACAGTAAGGAAAACCAAAAGTACAGCACGGAAAGTACAAATTACATTACAAAAATAAAATACTGTACAGATACTCGCAAGAGTTCACATCCATTCTAAATTACGGAGACACACACGCAACTCATAACAACATCACTGGGTTCCAAAATCATACTAATGTTATAAATGCGAATGTTTGAGTGCGTGAGAGTGTGTGTGTCTGTATGTTTGTTACTTCTTCACTCTAAAATGACTCAACGGATTTTGATGAAATTTGGTATGCAGATACTTTAGGTCCTGGAATAACACATAGGATATTTTTCGTCATCATTTCAGTGGCACACCCCGGACACTTGCCTAGATTTCTATACAAAAGCCGCATTCTAACTAGACACAGACACTAAGTCGTTTTGTACACGCGCAATTGTTTCCGTTAAGTCTAGGGTTGGCTTACCGAAGAAGAACTTACGCGTGCGAGTGAGACAGTTGCGGAAAGTTTTTTGCAAACGAAATCACATGTGCCCGCGTGGTTATTTCATTTAAAAGAACCAGACCGTAGTGAAGAAAGGATGGAGATCAATTTTTTGCCAATCTTAAACATTACAGGATTATCTGGTTTAAAAACCGATATCTAGAGGCAATCATTACAAATAATGATGTCAGATTTACAAGATAACATTTTACAAGATAGATAGGATACTTTTCATCATCATCATCATCCATCATCATTGTCCACGGTAACACCGCGGGGTGCAACTAGCTAACTATAATGGTAGTATACAACATTGCGCCCCAGTTTGTGTTTGACCCTGTAGCTCCACAATTTGAATAATGGCCATAAACAGCTGTGTCCTGTCATAACAGTACCTTGAGAAGGGGTGAACAGCAAGGGTAGTGGTGTAATTTTCAGGGAAAAGTGGGTTTTGTAAGGTTCAAACTTAGATTGCTGATAAAATAATTAGGATTAAACTTACATTCGCATTTAAAACTAACGTCACCAGAGCATTTCCCGACTACATTTAACTTTAACTCAAAATCTTTTTATGTTATTTTTATATTTTAGATAGGCAACACTGTTACAAATCAAAATCTTAAATGTCTCCTAAACAAGGAGAAAAAAATATGTTCTAAATAGACCAAACCAATAAATTAGGTCAACCATACTGTAATTTCCCTTTCATGTGCCGACTCAGAGTTGGAAGAGATCACCAAGAAACTCTACGGAATGTTAATTTGTCAATAGTTTTTTCTTGTTAAATGTATGTTTACAAAAATGCTATCACTGTGCCCGTGGCTTTACGCGCGTGGTCATATCACTGGGTTATATCAGGACGAAAAGTATCTACAGAGTACAACAATCCCAAATTTCGGTCAGCCGTCAAATAGTTTTTATCCAGTGCTCGGCTTCTACTCATCGTATTTAGATATATGTAGCATATATGTATGTATGTATGTTATTACGTCAAACCCCAAGCTATACAACAATGAAAACCGCCTCGCAATCGGTCTGAAATTTCTTACATGATGCATGAAAGAAAATACAAACTCAAGAAAGACACGATTTAAAAAAATAAAAAATTCAGTAGCTTATTTTAAGTACTCCAGGCATTTTTTTTTAAATAATCTTATATGTACAGACTTTTTGGTACCTACTGCTTTATTGTCAGTACTACTGCGTCCGCGAATTTGCCCACGTCGTAATTTCTCTGGGTAAAAAGTAACCTAAGGATTATTCCAGGACCAAAAGTACCCTATATATAATACATTAATTGCATTGTTTGGTTGACTGGTAGATAATGCTTTTAGTATTAAGTCCGTCATTTGTACACTTTTAATTGTGCAATAAAGTATAAATAAATAATAAATACATTTCTTGAAAGTTCGGTCAGACGTCAAATCGTTTTTTAATGAAAGAATACCAGATTTACAAAAAATAAATGGGTATGCTCGGCTTCTAGTCATCGTATAGAGATACCAAGTACACTAGTTTTTAAGTCTAGACTTAAGTTATTTAGGGTCGATTCGACCAAACTGAATTAAGTTTTTACTCGAGAGCAACTACTGCTTATACTAAGAGTAAGCTGCTTTTGCATTTTACCAACTACTAATCTAAGAATAAGGTACCTATACGCGAGTAAATATTTACAAGGCCGATTTTGACGGAGTAAAAAGGTTAAACTGAGAGTATTTTAATGGCCGCCGCCATAATGAACAGCTGTTCCAGTCATTTTGTGCCAAACTGAAAGTACATAATGGCCTTCTAATTTTATGTTTGTTGTGATAATGACTTATTTTTTAAATAATGCAACGTTTACGAAATATGATTGAAGAATCTGACAACAGTGATGAAGAATACATTCCAAGGCGTCCACAATATATAAGAGAAGGAATAATTATTCGATAACTACGAGTATGATGACCATGATTTTGCCATAAGGTTTCGATTGTCCAAACAAGCGAGTATGTTTTTTGGCTAAAATCGAGCATCGCCCGGAAAATACATCAAACTGGTATGTGGTATTTATTGTACCTAATTTATTCAAACACAAAGTGCCTAAAACCTATCTATATTACAGGTGTATCAAAAACTGCCCTATGCACATCGACAACTGCACATTACTTGTTACTCTAGACATCGACAACTATGCACATCGACAACTGCACATTACTTGTTACTCTAGACATCGACAACTATGCACATCGACAACTGCACATTACTTGTTACTCTAGACATCGACAACTATGCACATCGACAACTGCACATTACTTGTTACTCTAGACATCGACAACTGCACATTACTTGTTACTCTAGACATCGACAACTGCACATTACTTGTTACTCTAGACATCGACAACTATGCACATCGACAACTGCACATTACTTGTTACTCTAGACATCGACAACTATGCACATCGACAACTGCACATTACTTGTTACTCTAGACATCGACAACTGCACATTACTTGTTACTCTAGACAGGTTGTTGACGAATGTCGCAATTAACGCATTTGATTATCGCTATTTTGGTGCTGTTGGCGCTGATAGCAGTAGGTACTTTGGTACTAGTGAGCGTCCACGGAACTAACGTATTTGTTCTATTGGACACTTGATGGGGCGCTTTGAATTGGCACAAACGAAAGTACAAAGCCTATCCATAGAGATCAGTGCCTATGAAAATGTCTGTCTGTCTCCTCTCCTATCAATTAAAGTTTTAATTCTATAGGTAGGTAATAGTGAAACAAACTACGAACGACTTATTATAATCCTGAAAAATTAAGTTGACTTAGATACTTACTTTGCGCTTGAGAAACAATTGTCTTTCGATTTTAATTGGTTAGCATGTTCTTTCCCTATTCACTCATTAATCCTAGAGTTACAATACTCAGTATTGGCAACTCTACGTTAGTGGTGGGAAAACGCAAATGATTTTATCTGAGAGTAAGTCCAAAGAGTAAAATTATGCTAGGGTTAGTTACACTCGTGTAACTTCGTGTTTGGTCGAATCCAGCCTTATTGAAAACCGCCATTTTGACCATTTTGCCAAGGGAGTAGACCCGGGTACATATAAAGTCCTACGGACAATAGTGTATCGAAGCAATGTTTTCGAGTTTGATGCATAATGTCAGGCGGAGACCGAGGGTTGCAACTGGCGGGTCTTTACCCGGCTACAAAAAGAAGGGTTATGACTTTATCAGAATACCTATGACTGTAATAACTATAATACCCAATAATAATCATTTTTAAAATGTACATCATTTAACAACATTTCTTACAACATTTTTATAAATCGTGTCTGTGTCTGTTTGTCACGCATCACTTAAAAACTACTGGACCGATTGCGATGCGTTTTACACTGTTAGATAGAATTAAGGTTTGACAAAAAAATAACTGGAGTAGGTATTTTAGAAGCCGAGTAATTGATAAAATTCTGTCCGACGGATGAACAAAATTTGTTTTTTTTTTGTATTTTATAGGTACACTCCCTACTTTTGGTCCTCGAATAACAGGTAGGTTACTTTTAGCTCAAAGAAATGATCACGCGGGCAAAGCCGTGGGCACAGCTTCTACTTACAATAAAGCAGTAAGTACACACACATCACCACATCATCGCTTTCCATCAGGTGAGATCGTGGTCAAACGATTGCCTACTCCGTAAAAAAAAAAAAAGAAAAAAACAAAGAATATGATAAAAAAAACTAGGGGGTTTAAAATATGCTACTGAACAAGTTTTTTTAAATAGTGACTATGTTCGCGCATGACGTAAAAACTACTGAACCGATTAAAATGCGGTTTTCACTGTTGGATAAAAGATGGCTGGATGGATTTGGCTTTAAAACTAATGTACCTACCTACTTTGTATCTCAACCTGATGAGTCGATCAATCGATGAAAAAAAAATTGTCGACTGAACGAAATTTGGTAAATTGTACTTTATCCTACTTTTGGTCCTGGAATAAATAAGCTACTTTTTCCCAGAAAAATGTCCACGCGGGCAAAGCTGCGGAGGATGATATAACTACTTGATACCTAGATTTGAGTGTATTCCGTTCGGTTTTAACAAATGGAAGTAAAAATACCGATATATTTTGAGAGTTTTTAGAGTCTTTCTAACATACATTAATTCTGCAATAATTAATACAATATAGCCCCATTACAGTATAGCCTGTATACAATTAATACATATATACAGGCTATATTGTCAGGGCAGGGTAATAAGTAAGATGCCAGGAGGACCGCTAATGGAGAGAAGCACGCAAGTACGACTGAAGAAAAAATAACAGACTGGCAGAATCACAAAGATATGACAATATTCACAAATGTTTGACATTTAAACGGAGTGGATGCGTTGTCGAAGGTTTGACAGAAAAATGAAGTCCATTTATTTCAGATCCCAAGCCCAAAGACGGGTCAAAAAGATTGGACTGAGAGTCCAATCTTGTTATATACATTAACTGTACCCGCAGCTCAGCACGCGTTGTCATTTCCGAGGTCAAAAGGACTCTATGTACTATTCCAAGACCTAAAATACCAATATACCAACATTTGACCAAAATTCCTTCAGCCGTCAAAAAGTTTTTACCGATAGCTCGGCTTCTACTCATCGGATTTACATACCAAGAACATCAGTTTTTAAGTCAATCCCTAAACTATCCAACAGTTTTGCAATCGGTCCAGTACTTTTTACGTGAAATGCGAACAAACAAACACACAAACAAACAAGATTATTTTAAATGTTATATTCACGTTCAGTAGCTTATTTTAAGTAAACAAGACCAATTTTTTTTAATTATCTTCTTTGTACAGACTTTTTTGTACCTATTATTTTATTACAAGTATAGATAATGCGCGGTACTCACTCGTAGCCTTCTTTTCAAAACCACTCTGAGATCCCTGCCTCCCGGCCCCCGCACCGCGAGCCTCAATTCGGCCGTTTACGCGTCAATACACTACTGTCCATAGGACTATATATGTACTGTTAGCCGGTACACAGAATCGCCGTAAGGCAAAACTGTAATGAGCATGACCATTCGATGTATCAGCGTTCTAGGAAAAGTCATTATTAACTGTACAAAATCAGGTGAGAAACGACACAAAACACTTTTAAATGCTTCCATCAATCTCTCACTGGTCCATCAAACACCACGCTGCAATTTTAATCAATTTCACTCTGGCTTATTTACCGCGCCTCATAATGCTGGATGTGGGAAATAAATTCACAACTTACTAATGAGTGACGTTAGTCAGCATGTAGTTTCGGCAGTTAATTAGTCTTAAATCAACATCCAGTTGAAATTAGTCTTCCGTTCGTTCGTTTAACCTGCGGACGAGTGTTTTTGGAGTATTTGGGGTAGTTGAATGATTAAGGCGTTACTTTGCTGAAATTTATATTTAATATGAAATGATATAGTTTTGTATTTTACTATATTTTAATTTTTCCGTTTATCATTACAGTTTGGCGGAAGTAAGCTAGATAATTATTAGATCTTCGTTTAATTTTTTAATAAGTGATATAAGGATTTGCCTTCGCTCCACGCTACAGGAACGTCAAGCCTAACCGCCTAGCCGATTGCTAAAAATAGGGCAAACCAAAAGCAAAGTAAACGAAAAAAAAACGATTCATTGTATTAATGTATTATATCTTAAGCAGTTCGAATATATTTAAAACTTAATTCATTAAAATGTTTTTTTTAATGTATTTAAAGTAACTTTTTGCCTTTTTATTATAACACTGCGCAGTCCGCGTGACTTCATTTTTACTAACTCGCGGTCGTTTTAACCCCCGAACTCAAAATCGAGAAATTTATATAACTGGTTGGGAGTTATATAAATTTCTAATTAGTGTTTGTGTTCCTATGTCGCTAGCATTTTTTTTCATCTTTGAGTAACAGGGGTCCACATTGAGTCGCATAATTTTTAAGTCATATATTACAGTGGCATTTTTTTAATCTATACTTATAATAAACCTGTAACGGGTTCAATTCGGTACATTGAAGATATTTAGAAATTTTGTTTTGGAGGGTACTCTATATTCGATACTGAAGCCAAAACTGTGTTTTTTTTTTTCATTTTTGTCTGTCTGTCTGTCTGTCTGTCTGTCTATCTGTCTGTATCTTGGCATCACGCAGAAACTACTGAATGAATTTAAATGAAACTTGGTATGATTTGAGTTCATACTACGAGGTAGGACATAGGATACTTTTCATCCCGAAAAAATAAAAGGTTCCTGCAGGAGAGGAGTTAAAAATTATTTAAAAGAACACGTATCACGCTGAAACTACTGAACAGATTTTGTTGCAACTTGGCACAGTCATAGTTTTTATAGTGGATAAAAATTGAAGACACTTTTTAGCCCAAAAAAACTAAGAGTTCCTGCGGGATAATGTCCCAAATTCTGTATATTGAAGATATTTAGTAAATTTTTTTTGGAGGCTGTTTTTTTATCAATTTTTGACTCTCTGTCTGTCTGTCCGTCCGTCTGTCTGTCTGTCTGTATCTTGGCAACGCATCACGCCGAAAATACTCAATGAATTCAAATGAATCTTGGTATGATTTGAGTTCATACTTCGAGGTAGGACATTGGATACTTTTCATCCCGAAAAAGTAAAGGATTTCCGCAAGATAGGGGTTGAAAGTTATTAAAAAGAACACGTATCACGCTGAAACTACTGGACTGTTTTTTTAAGCATATTGACACAGTCATATATCTATACTTATAATAAAGCAATAGGTACAAAAAAGGCTGTTCAAAGTCGATAAATAAAAAATGCTCTTGGGTGCTTAAACAAGCTATTGAACATTGTTTTATTCGTTTCTTTCTGTCTGTTTGTCTGTATGTTTGTTTGTTCACGCATCACGTAAAAACTACTGGACCGATTACGTTGCGATTTTCGTTGTTAGATAGCTTAGGGTTTGATTTAAAAACTGGTGTAATTGGTATCTCAATCAGGTGAGTTAGAAGCCGAACAATTGATAAAATTATTTTTGACGACACAAGAAATTATGATCAAATGTTGGTATATTGGTCTTGGAATAGCATATTATGGTACTTTGAACCTAAAGAAAAGACCACGCGTGCGAAACCGCGGGTACATCTAGTTTCAAATAAATGTCTTGACATATAAACAACTGTTATCATAACGATCCATGATCATGTTATGTATGGAAGCTCCACGTAAAGTGCTACCCTGCATTATACAACCAGTGACCTCAATGCAGGCCACGAGGCGCTGATGCAGCACGCGCTGCTCCGCGGCGCATCTCCCAATTCTGCCACTTCGGTACCTAGCATGGGGCCGGTAGTACACATTACTTTAGGTTAGAATGTAAAATGTAGTTTAAATATATTAATAAACCTAGTTATAGATCATTTGGGTTTCTTTGCATCCTCCGGCTGCGGCCTCCGTAATTATCCCTAAAATTGACCAGCATATAATTAGTACACATCACGATATTTAAGCAAAACATTTTATCAGTATACAAATTTTTAGTCCAAATAAATATTGCATCTAATAAACATAATCTATACTAATAATAATATCTATCTATACTTATAATAAAGCAATAGGTACGAAAAAGTCTGTACAATGAAAATAATTAAAAAAAATGGTCTAGAGTACTTAAAATAAGGTACTGAACAAGTTTTTTATTTTTAAAAATGTCTGTCTGTTTGTTTCTTTGTTAGTTTGTTAGTTGGTCTGTATGTTTGTTCGCGCATCACGTAAAAACTACTGGACCGATTGCGATGCCGTTTTCACTATTGGATAGCTTAGGGTTTGACTTAAAAACTGGGGTACTTGGTATCTCAATCCCATGAGTAGAAGCCGAGCATCAGCTAGTTTTTAATGTTTTTGTTTATTTTTTTATTGTTTTATTAGTCACTAGCTATACCAGTGACTTCGCAAGCGTGGTCATTTTTCTAGGTTAAAAGTACCATATGTGCTATACCAAGATCTAAAATAGAGATATACCAAAATTTGATCAAAACTCCTTAAGAAGCCAAAATTTTATTTATCGATTGCTAGGTTTCTATTCATCGGATTGAGATACCAAGTACCCCAGTTTTTAAGTCAAACCCTATTCTATCCACAGTAAAACCCGAATCGCAATCGGCCCAGTAGTTATTATGTGATGCGCGAACAAACATACAGACAGACACGATATAAATAAAAGGTATATTATTGTTATTCAGTAGCTTATTTTAAGTACCCTAGACCATACTTTTTTAAATTATCTTATTTTTACAGACTTTTTCGTTCTTATTGCTTAATTATAAGTATAGATAGATAGATTAGATTACAATCAATTATAAGTGACAATGAGAAGTCTCAAAATCAATAAAAATCATCACAACAATACTACTGCATAATTAGAAACTAGACTGGACAAGTCCCCACAAGCAGCACCGGTTCACGAGTATGACTTGTGTACCAGCCATCACCCTTTTCAGCCATTACTGAAACTACGACAAAACCCTTATAATAGCTTAACTTGACATTCTGAAAATCTGATAACTAAAGCTAAATTCGGTAACTAACTCGAATTAAAATTACATACAGTTTATTCACACATTATGAAGCTATAATTACCTTAATAACAAAGTATGTGACAGCATTGTGGCTTTGTCCCATAAATAGATTGTAGAACCACGTAGAACCGCGCATTATGGAATATCAATTATGGTTCATTGTCTTCAGTTTTGGGATGGGCAATGATTATGCTCTAAATATATGCATTGTATGTAGGATGAATGTATGGACAAGTGTATGGACACTTCGGATATTAATTGTATATACATATTTACTGCTTGCGTTTCGCAATCGCTTAGCAAGTAGGTTATTAGTTGAATAAAGAGTTCGGCAAATAATATCTCCACATTGTAAGGTATTTTCAGCTAACGATTGATTACAACATTTGATTGATTGATAAGAACAATCTTGTTTATCTCAGCTTTGAAACATAAAAAAAACTGCAGCTAAATTGGCCCAATCGTTGTAAGATACGATCCTCACCCCCATTTTCTCAACTCCCCCCTCCCCCCCATATAAAGAACCATCTCGATCACATCAGTTTTCAAACATAAAAAACCTCATCAAAATCGGTCTTTTTGTTTGGGAGCTACGAACTTCACCCCCATTTCATTATAATTAGGCTCTCGCCAAAACTCTCGGTTCTTCATCCCTTCGCTCCACTCGCACAGGAACTCCTTGCGAGCTTCTGGCTCCGCTCTTTCGAGTTTCGAACGGGAGCAAAGCAGAGGGGGTTAAGTCCGCGTGGATGTCAGTGTGCGCTGGTTTCTGCCGCCTTGTGGAAACCTTGCAGAACCTTGTAGCGAGCGAAGCTGAAGTCGCAGGTGACTAAGACCACAGCTTCGCCCGCTACGCTCTAGCCTCGCAGGCTCGTGCCAGTGAATTTGGTTTTGTACAGCGTAGCTATTTTGGATTAAATATTTAAAACTACATGCCGACAAAATTTATTCCAAAAAAAAAAAAATATGCAATATGCGAAAAAACAACTATGCCAATGTATGAGTATGCGAAAAACTATACACCGAACATTTACGACCAAACAAAATTGCGTTCAGAAATTATGAGAAACAAGGGGCATACGAGCAACAGTGACGACATTCTGTCGCCATGCGCCATGACAGCTATGGTCGTTTTGGCGCGATTCAGTTTAGCAACTCTCAAATGTGTAAAAATATAACGATTTTCGTTTAATTTCATCATAAATAATGTATTATTTTGATTAAAATAGAGACTTCTGCTCAAAAAAAATAAAATTAGTAAGGAACCCTATTGATACCAGTCATCGCCACGGCCTTCGGGCTGCATGACAAACTAATACCAGAGGTCGTCACGGCTTTTGGGCTGCATGACAAACTAACACCAGTGGTCGGCACGGCCTTTGGGCTGCATGACAAACTAACACCAGAGGTTGGCACGGCCTTTGGGTTGCATGACAAACCAAAATCACAGGTCGGCACGGCCTTTGAGCTGCATGACAAACTAACACCAGAAGTTGGCACGGCCTTCGGGCTGCATGACCAAGTAGCACTAGAGGTCGGCAAGGCCTTTGGGCTGCATGACAAACTAACACCAGAGGTCAGCACGACCTTTGGACTGCATGACAAACTAACACCAGAGGTCGGTACGGCCTTTGGGCTGCATGACAAACTAACATCAGAGGTCGGTACGGCCTTTGGGCTGCATGACAAACTAACACCAGAGGTCGGCACGGCCTTTGGGCTGCATGAAAAACTAACACTAGAGGTCGGCACGGCCTTTGGCTGCATGACAAAGTAACACCAGAGTTCGCCACGGCCTTTGGGCTGCATGACAAACTAACACCAGAGGTCGGCACCGCCTTTGAGATGCATGACAAACTAACACCAAAGGTCGGCACTATCTCATTTAACATACACACATACATTTTTGTATACCTACCTACCTGTTTTTGATAACAAACATTACCCACGATCATTAACCTTCGTAACATATTTTCTTTTACCCGAATCAGTCTATGTATGTATGTATGTCTGTTACTTTGTAGCACTATATAGACCATACGCGTGGACCAATTTTGATGATTTTTACGTCAATCGATTAGTCTTAATCTTGCGAGTGCTAAAGACATGACAGTACCCAATCGAAATTCAATATGGCAACAACCAGACGCCAATGTGACAAACAATAATAAAAGTCAACGAACTATGTTAAGTGGATATCATTGAACAGGTAGATATTTAAAAATCGTCTTTAGGTTTCTCTTATAATTTATCATTTTGAATGACTATATAGGATCTGTAACGATTTAAAGTTGGTTAGCAACCATTCTCACTAAAATTTATGCCTCTTTTTAGTTTTGTTCGCAGTTGGGTTTTTGTGAAGATGCCTGACCGTGCTTGTATACTTGATTAAACTTACATCTTCTGTGTAAGAATAATAATTCAATTTTCCATGCCAAAAGTAATCTGGCCTGGAAAAGGGCCTAGTCAATCCAATAAATACATCCATTTGTACCGACCTTTCCGTTTCTGTGAATATGACTGATTGGTATATTTCATACAATAACAATACCTACGAAAATTATTAAATTATTCCATTTCGTGAGCGACTCCACGAGACCTTCTTGTGGGGGATACTACGGAATTAATTTGAGACAGATCAATGTTGCGTTGCATTGCAACATTGCGCACTCGCAACGGACACACGGACGCGTTGAAATTATCACGATACAAACAAACTGTGTGTGAAATGGTGTAAACGCAGCACGAGCTGAATCTATCTTTTGCCGTATACGGCAATTTATATTGTTATTAAGTTAGATTGTTTTATTATGTGTTAAGTAAATAGGCAATAAATATTTATCATTTCATTATATTTTTTTCAATGTAGATAGATAGATAGATGGATAAACGCTTTATTGCACACAAAATAAATCATACTCTAGAATAGACATTTAACTTAAATAGAGTACAATGGGCGGTCTTATCGCTTAAAGCGATTTTATCCAGACAACCGTTGAATGGAGAGGAATACATTTAATTGTCATGGACGGTGGTGCTCAATAAGAAACAAAAATAAATAAATCTAAAAGGTGCATGATCACATGCAATTGATCATGGAATTTAAACTCTGTCATTGAGGGGATACAAACTGAAATGTTGCCAGATCAGCCTCAGTGACAGGGCTTTAATAACATGTTCAATTACTTTACCTTCAGAATGTGGGTACTAAGTTAACATCACTATCACTACATCATCACTACATATAATAAAAGAGAGTCTGTCTGCCTGTTCACAAATATCTCAGAAAATACTGAACCGATTTTGTTCTGGTTTAAACCTAAGTGTAGATTGATTCAAGAGGAAGTTTTTAAAGTATAATTCATAAGATTTTTTATCTAGGTCGTATTTTCTCAACGAAATCGAATAAAACAGCGATTCTGGTAGTGTTTTTTTTTTGCGAATGCTGCAAATACCATTAGACCTATAACAAAAAGTATGTATGGGTTCTTCTCAAAAAGTTGTAGACAAAAGACCGCGGCATCATTTCTCTGTATCTATTACAAAAAGCTCAAAATAAATGTTTTTCAGTAAAACATTATTTTTGGCCTCAATTTACTAGGGCTCATAGTGTTAAGCTATAAATTAAATATAACAATAATATTTCTCATTTGATGTAGATTAATTTTGCTGGGGAATGAAGGTTCTCGAATGGCGATCACGAACAAGCAAGCGAAGTGTGGGGAGACCAATAATCAGTGCGTATTGCCAGTGATGACATACGGCACTGAGACGTGGTCACTAACTATTGGTCTCATACAAAAGCTCAGAGTTGCGCAGCGTGCAATGGAGAGAGCTATGCTCGGTGTTTCACTACGTGATAGAATCAGAAATGAGGAAATCCGTAGAAGAACGAAGGTTACCGACATAGCTCTCAGAGTTTGCAAGTTGAAGTGGCAATGGGCAGGCCATATAGTTCGCAGAACCAACAACCGCTGGGGAATATAGGTTCTCGAATGGCGACCACGAACAAGCAAGCGAAGTGTCGGGAGACCCCCCACACGATTGACCGACGACATTGTAGCCATCGCAAGAAGTCGGTGATTGGAGGTGGCACAAGATCGCTCGTCATGGCGCTCTTTGGGGGAGGTCTATGTTCAGCAGTGGACTTCTAAAGACTGACGTGATGATGATGATGATGATGATGATGATGATGATGATGATGAATTTTGCGTTGTACACCATTTTTTTTTGATGAGTAGTTTGAAAGTTATTTTATGCGATATTTTTGATTGCCAGATTTGATTCGTTCTACGTCCCTACTATTACATTATTCTATGGTGTAAAAGTACAAAGAGGCGGTAGCAAGCTAATGCACCCGCCCGCCCTCAGTGCTTTTCGTTCTGGCTGACAAAAATACCTACGTAAAAATGAGGTTCTGAGCAGACAGGTGGAATCTAGCCTTCTGTATAAACTTTTTTAACAAAAACTTTGACTTCGAGAAGTCAATCTACTCCCTAATTAATTATTTAACGTCTCGAAGTATTTTATTTAATATTGATTTCGTTAGTAGCCCCCCGTTACGTAAAAGTATTTGGTACCGCCTACGCAGAGGTCAAGTAATAATGTTTCTTTTATGATTTATTGTTTGCTTCATTTCGGCTGAATGGACTGAAAAACGATGGGAAACGATATTTTCTTGTCTTCGATCATTTATATAATTCTTTGGGTCATTTTGTGGAATGAGTTTATTTTTAAAAGGGTTTATTTAGCTGAACTTGTATTATGTTCGCAGAAAGTTTTGCAAAAGATTTTTCAACTACATCGAACTAACCGATTCTCATGAATTCAGTCCCCATAACTTTACGACAATTTTAACCTGTGACCTTCAAATCTTGATGATGCAGGTACTGCTTACTTTGTCACCGGATGTCCCGCGAGGGGTGGCCAACCGTCTTAGGGGGACAACTGGTGAATAAAGTCGATAAACGGTTGTAAACTAGGTACTTATTCGAAGAGAAAAACAATGAAAAAGCACAGCAAAAGAAGACACAAGGTACTTCAGATGTTAAGTAAAATCCTAAGTTAACCTACAGTGTAACTGCGTTTCAATCAGTTCAGTAGTTTGTAAGTGATGAGATAAACAAGCAGATAGATAAGCAGCAGTAAGCTGAGCTTTGCATTTGTGTGAGTGTACATAGATAGTGTAGGTGTGATAACCGGACTGAGGCGCGGGGACTGCATCCTTTGCTTGGTTTAAACTGTTTTTGGCACTCGGCCTGAAACGCGGTGCGTCCCTCGCGTGACGTAAGTACTGTATACTCACACAAATGCAAAGCTCAGCTTAGGCCTCGCGAAGTTTTCCACGCTCAGTTTAGGTGCTCTATACCATTTTCTTATCCTCAATGTTAGAGACTTGTGCCTTTTAGTTCCTGCCTTATAACCTGTCTATACTTCAGCAGTTAGCACAAAAAAACAGTACAATGAAGATACTTTAAAAAACAGCTTTAAGTTATGGCAAGAAACAGAAGCGGATACGGATATAGTTGCCTATAACATTGCAAAAATTGCTATTAAACAAGTCGTCACCATCACTAAAAACACCGCCAACAAGACTCTGATCACCCAACTAGAACATGCAAAAATAAGGAAATATTCAAAAAAGCCAAATGTTACAAATAAACGCAGGATTTCAAGCAAAATAAGTTCATCAATGATGCTTCAGGAAACTTACTAATGATCTGAATGAGTTCCCACAAAAACAGTCCGTACTTGGACCTACCTACGATAGATGGAAACCAAGTAGAGGTATTTAAGTATCTTGGATCCATAGTCCACGTCAAAGCAAACACGGAAAGAGACCTAGAATCAAGACAGATAGGCAAAAGTGGAGGTCGCTCACTGGGGTCCTCTGTGACAAAAAAATGCCTATTAGAACTAAACTGCCGGTTTAACGGCTCGTTTATGTAACTCGTTTATGTAACCAGCAAATCTGTAGGAATCTGAGTGCTGAGTAAGGAAATGCGAATAGCAAATAAAGCCAAACAATTATAAAAACGTTGATGAAAATGTTGTTACGGAGATGAAAACGTTGCGATGGGCTGGTGGTGCTACAAGATTAGATAAAGTCCAAAATAAATAAATCCTTTAAAGTATCCGAATTACAGCAAAAAATGCAAGAAAACCGTCTGCGCTGGTTTGGCCTCGTTATGCGCAGAGCTGAAGATCATATGACCCGACAGGTTTAAGCCAAAAGAGGCAGAGGCCAAATATCTGGATGCGAATGATGTTGAACGTTATGCAGATGATGGGTTTAATGCCAGAAATGACTCAAAATCAGTGCCACTGGAGAAGGTGTTTATGGAGGGCTAACCCCGAACGGGGGAAAAAACCAGGGCCATTATTCTCTATGAACAGTCACACGCGTAACGCGTCTTGCTGTGGAATCGTTCGGAAAAGTACGGCAATTCTCGAACATGCACAAACAATTCCACGCAGATATCTTAACGCGGCGCGTTACGTGGCCGAGTGGCAATAGAGAATAAGGTCCCAGGGGATTGATCACCAATACAACTCAAGGGTTGGCTTTATTTGTCTGTTAATAAGTAATTTATCAGGGAATATTTGATATTCCTGATACACCTTTTAATAAATGTCCAATAAAAATACAGTTCGACCAGAAACTGGACACAAAACTATTAGTCAAAGAGTTTCATCTGGACAAAGGGTTAATATATCTCGACTGGAACAAGATTGGACGTTGATAAATATATACGCGTGCGTCTGTTGGAAGAAAAATTGAAGAAGAGAATTGGATAAATTGGACGTGAAGCTAATATTTCAGATAGACGATATAGAAGTTTGTACTTTAGATAAAACAGCTCAGTATTATTTTTTACCCGACTGCGGAGGGTTGTATGTTTTTGGGCTGTATGTGTGTATGTATGTTTGTATGTTCCTTTGGCGCGTCCTACAGCATAAACGGCTTGATGGATTTTGATAAATGTGGTACCATTGGATTCGTCTTAATCACGAAAGTGACATAGGGTGAAATAGTAGGAATAGGAGGTGATAGTATGAAGTGTCAAGAAAACTAATATGGCGGCTTACAGGTACCATATTGTATTTCTGACGCAACAAAAAATTACCAAAACCTATCGAGTGAGGTATAAAAATGAAGGAGTGGTAACTCTGGCTACCGTTACACTATATAAAAACGGGTTGTGCTCGTTTTTGTACAGTGTAACGGTAACCAGACTAACCACTCGTATTTAGTCTTCTTACTATTCCAAAAATAAAATATATAAAGGACACTAAAAAGGTTCAAATAAAAATTTATTATTACAAAAATACCCGACTGCGAACAAAACTTAAAAGAGGGAAACAATCTTTAGATTCTTGATTTTGAAATATAAAGTGCAGTCGGATGCATCATGCATTTAATTTGTAGTCTCTGAGAAGAATGTGGACAGACATACATACATACATACACGAAATTTGATACATTTGTTTAGATACCCATACAAACTAACATTTTACACATTTTCAACAATATTACATGCATACACAATACACATCATTTCAATAACCTCTTTTTTTTAAGTCATTTAAAAACTGATCAATTTTATTTCAACATCTTTTCGTACTAAAAGTTTCTACTTTCCAATGAAATCGATTAAATAATTGGCACAAAAAAATATGAGCGTAGCATACCGCAACGTAACGTAGCACACCGTAGCGTTGCATAGCACACCTAGTTGCGGCGAAGTGTACCGTAGCGAAGTGCTACACGTCGTAGCGCAGCGTAGTGCATCGTAGAAAAACGTAGCAGCAAAACAGTGTTGCCAAATTATTGCTCGTCTCTAAAATTCATTATTCTACCTAAGATCTGTCCAACTTATCTGTAAAATGGCGAAAATATGAACTACAACTGCCATGTTGAAATGTCAGTAGATAGTAGTGTCTACTTTCGAGTGCTTCGTGCGTTTTATTGCGATGTTTCAGAATTCTAAACTTTAGTTATGCCGAAATCTATAAAAAGTCATGTCTGAAATATTATTCTAAAAGTAAAATCATTTTTCGAAGAAGAAGCTCGTCAGCAGCCACCAATCATTCCTTTAATCTTTGTTTAATAGGGTTGATAGGGTAATGATTTAATCACATATTCAAACTAATTTCGGCTGCTACAGGTTAGTGTTGTCAGTTTTCACTATTTTATTTAAACAAAATAATTATTCAGTCCACTTCTTGATGTTGTCATTAAGCGAATTTTACGGAAAACTTATTCATATTTATTTCTCTGTTTCCACATGTACTTAGGTCTTAAATATAATATTAGTATCTTCAAAACAAATAACACTGGTGGACACTACAGAATATTTGTTTGAGGGTAAATAGCTTTAAATATTACAATTGTAAAATATATAGTGAACAGGAAAAAAAATATATTACATTTTTATAGCTAAAGAAGTGTTGTTGTATTTTTTTAATAAGATGTTTCTTAATTTTATTAAAAAATATAGATCTTTTTTCTATTTCTTTTAAATATTAGGATATATCGTTATATATTGTAATCGACATTACAAAAGTGCTTGTTCTAAGCATTTTCATATTAGAATTCGATAGTACTAGCCTATCTTTATGTCTTAAATTATGTGAACCTCCATATGTATCTTTGAATTTAAAAAAACGCGGTATTCTCTTACCAATTTGCAAAGAATCATGTCCAGATTTGACCTGTCCATTATTTTGACAGAGGATGTCGTGTATATGGATGTTATATATTGCATAAAAAATGTTTTTTTTTTACTATTTACATAACACAAATTCAAATCAAAATGGGTAATCTGGGAAAAAAATATATATGTTTTTGGGTTATATAGCGTCCGCATCTCTCTGTAGTGTGTGGTTGTATCATCGCCAGTAAGCGTAATTTATAATCTTTGGGTTGTTTATGTAGGTAGTAATCTAAAAGAAGGTAAATATCTGAATACTACAGGAGTAGTATTTCAGGGGTCTATGGTTGATGATCTTTTTGTCTGTACCAAGCAAAGATCTTGAATTACGCTTTGTTATTCTCTGACTAGAATAGTACCATACAACCATAGAGTAACATACATTACTTACGTCAATGCTTACAATTTCCTTGGTTTGTGCTCTGCAGTGCGATTCCGTAAGCCAATACGATTTGTTGCAATCAGATTTTCATAGCAATATCGACTCTATCGCACCTCATTAAGTGCACGTGATAATGAAAATCTAATTGAAACAATGTCCGTGCCAATATTATCCATAGACCATAGAGAGGTATATATCTGTCTCCAATTAGTATAATATCGTAGACAGAGAAAACAATAGACCAAATCACATTTCCATCTCTTTTACTCCGCAGCGAAAAAGTAATGTAAAAATAGTATGCGTGAAAGAAAAAGGTTTCTAAGTAGGTATTTACTTTATTTGTTGGTTTATACTCTTTTTTGTCTTTGTCTTTGTTACTGGTTGACTCCAAGCTATATTGAAAGCGTGGTGTCAAACATTCCCGTACGTGAGTGTTTTTCGTATTATTCCGAATAAATATCATTTAAAATAAAAAATTATTGTGTTCCTCATGTGTTAAAGTGCTTTGTACATCATTACAATGGTGCAGTGTTGTGTTTTGGGTTGTCAGAACAGAACAGAACAGGGTTTGTGTGATGTTAAATTTCACAGGTGGGTATTGGCCTTTTATTCATACAAAATAGCGTCTATATTCAATACATATATTGATTAATGTGGATTGATGCATGGACGACTAATTTAGAAGTAAAGTTCTTCTACCAAATACCAAATTAAACTCAAAGCAAATCAAGACTTATCCACCAAGTTATTGAATTAGAGCTGCCATATCTAGTTTTGACTTTACCCTAGTTTCTAGATGTTTTCTGGTAATGACTCAATGTATTGGATTTGATAATTTTATCCGCAAAATGTGGAGCTATATGTGTAATTAGCGGTTTTTGGACAAAAGTTTTTTTTTAACATGTAGGTAATTATTTTTATGATTTTAACAGTTAACGCCTGCTTAGCGTAAACATATATAATAATTTTCTAATGGAAAAATTTGGTTCACGGACGAGAATGATTTTTTATTTGATGTTTGATTTTTCCATTAAATAATTATTATATATATGTAGATAATTACGCACTTTTTTATGTTTACTAATATTAAAATCTGAAAGTGCACATGTTATTCCTGAACATTTTTCTTACAGATTTCCATCAAGTGAAGAACTCGTGGAAATTTGGACTCTAGCATGTGGTAGATATAATTAGAAGCCAACGCGAAACTCTAGGATTTATTCCAACCACTTTAAAAGTGATTTATTAATAAGGCAAACCGGTTATTTAATATTTTTACCTGCATACAAACTATGTCAAGATCATCTTGAATCATTTTTAGCGCCATCCGAGCAAAGGGCGGCTTTAATAACAATCCATCTCCCTTACAGTTTAAGACAGCATATAAAACACTGGTCGTTCATGGTGAACAAACATGTTGCAACTGGAAACTGTGCTATTTTAGAAAATATGGATATCTCAACATACACACAATCAAGGTATGATAAAAAACAACTCCAGTCTGTCCATGCTAAAAGGTCCTATTGTAACGGAAGAATTTGAAAGTAATGCATTAAATTTGGATAACTTATCACAAGGTCATGATTACTTTCCAGATCCTAGCAGTGTCACAGAATACTCTAAAGAAGTAATTGCTTATATAGCAGGGTTTGTGGTCACAAATATATCTAAAAAATATCAAATGTAGCAACTGCCTGCAAAACGCGATTGACACATCTAAATCAGTAAGGCGATTAATTTGTCAAAAAGACAAGGGTGGTCTTTGCTTTCCTAGTCAAGATGTTGTTGATATATGCATTTTAACTGAAAAGGTACTTAAAAGAAATGATACAAAATCTGGATAAAATTTAATTACACGAAAGAATGTGAAAGAATACTTACTACACGAAAGTTTTAAAACATGTAGCGGTAAACATTTAAATGCCGTGGTGATTTATTTGATTGTTCACCTTTAGACAACCATGAGCTTCTACTCACAAAAGCTATCATAATGGAGTATCTAAAGGTGAGACTACATTACTTGGCTAACCGTATATCGGAAACAAATGAAAAATTAAGAACTATATATAATAAATAAATGTAGAATATTATCTAGTGTTATTATTTATGGTAACAAAACATCCTCCTAACCTATAGTCTTGTTGCAACCTAACGTCCCTTACTTTTATGGAAACATAATAAAGTGGCAACATTATTAGAAAATATCGCTATCTCTTACCCGGTAACATTGTTCCTGGGTCCAGTGTTTTCTCTGTCTACGTATAATATAGAGTTATATTTCTGTCTATGGTTTATGGTCTATGTAAATATTTTATCTATGGGTCGATGGCTGACCACTTGTTTTAATTATAACTTTTTTTCCAGATTGGCAAATCGATACATATTCACACAGTTGTTTTTAGGAAAACTAATTTGTAATTTATACCAATAAACATCATTATACACCACCTGACAAAAATATGAATGACAGGTCATCGCAAGTATAGGACATGGGCATGATTCTTTCTAAAATGTAAATAGGGATTAATGACAATAGTTGATGTTCGATAAAATGAGGCTTGCAGCTTTCAGTGCTCTCAATATGTACGTGGATACGTATACACTTTTTCTGAAGTATATAAGTCATCGGCTTCGGTGGAATTCCCCCACAGTATGATGCTAAACTGTAACCAGGCGTGAGCATAAGTATAGTAGGCAGAAAGTACAGTTTCAATGTTTGTGGTTTTCTTTATCTCCATCAAAGCGTATATAAAACTACTGAGTTTAGACTTTATTTTGTTAATGTGCATTTTCCAGTTTATATCGATGTCTAAACCGTAACCGAGGAGTGTAAAAGAATTCACACACTCTAGTTTTTTGTTATAAAAAAAAGTCTAATTCTAACTGTTTCTTTTGATAAATAAGGCCTAAATTGCATTAATTTTGTTTTTGTGAAGTTAATTTCTAAGTTAATCTTCAAGCCAAATGAAAAACTTTTATAAAATTATAGTTATAATTCATTGTTTAATTTTTTTACATTAATTGGGCAAGGTAATAAAATAGATATAAAATATCATCGCTAAATAAAACGCATAATTCATCAAATATTTTCTGCAAATCTATACTTATAATAAAACTGTAACGGGTCCAATTCTGTACATTGAAGATATTTAGAATTTTTTTTTGGACCTTACTCTTGATTCGATACAGAAGCCAAAACTGTAACTGAAACTTGGTATGATTTGAGTTCATACTACGAGGTAGGACTTAGCCTACTTTTCATTCCGAAAAATGAAAGGGTTCCCGCAAGAATTGGGGTTGAAAGTTATTTCAAAAAACACTTACCACACTGTAACTACCAGACGGATTTTAATGCAACTTGGCACAGTTATAGTTTATATGATGGGTTAAAATTGAGGATACTTTTTATCCCGAAAAAATAAAGAGTTCTTGCAGGATAATGTCCCAAATTCTGTAAATTAAATATATTTTGTAAATTTTTTTGGTGGCCGTTCTGTATTCCATACTTAAGCCAAAACTGTAAATTTTTATTTTTTTGTCTTTCGGTCTGTCTGTCCGTCCGTCTGTCTGTACCTTGGCAGCGCACCACGCCGATAATACTTAATGAATTCAATTGAAATTTGGTATGGTTTGAGTTCACACTTTGAGGTAGGACATTGGATACTTTTCATCCCGAAAAAAATAAGTGTTCCTGCAGGATAGAAGTGGAAAATTATTTAAAAGAACACTTAGCACACTGAAACTATTGGACAGATGTTGATGGAACTTGGCACAGACATAGTTTATAAGATAGGTGAAAATTATGGATACATTTTGTCCGAAAAAATAAAGGATTCCTGTGGGATATGGGTCCAAATTCTGTACATTAAAGATATTTTTTTGGAAGTTACTCGTTGTTCTATTATGATGCCTAAACTGTATGTTTTTTCGTTTTTGTCTGTATGTCTGTCAGTCTGTATCTTAGCCGCGCATCACGCCCCGGAACTACTGGATGAATTCAAAAGAAACTTGGTATGATTTGAGTTCGTACTACACACTACTTTACATATCGAAAAAATTATGGGTTATTATTTAGGGGTTGAACACGTACCACTCTGAAAGTAATGGACGGGTTTTGATACAACTTGGCACTGTCTTAAGTTATATGATGAGTTCAATTAGAGGACACGTTTTATCCCGAAAAAGTAAAGGGTTTCTGCGGGATATGGGTCCAAAGTTATGTTAATATTTAAGTAATAAAAAATATTTTTTGGATGGTTCTCTATATTCGATACTGAAGCCAAACTGTTTTACTTTTTAATTTTGTCTGTCTGTTTGTCCGTATCTTGACCGCGCATCGCACCCAAACTACTATATAAATTCAAATGAAAAAAATGCTCTTGGGTGCTTAAAAAGGTGAAACATTTTTTTTTTTGTTAGGTTTGTCTTTTTTCTGTTTGTCTGTATGTTTGTTTGTTCACGCATCACGTAAAAACAACTGGACCGATTGCAATGCGGTTTTCATTGTTAGATAGCTTAGGGTTTGATTTAAATTTGGTGTAATTGGTATCTCAATCCGGTGAGTTAGAAGCCGAGCAATTGATAAAGTATTTTTGACGGCTGAAGAAATTTTGTTCAAATGTTGGTATATTGGTCCTGGAATAGTACATTATGGTACTTTGAACCTAAAGAAACGAACACGCGTGCGAAGCCGCGGGTACAGCTAGTCATTAATATAAATGAAAAATAATATACATCCTAGAGGGTGTGTCGGGAGCGAAATTGCACATTACTTCTCTCATGCACGTGGTCATCCTGCTCGATAACGAACGAGGCTCTGGCGACCGACAGATGGCGGTTTAACCATCTCAAAACAAGCGTAGGCCGTAGGCCGGTGAAGGGCAGCAGCGTCACCGGTGCGATTAGCTACGCCCTGCGATCGCCAACCCATATGCCCAGCGTGGCGATTATGGGCAAACCCTCCTCAATGAACGACACAACTAATAATTGCCCCCAGTTCCCGGTCGCCCTGCTAGTCCTGACGACGGTGGCGGTCACCGAAATGGCAGGACTGCGAAGAATCCCCGGGCAACCGTAGGCCACCAAACAAAAAATGACCCTGGTTACGTACAACGGACGAACGATTAGTCTTGATGAACACATGGCACAACTCGAGACGGAGCTCACAAAGATTAGGTGGCATATTCTAGGGTTAAGTGAAGCCCAAAGAGAGGAGGAAGAGGACACAATGACCCTGAATTGGGCCACCTGTTCTACTTCCGAGAGAGCGATTAGCAGTATCAGGGTGGCGTGAGGAAATAAGGGTCAATAAGAGCTTCATTGATAATGTTGTAGAAATATCCCGTGTGTCGATCAGGGTAGCCTACCTGATTCTTGAGCTGACGGAATGGTATAGCCATACAACCGTTTATGGACGTACAGGTTTACGCTCCAACCTCGGCACACTCGGATAATGAGGTAGAAGATAATTATGTTTGATGACATATCGTCAGCCCTACATAACACCACAAGGGCCCACTACAACGTTATCATGGGAGACTTTAACGGCAAAGTGGGAGTACAGACTTGCAGTGAATTGAAAATAGGTGCGGTGCGCACTACTATCAGAGACACTATATGGAGACAGGAATCACAAAGGGCAAATTCTAGTAAACTTTTTCTATTTGATTAATCCTTTCTTCAAAAAGCAACTCCAGAGATAGTAGACATGGCAAATCCCCGAAAATGTGACTAAAAATGAAATTGACTTCAACATGACTGACAATAAGCTCATATTCAGGGATGTCTCAGTGATCAGCAGGTTTAATACCGGTAGTAATCACCGACTTGTCCGAGGCTCGTTGAATATCGACCACAAGCTTGAGAGATGCCGTCTGGTGAAGTCTACGCTCCGATCCAACCTGCTCCAGGCCGTTGTTGGATCAGAACAGTTCCAACTCAAGTTTGAAAATCGACTCGTTGCGTTGGAAACCACAAATGACGTGGACGAGGAACTAGAAAAAGTTGTGGGAATTCTTAGGGAAGAAGGCGCCAGATTTTTTCAGCTGAAGCTTACGGGCACAAAGTCTAAAATCTCGGATGAGGTTCTTCGGCTTATGGACGAGTAACGGGAGCAACAGCAAACTAGACCGTCAGAAAAAAGGGAACCCAATCAAAAAATCAGTAAGCTGGTGTGGCGTGACCTCCAATGCACGCAATTGCTCAATTGTCTTTTTTATACACGCTGAATAAAAAAGACAATTGAGCAAAATTGGGGAAAAGTGAGCAAATTGAGCAAAAGTCTTCGTCCAGCAATTGAGTAGATCCCATCTAATGAAGATCAAAACCAATAATGGCACAACGGTCGTCTCTAAGCTGGAGATCCTTCCCGAGATCGAAGACTTCTATTGCCGATTGTATGACTCACATGCTTTTAGACCCAAACCCAGCACAGAGTATTACCGCGCAATACTGAACCGCCACTACACTTTTGAACTGCCCGGCGTCAGCCTAGACGAGATTGTGATGGCGCTCAAACAACTTAAGAATAGAAAGGCCCCTGGTGAGGAGGATATAACTTCGGAGCTCATCAAAACAGAGGAGAAAACCGAACTTCGGGAGCTCAGAGGCTATTTAGCACCGTTCTTAACAGTGGGGGAACTCCAGAGGCGTGGAGTAGGAGTTTGATAAGATTCATCTTTAGAAAAGGGGATAAAATTCTTTAAAGAACTACCAACCTATTTCACTTTTGAGCAACGACTATAAGTTTTTTTCGAGGGTCATCTCAAATCGTCTCGCAAGAAGACTTAACGAATGCAAGCCTCCCAAACAAGCCGGGTTTTGCGGAGGATTAAGCACCATATACCACATACAAACAGTGAGGCAGGTTATACAGAAGTTTGAAGGTATAACCAGACCCTGTGTCTTGCTTTTGTGGACTATGAGAAGGCCTTTGACTCCGTTGAAACCTGGGTGATTATGGAGTCTTTGGAACGTTGTCAAGTGGCCTGGTGAGTCATCGAAATGCTGAGGTTTCTGTATGATGCCGCAAATATGAGTGTCCAAGTCCAAAACTGAAATGTTCTATCTCAGAAAGGATCTCTGGCTTAGAGACGATGGTTATGCCTTTATTAGTCTTGAGCTTCGTCAGATGGGATCTACTCAATTGTTTAAAACCCAATAAGAGCAATAAGCACAAAACCTATAAATCGCTACAAAATTCTCCCTAAAAACTAAAACATCTCTTTATTTTCCTCTAGAAACTCCTTCTAATTTCCAGATTAAATTCAACACTGACCACTTGTTGCTAAAATTTACATAAATCCTTTGTCCAATATTCCCTGGCCTTCGTTCTCTTAATACTACGAAGGACCAACTACGACAAAGATGAGGCCAGTTAATAATGGTCAGGGGAAATCATTCCGACGACTTTTTTATTTGTGTTGTGAAGTAGAATATATTGACTGAAGGACGGGTATAACTGTGTTTGCATAATATATTTTACTATAAAAGGGAATATTTTTATCTCAAGTTAAAATATAATTGGACATCTCAGCACCATTGATCCACCACCAGCACAGTCACATCTCAGTGACTCCAAAACAGCCCAGGTCTCAACGGAGTAAAAAGCCTTCTCATAGTTTACAAAAATAAGACACGTGCTGGCAATACTCTTCGGACTCCTGTATAGCTTGCCTCACTGTGTGTATGGAGGCTGAAACACTTCAAGTGTTCTTGCAAGACGATTTGTGATGACCCTCGAAAACAGCTAATAGACGTGGCTCAGGATTGAGATGGGGCGATAGTTTGTTTTAGAAGGGTCTTGTCACCATTTTGAAAAAAATATACTATACTCCTGTTCAACGCCTTTGGAGTTATCCAGTATTAAGAGTAGATTTGAACAACTTCTGAAGCTCCGTAATGACTCGTCCTCTCCTGTGGCTTTTCAATTTTTAAGCTGTTGAGCGCCATCCCAATCTTATTTTGGCTGATTTCTGGCAGGTCTTCTGGCAGGTGGCTCTGGCATTCTCTGTTATGTGAAGTACGCGATTCGTACAATTTTGCATAGAATTTTCTATTTCATCTAAGATCTCGTCTTTAAAGTTACAGTTTTGCCGCTTGAACTCTTAAGCTTTGTTTGATGCGAGCGCTTGAACTGCTGGGCGAACACTTTTGACCCCCAATTTTGTTCAATTGCTTATTCGATTCTGTGTGTGTTGCAGAATTAGAAGTTACGTTGCACCAGTTTACTACCAGTTTACTGACAATTTTCTGACGGAGAGGACATTGTATCTTCCCGCCTGTTCTCCATAAGCCGGAGAGTCTTAGCTGTGAGCTTGGATTTTGTGCCCGTACGTTGTAGCTAGCAAAATATTCAGGCCGTCTTCCCTCAGGACCCCTACCACTTGTTGGAGACCCTCGTCTACGCCCTCTGTGGTTTTTGCTGCTCTGATCCCACAATGGTTTGAAGCAGGCTAGGAAGGAGCGTAGACGCCTTCATCTGACATCTTTCAAGCTTGTAGTTGATATTCAGAGAGCCTCAAAGAAGTTGGTTTGATTGTGCAGAAATGGTCCTTGATGGGACAAATGGGAAAACCACAATATGTACACCATATCGTTGTCTATTGAACAGCCTTCACTTGCACCTTTATTTCAGATTCCTTCTTGAGGAGATCCACGTCGGTACGATGACCTTCTTCACCAGTATACTTTTCCGGGATAAAAATCTCGAAAATATTTTCCTTTTCCATGAGATTATTCAATTTTTTCAGGTTAAATGAAAACCTGTAGAAACTACGTCGTAGGCTCGTAAGTCGTGCCTATTATAAGAAGCCTGTAAGCAGCAGTTTGCTCGCAATTTCAGGTCTGTTCGGGTTTGGTGGTGGTGATATGTTTCGGCAATTTTTGACATTATGGCGGCTATTTTTAGAAACCAGCTCTGGCCACTTGCCACCACCGCGAACTAATTTTTAAGCAAAGATTTGAATGTACTTCTAAAAAAATACTTTATTCCGTTATTTGTCATTACTGTAGCGATAAGACCGCCCATTGTACCTATTGTTTATGTTATTTCTATTTTGTAATTTGTTTAACTGTGTGTCAATTAAGTGTTATTGTATTGTATTGTACTGTAGAAAATTACAAAAACTGGTCAGGTGCGAGTCGGATTGGTGCACCGAGGGTTCCGCACACCAACATATTTTGTTACCTATGTATTTACTAAAATTTTACGTTTCTTTAATTTTACGGGATCCTTAGAGCGAGTCCGGCTCGCACTTTTCCGGCTTTTATTATTTGAGTTTGCACTAAATACACCAGCTATGTGAACGATAGAACCAAAACAAAAACTCCTTGTGACATTTTTATAAGTATTTTTCATAACTAGCTACGAAAAAGGTTTTTCTCACTGTTTCATAACTGGTTATCTAATAAGAATAAATTGGCCGTTTTCGTGATTACCGTTTTACCTCTTTCATAACCAGCTATGAAAGGAGTACTTTTAATGTTTCATAACTGCCTGTTTCAAATGAGATATATTTCTTATTAGTACTTAACTCTAAAATATTTGTTTAGCTGATTCTCTGGTTTTCGAACAAGAAAAGGGCCTTTGCTCTCATAACCATAAAAAAATATTTTTCGAATGTCTTAATACTAATTAATTAATGTCTATAATACTACGAGTTTTCGGTACTTCTAGTTCTGTGACCGGCCCATTGCCACTTCAGCTTGCTAATTCTTTGAGCTATGTCGGTTGCCTTTGTTCTCCGGCAGATCTCCTCATTTCGGATTCTGTTCTTTAAAGAAACTCCGAGCATATCTCATTCCATAGCTCGCTGAGTGACTTTAAAGTTGTGGACCAGCTTCACAGTGAGTGTCCACGTTTTGAGTCCATAACTGGCAGCAAAACGCACGCGAAGACAGTCTTTAGACGTAGTTTACCAAATGCTGCCCATCCCAGCTGAATCCTCCTGTCGGCTTCCCTTTCGATGTTATTCCTACCCAATTGCATAGTCTGCCCGAGGTAAACATATTCCTCAACAACTTCAAAGGGGGATACCGTCAATGACGATTGGTTGCGGGGTAATAAGATCGTTAAACATAACCTTGGTTTTTATCCATGTTCATCTCGAGACCGATACTACTAGAGGCGTACTAGGGTTGTTCAGCATTTGCTCGAGACCCTGCAGTGACTCCGCCATAAGAACAATATCATCGGCGAAATGGAGTTGCGAGAATTAACTCACCATTTATATTGATGCTCGTTCCTCTCCAGTCCAGAGTATTAAACATATCTTCCAGGAGGATATCTTAGTGAACGTTTCGGGGATATGACATCCCCCTAGATACTTAATATCGTATCCGACGCTGAACCAAGGTAACCGACATAGCTCAAAGGATAAGCAAGCTAAAGTGGCAGTGGGCTGTTCACATTTCCCGAAGAACCGATAACCGTTTGGAGTAGACGAGTTCTCGAGTGGAGACTACGTTTAGACAAACGTTGTGTAGGACAGCCAGACCAGGTGGAGTCACGACGTGCGAAAACCGGCTGGAAGAAAGTGGATAAGGAGAGCTCAAGTCTGAGCTCAGTGGCACGCATTAGGAGAGGCCTACGACCAGCAGTGGACAGATATAGGCTGATGATGATGATGATGATGATGAAATCCCCCTGTCTCACTCCCTTGCGCAGCTGGATAGTTTTAATCTGCCTGTTCTTGACATGAAAGGACATTGTCGCGGCATCATACAAGCATCTAATTACCTCGATATATCGCTAGTCCACTTGGCATCGCTGCAGGGATTCGAGAACAGCCTAGGTTTCAACAGAGTCAAAGGATTTCTCATAGTCTACAAAAGTAAGACACGGTGGTGGTGGTCAGCATCTTTGGACGTCCTTAAATTGTTCAAAATTTACTTGCAATCCAGCCCCAAACATAATAACACAGTGAATTAAATTGGTGCTTGTTTAAAACTAGGTACTAAACCAATTTTGGTGAAATTTATACAGTACCGTTATTACAGTACAGTTATAGGTCTTCTTACTCAAGTAAAAACAATCATCTAATTCGGTTCAGAAATCCCAAGATATTAGAGAACATATACTTTAAAACAAATTTCTAATAAAACTACTGAACCAATTTTGTTGAAGTTTATATGGGACTACACATAAACTTCAACAACATTTGTTTCCAATAGTTCCGTCACGGAACTACTGGAAACAAACGGTATGTTCTAGGTGGACCACGGGCAATACATTCTAAAAACCTTATATTAATAACTCTATAGGTGGACCATGGAAAAAAACCCATGGTACACCCAGTCATCTTGAGGTGGACCACGGGAAGAAAAAATTGCCCCTGGTACAACCAGGTGAACTATATAGCACGGGCAGGGCGCGATACATTCGAGATATAAAACCGTTTGTGAAGTCGCTTAAAAACAATAAACCGTGCCGTCGCCGTATTAGCCGTGCACCACACTATAAACCAAAATCTAAATTATTGTTATTAATTACAATTGCCTATTCCATTTTGCTTGTTTGTTACTTTGAAGTTTCCAGGCCGTATTTTTGGTTAATAATGGAATGTTCGGGAAAGGGCACCAACAATGAACAACTCTAAATTGTTTTCAAGCCGAAACAATCATAAAAAGTTCGGTATACCCAAAACAATTATGATCAACATAAACAGAACTAACTTTGTTTATCCTGCTAACAATATAAATGCGTAAGTTTAAACTGTTTCCATCTAGTTGAAATGATAGTCAATAAGATACTGATTGCTGTAGTATGCCGCACAGATGGTTGCGAGTTCGAATATGGTGCATGGTAATAAAAAAAAAAAAGTTGTTTTATGATAGCTATTTATTCTTCTTCTGCACAAATCAACATAATACACCTTCAAAACACACCAACCTAATATAGAATCGCAGGATTGATTTGAATCCCAGAGAAAGTTTTTTTTAAATAAAGTTTTAAAGTGTAACATTACTAATCGCAACAGTGGAATAGAATGTTGAACTAGCTTAAAAGCTAAAAAAGTTTAGAGTGTAACTTTACTAATCGCAACAGTGGAATAGAATGTTGAACTAGCTTAAAAGCTAAAAAAAACAAGCCTGCCCTGCCAAAAATGAAATTACGATAATAAATTATATACTGCTTGAATGCTTATCAAGGCCTTTAGTTTGATACACGTATAGTAAAAATTGAAGAAAAAATTGTTTTTTTTTTAATTCAAAATATAGAATCCTATGTTACTCGGGGTATGAAACATACAAACATACATGAATCCTAAAAACATTACACTCCTTTTTTTGAGCAGTCGTGTATAAATAAGCCATCAAATTGAGAGAAGAATGAAGCATCGCGCTTCCAGCCAGACAATATCCGGACGAGCTGCTCTGCTTAACGTGACTGGGGCCCAACTCTGACCATCTTAGTTTAGAAGCACGCAATATTTCAATTTGTAAGCTACGGTCCGTTCCAAATAGGAATGCACTTTTCAAAGGTGCATTTTAACGTATTTTGAAGTAGTTATCTATTGGGCTGCCAAGAAAGCGGATCGGTTCTAAAAAATGCGATAGCTTTTAATATATTTGAGCAATCTTTTTAAAATAAAAATTTAATTAAAGTTTATTTCATTAATATATTTCTTAGCATCGGGCTCAGAAATCTGGTAGAAAGCTTGGAAAATAGACTATATTATAGTCAATTTTATAGTGCTGAAATAAAAATCCTCAAAATTTAAGATTCAAAGTTTTTTTTTTTTTTTTTTTTTTCATTATGAAAAGAAAGTGAAAAAGGTAATTTTTGCTTAACCTACTTTTATTCAAACACTGTAAAATTGTCTTTAATACAGTATTTGTTTCAAGCAGTAAATATGTATATAAAATTACTCGTAATATCCAAGGTGAAGTACTCTACATTGTTGTCCATACACTTGTCCGTACATTCATCCTCCATACAATGCAGATATTTAAAGCATAATCATTGCCCACCCGAAAACTGAAGACAAAGAACCATAATCGATATTCCATAATGCGCGGTTCTACGTGGTTCTACAATCTATTTATGGGACAAAGCCACAGTGCTGTCACATACTTTGTTATTAAGGTAATTATAGCTACACAATGTGTGAATATATAGTAGGTAATTTTAAATGGCTTTAGCTACCGAATTTAGCTTTAGTTATCAGATTTTCAGAATATTTATTTAAGACTAGCAATACCCGCGGCTTCGCACGCGTGATCATTTCTCTAGGTTAAAAATAGTCATATGTAGTATTCCAAGACCTAAAATACCAATATTAAAACATTTAATCAAAATTCCTTCAGCAGTCAAAAAGTTATTGATTTTGAGACTTCTCATTGCCACTTATAATTGAGTATAATCTAATCTATCTATCTATTATAATAGAGCAATAAGTACGAAAAAGTCTGTACAAAGAAGATAATTTAAAAAACTGGTCTAGTTATTATTTATTCTGTGTCTAGGGTACTTAAAATAAGCTACTGAACAAGAATATATCATTTTTTTAAATCGTGTCTTTGTGTTTGTCTATTTGTCTGTATGCTTGTTCACGCATAACGTAAAAACTACTGGATCGATTGCAATACGGTTTTCACTGTTAGATAGATTAGGGTTTGACTTAAAAACTGGGGTATTTGGTATCTTGGTATATTTAAACAAAAAAAATATTAAAATAGTAGAGTATACTCAATCTATAGTAAGTATATCTAATTTATGGATTTTACATTTTTATTTTACTCCTATGGTCTCTTTCTGCTGGCCAAAGTTCTCCTTCATTTACTTCCAGACATGCCGACCCCTGCAATATGTGACCATCCCTCCTAGAAGTCATGGAGGTCATTACGCCATCGCTTCCTGGGCCTGCCTCGGAGACGTAGCTCCTGATCAGGCACCCATGGCTTGACGACCCTTGCCCAGCAATCTGGGTGCATACTGCTATTATGTCCCTCCCACAGTCTTATTCCCTAGATCAGCGATTCCTGTTTTAGAGCGGATTGTGGAGTCCGGAACGTTGTTGATCCTTGTAACCTAACATGCTTCGCTCCATTGCTCTAAATTGGTTTAAGTAAATATTATATGAATATTTTTCTCCTTTTTTATGGGATGTTTAGTTTGCTGTTTTATTTATTTATTTTATTTTACGGACATGGCATTCGTTTGACCACGATCTCACCTGATGGGAAGCGATGATGTTGAAGTTAAAGCACGCTTGCATATAGTATATACCTATTCACTTTAGACATCTGGGTTATATTTTACCGGAAACACTGACGAAGACAGCATTTCACTCCTTTGCCGTTCTTATTATGGAAGAAGCGTAACGCTTCGTTCTTGTGCGAGCTATTTCAACCATAAAAGGGTGGCGCTTTTTTTTTTCTTTTTTGGGTGGGCACGGTGATGGAAAGGTGATGGGGGAATTAGATCGTGCAGTTATTGTGCACACTCTCCATAGTGCAATCTGTAAAGTGCTATATAATTTTGCCTATTTACTATAAATTGTTACTTTATATTTGTGTAAAGGTATAATTATTATATTGTGTTATCTATTAAATAGCATGCCACTACGAATATTATTACTACTAAGCAGTCTAAGAAGCGGTTGCATAATGAGGGGAATTAAAATAACTAGTATAGAATATAGAGTACCCGTCAAAAAATATATATATAATAGATAATAAATTACGAAAACCCTTGTATGTGCGGAGCCAATTGGTGTTTTTATAGTAAAAAATATATATATTACTAGTTTTCCCGTCCGCGACTTCGTCCACGCGGACTACTGTTTATCGCGAAAAAAAGCATACTATTTTCTTCTAGGATATTAAAAACCAATGCAAAAGTAGGTATAGCACCAATGCTCTTGATGTTATTTTGTCAGACTTGTTATTTCGTATCCATGGCAACCACAGACCATTCTGTGATGGCAACCGTTCCTTACAGTGAGTAATCAACATTTTCCAGTTTTCCCGCGGAAACATTTGATTTTCCGGAATAAAAAGTATCCTATGTTTTATTCTAGGGTATAAGCTGTCTCCATTCAAAATTTCATCAAAATCCGTCCAGCCGTTATCGCGCGAAAGCTCCCCAAACAAACAGACAACGTTTCACTTTTATATATTGGTATGGATAACATCGTTTAGTTCCAAAAACAGTGTTATAACTATTATTTTCTTATTAGAGACAAGCCGTGCGTAATGTAGGTATATCATTACGCCACCATTTTTGAGTTTATAATCCAGATTTTACGATATAAGTGTAGATAAAATTATGTTACTGTATTTCCGACCACCGATTTCTATTTAAGTGTTAGTTTTTTTTAAATATTAAATGCGATGCGATATGTGTTGCATGGAAAAAGAAGAAGCTGAGCCAACACGTATAATTATTTGTATTTAGATGTAAATGCTGATTATAAATAGATCTATCGTTTGATTTATTACTGTTACTGATTTTCGAAAATCATTCCCAAAAGAATTATAAGATGTAGTTTATCATTGTGAGAAAAGCGCAGACGCGATCCACGATACGCGTTTTTCGCTTGCCCATTCAACCGTATACGGCACATCTATTCTATCTATTTCTAGTCCAATATACTCCCAATTGCCCTCCCTCATCACGAGCGAGCGGCTCTCTGCAATGCAAACAGAGTGAGTTTACACAGTTTTCGGTCCACTTGATACGTAAACATCCAGTGTATACGCACTTTTGATACACCGTATAAACGTAGTATAAACAGTAGAGGCACTCAAATGGAAGCAAAAAGTTGACATTAAAATTCAATCTCCTACGAGAGAGTTAATGTCACTGTTCTAACATACACTTTTATCAAATTTTAGAACGATTGCGATTCGATCGATAACCATCTGCATCTAAGACTGGATAAATTATTAAACAATAATAAACACACATACATCAAACCCAAAACTGAGACAGACGAAGACCAAATTCACTTTTATTCTAATTGAATACTGTTTAATTATATACATACGAGTACATACAGTACACTCAAATACCTTAGTACATACATATATAGTACAGGAATGGCCGTATTGACGCATGCGGTGCAGGGGCCAGGAGGGGAGGGGTCTCGGAAAGGTTTTTTCCCGACGGCTAATAGCGACTACTATCGCATGAAGTATCTCCTCGCAGTATTTTTTTGCCCATTGCTTCATTCGAAATTTAAGAATAAACAAAGATCGCCTGCAGCCACATTATAGAAGTCAATGCGACCAGGCAATCAATTTTCATGATCGCGCGCATGCTAAATTGCACTTAAATGTTTAAAAAGCTATAAAAATCCTGCTTTTCAGGATAAGCACATTACACACTGGAAAATTAATAGTTTCCACTGGAAAACTGCAAATGAAGCCCACTAAATATGAAAAACCTTTCTGAAGAGTCCTTACTTCACAGTGTACTTAGTATAAAAGAAATTGATTTCCCATTCGCCCTTCCTCTGTGCCGTACGCATGCAAAGAAGGTATATTTTTATCATGTTGGCACCAAATATGAAGGCGTATTGGTATTTGGGGCACAAAGTTAAGGAAATGAAATGCGAGAGGCTGTAAGCCCCTTTTCGTAAACGTTTTATTGATATTATAAAAAGAGATACAGAAATCTAGTTCTATAAAAAGACGGCTACTATTTATTCCTATTAAGACGAAGGTTCTTTTCAAGATGCCTATTAACTTCATCATCAGATTATCACTATTATCAGCCTTCCACTGCTGAATATACAGGATGTTTTTTGATATGGAGCAGTAAGGGCAAATACCTTAACCGCGATAGCTACAGGAAAACGTTTGTAGAAGACTGTCCATAATTTTTGATATATTGACCTGCATTCACAGATTTTTGAAGAAATGTACAGTCAGCAAGAAAACGGTAATTTATATAAAAACTGATGTGATCGAGATGGTTCTTAGCTATAATGGGGGGGGGGGTGAGGATCGTAGCTCCTAAACGAATGGACCGATTTTGATGCGGTTTTTATGTTTGAAAACTGATGTGATCGAGATGGTTCTTAGCATTAGGGGGGGGGGGGGGGTGAGGATAGTAGCTCCTAAACGAATGGACCGATTTTGATGCGGTTTTTATGTTTGAAAACTGATGTGATCGAGATGCTTCTTAGCTATAATTGGGGGTTAATTTGTGCTTGTTACCCGATCGTAGTCGGGTTTAAGTTTTTGTACATATGTATTGTAACGAGTACTCGTATTTCTGTGGCATTCATTGGGAGAGGCCTGTGTCCAACAGTGATACAGATACAGGCTGAAGCTGAAGATGATGATGATATTTGATTGATAATTGAAACGACAATAATGACTTTTAATTGAATTAAAGTTCATCTTATACACTCGAGAGCAATGATTCCGGGTCACTTAAAGAAACCTATAAATCTCGGAAACTAAGAATGCTAGCTTAATGAAATAAAAAGTGTTTAATAGACAATTGTGCATTCTAGCATTCTCAGTTTGCGAGATTTATAGGTTTCTTTAAGTGACCCGGATTCATTGCTCTCGAGTGTAGTAATAGTTATTTGAAATCTTGATTCTTATTTAATGACTGTCCGAAATTGCACGCCTCCAAAAGCATGAAAAGAGTATTGTACTTATGGTTTATTTTAGACCATCCCATTCTTCTTTGCCTTGTCGATATTCCATTAATCAGACCATCTCACGTTACATGAATCATTAAAGTTTTTCTTGGGAAACCTGTTTAGAAATTTACTTGTTTAAATACGAGTATATGCTGCAGAGAACTTTGGAGGTACGTTTATTTAAACAATCTATCTTAGAGCAAAATCCGGCTGTCAAATCGTTCAGCTAGACTTACCCTACATTTTTTAACCTATTTAAAAAAATTAGCGTCTCATATCTCAGGGATTTCTGAACCAATTTGGATGATTCTTTACTTTTTTGGTAACGTGTTCCATCTCCAGGGTTGTCCAACAAAACTTTAATAAAAATTAGTAGAGGCTCTTTTTGTAATTCCATTCAGGAACTTAGTTAATAGTATTATTCGCTGCAACTTTTAGAAATCTTCAAGAAAGTTGTTAGATATTTCAATTTGCAATTTGTATAAGTAGTTGTTACATTACACAATTTAAAATATGTGCTGTTCAAAAGTTACTCAGAGACAAAGCCGGGCCGTTCCTTCCAAATGCTTTTGCTATAACTCTCTAGGCAAACGAAAAAGCGCTAAGAAAAAAAATGGTTCCTCTTCTTATACTCGGAAAGATTCAGACTTATGTAGAGGAATTTTCTTGAAAATGCCTTTACAGAAAAGTGCAAAAGGCAATGTTGTCTAAGCTATTTCGAATATTTTGCGAAGAAAAGTATTGTTTACATAGAGAAATGTCCGAATGGAGTATACACCTAAAATACCTACATCATCATCAGCCCCCACAAGCGATGATAGCCTAACGTACTTGTACTATTACTTATTCTGTGCCTAACTGTTTAATAGTGCAACTTAGAATCCAACGATACCGGGTTCGGGTCTAGGCTCCGCACCAATTACATTTCTAAGTTATGTGTGGATTTCCATCGCTCCGTGTTTCAGAGGGCACGTTAAGCTGTCGGTCCGGCCTCAACAAGCGAACACGATCTTAAAAGTACAACAGACTAATCCAGTGGCGTCAGCAGTAGTGCGGCAATCCCGTTAACATACAAAATAAAAATAAACTGGTCCTCAAGATATATGGTGGCTAAGTGCGCTTTGCAATACAACGAGACGGGTTCTATCCTCGGCCCACACTTTCATCAGTTCTTCACTTTGTGCGGTTTTGCCATCGCTCCGTGCTTAGGAGGGCACGTAGAGCAGTTGGTAACGGTTGCTAACTATTTTTTGATAACCGTAGGAATTGTTAAGCTACTTCTCAGAGGCCTGGCAAACTCTGACACCAGGGCCTACAGTCTCGACATAGATAGCGATTGCCTTACAACCGAATTTGGTCGCAAAGTCAAACACCAAAGACCGATTTCGGTTGTTTCGCAATTGCTATATATGTCGTGACTGCAGGCCTAGAGGTTGGCACTATATCATTCGACATACATATACAGTAGTCTGTATTCATTCCACAATCAGCTGAATGAATGAAAAACCATTCAATTCAATTTTAAACCATTTAAAATGCGATCGATTGCGAAATCGATCGATCCTTCAAAACCTTTTAGTAACTTCGACATTAAAAATCATCATTTAGCTGAATGAATGAAAAACCATTCAGCTAAATGATGATTTTACAGTAGTCTGTATTCATTCCACAATCAGCTGAATGAATCAAAAACCATTCAATTCAATTTTTAACCATTTAAAATGCGATCGATTGCGAAATCGATCGATCCTTCAAAACCTTTTAGTAACTTCGACATTTCGTAAACGATTTATTGTTTCCAATTATGTAGGTATCATAAATTTTCGAAATATTTACTTTCAAAATAAGGGTGTCATAGGTATTCCAAAAAATACCTATGACACCCTTGCGATGAAAATGAATCGATTGGTACATCGCTTGTCAAAAACGGACCAATTTTTTAGTTTGAAAACATAACCCTTCCTTTGCTTAGGCGTAAATGGGTAAAATATAATTGCCTATAACATTCTATAAATGCAGACGAATCGATCGAAACGTTGCTTGTCAAAATTGGACCAAGTTTTTAGTTTGAACACATAAACACCCTTCCTTTGCTTCGCCGTAGTCGGGCAAAAAGGGTGCAACACAATCCACGTGCGCTTAATCAAAACTTATTTAAATATAAATCAGAAACGTGATTATAATACCAATAACGTGAATTTCGAAATTTTTGCAATATTTTCGCATGTGATTAGCTACTTTGAAACTTTTTTAACATTCCTAAATTTCATTTCTTGCTATAATGGCTTCTGTTTGGTTCAGTTTGTTTATTACGTTTTTCAGTTTGTTGTGGATGTCGTAACTTCTTCGTAACTTCTTCGTAACTTCATGTTTGAAGGTTGTTCAACTTAATGTACTTGTTAAAGTATTTCCCTTCATTTTTTTCACTTAATACTTTGAACTTTTTCAACTGAGTGACACGTGACACGAGAAAAATTTACAGATTTGTAGTTATAAACCCGCTTCGAACCAGGCTTCGCTTCGCCTGCGTGGCCTATTTGTCTGGTTTAGAAGTAACCTACCTACGAGTATGTCTTATTCCAGGACCAAAGTACCTATAAAGTACAAAATTCGTTTTCTGTCAAATAGATTTTAGATATAGATAGCTCGGTCTCTACCAATCGAATTGAGATACATAGTACACCAGATTTTAGTTCAGAACCTAAGCTATCCAACAGTGATAATCAAATTTCAATCGGTTTAGTAGTTTTTACATGATGCGCGAACATTCAGACAGACATACACAATTTAGAAACAAATTTATTCTCTTTCAGTAGCTTATTTTAAGTCCTCTAGACATATTTTTAATTATCTTAATTGTACAGAGTTTTTGTTACTGTTACTGCTTTATTATAAGTATAGATAGATAGATAGATAAATAATAAGTAAAACTAATAATTATATAATAAATTTAATGTAACCAGCTGAGTCCTGCTTGTCACACACACTTCAAAAGTGAAGTACCCTCTTTCCTTCGGAAACTGCATTCTTCCAGGGAAAATTAAAAGTATCTTACCATAGATATAGGAAGTATCTACTTATCTAAAACAATAATGCACATCATACATCTGGTCTGATCTGTCACAGCTACTTTGTATCTGCCAAATTATGACCGTCGCTCCTCATCATTCAAGGAAGTTCAGAAATAATATATATATTCATTCATGAAATGAAATTCTAACAGCCGTCTCTCTTTCCCAGGATGTGGTCGTTCTGGCGAGCATGGAGCGTGCTCCTCTGCGCCTGCTCAGTCCTGGCGCAGCGCATCGATCAGGAGGCCATGATGTCTCCACGGACGGCCAGGGTTCGAGACCGGGACGTGAAGAACGACGAGCCCAGCTGTGACCAGCTGAAGGCTATGTGGAGGTAAGGACGTGGAAGACGTCATCAAAGAATATTCAGGAAAATATACTGTTCCCTGCCTGAGTTGTGAAGTGACGACATAGAAGCTGATGAGCTCATCTGTGACCAGTAATGTGGAGATAGCCCATGCTGATGGTGGAGATGCTCCCGGCGCATTGATCATCATCATTGTCATAATCATCAGCTTGTGTTCGTCCACTACTGGGCATAAGGCTCTTCCAATTAACGCCACAGAGCCCAACCTTCGGCTCTTCTCATACAGTTTCGGCGCATCGATCAGGAGGCCATAATGTCAGTAGTGTAATCATATAAGTGGTAGATTCCTACTCGTACTATTTTGGTATATTTGGTACATTGTAAACATTTAGTAGATTTTCCAATTAAAAGCCAAAATTGCGGTCCACGTTCGGCGAGTTGCGACTTGCGACTGTAAAGTGTAGAATGATGAACCCAGCAGATTGCTATGTAAAGACAAGGACCAAGGATGGAAGATATTATCGCCAGCGCATCGAGTGATCAGATTCAGGGATTATCTGGTCAAACCCATGGAGAAGGGAGGACTCTTTATGATGAACTCCTTTTTGTAGAAGCGCCCGTCCAGGAAATGGACGTGGCTGCACCCTGGTGGTCATAAGCGCTAGCTAGATTTCATTATGCCGACCAATAGGCATAAATTAAATGATGTCTCTGTGATCAACAGGGTTAAGACCTGCAGTGATCACCGCATGGTAAGAGGCTCTTTGAATATTAACGTTAAGGTGGAGAGGTCTCGTTTGATGAAGTCTACTTTTCGCCCAAGTCCTGCCCAAATCCAAAACCCTAAGAGCTTTCAGTTGGAACTCTGAAATCGCTTCCAAATCTTTCATCATCAGCCTGTATCCGTCCACTGCTGGGCATAGGCCTCTCCCAATGAACGCCACAGAGTCCAATCTTCGGCTCTTCTCATCCACTTTTTACCGGCTGCATTTCGCAGGTCGTCACTCCCAGCCGGTGGGTATCCTACGCTACGTTTGCCAAGTCGTGGTCTCCACTCAAGAACCCGTTTACCCCAGCAATTGTCCGTTTTTCGACAAATATGACCAGCCCACTGCCATTTCAGCCTGCTAATCCTCTGAGCTATGTCGGTAACTTTGGTTATCCATAGAATTTTCTCGTTCCGGATCCTATCCTTCAGAGAAACTACAATCATAGCGGTTTATGTTTCCAAATCCTTACTGAATGCGTACAGTGGACGAACTAAACAACGGGCTGCTGGAAATTGTTCACGTGGTCGGGTCTGAGTTCTTTAAGACCCACCGCAAAAATGGAACACAGAAGTACTGAGTACTGCGCCAGAGACGTGGCACAGAAGCTTAGTGGTGTTGTTCTTTAAGAAAGGTGATAACACCCTCTTGAAGAATTGTAAGCCCATTTCGCTGCTGAGCCACGTCTATAAGCTGTTTCCAAGAGTAGTTACAAACCGCCTCGCTCATAGATTTGATGACTTTCAGCCTCCCGAACAAGCTGGATTCCGGAAGGGCTTTAGCACGGTAGACCACATTCATACTCTCTGGCAGATTATAAAAGACCTAAGAGTATAATCGGCCACTATGTCTAGCGTTTGTGGACTACGAGTACGAGAAAGCCTTTGATTCAGTCGACACCTGGGCAGTGCTACAGTCATTACAGCGGTGCTAGATTGACTACCGGTACATCGAAGTGTTCAAGTGTTTGTACAGCAAGGCCACCATGACTGTCCGTCTTCAAGATCGGAGTACGAATTCTATCGAATTACAAAAAGGGGTGAGACAGGGAGACGTTATTTCTCCGAAACTGTTCACCTCTGCACTGGAAGATATATTCAAGCTTCTGAACTGGAACGGATTTGGTGTTAACATCAATGGCGAATGCATAACTTACCTTCGATTTGCTGATGATATAGTCATCATGGCAGAAACCCTGGAAGACCTAAGCACAATGCTCAGTGACCTCAATATTGTTTCCCAACAGGTGGGTCTTAAAATGAACTTGGATAAGACGAACATCATGTCAAATGCCCATGTGCACCCATGCCGGTTTATGTTGGGAACGATATTATAAAAGCTGTTGATTACCATGTCTACTTAGGTCAGACGATCCAATGGGTAGATCCGCCTTCGACAAAGCGGTCAACCGACAAATCCAACTCGGATGGGCAGCGTTCGGGAAATTACGCCATATCTTCTCGTCGCAGATACAGCAGAGCCTCAAGACAAAAGTTTATAATCAGTGCATGTTGCCAGTGACGACATTCGGCACTGAGACGTGGTCGCTAACTATTAGTCTTATACACAAGCTCAAAATCGCGAAGCGTGCAATTGAGAGAGCTATGCTTGGTGTTCCACTTCGTGACAGAATCCGAAATGAGGAAATCCGTAGAAGAACCTAGGTTACCGACATAGCTCTCAGAGTTTGCAAGTCGAAGTGGCAATGGGCAGGCCATATAGTTCGCAGAACTGACAACCGCTGGGGAATAAAGGTTCTCGAATGGCGACCACGAACAAACAAGTGAAGTGTAGGGAGAACACCGTACACGATGAACCGACGACATTATACTCGTAGCCATCGCAGGAAGTCGATGGATGGAGGTGGCACAAGATCGCTCGTCATGGCGCTCTTTGGGGGAGGCCTATGTTCAGCAGTGGACTTCTAAAGGCTGACATGATGATGATGATGACTTGTGCAACTCGAAACTAAGGATTATGAATCGTTTATTATTTATGAATCGTGTACAACGAGAATGAATGGCTGATTATCGACAATTGGCTCACACCTTTTCATTGTTAGTCGGCGCACGCAGACCAACAAAATAGACAACAAACATCTCATATTATTTCAAAGTTATCTACGTTATATTTTGGTAAGATCGATAACGAAGCAGGATTTGATCCGGCGGCCTTTGGAATGCTCTTCGGTCGGTCTCCCAATTTAGCTATCCGTGGTCCTACTTTTGCCAACAAATTAACTTAAGTTGGTTTCATACAAATTCGGTGAAGGTCTGATGAAGATATTTGGCGTTATGAGCGGAATAGCTTCTCAAAATGCAGTAAATTCCTCACTTTTAGGTTTCTAACAGTGCATTCAGCCCTTTAACTACTAGGTAGGATTGATGGAGCACCTTGGTTATTAATATTAGTTTTACAATAAGGTAATTAGATGGTGCTACTGTGTTACCGCTAGATTGTTTGCAAAAAAGTTTGTGCTCGCGAGATCTACAGCTCAAAGAGCTAATATTATTAGTTTTGAGTATGGAAGTATGGATGGTTAGTATGGATAAATTACATAGCTTGTATTTTAATGGTAGTAGTAATTAAACACACATAAAAAATAGACCATTTTTCCCAACAAAATATACTTTATGTACATCGTAAATACTGTTTGCGCACCAAAATTTGCACATCTAAATAAATTAAACTTGATTTCTATTTAATGTGCTACGAATATTAAATGGCCATTATGACCTAAAATCGTCATGTTCAACATAACTAACCTACCTAGGTTTTTAGACGCAATAAGTTTTTTAGGCGCAAGTCAAATAAGTAAGTGCATGAAAATTAAAGTTTATTTGATGAGCAATCAGTATTTTTGGTGTACATGTATTAGGTGTAAAGTGTTTGATGTAAGAATATTTATCTGATTTGCGGTTAATAATTTCCCGTATCTCAACACGATTCGGGCAATATTGATTATCAGTATTCGAGGAACATGAAGGTTGTAACTAGACGATTAGCGAACAGAAAAATATTGTTGACAGAAGTGTCCAGTTACCTCTCATTATCTGCAAAGAGTAAATTTCATGGTAAATAAATAATAACTCCAATTAATATCACAAAGACGTGTCGTTGCAAAATCAACAGAAGAACAGTTATATTAAATTTCAACCACCCAATATTAAATCACAACAGCTGTTCTTAACTTCATGAAAGGCAGAGAGGAGCAATTCCGCAAATTAACTGAATTTAATTGTATAACGGTGGACTGAAATATCATTTGCGTTCGGATGGTATTTCCATAATGACGCGGACCGTTCTCTAGGGCTGTCAGGTTTTGTTGGAGCCTCCTACGCGGGACCTCCTACGTAATGGATAACATAAATAGATACAGATGTGTGGTGTTGCGATTGTGTTTCGGTTGTGAGTGTCACTGACATTTAGAAAACATATGAAGAGTTATCCTTATCCTGTGTTGGAGATTTTATTACTAACTGAATGCCTAAGCGAGAGGTCACATTTATCGTTTAAAATTGCAGTAGTTTTTCGTATATTGATTGTAAAGCCTTCAAGTACTAGATAGTTACTACTGAAGAGGCAGTGATCAGCATACAAGCGCACCATCAATCAATAAAGTCAAATAAATGGTGCTGGTATGGATTTGGAAGTCATCGAAATCTTACACGCAAGTATCGACTCTGCCTCCCCCTCCCCTTAGTCTATCACTCTCTCTCTTACACACACACACACACACACACACACACTCCTTCTCCTTCTTCCTTTTCTCTCGTGCTCATCATTTCTGAGCATGTTCGTAATATGGATCCAAATAATAAATTATGTTTTTTTTTTTGCAAAAACCTATCTACGTTTTCCTCCATATTGCAACTGCAAGTTTTGTTGACAGCCCTACCTGCGGGACACTCCGTTGATGGCCGATATCGTCTACAATTCAGATCAATTGATTTACCTTCAATTTGATTGCTTATTCCATTTGAATAGAGCTTTCAGATCCAGTATCGATATCGGAATACAATAGTAGCTGATCTGGAAATAACTTTGCTGTGTACAACATACGCTTCACGAAGTTGCTACGCTGTTTTGTAGTTTAAATACTCCAGTTTCAAATTTAGCTAGATAGTCTTGAGGGCTGGGCTTATAAAATACAGCCCAGAATTTGAAGGAGGGAAGGGACTAAGGAGGATTAACACACCATCTAAAACATTTTCAAGCACGAGCCACGTTTTTTAGCGGGAGCAAATCCTTTGTGATTATTTTATAACCTGGAAATTCTTCTAGGGCAAACCAGACTCCTATGGGTTAGGTTAATGAGGAAACGAAGCGAAGAAGCGAAGCCAATGTCCCGCCTTGGGGGTTATTAGTTTTATACCTAATTGAAACAATCTAACTTTTATACGTAACTCCAGCACAGAAGACATAATATTACTCCAGTCTGTGACATTCAAAATGTGTCAAAAGCGCTTTTTATAGAAACTTGGTCAGTTTTTTTTTTAGTAAGCTAATGTTGGATAATTAGTACGACGATTTGATGCCACACTTTTTGGAAGGCTAGGCATTACTGGCCATATAAGATTTGAAAATAATTTACCTGCTCCAGAAACAAATCTTCTATAAAATACTTCCTTTATAATAATATATCTTCCTACTACAAACGGTAGGAAGATATCTGAATGGAATCAGAAAACTGCGTAGGCATACTTCCGAGCGATTTTTCCAACAGTTTATTTTCCTTTTCCATTTACATACGCCCAAGTTTGGCATGTGGGCAGACATTTTATCGCCGTTGCGAGAAGCTTAGTAGGTACTTTAATTCAGAGGTTCTCAAACTGGCAACGCGACTCTCAGGTGCATCGTAGCACTGATTATTAATTGCCCAGTAGCCATTAAAGAAAACAAATTTTAGAAACGGCCTTTGTCCACCCACAACGCTTTACTGGTAAAGTTAAATTATTAAATAAGAAATTTTAGGTAATCTTCCAGCTAATATAACAAAGTATAAATGTAAACATATTCATGTTCATGGCCAATTAAAAGTTTCCACAAATAGGTGGTTTATATAAAAAGACTAGCTGTACCCGCGGCTTCGCACGCGTGGTCATTTCTCCTGGAATAGTACTCTATGTACTCTATGAACTATTCCAAGGCCTAAACTACCAAATACCAACATTTGATCAGAATTCCTGCAGCCGTCAAAAAGTTTTTGATTGATTGGTCGGCTTCTACTCATTGGATTGAGATATTAAGTACACCTGTTTTTAAGTCAAACCCTAAGCTATCCAACAGTGAAAACCGCATCGCAATCGGTCCAGTAGTTTTTTTTTGTGATGCGCGAACACACATACAGACAAAAGACGTAATGAATTTAAAAAATATTATATTCTTGTTCAGTGCCATATTTAAAGTAACCTAGACCATTTTTTTTTAACTTCTTTGTACAGACTTTGTCGTTCTTATTGCTTTATTATAAGTATAGAAAAGAAGTAATGCAAAGTAAACGGACACACAAGATATATATTATATCGGCACATACGCACCAACTTAACAATTAAAAATTCCATCTTCTGAGATAAACCCAAAAGCCTGACTCGTCTGGTCACCGACAAACCATCACTAGACTTAGTACAGATACGTAACTTACCGTTTAAAAACCCACGGCGTTAAATCGCATTATTTTGATACATAAAACTAAACTAGGTCATCAAATTAAGATGGGGAGTTAGCTCTCTATGGATTGTGTCCATGTCCAGATGCTTTTAACATAAAACATAAAAGAAGTTCATAATTATTATCTTCAACAAAAATTCTGTAAATTTTGGACTACTTTGATTACAATAAAATGTAGCCGTTCTGTATTGCAAACACTTTCTAATTAGGGGCGTCGGAAAGCTTGCTAAAGGGCGCCGCGTCGTAAAGTTTGGGGTCCACCGCTTAAATTAGTTAGATAGTTGTCTCGTTATTTCCGTTTGCCGGTGCACTTTGCATATATTTGTAGTCTGTGCAGTATGGAAATGCAATTCCTGCAGTCACTGGTCGGACTAAATTGTACAAACTATTTGTTAACTTAACTTAACTTTTTTTATAAGCGTTTTTAATACCGTGAATTTAGGTACGTTTTGATCAAAGGAAACTTGCGTATTATAAGACCAAGCCATACAATAACAATTTATTCATCACATGAACAAGACATTGACTTAAAAAAACGGCCAATTGCGGCAAGCAAGCAATGGGTAAAACATACTTTATATATAATATAACATTAAGTTAATTTAAAAACATTAAATAGTAAGCTTATAAGCAGTAGCTATGTCATGGTGAAACTTAGAACGGGCTATCTATACTTATAATAAAGCAATAGGAACGAAAGTCTGTAAAAAGAAGATAATTAAAAAGAAATGGTCTAGTAGGGTACATAAAATAAACTACTGAACAAGAATATAACATTTTAATAATTCGTGTCTGCCTGTTTGTCTGTTTGTATGTCTGTATGTTTGTTCATGCATCACGTAAAAACTAATGGACCGATTGCAATGCGGTTTTCACTGTTGGATAGCTTATGTTTTGACTTAAAAACGGGGGTACTTTATATCTCAATCCGATGAGTAGAAGCCGAGCAATCGATAAAAATATATTTTGACGGTGAAGGAATTTTGATCAAATGTTGGTATATTGGTATTTTAGGTCCTGGAATATCACAAAGAGTACTTTTGACCTACAGAAATGACCACGTGTGCGAAGCCGCGGGTATTAGCTAGTCACAATTATTTTTCAACTGACAGCTGTCAAATTATTTACAAAAAAAATATTGTTTTATTTTCTAGTTGGAACCATGTTCCAAATTTCTAGACAGTTCAGTTCAGTTCAGTTACAGCGTGATTGAAATAACATAAAGTTAAGTATCAATTAAAAAAATTTTTTTTAATGAATTTATTATGATTTACTTTCAACTATGTATTTCTTTAAAATATAATGTTATATGTTGTTAGATTCGGGGAAAATATTTAACATTTTTTCAATGATGAAAATGAAAAATAATGGCTGAATAGCTGGCCAGCCACAGAAAAAAAAAACAAAATAGGCGGGAGAGCGGCAATCCGATCTTCATTTGTTTTTTCAAGTTGTATAGTTTTGTTTATACTTCCGTAGAGCAGAGATTTGTATTGACACACACACAGATGACTGTGTTCATCTGAGCCAGATATGGATTTAACGCCTGATTTCATAAGAGAAGAAGCTAGAGCAGTAGTGGAAAACCTTTTACCGCATAAATCAAAACAAAGATACCAAAAATCGTACGACGGTTTTATGAAATCGTTATCAGAAAACGTTTTGCTAATATATTTCAAAGAATTATCAAAGACTTACAAACCTTCAACATTATGGAGCGTGTATTCTATGTTAAAGAGAACATTAAGTACTATACACAATGTAAATTTAAAGGCTTTCGAGAGACTATCATCGTTTCTCAAAAGGCAATTAAAATTCACTCATTTTTTCTTTAGCTAATTAATTATTATTTTTTACTTTCCTCGTATTCTTAATGAAAAGCACAGTGTTTACCTCTGGTGAAAGTAACTTATGTAGTGCCAAGACGGGGTTCGGTGCCAATAATTCGAGGGACTAAATACGAGTAAGTTACTTTCACTCCTTGGTTAACAATGTCCTATTACAAAATACAACTATCTACTTATCACAATAAGAAAGAGGTAAAGCTATCAACTCAGAGGATACACTTGGATTACTCAGACAATCTGAACATGTGCCGGGCAAATCCCATCGAATTGACAAAGATTACGCCGACCAGACTTCCGAATCTTCGTCTACTCTGAAATATCTTAACGCCGTGGGAATCGATAGTCGTGGGTGGGACGGTCGGCGACCGAAGTTGATTTCTGAACATCGATTCATTAGAAACACTTTGGTTTTTTAAGTAAACGATTTAAATTTATAAATTAAAAATCTAGAATAGACGGTCGATGTTTACTTTTCATAGTTAGGTTCCAAAATAGACATAGTTCACCAACGCGCCATTGCACCTACATTAAATAAATTTCAAACATTTATTAAACTTTAAAAACTTTAAAACCATACTTTAATTTTGATTAGGAACCTACCTACACAACTGTACATGTTGAGGTACATGAAAACGTATACATAATATTTTGATGGCACTATTTTTTTTACGTCCAACTATAAGATAGAAATAAAGGTTATCATTTTAATAATTTCATTTTTCTTATAGGTTCTCAAAACGACAAGCGCGAGCCCCTGAAATCATGAACGAAGTGAGCACTTACCGCGATCCGCTGATGTACAACGAATGGCCGGTGTACACAGCCGTACCACGAGCAGCACCTAGGTACGTGATTTCTGTGACAACGTCATCATTGTAACCCGTCATGAACGAAGTAAGCACCTAGAACGACCCGCTGATGTACAACGAAAGGCCGGTGTACACAGCTGTACTACGAGCTGCGCCTAGGTACGTGATTTCTGTGACAACGTCATCATTGTAACCCGTCATGAACGAATCGAGCACATACCGCAATCCGCTGATGTACAACGAATGGATGGTGTAAATACAACGCTGTGCCACGAGCGATGTCATAATTGTAACACATTATAACTATAATGTAACAACATCAATGACTTCAATTTCTTTTTAAATGGCTTGTGAGGGGTTGAATGCCACAATTTAGCCAACGTCGATGGATAGAGTAGAAGTCAAACGCTGGAGATGGCCAGTAAATCTAGATTTTATCAAATTTGTAATAAGCTGGATCCGATGATTGACTTACGATTTATGTGGCAGGTTTCGCTACCAGTACCCGTCGGTGCCTCGCGAGGCGTACGGCAGAGTCCTCACCAAAGCACCGCCCAATGTAGTACGTACACCGGACTATGATGAGGTAAGTAATAATATGAAGAATTTTGCACCAATTGTGCCGACGCACTTAAATGTGCAGGGTTAGCTTTACACCATTTTTTTTTCTCCATGCGCACGAGCCGGCACAGCGGCGCAGCAGTAGTACTATTATTTATTCTATGGTAGCAGCGAGATTCGGTACACAAGCGCCTGAGTGCACTGCGCTGAGGGGAAAGGAAATGCGCAGTGCGTGGGCTGTGAGCTCTATGTGAATACTACAATAGTTTGTAGTAAAAGCTGAAAGATGGACTGGTATATTTAATCACGCATTTATCTTTAAATGTTTGAACCAAAAACTAGCTTCAAATGAATTGACTAACATAATACTACTGAAACAATTTTCATGGAAATTATATGGAAACATCGAAAGACACTGTCAAATAAAAAAAAAACATCCAAATTAACCCATTGTTCCATTGTACAACATTGTCCCGTCATTGTCCCATCTTCTTTCATCCCCGTCAAGTTTCAACTACGAAGGCTGCTGCTGATTTCGCAACTCATTTAGGCTGCTTTCAGAGCAATGCGAAAAGATGGTCCGTGTGACTGTCCGCCCTGCATCGAATAAACAATAGTACGACATAACCGTAATCCGCAGCAGCGCTCTACGTGGAGCGTGTTTTTTACGGAGCAATCTGCGTCGCTGTAAAAAGATCCGTGCGGACGGAGCAAAAGCGGAAGAAATTTCGTGCAGCAACATGAAATTTCTTGTGTGTATTTACATACGGTTAAATAATAGAGAATAAGCGCCCTTCTCGCGATGCGGCCTCAGCTTTTTACATGCTATTTTTATCCTTTTCCTTTCATAAAATTATCGTTTGACACGCGAGGGTGACGAGAACTAAAAATGCATCATTAGATTATTCAAATTCAAAATTCGCATTATATTTAAATAAGTTGATCATGGTTAGTAAAGTGCAAAATTCAATTGAAAAGTTAATTCCTCTACCCAGAATTGTACCCGTTTATTTAAGAGAAAAGATATTTTATCTGTAGCTCAAAAAAGGGCCAGAGAGAATAAACATCATCCGCCCATTGCCCCATATATTTTGTATAAATGCTTTAGTTATTTTTGTATTTTTGTTCTATGTGGTGTACAATAAAAAGTTATCTATCTATCTATCTATCCTTTGATGTTATTGTCTCAAGAATAATACTTTGCTACCATATGGGTCCTCGCTAACTTGAATTCAAATCTTATTAATATAAGCAAAACAATTGGTTGGTCAGGATTATATTTTCAAGCTCAACAACTAAGTAAACCAAAACCAAAGTAATTTGATCTGAACTTGAAAACCAATTTCCAAAGTTCGCAACTTAATCAATTGATTATTTTTAACATCTTTGACCTAAGAGTTTTTATTCGTAAAATGTTACAGATTGGTAACTTGGTGCAATTCCAACGGAAATTGGACCGCTTTCTTTGATTAACTAGTTATTTATTAAGTAAGTATTAGTAAAAATCGAAGAAATGTATTACTGAATCGAACAATATCGTTTTTTAATTCTATGATTCGTTCCATTGAGATGAATGGATCCTGGAACGAAACAATGGACATGTCGAATTATTATGAATTATAATTATTTGATTACGTAAATATGAACATTCTTACACCAATCACCCTAAAGTAAATCAACTGCAGCGAGTGAGATATTGAAATAAAATATATCTAAAGGGAATCCTTACATTTTACTACAGAGCATGGCCTACAAGTGAAAGAACCACGAACTCACAGCGTTTGTGTTGAAATACCTCAAAAAATTGTTTTTTAAGGTTTAATCAGTGGCCGCGGTTTTGCGTTTTTTCACTTATTTTTCACTGCCACAACCACTGATCAGTATGTGAGTAATAATGCCGTTGTCATGGGCCACAACGGATATAAGCCCTTTACCCGTCAGCTGTTGTCCCGAGACCTAAAGAGGCCTCGTTCAGAGGCGAACCACCATGTATTGCTATCAGAAGTATCTGTAAGGGGATAGGGGGCGGGGGGTGGGGGGGGGGGGCAAAATTAGTACCCATGCAAAGCCGTGCGGCACAGCTATAGCTAATAATATAAAAATAAACTCTGTTAACATTTAGGATTTTGATTTGATAAAGGGCTTAATCGCTGTTTTTAAAATAAATAAATTATAGTGTAAATAAACTAAAAAACACGCATTATACCATTAAACAGAACTAATAAGTAAAATATAAATTTCAATCTATCTATCTATTATATACTATAATAAAACTATAACTGGGCTAAATCTGTACATTAAATATTTTTTGAAAATTTTAATTGAGATAAACTTCAAAATCGATAAGGAGTGCAAAAAGTTTTTATTTTAATCTTTTGTCTTTCTGTCTCTTTGAACACGCATCACGATGAAACTACCAAACGGATTTTGATACAACTTGGCACAATCATAGCTGATGTTATAGATTAACATTTAGAATAATAATAACAATAGAACTTTTTATCACGAAAAAATGAAGGGTTCCTGCAGGATTAGGGTTGAAAGTTAATTGTGTGTGTTTTCGTTATTTTTTTGGTTGAAAGCTAATTTGATTGAGATGGTCAACAACTCCAGCGCATGAACCAAACAAATCAAAGTTCTGCCTCCAATTTAACTAGATGGCGCTGATTGACCTTAAAACACGCAAGCATTTCATTCACTGCAACCAAGCGTGCCGCTAAATTCAAATCTGCAAACTTTTCGAATTCGGATCACATTACTTTGTTTAATTTTTTACTTTGCAAATTTGTTAGTTTTATCTGAAGTGCATGTTTAAAAAAGAAATAAATTATCGTTTATTAATTACAATCCCTCATAAAAAGTGCTCTCTTGCGGCTGTTTGTATTGGTAACCAAACTGCTTACTGTTTCACATTTTTAACCCCTGAACAAACAGATAGGTGTTATAAGTTTAGGGTGTTTATCACTTAGTGTGTGTGTGTGTGTGTGTCTGTGTGTGTGTCTGTGTGTGTGTGTGTGTGTGTGTGTGTGTGTGTATGCGTGTGCGTGTGTGTGTGTGTGTGTGTCTGTGGCATCGTAGCTCCCAAACGAATGGACCGATTTTGATGTTTTTTTTTGTTTGAAAGCTGATGTGGTCGAGATGGTTCTTAGATATATGGGGAATGGGAGGGAAAGGGGGAGGTGAGAAAAGAGGGGTGAGAATCGTAGCTTCTAAACGAATGGACCGATTTAGCTGGGGTTCTTTATGTTTGAAAGCTGGGGTAAACAAGATGGATCACGCATAAAGAGTCTAATACGGGTATATATTAGAGTTCGATTATAGCACAATGGAGTATCCTACTTCCTTAACACGGGTGTAAGTATTTTTATTGTAAGACCTCTACACTAGAGAGCGTAGTATCTGTACTTATAATAAAGCATTGTGAAAAAAGTCTGTACAAAGAAGATAATTAAGGTTTGATTTAAAAACTGGGTAACTTGGTATCTTAGGGCCTGGCGCGCACTGCCTTGCGGTGGAACGCGGTGCGTTTATTCTACCGTTTATTTCATATTGTATTATATGCGTTTATTTCACCGCAATACGTGCACTTCTATGACACTCCGTACTTCACAGAATATGCTTTATAAAAACGCAAGGCAGTGCGCGCTAGCCTTATGCCGATGATTAGATGCCGAGCAATTGTTAAAAAACTACTTGACGGCAGAACGAATTTTGAAGAAATGTATTTAGTATAATATTGTACTTTGTAGGTACTTTTGGTCCTGGAATAACACGTGTGGGCTACTTTTAAATGAAACGACCACGCGGGCAAAGCCGCGGGCACAGCTAGTTTAGGAATAAAGTTCAAGTTTCAATATAATAAACTTACCTAATGTCATTGTAAAAAGAAGCGTGGGGTGCTCAATATTAATTGTTATTTATTTTTTACCATGATATGTTTCTATTTCTATTTCGAATTACAGAGTTAGTGCAAGAAAATAGAAAGCACCCCAGGCATTAGAGCGTTAGAGTTATAGAGTTTCATTTAGAGTTGATGTTAAATATTTCGCCCGCTGCGTGAAACATTCTGACGAACGAACATTATGTCCATTTTGTACATTTTGACACTCGCGCCTTCTGAGGCTTGACATCGACCCGGTTTGTACTCTGAATGATGGGATTTTCGTGAGAGTAACTGAACGATGCAAAATTGAAAACAGAAACAAATGAGAGTCATTTTGAATTTGCGTGGATCTTTAGGGATTTATACTCAAGTGATAAAAAGATGTCAGATCTCTTTTCATCCTAAAAGAATAGCTCACAAATTGGAAGAATATATACTGGCTGAATAATATAGTCAATTGATAAAAAAATGACAGAACTCTTTTCATCCTAAAAGAATATCTCACAAATTGGCAGAATATAATACTGGCTGAATAATATAATAATGTCAAAATGGCGCTAACAGTTTCGAAACGAGCCTTTGATGCGATCCTCTTTTGTTTCAGCTTGCGTCCATTGTGAGCGGCGTTTTTGAACGAAACGCGATCAGGGTTCTTTATTATGTCGTAGTAATGTGCTGCTTAAAGTAGATAATTAAGTTTCCGTTTTCAAAGGCTCACATCCTATTAGAAATAAACAAACAAAAATCAACGAACAGGTCAAGCTACAACAACAACAGGAAGACAGTTTTATTTCAATGTTTGAATATGTGGATTTTTAGAAAAAAAACAGCCAAGTGCGTGTTGGATTAGTTTAACAAACCAGGAAAAGCGTGCTGGTTAAATAACCAGGAGTCGTAATCAGCTTCCTGTGAATCTACAATTCAGCAAGTAAATGTACTTTGGATTGACAGTAGGTATGTAGGTAAACGAATGTGCTGACTACAAATCGTTGATTACAAATGAGATGGGGATGGGTGTGAGGCGATAGAAACATAGGTATCTACTGTTCCACTTGTGTAGTCTAACTAAGCACCCCCATTTGCATTTCGCGTTGCAGACAAGCTTGGGAGGGCGCAGGCAATTCAGTTTAATAGATACCTATCTTCAGGGCCATTTTGGGGCAGCTTTCAGGTTAGTATAGTATAGGTATATAGCACAAGTTAGATTTATAGTGGTAGACTTTTTACGCAAGAGTCCGCCTGGGGAAGTACGTCTCTTTTGTTAGTTATTAACCGTTAAAAAGTAGTGTGCAAACATTTCTGTGTTTCGGTTAATAATAATATATTCAGGGCCATTATTCTCTATTGCAGACACGTTACGCGCCGCGTTAAGATATCTGCGTGGAATCGTATGGCAAATGCTGTACTGACGTCACACGTTTTCGGCAAGGAATTTCATGCGGCATAGTGAATAAGCGCCCAGGACAATTACCTAGCCCCAAACCAGGATACCCGGAACTATGGGCACTAGATAACGAATAAACACATATATAGATACAAATATTACATCTCATGATTCGGAATGCTCATCACTCAAATGATTTCACCGTGCGGGATTCGAACCCGCGACCGTTTGATTTCGTAGTCAGGGCCACTTCTATTCTTTATTTCATAAAGCTAATTCCAATATTTTGGAATTTATTGATGTTTTTGATACCGACCCGCTTTCTTTGCGGCCCCAGTGTATATAGATGTGGTAGGTAGTGCTATTATTATTCTGGTGAAACACCCAAATATACACTTGCTAATGAGTCAAACTATAAAATATACGACACCTTTTGCTCATAATTGTATTGAATAAGTTGTCTCGCCATACTTCCGCACATTCAGTAACACTGTAACTCCAAATATATCGTACAAAAAAATCCTTTATTGCTCACATACTCCTGGCACAATAAGCTACACCTCTTTTGCCAACTCAACAAGTACCCATTTCCTATCTACCTCAATTTTCTCACAAAAGGTTGGCAGTGCCGTAATGGCAGCGGTGACCTTTGACACAGTTACCCACCTAAGGTATAAACAAAGAGACCAGCGTACGGCAGGGCGTACGGCGAAGCGGGCGAGCGGCGTTTATGTGAAATACTTCGTAGGCGTGCAAGTGCAAGTCAAAGGCAATGATGGCAACTGGCAAGACGCGTTTCACTGCACACTGCGCGCCCTGTCGTCCGCTCTCCGTACACCCATCACTGAGGCCCACTCAACTTTCGCCTCAAATACGTGTCCGTAGTTATAGTAATGCATTCAAATGGCGCTGCACATCTTGCTCGCCCGGCCCGCCGTACGCTCAGTTTTGAGGCTTTACAATACGGTCTATTAATTTTATTCTGTGATACGGTGACTTCCCTCCCCCCGAGACGTACTTACTGACGTTTATACGAGTTTGAGTCAAAAGCTGACGGACTATAAGCGAAACGGTTCGTTTCTATTGTCCGCAGCGCTTCACATCTATCGCTCTTATGCTCGGATAGTCCGCATTCGAAATCTTCATGCTTAACATCGAGAGTGCGGCCGCCCGTCCATCTGGTTTTCGTTCTAGCGAATGAAATGGAGAGCTACAGGAAAATGGGAAGGAGGAGCAGCGCACATGTCATGCGTCAGCACGTATTTACAAGATAAGGTTTTTGTGTCAAGGCAGTTTGCCGCCGCACGCCCCGCTCTGTACTGTTTTTGTCTGAACCCTAAGCAACAGAGCCTGTGACCGAAAGGTCATTATGAGCAGGATGGACTCCCACACTCGCACTATTAGTCTTGTAGTTGTAGGCGGAAGGTTGGTTCCTGGAAGATTGTGGCTTCAGTGGGCCGCTAAAGTTCAGTTTTATGCCTATGTAGGAAGGAAATTCGGTTCAGGTTGAAGGGAAATTAGCAATAACATCGCCCAACTTCGGGCCTAATAGAATACTTACCAAACATTGCTGCGTAGGTGTCGGACAAGAGTCCCAGAATCCAATGGACTAATTTCAGTTGGTAGTACTTACCGAGTAGGCACTGTTACCAAACTTGTACTAAGGAAAGTGTCATAGAGTAACACTCAGCCTTTCAATAGCAAAGTGTCTTATTTATGTAACTTGTTTGGGTTATGGTCACAACCATAAATACAACCGCTGAAAGCGCACTTCTTACTTGAATCCAAAGAAAAGTTAGTAGGTACAAATCTGGACAAAAAAATGTACGGCCAATAAAAATCAATTATTTTTATTTATAAAAAACACATTATGAAGTTGTACATTTACTCATGGTTTCCACAATGGTCAAGCATGTCTCGTGGGGACCTTACTTGCCGTGTCACCAGATAATATACGTGTATAATTATTTTTATCTATGTACACTCATATCGTAAAATCCGGATTATGAACTCAACTAGCTTAGTAACTAAAAAAAAACACGCCTGCCCGGACAAAAATAACGTATGCCAAAATTACATAACTACTGTTGGAGTGTGCTTATCAAGGCCTTCAATTTGATACCCATATTGTAAATAAATAAGAATCCTAAAAACAATACTCTTCTTTTGTGCAGTCGTATAAAAATGGTGGCATAATGACAAACTTTACGCACGGCACGTCCCTAATAAGTAAAAATATATATTAAAGCACACTTTTTTTGAACCAAACGGTTATTTTTTTTCATTGATGCACAGTTATGGCCCCAACAAACGAGGGTTTTAGCTAAAAAAAACACACAGTTTGACCTGACCAAGGAGCTTTTAATTCTGTGTGACCGGTTATTATCTATGCAGCGACTGCTGGACTCATAGACAACTGCATATTACTCTGGACTCGATTACGGCGCAATAATTTACATTATTAATTTATTCTACTCAGCCACTGCTGGGTATAGGCCTCCTCTCTTTCACACCATTTGTTCCGGTCCTGTGCAAGTCTCATCCAGTCTATTCCTGCGTGCCTAACAATGTCATCTGACCATCGGGCTGGTGGTCTGTCCCGTGAATGCAGCGCTCCTCTACTGCCACCACTCCGTTATCGCCTTGTGAACCAACCCGTTTGATCACCCCGTCTTGCCAAGTGTCCAGCCCATCTCCATTTAAGCTTTGCTATCCGTATACTTACATCTTCGACTTTAGTACGACGTCGAATTTCTACGTTCGGTATACGGCATCTGCCTGCTAGAGCAGACTTATGCCTAGCATGGCGCGCTCCATTGCTCTCAAAACAACTCGTACTTTATACATCTGCTCTTTTGTGAGCGGCCATGTTCGGCACCGTAGGTTAAAATGGGGAGGACAAATTGGGATGTTTGATTTGAGGACGTCATCAAGTTTTCCACAGGCGGCCCGTCTAAGTTGCGCGCGCCTAGAGATCTCCTGCATGTGAGAGCCCCCGTCAAAAGATAAACGTTGTCCAAGATAGATGTATTCAATTTCTACCTCTACAGAGCATCAACGAATACATTAAGTCTTTGTGACGGTTGGTTTTTCATGACTTTAGTCGTGGACTTATTCATCTTAAGACCGACGCTCTCAGACGCCTCATGCAGCTCAATGAGCATACGTTGGAGATCCACAGAGGTCTCGGCCACCAAGATGAGGTCATCGGCAAAACGCAGGTGCGACATGTATAGGCCGTTAATATTAACATCTTTCTCATTCCAATACAAGGTCTTTATGATGTATTCCAAAACGCTTGTAAATGACTTGGGCGAGATGGTGTCACCTTGCCTTACGCCCCTATGAATTGGAATAGAGTCAGATAGTCTGTGCATGCGCACATGTATTATCGCGGTCCTTTACTGCTCCCGGAGGATTTCCACATATCGCTTGTCAGTGCCGCAACACTGGAGAGAATGAAACACGGCCCAGTGTTCGACACGGTCAAAAGCCTTTTCGTAGTCGCCAAAGGTGAAACACAAGCGCCTGTTATATTCTCTGCATCTCTCCATGAGTTGCCTGAAAGCGTGAATGTGGTCCATAGTCAAGAAGCCAACTTGTTCTACATGTTGGTATTCGTCAAGAGGGTGGGATAATCTGTTACACAGGACCTTAGCGAACAGTTTATAAACCTGAGAGAGGAGGCTTAATAACCAAAATCCAACCAACCATCCAACTATGTTTTTTTTTTGTCTACCGGTTGGTCTAGCGGCTAGAGACCCTACAACGAAATCAAACAGTCGTAGGTTCGAATCCCGTAAGGTGCAATCATTTGTGTGATGAGCAGAAATGTTTGTTTCCGAGTCATGGATGTTATATTTGTATCTATGTATGTTTATCCGTTGTCTAGTACCTACAGGGTATCCTAGTTTGGGGTTAGGTAATTGGTGTGAATTGTCCGAATATTATTATATAAGTACTGTGTTTGTGTTGGACAAAAATCTTATTCTGGGAAAAATGACTGACAGCAATGCTATTGAGGAGAATTTGACTCCACCGGACATTATTGAAACGGCAATGAAAATAACGAACGTTTTTCTACCAGCAAATTCAAGAAAATATTAAGAAAAATATTTTTTATATTAAATATAGATAGGTAGACCTTCCTCTAAGTAGATAAAGTAGTTTATGAAACGTCACATAACTAGGTATTAAACACTATTAAACTAAACACTATTTATTATTGTGATATTATTAAAATTCTCGCCTGCGGCTCGGTTTTTCATCGACTTCAGAAAAGGACACCGGTTATATGTCGGCTGTCGGTTTTTTTTTTTATGTTTGTCGGCGATATCTCCGTCAATTGCGGACCGATTTTAAAAATAAATTTTTGTTTGAAAGTGTATACTTTCCAGGTGGTTCCATATAAATTGTATCAAAATTGGTTCAGCTGTTTTTCGAGAATAAATAGTTTTGTAGTTCAAATATATATAATAGTTTAAATATTTTGTGTATATCTCTAAGTTTTCTAAACCGATTTAGATGGTTGTTTTTTTATTCAAAAGGGTAAACTTTCCGTGTAGTCCCATATAAACTTCATAAAAATTGGTTCAGTAGTTTTATTAGAAAATCTATTTGTTTTATAGCTCTTTAATATCTTGGGATTTCTGAACCGAATTAGATGATTGTTTTTACTTGAGTAAGAAGACGTCTAGTGTGGTACTGTATAAATTTCATCAAAATTGGTTTAGTAGCTTTAAACAAGCTTTAATTTAATTCACTGTGTTATAATGTTTAGGACTGGATTGCAAGTCAATTTTGAACAGTTTAAGGACGTCCAAAGATGCTGAAGTTTTGCGCATGGGTGTAGTTCTGATGACAATTAAAAACTACAGTAGTAGTAGTAGTAGTAGTAGTAGTAGTAGTAGTAGTAGTAGTAGTAGTAGTAGTAGTAGTAGTATTCAAAGGAACTACACAATCGGATGATGGAATCTCTTCAAGTTTGGGCTCATTTAGTTTTTCTTAATGAGATCATGTCTGGTTTTATGTGGTATCAAGGGTCTGATGATGGAGCCACAGGAAGGTAGTCACAGGAACTCAACAACAAAATAATGGGACCCCTTCGAGTTTGGACTCATTTGGTTTGTCTTGGTGAGTTCTCTGGTTTTATGTGGTATCCAGGGTCTGATGATGGAGCCGGAAGGAAGTCACAGGAAATCAACAACAAAATGATAGAACCCCCTTCGTGTTTGGGCTTATTTGGTTTGTCTTGATGAATTTTCTGGTGTTATGTGGTATTCAGGGTCTGATGATGGAGCCGGAAGGTAGTCACAGGAACTCAACACCAAAATGATGGAACCCGTTCGAGTTTAGGCTCATTTGGTTTGTCTTGATGAATTCTCTAGTTTTATGTGGATCCAGGGTCTGATGATGAAGCTGGAAGGTAGTCGAAGGAACTCAACAACAAAATGATGGAACCCTTTCGAGTTTGTGCTCTTTTGGTTTGTCTTGGTGAGTTCTCTGGTTTTATGTGGTATCCAGGGATGATGGAACTGGAAGGTAGTTAAAAGAACTCCACAACAAAATGATGGAACCCCTTCGAGTTTGGGCTCATTTGGTTTGTCTTGATGAGTTCTCTGGTGTTATGTGGTTTTCAGGGTCTGATGGTGGAGCCGGAAGGTAGTAGTACAGGAACGCAACTACAAAATGATGGAAAATAGTCAAAACTAATTCAGTTGTTACATATGTAGGTGTTTATTCATCCTTGGTTTCAATTTACCAACGCTTTGAATTTAAAGTGAGTGAGTGTCTACTATTTTCTTTGGCATATATTCTTTACAATGTTTTCTTACGCCACTAAAAATCAAAAAAAAAAAAAAAAAAAAAAAAAAAAAAAAAACGGCCTCTTAGTAGAAATGTTATTTTGTAAACAACCACTTAAAATAATAAAATAATTACAATTGAGCCAGATCAAAATCACTTTTTCGAAATTACCAATGTAATAATAATGTATAAATACAACATAAGATAAGAAAGAGTGTTTTGATGGCGGTGCCAATCCCAGGCGCATTTAAATCTAATATCTTTGCTAACTTAATACATACCTATCTACGTACGAAGCAATATGCAGTTGTCTATGACGCACCCTCATACAAAACACCAAACGCAGAAGAGACAAAACAAGAGACTCACACGAGCAGACTTTGACTTTCACACGTTCACAAACCGATTAACACGAATACAGCAATCTAGTAAATGATAGTAATTTTTGTAGTTAATTACTTTAAAAGCTTATTATTTTATATAGCATGTCAAGCCGTTTAAGACATTATCTTTTTGAATAAGCTCAACTATATTAATAATTATGGCTCGGCTTGGCACCGCCTTCAAAAAACTCTTTCTTATCTTATGTTGTACAAGCTTACCCGCCCGCGACTTCGTCCGCGCGGACTACAGTTTATCGCGAAAAAAGCATCCTACTTACGTTCTTCTAGATCTAGGATATTAAAAATCAATGCAGAATTAGACTTCTTGGTTATGGCCTCCGTGGCTTGTTGACTTAATCTGTGGTACCAACGCTCTTAATGATTTTTGACGGACTTGTTATTTCGTTTCCATGGCAACCGTTCCTTACAGCGAGTATTCAACATGTTCTAGTTTTCCCGTGGAAAAATCCACAGAATTCGTGGAATTTTCCGGGAGAATAAGTATATTTTTTATTCTAGGGTATAAGCTATCTTTATTCCAAATTTCATCGAAATCCGTCCAGCGGTTATCGCGTGAAAGTTCCCCAAACAAACAAACGTTGGTAATTTCGAAAAATTTATTCTATTTTGGATCATTTGTAATTATTTCATTATTTTTAGTGGTTGTTTACAAATAACATTTCTATTATGATTTCGTTCTTTTTTTTTGAAGTAGTTATTTGTTATGCAAGGCTGCAAAGTGATTTTTTGGCGAGAGTACTTGTATTGAAACCTGAGCAAGCGAAGGATTCTAGGATTGAACCACGAGCGTAGCGAGTGGTTCAACTATAGAATCCTGAGCGTAGCGATTTCAAAAGTACGAGACGCCAAATAACTTTGCTGCCGTGCGCAATACAAAACTTTTCACCTCACTACAGCGAGGAAAATGAAAGAAAAATAGTGTTTATAATCATAATCATAAAAAATGGGCCGTCGCGGAATGCCTGGCAGATGTTTAAACATAATAGAATAGAGTCCAACAGAATCGAATAGAATAGATTCGAAAAGAGTCGAATAGTGTCTAATAGAATAGAGTAGAATAGAGTAGAATAGAGTAGAACAGAGTAGAACAGAGTAGAACAGAGTAGAACAGAGTAGAACAGAGTAGAACAGAGTAGAACAGAGTAGAACAGAGTAGAACAGAGTAGAACAGAGTAGAACAGAGTAGAACAGAGTAGAACAGAGTAGAACAGAGTAGAACAGAGTAGAACAGAGTAGAACAGAGTAGAACAGAGTAGAACAGAGTAGAACAGAGTAGAACACAGTAGAACAGAGTAGAACAGAGTAGAACTGGGGAGAACAGGGGAGAACAGGGGAGAACAGGGGAGAACAGGGGAGAACAGGGGAGAACAGGGGAGAACAGGGGAGAACAGGGGAGAACAGGGGAGAACAGAGGAGAACAGAGGAGAACAGAGGCGAACAGAGGCGAACAGAGTAGACCAGAGTAGACCAGAGTAGAACAGAGTAGAACAGAGTAGAACAGAGTAGAACATAGTAGAACAGAGTAGAACAGAGTAGAACAGAGGAGAACAGAGGAGAACAGAGGAGAACAGAGGAGAACAGAGGAGAACAGAGGAGAACAGAGGAGAACAGAATAGAAAAGTGTAGTAGAATATAATTGAAAATGAAAAGAGGCGAATAGAGACGAATAGAGTCAAGTAGAGTAGAATCGAATCGGATAATAATATAATATAAATTAGTAATAAAGTATTTTCAGTGGATTGTCGGTATAGAAAATTATTGAATAGAAAGGTTCGAATTTTAAAAACACTTTCCACGCTAGCGGGTAAAATGCAATTTTGCACTCAGATTGCGAATAACAAACAGAATCTTTCCGCGCTTGTGAGGTGAAAAATATTTTATTAAACTCACGTTCGTGTTTTAACAACCCCCGTTATGCAACCGTTTCATATTTATTAGGTACCTGTTATTATGAAATTGTTTATTATAATGTGGTAGGTTTTCAAGGCTCGATAAGACAATAGTAAACACAGTGTTTTTTTTACATAAGTACAAATTTCTGATAGTTATTTTTTGGTTAGTTAGGTACCTACTAATTGTGATAATCTTTTCAGTTATGTTTCAATGTCGGCATTTGAAATTTAATAGCAGCCAATTTTTCAATGGCTGACAGAAAAGAATTTAAAGATTTCAAAACTATTTTGTAGAGAGGTAGCATAATTTCTGATAGTCTTTTAACAAATCCGTACCAGTAATAAAAGTGAAACGTTGTCTGTTTGTTTGTTTGTTTGTTTGGGGAGCTTTCACGCGATAACGGCTGGACGGATATTGATCCAATTTAGAATGAAGATAGCTTATACCCTGGAATAAAACATAGGATACTTTTTATCCCGGAAAATTGTAAGTTTCCACGGGAAAACTGGAAAATGTTGATTACTCACAGTAAGGAACGGTTGTTATCACAGAATGGTCTGTGGTTGCCATGGAAACGAAATAACAAGTCTGTCATAAAAACATCAAGAGCATTGGAGCACCTACTTTTGCACTGGTGCTTTTTTTCGCGATAAACAGTAGTCCGCGCGTACGAAGTCGCGGGCGGGAAAACTAGTTGGAAATAAAACAGTTTAATAAATATGAAATAAGGTACTTAGATTTGGATTTACATAAATAGCGGAGGTTCGCCTTCAACTCATTTTTTAGGATTCCGTACCTCAAAAAGAAAAAAGGATCCCTTACAGGATAACTTTGTTGTCGTTCGGTCCGTCCGTCCGACTACCGTCTGTCAAGACCCTTTTTCTCAGGAACGCGTGGAGGTATCAAGTTGAAATTAATATTAAATACTTACGTCTGCAATCCCTTAAAACTGTGAAAAAAAAAACAAATTTCTAAGTCAAAGCAATCAAAAGATACGGCCGTTTATGCTTCATATTTGGACATTTTCGCACTCTCGCATGGGAATCAATACCTATAGGGTACTTCGCGTTGACCTAGAATCATGAAATTTGGCAAAAAGCAATTTCTTATAGAACAAGCGAAGGTGAAAATCCGAAAACCTTAAATTTGTTGTTACAAATCACAAAAAAATACTTATTGAGAAAACTTTTGGACTCGATTTCCTTGATGAACGAACTATTTCATACCTACAAGTTTGTACGGAACCCTCAGGGCGCAAGTCAGACTCGCACTTGGTCGGTTTTTGTTATGGCATAAATTATATTCGGCCTGTGCCTAATTAAAGGACCTAGTCACTTTTCCCGCCATTCAAAATCTCAACTGAAGTGACGCACGCCGAAAGCGAAAGGTAATCTAATACCTACCTACCTTAATTAATTAACCACTTAGATGCGAATTTAATTTTACAATTAATTGTCTTTCAAGGGTGCGTAAGTAAACCTAAGTAATAAAGGAAGGAACCCTTAGATCTAAGGAAATTTTCTTAAAGGCCTTCTTAAAAATGAAACATAAATAACTTTTGAATATCTAAGCTTATAGTTCTTTAAATTTTTATTTGACTGACTGCCGTGGGTTTTTATTTGTCTGACTGACGTGGGTTTTTATTTGTGTGACTGCCGTGGGTTTTTATTTCTCTGACTGCCGTGGGTTTTTATTTGTCTGACTGACGTGGGTTTTTATTTGTCTGACTGCCGTGGGTTTTTATTTGTCTGACTGACGTGGGTTTTTATTTGTGTGACTGCCGTGGGTTTTTATTTGTCTGACTGACGTGGGTTTTTATTTGTCTGACTGCCGTGGGTTTTTATTTGTCTGACTGACGTGGGTTTTTATTTGTCTGACTGCCGTGGGTTTTTATTTGTCTGACTGACGTGGGTTTTTATTTGTCTGACTGCCGTGGGTTTTTATTTGTCTGACTGACGTGGGTTTTTATTTGTCTGACTGCCGTGGGTTTTTATTTGTCTGACTGACGTGGGTTTTTATTTGTGTGACTGCCGTGGGTTTTTATTTGTCTGACTGATGTGGGTTTTTATTTGTGTGACTGCCGTGGGTTTTTATTTGTCTGACTGCCGTGGGTTTTTATTTGTGTAACTGCCGTGGGTTTTTATTTGTCTGACTGACGTGGGTTTTTATTTGTCTGACTGCCGTGGGTTTTTATTTGTCTGACTGCCGTGGGTTTTTATTTGTCTGACTGACGTGGGTTTTTATTTGTGTGACTGCCGTGGGTTTTTATTTGTCTGACTGCCGTGGGTTTTTTCCCTATTTTAGCTTTTTAATGTTATGTATAACCTACCATGTTACGTCTCACGCCCAAATCTTAAAATGCGTCTATAGTTGCCTATGGAAGCCTGACACCTTAAACAAGTGCAAAATAATATCTCTTGGCCTTTCTGCACAGCACTAATCCACAAAACTATAAAAATCTATCTATTATCTAATCTATTACAAAACTATACTTGCGACCCTGCCAGGATTCGAACCTGGAATCTTCTGATCCGTAGTCAGACGCGTTATCCATTGCGCCACAGGGCCGTTCTAGCGAATGCTCCAAAATAACAAATACGTTTCGTTATTTTTGTACATTAATATTATTGTACGTGCATGTATTGACTAGCTGTGCCCGCAGCTTTGCCCGCTTGGTCACTTATAGTTAAAAATAACCTACTAGTATGCGCTATTCCAGGCCCTATAAAGTACAAAATTCAAAATTTAATTCAGCTCTATCTGATATATTTTTAAGGATTTTTTATTTATATCGGTTTAAGATACCAAGGTTACCCCAGTTTTTAAGTCAACACCTAAACTATCCAACAGTGAAAACCGAATTGCAATCGGCGCAGTAGTTTTTGTGTGATGCGAACAGACAGACAGACAGACACGATTTAAAAAAAGAAAAGTCCTCTAGTTGGATACTATTCATTGATACATATTTCTAGTAGTGGCTTTACGTCGATCTAATTATTAGGCTATCATAGATCAGAGAGAAGCATCACCTTAGTTTTAATGAATGATTCACCTTGCATATAAAATTATAACTACTACGACAGTACGTAGGTACGTACACCTAAAGCATTCAGTAACTGAATGATTCTGTCAGCAGATGTTCGGGATGCTGAACGCACCGCACACCTCTGGCAAGATCCTGCGGTACCCGGGACCCTCGCGGTCTCGCGGTGTGTCCTCCTACATGGTGCCTCCCCAACGAGACAGGTAAACTAGTTTGTTCGGGATGCTGAACGCACCGCACACCTCTGGTAAGATCCTGCGGTACCCGGGACCCTCGCGGTCTCGCGGTGTGTCCTCCTACATGGTGCCTCCCCAACGAGACAGGTAAACTAGTTTGTTCGGGATGCTGAACGCACCGCACACCTCTGGCAAGATCCTGCGGTACCCGGGACCCTTGCGGTCTTGCGGTGTGCCCTCCTACATGGTGCCTCCCCAACGAGACAGGTAAACTAGTTTGTTCGGGATGCTGAACGCACCGCACACCTCTGGTAAGATCCTGCGGTACCCGGGACCCTCGCGGTCTCGCGGTGTGTCCTCCTACATGGTGCCTCCCCAACGAGACAGGTAAACTAGTTTGTTCGGGATGCTGAACGCACCGCACACCTCTGGTAAGATCCTGCGGTACCCGAGACCCTCGCGGCCTCGCGGTGTGTCCTCCTACATGGTGCCTCCCCAATGAGACAGGTAAACTAGTTTGTTCGGGATGCTGACCGCACCGCACACCTCTGGTAAGATCCTGCGGTACCCGGGACCCTCGCGGTCTCGCGGTGTGTCCTCCTACATGGTGCCTCCCCAACGAGACAGGTAAACTAGTTTGTTCGGGATGCTGAACGCACCGCACACCTCTGGTAAGATCCTGCGGTACCCGGGACCCTCGCGATCTCGCGGTGTGTCCTCCTACATGGTGCCTCCCCAACGAGACAGGTAAACTAGTTTGTTCGGGATGCTGAACGCACCGCACACCTCTGGTAAGATCCTGCGGTACCCGGGACCCTCGCGGTCTCGCGGTGTGTCCTCCTACATGGTGCCTCCCCAACGAGACAGGTAAACTAGTTTGTTCGGGATGCTGAACGCACCGCACACCTCTGGTAAGATCCTGCGGTACCCGGGACCCTCGCGGTCTCGCGGTGTGTCCTCCTACATGGTGCCTCCCCAACGAGACAGGTAAACTAGTTTGTTCGGGATGCTGAACGCACCGCACACCTCTGGTAAGATCCTGCGGTACCCGGGACCCTCGCGGTCTCGCGGTGTGTCCTCCTACATGGAGCCTCCCCAACGAGACAGGTAAACTAGTTTGAGGAAATAGAAGCAAAAGTTTAAACAAGAATAGACCTTTTAATTACACGACTGCCCAAAAAAGGAGTGTAATGTTTTTAGGATTCATGTATGTGAAAGTCTTTGTTCCACCATAACTTTTAAATGCCTGAACAGATTTGGATATATGGGGCATGGGGTATCGTTAGAATCCTCACATCATCCCGAGCGACACAGGATATCAATCTTTTTTCAAAGTTCGTTTTATTTTGGGATGTACTTGTACTTGATGTACTTGTTTTCGATTAGTTTCCGCGTGATTTGAAGACAACATGGCTATGTTGTCTTCAAATGTTTCGAACAGTGTGGGTCTATCGATTGGTTATCTTACTGTTCTGGGCAGATGTAACGCTTACCATCAGGCGAGCGACCTGCCCGTCTCGTCAAACAAAGCAATAAACAACAAAAACTGAGAAAGGTTTAATACTGAATTTACCAACTGGCAATGATAATAAGTACGAACAGCTTCATTGCAGCTAATTTTGATTTAGTCTAGGTAACATTCGATCAGCTAAGTACCTAGACTAGACCTGTAAATTGTGGTTTTCGCAGGTTCGAAGCACTAAAGAAGCTGATCCGCCAAGAGCACGTGCGTGAGCTGCACCGGAAGTACGAGACCGAGCAGAAGCAGGAGCTCAAGGACATCACCTCCGGACGCGGGTCAGTAAAGGCTTCATCATCACCGCTTTCCATCCTTCTTCGACATCTAGATTTCATCACTATCCGTACATTACAAAAGGAAAGTAATTAGTTAATTGGTATACTATTTAAATATTCGTTAAGCAAGAAAAAGCAGCTATATATAATTTAGACATCGGCAACATCGGGCGCAATGCGTGTTAAGTTAAGCAAACTTGGGCAGTAAAATTGACGACCGGTTGGTCTAGTGGCTAGAGATCCTAGGTACGAAAACGAACGGTCGCGGGTTTGAATCCTGCAAGGTGCAATCATTTGTGTGATGAGCAGAAATGTTTGTTTTCGAGTCATGGATGTAATATACTTATCTATGTATGTTTATCCATTATCTAGTGCCCATAGTACAGGGTATCCTAGTTTGGAGCTAGGTAATTGGTGTGGAAATAAATGTCCCGAATATATATAAATAAAAACTAATTTAAAAAAAATTACAGCCAAATAAAAAATCAAATCAAATCGTATAAAACTTAAGAGAAAGAATATTTTTGAGGTCTGTGCTTCGTCACTAAAGTAAGTATGCACTTACTGGACACAGGCCTCAAAAAAAACTTTCTTTGAAGTTTTATACGAAAAGTTTTTTTATTTTTAATTATTTATTATATCTTAAGTTTTAGTTTTGTTAAAGCGGGTCTATGAAAATGAAGTACTCATTCCGTTCGCTAAGAAAAAAACATACTGGAAACAGTAAACAGTCCATATCTCTTAAACCACTGAACCGATTTTGATAAAACTTAAGCTATTCCCTAAGTTGAAAGAAACTGAAACTATTTCAAAAATAATTATTGCCATTATACTTGTATTTTCCGAGAAATACGTGGAAAAACATACATACATATTCGCGAAATTTGGTATAATTTTTCAGATACTGATATGATATAATAGACTATGTAACAGATATGAATATTACGCATTTTCAACAATATTACATACATACACATCAACTTGAGAACCACAGTGGGACGCTACGGTGGGAGCGAAGCGAAGCTTCTGCCCCGTACTCATGCTTTCTGTTTCTTAGTAGACTGAAAAAGGTTCAAGGCTACGGTGCGAGCGAAGCAAATTTTCTGCCTCCTATTCGTGCTTTCTGCTTCCTAGTTATTTTTTGGGTTCCGTACGTCCGAATGAATAAAACGGAACTTTTATAGGATCACTCGTGTGCGTCTGTCACAGACAATTTATAGAGTGTACTGGACCGGATTAAGTTGAAATTTGTAATCATATGAATTTATCTGACCCAAACACGGACTTGTAACGTTAATAAATGAAAGGAGATGTTCAGAAGTGGTCCTTTATTCTGAGAAAATTCCAGCAGCTATGATATACCTCATTTAAAAGCTTATTAACTGGGCTACATAAATATATGTAATTTATATTTTATTGAGCCTCCATTTCTTAAACAAAAGAAAAAATATTTTCCAATATATAAAGTTGAACAAAGCTTTTAATATCTTCCATTCTATTGAGTTAGTGCGTTTTTCGTGCACTGGGAATAGAATAAAACAGATTTCTATATATTATATGTTTTGCTATTTCAATTATTATATTGTACCATGTGAATATAAACAATAATAAAATAACAAAACGTTCCTAACGCAATGTCACCATAAAAAAACTCGTGTGAAGCCTGTAGAAAAAAAACTTAAGGTTCTGTCATCTGTCATCCATCAACTGTCAGTGCCAGATCTACATACATGGAGGCATTTTTTTTGTTTTCATTTGCTAGTCATTATCAGAATAATATTCCCTTTCTTCACAAATATTATAATAATAAGTGTAATTAGCGAGTTTTCGAAAATCTTTGAATGCTAGACGATTTGTTTCTTTTAAATTTTTTTAAAAATTTTTTTAATTTTTTTAAAAATAAAGGAATGTCTCCTTTGAGTAAAATTTGTTATCTTGAGCATTTAGTGTACATTCCCTCCGGGTGGAGGGAATGTGGTTGAAAAATTCCAGCCTGTATAACCGGACATAAGATTTTTGCTTCTTCATTATTTATAGGTACTTCTGCAAATGTATTTAATTGTCTGAACAAATTACTTTGACGCTGCCCGATATATGCAATTATGTTGCTGCCCAGTTTCATTAATATTCTGGCAGATTAAATTTTCGAGATGATCAAAACGGCGTTATCTGCGGATCGTTTCAATGCCACGTTAGTAAATAGATAGCCTTAAAAAAGTGTTATATTATTGTCTGTGGTATTCTTTATGGTAACGAATCGATTTTACGAATTCGTTATCTGTTGTTGACCCAAGATCGATCTTCATCGCATCACTTAATTAATAGTTTCAATAATGTACTTCATAGATAAATGCGAAGTTTTTTTTTTATCTAATAATTTTTCTAAACGAAAAATTTGAATCACGGGCGTGGTTAGACCCGCATCATCACGGTAGCCGAATTTGTAAAGATATGTGCCGAGCAGAGGCATGCAATGATGCGGGATCAAATCCTAATTTTTATTTTTGGATATATGCTATCTCCATTCCAAATTTCATTAAAATCCGTCCTGCCGTTATCGCGTTAGAACTTCCCAAACAAACCATTGAAATATATGACAAATAAACGTTTTCATTTTTATTTATTGGTGTCGATTAGGTACCTACCTACTATAGCAATAGTATATTTTTAAAGAAATCTGTTAAATGTTACACAACTACTTTGTAACCATTTTTTTTTGTGTGGTTACAAAATTCGCCTGATTCAGCGCTACATAGGTTTTTTCTTTTTGCCCGAGTACGGCAAAGCGAGGGAAGGGTAATGAGCTTAACAGTCTTGTATGGGGTTGTGGGTATCGATTTTGACAAGCGAGGTATTCATTAATTATAGTGTCGAGCTATTTTTACCCGACCGTAGTCGGGTTTTAGTTTTTGAACTTATGTCTTGTTAGCCTATATCATCCCACTGTTGGGTATAAGCCTCATCTCTCTATAGAGAAACAAAGGTATAAATACGTAGGACATTATTTATACTGTGTACGTAGATCAAATAGTCGAAAATTAATTTTCCCCAACAAAAACGATTAGAAGCCTTCGAAATAAACCACGTCATTATTGCGGGACACGTCAAAAACGTGATTAAATCTCAGAAACCTACGGAAATAAAATACTTCGCATTGGAATTTAATCTGACACTTTGATACATACCTACCTATACCTACTCTACGTCATTTTTTTCTTTTGTTCATTCCCGTTTGAATCATTAAATCTGTGACTCAGAGCCTTTTGTGAATGTTCACTTGCTATTTTCGTCTCGGCCATTGTTTTCAATTAAATTAAATTGTATAGAAATTACATCGTTTGAAGCGTACCTACTTTGTGAACTTTTGTACAAATGGTATCGTGAGAAGTTGGTAAAATACCGCTTTGAAAATGTTTCATTCAATCGTTTTAATAAAATACCATTTATAAATGAATGAGAATTTGATAAGCTTGAGGTGGTTTATATTATGTTTATTTTACCTCGAATTGAAATTATTTATTATTTAAGATTATTTTCTTTCGTGAGATGAGGTAGGTATTTTGTTTTCAAAACAACTATACATATATGTTAGTTTTACATATATGTTATGTTGCCAAGTTGCCAGTCACTTTATAAAAAGTGTAGAGAACTCGTACCTATATACAGAGCCAATCAATTCACTAGAGTATCCAATAGTGATCAAAATGATTCTCTCTAGGTTAGGTCTATTGATTAAAAGTCTTCTCTCTAGGTTAGGTCTAGTGGTTAAAAGTCTTCTCTCTAGGTTAGGTCTAGTGATTAAAAGACCTCTCTAGGTTAGGTCTAGCGATTAAAAGTCTTCTCTCTAGGTTAGGTCTAGCGATTAAAAGTCTTCTCTCTAGGTTAGGTCTAGTGATTAAAATTCTTCTCTCTAGGTTAGGTCTAGTGATTAAAAGACCTCTCTAGGTTAGGTCTAGTGATTAAAAGTCTTCTCTCTAGGTTAGGTCTAGTGATCAAAGTATTCTCTCTAGGTTAGGTTAGTGATTAAAGGTCTTCTCTCTAGGTTAGGTCTAGTGATTAAAAGTCTTCTCTCTAGGTTAGGTCTAGTAATTAAAAGTCTTCTCTCTAGGTTAGGTCTAGTGATTAAAAGTCTTCTCTCTAGGTTAGATCTAGTGATTAAAAGTCTTCTCTCTAGGTTAGGTCTAGTAATTAAAAGTCATCTCTCTAGGTTAGGTCTAGTGATTAAAAGTCTTCTCTCTAGGTTAGGTCTAGTAATTAAAAGTCTTCTCTCTAGGTTAGGTCTAGTGATCAAAAGTCTTCTCTCTAGGTTAGGTCTAGTGATTAAAAGTCTTCTCTCTAGGTTAGGTCTAGTAATTAAAAGTCTTCTCTCTAGGTTAGGTCTAGTGATCAAAAGTATTATCTCTAGGTTAGGTCTAGTAATTAAAAGTCTTCTCTCTAGGTTAGGTCTAGTGATCAAAAGTCTTCTCTCTAGGTTAGGTCTAGTGATTAAAAGACCTCTCTAGGTTAGGTCTAGTGATCAAAAGTCTTCTCTCTAGGTTAGGTCTAGTAATTAAAAGTCTTCTCTCTAGGTTAGGTCTAGTGATCAAAAGTCTTCTCTCTAGGTTAGGTCTAGTAATTGAAAGTCTTCTCTCTAGGTTAGGTCTAGTGATCAAAAGTCTTCTCTCTAGGTTAGGTCTAGTAATTAAAAGTCTTCTCTCTAGGTTAGGTCTAGTGATCAAAAGTCTTCTCTCTAGGTTAGGTCTAGTAAGTAAAAGTCTTCTCTCTAGGTTAGGTCTAGTGATTAAAAGTCTTCTCTCTAGGTTAGGTCTAGTGATTAGTGACTAAACCTCAATACTTAATCATGTAATGAGCCTCAAAATAAAGCCCTCTTACAGAACAAGCTCGCTTAGCTCATCCTTAATTACGCCGCTTGTCTTCTCACAAACGTAGGCTTTCTCGCAAACACACCAAACGAAATGAATAACTGTGTGGGACCCTTGAATTTAATGGGGAAGGAAATGTACTTAACAGAATGTTATTGTTCTCTCAGACTTTAGACATAACGATATAAAAAATATTGTGCCCACAATAAAAGGCTGTGTGAAACTGATTGACATTATCAGTGCCCCAGACTACAAACAGACAGGAATTTGGAGAATACGTCACTTTTACTGTTCGATAATACAACCTATATCCTACTGCTCAACTGCTTAACTGGTTGAGTAATATAGTTGAGCAGTGGGGAAGTAGCGGTTATAATATGTAATTTCAAATAACTTAAAGTTTGTAGGTGACCCACGCGCGTGCGTAAACTGTTTTTTGTACTGAGTGTTGGCTGCCGCAGCAGCCACGGGGCACTGAACCTGTAAAGTTTACGGATGTAAAGGGGATATTTTATGTTAAAGCAATTTCGTGAAATAGCTGGTTTTCTTATTAATTATTTCGAATACAGAAAATGTTCTTAAGTAGATAATATAACTTATCCTTTTTCAAGTGGTGTTTAAAAGTATTTGAATTCTTCGTGTCTTGGGAAGAGGTAGGGCTAAACGCAGACGCGTAGACGGCTGTAGCCAGGCCAGCAAAGCGCCCTGTCTTCGGTAATCTTGAGGGAAATCGCGAACTCGCGCTCTCATGTCAAACCAGTGACTCATTAGATTCCTCGTCAGTCTCGTCATCGCGACTGTTGCACTGCGGGGGCGAGTTTTCCTGTAGCTGTGCTTCAGTTGCCGCTAGTTCTCTTTTTATCTAGTCCCAGGTACTGAAAAATAATTACAAAAAAAGTTATGAACATTCAGTTTGATTATACAATTAAAAATAAACTGGGAAAAAAAACATATTACACTTGCTTTCGAAGGCATTCTAATTTATGTTCAACCTACCACAGAAATTTAAAATTGTGTGGCTACTGTCATCGGGATAATTCTTTAAGAAACTTTTGTGAAAATGGCAAACTGACCTGTTCAAACTATTGGAAATCAAACTTCCAAATCAAAAACAGAATCTATCTTGCAACAGAAGCGCAGGGCGGAACCCTCAAACGCTAGTTGCAATGAAGTCATCCGTCGGGCCATTGTTAGTCCGGCGTTCCGTCAATCTGAGAACCAAACGGCCTGATGCGGGACGACGGCAAGAGGCCTGATGGTATGACTTTAATTCCTTTGAAGATGGGACGGCCTTTAGTTTGGGATGCAACGTGTCAACTTCCAGAGACAACAATTCTAGCTGGCAGCGCTGCAACCAAAGCAGAATCGCTCAAGCGGCGCAAATATGGAGCCTTGACAGGGCTTTCATGTTTGTGCCGTTCGGGGTTGAAATTTTGGGTCCGTGTGGGCAAGCGGCCACGAAATTTACAGGGACTTGGCAAATCGTTTGGTCGAGGTGACATATGACTAGAAGGCTGGCTCCTATTTAGGGCAAAAAAATATATTGCAAGATAGCGTGGCAATGCAGACATCATTCCGGGCACTTTTCTTTTCCTTCCACCGAAGGACTGTTAGATAGTTATGTGTAAATAAATAGTTGTTATTTTTATATTAAAAATAACTTTTGTTTTTTATACGTTTTATACTGTACAATCTCTCAACAATCTCTAGAAATTTAAAAGAGCAGCTTTTAAATTTCTAGAGATTGTTACTGTTACTTATGAACATCAAAAATTAAAACCAAAGATTGACAGATATCGGAAAGAAGAAACAAAGTTTTTTGCTAACAGTTTTTTTGTTATAGCGAGGACTACGTCTATGGCAGCTATGGGGAGCAGGAACCTCGAGGACTGCAGCCTGTGCAAGTGGAATACCCTGGTGACGAGCCCCAGTCCAGGCAACAGCACAAGTAAGATAAGAATATACATTCAGAAATTTCACAACATCATCAGAGTATTAGAGGGGTTTGAAACTTTCTTAGATCCATCACGAGCAAAAATATAAACAAGACTTAATGGAAAGTGCTCAAAAATATAAACAAGACTTAATGGAAAGTGCTCAAAAATATAAACAAGACTTAATGGAAAGTGCTCAAAAATATAAACAAGACTTAATGGAAAGTGCTCAAAAATCCGACTGTAAACAAAACTAAAATGAGGCAAATCATTATTTAACTGAGAATGGTTGTGAACCAATTTTAAATCGTTAAGGAATAAGGATCCTAAATGGTCATTCGAAATGAAAAATGATAACAGAAACCGATAGATGATTTTCAGAATCTACCTATTCAATGCTACCCCACTTAACAAAGTTCTTTGACTTTCATATTTTCTTTTTCACAATATGGCGTGTGGTTGTCGCCATATTGAATTTTGATTACTGTCATTCCAATCGATTGACGTAAGAATCAACAAAATCTTTCCACGCGTTTGTAAAGTGCCACAGAGGAACAAACATACATAGGCTGATCGGCTGATAAACACAATACCCTACGCGTAGTAGGGTAAAGATGGGTTTCTTATGTACATAGACAGATCCGTTAGATCCAGTGCTAAGATCCATACTGGATCTATTAAGATTTTTTTCTCATTAGATCCCATTTTAAAATTATAGATCTATCGAGAACTTTTTTCCCAGTAGATCCATTGGTAATTCCACGATGGATCTATTAAGACTTTTTCTTCTTGTTAGATCCCATTTGAAAGTATGGATCTAATGAGAGCTTTCTTTCTCATTAGATCCATTAGTCAGATGCATGATGTATCTATATATTTTATAATTACATCCGACAATGTCGACATACCTACTATAGACAGGTATTTCACAACAGCTCTATAGTAGGTAATGTAGATTGTTTGTACCATGGACGAAATGTTGTACCTACGCATATCGGGTCCATCTGAATGAAAACGTTTTACTGATTTGAATTACTTAGCTAATGGAACGAGAGTTGGTTTGCTGTTTTTACTGGACTCGTGATTCCAATTAATTTTTATGTATTAATTACTCCTTTTGTTGTTTTCCTAACTATTTTTCATAAACATCTACAAAAAATGACGTTTTTTTCACTGTTTCATAACTAGTTATCAAATAAGAATAAATGAGCCGTTTTAGTAACCTTTTCATAACTAGCTATGAAAGAGGATTTTTCTTTACTATTTCATACCTGGCCACAGAATAAATAATAGTGACCTGGCTATGAAATGAGAGAAAAAAACATGAGCATAATATGTTATACTTTTCGCAACTAGCTATTTATTGTTCCTTTACTATGCAGTAAAGGAACAATAAATGATTTTGATTTTGGTAAACGTAATAAACTGATATACAATGTATGACACATGTCTGAAAATCTTTTTTTACTTTTTAGCCGGAAACCCCCGTCTGGCAGCCGCCAGGTGTCCCAGTTCTCCCGCTACTCCGACGTGATGCTGCCCCCTGTCCGCCGCACCTTCTACCACCCCTACTTCGACTACACTGCTCCCGAGCTCATCCCCTATTACTGAACCCTTTGCACCCTTCGGACCGAGAGGAAGACCTTCTTTCCAGAAGATTCCAGGGACTCTTCCCATAATGTACAAACTCTTCGCAAGCTTTAATTCCAATATATCAGTATTATTAAACGGTCATATCGAAAGCATATCCCTCGCTTTCGCTTCGACAACTCTAGTCATATTGCGAGCTTTCTCTGCGGTACGTTCTTGCAATAATATATATTATTATATTTACGAGAAGACATTTTACTATGTAGATACGCAATTTATTATACCCCTTTTGAATAATATCAATTGTATTTTTCGATAGGTTTAAGGTATAGGCTGATGTACTTGAAATAATACTTCCTAGGTGACAATAATTCATATTCGTATACAATTCGATCAATTATATTTGACATTACAGTCAATTCCGTTAATAATATTGACAATAAAATGTATTCGGACAATAAAATTTTCGATGTTATATAAATCGGTGTTTAGTAGTTATATTTAAATTAGTGTCGGGAAAAAATAACCATTTAAAATTAGGAATTTAATAATGTTAACGGAGTTCAATTGTGGCGGGTAGCCAGCTGAAAGTTCTTGCGTTCTTTTCGCTTCGATTCCCTTTATTTTTTATTTTGAAGATAATTTTTTATTTTGAAGAATTTAATAATGTTAACGGAGTTCAATTGTGGCGGGTAGCCAGCTGAAAGTTCTTGCGTTCTTTTCGCTTCGATTCCCTTTATTTTTTATTTTGAAGATAATTTTTTATTTTGAAGAATTTAATAATGTTAACGGAGTTCAATTGTGGCGGGTAGCCAGCTGAAAGTTCTTGCGTTCTTTTCGCTTCGATTCCCTTTATTTTTTATTTTGAAGATAATTTTTTATTTTGAAGAATTTAATAATGTTAACGGAGTTCAATTGTGGCGGGTAGCCAGCTGAAAGTTCTTGCGTTCTTTTCGCTTCGATTCCCTTTATTTTTTATTTTGAAGATAATTAAATTTCTTCTTCGTGCCGATCACCGTTGCTTTGGCTATTTGTTAGAAACTTTTTTATGAACATTCAAGAGGCGAGTCTGAGCCCGACAGCCTCGAGGAAACGGAGCGAAAAAATTAATTAATTTCGGCTATCAGGTAGCTACATACTTTTTGCCCCTTTCAATATTATATAATACTAAGTTATACTTAACACTAAGTTTAATTTAATACTAGGTTCTATTTAACTATTTTCTTTAATCATTATATTACTGTCAGTTGGTATTTAATTTCTGTAATTTTATTGTACTTATTAGTAAATCGGTACCTATTTACTTGATGTATAAGTTAGGAATATTCACCTTTATTTCCAATTAAATGTATTTCCTCGCCTGCCACGTTGCATTCAAAACTTTATTTATACAATAATAAATTTAACAATTAAATATCCGGTCAATGTAGAATCACCAAAATAATCGTTATATATTATGATTGTTGTGATTAGCGGCTAAGTATGAATATCGTCTATTACAAAAGCCTTCGAGACGGCTAGTCGGATCGGCTGTGCATTTGGAAAATTGTAGGTGTACTATGGACGAGAATCGGTTGCGCAACCGACTTCCGACAGATAAATGCTTTAACTACATTTAAATGTTTCATGTTACATAGATAAATGTAATTTAGTGGCGCGCCCAGCGCTTATTTAATATTCTTGTACTATCTTACATTAGTCGTAGGTGTAAGGCAGCCTGATTTGATGGAACCCTATGTCAACCCTTCAAAGCTTTCTGATGCATTCTCTATCTAACGTGATTTAAATTAGCATAGAAAAAATTTTTGCTCAGTGATATACTTCTGACTATGGCTGGAAAAGCAGAGTATAGAAATTTAGCAAATGTATACAACTTTGGAATGCTTGCTTATATGAGCCATGATTTTGTTGTCAGTAAAATTACGGCGCAGTGACGCTGCAGAATTTTCATAATGGCCCCTAGATGACCTCATGACGCGCTAAGCTCTCGCTGTATTCTATTGAAAAGTATATATTTGGCAACGCACTGAAAGTTGAAGGCTGTAATTCTAAGATTGTTGTTACCTATTTGTGTACTTATATTTATTATTACTAATCAATTATTGACTTTATAATTATCGACGGAAATTGTCGACATAACCACACAGACTAAAAAATTTGGCTTTAAAATTATATTACAACATGTATTATGGCTTTAAGCAAGTCAATGATCACATTAAACTTCTATTTATTGACGAGGACGATCGTCCTTTCTATCCTACATTTACGATTAGCAAGATATATAAACATATTTTATTTATATATAATTTTCTAACAATATTCTGTAGTTTTACAAGTTATTTTATTGTCTTTTAAATCATTGGTAGTTAGGTAGTTAAACGACAATAAAGATTGTGTAGAAAAAAGTATTTGAGCGTATTGCAAATAAAATAGGTGTTTAAATAATGAAATTTATGAATATTTCAATAAAAATAGGTCTTCGCTGTAACATATCCTTGCAAATAAGAAATACCTACAAAAATCATCTACTGAGTATATCTAACAACTATAATGTAACCATATCAATATTGTAATCAAACAATAACATATTTTATCTAGCTTAACGAGTGTGAACAAATTGTCCATAGCTGTCCATCTGTATATCCACGAAAATAAGCAAATTTTATAAATTGGCAACACATTTCAAAGTGCGTTCAAAGAAACGCGAAATTCTTCGACACTTTCGATAGTTTGAAAATTGAAAGATAAAACGCGCCCGCGGTCTTGTGACTATGCAGTTGACAAACACAATGTGAGAAATTGACAATAAAAATGTTAAAATTGACAATAAAATTTTTAGTGTTCTAGCTTATTAATCTTATTAGTTTCGACGTGAGAACGCGTATTTTTGCGAATAAGGTAAAATTATACTGACATGCGAGTAAAATAACCGTAAATATATTATCTAATGTTTCAACAATGTGTATAATTGGTGTTTTTTTTTGAGAAATAAAGATAGTTAAGTACATACTCCTGAGCAGAATGTTCTATTATTAACCCTCTCTGTTTTCCTGAACCTCTAATAGTAATAACTTTTAAGATATTTATGGCTTAATTAGATATAATTATTATTGTTTTTTTTAATAGATTGAGCGAATACATAAGTATGTATTAAAAATTAGATCATCATCATCAATATCGGGCTCACATTAGATAGGCCAATGTCCAGCTGTGGACTAATACAGTCTGTTGATGATGATGATGAACACAGAATAACTAATAGTAATGAAACTAATAGTACAGGCCTATAAGCAAGTACCATTAGAATCGTAAAAAACACCTCCATATAATTACTAAATAGGTATATATAAATATAAATAAATATATTCGGGACAATTCCACACCAATTACCTAGCCCCAAACTAGGATACCCTGTAATATGGGCACTAGATAACGGATAAACATACATAAATACGAATATCAACATCCATGACTCGGATACAAACATTTCTGCTCATCACACAAATGATTGCACCTTGCAGGATTCGAACCCGCGACCGTTTGATTTCGTTCCTAGGGTTACTAGTCACTAGACCAACCGGCCGTTATATGGGTGCCTAGAGTACATATTAACCTCACATAATAATGCATATAGGTACCTTCTTACTCATTATTATTGAAACCCTTGGCTGACCCAAAAGTTATCTGTTTATAATAGGATATACTCGTATGTATAACGCAACAAAGCCGAAGTCTGCGGATCACCACCGCTCTGAAACTTGGGAACTTGAAAGTTCACGAAAAGTTAGATTGCCACTTAATTATAAAGAAACGGAGGGGGACTATGTAATCAGTTACTATACTTAATTATTGTAGGTAGGTCACTTTAGGTGAGCACTAGATTATAGTCTACATAACATTATGTACACTTTTGAACTAATATAGATATCTATTTGTAGGTATTGTTTGTTCGTAGATGTTAGCTTTATAGATTTGAGCGATGGTAGCCGAGCGGTATACTGGTGAGATTTAGAATCCAATGATATCTACTGGGTTCGGTCCTCGGCTCGACCAATGACTTTTCTAAGTTCGGTAGGCATGCGGATACATAGCGGTAAGTAGGCGGATTTCCATCGCTCCGAGCTTCGAAGGACACGTTAAGTTGTCGGTTTGTTTGTCGTATGAGGTAGTGCTGACCTCTGAATTGTCGGTGTTATTGATTAATAGCAGTCGCTTAGCCATATGAGAAGGCCCTCGGTCGGCCTGGAAAACTCGACCGCGCGCCCGATGACCTTGTTTTAGCGAGTTAGCGCTCCTTGAATCTCGGCACAGATTAAATATTAGTTACTACGTCTCAGGCGTGTAGAATGCGCCCGTTCTACACACAACTTCACGCGCCCACACAGTACCACAGTACATATATTATATAATAGTCCTGTGTACTGTAACAATACATAGCCGCAAACATTTTTACGATCCCACAAGCTTTGCCGCTTCTATTCGCGTAGTGTATATTTTCTTTGCCAGAGTCCAGCACGACCTCAAAATACAATTATCGATATTTATATTTGTAATCTAGATTACAAGAAAGAATATTCTCATCCCGTGGTCATCATGTAGACATTAGTGTGACAACCACCTGGATCACGGGTAAAAGCTTCTTAAGCTTCTCTTTTAATGGGTACGTAGACACTCAAGGTCTAACTAGTCCACAAATTTAAGGTCGCTCAGCGAGCTATGGAGGGAGCTACGCTTGGAGTTTCTCTGAAGGACAAGATTCGTAATGAAGATATCGCACAGAGAACCAAGGTAACCGACATAGCTCTAAGGATACGTGGCAGTGGGCTGATCACATTTCCCGAAGAACCGATAACCGTTGGGGTAAACGAGTCTAGAGTGGAGACCACGTCTAGGCAAACGTAGCGTAGAACGCCCTGTGGCCAGGTGGAGTGACGACCTGCGAAAAGCGGCTGGCAGAAAATAGATGAGGAGAGCTTTGAAGACCGAGCTCAGAAGGGTGCAATAGGAAAGGCCTACATCCAGCAGTGGACAAGTAAAGGCTGAAGACGATGATGATGAGGAGTGTCATAGTGTTTTTTTTTAACTAAATGATGTTTTTACAAGTAACGTAAAAAATTGTTTAGTTGTAAATTTATATCGGAAGCAGTTAGTGCCACTAACGCCGATCTAGGCCGAATCGCTAGCTGGAGTATAACGCCCACTACACTACTCGCAAAGTTGTAGACGGGTACTTCGGTTCGCTTCGTGCAACCTTGGCTCGCCTCGGGCGACTTCCGATTGTTGTCGGTTTTTGCGCCCGAGTGCCATGCGAGCACCAAATCCCTTCTAGTTTCCAATTTGTTGTATCCAACCACGCCCAAAACGAACAGAGTTGGATACATCAACGGATAGAAAGGATAAACCCCATATAACCTACGGTACAGGTACCTCGTAAACTTATTTTGTATGCGCTCCAACATGAGAGTGTATTTAGTTTCATGTGGATCCCACAGGGCGGCGTTGTATTCGAGCTGGCTTCGAATAAGAGCGTACAGAGCCGATATTGCTCTTATATTTGTAAAGCGTTCAGCTCGACGTAACACAAAGCCTAAACTCCTGTAAGCCATTTTACATACGTTTATTATGTGATCTCTGAACGTTAAATCGGTATTCATACTAACTCCAAGATCCCTAACCGCAACTACACGTTTCAAAACCTCACCATCGACCTCATAGTCAAAGTGGAGTGGAACTCTTGATCTGCTAAACGATATGACAGAGTATTTCGTGACATTAAACTGCAGTTTATTTTTATGACTCCACTCGACCACTCTGTCCACATAGTTCTGTTCCAGTGCATTGCAATCATCCACCATTATTAATTATTTTTTTCTTGTGGTATATACCTAGATATAATACCTACGCGAGAAAAAAACATTGCAAAAGCAGCTGCCATTCGAACATTATCCATGATGCATAACGTGCAGGCGCCGCCGGGCGACTGAGCTCCTCGCCAAGTTGCACGAGTGTGTAGTCACGTACTTCGAACTTCAGTCACAGAATAAATAATAGTACAATTCAGTCAACTTCGAACCGTACTTTGTCGAAGCAACTTCGCGAGCAGTGTAGTGCAGGTTTTAAGCTTTTGGTCTTAAAATCTGCCCCAACAAAACTCAAGTCATCGTTATCGGTAGCTCCCGATTGGTTTTAAAGATTAACTGAAATCACATGCCTCCAGTAGTTTTTGATGGTGTTGTAGTTCCATATAGCGATAAGGTAATAAAAATAAGGAGTTCTGCTCGACAGCCACCTATCGTGGAGACCTCAAATGGACCTTGTAGTCGCAAGGACTTTGCTTCTGCTGCCTCCTTGAAAAGAATGCGTAATTTCCTGCCTACAGCCACTAAGTGTCTCTTGCGCAAGCACTTTTGCTTCCTATTCGACTTTGCTTGCGTTTGTTATCTTGACCTCACGGACGGAGGATCAGCTAAATAACTAAAGCGTTTTCAAAATTGCTGTGTAAAGTTAATTTTCGGAGTCCGAAAATATGACCACGTTTCTCAATTTCACACTCAACTCAAGTGGCTTCCTATATGACTTCGCCAGAATTCTCAAATATTCTCCCTACTTTATATTATACAGGCTGGATTTTTGAGACGGGCCAGTAAGAGCAGGTACCTTAACCGTTATAGTTACAGGAAAAAAAATCCTAGTTCCCTTCCATAAGAAACAGGATTAATCAGCATCAAAAAAATATTTTGTGTTGAATTACCATTTTCTTGCTGACTGTAAATTTTTCGCAAAATGTGTGAATGCAGTTCAAAATATCTCAAAAAGTGATGGAAGGTCTCCTGGGAACGTTTTCCTGTAACTATAACGGTTAAGGTAACGGCCCTTACTGTCCCGTCTCAAAAATCCACCCTGTATTATTCAATCCTTTCCACCTCCCAGTATCTTAAAAATCGGTGTGAATTTCTCCATTGCTCCCAATTCACGTTATCTTAGGTCTTTGAAAAATCTGACAAATACTCCTGTGTACACCTGTAACACTCCTGTAACACCGTAGTATTTTTTACACGACTGCCCAAAAAAATAAGTGTTATGTTTTTAGCATTCATGTATGTATGTTTGTTGGACAACCTCAAATTCGCACCCTTTTTTAATATCATCCGCGCGGGGCCTTTGTGAAAACCAGCGTCCTAATTATATTTGCATATATTTTATTTGTTGTGCCTATAAAATCTTTCTTCTTCTTTCTTCTTCAACCCCAAACTGTATACCCGGTTTTCATTTTCATCAGTTGTTTGGATTGCCTCCATTGATATGGAAGCAAATTTGTAGACGTATTCACGTTAAATTAAAACTAGCATTAGTGTGATTAGTTTCCGCGTGACCGTGCCCGCGTGCGTGCGTGTGTTCCGGACATTATGGCTCCGAAATACAAGGGTGGTGAATTTTGAGCGTGTGAGATTAGCTTTAATGCGTGATGACGTCATATCTTCCAAACTTCGAAAAGGTTGTGCTAGATGTGACGTCATATCATATGCGCCCGAGAATCACCCGACAGGTAGGTATGTGTGTACTGTAGTATGGGCGTTTATCAAAGAAAATGTAGAGTACCTACGTGTTAAGAACCGGAAGGCTATTTAGTAATCGCTGATTTGCAATATTTTTTGTAGTAGGTAATTAGAGAAGAAGAAAAACTATTAAATGCAACTACCCTAAAATATTTAAATACATACAATTTAAATTGTAAATACGTAAAATCTATTTTTTTACTATTTACGCGCATGGTGATCGCGTGTTGCGGAAATGAATGCGATTGGTCATACGTAGGTAGATTTATCCATTCAGAAGAATGCTCTACCTTAAAAAACTTAAGCAATACTAATCTAACCTACAAAGAATACCTTCATAACACAACGCATTACTCACACTCATCACGGTACCTACATAATATATTGTCCAAGAGTACAGTCCTTATGACTATATAATTATGTACTGTGCCCATAGACCCTTGCGTTACGCATCGACAATTTCTCTCACTAATTCATCGATCACAAAGGGCTCAGGAGCACGTGCGCCCTCCAAACTATGATTACAGCGTCACAGGGCAGACACAAATAAAAAGTGTGCCCGAAGTGTGACAAACAATGACAAAGGGGCCTTTAAAAAGTTGTGTTGGGCGCCGCGAGACCTACGTGACTAGAGTCTCAAATTGAAGGTTAAAATAACAACAACATCTCTGCAATGGCTGTGGTCTTGAGGAAATGTGAGTTCAATCAATGTGGGTACCTTCCCGCTTCTTAATTTTTAATCGACTACAAAAAGGAGAAGTTTCTCAAGTCTCAAATTTTTTTTTGTACATGTGTGTTACCTCATAAAATATGGTATTATGTTATCTAAAACTTTTGAAGCGATATGGATAAAAAATAAAATTGAAATGGTAACACGGAACACCCCGATTAGGTCCCATTAATTTTAAATCAAAGTTGGTTCAATAGCTATTTCTTTGACTCTTCTTCGTATCAGTCGCTGGATTATTAGGCAACTACATATTGTCACAGAATAAATAAGATATTGTTACGCCGGCCAATACGTATGAAAACAGTAGGTAACAAAATGCTCGAGAAGTCACGGCTGGATGACGCAATACCTACATCTACAGGTACACACCAGTGGCGCGTAGGTACCTAAGAAAAGTTTCTGGGGCGCGCGGGTAGGCACCTATGGGTGCGACACGACGCGGCAACATCAAAGGCATTGAACGTTCACTTACCTACCAACTACGGCGAGTACTTTTTTCGCGGGTAGACAGTAAAACTGTCAACATTAGACTAACTAAGCTCTTCAATGTATTAATTAATTTAATAGTATAATACCCTTACTTATAAAAAGTTATGCAATGATTAAGTAATGATTAAAAATACTGCGCAGTACAATATTGTACTGCGCGGAATTCTTAATCATTGCATAACCATAGTATACTCACATACAACACACAACAACACAATACAGGATTACAAATCCTTACATAGTATACTCGTAGTATCACTTCACTACTCATGTGATATATTAAGGTACACAATATATCACATGAGTAGTGATTAAACAGTTTTTATCCCTCATATCTCACATTTACAATGGCAAATGCACAAGATTACCAGAAGAACATAGAGGAGACACTTTCTTCAAGGATGGCGGAATTTGAGAAGCAAATTAAGCTAGCTGGATCCACTGACAGTAAGCTAAGTTTAGAGAAATTATCACAGGATTACAAATCCTTCAAGGATTCAGTTTGGTCTATTTTTCAAATGATGAGAGGCTTGATTCAGAATTTATCTCCAAGTCCAAGTAGATGACCTAGATTGCTTCAACAGGCGTAATGCTTTGCTGTTCAGTGGCATTGAGGAGAGTGAGAATGAGGACTGCAAATCACTGACTCTTATTGTCATTCAGTCCACTATAAACCTCGGAGATATCCAAGCAACAGCAATTATGTCATGTCATCGTCAGGGCACTAGAAACAGCTCACGTAACCGTCCTATTCTGGTTAGGTTTGCTGACATACTTGCTCGCGATCTAGTTTGGAACGAAAAGAAGCGGTTTAAAGCTTCGCCAACAGTTCCGAGTGAGTTTTTAACTAAAACACGACAAGTTATATTTAGTTCAGCCCGAAAGCATTTCGGTATCACCCGTTGCTGGACAAGAGATGGAAAAGCGCATCTCATCAACAGATGAGCTCGATGATGGCTAAGTTCCCGTCAACTATTAATAAAACTACATCGGATTATCGCTCTCATGCTGTACCAGCGCCGGTGGTGGCTGCCGAGCCTCCGAGTCGCAGGGCTGGGGGAATGAAGACCAAAACCACCAAGACACCTAAGTGCCTTCTCCACATACTTTTTTTTTTTTTAGTTTTTGTCCCTACTCAACATAGTAGTGCTTTACATAATATCTACTGTCTTTTCAATCATACAAGCACATTCTTGGTGTAAGTATTTTAAAATTATGTTGAGTTCAAACTAAATATAACTTTGATGTTTTGGTTCATGATAAGCAAATTAAAGTAGGTACCTAGTATTTTTTTGTTTTGTTTGCCATTAGAAGATAGTTTCTTTGTATATTTTTATATTTATTGACAGCTTGGGTGGACTGTGACTCTTTGAGATACCTACCTACTGTTTTTTTTATTATTATTTTGTTGCTTTTTCCCTTCTATTGTGGTATAAGCATGTACCTATGCGTAAATGACTTGTATTAATCCTTACACAATCTACTTTTTTGTTTAGGCTTAAACCATACAGTACCTACTGTTGTTCTTTTTTTATGCCTTATGTAATGAAATTGCTGGATCTCAGAGTGTCACGTCTTGCTGCGACTGGCATGTGGGTGTAACTATAACTGTTTTTAAAATCTTTTGCAACAATTATATGGGCAGCAAATATTTTTTCTTAATTTTTTTTCTTCATTCGTTTATTTTCTGTTGATTGATCTACCTATTATATTTACTAATTAAACTTATTAGTATGTCTTGAAATTAATGTGTAACCTGCCACTTATTGTTACTGTAAGTTTATGCTGAGGCTGAGCTTTCCCGTACTAATTATATACCTAGTTTTGTTCAGTTCACCCACAGAGTACAACTATATTGTTTCACACACTTTTTCGGTCCAATTGCGCTTTTCATATTTAATAGTAAAATTTAGTAGGTTTCAATAATAAAATTTAATAATGTACCCTTACTTTTCTGGGTGCAGTATTTGCATAGGTTAGTTTACATACTATTATTCACTCAAAATCAAAAGTGTATTACTTTTTAATTTGCTCTTGAGGCAATTACACGTAGGTATCGCACGTTCTGCCAGGCTTGGCTAGCACCATTGTAAGCAATTTTTGTTTTTATAATTTGTTCCTAGATATAGTATGGATTCTTTACAAACTGTTTTTTCAATTATTTTTATTTATCTTCTTTTTTTTCTCCTGTCGTACATAAATAAATGTTTATTTTTTTTTATTTTTTTTTTTATATATTAGTGTATTACTTATAATATTCTTATGTATTATTTTATTTATTCTTAAAATTTTGGTTTATAGCTACCTATTTCTATTCACTTTCATATATTATTTTTTACTGCACCGCTACCATTTTTCTTGCACTTCCAGGTTAACTGGTAGAAAATGCTACTTAGCATTAAGTCTTCCTTGTACAGTGTATTTGTGTGCTAAAGAATAAATAATAATAATAGTACATACCAGTACCTTCTAGAAACCTCCGCCGCGGTGTCAATAGGGCGCGCATCGGCTGCCTGGAACACAGGCCCTACGCGTATAAAATAAGTACGCCGTGTGCATATGCCCTAAGTCGGTTCAAAAGCTATCTTTCAAACAACTTGAAGATGTGACATAACAGTGAAAAGGGCTGATAGCTTTTAGGGTCCTATGGGAATTTACCGGGCTTTAGAGGTGCAATTGATCTAGCTCTTCGACATAGATTGTTCCACTCTTAGATCATCCACACCCGCATTTTTTGAATAAAACTGTTTGGTTTTGTGTGTAAGTTTAAAGTATATTGCTCCTATCTCTATGACTTCTTAACAGATTTGGATGATTTTTGTTTTATTTTACAGGGTATACTTTTAGTCCATATAAGCTTCGTCAAAATTGACTCAGTCGTTTTTTAATAGAAAATATATTTGAAACAATATAACATTAATATAAAATATTATTATTAATATATTATTAAAACAATATAGGTATATTATAATATTAATATTATTAGTTTATGTTCTCTCATATCTTCGGGATTTCTACGCAGTAGCCATGTCATGGTGAAACTTTGATCGTGCTATCACAATTTAATGTTATTAAGTATAACATTTAATTTTCGTGTATGTGCTGTTAACCGTTGCTAGGAGTTCCCTAGTCAGCACCCAATCCTGAGTGCAGCAACCATGTCATGGTAAAACTTAAAACCACGTATCATAATAAAATGCGTACGTACTAACACAAAAATTTATGTCTGTGCTGTTAGCCGTTGATGAGTTCCTTTAAACTGGAGCTAATCCTGGATGTCGATTCAGGTCATCTATACTCTACGATATACTTATAATAAAGCAATATGAACGAAAAAGTCTGTACAAAGAAGATAATTAAAAAAGAAATGGTCTAGGGTACATAAAATAAGCTACTGAACAAGAATATAACGTTTATAAAATTCGTATCTGTCTGTTTTTCTATAAGTCTGTTTGTCTGTATGTTTGTTCGCGATGCGATTTTCACCGTTGGATAGCTTGGGGCTTGACTTAAAAACTGATGTACTTGGTATCTCAATCCAATGTGTAGAAGCAATCGATAAAAAAATTAAGACAGCTGAAGGAATGTTGATCAAATGTTGCTAAATTGGTATTTCAGGTCTTGGAAGAGTACATAGAGCTCGTACTTTTAACCTAGAGAAATGCCCACGCATGTGGAGCCACGGCTATACAGCTAGTACTTACTTAAAATGCATTGTCATCGGAACTGAACCAACATGTAAAAAAAAACAACTCCTTAGTATAAGAGGAAGTGGTTCTAATTCAGCTTTCAAGATTTGACCTAAACAAACATAGGTACATGTATACATGTTTGTTTAGGTTATAGGTTAGGTTAGATTAAATAAAAGCTTTTAAAAATAGACCTCCAATGTGGTACTGTATAAATTACTCTAAATTTGGTTAAGCAGTTTTTTACAATGGGAAAGGGTTGCAAGACAATTTTGGCGAATTTAACGACATCCAATGAAGCTGAAGTTTGGCACACGCGTGTAGTTCTGATGACAATACAATATTATGGACTATTGAGCCAAAGGCACTCAATAATCAAATTATGCAACCCCTTCGAGTTTAGGCTGGTTTGGTTTGTCTTGATGAGTTTTCTGGTCTTATGTTGTATCCGAAATGATGATGATGATGATGTAGCCGAAAGGTAGTAGAAAGAACTCAACCATCAAGTGATGGAATCCCTTCGAGTTTGGTCTCATTTGGTTTGACTTGATGAGTTATCTGGTTATATGTAGAATCCAAGGTCTGATGATGGAGCCTAAAGGAAGTCACAGGAACTCAACAATAAAATTATGAAACTCCTTCGAGTTTAGGCTTATTTGATTGGTCTCAACGTGTCCTCTTCCCAGGTTAGTGGTAGGGTGATGCTTGCTTTAGAAAAGTATATTTTGATATTAAACTAAGATATTAGTAAATCTATTTATTTTTTGTTTGTGTTCACTCACGAGATTTCTAAATATTTTTATTTGAACAAGTTCCATTGAAGTCATAGATCATTTTCTTCAAAACTGATTCAATAGTTTTTATAAGTATGTACTTAATTCATCTTGGGTTTTAATTTGCCAACGGTTTAACTATTTTAGTTGGTGTAGGTAAGTACCTTCCGATGTTTGCTTAGACCACTCAAAATCAAGAAATAAAAATTAAACCGACTTCATATTCATATATATTTTTTTCCATATTTTTTTTTAACACTAAACAGAATAAAATAATTACAATTGAACCAGAACAAAATCAATTTTTGAATATTAAAAATGTAATACCAACCAATACAAAAATACAACATAAGATAAGAAAGAGTTTCATGAAGTCAGTGCCAAACCGAGACATCATCTTAATCTAATATATTTTCAACAAATAATATATACACTGACGGACACAAATGCATCAAAGTACAAGAGGACTTTGAAATAAATATTTTAACCAAGTATGCAAACTTTTCATACAAAGGAGTATGGGCAAGATTGTATGGGGTTTGCCCCAACAATACCACAACAATACATTATGTACCAAATGAAAGATCTTTTCATGGAGAACATTTGCTATTATGTTCACTCGTCCAAATTGTTAGCCAGAGTACCATTCTAAATGTGACTAATTACATGATAGTCCAATGGCCATATTGTAATGATTACTAAGACGAAATAAAAATATTGTAATACATAATAATAATAAATAGTTATTATCAATTAATCTCATATGAATTATTTTTAATATTTAAAAACACATTATTGTAAGCCATATTAATGATTATTATTTGAGATTAATTGATAATAACTATTTATTATTATTATTTATTACAAGGAAAAAAACAATAATTTATTATTATTTGTTGTTATAATAATAATTACAATATTGCCATTGGACCATCATATAATTAGTCACATTTAACTCTGAACAGACTAACAATTGAGTTGAGTCTTCATAATAACAAATATTCTCCGTGAAAAGATCTTTCATTTGATACATCATTTATTGTTATTGAGAGAGTGGGGCAAATCTGCCCATTCTCCTTTAAATTGAAAACTATAGATTGGTTCGTTACCTTTGAAACAACGTAATATCATAGCCCTAAGTTTAAAATTGTTTACTGGAATTGTTAGTCCGTCCAGAGTACCAAATGAAAAATTAAGTTTAAAATTGTTTACTGGATACGACCATTCTTTAAAAAAAACAAAACGATAAATGGAACAAAAATTGGTTTAATTGAAAAGTTGGTTTTAACAATTGAAAAAAGTTTAAGCACACGCTTTTTTTTCTTTTAATGTGTGTTACCTCCACGTGCCCTTATTACTGATTCTAATCGGTTCCGCATTGAACTGATCAGGGTTATTAAACAGTCTTGCGGAATATTGTCCCATTCTTGTGAAATTGCTATTCTTAGTGCTGCCACTGTTGTGGGCACAGGATTTCTCGCATATACAGCTCTTTTTAAATTGTCCCAAACGTGCTTTATCGGATTAAGGTCCGGGCTGTGTGCTGGCCAATGCTGCGTCACGTATCCCAACCTCTTCGCAATATTGTAGAACTTGTGCAGCGGCGTGCAGTCGGGCATTATCTTGCATTATAATACAGTAACATTTTCGCCTTTGAATCGCATGCAAGGTACCACGTGATCTTCTAAAATCTGTTATATAGCGATGTGCCATCAAACCCCCTCTGTTACCGTTTTGACGAACCATGTCAATGAACACAAGTTCCGTTTCGCCCGCCGCCACCCCAGACCACACACGAACCGCCTCCAAAAGGAACACGCTCCTCAATGCAACTTTGAGCAGTACTCTCCCCACATCGACGATAGACTCTTCTGCGACCATCTGCACCATATAAACATGTCCTACACTCGTCGGTGAATAATACGGAGGCCCATTGCTCTTCTGACCGTTTAGGTGTTCACGCGCAAATCTTAAGCGAGCTTGTCTGTGAGCTGCAGACAACTGGACAAATGGTCCTACCATTTATAATTATTTTAGTCTAGGTAATTGGTGTGGAATTGTCCCGAATATGTTATTATTATTATTTATTATTATTATTTGCTGGCCCCTTCCTTGAGCCTCCTTCTTATTGTTCATGCATTTATGTTTTCTTCACGTACTCATTCAGCTCTGTTTTGATGTTAACTGACGTGAGGAATCGACTTCGCAAGGAAGTTGACACAATGGTGGATACTCGAGTTCTGCCGGTACCACGTCTTCTTTTGTAAGAACCTGTACAATATAGAATCCGTAGACTGGTTTAAATTTAAATTTCTAGCTGATCCAAGCCTTGCCGCACCAATGCCACAATGGGTAGTTTTCTGTAAGGCAATATAAAATAGTTCACATAAATGTGATAGATGGCTTCTGACGAGACGTGTATATCGAGATTTTGTAAAACCACACGAAGCAAGGTTGATAAAAATACTTTCTATATAACATAGACAAGCGTATATCTGTCTGTCATGCTTGTTTTTGTTATTATTTTATTACGTATATTCTTTTCAGTTTTTATGGCTATTGTTTGATATCAAACAAAGTACTTTTGTTTTTCCACAACACAACACAAATTAGTAGGTATATAAGAGTAAACTTTGCATTTTCATTGCTAAATGCGAAAAAAATGAGAACCATGTTCCGTCAGCGCCACCTATCTATGGTAAGTGTTTTCTGTTTAAAATTATTCTAAGTCATTTTCCATACAGCCCCTAATGGTATACTTGATGCCTGGATCATTATAAGCCCTTATCTCATCACTGAGTGGTCCAAGGAAGATGTTGTCTTCACAAACGCTCTTGGTCTAGATGCGTACTACACGATGGCATTAAAAAAACCATACCCTAATATGGGACCACGAACCATCGAGAAAATTCTGTCTCCGCCCCTTGGGCTACATCTGATGCCTGGTTCATTATAAGCTCTTATCTCATCACTGAGGGGTCCAAGGAAGATGTTGTCTTCACAAACGCTCTTTGTCTGGTTGCGTACTACAGGATGGCATTAAAATAAACATATGTTTATATGGTACCCTGACCCATTGCAAATATTCTGTCTCCGGACTGTAATCCTAAACGAAGATACCAACGAGATATATCAATTTTGTAAAAATACTACTAGTCTACGGTCAATAGTTTCAGAGTTGTTGCCATTTTAAGTATGACAGCTGTCATGTGAAATGATGATCTCGATGAGGTCTATCACTTCTGTAAAGAAACTACTAGTCTACGGTCAATAGTTTCTGAGTTGTAGCCATTTTAAGTTTGACAGCTGTCTTGTGAAATGAAGATCTCGATGAGGTCTATCACTTCTGTAAAGAAACTACTAGTCTACGGTCAATAGTTTCAGAGTTATAGCCATTTTAAGTTTGACAGCTGTCAGGTGAAATGAAGATCTCGATGAGGTCTATCACTTCTGTAAAGAAACTACTAGTCTACGGTCAATAGTTTCAGAGTTGTTGCCATTTTAAGTTTGACAGCTGTCATGTGAAATGAAGATCTCGATGAGGTCTATCACTTCTGTAAAGAAACTAGTAGTCTACGGTCAATAGTTTCAGAGTTATAGCCATTTTAAGTTTGACAGCTGTCATGTGAAATGAAGGTCTTGATGAGATCTATCACTTCTGTAAAGAAACTACTAGTCTAGGATCAATAGTTTCAGAGTTATAGCCATTTTAAGTTTGACAGCTGTCATGTAAAATGAAGGTCTCGATGAGGTCTATCACTTCTGTAAAGAAACTACTAGTCTAGGATCAATAGTTTTAGAGTTATAGCCATTTTAAGTTTGACAGCTGTCATGTAAAATGAAGATCTCGGTGAGATCTATCACTTCTGTAAAGAAACTACTAGTCTACGGTCAATAGTTTCAGAGTTATAGCCATTTTAAGTTTGACAGCTGTCATGTAAAATGAAGATCTCGGTGAGATCTATCACTTCTGTAAAGAAACTACTAGTCTACGGTCAATAGTTTCAGAGTTGTAGCCATTTTAAGTTTGACAGCTGTCATGTGAAATGAAGATCTCGATGAGGTCTATCACTTCTGTAAAGAAACTACTAGTCTAGAATCTATAGTTTTCGAGTTATAGCCCTTTTAAATTTGACAGCTGTCATCCAAAACGAAGCTATCGTGTTTTATCGTTAAAATTGAGCTAAGTGTTTTTTCGTTAAAATTATTCAAAGTCTTTTTCCCATAGAGCCCCTAAGGGTACTCTGACCTCTTTTTAGATTTTATTATGAAAAGATGGCCTTCCAGCTACGAACCTTCCAGGCAAAAAATTTTGACAAATGAGGACTGCGTCGCAGGTGTAAACGGCTATTTTGAAGACCTCGACAAAACGTATTTTTTGGAGGGGATAAAAAAATTGGAATCTCGCTGGAACAAGTGTTTGGCCCTCAAAGGAGACTATGTTGAGAAATACATGTAAATTGTTTAAAAATATATATATTTTTTTACTTTTTAAAACGACTTATCAAGCAGCCCTCGTAGGTTCGTCCAGCTATCAGAAAACCTCCCATTTATGCGGCTTGTTGGGACAAAGTATCCATATTACTGTACCGAAACTCTTGTTGCGTTAAAAAGACTACCTATAAATTCTCTTGGTACGAGTAACAATAATTTAATTAGCAAATGAAAAAAAAACAATAACAATCAATTTAAAACTTTACCTTAGTAACCATAAAACACACAAATCTGAGAACACGCGTAAATTTTTATTTCCCAGCTATGAGCACAGAATAAATAATAGTACAAGTACTATAGATAGGTAATCATTGGTTTTGCTGCAGTTCCATTTTTAAATTTTGTATTTTTTTTATGTTTAATGGCCTATCCCATCCTCCCATCACATTTTCCCAACCTACACCTCTCCACAACTTCCCCCACCTTTGCTACACTTCCCCCACCCTCTCTTAATTATATTTATATTTGTACAATATAAATTAAATTAATATCAACGTCTTTGACAGTATAATTGGGAGTCGAAGTAAAATGCTGGCAGCATTATTTTCTAACAAACATGCTCATTACTTTCGTATCTTACGCCGAGTGACGCACAGTGTGGTTTAAATTGCACTCACAGTGCTGACACTACCTCTTTATTGTGAGCGTTGTGTGCACACCAAAATGGCGTCACTCCTGACGTCATGTGTCCGACGTGGAGAATAAATGCGCATTTTAATCCGACTTTGTGCGCGCTGACAGTACACATAGCGCACATTGGTGCAATTTAAACCACAGCAAATGATTGACACGAGTCTTCACTTATTTCGTCGCGCTTATTCGCAACAACGCTGTCTTTTCTTTTTTTTTGGGTCTGTGGACCAGTATTCGCAGATTTTGGAGAGAAAAAAGTCAGAAAGAAAATGGGCATCCCCAATAAAAATATTGATGCCATTTGATCCTTTCTTATAAGGATCAAAAGTCTCTATCGAAAATAAAAAATACTGGCGGCTCTAACCTCAGTTGGTCCGATATAGACTTTTGATCCTTATAAGAAACAGGATAGATTGGCTTTATTTTTTTGTGAAATGCGCATTTTCTTTATGACTGTACATTTTTTGCAAAATCTGTGAATACAGGTCAAAATATCTCTAAAAGTTGAGGTCAGCCTCCTAAGAACGTTTTCCTCTAGCTAATACGGTTAAGGTAATTTCCTACGAAATGTATGACATAAGTTTTTCGCAATTTCTGTCATTTCTAGACTCAAACCTCGGTCGGTCCGATAGACTTTTTAATCCTATAGACAAGATCGATTGGCATCTAAAAAAGTTTTTGCGTAAAGTGACCATTTTCTTGCTGATTGTACATATTTTACAAAATCTGTGAATGCAGTTCAGAATACCTCCAGAAGTTATGGATGGTCTCCTAGGACCGTTTTCCTGTAACAATAACGGTTAAGGCGCCACTCTCAAAAATATAGCCTGTAGGTATATACCTTAGCCACTAATAGAGACCCGTAGAAATAACTCGTATGTAATCAGTAGTCCAACTTGGACCACTTTACGATTGTACCTGTGACAGCCAGATAAGACAGCGTGTAGCTAGCTGTCTTATCTGGTAAACAATAAAAATCTGGTAAAACGTAGTAAAATGCCTAAAGAATGGACGTGGTACACCGATTCATTTTTTCTTTGGTATTTGTCCGACCTAACTCAAGTGCAAAGTAGGTAGCGTTGCTGGTCAGATTTCTTCAGGAATATGAAATAAAAACCACAAAATTAGATAATTTCTTAATATATTTTTACATTTGACATAATACAGGCGGTTACACAAAAAATAAATAAGTCTTATAAGATTTACAATTACCGTGATGTTTTGACGAACAAAACGAAAAGATTAACTCCAGAAAACAAACTAATGGAAACACTAAAATCAGCTCAGGCTTAAAGTTATGAGGATGAGCTAGAAAACACCATATATGCTATTAAATGACATGGAGATTTTCCATGGATATCCATTGAAAAGAAAACGTCTGAGCTGCTTAAGTTGTCTAATAGTTGGTTTTCCCTACTGCGGATGTGATATCAAGATATAGTCGAATAATAAAATCTGTACATAAACGTTTTGAAAAAATGTAGAAAGATCTAGATGTAGATTTTTCTAGATTTACTTATTTTTCTACAGAATGGTTTAATCAAATGTGATTCAAATGGACGCAGTATTTATAACATATTTATAAGTTATGTGATACATGTGCTTAACGATAACATAAAGTTGTGCTTGTGTGCAACGATAATCACTTATTATGGATTCACATAATTATGATCGAAATCTATCTGAATTTATATTAGAAACTGGAAATTTATTTTTGATTTTTTATGTTAGAAGTGTTTCAAAATTAATGTAAGCACTATAAACTGTAATAACCATTACGTACATTCTTCACTCCAGGGCCCTAATTCGTGGAATTGTTCGTGAATTGTCGTTATGACGTCACAAGTTTTCTGTGGCATAACGAATAAGCGCGCAGGTGAGACTGTCGTGAAACGCAAACAACAATAAAAAATACCGGATATGAGTTATCGAAAATACCGGATATGAGTTATCGAAAATACCGGATATGAGTTATCTAAAATACCGGATATGAGTTATCTAAAATACCGGATATGAGTTATCTAAAATACCGGATATGAGTTATCTAAAATACCGGATATGAGTTATCTAAAATACCGGATATGAGTTATCTAAAATAAGCTATTTGTAAAGTAATATTTAATTACATGTATCCAGTTTTTAATATAACATACAGAAGATATTGTTCATCAATGTACAGTCAACACACGAAAAACAAACAAATGTTCGATCTGAACAATGTTTTATGTGAAAACTATTTTACGTCATATTATTAAGTGTACATTACAAAAATGATAGACAATTACAAAACAAACATATAAAACAGGTAAAATATTTCAAAAACTCAGGCTGTGTTAACAAAAAAACGTGGAATGAAAGACTGAAAAAAAAAACCGGGGTACTCGTATATGAAAATATTGGCACAATACAGTCCTCGAGAAGGCGGTATTTAAAAGATAATTCTTAGTTACGGTACTGGCAATAATTTGGCAAGTCCAAGAGGCATTCCAGTAATATGATTTAGCTTTACTTGAGAAACAAGTAAAAGAACTACCAATTGTTTTTTTTTATCTTTGAATGAATCATATCATATAGCTCTGTACTGCTGACAGTACTCACAGTTGTAGTTGATTTTATAAAACAAATCAGAGAAAATTAATCAACAAATCAAAGAGCGCTGGTTACTAGTGCGTCTTAGAATCCAACGATACCGGGTTCGGTTCTAGGCTCCGCACCAATGACTTTTCTAAGTTATGTCCGGTTTTCCATCGATTCGTGGATCGTTCGGAGGGCACGTTAAGCTACCGGTCCCGGCTGTTATTCATTAATAGCAGTCGTTAAGCCACGTCAGAACCCCTGGGGGCAGCCTATCAAACTCTGATACAGAGGTCGGCACTAATTCATACGACAAGCAGGCAACAAATTATTGATGATTGTTATTAAATAATTTAATTTATTAACTTTTGATTCTAATTTAGTACATAATAGATCTGTTATTTTAAAATAAGCAACTCCGTAGGTTTCGCTATAATAGACGTTGAGACAATTTTACTGAACTATTTTCTGTTTCGACTTGCCATACCATTGCGTACCGATCAAATAGTATTAAAACCTGGCAACTTTTACATCTTATAACTACAGCGACACTCTCAGGCATAGGACATACAACATGGAACATTTTTTTATATATTTCTAGCATTCGTTTTTATTAATAGTGTGTAATAGACATTACCTTATTCTACGTATTATTTGAGTCACTAAATTTATACTATTATTGAAAAGGTTGAAGATAATAACGGAAGAAGTTTTCTCGTGAAAATTTAAAGCACTAAATAAATTGTATTCAGTTTGAACACCTTTTCAGTTTTAACTATCCTGTAGCCTTTAGTACAGTATGCAAATAATATTTCAAATTAATATAATTAAGGCTACATATAATTATTAATGTTACCATGAATGCATGACAATACCCTGATATAATTTAATGTGCTATAGGGTAGTTGACTCTGTTATTGTATATATTTTTTAATTCATCGAAAATTATTAGTAACGTTGAAGTCTCAATAGTTTTTTTGGGACTAACTTTATATACTGATCAAAAAGAATAAATTGGATAGTTTCGCAAACATCTTAATTTTATTACGACTTCTTTCTAACGAGACGACGAGATTTAAAAAGGTTTTTTAAATATTTTTACCACATATTTTACTGTACATTCAAAAAACTGTAGACCCTTGCGTGTCATGTGATCATTTTATAAACAAAAAACAATAACATTGGCGTAAACAAAACACGTAGAAACCAACTACCCGTTCGACAAATGAAAATGAGACGAACCAACTGCCGAAGGTTGTACAATTATCTACACATGTCTAAGGGTAATCAATTGAGCCAAACACATGCACGTTAAATTTAAATTTACTTTATAAATGTACCAAGCACATTGATCTGATTCTCCGATTATTTGTTACCACGTGGGAATAATTAGAATATTTTCATTATATTTTACTATGTAGAGTCTACATAAAGTATTAGGGCCGTGCATTTGGTTCGGCGGGGCGAGGAGCGTTTAAAGTTAGCGAATTTAAAACTGGCATTAGCGCCAGTTCACTGAAGCTTTAAGGTAAAAGTAAGAACAGTTGTGAGGTACGTAATAAAGTAATAGCTTCATTTTTCTATCAAGTCTGAAGTGGTTTCACTGTGTTGTACCCAGTCACTCGTTCCGTTAAGAGGATAGGGCCCACCCATGCGGCTTCTTCGCGGCTTTAATTCCGTGAAATTTGTGTTTTGAGAGAAAACGTTTCTACCAAACTAAACCATAACCAAATCCAATAGCTCTGGTCTTTTTTATGAACTGCAGAATAAACTACGCTTATAGCTTTTCTTTTTTCATAATTTATTAATATAAATAAATAAATAAATAAAATATATTCTGGACATTTCCACACCTAGCCCCAAACTAGGATACCCTGTGCTATGGGCACTAGATAACGGATAAACATACATAGATAAGAATAGCCATATTTTTCATTTAAACACTATAGAACTTGAGAGATATGTTAAGAGAAAATATCGGTATTAAAACACTAATTTATTAAATTCTTTACAAATTATGATAAAAATAATAAAGTTATTAACGTAGTCTATTCTGTGATTAACAAAAAAAACAGAATTGTTGGATTTGGTTATGGTTTAGTATGGTAGAAATGTTTCCTCCCAAAACACAAATTCCACGGAAAATGTTGGACAAAACCTGTAGAAGCCGCGTGCCCCTCTTAAGTCCCGCGTGGCCCTCTTAAGGCCCGCGTGATCCTCTTAAGTCGTACAGATTTGCTGAACCACCTTAAATAACTGGTCTTTCGTCCAAAGCGAATATCCGTACGAGTAATACACTAACATAGTGCACGATTAGTACGGTATTCATTATTGTGCTTGGACGAGTCACTCAGTTTCACAGGCTGCTACTCAAAAAATGCGCTCACCGCTACGCTCAACGCCTCGCTATGCCGCGGTCTAAGATCGAAAAAACAGTCAAAACATCGACCTTACTTTAATATAATATAATAATTATACAGGAAGTTCCTTAAACTACAATTTTATGCTACATAGCTGCGACATTCAGGTATTGCTACGATGCTACCTTTAGATATACATACACTATACATAGACGCTCATCTTTGGTTGACGTGTGGCAAGGATGTTTGCGCGGTTTATAAACTACAGTTGGGAAGGCATTAATACGTCATAAAAGAAAAAAAAAACTCGACATTATCATCGGCATGATGGGAACTTAATCTTAACGTAAACAAATCCCATTCGATAACAAAGTTTATAAGAATGTAAAAATGAAGTTGGCTTACAGCCATATGGAATCTGCTGTAAGGGTGGCGGGCACTAGAGCGCGTACCCTAAAGGCGGGCATTTAAATTGAACGCCCCGATCGAAACATCGCGGGTCGCTCGCCGCTAGTGCGCGCGTACCCTAATGGTAATTCTTGTTCAACGTCACAAGAATTTTAAATTTAAAAAAAAAAGGACTCAACGGACATAAAAATGTATATTAATAACGTTCCCTAACTTTATGACCTACATATTGTGATGATATGTCACACTATTTAATTTAAAAAAAACGACACGAAATTAAAAAGTATTAAAAGGAAAATAAACTGTTCTAGTGTAAATCTGTGTCGAACCAAAAGGTTTCGAAATATTATAATTATTAGAATAAAACCTACCTATGTACAACTATGTCGTCCTCGGCAATAGAAATTGTTACTAACTACGCTGTATATTTAGCTATAGCACCTAGCTAAAATGGCACATCTAGGTAAACTCCAGGTTTATTTGCGCCTTGTGACACAGCGACTTATTGCTGCAACGGCGACAGTTTCGCGTTTAGTGAATGCACGACTGCACCGCTACAAGATGCCGCTTGTCGCATCTGCAACAATAGCGATGCAGTAACATTGTATCGATTCGCGATTACATCAAGTCAAAATGCGAGCGACATCGAGGGAAATAAAGGGAAGTGAAGGCGGTACGCTTCAAAGGGTAGACATCGGATCTTATTGCTCGATTGAATAAGGTGCATAGCCGACAGCTTCGAGTTAGTATCGCGGCCTTACTACTGTATCGCCACAAAAAGTCGCCGTGTGCTATCACCCTAAGTGCAATACTGAGACGTATTGAGTTTGCGTATGTATGCAACTAAAAGAAAAAATGGATCTTAAAGGTCTGCAACAAAGACTTTTTTATATGTCTCTACACTCTCTCGAAGCGACAAAACGTCTCAACCGATTATGATATTATTCAAATTGGTATTCTAGACTCTAGACAGTTAGATAGAGGTTCATCTGACTTTCCGTCTACTATACTAATTCGACAAATAAAAATACATTCTAAAATATTGCATATTAATATCGAACATTCTTATATCTTGAACATAATGTTGTTACGCCGCGACGTGCCTTGTCGTACAACGTTGCGCATTATTCCGATCAAACATATAAACGCACAAACATCCCGCCCTCCCTTCCGTGTCTTTTCACTAAAATTCTTTCAAAATGAAAAAAATGAGACATGAATCAATATAATTATGCTATTTTTATCACTCTGAATATTCAAAACTATCAGTAAGGCGTTAGCAATTTAATAATAATTCAGTTTAAATTCTAATTTGTGCATTTCGGTATTCATGTCTCAATAATTTCATGGCCTGGTCTGACAGTGCGCAGTGATGCGATATAAAAATTTAAAAAACAATACTGCTACCGTAAAGTTGTAAAGACAAAGAGACAATAGAATCCTTAGAATATCACGCGACTCAGCTCTCATTGGTCGATAGAAACTATACAATTATTTCAACCAATAGTGTGAAACACGTGATATCTTGACGGTTTCTATTGTAGACACTTTATCACTTTGCTGGATCTCGTTTCATCGCAACTAATCGAAATAAACTAACAAATGTCAGTCAATTAGGCCAAACGAGAGCTAGTACTGAAACACAAGTACTAAAACAGAAAGGCATACACTGTTTAACCTTTCACTCTTATGACCTTTCCAGTATTGCAGAACGAAACAGACGAATGATTGTCCAGCACCCATCTAAAAAGTGGGAAGTCTTAGTCTATGCTTTAGTCATTTGTCTAAGGGTTGACTGACAATAAAATAGATATTAATAATTACTGACGACAACTTTTATGAAATGAGACCCCGGCTAGACTGCGAGCTTCTTCTTGACAAAGCGAACGCTAGACACTATTTATAATAAAACTGTCCTGTCTTTATCTAAGAAAACAAAAATGTAGACAGTAATAACAGTGGCGGGCGTTCCATGTTTTTTTATCGCACCACTGAACCCAAACGTAACCAAATACATCTTAATTGACGAACCACTAATAAGCAGTCTTCACATTTACAATATAATAGTAAAAACTAATGTTTATTATAATAAAAATACTGGACCATAACATTTATTTAATAGGAATTACACGACGAGGCTCAACCGACGAATAATAATTATTTTAAATTTATGTTTGACTGATAATGTACTTTATTACGTAGACATAAGACCGACAGTACAAAATCACACCGAGAAGCTAGGAAAAGAAAGCTCCTTGAAGTCTTAAAAATTCAGATCGAAAATAGATCTTAAGTCTAACAGAGTAGGTACATAATCGAATTCAGACATCAGATTTGTTCGTAGTAGTTGACAAGAATCAAAAGTGATGACCACTGGCGCCGATATGTGGCATCGAATTAGTATCACTGGACAAACGACTATATTCAGGTATACACATATGGCAGCACTGAAGAAAAACTTTGCCAGCTATTGTCAAAGTATATACATGGAGGCACTCCATTTTAAGGCAATAATGGTTACTACCTTTTTTCTATAATTAGACAGTTCGTGTTTTAAAATAATTTTGGTCAATACTAAAAACCACATAATTACTTTTATGAAAGAAAGGGGCACCTATAAATCAACATGTCTCAAACAAACGTTGGTTTAATCGAATCTATATTTCCTAACTGAAATGGCAACACTAACACAAACCAAACCCTCAATATTGCCAAATTGTCGGCCCCATATTGCCCCAAAATCGAGCGCCATCCTGTAAACACTGCTCCATTGGTGCACAGCCCAGAATGAGCACCAAAATATTCTTCAAACAATTGGGGCTTACACATCTTGATTACATCTCATTCTTGTCATTTCTAAACAAGTTGCAACTTAACTACAAGACATTTCGTCAAATGATACTAATTTGACATTTGGTTATGGCGCCTGAGACAATGTTAATTTTGATTCACACAAATTAGAAATTCAAGTCTAGTCAACCAAAACTCATGGTTCTGGTCAACAACGAACATTTTTCATCGCACTATCAACACACTGTACACAATGATATCATCGTATTATTTACAAATTAGCAAATGAAGACGCGAACAGCGACTAATAAAAACAGGATCAAATACTACAAGAAAATAATATAAATAAAATATTTATTTTCATATGAAACTATTGCACTGTATCTAGATAAAGAAATAGTCTAGATAAACTATAGTTCATAAGCCTAAGTTGGTACAGCTCTGGTAAAAATTAGAAGAATGAAGGCGAAAACTCAATGCGGCGCACGTACACGGTTCAATAATACTCCTTATTAACTAAAGTAAGTTCTATTTAAAGAATGTAATTGTAAGGTTACGTACACGATTCCGTTGAACGTCAAAACCTCTTCTGATATTGTACAAAATCGTGTAGTTGGTGACCTGCTTTATATTATATTCTGTAAGCAGACGATGCCAGCGATTCGGACATACACTAAACTAGACTTAATTTCTTCAAAATTAATTTAAACCTTGTCGACTTTGTAACAAGGTCTTTTTGCCCTTGGCATCTATTAACTTACGTCAATTTAAGCTGCACCGCTTAAAATAACGTAATTAAAACAGGTTCGGTTGCTCACTGTCTAACAGCGTTTGGATAAAATCGGACACGTTCTGAGACAGCGTTTGGACAAATCGGGAATTCTCGCCGTATTGAAACAAAGTTGATGTTGACGCCTGTCAGCGTAAAATCAACTTTTTTTTAGTTACAGTTTAGTGAGTGAGGGATAGATGCCAGGGGCAAAAATACCTTGTTATGAAGACAACAAACAATTACATTTTAAGAAATTAATTTTAGTTTAGTGTATGTCCGAATCGCTACCTCTGTCTCTCGTCAAAGTTACCAACGCAATAGCATTTTTACATCAGACTGGTCCGTATGTACTCCTATATAATATTCACTTCCTTCTGTCTTCAACATAACTACTAGTATGTTTCTGACCGCTTAAAGCCAATTGTACTTTTCAGAAAAAAGAAGAGTTTTAAATATTGTGTCCTGTTTATGGTACTAAAACCACAGTAATCTTTCCAATGAGTTCGATATTACAATTTTACTCTATATCCAATACAATATGTTTAAAAAAAGCTAAACTAAGGCAGCGGCCGGCTAATAGAAAAACCTGCTACAAAATACCAATTTATATCATTTTTACGTAAAAAATATCAGTTTTTCACACAACCACATCTTATTTCATAAGAGACGAAGCCTTAGATCAAATTAATTATAAATTTGTCACTTATTTATTGTAGACTTTGAGCATTTTATTACAAAACATGAAAAGCAGAATCGCCACAATCGGATTAGCAAAAAAAATAATGACTTTTGTTCTAAAATCGGTAAAAGCATAAGTTTCAACTATGACGTACAAATTGACATATAATGGTGGCTATCCACTAGAACTGAGAAAAAAAACTGCAGCTGTGATCTTGGAAAATCCACCAATAAGGTTCCTTCACTGTCCTATAACGGAACAAAGTGATGCTATTGATCGATTTTTCTCAGTCTCTCGCTCCGTTGACAGCCAGCCTAACTTTGTAACGCAGACATTGTCTTATATATTTGTTTAAGATATAGGCTTCGAAGATAGTGTGCTACGAGTAATGAACATGGTTGAATTTTTTGCTGGGCTTTTGTATGTAAATAATTGAATTTTGAAGCAATTGTACGGTTTGGAATTTTCTGTGTCCAAAATGTTAATATTTAACAGTTATTCAAATAATGCGGTCGTCGCCGTTAGATTTTGTTTGCAAGCAAATGCGCGCAATTCTGTTCGAACTATGTAAGGTGTGTTACATACATTACTCACGTCTATATCACGCGGATTCAACATCTTCTTTTTTTTAAATGGCTTGTATTCTAATATCCAATATCGAAATATCTAATCCTGAATTCTAGTATCGGAAATACTGTCAAAATTTGGAAAGCTTCGATGTCCTTCTCTTCACATTCTTTCAAACTCAGTATAACGTATCTTTTAAAATATAACTTCAATTCATCTTACAACTGTGTACATAAGAATGGGTCATAAGACCATTTATTGCTTTCGTGAGAGCACACAGTAGTCAGAATAACAATAACTATAAAAACATATAAGAATGACAAAATAAGTTATAAAACTTTATTAGTTGTGATATTCTGTAATACTCCAGCCATATTATTGGGTTTTGGAGCAAAGATTGCATTGTATCTATTAGTTTGGTTAACGTATAATTGAACCTAAAATAATGCAATGATTTATAACCTGTGCGCAACTTCTCGCCTGCGTATCGTCTAAGGTATGAGAGAGGCGGGACGGGGGAGGGCCGCAAGAAGCGCGACCAGTCAAACATTTTACTATACAGTTTCGCTAAGGCCAAAGTTCTTTATGGTGCGGATGCTATGTTTGTGTGAACGCTGTATTCGAATAATATCCGACGCTAATTCAACGCACACAGCTGTACTGTTTGCCTGTGTGGACGCGCCCTAAGGAATATAGCCTTAGCACATGATATTTTCATACTATTCTTGTATACTCGATCTATTATAAATACCAGTCAAACTTTACAATTATACAATTATTGTATATTATTTTTAGTACATGCTCATAAATGCCAGCCATCATACAGTCCTACCTAACATGTAAACTAATCTAACGAGTACATTTCACGGGATTATTTACTGGAGTCAGTACGTTTCGGTGGTTATAAAGGCTATAATGGTGTGCGGTACACAACTCACTGAGTATTCGCTTCGGTGCACTTTTTACCGGATTGCGTGGATTGGAGGCCGGATTGAGTGGTTGGTTGGAGACCTGTGGGGGGAGAATCTGTGGTTAGCAAGATTTAGGAGAAGCTGACAGCAATAGGGTATTTGATGATATAAAAATATAAAGCTCAGTTAACACTTTGACATCTGTCACCTGTCAGTGACAACTGTCACCTGTGTTAAGTAGTGAGGGACAATGGCACATAGTTAGTTTCGATATCCACCACTGGGGGACACTTTTTGTACCCCGACAAAAAGTGGGGGACAACGGGAATTATTTATCAGCTCGTATATTTAGGTGCCAATGCAAAAATTGAAATGTTGAATGATATTTGAATTAAATTCAAATTTTATAATATTTTGAAATAATTTCATTTAATTTCAACGTAATTTAAAATTGTGTAATCAAAAAACCCAACTAGTTCTCAGGTTCTCATAAACGGTTTTAGTTCAAGCGGCCGTATAGCGATGATGGAAGGCAGCACTGATTGTGAATCCGTCTCACTGGATCACAGTAGCGTGGACCCCACTGCCCCCAGCAGTAGATGGGGGCACTACCATCACACACCCTCACAAAATAAATAAGCTAGCAGCACTGATTGACAATGCGCCCCTTGGCTCCCACTCTCGCGTGGGTTCCCATTCTCACATGGGCCCCCACCGCCACCCAGCATTAGGTGGGGGCGCTAATCACACTAAAAATAAATGTAGACTACAGGCATACCTAGTTCACCTAACAGCGGGTCCATAGTTAGCTAGCGCGCAGTACGCAGCTAGCAGCGCCGAGTGCGAATGCGCCCCTCTAGCCCCCACCCTCGCATGCGCCCCCAGCGCGGCCCAGCAGTAAACGGAGGCGCTGTCGTCGCCCTGCGCGCGGAACTGCGCGCTCGGGTCGGGCACGTGGGGGTCCCGCGCCCCCCCGCATGCGGCTGATAGTGTGCAGAATGTCATCGCTTTCCAGCCGCCGTATCTGTGATGAAATATTTACTGTTTATATGATTTTAGCATTAACGCAGGCTTAGCGAGAACATATCTAATAATTTTCTAAACGAAAAATACCATCTTACCGTCCCCGTAAGACAGGCTTACAACCTATACGAGAAATTTGAAGCATGGAGTACCTGTCACGGTAGCCGAACTTGTTAAAAGGCATGTGCCACGCAGAGGCACGGAGTGATGCGGGTTCAACCCCGTCCGTGATTCAATTTTTCGTTTAGAAAATTATTAGAAATATTTACTACTTTATTAAATTCAATGGAACTTTTTCTACGTGCATGAGAATGGTATTAAATAATGTCAAACTGTCAAAAATACTACTGGAAAATGTAAAAAGGAAACTGCCAACAACAGAAGGTGAGATCTCAGGTCTCCAGGGTTTCAAGCGCTATCCAACTAATAATATAAATGCTTGCTTGTCGTATGAGCTGGTGTCAGAGCTTTTGAGGCCTCTCGAGGGCCTCGGACATGTCTTAACGACTTAAATAAATAAATGCTTAAAGCTGGGTATTATAATATTTATACTAGAGAAAAATTAAGTATTTCTTTAGGCTGACTTAGTGTTAGATGTTATGCTAGGTGTAGATGAATCGAAGTTTGAACCTTACTACAATATATACATCTCATTTTATCGAATGATACAATATTTTCTTAGTGAATAACGTTTTAGTGGCGCTAATATGAGCCCTTAATCCATGCTAATAGTATAACAGCGACAGTAACTACGATCTTGTTGAAATTTGGTATAGAGATAGTTTGAATGGGGAAGGACGAAAGACACTTTTTATCGCGATCAACTGTAGTCCGCGCGGACAAAGTCGCGGAAAAAAGCTAGTAGGGTATACACTGGCCTTCAAAACTTAGTACCACACTTTTAAAATTAATAGTTTTATTAAATTAATTAACTCCTACTCATCGAATTGAGATACCAAGTACACTAGTTTTTAAGTCAAAACCTAAGCTATCCAACATTGAAAATCGCATCGCAATCAGTCCAGTAGATTTAAAGTGATGCGCGAACAGACAGACATCAAAAGTTTGGTAATAAGTTTTGAAGGCCAGTGTATTTTGACACTCACTTATCAACAACGACAACTGGCCCATTTTTGTACTCCATCTGACACCCCGCCACAAACTCAATCAGCCCAAACGAGTCCCTATAAGGCGCTATGAGCCGATCTATCGCCCCTTCCCTTTCCGCCTCAGTCGCCGCCAGTCGCACCGCCCTCACATACTCATTATCATCTGGCTTCCCCGCCACATACTCTGTTGTATGACCGTCTAACCACCGACTGCATTTTATAAACTTGACGCTGAGTTGGTAGTCGTCTTGTAAGGAATGTACACTGACGTTTGTAACCTCGATTATTCGGTCGGATGGTATCGAATCAGGAACACGCTCGACTTTTTCAAAGGTGTATACTGGTCGTCTTAGTTCGGCTTCTTCTTCGACTGACAAAGCAGGGGCGCAGGGAGGCGGGGGCGGCGCGGTGTCGGGCGGCGACCCAGCCGTCCGATTCCCGTTGCCCCATTCAGGAAATTTGAACTTAGTCGGAGAGCTCAACTTGAAGTTTTTCAACGACATTTTCGAAGGACTTTTCGGCGACTTCGGGCCGCTTTTCTTTTCTGATAGAGAGGAGAATAGGTCACCGTTCGCGATAGATTTCCGGGCGGATAGGTCTCGGTTTCCGGCGCTGAGTCTTTCGAGGCGGAGTTCTGTCCGGTCGAACCGGTACGCCGGCTCCGAATCCGTTATCGGGGAACCGTTTTCGGGTATCAGTCTTTCGTCGTCGGCGCAGTCGTTGCTCTCTTGTCTTCTGTAGCCGTTTGTTTCCGGTTCCGCCGGAGTTTCAACGGGTGTTTTCCGGTCTGCTTTCCGGTATGCCACGTAGGTGTCTTTAGAAACAAAGGAAGCGCGGAAGTTGGCCACCAATAGTTCTTTTTCGTCTTCGGTAGGCCAGAAGATTTCGCATTCCTGTAAAAGAAAAAATGATACTCAAAATCGCGTTTGACAAAGACAACAACCAAAGGGAAACAAATCGTAACCAGTTCTAACATCTAGTTCCACCACTATACGAATATACAGTGGTGGTCAGATAATTAGAAACATAGAGTCACTTAGGGGTGTAAATTGCTTTATATGTTGCTATTGCAAATAATTTTGATTTTATTTATTGATTTACAACATTAAAATATTACGATAGTAACTCTAATTTAAAAACGACTATTAACATTCAGTCAAGTAATAAAAAACACAACAAATATAGGTTTGAAAAAATGTGTTATTAACTTTAGTACTGGCAATTGGACAATTAATTAGAAACAAAGTGTGACTTTTCTTCTAAATTTGATTTTTGTAATCAGAATTCATCTTTATTAAACTCATCACTTTAGGCAGTTTCCCGCCTTTTTTTATTCATTTAGTAAGGTTACATTTTGACTTAGAGTTTAAAATAATATGGGTAAAAACAAGAGCTGTGATGCAGCTATTAGAAAAATTATAGCCAATGTTCAAAATAGCCGTTCACTTAGAGTGTTGCGTATAGATGATATTTTACGCCATTGCACATTATAAACAGTTTGGAATATCTGATAAAGTACCTAAAAAAGCGTTACAAAGGAAGACCACTGTTCGAGAAGACATGATTGTGGTTCGTTTAGCTAAGATGGACCCCTTTAAAGGTTCAAATATTATTAGAAAATAAACCTTTCCCAGGACGTGTCCTCAAGACTTGTCCGTAGGCGGTTGGTTGAAGGCAAATTGTTCGGAAGACTTGTAAGGAAAGCACCACTTCTTACTAGGCAACACAGAAAATCGTCTTCGCTAGAAAGTATGGCAGTTGGACTGTTCAACAATGGAAAAAAAAAACGGATGAGACTAAAATAACTTTTAAACTTTCGCGATTCGAACACATAGTTATATATTTAAACGGGACTTAATCGCGCTGAAAACTTAATATTGATTTTCCTCGACGTTTCGATCAAGTTGCATTGATCGTGGACACGAGAAGACTGAAGTAGCGGGTGTCAGCGTCGAGAAGGGCGAGCGTTGTCTCCAACTACCCGCATTTGGTTTTGTAAAAATTCAGAATTGTCACGACACACGACACTAACGACATCTGCAGATTGTCTCAGAATGCTTAGCGATTGCAGATTTATTTATCTGGCGGTTATAAATAAATCTGCAATCGCTGAGCATTTGCTCGAATCGGGCCCTAATGTCATTCATTTTATGTTTTATCCAAAGTTTTCGATGGCACACATATCAAAATAGGTGAAACTGTTCAAAACTTGGGTGTGCTTATTGATAGACAACTATCTTGGGGACCTCAGTTAAGTGAGGTAAGCCGTAAAGTTTATGCGTCAGCGGGTTCACTTAGAAGACTGCGCAATTTTCTTCCCACTACCACCAAACTTGCTCTAGCACAGTCTCTTCTTCTGCCTTTACTCGACTACGCCAACGCCTGCTATTTAGACTTAACCGAAGAACAGCTAAATAAGCTAGAGCGCTTACAAAACTTTTGCATTCGATTTGTTTTTGGCTTAAGCTAGTATGACCATGTATCTGATTTTCGCACAAAGCTCAAATGGTTACCAATCCGACGTCGCCGGGATACTCATGCCCTCTCTCTTCTGTACAGTGTCCTATTTAATCCATAGACCCCTCCCTATCTCAAAGAGCGATTTGAGTTCCTTCATCTTTCCCATTCCCGTATTCTTCGTTCCACCAATACTCTGCAGTTGAAAGTGCCTCACCAATCTACGATGTGTTATCACAACTCTTTTACTAAACGGGCTGTAAGACTGTGGAATGCTTTGCCCATCAACATTAGAAAAGCTAAGTCGATAGCTGTCTTCAAAGACATGGTGAAGAAGCACTACCTGTCATAAAGCTGGATACTATGTTATTCATACATAAAATTTATACACTATTCCTTTGTGAACATGCTATTTATTTATGTATATTATATTATAAATTTGCCAATATATATGTTATATTATTTAATTATAGTATATACAGTTATGTGTTTAACAAAATTTATGATAAAACATTATGTAAGTATACAAATATTAAGTTATATAGTTGTATATAGTTATATAGTTTATATAGTTGTTATTTATCTGTTAACTTTTTTGTTCCAAAGTAAGTCTCCATCACTGACCGCAATGTTTATTTTATATTCCTGTCCATCCAAAGGTTGCCTGTAAGAAATTGCAAATAGCGATAAGGCCGCCTATTGTACAACATTAGATTTGATATATAATTACTGTTATGTTGTTTTTTTATTGTAATGTGTTCAATAAAGAGTTATTGTATTGTATTATAATTTGTTGAAGTTTTTAGAATTTATTTCATGTTTCTAATTAGTTGTCCGGCGAATTTTGTAGTATTTTAATTATCTAATAATAAATGTTGGGCTTTTATAAAAATTACCATTGTTTGTTGTTACTAAACTTATATTTTTCCACGATAGAAGAACTAACGCTTCCAAATATTCTTAAAAATCTTTTACTAGTAAAATAAATTAGTAAACAAGTTAAATGTTTAATAATAATGGAATTTAGTTTGGTGTTTCTAATTCTATGACCACCACTGTATATATATATATATATGTATGTATACAAGCACTCATAAATTTTACATGTATAATATTTTGTCATATATTATTTTCCTCATTATTTAGGAGACATTTAAGATTTTTACATGTAAAAGTGCTGTATTGTTGCCAATTTACAATAAAACTATTTGAGTTTGAACAACCTTATAACTTTTTTTCTGAAAAGCGATCTGTTACACCTTTGGACGGATAGAAATTATAGAGCTACCAGTTCAATTTAGTGTCCAGATGAACCCCAAGATACTTAACAAATCGGCTCAAGAGATACTCGTTAATGATTAGATTTGTATCGGGATTAAGTTTTCTTGTAAACATAATGGCTTCGGTCTTTCGACTAACTTTTCGTCTTTTAATTTAACTGGAGTTTCCAATCAAATAGCAAATCAATCGAGATCTGAAGCCTACTAACATTTAGCTCCACATCGCTGGATGACAGTATCATCGGTAAAACATGCTAATTGCGGTAGAAGTTGCAAGAATGTCATGGTACACAAGGAATAACAAAGAACCCAGCCCTGACCCCTGGGAAACGCCAGCTGGAATAGGGAATAACTCGGAAGATCCACTACCAATAAAAACTTTAATTCTTATTGACTAAGATTACCTCATCATCCGGGTCGTTGAGCAGTAACACGAGCTGCGCGGTGTGGTCCCACAGTAGCCGCCACAGCTCAGCGCTCGCGGCTGGCGGCGGCTGCTGTGCCACAGCGTACTCACGTAGCCGCCGCCGGCCGCATACCCACGATGCATTCACGTACTCGCTACCTGTAGTGGGGATGCGTTTGTTACAGGACGTATCCAATTGAAAAATGTTGAGACATGTTTTGATTGTCATGTTATGACGCACGGAGACGCTTACATAGTAATGTATGTACAAATTTCGAAAGTGGTAGTGTCAGAGTTTGTCGGGTGGCCCAAGGGCCTCCGACGTCACTTGACTACTGCTATCAACTGTTAGAAAACAGAGCGACGGTTGAGATGCCATTCGAAGCACGTAGCGATGCCAATTACGTTGTTAACCTGTCGGCTATCGGTAGCCCGTACGGGATATTTGAGGTTACTTTTGCAAATATTGCAAAAAATTAAAAAAGTAAAAATAATTATAAAATAATATTTTTTTATATTTTTTGGTTCATTTACATTCTTCAAATACAGATTTTGTTTATGGCAACCCTTTTAATAATTCTATATTAAAAAAAATAGCCCAGTAACTCCAAAAACGCATTCGTCCACAGGTTAAAAGTCATTGGTTGAGGATCGAACCCAGTGACTTTATCGCTTAGCTACTATCGCTTAGCAAACGTAGTGTAGATCGCGATCCGCCTAGGTAACAATATGTTTAAAGTGGTTGTGTTAAAGAAGAGACAAAATTAGGGCTTGCGGAGGTGGATTGATACAATTTGATTATATCCGCCAGTACTAATGAAGTCAGACATTAAGTGAAATTGAAACCCTTAGATTCATTATTAGAAGCTTACTGACCTTCAACTCCAGGTTTAGGCACCAACATGACACGGGCAGCGTCTGACGGTAGGATACCGTTTGCTCGGTTCTTATCCGCATTGTGCGGTGCGCGGGCGCATACGCTCGCGTCGACGCATGATCGGGTTATAAGCTGTAAAGATAAATATATAAAAAAAAGTGTAATTTAAAGTACATTTGTAACTTTCGCGAATCGAACACAATTTTTCTCGTAACCACTATCAGTGCCACTTGATCGAAACATCTAGTTTTATCAAAATATCATTATTAGCGCTATTAAGTCACGTCTAAATATTAACTAAGTTAGCTAAAAAATATTTATTTTTCATAAACAAAGTAAGATACTTTGTTTATGAAAAATAAATATTTTTTATTTTTCATAAACAGCATCTTAGAACTAGGTACTTGGTACTACAGTACATCCATCATGAACAAATCCCGGTTTCGGCACCAAAAACAAGTAATGAAACCAACAGAAGGAACGTAAATAATATTAAAAAAACTGGTATAAAAAAAACTTACCAGGAACTGTTTCTCCAGCAAGTTGACAGGCGGCGGGCCCTGATACGAGTGATGCCGGTTTGCAAGCGTTCGCATACGTTCTAACAACGCGTAGTTTTCCACGCGGTTCGCTCTGTAATACATACAAATTTTATTTTTACTCTGCACTGAGACAGCTTAACAAAGAAAAATAAGGATGGGCTTCAAAGGAGGATTTTTAGAGAAAGGTAATTTTAAGCTTAAAGGAGGCTATAGTTTCGATGGCACCAAAATTATTTGAGTTACATCTTCTCTTCATTATTATTTTCTAGTCTTTTTTCGTTTAAATAAACTTCATGAGATGCGCTTAAAATCTGTAGCTTTTAGTCGTAAGTCAGCACACCTAATGTTCGCTATTGATACAAAGAACTCTAATCCAAATCATCATAATCCATTAAATACGTACCTTCTTATCTCTTCTTTTTCCTGCTCACTCATACTATTATACGCTTGCATCTTCTTGCTGTAAGTATCCGTCGATCTGGGCGCCAAATCGTACACCCCTTCCGATTCATCCCCGTTGACCATGCCCTCTTTCTGCTCCTCTGAATTCGTGTTGGAATTTGAATTGGAATTGTTACAAATAGAATTGGCATTGTTTGAATTGGAATTGTTACAGTTGGAATTGGAATTGTTACCGTTGGAATTTGAATTGTTACAATTAGAATTGTAATCATTAAGATCTCTCGCTGAAGATTTGCTCACTTCGCTGTTCAAATCGTCGGTTTTTATCGATATTTCCGATTCGTTTTCGATTGCTTCCCTCTCGCTGTTCTGACTCGATTTGATACTTGAAGTTTCACCATTCACTGTGATACCATTCGTCAGGTCATTAGTGCTCTTCTGCTTGTTGTAATTTACGTCTAACACAGCAAGGTCATCTTCTGTGATATTTTCAAGTAGTTTGGTTAAATATTCGCGCGCTTTCGGGAATTCTACCTCAGTGTTGCCAGATCTCACGTGCTCCAGTAAGGCGTCGTGCACAAAGACGTATTGTTCCTCTGTCTGCACGAGGTGGTTGCGTTGGGTGCGCGCGCGGCAGAGGAAGCCGAGGGGGGAGAGGGTGCCGGTGAGCTTGAGTTGGTTCAGTTGCGCGTCCAGGACGATGTAGGTGCCAGTCCGACCGACTCCGGCGCTGTAAGTGGAAACGTTTACAGTTAAAACAATGGTAAAACATTCAGATAGTTTGATCTGTTTGAAGATACGAATTTGTTACTATAGTACATTTATGATGTTTGTGTATGATTTGTTTGCGTGTGATGTATTGACGAAATAGAGACCAAAGCGAAGCGAGCGCGTAATATTACAGTCATACGAACTTAAGCGCAATGAGACTAGACGAGTGTAAAATCAAAAAGTAAGACATAGTGGATATAGGAACCTTAATAAAAAAAAATGATTTTAATGTGGTAGAAATAAGCATATTATTACGCAATGGAAGCAAGAGTACATATAGAAAAAACAACTTGGTTTGAAAAACATGTCACGGGCAAGGATAGCTTGAAAATTAAGCCGTCATATAAAAGAAAGCCCGAGCGAAGCGAGTGTATAAAGTAGAACAGAAAAGAACAAAAAAGGGCGTTGGTCTGGGAAAGATTCGAGCGAAGCCAGCGAGATAATTATATACGATGAAGCAACAGCTAAGAGGCGCAAGTGAAACGAGCGCGTTCAATTTAATCGTTCACACTTGGTAGAAGAAAGAGCTAAGCGAGCGCTAAAATAAGAACCATGAGGTGTGCTTGCGTCACCTGCAGTGCACGAGCACGGTGGCGGGGTGCGCGGCGGCGGCCTTCACGAAGGGCAGCACGGCGAGCGGGTGCCGCGGCGTGCCGTGGTCCGGCCACACCGTGTAGTGGTACTGCACCACCAGCCGCCCCGCGGGGGGCGGGCTGTCGGCGCTCGCGGGGGAGCTCGTCTGTGGGACAACAACAACAACATGGTGACCATTAGTTCCTGCTGAACATAGGCTCCCTCTTGGTAGTGCTGTCATAATCTCTAGGCTTGGCAGGCGTCGTGCTCGCAGTAGATCTCGATACTCACACAACAAAATGCTGCAGTCCATTTCCTGCATTCCCTATGAAGGAACTCACAGCACCCGCGGAATGAGGAGGGGTGGACCTTATTAATAAGCCGGGCCAACTATTACCTACTCATATGTCTAACAAACTCAAAAATTCATGGACTTGTATCATCCATGAACGCACACTTCATCGACGGCGTAGATTATGCCTAAACTCGTAATGGTAAATGTTTTTATTTTTTAAATATAAATAATTGACATGTCTTTCGCATCTGTTTTGTTTTATGGTACATACGAGTATTTATGGTTTTGGCACAGAAACTCATTAGCTATTATTATTATTATTGTTAGTTTTGTTATTATCGTCATTATTATTAACAGTTATTATTTCGACACGCCTTTAATTTTTCTCAAATTTTGTAATTCTTTATTTAATTTTCCAATTGATTTTGTTAATGTGTTCTTTATTTAATATTGATACACGGGTAACGGTATAATATCTGGAAATGATCGTAATGTTATCATCTGAATTCACAATATCCCTTAGAATAAATCTTACGTGGTTGTCTGGGCGCGTGTTGCGCACGCGCATGTGCCGCACGGTGTAGGCGGCGCGCACGTCCTCGTGCAGCAGCGTCACGTGCACGCCACCGAACTCCGCGGAGCTGCCGCGCCCGCCCGACGGCCAGTACATGTCGCATTTGCGCTGCGGACAACATCACACAGTTATTACTTGGTGACTACTATTGGCGAGCGAGTTTGTACCTTCTATACTTATAATAAAGCAGTAAGTATTAAAAAGTCTGTATAATGAAGATAATATAAAACAAAATGGTCTAGGGTACTTAAAATAACCTAAAAATAATTTTAAATTGTGTGTCACTGTATGTATGTCTGTGTAACTGTTTGTTCGCGCATCACGCTTGTTTGTTTGTCGTATGAGGTAGTGCGCATCTCGTAAAAACTACCGGACCGATTTCGATGCGGTTTTCAATGTTGGATAGCTTAGGTTATGGCTTAAAAACTAAACGGCGCGAAGCAGTTAAAGGTCTAGCGTTGTTCATTCATGCCACAAATAAATAAAAATACCAAAGGGGTCAAACAAGCTAAAGAATTAAGTTCGAGATGGGATATGCTTTAGTTTTTCAGACGATTTTCATAAAGCATCAGACCAATAGACCATAAAGACCGTCTCACATCACAGAGACTCAGTACTAACTCGACCCAAAGTAAAGCATTGAAAAATGATCTTTAATTGCGTCACGTACAGTACATTTTACAAAATTAGGCGACGAGTGGTTTGCAAAACGTGCACTACTTTAGTTATTTAGTCAAATGTGCTGTTCGTAACTAAAAGCCTATCCGCACACATCAGTGCCGACACGTCGTGACGTAGAGTGCCGTACCGTACAGAGTCAGTGAACATTAATATTGTTTCATACATTAATTATGAAACCATTCGAACAAACAAAGATTTCTCTTGTGGCAATTTTCACCCAGCTACAGTAAAGGGCAAAGATTCAGCCTGTTGGCAATCATTAAACGTATCGGCTCCGGCACAGATGAGTGCGAATAGCGCGACACGGCACTGAACGTCCCGCGTCGGCATGAGAGCGGATAGGCCATATTTCAAAGCTTCACTTTGAGTCGAGTTGGTGATGGGTCGTCGTTATACGTCCCTGTATAAACGCCAGCTCCATACGAGCAAGCTTAGCCGCAATACTACGAACTCACCCGGCCTCGCTCGACGAGGTTAGTGATCATGACGACGGTGTGGACCCTGTGTTGCCATATCATGCGCCAGAAGGCGTCCAGTGTGGCCGGCGTGGGCCCCTGCGTGGCTATGTAGCGCCGGCGCCACACCAGCCACTCTAGCTTCACTCTGGTTGGTACTCCATCTGTAATTAAAAATCACGATGAAACGTTTTACGATAGAGAAAGAGACCCTTTCGTGAACGTTTTCGGTAAGAATGGTAACACCACTTTAGTATTATAGAGATATCATTCCAGTTGTACGTAAGTACATAGAACTTCCTTACTTCGTCCTTATTGTCAAGTAAGACTCACCGATGTCAACATAGACGTCGTCGAGCTCGGTGTCGTCGTCGCTGCGGTCGCTGTCGCTGTCGCCGTTCTGCTCGTCCGACTCGACGATGCCGGAGAATTCGATGTTAAGGAACGCTGACTCTATGCCTTCCGCTAGGTTCGGTGGAGGCTTCGAGGGTTTCACTGAAGGTTGCCTGAGGGGATAACAAAAACGAATAACCTTTTTGGACGGACATAAGGGAGATATTTAGTACAACAAAGGATGTATGTTTGTTTGTTCTCTCACACCGCTTACTACATATACTTAACCAATATACCTCGGGTTTCTGAAACGTATGTTAACTTTAACAACAGATTAATTCTAATGCTGCCTTTGTCTGGCACTCAGCAAATGACAAAGACAGCAAAATACTTACTCTGTTGTCAGAGTTAACAAACGTTTCAGAAACCCGAGGCTAAACTTTTATGGTATCGTTAAATTATTCCAAGTGACATAAACTAGCTTGTGTTTAAAAAAAAAACAATAATACGTACGTACTTAGAAACTTATTAACTCCAAAAACTTATAGCCTAAACATAAAATCATCGCACTACATCGTGATTGTTATAAAATAACCTTTTCAAAAATGAATAAAAAGTGTGGCAACAAATGTAGAACAATATTAAAATGTGATATAAACCCACACGGAAGTGAACACGAAACTTGTGATATAAACCCACACGGAAGTGAACACGAAACTTGTGCTATAAACCCACACGGAAGTGAACACGAAACTTGTGATATAAACCCACACGGAAGTGAACACGAAACTTGTGATATAAACCCACACGGAAGTGAACACGAAACTTGTGCTATAAACCCACACGGAAGTGAACACGAAACTTGTGATATAAACCCACACGGAAGTGAACACGAAACTTGTGATATAAACCCACACGGAAGTGAACACGAAACTTGTGATATAAACCCACACGGAAGTGAACACGAAACTTGTGATATAAACCCACACGGAAGTGAACACGAAACTTGTGATATAAACCCACACGGAAGTGAACACGAAACTTGTGATATTTTTGTCGTAGTCGGGTTTTAGTTAACAATCTATATAAAGGTGTGCCGAGATGACGATTGCGTTCATTCGCTTAAGTAACCACCTTTCAAGCCATGCGTTATATATGTCTCCGTATAGCATTAGTTCTTTAAGTGTCCGTATAATAGACCTACCTATGAGGCCGGTTCCTCCTCTCCAGCTTCCTCCTGATCCTGGCCAGATCCTGCGGCTGCAGAGCGTGCAGCATGCCGTCGATGAAGTTGGCGTTGACGTAGTCGCAGGGCGCGCCGCGGCCGGCGCCCACACACCCCGCCGCCCCGCACCGCGCGCCGCCCGACACGCACACGCGCGAGTGGTCGTCTGTACACACATTATAATAACAATTAGGAGGTTTTTCTCAGTTTTTATGATTTTTACAGTTAACGCCTGTTTAGGTCCGCCGCCTGTTAATTTTCTAAAGGATAAATTTGGATCATGGACGGACGAACCCGCATAGATCCTTACCTCCAACCGTATGGGTGTATACGTCTATCGTAATCTGTCTTACTAAGATAAAGATTGAGATGAATTTGGGTTGGTTTTATGCGGGTTCGAATCGACTTAATTATAGCGATGCCATCTTACAGTATTTTATTCTCATTTGTTGTATGATATCCGGCTTACAATAAAACACGTATTATTAGAGGATAATTATTGTACTTATTATTTTGTATTATATAGTTATTATTTTGTATTTTCCTTATTTGTTAAATTAAGTACACAACTTAAATTATGGTAACTAACCACACGTACAAGGAACAACCAATGAGACATAAACGACATAATATTTCCTTAAAAGCACAATTAAATTATACTATACAAGTACTTATTAAATTTTTTTAAAATAGTCTATCATCGGTTTATACCTTAATTCAAAGTTATGTGTTGTTTTGTCATTGCTAAAACCAGCGTATGAATAACATAATAATGAAACCGGATTGTCCAAGCAACTTCAAGTTGAAGGACATGTGACATGCACAAACCCGCATTGGTACAGCATGGATGTTGAACCATACTCGCTCTGGGCCCTTATTCTCTATGACAATTCACACACGTAACGCGTCGCGTTGTGGAATCATTCGGCAAATTACGACAACGCGAACATACACGAACAATACCACGCAGATATCCTGACGCGGCGCGTTACGTGGCCGAATGGTCATAGCGAATAAGGGCCCTGAGTGAAGGAATGTGCCCCAAGAGATAGTACGGCTCCTTGGGTCGAAAAAATATACAATACGGTCCCATCCGGCAGAAAGCAGAAGAACTTGGGCATGCGTGTATATTTTATTTATGTTATTAAATTAATATAGAAGTGGAAATCCATGATGTGAAATTATAATTTTCACGGGACTTGAGTGATCGTTTTATAAATTGCTTGAATCCCTGTACTTATGCCAATTAATGTAAGCATATTTCGAAAACCGCAAGTCCTATCCACATGCATCCAAAGACTATATTGTGCACTAGCTGCACCCGCGTTGATTATGATGATGGATGATGAAAAGTAGCCGTTGTGTTAATCTTTGTGTACCAAATTTCATCCAAATCCGTTCAGCCATTTGAGCGTGAAGAAGTAACAAACATACACACACACTTCAAAATACGGATGGCGCTAATCGGTTTTGTCTTTTCTAATTTATGAAGTTCTGCATCGCGTATACGAACTGTTACTTCCGCTTGTTAAGAGAGTATTCATTTTTTAAACTCTAAACTTTGATTGCCCTGTTTACGACAGTGGCTACACTTCTCTGATTCATAATATTAGTGTGACAAGCCTCAGTTTTCGCATAATTAGCTGATCTATTTCGAATAGAAACCTAAAACCTAAGAAAAGAAAACAAAGGCATCATTACTGATTTTGGATATGAATGCCCTTTTCAACAATTAACTATAATAAGGTGCAAATGTGTTACGAAACTTTTACACATACGTCGTGTTTTTGAAAGCGCGACGCCATTGCGGCAAAACACGCCCAGCGTGTTTTTAGACGTGATTTTAACCCAGTGACGTCATTTTCAGCACCCGGTGCACTGGCTATTTAAGGTCAGCAGTGAAAGTGTTTTTTTTTAATTTTTTTATTCCTGTGCATGCCAAGACGGGCAGGTCGCCCGCCTGATGGTAAGCGTCACGCTTGCTCATAACAGTTGCAGTAGCACCCAGAACTTTGGTTTCAAAATCTTGCGCGTCACTGCACTGCGCTCGTCACCCTGAGACATTGGTTGTTAAGTATCATTGCCCAATAATTTCGCTGGAAAAATTGCCCTTCAGACCAACACACAGAAATGTTTACAAACTACTGCTTGACGGCTGAATATCTGACAAAGGTATGGTACTTCCCCAGGCGTCCTCTTGTGTAAGAGGCCTACCACTACATAAGTGTAAAAGTGTATCTTAGTGTGTAGTCTTTTAATAGTGTATATATGTAATTACTACAAAAAATATTGCAAATCAGCGATTACCTTAAACATATTTCCTATTGTTTCTCTGAAAAACTCTCACATAGTTCGTACAATTGAAATTAACATGGCGGCACGCATGCGCAAAGCGATTGATGGAAAGTTCATCATCATCGGCCGGTAAAGGTCCACTGCTGAACATCGATCTCCCCGTTAGAACGCCACGAGCGTTACTCACTGTTGCTCGTAAGGGGGGTTTGACATAATCACTACACTTGGTGATCGCAGTAGTTGGTAATGCAGGTGCATGCAGCTGTCCATATCCTGAACTTCCTTATCTGGTTCTCACAGCACCCGCACGAAGAGAAGGGGTGGTCCTATTGAGCCGGGCACAACTTAGTCATTTTACGGCGGCCACATTATTTATTTTAAAGGAGAATGCGCGCTCAAGTACACCCTTCAGTCTAAGTTATTTTGGGACCAAGTTTGAATGGTTTGATGGATGAATTTGTTATTTTCCAATTATTGAAATATTTTTAAAAGTTTTATTTATTTATTTATTTAATAAGCACAGCCACATCACACATATTAAAACACTCACAATATATGAACAATAATATGCTATGCTGATATGAGTGACAATTTCAGCGTGCATAACATTGGCCGCATGTACTCGTAAACAGAAAACAATACCAATTCTAAAAATTTAAACAAAAGATATTAAAAGCAATTTTAAAGATGGAAACAAGTAAACTGAAAATAAAAACAATTCTAAAACTTAAAATGCTAAATTATAAAAAATGAAGTCCTGGGAGAGGAACTGTGCATTTGAGAATAAATAAAAATAAATATTTTGCGTTTGAATACTGATAAAGAGTTGCTAAACATGTCTAATTCCTCAATTTTATTTGTGAACTCATTGTATTAGAGATGCGTGTGCGTGAAGAGGGGTTTCGCAGTCCAACATTGGTGCGTGCTGCGGGGGTATGAAATATTTTGTTTATTGGATGCCGTGGATTTTTGACAGGGGAAAACGTTCAAGTAATTCGCTGCATTGTATTTTGTTGTATATGATTTTGTGTAAGGTCATGTCAAAAGTTGGAGAAAAGGAAAAATACTCAAATGAAATAACCATTCAACGAAACGCAATTTAAAAACGAACTAACCGCAAATCACACGAGCCTAAAGTTGCCATACGTAAAAATATATTATAATCGATTATCTAATAAATGCTAACCTGGTATCGATTAGTACTCAGAAATATAATTATAACAGTACGTAGGCATAGGTGTTTTAGTTTATATACGCAAACAGATATAATTATATCCGATTGTAAGTTTCAACACACATTTTGGTTTAGTGTGCGAGTTTCTTTGTTCCACCATAACTTTTAAATTCTTGAGCAGATTTGGATGTATGGGGTATCGCTAGAATCCTTACATCATCCCGAGTGACATACGCTATATTTTAATTTTCTTAAATTTCATATTTTGGCAGGGCAGTCGTGTTTTTGTATTACTTTGATGATTTACTTGTCAGTATTTTGCTGGTTGTTGCAAATCCAGGTTTGGGATATTGATAGGGATTTTCGATTTGAGACGCGCGCACGAGCCATGACCTTTTAGCTGTCGCCTTTATCCGAAGCGCGAAGACTCTTTTTGGCTTTCACTGAACGAAGTTTTACTGTGTAGGTATTAGTCGCACATTTTTTTAATAAAAATTGTTTTTTTTTAAGCTAGCTCTTAATTCAATAAGTTACCACAGGTTTAACAGCCACCAGGGCCCTTATTCGCTATTACCATTTGGTCACGTAACGCGCCGCGTCAAGATATCTGCTTGGAATTGTTCGTGTATGTTCGTGAATTGTCGTATTTTGCCGAATGATACCACAACGCGACGCGTTACGTCTGAATGGTCATAGCGAATAAGGGCCCAGATGTGCGCGTACATTTTGAGATTAGAAGCCTCGTTAGCCGTTACTCACATGCCGTGATGTTCAAATAGCGGTTCTTCAGCCTGTTCTCGGGGCGGTGGCTGTGGTGGCTGGTGTGCCCCAAGGCAGCCGATTTGGCAACCACTATCTCGTACTCTTTGCTAAAAGAAATATACGTATTTTGCTGTTAATATGTGAATTTACAAAGAAGGATCCATGCTATCTATCGTGCCATCAAGTATCTTTGTGTACAAGCGTCTTATTCAACGCTATATTGGCACTCCGTCCCTCGATAAGCTTCACAAAGGTAATGCTTCGCCCCCAAACGAATGGACCAATTTTAATGCGTTTTTTTTTGTTTTATATCTGGAGTTGGCGAGATGATTCCGAGCTTAATTAGTTTGAAATCAGTTAGATATTTTACTCTGACCATTGTTTGTGATCATAATAAAATCACAGGCACTCTTGCAGCTTGGAATAAATAAATTCTAGACAACTGACACCAATTACCCAAACCCAATTTAGGATACCCTGTACTATGGGCACTAGACAACGGATAAACATACATAGATACGAATATTACATCCATGTCTCGGAAACAAACATTTCTGCTCATCACACAAATTATCGCACCTTGCGTGATTGGAACCCGCGACCGTTGGTTGACTTCGCAGTCAGAGACACTAACCATTCAGCCAACCGGTCGTCAACAAAGAAACTTTGTAGTTTGTGCTCAAATATTCAGTTCCGAAGGCATTCTTCTTAGCCACAATACAGGAGGGTGTGATGATGAGTGAAAATAGACCTAAATAGAACGGATCTGGAATCAAGAGACTTAAAAATATAATCTAACAAGACGGTTACAATAAACTATGTTGGGTCGGATTCTTTTGTACTTTAAACTGGACGTTACATATTTTTTTAGGTATAAATCAGTACAAGTATGATAAAATAACTTGTATAATCAATGCTGACCTGAAGCCAATGTCTCCATCTGCGTGTAGCGCGGCGACGTGGCGCGTGAACTCTCTCGCCGGCGCGGCGGGGTGCTGCGGAGCAGACATGCGCGGGGGCTTCGCGGGCACTTCCAACGCCGGCTCGGCCTCCGCCCCGCCGGATGTGCACGAGCGGAGCGGGGAGCAGTTCACTACTGGGAAATAGGATTTGAGGGTAAATTCTTGTAATAAAAAAACCCATACAATACACACATATCACGGATCATCCATATCAGTTCAGAATCCTAGAACAATGAAAGAAATATAAAAATAAAAACTTAAAATTTATATCGGGCCACACTGAATATCTACCCCATTCCAATAAATCATTCAAATCTGTTCATAAATGCCGGATATATGAGTCATCATCATCATCATTCATTATGTCAGCCTTTAGAAGTCCACTGCTGAACATAGGCCTCCCCCAAAGAGCACCATGACGAGCGATCTTGTGCCACCTCCATCCAACGACTTCCTGCGATGGCTATAATGTCGTTGGTCCAGAAGTCCACTGCTGAACATAGGCCTCACCCAAAAGAGCGGCATGACGAGCGATCTTGTGCTACCTCCATCGAACGACTTCCTGCGATGGCTACAATGTCGTCGGTCCATCGTGTGGGGGGGTCATCATCTCCATCTCCTGTCTCCAGGATGAACTCCTTTTTCAAGAAGCACCCGTCCAGGAAATTGACGTGGCTGCACCCCGGTGGTCATAAGCACGAGATAGATTTCATTTTGACGACCAATAGGCATATATTCAATGTCTCAGTGATCAACAGGGTTAAGACCGGCAGTGATCACCGCATGGTAAGAGGCTCATTGAATATCAACGTAAAGCTGGAGAGGTCTCGTTTGATGAGATCTACTCTTCGCCCAAATCCAAAACTCCCAGAACTTTCAGTTGGAACTCCAAAATCGCTTCCAAATCCTTACCGAATGCGATACATGAGTAAACATGTAAGCATATAGACAAAGGGATCGTTACATTTTACCGTAGTACCTGACATACCTGCAGGTTTTACCTACAACAACGATTATGTAAAAAAAAAGCGAAATCGCGTCCACTGGTCAAACCTTACTAAATCGATTGAGGGCTTCAATACAAACAACAATTTTTATTACACTAGTATGCTAAAGTGTCACGTTTCGGAGATATTGGAGATCAAATATAGAAAGAAAGAGAAGTTCTAAGATAATGTTTGTCATTTGAGCTTGAGCTCCAATATCACAGACACTCGACACTTGACGATACTCAAGCATTTATAGCATTTTTGGTTTGTATAAGTCCTCTGTAAATTTAATAAGGTTTAATCAGTGGCCGCGAATTTGATACTTTTAAAAATGGCCTGCTTGTATTTAGAAGGCCTTTGAAAACCCCCTTCTTTTAGAAGTCATCCCATAATCAAGGCAGTTCAACTCACCGGGTTTCTTGTTGAGCGGCGCCCTCGCCGTCTCGCCGCCATCTTCTAAGTAGTTGTAAGCCGCGCTAATGCACTTACTGACGCGGGATCTGCATCTATTAAAAAAATAAAACTTGTTATATAATGTATATATTGTTTAATGGGCCTAAGCATGGAACGACTTAAATCCCTTTTTTTCGCAAAAGTTTTTTTGTACTAAATTTTCAAACTTCTTTACTCAATAAATTATTCTAAAAAAAACGAAAAACCCGACTGCAAACAAAACTTAAAAAGATTCTAAATTATTTAATACTAGCTGCGCCCCGCGGTTTCACCCGCGTGAGGGATGATGATGATGAAAAGTATCCTGTGTTATTTCAGGGTATAAGCTATCTCCATTCCAAATTTCATTAAAATTCGTTCAGCCGTTTGAGAGTGCAGTTTGATGACGATGAAAAGTATCCTATGTGTTAGTCCAGGGTATAACCTATCTCCATTCCAAATTTCATCAAAATCCGTTCAGCAGTTTGAGAGTGAAGTATGATGATGATGATGATGATGAAAAGTATCCTGTGTGTTAGTCCAGTGAATAACCTATCTCCATTCTAAATTTCATTAAAATTCGTTCAGCCGGTTGAGAGTGAAGTATGATGATGATGATGATGATGAAAAGTATCCTGTGTGTTAGTCCAGTGAATAACCTATCTCCATTCTAAATTTCATTAAAATTCGTTCAGCCGGTTGAGAGTGAAGTATGATGATGATGATGATGATGAAAAGTATCCTGTGTGTTAGTCCAGGGTATACCCTATCACCAATCCAAATTACGTCAAAATCCGTTCAGCAGTTTGAGAGTGAAGTATCATGACGATGATGATGATGATGAAAAGTATCCTGTGTGTTAGTCCAGGGTATACCCTATCACCAATCCAAATTACGTCAAAATCCGTTCAGCAGTTTGAGAGTGAAGTATCATGATGATGATGAAAAGTATTATATGTGTTATTCCAGTGAATAACCTATCTCCATTCTAAATTTCATTAAAATTCGTTCAGCCGGTTGAGAGTGAAGTATGATGATGATGATGATGATGAAAAGTATCCTGTGTGTTAGTCCAGGGTATACCCTATCACCAATCCAAATTACGTCAAAATCCGTTCAGCAGTTTGAGAGTGAAGTATCATGATGATGATGAAAAGTATTATATGTGTTATTCCAGTGAATAACCTATCTCCATTCTAAATTTCATTAAAATTCGTTCAGCCGGTTGAGAGTGAAGTATGATGATGATGATGAAAAGTATCCTATTTGTTATTCCAGGGTATAAGCTTCATTACAAATTTCATCAAATCCGTCCAGCCGTTAGCGCGGTAAAACTCCCCAAACAAACAGATAACGTTACACTTTTATATATTGCTATGGATAAGATGCAGTTGGAGGCATGTGGAGTAGCTCGCAAGGTTCGAGCTGATAACGTCAAAGGAGATATTAAATTCATGATACTCGTACCTCCAACTGTTCCTTATATTTCAAAATCAAGAATCTAAAGCTTATTTGCAGTCGGGTATTTTGTTTTTTTTATTATAATTAATTTTTAATTTTAACTTTTTAGTTTTACTTATATATTACAGGAATGTATTTTTTTTATTTAGACTTCATTTTGATACCTCACTCAATAGGTTTTGGTCTTTTTTTTCTGTCGGTAATACAATATGGCAGCTGTAAGCCGTACGATATTAGTTCTCTTGACACTTTACATATCCTATAGTATTCTCGTGATTAAGACGAATCCAATGATACCTCATTTATCAAAATCTATTATAGGACGCGCCAAAGAAACGTACAAACAAACGAACATCAACCCAAACACATAACCCTCCGCAGTAGGGTAAAAACATAAATAAACGGTATATTTTAAACTGAGACGAGCGAAGCAAGCACGTAAAATCAAATTCATCTGATGCTATTTTTATGATAATGTCAGTCATGCAACATTGCAGCCCTTTGATAATTAAAGGTTTGAGCGAAGCGAGCGCATAAATATCAGTGTTATTCAGACAGCACGGAGGCGAAGCAAGCTAGTTTTAAATGATGAAAATCAAAGTTATTCAGACGTGGTTTGAGGCTCTGTTTTTAAGTTTTGTCAGTCAGTCCCAGGCGACACAGCACCGACATGCATTATAAATGGAAATGTGCGAACGAAGCGAGTCCATAAGTAAGAGTTATTAAAAGAGCGCTGGCTCGAGCGAAGCGAGCGCCTAAAACCAATGCCACTCAAACGTGATTCAAGGGTTTGCTTTTAAATTATATCAGTGAATTAGGCAACATAGCTAGTGCTCACCTCCAGTACAAGAGCGCGACAATGACGGCGGCGATGAGCGCGGCCGGGCACACGGCCAGTAGCGCCGCCGTGCTGACGCCGCGCGCCGCCGCCCCCGGCGACATAGCCTCTGAGTGTACGCTGCACCACTCACTCGACACCTCCTGAAATTAAAATTAACTCTTCAGTGCCTACCTATTAGAACGCACACTCGCCGTGTTATAGCGTCGCTCCTCACGTGGCGTGCGTTGTGACCCTTCGAAACATTCTCGCTCAACCTTCCAGCCACATGTTATTTAAAAGTGAGAGCGAAGTGAGCGCAAAATTTTTAGTGTACAAAATACATGTTAACTTTTACACGCGGTTTATTTGCCAGCCTTAAGACGCAGTGTGATAATTGTAGGGATGAGGAATATTATTATTATTTAACTACAATTCTGCGTCGGCTTAGACCGGACAGCTAAGTAAGGGTTTCTATATATATATATTTTTTTGTACAAAAACATTATTTATACCACCCGCGGCACGCCCGTAGGAAAACTAATAGTCAGTAAAGTAAACCTGGTACCATGTAAAGTAACCATGTGTGTTGAAATTACACAGATAATATAAACTAGCCCTGCCCGCGGTTTTGCACACGTGGTCATTTTCCTGGGAGAAAAGCATATATAAAGTACATAATACTAAATATTGAAAATTTGTCCATCAAATTATGTTTTATCGATTGTTCGGCTTCTTCTTATAGGATTGAGATACAAAGCACACCAGATTTAAAATCGAATTGTAAGCTATCCAACAGTGAAAACCGCATTTCAAACGGTCCAGTGGTTTTTATGTGACGAGAGAACATACAGACATCATTTAAAAAAAACCCTATACCAATTTTTTTCATTATCTCCATAGACTTTTCATGATCTTCATTGTACAGACTTTTTGGTACATACTGCTTTATTATAAGTAAGGATGCGAAAGTAACTTTCTACGCGTATGTTACCCTTTCACGCATAAACAGTTCAACCGATCTTGTACGAAACAGTTCAACCGATCTTATACGAAACGGTTAAACCGGTCTTGTACGAAACAGTTCAACCGATCTTGTACTAAACGGTTCAACCAATCTTGGTGATATTTGACAGAGTAATAGTGTGTATAATGGGGGTTTTATATGAAAATCACTCAGCACTGGACATTTGTGCTGATTATAAGCCCCTTTCAACACACTCACAGAAACATTTTATGTATGTTTTTACCTGTGTTTTTTTTCTGAAGTGGGTTGAATAAATGTTTTTTCTTTCTTTTCTTTCTGTATTTTGTTTACTTTTAGCCCCGGCAAAGCCAAGGGGTAGATATTGTATTGAAAAGTTCCATATCCTCACCTTCGGCCACGACTCGGTTCCGTTGACTAGCACATTCTCGCGGGACACCGACTGTGTGACCGCGTAAATCTTCACTTCGTATCGCGTCACATTCCATAGCTCCACCTCCTGGAAATCAAACATTTTTCATTTTATTTTCTCAACCTCACAACCTAACTCCTTTACTATAAGTCCTGGCTCTCCCCAGGTCCTCACTCCGATGTCTCTCATCTTGTATACTAATTTTAAGGGTTCCCTACGTCTGAATAAAAAAGGAACCGTATAGTTTATAAGGTCACAGGCAATTTGCTTCGAATCTAGAGGACCAATTAAGACTCCGGCGGAGGATAAATTTTCCATACAAACGTAATACCAATAATACCAGAATCATTTTGTAATTGGAGCACGAAATATAAGCAAATATTGAATTTTCCTTATTTATATGCAAAATGGAATATTCGCATATATTTATATTTCATTCCAGGTAAGTATTTTGAAAAGAAAATACAGTTGGGAACCTAAATAAACACTATCTCAAGCCGAATAATATCATAACACTGTGGAAATATACTCCATTTACAAATTGCATTGGTATTACTTTGTATGGAAAATTCATCAGTCGCCGACCCAAATTCATGTGTACCAAATTTCATTTTTTTCGTATATGTTGAAATTTGATACACTTGAATTTCTATGATCCACACATGGACGAAACTAAAAGAAGCCCTTTCATTTCACATCAAATGAAAGGGCTTGTTGTGAGGGTCACAAAGTGAATATTAATAAGCCTTTGGGTCTTACAATAACAATATAAATAAATATAAATTTCTCAATATTGTAAGATAATTATTCATTGTACAGAACCCTCTTCACGCGAATCAACTCGCACTTGTACGGTATTTTATATTTTTAAACGGTTGCCCAAAAAAGGAGTGTTATTAGCTTTCATGTATGTTGTATATATGTGAGTTTCTTTATTCCACCATAACTTGTAAATGCCTGAACAGATTTAGACGTATGGAGTATCGTTAGAATCCTTACATCCCCCCGAGTAACATAGGCTATATAATTTATTTAAAACATTCAATATGGCGGCACATACACATAATTATGTATGTAATATAGTCAAAAATGCGTAATATTCATCTGTTTGTCTATCTCATAGATAGACTTAACATATATGAATGTTTTGAATGTTACGAGTACTTATATGAATGTTACTCATCTATCTGAACAACCAAATTTCGCAAATGTATCTATGTATGTTTGTCCACGTATTTCTCGGAAACTATAAGTCCGATTGCAATCATTCTTTTTGTATTAGTTTCAGTTTTTTTCCTTTACCTCACACTCTCACTAATTTTCTTTCAAAATGTTTCTCTCTTCCTCACTCTCTCTTCTTCAGAACTTAATGAGTGAGGATGTGCTTAACATCGTCACTCTCTCTTCCTCATATACTTCCCTACTTCTTTAACTTTACAGTCACAGCCTCTTCTTCCATGACAAATTGTGGGACGAGTCTACGAATAAGCCGATAATTATGCTATAAATCAATTTCAGGTGGAGCTAGTTGCGTGCTTGTCGTATGAGGTAGTGCTTGTATGTGTTGTCAGAGTTTGTCAGACCGCCCGAGGGCCTCTGACATGGCTTAACGACTTCTATCTATCAATAAAACGCAGCTAAACATGCCCTCCGAAGCACAGAGCGATGGAAAACCGCACATAACTTTAGAATGTCATTGGCAGAGCTGAGGACGGTATCGTTGGTGCTTCAGTAGGACCCGAAAGGGCAGTCATTTACAAAACTTACAACACTGATAGAGGTCTCAATGTCATTCTTGGTGGCCGGCAGCGTGAGCCTGGTGCGCGGCTGCAGCTCTGGGATCTTCCTCAGCGTCACCACGTACTGGTCTAATGAATTGTTGTACTCGAGCGGTTGTCGCCACTGCAGATATAAGGTACCTGTAAAATAACAAAAGGTTATATGTGACTTTTTAACGACAACTATATAACAACTACTTATACTTTTAATGAAAACAAAAAGGAGTTGAACTATACTTTTAACAAAAACCAAAAGGAGTACTTAATACTATACTTTTTTAAAAGCTTTTATTTAACTTGCAATGTATGTTAGTTTGTTTAAATAGAAGCATGCAAGCTGAATTAGAACCACACTCTCCTCGTATTCTTCCTACGTAATTGAATTTTTAAATGTTGGTTCAGTTCTATGAGAATGCAATGGTCAGCATGACCTGAATCGACATCTAGGATTAGCTCCAGATAACGGAATGCTTCAACGGTCAATAAGCATTTAATTGTGATAGCCCGTTCTAAATTTTACCTTGACATGGCTACTGCATAAAAACTTTTTTAATGTTTTTTTTATATTAACTTATCTATATATTGTATCTCGTATCTCTGGGATTAATGAACTGATATAGATGTTACTTTATATATATTATATATATTTATGCAACTGCCGTGACGAACAAGTCGCTCACCTGATGGTAAGCGTCATACATGCCCATAACAGACCAGTGCCACCCTGAATTCAGAACTTCAGCAATTCAAATCCCTGCGCGGCAAAGGACTGCACTCGTCACCCTGAGTTTTTTTTACTTCTATTTTTATCCTCCCCCCCCCCCCTTCCCCCATTATAGCTGAAACCCATCTAGTGTACCCCAGTTTTCAAACATAATAAAACGGTCCATTTTCACCCCCCCTCTCTCACCTCCCCCCCCCCTTCTCTCACCTCCCCCCCCTCCCATATATCTAAGAACTATCACGATCACATCAGCTTTCAAACAGAAAAAAACCGCATCAAAATCGATCCATTACAAGCACAAAATTTAACTAAAATCGACTACCGAGCTGCATCACCTCTCCCGCTCACACTGCACTTGGGCGACCAGGACAAACATTTGAGAGCGAACCCCGGCTTAATGTAATAATGGTTAGAAGACCTTGGATTAATAAATGAAAACCAATCAATAATAAAGTACAAAGAGGAGAACTAATAATACATTAATGGTTCAACTAGACGTCAATATGGATTATATTGAGTCGAGAAAACAATCATAACAGGAAAATTGGTGAATTGTTTGTTTCCCCGACTATAATCATTTCGCCGCTTTGTCCGCGAGGTCATTTATTCGGAGAAAAAATAAGTAATAAAAATCCTATGACCCTCCTCATAATGTATACAATTTCCTTGTAAAATTTCATCAATATCGGTTCAGGCGTTTAGTCCTGAAAACGTAACATAGATACAGAGTAACTTCTGTATTTATAATATTAGTGTGATAATGGCATTTTTCTAGAAGGTTGATCAAATAAAAAATTAACTAATAATTGGTCCAATTTCTCATACAATTGGATGAGAATTTCCTCTAGTTTGGCCTGAGTCTAATACATTAATGGCTACATTAACATCCTTGTCATAGAATAAAATTATGATTTACTAAAAAAATACTGAACCAATATTGATGAAATTTATATGGGATCACACATATTTTTTACCCTTTCAATTAAATAAAGAATCATACAAATCGGTTGAGACACCCGGAGATAAGAAAGAACATACAAACAAAAAAACGTCACATTAAGAACCTCTTCGTTTTAGCAGTTGATTGATTGTGCGCTCGCGCGTCATCGTGACAAGTTATCAATAAAAAACTTAAACAATACACGCGTCGAGTTAAAAATAACTTATGGTGCAATCAATTCAAAGACAGGGAATTTCTGATCTTTTAGGAATGTACCAGCTTTCTATGCCCTAGGTCTAGTAATTGTACTCACCATTAGGTTATTCGATTATTCGCAGGCGAACACTCAGATATGCAACAAAAGAAGCCCTCGTCGCTTCGGCACGAGGTCTTATTGCCCTGTGTTATTACCAAATGAGTCAGTTTAAACCGTCCGCCCGTTCACTTCGCGCCAGTGCTATCGGGGTTCGAGCCGTGACGTCACGCATGCAGTCAAACCTAGCGCCGTTTCATCAGCCCATATTCGTCCACTGCAGGACGTAGGCCTCTCCTAGTGCACGCCACTGAGCACGATCTTCGGCTCTTCTCATTCAGTGGCTATCAGCGGCCGCCCGCAAGTCGTCACTCCACATGGCCGGCGGGCGCCCTACACTACGTTTACCTAAACACGATATCTCTAGAACTCGTTTAACCCAACGGTGATCGATTCATCGAGTTATGTGACCAGCCTATCGCCACTTCAGCTTGCTAATTGTTGGGGTTACCTTTAGTCAATGTTATTGATAACTAGATGTGCCCGCGGCTTTGCCCGCGTGGTTATTTTTCTGGAATATAAGGATTCCTATGTGTTATTAGTATGTGACATCGCGGCATTGGCCAGACAATCAGAAGGCGTTAGAAAATCTTGTAAAATTGACGGACAGCACCTTTCAAGAAATTGGATTAAAAATTAACGTCAACAAAACGAAAAACAATGACAATCACCAGAGATTCACCGACTAGAAACCAAATTAAATTAAACAATAACCCAATAGAACAAGTGACCTCATACAAATATTTAGGAAGCCTTATCAGCAATGACTCCAGGTGCACGCCTGATATTAAATCTCGAATATCGATGCCAAAAAGAGCATTCAACAACAAAAAACATCTCCTTATCTAAAATTGCAGTTCATCCAGAAAAAAGTTAATAAAAAATTTCATCTGTAGCATTGCTCTGTACGGAAGCGAGACGTGGACAATGGCACAGAAAGACCGGGAAAGGCTGGAAGCATTTCAAATGTGGTGTTAGAGGCGCACGGCGAAAAGCTGGACTGAAAGAAAGACGAACGAAGAAGTACTCAGTCTGGTAAAAGAGAAACGAAACTTACTAGCGATCATAGAAAGGAGGCAAGATGTTTGGACATGACAACTTCATAAAAACCATCATAGAAGGGAGAGAGGAAGAGGCAGATCTAGAAGGAAATGTACAGTTCAGATCAGAGAACCTTAGACAAAATACTAAGTTTCTTCGCAGCTACCTTGGCTTTGGATTCAATGTAAGACCCAAAATTCAGGTTCGATGTGAGTTCTACACCCAAACCTCCAGATGGTCGCCTATTGGTATTGTAACACTACGGAAAGACGGAGGTATCTTGATCGAAGACGTGTTCTTGAGTGGAGACCGCGACTCGGCAAACGTAATGTAGGACGTTTTCCGGCTAGGTGGAGCGACGACATACGCAAGATGGCTGGCGGCGGTTGGAAAAGAAGAACCGAAGATCGGGCTCAGTGGCGTGCTTTGGGAGAGGCCTATGTCCAGCAGTGGACTGATGCGGGCTGATAATGATGATGATTCTTGTTCAGTAACTTATTATATGTACCCTAGACAATTTTTTTTTAATTATCTTTGTACAGACTTTATGTTACATATTACATACATTATACATTATAGTATATACATTCATTTGGAACCAGGGCTTGTAAGCGGTTTAGGTATAAGCTTACGCTACCGGTATAATATACTGGTAGCGCTTTGTTTTAAAGGTAGACCTAAAGGGGTTAAGATTTAGGGTTACACTACCGATAAAAATTAATGATACCGTTTTTTTTTACTAAGTTTATACCTTTATTTAACCGTTACGTAACCTTTACATCACTGAAATTATATAGATACCAAAAAAAACGCGTAGCTACGTGACGTTGCCAGCTCGCTTAGTGACTTGAAGTGGTTAGATATCTATACCAATGAAAGTCAGCGTGTTGTTGGATGCGAACAACAAAATTATGCTGAATTGCGTTATTTTTTTTATAGCCTTATATTTTTAGATATTATATATAGTTAATAATTTTACAAGGATTATAAAATAAAAGTATTTCATTTATTTATTTTTATATATCAAGTTCATCATCATCATCACTTGTCCACTGCTGGACGTAGGCCTCCCTTCATGCACGCTAATGAGCTCGATCTTTAGCTCTTCTCATCCATTTTCTGCCAGACGCTTTTCGCAGGGCGTCGCTCAGCCTGGCCACAGGGCGTCCTACACTACGTTTGCCTAAACGTGGTTCTCCACTCGTCGTCTATCCCAACAGTTATCAGTTCTTCGGGGAATATGACCAGCCGACTGCCACTTTAGTTTGCTTATCCTTAGAGCTATGTCGGTTACATTGATTCTCTGTTGGAACACTTCATTACTAATATTATCCTTCAGGGAAACTGCAAGCGTAGCTCTCTCCATAGCTCGCTGAGCGACCTTAAATTCGTGGACTAGTCTGACCGGAGTGTCCACGTTTCGGCTCCGTAGGTCGTGACTGGTAGGACGCACTGATTGAATATTACTGATCTTCTGATTGAGCTCCCTTTTTTCTGACGGTGTGTCTTGCTGTTGCTCCCGTCATTTGTCCATTTTTTATTCAAAAGGATAAACTTTCCGTGTTCCATATAAACTTCATCAAACTTGGTTCAGTAGTTGTTATATTAGAAAATCAATTTGTTTTATAGTTTATGTTCTCTAATATCTTGGGATTGGTATCAGCCGTATGTTCGTATATACCACTTTACCTTGTATCAACAGATACAACAACACTTCCTCTGTCGAAGACCATAAAAGATCGGAGCGGCCGCGTGCTGTTAGAACTACAAAGGCTGTTAATGCTGTTAAAGCCAGAATTCGTCGAAACCCTATTAGGAAGCAAAAAATCTTATCGCGAGAAATGAAGATACCCGCTAGGACTCTGTCGCGTATTATAAAACAAGACCTGAAGCTCGGTGCTTATCGTCGATATACAGGACATGCCCTAAATCAATCTTTACAATTAAAGAGAGTGGATCGATCAAAACGCCTTCTGTCGCGATACGCAGGTGAAAGGCACAGAAATATCCTCTTTACCGATGAAAAAAAATTCACGATTGAAGAGCACTAGAATAAGCAAAATGATAAAGTGTACGCTCACAGTTCTAAAGAAGCTGCTCAAGTGGTCGGAAAGGTACAACGTGGTCATCATCCTGCGTCAGTGATGGTTTGGTGGGGCGTGTCTTAACAAAGCGTCACAAAGCTACATTTTTGTGAAAAAGGAGTGAAAACTTCAGTCAAAGTGTATCAAGAGACTGTCTTGGATCGTGTTGTGAAACCTCTCAGCAATACACTTTTAAAAAATGTACCGTGGACTTTACAGCAGGACTCTGCACCTGGTCACAAGGCACGAACTACCCAAGCCTGGCTCGAAACCAACGTTCCGGACTTTATCAGAGCTGAAGACTGGCCCTCAACTGGCCTGACATTGTTTTTTTTTTTTTAATTTTGGAGCAAGCAGTGGCGTAATTTCCCATGGAAACAGTGCGGAAATCCATAGATTCGTGGCCAGACAGATTAATGGCCTGTATAAAAGCCAAAGGTGGCATTTCGAAAAGTTTTTTTTTTAATTTGTTGCTGAGACTTTAATAAATATGTACATATAAGTTTTAGTAATATTACATTACTTCATAAAAAATATATTTGCATTTTCATTTGTAACAGAACTTATGGCCGGACTAGGTAGAATACGTGGCCCGACTCCAGGGTTATTGTGTCTTCCCCCTCTTTCTTCGGACTTCACTTAACCACAGAATTTGCCACCTGATCTTCGTGAGTTTCGTCTCGATTTGCGCCATGTGTTCGTCAAGCCTAATCGTTCGTCCGTTGTACGTAGCCAGGGTCAGTTGTTTTTGTGTTGCGTGGCCTACGGTTGCCCATGAATTCTTCGCATCCCCTGCCCTGCCATTTCCGCGACTGGCACCGTGGTCAGGACTAACAGGGCGACCGGGAACTGGGGGCCATTTTATTGTTGTGTCGTTTATATTGGGGGTTTTGCCCACAATCGCCACGCTGGGTATGCGGGTTGGCGATCGCAGGGCGTAGCTTCTCGCATCGGTGACGCTGCTCCCCGTCACCGGCCTGCGTCATTTGGCTACGCTTGTTTTGAGATGTTTAAACTGCTATCTGTCGGTAGCCAGAGCCTTGTTCGTTATCCAGCAGGATGACCAGGTTCAGATGAAGTTGGCTTAGAGCAGTATTATCATGTTTCGCTGCTTTACATACCCAAAATATACGAGGGTGGATTGAAAAGTACTCGGCCTAGAGTACTTTTCAATCCCAGACACAGATCCATTCAATTCTAAATATCAAATCTATTCACATTATTTAGTTCAGTTCAGACTAGTTAATTGTGTGAAGTTCGAAACGTGTGCGATAATTAGTTGTGATTTTATAAATTTATTAACAAAGCATTCGGACATAATTGCCGCGAATGGAGCAAATCGAGCAGCGTGCCGTCATTAAGTACCTCCATAAGAAGGGGCTAACATCAAAAACCATCCATAGTGATATGGTTAGAGGATTCTGCTCTGTCATATTCATCCGTCAATAAATGGATAGCAGAAGTTAAGCATGGTAGAAAGAGTGTGAAAGATGAACCCCGCTCTGGAAGCCCTTCGACGTCCACTACTGACGAAAATATTAAAAAAGTACTTGATTTAATAATGGTAGACTGCAGATTAAAAATTAGAGAGACAGCCGAGATAAAAAAAAAAAAAAAAAAAAAAAAAAAGCCGATATAAGCATCTCTTATGAACGAACTCAAAACATCATAGTCAACGAGTTGGGTTTCCACAAGGTGTCTGCGAGGTGGGTTCCGCGACTGCTTTCAGTTGAACAAAAAAGGACGCAATTGACTATTTCACGCGACTGTTTGGAGTTATTTGAAGCCGATGCAGATGATTTTTTGAATCGTTTTGTTACTATGGACGAAACATGGGTTCATTACTGTACACCGGAAACAAAACAACAATCAAAACAGTGGAATAGACCTGGTTCACCATCCCCTAAAAAGGCTAAGTCGATTTTGTCGGCAAATAAGGTGATGGCTTCAGTATTCTGGGACTCGAAAGGTGTGATTATGATTGATTATCTTGAAAGGGTTCAGACAACAAACTCTGATTACTACTGCACCTTACTACGTCGTTTACGAGAGGAAATAAAAGAGAAACGTCAAAAATGCTCAGAAAAAAAGTCCTGTTTACTTACAGGTACTTCCCGAAACATCCGTGTCCGGAAAGCACCTGCACCAATTGGAAGGTCAGCGGCCCGTGCCGCCTCACCCACCTCCGAAGGACCGCACAAACAAACAAACAAGCATAAAAAATTCTCAATTATAGTTTTACGAACGCTAAAACATGATACACTCGTAATGAGGCTAATTTTCCATGGCGTAGTTACAATCGATTTCTTAAGTTATTGGTGTACACGCCCTGGGTGTATTTCCACCCTGGGTGTGGTTACGCCCTGAGTGTCGTTCCGGCCTGGGTGTGTTTACGTCCTGGGTGTGGTTCCGCCTTGCGTGTGGTTACGCCTTGGTTGACAAATTATGTAACGAAATAGATTAGTATTATTATAGCAATACTCACGTCTCGGCTGGTCGCAGGTGAGGTTGAGCACGACGGGCGCGGACGGCGGCCGCACGTCCGTCAGCACGTACAGTGCGTCCGAGCGCGGTCCGAGCCGTGACGTCACGTCCCACGAGTTGAAGTACCCGTGCGAGAAGTTGTAGAACGCTTGCACCCAGATCTTGTACGGTGTGAATGGCTCTGAAATTGGCAAGTTGGAGGGCTTAAACGATGATAAACTCTTCAATAGATAGAGTCTAGACTAAGACAAGTACAAATTAAAAATTTATATATCCCCCCCGACTTCCCACCCCCCATTATAGCTAAGATCAAGATCATCAGTTTTCAAACACATAAAAATCGTTCCATCCGTTTTGCGGTTTTTTATGTTTGAAAACTGATGTGATCGAGATGGTTCCTAGCTATATAGGGGAGGAAGGGGGGAGAGTTGAGAAAAGGGGGGTGCGATTCGTATTTTCCAAACGAATGGACTAATTTATCTGCGTTTTTTCATGTTTCAAAGCTGGGGTAAATGAGATGGTTCCTAGCTATAACGGGGGGGACGGGGGTGACGATCGTAGCTCTCAAACAGATGGAACAATTTTTGTTTGAAAACTGATGTGATCGAGATGCTTCTTAGTTGAAATGGGGGGTAGGAAGTCGGGGGTTTAATTAATTTTTAATTTGTGCTTGTTAAGTCTTCTTCGTGTCAATGATCCTTAATTAGTTCGCTTCGTGCTTCATTACATTATTTTAATCACGCCTTTAAAACAGTACCGTGACATACTTACTGACTGACTGACGGACATACAATGCCCAGCCTAAACCGGTGGATCTAGGTATTTGAAATTTTGAGGAATATTCCTTGAATATCCTAGAAGTGAACTACGGAAGTACCTATAAACCGTAAAACATAAATACCAACTCCAAATAAAGTACCCCTATCCTGCGGGAACCCTTTAATTTACCGGTATGAAAAGTATCCAATGTCCTACCTCGTAGTATAAACTCAAATCATGCCAAGTTTCATTTGAATTCATTCAGTAGTTTCGGCGTGATACGCGTCCAAGATACAGACAGACAACAGACAAAAATAAAATAAAACCGTTTTGGTTTCAGTATTGAATACATGACAGCCTCCAAAAAAATTACAAAATATTATCAATGTACAGAATTTGGAACCCTATTCCGCAGGAACCCTTTATGCTCTGCCCTCGTCAGTGTTTACCCGGTAAAATATAGCCCCGGTGTGTTCAAGTCAAGAGTGAATAGGTATATACTAGGCAAGCGTGCTACACCTTCGACCACATCATCGCTTTCCATCAGGTGAGATCGTGGTCAAACGATTGCCAAGTCCGTAATAAAATAAAATGAAGGCTTTGTACAGTTGCTTATTGTCTGTATAGAAAAGGTTTAAAAAGACACAAAAAACGCATAACCTGCCCTTAAATCAAGCGCTCGCTCTGTGATAAATAGATTTTGAAATATGTTTTCTAAATAATGTACCGAGGTGATTCCATCACACACACAAACGTACACTTCAAACGTTTCCCATTCAGGAAGCCGCAGCACCATTTGGTAACAAAACGAATAATAAACGCGGTATAATTCTGAACGTCCGTATGTAATCCGTCAAAGTCACTGGATGTGAGAACTAGATAATTATATCCTTATCTAGAAACACAACATAGTAAGGTTACTTTGAAATACCTATTGGACTCGATCGGAAATGAATGTATGAATGTACTCTTGTCAAGTTTATTTATGGGAGTATGGTCATACACAAACCCATAAATAAACTTATCATAATCACTTATCATTTCCACTGAAATATGGTAAACGAGCGGTCATCCAAAGTCAAAGTATTTTATTGTAAATAGGCAAAATAATAGCACTTTTACAAGTCAAAATTAACATCAACAAGTACGAATACGAAGTACGAATACATAAAATATTATGAAAAGATCAAATCAATAAAATATTTGGTAAACTAAGTATTCTTTGAGTTTGAAAAGGAAATTTCCCTTTCAAGTGCCAATAGAGTTAAATCTCACACTGGAAAAAGAAATACCCTTCTGACTCTACTGGTGCGTCGGAAATACGCCTGTTAGAGAAGAGAACACCAAGAAACTCTACGGGGTTTTATTTTTTCATATTTGTTCTTTATATTTTTTCCAAATGTCACATTTTATGACAAAACTTACGTAAACTACATATATAAAAGTGGCAATGATGTCCCACAATCATCTAACAATCAAACTGGGAAAAATAAAGCAATAATTCCAAATAGATATGAGAACAAAAAGAAAGAGAACCAAACTCGGTGTGTTTGATCCTCGGCACCGTTGAATCCGGAAATGTCCGGCATAAGTGAGGATGTGCAAATCCGGAGGTATGGTAACCCTATACCAATGCGAGTTGGTGGACATATCCCTAAAATCTGTCATGTTATTTTTATTGACATTTGGTTTCTTTAAGATATTTTCCGGCATCTTTTATAAGCACATAATTAAATATGTCATTGGAACTCCTGATTCAAACTGGTTTGAACCGCTCTTTGGTTCGTAATACTTATTATGCAAATAACTTCCAAAACACATAAAAATAACAAGATGCGCCCGCGGTATCACCCACGTGCGGGATGCTGATGAAAATCCACATCCACACATTCATGTCATAGGATACTTTTCAATGTGTTATTCCATGGTATAAGCTATCTCCAATAAAAAATTCATCAAATCCGTTCCGCCGTTTGAGCGTGAAGGATGATGATGATGAAGAGTATGTATGATTTTTTTCAGGGTATTAGCTATCTCCATTCCAAATTACATTAAAATTCGTCCAACCTTTATCGCGTGAAAGCTCCCCAAACAAACAGACAACGTTTCAGTTTTATATATTGGTGTGGATATCATACATGATTTACTTACTTAGGTTTTTTAAACGGAATCCGACCACCGTCGTGACCTTTCCAGATGTGTTATGTAGAGTCAGATTCTTGAGAGATCTGGGATACATTCCCAAATCTGAAGCGAAGCTGTTCTTGTCTTTGACGTCCTGGGGCTTTTGAATGCCTTTGACGTTGATCACGTCGAGTCTGGACACTCCCTCTTCATAGTACAACACGTAGGCTATACCATTGGCATCTCTGGGTTGCTGAGTCATGGACTTCTTAACGACACTCTTCGTATGTTCAAGCTGCACATAGTCGGTCTTCTCGACAGTTTCTGGCTCTGTCGCGTTCTCCTGCCGTCTCTTTCTATGCCTGTGCGATCGTGAGTCTCTTCTGTTTCTGTACGAGTCCATGAGTATATCAGATAATGAATACTCATCCTTATATTTTTGTCGATCGTTATCATATAAGTTGTAGGTTGTGTATGGGGATTCTTTTAGTGTTTCTGGTGTTAAAGACTCCTTGGTGACGTCATTTCTGGGTTCATCGTTCTGCAGGTCTGTCTTTTTGTCCGATTCCGTGGACTGTTTCTCCTGGATTGACGTCGGGATAGAGATGAGGTGGACTGAGGAGGTTAATGGCGGCGCCCAGGATAGGTGGACTTCTTCGTCGGATATGTAATCGGCTGTGAGGTTCTGTGGAGCGGACGGAACTGAAAAAATATAATAGTTTAAGTGAAAAACAAGCTGCAGTCCGCCCTGATAGAAAACGGTTTACGCACATTTGACTACATAGAGAGAGTTTTTTGAGAGTAATTGGCGAGATGAACGGTTTAGTTGATGGCAAACCCTTGTTCATAACAACGACAGCACGAAACAGAAAATTGTATGCAAAGTTTTGAGATGTTTTACACTGCGTCTAATATATTAGTTACTAGCTGAGCCCGCGGCTTTGCACGCGTGGTCATTTCTCCAGGTTAAAAGACCTAAAATACCAATCTTAAGTAACTACTAACATTTGATCAAAAAGTTTTTTATCGTTTGCTCGGCTTCTACTCATAGGATTGAGATACCAAGTACCTACCCCAGTTTTTAAGTCAAACCCTAAGCTATCCAACAGTGAAAACCGCATCGCAATCGGTCCATTCGTTTTTACTTGATGCGCGAAAAAACATACAGACAAACAAATAGACAAACAGACAGATAGGCAGACACGATTTAAAAAATATATATATTCTTGTTCAGTAGCTTATTTTAAGTACCCTAGACCATTTTTTTTATTGTCTCCTTTGTACAGACTTTTTCGTTCTTATTAATTTATTAAAGTATAGATAGATAGATGAGGTGTTTGAGACTGGGCGTCTAAGATATTAGTTTTAGATAGATAGATTAACTCTTTATTGGACACCACAAGTACAAGCAGAAATTATATCTAAAAATAAAGTATAACAATGAGTGTCACAAGGGGCGGTCTTATCGCTCAGACCGATCTCTTCCAGACAACCGTGCACGGAGAGGAATAACGTAAGGGACGGTCATCATCATCATGTCAGCCTTTAGAAGTCCACTGCTGAACATAGGCCTCCCCCAAAGAGCGCCATGACGAGCGATCTTGTGCCACCTCCATCCACCGATTTCCTGCGATGGCTACAATGTCGTCGGTCCATCGTGTGGGGGGTCTCCCCACACTTCGCTTGCTTGTTCCCATTCGAGAACCTTTATTCCCCAGCGGTTGTCGGTTCTGCGAACTATATGGCCTGCCCATTGCCACTTAACTTGCAAACTCTGAGAGCTATGTCGGTAACCTTCGTTCTTCTTTTAAGAGTACTTTTAACCTACAGAAATGACCACGCGTGCGAAGCCGCGGGCATCAGTTAGTTTACTATAAAACTACTGAGCCATTTAAAGTCGAGTTTAGGTAGATTTTTGGATTGTTCTTCTATTCATTTAAATTCCATCATATCTATCTATTCTTCTTCTTCTCAGCCTTTGTCATTCCACTGATGGGCATAAGCCTCCTCTCCTTGACGCCCCCCCCTTTCGATCTTGTGCTGTCCTCAGAAACTGTTTGCCAGCAACTCTGGCTACGTCATCACTCCACCGGGCCCTATATACTATACCTATGGTCTGCCCCTATATACTATACTTATATGCCCTTAATCTTTTGACGGCCGGTTGGTCTAGTGGCTAGTAACCCTAGGAACGAAATCAAACGGTCGCGGGTTCGAATCCTGCAAGGTGCAATCATTTGTGTGATGAGCAGAAATGTTTGTTTCCGAGTCATGGATGTTGATATTCGTATTTATGTATGTTTATCCGTTATCTAGTACCCATATTACAGGGTATCCTAGTTTGGGGCTAGGTAATTGGTGTGGAATTGTCCCGAATATTATATTATTATTATTTATCTATTTATACTTATAATAAAACTGTAACAGGTCCAATTCAGTACATTGCAGATATTTACTTTACATTGAACATACACATATACAATGTGTATACAAAGTGAATAAAACTTTATTAGTAAGGCTGTTAATGTTTGTTTGTCGTATGAGATAGTGATGGCCTCTGGTGTCAGAGTTTGTCAAGCCGCCCGAGTGCCTCTGACATGGCTTAACCACTGCTAATAATCAAAAACAGCCGGGACCGACAGCTTAACGTGCCCTCCGAAAAACGGAGCGATGGCAACCGCACACAACTCAGAAAAGTCATTGGTGCGGAGCCCAGGACCGATTAAGGTATCATTGGATTCTAAGTAGCACTTGATTGTTGCAAACTGATGTGTTTATTATCCATAAAAAAAAATAGAAGCACCAAGTTGTCTAGTTAGTATTTACTGTGAAGTTGTGACAAACATTGGTCAGTACACCTATTCACACCATATACATGTGTACATGGGGAGCGAAAGCTTGACTAAATCCTGTGCAAATAATATAAGCCACGATAGATTAGTCAGCGGTGTTTATCTATACTTATAATAAGGCAGTAAGTAACAAAAAGTTTGTACAAAGAAGACACTTAAAAAATAGACTTAAATAAGCTACGGAACATGAATATTACATTTTTGAAAATTATGTTTCTGTCTTTCAGTATGTTAGCACGAAACGTAAACACTACTGGCCCGATTGAAATGCGGTTTACACAGTAGGACAGCTCAGGTTTTGACTTAAAAACTGGTGTACTTTGTATCTCAATCCGATTAATAGAAGCTGAGCAATAGATAAAAAAAAATTGACGGCTGAACGAAATTTGTAATTACTGTACTTTGTAGGTACTTTTGGTCCTGGTATAACACAGGTTGGTTACTTTTAAAACAGAGACATGACCAAGCGGACAAAGCCGCGGGAAAAAAAAACAAATAAAAATATGCGGGTTAAATAGGAACCATGAACTTGGTGTCAGAGGAAGGTCAAGACCATTAACCACTGAGTCACCGCAGCCGCCCGGTGTCGTGTGCACGCGTGCATATTTATACTATAGGGTTTACATTCAGTCAAAAAAGTATCGGGAATGGATGATTAGTTTATGGTTCAAAATTCTTTTTTTTTTGTTGTTGTTGGATTGGCACAACTGTTTTCCATTTTGGCGCGGAGCTTGAGTTGCATCTGTTATTTAGATTATATACAGTGCCGTTTTTAGTTAGTCATATCTAGTGTGTATTGCGAATCTTATAATGGACATAAACATCGAACAAAGAGTTCGTGTATTATTGATAGTTTCCCGGTACTTTCTTGGCAGAGTAATATATAGCCCGCATCTCTTGGAGATAATGCACCTAAGTTTCAACTATTTTTGTCCTGCGATTACTCTCGCAGTTGTCGCAGAAAACAAATAGAATAATACAATCTACAAATTACTGATTCTCGAAATGACTACATAGTCTATAAATGACCAATTCTTGAATTGCGCATTTCTATAACTGACTAATTCTACAAATGACTGATTCTATAAATGTCTGATTCTAAAAATAACCAATTCTATAAATAATTGATTTTACAAATGTTCGCCGAAAGGAATAGTATACTCGTACCTAACTGATAAACGCGACTATTTTCAAGAAAACAAACTGCTGGTAATTCAGGGACACTGCTAGTAACTGAGAGAAAAGTGCTAAGAAGACTAAAAACTGCTGGGAACAGAGAGGAAAGTGCTAAGAAGAAAACAAACACAAATTAAAAAATTAAAAGTGCTAAGAAGAAACAAACAGCTGGTGACAGACAAGAGTGCTAACAAGAATACAAACTTCTAGGAACAGAGAGGAAAGTTCTATGAAAAAATCAATCAGCTAGGTGACAAAGAGAAAAGTGCTAACAGGAATACAAACTGGGAGCTGATAGGAAAGTGCTAAGAAAAACAGCTAGTGTTAAAGACAAGAGTGCTAACAAGAATAAAAACTTCTAGGAACAGAGAAGAAAGTGCTAAGATGAAAACAAAAGCTGGTAACACAGAGAAAAGTGTTATGAATAAAACAAACTGATGATGGTAATATAGAGAATAGTGCGAAAGTGAGCTCGGTCTTCAGTTCTCCGCATCCAATTTCTACCAGCCGCTTTTCGCTACTTTTCTTGAAGACTTTTGTGTTGAGGTTCTGTGGTATGGATGATGTGGTATGGAGACAGAGCCTAATATCATCGGCGAGATAAAAGCCCATAGACTCCGCTGGCTTGGTCACATTAAAGGATGGGAAAAGATCGGGCTGTGATACGTGAGTTGAGATGGCCAAGTGGCCAAAGTCCTGTCGGCAGGTACCTCGGGATGGATGAACTCGGCAAGGACTTAGGCGAGCTCTAGGTCGAGGACTGGCAGGAGGTAGCTCAGGACAGACTGAGGTGGCGACTCTAAATTAGGAAGGCCAATACGCATTCCGGGACACTGGCGCCATACTATTTAGTTATCTACATATTTTTTACTGATATGGATGTTATTTTAATGGGAATTCGTTCGATATTTGCCACCCGCATCAAGCTGCGTAGCTCGCCAGTTTCTGGCGCTTAACTTAGAAACCTATTTTTAGAAGTAATCTACTGTAGATACTGTATTGATTATCATATATTTAATCAACAATCTAAAGCTTTTTAAAAGGCAAAAACGGGAGTTACTCACGTTATTACTTTTGAATTATTCCAACTATAGTTTCGACCACGTCCGATGGTCCAACCACGTTAGCTTCCATAATAATAATCTAAAGCTTTTTAAAAGGCAAAAACGGGAGTTACTCACGTTATTACTTTTGAATTATTCCAACTATAGTTTCGACCACGTCCGATGGTCCAACCACGTTAGCTTCCATAATAATAATCTAAAGCTTTTTAAAAGGCAAAAACGGGAGTTACTCACGTTATTACTTTTGAATTATTCCAACTATAGTTTCGACCACGTCCGATGGTCCAACCACGTTAGATTCCATAATAATAATCTAAAACTTTTTAAAAGGCAAAAACGGGAGTTACTCACGTTATTACTTTTGAATTATTCCAACTATAGTTTCGACCGTCCGATGGTCCAACCACGTTAGCTTCCATAATAATAATCTAAAGCTTTTTAAAAGGCAAAACGGGAGTTACTCACGTTATTACTTTTGAATTATTCCAAGTATAGTTTCGACCACGTCCGATGGTCCAACCACGTTAGCTTCCATAATAATAATCTAAAGCTTTTTTTGCCTCTTTTTAACCCCTGAACAAAGAGCCCCTCTCTTGTTATAAGTTTAGGTTGTCACTGTGTGTGTCAGCCTGTGGCATCGTAGCTCCCAAAATAATGGACCGATTTTGATGCGTTTTTTTCTGTTTGGAAGCTGATGTGATCGAGATGGTTCTTAGCTATATGGGGTAGGGGAGGGTGAGAAAAGGGGGTGATCATCGTTGCTTCCAAACGAAGGGACCGATTTAGCCACGGTTTTTTATGTTTGTAACCTGAGGTTTTTAAGACGGTTCTTAGCTATAAAGGGGGAGGGAAGGAGGAGGGAAGAATCGTAGCTTTCAAACGAATGGTTTTTAGCTACAATGGGGGGGAGGGCATGGGGGTAAGGATAGTATTTCCCAAACAGATGGACCGATTTTGATGCGGTTTTTGTTTGAAAACTGATGTGATCGACATGCTTCTTAGCTATAAAGGGGGTGCGGGGTCATATTTTTTTTTATTCGTGCTTGTTAGCTTTGTTCGCAGTCGGGTTTTTTTATTATTATATATTTTTGGAATGGTCCTTCATTTTGATACTATAGTCGATAGGTTTTGATCATTTTTTGTCCTGTCAGAAATACAATATGGCAGCTATAAGCCGCCATATTCATTTTCTTGACCCTTAATTATATCATATAGGACTCTCGTGACTAAGACGAATCCAAAAATACATCATTTATCAAAATTCATCAAGCCGTTTAGGCGCGCCTAAGGAACGTACAAACATACATACATACAACCCAAACACATAACCCTCCGCAGTCGGGCAAAAACTGCTCCGCTTCGCGTTGGATCGTGCGATACTAGCGTCTCGCCGCGCCACCGCCGCGTTCGCATTGTGTTCGCTTACGTAGGAATATTTATGTAATAGGGTTCGACTGTGAGTTGGCAAACTTGAAAACTACTGGACCAAAAAGCCTTTCACTAGTAATTAGTATCTACTAGTAGTGTCGTAGTGATAGGCCTCTCTTCAGTGGTTGTGCCCTTACAGATTACAAGGAAACAGGAACAATTTAGGTTTTCCGCCATTTGTGACGTATGTTATGTCCGTATAATCGGGTGGTTATAAAAAAAATGGTGGGATAACCGCCTCCAGCAGGTTGAAAAGGGAGCGAGATGTTTGCTGCCCCTTCGTTCGCCCATGCAGTGGATAGCAGCATACACCAGGGACTTTCAGTAGCATGCTGTCACCCACTTTACGACTCTCCCCTAGTCGCTTTTTACGACATCGGGATGATATGGAGCGGTCCTATTCTTAAGCTGGAACCAGCACAGACATAAGCCTATCGCCATTCCTTCTAAAATCATTGGAAAGGTTATAATCGGTACATTATTGATAGCATATTTTTAACAGCACTACAATCCACAACAACATGCTTACAGTTCGGGCAAATCTGCCGTTTCCGTACAAGTCTGATTGCAATATTATTTTTATAGTGGTCTCAGTATCTTTAAACTTAGGGAAAAGTTTAAGTTTCATCAAAATCGGTCCAGTAGTTTCAAAGATATGGACTGTTATCTGCTTCCAGTATGTCTTTTTCCTTAGCGAACGGAATAAGTGCTTCATTTTCTTAACGAAACTCAAAATTAAGAAAGAAAAACTAATTTAAAAAAGTTAAACTCTTTCAAGGTTGTAAGAAATAATTAAATATTTTTGAGGTCAGTGCTAGGTAACTACTTACCTCAGCCGGTGGGGCTGTGCTACACCCAAACCGACTAAAATAAATAAGTAGTCACCTACCTCAAACAATTTGAATTATGTATTTCTTTTAAGTTTTATACAATTTGAAGCAGTTTCAATTTTTTAATTCGTTTTTTTTTGTCTCACCATTGGGGTTTTGTCACCTCTACTTCCATTGCTTCTTAAAGAAAGAGTTCATTATAAACAGCCCTTCCATCTCCAGGAAGTTGACTAGCATTTGTCCCCTAGGATTTCTGCTGACAAATCCGTGTTGTCCTACTACCAACTTGCTTCATGTTTGTACTCCCACTTTAGTATTGAAGTCCCCCATGACAACGTTGACGTGAGCTTAAGAGGTGTTTTGCAAACCTTTGGATATGTCTTCGTACATATCCTCTACTTCATTATCTGATTATGTTGAAGTTGATGCGTACACTTGAATAACGTTGAAGCTATACCTCTTGTTAAGTTTCATAACGAGGTATGCAAACCTTGTCAATACACTAACAATTTCTACGATGTTGTCAGAGAGGACCTTGTTGACAATGAACCAGACACATCTTGGGATTGATGATCTCCTACTCTGAAAAACATAAGATGGTCACGGCATTCTCTCCCTCTCTTCGGACTTCACAGAACCCAAGAATGCGCCATCTTATGTGTCCCAGTTCCTTTTCTAGTTGTGCAAAGATGTTTGTTGAGCCGTAATGTGCCCATTAAACATAGTCAGAGTGACTTGGTTTTGGCGGCCTTCTGTAGCCGGGGTTCCCTGCCCTGCTGTGACCATGACTGCCGCAGTGGTCAGGAATAGCAGGTCTGCCGGGAACCTGGGGCCGTATTTTATTTGTGGTTATCATATTTTGAAAGGTTTATGCCCATAATAACCACGCTGGGCAGGCGGGCTGGCAAACACGGAGCTCAGTTTCTTGCACTGATGACTCTGCTGCCCGTCACCGGTCTGTAGAATTTAACTGTGGCAATTCTGAACAGTTATACCACCATTTCATTGCTCCTGAGCGGTACTGGAGAGGACAGCGAGGCTGTGATTGTCGCTTCAGCCTATATGCACACTGACGATGAAATTTCTCCGAAAGATGTGGCTGATCTGATAAGACACTGTGAGCTAAACAACTTCAAACTAATACTATCAGCAGATACTAACTCACACCACCCTATATGGGGAATGTCAATGGCAAATAGTAGAGGTGAAGATCTGGTGAATTACCTTTATACTACTAACCTCTCTATAGCAAACAGAGGTGCGGAGACAACATTTGTTAACATGTAAACATGCCGCACCATCATAGATCTACCTTGGTCACTGGTAACAATTTGAACATCATCAAGAACTGGAGGGTATCAGGCGAAGCCTCAAGTTCAGACCACAGGTGGATCCGTTTTCAAATGGAACTAAACATTATACAGCCAGCACTAACTCGCAATCCCCGTAGAACAAACAAGGTAATATTTGATAACTCTTTAAAAGTACATCTCAGGCTAATAACTACAGGGCTACAGATAACAAGTACTACAGAAATAGAACAGGCGGTAGTAAATCTAACGGACAAACAAACAACAAAAAAGTGAAGTTTACAATAAAGTGTTTCATATTGTATCGTAAATCTAACGGACAGTCTCATCCAAAGCTTCGAAGATGCCTGCCCTCTATCTCCACCGTATGTAAGTAAAGGTGGGAATAAAGGTTGGAGCAAAGATTTGGAGAAGCTGAAAGCAAAGGTACACAAACTTTTTGATAGAGCCATGAATACCTACAATGACGAGGACTGAAGTAGTTACAAGAAGGCTCAAGCTGAATATAAAAAACGATCATGGAAGAAATACAGCACTAGTATAGAAACAAATGCGCAAGCAAATAGAATTACGAAAATCCTTGCAATTGACCCTAACCGCAGGATCGGCTCCTTAAAGAAACTAAGCAATACTTACACTAAAACAGAATCTGAAAAAACAACTTCCTTTTACAGACTCACTTCCCAGGGTGCCACATCACCGACACCACCACTTGGGATGTTGTTGATGAGGTTACGCCTACAGATACAGACTGGTCAGTCGCACAGACAGTAGTAACAGGGGAGAGAGTTAGACGGGCTATAAATACTTTCCAACCATATAAAACTGCAGTTCTAAATAATATTTTCCTGGGGCTCTTACAATGGGGAGATAGATACATAAACGGTACACTGATACTTATCTTCAGAGCTTGTTTGGCCTTCCAGTATGTGCCTCTTGCATGGAGAGAGGTCAGAGTTCTATTTATCCCCAAACTGGGAAAGAGGGACTATAAGGACCCAACCAAATTTAGACTGATAAGCCTAACCTCTTTCCTCCTAAAATCGTTACAGGTTATGTGATCGGTACATTAGAGACAGCATACTAACTATTACACCACTGCATCCACAACAACATGCTTATAGTCCAGGCAAATCTACAGAATCTGCCCTACACAAAGTGGTAAGCACAATAGAATCTTTTTATTATCCTGCGCTGAAGATGCAACCATAAATGAGAATTGAGAAAAACCGGAAATGATTATGTATTATTATCAGACAAAAAGCGGAGTAGATAAGCTGGACCTAATGTGTTCCTTGATGTCATGCAACAGAAAGACGAACAGGTGGCTTATGGCGTTATTTCTCGACATGATTATCGTGGCCTGCATAAATGCCTATTTGATATACCACCACAATGTTGTGAGCAACGACGAGAAGTAGAGGCTTCTCGTCGTTGTCCCTACATTGAAAAGACATCTACGGGATAATATTGCTGATACTTTGCCAAATGTGTCTTCCAGTTTAACAGAAGACACCATAGTGCCTCCAGAACCAAAGCAATGTATATATTGTACGTATTTCCCTTCAAAAATAAAGCGTAAAGCTAATGCTTACTGCAAAAGATGCAAAAAGGTTATTTGCAGAGAGCAAAATATAGATGTGTGCCAAAGCTGTATATGGCTGATTATTCAATTGATATGACCATAAATGGAAAATATGGTCTTTATTGATTTTAATTTTAAATTACTGTTTACTATGTGACAAAAAACATTTTCACAGAAAATAAAAATTGTTATCTCATTTTGAAAGTTTATGTAGAAGTTTAGATTAAGCATCCGTCCTTTTAGTAAATTAACATATACACACAATATTTTTGGTGTTTATTATTTAATCATAGCCTAGTTAACCTATTTATGAACCTTCTACCCGATTCTAAATAACAAGATACTTAAAACGCATGCAAGAAAATTATGCAAGATTATCTCTAACTTAGTATCAAATATCTTTCTAGGGTCAAAAACATAAATATGGTCACTATTATAGTCTCACAAGTTTTTAAAGGATTTAGGTATTACTGCCACAGCCAATTAGTTACTATGGAAGCTATGTCCAATAAGAAACAATTAAGGAAATAGTTTAATTGTCTGATAAAAACTAATGATTTCTGAACTGGTAGGTGGTCTGTCTTGAGTGAGTCAAGCCCAGGACCATGGATGCTACCACAGGATGCTGCTTTGACAGGAACATCCCATTTTTATAATTCCTATTCTTAGAAGATTATTAATGGGACTAATTGGTCGGCTAATTTTATTAATCATGATAGTGCTAGGTAGTTTGCAAGGATTGAGTCATTAAATTCTACTCTACAAAATCTGCGATGTCGTGGGCGGCCTGTCAAATTTTAGGTGTGATTCCCAACGCGAACCACCCAAGCCAACAAGTTATCCCCACAACTTTGATAACAAACATAGACTTACCGTAAATCTCCTTGATTTCGTTGTCTTTAGAATCATTATCACAATGAACGCACAAAATAAATACAATAAAAATGGCTCCTAATGAGTAATGGATATACATCTTAGTTATTACTATATATACGCACGAAAAACGTGCGTAAGACACTTATACTATATTTACAAAACACATTTTCACTTCGTCATTGGATGAAAGCGGAAATTATAATGTTATCGAGCCATTTAATTCGTATAAATTGTTTCAATCAAGCTGCCATCGAACAAGAGTCAAGACCCCGCCGTCTGTCATTTTCATCATGTCAATAAACAACTAATGTTGCCATTATCCACATACAAAACAGAGACTACTACTCAGACTTTTATTACTCATAGTACAAATACAAGAGTACAAATAGTACGTTATTTTCAACAAACATAGGTAGTTAAATTGACGAGTCCCACCCAGTTAGTCAGCCCCCCCCGATTCAGCCCCCTAATTCAGAACCTTTTTATAACTCAGTGGCCGTATCAATTTATATACTCTTTGGGCCGTATTACAAAACTTGGTATCAATCAGATTGTATTTTTTTTCACAGCAATTTCGACTCTACGCATGGTATTGCCTAGTGATAGCGATATTGACAATCCAATTGAAACCAAGTAATGTGGTATGCGGCCCGATTACATAACTTGGTTACAATCGGATTATCACTTTTTTCATAGCATTTTCGACTCTATCGCAGCCATTAGTGATATCGATACTGACAATCCGATTGAAGCTAAGTTATGTGGTCGGGTCCCGGGGCACAGTGGCCGTATTACAGAACTTGGCTTCAATCAGATTGTCACTTTTTTCATAGGATAATCGACTCTATTGCAAAGCATTATTGAATTAGACGGCTTGAAACCGTCATGATCAACATTACGTAATCGCACTGCAGTTGTCGATCGATATCATAGATTCTAGAATTTAGGTAGTACCTACCATAGATGGACTGCATTTAAGTTGAAACTAATTTACCACAAACTTTACTCGATACTCTAATGTACGCATTTCGTGTGATAGAAAGACATAGCAATAGCTGCTCGCGCTCGTCTCTAAGCGGTGCGCGCCACTAGCAGCTGACAGATTTATTTGTTTGCTAACCAGCTGGTTAACACAAGCCGCAAAATTATTTTCACAAAATCTTTGGTTTTCTGATCATTTTTGGACTTTGCTTGTGTAAACGTGCTAATATATTAAGAATGGCGTGTACTGTTCCCAGTTATTCAAGCCGAGTGAGTGTTTTAACACAGAATAATGTGAACATATCTTTCCATCGGTAAGTCAAACTCATCAATAATGTACTTTACTAACTATATTGTAAATTTCACTTTAAAATTTTACTAAAAGTCGGTCAATATCAGCGTATACTCAGTTTTTCACGTAAAAATTGCGAGTATAAAGCTTTTCTTGTCTTGGAATAACAATAAAATTAGAGCAACCCGGTATTTTTGTCATTTTACCTACTTCATAGTGTTGAGGGTCGGAATCTCTACAGGTATATCGATATCCATAGGTAACGTAGTTTTTTTTAGCAATGTGACAATTTTTAAAAGCTTTAATTGCAATGTTTGTATGTATGTATGTATGTTTGTTTAGGTCAAATCTAAATTAGAACCACTTCCTCTTATTCTACGGAGTTGAATTTTTGCATGTTGGTTCAGTTCCAATGACAATGCATTTTTATGGTAAGCATGACCTGAATCGGCATCCAGGATCAGCTCCAGACATAGGAACACTTCAAGGGTCAACAACACAGTCACGAAACTTTGTGTATGCATTTTATTATGATAGCTGGTTTGAAGTTTTACCATGACATTAAAAATAAAATAAATAAATATATTCATGACAATTCCACACTAATTAACTAGCCCCAACCTAAGATACCCTGTACTATGGGTACTAGATAACGGATAAACATACATATATACGAATATTATAACAACCATGACTCGGAAACAAACATTTCTGCTCATCACACAAATGATTGTACCTTGCAGGATTTGAACCCGCGACCGTCTGATTACGTACCTAGGATCACTAGCCACTAGACCAACCGGTCGTCATTCATGGTTGCTGCACTCTGGGTTGGCTCCTAACTAAGGAACTTGTCAACGGTTAGCAGTATAGACACGAAATGTTGTATACGCATTTAATTATGATAGCCCATTCTAAGTTTCATCATTACATGGCTTCTGCATAATTTTTTTTTATATTTTTAAATTAACTTATTAATACTTGACTCAAATGAAAAAATTACGAAACGACCATGTTTCTATTATGACACGTCCGTCATAATGTTTTTCACAGAAATTTAAAACAAACAAACAAAATAATTAATGAATATTGGATTTTATTTGTTTCTGTAAAGATACAAACTTGAAATTTGCCATAGTGTATACTATATTATTATTAACATTATATTACAGACATAGCCCAACGGATTAGCAAGTTGAAGTGGCAGTGGGCAGGACACAGTAGAAATGGCAACTGTTTACCTCTCGAAGAAATTAGAATTTTGCACACCAATAAAAAACAGTATAACTATTCAAGCCCTAAACCAAACAACAGAGAGAATCAAAATGCTGAATGATCTTACCAAAAATCAACCAACTGTCAATTTCCAAGAAGAAATGATCGCCGATCATGATTATATTCCAGACCCAAATATTCTTATCAAATACAGTGGGAATATAATTTCATACATGGCTGGCTTCATGGTTAAAGAAATGAAGAAAAATATGCTATTGAATATTGTTACCAAGTTATAATAATTTTCTAATAGAAAATTTTGGATCATGGACGAGATTCGAACTCGCATACTGTACCTCTGCACGGCACATGCCTCTACCAAATCAGCTACCGTGACCTATGCATCGCCATCCAAATTTTTCCTCTAGCTTTCACAAAAAAAAAACAAGTTTTTACAAATGACACAAATAAAAGTTAATTGATTCGAGTTATAGACAAAGGTGGGCTGACAAAGGTGTCAAATGATGTAATACGCATTTACAAGAACACTGAAAAAGTTTTCTGTCAATATTTATGAACCAACGGAGTAAGGAAAGTTGGACTACCTTATCACATATACCAGATCACCATGGAAGTATTTGAAATATGTGGTAATACAGATGTGTTTTCAAAGTTAATTACTCACTGACAGGATAATTGTTTGTTAATCATTTACATTTAATTACTAAGGCAATAGTAAACTTTTATTCGTAAATTGTATATATCACGAGTGTGAAAAGGCTTCAGTACCAAAAGACGAGTGCGTCCGAAATTTTTATAATAAACTTGTTTTATTCAAGGGTCAATAAATTTGGACATTCCTACTATTCGACACTGAATAAAATAAACTAAGCATGTTAAGATCGTAGCAAGTGAAAATACGTAGTCTCTCTCTGCCGCTTTGAGAAACGGGCGTGATGGTATGTATATATGTATATTATGCAGGATTTAGTATAATTGTATGAAATTAAATTGGCTTATTCTAAATTATTTATATTTATTTTGAAAACTTACAATGAAAACTAGATACGTACAGCGCCATAAATGCGGTTGCTCAAACATGAATAAATCATTTGTCTGTATGTTTATATCTACAAGTATCACGAAAAAACTACTGAACCAATTTTGATGCAGTTTTCACTTCCTGAAAACCTATAGCTCAAACTAAATACTGGAATACTTCATATCTTAAAACTTTACCAGGATTGGACGAGATGGGGCTCTAACGAAGCAGCAGGCATCAGCTAGTACATAAATATAGCTAAAATATTAGAAGCTATAGTAATACAATTAAAAATATGCTGGTTTGTGTATATATATTTTTGATACCTACATAAAACAAAAATAATATCCATCACATATGATATTATATGATCGATTTTATTTTTCATCGATACATGGCTATCAATAAACAATGCACGGCACTTTTGAATAATACATATTTTTTTTTTTTTTTTTTTTTAGGAATGACTAATGCTGTTGGCCTTATTGGCCTCTACAGCTTGAACCGGACGGTGGGGCGGGCGCTTACAAGCACTCCGCCGCAATGCGTGACGCAGAAGGCGCACGCCAAAGTTAAAATTTAGACGACCCGCACGAGGGTACCCAGGGGGTACGGCCCTCGGCTTGGACGGCCGTCTGATTACGGGGGTAACGAACTAAACACCCCTGGATCGCTACCGTTAAGTAGTGAACGAGGAGGCCCTGAACAATGGCTAGGTGCCCTTTGATTGATTATTATAACTGACCACCGTATTATTATAACTGACCGCCGGATTATTATAACTGACCGCCGAATAATACATCGGTAGTACGACTAAAGAGTCAAAATGGAGACATTCGATTATTCGAAATAAGAGATTATTTCGACCAACTAGGGCGATTGTCTTTGTCTCTTTCTGGCTTATGGGAATTTGTTGGTGTTACAAAGGACAACAATAGCTCGTATGATCCTGCTAAATTACAATCCATCTATGGTACTATATTCTAGATCTTTGATCGATATGGTATTATTTATTCTGTGGATTGAGCGGTTTTCCAAGTGTCATTTTAGCATTATTTATCTCTCTCTAGATGGCGTTGGCGAAGTTTTGGTAACAGTACTGTAGTTTGGTATGACTAAAGATTTTGAATTACGCTTACTGGTGGCGGGTATGACATTCTGCGTTCCCTTGTTTATGGCAAGTTGTGCGTCAGTTTTGTAACAAATTCACAACATAAAGTATTTATCGGTAGTATTTTCTACTTCTTGATAGTCTGTATTATAAATTACAGCTAATGATACAAAGAAAATAGACCATTTTATTTAATTTATCTACATTATTAAAGGGGTAAATGAAATCTGAATATGTCAAAACTGCCAATGTCGTAATAAAAATAACAGATTTCACTACACAAATAACTTGTCGTTCGTTTGATTCGCTCGTGGTTTGTGTATTATTACAGTTAAACGCTGTTTTTCCCTACTTTCGATTACTACGTTCAGTTGAGTAAATACCAAAAGTTACGCGAGCGCCATCTCTTGACAGTGAAAGAACTACAGTCAATGCCTAATGGAAAACTGCACATTCAATACATTTTTCATTCACAATATCGAATCGAATCGATTCGGTTTGCTATCGAAAGGTTCTGAATCGGGGGACAGAACCTTTCGATAACGAACCGATTCGATTCGACCAGCCATTTTTGCGAAACCGAATCCACAGAATAAATAATACCGAATCGATCGAACTGAGCTATCGTAAGGTTCTGGAATGGGGGGGGGGGGGGGGGGCAGGCACCTATTGTAGTCAAAAGTCGAGAAAAGTTCCAATTCAGTTATTTAATTCCTCGGAAGATCCGGAAAGAACACCAAATGTAACATTTTTCCACACTCGTTCACGCTAACAAACACTAAATGGTTAATATTCCACCAATATTAACATCAAAGATAATACACAATACAAGCTTGAGAAAAAAAAAACAAGCGAATCACGCGTTTCGAATTCGGTTCTTGCCGAAAATCCATTACTTTTAGGATCACCGCCCACCTAATGCCTAGCCACCGGATCGGCTCCACATCGCCGAGTTATCAACTCGACTACCCAGGGTGATGCCTCTCTTACGGCTGTGCGACGACTGGTGGATGGCTAGGCGTCCACCCAGCTACGGCGCAACGACGACTATTCGCTTACGGCTAGGCAGCCGGTGGTTGACGTCTAGACTTGGTTGGACTTGGTCTAGACTTCCCATCTTATAATATTGCATATTATATTTCAAAATCAAAAATCTAAAGCTTGTTTGCCTCTATTTATTTTTGTTCGGAGTACGTTTTTTTATTTTTTTTATTTTATGTACAACTTTATTTTTAATATTTCATATACTAGTTTTTATTAATGTGGGACATCTCATTGGCACTTATAAATATGACATGTACTAGGGGAACCAGTATCGTGATTGGCCACTTAAGGGACCGAAAGGGAGAATAATTAGAAAAAAAAAATGGTTGGAAAAAAATAAAAATTATGTTGCACGTTAGAATATTGTAGTTTTTATTCGTTAATATATTTTACATACATTTTTTCCATATTATCTCTGAATAAATTTAACGCAAAAACAGAAAAATCACAGAAAGTTCAAATACACAGTAATTGGCCGTATCAACGCACCTATTGGCCTTGAAATAATACAGTTATTAGCCACTTTTAATCTATACTTATAATAAGGTAATAGTACTTATTACTAAAGTCTGTACAAAGAAGATAATTAAAAAATAAATGGTCTAGTCTAAGGTACTTAAAATAAGCTACTGAACAATAATATAACATTTTTTTAAATCGTGTCTTTCTGTTTTTCTGTATGTGTCTTTTAATGCATTTTATCACCTAGGGCTTTTTTAGTATCATGGGATATTATTGTCATTGTTACTTTTTCAGTTTGATCTGATAGAAAAAAAGGAAACGTTAGTAACCTGGGCCAAAATAAATTAAGAACTATTATAGTAGTTGGGCAATTTTTGTACTGGTTAGTATATGAGTGACACAGTTATTGGCCGAGGCCAGCAACTAATTAGATAGTTGTAAAATGCATGGTATTTGAATAGACTGCGTAACAATGAAATACGAAAATAATATATACTATTACTACAAAATAAAAATTGAGGTATAAATTTAATCATATTTCGTTTTATGATTACATACATACGCGTATTACATACAATACAATCATATTAATATGGGTAATACGAGAAAACAAACTGCAAAATTAGCTTATATTTTAGTTAGGGTCTGATAATAACATGTGAAAATAAGTAATTACAAATGATACGAACGTTTTCTTATAATTATACTTCGACAAACTTAAGAAAACATGCTCACTTACCGATAAAAGGTTATGGCTTCATATTACATACTACAATTAGTAAATAAGCGTCACAAATTCAGTTTTACAATTAATTTGCTATCAATTTACCGTAAGCTGACATTAGATTGTTTATGTTGGGAGCCAGTGATTACTGGCTCCCAACAGAAACAGCCGTATACGCGAAAGGGATAAAAAATATGCATATTCGTCTCGCTCAATCTTAGTTATTTTCATGGATGTAGAATCAGAATGGGTATAGCTATAGCTCCGCCGGCCATTCATTTACCTCGTGTCCAGTTTTGCAGCCGGACACATTGCAGCCCGTGTGCTTATAAAGTTAAATTCTATTGAAATATGTTTGCTAAGACTAGACATTCTAGCAAAATAGTGAAACTATATTGTGTTGTGCTGTGTTTTGTCCATCAAAAACAGCAAAAGGTGGAATAAAAGATCCGGAATTATCATTTCACAGGTACGTTTTTACTGGCTATTATTATCTTAAATATTAAAGTTTCAAAGCAAAAATGTATTTCACATTAATAATGCACATTATTATCGACATAAAATAAACTCGTTGTGATAATTAACTGCGTATTCAAAATTTTAATAGAAATTACACCAGCGTAAAAAGGGACACGCTACCTTAGCTTTCCCTCCGTCTATTCTGATGCTAGGTCTATGGTTATTATGGTATGTGTGTCCTTCTGTCATTATTATTGCTATTCAATGACAAGTCTATAACCGCTCGGTTGTCCACTTGCTGAAGACCGCAGGACCAAACTGATAACCCAAAAAAAATATGGCCGACTCGACACATCTAACCTCAAACTGGTAATTGATTGTATATGCGTTGAGACTACAGTGGCCCAATTACAGAACTTGGCTACAATCGGATTATCACTTTTTTCATAGCAATTTCGACTCTATCGCAAGGCATTAGTGGTTGCGATATTGAGAAATCGATTGAAGCCAAGTTATGTAATCGGGCTGCGGGTACTTGATGGTCAACCCACAAAAAAAAGAAGGTCGACGCGACACATCTGGCTATAAACTGGGGATTTATTGGGTACGTGCCGAGATCACAGGTATCTGATTGTCAACCCACAAAAAAAAGAAGGTCTACGCGACACATCTGGCCGCGCCGACTTTGCGTAAACAAATAGTTTTTATGACCACTTCATTGAGCGCTTAGATAAACAAACTGGTGATTTATGGAGCTAAATAGGTACGGCACATATTTCAAGTGTTTATGTTGTGGCTTTCGAAGCAAAATAATTATATAAACACGCTTAGATTTGAATGATTATTGAGGTCAATAATGTTCAAAATCTAGTGGCAAAATTTACGTCGCTAACGAGTGGTCCGATGATCGATGAAAACAAAAAATGTGACTGTAGCGTTAGTTGCGATGATCAATGAAAACAAAAAAAGTGACTGTAGCGCATAGAATCAATCGAGCGGATAATAGGTACATACTCGCGTCTACGGTTTTGATGAAAACACACAGATCCCATTATTCGCGCATTACTCTATACTCTTTGGTCACGGTTGCATTGCATTGTATGACATTTCATATTTTAGAACAGGCAACACTTTTCAGTAAAATTGTTTGTTCGGCTTTGGGTGTCAGCCGCATAACAATTTATTTTCTCGAATTTCTAAAAATAATCGGTGAATTTGCTGTCTACGTGAATAGAAAATGATTTAGTGGTAGTGCTATGTATTTATTATTGTGGAAATACGTTTACTGAATGTAAAAAAGTGGAGCTTCCGCCATGACAATGGGTCGCACCGCCGTGAGGTGTCTTGCTCTTTATTTTGTGTGTATGGGATTGTTGTTTCCAACTTTAGGTAAGTTTACAACTATTTTACAACATATTCGACGTATGGGTACAATCGGTTGCTCTCCACTATATCAGTAAAAGTGTTGTACGAGATTACATGAGTCTCTATTGTATGTCCGATGTATGTATACGCGCATTTTTTAATTGGTTTTTATCCTCAATATTCGTGGCCACCGCTTGTCATTAAATCGACTGCAATGAGCATGTTCCTGTTGCTAGTCTATTTACAAAATGTACTATCGACGAAAACAGGAATGTAGAACAATAATGTTCCAAATATCATAACAACTACAGAAACTTTGTAAGGTTTGAAAACTTGTGTACATAATGAATTTCTTTCGTGGTATAAGTGTCCACCAACTAACCAACCAACTAACCAACAAACTACCAACTATCTACATTATTGTCCTGGTTCAAGAAAATATTAATTATTTGTCAAACCTTCGGGGTAAATTGTGTACAACAGGATAAAGCCTATTACTCATTTGGAGAGGATAAACAGCTCCACAACCATTACCACAATAAAGTAATAATTTAGTTAGAAATTACGTAGGTTACCACTTTTAGGTACACTGGTACAATAATGTATATGAAGATACCTCTTTCCCCAATAATAATGATGATTAATTGATGGCATTAGACACATTTCATACAAAAGAAGATTAGTAGAATGTACAGTTAAAACCGGATATAACAACGGATCGGTTATAATGACTAAAAGGCAAGGTCCCAGAGAATCCCTGTGTAAGTACCTATGTAAACACATCTCTTATAACAACATCAGTTAAAGCACAAACTGTCATTGGAATTCATCAGCTATAACGACCAACCGTCATACTTTTTCACTAAAACAAAATACGTTTTTGAACCTTATTGGTCATTCCTTGTAACGGGTGGAACAGGTTGTACACTTTCAACTGCTAATATAATAATGTTTTATAAAGGAAGCATTTTTTTATTACATACTAGGCAATTGTTTGACCACAATCTCACCTGATGGAAAGCGATGATGTGGTCGAAGATGTAGCCCACTTGCCTAGTAGTAGTATATTCATTTTATAACTTAATTAATACCTTTTTAACCTATATTAAGTTAGTATTAGTTTGAGTTTTCTATAACTTTTATCAGCCGCAAGTACCGTAACCGGCGTAACTTGATTTTAGCTCTCACTTATGGATGGCGTGTAATTTTTTCAAAACTCTGTGAATTGGACTTGTTTTATGAATAAAAATTAACCTTGAGCTGTAGTCAATATTAAAGAAAAACAGGCATTTATTATATACAACATTTATTAAAGAAAAACAGGCGATAATACAAAATTTACTTTAATATTTGTGTCTAACAGGCATAACAGGCTTATGTAACGGGTGTAATGCGTATGAATAAGATACAAAATTTTATGAAAAATATTTAATTTCTAAAACATTTAGAGACACAAAATATACTAAATGATGTAGGAACTCAAGTAATATAATTAAATATTAAATTTAACAATTTACTATTGAAAATAATTATTGTGATCGAAGCTGAAGCATGTGTGTAACCTTTAAAATTCTAATAAAATATCAAAAGGGACATGATCACGCGTGCGAAGCCGCAGGGACAGCTAGTCGTAATATATAAATGAAATGAAAGACAAGGCCTAGAGAAAAAAGGGCTCGCTCATTTATTTCGTGAGCTCGCTAAACTGACAGTTTTGGGTGTAATCAGTAGGACGAGTTCATGTTTTCAAATGAAGTTAACACGATAAAAAAAATCGAAGAGCTTCCCCACTAGCAAAAAAAGAGACAAAATATAGTCAACCTTATTGGTGTTTGTTTTTCGAATGTCGTTTTTATCTGTGGTTTCATTGGGAAAATATGATCATCGATTTACGTTTAATTGATGTGATAAATGGAAAGAACATATTTTTTTCTGATCCTTCCGGTACCTTTGGTCTTTAATTTCGTTTAGTATTAAAAAAATTACAAACCAAAGTTGTCACGAGGCCGTCCTAGGGCTTGTTCCACTAGCCCAGGGACCAAACCTCAGTGGACACAAAAATACAGGAACAATAGGAGCATTATTATCACAGACTTTTCGTGCTTCAACAATATGGATCAAAACAACCACTTACAAAGGTATTATCATATATATTTAAAAGACTCCAGTTGTAATAAACTTATTTAGGTATTTTATAACATACTAGCTGACCCGACGAACTTCGTGCCGCCTTAGAGTAAATAAAAGTTTTTAACTTATTATTTGTATGGAGCGGCTTTTTTGATGATATCTCGAGATTGGATTGACTGGTTTCGATGAATTTTGTTGTTCAACTCCTGGTGACGGCTATGCCTACGTACAAATTTTGGTCCCATCCTCCTATCCCTGGCCCCATCCCCTTAAAAACCCCTACCAACAACCCTCAACCCCCAACCCCGCCATGTCAATTTGACAAAGAATTTGCAAAAATATATTAATGATGATAAAACTTCTTGTTTCTGCTCTCCTGGTACTTTGAAATTCTGTTTTTAAATATAATCACACCATTTAATGTTCATGGGGAGGTATACTCACTTTTAATAACTTTATATTAGTCAATTTTGCATCTCCATCTTCTTAAATGTTTCTGCTCTACTGTTTTTTTTTTTTTTATAAATCACTTTTATTTAATGTTCATGGGGAGGTATACTCACTTTTAATAACTTTATTTGTCAATTTTGTATCTCCAACTTCTGAAGTGTTTCTGCTCTCCTTGTCTTTGAAAATCTTTTTTTTAACTAATTAATCACACCATTTAATGTTCAAGGCGAGTATATTCACTTAAAATAACTTTATTTGACAATTTGTTTCTCCAACTTCTTAATTGGTTCTTAATTTTTTCCTGTTTCGGCATCGAAAAAACACTAAAACTGACTTTGTTTTATATAATATATACCACGTTTTATATGTCCTTCTCCTGGTTCTAAGCTACCTCCCCACCAATTTTCAGCCAAATCAGTTCAGCTGTTCTTGAGTTATAAATAGTGTAACTAACACAACTTTTTTTTATATACTTGAATATAGATTAGTTTTTCTGCTCTCTTGGTACTTAGAAAAACATTATTTAAATATAATCACACTATTTCATGGGGAGGTTATATTCACTTTCATAACTTTATTTGTCAATTTTGTATCTCCAACTTCTTAAGTGTTTCTGCTCTCCTGGTACTTAGAAATAATTGTTGCTTCTTTTTTCCTTTTTTTTTCAAGTCCATATGATAATATATTTTTTTCCCTATTTCTTGATCAAAAGTAGCCTATGTGTTAATCCAGGATATAAGCTACCTCCATACCAAATTTCAGCCAAATCAGTTCAGCCGTTCTTAAGTTATACAATACAATAACTCTTTATTGAACACATTACAATAAAAAAACAACATAACAGTAATGATACAAAAAATGTAATGTTGTACAATAGGCGGCCTTATCGCTATTTGCAATTTCTTACAGGCAACCTTTGGATGGACAGGAATATAAAATAAACATTGCGGTCAGTGATGGAGACTTACTTTGGAACAAAAAAGTTAATAGATAAATAAAAACAACTATATAACTTAATATTTGTATACATACTTACATATGTGTTATCATAAATGTTGTTAAACACGTAAATATATATACTATAATTAAATAATATAACAAATATATTGGCAAATTTATAATATAATATATAAATATACATAAATAAATAGCATTTTCACAAAGGAATAGTGTATAAATTATGTATGAATAACATAGTATCCAGCTTTATGACAAGTAGTGCTTCTTCACCATGTCTTTGAAGACAGCTATCGACTTAGCTTTTCTAATATTGATGGGCAAAGCATTCCACAGTCTTACAGCCCGTTTAGTAAAAGAGTTGTGATAACACATCGTAGATTGGTGAGGCACTTTCAACTGCAGAGTATTGGTGGAACGAAGAATACGGGAATGGGAAAGATGAAGGAACTCAAATCGCTCTTTGAGATAGGGAGGGGTCGATGGATTAAATAGGACACTCTACAGAAGAGAGAGGGCATGAGTATCCCGGTGACGTCGGACTGGTAACCATTTGAGCTTTGTGCGAAAATCAGATACATGGTCATACTTACGTAAGCCAAAAACAAACCGAATGCAAAAGATTTGTAAGCGCTCTAGCTTATTTAGCTGTTCTTCGGTTAAGTCCAAATAGCAGGCGTCGGCGTAGTCGAGTAAAGGCAGCAGAAGAGACTGTGCTAGAGCAAGTTTGGTGGTAGTGGGAAGAAAATTGCGCAGTCTTTTAAGTGAACCCGCTGACGCATAAACTTTACGGCTTACCTCACTTAACTGAGGTCCCCAAGATAGTTGTCTATCAATAAGCACACCCAAGCTTTTAACAGTTTCACTTATTTTGATGTGTGCCATCGAAAAAAGCTTGTGGGAGATGAAACCAGTCAATCTTAGATATTAGTCTTGAACTACCGATTACAATAACTTGGGTCTTTAAGGGATTTACACTAAGGCCATATGATTTACTCCAGTCTGAAATACGTTTGAGGTCATAATTGATAAATAGCTAGATAGATTGGTCAATAGCTGTATGCAACTGATCTAAAGGAGCTTGTGTATAAATTTGCAAATCATCTGCATAGAGATGGTAGGAAGAAGATATTTGGTGAGAAATTGAGTTAATGAAAATAGCAAAAAGTAAAGGAGATAATACGCCGCCCTGAGGAACGCCAGCAGATGTGCAACACCAGGATGATAATTTATCATCAATGTGAACACGCTGCCAGCGACCATACAGGTAACTACGAAACCAATCAATAGCCGTTGGAGATACGTTAAGAGAGCGAAGAAGTCCAAGAAGAATGTCGAAATCAACGTTGGTAAAAGCGTTACTGAAGTCAAGTAGTGATAAAACAGACAGTTTTCCGTTACCCATGCCATATCGGATGTCGTCAGTAATTTTAACTAATGCGTGCTATGCCCAGGACGGAAACCAGATTGACAGATTATAAATAGTGTAACTAACACGACTTCATTTTATATATATATAGATTATTTCGTAAAATTCGATTTTGCTAATGCATTCAATATCGAAATGACAGGTTATTTGAATTTAGAATTAATAATGACAAACTATCAAATGGAATGATATGGATTATGAAAGAACTATGAGATCAAATGAGTATTATTATGAAAGAGGTTTTGACATCGTCACAAAGTAATCTAACAAAACCTAGTTATTTTATGTTGATTTTTGATAATTAGGTACTAGTTGGGAATCCTGGACTAAATGTTTGTTTTATCAATTGAGTCATATTTGGCGAAATAGTAATCGATGTGACGTCATCACGACATTGAAATTGTAAAGTAGGTAGATTGGTAGTGTTTCGCACTACAATAAATGTTTTTTTTTTTGGAAGTATTGTTGTATTACAATAATACAAAATACACGTTCAAAATAAGATAAAGAACCTATCTATAGGTTTGAGTACTTAGGTAGGTAGGTACCTAACTATTAACTTACCTTGGTCTCTAGAGAGATTCTTTGAGAGTTCCTGAGATTTGTATCTTCCCGCAGAGTATTACAGAGATGGACAAAACCTTCTTTAGTGAGCCCGTGAGCTGATACCGTAACACAAAGTTAGTGTAAGAGATGCGGCTGGGTTTAATTAATTTCCGCCTACGTCAAGCTCCTGTCGCTCCCCTTCACGACTGTCAGCTCCTACAGCCTCCGAGGCTAACCTCCATGCAAGATACCGCCTCGTTATCATAATAAAATCAAAAATTGCAAGATCTCATAAAGCTCTCACGAAAATTTATCTAACGGATGGATCCGAACATAGGATGCTCTTTTCGCGATAAACAGTAGTCCGCGCGGACCGAGTCGCGGGCGGGAAAGCTATTTATAATTAACTATGATAAAAACCGATTGATTTTATCAGACCATCCAGCCCACCCATAATCAACATTTTAACCGTCGGCGACACGGGGAGTCTATTTTAATTGTCGCAATGAATGCTTGTTCGTTAAGTCATTTCATTGGCTCGGGTCGGAGACCATAGAGAGTTAGAGAAGTAAAATGCGTTGATGCACTAAGAGCACAAAATACAGTTTGTCACCTACACCTGGCATAAACAAGAACTCCCTTATGAGCATGAGAAGTGAAAAATAATTTGATGTTACAGTTGTGAGTTGCGACAAGACTTTTATGAGACAAAATCCAGCAGGCCTAGGGTGGGTTGATGGATATCTCCATTCTAAATAATAATTATCATTATTTTTTAGCTCAAAACGAACTAAAGTTACGGGGTGCGGCAGAAGGCGAGGTAGGGAGTACCGCTCATGTGAGCTGTAACGCATCAACTGACGAAGCTGCCATTGAATGGTGGTTTAAAGACAACAAAGTCAAATTCGGAGACCGGTAAGTGATTACAAAATAATCTGAAACCGGCTTGTATAATCGATCTACTTAGTACTGAGTTTTAGCCGTTTTGACATATTTTAATGTGAATGTAACCACACGATGGAACGACGACATTGTAGCCGTCGCAGGAAGTCGGTGGATGGAGGCGGCACAAGACCGTTTTTCGTGGCGGTCTTTGAGGGAGGCCTATGTTCAGCAGTGGACTTCTAAAAGCTGAAATGATGATGATAATAATGAATATGAATATAACTCGCGTTAGTTTTGTACCTAAAATGAAAGCAGCAATCTTACCTATCAATTGACGCCAATTGACAAGCAAGCAAATTGCCTTACTGTCAATGTCTAAACAGCAATAGGTATCTCCAATGCCTAATGCGCAGATATGACGTTTGTTTCATTGAAAACTTCCTATATTAAAAGCTGTTATTTACTTCACTTGTGTGTATCTATGTATGTATTTCTGTCCTGGAATCTTGTAACTCAAATTACGTGCACTTCCCGATTAGCTATCCGGCTAAAACTTTCAGGGTAACACACAAATCGCTGAAAACTCATGAAAAAAATGAAATTTATTTTATGTTATTTAATTAATACTTATTTTTTCAGAATAAGTTTAAATACAAGTAAAGGTGAACTACCCAAGGATATGGACGGCAATCCCAAGAAAACTAAAATTTCAACAATAATCATAGCTAACGCTACACCTGCGGATGCCGGTAATTATACCTGCATAGCCACGCTGGGCGAAATGAAGAGGACTGAAGTTGTTCACCTCAATCTTAGCTTTGGTGCAAAATTTATCAATGTAACAAAGAACCCGATACACAGTAATGTGTCTGAGGAGGTCACTGTTGGATGTATCTTTGAAGGTAAGGTTTCAATAACAATCCATACCAATATATAAAAGTGAAACGTTGTCTGTTTGTTTGTTTGGGGAGCTTTCACGCGATAACGGCTGGACGGATTTTGATGAAACTCGGAATGGAGATAGCTTTTACCCTGGAATAAAACATAGGATACTTTTTATCCCGGAAAATTGTAAGTTTCCATGGGAAAACTGGAAAATGTTGATTACTCGCTGTAACGAACGGTTGGCATGGAAACGAAATAACAAGTCTGTCAAAAAACATCAAGTGTTCTACCACAGTATAAATAATAGTACAATTTACATTGGTTTTTAATATCCTAGAAGAACAAGGGTGCTTTTTTTTCGCGATAAACGGTAGTCCGTTCGGACGAAGTCGCGGGCGGGAAATCTAGTAAAATAATAAAAGACATGGCTGCCCTGCCAAAAATGAACTAAATAGTCAAAAACAAGTTGTATAAGTTAATGTGTAAATTAGTGACCTTTCGCTTTAAGGTCTAATACTGTCCAATTATATCTCTAATTACTCGCTGGCTAAACACATTACTTTCGGAAGACAGTTCTGTGGAACACTTAATCTAAAAGGTCTCCCGACTGCAACGACAATGTTGTATTGCTGTTTAGTCAGCGAGTACATTAGTGACCTTTCGCTTTGTATATCACATTAACTAATACAACTTGTTTTTGACTTTTTAGTTCATTTTTGGCAGGGCAGTCGTGTTTTTAATTTTTTTAGTCACAACTTTTCATTTTATACTTATTAGTGACAAGTTATGAGTTCTGCCAATAAATTATATATTGTTGGAATGTGCTCATCAACGCCTTCAATTAATACCCTTATTGTAAAATTATATATTGTTGGAATGTGCTCATCAAGGTCTTCAATTTAATACCCTTATTGTAAAATTATATATTGTTGGAATGTGCTCATCAAGGCCTTCAATTTAATACCCTTATTGTAAAATTATATATTGTTGGAATGTGCTCATCAAGGCCTTCAATTTAATACCCTTATTGTAAAATTATATATTGTTGGAATGTGCTCATCAACGCCTTCAATTTAATACCCTTATTGTAAAATTATATATTGTTGGAATGTGCTCATCAAGGCCTTCAATTTAATACACTTATTGTAAAATTATATATTGTTGGAATGTGCTCATCAAGGCCTTCAATTTAATACCCTTAACGTAAAATTCAAAGTTTTTCCCCTTAAATTATTACACATATTTTTTTTGTGTAAAAAGAGATCAAATGCGTGCTGAATAAGGCACTGGTCTGCGTAGCCATGTTACACGAAAACTTATTTAACCCTAGACTTGAAAAAAACTGGCTGTTATGTTATGGCTTGTGTGTCTGACCTAGTTAAAAGGGGAAGATACGGCACGCGTCAACAAAATCTGGACTAAATAATATAACTACACTCACACAGCTACACTTCCTTCAAGTGCATCGACAACAAAGAGAGACATCCGCAGACTGTAGTGTAGATGAGATAACAATAATTGTCACTGCTAACATGGTCTAAACAAGCGCTACTCCGATTGTGATTAAGGCCAATAATGTGCGTTGCACCTAAATTATGTGTTCCACGCCCGAGGAGGTAGTACCTAATCTATTCACTTTTAATGATTACAATATTTAATGTAACTTTTAAACTTTTGCGATTCGAACACATAGTTATATATTTAAACGGGACTTAATCGCGCTGAAAACTTAATTTTCATCGGTATTTAAAACTCATTAATTCAAATTCTTTACAAATTATGATAATAATAAAATGCTGTAAACATAGTTTATTCTATGATTAATAAACAAATAACAGCATGATTGGATTTGGTAATTGGTTTAGTATGTATCAACGTTTTCTCCCAAAACGCATGTAAGTCAGGAGTCGTTTGGTCAGATGAAACTCAAACTGTAAACCTCCAAAGTTTATTTCTATCCTTACTAGTTTAGTTATTCAAATGCAAAGTTTCGCTAATTAATGAATTCCTTACAAATGCTTATGTTAATAGATTAAGTACTTCTACAAGCGCCAGAAGCTGACATTCAACACACCACCAACATCCAATCCAAGCCCTTATAAAAACATTATTTTATAATTAACACAAGTGTTTGTCTCGGTCAGGATTCGAATCTGGGACAAAAAGCGCAGCAAGCAGGCTCCACCAACAGTGCCACAGTAGTGTTTACAGGAGAATAAGATTCTTATTCCCGGAAAGGGAATTGGATTTCTCAAAAATGAAATGTCGCCGTTTTAGTTTTCACTAAAATCAGGCTCGTGATTCCTTTGAAGATTTCGCTATTTTTCATAGTTTTTGATTTGGCCATCCTCGCCCTCATGACAAATTAACGCTGTATTTGGCATTTTTTAAATAATTTATTTATTTCAGCATATAACACCCCCAAAGTGAAATGGTACAAGGAAGGGGAAGGAGTCAAAGAGGAAATATCAAACCGAATCAACGCGAGGCAGATTATAAGCAATCACACCTTTCAAATCCATAATGCACAAGATAATGGTACATATGTGTGTGAAATAGAAGACTCCGAGTCAAATTCTCAAGTGAACGGGACTTTTGACATATTCGTCTACGCTGCACCAAATATAACCTTAAATACAGCCATTCCTATCAGCGCAACTGAAGTCTACCTGAATTGGACTGTTTTAACTTACAATTCCGATGTTAGATATTACTATTTGAAGGTGTTTGATGGAAATGATGGCTTCATACAGTTTCCAAAAAATGAGACGCCTGTTAAAATAGGTGTAACTAATACTTCCTTTGTCATGCAAGGACTGCAAAATTCTACAGAATATCAAGTCAAACTGGAAGTGAAAACTGATTACGGAAGCGTAGAGTCGCGGCCAATGTCTGTGAAGACTTTAGCGGAAGATCCTATTTTCGTACCTAACATATCGATCAACGGGTTTTCAGCAACATCTGTTACTATCGCTTGGGTGCCTCCTTCGAGTGATAAAGAACCATATATACATTCCTATAAGTTGACAGCTAGGAAGCGGGGTGAGAACGTGACAAAGGAAACATATCATTCACAAGACGGAAAGCATTTACCATATATGTTCGATCAGTTGGATCCCCATAGCACCTATATTTTTAAGGTAAGCAATTGCACAAATTATTATTATTTTACATGACCCTGTTCTCGCTAAGCGTGAGGAATGACAGTGCGGGCTATGTTTGATAGTTTGAAAAGAAAGATTGATAAATGTTCTCCATTCTTGTATTGGAATGTCAATCAATATTGAAAAGGGCAAGTTAGGGAATTCAATAACGGGATGCGTAGGGTCAGAAGGGCATTTTCCCTTTTTTTGAAAAATAGTATGACTACACTCCTGTTCCATGCCTTTGGAGTTCTCCCAGAGAAGAGGACAGAATTAAAGATACGCTGAAGTTCTTTAAGCGTGGGAATTCCTCCTGTAGTAATTTCGTCTGCTCCCGGGGCTTTTCCATTTTTGAGCTGTCTAAGAGCCATCACGATTTCGTCAAGGCTTAAGTTATTCTTCTTTTTTTTTTACCTTCTAGCCAATCGTTTGACCACGATCTCTCCTGATGGAAAGCGATGATATGGTCGAAGGTGTAGCACGCTTGCCTAGTAGATACCTATTCACTCTTGACTTGAACACACCAGGGTTATATTTTACCGGAAACACTGACGAGGGCAGGGCATTCCACTCCTTAGAAGTTCTTATAATAAATGAAGAAGCGAAACGCTTCGTTCTTGTACTTCTGGCAGCTCTTCGTCATAGTGGCGGGTCAGAGTGGCCCTGGAATCCTTAATGTCGGGTTCGGGATGCGAAAAGTGCGAACCGTACAGTGGCCATAGAAATCATCAACTTCCTCGAGTATTTCTGACTTAGAAACGACAACGTTCCCGCCTGATGTGCTTCGCCTGTTCCGAAGTTCGTCAGACGGCTTCGACTGAGCTGTTGTACGATTTCGCTCAGTCGCTTCTTCTATAGCGCTTGTATTGGAGCGTCGGAGGTCTCGCCTTACCGGCTTTGTGATTTGTTTATTCAAAGCCCGCTGTTCAGGGGAAGTGACATCTGGACCTTCGCGTCGTTTCTCAATGAGTTGCAGAGATTCCCCCGAAAGTTTCGATTTCCTGCATGTACGCCGCATGTCGCAGAATTTCGTTCCCTCGTCCCTCAGAATTCCTCCACTTGGTCAAGTTCCTTGTCAACGTGAATTGTGCTTTCCAAGTGAGCGAACTGGTTCTCCAGTTTCAACTGGAATGTTTCAGATCCAACAACGTTTTGGAGCAGGTTAGGTCGGAGTGTGGACTGCATCAAACGTAGACGTTCAAGCTTGTAATCAATATCCCGAGTGCCTCGGAAAAGTCGGTGATCACTCCGGTTTTTAACCTAGTGACCACTGAGACTTCTCTGATGCTTTTCTCTCTTTCTTTATGCGCTTTTTGTCCGCTATGATTAAGTCGATCACATTTGTCGTCACACCATCGGGGCTTTGCCAGGTCCACTTCCGTTGGGGCAGCTTCTTATATAATGAGTTCATTAAAAACAGCTCTCTCCATAGCTCGTTGAGCGACTTTAAATTTGTAGACCAGCCCCACCGTAAGTTTCGGCTCCATAGGTCATAACTGGTAGAACGCACGCGTTGAAAACTTTCGTCTTTAGGCACTGTGGTATGGACGACGAGAAGACCTGACGTAGTTTACCAAATGCTGTCCATCCCAACTGAATCCTCCTATCGGCTTTCCTTTAAAAGTTGTTCCTGCCCAATTGCATAATCTGCCCGAGGTAAACATATTTCTGGACAACTTCAAGGGGGACACCGTAAACGACGATCGGTTGCGGGGTAATAAGGTCGTTAAACATAACCTTGGTTTTGTCAATTTTCATCCCGAGACCGATACGTCGAGACGCGTCAGCTAGGTCGGTCAGCATTCGTTCGAGATCCTGCAGCGACTCCGCCATAAAGACAATATCATCGGCAAATCGTAGGTGTGAGATGTACTCACCATTTATGTTTATGTTCGTCCCTTTCCAGTCCAATGTCTTAAACATATCTTCCATGAACAGTTTCGTGGATATAACATCCCCCGTCTCACTCCCCTGCTTGGGCTGGTCATTTGTAAATATGTTGAAAAAGATAAGAGATAGAACGCTACCCTGTGGAAGAGCAGTTTGTTGGGATCGCCACCTACTTTTACCGGAGGTGGGGTGCACCTGGAAGCGGTGATTGTGCAGGTCACTGAAGACTCTGACAAAGCAGTGGTCTCCGGTAATATTTTCCACAGCACTTTTCACAGCAATCTTCTAAGGTTGGCTGTGTAGTACGCCTTGGATAGATCCACAAACACCACCCCAGTGACATAGCCAGTCTCTAACCTGTCTTATATGTGTTGCGTCAGATTTAACACTTGGTCACAGCATGAAGAAAAAAAAGAAGAAGAAATAACATTTATTTGACACACAATTACAAAAAAAATACAATAATAATAACAAAACATAGTAAAAAATTAAGTGCGGCGCAGGACTATCCAGGTCAGAAACCAGCTTGCTCCGGAATGAGTTTGGGATCTACAAAGATTGTGAGGCGCTTAAGAAGCATTCTTTCAAAAAGTTTGAACGTATGACACAGCAAGGAGATCGGTCGGTAGCTTTTAGGGTCATCTGGGTGTTTTCCTGGTTTTAAGATAGCGGTCACTTTGGACTTTCTCCACATGCGGGGAATTTGGGCAGTCTTGATACAACAGTTGAAAAGTTCTAGCAACCATGATGTCGCGACTGGATCTAGATGCTTGATTTGTTCCACTGCAACGTCGTCAACACCATTTGCTTTCCCGTTTTTAACATAGAGTAACATAATATATAAGTCGTTGCTTTTTAATCATTTTGACGGATGTAATTATTTCAGTGACAAAGGAGGGTTTGCTAATGACGTATGTATAATGTTGCCTTAGGTACTCGTTATCAGAACCGCTGTAATGAATGTAGACTAAGAGTTAGGAGGAAATATGCAAACCACGTCATTCCAATAATGACTGTCTGAATTTGTTTCCTCAATGGTTAACATTATATGTATTTACGTACTAGCAATTAAATAATACAGCAGACAAAACAAACAATTACAAAGTAATTGTATGGTTCTTATTAATGTCGATATCTATACTTATAACAAAGCAGTAAGTAACAAGAAGTCTGTAAACTGAAGATAATAAAAAAAGAAATAGGCGTAGCTAGGGGATTTAAAATAAGCTACTTAAAAAGAATTAAAAAAAAAGTATGTCTGTCTGCCTGTTCTCGCATCACATAAATACTGGACCGATTGCGATGCGGTTTTCACTGTTGGATACCGTAGGTGTTGAGTTTAAAATCTGGTGTACATTGTATCTCAATCCGATGAGTATAAGCCGAGCAATCGATAAAAAACTATTTGATGGCTGAACTAAATTTTGTGTATTGAACAGAATCCTCCAGAAAAATATCCACACGGGCAACGCTGCGGGAACAGCTAGTTTTAAATAACACAAATACAGTGACTCGGTCAGTTATGTGAAAATAGCATTGCAATAAATATTACATACACATAATTTATTTATGCTATATGGGTATTCTTTTTCAATAGATTATGCTATCCAAAAGTTTGTATGTAGGTATGACACTTTAGAGGCCCTTCGGCGTTCTGCCAAACTTCACCACATTACCTCATTCGACATACCATTGCATCTGTGTATGATTTGTATCCGACGAGCAATTGCTGCGCATACGCATACGGAGCCGACACGTGGACACTGACTGTGAGACGCATCCACAAATTTATAGTCGCTCAGCGAGCTATGAAACGGGCTAATGCTCAGGGTTTGTCTACCGACATAGCCAAGGAATTAGCAATGGGCCGGTCCCATATGTCGAAGAACCAATAACCAGTGGGGTAGGCGAGTTCTTGAGTGGAGACCACGTATAAGCAAACGTGGTGTAGGACGCCCTTCGACCAGATGGAGCGACAACCTACACAAAGTAGCTTGCACTAACTGTATTAGAAAAGCCGAAGATCGAGCTCATGTGAAGCATAAGATTAATGCAGGCTGTTGATGACTAGCAATCGCTCATTGTGGCATGGCGTTATATGGCAGAGGCCTATGTTCAGCCATGGACGTCTTCCAGCTGCTGATATGATCATCATCATCAGCCCGTGTCAGTCCACTACAAATCAAATCAAATAATTTATTCATCTCTGTTGGACATTGGCCTCTCCCAAAGCACGCCACTGAGCCCGATCTTTGGCTCTTCTCCAACTGCTGCCAGCCACCTTACGTAAATCGTCGCTCCACCTAGCCGGAGGGCGCGGGCGCCCTACACTACGTTTGCAGAGTCCCGGTTATAAGAGCACGTCTACCCCAACGGTTATCGGTCCTTTGACAGATATGACCAGCCCACTTCCACTTCAGCTTGCTTATCCTATGGGTTATGTCGATAACTTTGGTTCTCTGTCGGATCACCTCGCTCCGGATTAAATATTTCACAGAAGCTCCGAGCATAGCCCATTGCATAGCCCGTTGAGCGACTTTAAATTGATGGACTAGTTGTTTCGTGAGTGCCCACGGCTCATACTCATTATACGCGACAAGGTACTGGTTATGATAATGACGAATGTGTGTTGATGATAATAATATGATGAATGCGTTATCTAGTGATTGTCTCTGTGTAGTTTGTGTGTTTTGCGATTATTATTCCTATTGCAGGTTCAAGCGTGTTCCGACTACTCGAAGATATGCGGCCCGTGGTCTGATGAGATGGAGGCCGCAACCCTAGACGGAATACCCAGCAAGCCAACCAATGTCACCGTCAACTGCAGTCAACGCCAGATGACCCTGACTTGGGACCAGCCTGCGAGGCCTAATGCTGAAATCAGAGCGTACACTGTAAGTAGATTAGTTTGTCGTAGTGCTGCCTCTGGTGTCAGAGCTTGTCGTTATCCTTGAATTACATACTTAAAAAAAACAACCTCGATCGAGAATGTCGATCATTTTTTTTTGCCTGTTTGTTACCCTCCCTTATGTCACGCTCAAATCAGGTTATTGAAATGCACACTTTTCAGCATGTAATTAACCCACCATATAGGTCGCGTCTTGTCCCCCCCCCCCCCCCCCCCCGCACCTCATACCATCAAATAGACCGATAAATCGCCTAATGTTTGTTTTTGTGATGCAGCGTTTTATACCTTAATGTAACACGCTCGGGTATTTATAACAATTTTTTTACTATTCTGATCATATTCCCATAGACTACTATACCATACTACCATACCATAGATTACCATAGGCTACCCATACCCATAGACGCAGCCGTATATAGAGGGCTTATACAGGATGCAACGTATCCTAATGTTAATCTGCCGCGCTTTAGGAAATCCCAAAATCTCCTATCAGTACTATTAGTTAGCCATGCAAACTATTGTTGATATCTGTGTAAAGTATGACGTCATGTGGTCTGACCACTTTACGCTGTTAAAAAAATCTATTTGAAACATAATGAAACCAAAAGTATTGTGTGATATAATACATGATGCTTGTAACAAAGTACAGTGGGGGAAGGAAATCTTGAGCAAATAATTTTTTACTGTCCGAGCGAGCGCGAAGCGTCTCCTTTTCAGCTTGTTCAAAAATGCTTTTGTATGTTCGGTTGTCAAACAACAAGGCAAATTGAGTGAGTTTCGTTTTATTGTGTACTAGTTTTCCCGCCCGCGACTTCGTCCGCGCGGACTATCGCGAAAATAAAAACACCCTATATTCTTCTAGGATATTAAAAACCAATGCAAAAGTAAGCATACCACCAATGCTCTTGATGTTTATTGACAGACTTGTTATTTCGTTTCCATGGCAACCACAGACCATTCTGTGATGGCTACCGTTCCTTACAGTGAGTGCTCTACATTTTCCATTTTTCCCGTGGAAACTTACAATTTTCCGGGAAAAAAAATATCGTATGTTTTATTCCAGGGTATAAGCTATCTCCATTCTAAATTCTAATTTTGGCCTAACGGTTCTGTAGTGCAATTTAGAATCCAACGATACCGGGTTCAAAACCTAGGCTACGCACCAATGACTTTTCTAAGTTATGTGCGGTTTTCCATCGCTCCGTGCTTCGGAGGGCATGTTAAGCTGTCGGTCCCGGCTGTTATTGATTAATAGCAGTCGTTAAGCCATGTCAGAGGCCTTCGGGCGGCTTGATAAACTCTGACATCAGAGGCCAGCACTACCTCATACAACAAACAACAACAACATTCTAAATTTCATCAATATCCGTCCAGCCGTTATCGCGTGAAAGCTCCCCAAACAAACAAACAGACAGACAACGTTTCACTTTTATATATTGGTATGGGTATTTAATTTATGAATTTATGTGTTTCTTAAATAACTTTGTCGAAACTTTGTTAAAATCCCGGAACTTAATTGCCACATCTCGTACACTATATTCATTTTAATGAACTGAAAATTATGTGCTAAACTGAAATGGTGGAATACCAAAAGAGATTGAATCGGAATTTATGAAGTATATGCTATCTGCATATAACATAAAATGCACAACTTAAGAGCAGAAAAAATACTGGAAATTGTTCACTCAGATTTGAATGGGCCTCAACTTTATGATCTCTCATCTCTAACAGGTTGTAATATTTTCTGAGTTTTATAAATGATTACAGCAACCTGCATTCCATCTAAAGATACATTTTATAAATGTCTCATGAAGCACAACATTTAACAGGAAAAATGGTAAAGGAATTGAGATGCGACAACGGAAAAGAATCGTAAAAAAAAACAAATTGCAAAAGAAAATTTTATTTTAATAAAATCATGTCTTGTTGTTATGTGCATGAATTGAATGGAACCGCAGAATTTTTTAATATGCCATATCCATTATGGATATGGCACAATGTCTTTTGTCAGAGGCAAAAGTGAATCAAATGTTTTGGACCGATGCGATTAAAGCAGCTGCTTATACAGAACGAGACAACAGGACATTAACTATCGATATAATTAAAGTTGAGTTTGAAAACAATATTGCGGATAAGGAGGAAAAAAATAGATTACTCTATGAAAAAAAAAGTAATAAATCAATAAGAACGAAAAAGTCTATACAAAGAAAATAATAAAAATAAATGGTCTAGGATACTTATTAAATCGTGTCTGTCTGTATGTTTGATCGCGCATCACGTAAAACTACTGAACAGATTGCGATGCGGTTTTCACTGTTGGATAGCTTAGGGTTTGATTTAAAACCTAGCTACCTACCAAATGTTGGTATATTGGTATTTTAGGTCTTGGAATAGCAAATAGAGTACTTTTAACTTAAAGAAATGACCACGCGTGCGAAGCCGCGGGCATGTAATGTTATTTTTGTTTAGAGGGTTGTCAAACCTTACTATTGTTATATGGAATGTAGTATTTATGTTAAAAGGATAGTAGATAAACGATTTACTTTAATACTATTAGGTTTGGATTGTAAATATTATAATTTCTCAAGAAATATTAATGTAGTCTGCGGTACATTTATATTTATAAGGTTGGCTTAAGGTACCTAAGTCTGTTTTGTATTATTTAGTTGGCGGTATATTTGAAATATATTGTTTTCGCTTTGTGTCTTGTGTCGCAGAATTGTGTACTTTATTTTTATTTCGTATAACTTATCTTCGTGAAAATATAGCTATTGCTGTAAGCTGATTATCTATTTCCATTTAATTTATCAATGATGCGGTTTTCACTGTTGGATAGCTTAGGTTTAGACTTAAAATCCTATTTACTTGGTATCTCAACTTCAACTTCATTGTTAATGGCTTGTGTGGGGTTTCCACAATTTCGCCAATGTCGCGTGGATAGAGTGGAAAACAAACGCTGGAGATGGCCGGTTTTTTTTTTGTCTGATTATATATATATATATCTGAAACAACCGGGACAACACAAGACAATTAGACATACACAGGACAACACAAATATAAATTACTTAATAGGTACACATATAGTAAATGTTAAATATTTGTAGTATGGTATAATAATTATAGTTTAATTTTATTAATTTGGATAAATTTACATAGAATATGAATGGTAGGAGTAAAGGTAAGGGACAGCAGGTAATTCAGATTAGTAGGACGGGGGGTTTCTGAAGGAAGCATGTCCAACAAAGAGCAGATCAGCCTCGGACAACTAAAAAAAATATGGTCTGTAGTGCCCTCATCAAGTCCACATTCACAGAGCGAATGATCACGAACTTCTTATCTTGGCCAAAAATACTGGATTACAAGAGTGACCCAGCCTCAAGCGACAAATGGTTGACGTGGTTCTTTTGTCGATGTTCTTAAATTTAAAAAACCATGGTTTGGGAGGAATGACAGGTTGTAGTTCACCATAAAATTGACATGTGGAATAGAGATCGTGAACACAAATTTTATAATGATCTTTGTTACCATAAAGAGTAGCTTGTTTTGCACATGAATCTGCAGTTTCATTTCCTGGAATACCTACGTGGCCTGGGATCCATGCTAGAACGACATTTAAACCCTGTTGATGGCAATCATACAGAGCTTCTTTTATTTCTAAAATAATAGGGAACCTTGACTTGCTTCTAAATTGGTTGGACATAACAGCTTGGAGGCAACTTTTAGTGAAAATTATAGATTTTTCTATCCTGTGAGACCTGACATATAAGATAGCAACTGATTCCCCAGTGAATACTGAAGAAATTGGTGGGCATTTATTGCTCAGTATTATTTTAAACTTGAGTATCCACACAGCAGCGCCTACATCTTTATCTTTCCCTAGTTTGGATGCATCAGTGAATATTGTAACCCAATCCCTCCATTCACTATTAATTCGTTCATTAAACAGCGTGGTGGGTTCAACGGTATTCTTGTCTATGCCAAAATCAAGAAAAATCGAGGGTTGGAATATCAGAGCGTTATAACTTACAGAGAATAGGGGATTCATGGGGAACTGGAGAACTGGGCAGGCTAGTTGAGAGTATTTGATAAAGCTGCGAATAATACATGGAAGTTTTTCCTCGGATCTGTATCCTTGGGATCGAATAAAACTGTAGAGTTCTTTAATTTTCAACAAGAGTGGGTGATCTGAATTTTATACTAGTTTGAAGAGAAACCTGTCAGCAAGAAATTGTCTACGAAGGTGAAGTGGGGGTTCAACGCATTCAACCTGCATAGCATTAATTGGGGATGATTTCATTGCACCAAGAATAATACGGAGACATTTTGATTGTATTTTGGTCAATTTATCAAGAGCTGGTTTATTGCCAGGGTCTAGTAAGAATGATCCATAATCTACATGGCTGCGAATAATAGCATTGTATAATATTTTTTGACAGAATGGATGTGATCCCCACCATACCCCAGAAAGGGCACGAAGAATATTTATATTTTTTTCACATTTTGTTACAACATGGTTAAAATGAGGTATTCTTTGTTCAACAAAGAGTGACGGATTTCAGTTGTTAGTATGCTAAGGCTATCAATTAAAAAGTACTCATGCCTTTTCTAAATCCGAATTGCGACTTGGCAAGGAGGCCCTTACTTTCAGCTAACCACTCAAGCCTATTTTTAATAAGAATTTCTGAAATTTTCGCTAAAACACATGATAGTGCAATAGGGCGACGTGAATTGGGGTCAGAAGGGTTTTTTCCAGGTTTCAAAATAGGGATGATAACTTGAGTTCGCCAGGATTCTGGAATATAGCCTTGCTCATAAAATATATTAATTAGTTTCAATAAGAGACATTTAGTTTTTTCTGAAGATCTTGTAATAAATGAATATGGAATTCCATCCAGACCAGGGGAAGAATCAACTAAGCCATTTAAGGCTACTTGAAGTTCATCATATACAAATAAAGAGTCAATATTCCCAATATGAGAGTTTGTTGCGTTCGTAATATTAAAGGAAAGGGAAAGGTGGACAAATGGAGGAGCAAGCTTATTTGCGAAAGCTTCCAACCAGGAAGAGGCGTCATTGGATGTTATATTATCTGTGTTATAGTAACCTCTGAACCTGCGAATTTGCTTCCAGACCAAAGAAGGAGGAGTGGTAGGAGAAAGGCTTTCACGGAATTTAGTCCACCCAAGCTTTTTTTTAGATGAAAGAACTTTTCTACATTTAGCTGCTGATCGTTGGTATTCTAAAAAGTTGTTTAGTGTCACAGTAGAATTGTATGAGAGTTCAGCTATATTGCGAGCCCGAACAATTTGTGAGCATTCATGATCCCACCACGGGGGAGAGGATCTGTTACACCTAGGTTTTTTAAAGGAATATGTTCATTTGCGGATGTAATAATGGAGTCTATAAATGTTGCATAACAGGAAAGAGGATCAGCAGAAGGACTAGGGATTAAGTCTATTTTACAGTCCAGACTGGTAGAGTACGATTCCCAATCAGCTCCAGAGACTCTGTGTTTAAGGAGAGAACTAGGAGAACATTGTGATGGAGATCTTTGAGGGAGATTTACTAAGATGGGATAGTGATCACTCCCATAGGAAAGAGGGAGAACTTCCCAAGAAATAGTAGAAGAAAGGGATGGAGAAGAAACGGTGAGGTCAACTGCACTTTTAGGGGTTTGTGTTGGTCGAACTCTACGAGTAGGAGACCCATTATTAATGACACATAAGTTTGCCTCATCAAACATTTCCAGCAACAAATATCCAAACACATCACAGTCAGCGGAACCCCATGAACTATTACAGGAGAATGGATGGAGGATATTATAAGAAGGATATCAGGAATTAAATAAGAGTGGGGATGAGGAATATACATTGATAAAAAAGTAATATTAAGAGCTCGAACAGCAACAGCATTGATTTCTGAGCTGTGAGCAGGCAGGGTTACCTCAGAAAAGGACAAACAACGCTTGACAAGTATGGCACATCCTGCATACCCATCCTGGCGGTCATCCCTAAGACAAGAGTAACCCGAAACTCGATACCGAGATCCGGGAACCATCCAAGTCTCCGAGATGGCCACCACGATGGGGGAATATTTGCTAATAAGATAATATAGCTCATGAGTCTTCGGACGGAGACTTTGAGCGTTCCATTGAAGAATTTTGGACTGATCCATAGTGGTTGGATAACGACGTGAGTTGGGCAATCATTTGGGCAACGTTGGACGGTAAATTAATGGAGTTTTGTGAAATTATATTAATTATTATTGTTAAGAGCTGAACTAATAGTTGGTCTTGTGATTCTTCCCGGGGAAGAGCAGAAGGGGGTTGTGACATTTGGAGGGCGTACCCATTAGGTAAAGAGGTTGGGACGTTGGCCACAATGGCTTGGTGAGCAGTTTTGTTATATGTTTTACCAAGTGGAGCCCTGGGGCGCAGATTGTTAGATGTTGATTTATATGTTTTCCTTGCATATGAATGAGTTGAAGAAGACGGTTGGTTCAAAATGAAGGTATTTTGATGAGGATGTGTGCTAGTTGGGACTTCTTTCACAACTTCGTTAAAAGCCCTACCTGTCTTGGGGACTTGGTTTGAAGCATCCTGGTAGGAAGATCCATCCCGGGACATAATTGTTTTTATTGTTTTTTGTCTTTCCTGTTCTGGGCAGAATCTGTTGGTAGAAAAATGGCGGGCTGGACAGAAAAGTCAGGAGGATTGAACACTCTTGAACATTGCACTCGTCCCCATTATGAGGTTGAGCACATCTATAACACCTAGGGGGGGGGGGGGGAACGGCATTGCGCTTTTATGTGGCCAAATCGGCAGCAACCCATGCATTGAATTGTGGGATATACGTAAGTTTCGACTGACAGAGATGAATAATATGAGTTCACACGTTGGGGGAGGTCCTGGCCTCTGAAGGTCTGAGTGGGTTCCCATGTAACGTTACCGTTATCTTTAACTTACCTATTCAGGCGTCTAGCTTTTAAAATTTGAGTACACGATCCATGCATAGTGCATGACTCAACAAATTCATCCATGGACCAGTCAACAGGAACTCCGCGGACCAGTCCCATCCTTGTAACATTATATGTCGGGATCGAGGCTTCGTGTTTGTGTAACTTGAGCATTGGGTTATTTAAGAATTTGTTAGCTCCAAATACAGACTTGAATTGTATTGATATTTTATTCCTCCCAACTTTTTTAACACCATCTTGACATATATATTCAATTTTATTTGAAAACAAAAATTGCCCAAATTTGATAGGTCTGATGGACGTCCCTGAGGTTGGGTCAGGGTCAATTCGAGAGACATGAACAATGTACGGGCCAGAATCAGTTTCCTCATACGCTCTGATGCCAAGTATAGACATGGATGGATGAGTATAAACAGTCTGGATCGAAGCCGATGCTGTTTCTTTGTCGACAATTGTTTTTTTAGTAATATTGGGACCTACTTGATCCTCCATATGGCGCTTTTTAGCGGCATTAGTTAATGGTGCCGGCGACACCATTGTGATGTCCGGCGGATCAGGTGGGTCGGGTTCGGGGGAAATGGGATCCATTTCCTGTCGAACAATACACAAAACACTTACCACCACCAAGAATAAGATATAATATATCTCAGGGAGATAAAAGAAAGATGGAACTGAGTTTATTTCACTAAAAAATAAAAACCAAACTCGCTACGCGTGTGTATCCTTTCACACCAGATTTGCGACCGTACTTGGTATCTCAATCCAATCAGTAGAAGCCGAACAATGAATAAAAAACGGTTTGACGGCTGAATAAAATTAGGTATATTGTTCTTTATAGGTAATATTGATCGTGGAATATCACATAATATATGATACGTTTTCCACAGAAAAGTGGAATACTGGAATACGCGTGGATACTTTTCTGTGGAAAACTACACTAAATAGTTTATTAAATAAATCTATACCTATAAAGCAGTATCGCGACATACTCACAGACACACAAGTGCACACAGACAGGTGCAATAACAAGTAATTTAAAAAAGTCCATTCTTGTGAGAGTGAAAAGGGTAGCCATCCCAGCTTGCATACGGGCAAAGTTGCTTGGCGCAGCTAGTAGTATAATACTCTAGGATGAGAAGAGAGATAATTCAATTTAATTAAAATATCAAATTTCATTATGTTTCAGATTGAACTAACAGGCAAAGCCAGCTTTAGGGACATGAGTGGCTATATTAAAAACGAAACGTGGGGACCGCTTTTGAGATCCACAACCAACGACACTAGGATTGTCAGGTATGGCTCTCACACAAACAAACAGTAAGATACATTTCCTTGGTTCGTAGTTAACCTTAACTAGCGGCTGTATGAAAAGTTTAGTAGCGGCCGGCAATGTTAGTATGAAAATCCATATCTTTACGCCGCATTCTCGTTCATTCATCGATGCCTAATTTGTGGCCGTTGCATTAATGTACTATAATTGGTTGTTCAAGGTTCGAGGACCTACAACCGAATACGGTGTACACAGTGAAGCTGAGTGCGATGACGCGCATGCGGGGGCATGGAGACAAGGAGACGCGCTCGTGCACCACCCAACCCGCGCCGCCTGACCAGCCGCCGCGCCCTCGCTGGCGGAAGGTAAATACGCAGTGAAGCTGGGTGCGATGAAGCGCATGCGGGGGCATGGAGACAAGGAGACGCGCTCGTGCACCACCCAGCCCGCGCCGCCTGACCAGCCGCCGCGCCCTCGCTGGAGGAAGGTAAATACGCAGTGAAGCTGGGTGCGATGAAGCGCATGCGGGGGCATGGAGACAAGGAGACGCGCTCGTGCACCACCCAGCCCGCGCCGCCTGACCAGCCGCCGCGCCCTCGCTGGAGGAAGGTAAATACGCAGTGAAGCTGGGTGCGATGAAGCGCATGCGGGGGCATGGAGACAAGGAGACGCGCTCGTGCACCACCCTGCCCGCGCCGCCTGACCAGCCGCCGCGCCCTAGCTGGAGGAAGGTAAATACACAGTGAAGCTGAGTGCGATGACGCGCATGCGGGGGCATGGAGACAAGGAGACGCGCTCGTGCACCACCCAGCCCGCGCCGCCTGACCAGGCGCCGCGCCCTCGCTGGCGGAAGGTAAATACACAGTGAAGCTGAGTGCGATGACGCGCATGCGGGGGCATGGAGACAAGGAGACGCGCTCGTGCACCACACAGTCCGCGCCGCCCGACTGCCGCCGCGCTCCATTCAAACAATCTCATTCGCTACGACCAGTTCACGTCCACACTACGATCAATTTTGCGCACTCATTAGCCTTTTCAGTTGCGAATGACACTCTCCTAGTTTCATGACATTGACATTCCTCTCTCTACTTATAACATGCCCATACCGAGATAACCTTTTATTTCTCAACATTTCAGTCGCTGACGCTACTTACTAACTTCCTCTGGCATACTCGTTTCTAATATTATCCATCTCAACATTCGCATCTCTGCTGCATGAAATCTTCTTTCTTCTGACCCTTTGGTGGCTCAACACTCAGATCCATGCAAAACTACAGGTCTTATATGTTTTATGCCACAATCTATACTTATAATAAAGCATTAAGAACCAAAAAGTCTGTACAATAATGATAACTTAAAAAAAAGGTCTAGGTTACTTAAAATAGGCTACTGAACATGAATATATCATTTTTTTAAATCGTATCTGTTCGTCTGTTCGTACATCACATTACTAGACAGATTGCGATGCGGTTTTCACTGTTGGATAGCTTAGGGTATTTGACTTAAAAACTAGTGTACTTGGTATCTCAATCCGAGGTGTAGAAACCGAGCAATCGAAAAGAAACTATCTGACCTCTGAACGAAATTTTGTTCTTTAAAGGGGGGTACTTTTGATCCTGGAATAACACATACATTATTTTTATCCCAGAATGACCACGCGGGCAAAGCCGCGGACACAGCTAGTAATATAATAAATCCGAAAGTATGAGTGAGCAAAAATAGATAACCATCATAAGACCTGTCGTTTAGTATGGGTCTGAGTGCTGGCCTATCAAAGGTTCAGATGAAAGAACATTGCATGCAGCAGAGATGAGAATGTTGAAATGGATGTGTGGAGATACGAGAATGGACAAAATTAGAAACGAGTATGTTAGAGGAAGTTTGAAAGCAGCGCCGCGCCAGTGACTGAAATGTTGAGAAGTAACAGGTTATCTTGGTGTATATATTATGATGAGAGGAATTTCATGTAACGAAGAGTGTGTTAAAAATGAACGTGAAGAGTAATAAGCGTAGAGGAAGACCAAAAAAGTGTGGATGGATTGTGTGAGAGATGACATGTGTAAGAAGGGAGTGAATACTGAGATGACGGCTGCTAGGAAGAAATGGAAGAAAAGATCTCGATGAGACCTATCCCTTATGTAAAGAAACCACTAGTCTAGGATCAATAGTTTCCGAGATAAAGCCCTTTTAAGTTTGACAGCTGTCATTTGAAGATCTCGATGAGATCTATCCCTTATGTAAATAAAATACTAGTCTAGGATCAATAGTTCCAGAGTTAAAGCCCTTTTAAGTTTGACAGCTATCATATGAAATGAAGATCGATCTATCTCTTATGTAAATAAAATACTAGTCTAGGATCAATAGTGTCCGAGATAAAGCCCTTTTAAGTTTTACAGCTGTCATATGAAATGAAGATCTCTCCCTTATGTAAAGAAACTACTTGTCTAGGATCAATAGTTTCAGAGTTAGAGCCTTTTTAAGTTCGACAGCTGTCAAATTAAATGAAGATCTCGATGAGATCTATCCCTTATGTTAAGAAACTACTAGTCTAGGATCAATAGTGTCCGAGATAAAGTCCTTATAAGTAAATTAATAAGTTTGCATCAATACATTATTATACAATCGTAGGTCCTCACAAAGAAGGAAAATTAATAAATTTACAAGAATTTTGGACTGCTCGACAGTACTCGTTAACAAAGGATGAGCTAATTATGCGTTATCCCACTGTGACGCAACAGTTCGGCCATGAGGAAAAATTATGCCTCGTATCAAAATCAGTGAGGCAACCTAGCTAGGTCATGAGGAAACACCCCCCTCACTAACACCCACTTCCCCAATCCCGCCTCCAATTGCTCCCACTTTCCCCCAATTAACAAACCCTCCGCCCACCCTTTCCTTACTAAACCCCCCCACCTCCACTCTTCTTCCACCTACTGTCACTTTGACACCTGTCACTTTAAGGTACAGCTGGTATAAATAATTATATATGTGATTTTTAACCGTCACACAAGGGTGAGAGCAGTGTGAAGGTTAGTCGGTAAAATACTGTTACGGTTAGGAAAGCGAATTCCTATCCTTAATACTAATGTGACGCTTAGTAAATTTTCTTCCTAACCATCACACTAGTGTGACAGAGCAGTGTGAAGGTTAATCGGTCGCGAGAATAGAATGTGTGTGTATGTTAGTGTTTTCTTCGCGCTGAAACCGCTCAACGGATTTCGGTATGTAGATACTTTAGGTCCTGTCAAACAAAGAAAAATAAAGAAAGATAGAAAATACATTGATTTATGACAACACACAACAACAACAACAACATACATAATGACAAACAATAAACTAAAAAATAGATGGACAAAAATGAATGCTACAGGTCCGAACTCTGCAAACGCTAGGCCATAAGCGTTCGTTGAATTTCTTCCGAAACCTATTTGTGACAAAGCGATAGCAGAGTAACAATATTAATACAAACACACAAACAATATAATACCTAATAATAATAAAAAAATAACAAAAAAAATAATTAAATGATGTACATATATGAATATGAAACATTACCACAGAATAAATAATAGTACAAGTACAGAAGGATAACTGAGTAAAGTCATTTAAACCTTTGCGACCTTTCAATTATATTTACCTAGAAGGCGCTCACCCATTGCGTGCAGGCTAGAATGTACCGCATCACAACGCGCGAGAGCTTCCATTGCTCTAACCGTATCAGAATCGCTCTGTCACTTTTTCGCTCGGTATGGTTGTATCAAGATATAACTAGGTACTTATACTAGTAATTATTCTGTGATATGATAAGTCTTAGATTTTGTAACAGAATAAACAATTATGTAATAATGTATTATTTTATTACTTATTATTATAAATGTTGATAGTTCTATTTACTACATATAATGACATTCTTATCTTAGACCAAGTACCTCATTATTTGATTATAACTTAATAGGTATTGCACTTTGATGAATAAAAGGTGCCTGTCTGAATTCCATGCTTAATAATGAATGAAAAAGAAAGGCTACCTACGTAATAAAATGTCAGTATGTAGGTATTTTAAGAGACTTGTCAGACCGAATGCTATGCAGTACATTCTAGGTTTCTTCTTGGTACTCATAATTAAGAAAAGAATAAAATTTGACAAAAACTTTACGTAAGTAGGTACTTTATCGTTAAGCACACGGCGCGCGACTCGTCGAGTGCACGCTTGACACTATTGAATTAACCGCAATATTGCGGCCGCGAAGTGTAGGTATAATATATGTACTTGTTGCGGAGTGCGACAGGTCTGACATTACTAAAAATTGATAAGACAGACGCGCCAGTTAACACTAGCAACAGTGACAGACACACAGGATACTTTTAACACATAGTGTATCCGCGGTGCACAGCTAGTTAACTAACTACTACTACAACGTACAGCCAACTAACTACTAACTTAATAAAACATTTTATCAAACTACAAGTCATTACTGGTTTATAGGCAGCCCTTCTTGTCTTGACTCAGTGCTGTAATCATGCTATTTAACCTCCGAACGCGAAAAGAGAACAAGTGTTGTAATATTACGGTACATACGTGTGTTTTTATTATTTGTGGCATCGTAGCTCCCAAAAGAATAGACGTATTTTTATGCATTTTTTTTCCGTTTGAAAGCTGATGTTTCTTAGCTATGCATAGGTTGGGGGATATATCATTTTTCAATATGTGCTTTTTTATTACAGGTTATAGAACAGGATAAATATATGTTCAAAATGCACCTGCCGAGGGTATCCGAGAGGAACGGACCGATCTGTTGCTACAGGCAAGTATGACTACATACAAGTATAGGGAAGAAGTTCAATAACCCTATCGTGAATCAACTACGAGTATGTGCGACTGAAGCCAGCTTTGTTATAATTAATAAACAATCCATCTATTTATACTTATAATAAAGCAATAGGAATGAAAAAATCTGTAAAAAGGAGATAATTTAAAAAATATAATGTCTAGGGTACCTAAAAGCTACTGAACAAGAATAAAACATTTTTAAAATTCGTGTCTGTCTGTTTGTTTGTTCGCGCATCACGTAAAAACTACTAGACCATTTGCGATGCGGTTTTCACTGTAGCTTGGGGTTTGACTTAAAAACTGGTGTACTTGGTATCTCAAACCGATGAGTAGAAGCCGAGCAATCGTAATATAGTAATACATACATATAGTACATATAGTAATTTTAACCTAGAGGAATGACCACGCGTGCGAAGCCGCGGGTACAGCTAGTCTTATAATAAAGCAGCAAGTAACAAAATGACTGTACAACGAAGATAATAAATAATAATGGAATAGGGGATTTAAAATAATGGTATAGGGGATGTAAAATATTGGTATCGGGATTTAAAATAAGATACTGAACAAAAAGATAACATTTATTTCAATGATGTCTGTCTCTCTTTTTGTTTGTTCGCGCATCACTTACTACTTGCCGATTGCGATGCAATTATCACTGTTGCATAGGTTAGGGATTGTCTTAAAAACTGTTACACACAGACCAATTTTTTTAATTATCTTTGTATATTTTTTGGTACTTACTGCTTTAATATAAGGTTGGATATAGAATAAATCAAACTTTGTTTAACTTCGGTCTCGGGTGGTTTTATTTCCGCCGCCCACTATCATTATTACACTACTGCAAAAAAAATAGTGTAATGTTTTTAGGGTTCATGTACTTGTGTGTGTTTCTTTGTTCCACCATAACTTTAAATGCCTGAACAGATTTGGATGTATGGGGTATCGTAAGAATCCTTACATCATCCTGAGTGCCATATGCAATTTTTTTGAAATGTTTATTTTTGGCTGGATCTTGTTTTTCTCTTATATAATCCCGGAATATAATCTCTTAGTGTAGAAACTTACAACCTGTACACGCATAGTACGTACAGTGTGCAAGTATCTACAACTATAGTACAGGCACAGTGCATTATATAGTCCTTGGTACAGGGTATCTTAGTTTGGAGCTACTAGGTAATTGGTATGAAGTGTCCTGAATAAATGTAATTATCTAACAAGACATGAGTTCAGAAACTAAAACCCGACTACGGTCGGGTAAAATATAGCCTATGACAGCCTATGGCTCTTGCGATGAAGATGAATCGGTTGATACATCGCTTGTCAAAATCGAACCAATAGGTGGAACATCCACATACCCACATAGATATATACATACAGACATACACACATAGACAGTTAAAATCATTACACTTCCTTTGCTTCGCCGTGCTCAGGTAATAAAGTTTTTATTTTATTTCAGAGTGTACATGGTACGTCTGCTTCCAAACACCGACTGGAAGACTCTGCCGACGCCCAAAGAACTGCCAGTGTTGGACTACAATGAGGCCTACTCCCCCCATTCTAAAACGCAGGGCGCGTATATCACTGACATATTCTCCAAGTATGTAAAATTCTATCTAATCACGTGTCTCTAATCTGTCTAAGGTTGCCTAGACTGCTGTTTAGCGTAACGCCAACAACTATACCAAACTTATCGACTGTATTATTCTATTTTAGGGTTATGTGCGTACGAATGAAAGAAAACGGAACCCATTATGAAATACTTGTGTGTATGCAAGTCCGTCTGTCACAGCCAATTTGCTCCGAATCTACTGGACCGATTTAGTTGAAATTTGGTGCACATATTAATTTATGTGACCCAAACACGACTTGTAACTTAAATAAATGAATTTTGAATATATGGGGCAATTCTAAACATTAAAGACATTTAGAAAAAAAGAGGAGTGCACTTTATAATAGTTACTGAATCCAAAACTGTTTTTTTATTTAAAAAAAAAACTGTCTTGTCTGTATCTTGGACGCGCTTCACGCCGTAACTACTGAATTAATTCAAATGACACTTGGAATTGTGACGTCATGACTCCCGCCGTTAGTCATGGCGTCACAACGCCAGTAAACAACAAGGGGTATAATAAAGTGCATTTTGTTGTCAGTAATCTTCTATACGTATGAAACATTACCGTGACTTACCTACTGACTAGCTGTCAGACAACGCACCGGTCACCGGCCTAAACCAGTGAACGAAGAGATATTAAATTTGTAACAAATATTCCTGGAGTGGGGGTGCACTACGGAGGGTTTTTTAATTTCATACCTTAGGGGGTGACAAAACTGGCATGCGGGGAAACTGCGCGGCGCAGCTTTTTTGTAATACAATTTATATATGGCTGCTTCATTTTAACTGAAAATAGGATAGTTTACGAGAAAAACAAAATAGATAAATGAAAAAATAAAATAATATTGAAATAAGCAATTAAGTTAATTTTCCAATATAGTCTATTTTCTAAAATCTTATCGTTTTTGATGTGTAAACATCTAATGGTGCGGTACGGGGGTAACGCCGAATATTGGCGTAGCGGGTGAGCGGCCTGGCAACGCGCTGCTCGTTTATCGTCGGCTCTCTCCGCCTCAGCTCGGCCATATTCAATGAAGTTCTAACACAGCACATATTTATATTTGTGTTCTAAATGTAAGCACTCCAGTTGAGAATTGAAATCCGATACTACAGACTAGCAGCCGAACGGTCTCCAGTTGGACCAACCAGACTTATGGTATTAGGCCGAAAAATAAGTATAGGTTATCAGGTTGCTGATTCACAGTTGACCAATGAGAGTGCTCGGTGCAAAACTTTGCTCATTTTTTTTTTTTATATATTTACACATCTGCTTGGCGCCTGCGACGGCTCATTTTTTTAATCTTTCCCAGTGAAAACTTTCCAACGAGATCGGAGCTAGTGATGGGCGATTCCGAGAGCCACTTCGATAGAAAAGAATCCACATTCAACTCTGAGGCTTGCAGCCGTTGCTTGCGGAGACCGAAGCGGTACGCACGTGTCGTCACAACCACCACTACCACCACTACTACGCCGTCCACAACTACTGCCGCCGGTGACTATACAAGCTTTATATTAATTTGGACTTCTATGTGTCGATGTTTCAACCAAACTTGCTTAAAATAATTTTATTAAAAATAATGCAGTAAGCCCTGTCATGGTGAAACTTAGAACGGGCTATCGCCATTAAATGCGTATACAACATTCGTGTCTGTGCTGCTAACCGTTGAGGAGTTCCCTAGTCAGGACAACCCTGAGTGCAGCAACCATGTCATCTGTGCTGTTGACCGTTGGAGAGTTCCTTTATCTGGAACTAATCTTGGATGTCGATTTTGCTTACCATAAAAATGCATTGTCATCGGAACTGAACCAACATGCAAAAATTCAACTCCATAGGATAAGAGGAAGTGGTTCTAATTCTGCTTGCAAGATTTGACCTAAACAAAATAACATACATATAAACATTGCAAGTTAAATAAAAGTTTTTTAAAACAAAAGGATTCCTCATCGCAAACAACACCTCGTTTTGCCGATCAGCCGCCACATCGCAGCGAGATCTCGTCCGTGTTTTGTTAATTTTGTCAAGTTCTCCCGAAAAATATAAAACTATGTCTTCTTTTGTAATGATATTTTGCATCATCCCCAAATTACCCAGTTAATAATACCTTAAAGTCTTCAGAAACGGGCTAGTTTTTCTGAAATTATTCCCACAATTGTAAAATGTTATGCAGAGTGTACCCCATCATTGTTGCTCTATGTTGCAGTAGCTTTTTGGCTAGGTGTACAATTGTATAGCCTGTGCAATATGCTATGCAGAGTGTACCCCATCATTGTTGCTCTATGTTGCAGTAGCTTTTTGGCTAGGTGTACAATTGTATAGCCTGTGCAATATGCTATGCAGAGTGTACCCCATCATTGTTGCTCTATGTTGCAGTAGCTTTTTGGCTAGGTGTACAATTGTATAGCCTGTGCAATATGCTATGCAGAGTGTACCCCATCATTGTTGCTCTATGTTGCAGTAGCTTTTTGGCTAGGTGTACAATTGTATAGCCTGTGCAATATGCTATGCAGAGTGTACCCCATCATTGTTGCTCTATGTTGCAGTAGCTTTTTGGCTAAGTGTACAATTGTATAGCCTGTGCAATATGCTATGCAGAGTGTACCCCATTATTGTTGCTCTATGTTGCAGTAGCTTTTTAGCTAGGTGTACAATTGTATAGCCGGTGCAATATGCTATGCAGAGTGTACCCCATCATTGTTGCTCTATGTAGCAGTAGCTTTTTGGCTAGGTGTACAATTGTATAGCCTGTGCAATATGTTATGCAGAGTGTACCCCATTATTGTTGCTCTATGTTGCAGTAGCTTTTTGGCTAGGTGTACAATTGTATAGCCTGTGCAATATGTTATGCAGAGTGTACCCCATCATTGTTGCTTTATGTTGCAGTAGCTTTTTGGCTAGGTGTACAATTGTATAGCCTGTGCAATATGCTATGCAGAGTGTACCCCATCATTGTTTCTCTATGTTGCAGTAGCTTTTTGGCTAGGTGTACAATTGTATAGCCAGTGCAACATGTTATGTAGAGTGTACCCCATCATTGTTGCTCTATGTTGCAGTAGCTTTTTGGCTAGGTGTACAATTGTATAGCCACTGCAACATGTTATATAGAGTGTACCCCATCATTGTTGCTCTGTGTTGCAGTAGCTTTTTGGCTAGGTGTACAATTGTATAGCCTGTGCAATATGCTATGCAGAATGTACCCCATCATTGTTGCTCTATGTTGCATTAGGTTTTTGGCTAGGTGTACAAATTTATAGCCAGGCAACATGTTATGTAGAGTGTACCCCATCATTGTTGCTCTATGTTGCAGTAGCTTTTTGGCTAGGTGTACAATTGTATAGCCTGTGCAATATGCTATGCAGAGTGTACCCCATCATTGTTGCTCTATGTTGCAGTAGCTTTTTGGCTAGGTGTACAAATTTATAGCCAGTGCAACATGTTATGTAGAGTGTACCCCATCATTGTTGTTCTATGTTGCAATAGCTTTTTGGCTAGGTGTACAAATTTATAGCCAGTGCAACATGTTATGTAGAGTGTACCCCATCATTGTTGCTCTATGTTGCAGTAGCTTTTTGGCTAGGTGTACAAATTTATAGCCAGTGCAACATGTTATGCATAGTGTACCCCATCATTGTTGCTCTATGTTGCAGTAGCTTTTTGGCTAGGTGTACAATTGTATAGCCAGTGCAACATGTTATGCATAGTGTACCCCATCATTGTTGCTCTGTGTTGCAGTAGCTTTTTGGCTAGGTGTACAATTGCAGCAATTATCTAGCCCGTTTCTGAGGGGAAAATTGATTCTCAGTGATCTTAACAGGGTTCAGTTATTTCTCCTCTTTAACCCTTATAACGCATTAATTTGTCTTTCTGAGCACCATTTTTAATTTACAGATGACTTTGATGGTGGGAGTGATGACACAACAGACGATTATGATATCCAGAACACAGGAAGTCCTACAACATTGCCTGCTATAGCCAGGCGTAGAAGATCTTATGACAAGTGAGTCAGAATGAACAGATTCCATTAGCCGAAGGATCGTGATAGACAATCGTGACTCAACCGTTCTAATCGTGTTTCTCACTTATATAACCCAAACAGCAACTTGAAATCTTCATCATCAGCTTATACTCGTCCACTGCTGGACGTAGGCCTCTCCTAGTGACCGCCACTGGGCCCGATCTTCGGCTCTTCTCATCCTGAACTAGATTAACTTGAAAACAGGGCTTCAAATATTGTTTTAAATGTATAAACGATACCGCACGAAATGGCCAAAAAGAATCATTATGGAATTTACGTTTATCTTCAAATGGCGTAGCGACATATCCGAATAGCGCTATCTCAAGGTACCGTCTAATAAAAATGTTTATTTTTTTCGATATTTAGGGGTCCCGCCCCGGTACGCAGAGTAACGTGTTCTCTTCCTATTCTCATATCTGCATCCCGCTTACTCATACATCATATGAGGATTGCTCGACTCAAACGCTCGCTAGCTCGCGCCCGAGTCCTTTCGCCCTTCACACAACGAATTCGATAATCTTATTATAAATATATATGTATTTCAAATCGTTACTATTTCTGTGAGAAATAATAACGATATTATAACGTTTTTGTATCGGTATTCTGAATAACGTTTAAATCCTTGCTTGAAACACAAATATGGGTTTGGGGTGAGCTGCTCATTTGGCTTATAAAATATAAATATATTCGGGACAATTCCACACCAATTACCTAGCCCCAAACTAGGATACCCTGTACTATGGGCACTAGATAACGGATAAACATACATAGATAAGAATATCAACATCCATGGCTCGGAAACAAACATTTCTGCTCATCACACAAATGATTGCACCTTGCAGGATTCGAACCCGCGACTGTACGATTTCGTACCTAGGATCTCTAGCCACGAGACCAACCAGTCGTCAAAGGCTTGCTTAGTAGTTATACCTTACGTCCACGCGGGCAACACCGCGGCGCGCAACTAGTAATTAATAAAATGAAGATCACTGATTGGCCACGTACCGTAAATTTCCAGGGACTACGGTCGAGATGAGACGATGCTGGATGCCCCCGGAGACGAGAATAAAGAGATGCGAGTTCTCGACGGACCCCTGGACTCCAGCTCCAACTATACTCTGTTCGTCGAGCTTATTAGTAAGTGTTATGAAAGAAGTTTTATTACAATATAAGAAAAATGCGGCGATGTGAGCGCTACCCATGCGAAGCCGGGGCGAGTCACTAGTATTATATATACAGAAAATAAAAACCTCATACGTGGCGTCTGTAGTTCCTTTCTTGCAACTGTTCTTAGTTCTTGTAATAGGTGTTTTGTTATGTTTTTAGCCGACTACGGCGAAGCAAGGGTAGAGTTTAACAGTCTATGTTTGTATGTATGTGGATGTTCCACCATAGCGTTGCCCCTATTGGTCCGATTTTGACAAGCGAGGTCAATCAATCGATTCGTCTTCATCGCAAGAGTGTCATAGGCTATTTTTACCCAACCGCAGTCGGGTTTTAGTTTTTGAACTTATGTCTTGTTATATTGAGTTATTACCTTGTGTCCACAGCGGGTCTGAAGAACGAATCTCCGATGTTCAGCCACTGCGTCAACACGCTGATGCCGGCGCCCACTCCACTAGCGCCGACACCGACCACCCCAGTTGAAATAGCACTGCAGGTAACCAGTAATACTTTTTTCTTTAGTTCTTTTCGCGTGGACTACAGTTTATCGCAATAAAAAGTATCCTGTGTCCTACCCCAGGCTTCACACTATCTCTATACCAAATTTCAATTTCATCAAGATAAAAAGGCGACAAACAGAGAGTAACTTTCGCTTTTAACCCCCGAACAAAGAGACGGGTGTTATAAGTTTAGGATGTGCATCACAGTGTGTGTGTGTGTGTGTGTGTGTGTGTGTGTGTGTGTGTGTGTGTGTGTGTGTGTCTGTCTGTGGCATCGTAGCTCCCAAACAAATAGACCGATTTAGATGCGTTTTTTTTCTGTTTGAAAGCTGATGTGATCGAGATGGTTCTAAGCTATAAAGGATGGAGGGGGAGAATCGTAGCTTCCAAACGAACGGACCGATTTAGCTTCGGTTTTTATGTTTGAAAGCTGAGGTTAACAGGACGGTTCTTAGCTATAATGGGAGGGGGGGGGGGGGGAGGGGCGAGGATCGTAGCTTCCGAATGAATGGGCCGATTTTGATGCGGTTTTTTATGTTTGGAAACTGATGTAATTGAGATGGTTCTTAGCTATATGGGGGGCGTTGAGAAAGGGGGTGAGAGTCGTAGCTCCCAAATGAATGGGCCTATTTTTATGCGTTTTTTTTCGGTTTGAAAGCTGATGTGATCGAGAAGCTTCCAAGCTACTCGTATAATGGGGGTTCGGGGGTTATATCAAATTATCATCATCATAGTTCAAACTCTCAAACGGCTGAACGGATTTTGATGAAATTTGGAATGGAGATAGCTTATACCCTGGAATAAAACGGAGGATTCTTTTCATCCCGGAAAATTGTAAGTTTCCACGGGAAAATTGGAAAAGGTTGATTACTCGCTGTAGGGAACGGTTGCCTCGGAAACGAATCTATTACGAGTCTGTCAAAAAACATCAAGAGCGTTAGTGTTCTACTTTTGTATTGGTTTTTAATGTCCTTGAAGAACATAGGATGCTGTTTTTTGCGATAAACTTTAGTCCGCGCGGACGAAGTTACTGGCGGAAAATATATAGTACCACAGGCTAGTACCTAATAATTTAACATCTTATCAACTATGAACTAATATCTAACTGCTACCCTACTTTATTTATGCAGCCAGTCTGGAAAAAGTATAAAGGAATGTTCATTTCATAAACGCATTCAATCGCCATGAACATAGCAATCGAAAAACATACACGTCATTGAGAATAGATGTTTGAACATTAAAACATTTATCGAAAAACGAAACCTAGGAGAGTTAGATGGTTGTGAAATAGATCGTTCTAAAAAATGACGGTTTGGAAAACGTTATCGATCGCAACACGCTAGAGGTGAGGCATAAATATTGGATTACGTATTTCGCGAGATTAGGCCGCACCTAATCCAAAAATATCAAACTATCTTTCCACGGGTTTCACCTAATCCCAGTCACACAGAGTACGATAATAATAACAATAAATCATTTATTGAGTTAAAACAAAAGTGCATAAGTTACATTATTGACTTAAATATAACATAGAAAATACAAAACATATGTTAGTAGATGCAAAATTGTACCTCAGTTGAAACACTGTTCCCCACACCTGGAATAAACCTGTATCGTGAGGTGAATAGGTGAGGTGATACAATCCAATACGTAATACCAGAACGCGGAACGCGAAGTATTTCTGCCGCCGTCATACATACATAACTTACTAATAGACAACTTCATCCACACCAATATATAAAAGTGAAACGTTGTCTGTTTGTTTGAGGAGCTTTCAAGCGATAACGATGGACGGATTTTGATAAAATTTGCAATGAAGATAGTTTATACCCTTGAATAATGCATAGGGCACTTTTCATCATCATCAACCTTCACGCTCTGACAGCTGAACGGATTTTGATGAAATTTGTATTGGAGATAGCTTATACCCTGGAGTAACACAGGATACTTTTCACCATCATCATACATAACTCTTAAACAGCTAAACGGATATTGATGAAAGGACAATGTCCATTTCCTTATTAGATTATGCCTGCACTTAAGCATTTTTTACAACATATTTATTATTTGGGTTCATTAACTAGTACATTATGGAATATAATAGCAAAATATTGAGCTGTCAGGGCTCTTGTAAAACCCTTAATCTAAGGTGCTACTGGGTAAGGTGCGAGTACGGTAATCTGTAAATCACATAGTTAATCTACATTGTAGTGTCACATTGGTGTGTCGTTTCAGAAATACGACCTCGGCAAGGACAGTGCCTATGTTGCTGTCTTTGCAAGACATCTATACCGCAATTCAAACAATGTGCCATTAGTACAAAGCAGAAATATCAGAGTGCATTAACAACAAAACAAACACAGAAAAACACACAAACAAACACTATCCGCGATGCCGTAAACAAAGCAAATAAACTTCTGACAAGAAAGAAATCTGTCTTGAAGAATATAATCACCACTACGTAGTATTTAAATACTCTTTGATCACTACATGCAATCGCTATACGGATGTTTGACTTCAGTGTTGCTAGGCTTTGAACCACTGAAATGTCGAATGATGCACCATATGCATTAATGAGCAGTTTTCCATTAGGCATTGTCAGTTTAGTTCTTTTATCGTCAAGAGATGGCGCTCGCGTAACTTTTAGTATTTACTCAACTGAACGTTGTAATCGAAAGCAGGTAAAAACAGCGTTTTACCATAAAAATACACAAACTACGAGTGAAACAAACGAAAGACAAGTTGTTTGTGTAGTGAAATTTGTTATTTGCTTTTTTTATTATGACATTGGCAGTTTTTATATATTCAGTTTTTTTTACCCTTTTATTAAAGCAGATAAATTAAATGTAAATAAAACGGTCCATTTTCTTTGTATCTTTAGCTGTAATTTATAATATAGAATATCAAGAAGGTAGAAAATACTACCAATAAATAATATAAGTAATGATTTTGTTACAAAACTGACGCACAACTTGCCATAAACAAGGGAACGCAGAATGTCATACCCGCACATACTCGAGTCTACGCGCCAATAAGCTTAATTCAAAATCTATGGTCTCAAGGAAGTTCTATGTACTTATAGAATGTCCTTGGTCATACCAAACTACAGTACTGTTACCAAAACTGTCGCCAACGCCAACTAGCGAGAGATAAATAATGTTAAAATTACACTTTGAAAACCGCTCTTTCACGCGCGTGGCGCGCTGCGACACTGAAAGAGAAGGCTAATGTCGATTAATAAAAGCATCGATTCCAAAAAATGTTAGCGATAACGATTGGCAATAGCCAGATGCCGTAGGGTAAAAAATGAGTTTATATGCCTAACGCCACGATTCGTTACTAAATCGAAAACGCTTGAGCGCCCATGCCACGATCGTGGCGTTAATTTTGTGGAGAAATAAAGTTCATAAAAAGCACTTTTTTTCGACGTGTGGCAATAATTTTTGCTGTCCTGTATGAGTGAACAAACAAAATGTTGTCTGTTGAATTTGAGTTTCCTGTGATAATGCTGAATACAATTTCTTTTTTTTATTATTAATTCATCGCTACAGGCTGAAATTACTAGGGCCAGGATTAAAAATATAAAATAAATTTTTGATAAAATTGACTCTTGATGAAAACTTTGCTTTTTGGTAGGCATATTTTGAGCAATGTTCTTTGGAATGGAGATAACTTATACCCTGACACATAGGATACTTTTCATCATCATCATCATCTCTCACGCGAGTGAAACCGCGGGGCGCAGCTAATTATTACTAAAGATTAGTGATACATAACGATGCTTTAGCGAATTGGCACTAATTGTACTGCTTTCAACAATATTAAGTAAATATCGTAACCATGCAAACAAATTAGCACTTAATATATCAAAAAAATATGTAAACATCAACGAGGCTAATATCTGCCTGTAAAAATGAAGGAAAAAAATGAGTTTTTTTTGTAAATATACAATGAATGGATCTTTTAAATACGCCTACATTTTTTACGTAGATAGACCTAACCTAAGCCTGTACCAAAGTATAAAGGAAAGATTTATTATTGTAACTTAAATTTATACATGGGGGAATTATTAGTATTTTGAAACTAGGCAAAGCCATAATCGCTGGCTAGCTGGCAGAACAAAGACTTTGTGATCCATAATTTAGGTTAAAGGAACGAAAGATATTAGCAACCGTCCGCTCCGTCTCTGTGGACTGTACTTCACGCCGCCACCTAATCCACTCCATCGAATCCACCTAATCCACGATCTCGACGCCGAGTCCGTGGATTAGGTATTTATAGGGATTAGGTGGAATCTGAAATTTACCTAATCCAACTCATCTCTACAACACGCGTTTCGTTTTGTTATATAAAAATCGCACAACGACGTCACAGTACATATATAGTCTTTACAGACAGTAGTGTATCGAGGAGTAAACGGCCGATTTGACGCATGTGGTGCGAGGGCCGGGAGGCAGGAGTCTCAGCGTGGTTTTGAAAAGAACGCTACGAGCGAGTTTCGCGCCAGAAGTTTGTTCACGTAAAAATACGAGAAAGAGAGATTGTTTTCTGCAAGCAGGATGCCAGTACCACAAATAGATTAGACCAAGGAGTATTGTAATATGAATACTAATACCTATATCAAGATTGGACTCTTTAGTCCAATCTTTTCGACCCACTATTGGGATCCGAAAAAAAAAAAACTTAATTTATTACCCGACTGCGGAGGGTTATGTGTTTGGGTTGTATGTTTGTTTGTTTTTACGTTTCTTTGGCACGTCCTACAGACTAAACGGCTAAATGGATTTTGTTAAATGAGGTATCATGGGATATGTCTTAACCGCGAGAGTGCTATTGGCAATATGAAGTATCAAGCGGCTTACAACTGCCATATTTTATTTCCGACGGAAAGAAAAATGATTGTAAACTCTAAAGACTCACAAAATATATCGTTTATACATACTTCCAAAAAAGCGTTAGATAAGAATAAACTAGAATAATATAGGTTAGAGTAGATTTACTCGTATATTATCCTCCCGGCTTTGCCCGCGTGGACATTTTTATGGGGAAAATGTAGCCTATGTATTCCAGGACCAAAAGTACAATTTACCAAATTTCGTTCAGTCATCAAATATTATTTCATCGATTGACGGGCTTATCTACTCATCGAATTGATATACAAAGTAGGAAATTGAAATTGAGATACAGTAGTAACATTCGTTTAGATACCTACCCCTATATAGGCTAAATAATATGAATACTACTAATAAATACCAATTTTTAACAATATTACATACTAGTGATTTACCCCGGTTTCGCACGTATAGCGCTCACACCGTGGCATTATTTTTACTTTTATAATTTATACACGCAACATATTTTCGAAAATAAAAACGCCAGTACGAGTAAGCGTAATTCAAAATCTTCGGCAGCAACGATCATGGTGTTTTTTTACCTATGGACAATAATTGCATCATTACTCCAACGACAGTAAGAAATGTCTAACCATTACTCACGTACTTGACAGACTTGTTATTAATTCGTTTCCATGGCAACGTGTCATTCCGTTGTATATTTTTAATCCATTTCACAAAAGGAGTTGCACTGGAAAAGGACTGCATTTTTTTTTTTGGAATTGAGAAAAAAGGGGGGGTTTGTTACCCAATTATAACAATTATAACTTTTTCTATTTTAAATTGTATTTTTGAATCGGTATTACATTATTACTTTTCTTAAAGTGATAGTGTTCTGGTTCTATTGCAATTATTTTATTCATTTTAGTGTTTGTTTAGAAAATAACATTTAAATAAGAAGTCGTATTTAAAAAAAATATAAAAAAAACAATTTTCGTAGGGTTCTCTACTTTCTTGAAAAATAAAACAGTGCCCATGTTATTCGCTGATAATGTAGCTTTCTAATACCTGAAATTTATTTTTTATCGGTTCTGATTTTTTTTCGTTTGTTCATTACAAAGATACAAAAATATAAAAAATCAAATCTTTCCTCTTTATAATATGAGTGTAGACATACGCGTGAAATCGATAGTCTCCTTTTTTGTAAGTAAGGTTTCGTAAGTAGCTTAAAAACTCTGGTTTTACTAATAGAAGATTCCTAAAAATTTAAAAGGTTAGCTGTAAATTGTGGTCATGTACAAACAGCCGAACATACATACATACATTCATTCATGCATACATACATAGGTATTCTGATAAAATCATAACCCTCCTTTTTTGTAGCCGGCTAAAGACCCGCCAGTAGCAACCCTCGGTCTCCGATTGACATTAGACATCAAACTCGAAAACTATGCTTCGATACACTACTGTCCGTAAAGACTATATATGTACTGTGACGACGTCAACGATCAACGACACATGACTACACAGCAGTCACATTACAGCAAGAACGCGACACGTTTTCGCATTCTTCGCATCGCAAGGGTCGATTGTCCATACTCGATATGAACCGTAGTAGAGTTATGTAATAAAACCACAGTTTACAGTTTGGATCTTCAAATTCAATCGTCTAATTATTTTCCTAACCAAAAAGTACCATTATGTTCTTTGCTAATTTCGTCACCGCTAGCCGCCCAACTACAGCGGCCATCTAGTACAAAAATTAGGAACTAACTGCAAATGCCGCCCAACTACAGCGGCCATCTAGTACAAAAATTAGGAACTAACTGCAAATGTCGCGTCGCTTATAAACGTACGAACCATATTTTATGGTTCTCGTTGGCGTTCCTTGTGGTGTTCTAGTTCTACAAGCACAACTCGTTATTTGTCCGACAGGCGACCTGCGCGATCGCCGCGCTGGTGCTGCTGCTGATGATCCTGTTCTGCATCCGCCAGACACGGCGCTCGCGCAAGATGCCGCCGCACGCGCACATCGAGCTCAACCCCTTGCAGATGGCATACAGGTAACAAGAAACATTTCAACACTACTCCGGAAGTTTACATTTTACCGGAATTTCATTTATATTTTTTTAATCAGTCTCTGTCAAGTACGGAGTAATAACGCAGTTGTCTATGGTCAAAAAACACCACGATCGTTGCTGGCAAAGATTTTGAATTACGCTATCTGCCGTATTTTTTTTAGAAGTTACGACGGGTATAAATATGCTAAAAGCATTATTACTCACTTACTTGATATTATTTCGTTTCCATGGCATCATGTCATTCCGTTCTGTATTTTTGATTCCTTGGGATACATTATTGCAATTTACGTAGGTATCTCATTTTTACTTGCTTGTTTTTCCATGTTAATCGCTGATAATGTAGCTTTCTACATGTACTGAAAGATTTTTTAAAATCAGCCCAGTATTTTTTGAGTTTATCCATTATAAAATCTTTCCTCTTCATAATATTAGTGTAGATAAGAAGTAAGTCGCCAGATTCTCCTAGCTGATCCCATCAAAGGAGAAATGAAATGTATGATGCCTGCATATTGTATTTCAAAATCAAGAATCTTAAGCTTGTCTGCCTCTTTTAGTTTTGTTTTTCTCTCTTTTTTTTTTGTTTTATGGTTAATTAATCACACTAAGCTTGCAATGAAACCTGGTGAAAGAATAAATTTAATATCTTGAAAAATGAAATTTGCTGCATCCCCTTTGAACGCAAAGTAACTCGCGGTTCGAATGCGGTGTGACGTCACAAGTCTCGTATGTACTAGGAAGCCGTTTGATGTATTTTTTCACTTATGTATTTGTCTCAGGAAGTTTTGAGGCCAGGATTGTGAGTATCTGGAGGCTTCACCATGAGCATATCTGTTATCTCGGTTTCTACTACAGAGACTGGGATTTTGTCCTCCAATACTTGCCTGAGGTGCCCCCTTCACAACCAACAATTAGAAAGTCTCATGGAAGATTAGATCATGAGCCTATAGATCTCAGTTCAAGATTAAATGCTGTTGGCTATTTCCTGAATTCTCATAGTTGATTCAAACAGGACCAGTGGGAAGAGAATGGGAGATCCTATGGTTGGATCTGCTGTGATGAAGTGGATGAAATCCTTAAATTCCTCTATTCTTCACAGATACCTCACAGGCATTGGCGGGCGACCGCAGATGGTGCCCTCTGCGCCGCCTGACATGGCGCCCATAGCCACCGAAGACCTCGCAGCCGCCTACGCTGAAAAACAAGTCGACTCCGACTACGGCTTTCAGAAAGAGTTTGAGGTACGTTGCGATACAGCACCATCATACAGCGCCACCTATTGGCGAATAGTTGACGCTTATGACGAGCGATCTTGTGCCACCTCCATACATGTTGCCTATAGCTAAAAAATACCACGGGGCGCGCCGAGCTACAAGTCAACTCAGGCTGCGGCTTCCAAAAAGAGCCGCACGACCATAGTTGTGATACAACGCCATCTATCGGAGAAAAGTGAACGACATTTCTTGTGCTAATAGCCAAAGACTTGGAGACCGCCTACGCTGAAAAACAAGTCGACTCCTCAAAGTTGAAGTTACAGACTTAACATGGATAATATAGCCTAAAAACTTGGGAGGCCGCAGGAGGCTGCTTATGCTGAATAAAAGTAGATTCTGACTACGGCTAGACAGAGTTCGAGGTAAGTTGCAAGTCATATTGGTAAAGCCAATGAGAACCTTATTCGAAGTCTCCTATTGAGTTCCAATACTCAAAGTTTCAAATAGCGCCATCTATTGGTTGCTGTAGTCACGGAACAGTTACATTACACTAGTAATTCTAGTACAAAGTAGGGTGCTGTATCTATCTGAATATTTTTTTAGCTTTATTTGTGTGTATTTATGTGAGGTATTGCCGACATCTGATGTCATAGAATGCCCAAGAGCCTCTGACGTGGCTTAACGACTATCAACTTTGAGCACCCGGGATCGACGGCTTAACATGTCTTTCGAAGCCGAAGCGATGGCAAATCCGCACATATCCTATTTAAAGTCCTTGCTGCGAGGCTGAGGATCGTACTCGGTGTCGTTGGGTTGCAAAGAGAACATATATTATCTCAGCCACCTTCGCCGACTAACTTTGTAACTAATACCAAAACACAAACTGAGAAGTCCCACTTGAAATAAATTCCCAAAAACACTACCAACTTTCTCCTAATTACACGACTGCCCAAAAAAAAAGAGTGTAATGTTTTTAGAGTTCTTGTAAGTATGTGAGTTTCTTTGTTCCACCATATCTTTTAAATGCCTGAACAAATTTGGAACATCTGATCTGATTTTGGCCTGAACATCTTATATCATCCCGAGTGATATAGGCATATTTTTTTATAGTTTCTTTTTTTGGCAGGTAGTCGTGTTTTTTTATCTTACGTTTTACTTGTTTCACTAAACAAATAAAACAAATGCAAAAAAAAAAATGCAAATTCATTCTACATTACTGAACGGTTTCCGAAAACCACCAAGTTGTTGCAGATGCTTCCGGATTGCTTCGCGGACCGCACTACTCACGCTTCCGAAGCTCGCGAGAACCAGCCCAAGAACAGATATCCTGACATCAAGGCGTACGACCAGACCAGGGTCAAGCTCTCGCAGATCGATAGCATCACCGGCTCGGACTATATCAATGCGAACTACGTTATGGGATATCAGGTAATGGACTAAATTGAAGTAAAATACATAAAAAATGCGCTCAGTAGGTAGGTATCATATTTTACACAATATTACCGGTAAAATACAACGAATGGTTTTCTGGGCCTAAAAAATAATCACGAACCCCCTTCTAACCAACCGCGGCCAAGTCGGATCCGCCACTGGGTTGTCAACGCAATTGTTGAGCATTTATCCGTTTTAGGTTATTAACGGTGATCACTGAAATTGTAGCGTTAGACCGTTTGTCCACCGCAAGCGATAACGACAACCGATTCGTCGGTCAGATATGGCTGCCTATGCATTTGCATGGTCGTCTGTCCACGAGACCTCCGACAGCCGACACATAAATATATAGGCTGCCATGCCGGCCCGACATATCGGTTATCGTTGTCGGTCAAATGGACAAACAGCCTTATTCAACTGCATTCTTGTAAATAATTAGATTTGAAATAAACTCCATCTGCCGGCAAGTAGTAGAACTTACTAGTAACGTTTCTTGATAGATAATAATAGTTGATTGTTGGCTTCATAAAGGCAATCTTTCTGGCTGTAAACCAAGCTTTGTGTGACCTTGTATGTCTAACTGTTTGTCTGTCTGTCCCTCTGCTTTCTAAGGACCCCTCGGAGCTTAATCAGGTATTGCATGAGGCGAATGGGAGCTACTGCAGTTTATTTCCTTTTTTTTGTAAGACATTAAAGGTTTTGATTTGTACTTGCTATAAACCTGCTCAGTTCTAGATAGCATGTTTCAGTTTAACTTGTCCTAATTTCAACTTTTATTTTACACTAGCTGTACCCGCGCTTCGCACGCGTGGTCATTACTATAGGTTAAAAGAATTATTATGCTATTTCAGGACCTAAAATACCAGTATCAAAATTTGATCAAAATTTCTTCAGCCGTCAAAAAGTTTTTATCGATTGCTCGGTTTCTACTCATCTTATTGAGATACCCAGCTAACCCTAAGCTATCCAATAGTGAAAACCGCATCGCAACCGGTCCAGCAGACTTTACGTGATGCGCGAATAAACATACAGACAAACAGACAGACACAATTCAAAAAAATGTAATATGCTTGATCAGTAGCTCATCTTAAGAACCCTACCATATTTTTTTTATTATCTTATTTGTACAGACATTTTTGTTCTTATTGCTTTATTATAAGATTACTTTATTATAATATAGGGACTACTTTGTTTCAAAGCACACATATTCCTTTCTGCACAATTTCTATAAATTGTTACTCGTCTAAATATCATTATCATCAGCGTATTTCCCAATCCTTGAAATCTCCTGAGGCCTACCCTGAGCCAGATAATGTAAACCATAAGCTACCTGTCTAACTCAAGTCAGGTTAGTGATTAACCCTTGTATGCTGAGGGTTTCGGGCATGTTGAACTCTTGTTGATGATTTTCCAATACCACAGTTTAAGGGTTCAGGCCAGCTTGCCCACACATCTTAATTTCGTGGCTAGCCTTCGGACCTAATTCGCTAAATCCAAAGTCTAGAAGAACTGTAACACAAGATGTAAATTCATTTTTTTTGTTTAGCCGTTGTTAGCCACAGCCCGGGCTAAGTATAGTTGTGCAAGTGGGCCTTATAATAAATAATCCATTTTACTAAAGTGTGATGTAGTACAGGGTTACTGCATGGGCTGACATAGTCACGAATTACTAAAGTCCATTAAAAACATAGGATTAAAATATAAACAATGTTTTCAATATAAATATCTGGGAGGCACTACAATAATTGAAAATTACCAGGTCACTTACAATCAGACAAATGAGCAGTGCACCACTCTTTAGAACTTGGGCAAAAATCTATATCTGATTCACTTCAATTTCAACCTTATCGCTCTACTAATAAAGTCGTTTTTTTCTCAGGAGAGAAAGCAGTTTATCTGTGCCCAAGGACCGACTGACACGACGGTGAACGACTTCTGGCGCATGATATGGGAGCACGGGCTTGAGCTGATCGTGATGTTAACGAATCTTGAGGAGTACTCCAAGGTAATACAGTTTTTTTAAACTATTCTCTATCTATAATGAGCAAAAAAACAGACAAACATTTAAAATAATGATATGTTCTTGTTCAGTAGCTTTCTTGAAGTCTCCTAGACCGTACTAAACTATGTTCATTGTACATACTTTACTGTTACTTCCTGCTTTATTTTAAGTATAGAAGATTCAATGCTGAAACCCACTTCCCTCGTCCATTTCGGGGTTTTGCGGCATCTGAATACCATTCTTAGGCGTAGCGTTTTTACAACTACCACCACATAGTCACTTAGCACAGGTGGGATTTTGTCAAAGGCAAGCCAATAAACATTTATTTATGGATTATTTTTAATTAAACAGCACTTATCACCTGATTGGTTAGTTTACAATTCATCAATTAAACAAACGTTTGCAACAAAAATATGATTTTCGTATCAAAAATACTGATTGCACATCCACTTTCATTTGCATTTACTATGTTTGATTTGCGCCTAAAAACCGCATTGCGCCTGAATATGATGATTTGATGTGTTCAGAAAAAAGTTTCGTTCTTAGATAAATAGCGATGCGTCACGAACTTAAACCTTTGCTTATATTATAATAATTGAAGTAAGTATACTGCTGGAATCCGTATTTTTGTTCGTAAATGCCATATTTGATTATACTTTTTTTTTATTTGCTGTTAAATACTATCCTTTATTAATTAGTTGATATGAGGTTATTTTTTGTTAGGTCAAGTGCTCCAAATACTGGCCGGACGAGGTCCGCGGCGCACGAAACTTCGGCAATGTTACCGTGCAACACGTGTCCGAGAGAAGGTTAGTATATGATTCATATAGGTAACCCTTTAAACGAAGTCCGCGGCGCGCGAAACTTCGGCAGTGTATATCGTGCAACACGTGTCCAAGAGGAGGGTAGTATACGATACACAGGTAACTCTCCAAACGAGGTCTGCGGTGCGCGACACTTCGGCAGTGTTACCTTGCACCATGTGTCCGAGACGAGGTTAGTATACGATTCACAAAGGTAACTGTCCAGACAAGGTCCGCGGCGCGCGAATCTTCGGCAGTGTTACCGTGCAACACGTGTCCGAGAGTAGGTTAGTATACGATTCACAGAGGTAACCCTCCAAACGAGGTCTGCGGCGCGCGAAACTTCGGCTGTGTTACCGTGCATCACGTGTCCGAGAGGAGGTTATTTTATTATTCACATAGGTAACCCTCCAAACGAAGTCCATGGCGCGCGAAACTTCGGCAGTGTATACCGTGCAACACGTGTCCAAGAGGAGGTTAGTATACGATACACAGAGGTAACCCTCCAAACGAGGTCTGCGGTGCGCGACACTTCGGCAGTGTTACCTTGCAACACGTCCGAGACGAGGTTAGTATACAATTCACAGAGGTAACCCTCCAAACAAGGTCCGCGGGGCGCGAATCTTCGGCAGTGTTACCGTGCAACACTTGTCCGAGAGTAGGTACGATTCACAGAGGTAACCCGCCGAAGGAGGTCCGCGGCGCGCGAAACTTGGGCAGTGTTACCGTGCATCACGTGTCCGAGGGGAGGTAAGTATACGATTCACAGAGGTAACCCTCCAAACGAGGTCCGCGGCGCGCGAAACTTGGGCAGTGCTACCGTGCATCACGTGTCCGAGAGGAGGTTAGTATACGATTCACAGAGGTAAACCTCCAAACGAGGTCTTCGGCACGCGAAACTTGGGCAGTGTTACCGCGCATCACATGTCCGAGAGGAGGTTAGTATACGATTCACAGAGGTAACCTTCCAAACGCCAGACCCTGTCTCTAAAATATTGATTCAGTACGCGAGGTGACATGGAATATGTATATATAAAGATAACATAAGACCCCGGTCCTAAAATGAAATGTATCTTTCAACGTCTATGTGACATTATTAAAAAAAAACAATCTCTAGGTGTTTTTCCATTATTTTATTTATGAAAACTTAATGATGGCGTTTTCGCACTGCTTGGGCAATGCCGGTGGATTTTCATACAAATGAGTACCGTCGGTTTTGACATGAAAAAACTAATTTGGTGCAGAGTATAGTGCAAACCCATACAAAAACTGTCATTGGGTGAAGAATATAGTACAGACCATACAAAAACGGTCATAGGGTGCAGAGTATAGTGCAGATCATACAAAAACGGTCATTGGTTGCAGAGTATAGTGCAGACCATACAAAATGCTCATTGGGTGCAGAGTATAGTACAGACCATACCAAAACGTTCATTGGGTGCAGAGTATAGTGCAGACCATACAAAACGGTCATTGGGTTCAGAGTATAGTGCAGACCATACAAAAACCAATTAAAGAATGTCTGTTTTATTCTAAAATTTTTCGTCTGATTGCCGCGTTTCGTTTTAATGTAGATCTTACTTCTAAATATCTTTAAGATTCCATACCACAAAAGGAAAAAAGGAACCCTCATAGGATCACTTCGTTGTCCGTCCGTCTGTCTGTCTGTCAAGACCCTTTTTCTCAGGAACGCGCGGAGGTATTAAGTTGAAATTAATATCAAATACTGAAGTCCGTAATCACTTGGAACTGTGAAAAAAACAAACGTTTGAGTCAACGCAATCAAAAGATACGGCTGTTTATGCCACATTTTCTTCTTTTTTTTTTAAATATGAAAAAAAAAACTCGCAAGGGAATCAAAATGTCTTATAGCACAAGCACAAGGGAAAAATCCGAAAACCGTAAATTTGTAGTTACATCAGTTATTTTTTTTATTTGTAATTTTAAACTGTATGCGACCTATGCTGATGTATGACCTATGGAGACAACAGTTTTAAACTGTATGCGACCTATGCTGATGTATGACCTATGGAGACAACAGTTTTAAACTGTATGCGACCTATGCTGATGTATGACCTATGGAGACAACAGTTTTAAACTGTATGCGACCTATGCTGATGTATGACCTGTGGAGACAACAGTTTTAAACTGTATGCGACCTATGCTGATGTATGACCTGTGGAGACAGCAGTTTTAAACTGTATGCGACCTATGCTGATGTATGACCTGTGGAGACAGCAGTTTTAAACTGTATGCGACCTATGCTGATGTATGACCTATGGAGACAGCAGTTTTAAACTGTATGCGACCTATGCTGATGTATGACCTATGGAGACAGCAGTTTTAAACTGTATGCGACCTATGCTGATGTATGACCTATGGAGACAACAGTTTTTCAACGGCAAAGTTAAGTTTTTACGGAACTCTTGGAGCGTGATTCCGACTCGCACTTGGCCGGTTTTCGTTTGAAATGTATTACAATTTTATGTTTAGGTTTTCCGACTACATTGTACGAGAGCTGAGGATAACGAAACAACCAGCAACGGCAGACGGACAGCCCCTTGTTGAAAACAACGGCATTAAAAGAAATGGAGGTATGCTGAAATTTTTACTTTTTTCCTAGTATGTTATTAAAGTCTACATGTTTGAAGTAGAATAGTATTATCCAGTTAAAGTACAAAATACGTACCAAATTGATACAGCCTTCGAACGAAAGAAATCGCAAGTCGACAGTAATTTTTTCTCATGTCTTTGCTTAACCATTTTGGTTGGTTATTTGATTCAATTTGACTGAACCCCGCAGGGGGTTTCGCGAATGATCTCTGTAGTAGCTAAACTAGATGTTACGTCAATTTATTCCAGACTGCAAAGAGGCAGCGGACGGCAGCGCGCCCACGTCTCCGCGGGAAGTTAAAGATGCGGAATCCAGAATCGTGAAGCAGTATCATTTCCTAATGTGGAAGGATTTCGCGGCGCCTGAGCACGCCTACTCGATACTGAAGTTTATCAAGGTTCGTAACAAGTTGATGGCCATATCACACTAATATTATATAGGCGAAAGTTTGTATGTGTGTGTGTTTGTTACTCCTTCATGCTCGGGGGTTTCGGCTGAACGGATTTGTATGAAATTTGGTACTAGGATAGCATATATCCTGGTATATAAGAAATGTTTTTTTTTTTTTTTATGGGAATTTCCACTGCAATTCTAAATTATAAATGATACAGTTTGTGCACGTTAGTATGTTTGTTAGAGCGCTGTTTTATTATAATCATCAATCCACCTGGGTGAAACCGCGGGGTGCAGCTAGTTATTGAATAAAGCCATGTGCATTTTTTCTGCGTTTTCTTTGAGTCTAGAGTCAAAGCAAAAAGCATTTGTTGAAAACGGGCAAAATAACTATACTTTTATAAGTGAATTCAGTGATCGATTAAGCATCTAATGGGCTATAAGACTTATGTCTTAAGCTGCATCTTCTCATTCCGTAAGTTGAGATGACAAACAAGTCCAATAACCCATGAAAATCAAGAGCAGTTATATAAATGTGTGCCATCTCCTATTCGCCATCATATACAAACTGCTCGGTAATCAAACAAAGACAAAGTTGTGAAACAACAACCACTTTTTGGGTTATATACATCTACAGGAAGAACGTAGCCCTCAATTGATCATATTTACTTAGTGTGTGCAGTCGCACGCATTGGTGGACTAGTCAGTCCACCAATTTAAGGTCCCTCTGCGGGCTATGGAATGGGCTATGCTCGGAATTTCTCTGAAAGATTGTATCCGGAAAGAGGTGATCCGGCTGAGAACCAAAGTTGTCGACATAGCCCTTAGGATTGGTAAGCTTAAGTGGCAGTGGGCTGGTCATATCTGTCGAAGGACTATCTTCCGTTGGGGAAGACGTGTTCTTGAGTGGAGACTGCGGCTCAATAAAGGTAGCGTAGAGCGCCCTCCACCTAGGTGGAACGACGATACAGCAAAGTGTCTGGAAGAGAATACCGAAGATCGATCGGTCAGTGGCGTGCTTTGGGAGAGGCCTATGTCCAGCAGTGGACTGACACGGGCTGTTAATGATGGCTGTTCAGCTGTTTTTTTTTTTGGTGCCGTGACCAGGATAACTTGTTTTCAGCGGGTGAACGAGGCGTGGACGAACATGGTGGGTCGCCCGTGCGTGGTGCACTGCTCAGCCGGCGTGGGCCGCACCGGCACGCTGGTGGCGCTGGACTGCTTGCTAGACCAGCTGCGAGCGGAGGGTCACGCGGCTGTGTTCAACACCGTCGCCGACCTGCGCCGACAGAGGAACTTCCTCGTGCAGTCGCTGGTGAGGAACTATGAAGAGCACTAGAATTTAAAGTTTTACTTATAAGTTCATGAAGTCATTGAATAGAATATATGTTACTCTTGAGCTTTTTATCCAGTAGAGGCAATACACAATTCGAAATACTTCCCTCATATTAAAAAAAGATCTAAAATCCTTTTTACCTGAACATGGCGCAGCAAGCGAAGGGTAATGAGTTTATATATGTGTACAGAAGTCACAACGAATCTTTGTGGTTGTGAATTAAGGTAAAGTAAGAGTGAGATAGATGATGCGAAAACCGTAAGCGAGTGAGCGAGATAGTTATACAATGCTGTCTTCACCTTCAACATTGGGATTGCGCCTGAAAAAAGCTTTGAACTTTGACTTTGATATTCCACCTTAGTTTAACAAACGAGGGCATTAACTTATGCCAATCAAACCAAAAATAAACACGATTATTTAAATAAACAACAAAAATAAACCATCAAATAACACTAAATTACTTTTTACCTCGATTGTACACACTAATCGCTTATCAATGCACTCAACTATAGCACTGTATATTCGCTTCGATTGACTTCGATCGTACTCGTAGTTTAGCCGAAATTAGACTGACTAACGCAGCCGATGCGTGCCATCCCGTGCTTCCTGGAAAGTACTTGTTACTCGGACATTGAAACTTCCTGTAGCCGGTACTTGAACATTTCAGATCGACCAGCGTAGGTAACCTTATACTAGTGGCGCAATCTAGTATGGAGTAGCTACAAGTTCCTATGTAGGAGTTATGCCACTCGACGTTAGATTGGGTTGTAGATATCGACCGGCGTAACACTATTACTACTATTTCCTAGATTACGCAACTTTTTTTACTCGCTAAATTTCGTCGTGTCTTTCTGTAATTCCTAAGTTTGTTTTTTTACAGGATCGGTTCTCTTGATTTTTTCTATTAAATTTTAATTTGTGGTTGTTTAATATAAATAACTAATTGTATGCTTTTCGTCCACAGAAACAGTACGTATTCGTGTACCGAGCGCTAGTAGAGTACGCACACTACGGCGACACGGAGATCCCCGCGTGCAAGCTCAAGGGCTCCATCGACCGCCTGCGCAACACGCCGCCCGGCGCCGCCAGCTGTCTCATGGAGCTCGAGTTCGAGGTGAGAACGTTGAGGATCACGTTAGTAGAGTACGCACACTACGGCGACTCGGAGATCCCTGAGTGCAAGCTCAAGGGCTCCATCGACCGCCTGCGCAACACGCCGCCCGGCGCCACCAGCTGTCTCATGGAGCTCGAGTTCGAGGTGAGAACGTTGAGGATCACGTTAGTAGAGTACGCACACTACGGCGACACGGAGATCCACGCGTGCAAGCTCAAGGGTTCCATCGACCGCCTGCGCAACACGCCGCCCGGCGCCGCCAGCTGTCTCATGGAGCTTGAGTTCGAGGTGAGAACGTTGAGGATCACGTTAGTAGAGTACGCACACTACGGCGACACGGAGATCCCCGCGTGCAAGCTCAAGGGCTCCATCGACCGCCTGCGCAACACGCCGCCAGCTGTCTCATGGAGCTCGAGTTCGAGGTGAGAACGTTGAGGATCACGTTAGTAGAGTACGCACACTACGGCGACACGGAGATCCTCGCGTGCAAGCTCAAGGGCTCCATCGACCGCCTGCGCAACACGCCGCCAGCTGTCTCATGGAGCTCGAGTTCGAGGTGAGAACGTTGAGGATCACGCTGGTAGACTGTGTGCCGAAAGAGAAGCTTGACGGCGTAAAAGTGAACTAACGATAACATTTTTAAATGCCATCCCAACTCTATTCAATCTGTCGGAACAAACGTAATAACTGAAAAAGTGCAATTTAGAATCAAATGATATCAGGTTCGTTCCTAGGCTCTGCAAAGTTATGTGCGGTTTTCCAACACTCCCTGCTTCGGAGGGCACGTTAGCTGTCGGATCCGGCTGTTATTGATTAAGAGCAGCCAACCCGTCATACTTTTCATACAAACGCTCGTACATTATTATGGCGTTGTAACCTTGTTACACATCTTCCTTTGAAATTTTTGCATAAAAATAAATTTGGAGAAACAAATTCAGTATAAGCCTCCAAAAATCTGCTCATACGCAGGAATTTTACCTGAACTGTGGCCGTTCACAATGTACTCATAAATTGTACAAGTAAACCAATATCTTGTAGGAACCTCGTCACAAACTTATAAGGATTACTCACAAAAACGTATTTCCTGGAACAAGTTTTATGAAATTTCTGCACACTATTTTTTGTTCAATTTTATTATTGTTATAATGGAAGGAAGTTACCGAATGCCAACCGTTAAAACATTGCGCTGGATGAAACAACACGGGCCCTCTTAATAGCAGTTGTTAAGCCATGTCAGAGGCCCTCGGGCGGCCTGACAAACTCTGACACCAGAGGCCAGCACTTCCTCATACGAAAAACAAAACAAACTGAAAAAGGTGAACGTGACCGTGATTCCAAAGTCAAAAAATAAAATTTATAAATGGGCCCTCAAGTCCTACGCCAGGCCGGTGACCGCCTAACTCAAAGCTATAGCGATAGTGATACCAATGCACTGTCCTTCCTTGTCATTTTGTTACGATATGACAAGGACGGACAGTGCATTGACGTAATAAACGATTACAATTACAATACGATCGCGCAAGGATGCTGTACTCTTTTCGCACCCGCTTTTACTGTTTATTCTGTTTTTATATCGTCACTAGCTGATGCCCGCAACTTCGCACGCATGGTCATTTTAATATATAGCCTATGACACTCACAAATAACGTGGCTTTCAATTGGTAAAATATTTTTTAATATCAGTTCATAATTTCCAGAGACTGCCCCCTACAACCTCACAAACTTTACCTCTATAATATAAATAGCTTTCCCGCCCGCGACTTCGTCCGCGCGGACTACTGTTTATCTCAAAAAAAACATCCTATGTTCTTCTAGGATATTAAAAACGAATGCAAAAGTATAGCACCAATGCTCTTGAAGTTTTTTCACAGACTTGTTATTGCGTTTCCATGGCAACCGTTCCTTACAGCGAGTAATCAACATTTTGCAGATTTCCCGTGAAAACTTAAAATTTTCCGGGATAAAAAGTTTTATTCTAGGGTATAAGTTATCTCCATTCCAAATTTCATCAAAATCCGTCCAGCCGTTATCGCGTGAAAGCTTCCCAAACAAACAAACATACAAACAGACAACGTTTTATATATTGGTATGGATAGTATAGGAGTAGATTATAGTTTTAATCACCCGATTAATGTTTTTTTTTACTCATCCGGCTCGAAGGACCAATGTTACGACTAATAAGTTGCGGTTCCACTTAGATGGAAAAGAGAGGTTGTATTTTTTGTGAATATTGAATGACTAGCTTTTCCCGCGACTTCGCCCGCGGGGTCTCCAGTTTAACGCAATAAAAATAATTATACGCCCTTCCCCAGGGTTAAAACTATCTTTATACCAAATTTCATCAAAATTGGTTAAGCCGTTTAGTCGTCCAAAGGTAACAGACAGACAGACAGAGGATAATAATCGAAGTGAAACTGTGACGGCTTTTACAAAGTTATTTTTTTGCAGCAATGAGACATTTTGCTTTGTGTAGTTGTACACACATACACAAGTGAAGTGTATCCGTGTATCTGTCTGTGGCATCGTAGCTCCCAAAGATTTTGATGCGGTTTTTTCTGTTTGAAATCTGATCTGATCGAGATGGTTCTTGGCTATATTAGGGAAGGATGGGGAGGGGGGGCTTATTTCATTAATTTCCCTTCCAGTTGAGGGTAGAGGATCGCAGCTCCCAAAAGAATGGACCTATTTATATGCAGTTGTTTGTTTGTTTGTTTGCAAGCTGACGTAATCGAGGTGGTTCTTAACTATAATTGGAGGCGATCGTAGTCAATCTCTATTCAATTTTATTTGTTTTCATAGGAAATACAGATATGAGGCCACTTTACATACAAAAGTCCTGGTGTGATTATGGGACTCCCCTCAAAATTTATTTCTGTACGCACTAATAAAGTATACAGACGATAACTTAATGCTATGACAGCATTTTCTACCAGCCGTCTCGAATACTGAAAACTAATCGATACTATTTGTTTACAGAAAATCCTAAACAGTCCAATACCAGAACCGCTCAAATCTTGCGCAGCTGGTGCTGCAGAAGAACTAAGGTCCAAGAACCGAAGTCAGGACATCTTACCTTATGACAGGAACCGAGTCATTCTGGCGCCCATACCCACTCGTGATTACTCCACGTATATCAACGCTTCGTTTATAGAAGGTAAGTCTGCTGTAATGTACCACCACACTAATATTATATATTATAAGTTTTAAAAATGAATACTGTTTTATCGAGCGGAAATCTTCGTATGCGAGATGCAGAACTCCATGCATTAGAACTGATAATCCATACAAGACGTCATTAAATGTACTGATTTGGATAAAATTTGGTACCAGAATAGTTTATATCCTTGCTTAACACATAGGCTACTTTTCATCATCATAATTATCATCATCCATCATCATAATCCACGCGGGAGAAACCGCGGGCGCATCTAGTACTAAAATATAACGACCAAAGTATACGGTAAAAAATAAATTGATCTGCCATTTAAATATTCGGTATGCAAGAAAAAGTAGCTATAATTATTGCAAGCAGTAAAATAATGATACAATGCATATTATGCAAAATGGTCAGTAAAATTATTTAATTATGCAGCAAAATGACTACATGATAATATTGATCTGAAACGTAGATAGATACATAGATATTTGTGCAAAGTAGCAATATTAAAACTAAAGTACGATGGGCGGACTTATCGCTAGAAGCGATCTCTTCCATTCAACCTTTGGATGGATAGAAATAATGGAGTGAGAAAGGATGGCGGTGTAACAAATAAAAAAAGGGACATTTCACACCAATTACCTAGCCTCAAACTAGAAAACCTTGTATTACGGGTACTAGACAACGGATAAACATATATAGATACGAACATTACATCCATAACTCGGAAACAAACATTTATGCTCATCACACAAATGCAAATACCTTGCGGGACTCGAACCTGCGACCGTTGGGTGACTTCGCAGTCAGGGTCACTAACCACTTGGCCAACCGTTAAATTAAAATAATAAATAATTAATAACGAATTAAAATATATACATACATACCACTATATACTACAAATATAATTCAACAAATACATACTTATAATATTTAAGAGCAATACCTATGGTAGTTATTTTTTAGGGTTCCAAGCCCATAGGATCTAAAGGGAACCCTATTGTTGTGGCAATGCTGTCTGTCTGTCCATCTGTCAGCGGCATGTAGAACCTAAACGGTATGACTTGGAAACATGACAATTATTTTCGTAACTACTACTTTATAGTTTAACTTTATTGTTTCGAAACTTATGCATGTTGATATTTTATGGATAATCAACGTTTTCTATTTACCAACTAACTATTTTGTGGTTCATTAAATTAATCTCACGACTACTCAAACGAATCTTAAGACTACTCAAAAAAATCTTACGACTACTCAAATGAATCTTACGACTACTCAAAAAAGGACGAAGTACGGAACCTTGAATTTGCGAGTCATGTTTGAGAACTTATTGTTATATGCCGTGCTGGTTGTAGTAAGTTTTCTTTGGTTTCCAGCATACGACAACTCAGAAGGGTTCATCATAACGCAAGACCCGGTGCCCTGCACCATCTCGGACTTCTGGAGACTAGTCTCTGAACACAACGTCTCCACCATTGTTATGCTCAGTGAGGTATGTCCACTAAACACACACCCACTTACCCTCCCTTACACTCACGCGGACACATTATCTTTATAACCGATTCAATCGTTCTGATGTGAAAGTTACACTTATGTCGTTATTAAACTAATTCTTAAGGCCTTCTAACCTATTTGGCACACATACAAGTCGGCCATTTTGAAAAAGTCGCGATTTCGTGGCCACTGATCAAACCTTGATAAATCGATAGAGGACTTCAATACAAACAATCAAGTAAATTCCAAGGCGTTGACAGTGTTAAGAAAAAACAAACATACCTCACCTTACTCTTCCACGTAATAATTTTGAAATCCCGGAAAATTTGTCTTAATAATTTTAAAATGCCGGATTCCCGGAACCATGTCCATATTTACATGTACGTTGACCCTAAATGACCCTAAATCATTCACCTACTCCGATCACTGGTAATGAGGGGTCAATGTACGTAATTCTTCCTGGTCGGCGTTTTTACACTATCACAATTTAATGAGTATACAACATTTCGTGTTTGTTTTGTTAACTGTATAACCGTTGAGTGCAGCAATCATGTTATGTTAATAAAACCGTCTATCATAGTAAAATGAGTCCACAAAATTTCGTGTCTGTGCTGTTGACCGTTGAAGAGTTCCTTTATGTGGAGCTAATCCCGGATGTCGATTCAGGTCATGCTTACTATAAAAATGCATTGTCATCGGAACTGAACCAACATGCAAAAATTCAATTCCGTAGGATAACAGGAACTGGTTCTAAATCAGCTTGCAAGATTTGACCTAAACAATCATACATACATACAAACATCGTAAGTTAAACGAAAGCTTTAGAAAATTGGTTACACTAGTATCCTAAAGAGTCGTATTTCCGATATATTAGAGACTAACTGATGCCTACGGCTTCGCACGCGTAGTCATTTCTCTAGTTTATAAGTATTCTAGTGCTATTCCAGGACCAAACACCAACAATAAAAAAAAAATAAAAAAAAAATTGATCAAAATTCCTTCAGACGTCAAAAATATTTTTATCGATTGCTCAGCTTCTACTCGTCGGATTAAGATACCAAGTACCCCAGTTTTTAAGTCAACCCAAGCTATCCAACGGTGACAACCGCATCGCAATCGATCCACTAGTTTTTACGTGATGTTTTTGCCTTTTCGTACTTATTGCTTTATTATAAGTATAGATTAAAGGAGCATATGACGTGCATCAACGTAGATCAGCTATCTTTGAGCACAAATAACTCAGAAACGTGTCAATTTATTATAAGTATAGATTAAAGGAGCATATGACGTGCATCAACGTAAAAAAACAAAACAACTCAGAAACGTATCAATTTATTATAAGTATAGATTAAAGGAGCATATGACGTGCATCAACGTAAAAAAAACAAAACAACTCAGAAACGTGTCAATTTATTATAAGTATAGATTAAAGGAGCATATGACGTGCATCAACGTAAAAAAACAAAACAAATCAGAAACGTGTCAATTTATTATAAGTATAGATTAAAGGAGCATATGACATGCATCAACGTAAAAAAACAAAACAACTCAGAAACGTGTCAATTTATTATAAGTATAGATTAAAGGAGCATATGACGTGCATCAACGTAAAAAAACAAAACAACTCAGAAACGTTTCAATTTATTATAAGTATAGATTAAAGGAGCATATGACGTGCATCAACGTAAAAAAACAAAACAACTCAGAAACGTGTCAATTTAAGACACTAGTGTTATATTTTTTTGTAACTCCGTCCTCTATCAATTTATTAAGATTTGATCAATGGCCGCGCTTTCGTGACTTTTTTTATAATGGCTTTTGTTGGTAAAACTTATAGGTATAAAATAAATGTATAAAAAAATATAGTCGGGATATATTATATATAAATATATATATTTTATATATATATATATATATATATATATATAAATAATATATCCCGACTATATTTTAAATATATAAATATATTTTTTATTGTATGCAGCTCCATAGTAAAATGTGAAGCACTCTTAGCTACAAAGGCGCGTGTTTCATTTTCATGGACATCAGAAGTGGGATCATTGCATAATTTTTCCAACGAATGAACGTAATTTTCTGATAGGTGTAATAGATGTTATTATTGTATTTACAGCTCGGCGAAGGCAAATGTCCTCGGTACTGGGACGACAACACGGCTCAGTACGATCATATATCGGTACAGTATGAAGAGAGTGAATCCTGCCCGTACTACACGCGGCGGCAATTCAGGGTCAATAACAACAAAGTCGTTGTAAGTATTATCCTATCTCCAATGCTCAGTGTTAATCGTTGTTCTTGGTGTTTGAAGTCTGTAATTTAAACTTTTCGTCCGCCTCTCTAAACAATGTGTCTCGCCAACCATGACCTTTGGTACCGAAACATGGATTCCTATACAGTGAACTACAAAAACAGAGTCACACAAAGACATGTAGCCATAATCTATACTTATAAAAGAAAAGAAGCAATAAGTAACAAAATGTCTGTATAAAGAAGAAAATCTAAATAAAAAACCCAGCATTGACAACGAGCTACTGAACCAGAATATGTAATTTAAAATCGTGTATGTTTGTATGTTTGTTCGCGCATCACGTAAGAACTACCGGGCCGATTGAAATACGGTTGTCACTGTTGGATAGCTTATGCTTTGACTTAAAATCTGATGTACTTTGAAATTCAATCCGACGAGTAGGGCAATCGATAAAAGTAACTAAATAACACCAGTTTACTCGTGATCATGTGACGGTGCCGAAATATCGAATTCAAACAAATAAATTACATGATAAATATCCCATTTCTAATGATAATTGTAACGATAAAAACTATTTGATGACTGAACGAATTTTAATCTAATTTGGGATATTGGTATATTAGGTCTATAATAACACATAGGAATCCCAGAGAAATGACCACGCGCAAGCCGCGGGTACAACTAGTAATAATAATAGAAACCTTTATTCAGGTATCTTAATACTAAGGTTTACAATAACAAAGTGGCATAAGAAGGCGGAGGCCAGGAGTGGGTAGAATGATTGTTGATTAAAACGAAGTATTATTTGCTGAAGTGTCGCTTGTTGTTTGTAGGGTGGGTCCCCGCTGGTGGTGCGACAGCTGCAGTACCAAGGGTGGCCGACGGCGCCGGGCGCCGTGCCCGAGGTGACGCGCGGGCTGGCGGAGCTCGCCGATGCCGCCGCCGCTGCGCTCGCGCCGCCCGCTCCGCCACCCACCATGCTCGTGCACTGCCAGTCAGTACCACTTCTCTAGGAGCCAACTAGCCACACCTTACAATATGTATAGAACTAACGTACAGAATGGCCACTCTCCGCTTCGCGCAATCTGCGTCCACGTCCACAACTCGATGCTCTATCAATGTAAAGGTTCATGACGTGAGCTGTTAATCAGTGTAAGGAAGTCTACATACCAAAGTCACCGACTAAGGGCCAAAACACATAAGATTAAACGCCGCATCGTGGCAAGTTGCGATGTCGCGTCGTGGAAATCTACGACGTGACTCTTCTGTCTTTCAATGAAACTCCACTTCAATGTGCCTTACAGTTGATAAATAGAATATAGCTCACATAGGGAATTACTTCAAGATCCTCAACCTCAAGGATCGGTTCTCGGCTACACTGTTTTTACTGCACATTAATGACCTTTTGAAGCCCGGTACCTTTGGGTATGCAGATGACAGCACTGTGGCTGAGAGACACAGTTCCAGTGCTCAAGCCAGCTGTGACGCTGTCCAGGTTCAGAGAGAGGCTATGGTGGACCGTTAAAATTTTGCCTTAGAAGCCGTGTCCGATTGGGGCGATGCTAACCTAGATAAGTTTAATTCTACTAAAACGCAGACGTGTTTGTTCTCTGCTAAAAAGAGTCCTCTTAACCGATCTACGTCTTTCCGTAGTGTAACAATACCATTAGGCGACCATCTGGAGCTTTTGGGTGTCAAACTCACATCGAACCTGTATTTTGTGTCTTATATTGAAACCAAAGCCAAGGTCTATTTTGTCTAAGGTTAGGCGGTACTTCACGCTGGGACAGCTTTTGAATCTTTAATAAGCACAGGTCCGATCTTGTAGGAGTACTGCTGCCACCTCTGGGACGGTTCTGCCAAGTATCAGCAGGAGGCTTTGGATTCAATTGAGAGACAGCACGTCTCTGAATGAAGCTCATTGGAGATGACACTTTGGTCAAGAGTAAGCGTCAAAGTCTAGCGCATCGACGTGAAGTAGCAAGCCTGTCGGTATTCTACAGATTGCACTATGGAGAGTGTGCACAAGAACTGCACAATCTGGTTCCACCATCACCTTTCCATCACCGTACGGCTAGCTAGACGATCGACAAAGTGCCATCCTTTTATGGTTGAAATACCTCGCACAAGGACGAAGCTTTACGCTTCTTTATTTATTATAAGAATTGCAAAGGAGTGGAATGCCCTGCCCTCGTCAGTGTTTCCGATAAAATATAACCCAGGTGTGTTTAAGTCAAGAGTGAATAGGTATCTACTAGGCAAGCGTGCTACACCTTCGACCACATCACCGCTTTCCATCAGGTGAGATCGTGGTCAAACGATTGAATCATCATCATCATCATCATCATGTCAGCCTTTAGAAGTCCACTGCTGAACATAGGCCTCCCCCAAAGAGCGCCATGACGAGCGATCCTGTGCCACCTCCATCCACCGACTTCCTGCGATGGCTACAATGTCGTCGGTCCATCGTGTGGGGGGTCTCCCCACACTTCGCTTGCTTGTTCGTGGTCGCCATTCGAGAACCTTTATTCCCCAGCGGTTGTCGGTTCTGCGAACTATATGGCCTGCCCATTGCCACTTCAACTTGCAAACTCTGAGAGCTATGTCGGTAACCTTCGTTCTTCTACGGATTTCCTCATTTCTGATTCTATCACGTAGTGAAACACCGAGCATAGCTCTCTCTATTGCACGCTGCGCAACTCTGAGCTTTTGTATGAGACCAATAGTTAGCGACCACGTCTCAGTGCCGTATGTCATCAATGGCAACACGCACTGATTATAAACTTTCGTCTTGAGGCTCTGCGGTATCTGCGACGAGAAGATATGACGTAATTTCCCGAACGCTGCCCATCCGAGTTGGATTCGTCGGTTGACCTCTTTGTCGAAGTTAGATCTACCCAGTTGGATCATCTGACCCAAGTAGACATAGTGATCAACAGCTTCGATAATATCGTTCCAAACATAAATCGGCATGGGTACGACATGGGCATTTGACATGATGTTCGTCTTGCCCATGTTCATTTTTAGACCCACCTGTTGGGAAACAATATTGAGGTCACTGAGCATTGCGCTTACGTCTTCCAGGGTTTCAGCCATGATGACTATATCATCAGTAAATCGAAGGTGAGTGATGTATTCGCCATTGATGTTAACACCAAATCCGTTCCAGTTCAGAAGCTTGAATATATCTTCTAGTGCTAACGATTGAATAGACCGTGATAAAAAAAACGAAGACAGGTATTAAAATCAACGCGGTTGTATGGAGTGTCCGGGATGTATCCATATAAAAATCAGATTACTGATAACCTATTATACACATCTACGGCATGGATTAAACAATCAATAAATATCGCGGTGCAATACGTGATACCGGTCTCAGTATTTATTAAGTCTAGAATCACATAAGACTATAAGTAAGTATTGATTGTGATATTGTCAGTAGGTTTTCAATAGTTGACCAGTAGACGAGCACAATATGGACGTTAAAACTAATGCTATTATTAACATTGAAAGTGGGTAAAAAAAGATATTGGGTTAAAACGTGTATTTCAATGTGCGATAAATATACACATAAAATTATTAAAAGAAATTAAGTTCTCTGATACATAAAGTTGCGGACGTATTTACACATCAATAAATATTGAAGGGAACATGGATATCGCGATATTTACTGTCTGATCCTTGTCTATGGCTGATGACGTGATACGGCTTACTCCGCCAAAACACAATCATACTAGTGTCTCTGCGCGCGGTTATCGACCCGCCGCCGCCGCCGCGGCCGTTGACCCTCGATCAGCAGTTTGATCAGACGCTGTTGTTCCCAGGCTGGGCACGGAGCGCTCGGCACTGTTCGTGGCGCTGTGCATCCTGATCTGCCAGCTGCGCACGGAGCGGCGAGTGGACGTTTGCTGCGTCGCGCGGAAGGTGCGCTCGCAGCGCGTCCGCACCATCGACACCTTTGTAAGTATTGTTGTATTGCATCATGATAAATGTATGGTGGATTATTTATTATAGTGGACCACCGGAAGTGGTCGAAACTATAGTTGGAATAATTAATAATAATTCAACGTGAGTAACTCCCGTGTTTGCCTTTTAAAATTAACAAAATATATTCGGGTTTTTTTCCCCTAATTATATAGCGGTCAGGCAACACACACAAACACTATCCGAGAGCAGGCCTAGTTGCATTCAATGCCACAACTTTTTGTAATACACTGTTTCCATCCACAGTTACACTACGAATTCCTACACCGTGCCATACTGAACTACGCCGAGCTCCACAATCTACTCGAGGACAGTTAAACGTAGGCCCTGGTTATAGTCGCTAAAGTATGGTTCTTTAAATACAGGTGTATCACTACAGTGCATGTTGGTTATTGAAACATTTTATAGAACTTTGAGCCTCTAATATCGTAAGGAGTGCTGTTTTCGAGTTGTAATATTATTTATGAATAAACAAAATGTTTTAATATTGACAGATTCGTAATCCAAAAACATAATTGAAAATTGTAGACACGCTATAAATTGCAAACATATAAATGATGGATAGATTGCCAAATTTTCGGCGAAGACCGAACTAAAATAACGAAATTGGCCGAACTAAAGTTGCGACTTTATACTAGCATGCAACAAAGTACTTGCCTGTAATTAAACCCATGTTTCAGTAATCAACGTCATATCGGAGTTGGCCAAGGCCTATTGGATTTAAACGTTGTTTTATCAATGCCACAGAACTGGCCCGTTCGACCGTTTTTTATAATTTTATACCATAGGTGTTAAGGATACCTTTTGTATATTTGGTAAACTGTCTTCTTACCGGCTCTTTTGTATAGATATTTCTGATTTACTAAAACTGGAATTCACCAATATTTGAACGACGGTTAATCCGATCTAAGTAACGTTTTCGAGTTAAGAGGAAATGCGCAACCAAAAAATTGATTTTTTAACACTAAAGAAATCCACCTCTAGCATGGTTTGCTATTTTGGATAAATTATTTTCTAAAAATAAATAGAATTCTCCGCCTCGAAATATCATTCATATTACCTACTTTTGACCGCCGGCAAATAACGTCTATTTTACAAAATTTTACAACTTTTTTTAAAGAAAGCATAACGTTTCGGCGTTGAATATTCGGTTGATTAACCAAAGTTTAAATGTTGATGAAGGCCATTCTGGATAAAAAATGGTATGCCAGTATGTGTAGGTACAATTTTTGTGCCAGAAAACATGTTTTTTTGTCGGTGGCCGAAAGATTCTTATTATGGAAGTCACCGCGTGTTTGAAGCGGGTTTGGCTTTGTCATTAACGCAAAAGCTTTTATGATGGACCGACCCTACTCTGATTTAAAAGTACGAAGTTTCAGGCTTAGTTTCGGACGATTGATTGGAAATAATATGTTTTTACGAAATTCGAAATTAGACACCGTATGAAAAATGATACTTTATACGAATTTCGTAGAAACAGCGTGAGATAAAAAATAAAGGTGCTCAAGTGATGACCATCTGAAAATAAGCCGAAAGATCGTACTTTAGAATCAGAGTAGGGACTTTGAATGCGAATAGGATAAACGTGGCGCGTCCGGCTTCCTCTCTTACGACTTGGTAATGAAGGAAAGAGAGGCAAATAGCAGCCGTCGTTGTCGGTTGCCGGCTTTATTCTTCTTCTGGCGTAATTTTTTATACATATGTTTTTATGAATTTATTTTGTTATTCTCTATTTCACTAGCATTTATGTGCTAGTCCAAGCCAACCTTTAAGTTTCTATTGACTATTTACGTTAATATATTTTAATATTAGTACAAAAAAAGCTTTTGAATCTAAATATTAGTTTTTTAAACTTAGTAGGTAGGTTTATGTAACAAACAAAACCGCTTCTGCTTATGACCTAGATCCCGCTAAGAACAATATGTTTCGTTAATTGAATAAGTACCTATTAGTGATTTTCTACATATTTTGATGAATTTGAAATTTCTAAATGAATCTCGAGGCACTGTTTTGCTTTAATTATCAAAAATGTATTTTAGAAATTTTAAATTGATCTTTTTATACCTACGGTAGTGTTAGATCTGTATCTATGTTAAGTTAGTTATTTTTTATAATTTTGGTATCATAAATACCAAACAGTAATCATGTCCAAAGAGAAGAGTGCTAGGAGTTAAAATAAAACATGAACATAAAAAATTAAAAACAAATTCTACGTATTTATTTTGATAACGATAAAAGCCATATTTTATTGCATTTTAAAACTTTTTTTTTTAAGTTATTTATAATTATATCAGAGACTATTTGGTGTATCTTAAAAGGTTTTCAAAAAACCTATTTAAAAATAAGGCCAAAAAATATATACCCCAATATAGCACAAATTTTTGTGAGTGCGTGCATACACGGTGCAAATGCATGGAAAGTTTTGTAAATACGTAATTCAGATTTTAGTTCAAATTTAAACAGCGCCGTCTATCTTGTATTTATTACCGAAATTAAAAATAATACTGAAAAAGTTGAGTTAATCTCCGTATAATAAAAAAAAGTATTTACATATGAAATACGTATCGTTGCATTAGTTTTCAGTACACAGCTCTTCAGTGAAGTTTTCGATGTATTTACTATTTTTAATTTCAGTTTTATTTGTATGTTACAATGTATGAGACCAAATATTATGGTCTTGACGTACGACTGTTTATACTTATTTAGGTATACTGTAAGCTATGTAACTAGATTTTGTATGAGCTAAATGAAATATACACTGTATTTTGACTGTTTGAGTGAGTGACATACAATTTTGATGTTTTATATTGAAAACACATGCGCTAATAGTTGATTTTCCTCAAGATTTCTTTCGAAGTGTATGTTGAAAGCCAATCAAAGTTGTGTCTGATAAATGTCAAAGCAATATGGTGACGAGATGATGACCAAAAACCAAAATGTATATAAGATTTGTGCTCTACTAAGTTATTTTCAATGATAACGGTAACTTGTGGTGACAAGCACATTGTTGCTCCCCCTTTCAATGAATTGTTGGTTTCATGTGCCCCTTTGAAATACGAATAATAATATATGCCTTTGTAAAAATACTTAGGTGTGAATTGTCCCATATATATTTACTTTGTTTATATACAGGGCTATTGGTAACTCGACGTATTCCTGGCAGAACGTGGTAGGGGTGCAGCTATGCAACAAATTTAAGCCCCCCAATGTACGGGCGCAAGTTAATAGTTTTTGAGATATACTCCTAGGGCCCTAAAATATTCTTAAACGTTTGAAAGTTCTTGTGTGTAACTTTTTAGTCTACTGAGACGGTAGTCGGGTTTTACTTTTTGAAATTTACTAAACTGCTGCGCGTCTAGTCATGCCGCGATGCTTTTTGCTTTGCTGGACGTGCTTACACCGGTTATAGTGCAACTTAAGATAACCTACCTAGGTGGATCTCCTCAAAATGTGCTGTCATTCTTCTCTGCAATTATGTCATTGTTCTTTCTATGGATTCCGTAACTGTTTATTCTTATTTAAGTTTTTCTTTTATTGGTACCTATATTGCAACTAATTATACAGGATCCACTAAAATAAGTCTTTTACACAATATACGAAACTCCGCGGCTTTGCTTGCGTACAAACTTTGCCTCCCCGTTCACGTTCCGTTAGGGAAGGAATTTCAAAAAATCCCTCCTAAAGCATTCAAGGAATATTTGCTCCAAATTTCAAATCTCTAGATCCACCGGTTTAGGCTGTCTGTCAGTCAGTATGAAACAGCACCGCAGGGCGACCGTGGTTGAGCAATCGTAATGGAATTGTAATCGTTTATGACGTCAATGCACTGTCCGTCCTTGTCATATCGTACGCACAATGACAAGGACGGACAGTGCATTGGTATCGCTATCGGTATAGCTTTGAGTTAGGCGGTCACCGGCCTGTTTTATAGGTAGAGATTTAAAAACGATAGCAATAACGGTCAATGACCATTAGTGAGAAGAATGATATAATTCCTATGAAGAATGACAGAACTTTTTGAGGGGAAACTTCGGGTTTAAAGTATATTCTGTTCTAACATATTAATATCTCAGTATAATTTGTAGATAGTTTTCGTCTATTGATGTTTTTCGGTTTAAGGAATCTGTCTCGATATAAGAATACCTTTATTTATTCATATTTTAATCTTTGATAAATCCTACAAACGATAACGCACAAAATATATCATTAAATTACCCATTTAATTCAGTATAAAACATCACAATTGTATACCTATGAATATTGAAATGTTTCCTTATTAAATATCGTCCATCTGAAATATACGTGTAGAGCTCGGAAAGAATAACTTTATCGATATCGAGTGAAACGTATCAGTTAGAAATCTAAAATCTATTTGTACTGATACTGGCCGAAGTTAGTATTGTATGCAATGCAAGTTTTATGCAAGCACTAAAGTTAATATTATCATCGAGATATACAAGAAGTTTTTCCGATATTCAGACACTGCTTGACATGATTGCGGACAACTATAGAATTGCGTGTTTTTTTTGTTGTATTTTTGCACGTAGGTATTATCATTAATTGCCATTCCAATGTCCATTAATACCGTGGTCATGGCGCTTCGATCAGCATTTTGCGTGGAAACGTAAATATCGATAAAGTTATTCCCTTCACTTCAGCACCCTAAAAGTAGCGTAGATAGAGAAATCTGTCTAAGCAAGCGGTATTATTGGATTTTACGCTTTAAGTCCACTACTTAGAGCTTACTATTCAATGGCACGGAGGAATAAATGTAGAAATATAGGGGGACTTGCGAACACTAAGTATTATTAAGTAACCTTACATTTTGGAAGCTGACTGTATTATTGAAAAAAGTTTTCCTTCGTACTCACCGCCAAGTGATCTCTTAATAACGTGTTCATTTTATTTCTTGTGAAAAGGAACGTGCGAGTCCCGAGAGCGACTGATAGCGAGTGTTTTTTAGCTTTTTATATCAGTAATCTAAACCTAGTAGGGATGTTGATTTTTATATATAAACGGAATCAAAATTAGATAGTAAGATTTAGGTTAGGAAGATCAGAGACAAATAAAAAAAGATGGCGCCGAGTGGAACGAATTCATAGACAATGTAGATAAACACGAAAATACTCTTAATTAGAACAAAATAATATTATAGTTAGCTATAGAGATCTGATAAATAGTTTGAACTATTCCCCTATCAATAGATTTAAAAATGTTTGTTCCACTTGACGCCATTCACAACCTCCAGTAAGGATTGCAAAATTTATTACTTTAATATATAAAAAAATCAAGCTCAGACCGCTTTTAGATTTATACCATGCGCTTTCTTTATATTATATTATTTTTTCAAACCCCTTTTTATATAGTCTAGTTTTTATATTCGGATAAAATTCAATATCGATAAATGTACATCACTATTTTAAGTTTTTGTATTCTTAATATTTAGAAATTATTAATACCAAACGGTACGATACAATTTTGTTTAAATTTGGTATAATTTTAGAAGAAGCTTTATAATTGCACTGGTTTTTAAATAAAATATGTTTTTTAAAAGAACTGCCAAAAAATTGCAAGTAACGAAAGACTTAACCTTTACATGATGAAACCGTTTTAACATGATCATTTTCATTGCAATGGAGAAACTGAAATCAGGCCCCTGAGTATGTGCTCATAATGAAATTCTTTATTATATTACACCACTAACGCTGTACCAAAATAGAGCGTCATGCAAAATCATTATAAGTGAAAGAGTTTTACTAGAGATTTGTAAGCGCAGGCGACGAGACATACGTCGAGGGATGTAAAAATGCAGATGTAATAAACAACGACTGTCGATTAAAACTGTTATGTTTCTTGAAAGAATCTTCAGTAAAGGCTGTATAAGAACTTCCGACTTTTAACTCGACTCAGCAAACTGGCGTAGTAGTAGCAAACCTTAAGCGTTGTTTGTGAAAACATTGCATGATTTATGTACTTCCTTTTTAATTAACAGAAATCAGTAACTATATGTTTGCTGAACTGAGTATAAAAGCGCCATACATACATCGCGGTGGTAGGTTTTGACAGTGAGTACTTTCCTCAATTATGGCGAAAATAATCTCTAACGCACAAACGATATTTGTCAAATATCAGTAAATAAAACTCAATAAAGATGCTCCTACTCTTGAAAATTGCTTGTGTATTTAAGCTCTAGCGCCACTTGCACAGTTGTTATACCTAGCGGCACGTAAGTCTAGCGGTGAACGAAACGTGGCGGGGATCTTGGCACAGTCAACGTTTATATAATGTGTTAAAATGTTGAATACTTTTTATTCCGAAAACTGACTGTGCCAAGATCCCCGCCACGTTTCGTTCACCGCTAGACTTACGTGCCGCTAACTATACATATCTCTCGCAGCGCTGTAAGGACGAAAAAACCGCCTTTATGGTGCTGTATAGGTACTGACTATTAAAGTTATTGCATTATTGCCATGACGAGAATATCGTCGCGAGAGACTCGACGATGTCGCCGTATGCTCAGCAAACATGTAACGCCTCGTTATCGGCTCTACTTGAAATTGATCATTGAATGTAGACTTCAGTATTCCGATTTTAATTTTTATGTAATAAGGTTCATATTCTCGTGCAGCGACACGAATGGAATCAAAACCTTGCACGGAACGGTTTGCCCTTGCTTGTTTATGCTTACTAAATTGTTTCTTTTTAGTAGGGATTAGTAAGGTTTAATTATTTGAGATGAGTCGATTCGTGAACGTGCGTTTGCCATAGAGTTTTGACATCGATTATTATGTATTGACAACAGCAATATTGATAATGATTTGATTTTTTATGTTTTTTATTATTATTTTTTGTAAATAGATAATGCAGGTTCATGTAATTCGATATTTTTGAAAATATACCATTATTTAGAAAGTGGGACTTTTATTTTTTACATTTCCTCTAGATAGCACAACACAATGTATCGTATAATCAAACATGGCAGACGTGAGTAGACATATTGTTATACGATTGAAAAATAAGTTCTTAGCACTTTCGCAAGAGGTGTCATAGTATCAGGCGATGTACGGGAGCAAACTATCATCTAAAAGCCCCTAGTCAACCTCGCCAGCCTTTGGCTCATCCTGCCAAACAACAAAAGCGCCATCGGTCGGTCGTCAGAGCCTCATTTGTGGCTATCGCAGGCTGAAGCTTAATCCGCCGTTCAATAAAAAGGCTAGCCGTTTTACTACACGGCGGCATTTACCAACTATATGTTTGGTCAAGTTTCTGCCGCCTAGCGGCCAATACCTTTGACGAATATTAGCAAGCAGAAGTAGGGGGCCTGCATGTAGTAGTTTAATGTGTTGTGTTCTAAAAATAAATTTAGTTAAGTAATGCTTACTACATAATAAAATGGGATGTTTTTGATCGTATGTATATGGTGAATTGTCAAATCTTCCCATAACTCTCATTAGTTTATCATCAGGGTTTAAAAATGGAGTTAATGATAATAATCTATTTTTTGAAGGCAAAGGTTTGCCTGCTGCGAGGGTGGAATGCTCTAGAGGAAACATTTCACATTAAGCCTGGCTTACAATACAATTATGTGAACTTTGAAGTTCATCATATGTGAGGTTTCCAATAACTTTACTTTGTTTGTTTCGACAATTAGAAACGAATCTATGTATATAGGCTACTATATGTAATAAACGATTGTAGTTCGAATGTTTGTTTATGAGTGTGGAAATTATGTTCCTATTTGTGGTATTTGGTGTTCGTATCTTGTGTAAGATGGCACACTACCTCTGGCAGATCTTGTTTCTCGCTGGCGTTAGGCATAGTAGGCCATGACTCTTCACTTTTTTGCAAAAACTGGGGTACGGTCCACCAGAGCCCGGCGCTGACGAGGTCAGCCTTCCCCCCGCGAGTTACAAGATCCGCTGGATTCTGTTGAGACGGTACGTAGCTCCACGGGCACCCAGCTGTCGTTTCATTGATCTCATTAACGCGATTGCGAACAAATTGCTTTAATTGATTCGTGGATGTTGATAGCCAGCCCAAAACAATTGTGGAGTCACACCAGAACCTGCACCTGACCTGCACTGTTATGGAACTTAACACTTTAGCACACAGTCTTGCACCCATTAGTGCACCACATAATTCAAGCCTTGGCATCATTGTTGGTTTTATGGGAGCCACTCTATTTTTTGAAGCTATAAGTTGAGTGTGTATATTACCGTTGCCTGTAATAGAGCGGGCATACATGCACGTTTCATAAATGCGCTCTGATGAATCAGTAAAAATATGAAACTCTACTGTTTGAAAATCATTTTGTAGAATCCATCGCGGGATTTTGAGGTCATTTAACTGTGATAGTTTACTTGCAAATGAGGTCCATTGTTTAACAATTTCTTCTGGTACCTCATCATCCCAGTCGGCCTTTAATATCCAAAGTCTTTGCATTATTATTTTTGCCTCAACAACCCAAAGGAAGACCAAACCGATAGGGTCATATATATGACCTATTACCGACAAAATGTGTCGTTTCGTGATCTTCTCAGGTATGTCAATATTTATAGAAAAAGACAATGTGTCTGAGTCGCATAACCAATAAAGACCTAGAGTTTATTGGTTATGCGAGTTTTTGAAATAGAGCTGTCTGATAAGTTTTTGATATTATCTTTATTGGTTTCAAATATTTCATTTAAAACTTCTGGGCAGTTAGAGTTAGTCTAGCTTAATGCAGTTAGACAGGAAGAGAGCTTGATTTTCATTATGGGCGTATTATGCTTGTACAGTCTTTATATTGGTGGGATAAAGACTGTACTGAAGCAATTAAATCTCGTAAGGTTGCTGAAGTCACCTTTTGTATGGCTATGACTAGTGAAAATTTCTCTGAATTAACTATAGTAATCGCAAAATCTAAACGCCTCTTTCATAATAAGACACGTGATAGCTGGAAAGTTTTTTGCACTAGCATTGGCCCCGACACTCCTACCTCTCTGATATGGAAGAAGATCCATAGGTATCGTCGTTCGTGGTGTCCTCCTTATCGAAGTTGTTGCCCATCCCAGGCTTGGGCTGACTCCTTCATGGACAAAGTAGCCCCTCAATATTGCCCTCTTCCTTCAGAACTACCATCTCTTTCTAATACTTCATCTATTGAAACATTACATCAACCGTTTTCTTTAAAAGAATTAGAAATAGTTTTAAAATCAGTCAGAGACTCAGCCCCTGGTATGGATGGCTTTCCGTATTATTTTCTATCTAAAGCTAACGTCCGCCTTCATATCTATTATTTGTCTCTTGTTAATATTATTTTTGATTCTGGATATGTTCCAGTTACTTGGAAATCTCAATTCATAATCCCTATTCTTAAACCTGATAAAGATCCGGTAGATCCTAATTCTTACCGCCCTATTGCTCTCTCTTCAGTTTTGGCTAAACTTGCTGAACACTTAATAAAGAACCGCCTTGAGTGGTTCCTGGAAAGTCATGAGCTTCTTGCAAAGTCTCAGTATGGCTTTAGAAAGGGCAAGAGCACTATGTATAGCCTGGGTATATTTACTACCGATATAAGACTTGCCTTTACTCGGAATGAATCTGTTGTTAGTGCTTTCCTAGATATTTCTGCAGCCTATGATGATGTTCAGCTTCCCCTTCTCATGAATAAGCTTAGTCGGTTGAAAATTCCAGTAAAGATAAGTAATTTTGTAATTGACCTTCTTTCAGAGAGATACATATTCCTCCACTGTAGTGACCCCTCGATTTCTTCAACTAGAACCATATGGCGGGGATTACCTCAAGGCTCTGTCCTCAGTCCTCTCCTTTATAACGTCTATACATATTATCTAGAATCCTCAATTGGTCTCTGCCGCATTCTTCAATATGCGGATGACATTCTTTTATATAGTACTCATCATAAAATTAATGATGCTAGTAACTGTATTTCCCTTTCCCTTAAATATTTAAATGTTTGGCTTCATAAAAATGGCTTGGATCTCTCGCCTTCTAAGAGTAATAGCGTTATCTTTTCTGGTAAAAGAAATCTTCCTGATATAAACATTACTGTTAATGAGAGTAGAATTCCAGTTAGAGTCCGTAAAATTCCTCGGTCTCTTGTTGGACAATAAGTTGTCTGGACGTTTGCATTGTGAATATATTACAAATAAGTGTGAGAGGAATCTGAACATTTTAAGGTGTCTGTCGGGAGTATGGTGGGGTGCTCATCCTTATAATCTTAAACTTTTATATAACGCTATAATTCGTAGCGTTCTAGATTATGGTACTTTTCTGCTTGATCCTGCTTGTAGGGTTGGCTTAAGAAAACTTGATTTAATTCAGTCAAAGTCACTTCGGATTATTGCAGGTGCGATGAAGTCCTCTCCAATCAATGCAGGTGGAGTGTGTTGATCCTCCTCTCCATCTTCGCCGACAATTTCTTTCCAACAGATTCTTCTTTCATTTTATTCAATTTTCTAACCATCCTCTTATACCCAAGCTTCAACTTCTCTATCAATACGTTTATACCTACCGTTATTGGAGATGTAAACACCATCCTCTGTTTCTCAAAAGTTTCATAGTTTATAAATTCCTTAAAGACTCTACATACCGGTAACCAAAACTCCCAATTTTTAATTTTGATTACGATATTGTTACCTTTCATCCGCAAATAATTTTAGAGTTTGATATCTGCAAAGGTGACCTTTATGCCGATGAACATTTTCGAGAGATCTTGCACAGGGATTGGCTTGGTTGGCATACAATATTCATAGATGCCTCAAAATTATCGCCAGTTGGATGAGTTGGTTGTGGTGTTTTCCATGCTCAATTCGACATTGTCCAAAAAGTTAAGTGTCCTCCTGAGTCGTCAGTGTTCACCGGTGAATGTTTGGCTATCCTTGAAGCGGTTAAATATGTCCTTCTCTTCAAACTTCGTCGTACTATTATCTTCTCAGATTCACATAGTTCCCTCCAATCTTTGCTTTCTAATCAATTTTCTTCTAAATTTCATCCAATCTTACTTCATATCAAAAAGTCTATTTCTGAATGGACGCAGTTCTTGCCTGGGTGCCTGGGCATGTCGGTCTCTCTGGTAATGAGCGTGTCGATAGAGTGGCCAAGGAAGCAGTTTCTTGTGGCGATAAGATTCCTTTTATAAATTATAGCCAGGACCTTATTTGCCTACCAAAAATAAATATAAATAAATATTTATTAAATTCTTGGTGTATAAACTGGAGATCTTCTAGCAAATACAAAGGTTCTGGTTTTGCTAGAATTCAGCCTGACATCCCTAGTAAACCATGCTTTGCACGGTGGCACTAAAGCAAGCTTTTTACATCTTCAATCATTCGTATGAGGCTGGGTCTCTGTTGTATCCCTACTCATTTCCAAGAGATTCATGTTAAAGATTCTTCAATATGTGAATGTGGTCTTGATGAAGGGGATCTCAATCATATTTTCTTTTCATGTCCGCTACTGAATCATTTCTCATTCTTTCAGTCTCTTATTTCACTAGAAGTTTCATTGCTAACTCATATAACAGAACTTTTATCATCCAATAGTCGTAATATTTATATGTCTTTAGTTCAATTCCTTTCATTAAACAATCTGAAACTTTAATAAGTATTTGTGTATATTGTAGTTTTATAAATTATAGTTCATATGTATTTATGAATATTTAATTCATTTATGTAGGTAGTTCTCCGATGTTTGTAAAATTCATCATATTAATCTGATCTTGTTAACGTTAAAGAACAAGGGCAAAATTTTATGCGAGAAATCTTGCAGTGTCATGAAATATCATTTCTACAGAAATTAAGTAATTATTTTTCTACGATTTTTCAACATAGCTTGTAAGCTAGTAAAATCCAGGTTAACAAATCAAATAAAAGAAACATTAAATTGAAACTTAATTTCCTTCCTACAATGTTTTACCCATAGATTCCAGAACATAGGCAGTATTGGTTTTCCCGTAGACAGAGAAACCATTATACACTTGGTTGTTGTGCCACTTGTGAAATAGAACGATAGGTGGGTGTGCTGCCATTTCAAAACTTTTACCCTGAGTTTAAGCAATCCCAGATTCAATATTAAGTATATTATAGACTATTGATGGTTTATAGAGATATTACAGATTTACGAAAAATGTATGGTCAGAAAGAAAAATTGGGATTTTCAATAATTCTAGGTGTTGTACGATCTTGTTCAATAAAAATATCAAATCTTTATGGGACTAATGTGGATAAGGGTAATAGAAACTTCAGAAAGCTTTTTTTACAATTTCTACAAATATTTTGTCTTGAACATGCTTACAGTATAATAATATTTATATATATACATAGTAGTATATATGACGACTGGTTGGTCTAGTGGCTAGTAACCCTAGGAACAATATCAAATGGTCACGGGTTCGAATCTTGCAAGGGGCAATCATTTGTGTGATAAGCAGAAATGTTTGTTTCCGAGTCATGGATGTTGATAGTCGTATTTATGTATTTTTATCCGTTATCTAGTGCCCATATTACAGGGTATCCTAGTTTGGGGCTAGGTTATTGGTGGAATTGTCCTGAATATATTTATTTATATTTATATACCATTGTCATCCATGGTGGGCCATCCTCAGCGTAAAATAAATAGATTAAATATGGTGTATCATGCATGAAAAATGATACATACATACTGGTGACATGCACCATTATATGTATACCATGGACCTCTATGATGGACCATGATGCTTCATAAAATAATTACTCATTTTGGTATAAACTGATCCGTCATAGTGACCATTGTCTAAAATAGTGCGTTTCAACATAAGAACGCGGTGTCTCGACGAACACATTGCAAAAACACGCCCATAATGAAAATTATTAATTCTCGACCGACCAGCTCTCTTCTTGTCTAACTGCAATAATTCAGACAGGAAGATAGCTGGTCGGTCTCCTTGATAGTGATCAGTTTTTCTTTCTACTATCTTTGTTTGTCACACTTTGAATTTCTGCAATCATTTTGTACTCAAATGTAATCAACTTTTTTAGTACCTACTCTAACTAATATTAATCTCATATAGACTTTTGTTCCACAAAAGGAAAAAGAACGCTCATTTTTGTTAATATTACATTTTTTCTTGCACACTGTACATTTTTTTCCAAAATCTTTAAATTTTAATCAAACTGTCTCCAAAATCCACGGAAGATCTTCTCACATAGTTTGTTTGTTTGTCGTATGAGGTAATGCTGGACCTCTGGTGTCAAAGATTGTCAGGCCGCCTGAGGGCCTCTAACATGGCTCACACCACACAGTTTTGATGTATGTAGCTCTAATTAGGTTAGGGTTAGGGCATTTAAGTAGTTGTGCCTTTGCTCTCTTGAATAAACTTTCTATTCTGTATACATATTAACAACATTGTACGATATTACATTAAATTGAATTTACTATTGATACAAATGAGAACCATTGCAATTAAATCATTTTAATAATAAAAAATGTGTAGTTTGGGCACAGAATACTAAAAAGGTCTAGAGAATTTTCATTTCGAATGCAAGCAACACACTAAGCTGAATTATTTTTCTCACAATCCATTCAAAACTATGGCGAACTGACATTTTTTTAGCACAGAAGTGTGCTGACCTTGAAAAAACCGGCACGTGACCTGCAACAAAAAATCATATCATTCTGTCTCATTTCTTCACAAGACCTATGCATATGTTGTTCTCTTTCTTGTATGACTGCGATGGAAGCAATCTAGTTGTCTATTGGTTTCTCTGTCTACGGGTTTTGCTGGCGTTGTTGAATGCCCAATGGGTGAAAAAAAGAGATGATACAATGACGGTTCCGGTTTGGACGTCAAAATCGTCAATACAGTATACTTCCCGGTTTTTTGAACCAAAGGAGGTTGAATTACGCTTACTTTCCACCTGGTTTATTAAGGCAAAGGAGGTTGAATTACACTTACTGGCCTTTTATCAGAAAGCATAATTCAGCCTCCTTGCGTTAAACAGAATAATACATAATACAAAATGGTGCGTCAATATAAAACGTATAAAACCTATAAACAAAACATATTTGCAAAGAGAATACAATGCATTTTAATTTATGGAGGAAGTAAGTAAGGAATTACGGTTAGGTTATGGTTGTTAAATATTTGTGGTAATATTAGATGACTGTTTCACAGTGAAACAACAACATCATATCTAAACATACCGTTTTTTTAATCTTGCTAGGCAGTAACAGCTTCATAATAATTATTATTCAAAAGGCTAGCCTGGTAAGTTGTGGTAAGCATAGGTAAGTTGAGTACTTAATTGCCTACCTAGTTATGCAGATAAAATGATTAAAATCTCTAAGACTTGTTCTAAAAATCGTTAACAGTAACATAATTCACAAAACTTTGAAGCCTGATAACAATTATTCCTGGCTTCCCCAATAAAAAAATCTTAGTCTAATAATCTCAGAAAATGATGCTAAATTACTAGCGATATTTTTGGCCTAAAGACGCCGTGAATTTTAGTGACATAAAATCATGTATCCGCCATTGTTCTTTCCTGTACTAGTAAATTATTTATAAACTTTTTGACGCGAAGCTACATGACTCTGGCAGAAATGTCAAAAAGACAATTGCCAAAAAAAAAAACAAATACAATCCAAGTTCAACCAAAACAAATTTAAAATAATTGTAGCAAAGAAAATTGACTGATTTTCTTGATAATGGTGAATTATTGTTGCGTTTTCGGCTGCGGCCGTAACAGTAAGAGTAGTAAACAGTTATATTACTATAGCGTACCGAAGGAACCTCGTCGGTGAGTGAAATGTATCCAGTCCAGCACCTATCAGATTTTTTGTTGTGACAAGAAGAACTATGGAAGAACCAATTTTATACTTTTGTAATATATCCACAGTCAAGAACAATGGCTAGAATCAGCTGGCAGGGTGGATTTGCTGGATAAGCCGCCGGAAAAGCGGATTTTGTATAGATTCTGTTCCCGACACTTTTCGCCTACCAGCTTTAAAAACAAGCATTTGTGTGCAGATGCCGTACCTACTCTGTTTCTTCCTGGGTCTGGGATAGAAGGCGAGTCTAATTAAATTACGTTTAGATGATATTTTTAATCACATCAATCCATCTACACTACATAAATCGTAGAAACAAGCACCCGCAAAAACAACTGAAATCATAAAGGAAACTACTTTAAACCGCATCGCACATGTAATGAATGACTCAACACAGACTTTACTCAAGCATTACTTTTTACTGATCTCTAAGATCTTGTCTTAACACAGCCCATTAAAAAAACTCATTGTGTACATAACTCATTAACTGGCACACAAAAAGGGCCGACATCTGGCCTAATTGCGTAAAAGAGCGTGCTCATCAAAGTAACAAATTCGCGGCTTAAAACTCACTATAGTTATGTTTTTTAAAGAAGAAAGCCAATGCATCAAAACAAGGGTGTGTATTTTTTGTTTTCCAAGCTTCTGTGTGGCCCAACACATAAGTATAATACGTGCCACGAAAGATGAGACTTGACGAGGGTCAGTAGTGGGGAGGTTGCGCATGTATAGTTGTGTACGAAATAGTTATCCATAATTAGTAAATCTATTCAGGGATTTTTGACGACATTCAGAATAATGTGTATAGCAAAACTATATTACAATTCATCACAATATTTATTACGAAATAATAAAGTTAAAGGTAAAAACTGGCACATTGTCCTAGTAAATTATCGTTTTCGTCAGATGACGGTGAGGAAGTACCTGAGTCACTGTCTGGCAAAATGTCCGTACCCGTCAAATTAACAATTATGTGATCACTTACGTATGTAAAAGTTTTTTTTTATCACATGAAGATTTCCATTTGGTCCCATTTAATTTGCTTTTCTGTTACTAAGTCTATCATACATTTGAGGTTCCATTGCACATCCTTACTATGTACTTACTTAACCTTTTATTGAAGCCCCCATTTCGGTTGGATTTAAATCAGGGTGGTATGGGGATAATCACAATACGTCATGACCGTGTTCAGATAGTATTTTGTCAATGCTGAATGTCTTATAATGTCCTTTATGTATTTTTATCTATTTGTACAATTGTGGTTTAAGCATATCCTGAGTGTAGGGAATTCCTTTTTGGGTTAGCCATGATTGCATATCTGCTTTCACAAAGTTGCACTCGTATACAACACCACAAACAAAGTAGAAATTTATAAACACAGGTTGAACTCGTCTGTACTGCGGAGGAGTCAAGCGGTATGTGCGCGGGGCGAGGAGAACAGGAGGCAACTACCGTGCAGTGCCGTACCGCACCTCCCGCGCTCTTTCCGACCTGAAAATCATTTACTGTGCAAGACAAACCATGTGGTGTGTCAAGTCTCATCTTTCGTGGCGCTTATTGTACCCTTTGTTTTTATCCATGTACTAACCAAAAACAGTACTTTGTACAAGAACCTGGTTTTTGGAATCTATATATTTATGTATATATATATTTATGGCCAATCATTGGCCCCTTTTTGTGTTAATCTATATTATAGTATTAGTATTAAATTATATTACTAAATCATATTTCGACCATAATATTATCTACTCATTCAATAAATATAGTATCCACACCAATATGTAAAAGTGAAACATTGTCTGTTTGTTAGTTTGGGTAGTTTTAATGCCAAAACGGCTGATCTGCTTTCGATGAAACTTTGTTAATAGGTACTGTACAATATAGAGACCAACATAGGATACTTTTTATCCTGGAAAATGGTAAAATAAAATTTTGAAAATAAAATATATTTAAAAAAAAAAGTGAGCGTGTGTGTATATGTGTGTGTAATATTCATTCCATAAGAATATAAAATTATGTCCTCTAGCTGCTGATAATAAATTAAATTCGAATTTTCAAATCGTGATAGGTACTTAGAAAGTAAGGGTTCAGAGAAACTAGTTTTTATAGTCTTGCTCATTAAAATATCTTGACTTCCGCTATATTACTATTGTTTATTATGTGCTTGCGGTGGCTCTGTGTACCGGGTCACCCCCTTCCCTCTAATGTGTTTCTTATTGTATTTGTAACCCCCGAACAAAGACACGGGTGTTATAAGTTTAGGGTTGTGTATCACTGTATGTGTGTGTTGGTGTGTGTGTCTGTCTGTGGCATGTGGATCGATTTTGATGCGGTTTTTGTTTTTACTATTTGAAAGCTGATGTGATCGAGATGGTGTTTTAGTTATATGGGGGCTTAGGAGGGAATGGGGCCCCCCCGTTCTCTCCTAAGCCCCCATATAACTAAAGCATATAAAGCATATGAGAATCATAGCTCCCAAACGAATGGACCAATTTTGATGTGTTTTTTTCTGTTTGAAAGCTGATGTGATTGGATAGGGGATGACGGGGGGGGGGGGGAGGTGAGAATCGTAGCTTCTAAACAAATGGACCCATTTAGCTGCCGTTTTTAATGTTTCAAAGCTAAGGTAAACGAGATAGTTCAGTTCTTAGCTATAATGGGGGGTGGGGGATCGGCGGTTTTTTTTTTGTTCTTCTTATTAGTTTGATGATTGTGGGACAAACATGTCATTGGCATTTTTATTTATTTTATTTAACATTTACATGTGTATTAATTATTATAATTTGTCATTTAAAAAATATATATAAAGAATTATCAAAAATTGAGAAAATGACATCCCTGTAGAGTTTCTTGGTGCTCTTTTTTCCAACGGGACTATTTCCGAAGCACCGGTAGAGTCCGAAGGGTATTTCCTGTTCCTGTGCGAGATTCAACTTGAGTCGGCATATGTAAGAGAAAGTTCCGTTTTCAAACTCAAAGCATTCTTAGTTTACCTAATTTTATTGATTTGATCTTCATATAATTTGTTTTATTTTCGTTCGTGTATTGACTTGTAAATGTGCTATGTCATGGATTATAATAATTCTGTGTTATAATGCACACGCCAAGCGTGCGCAATCCGCACTGTCGTATGATGCGGGCCCTCACACACCTTGCTATGTCATGGATTATAATAATTCTGTGTTATAATGCACACGCCAAGCGTGCGCAATCCGCACTGACGTATGATGCGGGCCTCACACACCTTGCTATGTCATGGATTATAGTAATTCTGTGTTATAATGCACACGCCAAGCGTGCGCAATCCGCACTGACGTATGATGCGGGCCTCACACACCTTGCTATGTCATGGATTATAATAATTCTGTGTTATAATGCACACGCCAAGCGTGCGCAATCCGCACTGACGTATGATGCGGGCGTCACACACCTTGCTATGTCATGGATTATAGTAATTCTGTGTTATAATGCACACGCCAAGCGTGCGCAATCCGCACTGACGTATGATGCGGGCCTCACACACCTTGCTATGTCATGGATTATAATAATTCTGTGTTATAATGCACACGCCAAGCGTGCGCAATCCGCACTGACGTATGATGCGGGCCTCACACACCTTGCTATGTCATGGATTATAATAATTCTGTGTTATAATGCACACGCCAAGCGTGCGCAATCCGCACTGACGTATGATGCGGGCCCTCACACACCTTGCTATGTCATGGATTATAATAATTCTGTGTTATAGTGCACACGCCAAGCGTGCGCAATCCGCACTGACGTATGATGCGGGCGTCACACGCCTAGCGTGTGCGGCCGCACTGTCGTTGATCGCGAAAGCCATTGCGGCTAAACATACCCAGTGCGTAATTTTTAGCACTGAGGGAGAAGTACCTTTTAAGGTCCGCAGTGAATGTGTTAATTTTGTAATGTGCTGTAACCCAAATAAAGGTCACTTTCGTGACTTGTGAGAATGTAATGTGTAACGTACCTTAAGTGGCGTTGTTACAATTGAGTGGCATATTTTTTGTGTAGGTCACTTCTAGGAGTAGGATTCTTTACACCCCCTTAGACTTATGAATCTGTGCTGTGTTAAGTTATCCATTAATTCTATTTTTAAATAATCTTTGCAGAACCAGCAGATGAACCTAATGAAGAGGAGAAAACTCACCCCAACATTTCATGCAACAATTGTGGTAACCGCATCACAGGATTTCGATACAAGTGTGTCTCGTGCCGAGGATATGATCTCTGCTCCCGCTGTGAGATGACGGAGGCACATTCCCAGCACTTTATGCTTCGGATACCAGCGCCTGCTAAGTTTGTAAGAGCAAAAATGTGACTCAAGCTGAATATTATTCATTAGCTCATAGAAATTTCACATACTCAAATTTTTGACTTTCAAGTAACTATAAACTCAAAATTTCCAAATGATGTGGTTGGTTTCCAAAACCTAAATTTTCAATAATATCATCTTTATTATTGAAAATTTAGGTTTTTTATTAGAATTTCGCATGGTTTTCATCTAAAATAAATCTTCAAAATTTTTTTTAGAAAAAAATTGAGGCCATGGTAAAGAAATGGCAGGAATACTGCAAAAAAAGAGATTCAGACAAAAACGAGAACTCCAGTGATGACGAACCGATCACAAAGTATGTTAAAAACTATGACAGTGGAGTAGACCTTTCTGAAGACGTTAAAGAGACAATACGGAACGAAGTGACAAGGGTTTTATCCCAGAAAAGTGTTAATCAGAAGAAGAAGAAAAGAGTAACATCCCGAAAAAGGCCCTCGGAGAACGAACAGCCAAGCAAAATGCAGAAGATTGAAACGGTTGACTTATCAGCCCTATTCTCTAATGCACCAGAGATGGTGTTTGCAGATATTAATGAAATTCACAGTGTGGGTGGCAGCCAGCAGATGGATGTCAAAAATGAGTTGCCCATCAATTTTGAGTCTAATTTAGGTATGTTGTTGCAATTTTCTTTATCACTTAAAGGAAAATTGTATAACTACTTGTTGATAAACTCTAACACCAGAGACCAGCACTACCTCAAACAAGAAGCAGGCAAGAAATTTTATGACTATAACTAAGTAGTGGCTCTGTGAGCTGTAGACCTCGCGAGCACTAACTTATATGCAAACAATCTAGCGTTGCACAGTAGCGCCATCTAGTTAACTTATTGTAAAATTAACATTAATAACCAAGGTTCTCCATCAATCCTTACCTAGTAGGCAAAGGGCTGATTCCACTGGAAGAAACCTAAAAGTGAGAAATTTACTGCATTTTTAGGAGCTATTCTGCTCATCACGCCGAAGGTCCTCATCAGATCTTCACCAAATTTTTAAGAGATAATCTTAAAGTACGAACCATCGAAATCGGATCTAATAAGGCGGAGATATTCAGTAGCCTCCTTTTTGCCCCTTTTTGGATGAAATACCCCCGCAATCAAAAATCCCCGACGACGAAAAGAATACTAAAAATTCGTTAAATCTGTATACCAAGTTTCGTCTAGACGTATCCCAGGGCACTGTAATGACATAGTGAGGATAACTGTTTTTTTCCTAAACGTAGGCCTGCATTTTGGTGAAAGGACCGACCTGTATTAAGCTGATGTAGCTACTAGCACCTACGAAACTAGCACAGAATAAATAATAGTACCACTAGACCGGGCTAAGAAGCAATATTAGAAACAGAAAAGTATTTTATCTTCATAGTGTGGTACCAAACGCGGCTTGTATGTGCCAGTATGCACGTACTACAGCACGCACACTAGGACAAATATCTGGCCCATGAAGCCCTAGCCGTGCCCTAGCCGCGTCAGCCGCGTGATAGGTCACTGCACCGACCGCGTGTTTTATTTATTTACGACTATCTACAGCAACTGTAAAAAAAACCGTCTCGTCGTACAATGTCACGTTCTCAAAATGTTACAATGTCGTAGAAAGTCACATTATCAAGATGTCTCGTTCGCTGTTTCTCACGCTCGCATAATTTCCCGTTCGCTGTTTGTTACGTTCGCAATATGTCACGCCCGTATAATGTCCCGTTCGCATGGTGTCAAATTAGCGTAATTTTCTCGTAATTCGTTCATGCTGAAGTAATAGATCTCATCGACATCTTCGATTTGGATGACAGCTGTCAAACTTAAACGCGCTTCAACTCATGATATACATTCTGTTTTTTGAACTAAACAGTGTTATAATATATATTTTTTCCCATTGAAACCCCGCGTTGGCTCCGCACAATGAGAGTTTTCGCCATTTATTATCTATGGCGGCGCGTGTTAGACCGTATGCGCTCGACATCTTCGATTTGGATGACAGCTGTCAAACTTAAACGCGCTTCAACTCATGATATACATTCTGTTTTTTGAACTAAACAGTGTTATAATATATATTTTTTCCCATTGAAACCCCGCGTTGGCTCGGCACAATGAGAGTTTTCGCCATTTATTATCTATGGCGGCGCGTGTTAGACCGTATGCGCGCCAATTCGCTATGGACTGGATTTTGGCGCCATAATTTACTTTACATTAGTACCTAACTAATTTAATGTGTTTTACAAAAAAAAGTTTTATATTGTTTAAAACTGTCCGACAGCAGTGTTAGTGAGGAGAATTTGACTCTACCATCACGGTAACAGCAACGAATATGACGAACGAGCTTTTACCAGAAAAATCAAGAAATTGAGACGTCATATTTTTTTTCATTAAATTTATGCTCCTATTGGATGAGTGTAGATAAAGTAGGGTATGAAACGGCACATAACTAGTTATTAAAAAACTCGCCTATGTTTTAATGCCCCTTATTATGCAACCGTTTCATAAACTAGTATTTTTTCCTTGTGTATGTTAAGGTTTTACTTGCTATTTTAGATGGGAAATAGGTATTGCGTTTTCGATAAATCTAAAACCGTTGACGACGCGGTTAAACGCGGGTTTATAATTTAGCCTCAACTAATGAGAAACTAAAACATTTCACGTCGTAACTGGAAATGTTAGGTTTTGTTTATTTGATATTGTAATTAAACAATCGTGAAAACTGTATCCGTCCCTATTACGTATTGTATTTTATAATAATATTAAACACATAGGTACATAACTCTTTGGTTCAATTTGTCAGTGGCTACATATGTTCAGCCAATCACAGGCGGAGTTTTGTACAGATCCGCTAAACCGTTGAGGAAGGAACGGAAAATAAGTTTCACGCGACCACAGCGGCAATAATATTTCGCGTCATTTTGCCTTTAGTAACTATGAATTATTCCATATGCCGATGCATACATAGACATTTGACATAAGATTCAAAATGCTTTAACCAGTTAAAAAACTTACGAGATTTTGACAATGCTGGGCATACTGGTTAGAGTAGATATTTAAATTCCGCAGAGGTACCTGTGCAAGTGGGCCTGAGTACAGAACCCCTATTAACTTATATCCAACAGTTCCAATACCAGCTCTGAATAAAATTGTAATACTGTTCTATCAAAGAAACAGACAAAATATAGGTACTCTAGGAAATATTAAATACGAATTTATGCTTTAATCTTGTAAACCCTTTGTAAAACATTATTTCTTTCTTTATTTTATTAGGTGCATGTAACAAATTATGGAAATTACAATGATAAAGATAACAATATGGTATACAATAAATTACGAACAATTCCATAATCCAAAAATACATTCACACAGCATGCTATAAAAGGATTGTACCTAACTTCTATTGAATTCATGGGCAAGCAATCACTCTTTAATGTATTCTTACAGAGCCTGGACTGCCAATGCTACAAATGAAACTAACTGAGGATCTATCTGAGCTGATGATGGAAGTCAGCGATCAAAAAACTATGTATTAAATACTGAGCTGCAAGGGGTGAAACTCAAGAAGCATCCACACAAAACCTCAAGAACTTTTTAGTCTTACATTTATAGGTAATAAAAAAAAACAGAAATGTGAATGGAATTTTAATTTCATGTCAGTTGCGTTTCGGTTCATGTCCTTTCTCAAGTTTTTTTTCTTATTATGTTCAATTCGTTATTACAAACTTAATATTAAACAACAACAAAAATGTTAGTATAGGCACAGTTATAGGTATGTTTTATACAAATCAACAAAAGACTAAATAAATAAAGTATTTAGGTACTAACATTAAATCTATAAGTAAGTAATATAAAATAATAAAAAATTACATCCAAGATTGTAATTTTTTTCAAGAAACAAGGCATAAGTTCAAAAACCGACTATGGACTATGGTTGGTGTATTAGTGACACTATATCTGAAGACGAATCGATTGACACCTCGCTTGTGAAAATCAAACAATTAGGGGCGACGCTTTGATGGAACATCCACATACCATAGATACATACATACATAAATAATGCTATTAAACTCATTACCCTTCACTTGCTTTGCTGTAGTCGGGTAAGAAGCTTTAACTAAGGAATCCTATGTATGTACTTTTTGTAGACTTTTTATACAACATCTTTAGAAATTATGGGATCAGAGAAACTAGTTTTTATAGTCATACTCACTAATATGTCTTGACTTGAGGCGGCTCTGTCACTCCCTTCCCTCTAAAATGGTTGAGGGCTGGTACACAAGTCATACTCGTGAACTGGTGCTGCTTGTGGGGACTGGTCCAGCCTGGTTTCTTAAGAGTCATTTGTATTTTTAATAGACTTCACAAAAGGAGACGGTTATATGTTCGGCTGTATTATCAGTGTGATTAATCTGAGATGTCTCATTGACACTTTTATCTTTTGTATTTGACATTTACATCTATTTATTATAATTTCTGACATTTAATAATTATTTTTTGACAAAAACGTGAACAACCGACTTAAACGCTCATACTTCGCGAACACTCAAACCAAATTTTTCTTAGTATTGGAACTGGTTAAGAAAACTACTGAACCGATTTTGATAAAATTTCTATGAGACCAATCGCGCCGTATTTATACAACGAAGCGCACGTCCCGTGCTTTCTGGAAAACTCGTAGGTACTCGCTCATTGCGCCACCCAAAATCTAATGTTTTTATTTTGGGAAAAAGACATCATGAGCTGAGGTGTCAACAAATGAATAAGTTTTATTGTTATATTCCCACATTATAAGAAAGGTCATTTTGAGAAAAGAACATCATGAGCTGAGACGATCAGATTTGATCTAACAGCATTGTAGCAAGATTTATAGGTTTTACTTTGCTTTGCCTCAAATTATAAAGAAATTTTACAAAAAATATTTGTTTAATTGCTGTGGAGTGTGAACTGCTGAATTCCACACAACATACACAAGAAATTAAACAAAAGTAATGAAATTCTCCACATGCTTCCAGTATATTATGTATTTTATCATTTTCTTATAGTATAATGATGTAAATAAATAAGTGATAAGTTTTACAATTTTTGTGACCATTGTGACATCGGTGGAAGTGCAAGATATTCTAATTATGACCTGTCTACTTCGGATGATGCTAATTCTATACTGTCCTGAAATTCAGCCTGCAGATACAAAGGCATTCGTCCCTTAGCCATTTTTTCTCTTTTATGAACTCGCAACTCATGTCTCATTAAAGCTTTCTTTGTGCCATACTTATTCCCACACAGTCTACAGCTGTACTCTTTAATACCAGCATGGTCAGCTCTTAAATGAACATCCAAATCCCGCCGAGTATAGAATCCTCGGCTACATTCAATACATTTGAAAGGTTTATCTTTTTTGTGGGTCAGTAAATGCCTGTTCAGATTGCTTCGGGTAATGAATCTGAACTCACATTTATCACAAGCGAATGGTTTATCTCCAGAATGTGTCCGCATATGAATCTTCAGAGATTCCATAAATCGACCTCTGTAAGGACACACTTGGCATTGAAATGGTAAGTCGGTACTGTGTAGTTGCAGATGCCTGATTAAGTTATCTTTTCTATAAAGTTTACCACAAACTTCACACACAAGATGAGATGCTGACTGGTGCCTTGCCAAATGTTTCTCGTACAGCTGCGGAGTCAATAACTTCAGACATATTCTGCATTGTATGCGGATATTCTTATGCTTTTTAATTTTTTTATGAGCCGTATATGCTTCTAATGTCTTTAAGTTTAATTTACAGGTTTTACACTTATATTTGCTATTAATAGCTTGTTCCGTTGTTTCGGATCCATTTCCAGATTCATCTTCACTTATTATAGGAGTGTTGTGAGCTGTAGTAAAGGATTTGCGCAATATTTCGTCACTTTCTCGTGCTGATTTTATAAATAAAACGGCTCCCTTCAATAGGGAATGGCAGTCTTCACATATATGCTTTGGATACTCGTCATGTTCGTTTACTTCCACACCACTGATAGTTCTAATGGTATTGGGAAGATCAAACGCAAATTCTGCTCCGTACATAGGAATAAACCCTTGATTTAAACAAATTCTGCACCTATTATTTCGATCTTCAGTATTCGATTTATGAAGTTTAATAAATACAGGATTTTTAACACTTTTTGATAGCAGCCCTTTCCTTCGCTCTTTTCTTAACATTTTCAACATGAAATATTTTGCTGCCATGTGTTGAAAATTATACCACAAACCACAAATTAATTCTTGTAATGAAACTAAAAAAGTTATGTATCGATCTTAAATTAACATTGCTACATCCCCGTATTCCCCGTACTTAGATCCTATATATTTTAGTTTGATATTACTACCATAGTATGTTTAATAAATCGTACTACCCTCTTAACCTCATAAATATAATTGTTAATATCTGTGGTTAATATACTCTTTGGCCGTATGCCGGTTATTCCCTTGCGAGCTAATTTCACGCAATCGGTAAGTAGTGTACATTAAATAGCAAGGTTTACAAGTCAAAATCCATAGCAATATAGAAAAGTGAAACGTTAGGCGCGTTCCACATAAAGCAAAATGCTAGCAATGTTAATGTTAAGTTAACTTTTTTGGCCCCAATGTCGTTCCACAAGCCCTCCGATGCTAGCACAAATAACAAACGTCAAACGTTCCAGTTCCACAATGCAAAATGTTAACATTTCTAGCTTCGGAAACTAGCATCGTTAGACCCATGGGCCCGTTCACATAAACGTTCGCGGACGCACGGATCACCCGCGCGTACACTCGAAATCGTTCACGGCGTCGTCCGGGCGTTCGCCTGGGTCATCCGAAAAATAGTAGTGGAGGGGAGGAATAGTATGAAACTGACAGTTGTACGTGGACGTCCAAAGTCGTGCACGATCTCCGGATGATCGAGCGATAATCGCACGGATGATTCGAGCGTGTAAGTGAACACAGCCCTGCGGCCCGCAGCCCGATTACATAACTTGGCTTCAATCGAATTCTCAGTATCGCAACCACTAATGCCTTGCGATAGAGTCGAAATTGCTATGAAAAAAGTGATAATCCGATTGTAACCAAGTTCTGTAACTGTGGCCCAATTAGAGAACTTGGTTACAATCAGATTATCACTTTTTTCATAGCAATTTTGACTCTATCGCAAGGCATTAGTGGTTGCGATATTGAGAATTCGATTGAAGCCAAGTTATGTGGTCGGACCGCTGGTGTGGGTTCCAAATGCTACTTTTTGACAAGTGTCAAAATCTAGCGGCAGAGCATGTAATTTTAAATTTAAAAAAAAAGTTTTGCGGTATGTAGTTTAGGATTTTCGATAATTCTTTCCATTTCCCAGAGCGCGTTCACTTACTACGTTAGCATGAAACATGAAACTGACAGTTGTCAGTTCTATGTGGACGTCCAAAGTCGTTCACTAACTCCGGTGGCCCAATTCCATAACTTGGCTACAATCGAATTATCACTTTTTTCATAGCAAATTCGACTCTATCGCAAGGCATTAGTGGTTGCGATACTGAGAATACGATTGAAGCCAAGTTATGGAATAGGGCTGCCGATGATCGAGCGATAATCGCGCGGATGATCCGTGCGTCCTCGAACGTAGTAAGTGAACGCGCCCCTAGTTCTAAATTACTTGGGATGAGGGAACGGTGTTACAAAAGCAAATAGAACAGCACAGCAATTCCATAACTTGGCTACAATCGGATTATCACTTTTTTCATAGCAAATTCGACTCTATCGCAAGGCATTAGTGGCTGCGATACTGAGAATTCGATTGAAGCCAAGTTATGAAATCGGGCTGCAGTGGACCTATTATAGAACTTCGCTTCAATCAGATTGTCACTTTTTTTCATAGGATAATCGAGTCTATCGCAAAGCATTATTGAATTTGACGGCTTGAAACCGTCATGATCAACATTACGTAATCGCACTGCTGGGGCCCGACCACAGAACTTGGCTTCAATCGCAAAGCATTATTGAATTTGACGGCTTGAAACCGTCATGATCAACATTACGTAATCGCACTGCAGGGGCCCGACCACAGAACTTGGCTTCAAGCAGATTGTCACTTTTTTCATAGCAAAATCGACTCTATCGCAAAGCATTATTGAATTTGAAGGCTTGAAACCGCACGATCAACATTACGTAATCGCACTGCAGTAGTGCATGTGTATCTATCAAGGGCTGTGTTCACTTCCTTTGCTCGGCTAGCATCACAGAACTTGGCATTATTATATTGCAGGGGATGTGTATCATCTCGAATGCAGGGAATACAATAAAATCGTGGCGTGGGTGGCGTTTTGGGCTGTTTCGATTGCCATTTTTGACACTAATGGTCCTTTCCAAACCGAACTTTTTTAGGTAATAAAGTAGCTTTTCTGATGTCAAATTTAACTGTCATTTCCAAAGCGAGCGCTGATCGAAACATATTTAGCGTTTTTAACCTTCGAACATATATCCAATTGAGATGTTAATGCAAGGCGTTCCCCTCTGCTGGCCATATGGCACGACTTGGCCATACACGTTATATAAAAATATTTCACTCAACCGCGGCCATTCGATATCGTTTCCTGTCGCAAAGCAGAGCTCCGTGAAAATGGTGAATTGAGCGGTATTTTTGTGCAGAAGGCGATCAGCAACATCAAACTTACGGGAACCGCTATTCCCTATCACAAGTAATTGTTATTTATGTGAATTGGGCTTGTAATTTTGTATAATTTTTTATTCAAATGAACTACCAGTTGCGACAGATTAGCGTCAGTTTTACGACGCCATCATCTTGGTAGAAGGTGTAGTGCGGGGACAAGTTGAGTAAAATTGATTGATTGAATGATGGAATGAACGTTAAATTATCTCTAAATGTGGAGTGTTAGTAACTTTTTCGATTATTTTGTAATTGCAGGGACGTATTGAGTCGTGCGTTCACGCCAATTTAGTATGACGTGAAGGGGAGAGAACGCGCGTCGTGCGTACTCTTCGTTTCCGAGAAATAGACATTGCGATCGCCTAGGAGGCAATCATTAGTATTAGATGATTTGAATGATTTATTTATTTATTTATTTATTTATTAGCACACAAAACAGAGCGTAATCATTAAATGATAAAATTTTAGGTGTAAGTGTAGATTACATTCCAAATAATATGTATGCCTAGAAGCTTATTAGTTTAAATTTTATCTAATACTATCGCTAGAGAGGACATTATTACATGTTATAAAAATATTTAATTTAACCATTACAATGTTATGGTTCAAATAAATTGCTCCTAATTTGCTTCTGGAACTGATATAATTTAAGGTGAAATATATTGATGTCTCTGTTGGAGACAAGGATTTCGTTGTATTGGCGACACATCCTAACTATTGGGTTATAATAAGAGATATTGTTAGAAGAAACTTGAAGGTTGAAAATATTATAATTTCGATTTTGGAGCCTGAAACGAGTATTGAAATTTAAGAGGGAAAGAAGGGCAGGGGAATCCAACTATTTTATGAAGCAGCACAAGGTCATTATACTTGCGACGGCCCTCTAGAGGAGTCACATGAAAATAATCTAAACGTTCCCTGTACGACAATAGTGTACGTCCCATGCCACACCTATAGCTGAGGATATTTAGAGATCGCTTTTGAATGCGTTCGATTCGATCACTGTGAACATTGTAGAAAGGAGACCAGATTGATGAGTTGTACTCCAGAATACTACGTATGAGTGTATAATAAAGATAAATAAAGCTTTTTATTTTACGAAATTGTTTTGTGGACCGCGATATAAATCCAAGTAGCCGAGAGCTCCGCTCGACGATGTGGTCATAGTGATTATGAAATGAAAGCTTTTCATCGAAAAATACACCCAGATCCTTCGCAACATTCTTACTCGTGAGAACTTCACCTTGTAGGGAATAATTTAGGGATGATTGTATGACTTAGATTGGATTATTAGATTGTATGAAAGTACCTCTAGTACTCGTATAATTATTATTTTGCATAGTTATTTAGAAAAAGTAGAGGTTTGCCTGTTATTTTCATATAAGTTTGTAAAATTTTAATAAAGAAGTAGTTTTTTGTTTTATTCCAAAAGTAGCCTGCCAGGCGATCATTAGTAGTAAGCGGTAATATATTTATATTAGTACTCTAGGGTTAAAAGTGTTTTAATCTACATTTAAAAAGCGATATGCTATTTACTCACTAAACACTTACAACGCTGAAATTTTGCGTGTTAGTATCATATAAGTCGTAGACGATAATTACGAATGGATGTTACAAATGGGCCGGATTAAGAGAGTGAAAAATAAGTTCCGAGTTTCTATTTAAGTTCATGTTATTTAAGTTATGGACACAACTCAACGTTTGGTATTAAGTTAATAGTTTAGATAATTCTAAACAATTCGGTTTAATATTATTTTTCAAGTATTTTAAAATTATAAAATCATAGCTTTAGCCCGCGGCTTTGTCCGCGTGGACTACAGTTTATTTCGTAAAAAACATCCCATGTTCTTCTAGGATATTGAAAACCAATGCAAAAGTATAGACTATATTACAGCGAGTAATCAACATTTTCCAATATTCCCGTGGAAACTTACTATTTTCCGGGATAAAAAGAATTTTATTTTTTATTCCAGGGTACAAGCTATCTCCATTCAAAATTTCATCAAATCCATCTAGCCATTATCGCGTTAAAACTCCCCAAACAAACAAACATACAACGTGTTACTTTTATATACTGGTGTGGATTGCTAGAGCTTCCTCTAGGTCTTTTGTCCTATTCTTGACCTCAAAGATCTGGAATTATTGCCAGTGTCCGTTATTTTTTTATTATTCATTTCAAGGGAAAAAGCGCCGAAGTATACACCACTAATTTCAAATTACCAAAAAAAAATGGGCAATGCAGCAGTGGTAATGCAATCTAAATATACAGTCAGAACTTTTGAATACATAACAGTGTAGAATTTATTAAAAGCTGAAGTTTTCGGAAATCCTTCCATAAATTATGGACACAAACAAAAAATACAAAATATACAATAATGAATGAAATCACATAATGCGCGTGAGTATTGAAAACATATCTTTCCTGCTCATTCTCTCATTTCTGCACGTTCAATTATTACCTCTTCTTACACGTGACCATTCTATCAGTGAAAAGTCGTAAACAAGATACGCAAAGGTCGTAGAGAGACTATCAAGAGGTACTTGTACTATTATTTATTCAGTGATGAAGGACTGTCAGTAGGTACGGGTAAGTTAGGAAGTAACTACATACGAAATAAAATAGGAAATGTAGTATAAAAATACTTTAATTGATTAATTCTAACTTTTACGTCATTCTTTTACGGGTTTAGGACCGGCAAAATCACTTTATTTACTAGGTATGTAGGTATTGAATTGTTTCGGATTTAAATTACAATACTTAGGTATCACATTCTTACAAGGTTAAATCAAAATGTAAGTTATTATTTTGGCGTAGGTATTTAAAAAGTCAGAATTATTTTCATTATTGCGTAATGTCATAAAAATGACTAGGCTTTTCACCTCGTCAAAAGCGTCTATGATGCACTGTTTTAACTTTTAACACTCGCAGTGTCCGGTTACTCACATAAACACACCGATTATTTCGTGTTCGTTCCATAGAGAGAAGTCCAGAGCGTGGTAATGGTCAACACCACCACGACCAATCCAACTGTTTCCGAATTGGTTGTTTAGGTATTTATTCCTGATATTCTGTGATAGTGTGGACGACACCATCGTCCGGAGAAAGATTAAATTACTTTCTTGCGGCGTCAGTACGTATCGTAAGTAATGAAACACCCGTGATTAACATAAACATCAATACCCGTGACCATGGCCCGATGCGAAAGGCGCGTGCGATGCGACTAATTAGACATACATTACATAATTGTTTACTTTTGGAAGAAAGGAATAGACAGACGACGCGGACGGCGGCAGGTGCGGGGCGGTGGTTCGTGGCCTTGCCTTGAGCCTTTAAGTGCTTATGAATGATCACATATCGGGCGCTTGTACCTTGCCTAGCTTTATTGAATGAACATGCGAGAATTCATTTTTTGTACGAATTAAAGTAGACGTTTGACCAATTATTGTGTTTTTTGTAGGATAATTTTTAGATACCGTCTTTTATTATTTTTTCAGCATGGATGTACTGAGTTCGCAGTAGATACAGCTGTTTTTTTGGTAATTTAAAAATAGTGGTGTATAATGTCGCCGAAGTATATAATGTCATGGAAAAGTTCATGAGTATCAGACAGGGAAACTCACGTGAAGGTTTGCATTAATAAATAAATTCACCAAGTAGTGAAAATTCGCTCCACGAGGGTTTTGTTGAAAATAGGGAACTCTAAAATATAGATATTTTAGGGTATATCGCTTGAATTAATATAGGAAGTACTTACCCCTTATTTTTTTATTTATCTCAGGTTGTCGAAAATTCCGTACAATACTTAATGTACATAAATATCTTTAAATAAACTTAAATTATAAATAGCTATATATTTTCATCTCGTTAACATAAAAGATAACATAAAGAAGAGAACCGTAGACATAAGTATTTAGTAAAACCACGTTCATTTCATTCGTTCATTCATTTATCGTTCAGGTTTACCGGTCTTTGTGAATGCCCATCATTAAAGATTATCATAGTGTGCGTCTAAACACTGCGTAACTATGTTGTATTTTATAACTGTGTGCGTACTTTATGATGGTTTGCGAGATTGTTTTAGTGTGCGTTTACATGAATAAGATTTTGATTTGCACGTGTGTAATGCGTGTTTACCTCGTCCCCCGTAAAAATTGGCAGAAAATAATGTTTGCGGATTAAAACGTTAGTATCTCCATTGGATATATGCTCGAAATTTTTAGCTGTTATTTTCGATCATTTTGTATCAAAACTAACGGCCCCTAGGTCTTTATTTTTATATTCTGATTTGATCCGCACGACTAGTGCATTTAGCCAGGGTCAAGAGTTGTTTTTGTTTTTTCACTACATCTGAATAATCGTCTGAAAATTAAATAATCGTCTGTGTGGTGAAAATTAACTAGCGAGGGTTCGCTGAACGGAGTCATAGGTTTATCTGTCAAATTCAATTGTCGATTTGTCAAATTTATGTTCAGTAGCTTAATTTATGTCCCATAAATCATTTTTATATTATATTCGTTGTACAGAATTTATGTTACTGCATTATTATAAATATAGATAGTATTTACGAATAAAACAATCAACAAATTGAATCTAACCACGAATCGAATGACAAACAGCTGTCATTCTGACAGCAGACTAAAATTTAGCGACCTCAAAAGCTCGCTAAAATTTATCCTAGCCAGGCGAAAACTTATACCAGCGGACGCCCGTGAACGGGCAGATTAAATTTTAGTCGGTTTAATTTTTCGCCTCGCGGTGTGCTTGAACGGGGTGTTTGAAGTTTAGTCAGTTTAAATTTTATACTGGATAATTGACTTAAACGCACCCCTGGGTGCATATAAATGAACCCAAATCTTAAATCATTCATTCTTGACACTCTCCTACACAAACGAGGCATCAAAGAGTGATTATATCCTTGTCAATGGTTGGCTTCGTATTATTGGCCGTGTAATATTGGTCGTACAATACCGGTACGAGCTGATATTACGCGTCCAGTAATTGGAAGCCTGTACACGTATTATTGGTTGCGTAATACTGGCCGTGCATTATCAACCCAGACCGATTTTGTACGGGCAATAATACACGGCCAGTATTAGCCGTCCAAATATTACGAGTCCATGTACACGTAATATCAGGCCATGTAATACTGGCTGTACAATACTGGTTGTACATTATTTTGGTCGTATATTATCGTCTCCCAAAATAAAGATCTTCGTGAACGCAACAGGAGATGCAGTCATAGACAACTGCACATTACTCCGTGGATGCAGTCGAATTCGATTAGTTGTAGAAAACGAATCGAACCCTCAAATCGATTGTTCTGAATAGCTCGAAAATATACTAGATCGAGAACTATATCTAGAGGTTATATAAATATATTAGATCGAGAACTATATCTAGAGGTTCTGAATCGGGTGGTGGGCATGTTAGGTTTGTTAGCTGCATACGGGGGCAGGAATAACCATCCAAATATTTCGAATCCATGTGCACGTAATATCAGGCCGTGTATTATCGGCCGTACAATATTGGCCTGGTGGTATAATCTACATTATTGTCTCTCCTTTCCTTCCTTTTGTCTTTTGTGAACTGAACTGAACGGAACTGCACAGCTATTATTTATTCTGTGACTGAAGTGAAGAGAGAAATAAATAAATAGTAATTTTATTAATTTAAGTGAAAGATTTATGGAAATAATATAAAAGATCTTCAAATTGTTAGAATCTATTCAATGTAACTTTTCATGCAGTTACATCGTCACCAGTTGCAGTGGTTACCTACTGCAGAGCGCAATGTTGAGTGCAAATTGCAAAGTGACTGAGATTTAATTCTAATGTGCTACACTGAATACATGTCACCATGGAGACCGGGCCACTACACAATCCCAAATTAGGGTCAGATTCGCAGGATTCTGATGATCTACACCAGCCGGGGGCGTCTGCCTTTGAAACAGTAAGTGACACAAAACCTTACTTTACTGTTACTACATGTTTATAAATCGTGAGATTGTCGCTATCACGTACTTTAGTGCTATTTTTACATCTAACAGGCATACATAACAGGACTTTATTATGTTTTCGGTAAATAAAAAAACGAAAAGAAATTTACAAAAGATTAAACAGTCATCATAGTATGTTTATTTACCTACAAACATTATGACATCAGGGTTTTCTCGGCTGGAGTCACTGGCCCATGCCATTGAATTCATAGTCATTAAGTAATCATATTATTAGGGTAGGATTGTACATTGCCGCCCCATGATTTTTGGGGAGGAAGGGACTGGGGGGAGGGGCAGATCCCTCCTGTGAAGAAAAGTATTGGAATGCACCTCAACCTCTTTGCCTTGCTACGAGGGAGGATTGAAAAGTAGTGGGCCTAACCAAGAAAATAAACACATAATAAATCAGTAATATTATTATTTTTGTAAGTTGTAGAAAGGTTAGGGAGGGTGGGAGGGGGAGGGGGGTGGGGAGACTAATCTTGTAATGCTAACTGCAAAATGGTTCAAACATTCATAACCTCTTATTCCATTAGTACCTCAAATATAATTTGTTCATACACACATGTATTCATGAAAAACCTACTAAAAGCATTTAAAGGGAATACGTCTCCATACAAATTTTACTGTGAATACCATCTATATAACATGCAAAACTGACTAAACAACTAGCTAGTTTTTTCTATTTATGTTGAAGGTTGGTAACAAGTAAAACAAGCTAGCTAACGAGCTGCACAAACTTAATCATAACTTTCGTAATATCGAGATTTCTGGCACATAATATTTCCTGAGAGTATACAAAACATAATCTAAAAAAAGTATTGCTATAATATATGAGCAGTTACTGACGTGTTGCATGCAGTTTAATTAAACACAAACATTGTAAAAGGATTTTCTCAAAATTAACTTCACAGCTTTTATCAAGTTTTCACAGTAAACCCTTGATATATAATCAGAATACAGTCAGACCAGTCGTATTGTGTGAGTTGCATGATGTTGGTCATAAAAATCCCAGAGGAACAACTTAAAATTGTCCAAAACCTGGTATATAATATATATATATCCAATTATATTACCTGTGGGTAGCCCTTTTATATACTTAATATGAATAACACATTAAAATTCAAACTCAATTATGTATTTATTACCAAAACAGAATTCTTAATTACAGTCGGTGATCAAGTTCTCAACCAGTGGTTTGAAACCAGGCAAGAATGTGCCGCTAACTACAAAAGGTGTAGAAAATGCCAAGAAGAGACTTCGAGCATTCTCTATCCAAAAGAAGTCTTCCTTGTCTCCAGTTTCTGTTCCTAAGCCTGTCAGTTCTGGAGGTATGTGCATTCATAATTATGTTTGAATACTAAGCTCTGCCAATGTTGCCATGCTGGGGAATTCCCCAAACTTAAAAATCTCAATAAATGTTAGTACAAGGTACTAACATTAGATTTATACATTAATACCTAACTGTGCCCTGTGGCTTTGCCCGTGTGGACACTTTTCTGGGGCATAAGTATCCTGTATGTTATTCCAGGACCAAAAGTACCTATAAACTACAAATATTCTCCAAATATTCTGTTGATTGCTCGGCTTCTACTCATTGGACTGAGATTTTAAGTCTAAACTTAAGCTATCATTAGTGAAAACCATGTTATTACCAGACTGCACAACGCAAAGGCCCGGTAATGTGTTTATCAGCCTATGTATGTATGTATGTTTCTTTGTGGCATTATATACACCAAACACGTGGTCCGGTTTTGATGATACTTACGTCTTAATCTTGCGAGTGCTACTAAAGACATGACATTAATCAAAACTCAATATGGCGCCAACCAGACACCATATTGTGAAAAAGAAAAACTGAAAATCAACGAACTATGTCAAGTGGGGTATCATTGAATAGGTATTTGAAAATCATCTTTAGGTTTCATGCAACTTGATTGAGGTAAATAAATATAAATTTTTTTCAGTGCGATTATGTCCCGTTTAATATATAACTATGAAATCTAATATTCCATTGCCTGACATATTCTGTAACAACAGACGCGCAAGTCGACGGGTCCTGGGAAGTGAACCACGTTTGCCGCCAAGGATATGAGGCAAGGAATTGCCGCATCTTGTCCCAATCTATGATTTAATTCAACGCCTGTCTTGTAATTTTCTTTTATACGCTGATGATTTGAAGATCTTCAACGTATTTACAAAAGTTGATGATTGTCAAGCTCTACAAAATGATTTGAACACTGGTACTGAACGGTGTACAAATATTAATAAGTGTTTTACCATTTCGCTTACAAATAAGTGCCATAAAATCATTAATGGCCATTTACTAAATCGTTCATACATTGCTAAAGATTTGGGCGTTTTATTTTGTTTTACTTTACGATAAGTTTTCATTACGTGTGTACTTTCAATACATTGTATCAAAAGCCAACCAACTTCTTGGTTTCGTCTTCAGGTCAACAAAAGGTTTTAAAAACCTCGTGATTTGTTGTAACTTCTCTTTGCTTTGGTGGGAAGTGTTTTAGAATATGGTAGTCCAATTTGGTCTCCAAACTACAAGGTTCATATCAATGAAGTTGAACGAATTCAGATGAAATGCCTTAGAATGTTCAGTTATTGACAGCAACCGCGTCGCTTAAGTCTTGATTACAAGGAGAGGCTGTCTAAAGTTAATGTTCAATCACTAGAGTTACGTCGCACATACTTTGATTTAGTCTTATCTTTACAAAATAATTCATAATACATATAATTTATTCCCCAGAGTTGTCTGAAATCTCATTCAGTATTAGATTCAGAGCACATAAATCTTATGAAACAATATTTCTTATTACAATCCATTAACTAGAATGGCTCGTTAGTACTACCAATTAGCAACAAATAATATGAAACTTGTCATCTTTAGTCCCAAATTAAGCATTTTTGTAAAAATTATTAAGTTCTTCTATTTTAATAATTTGGCTATCCCAGACGCTAAACAGCGCGTTGTCTTGTTATATCCAAACCATATCTATCTATCTAATCAGCCCGTATCCACCCACTGCTGAGTATAGGCCTCCTCTCGTTCACGCCAGTCTTTCCGGTCCTGTGCTAATCTAATCCATTGGACCCCAGCATACCTCACAATGTCATCTGACCATCGGGCGGGTGGTCTGCCTCGAGGTCTTAACCATATCATTATCATAATATTTTTTATTTTGTTTATGTTGCATGTCTGCATCATCACGTCATTGTTAATGTTGGGCATGTAGGCAGTTTTCTAATTTGTATTATCTACCTAGAAAATGACAATGTTCATATTCTCCCTGGATAATGTATGTACTATGTATTGTCTTTGTCTTCAACCTACCTATTTTGAACATGTTTATATCAGTGTTGCTCCTTATGGTTGCTCTGAACATGTTTATATCAGTGTTGCTCCTTATGGTTGATCTGATTAGCTTTAAAAAGACAGTATTTTTGCTATTTTTTATATATTTTTATTGTAATGTATTTTGTGCGTCTAAACAAATACATAAATAAATAAAATAATCCTCTGAGTTTTATCTCCAAACGCGTCTTGACCAGTCAGTGATTAGAGAGTCAGTGTTAAGAGGTGGGGATACTGACGGAGTATCTGTCTGGTTCAGTCGACATCAGCAGGTCGCGACAGTTGGAAGTGTCACAGTTACGGTCGGGTACTCGAGTCGGCCCTTGGACCAGCTGAGAGAGATCTAACAGGGCAAGCTTTCGCGTCTTTCTTCCAGCGTGGTCGGTTTTCGTTATGGTGGGCGTTAAAATTCCCCAAAAACACCAAATGAGCAGATTGGTGACGCTGTTGGCCCACTCCTGCCGCCTCACTGAAATAGTTCGCCAATAAAGTATCCACTGTGAGAGTGGCACACACTGGCATAAATAATTTTCTCCATGGCCGTGTCCACCAGCACCCAAATCACTGAGAAGTAAGGGTGCAGCTCAAGATTTGAGAGACAACACGCAGACAGCATAGTCATCACGCGGGCTATACACAGACGCCGGCCGGCGTTTGAGATAAAAAGTGCTCCAAGACAGCCTGGGAAATCCAAGCATGCCCTATCAGCTGGACATCCTATCTGCGTCTCCGACAAGAAGAACGAGATCTGGAGACCTCTAAGAAAGAGGGACTTAGAGGTCTCCAGATGATAGTGGACCGGTTGGAGATTGGAGTGAATCCCACAAATATTCGCAAGATCCACTTTGAGCGTGAGGACGTTCATCTGCCGTTTAAACTTATTTCTTCTTTGAACTTTTGACGGTGGTGTAAAACAATACAATAAATTATGCAAAATAAAAATGACTATAAGTACATAGATATTTAATAAACTACATAAAACCATACTTACCTAAATGTCAATTGAAAATAATGTAATGATTAAAAAAATAGTACACCTATAGTTATATTTTTAGTAGCTACATTAGCGTCAACGCTTAACGCTTAACATTATTTTTTAACCAATCATGATATTATGTTAACATACAATAATATTGATATCGGATTATGCTGATATTGTGTTGGTGAATTGTATTGGTTGGTAACAAACAACTTTAATAAAATAACTAACTAGACTGTACTTGAACAGAATCGCACGCATGTGTGCAGCGTAGGGATGTAGCGTGCACACAAGCACAACCGCGGCGGGCGCGCGCGCGGTGCGGTGGTATAGCGGGAGGGTGTGCCCCGGCCTCTCACCTCTCCAAAGCCCGCTTACACCTAAAATTAGCTACTGCGCAGCGCCTTGCGCCTAAATTCAAAGCCGCCATAAAGATTGGTTCCTACTCTATAACTGCCTTGATTACACGCTTACGTTTTTCGCATATTCTATCTCGCTCTTATTTTATGCTGCTTTATCCCCAAAGCAGTACCTGCGCATTAACAGAGCCTAACTTCACAAACATAAAGATTGGCTGCGACTACTATAAATAGGCTGATAAGCACAATACCCTCAGCTGAGTCGGGTAAGAAGTGTAGGTGGCCTGCTTTGTTAAAATAATTAAGTGCGTCCGGCGTACCACATGGCAATGAGAGTACTAGGCGGAGTTAAATCATTCAAAAAACAACATAATTGTACAGACTTTTTGTTATTACTGCCTATTAGATTCTCATTCTTCAAAGTTTTGTTCACTAACAAAACAAATGCCTTTCGTAACCACTATCTCACTTGTATGTTTCCGATGCAGGAGCCACAGTATTCATTGGCAAGTTGACTGGTGTGAAGATTCAGCCTAAAAATGAACCCGACCCAGCTGCAGAACAGAAGAAACTGCCCAAACCACCGAAGCCCGGAGCAAAACAAATGCAAGGTAACCAAGTACAAATAAAACTAACAAGTAAATCAAGGTGTCCTTTGATAGGATGTTTTCCATTGACTGGTAACGGCACTAATAAGGCTACGTGCGCATGCGGCGGCCAGTATTTATTCGCTGGTCGCTTGGCGCTAAATGCGCGCGAGTTTTAAATGTATGAAATATGGTTCTCGTTGGCCGCCGCGGCCTGGCCGTCTAATAGCACAGGTTTGGCATGGCACCCAAATATCTCTGCGCAGGTCAAAATCAGCACCCAAAATCTGTACCGACAACTCTAACATGACTCCTTAGGCTCCTTAGTTTATATCTAAAAAGTTTCATAATGATGAATTATTATTAGTTAATCTGTTGAATGTAATATAATAATTTATAATTGTTTTATGTTAACAGTAGGTGTATTATTATTATTATTTTGTATGTATTATTGTATGGTAATAAATATGTATGTAATTTGTATTGTTCATTATATATGTAGGTATATTTTTATAATTCTGCACATTACCATCCTTTGTAACAGCCTATGTGTCTCTATTCAGCCTACGGTTGCCTGGAACAGATCGCTGCTTAGTGATAAGGATGCCGATTGTTCTATGCTAAAACTTGATTATTGTATCATCAATTTCATTTCTTGTGCAATAAAGAGTTATCTATCTATCTAATTATTGACGTGTAAAAATGCTGGATTGGAAAGGAATGGGCATTATTATCAATGTCGAGAACATTGCACATTTATAATTTGCCGTTGATATCGTCCTTATGGCGGAGTCGCTGCCAGACTTGCAAAGCTTGCTGATGCATCTAGATGCATTGCTCCCGGAATGAACACAGATAAACTTTGAGTTAGGGGTCACCTGCCAGATAAACCATTTATTCATAATTTGTTTTAAAACTATATGTCAAGAAAATCACAAATGGTAAATATATTAAAATACATTAAATCTGGTAACACATAAAACAATAAATTAAATGTCAAATAATATAATAATAAATAATCATTTAAAATATCTCATTTCGGTACGGTCAAAGTATTCGTCAATATTGTAAAACGCTTTTTCGACGAGCCAGGATATCAGTTTAAACTTAAATGTGCTAAAATAGATAAGTCAAATATCGTGTTTGACGATTTTGTTGACACGGAAACGATCGTGGTGAATGGTGTACATCTTGAAGTTGTCCAAGAATATGTTTATCTAGGGAAAATTTTGCAATTGAGTAAGAACAACTTTGAGAGGGAAGCCAATAGAAGAATTCAGCTATGTTTAGTGATCGGCAAGCTACGTCAAGTCTTGTCGTCGACCATACCCCAATGCCTAAAAACAAGTCTTCAATCAGTGCGTCCTACCGTCATGTCATGACCTACGGAGCCGAAACGTGGACACTCACGGTCAGACTAATCCACAAAGAGTAACATTATTGGCATATCTACTAAATTGTTTCCTACAGATTGACACTAGTTGTATCAATCAATAGATAAAAAATATAAGAAAAATTATATAAAAAAATAAAAACCTTATTTGAAAATATAAGATTAATATACTGGTTGTCCCAGGAAGTAGTCATAAGTGGAGGTCCCGAGGTAGAGCAACCCCAGGTGCACCCGAATATACTGGTTGTCCCAGGAAGTAGTCATAAGTGGAGGTCCCGAGGTAGAGCAACCCCAGGTGCACCCGAATATACTGGTTGTCCCAGGAAGTAGTCATAAGTGGAGGTCCCGAGGTAGAGCAACCCCAGGTGCACCAGAATATACTGGTTGTCCCAGGAAGTAGTCATAAGTGGAGGTCCCGAGGTAGAGCAACCCCAGGTGCACCCGAATATACTGGTTGTCCCAGGAAGTAGTTATAAGTGGAGGTCCCGAGGTAGAGCAACCCCAGGTGCACCCGAATATACTGGTTGTCCCAGGAAGTAGTTATAAGTGGAGGTCCCGAGGTAGAGCAACCCCAGGTGCACCCGAATATACTGGTTGTCCCAGGAAGTAGTTATAAGTGGAGGTCCCGAGGTAGAGCAACCCCAGGTGCACCCGAATATACTGGTTGTCCCAGGAAGTAGTTATAAGTGGAGGTCCCGAGGTAGAGCAACCCCAGGTGCACCCGAATATACTGGTTGTCCCAGGAAGTAGTTATAAGTGGAGGTCCCGAGGTAGAGCAACCCCAGGTGCACCCGAATATACTGGTTGTCCCAGGAAGTAGTTATAAGTGGAGGTCCCGAGGTAGAGCAACCCCAGGTGCACCCGAATATACTGGTTGTCCCAGGAAGTAGTTATAAGTGGAGGTCCCGAGGTAGAGCAACCCCAGGTGCACCCGAATATACTGGTTGTCCCAGGAAGTAGTTATAAGTGGAGGTCCCGAGGTAGAGCAACCCCAGGTGCACCCGCATAACCCCCACGTACCTATGTTCCACGATTTTAGAGTTATTTTTAGGGAGATTTTTTATAGCACGTTTTTGTTTATAGTTTTACAATAAATTTATTCACATTTTTTTTTTTCAAAAATGGTGGATGTTTAGGCTCCATGCAAAAATGTTATATAGTCTTTAAGGTCGCTCAGCGAGCTATGGAGAGAGCTATGCTTGGAATTTCTATGAAGGACAAGATTCGTAATGAAGTGATCCGACAGAGAACCAAGGTACCCGACATAGCTCTAAGGATAAGCGCACATTTCCCGAAGAACCAATAACCGTTGGAGTAGACGAGTTCTCAAGTGGAGACCATGATTCGGCAAACGTAGTGTAGGACGCCCCGTGGCCAAGTAGAGTGAGGACCTCGAAAAGCGTCTACAAAAACCTGGATGCAGAGAGCTGAAGACCGAGGTCAGTGCCGTGCATTAGGAAAAATCTCATAACCCATTTACAAATCCTAATAAGTTCAATACCAGCCACGCTACTATCGCTTATTCGAACTTCGAAAGATACATGAAACTTTTTCTATAGCATAATAATACTAACATTGACATCCACAGAGTCCTACATGAGAACTCAGAAGAAAACCCTGGCAGAGATCGAGGACATGAAACGGAAGATGGAGCTGGTCGAACTTGGAATACCGCTGGGGCTTATATGTCCAGCACCTAACAGCGACAAAGCCATGCCCACTAAGGCCATGCCGCCAATAAAGTCTTTCATAGGTATGTTTGGCTGTTTTCACTGTAATGTTCTTATTTCATGTTCGGCGTTTAAAATATTATCACTAGAAAAATAGGATATTTACCAAGGAACACCAAAAAAAGTAGAAAAAGAGGGTAGACTTTTTCAGTATGCTCTTAAGGTGAATCCATCTCATGAGTTTCACTAGATGTTGCTAATGTCATTATTATCTAAATTTATTTATTTGGGCCTTAAATTGCAGTCAGGTTATATTTAAAACTTTATTCGCGGTTAAAACACCATACGATGTTAATGTTAGATCTATAGTTTTCATTGTCATACTAATATTTTAACCGTATTCGTTCCCTAAAAAATATTTTTCAATACGTCAATATCGGAACCCAAATTTATAAGGAACGACTATGGTTAAAATATTATATTTACAAATGAAACTTACGATTAAATATAATCATTACACTGTAGTATAGCCACCAATTAAGTTTTTAATTGATCTGATTGCAATTAAAAGCAAAAAAATAATAATTATGCACATATTGTCATTTAGCGCCATCTAGTTAAACTCATGTCGTGAACAATCCACCTTAACCCTTGGTAGACGAGCACGCGCGCCTAAGACCCGCCGGTTAGAGCCCGCCAAGCGCGGCTCTAGAAATTTACCGCGTAAATATTTCATTATGTGGTACTGTTCTTGGAAGCCTTCAAGTACTTCAACGATACCAAAATGTTGGTAGCTAGAAATTGTTTCCAAAGTATATAATAATATCCAGTTTCTAGTGTTAATATTTCAAGTGTTAGAAGTCATGATCAACATGTTTTCAAACTTTCATACTAATGCTAAACTCAAAAGAAATGGGATAATTCCGCTTAAATAATTCATTTTGTTTTGCTTGAAATACAATGGGCCGCACAGAAAGCAGGTCACTCAAAAAGAAAACTCAATCATTTCCAAAATATTGGAACTAGCTGTATGAAATAAAGAGACAATTTTATAGTGCCTACATAAAAGTCATAAAAAATCAAGATGAAGTTTATTTCACTAGATTTCTAATTCTACGTTTAAGTATTTTGTATTGCCACCGAGAGCTGCCAATAAAGCTGTTATACGTTTGACATGCTTTTCACTAGGTTTCTGAACCGTAGCTAAATTATAATAATTTACTTTATTATTTATGCTTTTTAATACAATCACCAAAAAATAAATATTTTACAATGAAATAAACTTTAATTTAGTTTTTATTTTAAAAGGATTGCTCAGATATTTGACAAGTTATCGCATGTTTTATTACCGACCCGCTTTCGTTCCGGCCCAGTGTAATTAAAACTTGAAAGTAAAATAGGCCAGAAGCACACATACAATCATGGATGTAGAATCAGAATGGATAGAGCTATAGATCCGCCGGCCATTCATTCGCATTCGTGTCCAATTTTGACCTCCTAGGAGGCCACAACATTGCAGCCCGTGTGCATATAAAGTGAAATTCTACTGAAATATCTTTGCTAAGACTAGACATTCTATCAAAATAGTGAAACTATTTTCTGTTGTGCTGTGTTTTGTCCATCAAGAACAGCAAAATAGTGAAACTATGTTCTGTTGTGCTGTGTTTTGTCCATCAAGAACAGCAAAAGGTAGAGTAAAAGATCCGGAATTATCATTTCACAGGTATGTTTTACTGGCTATTATTATCTTAAATATCGAAGTTTCAAATCAAAAATGTATTTCACATTGAGAATACATATTATTAACATCATAAAATAAACCCGTGGTGATAATTAAAACTCATAGAAAATACACCAACGTAAAATGGACACGCTACCTTAGCTTTCCCTCCGTCCATTCTGATTCTAGGTCTATGCATACAATATATTGACGAATATGATAATGCAATATTTTGTTAATATAACAAACAAATTGCTAATATTATTGTATGTACGAACCCAGCCTTAGAGATGAGATATGCTAATAAATAATGGAACATCAAGCCTTGAAGTTTCTCCTATTTTATTCAGTTTATTTTAAGCTTTTTAAATGTGCATATCTCTCCTCGCCGTATTTGTGAATGCTACTAAATTTACTTAATTTAACCGACAGGAACACCAAAATTTCCTCGCTTGAATCATTTTCTCGTGAAATGTAGGTTCGAACTACAATAAGTGAAGCTGAATCGGCTTTAGCCGTTGAGAAACAGAGTTAGGCGGAGCTGAATCGGTTTCAACCGTACAGAAACAACAGTAGACCAAGCTAAATCGGTTTCAGCCGTTCTGAAACAGCAGTTTCTTTGTGTCGTTCGTACTCGGACCTTTACGACGACGTTGTTATAACGTTAGGGACGATGCTCAGAGCATCCCACTGGCTTGGCAGTCCGAAAGGGTTCAGTGATCCCGCCTGCTATAATAGCCCAGCCTTAAAAAGTTAAGAGGTTTCCAGTGACCTTATTTGAATCTGTTAAATTTATTACCCGAGCACGGCGAAACAAGGGAAGGCAATGAAGTTAACAATATATGTTTGTATGTATGTGGATGTTCCACCATGGTCCGATTTTCACAAGCGAGATTTCAATCGATTCGTCTACATTGCAAGAGTTTCATAGTCTATTAGTCATAGTTCATTATCTATTTTTTTTAATGTTTTGTTTGCATTAACATTTTGCATGTTTGCTTTTTGTGTCTTTCATTTTGTGTACGAAACACACGCATACGTGCCCCTACAGATAGCAACGGCAAAGAAAATGTATTGAAAACGATTATCATCCACAAGCCTCGATACATTGCGATTCGTAAGTTTTAAGGCAGTTTTTTTAAGTTATGCTTGTTATTGTAGAAAGGGCTTCTAACCTTTTTAGCATATCTACAAGTCCGCCATTTTGAAAAAAGTCGCTTTATCGCGGCCACTGATCTAACCTTTATGAATCGATACAGAACTTCCATACAAACAAAAAATGTTGTTATACCCAGTATCCTAAAGTGTCTCGTTTTTTGAGATATTGGAGCTTGATTTATCTATCTATACTTATAATATAATTTAAGAGCGATAGTAGCCTACCGGTTCAATTGTGCAACTTAGAATCCAACGATACCGGGTTCGTTCCTAGGCTCCTCACCAATGACTTTTCTAATTTATGTACGGTTTTCCATCGGTCCCGGCTGTTATTGATTAGAAGCAGTCGTTAAGCAGTCGAGAGGCCCTCGGGTGGCCTGACAAATTCTGACACCAGCGGCCAGCACTGCCTCATACGACAAACAAACAACATAATATAATAAAACAGTATGTACCTAAAAGTCTGTATAAAGGTTTTATTTTTAAAATGGTCTCGTGACTGCTACTGAACAAGCCTTTTTATACGCTTTATATTAGCTTCACTTGTATGTTTGTAACCGACTCCTTTGGACGCTATTTTGACCCACTTTAAACGGTCAGATTTCATTCAAATTTTAGAAAATAGAAAATAAATAATAGTTTAAAAAAACTTAAAAACACGCTTTATATAGAAAACCAAACTAAAAAATAGAAAATAAATTTTAATAGTGTAAGTAAGAAATAAATGTTTTATTTAAAAAAAAGCGTGGGGTGCTTCTCATATCTGTCAATGAAATATTTATAACTATTGACCCATGCACACCACGATTTTTTTGAAATAAAACATTTTTTTAATTTTTTTTCTATTTTTTAGTTTGGTTTTCTATATAAAGCGTGTTTTTAAGTTTTTTTAAACTATTATTTATTTTATTGTATCTTTCTGTCTGAATGTTTGTTCGTGCATCACTCTACCGGACCGATTTAAATGCGGTTTTCACTGTTGTATAGCTTAGGATTTAACAAAATCTGATGAACTTAGTATATCGATGCGATGAGTAGATGCCGAGCAATCGACAAAAATATCTATTTGATAGGTGTTTTTTTTTTGTGATGAAATTTTGTACTATGTTACTTTATAGCTAAAAGGTTTAAATAGGTATTTAGGTAAGTTTTTGGGTCATAGAATAACACATAACATAGGATATTTATATCTAAAAAAAACATGGCGCAGCTGGTTATAAAATGTAGCGGCCGTGATATTGCGTATTTTTTTTATAAATAGTGCACTTGTAGGCTTCATATTAAAATGTTAGGACCCCTTTATATATCATATGTAATTTGTTTATGTTTTTGTAGTTTTTTTTGTATAATTTTGTATATATTGGTATCTGTATGCAGTAGGAACGTAACAGACTGAAGATGTAGACCCAGTAGAATTTGTAGAATACATTTTGTAGTAATTTGTGAAGATTTGTTTTCGACAGGTTTCGTTTATTTAGAATCTTCGTCCATGAAAGGTACAAACTGCTTACTAGTAATTAAGTAGTTATTATTAAAAGGTAGCGCATAACTGAGTAGGTTCCTGCGGTAGTGGAATATATAGTGGATAACTTTAAACCTATTTATTTTAAAATTATAAACATAAGTGATACCCTCACAACAAGCTCTTTCATTTGATATGTCACACGGTACAGTTTGCAAAACTAATTCTTTTAAATTTCTTAATTTCCATCTAAAAGTGACCCTCCTATTAAAAAATAATTTATTTAAGTTACACGTCCGTATTTGGGGCATCGAGATTCATATGAACTTAATCGGTTCAGTATGTTCGGAGAAAATTGTCTGTCATAGACGGACAGACAGACAGACACACAGCACCCTAAATAGTGAGACGATGTAAAATAAAGTCCATAATAAATTATGTTGTCCAAATTAATGTTATGTAAGTAAGCATGAATCATACTGATCTGTCATAAGTTCTCAAAATAATTATTATAATATTAAACATATACATTTCAGACCCAGCCAAAGTAGACGAACTAATTCGCGAAGCAAAAAAAGCAAGAGCCGAAGGAAAAGAATTCAAATTCGATTATCAAAAACTTCTGCCTGACTATGACAATCCTTTCCAAAGGAAAAAAAATAATGATGACGAAGTTCCTGAAACTCCTAAACCTGATGATTATGACCATAGAAAAAGTAGGACCACAGAAAGAGTAGAAATTGAAAAAAGGAGAACTGACAAATATGACTCTAGAAGATTTTCTACTCTCAAAAAAAGCGACAAAGACCGACACAAAGATAAAACGAAGGACAAAGAAGAAAAATATAAACAAAGCGAAAAATCAAAAGATAGAGATGCAAGAGCTAGAAATAGAGAAGTTAAAACAAAAGAGAGGGACAAAATATCTAAAGACAGGGATCTCAAATCGAAAATAAGGGATAGCAAATCCAAAGAAGGAGATTTAAAAAAAGAAGACGTTAAGAAAGATACACAAGACGAAAAAGCGACAGATGTTAATTTAAATGATTTCGTTGTTTGCGACAGTTGGTCGGACAACGAAGACAAATCAAAAGATTCCACACCTAGACCCGAAGAAAGTAAGATCGCTACAGAAAAAACGCTTGTTGAAACGAAAATAGATCCAATGGAGCAGCTGAGAGAAAGTCTTGGCAAGAAGAATAAAGAAAGTCCAAAACCAATAAGGAAATTAAAACCCGTAATAGATTCAATCAAATTTGAAATAGAAGATGAGGAAGACGACGTTTTGGATATATTTGACGCAAACTCTTCCACAGATAAATTTTCTCAACTGAGGCCTAAGAAAGATAAATCGTACGACATTTCGCCAGTTGATATGAAACTCTTTGAATATGACCCTAAAGATGAAACGATGGACGGAATGGCAGACGATATGTTCCTAGAATCAGTTATTAATGAAATCAAGCAAGAGGAAATGGACGAAACTAGCCAGGATAAAGGTTTGGTCGAATATGATGAATCTCCGTCTAAAGACGATGACGAAATTAGAGACTCTGTGACCCCAGATATGGACGATAGAGTCAGAGTATTGCATTCAAGTCGCAGCGACTACTCGGACGGTTACAAATCTGTCGATAGTGGTTGTAAGTCGATCGAGAGTGGTTACAAGTCGACAGACAGCTTGAAGTTGTCAGACAGCATTAAGGCTGAAAGTGAAGTGGAACAGGTGGTTGTGGAAAGGAAGTTGGCTAAATATACAGTGGACTCATTGGAAACTTGGAGCTTTGTTTTGAAGATCTGTCAGCCGTTGTTGTTTAGACACGACAAGAACAAGTGTTACAAGTGAGTTCCTCCTATAGTTGGTAGTCCGTAAGAGTTGGGGTTGATGTTGAGATATCAGGGTATAAAAGCCCAATACAATACATAACATTATTCGACTAATAGGGTACATGACAGTAAACAAAATAAATAAAACAATTCACTTGACAACCAGTTGGTCTAGTGGCTAGAGATCCTATGTACGCAATCAAACGGTCGCGGGTTCGAATCCTGCAAGGTTCAACCATTTGTGTGACGAGTAGAAATGTTTGTTTCCGAGTCATTAATATTTGTATTTTTGTATGTTTATCCGTTATTTAGTGCCCATAGTACAGGGTATCCTAGTTTGGGGCTAGGTAATTGGTGCGGAATTGTCCCGAATATATTATTATTATAATATTTAATAGGTATGTTATATTAGTAATAAATAAAAAAATAAATAAAAAAAAAAATGTAATTAAAAGTAACTTTTCGCCTTTTGACTCAAAGCACTGCGCAGTACTAGTGACGTCACGGCTTGCTAAATATTTTTTGATTCGCGGTTGTTTTTTGGCTTATTTTTTTTATTCTGTGTGCAAAAGTGACGTAACTTTTGCATAAATAAGTAAAAAAATGTGTCGTCTTGGCGCGGTTTTAATATTAAAACACGCAAAAGTACAAAAATATAATGTTTTTATATTATTCTTTTTTGCTAAATTAGATGCTTCTGCACCTTATCTATCAGCGAAAATTAATCAAGTACATTATTGTCGCTAGTTTTGTCACCTAAGACAACTTGACACAACTTGTTTTTACCATCATTTTTTCAGGGAGACCCGCATGACCCCAAAAGTGCGGTTCACCGAGAACCCCAAGCTCTGCATGTGTGTCAAGGACCGCCGGCTGGTGTATGATGAGCTGGAGATGTGCAAAACGAACCTTGTCGACAGCCTGTGTAGCCCTAAACAGTAAGGAACATAAATATGAATACAATAATTTGGCTTCAAATAGATTTACTACAAAAACTGATAAATTTTGATGAAATTTGCATGGGGACTGGAGTATAGAGTTTTCAAATCGTGTGACATTGTTTGTAGGTGTAGCTTCCAAACGTATGGAATGTCTACAAAGCGTTTTTTTTTGGAAGCTGTGGGTGGTAAGATGGTTTCATACATCATCATCAACAGCCTGCATCAGTCAACTGCTAGACATAGGCCTCTCCTAATGCGTGCCACTGAGCCCGATCTTCGGCTCTTCCCATGTAATTGCTGTCAGCTACTTTGTGTAGGTCGTCACTCCATCTGGCCGGAGGGCGTCCTACACTACGTTTGCCTATACGTAGTCTCCACTCTAGAACTAGCCCACCCCACCAGTTATCGGCTCTTCGACTTATGCGACCGGCTCATTGCAACTTCAGTTCATTGTAATTCTTTGAGCTATGTCGGTGACTTTCGTTCTCTAACGGATCACCTCGTTTCGGATGCGATCCTTTAGAGAAACCCCGAGCATAGCCCGTTCCAGTGCTCGCTGATTGATTTTAAATTGTGGACCGGGATGGTGTGTTTGGAAGAAATCGGTTAGTTCTTATTAACTATTAGAAACTATTTACTAATGTATAACAATTTAATATTTCATCATAATATTTTAGTAATAATATTTTCAGCACATACACTATAGTCTACATGCTGAAAATATTATATCTAATACTATTAACTAATGAATAACAATGTACGAGTGCTCCTCGACAAGCTCTCGTACATGAGCACTCGTACATTGTTATTCATTAGTTAATAGTATTAGTTATAATATTTTCAGCACGTAGAATATAGTGTACGTGCTGAAAATATTATTACTAAAATATTATGATTAATAGAATATAAATCAGTTTATTACATTGGGAAATTTTCTGTTAGAATTTCTTTAGCCAAAGATCAAACGAGAAACCTAAAAGGTGCACCATAAATTGCTTCCAAACAAAAGTCACAGATCAAACGAGATACCTAATGATCATTATTTCGTTTTCTGTTATATGTACATAAATTATCGGCTTACATACATGATGTACGTTCAACGTACATTACTTTCCGTTATCACTGATTCCTATTAATTATGGTGGTGCTGCTGATAATTATAGCATCACACAAAAGTTTGGATCACGAACCGGACTCGATCCCGCATCATCCGTGCCTCTGCGCGGCAAGTCTTTAACCAATTTGGCCACGGTGATCACTACACCGCTGACAAAAAATCCTCCAGTTTCTAATATCGTCTAACGGGGATGGTAAGACGGGTCCCTTCCGTGATCAAACTTCTTCCTTTACAAAATTATTAGATTAAGTTCTCGCTAAGCAGACGTTGATGCTAAAATCATAAAAACATTTGTTTCACAGAGTACAAGAAGCGGCCTATCCCACCGCTCGCGGGTGGTACCTTCCCATGGACCAGTGCCTTGCTGAGAAGAGCACAGTCCAGCTGTCCAGCGAGTGGGAGGCAGAGGACAGCCAGCCAGGACAGCTGCCAGCCACGCCGGAGCGAAGCGGAGGAGAGATCTCTCTCGACAAGGAGTATGAGAGGTGAGGTCTCCTAGTGGAGAGCAGCACTATCAATCGAATGGAACCAGTTGTTAGCCACGCCGGAGTGGACCGATCTCTCTCGACAAGGAGTACCAGAGTTGAGATCTGTTAGTGGAGAGCAGCACTGTCTAGCGAGTGGAGCCAGTCGTTAGCCACGCCGGAGCGGAGCGATCTCTCTTGACAAAGAGTAACAAAGGTGAGATCTAAGCTGTTAGTGGAGAGCAGCACTGTCTAGCGAGTGGAGCCAGTCGTTAGCCACGCCGGAGCGGAGCGATCTCTCGACAAGGAGTACCAGAAGTGAGATATGTTAGAGGAGAGCAGCCCTGTGCAGCGAGTGGAGCCAGTTGTTAGCCACGCTGCAGCGGAGCGGAGAGGTCTCTCTCGACAAGGAATATGAGAGGTGAGGTCTACCAGTGTAGAGAGTAGTACTGTCTAGTGACAGACCGGTCTACGCATGCCGGTTTCATCCAAGTACAGTAAGGCCATTAAACTAGGCCGCCCCGAGTTAGTCCTATGTCTGCGCGAAACTTGTACAGCTGTCGTCTTCTACCATCAAAGACGTCAGTTTACAATCACAAGTAACATATTATACTATCTTGTATACCTATAAAACTACCGGGACATAATGGTTGACTGACTGACAGACAACGCACAGCTTAAACCAGTGGACCTAGAGATTTGAAATTTGCAGGAGATATTCCTTGAGAACTCGAGAGGTGCACAAAGGAGGGTTTTTTGAAATTCCATTCCTAAAGGGGTGAACGTTTGTTCGTGGGCAAACATGCGGAGCGCAGCTAGTAATATTTATACACGTAAGATTGAGACAATGTGCATACTCTTGCATGCGAACAAGAAATGCCCTAGCTGTAGCTAATTTTAAAAGGTTCATGGAAGCCGTGTGGCCCGAAGTCACCGAGCCCAAGTCTGAGACGCCGCGCAGCACCCCGGTCCGTCGTGAAGCCTCCAAGAAGAAGGCGGACGAGGACCCCGAGACACTCAAACGGAAGACCAGGAAGATGAAGCTAAGCAGCGAAGGCTGGAGCCAGGAGTCTGATCTGGAAGAAGCGAATAAAAGGTAATGTTCTTTCGATGATAAAGAACATTAGGATTTATGATTTTAGCTGTAACGCTTAGCGAAATCATATATAATAATTTACTTTTTATTGTCTTGTCCATTTCATGTTTAAACCACTTCAAAAAGGAGTTCTCAATTAAATTTTCTTGAAATTAGGTTTAGTAGTTTTTTATTAATACCCTTTTGAAGTCGGTTTTACGGTTCTATGAATTATTACATGAGTACAATCAGGTAACGGGATGATTACACCAACTTAGTACAAACTTTCTACGAAAACATGGTTCGCACCTGCCTGTCGAATAAACTAACATATATAGTCGTATGATTAGTGTTGTGTGTAGTCCAAACACTGCACCCACAAATAAACTAACATATATAGTCGTATGATTAGTGTTGTGTGTAGTCCAAACATGGTTCGCACCTGCCTGTCGAATAAACTAACATATATAGTCGTATGATTAGTGTTGTGTGTAGTCCAAACACTGCACCCACAAATAAACTAACATATATAGTCGTATGATTAGTGTTGTGTGTAGTCCAAACATGGTTCGCACCTGCCTGTCGAATAAACTAACATATATAGTCGTATGATTAGTGTTGTGTGTAGTCCAAACACTGCACCCACAAATAAACTAACATATATAGTCGTATGATTAGTGTTGTGTGTAGTCCAAACATGGTTTGCACCTGCCTGTCGAATAAACTAACATATATAGTCGTATGATTAGTGTTGTGTGTAGTCCAAACACTGCACCCACAAATAAACTAACATATATAGTCGTATGATTAGTGTTGTGTGTAGTCCAAACACTGCACCCACAAATAAACTAACATATATAGTCGTATGATTAGTGTTGTGTGTACTCCAAACATGGTTCGCACCTGCCTGTCGAATAAACTAACATATATAGTCGTATGATTAGTGTTGTGTGTAGTCCAAACACTGCACCCACCAATGCTAGTTTTATAACATTAGTGATATGTTATAAAACTAGCAGTGCCCACGGCTTTGCCCGCACAGTCATTTTTCTCGGTTATAAGGATCCAGATTTAACGATACTTACAAACTGGTGTACTTGTTATCTCAATCCGATGAGGAGAAGCTGAGCAATCGATAAAATCTTTTAGACGTCTGTAGGAATTTTGATCAAATGTAGGTGTATTGGTATAGTACATAAAGTACTTTTAACCTAGAGAAATGATCACGTGTGAAGGCGCGGGTACAGCTAGTATTGTAATAAATCCGATGAGATTGTACACAAACTTAAAATTGGGAACAGAACATTCAGTTTACAATAAAACGAATACAATTTCGATAATTTACAATCTATCCGTCTCCAACCGTAAAATTGTAAACGCTCAACGCACTATCGAATAGTATCAACGTTTTTCTGCAATTCTTTCGCCTCAGTTATATTGTGAACCTGCCTCTGATAGGTCGGTCAATGGTGTATTGTGAGTGCTCATATAGTTTTTAAAGTCAAATCAAAACATGTTCGTAAGCGTTGGGCTTGAAATTGCCTATTAAATTTCGACCAGAGATTTATTAAATAAATTTTTCGTCTTTTTACAATCTCGGCGGATTTAATTATTACAATCTGACGGATCTCACAATTTAACGGTGTCAGATACACAAATTTAATTTTCGGAGACACGTTTAATGTTACTGTGGTTTTATGTATGGCTTTGAACTTAGCAACGAACAGTGGGTGTGTTCCGAGATTTTATGAGCTGCATTTACAACAGTAACTTAGCAACGAACAGTGGGTGTGTTCCGAGATTTTATGAGCTGCATTTACAACAGTAACTTAGCAACGAACAGTGGGTGTGTTCCGAGATTTTATGAGCTGCATTTACAACAGTAACTTAGCAACGAACAGTGGGTGTGTTCCGAGATTTTATGAGCTGCATTTACAACAGTAACTTAGCAACGAACAGTGGGTGTGTTCCGAGATTTTATGAGCTGCATTTACAACAGTAACTTAGCAACGAACAGTGGGTGTGTTCCGAGATTTTATGAGCTGCATTTACAACAGTAACGACATGTCATAGATGATGACGATAATAAGCGACTATGTGGTTCACAACTGTCAACTCTTAAGAAGGAATGATCATATAAGACTAGATCAAGTAAGCATTCAGTAGAGTAATGAATATGGTTATATTGAGATAAATTACAAATAGACAATGTTTCTAATAAAGTAAGCCACTGGCAGCAAATAAGCTGTAAGAATCAAATCGGTTTCTATCCCAGACAACGTTCGGAATGTTGAAGTCTCCCAAAATTAATAAGTTAATTTAATAAAAATTAAATAATAGCTTTTATGACGATGCGTATACAACATTTCGTGTCTATGATGTTAACCGTTGAGGAATTCCCTAGTCAGGACCCTTGCAGCAACCATGTCATAGTAAAGCTTAAACCCGGCTATCCTCAACCGGCTATCATAATAAAATGCGTACACTAAATTTCGTGTCTTTGCTGTTAACCGTTAAAGAGTTCCTTTATCTGGAGCTAACCCTGGATGTCGATTCAGATCATGCTTACCATAAAAATGCATTGTCATAAGAACTGAACCAATAGTAAAAAATCTATTCCGTAGGATAAGAGGAAATGGTTCTAATTCAGCTTGCAAGATTTGACCTAAACAAACATACATACATACATACAAACAAACACCGAAAGTTAAATAAAAGCTTTTATAAAAGGCCCAATACCAGATTTGCTTAATATGATGCTATGGAAATGTTCTTAAAATAAGTTAATGTCATACGTGTTCATGTCATGAGGTAAAATAACATAGGAAAATATTCATCAAAATCTTATTAATCGAAGTATTAATTATCAACCATAGGTCAATAGGTAGGTTGGGCTTAGGCTGTCCCAAAAACTTTGTCTCAATAATGCTAATATGCTTTTTAGTAGCTGTCAGCACTCCCACCATCAGAGTTCTCAGAACGATTTACGAAAGACGTTGTAGCGCCCGTCTAACAGTTAATAATCAAAAACACTAGTTTTCAGGTTAGTGTCAACCTCTCAACCAAACAAATTACATCATAGTCATAATTTAAAAAGCTTCGGGAAAATTCAGTTGTCAATAGACCTAAAAAAACAGCATTCTGATAATAAACAAACATTAAAAAGTGAAATTAGTGAACATTTTTTTTTTTTTTATTTGTAACTACAAATTTAGGTCAAAGCACAATTTATATTTAAAGACTCTTTGATATGTATAGCACCAGACTTATCATCTTTACGGTCAAACACCTGATTGAACTTGATCCTGTCAAATCTATAAGATTTAGCCCTCGCCACTCTTCAGGCCGTGGCGTGAAACTCCTTGCACTCTTATATTACGAAGTCGGTCTGATGCTCAGCTAATTTTGGCCACACGCCGGCATGCTAGAATATCTGTACTTGAAACCGAGCACTTAACAAAAATAATAATTAAATTAAGAATTAAATTTATTATTATATGATTAATAATTTTAATTTATTATTATATATTACTAATAATTAATTAGTAAATAAATTAATTAATTTACTAAAACTAAAGATTAAAATAAAATCGTGGGGCGTAGCGTAACCTGAGTAATTGAAATTTGATTCGCCCCACAATTTTATTTTATTTTTTTATCTTTGAGTATTTTTTTTTATTTATATAGGTTTTTAACCCATATAAATAAAAAATATATATAAAAAAAGTTATTTCTGAAGTGTACTAGCTAAGCCCTTTCATTTGATACCCATATTGAGAGTATTGAAAAATAAATGTAATCCGCCATTTTGTGGCGGTCATCTTGGATTAACAATGATCCATACCAATATATAAATATTAGAGTTGCCGCGAATACTCGCTATTATTCGGTATTCGGCATTACTCGATTTTTTTTTTGATATTCGTCGAATACCGAATAATAGTATTATTCGGCATTCGGCGAATAGTCTAAAATAAACTTTTAACGAACAATAAAACGAATGAGTTAAAAATAATCAATTTTTATTATTTTCCTTAATAAAACAATACACAGTATCAATTATTATCTGTAATAATATGTGCCTGTGCCTATCATATTAATGAAATTAAATTAGTTAGGCTTTTTAATTAATATTTAAAATCCAACAGAGGCAGATTGTGGTGCAAATAAACTATTTTTTCTGCACGTTCGGGAGCAAGTCGGTTTCGCTTTTCCATAAACTAAACCTGCCTAGGAAAATAGTCTTTCTGAATAAACAGAGCTTGCTGGTGTGATTAAGTATTGTTTAGCAAGCTTACTTAAAGTAGGAAATCTATTCTTATTGGTACTCAAAGCCCACCATTCATATGGGTTTATTTTTCTGTCAGCCTTTGCTAATGCGATGTAGTGGGTGATTTCTTCAGCAGTGGCATTCTTGGGTTGCTCTTCAGTAGGCTGCTCTATAGATGATTCTTCAAAACATGCCCAAAATAGTTTATGAGTTTCTGAATCGACATGCTCACTTTCATTGTCTAAACGAGACCTTTTGGATGCCGTTTCTGGATCCGAATCATCATTTTCGTCATCTAAAGAAAGCCTAAGACCTTCTCTGAGCGCAGCTATACGGATCCGTTCAGCTTGGGTAGCGTCAAAGTAAAAGTCCTTGTAGCGGGGGTCTAAAAATGTCGACAAGTAATATGTCTTCCTGAAGCATAGATCGTCCAAGTTAAAACGGGCTTGCATATTTTCTATTTACGCCTTTCTAAAATCATCAACGTGTGCAGTTTGTTGAATCAGCGCATCTCTCATTAGGTATCTGGTTAATGAAACAGTGCTAGGTATCACATCTGATATAGGTGCATATGTGGAACTCGTGATTTTTGTTATCTCTTCGAAAGGTTTTAAGAGCTTTAACAGATGTTCTATAACCTCCCACTGATCACTGGTCCAATTTTCAAAATTCACGCTCCTTGATTCTGAAATATACACCGAAATTGCTCTTTTTTGCTCAAATAGACGCTCCAGTAGGTAATATGTTGACTTCCGGCGAGTTTGAATATCTTGAATCAGTTTATGCTTAGGAAGTCCGAGCTCAGATTGAATACTTTCAAGTTTTGTATATCCTGAATGATTAAAATGTGTCACTATGCGGCGGGCACTAATTTATTTTATTGGAAAACTGTTATCTAATGCATTATTTATCACCAGCTGGAAAGTATGTATGAAGCAACGCTCTGAAGGAAGTAGAGTTTCCTTAACTCCTTTAACCATATTCGCCCCATTATCGTGAACAATCGCTTGAATTTTAGAGATGGGTATGTCCCATTTCGTTACACACTGTAACAGTTCTTTTTTGATATTTTCTGATGTGTGTGATTCAGGAAAATGAGCCATGTTTAGAACGGCATGATTCAGTTTAAAGTTTTCTGATATCCAGTGTCCTGTTAAACTCAGAAATGCAGCATTATTTACAGAAGAAGTCCAAAGATCGGTAGTGAATGCTATAGCTTCAGCCCTTTCTAACTCGTTTTTTAGTTTACTAACCACTCTCTCATACATGTCTGGAATTATTTTCTCGGTGAAATATGCCCTGCCAGGAATAGTGTATTGCGGCAAAGCATTATTAATAAGACGTTTAAAGCCCACATGATGATCGACGATGGAAAGTGGCTAGTTGTCAATAGCTATCATTTCACCAATCAAGTAGTGATATTTTTTTGCTCGGCTATCGTTGATGTCCCAGAGCTTCTTTTTTACAAGTAGTTGTTGCAGTGACGGCTGAATGGGCAACTGGGTGGATGAGGAAGTACTTGGAGATGATTCTGTGAGAGCATTATGTTGCATGGCTACTTGAGCTTCCATAAATTTTACCATACTCATCTGGGTGTTTGAATTTCAAATGATTCTGCAAAGCCGTCGTTCCTGCTTTTTTTGCTTTGCTCTACTTATTTTTACACCACATAAATTACATTTTGCACTGTTTTCTTCCTCTTAAAAATGTAGAGACAAACATGAGATTTTTTTCCTGGGTTTGGCATGATTGTTCTTCTTTTTAAGTAACACTTTAACTAATTAAGTATTCAAGTCTTTAATTCAATAGCAATTTTCAAATAAGTATAGAAAGAAAAAATAAAAAACGTCAACCGATGTCGAAAATCAAATTATAAATGCGTGCCGCCTACCCTAAACACAAGCGTATTGATTGAGCGGGAAATCCCCTACAATAGTAAACGCTGGGTAATACAAAACGGGGTATTCCCCGTAAAATATGTACAAGAAAAGGGTTGCCAGCATTTAAAAATTAAAATACTACAATAATTATATGTAGATATGTATAACATGAAACAGATTTCTTTAACTTTATTGTTTTCTTTTCTCACAACCTTAGAAGAAATTAGAAATATTTTTAATGTGCCTTATTTATGTCGAATAGTAATGTCGAGTTATTCGACTATTCGCCAAAGTGAATGTATTCGCTATAACAACTATTCGCGGCAACTCTAATAAATATGTCTGTTTGTTTGTTTGTTTGGGGAGCTTTCACACGATAATGGCTGGACGGATTCTGATGAAAATTAGAATGAAGATAGCTTATACCCTGGAATAAAACATAGGATACTTTTATCCCGGAAAATTGTAAGTTTCTACGGGAAAACTGGAAAATGTTGATTACTCACTGTAAGGAACGGTGCCATCACAGAATGGTCTGTGGTTGCCATGGAAACGAAATAACAAGTCTGTCAAAATACGTCAAGAGCATTGGTTTTATGTGGTGCGATACCTACTTTTGCATTGTTTTTTATTAATACCCTAGAAGCTAGAAGAAAATATTATGCTTTTTTCGCGATAAACAGTAGTCCGCGCTTACGAAGTCGTGGGCGGGAAAACTAGTACTGAATATACATTGTACCAAATTTCAGATCGATCGGTCCACAGGAAGGGGGTAAAATTTCAATACAGGAAGGGGGTAAAATTTCAATTACTAGAATTGACCCAAACAACAAACAGGGCAAGATTAAAAAAAAATCGTGGAGTCCCTCCGCGCGGAAGAAGTGAAACTTCGTAATGTGGAAATGAAAATAGGAAGGCCTCCATGGTAGCGTTAAACGTTTAACGCAACCTTGTTGGAAGTCGCATAAGAAGTATTACTTCAATAAAACCGTTTAATAATATAAGTAAAAAATAAAGCCGTCGAAGGACGCCTGGCAGATGTATAAAAATAAAAAAAACAAAGAGAAATGTTTTGCACCGCGCGCTCTCATTGGTCAACTGTGAATCAGCAACCTGCAGTGCGATTCAGCTGACAAACCGCAACGTGTCCATGCGCGATCTTTTACTTTCGGTGTGGCCATACTTAGAAAAAAAAACTGAGGAAATGTGAGGGAGATGTAGGTTTGGGCCAACCTTTAATCTATAGCTAAAATAAAATTCCAACTCACAAAATGATAGACCATCATAGAGATATTTCATTTCTATTAGTGTAAAACTAAAACATAATTTATAATTGCACAAAAACGATAACAGACCATAGAAAAGCGCGAGCGTAGCGATCGCGTTTTTTTTTATAATTGTATCAGTGTAAAAAAAAAATTTATTACAAATCATATGAAAATAACAAATGGGTCTAAAAACTCCGGTTGACATAGGCCCAGGGTCCGCACCATTAACTTCACGTCTGTTTGTCGCCTTGATGTCATAGAAAAACTCACCGCGAAATTTATAAAAAAATGCACTAAGCTGCGCTAGCGAAAAAGCAGTGTGTCGTACCTTGTACTATTATTTATTCTGTGGTCGTACACAGATCAGTCTCGACCACAGAATAAATAATCTATGGTATAGCGTCTCATCACAGGATACCGTAGATTTGTTTTTTTTTGTGCGACAAGTTTTGTTTACGCGCGGGCGTTTACATTAGTGCAGTTCGGTCAGTGCCAAGCTTATTTGGTTTATAAGGTGTTCGTATACGTTGTAATATTCCGTGACAGCTTTTCTAGTGCGTAATATTTTACTCGATAAAACACCGAGCTATTGAGAATTTTTGGTTTGTGATGTTACTTGGATAAGCCGAATTGTATATTTTGATATAATCATTGATTAAACACTTAACATTTCGGTTTTATATTTAAAAACAAAATAAATAAAGCGGAATTACAAAACACTGTTTATAGTCGAAGTTGAGGGTAGATTTGGTTATTGCCGTTATTGGTTAGGTGCCGCTGCCGCGCCGTGCTGTAAATTACAAAACACTGTTTATAGTCGAAGTTGAGGGTAGATTTGGTTATTGCCTTTATTGGTTAGGTGCCGCTGCCGCGCCGTGCTGTAAATTAGAAAAGCGACTCGAAGTTTCTTCTTGATGTCGATTTTTCCGTCATTGTGCCCAGATATGGGCCCTTTTCCGTTTAAATTTGAGGTGACAGGATTGCGAGAGAACCTGGGTGCACCGGCCGTTTTTAGAATCATAGATATCGATTTATAAAACGACACTCCGTAAGGCCTTACACCGCATTTGTTTATTAATTACGTACAAACGCGCTGTGAGCGTATATCTGAACGCGCCCACTGTTTGTTGCTATGTTCAGAGAGAGGCAAAGTTGAAATAAGAACTGTACTCGTACTCGGTCGGTGCTCGTGTTTTTCAATTCTGTTTTCAATTATTTCAAATATGGTTGTGTACACTTCACTTTCACTATCATTATGCACTTTTGTACGCTGTCTGGTGATGGGCTAGAACATTTGGACTATCTGTTTATAGGTCTTTTAGATTAAGTTGTTCTACTGTTAATTTTATAGTAGTTCATATTATTTATTTTATCTAATTTTTCACTCAGTTTACGCAAATTTATTTTAAGTCCGCTTTGTCATATCGCTTTCGCATAACTTGGGGTATATATAGGCTGCAAAGTGCCGCATGGATACTTGTCTATGGCATGGCTATCAAACACTCTTATTAAACAGAGATGGTTTATATATCCCACTTATAATAATGCAATAAGGCCAACTTGTTATGTTAAAAATATAGCCTATTTGTTACGTATTATAATCATAACCCATTTAATATTACAAACATAGCACTCATAATGTTTAAAAATGTCTTACTATTTGTTTAAATATAACCTACTTTACATGTTTAAAAGGTTTACATGTTTTTATAATAATGCCTAATTTTTAGGTCACAATGGCCAACTTATAATTTGCAAGTATGGCCGACTTGTTATATCTACATATGGTCACATATTAAGATAATATAGGGCCCACCTGTCACGTTTAAATAAGGCCCACTTCTTGTTATATGGCCCACTTGTTATGATGTCTGTTACAGTTACAACACCCTTCAAGACTTTCTGTTTGAGGCATTGCACTACAACCCTAACACTGATATTATGTAAGATCTTTCTAATTAGTTTTCTTGTCTATAACAAGCGATCATTTGTTTTGGGTTTTTACTGTTACTAACCGCTTTGTATCAAAATGCTTCTATTCATTTTGTACTCCATTGTATTGTATAAGTAAAATAATTATAGGGAAACAATATGGTGCGTTACCCGAAGAACCGATAACCGTTGGGGTAGACGAGTTCTCGAGTGAAGACCACGTTTAGGCGAACGTAGTGTAGGACGCCCTGTGGCCAGGTGGATTGACAACCTGCGAAAAGCGGCTGGAAGAAAATGGATGAGAAGTTGTAGCTTAGTGGCGTGCACAGAGGCCTACGCCCAGCAGTGGACAAATATAGGCTGATGATGATGATGATGATGATGATGAATATGGTGCGTCATGTTTATGTCCGCTCAAAATAAGAAGCATTTTTAGAAGTAAAATTTAATTCTACGAGCGATGGTAACACCTACACCTACGACTTTTCTAAGTTGTGCGGTTTTCCACCGCTAGAGCTCTAGAGAGCACGCTAAGCTGTCGGTCCCGGCTGTTATTGATTAATAGCAGTCGTTAAGCCATGTCAGAGGCCCTCGGGCGGCCTGATCTCAGCATTACCTCTTACATAGAACATTACTTTACGGGAATGCTCAGTGATTTGTTATAAGTGAAGCTCAGGTTTATCAGCACCTTAAAATGTCGCGAAACTTTAGATGTCTAATACTTGTACTATTATTTATTCTGTGCTGATATTAAGTACTGTCCAAACTAAGCGAAGTAGCAAAGCTTGAAAATAAACCCAAAATAAGATCGCTTTGATTCGATCGATTGCAGTCCGTTTCAAACAGGAAGGCAGTTTGGACAGGTATTTTTTAACGTGTTCATCATAACATCGTTAATCTTATAATGGTAGCGATTCGGAAATTCGCTAGACTTAATGTCTTCAAATGTAATTTAAACCTTGTCGACTTCGTAGCAAGGTCTTTTTGCCGTTGGCATCTCTTCTAAATTTTCGTCAATTTTAGTCCAATTTTGGCTGCACCGCTTAAAATAACGTAATTAAAACAGGTTTTTAACACGCTGTCTAACAGCGTTTGGATAAAATCGGACACGTTCAGAGACAGCGTTTGGACAAATCGGGACTCTCGCCGCGTGGAAACAAAGTTGATTTTACGCTGAAAGGCTTTAGTGATAGTTTACTGGGTGAGAATAGATGCCAGAGACAATAATACCTTGTTACAAAGCCAACAAGGTTTAAATTACACCTGAAAAAAATAAGTTTAGTTTACTGTATGTCCAAATCGCTACCATTGCCCCACATTTTTATGATGTCGCACACAACTATATTTATCATTTTGGTTGTGATATTTTTACAATTATTATGTCCTAATCTAAGACTATTCTTTCCTGTTTGGAACGGACCGTAGTTGTTTATTTCCTTAGTTGAAAAAAAAATACTAATCACAGTTTATCTAACAGTGTGTGTACTCGTACTTGTTTTATTATTGGTCTGTTTTGTTCAATAATCGCCTTATATGAATAGGCTTTATGTTGCTTATGAAGTTATGAAACACCCCTCCTTACTATCGTTTACCCTTAAAGTATTCCTCTACGATTTTTTAAACAGTTTTGAAATAGGTTTGCGTAGATACAAAACTACGGAGGATTTAAAAAATAAATGTCTGGTATCCACTTTACCTTTCACCTTACTTTACACTTTACCTTTCACCCTACACCCTACTTTACACTTTACCTTTCACCCTACTTTACACTTGACTGTATTTTGTCTTAATCTCCAAGAATTAGTACTTTTATCTAAATCTATCCTTTTTAACTCCTGCACTCCAAAAGAGAGGGGTGTAATAAGTTTAGTTTATCATTGTATGTATCACTCTATGTATCATATCACTGTATCCGTGTCTGTCTGTGGCATCGTCGCTCCCAAACGAATGGACCTATTTTGATGCGTTTTTTCTCGAGATGGTTCTTAGCTATAATTGGGGGGGTGTCGGGGTTACATATATTTTTTTTTAATTTGTGTTTGTTACTCTATTGCCAATTGTATTAAATTAATGTAACGAAGTAAGATAATGCCTTCATTTATCTACGTAACGCAAACTTAGTGATGCCAATTTGGCGTCATGTAAGACGATTTTCCAAAAGTTGGCAACTCCGTTACATTGAACTCGATATTTTTCTTAAATGTATGTAACTACTCAGTCCATGCAACAGAATGTATCTGGTGCACTAAATATGAAAAGTAAATAACTAATAAAACTAAGCATTATTGAATTAGTCAACATTCAAACTAGTTATCCCTGCGACATCGCGGGAGCGGGCGCCCGGGCGGCAGATATGGGTAGGTACAAACTTGTTATCCCTGCGACATCGCGGGAGCGGGCGCCCGGGCGGCAGATATGGGTAGGTACAAACTTGTTATCCCTGCGACATCGCGGGAGCGGGCGCCCGGGCGGCAGATATGGGTAGGTACAAACTTGTTATCCCTGCGACATCGCGGGAGCGGGCGCCCGGGCGGCAGATATGGGTAGGTACAAACTTGTTATCCCCGCGACATCGCGGGGCGCCCGGGCGGCAGATATGGGTAGGTAGGTACAACATTGTCATCACGCGCCTGGCGGAGTACTCGCGCCGTGGCCCTGTAGCGTGTTTAGTGAAATAGACATTTCTGACAATTCAAATAATTTTATTGGTCAGTTTTTTTAATTCTATAGAGCGATCCTTAATTATTGGACTGAATACAGGCATTTAAAAAAAACGAATTCAATGTCACGGTACACCGTATATCTACTAACATAGGCACAAACATCGGTACTATACATAGTCTATTTGGACCAAGGAGGTTGAATTACGCTTACTGGCTTAATTTGAACCTTAACAATATTGTGGATGACCTCTGATAACTGACAAAACTGTTTCCATTACATTCGATTCAATTCTTTGGTATGCGCGTCTCCAATACTCTCCACAAAGCCCCCCTCCGCCCCTCCCTTAGTTATCATTAAAGCACTAAACGTTACTTACATTGTTTGTGAAACCGCATGTATGTGTGCATTTCTCCCTGTAAACGACAATAGCGGACTATATAAACGCTGTTTTTTTTTCTTCTAAAGGAGCAATTTGAATTAAATACGCGATTCAAACCTGCAGCCATCCACGCCTTTCTGGGGCTTATGCTCTTAAACCAATTGAGCTACCGGAAATACTACCTCGCACCTCGTTTCTTATTACGCCATCTATTGTCAATTCTTTGAATTAATCAATCGACAAAGCGAATCCCGTTTATTATGATAATGTAGTATCTCTAAGCTAGGGCTTCCTAAAAGGCGGTGCCGTCATTTAGGTAATGTAATAAACGGTTATGATGTCACTGCAACAGTTCAGACGAGGTGGCATTGGTTCCCCGGAAAGATTTGATGATGATGTTCACGACATCTCGTCTGTACAGTTGCAGTGACGTCACATCTGCCGCTATATGACGACAACGTCTCATTAGGAATATCGCTGGCTACACTGTTACAAAAAAGCAAATGGTAGATGTAAAAGGATTGCGTTATCTTTACGGCAATTATTCTAATAGTAAATTACTAACAGCAAATAGTAGATAGCGTTACTGTTCCTATAAGATTAGATAAGAAACTGATGGAAGAATTTGGCGTGTGATATAATTGTTACGATGGCTTAATTGACAAAGAGCTTATGCTGCACAGAAGTTTGGATGGTTCGGGTTCAAATCCCATCCGTAATTCAAATATTTCCATATAAAAAAGGTATAATTTAGATGAGCAGGCGTCACTGGTAATAGTGAATCTGTTTTATCTTGCAGCACCAGTAAGAGACTAAAAGCGGACAAACAGAAACGTAAGCGTAAACATTCCACGTCGACATCTATAACGGACAGCAGCGAGAGTGACGCTAAGAAGAGGAAAAAAATGATGAAAAAGAAGGTACTTGGAGGTTACAATTTCATATTCAGTATAAAATTAAACTATGCACCTACAGGATTACTGGGATGATCACCTGTATCTCCTATTTTTGGGTTATCAGGGATACGAAAATAAATATAGTAAAAATAAAGCTTTTCATTTTGTTTTTTTTTGTATTGTCATCGGTTTGTGAGCTACCCTGAAAGTTTCAGCCGGATAGCTAATCGGGAAGTGCTCGAAATTTGAATTGCAAGATTCCAGGACAGACAGAAATACATAGATACATACAAGTGAAGTATAATAAAAGCTTTTAAAAAACTAAATTTGTTACAATTTAAGCTCAACTGGAGTCTCTTGGTCAATGGAGATACAGACAGTCAAAGAATGGCATATTTTATCAAAAAAGTGAAGGGCCTATAAAAGTCATTGTTTGGCGTGCGCTGCAAAAACTATTGATGGTACATAAAATAATGTACTACTTGTTTAAAGTACTCCTCATTACCCACACAATAGTCCACGAGGCTCATTATTATAGTTAACCACAATAAAATTTTTTGTTCAAATTATTCAATCAAAACAAGGGTAGAATCGAAATTTTGTATAAATTGTTATATAGAGAAACCCTTAGCTATATATTAGACAAACCAATCTCAAAATTATTGAATACTGACCCGATGAGGTGAAACCAGTTAAAGATTTATAATTAGGTATTTATTATATTATTTATTTTCTCAGGATAACAAAAAGTCGAAATCAAAAGAGGTCAAAAAACGACGTGTGAGCAAGAAGAACATTAAGAAAATCAAAGATAAACAGAAAAGGAAGAAGAAAATCATGAAACTCAACGACGACTCGGACGTACAGGACCTTGAAAAGGGTAAAGACATTGTTCCCGCTGTCACTCAACACAGTTACCGATCAAAAAGAAACCACTTTGTATACAACAATAACTTTATTCCCAAAGGACAACAACCAACGAATCGGCCGATCGCACACCTAACTTTCACGAATGAAACACTTGCGTGTTTTAAGGCATCTCAGCGCCATCTAGTTAAATTTGATGTCAACTTTCGTTATAGATCATAATAGTTAGTTCTTTCAATTTCCGTAATTTTTGTAGATGGGTTGAGTGGTATTTTACTTTAGGAATTAACATATAACTGAACATACCGCCCACCAAGAACTATGTTCTTAAATTTTACTTACAAAAAAAACTTAAATGAGCGGCAAATAAGGTTACAAACAATATTTCAGTCTCTTTATACTAGCATTAGTAAACACAAAAAATATAAAGTACCGCCCACCGTGACAACTTGGGCCTAAAAACAAGGTACTACCTACTAATGTAGAACTGCAATAGTCTTAACAGTCTGCAATAGTCAAAATTACATAGGTACATTTTCAAATGTAGCAATTAAATATGAAAGGTAAGAATATAATACTATGTAGCTAGTGGTTGTGCCGATACTTGACATTCATCACAACTTTTTCGAGGTAAGAAACACAGTTTACTACATGGGCGTTTACATAAGCCGTTTTTCGTTTGAATTGTGACTACACGTACAATTTTATCTTTGCCTGGATGTGTCTCAACAATTTTACCTAGCAACCACTTTGCTGGGGGTAGGTTTTGTTCCTTTATGATAACAATATCGTCAATTTTAGGTTCTGTCTGTTGAGTCGTCCATTTGTATCTGTTATTTAACGTAACCAGATACTCAGAACTCCATCGATTCCAAAAATCATTTACCATCTTAGTCGTTAATCTCCATCTATCTAACAAATTAACTGTATTAGAACATTGTTCATCCGCGACATTTAACAATGGTTCTCCTACAAGAAAATGGCCGGGGGTCAAAGGAAGGGGGTCATTAATATTGTCACTAAAATTTGTCAACGGTCTTGAGTTGACACATGCTTCCACCTGTGTCAATACTGTAGACAATTCCTCGTATGTGAGCGTACTTTCGCCAATTACTTTTCTCAAATGGGTTTTAACTGAACGCACCCCGGCCTCCCATAAACCACCAAAATTTGGTGCTTGCGGAGGTATAAAATGCCAAGTTGTTGATTCTAAAGTTAGTAGTTGCGCGATTTCGTTAGGGATTCCTGATAAGGCATTATTGAACATGTCACGCAACAATTTGTCTCCACCCGTAAAGTTTGTACCATTGTCACTGTACAGATCTTGACAATGGCCGCGTCTAGACGTCATACGCTTAAATGCCGCGATGAAACCTTTAGCAGTTAAGTCTGACACAGCTTCTAAATGTATTGCATGGGTAACCATGCATACAAATAAACATATGTAGCCCTTATAGGCTTTTGCTCCACGACCTGGCGAAAACCGAATGTTAATGGGTCCCGCGTAATCAACCCCACTTGATTTAAACGGTTTGCTGGGTTTCAATCTGGCCGCTGGAATTTGTCCCATGAATGGTGTTTTGTTAGCCTTTGCTTGCCTTATGCAAGTAACACATTCTCGATAATGCTTTTTGACCAATTCTCGGGCTCGTAAGATCCAATATTGGCTTCTCAGATGATTTAACATAAGTTGTGGGCCCCCGTGTATAGTTTTGATGTGAGCATCCGCAATTAATAACTTAGTAAGATGATTCTTACTAGGCATAATTATAGGATGTCGCTTGTCATAACTCGCTTCACATAAATCGATTCGTCCTCCCACTCTTAATATCCATCTTGGTCCAAGATGGGACATAAAGCATGAAGCACACTCTTTTTGGGCACACAACCTCGAGTCCTTACGCTCTTTACATCATCTTCAAACTCATATTTTTGAACTTCTCCGATGCACTTCTGTAACGTCTGCTTCATTTCTTCAGTTGTGATAAAAGTTTCTAAATTTTTTCGATCCGATCTCGGCACTTTTAAATTCAAAATTCTTCTGCAGTACGACAAAACCTTCAACATTCGGACAAGTGAAGAAAATTTATTCCATATAGTTTCTTCATTGAGATGATGTAAACTACATAAAGACTTCACTTTTTCTTCTTCGTGTGTGTCTGTTAATTCGGTCAGCTCCTTTTTTATAGAGAGTTCTTTTAGCCATGCAGGTCCGTGCCACCACAGTGAGTGCTCTGCAAGATCAACTGGCTTTAAGCCACGAGAAGCACAGTCTGCCGGATTCGTTTGTGTAGTGACATGTCCCCATTGCTCATAGTCTATTATTGTCAGAATCTCTGACACTCGGTTACTGACAAACGTAGTCCATCGACAAGCTGGACCTTTCAGCCATGCTAGAACTACTGTAGAGTCTGTCCAGCCATACGTATTCTCTCTTGGTATGCCCAATACTTCTGAGACTTCAGACTCAGAAGTATTGGGAAAAAATTGGAAAGCTGCTCCAGATAGTTCCAATCGAGGAATTGACATTTCTTTTGCGATGGGAGCAACTTTCGTTTTTGCTGTAACTAAGTTGACAGTTACGCAGTTGTTTTCATCGATAACCCGGAGATATACATTAGCTGCAAAAGCGGATCTTGAGGCATCTGAAAACGCATGCAGCTCTATCTTACAGCCTGGTGAAACATACAGCCATCTCGGAATACAAATCTTCTTGATTTGATTCAATTCATCTCTGTATTTCATCCATTCATTTGACAATTCTGCAGTCAACTCTTCATCCCATTCCAATCCTGATTTCCATAGTGTTTGGATGAACAATTTTGCTACCACGACCACAGGTGCGATCCACCCCAAAGGGTCATAAAGTCTTGCTATGTCGGATAACACTTGTCGTTTCGTAAATTTCCTTGTAACTTCAGGCAAATTTATTGAATATTCAAAATTGTCCGTGGTTTTGTTCCAGAATATACCCAAAACCTTTACCATCCTATCTGGTTCTATAGGCATTGATTCGCTAGGTTGATGCTTGTCTTTTCCCACGTACTGCATCAACTTCTCATTATTGCTGCTCCATTTTTGAAGCTCGAAACCTCCAGAATTCATGAGATTATTCATCTCTTCGTAAATTTGAACAGCTTCACTCTCTGTATGGCATCCTGTCATGAGATCATCAATGTAGTAATCCCTTTTGGTGATTTCTGCCGCCACTGGATATTTACCTTGCTCGTCATCGGCCAACCGTTGTATAGTCTTGACTGCTAAGTAAGGCGCACAAGCCGTCCCAAAGGTTAGCGTCAACAGGTTATAATGTTCCAGTGGTTGATCGGGGAATGACCGCCAGGGGATCCTCTGGTAATTTATGTCTTCCTTGGCCACCCGGACCTGGCGATACATCTTTACCAAGTCAGCTATGATACATATCTTATGATTTCGCCATCTCATAAGCAAATGTCGAAGATCTTGCTGTAGTTTAGGACCCACTAAGAGGTTATCATTCAGAGAAACATTGTTGACTCCCTTGCACGATCCGTCAAAAACTACACGAACCTTTGTGGTTAATTTGTCATTGCGAATGACAGCGTGGTGGGGAAGGTACACCGCATTAGTGTTGTCAATATCGTTCTGGACTACAGGTTGCATGTGATCCAATGTTTTATACTCTTCTAGTACCGTCCTATACTCAGCATATAGCTCTGGTTTCTTTACTAGTTTTGTTTCTAAATAGTTGAGCCTTTTAATCGCTATTTCTCTATGTTTACCATACTGACATTCAGGATCCTCCGTGCTGAATGGCAGTTTAACAACATATCTGCCATCTGTGCTTCTCACAGTGGTTGATTCATATAAATCTTCACACTTCTGCTCATCGTTAGTAATTTTCCGTTTGATTGAGGGAGGTTCGTTTTCGATTTCCCAAAATTGCTGCAACAAATTATCGATTCTTGCTTGTACATGCAAAGTGATCACGTTCGCCGAAGAAGTCTCTTGCGACACTCTACCTGATATGATCCAACCAAGGATTGTGTTTTGTGCTAGTAGTTTTCCTTGAGGATGCTTCATTACTCCATTGAGTAGAATGTCGGTGTATACTTCTGCTCCAAGCAGGATGTCTATCTTGCCTGGTGAAGTAAATGTCGGATCCGCTAATGGGATATCGTTCAATGCCATCCACTTCGGTGACGTTATGGTATTTGTTGGAAGTAATGACGTGAGTGTGCTCAAAACATACGCATTGACTTGAATATAATTGTTAGGGTCGTGGCTGGATTCGACACGAAGTGTAACCATGTGTTTGATTTTTGTTTGACCATTACCTAAACCTGACACCCAGCCATTTATAGGTTCACGCTTAAGCCCTAGCAATTGCACTGTAGCTTCTGTCACAAATGAAGCTTGGGAGCCTTGATCCAACAAAGCTCTGATGATGTATTTGCTGCCGTTCCTCGATTGCGCCTTGATAACTGCTGTTGCCAGTAAAACATTGTAGCTTTGAATGTGCTCGTTCTTTGAAAAATTCGCCACAATGTGTGTATCTGAAGAGGTTGGTGCAGCATTCTTTGGTGGTCCTTGGTGATTTCGATCTGTATCACTAGTGGTTGTTGTTGTATTAGTGGTAGCGGGTCCCTTTTCTTCTCTAGTAAAATGTAACAATGAATGGTGGCGTCTGCCACACTTTCGGCAGTTCATAGATTGTCTGCAATTCTTAATTGAATGTGCTGATCCTAGACAATTGAAGCATAGTCGTTTGTCCTGTACTAGGTCGTATCTCTCCTGAACCGATTTGTTGCCAAATTGTTTGCAATGACATATGTGATGTGGGCCATTGCAGCATGGACAGACCATATTATTGGGTTTCTTCTCTTCTTGCACTGAGGAATGAAAAGACTTCGTTTTTACTGCCTGCTTCGTAGTCTGACTAGAAGCCTTATATACTGTTCTACTGCCTTCAATCATTTCTAGGCCTCTAAATCTGGATTCTAAGAAGTCCATTAGTTGTGCCCATGTGGGTATCTCATCTCTCTAAGCTTATTTTGTACTCCCACTGTTTGTGCGACTCTTGATCGAGTTTTGAGACCACCAGGTACACGATAATTGCATCCCATGATTTCGTGCATACTCCTATATTGTTAAGTGATTTTAAACAGGAGGAGGTGGTGTCCAATAGCAATTTCAACGCTATAGCTGACTCAATTTGTAGCGTTTTTTGCGAAAACAAAATCTGCATTATGCTATGGCAGTTGTATTTTTTGTTATTATAACGCTTTACAAGTTGTGCCCATGCTTCAGTATAATTGGCTTCTGTTGTAGAGAAATTTCTAATTAATACTTCTGGTTCTCCTGTTAAACTGCTTTTCAGATAGTGTAATTTCTGTACTGGTGCTAGATTCACGTTTTTGTGCACCAAAGAAACAAACATATCATAAAAAGTCTGCCATTCGCAGTATTTTCCGCTAAATGATGGCAGTTGGATTCGCGGTAACATGATTTCACAGCTCTCTGACTTTGCAGCAACTGTCCTCGTCTGTTCCTCAGGACTACTAATACATTGTTGACAAGCTTCTTTCATTGCACTTTTATATACCACGTACATTTCTTGAAACTGATCATAGACATCTTTGGTAAAATAATCTTCTTTCTCTTTTTGTTGTTTCGTAGCTTTTGATGTTATTTCTTTGTTTCCTTCTTTAAATTCTTTCCACAAGTCTTCTATTATTTCTATTCTAGTTTCTAACAGCTGTTTCTTTATTCTATCTTTTGGCGTTTTTCTAAAATTTCGCTCTGCTTTTATCAATTTTTCCAGTAAATCTGCTTGAGCCGCTGCTAACTCGGCAATAGACTCCATGATAAAGTTAGCTTCGTATAATGTAGAAACGAAAAAGTAAATATTTTAGTACACCACTTCAAATTTGTCAATGTTCCGTATAGTATAAATTGAAAAATTTTACAAGTCCATTATAGTATGAAACGAAAAATAACAGAAGTCCGGTGTAGTATAAAACGAATACAAGTCCCGTGTAGTATAACATGAAATATTTTACAAGTCCTGTATAGTATGAAATGGAAAATAACAGAAGTCCGGTATTGCACATAAATGGCAAAGTCAATGGAAATCACAAAACCGAACTATTTTGACACTCAACAACAATGTTATAAATTCTCACTTGAAAACTTAAGATTTTTGCAAAAGTTCAATTTTTTTAAGTTTTAGCACTGCAATTATTGATCTCAAATTTTCTAAGTCTTTTCACTTAAATAGTCAATTTCTTACTCACAGTTTGTTTGGACAATCCAATTAATTTCACTGTTTTACCTTACAGTAGCACTGTTCTTTTACACTGATTTGCAATTCCAATTGCAATTCCAATTCACTCCCTGGGTTTCGGCACCAATGTTCCCGCTGTCACTCAACACAGTTACCGATCAAAAAGAAACCACTTTGTATACAACAATAACTTTATTCCCAAAGGACAACAACCAACGAATCGGCCGATCGCACACCTAACTTTCACGAATGAAACACTTGCGTGTTTTAAGGCATCTCAGCGCCATCTAGTTAAATTTGATGTCAACTTTCGTTATAGATCATAATAGTTAGTTCTTTCAATTTCCGTAATTTTTGTAGATGGGTTGAGTGGTATTTTACTTTAGGAATTAACATATAACTGAACAGACATTCAGGCGCCTAACCAGGATCTTTTTCTATGAGAAATAATAAGGACGATAGCTATTTTATAACGAAATTGTAAATTGCACTTTATTGATTTGTACGGTATACAATTTAACTACTAAATTGTATACCGTAACTCAGTTTGATGTCACAAAACAGTAATAACTAGCTTAAAAGCTAAAAAATTCGCCAGCCCTAACGAAAACAAAAATTATGCCAATAAATTATATACTGTTGGAATGTGTTTACAAGGCCTTCATATTGTAAAATTCGAAGTTCGCATTTGGAAATGGAGCCATTCTGCCGTCACAACCAATTTTTTTCAACAAAAAAATATTTTATGTTATTCGGGGAGATGTGATTCTAACGATACCCCATACGTCTAAATCTGTTCAGGCATTTAAAAGTTATGGTGGAATAAAGAAACTCACATACATACAAACATGAATCCTAAAAACATTACACTCCCTTTTTTGGGCAGTCGTGCAACAATTTCTTTTACTCGAGGCTAGTATGATTAGTCCAAAATCTTGCAAGCTTATAATATAATATTTAGTCTAAATCTTGCAAGCTTATAATATAACATTTAGTCTAAATCTTGCAAGCTTATAATATAATATTTAGTCCAAATCTTGCAAGCTTATAATATAATATTTAGTCTAAATCTTGCAAGCTTATAATATAACATTTAGTCTAAATATTGCAAGCTTATCTATTTAAACGAATGACTTCTTCTTGGAACTGTTATACACCAGATAATAATGAAATATTTTGGCGCTTATGGCCTGATGATGCGGTCAGAAATGGCAGTACTCTTGGAAACTCCTCGTTAAGTGCTGCAGCGCATGTGAGTAGGTTCCTGCGGTGCCGGGTGATTCACGTGACAGTCAACGCCCCTCCCGCACCACTCCGCTCCCGCAGGAAACTACTCAGTTCTCAGTTACTCCTGTAGTATACTACTGTATGGGCTCATATTGCACAGCTAAGCGACTACTAATTAGGAACCTTTAAAAATATATTTAATTTTAAAGTAATGTACGAAAAATATAAGCTTATATTTTTGATTAACTGTAGTAGTGAAATATCCATACCAATATATAAAAGTGAAACGTTGTCTGTTTGTTTGGGGAGCTTTCACGCGATGATGGCTGGACGGATTTTGATCAAATTTAGAATGGAGATAGCTTATATCCTGGAATAAAACATAGGATGCTTTTTATCCCGGAAAATTGTAAGGTTTCACGGGAAAACTGGAAAATGTTGATTACTCACTGTAAGGAACGGTTGCCATCACAGAATGGTCTGTGGTTGCACTGGAAACGAAATAACAAGTCTGTCAAAAACATCAAGAGCATTGGGTGCTGTACCTACTTTTGCATTGGTTTTTAATATCCTAGAAGAAAATTTGATGCTTTTTTCCGCGATAAACAGTAGTCCGCGCATACGAAGTCGCGGGCGGGAAAGTTAGTATGCAATATATCTATAGCACATCTAACTCCTCAACATGTTACAGAAAAGAAAAAAAAAGACAAAAAGATCAGAAAGAAGAAACTACTAAAACAGAAAAAGAAAAACCAAAAGAAGAAAAAGGCCAAAGCGAAAAGCAGCTCATCATCATCTTCGGAAAGCTCGTCCGATTCCGAACCAGAAAAGAAATCAAAGAAAAAGAAGAAGAGTTCAGAAAAGAAAAAGCGCAAGAAGTCTACTTCAGAATCAACCCAAGAAGAATTATTCGACGTGAACATACTAAACAACATCAAAACTGAAAGAGTAACAGACGACGAAAAGACTAAACAATTAGACTTCTCTCCAAGAAGGCATAGAGAAATCATCGACGTAAAAGAGTTACAGAACGATTTTGTTGGAAACAGTATACAGATCAAGAAAGAGGTAGAAGTAGAAGAGCATGTTGAAGTAGAGCAAATGCATGTCGAAGAAGAGCAAATGCATGTCGAAGAAGAGCAAATGCATGTCGAAGAAGAGCAAATGCGTGTTGAAGAACCGAATGTGGAACTGGGAGTTGTTCAGAAACAAGAAGAAGAGAGCCAGGAGTCACAGATTGAACATGTTATGGAAGAGAAAGAGCTGCAACCCGATTCAAAGGTTGGTTAACCAACTTTATATTTTACTAGACTTATTCAGAAAAAACTAGCAAAGTGCGTGTGAGACACGCATAGTCTTAGGGTTCCGTGGCCAAAATCCTAAGCTACCGCATTGCATTGCTACAAACTGCATAGTAATCGGTTCAGTAATTTTTACGTGATATGCCAACAAAGTTGGCCTAACTTCGTCAGACATTTCTAGTAAATTAATAAAATCTATGGTTTAAAACTAACATAATGGTCCCAAACACTACAAGTATAAACATTAGAAATGGGATATTTTCCATGCATACTACTCATTGAAAATAGTATCCGTGGTAAATTATTTTTTTCTTTTTTTAATTCGTGTCAATTCCACACCAATTACCTAGCCCCAAACTAGGATACCCTGTAATATGGGCACACTAGATAACGGATAAACATACATAAATACGAATATCACATCCATGACTCGGAAACAAACATTTCTGCTCATCACACAAATGATTGCACCTTGCAGGATTCGAACCTGCGACCTTTTGATTTCGTTCTTAGGGACACTAGCCACTAGACCAACCGGTCGACAATATCAAATTTCTAATTTTTATACTTGTAATAAATTCTAGATACTCGTGATATTTTGTTAGTAAATTCGTAATATGCGCTAGATTGTTATGAGTGAGAAGGGGATACATGCAACTCAAGTAAAAAGGCTACTTTTAAATGTCCCTCGCTTTTCAGTAGCGAGAAAAAAACAGGATGTAATCTATAGTTTTGTTAGTAACAATTATTCTTAAAATATGTTAGTAGGACAGTTATTATAATATCTATTTAGTTGGCGTGTGACAATATCCATCCAGTATTTCTAGATGTCCTAGATGGGACAGTTGTAGCGAGATGCAATCATTTTATTTTACACACCCTAGTCATAGTAGCGTACAAAATGCCAAAAATACATGTGCCAAAATTCAACCTTGAAATGTTAATAGTGTCTTGATAAAAATAGCTGCGACATAAAGACGGACATGAAAAAACTTCAAGGGTTTGACTACGGAACCCTATAAAGCAACACGTGAGTTTACTTTACTATTGTTAAGAGCTGGGGTTCGGTTAAATTTAATGTACGTCAATTATACCAAAAATAAACACCTTTATTCGAAAAACCACACAAAGAAATTAAACCGACAAGTAACACTCAAACGCTCTTTAACTCGACTGTACATACTAATCAATTATCACTGAATACTCACTTCGAATCACTATGATCGTTTCGTTCCGAATGCCAAGTCAAAACTGTCCCAGGTGACTTAAGTTTCCAGAAGGTACTCGTATGTGGTACTACTAGTAGTAGTCGGTAGGTATTTGAACTTTCAAGGTCGGCGGCGCCTTTTAAGTTGCCGTTCTGTGCTGCACCCGTAGGTACCTAAGGCCGGCGGTGCCCTTGATGTTGCCGTGCCTGTAGGTATATACCTACCGCGCGCTCTGGAAACTTCTGTAGGTACCTACGCTCCAATGGTGTGTTCCAGAAGGTTCCTGTAGATGTAGGTATTGCGTCATCCGACCGCGGCTCCTCGAACATTTTAGTACCCACTGTTTTTCTAAGAATCGACCGGCGTAACACTATGTTTATCAATAATAATTATATTCCGAGCTAACAATCCCAGGAACAAGACGAAAGCCAGTCCACCCCTCAACTACCGCCAGATGAGAACAACTCTCAGTGCTCATCTCAAGAGTCCGTCTTCAGCCAAAAAGACCAGCCAGCTTACGAGAAAGACGAAAGCCATCTGCGACCTTCATCGCAGAACTCCAACTACAGCTTCCACGACGTCATGGCGTCCGGCATGTATCCGAAGAGCATAGAGCATGGCATTGAAGAGCATGACATGCAGAGGCATGCACATGACATGCAGAGGCATGCACATGACATGCAGAGGCATGCGGAACATGACATAGAGATGGACACTGAGACTTACGAGCAGGGGAACTATGAGATGTATGAGCAGATGGCCATGGCTTACCAGAGCGACGTTGCTAGCCAGGTGAGTTATTACTTACTAGCATTTGCCCGCGACTTCGCGCGGACTGCAGTTTATCGCTATAAAAAGTTTCCAGCTTTCAAACTATTTCCATTCCAAATTTCAACCGTTTAGTCGTGAAAAGATAAGAGACAGTTAAGTTGTCTTTGGATATGGATTCAAAATGACCAAATCTACTAACCTAAAACTCAGAGACAACATATCGTAGATAGCGCTTTAGATTTATTATTACGATATTCAAGATCGAAACTATATCGCATGGGTTTTTGCTGCTATCTCCAATGTAGACTTTTTTCAAGTAATAAGTAGTTAACCGTGTCAACACCGCAGACGTCCATCGACGTCAAGAAAACAAGTGTTATCTGCTTTAGTGACGGCACTAACGCCGTCGCTAAACGATAGTTGCTGAACAAGTGGTATTCGAAGTCTGCACGTCTAAAGACCACTGCTCTAAATGCACCAAACAAGTATACCTCACTAACGTTTCTTTGGCGTTAAGGGCTCGTTTGTCTTTTCTAGGCTTGGCGTCCAAAAGTTTAACGATAATTAACATTATTATCATATACCATTGATCCGTCGCCGCGTCGTTTCAGACAAATATATCGTCCCGTATAATCGCTTAAGCACTTGCTACCTACCGGATTCTACGAAAGCAACCTATCTTCCCCTATTTTATACTTTTTTGTTCCATTTCAGCAAACATCCCCCCCACAGTCATCCGTGGAGCAGCGCATAGAGACAGTGGTGCGCGCGCGCACGTGCGGGGAGATCAAGTGCGACTGGCGCGCCGGCGAGGCGGCCGCCGCCGCGCCTGCGCGCGCCACGCAGAGGCCTTCGCGGTGGGGTGAGTCATGTAGAGACTGAGATGTGCTTTATACTCTGTTGTCACTGCTTCTCATACGCATTATTTTCGTTTTTATGGCAGCCATACACGATCAAGTTTATCGTCCAAAGGGACTAGACAGTAAACGAAAAAAAAACACGAATCATACCAATAAAAAGATATATTTTGTTTTGCATTTGACTTAAAACATTACGGAGGGAGCATGACGTCACGGTTTTCTATTCGCGGTTGTTTTGTTCCTGTGTGGCTAGCGTTTTTGTACACATTTGAGCAATAGTGACGTCATACAGGCGCCATGACAGCTATGGTCGTGGTGTAATTCATTTTAAAAGTGCAAAATATAATTCTTTTTGATTTGTTTCTTCTTAAATATTGTATTTTTTGCTTAAATACAGGCTTCTGCACCCCATAGATTGTTTAGATTAGTTACGAAAATTAGCCGAAATTTACCTTACCCTATTTGCATGAGACTTGGGGCTTGATCTAATTTGCAGTTCGTCAATACTCGATTTGCGATTACGTGAAACGGTCCAACTTGCATGACCAGTGGCTGACATGAAGCTTGAATTTTGATGAAGTCTGCACAATCGAAATTCGATTATGTCTTCTATGTTTCTTCAAATTATGTGTAAGATTGTTGTAATATTAACAGTTAGGTGTTCGTTAACGTGCACGAGTGTGGGATAAAGATACAAATGCTGAAATGAATTTAATTTTCTTTGCAAAAACTCGCTCGGAAGTTTCGGTAAAACGTCCACCTTTTGACTGAATCGTGACTTTGACAGTTGAATGTGACGTGACAATACTTGTAATACCTAAAAACTTGTCATTATTATTATATCTGTGAAATTGCTGGCAGTGCCGCCAGAGAAGCCATTCTAAATAAATGCTCTTGTCATGCTATATTGACACCCACACACGGTCCAGTTTTCTCGATCAAGCCTCAAGCCTCATGCAACTTGTTTGTTGTTTCCTCGAAGCATGCAACGGATGGTAAACTTAATTGTGTATGGCTGCCGTTAGTTATGTTTATACAGCTATCCACTACGTGTATTTTTATTATTACTGAACGGTAGGTAGGCTTCTTTTAACAAGCTTTTATTTAACTTACCTTGTTTGTATATGAGTATATTTATTTAACTTACCTTGTTTGTATATGAGTATATTTATTTAACTTACCTTGTTTGTATATGAGTATATTTATTTTTTACTTAAGTTTTTTTTTGATTTGCTTCGACTAGTGTAGAAAGTATTTATTACTGTATACCAAACTAAATTAAAATTAACATTATTGTTAACGAATAGAATAATATATTAACTTCAAACCAGTCAGTTTTTTTTTAATAGCTTTTATCACTTATATGTATCTATTTATGAATCTATGTATCTAGTATTTTGTCAGCCCTGGAATCTTGATTTCGAAAAAAAAAAAAAGGGAAAAAAATGTTAAAAGTAAAACGGCAAAAAAAAAACAACGTAATAAGTTACAAATCAACAAAAATAAAGTGATGTTTATTTAAAAAAAAAACCGTAAAGCTTTTCTTTTTATATTCTACTTATTCTTTACAGAATCATAATTTATGTTGCTATTCATAGATAAACGATACACATATACACGCGGTATTAATAAAGAAATTATTAATATGTGACAGTATTAATATGTACCACCAAACCACACGTCATTTGTTGGTGTAGTCTGAACAGCACACAAAATCCTATCATAGATTCGTTGATCATTTTATTCTTAGGTTATTCTAGTGGTTATTCTTGTGTTAAACCCCGTCCGTGATTCAAATTTTTCGTTTAGATAAGTAATTATATTCTACTGAAGACGCGAGCTATGTCAAAGTGGCTTATACTCACATTGTTTCATGGTTGTACTCACATTGAAACGTGCGTACTCACGATGGCTCACATTGTTTTATGGGTGTACTCACATTGTATGGTGATTATACTCACATTGTTTAATGGGTGTACTCACATTGAAACGTGCGTACTCACGATGGCTCACATTGTTTTATGGGTGTACTCACATTGTATGGTGATTATACTCACATTGTTTAATGGGTGTACTCACATTGTATCCTCGCCATTCTCTAAGTAAAACAGGTCCTAGATTTAATAGCTCTTTCGCCTCCATAAACCATTGCTTGGGCCCCGCTCTCCCCTCCGTGTGTGTAACTTGCCTACTCACCCCCCAGGTCTAAAACCAGGCGAGGTCAACATTGTGCTGACCGGGGGGACAGACCAGTACCCGATAAGAAACGTAGAACCTGTCTATAAGATACAGAGCATCGCTAATAGGACGGATAACTCTACCACTGGGTGAGATTCATTTTATTTACTTATTTGTACTAGAGTGTGGAATTCAACTCTGCTGGCTGGGCAGCATTCGCAAAAGTGCGTAATATTGTATCGTCGAAAATTCTTCAGAGTCTAATCGAAAGTGTACTACAGTAGTCGCAGCTAATCTATATGTTTGTTAAGTTAGGCTCTGTGAACGATTGCGCAGGTACTGCTGTGGGAATAAAACAGCATAAAATAAGAGCGAAATAGAATAAACGTAAGCGAGTGAGCGAGGCAGCTATACAATGCTGTCTTCACCTTTAACATTGGGAATGCGCCTGAAAAATAGCAGTTTGCGCAGCGACTAGCAGACAACTTCCAAGATACATACTTCCGCTGCGACTACTGTAGGTACCAGTTTGTAGCCAGTGATTACTTACGGCACTTAAATGTGGTCACTAACTATTCGCATGATTAAATTTGCTCAAAGTCAATCAACGAGCTATGGAGAAAACTATGCTTTAGATCTCATTGCAATATCAAATCCGATGGATATCCGCAAAAAAATGGACTTTCATAATTAGCAAGCTTATTTGGCAATGGGCCCGTCACATTTATGTCGAAGAACTAAACAATACACCTACCGACCTACAATTGCTTATTGTATAGTAATACTCGTCTATAATGTTCTATTTATTTTTCCAGCTACGATGAAGCGTATATGGACATGTACGGCGCTTCAGACAAGCTACAGTATGGCGACTGTTTCTCCACTACCGCCGAGGCGGCGAGCGACAGCCGCCGCGCTACCGTCACCAAGCATGCCAGCTCGCTCGACGATAGAATCAGCCTGGCTTTGAAGACTACTGGTGAGATTCAGTGATAAGAGCAGGTCGCAGGCCGATGACACGGTTAAGACGCTGTAAATGGGCATTAATATAGATGGCGAGAACATCTCACACTTACCATATAAGTCTAATCCAAATCGGTCAAGAAGTTTTTAAAAAAAAATTGTTTGAAGATTTTTGTTTTTAATTACCTTAGTACGAAATACGCGTAACCATGTGAAGTATTACTACGCTGGTGAAATGTTATGTCTGTTTCAGTTCTCGGAGAGGTTGCGAAAGAGACGGAAGTCACAGATGATACAGACGGACCAGACAAAGGAATTCTAGTCACGTAAGTTGATAGCTTGTACTATTATAAGATTTTTAAGTGTTGGACACGTTACAGAAATCAACAAATTTAAAAATTATATAAAATACTAGTTGCCATGTCTATGTCCTAGTTGCTATGTCTATCTTTATACCAAACTTCACCAAGATCTGTCCTGCCGTTTAGTTTACCTAATATTATTGATTTGATCTATCTATACTTATAATAAAACTGTAATAAAACTGTAACGGGTCCAATTCTGTACATTGAAGATATTTTGAAATTTTCTTTTGGAGGATACTCTATATTCGATACTGAAGCCAAAACTGTTTTTTTTTTTTCATTTTTGTCTGTCTGTCTGTCTGTCTGTCTGTCTGTCTATATCTTGGCTAGGCATCACGCTGAAACTACTGAATGAATTTAAATGAAACTTGGTATGATTTGAGTTCATACTACGAGGTAGGTTATAGGATACTTTTAATCCCGAAAAATTAAAGGGTTCCCGCAGGATAGGCGTTGAAAGTTATTTAAAAGAACACGTATCACGCCGAAACTACTAGATGGATTTTGCTGCAACATGCACAGTCATAGTTTATATAATGGGTAAAAATTGAGGATACTTTTTATCCCGAAAAAATAAAGAGTTCCTGCAGGATAATGTCCCAAATTTTGTAAATTGAAGTTTTTTTTTTTGAAGGCCTTTCTTTATTCAATACTAAAGCCAAAACTGTATATTTGTAATTGTTGTCTGTTTGTCTGTCTGTCCGTCTGTCTGTATTTACCTTGGCAGCGCATCATGTCGAAAATACTCACTGAATTCAAATGAAATTTGGTATGATTTGAGGTTATACTTCGAGGTAGGTCACTGGATACTTTTCATCCCGAAAAATTAATGAGTTCCTGCGGGATAATGTCCCAAATTCTGTAAATTGAAGATATTGTATAATTTTGTTTGGAGGCCGTTCTATATTCAATATTAGAGATAAAACTGTATTTTGTATTTTTGTCTATCTGTCCGTTTGTCCGTCTGTCTGTACCTTGGCAGCGCATCACGCCAAAAATACTCACTGAATTCAAATGAAATTTGGTATTATTTGAGTTCATACTTCGAGGTAGGACATTGGGCACTTTTCATCCCGAAAAATGAAAGAGTTCCTGCAGGATAGGGATGGAATATTATTTAAAATAACACGTAGCACGCTGAAACTATTGGACGGATGTTGATGCAACTTGGCACATACATAGTTTATATGATGGGTGAAAATTATGGATACTTTTTGTACCGAAAAAATAAAGGGTTTCTGTTGGATATGGGTCCAAATTATGTACATTAAAGATATTGTGTTTTTTTTTGGAGTTCTCTCTATGTTCTATAATGAAGTTTTTCATTTTTGTGTGTATGTCTGTCTGTCTGTATCTTGGGCGTACTTCACGCCAACTACTGGATAAATTAAAATGAAACTTGGTATGATTTGAGTTCATGCTACGAGGTTGGACATAGAATACCTACTTTACATCCCGAAAAATTTAATGGGTTCTCGCAGGATAGGGGTTGATACTTATTTAAAAAAACACGTACCACGCTAAAACTAATAGACGGGTTTTGATGCAACTTGGCACCGTTTTAATTTATATGATAGGTTAAAATTGAGGAGATGTTTTATCCCGAAAAGTTAAAGGGCCTCTGCGGGAAATGGGTCCAAAGTTATGGTAATATTTAAGTAATAAATAATATTTTTTGGATGGTTCTCTATATTCGATTCTGATGCCAAAACTGTTTTACTTTTTATTTTTGTTTGTCTGTCTGTCTGATTGTCCGTATCTTGACCGCGCATCGCACAGGAACTACTGAATGAATTCAAATGAAACTTGGTATGATTATAGTTCATACTACGAGGCAGGACATTGAAAAATTTTCATCCCGAAAAATTAAAGGGTTTCCGCAATATATGGGTTGAAAGTTATTAAAAAGAACACGTATCATGCTGAAAGTACTAGACGGATTTTTTGATGCAAATTGATACAGTCATATGTCTATACTTATAATAAAGCAATAGGTACGAAAAAGGCTGCAAAAAAATAAGATAAATAAAAAAATACTCTTGGGTGCTTGAAAAGGGTATTAACACGTTTTTTTTAATCGTGTCGCTCTGTCTGTTTGTCTTCATGTTTGTTTGTATAATTACGCATCACGTAAAAACTATTGGACCGATTGAAATGCGGTTTTCATTGTTAGATAGCTTAGGGTTTGTTTTAAAAACTGGTGTAATTGGTATCTCAATCTGGTGAGTTGGAAGCCGAGCAATTGATAAAAGTATTTTAACGGCTGAAGAAATTTTGTTCAAATGTTGGTATATTGGTCCTGGAATAGCACATTATGGTACTTTGAACCTAAATAAAAGACACCGCGTGCGAAGCCGCGGTTACAGCTAGTTTATAATATTTTATATTTCTCCTTGTTCATGAGATGTTAATTTTGACTTGTAGAAGTGCTATTATTTTGCCTATTTACAATAAAATACTTTGACTTTGACTTAGTCGTGAAAAGGTAAAAAAACAGACGGATAGAGAGAGAGACAGCAGTTAGCCTACCATGGTCACAACAGCAGCTAACCTACCTTTCTGACAACAGCATTTAGCTTACCTTTCTCACAACAGCATTTAGCCTACCTTTGTCACAACAGCAATTAGCCTACCTTGATCACAACAGCAGTTAGCCTACCGTGGTCACAACAGCTGTTAGCTTACCTTGGTCACAACAGCAGTTAGCCTACCTTGATCACAACAGCAGTTAGCCTACCGTGGTCACAACAGCAGTTAGCCTACCGTGGTCACAACAGCAGTTAACCTACCATTGTCACAACAGCATTTAGCCTACCTTTGTCACAATAGCAGTTAGCCTACATTGGTCACAACAGCAGTTAGCCTACCGTGGTCACAACAGCAGTTAGCCTACCGTGGTCACAACAGCAGTTAGCTTACCTTGGTCACAACAGCAGTTTGCCTACCTTTGTTGAGGGGTGAATGACCGGCACTGGTATATGGCAGCGTGTACGTGCGATTGTACGTGCGGGGGGGTAATAGGAGGGGGGAGTCGCGTGTGTGTTTATGTGTACTTTGTTGCGTAATAAATGGTCGCAGTGGCAACGCAGCTCCGTGCGCCGCTGCTCTACAAAATTTCACTTCGAATGTCCTTATATGAATTTATGCGATGTTTCAGTAAATCCCTCAGTGTGGCGGAGGCGAGGAGCGGCAAGAGAGTCAGTTTCGCGGACGGGTACCGCCCCGGGCAAGATTCCGACGTAGAAGAACCGCCCGTCAAGAAGGTACTGTTACTATAAGGTTTTATTTAATTCATTACACGACTACGGCGAAGCGAGGGAAGGGTAATGAGTTTAACAGTCTATGTATGTATCTATGTATACATCTCATCTATGGTATGTGGATGTTCCACTATAGCGTCGCCCCTATTGGTCCGATTTTGACGACCAAGGTATCAATCGATTCGTCTTCAGGTATATATAGAGTATCATAGGCTATTTTTTACCCGACTTCGGCGAAGCAAAGGAAGGGTTATGTGTTCAAACTAAAAACTTGGTCCGATATAACAAGCTAGGTGTCAATCGATTCGTCTTCATTTATAGAGTGTCATAGGCAAAAATATTTAACCTAAGGCGAAGCAAATGAAGGGTTATGTGTTCAAACTAAAAACTTGGTTCAATTTTGACAAGCGAGGTATCAATCGATTCGTCTTCATCGCAAGGGTGTCATAAGCTATTTTTTACCCGACTACGGCGAAGCAAAGGAAGGGTTATGTGTTCAAACAAAAAAATTGGTCCGATATAACAAGCTAGGTGTCAATCGATTCGTCTTCACCCGTATAAATATACGGATGGATTTTTGAGACGGGACAGTAAGGGCAGGTATCTTAACCGTTATAGTTACAGGAAAAGGTTCCTAGAAGACCATCCATATTATATTTATATATTTCTGAGATATTCTAAACTGCATTCACAGATTTTGGAAAAAAAATTACAGTCAGCAAGAAAATGGTCACTTTATACAAAAAATAATTGATGGCAATCGATCCTGTTTCTTCTATGAATCACAAGTCTCTATGAGACCGACTTAGGTTTGACTACTACTACTAGAAATGTCAGACATTGCGAAAAACTTTTCCCTTTTTTTTTTACGAAATTACCTTAAAACCGTTGTTGTTGCAGGAAAACGTTCTTATGAGAATCTCCTTAACATTTGGAGATATTTTGACCTGCATTCACAAATTTTGGAAAAAATATACTGTAATCAAGAAAAATACCAAACCGATTTTCAGTTCTTAAATGTACTAGATTCTTTGAAAAAACGCCAAAACTGTTTGAAACAATTAAATTTATATTATATGCATTTGTTCTTCTGTCTGAATATGTGGTGTGCGTGAGTGAATTCTTCCCGTGTGTAACGTCATCAACATCATTTCAGCCTTTAGAAGTCCACTGCTGAACATAGGCTTCCCCCAATGAGCGCCATGACAACCGATCTTGTGCCACCTCCATCCACTGACTTCCTGCGATGGCTACAATGTCGTCGGTCCGCATGACAGCTACGAATAAGTAATAAGTCAGGAAACGTAACAGCGTTAATAAAATGACCCAACAAAAGTCGTGCCCAAGCAGGTGGGGCTTAAAAGTCGTGTCCAGCGCGTCACCAGTCGTACATTTTTCATGCAAGCGAGCACACGTCATATCTTCGCGTACGTTTTAATTTTATCATTAAAAAAATTGAGTGGGCACATTTGCAGAAACTGAAAAATGTTCAAGATATCGTTGGATTGCATTTTGGGAATAAATTGTCAAATCGGCATCTATACTTCCGAAATAATATCATGAACGTGAAACTAGCGATTCAAACCTTAAGTCAAAGTGTAGCTGATGCGATTAAGTTTGGTTCGCAACAGTTAAACATGCCTGATTTTCAAGAAACAGATGCAACTGTTAGCTTTTTAGAAACGTTTAACAACCTTTTCGACATACTAAATTCAAGACCGACCGATACGGGTTTAAACACCCTTTTTCAGTGGTAGAAAAAGAAAAACGACATAACGTTTTGGATCAAAGCGAAAAATATATTAAAGGTCTCTAAATCAATGTGCAGTCAAAAAAAACTCGAACAGTAAATGGACAAAGAGTAACAGTATATACTAACTCTTTGAAACCAGTGACCAAAACTCAGTCCAAAACTGGACTTCTAGGACTCTTCATATGTATTTCAAGTTTTAAATTACTTTTTGCACGGCTAGTAGAGTTACAAATATATAAATTTATTTAACCATATTAAGCCAAGATCATATTGAGTTGTTTTTGGAGTGATCCGCAACCACGGCCGTTGCAACAATAACCCAAACGCCTGACAGTTTATGGAAATATATAAAAATAATTTTCTGAACTTGAACCTCAGCTCTAAATTCATAGGCTGACAGGAGGACATTCCGTTTTAAATTTCTCAGAATCCGTCTTCAATACATTGCGAATAAAGATTCTCTTTTAATGTCTTCTGGACAAAAAATTAATAAATTAATTAATTATATTTCGTGGGACAAAGAATTTAATGAATTGTAAAAAGTGAGCCAAAAAAAAAACATTGTACAGTAATATTGTTTTATTACTGACTTGGTCCGGTCCACTTATTGCATAACATCGTCCACGCCGCTATGACTCAGCTGTCATAGCAGACATTGCATTACGCGCGTGAACCAATCCCTGCTTTCGTTCTGAATTTAAACCAATCACCAAGCATGTCTATTTGTAACCTCGGAAGTGATTCGTACTTTGAATCTTACGTCGTTTTGGTTTGAAGTAGGGGCACTTTTATTGTGACATTTGTTCTGAATTAGAGTTCCTGTCGGTCCGTCGTGTGGGGGTGGAAGCAAGCGAATTCAAAATTCAAATTCAAATTCAAAAATTCAAAGGAGGATGCCAGCTTTCGGCTTCCAAGTCTTTTAAATGTCAAATGCCGCGGACACGAAATCTATCTACATTATTGACTATTTAAAATAATTTAATTCATTCTTTACATTCATTCAACAATAACATTCTGGAACTGTTATTATAATAAAAACAATTAATATGATTAGATAAGACCGGAAATAGCTGTGCAAGACTTTTAAATGTTAAATGCCGCGGACACGAAATCTTTTCACATTATTGACCATATAAAATAATGTAATTAATTCTTAGTAAAGTAAAAAACTTTCGGAAACTGTTATTAAAAAAATATGAATTAAAATGAATAGAAATGACCGGAAATTGCTGTGAATTGATACGAATTACGAATTATAGGGTTGACACTATAACTCGTACTTAGTGCAAATAAACTATTAATAAATCGATAAACAAAATTAATTTAAAAAAAACTATCTTTTAGTTTATTCTAATAGAAATCATTTCAATATATTATTATAGGATATTAGAAATAAACAACAATATATATATATATATATATATTCGTATTTTTTTATTCTGCTTATACGTTAATTCATTATTTGTTGTATAAACGTTTCAGTGGTATAGGTACCAAGCTCATGACAAGAGCGGAGAAGGCCCAGGGTTCGATTCTCAGATTGAGTACTTATGTGCCTACTTAGGTAATAATACTTTATAAATGATATTAAACATGATCGTAAAGTGTAGGTACCTACATCATATATCAGTTTAATATTAGATTTCAATAATTATCTTAGCTATATTATTCCTTTGACCATAAACCGTGTCATAATCTAAATCACATAAAGTCACATAACCACAAAAGTTAACTTTATGTAATAATTTTACATCGAGCCTAAGTCACTTTGGAGATCTGGCATAGTCCTTTAATTTATTGTAATAAAAAACGGCATTAATTACACATTATTACACACAAAAAATAAATAAAATATAATTAACAAAATTTTATGGCAAAGCAAATGTCAATTAATTAATTAAAAAATGACAACTATACCACATACATGTAAAGTCAAATAAATCATAAAACCAGATACCTTATCTACAATAAAATAATACACAGAATCAATCACAAAACAATGTCAAATTAAATACCTTCACAATATGTCAAACAAATGGACAAAATGGTTTTCCAGTTGTCAATAAATAGGTCAATATCAGGGTTAGCGTCAAGGAGTGCATTGAGGTTGTGCAGAGACCGACACAGGGGGGACTTGGCCCGGGCAATAGTGCGACTACCAGGAACACAGAATAACTTATGTATTCTGTTGGGCCTGTGCCGCATTTAGTTGTCCGGGACAAATAACCTGCACAGTCGTTCATGTAATTCTGAAGAGTCGACGGACCCTCTCAGTACTTTACAACAGATAGTGAGATGGTCTAGCAACCTTCTCACTTCCAGAGAATTGAAGCCAAGCTGTCCAAGCAAGAACCTAGTGGGATAGAGGTAGGGATAGAAGCCATAAAGCCTCTTGTAAAAAGATCTTAAAAATGCCTTCTGCACCTTTTCAAGCATCAGTGTGTAGGTAACATGATGCGGGTTCCAAACACATGCGCTTGATTCTAATTTGCTCCTCACAAGAGTATTAAATAAGGTTCGTATGACCTGCGGATCCTGAAAATCCTTTGCGTTGCGCAACACAAAGCCCAAGCGACGAAAAGACTCTTTGGCCAGATTGGAAATATGGTCATGAAAAGTGAGTTGTCGGTCAAAAGTAACTCCTAAATCTTTAATAATATTTACTCTGTTAATGTCAATATTGTTTAAATTGTAATTACAATCAATTGGATAATGTTTACGATCAAATGTCATTACATAGCATTTATTAGAATTGAAAAACATTCTATTACTAACGCTCCATTCGAAGATAAAATTTATGTCCTTTTGCAATTTAAGGCAGTTATTGTATGATTTAATCTCTAGTATGAGCTTCAGATCGTCAGCGTACAAGAGACATTTAGCTATATTCACTATCTTGGCTAGGTCATTGATCATAATCAAGAAGAGGAGCGGGCCGAGCACTGATCCTTGACTGACTCCAGATCGAGTATGATATGGTTCAGACACATACATGCCATGCCTCACATATTGCCGACGATCTCTCATATAGTCTTGAGAAGAAAGTGAGAAGATGGGGAGTAAAACCGATGGCAAATAGCTTACGTAGTAGGATGTCGTTATCTATTTTGTCAAAAGCCTTCTGAAAATCAAAATACACTACATCAACCTGTACTATCCGATCCAAAGCCTTTGAGATGTAGTCCACTAAGCATAGTAAATTAGTATTAACAGATCGTCCAGGTCTAAAACCATGTTGCTCATCACCTAAGTACTGTTTAACTTGCCTATATATTTCTTTATGCAGTATGTATTCAAATACCTTGGCGGGCGGACACAGAATAGCTATGGGACGATATGTGTCCACCATTGTCCTATTGCTACTCTTAGGAATAGGTGTTACCCTGGATGTCTTCCACTGAATGGGGTAGATGCCATCTTTAAGAGAGAGATTAAAAATGTGATACAGGTGGAGAATCATGTGCTTCTTATTTGACTTTAGAACAAAACCGGGCAGGCTATCAGGTCCTGGTGAGCTACCAGGCTTTAACTTGTTTAGGCCGCGGATAATATCATCAGGTGTAAGGGGGAGTACATTTACGCTACCGCTGCACTCGGCTTGTTCACAAATTGCATTAGGATTCAGTATAGGCACCTCGTCTTGAAAAACGCTTGAAAAATACTCCGCAAACGCCTCAGCCGCATCTGCGCCGGCATGAGAGTTGGAGATAGGATACACAAGGCTCAAAACCACCTTAAGCTGTTTACATGGCGCCAAAAATATTGAGGGTGAAGTTTCAAGTTTTCCTCAATATGTGTCATGTGTACTTTGTACGCCTGAGCAATACGAGTTTTCAAATTGGCACGTAAATCAGAGAATTCGTTATATTTAGCTAATGACTTTGAATTCTTCCATTTTCTATGCAATCTAGTTTTTAGGCGAATGTATTTTATGATATCTCCGCTAAACCAGACGGGATACCTGTTGCTTTCAGAAATTTGCCTGTTCTTCTTAGGGACAGATAAATCAAATAACTTATAAAGTATTTCGTAAAAGGAGTCAGTGGCAGTACAAACATCATTCGATTCTGTGACACGCTCCCAAGAAGTTTCCGAGATCAGCAAGTCAAAAAGAGCAACATCTATATTGTTAAAATTCCAATCGCTAGATGGATCAACATTACTAGGCTGTAAACGATCTGAGCTATTAGGTAATTGGAGACTCACCGTAACCCCTAGCAGGGGGTGGTAGGCATCGGGCGGTACGAGGCCGTCGTCAGCGGCGATAACACAAACCTGTTGTACATGTGACTCAATGCACTCCCGCGCCAACACTACGTCAAGTTTGCTACCATGGGAATTATTTACGTCATTATATTCGTTAATATTGCAGTATGTCAAGAAGTAACAGTAATAATTTATTATATTTACGGATGCACTATTCATGTTTATGTCGCCAAGTATTAAAATGTTACTGTTCATGTTTAAAATAAAAGATTCAATTTTGCAAAATAGATTCATATAAATGTCGTCAGTAGCACTCGGACTAACGTAAACCACGCATATTAGAAAAGAAGCACCGCGATAAGTGAAGGAAACCCAGAGGTCTTCCCCAGCCGCTGTTTCCAGGTCACGCCGGCGTCGCAGGGTGATGCCCGGCCTTGCGGCTAATAGGACTCCCCCACAGCGCGTAATTCGATCTCGCCGCTGCACTGACCAGCCTCTAGGTACAATTTCGGCGTCCTCAACAGAAGTATCCAAGAAAGTTTCAGTTGCAGCGAACAGCGAGTGCTCAGACAATAGCAGATTAACGTTCCAAGTCCGAAGCTTAGTCTTGATACCACGTACGTTTTGGTACAAGACCAACAATTGTTTTAGCGTTTATTGCTTTGTTTGTTGTTTGTCGTGTTCGCAACGAAAAAACGTACGGCCGTCAGTCCTAATGTTGTTATCAGCGCGCTTGCTTTTGTAGTTTATTCACTTCTTCATTCGTGCGTTATTAGGCCAGATTTCAATCGACAAACACTTATCATAGCATTCTTCCGGAACCCCAATTTTGTAGGACTTGTAGTCATAATTATTATTTAGCTCCTGGACAGTGCACGGTTTCTGGTCACAGAGCTCGGTCAGGTATTGTTTTATTTCATCTGCTGCCGAGATCATGTTCCATAAGTGGAAGTACTTACGAGGTTCCACGGCCTTAAGTGATCTCGCTCAGGCCGGCAAGGCAGCGCATCGATAGCGAAGCGCGCACTTTTTTCCTATGTACCTCCGTCCACTTTTCCTCACCAACCTGGGTGATAGGATTTGATGTTCCCGATAATGGTAGATGGTTAACATTATTATGGTCACTAGGATGCACAGAGCTGACCTTGGTTGAGTCCTTTTTTGTTGTGGCTGCGTCTCAGACAGGTACAAAATCTTGGGTGGTATTCGGACCACAAATTACCATCTTATTCCTTTCATTACGTCGCTGTATACGAGACGTCCTCGGGGAGCTCGAATCACCCTGACCTGAAACTGTCGCCACCGGTGACAGCGCCTCCGCAATTTTTAGCGCCTTCTTCACAGGTAATTTCGATGTAGGCGTACTATTATTGCTAAGCGTTAGTTTCTTCGTGGGTTCAGAATGACGCTGAGGTACCTTCTCGGCTTCATTAACCTTGACCTTCGCGTGTGAATACTCAGTAGCTTAGATTGACGCATTACAAGATTTTTCAATATGGCCGTTGACTGCGTTTGAATGAGTGCAATTTGCTTCATGATCGCTTCTTTGAGACATCTCATCTCCGTTTCCATACTCCCGAGACGTGTAACAAGTCCGGGAAGTATGTCAGGCGATAGCTGGATCAAAGACATCCCGTAAACACTGCAATCCTTGCGAGAAAACACAAAATAAATAAATAACGGAAGTGGTTAAATGCACCGGTCAAAAGCGCGTACGTGCGCATCAAGCGTCCGTGACTGACAACGAAGCGAAGTGTGGCTCCCCACACTTCGCTTGCTTATTCCCCAGCGGTTGTCTGTTCTGCGAACTATATGGCCTGCCCATTGCCACTTCAACTTGCAAACTCTGAGAGCTATGTCGGTAACCTTGGGTCTTCTACGGATTTCCTAAATTCGGATTCTATCACGTAGTGAAACACCGAGCATAGCTCTCTCTATTGCACGCTGCGCAACTCTGAGCTTGTGTATGAGACCAATAGTTAGCGACCACGTCTCAGTGCCGTATGTCATCACTGGCAACACGCACTGATTATAAACTTTCGTCTTGAGGCTCTGCGGTATCTGTGACAAGAAGATATGGCGTAATTTCCCGAACGCTGCCCATCCGTGATATTATAACCTTATTGTCCTCCAGAAGAAGAAGTCCCGTCGCATGGGATGCGCTTGGCCGTGCCCCGCCACGCACCCCGACCACGTGCCGCTGTGGGACGCGCTGCCGCCCCCGCCGCCGCCGCCCGGTTCGCCGCCGCCCCCGCCTGCCGGCCCCGCGCCGCCCACGCACCTGCTGCGCCGCGCCGCCCCGCCCGGGATGCTACCGCCCCCGCCGCATGGACCTCACCATAAGTTTGGTAAGAGCAGTCAATATTTCAAGTGTTTCTTATTCTTATATGACTCATTGGACAGGGAATTTGCTTGGGGAAGGAAATGGATACTCCCCACTTTCCCCCCTATACCTGAACCTGTGACCTCCGAAATGCCGTTACATCTACTCTACCAACGGAGTTAGACGTGGTCCTACCTCATATTTCTTACTAGCTGTGCCCACGTGAAAATATTAGAGGACCTAATAACGCATACTACGTATATGTGACAAAAGTGTACCTAAATATTTGTGTAAAGGGTGACAAGAGCCTTTTGAATAACTATCGGCCTATTTCCCTCCTGAGCCACGTCTACAAGCTGTTTTCGAGAGTCATCACGAATCGTCTTGCGCGGAGATTCGACGAATTCCAGCCAACAGAGCAGGCCAGGTTTCGGGGAGAAGACGGCTCCATAGACCACATCCATACAGTGCGGCAGATTATACAGAAGACAGAAGAGTATAATTAGCCCCTGTGCCCAGAGTTTATGGACTATGAGAAAGACTTTGACTCTATCGAGACTAGGTCTGTTTTGGAGTCCCTGTAACGATGCCAAGTCGACTGGCGGTATATCCAAGTGTTGAGATGTCTGTATGACGCCGCAACAATGACCGTCCAAGTACAGAACCAGCAGACTAAGGATATCCCCTTGCATCGAGGTGAGACAAGGGGACGTTATTTCTCCGAAATTGTTCTTAAATGCATTGCAGGATTTGTTAAGACTTGAGTACATCTCACACTTGAGATTCGCGGATGGGCTCCGTCGTAGAATGTCCCTTTCCTAAAATGTCTACAGCACGCAAAACTTCCATTTCTCAAAATGTCTCTTTCGCATTACGTCCCTTTCTCAAACTGTCTCTTTCGCAAAATGTCCCTTTCGCAATATGTCCCTTTCGCAATATGTCCCTTTCGCACAATGTCTCTTTCGCAGTATGTCCCTTTCGCACAATGCCCCTTTTCTCCGGCAGTAGTTTAGTGCCATGTCACAACTTTGGTGGAATAAAGTTTATAGTATAAATATTAAAAAGTTGCTTTGAAAATTCTCAAAAATTTAATGTAACAAAATGGTTACCACAAGAACTTGTTTTTCATAAATTAGAAAATGTATTATTCTCTCTATACGTAGACGCAAGTATGTACCTACCACCTCTATATGAGCTATCATTTGACGTATAAAGTATTGCCATGTGACCTTTTTCATAGAACAAAGGCGTTAATTACAAGGAAATATTTCCCGTGACAAACTTAGCTACAGTAAACTCCTTTGAATGTTGTGGTATCGAACTCACAAGCTACAAAATTATAATCGTTTGTGTATATAGAACTCCGAATTCAGACCTATGCACTTTTTTTAGTAAATTAGAATCATTGTTTCATTTTGCTCTAAAAAATAATAAGAAAAAATTTATACTAGCAGGTGATTTAAATATTGACATTTTAAAATTGAATAAAAACACTCAACATCTTAGGGATATTTTAAGCAATAATAATTTGAAAATACACATTACAGAACCTACCAGACGTAACGCATGCCTGGACAATATAATTAGTAACATAGATGACGCCGTAGGCACGATCATACCACTTGGTCTCTCAGATCACGAAACAGGGCAAGTTTTGAGCTTTCATGAAAGTAAAAAAGCAGAACCTTTGCGCAGATGGTATGTGCAAAAGAAGGAATACTCGAATGAGAACCTGGAAAATTGTAGTTGCAGAAATAAAAGATTCCTCCGCATAAAATATTATAAGGAAAAAACAAAGGAGTCTAAAACTATTTATAAAAACTACTCAAAAATTTTGAAAAAATGCATTACTGGGGCACAAAAAACAAAAAACATGGAAATAATTAAAAAAAGTAAAAATATTTGTAGAGCTTCATGGAGTTTAATCAAAGAAAAATCTGTTTGTCCCCCTAAGTGCATTGAAATGTTAAAAATAAATGGTCAAATTTTAACAGAGCCTACAATGATAGCAAAAGCGTTTAATAATCAATTTATAGATCACACTAATAAGTCGAAAAATCCAGTAAGTTCTAATTATAGCGTCAACGCTAGTTGTATTTCAGGTTCTATCTTCTTAAATCCAGTATCATCCATGGAAGTTAAGAACACTATAGCAAGCCTCAAAAATACAAATGCGGAAGGAGATGATGGTATTGCAACGAAAGTTGTTAAATATTGTAAAGAAGAACTTAGTGATAAACTAGCCCATCTAATAAATCTTTCCTTTGAAAATGGTATTTTTCCTGAGGGCTTAAAAACAGCAATTATTAGGCCACTGCATAAAAAAGGTGAAAAAGATCATTTAGAAAATTATAGACCAATAGCACTTATACCAATATTCTCTAAAGTTTATGAAAAGACGATGCATAAAAGACTGTACGAGTTCTTCGTAAAGCACAATGTAATAAGACAAGAACAAAATGGTTTCCAAAAGAACAAATCAACAACACTAGCAGCGTTCAACTTAGTTAACAAAATAGTAAAGAGTGTAGATAGCAGAATTCTAACAACAGCTTTGTTTTTCGATATGACCAAAGCTTTTGATTTTGTGTCACATGAGCTACTGTTACAGGGCACCTCAGGGCGTACCTCAGGGCAGTGTGTTGGGCCCGTTGTTGTTTTTATTATATATAAATGACATAGCTAGCATAACTTCATATAATTCCGTATTGTTTGCTGATGACATTTCAATTATAGTAACATCAAACAAAACTGACAACTTTATTAATAATTACAGACTTGACATTTACAATACAATTAATTCCGTATTCCGATGGCTTGACATAAACAATTTAAAAATTAATCTTTCAAAAACTCATCATATCAATTTTAATAATATTAATATTGAGGTAAATTATAATGGACATAATATTGAAGGACCAAATAAGGTATCATTTTTGGGTTTAATCGTGGATAAAGAATTAAATTGGAAACCACAGATAGATAAAATATGTAAAAAAATAAACAGCTACATTTATGTATCAAAACGTTTGCGGAAAACTTCAAATAAAGAGACTGCTCTATTAGCATACCATGGTTATATTGGTTCGCTCCTAAGATATGGATTGATTATTTGGGGACGTAGTACTGATTTTGCACGAGCTTTCATCGCCCAAAAAAAATGTATTCGAGCTATTTGTGGAGCAGCACCATTGGACTCATGTCGGCCACTTTTCAAAGAACTGAAAATTCTACCACTGCCATGTCAATATATTTACGACATATCATGTTTTGTTAGACAACACAGCTATATTTATACGAAGGCGAGTGACGTTTTTCCACGAAACACAAGGAACAGAGATAGATTGGTTGATAATTATGCCCATAGAACCGCACTATACAATAAAAGCAGTTACTCGATGTCTGTAAAAATGTATAATAGATTACCGCAGCACATAAAGGTACTGCCTTTTGCTAAATTTAAATATGAATTAAGAGCGTGGTTGCTGGATCACAATTTTTACTGTCTTAATGACTACTTAGATTCTAATTAGGCTTATTATTATTGTCATCATTGTAAATATAATTGCTATTTTTATCGCATGATGCATGTACTTATCAAATTATAATTTATGTTACAATTTTTGCATGCCATTTAATTGGCGAAATGTGTGAGGTCTTTTCACTGTAAAACATCAATTTATATTAACTCACATTTGGAGCAAATAAAATATATTCTATTCTATTCTAAAGTAGGTCGTCAAATTCGAGTCTGACTGAAAAATACTAATTCCAATAACTATCTAGGTTTCCAGCCGAATAAAATAAAATTAGCCAAATATTATTAGAATTACCACATTTTTTAATATAAAATCGAATTTTGATACAAAATATCATATTTTTTTTTTATGTTACTAAGGAAAACCACCGCCATTTTGAAATTGAAAACGGTCATAGTTTTCCCTAAATCGACATCATATTCGCTATCATTTGACGTATAATATGTTGCCATGTGAGTATTTTCGTAGAACAAAGTCATTCGCCAAAGTCAAGATAGACCTAAAAATAACAAGTTGTTTTTTCTGGAGTTACCAAATTAAAATGTTATATTTATTGCTTAATCAGTTGTTAGTACATAAAAAACAGTTGCCAAATATAAATGTCTATTTATTTTTATACTTAACTAATGAAATAAAATGATCTTCCAAAGATTTATTACAGTATATAGGTACACAATATATAACATATTATGAGTAACTAGTTTTATATATAACTATGTGCTATATATATAATATATATAATATATGTATTTAATCAATTGTAACTAAATAATTGTCTTCAAGAATTGTGGTAAAGTAATATTATTTTGCTCCAACTTTAATAGTACGCTTTTGTATTTTTGATCAAAAACAAACATGTATAAACTTGTTTTTTTTGGAAGGCGGCCTGTATTAATACGCCGGTGCCAGCCTTCCAGTGCGTTTTTTGTTTTGTGACGCTGTCCGGCACAACTCAGCAATGATGGCAACATTTTTGGGTACCACTGCCTTTCGTAATAACTTCGGAACCGATTCATTTCCGGACTGTCTGGTGCTTGATTTAAAATGTGACACCACGTCGCAGGGATCTGTGCTGCTGGAACCAGTGGCAATATAGCAGCCATCCTGGCAACATTTCGCCCTTCCCTTGTGGCTAATAAACCCTTTTTATCGGCATTCTTCCAAACAGCATCATTGTAATGAAGGTAACATCCGCTGATTTTTGCTTCTGGAAATACGGATTGTACCGCATTTATTTGTGCAAGTTCATAATCACTCTTAAAAGTATGTATAATAATGCCCAATTTTTGTTGCAAAATTTCATACAGACGTCTATATGTATCTTGTGATTTATTACAGTAAAGAATAAATTACTGGTACTATATTTGTGCTATTCTCATTTGAATTGAGATCCAGATGTAGAACATACATTTGATAAAATGGGGGTGGAGCCGACATAAAAGTACCGTCTGCATAATATGACCCTGGCGCTTTAATAATTCGTTTTGCTAATTTTGTTGCAAATATCATAATTTTTTCATTAGCACCATCTTCGCAAACACATTTTTTTTTCTAATACTTCCGGCACACTTGTGGTTGCAGTGCTGGTGTGATTTAGCGTGTTCGTATTTAAAAACAATTTGCGTGCCCTGTATAAGGTATCTCTGACTGAGTTAAACGAAGGTAACAAATCATGATCCGATGGAGGATGGGCCTTTCTGCGTAATTTCGCTTCATTTTCTTCAAAAATCATTTGTATAGGCCTGAGATCTCTACAGACTTTTGTTTTTAAATACGCCACGTGCTCACTAATCATATTTTTAACATCATTTGATTCACATGTATGCTGTTTCCCTTGTTATTATTTTCCTTGTTTTATCTAGTGATAATGAGGCACTACAATCCCGTCTGTTTACGCACCGCCACAAAGAGCTTCCAGTTTTATTCTTGTTGTACTTATGGGCACCACGAACAATAGTGAACTGCCCTTTTTGATTATTGACAAAACTGAATTCTTGATCCATTTTAATTATTTTTTACAAAAAGACTAATAGTTTGATTTAAGACATCAATGGCGATGTACTGCCGACTGACTCATTAAATTGTTTATTTTTTCATAGTACCCACATCATTTCGCTATTTTTAAGTGTTGCCGCTTTTTGAATATTTTTCTCAGGGATGAAAACAATTGAAAAAGTCATTAATAGAATTTAAAAACAAAACAAAATGAGGTAATATTAGAAGAAAATAATGTTTATTCTTCATTGCCTCATAAATAGGTCACAAGACTCACAAGACACTCACTAGGCGTTTTTTTTTCAAGAATTTCTGGGCATTTAATTGGGCAATATAATTTATATACAACGCAATATTATTATTATTATTTATGTGCCAGATTAAGCAATAAATATACCTATCTTTTCTTCCACTGAATCACTGACACGATTGTTCTCCTAGAAAGAGACATTTAAAGCATAGACAATGTTCTAGAGAAATGGCCAGAATCAAAATCGGACTTTGAGAAAATATGAATGATGCCTATGCCTTGTCTTATTTTATGGGTTTAAAGGGCTCGTCTGAACGATGAGGTGAATAAGAAACATAAAAAAAAACATGCGACTATTTTTTTTTTTTTTATTCCATAAACTTTATTCTACCAAAGTTGTGACATGGCAATAAACTACTGCCGGACATAGTTGACCCACACATCTATGTATATTCTCCTATTCGTCAAGTTTATTACTATTTTAGAACTTAGAAACGCTATTTGTAACTCTTAAGAATATACCTTATTCATCATCTCCCTACCCTTATCACACTATTATGTGGGGTCGGTACAAAATGTACTTTGTTTCCTTTTTCTCAGTTATATCAGTATTCACTCCCTTCTTACACTTGTCATCTTTCACACAATCTATCCACACTTTTTTTGTCTTCCTCTACGCTTGTTGTTATTCACGTTCATTTTTAACACTCTCCTCGTTACATGACATTCCTCTCTTCTCATAACATGCACATAACAAGATAACCTTTTGCATCTCAACTTTTCAGTCACGTGCGCTTTATCTCGTTTCTAATGTTATCCATTCTCGCCACACATCCGTAGCAAAATTCGCATCTCTGCTTCATGCAATCTTCTTTCATCCCGACCCCTTTGGTGGCCCAACACTCAGATGCATGCATGACGACAGGTCTTATGTTTTTTTTAGATTTTCCCCTTAAGTTTAAGAATATACCTTATTATGGGATAGCGGATGGTTTCCCTACGCGTCTTTACAAACGGTCGCTTCTCGCTTCGACGTCAATATGTCACTGAGGTGCAGAGTATAATGCAGGTCAGTGGAATATGTACATTGAGACGTAGTCGTAGCGCGCCTGTCGCGAAAACAAAACAAAATCTCTATGGCTGACACCAACCAGAGGTTACCACTACCCCATTCGACTTACATTATAACGCTGGTGTCAGCCACTTTTAGAGTGGAGAACATAGTGTAGTGCAGGTGGCGCGCCGGTTTGGTGCAGGGACGACGCGTAAAACCCAGTGGCGTTCACAAGGTCTAAGTCCAGCAGTGGACATACATAACCAGCGTGTCTGACCATGGTGGATGGTCCATGGCACTAGATGGCGCTGCCATCAATATTAGCTATTAGCATAAGTTATTTTTATGGCCTTCATTATTTTGTCGGGTAATACTCAAACTTCCACTTTGGGGAAATAGGTTTCTAAAAACTAAAATTAAAACAAATGAAGTAAAATACGTGAAGTAAAAGTCGATCATAACTAATATTATTGTTTTGTTTTCAGACCCGAACGCGATGCCCGCGTTCTTGCCCCCCGAGCCTCCCCCCGGCATCATCTCGTTTCAGAACCTCTAATTTTCAAACTTTTGTCACACAGTGAGTAGGTTAAGTGCATTATAGTTAAGCATTGAAATTGTAAATAAATATTGTTAAGCGAGGCGCTGGTTTTTTGTTACTGTATCCGAAGATAGGAATACTGATAATGACGTTGTAAACCGCGGTACTTGTACTATTATTTATTCTGTGACCGCGGGCACAGAATAAATAATAAGTGCAGGCCATACCGCGAACTAAGTAACTTAGGCTTTTCATACTTCGGTTCACACCGCCTCACTACAGAGACTTGGAACTCCGTTAAGGGAACGACCGCACCCGCGACAGTGCAGCCGCCACAAATGAGGTTCACACATTTTCTGTATTTTGATTGGTCTACTTATCGATTGACTGGAACACTCACGCCACCATTCAGTTCACAGATAAGTTGGTAGTACTGTAAGTCGTTTATCTCGTATAACTACGTAGAGAGAGAGTGTAATAACTAGTTGGGCATTTGACATGTTACATTAGCCATTGGTGGGGTAATGTTATCACAATTTTTCGTCTATCCATACCAATATACAAAAGTAAAACGTCTGTTTGTTTGGGGAGCTTTCACGCGATAAAGGCTGGACGGATTTTGATGAAATTTGGAATGGAGATAGCTTATACCCTGGAATAAAACTTAGGATACTTTTTATCCCGGAGCATTGTAAGTTTCCAAGGGAAAACTGGAAAATGTTGATTACTCGCTGTAAGGAACGGTTGCCATGGACACGAAATAACAAGTCTGTCAAAAAACTTCAAGAGTATTTGTGCTATACCTACTTTTGCATTGGTTTTTTAATATCATAGAAGAACATAGGATGCTTTTTTCGCGATAAACAGTATTCCGCGCGGGCGGGAAAGCTAGTGACATATAAAATCCACTGAAGCATGACTGAAGCTACGCTCTATGGATTGTCGGCCTAACAACAGTACATAATAAAATTATATAGTGACCATATATACATATTATGTACTGTGGTCTAATCTAACTGTTGTTGGACAGAGTGGATTTTTGAAATGGGGACTGCCCATGAGTGTCCCATCTCAAAAACGCTCAATGCCAATGCCCTTGCTGAAGGGCAGGTACTTTAACCGTTGGGATTGTAGGAAAACGTTGTTAGGAGACAATTCCTTAACTTTTGGAGATATTTTGACAACATTCGAGACAGATTTTGAAAAAAAACTGAGCAAGAAAATGGGAAATTTACATTAAAGCTTTTTTGTTGCCAATCGATCCTGTTTCTTATAAGGATCAAAAGTCTCGACCAGATCACGTAGTTCGGGAACCTGCCCTTACTGCCTCATTTTAAAACTCTACCCTCTATATGATTCTAGTAGAAACTTATGAGCCGATGAAATTAAAATTATCGGTTATAAACAGGTCAGTACTTCTACATTAAAATACCTTGTCTAATTACATACTCGTTTTTATTGAATGCAAATAAATAGCAGGCTTCGTGCGCCAGCCACTCTGATGAAATCATACCAAAATTACGATTCCACAATTAGACAGTTCAACATCAGTAGCTTTCGGTTTAGTGAGCTTTGAATAGTCAGTGACAGTATTTTTCAATTAAATCTTATAGACGGAAAGTTTCTGTCAGTTTAGTGGTTTTATGCATGAATTCAGGCTTCATTAGTTATTGTTAGGGTTAAAATGAAACGACAGAGTTAAAAACAATAAAATAGATTTTCATTTATTGTGAGACGAAAAATACAACAATGGGACTTATCACCTAGAATGGTTAGTGGTAGACTGCCGTGTAAACAATTTGTTAGGTAGGGTCACGGACTGCCGGCCCTCAGTAGTCTCCTAATTATTACTTATGTCTTTCTTTGGGAAACTCGGTAACGAATATCAACGAAACAACAGTATATTATACACAAAACCATGACCTCCCTATTCACTGAAATCATAACTAATATTAATTTCATTAAACATTGTGAACTTTCATTTTTTAACTAATTTTTTAAAAGGCTTTATCGATTCGAAGCTAATACTTAATTACTTACAAGATTGTTTAATAGTTTGTCGAATAGTTTCGTCGCACCACTCGTGTGAGTATAAAGTACAAGTCTGTCCGTCGGTCCGTCCGTCCGTCCGTCCGTCGCGGTCAGCGGCTCTAGTCACACAGCGGCTCCAACTCAACGCCTAACTACGAACCTCACAAATAAAACGTAACAATCTCAAATACCGCTACTTTGAAACGTTCTATACAAAGTTGAACATCGCCGATTCACTAGATCGTCTGACTCATTTATTTATATCATATATTACTAAAAACAAGTGGGTGGCGGCGCCCGCTCCGTGCGGCTCTCGTTTCAACTCCCTAACTTGATTAAGTACATTTCTTACGTTATAAGTTGAAAATGCCACTGCTGCGATCCTACGTCGCCTAGTGTCGAGCGCGCGAGCGCAGGCGCCGCCGTCGCGCGTCTGCGCCCGCGCACACCTATTGCTCATAGAGAAAAAATTCCGAAATCAATTCGTTACACCGTAGACTATATCTTGTTTAATAAACTTGAAGTATTATTCAATAATCAATAAGTACATTACAATAATTGAATATTTTAGTATTTGTTTCATAAGAGACTAGCATTACAAATAAATACCTTCAGCTATACAATTTTTTATGTTTATTTACTATTTTTAAACATTTTGAAGATGTTTAAAGTGGACTACGTCGGTTTTTACACAAGAATACTGTTCGCGGTTCTTGTATACAAACTTTTCATTTGATGCGTCTACGCTTCGAGATATGACTCATATGTATACTTAGATTTAGGGGAAAAGGTCGTAAAAACAAAAAGTTATTGAAATGTATAAACAAACACCTTAACTAATAGTTGAATAATTTAGTTTGAAGTATGTGTCGGGGCGGGGCGGCGCGGCGCGGCGGCGGCGATACAAATGAAACGACTTTATACAAAAGGAGAGTTCGCGCCGCGCGCCGCGCACGCGCAACATGTCTTTGACAAAAGCAATATAAAACATTTCATTCCGTGATGACACGATGGTACGCGAATTTTTTGTTCCTTTATTATATTTTTTCAAAAAACACACTTTCCATTCGCTCACCCTTGCGCTTAAATCTAAAATTAATAATTAGACAATATTTTTTTATTTGTTCAACAGACGCGCGCGTCCTCACCGCGCGCGTATAATAATAAAATATTTTCAAAACAATCGAATAATTAAACACACTAGTTAACAATACAACTCACTCGAGTACACGATGCGAGTCCGTCAAGTGTACACAATCGATCAGAACCAAATACGTAACATCGTAAAAATATACACGTCAGCTATAATTAGAGCGATGGCAGCGTTATGTGGTCGCGTCGCGCACGGCGTCCGTTATAATACTGATAGTAGGTCGCGGCGGTGCGCGGCGGCGGCGGCGAGTGGGGGCGGGGGATGGTGGGAGGGGGGGTTACACCGCCGTCTCGGTGTGGCTGTGGCTCGAGAGACGTTCGACGTCGATGTCGTGGGGCGCGAGGTGGTCGCGCGCGCCCGCGTCCGCGTAGTCGATGCTGGACGAGTGCGAGAAGCGCTTCGACAGCGCCGTCTGCTTCCGCAGCGCTTCTGCCAGCGCCGCGTCCGCCAGCGAGCCGCGCGAGTCCAGCCCCTGCCGGAACGCGTTCACCACGCGGATCTACCGAGCCCACCACACACACTCGTGTTAGTCCACCGTTATGCTTTCAGGGAGCGATTCGTGGCGCTCTGATCTGATGCCTAGCTGCCATTTGCACACAAATAAAACTGCCGAGTTTGAAACAGCGCCATCTATTACCGAACAATACGAACTAACGTTACAAATGCCAGCCACTATTTTAACTTGAATTTTATAACAAAAGGACGAGCCTTTCCAGACTTGCATTAAAATGTTTTTTAAGTCTCAATCTATGTTTCACTTTAGAGATTCGATCAGAGCTACACGAATGCCATAATATATGCAGTATCAATCCCCCTATTTCCTTACAAGGTTTTTGTGCAGAAAGAGAGGGACGCATCGGACAGTATTTAGCGTTTATATCGACACAACTATCATTTTACACTAACTGGTCTAGCACCCTACTCGGAACGGACAAGACCAGACGGTGATACGATAATTTGGTCGTCAAAACACCGAATGCTGCATCAATATACGTTTCAAATGGAAAGCACACCGAGCCATATAAATGTAGGCAAGAAAGCGTTATCAAAATTCCAGTCACAGATAATGGAAGTGAAGCGTCGGAGTAGCGCGACCGTGTCGGTCCGCATGCCATGCAGTGATCACATCTGTGGAACTCCGCTCTGAATACAGACAGTAATGCCCTGTCACAGTGTGACAGTGAAACTCGCCGTGTTACGTGTATCTAACCATGTATCATGCTCAAACTAACAACTGTGACTGCATTTTAGACAATGACCTCTCTATGTGAGCTACGCCATTAAAGCTCCTTAAATACACTATAAGCAACATCGAACGCGATACCCAGCTTGTCCTATATCCGAAATTCGAAAGCAAGCTTACGATAAAATATATTAACCCTTACAATACAAAATTTAAGCCTAAGAGGAAAAATATCTATTTCAAAAGATGATTTTGGTATGGTACGAACCCCTGGCGATTGATGCGGCTACGATCAATTTTGAAAATCCCTCGAATCTTGTTGTGCGGAATGTGTGGCAACTAAATATATTGCTACTTATGCCATGTATGGTTGCGAAATCATAGTTAATTCTACTTCTCTATGCTAGGTAGGACTCCTACACTACGTCAATTACTCTTCTAATTTATTTATCCTTATTTAAAAAAAATAAAAACTTTATTCTGTAAACATTAAAAGTTTGCGATTAGATTTATGTAAAACATCGATTATAAACATCCCATAATACAAAGCACACAGTTAAATAATGAAATAAAAAATAAACAACTTTCAACATCCATCAAATTCAAGTATAATATAATTGAAATACAAGGATACTTTGAATGTCGAAGTCAGGTTAAAAACAGTATCACATAGCCTATGATGCTGTTTTCTATGATTCATAGGTAGAATAAAGGTCAGAGAAGGACGCAAAACAGTTTACATCTCTCTCTGATATTCCATCCATTGAATGCACACCATTGTATAAAAAAATAAAAATATTGGCCTGCAGATGACAAATATAACACCCACAGAACAATATAATATGCCGAAGAGCCCTTTTGGAACATACATTTGCCCGCAGACGGAAACATTTTCCCTCAGTTCATAAAACTTGCCCAACTACCTGAATATAAAATAGGATGATAATAAACAGCGCATGCGTCAGGATTCGTGCACAATGATGATAAGTATAGGAAACATGCAAATTATATTGGCCGTTTAATTTAACCTTTATACAACTGTTTTTTTTAATTAAATCAAGTGACGAGACGGGCAGGTCGTTTACTTAATGGTAATTGCCCGCCGGACTCGTGTCAGCCAGCTTGCGAGTCAGTTCAGTCAAGTGTATTCGTACACGAGGCCAGTGAAAGGCCAGTGACGAACTGACTCGCGAACTGGTCTCGTGTCCAGCGGGCATAAGTGCCATAAGCCTGTCCATAATAGTAGCAGTGCCACCCAAAATTATGAAGCAATAAAATTTTGACATTGAAACATTATTCATCTCATATCCACATCAGCACATTAATTGATTAGTATTGTTGTTGTTGGTTTTTTAATTAAAAGGTCAATATAACAACATACAAGTGTGGGAACAATATAGAAATGTAAGGTATAGAGACAGAGTACAGAGTGAATATTAGACATTATAAAAACAAACAAACAAAAAAATAGTCGAACAAAAACGAAAATAATAAAACTGTGAGTGAAACAGCGGAACTCCGTTGGTTAGTTCGATTCTTACAGCTTGATCTGTTGAGGTCTTGCTGTAGGGCACTGGGATCAATCTCTCTTGAAGTTCGCCACCTATCACCTTCCGCGTGAATGGGGTATTCATGGAAAGAAAATAAAAACGAGGACATGAAGTAAAAGATTCACGAGACGAGAGTGAGAGGCGCGAGCGGCGAGCGCTGTCTCGCCCGCAGGGGTGGTACATAGATTTTGCAGTGCTGGGTTGCGGACGCAATTATATAAGGTTTTTATGTTATATTACATGCTTTTTATTGACATTGACTTTTTATCCTGGTGTCACACGCCACCACACCACACGGTGTCAAGCGGGAGGGCCGATAGGGCAGGGGTGTAGGGGAGGGGGTTGAAGGGGGAAGGGGGTAGCTACGAAAAACGCCTTAGCTTATTTTAGTTACAAAATAAAAATACAGTAAAAAATAAATTAATTCAAGATGCTTTATAATTAAGGGTCCTAAAATTAAGAAATAAAAAAAAAGGAACTTAATACTATTTATTGGTCTCAAGACCAATTCAATAATATATCTATTAATGATAGATTGCTGTTTAGTTTGTTTGTTTTCGAGACTTCGCATGTTTTTTATTTAGATTTTAGGGCCCTCAAAAAAAGCATGTTCCACTATTTTTATAATTCTGGATGTTACTCGCCTTAAGTTTTATTTTAACTCAAAGAATGCTACTCAGCTACATTCTCCATTCCATATACAAGAAGCAACATAAAATATGCCACTCTGAATGAAAGTACAGAGCTGCTGAGTATTTTAATACTGGCCTTGCATTCCTTTTTTTCAAATACAATAATATATTTTATGTCATGGTAGTTAGACTTTAATAGTTGAACTAATTCGGTATTCATTCATAAGTCTTTCAAAAAGTGACTTGGTTTTATATGTTTTTTTAACGAAGCATGCGCTAGTCATTTGTTTATGACAAACTCTTTTCAAAATACGTCATAAAGTAAAGATTCCTATAGAATTGCGTCCGCAATAAAATAGCCGTGGATATATATCAGAGTGTAGATATAAATATAGTAGAATTTCTTCAGGGGGACCATAACGAAGCAGTGTGCCTCTCGAAGCAATGAACAGATTGTAGGAAGAAGATAGATAAATACACAGTAAAATAAAAATCTGGGATTATTCCTAGATAAGGTACCTTAAGAAGCACATTCATGGGAAGTGCACTTAATATCTATATTTTTTTCTATGACACATTTTCCATCCAGGGCTCCGTTACATTCTTTAAACATATCCTAAAATAACTAAAACATAATAAAATTAAAAACAACGAAATGCATAATTAAACATTGATTACATCGAACATCGATTTCTGGACCACTTTTATAGTACTTTATTGTTTTTTTTTATTATAAAATGTGTTTTTGTGCGTATGTGTTTGTGTGTAGATGTTCTAAGTCACTCGTGTGTGTTTGGTTGTTTTCATGCGATCTATGGACTAGAAGCACACACAAATATAATTATCGACGTAGTTGCTCACATACCAGATCTCTAATATGTTCGTAATCACTAATTCAAGCTACTTACTATGTACAGAAGCAGACAATATGGAAATCGTGGTTTGCAAATTAACTGTAAATGAACAAAAGCTTTGAGCCCCAACATTTTCGTCTTCGTATCTGTTTCTACTTATTTATTTGCGCTGCGTTTCTAATCAGTTAAAGGCTAAATATGAGCGCCAACTCTGGTACCGTTACACTATACAAAAAACCGGTTCTGCACGAGCGCTCTCTTTGAGCATTTAAAGCTTAGTCTAATCTATAAATATGTACAAGTTGTCAAAGTATATACGATACAGATTACAAGAAAAATACTATTTGAAAAGCAATGCGCAAAGAAAATTATAGTCAGCAGTTGAAATATTTAATTTTATCCCAATGGAATATATAGTAGACGGTCGTATATACAGTGACGCTCTAAAATTCATGCTGTATATATTGTGAGTCTATAACATCATCTACAGTATATCAGGAGCGTGTAAGCACTAAGCATTTCTAACATCGAATTAGACCGTACGACATATAATCGGCCAATGGCGGCCGACAACAAACATTGGACCAACATTAAAACACCAACATCCCTTCGCTGCCAGTTACCTTTCACAGTTGCTCTCCAAACGGCGCGGTTGGGTGAAATCAAAGTTACTTTGGAGTACAGATACTTTATTACTAAACTTTAAAGACAAGAAGCGTTAGAAGTGAAACAGACTCAGGTAAATCATGCTTTTTTCAATTTTTTAAGTGACCATGTTCACTATATACGGCGTGTATTACCTACAAGCGTAACCTTTGAGATTTGAATACATCTAATTTTGGTGTACCTACACCAAGACACGAATTTCATAATTTAAGTATACGTGTACTATTTGCTAGGTCTTAACACTCTTGTAGCAGGCAAAATGTTTAGACACTACACGAAGTGCATTTTAAAGATTTATGTATTTTAATGACATAATATTTATATAGTTTATATACCTATCACATAAACAAATGCTATTCACCACAAACACATTTTATATATAGTTAAATTTGCTTGATAATACTCGGTATTTTAGAAATGTGTACGAAAATAAAAGAAAAAATTGAAATAATAACGAAGAGTAGGAAAAATTTGGAAGACAAGTCAGGTGTGAAGTTTAGTGTAAGAGTAACAAGATAGCTAACAGTTCATGGTATTATAGACACAGTGTTTCTAATTCTATAGAAACAGGAAATTAAATTAAACTTTAGAAGAAATATTGTTTCTAGTTTAGATTTTCATGCAAGTTTAGTTAAATATATAAAGTGCTGTTTAAATTAAAACAGATGCAGCACTACTAATTATGTCGATATAGAAATAAACAAACATATATAGAAACATAAAACATATATATTATAGAAATATCGAAGAAAATAAATTGCGTAGGCAATAGTGTGACAACAGTAGAGTTTGAAATATATATCAATTTCACAAACCACTATAGACATCCACACCACGAGCCAAAACATACACTAAACACAAAAACACGTCATATCAAGAAGTCGACACACTAATATCTAAAAACTGCATTCGTTCCCAAACACAAAACAAAAACACCAAATAATAACAAGCAAATTTAAATATCCTTAATTTAAAAACGTTTATAAAAGCACTTGAGTAGCACAAATTGTGAATTTGTATTATTTTTTATATTATAAATATAAAAATGGCACATGAATTTATTCGTATTATATACTTTCCTTTTTAGCACAACACATAACAACTCCATTTAAAAAATAGAAGATGAAATATATGAAGAATAGCTTATTTACAGAAAGATTACATTTCACGTATAATCGTTAGAAATAATATATTTCCGAAAATTATTTTGTATTTTATATATCCGGTATAAAACAGATTTTTTATTTAAACCTCTAAATATACTCCATCTAAATAATGGTGCACCATATTCATAAATCTATATCATTTTGCAAATAGTCTAATGTATTCTTTAAACTTACTTCTAACATTTGTTTTAAACAATAAATTCTGAAATCTACTTCATTTACATATGAAGAATTTGGATTAATTTAGCATGTTTCACGTTTTAGAATATTTTGTGTCTTAATGGCAGTTTTTTTTAAATATATAACGTCGCAGTTTAAATTGATTGACTTATTTATTTTTAAAGCTTACTCAAAGAATTGTCGCTTCTTATTGGAACAGTTTGGGTCCACGAGTTTATTGGGGCGTTAGTTTTATTCATCGCTCTGATGCGATGTGGGGCTGAGTGCGGGCAGAGAGCTGCCTCCAGATTGCACGCTGATCCTCCGGTGCTCCGCCAAATAATTATTGACAAATATTCTGCGGCCGGCCACTATGTCCGCCTTTTGCTGTAAAACAACATCACGGACGCGTCAGTCGATCGCCCGCACGAGCGCGCCGCTCCTAGCTAGCACGCTGTATAACCAAACTGCTTTCAACTACAGGGTGTCGTGGCATTCCAAACGGGGCCTAATTGTCTACGAAACTGGCAACTGAATGCCTCATTTTCGTCTCCAGACCCAGGAAACATACAATATAATTGAATTTGTAAAATTACGTTTCAGTCTGAGAAAAATGTTTGCCTGCACTTTTTTTACAAATATTTGCCCACGTCTTTTATATTGCCGTGGAAAATATTTGCAAATATCGAGGCTATTTGCCGGCACGTATTTACAATCTTGCCTATGTCTATGAAAACATTAGCCCGTGTGCAAATGTTTCAGGCCGAAATAATAGGTATTTGTTTAAACGTAAGGGCCCGGTCAAGAACTGGACGTTTTAAGAATGCAGGATATTTCTTCGCATTTCATACAAAAAGCAGGTGCTATTTTTACATGAAAACGCAGACAAAATAGCTACAGAACAATTTCACAAAACGAGACCCTTGTAATTGAATATGAATGAGAACTTCTTAATACAAATTCCTTAGAAAATGAGGCATTGAAGTTATTATTTCGGACGAGATGAAAAATCATATTGTTCTTCTCTTAGACAAATAGGCTCCTTGTATCAAAAGCTACGAGTGAAGAATTTAGTCTCTAACTAGGTAGGTACAAAAGGTATTGAAGCAGTTCCGTTAGTAAAAAGGTGCCTAACTTTAAACTAGATAGGGGCATTCACTATAGCGGGGTCAGGGTTCCAGGGCATCCAGTAGCAAATACTAAATATATATGAAAAAATAAATTATACTTAGGAAAAAAACCGTGTTGGATCTACTAACTACGCAGAAAAAATCAAATAAATCCGGTATGTGAGCTACTTCGCGATGGGAACTTAAGAATATTTTTTTTGTGAGTGAAATGTGTAATTAATTTTGATCAGAAGGTACAAAATAAAATAACATTTTTGCGTCAAATAAATACTTTTATTTAAATGAGTTTTAAAGTTTTTTTTATATATTAAAGTGGTTGTGCCGGTAAGTTGTATTTTTTAACAATTATAAACTACGTAATCATTACAATATAAATAAAAAATAAATCATATAGATTACGAAAAGAACATAATAATTTATAAGTACACACACAACCGAGTTAACTAATATTAAAAAGAAATTAAGTGAAAATTCTACAAGCTTTAATTTTTATTTAACGATAAATACACACGTTTATTACACACGTTTACTAATTTTGGTGTAGTAGTGGAGATAAAAATTATTCGCATATTTTGATTTATATTATGTATTAAACCTAGTTAATTAGTTGGTTAATACTAAATACAGTGTTAGTTTTGGTAGTTAAGTATATACTTGTTTCTTCAGTTTTCTTTTGAGTAAATACTCATAACAACAATGTGTAAAAATTCGGATATAAAACCCTTTTGGGTAATTCTGATAATATGTAGAAAATTTTGCAATATTAGCATATTATCAGAAATTCTATACAAATATCTACCTAATTAAAAATAAAGGAAAAATACAAATTGTGCATACTCACAGACATCTGTATACATGCATATAAAACACTGTAACATAAGCATGATCACACTGTAAATGCGAAGCAAAAATTAATAAAAAAATAACACAAAATAAAACAGAACACCGAACAACATTTGTACCAAAACAATATTTCTTTATCAGTACTTACAACTAAGTGACAGCGCCGCCATTTTGTGAATCAAAAGAAATCAAGATGGCGGCTCGCGATCTCACCTCACGGTGTTCGTATGAAGTATTGAATAAATGTCGCTATGTTGCGATAATACAAAATGGCTAGTATTCAATAAGACATAATGAGTTCGGATCACGAATCAAGAGTAATGTTAAGTTAGTTTAAAATTCACACGAGTGTTGTTTTTCGACTCCTGCACAAGTTTGTAACTAGCTTGACATATCTCTTGTTCCGTGGCCAGAACTGTAATATTACATAGACTGGTGTTGTCCAGCGTGCAACATCAATATACCCATGCTCTAAGGTACATATATTTGAGAGTGGTACCTACATAGTTTTGCGCCGTCTCAGAGCATACTTACAAAGTACCGTCCCTATGCGTCACACCTAAACTTACCGTCAACATCTGAAATAGAGCGATTCTGCTAAAATGGGCGGCCCCCACCATGAAACCAATCGAGTGGCGAAAGAAAATGCTATGGAATTTGCTTGAAAATTTATTCAATGTAAATAGTTCTTCGTAACATTAGCAAAAACCAGTTTTATTATTTTATTGAGTTTAAAAAGGGAAATACATTTTTGTACTAGCCGTTTTTGATATTCGGTTAAGCGTGAGGTGTCTCATTCATACTAAACTTTAGGCGTATACTTAATGTGAGCTTTAAAATCATTCGATAGTCATATAAGTTTAGATAACTAATATATAACAAAGGAAGGCAAACAGGTGGACTCGTTGTAGTTGTAGATATTTAATTGTATCCCTCTTCGAGTTGTATTAGTACAGTGGTCCCAAAATTTACTATGAAACAAAACACACAAGCTGTCGGAGTTCAGTACCTTCAAGATTCTTTCACATTTGCTCCTCAATTAATTACTACTTACATAATAAGCTAGTGAAGTAGAAAGTCGAAAATTTAAAAAAGTTTCTCGTAGTTATCGAAGTTAGTTATGTAAAAAGTTACTTTTAAAGGAGTCATTTTTTCATTTTCATCTCACATAGCTACCAAAATATCACTGCTCTCATATACATTAAAAGACTTTAAAGTTTTCATATAACTTATGTACAAATATGTTTCTCTCTTAAATAGCAGTGTTCATTTTAGTTCTGTAGAAGGACTCGTTTAACCTACTTACACGAACGGGGGTCCCGATACAAGATATGCGCGGTCGTAGAATACCCTATCATATCGAAACATTAAAATCGCGAATCGTCAACATTTTACGTACAAATACGAATCGAAAACGTACAAACGCCGCGGCGTCGCAACGCGACTCAGGCACTATCGGTCCAAAACCGACGTCCGTCCGCCGGTTCATCGCTATCGTATAACTAGCGCTAATATAAAAACTTTCAACACTTAATTAAAAACTATTAACTACGAAAATATTAAGGACTCGTGAATCGTTCGAGACGGCGTCGAGAGATTACGCGGGAGATTTCGTTAAGTACGATCGTTCGAACGGAACGAAAAGCGGGAGAAACAAAACGGGCTGCGGTGCGGTTGGGTGGAGACGGGTGTCGGGTGCGGTGCGGCTAGAATATGGTGGTCTCGGTGCGCGGTGCGGCCGGGACGTCGTCCGCGTCGATGTACGGCACGTCGGGCTGTGCGCGCAGCCGCGAGCGCAGCCCCGCCGCCGAGTGCGCCGACAGCCGCTCCTCCAGGTCTTCCAGCGTCGATTTGAACGCGCGCACCACGCGCAGCTGCAACAAGCGCGCGTCAGACACGCGCCCGCACACCGCCCGCGCGCCCGCACCCCCGCGCCGCCGCCGCACGGCGATACACTAACCCGAGTGTGGTGTGGATGTTCTATAGTTTGTCTGTATTCAGTTCGGCGGATCGTGTCTACGACATGCAACTAGAGTCGAAGAGAACGAACGCTACGTGCTGGTGGCCGGAACGACACAAAGCGGGACGATGGTCGACGATGGTGGGTCCGATGTCGAAAGATAACGATGGAGACAGGGTGCTGAACGGGTCGGGACGACTGTGCCAAGGACGTGAGCGAGCGAGAGGAGCGATCAAGGAGCGAGCGAGAGGAGCGATCGAGGATCGGGCGAGTCTACGAAATAGACGTGAGGAGAGCATTCCAGACGAGAAAACGGAACTATAAAATGCTTCGGGAAGCCGACGACACTCCGACTAGCGAAGTGACCGAACGCCCTGTGGAACGAAGCGTACTGACGCCACTTTTTTCAAACCTCTGTAGAGAAGGACGAGGGTTGTAGGAATGCGCGTGAGTGTCGTCTCGCTTCCGCGGAAAGGATGCCATGTGTTGAAAGATGAAGAAACCGATGGGTCGGCGTCAAACCGCGGTTTCGGCACCCGTCTAGTCGCATACACGCAATTCATAGTTGCTGGTTTAGGATTAAGTTTTTAGTTTTCTTCCATCAAAAGCTGTCAAACTAAACAATGATCAAATCAAAGCAGTATTTTTCACAATTAGTTGAAAAAATTGAAAGTTGAATTAACTTGAGATTGATTTTAGTATTTCTTTGCTCATATTTTTTCATATGACAAAACTTTTTTCAACTGACTTTACAAAGTGATTCGTACTGACATTGCAAAATATATTCAAGATGGCCGGCGTCGTGCAGCCCTAACTAGCTCTACTGACTGCACTTCGACACATTTGCGTTAACAGATCATGTGCATGAGACTAGCAAGTACCGAAATTCGCAACTTGCACTCTACTACAGTTTACAAGACAGTCGTGTCAAACATGTGCGCATATTCGTGCAGAAATCTTTTAGCAAATAGCACGCGCTTGCTTTGTGTAATATGCAGACAAATGTTTAGCATGATTATAAATGTGTACATTTTTCTCACGCGTCACGTTAATTCTGTGCACATTTGCGAATATATGCAGATATGTCTAATTTAGAATAAACACAGATATGTCTGTAATTTAGAATAAACACAGATGACCCGATTTTAATATTTTTATTAAGTTAAGGGCTCGATATGCGACTGCTAGAGCGTTGTTATCATCATTCACTAAAGCGGAAAAGTTTGATTTATAAAACTTATTGATACGAAATCCTATCGACTGCGCCAACGTACATTGCATGATCCCAATTTTCCAACTAATATATAAAAGTGAAACGTTGTCTTTTTATTTGTTTGTTTGTTCGTTCGTTTGGGGCGCTTTCACGCTGAAATGGTTGGACCAAACTAAAGTTGACGAAATTTTGTATGTACCTAGATGTTGTACATTATAAAGTCCAAAATGGGACAAATTTTATCCGGGTAAACTGTTCACCCAGGAAAGCCGTGGAGCGTAGCAATTTCCAATATATTTTGCAAAATTTAGGCCTCCGCTTTAGTAAATGCAAATCCAACTTAATATCTACCGTCTTCGTCAAATAAGTACAACAATTTAATGTCGAAAGACATTTATGGTCAGTATGGCTTAGATATTGATTTCCGCGTAACAACTCCTGACACTGAACATATAGTAGTGAAATAGTTCTAACAACTGTCAATGTAAACTGTGCGCTAGTGGTTGCTAGGGTTGTCGCCTCCCACATGACACACGGGGACACTACGCGCTAGGGGTGTGCGAGTACCGTGAGTCTCCTGTGCTCGCAGCGGGCCGCCAGCCGCCGCGCCCGCCACTACACCTCGGTCTCGAGCACGGGCCGCGGCTGCCAACAACATCTGTCTACGACGCGCGGCTCAGCGCTCCACTCGACACCGTCCTACGTACGGCACAGCCCTAGCTTTTACAACTGCCGTGGGGAGATATGGGACGCTGTTTGAGACGTTTGACGTCACCAACTCTAATTCTCGCCAATTTATTATTACCTATAATTTGTTTTCTTCCATCAAATCTACCAAATCGTTTTAGTTTTATTTTTTAACAGACTAATGTTAAAAATATATTACATGTTTTTTTTACCTAATTTTAACAGATTCTTCACCAAATCTAATCGTGTATCAACTTTCAGTTTTACAAATCTTGTTATTTTTTTATCTACATTATATGGTATTAAACAACTTTGAATGGAATCTATCTTTAATAAACTTTTAGTTAATTTGAAAACTGTTCGCGTTGGGAAGGCTTGTTTTATAAGTAAATTAATATAAAAAAACTAAATTAAGAAAGTGATAACGTGATACCTGTGTCATAGAGAAAACACTAATAAGTTCAAATCTAATGTTTTAGAGAAGAATACTATATATAAGAAGCTAATAAGGCCCATTTGCACAGCTGTTTTAGCCTCGGGCTATTGTCTAGTCTGACCTAAACAATTTAAGACAAGTAGGATAGAGAGACATACGCAGACAGTAGCGCGAAAGAGATAACAATATTTTTTGGACTTACTAGATACTTTGTTTTATTTTCGTGCAAGTGGGCCTAAGACTTCTATCGCAGTCTCGCGTTTTTGTTAGAACTGAACATTCTAATGTTTCTTTTTGTTTCACTTGATGACGTCAAACGCACTACATCTCATCTATTTTAGACTACCTTTCATCACTTTAGCGTTTTTATATTAAAAGTACCCACAGTGTACCATATCTGCCCCAACCGTGAGCAGACCAACACGGTAAGTCAGACCCATATACCATATTGATAAACAAATGAAATTAAACAACCAACCAAAAAACCGAAACATGTGTATACGTGTACATTGATGCGTGTATGCAGATCCTACTGCGGCCTGTGTCGTGATACGAATATGACTCGAGAAGAAAACGAAACGATAAAACTAAGAAATAATGGAAATGAAATTGAAACTGGGATCGAAATCGCCTTGCTGTCGGAGATCGCCGACTAATCTAAGCCTACGCAACGCAGCGTCGAGACCTACGAATGCTCGGGAAGGGGTTCTGGGACCTATACTCCACTCGTGGGTTTATCTCTCTATTTACACAGGATTCTATTTAATTGTTGCATTTATCCAAATTCCATATTCACTCTGTGGTGGCGGCTCGCTAGATTTCATTAAGTACATGTGACATTCACAACGGGTTGCTTAGTCTAGACTAAAACATCTAACATGCAAAGTTATTTGCTTTTTGGTTAGACCACTATTCGGGAGCCAAAGAGGAACAAATTCAACAAATTGTTTAATTGTTCTTTGACGGTTTATAATTGTGAAAAAATAAATTTTATTTATTTTTTATGTATGCATGTAATAAATACCTTGTCGAATACGGGTATAGAATTTACTATTCACACAATTATATCGCCAAAACGAAAAGAGTTAGGAAGCTGAACAGGATCACTGCTTTGTTATATACTTTCGTTTGAATAACCAAAAACACTCTGAACATTGTTTTCTACATACAACAATACTTACCGACATCGCCGCAACGCGAACGTCTATTTATATACAGTTACAAATGGACACTACATCAAGCCTAACATTTCTAACGCAAATCAACACAAAAAAGGCGGTAGTTAAACAACGCAAGGCAACACTACTCTATATGATGAGACCTTTGCAGTTTGACGCTTGCACCCACCTGACTGACAACACACCCCGACAACACACGTCTCTAGGGGGACAACATTCACAACAAAAACAAAAAATATCACAAACAAAAAGTAAAACAAAAACATAAAAACACTGACAACACAACGGCAAAGGAACAGGTACGACCGAAACATTGTGTTAGTATGCGAGCACAATCCGCATGCTCTACGTGTGTTTTATATTGCTTTCAATTCGTATTTATTGCAAGAAAAATCCACTCCACACTCAAATTAACGTTCGTATCCAACAGCAGTAACACAACTCGATACAATAACGGAAACAATATTTAAAATAAAACAAACAAACGGGTGATATTAATAGTTGTTACTGCTCAAACTGTTGGAAATTCGGATAACGTGTTAGTTTGTACGCCGTGCGGCCCTCACTGCGGGTTCTATGTACGGCGAGGGGACATAGCGAGGGTGTAACGGGCGTTTCACAAGCAAAATACTATTCATCAAATAAACAAAATTAAACAAGACATTAAAATAAAAACATAGTGAAAAAACAAACAGTCAGTATGACTCAGAGTAAAATAAAAGATAGACAGAGATAGATACAGTCATATTCATACCGCGATGTGGTTATGTTTAGTGATACTAATATTTTTTCTACCGGGTCATAGTAACTGTTTGGGTTTGAGGGATAAGTAACATCGTCACAGCCTAAACAAGAGCATGCCAATAGGGTAGGGGGTGGTACAGTCAACTCAGGTAAATAAGATTATAGTATTAAATAATACATAAATGTAAAAACCGGGAAGCGTCAGACTGTATAGAACGATACGGGCGGTTCATGCAGAGCGTTACTCGCCACTTGGCTCACTAAGTGTACTACCGGGAATCCCCGGTTTCATGACAAAGTATATACATTAAACAGAGACAGAATATATATGGGACAGATTGAAGATACGTAAAACGAAAAAAAAAACTGTCGTGTTGAAAGTAGACGTGAATAGAATGTCATGAAACCAGGCAGCGAGAGTAAATGAAAGTCAATTTGGAAAACTAAAAAAATCTATTGTTCGGTTGCCAATTTTGAATATTATATATTTTAAGAGAGATATATATATATGTAGATATAGACATATTTTGTTATTCTAAAATTAGTGACCGAACAAATGTTCTAATTCTACGTTAATTATGGGCCAAAATATAAGATAGCATTACTACTATAATATTATACTATTTGTAAAGTGTTTCTCTGTGTTGGTTCGAAACAAAAATCATTAGAAAAACGAACAGAAGTATAGGAAAATCGAAATGAAAAATAAAATATAGAAAATAAAAAGGAAAACGAAATAGAAGAAATAATAATTAACAAAGTAATCGAACGATTATTTCGTTATTTTTGAAAGATACCTAATGTAGAAATTATTTTGTGTTTTTTTAATTTGGTTTTTTAATAACTTTTATGAAATTCTCCGGCTTACTGTACCATGTAAATTATAATGTGTTTCATAATATAAAATGATCAGCGTTATTTCTAAGTTGTTTCTAAAACGATATCATCTATGGATGCATATAAGATGGTAGTTTATTCGGTTTATGTATATGCAAAAATAGTAAAAGTATATATAAATGGACAATATAATCGTATAACTTAGCGTTAGGATGCCCAAGGTATCCGCAGTGTTGACCTGTTGACTTTGCTGTTTATATATATATATATATTTATTATATAATATATATTAGCTGTAAACTCAAAACTTATCCCTCGGAAAATACGAATGTTTTTCTGCCACTCCTATTTAAACTACAGAAGTTAACAAATTTAACTACCTAAGAAAATAGAATTGTTACTACTATAAATTCACTATGTTTTATAGTAAAAATATAAAGTAACGGAGCTAAAACTTTATTAATGTCATGTAAAATCGTCATGGATTATAAAATAATTTCAGTCTTCCAAAATCAGTCTTCGATTTCATGATGAGATCCATGACGTTGTGAAAGCTATTCAGTCTTTTTCTATAGTATTTATTTTAATTTTAATTAGCGTATCATTTTACAAAAACAAAAAATGATTATTGGCAAATAATGTTTTACAAGACTAATAGCTTTCTAAACACACTGTAAAACTTTCCTGATTCTTCTATTAATAAACGCAACTTGTAAGCTTATTTTTTTTAAATAACTACAAATATTTATTGTAACATTAGGTACAAAAACTAATAAAAAACAATTTGAATTATAAGAAACTTTACAGTGTTTTAAAGGTATTCAAATCTAACTCCCTAGTCAGAATTGAATACCATTTCGTTCCCATTGGTATAACAACGATATTCATATACCAGTGAAATCGTTATTATAACATATTATAACGTATATCCCAACGTTGCCCACATTGCTAACCCTAACTTATCATATCCATATTTTGTCACATAAGCACCGCCCTGATTCTATACCTTCATTTTTTAAGGTATAGGATTAGGTTTGAAACGCCCCCGGACGGATGAGTTGTGTTTATTCCCAAAAAAAACATATCATGTATATTATATTAACTTTGTCAAATATAAGAAAAAACAATTGAAATTGACAATTAAGTATGTAGCTTTACTTTATTCTATTATATATTTTATATACACAAGTTTAGTGCAAATTGAAATGTCAAATCCAGAAAGATTCATTTTTATGTTTTCTGCGGCATACAGAAGAAAAAAAACATTTGTAGTAGAGAGGCTATTATGTCAAATAGACATTGACACTTTTCAATATTGAATTCTTAAAATTATTGTACGAAATATCAATCGTAATGTTCTTCTATATCGATTTACGCACACGTGGTAAAGCATCCGTCTTTATATTCACGTTTCCCTTGACACAACTCAACCGCCCAACCCAATCACCCTCCATTCAAACAGCCCCATTCCCCCTGTCCATTATAATGCGTACCTGCGTCTGCAAACGCGTGAGTCCGCGTATCCAGAGGATCTGTCCGGCGCGCGGCTTTTTGTCGTCAGAGTCGTAGTCCGGCCCCGGTTGCATCGACTCAGGGTCGGGCTGGCCTCGGCCCCATCTAGGTGTGCGACAAAAATAAGCAAATGGTTGATTTGCCGCCATTGAGTGACAATATTGGAACAGCCGCGGCCGCTCGAATACAGCATTTGGATTATCTGCAGTTTTCGATTATCGGCCGTGTGGCCTCTTATTCTCATCTCACGGCTGTCGTTAGAACTAGCCAACGAAATTCAGCTAATGGAATAAAAAAACACTTCCCGGAGAATTAATGTCCGACAGAGGAAGTTTGACAAATCACTTTTTCTAGATAATCACCTAGCAAAAGCAGTGTGCACACGTAAAAAACATATGAGATTTATGAGACTTGAAAACCTGTTTCATGGTGACGAGGGAAGAGGGGAGGCGCAAGAAATTGCTATAAACATGAAGTTCGTCATCCTCCACTCGCCACTCAATAAAATAAAATTTAGAATTAGGTTTAAACTCCAAAATGCCACAAGCTTGGACTTCTTGAGCGATTAGCGGTTAGGTCCGTATCTGAAACTTCATACATAACACCCCTATTCCCTAGTCCATAATTTTGAACTGGAGGCCTACTGCCATCTCAGTAATGCCAACAGTATTATTTTAATTTTACATTGATATTTCGCACCTTGACGCATATAATAACTGTGCTGTTTTTTGTAATGCTTTAGCTTTAGGGCCAAGTGGCATATGACCACTGCTATCCTCTGAACATATATGATTGAATAGTTTGTACATAACAATTTCAGATGAGAATATTTTCTTGTTTCAGTTGTAGCGTTTTAGTTTTTGAAATAACTTTTTATTTAATTCATTTTTGTAGAAATTATATACAATTATCGGGTGCATGCAACCAAAGCGCGAACAATCTATATATTTTTGAAATTTGCTAATTAAGCTCTTTCATTCGATAACAAACAAGGAACACAAAACAAATGTGATGCCGTGTTTGAGTTATTTTTTGAGTTTATGTCCTCTAGAGGGCACCATATTCAATTTAATGTGACGTCACATAGCCTATAACCAGCGGACGTTGAAGACGCTTAATAACGATACCTCATTTGTCAAATTATGATAAGTAGTACAACAGATAATGACAGTTTTGTAAAACATTGTGGTAAGCCTCCTGATGACCGATTAATTCTGCAGCATAACTCAGTTATATGAAACTTAGGCCATATGAGGAGGGTCTACTCACGAGAGATTCTTGGGAATCTTCCTTGTGGGCACGGAGGTGACCAGCTGTCCCCACACGAGGGTGCCGGCGCCGAAGAACAGGCACCACAACCACTGGTCTATCGACAGCCCCGCTGTACTGAACGCCATGCCACCAAACTGGATGATTACCACCTGGAACGCCGTCGCAAATACCTATTATACTTTGTTCTTACAACAAGCGACCCCTTCCGCATCGGTAGCAAAGGGTTCATCCAATTATTTATTCGTACCAAACGTTATATTGACCCGCAGTTCCGCACTATGATACCACAGAATAACTAATAGTAAGTTAGTGCGAACAACGGGTCAGCCAGAATTAATTCAAACCGCTTATTAAAAATAATCCTGTCTTTCAAACCACACATCAAAAAAGTATGATGGACAAAATGTATCAACATGAAATGAGGAAGACTATACTATGATAATTCATAAATAATCATATTAAACTTCAGCACAAAGAACTCAAGAAAATTAATGTTCTTTTTTTGTTACTGAAAAACGTTTATTTTGTGTTTGTTATGTGTGGAATTATGGATTGATGTTCTGTTTATTATGTAATAGGTCCACATATGGCGTCATGGTCATCATTTTCATTAAACTCTAAGCGTGGGTGTGCCGGATGAGTGTGCATTGTAGAGCAGAGCGTTGCAGCGCGGCGCGTTGCGTAGACTGTCACACCGGCCAGTTTTGTCGTGATGTGTGGTGCTACAACGCTCTGCGCTACTGGACATCTGTTATTTTCGTTTTAAATGGAATACAGTGAGCACAGCGTGCTTCAGAGTTTTCTGATGCAGGATGGTTGTGCAGTATCTCATCTGATAAGTTTTTTTTTTCTTTAAATACCGCATCCAGTTTTGTATTTGAATACAAATCACCGGTTTCGTGCAGCAAGGTGTCGCAGCGCTGCACGTCGACGCGCGTAGTCGTCCGCGGTGTGACTTTAACTACAGAAAGTCATATAATCAACGTCATCAGGACACGAAACGCGCGCGACGTTGCCAGACTGTGCAAGAGTGCCTGCTGCGTTCACGCATTCGGTTTCTCTGCGTGGCTTGATATGTGGTGACGCGCGTAGCTGCGCAGCGCTGTACAGCATCGCGTTTGGTGTGTCATTTCCCATAATATTCCTTACATTACAACGTCATAAGCTGCGCTGCGCTGTGCCACGCTGCGCTGCGCTGCATGCGATTTGACCCACGCTTCGCTGCGCTGCATACGATTTGACCCACGCTTAAAGGTGTACGCAGTGCACGCAAAAAAGATGTATGTTGTTTCCGACTTCGTTGAGAAAAATCGATCTAGGTGGACTAAATATTATCAAAGCTCAAATAGTACAGACGCGTCTGTACTTAACAATTACCTGAGAAAGTGCAGTGCCGATCCATATAGAATAGAAGATGGCGTTGGTAAACAGTCCCTGGAACACGTTCCTCTGTCCGTGGATCTTCCGCGCGTTGATCTCGTTGAAGAGGGTCATCAACACGAACGTGTTGAAGATGATGGTGAAGTGTTGCGTGGGCTCGTTGCTGAGCTGCTTCCCGCGCCCAGAGGGGATGTTGAGGATTCGGTCGCCTGGAGATATGGTTCAACTTAACATGAATAACAAGGCATGAGTTCAAAAACTAAAACTACGGTCGGGTAAACAATAGCTTCCTCTAACTCGTAAAACGAGTCTCGTCCTCTATCGATTTATTGAGGTTCGATCAGTGGCCGCGACTTTTTTTTTACTTTTAGCTTTGCCACCAAGGTTAGAAGGCATACACAATATAAAAAAAACGGAAGCCGCAAATAAGTTACTCAATAAGTAGCCTATTACCTATTTAGTAACTTATTTGTGGATTTCTTATTTTATTATTATTTTAAATATATATATTTTATATATTTTAGGCTCTTTTTTTTTGGATTTTGTTACGCACGTATTACCTACGGCCACCACCACACTTGGAATCGTAGTGGGTCAATAACCTAGGAGGTTGTTGACCCACAGCGACTCATTGAGAGATTACTGACCCACAAGTATAGAGAGATAATGAAAAACCAGTACAAGCCGGAGTCTGTTCTGCATCTTGGTGGGTCTCGGAAATTATTAACCCACAAAGATCTGAGATGATATTGACTCACAAATAGCAGTGAGAAGATGATGAACAGCTGGTACAGCGCCTGTCCGATGATGTTCTTCAACATGATGCGCGAGATGAGTGGCTAAGTGCGCCTCGGAGGTCATTGACCCATAAAGAACTGACAGGTTACTGACCAACAAACAGCAGCGAAAAGATGACGAACAGCTGGTACAGCGCCTGTCCGATGATGTTCTTCAACATGATGCGCGAGATGAGTGGCTAAGTGCGCCTCGGAGGTCATTGACCCATAAAGAACTGACAGGTTACTGACCAACAAACAGCAGCGAAAAGATGACGAACAGCTGGTACAGCGCCTGTCCGATGATGTTCTTCAACATGGTGCGCGAGATGAGTGGCTTAGTGCGCCTCAGAGGTCATTGACCCATCAAGAACTGACAGGTTACTTACCCACAAACAGCAACGAAAAGATGATGAACAGCTGGTACAGCGCCTGTCCGATGATGTTCTTCAACATGGTGCGCGAGATGAGTGGCTTAGTGCGCCTCGGAGGTCATTGACCCATAAAGAACTGACAGGTTACTGACCCACAAACAGCAGCGAAAAGATGATGAATAGCTGGTACAGCGCCTGTCCGATGATGTTCTTCATCATGGTGCGCGAGATGAGGGGCTTGGTGCGTCCATAGGGTTTCCGCTGCAGTAAGTCCGGTGTGGGCATCTCCGTTGCCAAGGCAAGTGACGCTAGCGTGTCCATGATCAGGTTCACCCATAACATTTGTACTGCCTGGAAATGGGACATCAAGTCTATTATTTCTTTTACGAGTTAACGGTTCGTTTGATGCCGACCCTGCAAGGCCTTCTTTCCGTATAATTCTGATGACAATACAGTAATATGGTACCATTGAGCTGGTCTGATGGTGGCGCCGGAAGGCATTTACAGGATTTCACAATCAAATAATGAAACGTCTTCGAGTTTGGGTTCATTTGTTTTGTCTTGATGAGTTCTCTGATCTTATGCTTATTTTTTTTAGTAATAATACATATTGTGACGCTACATTACCTTCAGCGGACTGTCCTGTATCGCGCATGCGCCGATGAAGGCCACGATGACGGCCACGACGTTGACGGTAAGTTGGAACTGCAGGAACTTGGCGATGCTGTCATACACATTGCGGCCCCACATCACAGCCTTCACTATTGAGGAGAAGTTGTCATCTGTCAGGATGATATCCGACGCTTCTTTGGCCACGTCCGTGCCGGCGATACCCTGCGGGGAGACGGTAGGGGGTTAATAATGTGCTGTTTAAAGGAATGTTCTTTTACCTTCGTTCCTTCTTGGCCTACCAAGAACCAAGGCACCTGCAACTAAGTCCTCCAGAACCAAGGCAGTTACATCGTAATATTAATTTAGTTTTTCTTTGGAGCAAGCGCATCGTTGTTGCAGTCACCGATCACGGCAACACCTTAAACCCTTCGGATTCGATCATTCCTTTCACGAGCGTGTACTTGTCTAAGGCCTCCACAACTAAGTCGTCAAGAACCAAGGCACTCACCATAGCGAAACCAACGTCGGCCTTCTTCAACGCAGGTCCGTCGTTGGTGCCGTCGCCGGTCACGGCGACCACCTCGCGTGTGTTGAACGCCTTGGACTCGATCATTCCCTTCACGAGCGTGTATTTGTCGGTGGGCGAGGAACGGGCCAACACGCGGAGCTTCGGCCAAACTTTGTCGAGCAGGTGTTGTTGGACCTGAAGTAAAAATTGTATTGGTATAATGAATACATTAGAGCTTGGGTCGAGTCTGTGGATATAAGTATACTAGCTGGGCCCGCGGCTTTGTCCGCTTGCAAACTTTGCGTTGCGACCCATGTGCACCCACTTGGGGATGGAATTACAGAAAATGTATCCTTAGAGGAAAACACTACTCAAGGAATATTCCCTCCAAATTTCAAATCTCTAGGTCCACTGGTTTAGGCTGTGCATTGTCTGTCAGTCAGTCCTTCAGTATGTCACGGTATTGTTCTATTCTATAGGTATAGAAGATAGATTAATTAGAAATCTCTAAACGATGCCTCAGCGGGACAGAGTATATGTGCCATCGAAAACTTGTATATGACTCGCTTCATGAAATGGTGAGTGTGTGGGTGTGTTCGTGTGACCTTTTACGTACCTCTCCGTTTGCGTCCCGGATCCTAGTGTTGAACTCCTTGCCCTCGATGATGAGGAAATCGTCGGAGGGCTTGATGATGCCGCACTTGACTGCGATGGAGCGTGCCGTGTTTACGTTGTCGCCCGTCACCATGCGGACCGTGATGCCGGCCTTCTGGCATTTGCGGATGGCTTCCGGTACCTAGGATGTGTAAAAATCATTAATAATTATTATTTTACAATGGAGTGACGTCACGAGAAGATCGTTCGTCTGGTGGTAAGCTTCAAGCATAGTAATGAGGTTACCATTTTTTTTAATGAAATTCAGCTTGAGTTATTCAGTTCTAATAATCTTTGGTTATTTTGCTTTGGTATGTGGTATGACGTGGTACAGGGTACCTGTCCCGTTTATATTCATTTAAATTAAATTGGTGCCCTGACCAGGATACAAGGCAACACCTGTCTAGTATGGTTATAAAATATTTTACTATGTATTATCTTTTGTTACTTTTTTCTTTGTTACTTTTTTGTGGTGTTTAGTTGTTTACTCTACAAATAAACTTTATCTATCTATATATTGTTAGATAGGTGTAATTATGTCTCATATCTCCGGGATTTCTAAACCCATTAGTATGATTCATTCTTTATTTAAAAAAGTAGACTTTCAGAACCCCACACTATTTTAATCACGATTGGTATACAGTATATTTATGGTAATATTTCATTGTTTTTTTTTTGAAGATCGGTTAACTGTTGTACTTTCGGTAGTCAATTATGAAAGAATACTTACTTCTGGCCTGACAGGGTCTTCAATGCCGACGACGCAGAGGCAGGTGAGGTTGTTTACAATGTTGTCTTCGTCGTCCCAGTTAGGCTCTTGGTCTATGTGCACCTGAGGAAAGAGAGACAATTATGTTAGCTATGCACTTTTAAGATCACTATATCTATACATGGCACAACTAGTCTTATATATTTAGGAGACATTTATGATATAAAACAGTTTGAGTTTGATGCACTGTTCGGTGTTAGTTTGAGTTTGAGGGGATGGATGGATGGAATGTGGAGGGTCCAACCTTGATATCCACCTCCCCCGGCACGAAGTCCCGAACGGCGACAGAGAAGGTCCGCAGCCCGTCGCACGGAATGGGCTCGATGACCTGCAGCACCAGCCGGTCCTGCATGTCGCGCGTGTACTTTTCCAGCCTGCCGTCGTGTCCGTAGATGAACGTAGAGGTTCCTACCAGGTTGATATCCGCCTTCCCTGGCACGAAGTCCCGGAAGGCGTCGGAGATGGTCCGCAGCCCGTCGCACGCCATGAACTCGATGACCTGCCGCACCAGCCGGTCCTGCATGTCGTGCGTGTACTTCTCCAGCCTGCCCTCGTGTCCGTAGATGAACGTAGAAGGTCCTACCTGGTTGATATCCGCCTTCCCTGGCACGAAGTCCCGGAAGGCGACGGAGATGGTCCGCAGCCCGTCGCACGCCATGAACTCGATGACCTGCCGCACCAGCCGGTCCTGCATGTCGCGCGTGTACTTCTCCAGCCTGCCCTCGTGTCCGTAGATGAACGTAGAGGGTCCTACCTGGTTGATATCCGCCTTCCCTGGCACGAAGTCCCGGAAGGCGACGGAGATGGTCCGCAGCCCGTCGCACGCCATGAACTCGATGACCTGCCGCACCAGCCGGTCCTGCATGTCGCGCGTGTACTTCTCCAGCCTGCCCTCGTGTCCGTAGATGAACGTAGAGGGTCCTACCTGGTTGATATCCGCCTTCCCTGGCACGAAGTCCCGGAAGGCGACGGAGATGGTCCGCAGCCCGTCGCACGCCATGGGCTCGATGACCTGCCGCACCAGCCGGTCCTGCATGTCGCGCGTGAACTTCTCCAGCCTGCCCTCGTGTCCGTAGATGAACGCGCACCTGGGGGGAGAGCACTGATGTTATAATTCTTTAAAGCAACAAAATCTACTTCAAATGCATGTACTAATAACTAGTACTGAACCAACTTTATAAAAAAGACTTTAGAAACATACACATTAAAAATAAATTTGAATTGCATTTTTTCCACTGAGTAACAATGCAGTTTGTCCATAGAGGTGCGGCGAATGGCACATAATAGAAAATGTATGGGAAAACATTATGAGGTTTTTTTTCAAAAATTTTATGTTACTTTGAGAAAAGTTTTCCTGTTGGGAAATAGAATTGATTGAGACCAACTTGTTTTGTTCCAAAATATGTTTTTGTAGGCTGACTGTACCTTTTTATGAAAGTACGAAAATGCAGTTATTTTTTTCATCGAAATAAACCCGATGTTACCTTAAATCACAAAGCTTCTAACTACAAAGGAAAAGGTACCTACACTTAATGCCCCATTATTTTGCCACAACCCGTATACTCCAATCTATCCTTTCAAATAAAAACAAACATCCAAATCTGTAGGGAAATATTCATACCTATAGAGAGGTGAAGAAACACAAAGAACAGATTAAGTTACTTAAAATGGTTTCATTTTTATATGTAGTATATAAACTCTAAGCCAATTTTGATAAAACGTTCAGGGGACCATATAAGTTTTATCTAACTCCTTAAACTCACTTCTTGAGCACAATCTCCGACGCTCCCTTCGTGTACAGCCGATATCCTCCCTTGTGCGGCACCACAGTGGACATGCTTTTCCTCACAGAGTTGAAAGTGTAGACCCTCGTGAAGGATTCCTCAGGGTTCCGTTCTCGGACCGCCTCGTAGCTCTGGCCTAGCGCTAGAACGAAGCCGAGTAACGCGCATTCTGTCTTGTTGCCAACTTGCAATATAGCGCCGCCAGGGTCTTGTGGTGGCTGCAAGGGATATAATGAGTATTTATTAAAACGTTTTTGTTAAAATATAAACCAGATCCATTGCTGAGGATTTAGCCATAGAATTAACTGTCAGATTTTATTAATCTGGACTTACAATGATCCTAAAAGAAAAAACTAACAACGGTCATAGAAAAAGACTCACCATGATCCTAGAAGTAAAGGCGCTGTTGACGGACATTCCCTCTATCATTGTCTCGCCTACTTCCGGCGGCAGATCCCTGAAGTTAGGCGTGACTTTGCACAGTTTCTCGCAGATGTAGGATTGTACAACTGTCATCCGGTTGGTGGTTAGTGTGCCAGTTTTGTCGGAACAGATGGCGGTGGCGTTGCCCATAGTCTCGCACGCGTCTAAGTGCCGTACCAGATTGTTGTCTTTCATCATTTTCTGCAAGGAAGTGATGATGAATCAGAGCTTTGTCTTGTAGGAAGATTATACCATTAAATCTCAGTGCAACTGTAAAAGAGTTAGACTACTTTTTATACGCGTTTTTATAACTTAAGGAGATCATAATAAATAAATAAGAACATGCTATACTACTGACGTCCATACCCTGTTTTAATCATCTTTTGAAGATACTTCTGATGATGTATTATATAGGTTATCCATATCAATACATAAAAGTGAAACGTTGTCTGTTTGTTTGTTTGGGGAGCTTTCACGCGATAACGGCCGGACGGATTTTGAAAAAAATTAGAATGGATATAGCTTATACCTGGGAATAAAACATAGGATACTTTTTATCCCGGAAAATTGTAAGTTTCCACGGGAAAACTGGAAAATGTTTATTACTCACTGTAAGGAACGGTTGTCATCACAGAATGGTCTGTGGTTGCCATGGAAACGAAATAACAAGTCTGTCAAAAAACATCTAGAACATTGCTGCTATATCTACCAAAGAGTATACAAACTACGTAAATACCTACTTTTGCATTGGTTTTTAATATCCTAGAAGAAAATAGGATGCTTTATTTCGCGATAAACTGTAGTCCGCACGTACAAAGTCGCGGGCGGGAAAACTAGTTGTAATAATAAATATGGTAGCGAACCTCATAATAAGCTTATTATTAGGCTGGCTTGACTATAAAATTAATGTAGTTTTAAGAAAAACACTTGTCGAGACAGAAAAAAAAGTTTAGAACCGTACTTTTGCAGTTCAAATGTTATTGTAGTCTGCGTATTTAGTATTATTTCCTAATTCTCTCAGATAATTTCACAAAGCATACGGATAGCATCTCTATCCTAGCTGCTTCCATGTAAGTTTTTATCACAGTACCACTTCAGTTTCACTTCTATATGTTGAGGGTATCTGGAATATCCTAGAAGTGCCTTACCTTGACGGAATAAGCAAGTGACAGAGTGACGGCGAGCGGTAGACCTTCAGGCACGGCCACCACAAGCACAGTGACACCGATGATGAGATGCTTGACCAGGTTGTTGATGTAGGTGGCCTTCCACGGCTTCTCCTCGATGACGAACGTGTGGACGCAGAAGTTGATGACTAGTATGATCACAGTCAGAACGGCGATGGTCGAGCCGGCGTAACCGATCTGTGGACGAAGGCTATTTGTAACACGGCTGAACTTTTTTGGGATTGTCACTCAGATCTCCATCCAAAATATTGTAATGCCTAATTCACACGACGTCAGGTAAGTGAGGCAGACTAGTGGGCAGAACAGTATAACTACTCATACACTTTTTCGGAGATAGGACAGAACTGTCAGAACAGTAATCAGGGCCTACCCGCCCTGTTTTTTCAGGGCAGGACGCTTTTGCTCTCTACGGCCTCGAGACTGCAATGTGTGAAAGCATGGGCGGTTATCTGTCCAGTGCCGGGCATTTTTATAACAATAGAATAACAATGTAACTATACTCCATATGGAGAGGTCGTAACTGGAAGAGTTAATATGGCAGAACAGAAATCTGTTGCAGACATATTTTTTATGTTTATGGCGTAATGTGTCAATATAACGTTATTGTCGAGGCTCCGTGGCGTTCTGTCCTGTGCTCTGCCTCACTGCTCTGCTCTTATGTGAAATAGGCATAAGATGTTTTTTAAGTCTAATAATTGTTATCTTTTGAGAGCTAGCATGCTTCATCTTCCGAACGTGGCCTTTAAAAGGTACAATAACCCGTCATAACTTTTAAATCGTATCCAATACATAGAAGGAGTGGCAACTAGGTGCGTGGTTACGAGGATATAATGAAATGTTGCTCAGTTTAAAGTGAGCTTTTAGAGAAACTTAAAATCGACAGTGTCCTTAGAATCGACAGGCTGATTATAATTATGTGGATACAAAGCTTATATGAATAGCCAACTTAGTCAGTTTAACTTGTAGCGTAGAGTTTTCGTATGACTGGATTCTCGCCAGCGCCCATTTGTAGGACGATGTTATGACTATACACGAAACGTAGCTAACATAATTAAGAATGAGAAGAAAAAAAATGGGTCCTAGTTGCATGCTTTAGGATCAGCTAATCATGCATAGCTTATCGGATAAATAGCTTATATGAATAGCCAGTAAGCGTGTCTCGTTTCTCACTAGCGCCCATTGCAACAATGTTATGACATTAAACGAAACGTTACTAGCAGTTGAATGAGAAGATTCAAAGATTAGGGCTCTTGCTTGCTTGTCGTGTGTCGTGTGGCTGGTATCTGGTGTCAGTATGCCAGGCAGCCCGAGGGCCTCTGACATGGCTTAACGATTATTAGGCTTTGTGAGCAACCAACCATACACACAGTTTTGATAAATAGCCTATCTGAATAGCCAGTTTTGAAAATTTAGCTTTTTCTTATGGATGGTTTCTCGCTAGCTCCTTTTGGTATGGTTATGAAGATCTAAGGAACGAAGTCATTAGATGAATAAGAAGAGCCGAAGATCAGGCTCTGTGGCGAGCTTTCGGAGAGGCCTATCTATCACTAATAATAAGGATTAATGGCTTACCTGAATAGCCAGTTTTGTAAGTTTAGCTTGCAGCACAGATTTCTCCTTCTTATGACTGGTTTCAGGGGCGGGCTTCTCGCTAGCGGGAGCTTGTACATGGTTGTCGTCAGGCCGCGCGTGGTTGGCGCCGTGGTTGTTACCCGATGCGGGGAGCGTCACGTCATCTTCGCCTGTTAGTAGAGAGCGTTAATAGAGGGGTAGTTGGTAGACCAAGGCTTCAGGAATCTCAAAGGCTTAGGTTTGAATCGTGGTCACAGTTTAATTTTATCATCAAAAAATATACAAGTTGCACTATGTTGAGATTAGAATTTTCTTATTAATTATTTACCTATAAAAAGTGATTTTCGGATAAATAATAAAGAAAATTTGTCATGGTTTTAGAACAAGTAGTTTTCTGGAATATTCCTGCAGCCTTGAACTTTTAAACATTCTAAAATATATTTTTATTTGTTTGAAATTGAATTGATTTAGATTCGAAAAAAAAAACGTTAAAATTTCTTCATGAAATTATTGGGATCTTGTTATACTTGAGTACAAAATAATAGAGTACAATATCCAATTAAATATTACAAGGTGCATAATAATTGCGAGTGTTATATTTCAATCAAATCAATATAATTAAACGGAAAAATATACATTGTCTCAAGTCTCAAGTGATTACTGGCTCAAAGGCAGCTCACGTTTTAATAGAAGAAGAAATTGGCAACATCGCTGTTAGTATACCGCTAAAACGTGAAAAATTAATTAAAAGTTAACTACAGTGATAAAATACTACGCTAAAAATACTAAAATGCTTTTAAATGAAAATGAGAGGAGTAATGCATTCTGTTATTTAAAATTTAGTATAGTGATGGTTATTTATAGATTTAACATTAAACTACAGCCTATTTTCCTAAGTAAAAAATAAATAAAATACGATAATAGTAAACAGTACACTAAAGGACAGGTTAACTAACATATTCCCAAAACATTAAGCTTAGAAGCCACAAAGTAAGCACCAACACAACGTTTTACAAATTTAATATCGAGGCGTATACTTAACTCTGGCCCTCAGTGTACAGAAGGTTTAAAAAGCGGGGCTAAGCAAAGGATTACTTACCGGACAGGCTCTTGCGCTGTGAGGCTCCCTTTTTCTGCTGCTTTTTAGCCTCTACAGTCGTCAATTTTATTCCATTGCATTTTGTATGTCGTACAAGCATACACATTAAATGACAACGATTCGTATTTGTTTTTACACCATGCAGTCATCAACACGACATAAACACGATGCAGAATCAATGTGTATATATTTTTTTTCGTCGACGACATGGATGTGGGCGTGCAGCGGGCCGGGGTATCGAGGGGTGGAGAAAAAAAATTGGATGTCACTGAACAGGTCACATGTTTGGTCGTGGCACTAGATCTAAAGGTTTAATACGGACGAGCATTCGAAAAATTTCAGTAATTTTTTCGGTCTCAAATGCTTGAACGTATTATCTAAATTTGCATTTACAGAATGCTTTAAGGGTATTTTTAACTTTATGGATTTAACGGAGATTATTTATTTATTGAAGACGGAATGTTTTACACTAAAATAATGGAGTACAATATAGAATTGATATACCATGCTCCCACAATACAGTCCAGGCGATTAGTCAAACATATAACAAATATATACGAACAACGTTCAACAATGGAAAAACACATGTTTAAAAACCCAACATAAAGATGTTCACGAAACATGTTGATATCGTCAATAAATAAAATAATCTCATTTTATGGACGAATTTGGTAATTTGTTGTTTATCGTATGAGGTAGTGAGGGCCTCTGGTGTCAGTTTGTCAGGTCGCCCGAGGGCCTCTGACAAAGCTTAATGACTGCCATTAATCAATAACAGCCGGGACCGACAGCTTAACGTGCCCTCCGAAGCACGGAGCGATGGAAAACCGTAAAAATTTGGTAATAATTATCAATTTTAATGTTATAATATTCTAAGCTAAAATATTCAAAATTCACTGTATTTTTCTACTGAAGTAGGTATATGCTACGACATGGCATACAGGTTTTAAATTTTATTCAAACTAAATCTTCAGTATATATAGATACGTTACGACTGTCAATCAAGAAAAAAAAAAAAAACTTCAGTTGTAAGTTTAAAGAACTAATTTGTTACCCTTTTCTAAGATTTAGATAAATTATTGCTTTACCATTAACTTAACGGTAAACATAGAAAAGGTTCACAATTTAACTGTTTTTTTAATTTTAATTGAATTTATGATATCTCATATCACCGACATTTCTGAATCGATTTGGGTTATTTGTTTTTTGTTCGAATATAAATCTAATGACCATTGTTTTTTTTAAATTAAACTTCAATCAATTTGATGTCTCATTTTTTGGTTCAAACAATAAGTGTAATTATGCTCAGTAAATTTTATAGCTACAAATTCCTTGAAACCGAAAACTTTGCACAATCTCCTCGGCAAAATATTGCAAAACACCACCAATTTTTTACCAATTTCGTCCACAACAATAAAAACTTCCCTCATGATGTGCGGCAAATCAATGATGAGGGAAGTGGGAAGAGAGGGGGTATTTCAAACGTCACTGGTGGTCACAATATGATGAATGCGACGAAGCGAACTGTCGAACAATGCTCATTCACATTTTGGTATACAGTTTTGCAACGAACACAATGTCAATATAGAATTATTTATTAGTTTTCTAATACCGACATAAATGAGACCTTATAGTTATAGCCCGCACCAATTGGCTAGCTTGATTCCTTATGTACGGAGTAATATTGCAATGTAGTTTATAATGAAGCTTCTTCGTGGTTGATAATTAATGGTACTTTATGCAACTGTCATATAAAGGGGGTTATTAAAACACAAGTGTGGGTTTAAACCGAAAACACACACTGATACTATTATCACACGAGTGTTATACGTAATTATGTGCAGTTATCACTTTTATATATTGGTATGGATATCCGCGCACTACGTTCAGTTTTGTCTGCGATTACTGTGGTTGAGTTACGTCATTGATAATACATAGTTACTATCGGAGATTGTGGTTTGACGTCACACTATCGTGGCTAAGCGTTTTACTGCGAACATTGAAATAAAAATAATAATTTGTTTTATATAATTATATCACACAGCAAAATAGACTGCAAAATAGTGTTACGAATATGGCGTTTAAAAAATCGTCTTGCTTGCTTGCTTGTTGTTTGACGTAGTGCTGGCCTTTGTTGTCAGTTTGTGAGGCCGGGTCACACGTTTTATTATACCGCTCGGCTACCATCGCTCTATGTATTAAATGTACTAATTGTTAAATTATCATGAGCGACTGTTATGATAATACAAAAAAAATACTCAAGCTATTTCGCTCAAATTACATCAATTTGGAGCAAACAGCGTGTGAAGAGACGCCATATCTAAATCAGTTATTTATTGGTGCGGTAATCTCGGAATTTAATATAACATATCATCTATTTAATTGGGGCTAAATCTCAGTATGCGACCTCAGCAAAATTGCACTACTGCTGGATAGCTTAAGGTGGATGGTCTATGACACGAATTTCACTAGACATGACAATATTAGCTTAATTTATTTCTTTGGGCCTTAAATTGCAGTCAGGTTATATTTAAAACTTTATTCGCGGTTAAAACACTATACGATGTTAATGTTTGATCTATAGTTTTCATTGTCAAACTAATATTTTAACCGTATACGTTCCCTAAAAATTTGGGTTCCATACTTGACTCAAGATCTGAACCCAAACTTATAAGGAACGAATACGGTTAAAATATTACATTTACAATTGAAACTTAAGATTATATGTAATCATTACACGGTAACATAGCCGCCAATAAAGTTTTAAATCGGATCTGATTGCAATTAAAAGCCAAAAAATAATAATTGTGCACATATTGTCATTTAGCGCCATCTAGTGAAACTCATGTCGTAGACAATCCACCTCAATACATAGTCAAAACTGCTGCGTTAGAAGCATAACTTCACAATCACAACTATGTTACTAGCTGGAAATACTGTACATTTTATGGTAGAAATACCTCGCACAAGAACGAAGAGTTACGCTTCTTCATTTATTATAAGAACTGCAAAGTAGTCGAATGCTCTGCCCTCGTCAGTGTTTACGGTATTTAAAACCCAGGTATGTTCAAGTCTAGATTGAATAGGTATCTACTAAGCAAGCGTGCTACACCTTCGACCATATCATCGTTTTGCATCAGATGAGATCGTGGTAAACGATTGCCTAGTCCGTAATAAAAAATACGATGATTATCTGTAGAGTTTACTCTACCTCTACATACACTTAGATATATACTTATCTAAGAATGCAGCATCATCGACCGCAACATAACTCAACATCAGGGAGATACCTAGTGGTCAAATACAACCACATGTTTTACATGTTTTAGGGTATGAGTTGGTGTGTATGTTCACCCACATCTCCGAGATTTCTGAACTCAAATAGACGATTCTTGTTTTCCATATAAATTTCACCAAAATTGGTTCAGTAGTTTATTAAGTAAATCCATTTGAAGTTTATTTTTAACGTCCCACTGCTGGTCTGAAGACCACCAATTGCTTCCAAAAATCTCAGTATAACTATTAAAAAAAGGCGCGGGACGCCTGGAAGATGACGCCTGAAACATCGAATATCGCCGGGCTGAGGCGGAAAGAGACGACGAGCCACGAGCAGCGCGTCGCCACGCCAAGAGTCGGTTACTTCCGTACCGCGCCATTTGATGTTTTAATTTGATTGTTCGCAAGCGTCCACTTTGACAGAAGCGCTCTAAGAAGCATTCTACTGACTGTCCGGGGTGAATGAGCAATGTATCGACAACGCTAGTCTAGACTTGCGGGGGTATGCTATATGCTATGCTATAAGGAGTGGGCTCTTTGATGACTATTTCTTATAATAACGAGCAAGTTACACTATTAAATTCCCCGAACCCTATAATAGATGCGCCACCGTTTTTACCCGATGGCAAAAAGGAGGGTTTTGATTTTTAACACAAGTATGTATGTATTTTTCGTCTGTTCCCCTACTTAACCAACCAATTATTATACCAATCAGTATTACTTAACCAATGTGAGTTAAAAAAACAATATGACGTCCATGCTACTCCATTAAGTTACGGTCTAAGTTATTAAAGTTATCCATCATGATAGTATAAACATTCAATAACTATAAAAGATCAACTGAAAAAACTGGCTTTCACTAGCTTGGGAGCCTCTGGATTTATAATGTACTGTAATTTTTACATTCATTAAAAAGTAAAAAGTATTTGTAGTCAACTGAACGAGAATAGTTCAAGTATATAATAATTACTTTAAATGACAAATTGACTGACTGACAGACAACGCATAAACCAAACCGGGGAACCTAGAGATTTGAAATTTGGAAGAAAACAAAAGTCTTTGAGTACCCTAGGGGGCTGCACTAAGGAGGGTTTTTTTTTAAATTCCATCCCTAAGAGGTAGAACGGGGGTAGCAAAGTTTGCACGCGGGCAAAGCTGTGGGGCGCAGCTAGTAATATCATCAAGTTACTACTAACACTACATATCATTCTAACTAGCTTTCGGGAAAGGTAATGTAGTCATCAAAAAGCCCACCCGCCCAACTAACTGCACCGCAGCCGTGCGCGTGCGCATACCGACCTTTCTTCATCTGCTTGATCTCCTTCTCGTTGTTCTCGACGGCTGCTCCGAGCAACGTGAAGATGATGCCGGCCTGGGAGTTGACGCCCACCGCCGTGACCAACATCTTGCCTGAACCTATAAATGGAAGGCGCACAAACATGTAAAAACGGTCGCGGATTGGAATCCCGCAAGGTGCAAGCATTAGTGTCATCATCATCATAAGCCTATGTTCGTCCACTGCTGGACGTAGGTCTCTTCTAGTGAACGCTACTGAGCCCGCACGTCGGCTCTTCTCATCCAGCTCCTGCCAGCCTAATTCCTTAAGTCGTCACTCGCCCTACTCTACGTTTGCCTATACGCGGTCTCCACTCTAGAACTCGTTTACCCCAACGGATGTCGGTTCTTCGAGAGATGTGACCAGCCCATTTGGTTCTCAGATATTTTCAAATATTTCCATGCTGACTCATCTCATCACTATATCCACAGACCATATAGGAGACACGGGGATACTATATCATATACAAATAAACAGGACATTATTGTAATTATTGTGACATTTGGCTTTATCTTCTTTAGAATGATTTTTAATATGATTATGAATGAATTGATGTTATCATGTAACAGTTTTGGCAATCTTTAAAATCTATACTTATAATAATAAAGCAGTAAGTAACCAAAAGTCTGTTCAAAAAAGATACTAGAGGACTTCATATGAGCTACAGAACTCTTGTATAACGTTTTTAAAAAACGTGTCTGGCTGTCTGTATGTCTGGTGGTTTGTTCACGCATCACGTGACTACTGTACCGATTGAAATTGGGCTTCACTGTTGGATAGATTAGGTTTTGACTTAAAATCTGGTGTACTTCAAAACTCAATCCGATGACAAGAAGCGAAGTTGAAGCAGAAGTAATTTCGATCAAATGTGGTATATATTGGTATTTTAGATCCTGGAACATAATGACCACGCGTGCAAATCCGCGGGTACAGCTAGTAAATAAATAGCGTTTACCGACCTTCCATGACGTGTGTTCCCGACAGCACCATAGGGTCAAATGCCTCGCCCTTCTTGACATGATCAGATTCTCCCGTCAGCGAGGATTCGTCAACCTGTAACAATACGAGACCCGAGTGAGCTGTGTGTATGTTTGTGTGAATTTATACACAGAATAAATAATAGTACAAATACTTGGGGTAGTCGAAAAATTATCATCTACAAACAAGTCCATGACCATAATGTGCTGTTGTGCACCTATCAGTCTATTACACAAAGCCTAAAATAAACGTTTTCATCCCATTATGAAACTTGACAGTATACGAAAATAAATAAACGATTCATTGGATTATATCTTAATGATTCCGAATGTACGTTTAACTTAATTCAATAATAACTAAAGACGTTTTAAATTAAAAAAGTTACTTTTCCATTTGACTAACAACACTGCGCAGTACGCGTGACGTCACTGCTTCCAAATTCGCGGTTGTTTTGTACAACTTTGAGTAATAATGACCTCATTCAGTCGCCATGACAACTAGGATCGTTTGGGTGTGATTCAATTTAACAACTATAATGATTTTCGTTTGATTTCTTCATAATTTATTTATTTCTTTGCTAAAATAAAGGCTTCTGAATTCTATCGGTTAGTTTACGAAAATTTGTCAAGCACTTTATTACAAAAAAGACTGCCCAAAAAAGGAGAGTAATCTTTTTAGGATTCATGTATGTTTGTATGTATATGAGTTTCTTTATTCCACCATAACTTTTATATGCCTGAACAGATTTAGACGTATGGGGTGTCGTTAGAATCCTTACATCCCCCGAATAAAATAGGCATATTTTTTTTTGAAAAAATTCAATTTGGCTGCAGTATGGCTCCATTTTCAAATGCGTAAAAAATATTTTTTCTTCGTATTTTACAATATGGGTATCAAATTAAAGGCCTTGATAATTATATACTGTTAGGCCCATTCCAACAGTATATAATTTATTGGCAGGGCAGGCGTATTTTTTTAGCTTTTAAGCTAGTTATTTTCTAGAGCTCATTATGTAAAACGATATTAACCCTAGATAGATAACCCACCTCGAAACGACGTTTTTTAAAAATCGATGTATCTCGTATGTTTTTTGCGCCTACCTACTATATACAGATATATGATTTACAGGGCCTTCTATTAGGTATTCTGTGGTATTACAGTGAATATTTAAAAAAAATACTCTTTATTCTCCCCGTGAGAAGCCGGGGCGGGTCACTAGACACATGTGGGCTTTTTCTAAACTCCAATATGGAGTCCGTGTACCAAGAAAAAGTCATAAGGAAATACAGTTTTTAATTCTATGATACTTCATATTCGGGTGTTATATTTGAGTTTCTTCACTTATCGTGCTCTGCACTAATCTCCTTTACCTTGAAGGAAGTGTAATAAATTCTTTATGAGCCAGATCATTCTCCAAACATAGCATATTATGTAGTTGTTCCATAATTAACAAACCGGTTAATCCAGCCGACTCAAGAGCTCAACTTTTTACACTCCACGAGAACAAACCGTGACTATAGTATCAGATATCATGCCCAAAGTATGGCACAGGTTTTTATTGCCTGACTGTGCAAATACGACACGTTTTAGTTTTACATTCAGGTTAGTGTTTAAATATGAACACGTCATGTTGATAAAAATGGTGCAGGCTACTCATTACATTATCAAATTACCGTATTGCTATCTGTTTGTATCGCTTGGAGGTGTAGGGTTGCCACTTTTGACAAATGGTGTTCATACCTAAAATGTAACGAATGTGTTTTAAAAATGCAACGCTGTGTGTGAAACGTTGTTTCAAGTTTGAACCCGAGTAGAAAGTAGAGTATTTTTTTTGGAATTTTGCTTAAGTATTGTGCCTACTAAAATTACGTATAGTGCCGAAACGTCAAGGAATCTGTGCAAAAGTTGTTGTCGTACAAAGTGCCATGTTAGGCATCACGTTGAGAGACAGAGTTCGAAATACAGAGATCCGAAGAAGAGCCAAGGTGGAAGAGATCGGATCCCGAACAAACCTATAGTCAAGTGTGATGGGACACTTGACTAATATGGTGATGGCAGGTGGTGGTCTCTGACACTTTGAGTATACGTTGCTGCACCTAGCCGGAGGGCGCCCTACACTAGGTTTAGCGAGTCGCGCCACTCAGGAAAACGTCTATATTAATTCCGGAAAAAAACAAAGGGTAACCACAAAGTTAACAGTCGTAAACCTATTATTTTATATATAAATAATATTTTTATAATAAGGCGACAACCCTAACAATCAGCTCAATCTAGTTATGTGCTTTTGACGCAAATTCAACAATTACATCTTATCATTTGAAAGAAGCAGGTATTTTGATAAGACGTCGAGATAGTAGGCATTCAGTCTGACCCTGAATTATGTATCTATTTGGGTAGTCTTTGATTTCTTGTCAAAATAGATAACTGTTATCATATAAGGTAAGGTTGTAATTTGTTTTCAATTATTTTATTTAACACGTTCCCTGAACGCTGAACCACATGTGGCTCAGGAAACGCGAGCATGGAACTAAAAACTTCGTTGATGAACCATAATATGTGTGTCAGACTATACATACAATATGTATCTAGGATGATCATGTAGTTGAGAAAAGCACCGGAACATAATTCAAAGTCCTTCTCCTGTAATGTGCGTCGCAATTCTTCGTTAGTAACGTTATTCGATTTTCGAAGAAAGGACTTACGAGCAACATGTTCATGCCAGCTTAATCTATAGCTTAAACAGTATTATATTTGAAGGTAACAAATTAACAATATGAATGTAATCGAAAGTATTACTTATAATTTTAATTAATAAAGTATTTTGGCGATGTTTATGCATACCTACTCAATATAACAAGTTTGCACCGATTTTGTACCATTATTAATTTATTCTGTGACAGTACTACGAATACGAAACTCACAATGCGCTTCTGTAATGTTCGGAAACGCCATGTTTGAGGCTTGTATGTATTGCCCGTTTTACGATGGTGCAACAAGATAATTTACGCACATAGAAAAAACATATTGAATTTTGATAACTGTCACGTCTTTAGTGACACTCGCAAGAGACAAATCTATTGACATAAGAATCATCAAAATCGGACCACGCATTTGGTGTATATAGTGCCACAAAGGAACAAACATAATACTTATACAGGCAGATAAACACATTAACTTCCCTTCTGTTGCGCACTCTGGTAAAAACAAAAGAAAACACGTTTCTGGTATAGCAAAAAATATGGAAATATCAGCTTTATAGTTATCATATAAGCATCACAATCAATAAATCATATAATCCTCTAAACAATTAGGGTAAATGCGCCAATTCGCGTTACGTAAACAGCGAGCGATAACCCAATAACCGATCGGTTATCTTATCTGATTAATTACCTGATAAGGCAAATTCTATGCCACGAAGGGACAAGGGGAGGGACGAAGGGGGTTTATGCACAACTTTTTGATCGTTTTTGGCATGATATATAACTGTAACAATGTCATGAAAATGACGATGTTGACGTGTTCAGTTATAACAAAAATAAAACATATACAGTCGAGTTGAAAACGTATCCACCTTGAAAATGATTAAATTTTCATACCAATAAAACAATTCAAAAACTTTCCAAAAACGTGATATCTACAATGGCCAATTGCGTAATAGGACTTATCATTCCGTGCATTAAATTCTCCGGCTGTAGTAAGGCATTGACGCACGCAACCGTGGAATGCCGATAACGAATAATACAAATTATAGGTAGCCGATTAACGTCGCCTTGATAAAGCTAGTGCGAAAATGTAAGTCCAAAGTGAATAGATATCTTCTAGGCAAGCCTGATACATGAAGAGCGCATTGCTAATCATCAATTGAGTTAACAAGATGGTCAAACCCTACGTTAATATAATGTAAAATATAACCACGAAGATCTGGCCTCAAAACAGGGCTAAATGGTGTAAGAGAAGAGGCTTTTGCTTTGCAGTGCAAAAAAACGATTTATATTGTTTTACTAAAAATATACTAAACCAATTTTGTTGAAAAGTTTAAGGGATCACACAGAAGGTCTACACTTTCAAAGAAAAAAAGACTCCTCCAAATCGGTCCAGAATCCGAGCGATACGAGTGGAAGTTAGTTAACAAAAAAATATTAGACACAACACTTTTTGAAAGTGGAATAAAAAGTTGTACCTATATATTGAAATTATGGTAGTTTTTTAAAAATTAACACTGGGCTAAAACGACCCTTGAAAATTCGGCGGGTTTTTACATTTAATTTAGTGATCTTCTTCCAGCATTTGAATGAACCGAAAATTACAATGACCACAGACAATTTTTTGAAGTCCCAAGGTTAGTACTGCTTGGGTTAGAGCCCTTGTATTTTTCTCAAATTCGTTTTTTTTTATCTAAAGTGACGACACAATTGAACCATAAATAAATAAGTTCCTTATTCGTAGGGCAGCTAACATGGGCGTTCCCCAAGGGTACAGTTTAGGACCTTTTCAGTTCCTGACCTTTACCTACAAAAAAAGTCTATATAACTAGACTTTTCACGAAGTATGTGTATAGTAACAGTGAGTTACCTTTAGATCGTTACTCTGGAGCAGAATACCGTCGGCGGGAAGCAGATCACCGTATTTGATCTGACATACGTCGCCGACGACTATTTCGCTGATGGATATCTGTGACACTTCATTGCCTCGGATGACGGCGAACTTGTGCTCGCCTTCTATCCGATTCTGGAGCCCTCTGGAAATTAAGAAACACATTTTTATGATGACCGTTGTTTTCAAATGGGCATCATCTTATAGGCATAGAATTATGTAAATTGTTTCAGATTTACGGTAACTGTAAATCACACCGTATTTTCTAGACAAGTATGCGTTCTCTTCTCGATCATTTGTATAACATTTGATGTAACCAGTTCATCATCAGCCTATATTTGTCCACTGCTGGACGTAGGCCTTTCCTAATGCACGCAACTGAGCTCGGTCTTCAGCTCTCCTCATCCATTTTCTTCCAGCCGCTTTTCGCAGGTCGTCACTCCACCTGGCCACAGGGCGTCCTACACTACGTTTGCCTAAACGCGGTCTCCACTCGAGAACTCGCCTACCCCAACGGTTATCGGTTCTTCGGGAAATATGACCAGCCCACTGCCACTTTAGCTTGCTTATCCTTTGAGCTATGTCGGTCACCTTGGTTCTCTGTCGGATACGTTCATTACGAATCTTGTCCTTCAGAGAAACTCCAAGCATAGCTCTCTAAAGCTCGCTGAGCGACCTTTTTGTGGACTAGTTTGACCGTGAGTGTCCATGTTGTAACCAGTTATTGGGCATTTTTTAACGTTTTAATTAATAATTTAACACTGTACTTTTGTCTCAATTTTGGCTGAGGTTGTATGCCGCAACGTCGAATATAGCACCTTATTTCCCTACAACCTTCCACAGAATAAATAATAGTACTACCTTCTTCCTTTTTATATTTTACCCAAATAATTATATCAAAATTTACCATTTTGATTTTGATTTTGAACATGAGACAGGAATGTAATAGTATTTCACACAATGAAACCAGGAGCTCATAGTATTTTGAACATGAGACAGGAATGTAATAGTAATTCACACAATGAAACCGGGAGCTCATAGTATTTTGAACATGAGACAGGAATGTAATAGTAATTCACACAATGAAACCGGGAGCTCATAGTATTTTGAACATGAGACAGGAATGTAATAGTAATTCACACAATGAAACCGGGAGCTCATAGTATTTTGAACATGAGACAGGAATGTAATAGTAATTCACACAATGAAACCGGGAGCTCATAGTATTTTGAAAATGAGACAGGAATGTAATAGTAATTCACACAATGAAACCGGGAGCTCATAGTATTTTGAACATGAGACAGGAATGTAATAGTAATTCACACAATGAAACCGGGAGCTCATAGTATTTTGAACATGAGACAGGAATGTAATAGTAATTCACACAATGAAACCGGGAGCTCATAGTATTTTGAACATGAGACAGGAATGTAATAGTAATTCACACAATGAAACCGGGAGCTCATATTTTTAAAAAACCCATCTGAGCGTGTAACTATTTAGCTCATCGAATTAGCATTGCAATGCCGCCAGAATGTTGGGTACGCTGACAACCTACCTTTGGGCTACCTATAAACCTGTAATGACTTGTAGGTAACCAGTTATTTTATATAGTAGTTAGTTCATGTTGGCTTGTATTAATGAATACTTATTATATTATTATAAAAGAAAAATTGAGATTGCTGACGGGACTCGAACCCGCACAATCCGTAAAAAAATAATTGCAGTTTGCTCACCTGAATTGCCTTTCTTTCGTGTAATCGTTGAACGCTGTGACTATAACGACGACTATGACAGATATTAAAATAGCGAGACCCTCGATCCACTGGTAGTGCCCTTCTTCTTCGTCCAAATGTGCTGAAAAATACAATTTAATAATTTAACATTTCATCAAGAAATGATAAGTACGAAGACAGAAACTATGACGTGTTCAAAAGTTCCGGGAAACTGCCTATTAATTTTACCTATTATGTGACTGGTATCTAATTTCATTTGATGATATTAATTTCAATTGATTCACAAAGCAGTGTTTGATATCAATCAAAGAACGGAGCTCTGCTTTGATGAACATGTTATATATTAAATCATTATAATTAAGGTTTCCTATATTTGACGTCATTCATCATCTACACTAATATTATAAAGAGGAGAGATTTGATTCTAAATGCCGCGGTGTGAGCGCTACCCTTGCGAAGCGGGGGCGAGTCACTAGTATTATATAATTACACACTTTCTTCGACATTCTAATACCTAGTTATAATAGCAGTGATCATTCTGAATAAATAGGCACAGGAAAGGGTAAGGAACAAACCGAATAATATTTAACGACTTCTTTTAGCCCAAGTGAAAAAGTGCTTATAGCTAATATTCTATCAACGAGAGAAGCTGCTATTTATGTGTATTTATTTGTCCCATAAATAGCAGCTTCTCTGTCTGTTATTTTATGTATCCCGGTCAGAAGAAAGCTTGCAGCCGTTCTGTTAAGGCCATAGTAAAGCAAAAAAAACTGTTGAAAAATCTATAGTAAACAGTATTTGCAGCAAAATTGATTTCTGCAGGACAAATAAGCTTCATATGTGCTTTTGTTTGTAAGCCGAAGAACTTCTACACTAATATTAAAAAGAGGAAAGATTAGAATTTTTGTATGTTTGTTTCTAATGGATAAACTAAAAATATACTGAACCGATTTACCGGTTCACAGTCCACAGCCCATATAACAATTGATTTTCTATTGTTATGTGGGCTGTGAACCAGTTAAAAATTATTTCACCTATATAAAGCTACATTATCAGCGAGTAACATGGTCAGTATTTTATTTTTCAAAAAATGTGTGGTCTTTACGAGAATTGCAATAATGTAAACCAAGGAATCATAAGTTTGCGAAACTGACAATTACTCGCTGTAAGGAACGGAATGACTTGTTGCCGTGGAAAATAAATAATGACAAGTCTGTCAAGTACGTGAGTAATAATGCAGTGTCTATGGTCAAAAAGCACCACGATCGTTGCTTCCAAAGATTTATAATTACGCATAGTGGCGTTTTTTTTTAGAAGTTACTTCGTGTATAGAAATGCCGCGGTGTGAGCGCTATCCGTGCGAAGTCACTAATCGTTAGTAAAAAGAGTATTAAAGGAGATATAAATGAGACAGCTATTTACGACAATTTGACCTTCATCATGAATGTCATTTGGATATATTTTAGATCATCTCTTTTTGTTTCAGTTGACGACAGTTTCACGCTTCTTTTTAAAAATACTACATATCCAATAGTGAAAATTTGAATAATATAATCTCAGCGAACATACAATACCAACATTACATAACTACCAGACTATGAAATCGATGTATATAGACGTGGATATTATTAATGCAACGAATCTGAATGCATTGTGTTGCTGTCTTACTCTATGTTGTGAAATATTAAGTAGATAGTGATATCGTGGGTGGCCTGCGATTAGTATGGTTGTCACTAGAATGATTTTATTTATACGAAACTACGAGTCAACTCGAGCTTTAACAAAATTGGTTCTCTTCTTTTAATAACACTTCACGATCACATTCTCATAGCTCCTGACCCTTTACAACTCAAACTAGGTTTTCTGTATCAAAGGGATTCAAATGTACTTTTTATAATGTTACCTACATTTCCTTACCTTTCAACCTCGATTTCATATTTTAGAATATTTTGTATCATCAGAACATAAAATAGATTTTCCCGAAAATCTACATTTTCAAAGCTATTGCCAACTGTATAAAATGGATTATATTCAACATCTAAGATCTTCGTCGTAATTTCAAGTTCAGTTTACTTAAGTTAGTGCTCACTGTCTTTAACGAACTCTTAGATATTCTGTGTCTCAACTTAAGTTTCCCGTAAATGGCAACCCTGCAATTGGATTATATCGCATAACAGTTTAAGTACTCGTATCGGCTGCACACTCAAACGATCGCGGAGACGCATTAAATTTAACAGCAGCTGGGTTATGGATGACTAGAGGCATAAGCGAATTATTTAAGGTCTCTATGTCTATTGCCAAGCCTAACAGTGGGCAAATAATCCTTTCCAATTACTGATTTGCATCATCATTGACGCATTGAAATTCATGTCTCATTAAAATTCACTACTAGGCATATTTAATTTAATCACTATTGCCTTGTTAATACGGTATATCAAGTCGGCATAGTGTAAAGTTGCATGACTTATATTCATTCTCCCTCGAAAGACATGCAAGCAGAAGCGAAATTATGTGTACCGTAGATAATCTTCTTTTCATTACGGAAAACTGCAGAGGTTTTATAGGAAAATGAATGATAGTATGTGTTATCGCTCTAGCATTAAACTTAATCTATATTTTCATGCACGCATTTCATACACGAATAAGTGTAAATTAGTTGCAATGCATTATGCACGGCGGTTAATAATTACATACCTACACATATCTTGTTAAATATTATCAACATAATTTTCTTTCATTTAGTTAATTTATTTCACATTACAATCTCTATTAAATAAAATATCATGTACAACTAAATTTGAGTCTTGATTAGACATGCCTATTTATATTTTAAATGGCGAATCTAAAGTGCTCTCATTAAGACCAGTCTCTGCTTTTTAAGGGTTATTTGCATAAATATGCTTGGTCAAGCACAAACCTGATAAATGTGAAACTTAACATATATGTTTTTGAGATCTTTATCTCTCTAAGACTAAGACAAAAACATGATTAATAAAATTTCATTCGATACATTTTCTTATCAAAAGTTACATTATTTTCGGTAATGTTTACTTTTTTCTACTCAACGGGTTAAGTTTTATCTCTAAAATAAATCTCACAGCAAGAAAATATAGTTTATTATCTAAGGCTAAGATAAAATTTACCTAACTAAATTATTAGGCTACCAATAAAATAAATAACTTTTGAGACATACGTCATTTAGTTCCGAGCTAAATTGTGTGTTCAAACAGCACTCGCGATATTCAACCTTGTTACGCAGGCACTTCAGTGCTTATTGCGGGTAGCGGGTGGCAGAGTGTAGGGTTAGGTGGCAGGGAAGTGGGGAGTGGGAAAATGTAACCTTGGAGCCTGGCCTTAACTTTCTAATTTCAGCCACAATTAAATTTGAAAGGCTTCTAAAATTCCGTAAGAAATTCTGTAGAACAACAGAACTATTCCTATTGTATTTAGATCAAAGAGTAAACCGCGTAGACGTGACAGTTTGTACAAAATATAGTAATCGAATTTCGAGTCGGTGCCGCTTGAACGAATCGCCATACATTTGATTATGCAGATATACCTAAGTGTTAGGTACGGTTCATTGAACACAGATAGGTATGTTCGATTGTAATCTACTCAGCCTTGTGTTCACTTTGTCTATACGGCGTATCTGTGATTTAAAGGATTTGAAACCTAGTTTAAGAGGAAATTAATTGAATTTAACTTTGTGCCTTCTAACACTAGAGTTAGTTTTTGTAGACTACAAATTTAAAATATAAGACGTTTTAGACATTTCAGTGAACATTTTCTTACAACAAATATCTATAACTACAGTTTAAAATACAAGGCGTTTTAGACATTTCAGTGAAAATACAAACAAACACATGAATCGAAATTGATAATTCAGTTTGGATTCTGTGAATTTTTGACACATACGATCAAACCAACATACAAGCAGACAGAGAAACGAAAACCTACAAGGGAAGGTCGGTGGGGGGGTGCATGTCACTAGTCACACACAACTCAATCGTGGTACTCAAGAGGGTTGAATGCAACTTACCAATATCATACCCCGTTGCTATGGTTTCATCATCAAGTTTGTGATATCAATAAAAAAACGAGGTATATAGATCGATAATACATTGATATGTTTGTCTGTATCGACCTAATTTAACAGTCAAATTTTTTTTTTATCAATCAATCAAACATTGAAAACTACATTAATAAACTAAACATAAAAATGTATTTCAAAGTTACTTTAAAATTAATAAACCATGGCAATGAGACGACACTAAGACTACAATAGAAGAACTATTTGACAATCATTCTCTAAATATACTTAAAATTGATTTAGTTGCTACATCCGATTAGGAGGTTTCATGTTTTGATAAAACCAGAAGCCAACGATCATTTTGGATACATTACTATTATTACGAGCAGTGGTATAATTCATATTATCTTACCAGGATCGTCTAAAGTTTCCATATTGTTATTGAAAAGAGAAAATACACTGATTATTAATAATATATAGAATATTAATGCTGATACTGGAACATGCAATAATATCCCTCAACTAGCAAAGTGTGTAAAAGTTATTATCCCCACTATTATTAAAATGTAAGGTAGCCCTAAAAAGCGTATTGACCTACAATATCTGAACAGAGAACATATATATATCAGTAATTTTTACCATAAAACACAAACTAATATATAATGACAATAAAATTGAAAATAAAGAAACGATAAATAAGATATGAATAAATATTATGACAAAAATAATGTATGAAATATTTATAAAACCTGAAGAATAAAGTTCGCATGAAAGGAGAACTTTGTTACTAAGCTGTTGGGTCGAATAAGTATATGTGTTGCACACACGAACATTGTAATGCTAATAATACGGTTAACATATTTTGTGTGGGTTTGCGACACTTAAAGTATACTAAAAAGAAATAAAATATGACAGAAAAAGGACTGTACATAAACTTCTACAAACACACACACTTACCCTAGTTAGGTATAATGACAGCAATGATTGTAATCGACGTTTACTCAATATACAGTAATAAGTGAAATGGAATTTGACATGTGGGTTTTAACGAAACAGTGGCTTTTAATAATTATGTTTATCGTATCATTACTATTATAATAATTAACAGTAACAGTTTTGGAATATTAAGTATATGACAATGTTCTAATCCAAATGTAATTTTTTTCTCGAAGTAAATAGGCATCAACAATTTTTAATGGCAATAAAAGCAGCTGGATTTCATTTAGACCCATGAGTAAAATAGTAAAAAATATATGTTAATTAAATTAAATTTAACTGATGGAGATTTCAGCGAATTATGAACAAAGATGAACACCTGATATTAACATTAAGAATTAACCAGAAATGAGGCTTGATGTTGAAATAAGCTGAGCAACAATAAGAGACCAACTTACCAGTGTCAGAGAGGTCTTCAGATGGCTTGTAGAAGCTCAAACCTAATGAGACTACAGCGGCTACCTCCAGGATGATCAGCGTCACATCCTGCAGCGCCTCCCATACTAAGGTGAGGAAGGTCTTCGGCGGTTTGGGCGGGATCAGGTTAGAACCGAACACCTCGCGCCTGTGCTGCATGTCAGCTTTGGAACCGCTAAGACCTGGAGACAAGAGGAACATGTGTCTTAGTTGACTAATAGACTGTGTTATTTTACATAGTGTCAAAGACAATCATTGATATCCTGTCCATCAATAGCAAAAAAATAAAAGTTGAGGAAGGTCTACGTAGTCATAAGACTGCTCGCTTCTTAAATTTGTATTGATTAAACAAACATCTGCAAATAAAACTTCAAAAACACGTTTGAAGTTCTGAACTTCAACAATCAGTCTCCTTTGAACCATTTCTAATTCTGAAGGATGATACATTTCTACACATTGTTTTTTTAAAGAGTGAAGAGAGAAGCGTTAAAATATTTACTTGAAAAGGTACTCAAGATTGTACCTAGCTTTTAATATTTAGACCTTGCAAAGGATCTCGTATGTACGAATTTCATCATTATAGCCAAATTGCTGTTTGAGAGGGGATGGATTATCGTAAAATTGATGTTATACTCGTTTGTTAAAGAAATATTGCAGCGAAGTACGCGTCGTCATTCATAGTGGATGAGTCTGAACGGCGTGGGCGACGTAAAGGCATGCAGGCTGAGACACCGACTGATGATAAAACTCGGGGAGCAATAATAGAATGTGTGAAAGAGAAATAAAAGATATTAAATCTTATGTTGAAAACAGTAGAAGGGCGCAGTCGTGTAGGGGCGTCTCTATTTTGGCAGAAAATATACAAAGTCACGGAAAGGAAGTCGGCTATAATTTAGAAGGAACTGCATGTGTATTGTGTACAAATATACTCATAGACAATAGTAAAAGCATTTATTGCAGAGAATTGTAAAGTAGCTCTTGTTTAATACCTAAGGCATTCGTAGTGACACTAACGTCAACTGCAGCATACAGAGTACCAATAAAATAGAAACGCGTCCAACAATGTTGCAACTGCAATTAAATTATTTTGAGAACAGTTAAACCTTGCTTTGTTTGAATATTTACAATGTCAAATGTTTGGAAATTATTACTTAGCTGAAGTAGCTGAACTTGAAAGCTTATTGAAGTATATTTGTTTAAATTGTAAATATTTAAGTAGCAAAAACAGTGTTTACACGTTTACATTTAGAACCAATTCCATTTCCATCTCATAAATCACATTTAGAAGCATCATTCTAGTTTCTGCTTTGGTTTCTTTAATATGTCCGTCTTGTCGATCAGCCTCTACTCTTGTACAACGCATCCGATCCAATTTTCTTCATTTTGAAATCTGTCAGTCACACCATCATCGTGCGAATGATCACGCTAAGTGATGGATAGCATATTAGTTTTTAATACTAGGTTCATCGACCGGCGTCGGTTCATCCTGAACACTTGCCGAGTATTTACGTGTTAAAAATACTTTATTTATGTAGCCCAATGTACCTACAATACAGAAGGCTGTAACATTTTTATGCCAGAACAAAATGGTTATTTTAATACCATGTGTTTGGGCGTATTTTATTTCTCTCAATGAAAAGAGTAGTTGACGAACATAACGAAAATTAGACGATTTGGCGTTTGTATAACGGTACAATTTGTAGAAAAGAGCGCTGAATGAACGCAGTTTTGAATATAATTGAAAACCTCGTTGTATATTTTGCGTTTCCAACTCTCTCTCGTCCCTTGTTTGCGTAGTGTCGTGAAGCTTAAGTAGTTAAGCGATTTTTCCTTGGTATTATGCTAAGGTTTTATGAATATTTATAGTAGCCGTTAACTTCACCGTGCCCAGGCGGATAGGACGGTAGCAATTTTTAATTCAGCCTTGTTAACTGCAGACGAAATGACTCTTGGAATTATACAATTTCGCTTCATTCGAAGTTTGGGTTACATACACAATTTAAAAAACACGTAGGTAACGTTGTTAATCATTATTTTTTAAGATCAAGTAGGCACTGAAAATCAAGTAGGTACACAATGTTTATATACTATTTGAATAAATATTTTATTTATATTATATTATTTCATGTAAAATTGTCTTTATTAACAACTCTTACATATTCAATAAACCATAGTGATCTTCCAGAATATTTTTTTATATAATATCAAAAGGGAACGGGCCCTTTCCTGGCTTCACACCGAATTGGTTCCTTATAATTTAGCAAATAAATTCCCTTGCGCCTTAGGGGAGGTCCTAAAGAATAAAAATAAAGAAATTGTCGAGATTAAACTTCCCCTCCTCGATATAATGGAAGCAAGCTTTGGCTGGATGAATTTAGATTGAACTTTGTAATGTGTTTGGAGGCAGACAATAAATGATGCAAATATTCTGGGTAGCAAAGGTTCTGGGGGCTTCAATTGCTTGTAAGGAATTAATGATAGATTTACATGGATGGAGTTCACTGTCGTCTCAATTGCATTGAATTTACTGAAAACAGTAGTACTGTTAAAACTTATGTTCTCTTACTAGCGATGTTACTATATAACAGGTAAAAACAAAGCTGAATGTGTTATGGAAGGTATGGTAGAATTTGTTTAGTTTTGCGTGCGGAACCGTGAAAATGCAGGTTTCGTGCAAGTATTCGTGTTAAAAGGTGTAGAAGTTCACGTTTCTTTGCGCAAACGATTCAATAGTGCAAAAGCTTGCATTCTAATGTTCTTGTGTAAAAAGAGACACGCAAGGCATATCTAGTAACAACTTAATAATAAAAAGTTATATAAACATATTAAAGTCTAGACGCAATAATTTGAAGTTGCGTTGCAGTAGAAGAAATTTCAAGTTTTATAAATGTTACTGGCACTGCCAGATCAAAGAGCTATTACAAAAAGACAATAGGTAAAGAAGACATCAAGTATCTGTATCCATTCCAAAAACATGAACAAATTAATAAAAAGTACTACAAAAAGAATTTTTCAATTAATTCATCAAAGCGCCTCGCCTATGTGCGGCATGAGTCATAAAATAAATGCAAATGTTTTGCACAAATACCATTACCCCGCGATCCCGTGGAGCGGCGTTCGGTTACGCAATAGTAATGTACGAGTACGAATCTTTGAACTATGTATACCTAGGTGTCTGTAGCCTTTATGTACGTATCTTTACATCTGGTGGATCTGCTGAGCGATTATGGAAGGTCAATGTGAAATATTGATTTGAATGTTTCCCTTGTCTTGACGATAATATATTAGCTTAGAGTAGGCCGGTTTTAGAGAAACTTTAGGCGTGACTAAACACCTCTAAGGTATACGATAAGATCGGTAGGTATAAGATCCTGATCTTATGTTTGAAACCAAATGTACTATCAGAAATTGAACACTATTCCAATAGTATTCAATTTCTGATATTCCAATATAGTTTCCTGAAATAATAACGCAATAAACCACAACGAGCTTCGCTGCTATCATAAGCAATGATTTTATTATAAACTGAGGATCATGAGGAGGTATTTGGCAAAATCACCACGCTTGGACTGGCTTGGTGATCGTAGTAGTTAATAATGCACACTAAAACACACACAGAAAAATGCAGCTGTCCGTTTCCTAAATTCGATCACAGGCTCCACTCTAAGTCATGGACATAAGGATACTTTGAAATCTCCCTCTCTCTGAGGTCGGCACTTCACGACTGAAAATCGTGATCACGTCTTTGCTGTACTGGAGAGGACGCCTTGTCTCCAGCGGTTCCTGTTGGCGGCCATCCATCCATCTACTTGGAGATCTACCGCACTTTCTGTTCCCCTACACGTTTCCCACGATGGCCAGAAGACTGTCGTCGCCGCGCCTCGCTTTCTGGCCGTAGTAGGAGAGGATACGGCGGTGACAAATCGTGGAAAGCCTGTCTTTCACGTTTAGTTGCGTAAGAATTGATACATTGTTGCGTTTCGCAGTCGATGGTATCAGTAGCATTCGCCTCCAGTACCACATCTCGAATGTATCAATCCTTTTCCTCTCTCTTGCTAAGATGGTACATGTTTGCACACCATGAATATAAGGAAAACCAAGGTTCGAACTAAGCGCATCTTCGGACTGCTCTCAGGCGCTAATACCTGCCAGGGCTTTGAAGAGGTGGATAGTTTCATCTACCTGCATACATCTGTAATGATGGAAGCTGTGTGCCGGGAATCAAACTTCGGATGGTCATGGGAGGCAATGACTGGCTTGGGCAGCATTTAGAAGAACCGAGGCATATCATTTTGAATTCAAACAAACGCAAAAACTTTAATAAGACCGGTTGTCAGCCAGCAGTCAGCACTGCATAATTACCGTTTCATTAATGCATTCATACAAATGAATGAACAACCGTCTGCGAGGCGGCGACAGGAAATACGTGTATGTGCGGTAATCGTAATATTGAGTGGAGTCAATGCACTGGTGGTATGTACTACTGGAAAATATATAGTGTTGTACTTAAGAGTTAGTAGCGCACTCATCTTTTTATGCTATTTTGAAACTGTAACTAGAGCCGTGTCTGCACTATTCTTTTCTTTACTGCAATTGAAGATATTTTGTTGTCAGTGACCCAAACCAGCTTGTACATTTGCGACGCGAACTGAGTTTTCTTTTGTTGTGTTGAATTGAAAGCAGGCAGTCCTATCTTTGTATTTTAGTTTTGTATCCAACTGAAGTTTTTTTTTATTGTAATTTCAACTCGCTGCAACTACTTACTGCGGAAAAGGTCGCAAATGAAAATCCGCGCGCTATTTGCTCTGCTAATAACGCATATAATAATATATGCTTGTTTGTTTGTTTGTCCTATGAGGTAGTGCTGGCCTCAGTTTGTCAAGCTGCCCGAAGGCCTCTGACATGGCTTAACGACTGCTATTAATCAATAACAGCCGGGACCGACAGCTTATCGTGCCCTCCGAAGCACGGAGCGATGGAAAACCGCACATAACTTAGAAAGTCATTGGTGCGATATATATTATAGACTCCCTATAATATATATCGTTGGATTCTAAGTTGCACTATAGAACCATTAGGCTACTATCGCTCTTATATGCTGAGTTGCCTCCTTTTTGTTAGACGAAATGTTTTTTATATCGCAAACTTTTTGAAATGTATTCGGGACATAAATAAAAGTATTTGATTTAATTTTGTTGTTTTACTTACGAATATATTATACTAACTGCACGCGACTTCGTACGCGTGGTAATTTCTGTAGATAAAAAATTCAAATCAAATCAAAATTCCTTCAGCTAAAGATATTTTTATTGATTGCTCGGCTTCTACTCATCGGATTGAGATATAAAGTTTTTAAGTCAAAACATAAGCTATCCAACAGTGAAAACCGCATCGCAATCGGTCCAGTAGTTCTTACGTGATGCGCGAACAAAGCTAAGCTTATTTTATGTACCCTAGACCATTTCTTATTTAATTATCTCCTTTGTACAGACTTTTTCGTTCCTATTGCTTTATTATAAGTATAGATGTACAATATTACATAATTTAATAACGTATTCATTTTCTCCAATAATCTGATTCTTTAAAACACAGCTTTACAAACTCTTTACGACATCTATCATAGTATTCTCTGCCATAAAATCTTATCCACATAGTAAAACCACCCGTATGAGTTCCTTCCTTCATAGCAGTTTAGAAACGCTGAAGTTACTTGGTTTATGTTTGGTACTTACACTTTGGTACTACAATCTTTACGGCAGTATTCTTTCAGGTAACAAACTTTCCATCAGATATGAGTTTCCATTCCAACAGCAATGCGGCTGCTTGTCTATCATGTCATTCGCAACGATTCAATTTTACCCTTCGGATGGTTACAGCTGGTTACACGTGCCAATCGATAAAGCTTTGAAATAACTCATGCATACACTATTTATTGACTTCACGATTGAATAGATGTAAAGCTTCAGGGTTGCAGAAAAAAGTTAAATGGTCTTGAGTTTCCCACAAGCTGTATGGAGTGACGACCTGCGAAACGGCTGGCAGAAAATGAATGAGGAGAGCTGAAGACCGAGCTCAGTGGCATGCATTAGGAGAAGCCTACGTCCAGCTGTTGAAAATTATAGGCTGATGATGATGATGTATGCTTTGACAATAGATTCTACTGCACAAACGTCACTCATCTGTAAGCACATGAGCTGATTCTATTCATCAACATCTTTGCCTCTTTTTTGGGGTTCCGTACGACTGAATGAAAAAAGGAACCCTTATAGGATCACTCGTGCATCTGTCTGTCCGTCCGTCGATAGACGGAATGTCAACTTAATCGATCCAGTAGATTCGGAGCAAATTGGCTGTGACAACAGCCAATTTTCCAATTTCCTGTAATCTTTACTTATAGATAACAGGAAAAATTAATAAGCAGCCTATGGTTTTAAAATAACATGATAAATCTCTCAATATTGTGAGATACTATAATCATCGTACGGAACCCTACCCACGCGAGTTCAACTCGCACTTGTCCGGTTTTTTTCGTTTCATCTCATCCTCGTCACGAGTCGCTGAATCAAAGAAAGAGTCAAGAGACCTCTATAAAGTCCTGATCCAGTTTCGGGATCAACACTTTCCAGTGATACGTTTAAGAGCACGCATAAAAATGTTTACTCGATATAACATCTGCCGCTCAGCGCATTACCTTTGAAGTCGATTAATTAACTCTGTGTAAACAATATCGCTTATTTATCGATTAAAAATCCAGTATTACGGTACATAATGGCGTGCGGAGCGGGGTTTATAGGTGATAAATCGCCGGAACGAGGCCTCCCGCGACCTGAGTTTCGTATGCTGACTGAAAATATAATATATGGACAGTAAGAGCGATGCTGACTGGTATGTTAGCTTCTGTCCGTTTTCAGACGTGAATGTGAAGTGGCATGAATCGCATCATGTCTACTTAAAAGACTATTATTATCAAACTTGGCACACTTTATCAGTGCAAAAGTTCTTGTTAACTTTAACCACTAAAGTGTTAACTTTAACCACTAAAGCAAGCAGTTCCCCAGATCAAGAATATATTTCTACGGATAGAGGACAGGTAGCACTGTAGTTTTATTGAGCGAAGCATATCAGTTTCAGCTTGTGCTAAAACGCTTTCGTATGTCCGTATGGATCTCTGTTCTCCTCTACAGGTCCTATTTCTCAACCGATCTAGACGAAACTTGGTATACAGATTAAACGAATTTTTAGTCGTCGGGCATTTTTGATTGGGGGGGGTACTTCCACCAAAAAGGGCCAAAAGGGGGCTACTGAATATCTCCGCCATATTTCGATGGTCCTTTTTTTATTTGAAAGGTAGTTACTTTAAATTGGTCTTCACTTTACGTTATTTTTTTACTGCACCGCTACCATTTTTCTTGCACTTCCAGGTTGACTGGTAGAAAATGCTACTTAGCATTAAGTCCTCCTTGTACATTGTATTTGTGTGCTAAGGAATAAATAAAAATGCAGTAAATTTCTCACTTTTAGGTTTCTACCAGTGGAATCATCCCTTTACCCACTAGGTAGGGATTGATGGAGCACCTTGGTTATTAATGTTAGTTTTACAATAAGGTAACTAGATGGCGCCGCTAGATTGTTTGCAAAAAAGTTTGTACGCGCGAGGTCTACAGCTCACAGAGCCAACTAGTTTATTCCACTAGATATCCTTCACTTACGCTTAACATCCTTGCTTTGGATAAATATATTATGAGTATTGAGGATAGAATATTTTGGCTGTTGAATGCCCATACCGTGAATAAAGATTCGAGGCTCAGGCAAGACTCACGCGTGATATAATTATTCGAGTTATAAAATCGAGTACGAAACACGAGTCGAGTTTGGCGCCGACAATGCGGCGGTGGGCACCAATGTTTGAACAAACAACATTCATAATTCATCGGCCCGAGTGAAGATTCAGCTCAGGTACTTATTTAGAATCGCTGTTGGGAGTTTTCTCGTACCTGGGGTGTTCCAGAATTTTAAATTAATAAGGATGTATTGATTTCATTTCATTTTAGAATTCACACATTTGAATCGCTCAACAAGCTTAGCCAAGTTTAGTTAAGCTAGATTTCATGACGGCAAGGAGGGACTATCGTACTTAAATCACAGAATTTAACACATTCTTTATTTTTATAATAACAGATGAACATTACATAACACAGCGGCACTAAAGAGTTACCTTGAAAATAACACAAAAGAGAAGCAAAATCAAGTGAAGTCAGCAATTCATAGAAGACGAACAGAAACGATATGAAAGTAAACAGAACAGAGAGGAACAAAACACCACGCTTTCTGCTAATCAATAATCCAAATAAAAGCCTTGTACCAATATTGGAGTTCACATAATTCCTCAACTTGTCCAAACAACGAGGAAGCGTCCTTGACCGCTGCGTGTGGAACGACCTTCGAACAACAAAAACGCGTTCGAGGTTGCTGTGGGAAATTGTAAGGAGCGGAGCATTTGGGTTGCTGTAAAAATGTCTGTGTTTTATTGTAAGTTATACTTTAGGAGTAGCCTTGCTCACTTTGGGATCACAGACATAAAATATATTTCCAATCGAACGGGAGAGCTGCACTAAGCCTACTCCAAACTGACCAACCACCATAACACAGCAAAAACAGTCGTAATCCATTTCCTCTATTTTCTTTCAAGTATCATGATTGTTCTCAAGGTCCCCGTTTTATACCTAACATTCTACATCAACATCATGCGTTGTTCCAATGATTTAAATCAGCTAACTTTTAATCGGCTCGATTGAAACTTCCTTGACCTTCCCTACTTCAAACAATTCACTTGTCTTTCATCCAGAATCTCTTTCATCCAAATCTTGCTAAAACGGATGTTTTCTTAATTGCTGGCATAAGATATCACCACGATGAACACTATGTCAAAACATCTCCGTCAAGATATAGGCCAAGTTCCCGAAGAATTGGAATTAAAGGAAATATTTGTTTCTATGAGATGGTATTTAAGCCAAGGTCTGGTGGCGACGCACAATGGATGATATTTCGAGATGATGACGGCCCTTCATTTCCCGGACATTTTGTCAGTTGTTCCTTCCATCTCTACGAAGCATATTATGCAAGTCGGAATGAAATTCTTCGTGTTAGATATTTCATAAATAATAGCCCTACCAATCGTTTTTGGATGTTTTTGGCGTGTAACCGACATCGTAAGTGGTTTTGTTTATATCTATAGTGTAATGGGCCACTAATTTTTAGCATGCTATCAATTCCAATACTTGCTGTTAAGTAGGAATGGGAGTAGCAGCTAAAGATTTTCTGAAGTATTGTGTCCCTTGAGTGCAAGGTCAGTTGTGAATCAATCTTCATCAAAAACATTTAATATTCAGATGTGAAACCACGATGCGAATGCGAAACAGTGAAGTTTCTACTGAATTAGTTTCTAGTGTTTTTTTTGGATTTTGGAGATGGAGAAGTATATCAAAGTTAGAGACTTTTATTTTCGTCTATGCAGCCAAGGTCAGGTGACAGCACAATGGATGATATTCTGAATAAGTGATGGGACGTGACATCGGCACAGCTGTCTGGCCGTGTCGGTACAGAAATAGAACGTCGATATCGGACGCCCGGTGTGCCACTGGCTATAGTGCCGGGAACTAGGGACTGACTCATTGGGAAATCGAGGGTAGCAGATATGTATGAAATGAGCTAGTGTAGTGGTCAAATGGTTGTATGGTCGTCGTAAGGCATGGACATTAAACATAACACGTAAAACCAAAGAATTGATTATTATGTTGACTTTTCTAGCTCAATAAGGAACCATAAAGGTCCAATATAAAGAAAAAGAAGCCCTAATAGCCCTAATAAATAAAGTTACGTGTAGCAGAAACGGATGGTGGACTTTACACGGGATACACAAGAAATCCGTAAAGAAAAACCTTCGGAATGGATTATTGTTCCCAAAACTTTCTTGTCTCGGTTACGATACGAGAGACACTTACCAACCAGATTTTTTATTTCTGGAAAGGTACTTTGTATTTAAACAAAAACTGCTAAATCCAGTCCCAAATCCCAAAGGGTTAATCCCACAACTCCACTGTAGATGCTCAAAACGAAATGGGGAAGGGATTGGATTGTGTTGGACACAAAACGGAATCCCATTGTGAAGGTTATTGCATAAATTAAAACAGGACACGAACAATTATGAATAATGACGTCAACGGAAGGCGGTTAACTAACTCAATGTTTGAAATTTCTATTAGTGACATTAGAGTATGAATTGTTAAAACGATATGGGAGTTCTAAATTGGGTTGAATGGCATTATGAACCCAATTCTGTAGGTTGACTGTTCCTATTTTAGGTACAAAATATTGGATGTTTTTTTTTCAACAAGTTTCTTTGTATCAGAGTATTTCGCCAGTAGTCCCAAATAAGGTTACTAATTTGTAATTCGGTTGACTCTGTATAAAATAGAATATCAATGTCAATCCATCACAAATAACCAGGTTGGTTACAAAGCAGATACAACCTTCGGTACTTAATTCCATACCTATATAATATCATAAACCTGAACTAGACTAAAACCGTACTTCCCCAGATCCTAAACATCGCAGATTCCCAGCTAACAATTTCACTATGTTTCGTACCTCAATCGAAGACAACGGAATTAGGAACACGATCATTACCGGACTCCAATAAAAACCATTGCCGTCGGACGGTAATAACCCAATTTTGGGTACGTATAAGCACAAACTGCGTGATAAATAGAGGTGTTGCCGTGTTAATTCAGAGCGTTAGCTTATCTGGGGGAATCGGATAAAAGGGTCTGCAGACTTCGTATCGTCTTGAAGAATGGAAGGCGGCCAAAAAAGGATAAAGTGGTGTAATGGAACACGGTGATTCTGCGACATTTGTTTTGGAAAACGTGCAACCTTCATCACGAAAAGCGGATTGAAATAAAACGAATCTAATAGCTTTAAAAACAGACCAGCAGGAATAACGTGGAAGAAGGGTCCACGTTGAATTAATGTGATAGGTATATCAACAAATGCAATGCAATCTTCGTAAAAAATATGGCATAAGTTCATATTAGGATAAACTAATTCAGCCAGAAATAGGATGTATCCATCCAGTACTAATAGCATAGAGATAAATCATAAGCAGAATTTGATGTCATACTTCTAAGGAAGTACACAATGAAGGCACTACTTCTTAGGCAACCCCTTCAGTCCAATTTAGCCACAGAATAAGATAATACTCGCCCGTCGCAAACACTTAGGATCAAGTCAAGTCACATCCCGATAACATTTTGGAAGTTACTGGTTACATTCGTTTTAGGAAGCAATGGTAAATGGTTTAAATTTTCTGGATTCAGTACTCGGCTACGCACCCATAACTAAATCTTTCAAGTTTTCTTTTTAGTGTTTTTCTTTTTTTTTAAGTTTGCGGATTTCCATCGCTCTGTGCTTCGGAAGGCACTTTAAGTTGTGGGTCCCGGCTGTTTCTATTGATTGATAACAGTCGTTAGGCCATGCCAGAAGCCTGACGAACTCTGACACCAGAGACCAGAACTACCTCATATGAAAAGCAGGCAACCTATATAGGAAAGGCGCCAGCCCATATATACTTTTCATCTAACTAGCCATAACGGCCTCATCGGCCACTACAGCCGTATAACACGGGGCATGCTCTGTATGCTGTTTACAGGGAAATGATGACAAAAGTAGGTCAAGGAAATGATGAATCTGGCGAGATGAAGCAGTAAACGTCGTCGTAAAATTGGAAGTGCCTTTTATCTTTGACGATTTTTCTGGATAATACGGCGCATGATGTTTGCGAAGGATTTGAGCTTATGTTAAGTAGCGTCACGAGTGATTTCAGTGTTAATGGTTGTTAAGAAATTAAGGTCCTAAAAGTATGATGTCATTTGTCATCATTAGGTGCCCAATGCCAGTCATTACATTTGTCACGAGGCGGTACTAGGGTTTGTTCCATTAGCCCAGGGACCAAACCTCAGTGGACAACATAAAAGTACAGGAACAATTAGGGAGCACTCGGAGATGTTCATAAACAGATCTTGCACTCGACTATTCTATTCAGTCTTCTCCCAATTTAATATATTTGGTAAGAGTGTACCCTCGGGGCTCTAGTATTATTATTATCACAGACTTTTCGTGCTTCAACAATACGGATCAAAACAACCACGAACGAAAGTACTATCATATATATTTAAAGGACTCCAGATGTAATTGTAGCCATCGACGACGAACAAGCAAGCGATGTGTGGGAAGTCCACACGATGGACCAACGACATTGTAGCCATCGCAGGAAGTCGGTGGATGGAGGTGGCACAAGATCGCTCGTCATGGTGCTCTTTAGGGGAGGCCTATGTTCAGCAGTGGACTTCTAAAGGCTGACATGATGAGATGAAATAAACTTATTTAGGTACATATTTTATAACATATTATTTCGTAAAATTTCAGTTTTTGCTATTCCAATGAATGAATGGCAGGTTATTTGAATTTAGAATTAATATAGATAAACTATCAAATGAGTATCATTATGATGAAAGAGGTTTGACATCGTCACACATTGAAAGGTGGCTCGGTGCAAAACCTCATGGAATTTATAATTGCACGCCATCACCATGATTTAACACGACGCAGGTTTATTTTATTTGACTGGTCGGACAAATTAAAGATTATTGGCAGACATTGACCGTAACGTAACTCGTTTTGAAAAGTCACGATGTAACGAAAAGATTTCATACACCACTATTTATCTAAAAAAATATGGAGACTCCACGGGAACTAAACTATCTATGAGGGAAAGGCTATCATAACAAAATACCCAGGATGTAACCTGTCCAAGTGTCCATCCGATATTCACGACACCGATAGCGGTTCGCCTTCGGAATTTCCACCGCTGTCAGTTTTATTACAGCTGAAACCCAGTGATTCGTATCGAATTAGGAACGCCAGCGTATTTCGAGTGTCCGAGTGTCGGAGTGTCGGACACTACGGTTTTATGGTGGTCGTAAAAACGCTCAGGCCTATCTAGCGAGCCACGTGTAACAGTGTGAGGGAACGTGAAAGGTTTCAGTTTTGTCCGGGATGTGATTGGAATAAGTGAAATCTACGGTGGCTTATGGTTTTCACCGACAAAGACCGTCCAAAAGTTCCATCTATGTGGAAAGTGTCCCATCTATAAGTGTTCCACTCCGTGTCCTATAGATGGGACATTTGAGAAAAGGGTTTTGATGTCGTTTGAAGGCCAAAATCCGGGGTCTAGTGCGGATTAGAACATAGCACAACGTTGCAATTTAATGTTATAGTGTTGGGCTGTTTATGGCGGATCGCAGTTTTGAGATCTGAAAGCAAATGGTGCGGTCGAAGCTGTCGTTTTTTATTTATCATGGTGTGATAAATAACAGATTACATAGCTTTCAATAAAGATACAAACAATGAAGAATAGTGAGGAAGGTGTTGAAGTAGACACAGATGGAGCTTTAGTTAATAACAATATCCTTACTTTTAAATTGGGTCAGTTGCAATATAAACTGCCTGCCTATTAACCATTAGTACAAGTACAATTTTCATCGAGTAAAGCTGTACTGTATGGATCTGAATTCTTAAACAGCGTTGAACAATTAAACTTCATTTACGTAAATAAATTTTAACTGCGAGGATATTGCTCCGGATTCATCGCTTGATTTTCCAATAAACAGTGTAAACAAGCTTATTGAGATTAAAGAGTCGCGCGAGCGTCAGCGCTTAAAAGTTAAACAGTTGATAACCAAATTAGCTGACCGGTTCAAGCTAATTATTATTTGTTTACCATGTTATGTTATGAATTTATAGAGCTTATTCACGTTCGATTTATTTTCTATGAGTATGAATAATTAAGGTAACACCAAGCTAAAGATTAGTCTCACGTCATAAAAGGTTTTCTTCAATTCACTCCAAGCATACAAGCAAATCCATACCAATATATAAAAGTGAAACGTTGTCTGTCTGTTTGTTTGTTTGTTTGGGGATCTTTCACGCGATAACCGCTGGACGGATTTTGATGAAATTTGGAATGGAGATAACATAGGATACTTTTTATCCCGGAAAATTCCACGAATTCCGTGGAAGAATCCACGGAAAACTGGAACATGTTGAATACTCGCTGTAAGGAACGGTTGCCATGGAAACGAAATAACAAGTCTGTCAAAAATCATCAAGAGCGTTGGTGCCACTGATTATGTAGTTGATGCTATTACCAACAACAAGCCACAGACGCCATAACCAAGAAGTCTAAGACTACTTTTGCATTGGTTTTTAATATCCTATAAGAACGTAAGTAGGATGCTTTTTTCACGATAAACAGTAATCCGCGTGGATGAATTCGCGGGCGGGTAAGCTAGTTATTTTATATACAGAAAACGGAATACGGTCTGTAACAAAATGGTGAGGTGAAATCGATCAAATACGATTACGATGCGTTAACGCCGCAGTCGCTTTTGACCCGAGTACGGCGAAGCAAGGGAAGGGGAATTTCTGTGGTCAAAATATGTGGTCTCTCTAAGTAACTTGCCCTGAACTTTCGAAAGTCTTACTGGGCCTGGATTCTGTATGACCACTCACGCCAATTCCACGCTGCCTGCGTGGAATCACGAACAAATTCCACGCAGGCGGCGTGGAACTGGCGTGGAATTGGCGTCATAAAGAGAATTAGGCCCCTGATGATGACACATTCTCTTTTCTAAGAAAAAAAAAGCAAATATGTGATCCTGTATGGTACATTGGCTGGTTAAGGGTTAACAGACAATGTATGTGTATGTAGAAGTTCCACCACAGCGTCGCCCCTATTGGTCCGATTTTGACAAGCGAGGTATAGCTAGCGGCACGTAAGTCTAGCGGTGAACGAAACGTGGCGGGGATCTTGGCACAGACAGTTTTGGAGAAATAAAGTATTCAACATTTTAACACATTATATAAACTTTGACTGTGCCAAGATCCCCGCCACGTTTCGTTCACCGCTAGACTTACTCGTACGTGCCGCTAGGTATACCAATCGATTATTCTACTTTTATAAGTTGTCATAGGCTATTTTTTTTTACCCGACTACGGCGAAGTAAATAAAGGGTTATGTGATCAAACTAAAAACTTTGACCGATTTTGACAAGCGAGGTTTCGTCAACCGATTTCGTCTTTATTGCAAGAGCCTATTTTTGTACTTATGTTTTGTAAACTGACCACTTTAGCTATTGGGTTAGTACTATATATTTATATATTTTGTGCTACTAAACTACTACTACTACTACTACTATTTTGTTAATGTGCTTTTGTGCTATTTTGTAAGTACTAAAGGCAAAATTAGAATTGAAATTTGTGATATTACATACGATATTAGTTTTGATAGGTATAGAAAATAAATGTCAATGTAAATTAAATTGTTTAAATATCAAGTTAAATTTTACATCGTTACCAAAAAGGTCGACTCAGTTTTATGCATACAATATTTTGAGTTAAGAACAGTAATATTTTTCGCTTTTATAAAATCTGCCTCGAATGTGTTCTCTAGATAGGTGCCGAGTGCCGACAACAACTCCGGTGTCAAAAAAAAAAGAAAAAGTAAAAGACCAAGGAACGGAGACATCCACTAAGCTAACTACAGAAAGCACTTACAATCTACTTACATAAACATGTAGCTCGAACGAAAATACTCGGAACATAATATATTTAGACATCAGCTTAGCTTCCGCAATCCTTAAACTGCCGTATGGATGAAAATGAACCCTAAGCGCCGAGAAAACAGAGTGAAAATTCGATCTGAAAGATAAATGGCTTTGCAAGATAGCTATATTGGTATTCAGGATCGATTTACATTGTCGCGAATAAAATTTAAATGAAATTTTAAACAGCTGTCAATGTTAAAGATATAATGAGAACAGGATTTAGCATGGCCAAAAGAGCTATAAACTTGGTAGTTTGAACAAGATAACCGGTGAACAAGATAAGTTTAAACCAGTAGAATATCAACTTGACAAAAGTTCAACGCTTCCTAGTAGACATTGATGAATCGTTTGGAAGTCTAACTACAAAAGCTTCTAAAAATTTACGTGTTCAGATTAAATAAATCAACGGAAGTTTCCGGACAAAGCTTTACCGCGAAACAGGAACGCGATTCATATTTAACGACGAGGACATTGTAAATTCAAGATAATAATGTCAGAAGTGCCAAAAGGAAACCTCAAACACGTTACATAAGACAAAAGAAAGTTTAACTCGGCAAAAATTACTGATTTGGGATCGTATATTGATGAACATAAAACCTTTATTGAACCCGAAAGAAAGGTACTGAAACACAACACACGCACAGTCGTACACAAGTACACGTCATGCTGTAAAATAGACCTTGTTACAAAGGCATAAGGTGCAAGTGAAGGCGGTCGATAGCAAGCAAATGCTTACGAAACTAAATTGCTTCCGCGGTGTTCTATATGAGTTTTGATGAAAGATTCAGCGTTATTGTACCCACGTAGATGGTAAAAGGGACGAGTTTACTTTACGTTTCAAAGGTGAATGACGTTTGGTTAACATTTCTCAGACATTAACAGGTCACAGAAAACGACATAATAGCGGTGAAATATGCTGATAAACATGATGATCCTTAAAATACGTGACCTAGTAAATGGATGTTGCATTCGTCTAAATAACGTATGATACGGACTAAAAGAAAACAGAATTACTAAGTTCGAAATAGAAAATTTCCAAAAAAAATATGGCTTCAAAAATACCAACACATATAGGTAAACCTCATCATAAATACTTTAATAAATACCCTCAAGTATGTCAAGTATATCAAGTAGTCGTAGAATAAAAATGAAGATGTCCAAATCGCATTGCAGTCTCATCTTTTCAGGCTGACGTATGATCCGATCGCAGAGGAATGTAGTCGGAACTGACAAATGATTTTGGCCTTTTAGATAAGGTTCAACAGGAATTGGATTTTGTACCATGCCTCGTTTGAGAATTATTATTGAGAACTGAAGAAGAAGAAACTGAAGTTTGAAACATAGAGGCTAATATTTCACCCAGGTAATAAAATATGATCGAGAATAGGAAGACGTAGTTACGTCGGATTTAACGGATATTAAGATGTCTTCAAATACGATATTATGAAAAATGCAGACAGCGAGTGAGACGATGTTATTAACGTCTTCCGCTTTTTGTCATCGCAATCGTAAAAAGCTATGGAAACGGTTTCAGCGTCTAATTTATTTTACAATAAATCTGCGACTATATTTAATAATTTAATTTTGTTGGAACGTCATTTGCAGTAATAGCACTATAGCGCTACCAGAACTTCCCGTATGCCGCACATAATAACACAACACCCATGACCAACATTGTATTTATTTACTGTTCTGCTGACGATTTTACATGACGATGTTCGCCCTGCTGGCATGTCAGTGACAATTATCAAACGTCAGAATTATAATTTCTAAAGTTAGGTCTTCCACCGCCATCGATACCGCGACCGGAATGACGTCTGAACAAACGTCACCAGACGGGAGGGAAATTCTATCGTCTAATAACCAAGAATGTATTTTTAAATCGCACGTGGCATAGCTAAGTTCTGTTGTATATCTATCGGCATTACTATGATTATTCACAACGAATTTTGAATGAAGAGTCAACTTCAATGTTGTGTTCCCGATTTGTTGTGAGGAGATTAGATGTCAGTTTGTTTAGGTCTTAAATTTTATATGTATTTAAGGTATATGTATGTTAGTTTTCTTTTTTCTTCTATCCCGTATGTGTAAAATATGTTAAAACGTCACTACAAGTGCCTTATATAATTAATAAGGCACTTGTAGTGACTGCTACAACTTCAGTGTACTAATCAAATCTTCTATTTAGACGATATTATTACCATTAACTTGGAACTAAATAGGAGTGGTTCCCTCGCCGTCGCTTTAAATCTGTAAAATATATCCAGACCGCAAGTCCATACCACTACAAAGCTCATAAAGATATGAGTTTGTTGTGGGCGGGCGGCTTTCGTAGCCCGAACTGGCAGTTTGAGCCTGAATGTTAACTTTATTATTACGAGCTTAGGTGCAGGCTCTAGGGGGTATGGCGAGTATTCTGTTTAAAATACTGCCGACCTTTCCCCATACCTATCCGTGGGGCAAGCGGCAATCATAGAGCGGCAGCGGCGTCGAGCCCGGTGGCTCGACCTAATTAACCAGGGTACAACAATGATCACATGTAGTAAAAGGAGTGTTAACCATTCATGGCGGCGACAAAACGCTGACAAATTGGATGAGAGACGGGGTTTTTATTACAGAATTTTAATGAGAACATTGTACCATGTTAAAAATAAACGAGGCAATAAACACAGGTGTTTTATAAAGGAAATAAATAAAGCAACTACGTAACCGACACAAGCTTATTACGTGGACAATCCCATATTCGAACATTGGCATTACATCGTATATCTATTACGATAGTGATCAACTTCCCACGTACTCCCGTGTCAGAATCAAAGACGTGTAATTAAAGGTACAAGTTTTGGCTAGTTTTGGCGGAGATGATGTATGCGCAGACAAGATCAGTTACCGGTACCACATGTTCGCTACATGCCGCTGTACGAATACATTTGTCTACGTGTCTGTACAAGGTATAGTTAGAAACATAAGCAAAGAGCAACCAAACGATCGAAGCCGAGGTATCGCTTGCAAAGTAGGGTTGCCTCGGAAGATTCCGACGAAGCACCGTGTTTGTGAATGACAGCCCACTCGTACCCCACGCACGAGCACATTCTTTGTTTATTAAAATAGCGAAGGCTGTATTTAAATCAAATAAATTCCATTAAACGACGTTTAAAACATACAGTGGGAAATGAGTGAACCTTTGTACAACTACCACAACGGATAATCCTTAAATCCCAGTTTATCCCGGAACTAAACGCTAATCTGCCAACCCTAGCGCTATCTATAGCCGCCAGAAACGTAGGAGCTTCCTCATCCCTCTACTACAGTAACAAAACAGACGCCAGAAGCTAAAGCCAATGAACTATCGGAGTTCTACAAAAAATGGTCATGAATTACTGGCATCGGCGTCTGCCAAAGGGCGGTCGGTGTTATCAGCGTACGTAATTACATGTGTATGTAAATGTATGTAGACATGTAAAGTTTGGCAGCCTTGTTCCGTGCTCGTGCTCATGTATTTGCATGATATTATGGAATTAAGGAGTAAAAGGGCAAATGCAAAGGGCATATGGGTTACAGAACGGCCGACGTCAGGTCGATTGAATAAGTACTTATGACAAATAGGAGACCGAGATTGTTGAAGCACGTTACTAATACACAAAGACTTAGAAAAAATATATGGGTGTACGACATTGTAGAATGTCGTAGACCTGTGACCGGAGCATGTTAAGTCGGTGAAGAAACAAAACAATGCCAACAACTATTTGTCATACCTCGATTACGAACAAATTTTAAAATAACTTTTGTTATATTGTATTTATTTATATATACATGCGTTATAAAGCCGATGGCGGTTTAGGTTCGCTTCAACTTGTTATTGATGAATCATATACGTAAATAAAAAAAACATACATTAATATTAAATCCATAGTGTTTATAACACATGACGTCAACCAACATAATCTTACAGGGTAACGACCGGGAGAACATTAAGAAGTAATTGTTCTAATACACAATTGAATATATCACGAGCCCATAAAAGCGTTTCGCTGGATCAAGTTATGAAAAATCGTGTAGAAATGTTAATGCCGGCAATAATGTCCGCGAGCTATTTTCTAAGAATGCCGTTTTGGTTGAACTTCTTAATAAATAAGGGATTGAGGCACGCAAAGCAGCCACTAGCGACCCCTGTAAACAAGTAAATGTACTTAGAAAATAAATATTAGATGGCAGTTTTCTAACCGATGTCGAGAAACGACTGTCATATTTAGCGTCTGTTAGAGAAAATGATTTAAATAATCATAATAATAAACTTATTTATTACACAGAATTAATCACTAATTACTATTTTATAGACAATTCTAGATTAAAAACAGAAACAATAGTTGTCACAATAGGTGAAAGTAACAAGTAAATCAGTAATTGAGATCGTGACGGCGAAACACACTTAAAGCTTATTGGGAGCGTTAAACACCGCCATTTGTCGGCAGCCAATGAGATTACCCCCAGGATTACAAAAGGAATGGCAATTACGCCTGGGAAGAAAACTGAGGCCGCAAGTAAATGACATCCATTATTACGTCTTGTTCCGTGCCTAACACGAGCAACGTACTCGAATGTAATACAATTTGTTACGTAATCCGAGTAACAGTTATGGAAACAATCCCCCGATTGCCTACAACATTGCTACGTAACAATGTGAGAGTTTTGTTGCTCTATGTTCAATTTGTACCACTATAATTAGCAATGAGACCAGCATTGCGGCCTGATAAATTCTGTTTTTAAAATACGCGATTTGCGTTAGTAATTACAGTGAGTAATCTGCTATTGTATTTGTGACGCATTAGAATTATGGTAGTTTATAAAGAAATCAGTTAGCGCGGTCGTGACGAGATCCTTCGACAGTGACCTCGCAGCGGCTTTCGATAGCGTGAACCGTCTGTTTCGGACGCTCCCGACCTATTTCAGTCCGCCGGCCAACGAAGCTACGCTCTGAAACAATGAACCGAGTGCGGGCGAACAGGAAAACTATACGTCCAGGTTGTAAGATAGAGCGGGACGCGAACTCGCGCCTGGCGTCCCACAGGGAGCACGCATAGTACCCGCTGCGTTCTATTTCTGATCGTCGCAAAACATGTCTCGGAATTCGTTTCTATGTGTCTGGGAACATCAGAAATCATGTGACTAATGAGATCCACGAGTTAAAACGGTATAAATTCATCTGAAACTCGATAGGATTAGCTTAATTCCGCGAGCACAGATCATATCTTTGCGGAGAGCGCGAAGCGCATCAATATCTATAGCTTCATTGTAACAATGACGTGTTCCAGCCCAATAAAAGCATAGAGCTCGTTTGGTATTCCTATTAAACGTTGTGGAATGACAGAAGATAACTAATTCAGGCCTATTACCTTGAATGACATCACGTCGTTATGCAATGTATGTTGTTAAAATTATTGTATTTTGCAAAATTGTATGTAAACACTTCGATCGGTTTACTGACACCTCGGAAAATTTTCATGATAACGTCAAAGTGTAGCAGGACAGGTCGATCACTAGTGCTGATATCGTTTAATTAAATAATATGTGGAAAAAAGCCATAAAAAACAAAGTAACAGTTCAAAGAAAGCCATATGACGTTAGATAACCGCAGTACTCCAAGTGCTGTTGCGGACGGAACGCTCTTTACATATGCCTTTATAATATCGGTTGAAATTTACTCTTGCGTATAAAACATTACAAAAATAGCTCGATTGTTTCGTACAGTTTACCGTACAGGCCACATTAACCTGCTGCAGCTGTAAATAAAATGATGTAGCACCTCAATAACGGGCTTGTGTAACGCGTGTTGGTAGCATTTTGGTTATTTGTTTAAAGCGTTACAGTGTGAGCCGGTCGTCCGTCTTTCGTTAGGCAAAGTTTATTTTAATCTCTGTATTAATATTGTATACGAAAATACCTGGGAGCGTTCAATCATAAACGGGTTGTACCTGGTTTGTTTCTGTTGAGTTTTAGAGTTGCGGTTCGGGTACACAGTTTACTCTTTGTTTCCGTCAGTTCTTCCATTGCCGAATGGATGTGTGCGTGTTACATACCGTCCGCTCAATCACCGTTCACAGAACTTTCAAGGCTCGCATGAAAAATCAGTTTTCGAATATTACAGCAGACGCATACTCCTTCAATCCACGAATGAAACGAAAATTCATGAAATAAGCCAAGTTAATCATCGCCAAAGCTGTCAGCCTTGATTGTCGGCTCGTAAAAACTTAATTAGATAAAAGAAGAGTGTACAGCCCTAATAAACATAAGGATTTCTCAAAGAAGAAAGTAAAAATATCAACATTTATGTTTATATAAGACGAGGCGTAATGTAAAGACAGTACTGCGTAAGGAGCGGAAGTAGCCTTATTCCTGTTTCTAGGAGCAGGAGACGACGGGCGGGGTGTGGAAATGGAGGGAGGAGTAGGTGACGTCATCATGGAAATTGATTCGGAGGCGAAAAACGAGGCCGCAACAAAGCCGGCGGGCGCCGCCGTCCTTTGCGAGACATAAATTACTGGTTTATTTGTTAAGTCGGATAGGGACAAGTCCTTTATTCTCAGTAATGGTTCCGGATGTACATATACATCTTTGAGTGCTTATCGCGTTACCGTTTGTGAAGATGCATTAGGGAGAACGGTAAATGACGACCTTCGCTTTATTAGCCGCCGTGACAGCGGTTACGGATGATGCAAAATGTACTGAAGGTATATATGAATTTAAGCATTTGTGCAAGTCAAGTGCAAACTGAAGATAAATTCAATTCTATTTCCATTGTTGATAATGAGACAATTTCAAAACACATGGCCGAGAACGTGATGAAAAAAAGTATTAACGAACGTTAGTCATCACATCCATGCAATATTTTGCACTGATATGTTTTGTTGTGTGTATGTGTTGTGTGAAATAATTTTAGCTTAAGTTTATTAGTAAAAATTAACCATTATTTTGACAAAACAAATATTATTTACTTGGCCTACACTTGTTTAAATCTCTTCATAAAATGACTTAAAATACAAACGGCATTCAAATACTTCACTTAATTATATACTATGTAATATTTTTATTTTATGTTATATACAATTAGTATTTGTCTTGAAAAATAACCCACTTGCTAAAAAAAACACAATACCTTCATGCATTCATAGTACAACAAATTTAGAGACAATGAAATATTTTTAAATCGAAAATACAATATTTATCATATCACATCATCAGCCTTGACCACTGCTGGACCAATGTAGGCCGTAGGCCTCTCCTAATACACTCCACTGAGCTCGGTCTTCACCTCTCCTCATCCGTTTTCTGCCGGCAGGTCGTAACTCCTCCTGGCCATAGGGCGTCCTACTCCACTCGAGAACTCGTCTACCTCAACAGTTATTGGTTCTTCGAGAAATGTGACAAGCCCACTGCCACGTTAGCTTGCTTATCTTTTGGTTTTCTGTCGGATCACTTAATTACGATTCCTGTCATTTGACCTTAAATTTGTGGATTAGTCTCACCGTGAGTGTCCACGTTTTGGCTCTCTAGGTAGGACTGGAAGGACGCACTGATTGAGTTAGTAGGCTTTGTATTGAGGCATTGTGGTATATTTATGTACAAGTTTGAGCTTTAATTGGTACATTTTCACTATGTTTGAGGTTTGAACAATTTTTTATAAAACTAATCTATGTCTTGCGGGTCTGGGAAACCCGGAAGAATAATGAGACTAACCAAGTGAAGCCGCGGGCAATGCATACCTTATTCCTGGGCTTGTTGTTCGTGAATCATACTTGCATATAATGTTAAGCGAGGTTCATATGCATTGTTGTATGTGGAGTCATTGCTGATGGAACAATATACTATTTTAAACGTCACAGTTTTGCATCTGCATACACAGATGCAAAACCCAATATGCCCAATTGTCAATAAATAAGAACCTAAAAACCGCAATAATTTATTATTAACTAAAAAGAGGCAAAAACTTAAGTGAGAATGGTTACTAACCAACTTTAAATCGTTACAGATCCTAAATGGTAATTTGAAATGATACCCCACTTAACATAGTATGTAGACTTTTTTTTTTTTTACAATATGATATAACCAGACGCGTTGTCGCCATTTTTTTTATTACTGTCAAATATTTAGTGACACTCGCAAGATTAAGACAAATCGATTGACATAAGCATCATTAAAATCGGCCCACGTGTTTGGTCTATATAGTGCCACAAAGGAAAATACATACATATATAGGCTGATTAACACATTACCCTCCGGATTGGGTTTTATTCGGTTTAATAATATCGCTGATTTCGTTGTCATGACTTGATGTAGTTAGAGTAAGATAACTAAGAGAGAAGAGGTAAAGCGTCATTGTAATGTTTTTTTAAGGTCGAAAGCAAAGCCGAATACAACGTCATCATGACCAGTTTTTTTAATTATATTAGTTCAGGTTATGCAAAGTCTTTGAGCTTCATTGTTGAGAACAAAAACATGCTAGTTGCATTCCGAATATAGAAATGACTTCATTAAAGTAACTGCTATCAATCTCAGGAAAGTAATCAATCTTATTAAAACACATAAAGATGATGGTGAACGACTAAAAATTTACTCACTAATTATAGCTTATGACTAATAGGACGATTATCTCATAACTGTAGATAAAAACTTAAACGAACGAGAACTATGATCACGTATATTCATTTATCTTTATTACCAGAATGCGCAACGCAAAGGCCGGGTGATGTGTTTATCAACCTATGTACTCGTATGTATTCCTTTGTGGGACTATATAGAACAAACGCGTTGATCGATTTCAATGATTCTTACGATTCATTGATTTGTCTTAATCTTACGAGTGCTACTAAAGACATACAGTAATCAAAATTCAGTATGGCGACAACTGGTCGCCATATTGTGAAAAAGAGAAAAATTCAAGTCGACGAACTAAATATAGTGCGTCGAAAAAATATGTGCTATATTTGTTCTTCAACAACAGTTCTTTTTCATATTCATTAACATCGTTTACTGTTTTAATAAGTTGAGGTAAGTCGTTGTGTGATAGGGCCGATTTTTCAATGCTCAGATGAAATGATTGAAAAATCACCCCTTAAATCACATAATCCACACCGACGAGTTAACTATTAGCCATATATCTATGTTACACATTAGTTATAATAACTAATGCGAGGATCATTCTAGTTGTCATTAACTCCTTTAGTACTATTTCGCGAGTCGTTTAACTTCATTCCATCTTGGTTGGGTCATCTCTATATTCAAGTAACCTTCTATCACAATGGATATTTGTCTGACATCATCGAGACGTCATTAGCGTATTCAAGTCAAAGCGTGGACGGACTTTTGATAACGTCTACTTGACCGTGGCCAGACGTAACTACTACCTACTACTGTACTTATGTTGTTGACTTGATTACTGGGAACTTCATCGGTTCTATCTATGTTCTGTGTTCTATCTCAGCTTGTACCTTTAAATCATAATCTGCGGCGACATTATGTTATTTGTTGTGTTTTGTGACAATACTTAGGTTAGACAAAAACATTGAAGTTTTCTTACTCATCTCTAACTTCACCATTTGTTTTATTTTTGTCTAGCAGAATATAGTTTTGCAATGAACAATATGATCTTCTATTTTTATACGACAGCCCAATGTTTTTAGGATTCATGTATGTATGTATGTATGTTTTTAGGATTCATGTATGTTTGTATGTATGTATGTGAGTTTCTTTATTCCACCATAACTTTTAAATGCCTGAACATATTTAGACGTATGGGGTATCGTTAGAATCCTTACATCCGCCCGAGTAACATATGCATTTTTTTTTAATTCTATATTGCTATTGAATTGGCTCCATTTACAAATGCAAAAAAAAACTTAAAATTTTACAATATGGGTATCAAATTGAAAGCCTTAATTATGAAGGTATATAATTTATTGGCATAAGTTATTTTTTTGGTAGGGGAGGCGTGTTTTAGCTTTTAAGCTAGTTATTGCACTAATTGTATTATAGTCAACTGCGTTAATGTTCCTTTGCTTATTTAAAAGTGTACATTGGTAGAACTACGATGTCACGTGCTTGGTACCTAAACTACGAAATCAAAAGGTCGTGGGTTCGAATCCCGCAAGATGCATTAATTGGTGTGATGAGCAGAAATGTTTGTTTCCGAATCATGGATGTAATATTCGTATCTATGTATGTTTATCCGTTGTCTAGTACTCATAGTACAGGGTATCCTAGTTTGGGGCTAGGTAGTTGGTGTGAATTATTCCAAATATATTTATTTATTTATTTAGTTTGGTATGCATTAGATTTGATACAGTGTCATAAAAACCATAATATATCACAAAACTATTATTAATTTATTACTAAGAGCTCAACAACAGATGGTATTTTCACGGATGTCATATGCTGTGTCTCTGGTCAACAAATCATGTCTAGTATCACTACTATTTTCATCCATGACTCAACGAATGACAGACCGATGCGAACATTATAGCAGCTAAGTCATCGGTGACGTAGTACCTAGCAAGCTTAACTACATCGGTTGCTTCCGTCATTTGTCACTGCGTCAATTGAATTTGATGTTGATAAAGGTCATTTTACTCGTCTAGCATGCATAGTATAAGGAAAATTTAGCAATTGACGTGAATAATGCTTAAACAACTATATGGATGGACCACACACATCTCCATAATATAAATAATATTGTGGTTTATGTATATTTGAGAACAATGCTACAAAATGCCAAAATGCGGCACCTAGATATAAGCTACTGCACTGGAGCACATTTAACTTGCGGCGGAGCGCTTTTGCGCCCGCCCCACCTGGTGACCTGCTGACGCTGTAGAGGTCAGTTATAGACCAACAGAACATAAACTTTGTAAACAAAAAAAAAGAAGAACACATTTAACTCAATATTAAGCATTCAATATTATGGGGGAATGTAATTTCGTGTCTCCGTTGCGGAGGTTGTGGACATTCAAGCCAAATTTGGCATCCCTGCTTGACCTCACATCTGATTTTGGTGGCGTCTCGGCAACATTTTGTATATTTGCAGGTACTTACAGCTATATTTACAAGCATACAGGTGTATATAAGTTATTTTTTGGATCTAAGCAGAATTATAGTTTTTGTTATAAGTTGACCTAGAATGTTATAACTTGCAGTTAGTTTTATCACTATATACTTTATTACCTGCTTAAAATGTACAATTAGCAATTTCATACAATCTGATAACACTATGGCTATAAAGTTACCCTATTTTTTTTTACTTTTTATTTTAATACACTAGCATAGAAAAACTATATTGCACTAGCATGAAAAGGGTTTCCACAAATGGATTCCTTTATCCAATGAATGTGTAACGTCGGAGTGCACGCGATTCAATGTAAAAAGATTTTTTGTATTGCAAATAATAATTATATATCAGAGTAAATTGAACTTTCCTACTGAGTTGTACAGTTGGGAATTGTTTAAATGATTTCATTGGGTCTACAGGTACAGGTTAAATCTAATAATAACTTAGGGTTTGTTATGGTTGCATGATGCTTGCAGTCTTAATGTAGCCGCTGCTGGGTACTAGGGCACCTAGCTTTATACAATAAAGAAAAAAACATTTCTATCGGTTTGTTTGTGTCTGGATTTAGATAATACCTTTTATAGTGTATCGCATATATAACAGTGTACGAGTCTGCTGATTATGCTTTCATATTACGATTTTCATGTTAAAGAGATCTCATAATAATAAGTACTAGATGCGCCGTGCAGTTTTACCCGCGTGAGGGATGATGATGATGGTGATGATGATGAAAAGTATCCTATGTGTTATTCCAGGGTATAAGCTATCTCCACTCCAAATTTCATCAAAATCCGTTCAGCTTTTTGAGAGTGAAGTATGATGATGAAAGTGTCCTATGTTTTATACCAGGGTATAAGCTATCTCCATCTCAAATTTCATCAAAATCCGTCCAGCCGTTCTCGTGTGAAAGTTCCCCAAACAAAAAACAAACAGACAACGTTTCACTTTTATATATTAGTGTTGATTGGCGTGTCGACATCATGCCATCGGCAACTACTTGTACTATCAGTTATTCGGTGACATTATCAACATCAGCCTATATAAATGTCCACTGCTGGACGTAGGCCCTTCCTAATGCACGCCACTGAGCTCGGTCTTCAGCACTCCGCGTCCAGTTTCTGACCGCAGCTTTTAGCAGGTCGTCACTCCACCTGGCAACAGGTCGTCCTAAGCTACATTTGCTTGAACGCGGTCTCCACTCGAGAACTCGTCTACCCCAACGGTTATCGGTTTTTCGGAAAATGTGACAACAGCAGTTATTTGCGTCAAATCTTGGAGAGTCAGTCTTAATAACATATAAAAAAGAAGTAGTTATGCCATTATGAGATAAGCGCTTCAAAAACCTTGTAGTTTCAAGGTCCTTTACCATTATTTAATTCAATAATAAAAACCTTATAGTAATTAAGACAGTTCAGTAGTAAATATAGGACACAACCTCGAAACTTGAACTGTCTAATTAATCAAGATACACGAAACGAGTTTTTTAAATAGAATGCCATAATTCAATGGTGTCTTCTGTCTAGAAATTTAGAACAATTTTAAAAAAGTTGGTAAAGGACAAACAATTGAGTTAGCTATAGAATTTGAATTCTTTGTTGAAAGTTTAGTCTAGACATTGGGAATACGATACTGAATACAAAATAGACTTTGATTAAGAAAATACAGGATTCTATGAAGGAGATGTAAAACGTATCGACATGCTGATTTCGTTTCGCAATTATGCGATCTAACCATTGAATAAGTTACTATGTACCTAATAATTATGATACACTCTAACAGATAGCACCAATCGTCTGATAATAAAAAAATACTCACCTTTCTCTATGAAAAACAAAATGAGGACGATTGAGGCAATGTCCTGAGAAAGAAGTCCGGGACGTCCAAAACAAAAATGCCTGGATGACATCAAAAAGTGGACTGGACATAAGCTATCCTTAATTAAATCATTCACGGGATCGCAAAAAAATGCAAATTATATGAAGATGATTTCTATAAGGAGTCAATCCAAAATATCGACAATTTAATGGTTGGCTCCATACTATCGTCCAACCCTTCAAGATCAGATACGCGGCTTCTATGATAGTGCGGAGGGACGTCTGTGGAAGAGAAAAGTGTAGCCAACATTATATTGTCCATATTTTTAATCGCCTCTGAGATCCTTAAGATCTTAATTTAGTAATCAGATGACCATCAACATTGGTATTAATGTTGTATGGTTTCATTCCAACCCTCATAAGTCAGTCCCTAAAATTTAATTTTCATCGGACATCAATGCCTATGATTGATTGAGAGCCGTGAACAATGAAATACCATCAGTATAAAACAAAGGACCGCGGTACCGACGTGACTGAGCACCATTTGTACAGGCTGTCGATGGCAGACGTACGGAGCGTACGGAGTTCTATACCTATAGTGCCTACGTGACGTCAGAGAGGTGCCCTACTCACTGTTGTCGATTGTACTTAAAGTAGAACACACGTCGATGTCGGGTTGGCTATTTTGACTAATGACATTCTGTTCTGGATCTAATTGACGCTCAAGCATTGACGTGATCTCTGTGCTACATTGTGGTAAATGCATAGATCTGATTAAATGTGGGAAGATTGAGTACCAGCTCCTCGGGCGTGAAACGCGTAAATTAGGTGCAACGCTCACAATTGGCCGTGTGAGTGACTCTCAGTCGAGTTGGTGTTGATGTATATGAAGCACGAACGGCGGGAATGTAGCTGTGTGGTTGTGTTTGCCTGTAGTCGTATGTAGTCCAGTTTTTGTTTATGTGATATAACAGCGTGCCGTATATCTTCCCCCCTTTAAATAGAACTATGAGTAAATGGTGATATGGTTAAATTTTAGGGTTTTTTGAACTAAGTGTGAGCTGGTTCCGGCACATTCCTTACAACAAGGAACTCCTACTAATTCACGTTGCAAAACGATGTGAACGGCATCCAATTTATTTTTAAAAGCTTTTATTTAACTTGCAATGTATGTATGTATGTATGTATGTTTGTTTAGCTTTAGGTCAAATCTTGCAAGCTGAATTAGAACCACTTCCTCTTATCCTACGGCGTTGAATTTTTACATGTTGATTGTTCAGTTCCGATCAGAATACATTTTTATGGTAAGCATGACTTGAATTGACATCCAGGATTAGCTCCAGATAAAGGAAATCTTCAACGGTTATCAGCACAGACACGAAATGTTGTGGACGCATTTTATTATGATAGCCGGTTTTAAGTTTTACCATGACATGGTTGCTGCATTCAGGGTTGGGTCCTGACTAGGGAATTCCTCAACGGTTAACAGCACAGACACAAAATGTTGTATACGCATTTAATGGCGATAGCTTGTTCTATGTTTCACCATGACATGGCTACTACATATGGCTTTTTTTTAAATATAACTTATAACTAACTTATTAACTGACAAGTGACAACACAGGCAGAACGCCAATATCAACATATCTTCCTAAAGCACACTCCTCTAATGTAGACAGATCACAGCCTAAACAACGTCAGCAAGGTTACCAGCCTACCTACCCACCCTTGTGCAACTAGAGCAAGAAATAGCCGAGTCCTCGATCGAGCTACGATCACCAACTAATGCGATTTGAGTCGCCTTGCCGTGCGATCTCAACTGGTTCAGTCGAGTTATAAGCCCGGTTCCGAGGGAAAAACGGCTAACTTAACGTACTTAGATGTTTTAAGCCGGCCGTTTGTTTGTGTGGTTTGGACTTGGCGAGTTTGGTAGCGAGTTTTGGATCTTAATTATTTAGTAGGGGCGATGGAGATTCGGAAGGTTTGAAAGTTAGTAATCTAATTTGGAACTGGTACTATATAGGAAGGTCATTGTGATAGTTTAGGAAGACATCCCCAGAACAGAAAGCATTACGAAAAACAACAGCACGTCCAAAATAATGGAAACAAGCTCAGATTACAAGAAACCTGAGGAATCAAGCCAATGATTGATTTTAACATAACAAAGACATCAAATAATATGTCGTACGTATTAGATGTCCTGCGCTGGAAACCTGGTTTCCACCTTATAAAATACCCCAGAATACATTCCGTGATGCAACGAGAAGTGGGTATTGTATGAGTCTGTAGTATTAAACACAATATGGTGATTGTTTCATCTAGTGTGAATTCGAATTGCGGCACAAGGCTCCAATATTTATTTTAGAGACGTGACGGCATCCAACCCAACGGATTCTGGCAACAGCATATCTGTTTTAGTAATTCGCATTGATATGCGAGGAATAAAGTTTTCAAATTAATTTCAGATTTGCTTGGGATAGAATCGTTTGGGGACCCCATTTCTAAAATTATTCTAATCCTTTTCAGAAGGTTTAAGCTGAAATATACTATTTCCTATATGTATATTTGCTTTTGTTCTACATGTAAAGACACTGTTTAGGTAAGGCTTCTCGTGTTGAATGGAAGGAAGGACATTTACCGCTGGACAGAGAGAGATACGTGATGTCATAGTTTTATTTTTGTTAAAGCGTGATTTAGTCAAAGATCCAGCATGATTGCGAAGTTTGTTTTTTGTTTGGACTGGATGTGAAGATGCTAAACATGGATATCACAAACAATTTTTAGTGTTTTAATTATCATAATATCTCCTAACTTCCGTAAAAGAATAAATGGCTTCCACGAAGAGGCCAATAACATTACCAGTCAATTTAACTTCCTCATAAACCCATGGATAAATCGCCTCCTTCGGGTTGACTAATTACAAATGCCCTAAACAAAGGTCGTCAATATACAAACATGGCGAACATGTAGAGGTATATGGTTGGTTTAATGTATTCGCGGGGTATGCTCGCCTTTAATTGTTCGCGTTTGATTAATCCTCCATTTATTCATATGTACGAGTAGAAAGGTTTTGTTTGTGAATGGGTTTTTGTAGCGTCCGAGTTAATGAGCATTGGTCAGTTCAGGATTTGGCGTGACCTACAGACTTGGTGGCTTATAATGGTGTTTCAGACGGCAATGATAAAATATACAAGAGAAACTGGTTCCCCTTATGATAGGCAGATTTGGGTCAAGTGGTAGATTATTTTGAAATTGCAGAATTTGACATTTGTTGTCTACCTAAAATAGTTCTGGTTGGCATGGCGAGATCTACCGCGATTTCGCAGCTAGGACTGTAGTTAGGTTTGTATTTCCGGTGATGACGAAACTAGTGATTCCGTGACGTTCAGTCTAGACGAGTCAGACGGAATTTTTGTAATTCAGTCATAATAAAATTCTTTAGAAGTTCCCTGTAATCCAGATACCGGCTACGGAACTAACCCGCTGCACTTTTGGCACAGATCCACGAGTTATCCAAGCCGGAAGTTTAATTTAGCTGAACGTTCAAAACTGTTATAATCTAGATGAGTAATATCGCATTTTTCCTCTGGATAGAGACGTTAAAGTTATTCCTCTAGCATGGAGAGGATGAAGGAGATAATTTTACGCGAGCGCTGGTTCGGCGGAACGTTGACAGCTGCAATCTATCAGCTTGCTCCAGGGGATAATAAACGTTATTAAGTTGAGGATACGGGCTAAATCTTCTGAGACTTGCGCTGTATATTGACAAAGTATACCTGAGAAGTCTGGGTTGGCGAAATAATATCAACTTAATATCACTATGTAGAAAAGTAAAATTCATTTGAGATCTCTTGGGTTTGCATTTTCTTGTGGCTTTAGCAAGTTAATGGAGTTGGTGTTGTATGCTCCTTTCGTATGTAGCTTTATACAGCCTGTCCTATGCGAGCCTCGGAATCTACACTCATATTATAAAGAGGTAAAATTGTTTGTACTCGTATGTTTGTGGGACGTATTCTAAAAAATATTTCACTGATAGAAAGCTAAACTACTTGAGATGGACATATGCAAGGACATATGCTACTATTTCGCCGGAAAAATGAAAAGTTTCAGTGGGATAACTACGAGTACGTACGAGTTTAAGTGGGATAATAGATAGCGCATGTGTGCATGTGGCGCATAATACATGAGCGCATGTATTATATTGAAATAAAAGATTATGATTGATTAAAATATTATATCTGAATTACGATACCGTTAGATTTTATATGGGAAAGATATATTTAAATAGCTCGGTAGAAACAAATCATCCATCAAAAGCGTTTAAATATAAAGATGATTTCATTTCACTTTTTATAGATCAATAGACTCAATGGGCCATTAGAATGATTTGTGACTTTCGAACTATTTAGAAATTTATACCCGCAATTATAGATTCATTATAGCCCGACGTTTAACGATAAACAGATTATACTCTATATTCATGTCTGGAAAGCACACTTTTCAACAGATTTTTGTAATAAAGTTTCGATCGGCAACTTTGATTATGTGTATTAGTCTGTAAATTGGGGGGGTGTAAGGTTTAATTTACATCGACTGCAGTTTCATAACGAAATATTAGTAGGGCTATCAGCTCATTAGTGACAACTGATATTTAAATTTAAACCAGTCCATTTGTAAGGACTGAATAATGTGACGTGAACATCGAGTTTAGATGAAATTTAGGAGATATGTTAATCGGAATCAATATTACTTGTGAACACCGACATTATAAACAACAAGGGAAACAGGAAGAGCTAAAGACTAAACTAAAATGATACATATTGCAATGAGACATTGCAGTTTAACGAATCTTCAAGCGCATATAAATGTTTAGATTAATTTAGCTTCGCCATCATCAAAATCTATCAGTCTAGATCTGAGTATATCGCGAGTCTTAGGTCTGTTCCTACCCTTAACTACCAGTATCAGTGCATATTGATGCTCTCAAAAGGCTCTCACCAACTATACCGGAAAAGTTATCGTACACTCATAGATCTAATTCAAAGTGGGAGGATTAGGTACCAGCTACTCGGGCGTGGCCCGCTTAAATTAGGTGCAACGCACACAATTGGCCTACTTTGGCCTTAGTCACAATCGGAGTAGGGTTTGTGTAGCACGTTTTAGAAGTGACTCCCAGTCGCGCTACAGTCTGCGTATGTCTCTCTATGTATGTTGTTGATGCACAAGCACATTAAGCACGACGGTGGGAATGTAGCTCTGTGGGTGTGTTTGCCTGTAGTTGTATGTGTATACTCCAGTTTTTGTTTACGTGATATTAAAGCGGGTCGTATCTTCCCACTTTAACTAGATCTAGGCCTGCACTAAATTTGCGGAATCGCGGTCTTCAAGCAAGTGACATCTCTGCATCGACAGTTATCGGTTCTAAGCATATTATTTTGAATAGTCATTTTACTTAGTTATGGGGCTCCTAACAGTTCGTACCAACTAGTATACAAAGTTAACGTACAATTTTTCACTACACACGCTTCTTAGTATCGATCGAATTGGTTCAACGAACGTTCAAAACGGATGACTGTACAATTTTTATTCAGCAACGGAAATGAGTCGCGCTGAATGACATACTAATAAAAATGGATGTTTAGCGAAGAAAAATTAGGATTTGACAGGATAGTTTGGGACTGTTTTCGTGGAACTAAGATATTTATGTAGTAAACGAAGTGGTTATGTAGAAACCAGAACCTGAAAATGATTGGTTGTGGCGATACTTGCGATTAGACATCTTCAACTATACGGGCTGAAAAGGATGTTGATGGTAATGTAGAACTTCAAGATTATTAGAGAGTAAATTTACTTAGTCTAGAATCGCTGTATACAGGACACAAGACTAGAGGCTTGATCTCTCAAGCCAGACAGTGAGCAAATATTTGTTGATCATATACAAACTTTAATCGTTGATCAAGCTATCTTGTTAGTTTTATTATGATATCATGGAACGAAACATAGAATATAGAAAAATATTATTTTGATTAAATCAAATTTTGAAGACACCGTGGCGCAGTTGGTAGTGCACCTATCTGCTAAGCTAAGTGACCTAGATTCGAATCCTGGCCGGTGATGAGCATAAATGTTTGTTATCTGGTCTTGGATAGTTGTGATATGTTGATTTGTGTGTCCATACAAAACTAGAGAATCAAACACAATAATATGTATATATCTCCGATATGCTATTTAAGTAAAAAGAATAATAAATATGTTTTTTTGTTTTTTTTTTTTTAAGTTATTTTAAAAAACAACTGAGTATTTTTTCTAGCCAGCATGGGAAAATTATATTCTACAGCACATTGGGCAACCAATTTTAATTGTTCTCTTTCCTAACATTATGAACGAAAAAATATATGAGAAAAGGTCATTTTGAGAAAAGGACATCATGAGCTAAGACGGTGCGATTTATTTATTTATTTACTAGCTTTCCCGCCCGCGACTTCGTCCACGCGGACTACAGTTTATTGCGAAAAAAACATCCTATTTTCTTCTAGGATATTTAAATGTAATGCTTAAATAGGTATAGCACCAATGCTCTTGATGTTTTTTTTCAGACTTGTTATTTCGTTTCCATTGCAACCGTTCCTTACAGTGAGTAATCAACATTTTCCAGTTTTCCCGTGGAGACATACAATTTTCCAGGATAAAAAGTATCCTACTCGTATGTTTTATTCCAGGGTATAAGCTATCTCCATTCCAAATTTCATCAAAATCCGTCCAGTCTTTATCGCGTGAAAGCTCCCCAAATAAACAAAGTTTCACTTTTATATATTGGTATGGATTATAATTTCATGTTTAAATAATAATTGTTCTTGTAGTAAAAATCTGTTACTTTTCCATAACTGAGAACTAAACTGTGTGGAGAACAATTTTAAAGCAGCGGTGACAAAAAAGACTGCCCATTATTGGTAAAGGTGCGATGTCTATGCAAATGCTTAGAACACTAAAGTTACTTATGAAGTTTTTGAAATAAAGGTAAAATTATCCTTAACTATACCCACATAAAGATTCATTCCTTACATTCCACTTGGAGAATTTCCTCGGCTTTCGGAGATATGTCGACACAATAAAACGGCTGTGACCTCATTAACCAGGGGTGGATGTGTCACAGGGGCTATAAACCCTATAATAAATACCCTTATTAAGGGCAAATACTAAATACCTTCGCTGGATTACTGGCTTTATGAATAAGCCAGGATTAATATACGTATGTATTTAATAACATATGGGACCAATTTTGGGAGAAAAATTTATGAATTTGCAGGAAAATTTATAATTCCTTGAAAATATTATTGCTGTTACGATAAATAATGTTGAAGAAATAATGGTATAATTATGATAGAAATTAAACAAGAGAATAATAACATTTCCATCCAGACATACTTACATATTTTATTTAGTTAAACTTTGTGCTATTTCGAGATTAAATAAACTGAGTAAGCTGACCTTTTACTTGAAGATGTTATTTCAGCTTGGAAATTTCGTTGTTGTTGGACGAACAAATGCTCAAGTCTGCTTTCTTCATTGTATATAATAATTAAGATAGGAGAGGCATCTATTTAATGTCATCAGGCATGCCTGCATTTTGGATTCCATTCTAGTCTAAGCTGGGCTTGCATGCCAATCATAAACTACCTAGACGTTCTGGCTGTTCATGAAATTATACCTACAATAGTTAAAGAAATAATTTGTAGCTAATTTCTAGACTTCTAGAACTTGTTGTTATTTTCAACAGACCAGAATTATGTACTGACTGAAATAAAAATGCATGCATGTATTGTAAAACTGTGGTAAGCTTGGTTGGAAGGATGGTAAGACAATAAGTACGTAAGTTGATAAAATTTAGTTGTTTCTGGGCTGGACACGTCTGCCGCATGTCAGGCGATCTCTGGGCTAAACCCATCGAGGGATGGATCCCGCAAGGCGTCAAACGACAGCCTGGACGACGGGAAAGACGAACACGACGCGTACGAGAAGGAATGGCAAACTAAAGACAGGTAAGTGTGTGCAAGACCTACACTATCTGATTCCCCGTCACCTTACGCCACCGTATGCCTAGAAGATCGGCAAAGCGCCACCCTTTTATGGTTGAAATACCTCGCACAAGAACGAAGCGTTACGCTTCTTCATTTATTATAAGGACTGCAAAGGTATGCTCTGCCCTCGTCAGTGCTTCCGGTAAAATATAACCCAGGTGTGTTCAAGTCAAGAGTGCATAGATATCTACTGGGCAAGCGTGCTACACTTTCGACCGCATCATCGCTTTCCATCAGGTGGCCAAACGATTGCCTAGTCCGTAATAAATAAATAAAAAACTATAGACCGGAAACATCGAAAAGAGTTGCATTTGTCCAGCAGTGGGACGATATGGGCTGATAATACTTATAGTTGTTTCAAAACGGTTGAGGATATTCATTAATGTACTAAAGAGCGAGGACGACAGTGATCTTCGACTCTACTACAAGCATCAGAGGACCAAGCAAGGTAAGATAAATAATTTGAATGCCACAATATTCTGTCTTCTGTTACTCTTATTCACAATACATAAAATCAATGCTTCAGAGGTCACGTTAAGCTTTGTGTCCCGTCTGTAATTGACTGTCGTTAAGCCATAACCCTCGAGCGGCCTCTGGCACAGCACTACCTCTTACGACAAAAAAGCAAGCAGTACATATTCTGGTAGTTTTGATACTATATGCAATTTGAAACATCTTTTAAAACCTGCGCCGGTCCAGGTATTTAGGTTGACGGCCGGCGCACTTTAGTCACGGAGTATTTTAAACGCCACTAATTACTTTTTGATGAGCAAGCTGTAAGTAACGAGATTACTAGATGCAACTAAGTACGTGACATATGCTATTCGTAAAAATTGCTATTGAGCGCCATCATTATCATGTATAATTTTCCACATTCCATAGAAAAAAAAAACTATTAAAAGAGTTGACTTCAAGAGCGAGTTTTAATATAACATCATTGAGCTCGAGCCTTTAAAAGGCGCCGTTAACCAGCGGCCGCCCCTTACTTTGACGACACGGCAGTCAAGGAAACATTTCCGTGACATTTTTCTGCCTACCGTCATTTTGCCTTGTGTTATTATTTTGCATTTATTAAAGAGTGTTAAATGAGTTTTTAATTTGTGCTTGTTTATTATTTAAGTGGGGAAAGTTTTCAGTTTAAACTCGTTTCAAATATCCAAGAAAATATTTGATTTTAAATTTCGAAAAGTTGATGTTTATAGTTGTTGAATGTAAAGATCAACACATTTTAAGGTATTTGATTTAAGATCAGCAATCCAACTATATTCCTCAACTTACAAATGATATTTCTAGATATTTCTGTGAACATTGAAAATCTATTCAACAGCACATATATCATCATCATCAGCCCGAAGTAGTCCACTGCTGAACATGGGCGTACCCAGGGGGTTTCGCCATAATAACCACGCTTGGCAGGCAGCATGGTGATCGCAGTAGGTGTTGAGACTTACACAGGTGCATGCTGCGGTCCAATTACTAGAATTCCTTTTACTGGTTCTCACAGCACCCGCGGAGTGAGAATTGGTGTACCAATTATAAGCCGGGCCCACGCTGCAATATATGGCTAAGAAAATTACAAACATACTGGATACAGGACGGACAAAGAACCCCCTTTTCAGCCGTTTAAAAATTGCTATTTTGCGCCATAAAATTGCAATTTTAAACCTCGTTAGCATAATTTCCGAGATTGCTTTTTTATACCGTGGACCGTACGGACCCTTTTGAGATGCAATCTCGCAAAAGATAACGTATACAAAGGGGTGTGTGTACATAACGTAGCTTTGCAGCTTCGTTATGAATACAAGTATTGTTAATTTTTGCACGAGTTTCTTTTTCGGACGACGACATGCAACTGTTGCAGGATAATATGATGAAAAAGAACGCATGCATACCAATATTGATAGGAACAATCGAAGGTTGCAGAAGTGTAAAAACTGGACTAAACGATATCTCCATAATTTCCAGACCCGTTTCTAAGATGTTAGCCATAATTTATAAGCTTCAAATATTTGGGCTTCAAACTCACGTTGATTGATTTTCAGTTTCGGAATCCCATCAGTAAAATTCTTCTTACAGACTTGGAAATTCACCGTTACTTATTCAATTGCCAAATTTTTATTCATTTGCTTTATCCTTGATATAAGCTATATTTATTATATATTTTTCAGCTAACCTTACTGAAACGAAAAATATTTATATACGAAAATACTTTTCAAAATGTTAGTCTGTGCCAGTTCATTGGCTTTTAACCCTCACAAATGGTAACGAGTACAGTCTAACAAAACTTTAATTCTTTCCGTTTCCACTGGCATATCCGAATTGGCTCGGAATACCTTTTCTAATCGCTGACACCGTCAATGTTAAAACATCTTAATTAAGGCTATTTATCTACCAGTGTTCCTCGCAAAATGCCCTCGGATTTTCTTTTCAAGATTTTCTCGCTTTACTTTGACTGGTTTTTATTAACTTGATAGCAGTCGTAGCTGTATTAATGTACATATTCAATTTCAAGGCACGAAACGACTTCAAGGTAAAACTAAATTTTCTACTTGCCACTCCCACTTTCTCAATGTAAATCCACTATCTATCCTTTTCCACTTTTCAAATTATCGACACTTCACGTAATAGAACCCTTTCCAATTCTGTATTGGAAGAGTCCGAAGGCAACGGTCAAAAGGGTCAAATAAGCCATTTGTCGATAATTTATCGAGTGCTATCGTACCCATGCGATACGACGACCTTGCCCACTCCAGAGAAAGTTTTGAAAGCACTGAGGTTGATAATAAAAGCTCAAGATTTGCAGATCTCTGATCTTTTAACTTATCATTGCTGTTGTGGTTGTTCACAAATAATTGTGGGTAAATGAATAACTTGGCAGGTGATCAGCTTTCTTAGTCATATCATCAACATAACTACCAGACACAAATAAACAAATTCTGCTTTATGTCTACGTCTCAGATTGGCTGTAATTTTCTACAAGTATATATTTGAAGGGTATATACATGTAGCCATGGCCTCAGCCAACATTTATAGAATCGATAGACATGTTGTTACTCGCGCTGATTGAAAGCGATAAATTGTTTTATCGAATCCGATAAACCGTGTCGATGTAGTAGCTATAACGATTGGTAATCGAATCGATATAACTTCGATATCAGCACGGTCGGGTACATTAGCGAGTGGTGAACAGACGCTGTCACTCGAAGATAAACATCGGGTTAGCGTAGAACAATATTAATAAGTAAGTAGTGTCACAAATGGTGGAGGGTAAAATGTCAACACGCTGATTTGTTGACATTTGAAATAAATAATCTACAATTATTAGGGAGTAACAAGGCTGGTAAATAGTTGTTAACGAAAGTACCTCCTCTAATCCATCATCCGTACACAGAGATTGAGATAAAGCTATCCCACGTGCAAGATCCAACGGAACTCACGTCCCCTAGACCGTCTCCTGGGGATTTACCCGCGTCAGCCGAGGAGCGGTTAACTATATCAGTACAGTCGCGAAACAGGATTTCGACTTTAGATCTAAGAAATTACAGTTCACAGTGAATGAAATGTTTGCGGTCTGTTGTGGAGGACGTTTGATCTCAAACCGAGCAAAAGTTTATATTGTTACGGGCTGATTTACGATGGCGCCGATTTCTAGCGACGTCAAAGTTATTTCGGAAATAGATTGTGGAAAATAATCGTGTGAACGTGCTCATTTAAAGTAGGAAACATTACAAAATAAATATTAGAAGTTTGTGATGGATTTCACTTTTGCGTGAAACGAGAAATCTGTGAAGTTCAAGCTAAAATTATGAACAAACAACAAGGAAAATGTTGTTGCTAAGGTAATTAATGAGGGGCGACTAATAATTTCTGGGTACGCCGGGGGTGAAGTAAAAGTCTTATAAATGTTAGGTATTTTTATTTTTCTATTTAGTCTCCCTTAACCATCCGTACATGAGGTGGGGTATGACAAACCTCAGACCCTAAAAAAAGGAATTACTATCAAACTCTAAAAGCGCGGGAGTTGGAATTGAGACGTTTACGCTCCGACCATCGCTATCGCATTCGTTGTTCGTCCGCAAAGTTCACTTAGGCGTCAAACACCCCACTAAACCCATGATCTCAGCATTTTTTATTCATTATATATAAATGTACTATCTATAGTTTCTCAAAATAAAACGATTGTAAGACTTGCATGTGCCATTAAAAATTAGTACCAAAGAAACATATTTTAAGATTTTCAAGCTCCAGAAGTTGTTTGTTTTCTTTATTGAATAAAAAAATAAAAAAATTAAATTATTCTTCGAACAAATTTCTTATGAACTACGGTCGGGTAAAAAATAGCCGATGACACTTTTGCGATAAAGACAAATCGATTGATACCTCGATTATCAAAATTGGACCAAGTTTTTAGTTTGAACTCATAATTCTTCCTTTGCTTCGCCGTAGTCGGGTAGCCTATGACACTCTATACCAGAAGGCGATACGATTGACACCTCACTTGTCAAAATCGGACCAATAAGGGCGACGCTATGGTTGAATATCCCCATACATACATATATACATAGACTGTTAAACTCATTACCCTTCCCTTGCTTCGCCGTAGACGGGTAATAAAATTCGAAATAACAAGGAACATAATAGTTTGGTCATCTTACATTTGTTTGGGTGTGTCACATCACACCCCACCTAGTACAGGAAGAGTTTTAGTCACTCCGTATACGGAGGGTTAATATTGATACATTTACTGAAACGCGAAAAAGTTTTTCAATATCATGAAAAATAAACCTTCCTCTTGGCAGAAAAATTGAAATTTAACGCCAACTTCATCATCGGAAAAACGCTTTCGACGAAGATCTTTTTCTAAATTTAGGTATAGGAAGTAGTCGCTGCGGGCTAAGTCTGAGCTATAACAACAAAATTGTGACTTAAGGTAAACTTATTGAACACCCCTAGTACATTAGTAGCCGACTCGAGGAGACTAGAGACTTCCAGAAGGCACTGTCGAGTGACACTAGTTACCGAGAAAATACCCCCTTTTTTATTTAGGGCTGTATAATATTAATAACATATTATTTGAAAACGGCTATCTATACTTATAATAAACCAGAAAGTAACAAAAAGTCTGTACAATAAAGATAATTAAAAAAAATGATCTAGGTTACTTAAAATAAGCTACTGAACAAGAACATAATCGTAACAAATTTAAAAATCGTTTGTCTGTTTTTATGTTTGTTCGCGCATCACGTAAAATCTACTACACCGATTGCGATTCGGTTTTCACTGTTGGATAGTCTGGTATACTTGGTATCTCAATGTGATGAGTAGGAACCGAGCAATCGATAAAAACTATTTGAGGGCTGAACGAAATTTGGTACGTTGTACCTTACAGGAAGTTTTGGTCCTGGAAAAAGATAGGATACTTTTTTATCCCAGAGAAATGACCACGCAGGAACGAACCAAGAACGAACTTCAGATATAAATGTGATTGTACGATATTTTGTCTTTAGCTTTGCTGTGTTGTTTAAGTATCCCACAACAATCTCAACAACAATAGTGATAGCTTTCGAATATACGACATTTACATTCGCGCTTTGGCTCTGTGATAAAAGTTTATAATAAAAACGAAACTATCACTGGCTGGTTTATTTTATCCAGTGATTATAAAGCGGACAATGAACAGTTACTGTCGGCAGCCAGCCGAAATAGGAACGTGCCACAAGGCAGGGCACCAATAAACTAACAGTAACTGCAAGAAGTGGTAAACAAAACGCTATAATTTCAAAAGAGGCAATTCTGGGAACTATTACTAGTAGTTTAGATATTACCAGAGCTGCTATTAAGGAAACTGTTATCGGGGACATTATCGGGGGTGCAAGGGATAAGGATCCCCACCCCCTTCCACCTGTTCGCGAGGTTCCGGAAGTTGGTTAACTATCGAATTTGATAACGGATATTAAACGTTTGGGATAGGTTAAGCTGTAGTGGTCGCGGAAAATCCTTCATTACATTAAGGATCAACGTTTTAAGGTAAAATAATAGCGATGAAGATTATGGCGAATGATGATGTATGCGGCGTAGAGTTCACATGATTTGTTGAGAGTAATTATTATCAAATAGTATCGACTTGCATCATATCATAATACAAGACGTAATAGAAATCATGCTCTCGGAAATTGATGAAAAAACAGTTATTCAAAAGTAGTATGAAGTTCATCACGATTGAAATGCTGTGACTGTGAAAGTATAAGATGTAGGAAAACTAGGACGGATAATAAAGTCAAAGTATATTATTGTAAAGAGTCAAAATAATAGCTCTGAAGAGTTAAACAAGTAGTTTAGGATAAAAGCTGCTGACTACTTTTAAAGTATAATACCATGTAATTGAAATTTATTTATGGTCGCAGTTTTGCCCGCGTGTTGATTTCTCTAAGTTAAAAGAAAGTGTATTATTCTACCCTATGTATTATTCCATGCAGGACCAAAAAGTACAATAAACTACATTTTATCAAAATTTGTTTAGCCGTCAAATAGTTTTATCGATTGCTCGGCTTCTACTCATCGGATTGAGATACAAGTACACCAGATTTTAAGACAAACCCTAAGCTATCTTACAGAGAAAACCGCATTTATGATGCCCGAACAGACAATCAAGATAAAAAACTATATGTGTAAATACAATTATTTTTGTACAGACATTTTGTTACTTACTGCTTTATTATAAGTATAGATAGATATAGATACATCATTTGAAAGTTTCAACGAGTAGATCCAAAGTTAATGACGGCTGTAAAAAAAATTGAATTTGAAACGTAAAATTTTGTAGCATTTCTTGACACTAACGAAACAAGGACGCGTCACGCGATGGCCCGCGTCGGGTAAACAATTAAATATGACAAAGTAGAAATGATAATTATAACTATAACTAGGTACTTGCGGGTTTCAGAGGCACGGAAACAAAATTGAGCTTTATTTTATTACAGTTCAAGCTGTTCAATTTGTTACTCTAACAGGTTATTAATCAGCTTGTTGCTAGACTCTATGCAAAATTTTGTAAATGCTAATATAGATTATCACCCAGCGAAATATGCATAAAATGCATGTAACTTAGGTACTGCCGAATCCGAATACGTCAATTAACTTTTAACTAGTATTAAATCATTCTTTCTTATTGCATGGACGTTGACAGAGTTTAATGCTAATTGACGTCTCCGAGTACAGTAGCTAGTGAATTTACATGCCATGAAATAAAGCTTATATGCTGAAAAACAGATACAATTATTTATAGGTTTTTTAGCTATGCTATCACCGCTCTCAGTGAATTAGAATATTGTAAATAATTTCAAAAAACTTCAAAGCGATACACTTATTACTCATGTTACATGTCAAAACACTCCGTGGATCAACAAGCCTCTGGTCAACCTGAACACAAGCTACCTTGGCCGAAGTGGAAATCTACATACTCAGGTTGGCAGATGCAGAGACAGCTTGTGCAATTGGGGTTACGCTGAAGAGTATAAAAACCTGTGCGGTTGCGGCGCCATTAAGACCATGGCTCACCTAATTAAATGCCTCTCATTTTCCGATACCTGTTCCCATGAGGATCTATACAAGGCTAGCGATTCCGTAACAGACGGAATTCTGGTCAGGTAAAATTTAACAGATTTTTCCATCGTCTCGCAAAGTAAGTAACGACTCTCTCGTCTTCATAGCCAATCAGGTCCACTAATGAGATAAAGAATAAAGTGGGTACTCACCATCTGTGGGCGATGTGTAAAGCTTTCTGCATATCTCCTGCGGCCCTCCGAGCGCGTTGATTCTGGCCATACCCTCGGAGCCGCGGGACTCCATCATCTCCCGCAGCTGGCGCAGGGAGACGCCGTACTGGGCCGGCCGCCCCTCCACGGTGGCCATGGTGCCGGGCTCGCGGCCGCCGCCCGCACCAAGCCCGACAACCCTCTAGCTCTGAAACAAGACAAGTATACTGTTAGCACTCGCATCAGAAACGAGGTGATCCGGCAGAGATCGAAAGTCACTATTGAAGAATTAGCAATGGGCCGGTCACATAAGTCTAAGAACCGGTGTGGCAGGAGAGTTCTAGAGTGGACGGCCAGCTGGAGCGACGACCTACGCAAAGTAGCTGCTAGCCATTACATGAGATGAGCAAACATGATCGGGCTCAGTGGCGCGCATTAGAAGAGGCCTATGTTCAGCAGTGGACTAATGAGGCTGTTGATGGTGATGATACTTTGAGCATGTGTATGGTATAATGAGTGACTAGATGAGCAGGTTGTTTGCCTGATGGTAAGCGACATGCCTGAAATACCCAGAACTGGATTGTAAAGTTTGTCCTCACTGCGCATACTCAAAAAACACTCAAAACAATTCAGATTCGTGAGCAGTGATAGATGAAGATTATGGCGGATGATGATGTATGCGGAGTAGTGTTCACATGATTTGTTGAGAGTAATTATTATCAAATAGTATCGACTTGCATCATATCATAATACAAGACGTAGTAGAAATCATGCTCTCGGAAATTGATGAAAAAACAGTTATTCAAAAGTAGTATGAAGTTCATCACAATTGAAATGCTGTGACTGTGAAAGTATAAGATGTAGGAAAACTAGGACGGATAATAAAGTCAAAGTATATTATTGTAAAGAGTCAAAATAATAGCACTTTTACAAGTCAAAACTTAACATCGGATAAACAGGGAGAAAGACATAAAATATTATAAATAGACTGCTGTAACCCGCTGTTTTGCTCGCGTGATCATTTTTCTGGGTTAAAAGTAACTATGTGTTATTCCAGTACCAAAAGTACGTATAAAGTACAAAATTATACTACATTTAACCAACAGTGAAAACCGCATCGCAATCGACCCAGTGCTTTTTACATGATATGCGAACAGACAAACAAACGCACACACAGAGAAACGATTTTAAAAAAGAACTTGTTCAGTAGCTTATTCTAAGTACCATAGTCATTTTTTTTAAATAATCCTCTTTGTACAGACTTTTTGGTACATACTGCTTTATAGATAGTGGATAAGAGCTCCGAAGTTTTCTCCGAATCCGAAAATGAAAGATTGAGATTGCCATACAAAACAAATTACAGCATAGTATAGTATATAGTATTATGAAGGTCTGATGTCGAACAAGGTGACACCTAGAGTGCCTGCACCTAGTTAGTAATCACGTCACAACCGCAAACTGTGTAATTACACGGTCTGTGTTGTAGTTAATGTTATTAAGTCCAAACCCGTTCATCAATGGCTAAACTTAGATACATACAAATAATCATACTCAAGGAAGCGTAGATCAGCCACTACGCCAATACTTGAAATGATGAAATAAGAATTAAAAAAAATGAACTTTGAAAAGTGACTGTAAAATATATCAATGAGGGTTCGGTTTCTGTGATCCTCATCAAGTTTCTGCGACGAAAACAAGTCAAAACCTAAATTTAAAAATTTCATGTGTAGTTGTTAATTAGTCTGAAAACCTCATTGTCGAGAAGGGCGAGCGTCTCCATTCTCCAACTACCCGCATTTGGTTTTGTAAAAATTCAGAATAGTCACGACACGCCATACTAGCGTGATCTGCAATTTCTTTTAAACGTCATCCTAAATATTAAAATTAGATATAAGGATAGAAAATTACTTCGGCTTTAATAACACATAACATAATATTACAAAGCCTGTTATTAAAACTAGTCCGATGCACCTCGATGTTGAGCGGAGGGGCGCATAATTAAAGAAGGGTGGATGATTCACACCTACGCCACGCCTGTGGGGATAACATCGCTCCACGCGATTTATATAGGTGTAGGATCATTTACAAACAGCATGAGCTCAGCTGCTTCAAATTCAACGACCAAGCACGGATTTTATGTAACACCAACCAAGTCAAGTCAAACAATAAATACTTACAAAACACAATTACTTCAAAGGCATATTTTACTTTTTATTTTTGGCCTCGATCAATAGATAATTAAAATTAGCTAACAAAAGACCCCTCATTAAATTCCCAACACATATAGATCCTTAATTAGAACCGAAAAGTATATATTACCACTCCAATCCAATTTAAAACTAAAACGAGCGGCAAGATTGATTACTATTGTTCTCCAGCAAAAGTAACGTCGTACCGTCCCGTTGGTTCTAATTCTGGTGTAATAGATACTATCGCTGTCGCACTCGGACAAGTTGTAAACGACAGAGATGGGTAAGCAGAAGCAATCGATGAGAATAGGTTAGCTACCAAGGATGTTGTATACACCTGCAAAAGCTATTATCCCCTTTTACGATCTAATAAAGTGATCTGACGGCCCGCTGCAATGTCATACATAATTTAAGTCCCGTTGATATAACTAAGTGTTCCAGCGATCGAACACTTGCTGAGAGTAATAGGTTTTTGGTGAACTTTGAATAGATTAGGTTGAAGTTGGGAGATAACTTGAAGTTAGTTTACGGAATGGTTAAAGTGAATGCATAGCTGAACAAGTTCTAGGTGTTGGCGATAAGTTACTGAGTTTAGTGAAGGTATTGGTATTGGTACTTGAGCATAGCTCAGCTCATTTTGAAGATGATGAACTTACTGTTTATTAAATCAGCTTTGATTAGCCAAAGCAAACAGTATGAAATTGGTAGGCCTATATATCCATAATCTAGTTAAAGGGGGGAAATACGGCACGTTTTAATATCACGTAAACTAAAATTGGACTAGACACAACTACAGGCAAACTCACCCACACATTAACATTCCCACCGTCGTGCTTCACGTGCATCAAAAACAAAGGTGGAGACATACACAGACTGCAGCGCGAATGAGAGTCACTGCTAACACGTGCTACACAAGCGCCACTCCAATTGTGGCTAAGGCCGAAGAATGCTAAATGTTTGCGTTGCACCTAATTTATGCGATTCCGAAGAGCTAGTACCAAATATTCCAAGTTTTTATTAGACCAATGTCTATATCACAACAAATACAATGGGACTAAAAAATCCGTGGATGCTGAGCTGACGATACATTTTTCTCAAACACCTTAAAAAAGTTTCTAAATCTTTTTGAACCACAAGTTTAAGCCAATATGAATCTTAAATGAACAAGCAAAGCGAGGTATGCTAATCAAAAGAAATAGGACTCTTTCGTTCATATCGCGAATACTAGAACAGTTCAACGCCCGAAATGAATAAGGCGCGTAACCTAAGTATCATAGTGTTCATAGTCCACAAGTTAGCAAGGCCTCGGGCGAAGTTTGCCAAAAAGAGAGGGTTAAGTACCTCGTAAATTTACTGAATATACAAAATAGACACAAATATGTATGTAAGCAGTACTGGAGCTATTCCGTTTTTGTTCAGATAACGGCGCTAGAGCTAGAAAAACCCTGGCTAGCTAAAAGCTATATAGGGTTCATTCACTTTACATAAACTAATAGTTAGGTAAAAGCAAATAGATATCAAAACGTAGCACCCAGAATAAGTAATAGTTCTACGTAGCACAACGAACGGTACAGATCATGTGTGCGAGGCGAGGCTAGCATAGACAGATACAAGTGACAAGTTACATTAGTTTCAACTAGTTAGAGCTGCGGTACTGTTACATGGTGTAGGCGTGCGTACAAGCCTCGTACTATAAATACAGGGGATTGTAGCGGAAGTTACCGCCAATATGTTCAAAGACGATCGCAAGCATTTGCTATAAATTCCGTTATAGTTTTAGGCACAAAACAGCACAATGTATTTGTTTTCAAAGGATTCATTCATAATGTTAATGAGTTCAGTATTTACTTATTTTATTTTGATAAAGTAAAAGCGACGGGGAAACCAATAGACATGTTCATTTCCTTCCGGATTTGGTTCCGGATTACCGCCATTCTGAATTCAAATGTCGCGTATAAGTGTGAGTTTACAAAGAAACTAGTACATTTACGAAACGGAAATCTGATTGAGGTAATAGCTATATAGAAATATCTTTTGTAGTTATTAGTTAGATAAACTATTTACTTACCTTAAATTATTTAAATTACACCAAAATAATTGTAATATACCTTTTTATTTCCGCTGCACGTGATCACGCACGAGCGTTCATAGTAAATATTCTCTATAGATTTTTTTAATCAATTTGGAATAATTTTATGAATTTAAGGTAGTAAAATAGTTTATTTATCTAATTAATACAAAAAAAAATTGCCAATCAGCGATTACCAAACTAGGTACTAGCAGGAATGTGTTTAGATCAGCAAGACCAATAACACTAGCGAAGTATTAAAAGCAGTATATCAAGTGCATGCGCTATTAACGCCGTGCTAAAGAGAGGGAGGTTCCAAAGAGGGTTGGCCCCCACCGCATCGCGAGGGTTGCCAACGGTATCCGGGTTGAGTGTCATTGAACGGCCAGCAATTAGGTCGAGCGAATGCCCATCTCCGTAAGATTCTGCGCGCCTAGTAGACGCCGAAGAAACTTCGAGTCTATCTTCAAGGCTTATTGGAACTTCAGCTTATTTATGGATCTTCAGGACTTATCAGTCGCAGACCGAATACTGAAGCGAGTGTGCTACGCTGTTACATACTATGTATTTATTCTGCAACTAACGAAATTCAGACCTTTTACATTTGACTACAGTTAAGCAGAGTGAGCGTCCATCTCTCTTAGATTATGCGTGACTAGTATATACTCCGATTAAACTTGATTAAGGAAATGCCACTTCCACACCCACACTTACGCATTCTTAATTCGCCAAAGCAAACGTAAGAAAATTGAGCCCTCTAAAAGTGTGCGGAGTCGTAAGCACAACATACTTGTACAAATGCAGTATGGTTAGGAGCTTGAATTCCACCGACGCACACAACGTGATTTTTTTACAGCGATTTCAAGTTGAAATAATAAAAAAAACTTAATTTTTAATTTTATGTGGCTGTGGAGATTTATATGCTCGCTGAACCGCACAATGTTTAAATAATAGTAAATTGTACAACAACTGCTTAAAACAAGCCATCATAACCGAGACATTTATTCGGCCGAGCCATAGGCCAGGGTAGATATTGAAGTCGAGGATATAATTGCTTGTTTTATAAACGAGTTACACACTCTGCATTTCAATTCGATTGCGAGGAAATAAAAAAATTATATAACCAAACATTTGAATACTGCTAAGAAAAGACGAGTGCCTTGTTACCTCCACTTTTTTTTTTACTTTCTTCACGAAACACTAGCCTCCGGTCGGAGATCATAGAGGATTAGAAAAGTAAAACACTTTATAATGAAGTTTACTTCGCACATAAAATACATATTACTGTTTTTTTAATACTGGGAGACACCGAAGGAAGATCTTATGCGTTAAAATTAATAGACTCAGAAATTTTTGTATTATATATCAGTGATCCCTGATCCCCACACTAGAACAACCTGTGTTGTGGGAATCAGTCTCTTCCACTGTTATAAAATCTAAGCAAATATAAAACTAAAATATCCAAGGAAATAGCTAAATATAAATGCAAGTCTACCAGGGTTGGGGTAACTTAAAATGTTTGTGGAGTTTGTGGAACTTGTAAATTTATGCTTGTTATTATTATTTTCCATGCAAGGTGAGAGCTGATGAGAGAGAGTGATGAAATAGAGTTGACATGGATTCATCTAAGTTAGTGTCCATTCGGGTAAATCATTATACAGTCAATATAATATTAGGTTAGTGTAGATATAATCAGATTTACGTGTAATGGATAGGGAGGGCCTGAGCTCAAACCCGTCTGCAGAATACATGCAAATATGCACTAGAACATAAAATTCAGCTTTATATCTGCTACACCCAGCATAAACAAGAACTTTACGAGCATGAGAAGTGAGAAGCCACTATAGGATCATAATCATAAATGACAACAGTCACTAACTTACAGTGTTCAATCAGTCAATGTCACACATTATTTGATTTAAAAAAAAACTACAGATCCTATTTTCATATAAAACAAAAAATTAACCAAGCAAATGGGGGTTGGGACTGTGTGAACATAAACAAAAAAAGCGTCAAATTGAGAACGGCAAGTCAATTAAAAAAGGAAAGAGTGCAATTGAGGAAAATGTTACCCAGCAGTGGGTTTATGTGGGTTGAAATAGATAGAATAATAAAGTTAATCTGTTCCCGGCCATTTCCTCGTAAGCATCCTTACTGTTTCCCCTGCGTCCCAAGTGGGTCAATAGACGTGTTCCAGCGCAAACTTGGCACAAGCTGGCAAACAATCTTGATTGAAAGTGCGCCTAATCGGATACAGCGAACGGCTTTAATCGATGTGTGCTTACCTGCTCGACTGTTCATGATAAATGATTAATGAACGTGAAATATCGGCCCGGATTCCCGTGGGTGAAATTATTTATGTAATCTCTGGAGGTGATCCGGGATCTGTTTGATCGTATTAACGTAGACTTTTCTAATAATATTAAGTAGCTGTGCCCGCCGGCTTCAAGGTTAAGGTTTGAAGTACCCTATGTGTTTCATGACCTAAAATAACCAAATTTGATCAAAATTTCTTCAGTCTAGCCGTAAAAATATTTTTAACGATTGCTCCACTTCTACTCATCGGATAGAGATATGAAGTACACCAGATTTTAAGTCAATACCTACGCTATCGAACAGTGATAACCGCATTTCAATAGGTAAAGTAGTTTTTACGTGATGCGCGAACAGACAGAGAGACACGACCAATTTTTGTTTATTATATTCATGAACGATGAAAGCAGTACCAGCGAGAGGATAGTAAATTAGGAGGTGGAATAAAGGTCTTGATAATGATGGATGATGATATTTAAAACTGGTCAAGAACGAGTCCGGACTTCGCGCACGAAGGGTTCCGTAGCCAAACTTTCCTTATTTTTATAAATGTTATTACGGTTCAATAGATACAGCCTTTTAAAGGTAGGATTGACGGACGGCGATGAAGGCTTAGTAATAGCTCTCCGTTTGGACACTTTGGGTACGGAAAAACAAAGGGTCGGAAATAACGAACAGCTTAGACAGAAAAAAAAATGTCACGTGGGTGCTGTATTCATCTTTGGTAACGCAACATTCAGAATAGTCAATTAGAATTTAGATTTTAGCAAGCATAGGTTTTGTCGGCGAGGCATATTCCTAGTCTGGATTGATTCTGAAGATTCCAAGAATGGAATAAACTAAATAAAAAAAGAAGTTAAATGTTTTAAAAAGAAAGCACTGCCTTCACGAAACACAGTAAGCACAAACAGAAAATCAATAGCTTCAACCAATTAAATCCCTACCTGCCAATAATGTATTGCATCAAACGATTCAACCGTGGATAAATTAGTGTTTTCATACACCAAGGTCGGGCACCAGCAAACGCCTTCATAAATCAACTTCAATAGTGGGGCGGATCCAAGTTCATGATTTGAGGGGATCAACTCACCCCATGTTATTGATACAGATAAAGAAAATCAGAAGAATATTATAAAAATCACATTTACGAATTCGCATATTCAGGTCTCGTAGCATTGGTTAGCTCTTCGGCTGTTATCTGCTGCTTAAAACTTGCCTTAATTAAAATTCTATTTAATTTTCCTTTCCCAAATTAAACTTTTCATCGTCATCAGCCCGTGTCAGTCCACTGCTGGACATAGGCCTCTCTCAACCCAAAGTCTGGCACAGAGTCCGATTTCGGCTTTCTCTCTCGGTTGTTTGAACTTTGCTTGCTTTTAAAAGCCCTCATTTATCTTTACTTGTACTCGTATGTATATATGTATGTCCTGGAATTTTGCAATCAATATTTCACCCGCTTCCACTGAAGCTATCGGGCTGAAATTTGGCACACACGTTTGGTTCTCGTGACAATGCTCGGTTACTTAAATGTCGCCATTTTTAATCCAATATGGCGGACGCTACAAAATGGCTACTTATTATCATTTCCATAGCAACCCCTATGATATGGATATCAAAATAAAGGACTTGATGAGCAAAACACAATAAGTAACGTCATTCTAAATCCAATATGGCGGACGTACAAAATGGTTATTTATAATTTTCATAGTAACCCCTATAATATGGGTATTAAATGAAAGGGCTTGATGAGCGAAACACAATAAGTAAAGTGACGTCATTCTTAATACAATATGGCGGACGTCACAAAATGGCCATATTTTTTTACAAGATCGGACCTGTGCTTGGTTAAGATTCAAAAGCTGTCCCGGTGTGAAGTATCGCCTAACCTTAGACAAAATACCAAGTTTCTTTGCATCTATCTTGGCTTTGGATTCAATGTAAGACCCAAAATTCAGGTTCGATGAGAGTTCGACACCCAAAAGCTCCAGATGGTCGCCTAATGGTATTGCTAACCCCTACGATATGGGTATCAAATAAAAGCGCTTCATGAGCTAAACACAATAAGCATGACTACTGGAAAAAATCTTTTTTTTATTTTTTTAGGATTCAATATTATTTATTTTTATTAATTATTTTGCTGTAATTGCCTCCCCCAAATCAAATCCTAGCTACGCCCACGTTCAATAAGTACGATGTACGGCCCAATCGCGTGCCAGTACAGGCTTTATCTTGGCCACACCTGGCTTTCACAACTTCTAGTTATTAAAACCAGGCCGGTCTAGGCGTTAAGTGTTGGCGGTGTTAATAAAGAAGGTTTATTAGGCGTTTGCGGGGGTGTCGAGAATGATGGTGGGTTTGCGAGGATTTGCAAGCACGTAATGTGACTAGTTATTAGATTAAGCCGCGGAGTGAGGTAAGGCCTGCAATAAATAAAACGATAAAGACGAAGTTTGGTCGTGAATCATACATAAGACCGTGAAAGTAAAAACAGTTCAGTTTAAAATATTTGCAATGAGAAAGCAAAAGTTTCTATCTAGATTGTTATCCATAAGAAGTGTTGAGATAAATACGTTGTGCACTAAGCCACAATGCTCAAGGTCTTTTGATAAAACAACAACTTTTTGGAGAAAAATGTTAAAGTCTCTACGTCGACATTTGTCAGATTAATTCTGAAACAGCTGTATTTGTGGTAATGTTAAAGTATATCTGATAACTATTGTCAGGCTGGGCCATTACAGACTTGAAACTCGAGCTTCATGTTAGCATGAAGCTGTACAGATAATTAAAACTCAGCATAGTTTTCAGTGTTCAACTCATTTTTTTTAAATCCAATCTACACAAGTCTGAAGTTGCCGATACAACGAGAACGACTTATGTTATTCACGAATCTCCTGATGAGAACTATCGACTAAGGTAAGTAACCAATAAATGGAATATCTTGGTGTTTGTCTCTGGATAAATGAAAGATTGCTACAAAGAAAACAATATGAGCTAAATATTTATTTTGGTAACCTCCTTTCATATTAGTTGAACACATCAGGAGACCACAATACGCCTTAAAGTTTTGTACGATCAATAAATCTTCCAAGTAAATAGCGATCTGTGGAACTTTTGTTCAATGTTTTGTGTTTGTGTTTAGTGCTTTAAGAAATTTTGACGTTGGGATGTAGTACTGTTATTTATTCTATAGTTGAGGTTAAGGTTAAGAGTTAAGATCGCTAAATGATTATGGAATAAGTTGAACAGCTTTTAAGCACAAATCTTTTAAACTGCGCTGCGAGCGGCTGAATAAACTCGGCAGTTTTTGTACGAGTACCCACAAAGTGTTTAAAACTTGAAAGCTCAAACTGAAGGATAACAAAAACGCTAGTGCAGAATCACAGGGAAAGTACGCTTTAAAGGTTGTGCGATAGAGTCCTAGTTGGCATTATTTCATAGAACGGCGATGCAGTCGATACGACTGCAATCTATGACGTAACGTCCGGTTAGAGCGACGGGTCGCAGGAAACAGCGAAGGCTGACAAAGGTTAAAATGAGGGTAGAACGGAACTTTGCGATAGTGCCTTATAGGACATTACAGTAAAGGTTCTTGCGCAATCAATGACACTGGTCTTCTAATATAAAAAAGAGAGCTGATAAAAGATGCCATGATAAAATAAATCGTAATTAGTTTTACTGACGAGCGTTCCTCTAATGGAATGTTAGCAAATGTTATTCTAGTCCTAAGCACAATAATTTATTTCAGCTCAGCCTCGTCCAAGAAAAACGGAAAGATGTTTGGCCACCATAGACGACTTGACAACTTCATAAAACCATCATCGATGGGAAGGTGGAAAAGAGGAAGAAGCAGATCTAAAAGGGCATTTACAGATCAGATAAAGGAGAAGAGAAATATCATGTAGTATAGGGAAGTCAAAACGTTGTCTTAAAATATGAAAAGCCGACAATCACTCCATCCACAAGAGCTGGGCTTACGAATAAGAAGAATTTATTTTAAATTAGCGGTGCAGCGAGCTTGCCCGCGTGGTAATTTATCTGTGTTAAAAGTGTTATTTATTCCAGGACCAAAAGTACCTATAAAGTACAAAATACCAAATTTCGTTCAGCTGTCAGATTTTTTATTGATTGCTATTTTGCTCGGCTTCTAATCATCGGATTATACCAAGTACACCAGTTTTTAAGGCAAACCCTAAGCTATCTAACAGTCAAAACCGCAATGGGTCCAGTAGTTTTCACGTGATGCGCGAACAGACAAACAGACAGAGAGACACGTTTTATATAAAATATGTATTCTTGTTGTTTGTTATACCTTCATTGTTCAGACTTTTTGGTACTTACTGCTTTATTATAAGTAAAGATAAGTTCTAGATTCTAGAGTACGTGCTCGTAGTTTGTAAATAGCGAGTCAACCTTACTGTTTATGAACTGTATTGCAAGTTGAGTCCCAACGAAGGCACTCATTGGATGGATATGAAGTATGAGAACTGTGAAGGTTGCTACAAAGTTAAGTGTCACATTAGTTTTGTGGCAACATTTGTTGAAGAGAAATGGCAGCTCTCAAACAAAGCTATGAGCTTGAAGTTCCCTGTTGGCGAAGACAGCCCTATTTATAAATGTCATGTTATAATAGATAGGTCTGTTTCTATTATTAGTCGACTTCCAAAATTGAGGTTTTGAATTCGACTGTGTATGTATTTCTGTCCTGGAATCTTGCAACTCAAATTACGAGCACTTCCCGATTAGTTATCTGGCTGAAACATTCAGGATAGATCAGTTTTTTTTAAATTAATAAATTAACTTATATGTACCTATATCCTGGAATTTTGAAATCAATATTTCATCCATTTCCACTGAAGCTGGAATTGGGCACACAAATTTGGTTCTCGTGACATGGACATGGCTACTGCATAATTTATTTATTTATTTGTTTTTAATTTAATTTATTTTGTGTATGTTCACGCATATCTCCACTTGGTTCCCATACGAATTTCAATCTTAATTGAATAAGTCCTTTTTAGTAAATTCATTATAATAATAATAATAATATCTATCAATCAACAAATCGAAAGCGAACAAACTATTGAACCTATCCAGATTGATGTCTCAACGCAGGAACTTATAAATCAAGTAGAAACAGCTCTCACTCAATACACATGTACAGATCCTACGGTTCGACCTAAATTACCAAAGCTAAAAGAAAATAAAAACCTTTATGCATATATTGAAATGTTTAACCAACAAATACTCGGCAGATTTTTCTCGAGAGATTCAGATATAAATTCAATACACACGCTCATATATTGTAGTGCACTTGTTATCAATGAAAATTTGGGGTATAAAATAAGAACATCTCATTCAACCCCACAAGTTAGGAACCGGAAACCTGAAAAACCCGCGTGGCAAATAAGAATTGAAATTGATATCAAAAACTGTGAGCTGATATCGGACGGTTAACCCAGTACTTAAATAATAATAGGTCTAGAAAAGTAATAGCAGAAGTTGAAAACATATTTAAAAAGACTCAGGTGCATTCTGTTCATGAAAGAAATAACATCAAGCCAGAAGAATACTTGGATACATTAAAGCAGAAGTTAACATTAAAATCACAACGGTTAGCTAGGTACATAAAAGCGCTACACAGGAGAGAAGACAATAAATGAGAAAAGCTTTTACAGAGCATTTAAAACCGATAGTACACACAGTAATGAGAATACTGAAATGCCTCAAGTAGATGATCTCAAAAACTTCTGGGCTGATTTATGGAAAAAACAAAGTGACCATAATGACAATGCAAAATGGATAGAAAGTGAAGAGAGCAGGATGGAAAGTGTTGAAAAAATGGAACTTAGAGATCTTACTAGGGATGACATAGAATCAGTTACACGAAGGATGAAAAACTGGAAAGCGGCAGGCATAGATAGCGTACATAACTTTTGGTATAAGAAGTTTTTCATACTACACGACATTTTAGCAAAAATATTTCAGATCTAATTAAAGGAGATCAAGAAATGCCCAAATTCATGACAAAAGGAATTACATACGTGTTACCAAAGAGCAGCGATACCATAAATCCTTCACAGTACCGGCCCATCACATGTCTGCCGACAATTTACAAACTTATTACATCAGTAATTACGCGTAACATAAACATACATTTAAAACAGAATAACATCCTATCCGAAGAACAAAAAGGGTGCCGGCAGAATCACATGGGATGTAAAGAGCAGCTTGTAATAGATTCAACAGTTTTAAAACACGCCAATACACACAAAAGAAACCTACATATATACAAAATTAATTCCACCATCATTAACTTTCTGGAAAATGCTATGTCTGACTGGACAACTAAATTACACCTGACGAATGGTACTGGCGCGATCACAACATATGAAATCTGTATTGAAAATGTTATTTTCCAGGGAGATTCTCTAAGCCCACTGTGGTTTTGCCTCGCTCTAAATCCACTGTCTAGTGTCCTGAACAACACCTCTAGCGGATATAAATTAAACAGCAATACATCCATTACCCACCTTATGTACATGGACGATATCAAACTTTTTTCAAAGTCCGATAAAGGTCTCAAAAACCTAATTGATATCACCGCACAATACAGCCAAGACATTAAAATGACGTTTGGACTAGACAAATGCCGAGTAATTCACATTCATAGAGGCAAATTGGTGAACAATAGTGATAACACAGACGAAACCACAACATTTGCACAAATGGATCCAGCAGATTCTTATAAATATCTCGGAATACATCAGTCAAATACCATAAACCATATTCAAATTAAAAAAGATCTTTCCTCAGAATACACGAGAAGGCTAAACTTAATTTGCTAAAACAGCTATACTCAAAAAACCTTTTTAAAGCCATAAATACTTTTGCAATACCCGTGTTGACATACTCATTTTGAGTAGTAAAATGGACTCGCACTGATATAAACAATTTAGAGATCAAGACTAGAACAACCTTAACCAAACATAATTATTTACACCCCAATTCCGCTATCGAAAGAATTTCAGTGAAAAGGCAAATAGGAGGTAGAGGGTTAATAGACTTAAAAATATTGTGGGAAGGGCAGGTCCGAAACCTCCGTTTTTTTTTCTACTCAAAATCAGCAAATAGTAATATACATTCAGCAATAATTGAATTAGATAGCAATTACACTCCATTAAATTTATATAACAGAGACATACAATACAAAACACCACAAGTACTTACAAATAAAAAAGTAGATAGATGGCGTTCTAAAAGAACTTCACGGCCGACATATGCATGACTTGGAACAAGCTCATGTTGACTTAGATGCTACAAATAAGAGGCTGAAATTAGGCTCTTTTTTCCCAGAAACAGAAGGTTTTATGATCGCAATACAGGACCAAGTTATAAATACTAAAAACTACAAAAAGTTTATTCTTAAAGACGCTAGCATTCAAAATGACAAATGCCGAAAATGTCATCGCGCGTCTGAAACCATTCAACACATAACCAGTGCCTGTCCAACCCTAGCCCAAACAGATTACACCCACAGACATAACCAAATAGCCCACATAGTTCATCAAAAAGTAGCCATTAAGCATAAACTCATACTATCTAAAGCAGTACCTTATTATCAATACGTTCCAAAACCGGTGCTGGAAAGCCAGAGTTACAAGATGTACTTCGATAGAGCAATATTAACAGACAAAACAGTACATAACAATAGACCAGGCATAACCGTTATAGATAAAATAAATAAGCAGACATACTTAATTGATATTGCTGTTCCCAACACCCATAACCTACAAAAGACAATTACCGAAAAAATACACAAATACACCGAATTAAAGGAAGAAATTATTAGAATCTGGAAAATGAATAAAGTTTATATCGTGCCTCTGGTGCTTTCCAGTACTGGAGTCATACCCAAACATCTCACTCACTACTTACAACAGATTGACTTGCCTAGTAATTTATTTATGACTATGCAAAAAGCTGCCATCCTTAACACTTGCCGAGTCGTACGGAAATTATTGCAGGATGATTTGTCAAATGAAACTAATTCCCAAAATGAACTTCACTTGGCTTAGGCCCGTGGTGTTCAAATTTATAAACCGAAATTCTTCAAATTTCGAGAAATAAAAACCTTTAAGAATAATAATAATAAAGCTTTATTTAATTCCATGCAAAAATAATTACAATAAATACAATATACCATGAATTTAACAATATTTGAAAATTTATATTAAATATTAATTAATGGTGATTAAATATTATTATAAAAAAAAATGCTATTTAATTTTAATTTTGTATGGACCCCTTTAGGGTAAAAGCCTCCTCCAAGGAATTCCACTTTTTCCTGTCTTTTGCAGTCTCCAGCAATCTTCGGCCCGCCACCTCCGCTATTTCGGCTGCCCATCTTGCGGAAGGCCGACCTCTCGCTCTGGAGCCTTGCGGTCCCAACCATTTTATTATTCGTTGTGTCCATCTGTCGTCGGTGTACCTGGTCACGTGCCCTGTCCATTTCCACTTTCTTTGAAGGGAGAAAGTAAGTGCATCTGTTATTTTTGTTTTCTCTCTTTGTCTTTTATTTTTAAACCTAGGCAACTTCTCTCCATTCTTCTTTGAGTAGTTTGGATTTTGTTTTTAGTTTTTAGATCGAACGTCCAGGTTTGGCAACCGTAGGTGAGGCATGGTAGAATTTCAGAGTCCATAACTATCTTCTTGGCAGGCAACGGAAGCTGCGATTTGAATATTTCTTTATGAGCCCAGTACTTTTTCCAGGTGATCACTACTCTTCTATTTACTTCTTCAACACCTCTTGCTTTGCTAAAAGAGATCTGTTTACCCAGGTAGACGTATTTTTTTACGAACTCGATAGGGATATTATTTACCGAGATGGGAGTCGTGCGGTGGTTAGTCATGGCTTTCGTTTTATCAAAGTTCATTTCTAATCCAACTCTTGTACTAGCTTGGCATAGGTCGTTTATCATATTTTCCAGTTTTAGTGCAGATTCCGAGAACAGAATAATGTCATCGGCGAACCTGAGATGGCTCAAAAAATTCCCGTTTATGCTGATGCCCTGCGTAGACCATGGTAAGTTTTTCATAATATATTTTAAGACCGCTATGAATATCTTTGGAGAGATTGGGTCACCTTGTCTTGTACCCCTCTTTATATAGATTTTTTCCCCAACTCTATTTAGTTTGACTCTACTTGTACTATTGGCATAGATGTTTTTGAGGATATTTATGTATTTTTCTTTTACATTTTGTGATCTCAATGCTTCCCAGATGCTGACATGTGAAATCAAAGGCTTTTTTATAATCTATAAAAGCTACATATAAGGGTCTGCGAAATTCCAGATATTTCTCAATCACCTGATCGACTACTTGAATATGATCCGCTGTGCCTTGCTTTTATAATTTGTAAAAGCAAGGCATGAGGCTTATTGGGCGGTAATTCTCTATGTCAGCCGGATCACCTTTTTTATAGAGTAAGATAATTTCCGATTCGGTCAATACGGGCGGCACATCTTCTTCATCTAATATTTTGTTAAATAGAAGAGTAATTGGAGTCAGTAGCAGAGTCCTTGCCGACTTGATGTGCTCGTTTGTAATACCGTCTGGTCCTGGACTCTTCTCTGATTTGAGCTTCATAATTTGTTTTAGTATTTCAGGCTCTGTGAACACCGGAGTAGGTGATGTTTCCATACATTGGTTTTTGGCACTCATTTATTTTAAATTCATTACCAGTCTATTTTTCTATTCAAAGAAGTATTTTAATGTCTTGTTTCTATCATTTTTATTTTACAAAGTTTATTTTTTTCATCATGTCTCATATTTCATCTAATTTTAAGAATGTTTTTTATGTCATACAAAATGTGACCATAACATACATACTTGTATCAAAATGTTTTAAAAATCTTATACTATCATCAAGGATTATAATGAAATATTGTAAAATTTTATGTAGAATTGTATTTATTCAATTCAAAAAGATCAGAAGGCATTGTTTTATGGTGACAAGTACTAAATTCAATTATTATTTGATGAAGTCGGTTAATATCCCAATTTATATTCGACGCAGGAGTTTTACGGTCCCACAGAACAGAACAGGGTTGTGGTGTGGCATCCAAATGACATAAAACGCTTCGAAGATCCTACTATTCGATCATTCTTTCCACGTGTACGTTCCGAACCCTATCTTTAAGTTTTTGATATAACATGATGTAAAAACGTACAAAGTGTAGAGAGTATTAAACACATCGTAAGGAGTAGTTTTGTACAAGCTTGTAACTAAATCAACTATGGAATTTATTTTCCAGGGTAGATTTTTGGTCAACATTTGTTGTTTTATTACAAAACTAACCGATGCAATAGCATACAAGTACTAGGAGCACATAAATCAAAGAAGGCGTATCGTGAATCCGGATTATAGCGACCGAGCTTCGGCCGGTGTCACCGCTAACCGCTAATCAGACTATCACGTGACCTGCGGTGATGCGGTCCCGCCGTAGTGGCAACACGGAGGGCGATTGATATAGGTTGCGCGGTGAGTGCAATGCAACAGATATACTGACATATTTGGAAACGTTGGGGCATGCGCAAAAAGCGGTAAGATAAAAAGCCTAACAAGACATTGATTATTCTCTCCGAAAGACAAAAGCAGAGAATTTAAGTCTAAGACTTATTTTCAGAGTGTTAAGAAATAATAAATATAATACGACACCAAAAAATGCACCACCGTCTTTGCCGTATATTAATTCCTTTCCATCCAAAGGTTGTCTGGAAGAGATCGCTTTTTAGCGATAAGACCGCCCATTGTCCCATTTATTTTGTATAAATGTTTTAGTTATTATTGTATTTTTTGTTCTATGTGGTGTACAATAAAGAGTTATCTATCTATCTATCTATCTACGACGAAGGAAAAATATATATTCCCAAAAATCACATAGGAACTGAACGGAAAAGTAATGGATGTGGGAAGCGAAAAAGCTTCAAAATTCCTTGCATACCTTCCACTACATATCGTCATAAATCAACTCCAGCAAATTCGCTTCCTGCTAAATCAAAATTCATGTGACAGCGCAAGCCGTCACGCATACACGTGTGCGATTGGTATTCAGGAGGTGTGCTGTCGGTCGGGACCGGCGTAATCAGGAGTGGTATGCCTGTGAGCCTGACCAGTAGAGACGTCTTATATGTCAGTCAATGCCTTATTGGGTTACAACGAGGAATTCTTATTTAGAGAAGCAGGAAGCGAGAACCTTCAACTTTGGCAAGTACATGAATTAATCGACAGTTAGTGAGTCTTATATTTGGTCAGTGTCTGAGTGTTGTACGATCACGCAATCCAATAAAACCAAGTACTGCGAAACCGGTTTTATTACTGTAAATTTCAAGCAAGCGGTGATTCATGAGACATTAAAGTTTTAGACTTGTAAAAGTGCTACATTATGTTGTCCTTATAATACATTTTCTTAAGTTTAATGTTTTATTTTATCAACCGTACAGCCTCGTCGTGATTAGCATTCTGATCACGACCTGCTGTCTGGACTAACACGACGACGTTGAAGCTATCCAGGCCTTTGGAAGTTGCGAAACGCAGGAAAGTTTTCCTATGAAGGCGTCTATTACAACTAATTGGTATTTTCCTGTCCAAAGAAATTAGCAGGTTCTTTGATGTGATTGATGTGAACATTGTGTGTCTACGAATAAAAGCGGTAATAATTATCAGCTGTCGATGATAATTATGACAAGTTTGTAGAAGATACTTCACGGGATCGAGCAGGGCTGTGTACTGTTAAGCTCTTCTGTGATATGACCTTGCAGCTTTTGCACCCCAACAACACCACTATACGCAGATGTCGCGAACTAAAAGGATATCTACTACAAATGACAGTTATAATATCTATTAATAGCAACTAGCCCCGCCCCGGCTTCGCACGGGTTTCTCTAAATATTAATTTATACAAATTTTCGATTCTACCCGTGTTTTGATTGACTAATATGAACAAAAAACGGTTATTGTGACTTAACTATAATAGTTAGACATATCCTATACATGACTATTATATTATTTTATGCAATAGTTTTCGCAGCGCACGCCAAATAATGACTTTTATAGGCAAACTTATGATACATTGGGTTTCACTAGAGCAATTTTCGAAGGGATCTCTATTTTTTGACAAATAAATTAAAGCCCATGCTACTCGCTGATAATGTAGCTTTCTACAGGAGAATGTTTTTTTTTAAATCTGTTCAGTATTTTTTTATTCATTCATTACAAATAAAACAAAAACGAATAAATGTATAAGTTATTAATACGTAGCAATTTCTTAAATAAAAATAACAATAATTATGTAACTTTTTGTCATTTGACTAAAACACTGCGCAGTACGCGTGACGTCATGCTTTATAAATTAGCAGCATTTTTTAATTTTACATAGTGACGTCATACGGTTTCCATGACAGCTATGGTCGTTTTGGCGCGATGCAATTTTACAACTCTCAAAAGTGCAAAAATATAATGATTTTCGTTTGTTTAATTAGAAGCTTTTCTGCATATCCTATCGATGAGTTTCTGAAAATTAAACTACCAAATTTGTTTATATCTTATCTAATATCAAAGTTTCAAATACTCTTCGAGGAACACGTTTCGGAGGACTTCATTATAACATGGCAGATCGACGTTTTAAGAGGCTTGTCCAATGTAGGCGAAACTTTGTTTCGCGAAGGCTCACCGATTACTTTTAATTAAGTGACGTTCCAAAAAAAAACGGTTGCGTTTTAATTACATTAAATCTTGTAGGAATGACGCCTAAGTGGGAATTTAAGATACTATTGAGGCCGCAAATGGCCTTTAGGGGCTATTTTTATGTTATTTTTTGGGCGGAGTTGGCTGCTTAGGTGCTTCGGAATGTTTCGTTATTAAAGTACTAAATTGTTTTTAGCTCGACGTTAAAATAAATGTTATAACAATTATGCTGTTTACATCCAAACTAAGCAAAATGGCGTTAGACACCAAGTGGTGTTTGAAGATGGTTTGAAGTTAGCGTTTAACTATATTCAGATCAAAGATTACAATTTGTAGATAACGATTGTATTTTTACACATTTTTATTTATTTATTGGAAGACCCTACAGTGGATGAAGTAAAATAAGCTTTAACTTAATGAGACTATAGGACATACTGGACCAGTTGGCAGACCACATACGCGATGGGTGGATGAAATCGTCCCAATTGCAGATAGAACACGGTGTAGGTTGGCTCAGGGCCGGTATGAGGGGCGGAATAAAGAAGAGTACATCAAACAGTGCTGGAAATATGATGATGATGAATTTAATTATGAAGACGATGATGAAGCCATTTAGAGTTGGTTGAATTGCTTGTTTTTTTTTCATAACAACCAATCGTACATTCTAGTTATTTATTCCCAGAAGGCAGAAACAAGTAAATGTAAATAAGCTGCAAGATAAATAAAAACTCATTATCAGTGGCAATCCCCAATGCGCCCTCTCCTCGGTTAGGCTCTGGAATGGCTTGTTATCTTACTTTACAAACTTGAATCAAATTACAATACGGTGCCTACAAGCTGTGCCTACAAATTACAATACGGTGCCTACAAGCTGTGCCTACAAATTACAATACGGTGCCTACAAGCTGTGCCTACAAATTACAATACGGTGCCTACAAGCTGTGCCTACAAATTACAATACGGTGCCTACAAGCTGTGCCTACAAATTACAATACGGTGCCTACAAGCTGTGCCCACAAAAAACAGACCAGATGGCATATGTTTGTTTTACGAAGATATTGTTTAAAGCTCCTATTATAGAGATGAGTACTTTTATCTTATATTTTTAGAAAAATACCTAATATTGGGATTTTGTGACAAAAAACACAAAAGAAATGGCAAATTGAATGTCATTAAAGTAATTTTTAGAGTTCCATAGCTCAAAAGGAAAAAAAGATCCCTTTTTCTCAGGAGCGCGTGGAGGGTGTCAAGTTGAAATTAATATCAATTACTCAGATCTGTAATCCCTTAAAGCTGTGAAATAACTAGCTTAAAAGCTAAAAAAAACAAGCCTGCCCTGCCAAAAAAGAAGTCATGCCATTCAGTTATATACTGTTGGAGTGTGATTATCGAGGCCTCCAATTTGATACCCATATTGTAATCAGTCCATACGTCTAAATCTGTTCAGGCATTTAAAAGTTATGACGGAATAAAGAAACTCACATACAAACATACATGAATCCAAAAAACATTACACTCCTTTTTATTGGGCAATCATAACTTCTAAGTCAACGTAATCAAAAGATGCGGTCGATTATGCCGCATATTTCAACATTTTAGACAGGGGAATCAGTCAGGGTGGAGGGAATGTCTTTCCCTCCACGCTGACGAGATCACCGACCCATCGCGCCGCTGGACGTCCGACCATCCTCTTGCCAGTTCTTGGTTGTCACTCGGTCAAAAACTTGCTCCACCTGCCATCATCTCGCCTAGCCATGTGGGACACAATTCCACTTTAGTTACATGACACTCTTCCTAATGACTTTCGTTCGACGTCGGATTTCGACATTAGGAATGCGGTCCTGTATTTTCATGCCGAGCATGCTCGCTCCATGGCCTTTTGTGCAGCTCCTAGTCTGTACACAGCTTCCTTTGAGAGCGTCCATGTCTCGGCATCAAACGTCATGTTGGGTAGGACACACTGGTTATATAGGCGGGTCCAAGTGTATACCAAGTACACCTGTTTTTAAGTCAAACCATAAGCTATCCAACAGTGAAAACCGCATCGCAAGCGGTCCAGTAGTTTTACGTGAAGCGCGTACAAATATTATATCAATAGCTTATTTTAAGTAACCTAGACCATTTTTTTAAATTATCTTCTTTGTACAGAATTTTTCGTACTTATTGCTTTATTATAAGTATAGATTCTCTGACTTTGGCGCAAAACACAAGAAAGCATCGTCGCTGTCGGGTGGGGTAGAGGAGACAAGAGTGCTATGTTTGGGTGCTCTGTTTCTATACTGCATGCATAATGCATATCCTAGGATGTACCGAACTTTCACGTAGATATGTGTTTAATTCTTTTTCTGGTCAAGTGATGCAAAACCTTAACATATTCAAAGTCAAAAATCCATGAACATTAAAACATGTTTTGGTAAGTTATATTATGTGCTTACTGTTAGTAGAAACCAGATCTTAATACCTAATACCTATAAAAGCGGACTAAAGAAAACATGAGGTCGTTGAACTTGCTTAAGAAAAATTTGTGAGTGAGAGTGACTCATGGAGTTCTGAAAAAACTTAACTTTTTATAACTTCAGTTTTATAATGACAGTTTCACTACTTTCCGAGAGGATTTGCGACAGGTGCTGTTGATATCAATGAAAATGGCAAATGTTTAAGATGTATTTACGGAATTTCAAACTTTTCTTAAGAGTAGGTAGAGTCCTTTTAAAAATGTAGAAATACGATTTCCTACCTAAGCGTACCTAGTTAATTAATGAAAAAAAAAAAAGAAAAAAAAAAACGGATAATATTTCGGGGTCGATAAGTGTTTTTTATTTCTGTATGGACAAGGGCGTAGTACCTCTAATATACTCTATTCTTAACGGCATACGGCCCAGAATTGTAATCGTATGGCTCCGTTTTTTCCCAAACAACAAGATACGAGTACATAAAACCAGTGCAGTAATAGTAGTAAAAGAATCACTACAATTTGGTAAAGTTAGCGCAGCGCGTAGCTTTACACTAAAATCTCTCATAGGCCACTAGACTTGCATAAATACAGCCACTGCAATGCAACATACGCTTTAATTCCATTGTGTTCAGTTATTCATTAACTAACTCGTAAAAGTTAGTTCATAGCGAGCTTCACGTGTGGTAGATAGTACCGCATAATAACCAGTAGGGACAAAAGAGCTCACGCACAAACAAATCCACAAGAGTAAACAAGCGAAGTATTCAGGGTGTTTGGCGGAACGTGTGCCATATACGGTATGGGAGGGGCAGGTAGGACCATATGCAAAGTTATGGCGGGCCTATCTGTTTCAACTCTTTGGGTATCCTGAAAATCCTACATTAATGATATAGCCAAACGTGAATTGAAATATCATTAAACGTTGATGTTTCAAGAATATGGTCAGTTTTAGCTGGCCATTTCATGAAATAAAACCATTTCATGAAATTATCGACCACATATACATGACGCCAGCCGGCAAGGTGGTAAAAACAGTGGCATTAACAATGCTATGCCATTGACACAGAAGAGTTAGCAAGCACAAATAAAAATGTATATAAACCCCCCCCCCCCCCTCATTGTAGGCTAAGAACCATCTCGATCACATCACCTATAAAAAAACGCTTCAATATAGGTTCAGTCATTTGGTAGTTACAATCCTCACCCTCCTCTTATTATAGCTAAGAACCATCTCGATCACATCAGCTTTAAAACAGAAAAAAAACGCATCAAAATCGGTCCATTCGTTTGGGGGCTACTATACCACAGACAGACACAATGATACATACACACACACTCTAAAACTATAACACCCCTCTCTTTTAACTTCAGGGGTTAAAAAACGCATCAAGCTGCCTTGTTTCGAAAGTTTGGTTGTTTCTCTCAGATATTTCTATGCAGTCCTTACTGCCAGCAGTTACAATCTAGTGAAGCCAGCTTATTCTAACGACTCGTGTGGGTGGTTTAACGTCCCACTAATAAAGTTAGTTGTTTAAGTAAACTTCTGTAAAGGAGTAATAGTGGCTTTATATTCAATCCTTCTTTGTGTCCGTGGTATTGGAAGAAGTTTTCAACACATTAAGAAGTTTTATTTCAAAAATGTCTATTAGGAGTTAACCTTGACAAAGTCATTGGCACGGCTCCCGCAAAGTGGTGTAGAATTACGCGAAAAGAAGAGGCATTTGAGGATGTGTGCGTGAACGATGTGTCATCGAATTTTTAAATCACATTTGATGCGTTGATCATCTGCTACCACATTTTAACCACGTGAGCAGTGCAAGCAAAAATCTCTTTGCTTGTAAAATTTGAATTAACGTCATTAATCTTAACGCCCTAATCATTTAAGACAAGAATGTTTAAAAAATACGGATCCCACACCGCCAAATCGAAACTGAAGCACCCAAGATATGCCGATCCGCTCGTACGCACACATTAAGGCCGGGCTCCAAGGTTACATTTTCCCACCTCCCCAACACTCTGCCAACCGCTACCCGCAATAAGCACTGAAGTGCCTGCGTAACAAGGTTGAATATCGCGAGCGCTGTTTGAACACACAATTTAGCTCGGAACTAAATGACGTATGTCTCAAAAGTTATTTATTTTATTGGCAGGCTAATAATTTAGGTAGGTAAATTTTGTCTAAGCATTAGATAGTAAACTAAATTTTCTTGCTGTGGAATTTATTTTAGAGATAAAACTTAAGCCGTTGAGTAGAAAAATGAAAATATTACCGAAAATAACGTAACTTTTTATAAGAAAATGTATCGAATGAAATTCTGTTAATCATGTTTTTGTCTTGGTCTTAGAGATATAAAGATCTCAATCAAGAACAGCGAAAACCTTGTTAAATTCTGTCAAGTTGTTATGAAAATTTTAAAACTATGCGCAGTATTTTGAGATGAAATTGTGTATCAACCACAAAAGACCACAAATTATCTACTCACGCACATGTGTTTGTTTAGCGGCATGGAATCCGTATTTTTTTAAACATTCTTGATTTTTGATAGAAATACGGAACCCTAATATAATAAAAAGCCGTTAAAAAAGATTATATTTTATTTTTTAATCATAGTCAACTATTCCAACTTCCCTAAATGTGATGACTGGTTTCAACTCAAAAGCAATTAAAATCAAGTACAAACGATTATTACAATTACTGAACATGCCACTCAAACTAAACTTCACTAAGCCAAAGACCACCACAAATTAAGCCTGACCAAGTTGCACATGTGACTGCAATAACTGGAAGACAGACCACGGCTAACTTTGTGTCATTGGAGTAAGATTCAAAATAGTACTACGTAGATGTGCTTAAAGTTTGGTATGTTTCGTCTTCGCCTTTATCCCCTTCCAATAAGAGCTAGATTTCGTTGATCTCTCTTAGGTACGCCTAGTAAATGTAGTGCTCATAGTGCGCCGGGTTTAGGCAAGAGATGACGCCTTAATGCAAATGGAACAAGAGCTAGATTCGATTGCTACCTTTCCAGTACAGCTTTAATTGATTGCAGCCCACGGGATATGGGACCGCAAATGTGTACGTTAGTGTAACTTGACTAAGTTGACACAATTTGTGTTACGTCGTCGGAGTAACGTTAATAGATTTTTGTTGTTAGAATAATCCATTAGCATTCATGGCTGCAGCGTTGATGATCTTGCTATAAATAATCTGGGAAGTATGTTTTGTGCAGTAATAGTAATAAGCATTTTACATAATGAAAAATGCCCAGAGAAACGCATAGAGCGGATAGGATTTGTGAGGTTGAAAGCAATTCCCGAATTCTGGAGTTATTTTTTTGCCCTTGAAATGGGGAACCAGAACAGCTGATGCAGATACACTGATAAAAAGTACTACAAGAAGTTACCAGTGTCAAATTTGCTTCTTCTTTATAAGCGTGTAGTAAGTTTTAATAGAAGCTGCGACCTGCTGTAAAGGAGATGTCAATTTAATTTTATCTTGCATTAAATGGTTCATTTTTGCGTGGGTTTTGATAGAATTTAATGCTAATAAGTGCTAACTGACCTCTCCGGGTACGGCAGTAGGTCTTCGGGGAAACTAAATGACCAACGTAATATGCCAACACAATCTTTAACTGACTACTTCTTGCCTTCTAGATGGATTTGATGTAACTTACAATCTCAACGCAGAACCAGATTTCAATTGGGTACAGCCCGTTAGGTCAACTTAAAACTCGGCAGGCCGGTTTGAGAGACCTACTTTCTGACTCGATTTATGCGAATTACGAACACTGGAAATGAAACTGCATTACTGAAATGGATACAGATTTAAAAACTAGCCGAGAGTTGGTTGAAATGTGAATGTATGGTGTTATTGTAATGAATTATTTTTGGGAGTTTAGGTAATATTTTCGACTGGTTGTATTCCACTGATCTCACACACAGTATTTTTCGTTGTGATTTTTCATTGTGATTGTACTATTTTCAATGAATCAATTATTTATCTGTTTTTAGCGCAGCTATTAACTGATAAAATAGCCTGCGTTGCAGGACCCAAGTAAACTAGACAAAATCTACTACTGTACGCATTTTGATACAACTTGGAATATTGTATTTTATACTACTATTAACAGCTGTCAAATATTTTTTCAACGATTGCTCGGCTTCTACTCATCTGGTTGAGATACGAAGTACACCAGATTTAAAGTCAAACCGACTCTCCAAACGCGTTTTAAGCGGTCCAGTACATTGCACGTGATGCGAGAACATACAGAAAGACAGACAGACACCATATAAACAAAACTTGTTGAGTATAGCTTATTTGAAGTCCGCTAGCCAGACCATTTTTTAATTTAACTTTTGATACGAAATGCTTTAATGTACCTGAGCATCTAGATGACCACAGAATAAATAATATGACCTGACGAGAAGGTAAGCGCCTCGCGTGCTAGTAATAACTGCAGTGTCAATCCAGCACCAAGTCCTTCCAGACTAGATTCTTTGCAAATGTACGTTCCTAGCTGTGTTTTAAGTAGTACTTACTAATTGAAATCTGCGTTTCGATCGATGCGCTCTGTATTGTTGTATGCACAGTCAAGCCTGGAAGATTGATGATGATGGATCTAGGTTTGATGGGCCTGTAGTTTGATGGTTCCGGCGTTTGGAAGATACGATCTATTCTGTGGACTATATCTGACTACCATTGGAGTTAATGGAGGAACAAACATAGGAGCGAAGATGTTTAACTATCCAAAATTGTCCTTATTAAGATAGAGGCGGACGAAGAAGGTTTATGGCCTTCAATAGGTTGAGTGAGGTGCCAAGCTGGCAGTGTTATAATTTCAATTTTGATACCATACATCGACTTCAGAATGCAAATAGTACAACAGTTTTCAAAACAAAATTGAAAAACTGGCTAATCCAAAAGGCATATTACTCCTGTCAAGAGTTCAGGGACACTAAATTAATATAATTGTGGCAAAATGTTAATTTTTTATCATACATGGCTGTATTTTAATATAATAATAATAATTATTAATAATTATTCAACTTTATTTAACTTTTATATTGTGACTTGTAACGAAAAATTAGCAATACAATTATGTGTCTTCTAATAATGGATTCATAAAAAAAACTACTAAACCAATTTTAATGAAATTTATATGGGACCACACTTTGAGAAAACTATTTTAAAAATGAAAAATAACATCAAAAAATATATTATATGTTATCCATACCGATATACTATATAAGTGAAACGTTGTCTGACTGTCTGTTTGTTTGTTTATTTGGGGGAGCTTTCACGCGATAACGGCTGGACGGATTTTGATAAAATTTGGAATGGAGAGAGCTTATACCCTGGAATAAAATATTGGATTCTTTTTATCCCGGAAAATTGTAAGTTTACACGGGAAACTGGAAAATGTTGATTACTCGCTGTAAGGAACGGTTGCCATGGAGACGAAATAACAAGTCTGTCAAAAAACATCAAGAGCATTGATGCTACACCAACTTTTGCTTTGGTTTTTAATATCCTAGAACATAACCGTTTCTTCGTCCGCGCGGACGAAGCCGCGGCCGGGAAAGCTAGTTTGTGATATTTGTGAACATACAATCAACAACAAAAAAATATAGTCGAATTAATAAGCTCAGTCCTCTTCTTGGAAACAGTTCTTTTTAAACTATCCTGGTAAATTAGAAGCGGGATATATTATACCATGTATTTTATTTATGGCGCCTGCAACGGAGCCGAAATATCGAAAACTCAAAACAAATAAAATACGTGGTTAGTTGTTTGTCGTACGAGGAAGTGCTGGCTTCTGCTGTCAGAGCTTGTCCTGCCGCCCGAGGGCCTCTGACATGGCTTAAAGGCTTAACGAATACATGGTAAATATCCCGTTACTAGATTTACATATAAGTCTACAGTTATCAGTCCGAACTTTAAGAGTTGGCAAATATTAATACAAAAAATACATTTCTACTCTCAAAGTCCTGTCAAACTTTTAGCAAACATTTTTAGAAACATCGATTTTCAAGTGCTCCAATTTAACTGAACAGAAAGAAATATATTATATGAGTATTCCATCGACTGAAAGTTTCCAACATAATTTACATATCTAATGAATAATTCAAACAAGTCAATTCTATTGATCATGGAACGCTCTGCTCAGTTTATTGGGAATGTAAGCTTCAGTCGGAAGTAACTTTATCGACTAAAAATATAAAGGGATCTCTTGGCAGCTATTATAACCGTTAAAAATGCATTGTGTTCTTAGAATTCCATAGCAGGTTTTCAAACGTATTAAAATATTCATTCAAGGAATCTAGAAAAAAAAACTGCATAACACCAATTAAAACAGTTAAAAAAAAGTTTTCACTAATTTACTTCTTATCTTAGACACAAACATTTATAAATTTTTTTTAAGAGCAACTTTAGGACCGACAAAAATGCCAAAAACTTTATTTTGTAATTTTATGCCATCAATCCACAGGGTCAATGAGATGATCATTTGTCTGTAGAAACGTTGTCTTTAATTATAGCCAAACCTCTTTTATTGGGGAGGCACATGTTCAGCTGTGGACCTATTCCGTCTGATGATGATGATGAAGATGATACCCCTTAGCCTGTCGTATGTTTAGTTGTAAGTAAAAAACCTGACACCTACCATTAACTCGCAACTTGAGTCTCGATGGATAATAATATAAACTCGGCGTCGTTAATAGTTCCGGGCAAGTTACTGTCTATCCTAAAACAGCAAGCTATTTTAAACAAGAACAGCCCTCCACATTTCATACAGTTGATGAGAATTAAACGCTCATATCCATAGTTAATGCAAGCTAAACAGAATCTCCGCGATACATTTGCCCTGAGGCGGTGGGCTAATTGAATTTGCCAGGACCTCGCGTCTGGCCGTGGACGACGGAGTAAGGTCAGAATGTGTAGAGAATTCAGTTGAAATGGAAAACTGATAGGAATAATAACTACTAGAAATGGTAAAGAAAATATGTGAACTGGGCAGGAGCAGAAACCGGACATAGGTTAAAACAATTCTTTAGAACGATATAAATAAAGTGCGACCGTGTAATAGTTTTTGAGAAACAAAAAAGGGAACATTTAAAGTGTATATGTACAAACGTAATATATTATCGAATAAGAAAATGTATATAAAATCATCAATATACAATCACGAAATATAATAAAACAACGTAACCAAACCAATCGCGAGTTTTTATTTCAGAATCTACTGAACCGATTTTGTTCTGGTTTTCAATTATTATGCATCGTTGATTTCTGAAGATCGTTTCTCCATAAGAAGCTGGGTCAGGTCGCTAGTTCTGCAATATATTCGAAACCGAGACGATAGAACAGCAGTAGAAAAGTTGGACGGAAAAATAACAGTCCGCAACAACAAAAGAACATGAAACGTGGGAAATAAGTTAAAAGAAGATCTCTACGTCCTCGCCGAGGGGGATGGAACTCAAATCAAAACATAAATTCAAAATGAAGCAACGGGCTTGTGCTTTGTAAAAATCTATTCGCAAAGAGAAATTCTGTTCGAATTGGAAACGCGTCGCCTGACACTAAACACAAGAACAACTGACGTATTGACAGCCAAAATGCGGACCCAGCCTAAACAGAAGTGCTACGCAAAATAAATACACTCGTGTTTACTTAAATACATAATGAGGAAAACATGGATTTGAAATTAGGAAATGCTAAGGCCATTTGAAGTCGCAATGTCTGGGTTTGTAGAAGTGTTATTATGATTTCTAAAACAAACATCAAGTTTAATGGCAAGAGTAAAATACATAGGGGAAATGAAAACAATATTAAATGAGGAAGCTTACAAAAAACACAATAGATAGCGAGAAAAATAAGCCTTTAACAGAAGCGTTAGACATCGATGTTACTAACGGTAATAGATACAATAGAATTAATACACAACAATTGAATACGATTATAGCAAACATACGGGGACGATCATCGTGAGGAAATAAATAGCAGGAAGAAAGCAGAAAGTGACCAAATGTTAATCCCAATACTGTGATTACCGCAGAATACAGGATATGAGGAGTTTCAGGAAATTCGGAAAACCATACTATAAGTACCCATAATCAGAAAAAACGAAGTTTCTTACTACAAAGGCAACAATGAAAGAAGTGTAAGTAAAATTAAAGTAAAAACAGACGTTATGACTATGTAATATTTACAATAAATAATTATGCTAATGAAATTGATGAAGATGACAAATAATATAAATGCGAATACATACCACGAGTGCGTGTCGCACCCGTCTTTCCGCCGCGGCGTATGGCTCCCTATTATGCTGCAGGATGCGACCTAGAACAAGAACAAAACATATTTAGAACAAAACATTTCATAACAGCGCATGTTTCAGAACAGAAAACATTTCCCCTGTGAAAGTCATTAGGCATTTACGAAGGTAAACTAAATTTTAACTACTCAAAACCAACACTACACTCGAGCCGTTCTATTTTAATCAATTCAAAGCGAACTCGAACGTCTGGAATCCGAGAGCTCCAGGGGGGTCGTGCTTCCGCATCTTGAATAGCTGCTTAATGATTAAGCAAAGGCAAGGACTTAAATAGGCCTATCGGATTACAGATTCTCCTGAATTGCGCTTCCGTAACTCGAAACATTTGTGGTTTGTTTGACATACACCACATGCGGGCTTTTTGGTAGCAGCGACATTTAAAACAGTTTTATTGGTAGCTGTTTTAGATAACTGTCAGCAGAAAGGGTTTTACGGTTTTACAATCGACTTATTTGTATTCCATCGATGCGTTCCCGAGTTCCTACTTTACATTCAATGTTTTTTTAATGGCTAGGCTTGGCTCGCAACCGTTTAAACGACATGTTTTACGGCTTCATTTATTCCGCGTAGAATAGACACAAAGATCCATTTGCTGAGAGCTCCATCTGCGCTGCAGCATTTCTCGCGAGTCTCGAAACAAAGACACAAATGAGCTTCAAATGACTAATTACGAAGCTCGAATTGTCCGTATTCGAAGTAACGGCACGTTGAGACTGCACCGGATGCAGTTCCCGGTATAAAACCCATACTATTCTTGTACGAGGGGTCTGCGGCGTATTGTCCGTATCTCCGTATGGTCATCGTGTACGCACGACTGAATACCCCTTTCTTTGTGTTGCCCTCGTACTTTGAATGAGTTGAATTCGCCATGACCTATTTCTTTTCACAGCCATAATCTCGTTTTTGCAGTTCAGAAAATGCTAAAGAGACAAGGCTTGAAAAGAACTGGAGGAGACAATAGAACTCCAATAATAATTTATGCAAACATTTTTCACAACTCACACAGGACGTGTCACAACAACTTCAAAGTCTTTTTAATAGTTTAAAAGCGAAATAGCCTCAGCCGACCGACCAACCGACCCGAGAGAATTTCCACGAAACCGAATTCCATTTACATATCTAACTCAATTCATTTCGTAGTAGTGGTGGCATTATTTAGCCGGGACCCGTAAAGAGCGGGTAAAGCGAGAGGAGTACGGAAGCGGTGGCTTAAAGGAAGCTCAGACCGTAACGTTCCTATTTAGGACAGTGTATAGGGTTCCATATCCGCAAACGGTGGATTAAGAGACGTTTCGCATACCTCACGTATCCCAGCTTAAAATGAATTTGAGTTGAGAGAAGTGTAGACCGCACAGTGGCATCCATTATCCATTCCAATTCTGACATTCGATTTGCTGCAGCTGTGCATTTTGGTACAAAATAAAAACAGCGCGGTTAGTTCAAGCCCGGCGGGATGTTTAAACGAAACTGTCGCAGCGTCAAGAGAGCTATTGTCATGGAATAAAACCGGAGAAATAAATTCCCCTTTCATTCTGGACGTTGCATACCCAGCACAGTACTATCTTTTATAACGAAACTTACAAGTAACTTAATTGAAATCAACATCATCCATGCTCCAAAAAAATTAAACGAAATAACTTATCATCAAAGTCGGTTTTGGCATCCTATCAAACGATTACATCATCGGAGACTCGCAGAGCCACTTGTGGTGACCTCGAAAATTTTATACCGAATAAGCCCCAGGTTTTTATCTTTTTATGTTATCTTAACGCCCTTAAGAACTTACTCTAGGGCGAGTACACAAAAAGGAGAGGTCGGAGGGTAAATAAGCAATAAGGTCGGCGTCTTGGGGCTGACGGACGAGTAAATATTTGCCAAATGTCGTGCGGTGACGCATTACCGGAGCACACAGCACTCCATGTTTGTTTTGGAACGCACTTTTACTGGGTAATTAGACGTGCTCTTACGGGCGAGTAGTGAGGGAGACACACTCCTTAAAAATCTAGCTGAAAATCAAACTTTTACTAAATTCCCCTGCCAGTAAATATTATCATAATTTTCGCCGATATTTCACGTGTGTAAAATTAAACAAATAAAATAGGAGCGCAAGGTTATTATGAATTATGTTTAACATATATTTTTTCTTCCTTATCTTTATTGTAGCATGTATTTACATATATGGGTAGGCAAACATAATGTTATCACAGTCACCGTTCATTCTACACAATCACGGAGGTGTAAAAATAAATGTAGCGAAGATCATAAAAAACGTCACGTTTTGAAGACATAACGTCGTTTTGACGTTATGTCTTCAAAACTTCTGCATTCGATTTATATTTGGTTTGCGCAAATATGATCATGTCTCTGAATTTCGCACTAAGCTCAAGTGGCTTCCAATACGCCTCCGCCGGAATGCTCATATACTCTCTATTCTTTATACAGTTTTGTTTAATCCCTCCTCCCCGCGATATCTTATGGAACGTTTTAATTTCCTGTCTGATTCTAACAAGTTGTCACTCAGGTCATCAGAAAATTTAGCTTTGTTGATCCCTCTACATAGAAGCTCTTTTTATGGCAGTTCATTTACCATCCAAGCAGTTCGCCTATGGAACGCTCTGCCAGTTACTATAAGGCGAGCCCAGTCACTCCCTGTTTTTAAACTTCAAGTAAAGAAGTTTTATCTCTCTAATTAATATCACTTCTTGCTATTTTGTTGTTATTCTGTTGTGGTTTCACTGTATATTATTTTTATTATGTTTGTATATATTTTGTAAATGTATATGTAGTAAATGTAATTTATTATAATGTATATACTATGTATATGGATATATATTTATATATGTATATGGATATATATTTATATATATATATATATATATATATATATATATTTATGTGTAGGTATATTGGAATATATGTGTATATATGTTTATTCATTGTATTCAGTTTTTATTATTTATTTGTTAGATTATAATGCACCACCGTCTTTGCCGTATATTAATTCCTTTCCATCCAAAGGTTGTCTGGAAGAGATCGCTTTTTAGCGATAAGACCGCCCATTGTCCCATTTATTTTGTATAAATGTTTTAGTTATTATTGTATTTTTTGTTCTATGTGGTGTAAAATAAAGAGTTATCTATCTATCTATCTATCATAAAAAAACATTCTCAAATTCTAGCTTTACTGTACTTATTGTAACCCACCTTATAATTTTATTATTATAAACAACCCGTTACAATATTACTACATATTAGGTTTATTAATTTTTTGGTTTCGTTGGCACAATCTTCTAAATTTTAATTTAGCCCTGCTGTTATTTTCGACGCACATTTAACATTAGTCTGTCTAGAATTAAGGTTAGGTATATTTTAAATTATTTTATTCAATTTTGCTGGCATCTACTAGCTGCCCCACGCCTAATCGTCAACTAACGCTAATCAATCATTAAGTTGTTTAAATCCATACAAAAGAAGCGAAGCATTCTTGATTAGCGTTAATTGTCGATTGTGAGTGCGGCAATAGATAAATGTCTAAATGGAATTCTAATCTATTTTTGCCTTAAATCGTACTATCATTTAATTCTGTTCTAAAATGACAACATTTTAGTTAATTCCTCTCAATCGATTTGTTGTAAAGGGATAAACAATAACTTCAGGGATGTCAAATTTACTTTTATTTCAGTTTGTGCGCCAACAAAATTGGCACATTTTTTAACTAATATTACTAATATATAACACATTGTTCTTTGCAAGGAACGATTAATACAAAAAAGCGATAAACTAACTTCACGCACACAAATAAGCAGCTAGAGCCATTTCCGTTTGCATGACATTGCTGATAAACTTATAAAACTGAACAAATACTGTAACAATGTACTTGTATGTGTTGTGTAAAAACCGTGAAACATTCTGAAAGTCGTTACTATGCTAGGAGGTATTAATACCTACAGACTTAGGTACACTTGAAATCGTGAGAAGCATCACTGCTGAACAAAGACCTCCCCCATAATAGGGAGAGGAGGGGGGATTGCAAAAATCAGATTAATCCAATCCATTCCGATTCCCCATCACCTATCCATCACCGTACGACTAGACGATCGGCAAAGCGCCCCACCCTTTTATGTTAGATATACCTCGCACAAGAACGAAACGTTACGCTTCTTCATTTATTATAAGAACTGCAAAGGAGTGGAATGCTCTGCCTTCGTCAGTTTCCTCAGGTGAGATCGTAGTCAAACGATTACCTAGTCCAGAATAATAATAAAAACACTACGCTTGGCAGGCGTCTAGGTAGTTGTGATAAATGATAGTTCACAGGAAAATGCTGGTGCCCATGTCTTGAATTCCGTTTCCTGGTTAAGATGGATGAACCGATCATAATAATAAACCATAGACATCGCAAGGGACTAGGAAACCCTAGAGCGAATAGTTATAGTAGAAAATAGGTGAAGCCCTTATTTGTAATAGTGGTATTAGAGGTTTTGGCCACGAATCGGTATGTATCACAAAAAATATACATAAAGAACGGATTTTTGAGAAGGGGCAGACCTTAACCGTTGTAGCTTCAGGAAAGGGTGTATTCGAACGATGTTTGAATTTTATTTATTCATCCACGTTAATTTCCTACAAAATGTATAAGAAAAGTTTTTAACGAATTCTCGCTTTTCTAGACCTGCCCCTACCATTACTGTGCGGTCTCGAGAATCCACCCTGTATACAATATGAGTATAAAGAGAGAGTTTTTTAATAGGGATCTCTATGGCAGGTAGGTATGATAATCGTTATAGGTAGCAAAATGTATTAAAAATGATGATTGTAAGAAATCTATCTAGAGGTTTCAAACATATTAATAAATAACTAATAATCAATTAAATGTGTTTTTTCCTCGAAAATGGATTCTGCTGCTTATAATGAACAAAAAGTTGGAAGCATTTTTTTTTCTGATGTTGCTGCTACTCTATGAAAATTCTAACTTTTTTAGTTTCATACGTTAAGTTAACTCAAACTGTATACTAAAAATAAACGTTATGAACGAAAATACAAATTAAATTTGTACTCAATACATTTGTAATTATAATAATACAGTATGTTTATGTTTATCTGGATGTGGAGAGCTGAAGACCGAGCTCAGTGGCGTGCATTAGGAAAGGCCTAGCAGTGGACAAATTGTGGTACAGAGACCACATATTGTAAAGTTGTGGTTGCATACATGATTCATTGTGATAAAACATGGTTCCATTTAGAAAATAAATAATACCTACTATTTAACATAATGACGCATTTAACGTTAACAGCTCTAAGTATGTGATATAATAGTACTACGTATAGTGATATGACTAATATGTTCTAAGAGTTTGATTAAGTTTTCTATATAAAGTCACTAAATAATGGCATTGTAAAATGATTCAACAAAATAGATAATTAACGTGCCTTCTTAATTTTTGTGTTTTTGCTTTAATATTATTTATAATGTGCTCTACTAAGCGCCATTTATCAGGGCCCCAAGTCTGTTAGCTATTGAACTGTGATAGCGCAAGTAGATTGCATTGCAATCGCCGATTTTGACAGTTTTCGTAGTCTGCTCGCTATTTAGAGCTGTGTTCACTTACACGCTCGAATCATCCGTGCGATTATCGCTCGATCATCCGGAGATAGTGAACGATTTTGGACGTCCACATACAACTGACAACTGTCAAGTGTCAGTTTCATACTATTCCTCCCCTCCACTACTATTTTTCGGATGGCCCAGGCGAACGCCCGGACGACGATTTCGAGTGTACGCGCGGGTGATCCGTGCGTCCTCGAACGTTTATGTGTACGGGCCCTAGGCTCGATGGCGATCGTTCTGCGTTGCTTAAGCTATGAAACTGCAAACTTGATTAAGCAGACTACCTTTGACACAGTCCAATCGCAGAGGTATCGCAGTGGGAAGGCTTATTGTCAATAGCTAACACACTTCGGACCCTGGGCTCTTCGACTATTAAATATAATCAGCGCTGAGCACAGTGATTTTGTCATGTTCACAACTATTTTGTTTGTCTGTGCTTTGATGAAATTCAGTAATACTGCCATGTAACTCGTACGCCCGTACGTTGGTCATAATCATAATTTAATATAAAAATATTTGCTAATACATTTTGATAGTTGAATTATCTTCATTGTACAAAACTTAGTTACTTATTTTTGTTATATTATACTTGTAAGTATAGAAGATAGCTTCTATACTACGAGTTTCTTATCTCTTAGAATTTTCCGTCCTTTATACCTACACTCGACCAGAATTCTTCTTTTTAAATCTCGATTTTTGGGGCGCGCCAATTAGCAGACCTTTGGCAAATCGTAGGCGGGATGTTGAAAGACATCATTTTGGAATTGTGTAGGCGCAACGCAAGTTGCTAAATAAGCGTGGTTTCCGCCTAAATCAATGTTATGACAGACATTAACGGTTTCGTCGTTAATCCCAGAGATACCATCAAAAAAACTGTTTGAAAACCGCCAGTACGAATTCTAGGCGTAATTGCACCGTTTAATCTCCCGGTGTGTTTGTGTTGCGCAAATTACGGCCCTGAGCCAGGTCTATGATTACAAATTACAATCGCCTTGCGGTGTCGTTCGGTTATAGAATGCTGTGTGCAAACACCTTTAGCTATTCTTGTTACGTTGAATTATGTTTTTTGGGTGAACGGCGTTATTTAACCTGTATAGGGTAGTTGTTACACAATACTATTAAGAGGATTTTGGTATATTCCTTACTCGCGACATTACTGATTCGTGTGTAAGTATTGCGATAAAAAAGACCGGAACAATTTTGTAGAGAAAAATCATGTTTGTTTCTTTATCGGAAATAAGTTTTGATCATAGAGCTGTTGACATTTCTTTATGTCCTAGTCATTAGTTTCAAGATAGCCTAGTGATATACAAGTGCGAGACTCCAATGATAATGGGTTCGGTCCTCGGCTACCAATGAAATGCCTCAGAGGGCACGTTAAATTGTCGATCCCGGCTGTTATTGATTAACATTAATCGTTAAGTCATGTCACCTCTGGCGGCCTGGACTACCTCATACGATAAGCAAGCAATTAGTGCCAACAGATACTTTGCAATCAAATAGGTATTGTCAGAAAAGCCATCGATATACAGTATCACGAACACCTGACCCGAATTCAGAACCGTCTTACCATCCGAATACCTTATCGAGGCTTTGGAGGCCGAAGTAAAAAATATGCAGATTGCAGACGTGAGTCAGGCTGCAAGCGAACAGGGCAGGGCGATGATGTCACCGCTGTGACGTCATCGCGTCACTACCATGGGCGCTCGTGGCAGCCTCATTGCCGCTAATGAATAATTCACTCTTAATATCAATCCAAAGGTCAAACGTTTCGAATAACTTTATCATAGTTTAAATGGAGTAGGGGTTGGAAACTTGGAATAAATATCGGAACATTTTATTGGCATTGAAATGTTCGTTCCTATAATATTTAATATGATACAATAAGACAAATAAATAAATAAATAAATATTCGATTACTCTATCTCGCCTGACCTCTTCGACAAACAGCCCGAGATCGATCGATGTGGAACGTGTGGAAGACAAAATCGGATGAGTCACATCTCCAGTAGGTACCCCCGCCCTGGTTGGCTCGATGTATAATTATTGTGTCTAGACTCCCGGCGCCAGGCCTCGTCTTTGGTGATACTACACAATTTTCTCATATGTCGAAATTCGGCAATGAGGTTAAGAGGGTTATTATATCATCAGAGCACCGTGGGAAAAGTCAAGCGGAGCATGAGAGTACTCACCTGAAAGCACCACCAGTGCAGTAACAAGAGAAGAGAGTGCACAGGACGGAAAACGCGAAGAGGTGACGTTCCCAGAGAAGCTCCTATCTCCATATCACTTCACGGGAGCACCTAATTGTCCTCTAATGCGGGGCGCCTCGCACATCGCTAAAGGCGACATCGGTACTTCCTTTCAGGCGTTTAATTCGCCACTTAATACATCAGGCACTTGACTCATAATTGGTTGTGAATTTTCGCGCGGTACCAAGGGGGCACACATTATATTATGGAATAGTAACGGGGACACGTGCTCTCGCGGCAGAGAGGGACGGATTCACTGAACGTCCTTGGCGAGGGGGCGCGCGGGGCGCCTGCGGCATCAGACGTTTCAATCATCCCCGGAGGGAGCGAGATGGAAGAGAGGGGGGCGCACGGGCGCGAACGAGAGGGGCGATGCCGTGCTATTGACCGGCTCGGAGACCACGCCCACCCGGGCTAGACACGAGCGCTGATGCTCCAAGTGAAAATCGACCGTCGGCCCGGGCAGACGCGGCAAAGCTGCTCAGCTGCACCATCAAGGTTACCCAATGTACTTGCGATGCACTTCCTCCACTCGGAACCGTACACCCTTTATGCACGCGCCTGATAAGTACCGATTCCGGCGACCCTCGCAACAATAGCCCAGGAATCCCAAGTAAAATCTACAAAGCTGGCTAGATCGTACGGTTCGATACACAGACTTGGCACGGAAACAATATAGGTTGCCAGAAAAGGACGTCAGCAGTCGCGGGAGTGAGAGGAGCCGAAAGAATAATCGACGCGGAATTACGACAACCAACACGGGGCTTTTCATTTTTAATTAAAACCCCACGCTACGGGATTGTGATGATTTTATGAGAGAAAACGGTCGAGAATAAGCTCTAGTTAAAATAGATGAATAAATCTGTAACATTGAAAAGTCATCGTCCGGATTACGTAACCTAAAATAGTTCTGCCGATTCTTATTGGACAAATGAGGAAAACGGGGCATTTAAGTCGCTAAAGTTATTTGTTCCTATAACTTTACTTGTAAATATGGAATAAGTAGGCAGAATTAAATAGCACTGAGCATTTATGGGCGTTCTAGTAATAAGATTACGTAACGTAACCGCCGTTGCGCTCACGGCCGCTTAGCTTTTCAAGGTTAAGCGGGTACCTACTATTGATCAACGCCCAAAATCCATTGAGACTTTTGAACATAATAAATCTATGGAAAGCAATTCTAATGAGAAAATCGCGGTTAATCCAAAAAAACGGGCCTTGTTAAAAAGTTTATAGCGTTAAAGTATGTGACGACGTCGATAACAATGTTCACGTTGTAACATTTTAGTTGGTCACGAGACAATAGAATTTTAACTAATCCAAACAAAAAAGTTATGGCAGTTTTTTTTTTTACCTATTTCTGCCAAACTGAAAGTCAGAAAGTTATCTAAATTGAACTAACGTTACATAAAAATATGACTTAGTGTAAACGGTCCATGAAAAAGTTTCATACATCATGCTCCGCGGGTCCATGAAGCAAAATTAAATAAAAATTGTAATTATGGCAGGCCAGTCGCACTCCGCAACAAGTACAAATATTATACCTACACTTCGCGGCCGCAATATTGCGGTTAATTCAGTAGAGTCATAGAGTGTCAAGCGTGCGCTCGATGAGTCGCGCGCCGTGTGCTTACGATAAACAATTGATTTATTGAGTGATTACCCACCTTCTTACGTAAAGTTTTTGTCAAATTTTATTCTTTTCTTAATTTATCAGTACCAAGAAGAAACCTAGAATGTACTGCATAGCATTCGGTCTGATAAGTCTCGTAAAATACCTACATACTGACATTTTATTACGTAGGTAGCCATTTCTTTTGTATTCATTATTAAGCATGGAATTCAGACAGGTACCTTTTATTCATCAAAGTGCAATACCTATTAAGTTATAATCAAATAATGAGGTACTAGGTCTATTCTGATAAGAATTTCATTATATGTAGTAAATAGAACTATCAACATTTATAATAATAAGTAATAAAATAATACATTATTACTTCATTGTTTATTCTGTTACAAAATCTAAGTCTTATCATATCACAGAATAATTACTAGTACCTAGTTATATCTTGATACAACCCTGCCCAGCAAAAAATGACAGAGCGATTCTGAATCGGTTAGAGCAATGGAAGCTCTCGCACGTTGTGATATGGTACATTCTAGCCTGCACGCAATGGGTGAGCGCCTTTTAGGCAAATATAATTGAAAATCGCAGCGCTGTGCGAGTTAAATTGCACTTTATTGCGTTGTAGCGAGAGTTTCTATGTATTTAAATGACTTTACTCAGTTATCCTTCTGTACTTGTACTATTATTTATTCTGTGACTATGGTCGCTTCAACCTTGGCCAACTTTAAATTCTGGTACAGACAGAAATTTAATGTTAATAATAAAAAAACTTTTCTTTTTTACAAAATACTATTTACCTATACCTATAAAACACTACCGTGAAAAACAAACCTATTGATTGCCTGACTGACAGAAAACGCACTAGAAATTTGGAGGAAATATTCCTTGCGTACCCTAGGGGTGAACCCGGCTGGCAAAATATGAACGCGGATGAAGTTGCGGGATGTAGCTATTTCTTGATATAAATTAAGATAGAAAACTATGTTTGTAAATCAGTCTTATTAATAGGTTAATATACTAAACAATGTAATTAACCGAACGAGCGCGAAGCGCAACCGAAGCGTCTCCGCTTCAGCTTGGACAAAAATTATTTCGTATGTTTCCGGGTGTCCGGCTGTTCTCCTCTACGGGTCGCATTTTTCAACCGATCTAGACGAAACTTGGTATACAGGATTGACTAATTTTTTGAATTTTTTAGTCGTCGGGGATTTTTGATTGGGGGGGTACTTCATCCAGAAAGGGGGCATCTGAATATCTTCGCTTAATTAAATCCGATTTCGATGGTTCTTTATTTAAATCCGATTTCGATAATTCTTTTTTTAATTGAAAGGTAGTAACTTCAACATGGTGTCATAAAAATTTGGTGAAGATCTGGTGAGGAACTTCGGCGTGATGAGCAGAATAGCTCCTCAAAATGCAGTAAATTGCCACTTGCTCACTTTTAGGGTTTTTTACCAGTGGAATCATCCCTTCACCTACTAGGTGGGGATTGATGGAGTACCTTGGTTATTAATGTTAGTTTTACAATAAGGTAACTAGATGGCGCTACTGTGCACCACTAGATTGTGTGCATAAGTTGGTGCTCGAAAGGTCTACAGCTCACAGATCCACTAGTATATTAGAGAATTAACTAATAAAATACCAATTAAAAATATTTAGATTCTTAAAAATGGCAGCTTTACACAACCAAATAGCACCACTTTTCTGCTGATGTAGCTAGCCATCTTTGCTTCGACGGATGGAATAGTAGGTACAGGGTGAATCAAATCATTATAAACTTGCCTACAAATCAGCGAAGAGGTAATAAATGATGTAGTTTTAATTGTTATATTTTAATATACAGTTTTAATTATTCTATGCCCAAATAAAAGTAGGTAGATCTTTGCATACAAATCAAAGTATTAATAAATATATTTATAGTAAGTATGTTGATGCTGGCGCTACTTCAAATAACATTCATGGACTCTGGGAAAAAGTTGTTTACATGAAAAAGTGCAATATTTTTTTTGAAGGTCCGCGGAGAATAATTTTTGGGCCCAATTACACTATGCCAAAAAAAAACAACTCAATGAAAATGCATTAAAAATGTGGTTCTTAGATTAGTTTCTATCTATCATTGGTCTGACTTTCAGTTTGGCGGAAGTAACCTACATATTTTATGTTCGATCATTACCATTTCTGTCCATCCAAAGGTTGTCTGGAAGAGATCGCTCTTAGCGATAAGACCGCCCATTGTGCCGTATTTTAAAAATAAGTTATTGTATTTGTTCCTTGTATGGTGTAATAAAGTGTTTATTATTATTATTATTACCACAAAGTAACGCCTCAGTCTATCAACTATCTCAATACGAAACTATCAAGAGTTTTGATCATCTGGAATTCTGTCAAAGTATCGAAGATTAAACACTCAAATTAAACATAACACTTCGAAGGAAGTTTTTAAAAGCAAAAGCTGTGAGGTCTTTGTTTTAGGTTCTTCGTCACTGTCGTCAGTCTCTTTTATAAAGCGTTTAAAGTGAGAAACAAAACCAATTTATTCAAGGTCTGACCTATTTATGAGATCGGCAACCGAAGTTTCTGAAATCGGTTACCGAGCATACCTCGTAAGGTTTTTAGAGGGTGGGGTGGGTTCCACCACTAGGTTTCGGTACACGCCTTGACCTGTGCTATTTCCGAGCACCGCGTGTTCAAAGGTAAAGACTGTACCCATATTATTTATGGGACTTTACGTAAATGAAGAAGACATGTGGATACCTTCACTTTTGTTTTTCGAATTCGAGAAATGATTTTTGATAAGCATGTATGAGGTATTTTCTTACAAGTTGAATAAATACTAACAAGACATAAGTTCAAAGGCTATAACCCGACTAAGGTCGGGTAAAAGATTGCCTATGACACTCTTGCGATCAAGACGAATTGATTGACACCTCGCTTGTCGATATCGAACCAATTGGTGCGACGCTATGGTGGAACATCCACATACCCACATACATACATACATACATACATATACTGTTAAACTCATTACCCTCCCCTTGCTTTTCTGTAAAAACACTTACTCAAAATCGGTTTCGTATGTATTGTCCTTGTTATTATAGTGATTACTATTGAGGCCTACCTCGTCGGATGTTATTATTATCCCTAACTATTTCGTCATTAGTCATAAGCAGGTAATCAAAACATAATACAAAATACACATAAAGAAATAGCCCTGGCAATACTGCTTTAGTAAATACTCAATACTAAGTTTAGACCAAGAATGCTTGAAAAATGATGGATTCCACACCGCCAAATCAAAAGTGAAGCACTCAAGATATGCGATCCGCTCGTACGCACAAGCCACACGCACACACTAACACCACATTATGCCGATCGGCCTCCACATCGCTGCAAGATCTCGACCGTGTTATTCCTGTTCATTCTATCAAGTTCTCACGGAAAATCAAAAACAATGCAGTTCAAATGTGATGAAGTTGTGTCAATCACAAACACTACAAATTATCCACTCACGGCCTGACAAACTCTGACACCAGAGCCATCACTTCCTCATACGACAAACAAAACAGAACAATCCTCTTTCGCAGCCGCCGTTCGGTATGCTTCACTGGTTTGTTTGGCTTTGTAGACTGTCTTTTTTGTAAACCTTCTTGGTTTATACATCCATGAATTCAGAAGCAAAAAGAGCAAGGAACTCTAAACATTTTGTTACAAGAAAAGTTGCCCCAGACTTTGTAAGTAAGTGAAGACCCTCCCCCCCAACTGTAATTTACTTTCATGACGGTAGTTTTATAAGGGCTGTAAAGCTGCATGAGAGATGGGAGAGCAATTCGAGTCACATTGTTCATTTTAATTGGGGAACTTTTAGCAATGATACTTAAGAGTTGTGATTTTGATGTGGGATTTTAGAAGAACATTGGAATGTTGCAGATTAACCGATATTTTTTTCTGTGGTACAATTTCATTATTGGAATATAAATCTTGGAAAACAGATTGGATTAATATGGACCATACTGAAGTTAGAAGAAATTGGTCAATACTTGTTTCACATTATCAGGACATTATTTCCTTTCTCACTCCTTTGTTTCTTTCCATCCAAAGGTTGACTGGAAGAGATCGCTTTTAGCGATGAGTCCGCCCGTTGTACTTTAGTCATAAGATTGTTCCCATTTGCTGTATATTTTTGTAAACTGGTGTATAATATAGTATTTACTATCTATCTATTACTTAATTATCAAAGGAAAACTAACGGCTACGTAAGTACAATAATGTATACAATATAAGTTAAACCGGCCAATTCCTAGTTTTCTCAAATATTATAGAACAAATAGATTGACATACACAGCAGATAAACGGACGAGCACATAAATAATAGCATAGATGTCATACAAACAAACAAGATTATAAAAGTAGATTAGGCAAGTTAAGTTTCAATCGCTTGAGTTTAAATGCGGATGTGTTAATAAGGTATATATCAATAAAGGTCTAGGGACTATAAATGTCTTTAGCGAGTGTGAATTACAACTTCTACATGCGCTTATCAAATAGTTACTTTTCCTGTTACAACTGCGCAGAGAAGATATGTATAAAGGTTCGAGTTTATGCCATTGAATAGTATTAGTGGATGGATTTTTGAGATTTATTTCATAGACCAAGAAGTCATCAGTCACGTCTAATCTAGACATTATACGAGAAGGAACATTCTTAATTTTTCGACGTGAACCACAATGTAGTAAAGTAACAATCGTAAACAAGAGCAACGATGAGCCAAGTTACCGAAGCATGGAAATAATTATGAGAATACCACTGCTAACACGAAGAGCTCTATATAGCAAGCAGAGAAAATAACAAGCATCCACGAAATGTCGAGAATAATGACTAAGATTGCTTGCAATCAAAATAGTTTAGCTGAACAACAATACATAGGTATATTATATCAATAGAGAAAACACAAGAACATGGTAATGAGCTAAAATAATAGCACATTGAAGCACTAAGTAGTTGTTTAATGATTGTAAACTTGGCAGGGAATGTGCTGTCGATTGTTGCGACTGTGTAACGTACCAGATTGTTTATTAGCTGATGCCGAACGTTTTGCTCCATGCGGGTCACTTAATTCGGAAGTAGGTCACGGATTTGCGAATTCGCCGTATCGCGCTAATGAGCCGAGAGGCGATGGGCAGCGGCCTCGAAATGAAACATTTTTGAAAGGATCACAGTCTGACCGCTTACGAGCCGACAGTCAGCGGCCAGCGTCGGCGACCCGTCACTGATGAAAGAACTCGTCGTTTTTCCGTAGCATCTACTGTATCTTCGTCAAATAAAAAATACGGCCCGTATTTTTGTTCAAAAGGCCCTCTCTAAATATTCTGCCAAATTGCTCAGACTACAGCCAATCGAAAGGCCCGCGAAACTAGCAGACTACTTATTGCCAGGTCGTAGCGATGCAAGTGTAATTGTGTACATTGGTATTGAGGACAAGATTGTGTACAAGTCTAAGACCTGAATTTTGATTCATGCTAATGGAGCTCGCCTGTCTGGCCACTGAAAGCGACTGTATAATGTAAATCAAACCAATTATTCTATGACGGATGTAAGTAAATTCATCACACACATCACACAAATCAAGAAGGTTTACCACACCGCCAAATCGAAAGTGAAGCACCCAATATATGCCGATACGCTCGTACGCACAAACCTGACGCACACCATGTTATGCCGATCGGCCGCCACAACGCAGCAAGATCTCGACCTTATTAGTCAAATTAATTCTGTTCGAAAAATCAAAAACAATGCAGTCTTTTGTGATGAAACATCACAAACTATCCACATCACAAACTATCCAATCACGCACAAATTCGCAATACCTTCTTGACGCAAATATTATAAAAATGCGAAAGTAACTCTCTGTTTGTTACATTTTCACAAATAAATGGCTCAATAGATAGATCTTGTTGAAATTTGCCAAGGAAATAGTGTGCATCATGACGAAGGACATGGACTTTTTACTTTTTACCCCGGGAAAATGTCCACAAGGGCGCAAGCCGCGTGTACGCAGCAAATATTTCAATAAAATGTCCACACGGGCGCAAGCCGCGGTACGCAGAAAATATTTCAATAAAATGTCCACAAGGGCGCAAGCCGCGTGTACGCAGCAAATATTTCAATAAAATGTCCACACGGGCGCAAGCCGCGGTACGCAGAAAATATTTCAATAAAATGTCCACAAGGGCGCAAGCCGCGTGTACGCAGCAAATATTTCAATAAAATGTCCACACGGGCGCAAGCCGCGGTACGCAGAAAATATTTCAATAAAATGTGCACACGGGCGCAAGCCGCGGTACGCAGCAAATATTTCAATAAAATGTCCACACGGGCGCAAGCCGCGGTACGCAGCAAATATTTCAATAAAATGTCCACACGGGCGCAAGCCGCGGTACGCAGCAAATAGTTCAATAAAATGTCCACACGGGCGCAAGCCGCGGTACGCAGCAAATATTTCAATAAAATGTCCACACGGGCGCAAGCCGCGGTACGCAGCAAATATTTCAATAAAATGTCCACACGGGCGCAAGCCGCGGTACGCAGCAAATATTTCATAAACAGTAAGTTGTTGTAAAGGAAGATGAAGTAACCAGTTCGTTGTTATCGACACTCAGATCGATTTTTTATCTGCTGTTTTCTTTGTTTCAAGAAGCGTAATTAGACGTTGATGGGTTTGATTAAGATAAGAAGATATCTGCAAAATACTAATGGAAACCAGTTTTATAGTCGCATTTGTAAGATTAACAATAGGAACATAGCAATATGCTAACATAACATTACTAAAGAGGAGATTTGATGGTTAAACTGTCAAATAAAAGGTTTTCTTGATATATGTTCAAAATTGATAATTTATAGTCAATTTGTTTTGAAGGGCAAAGCATTTTTTTCCAGTGACTGGTCTAGTAGAATAATCGAATAACTATACTCCTATCCCATGTGTAACAAACTATGAAAAAATGTTTGCTCCGACTGAATGTGTACTAATAAGTATACTCCTATCCCATGTGTAACAAACTATGAAAAAATGTTTGCTCCGATTGAATGTGTACTTATACAGCAAACGGCTGATGATGATGATGATAATGATGAATCATTTAGCGGTACTTCCTATTTTCTTAACAGAACTTTAATTCATCTCACAATAACGAAGTTACCATTTATTATTTCTTTATTCATCAAAGAGTCTTTATGTGTCCAGTGATTACTTAATTTAACGGCGCTTTTATGTCACGTCATAACTTTCTGGGGGGTTTTCAAGACAGCGAAAGGACAGTGATATCTCCTTAATTACACTTAAGGCAACCAAGTTTATGAAGGCGTAAGATCCTGATTGCCAAAATTGGCGTTTATGGCAGATCAAGAAAAAAAAGAGTAATTTAATAACTACTATAGGGTAGGCATATATAGTCACTTCTCCTTGGACAGCTTCAAGCCTGTAATTGCAGATGAACTTCAAAGGGTCGAGCGAGAGGAATAGCGATGTAAGTCCCCTACTTACTTATGGAAGAGCCATTTCGATTAGTAAATCTATCGGAATTAGTATGTAAATGCTAGATGAAACTGTAGCAGGTACCTCCTGAATACGTAAAGGTCCTAGAAAACAAAATTTAGACATTGTAGTACTAAATCTCTTACAGACAACTTGGGAATGAAATACATTAATTTAATGATATGGCAACTCGGACGTGAAATTCAATTTTATGATAGGATAAGATGGGAACAACTCAACCTAGTATGTACTACTGAGTTAATGTGCTATACGAGTACTTGTATAGGTAAAAGGTAAAACTCTTAAGTCATTAAATCTATAATGTACCTACTCCTGACCTTATCTAGGTAATTACTCGGACCAATCCCATAAAACTACAATTACTACGAACGTATTAAAAGCAGTTCCTGAAACCCATTTCATTCAAAAGCTTCACTAAGTTCAGCTTTGCCTGCGTGCTAACTTTTTACCACCCCCTTAGGAATGGAATTAAAAAAATCCTCCCTTTGTGCCTCTAGGATACTGAAGGAATATTTCCTCCATATTTCAAATGTCTAGTCAGTAGGTATGTTACAGTACTATTTTATACACGTAGGTAATAGGTATAGATAGATAGAAGATAGATAGTAACGAGTGAAGTACAGTATCTACGTAACAAAAGTGTTCGATATTATTTACACATAACGTGTTTGCATTTTTCGACTACATTTGTCTGATTTCTACAGATTGCACTAAGGACATACAATAACTATTAAAATCCACTAGCTTTCTCTTGCGACTTCGTCCGCGCGGACTATAGTTTAGCGAAAAAAAGCATCCTATGGTCTTTCTAGAAAATTAAAAACCAATGCAAAAGTATAGCACCAACGCTATTGATGCTTTTTGACAGACTTGTTATTATTTCGTTTCCATTGCTACCGTTCCTTACAGCGAGTAATCGTCATTTTCCAGTTTTCCCGTAGAAACCTACCATTTCCGGGATAAAAAGTATCCTATGTTGGTCTCTATATTGTACAGTACCTATTTACAAAGTTTCATCAAAATCAGATCAGCCGTTTGGCGTTAAAACTCCTCAAACAGACAACGTTTCACTTTTATATATTGATGTGGATTACTGCTCTATGGAGAGAATGCACAAGAAGTGATTCCCGCATCACCATTCCATCACGGGAAGAAAAAACGATCAGCAAAGCGGTTGCCTTTTATGGTAGAAATATCACGCATAAGAACGAAGCGTTTCACTTCTTCATTCATCATAAGAACTGCATAGGAGTGGAATGCTGTGCCCTCGTCAGTATTTCCGGTAAAATATAACCCAGGTGTGTTCAAGTCAAGAGTGAATAGGTATCTACTAGGCAAGCGTGCTACACCTTCGGCCACATCATCGCTTTCCATCAGGAGACTGAGACTGTGGTCAAACCTAGCTTATAAAAATAAAAAAACTTCGCCTGGCAGCTCCGCCCGCTTATGTACTACTGAGACATCAGGGTTGCCATTATCCTCATAATGCTAACGCTCCAGCTCTGAATAGTACACACCCGCCAGATATAGCCCCTAATAAGAAGCTAGTCCCACATTTCATAGCACCATGCCAGCCCTGTTCGCGTGTCACACAATTCAATAAGCGGCAACGCAAACTTACTGCCTCATTCATACCGAGTTAACAGCTGTGATGGGCCCACGACAATAGTGCCTAGCGCCGCCTGTCGCTACAATAGACTGATCTCAGATGATATCTGCTACAGAAACAGATTTAAACAAGCACAACACGACGGAGTGAAACGGGACTCTTTTGTGGGACTGCTTGACTGATGAGATGGATTTTGGAATGGAATGGTCTTGTTAAGGTTTACTTAATTTGTTTTGGTGATGATGTATGTACTTCTTTTCAACTTTGTGATTTTGTTTTACTTGCTGAAAGAAAAGTAGTGATAAAGATTAACTCTTTTATTTTTTCAAATGGTTCTGTTTGTTTTGTATAAAAGTTTGTTTTTACCAACTTCTATTACATCATGATTTTATCCTGGTGAGATCGCGGGCAAATACTAGCCTATACACAATGAATCAGCCCAAATTAAACATTTATATAGCCCCCGACCTCCCAACCCCCTATTATAAATTCAAATTCAATTTTATAGCTAAGAACCATCTCGATCACATCACCTTTAAAACAGAAAAAAACGCATCAAAATCGATCCATTCTTTTGGGAATTACGACGCTACAGACAGATACACTGATAAAGTGATACACACCCTCAACTTATAACAACCCTCTCTGTGTAGATCGAGGGTTAAAAGTCGGACTCGCACACAGAAGGTTCTGTACCACAACATGTCCTTTTTATTATTTGTTAATAACATTCACATATTCTGCTTAGTGATAAAGCACGGAACGGATCCTTAAAAAGTAGTACGTTAGGTACAAACCAGTACAACCAAATAACTACCATCTACAAACATAATTGAAAAATATCACAAACGAGCGGACAAATGAGGAAATCCTCTTCCAGATTAAAACTTTTTGACTTATCTACACCAATTTATCAACCGGGAACATTCGTCCCTCCTGAATATGTACCTAGGTGTTACAAGTTAATTTCATTTCGGATGACTTGGCCCAAGTCTATTAACATTTGTGTAGTCGTTTTCGGGGTCCATTCTGCCCTCATTGCGAAGTTTCATCTCCCTGAAGTCTTTTGATTGGTTAATCTTCTTACTGTCAAGGCGATTTGTACTCTCTTATTATACGCTCTGGTCCACTTTCTACCTCCCGGTATTGTCAAAGTTTCTGTTAAGATTGGCGCGGCATGTTTTAATAATTTTCATTTGGAATTGCTTTGAATGCTAGACTTATTATCATTTATTTTTAATCATTATAGTCTTTCACTATGAGCGATGATATGAATAGCATCAAACAAAGGTTCGGACCTCTGGGTAGGATTTAGTAGTTTTCCAAGAGGGAATAAGAAACCACGTACAAGTATCATAGTCTAATATGTGTTAAAATACATTTTATTTTGTTGAAATATTTTATAGTGAATCCCTAATTTTCTCTAATTTGTTTTATAACTAAGGTAGGTACATATTTACTTATAGATATTGTTGTTATTTTGTATATATATAGCCAATCTCTTTTACAAAACAATTATTGCACTATTTAAAAGGGACTTAATACCGCTGGGAACGTATTTTTTATTTAACGCCAAGATCGTTTCGAGGCAGTTGAATTGATCGTGGTCACGAAAATAACGTTCGTAAGACCCGAAAGTTTTAAATTGTTATAATTTACAAGACAAGTTAATTTATAAATTCTATCAACAAAACCTTGTATAATGTCGTCTGTTACCTATGATAAAACATTTTAATTCTTGTTTTAGTGAGTAAAGCACTTAAATGAGAAATGTGTGTCATTTGTATTTGTTCACTCGGTGTTTCAAGGGTGATGTTTATACATACATAGGTGTTCAAGATCTCTTGAGGCTATATTAATATCATCTCAGCTGGCTATTACCGTAGTCGATATTTTCTTGACTAAATGTATTTTCTTTTCTGTACAATTTTCACTAAAAGGAAAACTAGTTCAACAATTCTTACTAGTGGGCAGTATCTAGTCCTGTTTGACTTCTTCACAGGGGTAGGTACAGACGACGACATTCACTAAAAAAAATTCAAGTTCCTTAGTAAATGAAGGTGGAATATATCTTACATTTTAGTGAAACATGGAACAGGTAGTTAATTGTTACCTCTAAGTACGGCCACATCCCAACGAAACTTTAATGATCAATGCTATAATAATACAACCAAACTATGCTTTAACGGGGCAAGAACTAAGTTTTCAGCCGTTTGATAAATAGCACCATTCATCAAATCCTGTTACCTAATGCGAATCAGAATTCGGTCCCGCATCTATCGTTATAATAGCCCGCCCTTAGTTACGAGTATATTAAAAGTTAGGTACTTAAATTGCCGAATTTGCTAATTTACTTGTACAACGTTAGTCTAGTAATATGGATACAATTTCCAGTTTTTTTTTATAGCTACGGTTTGTTTGTTTGTCGTGTGAGACAGTGCTGGCCTCTAGTGTCAGAGTTTGTCCCGCCCGCCCAAGGGCCTCTGACATGACATAACGACTGCCATTAACACCATTGACATTGCCATTGACAATCAATAATAGCCGGGACCGACATCTTAACGTGCCCTCCAAAGTAAATCCGAATTTCAACGGCTACGGTTAGGTAATACTATTATTTATTCTGTGCTACGGTATTGAAATATCTGTGCATAAAAGATTCTGGTGAAGATAGCCAGAATGCAACGGTTTTAATAAAACGATAGTCGTCACTGCAAACTGTCTTCGCCGGCGTGCTGTGCATTTTAAATAAAGTAGGTGGTACTTACAAATCAAAACTACATATTTTTAAGTCCAGTGGGCTTTCAGTTAAAATGTTTTTTTTTAGAATAACATCTAAGTTTATCTGAGCTAACTTATGCCTGGTATCAATTCCTTTTAACGACAGATTCAAAGCATTGCTCGAAAAGATCTATTCATATTGGTTTCAACAGATGAAGTTGAAAGTTGAAATTCTAGGGTGGGTCGCTCCAGGAGCAACCTCGGGAGGTGGGGTATGCCCATAGACAACCGCATATTACTCCGTACTAGACAGGCTTTTGACTAACGTAGCAATGATAGCATTTGATTATAGCTATTTTGACGCTGATAGCAGTAGTTTGGCAGTAGTGAGGGTCCACGGAACTAACGTACTTGTATTATAATTTATTCTGTGCCTCACGTCAGGAAATGAAACAATGTAAATTTTAGTTCCATGGACCTTTGGTGGGGGCCCTTTGAATCAGCACAAACTCAAGTGTGGCAAAGTCAATCAATAGATATCGAGATCAGTGGTCACCAGATCAACAAGCACTACAATGCGCCTGTGGTGCCCCGGAACAAACCAATGAACATCTTCTCTGTTGCCTTTCTTGCACGAACAGCTGCAGCCAGCACAAGCCTCCGCAAATGCAGTCGACGACGTGTCGATTGCATTTGTGAACGTTTTCCTCGGCAGGACACATATTGTATCTATGTATAAGAACATCATCATCATCTGTTTTGTTTTTGATAAGTATCTAAAGTCTGTACAATAGAAGAAGATAAAATAGCCTACGGTATTCAAAATATGCTACTGAACAAGAATATAACCTTTTTTAAAAATGGTGTTTCTCTGTCTGTTTTTCTATTCGCGCATCACGTAAAAACTACTGACCGATTGCGATGCGGTTTTCACTGTTGGATACTTGGTACCTTAAATCCGATGATTAGAAACCAAGCAATCGATTAAAAACTATCTGACGGCTGAACGAAATTTGGTATTTTGTACTTTATAGGTAATTTTGATCCTAGTTACTTTACTTTTAACCGAGAGAAAAGACCAAGCGGGCAAAGCCGCGGGCAATAGTAGACAATATACCTAGACAACAAATATGCCATCGACACGACAGAAGTTGAAAACACGACACTATGAAATCGTATTCAGCGGCAATTTCTGTTATGAAAGCAATTCGGAGCTTTCGGGCGAATGTATCCCCAGACTACCTGCCGTTTTAATCGGAGCACATTAACCCACCTGCAATACGATTACGTCCTCATTACATCATGATCGTGTTGAACATTTTTGTTGGAGACGCTGTTGTTTGGACAACCGGACTGATGTAGAGCATGCAGGTTTTTGAAATGTTTATGTTTTTTATATTGGAATTTAGGATGCTAGTGTTTTATAATTAATAGGATTATTAGAGCAAGGATTGAGCTCTTTCTTCCGAGGTTTTAAAAATGCGATGGACTGATAAATGAGAGTATCGGATGCTTCTCCAGGCACAAAGAAAATTGCGCTTGCTGGCTTGTCGCATGAGTGCTAGCTTCTAGTTTCAGAGATTGACAATTTGTCAGGCCGCCGAAGAACCTCTGACATGGCAAAAAAATACCCTAAAAGCTTTAGAAAACTGAATCTTAAGCAGTTTATGAAAATGAATATTGGAACTAATAACATTTTAAGATAATGTTTAATATTATCTTTGTGTTACTAAGTATTTAGTCTTCCTTAAAACTCCATTGTTACAAGTTAATATGTGCGAACGATACGTCATCACAACTTCACAGCACAACCGAAGCGTAAAATAACAAAAAATACAACTGCTGAATAAGTAATTCCTGCAACAAAAATCTTGCCTAAATCCTAACACTTACGTTAAGCAAACGAAAAGTCACTGGATAAATTGAGTGCGTATTAAAAATATCATGAGGGAATCTGGAGGAGCGAGGGTCTTTAATAAATTATGAGTACTGAGCTCTCTCCGAGGCGAATATATCGGCTTGATACAACGCAAATAGCTCTCCGTTTGCCTACAATACGGAAACAGGAAACTGCTCTGCTCCTGCACCTACTTAGAAGCTGGCGACATCAACTTTTATATTATATACCTACTTTGATTGATGTACTTTATTTCCAATGAAGAATTTTTGTTAGTACTTATCATCAATTTAAAAATATGAGGACTTAGTTAAAGCTTTCTGAATATTATTTTAAAACATTGTTTGTTGGTCGTGTGAGGTAGTGCTGGACTCTGGTGTCAGAGTTTGTCAGGCCGCCCGAAGGCTGACATGGCTTAACGACTGATTTTAATCAATAACAGCCTGCTTCACGTGCCCTTCGAAGCACGGAGCGATGGAAAACCGCACATAACATAGAACAGTCATTGGTAGCCTAGGACCGAACCTGGTGTCGTTGGATTCTAAGTGCACTGTTGAACCGTTAGGCTACCATCGCTGTACATTAATAATGCAGAATATTAATCTACATTGAATGACATCAATCCATACCAATATATAAAAGTGAAACGTTGTCTGTTTGTTTGTATGTGGAGCTTTCACACGATAACGGCTGGCCGGATTTTGATGAAATTTAGAATGGAGACTGCTTATACCCTAGAATAAAACATAGGATAAGTATCCTATGTTTTATTCTAGGGTAACATAGGATAAGGAATCCAGGAAAATTTGAAAGTTTCCTAGGAAAAACTGGAAAATGTTGATTACTCACTGTAAGGAACGGTCGCCATCACAGAATGGTCTGTGATTGCCATGGAAACGAAATAACAAGTTTGTCAAAAAACATCAAGAGCATTGGGTGCTATACCTAAAGAGTATTCAAATGCTACACCTACTTATGCATTGGTTTTTAATATCCTAGAAGAAAATAGGATGCTTTTTTTCGCGATAAACAGTAGTCCGCGCGGACGAAGTCGCGGACGGGAAAACTAGTTATAAATTAAAGCACAGATAAAAGCTACTGCCCGAGTCTAGGAAAGTGAATGACCTTTTCTATAATCAATAGGCTTGCGTTTGATTTGATCACTTTTTTACCTGCCTGGCCTAGTGTTGAGTGGTGACTTGATGTGTGGAAAAGATGTAAGACGACCGAAGTGCTTGTCTATACTAATTAATATAACCAGAAAAGATTTGTATTTTTTTTTTGTATTTTTCGACAATAGAAAGCTACATACATTATTAGTGAGTAACAGGGCTATATACAGATTTTCAACAAAACAAAGTTCCCTACGAAAATTGTATTATAATGTACTTAACCCACGGTTTCAAAAATTTGCCTAGAAAAGTCATTACATTTGGCTCGCTAAATATATTGAAAAACTATTGATGATTCACAACATAATGTACTACATGTTTATTTATAGTACTTATCACTGTCCACAAAAAAGTCCGCGAGGCTATGTTTAACTATTATGGTTTAGCCACAATTTTTGTTCGAATTCGTCAATCAAAACACGGGTAGAACCTTGTACAAATAAAGATAAACTAAAGAGAACTACTCTTGCGAAGCCGGGGCGAGTCTCTAGTGCGGTAAAAGCTCTCATCTATAATATGCAATTGTCATCAGCATAACGTTAATATTAACTTATTTCATCGACTTATCCAAACCACTATCGGCCGTCCATTAATTACACATACATTAAACCATCCAAGAGCAAGTTTTGAAGTGGAGTCACGACATTGCCAAAGCGCGGTTTTTCTTATTACCCAACTTTCCGAGTTCCCGAACTGCAGTCTACGCTACTTCGGCAAGTTGTGAGGATTGCTTGTTAAATTATGAGTGGAAGCGTTGGAGTTTTACTAATATTGCGAATGAGACCAATCTCCCGAGCAACTTTTCATTCCGTCTCTACTAATATTGCGCCCGCCCGTTAAACCTGCAGGTTGTGTGCTCCCGTGGCACACATGGATGTCGCTTAACTAACGGGTACAGCACGAACAAGAAAATTCAAGAATTCGCTACTTACTGATATTTTGACGACAAATATGTAATATAATATAAAAAAGTGGTTTAATATATCAGACTGCAAGAGATCCGTCATTTATCATTTTCGGTTGTATGTATGTCAATGGCAAGTAGAAAGATAACTTGCCTTTGACATACAAAACAGTCACGTAAGTAAGTACTTGCAGCACCTGAAAACCACGATTGTATATAATTACACAGTGATAACACATACATAATATGGAGACAGGTGCAAGTATAACATCGAAAATGCACAAACAATTTCCAATAACGAACTCAATATCACATTACATGGTGGCCGTTGGTATGGCAACATTTTCACGATATAAACGTGCAAGAAATTATCGATAATGTTATCATATCTGTACCGGGGCAATATTAATTTGATTATCAATCGCCCCATTTAGATGTGTTCCAATACGATCCAAAACTTATTCGATAGATTTTCATACAAAGCAAGATTCCGGGAAAGTCTCTCGTATTCGCTGGAGCGTTCTCAAAGCAATTTTCGATGCTTTTATCAAAGAGTCGAATATCCTGTTGAAAACTGCGGAACGGCTCGAATCGAGTGCAGCACAACGTAGACAGTACTTGGAAACAATTGAATCTCTTCTATTATTTGTCCTTAGCGCGAATAAAATGGAATAGTGCGAATTAGAACTGTGACTGAGGTAACTGACATAGCTCGAAGGATAAGTAAGCTGAAGTGGCAGTGGGCTGGTCACATTTCTCGAAGAACCGATAACCGTTGGGGTGGAGAAGTTCTCGAGTGGAGACCACATCTAGGCAAACGTAGCGCAGGACGCCCTGTGGCCAGGTGGAGTGACCTCCTGCAAAAAGTGTCCGGAAGAAAATTGTCGAGGAGAGCTGAAGACCGAACTCAGTGACGTGCATTCGTCCAGCAGTGGACAGATATAGGTTGATGATGATTATTATTATTATGAACAAACGGGGGGGACGTTAGCTTTGGAACGACTGAAGTGAATTTGTTGTACGGCCAATACGTTGAAAGCCTGAAGTGGGTAAAACAGATAAATGTTTATTCTTCACTACCTGTGGCCGTTGGTTGGGAGATTTATTTGGAGCGCTTTGAAGTTTAAAATTGGCACGAGTGATTTTAGGGACCGCGCCACCCTTTCCTATGCATTCGTGTCAGTTTAACGGGGAATGAAGGGTCTAAATCAAACAAAATCCTGACCTCTGATGCCAATTACTAGTACTTAAATTGCCAATTACAGTTCAAATATATATTACGTAGAAGTGTCTACAATTGAGATTTTTTGTTCTTTATTCGAAGTCAAGAGGCGAAGCGTAATGTTCACAATCGCCAAGATCGTAGCTCAAAAAAATTAAATTACACTTTTTGTCAGAGCATCACAGAATGTCCGTCGCCGTGTAGGCGACCGCAGTAGTAAATTATCACCGGAGTGACAAATATAAAAAAAACGTGTCCACAAGAATGATGTAATGCTCGACCTCGACCGCGCCGGCGGCGGCGGACCTCCGCCCGTGACCACGTGGGACGTCGGATAACACCGGACCGGTATGATTTAACAATTGTGACTGCAGACACGTCTGAGCTAAATCAGATAGAAGCATTAACATTGTTCGTTTGTCATAACTGGTAGTGCCGGCCTCTAGTGTCAGAGTTTGTCAGGCCGCCCGAGTGGCTCTTAATCAAAAACAGCCGGGACCGACAGCTTAACGTGCCCTCCGAAGTAAGGAGCGATGGAAAACCGCACATAGCATTAACATTAAAGAGGTGACAGTGGCCTGAATGACTAAGGTCGATAGCTTGATGAGCTGGTGATTTCACTCGCATTTAAAATCGAACGGATTTCTATCAAAAGAAAATTTAGCAGTACGCAGGAGTTTTAACCTACTAATTAAATGTTGTTTTAGTTATAATACAAAGGATTTGAATGCAGCGAAAAACAGAGGACCTTGCGCATATAAATAGTTACTGTGATATTACAGTCTGACAATTCTATACTGGAACAAGAATGTTCAAAAGGCGGATGCCACGCCGCCAAATCTAAAGTGAAGCACGCACGATATGCCGATCCGCTCGTAAGCACACGCCTCACGCACTCACTTTACACCATGTTATGCCGATCAGCCGCCACATCGCAGCAAGATCTCGATCTTGTTAGACGTGTTAATTCTGTGACGTTCTCACGAAAAATCAAAAACAATGCAGTCTTTTGTGAATTAACTACAAAACGTCCTAAATTATCCATACACGCAAACATTTACGCAGCCGCCATTTGCTATGCTTCACTCGTTTGTTTGGAGATTTGGACTCCGTATTTTATTAAACCTTGGACTGGCTTGGAATTTATTTAAAGCAGCATTGTCATCACATCACTAGCAGTAAAGTAACCAATTAGATCAAACTGCACAGCCACAATGTACAATAAAATGTATGACTTAATTTAATTAAACATAGCAAATGGCTCGACAGACCGCACGCACCAGAATGCACATTTTTAGGAAGGAATCCGCACGGCACTATCGGTTAGCTTTTTTTAGAGCACAGATAAAGCACGGTCGACGGAACAGCTTAACGATTCGCGGGGTCCGTTGCCGGTTGCCGATAATTGCTTATTGTTCCGCCGCCATCTTTGTCGGGATGATTCATCGGGAGCTCCACGCAAACCCGTTTGACCAGACGCCGGGTGATTTCAACAGTACATCAACATATTGTATATACTTACATTTATACAAATTGTACTCCGCGAATCGGTGGGGTTACGTCACAGTTTACATTGCCAGTACCTTTGCTCATTGTCCTCTAAAACTTTTCTGGTACGATTTGGAGAACTCGTGAGACTAGTCACCAGTATCACCCAATACGGAGGAGTGTGTTGTCCCGCTTTACGCTTTATCTCGTGTATATTTAGGCTTTGGGACGGTGATGATGCATTACTGAACTGACTCCTACCTGAATTAAATTCTTTGAAATAAGAACTCTTTGAACTTGGTTTCTCAGATAACGATAAGTGATCTTGCTTGTTTAGTCAAATCCAGGTAGAATTACGAAGCTCTAAAACACTGTTTTTTCACTGTGGTTACGTTAGTATATACGCTTCGTTTCTTGCATCTCACTCTATCTCGGTTACGGAGCTATTGTAATCCCTTACGTTAAAAGTAATATTAATGTGCGCGTAGGTGTGTTACTGTGTTCCTATCGCTGAATTTGTAATGAGGCGATTTTGCAATGTTTCAAGTCTAATCTGCCTATATAAGACACTATGGTTAGTTCAACATACTCGAGTAATGCTTTTAGTTGAATGTTTTGAATGAAAATAACGATACAATTCCAATTTCTTAAAGCTGTTGTCACTGACCGAATGTCTCTACATAACTTTTCAGCACAATACAAGAAATTGGCACAATTATTCCATAACATATGAGAGACACATAAAGAGCTGTCTACGCTCATTCCCACCCAGAATTTTGCTAGCAAATAGCTTGCCTACATTTTCTGTATCCATAACTTATTTGGAGCACAGCATATTCTTGGCTCCATGCCTGGAGCAAGTAATCAATGTAGAAGTCTTACATCATGCGCTCACAATTCTTTCACGCAAATCTGCTTATTTGGTGTAATTAAAATGTCTCAGTATAAAAATGTGAAATTCTAGACCGTCAACTTACTAAGTTCACCTTTCTAATGAAGCTAGCGAAGGTCAGATCTAGTGTAATAGCATTCATAGCTCGCTTAATTGTGTAAAGGCCGTTGACCTTTTAATTGTTAGGGTCGACACCCACCTGTCAGAGGAATGATGTCTGATGATGTCAGTGTGGCTCCGACCCCTGACCCTCGCCAATTGACTTACATCACTGACTGGCGCGATAAGAAAAAACGCGCGTCTCGAAATAGCTGTGGAATCCATATCGAGCTAATAATTGGTACATGTACCTTTTAGTGAGAGTTTATGTGATTTTGGTCATCCACCTACGTCTTTATTTCAGCCCACGACACGATGCTTCCTACAGCTGTGAAGCTTCCTTTTCGGGTCGTGCAATTACCAGTAGACAAATTCAAACTGAAGTGTGGGAAAAATCCTCGCGAAGTCCCCAATAGATCCCGAAACTTCATTTCATTTTCATTATCCCTAAAGAAAATTGGCAACAAATCCGGATAGAATGACATCTTACGTTTTCGTCGCAAATTCAAATCTCGGGAGCCCAAGCCGAGTTGACAGGTTCACTGAACCGAAATAAAGCCGTGACAAACATTAGGGTAATCTGTGAAATATGCATGTGTGCGTGCCTGCTCAAATTGACAGTCATCACTAGGAATTCCTTTTTAGCAATTGCACCTTGGTAAATTTCCGGAATGCAGTTTTGCTATCGATTCCATAATTACAAGAAATAAGTTGCAGTTATTTTAGACTCTTCAGTCTATTGTAATATTTTTTTTCCAGTGTCCAATTTCCATGTCAATTTTCTCTTCCACATTATTGAATGAATACACATAAATTGTTCAGCAAAAACAAACCTGCCCTTCGGGTGATAAATAGAGAATTCGTAACGTTTTCCCAGAGCGGGTTTTATGTGTTTTCGGATGAGAAACATCATTTGTCATAGTCCTTTCTGATGGCAGTTGGGCTTGCCCGAATCCACTTAGATGCTTCGAGGGCCCCAACATATATTTTCGTCCGTTTTAGGGATTCTATCAGGCGTCTTTTTATCTGAATAACTTAGTTTAGATAAGTTATTTGGAGGTGCTAGGACGATTTCGATGTCGGTGACAATAAAATAGAATCCATATCAGTGTTCCAGTACAGTAAAAACATTTCTGTAAGTGTCACCGACAAACGTCCATCCCAAAACACGCCCCTGAGCACCAAACAGTTTTACCACTCTTGGTGCTGCCACCTACGATTTTGATTTTCGCTTTGGAACTAGTAAGTTTTCAGCGCGATTAAGTCCCGTTTAAATATATAATATAACTATGTGTTCGAATCGCGAAAGTTTAAAAGTTACAATAGTAAGTTGAAGTTGAGTTGGTAGTGTAAATTGAAAAGCTTACCGATGCACTACCATATCCACTATTTCGATACTTTTAATAGCAGACTTTACTTCACTTAAAGAACACGAACCGCCACGACACGACGATGGCGTCACCTTCAGCATGTATAGAGAAACCGGTTCCTGTACGCGGTACATACTTCACCACGGCGAACACGACCAGCGCATAGCTACTTGGATTTGCAATATCACTGTCTGGTTAAGAAGGATTAAGACAAGGATCTGGTCTGGCTAGAGTGCCAAGCGCATGAAAGCTGGCAGTCAATAGAGGAGAAGAGCCGAAGATTGGCCTTATTGGTGCGACTTAGGAAAGGCCTATGCAACAATGGGCTAGTACTGGCTGGTGAATCTGGTGATGATGATGATAGTCTATTCTCTACTTTCACTCCAGTAACGCGAACCCGTCACGACTCACGACGCTGGCGTCACCATTGGCATGCCGCGAGGGTCACTGGTTTCTATTCGCGTTGGGCGTGACGCACGCGCATGACGACTCGAGCTAGCGGCCGGCGATCTCAAGCTTTAAATACTCTGCACTCGATTGTGAACATATGCTTCTGGATTGGCGTTGTTTGTGATTGTTCGCAGTGGAAGGCTAGAAAAGATTTCATCTTGTATCTTTCTTCTTTTAGGATCCTTTACGAGCATTGAAACAGTGTGTTGTGAATCATATTTTGAGATACTAAATTTATCCAATGTCACTCAAACGTACGTTGATGTATTTAACCAAAATGATCTAGCCATTAAGTGAGACGTCGGGAAACTGCTGGTATATCGCTTTTGCCCTTTTCTTGATCAGCTTTCCAAGTTATTTGTAGGCAAATTTTAATCATATAATAGGTACATACAAATCCTGGTACACCTTCGTAGCGTTTGATGAGATGAGACCTCGGGGACAGTGACCCATCATAAGAATGTAGTAAAAACGAAGTAGTAACGAAGCGTCATGTTATGTTATCCGTGTTCTCTTGATATAAAATTGTGTAAAATGTTCATGAATATGTAGATACAATAGAGTAACAAACAGCCCGCCTGAATTGAAGAGATTACCGCCATTTATGAATTAGACAGGTACATGCTTGAATTGCTTAGATGCTTGAATTTAAGAATTCAATGTTGGGATGGCGATGATGGACTCTTCTAATGATGGAGTTTTAAAATTGTAAATAAATATTTGAATTTCGAATACTATACTTTTTTAGGGATCACTGGCCGAGATAATGTACAGGCTTTCATGGATAGATCAGTGGTCCGAAGATGTTCTATCTATATTGTTGTACAAATTTAAACCTATATTTGTATTTTGTATATATTTTATTATATATCATAGCTTTATATCATTTTATGTTTTTTAATCTCTGCCACTATGCATCTTGAAAAAAGTAGAATATGTCTAATACCACCCATAATTGAAGTAATCTTTAACTTTATTGAGGTCGAATGGTTGTCATTCTACATCGTCGTCACATAATCGCTTCCCCTCCCATCTCTCTACCCATTTCACCCCTTCCCAACCCCCATTTTGCGGGTACTTAACATAGCAGTGCAGTGCCAAATAGCTTTGGCCGCATATTATTATATGGAGATTGAAATCTCCTATTAGGGTTGCTACTTAATTAGATGTGTGAGTAGGAGGGTTGTCATAACTCGATTTAAGTCTAACGAATGCGGGAGCCCCATTTGGGCAAACGCTTTACGATTTTCACTCTAAATGCTTCTTTAACAGGGCACTTAATTAATTAAATAATTACATTATTGTCATAAAATTTTAGTCCATAATAGCCCATTATTAAGATTGACTCAAACTTGTTGTTTTAAGCAATAAGAATAACATATTTCATGAAATTTAAGTAATTCGTTAGATATTTAAGCCTCGCATTCAAGTTGTCTACTTTCAAATCCTAATAAATACTCTGAGATGCACTCCAGACTAGAGTAGCTGCCAACAGTGACAACCCTACTGAGTAGTCATATTGTATTATTCTCCAAGAGAAACGAGGACAACTGCCTGTAGATACCAACCTTTTATGAACACGATGGTAAAGATTTATTGCATTGAATGAATACTTAATTCTGACTACAAATTCAGCCTCCATATTACATTCTGGCAGGTTGCCAAGCAAAATATCAATACACCAACATATACAATACATATTTGTATTAAAATATTTAGGAGATTGTAGGCGAATCACGTTTGATACATCTTAGTGCTTACTTAGGGTGTTATGATATAACTAATAACGACAGCGTATTATTTTTGGTAATGGTTGGCCCCTTCTGAAGGCGTCCGCAAGGGGAAGTACCATACATTTGCCAGATGATATTCAATCCCCAAACATTACTGTGCAATCATTACTATGTACAGATTTGAAAGGCCATGTTTTCAGCTAAATTACTTGCTAGGCATGATACTTAACAACCAATAACACAGGGGACACACAATTGAATAAAAAATATCAAGTGGTACATTATACCTATCATGATGGCTCATTAAGTGTTGGTGGGTTATACTGTACTGTGTACTGTATTCAAGAACATGTTGTGTTCTTGAATTTTGGGTAATTTGGAGTCGAGTATCTGGACCGTTTGAAGGTAAATTAACTTTAAAGGCCTTTTCTGTTTGTTTATTGTTTTTATGCTTGGTTAATTTAAACACCAAGGTAACCGACATAGCTCAAAGGATAAGCAAGCTAAAGTGGCAGTGGGCTGGTCACATTTCCCGAAGTACCGATAATCGTTGAGGTAGACAGACGAGTTCAAGAGTGGAGACCACGTTTAGGCAAACGTAGTGTAGGACGCCCTGTGGCCAGGTGGAGTGGCGACCTGCAAAATGCGGCTAGCAGAAAATGGATGAGGAGAGCTGAAGACCGAGCTTAGTGGCGTGCATTAGGAGAGGCCTACGTCCAGCTGTGGACTGATATAGACTGATGATGATGATGAATTTAAGCAGGTCATTCGCTTTACGGTAAGCGTCACGGTCACGACTCACGACTGCCCATAAGAATGGCAGTGCCACCCAGTATATTGGATATAAGAACTAACTTAAATATTACTAGTTTACTTTGTATCGAATGATATCCCTTCGATCCATAGATCTAGTTAAAGGGGGAGATACGGCATCCTTTAATATCACTTAACAAATATTGGAAGTTACAATTATATTTGTTGCACCTAATTTACGCGGTCCACGCCCGAAGGGCTGGAACCTAACCTTTCCACTTTTAATTAGATTGCTAGCATTGGCACAAAATATTGTGGGAGGACTGAATTCCATAACTTGACTACTGAAGCACGGCCGTGATATAGAGATAAACAGATAGCGCCAGATAGATAGAGCGACGGCAATACACAATTATGCAAGAGCGATAGAGATAAGTAGTAAGGGGTCATAGTACGAATTTCTCTCTATATCATGGCCGTGCTTTAGTAGTGAGTGACTACAGTAACATACCTATTGGGGTTGCGGTGTGACCTCTCCCATCATTATAATTATCAGCCGGCAAAGGTCCACTGCTGAACATCAGCCTTCCCCATAGAACGCCACGAGGAGTTGCTCAATGTTCACTTTTCATAAAGGGGATTTGCCATAATCACCACGCTTGGCAGGCGTCTTGGTGATAGCTGATAATACACAGGTGCATGCGGCTGCCACTTTCCTGAACTCCTTTAGCTGGTTCTCACAGCACCCGTGGGGTGAGGAGGGGTGGTCCCATTATATATGCTAGGCAACACATTTAACAACAACCAACACATTTTTCAACTGCCCATTTTATTTTAATAATAATTATGTAAATTGGTAATAAAACAGTTTCTGTTCGCTTGTTGCTACTCTATGAGGAATAAAGCAACTCACATTAAATTTACACACAACATAATCACTTTTATTGCTGAGTTGAAGGGGCTAATTAATTTCCAAATAATTCTTGTTTAATATTAATCCCAATTCCCAATGCATAGGCATGCAGATCAATTTTCAACTAAACAGTACTTGGACTCAACAAACCTACATACTACAAAATACCTATAATTGGACATGCAAAATTCAATATTTTCTACTTAGATGGTTTAGCCGAAGATCCTTCTTTATTCATAAATCAATTTGGCCATGGTGCATTGGGAGAGTGAGAGTTAAGGTAGTGGTGTACAGTATGTTGATTAGAATCTAGCGATACCGGGTTATTTCCTCGGGTATGTTACTTTTCTAAGTTTTGTGTATTTCATTACACCATGAAAACTGACTGTACGAATACACAGTGCCTCCAAATATATTAAGATACAAAAGAAAATGGGAAGTAGGGAACGCCAAGGCCTACGTGCATCATTCCCATGGTTGAAACATCTACACCACTGATCTGTAAGGGTTTTGCTCTGCCGTACTTTTGTTTGTGCCAGTTCAATGTTTCCCCACCGAGCGTCCATAGCGCCAAAATGGCGATAATCAAATGCTCTCATTGCGACGTTCGTCAAAAGCCTGTTTAGAGTATGGAGAAATGTGCAGTTATCTATGATCTACACTTATATTAGAGCAATAAGTAACAAAAGAACTGTATACAGGCTGTTTTTTTGAGATGGAGCAGTAAGGGCTGGTACCTTAACAGTGGTAGCTACAGGAAAACGTTCTTAGAAGACTGTCCATAATTTTTGTAAATATTTTGACCTGCATTCATAGATTTTGAAAAATAATACAGTTATAAGAAAATGGGCAAATAACACAAAAACTTTTTTGATGCCAGTCGATTCCGTTTCTTATAAGGATAAAAAGTCTATATCGGACCAACTGAGTTCAGAGTACTAGAAGAGTGAGTTTTTTAGGTATCTTTGTTATACAGGCTTTTGGTAGTAGCTGCTTTTTTTATAAGTACTAGCTGTACCCGCGGCTTTGATCGCTTGGTAATTTTTCTGGGATATAAGGATCCTGTGATGTTCCAGAACCAAATCAAATGTTTTATCAATTGCTTTACTTCTACTCATCAGATTGAGATACAAAGTACACCAGTTTTTAAGTCAAACCCTAAGCTATCCAACAGTGAAAATGGTCCAGTATTTTTTATGTGATATAAACAACAGAGAGACAGAAACTACTTAAAAATAGAAGAAAAGTTTCATAGCTTATTATAAGTCCCATAGATGTATTTTTTTACACGTCTACCCAAAAAAAGGAGTGTTAGTTTTTATCATCTTTTACTTACTGCTTTATTATATGTATAGAAGATGTAGGTAAATGACTGTTTGCATAAGTTGACCTGTTTATTGATTTGTTTTCATAATTTTATTATTTGCTGTACTGTGGCTCTTGCAATGCATTGAAGTAACTTATCCGGTTATATTTAGGATTAAAGACAACTCTTGGAAACAGAATAAATAATATTACAAGTACTTTGGATGGACAGAAATCACTCTAAACGATAAAACTGCCTGCCCGTTGTGTTGCCTTTACTTTATGTCAGCAATGTATTTTAGAATTACAGTGTACTTTACATTTTTTTTCAGTTTGTTTATTGGTGTATAATACAGAGCTGTTTGAGTTTGAATTCTGAGCTGTTCTGTGCTGTGTTAGTCATTATTTCTTCTTTTCCAACTTTGTTACCACGTACAGCAATCTGGCAGGCTGTGGGTACTTTTAAACATACTAACAGCAAACTATCAGGATTTGCTTCAAAATAGCTTGTAAAATTTTGCTGTACATTCAACAACAACAGTCACTGAACATTTCCAAACTTATTTTCTCTATACAAACAATACATCATTGTACATTTTTTGTGTGAAAAAAATGAATACTTGGACATGTGGAGTGACTTTTATCTCTGACTGTACAAGAACCATTTTTACGTTTAGACTGAATGGAGCTGGCAAAGAGAATATAAAGAACAAGTTAAGGAGCTGGCTTCTTTTGATGACAAAAGTACATTAATTTAACACTATTTATATTACAATTAAAAATAACTTTGGTCTCTAAAGATAAATCATACATTGGGATGTGTGCACTTCAATGGTTACTATGGGCAAACTGAAAGAACTGCACAGTTTTTCTAATGGTATGTTGGTTACATTTCAGTTAAACTGTACAGTTCAAATGTTTCTTCTACACACCTAACAATTTATCTGTGGGTACAAACTGACTGTACAGTTAAATTGCACAGATAAAACTGAAGGTGAGTAGCGGGCTTTAGGTTTAATATCTAGGTAATCAGATACTTAATATCAGACAGTTAGTGGTGTAATAGGGTGGTCTGTTAACATCTGATAAACAGATATTTTATAACAGGCAGTTGTGAAACAGGCTGTTAAGCTTTTCAAGGTTTTGCCATATATATTTTTATGTACCGGGAGAATGGAATATACAATTAGGTTTATTTAATTAATGTACACATAAGAACACAGAGCAGTTTAAGAATGAAATTATTAATCTTTTCACTAAGGAATGACACACCTTTACAAATAAAACAACAACACGTCTAACTAACATACACAGAGATGTCAATTAAAATCACTCTTTTGTATGGATTTTGAAAGCATTTAATATAGTTGATAGAATCAGGCGTTACTTTGCGGAAATCCATATTTAAAATGAACAAAATAAAAATATGTAGCTTACTTCCGCCAAAATTGTAAGTCAGACAAATGATAAATCGTACACAATATAAAATATATACCTCAATCCAAATACCAAACGTCTGACATTTGGTACATTGGACACGTTTGGTATTTGGATTGAGGTATATGTTTTTTATTGTGTATGTATAATATATGTATATAAATATATAAGTGTTACGATACTTGTATTTCAGTAGGGTTTGTTTAGCGTGGAGTTTTATATTGTGTATTATATAGTTTTTTTTTTTTGGCCTCCAGGCCTTAGCTTTCATTTCATTTATATTTTACAATAGTTAAATTTGGATAGGGTTTGTTTAGCGTGGGGTTTCACTTGTGTTAATTTTACCATTTATCATTTGTCCGACTTACAGTTTTGGCGGAAGTAAGCTACATATTTTTTATTTTGTTTATTTTAAAGCATTTAATGCTAAGGTAGTGCTAATTGATGTCTCCGGATAAGGCAGTTAGTATACATTATTTATACCTATATCTTAGTCTTGCAGTCATTTTGATCATATTAATCCTAATGTGGCCAAAGCCAATTTCAATTTTTTCTCAGACAGCTTGCATTAAGTGCATAGAGCAACATAGGCTAGTTTTAATTTTGATAGATAGGTAGAGTAGATACATAAATGCTTTTTTGTACACACTACACAAAATAACAGAAGTTAGGAACAATAGTAGAAGAAATGTAAGAATGGGTGGCATTATTGCTAACAGCAATCTCTTCCAGGTAACCATCTTGAAATTTATAACTTACTAGAATGGATAAACCAGAGGTGAAGTTGTTATTAGTTGTACAGAATGATTGCTAACTGATTTATTAAAAAAAAATAGTTTTTAGAGCAAGGAAAACGTATTGAAATGTAATGAATAATTTATTGAATTATTGTCATTTAATATCGTAATAATAACATTGACCTACTTTTCAGTTACAAATGTGTTGCTGGCGTAGTATTTTCAATCTTAAGGTTATTAATAAAAAAAAACTTAAGAACCTCTAGTTAAGCTAGACCTCAAAAAGCCTTGAACCCTGTTCAATAACATCATAAACATAACCTTACCAGGCATTTATTGTATAATACGCTCTAATAATACAGTGTCCTAGCGAAGCCGGTTTGTCTCGATAATACCCACGTACCTATTTATTTTTACACATTACGCACACAGCTGTGAGGCGACCTGTCGGCTCTCGCTCGCCCGGACCACGGGAAAAATTACTAATATAACGTGAACTACACAAAACCCAAACTAAACACAGTAACTAAACGGCGTACTCACATTAAACGAGGCTTAAACGCGATTCGCTATATTTGGAACGAGTTTATCGGGTACGCAAGGGAAATTTGTCCGACAGACGCGACCGCTGCAAAACGTAACTATTTAAAATGATTCATAATTAATCGTATTCCAATGTATACCAAATAACATACTACATACCTCGTCGTCGTCCAGCAGCCTGGAAACACCTCCACGAAACAATTTCCAAGAGAGAAATCACAAAATCGAGCACAACACGAGCGGAGCACGGGGCGTGCTTCCAGTTCCACTCAATTCACAGCCGGTGTGAAAAATTCACAAATCCAGTCGAACACTCGATATTAAAAACAGAAAAACACGGATTAACACTATCTTAGAATCTATGATTTCCACAAGAAATATCAAGTTGAACAAAAAACGAAAAACGCGCCAACTGTCAAACTAAAAAACTACAAGCACCGAGTGACGCGCTGCGCGACCGCGCGTTCCGAGTCCGCTTTGCTGACTGGCTAGCGTGCTAGGCTACACACGGGCACGATAGCTCGCGAGTAAGTAGTAACCTTTTTGCTCGCGAGTCGCGAATTCATGCGCCCCACACTGCAAGAAGTGCACGTCAACCGCTCAACGTGTACTGTCGCAGTTTACTTTTCATTTATGATTATATGAAGAGAAGCTGTGCTGTTATCTCATAATTGATAAAATATTATATTATAACGTCAACGTTATCTGTAACACGATGCGACAAAAATTAGATAGCTGCTCTTTTCGAACGTGTATTCCGGACGTATATAATGCGACCACGTTGAAAAGATCTCAGCGGCCTACGGAAATTGTACGATCCAACACTCTTCTATATCCGTCCGGGATAGACGTTGACCAGACGCGCATGCGTCAGACAAGCCGCGGGTGTACGACTTCAGTGAATGACAAGCCCTGCGCTTGTATTACCCGATCGATTCTATAGGAAATGCCATACACATTTCTTACCGTCGTTGCTTGCTTGAACTCGAAAAGATAATGTAGGTAACATTTATAAATTAGTTTTACCCAAAGACGTTATATGATATCTCTATAGTACAAAAGTGGTCCTACCAAAACGTTCACGAAAGCGGGAAGTCTCTTTCTCTCAAGTACAACGTTTTACATTTTTCGCACAGACTATAAAATAAACTTGCTGTCACTTGAGATTGACATTATAAATAAGAAAGAGACAATAACGGCTTCCGTTAACTTCCTTGTCTCATTTTCTTTTTAATTCGTTTTCAAGTTCAAATAATTAATACCCCGTTTTACTTTGAAGAAGTCGTAGGCAAGTACATAGAACTTCCTTTGTTTTACCTCACTCGACCACACTAGATTATAGTGTGTTCGGATTGGGTTGCGGGTGTTATTGACGATTTCAAAATGCACATTTATGATTTTAAAAAACGTTCCATTTGGAAAAATGCTACACATTTGCAGTTTTTGCCACTTACGATCCTTGCTAAACCGACCGTCAAATAAGTCAAACTTCATAATTCAACCTTCCTAAGTTGTCAAAAACTACCCTGCCTTGGACGACCACGTTGGTATAAAGTGGCAGTTTCCGATGTACCTAATTTTTAAAGGTTCGATCATACCACCACGTCCAGTTTGCGATCGCGGTGGCATGCACGGTAGCAATCAGTTACTGCAATTTGTACTAGTAACGACGTGTTCAAACCAATTTGGTTTTAATTCAATGTTTGTTTGCCTCTACTTAGCTTTATTCGCAGTCGGGTTTTTTGTTATATATATATATATATATATATATATATATATTTAGTTTATGTTTATTCACGTTAATAAGACCTATTATGCGATTATATAAGAACTTTATCACAACTTAATTAAAAGTAGTGAGAATGGTTTCTAACCAACTTTAAATAGTCATTCAAAATGAAAAATAATAAGATGAATCTAAAGATTATTTTCAAATACCTATTCACTGATACCTAATATATATAGTTTGTTGACTTTCTTTTTTTTCTTTTGTCACTATATTGAATTTTGATTAATGTCATGTCAAATATTAGTAGCACAGGTTCGAGGTAGGTAAGTTTATTATTTATAGATAGATAGATAACTCTTTATTGTAGACCAAAAAATTACGTACACAAATGAACTAAAACTAAAACTTATGAAATGAGTAAGTAGGTACAATTAATTTACTAAAGTCGACCCTTTTGGAAACCAAAAAAACTGCAACAGAAAACTTTCTTTCTAATTAATTTTCTTACTTAATAGTTATTGGAATGATGAAGAAACCAGAATTTGTAGCTAGATGATCTATAATAACAATGTAAACAATCTTGATTGTGCTTTGAGTTTGCTGTGAACTATTTTCTGTGAGCCAAGTATGTACTTATAACTGCCAATATGGATCTTGAGCGCGCGGCGATTGAGTGGGGATAGGTTCGCGCATCTTACACTTCTAGAAAAATAAATAGGACACACATTTTCTTCAATTTTTAGGGTTCCGTACGTCCAAATGAAAAAAAACGGCACCCTTATAGATTACAGTCACTTGTTGTTACAGCCAATTTGCTCTGAATCTACTAGAATTAAGTTGAAATTTGGTGAATCTCTGTGAAACAAATGAAATTTGAAAAAGGGGGGGGGGGGGGGAGGTCACACTTGGAAGACAAACTAAAAAACTAAAGATATTGCAATTAAAAGCATTTAAAGGTTTGCAATCTGTACCGTGTGACATATCAAATGAAAGGGCTTGTTTTGAGGGCATCAAATACTATTACTTTTGAAGAAAATAAAAAAAAACTTTTCTAATAGATTACAGGAAAATCTATAACAATAAATAAGTCTATGATCTTAAAATAACATGGTAAATCTCTCAATATTGTGTGATAATATATTCATCGTACGGGACCCTCTCCACGCGAGTTAAACTTGCACTTGTCAGGTTTTTTATTTATATTAACTTGATTAAAATTAATCCAATACCCAGCGTCAAAAAGCATAATCCCAGAAATATTGTTGCCGTTCCTGTGCAACCGAGCAGATGTGTTCCCATGAAAATATTCACCATCATCAATTGCTCGAAATATCTACAGTAATTTAATTATTAGATTAGTAGATTAGTTTAATTATTGTTTACGTTTATAAAATATAAGATAAATAATAAAATATGTCGACTATCCTGGATTAAGCTACTTCTTTGAAACACAGAACATTACAAATTACAATACAACAGCAGTGCCAATTTTTAAATGAAAATAATTTCCCAAAATATGGTGCCAATAAAATACACGGACGTGCTTTCGTTGTCGTTGACGAATGATGTGCTTGCAGAGAACCAATCCTGACTGATGGTGAAGGCAAGCTCCAATCACGTAATCAAAATGGCATGGCCCGCCCGCGCACCTTACCCCATAGTGCCCCATACCTACCTCTAATTAGACCCAAAAATTTACTCCTGCGCAAAAAAAGACAGCGCTCAAGATCCGTGCCGATACCTATATCTAGTTTTAGAGTGTGTCTGAAAATGCAAAAAGCTGTGAAAAAAATACCATCATAATATACGGAAAACATTTCACAAACTAAAACACTGGAAACACCGTAAGGCTGAGTGATTGACTTAAGCTTGTTGATGGTTGACATAAATATTTGTTAGTTTCATGGACAGGCTATAAATATGTAGTTGTTTGCTAATCTATACTTATAAAACAGTACTGTGACATACCTATTACCTGTGCAATAAGGAGAGATTTTTGGAAATTCCAACCAAATGGGGTGAACGTGGGTGGCTGGCAAATAATGCACTCTTGACTAGCTGCGGGCGCAGCTAGTCAATCATAAGAATAGCACTTTCTAACAGTGAAGTAGGTAACGTTAATTATTTTTTATTTTGTGCCGGTTTGTCCGAATTGGACACTTCCAGGCTGCCGAGGTATCCCGAGTCAGCCACATCCGATAGTTACGTCATTTGTATCCATACGGAATTTGGTTGCCTTCAGAATTCTTCAGCCGATTCGACGCGTTCGGCTCTGATAGGTGCGCGGGGTTTCATAGCATTTCAATAAAAGAATGAGGCGTTTATTAAAAAAAAATTGTTATCTGTTTTATATAATTAGAACTATTTTAATCCACTGGTATATTTATATAGCCTGCAGCTTAAATGCCGCACATTACATTTGATTTTACTATTGCTTTGTACTAGTGTGAAAATTTGATTGCAACTAGTCTCATTGATTTATGTTATACTAATGTAGATGGAAATGTATAGCGTCCCATGTTTTAAATGTCACGATGACACTAACGCGTATTTGATATTATTATTTCCACATTTAATTTAATATTTCACTATAAAAGCTCTATTTATGAAACATAATGAATTATCGTCTTTGAGAGTTCTAAATACTCAAAGGTTATTGTATATTTATAATATACATACACAAAAACCATAAGCAAAAACAAACAAAACTAACATTATTACGCTGTGGGCAATATTTATTTGACAGATACCTCATATAGCACTATAACGCCATCTGTAATGGCTAAAAGAAACTAAAAAATTTAACTACAAGAAAACGGCTCAATCTTAAATTTGGCTCCTTCTTCGGCGCATTCGCCGCTTTCGCCTCCGGGTAATAAGCGATCAGCGTTGTTACTTTTCCAAATTCTCCCAAAACGAACGACCTACTTAAGGCCGGTTCCTACAACTTAAAACGATCCATTTTCGCATACTGTCCATCAGTTTTTGTCTTAAGAACCATACAAAAAACGTCAAAAAGTAACAAGACGTTGGAAAAACGAAGTGTTTCATTTTTATGAGAATGGGGGGATAATGAACATAGGTGCTTGGTGCTAGGAAAACACACCCATACGGTCACAAAATAACTAACACGGTCATTCAATCATAAGCGGGCAAACATTATATGTTTGCACATTCGATAAGAAGCGAAATAATCTGAATGATTAGCAAAATATTGACCTTGTTTGGTAAAACTAATTCCAAAACTTTGTCCTGCGACTCTAAACTTTACATTTGTACGAGTAGGATAATCACTGGAGTAAATCTAGCTAACGTAGGTACCTAGTACGTACCCATCGAAACGCAAGTGCGATTCTAATCTTATGTTTAAAGTTAATAATACCAGCCTAGTTACAAATTTTATTATTTTATTTAATATCTGCAACCATACACGTACCTTGAAAAGATTAGTGATCAAACAAAAGTATTTGTTACTCCATTGCCTTGCAGATAATTATGTGTCTCATTAACCATGCGTCAAATGATAACATTTATCACAATTAAATATTGATACAAAAACTACCTAACATACTTATTTTAACGTAATTACATTATGTAGGTACTTGATTAAGTAAATCACACCAAAAGTAAATTGTTATTAACAAACGTTTAAAACCAAACTAAATTAAAACTTTATTTGGCAGGTCAGATTTATTACTGTTCCCTTAGTTTTCAAAAGGTTTGAAAGTGAAAACAAATTGTATGTTTGTATCTTTACATACAGTACCACAGAATAAATAATAGAGAGGACTAAACTATTTAGACTAGTTTAGGTCAGTAGAATTAGCACCAAATGTAATTTATGTTACGCTATGTTTGGCCTACATAACAACGCTACAGTACCTTCAGCCGGTCTCGGCTAACGCCTAGTATGTTATATTCTCTTTGGCGATCCTGCGCAGGCAAATGGCTAACTTCACATTCGCAGAGATTGGCTGACGGTACTGTAATCGTATTTATTTATTTCCATGCCTTGATTACGCAAGTTTTTCGGTTTGGTTTGAAAATGTAGTTGATATGTATCAACTAGCTGCACCCCGCGGTTTCACCTGCAACTATTATACGCGGCATTTAAGTGCATACACGCTTGTTGGTTTCAAATAGATACAAGAACTAGCTGGTACCGGCACAGATCGATGGTCACAATCCACCACGCTGGCTCAGTGCGAATCGGTAGATTGGTGCAGGGCCGACGGTAAATATTGGAGGGTACAATCTCAAGTCTCTAGTAGGAACCGAGATCTATAGTCGCATGACCTGGCCAGCCACCAGATTCTCACACTCCTTACCTTAAAACCTTTCGGTGAAATAAATATATATATTAATTTCCCAGAAAGGATAAAGTACATAGAAGTATATATACACTATTGGCTCTGTGAGGTGTAGACCTCGCGCACATAAACTTTTTTGCAAACAATCAAGCAGTGCACAGTAGCGCCATCTAGTTACCTTAATGTAAAACTAACATTAATAACCAAGGTGCTCAATCAATCCCTACAAAGTGGGCAAAGGGCTGATTCCACTGGTAGAAACCTAAAAGTGAGATATTTACTGCATTTTGAGGAGCTATTCTGCTCATCACGCCAAAGATCCTCATCAGATCTTCACCAAATTTTTATGAGACCAAGTTTCGTCTAGATTGGTTGAGAAATACGACCTGTAGATGAGAACAGAAATCCGGACTGACATCCGGACATACGAAAGCATTTTTGCCTTAGCTGGAACGGAGACGCTTTGCTCGCGCTTCGTGCTCCATCGGTCAATAAAAAAATGCTTTAGTAAGTTTTGAGCATGAAACGGAGGACAGAAGATGTTCCATAGGTTTTCTAGTATGTACAAATAACATACGAAGCGGCCAACAAGACTTGTGACGACACACTGCGTACAACTCGCGAGTTATATTGCCTTCGAAAAGTATGCAGCAAAACTGGAATAGCTTCGTATTTTTTCAAGCTATTACAATATGTTTTTCACAACTGTTATTTTAATTATATTATTATGTCAATGTATAGGAACAAATATATATTGTTTTTGTTCCAAAGGAAACATCCCCATTGGTTCGTGCTATTTAAGTAATTTAAATGTAAATTTGTAAGACATTATAATTATGATAATAATGAAGGTTTTTATTATATTAAAATCTAAGATTACGAAATATAGGTTCAAAATGTTCATAAAACGTGCTTAATCACGAGCCGGGCAGTCCGGCACAGCAGCTACATTACGTAGGTACACATTTAAAATAGCCAGAGTTCAAACAATACACAGACTAAACAAAGAAGAGTCAATCTGTCTATCCAACGATTTTATGTGCCTAACTATATTTAGGTATTGATCAATTATCTGTATTGTGTTACAATCTGGTATTTAATGTTAGGATTTAGATAGATTATGAAGGTACGGCGAGTCGGTGAGGATATCTTAATAATGTTATCGTGACATTTATACTTCATTATCCTTTTCTTTACAGGCGCAAGGTACAAATGATACTGTTTTGGGTTATTAAAAAAATTGAATTAAATTATGTATGGTGTGTAATCATATAATAATAATAATAATAATATATTTGGGACCATTCCTCACCAATTACCTAGCCCCAAAATAGGATACCCCGTAATATGGACACTAGATAACGGATAAACTTACATAAATACAAATATCACATCCATGACTCGGAAACAAACATTCACACAAATGATTGCACCTTGCAGGATTCGAACCCGCGGCCGTTTGATTTCGTTTCCTAGGATCACTAGCCACTAGACCAACCGGTTAGATATAAACTAACGCCCCACTGCAGTGCTGTACTGAGATAAGATAAGAGCTTCTTTAAGATAGAGGCCATACCATGCTGGCCCAGTATAGCTTTTAATATTCTTTAATTTTGAGGTTCTTGTACCAAAATTATAGCAAACTCACATAATATGTAACATAAATTCACCCCATTACGGTTTGATTTTCGGGTTTTTTTCTTAAAAATATATAACCTACTGAGTAAATTGCAATTCATTGTTTTGGTTGGATGCGGAACCCTTAAAAGAGGTTGTATATTCTAATCTCAAATTAAATTGCAATTAACACAGTAAATTAAAACAAGTTAAAAAAAAACGCTCCTGATTTCTATTACGTCTTTTTTAAAGTTTTTTTTTATTATTATTATGTCTTTTTGATTAGATTAATTACTTTAATAATAAGAGATAAGTTCAAAAACTAAAACCCGACTAAGGTCGTGTAAAAATAGCCTATGACCCTCTTTGCAATAAAGACGAATCGATTGATACCTCGTTTCTGAAAATTGGACCAAGATTTTAGTTTTGATCACATAACCCTTCCTTTGCCTTGCCGTAGTCGGGTAAAAGAAAAGCATATGACACTCTATACATAACTAGACGAATCGATTGATACCTAGCTTGTCAAAATTGGAACAAGTTTTTAGTTTGAATACACAACCCCATTTTTGCCTTGCCGGAGTCGGGAAAAAAACCCAATGAAACTATACTATACATAAAGAAAAAAATATTGTTACGTCGCTTGTTAAAATCGGACTAAGTTTTTAATTTGAACACATATCCCTTCCTTAGCTTCGTAGTAGTCGGGTAAAAAAAGTCTATGACACTCTATATTTAGAGACGAATCGATTGACATCTCGTTTGTCAAAAGCGGACCAATAGGGGCGACGCTATGGTGTAACATCGACATTAAATACATACATAGACTGTTAACTTCATTACTCTTCCCTTACTTCACCGTAGTCGGGTAAAAATATCCAAGATCTTAAGAAGTGACAGATACCCCTAAAGTAATATTTCAACATAATCTACTGACGCACGGTGGGCTTCGTTTGACGCATTATTTTAGAGTGATAAGCTGATAAAGATAACAATCGTAATTTTTATCATAATTTGTTTCCTAAGTAACTTTGGGCGCACGAGATAAAGAAGTAAATTAGGTACGTAGATACTTATTTTTAATACTTACTGTAATGCTGCAGTAATCATTTAGGAGAAATTGATTACATGTATGTGTTACGTGCGTCAAATAAATGATACTACATTATTTGTGTAAAAACTTGTCTATCGTAAAGATTTTGAAAATATTAACTCTGATCAGATTGTGTGGTACTTTTTTCACTCATATATGACAGAAAACGATCCATATATTCTTAGAAACCATAAAATATTGGTAACAGGTAGGTCCTTAATTTTTAGGGTAGATCCAGCTTTAACAGTAAGTATCGTTATTTTCATATTATTTTTATTCAACAAGAATTTATACCCGAATTTCCGATCTGTCCTAAAAGCCAAGACGATATTTGTGTTCGGTTCTTTCAAAATGATTTGGTCGGCCCGCCCGGTGACGGTGACGTCACCACCAGCGCGCGCAACTCGGCATCGATCGGCTTCCATCTTGCTTGCTGCAGCGAAATTCCTCCTGAGGAAGATTTAAGGGAACACATTGATACGACCACGGCTATCTTCTGAACATCACTATGAATAATTATGTATTATTACAATTTCAGATGAGCATATTTTCATGTTTCATACTTTTTAAAGCGTGTTTTCTTTTAAGTTTTTGAATTTAATTTTATTAATTTTCATAGGAATGGTACAATTACAGTGAACATAAGCTAGCGCAACAAAGTAAGCTCCTTTCTTTAGTTCGTTTTATGTACTTAGAATAGACGACATTTGTATTCAGACATTGTCGATTAAACTTTTCAAGAAATAGTATTATTAATCGACTTCACAAAAAGAGACGGTTATATGTTCCGAAGAAAGAATGTTTTATTTTTAATTTTTAGTTGTGTATTATCTAAAACTTGGAACGTTTACACAATATGTTATGATGAACTAGCTGAGCCCCGCAGCTTCGCCCGTGTGGACATAAATAATTGAAGCCTTTTTTTTCTTTCCCTTCCACATACATGCATTATGTGCACTATTTCCTTGCGCATTTAGTCGTGACAACGTAAAACAGAGACAGAGAAAGATTTAATTACGTGCGCCTTTTTGTGTGGTGTGACGAAGTGTAAAATGCTAAATGTAAGTGAGAAGTAGAATCAGGGCGGCTAATCAGGGTGCAGTCTCGATCCTTCGTCTCACTCATTTAGCACCCGTATTCTTAAATATTTAACAAAGTTTGAACGCATCGACATCAAAAATTAATATTAATCGGCATTTGATTAATTTTAATCTATCCTAGAAAGATTATCTGCGAAAGATATGTTATAATTATAATTATATTTGCAGGCATAAAATTATTTTATTATTTTTTTACTGTGTAATGAGCGGTTTTCCAAGTGTCATTTTAGCATTATTTATCTCTCGCTAGATGGCGTTGGCGACAGTTTTGGTAACAGTACTGTAGTTTGGTATGACCAAGGAAGTTCTTTAAGTACATAAAACTTCCTTGGGTATGACGAAAGATTTTGAATTACGCTTACTGGATGGTATGTCATTCTGCGTTCTGCGTTCCCTTGTTTATGGCAAGATGTGCGTCAGTTTTTTTAAAAAATCATTATTTATAGTATTTATTCGTAGTATATTCTATCTTCTTGATATTCTTTATCATACATTACGGCTAATGATACAAAAAAAAAAACTACAAAAACAACTTGTCATTCTTTGATTCGGTTTGTGTATTTTTACGGTAAAACGCTGTTATTACCTGCTTTCGATTATTACGTTCAGTTGAGTATATACCAAAAGTTATGCGAGCGCCATCTCTTGATGATGAAAGAACTAAACTTACAATGCCTAATGGAAAACTGCTCATTGTTTTTGATCATAATTATTTAAATAATTATGATCAAAAACAATGAGAATACGGGCAGCTTTCGAACAGAAAAAAACGCATCAATATCGGTCCATTCGTTTGGGAGCTACGATGCCACAGACACACACAGTGATACACACCCTAAACTTATAACACCCGTCTCTGTGTCCGGGGGTTAATAAAAGTCATTAGTTTGTTCATTAGTGATGTTGGGCTGGCTTTTAATTCAAATTTCATACAAATATGTCATAGGATCATAGAAGTCAGGGCTGCGCCTTCAAATGTACTGAAAATACCGTTGGGCAATGTTGGCATTGTTGATTTCAAGACCATACCTTGAAAAATAAAAGACATTTTTTAGACTGAAATCAACAAATCTTTCATATTTCAATAGGTTTTTCCGTAGTTTTGGCGCTCTCGGAAAAGTTTTTGGGTAACGAATTTTGCACCACTTTCACACACACTACTATGACATAACGTGTTGACTAACTGAAAGGGGTTAGAAACTTCTAATGCACTAGTGTTAGCCAGTATAAATAACGTAGATTCCTACCAAAGAGTAAAAAAGACAATAGACATAATATTTATTAAGAAAAATCGATTTGAAGTTATTTGTTGTCCGTGGGTAAAGATTGGAAGAGTGGGTAAAGTTGGAAGATTTCACGGTAGCTAATCAAGGACGTACCTAGTATTTTTTTAAACGGTTTTGTTTAGCTTGACCTGATTTTGGTTTGGGTAAAATCTATTAATTGATATTTTACCCCCTTCCTGTTGACCGACTGATCTGAAAATTGGTACACCTTTAACTCAGGTGACAATACAATTATGTATATTCTATATAATTGTAAATCCAAGATGGCTGCCGCCACAAAATGGCGGATGACTTTTTTTTCAATCCCCTCAAAATGGGTATCAAATGAAAGGACTTAACTAGTAGAATACAGTACATCATGAAAATTCCAAATCCAAGAGGGGCGCTACCATAAATTGGCGGATTGTATAAAAAACAACAATCCTTTCAATATGGGTATCAAATGTAAGTGTTAACTAGTAGAATACAGTACACCATGAAAATTTCAAATCCAAGATGGAGGCATAACCACAAACTGTTTCTTTATTTTTTCATACCCTTCAATATAGATATCAAATGAAAGGGCTTAACTAGTAGAATAAAGTACACAATAAAAAATCCAAATCCAAGGTGGCCGTCACCATAAAATGGCGGACTACTTTCTTTCAATACCCTCAATATGGGTATCAAATAAAAGGGCTTGACAAGTAGAGCACTGTACACTTAAAAAAAAACTAATAAAAAAACTATAAACTTGAAAATAAAATAAGTAAAAAATGTTTTTAATGTACTAAAAGCTTTAAAAAAAAAGTGTGTCGTAGCGTAACCAGAGTAATAGAAATTTGACTCGCCCCACGTTTTTTTTTTTTAGTTTTCAGTAACTTATAAAACCTTTTAACTTAAAATCATTTTTTAGTTATTTTAATATATTCTTTGAATCAAGGTAAATTACCCAAAGCGGGGTGCATAATAGATCACTCTAATTATATTATGTTTAATTTTTCCGCCATAATCTCTAAAATAATTTGGCGGGCGCGCTTAAATCCAATATGGCTTCCGCGGGCTTTTGTTTAGACCAAGCTCCTTGGGGATTTGGGAGCTTACGTTCGCTTTGTGATTGGTAGCTAATAGCGACATCTACTGGTGCAGTTAGGAATCATTTAAATTAATGTACCATCACCAATCACCACATACCCAAAGACGTAAGTAATGTCTATTCCCTACCATACGTGAAGCCTTAACTACGGATGGAGAAATCTAAGATCATTTTTTAAAGTCTGTTTCTACATAATATATACCTACGCCCAGAATAGAGAAGATTCAATTTATTTCTTTAGTGATTATGAAAATCACACTAAGCTTGCAATGAAGCCTTATTACAAATAATTATTTAAATATATTGAAATATTACGAAGATATTCCTCTTTTTACCCGACTGAGGGTTATGTGTTTGGGTTGAATGTATGTTTGTATATTTGTACGTTTCCTGCGCGTCCTACAGCCTGAACGGCTTGATGGATTTTGATAAATGAATCATTGGATTCGTCTTGATCACGAGAGTGCTTTAGGATATAATATGAAGTGTCAAGAAAACCAATATGGCGGATTATGCCATATTGTATTCCCGACGGAACAAAAAATTACCAAAACCTATCGAGCGAGGTATCAAAATACACACACAGGTATTAAAATAACATTTCAAAAATATATAATTCTTATAACTAAACAATATCAACTTTCTTTTAAGCTTCTTACAAAATTTAAAATTTTTGATGATTCAAGTTAATGTAAATACTTACTATAGTCTAATGGTGCAATAGCAACTTTTAAAGTAAAGTAATTTATGTAAGTAAAAAAGAAACATTAAATTTACATAAATACTACCTGCGGCCCGCAGTTTCACTCGCGTTAGTAAGTTATAAGCTACCTCCGTACCAAATTTCATCCAAATCCGTTCAGCCGTTTAAGTATGAAAAGTAACAAACATACACAAACATACACACACATACACGCACGCACGCGCACACACACACACACACACACACGCAAACGCGCGCGCGCGCACACACACACACACGCACGCACGCACGCACGCACGCACGCACGCACGCACGCACGCACGCACGCACGCACGCACCCACACACACACACACACACACACACACACACACACACGAACACACAAACACACACACAGAGAGAGAGAGAGACCCTTACCCACACACAAACTTTCATCTATAAAATATTAATGTCATTATTTTTGCGGGCGATTATTTATAAAATATTATTATTTTTCAGCTCGTATTGAATAATTGTGTTCGCAGTCGAATTTTGTATTATATAATAATTTTACTTGTCCTTTTCGCAAGCAAAATAATTCACGGCTCGTTTGCATTGTGACGTCATAGCACTCAAAACTCTCATTGGCCGCCTCCTAAGTAAGTACCTGCATACTAGGAAACCTATGGAAACCAATCAGACTTTCGTTTGCCGCTCAAAAACTATTGAACCAATCGTATATATTTTTTTACCTATGTTTTTCTTAATGTCCTTAGAAGGTTTTGAGGTAAGGAGAGAGATGATCTGGTTGCTTACCAGGTAAATAGCCTATGGATCTCGGTTCCAACTAAAAGTAGACGTGGGTTGGAACTTTTAGTTGGAACCGAGATCCATAGGCTCATGACATGATCTTCCAAAATGTTAAAACATCACCTTAGGTAAGTACTGAAAGACAAAGATCCCAAGTATCTATCTTTAGAAAGAACCGAGTGCCATAGGCATTAGGTTCATAACATGATTTTCCATCAGACCTTCATTATGCTGGTTGTGCTGTGAAAAGGGCACCTTAGGCTAGTATTGGAGGAAAAAACCCACGTATCTTCTTATAGTAGTAACCAAGATCCATAGGCCTGGTCAGACACCAGATAGATCCTCACATTTCTTACCTCAAAGCCTTTTAGGAACATTAAGAACAAAATAAATAAAAATAAAATCGGTTTAACAGTTTTTGAGCCGGAAATTGAAGACATAGTTTTCCTACTAGTGACTTGTGACGTCACACCGCAAACGAATCACTAGTCATTAGGTTTTCGAGAAAGTGCAGCAAAAGTGGAATAACTTCGCAATTTTTCAAGATATAAATAATTCTTTCACCACTGTTATTGTATTTTAATTGTACTGTCTATCAAATCTTATAAAAAATAATTGTTTTGCTCCAAATAGAACTTCTCTCTAAGAAATTGTAGCACATCAAAGTTTAACCTAATTCTCGTACCTACTTTGTGAAGGCAGAAACATTGATTACCAATATCATCAATTAGTAAGAGATCCCATTACTAAATGATATCAAAGATATTATACTAGTAACAATATTGTGAAACGCTTTTTAATAGTAGTTTTTTAAAACGGTTGCATAACGAGGGGTATTAAAACACGAGAGTGAGATTAAAAAAACGAGCCGTAGGTGAGTTTTTAACTAATATCACTTGAGTGTTTTAATACCTAGTTATGTGCCGTTTCATACACTACTTTATCTACACTCAAGCAATAAGAATTTACTTTTAATGAAAAAAATAATTGTCATAACGTTTTCTTGATTTTGCTGGTAAAAGATCGTTCGTCATTTATGTTGCTGTTTCCGTGATGTGAGGTGGAGTCAAATTCTCCTCACTAACAATGTTGTCGAACATTTGAATCAGGAGAAAACTTTTTATGAACAAAAACATAATTTTAAAGTGGTTAGGTTCTAATGTAAAGTAAATTATGCTCGAAAATCCAGTCCATAGCGAATTCGCGCGCATACGGTCTAGCACGCGCCGCCATTGATAATAAATGGCGAAAATCCTCGTTGCAAGGAGCCAAACCAGTGCTATTAAGAAAAAAAAGTAGTTTATGAAACGGTTACATAATGAAGGCTATTAAAACACGAGAGTGAGTTTTTTTTATAGTATCACTTGAGTGTTTTAATACCTAGCCGTAGAGCCGAATCTCACCCTATTCACGTGGGGTAGAGGGGGTGTCTCGGCAAATATCACGAAATTAAGTCAAACATGTTTATGTGTGCAAGCGACAATTTGTTAGTGTGGCTAAATCAGAGCGAGGTTGAAGGAGCAGATGATGTTATTGAAAATCACATGGACATATTGGTTCCAGTTCCAGTAGTCACTCTTGAGACCACACATGAGTCCCCGTGGTGTGAATACGAATTTTAGTAGTTATACTATTTAAGTAGGTATTTTACTGTTCGATTTTCTAACTGTGATTGTAGGCTACTTTCTTAGCCAGTTGCTTGCCACGCGCGCACGCGCATGTATGCGCTCAGTACTGCGCAATGTTAGAAATAGCGCCACCCGATAATCATGTAGGCTACTTTCTTAGTAGTCTTAAATAAAAATAATTAAGCATAATGTTTTTTAAATAAATCCAACGCATTTTGAAAAATCTCACGTTAGATTAGGGGGAAGGAAGGGGGTCGAGCCAAGTCTCACGACTTCTTACCAAGGAGGGAAGGGGAGTCGAAAAATCTCCAAAAACACCTCACGTAGTTAATGGACGCCCCCTAACCAACTTAATAAAGTACATTTTCTTCATCATCATCATCATCATCAGCAGCCCGTTTCAGTCCACTGCTGGACATCCAAAAGCAAGCCACTGAGCCCGATCTTCGGCTCTTCTCTTCCAACTGCTGCCAGCCACTTTGCCTATATCGTCGCTCTACCTAGCTAGAGGGCGCCCTACACTACGTTTACCGAGTAGCGGTCTCCACTCAAGAACACGTCTACCCCAACGGTTGTCAGTCCTTCGACAGATATGACCAGCCTACTGCCACTTCAGCTTACTAATCCTAAGGGCTAAGTCGACAACTTTAGTTCTTTACCGGATCACCTCATTCCGGATACGATCTTTCAGAGAAACTCCAAGCATATCCCTCTCCATAGCCCACTGAGCGACCTTAAATAGGTGTACTAGAGTGTCCTCGACTCGGCTCCTTAAGTCATAACTGGTAGGACACACTGGTTGAAGACTTTTGTCTCCAAAATTTGCTGTATTGGCGACGAGAAGACTCGACTAAGTTTCGCAAATGCTGCCCTATAGGCTCAGAGAAAGGCTGTAGGTATTCTTCTGTGGGTCTTTCTCTCGAGTTGTTTTTACCTAGTCGCAAATAAACATACTCTTGAACAACTTTGAGAGCAGTTCCGTTAGCATAAATTGGTTCCGAAATAACATGTTCGTTGAACATAACCTTGGTTTTGTCCAAGTTCATCCGGAGGCCAATGCGTTGAGACGAATCAGCTAGGCTGTCCAACATTTGTTGCAAATCCTGTAATATTTTCTTAGATTAGAAGAAAAGTACTATTTATTTATCTGAGCGTAGAGTAATCCTGTATTCATTGGAACCCAAGCCTGACAACATCAAGCCTGACGTCAGGCGGTCGGTCAGGCGTAACAATTAGTATCAATAAAATCGCGTCCGACATTCATTACTGTCGTTTTATTACTAGATACCTATTATATATGAAGGCTAAGTATTTGAAAATATGAAATGTTAACGGAACAGCAACATTGAGATAAGTCTTTATGACACAATTCCTACGCAAAATGTTATGGCAAATTATCTGCAAAGGCGATTTGTGAAATGATATTTAATTTGTAAAGGAATTTAATCTATACCAAAAAAACAGTACCGTGACTGACTGACAGACATCGAGATTTGTAATATGGAGGAAATATTCCTTGAACATCCTAGAGGTGCACCAAGGAAGGAATTTTAAAATTCAATTTTTATTGGGGTGAGGCAAAGTATGGACGCGGGCGAAGCTGCGGGCAGCTAGAATATAGAATTATTAAATTTAAATTTAATTATTACAGAATGATTGAATTACTATATATACGAGTATATAATTAGTTATAGTTTGACCGTGAGTGTCCGCGTTTTGGTTCTGTAGGTCGTGACTGGTAGGACGCACTGATTGAAGACTTTTGTTTTCAGGCACTGTTGCATGGACGACGAGAAGACTTGACGAAGCTTGCCGAATGCTGCCCAACCCAACTGTATTCATCTGTTGGCTTCTCAAAGTTGTTCTTACCTAATTGCTCAAAGTAAACATATTGTTGGGTAACTTCAAGAGGTACACCATTGACTGCAAGTGGTTCCGGGTCAACAAGATCGTTAAACATGATCTTGGGCTTATCGATGTTCATTCCGAGACCGATGCGTCGAAAAGCATCATCTATATTGGTCAGCATACTTTGCAAGTCTTGCAGCGACTCCACCGTTAGGACGATATCATCGGCAAAACTTAAGTGTGAGATGGTCTCGCCTGCCCATTCCTTTCCAATCCAGAGCCTTAAACGTATCTTCCAAGGCATTAGTGGACAGTTTCAGGAATATAACATTCCCCTGTCTCACTCCCCTGCGCAGTTGGATATGATTAGAGTGTTGGTTTTGAACTTGGACACTAGTAGTCGCGGCGTCATACAGAAACCTCAGCACTTCGATGTACCGCCAATCCACTTGACAACGCTGCAAAGACTCCAGAACCACCCAGGTTTCAACGGAGTCAAAGGCCCTCTCGTAGTCCACAAAAGCAAGACACATGTGCTGACTCCTACTCCACTCCTTAGACTTGTATAACCAGGCCAGCCAGGTCCTGCCAGGATAGGCAAGATCTTTATAACCTGCCTCACCGTGCGTATGTGGTCTATGGTACTATATCCTCCGCGAAACCCGGCCTGTTTAGGAGGCTGGAATTCCTAGTCTTCATGCGAGACGATTTGAGATACCCTCAAAAACAAATTATAGACGTGGCTCAAGAGTGAATAGGTTGGTAATAGGTCTTTAAAAGGGTTTTATCCCCTTTTTCAAAGAAGATTACTCCTGCTCCATGCCTTTGGAGTTCTCCCATTGTTAAAAACGGTACTAAATAACCCCTGAAGCTCTCGAAGTAGGGGCATTCCCCCTGCTTTCAAGAGCTCCGAAGTTACTCCGTGTTTTCCAGTTATAAGTTGTTTGAACGCCATCTCAATCTCGACTAGGCTAACGTCAGGCAGTTCGTCAGTGTAGTGGCGGGTCAGTATTGCGCGGGAAACCTCCTGTGCTGGGTTCGGGTCTAAAAGCATGCGAGTCGTACAATCGGCCATAGAAGTGTCCGATCTCAGAAAGGATCTCCGGCTTAGAGACGACGACGGTTGTTCCCTTGTTGGTCTTGAGCTTCGTCAGATGGGATCTACTCAATTGCTGGGCGAAGACTTTTGATACCCGATGTTGCTCAATTGCCTTTTCTATGTGGCGAGTATTTGAGCATCGGAGGTCACGTCACACCAGCTTAATAATCTTCTGATTGAGCTCCCTTTTTTCTGACGGTGTGGCTTGCTGTTGCTCCCGTCGCTTGTCCATAAGCCAAAGAGCCTCATCCGAGATTTTAGACTTCGTGCCCGTACGTACGAATGTATTTTTATATTTTTTTGTTGTTGTAAGTATTCGCTCCCCGAGAAATCTTGAAATTTAATTGACACCAATATTACCTTACATATTACTGAAATAAAACATGTCCGCCATCTTGGATTTTAAAACTGATGTCATTTATTTTTTGTCGATCTTGTGGTTTCGGGTTTTACGCAAATATCAAACACGATGACTGACTGTATGATTTACTTGACTAAGCCACACTGTATTCACCACCCTTAGTGCTCACTAGCACAAACACTGCGTGCGTTTCGTTATTGTGTAGTAGTCTAGTAGTAGGAATCACGAATCATATTTTTGTATGTCAAGCCTCCGAGTGTCCTCCCTGTGCTTTTGAGATTTAGGACTCTCTTTATACAGGATGTCTCACCACTGATGGATCAAAATGGGGCGTGAGCAGAGCACCTCCATACCTATCGACTTAAAGAAGGTAGTACAGTATTTCTAATCATTACTTAATCATTGCGCAACTTTTTATAAGTAAGTAATATTACCGCTTATCTTTTGATTTTAGGTTAGACTTAGCCACCAGGTAACTCACCTAGTACTAAGTAACGATGTGATCGAAAGTGATAAATACTCTAAGACTAAAATAAAAATTATTAGTTAATTTAAAAAAAAAAACTACTGTCCTGCCAAAAAAACGAACTAAGAAGTCAAAAACAAGAGATACATAAAAAATATTGTTATTACTGTCGCAGGACCGTTCTGTGGAAAACTTTTAATTTAAGGGGTCCCCCGACTGCAGTGATGTTTCTTTTATTTGAGCTTTAATTTAAAACTTTTAAGTTTCCTTTATATATTTTTCGTATGGTCTTCCAGACCTTCATTGTGATACCATATGTTTTGGTAATTTTTTGTTCCGTCGTAAATACAATAAAGCAGCTGTATGCCTCTATATTAGTTTTCTTGACACTTAATATTTACTATTGCACTCTCGTGATTAAGACAAATCCAATGATTTACCAAAATCGTTCAAGCCGTAGGAAGCGCCAAAAAACGTACAAACAACCCAAACCAACACCCTCTGCAGTCGGATAAAAACTCAGCGAAAATATTACTATAGAACTACATATATTATCAAATTATATGTGGCGTAGACGTTTCACGACAAACAAACGACCGTGCGCCCCGACACAGCCCCACCTGTGTTTTTATATAGTGTTTTGAATGTGATACACACTTGAATTCAAAACAAACACTGCATACGTATTAACCTTTGTCTAAGGTACATAGGTATAACAAATAAAACAATTCTTTTAGAAGGGGAATGATCGTTCGCGTTAGGCTCTGCTGAGAACTTAACAGAATCGCTTATTAAGTTACGAGCGGGCAGGAGGAGCAAGGTTAAAGGGGAGGTGAGTATCCATTTTATGCGGTTGCATCATTGAACGAGCCTGCGCGAAGCGCGAGCGAAGCGTATCTGTTTCAGCTTGGGCAAAAATTCTTTCGTATGTCCGGATGTCTGTTTGGATGTCTGTCCGGATGTCTGTCCGGATGTTCTCCTCTACAGGTCACATTTCTCAACCGATCTAGACGAAACTTGGTATACAGGTTAAACGAATTTAGTGATTTTGGGGACTTCCCCCAAAAAATGTTAAAAAGGGGGCTACTGAATATCTCCTCCATATTAAATCCGATTTCGATGGTTCTTTTTTATTTTAAAGGTTGTGACTATAAGTTAGTCTCATAAAAATTTGGTGAAGATCTGATGAGGATCTTCGGCGTAATGTTTTTTTCTTAAAAGGTTTAAATTAGAGAGGGAATTAAAAATTTCAATATAGGTTTATCATGTCCGTCTAGGTGTCATATGAAAGGGCTATGTGTGTACATTACAAAACAAATTAAAGTTTAATTTTAGTTTAAGTAGTTACAAGAGAAAAAGTGAAAAAGAAACATTTATCACGACTTGTTTTCGGGTCAATCCACCTACGAACTGAAAATACAATTATACTTATTAATCCCGGCAGTGAGTTGATGTCGGCTGATAAAATTTAGTTAGACAGACAAAATATAAGCCACTAAAGTTGAGTCTAAAATGGTGGAATAGGGTACTTGAAAAATAAATGAAAAATAAATAAAATGATTTGTTTCTTTAATACATTATATCATAAGGATTCCAAATGTATGTATAACTTAATTAATTAATTATTAAATAAATTTCATTTTAAAGAACAAATCTTATTTTCGCAATTTGACTCAAAATCCAGCGCAGTACGTGTGATTGTTTTAATCATACATGGCTAACGTTTTTGTACACCTTTGTATAATAGTGACGTTATAGGGTCGCCATGACAGCTATGGTAGTTTTGTCCCGATTTTATTTAACAAATCGAAAGTGAAAAAATATAATGCTATTCGCAAGGTTTATAAAAAGACAGAGTCGATATCGCCAAATAAACGAGTGCATAGCAAATGGCGGCTGAGTATGATTGCGTGAGATTGTGGAGTTTTGTGGTAGATACACAATTTCATCACAAAAGAAGGTATTGTTTTTGTTTTTTCGTGAGAACTTGACAGAATTGACTAACAAAGTCGAGATCTTGCTGCGATGAGGCGGCCGATCGGCTAAACATGGTGTGCGTGAGGCTTGTGTGTACGAGCGAATCGGCATATCTTGGGTGGGTTTGATTTGGAGGTGTGGACTCCGTAATTTTTAAATCATCTTGGTTTTCTTTTGTTTTTTTCACAAGTAATATATTTTCCTGCACCCTATCGATTAGTCTACGAAAATGAGCCAAGTACCCTATTTACATAGCAAAGAAAGTCTTACCTGACAAGATTCGTCAGACCAGCACGATCGGCCTCTCCACTTCGAGTTGAGCGCGCCGCGACCGCCGCTGCATCCCACACGCACACGCCACTTCGACTACACACACACGTCCCCACTTACAACAACAACAACTACCACACTACCAAATAATTACACGCATTATTTAAAGGCAAATCTAAAGTCTGACTTAGGCTTATTGTTCCAATTTGATTTTTCAAATCGGCTGTCTCCCGGACTATTATCTACCGCGGTTTTTGTTTTTCATACGTGACGAAGCACGCTTTCTATACCCGTCTCGCTCCATATAAAGCGTTTTTCAGGGATTGTCCGGATGTTCTGTCTCTGTCGCTCGTGTGGCTCATTAACCTGGAACAAGAGAGGGGCTGATTAGGGTTTTGGAAAACGAGAACACGTCACGAGCACAATTACTACAGTACATACATATATAGTTTGTCACGAGTGTGCATTTCATTTGAAGTTTGAATGAAAATGCCGTTGAAAGCACGAACAATTCTGTCAAAATTAGGTATGCTATAATTAAGAACAAAACTAAAAAAAACGGATATGTTTATATTTTAATAGAGTTCTAAAAGTAGAAAGTACTCAAACACACTTTTTGTTTTGGATGTATCTTTAGTGTTTAATATCTTAAGGACTTCTGAACCAATTTGGATGATAAGTTTTATTTTTATGATTTTAGCAGTTAAATACTGCCTACCGTAAACATTATGATAATTTTCTAATGGAAAAAATTGGATCACGGACGAGATTTGAACTCGCATACATCCATGCCTCTGCATCTCTCTCCGTGACCTAGCATCGCCATCCAATTTTTTCCGCCAGCTTCTGAAACCCGTCTTAATCGTCTTATTTGTCTTAGTTAATATTAGCAGTGTTCGGTTGGTCAGTTCGTAATACTGTCAATAGATGGCGTTACCGTCCCCATAAGACGGATTTCATAAGCTAGTGGAATAAATCGAATGGCGATGCATAGGTCGCGGTAGCCGAATTGGTTAGAGGCATGAGCCGCGCAGAGGCATGGATGAATTCGAGTTCGAATCTATTCCGTGATCCACCCATTTTCCATTAGAAAATTATCAAAATTGAAAACTAACTACGAAAAAGCAAAACTTAGATGTGAAAATTGATATTTGAACGGTATTATTACGTCTGATGCTAGCTGCACTCCACAGCTTTTCTCCATGCAAAATGTGTCACCTCCGTTCACCCCCCTAAGAAATTGAATTAAAAAAATGCTCTCCTTATTGCACCACTTGGATAGGTACTCAAGGAATATTACCTACAAATTTAAAATTTCTAGGTCCACTGGTTGAGTTGTTGTGGTTGTGTTGGTTGCATTGTCTATCAGTCAGACAGTAGACATGGTGCGACACTTTTTTATAGGTATTGATGATTATATAGTTAAATTACTTTGAAAGGAATAATACAAGCAAAAATTAGAAGAAAAATGTGTCGGGACAAAAGCTCACGATTTTTCTCAATTGGCATTGTTTTCTGGTAAAATTTTATTGAACATTCTGTGAAGCATAAAAAAATGAAGAAACAAGGCAATATAATTTTATGTATGGTCACAAAAAAATACTCGTAAACCCTGAGTCGTAACGATTCTACGGCTCGTAGCGCGTAGACTCGTAGACGCGTAGCTCGTAGAATGTAGCTCGTCGTAGCGCGTAGACCTCAGATTAATAATATTTCAAGTAGGTAATAATAATTAATTAATTTTAGATTATTAGTTATTTATTTGTTTTAGGTTTTTTGTTATTTTATATTTCAAATGTACAATTATGTTATTGTTAAATAATATATAAGAGTTAATAATATGAGCCAAATCGTACAGAGCTGCTGGGTTATGTTGATGGGGAGGGGAGGGGAGGAGTAGACAATTAGGTCAAGTGGGGTGTCATTTGAAAGAAATTTGTTTGTACATTTCAAAACAGACGTCGTAGTATTTTAGAGGTTTCAATTCGGGGCGAGGCGGTCTAATGTCCAACTGTGTGATAGTACCTAGTACAATTATTTAATCTGTGGCAATGTACTGTCCAAGTTTTAAAGATATAAATTTAACATGGTATGGTAGCATATATTTTTATGGTATGAAGTTTATATTCTGTCAAGAGAATAGACAGATACTAGTAGATAAACTCTTGAAACACCATAATCAAAAGAAATAAGTTTAAAAATGGGCGGGATTATTAATGGGATCGCTAAAAGCGAAAGACTAAGACGTTTACCTACTAGCTATCTATCTATAACTGTAACCAAAGTGAAATCTCTACATGGAAGAGAATTTAGACAAATCATTTTTATTTGAGTACTAGCTTTCCCGCCCGCGACTTCGTCCTCGCGGACTACAGTTTATCGTGAAATAAAAGAATTCTAATCTCTTCTAGGATATTAAAACCCAATGCAAAAGTAGAGCAATAAAACTCAATATGTTTTTTGACAGACTTGTTATTTCGTTTCCATGGCAACCGTTCCTTACAGCGAATAATCAACATTTTCCAGTTTCCCCGTGGACACTTACAATTTTCTGGGATAAAACGTATCCTATGTTTTGTTCCAGGGTAAAAGCTATCTCCATTCCAAATTTCATTCAAAATCCGTCCAGCCGTTATCGCGTGAAAGCAAACAAACAAATAAACAAAAGAACAAACAGACAACGTTTCACTTTTATATATTGGTATGGATTGGGGACGGGCATTAGTAGCAAGTGGCATACTGTAATTAGTAATTAGTTTATGGAATGGAGATACCCTGGAATAATACATAGGATTCCAAAGAAACGGTTGCCATGGAAACGAAATAAAAAGTATGTCAAAAAACATCAAGAGCATTGGTGCAATAGTCTATGTGCTATACCTACTTTTGCATTGGTTTTTAATATCCTAGAAGAACATAGGGTGCTTTTTTTCGCAATAAATAGAAGTCCGCGCGGACGAAGTCGCGGGCGGGAAAGCCAGTAATATAGAGTGAAACGTTGTTTCTTTGGGGCGCTTTCACGCGATAACGGCTTGGTACGTCGATGCGGAATACCATAGAGACCAAACATAGGATATTTTTTATACCGGAAAAGCGAAAGTGTGTTTATTTGTTGGTTTGTTTGATCCTCTTTCACGCAGCAGCTAAGCTACGGCTTGTTGTGATTTTTGACATAGGCATGCTTTAAGGACCGGAGAGTGACATAGACTCATCATTATCACACATGCAGGTGAATCCGCGGGCGTAGCTAGTCATTAACTCGTGGACACGCGTTAGTCCAATAGCGACTATTTTTGCAAATAAATGTTTTTTCAATAATCAAATCAAATGTATCAATGGATCGATGATATCAATAAGTTTATAGGAAAGACCTGGCACAGATTGGCTCAGGACAGAGATGATTGGCGTAAGCGGCAGGAGGCTTATGCCCTGCCGTGGTAGGATTGAGCTGCCAATGATGGTGTTGAAATCAAATGTATCCTCAAATGCAGATTGTGTGTGTGTGTGGCAAACCTTTTAATCATACAAAAAAATCATCATCAATTTTTATCATCATCTTTTTTTCTATATTACAAAAAAGACCAAGTACGCATTCGTCCACAGATTAAAAATATGTTGTCACAGAACAGTTTCTACTATAACTGTAAATACAATGGCCTTAAAAACTCAGGGCCACACTTTTAAAATTAATAGTTTTTTATTAAATTGCTTGTCTTCTACGCCCAATGTGTAGATAGAGATTGATACACCACGTTACTCTAGTTTTTAGTCAAAACATAAGCTATTTCATACGGAAAATCGCATCGCAATCGGTCCAGTAGTTTTAACGTGAACTTAGTACCACACTTATAAAGTTTTTTTTAAATTAATTTGCTTGGCATAGGATTGAGATACCAAGTACACCAGTTTTTAAGTCAAAACCTAAGCTATCCAACAGTGTCACATCGCAATTGGTCCTGAAGTTTTAACGTGACGTGCGAACAGACAGACACGATTTAAAAATTGCAGTGCATATTTTTTTAAGTTATCATTACTTATGTACAATAACCAATAATATCAAAGAAGTTTGATGAAATTTGATATTAAACGCTATATATCAAAACTCAGACTTCAATAGTCTAGGAAAAAATATAATTTTAAAAGTGTGGTACTCTGAAGGACCAACTATATGTATACACATAGTTAATATACAACCCTGTTGTTATCCGACAATGGTACTGCTACAGAATAAATAATAGTCTCCTGGCAACAAAGAAAGTAGCTACAGAAGACAAAAGCTCTCGCGTCTTATGTTTGTGCAGTTATACGGAAAATAGCTCAAAGTTTTCTTAATGAGGGTATTCTAAAATACTTCCTTGGCTTACTTTGTTTTTACGTAATATTCATATTTTCATGTAAAACAGACTCGATCTTAGGTTTTGACGATTATAATGAACTAGCTGCACCCCGCAGATTTGCCCGCGTGCTGCCACTCCCGTTCACCCATATAGAGATGTAATTTAAAAAAAAACTGAGTGCACCTGTTGGATAGGTACTCAAGGAACATATCCTCGAAATTTCAAACGCCTAGGTGTACCTGTTTAGGATGTGCGTTGTCTGTCAGTCAGTAAGTATGTCATGGTACTGTTTTATAGGTATAGATATAAACGCTTTACAACGCTTTTTACCCGACTGAAGGTTATGTAAGGTTACCTACGCCCAGAATAGAGAAGTTTCAATTTATTTCTTTAGTAATTATGAAAATCACACTAAGCTTGAAATGAAGCTTTATTAAGAAAAAAAAAACTTGAAAAATTACGAAGTTATTCCTCTTTTCAGACGAGGGTTATGTGTTTGGGTTGTATGTATGTTTGTATATTTTTACGTTTCTCAGGCGCGTTCTACAGGCTAAACGGCTTGATAGATTTTGATGAATGAGGTATTATTGGATTCGTGTTGATCACGAGAGTGCTATAGGGTATGAAGTCTCAAGAAAACCAATAGGGCGGCTTACAGCTGCCATATTGTATTCCCGACGGAACAAAAAATTACCAAAACCTATCAAGAGAGGTATCAAAATAAAGGTCTTTAAAAGAACATTTCAAAAATGTATAATTCTTATAACTAAACAGGAGCAATTTTCTTTTAAGGTTCTTACAAAATGTTCAATATTATATTATTCAAGTTAATGTAAATACTATAGTCTAATATTGCTATTGCAACTATTAAAGTAAAGTAAAATATGTTAGTAAAAAATAAACATTAAATTTATATAAATACTAGCTGCGCCCCGCAGTTTCACCCGCGTCCCTCAGGAACCACACATTTTCCGGGACAAAAGGTAGCCTATGTGTTAATCCAGGTTATAAGCTAACGCCCTACCAAATTTCACGCAAATTCATTCAGCTGTTTAAGCGTGAAGAATTAACAGACATACACACACACACACACACACCCTTACCCCATACATACAAACATACTTTTGTCGTTATAATATTAGTGTGATAATTTTTGCGGGCGGTCAGCTCGTATTCAAAATTTTGTTCACAGTGGGGTTTTTGTATTTTTATAAATAACTTTGTTTTTGTTTCCGACTTAAACAAGATTTATGTTTTGTTCTCATTTAAAAAAACTAATAGTTATAACAATAAACACTTTTATTTTACTATTACGTAATTTGCACATTATCCCCCGGAAACTTTACATTTTACAACGGAAAAAAGGGTCATACGCCCATCTGGGATAGTGTAGCTTTCTATCATTCAAAGAATTTTCAGAATAGGTTCAGTAGTTCCAGAGATTACCTCATACAGACATACATACAGCAAAAACTTGTTCGACTTTACCTCTTTATAATATTAGTGCAGATGTCATCATCATCATCATCATCATCATCATCATCACCAGCCCGTGCTCGTCTACTGCTGGACATAGGCCTCTCCCAATGAACGCCACAGAGCCCGATCTTCGGCTCCTCTCGTCCAGTTTCTGCCGGCCGTCTTTCGCAGGTCGTCACTCTACCTGGCCGGTGGGCGTCCTGCACTACGTTTGCTAAGACGCGGTCTCCACTCGACGACACGTCTACCCCAGCGGTTGTCCGTCCTTCGAGAAATGTGACCAGCCCATTGCCACTTCAGCTTGCTAATCTTTTGAGCTATGTCGGTGACTTTGGTTCTCGGGCGGATTACCTCGTTTCTGATTTTATCCTTCAGAGAAACCCCGAGCATAGCTCTCTCCATAGCTCGCTGAGCGACTTTAAATTTGTGAACAAGTCCCACTGTTAGTGTCCATGTCTCGGCTCCGTATGTCATAGCTGGTAGGACGCACGCATTCAAGACTTTCGTCTTCATGCACTGTGGAATGGATGACGAGAAGACCTGACGAAGTTTTCTGAATGCCGCCCAGCCCAACTGAATTCTTCTGTTGGCTTCCCTGTCAAAGTTGTGTCTACCAAACTGCAGAGTTTGCCCGAGATAGGCGTATTCATTAACAACTTCGAAGGGTTCACCATTGATGACTACAGGTTTCGGGGTAATAAGATCGTTAAACATGATCTTGTTCTTGGCTAAGTTCATCCCGAGACCGATTTGTCGAGAAACATGAGCCAGGCCGTTCAGCATTCCTCAAGTTCCTCCAGCGATTCCGCCGTAAGGACTATATCATCGGCAAATCTTAAGTGTGAGATGTACTCGCCGTTTATATTTATGCCCTTCCCTTTCCAATCCAGTGTCTTAAACAAATCTTCCAAGGCGTTCGTGAACAGTTTCGGGGATATGACTTCCCCCTGTCTCACTCCACTGCGCAACTATATATGTTTAGACTGCTGGTTCTGTACTTGAACACTCATAGTCGCGGCGTCATACAGACATCTCAGTACTTCGATATACAGCCAGTCCACTTGGCATCGCTGCAGTGACTCCAAAACAGTCCAGGTCTCTACGGAATCAAAGTGCAGATGTAGATAGAAATTATTTTAATTATTTGGTATTACTATCCAATTGCTTACCGCGCGCGCACGCGCATGTATGCGCTCAGAACTGCGCACCGTTAGATATATCGCCACCCGATGATCTACTGGGTATATTATGAATTATTAGCGACCAGCCCCGACTTCACACGGGTGTAATTTAGAAAAAAAAGTGACTATTGTGAAGTTCTCGCACACTCGACCTTCACTTCACTCACTGCCTCCTCCCTCGCTACGTTCAAGTCTCGCATGCTCGTATTATATATTTATATATATCCGTGAAAAAATATCTAACTGATAGTGAAAACCGCATCAAAAGGAGGAGTTAGCGGCCAAACAGACAGAGAGACGGATAGACAGACGCGGAAAGCGACTTTGTTCACCATGTATTGATGATGATTGATGATAAACCCACAAAAATGAAGTGAAAATACGAAATAACGTTGCATAAAAGTTCCTAAATATTGTGTTCTTACCGCTCAGTTAAGTCAAAAAGTGGTCATAGGTTTCTACATCAGTGGATTTGAGAAATTATCTCTAAACGGTCAAGTGCCAGGTTTTTTTTTTTAATTTTGGGTTTTACGAACACATACAGGGTTAGGAGGAAGTGTTGTTGGACACTAAGGCCAAGGGTTTTGACCAGCCCCTCGATCACTGGTTTACTGTGTAGAAACGGACCACGCAGTAAAGTATTCAAAACTTGTACACATACGAAGCGAGGAGAAAAATATCGATAGCGTGATACAGGACTTTCGCCTTTTAAGCTATTTATAAACCTATTTCCATTTGTTTTGCATTGAAGTTTTATTAAGAAAAGTGTGTTTAGTTAATTGGAAAAAGCTATGGGTATAAAACGCTTTTAAGTTATTGATATATGGAATTTTGTGGTGAAATTATGAAAGTAGCGCAAGCAACGCCATCTATGATGATCTATAAGAGTTACGTGAGCAATGATCTACGTCTACGCAATAGGGACGGTTTAGTTTGTAAAATTTTGTGATTTTTCTCCAATACTTATAAGTAACATTTATTTAAATAAACCGCCCTAGGAATATTTTAATTATGTTTTAAGATTTCCTTAATTACGTATATCGATTTAAATTTTAGATTGCAAAGCAGGCTAAATAGGCTAGGGAGGATAAAGCTGATGGTTTAAACGCACAATTAGATATCACAAAATATTATGGCATAAGTATTTGTTGATATTCCTACTGGCCCATTTCTCTAAATATCAAAACCAATTGAAAACCAATATATAAAATAAATCAACCTCTCACTTTGAAATAAATCCAAATGATAATAATTCATCATGTTCCACACAATTTCGGGCCATCGCTCATGCGAATAAATATATCGAAAACAATCAAAAGCCTATACTGGCGTTAAATTCTTCGTTTTATAGTTATTTTATTTTGTACACCTCGAAACGAACCTACCATTTTAACAAGAGCTCTTTCATTCAATATAACGTAGTAAGCCAGAGTTCAGATTGAAACGGCAGTGGCTTCGTTGGTCGTTATTGAACAGCAGCCAACATGTTCTATGATGTGGCCAAGAGAAATAAACTGAACAATTATTTAGACGCACGCGCATCGACATTCTACAATCGGTATCAAGTTTAAATGCTGGCCCAGATCAAAATTAATACAATACGCACGTTTCTATAACCTATCTATGAATACAACTATTGACCAGTCAGTGGAGGCGAAAAGAGAATTTGCCCTATAAAATATTGAGTAGCACTGTTTTTGATTTGTATTGCTTAAGTATGGGATACTCAAGATAAAAACAAGTTTTCGAGCTTAAGGGTGGGGAGCGTTCATAAAATTTGTTAATTTTTAAATAATGCTTCAACAGTTGATTTTATGACAAAAGTGTCTCTAAGAAGTATAAAGAAGAAAAAAGTGCATGTTGAGTACGCTGCCAAGTGGATGTAACACTTTGACTACCTATAAGCCAGGCCCAGTGTACCATGTGGGTTATCCAATTGTAATATAGTAGTTAGCTAGTTGTAAGTTATTAATTAGTAGTAAATTATATATAGATAGTTAGTAAACAAAAGGCACTTGTTCTTTTGAAAAGATTCAATAGCATGTTCAAGTCGTTCGTACTAAGCTATTCGATTCATTATTATATCTCAACTTATGGTGTAGGCAATAATAACTATTATATTCCTAGTGTAGGAACAAATAACTATCAAACTGCTCCGTTGAGTGACTTGAAAAAACACTTCAACCCAACACTGACGTCACTGACATGATATCTTGTTGAATGACAACATACACCAACAAAAAACCACCACCAACCAACCATACACCAGCGTCGCCAGCGTTCCGGACATTCACTGTAACATAATGTAGGTATACCTACAAAACCGGGGAAGATATGAATATGTAAGTGTATGCATCTTATGTACATTTATAGCCTTCAGAGAGAGTGCCTTTTAGTGCAATGTGATCCATCAGTACCTCATGACGTCACTTAACATTAAAGGCGGCGAGTGCATATTGAAAACTCGTGTAAAATGTGGTTTAATGTGACCCACAAACAAACACTCACACTGCATAAGAGGAAATGTTATTTTATGCATCGCCGCGCAGCCGGCGCCGTCAAGATAATTATGTTACGTGTTCTAACCAAGATCTAATTAAAAGTGGGAAGATTAGGTACCAGCTCCTCGGCTGTGGACCGCATAAATTAGGTACAATGCACACAATTGAACTTCTTTGGCCTTAGTTACAAGTACTTAGTACTTAGGAACGACGTTTGTGTAGCACGTGTTAGCAGTGAGTCTCATTCGCGCTACAGTCTGCGTATGTCTCTATCTTTGTTATGCACATGAAGCACAACGGTGGGAATGTAGCTGTGTGTAGTGTGTGTGTTTGTCTGTATTTGAATCAAGTCCAGTTTTTCAAGACTAAAGGGGGTTATGATGTTTGTTTGTTTGTATTTTTGTACCTTTTTCATGGCGATTTTGATAAATGAGGTATCATTGGGTTCGTCTTGATCACGAGCAAAATAAAATGTAGACTAATTAGATAAACGGGTTATTTATTTATGAAATGTTCTTTTAAAGATGTGTATTTTCATACCTTACTCGATAGGTTTTGGTAATTCTTTGTTCCGTCGGAAATACAATAGGCTATCTGAAATGTCAAGAAAACTAATGTGGCGACTAACTGCTGCCATATTGTATTGTAGATCCACCGTATTAGTTTTCTTGACTTTTCATATAGCTTAGTGCTATGGGCTTTATGAAATGACAAGAAAACCAATATGGCGGCTTATACCAAATGACCAAAATCTATCGAGTGAGGTATCAAAATACAGTTCTTTAAAATACCATTTCAAAAATAAATAACTCGTATAACTAAACAGTAGCAACTTTCTTTTAAGCTTCTTACAAAATTTTCAATTTTAGATTATTCAGGTTAATACTCTAATCTAATGTTGCAAATGCAACTATTATGGTAAAGTAATATATGTTAGTAAAAAATAAACATTAAATTTATATAAATATAGCTGCGCCCCGGGATCCAAATAAGAGGGGCCCCGATAAAACCCCTCATTTGGAGTTTGGGGGTTGAAAAGTATCCGTGGTAAATATCCCGTTGCTAATGTGTATAGTGTTTGTGGCGTTGTTAGTTTTACCAGCCCCTTGTCAATATCGAGTATATATGCAATCTCGACCCGCGACATCTCGAGGCATTAAGTGGAAGGGCAGCGGGGATGGGGGAGACCTTGACCCATCCGCCTCATGGACGGAGCTAGGACGTAGGGCTGCGCTAATTAATGTTGTAATATACTGTTTTTTTATTTTACTATTGTTTCACTACCTGAAATATACATAGTGCAAACACATCTTAAACTAAAGTCTTGCATAAAGCAGGATGTAAGTTCTATAATACTAATGAACACAGCATTCAGCGTGCGGACATTGTTAAATTTGAAGTTTTTGAAATACATTTCGAATAACAAGACATACGTTCAAAAACTAAAACCCGACTACGGTCGGATAAAAAAAGCCTATGACACTCTTACGATGAAGACAAATCGATTGATACCTCGCTTGTCTAAATCAGACCAAGGTTTTAGTTTGAACACATAACCCTTCATTAGCTTCGCCGTACTCGGGTAAAAAAAAACCCAAAACTCTTTATACCTGAAGACGAATTTGTCAAAATCGGACCAATAGGGGCGACGCTATGGTAGAACATACCCACACACATATATATATATATATATATATATATATATACATGCATACATACATACATAGACTGTTAAACTCACTACCCTTCCCTTGCTTCGCCATACTAGGGTAAAAATTAAAAACCCAAGCCAAAGGAACAAAAACGCTACTTCTTGCCTTATATCGAATAATATTACTTTACCTATAATATTATAAATGCGAAAGATTATGTGTGTGTATGTAAGTTTGTTACTGTACAGCGTTGAAACGGCTGAACGGTTTTTAATGCATCTTGGTATATAGATACGTAGGTATTTTAGATAGATCAAAGTTTTCATTTGATCGGCACTGCTTTAAACCATATACTTAGTAGATTCCATAATTATGTCTTCATCGAGACGGTAATTGCTTGCTTGTCGTTTGAGATGCTCTGGTGTAAGAGTTTATCAGGCCGCCCGAAGGCGTCTGACATGGCTTAACGACTGCTATTAATCAATAACAGCCGGGACCGACAGCTTAGCGTGCCTTCCGAAGCACGGAGCGATGGCAAACCGCACATAACTTAGAAAAGTCATTGGTGCGAAATCTAGAATTGAACCCGGTATCGTTGGATTCTAAGTCGCACCAGTAAACTGCTAGACTGACATCGCTCTAAGACGATAATAACGGACGATATTATTATATAACCAATTCACAATATTTAACAGTGGCAACCCTGACTCCCCTTGTATCTTCAGCTGTGTAGTACTATTATTTATTCTGTGCTTTAGCGATGACCTAAGTCACGATAACCCGAGTGTTTAAGTGTCCGGCGGAGGGGGAATTTTCCATACAAACGTAATACCAAAATAATTTGTAATTGGATCATATGGGAATATGATCCAATTACACATTACACGAGTATTATTCGGATCGGATAGTGTTTATCTAGGTTCCCAATAAAATTTTGTTTTAAAAATACTTACCTGAACCTAAGCAAATATTGCATTTTCTTTATTTATAGGCAAAATGGAATTTTCTTAATAATATTACTGTTGAAATATGCTCCAATTAAAAAATATTTTGTTATTACGTTTGTGTGGAAAATTCACCGTCCGCCGACCACTTTTCTGATGGGGCTAAATTCACCGTCCGCCGACCGCTTTTCTGATGGGGCTAAATTCACCGTCCGCCGACCGCTTTTCTGATAGGGCTAAATTCACCGTCCGCCGACCGCTTTTCTGATGGGGCTAAATTCACCGTCCGCCGACCGCTTTTCTGATGGGGCTAAATTCATTGTCCGCCGACCGCTTTTCTGATGGGGCTAAATTCATTGTCCGCCGACCGCTTTTCTGATGGGGCTAAATGATAATATTTATGAGCGGGAACGGGATTTAATAACTCTTAAAGTTTTACATGATGAGGTGCGGAATATCGGCTATTCAATATTGACACATTGTAGCTTTCGTTTCATAAAAACTGCTAAGTGCGAGTAGGATTGGTGCGCCGAGGGTCCCGTACCATCTTATTTATCTACTTTTTTTTTGTGATGTCCTCCTTTCTGTGAAAATTTCAACCAGCTAAATAATACATATTACGTCGTTCTCGTCCGTGATCCAAATTTTTCCATTAGAAAATTATTATATAATACATATTACGGTTTATAAGACGTTGGCTTCGTAATATGGTCTTGTACGGATCCTTTGCATCGGAACCCTTAAAAAATATTCTGATGGAAACAAAACTTTAAAGATAGAATAATTTCAGGTCAACGTTTTATTTTTTCTATGTAACAAATCCTATGACTACCTTTCAAAGTGTACACAAACTTGTTACCTATTTCAACACTTTCATGTGACGTCATAATGGCTCATGGTCCTTTCAAAATAGCCGTACTTCATCACATAGCACTATATATACCTATTATTACCTACTATAAATACTGTTTGTTCCTCGTATAGCCATTAGCTATAGGAAACGAGCACGCGCTAATATGAAAATTGCTCCCTTCCGGGGGACGCGTGCGGCAGTGCGGTTCCATTTTCATATGCTACGCGATTCTATGTAAAATATAAAATATCATAATTAAGCAACAACAAAAAAATAACTTAACTACTTTTTTAAATAATTTGTTTGTTTAAATTTTTGATATCAAATTGTAACATTTGTAACGAATAAATCACTTTGAACGAGGCTTTTGAACACAATTTAACGTAACACTGTACTTTAATATTAAAAAGTGTTATTAGCTATAGGCAGACAGGTACCGTTGTTAATAAATAATGGATAAATTAGACGTTCGATTTTACTAATAAAATGTAAATGACGTAACATAGGGCGTGCGATTCGCCATGATTTAATTCATAATTGATTTAGGAATTAAATGAAAACGTGGCGCGTTTTAATACAATGTAAATAAGCTTATGTGGGCCGTAAAACTACCCCTGGAATAATTGTGTGACACGATACGGTCACAGTGTAAAAACAGTGTACGTAAGTTTAAAAAATCTAACGTAACGTAAAGACGCACTGTCTGCACTATGTTGCTAAACTATACGCGTTGCTGCCTTACGGAGAAACTTTCCATACTGTAATCATGTTCACTGTGACACGGTTTCATTCACAAATGGTTTTCGGGAATTAAATGATAGCGTAGGCTAGTCATTGTCCTCGTAGAACGATTGTAATAAAATGTTAATTAGGTTGTTGGCTGAAAAAGTAGCTTTCTGCGGAAATCTGATGTCATCTCTGAAATTATTTATTGAAGCACAAATATGTAAATGCCTTGTTTTTTATTAAATGTCCATTTAGGTTATTTTAATTTGAGTGCGAACATAGGCGCTTACTAAAAAGGTCACTGCTTTCTCCCATTTTTACAAACATTTATAATAAGACAGACTTGTTAAAATTGAAAAAACTATGCTATACCTATAGTTAATATCGTAACTTCCGTGACTCGCTCATGGTTAACTTTACTTCTTCAAGCGGAGTGAAGGTGTAGAGTGTGAGAACTTCACATTTTTCTCTGCTTTTTTTTTCTAAATTACTGGGTAAAGAGAGACTAGCCCGGTTCACTAGTATATTATTATTCCATCATATAATTAAACTAGTTAAAGCTACAAGAGTTTTACAACCTCCATTTAGCCGCACCTCAACTAGCAACAACGTAATAAATTCGTAACGGAATCGCGCATCCCTAATGTTATTGAAGGCGCTTGCGTGTGCCGCAATTCGTTAGTGGCTTAGGGATGCCACTAATAGCCACTAATAGTCTCTAGTCTCTCTAGTTGTGGGAGTTTTTATTTCATTACTTTGATAATTCACGTGTTATGTTGAGATTTAAGCTTCTTAAAGCAACCCCTAACAAATATAAAATAATTGAACTCCAATGTCACAGAATCGCAACAGTTTGGCGTTTTAGCGATTTAACATTTTATATATGAAGTCCTCTATCGATTTAGATTTGATCATAGGCCGCGATGTCGCGATTTTTGAAAATAGCGGCTGCTGGCAAAACTTCTAGGTATTCCTGGCTCCATAGTAAAATCTATGGATTCCTTTGGAGTAAATATTCCTGAGTACCATATGGGGCAAAAAAATATTCTTGAGTACTATATGCGGTCAAAAAATATTCCTTAGTACCATATGCGGCCAAAAAATGTTCCTGAGTACCATATGGGGCCGAAAAATAATCCTGAGTAGCATAATATGGGGCCAAAAAAAAACCCAAGTCGTTCGAGAAACAGAAGGCGAGGCGGGCGGCCGCACTCTGCAGCGTTGCTTGTCACTTCTAACTTGTACTATTATTTATTCTGTGCTTCTACGTTTTTTTAGTACTAGCTGCGCCCCGCGGTTTTCACTCGCGTGAGTGATAGATTAAGCTATCTCCATTCCAAATTTCTTCAAAATCCGTTTTGCCGATTAAGCGTGAAGGATAATGATGATGGTGATTCAAAGTATCGATCCTATGTGTTTTTCCCGGGTATAAGCTATCTCCATTTCAAATGTTATCGGTTGCTCGACTTCTACAGATTGGACTAAGATACCAAGTAGACCAGTTTTTAAGTCAAACCCTAAGGTGTCTAATAGTGAAAACCGCATTGCAATCGGTTTAGTATTTTTTACGTGGTGCGTGAACAACTAAACAGTAAAACAAAGAAAACATTTAAAAAAAAACTTGTTCGTTAGCTTATTTTCAGTCCCCTAAACCAATTTATTTTTCATTATCTTCATTGTATAGACTTTTGCTACTTATTACTTTATTATAATTATATAAAATTACTACTTTATTAATTACTATATTAATTATATTATATATATATATATATATATATATATATATATATATATATATATATCTAATACACGTATAATACACGTGCGTTATTTTAAGAAATATATATATTTCTTAAAATAACGCACGTGTATTTAAGAAATATATATATTTCTAAATATATATATATATATTTCGTTATTTTAAGAAATATATATATTTCTTAAAATAACGCACGTGTATTCAGACGATGTTCAATTATTGTTTTGCTATCAGTCCGTTAACATAGAGGCAATGTTAAACGCAAATCGCCCGATTATGCGAAATTTCCGGTTCGTCATCCAAGTGCAATGGAAACGCGCGCCGCTAAGGTATTTGCGTGCGCATATCGCATGTGCCACACACATAACCGTCAACCGTGCGGTCGGTGCAGTAGTCGGATTAGCTAGGCATGGGCCTCGATCCGGGTTTATCCGGTTTTGTGTTGGTGATATTAAACTACTGGGTTGTAACTTGTGACTATTAATTGTGCCGAAAATTGTTATAAATTATTGCACATTTTGCTGCAGGAATAAGATGATACTAAGTTTTTTTAATGGGGTCAACTAAAAGAAAAAACGCATCAAAATCGGTCTATCCGTTTGGGAGCTACGATCTTCAATCCCACCCCCTCCCCTCTCATTAGCTAAGAACCATCTCGTTTACCTCAGCTTTGAAACATAAAAAACCGCAGCTAAATAAGTTAATTCGTTTGGAAAATACAATTCTCACCTTTCAAACAGAAAAAAACGTATCAAAATCGATCCATTAATTTGGGAGCTACGATGCCACAGACAGACACACACATACACACAGTGACACGTGACACAGTGATACACACCCTAAACTTATAACATCCGTCTCTTTGTTCGGGGGTTAAAAATGTAGAAGACCTTGTGACTTCCACTGTCCGCGCAAATAGGGCAACGTTGGTTATTGATACGTTTAAAAATTACCTACAAAATATCTCTTTGCGACTTACCCACTACATAATTGGTGGTTTTTTTTTGTTTGACTACCCTCCTTTAAGATTTGTTCATTAACTATTAAGTACAAAGTAAACATTAGAAACGGGATATTTAACATGTTAATAAGAATTTCGTTTTGAGTTTCCGATATTTTAGTTATGTTTATCTGTGACCATGGCGCTTGCAACAGTGTTGAGATATCGGAAATTTAAAACTAAAGAAATACACGATAAATATCCCTTGACGTTCGACTTTAGTGATAGTGACCATGTTAGTTTAAAATATGTTTAAAAACATCTATTGTTTGTTTGTTGAGGTAGTTCTGGGCTGGCCTTTGGTGTCAGAGATTGTCAGGCCAGCTGAAGGCCTCTGATGTGGCTTAACGACTGCTATTAATCAATAACAGCCGATACCGATATCATAGCGTGCCTTCCGAAGCACGGAGCGATGGAAAACCATACTTAGCTTAGCAGTCGTTGGTGCCTAGGACCGGACGCAAGTAATTCGTACTATTACAGTGGGCGCGGGTCAGTCTAACTTAAAAATTCCGTAGGTATAATTTACATGTTTATTTAATAACAGATGACCAAAAGTTTATAAATTTAATTTGTTTGAAATATAAACGGATGTGATGTGATTTTGATTGCAATCCTATCACTTTACAAGGCAGATATTTTGGTTTCAGTCGGTTAATTCAGGGTAGAATAATTCACATCAATAACTAATGAAATGGAATATTTTGTTGTTGTTGTGGCATCAACATCGTACGTAAATAAAATAAAAAACTTAAAACGGAATCAAATGGATTTACAGAAACGTTCGAATCAATTTTGTCGAAATTTATATTTAAAAAATCTTAAAAAAAATATTCAACTAAAATAAATTGAATTGAGAACCTCCATTCGACCAGAGAAGTCGATTAAAATGTACAAAGTGCCGCGGTGGCGGTTTCACAACCTATCTTCGGTGGCCAATAGTCTATTGAGTCTTGCTGGGCGCTTATTCACTATGCCGCATAAAATTCCTTGCCGAAAACGTGTGACGTCAGTACGGCAATTGCCAAAACGTGTGACGTCAGTACGGCAATTGCCGTACGATTCCATCAAGATATCTTAACGCAGCACGTTACTTGCGTGAAAGGTCATAGCGAATAAGGGCCCTGGGCCCAATAGTTTGAGTCTGGCTTGGCTCAACAGTCTGTTGAGTCTTGCTTGGATAAATAATTCGAGTCTTTGCTTACCCCAATATTGACGTCTTGCTTGTCTCAAGATTCACTAAGGTGAAGTGAAAACCACGCAGTGGGCGTTTTAGAAAAGTTGGCAATATTTGGTGCATTGTATGCCTATTTACTTAATTATAAACGTTTTTATTTAGCTTGCCCTGTTTGTTGTTGTTCTCGGTTTTTGGGTCAAATTTTGTAATTGAAATTGAATCCTCTTCCTGTTGACCGATTGATCTGAAATTTGGTACGCACCTTTATTTATGATGACAATACAAATATGTGTATTCAGTATCAGTGTAAATCCAAGATGTCCGCCGCCATAAAATGGCGGATTACAATTATATTTTGTAACCTAACCTAACCTAACCAGTAGAATACAGTACACTTTATAAATCCATAGCAATATATAAAAGTGAAACGTTGTGTGTTTGTTTGGGGAGCTTTCACGCGATAACGGCTGGACGTATTTTGATGAAATTTAGAGTGGAGATTGCTGGAATAATACATAGGATACTTTTTATCTCGTAAAATTGTAAGTTTACACGGGAAAACTGGAAAAAAATTGATTACTCGCTGTAAGAAACGGTTGCCATGGAAACGAAATAACAAGTATGTCAAAAAACATCAAGAGCATTGGTGCTATACCTACTTTTGCATTGGTTTTTAATATCCTAGAAGAACATAGGATGCTTTTTTCGCGATAAACTGTAGTCCGCGCGGACGACGCTACGGTTACGCTACGCCCCACGATTTAATTAACCCCCGAACTTCAACGAGAGGGCTGTTATAAGTTTAGGGTGTGTATGTATCACTGTGTGTATCAGTGTGTGTATCAGTGTGTGTGTGTGTGGCATCCAACTTATTTAAATATAATGAACAAACTTTTGTGTTAATTGACCGAGTGAGCGCGAAGCATCTCTGTTTCAGCTTCGGTAAAAATTCTTTCATATGTCCGGTTGTCTGTCCGGCTGTTCTTCTCTAAAGGTCGCATTTCTCAACCGAAAGTTGGTATACAGGTTAAGCGATTTTTTTGAATTTTTCTGATCATCGGAGATTTTTGATACTCTCCCAATCAAGAATTCCCCCCAAAAAATCCCCCCCTTATTACTTCCCCCAAAAATGGGTAAAAAGGGAGCTACTGAATATGTCCGCCATATTAAATCAGATTTCGATGGTTCTTTATTTATTTGAAAGGTAGTAACTTTAAATTAGTCTCATAAAAATTTGGTGAAGATCTGCTAAGGATCTTCGGCGTGATGAGCAGAATAGCTCCTTAAAATGCAGTAAATTTCTCATTTTTAGGTTTCTACCAGTGGAATCAGCCCTTTACCTACTAGGTAGGGATTGATGAAGCACCTTGGTTATTAATGTCAGTTTTACAATAAGGTAACTAGATGGCGCTACTGTGCACAGCTAGATTGTTTGCATAAAAGTTTGTACGCGCGAGGTCTACGCTCATTAGTATTTAATTTGCATAAATGCTGTTAATAAATTGTAGGTAGGTTTTGGACTGTTTCTTCTATGTCAAACATATTATTTTATCATTCTCCTTGTATTTACCGACCTCAAAAACGGATAGAGTCCATTTGAAAGCTAAAGCATTTTGTTGTTGTATGGTTGGTGCCTCCCCCTTCTAGGAAGATGTTGCCGTCATCACCACGTTTTGCATCTTGGTTTGTCGCAGTACATGTTGATACACCTGACATGAAAAAAACTGCTGTTTATTTCCTGAATTCCCTGAGGTTAAGTTCTCACAGCACCCGCCGGGTGAGAAGGGGTGGTCCTATTCTCATACCACATGGGCACCACACGCCGAAATTATTTAGATTCGTGTAAAACGTTGAAACTTGGTAACGTTTCGTCGAAAATCTATGAGTTTGGAAAGATATGCAGACACCAACGCTGCGATAAAATAATCCATCCAGCCTTCAAACTGTATATAATCGCGGCTTATTCACAATATATTACGTGGTTACGTGGTCCTCATCTCACGTGACTGTCGCGTGTCAGAACGTAGCGTATTTAACGGACCGGAAGCAACATGGCGGCCGGATGCGGTACCCCCACGTAACGCGAAACCTGAGCGCACCCGAAGCTCAGAGTGGCAGTAATGACACGATTTTTATGCTAAGTGGGTGTATTTTTAACGTTATTATTATTTAAGGAGAAGTTATTTTTTGACAAATGTTTAGTACAAATGTGTTGAATAAAATGTTTGGGATATAAAAGATAGATATTAATACCCAATATCCGAAAGATTACGTGTGTATGTTTGTTACCATTCAGCGCCGCAACGGCATTATTTTATGAAACTTTGTATATAAGTAGATACTTTAGCTCTTGGAATTACACGTATGATGCTTTGATCATCATCACTCCCATCATCATCCTCCACGTGGTTGAAACCGCGGCTAGTGTACCAGTACTTCTACTTCTTCGTGTCAATAACGGAAATGGAAAGACTAACTTCATACCTAGATTTGTTTCTCATTGTCACTTTTATCTTTTAAATTTGTAAGTTAAATATGTTTATCTACACTCATATCGTAAAATCCGGATTAAGAACTCAAAATTTATTGTGGCATAATAACATACTTTACGCACGGCACGTCTCTAATAAGAAAAAAATATATAATAATACTGTTTTTTGAACTAGTAAAAAATAATATTGTAACAGTGTTACAATATTATTTTTTTCCTATAAAAACACTGGTTAAATAAAAGTTAATAAAAGCTTTTAAAATGGTGCTACCCTCCCCCAGCTTGTTGCGGGGCAGGCCCATGGTCAGCAGTGGACATCTTCGGGATGATGATGAAGTTCCTTTTGAATGTATTGGGTGGGTCATCAGTGGTAAGAGGGAAAATGCGATATCGTTTGAATCGCAGCTTTACAATCCTGCAATGCCGCCCAGCGATGTTTTTGATCTCTACGGCAGCCAACCACGATGTGTAGCCGATAAAGGGATTTCCAGACTAGCCAATGATTTCAAGATTTCATTTTGATCAGTCACTTAAAAACTTCGAAACAATAGACACCCAACAGAAAGTCATAGATAATCCACGCATAACTAAAAATACGCACATTCTAATTTTTATGGGTTCTCGCGAAAATACCTATCTTCATGACGTCATTGCTCAGTAATGCCAAGTGATGTCACCATGACGTCATGAATACGTGGTCAGGCCTGCTGGTCGTTAAGCGAGAGGAAATTATGATAGACAGTCGTGATCATGTGTCGTGATCACGAGACTTGAAAACCGTTGATTATGTTGAAAACTAATGTTTCAGGGTGATGATCGCACATCAGTGTCGAGAAAGATTTTGTAATCGACAGTTCTAGGTCCATTCGCAGTGCTAACCATCATGCGAATCACCTGATCACTGATGCATTCAAGTCTACAAGAACGAGACAAAACTACGTGGTCCAATCTTCGAATTAGTCTGTGCCATAGTCATAAAGTCCCATAGTCATAAAGGCTACACTTGTTTGTTTGTTTGTCGTATTAGGTAGGTAGTTCTGCTTTAGTGTGCACCACCGTCTTTGCCATATATTAATTCATTTCCATCCAAAGGTTGTCTGGAAGAGATCGCTTTTTAGCGATAAGACCGCCCATTGTCCCATATATTTTGTATAAATGTTTTAGTTATTTTTGTTCTGTGTGGTGTACAATAAAGAGTTATTTATCTATCTATCTATCTATGTAGGGTCGCCCGAGGGCCTCTGACATGGCTTTACGACTGATAATCCCAGTCAATATATAACAACTGAGACCGACAGCTCCAAAGCATGGAAAGATATCCGCATATTGGAAAAGTCATTGGTGCGGAGCCGAGGGCTGAGCCCTGTATCGTTGGATCCTAACGCGCACTGATATATAACCACTCGGCTACCATCTATACACTACAAGAGATAAATTGCGAGGAACTCTTAAAATGGAATGCTGATATTTTCGCATATAAGTAATCTTTATTTACCCTCTTCTCAAGACGCCAGAGCATACTACCTCTTTCTATGATTCATCTTTTACAGTTCAGGCGGTCCGCCTCTTGAACGACCTCCCAGTCACTATCAGACGTGCTCAATCGGTCACTAACTAAAGCTAGTAGTATAGTTTTTTCTTGATTTAAAAAAAATTAAAACTTCTAGATGTCCAATATGGCGCCCTGATCGTTCTTAATTCCATGTATCATATACAATCATTATTATTATTGTATTTATTTATAACATGTGAGTATTGTGTATTCAGACGTTTATGTCTATTTATAGTCCAATTCTTAATTTCATATCAAATAACATTATATGTATATTATATAACATCATTTACTATATTCTTACATCACCATCCTTGATATTCAATATTTTTGTCCATCCAATGGTAGACTGGAAGATATCGCTTTTATAGCGATAAGACCGCCCATTGTATCTATTTTCTAAGTGTTTTTCTATGTTTGTATCTTTTTTCTTGGTGTCAAGAGTTTTTTTTACATATAATCACAAAGTCACAAGGAGATGAAACATAATAAAAGGAAATAGTGATTTGATCACCAATAAAAATTTACGGGCTAGTTTAATCGGGTCCAAAAATCATGCTCTGCGGATTCACAATTTTTTAATGCTTATATAAGTACTAAAGAGCATGATTTTAGACTTTAATATTAAAGTAAACAACTTTTTTCCAAAGGGTCCATGAATGTTACACGAAGTACCGCCAGCATCAACATAATAACTAAAAATATATTTTTTAACACGATTAGATACTATAGAAAATTAAAAAAAAAATAAAGAAAATTATCATCTTGTTTTTTTATTACGTTGGTAAAAGGCAAAAAATAAGTAAATAGTCTTATGTACATATTAATTGCTTGTATATAAATGCTTATTCAAAGCCATGTCCCGATTACTGACTACCTCAACTCAACCGTTGCAACTTTTCGTCGCTAAACAATAACGACAGTTCTCTGGTACGAATATAAACTTATTTAAATGCTTGCAAACGAGCACGCGCCCGCCCACTGTGTCTGGGATTAACGAATACTTTGGCTGATTCGCAAATAGAGCAATTTTTTTACTAGTCTAGTCTGGTTCCTATAGAATGACCACAAAAAACTGGACAAGTTCGAGTTACACTCGCGTGGAGAGAGTTCTGTATGATTAATATACTATCTCACAATATTCAGAGATATATCATTAAGTTTTAAATTAAAAAAAATGGCAAGTATATGTTTTTTTATTGTTGTGTTTCATTTATTGGTTAGGAACAACATTTCCTTGTTGTTTATATACTTTACTATTTTTTTTTAATTTATCATTAGTTTGACTTACAGTTTGGCGGAAGCCAGCTACATAGTTTTTCTTCATTCATTTTAAATATAGATTTCCGCAAAGTAGGAAGTCTATCTATAAGTAAAGAACTACTTCCTGTATTCTTTCTAAATTGTGGGCTCGGTAGTGAGATAAGGGGTCATCGTCAATTTTCATAGGTTTTTTAAATAACTCTAAATCTATTTATATTAAAATGATAAAAATATTGGAAACCCTCACAATAAGCCTTTTCAATTGATACATGGTAATTATTTTTTTAAATGATCTTATTGGCCCCTCAACGGTGACAACAGTGAAATTAATTTTGAATAAATGGGGATATTCAAAATTCATATGACCGTATTTGATTCACAGAAATTCATAAGTGTACCAACTTTCAACTTAATTGGTTCAGTAGATTCGGAGCAAATTAACGGACATTATAGTAGTGATATTATTGAGTTGCATTTCCTTCCCTGGCTGCAATGTTTTCTATGAAAATTCAAAAGAATATTTCATGGAATAGACTTTTCAAATGGCTTAGCAGTTATTTCAAGGCAGCCGGACCAAAATTGTATCAAAAGTTTTATACTTAGTAGGTATTTGTTTAACTGTTTTTTAACTTTCGTCTGGCCCAGTGGCTAGTGACCCTGACTACAAAGTTAACTGTCACGTGCACGAATCCCACAAGGTGCAAACATTTGTGTGATTAGCACAAATGTTTGTTTCCGAGTCTTGAATGTAGGTAAATATTCTTATTTATATACATCCATAGTACAGGATAGCTAAGTAATTGGTATGAATTGTCCCAAACTTTTAACAAGACATAAGTTCAAAAACTAAAGCCCGACTACAGTCAGCCTATGACACTCTTGCGATGACGAAGAATCGATTGATACCTCGCTTGTCAAAATCATCGGAACTGAACCAACATGTAAAAATTCAAACCCGTAGGATAAGAGGAAGTGGTTCTAATTCAGCTTGCAAAATTTGATTTAAACAAACATACATACGAACATTGCAAGATAAATACAAGTTTTTAAAAATATACTCTCTGAGCTTTAAATTCCCAAATTTTGGTTTGCCACTGGAACCAAGTCTACGTATTGTATACCACTGTCAGGTCACTGATCATCATCCTTGAGCCGTGTGGTGGCCGGCATAATAATGTTAGGACCACCCCCTCACCCCGCGGGTGTTGTGAGAACCAGCAGGGAACTCAGGGAATGGCTAGCAGCAATGCTAGTAGAATGATCACCACCTAGTGTATACCAAGGAGCTTGCCAAGCATGGTGATTATGACACCCCTTGTGATAAGCAAACATCGAGGAAGGAACCGCTTGTTGTAAGTGATTATGATGATCATCATCAGTTTATTATGTCCCCACAGCTGGACTCAGGGTTTCTCTTAGAGAAAAGAGGGCAAAATGGGCCAAGCACCACATTGGCTTATTCAGTCCTATCAACTTAATTCAAATAATCCCAAATAACGTAATTATTACAAATGAGAATTTTCGACACTTCCGGCGGGCGCCAAGTGTCAGATGAGTACGTACAGACAGTATTTCCCCTTAAATATGCATGTTCCGAGCGGGGCTGAATCTTTAATGATTGGACTGAGTAGCTTTTATTAAGAAAAGGATTGAGGCAGGCGGGTGTTTCAGTACGGATTATGTACCTAGCTTAGAGAGTTAGGTAGGTGTACATTGGATGGTATAAACTTTTATGTAGGTCACGCTTAACTTTTTATTACGTTTAGGGACGTAGGTATGTTATTTTCAACGAATGCCTAATTTTAAAACAAATTCGAATGTATTTTTTTACTCATTCCTAAATTATTTACGCATAATAATATTACATACGCATAACTTCATAACGCTTACAATTACGTAGTATGATTTCAGATTATTGACTTTTCTGTACGTTTGTTTTTCCATCAAGTATCAAACATTAACACAACTTACATGTGGATATTAAAAAATGAAATAGTAAAAGTTTGAAAGTTTCGAGTGTATATATTGTACTTTTTGCTAGTCATGCTCATAAAAGAAAATAACAATACAAAATTCAAATTAACATGCCCTCGCCTCGTTGCGTCCGCTTAATAAATAAGTTAATAAAAGTATTGTACTTTTAAAAGTCCATAACATATTTACGCATCTGATACCACGCATACACACAAACATATTTCATCTTTATTACTAAGTAAATAAGGCTGAAAACGATTTGAAAAGTGTTAGAAATAACGCAGAATGTTAGAGATTAGACAGGAGATCTAGGGTTGCTATCATGTGTATATCATAAAAAATAAAACCAAGACTCGAAAATCAGATGACATGAGAAAATTATAAAAGACAGAAGGGTAAAAGCTAAAGCGAAGAGCCCTCGAAAGAAGCTTATGGTCATAATACTATGAACACATAATACACAGCATATTAAACATCCTTATTAAAACAGGCAGCTTCCGCAATTAATTAAGTTTTTAGTTAGACGTACTAAGATGTTAAAAATATCCAGATAAAAACAAGGACTTCTTTGAAAGGAGTTTCTACTACTTGAATAAAAAAGGAAACAATCAATAACTCAAGCGCGAGCAATGATGACTTTTTCAACTGTCATCATGTCATCATGTCAGCCCTCAGAAGTCCACTGCTGAACATAGACTCCCCCAAAGAGCGCCATGACGAGCAATCTTGTGCCACCTCCATCCACCGACTTCCTGCGATGGCTACAATGTCGTCGGTCCATCGTGTGGGGGGTCTCCCCACACTTCGCTTGCTTGTTCGTGATCGCCATTCGAGAACCTTTATTCCCCAACGGTTGTCGGTTCTGCAACTTATATGGCCTGCCCATTGCCACTTCAACTTGCAAACTCTGAGAGCTATGTCGGTAACCTTCGTTCTTCTACGGATTTCCTCATTTCCGATTCTATCACGTAGTGAAACACCGAGCATAGCTCTCTCCATTGCGCGCTGCGCAACTCTGAGCTTGTGTATGAGACCAATAGTGAGCGACCACGTCTCAGTGCCGTATGTCATCACTGGCAACACGCACAGATTATAAACTTTTCAACTGTCAATACTGAGAATAACCAAACAGTGAAAGCTGTGAACGGAGCGATATTTTTCAATACAAAATACACTGAGCTGCAATGAAAGCGGGTCGGTTACAAAAAATGCGATAACTTTTAAAATATTTTATCAATCCTTTTAAAACAACAAGTAAAATTATTATAAAAATACAAATAGCCCGACTGCGAACAACATTATATAATACGAGCTGACCGCCTGCAAAAATAATCACACTAATACTATAAAGGCGAAAGTTTGTATGTATTTGTATGTTTGTTACTTCTTTTGGTATGGTTTATACCCTGGATTAACACACAGGCAACTTTTTATCCGGGAAAAATGTATGGTTCTTGAAGGACGCGGGTCGCAGCTAGTATTTATATGAATTTTATTATATCTTTTTTACTTACATATCTTACTTTTCTTTAATAGTTGCAATTGCAACATTAAACTATACTATTTACATTAACTTAAATAAACATAAATTAAAAAAATTGTAAGAAGCTGTTTGATTTTGTAAGTTTTTTAAAAGAATTTTGCTACTGTCACAGAATAAATAATAGTACAACTAGTGTTTACTTATAAAAACTATATATTTTTGAAATGGTCTTTTAAGGCCAGGCTCCAAGGTTACATTTTCCCACTCCGCACTCCCCTGCCACCTACCCTACACTCTGCCACCCACTACCCGCAATAAGCACTTAAGTGCCTGCGTAACAAGGTTGAATATCGCGAGCGCTGTTTGAACACACAATTTAGCTCGGAACTAAATGACGTATGTCTCAAAAGTTATTTATTTTATTGGCAGGCTAATAATTTAGTTAGGTAAATTTTGTCTTAGCCTTAGATAATAAACTATATTTTCTAGCTGTGAGATTTATTTTAGCACTCAGCACTCTTATTCATCGTTGATGACCAATAGGTAAGCATAAAGTAGATAGTTTAATCTAAGAAAATTAACCGTTACGTGAATGTTCTTTTTTATTTGGAGATTCGATAGATTTGCTTACAGATATCCAAATAAAATCCCTAGTTGTAAATCCCCACTCAAATCTTTCAATAGTAGCTTCGTTCTGGAGAAATCCACGCAGGACAACCCTAATGCTGTAAGGAATCTCCATGCCAAGATTTCCACGTGACGCACCCGCAGCCAAGATGTTTCGTTTTACGTGATTATTGTAAGCTGTGATGTCATGAGGCACAGAATAATACGTATATAATATACTTTAACATGAACGAAGGTAAAATTATTATAAAATACTAATAACCCGACTGCGAACAAAAAGATTTAATACGAGCTGACCGCTCGCAAAAATAAACACACTAATATTATAACGACGAAAGTTTGTATGTAAGTAAGGGGTAAGTGTGTGTGTATGTGTATGTGTTCGTATGTATGTATGTGTGTGTGTGTGTGTGTGTGTGTGTGTGTGTGTGTGTGTGTGTGTGTGTTTGTTACCTCTTCACGCTTAAACGGCAGAACGGATTTGGATCAAATTTGGTTCGGTGGTAGATTATAACCTGGATACATAGGCTACTTTTTATCCCGGAAAAATGTGTGGTTCCTGAGGGGCGCCTAAAAAGTAAAAGTTAAAAAGTAGAAAATAAATAAAAAATTCAAGAAAAATAAAATAAATCATTTTTTTCTTATTTACACTATTAACATTTATTTTCTAATTTTTTAGTTTGGTTTTCTATATAAAGCGTGTTTTTTAGTTTTTTTAAACTATTATTTATTTTCCTGCGACGACGCTAGGACCCGCTCATAGAAAGTCATTAAGGCTTAATTTCTTTGCAATCAGGCCACTACAGAACTGAATAAAATGTCCCGGAAATATACGGAGCCCTATATACGCTCGACCGTCGTCACTCCGTCAGTTCCTTCCCAATTCTAGGTTTAATGCAGTCCGTTTAATATTTATGACATTGTTATGGCATGGCACAGGCAAGAAGGTTTAAAAAAAGACAGCGTCTACACCGCCAAATCGAAAGCGAAGAACCCAAGATATGCCGGTCCGCTCATACACACAAGCCTCACGCATACGCTTACACCATGTTATCGGCCGCCACATCGCAGGAAGATCTTGACCTTGTTATGTAAGTGCCTTGTAATTCTGACAAGTTTTCACGGTAAAACAACATGCAGTCTTGAAAGTGTGTCAATTTATGTATCAACCACAAAACCTCACAAATTATCCGCTCAAGCACAAGCAGCCGCCATTTACAATGCTTCACTCGTTTGTTGGCGGTGTAGACTCCGTGTTTTAAACCTTCTTGGACACAGGACTATAAATTATCACGTCCAAGACATGTTCATAAAATATATGAGCGATTGTGGTTTTGGTCAATGACTAGCGGAAAAAATGCTTTCAATTTTAGCATGGCTAGCTGAGCGCACGGCTTTGCCCGCGTTGTCGTTTATCTGGGTTAAGAGGAACCTACGCTAAAACGTAGGTTCCTATTAATCCAGAAAAAAAATTGCTTCAATACACATTTCATCAAAATTTGTTCGGCCGTCAAATATATTTTTTTTTTGCTCGGCAGCTTCTCATCGGATTGAGATACAAAGTTACCAGAAAGTAAAAGATACCAGATTGTAAGTCAAAATCTAAAATAACCGACAGTAAAATAAATCCAGTAGTTTTTACGTGATGCGCGAACATACAGACAGAAACATGTCCAGTAGCTTATTTTAAGTCCCCTGGATATTGATCCAACCCTAGACCATTTACTACCGTATAAATAAACGTACGTTTTAAACTTTTTGTTACTCACTACTTCATTATAATATAAGTATACAGAGACATCATCATCATCATCATCATCATCATCAGCTTAAAGAATGACCACTGCTGAGCATCATAAAACGCCACACCTTGCGATTGCTCGTTATATGCATCCAGCGGTTCCCCGTTAAGCCGTTCGGTCCGTGGTCACCGTTCGAGAACCTTTATTCCCAATGGTTATCGGTACTGCGAGTTCTGGGCCTACTCATTCCCACTTCAAATTACTATTTCTGAGAATATAATGCCTGTTACTTTAGTAATAGATTAGTTGGTATTTATACTATGTGGGTTTTCCGAATTTTCCCGAAGATCGATTTCACACATCGATTCTTTTGGCGAACTGTATTTTTTCTTGCCATAGGTTACTTCACGCGGGCAAAAGCCTCGGGCACAGCTAGTCTATCTATACTTATAGGAAAGCAGTAAGTACCAAAAAGTCTGTACATTGAAGTTAGTTACATGAAAATGCTCTAGGGTACAAATAAGCTATCAGAAAATATAAAATAATAATATAAAAATGTTATATGCTTGTCTGAACAAGCATATAACATTTTTTTAATCGTGTCTGTCTGTCTGTTTGATGACGCATCATGTAATAAATACTAGACCGATTGCGATGTGGTTTGCACTGATGGATAGCTTAGGATTTGGCTTGAAAACTGGTGAGCAATCAATAAAAAACTATTTGACGGCCTAACGAAATTCGGTATATTTTACCAAGTCCTGGAATAACATATACGATTATTTTAACCTAGAAAAATGAGCACACGGGGAAGCACAGCTAGTTCGCAATAAAGGCCTGCACAAGGTGTGCTTGAGCTCCAGTGCTGGCCAGTTTCATGCTGCTCAGTTTCGCGCTGCCTAACTACCCTGCTGACTATCCCTTGTATAATGTAATAGCCGAATTGTAGAATTAGCTGTACATAACTGCAAGCCATTTAAAAAAATGAACCCTTTTTGTACACTGGATCCACCTTTAGCCAAGGGTAACCGACATAGCTCTAAGGATGAGCAAGCTAAAGTGGCAGTGGGCTGGTCACATTTCACGAAGAACCGCTAACTGTTGGGTAGACGAGTTCTCGAGCGGAGACCAACGTACTGTGGCTCTGTGGCCAGGTGGAGTGACGAACTGCGAAAAGCGGTTGGAAGACAGTGGATGAGGAGAGCTAAGACCGAGTTCAGTGGCGTGCGTTAAGAGAGGCCTATGTCCAACAATGGACAAATATAGGCTGATGATGATGATGATGACGTTTAGCCGGATTGATCTATAATGAAATATTAAGCGAATTAAATTTAAGTCGTGAATTCACGGGCCGCTTAAAAATACCATTAGTCTACTCCCTACTCAACAACCGTGTTGGAACAAAGTTCTCATGCACTGGAAATCCGTCTATTTCCAGTAATGTGTAACAAAGGCAGCTCTGGACAGTCTCCGATTGTTTTACATCCATCGAGACAGATTTATTCGTTAATTGCTTTTGTATTTCAGTTAACTACCGCGGAAACAATACTGTTTGGACAGCGGGATGGAGGATTTTTATGGGGTTTTATACCAATATATTTTATTCGTGGCACTGATGTATTTCGCTTTTTACCACATTTTTTTCTGTCTGTGTAATTATGTGTTTGGTACTCATTTTGCAATTGATTTTAACTTTCTTCCCTATGAACTTAGCTCTGAAAAGGATGCCAACAAAAAACCGTTTAAAAAATATGGAATATAATGAAAAAATAATGATATAACTCTGGGATTATATCAAGCACGGTCAGTGATATAGGAATTGGTCGGATATCATGAAGATCCATCCACGAAGCAGACACGCGTTTTGAATGAATGTGAGTAAATATTACACAAATTCACCTAACTCTTAATAATACGTAAGTATATACGTATATCCGTATATATACACGGATGGTTTTGTCTATATGCTTCGAAAATTCGATTTTAATTAACAGAAATTCTGACTTGTTTCGACTTAGTACTTTGATTTAAAGTCGCTGTACCATAGTTTATACATGAAACAGTAAATAGTACAAACAAGGTAGATAAATTTATCTATTATACTGCATGTTTTTGGTTTCACTCACAGAAAATGAGTGATTACTAGGACTATAAATATAAAACACGACCGTACTGCGTTTTGCGTTTAAAATAGAATTAATTATTTATTGGACATAACTTGGTCTGTTATAGGTACAAGTAGAGAGGTGACTTATGTATGATTCAAGTATCTGAAATACAGATACAATATACAAAATACGTATTTTCATCTTATATCTAAAATACTTTTTTTTAATGCATTTTGTTTCTTGTATTTAGATACCATTCGTTTGGTATCTTGTATTTCGTAAATACTATGTTTGCTAAAATACTTTTAATAATAATTACCTATGAATTGCCTATGCAAATGCAAAGAGCCATCTATTGACATTTAATGAAACTTTAGTTTGGGGCCAATTTGATAGATGGCACTCTCGCCATTTATCAAATAGGCCCCAGACTAATGTTTCATAATTCATATAATCAACTAAAACTCCATAAAATAGTGTTTTCTTTCAAAAAGTATTTTATTTCTTTAAAGTATTTAGAAGATACGTATCTTGTATTTAGTATCTGAAATACTTATTTTAATAGTATCTTGTATTTTGTGTTCCAGATACCTACTTTGTATTTGTATTTCTTTGTAACTTGTACATCTCTGTATACAAGGCAAATCAAGTAGCACACACGTATTTGTATACTCTTTGCTATATACACTACAAAAAATATAGATAGATAGATAGATAGATAGATAAATTCTTTATTGCACACACCACAAACAAAATCAACAAAAAATAAAGGAAAAATAGCAGAAGAAGTGTACAATGGGCGGCCTTATCGCTAAAAGCGATCTCTTCCAGGCAAAAAAGCAGCTGACATTGATGCAAAAAAGTGCCAATAAATATTTAAAAAAAAACGGAAAATGCGGGTTGAACTGGCAAGGAGAGGGTTCCGTACGATATTATCTTACAATATTGATAGAGTTCTTATAGGTTTTCCTGTAATCAATAAGTATAAATAACTAGATTCTGTATTTGTAAATAATTTTAGACTCATTAGTTTCGGAGATAAGTGTTGGGGTGGGGGATTAGGAATGGTCGATTTTCTTCTGTTTACTAAAATGACTAAAAATATGTTCAATAAAAGAGTTGCAGTACGCATTGTTTTTTCAACTATCTTATTTGTTCCGCAAAAGTGACCCCTATTTAAAATGCATTTGTATACGTTACAGTCCGCGTTTGGGTCACAGAAATTCATATGTGTACCAAATTTCAACTTAATCGGTCCAATAGATTCGGAGCAAATTAGTTGTGACAGACGTATAGACAGACAGACAGAGTGATCATATATGGGTTCTGTTTTTTTTTCATTCAGATTTATTTAACTTCACTTGTATGTATGTATTTCTGTCCATCTTGCAACTCAAATTACGAGCACTTTCCGATTAGCTATGCGGCTGAAACTTTCAGGGTAGCTCACAACTCGATTACAATGCATGAAAAAAAAGGAAAATTATAAAAGGTAATTAAAAAAAAACATTTAACTGCATTTTTTTATTGTCCTTACTGTTTTCTGATGGAATAAGCTCTTACTTACAGAAATACCCATTTGGAAATTTATTCATCATCATCATCATCATTTTCATCAAACTCAGTAGGTAAACCGACTTCGAATGGTTTTACTAAAACAACTATTTAGGACCAAACTAGAGTAGAGTAGGTACCTTAAAAAACCATACACGTACACAGTAAAAAAGTAAGTACAATAAAGTAAGAACCTCCTTCTTTTGGAAGTCGAAGTAGTTTACCCAGTTTTACCTTTTTACGTTCCGTTGACGTTACAAGATGGCGGGCTTGCTACTTCAATGGCGGTCTCGATTGGAAATGCTTACCTGAAATATAAATACGAAGGTAATTACCATATTTTATCTCATTCATAAAATATGTTTTGGGGACAAATAGCTAACAAGTAAGGTGTATCAAAAAAGTAAGGAGACACATTATCGTTTTATTTTGAACTAGCTTTCGCCCGCGACTTCGTCTGCGCGGATTACAGTTTATTGCGAAAAAACATCCTATGTTCATCTAGGATATTAAAAACCAATGCAAAAGTATAGCACCAGCGCTCTTGATGCTTTTTGACACACTTGATATTATTTGGTTTCCACGGCAACATGTCATTCCGTTCCTTATAGTGAGTAATCGACATTTACCGTGGCAACTTACCATTTTCCGGGATAAAAAAATATCTGTTGGTCTCTATTGCACAGTACCTATTTACAAAGTTTCATCAAAATCGGATCAGCCGTTTTGGCGTTAAAGCTCCCCAAACATACAAACAAACAGACAACGTTTAATTTTATATATTGGTGTGGATTTTTCTTGCTTTAGTCTACATTCGTTTTACACGATATGTTTTTTCTCACTCACGGCTTAGATCTCAGTAAATATTCTGGTACGTATCATACAGTGAAGGGATTAATAAACTTCCTAATATTTTGAACTAGCTGTGCCCGCCGCGGCTTTGCCCGCGTGGTCATTTATCTGGGTTAAAAGTAACTTATGTGTTATTCCAGGACTAAAATAATCTATTAGACCAGGCTCTGCTTTTTAAGGGTTTTTCCCATAAATATGCTGGGTCAACCACAAATCTGATAAATGTGAAACTTAACATACATATTTTTGAGATCTTTATCTCTCTAAGACTAAGACAAAAACATGATTTACAGAATTTCATGCGATACATTTTCTTATCAAAAATTACGTAATTTTTAGTAATGTTTACATTTTTCTACTCAACGGCTTAAGTTTTATCTCTAAAATAAATCTCACAGCAAGAAAATATAGTTTATCATCTAAGTTAGGACAAAATTTACCTAACTAAATTATTAGCCTGTCAATAAAATAAATAACTTTTGAGACATACGTCATTTAGTTCCAAGCTAAATTGTGTGTTCAAACAGCGCTCGCGATATTCAACCTTGTTACGCAGGCACTTCAGTGCTTATTGCGGGTAGCGGGTGGCAGAGTGCAGGGTAGGTGGCAGGGGAGGGGGGAGTGGGAAAATGTAACCTTGGAGCCTGGCTTTGTGCAATATACTATACTTCATCAAACTTCGCTCAGACGTCAAATCACTTTTTATCGATTACTCGGCTGCCCCTCGGATTGAGATACCAAGTACCTACACCAGTTTTTAAGTCATAATAACTTTAGCTATCCAATATTGAAAAATACATCGCAATCGGTCCAGGCGTTTTTACCCAGATAAACGGACATAAAAAAGAACCCTTAACAAAATTAATTCTTGTTCAGTAATTTATTTTTAGTGGGCAGTCTAACCTAGATCCTTTTTTTTGTAAATTATCTCGATTGAACCGACTTTTTTACTGCTGTACAGATATAATTAAACATACCTAGATAGTCGGTAAAAAAATTGTTAAATATTTGGAAAGAAGAATTTAGAAGCACGTTACACGAGTCATTCCGAAAATATCCCGAATAATATATATGTAATACATTTTTACACGATTGTTTATAGGTTAATAATAAATGGATCACGTTTTTCCCGTAAATTGTTCGTAGTTTACACGAAACGTCTGAAGAGGAAATGTGTTAGTCTATGACGTCACTTCCGCGGTGGCTAATGTCTGTGTAATTTTGTAGGCAATATGCGGGCTGTAGTGAAGGTGGAGTGTTTACCATCTATACACCTTATTCTTTGGGAAATATTGTGACAGTCTTAGAAAATTTACGCTGCCTGGTGACAGTTAATGGTTATATTATGTCACAGTACGCATAGGGGCTGTTCGTTTTGATGCTAAATGATCGAAAATAACAGTTAAAAACGCTTCGATCAGTTATGTTTCAATCAGCGGTCGCTTTGGACATGACAGTTAAATTTGACATCGGAAAAGCGACTTTATATTTTAGGTTTTACGGTCGTTTTTCATTCGATTTAGATAGTGTCAAAAATGGCAATCGACACAGCCCAAAACGCCACTTCATCATCTCGAATGCAGGGATATTGATATATGAGTACTGTGATTTTGTTTTGTCCAAAACTAACTACCCACCCCGGCTTCGCCCTCGTATTTAAGGGTTTTTCTAAATATTTATTTGTACAAGAGGTTACATTGACAACCCGTGTCCAGCCACAGAATAAATTAGCACCAGCTTATTTGCACTATTACACCACAGAATATACTAATAGGAGATTAAAGAACGGGTCATGCAGAATTAATAGAAATCGGTATAATACAACGTCATAACTTTTAAACTATTGTCAAAAAAGTATGGAGCTGTAAAAGGCGTTATTGATCTACATGAAATGTGGAAGGTTAATGTGATATTGAATTTGGTAAAGATTAATACCGTTTACCACAAAGAGCTAAATAGAGTAAAAAAATATGTTTTTATTATTGGAAAACGTTTATTTTGGAATTTCTGTAATAGTTACATTTATACTGACCCGGACTTTTTTGTAGAACTAATTTTCTAGAAGACATTTGTTACATTTCTTTCCTTTATATCTAGGCACTTGCCGTGGCGGTCTCGGCTTAGAAAATACTCTTCCTAATCCTCCCGTGGATGTCGTAAGAGGCGACTAAGGGAATACACACCGGAAGATGGGCAGCAGCGTCCTCCGAGCACATATTTGTAATAGTACGGTCACCAATCCGCCTGCCAAGCGTGGTGACTATGGCAAAACCCCCCAATATGAAAGACACAACACAAAGACGGCCCCCAGTCCCCGATGGCTCCGTTTAGCAGCCATGGTAACGGCGGAGGTTGCGCTGGGGTATTATAGGGTTACCAGAAGTCCGAAGAGAGGGATAGGGTACGATGACCCTCAATTCCGGCAACTTACTCTATTACCGGGAGGGCGACCAGCAGTCCAAACACGGTATCGAGTTTCTCGTCCACAAGTCCGTCGTCAATAACATTGTGAAGATCGAAAGCGTTTCGAGCAGGGTGGCATACCTTATACTTAGAATTACCGAACGGTATTCGTTGAAGGTCATACAGGTGTACGCCCCACACTCGTAACGCTCGGACGATGAAGTGGAGGCTATGTATGACGACATTTCTAATGCCATACATGCCCCGAAAACATACTTCACAGTGGTGATGGGGGACTTCAACGCACGGCTGGGCATGAGGAATGGCGATGAACTGAGAGTGGGGCAGTTTGGATTTGGACAGCGGAACCAAAGGGGTCAGCGATTGGCCAACTTCATGGAGAAGGAGGGACTCTTTATGATGAACTCCTTTTTCAAGAAGCGCCCCTCCAGGAAATGGACCTGGCTGCACCCCGGCTGTCATAAGCACGAGATAGATTTCATTTTGACGACCAATCGGTATATAAACAATGATGTCTCTGTGATCAACAGGGTTAAGACCGGCAGTGATCACCGCATGGTAAGAGGCTCATTAAATATCAACGTAAAGCTGGAGAGGTCTCGTTTGATGGGATCTACTCTTCGCCCAAGTCCTGCCAAAATCCAAAACCCCGAGAGCTTTCAGTTGGAGCTCCAAAATCGCTTCCAAATCCTTACCGAATGCGATACAGTGGACGTACTAAACAACGGGCTGGTGAAAATTGTTCACGCGGTCGGGTCGGAGTTCTTTAAGGCCCCCCGCAAAAATAGAACACAGAAACTCTCTGAGCATACACTCAAACTTATGGCAGAACGAAGCGAGATGAGGCTGCAGTCTTCAGTGGATATGTCGAGTTACAGCTTGCTTAATAAACAGATCTTCAAGTCAATGCGACACGATTTGCGTTCGTAAATTACTACTTGTATTAGGAACGCAATAGAGCGCAACAAGGGTTCCAAAGTGTTAGCAAGAGATCTGTCTATTGGGCAAAGCCTGTTGACGAAGCTGAAAACCGACAGTGGCAGCATCGTTTCGTCGAAGCCAGAGATTTTGAGTGAGCTCGAGAAGTTCTATGAACAATTATACACGTCATCGCGTAGTCCTCCAAGTACGACTAGCGATGCAAGAGCCCATTTGACCCGACATTATTCCGAAGATATCCCGGACGTCCGCCTATACGAGATCAGAATGGCTCTCAAACAGCTTAAGAGCAACAAGGCACCAGGGGAGGACGGAATAACGGCAGAGCTACTGAAAGCGGGTGGAACACCGGTACTTAGCCCTTCAGAAGCTGTTTAACTCCGTCATCCTCGAGGGTACTACGCCAGAGGCGTGACACAGGAGCGTAGTGGTTTTGTTCTTTAAGAAAGGTGATAAAACCCTCTTGAAGAATTATAGGCCCATTTCGCTGCTGAACCACGTCTATAAGCCGTTTTAGAGAGTAGTTACAAATCGTCTCGCTCGTAGGTTTGACTACTTTCAGCCTCCCGAACAATCTGGATTCCGGAAAGGCTTTGGCACGTAGACCACATCCATACGCTCCGGCAGATTATACAGAAGACCGAAGAGTATAATCGGCCACTGACCTGGGCAGTGCTACAGTCATTACAGTGGTGCCAGATTCATTACCGGTACATCGAAGTGTTGAAGTGTTTGTACAGCAAGGCCACCATGCCAGTTCGTCTTCAGGATCGGAGCACGAATTCCATCCAGTTGCAAAAAGGGGTGAGACAGAGAGACGTTATTTCTCCGAAACTGTTCACCTCTGCACTGGAAGATATATTCAAGCTTCTGAACTGGAACGGATTTGGTGTTAACATCAATGGCGAATACATCACTCATCTTCGATTTGCTGATGATATAGACATCATGGCTGAAACCCTGGAAGACCTAAGCACAATGCTCAGTGACCGCAATATTGTTTCTCAACAGGTGGATCTTAAAATGAAAAAGGGTAAGACGAACATCATGTCAAATGCCCATGTCGCACTCATGCCGGTCTATGTTGGGAACGATATTATCGAAGCTGTTGATCACTATGTCTACTTGGGTCAGACAATCCGACTGGGTAGATCCAACTTCGACAAAGAGGTCAACCGACGAATCCAACTCGGATGGGCAGCGTTCGGGAAATTACGCCATATCTTCTCGTCGCAGATACCGCAGAGCCTCAAGACGAAAGTTATAATCAGAGCGTGTTACCAGTGATGACATACGGCACTGAAACGTGGTCGCTAACTATTGGTCGCATACACAAGCTCAGAGTTTCGCAGCGCGCAATGGAGAGAGCTATGCTCGGTGTTTCACTACGTGATAAAAAAAAAGAGGAAATCCGTAGACGAACGAAGGTTACCGACATAGCTCTCAGAGTCTGAAGTTGAAGTGGCAATGGGCAGGCCATATAGTTCGCAGAACCGACAACCGTTGGGGAATAAAGTTTCTCGAATGGCGACCACGAACAAGCAAGCGAAGTGTGGGGAGACCCCCCACACGATGGACCGACGACATTGTAGCCATCGCAGGAAGTCGGTGGATGGAGGTGGCACAAGATCGCTCGTCATGGCGCTCTTTGGGGGAGGCCTATGTTCAGCAGTGGACTTCTAAAGGCTGACATGATGATGATCATGATGATGATGATTTCTAGACACTTATTCGCTATCACCGTGCAGACACGTAACGCGTCGCGTTACGATATCTTCGTGGAATTGTTCGTGCATTGTTGTTAATGACGTCATACGTTTTCTGCGAGGAATTGAGTTTGGTATAGCGAATAAGTTCTCCTGGACCATTTGGTGAGCGCACACCGATTTAGCAGCCCAACGGCCTGTTTTTTTTTAACTAGAAATATTGTGATTTCTTGTGGGTAACTTACTTCAATCATAATGAAACAAAAAATGTCTTACACTAACAGGAAGCTATTCCTGTTAGTGTAAGACATTTTTTGTTTATTTTTTTGTATCCAGTTAGATTTTAAGCTTAATCTGACATATAACTATATTTTTCATATTCAATACTTAATTGACTTATTTTTTTATCTCTTGACAGTTAATTCATTGTATTATTATTATTATTTATTCCTGATGTCATCATATCCAAGATATCCGGAATCCAGCTTGTCCGGGAGGCTGAAAGTAGTCAAACCTACGAGCGAGACGGTTTGTAACTACTCTCGAAAACAGCTTATAGACGTGGTTCAGCAGCGAAATGGGCCTATAATTCTTCAAGAGGGTTTTATCACCTTTCTTAAAGAACAAAACCACTACGCTCCTGTGTCACGCCTCTGGCGTAGTACCCTCGAGGATGACGGAGTTAAACAGCTTCTGGAGGACTTTAAGCTTGGAAGCTTTGGAAGCTTGGCGAATGCTTCCTAACCCAGCTGAACTCTTCTGTTGGCTTCCTTCTCAAAGTTCTTTTTACCTAATTGTAATATTTGCGCAAGGTTAAAATATTGTAGGGTTCCGTTTTTTATTTGGACGTACGGAACCCAAAAAAAACAATTTCAATACAAAAGTAGTTACCTAACTAAAATAAATAAAACATATTTTAATAACTACCTATAAAAAACATAATTAACAGGACCGCAACTACATTTCAGTCCTGGTTCTAACCTGGGAATTCAAGATAAACTCAATATAATGTCAAAAGTGGTACTTTTATTGGCACACAAATCCAAATAGATAAAGTATGAATATAATAATCTATGGAAGCGCGGTGGAAATAAATGGTGTCGTCGGTCGGTGGCGTCTCGGAGGTACTCTAATTTACTATAAGAGGTCTCTTCACTGCGTCCCGTTAATAACCCCTCCGCTGATCAACTTAGAAGCCTCAGTTTGCCGACTAGCAATGACCGATCATCAATCGGTCGTTATAGGTTCGTGTTACCTCTCCCCCTCTAAAGAATTACTCAGGAGCGACCTCGAGGCGCTCCTCTCCCTAGGTAGCTCGGTCATCCTGGCGGGTGACTTCAATTCCAAGCACGTCATGTGGGGGTGTGTAACCACCAACCCCAAGGGTACGACACTCTACGACCTAGTCGACCCGCTTGGAATCGAAGTCATCCCACCGCTGGAACCGACTCATTATCCGTTTAATGTCAACTGCAGACCTGACATACTAGACATACCACTACTAAAGAACGTTTCCCTCAAGTTCCGCTCGATTCAAGTTTATCAGGAATTAGATTCAGACCACCGTCCCGTAGTCATGCGCCTCGGCCCAGAGCCAGTCAATCGACTCTCCCCTACTCCGACCAAGACGATAGTGGACTGGAAGCGTTTGGGGGAAGCCCTCAAACCTATCAGTTCACCCGACCTCGACCTCATCCCCGACGACATTGTCACGACCGACGACGTAACCCGCTCGATCGATGCCCTCACCAGCCACCTCACCACCGTCGTAGGTGAGTGCTCCAGGCAGGTCCCAGCGGTAGATGACCGCCTCTGGAACCTGCCTGCGAGCGTGAGGCGGCTGATGACGGCAAGGAACGCAGCAATCAGACACCACGACGCGGAACCCACCCCGACGACCAAATCCATTATGCAAGGCCTTCATCGCGCGGTAAAGAAGCTCATAAAGGATTTGCGTAACAATCGATGGGACGAACAGTTGACTGACATTTCGCCATCTCACCTAGCGTATTGGAAGCTGGCGAAAAAGTTCAAGTCAGACACCCAAACAGCTTTTCCCCCCCTCGAAAGGGTCGACCTCCCTCCGGCATTCGAAGACGACGAAAAGGCCGAGTGCTTGGCCGAGAGCCTCGAAGCCCAATGCTCCCTCACCGACGATCACGTCGATCATGTCCACATCGCCGCGGTGGACCGCGAAATCGAACATAGAAACGCCCAACCTCCGACTGACCCACCCCTCGAGCCCGTGAAAGCGGCCGAGGTCGAGTCGATAATCAAGGGTCTCAAGGTACGGAAGGCCCCTGGTGCTGACGGTATCAGCAACAGGGTGCTCAAACACCTCTCTGTCCCATTAGTTTACCTCTTAGTCAGCATCTTCAATGCCGCTATGAGCAATCACTCGTTCCCCGACGCCTGGAAGAGTGCAACCGTCATCGGCATTCACAAACCAGGCAAGAAATCTACCTTGCCCACTAGCTACCATCCAATCAGTCTCCTCAGCTCTCTGGGGAAGATCTACGAGCGACTCATTCTGAGACGACTCTGGTTCACTGTAAACTCAAAGAAACTCCTCCCCGACGAGCAGTTTGGCTTTAGAGACAAACACTCTTGCCCCCAACAGGTGCACCGCATCACGGAGCACATTCTCGCTAGCTTCAACAGATATCCGAAACCCCAAACCACGATAGCCGTCTTCCTAGACGTGGCTAAGGCTTTTGACAAAGTCTGGCACGCCGGGCTGATATACAAGTTATACCAGCTCGGGTTGCCAGACCGTCTTGTGCTCATAGTACAAGACTACCTCAAAGGCCGCAGCTTTCGCTATCGTGTCGAGGGAGTCAAATCAAATCCTCACCCCATCAGAGCCGGAGTCCCTCAGGGCTCCGCGCTCTCCCTGCTTCTGTTCTCACTGTTCACAAGCGATTTTCCGCGCCCCCCTAACGTAGAGATCTCCCTCTTCGCCGACGATACCGCGATTTACGCGACCGGATGGAAGCCAACCCATCTTCGGAAACGCATCCAAAAGGCGCTCGTCGCCCTCGGAGAGTGGTTCCGAAGATGGCGCATCTTGGTGAACCCTGAGAAGAGCGCAGCAATGCGCTTTACTGAGGACATCAAGCGGAACCTTCCATCCGGTCGTCTTACGATGTTCGATCAACCCATCCCGTGGACCAAACAAACCAAATACCTAGGAGTTACCCTTGATTATCGACTGAGATTCGACAAACACGTCAAAGTAGTCCATAACAGGGCGTCCTTCTTCCAAGGCCGCCTCTACCATCTCTTAGGCAAGCGGAGTAAAATGTCCCTTAGGAATAAGGTGACACTTTACAAAGCCTGCATCCGCCCCGTCATGACTTACGCGTCTATAGCATTCGCGCACGCCGATCCGGAAATCCTGGAGCCGCTCCAGGTAGTCCAAAATAAATTCCTTCGAAATGCAGTCGGCGCTCCCTGGTATCAGAGGAACGCCGACCTGCACCGCGATGTCGAGCTTCCCTCGATCAGTCAATTCATGAAAGATGCCTCTCGCCGCTACTTTGATGCGGCGCCCCACCACCCCAACCCGCTCGTAGTAAAAGCCTCCGACTATACGACAGACAGTATCGCCCTCCGTAGACGTCCCCGCAATGTCCTGGACGATCCGGACGACGCCATCGCAGTCAAAGTACTGGCAGCGATGGCCTCGTCCAATTCGACCACCTCTGGCAACCCGCCAGGGGGTATCAACACACTTAGACACAGACACCGACCTCGCCGGCGAGGTCGAAGGTCCCATAACACATAGTCAGATATTATTCGCTTTCGAGTTTCTTGCCGATTCTTCTCGAAGGTGTATTACGAATCGGCGGTCAGTTATAATAATCAATGAAAGGGCACCTAGCCATTGTTCAGGGCCCCCTCGATCACTACTTAACGGTAGCGATCCAGGGGTGTTTAGTTCGTTACCCCCGTAATCAGACGGCCGTCCAAGCCGAGGGCCGTACCCCCTGGGTACCCTCGTGCGGGTCGTCTAAATTTCAACTTTGGCGTGCGCCTTCTGCGTCACGCATTGCGGCGGAGTGCTTGTAAGCGCCCGCCCCACCGTCCGGTTCAAGCTGTAGAGGCCAATAAGGCCAACAGCATTAGTCATTCCTAAAAAAAAAAAAAAAAAAAAAGGTGGCGTTGTTACAACTGTCCGTAGATCTCCTCGCGGCCCACGCTCGTCCCGCTGCAACTGAGCACATACCTACGCTCCGACAAACATTAAACGTAAAGGGTGCATTTTATGTTGAAACTTATGTATTACATAGAATCAAGTCCGCATTTTACATCATATACGTACTTTAACACAGGGCGAGCGCATAATAAATTGCAGACTAAAATACACACCTCGAGGTCCGCATTATAATAACGTACTAACTCTAACACAACTAGGACTGGTGGCGCCACGTGGTGGTTACACACTGAACTAAAACACTAACGTATGTTAACTAAAGTTGTCAAATATGCGGTCATTTTTCTAATTTTGCTAAGATTTCATCAGTCAACCAATCACATCGCGACGAATTCAAAGATATACATATTTGAGACCTCGTCAAATTATTATGCGGACGTCCGCACAACCGGGTACGTCCGCAAAATCGTTTGTCCTGTCACGGTAAAGTCCGTATAATGTTAGAGCCGTAAATACACCCTCACACACAGTGATACACACCCTAAACTTATAACACCCGTCTCTTTGTTCGGGGGTTAAAAATACGTCCATCCCAAGGTTACTCTGCGTGAAAAAATCGCTCTAAGCTATTTCGATTTGATTCAATAAATAAAAACTTTGACACGAATATTTTGTAGTGTTTGTAGTTATTGATATATTGTTCAAAGGTTTTTTTAATTGGTTAGATCTCCCTAAGGCAATATAGTTTTATAATTAATTTAATGTCCCTAATTTCGTTCCGGCATAATTCGAGAACTTGGTAAACGAATACATTGTTTGCAATGGCACCGACGTCATCTGCAGACCAGTGACTAACTTCAGGGCATCTCCGCCATGTAGTTTTTCTGTAATTTGACTAAACGTGTTTTACATCCATGTGTACCATTATACATAGGTGTTTTCTGTGAGACTATAAGTATTTTGCGTCAATTTCTGTTACTTTGCAGTATTCATTCTACAGGCTTATTTTGTCTACTATTGAAAATCCCTGAAGTATTCATTTAGCTGTTTATTCTTCGTTGTGTGTGTTTTTTTTACGAGATCGTAAAACTTTTCGTTCCTGTTTGTGAATTGTACGGTATCATAACGGAACTTTGGAATCGTGGCGTAGGCTATTATTACGTATTATGATCGATAGGTATGTACACAATCACAACACAAAGTTTTGTAACAAAGCCATCTCTGTTTTTGTTTCGGAAAGTTCCTACTTTACTCAAAGGACGTTTTGAGAATAAGCCCCTTTTGGGGGATTCCAGCCCATAATCAATAAAAAACTGTGCATAAATAAATCTTACAACCTTTGTGATAATTCATTTGTAGCACGGAACCCTGAATACTTGAGTCTGGACTCGCGTTTGGCCGGTTATTTTGTTGAGAGGTAAAGTTTGTTGTATTTTGTACCTAAGCTTTTTTATCGCTAATATCTGATACTCCGATTCTAAAAATTATTGAAAACTAGCATCCCGCCCGCGACTTCGTCCACGCGGACTACTGTTTATCGCGAAAAAACATCCTATGTTCTTTTTAGGGATATTTGACAACTTTAGTTAACATACGTTAGTGTTTTAGTTCAGTGTGTAACCACCACGTGGCGCCACCAGTCCTAGTTGTGTTAGAGTTAGTACGTTATTATAATTCGGACCTCGAGGTGTGTATTTTAGTCTGCAATTTATTATGCGCTCACCCTGTGTTAAAGTACGTATATGATGTAAAATGCGGACTTGATTCTATGTAATACATAAGTTTCAACATAAAATGCACCCTTTACGTTTAACGTTTGTCGGAGCGTAGGTATGTGCTCAGTTGCAGCGGGACGAGCGTGGGCCGCGAGGAGAGCTACGGACAGTTGTGACAACGCCACCGACCGACGACACCATTTATTTCCACCGCGCTTCCATAGATTATTATATTCATACTTTATCTATTTGGATTTGTGTGCCAATAAAAGTACCACTTTTGACATTATATTGAGTTTATCTTGAATTCCCAGGTTAGAACCAGGACTGAAATGTAGTTGCGGTCCTGTTAATTATGTTTTTTATAGGTAGTTATTAAAATATGTTTTATTTATTTTAGATAGGTAACTACTTTTGTCTTGAAATTGTTTTTTTTTGAGTTCCGTACGTCCAAATAAAAGACGGAACCCTTATAGGATTGCTCGTGTGCTATCTGTCTGTCACAACAAATGTGTTCCGTATCTATTGGACAGATTAAGTTTTATGAATTTATGTGACCCAAACACGGACGTTTATACGGGCACGGACATTAATAACAATGGCAAGAACATCTCACACATAAGATTTGCGATGATACCATCCCTAATGGCGGAGTCGCTGCAAGACTTGCAAAGTATGCTGTCCAACCTAGTTGATGCATCTCGACGCATCGGTCTTGGAATGAACCATAGATAAGACCAAGATCATGTTTAACGATCTTATTGACCCTTAACTGATCGCAGTCAATGGTTGTATTGTACCTCTTGAAGTTGTCCAACAATATTTTAACCTTGCGCAAATATTACAATTAGGTAAAAAGAACTTTAAGAAGGAAGCCAACAGAAGAGTTCAGCTGGGTTAGGAAGCATTCACCAAGCTTCGTCAAGTCTTCTCGTCGTCCATACCACAGTACGTGAAGACAAAAATCTTCAATCAGTACGTCCTTCCAGTTAAGACCTACGGAGCCGAAACGTGGACAATCACGGTCAAACTATTTCACAAATTTAAGGTCGCTCAGCGGGCTATGGAGAGAGCTATGCTTGGAGTTTCTCTGAAGGACAAGATTCGTAATGAGAGAGAACCAAGGTTACTGACATAGCTCTAAGATCTCTAAACAAGCTAAAGTGAAAAAATTATACGATAGTCAGTCGCGGTACGGGACGGGTTAAAACAATAAATATTTATTTATATTAGACATGAGATAACAATTCTTATAACATTTCTAACATAACAAGGCGAGGAGTTTATTTATAACTAGTCGGAAAAGGGTCGGGCGATTTGAATCTTGCGTTTTGTCAGTACGTGACCGAAACAATTATGATTTTGTAAAATGTTATTGTTGTTAAGGACTATTTTGTGTAAGCAAATTCATATATAGTACTAATTCTATTCCGAAAGTGTGTTATAGAGTCTGACTTTACAATATTATGCGAACAATGTGTTTAGAACGTTCGTGCCTTTTTCTTAAGCGGTAGGTCCGCATAATCGGGATTTAAGGTTTTACCGTGTAATAGAAAATAACATACTATTACGCGGTGAGTGTTTGTTAAATAGTAAATACGACTTTAGAATACTGGGTGGACTGTGTGTAAAATAGTTCTTTCGAATAACATGGGGACAATGTGTAAAAGAGTATGACTTTCTATTATGCGGTAGGTCCGCTGAATTGAGATTTTAAGACTTTCAAAGTGTGTGGGAACGTGAAATAAGAATATTATGCGGTCAGTGTGCAACATATTACGACTTTAAAATACTACGCGGACAGTGTGTAAAAGAGTACTTTCGAATAATATGGAGACAGTATTTTTAGAGTTGGTGTGCCTTCCTAAGCAGACCTTCAGTAAGTTTTCAATAGGTCGGGGTTTTAGTAAAAATGGTGTAATATTATAAGGACGGTCCTGTGTAATCAAATTCGTATAAAAAATACGATCGGTTTGTGAACGAGCATGTCTTTTTTATGCGGACAGTGAGTGAACAAGTAGGACTTTTTATTATTATGCGGACAGTGTGTAATAGAGTTTGTCTTTATATTAGTATGCGGTCAGTGTGTAAATGAGAATTTTTGAATATTATGCGGGCATTTTGTAAAAATGGGGGTTATATAATTTTTTAATTTGCGCTTGTTGTAAATTAGGTGTAAATAACTATGCTTCACAATAAAGAAAATAGATACCTACATTTGAACCTTTGGTTGGATACAATATTTGCATCTTGGTTAAAAGAATCGATGTTTAAGATCGATATATTTTTTGCACATTCACTTCAAAGTGTACTTTATTATTTTAGGATAGATGATATTCAACGCGGCACTTTCAACAGTGTGATCGATAGGGCATCTTTATAAATAGCTGTACCTATTAAACAACGATATTGAAGCAAGCGAGAATCATAGATACAATTTTTCACAGTTCTGCTCTGTTCTGTTATCAGTTTAAATAGGCATTTTAATCTTAATAGCTGATACATTAAAAGTAATCTTAAACAGTCAACACTATGAGATCCCAATTTATTTATAATCCTCCATCCTCTACCTATTTATAACAATGACTGCTAATATATACTTGCTGTCTCACAAAAAAAAACCTTTAGTTTTAATTACACATCTGAGGAAAGATATAAAACCGATAATTCGAGCTAAAACAAATAAATATGACGCTGATTTCGATAGTACAGCCAACACCATCTATTAGTCACGCGCGTAAACTTTGTTTGTGAAAGTTTATTGTAGTTCCTTCCGGTACTTATACTAGTATTAATTCTGTGCTTCCGTTGAGTTCAACTCAAGCAGTTACACGAGTTAATTTTAGTCGTATTTTAGCCAACGATAGTAAGAAAGGTCTCTATGATTTTAGTACCTTCTAATTTTGACATACTTATGCGCAAGAAGGTACTTATGGGAAGTTTTCATTTCCACAGCGGCTTAAATGAGTCATAAATATTACCCTGTCATCGTAGGAATCGAATCTGGTACCCCTTTGTATTATGTGAGCTATCCAATTCACTAGCACTCCAAGGAGGCTGTTTTTTACGTACCCGTTGTTATATTTCGATGTATGAAGGTAAACATTAAACATAATCCCAATGTGCCAGTAAAAATTTCAAGCGTATATGAGCGAGGTATGTTGGCAAGGGATAACTTTCGTTAGGTACCTACTCATTGAGATTTCACGTTCACGCGAAAACATATTTGTGCTTTTAGGCGTAGGAAAACTTCTGCCTTATTCATGTTTTAACTCTTCGATACGCGTTAACCCCTAAAAAATGGTTCCTCAAATGCAGATTGTGTGTGGCATGGCAGACCTTTTAACCATTCCATATTCCAAAAATAGTCGGCAACTTCGCTCAAAACTTATTTGAACTTGGTGTCGTCAGATTGCAAAACTTACATAAATACAGCTCGGCCACCATCTCCGCTCTTTACTTTATCCCACTTCCCTGCGATTGGCGACCCCTGACCGACCTCGGCAAATGCCAGAGGTCGACAACTTGCGCTAAATGCCGCCGCTCTGGGCGGGCTTTTGTGCATAGTCCTTTGAAAGTGTCGCTTGTAGAGTGCTAGCAGTGTAAGTTTGTAGAGACTGTACGGTAATGACGTATGTTTGGTGGCTAGTACGGTAGAGTATTGACGGTTAATTGCTTTGTGGCTGGTAATGGTGGCATTTTTTTATTTGGGTTGGTTTTATTCCAATTCGTATGTATCATGGATGCATAGCATGGATGAGAAGAAAGTAAGCGTAGATATTCGTTCGATGTGTTCGCGGATATAAACAAAATACACAAAATTCACTAGATATAGGTATATGGTAGGAATTCACTAGATATAGGTACATGGTAGGAATTCACTAGATATAGGTATATGGTAGGAATATAATTACATAATTACTAACTATAACTATTGTATACACTATAATGAAACCGTTAAACGAAAACACTAACGTGTGAAATTAATTGTTCCCATGTGGGGCGGTCATAAAATCTGTTAGGTAATATTTTTTTTGGCGTTTTGTGTTAAAAACGTTTTTTTTTTTTTTTTTTATTGTAGTATTTTGACATATTCCATTATTATTATTTTGTTATTTATTATACTAGAATACTGTAACGTATTTATTACTATTGTATAATATTATTGACATGTAAAATGTTATTGTACCAATAAATTAATTATTGATTATTACTGATTATTATTGGTGTCCCAGTCAACGCCATCAAAAAATATTTCATTCCAATGTCGGACGTTGTTTATTGGTTGTCCGAGTTGACGAAATCATAATTAATATTATTGTTATTCCCAAGTCGGCCGCTGCTGTAGACACAAACACAATGGAAGATTTATTATTATATAATGTAATAGTGAATAAAATTGCTAACAAAACGACTGAACTAAGTAATTTTAATAAAGTTTATAAAGACAGCCTTTCAAATTTTAAGCTCACGAGTATTTCAGTCATACAAAATTGAATATTATGCAATTTTTACTTTCAATTAAAAGCTTTCTTTGATTACGTCGGCAAATGCTTTTAGTCAGAAGTAAACAATCACAAAAATAAAGATAAAACTGAATCAGCCTTATTATGGTTGATGGTCTAAGGTAGGTTTTTGAGTTGGACCCAGGTTTAGACCCGAATCAAGAAGAAATGGTATTAGCGTTAGAGGTTTATGTTAGGTTTTTGTTTTTTCTGTGGTAACATCTTTAAACCTAGCAATGGCCTAGTTTATGGTTGGTTTATTTTGACGTTGCAATTTGTTTGAGGTTATGATTGTTTGTTTTATGTATTTTACTGCAATTTAAACTGTCTTGACACGGAAAATAATCGTTTCACAAACCCTCAAGAACTATTGTGCATCTGATAAAAGACGATCTACTGATCGAGGAACAACAACATCACCCAAATCCTGGTTGCAAATAACTCACTACAGCAATTGAGCTCGTCAAGAAGTAGGTAAGTTTTCATTATGTTCATTTATCCTGAGAGGATTTATAGCTGTTTATTTAGATATAGAGGTTTAGTATTATTTATTTTGTATGAGTTTCCCAAGATAACCAGATAGATTACCTAATACAGAGATGGAGCAAGTAAAAAATAACTAAAATAAAATTGTTCATGTAATCCATATTTAGATGATATCTGCAATGACCACAACCTACTGTCATTTATTTTACTGCGTACTAGTATAATACATGTTAGTGCATGCCTCATGCATTTTTTATTAAATCATTAGATAGATAGATAGATAGATAATACTTTATTGTACACCGGTTTTAAAAAAAATACAGCAAATAGAAACAATCTTATAACATCATCGTTCTTATCATTGTGTCCGGTTTACTAACATTATGCTTTTTTATCTTTTCCGTTTAATGTTTGATGCTGGAGCTTTGAACAGTGTGGTGTTGGTACTGTTGGGAACTGCAGGTATCCCTGCACCCATTAAGTATTTGTTTACAAGTATCCTCAACCTGAAAACTCCACAAAAGGAGTGACATAATTCTGCAGACATTTTCACCTCGAATACCATCAACTGATATTTCTTGTTAAGAGGAATATTTGGGAGTGTAGAAACAGTAAAAAACTATAGTTGTACCAAGTGATAATACTAAGTACATGATATTGCCATCAACATGAAAGAAACATTCAACTAGTGCAGCGGCTCTAAAAACTTTTTTGTTGACGGAATGAACATTAAACATTTGACTGAGGCCTAAAATAATCAAAAACTGGTTTTATGTGTATTAATTAATAATTATATTACTTAAAATTAGCATTTGCTATGCTAATTTTATATTTTTATATTTTAATACAGTGACATACATAAAAAAATACTGTTATTTTAATTAAATAACTAGATTGGACGATAGTAATTTCTAAGGCATAACTAAAATCTGGATTTACAACAAAGAACCCAAGAAACAAATCTAACTCATGAATAAAACGATCATTATAAATTAAATAAATTTAAATCGAAAACAATATGAGTAGAAAATTCTGCTATTTCACTCCACGGAAAGCCCAGAAATTCAATAGATGGGGAACTAGCGCCATCTTTGATCAGCTTTCGGAAACACGAAATGTTGTAGGTTAGGACTAAAATTAACTATTATTTAGTACCTACGTTTAGTGCGTCTAGTATTCTAGATTGTTTACCTATGTCTAGGGTATTAATCTATTCAACATTTTGTAAGTGACATTTGTTTGTGAGAATTAGATTTATCGGCAGTAAATGTTGGTTGATGGGTTTGGTTTGGCATGAATGTCGGTTGATAGATTTTGAAATTAAATTAAATATGACTCTGAACTCTATTATAATACTACACTTGGTATATGTAAGTATAACACATTGTGAAAGGGCTTGTGAACTAGAAATCAATATCTTTTATGTCATGCTGTAAGTAGATTTGGTTGCTCGGAATTTTCTTTCAGGCTCTAAGTAGGCGTACTGGTTAGTTTATTTCAGTGGTATTGATTAGTACCTAACATGGAGGTAGCTTTTCATTGATTTCCCTCAATTCGTTTTGAGAGGAAATCAATAAATCATTTCATGAATGGGAATTTTATTGATTTGCTTGTTTTACGTAAATCTAAGCCTGAAAATGAAAAAGCTCTGGTTTCAGACTTATTTCAGCAAACACTAAGAAGTCTCAAAACATGTATGTCTGACTGAAAGTGTACATTGAAGAATAGCAGAGCACCTATTTGTAGCCTAGTAGAGCTTTTCCCAGAGCTTTCAAACGCGAAATGGGTCAAGTGTAAAAGATTTCGATGGGTAGGTAAGTACGCAGGAGAGCGTGATAGCACGAAAATGTGTTGTCTGAAATATTTGGCTGTAAACCATATGTTTTCGGAATCGCCAGGCCTCAAGTAGCCACGGACAGTCTGGCTCGGTTTATATTTATCACACGAACACTTACTGAGATCCAGTCACTCCCTTGAAACGGACCAAGCCAAGTAAACCGGGAAGTAAGACAACACACTCACTCGCGTCTCTCGACGCTCCTTCTCCGTTATATATCCTAAATCGAGAATTATATTAGAACAACAACTGGCGTACGGTTCTTACATAATTCCGTCCGCCATTGCCTCGTGTTTGGCGCGGGAATCTCGCCCTTATCCCCGTCGGTTAAGGACTTCGCGTTTTCCATGCACGATGGTTTAATTCGAGCTGCGCCCGCGTTACAACCTTGAATTTGGAACGCACCTTTAATTTTAGCCGGTTAACCTAGATACGGCATTGGTAGTGAGGCGATCGATAGTCGCATGCGCTGTGGTGATGTGCGAGTGTGTCGAGGCAGGCCGGCACCGGGGGCCGAGGCTCGCGGGCGACTGGTGGCCGGGGCGGCCGACGCTTGCGCCCTCTGTGCTCCCGTAACGATCCGACAGAAGAGGAACGCTGAGGAACAGGTGTGACGTGCTCCACTTCCGATATACTACTCTCTATTTACACTTACCACATAACAACTCGTCTATAAATCTTCAACTTTCATAATTCGTTTTTATTCTTCATATTCTTGATTAGATTTGACCGTTTTATATTGAAGTGACGGCTAAATATCTTCGAAAACATATTTACAGTCAATTTATATAGACTTATGAACAAAAACGATTAAAAAATAGAATAAATATATGTAATTAAAACAAGTGCAGTGGCGCTGTAAGCGGTGGAAATGGGAACTAACTGCAAGCTCTCTTTTGTGTAATCTCAATGTTTCAGTACGTTTGACATTATGAATACAGCTGTCCCTTTCTAACGGCGAAAATAGGCATAGCATTCTCAGACAACGGCGTTTAGTCAAAATCTTTATAGTTTCAATGAAAAGTCATGCGATTGTAATATATTTAGATGGTACACTTCCTGGTCTATTTGTGGTAGAATTATTATGAGATTTAATAAAGGAGTTTGTAAGCAGCGGCAGCGCGGTGTGACGGAAAGGTGACGGATTAGCGACGGATGGTTTCTTCAGTAACGACACGCCGTCACGGTTCCAGCGACGATGCCTGATGGTGAATTAAGTAACCTCTAAATTTTCGTACTTACTTTTACATTTAGTTAATCTTTACATCGGTCTTAACCTTCGAGAAAACATACAACTCAACGGAGTTGTATGTTTTTTGCAAGTTCTCCCACCAAGATTTTCCCGACGTTTAATATGAATTATTAAATTCCCCGGAATTAACTGAATCAAGTGCGAGTTAGTGAGTTTTTTTTTCTAAAAATACCACTCTTTTCGCTTTACCAGTGGAAAAACTTGAGGGTTGATATAAACTATATAACCAGTGACTATACGAAACCGTTTCGTTACTACATGATGTGTTCATAGTCCCATCAAATAACAAACACCAAAAAAATTGTTATTTTATTTTCTACACACATGGAGTTTGCAATTTTTGTACACGCCTAGTACTAGCCCTCTTCCTAGCAGATATATCAGGGGTAGCTCTACCATACTTTAGCGTGTCTGAAAAAGGAAGGAATCAACGTAAAACCACGCGTAGGAAACTTCTACATACTTAGATATGGAAACTGTAATGCAACTTCTAGCGACATCTATGGGAATTTTCCACAACTAACTTAACATAACCAACATAAAATCTTATGGAAAGAAAAATGTGGGTTCCAAATGAGCTTACAGACAGTCATATTAGTATGCAAAAGCGTTGCTCTACTGTGCTCTGTCACAGAATAAATAATGGCCCATAGGCCGTTTGTCCACCGCAAAAAGTACGTGAGTATCTGTTGTCTACGACCGAAACCGATAATGACAACCGATATGTCGGGGGTCGGACGGTTGGTCCTTACAGACATAACAATGGACTCTTTTGATAGTAAAATTAATTTTGACCCGACTACAGTAAAGCAAGGGAAGGGAAAAGGAAAAAAAGGAAGGGAAAGGAAGGGGGGGGGGGGGGGGGGGCAAGGGGGAAGGGAAGGGAAGGGAAGGGAAGGGAAGGGAAGGGGGAAGGGAAGGGTAGAGGGAAGAGAAGGGAAGGGGGAAGGGAAGGGGGAAGGGAAGGGAAGGGGGAAGGGAAGGGAAGGGAAGGGGGGGGAGTTTAACAGGCTATGTATATATGTACGTGTATCTATGTATGTGGGTGTGTGGATGTTCTACCATAGCATCGCCCCTATTGGTTCGATTTTGACAAGCGAAGTGTCAATCGATTCGTCTTTAGGTTTAGTGTCATAAGTTTTTTTTACCCGCCTACGGCATGGCAAAGTAAGAGTTAAGTAAGAGTTATGTGTTCAAACTAAAAACTTGGTCCGATTTTGACAAGCGAGGTATCAATCGATTCATCGTCATCGAAAGAGTGTCATAGGTTATTTATTACCCGACCGTAGTCGGGTTTTATTATCTGCATTTATGTCTTATTGAGGAAATAGTAACATTCCATTAAATATATTTACAAAACGTGGCAAAAAATAATTAATATTACAATTCGTGTCAACACTATGGTATATATTTCATATATTTACTCTACTGCAAAAACGAAACTGTGTACCTACACTTAATTATTTTACGCTTTCTGTGCACGAGTAAGCTTGTAAAAAAATTGCATGAATCCTTGTAAACCATACTTTGAATTTGAAAAGAAGATTTCCCTTTCATTTGCGGACTTAGAGTTGATTCACTCACAGAATAAGACGATAACCTTCTGACTCTACCGGAAATTCGGAAATAGGCCCGTTAGAGAAGACAGCTTCAAGAAACTGTAAGGGGACGTAATTTTTTAATTGGTCAATACTTTTTTGTTACAGGTATTTTTACCGAAATCACTGCCAGATCTAACCTAACATATAATCTGTATCTACCATGTTTAGGGACCGTTAGGGACAGTTCTACTGTACTCCAATGTGTATAAAAAAAATATTTTTTTAATTCTCCCGCTTTTGTGAAGTCTATGAAAAAAAAGGAATTAATGTAAACCCGCGCGTAAGAAACGTTTAGATCATAGACAACTGCATATTCTATTATCTAAACAGTTATGTCATAGACAACACTCCGTACTCTAGACAGGCGTTTGACGAACGTAGCAATGAGAGCATTAGATTAACGCAACGTATCAGTGGTTTAGATAGATATGGTAACATGCAACTTATTGCGACATCTATACGAATTTTCCACAACTAACATAACATCTTGTGGAAATGAAATTGTGGGTACCTTCTGAGCTTACGATAAGTGCTCCATACCATCCAAGTACAAGCAAACAATACGATTAAACTATTATTATAATAGTACAATTAAATTCTCACATACGACACCTATAAATTATGTTAATTGCTGACGTACTTCGTACGGCGAAGCGAGGTCTCCAATGCAACTTGGACAAACTGGCGTTTTTATTAAGACAATGAAGTCGTAGAGAGTACACATTATGTGCAGTAGAAAAACTGAACGTGTCTATGAACTCGCTTGAACCTATAGTAATGCCTTAGTACTATTATTTATTGTGTGGTAATACATATTATTATGCTGAGATTACTTGGATAAGGTGTTGGTTGGTGGAAGAAAATTATAGAATGTCTGTAATAATAACATATTCGTTTCAGGGTAGTGGTTCAACTGTTTTATCCAACTAGTTGCACTACTGACCTATAGTAGGGGTAGTGGTCCAACTGTTCTGTCCAACTAGTTGTACTAAGTAACTTTGTTAGGGGTAGTGGTCCAACTGTTCTGTCCAACTATTTGGACTAATGACCTTCCGTAAGGGTAGTGGTACAACTGTTCTGTCCAACTAGTTGGACTAACGACCTTCCGTACGGGTAGTGGTCCAACTGTTCTGTTCAACTAGTTGCACTACGGACCTTTGGTAGAGGTAGTGGCCCAACGGTTCTGTGCAAATAGTTGCACTACGGAACTTTAGTAGGGGTAGTGGTCCAACTGTTCTGTGCAACTAGTTGGACTACGGACATTTGGTAGGGGTAGTGGACTTGTGGTCTAACTTGTACTTTTGTTGGACTATGATCACTATGATTCTGTGTCGCATGGCATGTACACACACAACTACATAAACCCCAGAAACATCCAAGACCCGAGAGCAAATATGCTTATCACACAAAAGTTTGCCCCGGCCAGGATTCAAATCTGAGCAGAGGTTTTTAAAGTACGATGGTATCGTACCTTCGTCTGTGGCGCTGTTGGTACAGCGCCACAGTTTCATAAAATATGTATTGCCCATTAAGTAGGGGTAAAACGTAGTGGTTATGTCGCAGGCAATTTATAGAACCCATCCTTTTACAAACAGCGATTCTCAGGCAAATTGTAAATCTCGCCCGTTTACAAACGGCGTCGTATGTTTATAAAAAATCGTCTGTTTGCAAAATGCCGAAAGCAAATTACAAAACAAAACGCCTTGCTGTCGCAGGCGGTTTGTAGAACTCGTCCGTTTAAATACGGCGTTGTCATATGGCAGAGTTATGAGTTTTGGCCTCAGACCAAAATGTATCCTCCTAGGTTTTGGCCATTTTAACCTAACTAACCTAGTTTTTTTAGCCGCAATTCTATCAAACATATTCTATCATATATTTTGTAAACAGACGATTTTTTATAACAATTTTCCTGTGACATGCTCTTTGGATTACGTCCCCTACGTAATTATTTTAACCAAAAGCGACCTAAAATAGATTTAGAATTATCCAAATCTGTTCAGAAATCCCGGACCATATGAGGCAATATACACAAAATACTGTCGGACTTATTTAAGAGTTGGTTAATAACTGATTTTCCTCGTCGGAGTTGTTCCATATACTTCAAATGGTTTTTATAGATCAATTTTGTTACTATTTTATTTGTCTCACAAGGTTTAAAAAATATAAATATAAAAGAAACTGACATTTCACATCTTGCGCCATCTATCGAGATTTTTCAAAACTACAGCTGCGTTTTCTAAAGTCAGATTGGGCATCATCATCATCAGCCTATATCTGTCCACTGCTGGACGTAGGCTTCTCTTAACGCACGCCACTGAGCTCGGTCTTCAGCTCTCCTCATCCAATAAATGCAATTATTTTGTCTAATGACTAATCAATTTGTGATATAAACGTACATTCTCATATTAAACCTTTTTTACCATACAATGAAAAGACAAATTTTATCTATTTCCTATAATTTATTATATTTTAAATTGATTTATATTTTAACTATGGGAGAACTGAGTGACCACAGTAAAATATGAACTTTTCAAAATTAGTCCTACAGTATGCTCTTATTTTACATTAGTTTACCCGTGCACGACTTCGAAAACCAATGCAAAAGTAGGTATAGCACCAATGCTCTTGATATTTTTTGACAGACTTGTTATTTTGTTTCCATGGCAACCACATACCATTCTGTGATGGCAACAGTTCCTTACAGTGAGTAATCAAAATTTTCCAGTTTTCCCGTGGAAACTTACAATTTTCCGGGATAAAAAGTCTCCTATGATGTATTCCAGGGTATAAGCTATCTCCATTCTAAATTTCATCAAAGTCAGTCCAGCCGTTATCGCGTGAAAGCTCCCCAAACAAACAAACAAACAAACAAACAACGTTTCACTTTTATATATAGGTATGAATTTACGAATTTCCATGTAACTTAAGCAGTGAAACAATATAGCTTTTATTGTGTAATATTAATTACACCATAAAAACTATGTATATTGTATGTACCACAAACCCACCTTTGTTTACCGAAGTCCAATTGCGACATATTTATTCATACAAGTAGGTACTTCCATTGATTGTGAAAGTATCAAGTAAGCACTTTTTATACAATGGTTTCTATGAATAATGCGCAGTAGAGGTACTCTACATGTTGATTTGATTTAATTGCGCAAACCCCAGGACCGCCTCGTGACAAGACATAGTAGTTATTTGAATTTCATTTTGATTGTTGAATATATTCCAGAGCTTTCTGTCGAGTATGTTTCAGACGATTCTATAGCATTTGAACGTATTCTGGATATGTCGTTCCAGATGTTTCTTCAAATATAGAATTAGGTATGAACGGTTTGTTATGATACAAACATGAGTTCGTATGGGGTGAAATGTGTAGTGGAATGAACTGCAGTATTGTAGGCTAACATGGCCGTATACACGTAACGAGATATTCCTTGAGGGTCGAGTAACTCCATTCAAGGACTCCTTGAGTTTGTGGGTGATATGGAGTAGAGTAGACCAAAGCTGTTTAATTTTATGGAAGTCACAAGATTTCTTAAACAAATCCGCAGTAAAATTTGTCCCTTGGTCTGTCAGGTTTATTTTAGGGATACTAAAAATGGATATAAAGTGTAGTAAACATTCACTTGTTTCTTCGGCTGTAGTACTTTTAATGGGATATGCTGTAGAGAATTTGTTTAAGTCATCCTGAAGGGTAAGTATATATTTTAATTTTAAGGGACCTGCTTCAAGAAGAGGACCTTCCACAGATGCGTTGACATGGTGCAGTTGAAGTGCTTGTAATTTGCAGGGGTGTGTGGTTTATTATCCTCAATGATTTATTTTCTTGGCATGATTTACATTGCTTTACGTGTGCATGCTTCAATATCACTTAATATTAATATTCTTTAATTCTATTATACTTACGCATGGAGCCTTAATGACCTGCTATGGGGATGTCATGGTTATCTTGCTGAATTTTCTTATTTCAGTAGTGGTCGGATAGACTATGCCATTATGATATATTTTGACTTTGATTCCCACGTTATGAAATAGGTAACATAAAATATTATAAATTTTAACAAACAGATGTTTTTCGTATGTATTCTTTAGATCTGATATTCCGATTTCTATGATGTCTTTAACTACTATTAATTATTTTTTATTTTCGGGTCTCGAAGATTTCAGGGTAGGATGCTTCATCAAAATGATGGACTTAAGTAAATAACAGGTAATATATTTTGTTAATAAAACCCTGTAAATTGACTTTTTGAAATGAGATCAGTTCTTTTTCAATGTTGTATATATACTCGTACTAGTTCTTATTTCAGGATCACTTAGAATTTCTTGTGGAACCAGGATAACTTTCGTAGGGCATTTCATATGGCTTTCATTATGGTCTTCGATTTTTGTATTAAACGATTTATCTGTATTTTTCATTAATTGCAGGAACGTGGATTGATTACATGATTGTCTACAGGTGCATTAAAATGTGCACTCGTGGATGGCATAGCGTCTTCATAAACTTGGAGGTCAAGAGGTGTGGATCGTTCTGGTATGTTAGTGATTTCGTTCTCGATATGTCCTCTAAGAGTGTCAGAAATGTTAGAGGGTAAGTTTACTTCAGATGACGGTAGGACATCCCGTATCTGAGTCAAGGAGATTTGGAGAGGGTAAAATTATTTCAGGTAATGCCAGTGTTAGTGACACAACCTTTTTAATGTTTAAATAGAGATTTATTTTTCGTTTTTGTCTGTCAAAGTTATTGTGTTTTTAGAAATGAAAAATAAAAGATACGCAAAGATATATTCTGCTACTAAAATCTCTCAAGTTACTGAGATGAGGGCCGGGGGTCTCCACCAGGAGTAATAGTGTTCTGTGGTCTTCAGCAATGTTACGAACACCACCTCATCACGTAGAAACAAGGAGCGCTAACTCTTTTGATGTTTGTTAGATCTCAAATTTAATTAATTCCACAATTATTGTTAAAATATTTTCTATAGGAGGGATATTGTAATTTTATGTATCAGCTGCATAATGTTTTGTATTAGTTTTTTTTTATTTTTTTATTTGAGTTAGTACTGTATTCTGTTCACTAAATTCTGTAGGTATGATGTTTTATTTTAAATGATTAAATGTTAAGTTTAGTAATATTATAAATATATCATATTTAACAGTTTTTTTATCCATTTTGTTATTTTAATTATTGTTATACTCAGATATGCAGAATGTACAGCTCAGTTTTTGTAAATTTAGTTAATTGGAAAAGGGTGCCCAAGATACCGAGGCTTTGCCTAGTTCGGGGCCCGTAGCACATACTAGCAGATATATTTGTAGTAAAGTAATTACATTTAAAATTATAATAATGTACAATTGTCTGGTAATAAATAAATTGACTCGAGAAATAAGCGACTAGAGGTGGAGTTTCTGCTCTATCTGACATCTAGCCGAGCTAGCCGTCCTTCTCTTCGTCAAAGAAGGCCGCTTCGAGAAGATGTTGTAGTAGAAACAGTGAAGTACAGAACTGGGTAGACCAAGTCAATGGCACTAAGACCATCGCACATTAGTTAGAGCCTGCTGAGGAATATGGCAAACCGATGACTGACACTAAGCAGTCACCGGCAGGGCCCTCTGACATGAATGAGCCATTAGCGATGTTGGCTACTGCAAAAATGCATTTAGCTACCATAGCATCTACAAATAGACAGGCTATTATTACGAAGGTATTGAGCAGAGTGTGCGCGCCAAGTAACCTGCCTGACTTCTCAGGGGATCCAATACAAGAAGAATTATGAGGAGTCCACCAACTTGTGTAAGTTTAGTAACATGGAGAACATGACGCGTATTTGAAAGAGTCTTCACGGGGCCGCACGCGAGTCAGTAGCTGCTTTATTGATTACGGCCTCAACCCTAGATGAGATAATGAAATCGCTCAAACTCCAATTCCGGAATACAGATGTAATAATATCTCGAATAATGAAAGACTTAAGAGAAAGTGAAGCCTATGTCTCACGAGTACAATAGAGACATTGTGCAATTTTTAAGCAAGGTAGAAATTAAGTTGCCGCGGTACGAGCTACCGGACGTGTCAAATACCTGCACGGAGTGACAATGGTATCAGTGGTATCATCAAAGCTTCCCGCAGAATTAATTGCAAGATGGGCTGACTACAGTTACGACAAAATTGATGGATCCTAGTCAAGGATAGATCAAATGAAGATTTTTTGTACCAGTAAGCGACGGGGGTAAATATACAAAATGTAAACAGTACTCGTGACAATCAACATGCGGGTGGAAGATATGAAAGTACTCGTGACAACTGACATACAGGCAGAAGAAATGAAGGACAGAAGGAAAGACGGTACATACTAAACATTGTGCAGGAAGAAAAGGACGGACGTAGTGACTTGTGTGGGTTCTGTCACAATTACAAGCAGCAGCTTATGGATTGCAAGCGTTTTAAGAAAGTCCAGCGCTTCGAGTAATGTTGTAAATCTTTGGTTTCTTCTAATAGCCGTGACATTTGCGTCGTCAGTATGTGATATTGAACGCTGTGGTGGGAATCATCATCGTCTGCTGCACATCGTTACGCGCAAGAGCTCTAAAATGCGATGCGAATCGAGTGCTTCTCCCACAGCAACGCCGCCGCCGCCACAGCAGTTGCCGCCACCGCAGGTCACCGCCGAGATCGAAACGGTAACGAACTTAACTGATCCTATGAATAGTGAAAATTTTAACACAGTGCTTTTAAAAGTTGTTTCGATACGAATTCACGGACCCAACGGTAAAGTCAGAGCAAATGTTTTATCAGACTATGGCTCAACAGTATCTATATATATACATATAATAAAACTGTCACGGGTCCAATTCTGTACATTGAAGACATTTTGAATATTTTTTTGGACGGTACTCTATATTCGATATTGAAGCCAAAACTGTATTGTATTTCATTTTTGTCTTTCTGTCTGTCTGTCTGTCTGTCTGTCTGTCTGTCTGTCTGTCTGTCTGTCTGTCTGTCTGTATCTTGGCTAGGTATCACGCCGAAACTACTGAATGAATTTAAATGAAACTTGGTATGATTTCAGTTCATACTACGAGGTAGGACATAGGATATTTTTATTCCCGAAAAATTAAAGGGTTCCCGCAGGATCGGTTTTGAAAGTTATTTAAAAGAACACGTATCACGCTGAAACTACTGGACGGATTTTGTTGCAACTTGGAAAAGTCATTTTACCCATTATATAAATATAATGGGTAAAAATTACCCATTATATAAATATAATGGGTAAAAATTGAGGATACTTTTAATCCCGAAAAAATAAAGAGTTCCTGCGGGATATTGTCCCAAATTCTGTAAATTGAAGATATTTTGTCTGTACCTTGGCAGCGCATCACGCTGAAAACACTCAATGAATTAAAAATAAATTTGGTATGATTTGAGTTCATACTTCGCGGCAGGACATTGAATACTTTTCATCCCGAAATATTAAAGGGTTCCTGCAGGATAAGAGTGAAAAATTATTTAAAAGTACACGTAGCACGCTGAAACTATTGGACGGATGTTGATGCAACGTGGTGCATAGTTTATAAGATGGGTGAAAATTATGGATACTTTTTGTCCCGAAAAAATAAAGGGTTCATGCGGGACATGGGTCCAAATTCTGTACATTAAAGATATTGCGTTATTTTTTGAGATCTCTCAATAATGAAGCCTATACTGTATGTTTTTTCATTTCTGTCTATATGTCTGTCTGTCTGTATCCACAATACCACGCTGAAACTAATGGATGGGTTTTGATGCAACTTGGCACCGTCTTAAGTTATATGATGGGTTAAAATTGAGGACACGTTTTATCCCGAAAAAAATTAAGGATTTATGCGGGATATGGGTCCAAAGTTATGTTAGTATTGAAGTAATAAATAATATTTTTTGGATGGTTCTCTATATTCGATACTGAAGCCAAAACTGTTTTACATTTTATTTTTGTCTTTCTGTCTGTCTGTCCGTGCATTGCACCGAAACTACTGAATGAATTCAAGTGAAACTTGGTATGATTTGAGTTCATACTACTAGGTAGGACATTGGATACTGTTCATCCTGAAAAATTAAAGTGTTTCCGCAAGATAGGGGTTGAAATTTATTAGAAAGAACACGTTTCACGCTGAAACTACTAGACGCATTTTTTGATGCAATGTGGCACAGTCATATATCTTTAATCATAATAACGCAATAGGTACTAAAAATGCTGTACAAAAATGATAAATAAATAATGCTGTTTGTCTGTATGTTTGTTTGTTCACGCATCACGTAAAAACTACTGGACCGATTGCAGTGCGATTGAGCAGCCGAGCATTTGATAAAAGTATTTTTGACGGCTGATGAAATTTTGATCAAATGGTGGTTTGATATTGGTCCTGGAATAGCACATTATGGAACTTTGAAGTCTTTGAACCTAAAGAAAAGACCACGCGTATGATGCCGCGGGTACAGCTAGTCGTTAATAAGTAACTCGTTAGCCGTACGCGTAGAACTGTGTAGGCACCACAATACTTTGCGAGTACTATTCGGGAGCTTTGCTTACCAATGCACGATAGGATGTCTGTTGATTGTAAAGCATTCTCGCATTTTCAGTGCATAAATAGCGTGATTATTATATCTAACGATAGGCCTGAACTGTTGATAGGCCGGCATAATTATCATTTGTTATTCCCTTTAGAGATTGTAACGGGAAAACTAAACGAACCTAACGCTACACGCACGCCTCTGGGTTGGTGCCTGCATGGACCATCGTGTATAATACGAGGTACTCACAGACGACAAGACGCTGCCACTACCCTGCTGCTTGCACTCAGCTCTGACACCGCCTCCTTGTCAGACACATCTCTGTCGGAGGATAGCACTGAGCGATTACTGCGTGAGATGCACGAACAGGTACGCTGAATATTTGAAATCGACGCAATGGGAGTAAAGGGTATGCCACGTTTAAACAACGATGATGTAAGAGGTGATAAACAACTCGAACGCAAAACCATAAGAATTGGCAAATAGTGGTATGCTGGGCTGCCATGGAAGGATGAGGAAAGTAAGAATTCTTATCCTCTTGCTCTCTCAAGACACAACGGGGTATCGAGAAAGATGAATTATTATACCTATTTGAATATTTCTAACGCATAGAGCACCCACGAATGCTATGAATATTTACAGCTTCATATATTTTGCGACGCATCAACAAAGGCTATGTGTGCCGTTGCTTTTTGGCGTTGGGTGAGAGATGATCAAGTTTACGTGGCATTCATAGCTAGTAAATGCAGAGTAGCACCGGTTAAACCTGTAACAGTATCCTGCTTGAAGCTACAAGCAGCTTTATTGGGAACGAGACTAAAGGATACTGTTAGAAAAAACCAAAAAATATCATCATCATCATGTTATTTTAAAATATCATCAAATAAGAGAGTTTTCTGGTGTAATTCTAGTACAGTAAGTACTACATTAGAACCACAACGATGCTCGAAGTTACAAGAATTTCATCACTAACAGATAGGTGAAATAGATGAGTTCACTAAAGCCAATGAGTGGCGATATATTCCAACTAAATTAAACGTAGCTGATATCACCACCCGCGAAGTTAATGATGGAGAATGGGCGACAGAATGGTTTCAAGAGCCAGGTTATTAAGCCTTGACGAAAAATTTTGGGCAAACTCTGGGTAAACATATTATTCATCATGTCAGCCTTTAGAAGTCCACTGCTGAACATAGGCCTCCCCCAAATTGCGCCATGACGAGCGATCTTGTGCCACCTCCATCCATCGACTTCCTGCGATGGCCGCAATGTCCATCATGTCTCCTTACACTTCGCTTGCTTGTTCGTGGTCGCCATTCGAGAACCTTTATTCCCCAGCGGTTGTCGGTTCTGCAAACTATATGGCCTGCCCATTTCCACTTAAACTTGCAAACTCGGAGAGCTATGTCAATAACCTTGGTTCTTCTACGGATTTCCTCATTACAGATCTTATCACGTAGTGAAACACCGAGCATAGCTCTCTCCATTGCACGTTGCGCGACTTTGAGTTTATGTATGAGACCAATAGTAAGCGACTACGTCTCAGTGCCGTATGTCGTCACTGGAAAAACGCTGCCCATCTGAGTTGGATTCGTCGGTTGACCTCCTTGTTGAAGTTGGATCTTCCCAGTTGGATCGTCTGACCCTAGTAGACATAGTGATCAACAGCTTCAATAATATCGTTCCGAACATAAATCAGCATGGGTGCGATATGGGCATTTGACATGATATTCGTCTTACCCATGTGCATTTTAAGACCTACCTGTTGGGAAACAATATTGAGGTCACTGAGCATTGTGCTTAAGTCTTCAAGGGTTTCTGCCATGATGATTAATATCCAGTTCAGTAGTTTGAATATATCTTCCAGTGCAGAGGTGAACAGTTTTGGAGAAATAACGTCTCCCTGTCTCACCCCTTTTAACAAATCGAAAGAATTCGTGCTCCGATCTTGGAGACGGACAGTCTTGGAAGGCTTGCTGTACAAACACTTCAACACTTCGAAGTACCGGTAGTCAATCTGGCACCGCTGTAATGGTCTCGACTGAAACAAAGGCTTTCTCGTAGTCCACCAACGCTAGACATAGTGGCCGATTATACTCTTCGGTCTTTTGTATAATCTGCCGGAGCATATGGATGTGGTCTACGGTGCTATAATAAAAGGAATAATATAATAAATAATATAATAAAGTGCCTTTCCGGAATCCAGTTTGTTCGGGAGGTTGAAAGTCGTCAAACCTACGAGCAAGACGGTTTGTAACTACTCTCGAAAACAGCTTATAGTCGTGACTCAGCAGCGAAATGGGCCTCTAATTCTTCAAGAGGGTGTTATCACCTTTCTTAAAGAACAACACCACCACGCTCCTGTGCCACGCCTGTGGCGGATGACGGATGCCTCTGGCTTCTGGCCCTCGAGGATGACGGAGTTAAACAGCCTCTGAAGGACTTTATGTACCGGTGATCCACTAGCTTTCAGAAGCTCTATCGTTATTCCGTCCTTATTTGGTGCCTTGTTGCTCTTAAGCTGTTTGAGAGCCATTCTGATCTCGTATAGGCTGACGTCCGGGATATCTTCGGTATAATGACGGGTCAAACGGGCTCTTGCATCACTAGTCATGCTAGGAGAAACCATAACTATAAATAAGTCCATAGAACTTCTCGAGCTCACTCAAAATCTCTGGCTTCGACGAAACGATGCTGCCACTGTCGGTTTTCAGCTTCGTCAACAGGCTTTGCCCAATTGACAAATCTCTTGCGAACACTTTGGTGCCCTTTTTCCGCTCTATTGCGTTCTTAATACAAGTAGTATTATAGGAAAGCAAATCGTGTCGCATCGACTTGGAAATATGTTAATTAATCAAGCTGTAACTCGACATATCCACTGAAGACTGCAGCCTCATCTCACCTCGTTCTGCCTCAATCATAAGTTTGAATATATGCTCAGAGAGTTTCTGTGTTCTATTTATGCGGTGGGTCTTAAAGAACCGACCGTGTGAACAATTTTCACCAGCCCGTTGTTTAGTTCGTCCACTGTATCGCATTCGGTAAGAATTTGGAAGCGATTTTGGAGCTCCAACTGAAAGCTCTCGGGGTTATGGATTTGGACAGGACTTGGGCGAACAAACGAGACCTCTCCAGCTTAACGTTGATATTCAATGAGCCTCTTACCATGCGGTGATCACTGCCGGTCTTAACCCTGTTGATTATTATCATAGTATTATCCTTAACATAACATATTATTAACGGATGAAATCAGTAATACGGAAAAAGTAATGCTGATACAAGATGAGCAAGAGCTAATACCCGTACCAGATATCATTATCATCATCAGCCTATGTTCGTCCACTGCTAGACGTAGGCCTCTCCTAGTGAACGCCACTGAGCCTGATTTTCGACTCTCCTCATCCAGTTCCTGCCAGCCGTTTTTCGCAAGTCGTCACTCCACCTGGCTGACGGGCGCCCTACGTTTGCCTAAGCGCGGTCTCCACCTAGAACTCGTTTACCCCTATGGTTGTCGGTTCTTCGAGAGATGTGACCAGCCCATTGCCACTTCAGCTTGCTAATTCTTTGAGCTAAGTCGGTAACTTTGGTTCTCTGTCTGATTACTTCGTTACGAATCTTCTCCTTAAGAGAAACACCGAGCATAGCTCTTTCCGTAGCTCTTTGAGTGACCTTAAACTAATGAACCAATCTCACCGTGAGTGTCCACGTTTTGGCTCCGTAGGTCATGACTGGGTAGAACGCACGCATTGAAGACTTTCGTCTTTAGGCACTGTGGTATGAAAGAAAGTGGTGTGGTGTGTAGAGAAGACTTGACGAAGTTTACCAAATGCCAGCTGAATCCTCCTATCGGCTTCCCTCTCAAAATTGTTCCTACCCAATTGCACAGTCTGCGCGAGGTAGACATATTCCTGCACAACATCAAGAGGTACACCGTTAACGTTAACGACAGCAGGTCTCGGGGTAATGAGGTCGTTAAACATTACCTTAGTTTTATTTATATTCATGCCGAGATCGACACGTCGAGAGGCGTCAGCTAGATCGGTCAGCATGCGCTCAAGTTCCGGCAGCAATTCAGCCATAAGGACGATATCATCGGTGAATCGTAGATTTGAGATGTACTCGCCATTTATGTTTATGCCCGTACTTTTCCAATCCAGCGTGTTAAATATATCTTCAAGGGTGTTAGTGAACAGTTTCGGAGATTTAACATCCTCGTCTCACTCCCCTGCGAAGCTGGATATGCTAATTCGGCTGGTTCTGTACTTGTACGGACATAGTCGCGGCATCATACAAGCATCTCAACACCTCGATGTATCACTAGTCCACTTGGCATCGCTGCAGGGACTCGAGCACAGCCCAGGTTTGATGGAGTCAAAAGCTTTCTCATAGTCCACAAAAGCAAGACACAGGTGCTGTTATAGTCTTCGGTCTTCTGTTTAACCTGCCGCTCTGTGTGGATGTGGTCTACGGTCCCGTAATCCCCCCGAAACCCAGTCTGCTCAGAAGGCTGACATTCATCAAGTTGTCTTCTCGCTAGATGATTCGTGACCACCCTCGAAAGCCGCTTATAGATGTGGCTCAGAAGCGAGATGTGCCTGTAGTTTTTGAACGAGTGAGCGTGAAGCACGAGCAAAGCGTCTCCGTTTCAGGTTGGGCAAAAATGCTTTCGTATGTCCTTCCGGATTTCAGTCCGGCCGGATGTCAGTACGGATCTCTGTTCTCCTCTACAGGTCGCATTTCTCAAGCGATCTAGATGAAACTTGGTATACAGGTTAAACAATTTTTTAGAATTTTTAGTTGTCGGGGGTTTTTTGTTAGGGGGGTACTTCCCCTAAAAAGGGCAAAAAGGGGGCTACTGAATAATCTCCGCCTTATTAGATCTGATTTCGATGGTAATTTTTTTTATTTGAAAAGTAGTAACTTTAAATTGGTCTCATAAAAATTTGGTTAAGATCTAATGAGGATCTTCGGCGTGATGAGCAGAATAGCTCCTCAAAATGCAATAAATTGCTCAAATTTAGGTTTCTACCAGTAGAAACCTAAAACAGCCCTTTACCCACTAGGTAGGGATTGATGGAGCACCTTGGTTATTAATGTTAGTTTTACATTAAGGTAACTAGATGGCACTTCTGTGCACAGCTAGATTGTTTGCAAAAAAGTTTGTACGCGTGAGGTCTACAGCTCACAGAGCCACTAGTTTAGGAGCGTATTATCTTCTTTTTTGAAAAATAAAACTACGATGCTTCTGTTCCTCGCCTTGGGAGTTCTCCCATCGTTCAGAAAAAAGTTGAATATCTTCCAGAGCTGGTTTTCCTGCTGCTTTCAAGAGCTCCGAAGTGACTCCGTCTTTTCCTGGAGCTTTTCCATTTTTAAGCTATTTGAGGGCTATCTCGATCTCGTCTAGGCTGACTTACGACAGATCATCGGTGTTGTGGCCGGTTAAAGTGGCTCGGGATTCCTCATTACTGGGTTCGGGTCGTTCAGCATGCGAGTCATACAGTCGGCCATAGAAGTCTTCTATCTCGACGAGAATCTCCGGCTCTGAGATGACGATATTGCCAGATGATGTTCTTAGCTTCGTCAGATGGGGCCTCTTCAATTGCTGGGCAAAGACTTTAGAGACCCGATTTTGCTCAATAGCCTTTTCTATGCGGCGTGTGTTGGAACATCGGAGGTCTCGTCGCACCAGCTTGCTGTTGAGTTCCGATTAAGGGCCCGCTTCTCTGACGATGTGGCCTGTACATCATCATGTCTCTCATCCATAAGCCGAAGAGAAAGTTTGGACTTCGTACCAGTACGCTGCAGCTGATAAAACTTAGACCCCTCTCTCCTTACGATTTCCACCACTTGGTCCAGGGCCTCGTCAATGTCATTCGTGTTTTCCAGAGCAGCAAATCGGTTTTCCAGATGAATTTGGAACTGTTTTGATCCCTCGACGGTTTGGAGCAGGTTGGGTTGGACTGTAAAATTCATCAGACGGGATCTTTCAAGCTTAAAATTGATATCCAGAGAGCCTCGTAGTAGTCGGTGATCACTACCGGTCTTAACCTACTAATCACAGAGACGCCTTTTATCCGTCATAATGAAATCTATCTCGTTTTTTGTAACGCCGTCAGGACTTTGCCACGTCCACTTTCTTTGGGGCTGCTTCTTAAAGAACGAATTCATTAAGAAGAGCCCCTCTTGCTCTAAGAAATTGACGAGCATTTGCCTCCTGTGATTCCTACTTCCCTAACCATGTTGACCAACTCTCGATTCATGCCACTCTGTAATCCCACTTTAGAGTTGAAGTCCCCCATAACAACGTTGTAGTGTGTCTTCGTGGTGTTATGAAGAGCTGAAAAAAAGTTTTCATGCCTTTCTTGTACTGTGTCATCCGAGTGTTTCGACGTCTGTGCGTATACCTGTATGACCTTCAGGCTTTACCTCTCGTTCAGCTTAATGATGAGGTACGCTACCCTAGTCAAAACGCTGGATATCTCAACAACTTTGCCAGCGAGGACTTTATGGACGAGGAGCCCTACCCCACCTGGGGATTGCTGGTTACCCTCCCAGTAGTACATAAGGTGGACTGACTCCAGAGTTATAGTGTCCTCCCCTCTTCAAACTTCAATTAACCCCAGAGTTTGCCACCTTATCTTTTTCAGTTCCATTTCGAGCTGTGCCATATATGTTTTCGTCAAGTCTGAGCGTTCGTTCATTGTACGCTGCCAATGTCAGTTGTGCGTGGTGGCCTACCATAGCCCGGTGATTCTTCGCACCCCTCGCCCTACCGTAACCATAATCGCCACCTTGGTCAAGAAAAGCAAGGCCAACGGGAACTAGGGGCCGTTTTTTATAGTGTATATATTTTATTGAACGTTGCTTCTGGCACTACGCTGTTGTCGAGATGGTTATACCGCCATTAGTCGGTCGTGAGAGCCTCGTTTGTTGTTCGGCAGGATGCACCACGAGCAGGTGATGTTGACTTCAGGCTTTTAGGTGATAGTTTGTCCCCTTACATCCCCCAGATAGTCAGCGCTTTTCTTCATGATTGCGATTGTTAAGAAGTACCGCTTGTGTATTGAAGTTCATCGAGCGATTTATGAAAATACAATAATCGACTGTGCTTTACTAGCCCGAGCTACTACTACTAGGAAACGCTCTTGATAAGATATCCACAGGCTCAATCATTTAAAAATGACTTTTTATCTGCCCTGAGGAAAGGCAATCCAATAAGTAGATGCAGCAAGTTACGGATTTCAACGTCGATAATTGACAATCTTGAAGTTCTTCGTTTTGATAGCCGTATTAAAGCTGCTAAGGACGTTCCGATTGATGTGAAAAGGCTTATAATACTCGACGGCAAGGAAATATTTATAGGTTGATAGTGCGCTACTATTATGTGAAAGCAGGACATTGCGTTCAAGAAATGATAGTGAATGAAAGTGAAAATAGTAGTTGAAGCAGACATATTGGATAATCAGAATTAGACCAACACTCAAAACCATTATTAGCAAATGCATGTTTTGTCGATTGAACAAGGCAAAGCCTGTGATTCCCAGAATGGGAGAGTTACCTGAAGGTAGAGTGGTACATTATAAAATACCCTTTATCCATTGTGGTGTTGATTTGTTCGGTCCGATGGAGGTGACAGTGGCAAGTCTTAAGAAAAAGAGGTATGGTGTGGAGTTATTTTTACCTGCCTAACGGTACGAGATGCACATTTGGAAATAGTGACCACACTGACGGATGACGGATTTTCTTTTAATGGCATTATGGCGAATGGCATAGGGAGCTTTGTTAGCGACACAACTTTTTTAGTTGTTAAATAGAGATTTCGTTTTGACTGTTAGAGTTGACATTGTGTTTTTTGAAGTGAAAAATAAAAGTAACGAACAGAATATTTTAAATACTGTTTTACTAATAACTATCAAGTTTCCAAGACGACGGCCTGGGATCTTTAACAGGCAGGATATCTTTGAATCAGAAAGTGAGTTTAATTTCGGAATGATATGATGCGCCAGAGAACCAAGGTAACCGACATAGCCCAGAGAATATGTAAGCTGAAGTGGCAATGGGCTGATCACATCTCTCGCAGACCTGACTATTGGGGAAAACGAGTTTTAGAGTGGAGACCACGTTTAAGCAAACGTAGTGTGGGACGCCCGCCGGCCAGGTGGAGAGACGACTTGCGAAAGACAGCTGGCAGTGACTGGATGAGAAGAGCCAAAGATCGGGCTTAATGGCTTTCATTGGGAGAGGCCTATGTCCAGCAGTGGACTAGTATAGGCTGATGATGATGATGATGAGTATAATTCATCAGAGTGAAACGATAACGACGGTGGTGATATCAATAGATCCATTAGGTCTCTTGTTTGGTTTTATTTTCAACAAAAGGGTTACTCCGAAATTCGTAGGTTGGATTGGATTGACTGGTGTCGTGAGAGTACTTGTTTTATGATTTGTTTCCTCTGATATGTTACTAACTACTGGTTTCGTCCAAGACGGACCGGACAACGATTTAAGCAAAGGTCTAAAACAATTACAAATTAAAATCTGAATTATTCAAATTGTAAAGAACCGTAGCACCTGACACAAATAGAATAACAATTATAACAATAAGTGTGCAGCGCATAAAGAATAGGCACCGACGGCACGTGTTCTGACAAAGAAAAGTTATTGATTGGTCTATATTAAATCAATAACAAATCAAAAGGGAAGTGGTGCAGGACAACTTAGTCTTGAAATTAGTCCAAAAACATAGAAGCACTTGATAGAACTTATCGTCAGATTTCTCAAAAGTATGAGAATAACGTGACATTTCATAAACGACTGCACCGCTTCCCTGTTTTCGTTGCACCAACCTAAATCGTATGTGGACTAGGTTACCAGAATACCATTTATCACAAAAAAAACAAATTTCAAATCTTGGGTCTCAAAATTGCTCCCATAAAAATTGCTTTTAGCATTATAAGAAAAACTCTATTAGCTTTAAGTTAGTTAATATCTTAAATTAGGTTACCTCAAAGGGGTATGAAGCAGTGGAGAGGTGCGGCAAAGATACTAACCCCCCTTCACCCCCGCGCTTTGCAGTTATATACATTTTCGCCCGAAGAAGCGAGGGAGAAAGCGACGGTCATCGACACGAGACGCACGCCGAGACGCACGCGCGTGCTTATGTCATTTTTAGGAAACTCGGGAGGGTTTTCTAAAAAGGAAGTTGAAAGAATTGCGTCAGAAAAGCAAGAAGTCAAACGAATTTCCAAGCAAAGCTGTGTTCCCAGGGGATCAATTCCAACATACGCTTGCGTTCAAAAGGTACCTAAAACAACTATCAAGTGTGTGAAAAACCACGTCTTCTCTACCCCACGCGCGTAGCCTAAGCTGTCCTCCCGGATTCCCCCATATAGACTCACTCAAGTGTTAGATTATAGTTTTAAATATTAAGTTTTGTCCGCAGAAGAGCAAAAGTTTGCTTAGTTCATTTTGATATTAAATTCTTTATGATATTGCTCCATATTTACTGTGTTTCTTTGGCAATTTTCCCAGTTCGCCTTGGCTTTAGGCAAAAGTAGGTCTCATTTACATCAGGGGTCCAATCAGCAATATGGCTTGGTCACAAGGCCCATTGCTCTGCAACTGAAACTCCAGACAAATTTTCTCCAGTTGCTTGCCACGCGCGCACGCGCATGTATGCGCTCAGTACTGCGCAATGTTAGAAATAGCGCCACCCGATAATCATGTACGTAAGTACCTATTTATAACCTATTGTGTCGTTCGTTCATTGATCGTCAGTCAATTTCATTAAGGTCATCAGCATCAGCATAGCAGGCTTATACTATAAAATCAAGAAGTTTCACGACACTGGCTTACTACTGCTAACATTTTTTTAAATAATTACCACGACACGGGAAATCAAGATAGAGCGTCGGCATTAGCATTTAAGGATTTTGATGTGATGTCCATAAAGGTAAGGTCTAAATACTTTATTTCCTAAAATTATAGCGAGACATTCTTTTTCAGTGACACTATAATTGCATTCTGCCTTGTTGAGAGTGCGAGAGGCATATGCAATTGGATGATCCTGTCCTATGGGTCCTAGGGATAAAATTACGTCCATCGTATAGTTGGAAGCATCACATGTCAATATACAGAGATCAAAACACACATACAGAGGATTGTGTAAAGTGAGGGTAAGCTAGAATTGGGGTGGAGACGAGTTTGTTTTTTAAGATTTCGAAAGCGAGCCATTTGAATGGGACGTCCTTCTTTAGAAAGGATGTTAAGGGTTTTGCTATTTTGGTGAAATCGGATATCTTATATCTTATCTTCTATAATAGGATAACAATCCCAGAAATGACTTGATGTCTTTCGGGCATTGAGAAACCGGTAACTCAGTCACGGATTTTGTCTTATCAAGATTGGGCGTAACGCCGTTTTCACTAATGATGTGCCCCAAATAGGCAACTTTCTTTCCGACAAATTCATATTTTTAGGGTTGTAATTTAAGATTAAAGTTACGAAGTCATTAGACTACCGTTTCGATGTTATTTATGTGGTTAGTGAGATCGAACGAGTAGATGACTATATCATCTAGACAAACGAAGCATCTTGTGCCCTGTAATCCCGTAAGGCATGTATTCATTAGTGTTTGAATGGTCGATTCTTAAGTCCAAACAGCATTCGGTTAAATTGAAAATGACCTTATGGTACAGAGAACGCAGTTTTTGGCGCCTCCTCGAAGAAGATTGGTATTTGATGGAAGCCGAAAGTGAGATCTAATGTTGTAAAGTATTTGCTATTTCCTAACTGGTTGTGGTACAATCAAAACCAGTATCTTGTGGTTTTGATTGTACTTGTGAAGCACAAGGGCTTAGGGATTCTATCCTAAGATTAAGTTTTGAGTTGTTTTTTAGTGTTTTTTCTGTGATGTTCCACAGCTGACACTACTACTTCTAAAAACCAAAGTGATAACCATAGTCATTTCGTTTGTTTTTTTTTACGATTAATCGTTTAAAGATTTGGTTTCAGGGCCATTGGGTGACTAAATTACCTCATCTTGGCCGGAATCGTCCCCAGGTTGGTGAGTAACAATGTTGACACGAGGAGATTTTCTGTGGGGGCCCTAGCTGGGCCCTGGTCTTTGGGGAAATCGGAAGCGATTATTATTAAATTCTCTTTTCCTGCACACTGAGATGTCGTGACCAGGAATTTTGCAGTAACGGCAAAACGGGTTGGATGGTAACCCTTGAAGAGGTCTTGGAGTTGGTTGTGACTGGTACGTGTTAAGTGACCTTTGAGGTGGTTTGAATTGATTCGGACTAAATTGATTTTGGGTTGCACTTTAGGATTATTTACATATTGTTGGTTCCTTTTATATTTGCTCTGTTGAATTCTCTCTACTGAAATAGCTAATTTAATGGCTTCATTGAGTATTCTGGGTGACTTGCACCTTACAATATTTGTTATTTATAGTTGTAATCCCACGAGGAAGTGATGGAGAGCCAAGTCTTCCATAGAAGCAATACGGCCTGCAACCTCTTTGTGTTTAGTATCGGTTCATCAGTTAAGAGCTGCGATAAATAGGTTTTGACTTGGATAAAAACTGGCTAACGTTCTCGCCCTTGCTCGCTCTCTTGCAAATCAGTAAGTAAATGTGAAAAGACTTCCTTTAACTAAATTGAGTTTTTAGAAAATCTTTCAGTTTTTTTTATAGAGCAGGCAACTTCCGTTTTACCTTGGAGCTGGCACAATATGTATTTAAAAATAATTGGCCTTTGAGGTTTGCCAATTCGTATGCATTATTGCAGTTTACAAGGAATGAGTTTAATTTTTCTCTGTCACCGTCATATGGTTTGATGAATTTTAGTACGATATTTTATTCCATTTTTTTTTGCTCCGCTGTCGCTTGAACTGCTTTTTTGGAGATTTACTTTGGGCTGATACAACAGGTGCAGAATGGCTTTTCGTTGGAGTACTAGACGGATCAGGTATGTTCAAGGTTAGTTTACTTTCATCGGCTTTAGGAAATTTACAAAATCTCAATATATCAGAGCGAAACAATACAATTAATTCGATAAAACAAGTTGCATACAACAATGACCAAAGACTAACAGTATTAAAACAAAGACAGCTAAGAGACTGTGTTGAGGTACTGCATTCCAGAGTACCGGACTGCGATCTGATTTCCAGGTACAATGAATAGGTGTTGAGTCGAGATCTTTTTAATTCTATTTGGGCATCTTTATATCACTGGATTCATTGGATTTATGTTCAGGATAAACTTCACTGGTTTTTGGATTTATTTATTTCACTTTAGGTAAGTTTTATTACGTGTATTTTCACTTATCTTATAATTCATAGAGTTTTTATTTTGCAAGATCCGGGAGTTTGCAGGGTGGTTGCCGACGGGCACTGGGGATTTCCGGATTCCACCGCTACCACCTAACGTTACAGGAGAATAAAAACGAGACTTTTAAAAAAGAATATTGTTCGCGTATCATTTATTTTATGAAACTTGTATAAATGGATTCGGTTTCCGTGACAATAGTTATCTTAAGAAATTTCGACTTTTAACAACCGTCAACTTTGAAGACTTGATGAAGACTGACTTCTAAATGCACTGTACTAAACGTAGTTCGCTGCAGAAGTATGTGTCTCGGAAGTTGTCTGCAAGTCGCTGCGCAAACTGCTATTTTTCTGGTGCAATCCCAATGTTGAAGGTGAAGACAGCATTGTATAACTGCCTCGCTCACTCGCTTCCTTTTTTCGTATATTCTATTCGCTCTTATTTTATTCCGTTTCCACAGCAGTACCTGTGCAATCTTTCACAGCGCCTAACTTCACTAACATATAGATTGGCTGCGACTACTTGTATTTGTATTGTGTACTAAGTCAAAGAAAAAAAGCTGCTGACCGAAATGTGCCAGGGCAGCATTAAGGCTTGCAAGACAAGGGTACAACAGTACGCATTATCATGAACAAAAATGAATATAGATACCGAGCGTGTCATAACTGGTGGTACTGGAACACGAAACATGTTGTTATGCTTCAAATTATTCTGAAGTTTAGCTAGCAGCTCGTCATAACTACGGTTAGATATCCAAAAGAACTCAAAAAATATAAAGTCATGTTCTCGCAATTTCGAATACAATCTACAAAATTCTTCTTCAACTATCCGGTCTATAATTATTGGATGCAAATTATATTTTCTCAGTCTTTTGTGCCGTAATCGTAATCATTTGTGTAAACAGTACGCTCATATATAGAGTTAACAAATGGATTCAATTTTCTTCGCAACTATACACGTCTGACTTAAGTTTACCGTCGGTTAAGCTCTAAACGCTTGGCCACTACCGACGGTCAGGACGTACGATCAGCGCGTACGGTACGCGCTGACGGTCGGTTAAGCACTAAATGCAGCCTTATAACTATGTGGGTTACCTTGGTTCTCTGACGGATTACTTCATTACGAATCTAGTCCTTCAGAGAAACTCCAAGCATAGCTCTCTGTATAGCTCGCTGAGCGGCTACGGGGTCTTGTCCCCCTTCATGTCCCCCTTGACGGAGACAAGGAGATTTTTTAGTGTTCTAGACTCCCCCAATTAAGGGGTTAGTCCAAACTGTTCTACAATAGAACAGATTGGACAAAATAAATCCAATCTGTTCTATCTGTATCTAAGCAGTAAGACATATTGGATCCGAACAAACTGTGTATTGGCCGTCCATGCTGTTCTACGATAGCACAGGTTGGACAACAAAAAATACTTTTGTTCTACAGTAGGTAGTAATAAAGTGACAGGTGCCGTAAAAGTGACAGGTGTCAAAGTTACAGCTGTCAAACTTAAAACATGTATTACTCGGAAACTATTGATTGTTGACTAGTACTTTATTTAGTATTGACAGCTGTCACCTGTCAATTTGAAAGCTGTCATATGAAATGATGATCTCGATGAGATTTATGCTTTGTGTAAAGAAACTAATAGTTTAGGATCAATAGTTTCAGAGTTATAGCCCTTTTAAGTTTGACAACTGTCATCTAAATCGAAGATATCGATGAGATCTATCACTTCTGTTAAGAAACTACTAGTCTAGGATCAATATTTTCAGATTTATAGCCCTTTTAAGTTTAACAGCTATCATCCAATACGAAGATATCAATGAGATCTATCATTTCTGTAAATAAACTACTACTAGCATCAACAGTTTCAGAGTTATAGCCCTTTTAATTTCGACAGCTGTTATCGAAAATTAAGATATTGATGAGATCTATCACTTCTGTAAAGAAACTACTAGTCTAGGATCAATATTTTCAGAGTTATAGCGCTTTTAAATTTGACAGCTGTCATCCAAAACTAAGATATCGGTGAGATCTATCACTTATGTACATAAAGTACTAGTCAACAATCAATAGTTTCCGAGTAATACATGTTTTAAGTTTACGACCCCTGTCACTTTAAAATGTCTTACTACCTACTCAGTAGAATAAATATATTTTTATTGTTGTCTTTTCTGTTCTATCGTAGAACAGCATGGACGGCCAATACACAATTTGCTCGGATCCAATATTTCATACTGCTTAGTCTATTGTAGAACAAATTAATTGGGGGAGTCAAGAACACAAGCAAAATCTCCTTGTCTCCCCCAGGGGGGACAAGACCACTAAAAAACTCCTTATGTCCCTCAAGGGGGACATGAGGGGCGACAAGACCCCGTAGCCCACTGAGCGATCTTAAATTTGTGAACTAATCTGACCGTGAGTTTTCACGTTTCGGTCACGCATTGCGGAGGAGCGCTATCGTGAAAGGGTCGTTGTAGAGGCCGGTAGAGGCCAACAGCAAGTAGCCAAAAAAAGGACGCACTGATTGAAGATTTTTGTCTTCAGGCACTGTGGTATGGACGACGAGAAGACTTGACGAAGCTTGCCGAATGCTGCCCAACCTAGCTGAATTGTTTTGTTGGCTTCCTTATCAATGTTGCAATATTTGCCCAAGGTAAACAAATTTTTGAACAACTTTGCACAAAATTGCACAATAAAACATATGATTATGTTTAATAATTTTATTTTCAAATAAAAATACATTTATCACTAAATTGGACATCACAATGTTAGGAATACATTCATGGTACACAAATAAATGTTAAAAACTACAATATAAATAATCGTAGGTACAAGTATACGTCTCTTTATTATACTCCAGTAAAAAATAAGCTGCTTATAAACGGAATTTATATATTATTCATTTGTCTGTTATATATTATTCATTTGTCTGTTATATATTATTCATTTATCTGTTATATATTATTCATTTGTCTGTTAAGTAAAATAGCAATGGCACTTTCGGTTTTAAAACGTACAGAACTTTTCGTAGTAACAAGCTTTCCAGCATGTTTCAAATTAACATGTTTTAATTAATGTAAAAAGCGCCAATAAAGAAACGATTTATAAATGGCGTCCACTACATACTTACATATATACATGGATAGTGGGTGTGAGAACATCCACTATCTATTCTCGCACATAACAACAGGACTGCACACAAAATAAATTATTCTAAAACTAGACTGGATTCTCAAATGTGCTGTCCTTTTCATTATCCTATAATAGTTAAGACCGTCCGTCAAACTGTATACGGGAGGCTTCTTTGAAGTGACGCGCATGAAATTGTGTAAAATGTTGTTTTTTTTTCGAGAATTAATAAAAATTGAGAAATTGTCATTGTGGGGTTGCGAGAAAAAAATACGATAGCGTAAGTGGTCTGTGTGACGCAGGCAGATAGCTTAATCCGCCGTTTAATGAACTGCCTAGCCTTTTGGTATAATGGTGCCATTCAACTAACAGCCTGAGCTGTATGACATTTAAGGAATTGGCTATCTGGTTGCTTAGGCCATTCGTAGAATAGGGTGACCATGTGACAAAGAATTACGGAATTGTATCAAACATAATAGTTTGCAAGCAGATAAATGTTTATAAACAGTTTTCATGTTCAACCTACCTAGACTACCTAGTTTTTTAGGTGCAATTCTATTAAACATAGTAGTTTGCAAACAGACGTGTCACAGCTAAATTCACTTCTTTTTTAACAACACGTTCTATTGTACTATTTTTATGCGTAAACGCAATAAAACTGTGAGATACACCAACAATATAGTTGCTTGCCGTCGCCATATTGACCACGGACTAGATAGCAATCCTACCTATATTGACAGTGTATGGACTTCAGCGCCAGGTGGCAGAAAATGGGACTAAATTTAAATGAATAGCATATGCAAGTAGAAACGTGATCGATCCAAATCATTTGCCTAGAAATTATCTATTGAGTTTGATTGAATGGCTGAATATAATTCAGGCCGTTAGTTCATTGGCACAATTCAATCAAAAGGCGAGGCAGTGAATTAAACGGCGGATTAAGCTATCTGCCGGTGACTTATGTATGACCTAAATTTTTGCTCTCTGCACATCATAATTTCGCTTCATTTAAGAATATAATCTCTAGAAGGTTGTTTATAGTGAATTTTCATTTCGTTTATATGGGAGAAAATCTATGTGGGGGGGTCAGTTTTAGTACTTGTGTGATCAGCCATCCACACCAATATATAAAAGTGAAACGTTATCTGTTTTCACGCGATAATGGCATGACGGATTTTGATCCTGGAAAATTGTAAGTTTCCACGGGAAAACTGGAAAATGTTGATTGCTCTCTATAACGCTCCATGGAAATAAAATGATAATAAGTCTGTCAAAAAACATCATTGGTATTTAATATACTCGAAGAACATAGGATGCTTATTTTAGCCATAAACTATAGTCTGCGCGGACGAAGTCGCGGGCTTAAGCTAGTTTTTGATATAGGTGCATTAGTTAGTAAATTTCATCTAACTGTCAAGGACAAGGAGAAATAATAAGGGCCTTCGTCGCGATTTGGCTTTGGACCTCCTAAAAACGAGCCATTGCTATCATGTTTTTCAAAGCAGGTTTTCATCACCCGGTGGGCGGTGGAACGACCAAACGTATGCTGGACAAATCCGAAAGCATGTTAAACAAAGAGCTTGTAAAAATAGTAGCTCAATATATAATTAATAATTTGTAATACGAATATATCAAAATAAATCTATAGAAATTAAGTCGAAATATGTGCTATATAAAAATGCTTCATGCATACAGGTTGACTAAGTTCATACGTGTATCGGAACGAATGTCAAATGCCATTTATGTATACTTGTCACAATATCACTATGTCGATACAAAAAAGGTCGTCATTACGTTTATGGTCGTGGAAGGATTAACATAAAAAAAGAGTGCTAAAAAACTTGCACGTAAATATAACAATAATTTGTAGTCTAAAGTGCTTTATCTGTAATGTTGCCTAATTAACGTTAATGTTAATGTTATTAATTATTTACTTTAATGAAATTATGTAAGTTCAATCTCACATTATGAAAGGCAAGCAATTCCTATTTTCCACTAATCAACAGCTCATTTACTTACTACATAACAATTCACTATATACACTTTAAAATCTCGTTTATATCACATCATCCATTCAAAAATATATCTTATGCATTTTTACACACTAATTACCTACATAGAGAACTTTCTAGTCATCTAAAACAAGCGTCTTACATATTTTATTTTTACATATTTGTTTCACATTGTCATCGAAATAATAATAAAATGCAATTTATTTATATTGAACCATCTTACAATGTTTTTACAAAGAAGGCCAAGAAGAAATAATAAGAGAAATAATATATAATAGAATATATAAGAGGAGGAAGATCTTTGTTTATAAATTTGATGGTGGAACTTACTTGGTTAATATACTAAATGAACACTCATTGACAGCGAAATTGAGTTTAATGTATGTAGCTGCTGCTGTCCAGAGCTGTTTAGATTAGAAGATATATTTTTCAATAAATGTAATGCATTTCCCAAAGAACGTTAATTTTGAGGGTGAGAAACACTACGTCTACGAGGCTGATTACTTATTATGCTATTATTTTCATGTGGTATTTGATCAAATGATAGCCACTCAAAAGAAAAAAAACAGACTAATTAAATACTTTCTGTTTCGTATTATCTTTCTGTTTTCTTTCTGTTTGTTATTTATTTTCCTTGAAAAGAGACTATTTGACACAAGATGAACCTACTCAAGGATATAATTATTCCATTTCCACACCCTTGCCCTGGATTATCTGCGCGTTGTTATTGATCATTAGCATCGAATTGGAAATATTAATTTGACTTCGATTAACATACTTAATTATAATCTATGGGTGGTACAGACAGATTAAAGTAGCTAGCTTTACATGGCTGGGCTAGCTATACATTTAAATTTATACTACCTACTCGTACATCCACTTCTCATGAAAATGCTTTCTAATACTAATCGATTGTATTATTAAGATTATTTTAAATAAATTAAACTTTAGGCCTCGTAACTTAAACACTACAGAATTGCTTTATTGTACTCATCTTTTTCTAAACTATTTACTTTTAAACTAGACAATGAAGTTTTCTGGTAGTTTGTTTGTATTTGTATATTTTAATGACATTATTTGTTGTTTGGGTTCTCTCCATGATCAAATTATCCTTTAAATTATTAGATAAATTATTTTACTGTTAGGAATTTTGAACATTCTAATTTTTATGCTTATGTGTAAACTGTATCTTCTACATTTATTATACGCTATTATTATTAATAATTTTAAACAATGGAATGTAATCTGAAAAAGTTGTTGATATTTTTTTATACAATTTTGTCATGAGATACGTTGTTAGTTAAGAGTCAGATTAACGTGATCCTATTTTATTTATGGTTCGTGTTGCTTGTGGTTGTGAACCCTGCACAATAAGTTTGTGTTATTCTAAGTAATAATTGCTTGTCAAAACTCTTTATGGAATAGTTTCAAACTTGTCTAAAAATATTTTTTCTTCTTATATGATTTTGGCAGCTAATCTCTACAACGGTAAATACGTTTATATCTACGCATGCAAACTCATACTATTAGGTAACTTTAAGTAAAAACCAACATATTGACATAATCTAGTTAATTCTAGTTGAATAAATTATAGTTAATTTCAAATATAATAATTGATTTCAATCACAATTTGATTTATATCACAGGTATTATTTTTTTTTCTAGAAAAGTCTCTAGAATTTTGCGATGTGTTATCAAAAAAGATGTATATCGATCAATTGATCTCAATTTTTACCCATAACTGTAATTTACTTTTGAAACAAGGTAAATATACAAATTGTTTTCGTGAAATGTCTTGCTTGCATAACATCACAAAAAAGTTGCATGAAAAGCCAAAATCTAAATTATAAAAAATAGCGTCAAAAATATGGACAATAACACCGAATAGACGAAATAAAATTGGCACTAATAGTCCATTTTATTACTGACATCAATACTGATAGCGGGCAACACTTATCTGAAACCGTTTAATGTTAAAACAAATCATGTAAATGTTAGCAAATAGGTAAAATGTATATTTTACGACACTAACGGGTCAGCTAACTTTGGTTTAGAATGCCTATCACTGTATCACGGAGTGCTTATCACTATAACCGTGATACGACTTAATGTAATCAAACTATATGCAGACGGCTCTATTTGTTTTCAGTGCTGTTGAATTAACTATTTAAAAAAATCTGTGTATGTTTTCGTTGTCAGAAAAGGAAGAAATAGCTATATTTATATACTTTTTTGGTAAGTACATAAAAAACTATGAAAATCATTTAAATTTTCAGCTTCCTAAAATGTCTTGCTTTTCCTTCATTTTAAAGCAATACCTCAGCTCAGGTGACAACAGCCAACCCATGACAGTCCGCCCCCAAAAGCAGCAAGCTCAAAGGCTCTCCAAAACTAACTGACTCTTCCAAATAAACTAAATCCAAAAATTAAGTAAGCCGAGTTCACTGGACGTTGTTCCCGTATCCGACTCCAAACATGGAGAGTATGACGAAGGCCAGACCGAGGAACACGGATCCCAGGAGGTCCCCGAGAGCCGTCAGGTAGGGGATGGCTGCGTTGTCAGGATCCTTCTTCCTCTTCCACATGAAGTGGATCAGGATCCACGCGAGGTACAGCAGGACCATCACCTAGAAGGAGAAATTGGTGTTTAGTTTGTGGCGAGTCATTTGTCCCAAAATAATCAAGTCGAAGTATTTTATTGTAAATCGGCAAAATAATAGCACTTTTATAAGTCAAAATTAACTTCTTATGAACAAGGAGAAATACATAAAATATAATAAATAAATCAAATCAATAAAATTTAAGTAAACTTTGTATGCTTTGAGTTTGAAAAAGTAATTTCCCTTTCATGTGCCAACAGAGTTAAATCTCACACTGGAAAAGGAAATACCCTTCTAACTCTACCGGTGCTTCGGAAATACGCCCGTTAGACAAGAGAGATTTTAATGAGACTGTTGTAGACAGGCGCGGAAATACATTTTCTAATACAACCGTAAATACTTTTTATTCTAAAACTACATGTACCTATCGATCGAAATAGGATCAAAATCAAACTAATACCCATTTTTATACGCTTTATATTAGCTTCACTTGTATGTTTGTATGTTTGTAACCGACTCCTTTGGATGCTATTTTGACCCACTTTAGACGGTCAGATTTCATTCAAATTTTGCACACCTGTCAAAGACCGATGACAATGCAATAATTCGAAAAAAAAAAACTAAAAAGTAGAAAATAAATAATAGTTTAAAAAAACAAAACTAAAAAATAAAAAAATAAATTTTAATAGTGTAAATAAGAAAAAAAAAGTTTTATTTAAAAAAAGCGTGGGGTGCTTCTCATATCTGTCAATGAAATATTTATAACTATTGACTCATGCACCCCACGATTTTTTTGAAATAAAACCTTTTTTTTCTTATTTACACTATTAAAATTTATTTTATATTTTTTAGTTTGGTTTTCTATATAAAGCGTGTTTTTTAGTTTTTTTAAACTATTATTTATTTGTTTTGAAATAATCATTCAGATAAAAGTGACAGCTACTTTAGGTAAGTTTAGTATCTACTGAAAACAAAATCTTGCTCTAATTTAGTAGATACTTGTGTATGTTTGTCGAATGAGTGGTGCCGACCTTCTTTTGTCAGCCGTCAAAAGCCGACAAGGCTTAACGGCTGCCAATTGTTAGCAACCGGGACCGATGGCTTAATGAGCTCCTCTTGAAGATCGGAGCGATTGCAAATCCTCACCTGTCATTGGGGTTGAGGAACGAACATGGTGTCGTAAGGTTGTTAAACACACATATACGCCACAAAGTCGGCTGGTCATTAACAAGTAACAATTAGCAAGTTAACAAGTTCTACCAAGCGTGTGAAGACCCTCACCTGCAGTAGAGCACACATGAGGTAGGTGATGCCGAAGGGCACCTGCAGGGTGACGACGCCCTGGTAAACGAAGTCTGCCACCACCATGAAGATGATCTGTCCGCACACCGCCAGGATCAGCAGCATGCGAGCCACCTTAGCGGCAGGCGCTGGAACGAGAAAAATATTATTTAATAATGAAATTTAGCTGTTTGTGTCCTGTGTATATTGTTTTGCGTATACGTCCCCATATCATGAAGATGACATGAAGATTTTAGGTTCAATGGAATTTGAATCTAAAATCATTTCTTAACCAACTAACCTACTGCTTTTTGTGGGTGCAATTCTATGCAATCGCCTCGAGGAGCCATAATATGTGAGTTATTTCAATTATTTAGGCTCTTAGAAAAACCTCCCGAACTCATCTCTCTCATAGGGGACGAATAACGGAAAGCGATATACGCGGCCAGGTTTAGTAATAGACTACACCTTGTCATCTTGCGTGTTCTGTAAGAGCCAGCTAAAATAATATGGGAAATGGGACAACATAATTTTTCACGAGTAAAAAATAGGGTGACTTGTGGTAGGCCTCTTCTGCAAGAGTCCTCCTGGCATAGTATCACTTCTTTTTGCCAGATATTCAACCGCCAAGCAGAAATGTGGACGCATTACTGTCTTCTCTCTCAAAAAAAATATTATTTATTTCTTGGTCTCCATTTATCATACTCACTTCCATAGAAGAGAGTCTTCCACGGCCACTCCAGGATCTTGGTATTCTCCGGCAGCACTCCAGGAATGGCCGTCTGGTGGAGGTGCGTGGCCATCCTCGATGACTGCACGCAGACCAGGTTGCCTCCGATGCCGTTGACGATCGGCTGGAAGACTTCGTATCCTCGGTAGTGATCCACTGCTTGGTCGAGGACGATACCTCCGATACTGAAAGAGGAAATATATATTTAGATAAAATTACCCGTAACAGATATAGATATATGGCCTGATACTATCTGAGAATTCTAAAACACACACACATCACATCATCAGCCCGAAAAGGTCCACTGCTGAACATGGTCCTCACCTATAAAAGGGGGGACCATCTGTGACAGACAATACAAAATTTCTAATAGTCGAGCCGTTCGCTTATGACTTCTAACGATCCTGAGTCTTTTAACATGCGGTAAAACAAGTATAGCCCCCTAATGAAAAATGGGTACCGCTCACTTATATAGGCATGTAACACTGGGATTTTCTAAAGAATATTCTTATATACTCTTATGTTTCAGTTTTTTAAGTATATAGTTTTTTTTCTTCTTATCTATACTGTCCCACTGCTGGGCAAAGGTCTCCCCATATCCTTCCAAGATTCTCTTTCGTGAGCCGCCTCGTACCAGCCCTCTTGGTAGGCGTCTAGGTCATCTCGCCACCTCTTTCTGGGCCGGCCTCGGCGGCGTCGTCCATCTTCAGGCGTCCACTGTGTCATGACCTTTGCCCACCGGTTTAGTATTTAAAAAATAATTGATTATGTATTTAACATTATGTTACTTTTGTATGTTAATTTATGTGTTTGTTGGCTTACTGTGCGCTTTGGTCGAAATACTGTCAGTACAGTAAGCATTTGAATGGAAATAAATAAATATACTATAAGATAATATACTTATAAGAGTACTTATATAAAATGCCTATTTTGAAGGACTTTTTTTGTTTAGCTTTTAGAAAGACTGCTAGAGGAAGCTCGTTTCAGATTTTGCAGATGTATAGCAAAAAGGATTGATGTCTTCCACTCATACTTTTTTTTTCTCATTTAGCCTACTTTTTTGCAGGATCTTCTCGCATGTTTGTATTCCGAATCCCGCGGTATAGTCAGTTAACTTTTATGAGTGCCCTCTTGGGGCCCATGTGAATGAATCATCTTCCCAGCAATCGGAAAGCAATAGACAGATGATGAAGCTGTTCGCAAACTCACCCACTAATAAATAGAGCGGAGATGACCGGCGTCCATCCACTGGTGAGGACCTTCTTAGTGTACCTGTTCCTCCAAACCACGAACACCCACATCGGGAGGAGGCTGTAGTACACGCAGATCAGGACTATCGGCTGCCATAGTGATATCTCTGCAGGAGAAGGAAAGAGGTTACACATTATTCATAAAGTTAGATTGCTTGTCGTTTGAGGTAGTGCTAGCCGTCAAGCCGCACAAGGGTTTCAAACATGGATTAAAGACTGCTGTCAAACAATAGCAACCGGGAGTGACAGCTTAACGTGCCCTCCAAAGTGGTACAAGACTTGTCTCAAGCGGAAAATCTGACTGCCAAGCCCCTTTCGAGGGTTCTCAGCAGTACCTAGTTCTTGAGAGACAGTTCGTCCTTCCTTCCATCCTTCCACCCCATAATCACTAAACACCAGCTATAGTAGTGGCCTGCAACGATGAGTTTGCCGCTCGACTAAATTGACCAATAGGAGAATCAACCGTTATAGATTCAATAAAGTTATCTGCGCTGCTATTGGTCAATTTAATTTGACCGCAGCGCGAACCGGCCACGGATTAGGTGCACTCTTTCTAGTTGATAATGACTTCCGCGGTCGATCTAGTTGGTCATGACTTCGTTATGAATTATTTTGGACCCTATAACCAGTGTACATGGTTGATTCTAAATTTAACTATGCTTTTGAGTACTTTTTATTGTGTTTTCATGTCTTTGTTGCGGAGGTTGCCGACATTCAAGCCAAACCTGGCACCCCATTTTGATCTCCCATTTGCCGTCAACCCACGTGCCGTCTCGCTCTAATTAATAATTACGGAGAGAGACCTTCTTATAGGATTACTAGCTGTACCCGCGGCTTCGCACGCGTGGTTATTTCTTTAGATTAAAAGTACCATAATGTGCTATTCCAGGACCTAAAATACCAATATACCAACATTTGATCAAAATTTCTTCAGCCGTCAAAAATATTTTTAAATATTTTTATTAAATTCATTCAGTAGTTTCAGCGCGGTGATGCGTGGCCAAGATACAGACAGACAGAAAAAAATGAAAACAATAACAGTTTTGGCTTCAATATATTCTATATTGAAGCCAAAACTGTTATCTTTTTCATTTTTTTTCAAAGAGAAACAAAAAATAAACAAAATGTCTTCACTGTACAGAATTTGAACCCATATCCCGAAGGAACCCCAATTTATTTCGGGATAAAAAGTATCCTTAATTTTCATTCATCATATAAACTATGAGTATGCCAAGTTGCATCAAAATCCGTCCAGTGTTTTGGCGTAATACGTGTTCTTTTAAATAATTTTTTACTCCTATCCTGCGGGAACCCTTTAATTTTTCGGGATGAAAGTATCCAATATCCTATCTCAAAGTATGAACTCAAATCTTACTAAGTTTCATTTGAATTCATTGTTTCATAGTTTCGGTGTGATGCTATGCCAAGATACAGAAAGACAGACGGACACACAGACAGAAAGACAAAAATGAAAACAAAAAACAGTTTTGGCTTCAGTACCGAATATAAAGCAGACTCCAAAAAAATGTACCAAATTATCTTCAATGTACAGAATTCGGACCCCAATTCCGCAGAACCCTTTATATGTTCGAGATAAAAAGTATCTTTAATTTTCACCCATCATATAAACTATAGCTGTGCCAAGTTGCATCAAAATCTGTCCAGTAGTGTCAGCGTGATTCTTTTAAATAACTTTTAACCAATATCCTGCGGGAACCTTTAATTTTTCGGGATGAAAAGTATCCAATGTCCTATCTCGTAGTATGAACTCAAATCATACCAAGTTTCATTAAAATTCATTCAGTAGTTTCGGCGTGATGTCTAGCCAAGATACAGACAGACAGACAAAAATGAAAAATATTTTTTGGCTTTAGTATCGAATATAGAGTAACCTCCAAAAAAAATAAACTAAATATCTTTAATGTACAGAATTGGACCCGTTACAGTTTTATTATAAGTATAGATAGGCAAAATAGTACTTTTACAAGTCAAAACTTAACATCTCATGAACAAAGAGGAATACATAAAATATGATAAATAGATCAAATCAATAAAATTTGGTCAACTAAGTATGCTCTAAGTTTCAAAAGGAAATTACATTTTCATGTGCGAAATTCAACTCTAGGCATATGAAAAGGAAAAATACCCTTTTGACGCCGGACTCGGTTCTTCGGAAATATGCCCGATAGAGAACGGTGCACCAAGAAACTCTATGGGGATGTCAATTTTTTCCAGGTTTATCATTTTTTATAAATAATATATGACAGAAATTATAATGATACATATGTTAATGTCAAATACAAAAGATAAAAATGTTAATGAGATTGTTTGTTTGTTTGTCGTATGAGGTAGTGCTGGCCTCTGTGTGACAGAGTTTTTCAGGCCGCCCGAGGGCCTCTGACATGGCTTAACGACTCCTATTGATTAATAACAGCCGGGACCAACTGCTTAACGTGCCCTCCGAAGCACGGAGCGATGGAAAACCGCACATAACTTAGAAAAGTCATTGGTGCGGAGCCTCAGCGCCCGTTCAAGAGTACCCTCAACCATGATAGAGGACAGCGAGTGACCCGGTACACAGAGCCGCCGCAAGTCAAGATATTTTAGTGAGCATGACCTTAAAATCTAGTTTCTCTAAACCTTTAATTTCTAACAAATTATGTCGTATAAAAAGTCATGTCACTAAGATCGAATTAAAGGTTCCCGCCTTACATCGTGCACCGGGACCCCTACATCAAACTGTATACATTGAAGCTAGCAACGTCTCATTAAATCATATCAAACTATCTAGATAAAGATCTATGTTGAAATATTTATAATAACGTGTATAACTGAAAATGGATTGTTAATTAAGTATTATTGCTTAGATTTTTGTACTTATCAGGAATCGTTTATCTAGAATCAATTTTAATGCTCATGTTTTTGATTTTCCTGTCGATCGATCCATCATGCACAATCAGGTCCAAATTGTATTAGAACTGGAGGATACCAGATGTATAGCAATACCTATTGTAATTTGTACATTTCAATCTCCCATTTTTTTTTACATCTTATACTTCATATTGTGAATTTTGAAGCCGGTTAAAATCGAACCTTTTTTTGTTTGTATTTTCGTTTGAATAAAAAGGAGACGAGCAGGTCGCTCGCCTGATGGTAAGCGTCATGCCTGCGCTCACCTTGAGACATTGGTTGTTAAGTCTCATTTCCCAGCAATTTCGCTGGAAACATTGTCCTTCGAACCGAAACAGAAATGTTTACACACTACTGCTTGGCGGTTGAATATCTGCAAAGGTGTGGTACTCCTCCAGGTGGACTCTTGCGTAAGAGGCCTAACACTACAATAGTAGTTATTGAATATTATATAGAGTTGTATGATAGGTAGAATGAGAATTCCGGGACTAGACTTTGAGGATGAACTGGGCCCTGTTTCATAAAACTTACAATTATAGTTTACCATTGCAATTTAGTGTACATTGATGCATATGTTAGAGTGTTACGTGTAAATATGAACTTTGCTAGAAGATAAACTTCAGTGTACACTAAATTGTAATAGTAAACTACAATTGTAAGTTTTATGAAACAGGGCCCTGGTTGCGGGGTCATTACTTAGAAGGTCCATGATGTATGTATGTATGTATGTATGTATGTCGAATGAAGTAGAGCCGACCTCTAGCACACAAGTGACATGACACTGCACTGTACGTGTGAGAACGCGCGCCCGATGGGCTTGTTTCAGCGAGCTAGCTCTCCTTAATTCTAGGGCATAGATTAAATAATAGTTGCTTTGTCTCGTGCGCGTGGAACACGTCGGTTCCACACACCGCGCGCCCGCAAAACTACCGCGCGCCTTCCGTCTCACGCACACAAGCTTGAGTGTCGCTTCTTTTCGCGTAGTGTATTTTTTTATTTGCCAGAATGTCATAGTATATCAGGCCGTCCAAGGACCACGGACGTGGCTTAACAACTGCAAAAAACTATTAGCTACTGGGATAGACGGCTTAAGACCCGGTTGTAGCACTTTTAGCAAAATTCGATTATTTTTGAAAGTCTATATCTTGTTTTATAATTAACCCAGAACTATGAAATTGGTATCACAACAAAATTTGACATATTATCTCGTACTTTGTGAACACAGAAACATGATTAGTATAAATTCACTCGATAGAAAATAAAATCACAGGTAACACTACTTTATGCACAAAACATTGATTGGAAAAAGACCCCGTCACTAACTGATATCAAAGATATATCAAGAGAAAAAGCTTATTATGATTGAGAAAATGGCTAGACACTTTTTAATTCAAAGCTTTAGTTTTCCTACAAATAAATAAAAACCTTAAATTTTACTCCCGACAGCTTTCCCACTCTACTTTATCACGGATGAGAGGGACATAATGATGACATAACGTGCGGATGATAAAGTAACTATACACCGTGACATTGAATTCGATACTTATCTTAAATGCATGTCCATTATTTAGAATCGTTCTATAGAATACTTACAATAAAAAATATATATATAAGCAACTGATCAAAAAGTAATTAGCACTAAGCTAAAATATAAATTTCATTAAACACACCAAAGAGTATAGTAACATAATAATATGAAACACACTACACGGCCGAGGTGCGGGTGCTCCGTCAGGCGCTCGTCATTTATTGGTTTTCTCATGTTGCACGTAACAAGTTTGAATGTTGACTATTTTAATAATGCCTAGTTTTATGTTTTATAAGTTATTTACTTTTCCTATTTAGTGCTACAGATATATTCTGTTGCATGGACTGAGTACATACTTTTAAGAAAAATGACAAATTCAATGTCACGGTGTATAGGATGTCCCAAGAAAAATAGTATAAATAAAAATTTGAGATAGGGGACCCCAAGGCCTATCGGGATCAGCGCCTGACGGAGCACCCGCGCCGCGGCCGTGTAGTGTGTTTCATATTATTATGTTACTATACTCTTTGGTGTGTTTAGTGAAATTTATATTTTAGCTTTGGGCAGCTAATTACTTTTTGATCAGTTGCTTATTTATGTTCCGCGACTTTTAACTACCGAGGGTGGTCCGGGTAGGCTTTGGGGTCCCCTACCTCCCATTTTCATTTATACTATAATATTTATTGCGACATTCTGTATATATACCTAGATAGAACTGTGTGTGGTAAGAGTGATGGATAATACAGCAATTTTGGTTATTACCATATTTGGCATATGGATTAAGGGAAAACCATAACGTAACGAAATTAATGAAGCTAAATTATCGGATTATAGGTCCAAAGATTATCTTAATGATGATAAGGAGATTACTAATAACTTGATAAGTCAAAGTAATAACTTATAGAATTAAAAATAAAGCAATGTTACAATATCGCCACGCTGAAAATATCTATCAGAAAGTGTAATGATTTAAAAATGCATCGCTGAAGCGTGATCAGCACATGATTTGCGATTAGGCCTAAACATCGCCTAAACATCTCATATTGTGGTTTCTGATTATGCATAAACGAATCGATTTCAATTCTTTGCTGTACATTCTGATTTGAAAATACTATATTATCATAGCGCCCGTGAAAAGAGCTCAGCCTAATACTGCGCGAACTAGTGTGACAGGACCATAATTATGATAGATCTAAACAAAAGTGGCATAGGACCCTTAGTAAATGCGAAAGTTTGTAAATATGTTTGTTACCACCAGCGCTGCAACGGCTGAACGGGGTTTGGTTAATTTTGTTCGGGGAGTAGCGTCATTTCTTTTTAAGCGACCAGCCTGGCGATTATATTTATTTTGTATTCCTACATGAACCAATTTTTTATAAACGGATACCTTTGCTCTAAGTAATATCGGAGCTGAGATACAAGGGTTGTAACATACAGCTAAGACATGGAAATAACGCGATGCTATAACTATATCATCTAAGGAAACAATTAATAATAATTAAGTATTACACTTATTAGAGCGGTTTTCAATGAAATGATGCCATGAGATAAAATGTCCATGCTCCCCCTGTGCCTCCGGCAAAGAAAATATACACCACACCAACATCTGTAGGAAAGGCTAGTACCAAATAAATTTGGTGTTAATAGATTCGGATCTGTGACAGTATTCTAAATTTTGCTACGTCTAGTCTCCCCGTGATGCAAGTGTAATTTTTAGAAAGATCACATCAACCCCTATATAATACAACCTCTAGCGATCCCAAAAACCTTATTTTGTGGATTAAATTACGATTCTCGTTTCAAAAAAACTACACGTCTCCGCGAGCGATATTAATAATATACTCCATATTATTAATATCTAATAATATACTAAGCAAAATATCCCCTGGCAGCTCCGAAAGTCTGCGCATGGACTCTAAAGCCAACCTACTACTTGAAATCGAAAAGAATCGATATATTTTCGTAACGAACGGACGACGACTGATTGTGAACGTAACACGTAAAATCAAAAGATAAAAAGCAACGCCAGTAGACAACTTTCAGCCTATATTCACTATATCCACTGCTCGACGTAAGCCTCTTCTAGTGAACGCCACATAGAGCGATCTTGGCTCTTATCATCCATTCCCTGGTAGCTGTTTTTCGCAATTGTTACTCCACCTGGCCGGCGGGCTGGATAGGGTTATCTAATGTTTGTCTAAACGCAGACATCACTCTTGAACTCGTTTACTCCAATGGTTGTCAGTTCTTCCAGAGATAAGACCATTACCACTTCAGCATGGTAATTCTTTGAGCTATGTCGATTACTATAGTTCTCTGTCGGATCACGTCATTATCAGAAAAACTCCAAGCATATTATGCAGATTGTAGCTCTCTCCATAGCCCGCTGAGCAATCTTGAACTTATGGAGCAGTCGTCAGTGTCCATATTTCGGCACCGCACTGTGGTGTGGACGACGACATAGCTTGATGACGATTACCAAACGTGGTCCATCCCAGCCAAATTCTCCTTTCTGCTAGGAACTATACTTTTTTTTTTCTCATACTTTGACGATTTACTATTTATTACGAAAAAACAAACAATAATGACTTACTACAATACCTACTTACTTATCAGATTTTGCATGCGCGAAGCTACTCTACTCTCGCCCGAAAAACAGGATTTCCGATATCAGCATGTGTGTATAAATTTAAATACATAAAAATACAATTTAATGGTATACTAAGAACACTGTTTTAAAGAAACATTATCAGTGAACTAGAATTTCATAGCTTTGTTTTGTGTCTTTCATCAAGAGTTACGGTTGAGACTCGCGCCAAATTTGAATTAAGCGAACGAAGCGAAGCGCGAAGCTCAAGTTTGAAGTAGCCATTTTAATTGAGAAAGTACATATTAAATTGATTCAAATGTTTATTTATGTTTAAAATTTAGCATTTCATCTATTATTCGCATGTTTTATAAAAAAAACCCTTTAAAACAAATGTAAAATTTAATTAAGAAAACAAAAAATATATATCATTAGAAATGTTATTGTGCACACACTATCTCATGGGAAATTTATAAAATAAGTATTATTTTACTACACCAATTTTTAATAACGGAAGTGCAATCTTTAATGAAACAATACTTAATTATGTATTGTATTTTTTATAAATAAAAAAACATAAATTTTCGTTTTATTAATTGTTAGCGGACTGAGGTTCTAAGTTTCAACAACAGACAACGCTAATATCTGCTCACAGGATCCAGAGGTGACCGACCGACTTAAATAAATCGACCGATAATCGGGAATTCCCCTGTATTCAGCGTTGCCAGATACTCTGTAATTACAGTAGATCTGTCGTACTTAACAGAATATTTGAAAATTGTTCATAGTGAAAATGAAAGAACTAATAGTAGGTATATTAGAATTATATAAACTTTATAAAGAAAACAAAATTAAAGACACATTAATAAATGTAGCAATCGCATTGAGAATCTTTTTAGGCATTATGGTAACTAACTGCAGTGGAGAATGCTCATATATATTAGGAAAAGTACAAATTGAAAATAAAGGAACTTTTCAAAAAAAAAAAACTATTTTTCTCATAGATTATTATATCTCTTATGTAAGTATTCTTGCGATACTCCATAAATGTCAATGTCAGTTCAGGCATTTAAAAGTTATGTGGAATAAAGAAACTTGAAAGACAATTGCTACTGTTTAGTTTGAATTTTTTGAAATTGTATTTTAATGACCTTCATTTCAAGTACCTCACTCGATAGGTTTTTGCAATATTTTTTTCCGTCGGAAACACAATATGGCAGCTGTAAGCCGCCATATTAGTTTTCTTGACATTTCATATATCCTATAGCAGTCTCGTGACTAAGACGAATCCAATGATACCTCATTTATAAAAATCCGTCAAGCCGTTTAGGCTGTAGAATGCCCATAAGAAAAGTACAAACAAACAAACATACATGTATACAACCCAAACTCATAACCCTCCTTAGTCGGGTAAAAATAAATCTAGAACTTTATTAATCTACTTTCTTTGTATATTCTAACAAAATAGTGCTGTGTCAAGATCATAGGGGCCCCATTATCCTTATGTGCCCAGGGCCTCCAATAGGTTAAAGACGGCCCTGGCTAGTGATACATAAAGTTGTGTACCATATCATTTAAATGTAAGATATTTTCAGATATACGATGGTTTGTTCTTACTTCAATATTGATAAACTACTACTTTCAACTACTAAAACATATTAGAACAGACCTGTCAAAAGTGCAATCATGTTTGTAACACAGTCTATCGGACCGTAACTTCTACAGTCCTACTATTGTCACGAGTATCCTACACTCTACTTTCAAACAATCGATTAACATCATACTGAACTCACCAGATTCTTTACCGTGCGGTCCTTTAGCATTGAAACAAATACAGAAAATACTTGTAATCAAACAATATAGTACTTATTAATATTACAAGTTAATGTCAATCAACTTATCTCGATAATTTGTAAATTTTAATATCCATTATATTTTTTTGCTGTGTGTACTATCTGTTCGTGTAATATAATGAGTACTCACTTTATGTAACAAAGTGAGTTCTCACTTTTTTTTCGTGAGACGTTCTGATTGTATACCAAAAGTGAGTGCTCGCATAAATGCTCATGGATGCTGCACCCATCCACTGAGTACATCTGCACCTAACACCTGCTAAAGAAACGAAGTAAGTACTATCGTATCTGCTCATGTACAAAGTGAGTATTCTTATAACTGCTAAAGTAACGAAGTACTATCGTGTCTGCTCATGTAACAAAGTGAGTATTCTAATATCTGCTAAAGTCACGAAGTAAGTACTATCGTACCTGATTATGTAACTAAATGAGTGCTCTAATATCTGCTAAAGTAACGAAGTACTATCGTATCTGCTCATGTAACAAAGTGAGTATTTTAATATCTGCTAATGTAACGAAGTATGTGCTATCGTATCTGCTCATGTAACAAAGTGTGTACTTACGTATCTGCTCATGTAACAAAGTGTGTACTTACGTATCTGCTCGTACATATACTGCGCGGTGACGGCGAGCACGGTGTTGCTCACGATGTCGCCGATAGAGGCTGCTAGCGGGGTCGCCACGTTGTCAGGGTTCACCTTGAACTTGTGCGAGCCGTAGATCACCATTACCATTACGAAATCTGAAAAAAAACATGTACATTTTTATTGACTACTATCTGTGCCCGCAGTTTATGGACCAAAAGCATCTACAAAGTACAATATACTAAATTTAGTTCAGCCATCAAATAGTTTTTATCGATTGCTCGGCTTCTTCTTATCCGATTGAGATACAAAGTACGCAAAATTTTAAGTAAAAACCTAACCTGGATAGCTTGCAATGAAAACCGCATTTCTATCTGACCTGTGATTTTTACCTTAAGAGCGAACAGGCAAACATACAGAAAGACTGACAGCCCCTAGGCCATTTCTTTTTAATTATTTTCACTGTACAGACTTTTTATTAATATATGGAAAATATATATGCTTTGCACCTAATTTGTGCGGTCCACGCCCGAGGATCTAGTAGCTAATCTTCCCAATTTTATTTAATCAGATCTATTGTTAAGTTATTTATAACTTACCGAGTACAAAGCACGTGGTAGTGGCGGTGAAGACTGCGGACGCTGTCAGCAGGAGCACGTACGACCCGTTGATCTGTCGGTCTGTTATGGAGTTCACCACGATGGCGAACATCGACACCACTGTCGCGGCGACTATTGCTTGTACCTGTTACACATACATTTACTTAATTACCTACTTACTTTAAAGTATGTATAAATATAAATACAGGCGTAGGTCCGGAAGTCGAGAGTAAAAAGGTGTCTAAAGGAAAAAGTTGGTTTACTCAAGAGACTTGAACCCGCATCATCCATGCCTCTGCGTGGTACTTGCTTTTGCCAATTAAGCCACCGTAATTACTACGTCACAGTCTGAATTCCTAATAGTATGTTTGTGTGCGTTTATGTATGTTTGTGTGTATGTTAAATAGGTGTATTTTAAGCAAGCGTGCTCCACCGTGCTGTCCGCTTCGTCAAGTTTTTAGTTACCTACCGTCTGAAACTGATCTCAAATGCTTGCTTGCAGGGCGATATATTCCAAACGGCCCCATTAACGTCCCCATTGGCGTGAGAAATAAAAGGCCAACTAATTCGAACAAATTAACTACTGATTACTGATACTGTGTTCAAACAGATAGGTTTCAAGGCTAAAAAAAACACGAAGAAAAGGGCAGCCTACCTATGTAAAACAAACATGTTCGCGGCTTACGGGTGCACCTTAACCTACTGTCACAGTATAGTACAGTATCCCCCGTGACGTGGACACAAAGGGGACACGGTACAGAAATTTAATTCAAGGCTAAAAAAACACGAAGACAAAGGCGGCCTACCTATGTAAAATAAATATGACCACAGCTAAAATAAATATGGCCCAAGGGCCACCCTGCCGCACCTTAACCTTTGTCACAGTATACTAGCCCCCATGACGTGGACACAAAGGGGACAAAGGTACGGAAATTTAATGACGTCCTGTTCTTTACAAGGACAACGGGACTACAATTTATTAACGTTAGTAGAGGACGTTAATGGGGCCGTTGGGAATATACCGTATTTTTTATAGGGCAAATTATTATATACTTATTTAAAGGTTATTTAGATATCAACGTAGGTCGGATATTTAAAATTATTTTTCATAAAATAAAGCATCTATCATGCCCTTAAATTCTCTACGGCAAGTTCGGTGTACAAGCACCCAAGCAATACTAAAAGTTACCTAAATTTGAAAGAAACAATTAGGACTTAGGAGTTTTTAGGGGGTCGAACCCCGAACACAGTCTACAAGTCATATTCGTGAACAGATGAAAGTGCACGACTTTCATCTGTTCACGAATATGACTTCTCGGGGCATTACAGCAGGAGTTCTTGAGCGACCAATTCTAGATTTAGCGTGTTTCGACCACGTTGTCGCTTAACTCCTACTAAACAAGACCAGGCACAAACCTGCACTAATGATATGTTCCCCACGACCATAGATATGACTTCTCTCGTCGACTCCATGTTCCCGAGGTTGGCTTGCGTCGACAGCCGAGACGCTAGGCACATATCCAGATTACCTGAAAACAATAAAAAAAATGTTTTTGAAGGATATGTCTATCGAATGAGGTAATGCGCACTTCTTGTGTCAGTTTTTGTCAGGCCATCTCAAGAGTCTCTGACGACAATTGTCACCAAAATATATCAAAAGTTTAAGAATAATTCACGTCCGGTCCACGTAATCAAATCAAATCAAATCAAATCACAAAGAATGCGGCACTTGAAATTTATCTGATTCTCTTATCAGATATAGAGTTTATAATTTTACTAAAATTAATATGACTTATCACTTGCTATTTCAGTATTTCGATAAGATCTCATATTGATATTTGTATTAAATTAATCATAACCGATCGATTTGTTTTTCGACGAAATGAAAGGTGATTTCCGTAATGAAAATGACTGTTATAGGGTGATTTCTATGAAATCATTTAGAGTAACTGTTTACTGGCAAATTTAATTATTGGGTGTTCCGATAATTTTTTTGAAGGTCTGTCTTATTTAATACACCCAGAATACGAAATTGGTAAGATCGATAAGATCTCATATTGATATTTGTATTAAATTAATCATAACCGATCGATTTGTTTTTCGACGAAATGAAAGGGGATTTCCGTAATGAAAATGACTGTTATAGGGTGATTTCTATGAAATCATTTTAGAGGAACTGTTTACTGGCAAATTTAGTTATTGGGTGTTCCGATAATTTTTTTGAAGGTCTGTCTTATTTAATACACCCAGAATACGAAATTGGTAGCACATCTAAATTTTATATATTTTCTCGTCGTTCGTGATGATATAAAAATTGTTAGCAACAATTCATTCGATAGAAAATAAAATCAAAGATAAACCTAATCTTTCTTAAAACATCAATAGATATAAACATTATAAACTAATAGAAAGAGCTTACTGTTGTTAGCCAAATGTTATAATAATGCTTTTTTATTTCTAGCTATAACTTTCTCACAATCGCTTTGGCGAAGTTAGCGATATATCGCCAAACCAACAATCGCTTGCGGCGAAGTTAGCGATATATCGCCAAACTAAGTACTGCTAAACCGGTTATAAAAGTATAACTTCGCGCAAGCGAACTATAAATCCTAAAACTTACTCCCTAGATATAGGATTGGAGAATTACCAAATCATATAATATGGATGCCTGTTATCTTGTTGTCTGTTGGTAGAGATGGAGGATTTAAGGTTTGCATTTACATTGCACCCACAGATATAGGAATAATTATATTCCGATTTCTATGATTGCACCCTTTCCGAAAAATTACAAGGATAAAAGTATCCTATGTTGGCCGCTGTGCTCTTTATATTACAACCAATTTTCCAACGCATAATTTGAAAAAAAAACTGCGTGAAAGCAGAAAAATAAACAGCCAACGTTTCAGTTTTTTAATGTTTAACGACCTTATTGAATGTTTTCAGGAAATTCAGAGGGCAGTTTAAAAATAATTTTAAAGAATGATTTATATAGTTGATAGATTCAGGCGTTACTTTGCGGAAATCCATATTTAAAATGAACGAAGTAAAAATATGTAGCTTACTTCCGCCAAAACTGTAAGTCAGACAAATGATTTTTTCTGGCCTCCAGGCCTTAGCTTTCATTTATATTTTACAATAGTTCAATTTGGTTAGGGTTTGTTTAGCGTGGGGTTTTACTTTTGTTATATTTTAATTTTACCATTTATCATTTGTCTGACTTACAGTTTTGGCGGAAATAAGCTACTTATATATTTTTATTTTGTTCATTTTTTTTGGAATCATTTATCTTTCATTTCTCAGCTTGGTAGATGGGTACATATAATCTCAATAAACCCCAATACCGATACTAAACCTTATTCGTGTCTAATCTTGAAAGACGTTGACTGTTGTCTAGATAACCTCAATACTGTAAAGTACCTAGACTTCTTACAAAAGATAGGTGCTGGTGTGTAGTACTATTATTTATTCTGTGGTACTGGCCAAGTCGCCACTTGAAGTAAAACGACACTTCCACACTCACACCTTTGTGATTTACAAACAATACATTGTTTTCATTAGGGGAAATACCGAATCAACCGAATAAAAGGTACGTATTAAGTAGCTTAGTAGAATACTCCCCAAAAATTGTATCCGTAGACATTTTTGAGGAAGATGTACTAAAAGTTTCTACAGAAATAATATTAGAAACAATAAGAATATGGGGGATGTTCAAAATTCATTTGTTTACCGACGTTACACGCTCACACGTCCATGTTTAGGTCACAGAAATTCACGTGTACCAAATTTCAACTTAATCAGTCCGCAGATTCGGAGCAAATTGGCTGTGACAGAAGGACAGACAGACAGACACACGAGTGATTTGGACGTAACGACGTCCCAATCCAAAAGGAACCCTTATGGGATCACAAATCAGAATATGAAAGGGCTTGTTCTGCGAACCTCATTTTTTAAAAATTTAATTTATTTATTTTAAAGTTATTTAACAATATAAATGAAAATTGACCATTGAAAATCTTCGAAACTAGTGAACCTAAAATTTTGAAAAAACACTCAACGTGGTTCTTTAATTATAGATTACTTACATGAATATATAAGAAGTCCATGGTATTAAAAACAAATGGTAAATCTTTCAATATCATCGTACGGAACCCACTCCTCAAAGGAAAATGGCAATAAAAAAAATGCTTATGATCTCCTACAAACTTGCGATGCTCTGGTAGGTACATTTCGACATGATTTTAACGTATATTGAGACTTGATCTGTCCAATGTACAAACATAAAGTTAAATTAGCATAACAATAGGTTTGTGGCAGAAACGTTGCAGGACTTGCAACAGATGCTGGACAGCCTAGCTGATTCGTCTCAACGCATTGGTCTCCGGATGAGCTTGGATAAGACCAAGGTTATGTTCAACGAACATGTTACTATTCTGTCCACATTTCATACTATATATATATTATAATACTCAATTATGGATCGATTGTACGATTTTATGGGTTTTGATATTAAAATAATTATTTTTTGCGTATGGAACTGGAGAGCCACAACTTTACATCGAAAGAGCCGCATGAGTAAGTTAAGTTTTGCCGACCCCTGGCCTAGGGGACCTAAAATAAGTTTTTTTTAAACATCTCTTTCTGTTTGTATGTTGGCGCATCACGTAAAAACTTTGTACCGATTGCGATAAGGACGGGTTTTCTTGTTGGACAGTTTAGCTTCTAACTTCTTCTGAAACTGTTTTAATTGGTATCTCAATCCGATGACACAGAATAAATAATAGTACAAGCCGATATATAGAAGCTGATCAATCGATAAAAAACTATTTGACATTTGAACGAACTTTGAAGATATGTAAAGTACATTGTACCTTATAATATGTAGTTTCCTCGAATGAAACAGGTTACTTTTAACCCAGATAAATAACCACGCGGCAAAGCCGTGGGAACAGCTAGTAATAAATAAAATGTAGATATTATGCTGCAATATAAAGTTGGTAAGTGCTCAATACGGTAACTGTAGTTACCAAAATACGGTACAAAAACCGGTTTCTGCACGCGAGCTCGCTTTGAGCTTTCAATCATTAGACTTTAAATAGCTACGAAAGTACATACATCAGCTTATACCACAAAATAAATAATAGTACAATCTAATACGCACTTGGACATAAAAGCATATATGTCACATCACACCTTCTTACCCAGTTTATAAACAGTACCTATAATTACCAAACAATCAACGAGACTTAAACCGCCGCGCCCACTCAGGTTGCAAATTAATGTATAAATATATAAAATGAGACTAGCTTTTGCCCGCGGAGGCAATGCAGCTGGTTAATTCTTAATGTTCTAGTACCATTTTTAACTCTCTAGGTCACTTACTCTTTTAATAAAAAATATAGGCTGATACATGAAGGTTTAAAAAAATACATTCTTAGGCTGTTAGTCTATCTCCTGGATTGACATAAAAGGTACTAGGTATCATACCAGGAAAACAAGAAAATTGCAATATAAATTGTAGTTTCAGCTACGTAGTACCTTCCCAATAAGTAAGGCCCCGGAAAACCTTTCACACTAAGGAAGTATATGAACTGAGTATATCAACGGGAAACTACGAACCACTTAAGACAAACAAATCATTTAACTTCTCCAAGTCATTGAAAAAGCTGACACACAGCGATTTTACGTCTTTAGCTGTAGCAACACAGTTTTTGTGATGAGAATCTGTCATTTTCTTGAATCGGTGCAATCTTGTACAATTACTGTGTATTGTTCAGATAGACACAAAAGGTGTTCGTCCATGCAGTAATTATGTACCTAGTCTAGTAAAGTAAACAACTTAATGGAGGCGCAATAAAATAAATGACCGGCAAACTGTCGACATATTAGTGAATTATCACGTAAAAACAGCTAGCCGATTTCGTAGATTTTGTTGGATTTGGTCAGTAATGGTGACAAGAAAAACAGAGATTGGATAACAAGTGAAAACAAATTTGAAATCTGTGATTATCACTTAGCGATAAGTTGGGCCTAAACACATACACAAGATACGACGTCGCATCGTGGCAAGTTGCGATGTCGTGTCACGACACGACTTTTACAGTTGATAGATAGAATATAGCTGATATATATAAACATCAATCTAAGACTGTAAAATGGGCACTTTGAAGTGGGGTTTCATAGAAAGAAAGAAGAGCCACGTCTTAGATTTCCACGAAACGACATCGCATCGCGACAAGACCACGTAACGTCCCACGATGCGACGTCGTATCGTGTGTAGTGTATATGTGTTTTGGCCCTCAACATGTAATAGATAATTCCTTGGAGAATTCGGGAGTTGCGCAACAAATCGCATGGTTCAGTAAAGACAAAGAAGAAAAAAGTGAGCTCGGTAAGAAGTATGCCTATTTTGCCGACTCCCTGACCATTCAACTCGTGTTCCCATCTGTAAGTAGGTTATGTACCCGGTGAGTATTTCATCCAAAGTTTGCTCCTCTATTTAATTGTTTTATCGATGACTTACGTGTTAGTATGAGTATGAATAACGGTGTTTCTACACACTTGTCATTTCATTGTGTAAAAATCATACACTGTCATGTCATAAACAATTCAATCTTTCAATTTCGAGGAGGTTATTATCGATTCGACGGGTACTTTTACTAATATATACCTACTTAACCGAGTTTTCAGAGATTTTAGGTTAATTTCGGGGTTCGAATATATTTGATAAAGTAGACCTTCAAGGTGGCCTTGTGCAAATTGATGAAAATTGATTTAATAGTTTTCAGTAAATACTTCCTCATTTTTGAAGACGTATTTTTTCATTTGACTAATTACCTAATTTTGTTTTTAATTATGATTATACTACTAGATAAATTATATAATAGTATACATTATGCATGCATTGCTTTATGCGTACATTAATAACATCCATACCTATATATAAAAGTGAAATGTTTTCTGTTTGTTTGATTGTTTGTTTGTTTGGGGAGCTTTCATGCGTTAACGGCTGGATGGATTTTGATGAAATTTAGAATGGAGATAGCTTATACCCTGGAATAAAACAAAGGATACTTTTTATCCCAGAAAATTGTAAGTTTCCACGAGAAAACTAGAAAATGTTGATTACTCACTGTAAGGAACGGTTGTCATCACAGCACGGTTGCCATGGAAACGAAATAACAAGTCTGTCAAAAAACATCAAGATAATTGGTGCTATACCTACTTTTGCATTGATTTTTAATATACTAGAAGAAAATAGGACGCTTTTTTTCGCTGTAAACAGTAATCCGCGCGTACGAAGTAGTGGGCGGGAAAGCTACTCGGAGTAAAGAATAATTATGGATTATTCATAAGTTTCACCTACTTATCAAAGTACCAGAGTAACGCTCATTGTTCAGAATAATATTGGTTTTTATAAGTAGAATTCCATGTTATTTGTTAAGATGATTAGGCATTTAATACTTAATCCTAAATTAAAAGCAATCACGGATTTCCGCAGAACTGTAGCGGCACAAGTTAAGATTTGTATGTCAAACTATTCGTTGATCTAATATTGACAAAATTAATATACCTACTACGTAGTTAATATACCTACTACCTAGGCACAGAATAATATTACGTATAAATATACCTATATATATAGGTATATTATTATAATATATATATATATGTATGTATACCTACGTGTAGTGTAGGTAGGTACGTAAAATAATAATGAAGTCTACTCCTTTGTAGACGTACGCGTAAGAACACAACACAAAATTATTTGTGCAATTTTATATTGTAAGGAAATTTTATGTTCTAAGATAATAATTAATTTAATTTTACTTTTAGTAAAATTGCTTTTTGGTGGAAATTGAAGTATCCCCCCCTATACGAGCGATAGAGAGAGAGAGAGAGAGAGAGAGAGAGAGAGAGAGAGAGAGAGTTTTATGGTTTTAGTAGTACAATTTTTGATATAATTTATGTTTTGGGGGAAAGCACTTTACACCCCCTAAATTGTGGCTAAATCTTTTGTTATTCATGTCAATCGCTTGAATGGAACATAATCTACGCTTATAAATTATGTTTTATAAAAAGAACGCTTTTTGGTTTTGAAAAAGAGCATTTTCAATTTGTCATAATTTCAGCGCAAAAAACAGCCAGTTAAGATGCTAAACTTTAAAGTTATTTAAAAATTTGAAAAAAAACGAAGGCGTATAAGCATAGTTAATTAATTTAAGAAATTAATACAAAAAAATATTGAAATCGTATAATAATTAGGGGTAGCTTATCTACTCTGTTTTTTTCTTTCTGTACTGACAAGGGAGTATCTTAACATTTAAAATCTTAGTGATAAAAAAAACACTAAACGTTACTAAATTCTGCTACTTACATAAAAGTATTATTGGAATTTACCATTCGGCAGATAAAATATATACATGGTAGAAAGTTTCAACGGGACCATGAGGGAAAGTATCCTCAATGTAGATTACTCAAAGGAAAAATTCGCGTATTTTTATAAGTAAGTAGATCTAAATTTTTTGTTTTGAAATATTAAATCCTCAGCCGGAATCGAACCGGCACAATTGCGAAAAAAAAATAACATTCTGTTTTATCTCTAGCTTCAATATTGAGGGTGTTTTTCCCTCCTGAGGGCTAGATAATGTAACCCTGCTCCATAGCGTTTCTATAACCACAGTTGCTAATGATTAATAATATACAACGTCCAGCGTCGCAATCATAGCTCTTTCCGCTTAAAATCTATTTAGTAAGTATTAAATCAAATAGATTTTATTTTCATGGTATTAAACCTCCTAAAACTGACAAATATTTCAGTTGCTTTTAGTCTATGTTATTTTAATTGTTTAGACCAAGGACCACTGATGTGACTTAATGACTTGTAAGCAACCGGAATCTACGGCTTAACGTGTGTCCTACGACGCCGAAGCGATAGAAAACTCGCACATAACTTATATTAAGTCATTAGGGCGGGTTCGAGGATAGAACGCGGTGTCGTTGGAGGGGAAGGCACACATATTACCGCTCGGCTACTACCGCACATCATAGATAAGAGTTATCTATTATAGATAGATAGATAACTCTTTATTGTACACCACATAGAACAAAAAATACAATAATAACTAAAACATTTATACAAAATAAATGGGACAATGGGACAATAGTCATAATTTGTTGAGTAATTTTGGTTTATATAATTATATTCATTGTTTACCTTTCAGTCCGGATAGTGATGGCACAAGGACGAATATAGCTGATATATTGACAAACACATCCCAGTCCTGGAAACAAACAAACAAAAATAAATTAATAACATAAATATTTAACGTTAACACACTCAAACTCCTGCACTAGGAGACACACAATCAGCACATCACAACATCCAAGACCCGAAAATAAATATTCTTAATCATAACACTAATTTTTGTCCCACTCAGGATTAAAACTTGGGACATTAAACTCAGCAGTCAGGGGCAGGGCCATGTTATCTACACTAATATTATAAAGAGGAAATATTTGTTTTTTACACGACTGTCCAAAAAAAGAAAGTGTATTGTTTTTAGGATTCATGTATGTATGTGAGTTTCTTTATTCCACCATAACTTTAAAATGACTGTTCAAATTAAGACGTATGGGGTATTGTTAGAATGCTTACATCCCCCTGAGTAACATAGGCTATTTTTTTCTTTGAAAAAATTAAATGTTACGGCAGTATGGCTCTGTTTTCAAATATTTATATTATTTTTATATTTTTTCTTCGAATTTTACAATATGGCATCAAATTGAAGGTCTTGATAACCACATTCCAACACTATATAAGCAGGCGTGTTTTTTTTAGCTTTTAAGCTAGTTATTTGTATGATTGTTTGAAATAGATAAACTCAAAAAAATATGAACCGATTTTAAAAATTATTTCTCTTATTGAAAGCTACATTATCAGCGACTAGCATGGGCAGTATATAATTTTCTAAAAACTAGAATTCCCTTCGGAAATTGCAATAAGGTATCAAAAAAATTACAAAAATTACGATTACTCGCTATAAGCCTTATAGTAATCTATAGTAATCTATAGCAAAGCTTATAATATAAATAAGGGAACCATGTTGCCGTGGAAACACAATAATAACAAGTCTGTCAAGTACTGAGTAATAAAATAATGCAGTTGTCTATGGTCAAAAAACACCAAGATCGTTGCTGCCACAGACTTTGAATTACGCTTTCTGGCGCAACTTTTTTTAGAAGTCTGTTAAAATGCTAAAAGTAAGAAAGATGCCGCGGTGTGAGCGCTACCCGTGCAAAGCCGGGGCGATTCACTATTATATAATGTTTGTTTGTCGTATGAGGTAGTGCTTGCCTCTGATGTCAGAGTTTGTCAAGCCGCCCGAGGGCCTCTGACATGGCTTAACGACTGCTATTAATGAATAACAGCCGGGACCGACAGCTTAACGTGCCCTCCGAAGCACGGAGCGATGGAAAACCGCACATAACTTAGAAAAGTCATTGGTGCGGAGCCTAGGTTTTGAACCCGGTATCGTTGGATTCTAAATTGCACTGTAGAACCGTTAGGCCACCATCGCTCTTATTATATAATAAAAAGCAGGTAGATATTTCGCAAAAATGACATAAAAGTAGTTTATACTTGTTTCTGCACTCAATCAGCAGCGTGAGGCAAACCAACACGACGTCTAACGTGGCGCAGACATTTCGACGTGCGCGTTTGATGACTGCTACGCGTTCAATTACGATCAAAATAAATAAACAAATTATGTAAAAATATTAAAATTTAGGCAACTGACTGCAGCGTGACCGAATTGACCCCTCTATAATAATTGTCATTGGGCAGGGCACAGTACACATGTCATCATCATCATCATCATCATCAGCCCTTATTCGTCCACTGCTGGACATAGGCCTCTCCTTATGAACGCCACTGAGCTTGATCTTCGGCTCTCGTCATCCAGTTACTGCTAGCCGCATTTCTAAAGTCGTCACTCCATCGGCCGGCGAACGCCCTAACTACATTTGCCTAAACGCGGTCTCCACTCTAGAACTAGTTTACCCCAACGGTTGTGGTTCTTCGAGTTATGTGATTGCTTTAGCTTGCTAATTCTTTAGCTATGTCGGTCACCTTGGTTCTCTGGCGGATCACCTCATTACTTATTCTTTCCTTTAGAAAAAAATTAAGCATAGCTCTCCCCGTAGCTCGCTGTGTAACTTTAAATTTGAGCGCCCACGTTTTGGCTCCGTAGGTCCTAACTGGTAGGACGCACGCGTTGAAGACTTTCGTGTTTAGGTACTGTGGTAAAGACAAACATATACACATACACACACACAGTACACATATATCTTCAGGACATAATTATGTGTACTGTGACAATAGTAACTTCGCCAAAAAGTCGTCAATCAGACAGAGTGCTGCCGAACTTGTCATGTACAGTTAACAAAAATTGTTCGTCTGTTTACAAACTCGCCGGAATTATTACATCGGTTCTCACAATTGTACCGTGAGTAACGGTGACATATTATATATATTCTTTTACTTATAACTATCTATGCCCGCGGCTTCGCACGCGTGGTCCTTTCTCTAGGTTAAAAGTACTCTATGTACTCCAAGACCTAAAATACCAATATACCAACATATGATTACAATTCCTTCAGCGGTCAAAAAGTTTTTATCGATTGCTCGGCTTCTACACATTGGATTGAGATACCATGTACACCAGTTTTTAAGTCAACCCATAAGCTATCCAACAGTGAAAACCGCATCGCAATCGGTCCAGTAGTTTTTAAGTAATGTATGATCAAACAAACATACAGACAAACAGACGCACGATTAAAAAAAAAATTCAGTAGATTATTATAAGTACCTAGCTAGACCATTATTTTTTTATTTATCTTCTTTGTACAGACTTTTTCGTACTTATTGCTTTATTGTTGTTTGTTTGTTTGTTTGTTTGTTTGTTTGTCGTATGAGGTAGTGCTGGCCTCTGGTGTCAAGGTTTGTCAGGCCATCCGAGGGCCTCTGACATGGCTTAACGTCTGCTATTAATCAATAACAGCAGGAAGCTTAACGTGCCCTCCGAAGCTCGAACATTATAAGTATAGATAGACTACCGCTTATGGCTGATTATTAATTAATTCTTACATTATAAATATAATACTCTAAAGTTTATATAAAGCCATAATTAGTATCATTGTAATTATTTCATCATTTATAATATATACCTTTGAAACGATAATCTAAGTAAATGCAGGTAATAAGTTTTTATAAAAGTGTTTTAACTTACAAAACAAACACAATGTAATTATTTGAAGTTTCTAGGATTGTAATTCACACTAGAATTGTTTCACTATGTATTTATTGTGATTAAAAAATATATTATGAAATTGACTCATTGTTGCGGCACATAATAGAACCCTGTCAAGTCAATAATAAAATAGAATTATAATGTTGTAAAAAATTATGCGAATTATGCGAATCTTTTCATAATAATTATGTAAATCAGTTTTAACATACTTCTGGCAGCGCGCACAAAGCGGAAGACATAAAACAAATGAGCAAAAAAAAATTGAGCCGCAAAAACTTGCCAAATGATGAAAAAAGCCAAATTGCAAAGATTTTATCATTGTTACTGTTTGCTTGAACATCATTGTATATGTATTACAAGTATTTACATTAAACTGGAGTTAAGAGACCGTCTGTTTGTCCTAGAAGCTATCGGACAAGCAATTCGCGAACAAACATACATACAAACTTACAAACTAACAAACAAACAGACAAACAGAAAGAAAAGATTAAAAAAAAGAAAAGTTCAGTAGCTTATTTTAAGTACCCTAACCCATTTTTTATACGCTTTATATTAGCTTCACTTGTATGTTTGTATATTTGTATGTTTGTATGTTTGTAACCGACTCCTTTGGACGCTATTTTGACCCACTTTAAACGGTCAGATTTCATTCAAATTTTGCACACCTGTCAAAGACCGACGACAATGCAATAATTAGAAAAAAAAAATGAAGATAAATAAATAATAGTTAAAAAAAACTAAAAAACACTCTTTATATAGAAAACCAAACTAAAAAATAGAAAATAAATTGTAATAGAGTAAATAAGAAAAAAAAAATTAAAAAAAAAAGAGTGGGGTACTTCTCATATCTGTCAATGAAATATTTATAACTATTGACCCATGCACCCCACGATTTTTTTTAAATAAAACTTTTTTTTTTATACTTACACTATTAAAATTTATTTTCTATTTTTTAGTTTGGTTATAAAGCGTGTTTTTTAGTTTTTTTAAACTATTTTTTTTTGTGCATACTTTTTCGTTCATATCGCTTTATTATAAGTATAGAAGATAGATAAGTATAGACAATCACAAGGATTTAATAAAAAAATATAAAAAAAACTTAAATAAACTATTATTATGTTAACCTCAGCCTAGCTAATACTAAACTTACTCTAATAAGCCGTTACCAGTAGCCTTCCCAAAATGCTGGAGCATTGTTAGTCTTTGAGTAAAGTAAACCAGCATTTGATCACGTGTTGCTTGGACCAGACGCCTCGAAAAATTGTATTTGACGTGGTTCCCTCGGTCCTAGTGTTTCTACTCCAAAATATATTCTTTATATTAGTACGCTTAGGAGCAACAGTCAGACAAAAGTATTTTAACTTGTAATATCTTTTTGAACATTTTTTAAGCGCAATAGTTGCTACGTAGGGTAGTAAGGAAAGCCGACAGATTAACACTAGCTAAAACTAGGTGCTCGTACAATAGTAATCTATAAATCATTTTTTTGTTTTGACTACGCTAGGTACTTACTAAGGCATTTCCGTTTCTGGTCGTTAAACTAAATCCACGGCCATTGTTTTGAAACGGAAAAAATACAATCATTGAAAGTCGTGCAGATTTCTAAACATAATTTGAAGTGAATTATTTGGGTTCTAAACATTTTGAGTATTAATTACAAAACTGAAGTTTCGTGGATAGTTTTATGAAAACTAATACATTTCTCTGAGTTTCACCGCAAATTACAGAATGGAGATTGATGTCTAGACGTTTAAAACTCCATGTCAGTGATTCTCATCGATATCGTCGAAACGTTTTAACATATAGGTACACCTAAGCAAAATATTGGAAATGTCCATATTAGAAGCGGAATATTTATTCACCGTATTATTTGTCGATCCAGTATCCAATATTACGGCCACGTTTTGTGTTATCATGTCAGTTTAAAAACATTCCATAATTTATTTATATAGATGTAGCAACAATGTTGTTTATTGCATAGGTACAAACTGACACACGTAACTTAATCAGGTAATATTCGGAACATAGGTATTTATTGTTATGATAATATGGTAACAATTTAAGACAAGACAATAAATTAGACAATGAATCTGCTGATATAGAATCAAAGCAAAGAAAACGGTAATACAATGTAAATAAAACGTTTCTTATGATAACACTAATGCTAGTGAGACAGTATAAAATCATTAGACGGCCCTGCTACGAGTATACTAGGGGAAAATCGGCAGAGCACGAAAGTCACCGATATAGCCCAAAGAAATAACAAACTGAAGTGGCAATGGTCCGTTCACATAAATCGAAGAACCGATAACCGGTTAGGTAGGCGAGTACTTGAGTGGAGACTACGTATAGGCACACGTCCGTAGACGCCCGCCGGCCATATGGAGGGACGGCCGAAGCAAAGTAGCTGGCAGCAATTGCATGAGAAGAGCCGAAGATCGGGCTCAGTGGCGCGCATTAGGAGTGGGCCTATGTCCAGCAAGCTCATGCAGGCTGTTGATCTTCCGAAAATTGATTACACTAATATTATAAAGGCTAAAGTTTGTATGTGTGTATGTTTGTTACTCCTTCACGCTCAAAGGGCTGCACGTTATTTGAGTGAAATTTGAAATTTGTTTTTTTTTTGTTATCATCATTGATCACGCGGGTTAAACCGCGGGACGCAGCTATTGTACGATAAAACTACTGAACTAGATTTTCTAAAATAGGAAGGAAATAGGACTTTACTGGAAGTCTATCCTTTCAAAAAATATCGAAATCAGTTTAGAAATCCCGAAGTTTACGTTAAGTTTAGATAACATATTACCACAGAATAAATAATAGATATCACACACAAAAAAACGGTTACATCGAGAAGTTGATTAATTGAAATTAGACTTAATTGTGTGCTGAGATGTTTAGTTGGATGGCATTCTCCGTACCCGCATTCGAAATAACATGGTGACTTATGCGAACGAGCGGATCGGCATATCTTGGGTACTTCACTTTAGATTTGGCGGTTTGGACTCCGTCTTATTTTAAACCTTCTTGCTTTAGATCGAATGTTTACCATAGCGATGTACGTTAGTTCTAAAGTATGCTCAACAAAAGAAGAAGTTGCTACTCACTCTGACAGTACCCAGCACCAGACCAGCTCCGATGGTGCCGCATCCGGCGATGAAGAACGGCACCGCCACCTGCATCAGCGTGTTCCACCATCTTTCCTCCTTCTTCTGGAACCAAACAGACATCATATAATTTAAATAAGAAATAGTAGTCCTTGGTGTTGGTGGTAGGGCACTCTAGTATCCGCCTGGAGGCCAACTCGCGAAATTGACCACGATTACTGTAACCTCTTAAACCCGATGGTTTTACTCGTCATCACTGGTAGACTGGAAAAACAAACAGTATAACCCTGGCATTTGTGTGAAGTGGATGAAAACAGAGTTAGAATCAATGGCTTTGTAGTGCTAAGCAATATACTATGAACTGAAAAAAAGAGGATACCTGCGTCCGAGAGTGTGGGTGAAGGATTGAATAAAACAAAGTGAGGAACTTTCTCATATACGCCTAATATTAACATATTATATCTACAGAGGCATCGGACAATAAAAAATGTTTAAGAGTGTCATCTCTCATATATATTCGGCTTTGAGTTCGCAAATCCATTTTTAGTTCTAATAACACGAACGCATCCAACCACTCGTTACTGCTGCCGGCGAAATCTAACGTTTCGGCTCGCCGCCGGTGATTGACGAACTTTTTGAGAAGAGAAAATAAAACTATCAAAATGGATGGGCCATAATCCAGTACGCTGGCCCATTGTGGATTGGTTGTCCTTGAACTTTGAGTTTCATGGAAATGCAGGTTTTCTCACGGTGTTTTGCTCCGCTCAAAGATCTTGAATTACGGTTACTGTTTTCTCTAAGGGTTCACTACGTATAGTACATGGGTACATCAGTACAAACCGGCCATCCTATGCGATTTGAAAGAGACGGGCGGAGTTTCCAGTCGAGAACAGCTAAAGCAAGGGATGGTAGAGATGTGGAAGACGATGACCTCGAGGACTGACTCTCTGCCACTCTTACGATTCAATAACTCCATGTGATGGTAATCAAAATACAAAAACCTATCATTAACTAGGTAGTAACATGTATAATGGTAAATAAAGTAAAAATAGCATTTAAGAAAAAATATTCTCAGCGCGTTTCTTTTTTGACAGTGACAGATCTAAATTCCCAGCAAAAAGAAAAAGAGAAAGCCAAAGAGAATTTATACACCAAATAAACTCTGTGCTAGTATTTGTAAAATCCTTTGCTCTGCGCAGGCAAATAAATTCTGATACTTTTTGGATTTTTCCTGTAGATTTGCCAAAAATAATTTATATGATTTATATATTTTAGAGATCGTTATTTTTAACCAGCTACGTTTTTAATCGGTTCCAATTATTTTAGTTTTCACTGTTTAACTTTTCGATGGCCACCGCTTCGCTGCCGTACGGCGCGTGCTTGCGATGGTCGGGCTTAAAAGCCCAAATGGCCCGCGAGAGTAAACAGATCAACCCAACCCACGCTATCCAACCCTTATCCAAATTGAATTAGTGAATTATATTTTACGTTAGTACAATTTGGATAAGGGTTGGATAGCGCGGGTTGTTTACATATATTATTTTATTTTTATTTATCATTTGTCTGAGTTACAGTTTGGCGATTTGGCGGAAGTAAGCAATATATTTTTCTGTTGGTTATTTTATGTCCCCTAGACCACATTTTAGGATTCCGTAGTCAAACAAGGAACCCTCATAGTTTTGCCATGTCCGTCTGTCTTTCTGTATATATGTCACAGCCATTTTATTCACAAAATATGAAAACCACATGTATTTTAAAATTACAATGAGGTTTCTAAGTACAGAACAAAAAATGTAGGCTACTAGATCTACTCTAATTGACTAACATATTGACACGGGTTCTAGGGTTTACTAGTTTACGCGATATAGACGACCAAGATAACGCATTTTGAACCCGCGGCAACACTGGACAAATTAAAACAACTTTTCAGGCCTACAATTTCGTTCTACCGAGTTGTAACTTCGGTAGAACGAAATTGTAGTTAGTATTGAGTTTAGTACTTCGTAACACTCGACGGTCAAAAGTTAGGTAACTCGAATCGTTAACGTAAAAAGTACTGGACCGATTGCAATGTGGATTTCACTGTTCGGTAGTTTAGGCTACGGAACAATAAGTATATGCGTATCCAACACGCATTTGGCGTTTTTTTTATTACCTTCATTGTATAGACTTTTTTAAATTACTGCTTTATTAAATTAATAATAATAATAATATATTCGGGACAATTCACACCAATTACCTAGCCCCAAACTAGGATACCCTGTACTATGGATACTAGACAACGGATAAACATACATAAATACGAATATTATTACATCAATGACCAGGAAACTAACATTTCTGCTCATCACACAAATGATTGCACCTAGTAAGATTCGAATCGAACCCGCGACTGTTGACTTCAAAGTCAGGGTGGTCAGGGTCACTAACCATTCGGCCAAGCGGTCGTCGATATTCGGTTGGTAAAGATTACATATAGATACATTCTATGAGGCTTTTAAACTATAAGAATCATCCTCCAAAAAATCCAAATAAATTTAATCATAGACCTATGTTATCTATGACTATAATATGTATAATTAGGCCAAATCTAGGCTGGTAGTCATCAGTAAAATCGCTCATGAGTAAAATTTCTGTGATTGTAATTAACTTTATCTACACTCATATTGTAAAATCGAGATTATGAACTCAAGAATGGTGGCATAATGACATAGGAGTATCGGTTTGGCACGGCACTACTCTAATAAAAAAAAACCAATAGAACACTTTTTTTTTAACTAAATATTGTTATAATATATTTTTTTCCCATAAAAGCACCGGTTTGGCTCCGTACTACGAGAGTTTACGCCATTTATTCTATGGTGGCGCGTGTAAGACCGTATGCGCGCTAATTCGCTGTGGACAGGATTTGGCGCCATAATTTACTTTACATAAGCCTAACCAATTTAATGTGTTTTTGTCATGTTTTTGTTGATCAAAAGTTTAATCCGGATTAAAAATGTCCGACAACAGTGTTATTGAGGGGAATTTGTATCCACCTGACATTACTGAACCAGCAATGAACACGACGGACGAGCTTTTACCGCCAAAATCAAGAAAATATTAAACTTTTTTTTCTTTAGAAATAATGTTGTACTCATAGAATAGAAACGTAGGTACTTTGTTTCTATTGCATGAGTGTAGATAGAGTAGTGTATGAAACGGCACATAACTTGGTATCAAAACACACGAGTGATACTATACGAGGGTTATAAAACACTCTCGTTTTTTATAACCCTCGTTATGCAACCGTTACATAAACTACTATTACAGTATTTATGTCGCAATATGAAAACTTGAACATCCCTTTGAGTAGTAAAATAAATTTCTCAATATTTAATGTGGAAAAGTACTCGTCATATTTAAGAAGTGGATTTTAAAGTGCTTTAGTAAGAATAAGTCAAACAAGGTCTCTTAAAACGGTATTGTGTTCTGAAGAGCGTAAGCATAACATATTATGTGCAAATATTACGTAAATCGCCACGTACAGGAATAAGTCGTATTAGCAACGAAAACGAGAGTTTGCACAGATGTCTTTCTTGAGTAAATAAAATGTAATGACGACACAATTTGTTTTTGGCTGAAGCATGGGTTTTTTATACCATTAAGTGACGAGACGAGCAGGTCTTTCATCTGATGGTTAACACGAAAGCCCATTACAATACAATAACTTTTGCAATTTGCATTGCAATATATTAGATTTGTTAAAGGGGGAAAGATAAGGCACGCTTTAATATCACGTAAACAAAAACTGGACTAGATACAACTACAGGCAAACACAGCTGCATTCCCATCGTCTTGTGCTTCATTTACATCAACAACAAAGATAGAGCGACATACGCAGACTGTAGCGACACAAACGCAACTCCGATTGTAGCTAAGGCGAAAGAAGGCCAATTGTGTGCATTGCACCTAATTTATGCGGACCACGACCGAGGAGCTGGTACCTAATCCCCACTTTTAATTACATCAATAGCTTTAACAGACCATTTCAACGAGCACAAATTAAACAAACATCAAAAACTGCATCAAAACCGGTCCATTCGTTCAGGAGCTACTATCCTCACCTTAACGATGCAGTTTACTATTTTTATCAGAAAACAGCCAGACTACGGTAAAAACTAGAAAGTCATAAGTAGTCAAAGGCTAGATTTAAATATATATAATTGACTTTAAAATAATAAAACAAAAACTAAATTTGACAGCTCTATAATTGACAGCTCTATAATTGTTGCTTTCCCTTTCGTATCCAAAAGGTTTGAAAGTGACAACAATAATTTTAGAGATGTCAAATTTAGTTTTAATTGGTGCACTCAGAATCGACACCAATGTTATCTGTTCATTTCTTGGTATCTAGGCAAACTATTTTATCAGTGACTAATTTAACGCCGTACAATAACTAATCTTTGGAATGAAGGAAGTGAAACTAAACAGTATTTATTTTCCGTTTAAATGATAAAATATTGGTCTCAGCTTACTACTGTCATAATGTGCGGTTTGGAATCCAACGATACTGGGTCGATCCTCGACCTCAGCCATCGGCCCCACATCAATGACGCGGACTTGCCATCGCTCTGTGCTCAGTTACTAAAACTTGATAACAGGCCCTTGGGCGGGCTGACAAAGTCTGACACAAGAGGTAGGCACTACCTCATTCGACATATATTTTTTACACGACTGCCCAAAAAGAAGTGTAATGTTTTTTACTCATACTCGTATCTCCAGAAGTTTTCAACCGATTTAGTTGATTATTTTTTATGCAGAAAAGAGTAGACCTAGTATTAATATAATATTCCCATATATATCCCTAGTATTCCCATATAATTTTCATAAAAATTGGTTCAGTCTTTTTATTAGTAAAATTTTATTTTTTTTATTATTTTATAGTACATACTTGTGGTTTCGGAATCACAGGCACTTCCGGCCTTGTTCTCGTAGAAGTAAGCCTTATTTCTACTTGGTCTTCTTCTGCAGCAGCACTTTCAATTTGATCTGATCTCCTGCCTTCAGGAGAAGCCTGCTCTTCGAATCTCAGCCTTTGTTCTACCTCTTCTCTGGGCATTTTGAGATTCACACAAAAATTTAAACGGTATTATGAAAACATAAACAATAGCTTAATGTATCTGAGTCTATCTGCGCTGAGTGTCAATGACACTCATATGACTCATAGAACACTCTTGATAAAACTTGCATACAATATTAACAGCACAAATTAAAGTTCACATTGCATTTCAAGCTATCACACGCCCAAAGTTAGTTTAGCAAAATACCGAGTCACATATTTAAACAGTGATTACCTAAAACTGACCATATCTTGGAATGCTAACTCGTTTTATACAAATAATTTTAAGGGATTGGTTTATCAGCAAATATTACTGATAAACATATTCGATAAACCACTATTCAAAGAATGATTATTAAAAAAAAAACGTAAATTTACTGAATCATACTAACGGATGGATATCCCATATTCTGAGAAAAGCTTATTTTATTGATTAGATTTACATAGTTTTGAGAATTTCTTGACTGTATTGTTTGTCGTTGAGTTTCGATTTTAAGATTAGATCCTACTCAATTATTTATCAAACTTTATTAAACAATAACTGTGTCCCGGGGATTTGACCGCGTGTAACCAATGTATCTTTTAATTCCAGGACCAAAGTAATAACAAAGTACAAAACACAAATTTCGAAAAAAAAACGTTCAGTTTTTACAGAGCGATGGTAGTCTAACGGTTCAATAGAGCGACCTAGAATCCGACGGTATCCACCTATGACTTTTCTAAGTTATGTGCAGTTTCCATCGCTCCATGCTTCGGAGGGCTCGCAACGCTGTCGGTCCCGGCTGTTATTGATTAATAGCAGTCGTTAAGCCATGTCAGATCAGAGGCCCTCGGGCGGCCTGACAAACTCTGACACCAGAGGCTTCATAAGACAAACGAGACGACTGATTGCTTATCTTCTGCAACGAATTGAGATGATTGCAACTCAATACGATAAGCAGAAGCCGAGAAAAGTGCAGCAGATTTTAAGTAAATCCTAAGCATAGAGTAATTTATATATAAAGCGAATACTAAGCTTCTAACAGTGAAAACCACATTTCAATCGGTCCAGTAGTTTCCAGACAGACAAACAACTTTTGTTACATGTTATGTTCTTGTTCTTGTTTCTTATAACTATTAAAAGTTCACTGGTCAATTTTATATATTATCTTCATTGTACAGACTTTTTGTTACTACTAATAAGTTAAAATAGACATTCGAGAACATTAAAAATCATTTTAAATTTACCTCTAGTAGGCATGAAAAACTAAAAAAGCACTTGAAACACATGGATAAGTTAGTACCATAATTAATTATTATTCAAACTTGCTCAAAATATCATAACGTAACTTTAATATTGATCAATAGCAAATCGTCTATTGTAAGATTTATAAATAAATGGTATCCCTATAGTTATTATTTTAGAACTCGCTGTACCGCGGCTTTGCCCGCGTGGTCATTCCTCTGGGTTAAAAGTAATCTATGAGTTACTCCAGGACCAAAAGTAATTTACCTATAACAAATCATAATTACAATATACCATTCCTTCAATGTTCGTTCAGACGTCAAATAGTTTTTTATCGATTGCTCGGATTTTATTCGTTGGACTAAGATACCAAGTACAACAGTTTTTAAGACAAAAACCTTAGTTATCCAACAGTCAAAACTGCATTCCAATCGGTCCAGTAGTTTTTACTGAAAGATCCCGTTTATAAAAAAAAAGTTCTGGTTTAGGAGCTTATATTTTGGCTCTAGCCTAATTTATTTTTAATTATCTTCATTGTTCAGACTTTTTGTTGCTTCCTGCTTTATTATAAGATAGATAGGAGATAGACAATCATCTTGGTTTTGATTTTAAATCGTGTCAAATTCACTAAATATTATAAGATTGTAACTATTGCACCACCTTATTTCATAGATCCGTTAAGATATGAAATGCTGTAACATTCTTCATATACATTCATCTCTTGGTGGTATTCCCAAAGATATAAAAGTCTTATCTCAAGTGTCCGGGATTGAAAAAGAAAGAACTATTTCCCGCTAGAACTTTGATTATAACGTTTTGGCTTATTCCATAAATTCCATTTTACGTTGTACTCGTACAAACACAAAGAAAGCGGGTCGGTTATAAAAAATGCGATAACTTTAAAAATATTTGCGCAATGCTTTTAAAATAAAAACGAAATTAAAGTTTATTTCATTACAAATATAGGAAGAAGTTAAAACTTTTTTATTTATTTTTGGTGATTGTATTAAAACCTCAAATAAAAAATAAGTTGATTTTTATAATTTAACATTGGCTGAGAAATCTGTTGGAAAGCACGCCAAACCAGCTAACAGCTGTATTAACAGCTCTTGGTGGCAATACAAAATACTCAAATGTGTGAAAATGGCATATTTAGCACATTTATCGAAATCTAGAAAAAATATGAAATTTTTACTTAACCTAATTTTATTCAAAAAATACTTCATAATCTTGAACTTATATGACTTTTATTCAAGCACTTTAATTTAATAATTTTATTTTTTCTATAACACAGTGTATATTTTATAAAGCTAGTTCTAATTTTTTGGAAGTTATGGAGGTTTTTGTTATGTTTTTTTTGCGGCAGTGAATTTACTACTGAAAAATATTATTTTTGTTAAAGAATAGCATTTTTAAGTACCATTGTTTTGTTATTAGGAAAAAACAAGAAGACATTTAATAGCACATTGTAAATTTATGATTAAAATTCTGATAATTACTAATATGCTGAAAATGTGTTAATCATTATTAACTCTATAATATTAGCATAATATTTAGTTTTAAAAAATATATTTTCAGTTATTATAAACATTTTATTAATACAAAAAATATATGACCCTATATAAATGCGTTTGATGTATGTTTATATTGCAAAATATAAACTAACGTGAGCGTGCTTCATTATATAAATAGTAACGGGTCTCACCATAGAAAAACAACGCCAGTAAACGTCATTCAAAATCTTTGGCTCTCACTCACGAGTTTTTTTGTCTTATCGAATGATTTACGGACGACCATCCGTCCGTTTTCAGGATAAAAAATACTTTCAAAGTCAACAACGGCGCATCCTTCTCTCGTTATCGTTCGTTCTTCCGCTAGTATTCAAAATTACTTGGCGGGCGGCTAATGGTCAACTTACCCCTGAGAGCGGTTGTTTCTCAGCATCTGCTTCTGCTAGCTTCTTATCTGGTGGATCCCCTGGACTCTTCAGGTCCCCGTTTGAAGAATTTATCGAAGACATGTTGTAGTTGCTGTCACCGTTGCCAATTTCATCTGAAATAAAAGAGACTTGGATTAATGGCATTGCTACGGTAAACTGTTTATTTTCAAATATTGACAAGATTACTATTTGATTTTTAGTAGAGACGCCTGCTAAGTATCTGCCGAACAGAGTCACAGATATGCGGGTTCGGAACCCGTCCGTAATACATGTGTTTCCGTTTAAAAAATTTGAAGACTGAAAAGTCGGTATTAGCATATTCTTTTTGCGGATGGCATTGAGGAGAGGGGAAGCCAGCTGGTCCAAATAGCACCAGGTTTATTTCTTAATTATATTAATTTTCCGAACCGATTCCGATGCGGTTTTCACTGTTCGATAGATTACGGTTTGACCTAAAAACTAGTTTTCTTGGTATCTTAAACTGATGATTAGAAGCTGAGTAAACGATAAAAACTATCTGACGGCTGCATAAATTTGGTATTTTGTAGGTAGGTACGTAGGTTACTTTTAACATCGGGAAATTACCATGCGGGCAAAGCCGCGGGCACAGCTAGTACCTAATATAGTACACTCTGTCAAAATAAAAATAATTAATTCATAATTTAAGCGGTCACTAATATTGGGCACGTAGAAAATTCTCATTACGTTTACAATGTCACTAAGTACATACTTACTGCTACACATAAAATTAAAACTGATTACATATTTATTTATTCCCGCTTTACAACTCTCAGAAACTAATTTGCTAAATTATTTGCATGTACGTTACACTTACGTTTACGTACTTACCATTATAGGTATTTGTAATTACTATACGCTCATTAGACAATGTCACGTTCCTTTAAGAAATGAGGCATGTAGGCAAGCACTGTTAAACTTGTATATATACCTACTTTTAATAAAGTAGTGTATAAAAATCTGTACAAAGAACATAATTACAAAAAAAACTAGGTGACATAAGCTACTGAACAAGTGTATAACATTTTATAGAATATTATATGTCTGAATGTGTTTATTTTCGCATCTTACTGATTGAAAGCTATCCAACAGTGAAAACTGCATTTCAATCGATCCAGTATTATTTACGTGAAGCGAGAAAAGACAGACACCATTTTTTTTAAATGATTTGTTTTATTATAAAGTTATATGTTAATGCTTATTTTAAGTCCTCTAGACTATTTTTTTTCTTTGTACAGACTTTTTATTACTTACTGCTTTAATAATAGAGTATATTGATATATACATATATATATATATATATATTAGATTTTAGTCCCTATGATACTTTGATCCCAGAAAAGTTACCACGTGGGGAAATCCATGGCCACAGTGTAATGATAATAAAAAAACTATATGTATAATTGATTTGAATTGGAACTAAAAAACTATTCCTTACTATTAACTATTATGAGTAATGTATAATTACCAAGACAATTATTATGCAGTTTTAGTTTCAGCCATTCATCTTAAAATAGTATTAATATACTGCATAATTGCAATTAGTGAATAGAGGACGGATTTAAAGCGAGGGCCATAGATGAATCACGAGCAAGTGAATCCTGAGCGACGCGAGTGATTCGTGGCTCTCGATATAAATCCGTTTTATTCAAGAGTTGCATACTATACTTTATACCATGACTACGAGAAAAAGAAGGATTTAAGCGAAAATACACATTTAATGACACATTAAAATTGGAACAATGACTTAAATATGAGTAATTTTCTTATTATTATAATTAGGATCGTCAACTTGTGTCTCATTAAAATAAGTTAGGAAAACAGACTCTGAAAATGAGCCAGAAGCTTGATTTTCATTTTTCCATTTGCAAAACTCATCCGAGGCTTTGATGTAAACCAGCCGTGAATTGTTAGCAAGTTTTCTACTATATAAGGTTCACACACATCTTCTTCATCACTTGAATGCATTTTCAATCGATTTATTATTTAGTAACGCTAAACTTCGTGTTCGTACAACTTACAGTATTCAAAATAGCGCCAATTTACTAATGACAGCAAATAACACAAAACAGTTCTTATTCTAATGCTAAACTCCTTGTCCAAAATTTCGACCAATCAAATCTCGAGGAGTTATTTGCACAAGGAGTTTGTATGTCGAGTATTCTTTGCACAAGGAGTTTGTATCGAGTATTTTTTGCGCAAGGAGGTTGTATAGTTTTGAGATGGAGGCCGAATATATTGGTGTGTTCTAAATACAAACACCAAAATAGTGATTAAAAGTGCTTTTTATTCGCTGTTTTCAGTGAATAAAATAAGCTTTTTAGAAAGGCGAATGGCATAAACTTATTTAGAACATAATTGACATACTACTTCATATATACCCGGAAGAATTATTATTTCAATCACTTTCCCAACCGTCAATATTAAAATATTTAACTGATATAAAATTAAGTTCGTAAACAAAGTTATTTCGGATACCGAAATCTATTACACTAATCATTAGAGAAAATTAATTAATTTGTTAATCAATTTCACATTATTTCTAAATACACTTAAATAAATTTAATTTAAAATTTAATTTATTTAACCCATTTTAATTAATTATATTCGTAAAGAGACTCCCGCGTTACGAGCCTACGAGGAAAAAACTAAATTATTTCATCTATGTAGGTATTTTAGGTATATAGGTTTCAGCTTCCGCTAGTAACAATAAAAATTATCAAGTGTAAATAACAATTTGAGATGATCATGACGTCATGATTTCAATTAATAGCTGTTGTTATTCCAATACAAAAAGTTCCAGTTGAGTTAACTTTCATGAAATATAATATCGCATATATATGCCTAGTCCTTATAATAGATCCGTTATAGGGATTATGCTAGTGTTAAAAATTTAACTCAAAGTCCGGTATCTATGCAGCGTGTCATGACTTCGCCCATGATGGTGCATAATCATGGGCGAAGTCATGCACTAGCATGACATGATGTCAGTCAAAAGCGGATCCTGACCAGGCCAGAGACGAGCAGTTCTTTCGTGAAGTTACCTTAGACTGGGTAGGTACGTCTATCGCTTCACCTAGTCCAGTCCAGTAAAGGGTGAGAAAAAATAATGGATGACAGTTTATATATTGTAATGTTTATCCTGTGATATGCCCATTAGATAAGGTGCGCTTTGAAATCCAACGGCACCGGCGCGATCCTCTGACGTTGACTATTAATAAGTTATCTGCAGCTTTGCCATTCCGCTCCGTGCGGCACGTTAAGCCGTCAGCCCCGGTTGGTAACAATTGATAACCGTTGTTGCCATGTCAGAAGCCCTTAGTCGGCCTGACAAGCTCTGACACCAGATATGGATATAAATGTATGCTTGCTTGCTTATCGTATGAGGTAATGCTGGCCTCTTATGTCAGAGTTTGTCGGCTGCCCGAGGGCTTCTGACATGGCTTAACGACTGCTATTAATCAATAACAGCCGGGACCAGTCAGAGTTTGTCAGGCTGCCCGAGGGCTTCTGACATGGCTTAACGACTGCTATTAATCAATAACAACCGGGACCGACAGCCTAAAATGCCCTCCGACGCACGGAGCGATGGAAAACCGCACATAACTTAGAAAAGTAATTGGTGCGATCACTGTATCGTTGGATTCTATGTAGCACTAGTATACCGCTAGGCTACCATCGCTTACAATACATACACATGCATAATGTGATGATATCCACGTACAGCTTAATTATTAGATATATTACATTTCTCTGCAGTTTATTGTTCAGATTTCTCCACGTTACAGTCGTTACCAAATGCCATTGCGTCTGAGAAAGCCGACCCGTGACCAACTGTCAAGGCAACTTGGCAAACATTATGCTTTACGAGTGACCTTCACGCTGATATTACAGACACTGGATCATAGGGAGGCAGACGAGTGAATTTCTATAGTTCTACCGGTCAATCACATTTGCGTAAAGATATGTACACATTTGTATTCATAAATAAACATATCACAAGCAGGTATAGGCCCACATACGTGCATACTAATGAATTTGCTAAGTTATGACTAATTTAATCTGTGATTATGTGTACACTCATTTGCGTTTGCAATCGTGTCGTGTGTAAAAATCGACAACTCAGCAAACTAACAGTAGAGTGCAAATACTTTTTATTTCCGACAAGCGTTTTTTAGCATAGATATAAAAAGTCTCCTAGTCGTTTATACTTTTAAATATAACCTGTGTAGGATTAACCGTTACCGTTTTATTTAGGATTATACTATTATGTAAACTAATAAAAAAATAAAGTGGACGACATTGCAAACGATATCACAGAATAAATAATAGTACAAGAGTACCTTTCCTAAAAAAAGGAGAAAATGAAGAGTGTTTCTTAAACTCTCGACATCGAATATGGGGACACAGAACAGGTATAATTAGTAAGCGTCCAAGTGATTTCGATATGCTAAGTTTAAGGTCAGAGTACTATTTGCACAAAATGGAACCAAAATAAATCTAGTGGCCCTCTTAATAAGGTACCTATTTAACAGTATTCATATTACGTCAATATTGACCCGGAATATTACAGTGTTAGTATAGGGATATTTGAAAACGAATACGCCAGCTCAGGAAGATATCTTCTTCGGCCTTTAGCCCCACTTCGGATGGTACCTGCTGGGAAATGTTTAAATTATGTGATTAAATAAACTACTAAATATATGTTACAGTCAGCCTGTAGTGTCCCAATGTTGGGCAAAGGCCTCCCCTGCGATTTCCAGGCTTCGCGATGTTGAGCTATGGATGACCAGTAGTCACTGAAGGTGTCTTTGGTTGGTCCCGCCATCTCCTGCGTGGTTACGCTACGCCGTCTCGCTGGATTGGGACGCCACAGGCTATCTTGGCCCACAGCTCTTCCGGCATGCGGCAGACGGGACCAGCCCAGGTCCATTTCAGTTTGGTGGCTTTTTCAGCTACGTCGGCAATTTAAGTACTGGAGCGTCATATATGCATATGTAACTAAATATAGGTACTTAGACACTGAAACTATGAACTATATTCTAATATTAGGTATATAGAGAGAAAACATTCGTTTTTTTTAATGTTTGTTTGTTCTTTGTGTGTAATGGATAAACTCAAAAAATACATAAACGATTTAAAAAAAAAAAACTCCTATAGAAAGCTACATTATCAGCGAGTATCGTGGATTAAGTTTTATTTTTCAAAAAATTAGAGATCCATACGAAAATTGCAATAATGTATGTGTGGGAATCGCGAGCTCACGACCACAAACGAATTTTGTTTGAACTTCTATTAGTTTCTCTTTTTACCCGACTACGGCGAAACATAGGAAGACTTATGTGTTCAAACTAAAAAAATTGACCACTTTTGACAGCTGTGGTATTAATTGATTCGTCTTCATCTCAAGAGTGCAATAGGCTATAATAACCACGTTTTTATTAAGACACTTTCTTGTTTTTCTGTCTGTCTGTCTGTCGTTCCGGGTGGAATCTTGCGGCTCAAATTTCGAGCACATCCCGGTTACCTATCCGGCTGAAACTTTCAGGATAGCTCAAAAATCGATGACAATACATTCTTATAAAAACTGGTTTTTAGATTAGTTTGTTTTTATCTACATTAGCTGCTTGTTTATCCGACTGTAGTCGGGTTTTTATCTACATTAGCTGCTTGTTTATCCGACTGTAGTCGGGTTTTTATCTACATTAGCTGCTTGTTTATCCGACTGTAGTCGGGTTTTTATCTACATTAGCTGCTTGTTTATCCGACTGTAGTCGGGTTTTTAGTTTTTGAATTCATATCTTGTAAAAGTAACCTACATTTTCTTATCATGTAATGTTCATGTACGATGATTGATCAGTATGTTTTACTTTTAAAATGAATTATTCGTTCCCAAACGAATTCATGGCGCGCGGTGGAGACATAATTTTATATTTCAACATATTGTTTGAATTATAATTATGTTATTGTAATAGTGCTGCTACTTAAATGTATTATTTATTGATATTATCTGGTCGACTCGCAGGGTTGATCCAGCAACGTGTTCGTTTTGCTAATAAAATTACGTTTTTTTACATATTTTTATAAACAGCTTTTCAATTAAAATCCAATGATCTCAGTCGTTAGATTATATGTATTCGATGTCAATGACTTCTTATAATGCATATAAGATAAACAAAGAGGAGAATTTATTAGCTTCTGACCTGAATTTTAAATACATATACCTACTACCAAAAATAACATTACTTTAAGGCCATGCGTATACACTGCATATGTAATTACTAATTATATGCTCGTACGTGTGAATAACAATTGAAAATCTATTGTCATGATTAGCAATAATGCTTGTTTGCATAGCGAAGCCATGTATTGTAGTTTTTCTTATAGGAAAATCGGATTACTGATGGGATTCGAACCAAGGGCTTCCAAATGCAGAAAAATCCATGAAAAATATAATAAATAATTATCAACACATACAATTATAAAGAAACAAACCAAACAAATAAGGTGTACAAGAACGCTTAAAAAAAGACGGAGTATACACCGCTAAACAAACGAGTTAAGCATATAGAAAATAGCGGCTGTGAATCTGTGCGTGAGAGGATAATTTGTGGTTGATCCACAATTTCATCACAAATTAACACGACTAACAAGGTGCCTTGCTGCGATGTTGCGGCCGTTCGGCATAACATGGTGTAAGTGTAAGCGTAAGCCTTGTGCGTACGAGCAGATCGGCATATCTTGGGTGCTTCACTTTCGATGTGGCGGTGTGGAATCTGTCGTTTTCTAAACCTTCTCGAGATGGATTATGAAAATTAATCGACAAGAAAGAAACAAAACAAATAATGCCTACCATATAACAATACCTATGAAAAAAAAAAAAACAATCATTTAAATAGGACGTACCTATGATTACCGCTAAAAGACTTCTGTTGCTTTTGTAAATACAAGTACCTAGATAAATAAATAAATACAATCATAATCACTAAGAAAGCTAGCTTAACCTTCATTAGATGTGATACGATACAATCATATAACCAGAAAGATAAAGGCTAAAACCATACCTATTATAGTATAACCGTTGAGTCTCTTCAGATATTTATCCATGGATTTCTCCAATCTAGCTCCCAAATTTATCAGCGACATTTTGACCAACGAATAACTCGAATTAAGAAACTATTAACACCAACACTTCACTCAACAACACATCGGACACTAAATTCGATCAGAATTAAACAATTGGATTGCGGAAACTATTGTATTCGCTTCCTGATCGAAAAACATTTAAGAAAGAGATCTTAAAAAGCCGAGCAATTACTGTTTTTGTTCACATCTTATCGACTACTGCTTATCAACGTTAAGTACTTCAAAACGTTGATAATTAGATAAGAGAACAGTAAAAATATAAATTTTGCGAAACAAAAGTTTACAGTCACATTTTTGTCATAATTATCTCTTCAAAGACGATCACTACACATTAAAAAACATGAAAAAGTATCAAATAGTCACATTTATCTCGCAATCATTAATTCCCTTAAAACACTAGAAAGTTTATGTATTACTTTTCACTATTTATGTAACAAATTTCGACCACATTCACGTTTTAGACAGTAAATGACTGTCTCCGACCACAAATAAGGCATATTTGTGACAGATTGTGTTCATTGCATTTCTGTGGGCAGTTGGGTATCAAGTACCCTCATTAATACAGATAAAATAATAATTAAGCGAGTATTTATGTTAACAGTGCAGTAGACCTGTAAATAATTATTATAATGTTGCTCTGTGTGACAAAGGTCAATGGAACTATCAATGTTTATTGACACAATATGAATTAATCATTTTACGCAGTGCTTTAATGTTCCGACAAACTTAGAGTTCAGGTATGGGCACGGATCTTGAGCGCTGACTTTTTTCTGCGCAGAAGTACTTATCTATTCTGTGGCAGAAGTCAATTTTTGGGTCTAATTACCGGTACGGGCAGAGGTAGGTCATTTCTTTTTGATTACGCGATTGGAGCGTGTCCTCGCCATCAGTCGGGATTGGTTCTTTGCATGCACTTGACACCGAAAACACTTTCGTGCAATTTTATTAGCACCACATTTTTTTTAAATAATTTCCTATTTCTTGTACCTAAGTATGTTACACATAGCTTTTCCTTTCTTCTGAGCCGCATTGAAATTAATGTGAGAGTAGGTATATACCTAATCGCGCTATGCGGAGAAAATTTCTTTAAAAAGGGTTTTATCCCCTTTTTTAAAGAAGATAGCTAACCAGTCTTCTGCTCCACGCCTCTGGAGTTCTCCCACTGTATGTTCTCACACTCTAAATAACCCCGGAAGCTCCCGAAGTACGGGTTTCCCCCTGCTTTCAAGAGCTCCGAAGTTATACCATCCTCACCGGGGACCTTTCCATTCTTAAGTTGTTTGAGTGCCATATCTAAATCTCATCTAGGCTGAAGTCGGGCAGTTCGTCAGTGTAGTGGCGTGTCAGTATTGTACTGGGTTCGGTTGTTGAAGCATGCGAGTCGTACAATCGGCCATAGAAGTCTTCGATCTCAGAAAGGACCTCCGGCTCAAAGATGACTGTTGTGCCATTATTGGTCATGAGCTTCGTCAGATTACCAAAAATTTATATATTATGTTAATCATAAAATAGATATCGATTTATCAGTCATAAATAATCATAAAGTAGGTATCGTCCGTGGATCAAAATTGCTTTTAATTATCAGAGCTATAAGTAGATTTTATTCAACAGTAAATGGGACACACGTTTTCTTCAAACTTTCTAACCGGGAAGTCTCCCGGTTAGAAAGTTTGACGAAAACGTGTGTCCCATTTACTTTACCAGTAATGTACGATGCGCGAGCTTTTTCCAACTCTGTCGCCACAGTACACATAATTACGAGTATATGTAAGGATATATTATGTGTACTGTGCTTTCGCGCTCAAGTATATGTAAGGATATATTATGTGTACTGTGCTTTCGCGCTCAAGATCCGTGCCGACTATTATACTTTATTATAATCTTCTATTTATACCTAAATGTTAAAATGATGTGTTATTAAGAATAATAATAAACACTTTATAACCATAAAAGGAACAAATACAATAACTTATTTTTAAAATACGGCACAATGGGCGGTCAAATCGCGCTAAGAGCGATAAGACCGCGTCATTTTTCTTACTTATAGCATTTTTATACCCGTCATACTTCTACTTCTAAAACTTCTAAAAAAACCGTCAGTAAGCGTAATTCAAAATCATTGGCAGCAGTGTTTTTTGACCATAAACAACTGCATTATTACTTACGTACGTGACAGACTTGTTATTATTTCGTTTCCATGTCAACATCATTCCGTTCTGTATTTTTGATACCTTGTGTTGCTTGGGTTACATTATTGCAATTTCGTAGGGATCTATAATTTTTGATTAATAAAATACTGCCCTCGCTGATAATGTAGCTTACGTGAAAGTTTTTTTTTAAACCAGTTTAGTATTTTTTGAGTTTATTCATTACAAACAAACACACAAAAAATCAAATCATCCCTATTTATAATATTAGTATAGTGTAGATAGCAAAATTTCACTAATTTTGGTAAGGAACAGTAGACGTCAACGAATTCATTAAAATTGTTATTACTGATGTGGTTTTAATTTCAATCTTAAAAGGTTTAAGTTAAATATAATACATAAATAAAATATTGTATAATTATATTATATGACTAGCTGTACCCGCGGCTTTGCCCGCGCGGTCATTTCATTTAAAAGTTAGGTACTCATACGTGTTATTCCAAGACCAAAGTACCTATAATATACTACATTTGTTCAGCCGTCGAATAGTTTTTTATCGATTGCTCGGCATCTAATCATCAGATTAAGATACTAAGTAGCCCAGTTTTTAACTCAAACCCTAAGCTATCCAATAGTGAAAATTGCATTGCGATCGATCAAGTAGTTTTTACTTGATGCGCGAACAAACTTACATACAGACCTTCAGTAGTGACCCGACATGGCCGTGATAGGTTAGAAGACGAAAGCGGGTGCTCGTTAACCTTCGCTAACCTTCGCTCTCGCCTTCGTCTTCTAACTATTCACGGCCAAGTCAGGTTGCCACTGAACACTGTTGGCAGAAATCTATCTGTGTTGCAATAGCAAATAAATAATTAATAGGTTGGTCTAGTGGCTAGTGACCCTGAGAACGAAATCTAAAGGTCGCGGGTTCGAATCCTGCAAGGTGCAATCATTTGTGTGATGAGCAAAAATTTTTGTTTCCGAGTCATGGATGTGATATTCGTATTTATGTACGTTATCTAGTGCCCATATTACAGGGTATCCTAGTTTGGGGCTAGGTAATTGGTATGGAATTGTCCCCAATATATTTATTATTATTTATTAATGTTTGTACAGCCACCAAGACACTTTGTGGAATAGAATAGAATGTGTGAATGAATGTGAATGTGGAGCGCTATTCGAAACTACCTATACCCGATCGCAGCTCGGCCAGTGACGTCATAAATGTTCGAGACCTTTAAGGTGTACTTTCGAAGAATACATTTTCGCTTTCTGGATTTTTAAACATACTCGATGCCAACCATGAACCTCTACAGATTCATGATGCCAACACGGTCTCTGACGTCAAGAGCGTTGTGTACGTAATGTATGTTCGAAATATTATGCAACGACGTCGGCTTTCCTTTAGTTAGTGCATCAGACAGTTCTGTTAGTACAACATGTAAAACATTAAGGATTCTGGCACAGAGTACTATGTATATACTATATACGGAAATAGAGGCCTATCTTCGCGCCCAAAAGGGGTAAAGCTCCAGTGGCGCCTCTGTATTTAGCTAATGGAACTATTGCTTCATGAAAAGTTTTTGTTGAGTGCAAAAGTTTTTAAGGCTATCGGATACGAACCTGGGAATGACGGCACGTCAGTTGGGTACTGACACCACTGTGCCACAAAGGATCTTAAACACTGGCCGAAAATGTAGTGTCCGCATCTGTCTTTTCACTTTGTTTGTAAACAATAAAAAGTGCGAAAAAGTCTTTAAGGCTACTCGCATTTGAACCTGGGTTTGACGGCACGTAAGTCGGGTTCTGACACCATTGCGCCACGAAGGACCTTAGACATAGCTTGAAAATTGGGTGTCCGCTTCTGTCTTTACACTTTGTTTGTAAACCATAATAATTAAAAAACTACCATCTGCAATTACAAAACTTGACGGTTTACTTTAGGAAATTACATAAGCCTTAAAAAAATCAAAGAAAATGTAAAAAAACGCACAAAATATGTAAATGCTTATAAATATTGAGGCAAAACATTCATAGCAGCGCGTGGATTCGATCCATGTGCCTCTGGATGGATGGAAGCGGTGTCTTGCAGGCCAGACACCGCTTCCACTGTGCCACTCTGACTTGTGGCATAGGTGCCGAATTTACGGTACCATTTTATAAACGGATGTGCAATTATTATTCCTTTCAAATTAACATAACTTTAGACTCATATCCAGCAGGAATCCCGTATATTTTCGTGATTCAAAGTATTATTGATTTTAACACATAATATAAACTTTGACTGTGCCAAGTTACATCAAAATCCGTCAGGTATTTTCATCGTAATATGTGTGTTCTTTTTAAATAACTCTCAATCCCTATCCTGCGGGAATTATTGTTTTTTTTCGGGATAAAAAGTATTCTAAATGTTAATCCATAACATAAGCTATGATTGTGCCAAGTTGCATCAAAATCCGTCTGGTAGTTTCTGCGTGATGCGTTTTCAAAGAGACAGACAGACAGACAGACAAAAAATAAAAACATATCCTTTTTGCACTCCATATCGATTTTGAAGTTTATCTCAATTATAATTTTCAAAAAATATTTAATGTACAGATTTAGCCCAGTTACAGTTTTATTATAGTATAGATTATATTATACTGCTATGATTATTGCATTCAAATATGAATTTTTAATATTTTATGGTAATTTTTTTAGAGTAGGTATAAACATTATTTTATCAAATTATTCAATTTAATACAAGTAAAGAAAGGAAAAAACACTTGCTTACGAAGTTATCTGACGCAAAATAAATAACGTTGATATGTTTTGTGTATTAATAAACGTGCGGCTTATCAACAAAATAAATAACGTTGATAAGTTTTGTGTATTAATAAACGTGCGGTTTATCAACAAAATAAATAACGTTGATAAATTTTGTGTATTAATAAACGTGCGGCTTATCAACAAAATAAATAACGTTGATAAGTTTTGTGTATTAATAAACGTGCGGTTTATCAACAAAATAAATAACGTTGATAAATTTTGTGTATTAATAAACGTGCGGCTTATCAACAAAAGTGGTTGTCTCTACTTTTTTCTGATATTGTTTCCACGCCTACTAGTTATCTTTTATGCATTTTTTGCAATTATAGCTTAGCTTTTATTAAAGAATTATTATTATGAAAAGGTTTATATCAACAAATTATCATTGTCGAATTTTTAATCGATTAAAGCAATTGAATATAGATTTAAACATAAAAATATAATATATGTCTAAAATAATTTAACTAACCGTGTCGTGTGAATTCCCACTTGTTCGATTTAATACAGCTAATATATTCTTTTGTTTGTTCCTTTGCTTCAAATCTTACGACACATTTTTACAACTATCTTTTATTTGAATCTCATGAAGCACAGTAATTATTCGTAGTTCATACATTAATTTTTATAAATATCCTTTGTTTGAATATCATGAAGCACAGTAATTATTGGTAGTTCATACATTAATTTTTACAACTATCCTTTGTTTGAATCTCATGAAGCACAGTAATTATTCGTAGTTCATACATTAATTTAGTCTCCGTGACTATACATCATACGATTATTTCAATATTCGTTACTCAATTTAAGTATATTATTGCTATTACTTAAAGTAAGTTACAAACATAGCTATTTTATTTAAAAGCTTTTATTTAACTTCACTTGTATGTATGTATCTGTCTATCTATCTATCTATCTATCTATCTATCTATCTATCTATCTATCTATCTATCTATCTATCTATCTATGTATTTCTGTCTATCCTGGAATGTTGCAACTCAAATTTCGAGCACTTCCCGATTAGCTATCCGGCTGAAACTTTCAGGATAGCTCACAATATGATGATAAAGCATTCTCTTCTTTTTTTTTTTTTTTAAATTACACTTATTTCCTCTATCCATATCAAAAATAAATAGTTAAGAACTTGATACTCTCCCTACGGTTAAGAAGTAAGTTGCCGTCTGTGCCAGATTAAAATTTTGTCAAAAGGGTGAAGCGCCGATAAATATTATTTATCTATATATCTATATACTTATAATAAAACTGTAACGGGTCCAATTCTGTACATTGAAGATATTTTGAAAATTTTATTTGGAACTTACTCTTGATTCGATACTGAAGCCAAAACGGTTTTTTTTTCATTTTTGTCTGGCTGTCTGTCTGTATCTTGGCTAGGCATCACGCCGAAACTACTGAATGAATTTAAATGAAACTTTGTATGATTTGAGTTCATACTACGAGGTAGGACATAGGCTACTTTTCATCCCGAAAAATGAAAGGGTTCCCGCAGGATTGAGGTTTAAAGTTATTTCAAAAAACACTTACTACTCTGAAACTACAGGACGGATTTTGATGCAATTTGGCACAGATATAGTTTATATGATGGGTTAAAATTCTGGATTCTTTTTATCCTGAAAAAATAAAGAGTTCCTGTGGGATAATGTCCCGAATTCTGGAAATTAAAGTTTTTTTTTTTGGTGCCTTTCTATTTTCAATACTAAAGCCAAAACTGTATTTTTTTAAGTTTTGGTCTTCTTTCTGTCTGCACCTTGGAAGTGCATAACGCCGAAAATACTCAATAAATTCAAATGAAATTTGGTATAATTTGAGTTCATACTTCGAGGTAGGACATAGGCTATAAAAGCTAACTTTTTTCATTTTTGTCTGTCTGTCTGTCTGTCTGTCTGTCTGTCTGTCTGTCTGTATCTTGGCTAGGCATCACGCCAAAACTACTGAATGAATTTAAATGAAACTTGGTATGATTTGAGTTCATACTACGAGGTTAGGCTACTTTTCATCCCGAAAAATGAAAAAGTTCCCGCAGGATTGAGGTTTAAAGTTATTTCAAAAAACATTTACTACTCTGAAACTAATATTTAAGTTACTAATATTATTACTGAATACTACCCAAAGAGTTTTATAACAAAATAAAATTTGGTTATTAGTTGTTACGTGATTAATCCACCTGTTTAATTAATGGGAAAAGATAGTTGTTATAATAATGGATGACGCACTAAAATAATATTATTTCTTGGGTAAACATTCCTAGCATAGCTACATGACATATTTAATAATGTCGTAAAGACGTGGGAAATTGTGGAATTCTTGCTAAAATTATGAAAACAGGTAGGTTTGTAACATGTACCATAATTATGTAATGCTTAGTATCTTTTCAGAAGTAGGTGTTTACCACAGAACATTAAAACTTCTAAAGCCCCGCCACAGTTTTAATATTGTTATACTGTGCCCTAGCGAAGCTTTTATAGGTAGCTGTTAGGTGGCCCCTATGAAAATGTTACTAACCTAATGGGTTATTAAAATGGATTGACTAGCTGCGCTCCGCAGTTTCACCCGCGTTCACAAACTCTAATAATGTTGCTAATTAATATCCAATAATAATTAAAAAAAACTCTCTCCTGGTAAATTTCAGTATTTTTTTTGTTGTGTTTAAATATATATATTGTTTTGTTCGTAACTGTACATATTAGACGCTAAAACTCTAATATGTACAGTTACTAACTAACAGTTACTAAGTAACAGAGACTAAAGCACGGAAATTGATTTTTATATAGATAGATAGATAAATAGAAGTCGTTAAGCCATATCAGAGGCCCTCAGGCGGCCTGACAAACTCTGACCACAAGCCAGCCTGCGCCCCGCTGCATTGAGTTGTGGGATTTTCGGGTCAAAATGTAAAAAATAGCCTATTTCCTACCTGACGATGCACACTCTTTCCTTGACCATCAAGATCGGTGTAGGTGTCGCTCGACAAATGTAGGCACACGGATGGACAAGAAGGTATAAAAAAGGTAGATTCTACACCGTCAAATCGAAAGTGAAGCACCCAAGATATTATGCCGATTAGCTCGTACGCATGAGCCTCGCAAATACACCATGCTATGCCGATTGGCCGTCACATCGCGGCAAAATCTCGACCTTGTTAGTCGTGTTCTGTCAAGTTCTCACGGAAAATCTAAAAGAATGCAGACTTTTGTGATGAAACTGTGTCATCGTCATCATCTGCAGCCCGGGTCAGTCCACTGCTAGACATAGGCCTCTCCCAAAGCACACTACTGAGCCAGATTTTCGGCACTCCACCTAGCTGGAGGGCGCCCTACACCGTTTGCCGAGAAGCGGTTTCCACTCAAGAACACGTCTATACCCCAAATAGTGTGTCGACCACAAAACCACAAATTATTTACCCACGCACAACCTTCTTGTCTCCAACCTTCTTGCATATGAGATAGGTCCTGACCTCCAAGTAGGATTTCCTGTATCTAGGGAACCAGGAACTTCTTACGATGACCATGGTCCCGCTTCATCCATACCAATAGGTTACCAATTGGTTAATTCATGAAATTTCTCGTTTTCCTCATGGACCAACCATGAATCAGTCAATATCATAACTTTTACATTATTTTTTTGTACACTTAGTTGTCAAAAAATAGGTACTTCAAATGGATTTACTAAAAACCACTGAACCAATTTTTAACCCCCGAACTTCAACGAGAGGGGTGTTATGAGTTTAGAGTGTGTATGTATTTATCACTGTATCACTGTGTGTATCCGTTTTTCTGACTGTGGCATCGTAGCTCCCAAACGAATGGACCAATTTTGATGCGGTTTTTTCTGTTTGAAACCTGACGTGTTCGAGATTGTTCTTAGCTATAATGTAGGAAGGGAAGGGGGGAGCTGAGAATCATAGCTCCGAAACGAATGGACCGATTTTGATGCGATTACGAAATTGCTAAGAGCGATAAGACTGCCCCAATTATTTAAGTATTTTTTAAATAGTTAATAGTTAGTTAGTATCAATAAAGAGTTTAAATCCGATTGATTCAAACAAAGCCTTATGTATCATGTGTTCATTCATTTAAACACACGTTCATCATGTTATCATCCAACCGCGAGGTTACATTTTAAAACAATAAAAACAAGGAAGGAGAAAATGTAAGGAAAATACTATTTCCTGGTTTTCCCGATTAATTGCCAGTGTCAATGAACTTTAACGAGTAAAATGACTTTTATGATGGGCAGGTAATGAGGTAATAAGTAACTATACTTATTTTATTTCCTACTTATCCTATCTATTCATTTTGTTTGTACATTATGTATATAATTATGTGATACAACTTTCTCTGATTTTGATTAACCTGTGGACGAGTGGGTTTTTGGAGTTCTGAGGCTATTTTTTAAATAAAGAATGATTAAAAGATTTGCCTTACACAACATTTGTATTTGAGGAAGGTAAATGAAACAAAAAACAGAAAAAAAAAATGTACTTAGTTTTGCTTTTATAATTTTTTGCAAAATTTGCAAATATAACCTCAAATATCCCGTACGGGCTACCTATAGCCGTCAGTCTAATACCTTTATTTGGAGTTTGTAGGGTGTGGTTATCGTTGGGTACGTTCGTATTTTTCTGATACGAGAGATATTTTTTTCCTAGAATCGTATCATCAATAACGGTCTCGTCAGTCGAGTAGGATTTCGCTTGATGGTAAATGCTACACCTACGACGCCTGCTCAATAAAGTATTATTGCGCGGTGTACAATAAAATATTATCTATCTATCTAGCTGCAGGGGGCCCTACACTACGTTTGCCGAGCCGCGGTCTTCCCTCCAGAACACGTCAACCCCAACGGTTATCAATCCTTCGACAGATATGACCAACACACTGCCACTTCAGCTTACTAATCCTAAAGTCAATGTCAACAACTTTGGTTCTCTGCCGGATCACCTCATTCCTGACACGATCTTTAAGAGAAAATCCGAGCATAGCCCTTTCCATATTCCACTGATCGACTTTAAATTGGTGGACTAGTCGTACTGTGAGTTTCCACGACTCGGCTCCGTATGTTATAACAGGTAGGACGCACTGGTTGAAGACTTTTGTCTTCAAACTTTGCAGTATTGGCGGCAAGAAGACAGACGAAGTTCCCCAAATGCTGCCCAGCCCAACTGTATTCTTCTGCAGGTCTCTCTCTCTCGAAGATGTTTTTACCTAGTTGCATAGTTTGCCCAAAATAAAGACATACGCCTTAACAACTTCGAGAACGAACAGTTCCGCTAACAGCAATTGGTTCCGGAATAAATGTTCGTTGAACATAACCTTGGGTTTGTCCAAGTTCATCCGGAGACCAATGCGTTGAGACGAATCAGCTAGGCTATCCAACATCCGTTGCAAGAAGATGCATTGATTGAAAGATAAGGCTTTCAAACAATCCATCTTGCCTATCCTCACTTACAGTGCAGTGACATGGCCACTCCGAAAAGAGCACATGCCCAAGTAGCTCAAAGTGCGATGGAACGTGCCATGCTCGGCTTTTCGCTGGTGGACCGAATCCCCGATGTCGAAATCACAAACAATCACGAAGCTGAAATGGGGGGTGGGCCTTGTTCTAGTCTTAAATGTTCTATTTAAGACTAGAACAAGGCAGGTAAGGACGGAGAAGGGCAGCAAGAGAAGGACGGAGATTATAAGACAGACCACCAGCTCGATGGTCAAGCTTCACGCGACGTCATCAAGGTAGCAGGAAGGCAGTGGATTCGCTTCGTGCGCAGAACCTTAAAGAGTGGCGTGCACATGAGGTGGCAGTAGTTTGATTTAGGCTAATATATTGGTTAGGTTAATATATTGTCACTGAATAAATAATAGTAGGTATAGTTAGTAAGTTACGAGTAGTTTCAATTTCAATTACTGATATGTATGTCGGTAATCATCGTATTGTGTAAACCTGTAACGATGTCTTCGATCGATAACAGAAACCTTTTCAAGGAAAATTAACACACACTAATACATAAACACAGGCCCTTGCGCAAACTGTGACGTCACCTCTTTCCTCGATGGTTCGATAAGACGATAAGCCGATAGTCAATTAACTTGAGAAAGTAAGATAGCTATCGAAATGTACGAGAATAATATAAGTGTATTTGGGTTAGTATAATCGGGTCCATGAAACCTATGTTCTCGTTTAAAACATGTTCATACATTATGATCCGTGGGTCTATTAAGCAAAATTAAATAAGAATAATAATTATAGTCGCTCACTCTTGACGAAATTTAAATCTGGTACAGACAGCAACTAAATTCTAAAAATAAAAACAGACTGTTTTTTTTTTAAATACTATTTATTTATTCTTGATAGGAAGTTAGATAACTATGTTTGTGAATAAGTCTTAGTGATAAGTTAACCTTAAATTAAACACAATGAAAACAACTATTTAAAATATTACTAAATTAGTCTTAACAGAATATGTGATATAAACACTAATTTAAAAAAAAACTTTGTCGATCAGTCATAATTATAGGTTACAATAGTCACTACATTATACATGTATAGACAATAAGATAATTCATTAAAAAAAATGTTACCCATTGATACTTTGTAATTTTTTAACTAGGTTCATAAATGAATATTTACCTTAATAAGTATCTTATTATTGTAGTAGACAGAACAGACCTTGGCTTACAAATCTCGATATTAAATATATTTTTAGTAATTGAATCGACATTGACGACATTGTAGCCATCGCAGGAAGTCGGTGGATGGAAGTGGCACAAGATCGCTCGTGATGGCGCTCTTTGGGGAAGGCCTATGTTCAGCAGTGGACTTCAAAAGGCTGATGATGATGATGTTTGATAAGCCAAGAAGAAAACATAACATAACATAAGTACACCTGAGTAAAGAATTATCTATTTCCGTTTCAATAATTTCGTTTGTCCTTGTACATTTAATATAAAATATTTTGCAGCTGCACAGATAACACTAATTATTTATTAATTTCAAGAAGATGACAGACAGATTTGACACTGATATCGTCTTATCATTTAATAAATCCATGTGCAACTGAGGGTAGATAATTCGATGCGCCAAAATTATCTATCCATTTGATAAGGATCTTTGAATCAGTGCAGTATATTTGTTTTTTCCGCAGCTATTCGTGCTTGAAAGATAAATAAGATATTGGTGTATCTTAATTGATAAATAAGCAGAAAATATACGAGTAGAACTGTAATTGTACTTGATAATTCGTGAATCGTAGATTGGTAGCCCAAATTTTAAATTCTTGCATAATTTATTGTTTTGCTTATCTATGAAAAATATATAATGTATTGGTTTATAATATTTTTCTCATACTAACGGTGACCGTGCTTTCTGTGTACAATTGTATCGTTCGAGGATAATTCGGCGAACTGTAGAGGAATCATTATCACCCTCCACCGTAATTTTAATCAAAATTGCTAGTATTTTTCGAGAAAGCGATTATAAGTATATTTATATATATACTCACATGAAATGAATAATTAATCGTTTGTTGTATAAGATTTATTTACGTTCATATTCATGTAAATATCTATATATAATTACCTAGTAGTTAAATTTATGTATACACACCTCGTCTATAAGTACCTAGATATATTTACGTTTATTATATGTATAAAAATGTATTGTGTTGGTAACATTATTTACTGTAGATTACTGCGCAAGAGCAGCGATAAATACAAGATATATAGAGTGCATTGACAATAGTCAATGATAATAACTTTGAGTGTATGTACAATAGAACATAAATTAATCGTATTATGATTGAATGTGTATCTATATACTGTACTAGATGTACCCGCGGCTTCGCACGCGTGGTCATTTCTCTAGGTTAAAAGTACTCTATGTACTATTCCAAGACCTAAAATATCAATATACCAACATATGAAAAAAAAACCTTCAGCCATCAAAAAGTTTTTATGATTGCTCGGCTTCTACTCATGGGATTGAGTACCAAGTACACCAGTTTTTAAGTCAAACCCTAAGCTATCCAACAGTGAAAACTACTTTGCAATCGGTCCAGTAGTTTTTACGTGATTCGTGAACAAACATATAGACAATCAGACAGACACGAATTTTATAAATATTATATTCTTGTTCAGTTGCTTATTTTAAGTACCCTAGACCATTTTTTTTATTATCTTCTTTATACTGACTTTTTCGTTCCTATTGCATTATTATAAGTATAGAGATAGATAGATAGATAGATAGATAGATAATTCTTTTTATTTTTCAATCTAATGGAAATGAAAATGAAAATTCGAATAATAAAAACTAAAACACACGCAATGAATTGAATAAAATGTTTTGAGCTCAATCTCGATGGGTTTACTAGTCATTCAAGGGTTCCGTGACCTCCAGCTCCATCATCAGACCAGCACCATGGCGCCATATTATTGATTGTCGCATCGGAATTACATAAACCCTTTCACCCATACCCGTGGAAGTGAACAGGGAATTGAGTATGATATTGGGCAGCGCAAGAGAATACTTACAAATACATACACCCGTCATTCTACTGCGCCCTGGCTAGCGGCGGCGGCGCTCCCTTCGTTCGCAGTTTTTGTGCGGAAGTCAAGGACTGGCTATGCGAACGACTCCCCATAAAAAAAGTCATCGTCATCATCAGCCCGTATTCTTCCACTGAACGGTCTCGTAGTGAACACCACTGAGCACGGCTCTCCTCATCCAGTCGCTGCCAGCCGCCGCTAGTAAGACTTTGAAAACAACAGTTCACTCTCGTGTTCGCGGAAAATTTGAAGACGCATCGATTAACTCACCGCCAATTGTGAACACGGGGTTGTAAGGGTCCTGATCGTCGACTTTCTCTGCGGGCTTGATAACATCGGGTGCTCCGACCATTCCTGGAACAATACATAGTTGGTTATTTTTGACAGTAAATACTTTCATCGATTCTTCTAAAACAGTGCCGTGACATATTGACTGACAGGCAACACACAGCCACCCGGTTGAAATTTGGAGGAAATATTCCTTGAGTACCCTAGGGCTGCAGTTGCACTAAGGAAGGATATTATGAAATTCCTTCCCTAAGGCGGAGAACGGGGGTGGCAAATAATGCACGCGGGCAAAGCTGCGGGATGCAGCTAGTTAAATATAAATACTGCTACTGAATACAGCTAACTAATTTGATTACTGTACAAAATGGTGTGACAACCTTTTTGCCTCATTTTAGTAAAAAGTTGTCGCCTCCAGGTTTGGCAGTAATTCAACTAAATGGTATTAATTTTCTAAAGGAAAAATTGTATCATGGATGGGGCTCGAACCCGCATCATTCTGTGCCTCTGCGCAGCACATGCCTTTAACCAATTCGGCTACCGTGGCATGGTGCCGCGCAGAGGCAGGGAATGATGCGGATTTGATCCCCGTCCGAGGTCCAAATGGTTCCTTTAGAAAATTATTTCATATTTTCGATAAGCAGGCATTAAAATGGTATTAACTTAATAGTTAATGCTAGTTTCTCTACTGCTAAAGTACCGAAGCCTAAAAAGTGAAAAAAGGCAGAAAACAAATTCGGTCACGTTTGGCCCAGTTACTGCCCGACACAGTTTCGTATTACAAAATGGGCCCTTCGTAAAGAGATTGCATTGAAATATGTACTACATTTGTTTACAAAAAAATGTATGTCAAGCAAATAAAAGTATACATTGAGATTATAAAAATAACCTATCATGTGAATCAAGCCAATAAAACACTTTCTTGCGCTTAAAGATAAATATAGTTTATTTGTTAAATAGACATATCATTCAGGCCTTCATATAAACATAGAGATATCTATGTACAGGCATTGCAAGCGTTTTTATTTATATATTTTTTCTGTTCTTTTGTGTTAGGTATCTTTTTAGTTACGAATCATCAGTTCATTATGAAAAATATGTAGAACACATTTAAACAAAATAAGTGTTATCCGTTTATTCTACCGAGTTTCGATTTTTCACTTTAAAATTAATCATTTTGATTAATTCTATTACATAGGTATCAAATGTACAGTTTTAGATTGAAAGCATAGCACTTTTTTCGAAACTACCCAGTAGGTAAATAGAAAAAAATATGAAACACTATTGAAATACATACCACATTTCACAAAAATAAACCAAAAAAAATATTGGTCTTATCGTTCAGAGACATCTCGTGTCGTTTGTCTAATCGTTTTTTTTTGACTGTATCTTTAAAGTAAAGGCAATGAAATTAGAAGAAAACACACAAATGTAATTAATATCAAAGTACCAAAACAGAGACAAACTCGACGAGAGGTGATGCAACGTAGAAAAAATATAAACCATGTACATATTCAAGTCATAAATAAATGGTCAAATGTAACTAACTGCCAATTGTTTTAGTATAATAAGAAATACCTAACAAATAAGTTTTTTAAGTATTTAAATTGCAGAAGCGCATAAATTAATATATTTATTATTAGTATAACATAGATCGATAAAATAGCAATAGAATAGATTATGGTATTCATCATTGTGGTTCACATACAATGAATTCGAACAACTTTAGTTATGAACTCTATACATCCATTGTGTTGCTAAAATGAAATGTTTTTTTATAATTCTAATGTGGTAAATTACAATAATGAATTTTGAATGCATGAATTTTTCGATCACTAACAGCAGTGAAATCCTGTAAAAATCGATTCGCAATAATAAATAGATTGTGGAGTGTTTAATTTAAATGAATAACCTAAGTCCAAAGGTTGACTGGAAGAGATCGCTTTTAGCGATAACTCCGCCCGTTGTACTTTAGTTATAAGATTGTTTCTATTTGCTGTATTGTTTTTGAAAACTGGTGTACAATAAAGTATTATCTATCTATCTAAGTAACCAATTAATTAAAACTCGGAATTTTCATGATGTTCAAAGGGCACCCATCTACAATGTAACTCAGTATTTTCCGAAGCGCTATGACCAATCATGATTTGTCCCTGTTAGTCACGTGCATCTTGACATTGTCCTCATTAGCAATCAATATCAAGTGGATAATACGCCAGCAGGGCCCTGTTTCATAAAACTTACAATTATAGTTTACAATTACAATTTAGTGTACATTGATGCATATGTTAGAGTATTACGTGTAAATATGAATTTTGCTAGAAGATAAACTTCAGTGCACACTAAATTGTAATAGTAAACTACAATTGTAAGTTTTATGAAACAGGGCCCTGCACTCTCTACAAGTCCCGCTTATCAGAGACTATAGAAACGAGGGTACGCAACTACGCAGCAATGTTGTTGTAATTTCCAGGAAAGATATTTATCTACTCCAGCAAGCGAGGTCTCCAGATCAATTTGGACGATGTTTATGTATATATATGTTTTTAATGCTAAAATGGACTACCTTTTGACAAAATGTCACTTGCCAGTAATCGACAATGCCTTTATATAATCAAATAACGATGCATTATAAGATGGAGCACATTATTGTGAGATGCTCATTCACTCTTGACCGAGATTAAGATTATAATTATGTTAAGATACTCTCAGAAAATAAGACAAATAACTAGCTTAAAAGCAAAAAAACACGCCTGCCCCAAAAAAGAGCTTTTGCCAATAAATTATATACTGTTGGAATGTGCTTATCAAGGCGTTCAATTTGATACCCATATTTTAAAACACGGAGTTTTTTTTTATTAAAAAAATTGTTGCGAACTCGGCAGTATAGAAAAAAAAACCTATGTTACTCGGGGGGATGTAAGGATTCTAACGATATCCCATACGTCTAAATCTGTTCAGGCATTTAAAAGTTATGGTGGAATAAAGAATCACAAACATACTAAAAACATTACACACCTTTTTTTGGGCAGTCGTGTAAAAATTGGCAATATTGGATGGTAATGATGATGACAATAAAGACTATTCATCTATTTATATTATAGCACCACTGCTACAGGGCAGGTGGCGCGATTTGGTACACCACAAATTAAATTAGTTTAGACATACGAGTAAGTCAAAATTTTAAATAAAGTGCTTCTGGTAACAAAATCGACAGACGAAGCAATTCGAGTTCAAGGACCTTGACAGCACTGAATTTGAGTTGTCATAGATCACATAGTACTTATCGACCGGCATCCTTGTCAGAAACATGTGTTTAGTCAAGCTAGAGCGGCTGCATGTAGCCATCGAGAAAATTATAGTCAACGTTCTACTAAATTGTAGTAATATTGTGACGTCACAAAATGAAAAAGCCTGAAAAAAAATGTTTGGTAACGTGAATGTATATTTTTTCACTTTGATATACAGAAACGTAAGAAATCTATTTAATGAGTATGTAGTAAATGGTATAACAGAACGGGGGCACTCTCTCTGATACCTATAACATTATTAGTCTTAAAATCTTTTTGTATGCACCTTCTGTACTAACTTTGACATTGTAAATTTTTATAGGTTGCTATTAGCAATAAATTCTTTGTTGACCTCAAAAACCATATCTCCATTCTAGTTTCTACGATCGATGGTGCATAATCCGCTAGAGTTATGTAAACCGAGTCATACTGAAGCCGAACGTATGTACAAAGTCAGGGACGATGCAAATACCTGGTTCCAAGGTGCCAATTACGCCAAGAATAAAATGACGGTGCCATTTTGAAAATTAATATTTGGTACCATATATAACTGCTAAAATCTTTTTGAAGCTTGTAAGGTTTAATTATACCTGAATTCTGTATTCATTTGCCAAAATTAAATAGAAAAATGCCATGCCGATTTTTACCTTCTAACGCCCACATTAGCAGAGTAAGAAGAAGGCTAACATATTATGTAATCACACCAATAGGCTCTACTTTACGACTTTTGTTAGATTAGCCGTTCATACATAGGTAACGGTTTTGGCAGAGATATGAAATCGAAAAGTGAATGACCCAAGATATGACAATCCGCTCGTACGAACAAGCCTGAGCACACATTTTCACTATGTTATGCACATCGGCCGCCACATCGCAGCAAGATCTCGGCCTTGTTACTTGTTTTTTGATGACATTGCGATCAACCACGAAAATTACTTATCCGCTCACGCACAAATATGCAATCGCCATTTGCTATGCTTCATTCGTTTGTTTAGCGGTGTAGAGTCCATCTTTTCTAAAACCTTCTTGCTTACCATTATACTTTTGTTTATCACGCTGACTTCACTTCAACCACGGTAGTTATAGAAGAAGTATCTGAAGTGTTGTACTAGTAGAGTATCAGTAGAGTATTCCATGGCACCTTTGTGATCTACTCCACATTGAAATGATAGTGTTCAATAAGAGATTAAATCTATCTTACTATCTAAAGGCCCTTGAACTGCCCCTGGTCATAGAATGATTAATAGTAATACAACCCTGGCCTTCATTGAGGCGAAGGCTGAAGTGAAGGCTACACTAAAAATAAACACTAGTTAATGGCGTTAGTTCTTAGCTATGTAACTATAGCTCATAGATGTAGGTACTGAATTATTAATGTTTTAAAGCATTTCGCTCTTCGAACAAACAATCAATAGAAACGCTGATTGGTCCAAATTTATATAGAGAGCTAAACATTGGATATTCATCAAAACTCTTTGTAAATTCCTGACAAAAAGTGCTTATTTAAACTCCAACTCTATTTTATTGTAAACTAGCTGCGGCCGCGGCTTTGCTCGCGTGGTTCATTTAACTGGGTTAAAAGTATATGTTATTTTAGGATCAAAAGTACCGTTATAGTATAATATACTACATTTCATCAAAATTCATTCAGCCTTCAAATGTTTTTTTAGCTTTTACGTGATGCGCGAACATACAGATAGATAGACACCATTAAAAAAAACTTGTTCATTACCACAATTAAAGTCGCCTAGACCATTATTTTAAATTATCTTCATTGTACAGACTTTTTCTTACGTGCTGCTTTAATATAAGTAAAAGTTAAACAACATAAAATAGCACTTTTACAAAAAACTTAATATCTTTTGAACAAGGGGAGAAAAAACATATTTCATTTTTTTTATAAATAGACCAAATCAATAAACATAATCGTAATTAAGAAAACCAACTATACTTTGAGTTTGAAAATTAAATTTCGTATTCATATGCCGTTTCCGAGTTAAGTCACGCGAAAGAAAAGGAAAAACCTTTTCCTGCCTCTTCACTAATTTTATTATTGTCATTTTTTTATGTCTCTTTACAGAAATTATTATCATCATCATCATCATCAGCCTATACCTGCCCACTGCTGGACGTAGGCCTCTCGTAATGCACGCCACTGAGCTCGCTCTTCAGCTCTCCGCATCCATTTTCTTCCAGCCGCTTTTCGCAGGTCGTCACCTGGCCACAAGGCGTCCTACACCACGTTTGCCTAAACGTGGTCTCCACTCGAGATCTCGTCTACCCCAACGGTTATCGGTTCTTCGGGAAATGTGACCAGCCAACTGGCACTTTAGCTATGTCGGTTACCTTGGTTCGGCGTCGGATATCTTCATTACGAATCTTATCCTTCAGAGAAACACCAAGCATAGCTCTCTCCATAGCTCGCTGAGCGATCTTAAATTTGTGGACTAGTTTGACCATGAGTGTCCACGTTTCGGCTCCGTAGGTCTAGGTCTAGGTCTATGACTGGTAGGACGCACTGATTGAAGACTTTTGTCTTCAGGCACTGCGGTATGGACGACGAGAAGACTTGACGAAGTCTGCCGAATGCTGCCCAACCCAGCTGAATTCTACTGTTGGCTTCCTTCTCAAAGTTGTTCTTACATAATTGCAATATTTTCCCAAGGAAAATATATAACAAAAAATACTATTATAACAAACACTTACTTTTTGCATAAACATAGTGCCAGTGAGATGTTCCACAATTAACAAAATTGGGATAAAAATAATAACAGTACAATGACTACTATACAATTTTAGAAACTAGGCTTGTCCAGTCCCCACAAGCAGCACCCGTTCACGAGTATGACTTCATTTACCAGCCATCACCCCCTCAACCATTTAAGCCTAAGCTAAAGTTTTTAAATCGTCGATATTCACCACGTGTAGAGACGTCTAAGGCACGTCGTACCATGTAAAGTTACAGCACGTGTACAATTGTACATTTCCGATTAAAAACTGCAAGTCTAAACGACCTCTAAACCTAATTGTGAGTAAAGGCCATCCCGTAAGGAAATACGCGGTCACGTCTTACATTAGTGCTAAAAAAAGATTTTTCTACATACATCATTCCTTACATACATTATTGTATTTTGTCATTTGCATCGCCTCTACTATCTACAGCGGCTATATTATATAGGGGAGATAGATAGATAGATAGATAACTCTTTATTGCACTAAAGAAACTTAAATTATGGCACATTAACAATGACCTTAAAATAGCCATCCAATAATAATAAATATGGATATAATTAATATGGAGGTGTGGGCGGAGGGGAAAGGGGATTTGACCTTATTGTATCTACATAAATTTAGTTTTATTTTGACACAAGCAAAACTGAAGTGTTCACGGAGACGCGAGTTGACACTTTTAATGCAATTCAGAGAAAATGTATCGCATCTTTCATGTGCAGAGTTGACAGGTGAGATAAACGATATTGTAATCATTGAGGTCTGTCAGAAAGACTTATTTAAACGTACATCAACATAAAGACCTAAAATTAACACGTAAAATAAACTAAAACTTAATTTAAAAATATTGAGATTTATTTTACAATTTATGTGTAATTTTAAGTTTCAATATGGACTGTCTGCAATTAAGAATTTATTATTGACCGAGCGAACGCGAAGCGCGAGTGAAGCGTCTCCGTTTCAGCTTGGGCGAAAATTCTTTCGTATGTCCGAGTGTTCGAATGTCCGACTGTTCTCCTCTACAGGTCGCATTTCTCAACCGAACTAGACAAAACTTGGTATAACGTGTTTTTAGAATTTTTAATCGTCGGGGGATTTTTTATTGTGGGGTACTTCCCCCAAAACAGGAGTAAAAAGGGGCTGTAGCCCCCTTTTATTTAATTTAATTATGGCTGGCTGCCTTATTAGATCCGATTTTGATGTTTTTTTTTATTTGAAAAATAGTAACTTTAAATTGGTATCTTAAAAAATTGGAGAAGATCTGATGAGGATCTTCAGCGTGATGAGCAGAATAGCTCCTTAAAATGCAGTAAATTGCTCATTTTAGGTTTCTACCAGTGGAATCAGCCCTTTACCTACTAGGTAGGGATTGATGGAGCACCTTGGTTATTAATGTTAGGTTTACAATTAGGTAACTAGATGGCGCTACTGTGCACCACTAGATTGTTTGCAAAAAAGTTTGTGCTCGCGAGGTCTACAGCTCACAGAGCCACTAGTTATTATTATTAAAAAACATAACTATATAATGACTTACTACTTGTTATCTGTACCTATTACCTATAAACATACCTTGATATACTGACTAACAAACAACGCATACAGCCCTAAACCTGTGGAGGAGGAAATATTCTTGAAGTATTCTAACACTTAACGGGGGTGGCAAAGATTACACGAGGGTAAAGTTGCGGGGCGCAGCTAGCAATATGTATGTTTTGCTACATAATAAACCAATTTCATTGCTAATCCCAAAATATAATAACCTTAGAAGATATAAACAGATAACGGATCGAAACGGATGACTCTGGAAATTATAATATATCGTGTGCAGAGCAGTTATCTAAGTTGCACTATTGATCCTTTAGGCTATCACCGCTCTAAAAGCGAATATCCTTGTAAGATGACAGCGGAAATTCGTATCGATATCAGCTGGTAATGTTATCGATATTTCTGGGAATACCGATACGATTTCCCGCTGTCATCTTACAAGGATATTCGCTTTTAGAGCGGTGGTAGCCTAAAGGATCAACAGCGATACCGGGTCTTAGGCTTCCGCACCTATGACTTTTCTAAGTTATGTGCGGTTTTCCAATACTCCGTGCTTCGGAGGGTACTGTCTGAACCCGGCTGTTATTATTTAATAGCATTCAGTAAGCCATGTCAGAGGCCCTCGGACTGCCTGACAAACTCTGAAACCAGAGGTCAGCACTAACTCATTCGACAAACAAACAAACAATCTGCTTTTTGATCCGAGTATACATGGTTCTTACTGGAAACAAGTTGCGAACATCTGGACATTACCCACATCAAAGAAAATATACAACTACATACAATAGGTAAAAAAAATATGAAATCAATATTTGAAATGGGATAATTGCCATGTACTCTCTTGATTTGAGTTTCTAATTTTGTTTAGTGGTGTCAAAACTTCTATTCTATTAGGATTTTAGGATCCTGACATATCCAAAGGCAACATTACAAAACTTTTGATTACCGAGACGAAATGCCTACTGTAATGTTTATCAAGAAGCATAACAATCAAAATTAAGTTTAGCGCTGTCGCAACGCTGCGGTCCGCTGCTCGCAGTTGCTTGCAACACTTGCTTTCATAATGCAATGCTGTGTGTGTGATCTATTGTAAGGAATTTAGCATGAGCTTATTTTGAGGTTTTTATAAATGGGTTTCAAGCGAAGATAGGATCTTTTAATTTTTTAACAAACTTCAATTAAATTGGTTTTCTTTTTTTTGTTGGTTGATACGCCAAAATTGTTGTTAAAAAGGTAACTTTATAATCGCATTTTTTTTGTGGTGTATCTACATTTTTACGGTTTTTGGAATTTTCCCTTTGCTTGTGCAAGACATTAACATAAGACGTAGCATTTTGCCAAAATTCATGATTCTAGGTCAACGGGAATTACCCTACAGGTTTTGATTCCCTTGCGAGTAGATAAAACAAAAATTTCTGTAGAAGCCGGATAGCGGACGTACCTTTATCGATGTTTCTGATTCTGTAGAACTTCAAAGGTATAGTCATCCAGAACTTCTTGTACGTATGTTTTCCTGATAATTCTAGGACAAACAACTTCGCGTGGGAGTTAACTGCATGCGGTTTACTGCCGTTTTGTCGCTGGCATGTGTTTATTTTAATAGATTCAAAAAAGTGTTTACGGTCCATAATCCATATTCCAACAGGGAACCCTCATATCGGCCAGTCCATCCGTCTGTCCGTCCGTTCCAGTGTGTAACAGAAACATAACTTCAGAGCTATAAATTGTGCATGTTTGACACTTCAAAAGAAATTCATATTAAAAAAACATTTTCCTTTTTAGGCTTACCTCTCCATAAATAAAGTGTGTCCTAGAATGGAGGAATCAAACTTTTTAGCGAACCCAACATATTACATAATATTAACTTTTTTTTTTTCTAAAATAGCTATAAGTACGAAAAAGTCTGTACAAAGAAGATAATAAAAAAATGTCTAGAGTACTTAAAATAAGCTACTGAATAAGTTTTTTTTTAATCTTTCTGTCTGTCAATTAGTCTGTATCATAAAATATTACCTGCATTTACTTAGATTATCGTTTCAAAGGTATATATTATAAATGATGAAATAATTACAATGATACTAATTATGGCTTTATATAAACTTTAGAGTATTATATTTATAATGTAAGAATTAATTAATAATCAGCCATAAGCGGTAGTCTATCTATACTTATAATGTTCGAGCTTCGGAGGGCACGTTAAGCTTCCTTCTGTTATTGATTAATAGCAGACGTTAAGCCATGTCAGAGGCCCTCGGATGGCCTGACAAACCTTGACACCAGAGGCCAGCACTACCTCATACGACAAACAAACAAACAAACAACAATGAAGCAATAAGTACGAAAAAGTCTGTACAAAGAAGAGAAATAAAATAATAATGGTCTAGCTAGGTACTTATAATAATCTACTAGATATATTTTTTTTAATCGTGCCTGTATGTTTGTTTGTTCATGCATTATTTAAAAACTACTGGACCGATTGCGATGCGGTTTTCACTGTTGGATAGCTTAGAGTTTGACTTAAAAAGTGGGGTACTTGGTCGTAACTCAATTCGATGAGAAGAAGCCGAGCAATCGATAAAAATATTTTTGACAGCTGAAGGAATTTTGATCAAATGTACTCGTATGTTGTATATTGGTATTTTAGGTCTTGGAATAGCACATAGAGTACTTTTAACCTAGAGAAATGACCACGCGTGTGAAGCTGTGAAAACATCAAAATTGGCTCAGTACCTAGTTTTTTAGTGAATCCATTTTGGCTTACTCTTCTTTCTTTTCAATCTTTTGATTCAATTAATAGTGTATTTAAGTTAGATTAATATTCAACCAAAGTGAAAAGGGTTTTAAAATAGAAAAGTGAAAACGCATACACGTAATAAACATAATTACCACATAATTAAAATAATCACGGTGTTTATAATTACGGAAGACGGAGCCGTAAAACAATTACATTTGTTTGATATTATGTGAATATAATAAACATGGAATGTACTTGTTATAATTCTGATGTTGAATGATAATTAATTTAACTTTAATTATAACCTTCTTAGACAAGATTTCGTAACCTTTGTTTAATCATCACTCATTATGTATACGTACCCTATGTATGTGGCTTTACTAGATGTGCCATTTTACCACGTTTTCATTAAGTCACTTTCTTGTTTGTCTTTCTGTCTATAGTTCCGGGTGGAATCTTGCAATTCAAATTTCAAGCACTTCCCGATTAGCTATCCGGCTAAAACTTTCAGGGTAGCTCACAAACCGATGACAATGCATTCTATAACATTGAAACATTAGACTCGGGTCGAAGACCGTCGAGAATTAGAGAAGTTAAACACTTTCAGCAGATTTAGTCCGCTTACACCCAGCATAAACAAGAAACTGAGAGCATGAGAAGTAAACAATGGTTTTATAATGACGAGTTTAAAAACATATACAATGCTATATTCGTGTCGTGAAATTTATAATAGCTACACCTAAATGTGTCTAGGAAGCTATTTACCAGAATCTCTCAAATTATGTGCTTATGTCGTAAAACTGATATAAAAATAATCTACTGGATATAAGACAAATATTACTCAATCTTTTTATTAAAAGCAAATCCTTGGAAAAAATAAAAATGAGTTATTTGCTTCACTTTACTGTATTTACCTAGACTGCTAGTCTACGTTGATACAACAAAGATATAAAGATTATATACTGTGTGTGTTACATGCGTATTATTATAATTTCTGACATTATAAAATATATATAAAAAAAATTGAGAACATTACATCCCCGTAGAGTTTCTTGGTGCTCTCTTCTCTAACGGGCGTATTTTCGAAGCACCGGTAGAGTCAGAAGGGTATTTATTTTTTCTGTGTGAGATTTAAATTTGAGTCGACACATGTAAGGGTAAGTTCCTTTTCAAACTTAAAGCACACTTAGTTTTCGTAATTGTATTATTTCATCTATTTATAATAATTTATGCTTTTCTCTTTGATCGTGAGATGTAGACGTCTTATTTTTACTTGGAAAGTTGCTATTATTTTGTCTATTCACAATAAATACTTTGACTTTGTGGGTCAGGGTGTTTGTAGGTTCGTGTGGTTTTGTATGAATGTGGAGTGTGAGCATGTTGTGTATGTGTGGTGTGTATTAAGTATTTTTGCATTTCCTGAACGTGTTGTAGTCGCTATTACGGCCGCGACTCAAAATGGAATCTCTTGGGAAATGTAAATGTAATTTTACATAAGACTATCTTCTACTATATAAGTACAAATTACTGTTTGTTTGTTACCGACCCCAAATAATAGAAGTAGAGAGATAATGGTGTGTTTGTTTGTTCGTTCGTATTTTATACGTTCGCATATCGTTTACCCGATTGAGTTGAAACTTTGGTACAGTTGTTGTTGGCACTTGTGTGAAAGTTTCTGACAAAAAAGAAAGAAAAAATAATGAAGGTTTAAAATACTGTATGTCTATATATAAGAAATACATAAATAAAATAAAAAATAAGGTGTATTGCAACGCTAGGCAATAGATAAAATAAATGAATATAAATAAATATGAAAATTCATGGTGTCGTCGTATTCAGTCGGCCATTTACGCGTTGTGCTAATTTTTTATCTCAATTAGCGTTTTTTCTTTTCAACCGTTATATTTACTAATGTGTATAAGTTCAAGTAGCACACGACAAACATTAATAATTGTCAAAAATTGTAAAAAAAAAAACACAAATAACTCCACCAAAAAAAAAATTGTACCTTTTTAAAATTTACGAGAGAGACTTCATTAATTAGCATACTCACACAAATACAAACTAAAAAAACTGTAGGAAAATATTCGGTCTGTACTATTCATAATTCATTATGTAAGTAATAATAAGTTAACTAACAATAAATTCATAGTAAAAAAACATGTGATTTATTGATTTGCTAACTAAAGTAACATAACGTAAAATATCAGTCTTTGGCCATAATTAAGTAGGTATGTTTTTACAGAAAACTTCACTCACGTTACACAGAATCAACTTTATGTACTTACCTACAATAATTGTACTTCTAACTACAATTTACACTATTATATTTTGTTACAAATATGAATGAATTTATTTATTTTTAATTTTTCTTCCGCTTCCAGGTTGACTGTTTGAAAATGCTCCTTAGTATTAAATAACGTAAAAACTACTGAACTGATTGAGAAGCAATTCACTGTTGGATAGCTTAGGGTTTGACTTAAAAACTGGTGTACTTGGTATCTCAATCCGATCAGTAGAAGCCGAGCAATCGATAAAAACTTATTGACGGTTGAAGGAATTTTGACCAAATGTTGGTATATTGGTATTTTTAATTTTGGAATAGTACATAGAGTGCTTTTAACCTAGAGAAATGACCACGTCACGGGCGTAGCTAGTAAATAAAAAAATGAACTTATAGAATACGGAATGCGGGTCAAACCTGGATCCGATTGGCACAGGACCGAGGCGAAAGGCATGGTAAAAGAGAGGCCATTCCGCCGTACATAGCAGAGGGATTAGAAAGGCTGTGTACTATGTTTAATATAATAATGATGAATATATTTTAAAGGTAGTTCACTTTAAACCGCAGATTAATTGATTTAAAAAACGATTAAAAAAAGGTAGGTACAAACAACTCTATTTCGGGAATATCACGAAAAAAGGAATGTGGGAAGAAACATCTCACATTACAGCGTTTGACTGTTTTTTGCCTGATGTCTTTAAAATCACACCGAAACATACACCCGTTGGGTATGTACCTCCCCACCCAAGACAGAAACATGAACCGTAAAGAAAAGGTCTATATCGTCTCGTCTTTTATAGCTCTGTAACTATAAGCTCCAGAAATCAACATCTGGTGTCATTTTTTAGCTTATATAGTCAGCTCGGTAAAACTATGGGCAGATCCGTAGGGCAGAGCTGCTATTATTTCACTGATAGAACGCTACACTATTCCAGATGGACACTTTTTCCCCGGAAAAATGCAAAGCGGGATAACGTGAAAACTACGGGCAGAGCCGTATAATAAAAAAAATGCTTAATATTTTTTGACAATTACATACAGACAGACAATAAGTTGGTAGTTAATGCATCTATATATATAAGTTTGATGTATTTCTTAGGAACTTCGAAATAGGTGGGTTTTAATGACAGCATGATTCACGAGTTATCTACCCATTTTTTTTTGTTAACCGTCAAATTAGCAATCAAGACTAGGCTATTTTTGGACTGCGTTAACTGTTTACGACTTGATGCTGTTTGATTTTAAGACAATTTTGCCAAATAGACTTTTGCGGGTCATAAAAAGATGAATCATTAACTTTTTTTAATTTTAACAGCGCACGTTTTGTGGGTTCATCCTAGGTCAGAAACATGTTCTTTGAAATGTTTAATTATAGGTTTCAAGCATGGGAAAAGAGGGGAAATTTGATCAAAAGCTGTCGGGGTTGAACTTGGGAAATCCCGTTTTATGACTTTGTTTCGCTTGCCTATACTCGTGTTCATTTACGAACACTTTATCCACCCAGCATTGTCAATTAAATATTACAATATTTAAATAAATATTTTCATCCCATATATTCGAAAAACGCCGATTGGTTCCTCTAAAAGTGCGAGCAAAGTGGACAGAGAGCAATTCGTTCCATATACAATATGAAATCCCGCGATTCTCTGAGAGAAAGTTTTAAAGAGATCAATATTCTTACAGTGGCTTGTCAATATATATAAATGAAAATATAATGTATGTTCGGAAGAATATCGATACCTTTGTTAAAAATAGGGATGTTCATAATTTTAATGCTATAAGTAAAAATAAACTGAAAGTGTCTGGATTTCGGTTAAAGAAAGTGAGTGGTTCATATATGGGGAACTGTATACGTTTTTTTAATAAGTTACCTGACGGCATTGATCAATTATCATTGCATAGGTTTAAAAGTTTTGTTAAAGTAGATAAATCTCACAAAGAAAGCATATTACGTCTCCAAGCTCCATGATAATAAAAAGTGAACTTCGATGTTTACGTTAAGTGAATAAAATGTTCTAAGTACTTTGTGAGATGTCTCATGACTACAACATGTCATGAGATCATGACATGATGTCACGTTGTTTTATACAAAATATCTAGTTAGAATTTTTACTTAATTTTTTCCAGTTTGACTGTTTGATGATTGTGAGACATCTCATTGTCACTTTTATGTTTGTAATTTACATTATGTTTTATCATATAAGCTCTGACATTTGAATAAATTATAAAGACGTAACAAATATGGAAAAAAACAAATCCCCGTAGAGTTTCATGGTGCTTTCTTCTCTAACGGGCGTATTTCCGACGCACCGGTAGAGTCAGAAGGGCGTTTCTTTTTCCAGTGTGAGATTTAACTCTGCTTGCACATGAAAGGGAAATTTCCTGTTCAAACTCAAAGCATACTTATTTTACCTAATTTTTATCGATGTGATCATTGTATAATATTTTATATATTTCTCCTTGTCCATGAGATGTTAATTTTGACTTGTAAAAGTGTTATTTTTTGCAATAAATTCTTTAACTTTGACTTCAAAGTGGGTCTTTTCTGTTCAAGATTTTTAGAGGGCAGTAATGAGTTTTGAATTTGGAAGGTGAATTTTGCTAAAACATTTCCAACGTACAATGGAATTTTGTTCATTGGGTCGCGTGGTGCCCTGTCTGTATTTGAAAAAATAATGATGTGAATGTAAGGCATAGACAACAGAGCATATTCAGAGAGATCAGTGATGTACGGAGAGGAGGAAAAAAATTAAAAGCGCGCGAATTATGACATCATCGTCACGGTGACAAGGAATATTGACAGTGCAAAACTAAATAATTTCACGAAAATGCAAGTGTAGCTAAAGTGTTATTCTAATTACACCTGAATACCACGCTATAAGTGTGATACAGAATCTAATACCAACTAAAATCCCTAGAAAAATATTTGAAAGCTTATAACTATTTTATCGAGTGGGAAAATGCAAGTGAAGCGAAGTCTATTTCGGAAACCTGTACCTATTTTCAAGAATGACCCAAATGTAAGCAACCTTCACACGTTGGCAAAGAAGTACAAAGTGTTTTTTTTTGTTAAGTATAATTAATTACCTAGTTTATTATAATTAGTAAATTTTTAATATATGTAATACCCTTTTAAATAAATAATATGAGTTTTAAAGTATCTAAAAGCGCCTTTTATTTATTTTTCTCATAGAATGGGATGAAAAGTAGAGTGTATCACTCGGTCGCAAAATTATTTTTCCTCAGGCGACGTATATTGAATCTATCGCTACGTTCAGGATTCTATTTAAGAATCCTTCACTCCACTCTGGATTCAAAATAGCGGCCTCACGTCAAAACATTATTTTGCTCCCTAGTTATATAATCTACTATTTAATTATACAAACTTAAAACTGAAACAAACTTTGATGAAGTCTTTTGATGTGTAATATCTTTCTGCTTGCTTTCCAACAATCAGTGGGAGTGATATCGTGAAAAGTGTAACAGTGTTAACAATGTGTTAACATATGTTACACATGTTAATAGATGTTACACATCATATGCGACTACTGTAAGGCTTGCTCGTTTTTTTATTATGGAATAGGCAATCGTTACACCGTCATATTACCTGCGAAGAAGAGATGATGTGGTCGAAGGTGTAGAAAAGATTACATAATAGTACAGCTGAAGCACGCATGCCAATTTTTTTAGATACTTATTCACTCGAGACTTGAACACACCTGGGTTATAATTATTGTTTTAGTTTATATAGAACTACACTGGTGATCTATCCTTTTATAGTAGTTTATGAAACGATTGCATAATGAGGGCTACTAAAACACGAGAGTGAGTTTAGTAATGTGAGAGTGAGAATAGTACCACTTGAGTGTTTTAATACCTAGTTTCTGTTTTAATCTATGTGCTGTTTCATACACATACTTAAAAGAAAATGTAATAAGAAATTAATATTAATGAAAAAAAATATGTAATGTTTTCTTGATTTTTCTGCTATAGGCTCGTTCGTCACGTTCGTTACTGTTTTCGTGATGTCAGGTGGAATCAAATAATAATTCTCCTCAGTAACACTGCTTTCGGATTTTTTTAATCATGATAAAACTTTGATCAATAAAAACACATTAAATTGGTTAGGTACTAATGTAATGTAAATTAATTCACACATTTAATTAGTTAGTTAGCAAATTCGCGAGCATGAGGCCTAGCACCCGCCTCCAAAAAATGGCCAAAACTCTCGTTGATCGGAGCCAAACCGGTGCTTTTATGGAAAAAATATATATTATAACATTGTTTAGTTCAACTATTCATTGTTGCAGGATAACTTAGGATTTGACTTACAATCTGATGAACTTAAAATCTCGATGCGATGAGTACTAAAAACCAAAATGAAAACTATTTGAATGCTGAACAAATTTTAATCTAATTTGGTCCTGGAATAGCACATAGGAAAACCAGAAAGAACACACGGCACAGCCGCGGGAACAGTTAGAATACAATAAAATCAGTCAAGACATATTTTTTTTCTTGCGCAGTTCGGTGGTCAAGACCGAGTGACTCAGACCAGATCGGGTTCCGTACACAGATATCATTCTGTACCCCTTTATATTCATGATTTTTTATTTTGATCATACAATTATTATACTAGCTGCTCCCCGTCCCGCAGCTCTTTGCCCGCTTGTAAAGTTAGGATTGAACTTCAAAACAACACTGTGCACCCGTAGGGTAAGTACTCAAAAAATATTTACTCCAAGTTTCTAAACTCTAGCTCCACAGGTTAATGCTGTGTGTTGTCTGTCAGTCAGTCAGACAATATGTCACAGTACTGTTTTACAAAATAAAAATCTTCTAAAGGCAACTACGAATAGGTACAGAAAAAAAGAAAAACTACATCGCAACGCCATGTTGTCGTACTTTTAACGACACATTCAGTAAACAAAACTTAACGAGCGAACTTTTTCTACTCTTTGCCCACACCTTAGCTTGTTGACTTCCAAATCGCAATAGTTTTTCAAACAAGATTGGTGCCCAATGTGAGGAAGTTCTCCATTCGATGTGTATCATTTTTTACACAACTGCCCAAAAAAGGACTGTAACGTTTTCAGGGTTCATGTATGTTTGTATGGATGTTTGTATGTTGTTTCTTGATACCACCATAACTTTTAAATGCCTGAACAGATTTGGATAAATGGGTTATCGTTAGAATCCTTACTTTATCCCGAGAAACATAGGCAAACTGTATACGCCATATGACTCCATTTTCAAATGCGTAAAGAAATATCTTCGACTTTTACCTTATGGGTATCAAATTGAAGGCCGTAATGAACACATTCCAACAGTATATAATTAATTGGCATAAGTTCTTTTTTTTACAGGGCAGGCGTGTTCTTTAATGTATGTCTTGTTCCCCCACAGAACCCTCGATTCAGGTGCTCATATGCTCATCATCAGACTCTAAGAATGCCATCAAAACTGAACATTTAAGCTCAAACTCGAAGCTTCTAGCTGCAATACTGCCCGAGATCATTTCACAAAGAATAATCAGAACACCTGTTGTGCTCTGGATGCAGCGAATCCATGCAAAGATAAAAAAAGAACGATACGGACAAAAAAATTAAAAAAAAAGAAGAAGAAAAAAGAATGCAAAAGTAACAAAAACAGACCCCCCCCCCCTCTCTCTCTTTGAGCCACGTGTTAGAAATTCACGGTAAATATCCCCTTTTGAGCGATAATAGGGCACTTAAAGTAAACGAAAAAAAACGATTCTTGCATTCATAGATTCATTCATAATAATTTAAAAAAAAAAAAGCCATTTCACTAAAAACACTGAGCAGTGCGCGTGAAGTCACTGCTTCCTAATTCATGGTTATTTTGTTCCTGTGCACCTTACGTTTTTGTACACCTTTGAGCCATAGTGACGTCATACAGTCGCCATGACAGCTAAGGTCGTTTTGGCTTGATCCAATTTTCAAAAGTGCAAAATATTGCTTTTCATTTGATTTCTTAATTAATAAAGTATATTTTTTTGCACCTTATCGATTAGTTAACGAATATTAGTCTAGTACTCTATTATTGCATGGCCCTGTTTGATATAGTTTCACGATTGGCTTGCAAACTACTGGACCAATTTTCAATGGTTCTATAATCCGGTCACATAGTAGCAAGCCTAGGCACCATAATTATAAGCATATTGTTTCCATTTGTGATTTTATTTCGAATGCGCCACAAAATTTTGTAATTTTGCAACTAATTTCGGTCTCACGGCCGTGATCAAGTGCTCATTTGACACGTCTCGACGAGCTTATTCAAAATAATATCTATTTATTGTGAGTTAGTGAAATTAGAATAACATTTAGAACGATTTTTTGAAAGAAATATCATATCATTTTACAATATCGTATAAGAAGAGAAAATATATTAAAAAATATACGTTAAAAAGGGCACATAGGCCAATCCAGCAAGCCCAAAAAGTCACATAAGTGAGGTCAACGTATTCGTGCATCGAGTTACGTGATATAAATCTGATGCTTATGTTTCAAAAGTAATAATATAATCATTAACTAATATTAATCTATGTATTATATTGAATTATCGCTCTTATCCTTTATTTCAAGTCGAATAATAAAAAGAGTTGGGTTCCAATTACTTATTTCTATAATCCGTAATTTCGTATGCATTAGATAAAAAAACAAACCAATTACAAGCAAGAGTTTTGTTTTATTACGTTTGTTTTTTTATTAAAAGCTTTTATTTAACTTTTTTTTTTATTAGTATTAAATAAGTGAAAAGAGCAATTAAAAAAACTAAATAAAATGAAAAAAAGCCTAAAAGTGAAAATGCAATAAAAAAGGGGAAAAAAGTGTCATTTTTTTATAAAAAAGATCGTATTAGCTTTTATTTAAATTTTATTTATTTATAAATATATTACTTAATTTCTTTGAGTAATACACAATTAACATCATTTCTTCATTGTTCTGCTGAATGACATCTATGCCTTAAAATCCAATCCTTATTCTGTGTGAAATATTATATTATTATTGCTTACTACTTATTAATAATAATGTTACTTAATATATTCTCTAAGGTTTTGGCATTGTAGTACAAACAGTATTCAAACAAAAGATGTTGAATTACGCATAATATGATTCAGAAAATTCACATAACACTCGTGTACATACACTTCAGTTTGATTCAGTCAACAGCGACGGATGATGACAGAATGTTGATAGCATTGCAAGTAAAAGAAATTAGTTCCAAAGATTTTCCGGCGAGGGTGTTTATATTCCTACATAATTATAATAAAGACCCGCGTAAAATTACCTTTTGTGTCACTTATCTTTTGTGCTCTACTCGTATTATGTCTTATTTTTTTTATTGTGTTCTTTATGCTTTTATTTTTGGGGTTCCGTGCATTCGAATCAAAAAACGGAACCCTTATAGGATAACTAGTGTGTCTATCTGTCCATCTGTCACAGACTCACAGCTATTTTCTTCGAATCTACTGGACCGATTAAATTGAGGTACACGTAATTATGTTGGTCCCTTTATCATAATTATGTTGTCCCTCTCTCGTCCCGCACTGGCAGAGTAACCGAGCTGATGCGTAAAAACTTACTTTAAATTTTAATTATAATTTTCAATAAATTTTGAATACGGGAATATGTATTGCTTTTGGAGAGTAAATTTGAAAATTATATATGTTTTGCAAACTGTACCTTGGCTGGTCGTGCAGGGCAATTTTTTACTGTGTATTTAAGTCTTATTTAAGAATGTAGATAAAGATTGAACGTGTCCCCCCCCCCCCCCCTTTATCTTCAAAACTTCTGAGCCTACCTTTGTACGGAACCCGCTTCACGCGAGTTCAACTCGCACTTGTACGGTTTTTTAAATATCGTCTATTCATTTAATAAAGTCGTTAGGTATAATAATAATTAATTATTTATTGACATTATTTTTAGTGGTATATTAGAGTGATAAGCGGTAGGTATGTTCATGTTATCGTTTATGAACGATAAAGTATTTGCTCAACTGGTATTTTTGTATGATACATTTTTTCTATTATTAGTGGCTCTGTGTCAGCTAAGTGAGAAATAATGAGGCATTGAAAAGTGTTATATATACATTAAATTTAGATTAACCTATTTTGTTGTGATAATACTGGGATTTGGAGGTTAGCAATTTATATTTATACAAAATATGCGACATTGAAAAGATATAATTGTGTAATAGATATATTAAAGGTAGATAGATATATTAGTCGGGAGACTAAATTACCCATATAGACTATGTGACCCTACAATTATTATAATAAATAGGAAGGAAGAAGTCTAAGAATATTAACTTTTATATATATATATATATATATATATATATATATATATATATATATATATATATATATATTGCGCATAGTAAGAGCAAACTTATCACAGCAATTAATAAGTACAAATTAAAAAAATAGCTTTTATACAGTAGCCATGTAATGTCACGAGAACCAAACGTGTGCGCCAAATTTCAGCCCCATAGCTTCAGTGGAAGTGGATGAAATATTGATTGAAAAATTCCAGGACATACATACAAGTGAGATAGCGGTCTTCAAACCAAACCAAAGTAATATCAGCACTTTGTTTAGAATGTTTTTCCTGTAAGTTAAAATTGCTGAATCAGTGATATGAAAAATTATAGTTAAATTTTATAAATAGCTATGATATCTAAGTTTCTCAGCTATTAGATATATAATTTAAATATATATAAATAATCTCCACAAATTAAAAATTTCTGGAGTTTTTTCGAGGAAGTGGTATTTCTTTTATTTAGGAGTGTATTCTATAACTATAAAAATAAAAAATAAATAAAAAAATGTGCACATGTCCTAAGTCAATGTTCTTTTTCTTTATATATGAAGACACTATATTTATTAAGGTAAGCTCTTAACATAAGCTCCTTGGGGTTTTATCATACGTAGCTGCACCTAAGATTCTCTAAACCACATAACAAAAATGTCTGTCAGTCAGAAAGTAAAAGATTTAAATCTTCGTATACACGAAATATTAAAAAAAAGCAAGCATTTGAAAACATTGTTTGCGCTTTACCTGACCTGAACCAATCGGTTTTACTTATTTTCTAACTCGTTCATGCTTATTAAATAACTCATTCATGAAATTAAGCCGCGACAAGTAAGAAATTAAAAATACTCACTTGCTGCTTTTCCGCCACTGGTCCTTAAATCTAATATCACAGGATTTTACAAAAAAAACCTACACACTTTTAACACTTAAAAATATTTACAATATTATTTACACTGGTAATTTGTTTTTCTGTCTAATTACATCCCTATTCGAAAGAGTAATGACGAGTTTCTGTTTTACATTTTCCGCCGGGAGTTTTTGTTGACGGCGGCGTGAGTGGTGCGTCAGGTAGCGCGACCGCGAAGACACTGGCGGCCAGGTAAAACCACTTCGGCTCTAATATACTGTTTAATATCAGGTGGACAGCTCAATCAGTAATAAATGATAAGAATACAAAGATCACTCGAGACGACTGCGGCCGAGGGCTTTACCCACATTAGCTGACAACCGGTTTCGCAGTTCAACGTTCTTAACAATAAGCGTGAGAACTTTTTGTAACATAAACTTTTTAATTGATTTCTAAGCGCGTCTACGGAAGACTGGTTTATGATTAAATTTCAAATAAGTAGGAGATAAAAATACGATCAATCACAAATAAAGATAATTAATCCTCAGATTATTAGTAACACTATCGTGTCTATTGACGTACATAATTATTTCAATATGGTCTAAAAATAATTAATATTAATAAAATAATTGATCGGATAATTTAAAGTATTTTTATTTGATGTATCAAAATTAACGTGTAATTAAATATAGCGAATAAAGTGTAAAATATGTATAAACTTTTATTCATTTTATTTATTTATTTTTAGCACAAATTGTTATCATGTCTTTAAAAAAAACCCTTCATAATTATGTACACATAATATGGGTTAGTGTGCATACTGTGCATGGATGACATCATCATCATGTCAGCCTTTAGAAGTCCACTGCTGAACATAGGCCTCCCCCAAAGAGCGCCATGACGAGCGATCTTGTGCCACCTCCATCCACCAAATTCCTGCGATGGCTACAATGTCGTCGGTCCATCGCGTGGGGGGTCTCCTCACACTTCGCTTGGTTGTTAGTGGCGGTCTTTTGAGCACCATTATTCCCCAGCGGTTGTCGGTTCTGCGAACTACATGGCCTGCCCATTGCCACTTCAACTTGCAAACACTGAGAGCTATGTCGGTAACCTTGATTCTTCTACGGATTTCCTAATTTCTGATTCTATCACGTAGTGAAACACCGAGCATAGCTCTCTCCATTGCACGCTGCTCAACTCTGAGCTTGTGTATGAGACCAATAGTTAGCGACCACGTCTCAGTGCCGTATGTCATCACTGGCAACACGCACTGATTATAAACTTTCGTCTTGAGGCTCTGCGGTATCTGCGACGAGAAGATATGGCGTAATATCCCGAACGCTGCCCATCCGAGTTGGATTCGTCGGTTGACCTCTTTGTCGAAGTTGGATCTACCCAGTTGGATCGTCTGACCTAAATAGACATAGTGATCAACAGCTTCGATAATATCGTTCCCAACATAAACCGACATGGGTACGACATGGGCATTTGACATGAAGTTCGTCTTGCTCATGTTTATTTTAAGACCCACCTGTTGGGAAACAATATTGAGGTTACTGAGCATTGTGCTTAGGTCTTCCAGGGTTTCTGCCATAATGACTATATCATCAGCAAATCGAAGGTGAGTGATGTATTCGCCATTGATGTTAATACCATATCCGTTCTAGTTCAGAAGCTTGAATATATCTTCCAGTGCAGAGGTGAACAGTTTCGGAGAAATAACGTATCCCTGTCTCACCCGTTTTTGCACGTGGATAGAATTCGTGCTCTGATCCTGAAGACGGACTGTCATGGTGGCCTTGCTGTACAAACACTTCTGTTGGAGGTGGCACAAAATCGCTCGTCATGGCGGTCTTTGGGGGAGGCTTATGTTCAGCAGTGGACTTCTAAAGGCTGACATGATGATGATGAATATTTAGAGGTCAATCCATTAAAACTAGGATAAATACATGCTCATGTATTTGCATTTCTTTAGAACGCTAGCCTTAATCTTTTTTTTTAATTTTCTTCCGATATTTTTATTTATTCATTCCTTTGCGTATTTGCTAATATCAAACTAGTAAGTACTTAAACTCGTTATTATGAATGAAGATAAGAAGTGAGAAGAATTACAAGGGATTTGTTAATATCCTGAAGATTTAAATTAGATAATAAAATGTTAAGTTAACGAAATAATTAATGAAATTTACAATATTATTAAAATAAGATCTATTCGGTCATTTAAACATTTGGGTTTTTACCTAAACCCTAATTTAAAGATTCGTAGTATCAGGATTTATACTTATAGCTGACTTGTTTATCCTCATACATTCTCCATGAAAAGCTCAATACTATAATCCTTATTCATAATATATCTACATCTATCAAATCATCACTATCACTAATAAATACTATAAAAGATAGACCTACAGAAACGCGTCTGGCTTTCCTTGCAGAAATATCTCAGAAAATACCGATTTTGTTCCGGTGTTCGCCTAGGTACGAGTACCTATATGTTTTGTAAGCAAGCAGCAAATGAAGATTAAAAAACGGATCTAAAACCCAGTTTATTTTTGAGTGCATTTTCATCGAGTTGTGAGCTAGCCTGAAAATTTCAGCCAGATAATCGGGAAGTGCTCGAAATTTGAGTTGCAAGATTCCACTCGGAACGACAGACAGACAGAAAGACAAACAATAAAGTCACTTTATAATAAAAACGTGGTAAAAAATGTAGTCCACCTAGGATGATTGTTCTCTTCGATGTTGCAACAACCAGCCGCCTCGCAAGATTGTTTAAAAAATAGTCTCGGAAATTATGTTTTTTTTTTTTGCGTATGCTGCATATTATACTACTAGTTTCCCCGCCCGCGACTTCGTCCGCGCGGACTACAGACTGTTTATCGCGAAAAAAGCATCCTATTTTCTTCTAGGATATTAAAAAGCAACGCAAAAGTAGGTATAGCATCAAGAGGTATATGCTCTTGATGTTTTTTGACAGACTTGTTATTTCGTTTCCATGGCAACCACAGACAATTCTGAGATAGCAACCGTTCCGTGAGTAATCAACATTTTCCAGTTTTCCCGTGGAAACTTACAATAATCTGGGATGATGAGTATCCTATGCTTTATTCCAGGGTATGAGCCATCTCCATTCTAAATTTCTTCAAAATCCGTCCAGCGTGAAAGCTTCCCAAACAAACAAACAGACAACCTTTTACTTTTATATAATTTTATTGGTATGGAGGTATGGATTAGTAGAGTTTTGAGAAGTATTGTTTTTCTGAAAAACACTTGTTTTTTCTGACACTTATCGCAAAAAGTTGTATCAATATTGACCCAGGTGTTTTGGAGACAATAATTTTCACAAACAAAAAACAAGTATACCAAATTAATCATAATGAAAAACATTAAATGCATGCTATACTTACTCTCCGTCCCGTAGAAGGCATCAAAATGTAGTTCGACAAACTGTTTTTAAACAGCAATATCGTTTTGCTTCAATACAGCGCAGTGGAAGTAAAAACTGTGATTGTTTGCAAATATTGTTATTATACTAGTATCTTAAAAGGTTTATGCTTGTATCGCTTACAGCTTTAACAAATTTTGAAAAATACTAACTTAGTGTGTGAGGTAATTAAATTGTGTGAATTGTCCTTAGACAATGTTCCTATTGCACGAGTGCAGATAAAGTAGTGTATGAGGCGGCACATAACTAGTTATTAAAACACTCGAGTGATACTATTAAAGAACTCACCTACGGCTCGTTTTTTAAACTCACTCTCTTATTTTAATACCTCTCATTATTTAACCGTTTCATCAACTACTATTGTTTGTTTAAATAAGATCTATGCTAGATCTACGATGTATGTAGTAAACCAATTTTTTTTCCTGTGAACTAAATGTAATTATAAACGAATATTGATAACGATAAACATAAATCGATAACGTTAAACGTATGTTATATAACAACTAAAATGACGTCAGTTAATAATCTGCCTAAAACACACGGCCGCCCCACGATGCGGCGGCGCCCACGGCCCGCCCGCTCGTCCCGCGCCCGCTTTGCACGAGTACAACGTAGAATAATAAAAGTAAAGTCAAAGTATTTGAAATAGGCAAAATAATAAAACTTTTACAAGTCATAATTAACATCTCATGAACAAGGACAAATACATAAAATATTATAAATAGATCAAATCAATAAAAACTAAGTATTCTTTGAGTTTGAAAAGGAAATTTCCCTTTCATATGCAAACAGAGATAAATCTCACACTGGAAAAGGAAATACCCTTCTGACTCTACCGGTGCTTCGGAAATACGCCCGTTAGAGAAAACAGCACCAAAAACTCTACGGGGATGTCATTGTAACTTCTAAACTTTCGCGATTCGAACACATAGTTATATATTTAAACGGGACTTAATCGCGCTGAAAATTTAATATTTATTTACCTCGACGTTTCGATCAAGTTGCATTGCTTGATTTAAATATATAACTGTGGGGATGTAATTTTTCCCATATTTGTTAATTCTTCTTCTTTTTTAGTACTTACAAAGAGCAGAAATTGAAATCCGCGCATCAAAAACATCGTCATAACTTTGAAACTACTTGAACGTCATAAAAGTATGGTGCAAAATGCAAAACTAATCTACATGAAATGAGGAACACTACTAATTTGATACAGATTATACCGTTTACCACAAAAGCTTTAGATAACAGAATCAAAAAATATATTGTTCAGGCACCTACCGCGCGTATTGAGCTTTTAGAGTAGATGCAGTTTATGTTTGAAATTTGAAAGCAAATAAAATTGGAGGATGAGTTCGAACTATCCATAAGATAGATAATGATGAAGAAATTGAGAAGTAATTACAACAAAACAATCAGAAAACAATTCAGACGAAAAGTTATATAATATTAAATCGTAAATAGCATGTGTAAGCATTTACAAAGCATTTGAAAGATTCAAATCAATTACACTATAAGGATATGATTGATTAGGTTTACATAGATTTTGTGATAAGATTATTACGCAAAGAATTTAAGAATACAACCTTTGAACATGTCATTATCGCCGAAATTATTTTAGGAGTCCGTGTAATACCTGTCTACAAACAAACCTACGTAGTCGCTGCGAAAGTTTGTGTCTCGGATGTTGTCTGCAAGTCGATGCGCTAACTGCTATTTTTCAGACGCAAATGTTTAAAGTGAAGACAGCATTGTATAACTGCTTCGCTTACTCGCTCATTTTTGCATATTCTATCTCGCTCTTACTTTATGCTGTTTTATCCTCACAGCAGTACCTGCGCAAACGTCAACAGAGCCTAACTTCACAAACATAAAGATTCGTTGCAAGTACTATACACACGCAAGGCATTTTTTCTTCGTACGTAGTTATTATTTAATTTAGAAAATAATATCTATTATTTGAAACATTAATTCATGAAAAATGAAAAAAAATATCATAAAAATCTGAAAATATACACTTCTCGTTATTAATTATTTAATTATTATTTATTTTTCTATTATTTTCTTATAGTTTATTCTGTGGTTACAGCAAGCTCTGCGCCATACCTATAAAAACTCCGAAACGGAACATTATTCTCCATTAATTTTTCTAATAAGAAAATACATCTCTTTAATGTTTTTTCCCGTAGCTTTCAATATGTACAACATGTCCTATAACTTCATTTAATCATATCTCAAAAAATACCAAACTGATGATCACTAAATTGCAAAATTTAAAGGTCAAATTGTAATCTTACAGTATCTATAGCTATTTACTGTTTGCTAGGTATTTTCAGAATTAAAAAGTGCCATTGCGCGTTTGAGGTTTTGAGTCGATTTCTTTGATCGCGAGCTAGCACACACAGTAGCACAGTACATTATGTACTTACCTGCGGTAGTAGTTAGAGCGAGAATCTTAAACTTTTTAGAAATGTTACTTAGAGAGTGGTTACGTGTGTTTATGAAACAACCGAAACGGGTCAAAGGGCTATTCAAGACACTTGATGCACTTGAGTTCACAGGACATACCGCATGTGTAGGTAGATACCTACACATGCGGCTAAATCTAAAGGTGTTCCTGAGGACATCCGTCAAACAACATTCTCAAACATTTGATACCAAACAAAGATACCCTGGTAACAATTAACCGTAATAATAAAATAATGGATAAGGTAACCATAAAAACTATTGTAAATAAATTGATATCTCCGTATCGTTCTTAGCGTAGACAGATTAAACGTGCGCAATAAAACAATAAGAATATAATCTATTACTTATAATAAAACTGTAATGGGTCCAATTCTGTAAATTGAAGATATGTAGTTTTTTTTTTGGCTCTCCAAACTCTCTACTCTCTATTCGATATTGAAGCCAAAACTGTTTTATTTTCATTTTTGTCTGTCTGTCTGTATCTTGGCTAGGCATCACGCTGAAACTACTGAATGAATTTAAATGAAACTTGGTATGATTTGAGTTCATACTACGAGGTAGGACATAGGATACTTTTCATCCCGAAAAATTAAAGGGTTCCCGCAGGATACGGGTTGAAATTTAATTAAAAGAACGCGTATCACGCTGAAACTACTGGATGGATTTTGTTGCAACTTAGCACAGTCATAATTTATATAATGGGTAAAAATTGAGATAACTTTTTATCCCGAAAAAATAAAGTATTCCTGCGGGATAGTGTCCCTAATTCTGTAAATTAAAGATATTTTTTGGAGGCTGTTCTATATTCAATACTGAACACAAAACTGTATTTTTTAATTTTTGGCTCTCTGTCTGTCTGTCTGTCTATATCTTGGCAGCACATCACGCCGAAAATACGCAATGAATTCAAATGAAACTTGGTATGATTTGAGTTCATACTTCGAGATAGGACATAGGATACTTTACATCCAGAAAAAATAATGGTTTCTCGCAGGATAGTGGTTGAAACTTATTTGAAAGAACACGTGCCAAGCTGAAACTAATGGACGGGTTTTTATGTAACTTGGCACAGTCTTAAGTTATATGACGGGTATAAATTGAGGACACGTTTTATCCCGAAAAAGTAAAGGGTTTCTGCGGGATATAGTTCCAAAGTTATGTTAATATCGAAGAAATAAATAATATTTTTTGGAGTGTTCTCTATATTCGATACTGAAGCCAAAACTGTTTTATTTTTCATTGTTGTCTGTCTGTCTGTCTGTTTGTCTGTATCTTGACCGCGCAACGTACCGAAACTACTGAATGAATTTATTTTATTTATTTATTTTTTATTTATTTATTAGGTGCATGTAACAAATTATAGAAGTTACATGATAAAGATAACAATATGGTATAAAATTACGAACAATTCCATAACAATCCAAAAATACATTCACACAGCATGCTATAAAATAGTACAATTTGATACATCATTAAATGATCCAATTACAGTATTATATAGCAATTAATTAAACATAGATAGATAGATAGATAGATAACACTTTATTGCACCAAATGAAACACTTACAAACAAAAAAAAAACAAAAATGACATACTTACATAACATATTAGAATACATACAATTACATGTCTATATAAAGAGGTTACACATACCAATATATACATATACTATGATGCACTGCAGTACAATACAACAAAGTTGGTGAATTGTATCGCACAGCAATGCATCAGAAATTACAAATGCTTATAAATTTCATTTCTAAAACGGTTGAGACTAGGTCTGAATATATCCAGTATCCACATCATCAACAACATTACAAGAGTGTTGGTCGCAGGCGCCACCACTCATCAGAACGTTGTAAGATCGGTATGGGACCATTATACAAGTTTTTATTTCTATAAAGTGCTACATTAAAGATCCGTGGTACTCTGCAGCGAATATTGGCATTAAAGTTTATCAAACATAACAAGTGAGGACTGTCCACAGACGAATGTATACGAGAGTGGTAGCTGGGCAACCCACGCAAGAGACCAAAGCGGCAGCAGACGGCTATCAAAAATCAGCGTTGGATTCGGTCGACATTACCAGAATGAACTGCAAAGGGGACCACACTATGGAGCCATACTCTGTTACAGGTCTAATAAGACTTTGATAAAGACAAGACTTTGCCGTTTTGTAAAAGACTTAGTAATTCGCAGTATAAAACCAAGAAACTGGTTACCCTTTTTAATTATGTAATCGTAATGTGGGAGAAATGTGAGCTTGGAATCAAAGAGTACACCTAAGTCCGTTGCAACATCCTTGCGTTCAAGTGCTGAATTTTGAATTTTGAAAGTAAATATAAACCTAGGCTGCTTAGAATAAAGGACATAACGAAACACTTTTTAACGTTCAGGAATATTTTGTTTGATTGACACCAGTCGTGGATGGCTTCAATATCCCTCTGCAGCATAAGATATACATTCAAGTTCTTGATGGAGCGGAAAACTTTGAGATCGTCAGCGTACAAAAGACAATTACTCTGCAAATGCTGCTCGAGGTCATTGATAAACGAAGTGAAAAATAAGGGACCCAAGTGTGATCCTTGCAGGATACCCGATGTAATGGAGGATGGAGCATAAAAATTACCTTTTAATGCAACCATTTGACTCCGATTAGTAACATACGATTTTACCCACCGGAGCAAATCCGAACCGAAGGTGTATTCCGAATAGATGGTCAGTTATGCAATTCATTCAAAGGGCTCCAGCCATTTCATGAATTGCATTTCAGTGTTTAGATCGATACTCCCCGTAATCAATGGCAACTGTCCAAGCCGAGGTTCGTACCCCCTGGGTGCCCTTGAGCAAGTGGCCAAAACTTAACTTTGGCGTGCGCTTTTTGCGTTACGCATTGCGGCGGAGCGCTTTTGCGCCCGGCCCACCGGTCCGGTGACGCTGTAGAGGTCAGTTATAGACCAACAGCAAATATCCTTTCTAAAAAAAAAAAACATGGTGCACTGGTGCATTTAATCAAAAGTTCCCTGTCGCTGTAGCCGTTGAAACAAGAAGCTCTCCTATAAAGTGTCCATAACGTAGGCATTTAGAACATAGCACCAAAGTATATCAGGGCTCCGATAGCACCGCCACACTCTGTAACCGGGATAACAAAAACTGAATTCCATTTACTATCCTTGTTTACGAAATATGTGAAGAATAAATCAACTATAAAGTGTAAACAAACTGCGTTTATCTTCAACTAACCCCTGAACGAACATCCTGTGCTCGAAAAAGTCTCATTATCTCTCTACGTGAGAGTCTGCAACACGGGTGTGTTGCAGACTCTCACGTAGAGAGATAATGAGGGTTCATCATCTCTATCTTTCGATACCTAATCGACCTGATCTTTATCGATCGATATTGATTGATCAACAACACTTGTGCAAATCAAGCTGCTTTAAAGATTATGTTTTACTGACAACACAGTAGATGCCAGATGGACGAGTGTGTCAGTATTTTTTAAATAGATACCTACTTATTTATCAGATTTTGATATTGTCACTCAAAAATGTCGGCCGTGTGCTGTTTGTGTGCATGATCAATACTTTCGTGTGCACCTTTTTTGGAATGTTTATTGTTAAAGGTGTGGAATCTTTATTGTTAAAGTGCATCAAAAGATTTTCATGTTTCAACTTATTGCTAATCAGTAGTTAATCCAGTTTTGACGTCAATATCAAGTGATTATTTCTGTATTTAATCGGGTAATCCGTCTATGAATGATCACTTAGTCATGTCAATTTCTGATAAACTTCTATATATAATCGTCCGTCCATGAATGTTAAAAATAAATAATGATTACATACTCGTATTAAATGTATCTTTCATCTTGGGGGTAAATTTTCTAAGTAATTAGGTTTTTTTATTTATTGGCAATGGCCTGGTCACGTCTCTCGAAAAACCGACAACCGCTGGTAAACGAGTTCTAGAGTGGAGAACGTGTGTAAGCAAACGTAGTGAAGGGCGCCCGCTAGCCAGATGGTGTGACGACTTGTGAAAAATGGCTGGCAGGAACTGGATGAGAAGAGCTGAAGATCGGGCTCAGTTGCGTTTACTGGGAGAGGCCTACGTCCAGCGGTGGACGAAAATAGGCTGATTATGATGATGATTAATTGGTAGGAAAACTGAAGCTTAAAAATATATAGCCTCACAGTGCTTTAAATAATATATTATTTTTATTGGTATAACGTCCTAAGTTTGATATTTAGTCATGGATTCTTTTACCAATTCCAGTTCTAAGAACAAAGCAGAAGGGTCATATTAGCCCCCAGTTCAGCTCAAAAGAAACATCTCAGAAGTTCCCTTTTTATTAGGTACTAGTATCATCACGCACCTTTCCTACTGGTTCTAGCACAGTAGTTAATTGATGGTGGCAACCGCCCGTTTTATGATATCATTGATCGAGCCGTGGCAGGAAAACACTTCAACTTCTTTTTTAATGCAATACTACGTTGCCAGCACTACGTCTACGTTGGCAATAAAGTCCACGGAGTCCATTCCTGTCAACGTCACTGTCACATGAGCACCGCTGAGGGTCGACAATAGCTGCACCTAATCAGAGACAGGCGGCGATCCGAAAACTGCCTTTGTCAAGCAGCAGAAGGTTCGCAGATGGAAGGGCGTGCACCCACTGGTCGAATTCATATTACGAAACAGTAAGAAGCTTTGCGGGGACTGTCATCATCAGCCTCTACTTGTCCACTGCTGGGCGTAGACCTCTCCTAAGATTCGCCACTAAGCTTGGTCTTCAGCTCTCCTTATTCATTTCCTTCTGGCCGCTTTTGGCAAGTCACGTAGTGTAGCCTAAGCGTGGCCTACGCTTGAGAACTCGTCTACCCCACCGGTGTTTGGTTCTTCGGGAAATGTGACCAGCCCACTGCCACTCCAGCTTGCTTATCCTTAGTCGGTTGCTTTGGTTCTCTGTCGGAGCACTTCATTTCGAATCGTGTTCTTTAGAGATACTCCAAGCCTAGCTCTCTCCATAGATCGCTAAGCGACCTTAAATATGTGGGCTAGTCTGACCGTGAGTGACCTATGGAGCCGTAACGTGGACAACGTTACGGTTCCATAGGTCATGATTGGTAAGACGCACTGATTGATGACTTTTTACTTCAGGCACTGTGGTATGGACGACGAGAAAACTTGACGAAGCTTGCTAAATGCTGCCTAACCCAGCTGAATTCTTGTGTTGGCTTCCTTCTCAAAATTTGTATTTACCTAATTGCAATATTTGCTCAACATAAACATATTGCCAACAATATGTTGTCCAAACAACATCAAGATGTACACCATTGACTGTAATTGGTTGCGAGTCAATAAGATCGTAAAACATGATCTTGGTGTTAGCTATGTTCATTCCGTGAGCGGTGCATCGAGATGCATCTACTAGGTTGTTCAGCATCGACCTTGGAGCGACACCGCCATAAGGACGATATCATCGGCAAATCATAAGTGTGAGATGTTCTCGCCATTGATTTAATGCCCATTCCTTTCCTATCCATGTATCTATAGCCAATCCACTTGACAACGTTGCAAAAACTCCAGAACCGCTCATGTTTCAACGGAGTCAAAAAGCATCTCATAGTCCACCAAAGAAAAACTCAGGGGCTGGTTATACTCTTCAGACTTCTGTATAACCTGCCTCACTCTGTGTTTGTGATCCATAGTGCTTAATCCTCCGCGAAATCAAGCCTGTTCAGGAGGCTGGAACTCGTCCTCTTCTTGCGAGACGAGTTGAGATGACCCTTGTAAACAACTTATAGACGTGGCCCAAGAATGATATAGGTCGGTAGTTTTAATCACCTTATTTGAAGAAGAGTACCTACTACCAAACTCCTGCGACATGTTTCTGGAGTTCTTCAACTGTTAAGATCGGTCATAAATGACCCCTGAAGATCCCGAATTACGGGTTTCCCATTTTACGCAGTCTTTATCACTGGATAAATTTTGGACCAAATCTTTGAGAACTCTCTGAACCAATGAAAAATCCCAGAATTTTTGTCAGTTTGGTTCCACTGGGATACTTTCATTGGGGCAAAGAGACTCCTATGCTTTCTTTGCATCGGCTGCACAGAGTATAGCGACTGAAGGTGTTATTAAATTTACGTACACAGGCTTGATACACTGTGCACGGACGAAAAGCAAGCTGGAAGAGCTACACTTGAAATTTTTCTTATTCCGATGTCACCAGTGCTAATAGGTAAAGTAGCTTGAATCCATTAATTGCGTTCGATGTTTAAATTTAGATTTTTTCTAACGTGTTTATAAGGCTAGCTCCAATTTTTCCAAAATATCTGTATGTTTCCATTTTGGGCAAGCACTTAATATATTTATGTTTATGTACATTTTGGAACAAAAAGGCAATATTTTAAAATGCCATAGGCGATATGACAATTTAATAATCTGTGTACTTTGAAAGTATTTTGATTAAGTGTATTTTGTGCATTGAAAAATGATGTGGAGTGATAAAGTACAGATATGCGAATTACATAACTAGAAATAGGAGAATATGGGATGGTTTTATAAATCAAAGAAGATTTTTTCATATTTTTTCCCTCAACTTGTGCATAACATGTGTAAAGAAATTAGAAATTAATTAATTGAATGAGCCGTATGTCTAATTTGAGTATATTTTTTTCGCTTTTTTCTTTCCAGAAACCGGGTGCACATGGCTTTTTTAAATGCAGCGTGATACCGTGCTTTAGTGAAACGGTTAATTTCGAAGTGGCGAAATGAACCCGCTACCACGCTACACGAAATGAACCCGCTACCACGCTACACGATATGAACCCGCTACCACGCTACACGATATGAACCCGCTACCACGCTACACGATATGAACCCGCTACCACGCTACACGATATGAACCCGCTACCACGCTACACGATATGAACCCGCTACCACGCTACACGATATGAACCCGCTACCACGCTACACGTATGAACCCGCTACCACGCTACACGATATGAACCCGCTACCACGCTACACGATATGAACCCGCTACCACGCTACACGTATGAACCCGCTACCACGCTACACGATATTCGAACGAGCGAGAAAATTACTATTAGTCAGTCAGGTCTACTTTCATAGTCACAATCATATGTTAATTATGCATGTACATTTTAAACATTCATTACTTAACATATTTAGTACTTTAGCCATTACACATTAAAAAATGCAATGTGTCTTGTTAGCTAAATAGCCTTTCACACATTCATGCCCAATAAGAATACCTATTTAAATATTCCGCTCGCATTACAACTACAAACAAAGATAACTAGCCTAATATCAAGTCACTTACCTAACTGAAAACTAAACAGTTACCAAGCGTTGATATGCCTAACTAATCGGCTTATGAATGGAAATTATTTTATTGCAAACATAATAGAATTACTTTAAATATTTGTACTAAAATATCGATATCTAAAAGCGTTTATTGCAGAGATATTGTAAAATTACATATAATTATTTCAAGAAATCGTGATAAAAATCTATTTTTGATAAGCTTTTAGATTCAGATTTTGATGATGATAACGCAGAATAATAAATAATTAATGATAAACAAAAAATAGAGGTACCTACCTACCAAGAATGTTTGAAAAAAGACGGAGACCACGCCGCCAAACAAACGAGTGAAGCAGAGCAAATAGCGGCTGCGTGTTTGCGTGGGTGGATAAAATGTGGTATTTTGTGGTTATACAATTTCATCACAATATATTGCATTTTCATCAGAACTTGGCAGAATTAACACGAATAACAAGGACTAACACGGACGACGTCTTGCTGCGTTATGGCGGCTGATCGGTCGGCATAGCTTTGTGTATATGTGCGTGAAGATTGTATGTACGAGCCGATCGGCATATCTTGGGTGCTTCACTTTCGATTGGCGGTGTGTAATCCGTCTTTTTAACTCACTAAAAAAAGTGATCTGTGAAATATATATATCCTTATAGCCTAAATCTCCAAGTTTCAGTACTCTTCTCCAATCGATTCTGATTCTGGCCAAAGCGCGTGCCTTTGTCCAGCAGTGGACGAACGCAGGCTGATGATCATAATGACCAATTCACAAAAAAGTTCTGTCAGAAAGCTAGACTTCAATGATCACCTGTGCCATCTGGCACAATCGCAGTACTGAGGCGTTGGGGGTGGTAAGTAAAATAACTCTTTATTAAAAATAATTTAAAATAATAATAAAATTATTATAAACATGACGGACTGTTGCATGTGGGGTATGTTTTATTCTTTAGAGTTCTTAAAATAAGGTTCAACTTCAAAATTAATTTCTGTAATCTTAAAAACAACAATTACTGGAACTACAATAAATAAATATATATAATAATATAATAAATAATATGTACAGCCTTGTATATATTATTTATTCTGTACAGTGCATTTCTGTTCATTTAGCTCAGTTTTTTTACATATGATGTGGTCGCTTATCTTACTCCATTTAAAAGCGGATCTGACTAAACATAAAAAAGCAGGCACGTAGGTAGGTAAGCTTATTGTACAATTACAATACCAATCGATAATATCTGAACTATTTATCAAGATTTCGATTAATCGATAATAACAACAAAGGGTTTGCATTATTTTCCAATTTTAGTAACAATAAATTGATTGCTCTAATCGGGTAATACATATAAAATCTTATCGGAATCGAACTAGGTAGTAAGCATAGTTAATTATAATAATAGCAGGTAATAATAATAAGTAATAAAATAATGTAGTTATTACTAGGTAGGTAATAAGGTTATAATACGTCCACTGTAGGCCTCTCCTAATGCACGCCACTGAGCTCAGTCTCGTCTCGGTCGGTAGGTATACTTTATTTTAAGTAGGTACCTACCTAACTGAATTCTGGTCTAGCTAGAAGCACAGAATAAATAAGCTAAGCTAGAAGGTTGAATCAGTTGAATCGTTCAGCACCTCTGTGTTTTTTGTTACGGACTAGACAATCTTTTTATCACGATCTCACCTGATGGAAAGCGATGAGGTTTCGAAGGTGTAGCACGCTTGCCTGGTAGATTCACCTATTCACTCTAGACTTGAACACACCTGGGTTATAATTTACCGGAAACACTGACGAGGGCCAATTCCAATACTTTGCAGTTCTGATCATAACTGAAGCGTAACGCTTCGTTCTTATATGCGTGTTATGAAGCGTTATACTAATAGCAATTAAGTAATGCTATTAGTATAACGCTTTGCGGATCGCCTGGTCGCACTCGCACGGTTATGGGAGAGTCAGATTGTGCGGTTCTTGTGCACACTCTCCATAAAGCAATCTGTAGAATACCGACAGGCTTGCGACTTCACGTCAATGCGCCAGACCTTGAAGCCTATTCTTCAACAGAGCATCATCCCCCAATAGCCTCATACCACGTCTCTTATTGAATCCAAAGCCTTGATCTGATAATAGGTAGAACCGTCCCAGAGGTGGCAGCAGTACTCCATACAAGATTGGACCTGTGCTTGTTAAAGATTCAAAAGCTGTCCCGGTGTGAAGTACCGCCTGACCTTATATAAAATACCAAGACTTTTTGCAGAGCTACCTTGCCTTTAGATTCAATGTAAGACCCAAAATTCGGGTTCGATGTGAGTTCGACACCCATGCAAAAGCTCCAGATGGTCACCTATTGATATAACGATATTGGATTATTAAGCCCGCGGTTAAGCATCATTATACTATAACTACGACTAGTAGTTATAGTAAAATGATGCTTAACCGCGGGCTTGATTTATAATAAAACTACGATATGCATTTAAAAATATCGGGTATTTGGAATGTTTTTTTTGTTTCGTGGTTACCTGAACTATGAATAGGGACCTACTTCATTTTTGAGATACACGACGGCCTCCAAAAGCTCTGAGGGGCCACATTTCGGTGTGGCTACGTGTTCTGGTGCGGAGAGGCTGCGATGAGAGTTTATCGACCAGGTGGTAAAGTTCGAGAAAGGATTGCAACGAGGAATCGGGTGAGACCTATCCAGTGTTAATATAGATAATAGAACGTGCTGCTTCGTTGCGGAGAGGCTGCGATGAGAGTTTATTGACCAGGTGGTAAGGTTCGAGAAAGGATTACAACGAGGATTCGGGTGAGACTTTTCCATTGCTTAGATAGATAATAGAATGTGATTCGTTGCGGAGAGGCTGCGATGAAAGTTTACCGACCAGGTGGTAAAGCTCGAGAAAGGATTGCAACGAGGATTTGGGTGAGACCTATACAGTGTTAATATAGATATTAGAACGTGCTGCTTCGTTGCGGAGAGGCTGCGATGAGAGTTTATCGACCAGGTGGTAAGGTTTCAGAAAGGATTGCAACGAGGATACGGGTGAGACCTTGCCATTGCTTAGATAGATAATAGTAATCACTATTACATATAAGACCAAGATGAGGGTGAAATGATGATGAGATTAGACTCAGTAAAGAGATAAGACCCAGATAGAAATTAGACCCAGAAAAGCCGGTAAAGTTAACCTCCGGTAAGACCCCAGCAGGGGGCTTAAGATGATCGCTGCTTGCTTGAGCAGTGGGCTCGGAGCCCTGTTCGTATGGTTCTAGCGGCCTCGAAGAGTCCACGTGGACGGTTCCAATAAGTTGTGCTACGCCATCCGTCTTGGACTGGCCAGCTGGAGCGAATCCGAGAGGCGAGGAGACGGAGGGCGTCCTGGGTGAGCATGTCTCATTCAGGGCCACGTAGAAAGCCCCGAGCATGAGTAGATCGCCGGATACTCGGGTTCCCTGCGGGCGGTCCATGGGTACCCATGATGGAATCAGTGTGCCCATGTTGGTACCAGTATACCCAAGAGCAAGCGAGGTGTGATCAACGCTCAAGACAGAGGGCAAAGACGAGCAAATATTAGAAACCGCCGTAAGTCTAGACATAGATCTCAAGACCAAGAAAGATATATCATGAAAATGATAAGACAGCTCATCATTTCACCCAAGATCCTCGTGTAAGATTATTGTATTAATCTATAGAACTAGGTATTGCACAAGAGGATGAGACAAGACCTCACCTTTGTGGCGTAGGTACGTAATGTTAAAGAGTCAAACGTGATCAGTGATCAGACTTGACGGGTGTACGGAGTGTATAAATATATATTCGCGGCGTATGCATCAATACTAGAGTACGCCGCGACACGTAATCGGGGGGGATCGTAACATGTTCCAATAAATAACAAAGTTATTTCTGGGGATATACCTAAACCCACAAAACTGACGTAACAGATCGTGCCATCCATGCTAATGTTCGATTCTCGTCAGCTGGGTGCCGCACGGTAAGTACCCTGCCTCATCATTGCATTTACCTGGTGTAGCGCGAAACCTATAGTTACGTTAGCGTTACGCATCTTAGCGATAGTATTTAATAACTGTCTATACTAATATTATAAAGAGGAAAGATTTATTGTATGTTTCGTCGCTCATGTTACTTACAGGCGTATCTCATTTTCATCAACTTTTCAATAGTGCCAAAAACCATTTTTTTCGGAATGATAAACATTTTAATTTTTGCTTTGATTACCAAGCCATGTTGGCACATAAAACTTGGTGTTGATTGTTGGTAATAGTGTAGTAATAGTTGTTGGTGGCTTCATACTATTACAAAGTAACTAAAATAACAGAAAGCTATACGAGTATACCTAAAAAAGGCTTTGATTTCAGATACGCCCCTTTGTTAAGTCTCAATTTAATAATATAGAAAAAAAAGTTACCCCCAAGCATTTGTAAGAGAAACCTGAATAAAGAAAGAAAATGGTGCACTATAATTACATAATGAAACAAACAAATGAATAGAGAAAAGTTTATAAAATAAAGCATTATTATAAGTATTTACAAATTTTTATTCATGAGGCAGTCTGTGGTAGTATCATTGTCCTCTTGAAGTCTAAGAATAGCAATATTTTCTGAGCAGACACTTAAAAGATCTGCATATTTGCCTTAGAAATTTTGTTCTGCTAGAAATTTAGATGAGGTACATCATCTTTTAAGAATTTAGGTCCTGTCCTTTTTATTTTTACAGACGTATAAGATGTCTCTGTATGACTTGTTTTGATAAATTGTAGAAGAGCTTTCTCTGCGGACATTTATGTCAGATATTTCCGTCCAGTTAACCCCTTTGTCACTGTTGTCTTTGCGTAAGGAAAGTACTTTAATATTTTGTGAAAACTGTTTAAAATCTTTAAAATCATTGTATTCTAATGGTTGAACGTCTCTTAAAATCAAGCCATCTTCGTAATGAGATACAGCTGGCATGGGAGAAATCTATCTCCTGCTTTTTTTACTCCTTCATTTTGCCCATGGTTCGGTTCAAAGAACCCGAGAGATATATTTTTGATATTTGAGCATTTGTTAATGAACCTCAACAAAGCGGAGGCTACTATAGCATTTTTATTTTGGCCTGCGCAGCCATCAGCGTAAGATATGCAGTTTCAACAAGGATATCATCGAAATCTTTAAAAATAAACGTTAGAGCTGTGGCAATTTCTGAAGAGCCACGTTTGCTCTGTCTCTGGCCAAGTGAAGCGAAATCAACCTCGAGAAGAAATAATATAGTCTGCAAAATTATACACAGACAAGCGCCTTTTATAGGAAATAGCTCCTTCTTAAGAATTCGGCAAGTATATCACTTGTTGTAGATTGAAAGATGAAAAAACTATTTTGTTATCTGTCAAGGCTCTTTTCTTGTTTTCTTCTTTAAATTTTCTAATGTTATCCTTTTCTAAAATATGGCTGGTATATTTCTCAGTTTTCTTGAGTTTTTCTCAGTTTGGCAAAATGTCTGTCAAATCAGTTGAAATGTTGATACGCAAACTACAAAAGACAGTGCTCACATTAGTTACAAAAGTGAATGCTCAAGAGTGCCAAATAAACACACTTAATGAAAATATAACGAAGCAATCCCAGATGATCAAACCACCCGCAAGCAAGATGACAAGAAGCCCAACGCTACCCGCAATTCGCTGAGTATTTTGCCTGATGCAACTACGTCGATGCAGCGCCCTAAGCACTTAGCGCATAAAATGCCGCTGCAGCAATAAGCGCTTCGTCGGCGGCGACGGGTCGAATGAAGAAAAATAGCGCTGGCAGCGCCAGCAGCACGAATACTGAGAAATGCACCGATGTAAAAAAAAATAACCGAGATGGATCGAGCGAAAGGAACAATTGACCGGACTGATAAGGTTGGAAACTTAAAAACGTCTATCAAGAATAATGTGAACGATGACAATTATATAAATAATGACGACGGCAATGATAACGACTGGCAAACGGTTCGATTAAAGAAACATAAATAATTACAGCTGGTGACGGTTGGGACTGGTCAACATGACAACGAGCTGCAGACAGTGGAGCGGCTAAAATATATACAAGCCTGGTCTTTTAGACCTGACACTTCAATTGAAAATGTACGCAATTTTCTCAATAAAACTGCACCGTCATCGGAATACATAGTCGAAAAACGAAATATAAGGACAGACAGACATGCGTCGTTTGTAATAGGAATACCAGAAACACTAATAGATCGTGTCTGCGTGCCAACGGTGTGGCCGCCAGGCGTCCGTTTTGCCGAGTGGTTTCTCGTTTGGCCCCGCTCACAACGGGCACGGAATCCAAACGTGGCGCACCCGCAAACCCCGCACCACCAACCACCGCGTAAACAAACGTCTGATACAGTATTAGTCATATGCCACCAAAATATTGCATCTTTAGACAAGAAAACGCATCGACTTGAAGTTATCTTACTTAATGAGCTAAACTGTGACGTGCTAGCAATATCTGAACACTGGATGTCTGAACCTAACCTTAAAAGTGTAAACATAGACGGCTATGTGTTAATGTCCAGCTATTGTCGGAAAACAATCGCACACTTGGATCGGAGGTTCTTGCATATTTATCAAAAATAGTGTGAAAGCCATCGAATGTTTAGAGCTTACAAAAATGTCGATAGAACAGTACTGTGAAGTGTCCGCAATAGAATTAGTTGAATATAATATTATAGTTTTGTGCATCTACAGGACTAATTTAATCAGTTCCGTAGAATTTCTGTCCCACTTGGAACGTCTTCTCGAACGAACCAGTGATTTTAGTAAAGAATTTATAATAGTAGGTGATTTTAACATTGATTGGTTTAAAATCAAATGTGCAGAACGAAAGCAGCTGTGTGATGTGTTAGCAACGTACAATTTTACAAATTTAGTTAATTTCCCAACGCGAGTGACTGAGACATCCTCGACCAGCTTAGACCATGTCTACAGCAACATGATGCAAGGATCAGTGGTATCGTTCGTTGGATCGTTATTACGAACCTGAGTGACCACCGAGCGGTGCACGCGGCGGTCGCCTGCCAACGGAGGCAGCCGCTCCCACGCACTCGCCTGCTCAGGGATTATTCCGGGGTGAGCCGTATGAATTTCTGTTTAGCAATTCTGAGTATAGACTGGAGGTACATATTTTCAAAACACAGAAAATCTGTCGAGAATCTAGTTATATGTACCACAAACCCACCGTTGTTTACCGAAGTCCAATTGCGACATATTTAATCATACAAGTAGGTACTTCCTTCGATTGTGAAAGTACCAATTAAGCACTTTTTGTACTTATGTTGTTTTTCTATGAATAATGCGCAGTAGAGGTACTCTACATGTTGATTTGATTTAATTGCGCATAGCTGAATAAGCATTTATGTACTTAGATGTTTTTCTCGCTAAAGTATGAGAAATGTAACTACTTAGTTGTTATTGCAAATGTATGTTCTAGAATCGCCTACGCATTTATAAAAGTTATATAAGGAAGTTACTAAATACAAATTGACATTATTTTATCTTCGCTTGAATTGTACGGTCAAAAGTAAGACCAATAAAATTAACTTCAAATTTAATTTGTTGTTTATTTTATTAAAATCTCGGCTCCGTCCAATTTGTCTGGCGCAGCCGGTTGTATTTTTTTTTAAAGTCGTGGAAATTTAATTTGTCCGGCACTTACTTCAAAAATTGTGAATTATAATTTGCCTGGCGCAACCTACATATTTGGTGCAGCTGTCCTGAATATCTTCAGTGTGTTCCTGACAAATCCACGGAAAAAATACTCAAACCAAACAAATATGACTGTATTGGAAAAAGGAGATGAGAAACAATTCAGCAAGTGGAATAATCACCGAGGCATGGGATCGAGCGGTTTTAAGTGAGTCAAAAATCATTCACTTTCCGTATTCTTGCGCTGCTATTCGACCCTTAGTGTTTTTGGACAAACATTGCCAATACACTTGTTATTTTTGATTTATTGTATGCGAATTTATGATTTTAAAGGGAATTTATTAAAAAAAATTATGCGTCATAATTGATTTTTATGTGAATTTATTGATTTCATGTGTCTTTATTGATTTCATGTGTCTTTATTGATTTTATTGTGAATTTATTGACGTTTTATGCGTTTTTATTGAACTGTATGTGAATTTATTGATTTTTTATGCGTTTTTATTAAATTTTGTGTGAATTTATTGATTTTTATGTCTTTATTGAATGTTTATGTCAATTTATTGAGTTTTATGTGCTTTTATTGATTTTTGAAGTGTTTTTATTGAACTTTTATGTGCTTTTCTTTAATTATATTTTGAACGTTTGTGTGTTTTATGTGTTATATTGTACAAACGCATACTCAATTTTGATAATTTGAATTTATTTTAAATAATAATTTAAAATGGAACCTATGAGGATTATAACAAATGAAATTGTGAAATGGATTCCTAAATTTGTTGGGAATTCAAAATTATTATTTTTTTATTTGTGAATATGTACGTAGCTTAAGTGGAAGCGACGATACAGCAGCACAATGATTATATTTATTTCGTTTAATTTTAAGTAGAATTGTAGGCTGAGCAGCCTCACTACTAAATTAATGTAGCGATGTTACGACATAACTACAATTGCTTTTTTTATGTTCATGTTAATAATATAATTGAAAAATGGAAACAGACGTAAATTAAATGATATAAAATCTGAAAATCTACTGAAACTGTGATTAAATCACACCAATGAAGAAGAAAAAATAGATATGCAATTTTTTATTGATGCATTCAGTAAGTTAGGTCAAGCAATTGATATAAATACAAAGTCTACCCCTGAAATAATAAGAGCATTAATAAAATATTTTTCATATTATGGAATACCAAGTAAAATTAGTTCAGACCCAGGTTCTGAATTTAATAATACTTTAATTAATGAAATGTTATCTTTTTATAAAATAGATTTACATATAGGAACGCCACATAATCCAAATTCAATGGGATTAATTGAAAGGTTTCATTCAACAATTATAGAAATTTATAGACTTGCTAAATATGAGCAAAAATCTACTGATGCGCATCTATAATTACATATGCAGTATTGTCATATAATCAAACGATACATTCGACAACAAATCTAACACCATTTGAAGTAGTATTTGGACATACAGATTCAAGTAGTATGTTTGCTGTAAACTTTGATAAATATTTTACTCAGCAAATAGTTAAACAGCACGCACAAAGAACAAAATATCTTTATAAATATCTAACGGAAAAGTTAGTTGAAAAGAAAGAAAGAATTAAAGAAAAACGAGGCGGAGAAAATAAATTTAATATAAAAGTAGGCGATAAAGTTTTTATAAAAGGAGTTAATACTAGGCGAAGTAAAGATAATCCTAGATATCAAAAAGCACAAGTGACAGGAGAAATAATATGTAATACTGTCACTGTAAAAATAAATGGTCGTTAAACTAAGGTTCCAATAAAAGATATTAAACGTCCACAGATTCGTCATCCTGACACTGATGACCCAAGGACTAGCTATTCAGCTAAAAAGGATTGAAAATAATCCTGGAATATTGCCTGTTAAAAAAGGAAATGCAATTTTGGAATATGATAAATGGAAGTTAATTAAGATATTAGACTTAAGTTTAATTAAAGATGATTTATATTTTAACATAAATAAGTTGAAAGATTTAAACATATATTTAAAAGATAAAGTTAATTATACGATTAATTTTAATGATGATAAAATACAAACTGAATTTATTAAAAACATAACTTTAGAAAGGTATGAGCAATTAGTCCCAACTTTACGTGTTAAAAGAGGACTTATAAATCCTTTAGGATCAATAATTAAATTGATAACTGGAAATATGGATAATGATAACGCAATCAAATATGATGAATTAATTAATCAAATTAAAACTAAGCAAGATGCTATTTCAAAGAAAGTTACTTTGGTTGCAGAAATGGTTGATGGTTTTGTAAATTTTCCTAATACTTCTTATTATAATTTTATACAATTTGAGAATAATTTAATTGATATAGAGAAAACATTGAATAGAAGTAAAACAAATGATTTTGAAAATAAAGTATCTCATGCTTATAGTTTGATAACTCATAATTTTCAAATAATTCTTTCTAAGTTAGATGAGATTGATACAGCAATCGCATTAAGTAAAAATAAGATATTATATAGATCAATAATTGATACTAATGAATTATTTCAATTGTTAAAAAATATTGAGAGAACAGATAAGTTAATTTTCCCTGTTAATTATGAAAATTTAGTTAATATAGAGCAAAATATAGAGATAAAAGCTTATATTAAGGGTAGGCAAATTACATTTGTACTGGCAATTACAATTGTACGCAAATACACTTACAAATATTACCAGTTATTCCCCTTACCTATCCTTGATACTTCTAATAATATTACATCCTTGATACTTCCTAAATATCCTTTTATCCTCGTGAAGGATTTGAACTCTATCACATTGCTCTCCAAGCCATGCCACGAGATTGATGAAAAATTATTTCTTTGTAAAGAAAGTTATTCAGTCGTATTGGAACAAGATAAATGTATAACTGATTTAATGAAATTTACGTTGAATATTACGTCGTGTTCTCCAATTTTAATCGAAACGAGATAAAGGTTCAACAAATTGAAATTAACATATGGATAATTTTTGCAAGTTACCAAACGTACTTGTCAAAAACCTGTACCTGTACTTATATTTTAACCTTGGACGATAATTGTAAAATACAAGTTGAAGATATTACTCTATAGAAGAAATTGTTCAGAGGAATAAACTTACATATTCCTAAACTACCATTGATTAATATACCAAGTGTTCCAGTTACAAATAATTTCAAAAGGAAACCTGTTAACTTAGATGGAGTAAACATGGAAAATCTACAAATGCTGAATTATATTTTGAAGAAAAGTGAAAACAGTGAATATAGTGAAATAAGTGAAATGGTCAATAAAGTGCAAATAAAAAGTGTTAGTTTATGGGCATTAATACTTTATATTATAATGATTTTAATTATTGTATACTTAATTATTAAATATAAAAATGAGATTTTGAAATTATGTAAATTTGAAAATAATCTGACTACAGAAAATGAACTTACAGATAATTTTCAATCTCAGGGTGGAGAAGTTATATGTACCACAAACCACAAACCGAAGTCCAATTGCGACATATTTAATCATACAAGTAGGTACTTCCTTCGATTGTGAAAGTACCAATTAAGCACTTTTTGTACTTATGTTGTTTTTCTATGAATAATGCGCAGTAGAGGTACTCTACTTGTTGATTTGATTTAATTGCGCATAGCTGAATAAGCATTTATGTACTTAGATGTTTTTCTCGCTAAAGTATGAGAAATGTAACTACTTAGTTGTTATTGCAAATGAAGAATGTACTAGAAATCGCCTACGCATTTATAAAAGTTATATAAGGAAGTTACTAAGTACAAATTGTCATTATTTTATCTTCGCTTGAATTGTACGGTCAAAAGTAAGACCAATAAAATTAACTTCAAATTTAATTTGTTGTTTATTTTATTAAAATCTCGGCTCCGTCCAATTTGTCTATCTAGCCACATCCATAACAAACATTATGACAAACACATTCCATATTTGTTTTCCTATGAAGAGAAAAAACGTAAAGAAAAACTCATGGGTCACTGATGAAGTAGTTCAAATAAAGACCTTGCTTTTTGAAACTATAAAATTAAGTAATAAATTCCCCGATAATGCACATATTTTTAATTTAATAGAACAATTTAACCATTTATATGACATAACGAGCAATACTAACAAAGCCGGCTACTATTAAAATGTAATAAAAATAGCAGCAATACACACAAGGCACTTTGGCAAGTTGTCAATATTGAGAGGGGAGTTAGCTCGCGGGGTTCGGCTGGTTTCACAGATGTTGTCAAGGACCCAAGCGGTTCAACTTTCAAGACGAGGAAAGCAGCTGCAGACGCCATGAACGCGAGGTTCGTGGGCGCGGCGGCCGCGTGCGGGGCGCCTTGGCGCTAGTGAGCGCAACGTTTGCGGCCGCGCGGGCCCCTGCCGACCGCTCCTTCAGACTCACTCGCTTCTCCGCCGCCGAAGTCCACCAGATCATCACCACGCGGATTCCTCGGAAGCCTACCAGGGATATATATGATATATCAATGGAAGTGCTTCACATAGCAGCTTGTGAATTAGCTCCATACTTGGCCCAGCTGTTCAACCGCTGCATTCGAGCTGGAGAATATCCAGGGGCAATGAAGGTAAGCAAAATCTCCCCATTGTTTAAAGGGAAAGGGAAGCGTGATAATATCGATGGCTATAGATCTGTGTCTATTATTCTAGCGTTTGGTAAGATTTTTGAAAACGGGATTAGTACTCGTCTCACTAAATTCATGGCCTCCACCGGGGCTCTTTCCGAACGGCAATATACGTACCGAGCCGGTCGATCCACCACTTCACTCACGCGCGAGGTGATTAAACGCGTATTCGAAGCGTGCGAGCGGAAGCGGCAAGTCGCCGTGCTATGCTGTGACTTGTCAAAAGCTTTTGACGTTGCGGATCACTCCGTCCTCGCTGCCAAGCTACGCCACTATGGAGTGAGTGGACCAGCTCACGCTCTGCTGACTGACATCTTGCGGAACAGATCCCAGGTGGTGGTCAGTGATGGAGGTGAGACGAAATCAGATCCTCTATCTAACGAGATGGGTGTAGCGCAGGGGTCATCGGTATCTAACATACTGTTTTGCCTACTTCTGAACGACTTGCCCAATGCAAGTGCCAATGCCAATGCCAGTGGTGATATATTCATGTATGCTGATGACGTTGCGGCCATTGTCAGTGCTCAGACTCTGGAGGAGCTTGAGCGGTGCCTGAATAGAGCGGTGAATGAGTTGGCACAGTGGTTTCATCAAAATGGTCTGGTTTTTAACCTTACAAAAACTCATTTTCTGCACTTTACCTTGTCTGAACGGACTTCTAGAAGTCTGAGCGTCCACATTAATGGAACTTTTATCGAACAAGTTGAATCTATAAGCTTTCTTGGTTTTGAAATAGATCGTGGAATGACATGGGGTTCGCATATTCACAAAGTCTGTGCAAAGCTAGGCAGTGCATGTTATGCCCTGAGTCGTGTCGCGCGTAGCATTAGCTGAAGTGGTTCGCACCTGCTACTTCGCAACCGTGCACTCTCTCCTCCAGTACGGCACCGAGCTATTGGCCCGCGCAGCTGACAGGCTGCGCACCTTCCGGATGCAGAAAAGGGCCGTGAGGACAATTGCACGGGTGTCACGAGTCACTTCGGTGAAGCCATATTTTAAGTCACTTGGGATACTGACTCTGCCCTCGCTCGTGATTTACCAGGTCGCAGTTTACGTGCGACAGAACCTGAATCAGTTTGTAAGACGTGGGGACAGACACACGTACAACACCCGTGGTGCTCACAAGTTGGCTGCAGTGTCCAGGAAACTGGCGCGGTCTAACAAGTTGACGCATGTGATGGGGCCCACGGTGTATAACCGCCTTCCGGCGCAAGTCACGTCAGCTGCGAGTTTTAACACATTTAAGTTTAAACTGAAATCCTGGCTCATCGAAAAAGCGTTTTACAATGTTGACGAATACTTGACTGTACCTAAATGAGGTACTCTTATTTTATTTACTTTTATTTTTTTCTTATTAATTACTTTATTTGACATTTAATTTATTGTTTTGTATGTGATTACTAGATTTAATGTAATTTGTATTTAATTACCATTTTTGATACTCTGACATATAATTTTTATAGCAAATCTATACTATAACTAGCTGTGCCCGCGGCTTTGCCCGCGTGGTCATTTCATTTAAAAGTAGCCTACACGTTTTTTTCCAGGACCAAAAGCCAAATCACCACCAGACCAGTTGTAGGTTTGGTCCAGGTCCAGAGGACCAGGTGTAGGTTTGGTTCAAGTCCAGAGGACCAGGAGAACCAGGACCAAACCTACAAAGTACAATATTATACTACATTTCTTCAAAATTCGTTCAGCCGTCAAATAGTTTTTATCTATTGCTCGGCATCTAATCATCAGAATAAGGCACTGCCTTGCCTTTTTATAACGCATATTCTGTGACATACGGCACTCCGTACTTCACAGAATATGCGTTATAACACACTTGCACTTCTATGACACTTCATAGAAATGCACGTATTGCAATGAAATAAACGCATATAATAAAATATGAAATAAACGCATATAACAAAATATGAAATAAACGCATATAATACAATATGAAATAAACGCTAGAATAAACGCACCGCGTTCCACTGCAAGGCAGTGAGTGCAAGGCCTAAGATACCAAGTACCCCAGTTTTTAAATCAGTCGGCAGGGGTTGAGAGCAGGGCCTGGATTCTGTATGACCACTCACGCCAATTCCACGCCACCTGCGTGGAATTAGGGAAGGTTATTTACGCGACCAGGTTTTTAAACCAGGTTTTGGCTTATAAGTACGCCGCCCTGGTACATACTCGGTGGCGGGTTCGGCATGGCTTCGGCTGAGTTCGGCCGCACTCGGCCAGCCGGGTCACAAGAAGCTAGGTGGCCGATACATTGCTCTCGCTCTATCAAACCCAATTGTGCTCTTTATTTACATAAGCGCACGGGTCAATTTCCTATGCAAGTATTTTTTACTTTCAATTCCACGCTTCCAAGTACTTTTTTCGCAAACACTATTGTGCTCCTTATTTACATGGACACGAAGATCAATTTCCTATGTAAGTATTTTCTACTTTCAAGGCTTCGATTTACAAAGCACTTGAAAGTATTTTGAACTCTGGTTTTTATAATGAAAGATTCATGACATGAATGAGTTAAATTTATTTATTTAATTGATAAATTACTATTTTAATATAAATAATTTGCTTAATTTCGCTGCGCGGTTTACAACTGAAGTCGACTTATTCTATCCAAAAACATTAAATACATCTTAATACGTTTAATTACTCTCTAATCTGTGCCACCTAACCTTCGGAGATAATTTTCTCTACTCAATAACAAGACATTCATGATAACAAGTTACTTCATTTAAACTAGATGGCGTTGTCTACCCTTAAAACACGCAAGCGGTTTGTTACGAAGTGGTTTGAACGTTGAATGAACTCAAACAACACGTTTTCTTCTTTCTTTTACCTTATGGTCCCTAAAGGCTCTTAAAATGTATTTATATGTTTTTTGTGTTTTTTGATAGAATAAGTCGACTTCATTTGTAAAACGCGCAGCGAAATTAAGCGAATTATTTATAGTAAAATAGTAATTAATAAATAAAAAAATCAAATTTAACTCATTCATGTCATGAATCTTTCATTATAAAAACCAGGGTTCAAAATACTTCCAAGTGCTTTGTAAACTGAAGCCTTGAAAGTAGAAAATACTTGCATAGGAAATTGATCTTCGTGTCCATATAAATAAGGAGCACAATCGTGTTTACGAAAAAAGTACTTGGAAGCGTGGAATTGAAAGTAAAAAATACTTGCATAGGAAATTGACCCGTGCGCTTATGTAAATAAAGAGTACAATTGCGTTTGCTTAAAAAAAATCGAAGGCTTGCAAGTTTTTTTGAGCGATGTATCGGCCACCTAGCTTCTTGTGACCCAGCTGGCCGAGTGCGGCTGAACTCAGCCGAAGCCATGCCGAACCCGCCACCGAGTATGTAGGTGCGGACGGGGCGAAAGAGCGAGTTGGTGAGTAAAATACTTTGAAAGTCTTGCAAGTATTGCGGGTCCGCGGCGTACTTACAAGCCAAAACCTGGTTTAAAAACCTGGTCGCGTAAATACCCACCTTCCTTATTTCCACGCAAGTGGCGTGGAATTGGCGTGAGTGGTCATACAGAATCCAGGCCCTGCTCTCAAGCCCTTGCGACTGATTTAAAAACTGGGGTACTTGGTATCTTAGGCCTTGCACGCACTGCCTTGCAGTGGAACGCGGTGCGTTTATTCTAGCGTTTATTTCACATTGTATTATTTATATGCGTTTATTTCATTGCAATACGTGCACTTCTATGAAGTGGCATAGAAGTGCAAGTGTGTTATAACGCATATTCAGAACATGCGACAGAATATGCGTTATAAAAAGGCAAGGCAGTGCCTTATTCCGATGATTAGATACCGAGCAATCGATAAAAAACTATTTGACGGCTGAACGAATTTTGAAGAAATGTAGTATAATATTGTATTTTGTAGGTTTGGTCCTGGTCCTCCTGGTCCTCTGGACCTGGACCAAACCTACAACTGGTCTGGTGGTGGTTTGGCTTTTGGTCCTGAAATAAAACGTGTGGGCTACTTTTAAATGAAATGACCACGCGGGCAAAGCCGCGGGCACAGCTAGTTATGAATAAATGGTTTATCAGTTTATCTGGTTTATCTCTCCTAACTCATTTTTTATTTCAGTGGAGCCTTCCTTGAACGCAATGGAAAGGCTGCACTGGTCCTTTTTCCTCAATATAGGGCTGTTTGTGTCGCCAAATCTTATAAACAGTACAGTCGTCAATGAGCGTTACTCAATTTACGCCTACATGTCACGACTCTTTTCACTGCTTTTTGTGATAAGCCTTATGACTATTTTAAGAAAAAATATAGTTAGAGTAACGCCTCTTTGTGACGATATAAGGTATAAAAAGATGAATATTTTGGTGTATTAAACTCATTTTAGACTTTTTATGAGATACGCTTGTATGTAAACGTGAGCGGCGGTTTGTTTGTTTGTAATCATTTTGTAATGGATAAAACCAAAAAATACTGTACTGATTTAAAAAAACTGATTTATCTGAGAGAAAATGGGCTGTTTTTTGTAGGTCAAAAATTTGCCTATTAAAATGTAGATTACTCGCTGAATGACATGTTGCCGTGGAAACGTAATAATAACAAGTCTGTCAAAAAGCACCACGGGCATTGCTGACAAAGTTTTGGAATTATGCTTACTGCGTTTTTTTTTCAAATTGTTCATTAAAAACACGTGTAGAATCGTTTACAAATAAAGATAAACCCTTAGATACCCGTGCAAAGCCGAGGCGAGTCACTAGTAGGTAGTTATACTTTCTCTAAGCTAGTAGGTATACAATAAAATTCAAAAAGTTATTATCGCCAAACCACAGTACATATAGTCTTACTATACCTATATGTACTGTGGCCAAACCGTATGAAATAGCGTAACATGTAAAATAATAGTTTAAAAACTAAAAAACACGCTTTATATAGAAAACCAAACTAAAAAATAGAAAATAAATTTTAATGGTGTAAATAAGAAAAAAATGTTTTATATAAAAAAAAAACGTGTATAACGCGTGTTTTTTAGTTTTTACTATTATTTATTTTCCACATTTTTTTTTATTCGAATTTTTGCATTGTCATCGGTCTTTGACAGTTGTGCAAAATTTGAATGAAATCTAACCGTTTAAAGTGGGTCTAAATAGCGTCCAAAGGAGTCGGTTACAAACATACAAACAAACATACAAGTGAAGCTAATATAAAGCGTATAAAAAGGGTCTGTATGTTCACGCATCACGTAAAAACTACAGGTTCTAATAAAATGCTTTCACTGGCTAGCATTTTAAGTGTAACCGTAAGTTACACTTAAAATTTGGTGTACCTTGTATCTCATTCCGATATGTAGAAGCAGAGCTATCAATAAAAACTATTTGACGGCTTAACAACACAATTTTGTTGAAATGTAGATAGGTATTGTACTTTATTAGTTGTGTCGTTCATTATAAAGGAGGGTTTGCCCATAATCGCCACGCTGGGCAAGCTGGTTGGCGATCGCAGGCCGTAGCTTGTTGCATCGTGGTGACGCTGCTGCCCGTCACCCGTCCCCGGCCTGTGTAATTTGGATAAGCTTGCTTTAAAATGGTTATAGCGCCATCTGTCGGTTGCCAGAGCTTCGTTGGTTATCAAGCAGGATTACCGCATTCAGGTAAGGTTGGCTTGGAGCAGTAAGATGGTATTTCGCTCCTGACATATCACATTTCACTCCTGGCAGAAAATGGATGAGGAGAGCTGAAGACCGAGCTCAGTGGCGTGCATTAGGATCGGCCTAAGTCCAGCAGTGGACAAGTATAGACTGATGATGATGTACTTTTGGTCTGGAATACATAGCTTAACCCAGAGAAATGATCACGCGGGCAATGCCGTGGACACAGCCATTGTATAATATGTTTTTACATACTATACGTTCTGAATTATTAACTGAGATGTTTCTAGATTAAGTATGTACACAGAAATCCAAACATCGCCTTATTATTTGGATTTCTGTGAGCCCGGACGTGACTACTCGTATTATTCAATCTGATAAATTAATACCTAGGTATTAATTTATCAGATTGAATAGATGTTTATCTTGGTAATTTTAAGATTATTTTTACCAAGAATTTAGCATTGTTAATATCGATAAGCTACGGGCGTCATCATAGTCGTACACATAATACGAGATACCGATCTAGAGCCACGGCAAGCAGTAACCTAGAGGAAAACTGACGACTCACTAAGAGCAATTCCTTACCCCACGTCCCTCCACTTTCTGCGCTTGCCATGTCATGTAATTAGGTACATGATATAGAAAGCGAGAAAAAACAGTAATAGCAACTACTTAGGTAATAGCCAACTGATTTCAGGAATATACCTGGCATGGGTGTACGCCCCATTGCGTAGTGTATTTTTTTCTTTATTATTGGTATATTCCTGTCCGTTGGCGGAACTGAAACCCTACGACGTAGATCGACTTAAGCACGCAAAATAATCGTCTTGAATCAGAATAACAGAACATATCTAGTGTAAACCTTTCTAATGAATATTTCTTTGTGAGATGAGAACGGCTTGTTTTGTCCCTTCACAATGAATATTTCTTTGTCAGATGAGAACGACTTGTTTTGTCCCTTCACAATGAATATTACTTTGTGAGAATATTACCTATCTATATTTTCAAACCATATCTATAACCAAACCACTACTACTGCCTACTGTTGGGAACACTCCTTTTCTTGCGTGTGAAAAGTCTTACATTTTTTCTGCGAAGCCTGTAGTCAAAGCTTGACTGTGACTGGTTATACAATTTTTCGTCCCATACTTTCCTAGGTTAGGTTACATAGCCGAAGAGTTTTTCCCCAACTCTATGCACAAATTTACACAGCGAATTTCAAAACATTTTCCTTAAATTCAAATAAGGTCAGCAGAGAATACTTAAGTAGGTATTCAGATTTACCTCAAAGGGCTCCAAATGCAGGCTAAATGTTACTGTTATACCGGCAGAAGATAATATATTTGTTCTACATAATTCATCTTACCTTGGGATCTTGAGGAAAACTCAAGAAAGTGCCCTCAAGGAAAGTCCTTTAGTGTTTTCATATTTTCAAGACAGATTTTATGTTTCATCGGCTTTTGCCTGTCCATTGGCATCACTTTTTCTCGCATAATCGTTGAAACTTTATTGTGAAACTACTGTATTTATCACAAAATTGAAACGAACGAGAACGTTCTATTTGTAAAATATTCATTGTGAAGGGACAAAACAAGCCGTTCTCATCTCACAAAGAAATATTCATTGTGAAGGGACAAAACAAGCCGTTCTCATCTCACAAAGAAATATTCATTGTGAAGAGACAAAACAAGCCGTTCTCATCTCACAATGAATTGTGAAGGGACAAAACAAGCCGTTCTCATCTCACAAAGAAATATTCATTGTGAAGGGACAAAACAAGCCGTTCTCATCTCACAAAGAAATATTCATTGTGAGATGTCTCACAAAAAAATATTCATTGTGAGATGTCTCACAAAGAAATATTCATTGTGAAGGGACAAAACAAGCCGTTCTCATCTCACAAAGAAAATACAGCATTCCAATATGAGTATCGCAAACTAACAGAAAAGTTGCAGAAATGGGAGATTAGAGCGTTGTAATTTGAAATTCTTAGACTAATTTTATACTAATAAGAAACATATTAGTAATATTAAAGTAAGTAACTAAATTTTAATACCAATACAATGAAGATAATAAAAAAAGTCTAAGGAACCAAAAATATGCTACAGGTTTTTTTATCTCCTCTTTGTACTCGCATCACGTAAAAACTACAGAATCGATTGAAATGCGGTATTTGCTTTGGGAGCTTAGGATTTGACTCAAAATCAGGTGTAGGTACATCTCAATGCGATAAGTAGAAGCCGAGCAATCGATAAAAAAACTGTTGAACAGCTGGACCAATTTCGATGAAATATTGTTATATTGTACTTTATATGTTACACTGATACTTTCATTACAAAAAATGATCACGCGGGCAAAGTCGCGTGCTGCAGCTTTTTACTAAATAAAGTAATTAATATCAACGGTATTTTATTTGTGAATAATTTACTATTATAAAATAACTATTATTTGTTATAGATAATTCCAAATTAAGAGAACTATATTTATAATTGTTAGGGGTTATTTTCCTATTTGATAGTCCGTCTAACACAACATAGCTGACACCAATACCGGTAGGTACAATTATAAGGAAAAATCGTATAATATGGTACGGAAGCTATTAACAATACGGAAAAACGAACTAGTTCCGCATTCGATTTATAATGTATGCAAATGAGACTCAAGTTTCAGGAAAAGGCTGAAATATGGGTTTTCACTTGGCGGTCTTGCAGTACACCCAGGTTAAGTTCCTTTTCATCTATAATGCTCTCTAAAAACGAAAATGTGGGATTACCCTCTCGATAACTAACGGAAAATGTAGTGTAGTGGGAGGCCCACCGGGAGGTGGAGTGACGACTTGCGGAAGGAGGTTGGCTGCGACTGGATGAGGAGAGCCAAAGATCGGGCTCAGTGGCGTTCATAGGAGAGGCCTACGTCCAGCAGGAGAAGAATATGGCTGATGATGAGAATACTGACGAGAGGCCAAGATGAGAGTAACTGTTGTCGCAATAATACAGAGCGGATTTGACTTCAGTCAGTACTACGCGAACGTCACACAATTGTCTAGTGTCAAGAGAGCGGTTGGCGGGTTCAGCGTTCGACTTCCGGCGAGGCGGAGCTAGGGAGCGGAAACGAAAGTCACTTTGTTACGAGCCATCGTTGAAGCCTGCGTACTACATTGTCCAGCTTATTTTAAGTGTAGTTATAAATTGTAAAAAGCATTCCTAGTAAAAAAATGTAAATCGATACTTACAATAAGTAGAAAAAATGTACTGCAAAACCGGTTTAAACCGGGTTAAAAGCAAGGTAGTAGATAAAGCAGTTAGTACATAAAAGTATGTATTACTGCAATTAAAGTATTAAAAAATACATAAAATAAGCTGCTGAACAAGTTTTTTTTTATTGCATGTCTTTATTCGTGCGTCACGTGAAAACTACTGGACCGATTGCAATTTTCACTGTTAGATAGCTTAGAGTTTGACTTAAAAACTGAAATACTTGGTATTAGAATCAGATTATTAGAAGCCGAGCAATCGATAAAAAACTATCGATTTGGTATTTTGTACTTTATAGGTACTTTTAATCCTGGAATAATACTTAGGTTACTTTTAACCCAGAGAAACGACCACGCGGACACTGTTAATTAAGATATAATAACCATGTGATTCTCTTTTATGACATACTCGTAATATATGTTAACTTAGGCTAGGTTCCGAAAAGGCACACAATGTTTCTTGACAGCTCAATGAAAATACGCCTTATTTTAAGGAAAATTCAACGCTCATGAATGCATGAGTTGCACCAAACGGTAAACCATAGAGCGATTTATAGTACAGGTGCAACCTTCTTGCAATGGGCAAACATCAACAGTTTTCCCTAGTGACTCTCATTGAGGAAAACCAAAGGAACTACCATCCCAATTTAAGCATATCGGCACCGAAGTAATTTTCACTAGTGACTCTCACTGAGAAAAACTTAAGAAAAACCATCCCAATTTAAGCATATCGGCACCGAAGTAATTTTCACTAGTGACTCTCATTGAGAAAAACTTAAGAAAAACCATCACAATTTAAGCATATCGGTACCGAAGTAATTTTCCCTAGTGACTGTCATCGAGAAAAACTTAAGGAAAACCATCACAATTTAAGAATATCGGCACCGAAGTAATTATCCCTAGTGACTCTCATTGAGAAAAACTTAAGGAAAAACACCACAATTTAAGGTATATCGGCACCGAAGTAACTATACAATGTATCAACGACGTAAGTACGGTTTAAACTATTTGCGGCACACATAAATATATAAAAATGTGTATTCTTAGTTACTTAGATTTAGTTATTAGTACTTTCATATTTTTATGATGTCATATATGGTTACTGTGGACACAGAATAAATAATAGTACAACTGTGGGTTACCACCGTAAAGAAAATAATAGCAACGTTTTTTTTTAAATTAAAAATTTCAGATTTACACCTTTTCTTTTGCACATTTTATAACTAGAATAAGTAAAATTAAAATCGCCAAAAATGCTAAATAATATAGCAGTCGGTTCCGGCTGTTGTTGATTAATAGCAGTCTTTAAGCCATGTCAGAGGCCCTTGGGCGGCTTGACAAACTCTGACACCAAAGGCCAGCATACCCCATACGACAAACAAACAACATCAAAATGCTTACATACTAGATACAAATATGAAATTTCATAGATCTTACTTACTATCACTTCTCAGACATAATAACTACGAGATAAATTATTATTTGTGGTATCTTCAAAGCAAGATTTTCTCTCTCAGTAACATAAAGGTACTTTAGATATTTTACAGCCCCAAAAAGTCCGCTGGCTCTATTTTTGTACTACATCCGCTGCAACGCCTGCATGTTCCTCTAACTGGCTGATGTGTTTGTACTACATCCGCTGCAACGCCTGAATGTTCCTCTAACTGGCTGATGTGTTTGTACTACATCCGCTGCAACGCCTGAATGTTCCTATAACTGGCTGATGTGTCTGCAACGCCTGCATGTTCCACTAACTGGCTGATGTGTTTGTACTACATCCGCTGCATCGCCTGCATGTTTCTCTAACTGGCTGATGTGTCTGCAACGCCTGAATGTTCCTCTAACTGGCTCATGTGTCTGCAACGCCTGCACGTTCCTCTAACTGGCTGATGTGTTTGTAGTACACCCGCTGTAACGCCTGAATGTTTCTCTAACTGGCTGATGTGTCTGCAACGCCTGCATGTTCCTCTAACTGGCTGATGTGTTTGTAGTACACCCGCTGTAACGCCTGAATGTTTTTCTAACTGGCTGATGTGTCTGCAACGCCTGCATGTTCCTCTAACTGGCTGATGTTGTCACGAGGCGGTCCTAGACTTTGGGTTTGCTTCACTAGCCCAGGGACCAAGCCTCAGTGGACAACACAAAAGGTCAGGATTCAAGAGCACAGGAACAGGAGGAGATGATTATAAAACAGCGGCTTACGAAGGTATTCATATATGTATATATTTACAAGTCTCATATATATTTGAAATAAAATTATTTATGAATTTTATAATATTATTTCGGTTTTTCCAAAAATCAATATTCGAATGACAGGTTATTTGTATTTAGAATGAATCAATGATAACCAACTATCAAAAATGAAAAGAAATGGATAATGAAAGAATTAAGAGATCAAATTAGTATTATTATGAAAGAGGTTTGGACCTCGTCACAATGTGTCTGCAACGCCTGCATGTTCCTCTAACTGGCTGATGTGTTTGTACTACATCCGCTGCATCGCCTGCATGTTCCTCTAACTGGCTGATGTGTCTGCAACGCCTGCATGTTCCTCTAACTGGCTGATGTGTCTGCAACGCCTGCATGTTCCTCTAACTGACTGATGTGTTTGTAGTACACCAGCTGCAACGCCTGAATGTTCCTCTAACTGGCTGATGTGTCTGCAACGCCTGCATGTTCCTCTAACTGGCTGATGTGTTTGTACTACATCCGCTGCAATGCCTGCATGTTGCTCTAACTGGCTGATGTGTATGCAACGCCTGCATGTTCCTCTAACTGGCTGATGTGTTTGTACTATATCCGCTGCAACGCCTGCATCTTCCTCTAACTGGCTGATGTGTTTGGCGATAGTCGAACAGATTAGGGAACTTCAGGTTCGTGTCTTTTTACACTACTGTCCAAAAAAAGGAGTGTAATGTTTATAGGATTCATGTATGTTTATATGTATGTGAGTTTCTTTATTCCACCATAACTTTTAAAAGCTTGAACAGATTTTGATGTATGGGGTATTGTTAGAATCCTTACATCATCCCGAGTAAAATAGGCTTCTTTTTTTAATTCATTATGGCTGCTACTGCAGCTATCTCCATTCATTATGGCTGCTACTGCAGCTATCTCCATTCATTATGGCTGCTACTGCAGCTATCTCCATTCATTATGGCTGCTACTGCAGCTATCTCCATTCAGAAAAGTGTAAAAAAAAATTTTGTTTGTATTTTACAATACGGGTATCAAATTGAAGGCCTTAATGAGCACATTACAACAACACATCATTTGTTGGCATAACTCAAAACTTGTCACTGAAATATATGAAATAAAAATAAATAAATACTGGCATGCCAAAAACAAACTAGGTTTTTTAATTTTTAATATTATTTATTTTTACTACGGAAACTGAACTTGGTTGATGAGGATTGCTTTTAGATTTCCGTTTCATTATCAAGCAATGAATACTGCCATTTTTTATTCTGTGACAGGTTTATACGATCCTCCTCTTTGTTCTGCATATAAGTTAATTTAAAATGTGATAAGTTGGACAATCTGTTCTGTCCAGAATAGTTAAAAACTTTTGGTGGAGGTAGTTCTTTGTGAGCAGCCAGAGATGCCAGAGAAGTCAGTAGGTATGGACATAAGCAGTAGGTGGGGACATAATCGTTAGGAGATAAATATGTGTAGTTTTTTCCCATATTGTAGTCTTTTTCAGCCCGCCCAGTAGATGGTCGTGATTGTGATGTTAGTGGTGATGATGGTAGTAATGACTGAGAAGAAGATAATGCGGCTAGGGGAGTGTCATCTTCGGACTCAAATTCACAGTTGGAAATCTTCTCCGAGAAGAATTTCTTCAGTTCAATAATGTTGACCTGATCTTCGGTATCCGAATCATCACCATAACTGTCATCATCAGAAATCAATACATATTCTGGGGCGTTCACGATTTTCCAGTTTGATAACGTTCTTCTTTCCATTACCTACAATAATAATACATCAATACCATATACTTCTTAGTGAAATAATGCCTTTAAAGCACGGTATGTACCGCTGCTAACCACTTTAAATTAGGTGTTATTGTAAATAATCTATTATGTTTATCTTTAATATTTATATTAATTTCAACAAATTGAGCGTATAAATAATTCATATTTATGGATAATAAGTCATAACTTACCGATAAAATATAGCACTTGCAAAACTGCGAATTCAAGTTTCTCCTACGAATTTCTCCAATACAACTACAATTTGTAATTTTAGTTCTCTTATCGGCGCGGCGCGGTCAAAGAACTGTAAATTGGCGCAATTCAAATGTTTTACTTTTATACCGTACATAATAATGTTTCTACATCGTAAAACAAGCGAATAATTAGGGATGAATAATGAATATCCAGCGATATTTGTACGAATCCAAAACTGAGTACCACTGAGTACAGAATAATGTGCAGTTGTCTATGCATGGACCCCTATACTAAAGTCTAGATTGCCGCCGCAGAAGAAATAACAAAACGAAACTCTGAACTAAAGTAAAATGGTAAATGCCCAAAGATTTTGAATTAGGTACCCTTACTGGCATTCCCTCTACTTAAATTCCCGTTTCTAATGTTGACTTTAGAGATATCTTTACTAATAGCACTTTTACAAAAAAAAAGCTTTAAGTCATGAATAAGAAGGAAAAATACCTTAGTGTTCACTAATAAATTATAAACTGGGTTTAAATAAATACTTTGAGTTGAATTGGTGTATCGTTCGGCTATCAACGCTCTCCGTGTACGTATCATATCGATATCCGATGAGAGGTACCCCAATGAGATTATATAAACATCATTGGAGTACCCTACGTTCTGTATGTAGAGTGAACAGTTATCTATTATTACTTATAATAAAGCAGTAGGTACCAAAAAGTCTGTACAATGAAGACAATAAAAAAGTTAGTCTAGGGTACTTAAAATAAGCTATGGCATTTTTTAAATCGTGTCTGTCTGTTTGTTGGTTGGCTCGCGGATCACGTAAAAACCACTAGACTGATTGCGATGCGATGCGGTTACTGTTGGATACCTTAGGGTTTGACTTAAAAACTGGTGTAGGCAAGGGCGTCGCCAAGACAGGGGGGGCAGGGTGGCAGCTGCCTCCCCCCCCCTAAGCCATGGGCTGGCGACGCCCTTGGGTGTAGGTACTTGGTATATCAATCCAATGAGTCGATAAAAATGATTTGACGTCTGAACGAAGTTAAATCAAATTTGGTATATTGGTACTTTTGCTTCTGGAATAACTCGTAGGATCTTATATCACAGAAACTTTACCACGCGGGCACAGTACATAACACATCTACAGCGCAGCGTGGAAAACCCAAAAACACAGTGTATGCAAATGTAAAAAATCCTATACATATCTGAATCCTGATTTTCCTTACTTATTCATTCATGGCCGAACGAAACATTAAACAAATGACAATCACTTGGAAAATGCAAGTATTGACGCAACGCTTCTTTGTGTGGTAGGTACAGTCCCTGTGGTGAATTCTTGTATGAAGGCACACGTACGTTACGTGATACACGTGTGTTGTGGGTTCATAGTTCTCTTAGTTCCTGATTCGTAAATACGTGGTAATCTAGTTAGGAGTACGGATTTATGCTATGAATGTGATCGTGAAACGTTACTTTTATTTTTACCGCAGAGAGGGAGTTTGTGTTTGGGCTTTATATGTGTATGCTCCTTTGGCGCGTCCTACAGTATATAAATATCATCATCATCATCATCATCTGCCTGTACTCGTCCACTGCTGGACGTAGGCCTCTCCTAATGCGCGCCACTGAGCCCGATCTTCGGCTCTTCTCATGTAATTGCTGCCAGCTACTTTTCGCAGGTAGTCGCTTCATAGATGAAGAAGCTAAAACCGGAGGGCGTCCTACACTACGTGTGCCTACACGTGGTCTCCACTCAAGAACTCGCCTTCCCCATCGTACGGGCAGCGTACGGGCACGAAGCCTAATATCTCGGATGAGGATTTCGGCTTATGGACGAGCGACGGGAACAACAGTAAGCCACACCATCAGAAAAAAGAGAGCTAAATCAAAAAATCAGTAAGCTGGTGCAACGTGACCTCCGATGCTCATATACACGCCAAATAGAAAAGGCAATTGAGCAAAATTGGGGATCGAAAGTCTTCGCCCAGCAATTGAGTAGATCCCATCTGACGAAGCTAAGACCAATAAAAGCTCAACCGTTGTCTCTAAGCCGGTGATCCTTTCTGAGATCGAAAACTTCTTTGGCTGATTGTACGACTCGCATGCTTCTAGGCCCGAACCCAGTACAGAGGATTCCCGCGCAATACTGACCCACCACTACACTGCCAATCTGACCGACGTCAGCGTAGACGAGATTGAGATGGCACTCAAACATCATAAGAATGGAATGGCCCCTGCTGAGGATGGTATAACTTCAAAGTTCTTGAAAGCATGGAGGAAACCCGTACTTCGGGACCTTCAAGGGTTATTTAGCACCGTCCTTAACAGTGGGAAAACTCCAGAGGCGTGGAGCAGCAGTTTTGTAGTACTCTTCTTTAAAAAAGGGGATAAAACCCTTTTAAAGAACTACCCACCTATTTCTTTCTTGAGCCACGTCTATAAGTTCAAATTGGGGTCATCTCAAATTGTCTTGCAATCGTCGCAAGAAGACTTGATGAATTCCAGCCTACTGAACAGGCCGGGTTTCGCGGAGGATTTAGCACCATACACACAGTGAGGCATGTTATACAGAAGTATAACAAAAAACTGCGTGTAACCATTTCGGTGTCCCTCAAGGGAGCATTTTAGGGCCCCTTCTCTTTTTGCTCTATATAAATGACTTGCCAAACAACATTAACCATGAGTGTGTCTTGTTTGCCGACGATACAACCATTATAGTAAAATGCAAGGTCAAACAAACTTTTAATGAAGATATCGATAAAGCTCTCCAATCAGCAATTAATTGGCTAGACAAAAACAATCTTAAAATTAACGTCAACAAAACTAAATTCATTCAGTTTCGCACTTACAGGGCCTTTCCCTTAAATTTTAAAGTCTCTGCAAATGGCCAGGACGTAGAGGAAGTAAAAAGTTGTGTTTTTCTCGGTATGACTCTCGATCAATATTGCTCTTGGAAACCACACGTAGACTCAGTTTGTGGAAAAATTAATAGGTTTATATTTGCCCTGAAATGTATACGAAGGGTTGTCTCGCTAAAGGCTGCCCTCTCAGCATATTACGGTTATATATGATCGGTGTTGAGATATGGATTGGTGATATGGGGAAATTCCGTAAACATGGAAAGAGCCTTTAAGGCGCAGAAAAAATGTATCCGTACCTTATGCATGGCAGGGTATCGTGACTCATGTAGGCCCCTATACAGAAAACTCAAAATATTGCCCCTTCCCAGTCTATATATAGAAGAAAATAGTTTGTTTGTGAAACAATATTCGGACTTTTTTACAATGAAAGGTGATGTTCAACGGTCGACTCGCTATCGCAAAAACCTTGCTATGCCGCAGTGTAATTTAAGACTATTTAAAAACAATGCTTATTGTATGGCAATCAAAATCTATAATAACGTACCATTACAAATAAGAGATATGCCCCTACATACATTTAAAAACCGACTTCATAGCTGGCTATTGCAATTCTCCTTCTATTCACTTGACGATTTTTTTAAATGTAAAGCCAAACTGTGATTTGTTGGGTTCATTAAATATTTCTATCTTGTGACTTTATTTTCTTTTTTGCCTTTTTTTAAATATTATTATTATATTACTTAAAGTAAGTGACCGTTCAATTTTATTATTTCAGTTTATTATTTCATTATTGTTATTTTTTGTCATTACAATTAATTTTAAAAGAATGAGTTATCTAACATTATATTTTTGACTATTTCTGCTAACTAATGACATACAGTTAAATATCTAAAATAATATTAATTAATTAAGATACATTTTCGATGTTATTTAATACTTATTTAGCTTTAATATAAATATTTGTACGTAAGGCAGAGCATGTTAGAACTAAGTTTTAACCACTACCATCTTATCTGTACACATGTTTTAAACAAATAAAATTCATTCATTCATTCATAAATAGTGTAACCAGCCCCTGTGTCTTGCTTTTGTGGACTATGAGAAGGCCTTTGAAACCTGGGTGGTTCTGGAGTCTTTGCAACTTTGTCAAGTGGACTGGCGATACATCGAATTGCTGAGGTTTCTTTATGACGCCGTGACTATGAGTGTCCCAGTACAAAAACAGCACACTGCGCAGGGGAGTGTCACACGGGGATCCCCGAAACTGTTCACTAATGCCTTGAAATATATGTTTAAGACGCTGGATTGGAACGGAATGGGCATTAATATCGACGGCAAGAACATCTCACACTTACGATTTGCCGATGATATCGGCTAAATGTCGCTGCAAGACATGCAAAGTATGCTGACCAACCTATGCATGCTTCTCGACGCATCGGTCTCGGAATGAACATAGATAAAACCAAGATCATGTTCAACGATCAATAATGATACGGAACAGTTAATGGTGTGCTTCTTGAACTTGTCCAAAAATATGTTTACCTTGGGCAAATATTGCAATTGGGTAAGAAAAACTTTGAAAAGGAAGCCAACAGAAGAATTCAGCTGGGTTGGACAGCATTTGGCAAGCTTTGTCAATGCATCTAGTCGTCCATACCACAGTGCCTGAAGACAAAAGTTTTCAATCAGTGTGTCCTACCATTCATGGCTACGGAGCCAAAACGTGGACACTTACGGTCAATCTAGTCCACAAATTTAAGGTCGCTCATCTAGCTATGGAGAAAGCTATGCTTGGTGTTTCTGTGAAGGACAAGATTCGTAATGAAGATATCCGACAGAGAACCAAGGTAACCGATATAGCTCAAAGGAGAAGCATGCTAAAGTGGCAGCAGGCTGGTCACATTTCCCGAAGAACCGGTAACCGGTGGGGTAGACGATTTTTCAAGTGGAGACCACGTCTATGCAAACGTAGTGTAGGACGCCCAGTGGCCAAGTGGAGTGACGACTTGTGAAAAGCAACTGGAAGAAAATTGATGAGGAGAGCTGGAGACCGAGCTCAGCAGCGTGCATTAAGAGAGGCCTACGTCCGGCACTGGACAGATATAGACTGATGTTGACGTAACCAAACAACATAAACACGACACGGGGAGCTTGTAAAAATTCCTCAACTGGAATTTGAAAAACTTGTCATTCCGTCCCAATACATAAAACGGAAAAAATCACGCATAAAACCACACATACTAGCCCAACTCACGCCGTGGTCAAATGGCGGCGGCGGCGGCGCGCCGATACAACACGGCGCGGCGCCGCCGGTGCGGCGCCCATGTCTAAGCCGAATTCGCCTGTCAGCTTCCTTCTCGAAATTGTATCTACCTAACTGAAGAGTTTGTCCAAGGTAGACGTACTCGTGAACAACTTCAAGAGGCATGCCACTGACGGCTATTGGTTCCGGTGCAATGTTATGACTGATCATCAATTTTGTTTTGTCAATATTCATGCGGAGACCAATGCGTCGGGAGGCATTAGTATAAACAGCTTGAGTGATTTTGATAAATGAGGTATCATTGTATCCGTCCAGACAAACAGACAGAGATACAGAGATACTTTCGCTTTTATAATATTACTAGCGACCCACCCCGGCTTCGCACGGGCATAATTTTGAAAAAAATAAGAGAAAAATGTGAAGTTCTCGCACACTCGACTTTCACTCCACTTGGGGGGTGTCGTCGGCTCGCTTCGCTCGCCACCTTCCCCCTCTCTACGTTCAGGTAACGTATACTCGTATTATATATTATTATACTAGTGGCTCTGTCAGCTGTAGACCTCGCGCTTACATACTTTTTTGTAAACAATCTAGCGGTGCACAGTAGCGCCATCTAGTTACCTTATTGTAAAACTGACATTAATAACCAAGGTGCTCCATCAATCCCTACCTAGTGGGCTGATTCCACTGGTAGAAACCTAAAAGTGTGAAATTTACTGCATTTTGAGGAGCTATTCTGCTCATCACGCCGAAGATCCTCATCAGATCTTCACCAAATTTTTAAGAGACCAATTAAACGTTACTATTACTTTTCAAATAAAAAAAGATCTATCGAAATCCAGTCTAATGAGGCGGAGATATTCAGTAGTTCCCCTTTTTGCCCCTTTTTGGGGGAAGTAACCCCCATAATCAAAAATCCCCGACAATAAAAAATAAGTTTAAGCTGTCTACCAAGTTTCGTCTAGATCAGTTGAAAAATGCGACCTGTAGAGGAGAACAGAGGCTGTCCGGACAGGCGGACATCCAGCCATACGAAAGCATTTTTTGCCCAAGCTGAAACGGAGACGCTTTGCGCTTGCTCGGTCAACTAAGACTTGGGTTAGAGTATAGCTTCTGGGATTCACCAGCAGGCCTAGCATGGAGGGTGGACAAATTATCTTTCCCCCGTTTTTCCCTTCTCATGAGAAGTGGACAAAAACGGGGATGCTAGGCATGCAGGGGTAACATTTTAGACCTGCAAAAATTGGGTACAAATAATTTTATTTGGCTTTTTTAGATTATTTGAGACCTCAGTCTTAAAGAAAAATCCAAGTTTTTGACCTTGTAGGAAGCCACTACCTTTGGTGAGCCACCACCTTCGCCCATACCACACAACAGTTGACTCTACTACAAGTTTGTGTACAACTTACAGAAGATAAAAATATATGAATAATTAGGTACATTACTTATTCTGTACAATTAACAAGTATCTTGAGTAGAACCTACGGAGTACAGTACTTTGTGCAAAATTTTAACCGAAAGGCGTGCAAGTCACACAAACATCAAGTAATGTTTGAGTTTTATTAATAAAACTAGCTGTGCACGTGGCAATGCCCGCGTGGTCATTTCTTTGGTTTAAAAGTAAACTACGTGTAATTACAGGATCAACACATTTTTGTTTACATTTTTGTTTCAGTACGAATATAAAACAGCCTCAATTTTTTTAACAAAATACCTGCAATGTACAGAATTTGGACCCGTATCCCGCAGGAACCCTTAATTTTTTCGGGATAAAAAGTATCCTCAATTTTCATCCATCATATAAACTATGACTGCGCCAAGGTGCATCAAAATCTGTCTAGTAGTTTTAGGCCGTATTAATAAATCGCTCTTGGTTGAGCTCTCAAGTGCGATATCAACTGATTCCCTCTCAACATCTCTCAACATCTGTGATCAGCATCTTAAGATCGTCGCTGATTAATAAAGACATTTCAAGAGCATCTCAGATCATATCGCGTTCAAGAGCCGCATCTCGAGATGCTACGTCACGAACCAGAACTTGAGAGCAAGATTGAATGAACTACGAATGAACGATTTATTTTCTTTATTGAAAGTTCGGTTTTTGCTCAAATAAGATATAGCGTAAGGCTAAAATTTATTACTTCGATGTAGTTGAATTAAATTAAATGCGATTATATTAAGCGTAATGTTTATTTTCTACATAATTATCATAACCTTACTTTGTTTTTTTTTTGTAGAAAGGATGTAAGCCATATATTTGTCTATATTTTCAAAGTTACACTATCTATTAAAGAACTTAACGCAATTCATCAATGAATGACTATAATTTATGAAAATAAAAGTTCGTTTATTGGCCATGCAGTATTTCCAACGCGTATCCTTTGGTTACGATTTCGGATCTTTTTAGACTTCAGCGAGTCCTCGCCAGGTTCTGATATCTACCAAATCTTCGGATTTTTCGCAATCATGCCAAATAAATTTGTTTATTCCCAGAGGAATATAAAAATATTCTTAAAATGATGGTGATTCTAGCAACTGGCAATCACGCTCTCAAGTCATCATTCAACATTCTGCATCTCAAAGCGCATCTCAAGTGCGCCCTTGAGAGTCGAGATTGATTTATTATTAAACACTAACTCAGCTGATTACGGCATCTCAATCAACAGCTTAAGATGTGTTTATTAATTAGATTCGCATCTTGAGATCGCTCTAAAGAGCGCTCTTGGAGTTGAGATCGGTTTATTAATACGGCCCTTAAGTATTTTAATAACTTTCAATCCCTATCCTGCGGAGTATGAACTCAAATCATACCAAGTTCCATTTAAATTCAATCAGTAGTTTCGGCGTAATGATTGTCAACAAACGTGGCACCCATCGTGCAGACAGCTTTGTCATACCCAAATCTTCATGCAGGATTTTATGTACTCGCTCAGTGGAGATGCCTGTGTTCTCAGCTATTTCACGCACCTTCACTCGGCAGTCGTCGAGTACAATATTATGGACTTCTTCAACAACATCCTCAGTAGTGACTTCGATTGGGCGACCAGAGCGTGGAGCATCAGATGTGCTTGACCGACCACGTTTAAAATCATTTATCCAGTTATAAACAGTCTGTGTTGGTGCGTTAGTGCCATGAACAGAATCAAGTTCAGTTTTTATTGTGGCAGCACTGCAACCCTTCATAAAAAAAATGTTTTATAACGGCACGAAATTCAGATTTTTCCATAGTTGTTAAAAATTTACGAGTGATCACAATTAAACAAAGGTTAAACTGACAAAAACTTGTTTTTTTTTTGCTGAATTTTAGACAGTCTTCATTTGAAAGATTTTGCCTGCCAGTGTTAATGCCATTTACCAGAAAAAAGGTTTTATAAATAGTTTTTAAAAGGACTTATCAAACAGCCCTTGTATTTCATCCAAATTCGTTGAGCCGTCAAATAGTTTTTTATAGATAGCACGTTATCTAATCCTTAGATTAAGATACAAGTACACTTGTTTTTAAGTCAATCGTTAAGCTATCCAACAGTGAAAACCGCATCGCAATCGGTCCAGTAGTTTTTAAGTCATGTGCGAACAAACATACAGAAAGAAAAAAGAACAGAAAGAAAAACATTTATTTGAAATTACAAAAAAGACAATAATATATAAAAAAAAAAAAAAAAACGCGCCAACAAAACAAACAGACAGACTCGATTTAAAATATGTTATATTCTTGTTCAGTAGCTTATTTTAAGTACCTTAGAGCATTTTTTTTTATTATCTTCTTTGTACAGACTATTTCGTTTCTATTGCTTTATTAAGAATAGATAGACTAGCTGTGTCCGCGGCTTTGCTCGCGTGTTCATTTCATTTAAAAGTAGCCCATACGTGTTATTCCAGGACCAAAAGTACCTATCTATAATGTACAATACAATACATTTCATCAAAATTCGTTCAGCTGTCAAATAGTTTTTTATCTATGGCTCGGCATCTTATCATCGGATTGAGATACCAAGCACCCCAGCTTTTAAGTTAAACCTACGCTTTACACCAGAGAAAATCGCATCGCAATCAGTTTAAGTGATGCGCGAACATACAAACATACAAACAAACAGACAATAACGATTTAAAAAAATGTTATGTATTCAGTATCTTATTTTAAGTACCATAGACCTAGGGAATGCAATACCGTGATAGCTGGATTCCGCATACATTTTGCGGGGCTAACCTCGGTCGAAATTTTTGCGGGATCCCGCTGGACTGGCGGGATTACAGAGAAGCGTGGTTCATACGTGTTACTCTTCTCGCGGCGGCGCGTGGCCAGTCCACGCGCTAAGCTAAGTTTTTTATTTGTGATATTTAAGTGAGGATTAGTCATTCCTATAAAAATAAAACGATTCGTTTTTCCAACGTCTCGTTACTTTTTTTTCGTTTCTGTCTGTCTGTGTCTGTTTAGACAAACAAAACAGACAGACACGAATTTTAAAAATGTTAAATTCTTGTTCCGTAGCTTATTTTATGTCCTCTAGACCATTTTCTTTTTTTAAATTATCTTCTTTGTGCAGACTTTTTCGTTCTTATTGCTTTATTATAAGTATTCAGATAAGCTAATTTTTGAAAACAGGAATTGTTAACTTGATCACTATGCAACATAGGTGCTTAGTATTTTGTACTTGACTATACAAATAGTGTATAAACAGCTAGAGATGATAGTTATAGTTCCAGTTTTATGCCAAACACTAATCTATTGATCGATATTTAGTAAAGGGGGGCAAATAACGAAAGTGGGCGATGAAGTACTAAAAAGTTCAGTCTTTCAAAAAGGGGGCAAAAATCCACAATTTCTATGGATGGCTAGAAATAATAGACGAAATCAGAATGGGGGCAAGCGGCGAACAGACCGCATAAATAGGTCAGAAAGCATGCGGAAACGTCCGAAAATACTATGGCACAGCGAGCACTAAGTAGAATATTAAAGTACACTTACAAAATTTCAACACGTTTAATAAGTGGTAGCGTGGCCGAGCGGTCTAAGGCGCTGGTTTAAGGCACCAGTCTCTTCGGAGGCGTGGGTTCGAATCCCACCGCTGCCAAAAATTTTTTACACATTGTTTTTTTAAGTATTCATTCACATTCATTTGAAAATTCTTGTTTGTGACTTTTTAGTCCACTCAAACCGTAGTCAGTTTTAGTATTTTTACTTACTTATATTTTAATAATTTTGGGTAGGTTTGGATAGAAAATATGTTTGGCGTACATCTAAGAAGTGATTTTAGATACATAATATTCCCAATTATCAGGTTCATGCAAGCAAAGCCGCGAGCAACAGCTAACAATATATATATTTTTGAAATGTGCCAGTCTTTTCATTTGATACCCAATACGGCATTATCAAAAGTTTTTTATTTAATTACTTTAATGTCCCTTGTTTTAAGTTTTAGCGCGCCATATTCAAAGTGACGTCACATAGTCTATAACCAGCGGACGATCAAGACGCTTCCAGCGATACGTAATTTATCACATTATGGTAAGTAGTTTAGAAGTTATGAAGGAACTGATGAACATACATAAATACCGGTCAAAATTATAACCCTCCTTTTTGCTTCACCGTAGTCGTGTAAAAAAACAGAATGTACTTCAATAATACTCAACGCATGAGTTAATTGCTCTCACAATACAGTCAGGCGTTTCTGTTCATTTATATTCTTAGTTTCATGGGTAACTATTAACATCTTCCCTCTGTTGGACTAAGATCTGTATATCGCTTCCCTAAATAATGCAAGGTATCAACAATTAAATTGTAGACGGAATCAAAGATAATAATAATTCAAGTAATCGGAAACTGTAGGAGAATAGAAGCTCAGTCTTCCACTCTTAAATATGTCAAAACCGTTCTGGTCTAATGAGAGAAATAAGAGAAATAAGAGATGTGGAAATCAGTAAAAGATCTCATGGAAAAGTCACAAGTCTTTATAAACCGATCATCAGCCTATACTTGTCCACTGCTGGACGTAGGCCTCTCCTGATGCACGCCACTGAGCTAGCTCTCCAGCTCTCCGCATCTAGTTTCTGCCAGCCGCTTTTCGCAGGTCGTCACTCCACCTCGCCACAGGGCGTCCTACACTACATTTGCCTACGTTTTGTTTAAGTTTTATAAACCGATGCATGCGACGAAAAAGTCTGTGAATTATCTCATCGAATCGAACAAATCATAAGTCAAAGTATTGTATTGTAAATAGGCTAAATATTAGCATATTTACAAGTCAAAACTAACATCTCATGAACAAGGAGAAAACAAAAAATATATAATATTTTTTGTTTTCTAATAATATATACAAAAAATATGTAATATTTTTTGTTTTCTAATAGATCAAATTTATAAAATTAGGTATACTGAGTATGTTTTGAGTTTGAAAAGGAAATTTCCCTTTGAGTTGACAGTTGGAGTTGATCTCGCACAGGAAAAGGAATTACCCTTCTGACACTATATCACTATATACCCTTCTGACACTATATCACTATATACCCTTCTGACACTATATCACTATATACCCTTCTGACACTATATCACTATATACCCTTCTGACACTATATCACTATATACCCTTCTGACACTATATCAATATATACCCTTCTGACACTATATCACTATATACCCTTCTGACACTATATCACTATATACCCTTCTGACACTATATCACTATATACCCTTCTGACACTATATCACTATATACCCTTCTGACACTATATCAATATATAGTGTCAGAAGGGTATATAGTGATATAGTGTCAGAAGGGCATATAGTGTCAGAAGGGTTTCTGACACTATATGCCCTTCTGACACTATATCACTATATACCCTTCTGACACTATACCGGTGCTTCGGAAATATGCCCGTTAAAGAAGAGAGCACCAAGAAACACTATGGGATGTATTATTATTTTTATCGATTGCATTTTTTTTTAATGCCAGAAATTATAATAATAATGTATTTTATACATTACTATCCATTGTCTAGTATCCATAGTACAAGGTATCCTAGTTTGGGGCTGGATAATTTGGTGTGAATTGTTCTAAATATATTTATTTTATTTATTTTTATTAATCGGCAAAGTATGGTTTATCTGAAACTTTCACTTTATTTAGCGCCGCCAATGTTTATGTACTTAGGTATTGTTTAGATTGCTAGATTAGAGATGGAACGGATATTAATATGGCCGGATACCAGATATCTGGCTAAGAGTTCGGCCGGATACCCGGTATTATATTATAGATAGGTTAAAGTGAGCGTTTCAGTTCTTGGTAGCACCCGCATCGTCACAAAGCAATTGCGACGCAATCGTAGTGATTTTGGCTTATAAAGTATTTTAAGTTCATCAATTATTTTTTTCTGTTTTTGTGTCTGTTTAAATACGTGAAAATAAGTTAATTTAAAAAACATTTAAATAAAGCTTTTATTCAGTAGCCATGTAATGGTGAAACTTAGAACGGACAATCACAATGAAATGCGTATACAACATTTCGTGTCTCGAAATCGTGTCAATCGAAACGCGTCGTGGAATCGTGTGTAGTGTGTTTTTGTCATCGGAATTGAACCAACGTGTATAAATTCAACTCGGTAGGATACGAGAAAGTGGTCCTAATTCAGCCAGCAAAGTTGGACCTAAACAAACATACAGACACACATACAAACAAACATTGCAAGTTAAATAAAAGCTTTTAAAAAAAAAGTTTCACCAATGTTTTAAATTGATGCGGCATCCGACCGAATTGTGACCAGGTACATAGTGGTCGGATAGACCGGATAACAGATAGTAACGATAACGGATACCCGTTGCATGTCTAATCTAGATTCTAGAAGCATCTCAAATTAAGATTTAGGCTTACCTTGTAGGTACAAAAGCCTATTAAAGTTGAAGTACTAGATTCTAGCTCAATTTTAGTTAATTGAGGACGGAAGCACAGAACATCTAATAATACCTACTATATGCTTTCAAAAGTATCTATTTGTTTGATTCTAAATTAAGTTTTGAGTACGTATAATCCGTGCTACATTGGTGCTAAGCTAATCAGAAATTAAAGATATATTCTTATACATTATGATTATATATTTTTTGATGAACGCGTACTTTCCTTCTCATGTAGGTAAGGAGTCCTCAAGAGAATCTTATCATGTGTGGATGTCTGGTAGAAAATGCTTCAAGTATTAATTCTTTCGTTTGTCCTTTCTTAGTGCATAAAGTAAATTAAATAAATAGAGATATGGTGCACCTTTCATACGCCGATCCGCAGGAACTACCGACAGAACATTACGCAGAGTCACAGACTACAGTAAAAGTATCTTCGATCATGTATCTACCAAAATTATAGAATTTAATTAATTCTTATTAATTTAATATGTGTATTTAATACATTATATTTAGTATAGTTTAAACAAATAATTTCTCATTGCAGATTGAGCTGTCCACATAACGCAAATAAGGTGCATTATCCTGTTGCTTAACCCTCAACCAACCACGTGTACCAACTTAATCGATTACTATAATATTTAGATAAAATCTACTAAGAAATTTCTAGAAAAATTATGCAAAAAAAAGTGTTAATCTAGAAACAGGTACACACAACATCCACTATACACTTTTCTAAATTCATGCACAATTTCTGGCACATTGCACACAACACACTACTGTGCACTGTCTACACATTCTAATTCACTATTTCGTAATTTTCAGTCTACTTTAGACTCACCATTACATGACTACAGTAAAATCCGTGTGCACTTCGCGAGAGCTGACGTCAGACTGCCAAGAGAATTTCAGCGAAGGCATTCGATTTTTCGAAATCAGCTGAGACCAGAATCTGTCGAACTACATCTCACTATTAAAAGGAAAGCTAGAGAGGTCTTCGTTCAATGGTGAATTACTTCCACGGTCAAAGGTCACTGTCGCAATAGCAAAATAAAATTGGATACGCTTTTCCTGAACATCTACCATCTCTCGATCAATTACTTGATGCATTCATATATTTTAGGTAGCATTTTTTCTCTTATACCAGTTTATTTATGTTTTATATAAAAGTTACGTGATTTATAGGTTAGACGCCATTTTAGTTCTAGGCGGGTGGTTTAGCGCATGCGTGTATTCTTAAGGGCAAGGGTGAAACCGACCATTCGTGTTGTGCCTAGACAGATATTATCCAGTCCAGACACATAAGTTATCGTAATTCTAAGGAACGGCTGAGGATTCAGAGAGCAGCTGGAATTTTGTGAACTAAAGTGTGATGCGTGTATAGCTAAACAGCTTCAAAATAATAAAATAATTGTCTTTACTGTCGGGGACAGTTCTGTGGAACACTTTAAATATAAGAGGTCCCCCGACTGCAGTGATTATTTTATTTATCTCTTGTTTTTAACTTTTTAGTTTCGTTTTTGGCAGTTATGCCAAAAAAATATGTTGTAATTTGCTCATCAAGCCCTTCATTTTGAAACCCACATTGTAAAATTCAAAGAAAAAATATTTTTTCGAATTTCTTTATGGAGAAATATTGACTTTTAAAAAAATAGCCTATGTTACTCGGGATGATGTAAGGATTCTAAAGATTCCCTATACGTCCAAACCTGTTCAGCCATTTAAAATTTTTGATGGATAAAAAAAAACACATACATACATACAAACATACCAAAATCCTAAAAACATTACACTCCTTTTTTGGGCAGTCGTGTAATAAAAGTGAAATTAAAGAAAATTACAAAAATGAGCCCGTTCTTTAGTTTGCGGTTTAACATTGTTTCCCAGCATTTGATCCATAGACACTATCAGCTGTTGCAATAATAGTGACTATTAGGTATTATAATTAAACTACAAGTTCGAAATCCGGTTAATATTTTTGAAAAATCTTACGATGTATTGTTATTGTTACGTATCTTGACTGCAGCACACTTTGTACAAGTAGGTGCTATTATTATTGAACTTAATTGTGCTATTGGCAGCCTTCACGACGCTCACTGATCACCTTTCATTGCATTGTTTACGCAAGAACTTCAGATTAGAGCGGTTTCGGCGGTAATGCAAACTAAGTAGGTCAAGTTGAACTTACTAACCTTAAATGTAATATTGTAAAATTATCCATTAATATTATAAAAGCGAAAGTAACTGTCTCTGTTTTTTACCTTTTCAAGACTAAAGGCAATCGGGATGAAATTCGGTGTGGAGATAGTTTGAGCCCTGGAGAAAGAAATGGGATACTTTTTATCGCGATAAACTAAAAAAGCTAGTAACTAATACATTGCGGAGCGGACAGAAGCCGCACCCGGTCCAAAACTTCGCTGCTTCACTGCTTGCTTATAAGGTAGTGCAGCTGGCTGGGCCAGGGGCAATTTTTTCTTCCCGTGGTCCACCTCATAAAAACTGGGTGTACCAGCGGTTTTTATTTCATTTCATGGTCCACCTATGTAGTTATTTAATATATGGTTTTTAGTATTTATTGCCCGTGGTCCACCTAGAACAAACGAAATATCCACAAAAATAATTCTCGTGGGATTACATATACTATTTTAGATTTTATTTTAGTAGGACCACGTGGGAAGCCTTTTAGCTGCATCGTATGGCCATATGTTTGTATGGCCATATGTTTGTATGGCAGATACTTAAAAAAAACATTTTACTTATTTGTTTTTATAACTGACGACGCTAAATGAAAATAAATTACTAGTGGGTGAAGCCAGTGGGTGGACGGGGCATGCCCCATTAAAAGTTCATGCTGCCATTAAGTAGGTAACTACATGTTCTTTTTTGTTTGTAAACTCAATCTTCAGTCTATAGCTGCTTCCAATCAATCCAATATTGTTGTGGTTACTTGCAAACTACAAGAAAATAAGCCAGAATTGAGTATTTCAGAAAAACAGCTGTACGGTAGGTAATACATAATTATTAGAGATGCGCCGAATATTCGTTAATTATTCATATTCGGCATGGTTTTATATGTTCAGTATTCGGCCGAATATTCAGTTGATGTGCCGAATATTAACCGAACCTTATTATCTTATGTAATTTTAAGGCCTGCCTACAGCTTGTATTGACTTTAAAATATTTAGCATACATATCAAAAGTTAACCAATTAATTAATATTAAAGTACGAGACGAAATTATTCGACTTAGTCATTTTTATTTGGAAAATAAAACCAACTAGTAATATCAGACAGAGAAACATGACATTATTTAACATTGATGTCAATTTTTATGGTGACAATTAGAATAATAGTTAATAAGTATGTCTTCATTCAATCTCAGATAACATAATTAAATAGAAAATAAATACCAATCAAATTATAATTTATTATGCAAAATTGTTTTCATTAACTCCATCCCAGTAGCATTTTGTTTTTGATAAGGTCGCAGGAGGTCGTACTTTGATCCCAGATTACGAAGATTGTGGCTTAGTTTCAAACGATTGATTGGTACTCTAATCATACGAAAAACGCTTATTTTTGACGAAAATGTAAAGAAATGATGATGCCCATCTTAAAAAGATATCAGTTTTAAAATGCTTAGCCGGCCGGGCGCCTCGCGGACCTCTACTGTACCAACGTGTTTAGTGCGGCATAGCGCTCCTAAATGGAACCGAATAGTTCGGCAGAACATTCGGTTCGGTAACGCTGAACCGAACAATGTTCGTTGTTCGGTTCGGTTTAGAAATCCATGTTCGGCGCATCTCTAATAATTATCTATTTAGGTACCGTTTATAAGTTCCTTTTCCAGCACTCCAATTTTTGATTTTCAGATAATTCCTTCAAAATCAGTAGGCACAAGTCAGTCTTCAAATTTCGTATAGATCGCGTCATGTAAAAAGAACGCTGGAAGAAAGTGGAGGGGGTGTGTTTGCGCATGGGTACACTCGCGCACAAAAGTACTAGGCCTATTGTTTTAAATAATTATTAATTAGCTTTTCGCTCGCAGCTTCGTGTACCCGCCCACCCCGCGCCGCACCTCATACCATCAAATAGACCAATAAATCACTTAATGCGCAGCCTAACCGCCAGCGTTTTTTTACATGACGCGACCTATACCGCCAAACGACATCTACAATATCAAGAAACTCGTGTTTCTAATAAATATTGTTTGGTTAGTATTTTTATAATCAATGGGCGTTTTTCTTATATTATTTCATGTTATTTATTTCGAAGCCTCTAGATATGTATGACGTTGTCTCACCCATCATTTGTCTTGTTCGTAGACATTTCTTTCAACGTCAAAGTGCACAAGTCAATCTATAATGGTCGGCACCGGAAAACAACATCAAGATTGTTCAGATACTAAAAAACAAAACGTGGTAAGGGTTATAGCTTCTCATATTAAAAAAGAATTACTACCGCTTATGTGAGAGTCTTATTTGCGTTTATAGAGTTGCGTAAAGTTTAATTTGCAATGACCAACAATTGCAAGCCTCGACCAACATCTTAAGAGGCTTTTGCTGGATGGTTGGATTAAGGGTCAGATGCAGAAGGCTCCTTGTACTCCTTGACACTACGCGTATAAGTCAGGAGGTTCCTCACTCTGCAGCCCAAGCCACCGGTAGTTTGAGCCCTGCTCCGCTGCCCGTGGTACCCTAGGTTTAAAGTTTTTTATAATATTTTATAGAAATACTAGCTGATGCCCGCGGCTTCGCACGCGTGGTCATTTCTGTAGGTAAAAGTACTCTTTGTGCTGTTCCAGGACCTAAAATACGAATATACCAGCATTTTATCAAAATTCCTTCAGCCAAAATCTATTTTTATCGATTGCTCGGCGTCTACTCATCGGATTGAGATATAAGTATAAGTACCCCAGTTTTTAAGTCAAAACATAAACTATCCAACAGTGAAAACTGCATCGCAATCGGTCGAGTAGTTTTTACGTGATGCGCGAACAAACATACAGACCAATTTTTAAAATGTTATTTGCTTGTTCAGTAACTTATTTTATGTACCCTAGAGCATTTCTTTTTTAATTATCTTCTTTGTACAGACTTTTTCATTGCTATTGCTTTATTATAAGTATAGATTGTAAAAAATTGAAATCTAAGATATCAAATAAATAAAGTGAAATAATAGTAATGAAAATGAATACAATATTTTCTTTTCTTCTGACTGTAGTATTTACAAATTTTAATAGGCAATCGTGTTTTATATGAAATTAGTAATCTAATTACTTATGTTATATTTCTTACCTTTTGTTATTTATGGTCCTATAATAAATAAATACGTAACTTTCATTATTGTGTTTAAATTATTTACATTCCCTATCATCTGTTGACAATATTACATTGTGTCGTACGATTTAGTTCCGTTAGGGGTAATTTTAGTTATAATATGGCAGCACCTAATACAAAACTATTGCTATCTAAAAGACTAGGGCACGCGGAGACTACTTCTACCAGTGTAAATATTCTAAGATGTTCTGTGATTTCGTTTCCATGGTTTCCATGGTTCCATATACAAAGACCCGTATCTCCTTCTTAGTTTGTGATCTTACGTAGTATTTATATACTCTTTGGCACAAAGTAATCGAGTTTTTATCCAAAAATTAATTCCTTGGGTTTCATTATTGCAATTTTCGAAGACAACTCTAATTTTTTGAAAAATAAAATCCTACTAGTGTTACTCGCTGATAATTCACATAAGCTATATAGCTTTCTTTATGTGAAAGAATTTTTAAAATCGGGTTTGTTTTTTTTGAGTTTATCCATACAAACAAACAATCAAATCTTTCCTCTTTATAATATTAGTGTAGAAGTGTAGATAAGGTTAGCTCTTATCTTGTAACAACACATACTTAGCATACTATTTTTTTATCATTGGCCACGCGTAGAGCAGAAATAAAAAATGTTTTACCTAGTTATACATTTATTATAATAAATTACACTTGGATCGCAATTACATTTTGCACATCAAATTATCATAGCAATGCATAAAAGTTAAGAATATGCTATATACAATTAAATGCCAAACAAAAAGGGAAGATTTACTTCATTTTAAATAATGTATACGTCCTATATACAAACAAATGTACAGTCTTAGAAATAAACAAAACATTGCGAAAAATGGTTACTAATTAAATAATTGGTCACGCCATCTAGTAGTGGGTAGCGGAATTAAAAATATTGTTATCGCCATCTAGCTATAAGTAACGAAACTAGTTTCATATCTACATAGCGTAAGTTTGAAGTGTTTTCACCATATCATTGGCGCTGTCATCGTATAAAATTAAATTTTCTATAAAAAATTATCAAACGACAAAATTCCTTAAAAATAATTCATTCTATTGTGACCAGTACAATATTATCTAGTAAATAATGTAGAACTATATAAAAATTACTCACCCGAACTTGTCCACCATTTAAAGTCTCTGTGTATGTAGTATATGGAGCGAATATTTCTATTCTATAGATAAGAGCTTATAATCTAGGCCATATATATTAATTTATAATGTGGACCCTAAATTACATTAAGTTTTTATTCTACAGGTTTAGTCTTCTTAGCCGAAAACTGCTCTCCCAAAATCTTCATGACTTGCGCGTGAGTTTTGCTCCCATCCTTCATGCTAGCGTAGTTTTCCTTCACGTACTGTGCGAATCCGTTTGTCGTGCCTTTCCTAGCCGGCGTTGTGACCACGACGCCATCTTTATTTTTCTTGTTGACAACAATCTCGAATGTTCCGCGACAGTATCCGCAGCATTTCTTCGTGATGTCTATGGATTTTGAGTGGCGATTGATGCTGCAATAGGGAGTAAGAGATATTTGAATTATTTTCGAAACCATCGGCTTTGGGAGAAGATATGAATAAACAAGAAAATAAAAACGCCCAGAAACCCCGCGACGACAATCCTAACGTTTCAAAACTCAGAATTGAATAAATGTTTTTTTTGTGTTTGTCCTATTATGGTATTTATTATATTTGATTACTTTTTAGTATTATTGTAATTAGGCTGGTTTGGATTGTTTGTTTGGAGCCATACAAAATATTGTCAAAAAAAAAACTATGTTTTAAAAGATGTAAGGATTCTAACGATACTCAATATGTCTATATGTGTTCAGGCATTTAAAAGTTATGGTGGAATAAAGAAACTCACATACGTACATGCAAAAAAAGGTACATGTACAAACATACATGAATCCTAAAAACACTACACTCCTTTTTTTGAGCAGTCGTGTAATAAGTTCTGTACAATGAAGATAATTTTAGAACTTGCTGACAGACTATACACGCATCACTAAAAACTAATGAACCGTTTTAAATGCGGTTTCCACTGTTGAATAACTTAAGATTGACTTAAAATATTATCTACATTTCATCTCAATGCGTCCAGTAGAAACCAAACAATCAATAAAAACTATTTGACGTTTGAACGAATATTGATGAAATTATATAGTATATAGCAATACGAACTTTGGATCTGGAATAACAAACATCAGCCAGCCTGCTGCCCTTTTCCTTAATTCCCTAGCTGGTTAACTAAACACCCGCGGGGTGAGAAGGGGTGGGCTTTATATTAAGCCGGGCCCACACGGCATGGCATGGTTTATAGTTAAAACTTTACAAATGACAAACCTGTATCCACATTTAGAACATTTATAAGAGTACTTGAAGTGTATCTCCATATCGTGACACCTTGATATTTCTCCTAGCTCGGGGAATACCTGAAGAGCTCGAGTCGCCCTGAAATTAAAAATTAATAAATATCATTAATCCACTGCTGGACAAAGGCGCGCATTAGAGAGCCTAATGTGCCACTTAGACCGATTTTCGGCTCTTCTCATGTAATTGCTGACAGCTACTTTGCGCATGTCGTCGCTCCATCTGTCCATCTGTCGGCCGGAGGGCGTCCTTCACTACGTTTGCCTACACATGGTCTTAGATTTGCCCATAGGCCGAGCAGGGCCGGGCTAAGGGGGCCAGATTTAACGACGGCCAATCTTGAAAAATAATAAAATTTTCGAGCGTCATGCGGGTCGCATGCCGCCCGTGGCCCTCCACATTGCGGCCCGCGATTGTTCAAAGTATTATACAAAATTCAGTGTGACGTAATTCGGTAATTCTACCTCCATAATTTTTCATTCAATTTATTTTCAAGATGGCGGCCAAATGGATGGACATGTGAACCTATTACTAAACTCATGCTGGACCCCTATTTATGAACATAAAATAAGATTGCATCCTACCCAAAATGCAAGGGTGACATTTTTTGTACAAAGAATGGACACTATATACCGCTACTTTGAAAATGTCGACCTTTCACATTAGAAGTCATTTTATGCTGTGTTGCCATAAGGTTAGGTCAAAAAAGTGTACTGGTGTTTTATTGCCAGTGAATTGAAGAAGTTTTTTATTTTAGGTACCTAACTTCGAAGAGATGTTCTGGTTTCAACAAATTTTGTAGTAATTCTTTTACTTTTTATTATTTTATTAATAATTATAATATGATTTTTGGATTACCAATATAAATGATATTCTTCAAGAGCGGGCCAGGCTCTGCTGAGGTTTCCGTCGACCAGCCAGGTCACGGTGACACAACTCGTGTACCAGCGTATCTTTGCGGAGCGTCTACTACATTAGTCAGTAGCTATGTCTAAGTTGTGTCGTGTTTATTTCCAGAGCTACTGTCCCGATTTACATGCGGTTTTTATTTAATTGCAAGTGCAATATCTGGCCATATTTTAAGCCATGAACCATCACGCTACTGTAAACAGAAGCCGTGCAGCAGCGGGTTTAGTGGTGAAGATCATTACTCTCCAAACGCTTCTTTTTCTTTGATTTGTAATCTTCTAATGGCACGGTACGGGGGTAACACCGACTGTTGGCGTGGCAACCGATAAAACCGCTCGATCGCCACGCGCCACTGCGCGTGGCGATCGAGCGGTTCCGCGACGCGAGCGCTCGTGGCTCGTCGGCTTTCCGCCTCTGCTCGACCATATTTTTTAATGTGCAAAATGTAAACACTCCGGTTGAGAATTAAACTCCGGTACTAAAGATCAGCAGTCGAACGATGTCCCGTTGCGACATCCAGACTTATGGTATTAGGCCGAAAAGATAGTATAGATCAGATGAAGAGTTGCACAGTTGAACAATGAGAACGCGTGGTGCAAAACGTTAGTGCGTCGTTTTAGTCATTTTTTATGTTTACACATCTGCCAGGCGTACCGCGTTTTTTTTTGTGTATCTTTTGGCTCTTACCACTTTTTCCAGAGCGCGCCGTGCCCCGCCCTGAGCTCGGCGTCGAGCAGCCAAGTGGCGGCGTGACACAGCTCGTGAACCAGCGTGTCGCGCAATCTTTGCGGAGCGTCTACCACTTTGGTAGACAGCTTGATGCTTGAAGTGCGAATGCGGTCACCTTTCGCGTTCTTTACAAGGCGGTTAGTTGTTGTACTAGAAAAATAATAACAAACACATTTAATTTATTTACCAAAGCACATTAAACTAACAACTTAAATTATTATGAAAATACAAAAAACCCGACTGCGAACAAAATTATTGAACACGAGCTGACCGCCCGCAAAAATAATCACACTAATAATATAAAGACGAACCGTTTAGGCCGTAGAACGTACAAACAAACACACATACAATCCAAACACATAACTCACCGTGCAGTCAGGTAAAAAGCACAAAGCTCTTTGTTAGATACATTAATAACTAAAGATTTACATCAAATAGGTTACATAGTTAAATATTTAAACGGGACTTAATCGCGCTGAAAACTTTTTGATTTATTTACCTCGACGTTTCGATCAAGTTGCATTGATCGTGGTCGTAGACTACGACCACGATCAATGATGATGATGATGATGATTAATCATTGATGATGTGTTCGAATCGCGAAAGTTTAAAAGTTACAATCAAATAGGTTGTTACATAAATCTAGCGGGAATTTATTTTTCAAAAAATTAGAGTTCCCTTCGAAAGTTGCATTAATGAAACCTGAGGTATTCAATTTTGCAAAAAATCTCAATTATTTTGTATCACAAACCAAATAGTATAAAAATACTACGTAAGATCACAAACTAAAATAAACATCTATTAATCATTGACGTAGGAAATGCTGTATGCTAATAATACACGAAATAGTAACCGTAATTCAACATCCTTGCGTTAAACAGAATAATACTATAGACGAAATGGTACGTGAATATGAAACTTATAAACATAAACATTTTGTGTAAGAAATTGTTGTTGTTCTATTTGTCCAAATAAAGTACCTACTAATTTTATCTTTCTATATATCTACCCATGCGAAGCCGGGGCGAGTCGTTAGTAGTTTATATACTCAGGCATTACTGTGTCTGTCTGTCACACAAATTTTGCTTTCTACTGGACTGATTAAGTTGAAATTTGAGACAAATATGAATTTCTGTAACCTAATACGTGTAACATAAATAAATGAATTTTGAATATGGGGTCACTTTTGGGGACAAATAAGAAAATAAATAAGTTTAGCAATTTGTACCTTGTGACACATCACGGCTTGTGATTGTACATTTGTACCTTGTGACACATCACGGCTTGTGATTGTACATTTGTACCTTGTGACACATCACGCCTTGTGATTGTACATTTGTACCTTGTGACACATCACGGCTTGTGATTGTACATTTGTACCTTGTGACACATCACGGCTTGTGATTGTACATTTTAGTTTTTAAGTTTGTTTTGTTTTTGATTGGTGTGCAATAGTTGTTGTATTGTATTGTATTGTATTTTGTGAGGGTCCATTTTTTTTAAATAAATTTGGAAAAATTATTTAAGAAAATATAATGTATATCTGAGCATGTCTCTGTACGGAAGCGAGACGTGAACAATAGACACAGAAAGACTAGGAAAGGCATTTGTAATGTGGTGTTGGAGGAGCATGGAGAAAATAAACTGAACTGAAAGAAAGACGAACGAGGAAAGTAATGCAGAACTTAATAGTGACCATAGAAAGGAGAAGAGGAAAGATGTTTGGCAACATGACAGCTTCATAATAACCATCCAAGAAGGGAAGTTAGAAGGGAGGGGAGGAAGAGGCAGACCTAGAAGGACATTTACAATCAGATAAAGGAGAAAATAAATGTTATGTCGTATAGGGAAGTCAAAGCTGTGGCCGAAGATAGGGAAAGCTGTGAACAAGAGCTGGGCTCTTAAATAAGAAGAAGAAAATAGATGAAAATTGACCATTGCCCCGCCCCCTCCACCTTAATTCCGAAACGATGATGATTAAACTTTTCAAAACGTATCGATATTAAGTTCTTTACATTCAGATTATAGGAAAATCTATAAGAAGTCTATGGTCACAAACAAATAACAACAAAAACAAAAACAACATGAAACATGATAAATAACATCATTAATAATATGATAAATTACATCTTCTATACTATAATAAAACTGTAACTGGGCTAAATCTGTACATTAAATATTTTTCGAAAATTATAATTGAGATAAACTTCAAAATCGATATGGAGTGCAAAAAGCATATGTTTTTATTTTTTGTATGTCTGTCTCTTTGAACACGCATCACGCAGAAACTACCAGACGGATTTTGATGCAACTTGGCACCATCATAGCTTATGTTATGGATTAACATTTAGAATACTTTTTATCCCGAAAAAAACAATAGTTCCCGCAACCCCTATGGGTTGGAAGTTATTTAAAAAAAAAACACATATCACGTCAAGTTTTGTTTGAAAACAATGTATATAATGGGATCTATCCAAACGAATGGTCCGACTTAGGTGCGGTTTTTTATGTTTGAAAGCTGAGTTAATCGAGATGGTATAGTACGAGTATAGATAGCACAATGGAGTATCCTACTTCCTTAACACCCTCTGGTAGGACCTCTACACTTGAGATCGTAGTATCTGTACTTATAATAAAGCAATAAGAACAAAAAGACACTACCTACATAATTTACCAGCATCAAAAACTCAAGCGAATAAACCAAAGGCATCAAAGTTCTCCCACGATTTAACTAGATGGCGCTGATTGACTTTAAAACACGCAAGCATTTCATTCACTGCAACCAAGGGTCCAGCTAAATTCAAATTTATAATATTTTTCGGATTTGGCTCACACTAGCACTAGCACGACCTCCAAGGGCCTAATTCTCTAATTTTAAGACGCCAATTCCTCGCTGCCTGCTTGGAATCACGAACAAATTTCACGCAGGTGGCGTGGAATTGGCGGCGTGGAATTCGCGTGGAATTGGCGTGAGTGGTCATACAGAATCCAGGCCCTGCTCTCAAGCCCTTGCGACTGTTTAAAAATTGGGCTACTTGGTATCTTAGGCCTTGCACGCACTGCCTTGCGGTGGAACGCGGCGCGTTTATTCTAGCGTTTATTTCATATTGTATAATATGCGTTTATTTCATATTGTATAATATGCGTTTATTTCACATTTTATTATATGCGTTTATTTCATATTTTATTATATGCGTTTATTTCATTGCAATACGTGCACTTCTATGAAGTGTCATAGAAGTGCAAGTGTGTTATGGCGCTGCTTTGCCTTATTCCGATGATTAGATGCCGAGCAATGGATAAAAAACTATTTGACAGCTGAACGAATTTTGAAGAAATGTAGTATAATATTGTACTTTGTAGGTTTGGTCCTGGTCCTCCTGGTCCTCTGGACCAAACCTACAACTGGTCTGGTGGTGGTTTGGCTTTTGGTCCTGGAATAAAACGTGTGGGCTACTTTTAAATGAAATGACCACGCGGGCAAAGCCGCGGGCACAGCTAGTCATTAATAACATAATAAATAACATCATTAATAACATGATAAATCTCTCAATATTGTGAGATAATATTTTTATCATACAGAGTCTCTCTACGCGAGTTCAAATCGCACTTGGCCGGTTTCTAAACCACTATACCCACATTTGATCAAAATTCCTTCAGCCATTAAAAAGTTTTATCAATTGCTTGGCTTCTACTCATCGGATTGAGATACCAAGTATCCGAGTTTTTAATTATACCCTAAGCTATCCAACAGTGATAAACCGCATCACAATCGGTCGAGTAGTTTTTACGTGATGTGCGAACATACATACAGGCAAACAGACAGACAAGATTTAAAAAAATTACATATTCCTGTTCATTAGCTTATTTTAAGTACACTAGATCTTTTTTTTTAATTATCTTCTTTGTACAGACTTTTTCGTACATATTGCTTTACTTTAAGAGCCATTTCACGTTTTCGCGCGATAATCTTATATTTCAAGCGCTTAATTTACCATCTTAGAAACGACTTTGACAATATTAAAAAATTGTTTAAAATAGAACAATCTATTGCATTGATATTCAATGTTCCACATTTACAAATACTACTTTATTTATTTTGTAGTGGTCAATCTTTCGCACCTAGTTTTACGAAAATTAAAACAAACAGTCATCTTCAGACTCCTAAATCTTTTATAAAAAATCATCAATATGACTGATAAAAAAACCTATACATCAGGCATATACATCTGTAGGTAGATAATGTATTAGAATATAGTTTTTTCATCACAGTATCATTAAAAAAAAGAAGAAATTCCGCTAATTACCCCGAATTATACCGGCAGTTTGCCACGTTTTTTTGCTTCAAATAAAGCGTAATTTCAAACAAAATACTATATTAAAATAAATAATGTTCTTAAGTGAATCTGATTCTTATTTTTTATTGAAATTCCCTCTGTTTGATAAGACATAAAAAAATATTTAGCATTATTCTAAATTTACTATAAATTACGATGTACAGGCGCGCGCCGATCAGTACGGCGCGAGCGCTTACCGAGGTAGGACCTGTGTCAGTTTTGCTGCGCCCCGATTTTCCGACCGCGAGACGCATAAACGCAAGTTCATAGTACGACCACAACGTTTTGATCGCGTGAGTATTTTTTAAGTGTTTATTTTTGTTGAGTAATATTAGTATTGATGCATTGTATATAACAATAACAACATATTTCTGTATTTTTAGTATTAGCAATGGGACGAAAAAATGCCATTTATCACTGTGTTAAAAAAAGGAAACGTCATAATTATGCAGCCATACAGAAAGCAACAGAAGCGAGGTAAGAATTTATTTTTAAAAAAAGATTCTCAAGTTCACCTGTTTGTATCTATAATATCATCAAAAACGGGTAATATTCAGTTCAGCTATTATGTTCTGTTTGGATATCAGAAATTCTAAGTGTGTGAATGTTTTTATGTATGATTATTGTCCACTTCCTCAAAACTAAAAGTAGGATTACAAAATTATTTTTGTAATGGTTTAACACGAAAGTTTCATAAAAATTGGATCAGTATTTTAAAATAATATATCGATCATAAACTGAGAAAGAGCGTTACGCGGCATGCTAACGCGCATGATTTTTACGTGATTATTTGGATCTTTCAAACTAGCACTTAGATTTTGATGGGATAAAGTGTCGTAAAATTATTATAAATAATTTTTGTTAGTAAATTAATATTTGGTACTTGTTAGTTTATACAGGCGATTTTTTTGTTTTAATATCTAATTTTGCAATATATACATAGTTGTAGTTAAAGATATAAACATAACAGATATTTTATTGTATTTTAGAATGAGAAACAGGATAAATCGTGCTGAAGAAAATACTACCATTAATACTGAGGCTGTTTTGGGTACATGTTCAAAGGAATCCAATTCGATAATGGAAATTGTAAGTTTTATTTATTAATTTAGTTCTGATAACAATACAGTAACATGTATTGAATAATATTATACATCCAAGATGGCCGCCGCAACAAAATGTCGGATTATGATTTCTTTTACAAACCCCTTGATATGGGTATCAAATGAAAGAGCTTGACTAGTAGAATACAGCTGTATCATTCTAAATACAAGATGGCCGCTGCCACGTAATGGCGAATCAGAAATATATATTTTTAAGAACCCCGTCAATATGGGTATCGAATGAAAGGGCTTTACTTGTAGAATACAGTATAATAATATTTCTTTCTTTCATTTAACAGTACAAAGAGTTTCTTGAAGAAGAAACTGAATCTGACATACCAAAGGAAGTTTCTCAACCAATTGTAAATATTTTATTATATTTTTAAAATTTCCATATTTTTTTAAGTATCTACTAAATATTCATAATATTATTATTTTTGTTTTAGGAAGATTACCTAGTAGAAGGCAGGCGAATAATTGATTTCCAATATTTTTGGAGTCAGTTGGTGGCTATAAGTGAGCACAGTGAGAATTTTGGCTGCAAATTAAACTATCTTAAAATAGAAAAAGAAAAAAAAGTAGGTCTTATGTCTAAATTTAATTTGAAGTGTATGTTTTGTGGATCAAGCTTCATATTGAAAACTTCAGACTCCGAGGAACAATCAAGACTTGACGTTAATGCTGGAGCTGTGTCAGGTGCAATAATTACGGGAATTGGTCTGTCGAACTTAAATGAGCTCACTGCATCTATAGATTTACCAACAATGCCATTTCGGTTATATAGTAAAACACATGATGCTATTTCTGATATGTGGAAGACTGCAGCCGAAGAAACAATGTTAAATGCTGCCAAAGAGGAAATTAAAGCGGCAAAATCACGTGGCGATATTAATAATGCAGGTCTTGCAATGATACCGGTCGAAGCGGATGCATGTTGGGGTAAACGCTCCTACAAAAATAATTACTCTGCGCTTTCTGGTGTTGCGGCCATTATAGGAGAGCATAGTGGTAAAGTTTTACACATTGGGGTTCGCAATAAATACTGTGTGATTTGCGCCCGTGCGAGCAAAAAAAGACAGGCCCCAAAAACTCATAAGTGCACTAAAAATCATTCAGGATCGTCTACCAGCATGGAGCAAGCGATATTGGTTGAAGGGTTCAAGAATTCTATAAAAGAACGGAATCTAATATATAAAACTTTAATTGCAGATGGGGGACTCTAGTACCTATAAAAGTATCCTAGAGAGTCGTTCTTATGCTGATGTACCTATACAAAAAATTGAGTGCACAAACCATTTGTTGAGAAATTACAATGGAAAGAACTTACAACTTCAAAAAGATACCACCATTCCTCTAAGTGAACGCAAACTTTTAAATATGGACCGTTTAAAAAGGTTAAGAACCGCTGTACGTTCTGCTGTGACGCACAGACAACAGAACAACGGATCAAATTCAAATAAAATCGAAAATCTTCAAAAAGACATAATTAATAGTCCCCGTCATATTTTTGGGGACCATTCAGAATGTGACAGTTATTACTGTACAGAGGAAAGAAAAAGTGAACAGAATCTGGTCCCACTTATACCTACTCTGATTCTTAAACTTCGAAAAAACGCGTCTCAGCTTGCTTTCAATTCCCGAAGTCTGTTACATTGCTATACAAATAATCGTGCTGAGCAATTCAACAGCATTGTGGCTAAAATGGTAGGTGGCAAGAGAGTAAATTTTTCTCTAAAGGACTCTTACACTACCCGATGTCATGCTGCAGTGGTATCGTTTAATACAGGAATGCCACAGTATACATTGTATAAATCGATTTGTCACACTAGTCCGGGAAAATCTCTGAAACTGCTGGAAGCTAGAAGATGTACTAAAAATGCTCGAGAAGTTATGGCCCGTGGAAGCAGTTCTCGTAAAAAAATAAATTTCAATCCCGTGGATGGTCATTACGGCAGTGAATGTGAACGACCGGATATGGATGCCGAAGACTATGAAAGAGGAAAAGCGCTGTTTTTAAATAATTTAAAAGAACAAGCTTCGAATCGTCATGAAATTGAGAGAGCTACTGTCCTACAAGCAGAAAGCGCTTTGTGACTCGAGCTTCGAAGATGTATACTAACAGCGTCTTCCTTTGGAAGGGTTTGTAAAAGACGTCCAAGTCAAAACTCAGCTCCTCTGGTGAAATCAATTCTATATACATACAAATTAGATAATATTACCTCGATAAAACACGGTAGAGACAACGAACCAAAGGCTTTGCAACAACTCAGTGAACAAGAAAATACAGTAATAGAAAAGTGTGGACTTTTTATTGACATGGAACACTGTTTTTTAGGAGCGACACCCGACGGACTGTGCAATGAAGGTTTAGTGGAAGTAAAATGTCCTAGCTCCGTTTTCGGAATAGATCCTAATACTGCCATTCAAGAAAAGAAACTTAAATGTTTCAAATTTAACCAAACTCAAGTCAACATGAACCAAAATCACGATTGGTACTATCAGGTACAAGGCCAGCTCCACATTACCAGAAGAAATGTATGTTTATTTGCTGTGTGGACTGGTTCTGATTTTCCACTGAAAGTCGTAAGGATCGTTAGAGATGACATATTTTGGCAAGAAAAAATGCTTCCGAAATTGGTTCGTTTCTACAATGATTGCCTAGTCCCAGAAATCATAGACCCTAGAAAGACGAGATCAATGCCTTTACGGCAAATATTTATATAATTTGATAATTTGACGCCAGTCAATATTTTTGAATAAAGTTATTTTGAAAGGTATTTTTATAACTTTTATTGAACTAGAAAAAAACTATATTTATATAGACTTACTAGCAGTACCCGCGGCTTCGCACGTGTGGCTATTTCTCTATTTTAAAATAACTCTATTACTATTTCAAGACCTAAAATACCAATATACCAACATTTAAACAAAATTCCTTCCGCCGCCTAAAAGTTTTTATCGATTGTTCGGCTTCTACTCGTCGGATTGTGTATATATAATAAGTAAACCAGTTTTTAAGTCAAACTCTAAGCTATCCAACAGTAGTAAACCGCATCGCAATCAGTCCAGTAGTTTTAACGTGATGCGTGAACAAACATACAGACAGACACGATTTTTAAAAATGTTTTAATCTTTTCCAGTAGCTTATTTTTAGTTACCTTTTTTTTTGTATCTTCCTTTTACAGATTAAAAGTATTCTATGTCCTACTTCGTAGTATGAACTCAAATCATGCCAATTTTCATTTGAATTCATTCAGTACGCGTAGTTTCAGAGTGAACTCAAATCATACCAAGTTTCATTTAAATTCATTCGGTAGTTTCGGCGTGATGCCTAGCCAAGATACATTAAGATAGACAGACACAGACGAAAATGAAAAAAAAAACTGTTTTGGCTTCAGTATCAAATATAAAACAACATCCAAAAAACTCATTACTAAATATCTTCATTGTACAGAATTGGACCTGTAACAGTTTTATTATATGTATAGATATACGGTCTATATTTATTTGATAAGAAGTAATTGAAAAGAAATCAATTAATTAAGATCGTTTTCGAAAATTACAAAATGTCTGTACGCAAGGAGTGCAAGTATCAAACCATGTTATTCCTAGTCGCGCTATCCCCCTCGTCGCGGAGTCGTGCGCTCTCACTCTTGCTGGCGAGCGCCGGTATTTACCTAAATTTGTGCAACGTAATTTTGTGAAATGGCTCTTAAGTATAGATACAAAATTTAAATAGGATTTTAATTGTTACATAATCTGTACACTTACTTATAATAAAACACTAAAAAAGTCCGTATATAAAATAATTTAAAAAATAAACTAGTGGACTTGTAGTAGTCTGCACATCACGTAAAATGTACTGTACCGATTGCAATGCAGTTTTCACTGTTAGATAGCCTAGGGTTTGTCTTAAAAACTGGTGTATTTGGTATTTCAATCAGCTTCGATGAGTAGAAGAAGCCGAGCAATAAAAAAAAAACGATTTCACGGCTAATAAATTTTGATAAAATATGTTGTACTTTATAGATATACGATGGTCCTGGAATAACATACAGTATATTATTATCCCAGGAAAATAAATAACCACACAAGCAAAGCCGCTAATAAATTTTGATAAAATATGTTGTACTTTATAGATATACGATGGTCCTGGAATAACATACAGTATATTATTATCCCAGGAAAATAAATGACCACACAAGCAAAGCCGCTAATAAATTTTGATAAAATATGTTGTACTTTATAGATATACGATGGTCCTGGAATAACATACAGTATATTATTATCCCAGGAAAATGACCACACAAGCAAAGCCGCAGGCACAGCTAGTTTATGTATATTTTCTTACCCAGCGGTACTCCTAAGCTTGCTGTCCCACACAATGGACATGTCAGCGTCCAGTTCATCCCCAAATATAACCCTGTTGAACTCCGTGTACAGACGTCTCGTCAGCTGCTCTCGGAGAGTCTTGTAGCTGTCCCGATACTGCATCGCTTCTGGGTGACACCTCCATGATGGGACATTGTCTGAAATGATTGTAGGACAATAATTAAGTTACAATTTACTTCTGTCACGTAACAAACAAATCAAGAACACAACACAAAACTCCAAAAGGAGATAAATATTCCCACTGGCCTTAGAAAACTTAAAGCCACACTTATAAAATTAATAGTTTTATTAAATTGCTTGGATCCTACTCGTCAGATTGAGATACCAAGTACACCAGTATTTAAGTCAAAACCTAAACTATCCAACTGTGAAAAATCGCATCGCAATCGGTCCAATAGTTTTAAAGTGAAGCGCGAAAGCCAGACATTAAAAGTGTATCCTATATTCTCCTACACATTCTTCCTGTTGTTGTTCCCCACTAGGGTGGCAAAGCTGGTAGCGAGTTCTGGAATGAACCAAATAGGTTATTTATTTCTTAAATTTCCACCATCTCAATATTCAAGGTGAAGTGACGATTTTGTGTAATACTTTATGATTTTTTTAACATCGCTACTAGAGTGGCAAAGCAGGTAGGGAGTTTTGGAATGACCAAATGAGTTATTTCTCAAATTATCATCGCCTCAATATTGATAGTGTAGTGAGGATTTTCTGCAATACTATATGAATTTTCCTGAAATCCGTGATTTCCAAATTCAATAATAGTTATATACTCCACCAGACTTAACATTATTAGAGATACTGAAGATATTATTTTTTAATTATTTCGTTGAATGACGAGACGGGCAGGTCGCACGCCTGATGGTAAGCGTCATGCCTGTCCATAACAGTTGCAGTAGTACCCAGAACTTTGGTTGCAAAGTCTTGCGCGTCACTGCACTGCGTTCGTCACCCTGAGACATTGGTAGTTTCGCTGGAAACATTGCCCTTCAAACCGAAACACAGAAATGTTTACACACTACTGCTTGGCGGTTGAATATCTGACAAAGGTGTGGTACTTCCCCAGGCGGACTCTTGCGTAAGAGGCCTACCCTACTAAAAGTGTGTAGTTGCAAGTTCGATTCCTTCGTTATACTTGGTGAGATCATGATCCTTGTAGTTCCTGATTCCTTTAATACAAGGGACTCCTAGTCAGGGTTCGGGATATAGGCATGAGATATTGACATTGAAAAAAAAACTTCTGACTAGGTACCTAAAGTGATCAAAGATATTAAAGTGTAATTAAGGGGATAAAGCGGTGTCTTACGTCACTGGCGGCATATTGGACCCTGAGCGCACCAAGGGACTCATAAGTTATGTCGAGTCCCGAGTGAAGCGAGGGGTCCAATATGCCGCCTGTCACAAAAGCCAGGTTTTATCTTTGTATGCAGAAGGTATGAAAAGTAGAGTTTTCACCTCGGGAAAACTCTCATACCTTCTGCGAGACAATAAAAACAAATGCACCATAGGCTGCTTGGCTTTCGAGTTAAATAAACTAAAAGGACGAATTCGGATACAGGCTTGACTCCTTTTGTTGTTCTCCATTGTTAAAATTGTTTTTCTTTTCGTATTTATCTTTAGATCTTTAGTAGTAGATTATTAATAATCCCTTAAGCATCTGATTTAAACTCCGGAGTCAAATCACTATCGCTCAACAACATTTTTGTGTCAACTTGATAATGATAGTATATGGAACTGTTAAAATAACACCAAACACTTGTTTCACATTTACTTACAATCGTGTTTTTTTTTCATTTTTTTGTGATCTGTTTATGGTGTCCAGTTCGATTTTCGAATACTCTCTTTACAATGCCCATATCTATGGTAAGAGCTACGCTAAGAGTCATACGAATTTTAACATTCCAAATTCAAAACACATTATATCCCTTGGGAATATCATAAAACATTACCTCCCTTTGGATATAATGACTTGCTTTATGTTGAGGGTGCGTGATATGTTATTGGACATTGTCGAGCAGGTGGTATGAAAAGACTATTTATTACCTGCCAAAGAACCCATAAAAGTTAGCCTCTTGATGTCATTTTTTGGAGTGATGCAAACATTTTCTATCCTCTTCATCAATTTATCCATATTTTCACTCTTTTTTATCCTGCTCTCAACATCTTTCCCGGCCTTCGTCAAAATGTCTACATCATTTTCAATTTTATTCATCAACATGTCAACATTGTCCAACTTGTCATCATTTCTCATTACTTCAACTAATTCTGTAACGGACATGCCCTTTTTGATTTTTACCTTTTTCGTTGTGCTGTTAACATTTCTAGTCCTTTGCTTAACATCTGGTGTGTTAGGAACTTTTTCCGTATACAACTTTTTCTTAGACTTCTTGTCCGTGTTACCAAAGTTAACCTCGTTCCGCTTAACATCAGAACTGGTCAAGTAAAGCTGCTTATTTATCTGCAAGTCATGCCTAATATTTTCTATATCATCATCGTCAACAAACAACTTTTTATTGACTCCGTTAAAGTTGTCATACCTATGCGATATGGTTTTGAAGAGTGATGGAATTGATTTCCATTTATCTCCATATAAGTCATTGAGTATTTTCTTCTGTGATTTATGAATCGTCTTCAACGTACACTGTTCGTAGGATTCGTTGGCTGTGTCTTTAGGAGTGGTTGGTATAAGATCATGTTTTGGGTCTGCGGTGATGATATGTTGTGCGGGCGACCATCCACCAACGCTTGGATGAGATTCTTTATTTGGTGATGGACCATCTTTTGAACAGTTGAAGGAAACCTGAAAGTGATATATTTTGTAATTAAAAAACTAGTGTTGTGCTCTAGTTTAACACTTAAATAGGTATGTTATTATTACATGTTAGTTATTACATTACAAATTAATTAACTAATATTCAGGACAAAATTTGCACCAAATATCCCAAAATAGGATGGGTACCTATCCTATTTTGGGATATTTGGTGCAAATTTTGTCCAACAAAATACATAAATTTGAATACACAGGACAAGTTTTGCAGAGATCTCTGTGGCAGCTATTTATACTTATAATAAAGCAATAAGAACGAAAGTCTGTACAAAGAAGATAATTAAAAAATAATGGTCTAGCCATTATTTTTTAATTATCTTCTTGTACTTTGTACTTAAAATAAGCTACTGAACAATAATATAACTTTTTTTAAATTTGTGTCTGTCTGTTTGTTTGTTTACGCATCACGTAAAAACTACTGGACCGATTGCAATGCGGTTTTCACTGTTGGATAGCTTAAGGGTTTGACTTAAATACTGGGTTACTTGGTATGTCAATCTGATGAGTAAAAGCCGAACAATTGGTAAAAAACTTTTTGAAGGCTCAAGGAATTTTGATCAAATGTTGGTATATTGGTAATTTAGGTCTTAGAGTACTTTTAACCTAGAGAAATGACTAGGCGTGCGAAGCCGCGGGTACACCTAGTACATAAATATGAATACACAGGCTGAGTTTTTTTAACAGAAATCTCTATGGCAGCTATATATACTTATAATAAAGCAATATGAACGAAAAACTTCAAGGTACTTAACATAAGCTACTGAACATATAACATGACATGCTAACATGCCAACATGACGCACAACACTGTAAATGTAATGTTACTAATTGTCGTGAGTCATGTTATCGTGGAATATCTATTTTGTTGATTGTATTGATTGTTTTGTTTGTTGGCAATTTTTTTTTATTATTATTATATATTTTTTTAATTCTTTTCTGTCTGTTTGTTTGTCTGTTATGTTTGTTTGCGCACCACATAATACTGGCCCAATTGCGATGCGATTTTCACTGTTGGATAGCTTAGGGTTTGACTTTTAAACTGAGGTACTTGGTACCTTAATCCAATGATTAGATATGCCAAACAATCAATAAAAAAACTATTTGACGGCTGAATAAACTTTGAAGAAATGTAGTATATTACATACTTATATATTATTATACTTTATAGGTACTTTTGGTCCTGGAATAACACGTATGTACTACTTTTAAATGAAATGGCCACACGGGCAAAGCCGCGTATACAGCTAGTGAATAAATAAAAAAACAAGCGAGGATACAACTATAAATATTAGATAACAATTGGTGATCTTATCACTAAAGAGTGATCTCTTCCAGACAACCTTAGGATGGAGAGGATCATGACATGGTATCTATCAAGTCCGTGAGTTAATTAAAACACATTGAATAACTGTGATCTGTGTATTGAGCTTGGTAGCCATTACAGAAAGAAAGTATGTCATAATGTTATTGTACTACCCACATTTATCGACATTATTAAACAATAAAGTAGTAAAGTACCCCCACAATAAACAAACTACCTTCTTTAACATATGACAGTAACCATATTTAATTCCATTTAGATCTACTCTAATGGTTTTAATTAAAACATTGTGGAACAGGATACCAGGTCACAACACCACACACAGGTCAACTAGGTTGCTTCTTTGCAGTCTAGCTGACTGACTGATAACCCTGCTCACAAAGACGCAATCTGTGTTCCAAGGGTGCATTGGAAATTTTTAGGGATTAACCTATTAAGTACAGTGGCTTCTACTGTGCACCCCATGAATTATGACTAGTTTTTTTGGGGTCAGGCTTTAAAGTACTATATGAACAAACAGCTTCTTTAAATATAGTAAAATAAATAGAACTTACATTGCCATTCTTGCTAGGTTCCTCGTCCGCAAGTGAAACTATAGGTAAATCATCATCAGTTTCACTGGAATCATCGATGACTATCGGTGAACATGTTTTACCATTTGCTTGCAACTGAAACATATGGTAAGCTTAGCTTAGTCAGCGGGTCGCACTCCGCAACAAGTACAAATATTATACCTACACTTTGAGGCCGCATTATTGGGGTTAATTCAGTAGGGTTGTCAAGTGTGCACTCTATGAGTCGCGTGCCATGTGCTTAGCCATAAAGTATCAAGTACCTACTAATGTAATGTTTTTGTCAAATTTTGTTCCGATTTTTAATTATGAGTACCAAGAAAAGACCTAGAAAGTATTGCATAGCTTTCAGCTGTTTAAATAGTGATATAAATGACTTGTCATTATTTACGCTTCCAAAGAACACGGAAAGGTAATAATTGTAATACCTTAGAATAACTACCTATAATAGGTAAACAGGTAGTTATTCAAAGTGTAATACCTATAATAGGTCCTAGTTATATATGCGTCGCGTCGCTACACATCATACGGTCGCATTCACCGCACGCCAGATTCAGCAAGTCATGCAGCAGTGACCTACTTTCAATACTTCATACTGAATTTTATTACGTGTCATTTATTTTTCACTCATAATTAAGCATGGAATTCAGACAGGCACCTTTTTCATATCAAAGTGTAATGCCTATTAGGATATAATCAGTCAACAACACTTAATACGTAGGCATATATCATACTAAACTTATCGGCGTTCTGAAAACTAGATAGTAAAAATGAGGTTAAGACTATTAAGACTATTCTGAAACAAATGTCATTGTATGTAATAGAACTATCAAAATGTATAGTATTAAGTAATTACTTCAGTAACAATGTCTAAGTCATATCATAATTATCATAGAATAATTAATAGTACAAGGTACAAGTATATACCTAGTCATATCGTAACACTTACAACCCTACCCAGCGAAAATGTGACAGAGTGATTCTGAAACGGTTAGGGCAATGGAAGCTCTCGCGCGTTGTGATACGGTACATTCTAGCCTGTATGCAATGGGTGAGCGCATTCTAGGTAAATATAATTAAAAGATTGCAGTCTGTGAGTTAAATTGCACTTTATTGCGTTGTAGCAAGGGTTGCTATGTATTTAAATGCCTTTACTCAAGTTATCGTTTTGTACTTGTACTAATACTTATTCTGTGGCTAATCATTAAATATATATGTATATATATATATAATATAATAATTAGCTTATCTTTTTTTAAATGTGAGGTGCCTGCAATGTGATGCCGCAATGTTGAACCTCTGAAGCGGAGCTAGAATTACTGGTGCTCCTAGTTTAATAGTAATTTAAAAGTAAGTTGGTAGACAGCAGGAAAGCAGGTAACTTACATGTTTGGGAAACTCCAACTTCAGTTTATCGCGAGACTCATCCAGCATAATAACGTCGGATCCGGAGCTGCGACTCAGTGTTTTGGACTCAACGTCATTTTTAACCTTGTTTTTCTTCAGCGATAGCTTTAAATATCCTGGAATAAGGGGGTGCCTATAAAAATATTGCGGCACGTCATAGCAGGCTTCTTTAAGTTTCCGAAGTTTGAATGTACTTACGGTTACGGTTATTTTGACTACGTGGATTCTGTTTTGTGTCCATTTAGATGTTAATGTTACCTTTACTTGTAAAAATACCCTGCAATCGCCATCAAAATCAAAATTAAACTTAATTATTTTTATATGTTACAAGCCGTTGATCTAGTTTTGGTTTGACTTGGACAATTGAATTGACATCAGTGTTGCCAGCAGGGCGACCGCGGATACGCAAAGTTAACGTAGGTAAACGTTTTCAATTTGACATTTTGAAACAATAAACCATTAATTTAGTACCGCCAAACTGTTGCGTTTACCATTGAAAAACGATTACGAAAAAAACTTTTGGTGGAAAACTATTGGACGAATGATTTCCTACGAAATGACAGTTGTTACAAAAAAAGGGTACCGCGAACGCATTCGCGGCTTTGAAAACGATCGTAATGGTGATTGTTGAAAACGGTGATTATTGAGCAACCTTTTATGCTACATACTATCAAGTTAATACTTTGAATATACACATTGATTGTGATTTATATTCTAAGTCAATGTTTTCATTGTAGATTATGTTATTGGTTTTAGATTATGTTAAGTCTAAACATAGACCCAGTTATTAAATAAAGTACCTAGTAGTATTAGTATCTACTACCTAAATGAAAAGTGATCTATAAATCAATTTTAGTTCATCTACCTACGTAAGTGGCGGCAAGAGCCTATTTGCTTGGGGCTGCAGAGGAGGAGCGTCAGAAGGCAGCTCATAGAAAGAGGCGTGTATGTCTTACGTGATCTCAACAACCCATTGTAACTGCCGAAAGAACATTATAGGGCCAATTAAAGACTGAGCAAGGGTTTATTTCAATGGTTGTTCGAGAAAATAATTCCCCAACTGCAACCGGCGACAGTTTGGCGGTACTAAATTATTATTGTATATTTATTATTTGGTTCTGCACGACCGGTGCATTTAGCCAGTGCCAGGTAAAGAGATATAGCAAATTGTATGTTTTTTTCAACAGATTTTCAAAATGTCTAGTCTCAGTCAGTCAGATAGTCAAAAGTCTAGTCATGTCACGATTCAGTAAAGTGGTGGAGATTTACTAAAACTTCCTAAGGAGTTCCGGAAAGAACACGAAATGGCACGCTTGTATCATTTACCTACACTAGTGCACGTAAAACGGTAAATATTCCATCAATATTACACATTAACACTCGAAGATACACAAGTTTAGAAAATAATAAAAAGTTAAACACCCGTTCCGATTTCGTTTCCCGCCGAAAGTAGGTACTACTTAATGTTATAAACTTTCTTGGTTATGGCCTTGCTAATGGTATAATCGTTTAATAATTTGTGGTTTTCAAATGACAAATTGAAAACGTTTACGTTTACTTTGCGTATCCGCTGTCGCCAGTCGCCCTGCAGTTTGAGAAATAAAACAAAGCAAAACATCCATTTCGATTTCGTTTCCCGCCGAAAGTCAGTACTAATATAGAGGTTTATGGTTTTAAAATGACAAATTGATAACGTTTACGTTTACTTTGAGTATCGGCGGTCGCGCTGCAGACGATTGAAAACTATTCATTCGTTCAATAAACCATTACAATACGATTACTCATCGCGGTACCAATTTTTATTCGATAGTAATCGTCAATGGTACACGTAAACGTAAATAAAACCATAACGATCGCTCATCCACGGTCGACCTGCAGGTCAGAGTTGGAAATTTACAGTATTTGAATATAAAAATACAGTAGTTTGGTAGGTATAAAAATACACTAAATCATTAAGTTAAATAAAGTGCTTTTACAGTAAATAAAAAAACCCAAAAAAAACCACATGTATTATAGAGAAAGTAAATTAATCACTGTCTGTGTCACTTGAAGAAGGATCATTTTTATAAATTTTATCAGTGCAACCTTTAAGCATTTTATCGTATGGTTCAAAATTTACACAATTAGTTGAATTGCGTATTATAGACTGGCGCGCTAAAATATTGCCCTTGATTTTATTTCTAATCAACAGTTTTTTTTTTGTTTTGATGTCATCCTTCATCATCGCTTTCACGAGATTTAGAATACATCAATACTAAAAGTAATAAAACATTTAATACAACCGAAATTTCTTAGCTACTAGTCGACTAATACAAGATAAAATCACATCGTAATCCACAACGTTACAAAATGAATTCACAGTAAGTACACAAAGCATATACGAAACACATACATTTACGATTTGTCGAATAATAATTATTCGACAAATCGCCGACACCTTTCTATGGAAATACACTGTTCTGTGGGGGATTTCCCGATTATTGCTGATGCTTACTAGAGCTAGAGCTAGTGCGTTTCGTTTTACTCAGATAGATATTTTGTTTTTAACATAGAAATTAATTACAGTGTTTTTCATACACTGTATATTTGTAGAAGGAATAGTATGACAGTTGACAGTTATATGTAGACGCCCAAAATTGTTCACTAACTCTTGAAAGGGAAACTTGTCTGGAAAATATAAACCTAAAAGTTAACATCAATAAAACTAAATTAGTTCATTTTAAAAACTATAAGCAGAGTTCATTACATCTCATTACAGCCAGGTTTTGTGGTGTGGACCACATAACTTAGCTTCAATCGGATTCTCAGTATTGATATCACTAATGCCTTGCGATAGAGTCGAAATTGCTTTGAAAAAAGTGATAATCCGATTTTAACCAAGTTATGTAATCGGGCCGCAGTGCTCCGACCATATAACTTAATTTCAATCGGATTGTCAATATCGCTATCACTAATGCCTTGCGACAGAGTCGAAATTGCTATGAAAAAAGTGATTGTAACCAATTTCTGTAATAGGGCCACTGCAGTGCTCTTATGCAGTGTTGATCATATCGGTTTCAAGCCATCAAATTCATTAGTGCTTTGCGTAGAGTCGAAATTGCTATAAAAAAAGTGAAAATCTGATTGAAGCCAAGTCCTGTGGTCGGGGCCTGGGGCCCGACCACAGCGGTCCGACAACATAACTTGGCTTCAATCAAATTCTCAATATCGCAACCACTAATGCCTTGCGATAGAGTCGAAATTGCTATGAAAAAAGTGATAATCCGATTGTAACCAAGTTCTGTAATTCGGCCACCGAACGCTGTGGTTGGTCCCCAGGGCCTATTACGCAACGAAATTAGAAACTATTACGCAGTGTTGATCACAGATATGATCAACACTGCGTAATAGCACTGCAGATCTTTCATGCCACTTTCTTCCATAGCAATTTCGACTCCATCGCAACGCATTAGTGATAGTGATATTGAAAATCGGATTGAAACCAAGATAGATAATAGCACAACAGGTATAGATTATCATAGGCTATATTTTTACTCGACTACGGTGAAGCAATGGAAGCACAATGTGTTCAAAATAAAAACTTGGTCCGGTTTGACGTAGACGCGAGTATATATTGTAGGGTTTTGACAAGCGAGGTTATACATCGATTCGTCTTCATGTATAGAGTATATTCTATTTTTTTCCCCAACTATGGCAAGGCAAAATAATGTTTTATGCTTTTAAGTGTTCCAAATAAAAACTTGGTCCGATTTTGACAAGCGAGGTATCAATCGATTCGTCTTCATCGCAAGAGTACCGTAAAACCGTACAACTTTGCCCAAATTTCTTGCGTTTTTTGATTCACTGTTTCTTTTATTTCATGATTGTACTTACGCCATTATTAAACTGCTGTTCTTCACATAATATATATTATATATTATGTGAAGAACATAATATAATATATTTTTGGTATCAATATATTATATTGATACCAAAAATGTATATCTGAGTGTTAAAAATCTTAATTTAGAAGGTGGGACAAATATGGAGAACAAGTTTGCCCATTTTGCAGAAACATTCATAATTTCGCTATTTTCTACCTCAAAATCTAACTTAAGATCTTATTACTGAACGTAAAAACGTTCATATTATCTGTCAAAATTGAGTGGGCAAAACCAGGATGGGTGTACCAGTCTCAAACCAGTTAAGGGCAAATTTTGACTTTGAAATACTCTGAAAAGGTATTAAGTAGTTTTAACGTAGAAATGTATTCATAAAGTTGTTTATTGTTTACTAACGCGGCAAAATTGATAAATTATTTGTAACCAAATACTTAAGTTTTTTTTTAATTTCTTGAACAATACCAAAAACCGAAATGTGCCTACGTTTGACCAGTACGCTCCTATCAATGACCATTTTTGCACCAATAGTTGACCACTGAAAACTAATGAAAAAAATATAGCTAATTGAAAATAAAACACATTTTTGATACAAAAATTTACTTTCATATGTTTTCTGAAAGTTTATTTTGACTTTCAACCTATTCTTAATTGTACAGTCGAAGATAAGTACTTAGTAGGTACATATCAAACTAAGATAGAAAAATAACTTTGCATTTAAATTAGCTTGCACATTTATTTTTTATCCATCTCTTCACTGCACGAGCCAAATTTTAATTTTTCTTCCATGTCTTTTTTTCTCATTCCAATACTTCACCCACTGAGCCGAACCAATAGCACCCGGTAAACGCTTCTTTGATGACATTTTCTTACCATTATTTTTTTGCGTTTGTCCACACTTCAGCAGATCATCCTCAAAATATTTAAAAAATATTTTTTTTGGGGGCACCTCAATCTAAAACATTCAGAAACAAAGTTAAATGTCTAATCTGGTCATCCGAACGCTTTTTTACTACGTGTACCAATAGTAAACCAGTGGTCAATTACTGGGTCACACTGTATAAAACGATTTTGAAGATAACTTTAGAGCTCTAAATTGTAAAAATCACCGCTTGGAAAAAAAATATAAAAAAAGCTTTTACCTTAGACAACCAATGGCAAACCATTGGTAACAGTAGGAACCCAGAACAAGGTGAGTTCCCATAGTTAACTACTTTTAAAAATATTTGACTATATCATTATTTATTAAAAATAATAGCTCATAGCACTTAAATAAACAAAATTTCTTCTAAATAATACAACTTCATGACAGTAATTAGGAAATAATAGGTGATTTTAAAAGATTTAATTTGCCATGTCGACGTGTACTTCTAACTGTCATGGCGGCCGGAAGACAAGTGAACGAGGCATCAGACACTAGTCTGACAAAAAGAGCGAGGCGAGGTAGTGATATTTTTTGTTTAATTTCGCAAAAAAAATGTTTGGAAGGTTGGTAACAGTCTACACAACATAACAAAATAATTGAATTCTTCAAAAATGACCGCTATTTCTTAATTTATTCAATTGACTAAGAGAGTGGTAAACCACTGGTACCTGGTTTGGGACTGGTACACCCATCCCACAACTTTTATTAATTTTTCGTTCTGTTACGAGCTGGAGTTCGGACAAAATTTATGTAAGTACGCCAATTACACTAAAAACTAACAATTTTATTCGAAAAACGGCCAGCGGCGCCTTTGATGATGCTACACCGCGCTGTAACTACCTACCGCGCACTCTGGAAACTTCTGTAGGTATCTACGCGTCACTGGTGTGTTCCAGAATGTTCCTATATATGTAGGTATTGCGTCACCCTTCTCGAACATTTTGTTACCTACAGTTTTTCTAAGAATCTACTGGCGTAACTATACTAATGAAACAGTTTGCTAGGGTTGTCACTTTTTTAAACCAATTCTGTTTAGGGAGGTACTCACGATCACGAAGATCACATTATAATATTAATCTAATAATAAAAAACAATTTAAAAATAGCTGCATTTTAAAGCAGCTTACAAACATAAAACAACGTATTTATAAACATATTTATAAACTTATATTTTTACATCCATTTTCGACATGGGGCTGCTGTATTCTGCTGTTTATCTTCCTCTTCGTTAAAAAGTTTCGTTTGTCCCCCAGCCGGTTTCATGTATATTTTTTAGCCTTGTTTAATATTGTCCATTGATGAATCCCGAACCTCTTTTCTGCCTCCCGACTTGACATGACATGTTTTTTTTTACCATGTCCAATTCAAACACTTCTTCTGAATGTAGTATCACTACCCAGCCTGTGTTCAGAATCTGTGTTCTGAATAATCTCTATATTATAATGTCTGTAGTCTGTGTTATATTGTCTGTAGTCTTTTTTTCCATGTGCTTTTAGGCTTAAAAAATATCTTCTACTCATAACAGAAATAATCATGAGGTTGTAGGTTGTTTTGGTTACAGAGCAACAAGATGGAAAGACACATTAAGAGTAAATTTTGAAATCAGTTGTAAATATATATTTGTGATATTAAATATATAATGATACGAGCTGGGGTTCGGATAAAATTAATGTTCGCCAATTACACCAAAAATTAACACCTTTATTCTAAAAACTACAAAAAGAAATTAAACAGAAGTAACACTCAAACACTCTTTAACTCGACTGTATACACAAATCAATTATCACTTAATAATCGCTTCGAATCACTATGATCACGATGTCTACATTGTGGCCGACATATTCGATGATTGCATTCTTGGCTAGGATTTCATGAAAGAACATCATTGTGAGATCGACGTGATGCAAGGAATTTTGAAATGTGGCAGCGAGGAAATCTTCATGGAAGGAGGAATATCGGGAAAGATCTACTTACTGCCTTAAGAAAATAGTCCTTGCTCCCAGGTCTGAAACCATCGTGCCAGGAAGTCTGCCACGGGATCCTACGCAAAAACATCGATGTGTACTAGTAGAAAAATCGGAAAATGATCAACCTTGGGTTGTGGCACGGACTTTGGTGAGGGCCACCATCACTTCAGCAGTACGTATATTGAACCCAACCTATGAAGAACATCTCATTAGCAAAGGGATGTTGATGGGTAATAGGGCATGCAAATCGGATACCCGAATAACTGAAAACCCCGAATAACCGACTGATTTGAAACTCGGATTTTTAAGATTAAAAACCCGGGTTTTTCGGGTTATTCAAGGTTTTTCATTCATGATGGTTTATGTAAAATACTACTACCAGAACATTAATAACGAACTCTCAAAAACTTCTCAAAAACTTACTGTTTCCTTATTTCTACTCTATTGACCGAATAAATTGAACAGGCTGACCACAATCTATACTTATAATAAAACTGTAACGGCTGTACATTGAATTGTGGACTACGAGAAAGCCTTTGATTTAGTCGAGACCTGGGCAGTGACGGATTTGGTGTCGATTTGCTGATGATATAGTATGACTATATCATCAGCAAATCGAAGGTGAGTGATGTATTCGCCATTGATGTTAACACCTAATCCGTTCCAGTTCAGAAGCTTGAATATGTCTTCCAGTGCAGAGGTGAACAGTTTCGGAGGAATAACGTCTCCCTGTCTTACCCCTTTTTTGCAACTGGATAGAATTCGTGCTGTGATCCTGAAGACGAACTGTCATGGTAGCCTTGCTCTACAAACACTTCAACACTTCGATGTACCGGTAATCACTCTAGCATCGCTGTAATGACTGTAGCACTGCCCAGGTCTCGACTAAATCAAAGGCTTTCTCGTAGTCCACAAACGCTAGACATAGTGGCCGATTATACTTTTCGGTCTTCTGTATTATCAGCCGGAGCGTATGGATGTGGTCTACGGTGCCTTTACGAAATACAGCTTGTTCGGGAGGCTGAAAGTCGTCAAACCTACGAGCGAGACGGTTTGTAACTACTCTCGAAAACAGCTTATAGACGTGGCTCAGCAGCGAAATTTCCCTATAATTCTTCAAGAGGGTTTTATCACCTTAAAGAACAAAATCACTACGCTCCTGTGCCACGCCTCTGGCGTAGTACCTTCGAGTATGACGGCTTCTGAAGGACTTTAAGTACCAGTGCTCCACCCGCTTTCAGTAGCTCTGTCGGTTTTCCGTCCTCCCCTGGTGCCTTGTTGCTCTTAAGCTGTTTGAGAGCCATTCTGATCTCTTATAGGCTGACGTCCGGAATATCTCCGGTTTAATGTCGGGTCAAACGGGCTCTTGCATCGCTAGTCATGCTAGGAGGACTACGCGATGAGGTGTATAATTGCCCATAGAACTTCTCGAGCTCACTCAAAATCTCTGACTTCGACGAAACGATGCTGCCACCGTCGATTTTCAGCTTCGTCAACAGGTTTTGCCCAGTAGACAGATCTCTTGCGAACACTTTGGAGCCCTTGTTGCGCTCTATTGCGTTCTTAATACAGGTAGTATTTATTATACGTTCGCAAATCGTGTCGTATTGACTTGGGGATCTGCTTATTAAGCAAGCTGTAACTCGACATATCCACTGAAGACTGCAGCCTCTTCTCGCCTCGTTCTGCCATAAGTTTGAGTGTATGCTCAGAGAGTTTCTGTGTTCTTTTTTTGCGGAGTTTTAAAGAACTCCGACCCGACCGCGTGGACAATTTCCACCAGCCCGTTATTTAGTTCGTCCACTGTATCGCATTCGGTAAGGATTTGGAAGCGATTTTGGAGCTCCCAACTGAAAGCTCTCGGGGTTTTGGATTTGGGCGGGACTTGGGCGAAGAGTAGATCTCATCAAACGAGACCTCTCCAGCTTCACGTTGATAATCAATGAGCCTCTTACCAAGCGGTGATCACTGCCGGTCTTAACCCTGTTGATCACAGAGACATCATTGAATATATGCCGATTGGTCAAAATGAAACGCCGGGGTGCAGCCACGTCCATTTCCTGGAGGGGCGCTTCTTGAAAAAGGAGTTCAGCATAAAGAGTCCCTCCTTCTCCATGAAGTCGGCCAATCGCTGACCCCTTTGGTTCCGCTGTCCAAATCCAAACTGGCCCACTCTCAGTTCATCGCCATTCCTCATGCCCAGCCGTGCGTTGAAGTCCCCATCACCACTGTGAAGTGTGTTTTCGGGGCATGTATGGCATTAGAAATGTCATCATACATAGCCACTTCATCGTCCGGGCGTTTCGAGTGTGGGGCGTACACCTGTAGGACCTTCAACGAATACCGTTCGGTAATTCTGAGTATAAGATATACCACCCTGCTCGAAACGCTTTCGATCTTCACAATGTTTTTGACGACGGACTTGTGGACGAGAAACCCGACACCATGTTGGGACTGCTGGTCGCCCTCCCGGTAATAGAGTAAGTTGCCGGAATTGAGGGTCATCGTATCCTCTCCCTCTCTTCGGACTTCTGATAACCCTATAATACCCCAGCGCATATAAACTCGACTCATATTGACTCGTATATAATGGGTAAAAATTGAGGATAATTTTTATCCCGAAAAAAAAGAGTTCCTGCGGGATAATGTCCCAAATTCTGTAAATTGAAGATATTTTGTATTTTTTTGGAGGCTTTTCTATATTCAGTATAAAGCCAAAACTATATTTTTGTATTTTTGTTGTCTGTCTGTCTGTCCGACTGTATGTACCTTGGCAATGCATCACGCCGAAAATACTCACTGAATTCAAATGAAATTTGGTATGATTTGAGTTCATACTTCAAAGCAGGACATTGGATACTTTACATCCCGAAAAAATAATGGGTTCTCGCAGGATAGGGCTTGAAACTTATTTAAAAGAACACGTACCACGCTGAAACTAATGGACGGGTTTTGATGCAACTTGGCACTGTCTTAATTTATATGATGTGTTAAAATTGAGGACACGTTTTATCCCGAAAAATTAAAGGGCTTCTGCGGGATATGGGTCCAAAGTTATGTTAGTATTGAAGTAATAAATAATATTTTTTGGATGGTTCTCTACATTCGATACTGAAGCCAAAACTGTTTTACTTTTTATTTATGTCTGTCTGTCTGTATGTTTGCCCGTATCTTGACCGCTCATCACACAGACACTACTGAATGAATTCAAATGAAACTTGGTTAGATTTGAGTTCATACTACGAGGCGTACCTCGTACCTACATTGGATACTTTCATCCCGAAAAATTAAAGGGTTTCCGCAATATAGGGATTGAATTTTATTAAAAAGAACACGTAGACAGTTTTTTTGATGCAAATTGACACAGTCATATGTCTAGACTTATAATAAAGCAATAGGTAAGAAAAAGGCTGTAAAAAGAAGATTAATAAAAAAAAATGCTCTTGGGTGCTTAAAAAGGGTATTGAACACTTCTTTTTTTTAATCGTGTCGCTCTGTCTGTTTGTCTGTATATTTGGTTGTTCACGCATCACGTAGAAGCTATTAGACCGATTGCAATGCAGTTTTCATTGTTAGATAGCTTTGATTTAAAAACTGGTGTAATTGGTATCGCAATCTGGTGAGTTAGAAGCCGAGCAATTTTGATGAAATGTTGCTATATTGGTCCTGGAATAGCACATTATGGTACTTTGAACCTAAAGAAAAGACCACGTTTGCGACATCTGTCCGCGTGAACAGCTAGTCTATAATAATTACTAGGTGACTCCCTAATGGAGTCACTTATTGTTACTTGATAGTCTTTGGTCCGACGTTGAACGAGTGAGGCGCTGCAAGTGAGCGCTACGAGACTACGGGAGTCATCTAGTAACGGCAGATTTTATTAAACATTGTGTAACCCTAGTTAGTTTTTACTGTCAAAGTAAAAATTTAAGTAAAAACTTGACTAGGGTCACAAAATGTTCAATAACATAATAGAAATAGTGCAGATTTACTATTACGGTCCCTTTACAACTTGACAGAAGACCTTAATAATAAATTTACACCATTTCTACTTTGAATTGATTAGGAATCGTCATAGTCTAATTATTTTTTTAAAGATTGTCCTTGATAAAGAAATATTTTTTATTTTAAGTTACTATATAAACAAGAAATAAGACTTATTTTATGTGATTTACGATAAGACATGATACGAAACAGATTATTGTAATTACCAGTTAGAAAACACACACGTAATTATTTGAAAACAATTTATTTTGTTGATTTTGTTTTTAAATGGTCCTTAATAGTTAACTATAGATAAGGTGTTGTTTAGATTATCATATATGTGTGTGTGTGTGTGTGTGTGTGTGTGTGTGTGTGTGTATATGTGTGTGTGCGTGTGTGTATATAATGTACCCTCTCTTTATCTAAATGTGTTATCTATGAAAGGTGAAGAAATTTGTTTTTTTATCATCATGTCAGCCTTTTGAAGTCCTCTGCTGAACATACTCGTAGGCCTCCCAAAAGAGCGCTATGACGAGCAATCTTGTGCCACCTTCATCCACCGACTTCCAGCGATGGGAACAATGTCGTCAGTCCATCGTGTGGGGGGTCTCCTTACACTTCGCTTGCTTGTTCGTGGTCACCATTCGAGAACCTTTATTCCCCAGCACTTGTCGGTTCTGCGAACTATAGGGCCTGCCCATTGCCACTTCAATTTGCAAACTCTGAGAGCTATGTCGGTAACCTTGGTTCTTCTTCGGATTTCAGATTCTGTCACGTAATGAAACACCAAGCATAGTTCTCTCCATTGCACGCTGCGTGACTTTGAGCTTCTGTATAAGACCAATAGTTAGCGGCCACGTCTCGGTACCGTATGTCATCACTGGCAACACGCACTGATTATAAACTTTCGTCTTGAGTCTCTGCAGTATCTGTGACGAGAAGATATGGCTTAATTTCCCGAATGCTGCCCAACCAAGTTGTATTCATCGGTTGATCTCTTTGTCGAAGTTGGATTTACCCAGTTTGATCGTCTTATCTAAGTAGACATAGTGATCAAACAGCTTCTATAATATCGCTCCCAACATAAACCGGCATGGGTGTGACATGCGCATTTGACATGATGTTCGTCTTACCCATGTTCATTTTAAGACCCACCTGTTGGGAAACAATACTGAGCGAGTTTCAGCTTGGGCAAAAGTGCTTTCGTATGTCCGGATGTCAGTTCGGATTTCTGTTATCCTCTAGAGGTCACATTTCTCAACCGGTCTAGACGAAAATTGGTAAACAGGTTAAACAAATTTTTAACCATTGAAATTAACACCATATCTGTTCCAGTTCAGAAGCTTGAATATATCATCCAGTGCAGAAGAGAACAGTTTCGGAGAAATAACGTCTCCCTGTCTCACCTCTTTTTGCAATTCGATAGAATTCGTGCTCCGATTTCGGAGACGGACTGTCAGTTTTTTATTATTACTAGTACCAAAAGTAAACCAAATGTTACTTGATTGATCTCTTGGTAAAGCTAAAAAATAAGAATAGGAAAGTAAACACATATTTTAATTACATTTCAGCCTTTTCTTTGCTCACACACACTAATCATTATTATTTTAAGGGATAACTTTTTATATGGGATAACTCGAAAACCCGTAAAACTCGAAATAACCGGTTTTAAAAAATGAAAACACGATATAAACCCGGGCTTTTTAAACTACCCAAGTTTTGCATGCCCTAATCCCTGCAGGTATCCTGCAAGGAAGTAGATTGTATGCGACAGTGCCAATAATCATCCAGTGGCATTAAACATAATAGCGGATTTAATGTGTCAAAACTATTAGGAGATTGCCAGAGTCAGTGGTTCAGGCCGTCACCTGCGCTCATCGACGGGAATTTGGTCCAAGCATTTATCGATGGGATTCGCGACCTGGAAGTGAGGGCTGCTGTGAGATTTGGGCATCACGAATCCCTTAAGAATGCCTTGGCTCATGCTTTGGAGGTGGAAGCCGTACGGTAAACGCGGGGTGGGAGCTGGCTGGTACTGGAATTCTGGGAGCTTTTGCCCACCCTCTTGCACGTTAACGAACACTAATGGTTAATATTCCACCAATAATACACATTAACACTCGAAGAAACTCAAGTTTGAGAAAAAATAAGGAAAATACCGTCTTCACTTCGTTTCCCGCCGAAAAACTATTCCAATTTTGAATGAAAAAAGTCCGCATTACAACTGTTCTCAAAAGTTCTAAATAAATTAGGGCATTCTTGAAGTTATACTGCTCTACGTTATACTGATTACTGATTATGATTAGCACCATCTAGTGCCGAGTAGGAAAAATCTGTTTTTCTTTTTATAGTAGATCAAAATAAAATAATTAAAAGATAAGCTAAGCGAGCTAAGCTTCTCCGTTTCAGCTTGGGCAAAAATCGAAAGCATTTTTGCTACTTTTCTAATACTAATTTATGAGATATAGCTGACCTTGCTCAGCTACGGAAACCTAAGTCACAAGTAAGTTAAGTGCGTGTAGAACACGCACTTAGTCATAATTAAAATATGTAGGTCGTAACGGTTACATTAGAGTAGGAACCAATCTTTATGGCGGCTGAGAAGTTAGGCGCAAGGCGCTGCGCAATAGCAAATGTTAGGTGTAAGCGGGCTTTGGAGAGGTGAGAGGCCGGGGCACATCCTCCCGCTAGCCCACCGCATCCCGCGCGCGCCCGCCGCATTTGTGCTTGTGTGCACGCTACATCCGTACGCTGCAAACATGCATGCGATTCTGTTCAAGTACAGTCTAGTTAGTTATTTTAAAGTTGTTTGTTACCAACCAATACAATCCACCAACACGATATCAGCATATATTCCGATATTAATATTACTCGTATTGTGTTGACGTATGTTAACATAATTTCATGATTGGTTAAAAATAATGAATAGGTTAACGCGTTAAGTGTCGACGCTAATTTAGCTACTAGAAACATAGCTATAGGTGTAACATTTTTTTATCATTCCATTATTTGTATGTACTTAACACATATATTTTTTCAATCATAACATTATTTGCATGTGACATGTAACTCATGTAAGTAAGTATGGTTTATTCGATATTATGTATGTAGGTATATTCATTTTTATTTTTCATGATTTATTGTATTGTTTTGCACCACCGTCCTTTTTTAATTCGTAATTTCTGTCCATCCAAAGGTTGTCTGGAAGAGATCGCTTTTAGCGATAAGACTACCCGTTTTGCCTACTTTTAAATTAAATGATTGTATATCTGTTGCATAATTCTGGTGTAATAAAGTGTTTCTTATTATTAGCATGTTCTACTCGTAGGTAGTAAAAAAATACTCTAATAATTGTGAACCTTACTGTACCAGCGCGAAGTCACACCCGCAGCGCGCTTCACAGCCGACATAAAGATTGGTTCCTATTATACATACGGCTGAATGCAACCTGAGAGGTCCACTGGATAACTATCATCATCAGCTGCCAGTGTTAGTCCACTGCTGGACGTATGTCAGTGGCGTGCTTTGGGAGAGGCCTATGTCTCTCCCAAAGCACGCCACTGAGCTCGATCTTCGGCTGTTCTTTTCGAACTGCCGTCAGCCAGCCAGCCACCTTGCTTATATCGTCGCTCCGGACTAGCCGGAGCGCACCCTACTCTACTTTTGCGAAGTCGCGGTTTCCACTCAAGTACACGTCTACCCCAACGGCTATCAGTCCTTCGACAAATATGAACAGCCCAAAGCCACTTCAGCTTTCGATAATTTTGGGTCTCTGTCGGATCACCGCATTCCGGATACTTCCTGACAAACATCTTAGCATAGCCATAGCCCCCTGAGCAACTGTACCGTGAGTGTCCACGTCTCGACTCCAAGTGAAGATATTAGTCTTCAAACTTTCCGTTAACTTGTCTGGATATCTTCGGGTCTACACAAATAAAACACCAAATATTTTCAATACCATTTTTTATTTATCATACATTTTAATTGTTTTATTAAAATAATACCTAAACAATATAGGTACAGTCTTTAATTATAAAAGAAAATCGTATTTTACAAACAAACGGGACGCCAGTCCACGGGTACATAGTGAGTATCCCATAATATTTATGTACAAAAATTCAAATAAGAGTAACGGATAGGTACATCATCCGTCATATACCTATCGTACTAATGTTTCTTAATCATTAGTTTTATTTACATAGGAATTTTAATTATAAATGTTATGCAGAGTGTACAATAATGGCAACATTAAAGAAAATGTGAACAAAATAATATTTATATTGGTCTTATTTTATTAGTTACGGGCAATTTAAGTAAATATCTATGGTCACTAAAAATGACAAGTGCAATTTATTTTGGCAGCTTTTAAGTAAGTATTTCTATAATTGTTAACTTTGTATAACATTTTGTTTTATAATGCCATAATTTTGCTTTTCTATTTTTGTTACATTTATTTTTACAATTTCACCTATCTAGCTTTAACACCGAATTGATACTAGTTATTTTTACATAGTACGCAAAAATATTTAATTACCATTTAGAAAATACAATTATTTATGCCGTGTTACACAAGTACCAAGTGTTGTCTCATGGTTGTCTCTCAAGTTTTGTAATAATCAAATATGGTAATACTTTTTGTTCGCATACAGCAGTTCAAATTAATTTAAATTAAAGTTTTTTTAATTTTAAATTATGGCAGGAGAAGGTGAAATTCTTGAAGTCATTAAGATTAAGTGAGGAATTTTACAAAATAATAATTTAATCTGAATTCAAACTTAGGCCTCGGCGGTCGGTTTTAGTCAGTACAGATTAGAAAAATAACTAATTCTTCTAAAACTCAATTTTTCTTAATAAGTAATTTATTTCTTATGAATTGATAATTTTTTCGTTCGACTTTTCTATTAAACCATAAGTAATTGTATGGTAGGCATTAGAAAGCTTTGCCTGAAATAAATAGCATAGAAATGTTTAAAATTATTTAACAAAAAAAACTAATATAGCTGCCTTTAATGATAGAAAACAACGAATTAAAACTGTTTTGACTTCAGTAATGTTATATGAATTTAATTAATAATTATTATTCTTGTTATATGCATAATTATTATAAAAAAATATAGTTTCAGAATGGAACAACATTATTATTATAATTATATAAACATTTGATAGAATTCAATGTCGATTCAAATAAATTCGGTTAGTTTAAGCCTCGGTTTCACAAAGTCTGATTAAGTGTTGATTATATTGGCTACCATATTGACGAATAGCAAAACTTACAACTTCTGCGTTTAATCCGCATTAACTGATGTTTTATTTTTATTATTTTTTCTCGATTGAATTTTACATCTGGTTTTATCATTTTTTAGTTTTTTTATTCGGTCATTAAAGTAGTCGCAGCGGAAGTATGTGTCTCGGAAGTTGTGTGCTAGTCGCTGCGCAAACTGCTATTTTTCAGGCGCAATGCCAATGTTGAAGACGGCATTGTATCACTGCCTCGCTCACTCGCTTACGTTTTTCGCATATTCTATCTCGCTCTTACTTTATGCTGTTTTATCCCCACAGCAGTACCTGCGCAATCGTTCACAGAGCCTAACATAACATAGTTTGGCTGCGACTACTGTACTTGTTTGTTAAGATTTTTTCAGAAGTAATGAAACCGAACCTTGATGTCAAAATTGATCAACAATTTAATAACGTTGGCCAGTAGAAGAGATGTACTTAAATATTTCTCATACTTTAATCATATTAACTATGGACAGATTTGTTAAAAACAAATTTTCATATATCACAATTAAATTATCATTATCATTTAACACTAAAATCGTTAACATTCTGTTAAAACTAAATGGCATGATATCTAGGGGGATTACATATAAAATTGTCCAGTTTTTTTTTATGTATGACTTATAAATTAAAAGAAAATGCTATGTACAAAAGGCCGATTATTTCCGATTATTTTACTCATAATTTTAAAACATTTACAATTTTACATATCCTTAATAAATGATACATAATAGTGATATTATTCAATATATCAATGCTCTTAAAATTACGTTATCCGAATGTCAAATACACACAATTTTACATCTTGCAAAAACGTTGTACATAATTGTTTTTAATTCTCATACATTTATTACATATAACATTCACAGTAACTGTAATAAATATAATTATATATCCCACTTAGATGTATATTTCAACATATTAATAATAGGGGTCGTTAAAAAAGTCCAAGCCAAGTGAAAACCTGCACAATAATGATTTCTTTAAATAACTATTGAACAGGTTTCCCGAACGAGACTAAGTATTCGTAAAGAGCTTCGCTCATCAGAGCAGTAGCTTCATTAGAAGTACATATCTGCTGCACGAGACAGCATGATGGTGAATCAAGTAGACGGGTCTTCAAAATTTCGAATTCTTACAAAACCGTCTTGGTCTACTAACATGCTATTATTCCCTTCCTGTTCAATAGGAATCCCATCTTGAGGCTGGGAGTACGAAGCCTCGTATCCACAAGTCCTCGGCGCTGGAGTAGGATACGGTCTCTCACTTGGTTCCTCAGAGAATCCATACAAATCAGTCGATTTTGGCCTATCAGGGAAGCCATTCCCTTTGCCACGCTTCTGGCTTCCACTAGAGTTAACAGTCAATGGAGAATTTCGTCTCTGAGAAACTCTAATTGGACACTCTGTGTTGTAACTCCTGTTGGGGTTTAAAGTCTGGATTCCAGAAGCGTGGTAAGACGCGTTCTCAGCGTCATAGTTTCCGTATTCATCAGGCAAATGTGGCTGATGATAATGATGCCCCATGGAGTCGTACCCCATCGTCATACAGTTCTGAACGTTCTTATTCTTAGCTCGATGTTTCTTTCTTGGATTGCTGTTCGTCCTAGAAGAAACCCTGTCGTAAGACATGTGCTTGAAGTTATGAGAACTTCGGTTGGAACCTCCATTGTAGTTCTGATTCTTTATGTCCCTGATAAAGTCGCTGTTACTGCCGTATTGGATGACGTTGTATTCGTGGTCTAGGGGATCGTCCCCTTGCAAGGATTGGATCGCTGGATCGCAGTTAGAATAGTGATCATCCGAGGCTGTTTCAATGCCGTTGTAGCCAAGGTTGGGATGGTGTTTGATCAAGTGATTGGTTACGCCCTGACTTGACGCGGCGTTGGATGACTCCGTCGAACTGCTATGACCAGCGTTTGCTATGGAACTGTGCCCAGAATAGTTCTCAGTTCCTGAGTTATTGTCACAGTTTCCTGTTAAAGTGTTAAGCTGGAACCTTTGATGGTCCATTACAGGGGCACAGCATGGGTCAGGTATGTTTGGATGGTGACCCGCGCCTTCGTATATAGGCTTGCCCGTTCTTAAGGTATACGTATGGAGGTTCGTGTTGGTGTTGCATATCGCTGGATAGTCAGGGTCGAACTGTTCATTGCTAGAACCAGCTCCGCAAGCGAAGAGGCCCATGCCAGGAATTTTCTGACCATCGGCCTTCTCATGAGGCACAGCGACGATGCTGACTTTGAGACTTATCACCCAAGAAATAAGAGCTACTATACTGATCTCTATCAGCCGAAGGGAGAACTGGTAGCCCCATTGCAACCAGTTGAATTTCGTCATGTTAACTTGGTTCTTTATCCCAAAGATTCCAAATATCTGTAAAGCAGCCATCAGTACGAACAGCAACGCCGTTGCCAAGTTTATATGTATAGCTTGATACAGATTTTGGAACCCATTGATATACGTGTGACTCTTCTTCTGCAACACTGTTTTCAGTGTTTTGTACACGTACACATAGCACAGGCCCAATATTAGGCATGCTATTATGAATATAATTTGACATGTAAGACCTAGTACCCTTTTTTCGACTCCGTACGAAGTTCTGTATATAGTATTACTATTTTCAAAGATATGTAACGTTAAACACGACAACAGATGTACGCCACCCCCCACTATAATAGTTCTAGGACGTATTAGGAATGAGCAACAAGTGTTCTTAAAGTTAATACTATTATTTAGAAGGAATAATATGGTACAAGCGAACGCAATGCTGAGGAAAATCTCTGGAATATGAAGGAGAATTTCACTCAAGAAAATAGGCAACGAGCTGTTTATATTGTACGGATCGTAGCACATGTAAAATATTCTCATAAGGCAGACTAAGACCAAAATCAAATGTAATATGATGAAATAATATTGCGTAAACAGATGCGTGAATTTGTTGTAGCAAATGATCTTGAATATTGAATATACTGCTAGTATAGTGAACATAATTGTTGCCAAGTAAATATGCACGTTCCATGCGAACGTCCAATTCGCTCCGGACCTTTGTATAGGTTCACTACTTTTGTCTTGCTTAAGAACTTTCTTGTCAGAGTTAACGTTAGCTAAATTATGGTATCTTTCCGTAGACATTTCTGGGTCTTTCAACTCGAAACCTATAGTCGTGGCTGGCATAATATCCTCCTTCCTACTATCATTGTTTTTAGTTGAATACTGCAGATTTCTTCTCGTATTCGTTTCTCCATTTTGGTCTACAATTAACGGCCTATCTAAGTTATTCATTTCTGGATCGAGAACTGCTAAAACACCTTCTGTGGAACTATCTCTCGTAAAATCCGAAAGCGTAACACCAGTTTCTTTAGTGATGTAAACATCACTTTTAGATGTCTTCTCCTGGCTGTGTTGAGGCTTTGCCGTGACAGTCCTGAGTAGGACGTCGGGAATGTCCTCCTTGCGACCGTTGGAGCCCGAAAGGATTCGGGAGATGGTCGGAATGTTGAGGGAATTCGGCACGAAGTCGGTGAAGTTCGCTTGGTCGGTCTTCACGTCACTGTCTAATTCCTCAGGCTGGAAAGAGAAAGAAGGATTATTAGATTTGGTAATATTTCTAATGCTACAACTAATCCTACTGATAATAATGATTATAATGATGATGAAATTGATGAATAATACAGTAGTGTAGATAATCCTATGAGAGTTGCGATGCAAGTGATAAAAAAAACAATATTCAAGTCAGTAATAGAGTTTTCAATTATATCAGACTAGTTTCTCTACCCTACGGCTCCACTTGTACTTTTCACCTATCTCACGGAATCTTTACATATCGTCGGGGAAAAATAGCCTATGTCCAATTGTCCAGTATAACAGAGAATTCAGAATCAGATCAGTATTTCCAGAGATTACCTCCTACAAACAATTTTAACTAATGTAGATAAATAATGATTTGAAACAATTTAATTTTGAAAAGGAGGTTTCCCATTTCCCTAAGCACGAAATTCAAATTCCCTATTCATAAGTACGTCAATTTCACTAAAGTAGGTAAGTGGAATTATGGCTTCTAACGGCTTTGTTTCAGCTGTACGTTTAACTCATTTAACACTTGTATTAGCATCTTCATTAACACTTTGCTTATTCGCTTTTGTCGAGCCTGCTTTCTCAGATTGACTCATCTATGTTGAATCATTTGTGTATTTGGAAACCAATGATTCATGGTTCAATTACATAGAATTGTTAAAATTCAGCTCAACAGGTTTGAAGTGGGTTTTGGAGAAATCGCTTTATTTACTTTTTCCAGTACAGTCACGCTTGTATGTGCCGTTTTTAATGAATAAGTCAGAATTGCATTGCTGTATCATCTCGTGTATGCGAACAGTTTCCTGTTTAGAAATTTCGGCTCAAGTTTATCTAATTTTAGTTTCTTCACCATAACAGTTTAACAGAAAATGAGTTTCAGAAGCTAACCCAAGAACTGCAATTTCATGTGCTACTAAATGATCATGTTTAACATAATATTGAGATTGGTCTCTTTCACCTTTGCTATGCTTTTAAATCCTATGCTTCAAACCCAGTGCTTCTCTTTACTTTTTTGATGGGATGATGATCTTTATGAGGTTATCAAACCATCGCTTTAAGACAGTGGGATATCGAATCCAATCAAGATGAACTTGATAGCAAATATAAATATAAGTTATTACCATCAAGGTTTTGATAGGTTTTTGGCTTCACTTGCCGTGGCAAGTCTTAAGGTCAACTTACCTTATGGCTAGGAGTATTGAGAGCCTTCTTCTTCTGTGGCTCGATGCCTGGAGGAGGCATTGGCGGCGCCGGTGGAGGCGCTGGGACTTGAGGTGATGATGTCTCCTGGAAAATCAAATATGGTATTTTACAAGGAGTTTACGTTTTGGCGTTCTTGGGAGAGACCAAAGTTCGGCATTGGACAGGCTGATGATGTGATGTGAATAAGAAAAAAAACCCCTTAAAAACCGGTTCGTTGGTACGCTGGCACCAGAAAATATGTAGAAAATTAATTGAGAGATATGTAGCTGTCTCTACAAAGTATTTTATTTTGAAAGGAAGGAAAATACATAAATTGATAATCTTATAAATCTTAGTTCAGCTAAGAAGATAAATATAGCTGAACTAAGATTTATAAGATGATTTTGGGATGGTACATTAAAGGCGCTGCTTACCTGTCCAGGGGGCCTGATCGGTATCCTATCGTGGCCCGGCCCGAGAGACGGCGGAGGGATAGGCCTCCGATTGAGATAGTTATTCCCATCTGTGTTTGTGCCTGAAATATTTGAGGATCTTATTAATTAAGGAGCAGCAAAGCTTTTGAATCTTCATAATGTGTAACTTATACTATTGTGATTTAGCCAGTGAAGCCTGCTTGGCGAAACTATAACTTAATGTTTTTGAAAATAAATATTTGGGTACCACTCCGTTGTCCAAACTATAGAAAATTATCAAAATTGGTCCTTCGAGGTAAGTAAACCTCAAATACCTCAATGCTTTATTTCTAAAGTAAAGATCAACCTTAATTCTAATGGCAGACGTTGATGAGTTCCTATTCTTAAGCAGTAGATAGGAGTCTCTTATCTATACCATAATACAACAGATAAAGCTTAGAAAAGTCGAAATTGCTTTGAACACACACATAACTTCATAAATCTCAGTTTTAACGAGACATTAAACATACTCACCTCTAAGTGTAGGCTTGTCCGCAAAAGGGTTCCTATACTCGGGCGGCAGAGGCGGAGTGAAGAATGCCCTACCGGGGGGAGCGTAGGAAGGCACCGCCGCTCCCCCCACACCTGCGAGCAGGGCCGCCCCGTGGTGCTGAGGAGGCCTGGCGACAAAGAAGAAGGTAAGTAATATGTACGTTGCTAAAAATAGGGATCCAAATGGAGAATAAATGATTGCGCCAAGCCTGGTTTAGTAAGGCAACCATAGTTGTTTCCAAAGCCCTAAGTGTGTCACGGCTGCATTTCATGACAACCAGTTTCATTTTGAGGGTTGTTTCAAATTAATACGAGCCGCCTCTTATAAGACAGCTGCAGAGACACAGAATAAATAATAGTACAAGCTATAGATACAAATAAAAGAACCTACTATTTTTTAAACCTCCTTGCCTGCAACAAATAAGGATCACCCACAAAAAATATAACGCCGTGATATTATAACGCGTAATTTTCTCCCTTTTCATTCTATTTGTGTAACGCACACATACTTCAAGTAGCTAGTTCTTTCATACATATTTTTTTTACTTCATACTTAAGTATATATTTAAACCTAATATGTAATATAAATATGTATTAGATTATAGTATAAATAGTTATTGATTTGTTATATTTTACAAAAGTATCTATGTAATAGAATGTTATTTTAATGCGCCGCCGTCTACTACTTCTTCTTCCATTACTGTCCATCCAAAGGTTGTCTGGAAGAGATCGCTCTTAGCGATAAGACCGCCCAATGTACTAATTTTAAAGAAATATTTTTAGGTGCAATAAAGTATTATCTATCTATCTATCTATCTATCTATACTTCACACCCTCAAATAGAAAGGCTGGATGAATTAATAATGTATTGCGCTAATTCTAATCAAATAATTACAATACGAGGACTTCTAAAGGATTTTCTATCAGTCATCCAGCCTTGGAGTAGAAAATATAATTTTAGCGTGCTTCACGAAGTTTAAAGAAAAGTTAAACAAATAAAAAATAGTTTGACGAAGAAAATGTATTTTTCATCCCAACTATTCGAAAAACGATGATTGGTTCCTCGATAAGTAGGAGGGAGTAAAGTAGGTATTTTCTGTTCAAGACTTTCAGAGAGGGCAGTAATGAGTATTGGAATTGGAACGAGAATTTGTTCATTGTGTCGCGTGGTGCGGTGTCTGTGTTTGAAAAAAGAATCATTTGAATGCACGGAGAGGAGGAATAAAGGAAAAACGAGCGAATTACGATATTATATCGTCATGGAAACTAGGAATATTGACAGTGTAAAAACTAAATAATTTCACGAAAATACAAGTGTAGCGAAAGTGTTATTCTACTTACACCTGAAAATACTACGCAATAAATGTGATACAGAATCTATTACGAACTAAATCCCGGGAAAAATAGTTGAAAGCTTATAACAATTTTATAACCCGTACTATTTTCAAGAATTAGCTAAATGTTAGTAATGTTCACAAGTTGCCGGTCAGTACCAATAACGACATTCAAATCGAGATCTACACAAAATTTAGAACACAATATCTGAAGAGACTGTCTGAAGGACATAAATCAAAGAAGTGCAAAGTGAATATTTTAGTTAAGTATAAGCAATTGCCTAGTTTATTTGATGTTGTTTATTTTTAGTCTATTTATTACACTTTTAAATAAATTATCTAAAAGCGCCTTGTATTAATTTTGCTATAGACGGGGATGAAAAGTAGAGTGTATCACTCGGATGCAAAATATTTTTTCCTCGGGCGACGTATATTGAATCCCTCGCTACGTTCAGGATTCTACTTAAGAATTATATAATTAGCGTATTTAATTGTGATAGAGTAGTTCTAAGTTTCACCATGACATGGCTACTGCATGAACCCTTTTCTTACTACAATTTACGCGACTGCGTAATCGCACGTACTGAAATGAAAAGGTCTATTAAAATTAAGAGGTTTTTGAGAGGCTGACACTGGCTGCTGGCTGAATGGAAAAGATGCACGAAGCCTAAAAAATATAGTTTTATTATAAAGAAATCGGGCACCAGTAATCGCAATGCTAACTCTACGGTTTCTTATATGAGATAATGAGACTATGAGTTATATGCCACAGATAAATTATACTAAGCGTAACAGCCGAGATACTGAGATACCTACTCTACCTATTCGTACTTATGTAAGTAGGTAACCTACCTACTTTTTTCTTTCGAGTTACGGGATTCTACTTATAATGTAAGAAAATAACCTAGTTTCAGAGATAAAATGAACAGTATTGATAATAATAATAATGGCCTTGGAGGTATTTTCTCAAAAAAATAAGGTATTCGTGACACGAATAAACAATTTTCCTCCTTATCCACACACCATTATTAAATCAATTTTGGGAAAATCTCGTTTTATATAAATAATCCTGAAACATATTATAACGAAGTAGACAGACTCACTCGTGCATTGCGAATATTTTATCTTAATGTCACTGACCCGTAATATGACCAGTTAAGCTAGACCTCTCCCACCATAACATGGACAGGAGAACATAGATCAATGCAGCCGTTAGCAGTCTGGTATGGAAATGACAAAAATTGGCAAAACTCCAATAGTGCCATTCAGTTAGCTGTATTTTCAGTACGCATACCGCATTTTAATGAGCCGAAGTGAAAAAAAAACGCGGGAAAACGATTAAAATCATAAAAAGTATACCTGTTGATGGCGCGTGCATTTTTTGGCAAAGACAATTTTGCGCATTATGCCACTAGATTTTAAGACCGTACTTTAATTCACTTATTTTCTTCGCTGGACGCCTGAAACTTATTCTATGTAGTTAAGCTTATTCTATGTAGTTAAGCTTATTCTATGTAGTTAAGCTTATTCTATTATTCTATGTAGTTAAGCTTTCATATCAAATTTTAGATACTAATAATTTATTCAAGTAAATAAACTACTTCATATAAGTGAAACAAAAACATGGTTTCGTCATAATTAGGTTAGTTAGAAAAGTGAAACAGAATTGCATATCGTGTGATGTAACCGTGCGATATGCAGGTGTAATTACGAACACGACCTACATTTCGCAGTTAGAACAAGTCAAACGTTTCCAACCGTCTTGACTAAGTGCGGTTAGCAAATAGCAAAAAAGTTTGCAAATCTGTTTAGGAGACTTCTTTTTAACCTCGATCACAGAAATATGCTACATAAAAAAAATATGTAAACATAGGCAGGCTATGTAAGTAGATAGTTAAGGTATAATAAACGGTTGCCTGAATTATAGGTACTTTTCAAAATCAAGCACCATGCTTCCACGAATAATATTGTTAAGTTATTTTACTCCTCGATAGATGGCTCCACATCATACGAAACGACATAAAAATGAAGTTAGGCACAAATACATATTATAATTTTATCAAAAAAACATGTTTTTTTTTAAATTATTTTATATAACACTTTTCAACCTAATATCTACTGTAGAAATTAACATAAATTCTAACTTTCGTCAAACTTAAGTTTCCGCCTCTCACAGCTAGATGGCGTAACTAGTAAAATATTATGGAGCTTAGTCAAGCTTACACGCACGGTCTGTTTAGAGTTACATACACGCGTTTAGAATATTTGAATAACTAATCATATTCATGATAGATTGAGAATGATGAATAAACAATTAGACAACATCTGCATAGATTTAATCCCAGATAGTTCTAATGAAATTTATTAATTATTTATGGGGTAAGTTACGATCACGATTACTTACTGTAAATCTGTGATAGCGAGGCATAGTTTAATTAATTTAAAGATACTATAATTATGTAAGTATAATTAAACTTGCATTCGGCTGGAAATGTATCTAAGCTTTAAAAAGAACTGCCGGTTGCTGTGTCACGATTTGTATCTGTTCAAAGGATATACAATGTGACAAGTGGTAATACCAAGTTGAGACGTGAGGTCGCAAGCCTGTCGGTATTCTACAGATTGCACTATGGAGAGAGTGCACAAGAACTGCACAATTTGATTCCCCCATCACCTTTCTATCACTAGACTAGACTAGACGATCGGCAAAGCGCCACCCTTTTATGGTTGAAATACATCGCACAAGAACGAAGCGTTACGCTTCTTCATTTATTGTAACAACTGCAAAAGAGTGGAATGCCCTGCCCTCGTCAGTGTTTCCGGTAAAATATAACCCAGGTGTGTTCAAGTCAAGAGTGAATAGGTATCTACTAGGCACACATCATCGCTTTCCATCGGGTGAGATTGTGGTCAAACGATTGCCTAGTCCGTAATCAACCAGCCTCTTTTAAGCTATAAAATACCTCACAAATGAAGGGTGGTAAAGTTGGGCACCAATCTGCATAACTTTACACGCCTCGTATTCTTTTGTTTTTAGAGAAACTACGTAAAAATCTAGATTTTAGACCAGTCTAATCAATTCTAACACGACTAAATTATAAAACCTTATGTCGCATACCCCGCGGGGCTTAATACCCCGCATTTTTTAGACAGTGGCCTAAACAGTGTAAAAAGTGGGCAATGTTAGAGGATTTCATGGTATATATATATATATATATAATATATTTGTTTCGTTGTTTTTTTATTTCGTTTTTTTTTTTTAATATTGATAAAATTTGCATGAAGCGAACGCGCCCTCCAAATCCTAAGAGTATTCCCGCGCACTTCCACAATGTCGCATAAAGACAATCATTACTAAAGCTTCATTGTTCAACTGCTGTTGCATTGTTCACTTTTATTCGAGTTTTATCGCCGGCGTTGGTTTACGGGGCCGTTTAACTTTTGCCGTTGTGTTTAATTATTCAATATTTCATAGTATTTATGGCGTTACTCTAGGAAAACGTAAGCTTGTTCGTTTTTTAAATGGCGTCGTGTTTTGTGCGAGTTTTGGCTTGCTTGGAGTTCTATCAGTCATATAATTAGATCCACTGCGCTCATGAAAGTGTTATAAAATTAGGAGAATCAAACAAAACTAGTGCCGAAGGAAACATTTCCTTGAACACTATCAAATTTAAACAAGCAACAAAGATTAAAAAACTAATCTAAAAACCAAAGCTTTTTTTTTAGAATGCAATTTGTGAAGTACTCGAAATTTGAGTTGCAAAATTCCACCTCGAACGACAGACAGACAGACAGACAAGCAAGAAAGTGACTTAATAAAAACGTGGTAAAATGAGCTATATGTATTTAAAAATATAAATGCCCTGACATGAATTCAAGTCTTTTGAGCCAGTACCTAAAAATTAAAGGTAATTTTTTATATGAAATGAAATGAAAATATTTGTCCGAAATATGGTACGATTATGCCTCAGTATATTGAAAATTACAGTTCATAGGAAAATTAAATTAAATTAAAAAAGGCTCTTTAAATACATCTCTCTAATGAAAAGTTAAGCAAATTAACAGGAAAATCTCCTAACAAATAACGTAAACGCAGTCAACCTTAAATAACTGCTTATGACTACAAAATAAATCGCCTACCTAGACGCAAAATCTATTTAACGTCTAAATCTAAAAATCGTTTTAACGTTTGGGCGCTCGAAGTCTCACTAAAATCGAATTTATAGGTTTTGACAGAGCCGAATTAATGTTTCAATCATGCTTAGTTGGGCTTTTAAAACAAATCCGGCACAATTTGTCTGAAACGATATACGGTGTGTATCGGTGTATACTTTTTTTGGAATTATTTCAAGTCCGTTAAACCCTGTTTATACGGTAAATAGATCAATGTATCCATTGAAACCATAGATCCAATTAAACCGAATAAATTAGGTGCAACGCACACGATTGGCCTTCGTTAGCTGTAGTCACAACCGGAGTGGTGTTTGTGTAGCAGTGACTCTCATACGCGCTAGTCTGTGTGTCTCTCTTTGTTGTTGATGCTCATGAAGCACGACGGCGACGGTGGAAATGTAGATGTTTGTTTGCCTGTAGTTTTGTATCTAGTCCAGTTTACGTGATATTAAAGCGTGCCGTATCTACCTCTCTTTAACTAGATCTATGTATATTAGTATCTTGCAGTTTAATTAATTTGATCCATTATTGACTAATTTTTTTTTATTGGGACCAGAGATGAAAAGCAATTTGTTCTTTTGCAGTCAAGTCAGAATTAAGGATTTTAATATAGATAATGAGAATAGATAGATCAAAAAGTCAAAGCCAAGGCAATAAAAAGGAATAAACTTCTATTTCAACCTAATTCCCTAAACTAAATCCACGAGTTAAGAAACTTTCCTCACTTAGCTTATTTAAATTTTCTCGAAACCCTGCCGCTAAGTGGCGAAGTTAAGCCATTCTGCTTAGACGAAACATCATTTTTAAAAGAGATTATAAACACGTTTATTCGTGAGTCGTGTTTGAACTCGGTTACGATTAACATGAAATTACTAACTACGGTTTCGTAACAAAGTGTTAAGGCGCTAACCTTACACGAAATACTACAGAGTTCTAGAATTTTGAAGTTTTGTGTATGTGCTCATGAAGTCATCGAATAGAAAACAAGATAATAAGTTCAAAAACTAAATCCCGACTACGGTCGGGTAAAAAATAGCCTATGACACTGTTGCGATGAAGACTAATCGATTCATAACCCTCAGTTTATATAAAACATCATTGTTGATACCTCGCTTGTCAAAATCGGACCAAGTTTTTAGTTTGAACACATAACCCTTACTTTACCTTGCCGTAGTCGAATAAAAAAAATAGCCTATGACACTCGTATACCTGAAGACGAATCGATTGACACCTCGCTTGTCAAAATCAAACCAATAGGGACGCTATGGTGGAACATCCACATAACCACATCCATAGATACATACATACATACATACATACATACATACATACATACATACATACATACATAGACTGTTAAACTCATTACCCTTCCGTTGCTTTGTTGTAGTCGGGTAAAAATGGTACACTTGAGCCTTTTATCTAAATAAATCATGATTACTGTATACACAATTCTAGATACGTCACTCGATAGAAACAAAACATTTGCAAGTCTTTTTTTCTTTTTAATCGAAGTTTTCCTTTGAGAAAAACTTTACAGTTATGATATAGCTTTTAATATATTTTTTCATCCACTACAATACGGCGTCAAAACGTGCACTTGCCTTCGACAGTCCGGTCGCACACATAATCATCGTAGGATGTACGCCCCGCAACAAGCCAGTGTACTTCACCCCCCCTCCCTCAATGAACATTTTTCGTGGTCTAACAGAATAAATAATAGTACAAGTACAGAAGGATAACTAAGTAAAGTCTTTTTAATACATAGCAACTCTCGATACAACGCAATAAAGTGCAATTTAACTCGCACAGAGCTGCGATCTTTCAATTATATTTACCTAGAAGGCGCTCATCCATTGCGTGCAGGCTAGAATGTATCGTATCACAACGCGCGAGAGCTTCCATTGCTCTACCCGTTTCAGAATCTCTCTGTCACTTTTTCGCTCGGCAGGGTTGTACCAAGATATAACTAGGTACTTGCACTTGTAATGATTCTGTGATATGATATGACTTAGATATTTTAACAGAAAAAACAATATGTAATAATGTATTATTTTTACTTGATAGTTCTATTTACTACATATAATGACATTCTTATCATAATAGACCTAGTACCTCATTATTTGATTATAACTTAATAGGTATTGCACTTTGATGAATAAAAGGTGGCTGTCTGAATTCCATGCTTAATAATGAATGAAAAAGAAATGGCTACCTACGTAATAAAATGACAGTATGTAGGTATTTTAAGAGACTTGTCAGACCGAATGCTATGCAGTATGTAGGTATTTTAAGAGACTTGTCAGACCGAATGCTATGCAGTACATTCTAGGTTTCTTCTTGGTACTCATAATTAAGAAAATAATAAAATTTGACAAAAACTTTACGTAAGTAGGTACTTTATCGTTAAGCACACGGCGCGCGACTCATCGAGCGCACGCTTGACACTGTACTGAATTAACAGCAATATTGCGGCCGCAAAGTGTAGGTATAATATTTGTACTTGTTGCGGAGTGCGACTGGCCTGGTCTAACGGCGCCTTAAATACTGAAGGTGTAATTACAGTCACGTCTGTGTTCATGGGACTTGACGAATTGTTCACAAAGGATCGAGAAATTAAAAAGTAAAGAGGATTTAAGACAAAACTTAATTATAAACTCTAAATCAAAAAGTGTCTAGTCGTAAAGTTAAATTAAGAAAAGTTTTGTTTTAAATAAAAATTGCTTGATTTTTTTTGACAAATTCAATATTTTAATATAACACAATGTTTTTAACCATTATACATTATTTTCCTTAAAAATAAAATAAAAAAAAACAGCACCGGCGACCTTAGTAAAAAGGAGGGTTCAATCCTTAAACCATTTTCAAACATTTTTATGTCAAGGAAGATTAAATCCTATGATGCCTACAATCTCTTTGTATTTTTCCTATACAATCTTAATATTATTTTCATTCGTTCTATTAATATCAGAGAACGGAAAAGGTACAATTTATGTTCACTCGGGGTGTTCCCGGGAAACCGGGAAATAATAATAAAATTTTGTGGTAGGTAATATCTAGTAAGGCTACCTCCACACGTCAACATTTTGAACGTACATATTCCAATCTTACGCTATTACTCTTTACTATGTCTATAGCACTGATATGCTATTTTTACTTTTGAAGCTTTGAAGTATCACTCTACAATGACTCATTAAATTGTGATAAAAATTTGAATCACATACGTCTATTCTTTCTTTCTATGTAAATTATTGTAATTATATAATTTACACCACAGAGATCGACACATTTTCGCTGTGAAAACAAGGAAGCTGTTAAGATAATATGCACCGATGGGAATGTAAGGATAATATTATGCACAGATGGCAATGCAAGGAAAATATGCAAGAACTCTGTAAAGACAATATGCACCGATAGAAATGTAAGTACAATATGCAAGAACGCAGTAAAGACAATATGCACCGATGGCAATGTAACGACAATATGCAATAACGCAGTAAAGACAATATGCACCGATGGCAATGTAACGACAATATGCAATAACGCAGTAAAGACAATATGCACCGATGGCAATGTAACGACAATATGCAATAACGCAGTAAAGACAATATGCACCGATGGCAATGTAACGACAATATGCAATAACGCAGTAAAGACAATATGCACCGATGGCAATGTAACGACAATATGCAATAAAGCAGTAAAGACAATATGCACCCATGGCAATGTAACGACAATATGCAATAACGCAGTAAAGACAATATGCACCGATGGCAATGTAACGACAATGTGCAATAACGCAGTAAAGACAATATGCACCGATGGCAATGTAACGACAATATGCAATAACGCAGTAAAGACAATATGCACCGATGGCAATGTAACGACAATATGCAATAACGCAGTAAAGACAATATGCACCGATGGCAATGTAACGACAATATGCAATAACGCAGTAAAGACAATATGCACCGATGGCAATGTAACGACAATATGCAATAACGCAGTAAAGACAATATGCACCCATGGCAATGTAACGACAATATGCAATAACGCAGTAAAGACAATATGCACCGATGGCAATGTAACGACAATATGCAATAACGCAGTAAAGACAATATGCACCCATGGCAATGTAACGACAATATGCAATAACGCAGTAAAGACAATATGCACCGATAGCAATGTAACGACAATATGCAATAACGCAGTAAAGACAATATGCACCGATAGAAATGTAAGTACAATATGCAAGAACGCTGTAAAGACAATATGCACCGATATAAATGTAAGTACAATATGCAAGAACGCTGTAAGGACAATATGCACCGATAGAAATGTAAGTACAATATGCAAGAACGCTGTAAAGAAAATATGCACCGATAGAAATGTAAGTACAATATGCAAGAACGCTGTAAAGACAATATGCAACGATGCCAACGTAAGGACAATATGCAAGAACGCTGTAAGGACAATAAGCACCGATGGCAATGTAAGTACAATATGCAAGAACGCTGTAAAGAAAATATGCACCGATAGAAATGTAAGTACAATATGCAAGAACGCTGTAAAGACAATATGCAACGATGCCAACGTAAGGACAATATGCAAGAACGCTGTAAGGACAATAAGCACCGATGGCAATGTAAGTACAATATGCAAGAACGCTGTAAAGAAAATATGCACCGATAGAAATGTAAGTACAATATGCAAGAACGCTGTAAAGACAATATGCACCGATAGAAATGTAAGTACAATATGCAAGAACGCTGTAAAGACAATATGCAACGATGCCAACGTAAGGACAATATGCAAGAACGCTGTAAAGACAATATGCAACGCTGCCAACGTAAGGACAATATGCAAGAACGCTGTAAGGACAATAAGCACCGATAGAAATGTAAGTACAATATGCAAGAACGCTGTAAAGAAAATATGCACCGATGGGGTATAACAGATCAGCGGAGTACGATTGTGGCACCAACAAAATAGGTACAACTTAAAATACCAACCGTTGTACATAGTCCTACATACTAAACTCATCACGATGATACTTCACATCAAACAATTAGCAAGTTTGAGCGTTAATTTCCTCTAAAAGTTAGTTAGCTAAACTCGTTAGTTGCGTAATATGTAAGATGCTAAAATTATAAATTAACTACAAAGCTTTTGCCGCTATTACATTTGCTTTGTGGAGATGAAAGCCGGATACATAAACACGACAATTTTATCACTAACTGTGGTAATGTTGGCCACATCCTACTGTATGAGCACGTATTATTACTTTTAACTGTACCCTACTGGTTTACTTGCGCTTGCTTGTCGTATGAGGTGAGCTGGCCTCTGGAGTCAGAGTTTGTCAGGCCGCCGGAGGGCCTCTGACGTGGCTTAACGTCTGCCATTAATCAATTACAGCCGGGACCGATAGCTTAACGTGCCCTCCGAAGCATGGAGCGATGGAAAACCGCATATAACTTAGTAAAGTAATTGGTGCGGCACCTAGGATTGAACCCGGTATATTTGGATTCTAAGTTACACTGTAGAACCGTTAGGCTACCATCGCTCGCTTTGCTTTTCTTACCTATGAGGTAATGCTGGCCTCTGGTGTCAGAGTTTGTCAGGCCGCCCGAGTACCTCTGACATGCCGACTGCTGTTAATAAATCACAGCCGGGCCCGACAGCTTATAATCGTGCCTTCCGAAGCACGGAGCGATGGAAATCCGCACATAACTTCTTCACTGGTGTAGCCGAGAATCGAATAACTCTAGAAGATTATGATGCTTCGAGAAAACAGGGACGGAAAGACAGATGGACATACTGGACTATCTTACAAGGGTTCCTTGTTCCAAAACAGTCGAAAACATAAACATTACAATACTAGCTGCGCCCCGCGGTTTCACCCGTGTGGATTCTGATGATGGATGAAGCTGTTGAAAATTAGCCTGTGTTAATCCAGGTTATAAGCTGGTACCGAATTTCATCCAAATCCGTTCAGCCAATAGAGCGCGAAGGCGTAACAAACATACATACACACACACACACACACACACAGACACACACTTCTAAAGATAAAAGACAGATGGCGGCTAATCTGTTTTTATCTTAGACTATTTATATATACCTAGGTATAGTTTTTATGCATTTTATGACGTTTCGTATGGACTGTCAGTTCTAAATTCTAATGTATGGAGTTCTGAATCGAGCATACGATGTTTTCCGCTCGATAAGAACGTATTCATTTTTAAAACTCTAAGCTCTGACTGATTGATGGGCCTGTTTACGACAGTGGATACACTTCTCTGATTTAATATTAGTGTGAAGTGTGATTAGTGTGATATTACGAGAACAATGAAGCACAGTTCCTTCCAACTTTATAGCACAGGGACTAAACTAATACTTTATAACTTAATAGTACTGTCACACAATTTTCTACATCAATTAGAGCTTCTAACAAGAATGTTTAAATAAGGCTGATTCAACACCGCCAAATCGTAAGTGAAGCTCCCAAGATATGCCGATCCGCTCGTACGCACAAGCCTCAGCACAACCTTACACCATGCTAAGCCGGTCGGCCGCCACATCGCAGCAAGATCTCGACCTTGTTAGTCGTGAAATTGTGTATCAACCAAAAAACACTACATATTATCCACCCACGTACACGTACGCAGCCGCCATTTGCTATGCTTCACTCGTTTGTTTGGCGGTGTGGACTCCGTCATATTTTTTAACCTTCTTGTCTTCTATCTGATACTTTAATTATGATAAATGAGTGGCGAATGTGACGTCATTAGGAAGAAGGATCCTGTGATATATGATTAGTGTTATTAACGTGAAAAATAATTATTAGTTTTGTGTGCGCTGGGTTCTTTCTTTGTGCTTTTTTTAATTTTGTTGTAAAAATTATCCATTCATATACTTATATTTACAACGAAAGGAACTCTGTCTATTTGTTACCTTTTCACGACTAAACGGTTGAAACGATCTTGATGATATTTGAAATGGAGATAGGTTGAACTCTAGGGAAGGACATGCAATACTTTTTATCGAGGTAAACTGTTCTCTGTGCGGACGAAGACGCGGGCAAAAGCTAAAGCTAATATGTATTAGCATAGCGAACAACGCTTTGCTAATTTCGCGTTAATTTTAAACACAATATTATTTAACCAAAAACTTTATCATTTTATATTTTAATTAAAGAGAACCGCCAAAAAGCCTACTCAATCGGCATCACTGATTTCACCCGTTCGCACTTCCAGTAACAAAAGTAATTAAAAACCGTTCGGCCGCCATCAATTTAGATGGAAATCCGACCCAAAGGAATCAAAACCGAAAACTCAAACATCGTGAATTGGCGCCAAAAACTTTTTCATCTGAATAAGTACAGTTGCGATAATCAATGCTCTTGCGAATTTGGGGTACCGTAACATTAATGCTGTGTTAGGGGAGGGGCGGAATGTTCGGGACGAGGGGAGGGGAAGAGCGTGACGTACCAAAATCAATGATGCCTCTGGCAGTTTAGTTATATTGTTTTGGAATTACGTATAACTTTTAAATTACAATAACGAAACGCCATAATTATTATAATTTTGAATATGCTTACTGTAGACGATGGATCGCAAGGTCTACACGCTAAGTACTGTAGAGTTCGGGTTCCTGGCTTCGATGTGGACAATAAAACATGATGTTGTTTGTTCAAGCTCCAAATGTAGACTGATCGAATTCCAATATTTATTTCTCAACTTATTCTATATATATACAAACTTAAGCTATGACAATTAGTACGCTACGTATCCCGCGCATCAAAAGTGGGCGGGGCTTCGTGTTCGCGCCAGCGCAGTGGCTAATTTGATACAGGCAGGCTCGGCGTCCGTAACACTTACATAATGGCGGGTAGTTGAAAAACTATCAAACTAGTTTTTTTACAAAACAGGGAATCCTAGTGTGAGAACTAGTAAAAACAAATTATTATTATCAATGCTTCAACATGCCATCGATTTCGATGTAAAAGAATCTGAAAGTATTTTTACAGAACTTACAGTTTTTCTGTGTTATTTTTTAATATTTATTTATAATAATTATTTAGACAAGGCGATAACCAATACAATTACCACACTAAAGAGGCCAACAACTGTGCGAATTGTAAAAAAAAATGAAGGTTAGTGGATCCTACTACAAATTAAATCCAATACTAACGCTATGCCAAAACTGAAGACGGTTTCATTGTTCACTTTTAAATAAAAATAACATGGGAAAACAAAGCAATTGAAAAACGTCACTCAATAAAAATCTATTGAAATTGAAAATCATCCAAGCACATCGTCTCCACATACGGAACACTTGGCACGTCTCCCGTTCACACTTGACCTGTTTTCAAGTTTGTTTTCAATGCAGAAGTTGTGGAATCGGCGACGTTGATTGATCGCGGGGTGAAGTGAAAAGTACAGTGAGTGAAATAAATATTTTCTGTCGATTTCGCTGTCATACCAAATTGGGTTGTCGAAATTGGTTTGTTTCTTCGCAATTTTATTTCTGTTTGTGTTGTTTTCGTGTAAGTATTTTGATTTAGTTGGTTTTATCAACTTTTTACCTTCACCCACCCTAATAATATAAATGTCAAATATGATATTTGTGTAATCATATGTGATATCAAATTAAGCTCCATAACAGCATAAGTAACAGATTTTTATGAAATTTTACATAATCTAATACTATCTGCGCACCGCAGCTTCGCACGCGTGCAATCTTTGCCACCCCCGTTCACACCCTTAAAAATTGAATTTCATAAACCCTACTAGGATCATCATCATCGTCAGCCTATACTTGTTCACTGCTGGACGTAGGCCCCTCCTAATCCACGCCACTGAGCTCGGTCTTCAGCTCTCGTCGTCAATTTTCTGGCAGCCGCTTTTCGCAGGTCGTCACTCCACCTGGCCACAGGGCGTCATATATTACGTTTGCCTAAGTGCGGTCTTCACTCGAGAACTCTTTTACCTCAACAAATGTCGGGTTTTCGGGATTGGTTCTCTGTCGTATCATTTCGAATCTCGTCCTTCACGTTTCGTTTCCGTAGGTCATGACTGGTAGGACTTTGTTTTCAGGCACTATGGTATGGACGACTAGAAGACTTGGCGAAGCTTGCCGAATGCCGCCCAACTCAGCAGAATTCTTCTGTTGGCTTCGCAATGTTCTCTATGATACTGAAGGAATATACACATCAGTTTAGGCTGTGCGTTATCTGGCAGTCAGTATATCACGGTCTTCCTTTATACTTATATAGATAATAAAATCTCTGTACTTATACTAAAGCAGTAAGTAACATAAAGTCTGTACAAGAAATATAATATAAAAAAAGGTTTAAGGGACTTACAATAAGCTAATGAAAAAGAAAATAACGTTTTTAAACATCGTGTCTGTCTGTTTGTATGTTTATCTGTTTGTTTGTTCGCGCACCACGTAAAAACTACAGGACCGATTGCGATGTGGTTGTCTCTGTTGGATATTTTAGGGTTCAATTTAAAAACTGGGGTACTTTATATCTTAATCCGATGATGAGAAGCCGAGTAATCGATAAAAAAACAATTTGACAGCTAATGGAATTTTGAGTACTGGTATTTGAGGTCCTGGAATAGGACATAAGGTAATCATAACCAACATAAATGAGCACGCGGGCAAAGCAGCGGGCACAGCTGGTCAAAAATATAGATACTAAATTTCAAGATTCACCAAGATTAGGTACTTTAGAACCTGGAATAACTGTTATAAGTATATGATACTAGTCATCATTACCTACGCGCCGGGTGAAGGCGCAGGGTGCAGCTGGATGTTTCTATTTACTTATTTGATAAAAAAATAATGTATTTTACATTTCTTTAATCCAAACTAGAATAGATAAAAACGAATAGAACGTCTGTTTGTTTGTTCTTGAAACGACAGTGTTGGTAGACGCAGCTTAAGTTTGTGGCTCAGAAGTTGTCTGCAATTCGCTGCGCAAACTGCTATTTTTTCAGGTGATGAAGCTGAAGACAGCATTGTATAACTGCCTCGCTGATGTTCGGGCGAAGTATCCATATTATAGTACCGAAACTCTTCTTGACTTAAAAAGACTACATAACAATTTTTTTGGTAACAATAATTTTACTGGCAAATGAAAAATAAACATTAATAATTAATTTAAAATTTTACCCTTTTAAGTTTTATACTTATAACCCCCTATATTATTGTACTCTGCTTTTGAGAACACGAGTAAATCTCGTATTTTCCCGGTTAGAATGATATGTACTACTACTGTATAAATATATTAGAAGTCTGTGGTATTGCAGCAGTTTTTATTAGTGATGGCCTGTCTTCACTTTTTCATTTATGTAAATCTAAAAAGTTTGCATAATTATTAGAAATATTCATTTGAAAGTAATCCTGAACTTTGATGCAGTTTGTGCACATACATGTTACAGTTTATATACCTTCACACTTTCACAGAAAGGTTTTATAAACTAGCCATTTCTTATTTTGCTTGCGAGGATATAGCTTAAAAGTCTTATAGACTAAAACCTTATTATCTGATTGATGTCTCAAATCAAAAAGATCCTGCCAAAAGGTTTCTTCTTTACTTATTACAGCATCAAAGAAACTTGATTATCTACAGACTGTCGCCCATCCCATTTCTATAGTACTGTTATAGCATAAAACATTCACGTAATATCATAATAAAAACTTTTAAAATATCCTCCGCTAGCTTCGTTCGCCCGTTTTCAATTTAATTTAACGGTGCCTATTCGGTGTTGCCAACGCGAGAGTCAACAAGCACCGCGCAGGGAATGAGTTAAACGAATAAAATATAGGAACAAAAACAGTTTAAACTTCATTGAATTAATAGTGTAAGCATAAAAAATTATGTCTTTGTATCTGCATTAAATAATTGAATTGAATTTGAATTTAATTTATATATTTTTATGAATACAATGATTTTAACCAAATTTTGCAGATAGCTAACCTGAAGTTCTCGGGACGATTTAAATCATAGACTTCATGAAATGAGTTTTATCGCTATACAAGTGAAATTATTACCGAAATCCCAAAGTCTCCTCTAGTGAGATTTCGGTAAAAGTTAATAAGCCTTTGAAGTACGGAACCTTGCATGGGAGGCAAGAATAAGTCCCTACGTTAATACTAGCTGCACTCGCAGCTTGGCCCGCTTGCAATCAGTTTTGTTTTAAATAGCTTTTATTTAACTTTGTGTGTGTGTATGTTTGTTTAGGTCAAATCTTGCAAGCTGAATTAGAACTACTTTCTCTTATCCTACGGAGTTGAATTTTTGCACGTTGATTCAGTTCCGATGATAATGAATTTTTATGGTAAGCATGACCTGAATCGAAATCCAGGAACAGCTCCAGATAAAGGAACTCTTCAACGGTCAACAGCAGTGTCACGAAATGTTGTGTACACATTCTATTAATCTAGCCGGTTTGAAATTTTACCATGATATGGCTGCAGCACTTCGGGTTGGGTCCTCTTGGGAACTCCTCAACGGTTAACAGCACAGACACGAAATTTTGTGTACGCATTATATTATGCTACCCGGTTTGAAGTTTTACCAAGACATAGTTGCTGCCCGCCAGGTTGGCTCCTGATTAGGGAACTCCTCAACGGTTTATATCTTAGACACGAAGTGTTGTTAACGCATTTAATTGTGATAGCCTTTTCTAAGTTTCATCATGACATGGCTAGTGCATAAAAGCTTATTTTTTAATGTTTTTAAATTAAATTATTGTTTTATCAGGTAGAACAGATGTCATTATTGTTTGAAGTATGTTAGACTAAACTACTTGAACCTGTATTTCTAAATTAAACGAACTGAGAGAGCAAAATGACACAAACAAAAATATACTTTCGTTTCTTTATTCCAACATAACTTTTAAATGACTGAACAGATTAAGACGTATTGGGTATCGTTAGAATCCTTACATCCCCCGAGTAACATAGGCTATATTTTGTTTTTAAAAGTCAATATGTCGGCAGTATGGCTACAATTACATGTGCGAATAAAAAAAAAAACTTCTTACTTTACAATATGGGTATCAAATTGTAGGCCTTGATAAGGACATTCCAATTCTATATAATTTATTGGCATAAGTTTTTTTTTGGTAGGGCAGGCGTGTTTTTTTGGCTTTAAAGCTAGTGTATGAGGCTTTGGATGCACGATCTTCAGCCATATCCTAGGTATATAGAGAGAAGTAGACTGAAAACGCCGGTGGGTTCGTACCCGAAATACGCAATTACCTATCTAACCGTAGGTACAAAGTCGTATCTTAAAACACTGAAGAGTAATATCTCAACTGAAACCTTCAGTAAATCCGCGATTTGAACGTACGTTTAAATTTAAATGCCATTTTATCGCGCATAAGTTTATTTATCGCGTAAAAGTTTGCTGCGCGTTTGACGCGCTCCCTCGTAAAACGTAGAATTCACGTAAATTCCGCACTTGAAGACGACGTATTTCCGTATTTCTGCAGTAAAGACGTTCTCAGATGTGTTCTTCAGTTGGAGTATGTTCGAAGTGTTAAAGAGATATTCACTTCTGAAATTGCGGTTGGAACTTTTTAATCTGTGGTGAATTTGGCAAAGCAATGTAAGTTGTCATATAGCAAAGAAAAAAAAGACGACGGAAGGACGAACGGATCGTGCCTGCAACTTTTAAACAAGCCCCCCCCCCCTGTATTGTTGGGTAAAAAAGCCTATGACACTCTTACGATGAAGACGAATCGACTGATACCTCGATTGTCAAAATCGGACCAAGTTTTTAGTTTGTACACATAACCCTTCCTATGCTTCACCGTAGACCGGAAAATAAATGACCTCTATACATGAAGATGAATCGATTGATCGCTCGCTTGTCAAAGTCGGTTCAATAAGGGTGACGCTATGGTGGAACATCCACATACAAACATACATAGACTGTTAAACTCATTTCTCTTCCCTTGCTTCGCCGTGGTCGGGTAATAAATACAACAAATGTTTGCAGTTTGAAATTTTCACTGAGCGCACCAATTTCAGGACCATTTCAATATTTTTTGTGTTGTTCCATTGAAAACACAAGATCTAGCTTTACATTTTTCGATTTTAGATGCATCCCTTATTAAATCATGATTTTTCTATTTGGCATTATGGATTATCACCAACAAGTTTATAAAATTATGTCCGATTTCAATTTTATTTTTTCAGTTTTGTCACTATTTAGCGTTTACAGGTTTACGAGCTATAGCCGACCACGAAAATGCGAGTTATGCCCACGTCAACCAACGCTGAACAAATATCACAACCAACTTTTTAAAATTTTATCCGAATACTTTTTTTTTTCTAAATGATCACTACTATTTAGTGTTTACAGGTTTACAAGCTATAGCCGACCAAGATAACGCGAGTTATGCCCACGTCAACCAACGCTGAACAAATTCCACAGAGAGACAGAATCCAATCGAAAAACAACTTTGCTGACGTATTACTTAAAAACTACACGACCAATTGGAATGCGGTAATCAAAGTAAGGTAGCTTAGGGCCCTGGCTACGGAACCTATATCTCTATGCGTGACCAATACGCACCTAGCCGGCTTTTTTTAAATGTCATGCTTAGCTTACCTTGGCTTGTGATACGTCGGATTGCTGTTAGTCTTAAGTATGTCGGCGTTGGGCACCGATGTTGGCAGCGCGTGCTCTCTCTCCAGCTCGCTCTCATAGCTTTCCAGCGGCACGTGCTTGCCCGGCAGAGGGTCGGCTGGAACAACATGAAAATCTATTGAAATCTACAAATAGTTAGTAGGAATAATCGATTAGGTGGCAAGTGTCTAATGAGTACGTCTGAAAAATAACAAAGAAAAAAGATAGGTAACATGTTAAATAATATCCTTGGCATTTTTATGTCCTTTGTTGTTTAATACCTTAAAACAAACATGAATTAATAATTAAAATAAACTCCACAAAATATATAGATAGTAACCATCTCGATTACATCAACTTTCAAACACAAAAATCTGCATCAAAATCGGTCTTTTCGTTTAGGACCACAGACAGACACACAGATATACACCCCTTTTCAGGGGTTAAAAAATAAGTTGACGTGCATATTCCACAGTCATAAATATTATGTCCCTGGCACAGCAAAGTTCTAAGAAAGCAGGATTTGACGAATTAAAACATTTAAACAGTTTCTGGTTTGTAAGAAAAAATATATGATGTCACGGATACGAAATGTGCATCATAAATATAATCAAAAATAATAATGTCATCGTCATAGCACAAACCAATTTTGACAAACATCCAATTAAAAAAAAGGCTGTTATCAGTTAGGTACCGACATTACCTCTACGAAAGACGCAAAGGTCACGGCTATACTGCCTAGTTTAATCATTTACGTCTCGTTGATTTAAGAGTAACATTCGAAAGGCAAGTAGGTACCGTAATACCGCTTTAAAACTGTTTATTTAATGTTAACCTTCAGGTGTCGAAATACAAAGCCCTTGAGTGTTAGAAACCAAAAGCTTGATTAGCAGAATCGCTTTAAACTAAACATTTGTGATTAACTAAACCGAGCTTTGTTTATATGGTTCTAAGGATTAAATACCCGGTTACTGTAAACAATTGGTGTAATGGAACGTTTTGAATGTAAACAACAACAGTTTTTAGCTTTTTTGATGAGGGAGTTAAGGTACCTACTATTATTTATTATGTGGTAAAAGATACTGAGAAAGTTAAAAAAATATGTCTGTAAGTGAATAATTCCATTCGGTTTAATAATTGCTTTATTACAAAATTGAATGCAAAAGTAAATAAAATTATGTCATGCTCTTTATAAACCCAATTATTATTTTTATAAAGCGTAGCGAAACCATAGCATAAATAGGTTTTTTCCTTTTTAAGCAAATGAATGAGTTTGCGACAGAGAGAGGGCAATTTATACTTAATTAAAACAAAATTGAAAGAGTAAGCCCTCGGTACTAAGAATTTATAGACACTAAAGTTAATTAAACGCAGGCCGTATGGTCTGCACTACAGCCTCTTCAAATTAAAAAGCAAAAGACAATCATCTAAATTTAAATTTAGAACCCATGATTTCAATTTTTGTTTTTATGGCCTCCAAAATGTCACTGACACAAAACAATAACGGCCGGTGATATCAAGTTCGTATCAAATTAAAACTATGTATTTGCGGTTCCCACAGGTTATCAAATTCAAAGTTCATTGGAACGAGATAACAGCCATTGTTCTTAAAACGTCGGGTCAAATAATAGTGTTATAACTTCACGATGTTACTGTTTATCACAACTGCGCTCTTTGTTCGCTGACCTACTTTCCGATTTGACGTTAAAAGAGAACCTACTTTTGAATAACGAATATTCGAATGTGCGTAGAGAAAGCACTGGCGCGTATTTATTCTTTTTAATTGCTACTGACAAGCTATGCGCTAGGAATGAGGTCGGCTTCCATTTATGATTGTTTTGATTTTTTCGAACACTAGTGTTGGGTTTGTTTCATAGATTACTGTCAAAATTGGATAGTTTTCGTTCTTTGTTACGATTACTTTAATCAGATAGAAAATAGCGTCGCGGTAGTTATATGGTGATATTTTCCATACGTAAATGTTTTGTGGAACAAAAACCGAACAAAGAACTCATCAATTCTAAAAATTGAGTCGTACAATATGAAACACCCAATAAAATGACAAATAAAATAATGATACAGGAAGACACGAACGCCGTCACGTAAAGCCAAAATCATCTTTTTCAATGCTCAGGTAAAAAAGGCCCGATTCAATGCCACAGACTCCACGATTGCTATTATTCAGACACCTATTATCAAGAAACGTGCGAAGCAAAAAAGAAAAAATACGGCATGGCTTGCGTGTCTTATTTTTTTATTTATATGCCCAATTTATAGGGATGAGGCTGACTTTATGATTGCATTGTATCGGTTTTCAAGAATCTCAATTTACCTAATGAAACAGTAATAAAGATCGGATTTCGACCCAATATCACTTTTTTTTTATGTATTTTTATGTGATTGGCATTGAATTATAATGTATATTGCTTAACTCTCAGAATTTCACTGGAATCTTAAGTAACAAAAATTTGAAACGCAAAGCCGATGTTATTGTTATTATCAGAATTATTTACCACACAATATAAAGTTTGGGGTGAACTTTTACCATATTAATATTTTTTCGTTAAACTTTAATATATTGATTTAGGTATTTGGAATTAAAGCAGTTTCATTTGATAATAAAGTATTTTAAAATACCTTTTTATGTCGTTAATTGGAGTTAAAACAGTCGTACCCAATAAAATTAAATTATGATGTGTGGATCGTAACGGTGGACTATGCATGAAATATTATAGTTACAACACAACAAAATTCCAAAACAAACACGAAATAACCGTTAATTTACCGTTACCGAAACTCCTTATCATTATCAACCCCCAAACATTCCTGATTCTATTGTCAGCTCCACACCTATGAATCATAGTGTATCTTGGTTATGGGTCACTGAACTAAACCCATTTGTTTTCAATTAATACGACGCATGTAATAGCAGACGAATTCAGACGTTGTGCCGGTGTTAAGACGACGTTGTTTATTTACAGGGAATGGATACTGCAATGCAGATGTATAATATTCAATGGCAATTTCATTCAAAAGCTTAAAACACGTGTTGTTTGATAGTTCAATAAAACGTAATATCTTATGTAAGTAACTAGCAGATCAAGTTGTTTTATAGATGGTGGTAAAAAATTAGGAAAATAAAAATAGATGCGTGGGTGTCATCCAGCAGAAATTCACACTTGGTCCTAATTCTTAGGTTTGTTACAATAAAGTTAAAGGGCTTATATAAGGATAATACCACCCATCCACCCCTTAACTGTGGACTGCCAATTGCGGTTCCCGGTCCGTCCAATATTAATTGAAGTGTTCCGTTTTTTTCGCCCGCACTATGCAATTCGTTCATTGCGGTTCGATTGTCTGTGGTTCATTTTTTACTTCTTTTTTTGCACCGCGGCGTTGAATGCTATTAAAATTAAACCCTACATTTTTTATCTCTAACAGGTAGCTGAGCGTTCATTATAATTATATTTAATGAGAAATAAAAAGAGTCTTAGAGGACTGTAATCCCAGCTACGAGCATCCTTAAAAGACAATAACCCTAATCTTAGAAGGAAACATTGGAGTTTTCTAAATGTTCCGTAAAAAGAAAGGTATCAAGTTGAAATTCAAAATGCAAGTACGCTACAAGCTCAAGATTGAATCACAATCGCGTTTCTGACTCACATCGGTCCGCCATTACGCACTAATGACAGCTGAATCACCAGTAACGATTTCAATCGGTTTTCTATAGAATCGATTTATTTTTTCAGGGCTTTAATCGATGACAGTTTAAAAATAATTAGAAAATGTGGCTAGCTGTTTTTTTTCATAGCTTTTATTTAACTTTCAATGTTTGTATATACATGTATGTATGTTTGTTTAGGTCAAATCTTGCAAGCTGAATTAGAATCACTTCCTGAGTTTTTTTTTTTTTTATTAATTAGAATCTTTTACTGAGTTTTTTCTTCTTTTTTTTTTGATTTTCTTATCCTTCGGAGTTGAATTTTTACATGTTGGTTCAGTTCCGATGACAATTCATTTTTATGGTAAGCATGACCTGCTTTACATCCAGGATTAGCTCCAGATAAAGGAACTCTTCCATATTACGTGTATCAGCACAGACACGAAATTGGCTTCTGCATAAAACCTTATTTATAAATTAACTAAAATGAACAAAATAGAAAGTATGTTGCTTATTTCCGCCAAAATTGTTAGTCAGACAAATGATAAATGGTAAAAATAAACAAAAGTAAAACCCCACGCTAAACAAACCCTACCCAAATTGAACTATTGTAAAATATAAATGAAAAGAAAGCTAAGGCCAGGGAGGCCCCATATGAGGGTGCATATGTGGCAGGTATGTGTGCAGCCACTAGATTACTTTGAGTTCAAAGCAGGCGTACCTATATGTGGCAGGTATGTGTGTAGCCAGATTACTTTGAGTTCAAAGCAGGCGTACCTATATGTGGCAGGTATGTATGCAGCCACTAGATTACTTTGAGTTCAAAGCAGGCGTACCTATATGTGGCAGGTATGTGTGCAGCCACTAGATTACTTTGAGTTCAAAGCAGGCGTACCTATATGTGGCAGGTATGTGTGCAGCCACTAGATTACTTTGAGTTCAAAGCAGGCGTACCTATATGTGGCAGGTATGTGTGCAGCCACTAGATTACTTTGAGTTCAAAGCAGGCGTACCTATATGTGGCAGGTATGTGTGCAGTCACTAGATTACTTTGAGTTCAAAGCAGGCGTACCTATATGTGGCAGGTATGTGTGCAGCCACTAGATTACTTTGAGTTCAAAGCAGGCGTACCTATATGTGGCAGGTATGTGTGCAGCCACTAGATTACAAACTTTTTACTCGTGGTTTTATAAAATAAAAATTTAATACACATTAACAAAACCTCAAATCTTTTAAAAAGGTAAGGCTTACAGCAGTCTAGTCCCTATAATGACTTTTATCTCTTAAAAGCCTCTATCGGTTATGTGCTTTTACTTTTTAAGAGTCACATATAACTCGATTGTGAATAAGAAGCGATAGCTTAAGCGAAGCAGATAAGTACTATGGAGTACTTTTACGTACTCTATGGCATCATGTAGGCGTGAGTTCGAGATTCGAATGCTTACCAAGGTCGGAGCGAAATATTCGCTAACCATCCGCGGGAATGAGAAAGAAGGTCATAATTTATTTCTCTCTCCACTTTTTCTCAGATAACACATAAAGTGCTTCGCGTTGGAGCGCTGAGAACTTTGCAGATTCTAGTTTTAGTGTTCGGGTTTTATGAAGTGGATTTTTTTATACTCTGTAATTCATTTTCTGGCGAAAGTATGACGTCCACTGCTACATTTTTAGGATGGCAGCACGATGCATTATTTTATTCATAAGCTAGCTGTGCCGCGGCTCTGCCCGCGTGCGCATTTATCTGGTTTAAAGTAACCTATGTTTTATCTCAGGACCAAAAGTACATATTATTATATGGTACAATATACCTACTACATTCTATAAAATTCGTTCCGTCAAATAGTTTTGATGAATTTCTCGGCTTCTACCTATGAGATTGAAATTCAAAATAAACCATTTACTTAAGTCAAGTGAAAACCACATTTCAAATGGTCCAGTAGTTTTTACGTGATGCATGAACATACATACGGACAGGATTAAAAAAATATGTTATATTCTTGATCAGTAGGTAGCTCGTCACCCCTAGATCACTAAATTGTACATACTTTTTGTTACTGAGTACTTCATTATTTCATTCATAAATGACACAAGTTATACAAACTACCGCATTATTTAGACAAACATTAGGCGACAAAAAAATGACGACTGAGTACGAACATTAAGTGCTAAAAAAACGTGAGAATGTGACCGTATTCCAAATTCGAAATATAACGAAACACAACGCTAGTATTTTGTATTTGGAATACGCAAACGCTACTTTAAATTCAGAATGCGCGACGGTCAATTTTTTCTCGGAAGAAACGAGGTAATGCTCGCAAAAATAGTAGCAGATCACATAAAAATAAGCAAACGAGAATGTGTAATCTCTAGAATAATGGTAAGAGCTGAAAGCTGTTGCAAGCAGCTCTGAGATAAGAATACAGCACGGTGGGAACAAAAGTACAGCTCACTGCGAACAGGAGCACAGCTCGACGGGAACGTATTGAGTGTTAAGAGGCAAATTCTATTAAGCAAGGAAATGTTCCTTTATTATATTCTTCAAAGAGAATGAACTTGTACAGACAATAGCTTTGTTAGAGCTCACCTCGTTATGCTTTTGTCTAATCCTATAAGAAATCATCAGGAAATGAACGTAAAATTTAAATTGCCAGGAGGAAGAAAAATTATATAAATGTATTTTAATTTTACCGACGTTTTTGTAGATATTTAGTTATAAATGAGCAGTATGGAAGTTGGTACTTTTTCATCAACAACCCATACTAGTCCACTGCTGGATACAGGCCTCTCTCGATCTTCGGCTTTTCTCTTCCAATGGCTGCCAGCTACATTGCGCAGATCGTTGCTCTATATAGCTAGCCGGAGGGCGCCCTACACTACGTTTGCCGATTCGCGGTATCCACTCTAGAACTCGTCTACCCCAACGGTTATCGGTTCTACGACAAATGTGACCAGCCCATTGCCACTTCAGCTGGCTTGTTCTCTGAGCTATGTCAGTTACCTTAGTTCTCTGCTGAATCACCTCATTTCGGATTCGATCTCTCAGAGAAACTCCGAGCATAGAAAATATAACTAAGGAAACATATTTGTTTTGCTATTGCAGCAACCATGTTTATCTCAAGTAATAAGGCAGATATGTAATTCTTTCACAAAGCCTATTCTAATTAAACTACAAGACAACCTGCTGCGCATAATGTATAAATAAGGTTAATTCCCCCATTTCCGAGTCTCTCTACTTCTACTTTATGAGACCTATTGTTATGCTAATTTAACTTGTTTAACATACAAATATTACGTAAATTTTATGAAATGGCACACTCAAACATATAAAGAAAAATATTCTAAAATCAAATTCAAACATGGAACACCAGAATTCAAAAGTGGATATAGAATTTTATTATAGGGACAAATAATTACGTTAATTCTGGAAAGTTCGAAATTATCCAGGGAAGAAACATTTTTGGACGGTCGGGATGTTTGTTCGGTTTTTGCCTACGCAATTGGGCCTCGATAAAAACTTTGATAATTAAGGTTTGATTAGATTTTCGTGCGTAATATGGGACACGAGTTTGTTTCTCCTCAATTAAATAAAAGTTTCTTATATTTAAATGATTTCTATTATCAGACTTACGCTAAAAAAAGTTTTAATATATATATTAACTTGTTTTATTCTGCAAACAGCAAAAATAAATAAATAGAATAAACAAATATACGTTTTTTTATCCTTCTGTTCATTTGCATTCCTCAAATGCAGATTGTGACAAACCTTTTAATAAGGTTATGTTACAATGAGGTAAAAACATACAAAAAACACGAACGATTCGAGAACCTCTTCCTTTTAGAAGTCAACTATTAACAGCCCAATTCTATTTCTAACAGCAAGTACATACATGTACAAGTCCGCACAGGGGTTAGGGAGTCTAGAATATGTGTTAAACTAATCCATAGTCAGTAAACACGTACAAATTATAGACAAAACCTTTGTTATACTTCTTTCGAAATTACATTCACACAATTGTTATACAAAAATACATTAAGCTATCTGGATTTGTGATCAAATAATACAATCTACACCAAATTAAAAATACACAGCACTTAAACAGAAAATCACACAAAAACAGAGGCCTTACAATGCGAAAACAGAACGAGGAAAGTATTTTATATTATTCTCTTCATACGGCATTTTTTTTGTTCGTGCCATACATCAAAGGCACGTCAAACGGTTTACTGGGTGGAGTAATGTGTCTCCCTTCCCTGTTGTTTAAAGAAAAATGGGTAATAACGTTTCTTCCTTATTTCAGTTATGTGCTGGTGACATTATTGTAATGTGGTGGAAGTGAGATTTTTGGAGTTATGTAGTTGTGCTTTGAGTAGATATTACTGGATATGGTAAGATATCGTTTTTTTTTTCATCCATTATTTCTTTTTTATGTTGTACTAACGACTCGCCCCGGCTTCGCACGGGTAGATATATAGAAAGATAAAATTAGTAGGTACTTTATTTGGACAAATAGAACAACAACAATTTCTTACACAAAATGTTTATACTCACGTACCATTTTGTCTATAGTATTATTCTGTTTAACGCAAGGAGGTTGAATTACGGTTACTATTTCGTGTATTATTAGCATAGAGCATTTCCTACGTCAATGATTATTAGATGTTCTGTGATTTCGTTTCCATGGCAACGTTCCATATACAAAGACCCGTATCTATTCTTAGTTTGTTATCTTACGTAGTATTTATATACTCTTTGGTTTGTGATACAAATTAATCGAGTTTTTTTATTGCAAAATTTAATATTTCGGGTTTCATTACTGCAATTTTCGAAGGGAAATCTAATTTTTTGAAAAATTTAAGAGCTCGTGACTGTACCTACCAGTCTATGCCCTACACACTCTTTTCGTTATTTTATGCTTGCCAACCTAAAAAATAAATTGGATTTGGGTCCCTCCAAATATCTTGTCAAAAATATCTTTTACTTTACAATAATTTATAATTCGCTCTATTTCGATGTCTACTAAAATATATTTATATTTTGTAATAGGTTTAGGCTATAACAAGAAATATATAAGCTGTAAGTTTGTTTGTGAAGCCAGGTAGGGTGCTAAAATGAAAGCACGTAATATTTATATGTATACTTTTAATGTTCCTACCACAGATCTTATTAAAGAGGGAATGATACGGCACGCTTTAATATCACATAAACGAAAACTGGAATAGATACAACTACAGGCAAACACACCCACACCGCTACATGCCCTTTGGTCTGAGCGCTACACAAATGCCACTCCGGTTGTGTATAAGACCAATTGTGTGCGTCGCACCTAATTTATGCGGTGCACGCCCGAGGAGCTATACCTTATCTACCCAATTTTAATTATATCTAAGCCTGTATGGCGAATTGCTTGTATGACAAAGTACGTCCGTTCTTTCGCGAAGATAGATCATTTATAAATCAGCAACAAAACGAAATTTCTCTAGCCCGTAGTTCAAGGAAATTGTTTTCATAATGAGGACGGATTTAGGTTATTTTTTAACTTTTTACCTCGGAAAAATGACCATGTGGGTAAAGCCGCAGAGCAGTTTAATTCCGACTGACGATACGCGTGCGGGGTGCTCAGTTCGTGCATGGTATTGTTCTCAGGTTCGTACTCTGAACTCGATTTTATTAATGTTTTTGTTATTTAGATATCGGGACTTCTGGCCGCGTAGATCCTGCAAATACCAGTATGTGCGACGTTTGTTGTACCTACAGGCGAGAATAAAATCGCAAGTTCGAGGAAGGAACCTGCAACACCGACCGCACACACAGTACATCATGTCCAAACTAACGACCGCACCAAATCAATAAAAATACTTTAAATAGACTTGTTTATTCCACTTTCTCAGCAGTAGCCACCCGGAAAACTGCCTATCTCAGAAAAGCCATAAAAACCCAAGAAAACGCGTAAAAAGTAAAAACAATGTCATAACAAAGTCTACCATGTGTTCAGTGTAAACAAACTAAAGGTTTAATTATTTAAGCATCTTACTTACGCATGTGTAGCGTTACAATTGAAATTAGGTTAGTTAGCTTAGGGGTAATTTGACGTTTTAACTGGCAATATTAAACAGACAAAGTTAATGCTGTTTTCTTGTTGATTCTGTTTTGGTGGCTTAACTGGCAAAGCATGTGCCGCGCAGAGGCACGTATGATGCGGGTTCGAATCCTTCCTTCAGAAATATTATAAACTAGTGTTAGCGCCTAATGTTTCTAAAGTTTATAATAAATAAAGAGTTTTTATTTAAGCATAAACATTATTTAGCCCAAATATTTTGGTAAATTGTTGAACACTAATTATGTATCTAATTATAATATTACGAAGGAACTATAGATACCTATATATTGAAAGTAGAAAGATTAGGTAACAGCTCCTAGGGCGTGGACCGCATAAATTAGGTGCAACGCACAGAACTGGCCTTCGTTGGTATTAGTCACAACTGGAGTGTATTTTTTTGCTAGGTAGTGAAATCCTCATGGAAACCGCGGGAAATCGGTTACGTAAAGGTAAGGACAGGTTAAAAAAAAAGTAGGTTAGGTTAGTCATTTACCGTGTCAAATGGTAAATCGTAAAATTTACCATGTGAATAGTGGTAGAAGTTCGAAATGAACGATGATCACATAACTGGGCCGCGATTCTGTTAACTATTGAACCGCGATAACGCAAGTCGATCGCTAGAATTTTTTTGCGAAATTTTCTCATTTACCACTTAAAAGTGCTAGAAGCGTTTTTCTTTTGGATTTTTTTTAAAATAAAAATAAAACAAATTAAAACAAAAATTTTGTTTTTAAGTGATGAATGAGAAAAATTACAAACAAAATATTAGCGATCGACTTGCGTTATCGCGGTTAAATAGCTAACATAATTTGGGCCCAGTTTGGACTTTTACCATTAAGTGTTGGTAAATCATAGAATTTACTTTAGTTCGGTATTTTACAGTAACACATACACCGTTTATCACTAAAGACTTATACAACCCAATAGTATTTATTTTTAGAGTTACGACATTTTTAATCTACGCATTCGTTAATCGAAACAACGTTATAAAGAAAAAATAGAGCATACAATTATCGTGTAATAAATCAGTTCAATTAAACCTATACTTTTAATAATCGCCTGTTCAACCGAAAGTTACGGCCCGCGGTTAAAGTTAACAACCGGTTTAACTCTTTAACTGCGATAGTAAAACAGAATTAGCTGAAACAACTATCCTTTGCAGTCATAAAAACTTTATTACGTCAGTGAAAAAAAAAAAAAGAAAAAAGTTAAACGATTAAAAATGTCCGACATGGCTGTATGGTCTCTAGCACCTTTGCCAACAGGAAGGAGCCGAGTAAAAAAGTTTTATGATTGCTTTTTAATTTTGGCCTTCGGCAACGGAGATCAAAGAGTTAGTATCGAAGTTTTAACTTTTAAGATTATTTTAAATATTAAACTGAAAAATAATTCGGTGGAAGATCAAAGCTTTGAGAAACTCCCCCATCTTGTGATTTTGGGCGAGTTTATTAAAATCAAGGGCTTGAACAACCTTGCCCTAATAGCTGCGTAAAATTTTTAATTGAAACGTAACACCCAACATAATAATTATGGTTGGTTATACTTTCAACGTAACAGATAACGTACTCAAGTAATTTTAAAGATGTTGAAAGAAGCCTAAAATTAAACAAGATATAGTTTTGATACATAGAAATAACGTTCTTACGACACCATACTTTTCTTACTTTGAAATTGCTTATCCCGATTTGAAATGAAATGAAATAAAATTATTTGCTTCAATACAGGCACATTTTTCATTTATAGTTCAAGGATCTCTGTTTTCGACTAATTAGTCGTGTAAATGTTTTAAAATTACGAAGGGCTTATTTATTTACATATAGGAACAATAGACTTCATGAAATAAAAATTAAAATAATTGATTATCAAAATGACAAAGTAAAACAAAGAAAACGAATAAAAATTAAAATATTAATTTAAAATATTCGTGTGAAATGCAATGATCATTTATTTTAGTGTAGTGTATTAATCTATGAATATTATATGTATTAACTCTGTAAAAACATCCAGGTAATGAGGCATATAATTTGTCAAAATATTTTTATAGTTACCAATTTTCCAGTCCAAATTACCCCCTTCAAAATCCTCTTACAACCATCAAACACTTCATAACCGTCGACCCCTAAATCAAGACAATTTATTTATTTACCAAACTTCCTTACACCACTTAGTTACGGCGTAAAAACACATTTCCCATCTCTAAAAATAGTTTTTGTAACATCTTGAACGGAATAAGTTTATCTTAAGTTACTTCCGTACTTACAAAAACAACCGAAGTGGGAAAGGATTGAATGGCTGCGAAGCAAATTTTGTATGAAACCCAGAGTCACCTGTTTGCATATTCGAACGATAGGTAGGTATTTAATATTTACGACAGTTCCTTGCAATTTGACATGAATGTACATTGAGACATAATTATAGTAACGAAAAAGTTTAATTCAATAAATTAAATTTTAAAACAGAAGCTTTTACGACCTTTTTTTTAATTAATGTCACTTTTAATTTACAAAAAAATATAGTTTTTCTAATTGATTTTTCACATATATATTGTTAGTGCTTTGTCGTCGGTTTGTGAGCTACCCTGAAAGTTTCAGCCGGATAGCGGGAATCGGGAATAATCGGGAAGTGCTCGAAATTTGAATTGCAAGATTCCAGGACAGACAAAATACATAGATACATGCAAGTGAAGTTAAATAAAAGCTTTTAAAAATACTTCTCTATGCTTATAACCATAAAGAAGTATTAAAAAAAAGCATATAATTTAGATTATTAAAATTTTAAATTTTGTTGATAACTTGCGTATATTGTTAAATACCCACCAAATAAGAAGCACCTCCTTGTCCTTGTAAGATAAGCTCTTAATATTTTATCTTTTCTTTTTTCATTTTTTTTCTCTACCTGTGACAAATTGAATCTACGTAGACACTAGAATAAATAATAGTATGCTATAACCTCTAAACCACTTACGAACATTGCGATTGTTTTAGATATAATGAAATTTACCAACTTTGTTATCTTTTCCAAGCAGATTTCAGTGAATTTCACTCGAGAGAACACTTAACTTTCATAAGACAGTGGTTTTGGACGTAAATTAATTTTTCATTGAGGACATATTTCTTTAGACTCAAATATTACAAGTTGCTCGTATAATATTTATTAACATTTGTGAGGCGCAATATAAGTTAATTTGTAGTTAAATTAAAATTCAGCACACTTAAAAGTTTAAGAATAGGTAAGTAAGTACACTTGAATAGAAAATGTGTTAAATTAATTAATTTTCTTATTTATTTTTCTAAAGACAATATTATAAAAACGCCGATTTTCTACAAACAGTAATTGATACCTACAAATACTAGTACCTAAACCAATAGTGACATTTTTTTTTTTTTTGAGTAATATTTTTTCATGGACATGCAAAAAATAAAATTCTATGTTTACTTTATAGGTTGTCAATAAATATGTATACAATACAATTTGTGAGATAACAGAAAATATTGGTACTTACTAACACAGTACACATTTTATATACAAGATGTACCCGCGGCTTCGCACGCGTGGTTATTTCTCTAGGTTAAGAGTACTCTATGTACTATTCTAAGACCTAAAATACCAATAATATACCAACATTTGATCAAAATACCTAGAGCCGTCAAAGTTATCGATTGCTCGGCTTCTACTGATCGGATTGAGATACCAAGTACACCAGTTTTTAAGTCAAACCCTAAGCTATCAAACAGTGAAAACCACATCACAATCGGTGCCAGCCAGTGTTGTATAACCACCGTCAGTGTCTATGATTTATCGAACCTACACACAAAGTGCCCGCAACTATGGACACAAACAAAGATGATCCTGACGCAGCATTGACCATCCTGACGCTGATGCATGGCCCTCCTGACCGTCCCCCGTCATGTAAATATTATGTGTACTGTCTTACCAGTTACTCGTCGAATGTGTTTATTTCATCGTTAATCATTTCTATTCAGAAAAATATCAGGCATGACGATGACAGGCGAAGTTCTTACAATGACAATAGTTGTTGATGTTTCAAAAACGGAAGTAAACTCAATTTCGATTTCTTTATATTCCCCAATCCCTTTTATAATCAAATATAAAATCTACACGTAACTTTCTATCTCCATTCGTTTTACTGCTACAATCCACGCTTCGTCCCAAATGCGCGAATCTCGTAAAATTCACTACACAAGACATGAAAACTCGAATTGTACCAAATGTATGATAATTACGAAACTTCCAGAACAAACGGGACCGCAATAGGGATCCAAAAAGATCTCTGAAGATATCTCTGGAGTTCCTGTTACGTAACCCTTGCCTTCCGTTGCTCTGATGTTGCTGTTTAAGAAGGCACGACTATATTCCTTTGTTTCGAGTTATGTTTGGTACAATAGGGACATGTTTATGTCCTAATTTGGGGTAATTTTAAGTTTGTTACGGTTATACCTACATGTCTTTGAAGACTAGGCTGACTGGCTCCACTCCTTTGCCACCCGTAATAAAAATGAGTAAGTTTGTAACAGTTGATTAGATTTGGCGCAAAACAAGCTTCCTACTTAGTAGTAGTAACCTTAACCGTTGTAGCTACAAGAAAACGTTTTTGTAAAACTGTCCTTAAGCTTTGGTGAAATTTGACCTGCATTTACAGATTTTAGAGAAAAAAAACAGTCAACAAAAAAATGAGCCATTTACACAAAATCAATTTTTAATGCTAATCGATCTTGTTTCATGAATATATCAAAAGTCTCTATGGGACCGACGGAGGTTAGAGTACTAGAAAATTCAGAAATCGCTACAAACTATATCCATATAGTTTGTATCGAAATGAAGGTGGATGAATAAAATAAAATTCAAAATAGTTCGAATCCAACCTTTACATAGTTTACTTTCACTAGGAAAAAATACTGGCCGTCACAAAAACCAAATAAATAACTTTTATTCAACTAGGTTCATTTTTCAAAATTCTTTGAATGCTGCTACAAATACCTCCAAAAGTTAAGGACAGGAACGTTTTCCTGTAGCTACAACGGTTAAGGGACCTGTGACTGCTCCGTCTCAAAACTCCAGCCTGTTTATGTTTGAAAATATAAACGATGAAATTTCAAGACGTAACGAAATCGAAACGGCTGTGTTTCTTTGTTTTTTTTTTACAAACTTGTGTTTCTTCGAGTGTATAATTGGTGAAATTTTAAACATTAGGTGTTCGTTAACGTGCACGAGTGTGGGGCAAATGATACACATGCGGAAAAACGTGCCATTTCGTGTTCTCACCGGAACTCCATAGGAAGTTGCGGGAAAACTCCACCAGTTTACTGAATCGTGACTTGACTAGACTTTTGTCTACCTGACTGACTGGGACTCCACCTATTGACTATTTGGTTTAAATAACATACCACTTGTAATATTTATTTACTTGACACTGGCTAAATGCACTAGTCATGCGTAGCCAAGAAACAAAAAATAAGTTAAAAAAACCGTATAAATTTTCGATTTATTATTTTAATGATATTTTCTTTAGCTATTCATTCACGCCTGCCGCCTTTAACTAACGAACATTCAAAAGAAAACAACAACTGGGCTTGTGACCTTGTTACAGAAAAATAAAGAGTACATTCATCTTGTTATTTAATGTTTCCTTCCTTGTCATCAATACAAGGAAAAGGAAGGGGAATGAGATATGATAAATCATATGAATCCCTAATTTTTTTATGATTATTTTATTTGTGGCAATTTGCTCAAATTATAGAGTTATTCATGGTATGTGTGTCGGAAAAATAACCAATCTATGTTGTGTTGTATTGTTTAGAACTATATAGTGTATCGGTTTTTATAATCATGGAATCAAGAATCTTTTTTAAGATGGAAGTACTTATATCACATAAATTATAAACAAGATTACTAGGAACAATAAAATTGAATAACAAACCAAACTGCCTGTCTATCCAATCTCATCACATAATGTCAACAAATGAATAGCTTCCCAGTAACGCTCAGTTCTATACAACAATGTTGTGTAAGTGCTAAGTAGCTTTATCACTATGCCTCATATACGAACCAACAAAACTGTGGGCTGCGTTTTCACAATCTGCAGTGGTAGGTGCCTCAAAAGAATTTCGCTACCCGATTTCGTCGTGTCGGTTTAACATCGCCAAAAGCAATACAATATTTTATCACTTGGAACTTAAATTGTTACGTAAAATAAAACTTTACAGCTAAAGCTCATATTAAATTGCAGCACTTGCAGTGAGTATAGTTTCGCTGGTTCCACTACTCGTCCAGAGATGGCGCTAGTAGTCGCGCGGTGAAACAAATTAGTACCTATCACATTTGTACCAAAAGGCATTTATTTTATCAGTTCTTTCATGTATTCACATAATCAGCTTACAACTACAACTCGAAATTCAATTTCGTATAAAAATATAGATAATTATCATAGTATATCCCTAAAAGCGTGTTTTCTAAAGAACGCGTAGGCAAATACATGTAGGTATAAAAATTGTAAGTTCAGAAATGATTAAGCTTTCAAATGTTTTGTTGAGGGAATTATTTGTAAATTCAATATAGCTAGTAAAACTTGCCTACATTAAATACATATTGTATAGCTTGTATGTAACAAACATTTAGCGAATGATTCTCGTTATTAATATGATAAATTCAGACGGAATATTATTTACAAATTCTGAAAATCATAAAACAAAATGGCGTCCGCCAAAGCCATATATAGCCCCACAAATTATTATCGAATAAAAATAAAATGAATCGTTCCAAAAAGGAAAACAGAATCGTGCTTGGCAGTCACGTCCCTTTAATTTCGTTCGCTACGGTTTGTCGGAACACTTTCTAAAAAAAGCTCTTTAAAAAATGATTTATTGAAAATATTGGAGGTTAAATTTGTCTTTTCATTCTACAAGTTAAAAAGTTAAATCTGTAGGGATGATCGATTTATTACACATCACCGAATTTTTAAACGAAATTCGGCATTTAAACATTACGAAAATTCGATCGGTTTGGGACAAGACTGTAAAACCGAACTCAGACGAATTCGGTAACAATCTTTATGAATATAAGAATATAAGCTTTATGACTTTAAATTATGTTAGTGAAATATTGAATTAGAAAGCTTATAGATAGTTCAGTAACGATTTTTAAACACGTTGGTTAAATAACGAAACAAGTTCTATTTTGAAGTTTTTAAACACCTATTTATATTACTGATTTTGTACCTACATTTTGTTATATCAAAATATATATAAAATTAAATGTAACAAATGTATTTATTCTTGACTAGATATGATTAAATCTCTCTATGATTTAATCCATAATTACTTATATACACATTTTTAAGAGTGTCTATCATACGTTAAATATCTATAGAAAGAAAACTGATTCGTCTATTCGTGTATGAGGAAACTTTATGACCGAAGATAATCCCAGTGATCTGACAGGATGTTGGCATTGACGCTGAGATATTGGATTCTTACTTCTACTATGTTTTATGTTTCTTTTATGCCTCAGTTTGAATAGTATCTAATACTGGAACTTATCTGAGGTCTGTCTACGACCTAAGTTGCGTCTGAAATAGCAATTTGAGGTCTCTTACGACCTAAGTTATGTTATATACAATTAAAGTGGTCATTAATGTATTTGATTCGTTTTTCATTAGCTCCAGCTAAGTTGCCGTTAAAGGTATTAATGTGTTTAGTTATTTCGTTTTCCTTTTTCAGTATATATTATGAAAAAATGTTATACATTCATTGTGTGTGTATTATGTTAATTAATATGTAGTCCCGCCTCGTTAGTTTAAGCAATATTCTCGTCTATATTTCGTCTCGGATTCCAGGTGGGATGTCCCAGGAGAAAAATGCTGTGGCATCGAGCATACTCTGCCTTGAGTTACTCGCTACGATTTTACAGGCCCCTCGGGCCATAGTTACTTATGTACAAGCAACAAACGCTCAGAGAAATTCATTCTCATTACAAAGGACGAAGCGAAACGGTCGGCATTACAGTAAACTTGAATTAGGGACTTCGGCTACAAATCTGCTAGTTATGTTTAGAAAGGATAACTTTGTCAAACCTTGCTCCTAACTTAGTTTGAACGTTTAAACCCCTCGATATTTTAAGTTTAATCCCTTTGGACATAGATAGGCAAATTACGCTTGTCAATATGGACGTTTTCAATTTGTGCTTTTCAGTTACTGTTTCTGAGATCTCTGCAGATTTGTCTAGAACTTGATTAAGAGCAACGAGCTATACTTTGATCTACTGAGAGTATGACTGTTTTGACAGGATTGTTAGAATTGTAATTAAAATAAAATATTCAACGAGTTCATTGTGAAACTGGATTTGGTCACTTTTATTATAGTTTTGGTTTATGAACACCTGTTTTCATGAATTGACATATTTAATAAATTTCTAATTAAAAAATTAAAAATATGACAGTTGCTGCATCAGATGAACAAGCTTAAAATTTAGCTTAATTAATGTACATAGTAATTATTAGGTCTAATACGTATTTTCACTTTGTGTCGATGAAATAATTTGAAGTGTAGTGTCTCTCAATCGTGACTATATAAAAACTCACTGAAGCATCAAAATTGCGGATCCGCAATTTACTTTGCGTATGCATGCATCATGGCATCATTATTTTTTATTATCACTGCCTATTTTAAATTTCTATAATGCACAATAAAGTTTTATGTTGTGTACGTTAAAATAAATTTAAATAGTTAAGCTTTGTGTGGTCCCGTACGCCTTCTAGCGTGAGATATATTTAATGAACTACCTACTAATTGACATGGAGGACCGGGTAGCAGTAATAATGTCACGTTAACTGAATTTGTGGGTTCCACTATACTGGAAGATCTATTTAGTTTATCGTTGAGTGAATGCGGGCCCTTTGCATTATCTACGTTATTTAAGTACGTTTATCCTTTTTAGGTTTTAATTTCAGTGATTGCAAGAAATGTGCTCGATTTCGTTCGAATTTTGTTTTTAGATTTTCTTTTTGCTGATTAAACGTTTATTTTAAGTTGCTAGAGATTCAGCTTGCGAACTTATTGTTATCTACGGATTATGTATAGTGAGTTTTTGCCAACATTGCCAAATAGTTTTTTTTTTACATTTACCTAGTATTTTTAGCTACTTAACTAGTTTAATTATAGAGTTATCATTTAACCTATTTCCTTTATGAGAAATATATTCATGATTCATAAATGTATGTAGGTTCAGTTGCATCATGATTATTATTGATCGCTGCACTGTCATAATTACATATTAATGCAAATGAGGTTCAATAAATCTTCGAGATACCCAGTCACGATCATAGCGAAGCAAATACAGAGATAATTATTAAAAGAACTTGACTCACCTAAAACTACTAATATAAAACACAAACTAATGTACAAGATCATCAGGAATCTTTGGTAACTAATAACCTAATATTTTTATCACACTCAAGTACGGCAATCATCTACGCGATTGCCGAAATTTCATATCACAGTACACATCACTAACTACACTAAGTTGGCCACACTGCGATCCCATCAGGCCCTCACTGTATTACGAGCACATATTTTTTGTGCACCCGATTGCATTCGGCACCACAACTTTTTCTTCACAACTTAAAGTTTCGGTCATCGTACATTTTCGGCACTCGCACGATAGTCAACGTCACTTCCCATCACTATTTGTTTTATAAAATTATTCAATTCGAATTTTGAATGGATTTGAGTCACTTTGATTTATAATGTTTGTTGTCCGATAGTTTTTTAAGAGCATCGGGCGGCGGTCCGTCACGCACGACGGTCGGGACGCAACTGGCGTGAAGTTGGTTCGTGTGAAGCGAAGAATGCGCCGCGCATCGTTGGCACACCGGCCGCTCTCAACTTGAATCCCGTCCGAAATGAAGAGGCGTTCTTGAGCGCCTAATTTACAATAATCCGCTGCGACCCGAACTTCCCCGGTTAACATAACCAGACTGACGGCCCGTGCATTGTCGGTGGCGTCGCCCTCAGGCCTGCCGGTTCCAAAACGTATTCACTGTTCTCCTTCTCCATACGCATTTCGGAACAATCTTTGTATTCCATCTCTTTCTATTTAGCTTTCAAATGAAAAAAAAAAACAGGTAAACGCTCCGGGTCTCTACGGAGTGCAATGTTAAATTATGACGCTTTCGAAACTTTGAATTTTATATTCCGTATCGGGTCGCGTTTCCAATTTAACGCGTTTAAGGTAGAATTCGAATTGAGCAATGGATATAGTTGCAACCGAGATATTTCAGCGAGACGACTGTAGGTATAATAGAGGAGTATGTAGAGCAACAACCTCATTAGTCATGACTTGGCAAACAGAGGTAATCACCACAAGAGTGTCATTAAAATAGTATTTCTCAAATCTTTACCATAGAATACGTCTCTTGCTCTCTGATTGTTTGTAAATAGAAACTCTACGAGAGTTTTTATTAAGAATATCATTATATAGGTAAGAACTTAAGAACTTAAGCGTAGTGTTTTGTATAATTTTCGTATTTACAATTCTGTTTTAAGGAATAATACAAACTCTTCAAGAAATTCTCGAATACAACAAAGACGAGCTCTTGAGTATCTTGAATACAAATATATACAAGACTGTGTTTTACGAGCGAAGACGGCAAGTTGAAAGTTTTTACAATTTTTATGATCGCTATTAGCATCTCTTTTATGTTCTTCAAATAAGTTGTTTGACATAAAGCGGTGATATTATTATTGTAGTTACTATATCTACTTACTTAGGCATTATTACCTAAGTACATAAGCGTTATTTGAACAATCATTTAATTTTAATCATTTGATTTAGAATGAGCTTATTAAACCGAGTTTAGCGATTCGAATATGACTTATATGCGAATAGTTGAACGAGTTAACTGTACATCCCTAATTCCCCAGTGGCAATGAATACTTCAATAGTACCTATTTATATACAATTTTAGACATAGAACCTACATGCTGTGCGCGTTTTCCATTCGTCTTTTATAGTAATAACTACATGTTATAAGTTATAACTTATTATAAGTGACATCAATCGTGGCGACTACGCATACCTCACGTTCTCAGTAGCCACAGATCTAGATGAAGGGTGGAAGATAGGGCACGCTTTAATATCACATAAAACAAACTGAACTCGATACAACTACAGGCAAACACACCCACACAGCTACATTCCCACCGTCGTGCTTCATTTGCATCAACAACAAACATAGAGAGACATACGACTGTAGCGCGAATGAGATTCACTGATAACACGTGCTACAAAAACGACATGCGCCACTCCGATTGTGAATAAGGCCAAAGAAGGGCAATTGTGCGCGTAGCACTCAATTTATGCGGTCCACGCCCGAGGACCTGGTACCTAATCTGCTCATTTATTTTATTAGATCTATGACAGTAGCACAATTTTTGACGTTTGAGTAGATTTCATTCGAAATTATGGCAATTCAAGTAGTTTTTTTTACACTGGTTGCTTTGCTAGCTGTCAAAATAGCGCCATGTTTCTGCACTTAACAGCAAAAGCTATTATAATAAATAAGCTGTACGTAATAAAGCAGTATGGGTCTAAAAATTTAACATAACGAATGACCGCTTTAGCATTACTATTTTTAAGGTTCCGTACATCCGAATGAAAAAAAGAATCCCTTAATGATCACTCATGTGTCTGTCTGTCTGTCACAGTCACAGCCAATTAGCTCCGAATCTACGGGACCGATTAAGTTGAAATTTTGTACTTACAGATATGAATTTCTGTGATCCAAACACGGACGTGTAACGTAAATACTGTTCATGTGACATATCAAATGAAAGGGCCAATGAAAGGGTCACAATTAGTTTTTATAATTTTAAAATAGACAGTATTAAAGTTCTTTGAGAAGAAACTACATGAAAGGTATAGTTACAGAAAAAGTTCCTAGGCAACCATCCGGTAGAGAGTTTTGATCCTTAGAAGAAACAGGATCGACTGGCCTAAAAAAAAAGTTATTGTGTAAATTTGCCTGTTTTCTTGATGACAGTACATTTTATCTAAAATCTGTGAATGCAGTCAGAACATCTCAAAAAGTTATGGATTATCTCCTAGGAACGTTTTCCTGTAACTATAACGGTTAAGGTACATGCCCTTACTGTCCCGTCTCAAAAATCCACCCTGTACGTATATCTGTCGGTTCATTTGCACCACTCTTAAAAAGTTTGTCAGTCAGCGAAGCTCTGGAAATGGACTCAGAGTAACAGCGGCCAAGTTTCACCATCAGAAGTTAGCGGTGAGGTAGGTAAGGTATTATTCGCAGGAAACTATTACCGTCCTTCTCCAAGCGCAAGTTCTTCCTAAAGCACTGTTCTGATTAAAACAGGGTAATAATTCGCAGGTGCTGCCTCAGCCTACCCCGTCGAAGGCTTGGGCGTGATAATAGTAGAGTTGTAGATATATTTTCTATATACGACACCAATTCTTGTTTGACCATTTCTTACCTGACGAAAAGAGATGTTGCGGTCTAATACGTGGCAAGTTTGCCATTAGGAACTTAACAGGAGTTTGGATATAAAACGGTTTTAACCAATAACCTACTAAATTATCATCATTTCCTAATCGGTAGTTCTTATCTCCATACGAACGAGCAGGTTGTGGAGTGATGGTCAACGCCATCCAGAATTTATTCATGAAGCCACAATTAAAAAAAAAAAAAAACAGTAAAAGTTAAAATTAGGGCTAGGTAAAGATAAATGCCCGTGATTCCGCATACAGCGCCCTCCCCCGAGATTACTATATTTAAAGCTAGCCTCCATAATATGGAACTATATATATAAAATTTACTTAAATTAACAATATTAATAAACTTACAATTAACAAATAAATTAAATTAAATGTATATATGATATTATATGATCCTCTCTATGTATATGGTGTATATGAAGGTGTGAGTGTGACAGGGTGTCAGTAGTGTACATAGGTTGAGTAATTTAAAAAAAAAGTGTATAATTGGCTAAAAAATTGTAGGTACTATGTACATTTAAAAGTATTTTAGGTATCACAGAATTATGTTACACCACAGAATAAAGTAAGAGTACAAGATTATACAACAGAAGTTCTAAAGTCATTGAATATCAGTGACCACCAAAAACAAAAAAAAGTAAATCCCAAAACAGTCCTAATCTACTTGTGACGAAACTTAAAACTTTAAAAAGTTGATAACGAAATTCGACCAGATTTTTTGTTTCGAAAGGTTTTTTAGTATCGAATTCCAAATTACTCAAAAGTGTGGTTTGTGCGTCCATTTTAAAATCGATGTTCGATTGGCAAATGAGAGAAAGAAAAAAAAAAGCTTTAACTTTTTCTTATTTTTTCCTTTATTGTGCGTGTCACACACAGTTTTTGACAAAAACGGTCGCAAGATAACAGATCTCGATTATCAGCGGTAATAAATAACCGAAAGGTCGGCCATTCGATTTTTCATTCGATTCTCGGTCTGTGGTAAATTATTGTTCTTTTGTTTTGTCGCGATAAACGTTCCGTATCGATTACTTTTTTGCGAAATATCGAATTCCTTTTAAAATGTATCGTTTTCGGTTTGTAAGACGTGAGTTATTTAAGTACAATGGTCATAGTTAAGGAAAAACCGGACAGAGCTTACCTTAATAAGAATAACAATGTGAATATGTAAAGTAATTTTCTATAAGTGAGATAAACTGAGCATGCAAGAATGCAATAAAAGATAAATAAAAAATCGAACCTAAGTTTAAAGAAATTATTTCACATTGCAAAACTTAATAAAAACAGCTTCACCCAAACATAAGCACGCGTGATTACCACCAAAGAAAAAAAGATTTCACCAAAAAATATACCTATAAAGAATCACGCCTAAATCCGAAAAATATTCCACGAGCTAAACCGCCTCAGCAATTTTACGGATTTTAAAATTCACTGGCATCATAGCACCAACTACATGAGCCAACTTTGAAAGATTCGATAAAAAAAAGTTCCCCGACTTCATTTGGGTCGACGAACGTTAGGAGAGAAGAGATGACAGATAGAAGAAAGAGATAGAACAACAATAGCAGGTAACAGGAGTAAGGGACCATGTTAATTGAATATCAAGGTGGAGGTGCATCAAAATCGCTTGGACACGGGCCTTGGCAAATCTATTCTAAAGTCTCGGTCTGTGGCGCTTGGTTTGAAGATTTCATAATGTTTAACCGTATTTTGTCATTGAGTTTTTTTGTGTTAATGCACGGTTATAATCTTAAGTTAAGGTCGGAAATTATGCTACGTAATAATATGTTTTTCAATAGTAAAAGGAAAGTTGCAAGGAAAACATAAGAGATTCTCAATCTAACATTTTTTTTTTAAATGTAATTGACTCATACCTATAAAGAATCACGTTAGTTAGCATCCTTCGAAAACAGGCAAGACAAAGAAATCGGTCGCCGTATCGATAACGCCTGGAAGAGCTACTGGTCTATGAAGGAGCTTATGAAGGGAGACCTTCCGATCTCTCTGAAACGCAAACTTATCGACATGTGTATCCTGCCCATTCTAACCTACGGTGCCCAGACCTGGTCACTTACTGAATGTCAGAAGTCCCGGCTCAAGGTTTGTCAAAGGGCAATGGAATGCAGCATTCTAGGTATAAAGCGAATTGATCAAGTCAGAAATACCGTACTACGTTCCATGACAGGTATTGCAAATGTAGGAGAAAAAACTGCAAGGCTGCGAGCCACGATGCATCCCGAAAGATGGGCAAAGATCGCAACACATTGGGTACCCAATGACCGACGAAGGCGTCGAGGCCGTCCACGGAAGTGGTGGCGTGACGATCTTGATACTTTCGAAGGAAATTGGCTTGAACTTGCACAAGATAGAGATAAATTGAAGGAATTGGGGGAGACCTTTGCCCAGCAGTGGGACACTACAGGTTGAATAAAAAAAAAAAAGACTCATACTATCTCTCTTTGTCTCACACACACACACACACACACACACACACACTGATAGAGTGAACCGGCAGGATAAATATGGTGGTGATGATGATGATGATAAGCATTTCGCTCTGCGCCGCCGCCAGTAGTAAATACAAAACATAAAAATCAATAAAACATTTTTATAATTCTTTAATTTGGCAACATTGTAGCTACAGGTGGTAGTTAGGTACAGTTACAACACAACAGACTGCTTCCAGTGACTCGCGCCAGTAGCTCGTACCTGCGGCCGCAGCTGGCCTGTTAATGACAGCCCCGAGGGCATTGAGGCTTATCAGGGAATGCTTTAGTTCCGGAGAAATTAGGGGAAATTAGGCATAATCAGTGTAAAGGCTATTTTCCCCTTTATTTTAGTTAAAGGTATAGACGGTAGAGAATTTCGAATTGGGTAACAAATGGAAGGATATTATCTTCCTTTTGTTGCCCTGTTCGAAATAGTAGTACTTAGTAGGTTCTCAGAATATTTTGAGGCCGTATCAACAGTTTTACACAAAATAATTATCAATTTGAGTATCTTAACGTGATTTCAAATTCTGAATCCATACCAATATATAAAAGTGAAACGTTGTCTGTCTGTTTGTTTGTTTGTTTGTTTGGGGGAGTTTTAACGCGATAACGGCTGGACGGATTTTGATGAAATTAAGAATGGAGATATAGCTTAAACAATGAAAACAACAATGAACCCTGGAATAAAACATAGGATACTTTTTAACCCGGAAAATTGTAAGTTTCCACGGGAAAACTGGAAAATGTTGATTACTCGCTGTAAGGAACGGTTTCCGTGGTAACGAAATAACAAGTCTGTCAAAAAACTTCAAGAGTATATGTGTATTTGCATTGGTTTTTAATATCCTAGTTGAACACAGGATGCTTTTTTTCGCGATAAACAGTAGTCCGCGCAGACGAAGTCGCGGGCGGGAAAACTAGTTTATAATAAAGCAATAAGAACGAAAAAGTCTGTACAATGAAGATAATTTAAAAAAAAAGGTCTAGGGCACCTAAAATAAGCTACATAACAAGAATATAACATTTTTTTAAATCGTGTCTCTCTGTTTGTTTGCTTGTCTGTATGTTTATTAACGCATCACGAAAAAACTACTAGACCAATTGCGATGTTGGATACACTTTTGGGTAGCTTAGGGTTTGACTTAAAAACTGGAGTACTTGGTATCTCAATCTGATGATTAGATGCCGTGCAATTGATAAAAAAATCTATTTGACGGCTAAAGAATCTTATAGAAATGTATTTTTTTTTGTCCTGGAATAACACGTGTGGGCTACTTTTAAATTAAATAACCACGAGGGCAAAGCCGCGGGCACAGCTAGTATGATATAAAATAAATAATAGTTTAAAAAAACTAAAAAACACGCTTTATATAGAAAACCAAACTAAAAAATAGAAAATAAATTTTAATAGTGTAAATAAGAAAAATAAGTTTTATTTAAAAAAATCGTGGGTTGCATGGGTCAATATTTCATTGGAAGATATGAGAAGAAGGATTATCATTTCGATAATATCTTAAAAAACACCCCAGTTATTGCATTGTCATTGGTCTTTGACAGGTGTGCAAAATTTGAATGAAATCTGACCGTTTAAAGTGGGTCAAAATAGCGTCCAAAGGAGTCGGTTACAAACATACAAACATACACCAAGTGCGATTCAGAATCGCGCACTAAGGGATCCATCCATACAAAACAAAATCAGTGATGTAACAACTACTTTACGGTTTTCGGATTTGTCCCTTTACTTGTGCTCTATGACATTGCTTGTTGCCATTTCATGATTCTGGGTGAACAGGAAGTACCCTATTGATTCACTTGCAAGTTTTTTTCCACAGAGTATTTGATATTAATTTCACCTTGGTACCGCAACTCTCCTGAGAAAAAGGTTCTTGACAGACAAATAGACGGACAACGAAGTGATCCCGTAAGGGTTCCTTTTTTTATACGCTTTATATAGAAAACCAAATATAAAAATTGAAAATAAATTTTAATAGCGTAAATAAGAAAAAAATAAATAAAAAAAAGCGTGGGGTGCTTGGGTCAGATATGAGACAGTTTTTTTTCTTATTTAAACTATTACAATTTATTTTCTATTTTTTAGTTTGGTTTTCTATATAAAGCGTGTTTTTTAGTTTTATTAAACTATTATTTATTCTTTTTAAGGAACGGTACCCTAAAAAAAGCACAGAAAATTGTATTATCTATTCCTTAATAAAAAAATAATTTCACCCGGAACAAGCAAGCAAAAACTCGATACATTCATTAGTACAAAAAGCTAGACTAAAGTAATTGCCATCGATCTAATAAGTTAGACCAAATCGAGGTTGTCATTCGATCCGCTGGCTAGGATTCTAGATTGAACGCGTGTCAATTAGTGACGGTGGATCCGGTTTTAGGTTCAGTGCTTTCAACTGCTTTGCCATTTCCTGCGGGTTAATGAACTCTGCTATGAAGATACCGCATAAATTAGGTGCATCGCACATAATTGGCCTTAGCCATAATCGGAATGGCGTTTGTGTAGCACGTGCTAGCGAAAATTATTGATATAATGGCTTCCAAAGACTTCCAATCTATAAAAACCCTAAAGATTTCATATTGTTCACTAGTTCGAAGTCAACTTACACTTCTCAAATCTGGAACCCCCGCTTTGTTAAATATATTAAGACCCTGGAAAAACCACAAAAAACAGTCTTACCACATATTAATTTCACAACATAAAAACATAATTTCAACATAAAATTCGAAGTCCTGATTATCTCGAGAGTTGTGAACCACCACTTGTTACCCCTATCCCAAAGAAGAGAAGCAGCTGATCTGACTTTTTTGCATAATATTATTTTAAATTTAATTGACTCACCCTCATTACTATCTCAAATCAAACTTTTAGCACCGTCTAGAACGGTTTGTCGCAGTAATTATCTTAAGCTGTATAGTCCTTCGTGTGTCTCAAACTACCGTCATAATTCATTTTTCTTACGTACCGTCAGTCTTTTTAATTCTAATTATTCGGAGCATGTAGATCTGTTTATAGCCAGGCAAAACATTTTCAAAGTTATTATTATAAAGAAATTCTTTCCACAATTACCTATTTAATTTTTCATCCCTATCGATGCCTTTTGTATAATTTTTGTCGGCAGGATTTAGTGGCTTCGTTATTTTAGCTTTTGTTTCTGTTGTTGTATAATTTTGTTACATAGCATTATTACGAGTATGTTAACACAGTTCACTTTTCCATTGTCATCAATCTATGTTACCATTTAGCAGCTGTTAGTTTTCCATTTAAATAAATAAATAACACTGGCGCTACAGTCTGCGTATGTCTGTCTCACTATCTTTGTTGTTGATACACACGACATTGGAAATGTTGCTGTGTGGGTGTGTTTACCTGTAGTTGTATCTAGTCCAGTTGTTCTTTGCGTGATGTTAGAGCGTGCCGTATATTCCCTCCATTAATTAACTAGATCTATGCCGCTATGGCAATTTTTTATATATTGTCTTTTTCTTCTGATATATTTATTTAGCCGCTCCTATCGTCAGTTTGATAAATGATTGCATCCATTTACTCTATTAGGTTTATTCATTCAAACATTTTTTTAATTTCTTTTTTATCCTAATGAATCTTTTACATTTTTATTAGATACTCTGCTGCTCTGTGGTTTATTATTACGCGCTTTTGCGAGCCAATTCAGAGAGAACGAGATGACGAAAGAAATAAACTTTATTTTGACTCTTTGACACCTCGATACATGATGGTATACCGTAGCACAAATGGATGATAATGATTGTATCATAAAATGTTGATGCTACGGTTGCCTGGAAGAGATCGCAGCTTGGCGATGAGGCCGCTGGTCGTAACTATTATTTATAAGGCGTTATTTTCCCCGGCCGGACGGATTTGTTAACATATTTGGATGGATATATCTAAGGACGAAAAAAACTTGCAACAATAACACATTTACTTACTATAATATAATTTAACACTTTATCTTGCGCTGTAGGTATATAAAGTGATATATATGATTAGAATTAATTCACTCCGTAGAAAAAAAAACAAAGAATGCTTTTGTTCAAAGAACTGGAATTGGTAAAAGAATCCATTACTCTAATGATATCAAACTTATACCAACAGAGAGAACGAGTTATTTTAAGGCGCTATGCGAAAATTCTTATTTGATGTTAGCTACAGTTTTCCCGCAAATAAATAAAAGCATCCATACCAATATATACCATACCATTTATTTTGTATAAATGTTTTAGTTATTATTGTATTTTTTGTTCTATGTGGTGTACAATAAAGAGTTATCTATCTATCTATCTATCTATATAAAAGTGAAACGTTGTCTGTTTTTTCTCTTTGTTTGGGGAGCTTTCACGCGTTAACGGCTGGACGGATTTTGATGAAATTTGGAATGGAGGTAGCTTATATCCTGGAATAAAACATAGGATACATTTTATCATGGAAAATTGAAAGTTTCCACGGGAAAACTGGAAAAGGTTGATTACACGCTGCAAGGAACGATTTATGGAAAACAAGTGTGTCAATAAACATCAAGAGCATTGGTGCTATACCTACTTTTGCATTGGTTTTTAATATCTTAGAAGAACATAGAATGTTTTTTTTTGCGATAAGCAGTAGTCCGCGCGGACGAAGTCGCGGGCGGGAAAGCTAGGAGTATATAAAACCTTAAAATGTATTCCCGAGATGTATACCTGTCCCGCATACTTCCACATGGATGAGAGGGACAAAAGTTTTAGAACTATAGAGTGTTTCACCTTTTTTTACCGCATAATTATACGAGTACACGTAGGTACTCATTGCAGTCGTACCCATCGTTGGCTGTTTCCAAAATGCGAGTAATCGCCTGCACGATAGCAGTGTTTCCAGCTTTAAAAAAGATAAAAATGTTAACAGCATTGAAAATTACAATGTTGCCAGCGTTAAGGTTGTAATTTCGCGGCAATGTGGCGATTATAATCGCCTCCAGGCCGGTTTAATATCAGGTGAGAGGTGTTAAGCTTTCCCGTTGATATGTTATATTGTGATTTTGACATGGATTAAATATTTTAATGCTGCAGCGTTGAGCAAGCTTTCGTCAACGCTGATGAAATTAAATAATTATGTGCACTGATAAAACTTTTTTATGTAAGTACTAGGATCTATATCAACACTTATAATATAGCAGTAAGTAACAAAAAAAAACAATTTTAAAAAACCCTTATTTTATGTACACTATACTACTTCAAATAAGCTTTTAAATGGTGTCTATCTGTCTGTCTGTCTCTTCGTGCATCACGTAAAAACTACTAGATCGATTGCGTTGCTCTTTTCACTGTTGGATAGCTTAGTTTTTGACTTAAAACCTGGTGTGCTTAGTATCTCAATCCGATGAGTAAAAGGCGAGCAATCGATAAAAAACTATGTGACCGCTGAAATACATTTAGTATTATTGAACTTGACAGGTTCTTTTGGTCCTGCAATAACATATGGGATGACATACAAAGATACTTCTTTCTCTCAGAAAAATGAACGCGCGGGCACACCTAATTCGGCCATAAAAACATTTGTCCCGCAGTTGCCTGAAATACGTCATTTAAATTCGTTATTAATGTAAGGTGAAGTATAAAAATGAATACCTAATTTAACCCAAGAATTTAATGAAAAAAAACCTGAGAAAACTAAATAGAAACGCTCATCTTTCACGCCAAACTTATAATAATAGGTAGGTAGGAAAATATGATTTATTTATTTTTTATTATCACCGACAATATCGTTTACTTGTCCACATAATATAGCCGTTATCAAAATTAATGGCATTGTTTATTGTTTAAACAATGTTGTTTTATTTGATAGGTAGACCGAAATGAGGGAAAACATGTTTTACTATTAAAATGAGGTGGAAACATAAAGGAAACATTTGTCACGGTGCGTTTTTTTGTGTTCTCTATCAATTTCCGAGATACTTATGGAAGCCCTTCGTGTTCGTCTGTCATTTTGTCACAGTAGTATATCAACATACAAATAATATATGTACATGTATATTATTTACCGGAAGCTTGCGTTTTTGAATACGGTGTCACTTCTCTTTATGAAATTTGTGTAACATTTTAAATGCTTTGTGTTTTTATATAGATATAGTTGATAGAATCAGGCGTTACTTTGCGGAAATCCATATTTAAAATGAACAAAATAGAAAATATTTAGCTTACTTCCGCCAAAATTGTTAGTCAGACAAATGATAAATGGTAAAAATAAACAAAAGTAAAACCCCACGCTAAACAAACAAAATTGAACTATTGTAAAATATAAATGAAAAGAAAGCTAAGGCCAGCTAAGGCCCCACAAAAAAAAAAAAAAAAAAACTATATAATACACAATATAAAACCCCCACGCTAAACCAACCCTACTGAAATACAAGTATCGTAACTCTTATTTATTTATATACATATATTATAAATACACAACAAAAAACATATACCTTAATCCAAATACCAAACGTCTGACATCAATACGACACGTGTTTCGCTGCACGTGTTTCGCTGTACTGCACGAGGCATCTTCAGGTGATGTTGACTCGTCGAGTGCTGGACTGAGAGTGACTAAGCAATGGTGAAAAAATCCTTTATATAGGCAACGCGCCTAAACCAGTCCGTCTGCACTACTGCATCGACGCGAACCAGTCTGAGCCGGAATGATCTCACAAGGTCGCGCCACTATTGCATCACATTTACGATAAGTCATCGCCGCCTGTTACTTGTAACGCATTTCCAGTGCAAATACGCAACAAAGGTGATGAAACTAAGTTGGTTTGGTCGTTCAACAATGTAAACCTATTATTGTTATGTCTTAAAATTTCTAATTGTTCCAATACACACAAACGGAAACCCTTATCACAAACGTGTAAAACATTATACGTTTTATCACTCCGCAGAGAGTGACCGGATTCAATTAAATGTTTAGCGAAATGAGACTGCTCTGGATGACTATTCCTATACGCGGCCTGAATATATTTTATTTCATAATCAATTGGTCTAAGAAGGCTAAAGAAGAAGAAGTTCAAAATCGCCATGTCTCAAAACTTCATACTGCAAGGCTAAAGTGGGAGTGGGTAGGACACATAGCATGGAAACAAAATTTATGATGCATACTGCTGACCATATGACCATAAAAAGCCAGTGGGAAGACCATAGATGAAGTGGAAAGATGACATCAATAAAGTGACGGGCAGCAACTAGACTCTGCCCAAAATCTAGAGAAATCATAGATCTAATTAGAAGTGAGATGATTAGGTATCAGCTCCTTGGGCGAGGACCGCATAAATTAGGTGCAACGCACATAATTGGCCTTCATGTAGCATTGTGGCATTTATGTAGCACGTGTAGCAGTGACTCTCATTCACGCTGCAGACTGCATATGTCTCTCTGTCCTTGTTGTTGATGCACATCAAGCGCGAAGACGGTGAAGATGTAGGTAACTATGTGGGTTTATTTGCATTTAGTTGTTTATAGTCCAGTTTTTTTTACGTGATTTTAAAGCGTGCCATAGCTTCCCCCTTAACTAGATCTATGAGAGCAATGGAGAAACTTGAAGGAGGCCTGGCCTTCACCAAGAAGAATTATTGCAAATATGTCAACTTTATGCCCCATCCCGTGCGTTTATTCACAAATACTACACAAGCGCATTGTGTGAATGTGTTGTACGTTGCTAATTTATCAGCGTCAACATCATAACCATCGGCATAGCCTACCTACTTGAGGCTTATGAGGTTCAGGAACTGCCCCCGACCGGTATTTCTAAGCACCTGTCCGAAACACCAACCCTTATGTTTCCAAGTTGTATCAACCCTAACAATCAGCGCTGCTCATTATGGAATTTCACACTTCATGCGTGGCAGTTGACGTATGCATGCAAATTTCAGTTTATTTACATATATTTTTACTAACGAGGGGTGTTTGGATGACCCTTGTGGTAGAGTGCCAAGAGGAAAATGTAGACCTTAGTGGTTATTGTTTGTAGAAGTGGCGCGAGAGGAAAAATGAAAAAAAACAATCAAATACCCATGTATTTTACTGGACCTCTTTTGTATTTTGGCTGAGCAGATGCCCTCATAACATGACTTGTCTCAAATACGAGGAAGTGAGGGGAAGTACCTTTTAATTTGGTATCTTTCATGCACTTTCAAATAAAGAGCTGGACAACATTCGCAAGAATATGCCCCGTATCTGATCTGATCCTGGTCTAGACCCTGCATGGTTGTCATCATTCTTAAGACAAAGAATGAATAGAATAGCCGTGTGGGCCCAGGTTAAGAGGAGAGTCTATAGCGCCCTTGTCTATACAAAAAGAAAAATCACATATCTACCCCTAAATATTATCAGATTTCAATATATATTTTTGCATAAACTTGTTTTATTAATTAACTACGCATATACGTCTTCGCTTTTCTAATATCAAGAAACGCTTCACCGCCACCGCGCGTTCCATTTCATACTAAATTAATGTTTAAAGTATATTCTAGTTTTTTGCCAAAGTTCTGACTGGATATAATGGCCGATTCATGTTTGATTGGCGTCCAAATTCGGCGAGTGCGGTCGAAGCTGCGTTTATTTATCTGCAACTGACAATTTGTGCTGATGAAACACGCGGTTTAAATCCGGGTTTGATTGTCCCACTATAATAATATTGATTTAATAGCATTGGCGCTTTTAAAAGGATTGTATGTGTTTTTGTTTAGTTTGTTGGGTGTAGCGGACGAATTGTACTTGTAGGTATATTATGAATCCAAAAGTGTATATGTCTGTCTTTCTGTTTGGTTGTACTCAACAACTAAACTATTTAACCGATTTCAATGAAATTTGGAATAGAGCTAGCCTAAAATTTAATACAACTTCGTGATGGGACAAGCCGGTCGTACGCCTGATGGTAAGCACATCGCCTACCAATAAAAGTTACACTGCCACCCGAACTGTGGTTGCAATATCTTGCGCGGCACTGCACTGCGCTCTTCATATGGGTTGCCAAGTCTCAATAATTGCCCAGTAAATTCGCTGGAAACATTGCCCTTCAAAGCGAAACACAATAAACAACAATACAGGCTATTTTTTCTGCGAGCGAAACCGCGGGGCATAGCGAGTAGGATTTATGTTTAAAAGATGCAAATGTTTGTGTACTTCCCATCGGATCTCGTTTGTGAATGAATGACGAATTGATGGATTCATAATTGGTGCTAAATAATATGCTTCGATTTTGCTTGACCCCTGCTCTTTAGAAGTAGGTATTCAATTAAAACAAGACTATATTTAAATAGTTTTAACGAAAGAGACCCTGTTGAGGCAGGCTCTGGAATCTAAAACAACATACTTGCATGTCATGCATGACTTATGCAAGACCAGCGTAATGTGGGTGAACAGGATCACTGAAGCATAGTTTAGGACAAAACAGATCTTCCTGTATTTCTTTGATGCGTCTAGAACAATGTATATAATAGCTGTCTATTTATGAAGGCAAACTATAGCCTTGGTGTCTATTTTTATTCTAAACATAATCGAGGAAACTTGGTACTGCTAGATTGGATCAAAATAACACTTTTCCTGTTGCAAATCATAGAGAAACCTGGATGATTGGGACTTAACTGATGGCTCAGGACAATGAGACCTGTCCAGTTCAATTCTCTTTGTTCTAACGATACTGTTCGATCTCGTCTTGAAAACTTCTAGATTGTAATTTAATGAACAGGCCCAGCGCGTCGCATCAAGCAAATGACCTTCTTGGTTAGATGGATACAATAACAAAATTGAAGCTAAAACCAAGCCAGATTTATGTAAAAAAAAAGCTCCGCTAAACAGATTCAATCAACCTCAATGATGTGCTAAAACAGACCCGACATTCAGTAAGAATTACTTTGTAGCAACAAATAATCTCCACTCTACCATAACAATGTAAATCTATTCAATTGGCCTACATACCCAATCATGTAAAAACGGTTTTTATTAACCACCTCGATTTTTATAACCTCTGAAATTTTATCGCAAATAAGAAGTGGTACGAACAACACTGCAACTAAAACAGATAAGGTTTTGAAAATAAAAATATATTCGGAACAATTCACTATAATTACTTAACCCCAAACTAGGATACCAAGTATTATCGGTACTAGACAAAGGATAAACAAACATTGATAAAAAAAGATTAGCACAGTGTAAGTGGTCTCTGCTCTGACTTTCTCGTCTGATTTAAAGCGATTATGTGGTAGAAGTAACCTATTCCCTCGTGATTTGAAGACCTGGAGCGATGTGAAGCGAGATGACTTCCCTGTTATTGTCCATTTGCATTTGCCTCGACGTGAGGTAAGATTATTATAAAGATCCTTCGGTGCGTTCGCCTCCGCAGTTAGAATTCATACCATGAAATGCGCATATACTCGTATCTAACCGAACTGATCGCGGCGAATCGTCAGAAGAATTAGAAAAGGGAATTCTGTCGGCACATTCGCCTCCGAATAATGCTCATTCACCTTAAGTTAATGAGGACGATTAGAAGAAACACTGATTAAGATTTTTACGAGTATAATATATTTTCTGATTAAACTTTAAGAAGAACAAACACTATGTGCGATTGCAGAGTCTCCAAGTATGCCGTTTCCTTATTTAGACAGATCACATAACTTAGCATACGACAAAATAATTGAGGTTTATAATGCCAATAAAAAAGTAACATTGTCATCGGCGCGTTATAAAAAAGTTGTGTTGCCAGACTGGCGAATTTTACCACAAAATTGTAGTTATTTAGCCGAGGAAGATTTCTAGCAAAACCTTTCAGTTGGAAATTTTGTTCTTTTGAAATACCTAGTTCATAACTTTGCTTGGAAATCTTGGAATAGGTACGTACTTTAATTCGATAAGGGTTTGCAACTAGTAATTTTAATTTCTTAAGGAGGTGTTCTTATTTATTTTGTACTTGGTTGTACTGAAATGCTTCTACTACTTTGAAGGCGGTTTAGGTAGGTGGTGGCCGAACGGTGAAATGTGCGCCTTCCCATACAACGACACCGGGTTTGATCCTCGGACCAGAACCATTGACTTTTAATAAGTGTGAGGATTTTCCGTTATTGATAGCATTTTTCAAGCCATTTCTGAGGCCCTTGGGTGGCCTTGGGTGGTGACAAACTCTGACATACCTCATTTTACATGATCTTTATGACCTTAAAAAACCCAAATAATATCTAGAAGGGTCTTTTTGTTGGTCTATTCCGGTCAGATACCCCAAAATGATCCACCACTGTTTACTTATAAAGTTTGTGGGAGTAATTTAGTAAGGACTTTATGAAATAATAAAAAAGTTGTAGATATTTCGTTACTTAAATTGGGTCACTTAATCCGGACTCGAGTAGTAAAAATTTAAAAGCTCCAAGTTTTTTTATAGAGCTACAGAATTACATAATAGCTTACTTATTACCTTTGTAAGACTGTTTTTGAGTTTAAAATCGGATTAAATCTCTTAAGTTTGTGAAGAATTAAACCGATAGTCCTTTGTGAGCAGATTTAAAGGGTATTTTACTAACAAAAGCTGTCCTTTTTTTTAACAAAAAGATAAGACTTCAAAATGCGTAAATAAAATACTACCTTTCGGCACTTCAAAGTTTAAAATGTATATGGGAAAAAACTCATCAGTTGAAATGAACAAAGTCGAAGGTCCAGTAGCCATTAATAAGGGTTCCGTTACCCACCTTCCAGCTCCATCATCAGAACAGCTCGATGGTACCATATTATTGTATTGTCATCGGAATTACATACATTTGCAAAGAGCTTCTAACATTTTGTATCGAGCCTGGAATACCAAAACTTCCGCCATTTTGAAAATAAACTGGATTTCTCCGCCATCAATGAAACCAGTGTCAATTGATAGCGAAACATATCAGAAACAACAAGAGTTGTATATATCATAAACTTTCTGAGATATTTGGGTTCAAACTTCATGATATAGTAATCTATAGTGCAACTATGGGATGGCCCAGTTTAGAATAGTAAGTCTACGACATTAATTTCATTTCAACATTAATTTGTAGTGGTGTAGGCCTCTTACGCTAGAGTCCGCCTGGGGAAGTACTACCTTTGTTAAATGTTCAACCGCCAAGCAGTAGTGTGTAAACATTTCTGTGTTTCGGTTTGAAGGGCAATGTTTCCAGCGAAATTACTGGGCAATGAGACTGGCAACCAATGTCTCAGGGTGACGAGCGCAGTGCAGTGACGCGCAGCCAAAACCAAAGTTCTGGGTGGTACTGCAACTGTTATGGGCAGGCGTGACGCTTACCATCAGACGAGCGACCGGCCCGTCTCCTCACTCAATGAAATTTAAAAAAAAAACAATTTATATGTGGTGGTTCCCTGACCAAGGCAGAAATACAAGATAGCATCCTAAAGCTTGTAAACGACGACTAAATATATGTTTAAACCCAATTATCTCAGAAAGTATATCACTTAGGTATATTTTTTTTGGAACACTTTGTGTCTATTATTTTTACTATTGATCTCGTTTCTTTCAAATGGCGGAATTTTCAGCATGCCAATAAGGTTGAATGCTCTTTCAGTTGTCTGGAAGAGATCGCTCTGAGAGCGATAAGACCGCCCATTGTGATACTTTATTATTAATTTGTTTTTTTAGTAGTAAGATTTTTATTTGTGTGGAGTTCAATAAAGAGTTATCTATCTATCTATATATCTATCTAACTATCTATCTATCTATCTATCTATCTATCAACTGGATACGGCCTCTAAAAGTGTGTGAAATATAGTTCCACATCTTTTGAAATTGTGTTTTTATTGAAGCCAGTTCTATATACTACGCCTAGGTTTCATAATACAATACCTTTAGTATTTTAAGGCACGGCTTTAAATCAAAGGGTTGTGGTGAGCGCAGCGGTCGCATTGTGACACGGATGATATCTGCGCTTGGCACATGCGCCCACTAGCGTAGTATGACCATGATTCAATGTTTTGATGCGTGGGTAAGCTTTGGTAGCTTAGGAGTTGACTTAAAACTGGTGTATTTGGTATCTTAATCCAATGATTAGAATCCGAAGAGTCGATAAAAACTATCTGACGGCTGAACGATATTTGGTACTTTGTACTTTCTTTTGGTCCTAGAATAACACATAGGTTAATTTAACCCGGAAAAATGACCAGGCGGGCAAAGCCTATAAGAACTTTAGGATAGTTAATTATATCTAGCAAAAAAACCGACATCAAACTTCACGATTTGCCCTTTCAAATAAAAAAAGGAATCATCCAAATGATGACTCTCAGGGAAATAGGTGTACACACACAAAAATAGATGCGCATTGTTTTGAAACTCATCCTTTATGAAGTCTGGTAAAAACTGGAAGACATCAGAAATTAAATTCACATTACTAATAAATCAGTTCTCCTCAAAATGTTGTATTTTAAACACGACTTCCAAAAAAAGGTGTGTAATGTTTTTAGTATAAATGTATGTATGTACCTATGTGAGTTTCTTTAATCCACCAAAACTTATAATGCCTGATCAGATTTAGATGTATGAGGTATCGTTAGAATCCTTACATCATCCCGAGTGAGACAGACCTTTTTTTTTTAAGTTCGTTTTTTGCCTGTGCTCTCGGGTTTTTTCTCTTACCTTGTTGATTTACTTGTTATTGAGATTGTCCTGCCAACTCCTCAAAAAGCAGGCATCCTACTTCAATTTGCAACACCGCTGTTACGATTAAGCGCACGCGACGGAGGCATGTGGCAGACTGCAACGTGGTCGCTGGTGGGGTCAGAACACCTGCGCCCACGCACACCATGTAAAAACGATGTAGTTTTATGGCTTTATATTTTTTAGTGGTTACGCTGGGGCGAGGGCCGACGGGTGAAATTTTGGAGGGGTTGATACTGAGTTTTATCGAAGTACGAAGATACTTGTATGAAGTGAATGCATTTTAAGATATTATGAATGAATATTTTCCTAATTTCAATTAAGCTTTTAATATTGAAAATGTCCTATTTATACACGAATGCCTAAAAAAGAAATGTATCCAATATTTTCAGGGTTAATTTATGTACACTGTATGTATGTGAGTTTCTTTTTTTTCGCTCTCAGCCTAAATATTTAGCCCGAGGTTCCACCATAACGTTTAAATGCTTATACAGATTCAGATGTATGGAGTATCGTTAGAATCCTTACATCATCCCGACTGAAATAAGCTATATATTTTTTTAAATATTATTTTTTCTAGGCCTTCGTGTTTTTGTATTACTTTGAGTTGTTTTTTACTGAGCGGAGGGTGTTGTGTATATCAGCCTTTAAATGTATGTCTGTTCCTTTGATCGCTCTAGAGACCAAACGCATGGGCCGACTATGATGATTCTTACGTCAATCGATTTGTTTTAATCTTGCTAGTGCAACTAAAAACTGTTCACCTCTACACTGGAAGATATATTCAAGCTTATGAACTGGAACGGACATGGTTGCGAATGCATCACTCGCCTTCGATTAGCTGATGATATAATCATCATGGCAGAAACCCTGGAAGACTTAAGCATAATGCTCAGTGACCTCAATATTGTTTCCCAACAGTTAGGTCTTAAAATGAACATGGGTAAGACAAATATCATGTCAAATGCCCATGTCGCACTCATGCCGGATTATGTTGGGAACGATATTATCGAAGCCGTTGATCACTATGTCTACTTGGGTCAGACGATCCAACTGGGAAGATCCAACTTCGACAAAGAGATCAACCGACGAATCCAACTCGGTTGGGCAGCGTTCGGGAAATTGCGCTATATTTTCTCGTCGCAGATACCGCAGAGCCTCAAGATGAAAGTTTATAATCAGTACGTGTTGCCAGTGATGACATACGGCACTGAGACATGGTCGCTAACTATTGGTCAATCAACTATGCTCGGAGTTTTACTACGTGATAAGATCCGTAACGAGGAAATCCGTAGAAGACCCAAGGTTATCGACATAGCTCTCAGAGCTTGCAAGTTGAAGTGGCAGTGGGCAGGCCATATAGTTCGCAGAACCGACAACCACTTTGGAATAAAGGTTCTCGAATGGCGACCACGAACAAGCAAGCGAAGTGTAGGGAGATCCCCCACACGATGGACCGACGACATTGTGGCCATCGCAGGAAGTCGATGGATGGAGGTGGCACAAGATCGCTCATCATGGCGCTCTTTGGGGGAGGCTTATGTTCAGCACTGACTTGTAAAGGCTGACATGATGATGATGAAGATGATGATGAAAAAAATAAATATTTACTGAAGTTATTTTTTAGTAAACTTTACCTATAATAAAAGGTTTACTCTATGACAAAGTTTATCCGAACAACTTGTAAACTTGTAAAAGCGGCAATTTCGTCCGCTTTTATTTTTAAATAATGGCCTATAAATATTGGACCAACATTTTTATGTTGTCCTCCACTTTAATGGACCCGACAAGATGCGAGTTCGTAATCTCTTATTTATTCTGTGGCTACATTGCTAATAATGATAATATAAAGGTGGTAGTGAGAGTTTATATATCGCTTATGGTGGTATTACACTAATCGTCACACTATCACACTAATAATCAATGATCAAACGAACTTACCCTTACGTGAAGTTCGATCACAATTATGTGAACAGCTTCATTCGATAATTCTTATATATATATATATATATATATATATATATATATACATAATTATAATTATTTTTCACACATAATTATAATTATGCGAAAGTTTGTTTGTGAGTGAGTATGTTTGGTACATCTTCACGCTGGAACGGCTGAACAAAATGATGAAATTTGGTATATACATACAACCGGTTGGCCTAGTGGCTAGTGACCCTAAATATATATGAAGTCAAACGGTCGCAGATTCGAATCCCGTAAGGTGCAATCGTTTGTGTGATGAGCAGAATTTTTTGTTACTGAGTCATGGATGTAATATTTTTATCTATGTATGTTTATCCGTTACCTAGTATTCATAGTACAGGGTATCCTAGTTTGGGGCTAGATAATTTGTGTGAATATATTATTATTATTAAATAATACAAAGGATACTTTTAATCATCATCATCATCATCCACACGTGTAAAACCGCGGGCCGCAGCTAGCTTAAGCATAAATCTGATCCTGATGATTTGTGGTCCTTTCATTACATTTATAATAATGAAAGAGGAGACATAATGACGGGGTGTGTACAATAATAACTTAATGAATCGCATAATCTTTATATTATTATATCAGCCTGAATCGTCCCATAGCTGGGCAAAGACCTCTCTTCCCTCTTTCCATGATTTTCTGTTTAATACTTTAATGGCCAGTTCTTATCGTACGACTCTGGTTCGTCTCGCCACATAATCTTATCCCAAAATAATAAATGAGCAAGCTGCGAGTCATGCATCGTATGTTCAGGGTCCCGTTCTTCGATAACCTAATTTGTATAGCCGTGAGACGTTTTATTAACCGTAAAAATGTGGGTCGGTAATAGAAACATTTCAAAATCTACATTAACATTTAAGTTTTGAGTATTTGTTTTTCAACAGGTGTGACTAGTTCTGTACATCACCAAACTAAGAGAAAAAACAAGAAAGTCCCGAAAGCAATAACTTTTCAAATACAAAAATTGCCTGTCACGGGATGATGTAAGGATTCTAAACGATACACAACAGATTTGGATGTATAGGGACGTCCAAATCTGTTCAGCCATTTAAAAGTTATGGTTGAACCTGTGGAACAAAGAAACTCACATACCTACATATATAAATGAGCCCTGAAAACATCTCATTCTCGAAGCTTTTACGCTATACTTGTTTCAACTCTGTGAATAAAGATGTTGCCCAAAATTATATGGTTTATTACAAAATTTACTAACATACAAAAAATATAAGTATGTACTTATGCTATACTATAAACGAGTAAAATTATTATAAATATACAAAAACCCGACTGCCAACTAAATGATTGAATACGAGCTGAACGCCCGCAAAAATAATCACACTAATATTATAAAGGCGAAAGTTTGTATGCATGTGTGTGTATGTTTGTTAAAAATGCACGGTTCCTGAGAGACGCGAGTGAAACCGCGGGTCGCAGCTAGTATTGATTTAAATTCTTTATTTTATACTTACATATTTTACTTTACTTTAATAGTTGCAATTGCAACATTATACTTACTATAAGTATTTACATTAACTTACATAATCTAAAATATAAATTTTTGTAAGAATCTTAATAAACAATAGTAAATATTTCGAGTTTAGTTTTTATATGATCTTTTAAAGATCTTCATTTCGATACCCCGGTTATGGTTATGGTCAGTTTTTGTTCCGTCGAAAATAAAATATGGCAGCTGTAAGCCGCCGTACCAATTTTATTGACACTTCATAATTATATCCAATGATAGATACGTCATATGTCAAAATCCAACAAACCGATTAGGTTGTTAGGTTGCGTACAAACAAACATACAACCCAAACACATAACCCTACGTGCAATCGGGTAAAAATATCTTCGCAAGAAAAAATTATAGCAAACGGTTTTTTTTTATTCATCATTTCCTAGTTTGTGTCCCTTGAAATATTGTTATTTAATTCTAATTTCATAGCATGTAAATGTGTAATTTTTCAGTTTCATGGAGTACATTTCGGGGTCTATCTGATGGAGCTGAAAACCCTTTACAGACAGGCAGCGTAGCCCAACTCATGGTTCCGTTTCGACCCTCTTTATCCCTAAAAATGTAAAGCCAACAAAATAATCACAAAAAATAAGCCGCAGCACTTCAGCACTGGCGGGAAGCTCTCCAACTCCTCAAAGTATCAATGTCAAAAAAACACAGACGCAGCAGTCGATCATCGCATCTCAAGCGCTTAAGTCGCTTATAATTTCAAATGAGATTTTCTACCGGGTAGCTTTTTTCCCCATTCCGCTTTACAAAGCGCTTCTATTGCTGAATTCTAAATCAGGCTGTATAAACGCGATAAACGGGTATAATGAAGGGGGAAATCTGTCGGTCGTTTCGGTTTTGGCCTCTTTTGGTAGCGTATCTTTTAGGAAAGACCATGACGTACTGTTATTTAATCTGTGCCGTGACCGACTTTAGTCGTGACTTGGTGGTTAGTTCAAATATACCTTTTATCAATTAAATCTACTTCAACTGGTGCTATTGAAAAAGTATTTTTAAATTTAAATAGTGGCTCTATGAGCTGTATACCTCGCGCGTACAAACTTTTTTGTAAACAATCTAGCGGTGCACAGTAGCGCCGCGCTATCTAGTTACCTTATTGTAACACTTAATAACCAAGGTGCTCCATCAATCCCTACCTAGTAGGTAAAGGGCTTATTACACTGGTAGAAACCTAAAAGTGAGAAATTTACTGAATTTTGAGGACTCTGCTCATCACGCCGAAAATCCTCATCAGATCTTCACCAAATTTGTATGAGACTAATTTAAATTTACTACCTTTCATATGAAAAAAAACATTTGAAAGGTAGCCATTAAAATCGTACCATTGAAATCGGATTTAATATGGCGGAGATACTCAGTAGTATTTATTTTTACCCTTTTTTGGGGGAAGTATCAAAAATCCCCGAAGATTAAAAAAAAACTAAAAATTCGCTTAAAATCTGGACAAACATCCGGACATACGAAAGAATTTTTGCCGAAGCTGAAACAGAGACGCTTCGCTCGTGCTTCGCGTTCGCTCGGTCAAAAAGAAGTGCCATTGAAAAAGCGGGAAAAATCTTCGAGACTCGATTCCCGTGATGGACGAACTGTATACATACAAGTTTGTACGGAGCCCGGGTGCACGAGTCCAACTTGCACTAACACTTAACATAGTTCGTCGACTTAAATTTTTTTCTTTTCTAAAATATGGCGGCTAGTTGTCGCCATATTTAAGACATATCGATTGACGTAAGAATAATTAAAATCGGTCCACCTATATTTGTATACTGGCACGAAGGAACAAAGATAGGTGTAAGGATACATACAAGGTGTCCTTTCGCGTAATCGGTAAAAAATGAAAGAGCTTCCACGTGTTATGTGCTTACTACTGAAAAATATTTTCAATGTATTATGCGAGCGATATGTAGGTAGCCGAGTAGTATACGCTAGAATCTAATGATACCGGGTTCGGTCCTCGGCTACGCACTAATTACTTTTCCAAATTACGTGCGGACTCCCATCGCTTCGTGCTTCGGAGAGCACGTCCAGCTGTCGGTACCGGCTGTTATTGATTAATAGCAGTCGTTAAGCAATGTCGGGCGGCCTGACCAACTCTGACACTAGAAGCCAGCACTACCTCATACGACAAAAAAAAAACAAGTATGTTTATATATACCTATTATTTTACTAATATTTAATTTTAACTCCCCATCTGTTTCACTACAGTAATAGTACAAAAGAATTTGACTTCAAGTAATCAATCCTGTGTGATCTATGAATAGGCGAAATTGAAGTACCTACCTTTTGCAAACACAAATCCAAAAGCATTCTTTCAAGTGCCCCCAAATTTTCAAAACCACCATTAACCGCTGATAGATTGAAAGCACGTGACTCGACAGTTTCTGTCAAAACTGTAGAAAAATCAGCAAATCATCGATGAATTGAAACCACCCTCGCTAAGTCGGGGGATGGTTTTTGATTTTAGGGGTCGGAAAGGGTACTTTTGGGCGCCCATATGCCGAAGTCGCCCTTGATCGCTCATTAGTTGCTAACGAGATGAGTTTGTATGTCGAGGCCTGAGATCAAAAAAGAGGTATGTTTCAATACGTCTTTTTTTGGACTGGTCTAGCTTATGCATAGTTCTCAGAATTAGCAAATTGAAGTGGCAATGGGCACGCCACATGGCTTACAGACAGAATCGATAACCGTTTGGGAAAAAAGGTTCTCAATTGTCAACCACGTACGTACTGACGTAGCGCGGCTCCCCACGTGATTCACCGCGACGGTAAGGTCGCGGGGGTCCGCTGGTAGGCCTATGCTCAGTAGTGGACTTCCGACTGATGATGATGATAACGATGACGAGGCCCTAAGTGGGCACTTATAAACGTTAATAACCGAACCAGTACGAAATATCTATTATATTTATTGATGTAGATGCTGTTTTAAGTAATACAGAAGAAAGAAGTTTGCTCACAATAAGCAACCGTTGGCCACCACCATATAAATTAGGCGACTTTAATGGACTTACCTTTTAATCCTTTCGGTCATACATGAAAGAGAAGAAATAAGAAACGATTAGTTAGTAATTAAGAAAATGAATAATTTATTAGATGGTTCCAAGTATGTTTAAAAAAAATGGGAGACCACACTGCCAAACAAACGAGTGATGCATAGGAAATGGTGTCTGCATATGTATGCGTCAGTGGTTATTTTGTGGTTGATAAACAATTTCATCACAAAATGCTGCATTGTTTTTGATTTTTCGTAATAACTTAACAGAATTAACACGACTAACATGGTCGTGGTCTTGTAGTAATGTGGCGGCCGATCAGCATAACATGGTGTGAGTGTGTGCGTGAAGCTTGTGCATGCGAACGGATCGGCTAAGTAAGTAGGTGCTTCACTTTCGATCTCCGTCTTTTTTTAAACCTTCTTGAATAGTTCATGAAAATATGAAGTGAAAGGTACCCCTAGTTCTAAATCAAAGCCAATCGTGGTGAAATCGCGTTTTCTAATATAATCTATCCATACCTACTTATAATAAAGAAGGATGTAACAAAAAAACTAAGGTCTAAGGGACTCAAAACTAGTGGCTCTGTGAGCTGTAGACCTCACGAGAACAAAAGTTTTTGCAAACAATCTAGCGATGGATAGTAGCGCCATCCAGTTACCTTACTGTAAAACTAACTTTAATAACCAAGGTACTCCATCAATTCCTACCTAGTAAGTAAAGGGCTGATTCCACTGGTAAAAATCGAAAACTGAGCAATTCACTGCATTTTGAGGAGCTATTCTGCTCATCACGCCGAATACCCTCATCAGATCTTCACCAAATTTTTATGAGACCAACTTAAATTTACTATCTTTCAAATAAAAAAGTCCCCTTTTTGGGTGAAGTACCCCACTAATCAAAAATCCTCGACGTCTAAAAAATTCTAAAACCGTTCGTTTAACCTTTATACCAAGTTTCGTCTAGATCGTTTGAGAAATGCAACCTGTAGAGGAGAACAGCGGGAGATCACGGCAGCGCGCAGACTGACATACGAAAGCATTTTTGCCCAAGCTGAAACACTTCGCGCTCTCGGTTAATAAAGCAGTACCTATAGGAAACAAAAAATCTATACAATTAAGATAATTAGAAAAAAATGGTCAATGGGACTTGGGTAGAAAAGCTACTGAACAAGAATATAACATATTTTTAAATGGTGTCTGTCTAAGTGTTTGTCCACTTGTCTGTTCGCACATCACGTGAAAACTATTGGGCTGATTGAAATGCGGTTTTCACTGTCGGATAGCTCAAGGTTTGACTTAAAATCTGGTGTACTTTGTATCTCAATCCGATGAGTAGAAGCCGAGCAATCGATAAAAGCTATTTGAAGGCTTAACGAATGTTGATGAAACTTAGTATATTTGGTCCTGGAATAACACATAGATAGATAGATAAATTCAACTAAGAAACAATAGTAGAAGAAGTGTAACAATGGGCGGCCTTATCTCTAAAAGCGATCTCTTACAGGCAACATTTGGATGGAGAGGATTATAGACAAGTTTTAACCACGACCACGTGGGCAAAGCCACTGGCAGAGATGTTTCTTTAATAAAACTTAATGACAATTAGATCCAAAATTTAACAATTCTGGTGCCGTTGTAAATGGAGACCCAGATTGCTATCTAGTAAATGATGATTAAATTAAATTCAATTCAAATTATTTCTGACATGTGATAGTAAAAAAACATGTTCTTAAAAAAACAATGTTACTAAAAATAAGCACGAGATAATTTTACATAACGATGGGCAATGATGATAAGTTTCATCAAAATTGATCCAGTACTTTGTTAGTAAGTAAATCAATTTAACGTATATGTAAACTTTTACTTAAACTGTTTTTATTGAATCCGTGACTCTAATTTAATTTGAAAGTAATAGGTACATACAGTTACATAATATGCTGAGACGAATTATGACTTCTAAAGACTTTCACTTGATTTTGTGCAGATAAAAATGACTATCGTGGTAAAGGAAAAGCGTGAAATATGTTTTAACTTACTTTTACCTAAAATAGTTCTTATATCATTGACAAAAACACGTAGACCTTTGACTTGAAAGTAAAATTTCTTTCGAGTTTGTACGTATCGAGTTTTGGTGTATTTTTTCTCTAGTTACATAAATGAAATGAAATGAAATTTGAAATAGATATACGGAAGACGAATGCTGTACCTACTAGCAACTAGATTGATTAAGTCTATGATCTATGGCGAAGCAGTTAAGTAGGTATGTTACGTAGGTATTTCCACTACACCACAGATCAGGGTCCGATTCCTGTCGCATAAAAAATATATTATTGTTTGAACCAACGAACCGACTTCAAGAGGATTAAATAAAAAAAAAGTACTGAGCCAATTTTTGATTTTTTGATTTTGTAAGGATCACTACTGTTGGGCTTGACCGGCCTCTACAGCTTCACAGAGGGGGGGGGGGGGGGGAGGAAGTTTTTGAGTTAAAAATTTCACTCGAATCGATTACAGGGGTCGAACTAAACACCTTTTGATTGCTAGTGTTAGTAGTGATCGTGGGGTCCCTGAAAAATGGCTAGGAGCCGTTTGATTGATTTATTAACTGACCACCGATTCGTAATACACCTTCGAGAAGAATCGGCAAGAAACTCGAAGGCGAATAATAACTGATTATGAATTACGGGACCTTCGACCTCACCGGCGAGGTCGGTGTCTGTGTCTAAGTGTGTCGATTCCTCTTGGTGGGTTGCCAGAGGAGGTAGGATTGGTCTACTGAGCCAATTTTCATGGCATTTACATGTACCCTTTCAAACATAAAAAGAATAATTAAAATTCGCCTGGAAATCACGGAGATATCAGTATAAATACATCCATAGAAATACGCATCCAATTAAAATTATTATTAAAATTAAATACATTACAGACAGACACATTGATTTTCACAGTTTTTTTAATGTGCATTTGTTGCTTGTTAATTTCATTCGGTTGAGATTTGGAGTAGGAAAGTGGGGAATACGAAACCCCGATTTTGATGATTGTGATTAGGTAAAATCAGCCCTTAAGTATTATACGTAGGTACTAAACATATTCAAAGGTATTATATTATCTAGGTTTAATTTTCAAATACCTAACTGAATCGAAGTAATTAATATTAAAGGTAAATTAAATGTTTCAATAAACTCATCGTTACTGTTATCAAAGTGATTTTGATCTCAATTTCAACTGAAACCTGTCACAGTTACGGTCAAGTTAAATATTTAAACAATGTCAAAATGTCCTTTGTAACTCTTGACGCTCATGCTTCGTTTTGTACGTTCCAGTGACCTGTGACGAAACCTCAAAATAATAATTAATGTTAATATGTTCAGCATTTACGGTCAATGGTTTAAGAAGACATCGTGAGCAAGAATGTGAAGCACAGCAAATGGCAGCTGCTTATGTGTGTGTGTGAGTGGATAATTTGTGGTTAAATACACAATTTTATCACAATAGAATAACAAGGACGTAACTTTGCTGCGATATGGCGGCCGATCGGCATAGCATGGCGTGAGGCGTATTATGGCGTACGAGCCGATCGACATCTCCTGGGTGCTTCACTCTCGATTTGGGGATGTAGTATCCGTCTTCTTTTTAAACATTCTTGATCGTGGGCAAATTAAATATCTAAGAAGCACAAACCTCAAGGCCTTGTGGTAAAACGCAATAGATGCGATGAACTGATGTAAAAAATAACAGATCTAGTTAAAGGGGAAGAAACGGCACGCATAAATATCACGAAAACAAAAACTGGACTATAGATGTCGTATCTATAGTCCAGATTTTGTGTACGTGATATTTACAGGCAAACACACTCACACAGCTATATTCCCACCGTCTTGCTTCATAGATACATAGATAGGTAACTCTTTATTGTACACCAAAAATGTACATTAACAAATGGACTAAAACTAAAACTTGTGAAATATTATTATACAATGGGCGGTCTTATCGCTAAAAAGCGGTATATTCATAAAGTTAATTAAAGCTCCCCTTATGCCTTAGAAAACCTAAACAAAGCTACTGAACAAGAATATAACATGTTTAAAAAAATGTGTCTGTCTGTCAGTTTGTTTGTTCGCGCATCACGTACAAAGTACTGGAACTATTGGATTGGATAGCTTAGGTTTTGTCTTAAAAACTGGTGTACTTGGTATCTCAGTCCGATGGATAGAAGCCGAGCTATGGATAAAAACGATTTGAAATCTGAACGAACTTTGAAGAAATGTCCTGCAATAACACATAGGTTACTTTTAACCAAGAAAATTGACCACGCAGGCCGCGGGCACAGCAAGTCTTAAATATTTGTTTGGTAATGTACGCAGAGCTACTGTGGCAAAGCTACAATTTGCGGGTTTTGAAATGTGTCTTACGGAAATAGAGATAAGGTCTTATAAGTAACTCCTAACAGCTCAAACATGGCCAGATTTTTATACTACTAAGTGACCAGATGATAAATAAAAGAGTTCAGGCCGTTCGTCTGATGATAAGAGACAAACGGAACACAGCGACTGGGCTGGGACCAAGATGTACCAGATCGCGGTCCCAGCCGCCCAATAGCGTTTTAAAATCAGTCCCCTGGGACCACAAACTGCATGACGTAAATTGTACACTTGGCTTTATTTACGCTCCGATTGAAAAATAACTTTTCTTTGTACTGGTTTATGATTTGTTTTATTTTTATGTCCTATCCCCCGATATTTGTGAATTACATTACCATTTTTACGAGTACCTTAAATTTTATTTGTTCGACAAACAATAGTGACTAAAAGATATTGGCAAGTTAGTGAACTGACTATCGATAAATAATATCGTATTTTTATTTGAGTCAATTTTACTTCATGATTCATAAGTTTTGACAGTTTCATTCGGATCGTTGCGATATTTTCGAAATTATGAGTTTATTCTTATGTCGTTTACTCGTCTGTTCTGAGCTTCGAGAAAACACTGTTGGAGTTGGTTATTTGGTTAAGAAGCATTAGGAGCATTTTGTACCGGTGAAGCCCCATTACAAACGTAGTTAATCTCTAATTAAAATGAAAACGATTGAACTAAAGTTTTGTATTTAGAGTGGAATATCCCGTACGAGATTTTCGGTAATAGGTATACTTATATACATCATTCTTAAAAATAAAACCTTTCGGAGGCATGAGGAGCAATCTCGCCAGGTTCAAATTGATCCTATCAAAGGAGAAATGAAATGCACCTCCACCTCCACCTCCACCTCCACCTCCACCTCCACCTCCACCTCCACCTCCACCTCCTCCGACTACATCTTATATTTCAAAATCTATAATCTAAAGCTTGTTTGCCTGTTTTTAATTTTGTTCGCAGTCGGCCTTTTGTAGTTTTTTTACAATAATTTATTTTAATATTTTTATTTTCCCTTACTTATTTTTGGATAGGTATTTTAAATACCTTCGTTTTGATACCTGACTCGATAGGTTTTGGTCATTTTTTGTTCCGCCAGAAATACAATATGGCAGCTGTAAGCCGCCATTTTAATTTCTTGACACTTCATATTATATCCTATGTCAATCTGTGATTAAGTCCAATTATATCTCATTTATCAAAATCATTCAAGCCGGCTGTAGGACGTGCCAAAGAAGCATACAAACATACAGCACAAACACATAACCCTCCGCAGTCGGGTTAAAACATTGATAATATCTCCTTCGTACTGAGGAGTATTCACGAACAAAATCTCCATATCTCCTATCTATTTAAACATAAAGGTCTATGAACTCTGTAAATAATCTAATCAATGCTTATCATGCCTGTCCAAATAACGAGTCATGTTTTGATAAGTACCATTATTAGCTTTAAGTATAATATATTTTTATTAACCTCCTCGGGCAACGACTTTTGGACATTTTTACGGGGAAAAAGCAAATAGTAAATAGGGACTATCTATTTATTTTTCCTCATGATGAACACTATTTCCTTGTGAAATATCATCAAGATCGGTTCAGCCGTTGTGAAAAGATAACAAACAGACAGACGGTTACTTTCGCATTTAAGATATTATTGTGAAAAAATGGATATTCCTCTTTTCAAACTCAATCTCTATTGGTTCTTAAAAAATAACCCTTTAGAGGTAAAAATCAGCACGCGATATCATTTTTCAGCGAACCGATCTTCGGAGAATGATACACGATGAGCATTACGACGCTCAAGTAATGCTGTTTGACTCTAAAGTAGGACTGTTTGGTTTTCTTCCATTCTGAGTATTATCGGTTTCCTCATGTACGTACTTAAAAATTAATAGTTTGGTTTCATTCCAGAAAGGCTCTCCGTCTCAACTGTAAATGTATGACTTTTTTAGAAGAATAGAGGGTCGTCAGTAACTATCTTCAACTGACCAGTCTAAACGAGGCTCCAGGTCAAATAGCCGAGTGTCCCAAAATAGGGCAGTTTCAGCTTTGAACTTTGCCGTGTAATAGTCTAGGTTTAAGTATTGCCAGGATTAGGATTTGTCCTTTAATGCTGGAGTTTTTGGTGGAAACATGTGAATTCAAAAGCTAAAGTCTATTTTTATTTGGGTGCGGACTACTGTGGTTTGACTGAAGCCTACAGCAGCCATAGGAGATTAATCTTCAAATATTTCGAAATGAGGACATTTTTGGTGAAGCTTGTTGCATATTTTGCCGTGTGGTTTCGGTTTAATGTACCCCTTTTTATCCCACGTATGCTGTACCGGCAAAGGGCATTCAGGAAATGTGTAGCAGCATTGTACAGTGTATTATTATCACCTCAGAATACAGAACAACATTATCACCAACTACTGCGATCCCCCATGCCAAGCGTGGTGGTTATGGCCAATATCCCCTATTAGGGGGGAGGCCCATGTCCAGCAGTGGACTTCTTCAGGCTGATGAAGTGGTGGTTTCTCTGAAGGACATGATTCGTAACGAAGATATCCGACAGAGAACCAAGGTAACCGATATAGCCCTAAGGTTAAGCAAGCTTAAGTAGCAGTGAGCTGGTTACATTTCCCGAAGAACCATTGGGGTAGAAGAGTTCTCGAGAGGAGACCAAATTTAGGCAAACGTAGTGTAGGAAGCCCTGCCAGGTAGAGTGACGACCTGCGAATAGCGGCTGGAAGAAAATGGATGAGCAGAGCTGAAGACCGGGCTCAGTGGAGTGCATTAGGAGAGGCCTACGTCCAGCAGTGGACAGATATAGGCTGAGGCTGATGATGATGATAGTGTGGTGGTGTGTGGTTGGCATATTTTGTACTTTATATTACTAGTACTATCTGGTATTGGAACGTCGGCGTCGTTGCTTCGATGTAGGTACAGTTTTGATTTAGAGCGATGGTGGCCTAACGGTTCTACAGTGCAATTTGGAATCCAACGATACCGGGTTCAAAACCTAGGCTCTTCGGAGTTATGTGCGGTTTTCCATCGCTCCGTGCTTCGGAGGGCACTTTAAGCTGTCGGTCCCGGCTGTTATTGATTAATAGCAGTCGTTAAGCCATGTCAGAGGCCCTTTGGGCGGCCTGACAAACTCTGACGTCAGAGGCCAGCATTACCTCATACGATAAACAAACAAACAAAGGTACAGTTTTAAACGTTTGATAACATAGATCTATGTAAAGGTAAGGTACGCTTTAATATCAAGTAAAAAAACTCGACTAGATACAATTACAGGCAATCACACCCACACATACATTCCCACCGTCTTCGTGCTTCACGTGCATCATAATCAACAAAGATAAAGAGACATACGCAGACTGTAGCGCGAATGAGAGTCACTGCTAGCACGTGTTACACAAATGATTAAGGTCAAAGATGGCAAACTGTGTGCGTTGCACCTAATTTATGCGGTCCGTGCCCCCGAGAAGCTACTACCTAATCCTCCCACTTATGACAATAATAGATCTATGTTTAATAATAATAATTTTGTGAGTAATGTGAACTCGCAAACTGCTAACATCCTACTTAGTTAAGATGAGCAAAATATTGTCATCTTCACGAGTAATTTAAGGTGGATACACAATACCTTGCGATTAATGTTTTTTTTAAAAGCCTAGGGGAATTTGAAGCTGTCATCTCTGGCAGCACCGAAAGACTATCCGTAGGCTCGAGTTTTCGCTCTAAAAATGGCATGAGATGAAAATTGTTAAGACGTTTTGTCGTTCCGCTGCCACTGAACCGGAATAAGTGACAGCCTAATTTTGAAGGGGCAATTTTGAGGATTCCTGAGGAAATCCAAATTTAGGGGAAGAACTTTTCTTTGGAAATTGTTTTGGGAGCAGTGTTCGTCCCAAGGTCCGCTTGCGCGAGTGCTCTTGAGTTGGTATGAACGGGTGCATTTACATTTAGGATTTAGTGCCGTAGAACTTACTGCTGTACCAGGAGACGTAAATGTTAACAAGCATTAAATCGCTGTTTTTGTATGGGTTTTGACAACGATTAATGCGAATTAGCGTGTATAATAAATAATAATTTCGATCATATACCTACAGTCTCGAGATTCAGAAGAGGCATACGTACAGCAGTGTATAGGCTGATAAATGTTGAGACTGCAGGCTGTACGACAGATGCTAATTAATTGAGATAAAGAGTAATTGGTAACTTTTGGAAAATTATCTTAGATTACTTTTTACTTCAGTGCACCCTCTATTTTTAATTTCTCTTTAACTGCCATAGTTTCAGTAAAAATATATTTTTAAATTTTATTTGAACTTATTTGCGTCAAAACCATGACAAACGCAAAAACTTAACAATTCCTGTAGAACAACAAGATAGATAAATAAACACTTTATTGTACTCACCAAAAAAAAAAAGAACAATAGTAAAGTGTAACAAATGACAGCCTTATCGCTAAAAGCAATCTCTTCCAGATAACCTTTCAACAAGGTTGTTGGTTATCTACTCTAGTATAACAGATTGTATTCATGAAGTGGCGCAAAATAATTGACGAGTGCGGCAGTTAAAATGCTAAAAAGCACAAAATCTATATTACAAATAATTCTTATAAACTGCTGAACCAATTTTCATGAAATTTATTTATCTGGAAGTCTATCTTTCCAAATAATATAAGAATCATTGAAAGAGATTCGAGATTTGAGGTATAAAAAAAAAACAAAACAAAAACGATGATTATTTAGAACTTTCCTCCATGATATTTCAAAAAAATGAACGTTTTGTTATTTTGTAAAAGAAAACGTCCTCATTAATTGCCATTGTCGTTTAAATTAACGCATCTGTCCGTTACAATAGTATTAAGCTGTCCTAAATAAGAACCGACGTAAAAATCTTACCTTTAACTGACATTCTAAAACACTCTACGCTTCAGCTTGTTGGTTCCGTCTTGCGACAATGGTGAAGAAGGTCTCAGGTAAAATTCCAAGCAACAATAAAGTTTTGAGTCATCCGTGTGGGGAAAAAATGTGTTAGTTTACTTTGGTGTCGGTATCTTTAGTGTTTGAGTATTGGTGTCACTTCGAGGAATGTATGACGCTGTATCAGGGTATGAATGTTTCGAAGAACTGATAGTGCAGTGTATCAAACTTATGTGTTGAATACAGTCGGTTATAGTATGACTACACGTCTTCGTAGGTAATAAAACTTATGTATTGAATACAGTCGGTTATAGTATGACTACACGTCTTCGTAGGTAATAAAACTTATGTATTGAATACAGTCGGTTATAGTATGACTACACGTCTTGATAGGTAATAAAACTTATGTATTGAATACAGTCGGTTATAGTATGACTACTCGTCTTCGTAGGTAATAAAAACCATGGCTTAAAATGAACTACAGAAAAACAATATAAAGTCTTTAAAAATCATGGCTGTCTTTCTGGATATTTGTATCGCGTGTCACGTAAAAACTACTGTACCGATTGAAATGCGGTTTTCACTGTTGGATAACTTAGCTTTTGACTTAAAATCTGGTGTTCTTTATATCTCAATCCAAAGAGTAGAAGCTGAGAATCGTGTTTTTTTTTAGCCAAAGGTTATATGATCTAATTTGGAATAATGGTATCCATAGAGTACTTTTAACCCAGAGATATGACCACGCGGGCAAATCCGCGGGCACAGTGTCATATATTCTTGTTCAGTAAGCTCATATTAAGTCCCCTATCCGAGCTATTAAATATATCTATCAATGTAGAGATTGCAGTTGATGAAGACAAGGACCACTAAAAAGAGGCAAAGAAATGCGTAGCGGTAAAATAAGCAAATAGCGATCAAGCTTTCTATAATAATTTGGAAATAAGCAAATAGCGATTAAGCTTTCTATAATAATTTTGAAATAAGCAAATAGCGATCAAGCTTTCTATAATAATTTGGAAATAAGCAAATAGCGATCAAGCTTTCTATAATAATTTGGAAATAAGGAAATAGCGATCAAGCTTTCTATAATAATTTGGAAATAAGCAAATAGCGATCAAGCTTTCTATAATAATTTGGAAAATGCTAAAACAGCAGACGAAGTAATTAAAATTGCAAAATGTAGACACAGAGACACTTTGGTCATAAAAGCTAACAAATATATATATATATATATATATAAAAAGTAAAGACCAAACATTTTATTATTAACAGACAATACACAAATTAAGGATAGATGGTTCGAATATTATGAACAACTTCTTAATGAAGATCCTGTACCCTGCGAACCTACACATGGACCAATACCCGAATAGATATAATGGAAGTAAGCTGTGTGGTGGCTAAAATCTAAAATGTAAAATCTACAACCCGGACGAGATCCCAGCTGACTTATGGTAAGGTCTCGGCCCGATAGCAGTTACTTGATTGACTATCCTAAGCTATCTACTAGCTTTTACAAAAACAAGGGTGATGTGGCGCAATGCGAAAACTACAGAGGTATAAAACTAAACTGTTTTGGCTGCTGATACCGCAAAACATCTGCAGGAACTCCTAAATTAGTGGCTCGCATGGCAAAAGAGGAGGTCACTTACAGCTGGTGTACTGTGCGATCCACGAGTTCCCATAAAAACAAAGGATAAAGTCTATAAATCGGCAGTTCGTCCAGCGTTATTGTATGGATCCGAATGCTGGACATCCAAGAAGACGCATTAACAATAGGTCCATACCAACCAAATGAAGATGCTTAAATGAAGATGCTTAGGTGAGCAGGAAGTGTTACCTGGCTTGAAAGGATTCATAAGGAACATGTACGAGGTAGCTTTAAAGACGCACCAATCACAGATAAAATTACCGAAAACCGCCTCAGATGATGTCGACACGTTAAAAGACGTAACGAAAATCATGTGGTACAAACGTTAAACCTACCGGAACAGAAGAGAAGTAGAAACCGCTCACCATCAAGCTGGTGGTCAAATATAAAAAGAGATTTCAAGCAAGCCCAATTGCCAGAGCCGACAACCCACGACAGATTGACTTGGCGGAGAAAAGTGAGGAGACCCCCCCGACCCCAAATCATGGGACCAGGGACGGAAGAAGAAGAGATTGCTGTTAAAATCTATATTTTTTGTGGCTAAAAAGAAGTTAGATAGATTAGTGTAAATGACGACGACATAAAAATAAACATTTTGATAAACCAACAGAGAAAATAATAAGAGAACAATAATCATAGCGTGAGATGAGATAGCAAGCTGTTTTACCTACTAACCTCTAAACTTCAATATGATAATAGTATGCGATGTTTAATGATGATGATGATGACGTTGTTTGTACGGTGGCCTCAATTATGACTCCAAGTAACATGATGAGATGAAAAGGTAGTTCGCAATTTGATTTCAAATTTCAAATTCCTAGGACTTTTTGCTTACATGCGTTCCTATTAGATCAATTACCCAGTCCGTAACCCATTGGATTTGAATAACTTTGAAACTTTAAAGACAGTAACTTGCAACTTAAAAGTTTTCAATAATTCTTAAATTCTGTATTTGACATTTCAGCTTTCTGTCGTAGCCGAAGCAAGCTTTTTTACCCTACATTTCCTCTCGTGCTTATCATTGTCAGATTCTCAATGATCCGAGTCTCACGAAATAATCTTTCGAATCAAAAACACCGCATCAAGATTAGGCAATCCGTTTAAAAGTTAGGTGGTCTATTTAAAAAAAAAAACTATATCTTTACGTACAAAAACGGGTGTATTCTTCTTTGAAACATGAATTCCATTCAGGAAATAATTAAAACTTATATATTTTTTTTATTTGTGTTTTCATAACAAAGCGTTGTCACGAGGCGGTCCTAGGGTTTGTTCCACTAGCCCAGGGACCAAACTTCAGGGGACAACATAAAAGTACAGGAACAATTAGGAGCACTCGGAGATGTTCATAAACAGATCTTGCACTCGACTTTTCTTTTCAGTCTTCTCCCAATTTAATATATTTGGTAAGAGTGTACCCTTGGGGCTCTAGTATTGTTATTATCACAGACTTTTCGTGCTTCAACAATACGGATCAAAACAACCACGAACGAAAGTACTATCATATATATTTAAGGACTCCAGATGTAATAAACTTATTTAGGTACATATTTTATAAAATATTATTTCGTAAAAAAAATAGTTTTTTGCTAATCCAATGACAATGTGAGAATCACATGTTATTTAAATTTAGAATTAATATAGACAAACTATCAAAAAGGTATGATTATGATGAAAGAGGTTTGACATTGTCACAGCGTGTTGTAATTATGTTGTTGGTATATAACAAAAGAATTTTGCAAAAAGGTCCAGCGCGGAGTTAAATTATTTTTCCCATTTTCCCTAGCTGCCTTAAACCACTTCAACCCTGCCCATGTTTTCAACGACCCAATATTTTCAGCCCCCAATACACAAAAACAAATCGCACCCTCAGCCCGCCGCATACCAGACCATTGTATTATAATCATCGATAAATTACCCCAATTAAAAACATCCCCCATTAAACGCAGCCCTCGGTTACCTGAAACAAAGCAAAATAAAATATTAATATATTAGATTAATTGGAGTGGATTAATAAGGGAAATGTCGCTAATTCTACAGTTGCGATACTCAATTGGTTTAATATATATTAGTTAATTTGTTTAGCATTCAGTCCTATTATTAAATTATGGGTCTTACTTATCAAGCGCTTAAAGCTTTATGCCTTAAATTTTTAATTTAGATGGATTATCTACACTAATATTACTAGTGGCTCTGTAAGCTGTAGACCTCGCGCAAACAATCTAGCGGTACACAGTAGCGCCATCTAGTTACCTTATTGTAAAACTTTGTCAATAATACCTAGTAGGTAAAGGGCTGATTCCAATGGTAGAAACCTAAAAGTGAGATATTTACTGCATCTTGAGATCAGATCTACAGCAATTTTTTATGAGACTAATTTAAAATTATTAACTTCATTTTGGAAGGTTCCAAATAAAAATAAACATCGAATTCGGATCTAATAAGGCGTAGATATTAAGTAGCCCCCTTTTTGCCCCTTTTTAGGGGAAGTAACCCCCAATCAAAAATACCCGAAAACAAAAAAAAAATACATATAGTTTAATTTCTATACCAAGTTTCGTCTAGATAGGTTGAGAAATGCGACCTGTACAGGAGAAAAGAGATCCGGACAGCGCGCGAACCGACATACGAAAGTATTTTTGCCCAAGCTGAAATGGAGACGCTTCGCTTACGCTTCATGCTCGCTCGGTCAATTACCCACAAAAAAGTCCACTAAGCTATATGTCTAACTATCATAGTTAACCGTTTTTTTGTTCAAATTAGTCTTCAAAACACTGGTAGAATCGAAATTTTGTGTAAAGAAATATTTAGTGAAACCCTTACTTAGCTACCCGAGCGAAGCATGGGCGAGTCGCTAGTTTTACTTAATATTATAATCTAACGACAAACGTTTAAAACATTTGAAGGTGATAGCGATAATTCTGCAAAATATACCATGACATTTATAAACAAAGTCATTAGTCGCTTCTGTCTGTCCGTTCACGATTTCCTCAGAAACTACTGAATCTATTTCGATCAGGGCCCCGATTCTGTTAACTATTAAACCGCGATAACGCAAGTCGATCGCTAGAATTTTTTTGCGAAATTTTCTCATTTACCACTTAAAGAGCTAGAAGTTTTTTTTTTAATTTAAGAAATATAAAAAAAAAACAAAATAAAAAACAAAAAAAAATAAAGTGCTTCCAGCACTTTTAAGTGGTAAATGAGGAAATTTCACAAAAAAACAAGCGATCCTTGGTAGAAGGCCCTGGTCTAGGGGAGCTTTTAACGAATAGTTGAAAACCCGTTCGAAGCCGGGGCGGGTCAAAACAAGTACAATAAGTGAAATGTATAATTTTGAAATTCTTAACAGGCATCAAGTTGAGCGACCAAGTTCGAAATACTGAGATACGAAGAAGAAGTGGGAAAGCGCAGCCCTGCAAGACCAGTGCAAAGGTGGGTCGATGACATTTATAAGTTTATAGGAGAGACCTGGCTCAAATTGGCACAACACAGAGATGATTGGCGTAAGAGGGAGGAGGCTTATGCTTATGCCCAGGCTGCCAATGATGATAACACAGACGATTGCATCCTCCCGTCGAGTGTCGCGTTCATGAAAATCTTTTGTCATTTAATTGTTAAAGTGTTCACGCGACAGGCGAGGGTTTAAAGGCGTAAACCATCATCACTAACGCAAAAAACGTAACATAAAATACATATGGTTCAGAGTTTTCAAAGAAAGTAGACAAATACACACAATTAAATTTAATTTAAAAAAATAGGGAATTTGAGTACTAAAAAAGCACTCAATTTCCCTTTTATGATAATGCTTTTTTTTGTCAATAAATCAACAGAAAAAGCTGTTTCTAAGTTGACTGACTTCATCATCAGTAGTCTTGATCAGAAGACAAAATCTGTTGGTCTTTTTTTAGATATGGCCAAGGCTTTTGACACCGTCTCCGCTCCGCTTCTCTTAAAAAAGTTGAAGCAGCTAGGAATACGCGGTACTAAAATTATTTCAGGACTATCTTACGGCCAGAACCCAACGTGTAAGTATCAACAGTGTTGTAAGTGTTGATGAAATGGTTACCTTTGGGGTTTCTCAAGGGTCGATCTTGGGCCCAAGTCTTTTCTTAATCTTTATAACTGATTTATGCAACTACAATCCAGTTCATGGTAGAATTTTTACTTTCGCTGACGACACAGCTCTTGTGTTCGAGTGAGAGACTTGGGAACAAGCACGTTTCCTTGCAGAGAGAGGTCTTCGTGATGTTATTTCTTCGCATGGCTTCAACTTAATTTGCTTACCCTTAATTTTAGTAAAAGTAAATCTGTATTTGAAAAAAAAGTATTCCTCGGGAAGATACTTTTAAAATTCAGGCAAATATCTGTCCAACTTCCTGATTTAATATCTGCAACTGTGTCTATCTTGACCAAGTGGACTCCATTAAGGACCTACCTCGGAGTTATTATTGATGAGCAACTCACTTTGATGCCTCATTTGGAATCAATATCAGCTCGTTTAAGGAAACTTATACGGGTACTCAAAAACCTTAGACATGTAATTTCCGTGGATTTGATCAAAAATGTCTACTTTGCAGTATGCCAATTATTCGTTGCGTATTGCATCTCAATTTGGGGCGGTGCGAGTAAGACTAAAATTATTAAGCTTGAAAGAGCCCAACGCTCCGTCCTTAAAGTGATGACCTTTAAGCCTTTTCGATACCCTACTCATTATTTATATTCCGACTGCCAAGTTTTATCGGTGCGTCTTTTTGTTTTTCATCTTATTCTTTCATTTCATCTAACTATCAACTTTAGCGTATATTTATAATAAATTAAATAAAATCCTAATTTTCGTCCGCGCGGACTAATGTTTATCGCGAAAAATAGCATCCTATTTTATTTTAGGATATTATAAACCAATGCAAAAGTAGGTATAGCACCAAACCTCCGATATTTTTTGACATACTTGTTATTTCGTTTCCATGGTAACCGTTTCTTACAGCGAGTAGTCAACATGTTTCCAGTTTTCCGTTTAAAGTTTCAATTACTCGGGATAAAAATCCTATGTTTTATTCCAGGGTATAAGCTTTCTTCATTCCAAATTTCATCAAAATCCGTCCAGCCGTTATCGCGTGAAAGCTCCCCAAACAAACAAACAGACAACGTTTCATTTTTATATATTGGTATGGATATGGATGACGCGCCACGCATGTAAAGTGGCACTTGAGAAATGGCTACTTCAGCAAGATTATATATCCATGGAATCTATACTGACAATTATTTCATAAAATTACCTAAATAAACCTGTACTTATTATTTATTAATATTCTCTCAAATACTGCCCCAGTAGCTTCTCTACTTACACAAAAAAACAACACAAATCCCCTCACTTGAGTTCATGTCACTAATGACGCATACCTTTTATATTTATATATGCATGTTATTTATTACTTACCTACCACCAAGCCCTGCTTGGGTACATGATGTTGAGTTACAAATATTATGTTAGTTTATTTTATTATCAACGTGTCCAAAATCGTTATCGTAGGATTAATTTCAAAGTGTTATTTTTACTTTGAATGTACTTATTTGTTTTAACGATGTTTGTTAACAGTAATAAACCATTTTAATATTTTTAATTTTAATTTAATTAATAGTGTTCTTATCCCAAAATGCTACGATCATTTGAATACCAAGTCCACTTTATCGAGCGCTGAAGTTGTAACAACTTCGGAAACACCATCAAAACCCGCTCTATATCATGTTACGGCATAACGACACTTCAATATCGTTACTGCTACTTCTTACTTTATTCTGTGATATCGTAAAAAGTACCTAGCAGACGGCGTAATGAAAAATGTTCTAAAGTACGGTAGATTAAGGTCCAAGTGCTCTGAGGTAGTGCTTGAAAATAAATGAATATTGATGAAGTAGACTCGGCAAACGTAGTGAGACGCCCTATAGCACAGTACATTATATAGTATATGTGTACTGTGCCTGTAGGTACGTGGAGCGACGGATACTCAACTGTAAAGCACTTTGTGTATAGTATACAAGAAGTGCCTGACAGCAGTTAGAAATGTAGAGCCGATCAACAAGCACTGCAATGATGTCCTCAGTTCAAAGCATAGTGTGAGATTTTTAACAGAACTATGGCATCTCTATATGGCAGCTACAATAACCGTTAGAGATAGGAAGAGGTGTTGTTTTAAATTAATCTAGAGGTTTACAAAGTATTACAACTGCAAAAATCGTTATTTTTCTACCTAAAATGGATTATACCAGGAAATTTAATTTTTCGCCTATTTGGATGGAAAAAAAAGTAAGATTTTCCCCTGATGTTAGGAAACGATTTTCATGAAGTTGTAGCAACTTTAGATAAATATGTTATAACAACTTAAAAAAAAAACGATATGATAGTTAACGTTGCACGTTGCAACTTTCTAAAAATGAACTTAAAAAAAAACGATATGATAAATTGCACACTAGGTAGGAGCAGGCTAGGTTGCACGTTGCGTTCTTGGGACATGCTGTATTTACCCGACTACGGCGAAGTAAGGGAAGGGTCTACAAGGGGAACAGGCTATATTATTATGTATATGTATGTGGGTGTATGTGGGTATGTGGATGTTCCACCATAGCGTCGCCCCTATTGGTCCGATTTTGACAAGAGAGCTATCAATCGTTCTGTCTTCAGGTATAGAGAGTCATAGGCTATTTCTTTTACCCGACTACGGCGAAGCAAAGGAAGGGTTATGTGTTCAAACTAAAAACTTGGTCTGATTTTGACGGTATTACGATATACGGATACATTACGGTATCAATCTATTCGACTTCATCGCAAGAGTGTCATAGGCCGTTTTTACCCGACCCAAGCTTTATATGTCTTGTTTATACTTTATCGTTAACATCGGACGATCAATAAACTTGCGAATTAGTTTTATTTTATATTACTCGCGAGTTTCGAGTTAACACGTGGCGCTTATGGTATTTGAAATGTATATGGCTTTATGAACCTCAAGTCGAGGCTGAAGTCGGGAAGGTAGATTTCTTTCTGAGATAGAAGTATCACATTAATGATATTGCTGGACCAAAAATACATTAACAAAATTATTTCAGCATGCAAATTATTTTGTATCGATTGCTCGGTCTTTTACTTAAAATTTGGTGTACATAGGTATACCAATTTTTAAGTCTAAACCTGCTATCCAACAGTGAACCGCATAGCAATCGGCCCAGTATTACTTTTTGCGGGATTCGCGAATACACAGTTAAACAGACAGACACGATTAAAATATATGTTATATTCTTGTTGAAATATTATATGATTAAAATATATGTTATATTCTTGTGGCGATCGTGTGAGGGCCTCGCTTCTTCATTGAGAGAAGGCCTGAGCTTTGTCCCTGCATCGGAACGTAATAATTGCTGATGATGATGACGGACGATGAAATCGTTTTTTTTCTTCGCTGAGAGAATGCCTGTGCCGGCATCGGAACGTAATAATAGCTGATGATGATGGCGGACGATGAAAAAGTTTCCGTTTAAACTTTCAATTACCCGGGATAAAAATCCTATGTTTTATTCCAGGGTATAAGCTATCTTCATTCCAAATTTCATCAAAATCCGTCCAGCCGTTATCGCGTGAAAGCTCCCCAAACAAACAAACAGACAACGTTTCATTTTTATATATTGGTATGAATATGGATGACGCGCCACGCATGTAAAGTGGCACTTAAGAAATGGCTACTCCAGCAAGATTATATATCCATGGAATCTATACTGACAATTATTTCATAAAGTTACCTAAATAAACCTGTACTTATTATTTATTAATATTCTCTCAAATACTGCCCCAGTAGCTTCACTACTTACACAAAAAAAAGAAAAGAAAAAGTTTTTTCTCTTCGCTGAGAGAATGCCTGTGCTGTGTCCCTGCATCGGAACGTAATACCTAATAGCTGATGATGATGACGGACGATGAAATAGTTTTTTCTCTTCGCTGAGAGAATGCCTGTGCTGTGTCCCTGCATCGGAACGTAATAATAGCTGATGATGATGACGGACGATGAAATAGTTTTTTCTCTTCGCTGAGAGAATGCCTGTGCTGTGTCTCTGCATCGGAACGTAATAATAGCTGATGATGATGACGGACGATGAAATAGTTTTTTCTCTTCGCTGAGAGAATGCCTGTGCTGTGTCCCTGCATCGGAACGTAATAATAGCTGATGATGATGACGGACGATGAAATAGTTTTTTCTCTTCGCTGAGAGAATGCCTGTGCTGTGTCCTTGCATCGGAACGTAATAATAGCTGATGATGATGACGGATGATTAAATAGATTTTTCTTCAGTCTTTGTAATATTTTTAATAAATTCTATCAACATTAAGAAATTAAAGGTCAATCATATCAAAAAAGCTGTAGGTATCAAAATTTTTCTGAATATGTAGTAAGTGCAATCTAAATCTTCTATCTTTTGAAATCTTCTGTTTAGATAAATATTAATTGGCATTGCAGTTCTTTTTTGTAATTGTCCGAATAAGGACAGCACAAATAGAAAAACTTGCCCGGAAAATCAGAAAATTCAGGAAAATTTAAAGTCCTTTTTTGTTTTGGATTTTTGTATCATAACGGATTTCGATGAAACTTGGTAAGGTAAGTAGAATACTTGTACCACTGTCCACAAAGGCAAAGCCTTTTGCGGGGTGCATCTAGTTATATTATATAAATATATATAACTCTACTAAAATATTATTCGATATCTACTAAACCACGTCTTTTTTAAAAAGTAACCCGTTGGCCACATCCGCGCCTGCCCACATCCCACGTTGCCGTGTAGGTCCCATATATATATTATTTTACGACTAATAAACGTGTAAAATTAACTAATAAACGTTATATTATAATGTGTAGCTATAAAAGTCATTATAACTAAGCTTGTGACAGTTGTAAAGTTACATCGCTTTCCGTTAAGAGATGTACTTATTTTATACGTAAAAATAAATATTTATTTAAATTATAACTTTGAATTATGTATGTGTATTTGTATATGTATTTTTCGTTTTCTTGTATTTATAGAAAGTGAAACTACAATCAGTGAGTCCTACCAGTCATAATCAACGGAGCCGAAACGTGGACACCCACGGTCAGACTAGTCCACAAATTTTGGGTCGCTCAGCGAGCTATAGATAGATAAAGTTTCTCGTCATTTGGAGTGATCTGATATATAGAAAACCAAGGTAACCGACAAAGCAAGCAAGCTGAAAGTGGCAGTGGGCTGTTACATCCTCCCGTAGAACCAATAACCTTTGGGGTCGACGAGTTCTCGTGTGGAGACCGCGTTAAGTAGGCAAACGTACACCATGTGGCCAGGTGGTATGAAGAGTGGAGACTGCTTTTAGCTATTGTAGGAAGCTATGTGGCCAGGTGGAGTGACGACCTGCGAAAAGCTACTGAACATAATACTGCATAGATTACCTATGTTGGGCGTGAAAGGCAAACAAACAGACTCTTCACTTTTAGTATTATTAATCTGTTTCTAAATACACAATACTTATATCCATACAAAGGTTGTATGGAAGAGGTAATTTAAAGGCTTAAAGTGCGATAAGACAACACTATCTTTTTTAACTGGTATAAAAATTAATAACATGGTAATAAAATAAGCTAGCATAATTTCCGGTAGGTATTTGTGTTGTTTTATAATGTTCCTAACAAACAACATAGGTTAAATAATTAACGTATAACACGAACAATATTAACTTACGTAAACAACACACAGGTCTGTTACGTTTTCAGTTATAAGCCTTTTTCAGATGTCCTTGTAATAGATTTTAATGTTGCCAAAGACACAGTACAAGATGCTAACAGTAACAAAACCATGGAAAATTACAATTTTTACCTCTACCTTTATCTAAAAGCTGTTAGTATCGTTTACGTGTAAATGCACGTTATTATTAGCCAACTAGCAATTTTATCCGCGTGGATTATGATGATGGAAAATGATGATAATGAAAAGTAGCCTAGGTGTTAATCCAGGATATAAGCTATCCTGGTACCAAATTTCATCCAAATCCGTTCAGCCGTTTGAGCGTGAAGGAGTACCAAACATACACACACCCACACTTCTAAAGATAACAAGATAGATGGCGCTAATCGGTTTTATGCATATTTTGACGTTTCGTTTGGACTGTCAGCTGTAATGAATGGAGTTCTGCATCGCGCATACGAAGATTTCCGCTTGATAAGAGAGTATTCATTTTTAAAACTCTACGCTCTGATTGGCCTGTTTGCGACAGTGGCGGTACACTTCTCTGATTTAAAGTATTAGTGTGACGACGTTGTCTCAACGCGGTGTCCACTCAAGAATTCGTATAAGTACTTTTGTCGATTCCATGAGAGATCTGTGTGTGCGTGAAGTGAAGTAAAAACTTACAGTTTGTATCAACCTAAGTTACTGCTTATGCTCAAACACTGCGACCTAAGGGTATCTTCATGCGTGCGTGTAAACTCACAGCGTGGGTAATTCTAAAATCTCTTTGTCGGTATTTTTATATCGCGAAAGTACCCTTTTCAAGGGACGGTGGGAATACAAAGGATTTTCGCTTTGTAGCATTTCTGAATCGGCCGGGGTGGCGTAAATATGTGAATAAATAAAACGGGTTAAAGTTGTGAACGAGATTGGATGTATTTAGCTATTTAGTATCTGTGGTCAAAAATAATCCCTTTACTTATGGGCGGCATGGAGGAAGTTCTTTCAAGTCTTCTTGTTGTCCATATCATAGTAATAGAACCTCCTCTTTTTTGAAATTTGACTTTAAAGACTCTTCTTACTTAACCCTACGCCTATCTTTCTGCAATGCCATTACAAATACAAAATTGTCGTAATTAATTCACTTCGTTCGCAATAAGGGCGCAATGAGAAATAGCACCTACCCTCATTTGTAAGCGTAGAGGGTTAACTTAATCTGCAGTTGCGTAATCAGGGTTGTGGTAGACGAATGACCAAGTGTGGGCGATGATGAAGTGGCAATTTAGACCATTGTTAGGATATTATCAGATATTATCATTTGACCCCGGCGTATATGTCAAAGCATTCATCAGCCCGTACTCGTCCACAGCTGGACGTAGGGCTCCTACACTATGTTGGCGTAAACGCTGTTGTTTTGTTTGTTTGTTGTTGTTGTTGTTTGTTGCCTAAACGATGTCTCCAGTCTAAAACTCGTTTATCCGAACGGTTGTCGGTTCTTCTAGTCATGTGACCGGCCTATTGGCATTAATTCAGTTGTATGTCAGTTATCTTGGTAAAAAAACAATCAATGCGGTGGACAATGTTGATAGCAATATTGATAGCACTGTAACCACAACTTTGACCAAAGTTAAAACATTATTACTTGAACCAATGAACATAGCACAAATGGACTTAAAAATATACCTATGAAGAAAGCTATGCTTGGGGTTTATCTGCTAGACGGGACCCTTATCACATCCCGAAAGCTATACTTGAGGATTATCTGCCAGATATAGAGGATCCGATCTCCTGACCTCTTTTCACTCTCAATTTTGGGATTAAGTTTTCCTGATCCCGAGATTTTCGAGTATGACAGAATTTTAAAAATTATGCAAATTAGACTGCTTGAAGTGAATCGCTCAAAGTGTTTTACTCGACAAAATGACAGCCATCTCGTTTTATCCGACAATTTGTCACTGACATTAGCCATCTTGTTTTGCGAGCTGATTTTAAGCAAATACCTAAGTGCAACAAACTGAGATGCATACTTGATGATGAGATACTGGACTTGATGGACTCGTTGTTATTTTTAAGGTCCAATTTCCCAATTAAAACGTTTCTCTTATATTCGTTTTTTTATCATGATCATCATCAGCCCGTATTCGTCTTGTGAATGCCACTGAGCCTGATCATCGGCTCTCCACTCTTTTTATATATTACAGAGAAATGTAGCTGATCAATATTTGTTTTTAAATACTTTTTGATATGAAACTTACTGTATACTTACTAAGTTGTTACATGGAAGTTATTTTTAGTCTTATGTCTGTGATTTAAAGATTTTTGTAAATTTTCAAAGCTTTTTGCATAGTTTGTTTCCTAAAGGTTTTCTTAATTATCGTTAGTTTATAGAGTTCTCACAGATTTTTGTAAAAGTTAACTTGAACATATAGACAGTGATATTAAATTTAGTTAGTCTGACTTTAAGTCTGATTAGTTAGAGTGATTAGATTAGCTAGGTGTATCATACACATAAAAACTTTGATTTTTACATTTAGATTTTTTGAAAGCTGTTTTCTGAAAGATTTTTCTTATATTTTTATTTGTAATCCTTGATCCCGGGATTCACTAAGTATAATCTCGAAATCCCGCGACAAAAAATAAGGACCGGGATCCATATAGGACCCACATCACATCCCGAAAGGCGCCCACTTCTGAACATGTGCCCTCTAGAAATCTTTTCTAGACGTTCTAGACGACTAGAAGTCAAGATAGAACGGTAGTAGGTTAAAAAGCCCAACCCAATTTTTCCAGTCCGTTTTTTTTAATTTTTTATTATGTTATTATTATTTCGCTCATTTAACTACTCAATAAAAACTGAGTACCACTTAAACTTGCTTAGTTAAGACCGAAATCCGCTTAAACGTACATTCATACCTACTAAGCCCTAACCTTTAAGGTATCAAAGTATCAACTATAATCTGAATGAAACCTTAAGAATTAAGCTCAGCTAAAATCGATCGCTCAGGCTCAGCGCAGCCAGCGGCCACTTGCAACTTGGATGGTATTTTATTTTAATTTTTATAGTGAAGTTACACTCTGTGGACACCAGGGTCTACACTTTTTTGTTTCTTAGTTTACCAATTTATTTCTTATATTTAAACTTACTCATGACGACTTCTTTTTTTTTTTCACGACGTAATACTACATCTTATGTTACGACAGTTTACATGTAAAAACAAAGTTAATATAAATGGGATCCCTACAGCTACAAGAGAAATCCAGCCCCCGCGAGCAGCACCCGTTCACGAGTTGACGCGTGTGCCAAGAAGGATCGCTCTCCTCAACCATGATTTCGGGAAGGCGGTGACCGGCCACATGTCGCCGCAGCAAGAAGAGGCTTTTCAGTGAGAATTACTCATCTTAATACCTGCAAAGATCCTTACGAAATTAACATTGGTACATTATTTAACAAAAATTAGGTTTTTAAAACTTAATAATTTTTTGATATAATTAATGTTTTTTTTCTTTTTAAAGCGATCGTATTTTAAAAGAAAATCTCTTACATAGAACACGCACACTCGCTCGCGGCGCTCGTCTTTAACATCTATAACATATGTATAAGTACATGTATACTTGTTTATTATAAGTAAGTATCTAATTATTTTAGAGACTGATACCCTCAGTCTCAAAAAATAATTTGAACATTGGTAGGTATGACGTGATATATCCATTCTACAATATATAACGAAATTAACATTAAAAACATACAAAATAAGCTTTTTATGTAGTAGCCATGTCATGATGTAACTTAGAACGGGCTATCACAATTAAATGCTTATACTACATTTCGTGTCTAAGCCGTTGAGGAGATCCCTAATCAGGAGCCAACCCGGAGAGCAGCAACCATATCATTGTAAAACTTCAAACCGGCTATCATAATACAATGTGTACACAAAATTTCGTGTTAGTGCTGTTGATCATTGAAGAGTTCCTTTATCTGGAGCTGTTCCTGGATGACGATTCAGGTCATTCAGGTCATGCTAAAATGCATTATCATCGGAACTGAACCAACATGCAAAAAAGCAAATCCATAAGATATGAGGAAGTGGTTCTAATTCAGCTTGCAAGATTTGGCCTAAACAAACATACATACATACAAACATTGCAAGTTCAATAAAAGCTTTTAAAAATATTTTTTTATCTGAACAGCAGTTTTGATTATGACCGTAATTACGTTTTCATTGGACTTATCTTTCATATATTTATTTACAGGTGACAACGGTCACCCTCCCTGAAGTCAATACGAAAGATATTATTTGATGGTGTAACCAAAATATGTAAGGATTTTTTGAAAACATTCTTCTAAGTGTGTGGCAAGTTCATTGATATGAATAATCAGCGAGAAACGAACCTACGGCTTTAATTAATCTTAAAGCCTTAAATGTGAATTACTTTATTATGCAGTTACAAATTGCAATTCTGTTATCTACGAAATTAGCTTTTTATCTATGGAAAGTTGACAACAATTTATGATTATTCTGATATTTTGAAAGACTTTCCCCTACAAAGGTGTTATAAGTTTAGGCTGTGTATGTATCCGTGTGTCTGTCTTTGGCATCGTAGCTATAATGGGATATAATGCGGTCGGAGGTTGAATACATTTTTATCTTATTACTATTTAGGTGAAATATTTATCTATCTATTACAGTAACATTAATGGGCAAATCTGATTGATGGTAAGCCGCTAGAAGTACTACAAAATTTCGGTCTAGGTATAATACTGTTATTTATTCTGTGGTAGTGCCGACCTCTAGCGTCAGAGCATGTTAGGTCGTCCAAGGGCCTATGTAATCTTGTTCAACGTTTGTATTTTAGTAAAAATACTAACAAAAAATTGGCCCATGAGGGGATCGAACCCGCGACCTTCGCGTTATTAGCACGACGCTCTAACCAACTGAGCTAATGGGCCAGTTGGCGGTACGCCGAAAATCACAGTAAATTCTTATCAGCGGTTATATTTACCAAATTGTTGAAGTCAAATTTAGATTTTGAGATATGATTCCAATAACACTTTTTAATCTTGGGATTAATGAGAATTGCTATTCAGTGACGCTGCGTCTGTATCAGGATTAATCAATATTATCTTCAACAGATTTGCCTTGTCATAGACTAGAGTAATCTTGCGGAATCGCTCGTATTTTTCGCGTTATTTGCACGACGCTCTAACCAACTGAGCTAATGGGTCAGTTGGCGGGATGCCGAAAATCACAGTGAATTCTTATCAGCAGTTATATTTACCAAATTGTTAAAGTAAAATTTAGATTTTGAGATAAGATTCCAATAACACTTTTTAATCTTGGGATTAATGAGAATTGCTATTCAGTGACGCTGCGTCTGTATCAAGATTAATCAATATTATCTTCAACAGATTTTGCCTTGTCATAGACTAGACTAATCTTGCAGTTTCGCTCGTGTTTTCGTATTTTTTTTGCCGTTTTCCGGGCAAGACGTCGGTGTCTGTTGTATATAGCACTTTTCCCGCGACTTTCTCCGCGCGGACTACAGTTATCGCGATAAGAGTTGTCCTTCCCCAGGGCTTAAACTATCTCCATACCAAATTTCATCACGATTGGCTCAGGCGATTAGTCGTCAAAATTTAACAGACAGACAGAGTTACTTTCGCTTTTATAATAACACTAGCTGTACCCGCGGTTTTACCCGCGTGAGGGACGATGCTGATGATGATGATGATGAAAATATCCTATGTGTTACTCCAGGGCAAAGGAAAAAAAAACCCTATATACTATAGCTATCTCCATTCCAAATTTCATCAAAATTATTTCAGGCTTTTGAGCGTGAAGGATCGTGATGATGGTGAAAAGTATTCGCCATTCCAAATTTCATCAAAATTCTTACAGGCTTCTGAGTGTGAAGGATGATGATGATGGTGAAAAGTATCCTATGTGTAAGCAGGGTATAAGCTATCTCCATTCCAAATTTCATAGAAATCCGTCCAGCCGTTATCGCGTGAAAGATCCCCAAACAAACAAATAGACAACGTTTCACTTTTATATATTGGTATGGATTAGGTGATATTATTAGTATGGAGTAAAAAAATATGTCATTGTCAAAGTATTTTATTGTAAATAGGCAAAAATAATAGCACTTTTACAAGTCAAAATTAACATCTCCCGATCAAAGAGATATACATAAAATATTATAAAAAGATCAAATCAATCCAAATTTAGATAAACTAAGTATTCTTTGAGTTTGAAAAGGATACTTCGTCTACCATTGCTTCGTCTTGATACAAGGCTATTTGAATACGCTTATCCAATAATAACCAAATCACACCATACTATCTAATGAACGTGCAATAAGAATTGCAAATGGCATCAATTTTACATTTTCTAATTACACATTCAACAAGAATGTTTAAAATAAGCCGGATTCCACACCGCCAAATCGAAAGCGAAGCACCCAAGTTATGCCAATCCACTCGTACGCACAAGCCTCACGCACACACACCATCTTATGCCGATCGGCCGCCACATCGCAGCAAGATCTCTACCTTGTTTATCGTACCAATTCTGTCAAGTTCTCACGGAAAATAAAAAACAATGCAGTCTTTTGTGATGAAATTGTGTATCAACCACAAATTATCCACTCACGCACAAGCTTTGCAGTTCTTATAATAAATGAAGAAGCGTAACGCTTCGTTCTTGTGCGAGGTATTTCAACCATGAAAAGATGGAGCTATACTTCACTCGTTTGTTTGGCGGTGTAGTCTCAGTATTTTTTTAACCTTCTAGGTCATAACATACTATAAAAAGAACGCGTCATAAGAATTGCAAATGGCAGCAATTTTAAATTTTCAAATTATACTTTCAATGATTCACGACAGCGTGTGAATCACGACATCGGGTGTAGAAATAATAATTGAAGGCAATGAATGCAAAACGTATTAATTTGATTGAACAAAGGAATTTCAAATGTATTTCTGTGTGTAGGTGTACTAATATTTATGCTGTGGTGTAGGTTAACGGTCCTTGTTATCTTTCTTTAATGGGATTTTTGTTACCTACCGTTTAATTAATAAACGGCAGAACCGATCTTGATGGAATTTGACAAGGAAATAGTGTGCATCACGAGGAAGGATATTCAACTTTTTTTTTTACTTTTTGTCCCGGAAAAATGTTACGCGGGCAAAGTTGCGGGCGCAGCTAGTCATTGATATACCCACAGACAGACTTTATTACAATAAGGAAAATTCGATTTGATGATTACCGTGGATTATTAAAACTAGCAAAAATAAGAAAAATCATTCATTTACTTTACTGGTTGAATGGCAAACCGTGCGAAGTCTTAACTCAAGAACCACAAGTATGCTTGAATCACTATGTTTTAACCAAAAAGGTTTAAAAAATATAGAGTCCACACCATATTGAAAATGTAGCTCCCAAGACATGATGATCCGCCCGTAGGCACAAGCCTCACGCACACACACAATGTTATGCCGATCGGCCGCCACATCACAGCAAGATCTCTACCTTGTTGGTCGTGTTAATTCTGTCAAATTCTCACGAAAAACCAAAAACAATGCAGTATTTTGTGATGGAATTGTGATCTGTCGCGTGATGCACCTTATGTATAATGCGCACGCGCGTGGCCACGCGCTTCTAAACTCGTAGAGGCACAATATCCCGTTCGTTTCGTCGTTTGTTTGGCAGTATGGACTCCGTATGTTTTTAACCTTCTTGGTTTCCATTTTTCTGAAGGTGACAAAAGAGGGTGTCCTTGAAAGTTTCAAGTAGATGGTGTCATTGCTATCGGAGAAATAACTAGCCCCAGGTTTTTTTATGTCAACATTTCTAGTTTGACCATCATCTTGGTTTTCACTTCTGTATCAATCGTTTTCTTTCTTTTTTTTAACTTCACTTGTATGTTTGTATGTATGTATGTATGTATTGCTCTCTGTCCTAGAATATTGCAGCTCAAATTACGAGCACTTCCCGATTAGCTATCCGGCTAAAACTTTCAGGGTAGCTCACAAATCGATAACAATGCATGAAAAAATAAATAAATACAAAATATATTTTTAAACACATGAAATGTTTTTTTTAATTTTACATTTTTAAATTACTTATAGTTATTTCTTGGTGTTTGTCGCAAAGAGGTTGAGTTACGTTTACTGGCGAGAATCAATTACAATGACTAAGAATGAGTTCAGAAATAACGTAGTTCCCACATAGTATTTACTTTTCATCGATTTTTCCTGCTATTCATTGCATACTGTCTTTGTCATATATGACTAATAACTGTGTCTCACCTCAAAGTAGGCGGGGAACTGTCTGTACCATTTACTAGAACTAGAAACCATTACCGTGACATCGACGACATTTCTTACTGTCGTTGCTATTGACTGTTTGTTTGACATAACACGCACAGCCTAAACCGATGGACCTAAATTTGGAAGGAATATTCCTCGAGTATCCTCGGGGTGTATTTTTCCAATTCCAGCTCTATAGGGGTGAACGGGGGCGGCAAAGCTTGCACGAGGACGCAGTTGGGCGGCGCAGCTAGTAATAGTTATTATTAGTATTTATTTTAATAAAGTAGTAAGCTGTTCCTACGTTAGGTACCTGCTGCAGCAGTATTAGACATTATTGACATAAGTTTTCTATGCAAATGTGAACTTTAGTATGGAAACCATCTATTTTGTACGGTATTTTTTTATCATTCATCTTTTTTTATCAGATCCTATGACACTTGCGATGAAGATGAATCGATTGATACCTCGCTTGTCAAAATCGAACCAAGTTCTTAGTTTGAACACATAACCGTACCTTTGCTTCACCGCAGTCCGGTAAACAAAACAGCCTAAAAAAGAAGACTAATCGATTGACACCCCGCTTGTCAAAATCGGACCGATAGCGGCGACGCTATCGTGGAACATCCACATACCCATATTCATAGATATAAACATACATACAAACATAGACTGTAAACTCATTAAACTTCCCTTGCTTCGCTGTAGTCGGGTAAAAAGTTTTAGGCTCTGCAGTTCTAGGAGATAAGGGGGCGGGGCTGAAAGATCAATTTACATAAACTTTCTTACATAACTAAAAACTATTTATTTTAAAAAACACTTTAATTCTGAGTGAAATAGGAACATACACACAAACACACTTTCGCATATATTTCCCCCTTAGTCCTTAGAAAACAGCCCTTAAACGTTTTAACCAATTAAAACAACAATTTATTTATCTATTAAACCATTGTTTTCAACAAACGAAAAATATTAAGAAATGGATAAGTAAGTATTGTTTGTTATCGTATTATCATCTAATCTTATCTACATGTCTGAGCAATATTATTTGCCTTTGGGGTAAACAAGTCTGGGAAAGCTTTTAAACGGGATGAAAAGATGGAGTTAGGTAAATGTATTGTCTGTTTTTAATCCATATTTATTAATTTCTTATTGTTTTCTTACAATTGAGTTTCCATACAAAAGATGAGCATGGAATAAGTAGGTATATGTTTAGTTTAATTTTATTACCGTTCAAACTTTTTGTAGTGGGCTTTTACGCAAGAGTCAGATATTGAACCACCAAGCAGTAGTGTGTTAACATTTGTATTTCGGTTTAAAGGGAAATTACTGGGCAATAAGACTTAAAAACCAATATCTGAAAGTAACGAGCGCAGTGCAGGGATGCGCAAGATTTTGAAATAAAAGTGCCGGGTGCATTGAGGTAACACCGTAACATTATACAACGATGACTGCGTGGCGCTGCAACTGTTATGGGCAGGCGTAACGCTTACCATCAGGCGAGCTACCGGCTTATCTCGTCACTCAATATAAAAAATAATAATAGATAGTTAGATAAAGGCCTACAAGAGAATTTATAAATCTCAATCCCGGGCAACACATAACAATTGTCAAATGTAAAATTTTGCGTATATGGTATGTGAGAACAAAGGTTCACGCTGACGGTTCATCATGTTCATAATCTTAGTAAAGATTAGCCCATGTCATGCTCACGTCAAGTTCATGTCTCAACAAAACCGCTAAGTTAGAATTTTTAAAAACGAAATAGTCTTAATAATAGACAACATGTCGAACCACAGACAAAGATGTAACAGATATAATAAGTTAATCGTCTCTGCGTGCCTGAAATTGGAGCTAATTTATGTGCAGTATTTACGAGTAAGTTTATTTTCGCATTTCATATTTATAGCTATTCGATTCAACAAATTAACTTTAGCGAAAATGTAAAGGCCCCAACCAAACATAGTTTAGAACCTACCTTTTATATTGTACTTTTTGCCATAGAATCCCCTCGATTCAGTTCCTCATAAGCTACTCATAAGTACTTAAGCTTGATTCGTGTCAAGAATTTATTTAGATATGGTTTGCTACTAGGAATTTCGACTCTAACCAAATAAAAATAGAGTTAAAGGTCATTAGTCAATAAATCTGACAAAAAAAAAAGAAAAAAGGAAGTCGGTGGATGGAGGTGGTACAAGATCGCTCGTCATGGCGCTCTTTGTGGGAGGCCTATGTTCAGCAGTGGACTTCTAAGGGCTGACATGATGATGATGATGAGTCAATATTTCATATTTTGCATCATTTGTGCTGCAAAGACTAGACAACCTCATAACTTTCGGAACATTTGCGACGGCAGGACGGTTAAGCACAAAGTTTGTATCTACTCGATATTCCCTCACAAAAGTGATCCGAGGTAAATATCATGGTAACAGCTGTATCATTTTATTTCAAAGAAAGCAAAAAAATACTGCTAAAAATAGCCAAAGTGGCTAGCCACCGTGTGGGCCCAACTGTATAATACGTCCACCCCATCCCACACAGCTGGTGCAGTGAGAACCAATTAAGGAAATGGGCTGCAGCACTTTCCTGGGTAAGTATCAACAGCTACTGCGATCACCGCACCGCTTGCCAAGCGTGGATTATGGCGAAACCCTCTCCTAATAGGGAAGGCCGATGTACAGCAGTAGATTTCTACGGGCTGATGATGTGATGTGCTGTTGCTAGCCGGTTCCCATCGATAAAATTGCCTTGTCGCGTCATGGATGTATAAAACAAAAGCTTTTCCTGCGATTTCGTCTGCACGGGCTACAGTTTATCGCGATATAAAGTATCCTATGTCCGTTAGGGTTCAATCTACATGCTAATTTCATCAAGATCGATTCAGCTGTTTAGTCGTGAAAAGGTAACAAACAGACATACACTGTTATTTTCGCATTTATAATATTAGTATGGATGGATGGATGGAGTATGAATTTAGGTACCTATATTTTGTTTCATACGATTATACGTTCTTGCGGTGTCTTTTGCCTGTATATCTGCGCGTATAACATTGTATGCACACTTTGATGCTAATGTGTTTAGATTCTGAAGTTGCTCAACTTGCGGTTGGCCGCGGAATGGACTTTGCGGGTATACCACAGTGTAAGTAATAGTTACCGGAGGTTATGATTAAAACGGACTACTAACGGAATAGCATTATTACTGGATTGCGTAAAGCAAGTGATGTGTTCATCAGTTACCTATGAATGTACTTCGTTTTTTGTGTTAGGCGGTACGCAAGTCATTTGTATTTAACTTGCAATGCTTGTATTTTTGTTTAGGTATCTTTCAAGCTGATTTAGAACCACTTCCTCTTATCCTACATGTTAGTTTAGTTCCGGTGACAATGCATTTTTATGGTAAGCATGACCTGAATCAACATCCAGGATTAGATCCGGATAAAGGAACTCTTCAACGGTCATAACACACACGAACAAAATAAAATGCTATCATAATAAAATGCGTACACAAAATTTTACGATGACATGGTTGCTGCACTCAGGTTTAGGTACTGTCTAGGGAACTCCTCAAGGGTTAACAGAACAGACACGAAATATTGGATACCTACGCATTTAATTGTCATAGCCCGTTCTAAGTTTCACCATGACATGGCTACTGTTTTTTTTCATTAACTTTTTTATAATATACTTATTAGTGTCTGCCTCTGGTATTTATGAACCGATTTGAATTATTATTTTGTATTTGAAAGGTTAGATAGATAATCAGTATGATCCCTAAAAAATATATCAAAATTAGTTTAATAGTTTTTATTAATAAATCCGCGGAGCGATGGCAATTCCGCACATAAAGTAATTGGTGCGGGGCCGAGGATCGAACCCGCGTCGTTAGAAAACAAGCGCACATAATATTATAGCACATCACCTTATCTCTTTTTTATTGTTGTTTTGATTAGCTATAATATATTCTTGTAGAATAAATCCTGTATACAAGTAAACAGATTAAACTAGACACAAGTTCAAAAACTAAATACCGACTACGGTCGGGTAAAAATTTGCCTATAGATCTCTTACGATGAAGACGAATCAATTGACACCTCGCTTGTCAAAATCGGACCAAGTTTTTAGTTTGAACACACTACCCTTTAGCCTTGCCGTAGTCGAGTAAAAAATATGGCGACTGCTAACCGTCATTATTAATTCAAAACTCAGACAAAATTCAAAGACAGCTAGGTCACAGTATACACAGTATTATATAATGTACTGTGGCTAGGTCGCAGTTGTAAGGTTCAAATAATCACATGTGTATGATATGTTAAAATGACATGATATTATAAAATAAACAGGCCCCTGGTTATTTTACCATTCAACCTAGATACAACCATTTTATTTCTCCTGACAGTAGCAAACAGGCAGGAGGATGAACTGGCAATCACTTAAAGGCGTCCTGGGAATATCTAGCTACACTCTCTGATAGTTTGGGAGACAGTGCCTCACTAGATTACGAGTGGGTAAGCCAGTTCTCAACTAAAGATACATAGGTACATATATTTTACTTAGCCTTTTGAAGTAGCAAAGTGAACAGGGATCTTTTTGTAAATACAGTCCGGTTCCTTGTACAATACATGTAAGCAAGAATAAATAAATTATGAATTCTATTCTCTTGCAGCTGCACGCACTAGAAATAAATGTGATACCAGAAAACGTGTACGTGTAGTAGGCACTCTCTTGCCAGGCACGCTATTGGCTTGCTCACACACCGTAGAGTAGTAGACATCCGCTCTCGCTCGCAGCTCGCACGTGACTGTCCACCCCATCCCACTACCCGTATGCCGTATGTTCAAGACAACATCCAACTATCATAGATAGAAGGTTAAACAAACTCTACAGTACGACTTGGCGAAATGTCTCTATTATTATGTCTATTAGTAATACAGTAAATACTTGCCGCTTTACGACTCGTGTCTGCTTTTTTACAAGCTTGCGCTTGAGCACTATCTCACTAATGTTATGTTATGATGCGGTCTATGATGGAACACTCTTACGTTAAAGTAACCTATTGACTATCCTGTTATAAAAGGGCTGAAGGGATTGGATCGCAACGCAACGAAATTAGAGAACTGTGAAATATATCTAGCTGAATCGTAATTAAATCTAGCAAAAGCTTCTAAACTATGCAGACTACACTTAAGCTAGATACAGTGATAGGTGGGGTGCAAAGCGAATAGGGATTTGAATAGTAGGTATAGAGCCCGTTTGATGTGCAAAGGAGGTTTTACTGGATGTACCATTATTTGTTGGATGGGGCAGCTCCACTGCATAGCCTTGGATTTTACGGTACTCAGTTTCTCGTGAATTTTACCAAAATACGTCATCAAAGATGTAAAAGACCGTAAGAAATGGATGAAAGTTAATCAAGCTGCTTGGATAGCTGACACTAGCAGAAGCCGAGACGATAGCATGGATGAAGAACAAAATGTGTAACAATACCTTGATACAAATATAGTAAATATAATTCAATGGATAGAAAACACGTAAGCATAGGAACTGAATACTCTAATAATATCTTGCTACTAGCTGCGCCCCGCTGCTTTGCCCGCGTGCAAACATTGCCACTCCCCGTTCACCCCCTAGGGATGGAATTTCAAAAATCCTTCCATAGTCCACCTCTGGGATGCTCAAGGAATATTCTATAGGTCCACCGGTGCGCGTCCGTTGTCTGTTAGTCAGTAAGTATGTCACGGAAAAAGAGGTGAGGATACGTGGAAATATGGTGATCCAAGGCGGATTTCTATAATTTTAATCAAGACCTCACGATAGAGAAGTTTAATATTTTTTTCGTGTGTATACTTACGACAGTGATAACTTACGGCATTGAAAAAAGTAACTATTGGTTAACTATTGGTTATTGTTTCATTTCAAGTTGGTTCATAAGCTCAAAGTCATTCGACGACTTAGGGAGAATGTAATGCTTGGTATCTCTTTGCGAGATAAATCCAAAATATAGATATCTGCATAATAACTTAACTAATGCTTATGAGAAATATTTCTCAGAATAACCAAACCTTAATTTAAAAATAAACGGTCTGGAAAACTCGGAAAACTCGGTGTGACCTACATTTTTACATAAAAAATTACACGCGGCGTTAGACGTTGAAATGCTTTGAGAACCTCCAAAAGTCTAAAGATAATAACATGTATTTGTGTCTGTTATTAAGAAGGCCTAGGACTAGGATGACCAGTTCTTTTAAAACTACTAGCGACCCGCCCCGGCTTCGCGCGGGTTGCTAAGGGTTTCTCTAAATATTTCTTTGTACAAAACGTAACATTGACCACTTGCGGCCGGCCCGCACCCGCCCCGCATCTTTGCAGATTACACCACAGAATAAAGTAATAGTAGATCCGCGTCACGCAGAATACATTTAAACCCGTTCATCAAAAACATCGTGACAACTTTCAAAGGACTCGTCAAAAACGAATGGAGTAAAAGGCAAAACTAATCTACATGATTGAAATTGAACAAGCAGCGAATGTAGATTCAAAATCGAATTTTAAAACAACGTTTTATTTTTAGTATTCATTTTCCTCGATTTGTGAGTTACCCTGAATGTTTTAACTGGATAGCGAATCGGGAAGTGATCGAAATTTGAGTTGCAATATTCCACCCGGAACGACAGACCGACAAACAAGAAAGTGACTCAATAAAAACGTGTAATAAAAGATACACTAAAAACCACTAAAAACAGCCGTCCCGGCGGCTGTTTTTTTCGACTTAGTTGAGAAATTCGCTCCAGATCATTACTAATTATTATGGGTCTAGATGGACTATATAAATGCACACAAAACAATTATTACTAATAAAATTACACTTTAAAACCTTCCACGTGAATCAACCTACATCTAATGAAAACCGGAACAAAATCGGTTCAATATTTTCTACACTAATATTATAACGAGAAAGTATTTGATTATTTGTATGTTTGTATGTGTGATATACAAACATACATATAATCAAAAATTTGTAAAGGATGAACTAAAAAAAAAACGGTTTAAAAAATTCTTTCACTTATTGAAAGCTATTATCAGCGAGTGACATGGCATGTGTATATTATTTTTCAAAAAATTAGAGATCCCTACGAGAATTGCAATAATGTAACCCGATGTAGCCTTTATCTACACTCATATACTAAATCCAAATTTAAAAATTGTGGCATAATGACATGTGGCATATTGCACTTTTTTTTAACTAAACGGTGTTATAATATATATTTTTTCCCATAAAAGCACTGGTTTGGCTCCGTCGTCGTTGTGTTTTCGCCAATTATTATCTATGGCAGCGCGTGCTAGACCGTATGCGCGCGAATTGGCTGTGAATTTGATTTTGGCGCCATAATTTACTTTATATTAGTACCTAACCAATTTAATGTGTTTTTGTTGATAAAAAGTTTTATCCTGATTAAAAATTTGCGACAGCAGTGTTAGTGAGGAGAATGAGACTCCACCTGACATCACGGAAACAGCAACGAACATGACGAAAGAGCTTTTACCAGTAAAATCAAGAAAATATTACGACAAATATATTTTTCTTAAAAGTAAGTTCCTATTGCATGAGTGTAGAGATAAACTAGTGTATGAAATGGAACATAACTAGGTATTAAAACACTCGAGTGATACTATTAAAAAACTTGCCTACGTTTCGTTTTTTAAACTCACTCTCGTGTTTTAATAGCCCTCATTTGCAACCGTTTCATAAACTACTATTATTTGGCGTAAACTGCGAAAAATATTGATGATACATAAAATAATGTACTACATTGTACATAGTACTCATCATTACCCACAAAAAAAGCCTACGAGGTGGACACTATATGTCTAAATAAAATAGTTAAGTCACAATAACCGTTTTTTGTTCAAATTAGTCAATCGAAACACGGGTAGAATCTTGTATAAATGTCTAAGGAAATATTTAGGGAAACCCTTAGCTACCCGTGCGATATTTATGGACAGACAGACGCTTTCGGTGACTTTCTTTTATATTGTAGTGATGATAGAGATAACCAATGGAGCAGAGGTCAGCTGCTACCTTGAATCTACTAACCAATATCGCGGTGCACTATCTCCGGAATTGAATTCGCCCATAGCCTTGTAATACCGCTATTCTATGCCACGAACGGTACCTCTCATTTGTAACGCAGATGCCGGCTTGCGGTTGCCGCCGATCATAGCCATCACAGGCTATCTCTGCCCATGATGGCTTATAGTTGCCGCAAATGATCCAACTGTTATCTGGAGTTATTGGATAGGGTTACGTGCTTATGGTTTCGTATCTAAGAGTATGTTGAGATCATTGAATTAGATTTTATAGAGATCACGCTATTATTTATATGAATATATGCTGGTTATCTTAGGACATTACTTTGTCAAGAGTGTATAATTATGTTTACTGTAATATTACATTTTCTCGTCCAAAATTCCTCAGATTCTAAAGACGCAAAAGTCTGTAAATAATGTGTGTTGACTGACAGCGATGATTTTACGGCATTGTTGGCCTTATTTTACTCAACCGGCTATACAGAGAGTTATCTGCGTTTGGGATCTTTTTCCGGGATCAAATTCGAAATGAGGAAAAATAAAGTCGAATTGAGAAACCTTCCTTTGGAAGTCGATTAAAAATAGCATCACTTTGAACATTTTCCCTAAAACGTTCAGCCCAGGCTAAATCAGGCAACACCACGAAATTGAATCTATCTACTAAGCGCACCCCATCGACCCATCTTTCGTGGAACATATTAGGAGCGCCCTTTTGTCCTCGTTTTTGCACATACATTATAGCTAATGTATAGGAAGGTATACCTACTTTCAGCCTGACATTTTTTAGGGAAGTGGTTTACTATTTTTAAAGGTTCCTTGACTGATCTGAAATCTAAAATGTTATTTGAAATGACAGCTAGCCGCAAGAGATGCACTAGTGCTATATTGAATCCCTTGCTATCCATCGATTTAACTAAAACTGATAAGATAAGGTACCAGCTCCTCGGGCGTGGACCGCATAAATTAGGTGCAACGCACACAATAGGCCTTCCTTTTCCTTAATCACAACCAGAGGACGTTTGTGTAGCACGTGTTAGCGGTGTCTCTCATTCGCAATTCAGTCTAGTTTACTTCAATCCGTACTATCATGAAAGATGGCGACAAAAACACGAATAGTTCAATATTCGCTTGTTTGCAGTGGGCATTTTTTCGTTTCATACACAGGAACTCAGTAGTAAGAAGATATCTAGTTTACACGTACGAGAATTTGCCACAGTACAATATAAAAAATTGCTCAGATTCGCCTATTTACTGCTACCGTAACTCAAAAACTAATAGAGCTAGAGATTCAAGAATTTGCCACAGTATGTAACTGTTTGGCATTAAAAAGACATTTTCGTGAAAAGTGCAGTTTCGTGAGTTTGCCATACCGGTGACGACGTGCCGCCCACCTATTTCGTTTCGACTAGCATTTCTGTAATCGTATTAACTTCTAAAAAAAAAAAACACCAGTAATCGTAATTCAAAATCTTTGGCAGCAACGCTCGTGGTGCTTTTTGCCCGACTTATTATTATTTCGTTTCCACGGCAACATGTCATTCATTTTTATATTTCGATACCTTGAATTACATTATTGCAATTTTCGATTTTCAATTTTCAATTTTTTAATCGGTTGTATATTTTATGAGTTTATTCATTAAAACAAGCAAACATAAAAACAAATCTTCCCTCTTTATAATGTTCATGAAGTATGCAGTATATCCGGCATATATAATTATTATTTAAACCAAAGATTTTGCGCCAACATTCCCTAAATAGAATTTTGAACGCCACATTATACATTACACGAATATTCTCAATTTCAAATACGGTTTATCGATAACTACATTTGTAATTCGAATCGCGAACGCAACACGGATTCCGTGGCGAATATAGCAAATATCGAATGTGAAATATCGAAATTTAAATCATATATGATATCGGTACATGTCCCGCGCACATATTAAAAGTTATTACGGCAAATTTTCACGCTCCTCGCGAATCATAAAAAAGTTTTTTCTCTGGCGTTATTGGCAATACTTTTAGAAATATAAGGCGCAACTTTCGGACAATTCCTAATATTAGTTTTGTAAGTCTGCTGCGAGTGGGTGAAGATTAGGATAAGCGAAATAAAACTAGTTTTCTAATACTAAAGCACTTAGAAGTGGATTTCTTGAGTGCTTGACTTCAAAATAATTTGATGTCGTTCGGAGCAGAAAAATGTTATTTTATCACTAGACTTGCACTTGTATTATTGTGCAATTGAGAGATGAATTGTGCAGGTCACTTACTTGTTGGTAAGCACAACTCGTCTTCTGAAGACTTCGGTATAGTCAGGAAGTTAACTTATAGTCAACACGAAAGAAAGGTTTTTTTCTAAAATGGCTTCCGAACGTTTCTTCCCCTATGTTCCCAATTCGTTTCATTTGACGACGGTTAAATTTCCTAACCTCATGAAAGTGTTTAGGTTGCTCGGAGGCTTGTGAGATTATGTGGAGTGGGGAATGAGGGGGGAATGGGGGGTAATTGAGGGAAGTATAAAAGGCGCAATGCATGTTTTATTATCACAATTGAACGAGGCAAGACGCCGAACAGGCGTCTGGGTCATGCTTTATTGAAGATTTCCAATAGCTAGTTTCAAATCAGCATATTATGCAATGGGTATCCATTTTAGCGTATCGGGAACATGAATTATTCCTATTAAGACTGAGTGCTACCTCGCTAACAATTTAAGGCTTCCGTTCGAGTTCGGTCTGTGACTAGAATTATGGCTAGGCGACGTGATGGCAGGTGGAGTTAAAACACATACACACGATACTACGTCTCATCGTGGCGTCGCACTTTGCGACGTCGTGTCACGACACGATGTGTCGTGGAAATCTTCGAAAAAATCACGACGCGACGTCACAGAATAAATAATAGGCGACGTCGCAACGTGCCACGATGCACGATACGTCGTGTCGTGAAAACTGACGTTGCAGTCTTTTTACACAGAGGTTTTTTAAAATTAACAAAACATCGTGTTTTATACTGAAAAAAAAACCAGTTTTAAAACAGTTTTTCTTAACTGTTATTTAAATAATGTTTTAATAGTAGTTTATGAAACGGTTGCATAAAGAGAGCTATTAAAACACGAGAGTGAGTTTAAATAACAAGCTGTGTAGGCGAGTTTTTAAATAGTATCACTCGTGTGTTTTAATACCTAGTTATGTGCCGTTTCATACACTACTTTAACTACACTCATGCAACAGGTTCCAGTACTGAATATAACGTCGACTAAGCTTTAGCCATACAGTGCTTCTACGGGAATTAGTATTACGTAATAAGTCAATCTAGAAATTACTAAAGAATAAATATTATTACGAAAACTAACGTGGTTTTCAAACATTTAAAAGGCAAAAACGAGAGTTACTCACGTACGTGCGAGGACACGTTCGCGAGCGTTCCGCACTCACTTTGAGAAAGATTTCCGGATGTGGTTGAAACTTTAGTTGGGATAAATACAAATTTAAATTCAAATATTTATTGCATTCTATACGTTTTAATTAGATGTTATAATCCGACTAATATAGTGAATAACTCCCAATTTTTTATTAAAAGCTTTTATTTAACTTCACTTGTCTATCAAAGTATGTATCTATGTATTTTGTCTGTCCTGGAATCTTGCAATAAAAATATCGAGCACTTCCCGATTAGATATCCGGCTGAAACTTTCAGGGCAGCTCACAAACCGACGACAAAGCAAAAAAAAGATAAAAAAAATTAAAAACAATAAAAAGTGAAAAGAGAATAAGTATTTAAATTCGCTTTAATACCATCTTGGGATACTACATACAATTCCTATATATATCTTCCTATATATTTCCTATTCGTGAACGGGTGCTGTTTGTAGGTACTGGTCCAGCCTAGCTCATGAACTATTTAGTAGACATCGTTATTATTTTCATCTTATTTTTTTTTGTTTTGGCACATCTCATTCACTTAAAAATTTGCCAATATTAGTTTGTTTTAATTTATTCTGTACAGAGACATTACAAAAACCCTGTAGTTTATCTATTCTCTAACGGGCGTATTTCCAAAGCACTGGTAGTGTCAAAAATCAGAAAGGTGTAAATCGGCACATGAAAAGGTATTATTTTTCCTTTCCAAGCTCAAGTATTGGTAATAAGTTTAATTTTTGATTCGTTTTAATTGAAATATTATACCTTTCCTTGCTCAGGAGACATGTAATAATTACACTAAATATTTAACTTGTAAAAGTGAAGTTATTTTTCCTCCTTAAAATAATTATTCAAAGAAAAAAAAAAGTTTCTTAAATTTATTTATACATTTTGAATCACCTACTTAGTAGCAAATTGAAATCGATACTATACATAATTTATTAATTAGAAACTCATTTTTATCAAACCGGTAAAATAAAAAATCACAATATATCCAATGGAATATAATTATAAAACCTGTACAAATCAACTAAATATTTTAATATTTATTACATAGATAATGTCAACACATTTATTAACTAAAATATGAATAATATGCCGACGAAATTATAAATTCGTATCACAGACTAAATACCAGGTAGATGCGATCCATCGTTCAACACGCAGGCAAAAAGATGGAGACAACAACGTCGTAGAATAATATTATAATAAATATACTATATTTTATTCATATTGTCTCTGTCGGCAACTTATTATAAATGATCAGAATTCTAGTTTTTATAGCTGCGATTAAATGATTTCTACTGGGGCTCTATATAGAAAGAAACAGTAAGGGTAGTCTTGTCTTAAAATTCAACATATGCAAAAGCAAAATGTTTTACCCGCAATAATAATTCAATATCAGCAGTCTCTTAAGTCTCACGGTTTAGGTAGGCAAGGTTTAGGTCTCACGGTTTAGGTAGGATTGGGCGAGGCCATCGCTGCCAATACTGGCATTCGTCCGGATCGTCCAAGACATTACGAGGGCGTCTAGCCTACGGAGGGCTGTCGTGTCTGTCGTGTAGGAGGTGCCCATGTATGTATGCTCTAATCTCAGTAAAAATAATCATAAGATTCCGAACCGAAGATGTTTAGCTTATATCTGGATTTACAAATTGAAAACTTGAAAAAAAAACGAAAATGTTCTTGTTGGTTCTTCAGCTTCTTGAGGTTGTATTTGAATCGGTTCAATTTTTAAGTAACATCCTTACTGCTATTATACTTCTTGTTACTGGGAGCAAATAAAGAAAGATTTGAACAAAGCGCAGGCCTTGAGAAATCTCGAAGGGTCTACAGAAAAACATTCGATGTTATAATTGGTAAGTTTGGGATGCTCTATCAGAGAGGCTATAGCAAAGCGAGTATCTACTAACATGGTAACATGTCGTATATACAGGCTTATCTTTAAAATAAGTATAATTTAAAATATACATTAAAATAAAAGCTTTTAAGAGCTTCTTTTTTTAGTGACTGTCACATTTATGTGTTTTTTTAATTACATTGTCACTTTTTACGTTTTTTCTCCACTTTTATCATTTTGAAGTATTTTTAATTGCTTTTTCATCGGTTTGTGAGCTACCCTGAAAGTTTCAGCCAGATAGCTAATCGGGAAGTGCTCGAAATTTGAATTGCAAGATTCAACGACAGACAGAAATACCTACATAGACACACACATATAAGTGAAGTTAAAAAAAAAAGCTTTTAATATTTGTAAAAAGTTAATTTTGGAGTAGTTACCTAGATTTTAAAGGTGATGTTCTAGTGTTTATTTTGCATTCTTTATTGTAAAAACATTTTTGCAGGCAAAAACACGGGCATACTTAACTCTTAAGTGACCGGCGAACCCAGATTTGCCCATACATACGTAATTCCAAAATCATAAATGTAATTAAATATATAAAATATAAAAATATATATTCGGGACAATTCCACACCAATTACCTAGCCTAGTATAGCCTACAGGATATCTTAGTTAGTTTTTTAGTTTGCTAGGATACCCTATATTAATAATAATATATAGTAAAAGTAATATGGGCACTAGATAACGGATAAACATACATAAATACGAATATCAACATCCATGACTCGGAAACAAACATTTCTGCTCATCACACAAATGATTGCACCTTGCACGATTCGAACCCGCGACCGTTTGATTTCGTTCCTAGGAAAACTAGCCACTTGACCAACCGGCCGTCAAGCCGTAAATGACGTAATTGGAACATATTTCCACCATATTATGATACTTACTAGCTTTCGACTTCGTCCGCGCGGACTACACTTCATCGCGAAAAAAGCAACCTATGTTCATCTACGATATTAAAAATCAATGCCAAAGGTATAGCACTAACGCTCTTGATGTTTTTTGACAGACTTGCCATTATTACGTTTCCATGGCAACCTGTATTTCCGTTCCTTACGGCAAGTAATCAACCTTTTTTAAGTTTTCCCGTAGCTACTTAACATTTTCCAGGATAAAAGTATCCTATGTTGGTTTCTATACTGTACAGTACCAATTTACAAAGTTTCATCAAAATCGGATCAGCCATTTGGTGTGAAAGCTCCCCAAACAAACAAACAGACATATTTTTTTTTATATGGGTGTGGATTATTCGGATTAGGATAGTATTTATCTTGATTCACAACTGTGTGTTTTCAAATACTTACCTAATTATTATTATTCCAATACACCCCGCTGTAATGTTAATGAAGCTAATAAATAGTGATAGTTCCTAGATTGTGTTAATAAGCTGACTAGCTTTCCCGCCCGCGACTTCGTCCGCGCGCACTCCTGTATATCGCGAAAAAAACATCCTATGTTCTTCTAGGATATTAATAACCCAAAAGTAGGTACTTATAGCACCCATTCTCTTGATGTATTTTGACATACTTGTTATTTCGTTTCCGTGGCAACCGTTTCTTACAGCGAGTAGTCAGCATTTTCCCAGTTTTCCCGTGGAAACTTGAAATTTTCTGGGATAAAAAGTATTTCTATGTTTTATTCCAGGGTACAAGCTATCTCCATTCCAAATTTCATCAAATTCCAAACAACCATTATCACGTGAAAGCACCCCAAACAAACAAACAAACAGACAACGTTTCACTTTTATATTTTGGTATGGATAAGCTATGTTAGTATTAGTATTGACACGCCTGCCCGGCATAAAATGAACTTATGCCAATAAGTTATATACTGTTGGAATGTGCTCATCAAGGCCTTCAATTTGATACCCATGTTGTAAAATTCAGTTTTTTTTTGTTTTTGATCACTGAGCCATACTGCAGCAGCCACAATGATTTAAAAAAACTATGTTACTCGGGGGGGATGTAAGGATTCTAACGATATCCCATACGTCTATATCTGTTCAGGCATTTAAAAGTTATGGTGGAATAAAGAAACTCACATACATACATACATACATACATACATATAAACATAGATAGATAGATAGATAGATAGATAAACGCTCTATTGCACACCACATAAATCATACACAAGAATAAACATTTAACTTAAATAGTGTCCAATGGGCGGTCTTATCGCTTAAAGCGATTTCTTCCAGACAACCGTTGTATGGAGAGGAATACATTTAATTGTCATGGACGGTGGTGCTCAATAATAAACAAAAATAAATAAACCTAAAAGGTACATGAACTTAAACAACTAATCTAGTTCTAATTTAAACAACAACTACACATACATACAAACATACATACAAACATACATACAAACATACATACAAACATACAAACATACATGAATCCTAAAAACATTTAACTCCTTTTTTTTGGGCAGTCGTGTAAAAATACTAGATTAATGTGTTTTCTGTTTATTTTAGGGGCATGCTGTCGCGCACATCTCTACATTTTATAGCATCTGGAATGCTTTGCTCTCCCTACAAAACAGGCCCAAAATCTTGGCAGGTCGTCCTTTTACCTACATTAGAAGGGAAAACATTCTGCCCTGCTCCCTCATAAAATATGGAAGAATTAATTAAAATGATCGTAGACATTTCTGATGATGATAACATACATTCTTGAATGGAGCTGTTTTTAGAGCTCGGCTTAGACCCTGTTAATTATTTAGCGATGGTTTGATAAGGTGGAAAGGTAAGGAATGTCAGTGGAGAATGGTAGCAGCATTCAGACAAATCTATGGGCATCAGTTATTAATTAATTAGTAAGTATGTTAGTTTTTTAATTGGATACATTTTTGTGGACGTGTAGATGTTCAATGGGAATTTTATATACAACTAGCTGCGCCCTGCGGCCTTACCCGCGTGTACAATTCTGATGGATGGTGAAGATGATTATAATGACAAAAAATACAGTAACATTAAAAAGGTTTGATACCTACCAGTAAATAGACCAAAAAGTCTGTATGTACAAGTTTGAATGTACATATTAAAATGCCGTGTCCGTTTCCCTCCCGATGTGTGTGTTGAATTTGAGTGCCCGAGTAGCCAGATATTTTGAGAATCTGTCGATTTGCTAAATAGATGTTCTGCTATACAGCCCATCTGATAGACGTTTTGCTACATGGGCATTTTGCTAATTAGACTTACTGCTCAAAACTCAACCTCAGCAAGCTCTGTTTCTACAGAGTTACAGAATCATCATTATCATCATCATCAGCCTATACTTGTCCACTGCTGGATGTAAGCCTCTCTTAATGCACGCCACTGAGCTAGCTCTCCAGCTCTCTGCAGCCAGTTTCTGCCAGTCGGTTTTCGCATGTCGTCACTCCACCTGGCCACAAGGCGTATACTACGTTTGCCCAAACGTGGTCTCCACTTGAGAACTCCTCTGCCCCAATGTCTGTTCTGAGTTAAGAATGGGAAACTTCTAAAGAGAAGTAAGAAGAGGCCTGAAGGGAGGCTATGCTTCAACATTAACAATAGGCGACGATGACCGCTTCTATCAGACGGGAAAATTGTAGCAAGCTATTTATTTATTTATTCTTTAGCACATAAATACAATGTACTAGGAGGAATTATTGCTTAGCAGTATTTTGTACCAGTAAACCTGGACGTGCAAGAAAAATGGTAGCGGTGCAGTAAAAAAAATAACGTAAAGTGATTAGAAACAAGATTTTACAAACAGAATTAATACAATATCTACGCTACAAACAGATACAATACATGGGGGTCCTATTCGGCCCTCGCAAGGTAAATGTCGATTGCGTCGCCGTGCCCTGCGGCTTTCTGTAGGTTATTCATCAGCAGTGGTACACTTGCGCATACTTGCGTCATTTTCCAACATAAGCGCATATTCAGCTAATGGACGGCAAAAAATAACCATCGGTTCTTCTCGGTTGGTTAATACCGAAAATAAACTCTATATATTTATTTTTTATTTTACATTTAGCAACTCACTTAATGAAAATTTAAGATTACTTCCAGGATGGCACTTACTTCCGTGACTTTGATTATCAGCATCATCGTTACAGCCACACACAATTCATAAACTGCTGGCTATTTAATGTTTACTACACTTTTCAATCGCATTGCGGTAGCATCCATGTCATTATCACAACTTAGGATATCTCTATCGTGACGCCGCCAGATGCTATAAGATGACTTCATATCAAAACAAACCTTTTCAATATTTCCATTCAAATTTTCGCCTTTATCCAACAAGAAATTCAGCTAGTTGCGGCTTGCGATGTGGCGAATAATCACAAGTGCGCGTCGAGCCTTACTCCACGCCGTAATTATGTACGAGCTACGGGATTTTGTTTGATGCCGCATCCCGGCCCGTGGTATTAGAGGCTATGGGACGACTAATTGGCTACTGCGGGCGACGCAACGCCAACGTTGTGACTATGCAATTAATACAATCGATTTTCGGACACTGTGCGGGTCTTTATAATTATCTTTCAGGTTTTCTTTCAACTGATTGTGTTTTTTGATTATTTATTAATCCTCCTCAGTCGTTCCCTCATTGTTTAGGATCGTGACTCCTTCCAATTGCTTCCAGAATCTTCCTCCACCTGCTCCGATCTTCGGCTTTGTGGAGTGCTATATTGATTGGTGTTGTGACACCAACGTTTCGGGCTTCGGCGTCTTGGTCTTTTGCCTTCAATCTTGCCCGTCAATTAGCCTTTCCATTAGGTTATCGGCGTCTCTACGGGCTATGCGACCGAAATATTGCAGCACCCGGTTCAGGCAGATTGACGACAGTCATTGTTGTCGCTCAAGTTTGAGTTCATTTAGGATCGAAACATTAGTTCTAAGAGCTGACCAAAGAAATCTAAGCAGACGTCGCCAGCACCACATTTCAAACGCGTCAATCCCTTTGCCTGTCAGCAGCTTTTAAGGTCCTAGCTTCCAAGCCATAAAGAAAGATGGAAAAAACAAGCGTGGGGACAATGTGTATATTAGTCCTCCTACTGATGTTACTGTCTCTCCATCCATCCATGTCTCATGATCCAACTAAGCTTGCTAAGCTTAGTTGGATCATAGCTGTTTTTGGTATGCCTATTCGTCGTCGAATTTCAGGTTCGAAGTTGCCCCTGTTGTTCATTAGGGAACCAAGGTAAGTAAAATCCTCTACAGTTTCGTACTGTTTTAATGCATCAAAGCGCTGAATCGACTCGAAACGGTCGACTACCATGAGCTTGGTCTTCTTTAACATTTCTTTGCTGACACGTTCTAGACGATCCAAAATGTTTGCCATATCTGCTTCAGACGAAGCAAACAGGGTAGTGTCATCAGCATAACGAAGACACAAGATTTGAGATTTTAACTCCTCCAATTTTAAGACCACCATCCCAGCCATCCAATGCTTTGCGCATGAAATGTTCCCCATAGATGTTAAACAATATAGGGGAGATGACAAACCCTGCCGCACACCCTTCTGAAATTTGAAAGATCTTGATGTAGTGTTTCCCAGCTTTATGGTCCCGCAACCGGATTCATAATAAAGGGCTGATTCCACTGTTAGAAACCTAAAAGTGAGCAATTTACTGCATTTTGAGGAGCTATTCTGCTAATCACACAAAGATCCTCATAAGATCTTCATCAAATTTCTATGAGAACAACTTAAAGTTACTACATTTCAAATAAAAAATGAACCATCGAAATCGGATCCAGTAAGACGGAGACATTAATTAGCCCTTTTTTGCCCCATTTTGCAGGAAGTACCCCTCCAATCCCGCAGCAGCAGGAGACTGATGCGGGCTGATAATGATGATGACCCCCCCCCCCCCCCCCCCCCAAAAAAAAAAACGACAAAATATTCTAAAAATTCGTTTAACCTGTATACCAAGTTTCGTCTAGATCGGTTGAGAAATGCAACATGTGAGGAGAACAGAGATCCGGACATACGAAAGCATTTTTGCCCAAGCTGAAACGGAGACTCTTCGCGCTCGCTCAGTCAATTATGTGTTTGTTGTATTGAGTGGACTATATACAGTTAGTCTTAGTACATTAAAAACCCCACAACCAAACTGTTCGCTCACCCAAATGACTTGATCCGGTTTCAATCAGAATATCTGATGCGTCTGATCAGCTCCCTATTCAAAAGCGTGATTATTCACCCTCCGAAGACCCGGCACGGTATTAAACCGGCAGGTATGTGAGAAAAATTTGTCGATTTTCACCCCTATTACGAAGGGATGAGGTTGGAATTTAAAGAGAAGATAGTTAAAGAAAGGACAGTAGTTTGTTTGTAATTGTAGATTTTATATTATGGTTGCAATCTTCCGCCTGACATGATAACGTTTTGTAAGTATCAGCCAGGGCCATTATTCTCTATGAACAGTCACACGCGTAACGAGTCTCGCTGTGGAATCGTTCGGAAAAGTACGGAAATTCTCGAACATGCACAAACAATTCCACGCATATATCTTAACGCGGCGCGTTACGTGGCCGAGTGGCAATAGAGAATAATGGCCCTGTTCTATGTTCTCAATATTGATTACCTACCAAGATCAATAAAAAAGTTCTAATTAAGATTAGTACAGAAGTTTAAAAAAAAAAACGGCCTCTAAATTAACTACCGAATATGTGCAGTACTAATAAATATATGTTACTAGCTGCGCCTGGCGGTTTATGCCGCGTAGATTATGATGATGATGATGATGATGAAATGTAGCCTATGTGTTAATCCAGTATATAAGTTATCCTGGTACCTAATTTCAACAAAATCCGTTCAGCCGGATGAAATGTAGCCTATGTGTTAATCCAGTATATAAGTTATCCTGGTACCTAATTTCAACAAAATCCGTTCAGCCGTTTGAGCGTGAAGCGCTAATCGGTTTTCATGCATTTTATAACGTTTTGTATGGAGTTCTGCATCGCGCATACGTAGATTTCCGCTCGATACGAGAGTTTTCATTTTTAAAACTCTGAGCTCTGATTGGCCTGTTTACGACAGTGGCTACACTACCCTAATTCATACTAATTTAATTAATTAAGAAAATGCCGACAAAAAAGCCGCCTAAAATTTCAAGTCGCTTATCTTGAGAAAAATGAGCCCGAACACAGTTTATTAACACTTTGATAACGAGCAGTTCCCATGCATACTGTCACGTCTGTCTCTCCTGACTATAGGTACTACTCTGCCACTCAACAGGGCCCCAAGTCTACTAAAACAATTGTTCATAGATTGTTAATGAATTGTGGCCAAACGAAATTTTCGCTTTACCCCATTTACTTCAATGGTTTTTCATCTGCTGATAATTTTGACAATTGTTTTAAGTGTTACATACAACTACAGAAATTCATATTTTTTTGTCGGCTGTTGAAAACCCATTGAAGTAGAAGGTAAATGCGAAAATTTTGCGAAAATGTTTCATTAAAAATCACGAACAATTGATTTAGTAGACTTAGGGCATATATGCAATATTTTGGTGGCGTGCACCAAAATATTGCATTGTCATCGGATCTCTTTAGAAAAACAAAATTTCAACTTGATATACCAATTACCATAACCTATTGACCAATAGGAAGTTTAGTCGGTCTGCAAAATTTTGTCATACGACACCACTTAATCCATACCAATATATAAAAGTGAAACGTTGTCTGTTTGTTTGTTTGTTTGTTTGTTTGGGGAGCTTTCAGGCGATAGCGGCTGGACGGATTTTGATGAAATTTGGAATAGAGATAGCTTATGCCCTGTAATAAAACATAGGATACTTTTTATCCCGGAAAATTTGAAGTTTCTACGGGAAAATGAAAAATGTTGATTACTCGCTGTAAGGAACGAACGGGTGAAATGGAAACGAAATAACAAGTCTGTCAAAAAACATCATGAGCATTGGTGCTATATCTACTTTTGCATTGGTTTTTAATGTCGTAGAAGAACATAGGATGCTTTTTTTCGCGATAAACTGTAGTCCGCGCGAACAAATTCGCGGACGGGAAAGTTAGTAAATAATAATATCTACCTCGTACTTAAATACGAATTAAAATAAATAATTATAAAAAATCAAACAACACGACTGCGAACAAAACTAAAATGACGCAAACAAGGTTTAGATTTTTGATTTTGAAATATTAGATGCAGTCGGAGGCATGAAGTGTTAGCTCGCCAGGTTCTAGCTGATCCTGTTGCCTCCGACTGCATCATATTTCAAAATAAAAAATCTAAAGCTTGTTTGCCTATTTTAGTTTTGTTCGCAGCCGGGTTGAATGTTTTTATACGCTTTATATTAGCTTCACTTGTATGTTTGTATCCGACGCTATTTTGACCCACGTTAAACGGTCAGATTTCATTCAAATTTTGCACACCTGTCAAAGACCGATGACAATGCAATAATAAGGAAAAAAAACGCTCTTATAAATAAACCAAACTAAAAAGTAGAAAAAAAAATAGTTTAAAAAAACAAAAAAAAACACGCTTTATATAGAAAACCAAACTAAAAAATAGAAAATAAATTTTAATAATTTTGAATTAAGAATAGTGTTTGAACTTAAAAAAAAGCGTGGGGGTGCTTTTTAAGATATTATCGAAATGATAATCCTTCTTCTCATATCTATCAATGAAATATTTACAGTGTTGTATACACCTGTAATTGATTGGTTCACCTAATCTGTATGTACCCTTATCCTAAGCTAACTATTAATGTTTTGTGAATTGTTCGTTGGTGTGTCTAAATGAATAAATAAATAAATAACTATTGACCCATGCACCCCACTTTTTTTTTAAGTTGAAAAACTATTCTTAATTCAAAATAATTAAAATTTATTTTCTATTTTTTAGTTTGGTTTTCTATATAAAGCGTGTTTTTTAGTTTTTTTAAGCTATTATTTATTTTATAATAATTTAATTTAAACCTTTTTGATATACATTTATTCACGTTAATAAGACCTATTATGCAATTATATAAGAACTTTATCACAGCTTTATTTAAAGTAGTGAGAATGGTTGCTAACCAAATTTATATCGTTATAGATCCTAAATGGTTATTCGAAATGAAAAATTATAAGTGAAACCAAAAGTTGATTTTCAAATACCTATTCAATGTTACACTTGATATAGTGATATAATGTTGCTTTTGGTTGTCGCCATATTGAATTTTGATTAATGTCATGTCTTTAGTAGCACTCGCAAGATTAAGACAAAACGATTGACGTAAGAATTATTAAAATCGGTCCACGCGTTTGGTCTATATAGTGTCACATAGGAACAGACATCCATACATACATACATACATATTATATAGGCTGATAAACACATTACCGGGCCTTTGCGTTGCTCAGTCTGGTAAAAAAGATACGGACGAGCGCAGCTAGTGTTTTTTTTTTTGCATCTATAACAAAATATCAAAAAGCAAAAACTTACTTCATCTCATTTTTTGCTAAAATATTAAAATCTGCTAAATAACTCATATCCATCCAAATCCCAGCCTATGCAAATACGTTCATTAGAAGCACTCCAACCCTCTCACGGAGGGCGGCTACCCTTCAACGTTGTGATTTCTGATCCTTGTAACACTGAGCGTTATTACGTACCTATGAAAGTGACATCTTATTAAGTGATCCGCTCGAAACCCTGTACTCATCACAAAGTCTACTTTTGTCGATGCTTGTTTGTCATATGAGGTAGTGCTGGCCTCTGGTGTCAGATATTGTCAAGTCACCGGAGGGCCTAAAATCCGGAACTTGAATATAACACGGAGCTATGGAAATCCGCGTATGTCTTAGAAAAGTCATTGGTGCGGAGCCGATGGCCAAAACCAGTGCCGTACTAAGCTAACATACACTAGTTCACCGTTCAATTAACATCGTTCAAGTTTTATTAATTGTTACCAATCTTGTTGTACGGCTGCGAAACTAGCACTCTCAAGGAACATAACCACAATTTGATTCCCCCAAGCCAATATAATTATCATTGCCCCAAACCCATTCCATCATCGGACTACTAGACGTACTGCGACGCGCCACCGTTTAATGGTTAATATTCCTTTCGAACCATAGAGTTCAAAAACTAAAACCCGACTATGGTCGGGTAAAATTAGCCTATGGCACTCTTGCGATGAAAACGAATCAATTGATACATATCTTGTGAAAACAGGACCAAGTTTTTAGTTTGAACGCGTAACCTTTCCTTTGCTTCGCAGTAGACAGGAAATAAAGCCTGTGACACTCTATACCTGAAGACGAATCGATTGACACCTCGCTTGTCAAAATCTGACCAATAGAAGCGACGCTATATGTTGGAACATCCGCACAGATACATACATACAAAGACTGTTAACTTCATTAATAATTAAAAATTGACTAGATACAACTACAGGTAAACACGCTCATTACACACAGCTACATTCCCACCGTTGAGCTTTATTTGCATCAACAACAACGATAGAGAGATATACGCAGACTGTTGCGCGAATGAGTCACTGCTAACAAGTTTTACAAAAACGCCGATTGTGACTAATGCCAAAGATGGCCAATTTTGTGCATTGTAACTAATTTGTTATCTGGTACCTAATCTTCCCAGTTTTAATTAGATCTATGTTAGCGTTTCGCTTCCATATTTTTATCATGTGAACATCTTGCCGCAGTCTGTTTCCCTGTTGTTATAGCCTGGCGTCTTCAAGTCACGACTGAATAAGTTACTTCTTGTTTTAAGCGTTTCCATCGTCGACCGCATCGTAACTTAACATCAGATGACATCAAGGAAAACCCTATTTATACCTCTGTGACAGTACCGTGACATATAATCATACCTATTGTTTGATTGACGTCTAAGCCGGTGGGCCTGGAGATTTGTTTGGAGAAAATTTCCGTGGGGATAAAAAAACGGAACCTTTCTCATTTATGTTTTGTATGTGATACCTTAATTTTAATATTCGAAACGATAGTTATATATTTTACGAAGCTCAAGAACAATCTATTGGTATTTCTTTGAATATATTTTTAAATAATATGATACAATGATAAAAGAAATATTTGCGAAAACAAATATTTTGCTTCTAGTAAACGCGGTTCGTTTAAATATGGGTTTCGTTTTGTCTGGTTTTGTAGAAATTAAATGTCAAATATTGTTCAATAAAATACCTATCTCGATGAGGCTTCTGTGAAATATTTATATTGTTTGAAATCGGCGATTGTTTATTTAACTTTCATCAATCAAAACGTAATCAGTGTGTTTAATCAGCGATGTTAAAATGTGTCATTCATTCTGTGTCATTGAGATAACGCCTGAATTATGACACAGTCACAGTATTGACAGTATACATAATTATTGTCCATATGTGTGTACTGTGAACTTAGAGAAACAACGCCAGTAAGCGTAGTTCAAAATCTTTTACTGTGATATATACCACTGAGAAGTGTTACTAATTGAAAATGTTGTTGTGGTCAATTGTCATACAATTTATCAAAATTTCAGGGTAATGCTATAAATAAAGTACATTTAAGGGTAAACATTCAACATGACCTCTTTAGACATGAATAATGGCATCGAGTCTTCCGACAAAGGCATCGCTCGCTGCACGAAGGTAGGTTATTGTGGGATTCAGTCCCATTCCCGACGAAGCGCTACTTTCAGCGTATCCACACTTTCATATTGTTCACCTGCGTGCGCTTTTTGATTTTCCAGACAAATCATTTTTCAGATTTTGCGTTTAATCAACGTTCAACAACCTTATTGATAAATTTTCGTTTTTTTTTTTGTCGTGTTGCAAACAAGAAATCAATCTTGCGTTCTGCCATATTTTGCCGCTCTGTCATTAATAATTTTAACGTTTAGGAGATTGGTAGATTGACAGATAACTTATATTGGTATACTTCAAGTGACGGACCCTAAGTATAACGGACGATATAATAAGAGCAGTTGTAACAAAATTGTCTGTTCATGAAGCTGTCAACGAATTTATTGCGCAGAAGAAATATATATAAAAATGTTATTCGATTTGTTAATCTCTTATAGATTGTTTATTTGTACCAAAGAGGTTTAATGACACTTACTGAAGTAAATTTAAATTGCTTCTGTAGTTGTTTAGAAACCGTTCAATTCAACCAAAGAGTTTAATAGTTGAATACACTTAATGTTATTCAATAGCACTTATTCAGTGACATTAACAAGGAACGTGTGACAATTATGTAAAACGTCACAATCGGCTTCCCTATTAAACAGTAAATCAACTAACAATACAATTTTACAACTGGTCACACATTAGTGAAATTTCCCTTAAGCAGGAAAAATAACTATAAATATCCGCTTCCTTATACAAAGAAACCAATAAATTAAAAAAACTTAAAGACCCTTTGTCTTCGACAACGTTGACAAAACGCTCCGTTTTCAAAAACTAATAATTACTGTTTTAATTTTAAACAAAAGAGGTCTGCTATTATGTTTTAGAGATTTTAAACACTTGTGCGCGACTGTACCAACCTTCTGAGAAGAGACTTGAATAGTAGAATGAAGGCTTTGTGTTTGTGGTGGAACTGTTTTGGAAATATATGGTCGGAGGATGAAACATTGTTGTCAATGAGATCTGTTTGTCTGTCTGTGTGGCGAATTCTACTGGCACAGAATAAGTAATATTTACTGCAGTAAAAGTTGTGCCAGAACTAACCATGGTATGTCATGGTATTGAACCACAGAATATGTATTAAAGTGTGGTTCAAATTAGGTTAGTAACTACTAGCCGTTATCACGGTAATTTACCGTGCCGTTGAAATGAAATAAATAAATTTATTTGCATGAATACAGGTTATATATATTTTAGTTATTAATATAGTTCAGGGATCTCTGTATTCGACTAGTGTGTCGTGCAAATGTTTTAAAATTACATTATATTAAATTATCAACATATTATATGAACAATAGATTTCATGCAATAAAAATTCAAATTAATTAATTGTTTATCAAAATGTCAAAGTAAAATACAATAAAAATGACAAAAATAAAATACAATAAAAATGTCAAAATAAAACAATCAAAAGAATATTATTATAAGTTAAGTACACATAAAAAATTAAAATATTAAATTAAATTTAAAATATTCGTCTATTGAATAAAAACAGCTGTAGACAGGTCTTAGATAGGACAAGTTCGTTTAAACGTAGATAGGTCTTACTTAGGTAGGTCAACTCTGTATAACGTAGACAGGTCTTAGATAGGACAAGTCCGTTTAAACGTAGATAGGTCTTACTTAGATAGGTCAACTCTGTATAACGTAGACAGGTGTTAGATAGGACAAGTCCGTTTAAACGTAGATAGGTCTTACTTAGATAGGTCAACTCTGTTTAAAAACAGAAGATCGATCTTAGATAGGTTAACTCTGTTTAAACCTAGTAATATGAAAGAAATATGACACCAAATAGTTTTCCCGATATGTGGTTTCCGCAAAAGAACTAAGGTTGCCGAGATAGCTTTCAGAATTGGCTAATTTAAGTGGCAATGGGCAGGCCGCATAGCTCTAAGAACCATTGGAGAAAGGTTCTCGAATGGCGAGTCAGGACCGGAAGATGGAATGAACCGGTGACCAGTAAAAATCGCGGGGAGGGGGAGTGCACTGGATGCACATAGCGAGCAACCGCTCTTTGTGGAGTTCTATTGGGAGACTATAATGGACTATATGGATATACTATGGAGTAGACGACTTCCGGCTGAGATGATGATGATGAAGATATCTGGTCAGCGATCCAAGGTAGAACGGGTAGAAAGTACAACGGGTCGGAGGATGATATGTAGGTAGAACATATTTCTCCCCTTCGTTTAGACACAAATATTCATTTAGTTCGAAAACGGAAGTGAAAATTGTGGACGCTATTGTACTCGCGACACAGAATAAATGCGACTCGTGGATACTTATGTGCGCGATTTTACGCGAACTTCAAAACTAGGATATGGTATAATCGTAAATTGTAAAAAATGTATACTTTTTAGACAATTAGTATATTATAAACTTTAGATTAATAAGTGATATTGTAAACAAAATTAAAACTCATAGAATTAATAAGTAATATTATAAACTTTAGATTAATTTGTATATATCGCAAAATATATGCTGTGATTTCTTAAAAAAAAAACGTGTCAAATTATTAATATTATCATAATTATATATACCAACATACCAAAGTACGTAATAAAAGACGCCATGGCCTCCTTGCATTTTCTTAAGCTACAAGATTGCTATTTGAGTAGGTATATTAACTTCTACACCAATATAGTAGAAAATGTACAAAATAAATATTAAGTTTTCAGCGCGATTAAGTCCCGTTTAAATATTTTACTAAAATGTACATAGTTGAGCAGAATGTTTAATTTCATTCCTATACTCCTATCGCTTAATGAAAGAGTATTATCTTTTTTTAATAAACATTATGCTAATGCGATCTCCTTCGTTCCATTCTTGCATCCTGGCAACATACCGTGGATAGTGGTTGTTGGAAATTCCCGGGTTAATAATTCCCCGGATTTTCTGGAAATTTCGCGTAGCTGCTATTATAGGTATCATAATATAGTTTAGTTTGATCGTGCTGTGCTTTAACTTAGATATTTTCAAACCAGTATCATATTTATTTTTGTGAACCCTTTGTCAGTTTCGCCTGATGTTAAAGTACGATATTTTTTAATAGTTTGTACTTTGTGTTTTGATAGGAAGGGTTGTGAGTACCTACTATTGACCGAATACCATCAGGAACAAAAGAGGCGACCGACAAAGTAAAAATGTATCTACTTATAGGATTTCCACTAGACTGAATATCCTTCAAACGCAAGACCCTAAACCTAAAGTTACCTACAAAAAACGGAGGAAGCATTTCTTAACAATAAACTAGGTATTATGAAACTGCACAATGCGTACAAACATACAGAAAGCTTTTAGTTAGACAAGAGAAAGAGGTATCCCATCACTCGATTGAATATAGAGATTGATACCAATAACATTTAAAGAAATGAGCTACGTGAGAAAAAGCCCGGCCAAGGACAAAAATCCCGCACGCGTCCCGTCCCTACCCCATAAATGCACTATACGGCCAGCTATCAGCCCCGGCAGCATATATTACACTCTACTTTTATAAAATCCCCCGTTTATTATTATTGATACGGAAATATTCCGTACGACTGGCGTATTTGCAGTCACATACGGGGTTGATTGACTTTTTCGGGATTTTTATATGTGACTAGTTTTCGCCTGTGACAAATCTCGGAAAAGATATATTTATATGTGTGTCTTATATTATGTCATTTATGACTTTTGAAAGACCTGGAAAATTAAATTGAAATCTTTAAAATTTTAGAAATTTCCCATTTGACATTTGATCGAAGATCGATGACTTTTTAAAAGATTGTTTTTAAAAGCACCAAAAGGTAGTTATAAAAAAACAAAAAAAAAAACAAGTGACCCTTTAATTCCTTATTTATAATTATAACCAACAATTTCAATCAACATTAGTTAGTTTATTGGGATTACTATATAGTTTAATGGGATTGCGCAACTTGTCTTGCCCTACTTTCAAGCCTTTTCAATCGATAGTTAGCAATTTACAGTTGTCACTTACGGATTAAGAAAATATATTATGAAAATCTCATAGCAATCTATAGCAATCGGATTAAGATAATACCGGCACTGTTTGTTTGTCTTATGAGGTAGTGGCCACCAGAGGCCAGCTCTGGTCAGAGTTTGTCAGGCCGCCCGAGCGCCTCTGACATGGCTTAACCACTGTTATTAATCAACAACAGCCGGAACCGACAGCTTAACGTGCCCTCCGAAGCACGGAGCGATGGAAAACCACACATAACTTAGAAAACTAAGGATATGTTCGAGCGCTAAGTTCGAAAATTTATGTCGAAGAGGTTCATTCATAATTTCAACCATACCTTATTTTTTTTTGTACCAATTGTAGTATGGTTTCTTTAGAAACTGTTATTTTTTGTTTTTTATTTATTACTTTTTTCACCTGTCACATACTTGATAATGATGAATGATAATATTATTATTATATTTATTTTATACTAACTTTCCCGCCCGCGACTTCATCCGCGCGGACTACTAAAACTAGCGACTATGACAAGACTTGTTATTTCGTTTCCATGGTAACCGTTCATTACAGCGAGTAATCAAAAATTTCCAGTTTTCCCGTGGAAACTTTCAATTTTCCGGGATAAAAGTATCCTATGTTTTATTCTATCTCCATTCTAAATTTCTTCAAAATCGTCCAGCCGTTATCGCGTGAAAGCTCTCCAAACAAACAAACAAACAAATAAACAAACAGACAACGTTTCACTTTTATATATTGGTATGGATGGATATTAGTGTATAACTTACAATGTTCTTATGTATATAGTTGTAGTTTTATTTATTCTTTCAATTTTATTCTATATACCTATTCCTAATCACTTTAAGTTATTTTTATTTTTTTACTGCACCGCTACTATTTTTCTTGCACGTCCAGGTTGACTGGCAAAAAATGCTACTTAGCATTAAGTCCTCCTTGTACATTGGTTTGTGTGCTAATGAATAAATAAATAAAAGTAATTTGGTCCTAGGATCGAAACAGGTGTCGTTGAATTATAAGTTACACTATTGAATCGTTAGGCTACAATCGCTCTAATCATTGCGGCACTGATAAATTTCGATCATACAAGACTGTTGTAGTTAGACAAAATAAATAGTTATTTTATTCTATGTCGAGTTTGTGAGAACTTACCTAAAACGATGTTAGATGAGACTTAGACGGACTTGAAAGCTGGTTTTCGTACGGGGGCTCAGATATTAAGTATGTATGAGTACGTAGTACTATTATTCTGTGGTATGAGTACATTGACTTGACAACGGCAATGTTATAAATATTTAAACGCAGACAGGTTCGATACGTGTAGGTATAATTTAGAATGAACATTTCCAATTCGAGGATTCAAACATTCAACTATTTGAAACACGCCACTGTTTCAACTCGCTCTAAGAAGTTGACTTCGTCACGAGACGACCGCGTTATTAGCACAGAATAAATAATTGAATTTATTAGTCATTGAATGAACTGAACGAACAGTTACATCAAGGTCCTCTTCTTTCTGGGGTAGTTCTAAATATTGTGCATACAATACAAGTGATACAAGTGTGTTTATGTTCACTTTATTAAACTTCCGGAAGTCCGCACAAAGGAAAATGAATATGTTGCAGCACGTGGCATCTTCTAGGTGGCTTTATTATTTCAGTGTGCCGTGAAATAAAACACTGGGAGCAGGGTTGCCCGCCAGCTGGCTGATGGATGAGAGATATCTTATTGGTACATATTTTTAAAACAAATATAGTGGTGCAAGAACTACTGTAAATGTAAGGTGAGGTGATGGCAGGTAGAGTAAATACTTGTTCGTGAAGGACAACCAAGAACTGGCAAGAGGAAGGTCGGACGTCCAGCGGCGCGATGGGTCGATGATCTAGTCAAGGTGGACGGAAAGACATGGATGAGGTTAACATCCGATCGAAAGGCGTGGCAATAGCGAAAGGCGGCATAAGCTTCAGTTGGTAGATAGATAGATAGATAAATTCTTTATTGCACACACCACAAACAAAATCAACAAAAAATAAAGGAACAATGGCAGAAAAAGTGTACAATGGGCGGCCTTATCGCTAAAAGAAAAAAAAATATAAACTAAAAAAAATATATGTAAAATATGTAAACAAGACATAAGTTCAAAAACTAAAACCCGAACCGACTGCAGTCGGGTAAAAATAAAATAGCCTATGACACTCTTTCGATGAAGACAAATAGACTGATACCACGCTTGAAAAATTTGGACCAAATTTTTAGTTTAAACACCCTTAGATTTCTTTGCCGTAGTCGGGTAAAAAATATAGCTGACACTCTATACCTGATGTCGAATCGATTGACACCTCGCTTGTCAAAATCGAACCAAGGGAGGGTCCCTTTGCTTTGTAGTCGGGTAACGACAATGATGATGATAATGTTTAAAAATGTTTTATCATTACTTTCTAAGACAGATTTCACCAGCCTGTGCAATATAAATGTATTGAAAATATTTACGATTATTTTCTAGACAATTGAGTGACGATACGAGCAGGTTGCTTGTTTTAACAATTGCAGTGCCACCCAGAACTATGCTTTCAAAATCTTGCACGTCACTGCACTGCGCTCGTCACCCTGAGACATGGTTTTTAAATTATGACCAGTAATTCAAACCAGAACACAGTAATGTTTGCACACTACTGCTTGGCGGTTGAATACCTGACAAAGCTGTGGTACTTCCCCAGGCAGACTCTTGCAGAAAAGACAAAATATATGTTTTTGATGTGATCTAACCAAAAAGGTTATAACGATGTCATTCGATCTAATCTACTAATGTCTGCTTATCTGATTTGGCAATTACTAAATATAAAAACGTGGGCCAGAATGGCGCCATTGCCTATGTACTATTACTTAATCTGCGGCTCAGCTAATGTCACGCGACCAGCGATCAGGCAGTAGAGATGTGGGGAAAGTGGTGGAGTTATTACAATGCAAGCGGTCATGTCATACTGGTTTGGCAGTAGAAGAGGTTTGATATGAAGAGAAGGATTATGGCTTTTTATTTATTTATTTATTTATTCGAACACCAACACGGTGCACACCAACACATTCACAATATTATACAATTGTTAATAAAAATAAAATCAAATGTCACTGTAATTAGAGGTGAGGACAACATGCAAGTACACAACAAAATAAATTGAAATTGAGCGAGTAACAACAAGTTAACTAAGACTAAAAATTAAAACTAAATCATTACATAAAAATTAAATTAAATAAAAAATGTTACAAATTAAAAAAGTGGTTAAATTTTTAAAACATATATAAACTTCAAAAAATTAAATAAATTAAGAAGTCAGATAGTCAGTCTTTATAAAACTGTGAATTTTGTCAACGAATATTTCGACATCCTTAGATTTAGAAATAATATTATATTGTCGCACCAACCTTGTCATGGGGGGCATTAAGACCAAGATTAGAGTGAGAACTAGAAACATGAAATAATTTGTATAGCGAAGCCCTAGGCAGTCTAAAAGGCGCACAAGGGATCTGCCAAAGCAGGCAACGAACATTGATGGAATACCGTCGGCGCCCGCTCCCTTAAAAAATACTGTTAAAAAGTTGCTAGTAAGTTCAGGTAGTGTGTTGTACTTTTTTAATAATTTTTCAATTGCAAAGGCCAGAGTCCCAGCTGTGGGACCATAATAGTCAAATTTATAAACACAACCTCATTTTCTTTGCCTCACACCCCTATACATATACCTCCGCAATATCTGTTATGAAAATGTTTGCTGTTTTCACTGAAAGGTGTTCTTTGAAACCCTCTAACAAAAGAGTACTTAATAAGCTGCAGGCAAAGCTAAGGACAAGGCATCGGTGGTTAGTAGTTTGTACTTACTTACTGTTTTACTTAGGTATGAGGTTCGTCGACGTGACATGCAGTTAAAGAGAAAAAAATAAGGAAAATTAAATTTAAAATAGATACCTAGCAATTTTTTTACAAAACTTACAAGAAATAGATTATAACCCTACAAAAAAAATGCCAAAATTTGATAATTCTTATATGAGAAACTGTTTGTGTTTTTACGATTTTACGAGTTTATAATTTCTTGTATACAAAAATAGATTCATAATTTATACTCAGTAAGATTGTGTTTACAAGTTTTGAATTAAATTGAAAACCCAATATGGCAATAAATTATTTAAATTCTGCGACGCACGACAAAAATACTAAATTGACTTGCACCCTGCACACCCCATCGTCTCTCAATTTCAACACTAAAATATTTCCGCATGTAGGTACTTCCGCAAAAAATCCTTGCACATGTCATCCGGGTTTAATTTTAAATTCAGAACACGATTTATAGCGACGTCGGACTTTTTGCTGTCAAAATTTAAGGGGAGTGTCAGAGACTCGGGAATTAGGGGTGTCCTTATACAAAACTCCATGGATGTGTTCTTAACTGGATTTCTTCTAACACGAATAACAACTTCTGTAGTCTAAAGGTGCCTTCACAGTGCAATTATTCACGAAAGAAAGTTATAAAATAAATTATTATAAAAAAACAAAAACCCGACTGCGAACCAAACTAAAAGAGGCAAACAAGCTTTAGATTTTTGATTTTGAAAAATATAAGATGCAGTCGGAGGCATGAGCTATTCTTCATTAGCTCGCCAGGTTCGAGCTGATCCCGTCAAAGGAGAAATCAAATGCATGATGCCTCCGACTGCATCTTATAGGTCTTTCAAAATCAATGTCATGTTTAATCATGCTAGAACTCGCAAGATTAAGACAAAACGATTGTATCGATTCGTATGAACTGTCAAAATCGGTCCACGCGTTTTGTCTATACAGTGCCACAAAGGATCAGACATACATACATAGGCTGATAAACACATTACCGGGCCTTTGCGTTGGTCAGTCTGGTAAAAATGTGTACGCAACATCTATGTTGGTAGGTAGCTTTTATTACAAGAACTAGCTGTGCCCGCTTGGGCATTTATTACAAGAACTAGCTGTGCCCGCTTGGGCATTTATTACAAGAACTATCTGTGCCCGCTTGGGCATTTTACTGGGCCAAAAGTAACCTTATTCCAGGATCAAAATTTTGTTCAGACGTGAAATAGTTTTTAGCGATTGCTCGGCTTCTACATCGTATCGAATTAGATATACAACAGTGCAAACGTATTAAAATCGGTTTAGTAGTTTTTACGTGATACGCGAATTAACATCCATCCAGACAGACAGATAGGCCTTTTTTACACGTCTGCCCAATTAAGGAGTTTTTAGGATTAATGTATGTATGTATGTGAGTTTCTTTATTCCACCATAACTTTTAAATGCCTGAACAGATTTAGACGAATGGGGTATCGTTAGAATCCTTACATCCCCCCGAGTAACATAGGCTACATACTGCTTTCAAAAAAATTCAATATGGCGTCAGCATTAGTTTCAAAGGCAACAAAAAAACTTCGAATTTTACAATATGGATATCAAATTGAAGGTGTTGATAAGCACATTCCAACAGTATATAATGTATTAGCATAAATTATTTTTTGGCAGGACAGGCGTGTTTTTTTTTAGCTTTTAAGCTAGTTATTTACATATTTTTTTTAATTATCTTTATTGTACAGACTTTTCCTTACTTACTGCTTCATTTATAAGTATAAAAGTAAAGATGTGGTTGTCACTTTAATAACATTTTGGGATTGATTCATTTGTTGACGACAGGTTGGCTGAATGGTTAGTGATCCTGTCTGCGAAGTCAACCAACCGTCGCGGGTTCGAATCCCGCAAGGTTAAATCATTTAATTTTGTGTGATGAGCAGAAATGTTTATTTCCGAGTCATGGATGTAATATTCGTATCTATATAATAATATGTTTATCTATTGTCTAATACCTATATCGTATCTATCTATGTTTATCCGTTGTCTACAGAATGTAGTTTTTGTATAGTATAGTTGTGTACGCTAGCCGCTGGACAAGGAGACTCCTAGAGTGGAGGCCTCGAGCTAACACCCGAGGGCGGGGACGACCACCGCAACGCTGGATGGACGACATCAGGCGACACGCAGGTCATAACTGGATAAGTCGGGCACAAGATCGCCAGGAGTGGAAGAGAAGGAAAGAGGCCTACATCGGAGATTGGATAACTGAAAGGCCCCCATGATGATGATGATGATGACAGTACCCATAGAACAAACGCTATCCTAGTTTGGGGCTTGGTAATGGGAAGTTTTCCGTAAGGCAATTAAAACATAAAAATAGTTCATAAAAATGCGATAGATGGCGTTGACGAGACATGGATCTGAAGATTTTACAAAACCACACGAAGCAAGATAAAAAAACTTGCTTATACTCATAGACAAGTGTATATATGTCTGTCATGCTTGTCTTTGTTATTTTATTACGTAGTATTTATTCTCTTTGGCTTTTATGATTATTGTTTGACATCAAACAAAATACTTTTTTTTCCACAACACAGCACAAATTAGTAGATAAATAAGCGTAAACTTTGCCATTTAATTGAAAAAATGAGAAAAATATGAGCTCCATGTCTCGTCAGCGCCATCTATCGATGGTTGCAGGACTATGTTCCTCCAGCTGTCAGAAAACCTCTAATTGGTGGGAATTGTCCCGAATATATATATTATTATTTATAAATAACTGTTTTGACCTAGAAACTAATCAACTGCTGAACCAATTGTAACTTTTAAACTTTCGCGATTCGAACACATAGTTAAATATTTAAACGGGACTTAATCGCGCTGATAACTTAATATTTATTTACCTCGACGTTTAAGCGCGATTAAGTCCCGTTTAAATATTTAACTATGCTGAACCAATTTCTAACAAAATTGCAAACTTTGAACTTTTGCATGATTAGATGCATTTGCTTTTCTGTGGCCAGTTGGAGAGACGACCTGCGAAAAACGGATGCGGAGAGCTGAAGACCGAGCTCAGTGGCGTGGTGCATTACGCGAGGCCTACGTTCAGCAGTGGACAAGTATAGCTGCTGATGATTATTATTGCATTAAACCACCTTGGACATGAAAAAAGTTTTTCCTAGGGGTGCACGTAGGAGGCATTTATCTAAATTCCATCGCTAAGGCACAGAATACATAATAGTACAAGGCTAAGGGGTGAACGAGGTGATAAAGTTTGTATGTGGGCTGAGCCGCGGGGAGCAGCTAGTATTAAATACTTGCAGTGTGATGACACGGCAACAATCCACCTCCTAGAAGCTTGCTTTAAAAAAGCATTTCTAAAAAACACAATCTACTATTTGCTGTCAAATTTCCCACAACTGGGAAACCTTTGTTTTCTCTCAAAGGGAGAGGAACATTTCCCTTTCTCCCTCGTAGTATGGTTTACCTACAAGATTTGCACTATATAGAAAAAAATAACTACAAGTTCAGGAAACATTAACTTGTCAAAGTGATATAGGTATGTTTCCTATTTACATTAAATAATTAAAGTTTGAGTTTGGCGTGGTTTGGCTTACGGGCCACAGGTAATCTACCGACGCTTGTCCAGTTAAATGTTAATAACGAACATTTAAAAATGTTTATCAACATAAACTGCGTTGTCTACTGTGTAAGCACCTTAACACATTCAAAAATAATTCGAGAATTTGAAGACGACTGTCTTGCTATAGCAATTTTAACGCTATTTCCTTCTTAATAAGATATAAATTAAATCTGAGTTACATTTGAATTTAAGGGCGTCTTTAAAGGTAACGTGAGACCCGTTGATCCCATTTTGTTTATTTAGGAGGGAAACCGTGGAATAAACATGGTGCCTGTTTGCTCGCTTTTAACGCCATGGTTTGGCTTTTTGCTTATGGAAAAAACTGGTTTGTTATGGATATTTTGGGTGTTTGTTTACAGACTTGTTTGAACTTGGCCGGGCCACTACCGCCGACTACAGTCGGTTTGAACTTGTTAAGTGTTAACGAAAATAAGTTAATGACAACCTAACGTCCGAAATGGATTTGGTATTAGAAATAACTAGCGGTGGACTCTGGCTTCGCACGACAAGCCAAGATGGTGAAAACCGGAATATAATCGGTTCAGTCTTTGACTAAATTTTAATATTAGGTACTAAAGTTTAGTAATATTTATTTACTTTCTAAGATTACCCCGAAATATAAAGCGATTGGAGACTTATTTTATTAGCCGACTACGGCAAAACATGGTTATGTTATGTCAGTAAAACAAAAAAAAAAAAAAAAAAATATTTTTGTAAATTTTTGTATAAATTTGTAATCGTAGCGTCTCACCCTATTGGACAGATTTTGACAAAGGAAGTCTCCAAGGATTTTTTTATGGCACCTGTGCTACGTGTTACGCCATTACACAGAAAAATACTTTTCACACCTATAACCTGGCCCCAACTAGGAAACCCTGTACAATCTTGCACGCTGAATTAGTAACACATCCACTTATCTTACGGAGTTGAATTTTCACATGTTGGTGCACAGCACATACACGAAATTTTGTGAACGCATTTTATAATGATAGCCGGTTTTATGTTTTAACATGACATGGTTGCTTTTCTCAGGGTTGGCTCCTGACTTTGGAACTCCTCAAACTTCCTCCTAAAACTCAAGTCGAACTTCTTGATTGTTGATTTACTTAACTTCTTTAACAAAATTAAAAACTATTTTTAATCTACCCACCATTTAAGCTAGGTATGTCTCCACCCAACATCCCCACTTAGACACGACGCTAACCCCTAAATCCTAGCCGGGGTAAATTGTATCCCCCGAGACCGAAACTAAATACGAGATGTCCGGGGTGCAATCTCGTCGTATGATGGTATAAAACTTACAAGTTACAAGTATTAGAATGTAACAAGTGTCAGGCAGATTGTAAATAGTTATCTGTTTGTTTGCTGGTTTGTTTGTTTGGGGCGCTTTCACGCGATGTCAGCTGGATCTAATTTAATGAAATTTCGTATGTAGATGCTGTGGAGACCAACATAGGATACTTCTTATCCTTGAAAATTGTACACGCGGGCAAAACCGCGGGGAGCAGCTAGTTAAATATATATTTTCAAGACATGTTCAGGGTGTAGTGTAGTCGTTAAGCAAGTCCTATTCTAAGCTTACCAAGTGGTCTGGTTTGGTACCATGGTGTGGTTTGTGTACCATGTTCGGCCCTAAAGCAATAGATACCTATTCAAATGGCAAACGCTATTCTTATTTTACAACCAAAACGTCAAGTGTAAGTGATAAAAAGAAAAAAGTGAAGTTATTTCGTACAAACTTGTTGTTATTTGCCCTAGTACTGTCACATTCACTTTGTAATTTAAATCTAGTTGGTACGAAACTCCAAAATAGGGCCCCGGAATTGTGTTATTACCGTCAAAGCCTCATTTAATTAATTTTAGCCGGTTGCACCGAAGTCGACACCTCGCCTTAAGTGGATACTATTTATTGTAACTGCGTTAGGTAGCGGTTTGTTAGGAATTTGATCAACGTTTTCAAAGTGTGTAGGTAATTTGTTTTGATGGGGTTTTATACAGTCTGTCTCTAAGGGCGTATAGCAATGCAACAGGGATTATATATTTGAGCCTTTTGGGGTCGAAACGCTGGGACCGCGAGGACCGGGAGCGCACAACATTTTTAAAGACTTGCCTGCGCGTCTGGTCGAAACAAAATGTGACCAAAATGCTGGCCTTTACTTTGGACAAAGATTACATACATTACATTACCATACAAAGTGGCAATGCACAGGTAGCGGCTTATTAGATTAGATTTAGTTAGTTTAAATTACATAATTGTTTATATGGTTAAAGATAATATAAGATAAGAAACTATTTATACCATCATACTGTACACAGCAACACAGAAATCAACAAAGCACCTTAACCAAAAACAAGCAACACTCCTGCGTACAAAGATCGCTGCCATGTACAGTACAGTGCTGCCAGAAAAGTACAGTGCTGCCAGAAAAGGTAGCTCAGCAACAAAACTGTGAAGAAAACCCACAGTGCTGATTTTCAGCTCAGGCCATTGGTGACGCATGGACATAAAAATATATATTTAATAAATAAAAAAGTATGTACACAAAAATTAGAGGAAATAAATATAAGTATGGTTGTTTTTTCAATACAGAGATATGAGTTTATTTTCACAATCTTCTCTCAATCTTCTTCTTTTTTGATATGAGTTTTCTTTGTACATTTGTGTGCATGAATAGGTACTTACCTACTCAAAGTGCGGACTGTGCACATATCGTATTATAAAAAAAAAAAAAGTTTTAACCTCACTGCTATCCCGGGGGGAAGGAGGGGGGGGGGGGGTCGCTAGTGTTATTATTTATACTAGCTGCGCCCCCGGTTTTATCCACTAGGACAATGATGATGATGATGATGATGATGATGAAAGTATCCTACGTGTTATTCCAGAACGTATAAACCTAAAGTATGTATATACCTTTCATCAATATCCGATCAGCTGTTACAGCGCTAAGTGGTAACAAACATACACACAAAATTTCGTATTTAAATTATCTATTAGAGTGAATTAGAAATCCTAAGGCTAGTGACTACTCTTGCCTGGAAGAGATAGCTGCTTAGCGATAAGGCCGCCGTTTGTACGTACTATTTATTAAGTTTATTGTGTAATATATCTATCTATCTACTCTGGCCAATGACCATGGTCACCATAAGGCGCCATCTGTTCATTTCCTTTTACAATTAAGAACTATCGATCGATGAAGGCTTCACTCAGGTCATGTGCAAGTCCTCATGATTTCCTGTTCATCCACGAAGTTAATTAAAAAGTTAACGCTTTATTTAAAGCCCTATTAAATATTTGCCATCTGTATTATTCAATCATTATTTATATTATTTATTTATCTATACTTATAATAGAGCAAGAAGAACGAAAAAGTCTGTACAAAGAGGATAATTAAAAAAAAGATCTATAGTACTTAAAGAAGCTACTGAACAAGAATATAACATTTTAAAAAATCGTGTCTGTCTTTTTGTTTGTCTGTGTGTTTGTTCGCGCATCACGTAAAAACTACTGGACCGATTGCGATGCGGTTTTCACTGTTGGATATTTTAGAATTTGACTTAATAACTGGGGTACTTGGTATCGCAATCCGATTTTTAGATTTCGAGCAATCGATGACGGCCGAAGGAATTTCGATCAAATGTTGGTATATTGATAGTTTAGGTCCTGGAATAGCACATGAGTACTTTTAATGGAGAAATGACCACGCGTGCGAAGCCGCGAGTCATTTAGATTAGATTAATATAAAAGATTAGAATAACTAGCCGCCACACACTATTCTAATCATTTTTTCTACTTTTATGTCGCATGAAAATCCTTACACATTTTACGTTTTTTTGCCGAACATCGAACCCGGTCTCATTGTTTTGCAAACAGACATATATATACCTACCGCACTATCTTTAAACTTTAGGCCTGTAAAATTTTGTTGTAGTTAAGTTGCGCCAGCAGAATTGAAATTGTATACACTTGGGTACCTATAGGCAACATAAAAGAAACCGCAGACAGCCTAGTAGTTGTACAACATAGGACACCTACCCCGTGCCAGGTTGTCTGGAAGTCCGTCAAGTGCTTGTAACCCGATCTGGAAGCCGGGGCAGGTGCGACTGTGTGCGTGCACGCTCAGCAGGGTGCGTGTGGGAACTCTGTAGGTAGGCTAGTGTACAAATGGTCGTTTGCATTGCAATTTTGACACTTTGAGTCTGCCACAGACAGACGGACCGTAAGTTTGCACCCATTAGGTAAACCATTCATTTTTTTAAGCTTTACTAACACTGAATGCTTGCTTGCTAGTTGTATGAGGTAGTTGTAGAGATTAGTTCTGGTGTCAGTTTTTCAGCCGCCCGAGGGCCATGGCTTAACGTCTGCTCCGGGACCGCCAGCTTAACGTGCAGCGATGGAAAACATAACGATCATATTTACATGTCTACATGTTAGGATTGCATTAACAATAATTGATGTAGACTTAATGACAGGCGAGCGACCTGCTCGACTCGTCTCCCAAAGGAATAAAAAATTTGTCTAAAAGCTTTTAAAATCGTTTTTTAATGGCACGACATTTGGCAAGAAGGGATGAAAACATGTTGACCAAGGCAGTGACCGAATGGTATCCAAGAGATGGGCAAGTCCCCGCCAGACCATCCGCTCGATGGTCAGATGATATTGTGAAGTAGGATGGTGGCCAATGGTTGTGACTAGCACAGGACCGGAAAGACTGGCGTTATCGAGGGGAGGCCTACACTCTGCAGTGGGCAGATATGTATGGGTAAGTAAAAACTAAACTCTTTCCTAATATGACACCCCACTTGATAATGAAGTCAATGAGTTGATTTGCAATTGGTGACCTTGCTTCGCTCAGCCAATGAATCTTCTAACACATTTTCTATATCCACCCGAGTCTAATTAGAAAAAAAAACAGACAAGTGCTAGTTGAAATCGCGTGGAAAGGGTTCCGTACGAAGAATATATTATTATTAATTATTTACCATGTTATTTAAAGAACTTCTTATAGAATTTTCCTGAGTAATCTATTTATTGTATTTATTTAGTATAGAAATATATATGTAAAAAATGTATAAATAAATATATTCAGGACAACTCCACACCAATTACCTAGCCCCAAACTAGGTTATCCTGTACTATGGGCACGGATATATAACGGATAAACATACATAGATACGAATATTATAACATCCATGACTCGGAAACAAACATTAGTGCTCATCACACAAATGATTGCACCTTGCAGGATTCAAACCTGCTACCGTTTGATTAAGTACCTAGGATCACTAGCCACGAGACCAACCGGTCATTAAAAAATAACTATTATATGTATATTTTTCAAAATTGTATGCTATGTAATTTCGGCGATAAGGGGTGAGGGTGAGGGTCAATTTTCATATATTTTCTTAAATAACTGTAAATCTCTATAACATAAAATTATAAAAAAATAGACTCCTCACAACAAGGCCTTCGATGTCTCATGGTACAGTTTGCAAAATATTTTTTCAATTTGCTTCCCCCAAATGTGACCACCATATACGGAATTCATTTATTTACGTTACAAAAATTAAGAAGCGTAGCAAATTTCAAATTAATCGGTCGAGTAGATTCGGAGCAAATTGTCTGTGACAGATGGACAGACAGACAGACATACGAGTGATCCAATAAGGGTTCCGTTTTATCATTCGGACGCACGATACCCTAAAAATCTAGGTATCCTAGCTAAAAAGCCGTTTGTTCCCGGTATTTTCCCAGTTTCCTCCAGTATTTTCACCGCACGTGCCCTGTCCACCGTATTTGTATGCAGATTGACTGGTTCCCCGGGAGGATTTACTGTTATTTCACTGTGCTATCTACTGGGAAAGCTGGTGATGTTTTCAAGGTGAAAATATTGATGAAGAATTTTGCTTGTAGGTACCTATATACCTACCTGTACTGGCCGAATATTTAGAGCTTCGTTTGAACGGCAAAATTCAAATACTTTGAGTCGTGCTTGCTTATATAAAGGTTATATAAACCTTAGGGTGAGTTAAACATTAATTCAAATTGTTTCTTTTAGATATGCCAACTAAGTTTTGTATAGATGGGTATGACTGCGAAAAATTGGATATCGATATTTTTTTGCTTGTCCCCATTTAATTTGTCTTATAGCATTGATGCTATATAGTTTATGTATGAGATTTGTTGGTCATTTAACTGAATGGTATGCTTGTGTTGTTTTACGTAATTCCACAAAATTTAAGCTATCTCTTACAGATTTGTTCTTTTCATTGGTACTATTTTCATCCCTTGTATTGAAAACTGCAATCACTTACTAATGGAATGGCTATCCCGTATTTTTAAGTTCTGTAAAAATCTTTCACTTATTCTTTCTATTCGCTAAACAGGCGTTAGTTAATGTATATTATAACAATAATGCTTTAATTAGAAAAAAATACTTCAAATTAGATTTAATTAAAAACTACTTTGATGGGACCACGACCCATTCAAATAAAATATGAATTATCCAAATCGGTTAAGAAAACCCGAAGATATGATGAGACATCTACACACATACAACCATTGAATAGAGAACTCAAATCTCTTTAGAAATTCGATCAACAAGACACAATTTCAAAAGTTAAACCCGAGTAAGGTTGGGTAAAAAAATAGTCTATGATACTCTTGCGATGAAGACAAATCGATTGATACCTCGCTTGTCAAAATCGAACCAATAAGGGCGACACTATGGTGGAACATCCACATACCCACATAAATACAGAGACTGTAAAACTCATTAACCTTCCCTTGCTTCGCCGAACTCGAGTAAAAATAGTTTAACTAAGTTACTAAGCTTATTCCTAAAACTTTCACAGAACATCACTCTTATTTGGGAGCCTGTGTCTTTCGTTAGGTTACTTGTTTCTGTGGTAACCTTCTTCGACCGCGTCGTCGCTTTCCATCAGGTGAGACAGCGATCAGCCGCTGTCCAATAAAGGCACTATACAATAAATAACGCTACCGGCGATACAATAACTCAATCCGCAGCCGACATAACTCATTCAGAGACACGCTTATTACTGTGGAAGCTCGGTGGAGTGATGAAACGGTACATAAGCTCAAGACGGCCAACAGTAACCAATCCCCTGTAAGTCACACCAGGGACATCCAACCAAAGTCACACATAGACCCACACCTATATCCATACTTCCATCCATACTAATATTACAAAAGCGAAAGTAACACTCCTTGTCTGTCCTGTTACCTTTGGTTGAACCGAACTTGATGAAAGGTATGGATGGGCATAGTTTGGCTGGCTTATACGATACCTTTTTTTTAACTGTAGTCCGCGCGGACAAAGTCGCTTGTAACAGCTAGTAATAAATAAATATATGGTCAAAAATTTACCTTTACATGATTTTTCTAAAAGACTACTGAATAAATTATGTCGAAACTGACAGAAACATCCAAATTTGTCCAGAGAAACTGGTAGAAAATTTGATTAGGATGTGCGGATTTCCATCGCTCTAAACTATGGATATCGCGCGTGGTATGGCTGGTATCAGAGCAGTGCGTATTTACATGCGGACGGTCCGCACGGAGCTCCTGAGTGGTGTTAGAACATCGTTTTTACAGCACCGCGAATAGCTCCATAAGGTCCGCGTTCCACGTATAGCGCTGTTGCGGACGGCCCGCCGAGAGGACAGTCCATACCTACGCATGGCTCTGAATGCAGCTTTGACTGAAACAGTGTCCAAACAGTGAATAGGTTGATTGTGATGACATCTACCCGGCAACTACGGAAACACTTTATAACCCGATGCAATAACGGCTGAATCTCACGTACTGCCATGCACATACAATGCCTGTTCAATACATCCCAAGCTCGTTTCAGACACTTCTATCATTCCGAACGGTCCAATAGTTCACGCTTCAATGCGTTCCGACGGTAGGAATGCGTCGTGATAGGCTATTGGGCACAGGGTTGGCAGGAGTTGCTTTGGAGGTTACCAACCCAAAAACTATGTTGAAGAGTAAAAACTAAGGCAGTCGAACACATTTATGATTTTTATGAGCCATAGAACGTCTCGGCAAATCTGCCGTCACTTTACAATACATTTCGAAAAGAGCCCTAGGCAGCTATGTTCACTTATCAACTATGCCGCCAACAAGATTTAATTATAGACGGAATATACACCGCCCCTCAAACTTCATCACGAAAAACAGCATTGTTTTGATTTTTCAATTAACACGCCTAACAATGTCGAGGCCAAGCATTCTGTTGCAATAATATACTACATCATGTCCCGTTAATCAACGTCCTACAACCTAACTTCCGTAGAGGTCAAGGTATCATGACCCATGAATTCAAGGGTTCATGGCTCATGACTGTCATGATATGAGCGGTGCCTCATCTCCATCGGGTGGACGTGGATTTATGGAACAGCCTGTATAATATTTAATTATGTAGTGTAAGTTACGGCTAACAATCTCCTTTTTTAGCAAACCCATGATTGTACAAGGCGCTAACTATCAGGAGAACGACGAGTTTATATAAAGTTTGTTTCTTTTCCCTGTTATATTTAATAAGTACTACAAAAAAAAAGCTTTTAAGACAACTATTTTAAATGAATGTCACTTTTTTCCTTTTTTTATGTTACCTTTTCTATTGCATTTTCACTTTTTACGTTTTTTATTATTTATTTTTTGTTATTGCATTTCCACTTTTTTTTTATTGCTTTGACATTGGTTTGTGAGCTACCCTGAAAGTTCAGCTGGATCGCTTTCGGGAAGTGTCTTCAGTCTTTAGACTCAAATTTTCCTATTATTCGGTAGATAACGGTTACAAAACCGTTGGAAAGACTGTTGGAAACCATATAGTCGAGTCTGGAAACAGGATAGATGGCAGCCCTAACCGCAAGACGTGCTCTTGCACCCGGCGATAGTTGCCGCCAGTGCCGAACTCAATAAACGATGAGGTGAGAGCGAAGAATGTGGACTCCTTTTGTTAGAGGTTCACCGTAGAGATTATTACCGAGCGACGTTGACTACCCGGTGTGAAGTTGCAGCGGTGAGCGGTGCTCCGACTGACGGCTGTCATGGAAGAACGAGCTCGTTTGAGCAAACTTCACGTGGATGACTTGAAGAGTAAAGGAATTGGGGACACTTGCTCCAGCCGCTGCGTACACTACGTGTATCTTAAGCGTAAATATTAGTAATTATGTGGTTAAGTTAAAAAAACACTAATCATAACCCTGCACTAGGATTGTCTGTGTTCGTGGCCTGGATACATCTACACACCACAAACATCCAAGACCCGATAACAAACTTTATGCTCATCACACAATTAGTTTTTGCTCCGGCCTGGTTTCGAACCAAAAAATCGACTTCAAACGATGATCGTCTGGTGTGCTAGCTATTTATTATTACCCGACTACTGCGTAGCAAGAGAAGGTTAATAAGTTTAACAGTCTATGTATGTATGTGGATGTTCCACTATAGCGTCGCCCCTATTGGTCCGATTTTGACAATCGATTCGTCTTCATGTATAGAGTGTCATAAGTTTTTTATCCGACTAAGGCGAAACAAATTAAGGGTTATGTGTACAAACTAAAAACTTGATCCGATTTTGAATGCAAACTACTTAATATGATAACCATAAGAACAGATAGATAATCTCAAATTTGGATGAAATTTCGATTAGAACCATCCAAATCGGTTCAGACTTTCCACAGAAATAAATGATCGTACAAACAAAACAATACAAAATAGGAAGCTCTTTTCTTTGAAGTCGATTAAAAAGCGACCGCGCAGAAAGCCTCTTTTCACGTTCAAAATACTCAGGTAATCACTAGTGTTGCATAAACATCGGACAAATCCTTCAAAAGATTACATTACCCCACCTTTGGCCGACAATGGTCCATCAGAGATGTCGTGAGCATCTCCGGCCAAGTGTGAACTAATCTGGCGAGTGACTGACAAAAAACCGGTCGATTGCTGACAATGGATGGATCGAGGTCAGATGGTTGACTAGAGACGTCAAATTGTCGATGATTGTGTGATGTTTGACACTACTTTTAAATGTTCTTAAAACTTTACTTACATAGTAGTATGAAATAATAGGAATGTATTTCGTTTCTATTAAAGCTAAAATTTCAACTTTATAGGAACCTTATTTCGACACCTCGTCACGCATGTTTTTATTTTAAACAAAGTGAATCATAACGACTTTCGAAATCTTATAGCTGATCTGGTATTTTTCATGAGATACCGATTTTGAAAAAAAAAAGAAGACTTACTGTGAACATTTTGTTATATTTTACAGATCCTATATCATGAATCATTAGAATCATAAAATGGGCTAGTTTTATTAAATTAAAAATCGTATACCATTAATTATTATTACTGCTAGGTCAACTTTCAGTAAGGACTTAGGACTTTTCGTACGCTGAGACCCATGTCATTTCTAAGCTGAATCGGAGCATGTATCCCAACAAAGAAAAACAGCTTTCCCCTTTTTACGCCCTATTCATTGCCCGGGTATGTAGTACTATTATTTATTCTGTGGCTCGTACTTCGGCCTCGCTAAAGCCCAAGCTCGGCCAACGGACAAGGGCTGTGGCTTATTGCCTCTGAAAGATCTGCTTTTAGATACAAAACATAACAGCATTATATATGTAATCTGTAACTAGAATAGTTAAATCAACTTATAAATCCACACCTTTTTTATGAGCACGGACCCGTGCTCCTCCTAGGTTCTCCACCTGAGTGAAGCACGGAGTACTTACACGTCCTCTCGCTCCAACTGATAATATTTTAGTACAATCATGATGCAAAATGAAAACATTAATAAATTTATTTCATACATGAAAAAAATATACATAATAAAAAATACAATAAATGATGCGTGCGTATACAGAGTGTACAGTGTATACAGTGTAAACAGTGTAAAGCACAGGCCAAATAATATTGTGAAGAGCTGGAACTCTAATTAAAACAAAGGATTCAAAAATACAATGAATGATGCGTGCGTATACAGTGTATACAGTGTATACAGTGTAAAGCACAGGCCAAATAATATTGTGAAGAGCTGGAACTCTAATTAAAACAAAGGATTCAAAAATACAATGAATGATGCGTGCGTATACAGTGTATACAGTGTAAAGCACAGGCCAAATAATATTGTGAAGAGCTGGAACTCTAATTAAAACAAAGGATTCAAAAAACTCTATGTCACTATAAATAACTATAATAAATCCTCTCCATCCATACCTAGATTGCCTTCTGGAAGAGATTCCTTTTTAGCAATTAGACCGCTCGTTTCTTCTAATAATGTTCCTAAAATGTTGCTACTGTTTATGGTGTACTGTACAAAAGTGTCTATCTATCTACGTAGAGGTGGATTCGTGCCTTTAAATACTGACGTCTGAAAATCGATACAAAATATCAGTAGCGACCTCATCCCTAGTAGATCGTGTCAGGATCTATCACCTGGCGTCGAGATGTGTTTACGCGTTCTAATGCGATGTGACCGCGCTGCAGATTGAGTAACAGTTGATAAACCACAGATTAGGTAATACTAATGAAAGTGCACTGGATGAAGCGATGGCGGCCGAGCGATATGTGCGTTTTACAGTCCAGCGATCCATCCTCGACGCCGGCCGCACCAGTGACTTTTAGAAGTTACCTGCGCCCTCAGTTTTACCCGCGTGGACGATGATGATGATGAATGTACAATGAAAAAAATTAATTGAAAAAATGCTCTAGGGGACCTAAACTAAGCTATTACTACATTTTTAAGGGTTTCTCTGTTCGTGCATCACGTAAAAACTACTTAATCCGATTAAAATACGGTTTTCATTGATGGATAGCTTAGGTTTAGACTTAAAATCTGATGTACCTATCTTTATCCGATGAGTAGAAGCCGAACAATCGATAAAAAAGTATTTGACGGCTGAACGAAATTTGGTATATTGTACTGTATAGTTAAACTTTTAGCCCTTGAATATCACATAGAATACTTTTATTGGTATATAAACTAACGTGAGCGTGATTATTGAAGATATGTTAAGACTATCACTCACAGTTATGTCGTCGAACAATGCAACGGTGTTCGGACGTTAAAGTCCATCCTCAGGAGTTTGCGCAGCGAAGGCGCAAGCGAACTGCAGACCGCCGCGCACCGTGCCGTGCATGTCGCCCGTTGCGTCAGCGGCGCTGGCGGCGCAGGTGCTGCAGGCAGGGGAGCCCCAACCCAGATGTAGGCACACTCGCGCAGGTACCATCATCACTGTTGTCGCTGGCGTACACAAACAGTGTAGGGTCCTCACACCACTTGTCGACAGTGTCCACCTCGCGGAGAAACGGCTCACTTTCGGTGGAGGCTATATTTAGTACCAGTTTCCATGCGGGTGGAATACCCCCCGCATGGCTGGGCTGGGTAATAACCCAGCCGCAGTCCCTGTTGAAGTTTGGGTGCCGACTAATTTCAATGGCTTCCCGTACTTTCCGCGGCACGAAAAATCTTTCTCTCGCTATTACGGAAGCCTTGTCAAATCTTAGGAAATGCTTAGTCTCTTCAATCAGGGCGTGCTCAGCAACAGCGGACTTGTCAGCCGGTCGAATTGTTCAACGAAATAGTTCGTGAGTGACAGTCGTAACATATCTTTAGTTTACTTTTGTCCACAGAATAATATTCATGCGGGCAAAGCCGCAGGCGTTCGTAATAAATAAAATAATTTGCTGTTTATCTTTAGTTATACTAAACTACAACTTACCATCAACAAATTCAACCTTTTTCTGGAACTATATTTTTATACTTTGAACGCCAATCTTACCTGAAAATACAAAAAACATAAAATTAGAAAAAAATACCGACATATTTAGTTTAGGTATTGTAAACAGCTTAAAACCAAATTTCAATAAAATGTAATACAATGCATTCCTGTCACCAAAACAAACATTTACGACACAAATATCGAATAAAAGTTACATAAAAACTAAAAAAAAACTATAAAAATAATAACCCATAACGCCGTCAACGACGAAAACTATAAAAAAATATTCCTTAAAAACAAACAGACAATTTGTTAACTAACGGTTAACGATTAAAAAAAACTTTTGTGACCCGTCAAATGGTAAATGGTAATAAAATGGTAACAAATGGTAATGGGCCGGCCTGTAGGACCCCCGTGGTGATGTACGGGTTAATATCATGAACTATGGTCTCCGAGGCCCAGCGTGGTGTAGTCGCTTTTTAATATTTTAAAATATTAGTTTTGGTAGCTGAGAAATATGGGTGTGGGCAGATATTGTGAGATATTAGGCATTTTGATGTTACGGGAACATTTTATTTGTTCCATGTTAACATTAGTTTTTTTTATGTCGAGTTCATAGATCAAGTTAAAGGGGCAAGGAAGATACGGCACGCTTTAATACCACGTAAACAAAAACTGGACCACTACATACAAACCGCTACACACCGACACAGCTACATTCCTACAATGTCGCGTCGTGCTTCATGCGCATCAATAACCAATAATAAAGAGAGACTCAGACTCACTCTAGCACGAATGAGAGTCACTTCTATTTAAGTATCTAACACGTGCTGCACAAACGCCACTCCGATTGTGACTAAGGCCAAAAAACGATTACTTATTTAATTGTTTTACACAAAAAATACATTGTAAGTGTATATGTTGTTGTGTTATGTTGTGTGTATGTTGTTTTGTTCATTATATACGTAATTTTATGCTAGCCTGCGTTATCTACCATGCACACACCTGAAAAACATAACCCTCATTCTGACAGTCGGTTTAAAATATATTTTTTCGTACCATTTAAACGTGATTTAAACCAAGTCCATAAAACAAATTCTCATGCTCCTGTCAACAGATTAACCTATCCTTTGATCTTCAGATCTAAATCTGAATCTGATAATAATATGATCTGATAGCTATTCACAATCAGGCTAAATCATCAATATTTTAACCAGGGTTAAACGACAGTTAACTTTGTACTTTCATACTTTTTGCAAGATAACTGTGGTTTAACCATCTCTCAAATGTTGATGAAACTCACGCCTTATTTATTCAAAAAACTTACCTCAACTTTCTTACTTGTTGATTAACAATTTATATTCATACAGAAAATGTCAACGGACTCACGACATGGACTTTACTGTTTATACATATCTAATTTGATCAGTTGTGTTCTCGATTTATGCTTTTTGTCGAGTTTTATTCATGATCTGCAAAATGAATAAATTTACATATTGTATGTGTGTCTATGAATTTTGAGGTATCGATATCACTTCTAATAATATTATTGGAGATTGTTGATGTGTAAAATTATCGTAAAGTAATATGACTCGAATTGTGCCTGTCCCTAGTTGCAAATGATAATAAGTTTTCTTATTAATACTGTTTTATTAGCAAGCTTTTAAAAAACCGCTTAGGGGAGGTAGAGTTTCTTGGTGCTCTCTTCTCTCGGGCGTATTTCCGAAGGTTCATTCCCTTTCCTGTGCGTGATTCAACTCTGTCGGCAAGGTCCAAACGACGCATAACCGATATATTTTGTTGAAATTTTGCACAGGGATTAGACTTCTGTATTTTCCGGAAAATACAGACAAAGTTGCAAGCCGCAACTAAATCTGTATTGAACATTTTAATATCACATGCGGCATTGTCGATATTTTCATCATGCAAAGAGTAAAACCCAGGCATAGTCGCAGAGCGCAACTAAATCTCTATTGAATGTTTTAATAGGCATTATCAATAAATTTATTATAATGGTTGTCGCATATATTAACATTTTTATGTATTATTATTATACAAAAAATTAAAAAGCATATAATTTGGAAGATAACTACTATTGTTTCGACTATGTAAAAATATGTTATTTTTTATGTATGTATATATAAAGTTTATGTTGATAGTTTTCTCAGAAAATTATATAAAAAAACGTTCAAAGAAATATTAGATAAAAAAATATTAGATAAATAATCCGTCTCTAGGCTAAAACCACACAGTGTGATTTAATGCTCAGGTTACACAGTGCAAGTCCTCCGGACAATGAAATCGCTGCCGCAGTGCAGGCAGCGATAGATTCGTCCAACCCGTCCTCACCATATTTCAACACAATTAGACACAGACACCGACCTCGCCGGCGAGGTCGAAGGTCCCGTAATTAAGGTCGATTTTATTCGCCTTCGAGTTTCTTGCCGATTCTTCTCGAAGGTGTCTTCCGAATCGGTGGTCACTTATGCAAATAATTCAAAGGGCTCCAGCCACTTCATCAGGGCTACCTCAATCACTACCTAATAGTAGCGAACCAGGGGTGTTTAGTCAGACCCCCGTAATCAATGGCAACTGTCTAAGCCTATTTTCGTACCCCCTGGGTGCCCTTGAGCAAGTGGCCAACACTTAACTTTGGCGTGCGCCTTCTGCGTCACGCTTTGCGGCGGAGCGCTTTCGCGCCCGTCCGGTGACGCTGTAGAGGTCAGTTACAGACCAACAGCACAAAACCTTTCTGAAACAAATTAAAAAGTGCAAGCCAGCGTTCAAGTCGGCCATGCGAATTACTGCAGTGCAGACACTCGCATCGTGTGACCGCTCTAAACGAGCAACTGTCATGTCGTCCAGTAGCTCGCAACCGAGAAACTTCAACATTTGTTGGTTTGGTCTTAACATAATCGCATTCTTCCACTACCTTCACCACTATTTCTTGCCGGGCCATAACAGCCACTCTCATTGTGTAAACGGTTGACGCTAGTCGAGCTACTGTCATGCGAGACGTGGCAGTAGCTATCTACAGTCAGGTCAGCACCTGGCACTGTGTAACAGGGGCTTGATAGAGGGCAGGCGAGCGACCTTACACGTCTTGCCAATCAATTGAATAAAAAAATATTTTCGTACAAATTCAGACTATTTCAACCGTCGTAAATTTACAAAATAAATCCTCAGAAATAGCACACAATTTAACATAAGAAGTGATGCATGTTCCATTAAAATAATTGCTTAAAATAACATGAATAATATGCGAAATTATAACAAGGCCATGGAAGCATAACTATTGTAAGCAAAAAAGTATCTATTCCAGACTTGAAAATATAAAACCATGCCACAAACTAAGGGACGTATTCAGGATTATAGGCAGGCACAAGTTCGGAGAAGAAGAAAGAAAAAAGAGAAGAAGAAGAATTCAACATCATGGTCATCATCAACATCAGCCTATATAGTCCACTGCTGGACTTAGGCCTCTCCTAATACACGCCACAGGGCTCAATCTTCAGCTCTCTGCATCAAATATCTTCCAGCCGCTTTTCGCAGGTCGTCACTCCACCTGACAGGGCGTCCTACACTACGTTTGCCTAAGCGCGTTTGCCCCAACGGTTGTCGGTTCTTTGGGAAATTCGACCAGCCCCCTGCCACTTCAACTGGCTTATCCTTTCTTATAGCTATGACGGTTACTTTGGTTCTCTGCCAGATAACTTCATTGCGAATCTTATCCTTTAGAGAAACTCGAAGCATAGCTCTCTCCATAGCTCGCTGAGCGATCTTAAATTTATGGACTAGTCTGACCATGAGTCTTCATGTTTCGGCTCGGTAAGTTATTGACTGGTAGGACGCACTGATTAAAGACTATTGCCTTCAGGCACTGTGGTATGGACGACGAGAAGACTTGACAGACTTGAGAGGAAGAATTATTTCTAAATAATAATTCTTGTCGTCTTAGGACACGTGGCCGGCCAAAGCGATGAAAGTGCGACAATGAGAGCAAATATTGTTTACTAAAAGAAGCTGAAGATCAAGCGTAATGTAGGCAGAGACGTCCGGAACATGAAATTTATTATTATAATCACAGATTAATAAATATATATAAATATATTTGGGACAATTGCTAACTTCTTGCGCCATTCACATCAGGACTGTGAAGAACTTATACAAGTCTTGCGCTTTTTTAACTTATTATATCTCGCGATAGGGGGCAAGCAGCCCTATTCGTCCCACACTAACTAACTACGCCTCTGAACGAAGCTTTTGTGTTTCGAAAATAACATAATTCTATTTTTCTACTGAAAGTAAGCAAAAACTTTTGAGCGTGTTGAGAATGCTAGTAATAATACAAAATTGCTTTAAAGGCGTGACTGCAATGTGACATAACAAGTTTGACTCAATTTTATTCCACCTATTTACCTAACAATTTGAAAATCGCTAATTATACGCTGCCCCTTACAATTACTAAAGCTTACCCGTACATTTAAAAAACAACCTTAAAGCTGTGTCTCAAGAATTTAAATTGAAATGAGTTGATTATTCTATCAAACGAATGTGTTTTGAGGGATGCTCTGATGCAACTTTTTCTTTGATCAAAAAGAGCGTAAACTACATCCCCTAAATTTAAATTGTCGATTCTCGGGGCAATGATATTGAATCGAATTTTGAAGGTCTATTTTGTGTCGATGATGATGGAGTGTTTAGCAAAGAATATATGCCTTTGGGATATGAGTTCGTATTCATCCAATGTTTGCCATATCCGCCCTTTTTTTAACGCCAGATGTCTGTAAGGACGTCCATTGTGAATAGAAACACGACTGAGTGCCCAATTATATTGTTAATTTCGAAAATATTAAGCTTTGAAATATTACACGCTCGGCGGAATAATAAGCCATTATGCCGATGAAAAGTTTTCGAGAATGCGAACGTCGGGAGTGTCAGATTTCGGTTAAATGGTAGGTGTGCAGAAATTAGCACAAAAGGTGCGTGAAGCCCGATTTGAAGTGGTGAAGTTGAGTTTGATAAATTAGTTATCACACTAATGTGAGAATTTATAAGTATGTTTTATGGCAAAAGTCTTCATTGATTTTTTGATTGATTCACAGAACAAAAACGCTTTAAAATATATTTATTGTCATATATGTTTATTTTACATTAGTTCAATTTGTATAAGGGTTGAGTAGCGTGGGTTCTAATATATGTATTATTTTATTTTTATTTATTTCCATTTATCATTTGTCCGACTTACAGATCGGCGGAAGTCAGCTACATATTATTTCTTCGTTAATTTTAGATATGGATTTCCGCAAGGTAACGCCTGTCTATCAACTTTCACAATAGAACTAAGTAATGAATAAGAAGTTTACCAAGTTTGGTCCGTTCGACGTCACTTATTTATTGATCTCTACTTCTTCAGTTCCCGATCAGTCTTCCATTCAATTCCCTACCTGAAACATTAACTAAGTAGCTACCCTTATTGGAACTCACTTGACTTCCCCGACCGCAAATTAGATAAGTAAAAAAACCTGAGGTCAAGGGCGCGCAATTCGATGGCTTTCAGAAGTTTCTGGAAGGCCCTTCCCTTTGTTTGAGGGATTTTTGACCGCTGCGGGAACAAGATTCCAAGTGGTCGAATTGTTCAAAACGTTCCAATTGTTCGCTTTGATTTTCGATACTTCGGTTTTAGGGTTCTAAATAGAAAGTGAAAAAGAATCCTTATGACCGACAAACGCTTTTTTCTGCTGGAGGCAGAAGGTGAAAGGGGTCTAACGTTCGCCCTCTTCGCGGACGACAGTGCGTACTTTGCCTGTCGACAAGAACAACCATTGCCGCAGGCAAAGTTCAGAGACTACTAAACGCACTACCGATCTGATTAGACAAGTGGCGGATGGCCGTTAAGAAGACGGCCCAGCTACTTGTCAGTACCAAAATTACCATGTCTCCACCATTGCAGCTTCGAGGACAACACGTCAAGTGGGAATCAACAGTAAATTACCTGGGCGTCCATATGGATCGGACATTGAAGATGCGCCCCCAGGTAGACTACGCTATAGGTACGGCTGGCAAAGGCTAGGCACTCCTCCGTCCGGTCCTAAGCTTGAAGCTGCCGCTGAGTACCGAAGGCGTGTACAAATTTTATTACGTACAGGCCTAAAGTACGCGGCACCAGCGTGGGACGCGCTGTGCTCCAAGACTATGATAGTAGATAGGAAGGTGTCTCCAGGAGCGGGACGATTATGTCCGTAATGATGTAATGCCGTAGACCTCGGAGTAGAAATACTGGGGGAGTTCATGGTCCGTTTTGCGCGTTGAATGTTTGACAGCGCAGCTATAACGGAACATACCCCTATCTGCAAAATATCGCACTGCACCAACCCAGACCACCAGATGCTCCCCAAAAGCGTGCCAAGCGTGCCCCTTAAGTGGAAGGATATCCCAAAAGGATATCCTCCCACTTAAGGTTGAGGATGCTGAGAGCGGCGCTGAAGGACCAAACCATCATCTACTCCCAAACTAAACAAATCAGGCCAACGCAGAGACGCAGAGAGGCTCCTCTTTTCCAGGACCAGCGGCCTGCCCGTGCCCCAGGGGTGAGGCCCCTGCGCGTTGCCGCCTGGGTAGTGGGCAAGAAGCCCAAAGCCCAACCCTACCACCCTACAGGGAGAAGTGTAAGAACAGAAAAAAAAGCTTTTAGTTTTCGTTTTAATAAACGCCTTTGATCATCTCACCTGGTGTTTAAATTACTACGCGTTAGAATTCTACACGAACATTCTACTCTTTATTGTCTTGTTTGTGAAATCGGGTAATTAAAGTCATCGTGTGTTATCACAATGGGTTATTTGGCGTAATAACCCTCTCTTACGCCGAATTTGCAAACCCAGAAGACATATTAGCTCCTCCCTAGAAAACATATTTTCTACAGCTAACAAATACAAAAGAAAACGAAATTTATTATAATTTTACCTTTAATTTTCCTCAGTTTTTTATGGAACCGTGTGCGTATACCCGTCACGCACTTGGCCGGTACTTTCGGTGTATCGGAAGATTTCACGAGTGCCTCTAAGTGTATTTTGATTGAATTATTTCTTATTCTTTCGCATAATTGAAAGGTTTTTGCGAGGGCCATTGATTGAGTCAGGTTTTTTTAAGTAACTTTCCAAATGTTCTTTTAGAAAACCTTTTTGTAAACGCAGATTTGGGTGCTAGGTGGTTTTGATTATTTATACAAGGTTTTTCAGAAAATTATGACTTTTAGGGCTTCGATGTTTTTAAATATATAAGTGCCATCTTCTCGTGTTAAAAATATCGAAAAGTAAATTCGGAGACAAGTACCTATCCAATAAAATCATTCTAACTTAGTGAAGTTAACTACAATATAAGAACCATGTTCTTCAAGTAATCTACTTATTAGTCTTTCTTCACTCGACACTATAAAAAAGAGTCTTCCAATAAATTGGTCTTAGTTTCCTGTAGAATATAAATGAACAATCAATTATTCATATCTAAGGCCCCAATTAGAGGAGCAATAGATATAATCTATAAATTGCTTGTAAGATACGGTGTCAGTTACCGCAGCGTGAGGTTTAGACTAGGAGCTGGCGACGGGAAAATAGAAGTCATCTATACATATAATAAAACTGTGACCAAAGTGAAGTGTACATGGAAGAGAATTTAGAAAAAGAACATATAGAATTATGAAAGTAGTAGAATCCAAAAATATCGATTTTAGAATTTTTATCTGTCTGTCTGTGACTACATCACGCAAAAAACGCTGGATGGATTTTAATGCCGTTTTTGCGCGTGTTGCGGAGGTTTTTATCTTTGTTTCATAAAAATAGGTTCATTCAAAAAGGAGTTACAGAGATTTATAGACAGATACAGACCCCGACTAGCATTAGATAATTAGATAATTCTTTTTCTCATACATTTTGTACAGAACGGCTTTTTAAAAGCTTTTATTTAACTTGCAATATATTTTTATAAGACTGCCCAAAAGAAGGAGTTTAATGTTTTTAGGATTCATGTATGTTTGTATGTATGTGAGTTTCTTTATTCCACCATAACTTTTATATGCCTGAACAGATTTAGACGTATGGGGTATCGTTAGAATCCTTACACCCTCCGAGTAACATAGGCTATTTTTTTGTAAAAATTCAATATGGCTGCAGAATGGCTCCAATTAAAAATGTTTTTTTTTCTAATTTTACTATATATATTCAAATTAAAGCACTTGATAAGCATATTCCGACAGTATATAATTTATTGGCATAAGTTCTTTTTGGCAGGGCATGCGTGTTTTTATAGCTTTTTAGCTAGTTTTTGTATGTTTGTTTAGGTCAAATCTTGCAAGTAGAATTAGAAACACTTCCTCCTATCCCACAAAGTTGAATTTTTACATGTTGGTTCAATTCCGATGAAAATGCATTTTTATGGTAAGCATGATCGGAATCGACATTCAGGATTAGCTCCATAGAAAGGATCTCTTTAACGGTTAACAGAACAGACACGAAATTTTGTATACGCATTTTATTATGATAGCCCGTTTTATGTTTTACCATGACATGGTCTCCAGATAAAGGAACTGTTCAACGGTCAACAGCACTGACATGAAATTTTGTTTACTCATTTTATTACGGTTTAAAATTTCACCATGACTTGGCTAATGCATAAGGGCTTGTTTTAAATGATGTTTAATTAACTTATTTGATGATATCTCGAAAACGGAATGACTGATTTCGATAATTATTTTTTTCGTCTCCTTCTCGATGAATTTCCTCGAGCATTGGAATAGTAAGTAAATAAATTAAAAAATGAGTGAGGTTTTGTGGGACGGCGTCGGGGTTTGTTGGTAGGTCTCTTTTGAGGGGACGGGGGTGGGGAGTAGTAGAGGAAAGGGGGATGGACAATGGTGGAGGGGAAGGGGGGACAGAGAAGGGTGGAGGTGGAGGGAGTCGGGAAGGGAGAGAAGGGGAGAGAGAGGGGGCGAAATTTGTACGCGTGCAAAGCTACGGGGCGCGGCTAATAGAGGATATTTCCAATTCGACAGTTTTATCTTCTGATATGTTACTACTCGTATTTAGAAACTAGTCTTGTAAGATTTTTATACCATTTGATTCACAAAAGGAGACGGTTATATGTTCGAATGAATGAAAGTTTTTTTAATCATTATTGATTTTCTACTCTTTCGAGCAACTCCGTTTAAATAGAGAACCACCAAATAAGCTAACCAAACAATTCTATAAGTTTAAGAAGGAGAGGAGCGGGACGGGAAGATCACGTTCAAATAAACACAAGCACGTTGGCGAGTGCGGTCGCCACTACGCTCGCCAATACATCCGCGAATGTGTATGGTATTGTGTAACACTGCAGTGGTCGCGTCCTAAAAATACAAATGTTGTTATTTCATACTTGAATTGATATAATCAGGTGGAATAATTGTCAAAAGAAAGTATGAGAGCCTGTGTCGAATAAGAAATGAATAGAAGTGATTTAATTTAGAAACTAAGTAAGGTATTGTTTTTAGTGGATTGACTTTTCCAACTGCTAGCTCTCGGTCTATCACCGCAACGCCCATTCGGTTATTCGGTTTGACGTAGTACCCAGTTTCGACTTAATTGGCAGCCGTGTTTACGTGATTTTATCTTATATTGACTTTCACAACGTTATCGGGGGATTGAAACAAGGCTCTAATTTTTCGTCTTAATTATGTTTATTTTATGCTTACTCTTATTATCGGGCTATATCTGTCTACTAATGGATGTAGGTCTCTCTCGGTTTTCAGCTCCCCTCATCCATTCTGTTCCAGCTGTTTTTCGCAGGTTGTCACTCCATCTGGCCACAGAGTGTCCTACACTACGTTTGCTTAAACGTGATCTCCACTCGAAAACTCGTATACCCTAACGGTCGTGTTTTTTTCTGGAAATGTGTCCACTTTAGCTTGCTTATACTAAGAGCTATGTCGGTCATTACTGGTAGGAGATTTAAGATTTTTGTCTTCAGGCACTATGGTATGGACGACGAGAAAAACTGACGAAGCTTCCCGAATGCTACCCAACCCAGCTGAATTATTTTGTTGGCTTCCTTCTCAAAGTTGTTCTTACATAATTGCAATATTTGTCCCAAGGTAAACATATTGTTGGACAACTTTAAGAGGTACACCATTATTCGTAACTGCAATCGGTTCCGGATCAATACGATCGTAAAACATGATATTGGTCTTATCTATGTTCATTCAGAGACCGATGCGTCGAGAAGCATCATCTAGGTTGGTCATCATACTTGTCTTGCAGCGACTCCGCCATTAGAACGATATCATTGGCAAATCGTAAGTGTGAGATATTCTCGCCATTGATATTAATGCTCATTCATTTCCAATCTAGCATCATAAACATATCTTCCAGGGCATTAGTGAACAGTTTCGGGGATATACCATCCCCCTGTCTCACTCCCCTGCGCAGTTGGATATGTTTAGACTGCTGGTTTTGTACTTGAACACTCATAGTCGCGGTGTCATACAGAAACCTCAGCAATTCGATGTATCATCTGTCAACTTGACAACGCTGCAGACCCGCCCAGGTTTCACCAGAGTTAAAGGCCTTCTCATATAAATAAAATAAATAAATATATTCGGGACAATTCCACACCAATTACCTAGCCCCAAACTAGGATACCCTGTACTATGGGCACTAGCAAGATATCCCACAAAAGCAAGACACAGGGGCTGGTTATACTCTTCAGACTTCTGTATAACCTGCCTCACTGTGTGTGGTCTATGGTGCTAAATCCTACGCGAATCCCGGCCTGGCAGGAGGCTGGAATTCGTCAAGTCTTCTTGCGAAGCGATTTGAGATTCGAAAACAACTTATAGACGTGGCTCAAGAGTGAAATAGGTCGGTAGTTCTTTAAAAGAGGAGATCTACCAAACTCCTGCTCCACCCCTCTGGAGTTTTCCCACTGTTAAGAACGGTGCTAAATAGCCCCTCAGCGGGGGGCCTTGCCATTCTTAAGTTGTTTGAGCGCCATCTCAATCTCGTCTAGGCTGACGTCGGGAAGTTCTTCAGTATAGTGGCGAGTCATTATTGCGCGGGAATCCTTTGTGCTGGGCTCATTTTTGACTTCGTGCCCGTACGCTGCAGCTGATGAAATGTAATGCCTTCCTCCCTAAGAATTCCCACAACTTTTTGGAGTTCCTCGTCCACGTCATTCGTGTTTTCAAAAGCAGCAAATCGATTTTCCAACTTGATTTAAATCTGTTCTGATCCAATAGCGGCCTGAAACAGGTTGGGTCGGAACCTAGACTTCACTAGACGGTATCTTTCAAGCTTATTGTCGATATTCAAGGAGCCTCGGATAAGCGGGTGATCACTACCGGTATTAAACCTGCTGATCACTGATAAACCTTGTTATTATTCTATTTAATGATGTTTATTCGCGTGGATTATGATAAGCAGCCTAGGTGTTTATCCAGGATATAAGCTAACACGGTACCAAATTTCATTCAAATCCGTTGAGCCGTTTGAACGTATAGGAGTCACAAACATACACACAAACACACATCTAAAGATAAAAAATAGATGGCTCTTTTCGGTTTTTATGCATTTTATACCGTTTTGTATTGACTGTCATTTCTAATGTGTGGAGTTCTGCATCGCGCATACGAAGATTTCCGCTCGATAAGACATTATTCATTTTTAAAACTCTAATCTCTGATTGTCATTTTTACGACAGTGTCTACTTTTCTGATTAAAAATAGTGTTATTGCATAAGTTTTCAAAGAAATCTATATAACAAAAGGAATTGACTAAAAGGTGAGTTTTAGATTTGCCAACAAAATAGCAAATCAAATTAATTTAATTCCTTAAACCTACAATCGACTACAAATGGATTTAGTATTTACTTACAACTGAACCAATTTTGTTGAAAATAATAACGGATCATCTTCGGAAACGACCCTTTTAGATAAAATAGCAATCATTGAAATCGGTTGAGAAATCTCGGAGATATGAGGGAAACAAACACAAAAAGAAGCAGGCGAAACTCGACCCGTGGCCGTGCGCTGTAAAAGGTTGACGCTCGTTGCGTTTTATTGTATTCTTTAAACAATTCCAAGCCTGTTGTTGACGTGACAATATCATAACAATAAAACTATAATTTCCATGTTGAATTACATTAAACATTTGATTTCCATATTACACCTACGTGACGTGCCCGTCGAAAACCTCAAGAGGCACCAAACGTGGTTCAAAAGAATAATTTCTCAACTCATTATGGACCCGCCCACGGATTTATGGTTTGGACACACTAGCGTGTTGGCCGCAAATATAGCGTAAGTACATCAACTACTCATCAATGATAATTCATTTTCTTAAACCCCCGACGTAAGACTAAATAATAATACTAGACGAGGACGTTACATTTTTAATCTAATGCCAAAAAAACAAGTCGCGAAGTCGATTAAAAATTATGTGTGGTGTTTTTTTTTTTGTAAATCCATTTGATTTTTGAAGTCGATTAAAGAAACAATTATTCTCAAATCTTCCTTGTTCAGTTCAGCAGCAAAACAAGCTCATTCGAAAAGCTTTAACAAACGGTCTTTTGTTGATTGGCCGTATGAGGTAGTGCTGGCCTCTGGTGTCAGAGTTTGACAGGCCGCCCGAGGGCCTCTGACATGGTTTTATAACTGCTATTAATCATTAACAGACGGGACCAACAGCTCCAAGTGCTCTATGAAGCACGGAGCGATGAAAACCGCACACAACTTAATATAAACGCCCGTGCAGATGTACCATAGCCTCAAGTACTGACAGTGAGGCGGGTAGGCCTTTAGCATCGAATGAAATACGCGATTCCCTTTATTTTCACTTGTAACGCCTTTCTAGACCTTTTAGAGAAAGAAAAGAAGACGAGGCGAGGGTATAGCCTTATTCGCGTTTGTTACCAGCTTTTATGTAGACCCACCGTTGTCTAACGATCAAATTTTTTGATTGATTTATGTCTTACTTTTTCTAAAAGTAGCTTCGAGTATTTTCCATCATACGCTATCCTTGATCTCCAATAAGACAGAAACGCGACACTTTAGGACACTGGCATATATTTTTTGTTTGGATTGAAGTCCTCTATTGTATTTGATAAGTGCGCGCAATTCATTAATTGTTTTCGCTTATATTTGGTTCCAGGCTCCATAGTATAATGTACCCTTTGCACGTTTACGTCAAAGGATAGAATATGTTTTTGTCATTTATTGATCTCACTAGTTACTACCCTCGCTTTAGCCCATGTGGACTAGGTATTTAGAATGAAATAAACAAGTACGGCAAAGGACCTTCACAAAAAACCCTGATATCCCACTTAACACCATAGTTCATCGACTTTATTTTTTTCTTTGACCCCCGAACTTCAACGAGAGGGGTGTTATAAGTTTAGGGTGTATGTGTGTATGTATGTGGCATCGTAGCTCCCATGGGGTTGAAATGGGTGAAAGGGGGGGGGTCGAGAATCGTAGCACCCAAACGATATAGTAGATGCGGTATTTATGTTTGAAAGCTGAGGTAATCGAGATGGCTCTTACCTGTAATGGGGAGGGAGGGGAGGGGCGGGTGATCGAGCTCCCAAACGAATGAACCGATTATTATTATATACATTTCTTATTTGTGCTTGTGCACTATATGCATCTGGTTGTCGCCATATTGAATTTTGATTACTGTCATTTCGTTAGTGACACTCGCGAGATTAAGACAAATAGATTCATCAAAATCGGTCAACGTGTTTGGTCTATATAGTGCCACAAAGGCTCAGTCAAACATACATACATACTTACTTAGACCGATAAACACAATACCCTCCTTTGCGTTGCGCAGTCTGTTGTACAAATAAACTCAATTAGAGTCAAATCAATGACACGATAAGAAAAATAAGTTTTATTTTCCTCCAATAATCTAAACAGATTTGCAAAACAAAATACAAATTTTTCTTATTAGATAATAGACCAATCCTCAATAAACTACAAATTGATCTTATTAGATAATAGACCAATCCTCAATAAACTACAAATTGTTCTTATTAGATAATAGACCAATCCTCAATAAACTACAGCAAAGTAAGTAACTAAACATCTACTACAAAATACAACTGCCACAGAATATAACTAGCAAACTACTACATGAAACAGCTGTACAACCAACATGCCATTAAAGGCGTATAGGTAGCCCCAAGTGTTTTAGCCACGAAGGGAGGTCTAGCCCACTACCAGTTGGCTGCGTATCCAACATGCTGCCGGCATTGCCCCGTTGAATTCAAATATTGCAATACTATTTCAATGAGCCATTTTTTTATTCCAATTGATCTTTTTGGAATATAGACCAATCCCCTAATAAACAGGTTGACTCCAACGAGCCAAACTACACAATGCTGAACTTCACCGAATAACTCACTGCAGTGACTTAGTTGGTCCACAATTCGGCGACAAACAAACTGACGGCGCAAATCACTGTGTTTGTACGTTGGTCTCTGGGGGACGATGTGTGTAAATACTGGACTGCATACCTTGATGTTTTCCACTTTTGACTAAGTTCATTAAACACATATCAAAGTCAAAGTCAAGGTATTTTATTGTAAATAGGCAAAAATAATAGCACTTTTACAAGTCAAAATTAACATCTCCTGAACAAAGAGATATACATAAAATATTATAAAAAGATCAAATCAATCCAAATTTAGATAAACTAAGTATTCTTTGAGTTTGAAAAGGAAATTTCCCTTTCATGTGCCAACAGAGTTAAATCTCACACTGGAAAAGGAAATACGTGGATATCTATATGGATGTACGTGGACTTCGAAAAGAGAAACCCAGTTTCACTCTCAGATGCTTAAAACTAAGGGGTATTCAACTATCACCAATTATCGGCCGAAATATAAAAACTCAGGAGCAAGTCACTGACAGGCGTGACGCTTGATGATAAGCGTCACTCCCGCCAACAGCAATTGCAAATCCATCCAGTATTTTGAGCAATGCTTTCACTGCACTCACGCTAAGACATTGTTTTTTCTCATGCCACTAATTTAGCTGGTAACATTGCCCTTCAACCCGGAACACAGTAATGTTTGCAAACTACTGCTTGGCGGTTGACCAACCCAACTCTCTCTCTCTCTGTCTTGCAAAAGAGGCCTACTACCATAGAATGAATAATAGTAGTACTACCCCAATTACTCAGTAAATTAGTCATTACGAATATGGGACTACCCATATTCGTAATGACTAATTTACTGAAACTAATTTATTAAACCAGAATAACACGGCTGAAGAGGTTTACTTCTTCTAATCGTATCGATCCAGATGAGAATATTTGTAGTCAGTCAAAAACTCTCTCAGGCTTTCATCCATGCTAAATTCATATTTATTTTCATTCGTACCGATTACTCTCAATGCGACCGCAAACTGTAGTCAGAGAGGTTGCAATTCCGTAACCGCATCGCTGCCGAAATGGAAATGACTGTACGGTACCGGACGGAATGATAACGAACGCGTTTGTTCGGTGGACACGTGCTTATGATTATTGATTGCTTTTTTTTTGAGGTAAATGCTTCTATTGACTGCTTACTACATAATCCCTATATAAGTGAAACGTTGTCTGTTTGTTTGTTTGTTTATTTGTTTGTTTGGGGAGCTTTCACGCGATAACGGCTGGACGGATTTTGATGAAATTTGGAATGGAGATAACTTATACTGGAATAAATCATAGGATACTTTGTATCCCGGAAAATTGTAAGTTTACAATTTAATTAATAAAACAGGAAAAACTAGACAAATGTTGATAACTCGGCGTAAGAAACGGTTGCCATGGAAATGAAATAACAAGTATGTCAAAAAACAACAGGAGTGGTGCCACAGAATACCTAATAATCTAATAATACTCGTCTTTTGCATTGGTTTTTAATATCCTAGAAGAACATAGGATGCTTTTTTCGCAAAAAACAGTAGTAGGTACGCGCGGACGAAGTCGTGGGCAGGAAAACTAGTACAAAATAAAACAGTTGGAAAGTTAGATATATGTCATTACAGGCAAAAGGTTTCGCACCTCCACATATGCACAACACAAATTCTATAATTCTCCCCCCCCCCCCCCCTCGAAATTTTAACAGTTCAAGTGCAACGTTGCGTCAAGATAACATTGAATTGAAACGCGTAGTAACTTAAATTCAGTGGCTTTACCTTTTAAGACGAATCACAGCAATGCTGCTTAGCTTAGCAATCGAAGAGGTTATAATAATTTATTATTACGAGTATAACCTCTTCGATATTACTTATTATTATTGTTGAATAGTGCACATATTTAGATATCATAACAATCCAAAATTATTCTAAAACTTTCCTAAACCTTTATATTTATACTAGCCTCAAAGTTACGGATCAAAATACAGAAACAAAATGAAACTTTTCCGTCAAACCGATCCGCTCAGGGTTGTTTTCTATTCATCAAACACTAAACAAACAGTTGTATAATCAGATAACACTTCAAAGATACTCGTTAACCCTGTGTGCACAGTATCGTCGTCTGGACAGTACGTGAGGTCGCCTGATTTGTGATGTGAGGACTGGCGTGGATAGCGTTACAGCACTGGGCTCTATTCGCCATGACCCGTGCAGATTCGCGTTACGATATCTTCGTTGAATTGTTCGTGCATTGTCGTAATGACGTCACACGTTTTCTGCAAGGTTTTGCGTTTGGCATGGCGAATAAGTGTCCAGATTGAATAATAGAACTACGTTACAGCGTAGGATTTGTTGTATGTTGTAGCTTTAAAGAGTTTGCAAGCCGAAGCACAGTGGGCTGGCCATGTTGCGAAACAGATATTGGAATAGACGTGTACTTGAGTGCAGTATGATGGGACGTCCAGTAATAAGATTAGATGGAGAGACGTTCTGCGCATTGTCGCTGGTAGAAAATAGATGCAAAGAGCCAAAGATCGGTCCGAGTGGTGAGGCCTATAGCAGATGTAGGCGTTGATGATAATTTTGATAATTACCATTGTGGCAATGGTAATTATCACTGGTTGACTGTGGCAGTCATCCATGAAGCACACGAGGCAAATAGGCATTGCTGTCCAATTTTCTTTTTCCTGCAGGAAGAATCGCAGGATTTTTGATGTGAATTTCGACTCTTGGCGTGGCTATCGATCGCTACAGCGTGGCGACGCGCGCCCGTGTCTCGTCAGCTCTTTCCTCCTCGGCTCGGTGATATTCGATGTTTCACATCTGCCAGGCAACCCGCGACGGCTCATTGCTTTTTTGTCATTCCTTGTCTGTCTCTGAATTCCCTAAATACTGAAACTCTATTGTGGTCATCATTAACAATATCTATTTATCCACTAATGAGCGTAGTATATTTCTTCGCGTTCGTTATTAATTTTCTACGCTGGAACGTTCGTACCAATATGTCGTACTGCCTTCATGAATGCAACGCGCCCAAAGTAGGTCTCCAAAACATGCGCAAAGCGGACAAAACAAAGCGGAATCTCATTAAGGAGCAAACAATACTCAATCCGACTGTCGGACGAAATTACAACTGGTTCGATACAAAACCGAATTTCGGTACAAACTGAGTTTCAGTACAAACCGAGTTGGTCCGTCACAGAACTCGGTTAATGATCGGTTTGCGTCAGTACAGAGGTGAAGTTAACAGTTAGTATGACCACACCGCCACTGGAACAGCTCTAGCGATGCCTGATAAACTACGAGTAAAATTCAAAATGGCTAGCTGTGCCTGCGGCTTTTGTCCGCAGATTTCTCTGATTTAAAAGTAAAATAATATATATGTTATTGCAGGACCAAAAGTACTTATAATGTTCAAAATACCAAATTTCGATCAGCCGTCAAATAGTTTTTTATCGATTGCTCGGCTTCTTCTCATCGGATTGAGATACCAAGTAGACCAATTTTAAGTCAAAACAAAAGCTTTCAAACCGTGAAACAATCGGTCCAGTAATTTTTACTTGATGCGCGAACAAACAGACAAACAGAGACAAACAGCATTCGATAGCGCTCCGCCGCAATGCGTGACGCAGAAGCCGCGCATGCCAAAGTTAAATGGATCGTTAGTGTTACTAGTGATCCAGGGGGCCTTGATAAAATGGCTAGGAGGCTTTTGAATGAATTAGAAACTGACCACTGATTCAGAAATCAAGGCAGCAGAAGATTCAAAGAGCTGAAGCCCGCAGCTGGTGTTCGATATGGAGAGACGTTGAATAGTAGAGAAGTGGAGGAAGATGGTGCTGTGTTGATTAAAGCTGTCAAGAGGGCATGAAAATATATAAACATGCGCAAATAAATAGAGAACAAGCGTGAGAATCTGTATAATATCTACCAGAGTATCGGTCAAACCAATCCAATCAATCAATCGTCAAAAACTTCCCAAATTGCATTTGTAGCGATCGGGTAGTAAATAAATGAATGAAAAGACTAAGACGTATATTCTATCACAATAACTCTTTGGTAGAACTGTAACTGACACATTGGATTGAACTGTCAAATCGATGAAACCGTTAAGCAGGAATTCAGAGTATTGCTCGGGGTCATGACAACACAATATTCCACAACAGCAACCCTAGTTACCAAGTTAGTGGAAACAGGAAGCTGGAAGCCTCATTTACATAAAGACAGTTGGTGGTATCAGTAAGCTTAATAACCGAGCAGACGACTGGCTTTACGCTACTGAAATAACAAAATCTAGTGACAAAATCTCGGTCAACGTTTTGCTCCACCTACTTTCAGTCTGCTTCACGTTGACCGAGTGCTGCCCGAGAACGGGCAATAGAAGCGTCGGTCGTCTCGCACGAGATGTGTCGACGACATTGTAAAGATCGTGGGTCGGACATGGGAGCACACAGCACAGGATCGAGATGGGTAGCGTAAAAATAGAGAGGCCTATGCTCAGCAATGAGCGGACACGGGCTGAAAATAACGATGATGATGATGAGGAGACAAAATCTACATCGTTATTAACTACTTGGCGACCGTAGTAGGGTTTTAATTTTTGAACTAATGTCTTGTTATGGGCCATAATGGCTTAGTAAATGAATGCTCACAAGGAAAGAGTGGATGGAAATGTCGAAAGCAGAAAGTTTGAACTTTGTTTGGACTAGTTAGGAGACAAACATATTAAAAGTCCCACCCCTCTGAGGTAAGGCTAGGGCTTCGCACGCGTGGTCATTTCTGTAGAAAAAGTACTCTTTTTGCTATTCAAGGAACTAAAATACCAATATATCAACATTTAATCAAAATTCCTTCAGCCGTCAAAAATATGTTTACGGCTTCTAGCCGAGCAATCGATCTGAGCTCATCGAATTGAGATATAAAGTACCCCAGTTTTTAAGTCAAAACATAAGCTATCCAACAGTGAGCCGCATCGCAATCGGTCCAGTAGTTTTTACGTGATACGCGAACATACATACAGACCGACAAACAGACAGACACGAATTTTTAAAATGTTATATTCTTGTTCAGTAGCTTATTTCATTTAACCTTGATCATTTCTTTTTTAATTATCTTCTTTGTACAGACTTTTTCGTCCCTATTGTTTTATTATAGGTATAGATAATTGATTACTAACTAATTACATCTGAAAATTGATTCAAGTCACGTCTTTATTCCCTTACATTAAGTTACGAAACCTTAGCCTTTAATTAGTTAGATAAGTATGTTTAACTCTCAATTGAAACATCAAACCAAAGAAGAATATCTGACCATTTCTTAATATTGACTAGATCTATGTTTCTTATATTTTTACGTAACCTCTTCCCTTAGCTGTTCTTCTACTCAAGTAGGTACTAATTATTGAAAAAAACATTCATATCTGTTTTTGCACTGAAAATACTGGATAGATTTTGAAGAAACTTAATAATGTTGTATAAAAATTAATAATTTTGTGTAAATCTATTTCAGTTTAAAATTTGAAACTCAGAAGACTTAACTTCCACAAGAAAAAATATATACATAGGTATAAACACTATCATCAACACAAATCCAAAAGTTTACACCAATCCAGCGCATCGATCCAGTCCAATCGCAATCTTAGGTCAACAGTTAATCAACCGTAGTAATTAATGCAATTACTGGAACAAGCGGGCGACCTCATCACGGGTCAGCAGCAAATCAAAATCAGAGTTGGCAGGCACTTGTATTGTGTTAATCCAAGGATAACAAATTCGGCTCAGTGGCTTGGTACGTTTGGATGAGTTACTCGCACGTGTGAGTAGATTTGCCAGTAATATTGCTACAGGCATCTTGGAATAACGTTATCTATGTTGCCGAATTAGAATAACAGATTAATAATGGATTGTCTTCCCGAGATAAGTAGTCATTACTATGCAGATGCTAAGCGAAAGTAAGAGCTTGTTAACATTTAAAACATTGCTTATTACTTTTGTAAGTTGTATAACTTTAAATAAATGTAGATTTGTCTGTTACCTAGAGTTAAGTAATCGTTTTTTGGTCACTATCATAATAGTGTCCAAAAATACAACAAATATGACATATAAAAATTAATATATTAATATTTTATTCATCGTGTGTAGGTTTTAAGGTATTGCAAATTTTTAACAAATCAATCCACTTCCTCGTCATATTTCTCAATTCTGGTAAAAGATGATGCGGTCGACATAATCACGCTTATCTCTAAGCTCTAATTCCCAGAATAAAGCTACAACATAATATTAACGAGCACCACAGAATAACTAATAGTTCAAATGCTAAACTACTATATTACCCCACTGGCTCAATGCAAACACATCAAATGACAGCAAGCGTCATCACGAACAGTCATTGGCGTCAGGGCCAAAATTGCGCCGGAAGCGACCCGCGCCGCAGCCGCAGCTTAACCGCAGCGTTGCCGCAGCGGCCGCGCTAAATACTCGACAGAATACATTCAAAAGCCGCTCCACCGCGCATCGGGCCGGTTAATCCATGTATAGAATGAGATTGATATAACCTGATTAAATCGCATATTGTCTATTAGTTCCGTGAATTCGTTATGCTACGGTTCAGTATTTGGGTGTAGAGGTAATACTAAATTGGTACAAATTGAAGCGAAAACAGGGCTAGAGATTTTGTATCGAGGTCGTTTGAAACAAATTAATTTTCTCAGAAACACAACTATGGTAATGCTAAGTCAGCCAACATTCAATTTGGAACACGTATTCAGAATGTAGAAGTCAAAATACATAATGGTTTATATAATATAAATCGAAATCCATAAAAATATCTAAATCGTGAGTCGTCGTCGTAAGTGAAAGCAGTTTCACCGCGTGGACATTTTTCTGGGGAAAGAAGTATCCTATCTGATATTCCAGGACCAAAAGTACCTTTAGAGTACAGTGATACCAAATTTCGTTCAGCTTCTACTCTGCCTCTACTCGTCGGTCAAAGTATACTAGATCTTAAGTCAAAAACTAAGCTATCCAACAGTGAAAACGGCATCGCAATCGGCCTTGTAGTTTTTACTTGATGAAAGATAAGATTTAAGAAAATAAGTGGAATAGCTTAATTTAGGCCCCCTAGAACATTATTTTTTATTAACTTCTTTGTACAGACTTTTTGTTACTTACTACTTTATTATAGGTACTAGCGACCCGCCCCGGCTTCGCACGGGTAGACATATATATAGAATGATAAAATTAGTAGGTACTTTGTTTGGATAAATAGAAAAACAACAATTTCTTACACAAAAGTTTTTATACTCACCATGTTGTCTATAGTATTATTCTGTTTACTGCAAAGAGGTTAAATTACGGTTACTGTTAAGAACTAGAACTACTACACTAGATTTTTTTAAATCGGTTACAATTTTTTGAGTTTATCGTTAGCGCCCACCCCATGGCAATTTTCTTTTATTTAACATTTTTATACCCGTCGTATCTTCTAAAAAAAACGCCAGTAAGCGTGTTCAAAATCATTGACATCAGTAATTTTGACCATAGACATCTGCATTATTACTCACGTACTTGACAGACTTGATATTATTTCGTGTATTAATAGCATATAGCATTTCCTACGTCAATGATTATTAGATGTTCTGTGATTTCGTTTCCATGGCAACGTTCCATATACAAACACCCGTATCTCCTTCTTAGTTTGTGATACAAAGTAATCGAGTTTTTATTAAAAATTTGATACCGCGGGTTACATTATTGCAATTTTCGAATGGAACTGTAATTTTTTGAAAAATAAAATACTGCTAGTATTACTCGCTGATAATTTAACTTTCTTTATGTGAATGAATTTTTAAAATCAGGTCTATATTTTTTGAGTTTATCCGTTACAAACACACAAACAAACAATCAAATGTTTCCTCTTTATAATATTAGTGTAGATATAGATAGATAGAAGCTAGATAGATGGTTGACATAGGAGAACATAATACCAAAATACAGAAGTTTAGAATGAATAAGTTCAAAATACTATCAAAACTAATTAAAACAATTACTTAAGATTTAAATGAATACAACTCAATGAATACTTATAAGAATATTCTATTATTTTTTATTCTTTGAGTAGAAACCTTGAGACGTAGTTTTCGTTGTAGGTTTCATCTAAGCCGGAAGCCGTCCAAAGCTGAACATAGGCCTCCCCGCTCCCATAGAACACCACATGGAGCGGCTCCCGCGACTCTAACCGAGTCGTCGGCCATAATAGGATTAAAACACGAATATTGAGATGTCCTCGATGTAATGCCCGTTACACTAATAAAATGTTTAATTTGCCTCGTTGTCATACAAATTATGTATGTAATGCTTTTTTACAAAGAGCATGTAAGTCTCACAATGACCAATTTTCGGATTGTGACATTTTCTTCTTTTCTCTAAACAACTTCAGGAATCAAGTATCTCTTTTGTAATTCTGTAATATTCGATAGTTTCTTTTCTTTATTAATTAGTTAATTGAAAGTCTATTGGTACTGTTTTATTTTAAATTCTAAATTTATTATATATATATATATATATATTTTTTAGTTTAGGTTTTGAGTGCCGTTCTGTTCTTACTCATAATATAATGTTTCTATTAGTGGCATCTTCATTGGTGTATGTATTTTTTTTGTTTAGTATGTTTATTTTAAGAATATTGTAAACTGTTTGTGCCTTAATAAAATAAAATAAAAAAATAAAAAATATCCTATACTTATAATAAAGCAGTAAGTACCAACAAGTCTATACAATAAGTCTAAAAAACTCTAGGGGACTTAAAATAAGTAAACTGAACAACAATATTTTTTTTTTTCACTGTTGGATGGCTTAGGTTTAGAATTAAAAACTGGTGTACTTGGTATCTCAATCCGATGAGTAGAAGCCGAGCAATCAATTAAAAACTATTTGACGGCTGGTGGAATTTTGAGAATTGGTATTTTAGGTCCTGGAATAGCACATAAGAAGGTAACCCTGAGAAATGACTCTAAACCTATAAAACCTACGTACAGACAGACAACGCATAACCTAAACCAGTGGACATAGAGATTTGAAATATTCTTTGAGTAACCTCTAGGTTAAAGAGAAAAGAAAAAGGAGATTAAGTAAAATGTTTGACCACCTTATACGACATGACAACTTCATAAGAACCATCATAGAGGGCAAGGTAGAAGGAAAGGGAGGAAGAGGCATACCTAGAAGGATATGTACAGATCAGTTAAAGGAGAAGCGAATGTCATGTCGTATAGGGAAGTCAAAATAAGGAAAGCTGGAAATTACCCCACCGATATAGCTGGGCTGTATTAAGAAAAAGAAGAACCTAAGCACTAAGAAAGGATTATTGGAAATTCCAACAATTTCTTACACAAAAGGATTTATACTCACGTACCATTTTGTCTATAGTATTATTCTGTTCACCGCAAAGAGGTTGAATTACGGTTACTGTTAAAAGGTTTAACACCAGTAAACGTAATTCAACCTCCTTGGGTTTAAACAATTGGATGGTGCTGTGTAGAGGCGCACGGCCGTGTATTTGTCGTGAAACGTCTACGCTACGTCTAGAATTTTTAAAATCGGTTAGTATTTTTTGAGTTTATCGGTAGCGCTCACCCCACGGCCATTTTCTTTTTTTTAGCATTTTCAAGCCAAAGCTGTGGCTGAAGATAAGGAAAGCTGGAAATTACCCCACCGATATAGCTGGGCTGTATTAAGAAAAAGAAGAACCTAGAGATGCACTAAGAAAGGATTATTGGAAATTCCAACCCTAAGGGAGTGAACGGGGTGGAAAAAGTAGCACGGGGGCGAAGCTGTGGGTCGCAGCTAGTTACATATAAATTACATACCTTGTATTTGTAACAATATACTCGTAGCTTGGGAGTGTCTTTTAATTCTATCACAACATGACAACCTATTCAACTCTCGACAATGCTTAATCAAGTCGTCTATGGGCAACGTTAATGAAATTCTACTGTATAGCCATTCCTACCATCTTACTGTGGATATATATTTATTTATGTGGACATATGTTTATATTCAACTAAGTAACCCGACATTTGATGAGCTAGCGCTAAGTGATCTATACAACTTTGATAGCATTTATTTTTATTGCACCCACACTCTGAGAATATCTCATATGTCACATAAATGCCCTTTTATAACCTCAAGAGCTCTCTCATATAGCCAACTTATTTACTAATAACAAAAAAATGAACAAACCCGGCTGCGAACTTTAAATCGTTAAAGATCCATAATGGTAATTCAAAATGAAAAATGATATGACGAACTTTCAAATACCAATTCAATGATACCTTGACATAGTTCGTAGACTTGTATTGTTTTATTGTTCGCATAATGTCTGCTGGTTGTCGCCATATTGAATTTTGATTACTGTCATGTCTTTAGTGACACTCGCAAGATTAAGACAAATCGATTGACGTAAGAATCATCAAAATTAGCCCACGCGTTTGGTCTCTAGAGTGCCACAAAGGAACAGACATACATATATACTCTATACTTATAATAAAGGAATAAGAACGAAAAAAACTGTACAATGAAGATAATAAAAAAATTGGTATAGGGTACTTAAAAGTAGCTACTGAACCAGAATAGAACATTTTTAAAAGTCTGTTTTTTGTTAGTTTGCTTGTCTGTATGTTTGTTCGCGCATCACGTAATAACTACGGAACCGATTGCGATGCAATTTTCACTGTTGGATAGCTTCGGGTTTGATTTAAAAGCTGTGGTACTTGGTATCTTAATCCAACGAGAAGAAGCCGAGCAATCGATAAAAAACTATTTGACGGCTGAATGAATTTTAAAGAAATGTAGTACATATATTGTACATTATAGGTACTTTTTTTCATACTGAAATTACATGTAAGGGCTACTTTTAAATGAAATGACCACGCGGGCAAAGCCGCGGGCACAGCTAGTACATAATATATATATATAGGCTGATAAACACAACACCCTCGGCTCAGTCGGGTAAAAAGAGTGTCCTTTAAACTGAAACAATACAAAAACGTTGGTAGCCGAGCAGTGCTACTAGTGCGTGTTAGAATCCAACAATATTGGGTTCGGACCTCGGCTCCGCACCGGCTTTTCTAAGTTATGTGCGGATTACCAAACAATAATTGCTATGAGGTTATGTGTTCCGTGCTTCGGGAGGCACGTAAGCTACTAGTCCCGGCTGTTATTGTTTGATAACAGTCGTTAAGCCATGTCAGAGGCCCTCGGGCGGTATGACAAACTCTGATACGAGAGGCCAGCGCAGCACTAGGTACTTCACACAGCAAGCAAGAGTCTATACTCATAAAAAAGGAGTAGGCAACAAAATGTCAATAAAACGAAGATAATTAAAAAATATTGGTCTATGGATTTAAAACAAACAAGAATATAATGTCTCTCTGTATGTATGTTCGCACATCACTTAAAAACTACTGGACCGTTTGAAATGCGGTTTTGACTGTTGGATAGCTAAAGTTAAAACTCTGGTGTTATCTTTAATTCGGCTCGCAACTTGTATGTGGCGTAGACGTTTCACGACAAACAAACGGCCGTGCGCCTCGGCACAGCCCCACCATATTTTTCTGACTACATACCTTAATTATATGCTTGCCGAGCTCTTGTGTGATAGAACTCTATCTAGGCCAGAAGGGTAATCAAATCACTGAAGATATTAAAGTTCATGTCAGCTCCATTTATTCACCCAAAATCTCCGTAATTTTTAGAGCATTTTCCGCGAAACCTTTTATATGATTAGTAAACAAGACAAACAAAATAATATGATAATAGAGGCACCCGCCGCGAGTGATATCCACTTACTTTTAGTAAATAGGTCAAAGTACTAAACTAAAACAGGTCAGATCGGATTAAATTAGCTAAAAGCTTAAATTACCTAAATCGAAATTAGATATACATTAGCTAAACCTACTTTTGTGAGGCCTAACTAATATTCTAATCATAAAAAATAATTTAGGTGGCACTGTTAATGGCCACCGAATTTGTTATAAGCTTGAGATTTTTTTACCTAACTATTTTCATCTTGTTCCGATATACTCGTATTTATATCGCTATTTTCGTAGCAAAAATCATGTACTTTTTACCAGCCTGCGCAACGCAAAGGCCCGGTAATGTGTTTATCAGCCTATGTATGTATGTCTGTTCTTTTGTGGCACTATATAGACCAAATGCGTGGTCCGATTTTGACGATTCTTACATCGATTTATTTGTCTTAATCTTGCAAGTGCTACTAATACATGTCATTAATCAAAATTCAATATGGCGACAAGTAGATACCATATTGTGAGAAAGAAAAAGATTAAAGTCGACAAACTATGTCAAGTGGGGATAATTGAATAGGTATTTGAAAATCATCTTTAGCTTTCACTTATCATTTTTCATTTTAAATGACCATTTAGGATCTATAACGATTTAAAGTTGGTTAGCAGCCATTCTCACTAATTCTTATAAATAAAAAGTTTAAAATAAAATAAATAATTATAAAAACCAAAGAACCCGACTGCGAACAAAAATAAAAAGACGAAAACAAGCTTTTGATTTTTTATTTTGAGATATAAGATGCAGTCGGAGGCATGAAGGTTCTAGCTGATCCCGTCAGAGGAGAAATGAAATGCATGATGCCTCCGACTGCATCTTATATTCCAAAATCTAAAATCTAAAGCTTGTATGCCTCTTTTTATTTTATTCGCAGTCAGGTTTTTTGTTTTTGTAATGATTTGTGTTTTCGCTAAGATTACCTTTTTATTCGTTAATTACAATACGATTTATAGAGTGTTTTGCTAAAATTGTATAAATAGATCTTGTTTCAAATGAGGAAGTGTTTAGGATGAGGTTGTATTAAGTCAAGAGTAGGTACTAAGAATCGAGTAGACTAAGATGCAAAGTCGCCTTATAATAATGAATCTATAGACGACGCACATCTGATCCAAAAATAAAAACACTTTTACCCTCATTAAGACCTCAATAACCATAACCAAACTCAGTACAACCCTGCCCTAACACCCCCGCACCCTGACGATGCAATATATCAGTGCAGTTAAATCCCCCGAAACGCAACACCAACAAAGCACCCTTTTCTAATCTCGGGGTAGCAGCCACTCAACTATTATATATTATATGTTTGCATTATATTAAATGTTTGCTCTAGACCTAAATCAACTGAGAAATTCATTTGGGTATTGTTTATTTTTCATTATGACACATGGTGTGTCTGTATAGCTTGCAGAACTATGGTTTGTCTACACGATGCTAGTTTATATAGAAGTACAGCCGTTGCATTCAAACATAGGACAACGGTGGCACTGTTTTGTATGACGCATAGTCGCAGCTTTTGGTGGATTCGTTGTTACAACTTTTTGTATATTTCAAGTTTTTGGTTTTGAAAGCTAAACAAAAAGCATTTTTGTAAACATTCTAGTAGTGTTGGAAATTGTTGGTGTATTTTAAATAATCCAGAGACTGCGTATTATTGATAATAATTTTAACGATACAAATTATATCTAACACTTAATACAACTTAAATGAGAAGAGCTGATACACAATCATTCCTTATGCGCGTTTGCAGTGCATGAAATGTTTGCGGATGCTCGAGAGATGGCTACATTTCCATCATGCGAAATAGAACAGCGTCCCTGATGCGCCCGGTGCGGTGTAGCTCCACAGCTGCCTGCAGCTACTTGTAGGACGAATGGTCCGTTTGTGAAGCAGAAGCCATTAGAACAATTAAATACGCGATATCGAATAAGCGAATATCGAAAGGTTAATTCTTTTATGTGCACTTTTTACTGCTTTTATTGCGTGTCGTAGTCCGAAATTTTGAACATTTGATTGTCCCTAACCACACCGATTTAACGCATAAAACCCCACGACAAAATACACGGCAGCCTGTATCAAGGAACATAATAGTCTCTACCGAGTCTCTGTTACCTAGCAATGTCTCAAAGCTTAGTTCTCGGCACAAACAAAGCTATTATCCTTAGATTGAAAACCACTGCACTGAGCACACTCGGTTTGCCGGACGAACGCCCCGAGCCCACGCAACTCTCTCGTGTACCTTCAATTGATTGAGCGAAGGGAGGTCTTCAAAAATCAACTTGAACGAACTTTTGATAAGATCTTCAGAAGTAAATAGGTAGTTAATAATAATATACTGTTGAGTTCGTGTGATGAACTAAATAGTTTGGGGGTTTTTGAGATGTGGGGCACAAAGAGTTTAAGTATTTTAAAAAGAGACATTCGTGTCAAAAGGTGTGTCATATGAAAGGGCTTTATTTATACGTTATGAAACTTTATTCAATTTAAGTTTTCGTAATTTTCTATAATTCGTTAGAGCGATAGTAGCCGAGCGGTATTCTAGTGCGCGTTGGTATAAACAATACCAGGTTCTCTTCTTCGACATCGCTCTTCAACTCCGCACCAATGACTTCTAAGTTATGGGCAGATTTCCATTGCTCGCGTCATAATCGCCAAGTCAGAAGCCTTCGGGCGGCCCGACAAACTCTGACATCAGAGGCCAGCACTACATAATACTAAAAAAAAAAAGTTTTAGGACTAATCATGTGGTTAAAATATACTTATCTAATAAAGATCGATTGCCAGTTGTAATGTTTTTAGAGGTCTGTGCCTATTGCTTTTTGTGGATTTAGATGGATTTAGATAAAGCGGTGCTGGGGTGAATTTCGCTGTCAACCCTTGAATGTTGACAAATGTTCTGAATGAACCTATTTGCAATAAATTTTGCTGAAATCTGATAAATATAGCTCATTTGATATCAATTTATAAGATTTAAAAGAAATAAAACCGTAATGGAAATAAATACGATATTTTTTTGCTGACACAGACTTGATGATTGATTTGTAGATATTATTAGATCCAGGCTGATTATTTAGACCCAGATACAGATAATAAAAAATATTACATAAATATATATTTTTAAGACAAGATGCTCGCGTAGCTGTTTGCAAAATGAGATCTAACCAACCGTAAATATATGTTTGTTCGCTTTTTACATAAAAATAACTGGACTTATTGCAATGCGGTTTTCATTGTTAGTCTTTATTTTTAGCATGGCCATTGTCTGACACGCGCTTGGCAGGCTTTTTAATCGACTGCGGACGGTTATGTTTCGGGCTGCAAGTTTGTATGTTCGTTTGGCGCTTCCTACAGCCTAAACGGCTTGATGGATTTTGACAAGTGAGGTATCATTAGATTCGTCTTAATCACGAGAGTGACTTAGGATATATGAAGTGTTCTGGAACTAATATGGCGGCTTACAGATACCATATTGTATTTCCGACGGAACAAAAACTGTCCAAAACATCTCCAGTGAGGTATCAAAACGAAGGTGTATCAAAGACCATTCCAAAAAATGTAATATAGTTTTTAAGCTGCCTTGACCCTGAAATCATGTTAGACTGACTTCACGAAGAAAACTGACGGGATCAGCTAGACCTGCCATGCCATGCCTCCGACTGCATCTTATATTGATTAAAAAATGGAAAGTTTCTAAATTAGGAGTTAGCTACATTCTCACCGTTCAAGTGCATCAGTTACAAAAATTGAGAGACACACGCAGACTGTAGCGCGAATGAGTTTCACAGCTAACACGTGCTACAGAAATACCACTTCGATCATGACTATGGCCAGAGAAGGTGAATTGTATGCGTTGCACCTAATTAATGCGGTCCACTCCCGATAAGCTGGTGCCTAATCTTCCCACTTTTAATTAGAACAATGTAGCCTTGGAGCCTTTTAACGCTCATCTGCCTTTTGACTTAAAACAGCTGCGTCATAATCTGAAAAGAGCAGGCCCGAGGGCCACCGTAGATACGCAATAAAACAGGTAATTTATCATTGTTTCCCCAAAAATAGCACAGCAAATTATATCAAACATCGCTTGCGCTGTTTGACGTGTAAGTAATCGTCTAAGACAAGGGTTCGGACTTCGGACCTACTGATATGATTTATGACTGAACTTTAGGGTGTTCCTTCGAGTTATTAAAATACAACTTTGACCGATGCATGTTGGTTATTAGAACGTGATGGCTTGATGAAATAGCGTGTTAATGGTTGGTTGTGTTCCTTACCGCTCATGTAATCCAAATGAGGTTCATTTTGATAATTCTTTAAACCAAATAACTGACTCAAAATTAATTTACTAAAGATTACTATTGGACCTATTTTTATGATAAAACCAGAACCAGCCCGAAAGTCTACCCTTTCAAATAAAAAAACAGCCAAGTGGTAACGGTATTTGTTTTACACACCTATGTAGCGGTATAAATATTTATACATGTGCCTAATTTCAACCTTTTAGTATGAAGAGTGTCGAATAAAAAGTCTGTGACATAGACAGACGGACAGACGGACTTGGCGAAACTATAAGGGTTCCTTGTTTGACTTCCCACTAGTGGTTGAGGGTGGTGATGGGTGGTGCATAAGTCATACTCGTGAACGGGCGCAGCTTGTGGCGACTGGTTCAACCTGGTTTCTTAGTGGTCATTTGTTTTTATTTTTCTCTGTTTAATGATTGTCACCTTTATCTTCCACCAGTACTTAAAAATGATAAAAGGGTAAGTGGTGCTGATCCGGCCAATTATCGCCCCATCTCGATAAACTCCATACTCTGTAAATGTATGGAGCGTGTCATAAACATTAGGCTCTTGGCATACCTTGAGGACAATGATCTCCTCAGTGACCGACAATACGGATTTCGCCGAAACCAGTCTACTGGGGATCTTCTCGCTTATGCCACTCACATACTGAGCGAAACCATCGAGATGCATGGTGTTCTCCCGTGACATATTGTAGGCTTTTGATCGGGTCTGCCACGATGGCCTTTTAAGCAAGTTTCCCTCATTTGGATTACCTGTTGGCTTATGCAATTGGATAGCTGTTTTTTTTAGGGAACGATCTATTCGTGTAGTCCTAGAGGGCTGCTCTTCTGATTAAATGGCTATCAATGCCGGTGTACCTCAGGGATCGGTTCTCTCGGTTAGACTGTTTTTACTGCACATTAATGACCTCTGAAGCCCGGTACCTTTGGGTATGCAGATGACAGTACTGTAGTTGAGAGATACAATTCCAATGCTCAAGCCAGCTACGACAGTGTCCAGCTTCAGAGAGAGCCTATGGTGGACCGTTTGAATTTAGCCTTAGAAGCCGTGTCCGATTGGGGCGATGCTAACCTGGTTCTGTTTTCTGCTAACAAACACGCCTGCGCCAAGCTTTGGCAGCCTATCCAGGCTCCCTTGAGTAACTCAGGTCTAGACAAACACAGCAAATTTAACTATATCTTAGTTAAATTTGCTGTAAAGGATACATGTAATTTTTTACCCGACTGCACGAAGGGTGTTGGTTAGTTTGGGTAGTATGTATGTTTGTTTGTTTGTTTGTACATTTCTTAGGCGCGTCCTGCAGCCTAAACAGCTTGATGGATTTCGATAAATGAGGTATAATTGGATTGGTTTTGATCACAAGAGTGATATAGGATATATGAAGTGTCAAGAAAACTAATATGGCGGCTTACAGCTGCCATATTGTATTTCCGACTGAACAAAACAAATCCAAAACCTATCGAGCGGGGTATCAAAATGAAGGTCTTTAAAATACCATTTCAAAAATATATAATTATTGTAACTAAACAGTAGCAATTGTCTTTTAAGATTCTTATAACTTACTTTTTTTGTCTATTCATAGTTTTGTATTATACTATAGTTTAATGTTACATTTGCAACTGTTAAAGTATAGTCAAATATGTAAGTAAAAAAGAAACTTTAAATTTATAGAAATACTAGCTGCACCCCGTGGTTTCACCCGCGTTCCTCAGGAACCGTGCATTTTTACGAAATAAAAAGTAGCCAATAATCCAGGGTATAAGTTACCTCCATACCTAATTTTATGCAAACTCCATTCAGCCTTTTAAGCGTGAAAAAGTAACAAACATACACACACAAACACACCCTTACATACATACAAACTTTCACCTTTATAATATTAGTGTGATTATTTTTGCGGGCGGTTAGATTCAATAATTTTATTCGCAGTCGGGTTTTTTGTATTTTTATCACAGTTTTACTAGTTATATAAGAAACTGTAAAAAATATATTTAATGTTTTGAAACGGTAGCCGATCGATCAGCAAATACTTTTGTCAAGTCAGATCCTAAGTGCTCTCTGTTTTCTCAAAAGATTATCTAGTCTTATTTAATTCCACGAGATAAAACGTTTTAAATCTAAAAACTTTGATCATCAGAGCTATTCCATTAAACTATTTTTCTAAAACTATAAAAGATAAAACTTAAGTATAAGTACCATTAATTTTAGTTGAAAAGGCTAATTTACTTTTCTTCTATGTATTTAGGATAATGAGTTTAGGTTAAATCTAGTTACGTAAGTTAGCCTTTTAAGAACTTAGGTAGGTACAGCTTTTTACGTGTATGCCTGTGAGTGTAATGTGTAGAGGAATGAATAAAGTGTAGAGGCCAAAGTTATCTCTTCGGGGAGGTTAAGTTATTTTAGGCCTTGAAAAGTTCCTTAGGGTGTTGCTAAGTTTTAACTTAGTGCTCAATTTACCTACCTGAGCCAAGTTAAGGTTAAGTTAATTTAATTAAGTATAAGAGCTATGCGTAGTATGATTTTAAATATCTCTTCACTATAATAATAATATTCGGGCCAATTCACACCAATTAACTAGTCCCAAACTAGGATACCCTGTACTACGGGCACTAGATAACGGATAAACATACATAGATACGAATATTACATCCATGACTCGGAAACAATTATTTCTACTCATCACACAAATGATTGCACCTTGCGGGATTCGAACCCACGACCGTTTGATTTCATAGTCATCATAATCATCATTCACTGCTGAACATAGGTAAGTACTATTATTTTGGAAGTTGGGGGGGGGGGGGGGGGGGGGCTGCACTATTCTTCCCGACCATGCTCGCCAACCGGATAACCTTTCTTCCCCAACAGTTATCGCTTCTACTAGCTATGTGGCCTGCCTATTGCCCACTTCAACTTTAGTGTTTCACGCTATGTTGGTATGACGCAAAATAAAAAGATTCCTCGTAAACTAGTACTCCCTAGATAGGCGTGATAATTTTGTAAGTAAATTCGTAATATTCTTAGTGCCTTACATTTTCGTTTTTTTTTTTACAATTGTAATAAGTTAGGGGGGGGAACATGCAACTCAAGCAAAATGGTCACTTAAGAGTCAAATATTTCGAAATAGAAAAAAACTATCGTAGAAAACTCATGACAATTTTAAAATATCTATTTAACGAGACCCCACTCAATGGGGTACAATAATTTATTTGTTTCAATATTTCAGGTATGATCGCAACTCAGAAACTTTATTTTTTAAATATTTTTTTATACACCTATTTAGCGGTTATAAACAAATGCCAAATTTCAACTTTTTTGTGTAAATAGTATCAAATTCAAAATTCATATTCAAATTTATATATTTCTCGAAAAAATAAATATACAAGGCATATACAAAAACAAAACAATAATAAAGAAGTACAGGTGGAATGAAAATATGTAATAAATTGAACATTTCAAAATTACTATACTAAGCTTTTAATGGCTTGTAAGGTACGGATAACAATGACGTGCAGAACCTGTGTCGTCGGTGTCTGCAAACCCTTCCAATGATCATTACAGCCAGAATAAATAATTGTTATTACAGAAATTACATCGGCACTATTAAAAAAAAAAGGTGAGTACATTTCCAGTATCATGTACGTTAATGGTTTCTGAATGAAATGGCTGTGACATACAGACGTACAGACGGACATGAAGAAACTATAAGGGGTTCCTTGTTTCACTACGGAATCCTAATGAAGCAAACTAAGATTATATTATGATAAGAGAATAGTTTCATAAATCGGGTTAAAATCTATACATGTGTAGTTCAAAAAAGTAGTAATAGAGGCAAACCTTCCCTGACTAAACCTAATTTTCGCCTTACCGGCAAACAATATCAATATTTTAATGAGATTGAAACAATATACTACATCAGTAGGTAAAAGCAATAGTCTGGGAGCTTCCAGCTGTAGCGTTTTTAAGGAGAACATAAGCTGCTGATGCTGCTGTGAAATTTTAAACGAAATTTATGATTTCTGCGACTACTCATCGGCTATTTCCACAAAAACGTAAAGGCACATATAAAGCTATGTATCTACGTTATCGCGGAAATAATACAATTGACGGCTTTGTCACTAAGCAGCGATCTCTTGCAGGCAACCTTTGGTTAAATTTCGAGAATGTACATGCTCGAAGTTTGCATCCAGCAGTGACTACCATAAACACAAACTCGAATATCACCAGGGCCCCAATTCTGTTAGCGATTGAACCACGATAATGCAAGTCGAATGCATGAAAAATGCGAATTTTTCTCTTTTACCAAAATATATTATAAGAAAACCAAAATGAGACAATATAAAAAAATATGCTCGCTTCGAACACTTTTAAATAGCAAAAGAGAAAATTTAAAAAACATGCGAACGACATGCGTTATTGCGGTTCAATATTTAACAGAATTGGGACCCTGGTCATCGAGCCGTGTGACCGTCCTACGCTGCACACGGCTCGGCGGCTCCACTACGCTCCTTCGTCCGATTTGTGGTCGCCACTCTTGAATCTTTCCCCCAAACGGTTATCGGTTGTACCATATACTACGTAGCATACCCATTACCACTTCAAGTTCCTAATTCTGTCTGAGAGCTATGTGGTACCTTTAGTTCTTTTGCGGACTGCCCCGTTTCGTATCTCTTTGCCTTGTTGGGTAACTTTGCGCTAATGAATGAGGCCAATAGTTAGCGACCAAATGCAATGTAATTAATATTACGTCGCTAGCTTCAGTCCGCGACTTTGTCCGCGCGGAGCTTATCGTGATAAAATGTCTCCTTTGTCATTCCTAGGGTTAGGTTATTATTATTAATTGCGTGCCCAGGGATCAATTTATATCCATGTCAAAGACCAGCTAACATTTTTTATGGTACCAGGTAAAATACATTTCAGCCATTTTGAAAAAAACCATCCATTTGGCCATCAATGAAACTAGTGTCGTATCAACCGATTGGGAAAATTATAAATAACATAAAAAAAAGTTTTAAAAAAATATTCAAAAAAAAAAAAAAAAAACCTAACCAGGTCCCAACCCTGATTGCAGCAACCATGTCATGGTAAAACTTAAAACCGTCTATTATAGTAAAATGGGTACACAAAATTTCGTGTCTGTGCTGTTAACCGTTGAAGAGTTCCTTTATCTGGAGCTAATCCTGGATGTCGATTCAGGTCGATTCAGGTAGAAATAGAAAACATCAGTTTTTTTTTATGTTTTAGTATGGTAGAAACGTTTTCACCCAAAACGCAAATTTCACGGAAAAAGTAAGGCAAAACTTTTAGAAGTCGCGTGGGTTCCCTTAATGTAAACAAGAAAGACGCGACCAGTAACATAAAGGACTATGCAGATGTCGACATTTTACGGCCCAATTTATGCGCGATACAAACGCATGCCTGAATAGGATTACTAATTTGTAAGTACTAGACTAGAATAAAGATACTGAATACAATTTGCTCAAAGGTTAAGGTTTAGTGCGGCGCTGCAAACGCGCTGGTCTCGCGCGTCTCATACGCTTTTCAGAAACCGTGCGTTAAAAGACGTCGTGTGCGTCCTTTGCCTTATCCTCGCGCCTTACTTAAAACAACCGCGGGCTCCCCACCTTAATATTCTTCAACATAATACACATTCATTGTAAGTACGACCCTCTTGTTTTCCTTGCTCCTCTATTTTATTACCGAAATAGATATCAATTTTAGCAAATTGATTACATAAAGCTTCGATGAACCCACGAAAATGCGTAATTTAATAACTCACCAGCCATTTTGTTTGTCTGTGGATAGAGGGGCCAATTTTGGGAATGATGACCTATTTTTTGGGTTTATGCGATGGGATTTATAAATGAGGGTATTGAATACCCAATTTAGGTAAGTAGTTACGTAGTAGCAATACTAGTGCCCCACTAATAGAATGATACTGGGTTCGATCCTCGGACTAATGACTTTATAAGTGATATGATTATATGTGATTCGGGGGCTCGTTAGGCTGTGGGTAACGGTTGCTAATAATTGAAAGTAGTCATTAAGTCTTTTCAGAGGCATTTGGGCGGCCTGACTCCCCGCCCAGACTCGAGTACTCAACCAACGTTTTATGTATACAAAGACCTGAATTCACTTTGGTATAGGTAAGTTTAATGAGACATAGTAGTCATTTAAATTGCACTTCAGAGCACTTACAGAGTTTTGAATGTGTTCTACATTTACTGCATTTTAAAATAAATTTCTTGCAATTGCCCATTAACTTGTTCTTAAACATTTACACTTTTCATAGACTTTATTTTGTTTCAGTGTCACGAATAATTAGCGCAGTACTCTAAAAAAACAGGCAGCGTTTATATTAGGCTCCTTACCTTATGGACTATGCAGACGACGTTTTTTTACGACGCATTTTAACAAACGATATAAACGCAAACAATCTGCTCTACAGGCCTTTTGTGCAACGCCACAGAATAAATAATAGTACAACGCAGCGCTGCAAACGCGCTGCCCACGCGCAACTCACACGCGTTTCAGAAACGCACCATATAGAGACATCGTCTGCATGAACCCAGCGCGGATGCACTAGGCAAATATTTTGTGGCTCAAAGTTTGCCTTGAATTAGCGCCCAATACTGATTTCAGCGCCAGAGCCCTAACTATACAACGCCATAAATGACACAATTGTTGTTCAACTCTCAGATGACACCTCAATCATAAAACACTAAATTACACCCACATATATTTTTATCTGACCACGGCCTGTGCGTATCAAATCTCTTAACGCTCCCATACGCACTCGCCCCTATACTCCCTGACCCTCTACGTAACAACATGAAGTACGGAATCCACTGGAAGCTAAGCTAACTCATGCGCTTAGCTTAACTTACTTATATAGCAACGAATCGTTTTCACAGTCACTTCGCTCACTCGCGAGTTTCTCTAAGCTCGCAATTATGCTTCGCATCGTTCCATCGCGCGAAGCGGATACAACACAAGATATACAATAACAAGTTAACTGTCTCACTGCTGCGCAAACTCTGTATTGACACCAATTTAGAGGAAACACTAAACTACACACTAAAAATATACTTGTAACTTGTAATGTTTATTATTTTATATAATTGTATGTATCTAATAGGTTTATATCTTTTATTCCAGTTTTCTATTGTGTTTTCCCAATTAATTTCATTATTATTCTGTAATTTTTAAGTGCTTATTTATGGTTTATGTATTTATTTATCGGTTGAAACCACCGTCTCTATTACCTCCGTTGTTCCTTTCTATGCACGGTTGTCTGGAAGATATCGTTCTGAGCGATAAGACCGCCCATTGTGACACTTTATTATTAATTTTGTTTTTTTAGTTGTAAGATTTTTATTTATGTGTTTCAATAAAGAGTTATCTATCTATCTAGCTGCACCCCGCGGCTTTGCTCACGCGGTTATTTTTCCGCAATAAAAATAATGTTATTTGTGATTCCAGGCCAGGACTTACATACCTAGTACCCATATAACAAGTTTCATCTAAATCCGTTCAGCTGTTACGGAGCTGAGTAACAAATAACAAACATACACACAGACTCTCGCATTAATAATCTTAGTTTTCAGTAAGACTTTTAAAACACTGTTCTATAAAATATGTTTTATTCTATTCGTATACTATTAAAAAAACCAATCAAAAGTACAATAAAATACCTAGTACTTCTCTCGCAGCAACCTTTAGCCATCTAAAGAAGGAAGGTTGTTAACCAAGGCACGACAGTTTTCAACTGAGTGTTTATTTAGCTTAGCTTAAGAAACGTAGCTTAAGTTGTGGTGGACGTCACTCTTAACTTAATGTGCCTGTACTGTTCTATAATCTTTTCGCATGTCGATTTCTATTGTAAGAGTTCAATTGGATTATTTTTTTATGTAATATCCTATTTTTATATCACGGATAAGTGTGTAATCGGACGGTAAATATGGGTTTTCATGGTAGTGACTTGATTTTGGCAGTTTGGTTTGTTTTGAGCAGCTTTGCACCGTACAAAAAAGTCCCTTAAGTACTTTTACTTAATCACAATCTGTAGTAAGATCGATTTTGTTCGATCAGAACTACTGACTAACATTTTGACCTTTTGTACCTAAATCTATATAATGTAAATGAATACATCATATTGAATTGAAATCTCTCCGTCAAGTAAAATATCCTACAAAACGAAAGCTAAAAATATATTTAAAAAAACTGTGCCTTCTTTTCTATTGGTCCGGATATTTTAATGTCCCATATATCCCGTAATATCCTACGTTATTAAATAAATCCGCATTACGTGACGTACCGTAGCACCGTAAAATGAAAGGGTAATCTTACGGCACTATTCAATAAACCTTATACCCGGATATAAAAGTTCGTGTTATACAAGGTTTTGCATGGGGTTTTGGTCGTTTCTTCCAAATAATTTAGTTTCTTCATTGACGTGTGTAGATACATACATAGATATATATATATACAAATGAAGTTAAGTAAAAGCTTTAAAAAAAAAGCACAAAATATAAATGATCTAAAAGCACAAAAGGGGTGATTACAAATTTTAAACCGAAACAATCAGGTCAAGTTTGGTATCAAATGAAAGGGCTTTGTTTATATATTTCAAAACTATCTTCTGTTTCAAAATAGGCTTCGCCGTTTTTTAGTTATTAAAAAATGTAAAAAAGGTACATCGCGAGGTCTTAATTTAAAACTTGGCAATGTAAAACTTCGATATTCAAATATGTAATAATAACGGCTGGTTGATCTCGTCACAGTGTGATGGATGATTTATCTCAATAACAGCAGAAATTGCATTAAAAACGGTTGAGCGGTTCTTCAATTTAAAACGAAAAGCAAATATTTTAACGTTTTAAACTTTTTGACGATTGAAGAATTAGACAAAGACATCATTTGAAAGACATCTTCTTTTCATAATATTACACATCACATTCATACCAATATATAAAAGTGAAACGTTGTCTGTTTGTTTGTTTGTTTGGGGAGCTTTCACGCGATAACGGCTGGACGGATTTTGATTAAATTTAGAATGGAGATAGCTTACCCTGGAATAAAACATAGGATTTTTATCCCGGAAAATTGTAAGTTTCCACGAGAAAACCAGAAAATTTTGATTATTCACTGTAAGGAACGGTTGCCATCACAGAATGGTCTGTATTTGCCATGGAAATGAAATAACAAGTCTGTCAAAAAACATCAAGAGTGGTGCTATACCTACTTTTGCATTGGTTTTTGAATATCCTAAAAGAAAATAGGATGCTTTTTTTCGCGATAAACAGTAGTCTGCGCATACGAAATCGCGGGCGGGACATCTAGTAGTACCTACATAAGTATAGGTTCACTACATAATCGGAAAAAATACCTAGTATAGTGATTAAGGATTACAATACAATAAACTTTATTGCACACCATAAAATAAAACAAAAATAAATACAAATACAGTTATTTTAATAAAACACTGAAATGTTTCTTTGCGGTTCTTTTCTAATGGTTGTTTCCTTATCCAGTGTCAGGAGTGCCCATGTCTTGGGGCCCATGTAAATAAACATATTTTTTATTTTGAATTCGATTCGTATTTCATAATAGGCCCAGTACACAAAAATCACAAACAAAATTTAATTTTATGACATGTAGGCGACAACTAAACAAACTATTTCCCATACATATCATAAAATCTAATTCAGTCCCGATACCATTGTTTGAACAGCTAAAAATTTAAAGCCATCCTTGTCTATACAACACAAACAATCGATTCTTACGCACACATGTGGAACATGAAATAGAGATGCTATGGATATCTATGTCCGTAACCGAAAGTATCAGATTTCCGAAAGAATATAATTCCGAAACATATAAAAGTTTTGAATAAATTTGGGCAAACGTTCTCAATTAATAAATAAAAGATATAAATTGGAAAAATCTGAATGGAGAAATCTTGGGCGTTCTTCTCGTACGTAGTGGTAGAATCAATTAACATTAATGTTTGCCCTCTTGGCGCCCTTATGAATAAACAGTTTTAACTTAAACTTTCGACTTTAATTGACGCAGAAAAGCGTGCTCAAGATTTTTATGCGTCTGTGTAATTACGTTATCTAATAAAAAAACACGCTTTATATAGAAAACCAAACTAAAAAATAGAAAATAAATTTTAATAGTGTAAATAAGAAAAAAAAGTTTTATTTCAAAAAAATCGTGGGGTGCTTGGGTCAATAGTTATAAATATTTCATTGACAGATATGAGAAGCACCCCACGCTTTTTTTAAAATGAAACATTTTTTTCTTATTTACATTATTAACATTTATTTTCTATTTTTTAGTTTGGTTTTCTATATAAAGCGTGTTTTTTAGTTTTTTTAAACTACTATTTATTTTCTACTTTTTAGTTTGGTTTATCTATAAGAGCGTTTTTTTTTTCGTGTTATTGCTTTGTCATCGGTCTTTGACAGGTGTGCAAAATTTGAATGAAATCTGACCGTTTAAAGTGGGTCAAAATAGCGTCCAAAGGAGTCGGTTACACACATACAAACATACAAGTGAAGCTAATATAAAGCGTATAAAAAAAACATAATCAGATCCCTTTGTTTTAATTTTATAGTACGCAAAAGGCCCAAAAAACACGTATTCTCAATATAAATTACCCGTGTCTTTGGGATATCCAATTTAAAAATATCCATTATCGAACTTATCCGAAACTTTTGGGAACTCGATAAACAATATCCGGAGCCGAATTTATCCGTAACTTTCCGTCCAATTGAAAAAAAAAAGACCGTAACCGATCGTTTTTATTCGTGTCCGTATCCGAACCTCCATGTCCCATAACATCCCTTACATAAAAGTGTAGGTAGGAACGTTATCTATATGGACCGTGCGCTGTCGCGTGGAAAATGAAAACTAAATAAAAATGGGCCCGGCCGCCATCTTCAAATATTGGAGCATCTGCTATCAAAACTTTACGCGGTCTTCGGCGACAACGATGCTAGACAATCAATGGACGTATTTTGTGGGAGGGATTAACCTTATCTATGCTTCAGTTTAGAAATAATGATTTAAATAACGTTTATGTCCCTTACAGTTCTACATACTCACAACATCAATAATATACAAGAAAAAAATACACATGCAGCCCGTGGGCCAGCTAACACGCAGAGGGAGTACAATGCCCTACGGGTTCAGTACAATCATGCGTGCTGCTGGTGTCGCCTCGCTTTTGCAGTTTCTGGTATGTTCGCGGAGGCAGGTGAGTTGATGTTTTTTTATGTTGCTAAATAAGTTTAAATTGTAATACTAACAAAAATAAGGAAGCAAAAGAAATAAAAAAATGACTCTGTGTAAATTAATATACGATAAGAGCGATGGTAGCCTAACAGTTCAATAGTTCAACTTAGCATCCAACGATACCGGGTTCAGTACTAGGCTCCGCACCAATGACATTTCTAAGTTATGTGCGGTTTACCATCGCTCCGTGCTTCGGAGGGCACGTTAATCTGTCGGTCCCGGCTTTTATTGATTAAAAGCAGTCGTTAGGCCACTTCAGGGGCCCTCGGGCGGCCTGACAAACTCTGATACCAGAGATTAGCACTACCTCATTATGATATACAAACAATATACGATACTAGCATACATACCTTAATTTTTTGAAGGTATCTTCATTCTTCAATTCAATTCTACACAATTGGACGCCATAAACAGGACATTATCTTGAACAAGTTTTTTTTACTTTACGTTAACCACATCCACTCATTTCTAGTTCCCACAAAACAGTGACGGAGGGGAAGGGAGGGGACCCAGTTATTGCTCGGAAGCCACACGATTTTTTACCCGTTTTTCTCATAACACACGCCGTTTGGGCTTTGTCTGAATGTTGTTTAACCGACAGGGAATAGACGATCGAGTTTTCCACCGTGTTGGGTGGAATTAGGGGGTCGAAACAGGGCTACAACGTGATCGAAAGTTGTGGAACAGTTGACGGGTGAGCGATACAATTGGGTGATAAAGTTCCGTGTAGTTTTGTTTCCGCGAAGTTGATTAATATTTAACCATATTAAAAGTATTAAAACCATGTTTACGGTGGTTTTAATAATTATGGTAAAATATTAAATAGTTAGTTATAGCACACGACACAACCCGCTTTAATATCACGGAAACAAAAATGGAACTAGACACAACTACAGGCAAACACACCCACACAGGTACTACATTCCCACCGTCGTGCTTCATGTGTATAAACAACAAAGATGGAGAAACATACGCAGACTGTAGCACGAATGGGAGTCACACATGCTACACAAACGGCGGCACTCCGATTGTGGCTAAGGCGAAAGAATTCCAATTGTATGCGTTGCACCTAATTTATGCGTTCCAGGCCCGAGGATCTAGTATATAATCTTCCCCCTTTTAATTAGCTCTATGACCCAAGCTTATATTTTAGGTAGGTTTAGCTAAAGTGGCGCTAAAAATCACGAGAACGAAGCGAAACTTCGACTTTCCATTTAGTTGAATGAACATCAACGAAAACCACATAGTTTTGCAGTTAAAAGTTAGGTACATATGTTTTTTTTGTTTTTTAGTAAGGTTAGTGATGTTGGTCTCTACCGACCTCTACAGCTTCAATGAGCGGCGGTCGCAAGAGCGCTCCGCCGCAATGCACGACGGAGAAGGCGCATACCAAAGTTTAAATTTTGGCGAACGGCTCAAGGGCACGCGGGGGGTACGAACCTCAGCTTGGGCGGTCGCCTAGATTACAGGGATCGGACTAAGTTACATGTGGCATTAAAATTGTTACGCGTAAGCACTTACCATCACACAAACTTCCTGATCCATTCATCACTCAACATTTTTATTTTTATACCCATCTCCTTTTTTATTTTGTGGGGTATTAGATAAATACTACAAATAACCGTTACAACAAACCTTCCTTGTCCCAAACCACTAACCACAAACGTTTTTGTCCAACAATGTCTAACCCACGGTTATTAGCCTAACCAGTGGTTAAACCTGACATTTTGTTAGTTAAACATCTGTTGTTACGGGGGGTGACTCTAATGGCGTTAGATAAAAACTCCCTGAGGTCAGTGCGTACGTTAGATTGAAAACATGGACTTCGTGTGGCTATTTAACCACTGACGAAAAAATAGGGGTTTTAGGCTTTGTCTGCCTGCTGTCTGCCCATGGCAACGTGGCCCCCAAACGTGTGGACCATTATCCGTGCGTTTTTAGTGTTCCGTAGATCCGAATGAAAAAAAGGAACGCTTATAGGATCACTCGTGTGCCTGTATGTCTCTATGTCCGCCTGTCACAGATAATTTGCTACTAAATTGGTCGATTCGTTTGAAAGGTACGATTCTCACCCCTTTTTTCTCGAAACTCCCCCCTTTTTTCTCGAAACTCCCCCTTTTCTCCCCCCCCTATCTATATCTATCTATACTAATAATGAAGCAATAAGAACGAAAAAGTCTGTACAAAGAAGATAATAAAAAATATTGTCTAGGTTAGGTACTTAAAATAAGCTACTGAATATGAATATAACATTTTTAAATTCGTGTCTGTCTGTTTGTTTGTCTGTTAGTCTGTTTGTCTGTATGCTTGTTCGCGCATCACGTTAAAAACTATTGGACCGATTGCGATTCGGTTTTCAATGTTGGCTAGCTTGGGGCTTGAATAAAAACTAGTGTACTTAGTATCTCAATCCGATGAGTAATATGGCCAAGCAATCGATAAAAACTTTTTGACGGCTGAAAGAATTTTGATCAAATGTTGGTATATTGGTATTTTAGGACTTGAAATGGTACATAGAGTACTTTTAACCTAGAGAAATGACTACGTTTGCAAAGCCGCGGCTACAGCTAGTATTCCATAAGATAGATGATATCAGATAGATGTATATCTGGTGGTGATAGAAGATTTAGGTTTTGTATACTACGCATTATAATAATTAAAGAACAAATCAATGATGATCCCGCTCTGTGATGCTTTTTTTAAGAAAGTAATTTTGCTACCGAACAGAACCTACATTTAGCCAAATACCGCCTTCCGCCCACATGGAAGGCTAGAGCGCCCACTGTGGGGCGGAACGGTACTCGTTGGGAATCTCTGGTCAATAAACTCGTAAAAAATTATTAAATGACAATGCAATTAAATTATCTTCCTTTGATTTAGTACCAGTTTCAGTCTGGTCCATTAAATAACTTAAAACAAAGACACAAATAAGTTAGCCACTAACGACTAAGGACTATCGACTAACCGCTCACTCCAATACTCATTATCGTCGGTATCCCAGAATAGCCGGTCGTATTGGACGGTGTCCCATGTCCCGATAATTTGTATGTTAATAAAGCATACGATACGAGGAGTGTACAACAGTTTGACATCTGCGGCCATTCACACGTTGAAATAATAGCTTGAAGAAGTGGCGTGCGAGAGTGCGCGTGGAGCGGGGAACGGAGCCAGTGGCAAAAGAAAACATGGTCAAATGAATCGCGATCTTTCATTGTCAACAGAAGTTAGGATATTGTATTAATTAACTTTACATTGGCTCGATGTGGAATTAAAATCTATACTTACAATAAGCAATAAGAACGAAAAAGTCTGTACAAAGCAGATAATTAAAGAAAAAATGGTCTAGGGTACTTAAAAAAGTTTTTTTAATTCGTTTCTTTCTGTTTGTCTGTATGGTTGTTCGCGCATCAAGTAAAAAGTACTGGACCGATTGCGATGCGGTTGTTGGATAGCTTAGGGTTTGACTTAAAAACAGGGGTACTTGGTATCTTAATCCGATGATTAGATGCCGAGCAATCGATAATAAACTATTGACGACTGAACGAATTTTGAAGAAATAATATATATTTAGTAGTATATTGTACTATATAGGAACTTTTGGTCCAGGAATAATCCGTATGGGCTACTTGTAAATGAAATGACCACGCGGGCAAAGCCTTTTACATCTAGTTGATAATAAAAGAGCTGCGAATCTCCTCAAAAAGTTATCCGCTACAACTACGACCACAAATACCGAAACATTAAACACTTGTGACTTTCCCAATCAATTATATGTATGTGTTAAATTATTTCTCTTATAATTGCTTTAAAATCGTTATACATTCAATGGAAAAACATAATATAAACCTATTTCACGTTCCTTCTTCATTTTCATTTGATACAAAGGAAAGCCCTTTCTAAGAAACTATTTACATACTTTAATAGAAGTTCTAAACCTTTGAGGTTCCTTTTACGTTTGTCTAAGTTTTAGGTTCTATGTAGAATGTTACGAAACAATGTCAGGTACTGCTGAGATTCTAGGTTTCTCTTAGACACCTACACCATCCTAGTTTTTTTTTTTTACGCTGGGTGCGTTCTTTAGAATTCCAAATATATATAAAAGTCATTTGCTTTTCTGGGCAAGAAAAAAATGGAAAGTATCTCTAATATTGTAGTTTGTCGTATGAGGCAGTGCTGGCTTCTGTAGTCAGAGTTTGTCAGGCTGCCCGATGGCCTATAACATGGTGTAACGACTGCTATCAATTAGTAACAGTCTGGACTGACAGTTTAACGTGTCTTTCGAAGCCTGTAGCGATGGCAAACGCACATAACTTGGTACGCGCCGTGATTCACCTGATTGAGGAGTCGAGGACCAACCCCGGTCTCATTAGAATCTAACGCGCACAAGCATACTGCTCATAGAAGTAGTAGATGGCAGTAGTAGCTCGATGAAAGCTCAGCAGTAGGTAAAGACAAGCATAGAGCTGAGCACACAATTTCAGACAGCAAAACTGGCAAGGACCTTGGATAACTTGGTAGGGAAGCGTCGGGAACGGTTTCTAGAGCCACTTGCTCCAATCCTTTCGTTGTCGAATATTGTCTTTCCAAATGTAAAATATGTATAAATGTATGTAAATGTAAAAGATTTTGTCTTCTTGTATGAACGTTTCAGCTCACAGTGGACAGACATCATCATCATCAGCCTGTGTTTGTCCACTGCTTGACATAGGTCTACAAAGGCACGCCATTCTACCCGATCTTCGGCTCTTCGCATCCATTTTCTGCCAGCAACCTTAAACAGATCATCGCTCCATCTACCTGGGCGTCCAACATTACGTTTGCCAATTCGCGGTCTCCAGTCGAGAACACGTTTAACCCAACGGTTATCAGTTCTGCGGCTAATATGAACAACCCACTGCCACTTTAGCTTGCTAATTTTTAGAGCTGTGTCTGTAATCTTGGCCGGATCACCTCGTTTCGAAAATATATATTTTTCAGAAACAACTATATAGACATATTAGAATAAATAAAACTGACTATAATCAATTCAATCGGGCACAAACCTATGAAAAGGATCATAATTAAATGGTTGAACTTGACAGTTATATTATATTGAAATAGGTATTCAGTTGTCGGCAACACCGAATTAGGAAATACTGATTGCAATGGGGAATTGGGGATGTTATCAGATATAATACTTTAATACGTATGTTTGATGGGTGTATACGAAATTGATACGAAAGTATTGGATGAATATGAAAATTAATTTAAAAAATAACCTTATTTGTTGACGATATTGTTTTTTTCGAGCATCGTGTTCGAGCCAAGCCTAAAATGAACACAGTCCTTTCAGATGTTGGATACGCTGCCAACTGGTAGTAGGCTAGAACATTTGTGCCAATGAGAAAAAATATATTGATTTGGGCTCAGTAATGGTTGTCACAATGTTATATGTAGTCGTTAACTGTTTGTATTTTGTAGTAGGTAATTAGCTAATAAAGGCAACTATCCCGTTATAATTTACCTCAAAATGTAAATATTTTAATATCATAATAACTAAGTCATGAGTATTCCCAGCCAAATGAGACCTTGACCTCCCGCTAACGCAAATATGAGCCAATGGGAACATGCCATTGAATTTCCGGACCTTTGTGACAAAATACAAAGAGTATGGACACTGTGGCAACCGCTAGACAACTAGATAGCTTCCATCGCAATCATACAAGAGAGAGAAAAACTTATGCATAGGTCTTGTGAAGAAATGAGACGATATGATCTTTTATTGCAGGTCGCGTGCCGGTTTTTTCAAGGTCAGTGCTAAACAATTTTAACAGTTCGCCATAGTTTTGTATGGTTTGTGAGAAAAATTGTGTGTACTAGGGAGAACATTCGAAATGAATGTTCTCCCTAGTATTCTGTGCCCAAACTACACATTTTTAATTATTAAAATGATTTAATTGCATTGGTTCTCATTTGTATCAATAGTAAATTCAATTTAATGTAATATCGTACGATGTTGTTAATATGTATACAGAATAGCAAGTTTATTCGAGAGAGCGAGGCCACCTACAACTACTTAAATGCCTTAATCATTAGAGCTACATACATAAAAACTGTGTGAGCCATGTCAGAGGCCCTCGGGCGGCCTTATAAACTTTGACACCAGAGGCCCAGCATTACCTCATACGAAAAATAAACAAACAAACAAACTGTTTGAGAAGACCTTCCGTGGATTTTGGAGACAATTTGATTCAAATTTAAAGATTTTGGAAAAAAAATACAGTGTGCAAGAAAAATGATAATATTAACAAAAACTGAGCGTTCCTTTTGCCTTTTATGTACCAATAGTCTATATTAGATTAATATTGGTTAGAGTAGGTACTAAAAAAGTTCAATAATATTGAAAGGTTATTTCCATACATTTGATTGCAAAATCATTGCAGAAATTCAAAATGTGACAAATAAACATAGTAGAAAGAAAAACTGATCACTATCATGAAGACCAACCAGCTATATTCCTGTCTAACTTATTGCAGTTAGACAGGAAGAGAGCTGGTCGGTCGGGAATTAATGTTTTTCATTATGGGCGTATTTTTGCAATGTGTACGCCGCGACACCGCCTTCTCATGTTGACACACACTATTTTAGATTATGGATCATGTTGCACCAAAATAAGTTATTATTTTATGAAGCATCATGGTCCATAATGGATGACCATGGTATATGAGAAAAAGAATCTTATCTTGATACCTATCCACAGAACTAATTTCTATGATTGGTCCTTTTCAGTTGAAGCCGTTCGATTGTGGAATGCCCTACCTGTAGATATTAGACGCTCACCTTCACTCAACGTCTTTAAACATCATGTTAAAATGTTTTATTTATCGCACTAGCTGAGCTGCTACGTCTTAATTTCTGTTATTGTTATTTTTGTAGGTATATTTATATATAAATATATATATATATATGTTTTTTTTTAGTAAGTATGTTTATTATTTTTTGTATATAGCATTACATTTATATATTTGATTGGTTGTTCATTTATTTACTGATAACCACCGTCCCTTACCACTAGTTATTCCTCTCCGTGCACGGTTGTCTGGAAGAGATCGCTCTGAGCGATAAGACCGCCCCTTGTGATACTTTATTTTTAGTTATAATTTCACTTGTACTTGTGGTGTCCAATAAAGAGTTAATCTATCTATCTATCTATCTATCTATAATGGTGCATGTCACCAGTATGTATGTAAAAAATTTCATGCATATTACATCACATTTAATCTATTTATTTTACGCTGGGAATGGCCCACCATGGATGACAATGGCATATTATTATACTGTAAGCATGTTCAATACAAAATGTTTGTAGACATTGTAAAAAAAGCTTTCTGAAGTTTCTATTATCCTTATCCACATTAGTTCCATAAAGATTCGATCTTTTTATGGAACGAGATCGTACAACACCTAGAATTATACAAAATCTCAATTTTTCTTTCTGACTATACATTTTTCGTAAATCTGTAATGTCTCTATAACCCATCAATAGTCTATAATATAATCTTGAATCTGATTTTGCTTAAAATCAGGGTAAACGTTTTAATATGGCAGCACACCCACCTATCGTTCTATCTCACAAGTGCCACGTCAACCAAGTGTCTATTGGTTTCTCTGTCTACGGTGGCAACACATTCCCATCAAATGCGAGGAAAATAAGCCATTGCGCGTCAAGTGTAAGTTATATTATAATCATATTATAACGCGGTAGTTAATGTATTTTTCACCGCGAAAGGTATAGCCATATTTTTTTTACGATGCAATATTTTGACACATGACTTAATGATGTAGACAGAACTGAGATTGGCAGTACACCAGAGAACTCCTTGTTAGTAAATTGCTACACTGCTAGTGTATCGTGTTAGACTCATTATGGTCACTTTTAGATGAATTTCTAAAGCTTGCTTTTAATAAGTATTTTTCTATAAAACATGCAATTTTTTTGTTTCATAGTTAAAGAACTGACATATATACTCATACTGTCATCACTGCGCATCTTTTATGTTAACACCTCAATAGTCATAAAACAAAAGGCCCGGGCGGTAGCACGGAGTATAAACCTATTAATTCTGTAACGGTATCCAATTCCATTCAATTAGGGATGCCGTCTGTTAAATCATTAAACCAGGACAAATTGGTCATAGCTGACATAGGTAGGTGTATTTTTCTAGAAAAGCATGCAAGTATGATGTGACTCAATCTCAGACAGCACCGCGTGTCCGCATCGTCATTTTTCATCAGGAACAGTAGCGGCTCAAGCAGTATGTTGCAAAAATGTGTCTGAAACAAGCAGCAAAGTTAGACAAGTGCCTCTGTGAGCTGTAGACCTCGCGCGCACAAACTTTTTTGCAAACAACCTAGCAGTGCACAGTAGCGCCATCTAGTTACCTTAATGTAAAACTAACATTAGTAACCAAGGTTCTCCATCAATCCTTACCTAATGGTCAAAGGGCTGATTCGACTGGTAGAAACTTAAAAGTGAGAAATTTACTGAATTTTGAGGAGCTATTCTGCTCATCACGCCGAAAATCCTCATCAGATCTTTACCAAATTTTTATGAGACCAATTTAAAGTTACTACCATTCAAATAAAAAAGAGCCATCGAAATCGGATCTAATAAGGCGGTGATATTCAGTAGCCCCCTTTTTGCCCTTTTTTGGGGGAATTAACCCCCCAACCAAAAATCCCCGACGACTAAAAAATTCTAAAAATTAGTTTAATCTGTACCTATACCAAGTTTCGTCTAGATCGGTTGAGAAATGCTACCTGTAGAGGAGAACAGAGATCCGGACTGACATCCGGACATACGAAAGCATTTTTGCCCAAGCTGAAACGGAGACGCTTCGCGCTCGCTCGGTCTATTAAAAAACCAAGTTAAAAACCACGTTTTTATAATATGCATTGTCATCGAGTTGTGAGCTGCTACCCAGATTTAGCCGGATAGCTAATCGGGAAGTGCTCGAAATTTGAATTGCAAGATTTCACCCGGCTCGACAGAAAGACAGACAAACAAGAAAGTGACCTAATAAAAACGTGATAATAATACAATTAAAATAGATGTTGTAAATGGTTCTTGTAATTAATAAAGATAAAAACTTGGTGCGCAATACTTATTCTGTGGCAATACTAAATGCGGAATTATCATTTAACCAATAACGACAACCGATTTGTCGGTTCGATATGGCGGCCTATGTATTGGATTTCGGCTGTCATAGGTCTCGGGGACATGCGACCATACATTTATGCACGGCTGCTATATATCGGACCGATACGTGTCAGTTGTCGTTTTCGGTAAACAAGACAAACAATAATAAAACGAATGTTTATGAAAAAGCAGTTCAGTTTCTAAATTATATTGCCCGATAAAAAATCTGACGTATCGCCACGATTTACCATTCTAAACCAGATCTCAAAACCAGGCCCAAACTATCACAACTCCAAGGAAAATCTGACAAATGGCAACCCTAAATTCAATTGAAGCCAGTCCAATTGATGTTGGATTTGCCGTTTGTCAATGGCCATTGTGGAATTTGTACGTGATTAATTTAAATGGTTTGTAAGTTGATTAATTAATAGGCTTGTAACGATTCAATTAATTTGAACTTACCTGTAATTTAACGGAGTTATTTTTGGTAATGATATTTCATTTGATCAAAAAACACTTTTTGATATTTTTATTTTATAATTTGTAATTCTTCCGTATTTACTTCACTTGCCAAACGATAGAAGTTCTTTCTTGACAGTATTTACTTCATGAAACGTGCCTCTAAGTATATTGATATACATATATAGAGTAAATATAACCATGTATCGTTGTCAAAACAAGGTTACGCTCCAAAACTCATGTGTACAGCCAGCATGTAAAGTCTTCACTTGACCTATTTCCGATGGATAGGGATGGGAAAAATAAAATATTAGTCCTTAGTTTCGAGTATCTACTTTGAGATAGTAAAGAATTATGGCAACAAACGGTAGAATATGGGTTACACGTGTATCAAACACGTGTAACCCATATTCTACCTCAGTTGCAAACATACAACATTATAATCTCATCATAATCATCAGTCTATTACGTTCCCAATGTTGAGGTTTCCGCAACCTCTCATAGATAATATATGGTACAAAATACACCATGCTGGCCAAAAGCAGGAGGGCGGATGATTTTGACTTGATGTTCTTGGACACCGGTTTCTTCGCGTTCTATTTTTCCATCGTTTGGATCGATGGCATGTTTGAGTTCCCTAGCTTTTCATCATCACCATCAGCCGTGTCAATCCACTGCTGGACACAGGCCTCTCCCAAAGTACGTCACTGTGCCCGATTTTTGGATTTTCTTTAACAACTGCTGCCAGTCATTTTGCGTACCTTTATCGTCACTCCACGTAACCGGAGGGCGCGTTCATTTGCAGAGTCACGGTCTCCAGTAATTAACATGTCCACGTCACGTCTCAATTTACGAACCCAATCGAACACTTGGGTTCGAAAATTAACACCAGCCCACTGCCACTTCAGCTTGCTAATCCTAAACGATATGTCGATAACTTTCGTTCTCAGCTCTCTAGCTTTTGGCATTGCTAAACTGAATATGCCATTAGTACTTAGAAGAAGTGAGGATTGTACAACTGGGAAGGACACTATTTACCGTTCGGGCCCGTCCCTCAATATCTTGCCTAAGACAGTATCTTCCGCCACGGGCAAAAACAAAATCAAGCCACTTCCAAGACTCCAACATTCTTAAATCCCATCACTACATACCCCAAAACCTTTCGTTCTCAGAGACTGGCAGTGAATATTTGAAGAGTCTCGCAGACAGAGGAGTCATTCTCGTGACTCGTTCACGCAAATTATTGGATTCCGCCAAAACATGGCAACCCCAATGAAAAATTAAATTATTTTCCGCGACACTCCCGAATTGTTGGCAAAATTGTTGCGGAATCGCTGGCTGATTTGTTGTTTTTACCGCGAAATTTGCGAATTATTTAAGCGAGTTTTTCTGCAGGTAAACAAATTTCGCGAGTTTTTCGCGATGATATTTGAGCAGGTTATATTGGATATTATGGTTGTTACGTGCTTTATTACTTCATGTTGTAAGTTATTTTGTGCGTGTTATGAGTTTATGAGTATAGGGCACAGGTTTCCCATAGATCTAATTAAAAGTGGAAGATTAGGCACTAGCTCCTCGGGCGTGGACCGCATAAATTAGGTGCAACGGACGCAATTGGCCTTCTTTGACATTAGTACTATTATTTATTCTGTGGCCTTAGACACAATTGGACTGGCGTTTTTGTACCACGTATGATGATACCAGTGATTCTCATTCGCGCTGCACTCTGCGTATGTCTCTATCTTTTTTGTTGATGTACTGTATGGGTGTGTATGCCTGAATTTGTATCTAGTGCATTTATTGTTTGCGTGATATTATAGCCTGCTATATCTTCCCCTTTAACTAGATCTAAGGGTTCATCCTTTCTTTTATGAACGGAGAATGAACGGAAGGCTTATTGAAAAGGTTCTAGGTACATTATCTGACGGTTTATTTTATCTGTAGGTATGGCTTCAAACGTTATTTCGTGTTCGTTTTCCTTCTAATATGATATTTTGCTAGCGGTAGATATCTACTCTGCGGCTTCCTTACATTATTTCCTTGTTCCTCTGTTATGTGTTTCTATTTGTTTAAATCTATTTATACTTATAATAAAGTAGTAAATAGTAAAAAGTCTGTACAAAAAATATAATTAAAAAAATGGTATTGGCGTCTTAAAATAAGCTACTGATCAAGAATAAAACATTATTTTAAATCGTGTCTGTCTGTCTGTTCGCGCATTGCGTAAAAACTAAGGACCGATTGCGATGCGGTTACTGCTGGATAGCTTAGGTTTTGACTTAAAAACTAGTGTATTTGGTAAAAATATTTTGGATGCAATTTTGTATTATTGTGTTATAGGTACCTACTTTTGATCCTGTAATAAAACGTAGGCCACTTAGGTTACTTTTAATCCAGATAAATGACTGAAAAGATAGTATAATAGTAGTTTGTGAAACGGTTGCATATTGAGGGGTATTAAAACACGAGAGTGAGTTTAAAAAACCAACAAGTGTTTTTATACTATCACTCGAGTGTTTTAATACCTAGTTACTCGTATGTGCCGTTTCATACACTACTTTATCTACCTCATGCAATAGGAACTTTTAATGAAAAATATATGTCAAAATCCAGTCCATGGCGAATTCGCATACGGTCTAACACGCCCCATCATAGATAATAAATGAACCTCGTAATAAGGAACCAAACAGGTGATTCTATGGAAAAAAAATATATTATAACATTGTTTAGTTCAAAAAAACAGTGATATGAAGTTTTTAGAGATGTGCCGTGCCTAATGTACGAGTATGTCATTATGCCACCATTTTTGAATTCATAATCCGGATTTTACGACATGAATGTAGATGAAATATTTTAGTACGCAAGAATCTAAGAAAGGAGGAGTTTTAATTGTGTTCTGTAATAATTTAAAAAAATACATTTAATAATTTGATTTACTTTTTTCGCTTCAGGATGTCACAGATAGGAATTTGCGGAACTGATGGCCAACCTCCAGTAGAGAAGGAAGAGGCACAACAAAAAGAAGAAGAAAATCGTCTCGTCTCGTCACTTAGTCACAAATGAGATCAATAACATACCCTAAAACTATTTTTACACAAATTATTTTATCTGGAACCAAGTCTTATTAGCAAAAGCTCCATGGAATACTAAAAAAATCCTTAGAAAAATACCTAAATTCCTCCAAAAACAACAAAAGAGCTCCAATTAACAAGTCTTTTACATTACTTCTATTTTCCTTGCGAGCCATACATGGCCTTACATGGGCCATTATGTCTGTAATTGCGCGGCGTTGGCTCTGAGCCTAATACAGCTAGATAGCCTAGATGCGCCTAAAGTGTAGGTCCCTAATGCGCTCGATCAGTTATGCTCAACTGTCAGTCCACTGAAGCAGCCAGCTTTTATACGGGTCGCATGTCGTAAATGTCGCAAACTAATCTCGCTATACACTGAAATCGCATCGAGTTACAAAAGTAACATTTATTATTAACTTAAATAAAAAAACAGTAATTTTCAAGTTAGTTAGATAAATAACTCGTTATTAAATAATATTCTTAAAACAAATTGACAAAACGCAGTCTACAGTCTAGTCTAGTGGGTGTTCAGTTGATAATAAACGATCAAATCTTGCGGTTAAGGTTTCTAAAGATGGCAATTCATCGTACAACCTATAAAAATACAAAATACGGCCTCCTAATTAAATATATTGAACTTGATGTTTTTATAATGTAAACTATTAATCAGATGATTTAATAATGTATGCCGGATGTGAGAGCAATGAGCAATCATGTTTTCCGAAGTTTAAATATCGAAGTGTATTCAAGTACGGAAATACGTCATTTTTCTTACAGCGAGTTATCGACATTTTCTAGTTTTCCCGTAGTACAATTTTCCGGGATAAAAAGTATCCTATGTTGGTCTCTATATTGTACAGCACCTATTTACAAAGTTTAATCCTAATCGGATCAGCCGTTTTGGCCTGAAAGCTCTCCAAAAAAACTAACAGACAACGTTTCACTTTTATATATTGGTGTGGATTAACGGAGATAGATCCTAAATAAAAATCACATCATCAGCCGGAAGACGTAATAGACGCTGAACGAACATAAGCCTCCTCAAAAGGTGGGGGAGCCCCTGGGCAGTAGATGTTGATAGCGTTGATACACACAGTTACGCTGGCAAATTCTGCTGGGCATTTTTTCCTATCTCTATTCTGTTATCACAGCACTCGCGGGATAAGGGGTGGACCACTAATTCAATAACTACTGACTATGTAATGCGGCCCCCGAATGAATAAAATTGAGCTTGGCTTCGCAGGAGATAGAGTCGTCTAGGACGGATGAGTTATCCGAAGTTTAATATCGAAGTCGTATCGTGTTGTAGTCGCAGAGTACTTAACTATGTGAGCGTGGTTAAAAGTTTGATTCGAGATTTTATCGACATGTTAAGAAGTTTAAGGTGTAAAACTGATAGACTTTTCATCGCTCCGTGCTTCGGACGTCACTTTAAGTTGTCTGTCCCGGCTATGTCAGAGGCCCTCGGGCGGCCTGACAAGCTCTGGCATCAGAGGGCAGCACTACCTCATACGCCAAACGCTCCCGAGATTCAAGGAGAGCTAACTCGCCGAACGAAGGTCGTCGGGCGCACTGTCTCACGTACAGGGCAGTGTCACCGGTGTGCTGTGTGTTCAGCCGTGGACATTTACCGCCTGATGATGTGTGATGTCATTATAATTATCTTGTAAGTGCACATTTCATTAAACCTTCTTCATTTTGTGTATAAAATCTATAGAAGTTTTGGTTGTTTTCTCCATTTACTTATTAAGCTCTAGCTTTCCCGCCCGTGACTTCGTCCGCGCGGACTACTGTTTATCACGTAAAAAGCATCCTATTTTCTTCCAGGATATTAAAAACCAATGGAAAAGTAACTTTTAAACTTTCGCGATTCGAACACATAGGTAAATATTTAAACGGTCTTCTCATGACCACGATCAATGCAACTTGATCGAAACGTCGAGGTAAATAAATATTAAGTTTTCAGCGCGATTAAGTCCCGTTTAAATATTTAACTAATGGAAAAGTAGGCACCTATAGCACCAATGCTCTTGATGTTTTTTGACAGACTTGTTATTTCATTTTTATGGCAACCACATACCATTCTATGATGGCAACCGTTCCTTACAGTGAGTAATCAACATTTTCCAGTTTTCCCGTGGAAACTTAATTTTCCGGGATAAAGACTATGTCCGACACTATGACTATGACAAAATCCGTCCAGTCGTTATCGCGTGAAAGCTCCCCAAACAAACCCACAAAGTTTCACTTTTATATATTTGTATGGATGTAATTAAAACTAACTGCGAACATAAAGAAACCCATCTCAAGAAATTTTCTCTCCTCGCAGCTCTTACAGCCCACGTCCGAACGGGGGCGTAGCAACCCCTAGGACAGTAAACCGCATTAACAATTGTATAGAATCCCTGTATAAAGCTTGATATCAACCCACATGTGTATCGATTGCACCCACTATCCACCGGACATGGAAGTGAAAAATATGTGGAACTGGACGTGTTATTTTACTCTTTCTACCCGACAATGGCGAAGCAGGGGAATGATAATGACTTTAACAGTCTCTGTATGTACGTCGGTCGGTTTGACAGACTTGTTATTTCGTTTCCGTGGCAACCACAGTCTCTGTGATGGCAACCGTTCTATGCAGTGAGTAATCAATATTTTCCAGTTTTCCCGCAGAAATTTAAAAATTTCCGGGATATAAATATGTATCCTATGTTTTATTCTAGGGTATAAGTTGTCTCCATTCTAAATTTCATCAAAATCCGTCCAACCGTTATCGCGTGAAAGCTCCCCAAACAAACAGACAACGTTTCACTTTTATATATTGGTATGGGTTAATTAAATTGGGCAACATACATTTATCATTATAAAAACTATAGTTGGAATATTGCAACTGCTCTATGTGAGTAATTCCCGTTTTTGCAACAAAAACATATATTTAGACGTAGAAATCGGTGTGCTAACGAACTTTTTTGAGTAGATTTCAATTGAATTATTGAAAATATTTAACGAAGGATGTACTTACCTCTTAATTTTTTTTATTGGTGGCCGATCCGTAAATGCGATTTGCAATCCTACAACACTGGGTTCCTCTCTCAGCCCGCATAATTTACGTGTGGATTTGCCATCGCTCCAAACAGTGGTTTCGAGACACCGGGAACGTGCCCTCTGATGCAGAAAGTGAGTTTCGAGATACCGCGAACGTGACCTCCGATGCAGAATGTGAGTTTCGAGATACCGCGAACGTGACCTCCGATGCAGAAAGCCTCCGAAACTTCGGAGGGCACATTTACGGTATCTCAAAACTCGGTTTTTTTAGTAACGCCTTGTACTATTATTTATTCTTTGGTAACGTTTTATTCTGTGCACTTGTTGCACCCAATGCTTCATTGATAGCAGTCATTAAGCCACGTCTGCGGCCCTTAAGCAGCCTGACAAACTCTGACAGCAGAGGGCACTATGTCATCCGACAGACATACATCCATACAACTGTCGTATCCACAAATTCTAACATTACCAAGAACAGTGCCCTCTTTATAGGTTGCTGTATTGCATTGTGAAACCCGTCAGCAAATACGAACTCCGGATTGAACAAAAAAACGAGCACTCTGTTGGTCAGTAGAAGTGAAAATTAGAAATGGTTTCACACTTGGTTCTACCAAGCATTTTGTACTGCATTTGTCTATCTTCTACAATGTACATTTCTACCAATTTGTTGTAATTACGACCCGAGGAAGGGATGAGCAATTAGTTTAACTGTCTATGAATGTATGAATGAATGTATGTATTTATGTATGTATGTATGTATGTATGTATGTATGTATGTATGTATGTATGTATGTATGTATGTATGTATGTATGTATGTATGTATGTATGTATGTATGTATGTACGTATAGAGGGTTATGGGTAACTCGACGTATTCCAGACAGGACGTGGTAGAGGTGTCTATATGCAACAAATTTAAGCCCCCCATTGTATGTCCGAAAGTTGAAAGATTTACGGATTTTTGTAATTTTTCTAAAAATGCCCAATTTTGAGCTTTTGTGACGAAATAAAAAAAGAAATGGCAAATTGAATGTCATTTTAGTTATTTTTATTTAGTTTTTTTATTCACAGGTACTTAACTAGCAACAAAATATCTAAAAATATTTAAAATGTTGCCACTATGAATTTTTTTATTTTTTAGTGTTTACTTTACTTGTAAAATAATATCTTTTAAATTAAAAAAAAAACAATATGATATTAAGTGTACAAATCCATACCAATATATAAAAGTGAAACGTTGTCGATTTGTTTGGGGAGCTTTCGCGCGATAATGGCTGGACGGATTTTGATGAAATTTGGAATGGAGATAGCTTATACCCTGGAATAAAACAAAGGATACTTTTTATAGAAAATTGTAAGTTTACACGGGAAAACTGGAAAATGTTGATTACTCACTGTAAAGAACGGTTGTCATCACAGAATGGTCTGCCCTAGAAACGAAATAACAATCCTGTCAAATATCTTTATATTCTCTTTGTCAAAAAACATCAACCGCATTGGTGCTATACCTTCTTTTGCATTGGTTTTTAATATCCTAGAAGAAAATAGGATGCTTTTTATCGCGATAAACTGTAGTCCGCGCGGACGAAGTCGCGGGCGGGAAAGCTAGTTACTAATAAAACTTCCTCGTTTCATAAGCTTTCTAAAGTGGTATAAAAGTCAACGGTATTATTATAACAAAATAAAAAATAAAAAAAACTACTACAGGCGCACACCCATTGTGAATCATATGGGCTGACCGGTTTATTACCTGATTTAATCCTTATCGGCGAAGGCATGCTCCCTGATTGGTCAATATTGTTCAATACAGATCTGTTTAGAACGATGTGGGTTAGTTCGTTTCTTAGATGGTTTAGATTAGACTCTACGCCACGCCAGTACGTATTGTTTGATACTCGTATCTGGCTATTTCTTACCCTTTCCTCAGATTGTTTCATTAGATTTTTTGTTTATTTAGCTGGATTATCTCTTAGGTAGAGTGATTGTGGCTAAGTGGTATACTAGTGCGCGTTAGAATCCAACGATACTTGGTTCATTCCTCTACTACGCAAGTTAAGTGTGGATTTCCATAACTCCGAGCTTCGGAGGGCATTTTAGGCTGTCGGTCTCGTCTGTTACTGAGTGATGGCAGTCGTGTCAGGTCTTGGCGAACTCTGGCAGCCTGATACCAGAGGCCAGCAACACCTCTTAAGACACGAAATCAAGCTGTTGTTATGTTCATTTATTGTTTATTGTAGCCGTTTACTTGAAATAGTGAATTTGCTGACATAATGGACGGTTATGTACTTTGTAACGGCAAAACTGCTGAAGTACGATTTCCGCGACCAATGACTTCCACTTGTTACGTAAAACTGGTGCTGTGTAAATGTGATTAATTAATACAGTGAGTCCTTGGAGATACACCACTAATGAAACAATATGAGGAAAGGGTAAGAAATAGCCAAACCTCAAACAATATGTGCTAGCGTGGCGTAGAGTCTAAACTAACTAAGAAACTAACTAACCCACATAGTTCTAAACAGACCTGTGTTCAACAATAGTAACCAATCAGGGAGCTCGCCGTCGCCGCCAAGGGTCAAATCAGGTAAAAAACCGGTAGGCCCATATTATTCACAAGGGGTGCGCACATCCAATGGTAGTTAAAATTAAATTTGTTTAAAAACGTTAAATGTTATGAAAATTTTGACTTATATGCCGTTTTGGAAAGCTTATGAAACGAAAAAGTTTCATTATTAATTTGTTCACTAAATGTCATAGTGCTTTTTTAAACTAAATGATGTACAATTAACGTAAATATGATGAAAAAAATACTTTAATTGTCATAGTGGCAACAATTTATTATTTTTAGATATTATATTGCTAATTAAGCTTTGTTACTAAGTTACCTACAAATAAAAAATAATTTAAATAACATTCAATTTTCCATTTCTGTTTTATTTTGTCACAAATGCCCAAAATTTAGTATTTTTATAAAAATTCTAACGTTTAAAAAAAAAAAAACTATTTGGCCATACATCGGGTGGATTAAATGTGTTTCATATTTGCCCTAACACGTCCTGCCGGGAATACGTCGAGTTACCAATTACCCTGTATGTAGTTGTATGTAGTTACCAATGTTCCACCATAGCGTCGCCCCTAAAGTTTCGATTTTGACATACGCAGACTGTAGCTAGAATGAGAGTCACTGCTAACATGTGCTACACAAACGCCACTACGTTTGTGACTAAGGCCGATGAAGGCTAATGGACCTAATGTTCCCACTTTTAGGTTTGTTGGTTCTACTTGTTAGGACAAATATTTCCTTCCCAATATGCGCAAGGGGAACTCTATTTGTCATTTATTGTGATGTTTGTTTGTTTATTTGTCGTGCTGGCCTCTTGTGTCAGAGTTTGTCAGGCCGCCCGAGCGCCTCTGACATGGCTTAGCGACTACTATTAATTAACAACAATTAATTAGCCGGGACCTACAGCTTAACGTACCCTCCGAAGCACGGAGCAATGGAAAACCACACATACCTTAGAAAACTCATTGGTGCGGTGCCCAGGACCGAACCCGGTATAATCGGACTCTAAGTTACACTTTTGAACCTTGGGGCTGCCACTACTCTTATTGTGATAATTTTAGATTTTAGTTTCATTATTGTGCTTATTAATGATGTACTTAGATATAAGGTCTAATAAGAACTCGATTAATAAGATAAGTAACGATACCCTTTCAATGAATAATGAAGGCCGATCAGTGTTCTAGATTCGTCCATTAATTGACACTAGCTCAATGAAACTTTAATCAAAGCGTCTCGCAAACAAGATTGGCAGTAATTGACTTAATGCGGCTTATCTTATCTATTTTATTCTAAGAACATAGACACGGTCTATATTGTAAGAACATGCCTAGTCTCGTAGTGTAGTCAATCAAAACGCAATTTGGTAGCTAAAGGTGGCTGGTACCATGCCTAGCTGTACCCCGCGGGTTTGCCCGCGAATTCAATTATAAAATTTATCAAACGAGTATATGTTTCTTCAATAGGTAGGTATGTTTTGATGTGTTATCGAGACAACCTATCTACCAAAATTGACCTGATATCCCATGTGAACTTTAAATTTTCCGGGATAAATGTATCCTAGACTGATCTCTGTACAGTATCTAGAGTACCTGCCTACCTATAATTAAAACTTCATCTTCAATTCCAATTAAGTTCCATGATGCTCTTCCTAATATCTTGAACTTTCATCCGATGTCGGATTTCGACTTTGGGAATGCGGTCTTATAATTTGATGCCTAGCATGGCTCGCTCTAGGGCCCTTGTGCAACTCCTAATCGGAACACAGCTTCCTTTGAGAGTGTCCATGTCTCGGCACCATACGTCATGACGTGACGACACACTGCGGTTGTAGAGGCGGGTCTTAGGCATTGTGGAAAGATTTTCGATTTAACGATATCGACCAGTTTACCAAATGCCTCACATCCGAGCTGTGTGAGCCTGGAGATCTCCCTTTTAAGGTGCTCTTTGCCAAAGGATAAACTATGTCATACATAACATACGTGTAATGATCCACCACGTCAAACCTTACGGAACTTACCATCACGGCAGGATCCGTGAGGCTGAAGATGTTGGTCATGACTTTAATTTTGGACATGTTCATCCTCAGGCTAAATCAATATTGTTTTTGCGTGAAAACTGTAACAGAATTAACACGACCATAGAACCAATAAAAATACGCATTTTTTTTATTCTATTGAGTGACGAGACGAGCTCACTCGTCTGATGGTTAGCGTCACGCCTGCCCATTACAATTGCAATGCCGCCCAGAGCTATTGCAAAATCTTGCGCGTCACTGCACTGTGCTCGTCACCCTGAGATATTGGTTTTTGAGTCTCATTGCGTAGAAATTTCGCTGGAAGCATTGCCCTTCAAACCCAAAATAGAAATGTTTACACACTACTTCTTGGCGATTGAATATCTGACAAAGGTGTAGTACTTCCCCAGGCGGACTCTTTTACTTGTATTAATATTTTATTCTGTGGTAACTCTGTGGTCTTGCGTAAGAGGCCTACCACTACAAAGCTACACTTAACTAAATTTACTTAGACGAGGTCTTGCTGCGGTGACTTGGCCGATCAGCATAACATTTTGTAAAAGTGTGCGTGACGCGTACAAGCGGATCGGCATATCTCGGGTGCTTCAGACTTGAATTTGGCGGTGAGGGGTCGAACTTTTTTTAAAGTTCTTGTGTCGTACAACCATGTTTTGGAGATGTACTGTGTTACTATCCAAAAATAAACTATTAATATTAAAGTCAACTTATAAATTAATCAGTGGAGAACTTCAAAAAGCGCAAATATGTACCACTTTACGATTTACAGAGCGCTGATTAAAGTTTGCGCGGTCAGAGACAGAATGCGCATCGAAGCGATTTCTCTGTTTAAACAATCTCTTCGCCAGTCGCCACAGTCCTCGTGGTGGTATAGGGTGACCATACTACAACTATGACTGAACTCTTATATGACATAATCATAATCCGATTGGTGCATAATGAATGATCTTATCCTTCAAGTTCCATTATGAAAAATCAATTAATTTGTGACGATTATCACACTTGGAACTGGATGGATTAAAGGACGTCCATAACAAGGATAAACCTGAAATTAGAAGGTAAAAGGCCGATGTCACGCGTGGTATACGATAGAGATAATAGACTTGACGGTTGATCAAAGTTCTAAATAACAAGTATACGATAGAGATAATAGACTTGACGGTTGATCAAAGTTCTAAATAACAAGAGTATATTATTATTACTTAAAGCATCCCGCCCAAGGCACACAAGGAAAGTCTCGAGATTCCGGACGATGGTTTAGTTTAAGTCATGATTTATGGTCGATCTTTTCCTTTAACCTTTAACATGGTGACCCTAACAAAGAGAATATCCAGGTAAAACAGCTGACGGCCACTCGCAAACAGCATTGGTTTCAGGTTCATCCGAGCTCTTTGAAGCCTGCAGCATCTTTAGAAATGCTCTGTGCGCACTGCTTTAGATTATACGAGTAAGAGATATATTTAAGTGCTGAATAATATTCGCCTGATATAATGAGAATAACTTTGAATAACTTTATCAGGGGTCAATTTTAGGGAGTTAAGTGGTTATTGGCGTTATTATTATCCCCAAAACTAATACCTATGCGAAATCGCCCATCCACCTTTCTTCAGTCAACAACGTGCTCTCCTACTCACGGTTATTGTTAATTTGTTATCTCTAATGTGCAATTGTGCTCGGCTCTTTCGATATGTATAACTGAATAGGCCTTTGTCTTTTTGTTTGTCTTCTGGAATTTAAGAATCGTATGTGTTATTCCTATACCAAAAGTACCAATATACCAAATTTCATAAAACTTCTTTCAGACGTCATAATATATTTTTTCTCGATTGCTCAGCTGCTTCTTATTGGATTGAGATACCAATTACATTAGTTTATAAGTCAAAATCTAAGCTATCCAACAGTGACAGCCGCATCGCAATCGGTCCAGTAGTTTTTACGTGATGCGTGAACAGACAGACAGCACCAATAAAAAATATGTAAAAATCTGTAGATTATTTTAAGTAACCTAGTCTATTTTTATTAAATTATCTGCACTGTACAGACTATTTGTTCCGCTTTATTATAAGTATAGATTAGTTTTTTTTTAAAGTCCCCATCAAAATATCAATAATGTTGTATCGTAATGTTACAAAACTTAATTTCAGAGTCTTGATGCCACATTTTCCTTCGATTCAGGTCTTCATTATTATTATACTACATCATCGGACCCTCGTACGAAAAATGACATCAAAACTGAACATTTGAGCAGATTCTTTTTTTTTGTTATTATTGTTTTTATAGCTGATTCAATAGAAGTAACACGAGTGGTCTAGTGCTACTCTAGTTCTGGTTGGAGAGATGTTGAGTAAACATTGTTCATGTCAAATTGCAAAAATTTACAGAAAATGCGAGATGTATTCAGTATAGCTGCTTTTTGTATCAATAGTAATAATAATAATATTTATTCCCAAATAAAACAAGATATATTAGCAGCTAAATTAAACTTAAAATAAAACAAGTAGTATATTAGCAGCTAAATTAAACTTAACATAAAACAAGTAGTATATTAGCAGCTAAATTAAACTTAAAATAAAACAAGTAGTATATTAGCAGCTAAATTAAACTTAAAATAAAACAAGTAGTATATTAGCAGCTAAATTAAACTTAAAATAAAACAAGTAGTATATTAGCAGCTAAATTAAACTTAAAATAAAACAAGTAGTATATTAGCAGCTAAATTAAACTTAAAACTAGGAACTTATACTAGTTTTACTATTGTTGCTGCTTTGATATTTGAACAAATGAGAATTTGTTTAGTCCTAGTGTATTCAAACTCTTAATATAAATGGTTTGGTATATTACTCCTGTCGTAGATATCAGTACAGGTACTATGGTTACTGTATTCATTTTCCATACTCGTTTTATCTCTTGTTCTGTGTATTTCCTAAAAAAAAACTGCTACAGTGAATTTTTAAGGTTGTTTGTATTAGGGATTTGCAATCCCTAATATCTATTATATGAATGTATTTATGAATTTTAATTATATTATTATTGTAACTGTATTGTAATTTGTATGTGTGTTGAGTAAACGTTTATTCTTTCTTTGTTTTTTTTCTTTCACTAGAGCCCGAGATCCTTTCACAAAGTTGTGTATCACAAAACAAATGTGGAGTAGTCGAGAACCATCTCGACAACTCCACATTTCAAAAAAGTATTAAAATCGCTCTATCCTTTTGGGTGTTACGATGCCACAGACACACAAAGGCTTCAAACCTTGACACCCCTTAACTTATGACACGAGCTGCCGAAGTAAGTGAAGCTCGATAACATGCTAGCCGAACATCGATTTAAAAATGAAGATACCTTTGCAGTAATTAAGAACGAGCCACATTCGACTCGGCTTCACGGCTAGATTGCTTCCATCGGCTTATAATCCATAAAGTCGCTGAAACTAATCACTGTTATCGGACCGAGCCGAGAGAACACAACAAACCAAGTCAGAATCGCTTAAAAAATGCTAAAAGGCATTATTTTCGTCGTGGTTATTTCATCAGTGGAATCCGCTGGGGAAAAAGCGTTTGAAGCGTGCAAGAATTATGGACAGTCTATGCTGGAGTGTCACAATGTACTATACCCGAATTCGAGAATACGAGTCCCTATGGACTTCCTGTTGTACCCTCATATGGTTCTCATCGGATTCAGGGAGAAAAATGAAGATCCTCCGGCTTGGAAATGTGGTGGAACACTCTTAAGCGACAAATGGGTTATGACAGCAGCGCACTGCAAAGAAGACCCTTCGACCGGACCAGCCAGTGCTTTGAGAGTCGGGACAGCAACCTTCGAGTTCGATGAAGTCGATGAAATGGCTCAAGAAAGAAGCGTTACTTCCGTGATCATCCACCCAGGATTCCACCCCCCTTCGAAGTACAACGACATAGCTCTGATGAAAGCTGATTCTGCTTTTTTCCTGACAAGAGATATCAGAATTGCCTGTCTCAATATAGATGACGACATTGGTACTGTCGGTTTGACAGCAATCGGTTTCGGAGTTACGAAGTCTGGAGCGATGGCAGGCAGTCAGACCTTGATGAACGTGGACGTTGACGAAATAGCTAGTGGTGTATGTAACAAATCGATGGCATCTTTGATCAGGAGGAAGATCTTAGCTAAAGGGATAATAGACACCCAGATATGTGCTGGAGACTACGTTCACGGAGGTCGAGATACGTGCCAAGGTGATTCAGGGGGTCCACTGCAGTTCATGGTGGAAAGAGTTGACTGTATGAAGACCTTCCCTCTTCATAATGTCGTTGGAGTGACATCCTTTGGAAGGGATTGTGGGAGGAAGATGGCTCCTGGAGTTTACACGAGGGTTTCGAAATATGTAGGTTGGATTGAGAGCATCGTGTGGCCTTGAAGTGTTGGTAAAGTTAACAAGTCGGCAGAGGGTAAATTTTGCAAATCTGTGATCTTTTGACCTTGAAGGTTTCTTAATTAAGTTAATATTAAAAAGTGGACTACATAATCTGTAAATGTTTTGGTCAGCTAGAAGATTCTTTTTCATGTTACATGTGCATTAAAAATGCACGAATGCATGAGACATAACGACATGCGACACATAAAGCAAATGGATTGTTTTGGCCGGTTCCTATATCTTAAAACGAACCGTTTTTGCTTACGGTCCGTCACTTTTGACATAAATGCCGTCAAAAAACGTCAAAAAGTAACGAGGCGATGGAATAACGACTCGTTTAATTTTTATAGGCATCGGGGTAAGCGCGTAGATCGTTTCGAAATATGTTTAAAGCGCTATTGTAAACTTTATATAAATAAAAATCGAATAGTTAAGAATTAAGAAGATTAAAAAACAACCAATTTTCATTAAATTTTTATTGGACCACATCAAATTTATTTTGTGACCATCCAAATAAAACAATCCAAAATAAAAATAAAACGTATAAAAAACTTCCAAAATATATAACTAAGTCCAAATTATGCCTAAATTCCTGAGATAATGATAACATGGGCGCTTTTTTTTCATAAGAACAAAAATCTCCGAAATGTTTACATCATTTTGACGTCATGTCTCCAAGTACCTGGCTACAAGAAAAATAATCTTCTTGTGCTGGAGTAAGAGAACTAATTTTGTTTTGTAACATCCTGTTTATTATTCGTTTTTACAATAAATCAATTTCCACTCAACCAGCCCTCAGTGTTTATTCCCAAGAAAATATTTTACGAGCCTTCCGAATAATATACTTAGCATAATGTAGCTACGCGTTTTCCCCGCCAAAATTATGCGAAAAATTTCCTTATTTTCTTTATTGTATTTTTTTGTAATTAAATTTTAAGAAGCGTAACTGACGAAGTGAACTCACCCCTATGGGGATGTATGTAAGGATTATAATTCTAGTAAAAGGTTGCGTCTTGACTTACCACGATTCTTTGAAATATTCCGGTTTAGAGCTGTGTAAAAGGATAAACGGCCTTACCTGAAACAAAGGAGGTATCATGAAAAAAACTGGTGCGTCATTGTAGCCGCGAGGGATGGCGGGAATAAGAAATATGTAAATGTCACGTTTGGGAGACGCCTGTGAACTTGATGAGGGCAGAGTAAGATGATAAGCGGAAGCGTGGAAAAGGAGAAACAGTAACTAGTATGTATATGCTATTTTGCATCTTCGTATTTCCGATTTTAGACCTTATTTTCATGCACCATGCCATAGCCCAATATTTCAATGATACGCAGAAGATAAATGAAGATGGCCGAAATGCGTAGTAAATTTTTAGTAGTCACGTACAATGAAATGTACTTTGTATGTGTTATAAGTTTTAAAAGGTACATTTCATTAGTTAGTAGTCACGTACAATGAAATGTACTTTGTATGCGTTATAAGTTTTAAAAGGTACATTTTATTAGTTAGTAGTCACGTACAATGAAATGTACTTTGTATGTGTTATAAGTTTTAAAAGGTACATTTCATTAGTTAGTAGTCACGTACAATGAAATGTACTTTGTATGTGTTATAAGTTTTAAAAGGTACATTTCATCAGTTAGTAGTCCCGTACAATGAAATGTACTTTGTATGTGTTATAAATTTTAAAAGGTACATTTCATTAGTTAGTAGTCACGTACAATGAAATGTACTTTGTATGTGTTATAAGTTTTAAAAGGTACATTTCATCAGTTAGTAGTCCCGTACAATGAAATGTACTTTGTATGTGTTATAAGTTTTAAAAGGTACATTTCATTAGTTAGTAGTCACGTACAATGAAATGTACTTTGTATGTGTTATAAGTTTTAAAAGGTACATTTTATTAGTTAGTAGTCACGTACAATGAAATGTACTTTGTATGTGTTATAAGTTTTAAAAGGTACATTTCATCAGTTAGTAGTCCCGTACAATGAAATGTACTTTGTATGTGTTATAAGTTTTAAAAGGTACATTTCATTAGTTAGTATGTTTATTTTATAAATTATTAGCTTTCGCCCGCGACTTCGTCCGCGCAGACTACAGTTTATCGCGAAAAAAGCATCCTAAGTTCTTCTAGGATATTAAAAATCAATGCAAAAGTATAGCACCAACGCTCTTGATGGTTTTTTGACAGACTTGTTATTATTTCGTTTCCATGGCATCCGTTCCATACAGCGAGTAATCAACATTTTCCAGTTTTCCCGTGGAAACTTACCATTTTCCGGATAAAAAGTACCTATCCTATATTTTATTTAGGGTATATGCTATCTCCATTCCAAATTTCATCAAAATCCGTCCAACCGTTATCGCGTGAAAGCTCCCCAGACAAACAAACAGACAACGTTTCATTTTTATATATTGTGGTGTGGATACCAATATAAATATGTATATACGTTTGGTATTTTATTGACATAAACATAGTATATTTTACAATTTGCGTGTATATTATAATTGATGCAACAAATCAATATTTTATGCAGTTTAATTCAGTTTAGTTACAGCTTTAGCAAAGTATTAAGTACCTAGTTCTAATTTATAATAAACCATACAGTAAATGATAACATTATAATATAAATGATAACGTTATAATATAAATGATAACGTTATAATATAAATACCAAGACTAAATGATGAAAAAACCTAAAACGCTTCTTTATAATAATACTAGCAGTGGGTTTAGGCATCCTATATGTTATTCCAGAACCAAAAGACTCGACTCATCGGATTGAGATTCCAAGTACACCAGTTTTAAGTCAAACCCAAAGCTATCCAACAGTGAAAACCGCATCGCAATCGGTCTAGTACAGACAAATAAACAGACAGATATCTTTTTAAAAATGTTATGTACAGTACTAACCTAACCTAGACCATCATCATCATCATCAGCTTAAATCTGTTCACTGCTGGACGTAGGCCTCTCTTAATGCATGCCACTGAAATTGGTCTTCAGTTCTTCTCATCCATTTTCTTTCGGCCGCTCTTCACAGGTCATCACTCCACCTGGCCACAGGGCGACCTCTACTATGTAAACCTAAACCTATGTTTATATACCCATGTTATAGTTAACCTATGTTTGCCTAAACGTGGTCTCCACTCGAGAACTCGTCTACCCCAACTGTTATTGGTTCTTCGTGAAATGTGACCAGCCCACTGCCACTTTAGCTTGCTTATCCTTTGAGCTATGTCGGTTACCTTGGTTATCCGTCGGTTATCTTCATTACGAATCTTGTCCTTCAGAGAAACTCCAAGCATAGCTCTCTCCATAGCTCGCTAAGCGACCTTAAATTTGTGGACTAGTTTGACCGTGAATGTACACGTTTCGTCGGCTCCATAGGTCATGACTGCTAGGATGTACTGATTGAACACTTTTATGTTCAGGCACTGTGGTATGGACGACGAGAACACTTGATGAAGCTTACCCTAGACCATTTTTATTTATTATCTTCATTGTACATACTTTTTGTTACTTACTTCTTTATTAATATATATATTGTTTTGTTACAACTTGTGAACATAAGAAACTAAGCCTAATATGTTTTTTACATGTAACTTTTTATCGCCTGAAACATAAAGCAAGTTACAAACATTAAATGTTAACAACTAGAAGAATTACACGAAAACTTGAATATTTTTCGCTGTACTCATGTAACAAGTTTTAGGAAAACATTTATGTAACAAGTGCTCCAAGGTGGAGACAAATTAAGGAAGCGACGCTACAAGCGACATGTTTTTTTACACGACTGCCCAAAACAAGAGAGTATTTTTTTCAGGGATCATGTATGTATGTGAGTTTGGATCCACCATAATTATCCCTCCATCCACTTGGATCCACAGCTCGGCTCCACATGTGGATCCGTGGACACCTTTATCTCCTCTTAAATCCACAGGTGGATGCGTCTTCTTTTTTATGCCTGAACAGATGTGGACGTGTGGGGAGATTTGGATCTATCGTTAGAATCCTCACATCATTCCGAAATCCCAAGGGAAATAATAAGTTTTTTTTTTTGGATTGTTAATTTTTTGGTATGGCAGTCGTGTTTTTACCACGTTTTTATGTTTTTATTAAGTCACTATCTTGTTTGACTGTCTGTCTGTTTTTCCGGGTGGAATCTTGCAAGTCAAATTACGAGAACTTTCCGATTAGCTATCCGACTGAAAATTTCAGGGTAACTAACAACTCGATGACAATGTATTCTAAAAAAAAAACTTAGTTTTAGATTAGTTTTTGATGCGTAACATCTTTCCACTCGCTTTCGTGCAATCTATGGGAGTGATTTCGTGAAAAGCGTTATTTAGTAATCGGAACCGTGTAACCGGAAGAATTTAACAGGAAGCCGGGGAAGCGCGCGCTATTTGATTTACATTTTGCAATCTACGTGAGTAAACGAAAGCGCGCGCTTTTTGATTTGACCAATGAGCGCGCGCGGTGCTATCAAGCTAGATTAGCCATCACATAAAGTGTTTGTGTGTAAATGGGAATAGAACTGCAGTACTTCAGAATAGCAGCCAAACGTGAGCCAAGCTGAGCTACTCCGACATACGGTTTTCTGACGAAAAGTAAGATCTTTAAGATCAGATTAAATAGTTGCTGATTCACAGTTGACCAATAAGCACGCACGGTGCTACAGTATGCTAATGTTGCTTATTACCGAGGTGAGATGTCAGAAGTAACTCATCATATGCAACCACTGTAAGGTTCGTTCGATTTTTAAAAACTTTTATTTACCTTCCAATGTTTGTATACTGTATGTCTGTATGTATGTTTGTTTAGGTCAAATCTTGCAAGCTGAATTAGATCCACTTCCTGTTATCCTACGGAGTTGAATTTTTGCATGTTGGTTCAGTTCCGATGACAATGCATTTTTATGGTGAGCATGACCTGAATCGACATCCACGAATAGCTCCAAATAAAGGAACTCTTCAACGGTTAACAGCATAGATACGAAATCTTGTGTACGCATTTAATTGAGATAGCCCGTCCTAAGTTTCATCAGGACTTGGCTACTGCATAAAAGCGTTTTTTTTAATGTTTTATATATTTAACATAAAGAGAAGATAATCGATAGCTTCTGTCAAAAGCTAATGATTATCTTAGTTACCCTCACTGCACTGTTGTTATACGTGTTGTCTTAGCGATCGGTAGCTTGAGATGGCATAGCTATGTGTGTCAAGACTGCCAGCTACTTTCAAAGATATCGATTGTTATCGGCATCATAACGAACTTTATAGCAAACTGTACGATTCATAACTGCGTTCAGTTTATGTCTGCGTTCATTTTTGAGGCCCGATTTCACCATCAAAAATGAACGCGATCAACGCAAGCTAAACTGGTTTAAAGTGACTAACTGAGTTCAAAATATCAATTTGGATTTCACCAACATAAACTGAACGCAGTTAAGGCTTAAGCGAGTTTAAATTCTGAACGCCCTATTTTGGAAGGTTTAAGTCCTTTGAACGCGTTTATGAGACGGCAAATCTGTTCTGCACATGTTGAATGACCAAATTACTCGGTAAAAAAAGGTATCTATTATGTTCTTTGCTCCACGCTAAACGAATGCGACATGCATCAGTACTTACTATAACCTCATAGTACCTAGCTGATATTGGTGTATTGACTAGAAATATGCAGAGAGCATTGGCTCTAGCTTTTAAAGATAGTGATGAAGACGAGTCTTTTATCCGTCCAAGGCGCCCAAGATGGATTCGCGAAAGAGATACCGTCACAAGAACCATACAGTTTTATCGGTGTTGGAGTATATTGAAAATAAAAACCACAAAACAGACGAACTTTTACGCAAACTATGAATTAAATCAGTTTGCCAGCGACATTACAATGAAGTTTTGACAGTGAATCTTGGTTTTAGTGAACGTGATCAATATCGTGTCGGTGAAATCGCCTTGGCTTAAACCGAGATCAATCTCTACGTTTGAACTCGTTTAAGTAAAACTGAGTTCAGTTAAGCTCGTTTTGTGATGCAAACGGTGAAATTGGCCCTTAGTGTTTGCGATGAACTTTGCGTCTATTATTGGCAGCCCGCAAAGTTTTCGGTACACTGACGTCTATAACTCAATGAGTTGAATTGCTATAGTAAGTTAGTGTAATTTAACCTCTTTGTACTTTTACGCCAGTAAGCGTAATTCAACATCTTTGACTAGTATATTATTAACATTTTCATAAAAACTTTTTTGTAAAATTGGTTCCCATGAAATTAGTTCCTATTTGGATTCTCTTTGCCCATATGATAGGTAAATAATGTACCTATGTGTAACAAAACAATAATTAAAATGTGTTCGGAAACCATCGGTGCGCGAGTCCGGCTCATACTTGACCAGTTTTTTAAATGTTTTAAACTAATAGATCACATTTACGCTGCATTAATATTTATTTTTTTATGTTTCCAATCGCGCCGCTGTCTCTTACGTAACATAGCGCTAGCGTAGCCTAACCTAACCTTCCTCTAGAACACGGTATTTTTCCGTCCACCTTATCCTGCCTGTATCGCACTGTTTATTTCCGTGGATTTTCAAACGTTTTACTTAAAGTTTTGCGCTGAATTTCGCGCTATCTGCCGCCCTTTACTTGTAATGTGAATGTGAACATTGCTTTTATATGGAAATCGTAGGATTTAAATACAAAAAGGATATGTGAAATGGTGCAGTGACATTAAAAGCTTTTGCTGATAATATGGTTTTTATTTGTTGATGTTATTTTGTCGAAATCTAAATAGGTATCAACAGTTATTTTGTCGTTTCCATTTTTTTTAAATTATATCTGCTTGATTCCGCCCACTGCTAGGCAAAGGCCTCTCTTCCCTCTTTCCATGATTTTCTGTTTACTGCTTTTAATAGCCAGTCCTTATCGTACGAGTCTATTTCGTCTCGCCACCTACGTCGGGGACGGGCGCGCTGACGTTTTGCTCCAGATGGGACCCGATCGGTTGTGGGTTTTGCCCACAACTGGTCTGGTATACGACAGACGTGTCCAGCCCACTCCATTTTAGCTGTGCAGCTTTCTGGTAACGTCTACGATTTTGGTTTTGGAGCGCAATATCGTATTCCTAATGCGGTCAGTTAGTTTGACTCCCAAGATAATACACTACTACTATTAGTTTGACTCCCAAGATAATACACTACTACTATTAGTTTGACTCCCAAGATAATACACTACTACTATTAGTTTGACTCCCAAGATAATACACTACTACTATTAGTTTGACTCCCAAGATAATACACTACTACTATTAGTTTGACTCCCAAGATAATACACTACTACTATTAGTTTGACTCCCAAGATAATACACTACTACTATTAGTTTGACTCCCAAGATAATACACTACTACTATTAGTTTGACTCCCAAGATAATACACTACTACTATTAGTTTGACTCCCAAGATAATACACTACTACTATTAGTTTGACTCCCAAGATAATACACTACTACTATTAGTTTGACTCCCAAGATAATACACTACTACTATTAGTTTGACTCCCAAGATAATACACTACTACTATTAGTTTGACTCCCAAGATAATACACTACTACTATTAGTTTGACTCCCAAGATAATACACTACTACTATTACTTTGACTCCCAAGATAATACACTACTACTATTAGTTTGACTCCCAAGATAATACACTACTACTATTAGTTTGACTCCCAAGATAATACACTACTACTATTACTTTGACTCCCAAGATAATACACTACTACTATTACTTTGACTCCCAAGATAATACACTACTACTATTAGTTTGACTCCCAAGATAATACACTACTACTATTACTTTGACTCCCAAGATAATACACTACTATATTAGATAAAAATTAAAATTATATGGTAAAAAAACTCTATTATTTTAATTAGTGAAACTTTAAGGTAAGTTAGTAACATTTTAGATGGTACGATTTTTGTTTTAAATTGTATTTGAGGGGGTTTAAACTCTGTTTTAATTAAATGAGCGGCAATAATACCACTATTGACTGTGGTAATCAATCACACGTCCCAACTGATGGTTACCATTCACCATCACATATGGATACTAACTCAGGAATTGCTGGATACCATAAAGGTTCCCAACCCATTATGAATCTTTTTGACCCACATAAATTATAACAACATACAATTACTTACAACATACAATTTATTTAAAACAATAGCCTCATTTTTAAAGCCACTTGAAAAACTTATCTAGACTTGACAAATCTACTTAAGAATTCAAATTATTTTTTAAACAAATTGTCGTACGAAAATAAGCTATTCAACTTGAGATTAACTTTTTAAAAGTCATCTCATTACTCCAAACGAAATTTACAAGTTACGCGAAAATGTGTAATATTCATTTAAAGTTTACTTCGGGGAGCTTCGCGAGATGGATTTTTGTAAAAAATTATATCACATTATATGCTACAAAACTAAGAAAGAATATAATTATTGTGGCTGGTTTACACAATGCGAGCTAGCGTGCGAGTTGGAATGGTCAGCTACTCTACACGCCGTACTGCAGCCACAGAATAAATAATAGTAGCGGCACTGCATCTGAACCTCAATCTATTATTTATTTTGTGCCTTAGTGCAGTAGCTGTTATTTTTATATCGATTTCACAACAGAAGGAGGTTCTATGTACGGCAGTTTTTTTTTTTAATGCATATCACTTTTTTTTTATTTCATATAGTAGACATCCAGGTTGGTCTCATAAAATGTATAAAAATGGGTTAAAAGAATGCCAATAATATTTAATAAACATTTAACATACATACATTTTAACGATCACAGTGTTGTGTTGTTTACAATTATCATGCCCCAAAATTCGATGCCTATTTATGGTTTGATATACAGAACTACGAAAATTTGGGAAAGGTGTGCCGGAGGGCATATACGTATTGATACAACTCGTGTGACGAAGTGGTTAGTAACCACTACGAGGTCAACCAACAATCACGGGTTCGAATCCCGCAAGGTGCAATCATTTGTGTGAGCAGAAATGTTTGTTTCCGAGTCATGGATGTAATATTCATATCTATGTATGTTTTCCGTTGCTAATACCCAAAGTACAGGGCATCCCATGTAATTTATGTGTGTCCCGAATATAATGAATATAATAATAAAAAATAAAAATAAACTGTAGAATTTTATCTCAAACGTCTATTCAAAATATCACAAATGTTTTTAACTACAATTTGTTAAATGCTTAAATTTTGAATTCATTTTATAGTATTATAGCAAACCCAAAAATAAACAGATTTTTGTGCGCACGGGCGTTTTCTTGACGACGTAACCGCCGAGCTTTAATTTTGTACCCATTTTAGCACAACGTCATTAAGTTCAACTTTGCTTGACGCAAAATCAAGTGGCTCGAAATAGACACGACATCCTCCAGTCGATCATCGGGTTGCTATATATCTAACGTTGCGCACTACCGTGCGCGTCGCGGCTGCAACTGGCTATGTATGTATGTATGTATGTATGTATGCTTGTATGGCGAATGATATAGTGCCGACCTATGGTGTCATGGGAATGAAATAATTATTTATTAATATCATCATCATCATCATTTCAGCCTTTCGAAGTCCACTGCTGAACATAGGCCTCCCACAAAGAGCTCCATGACGAGCGATCTTGTGTCACCTCCATCCAACGACTTCCTGCGATGGCCACAATGTCGTCAATTCATCGTGTGAGGGGCCTCCCTACACTTCGTTTGCTTGTTCGTGGTCGCCATTCGAGAACCTTTATTCGCCAGCGGTTGTCGGTTCTGCAAACTATATGGCCTGCCCATTGCCACTTCAACTTGCAAACTCTGAGAGCTATGTCGGTAACCTTGGTTCTTCTACGTATTTCCTCGTTACAGATTCTATCACATAGTGAAACACCGAGCATAGCTCTCTCCATTGCTCGCTGCGCGACTTTGAGCTTGTGTATGAGACCAATAGGTGGCGACCACGTCTCAGTGCCGTATGTCATCACTGGCAGCACGCACTTATTATATAATCTTTTGTTTTGAGGCTCTGCGGTATTTGCGACGACAAGATATGGCGTTATTTCATAATAAAATGAATTAACTAAAAAGTTATTCGACCAATCTTGTTAAAATTTATATGTGACTAGCTGTCGCCCGCGACTTCATATACGTCCGCGCGGACTAGAGTTTATCGCGAAAAAAAGCACCCTGTGTTCATCTAGCTAAAACCAATACAAAAGTATAGCACCAGCGCTCTTATGCTTTTTGATAGATTTGTTATAATTTCGTTTCCATGGCAAATGTTCCTTGCAGTGAGTAATCGAAATTTTCCAGTTTTCCAGTAGCAAGTTACCACTTTCCGGGATAAAAGTATCCTATGTTGGTCTCTATATTGTACAGTACCTATTTAAAAAGTTTCTTGAAAATCGGATCAGTCGTTTTGGCGTGAAAACTCCCCAAATAAACAAACAAACAGACAGACACTCACTTTCACTTTTATAAATTGGCGTGTTTTTTTTATTCCTTTCAAATAAAAGAAAAATTATTCAAATCTGTTCAGTAATCCCGATGATATAAGTAGATGTACAAACACTAATAAACTGCTAAAAACCGGCCAAATGCAATTCTTACTCGCGCATCGAGGGTTCCGTACCACCACCACTTTATTTTATTATTATTTGTTAGGATATAAATGTATATAATATGTGATAGCCGTATATCACATATTCTGTAAAAATAATTGGCTATATAATACGGTTCCAAAATAATAGTTTAAAAAAACTAAAAAACACGCTTTATATAGAAAACCAAACTAACAAATAGAAAATAAATTTTAATATATGTAAATAAGAAAAAAATGTTTTATTTCAAAAAAATCGTGGGGTGCATGGGTCAATAGTTATAAATATTTCATTGACAGATATGAGAAGAAGGATTATCATTTCGATTATATCTTAAAAAGCACCGCACGCTTTTTTTTTAAATGAAACATTTTTTTCTTATTTACACTATTAAAATTTATTTTCTATTTTTTAGTTTGGTTTATTTATAAGAGCGTTTTTTTTTTTTCGATTTATTGCATTGTCATCGGTCTTTGACAGGTGTGCAAAATATGAATGAAATCTGACCGTTTAAAGAGGGTCAAAATAGCGTCCAAAGGAGTCGGTTACAAACATACAAGTGAAGTTGAATAAAGCGTATAAAAAGATACCCTTCAAAGGTAGGACAGACAGACGGACGGCGCGGCGGGCCCAGGCTAGGTCTCCGTTTGGACCCTTTGGCCTCGGAATTCTAAAAATCTCCCAGTTTCTAATCTACTCTTTTCCCTATAAGGACGCCATCTTGTGCTAATATTTTTTCGTAATTGCCAATCTGGCTACGGATGGCAAAATCTAGATCCAGAGATACGGGGACGGGCGATTAAGAATTTGAGGTAGTCAATTACATTTTATATTTGTTATATTTTATGCAAGTCCGATTAATGCTGAATTGTAATTTTTATTTTAAAAGGTATTGTGAAGTTTAAGACTTTGTTTAAGAGATTAAAACATTTTTACATAAAGTGCTATTTGCCTTTGATATGCGATCAAGTGAATTCGTAACTGCAAAATTTACTTACATACACTTTCATAAAAACATCTCAATCTAAAAGTTGTTTGGAATATATAAAACATTTAAAAAAAACATTAGTTTTAATTTAAGTTTAATAGAATTTAATTTTAGACAACTATCTATATAGAGTTATATCTATCTATCAAACTACCCACCGACCAAATCAAGGTTTTCTTTAATTAAAAGCTTAACGTAAAGCTCTATAAAGTTTAAACAACGAACTACTAAAACTTACTAAAACAATTTCACAAAAGCATTGAACAAGAATATAACGCAAAATTTAAGAAAGATTTAAAACTAAGCGAAAGTTGCCGAAGCGACAGGAACATTTCAACTTGTTCGTAAACCAATAATCAGGACTGTCAGGAAAATGAATTTCTGTCTCAAGCCCTGACGCAGAACTGGAGACAAAGGCACATGATTGAAAAAGTTTCATTTGACAATATTCCTTGAGTTAATGTCAGGTCGATCAACCCTACTATGGAAACTAGAGAGACTTAAAGTGTGCGAAATATGGAGAAGGATTTTCCTTCCTTCGTGGAGGTGCTTCATGTCATGGAACAGTTGGCCAGCCCTTGTCTATTTTTCCATACTGCGCAACGCAAAGACCCGGTAATTAACACACGTAATTCTGATAACAATAGGTACAATGATGTGGTACCATTGAACTGGTCTGATGGTGGAGCTGGATTCACAGATAATCAACGAATAAATGATGAAACCGCTTCAAAGGGCTCGTTTGTTTTGTATCGAAGAGATATCTGGTCCTACGGAAAATCTGTAGTCTGATGATGGAGCCGTACCATTGAACTCGTCTGATGATGGAGCTAGAAGGTAGTCACAGATAGTCAACGAATAAATGATGACACCGCTTCCAATGGCTCGTTTGTTTTGAATCGAAAAGTTCTCTGGTCTTATGGGAAATCCGAAGTCTGACGATGGAGCCGAACCATTGAACTGGTCTGATGATGGAGCTAGAAGTTAGTAACAGATAGTCAACGAATATATAATGAAACCACTTCAAAGGGTTTGTTTGTTTAGTACCGAAGAGTTCTCTGGTCTTATGGGAAATCCGGAGTCTGATGATGGAGCCAAACGATACTTACAGCACAGGAAACTATCAAAAAATTATTATTTTTAAAATTTCGTGAATATAATCCATTATTTCTGAGATTATAAACGGCTTACCACGCATCACGTAAAAACTACTGGACCGATTGATCCGACGAGTAGAAACCGAGCAATCGATAAACTACTGGACCGATTGATCCGATGAGTAGAAACCGAGCAATCGATAAACTACTGGACCGATTGATCCGATGAGTAGAAACCGAGCAATCGATAAACTACTGGACCGATTGATCCGATGAGTAGAAACCGAGCAATCGATAAAAAACTATTTGACGGCTGAACGAAATTTGGCAGTTTAGGGTGTGTCTGTCGTAGCTTCCAAACCAATGGACCGATTGTTTTTCTGTTTGATAGCTGTTGTGATCGAGATGGTTCTTAGCTATAATGGGGGTCGGGATCGTAGCTCCCAAACGAATGAACCGATTTTGATGCAGTTTGTTGATGTTTGAAAGCTGATGTGATCGAGATGCTTCTTAGCTATGATGGGGAGTGGAGGGGTCGAGGATACATATTTTTTTAATTTATGTTTGTGTATTCTTATATACTTATATAGGTACTTTTTTTGGTCCTGGAATAACACATAGATAACTTTAAGCCCAGAGAACTAACCACGCGGGCAGAGCCGCCGGCCCGTACTGGTAGTTATAAATATAGATATAGATAGATGAAGTAAAGTTAGTAAAATAATGTAACGAATTGAGAAACTCTTCCTTTTCATGTAGGTTAAAAAAACACTACAGGGCACGGTACAAATACTTGGAAGATGAATCCCCAAATTCGAGTTCCCAAAGGTGGACCCAAGGGCGTATTCGATCAAGGGTGAAGCGGACAATAGCGAGATGATTAAACCCAGATATTTCATTAGCACTCCGCTGGAATTCTGTTAGGCCCTTTACTATTAGTGAATCTGTGGTTAGGCCTCCGTGCGTTCCTTTATTTTCAGGGGTGAGTCGATATGTCGCTCGAGTTGAATTTACAAGGTCGACTGTTGATGAGTTTGGGCTTTGTTACCTGTAAAGCTAAGTAGATATAACTATATTTTATTGAGCGGTGGTGGCCGAGTGGTAATATGCAACCCAACGACACTGGCTTCGATCCTCGGCAAGAACTATGTTTTTAACCAGTGGACTAATGCGTTTATGGTGTTCTTCGGCTATTCTTTAAATATAAAATCATTAAAAAGGTTTGCCATACACAAAATCTGTATTTGAGGAAGGTAAATGAAGAAACAAATGTTTTATTTTTTTGCTATATTTGCAACAATAGTCTTATATATCCCGTACGGGATACCAATAAGTTTTATACATCGATCGTACTTAAAATTAAAAACAGGTTCATAAAATTGATGGAAATATAATTACTATGTAAATACTACTACTGCTTGAACGATACAGAAAGAAGACACGAGGCCAACTTCAGCCAACTGTAATCTAACATCACTCGAAACTTTAACTTTGAAATCTAACATCAGTAAAATCAACTCAGCTCATAAGGTCATAAAAATGAACCACGCAACTTACAAAGCAAAGCAAGTTGGGGAAACAAGCGAGTTGTTAGCCCAAGTATTACCCATCTAGTCCTCCAACTTGATAACTTAACAAAGTGAAACGTGGGTAGGTAAAGTAGGCGACAGACGCTCAAATAAACTTGCAAACTTGTTCGTGAGTCTCACAAATCGACGTAACTAGTGAATAAGACGATGATAAAATAGTTATTATGTGTTTTAAAACAGTTTCCCCCGAGTGCAGTTTTTGAGTTTATACGGACAGTCCATCAGAAGGACAGTCGGACACGTTGTAAGTATGACTTTTTCCTTTTGCTGTAAGTAACCCTTTTACTAACGTTTTCAAATCTCAAATCCCCAAAAACCGAAGAGGAAGATATTTAACCAATGTGTCCTGCCACATACGGTGCCGAAACCTGGCCGCTCACCAAAGAGCACATCCATACCAAAATATAAAAATGAAACGTTGTCTTTGTTTGCTTGTTTGGGGAGCTTTCACGCGATAACGGCAGGATGGATTTTGATAAAATTTGGAATGGAGATAGCTTAGATTTACAATCAAACATAGGATACTTTTTGTCCGGGAAAATTGAAAGCTTCCACGGGAAAACTGGATAAACTGGAAAAATTATCATCACTCGCCGTAAGAAATGGTTGAAATGGAAACGAAAAAACATCAAGAGTGGTGAAATAGCTACTTTAGCATTGGTTTTTAATATCTTAGAAGAACATAGGATGATAAAATAAGAGTGGCCCAACGAGCTATGGAGCGCGCCATGATAGTCATCCACCTGATAGATCGCATACGCCGAAAGTCGACGTCGTACCAAAGTTGAAGATGTATGTATGCAGGAAAACAGGTGGATAAAGGCAGTCACCGAATGGTATCCAGGAGATGGACCGAGATGTCGAGGCAGACGACCAGCCCGATGGTCAGTCGATATTGTGAGGTACGCTGGAGGCCAATGGATGAGGCTAGCACAGGACCGGAAAGACTGGCGTGAACGAGAGAAGGCCTATACTCAGCAGAGGGTGGATGCGGGCTGATTAGATAGATAGATATAACCATTAAAAATCTAGCGAGAGGGCGTTGCATTGTTTGGCATAGCAACATTCAGAATAGTCAGGACAATGTCAAAATGAAGTTTCTGGCCATGCGTAAAGATGAAATAAACTATTAAACTTGACATTGGCGAAATTGCTAGTAGGCTAGTGCCTCCGCAGAAGCCATCAAATAAAAAGAAGAAGAAGAAGAAGATCGTGCTTGTTCTGATATGAAGGTGTTATTCAGTTGAAATAAATCGGCAACATAGCGAGGTTTCTTATATTCCAGACTTATACCTTGCAATTTCATAAACTAACTACCTGTTGGGGGTTAATTTACATCTATTATTTAATCTGTGGTCCGAATGTGTTTCTCTAAATTCTCAACATAGTTTGCGTGTTATAAAACAATTATGTTATCATAATTTTATATCAACATTTAATAACATAGGGTCTATTCGCGAACAAATTAATATCATAATATCATTTTAACTCGACTCGATATTGGTCATAACATGACGCGTTGCGGCGACTTGCTCAAGAGTTTATAGCGCAGTGTGTTATCCACTTAAACGGTAAGTTAAGTTTCAAAAGGTTCGCACTGAAGCCTTCAGGAGTTTAAAAGAATTTGTTTACCTCAAAAGATAAAGTTAAAAGAGATATTCAAGACATTTCCCATTAAAACATTTTTTTTCTTAAATTTCTTAAAAATTTCAGTTATTTCAGTGGCTGAGAGGTTTATAGAGAAATTCTTTGTGATGTTCATTGGTTTGTAGGTTTGTTGAAAAACAGAGTTTTGGAACAAAGTATTCACAGGTTTTGGAACAAAGTATTCATAGGTTTTGGAACAAAGTATTCACAGGTTTTGTTTCTGAAAAATAGTTTTAGACTTAAAACTTTCTTCACACGTACATACTATTTGAAGTTTCTTCTTGACCGACTGTTACAGGAAGGTTATGGTTATTTTTCCAAAATGTGTATACAACTATACCTACGTCTGTTTATATTTTACTAAAAATACGGCTAAGTTCGCCACGGTATCTTTAACACTATTTTTTTCTACAGTGAATAGTTCTGGTTTCAAGTACCTCAGTACTTGAAACCAGAACTATTCACGAACACAACATACCAAAAGTTTAAATTCTTATCTGTGGCCCTTTTGAGCCACAGCAGAGGCCCTTTTGAGCGAAGCGAAGCCGTAGGTATATTCCCTTTTCTCGAAACAACTCTAAAAACAAGCACAAATTAAAAATGTAGGTATACATATAAACCGCGTACCTTATAACTAAGAACCATCTCGATCACATCAATTTTCAAACATAAAAAACCGCATCAGATCAGTCCATTCGTTTGGGAGCTACGATGCTACAGACAGACATACGTACAATACACACCCTACACTTATAACGCTCCTCTATTTTCGCGGCCGGTGGTAAAAAAAGAAGAACCAAGGCACTTTTATACCCTTAAATTTTTGTTACAGGTGAGAGCCCGAACATGAAAATTATGTTACACAAAGTAATTACATATACTTAATTAAACTCAAATTAATAGTTTCTAAATAATATTATAGTTAACAAAACAAACGTGATTGCCAAGTCTGAAAATTAACAATAATGTCAGACTTGGCTCCACATGATATCTCAGAACTCAGAACTTTTATAAGTACGTCAAATGAGTCGCGACCCTTGGTTTTTAGAGTTCCGTAGTCAAACAAGGAACCCTTATTGCATCGTCATGTCCGTCTGTCCATCTGAAAATTGTTAGAACACGTCGTGTGGGGTCTGGTTGAATACCTTTTCTAATTATATTGAGGTTTCTTTTACAGTTTTTTCGATTTGGTTCCGTTTACGATATTCGGCACCAAAGTGAACTCACAAACAAAACACAGTTCTAAAAAAAAAAAAAAATAAGAATTAAAATAAGGCTTTTAGTGCACTACGAATTTACTAACAAAAAGCCTGAGTGACATATCGATTGCAAATTCCGTGATCCAGTCATAAAAAGCAACTTTGTTGACATATCACGGACAAGCTACTGGACCGATTGCAATGTGGTTTTCACAGTTGTGTAACTTAGGATCTTGGCTGCGGAATTCTAAGTCTATGCTTGTCCGACACGCACTTGGCCGGTTTTATTTTTACATGAATGTTTTTGATGGGATATTTTTCCCATTGTTAAAATATTTTTTTAGCCGGCTGATGACATGATGTGATTACATAATGCACCTAGATGAATAAAACGGTGAATTATTTAAACGTTTTTGCTACACATACCTATATTATACGTCAGCGAACCAACTTAACTGTCCCTAATTAACTTCTTAACGACATTAGCCGACGAACCACCAAAAGACACCAAGTTTACCCAAACTCAACCCAAAGTTGCAAGGACTTCTTGGCCGTACACTAACAACAGCGCAAACATCTGATATTGAAACGGAGGAAGGCACTAGGTATACAGTAGGTATACGTTACTGTCAAAAGGTCAACACCCCTAAAACAACAAGGGACGAGGGCCAACCGCTGAAATATGTAAATTAAAGTAAATAGGGAGAGAGATTATGTAATGTAGGTAAATATGGTAGTATGATGGATCGTATGGTGAAAAATTGTGGCCGAGCGCGTTTTTGTCACTTTGCAATCCAACGACACCAGTTTCGATCCTCAGCTCACAAATTAAGCTACGTTTGGATCGGTTGCGGTCCTCTGAATTTTGTCAGGCCGCCCGAGGGCCTCTGACGTAGTTTAACAGCTTAACTATCGCTCAGTAGTACGAAGCGATGGAATTCCGCACATAACTTAGAAAATCATTGGTGTGGAGCAGACGACCGGACCCGGTATCGTTAGATTCTAACGTGCACAACTACCGACCGGTTGGTCTAGTAGCTAGAGACCCTAATAAGAAAACAAACGGTCGTGGGTTCGAATCCCGCAAGGTGCAATCATTTGTGTGATGAGCAGAAATGAATGTTTCCGAGTCATGGATGTAATATTCGTATCTATGTATGTTAATCCATTATCTAGTGCCCACAGTACAGGGTATCCTAGTTTGGGACTAGGTAATTGGTGTGAATTGTCCCGAACATTATTATTATTACTATACCGCTCGGCTACCATCGCTCTACTCATCTCATCTATAAGCGTATAAATCGCGTCAAGACAAGTTCTCGCAAAACCGAACGCGCGCTTTATTTTTTCTTCATAATCATCAGCCTATATTTATCCACTGCTGACGTAGGCGTCTCCTAATGCTCAGTTAATACTGAGCTCAGTCTTCAGCTGTTTTCATCTATTTTCTGCTAGCCGTCTATCTGTTTTCGCAGGTCGTCACTCCACCTGGCCACAGGGCGTCCCACACTACGTTTGCCTAAACGTGGTCTCCACTCGAAAACTCGTCTACCCCAACGGTTATCGGTTCTTCGGGAAATGTGAGCAGTTCTGTCGGATATCTCCATTACGAATCTTGTCCTTCAGAGAAACTACAAGCATAGCTCTATCCATAGCTCGCGGAGAGACCTTCAATTTGTGGACTAGTCTGACCGTGAGCGTCCACGTTTCGGCTCCGTAGGTCATAATTGGTAGGACGCACTGATTGAAGATTTTTGTCTTCAGGCACTGTGGTATGGACGACGAGATGTCTTGACGAATCTGGCGGAATGCTGCCCAATCCAACTGAATTCTTCTGTTGGCTTCCTTTTCAAAGCTGTTCTTACTTAATTGCAATATTTGCCCAAGGTAAAAAAAATACGGACACCTTCAAGAAGTACACCATTGACTGCAATCGGTTCCAGGTCAACAAGATCGATAAACATGATCTTGGTCTTATCTACGTTGATTCCGAGAGCGATGCGTTATGCTTTGCAAGTCTTGTAGCGACTCGGCCATTAGGACTATATCATCGGCAAATCGTAAGTGTGAGATGTTCTCGCATTTGATATTAATGCCCATTCCTTTCTAATCCAGCGTCTTAAATATATATTTCAAGGTGAGTCAATGTTGTTGAAATTTAAATGGAACCACACTTTGTAAAGCAACTTATAAAAACAACAAATAATTTCCGAAATCCCAGAGAAATGAGAGAAAATACACAACAATAGAAAAAAAACTAACTTGGACCTGTAACGGCCCCGCAACCGCGTCCGGTCTGTATGAGTGAACCTTAACTAAAAGGCCAACTGTACAATCTTAGCTAGAATTAGCGACAAACGTGGATTTCATTTCACTGCAATAGAACACAATTTCATGAATGGCTCGTGCGCGTCGTATCAAACGTGCGCGGCACAGCGCGCATTCGAATGCTATTACTGACCAGGGTTGTCACGCTTGTTTACCGGACTACGGCTAAGCAAAGGAAGGGTTATGTGTTCAAACAAAAACTTGGTCCGATTTTGACAAGCGATGTGCCAATCGATTCGTCTTCATTGCGAGAGTGTCATAGGCAATTTTGTACCCGAACGTAGTCGGGTTTTAGTTTTTGTTGCCTTCTTTTAAGTCTGCCTGTTTAAGTCTTTTTTGCAATATAGGCTAACTTTTGACCAGTATCTCACCTCACCTGGTGTAGTGACGATTTATTCCTAAGTGAAATATGGGACTTTACAAGACATTAGTTCAAAATCTAAAACCCGAGTAAAATAGCCTATGAAACTCTTGCGATGAAGACCAATCGATGGATACCTCGCACGTTAAAATCGGACCAAGTTTTTATTAGAATTGTAATTGGCATGAGCAGGAATACGCATACCAATCTTATCACCAGAGGAAAGCTTTTAGTTAATTAGTCAAAACATAGATGTCGATAAAAGAGCATGCAAGGTATAAAAAAAGTGCAGTACAAAAAAAAGGAACTTCAAGAGGAATAAAAAAAAAAGATCCAATTTTGATACAATTTATTTGGGACCAACCTGGAGGACTACACATTTAAAAAATATATCAAAATCTGTAATCTTAAGATGGAAAAAAACGGTGCAAAAATTAAAATAACTGCTGTCGAACATTTAACCTCCTTCTTTTGTAAAGTCGATTTAAAATACGGTTTCCAGACAAACAAACGAGTGAGGTAGTAAAACGTAGTAAATGGCGGCTGTGTATGTGTGCGTAAGTGGGTAATTTGTAATGTTTTGTGATTGATACACAATTTAATCACAAAAGACTGCATTGTTTTTGAGTTTTCTTGAGATCTTGACAGAATTAACACGACTAACAAAGTCCAGATCTTGCTGCGATGTGGCAGCCGATCGGCATAACGTGGTATAAATGTGTGCGTGAGGCGTTCGAGCGGAGCAGCATATCTTGGGTGCTTCACTCTCGATTTGGCGGCGTGGAATCCGTATTTTTTTAAACATTCTTGAGACCATGTTGCTAATTCTAATTTGGCTCTTATACCTTAACCCGTCCATTCTACATAGGCACAGAAAAAGCCTTCAAGGTCAAAAATTAACTATGAAAAACTTTCAAGGGACAGCCCTGAGCTAACAATAAACGCACAATGCACAATCCATTCCATATAATGTATCCGCGGGCGATGGAGCGGATTAGAGTAGACTTAATTTATTCGAACACTATTCGTGCGTGTGCATTACAATTTTTATTGACAACCCTAGGTATACATTTCCATGTGTGAGTGTGCATGGTTGGGTGCGTGAGCGTATGGTTTAGTTTTAATTCTGATATTGGTTTTGTCATTGATAGTCTTGAATGTTTGTTGTACTTCCATTTTGTGGAATGGTCGTCTGTTATGTAATATTTTGTGTTCTTTTAAATTCATTGCGTATAGGTTCAGGATTTATCTATTTGTCACAGGTAAATCTACACTAATAGAGATTTGATTGCTTGTATGTTTGTTTGTAATGGATAAACTCAAAAAATACTGAACTGATTTAAGCAATTCTTGCACCTGTAGAAAACTACATTATCAGCGAGTAACATGGGCAGTATTTTTTAAATAAAAAAAATTAGAGAGCCATACGATAAATGCAATAATGTAACCCAAGGTATAAGAAATAAAAAACGGAATGACATGTTGTCATGGAAACGAAATAATAACAAGTCTGTCAAGTGCGTGAGTAATAATGCAGTTGTTCATGGTCAAAAAACATAATATAATTTTGAATGTTTAATTTGACTAAGTTAATTGATACCATACCTAACTTTTTATATTTTGGACAGTCGCCGTCATAAGTGAGTTGACTAAAAGGTGCGTGTCACTGTGAGCTGAACCCTCGGCACAAGACTATGAAATATTTCGAGTGATCATACTAAAAAAGTCTTAGCAAGTACCAGGCCAGCAGAAACCGATAATAGGTTGGAGAAGTAACATTTCGAAATCGTAAGGTTAACGATTGTGAGAGAGGACGACTACTGATTTAATAAATTGGACAAGTGCGAGTTGAACTCACGTGGGGAGGGTTCCGTACGATGAATATAACTAGTGGCTCTGTGAGTTGTACACCTCGCGACCACAAACTATTTTGTAAACAATCTAGCGGTGCACAATAGCGCCATCTAGTTACCTTATTGTAAAACTAACATTAATAACCAAGGTGCTCCATCAATCTCTACCTATTAGGTAAAGGGCTGATTCCGCTGGAAAAATCCTAAAAGTGAGCAATTTACTGCATTGTGAGGAGCTATTCTGCTCATCACGCCGAAGATCCTCATCAGATCTTCACCAAATTCTTAAGAGACCAACGTTAAGTTTCTACCTTTCAAATAAAAAAGAACCACCGAAATCGGATCTAATCAGGCCAAGATAAGTAACCCCCCTTTTTCCCTTTTTGGAGAAAGTAGTATCAAACCTCCCCGACGACTAAAAAGTTCTAAAAATTCGTTTAACCTGTATACCAAGTTTCGTCTAGATCATTTGAGAAATGTGACCTGTAGAGGAGAACAGCTGGAAATCCAGACTGCACGCGGACTGACATACGAAAGCATTTTTGCCCAAGCTGAAACAGAAATTCATATGTGTGGCAAATCTCAACTTAATTGGTCAAGTAGATTAGGAGGAAATTGTCTGTGACCTCAGAGAGTAATAAGTTCTCTAAGTCTATGACAGGCTGACAGACAGCCGTCAGTCGTGTGTCTGTCAGCCTGTCACAGACTTAGAGAATAAGGGTTCCTTTTTTCATTCGGACGTACGGAACCCTAAAAAGGATGCAAAATGTTTATTATGAGTAGTAGTAGTGGTAGGTACCAATTAAAATGTCACGCATAGTATAACTTGGATGATCTATAGTTGCAGTAAATGATGTCCCCCAAATATTTTACCCCAATAAAATATTCGCAGATATAATATGGCGAAACTAATTTCATCACTACTGGCTAGGTACTTTCCATAAAATAAAAATAGGAATAAATGGCGCAATAATTATTTAAAACTAAAAATATTATGTTTATAACACTGAATTGTGACCTTTTTTTTGATGAAAGTCGCATGGAACCTATATGAACATTTACTTTATTTAAAAACAGAATCACGTAAATCGGCTGCGTAGTCAGAATAATCGGCAAAAGGCAAACCAGAAAACAAAACGAGTGCGAAGCGTAAAACCGCAACAGAAACCATACAATATCCAAATTGACAGCTTCGCAAGCATCGGCGGGTCGCAAAGAGCTAACTACCCGCATTCCAAAAGAGGATTATACCAAGCGGCATAGGAGGTAGAGGTTGGTCTTGTTAAGATTCGTCTGTTGATCCATGTGTTAAGTTCTGCTGGTGTATCACTGCGAGTGCTGGTGAAGATTTTGCTTGTTTCATACAAGTCCAGGCCAGTAGACAAAGCAGTGGACAAAAGAATTAACGTTATATTTTTGGACAGTACAGCCATAGAGCTTCGACTATAATTGACACCTCACGCCGCAAACATAATCGCAACAAAAAACCGGCTAGGGCTTTGTCAGGGCCCATGGCCGTTTGATTGTCTTGAAACATCTACGCCACGTACAAATCGCGAGTTATAAGTGCCGAATTAAAGATCACAAAAACATCCATTTTGCCAATTATTCTCTGTGCATCCTGCCCCCTCCGTCTTATGACAAAACTTAAATATTACATCAATGAGCACACTATATAAACTAAAAAAATGACACCAGAATTAGATCTCTGGAGCTTACAGTTACAGAGTTATAAAAGCGAGAATATACCTTTTCGTTAAAACAGTTATGTTCTTAATCTGTAGCACATTTTAAGTCCCCGAGGCCATGTTTTTATAGTATCTTTTTTGTAGGTACAGACTTTCATAACTTACTGTTGTATTATATATATATATATATATTATATATACGGCTGATTTATCTCTATATATATATATATATATATATATATATATATATATATATATAGAGATAAATCAGCCGTTGTAATAACCACCTCAAACAAAAAAACCGTAACCTCCCCTTCTACACAGAATACCTATTACGTTTTTCAGTAAAAATGTCGATTCAATTGGGATCATTGCAAACGGAGGCGCGGTTTGAGCGAGTTTAAGCGCTTTATTCGCTTTTATCGCTTAAATCGCTTTTATAGCGATTGCATCCGAAAGGGATTAGTCGATATTGAAATTGTCCGGCTCAGCTAATTGGCTGTGTAATTGTTTTGTAAATAAACGAAGGGCAGCGATCACATAAATGAGCCATACCTGGTAATCCAGAGCTTAAAAAGCTCTTTAGCATAACATTCAGTACGATATAACATGACAGCGGTTTGGAGAGTTTGTGCCCACCCAACGCGAGGCCCTGCTGGCTGAGCACCCTGTTCCCACCAACTACAAAATGGCAGCAGAACAACTTCCAGCAAGTCAGAACCAGCAATGGCCGGTTTGGAAATACTTGAATCGGCTCAGGATCAATGTCAGCCGTTGTAGGCATAATGGCGAGTCTTAAACTGCACGCAATTTCTGTGGGGCTCAAGACAGACTATGGACCATCTGTCTTGCCCGTCGTGCCCCACTGCCTGCACGGCGGAAGACCTTACTGAGACAACCCAAAGACCTGCCAACTTATTCAGCAACTTTTATTTAATTACTCGAACCAATGACACAATAAGAAGAAGAAGAAGAATACAATAATGAATTGGCTTCTATAACTTCTCATGCATGTCACTCACTCAATATATCATTACATTTGAGATAGTTGTGGTCAACGTGGCTATACCACTTCGTATTCAATCGTACTAATATTATAAATGCGACAGTTTGTCAGATACTTTCATGATCATCATCAATCAACGCATCTAAAAAATGCTAAAAACGAGTGAAAAATTAAACTTATTGTAATAATGTGGCAAGAGGCTGAACGAAATAGAGGTCAGTTGTAGAAGAGGCCATAATAACCTAGAGAGTTAAACGACTGGTGCCGGAGAGCTAAATAATATAGATGCAAATCCCGGTCGAGGAAAATGAAAAGAACCGAGCGTATATCCGCATTTCAGCAACAACAACGTCCAAAAAATAGCAGCACATAACGTTCACCTGCTTTTCCCGCTTGCACCAAACGACACATTTTCAGGGCAAAAAAGCCAAAATCACCCACACTCAAGTTATCGCCGCAAAACATCCAAATATCAGCATCAAAGGAAAGTAATGCGAACCGCCACCGGCAGGCCTCAGAAAAATGACGCTGGCAAAGGAAACACTGCTGGCGATGGTGTGGTATATACCCAGTATGGGCAATAGCCACAGAATGGATCGTGGAAATACTAAATTAAGTTCAGGGAAAGCGCAGTACGAACATTTGCTGCACAAACCATCAAATTGCAGTGCCGTTCAGCTACCGTTAGTGCCGATGTCGTACCGGTTGCGGCCAATAACATGAAAAACGCTCATTTGCGCTTTGGCGTTGGAAGTTTTTTATTATTGGCATTTTGACCAGGTGCTGTGCCAGAAGATTAGTTGCCGGTGCGCCGTACCGTGATCGATGACATCCGAGCGATATACTACTATACTAGTGCGAGTTAGAATCCAACAATGTCAGGTTCAGTCCTCGGTTACGACTTTTCTAAGTTATGTGCGGTTTTCCATCTCTCCATGATTCCGAGTAGCAATCTTTAAGCCATTTCATAGGCCCTCGGGCGGCCTAACAAGCCCTGACACCAGAAGCCAGCACTACATCATACATACGACAAGCAAGCAAGCCGTGCCGTCTCCGACCAATTACGCTCACTGCCTTCCCGACAGACCCATTAGAAGTTATTCCAAGACCAGTGAAATTACCATACTGCAACTATGACACTCCAGTGGCACGGCGATTTATTCATGTTAGAAGATACACGGAAACGTACTCAAATACAGCCGGCCTTGAGTCGGCGCGGTATTTTTTATATAAAAAAATATGGGCAACGATAAAGATGGCCCTTTGCGATTACAGGCAAGACTTACTGGCCTTTTCCTGCAGGTATTCACATATCCAGTGTCTCTCTAGTGTCTTTCCCACATCTTGAGGCTAAGAATTTCAGTGATGACAGCTGTAGCTTAACACAGTTCTGTCACTCTAGTCCAGGCTCTATGTTTCCTAAGGCTCGAAATTGTGGGATAATCTTCTATAATAATATTATAAAGAGGTCAAGTTTGTGAGTTTGTGAGGTTGCAGGGGGTAATCTCTAGATCTACAGAATTGATTTTGAAAATTATTTCACCAACAGAAAGCCACGTTATTTGTGACCACGCGTGCAAAGCCGCAGGCATCAGTATAAAATAACTGCTGATTTGACTCTGCTAGACGTTGAAACAATGACATACAAAAGAAGCTGAGTTAAGAATAAGTGTTTTGAGGAGTTCAAGTCGCCAAGCCCATTTCGAAGTGTCCTGCTTGTAGTCCGGATACGGATCGCGTTATAACACCTTTGGCCACAGGTCAAATCAAGCGATATCCTATCTATATCTATCTATCTATCTATCTATCTATCTAAACCTATAATTAAGTAATAAGTAGCAAAATAATTGTACGATGAAGACAATTTATTCTTCTTATCGTGTCATTGGTTCGACTCTAGTTAAATAAAAGCTGCTAGATAAGTTACCAGGTTTACAGCTCTTTGGTTTGCCTCGTTTAGGTCTTCCGCCTATTGGGGCACGGGGAGCAAGATAGCGGATAGTCCATAGTCTGTCTTGAGTCTCCACAGAAATTGCATAGTTTGGGACTTGTCTAATAGATTTATACTCCATTTGGCCATATTATGGCTACAATGGCTGACATTGGTCCGATTCAAGGATTTCCAAACCGGCCATTGTTTTTTTTAATGATTTTCGGCGTTCAAACTTTTTGTTACTGCTTCGTTTTAATTATGGATGTAATTATTAAAAATCATAAAAACCGTAACTGAAAACTACATATTGTTTTTTTATTAGATAAATAGCTGTACCCGCGGCTTCGCACGCGTGGTCAACGTAGTCTGTGTACTATCCCAAGACTTAAAATACCAATATACCAACATTTGATCGAAATTCCTTCAGCCGTCAAAAAGTTTTATCGATTGCTCGGCTACTACTCATCGGACTGAGATACCAAGTATACCAGTTTTTAAGTCAAACCCTAAGCTATACAACAGTGAAAACCTCATCGCAATCGGTCCAGTTTTTAAGTGATGCACGAACAAACATACCGACAAACAAATAAACTAATAAACAGACAAACAAACAGACAGACACGAATTTTAAAAATGTCATATTATTGTTCAGTAGCTTATTTAAAGTACCCTAGACCATTTTTTTTAATTATCATTTTTGTACAGTTTTTTTCGTTCTTATTGCTTTACTAAAAGAATATATATATATATGCATATATGAATATATAGATATATATATATATATATATATATATATTATATATATATAAGTACCTATGCATATATATATATATATATATATGTATATATATATATATATATATATATGCATAGGTACTTAGAATACTAAGAGATAGGGACAACCCTGCGTGTCCGGGCTGGAGTAGGCATTTAAATCTCGCGGGCCTCGAGTTAACATACTTTTCTGTTTCTACAAAAAAAATGCCAGAAAAATTACTACGCGGGCAAATCCGCGGGGCGCAGCTAAGTAATCAAATAAAATAAGACCTCTAAAGACTATTCTTGTTGATATCTGTCGTTTTGTACCATACACTGCCACCATTCCAGCCTTCTTCCATCTGCTATAATTCATGTTCAAATCTGTTTGTACCATACGCTGCCACCATTCCAGCCTTCTTCCATCTACTATAATTCATGTTGAAATCTGTTTGTACCATACGCTGCCACCATTCCAGCCTTCTTCCATCTGCTATAATTAATGTTGAAATCTGTCTGTTTGCACCATACGCTGCCACCATTCCAGCCTTCTTCCATCTGCTATAATTCATGTTGAAATCTGTCTGTTTGCACTATACGCTGCCACCATTCCAACATTCTTCCATCTGCTATAATTCATGTTGATATCTGTCTGTTTGCAGCATACGCTGCCACCATTCCAGCCTTCTTCCATCTGCTATAATTCATGTTGATATCTGTCTGTTTGCAGCATACGCTGCCACCATTCCAGCCTTCTTCCATCTGCTATAATTCATGTTGATATCTATCTGTTTGCACCATACGCTGCCACCATTCCAGCCTTCTTCCATCTGCTATAATTAATGTTGAAATCTGTCTGGTTGCACCATACGCTGCCACCATTCCAGCCTTCTTCCATCTGCTATAATTCATGTTCAAATCTGTTTGTACCATACGCTGCCACCATTCCAGCCTTCTTCCATCTACTATAATTCATGTTGAAATCTGTTTGTACCATACGCTGCCACCATTCCAGCCTTCTTCCATCTGCTATAATTAATGTTGAAATCTGTCTGTTTGCACCATACGCTGCCACCATTCCAGCCTTCTTCCATCTGCTATAATTCATGTTGAAATCTGTCTGTTTGCACTATACGCTGCCACCATTCCAACATTCTTCCATCTGCTATAATTCATGTTGATATCTGTCTGTTTGCAGCATACGCTGCCACCATTCCAGCCTTCTTCCATCTGCTATAATTCATGTTGATATCTGTCTGTTTGCAGCATACGCTGCCACCATTCCAGCCTTCTTCCATCTGCTATAATTCATGTTGATATCTATCTGTTTGCACCATACGCTGCCACCATTCCAGCCTTCTTCCATCTGCTATAATTAATGTTGAAATCTGTCTGGTTGCACCATACGCTGCCACCATTCCAGCCTTCTTCCATCTGCTATAATTCATGTTCATATCTGTCTGTTTGCACCAATCGCTGCCACCACTCCAGCCTTCTTCCATCTGCTATAATTCATATTGATATCTGTCTGTTTGCAGCATACGCTGCCACCATTCCAGCCTTCTTCCATCTGCTATAATTCATGTTCATATCTGTCTGTTTGCACCAATAGCTGCCACCACTCCAGCCTTCTTCCATCTGCTATAATTCATATTGATATCTGTCTGTTTGCAGCATACGCTGCCACCATTCCAGCCTTCTTCCATCTGCTATAATTCATGTTCATATCTGTCTGTTTGCACCAATCGCTGCCACCACTCCAGCCTTCTTCCATCTGCTATAATTCCTTATTGCCAAACGATCAAGACAAACATAAACGGGTATCTAAAGCAGATAGCAAATAAAAACAATAAATTCAGGCTTGCCTTCGAAGAACGGGATGTAAAAAGAGCTAACTCGCAAGAAAGGATTAGGGTTGACCAGCTGTTTGAAAATAGTTTTATTTATGTTGGAAAACTTTGTTAAAAATCTTGTCGCGTAATAAAAACCGGAATCACAGTCATTACCCGACTACAAAAAGGCGGTTTAAGATTTTCACAGTATGTATGTATGTTGTTTGTTTGTTTGTTTGTCGTATGAGGTAGTGCTGGCCTCTGATGTCAGAGTTTATCAAGCCGCCCGAGGGCCTCTGACATGGCTTAACGACTGCTATTAATCAATAACAGCCGGGACCGACAGCTTAACGTGCCCTCCGAAGCACGGAGCGATGGAAAACCGCACATACCTTAGAAAAGTCATTGGTGCGTAGCCTAGGTTTTGAACCCGGTATCGTTGGATTCTAAATTGCAATACAGAACCGTTAGGCCACCATCGCTCTATGTATGTTTGTTTGTACAGTACATAAACTACTTAACGGATTTTAACTTAGGTGAGTATTTGAATGAATTCATGTCGTTTGTCCGGGTGATATTAGGCTAGTTTGTTTTTCTAACAAGACATAAGTTCAACAACTAAAACCCCACTACGGTGGGGAAGAAAATAGGCCATGACAATCTTGCGATGAAGACGAATCGATTGATATCTCGCTTGTCAAAATCGGACCAATTTTTTTGTTTGAACACATGTCCCTTCGTTCGCTTCGGAGTACTCGGATAAAAAGCAATATATAGCGTCCGAGAAACTCCAAATATATATGAACTAATCAATAATAATCGTTGGATTCCATCATGATGGCTATCAAATTGAAGAAGTACTTTAACATGCCATTCAAGAATGTGTAGCACTGCTTCAGGCAACCCTAGCTTTTAATATGAAATGGAGGCGAGCAAAGTAACTCGTAGCCGAAGCCGCCCCGCTCGAGAAAAACGGACACCCACTACAAATGGATTTCAAATCTGAATAAAATGTTGCCGAGTGTACAGTTACACTGACTTGGGGTTTTATTAACACTACTAACTCCGCCCGACGACGGCTGTGTCCATATTTTAGTCATTTTCTTAGGTCTCTACGCGAGATAAAATTATCCTTTGTCGGCAAGGTTTAATTAAACAAAGACGGAGTCAACACCGCCAAACATGCGAGTGAAGCATAGCAAAAGGTGGCTTCGTATGTGTGCGTGATTGGACAATTTGTGGTGTTTTATGGTTGATTCACAATTTCATCGCGAAATATTGCATTTTTTTTAATGTTTCGTGAGAACTTGACAGAATTAACACGACTAACAAGGTCGACATCTTGCTGCGATGTGGCGGTCGATCGGCATAACATGGTGAAGGTAGCGTGAGGCTTGTGTGTACGAGCGGATCGGCATATCTTGTTTGCTTCACTTTTGATATGGCGGTGTGGAATACGTCTTTATTTTAATATTCTTGTTTGTATCTTACGTGTTGTACTATTATTTATTCTGTGACACACAAACTATGTGCAAACAAGAAACAAGTTCAAAAAGTAAAACCCGACTTCGGTTGGGTAAAATATTGTCTATGACACTCTCGCGATGAAGAGCAATCGATTGATACCTCGTTTGCCAAAATCGGACCAAGTTTATAGTTTTAACATATAGCCCTCCTTTGCTTCGCCATAGTCGGGTAATAAATAGGCTATGACACTCTATACCTGAAGACGAATCGATTGATACCTCACTTGTCAAAATCGGACCAATAGGGCGATGCTATGGTGGAACATCCACATATGTATATCCATAGTTCCATACATAAACTGATGTTAAAGTTATTAATCTTCCCTTGCTTGCCCCTTTTTACCCAAGTACGGCGACATACTCGGGTAAAAAGGGCATCAAACTCACACAAACAAACATACTTAACGGACAATGAAATGAATTGATCGCTTAGTTGTGATGATGTGATGATCTCTATTCTTGGTATTTAGCGGCTTCTCAGGGTATGTACAAACACCAAGCTACCACACTAGCCCGACTTGGGACAGTAACTTTTCAGCAATTACTGACCCAAGTCGGAGATACCGGGTTAGTTCCTCGGATCCTTGGTACAAAATGCCTCGGTTACCAACGCCTCTCTAAATTAGTAGTGTAGATTTCCATCGCTACGTTCTTTTCCCAGCTGTTATTGATCGATAGCAGTCGTTAAGCCACGTCAGAATCCCTCGGGCGGCCTGAAAAACTCTTAAACTAGAGGTCAGCACTATCTCATACATCTCGTCATACTGTCGTATTGCTGTTGTCGTGGTGTGTTGCTTGTCAGCAACAAATTCTGTTCCTCCTAAAATTGGCAACGTATCCTCACCAAGATATTTCACCGAGTAATTGGAATAAGCAGAACTAAACTCACGTTACTGCACAGTGCACAGTGCACAGTGCACAAAGCGTTGAGCACTGAAAATACTAAAAATCAACGGTTCCAAAACGGACAAATTATATTTTGGCCGGTTTCCCGCTGCGTTCGCTACGCTGTGCTGGAATCCAATGGAAACTCTTGGCACGGGGCTGGCACTGATTTCTTTTAATATAAAAAGGGTAGGTTTGTTGTGGAATTAAAGGGAAGCAGATAAATAAAGAAAATTTACAGTTTTTTTTTTCTTTTTTTATTTTTTTTCTGTATCATTCTTTTAATGAAGGTCTCATAACTCGGTCATATTGGAATTTGTACGTAAAACTTAGTTAATTTGTTCGACTGTAAACTGCCGATCTTCATGAAAGGTAGATAGATATGTGATGTCAAACCTCTTTCATCGTAATCATACCTTTTTGATAGTTTGTCTATATTCATTCTAAATTCAAATAACCTGTCATTCCTATATTGTCATTGGATTAGCAAAAACTGGAATTTTACGAAAAAATATGTTATAAAATATGTACCTAAAGAAGTTTATTACATCTGGAGTCCTTTAAATATATATGATAGTACTTTCGTTCGTGGTTGTTTTGATCCGTATTGTTGAAGCACGAAAAGTCTGTGATAATAACAATACTAGAGCCCCAAGGGTACACTCTTACCAAATATATTAAATTGGGAGAAGACTGAATAGAATAGTCGAGTGCAAGATCTCTGTTTATGAACATCTCCGAGTACTCCTAATTGTTCCTGTACTTTCATGTTGTCCACTGAGGTTTGGTCCCTAGGCTAGTGGAACGTACCCTAGGACCGCCTCGTGACAGATGTTAATGAGCTTTGTACTTCAAAACGATTTTCTCTTAAAATTTAGGATTATACTTTTTTTATCTAATAAATAAGCCATTATGTAAATAAGAGCTTAGTTCGGGGTGAACTACCAGTAATCGATAGTGAATCAATGGAGCATATTGTGGTCAGTAATAAACTGGCCATAAAATAAATAAATTAAACTGTTTTTTTGCGGATACGTCTTTTCATTTACCACTTGCACTCTACAATTAGTTTGAATACCATATTCAATAAAAAACCGAAAAATTGTGATAAAAACATTAATCGAGACAAAAACTGTGGAAAAAGCACTAAGAGAAAAACTCAGTGGAGCCGGTAATCAGTATCGAAGCCATAACCATTCGTATTTATTTTTACGTGACCACGTGAACGCGAAACGTTTCGCTGTTGCCATTCGTAACCGTAAAATGTCGCCATTATGTAACATTGTTACTATTATCGGGAAAATATTTACTGAAGCTTTTGTTTCTTGTATTATGTTCCATAACTGTTATATTTACCTGACTGTGCAGAGGGTGTTGTGTTTATCAGCCTATGTGTATGTTTGTTCCTTTGTGGCGCTCTAGAGATCAAACGCGTGGACCAATTTTGATGATTCTTACGTCAATCGATTTATCTTAATTTGCGAGTGTCACTAAAAACATATGTAACAGTAATCAAAATTTCATATGACGACAACCAGGCGCCATATTGTGAAAACGAAAAAAAAAAACTTAACAAGCTATATTAAGTGGGGTAACATTGAATGGTTCTCTGTCGATACGCATAAAATATAATGTCTTAATTTAGTGTGGCATAATATTACTTAGTGCCATAATAAAATATTGTTCCAAAAAAAAAAAAAAACGACTTCATAATAAAAATGTTATTTTGTAAACAACCACTAAAAGGAATAAAATAAATACAATTGAGCCAGAACAGTATCACTTTTTCGAAATTACCAACGTAATTATAATGCATAAATACAACATAAGATAAGAAAGAGTTTTTTTGAAGGCGCTTTCAAACAAAAAAAGAAATCAGTCCGTTATTGACAGAGCTATCGACCGACATAAATAACAAACAGCCGAACATATAACCGTCTCCTTTTGTGAAGTCGATTAAAAATATTACCGTGAGTGAAATAACTTTAAACTAAATTATTTTACGTACCTACCTATGTAAAACAAACATGTGCGCCGCACCTTAACCTACTGTCACAGTATAGTATCTACATTATATTTTATGCGACTCCATAGTAGTCCAAAATAATATAGCCCAAATGATCATTACCTTTAACAGTATGCCCAAATACTGTTTATATAAAATTAATATTATGTCATTAAAAGTTATGCCTAATTCATTCATCATCATCATCATGTCAGCCTTTAGAAGTCCACTGCTAAACATAGGCCCCAAAGAGCGATCTTGTGCCACCTCCATCCACCGACTTCTGCGATGGCTACAATGTGCCACCTCCATCCACCGACTTCTGCGATGGCTACAATGTGCCACCTCCATCCACCGACTTCTGCGATGGCTACAATGTGTCACCTCCATCCACCGACTTCTGCGATGGCTACAATGTGCCACCTCCATCCACCGACTTCTGCGATGGCTACAATGTGCCACCTCCATCCACCGACTTCTGCGATGGCTACAATGTGCCACCTCCATCCACCGACTTCTGCGATGGCTACAATGTGCCACCTCCATCCACCGACTTCTGCGATGGCTACAATGTGCCACCTCCATCCACCGACTTCTGCGATGGCTACAATGTGCCACCTCCATCCACCGACTTCTGCGATGGCTACAATGTCGACGGTCCATTGTGTGGAGGGTCTCCTTACACTTTGCTTACTTGTTCGTGGTCGCCATTCGATAACCTTTATTCCCCATCGGTTGTCGGTTCTGCGAACTATATTGCCTGCCCATTGCCGGTAACCTTGGTTCTTCTACGGATTTCCTCGTTCCGGATTCTATCACGTAGTGAAACACCGAGCATAGCTCTCTTCATTTCACGTTGCGCGACTTTGAGCTTGTGTATGAGACCAATAGTTAGCGACCACTAACTCATTATGCCAAAGTAAATAAGTACAGCGAAACAAAGGGATACCTCATTGAATAGGTATTTTAAAATCATTTTTAGGTTTCTCTAATCATTTTTCATTTCGATTTACCATTATAGAATATATAACGATTTAAAGCTGGTTAGGAAGTAAGGAACCATTCTCATTTAATTTTTTGCGTGTTTTCTTAGCTTTCTTCGCAGTCGGGTTTTTCAGCACTTTCGATTATGTCTTGTTGACAAATGTCGATGTAAGGGATAAGATAACCAAATGTTCCACTCAAATGTGAGAACAACAAGTCTATTTATGTTTAGGAAACTGAAACGGATCTTATACGGCTACAAATTAAACTAATGATAATGACTAACCATCTTTTCCTTTTTTCTATTGTATTCTCGTTCCACAGTCAAGGTCATAAGCGCTCAGATTAATACCAAAATATTATTGACTAGTTAAGTGACTCGCCAAATTTTTGATATCTTGGGTTACATTATTGCAATTTTCATAGGAAACCCTTTTTTTAAAATAATGTACAGCCCATGTTACTCGCTGATAATGTAGCTTTCTACAGGTTAAATCAGTAAGGTATTTTTTAAATTTGTCCATTAAAAAAAACAAACAAAACAAAAATCAAATCTGTTCTCTTCATAATATTAGTGTAGCTACTAACCATAAATTCAAAATTCACAAAAGCTTTGGCATTTCTATATTGTATACCAATCCCGTTTTTAATAGAACCTAGCAACCATGCCATTTTCACCAAACCGCTGCATTATCTCCATCATTTCCAAAGACCAATTTTGCGGAATGCATTCCATTTATCCCCAAAGTCCTTAGATCCCTAATACCGCTTTCGAGAATAGAAGGTAATTCCTCATATTATTTTCGTTCAAAATCTATCTCATACGAAAATTGAACGATCTGCCCGGATTTCTTCGATACTTCCAAGTATTGAACAAAACATTCATGCTGTGTAAGGACACGTTTTTTGGGGTTTAGGGGTTTTAGGGCTTAGATGGGGGTTGTCTAAGGATTTCTGGAAAAGGAAAGGTTTTATAAGACTTTGGCAAGTGGTATTCTATCAAAAATAATTCTTGAAAGGATAAGACGCAAAACCTTTTCAGTTTAGAAATAGAAAATATAAAAAGGTCGATTTATCAACTAATATATAAAATTATTGAAAGTTGTTATTTTGTGGACTTCTGGCTAGAACAGCAAAAACAAATTTGTTTAAATTTTGTACAGAAATAGATCCTTATAAGATTAAACTAAATCTATCTCAGACCTCGGAACTAATCTATTTAGAATTTCAACAAATTTGAAAAAACTACCATTTTAATATAATGTACGAATATCATCGCAATATTAAAGACAGTAGAATAGGCCCTAGCTGTCTATTGTCTACTCGTACTCAAAAGAAAAGCTAGCGCGATGATAGCCGCAGCAGTAAAACTAGAAAGAACTTGGAGGCTTTGTAAAGAATAGGTCAGTCTCATAGTAATAGAAATATGATAGGAGGTCAATATCCATCCAGAACTAACATAAAGCCCACCCGAAACCAGTGAAATTTCACTCAAATATCAATCCTGACGCCAAGATTGCAATCCGGGCGGAAATGTGCCGGCTCTGGCTTTTAAGGACCGAATAACTGAAAAAAAAACGTTATAGGTGAACTGACGTCATGTCGTTTAGTGACGGTAATGATCGTTATTATTTTGATACTAACCAGTACCTAATATTTAGAAAGAGTTTTATTAATTCTTTCTTGTCCGCAAAATAACGCCTGTTTCTATCAGCTACATTATAATATTTAAATGTGGTCGAATTCAATTGCATATTTTAGGAATTATCTGTATTTCATGAGAGTCTGTGACAACCAAACAGATGAAGTATTTAATTGTGACAGACTCTGCCTTATTGGACCACGGTTCATAGCAAATTTTCAAACTGCAAAATTTAAAATAAAAAAAATACGTCGAATAAGTAAACACAAAAGCTTGCTCGAGTGACATCAATAAATCAGTAATTTTGATTCTCAATGCGTCCAGATCCGGAATACTTTGGGTAATTCCAGATCCATAATCTGACTGAGTCAACGCATTCTAGCTGTCTTATCCAGTCACTGCGATGTTTCAATCATACCCTTTTCAGGACCTAACCAAATGCTCCTGGGATTTATTTACAGACCCATCCCACAACAGTTGAAACGTCGACATGAAATAAGAAAAAGAGCGGTGCCTTCGAAGAGGTTTGGGTCACGCCATATTTGAGGGAAGATACGTCGCGTATCATCGGTCGCATAACGCCAGAACAGAAAAATAGATAACAGAACATCCAACCTTACATACAGAAGCACTAACGGATCATCGGTTAAGTATGTAAGGTTATATGATCTATTTCCTATATATTTTTCTGTTCTGGCGTTACGCGACGCATCGTCCGTCGGATGTAGCTTAACCCTCAAAAACTGTACCGTAATTCTATAAAGTTACATTTGTACCGTTTTCGGTCCTCACCTCACCCAGTCCGCGTAGCTCGTATCATAAATCAGAGGCACGTGTGTCTGACGACGTGGTCTGATGGATGTAGCTTTCCTGATGCTTTAGCAGTGTTGGTAGCTGATGACCTTGTAATGGTGGTGTAACAGGTAATAAATAAGGTTATGTAGTTTAATCATCTCATTGATATATGCATTCTCCCCATCCTCGCCTACGGGACTCAGACTTGGTCTTTGACAGAATATCAAAAGCAAGCTAGGGGTTTGCTAAAGAGCAATGGAGAGCAGTATTCTGGGAGACCAACTATTTGACCGCATCAGAAACAGTATATTGGCTCCAAGACCCAAATAGCCGACGAAGCTTGGTCAAAAAGCTGCCAGTTTGAAAAGGCTGGACACATCTGCCGCATGTCGGACTGTGGGCTAAATTCACCACTGTGTAGAGCCCATGCAATGTTAACGGCAGGCGCAGAAGGAGATAACGGGAACTCGTATAGCAAGGATGACTTTTCTAAGTTATGTGCGGTTTTCCATCGCTCCGTGCTTCGGAGGGCACGTTAAGCTGTCGGTCCCTGCTGTTATTTATTAATAGCAGTCGTTAAGCCATGTAGGAGGCCTTCGGGCGGCCTGACAAACTCTGACACCAGAAGCCACCACTATCTGATACGTCAAACAAACATAGCAAGGATTAGCAAGTCAAAGCCCTGGATCGTGATTCATGGAAGGAGACTTTTTCCTAGCAATGGGACAATCCAACCTTAATAAAAAATACGTGAGCTTCTATATGATGTCTTGTCATGCGGAGGAATGAAAGTCAACTATGGAGAGAATATTAATTGAGGACGCTATGAAATTCTCGTAGTATTGGTCCGACCAGATCCGCAACCCACTCCACACCTCCATTTATGATGCATTGCAGGTCGTCGGGAATAGAAACAGATGACGTACCAGCACGAAAGAGAAGATAGGAAGAGGTGATCCTTCAACAATGAGGAGAGCGATGCAAGGAGGATTAAATTTTCATAATTCGATTCGTTTTGACGTAGCCACCTACTTACAGTTTAGATCTGATTTAAATTATTGAAAACAATAATAATTTTGTGACATAGAAGTCTATCAAGAGGACTGCCAGTAAGTGTAATTCAAGATCTTTGAGGACAGCTAGTTGAAGACATCTATGAAAGTACACTTGAAGGTCACGTACAAGAAACAAAGGACAACCAAAAAAAACTAGAGATTCATGCAACTGGAAAGAAAGAAAAGGGCTTAGAGAAAGAAACTAGCCTAATTCAACCTAGACTCTAGAAAAAAACTGGCTCTCAACTTTTCTTTAAAATTATTATATTATGGAAACTGCACACAGCTTTAATTAAGTGCATGTGAAATAAACCGAGCGCGGCGAAAATCAAAATTAGGCAAATTGAACTAATTCTGCGTCGACAGATTGAAACGAATTTAGACAGTTGTGTAACCAAAATTACAACTGAAGCATTGATTAAAATACAGGATAAAAGTTTATTTAATTAATTAGCACGTTTTGTCCAAAAATCACGTATCTTTTTACACAAATCACGTATTCTCTTTGCTTAGAACCTCGTTCACGAAGTTCTGGCTCTGCACTTCTAGAATCATCGACAAAATTCGATACCGAATCGGAACCTTCTTTTTTTCGTTTGGGCCATAGATGTTTGAATTGATCGTTTGACAACTATCCCACTTAGAGGGCTAATAATAGCATGACGTTTTCTCTATCGAAATCACATGTAGCAAAGAAAGTATGCTTACTTGCGTAAAGTAAGCGTAATAAACTTCTTTGCTCTATAGATATATGATGTCGTTTTCGGTGTGACTGTCACGTGACATGAGTTTCATGCGTTTATATTGGTCAAACGCTCTTTTGATAGAGATACATCTGTCGAATATCGTCGATCATGCTATCAGTGAATTACCTATCATATCTCAAATTGAAACTAAACCAGTTTAAATTAGATTTTCAATGTAATCAGTAAATATACACACTGAAAACTATCTATTGAAAAGAAATGAAAGTGGGGCAAGAAAAGTTGCGTAATCCCAAGAGACCAACTAATTTTGCCGATTTATTGTAATTGTAGGTTAAAAGATACATAATGCGGCTGCTGGTGTTAAATGCGATTCTAAAGCGTCATTTTGACACCTGTTTACCGTACACAGTGATGCCATAGGTATTATGCGATTCTATCGCCCTCGTCTGTTCACTTCGGTGTAACAAGGAACTTAACTAACATGTTTCATTTGGAAATGCGAGAATTTATTAACACGATTGCAATTCCGATGGAACACATCAGAAATGAGGTGGCTGACAAGCGAATTTAGTAGATAGTATTGTATATGTGTTTGCATGTTCAGAAATTAAGCTGAACTACCTTGTAACAGCATTAATAACATTAACATATGAATTAATTAGGTTAGGAGAAACTGATACAATCGTGGCATTCGTGGATGACATCATAGCAATGGAGTTGTACTCGATCTAAAACACAAATAGAAGTTTTCGAATTCTTAAGATATTTGGGTTTTTTTTTTGTATGTTTGTTAATGTCTCTAAAAACTTCTGATGATACTTTTTATATAGAAAGTAATGGATGTATACACAAACTATATAGAAGATACGGGGATGTATACAAGAATTAAACAATATTCTAACAAGAAGGTTTAAAAAATATGAAGTACTAGCTTTCCCGCCCGCGACTTCGACCGCGCGGACTACAGTTTATCGCGTAAAAAAACATCCTATGTTCTTCTAGGATTATAAAAACCAATGTAAAAGTAGGTATAGCACCAATTCGTTTGTTCCAATTCCTATTTACTTTATATTGTATTTTTGTACCTAATGTGTAATTTTATTATTGTAATTTTTTTATTTTATGTGGCATTTCCGTGCGTGACGTCACCTGCCGTTCCCAACGGAAGAGCAGCGCTGGTTGTTATTAACCAACATTATGCTGAGTTGGGGCCGGCTTAGGGCAAAAAACTTAACTACTTAGGTACTAACTTATTTCTTCAATGTTTTTATTTTGTGTACTTGTTTTTTGCCATAAATAAAGCTATGTCTATGTCTATGTCTATGTCTATGTCAATGCTATTGATGTTTTTTGACATACTTGTTATTTCGTTTCCATGGATTTTCCAGTTTTCCCGTAGCAACTTACAATTTTACAGGATAAAAGTATCCAATGTTTTATTCAAGGGTATAAGCTATCTCCATTTCAAATTTCATCAACATCCGTCCAGTCGTTATGGAGTGAAAGCTCCCCAAACAAACAAACAAACAAACAGACAACGTTTCACTTTTATATATTGGTATGGATATATACACCGCCAAACAAACGAGTGAAGCATAGCACATGGCGCCTGTGTTTGTGTGCGTGACTGGATAATTTATCATGTTTTGTTTTTGATACACAATTTCATCTCAAATGACTGCATTGTTTTTGTATTTTTTTGAGAACTTGGCAGAATTAACAAGACTAACAAAGAATGAGTTTTTTTTCTTCTTTATGTTGCAGCGAAGTGATATGGCGGCTGATCGGCATATCATGGTGTAGTGTGTGAGGCTTGTGCGTACGAGCGGATCGGCATATCGGTGCTTCACTTTCGATTTGGCGTCTTTTTTTATAAACTGTTGTATTCTAAATGTAAATTTGATTTATCCACTTGAGCATAAAAAGCGGTATTAACCGGTATTCCAGTACTAGCTACGTTGCGCGTGTTATGCTCAGGTGGCGAAGCTACTAAACTTGTGATTATTTGAATATTAATGTATAATAATGGTGTATTATTAACCGTTAATAATAATAATAATAATAAAATGTATTTATTGCAAACAAACAAACAAAAACAATCAACAAAATCAAAAAAAAATTAGATATTCCACGATAACAGCAAAGTTAAGTAGTAGTAGTTAAGTTAAGTATCAGCGGTAAAATTGCTGACTTCACAAATGTATACAACCCAATATATTACACGGAAAAATATATATGAAAATAATGGAGTCCTCCACTATCTCAATAGAAACTGTTGTAACAGCTATTCTTCACATAATAACTAGCGCAGCAAACCACAGAGTAAACAGCGAAAACCAGCTAAGCATGCATTTTGCTCTACTCTGACAGTTAGGAAGAATAATGACGCTCCGTTGCCACATTATCGATTTAAAAAGTTAAAAGCGCGCGAATTTTGTCGCTGTCGGGGGATGATCGAGACTAATCGAATGGTTCTGTAAGACTACGGGATAAAAAGTACCTAAATACTTTTGACGACCAGTTAGCCGAATGGTTAGTGAAACTGAATATGAAGTCAACCAACGATCGCGGGTTCAAATCCCGCTAGGTGCAATCATTTGTGTGATGTTTGTTTCCGAGTCATGGATATAATATTTGAATCGATGTATGTTTATCCGTTTTCCAGTACCTGTAATTGGTGTGAATTGTCCCGAATATATTTATTTATTTTATACTGAGTTATATGCAATTTCTTGCATAGTAAAATTTCTTAGATCAAGTTCTAGATTGATTCTATCTTTGGCTATAAAACGATTTGGTTGTAAATCGTGGAAAAACAGGACCTTTCGATCTGCCAGTTTTATTGAGTAAAGCTCGGCTAAAATGCGCGCATCATCTATCTATCTATCCATCTATCTATTTATACTTATGATCTATCGATCTATCTATACTTAGAATAAAGCGATAAGAACCATAAAGTCTTTACATAGAAGAAAATTAAAAAATACACGGTCTAGGGTACTTAAAAATAAGGTACTCAACAAGAATATAACATTATTAAAAATCGAGTCTGTCTGTTTGTTTATTTGTTTGTATGTTTGCTCGCGCATCACGTTAAAACTACTGGACCGATAACGATGCGATTTAACTTTTGGATAGGTTAGGGTTTGACTTAAAAACTGGAGTACTTGGTATCTTAATCCGATGATTAGATGCCGAGCAATCGATGAAAAACTATTTGACGCCTAAACGAATTTTGCAGGAATTTAGAATTATACTTTATTGGTACTTTTGGTCCTGGAATAACACGTATGGGCGACTTTAAAATGAAATGACCACGGGGCAAAGTCGCGGGTACAGCTAGTCTTTAATAAAATGCACGAGACTAAATAGAGATACGTATGTGATCCGCTCCGACAGAGAACTAAAGTAACGTACAAAGCTTTAAGGATAAACAAGCTAAAGGGCTGGTGGGCTGGTCACATTTCTTGATGAATCTATAAACCTTTGAGGTAGACGAGTTTCGCAGTGGAGTCCACGTTTAGGCAAAGGTAGTGTGTACCTAGTATGCGCACTTTGGCCAGGTTGAGTGACGTCCTTGCAAAGAGCTGAAAACCGAATCCAGCAGCCTGAATTTGACCACTGCAACGTCCAGCAATGGACAAATATAGGCTGATGATGGCCATTATGTTGATGATACTCATTATCTCGACTGCAGGCTTCAATAAGTAAAATAAATTATATTAGTGTTCCGGTTTTCGCTCGTTGCTATGGAACTCCAAATCCCAGAGCAATAAGTTGCCTTATTTATGTTTGTATCGAAGTTTCATCGTAACCTCTTTAGCACTTCTCCGATAGTTGTGCAACTCTCGCGTCGCGTTATGTCGGCCAGTTATTGTCGTTTTGTTGTTATTGATCGACTGTTTATAGTTTTGTACGAAAACAGATAAAATTGGTAATACCTACTACCAAGTGAACAGTATTTAACAGCCGGTTCCAACTTGGAACAGTGATACGAGTATCACTACCAGATATCGATCAGCAGTTTGATTGTTTCATGATTGTGGGACATCTCATTGACACTTTTATCTTGTATATTTGTAATTTAAATATGTTTTATTATAATTTGTGACATTTGAAAAATATATAAAGAATTAATAAAAAAGAAGTTTAGGGTGTGTATCACTGTGTGTGTTTGTGTATGTGGCATCGTAGCTCCCAAACGAATGGACCGATTTTGATGTGGTTTTTTTCTGTTCGAAAGCTGATATGATCAAGATGGTTCTTAGTTATATAGGGAGGGGGAGGGGGAGGTGAGAAAGTAAAGGGGGGTGAAAATCGTAGCTTCCAAAGAAATGGACCGATTTAGCTGTGGTTTTTTTATGTTTGAAAGCTGGGGTAAACAAGATGATTCATTATTCATTGCTATAATTGGGGGATTGAAGGGGGGGGGGAGGCGGTGCGAATCGTAGCTTTCGAACGAATGGACCGATTTTGATGCGGCTTTTTTATGTTTGAAAACTGAGGTAAACGAGATGGTTCTTAGCATTTTGCAAGTCGTTGTTCTATACAAATGCTCTGCTACATGTTCTTTATGTTTCACTATATCTTCCTAAATCAAATTATGAATTTCGAGAAAACTTTCCTTTGACTTCATAAAATAAATAATTTATTTTTGTAGAAAGATCGGCGTAAAGATTAAATTCACCGCAACTTTTTCTAAATTTAATGCGAAATCCAAATTGATCGCCTTTTACAGTGCGCTAATGCAATTTGCACATCAAATTTGACATCAGAATCGTCGTCTGATGAGCTATCTAATAAATCTAATAGTGAAACCGTATTACTCATATTTTATCATTCTGTATATAGAAAGCGGTGAAGAAATACGTGTGGCACCTAGGGCGGCCTGCGAGCGAATGAATAATTTCAATATATTATCGTATCTTAACCGTGTGTGATACCCTAACATGAATATTTTATATGCAGATATCGTAACATCAAATAATATAGTATCTTAATCGTCTGTGATGCCCTTAAAATTTTAATCAAGTGACTGACAAGTTAATAAAAAAATAAAAAGCTGTAGCCAAGTCATGGTGAAACTTATAGAACGGGCTATCAAAATTAAATGCGTATACAACATTTCGAGTCTGTGCTGTTGACCGTTGAAGAGTTCCTTTATCTAGAGCTAATCCTGGATGCCGATCAAGGTCATGCTTACCATAAAAATGCATTTTCATTGGAACTGAACCAACATGTAAAAATTCAAATTCGTAGGATAGGTAAGAGGAAGTGGTTCTAATTCAGCTCGCAAGATTATATTTACCTAAACAAACTAACATACATTAAAAGTTAAATAAAAGCTTTTATAATCAACTAGCTGTACCCGTGGCTTCGCACGCGTGGTCATTTCTCTAGATTAAAAGTACTCATGTACTATTCAAGGACCTAAACTACCAATATACCAACATTTGGTCAAAATTCCTTCAACTGTCAAAAAGTTTTAATCGATTACTCGGCATTTAATCATCGGATTAAGATACCAAGAACCCCAAGTTTTTAAGTTTTTAAGTCAAACCCTAAGCTATCTAACAGTGAAAACCGCATCGCAATCGGTCCGGTAGATTTTACGTGATGTGCGAACAAACATACAGACAAACAAATAAACAGAAAGACACCATTTTTTAAATGTTATAATAATAAACACTTTATTATACCATATAAGGAACAAATACAATAACTTATTTTTAAAATACGGCTCAATGGGCGGTATATCGCTAAGAGCGATCTCTTCCAGACAACCTTTGGATGGACAGAAATTACGAATTAAAAAAAGGACGGCAGTGCAAAACAATACAATAAATCATGCAAAAAATACTATACCTACATATTTAATAAACTACATAAACCATACTTACTTACATAAGGTAAATACAACTACAATACATACTTTATAGAACTATACATACATATACTTAAATATAATAATTAATGCCTAGCATAAATATATCAGTTAAAGTATGGAGTTTTTTTTTTATTAAATCAATGAGCTTCAGTGGAAAGGTAGAAGTTTTTGACTTGAGCCTTAAAGCTATTCAGCGATTGAGCGCGTCTAATAGTGACTGGAAGGGCATTCCAGAGACGCACAGCCTGGACAGTAAAAGATGAGCCGTAGAAAGTGGTACTATGTACCGGAGTATGCAGGCGGAGGTTTTCTGATGACCTAAGAGACAAAGGATGGCAATAACTTAGAAATTGAAAACGTGCTTTTAAGTAGTGAGGAGTGGAAGGATTAAACAATATGTTGTAAAGAAGAGAAAGGATATGAGTATTCCGGCGGAGACGTCACTTGAGTCTTAAATGAAATTCAGAGACATGGTCATATTTCCGAAGTCCGAAAATAAACCTTATACAATAGTTCTGAAGACGCTCAAGCTTATTCAGCTGATCCTCGGTGAGATCTAAATAGGAAGCATCAGCATAATCAAGAATACGGAGAAAAAATGATTGTGCAAGCGCAACTTTGGTAGCAGTAGGTAAAAAATTACGCAACCTATTGAGTGAAGACCCAGACGCAAACACCTTACGCCTCACCGATTGTAGCTGAGGACCCCAAGACAAACTGCTGTCAATGATGACTCCAAGGTTCTTGACTTGAGTGCTATAAGGGATAGTGACACCGTCAAAAACTATTTTAGGGAGGGTATTAATATCAATCCGCGAAATCAATCTAGAGCTTCCAGCAATGATCACCTGTGTTTTTAAAGGATTGACTGTGAGTCCATAAGATTTACTCCAGTTCGCTATGCGACTTAAATCATCATTAGTGGTAGCAATAGCTTCGGTCAAGCAATCAAGTGGGGCCTGAGAATATATTTCGAGGTCGTCTGCATAGAGATGGTAGAAAGAAGAAAGAAAGTAAAATACAGAATTAATAAAAACAGCAAAAAGGAGAGGAGAAAGAACGCCACCCTGTGGGACACCAGCACTCGTATCACACCAGGAAGAAAAGGAATCTTCGATGCGGACACGCTGCCGACGCCCCAACAGATAACTGCGAAACCAGTCAATCACTGTTGGAGATATGTTAATAGAGCGGAGTAAAGCTAGGAGGATGTCAAAGTCAACAGTGTTGAAGGCATTGCTGAAATCAAGCAAGGTAAGGATCGTTAGCTGTCTGGTAGCCATGCCCAGCCTTATGTCGTCAGAAATTTTAACGAGCGCGGAGACTGTACTGTGGCCTGGACGGAAACCTGACTGCATTGGATTAAGGAGGCTATTTTGGTTAAGGAAGATACTAAGTTGGTTATGGATAAGGCGTTCGAGGACTTTAGAAAGGAAAGGAAGAATAGAAATAGGACGATATTCGGAAAAGGATTTGGGATTGGTCTTCTTGGGCAATGGGATAATTTGCGCTTCTTTCCAGCAAGATGGCACAGCACTCTTCGAAATAGAATCATTCAGAATGTGGAGAATGATGTGGAGGATTTCTTCCAATATAGGAATAATCATATTTCGACTAATACTGTCACCACCCACTGCCTTAGAGGAGATAGATAGGATGCTCTTTTTAACATCACAAGCGGTGAATTGATTTATGAAAAAGGGAGAGTAATCGGGAGTAGGGAAAGATGAAAGATAATTTAATGTGGCAAGTTTGTCATTTGCATTGATACTGGACGACGAAGAGAAATGCTGATTAAGAGAATTTATATTTAAATTGTTCGGAAGGGATTCTTGACGAGATTTTCCAACTCTCAATGATCGTAAGAACTTCCAGACTTTCGCTGGATCTTCATTATTAACAGATTCATGAATATAGCGACGTTGTGCATCTCTACACATTCAATTGCAGTGGTTCCTTGATTGCATATATTTCTCCTTATTTTGATCGATTGAGCGACATTGGAGCTTGGTCTTGGCGACAACTTTTTTGTGCATCAGTTCCTTGATTTCATTTGTTAACCAAGGTGCCGGAAGGTGCTTAATTTTTATAGCTCGCAAAGGAGCATGGATGTCGTGCAATTGTATCAGTGTGGAATTGAAAACAGTTATTTTATCATCAATGGTATCAGCATCCATAACGTGACTCCAGTCGATGCTACAGGCATCTTTACGGAGTTTGTCAACATCCATGGCACCAAAGCTGCGCTGGAGAAGAATTTTGGGTTTGACTTTAGGAGGACGAATTTTGTAAGATAGAAAGATGAGATCATGGTAGGAGAATGCATCTGACGAATATTGCACGTGCTTAGCAACATGCTGCAACGATGATACAAGTATAAGGTCAAGAAGAGAGGGAGTACAATTTGGAAAATTATGGGTAGCATTAAGAGTTAGAATATGCATGTTGCAAGAGTTAACAATGTATTCAAGAGTGGAAGAACGAGCGTCTTTTTTCAAAAGGCCAGTGTTAAAATCTCCCATGATAATGTTATGGGTATATAAGAGAAGGAGATCTTCTAAGAGTTTTTCGAAGGAAGAGAAATAGTTAACTTGCAGGGAAGGGCTATAGTAAACTACGAGAAGAATCTTGGTATGAAAAAGTATGACTTCAATAAAAAGATTTTCACCAGCATTTGCGGATGGAGGCTGTGGCGACTTATGGACGATGGAATAAGGAAAATGAGAGCGTAGATATATGGCCACACCACCACCACCGCTACCAGATCTATCGTTGCGTATAAGAGTGAAGCCAGGGAGAGAATAAGAAGTAGAAGATAGACAGGGTTTTAACCAAGATTCGGAGATTAGTATAGCATGAACGTGTTGTTTATAGTGAAATGATGCCAGCAATTCAGGGTAATGAGCCGGAATACTCTGGGCATTAATATGAATAACATTGAAGTTCTTAGGCACATCAGAAAACTGATTAGAGATGGTATCGCTCAAAGATGGAATGCTTACAAATACATTATATTTTATTTATTTATTTTTTAATTGTTATATTTTTGTTCAGTAGCTTATTTTAAGTACCCTAGCCCATGTTTTTTAAAATTATCTTTTTTGTACAGAATTTTTCGTTCTTATTGCTTTATTATAAGTATCGATACCTAATAAGCCTATGCCACCCGTCTTTATGTATGTCCTACCCTTTAAAAGGCTGTCTTTGAAGAACCGTTTTAAGTAGCCCGTTGAAATTTTCACAGAAATGCGTTAATATGGCGGATATCCTAACAAATAAAAAATAAGTAATAAAAAAGAAAGGTTGGTGGTGGTACGGGAACCCTCGATGCGCGAGTGTGACTCTCACTTGGCCGGTTCATTTATCAAAATAAGTGATAGTTAATTTTTCAAAGAAGGCCTTCAAAGAGATCAAGTAAGAAACTATAAAACAAAAGATCCACACTCCACATTGCAAAGGCGTCGACCAAATTCGATTTGGAGTCCTCACTGGCTCTAACAAACGGCATGCAGTTGCAGTGCAGTCCACACTCGCGACTAAAATGAACGCGCTGGCTGAATACAATGTTGTCTTTTGCCAGTAAGGTAGTTATGGTTTTGAAATAAACGTAATTTTCGAATTTGAAGGTGAAATAAAGATAAATGAGTAAAAAATTTAATGAAGGATCATTCACTACATTTCAATGAAAACTTTATGTGATCTACCTACTAGCTGTGATGTGCCTTTACGTCTTGAGATTTGATTGTTTACTTTATACTCAGAGCAAGAACTAACAAATTATGTGCAAAATCCTGACATTTTGAAAGTCTGGCCGGAATCCAGACCTAAGCCAAAATAACCTGACACATTAGGACAAAATCCTGACGTCTGGATCACCCAATTTAAAGAAGTATTTATTTTTAATTATTTTAGGACTTATTCCGTAAATCCCCTTCGACTTTCCTCTGCAAAGGGGATATTTTAGCAGTTAACGCGTGCTATATAATATATATATATGCATAAATGATAATTTGATAATAATTTTATTTTTCGTGATCCTAATTTTTCCATTACATAATTATCATATAGTCTAGATTATGTTTTAAAACAAGCTCAAAAGTTGTGCTGATATAGATAAAGATCGTGAATGTTCTGAATGCATCGTTATTCGTTTGTAAATGTTCATACGACCCTCATGAACTATGGTCTAGCCGAGCGGTACGAATCCTTAGAATCCAACGATGCCGGATTCGGTCCTCGGCTCAAAACCATAATCAACCAATGACTTTTCTTAGTAAATTGTGGTTTTCTATCGCTCTGTGCTTCGTAGGACACGTTAAGCTGTCGGTCCCAGATGTTATTGAGTAGCTAAGCTATTTCAGAGGCCCTCGGCGAGACAAACAAGCATGGACCCGAAAGTAAAATAATAAAATATTTACAGCAGATTTGCCATTATAAATTTTGTGTAACTAAAAAATATGCAAATCTGATAAAGAAAATAGAGCTTTTCGAACAAATCCAACTGGTTCTAACTAAACAGGGTTGCGCCAGGTTGGAAGTAAATCTTACAATCTCCTGGTACCTCTAACAAACGTCTATCTCATTGAAAACAAGCGTCGATGCATCAATCCGAAACACTTGATGTATTTATGGTACAAACTGGGCCCGTACCATGGATCCTCGAAAATACTTTGGCCGGTAAATTCCAAATTTAAATTTCACTGAATGTCCAGTGTTGGTGCTTTCTAAGATGAACTGGTGTACGTGTCGCAGGCAGATAGCTTAATCCGCCAAAGGCAGATTAAGGTATCTGCCTGAAATCAATTAAAAGGCTATATGGATCGCATAAATTAGGTGCAACGCACACAGTTGTCCTTCTTCGGCGTCACAATCGTCGTGGTACTTACGTAGCACGTGTTAGCTTAGCAGTGATTGTCATTCGCGCTACAGTCTGAGTATTTCTCTCTATCTTTGTTGTTGAGTGTTGATGCACATTGAACGTGACGGTGGGAATGTTGCTGTGTGGGTGTGTTTGCTTGTAGTAACTGGTTCTGTTTTTGTTTACGTGATATCAGAGCGTGCCGTATCTTCCCCACTTTAACTACATAGTATGTTAACATTCACAAATTTCGCTGGTGTAAAACCGCAATAATAATTTAAAGAAAATAATTCATCCTTTCACTAGCTTACAAGTTGATTATCAACAAACACCGATGTATCTTAAGATATGCAGCGTTTCGGACATTCAGTGTAACATATACGTATTAAGCTGACGTGATGAGTGCAATACTAACCAGCTTACAAGTTGATTATCAACAAACACCGATGTATCTTAAGATATGCAGCGTTTCGGACATTCAGTGTAACATATACGTATTAAACTGACGTGATGAGTGCAATACTAACCAGCTTACAAGTTGATTATCAACAAACACCGATGTATCTTAAGATATGCAGCGTTTCGGACATTCAGTGTAACATATACGTATTAAGCTGACGTGATGAGTGCAATACTAACCAGCTTACAAGTTGATTATCAACATACACCGATGTATCTTAAGATATGCAGCGTTTCGGACATTCAGTGTAACATATACGTATTAAGCTGACGTGATGAGTGCAATACTAACCAGCTTACAAGTTGATTATCAACATACACCGATGTATCTTAAGATATGCAGCGTTTCGGACATTCAGTGTAACATATACGTATTAAGCTGACGTGATGAGTGCAATACTAACCAGCTTACAAGTTGATTATCAACATACACCGATGTATCTTAAGATATGCAGCGTTTCGGATATTCAGTGTAACATATACGTATTAAGCTGACGTGATGAGTGCAATACTAACCAGCTTACAAGTTGATTATCAACATACACCGATGTATCTTAAGATATGCAGCGTTTCGGACATTCAGTGTAACATATACGTATTAAGCTGACGTGATGAGTGCAATGCTAGTGCCGATACATGACATTGTAAGTTCGGGTTGGAACTGGAGATTGTTTACTATCAGCAATTTGGTAGCATCTAGTACCATGTACCTTATTTATTTTGAATACAAGTTGACTTTTCGCATATGACTTAATTTAGACTCTGCTAGTCTTGGCTTAGTACCCAATGTGTCTTTGCAACTTTAGTAGGAGACCAAAAGCCAATTGATAGTGAAACAACGACGCGATCCCAAGAAATCCCTCGATACGAAAAATCCGAGCAAATCTTGGACGTGCGTCTACTTTCCAATCCAACCAAACCTGACCTGCCTTCTCCTTGCCGTATAAGGCAATGGTAGGTCAGACTTCAATAGCCATCTACATGTCTACTTACTTATCTGAAATAGCCTGACCCTGGCACGCTAACAATTGAAAAGAACACAGGGGTTAGGATAAACTGGTCGTCACAGAGGTTCTGCCAATGCGTCCCAACAACATTCAAAGGTAATTGTGACCATGAATCAATCCTATCTGAAACTCCTTGTATAGCGAACAAATCGGAGTATTCTTCGCAAAATCTGAACGTAATGTACGCTTGCTTTGTAAAGAGAATCATGTCGAGAATGTGAATGTAACTACCAATGTGTGCTGATTTTTCTCTTCTTTAGCTGAAGATTTTGTGCCGTGGTGCGAGGGTTAAGTCGACAGGACGTTTATGAGAAGCGATAGTTTACGAAAGTAATGTAAAGGAATTTTGGGCAATTTCGGCGTAGGCCTTATTGGTTGCTAATGTGATCGCGAACGGTGAGTTGATGTATGGTTTTGGTGGGATAAATGTAACTATAGCTACTTGTGTCCTTTGTGAGGTGAAATATAATCTTTCTAAGCTGTTTCTTTCGGTCTTATGTTTGTAAACTATTAATTTGTTGATTCCTAGTTAGACATACAATTTTTTTTATACTGTAGACCAGACAACGGATAAACATACACAAAAACAAATAGACATCTATGACTTGGTAACAAATATTTGTACTTATCGAATTTGGATCCGAACCCGCGACTAATGGCTTTGCAGTCAGGGTCACAAACCACTCGACCAGAGTGAACGTCTAATGGTCATTTTAATAGCTTAAGCGCCAATAATTGATCCGTAAAGTTTTCGGGTTTTGGAGTGTCTAGAAAGATGCGGAAAAATAGCATGGCGGGTTTGGGACGACATACTAGGTAAGGTAAGTACATTCCCACTTGTTTCACATGCAAACACGTCTTTGTCATTTCATCAGGCATAATACAATCCCACAGTTGAGACTCAACGCAAGAGTGTCGACCTATATCCACCAAGTATGACCATTATCCCATCTCTCATTTTGTGATTGATACCGGTTTCCTCATTATTCGTTCATGGTCAGTAATAACTTCCGGCCAAAATATGAGGCGGATAATCACATCTCTAGTAAGCCAAGAAACTACCTCTCTAACCGGTCCGAGTTGCCACTTGAATTCTCTCACATATTGTTTTCTCACCTCGGTTTATTGGCTGCTTCATTCGATTTTTGAACGGAATTTGGTCCAAGTTGCCGTACATTGCTGGCTTTTATCACCAGGGATTATATTTATCATCACCATCATGACTTAGAAGACGTCTACTGCTGAACATAGGCTCGCTACAACAGCGCCTGCCCGCGATCTGAGCTCATGCGGGGGAAGCACGGGGTCGAGGGGGGGTCCTACGCTACTTCTTCTAATCCATGTTCACCGAAGGTTCTATGGCCAGTTTGCCTATTTCCACTTCAACTTGCTAAATGTCGGCAACTTTAGTTCTTGTGCGGATTCTTCATTCGGGATTGTATTATTTATTTTACCAGCTTAATAATTATAACAAAGTATTACATTATTTTACTTCGAAAATTACTGAAGAGATTAGGGAATTCAATTGTTATTCGAAAAGTTCACTTTATCACAATTAGTTGACAACCTGTCTTAGAAGTTATCCTGGTGATGCAGGTGTTCAAAAGCAGCGGTGACCACCAAACCAATCACCAGGTGAGCTGCTTGAGGGTTTGGCAAAAAGAAAAAAAACATTACATTTCAAACAACATCCCAAAGATTCATCATCAATCGAAAGCCTTTCGCATTAGCACTCCAGATTCGACCTTTATTGAGGAGACAGAAAGATCATTTATTAGGTCATCATCACACATTTTAGAACTTCTTGACTAGTTTCTACGTTTCCATAAACAACTAATAATATGATCTGCAAACCAAACCGCTAAATAAAATTCATTCCACGGCCAGCAATGTACTCCCTCCACATCAGCGAGGTGAGGATCTGCCCCCTCCCCCCTTCCTCCTACTTCCGTCGCTGATTGTGTTTGCCGGCACTCAATAGGACTTAATTTTTTCCGCTGAGCTCTTTTTACTGTTTATTTGTCGTGTCCCGTCGCTGGCTCGGTTTTGTTCAGGGTAGGTCGTTTCGTTATATGAGGCTTCATTCACAATCAGATGGGGATTTAGGACTTTGCAACGGTCTTGAGATTTTGATAGGCTTAAAATTGTGTTTTAAATGGTTAGTAGCTTATTTGATTTCTCTAACACAAAAAATGAGAATATTATTCCAGCTTGAGAATAAAAAAATAGACTTCAATGGATATACTAATAAAAATACTGTAGGGGTCTATCCTTCTAATAAAAAATACTGTAGGGGTCTATCCTTCTAATAAAAAAAACTATCCACATCGGTTCCAATATTCCGGAGATATAAGTGAAAATGCACACTTTAAAAAACCGTCGTATTTAGAACCTTATTTTGTAAAAGTATACTATTTCTATTCGTTCACAGTGAAAATAAATCATTTCTATTCATTCACCGTGAAAGTAAAACATTTATGTTCGTTCGCCGTGAAAGTAAAACATTTCTGTTCGTTCGCCGTGAAAGTAAAACATTTCTGTTCGTTCGCCGTGAAAGTAAAACATTTCTGTTCGTTCGCCGTGAAAGAGATGGTAAAGACTACGTCTAATGACTAAGAGGTAATAAAAAAATATACGATTTAATCGGTGTACTTCATCTTGTAAGGATATTTTTTGAGACATTACATGTGATATAAGTAGACATCATTTTTTTTAAACCACAAATATACTACTTTTATTTTCTTGAAAATTGATCTGATGTTTCATAAGAACAAAAGCTTCTAAAACTATCAAAGAATATCATAATTTTACTAATTCATTTCAGACCTCTAATTTTATTTCATAGCTTTATCTGGTGAATAGAATTTCAATTTGATAATTTATTCAGTTTGTTTCTTTTATTTCGTATCCGGTTAAAACCAAATGAATAACATCTCTACTAGTTTTAAAGGTGGTGATATAGGGGAGGGGGTGAAAGAGGAAGATAATGCAATAAATATCGAACGTGATTGGCGTTGGGAGATGAATTAAGTCGTCTCATTATTGGCCAAGACTTGATTAAAACTAAGATAGAGTCAGCATCAGCACTGTCTGATAAACTGATTAAAACTGAGAGACGATGTGGTTGCTATAATTCAAAGATTAATCCTGCAAGCAAGGTAAAACGTATACATCTAATTCGGAGAATAGCTGAAGTAACTAATCAGTGACCAAAGTCGCTGAACACGCCCAGTTTTACTAAACACTTGAACGCCGTTTTTTTCAAAAGTCGCTAATAAACCATTACCACACACACAAGCAACGTTTTATTGCAAAAATCAGTGAACATCATCGAAAAATGTATACTTACTTGAATACATTTCAAAATCCTTTCGACTCTTTGGATGGAAATAGCATGATGATGTAACTTTGTCTCTCTGTCTGCTACCTTTAACGGCTGAGCCCGTCTTGATGAAATTTGGTATGGAGATAGTTTGAACCCTGAGGATGGACACAGGATACTTTTTTATGGCGATAAACTGTAGTCCGCGCGGACGAAATCGCAGGCAACAGCTAGTACATTTATAAGCATATCCCTATAGGAAAATGATCCCGGAAATAACATCATAAATCAGGGGAGGAATATGATGTATATCGGCCGATGACATAATTGTCACATAATATGTCACCCTTATAGGGGTGTCATTATTCGCGACCTTGGTGATACAAATGGGGGTGCGGGATTGTTTTCGTATCGTTGATTGATGAGGTTGGTTGTTTTAATGTGGATGAAGGTATCCATGTAGGACATAAATAAAAAAAAATTGGTCAGTAGCTGCGTCCTTTTCCGCAGAGCAAACCAACAAGCAGACAACGTTTCACTTTTATATATACACTTTTGGTGGGGATAGCGGGGATGGAGATGACAGGGATAAGCTAGTATCTGTCTTAAATAAAATAGTAGACGTTGCTAGGTGATGGCAACAGTTAGTTAAATTCTAAGTAACCTCTAAGTTTGACTTAGATCGCCGACTAAATTAGTATATCCAATGATGATAATTATTTTGAATATATAAAATACTGTATCAAAGGCGTAGTACTGTACGCGTACTGTGTTATATATTCTGTGTCAGAGGTGCAAATTAGGTACATACAATTATTAAGTAAAATTCAATACCTTCCTAAATCTAATCTAATCTAGTTACTTGCCATAATTGTGTCGTTGAAAATATTTAACCGTTGAAAGAAGACAGCTTTTCTTACCTGAAACAACAACAAAACTTATTAGTTCAGATTATCAAAAAACATTTTAATTTTTAATCATAAAAAGAAGTAAAAATATAATATTTTCATTCAAAATAACAACAATTAAAACTGAATAGTTCATATTTATCATAGATCAAGTTAAAGGCGGAAGATAGGGAAGCGCGGGGCTAATTGTGCATTTTTTGTTTGATCCATCATATCTTTTAAAGGGACCGTCTGATTTGTTTGATACTAACAGTCATACGAAATTTATCCTATTCTGGTCGTATCTAGATAAAAAACTACGTAAAATCTGGTTAATAAGTTATAGTCATAAATGCGAAACAGATCCGGGTCGCTCAAGCTGACGCATGTGTAAGCTAAGCATGATTATGGGGCAAGTAGAGCAGAAGAAATAATGGCCTAAATTCACACCTTTGACTAAAGGCTGGACGGATTTTGATGAAATTTGGAATGGAGATAGCTTATACCCTGGAATAAAACATATCATACTTTTTATTCCGGAAAATGGTAAGTTTCCACGGGAAAACTGCAAAATGTTGATCACTCGCTGCAACGTACGGTTGCCTTGGAAACGAAATAACAACAACTCTGTCAAAAAACATCAAGAGCGTTGGTGCTTTATTTTTGCATTGATTTTTAATATCCTAGAAGTTCTTCTATACGATACTTTTTTAAAGATTAACTGTAGTCCGCGCAGACGAAGTTGCGGGCGAAAGCTATTAGTAATATAAATCTCCAATAAATCTATAGTTTATAATCAAATATTTATTTTAAGTGGCTTTAAGTGTACAACAAATAGTATTGCAGAGCGATGCTTGTTTTTTGAGATATTGCAACTACGCAATTTGCCCCTATGCTCAACTAGCCCCGCCTTACCCTACGGCACGCTTTAACCTATACTTATAATAAATCTATAAGAACGAAAAAGTATGTACTAAGAAGATAATTTAAAAAAAAAGGTACGTAACAAAACTTAAAATAGGCTACTAATCAAGTTTTTTTTTTTTTTTAAACCGTGTCTGTTTGTTTGTCTGTATGTTTGCACGCACATAACGTAAAAAGTATCGATATTGCGATACGGTTTTCACTGTTGGTTTGCTTAGGGTTTGACTTAAAAACTGGGGTTCTTGGCATCTTAATCCGATGATTAGATGGCGAGCTGAACGGATTGACGGCTGAACGAATTTTGAAGAGTAGTAACATGGTTTTTAGCCGTTTTATTTATATTTAATATACATGGTCCTGGAATAACACGTATGAAATACTTTTAAATGAAATGACCACGCGGACTAAGCCACGGGGGACAGCTAGTGTAAGAATAAAGCATGAAATGAAATTTATTATGGTCACAGATATAAGTAGAAGAAAGTTGGCAAGGGTAATAATGTAAATGTATGGGTGTGCGTGTATGAGTTTATTAGCTTAAAACAAAACTTTTAAATTAATTACTTTTTAAAAATAACAGTTTAGCATGTTATCCAAACAGCTAGATTATAATATTCAAAGTTTTTACAAACACCGGAATAATATTTCACCGCGGGCCAAAAACATTTTTATTATTCAACGTTATTCACGAGCGCCTCGGATTCCTTGAATACCCACAAATTCGCTTTTCTACGATTTTTTTCTAGATGAGCGATCATTTTTAATTAAAGTTTTTTGTTTCTTTGCAAATACTATAATTTTTTAACTTATAGTAACTATTCGTAACAATAACAGTCTTTTCTGTTCCAAGTTTAAGTCCAAGTCGCAAAAGATACTTGTGGTCTGTTTTAAGAATGAAAGTTTCAAATATGTTGTAGTGGCCGGCCATTTACGCAAGAGTCCGCCTGGGGGAGCAACACACCTTTGCCAGATATTCAGCCGCCAAGCAGTAGTGTGTAAACACTTCTGTGTTTCGGTTTGAAAGGCAACGTTTCAATGGCAATGAGACTTAAAAACCCATGTCTCAGGGTAACGAGCGCAGTGCAGTGACGCGCAATATTTTGTTAACTGCGCTTTCTGGGTGGCACTGCAACTATTATGACAGGCGTGACGCTTACCATCCGGCGAGCGACCTGCTTGTTTCGTGACTTAAAGAAACAAAAAAAAAACTCAATTACCAGCAAGATTAAAAAACAGGCATCGTTGCAATCAAGCGACGCCGGGTTTGATCCTGGGCCCAATAGCATTTAATAAGTTACCAGTGGATTAGCCATTGCTCCTTGCTTAGGAGGGTACGTTAAGGCATCGCTTTTGGTTACTACCAATTTATAGCAGCCTGTAAGACATGACACTACCTCATTCGCCACACATACAAGAGTCCATGATTGCGAAATAATGGCAACATAATAATACCCTTTCAAACAGCTCCTACATTACCCATAACATCTCAGAATCGAATTAACGACCATCCAGATCCATCACCACCCATACAAACGTGAGGGATCGCGTGCTATACAGCGTGATTCATTATCCGCCCGGCTAGAACGCGATAAATACTGCCTACACGCACGCACACGATTTATACTCAGGATCAGCCTGTATACAGCTTCTTTAAATAGAGTTATTAATGGTATTATTGTGATCTTGCGTGGCACGATGATTGTTACAAGATAGGTATTCATTTCTGTTAAAAATGCACTACTTATTACTTATTTAGAAAATTAATTCTCTGAGATTATTATTGAATTTGTTAGATAATATACCCATCATCAACCTATACTTGTCCACTGCTGGTCGTAGGCCTCTCCTAATGCTCGCCACTGAGCTCGGTCTTCTCTCCTCATCCATTTTCTTCCAGCCGCTTTTTGCAGGTCGTCACTCCACCTGGCCACAGGGTGCCCTACACTACGTTTGCCTAAACGTGGTCTCCACCTGAGAACTCGTCTACCCCCAAGAATAATAATAAATCATATTTATCATTGTTCGTAGATCTACTCTTAAGGTTATTGGTTCTTCAGGACATGTGACCGACCCACTGCCACTTAAGCTTGCTTATCCTTAGAGCTATGTCAGTTACCTTGGTTCTCTGACGGATCACTTCATTACGAATCTTGTCCTTTAGAGAAACTCCAAGCATAGTTCTCTCCATAGCTCGCTGAGCGACCTCACAATTGTGGACTAGTTTGACCGTGAGTGTCAAGGTTTCGGCCCCGTATGTCATGACTGGTAGGACGCATTGATTGAAGACTTTTGTCTTGAGGCACTGTGGTATGGACAACGAGAAGAGTCCCGTCGTTTCCCTTTGCGTCTCATCAAAGACGTAGAATCGAGAAAAGTGGTGGCCGACTGATACCATGTTGGCTCCACAATCCAACTGCTCCCGGTTCAAAACCTCGTCCTTGAACCAATAACTTATACCTATAGTTAGGTCGTCTGTACCACTCTGAACCAATGAACAAATCCGTTGATACATTTTATACTACTTTTTATTCCACTTTGATCCATCAATGGATTTTATTCAAGTTTTTGTTCCACTAAGATCCATCAATGAATTATATTCTAGTTTTTGTTCCACTTTGATCCATCAATGGATTTGATTATGTAAGTAGTGTTGTAAGCGGCTGATAGGAATTGGATGCAGAGCTGCAGCAGTGAAATGAATTAAGAGAGGCCTTCATACTAATTTGGATGTATCGCTCAAAAATGGTGTAGGAAAAATATACATCATGAGGAAACCGGCAAGAACCTCAAAATCCGGGAGAGAGAGAGAAAGAGAGATGACTTGTGTCCCAGCCCAGCAGCAGTGGGGACATAAAAGCTCAGATTAAATAATAGTACTACTACTACTACTACTGTTGGATAGCTTAGGGTTTGACTTAAAAACTGGGATACTTGGTATCTTAATCCGATGACTAGATACCGAGCAATCGATAAAAAAACTATTTGACGGCTGAACGAATTTTGAAGAAATGTAGTTTATTGTACTTTATGCCTAGGTACTTTTGGTCCTGGAATAAACGTATGGGCTACTTTTAGATGAAATGACCATGCGGGCAAAGCAAACAAATTAACGATTTTCTATCATCATGAAAAAGTACAGTTTTAGCACTGCGTTATCTTTCAAGCAGACAAATACGTTCTTAGAGAACAAGGGGGGAAGATACGGAACTCCGATTGTGACTGAGGCTAATGTAGGCCAGTTGTGTGCATTTTACCTAATTTATGCGGTCCACGCCCGAGGAGCTAGTACCTAATCTTCCCACTTTTAATTAGATGTATGGCCATTCTGCATCCAATTCACGGCTACTGGGACGTAATTATCAATCCAATTTGGAGACACGTCGCTGTTGCGGACATTCAAATAAACTTGCGACTTTAGAATTCCGAGTATGAAACTTCGTCGCATAAAAAGCGAGCAGATTTTCGCCAACAAGCTTTATGAATTCTTGTGCGAAAATCACGATAATCACTACTTTAAAATGTTGGGATTTTAATGTTTTTGAATCATTATTTAAAGCTGCTACTTCAACATGTTGTATTTTATTAGAAAATATCACTAGAAGTTTGAAACTATCATGGCACGGCCACTTACTATACTGATATTACAGCTACTAAAGTTCTCATTCATTATTTCGGTATTGTTGCAAGCGCCTAAAATCGCAGATAAACATCAGAAACACAAAACAAAATAAATACCTGCCTAAAATCCCGTTTCTAATGTTAACTTTAGAAAAAGTAAATAATAAGCCTTTATTTCTCTTTAATCACAAAATTACTCAAACATAATTAATAACGTCGGATGTGCGAGAAGAAAGCGCATAAAACTTAATCAAATTCATTGAAAAACTCCGCTCCATTTGTTTCAAACGGAGTTTCACTGGCTCATCATAATTAAGGTTTTTTACAATTGAGCGTCCAGCCCGTTAATTTAAGGCGCAGTTTCGCTGTCGCGTTGTCGGACCGCGACGATAACGAGTGGAGGCTCGAGGAGCTACGTCATCTGCGGGCACTCGCGGCTTGGAGCGGCGCCAGGTCACGGAGTTCCGGCTATAACCGCCGGCTGGCTGCTGCGACGCGATAGCTTTTCATGACAAGTCACTTTTGAGAGCGGTGGGCAGAACAAAGGAACGTCGTAGTGTGTAATATGAGTATTGCTTTTGGAATGCTTTAATCCGTATCCACATCATAAGTGTGTGTTTTTACCACAGACAAAATATTTTCTCTTTGGGTTTTACTTATTAATTTTATTATGTAGTAGATTTAATTTTTCATGATGCTTTGGCGAAAACTAGTTATATTTATATTTTATGATAGTTTCATTTCTGGTAAGTATTGATTAGTAGGGTTTTTTTTAAGTATATTATATTTTTCCATTTATAATTTGTCTGACAACCAGTTTGGCGAAAGTAAGCTACATATTTTTACTCCGTGCATTTTTTTTTTACCTCATATGATACTTGAGCCTTTGACGCATCATCGAAACGGCACCTTAAACAGTGTCAACGTGTAATGGATACATTTACAGTAGCTCGCGATTTATGCAGGAGAGAACGTAAATTCCGTGCGACGGCGGACTGCACTGAATACCGTTCCCTGATTTACTGACGATTCTATAATTCCCGGTTTGAGGAAGACAATTTTAAAGGTTTATTTAAATTCGGAAGTCAACAATTTTAATTGGAATCTTCGTTCGAAGATGCAATTTAAACTACGGAGAGGTTTTATGTAAATTTATATCTATAACAAAAATATAATGATCTTTGTATTTTATACCGTTACACATATGCCCAACTAGCTGCGCCACTTCACCCGCTATGATTGATGATGTTGATGATGATGATGATAAAATAGCGCTCTAACAAACATACTAAAATACTAACATACACAAACTTTCGCATTTATATTTTTTGCCACTCCCGTCACCTCTTTAAGAATCATACTTCAAAAAAACACCACCACCTAAAAAAACACCTGTCACTTTGTCACCTGCCACTTTGAAAACTGTCACTTTGACACCTGTCATTTTGATATCGTAGAGGCAATACCAATAAAAGAAATGTATTTATTTTCCTAAATCTGTATTAAATGTAGTCAATGTGTTAATCCAGGATATAAGCAATTTCATCCAAATCCGTTCAGCCGTTTGAACGTGCAGAATTAACAAACATACATACAAAATTTCGCCTTTATAATATTAGTGTGATAATGTGTCTGGAACATCGCCCTTTTGAACAATTTAAAACAGTAACATATACACAGGCTGTAAGGCGGAGGATTGTCTGGCAAAACTTTGGTCCTTCCCCAAGATGTCCACCCACTGTTGGGTTCAGACCTCCTCATGTGCACGCCACTCTTTCCGGTCCTGCACCAAGCGGATGCACTGCCTTCCTGCGACCTTGATGACGTTGTCTGACCATCGAGCCGGCGGTCTGCCTTCATTCTTTTTTTGGGCACCATTCCGTCACTGCCCTTGTCCATCTTCCATCTTCTCGTCTTGCCAAAATTTAATGCCCTGCCCTCCCCCACTTCAGCTTCATGATACGTTTCCACGATTTTTGTCCAATGCCTGATTATTCTCTACATTCGGGATTCGGTCGACGAGCGAAATGAGCTACTTTAATCTTGTGCAAGTGTTTTATTGTGAGCGGCCATGTCTTTGCGCCGTAAGTGAGGATAGGCAAGATGCTATTGAGTGAAAGCATGGGAAATTTGCGACTTGAAGACGTCACCTAGTTTGCCGAAGGGTGGATGGACTCTTGCAGCCTTATTACAAAACATAGACTAACGAAAGTACCTGGTTCAGTCCATGGACCAAACATAAATCTTATTACAAAACGAAGTTTATCGCTGATTAGAGTAACATCTATGGTACTAATTATAATCATTTGATGACCCAGATTTAACTATGGTACTAACTCACATAACGTCAATACCTATGTTTTCTTACAATTCAAATTTCGAGCACTTCCTGATTAAATAGTAATTGAAAAAGACTTACTTTCTCTTCAGAACTCCAATTTATTCCGTTTTTTTGTTTTGCTGGTTCATTTTTAAGCAAAAACAAAGCACACTCGTTTTTTGTTGTTCAACTCGACACAACACTTTGCTTCACAAGCACTTGAAAAATTCCCTTTCAATAATTAGGCCAACCTTGTTTACAGTAAAATCTATCAAATTACGCGCGCTCCGCAATGTTATGTTTACGTTCCAATCCTCGCAAAAAACAAACTTAATTATGTGTAAACTTCGTAATAAAATTGTCAAACTTAAATATGGCCGATAAAACCATTTCCTTATGTAATTGAATAGGTATTGACTGAAAATCAATCAAATATTAAGTTTACAAAACAAAAATAATTGCTTATGTTTGACGAGGAATAAAAATTAGAAATCAATATTGTGAAGAAACGGAACGTTGTGAACAAACGTGTTCTAAATGAATGTAAATGTTTGTACTTAGTCTGTGGACAAAAATTTTACTATAGACAATCTTTGGTATCAGCTGGTCCTCGATTAGTCGAAGATTTGTAATAAGGTCAAGTGTTAATCCATTAGTACCGTAAAAAACTCGGACTTTTTAGCTCTGGTATAATCCAGGACTAAAATAGTTTTTTGTAATAAGACGACGGGTTCTTTTAAGACGACCCATATGACCACACAACAGTACGTACACAGAATTATTTCTCAGATCTACAGAGGTGTTAAAGTAACCTAATGAAACAGCCCTCTTCTAAAAAGACTTCCTCTAACCAAATAATCTTCTAAACCAACAGTAGACAACTTACTGGCAAATGAAGCCGTACTTTATAAAGCAGAGTTTCCTTCCCAACTCCGAAGTTGCTGACTAGTTAATTAAGTAAGTACGCCAAAGTTTTTGTTGTAAATTTTTAACAACACTCTCTTTACAACAAAGTTCGAATGGACTTGCATATTAGATGAGTTGTTGTCTTGTTGTTGTCGTGTTGTTCGGATGTGTGGGTACTGCCGGTTTTTGTGGGATTTCCGAAGTCCTCCGAGTGGTTTATAAGGTTGTGTGTGTAAGTATATTGTAGATGGAAGTTGTATTGCTAACTATAAAGTATTTAAAGGCGATGGAAAGTGCGAAGAAAGCGGTAAGTCCAAGAACCATAAACTTGTTTGTTTGTTTGTCGTATAGGGTAGTGCTGGTCTCTGGTGTCAGAGTTTGTCGGGCCGCCCGAGGGCCTCTGACTTGGCTTAACGACTGCTTTTTAATCGATAACAGCCGGGACCGACAGCTTAACGTGCCCTCCGAAGCACGGAGCGATGGAAAACCGCACATAACTTAGAAGTGTCATAGGTGCCTGGGACCGAAACCAGTATAGTTGGATTCTAAGTTGCACTATTTAACCGTTAGGCTACCATCATTATTCTGTGCCAACAGTGCTGGGCCCGCGTTGTAGATTATGGCCCTGGTTTTTACCTCCATTTCTCACTCTTTCACTCTTTAGGAGAGCCTGTGCTTCTGCAGTGGGAACGTAATATGATGATTATAAAATATCCTAAACTTTTTTCTCAGTCGAGTAATGAGTACTCGGAACCATTACTCATTACTCGACGGGTAAAGGGAACTATTACCTTAATAGTTATTTACCAAAGACCGATTACAAATGGACTTACTAAAAAAGGGCTGAACCAATTTTCTTGAAAGTTACATGGGACTACACCAGAGGTCAACTTTTTCAAATAATAGAAAAATCAAAGAAAAATAAAAATAAAATTGTCTGAAAAGAAATGCGGGTAGCTGGGTACCCTACATTTTAATCCTGCAAATATTTAATTTTACCACTTTTAACTTTACCTACCACGTCATAGATACGTAAAAACTATCAGACATTCTGTGGACATACTAAACGAAATGTACCGAAATTTCGATCAGAACAGCACTTAGCTATAGAAAGCTAAATGAACCGAAAGTTTCATAATAAATGAACGAATACCCGATGACCGTGTAGGTCGCCTATCGGCCATCTTTCTAGCAATTTGACTATAAGCGATTTAATTTTCTAGAACATTGACCAATATTCTATTGGAGCTAAGGTGGGCGTAGTTAGTAAGTAGCTGGAGGGGGTATTTGCCCCCGCTGACGAAAAGAAAGTGAAGATATTATCTCTCTCAGATACTGCCTAAGCTGTTGGCTATAGTTAACTCTCGTAAAAGATCATTAATGGTTTATTAATATTAATCAGTTGAGAATTTAAAATAACTAATATTTTACTAGACGGTCCTTGCGATTTAAAACTACTGGCAGTCACTGGGCAGTCTACATTAGTCATCTCTGAAGATCCCTATGGATTTCACTGTTTTATTTAGACTTTTAATTTATAAAAGAGGCGCATAACTTATTGAGCCGTTTATTTTGTAGGTAAATAAATGTAGTTTATTTTATTCAAAGAGATGCTCTAAGTGGAATCATCTGTCAAGTGTATACTGCCCTAAGAGTAAAAATGTTAGTTTTGTTTGTTTTTACTTCATTTAAACCTTCTTGGGGACGCCATACGATCTCTACTAGTTACTTTATGATAAACTGTTTTTGAGACTGTACTGCAAGAAACTTAAGTTTCTTGCAGTTTATAGAGTACAACGCCATCTGTTATAACCTTGAGTTTTTTTTTTAAATACTGCTCCTCTTTATTTTGGGAGAAGCCGAAACGTTTGTTTAATAATGAGACAATGCAGTTGGATGGAAAACAGGTTCCCCCAGCAATGAAGAATCTTAACTTCCCCTTAATAGACCTAAGTACGCTCCTGAAACATTTGACTTTTGTCTCAGACATAGTTAAAAGGTATTTGTAAATGTAAAAGTAGATTATAGGGTTCCAAGCTGGTAAAAGCATTTTCTTAACCTTGTTATTTCGTTTCGCTGTGGCTGTGGGACGGCCACTTATTTTTACAGCAATCAAATGTCAAAGGTCAATAGTAACAATTATTAGGACGTTGTTTTCTTTAGTTTTTATTTAATTAATTATTAAAATATTGTAAAAAAAACTCAAATTGAAGGTTACATCTAAAAATCCTGTCAATGACGGACCAACACAATTAGGTGCCAAGAGGGTTTAAAAAAAGACGGAATCTACACCGACATACAAACGACTGAAGCACATAGCAAATGTCGGCTGCGTATATGTGGGTGTGTGGATAATTTGTGGTGTTTTGTTGACACATAACTTCACAAAATTTCATCACAAAAGACTTGATTTTCCGTGAGATATTGACAGAATTAACACGACTAACACGTTCGAGATTTTGCTGCGATGCGGCTGATCGGCATAACATGGTATATGTGCGTGAGACTTGTGTGAACGAGCGGATCGCATCTTGGGTGCTCCACTTTCGATTAAGCGTACCTAGCACATAAGTATGGTTATTCAACGTAGCAATGCTAAAAGCATTTTGGAATCTGCGCACTGTAGCGCTTGCAGCAGTAAGCACGTTGTGGTTTTATTCTGCGGTAGCGGCCTAAGCCATAGTGTTTATATTAGTAACTAGCTGATGCCCGCGGCTTCGCACGCGTGGTCATTTCTCGACGTAAAAATTACTCCATTACCTAAAATACCAATAAAACAACATTTGATCAAAATACCTTCAGCAGTCAAAAAGTTTTTTATCCATTTCTTGGCTTCTACTCATCGAATTGAGATACTAAGTACCTACCCTAGTTTTTAAGTCAAACCCGAAGCTATAGAAACCGCATCGCAATCGGTCCAGTAGTTTTTACGTGAAACAGACAAACTAACAAACAGAAAGACATGATTTAAAAAAATGTTATACCTATTTTTAAGTAGCTTATTTTAAGTACTCTAAACCATTTTTTTTTTTAATTACCTATCTTCCTTGTACAGACTTTTCGTTTTTATTGCTTTATTATAAGTTTAGAAATAGATACATTGCTTTATTATTAAGTATAATTAGATAGATAATTGTTTATTATTTGTTACTAGCTTTGTCCGCGCCTTTGCCCGTGTGGTCATTTTTCTGGGATATAGAGATTTTATGTGTTATTCCAAAACAAAAAGTACAAATATATCAAAGGACTATGCCAGATCTCCGAAGTGACTTAGGCTCGATGTAAAATTATCGCGGACACAATTGAACAGTATTTTTAATATTAAAGCATTATGTTTACAGTTTTTGTGTGTTATTAGTTTTTTCTGGGAACTATTCAAAAATAAGTTATGAGGAAATAAAGTTAACTTTTGTGGTTATGTGACTTTCGTTAGATAATGACACGTTTTATGGTCAAGAGAATAATATAACGAAGATGATCATTGAAATATAATATTAAACTGATACATTATTAGTATGTACCTACACTTTAGGATCATATTTAATATCATTTATAAAGTATTTTACTTAGGTACTCAATCTGAGAATTGAACCCTGGGCCTTCTCGGCTCTTGTCATAAGCTTGGTACCTAAACCACTGAAACATTTATACAACAAATAATGAATTAACGTATAAGCAAGATAAAAAAAACGTGTGCGTCTATTGTTGTTTATTTCTAATATCATAAAATAATATACTGAAATTATTTCTATTAGAATAAACTAAGATAGCCTGTAGATTATTTTTAAATTGATTTTGTTGATCGATTTACTAATAGTTTATTTGCACTAATTAGTAATTACGAGTTATAGGGAAGACTATGATTCGTAATTAGTATCAATTCATAGCAATTTCCGGTTATTTCTATCCATTTTAATTCCATTTTTTTTTATAACCGTTCCCGAAAGTTATTGTTTTGATAAGAATTAATTACATTATTTTATATGGTCAATAATGTGGATAGATTTCGTGTTCGCAGCATTTAACATTTAAAAGTCTTGCACAGCTATTTCTGGTCATTTCTATTCATATTAATTGTTTTTATTTTAATAACAGTTCCAGAATGTTATTGTTTTAATAAGAATGAATTAAATTATTTTATATAGTCAATAATGTGGATAGATTTCGTGTCCGCGGCATTTAACTTTAAAAAGTCTTGGAAGCCGAAATCTGGCATCCTCCTTACATAATCTTCGTTCAGACGTTAAATAGTTTTTATTGATCGGTCGACTTCTACTCGTTGCATTGAGATACCAAAATCTAAGCTATCCAACAGTGATCAGTTCGCAACAACAACAGTATCGCAATCGATCCAGTAGTTTTTACGTAATGCGCGAAAAGACAGACGGAGAAAGTTTTTTTGTAAATGTTATATTCATGTCCAGTAGCTTATTTTTAAGTAACGTAGACCATTCTATATATATTAAAATTAGTTTGCGCAAGGGCCTTGCTTTTTGCCATGTTGGCTTGACGGATTTTGATAAATGAGGTATCATTGGATTGGTCTTGGTCACGAGAGTGCTAAAGGATATATGAAGTGTCAAAAAACGAATATGGTGGCGTACAGCTGCCATATTGTATTTCCTACGCAACAAAAATTACCAGAACCTATCGAGTGAGGTATAAAAATGAAGGTCTTTAAGAGAACATTTCAAATATATAGTATAATTCTTATAACTAAACAGTAGCAATTGTCTTATAAGCTTCTTACAAAATTTTCAATTTTAGATTATTCAAGTTAATGTAAATAATGTTGCAATTGAACTATTAAAGTAAGTAAGTAAGTAAGTTCAATGTGTAAGTAAATAAGAAATATTAAAATTTATATAAATACTAGCTGCGCCCCGTGGGTTCACACGCGTCCCTCAGGAACCGTGCATGTTTCCGGGATAAAAAGTAGCCATGGGTTAATCCAGGGTACCTCCAACCAAATTTCATCTAAACCCATTCAGCCGTTTAAGCGTGAAGAAGTAACAAACGTAAACACACACACACACACACACACACACACACACACACACAAAACATTCAATAATTTTACGTGTTGTTTGTTAATAAGATGTTATACAATAATGAATAAAGTTATTACAATGATGCTTCCATTTCAGGCTTGTTTGTAAAAAAACAACCAGTTTGTCCCTTTTCTCCCAATTTCACTAACCAAGTAGATGGTTGTCTATTTTCCTCAACTGTGAAGCTTTAATAATGCCTTCCGCCCAATATCTAGCAAAATAGCTTTCCGGCCGTTCCCTTTCACGCAACAAAAACTATTCAAACTTGCAAGAATTCGAAATAAAGGCAAAAAAATAAATAGGATCGGTATTGGTGAATAAAAGCGCAGGATATAAATAAACAGCAGTAGCTCAATTGCTTGGTTTTCTCTCTGTTGAATAAGGTGTACCTTCTTACACGGGCTTACAACTTGAACCGCGCAAGATGCCCTGAGTTGACGATTTAATAAGTCGATCCCCTGTGATTCTAAAAACATCCCACGTTCCCTAGGCAGCTAGTCTAGTCGACTAACCTTAACATCACAATGTTTCAACCAAAAACGCAAGCCTCAGGGCATAATAGTTGAAACATCGAGACGAAGGCCACGACGTTTGTATAATTTAAAAAAATAAACTACAACAGCTTGCAACATATCTGAGACAAGAGACAGGTAAGTCGTGTCTATTATAAGGCTACTTTTACAGTTCTGCACTGTCCGGTGCGGAGCTTCAGCACTGCGGGCCGCCACACTTCATCACGCGCCGATTGACCACAGACTAAAGAGTTAGGGGATTTTCAATTATTTTGGTGTAATTTAAATAATTTAAGATACCTTCAAAGGTAGAACTAACTAGAAACTCTTTGGATACTTGGGCCAAGAATAGATAGTGTTAGAAATGATGGTGAAAATCCTGAACTTTTTAATCTTTAGTTAAATATTTAAATGGACTAATTCGCCGTGAAAACTTAATTTTAAATTAACTCGACGATTCGATCAAGTTGCATTGATCGTGGATCGAGGACACTGCAGTAGCGCGTGTCAGCGTAGAGAAGGGCGAGCGTTGCCTCCAGCTACCCGCATTTGGTTATGAGAAAATTCAGAATTGTCACGACTCACAACACATAACACTAACGACATACTGCGGATTTCTTCTGACATAAGTCTCTTTTTATTTTATCTCTTTACATTTTACAATATTTTTTTAGTTTGCTTGATTTGTGTGTGGGCCAAATCTTGCAAGCTGAATTAGAATAAATTACTCCTTATCCTACGGAGTTGAATTTTTATATGTTGGTTCAGTTCCAATCACAATGCATTTTTATGGTAAGGATGACCTGAATCGACATACAGGATTAGCTCCAGATAAAGGAACTCCTCAACGGTTAACAGCACAGACCGAAATCTTCTATACGCATTTAATTGTGATAAGTTTCACCACTACGTGGCTACTGCATAACATAAATTTTGTTATAACATGTTACGTGGCTAGGTCTCAAACCCAGGCCACATGCTCATAGAACCAATGATCATGAAGGAAGAAAGGTTCTCGAATGGCGACCACATACCGGAAGATATAGCCCCCTACACGAGGTAATCCAACGTCCTGGTGTCACGGGGTGCCGCTCTATACAAGCAGCCAGCAACTATTCGTTGTGGTGTGCTACGAGTCCTTTATTTAGCAGTGCACGTGTTTCAATGATGATGGTGTTGAGGTCACATCAATAAATCACCTGATTGTTGTCTCATATCTGCAGCACATAATTATCGCTTACCGCGTTTGCCTAGGTACCTCCGAGAGCAATATTGAAAGTTAAGTTACTGTCCCCTATTTATACTGCATCAACAGTAGACAATTCTATGCAAATAGGTCTCTCAAGTGGCCGAATAGTGTGTGAAGTAAAGAAGCGCCGCACTGTTAGTGTAAGTGTAGTGCACACACGTGGAAGAGGCCTTGTTTGTTTCGAGCCGAGTGGCTCGTTTGGTTACCTGGTAGGTTAATGGTTGTTTGTACTGCCTGCTGGTATGAAGATGTGTTTCGTATGGAAGTGTCTAACCCCCCATTCCTATAAAAATGAAAAGAGTTGTTTTTCCAACGTCTCGTTACTTTTTGTCGTTTTTTGTCAAAAACTGACGGACAGAAAGCAGAAACGGTTCGTTTTAAGATATAGGAACCGGTCATAAGTTGCTTTGCTTGCTTGTCGTACGAGGTAGTGCTGGCCTCTTGTGTCAGAGTTTGTCAAGCCGCCCGAGGGCCTCTGCTATGGATTAACAACTGCTATTGATAAATAATTTAACTGCTTAGTGTACCCTCCGAAACACGGAGCGATGGAAAACCCCACCTAACTTAGAAAATACCATTAGTGTGGAGCCGTGGACCGAACCCGATATCGTTGGATTCTAACTCGCACTAGTGTACCGAAAGGCTACCATCGTTCTTAATCTTTTAGTTGTAATTTATTAAAATCTTATCGGAGAATTATTAAACAACCGACAAGAATTGTATTTGTCGACAATTCCAAACATCGTAATTAATGACTGAACTATAATAAGTTTATTTATCCTACAACATCCTAAAACACACCAATGGAAGTGGCAATCATATTGACTTCAGGAAACACTGAAGCGAAATGCGAACTCGGAGTCAACAAATTCATAACGATATTCGTTCGCAAGTTCATTCATTCCCATTGATCAGTTTCAGACCTTATATCTATGTCCACAAGGAGCTTTATCGATCGGGGATCTTTTGACATCAAAGACTGACTTCAAGTCAGTTCAAGTCAAACTGAACTGTGTATCCTCGCCCCATCTCATAATCGCCTTACCCCAACTTTCAGTGTTTGTTCCCAACAAAGAATTGATACGACAAAAACTACTTATTTATGCACCAAGGACCTGTATAAATCGACTGGAACTACTTAGCGTTTTTTCCGTTTGTGTAAGCGTATTCAAATATATTTTTTCGATTGTGTGGTTTTAAAGTTCATGTAGGTATACATTTGTGAGTAGATGCTCATTGTTTTAGTGTGGTTATCTATCTACAAATTGAGTTTTGAAGTGTAGTACACTAAGTACAGTAATTTGGTTCGCAATTCGGCAATTCGCTGGTATGCTTGTTCTTTTTAAAAAAACTAGAAGTTTTTTTAAATTTTTAATTTCCGATTACCTTGTATCATCATCATCATGTCAGACTTAAGTCCACTGCTGAACATAGGCCTCCCCCAAAGAGCGCCATGACGAAGCGATCTTGTGCCACCTCCATTCAACGACTTCCTGCGATGGCTACAATGTCGTCGGTCCATCGTGTCGGTTCTCCCTACACTTCGCTTGCTTGTTCGTGGTCGCCATTCGAGAACCTTTATTTCCCAGCGGTTGTCGATTCTGTGAACTATATGGCTTGCCCATTGCCACTTCAACTTGCAAACTCTGAGAGCTATGTTAGTAATCTTGGTTCTTCTACGGATTTCCTCGTTTCGGATTCTATCACGTAGTGAAACACCGAGCATAGCTCTCTCCATTGCACGCTTTGCGTCTTTGAGCTTGTGTATGAAACCAATAGTTAGCGACCACGTCTCAGTGCCATATGTCATCACTGGCAACACGCACTAATTATAAACTTTTGTCTTGAGGCTCTGCGGTATCTGCGACGAGAAGATATGGCGTAATTTCCCGAACGCTGCCCATCCGAGTTGGATTCGTCAGTTGACCTCTTTGTCGAAATGGATCTACCCAGTTGGATTGTCTGACTTAAAGTAGACGTGATGAACAGCTTCGATTATATCGTTCTCAACATAAACCGGCATGGGTGCGACAGGGGCATTTCACATGATGTTCGGTCATACCCATGTTCATATTAAGACCCACCTGTTGGGAAACAATATTGAGGTCACTGACCATTGTGCTTAGGTCTTCCATGGTTACTACCATGATGACTATATCATCAGCAAATCGAAGGTAAGTGATGCATTCGCCATTTATGTTAAAACCACCTTCGGAAGACACCTTAAGCTATCGGATTGTTAGCTACTTCAGAGGCCCTTGGGCAGCCTGTGTCTAAGCATCAGCTCGGCTTCTCCGCCAGTGCGGGAACGAGAGGGAACAACCAGCCGCCACACAACGCCGGCACCGGCGCTCAAATATATAGGGTTCCGGCGCCGCCCGCGCACACTTGCCCCTGCGTCTCCCTTTCGTATTGTTCTCACATAATATTAACGATAGTATATCTTGTTCAGTAATTATACCATACCTTTAATAAAGTCCATTCGTTATTTTATTCACCATCCTCCAGTAGTCTCTTTAATAGCCTGACAAACTCTGATACCAGAGGTCAGTACTACCTCATTCATTATACATACATATACAGTATCGGCCATTGGTCAAATACATCAAAGAACGAACTAGCATTCCAAAGGGTTCACCAAAGCAAAGCTTTTATTTCCGGTCAGTTTTCATGGAAATGGCTCCCGCACTGATGTTCCAACACTCTTATCGGAAAGTCTCTCAATCCGATGTCCGATGTTAAAAGAAGCCTTCATTGTCCCTCAGGACTTAGTAAATTAACAAAAACTACTTCATCAGACAAAGAGAGGCTCCAATACCCGATAGGCTTACAAGTGAAGCGAAGCTACAGACGTTAATCAAAGGTTTAGTTAATCAGCGTTAATGGTTACCTGGAGTTAATCAGGCCTTAAAAGGTATTGCCACAAAATAAATAATATTAACAGTATTGGATAAATCCCGTAGACATCTACTTAGGCTTGTTATTTTGAAAGTTAACCAATAAAACAGCTAATAATATGTTGGTACTTGTCATCTTTGAGCTATCAGAGATCAGAGAGCTGTGTCAGTTCACTGCTGGACATAGGCGTCTCCCAAATTTTGAATGTACAGGTACTAGTACTGTAAGTACAATACATAAATAAACATAAATTGCATTTATTACGGAAAAAGGGTAAGCTAAAACAGTAAATCAGAAAAAAATTGATAGATTGGTTGTACTCTCGCTTTCGCTTGGAAACGCCTTAACGGATTTTTATAAAAATTATCCAAATGATTTTTAATCCAAAAGTAACTATTTATAAAAATAGTTACTTTTGGATATAAAGACTAAAATATAATAATTTTGATCCCGGAAAATTAAAAAATCCCGCGGGAATATAGTAAATCAAAACCGGTTAACAGATGTCAATGAAATTTTAATCAAAATCGCGAATGAAGTTGACGATTAGCACAGACTATATCAACCAAATCCAAAGCCCCGTCACCACAAAAGGGACCTACTTCTGTTTGGCACTGTTTGTTACTTGCGGGTTTCCATCTCAACTAAATCAGTCCTTTTTAGGGCGAAACAAAAGCGGTATAAATCTAAAAGATATCTCTCCCTCCGTACCGCTTAGTTAAGATACGATCTGGAGACAATAACGTACTTGGCCAGTTTATTATATCGTGCAAAGGGATGCGGCCTGGACTATAAGTTATAGGCCACACTGGTAAAGCTGTGATTGTGATAGGAACTTATTTAGTGGGCTATATAATAGCTCGAGATGTCTATCGTTCCGTAGGGTTATCTTTATTGGAATATAATACTGTTTGAGTTAAATTTGGAAAGGAAGAAGTTCTATTGTAGACGCAAAGATCAAGATTTTTCACCGCGCGGGATCTGCTCTGTCGACTATTTTAACATTCGACCGGACTTATGTATGTACAAACAGATTGCATCATAGTTATTTTGTTTATCTGGTTTACCTTGTCACCATGGTGTTTCAGCCATAAATAGCCCATTTCAGGGCAGAGCGGTTAAAACAGGGAGTCATTCCCATTTCGACCGAAATGTTTTCGCCCGAATCGGTCGAAACACTGAAGTTTAAAATTAATTTATTTCTATTCAGTGAATTGGCCGACAACAATTTTCATCGTTAATGTCAAATCTAACTTGAATCGGTTCAGTCTAAAATAAAACTGATTAATGAAATAAATAATATTGTAGTGAAAGAGTGTTTTTGTTTAGATTATGCATTAGAGAGGTCACAAAGCCATTTAATACTCAATATATGACAACCAAATACATCTTACTAACCAAGTTACCTCAGACGCAAGCAGAGAGTAATATCATAAAACAGGGGTTGGTTTTCTTTCCATCTATTCCTAGTGAAATTATTATCATTGTACATAAATAAGTTGCGGCAGCCGGACGCCGCCGTCAGTGAGGTCACTGATGGATGTGTCACTATATATGACCACGTGCAAAAGAAGGAAGTGCTATCCCTTTCCTTTATTAATAAATAGGTACCACAGTACCAATATTTACAGGTAAAAGAAATAAAACAAATCTACAATATTTTAATGAAAAATTAAATAAATGCGAGAACTTTTGTCACTGACTATACTCAAATAATATTTTCAAATAGTAATATGTCGTTCGAATTTTTAGGTACATCATCGGAGGCTCGTTTGTAAATAGTAAAAATTGCGAAGGGTCGTTTGCCCAAACTATTTTCATGTTTAGTAAAATGTAATAATGGGGACGATTAAACATAAACACCACCTTGACGAGTTTTCAAATGATAATCTACATTATATAAACACTACAATATTGTACTGCGCGGTTTTAGTAATCATTACTTAATCATTGCTTACTTTTTATAAGTAAGGGGGTAAATTGATATGATAGATAATGGCTCGGCCTGCTTACTACATGTTGCCATACCCCGTCAGGGTCACATGTTGACACTAAAACCATAATGCCTGTGATTGTAATAATTTAGGTACATGTTTTGCAACAAAGAAATTGAAATTGAAACTACTTTCAGCTAAAGAGATGATTAGATATTGATATGAACACGATCCAGCAGTCCATTAAACAGTTGATTGTCCAGGGGTGGACAAGTATAGGCTGATGATCATGATGATGAAAACGAAGATAGAGACTGTAATTTAATTTAAGATGGAGACAAAAACTTAGAATTTTGGCAAAACATCGACACGAAGTAGATTATGAGATGAGACGTTGGTTTTCGTGCAGTATTGACAAATTATTTGCGATTATTTTTGAGCCAATAAATTATTTGAACCAGATCATTCCTTCCTATTTATTAGTTCCTACCATATAAATAAAAGTAGTAGCTTACTTTCTCCCTCCAACCCCTGTTCCCTAATAAAGCATTATAGTTTATCGACTCTGTAAGTGTCCTATTTGGAATACAGCAGCTATTGGTTTTAATAGTTCAGCGGTTCAGAGCTGCGGTCCCACTACCGATCGATCTTCAGTTTTGGCATGCACTCAAATGTTCGATGATGTGGACAGTAGCCGAGGCTGGCAAGTACAGATGTGGCAGAATTGTGGGAAAAAGGTCTCGACGGACAGACAGAAGGATGCCATCTCACGGCCACTGTGTCATAAGGGGCCTACGATTCCATGCCCTCGTTGCATGGTTCACTTCTGCTTTTGTATTCAATTTCGATAAACAAGTCACATAAAACTCTTCTTCTTCTTCTTTTAGTCTCTTCCATCATAGTAGTCAATGTATTTGAACCGTAACTATACATCCGCTTCCATGGCTTTATACCTTTTATGACAACCTACAACTAAACTTATTTTCTTTGATATCATCGTCATAATCCTGAGAGAGTCTGCATTTTCACAACTAGTGACATACTCACACGTTTTTATGTGTGTGTTAGCTCTGTTTGTAGGTTTCTACGAACCTAGTATACTGATTCTACATTGTATGTCCAGCCAGCTGCATTCCAGAAGCTCCAGATAACATTATAATGCGTTGTTTGCGACAATATGGTTTTGGAAACGTCCTCAAGTTTGAAGTTTGAAGCCGGAGTCTTCGCGACTTGGTATGCTGATCAAATATGCAGTTGGCAAAGATATGTTCTGGTGTCTACAAGTCGTAGCTACATCATAGAATTGATAACTTGTTGTCAATGTGGTCAATAATTCCATAAAATGGACTATTTGACACTCTAGTAAAGAGTAAGCTTCAAAGTCTAGCGCATCGACGTGAGGTAGCAAGCCTGTCGGTATTCTACAGATTGCACAATGGAGAGTGTGCACAATCTGATACCCCCATCACCTTTCCATCACCGTACGACTAGACGATCGGCAAAACGCCACCCTTTTATGGTTGAAATACCTCGCACAAGAACGAAGCGTTACGTTTCTTCATTTATTATAAGAACTGCAAAGTAGTGGAATGCCCTGCCCTCGTCAATGTTTCCGGTAAATTATAAGGTGAATCATAACCCAGGTGTGTTCAAGTCAAGAGGGAATAGATATCTACTAGGCAAGCGTGCTACACTTTCGACCACATCATCGCTTTCCATCAGGTGAGATCGTGGTCAAACGATTGCCTAGACAGTAACAAAATAATATAAAAAAAGTTTCTATTTCTTGAAATGGACCATAAAAAATAATAAAAGTAACCATAAAACTAAAAATAAAAATAATATAAGTGACCATATTGTTGAAGCATCAACATTTAATGATATTTAAATCCACGTTTGGCCATATCATTAGATATAATTAACTTAGGATTTTCATGATACCAAGGGAGTTCAAACAGATCGGTTTGAAGGCTAAAAAAACACGAAGACGAAGGCGGGCCCTCACTACGCTTCACTCCCGCTTTCGCCTTCTAGCCTATTACGGCCAAGTCGGGCTTCTGCCCTCGCCTTCTATTTTACGATATTATGACGACGATATGATGATCGACTCTAAATAAAAGCTGCTAGATAAGTTGCCAGGTCTACAGCTCTTTGGTTTGCCTCGTTTAGGTCTTCCGCCGTGCAGGCAGTGGGGAACGACAACTGATAGTCCACAGTCTGTCTTGTCCCCGTCATTTAACTGCTGGAATACCATGTTCGGACTGATAAAACAATACTCACTTTAAAACTTAATTGATTTAAAGGTTAAGTACACATTAAAGTTTATTGCAAGCCGCTTCCCACACACGTTAACTAAACACTGCCCCTGGCCTGCCCTCATCAGTTGTCAGGAGGTAACCGCAAAAGGGCAGACGTTCCTAAAAATTGGTTTTCTACCCGGCAGCCCGTAGGATTAATTCACTTGTGTGTGGTCTTGGCGCAAATGAGAAGCTACGTTGAGGTGCTGAATTGAACGTGTCCTTTATAGGTTTCCGTACCCAAAGGGTTCTAATAACGCGGCCCGTATGTCTGACTCGCCGATCTTTTTAATCGTCATAGATCGTACTATTATTTAATCTATGGTTATAGGGCAGTCGAGACCGCGACTTGGCAAACGTAGTGTAGGACCCCTGCCGGCTAGGAGGAGTGAAAACCTGTGGAAGGCGGCAAGCAGAAACTGGATGAGAAGAGCCGAAAATCGGGCGTTCATTGGAAAGGACCTATTCGTATGTCCAGCAGTATAGGCCAATGCAGGCTAATGATAAGGTATAAGTAGCCGGTAAGTAAATGGGAACCATAATCATAATTAATCTATACTATAAAGAGAGATTCGTAAGTTCAAGATTATAACAATAGAGTCAATATTCATTAACTGATGAACACCATAACCTCCACTTGCATTCGGGTAAAAAATAAGACCGATTCTAGATACATTCTTTTCAATGTTCTTGACCCCATTCCAGTACTTCCAGCCCAGTTCTTGTCTCCGAGCAAGCAAATAGCTCCGTTTGAACGGAGTTGGTTGCTTGATCGAAGGTTCTAGTCCGGTTCCAGTCCGGAACCGTCCCGGTTCCTTCCTTACAAAGAAGATAGAGCTGATGGTGCTGGCTATCTCACTATCATGCTAGGTCCATATGGAAGGGAATACGTTTTATTAAGTTAACACTGTGTATCTTTTCAATATGTTTACAACTTATTTTCCGGTTTTGTGGTCTACCAGCAATAAAAAAAAACAATCTCTATATTTTAGATGCGGAAGTGAGGTTTATTACTTACTTCTTTACGCTGAAGCGGCTGAACGTAAAGGATTTTGATGAAATTGGGTAAATACATACTTTACGTCATGGAATAACACAAAGGACACTTTTCATCAACATAATCATCATCATCGATCAATCGCTTGAAGCGCGAGGGTCTACTAGGCAAACTATTTAGGCCACGAGCAAACGCCCCTTCATTCAGCAAGTAGTCTTAGTTCACGATGCCTGTTGTAATTTGCGACATGCATAGGATTGTAAATCAGCTTAAAGTTTAACTTTTTATTAGTCAGGTTAATTAATAGTATGTATGGAGACCGACGTGAAATAAAAACAGAATTACGAAGGTGTTCTTGGACGGAGTGGGTATGAAATAAATAATAGTTTAAAAAACTAATAAACACGCTTTATAAAGAAAACCAAACTAAAAAATAGAAAATAAATTTTAATAGTGTATATAAGAAAAAAATGTTTTATTTAAAAAAAAGCGTGGGGTGCTTCTCATATCTGTCAATGAAATATTTATAACTATTGACCCATGAACATATTTTCTTTTAGTTTGGTTTTCTTTATAAAGCGTGTTTTTTAGTTTTTTAAACTATTATTTATTTTCTACTTTTTTTTTCGAATTTTTTCATTTGTCATCGGTCTTTGACAGGTGTGCAAAATTTGAATGAAATCTGACCGTTTAAAGTGGGTCAAAATAGCGTCCAAAGGAGTCGGTTACAAACATACAAACATACAAGTGAAGATAATATAAAGCGTATAAAAAGACCTAAGTTACACAATTTCAATACATGTATACAAACATATTATAATCAATCATTTGTACGCCTATGCAGAGTGTATTTTTAACAGGAATCTCTATAGCAGCTATGAGAACGGATAAAGAAATGAAGTATTGCTAGAAATTCATCTCGAGGTTTTCAAAACGTATAAAAATTGTAAGCATTTTAAAAAAATCGTTAATATATCGATTTCCTGAGAAATACTCACCTTTATACCAAAACTTTGAAGAGAGTTTGTATGCTAGCACACTTTCGCAAACCTATTTGTACCCAAAATTTTAACAAAAACGTTAATAGTATGATGTTTGTAAAGCGTAATAAGTCGCCTCAAAATCGGACGATTCATTATGGAGCAAAGTGGCAAGGCGACTAACAGACAACTCCAAGTGAAACGCATAGCAACCCTTGTTTTTTAGCCGGGTGTTAAAAAAGCGCATGCCCAATGCCACATCCAATCCAAACGAATCCAAGTAAGACTTTTTTTACAAAGACAGTAAACACTGTCAAATTCATACAATAACATCGATTTAATGCTAGTTACAAGATAATTGACGTCTCAGTGTACGGCAGGAATACAACAAATAATTATATTGAACACGCGCGATACAGCTATAAAAATTAAATATAAAACAATAAGGCCACTTGCAGACAGTGCGACGGACGGTTAAACTAATTTAGCGTAGCTTGGAAGCAGCAGTCGTCTGTGGAAATGTTTTTATTTTCTGGTGAGCGTCTGGTTATGTTGTTAGTGTTTTTCTGTGCCATTTTAAATGGGAGATTATAGTTGGATTATATCATTATTTTATTATCTAGTGTCTCATACTTGGTGCGCCAGTATTTAAATTCCTTGTTTTGGATTTATTGTTTCCTATCAAGCATACAAATATGTTTATTATATTCTGGCAATCTGTGATACATAGGTACACCTCGTTTTTTTTGTCTTTTTTCTGTTATTACCCGACTACGGCGAAGCGAGGAAAGAGTATTGAGTTTAACAGTCTATGTATGAATGTATTTGTATATATGTATGTGGATGTATAGCCATAGCGTCACCCCTATTAGTCCGATTTTAACAAGCCTGGTTTCTTTCGATTCGTCTTTATCGCAAGAGAGTCATAGGCTATTTTTTACCCGACCGCAGTCGGGTTTTAGTTTTTGAACTTATGTTTTGTTTTCAATCGTATCTTCTTGATTACTGATTTCATAATATAATTTATTTGAAGACTACACCTCCAGTGTAGTTCCGTCCATGTAACTATCATAAAAGTTGGTTCATTTTTCTTTTTGGAAATCCATATTAAGTACAATTTTTGGTTCAGTCGTCACCCACTTGACAATACACTGTTCTAACAAATTGTCGTCGTCCCCCCCCCCCCCCCCCCCCATCAGCAGTTTTTTTTAGTTATACTATATTTCCAAACGTTACTTAAAAAGACAATACCTACCATTAAAAAGACAATTTAATCGATTTCTAGTCTTTCTACAAACATTTGAAATAACACAACAAATTACACACGAACACGAGTAACTAAATCCTTTCACATTCTACTAATTAATTAGTAGTCCTAAAGTATTTAACAGTCGTCAAAACAAACGCTGCGACAAATCTCAAGTTTACAAACACCCTTAGTTTAACACGTGATAGTGTCCCGTCTCTTGGAGCGCTTGTTTTACGCTCGCTCTGCTTGGCAGTCGCGAGCGCTTTTTAATGAGCTTTTTACGCTTTTTTGCTTTGGACTTTTAAAAATGAGAAGCTATGAAAAACTATCGGGATCGGAATGGAATAACGAGCTTTTCTTTTGTGTCGCGGATAAATTAAGAAAATAGGAAAGCTGCAAAATGCGGGCAAGTAAGTAAAGAGAAACAGCAAAATATTGCGTCGGAATTGTCAGCTTTGTATTTTGTGCGGTTTAAGTACTGACGATAATTTACGAAGTTATTCAAGGAAATTAAAATAATGAGACTGTTAATGAGATAATATTTTTTAGCATTAAACTAGTGCAATTCAGCGTTCTTCACCTTACAAGAACCTTCTTCTAGGATCTGTTTTGTGGTAACTACAATCTAGCAGTTCTTCAAATAGAGAGTTAGGTATCAATTAGAAGAGTAAGCGGCATTACCACTTGCCATCTGTGCAGATAGAGGTCAAAGGTGAACCAAGAAAAAATGTTTTAAAAAAATAAAGATTCTTATTTCGATTGTTTGTATGTGTGTAAGAGGGTGTGTGAGGGTATGTGTGATTAATTTGAATAATTCTTTTCATTTGAAAGGGTAGAGCTACAGAGTGGTTCCATATAAACCACAAAGTTGGTTTATTAGGGTTTTTAGTAAATCCATTTGTCAGAGGTTATTTTTCTAATGTTTTTTTTAATTATTTATAACCTATAGTTGATAGATTCATAACCTATAGTTGATAGATTCATAACCTATAGTTGATAGATTCAGGCGTTACTTTGCGGAAATCCATATTTAAAATGAACAAAATAAAAATATGTAGATTACTTCCGCCAAAACTGTAAGTCCGACAAATGACACATGGTAAAAAAAACCCTCGTTTAATAAACCCTACCCAAATATTCAAAACCTATTCAAAACTGAATTGTATTTTGATAGAACTATCATTTATTTAACTTGAATATTTTTATTTAACAAATACGGTATTCAATTAAAATTCCCGAAACTCCCTGACAGATATAAACGAGACCTTGCGCGTAGGAGTTTCATAAAATCCTAGGGCTGCCGTTCAAATTGTGCTATTTAAATAATCCTGACAAAACTCCAACTATACACGTACAAGCTTTACACGACAATTTGAGCGTCACACGCCGCTTTAACTCACTTAAGCTTAGCAATAAAGCTGGTGAGGCCTGTATATTATGTAGTTTGATGTTGGCAGTAGATCAAGTACAGAGATCTTCAGAAAAATGTGACTTCAAGCTTTTATAGTGTTAAAGTTTTCGTGAACCTGATACATAATTTATAATATCACTACCGGCTATGACTCACGTGTATACTGTCGAAAACATTGATCTAAGTTTAGAGCGTATCCGACGCTCTTCCTCGGGAGTTCACGCCGCGAGATCCCTACGTGCACCGCTGAGAGCGGAGCGTGAAATGCGGCGGCGGCTGGGAACGAGGACGCTCGGTGCTCTTACTGCGCTGCACCGCCGTCGACGGAGATTGAACTCCTGCTGGCGGTGCCGATGGAACTCCATCGCTATCCATTACATCATCGCCATCGCGGTTGTTTTCGACAATAAACACGTGAGTCATAGCCGGTAGTGATACTATAAATTACGACAAGCTTTCTTGTCAGTTATTCTGTTCTCATTCTCAAGCTCCTTTCGAAGTGTTTGATTTGATGGTGTTTATGTATTTGTATATTCTAATAGGTACCGTTATGCTGACCTCTGAAGTCCCCTTTAATAGTGAGAGAGCTCTAATGATCTTTAATATTACGTACTTTACATTTTACGAAATAACAAAAATCTAATAGTATTCCTAAAATTAACACCCCTCCACTAAAATTGATTGTTTCATTGTGTGAGAGGAAATACTTATTGCAATACTTTATTTGTGTGCGTGCGGCGATTTAACTGTAAACTTGGACTCGTCTGCTTACTTGTCTAGTCCAGGTACTGGCATTGTATTTTGGGGAGCGCGCTTTGCATGGAACGACACGTCCTCTCTGTCGTGCGTTCGCGTCATTTATGCACTAGTTGACCAACAGATCCGGCCATACGGGTGCGTTAGCATCATGGACAACTGCATATTACCAGGGCCCTATTTCATAAAACTATAGTACACAAATGTCAATCGAACCGACAATTGTCAGTCAAACTATCGAAATGTCATAAATTTTTGTTAGATGAAACGCAAGTTTATGAAATAGGGCCCTTGTACTATTATTTATTCTGTGATATTACTCCGTAGGTAGTCTAGACATCTCTTGACGAACGTCGCAAAGAGACCATTTGATTATTGCCATTTTGGCAATAATCAAATGATAGCAGTAGCGCTGATAGCAGTAGTTTGGTAGTACGGAGCGTCCACGGAACTAAGGGTTTTGTACTATTATTTATTCTGTGACTAACGTCAGGAGATGAAACAATGTCAATGTTAGGTCGTTGGGGCGCTTTGAATCAGCACAAATGTACGGCACAGCAGATCCATAGACATCAGTGGTTTGCATTATTAGTTATTCTGTGTCTGAACGACCAATGACGACGACCAATTTGAGTTATTGATTGGGGCTAAATCTACTTTCCATGTGAGAAAACACATTGGAGGGGCTATCAATTTTTTAGAGTGACGACCTCTACGACTCGCGAACCCTCTCGTCGTTTAATTTTGTAAAAAGAGCTGTACGTCACACAATTAAGGATAACTCTTCAATGCGTTACTTTTAGTAGAGTTGGTGTCGATTCGTTATGATGTGCGAACTAATATTTATTCTGTGGTGCGAAAGCCCTAAATCTTGTGGACGTGTGTGAGTGCAGCGCTGTACAAATGCAGAAAAAGTTTTCACCGCTTCTCTCTTCTTCGCAAGAACCGGTCTCCGATGAATGGTTGTCCGAAAAATTGTGTCGCCGCTGATCACTTTATCGAAGGAATTGTTTACCGACAGATTAGTCCGAAAAAACTCCTTTAACAAACAGGTTTCACTTACTTTTTATACAATTTGAACGTTAATTTATACGTCTTCGTGTCTGTTGAATTGAGCGTTCATTTCGTCAGTCGAGTCAGCGTCTAGCGGTTACAACCTGTGGTTACAGGGAAATTAGACAGAGAATCTTGGTTACCACTTGGGTAAAAATAAATGAAAATTGTTTTTGGTATCTTCTGGAGATCTGGCAGGGAAATATTAGATATATAATAATTATAATATTAGAGATGCAATGACTGTGCTAAGGACGTGGTGCACCTACTAGTTGCGAAGGTTGGACGAATGTGGTGCAGGTTTCATTCACAATTTTCTTTTACTTCCAGACCTTAGAATTTAGAGTACCTCTACCTTCCCAACCACTTACACCTTCAAGATTTATCAACAAGCTGTCTCCTCCAGGTAAGTCGAAGGTCTCAATTCAATTTAGCCCCTAATACGGACATTTCAGACCCTAATCTTGTAGGGTACCCCTCATCAAAGACCTTCCAAATATGCGGTTGGGCTGAGGGACCATATTTGAACACGGGGACCCCACGAGGGACTGCATAGTTTTAATATTTATTAAACTTCAGATGTGTAAGATCAAGTTAATTTATATGCTTAGGCATAATTAACTTAGCCTAATTAGAAATTGAGCAAAAGAAAAGTTGTTCTATTTTGTCTAAAAGAACATAAATTAGTGACAAGGGTTGCCGCTTGATGCTTATTATCGGGCGAGCCGACATCTTATTTACCGCTCAATTAATAGCTAAGAAGCTTCTCGATCACATCAGCTTAAAAACATAAAAAAGCGCATCAAAAACGGTGCTGAACCGTTTTTTTTATTTTTGGGAGCTATGATTCTCACCCCTCTTCCCACATTATAGCTATAGCTGACAACCATGTAGATCACATCAGCTTACAATCAGAAAAAAACGCATCAAAATTGGTCCATTCGTTTGAGAGCTACGATCCCGACCGACAGACATATACACATACCCTAAACTTATAACATCCCTCTCTTTTCGCGTTTGAGGGTTAAAAATAAACTGTACGATTAGGGCGGACCACTAGGGTAGGTATATAGTAGTAGGGACACCGAATCTGTCTGCCTAAGATTACGAAATTAACAGAAGTAAAATGAAAGTACAAATCTATTAAAAGTGACCTATCAAACTCACTGACAAATAATTGACCTGTCAAAGATCACCAAGAACAGAGCGAACTCCAGGACAAAAGTTACCTACACAAGCGTTTTGTAAAGTACAGTGATGTTTAATTAAATTTGGCGCCCCGCAGTGATGTTCCCAGGTTATATAGAGCTTTTTGCGAGTCTAGACTAGACCAGTTAGTTGATTGTTTATGGACTAGGTGTGATATGCCAGGATCAAATTATCTGTTGGCTGATTTTTATCAGGTTATGTCCGAATAGATTTGCGTCAGTCGCGACAAAAACTCAACCTAATCAGTTCTGGATGAACAAAGTAAATGGATTTAATTTCAGAAAAAGTTAGTGATTAGTTCGGAGTTTATTTCTAGCTCTGAATGACGCAACATACTAGATCGGAGTTTATTAGGTACTAGTGACTAGCCCCGGCTTCGCACGGGTAAGCGCTCACACCGTGGCATTTTTCTTTTAGCATTGACACACCCATCGTAAATTCTAAAAACAAAAACGCCAGTAAGCATAATTCAAAATCTTTAGCAGCAACGTATCGCCAAAGAGGTTGAACTATGCTTACCTACTATGAGGAACGCTCCTGGTGCTTTATGACACAATAATTATTTTTCGCTTCCATGGCAACGTCATTCCGTCCCATTTTTAAGCAAATTTCTGATACCTTGGGTTACATTGTTGTAATTTACGTAGAGATCACGTATTTGTTGAAAAATTAAATACTTCCCAGTTACTCGCTGATAATGTAGCTTTCTATAGGTGAAAGAATTGTTTAAATCGGTTCAGTATATTCTTATTTTATCCATTACAAACAAACAACCATCAAACCTTTCCTCTTTATAATATTAGTGTAGTTACTAACTCTGAGTGAACTAAACAGATATATTATAACCTCTTTCGACGTAAAACCGACAGATTCTCGTATGTAAGATCAAGTTCACACAAAACTTGTGTCCCACAACGACAAAAACCGAAAACTCTCTTGACAAAATACTTACCTAATATAGCAATAAGATAACGACTTTTGTTACCGTAGAACTGCTTTTAAATAACCGTATTGGGTATTAACTGAAAACGCAATCAAAATCTAATCATCATTGTGCAAAGACTATAATATAATAACATAAGGGCAAAACGTAAGAAAAGGCATTCAACTATCGCACAGGCCCGGGCGGCAATAAAAGGGCCACGTATAGGCCGCGAACTGATATCTATAGAGATGTTGAAATACTGGAAGTGGCAAACAAAACGTTGCACGGGATGGGCATTCATTATACACTGAACGACACATAAACTGCATCGAAGTTCAGGATTACTTTCAAATTAATATTTTTAAAACTTTTACGAAATTTTTAGATTTACATAAATGGAAAAGTAAAGACTATGGAACCGCAGCAAAACAAAAATGATTATAGCCGGGAAAAGAAAATTAACGCGTTTTCTCAGATTTGCGTGTTAAAAAGGGTAAAGTTTTAAATTGATTGTAATTGGGCTTTTTTTTCATTTGCTAGTTGAATTATTGTTACAAATATAATTGTTAGGTAGTCTTTTTAACTTCACAACAGTTTCGGTACAATAATAGTGTAGGCACGAACAATAAGAAGGAGGCTAAAATAAGGGGCTATCACGCTTTTTAGACCAACAAATGGTCCAAAATTGTCTGCAGCTCACAGATAAGTTCGCTTAAGATTTGCGCGACGCGGGGAGAGATATGCTCAAAGTTGCATTGAGGAGCGTGTTCTTTTTGGAGGCGGTTCGTGTGTGGTCTGGGTGGCATATCGATGAACGGGCGGAAGGAACTTGTGTTCATTAACAGGGTTCGTCAAAACAGTAACAGAGAGGGTTTGACGGCACATCGCTATATAACAGAGATTTCAGAAGATCACGTGGTAACTTACATGGGATTCATAGGCGAAAATTTTACTCTAATGCAAGATAATGCCCCACCTCACGCCACTGCACAAGTTCGACAATATTGCGAAGAGGTTGGGATACCATGTACCATGAATTAGACAGCAGCCCGGACTTTAATCCGATTGAGCACGTTTGGGACAATTTAAAACGAGCTGTATATGCGAGAAATCCTGTGCCCACGACAGTGTCAGCATTAAGAATAACAATTTCACAAGAATGGGACAATATTCAATATTCAAAGCACCATCCTTTTATGGTTGAAATACCTCGCACAAGAACGAAGCGTTACTCTTCTTCATTTATAATAAGAACTTCTAAGGAGTGGAATACCCTGCCCTGGTCAGTGTTTCCGGTAAAATATAACCCTGGTGTGTTTCAGTCAAGAGTGAATAGGTATCTACTAGGCAAACGTGCTACAACTTCGACCACATCATCGCTTTCCATCAGGTGAGATCGTGGTCAAACGATTGCCTAGAGAGTAAAAAAAAACCTCAAGACTGTTTCATAAACCTATACATAAACCGATTAACTTAAAAAAATATGGTCGTTTCCATTAAACAAACTTAATGTTAAGGATATGATACTACGCTGTTTCAAAGTTAACGAACCAACCTATATTCAATTTAAATTTGTATGAAAAGTTTGCATACTTGGTTAAAATATTTATTTCATAGTCGTCTTGTACTTTGATGCAGTTTATGTGTCCGTCAGTGTACCTATACGCTTGACTCGCCCCGGCTTTGCACGGGTAGCTAAGGGCTTCTCTTTATTTGTACACGATTCTACCCGTGTTTTGATTAACTAATTTGAACAAAAACTGGTTATTGTGACTTAACTGTAATTGTTAGACATAACCTCGCGGTCTTTTTTGTGGGTAATGATGAGTACTATAAACACATAGTATACAATTATACATATAAATTATACATTATTTCATATCTCATCAATAATTAGATATCCAAAACTTTTAGTGTTCGAGCGCCAGTTCTAGGAGATTTAAGGGTTTGTTCACACCGAGGCTGTTATTAAAAAGAGCCCAGAACAATCTGAGCCGGGCTCGGCGCGCTCATTCCGCGCCGTGTCCAATTACTAGCACAGCTCGAGCTAGTGTGTACACACCTTATTATGGTGAGCTGGTTTTTGTGCGCTTATGGTTTTGAGAGGTGTGGTTTAGGCATAGAATAAATCATAGTTGGTAGGGTTAGAACGGCTTTGTGCCAATATTGTGAAAGTGTGAGGATTTTCGCACTAGTGGCGGTTCCTGGGGTAAAAGCGGGGATTGGAGGAAGCCACTACTTTCGGAATTATAGCTGCCCTGCGTGAGTATTTTTTTAATCGGCTTCCAGAAGGTTGAGTTTCCCGAATGTTTTTTAAGTATAACATTTTCACTCATATCTCCGGGATTTCTGATCGGATTTAGATATATCTTAATTGAATATATCATAACTTTCAGTGAGATCCCATACAAAAAAACATTAAAATTAGTTAAGTAGTTATCTAGTAAGTTCATTTGAAATCCTTTGTTTTCACGTGAAACCTCTTTAAAATCACACTGAAACATACCAGGACTAAAAAGTGAATTGTAACGAGAAGGTCTACATCGTCTCAGTTTTGTAACTCTGTAACTACAAGCTCCAGAGGTCAAATTTTGGTGTAACTTTTTAGCTTATATAGTTAGCGGTGATGTAATATTTAATTTTTGGCAAAAGACAAACAGAGAACGAATAGAGCAAAATCAGCAAAGTTTTATTTTTTATTACTACTACTACTACTACGACTAGGAAATCGTTTAACCACGATCTCACCTGATGTAAAGCGATGATGTGGTCGAAGGTGTAGCACGCTTGCCTAGTAGATACCTATTCACTCTTGATTTGAACACACCGGGGTTATAATTTACCGGAAACACTGACGAGGGCAAAGCATTCCACTCCTTTGCAGTTCTTATATTAAATGAAGAAGCGTAACGCTTCGTTCTTATGCGAGGTATTTCAACCAAGAAAGGGTGGCGCTTTGCTGATCGTCTAGTCGTACGGTGATGGGGGAATCAGGTTGTGCAGTTCTTGTGCACACTCTCCATAGTGCAATCTGTAGAATACCGCCAGGCTTGCTAAAGTGAATGTTTTGTGATCTTTACTTCTGTTTGTACGTAGCGTAGACGTTTCACGACAAACAAACGGCGCGCCCCGATATAGGCCCATCTAGTTTTTTTTGTTCATACATTTATTCTATGCTAGATGCGACCTGCGACTCGAATTCCTGTAAAAAGCACAAATGAACCCCTACTTGTACTATTATTTATTCTGTGGTTCCGAGGTTAAAAAGTATCCTATCCTACGTGCTTCCTCGTGTTTTCCTTGTTAAATTACATCACAATCATTTCAGACAAACAGACAGAGAAACACGAGTTACATTCTCGCTCGTAATATTAGTGTGACAAGCTGCTCCTTGCGGCTTTTCACGCGTGGATACTATTCCGAGATAAAAAGTAAGAAAAGCCTATGTCCGTCCTATATTCCCTTGTCCCTTAATCAATTCAATTCAACATATTTATTTCAATTAGGAACAATCAATTAATAGTCTTTTGAATAGTCATATCAACACTGTTGGAACAATATTTACAAGTTAATAATAATATGAAAATAAAAAATTACAACTTAAAAACAAATATCGCAACAAAGTAAAATGACAGATAAATACAATTAATAAAATTGTAAGTAAATGTTATTCGTCAAAATTAATAAATTAACACAATTTTTTTAAGAAGTTATTAATGAATAATTTGCTTTCTACAAGTTGAAAGCCTTTCTTTATAAATTAGTCTCACAATCTGTTATTATGTTATAAAAATTTAACACAATTTCCACGAAAGGTTTTGTTAACTTTTGCCAACCTAGTCGCAGGAAGCATAAGTTTTACTCAGTTTCTAGTAAAATAACTATGGTTACGGCAATTATGGGAGATCCCCAATTAGAAAGTCGCAGCTCCTTCACCTGCACAAATATTCGTTATGCACCTGAGAGATCCCTGGATTCCCGGGATCCTCTGGGATCATTTCATTAGGCATTGATTTGAATATCAAAAGAATACATTTTCTATCCCGGAGTCGGGATCCGAATTAATTATGTATACCGGTTTTATTATTGTGTCGAAAGGGATAAATTTTTTGATTCAATATTTTTTGCGGTAGGAATTATGTAAAATATTTTATTAATTTGGGCGCAAATCAGCAATAAAATATAAATCTAATAAGCTTGTAATTGTGAGGACAAACAGACCCAAAGAGAGGGGAACCCAAAAAAAACTGTGCTAAAACGATTCTAGATGTAATTTCAAGTTCTACTGGTGAAAAACTTAAATACGATTACATAACTCACAAGATAAATTAAAAAAGAATAGCTCGGTAATTAACTTATAACTTAGGCTCCTATCAGCACTTGTCTATCAGGTTATTTTTAATGCCATTACCTTCTAGGGTGTGATCAACATCATCGCGATACAATATCTTCATCGAAGTGAACTTCAATCATATAATTTTCTGATTCCTAGCTCCACATTACTATTTACGATGTCCATATTGTTTCCGACACGAAAACCCATTCTGTATCTCTATCCTGTCACAGACAATCATCCCACGATTATGGTATACGTGATTTTACTTCATAACTTTAGGCATTAATTCGTATTGACCCGTCTGCCCGTGAATTCCCTACTCTATGACGCGGAGAATAAGGTTGACGTCAAAGAGCAGAAAATCGAAGAAGGGATAGTTTTACCAATCGAAGGTTTTATGATGCTCCGTAAATATCGAATTAATCGTCATTTTGTAGGTTGTTATGCGACTAATAAATTTTTAATGCACGGTTAGGGTTACTGGAGTGTTATGTTACTAGTTATTTCTATTATTCGAAGGTATTCGATTAGTTTATCTCGTGATCTCGATTAATGCGGTCGTTGGAATGTGAATATGGAATTTGAATGTTTTTCTATTAAATTCACATTTCGCCTATATCTTTTTGATTAGTATGTTGGCGTAATTGAATCCTTGGGCGAGTACCTAGCTATCTCTTCGTTAGAGAAAACAAGGGGTAGTCCTACTCAATGTCTTCTACTCGTATTTACTACTTTGTAGTTTACAAATAGGTCTAGGACTGCAACAGAAAATCTTATCTTATTACTCGACTCTGGCAAACCAAGGGAAGGGTAATGAGTTTAACAGTCTATGTATATATGGGGATGTTCCTCTATAGCGTCGCCCCTATTGGTCCGATTTTGATTTTGACAAGCGAGGTATCAATCGATTCGTCTTTATTTATAGAGTGTGATAGGATTTTTTTCTTAGCACCTTTAAACAGTTCATTTATATTAAATTTATACTCTTTTAGGCGTAAACTCAGGCAATATTTAATTGATGAGCAGAGGCAGCATGGCAATATTAATATAGACATATCGTTTTTTGTGATATATATACTTATTATTATTATTATTATTATTATTTTTCCTTGAAATTCATTTCTTCTCACTTATTAGTTGCACGTAATAGTAGAGGTTATTTCGCTGCTACCCACGTGCGTGGTATTCTTAATAGTCAGCGGTTACTCTTACGCAATTTTGACGACACTTTCTTCGTCTGTTATTTGACACCATTCAGAGACTACATTATTTTATTCCTTTGTCGTTGCTATATTTTATATATACTTTTTTATTTATTTATTTATCTATGTTTATTTAAATTACTTATATGTAATTATTATTATTATTATATATATATAAATGTATTCATATTTAATTTCATTTTTTATACTCTTATGTTTATTTTTTCCGCTCCCTCTGGGCTTTAGCTGAATACCAGCGCTGCGTGCCTTCGGCAAACAGCCTAATACTGAGTTAAGGCCCATTCATCACCACTTTAGCTGAATACCAGCGCTGCGTGCCTTCGGCAAACAGCCTAATGCTGAGTTAAGGCCCATTCATCACCACTTTAGCTGAAAACCAGCGCTGCGTGCCTTCGGCAAACAGCCTAATGCTGAGTTAAGGCCCATTCATCACCACTTTAGCTGAAAACCAGCGCTGCGTGCCTTCGGCAAACAGCCTAATGCTGAGTTAAGGCCCATTCATCACCACTTTAGCTGAAAACCAGCGCTGCGTGCCTTCGGCAAACAGCCTAATGCTGAGTTAAGGCCCATTCATCACCACTTTAGCTGAATACCAGCGCTGCGTGCCTTCGGCAAACAGCCTAATGCTGAGTTAAGGCCCATTCATCACCACTTTAGCTGAAAACCAGCGCTGCGTGCCTTCGGCAAACAGCCTAATGCTGAGTTAAGGCCCATTCATCACCACTTTAATTATCTACTTTTACCTTTTCTTTGTTTTCCTTTTCTATTGTTCCTACTAAATTTTTCTAATTATTTGTATCTTTTATTTTTGTGTGTGTTGTTTAAATGTATTTTCTTTCTTTCTTTCTTTCTTTAATGCGGTACCTAACTATAAATAAATGTTCTTTACTTCCATCTTTCTAAATAGTCTTGTACTTAGTCCCTATTCCAAGCGCGTCTCTCCGTTAGTGCAAAACTAAAATTTTTGGGGACACCGGGATCCCGGGATTTTGGCCAAGTCATCCGTTAATGGACATAGGATATTAGTGATCCCGACGGCGACTTAAAGAGGTTTATATTTAGAAAGTGTATCGGGTAATCGTGAAGACGGACGGTAAAAAATTTGATTGTAAGTGATTGATATTAGCGAGGAAGTTTTGCCTTTTGATAAAACTCGAGTCTAATGTTACAACTAAAATATGCGTTTGCTTGCTATTTTCTTATCATAAAGGGTACCCTAAAATATGACAATGTTATAAAAAAAAAACGGGCGAAAAGTGAGGGTAATTTTGTAGGGATGTGATTCTAGATAATCTTCGACTCGAAATTATGTCTATATCCCGGGAATTGGGGCCCTTGTCGATTACTGTTCGAAATTGTTCAACTCTCAACTACAAATTCTATTAGGTACTGTTAATAGTGAGAAAAACGCATTGAGTAAGTATAATAATTTCGATCTGGGAGTCCTAGTTACAGGTCAGACAGTACTATGACTACGTATGTAAGTATGTGTTAACTTTACATACATTTATCAACATCATCCTGAACCTTTCTTTCCCCAACGATTAACGGTTCGACCAAGACGATTTAAAAAAAAGACAGAGTCCACACCGCCAAATCGAAAGTGAAGTACCCAAGATATGCCGACCCACTGGTACACACAAGCTTCACGCACACACTTTTACCGTGTTATGCCGATCAGCCGCAACATCGCAGTATGATCTCGACCTTGTTAGTCGTGTTAATTCTGTGCTTGGTTGTGTAGAACCCGTATTTTTTTAAACTTTCTTGGGTTCTACAAGCTATGTGGCCAGCCCAAAGCCACATCAGTTTTCTGAATTTAGATTCGCTTTCATTTATGATTAACTAAATTCACCAATCCTTTTGACTCGCGTATTTGCACTTGAATCTTGCACACTCTAATAACTATAAAATCCTAACAACCCCTTAATGTATGTTACATTAGAGAGACATTAGGGATGTCTCAGCAAAAGACTATTACTTAATCTGTGGCTCAGGTAATATCTCACAACCAGCGCTCGAGGACCCATTCAGGGTGTAGAGTTGTGGGGACAAGTTACGATGTCAGGGGTCAGGGTTGACTGGTTTGGGAACAGATGAGGTTTGAAAATGTAGATGAGAGGCTACGGGTGGAAACGCTGCGATTTTTATAAGATTTTTGAGTTGAAAAGACCAGTCCCTATTATGGGGGATGTAATAGGGTGATGGACTAAAGACCTGGTGAAGAGAGCGGAGGACAACAGAGAGCAACCGATCAGATCACCACCAAATCGAAAGTAAAGCACCCAAGATGTTGCCCAGCAATCGATAAAAGCTATTTGACGGCTGAACGAATTTTGAAGATATGTAGTATATGAAATAACACGTATGGGATACCTACATCTATGGCAATAAATTAATTTAAATAAGGGAAGTCAAAGCTTTGGCCGAAGATAGTGAACGCTGGTAATTACTCCACCGACATGTTCTGGGCTCTTAAATAACAAGAAGACTATTTAGGTACTACTAGACAAGAAGGTTTAAAAAAGACGGAGTCTACATTGACTTAAAAACTCTTAATCCGGTGACTCACCGGATACCAAGCACCCCCATTTTTAAGTCAAACCCTAAGCTATACAATAGTGAAAACCGCATCGCAATCGGTCTAGTAGTTTTCACGTCATTCGCGAACAAATGACGTAAAAACTAATAGACGAAACTTGGTATAAAGAATAAACGTTTTTTTTGAATTTTTTAGTCGTCGGGGATTTTTGACTTCCGCCGAAACGGGGCAAAAATGGGGCAAAAAATTATGAAGATCTGATGAGGATCTTCGGCGTGATGATCAGAATAACTCTTCAAAATGGAGTAAACTTTTCACTTTTAGGTTTCTGCCAGCGGAATCAGCCCTTTACCCTACACACTAGGTCGGGATTGATGGAGCACCTTGGTTATTAATGTTAGTTGTGCAATAAGGTAACTAGATGGCGCTACTGTGCACAGCTAGATTGTTTGCAAAAAAGTTTGTACGCGCGAGGTCTACAGCTCACAGAGCCACTAGTCTTAGATGTTTTGCAATTTTGGATTTGTGAACTAAATAGTCACAGTAATTTTAATAAAATACGATGTATACCAAAAATATGTATACATGTAGGTATTGTATAGGAAAATATTATAAACTACTTATCAATAAAATATAAACACTTGCGGATTCCGTACTCCGTAACTAAGTTTAATTATGTAACTCGTAAAAAATATATCCCCTTGTATTGTCTCGAATGTTTCCCTATGTTTCCGTAACACCTCATCGAGCAACCCTATCCAACATTGGCGCTTATTCCAAGCATTTTACCTTCAATAAAGCTTACGGCATCTCAGGACAATCCCTATACGTTCGAGCGTCTTCGGAACACTTCGTGTTTGTCCGTAAATTTCACATCAAGTGAATAGAGGTTTGAATGGAGGTCTTTATCAAAGAGTATACAAATATGTAAACATAATTTTTAGCCTTTATGACTTTTTCTTAAGGTGCCAGGTACAAACGACGCGTGATAACGCGAGCCGAGCCCAGCTGCGCCGTCCGTGTAGGCTCGGCTCGTTTTAATCCGGATGCGAGCCTATTGTGTTACACGGCTCAATAGCACGACGCGTGCTAGCCGAGCCGAGCCAGGCATGAAAAGGTGCGCGCCTTTTCATGCGACGCGCCACGATACGAGCCCGGCTCGGCTCGCGATATCACGCGTCTTTTATCTGCTCCTTTAGCTTGCTGCTCTGCTTAGATTTGCTCATGTCGAAATTATTATTTCAAAATTAATGTAAAAAATTAAGACGACTGAGCCCAACGCGACCAAATGAGCAACTTAGAATTTGGTGATTCATACCATTTTTTGATTATTTACTATGTTTAGAATGATACTAAGTAATAAATACTTCTTGCTTAACAACGGCAACTTTTTTAACTTCTTTCTTGACGGCCGGTTGGTCTAGAGACCCTAGGAACGAAACCAAACGGTCGCGGGTTCGAATCCTGCAAGGTGCAATCATTTGTGTGATAAGCAGAAATGTTTGTTTCCGAGTCATGGATGTGATTTTCGTATCTATGTATGTTTATCCGTTATCTAGTGCCCATATTACAAAGTATCCCAGTTTGGGGCTAGGTAATTGGTGTGGAATTGTCCCGAATATATTTATTTATTATTTATTAACATCTTCTTAGAAGTTTTTATTTATCTCGACTAAATTTAATGTGAAGTAAAACTATTAAACTGCACTTAAGGGAGTGCTTAGACAGTCCGGTCTGGCTTAGAGGGGATCGTTAGTGCATATTGCTAGCTAGGTATTTTAGCTAACAGCTTCTGCGGTCGTTAGGACCAGGTATTGTCTTGAAGGCTGCCTCAATCACTGTCAGTTTCGGTTCTGGATTATCTATATTGTACGTGAAATACTGCTGGTTCCTGGAATTCAAAGAAACTGACTGGTCACTGAACTGACTGGTTTGCTGCAAAAGCGACTGGCATGAAGTGAACTAATTCTAAATCAAATGCTACCTTTGACAAGTATTTAAATGATATAACTAACTTAAACAAAACGAATTGAGATAGTTGATGAGACTCAGGTAGTTGATGAGACTCAGGTAGTTGATGAGACTCAGGTAGTTGATGAGACTCAGGTAGTTGATGAGACTCAGGCGTCGCTTTGGGGAAAAAAATATTTATCTTACTTCCACCAAACTAAGTCTAAGTCAGACCAAAGTTTTTTATTTTTTAAAACGAGTGTGCATAAGAAAGCGGCTGCGTATGTGTGAGTGGATACCTAATTTGTGGTGTTTTGTACTTGATACACAATTTTACACAATTTCATCACAAAAGACTGCATTGTTTTTGTTTTTCGTGAGAACTTGACAGAATAAAACCGAGATCTTGCTGCGGTGTGGCGGCCGATCGGCATAGCATAGTGTAAGTGTGTGCGTGAGGCTTGTGCGTACGAGCGGATCGGAATATCTTGGGTGCTTCACTCTCGATTTGGCGTTGTGAACTCCGTCTTTTTTACCCGACTACGGCAAAGCAAAACGGAGGGTTATAATTTTAACCGGTAATTATGTATGTGTCTGTATGTTCATCTGTTCCCTCATAACTTCTAAACTACGCATCATAATTTGACAAATGAAGTATCATCGTTGGAAGCGTCTTCATCGTCCGCTGGTTAATGTGACGTCACATTAAATTGAATACAGCGCAGCTCTAGAGGACATAAAGACATGAACATATTTTTTCTTTTTTGCCTTATTTGGTATCAAATGAAAGGGCTTTATTAGCACATTTCTAAAATATACACATTATAACCCCAAACTAATTTAAATAAAACATAAGTTCAACAACTAAAACCCGACTACGGTCTTATGTGGACTAAAAAGTCACTAACCAGAAATTTAAAACTTTAGAACCATAGGAGTGCGATATAAATTGATCAGTATTTAACCAAGTAGGTAAAGTGCACCCGGATCTAAAGTTTTAAATTTCTAAAACGTTTGAATATTCTTGTTTGTGACTTTTTAGTACACTAAGGCCGTAGTCGGGTTTTAGTTTTTGAACTTACATTTTATTAAAACACACTTGACTTCAACAAGCTGAGTTTATTTTTCTACGTAATTATTGGGCATAGGTTTGTCTCAGGGTGACGAGGCAGTGCAGTGCAACATTTTGTGAACAGTGTACTGGGTGGCACTACACTGCAAATTCACACCCGATACCAAAGCCCGGCACTAGAAATCCCTGTGTCGCGGGGTGTTTGTTTGTGTGTGTATGATCACATATAAAAACACCACAAACATCCAAGACCTGTGAAAAATACATTGAAGCTAATCACACAAGTGTTTTTCCCGGACAGGATGCGAATCTGGGACTGCTGGGACACCAAAGCTTAGAGAGTACAAGTATTTGTACTATTATTTATTCTGTGGTACGAGCAACGTCGCCAGTGTTGTACACAAATTAAATTTAAAAAAATAACAAAGGATTTTAGTCTAGACTAGACGTTTAGCACAACAAAATATTAATTGGGTAGTGTATTAATAGTCTACCTACTATATTAATAGTCTGCTATATTTTATCCCTAAACAAAACAAAATATTCCAAAAATAAACAAATTCAATTACATCGGAGGCTTATTTAATAACAGTTTAATATTAAACGTTAAAACGAAAACAATTAAGGTATTTTAGAAATAAGCACTGTTTGGGGAACCCGGCCACAATAATGGCTGTCAACCACGCTATACAGGAAGCATTTAATAATGAATTGCGGTTACTATCAGTTTTAGACGAACTCGCACAAAATATTCTAAATTATGTTTAATTTTTAATAAAAAAATATCTAATATATATAATATCGACATCGGACACTTTGCATGCATTTATGAATGTGTAAATCTTTTATAAGGAGAAATACAACAATTGGCAACAATTTCTTTTTTTTGTCGTTTTGTATGACGAAAGTATGTCTTGAAAGTGTTGAAGGATAAAATAACATTTCTACTTACCAGTATAAAGCCTAATGTGTGCAGGAAAAAACTATATTGCTTACCTGAAAGAAAATAAAACGTAAATTAATACTTAATCAATTTACATCTTCAAGTTAAATAAACTATTAATTAGTAGCTGTACTCGCAGCTTTGCCCGCGTGGTTATGATACTGGGATATTAGGATCCCATGTGTCCTGTGTTCCAGAATCAAAAGTACCAATCAAACTTCGTTCAGACCACAGAATAAATAATAGTACAAGTACAGAAGGATAACTGAGTAGAGTCATTTAAATACATAGCAACTCTCGCTACAACGCAATAAAGTGCAATTTAACTCGCACAGCACTGCGAGCTTTCAATTTTATTTATCTAGAAGGCGCTCACCCATTGCGTGCAGGCTAGAATGTACCGTATCACAACGCGCGAGAGCTTCCATTGCTCTAATCGTTTCAGAATCGCTCTGTCACTTTTACACTCGGTAGGGTTGTATCAAGATATGACTAGGTACTTGTACTAGTAATTATTCTGTGATATAATATGACTTAGATATTGTAACCGAATAAACAATTATGTAATAATGTATTATTTTATTACTTATTGTTATAAATGTTGATAGTTCTATTAACTACATATAATGACATTATTATCAGAATAGACCTAGTACCTCATTATTTGATTATATCATAATAGGTTACACTTTGATGAATAAAAGGTGCCTGTCTGTCTTCGATGCTTAATAATGAATGAAAAAGAAATGGCTACATACATAATAAAATGTCGGTATAGGTATTTTACGAGATTTGTCAGACCGAATGCTATGTAGTACCTTCTAGGTTTCTCCTTGGTATTCTTAATTAAGAAAAGAAAAATCTGACAAAAACTTTACTAAGTAGGTACTTTATCGCTAAGCACAAGTCGCGCGACTCATCGAGCACACGCTTGACACTCTACTAATACGGCCCCGAAGTTTAGGTATAATATTTGTACTTGTTGCGGAGTGCGACCGCCCTGTTCAGACTTCAAATGTTTTTTTTATCGATTGCTCGGCATCTGCTCATCGGATTGAGTTACAAAGTACATACACCTGTTTTTGAGTCAAACCCTATGCTATCCAAAAGTGAAAACCGCATCGCAATCGGTCCAGTAGTTTTTAAGTTATGCGCGAACAAACAAACAGATATACAGACAGGCAGACACCATTTAAAAAAATGTTATGCAGTAGGTTATTTTAAGTCACCTAGACCATCTTTTTAAATTATCTTCATTGTACAGAATTTTTGTTACCTACTGCTTTACTATAAGTATATAGATAGATTATTAATGTAACAACTGTCTGAATTTTACCACAATTCCCTAAAATATTTATGACATCTTCATTTTCAGATCATTTGAACATAATCAAATTAATGTTATTAAACCTTAAAAATCTGACAATCCTAATCAGGTTAAGAGTTCTACAGTTTAAAACTGGACCATTTTAAAATATCTATTCCACGACACAAGTTTTGTGATAGTATGAGGCAGTGTGACGTCATTACAAGCACAAGCAAGCGATCTAAAGCGAATATTTAAAGGAAAATAATAAAATATGTACATACTTATATCGCGATTTTTGCATAAATCAATTGTTATGAAAATACAGTGTTATAAATATGTCTACCTCCAATTTAAATTTAAATTTGACACACTCCTAATAACAAGTCAACGCTTAACTCGTACTATTATTCATTCTGTAGCTTAAGTATGCTTAAGCACAGAATAAATAATAGTGGCTAAATGATATCGCAGTTGAGTAGTCAACTTAATACTCAAGTGCGATATCAAATAGGCCCTAATTGAGATCGATAACATCTTGGCATGTCATTGGACTAGTTCAGACCCTTTGAAATTTAAATCCGAACTCGTGCAGCGAAACTTTAAAATAAGGGTTTGGTCATATTAGTTAAAACCAGCATTGAAATCGGTTGATCCGTTTGAGAGTGACAGATGCAGAAAAACCAATGCTTCAAACTTATAAAACCAGCGCTTCAAACTTATAAAACCAACGCTTCAAACTCATAAAACCAATGCATCAAACTTATAAAACAAATGCTTCAAACTTATAAAACCAATGCATCAAATTTATAAAACCAGCGCTTCAAACTTATAAAACCAATGCTTGAAACTCATAAAACCAATGCTTCAAACTCATAAAACCAATGCTTCAAACTCATAAAACCAATGCTTCAATTCAAACTTATAAAACACCCTTCTTTAAAATGCGCGGGGGATGAAAACAGAATGATAATGATAAAACGGTATAAAAATTCGCTATGTAGCTGGTCTTTAAATTGGGTTCAGTCAGCTCATGCGTATTTTTTATGAGCAAAAAGCACGATTTATTTAAGAAAAATGAAAACTAAATTATTTTATTTTGTAAAAAAATGAAAACTAAATTACTTTATTTTGTAATATTTTTACAAAATTATTTCTTAGTACAGACATAATTTACTCTATCTACAAAGCAGTTTAGGTTAAAGTTAAATTACTTATTAGTATAAAACTAGATTCCAATTTTATGAGGCATTACTATAAAGTCATCATCATTATTAAAAAAAAGTCGTCTATCAACAAGTCATCTATCGGAAATCATCAAGTTTACGACGAATTTGCGAATGTGGACAATTTCACTTTCAGGCCAGGTTCATACTCGTCTAGATACTTTAAAAAAAAACTTGTAACTGGTAATCGCTGATCGCTGCCGCTTATTGTTACAAACCCTATCTTAAGTTTTCTAGTCCCCAGTATTTTTGTATCTCTGCATTAACATATTTCCGATCACTGTCTATTTAGGTAGGTACTCCGTTTGAGATACGCTACCGCTTAAAAGAGCAAACGCTACCTTACCCGCTACGCCAGTTATCTATGACCCCGGGTTACAATTTGCATGTGGCTTTGTATCCCAGTTCCATATTTTTTCATACATTTTTGAATATTTTTGCTCTGTTTTCTTCTCTAGTAGATAAAGTCTAGGTTTTTGTCGGTAGTCAATTTTAACCAGTTTAAAGCCAGCTTGTTTTTTTTTCAGCAAAATAAGAATTACTGGGCATAAAATTAAATGTGATAAAATTAAATGTGACTTTAAACCTGTCTCAGGGTGACGAGGGTAGTGCTGTGCCGCGCAGGACATTGCAATTCAAAGTGCTGGGTGGCACTGCAGTTGTTATGCGCAACCCTATCGTTATGCGTTTACCATCAGGCGGACGACCTGCTTGTCTTGTCACTTAGTTATACATAAAATATATGTTTTAAAACGACGGTAAACAATTAAATGGGCACATGTAAATAACTTATTTTATTATACCTACATTTAAGCATAGAATAAATAATAGTATTACGGGTACCTAGGTGGTACAATACTTACCACAGAATCAATGGCTATGACACACGGACGGACGGAAACTATAAGGGTTCCTTGTTTGACTACAGACAGAACCCTAAGAGAGGGCATTTAACATATTTTTTCCATATGCATTATACTTAATTATTGTCGTATATTATTTACACTTATATTATAAAGAGAAAAGATTTGATTTTTGTATATTTGTATGTGTGTATGTTTGTATTGGATAAACTCAAAAAATACTTATTTCACATAAAGCAAGCTACCTATCAGCGAGTAACATGGATGGAATTTTATTTCAAAAAATTAGAGGTTCCTACGAAAATTGCAATAATGTAACCCAAGACAGAATAAATGATAGTACAAGTACCCAAGGTGTCACAGGTTTGCCTATAAAGTCATTATTTGGCGTGCGCTGCGAAAACTATTGATAATACATAAAATACCCTCTACATAAAATACGACTAGACGATCGGCAAAGCGCCATCATATTGTTGTTGAAATACCTCGCACAAGAACAAAGCGTTACGCTTCTTCATTTATTATAAGAACTTATAATGAGTGGAATGCCCTGCCCTCGTCAGTGTTTCCGGTAAATTATAACCCCGGTGTGTTCAAGTCAAGAGTGAATAGGTATCTACTAGGCAAGCGTGCTACACCTTCGACCACATCATCGCTTTCCATCAGGTGAGATCGTGGTCAAACGTCAGCCTAGACCGCAAAAAAATATATAAAAAATGTACTAGGTGCGTGTTTATATTGCTCATCATTACCCACAAAAATGTCCACGAGGCCACAGAATAAATAAGGCTTATTATGTCTAACTATTATAGTTAAGTCACAATAACCGTTTTTCGTTCAAATTTGCCAATCATGGTAGAATCGAACGATGACGACATTCGTATCATGATATTAATCCTTATCCAACTAAATTATATGTAGTTTCATAACCAAGGCTGATTACGAAAAATTCCTCTTTAAATTATTCGAATCGGACCTTTAATTTAGAAGTTACGATAGGTATAAAAAATGCTAAAAGAAAAATGCCGTGTGAGTGCGAAGCCGGGGCGAGTCGCTAGTTTCTAATAAAAACAAGAAAGAAAACCCGCCCGCCCCGCCAAAGCCACGCTGAACCAGTTTCCGCTAACTACAGATTACATTTTACTACGTTTATGGTAGGGGTTTTAATTATATTATATCAGAATAAAATAATAGGTTATATTTTCATACATTACGCATATTTATTTGCCCGCCCGCGGCAGTTATGCCCCTCGCATTTCCCTCCGCTGTGCGCTGCGTCAATGGTGGTCAAGGTCAATGACTTTGCCTCGTCCCGCGCTCTTCTACCCGCCCGCGCCGCGCGCCCCTCATCCATCCAGTACGCACATAACTTGAAAGGAGACTGTACGTCCATTCGTCGAAAACACAACATAATATGTGAGTAATTTGATGTTTTCTTGAAAATTGTTTAGTATTTTATGTTGCTGCATTATTTTTAGGGATAATATTCGTTTAGTAAGTTATTTAAGATGTAAATTGGGTATATTTTTCTTCATTGAAACTTGAACGTTGTCATGTCGACCGCTCGTGCTTATAATACTCTGTGGCCTTTGTCCCGCGCGCACCCGCCTCACTGATTAAATAATAGTTACTTACGTGGTTGGCTGGATGCACACTGCATTACCTATCACTTTTCTTTCCGACAGTACTTTTATCGACCGCGACCTAGTGGCATTAATTCGACGCACTCGATCCTGCGGTAATATACAAAATTGAGGAAGACTATGTAATGTAATAATATTTAGTTTATTACCTATTTTTTAAACTTTAATGAACTGGAGTATGACTTCAACTCGAGAAAGTTTAAACACACAACAAGTATCAGGCCTATTTGAGCACGGATCAGGTCACGAAAAGACTAAGTCAAAATGTCCCAAATCATATATTGTTGGTGGAGGTTGTTTTTTATGCGGGCAGTACTGCTGACTGTTTTTAAATATTTTTCTTAATGCATAATACCGCTATGTGCCTTTGATCAATTCTGTTACTATTTCGCATACGTAGCATCGCAAAGAATAAGAAGGATAAGTATACTGTATGAAAATCTATTTAAAACTCCAAATACTCCATTAAATCAAAAAATATTTTTTAGTTAATGACACCTACTGTAGGACTGTTTAAAACTCAACTTGTTCCTTATTCTTTGATTTATTATAAGATTAAATATATATTTTTCCAGAAAACCATGCAGACTCCAGCGGAAGAAGTCAGGAAACAAGATATAGGCTTTAAAATGGGAACTGCCCGCTCCATTCTCTTGTCTTGCAAATATCAATGGAGGAATCTGCAAGAAAAACCCAAAAATCAGGAAGAATTAGAAGCCTTAATAGGGAACATCCACAACAAACAAACCCTAAGGATCTGCTACTTTTCCATAAAATACAATAGAACATTTGAGCAATTCTTAAACAAACCCAATCACGTCTGTAAGATTCAATACGAATGGTTCAGGGACACATTGCACAAATTATACACAAGACACCAAATAGTTCCCACAGAAGAAAAAATATTAACCTACTGTGACCCCGATGCCGAATACACATTGACTGACGTTCATGAGGACTTGATTGAAAATGGATTTGTTTTTAAAAAGCTGATTAACACAAAAAAAGCTTTGATAGTGGAAAATCCTCGGAAAGTATACAAGAGAATGATATACCTGAATAAGGTCAGAAATGTTAGGCTGCTGGAGAGGATTTTTGTATATATTATACTTAAGGAAGAGTTTTCGATTATTGTCTCGCCTCAACCTGCTATTCTGTTTGAATCCTACATGCAAAGCGGTGAAGACAGATCAAGTAAATTATTTCAGTTTATAGAAAGCGTGTTGCCGTCTTTTCCGCAGTCATCCGTGGTCGTTTTAGATTTTTTCGACTCCAAAGATGAATTCAGATCAAACTCGATGCCGAATCAGTTTTCTTCAAAGCAGCAGATGAGACAATGGCTGTATCAACACAACATGCATTACGAGGCTAAGGCTCATACAGCAGAACTGTATTCTCTTATTCAGAAATTTAGCAACAAGTTCAAAGAGACGTGTAAAATCCGCGATTTGTTAGAAAGCCATGGTTTTGATGTCTTACAAGTCCCGACAGAGTTGCCGTCATTGAGCTACTTCAACCCAGTCTTCGAACAGATCAAAGACTTAGCATATATGTCGGAAAGGCAGTATTTTAGTTCCATCTTTGGAAAAGCCAAGTTTTGTAGCATTAACGAGTTGTGTGCCTTGGAGGAGACTTTGAAGAAAGAAGAAATAAGGATCTATAGTGAAGAGTTGGAATTGGAGAAAATAATCGATACGATTTTTCTGACGGCGTACCGAAACGTTTTTTCACAAAAGGAGTTCAACTTTGTTGGCACGTATGTGGAACCGAAACCTCCGTATTTAATTCTTGAATAAGAATATGTTTTATTGTGAAAGTGTAATATCAAAACTTGAAAGCATTATTTATTATTAAAAGAGGAGTTAAAAGTTACCCACATACATAGACTGTTAACTTCATTACTCTTCTCTTGCTTCGCCGTACTGGGGTAAATAAAAAACAATGTAGTCTTTTGTGATGAAATTGTGTATCGGCCACAAATTATACACTCACGCACACATGAACAGCCGCTATTTGATATGCTTCACTCGTTTGTTTGGAGGTGTAGAATCCGTATTTTTTTAAAACCTTGCAATAACCCTGGCAAACAGACATATAAAAGTTATGGTGGAATTAAGAAACTCACATACATACAAACATACATGAATCCTAAAAACGTTACACTCCTATTTTTGGGCAGTTGTGTAACTATACGCTCAATCAGGGGCGAGCGATGAACAGTTCATAGGATCTGATCATCGCTCGCGAGTGTAGTTTTGAATCTTTTGAACAACACGGACAATATAAAGATCGATATTTTTTAAATTTCTGTGATATAAAACAAAGTGATATTTAAATTAGCGGTTTTATTGAGTACCTAATCATTCAAAATGGTACCTGTTTTATATCACAGAAATTTCAAAAATATGGTCACAATTATAACTAGTTGTATAACTATAGATATACATTTAAAGGATCATAGAATACGAAAGGAAAACCTAATTTTATTTTTATTACCCTAATACGGCGAAGCAAGGGAAGGGAAGTTATTATTATGATGTAGTATAGTTTACAAGAAAATAAAACGTGCGTATATGTTTTGTACTAAGAAATGTAAGATGGTTTTAGAAGTAGTCAAATAGTTTACCTTTGAACTAGATGTACTCTTATTATTATGATAAAACATTAAAATGGATCGATCAATTACCTATGTTTCGATTAATCCTAATATAATAAAAAAAATATGTAAATTTGTGTACCAAATAAATAAATAATGAGTTGACATTTCAAGATTTTCGGGTTTCATGTCCGGAGGGTACATATGGAACCATAGTGCTATGGCAACGCTCTGTTTAATTTTATTAACTATTGTTTAGTATGTGCTTGAAGCTACTAAACTAAACAACTTGAAAGCTCATTAGCCCAAAGTTTTTTTTATTACTTCGAATTGGTTCAAAACTCTGCTCCCGCTTGGTTCAATGTGTATGCGTTCGTATATTATGTAATGAGATATAAGTTGACCGTACTGCGGCCGAGGCTCGACGCGGCGGGAACACCGAGGGCTCGGTATAGCGTGCCGCAACCTTTACGTAGCCGTGTGGTGCCGGCATAGTAAACTAACCACCTCTTCTCATTGTGGAGGACCTGTGTGGACCAGCTAAGGGAATGCAGGGACTGGGCAGCTGCATGCACCTGTGTATTATCTCCAACTAACCGAGACGCCTGCCTGGCGTGGCGATCATGGCTAAACCCCGATTATGACACCTTAACAGCGAGCAACCGCTGGTTGTAGCGTTCTGTGGAAGAGGCCTTGGTTCAGCAGTGGTCTTTTACAAGCTGATTCTGTAATGTAGGTCACATTACAAGGTCAATCAGTCGGCCCAGGGGCTTGTAATTAGTAATACCTATCGGTACCAAGAACGTTTAAGAAATACGGATTGCACATCCCCAAATCGAAAGTGAAGCACCCAAGATATGCCGAGCCGCTCGTACGTACAAGTCTCACGCACCCACTTACACCATGTCATACAAAATCTCGACCTTATACATATTATTTGTGTCTGAAATTGTGTATCAATCACAAAACACCACAAATTATCTACTCACGTACGCTGCCGTCATTTGCTATAATGCTTCACTCATTTGTTAGGCGGTGTGGACTCCGTATTTTTGAAAAGCTTTTTTTATGTAACTTTGTTTAAGTCAAATCTTGAGAACTGAATTAGAACCACTTCCTCTTATTCTACGGAATTTAATTTTTGCATGTTGGTTCTGATCCGATGACATTGCATTTTTATGGTGAGCATGACCGGAATCGACATCCGGGAGCATACATTTTATTATGATAGCCCGTTCTAAGTTTCACAATGACCTGGCTACTGTTCAGAAATACCCCTGCATAAAAACTATTAAAATTGAATGAACTTATTTAAACACTAGCTGTGCCCGCGGCTTCGCACGCGTATTCATTTCTCTATGTTATTGCTATTAATTCTCAAGACCTAAAATACCAATATACCAACATTTGATCACAATTCCTTCAGCCGTCAAAAAGTTTTATATCGATTGTTCGCCATCTAATCATTGGATTAAGATACCAAGTACCCCAGTTTTTAAGTCAAACCCTAAGATATCCAACAGTGAAAACCGCATCGCAATCGGTCCTGTACTTTTTACGTGATTCACGAGCAAACATACACAAAAACAGAAAGACATGATTTATAAAAATGTTATATTATTTTTCAGCAGCCTATTTTAAGTACCCTAGATGGACCATTTTTTTTTAATTATCTTTATTTTACAGTTTTTTGGTACTTACTGCTTTATTATAAGTACTAGCTGTACCCGCGGCTTTGCCCGCGTGGTCAGTTCATTTAAAAGTAGCCCATATGTGTTATTCCAGGACCAAATAAGTTCCTATAAAGTACAATATACTACATAATATCTCAAACTTCGTTCAGCCGTCAAATAGATTTTATCGATTGCTCGGCATCTAATCATCGGATCGGAACAAACAAAGACAAACTAACAAACAAACAAACAGACAGACAAGTTTTTGTTTAAATGTTCTATTCTTGTTCAGTAGCTTATTTTATGTATCCTAGACCATTTTTTTAAGTTATCTTCTTTGTACAGACTTTTCGTTTTTATTGCTTATAAGTATAGATAGATGCTTGTCGGCATCTTTATCGCGTTATTATCTACATCTCAGTTAGCGAACTACTCCATATTCTGTGTACTTCTAGGTGTACATACCGATGGGTATCTAGTCTGATTCACTTGTGGAGCTAGCGACCAGCAACCACCGTTTAATGGTCAGGTGCTCTTACCGTTCGTTCGGACGGCCATTACCATTGCCGATATTAAGCCTGGAAGCAATCACCATTACGGCATACCTACTCGGATACATGTTACGCTAAATGGCATCTTATTTGGCGGTAGCAAGAGTCGTTTAAGTATTTACGGCAAGGTGCGATTGTGTGCGGGTATTGATAATACAAAGGTGCCTTCCGAGTTACTATTGTGTGGATCGATCTTTATATTGTCCGTGTTGTTCAAAAGATTCAAAACTACACTCGCGAGCGATGACCAGATCCTATGAACTGTTCATCGCTCGCCCCTGATTGAGCGTATAGTTACACAACTGCCCAAAAATAGGAGTGTAACGTTTTTAGGATTCATGTATGTTTGTATGTATAGATAGATAACTCTTTATTGTACACCACATAGAACAAAAAATACAATAATAACTAAAACATTTATACAAAATAAATGGGACAATGGTTTTATGTATGTGAGTTTCTTAATTGCACCATAACTTTTATATGTCTGTTTGCCAGGGTTATTGCAAGGTTTAAAAAAAGACGGATTCTACACCTCCAAACAAACGAGTGAAGCATATCAAATAGCGGCTGTTCATGTGTGCGCGAGTGTATAATTTGTGGCCGATACACAATTTCATCACAATAGACTACATTGTTTTTTATTTAGTTAACAGTCTATGTATGTGGGGTATGTGGATTTTCCAACAAAGTGTCGCACCTATTGGTCCGATTTTGTCAAGCGAGGTATCAATCGATTTGTTTTATCGCAAGAGCTATTTTTACCCAACCGTAGTCGGGTTTTAGATTTTGACTTTATATTTTTGATGTTACCTAGTGCCCATAGTACAAGGTATCCTAGTTTGGGGCTTGGTAATTAATTGGTGTGAATTGTCCCGAATATTTTTATTATTATTTTATTTCCGTGAGAACTTGACTAAATAACACGACTAACAAGGTCGAGGATAACTTGGTGTAAGTGTGTGTATGAGGCTTGTGCATATCTTGGGTGCTTCACTCTTGATTTGAAGGTGTGCAGTCTTTTTTTAAACATTCTTGCCACAGAATAACAAATAGTAAAAGTTTTGCACCTTCCTACAAATATCCTTTCAGCGTTGCACGTAAAACGAAAACATTGAAAAAAACTTATGCGACATGCGATCCTAGAGCGACGAGTTCGAATTTCGTTTTCGTTTTTTTTTTCAGTAAATAAATAAGCACTTACTTAATTTTTATGTTAAAATAAATTAGGAAATAAAAAATAATACAAGTACTTAATTATAAAACAAACATTTAATGAATCATCAACTTAGTTATTTTTCTTAAGAAATTATATATTTTAATTGAACAAGGTCTTAACCTACACTGAGTAATTAAAATATATCTAACTAAATCTATAATTAAAACGTAACACCTTCAAGTTCTCATCACCTTTGAGGGAAGCTCATTCAGAGTCACTGCAAGACGGCAGATCTGAATCCACATAGTCATCCTTTTGCTTCAAGTTGTTCGTCTTGGCCATCAGCATATCGTAAACTTCGTCCACTTTGTCTTCCATTGCCACCAAATGTACCTCCTTTTGCGAAATATATCGCTCAAACTCTTCAATGTACGCTGCAGCCGCACTTGTAATCAACTCTTTGAATAATTCCTTCCTAACGTCTTCCGACTCTGCGCTGCTCTCACGAAACTTTTCCAGTATTTCCGGAAAGTTCTCGTTTATAATACGATAGAGCAGAGCAGCCGATGTTACATTCTCAATACATTTCGGTATCCTTAAAATTGCATGTCCGTTGACTTTCACCAATTCGTCGATCTTAAACAGATCTGAGTTCAGATCTGTGTACTTCTCAGCTAGTGCGAACAGTTCATATTTTGACATCTTCGGGTCATAAGTGATGCCGTGTCTGTCCAACCAACGTATTATGTCAGATTTCAAGCTGTCCAACGTTGGAGTCTCGAGTAGTTTTTCGTCGAGATGTTCACCGTTCTTCAATACAAACACGCTTGGTTTTGTTATCTTTGGTAAGAGCGCGTCCCTTACCCATCTTACGATTTCCTCATTCGAAAACGCTGTAATGTCTTCTAAGGAATGGATCCCTTCAGGTCCCAATGCGTACACGACTCTCTGCACCCAATCTGTGGGTGCAACGAATAACTTCTTTGTTAATTTGAAATCCCTGAAGTGACCATCAGCAGAATCGTAAGAGCCGCAGTCAATGTAATAAATATCGGAATTTGATGATCTGTAGAACTGAATTTTCTTCAGGTAATTGTACCTTTCGAATCGAACTAAGGGATTCTCGATAACGACTGCGCTGTTTTGCGAAGCCTTTTTCCACACGAAGTCCATTTTCACGAGTATTTTCCGGAAACTCCCGATGTCAATATATGAAGGAATTTCGCCGTACAATGACGTGAACAATTCATATGTGCAAGGGATTTTGCTCCTTATTGTGTAGAAATAAACAAGTTTTTCGTAGATCACTGATCGGTCCACAGTCTCGACGGTAGTTTCATAAACATCCTCGGTTTCCAGCTGTTTCAGCACCTTCGGATGAAGTCCTGTAAACTTCGCAGCTGTCGTAATGTAGTCCTCATTGAGGCCTGCGAAATCACCGGTGGTTAACTTCTTTATGAGTCGTTGAATTGTACGGCGCCTTTCCGAGTCCAAATGATTACTCATGTTTGTAAACTCTTTTTATTATTTCTGCACTGATTGACGCTAATTTATTTTAAAACTAGGCAGATTATAGAGATACGTCTTTCCAAAATTCGCGTCTTCTCTGCGCAAAGAGATGGAAGGACTTGTTTCGTTTCGACAATCGGACGGAACAATTTCGAACGAATGTTGTGAGCGCGAGTAGAATAGCTATAGACCCCACTAGTGTTATCTTTGTCTGACGCGGTGACGCAGCCGGCGCGGACCGCATGGTGCAAGGTGCGAGCGAGGCGGTCGACAGCAACGGAGGACAGTCGCGCCCCGCGTATGGTTATTGATACGCTCGAAGAATGTGCGACCTTGTTTTGACGAAAATATAATATTACAATCATGCAAATTGATATTGATAAAAACTACTTATCATCATTTAAGAAGTTTGGTAAGAAATGTAATAACACGTTTAACACTGTAAAGAGCAGCTAAATATATTTATATAGTGAATTTGCATATTTTCCTTACATAAGTAAGCAGGTACCTAGCTAATAAATATATTTAAGTAAGTAATTATATCGCCATCCAATCGATGTAAGTAGGTAGGTATTACATTAATAGTAAATTAGGCTCCAACAACTTATAATTAGGTAGTTGTGCTTACTTATGAATAAATATGTATATTATAAGTAGGAAAGTATTCGTAAGTTAAGTACCTAGGTGTTTTGATGTTTAGCAAGTTTAATTTACAATAAACAATCCAAAAACAGTTATACTCGCACTATTTTATAGCGAGCGGATCATAAAAAAATCTCACTAGTTCAAAATAAAATGATTCAGTATTATCTTTGCCAGGCAAGCTCTGCATCTTCGATATTTAGGTAGGTAGGTATAAAAGTAAGTAAATTATATTTTAGGAAACACAAAGTTAGAATTAAAAGTCGGGGACATACATGGCATCGAGCTATCTCAATTAATAAAATAACTAGCTACTATAGTTTCTATTTCAAGTTTTCAACGCGCTGTTATCATTATCAAAGACGCGTAGCGTAGGTACTGTGACGCGAGGGAAGCGGTAAACGCGGGGACGAATTCAAACCGGCTCATGCGCGCGGCGTTGCCGTTCCGTGCGGTCATTGTATCGAAGCCATTCGAAGTGAACAGTTTAGTGAGCATCTCACCGAATACACAAATTTAAACGTAAGTTACCGTCTAATAAGCTATGTTATTATTGTTTGTCTGTACAGTTTAGTAATATTAAACAGTTTTATTATGTTCTATAGCTACCAGATGAAGTGAACAAGCGGTCCTTGTAATTTTATTGAACATAGGGAGCAGAAGCGTTTTCGTGCCGGCCATTTTGTTTTAGTTTTTCAACGACATTGGCAAAGCGGTAAGTTTTTTATTTCTTACTAGTTTTCCCGCCCGCGACTTCGTACGCGCGGACTACTGTTTATCGCGAAAAAAAAACAACCTATGTTCGTCTGGGATATTAAAAACTAATGCAAAACTAGGTATAGCACTAATGCTCTTGATGTTTTTAGACAGACTTGTTATTTCGTTTCCATGGCAACCACATTGGTACAATGAGCAATCAACATTTTCCAGTTTTCCCGTGAAACTTTACAATTTTCCGGGATAATAAGTATCCTATGTTTTATTCGAGGGTATAAGCTATTTCCATTCTAAATTTCATCGAAATCCGTCCAGCCGTTATAGCGTGAAAGCTCCCCAAACAAACAAACAGACAACGTTTCACTTTTATATATTGGTATAGATTTTACTAATTTAATTAGGTTACTACCACATACCAAGATGATTGTACAACAAGTACATAAAACAAGCCATTTTATCCGAGATGTTTATCTGCCCGAGCCGAAGGCAAGTGTAGATATTGAAGTAGGTACAAAAATGCCTTGTTTTATAAACGAGTTACCAAATTAAACAATGATAATAATGTAAATATTTACTTAGTTCCCGCTTATCCAATGCAAGAAATATCTGCTAAACAACTTTCTTTGAGTTTCCTTCCATTAATGCAGATGTCGGCAACCTTTTATAAGACAACTTGTTAGGCCACACTGTGATAAAGTAAAGCTAAGCGGAGCCGCAATCATGATTTATGGTCTAAGTTTAGAGCCTATAGGGGGGGTCTAAGTATGTTGAAGTTTAGAGCCTATGGGGGGGGGGTCTAAGTATGTTGAAGTTTAGAGCCTATAGGGGGGGGGGGGTCTAAGTATGTTGAAGTTTAGAGCCTATAGGGGGGGGTCTAAGTATGTTGAAGTTTAGAGCCTATAGGGGGGGTCTAAGTATGTTGAAGACATTAAATGCAAAACGTATAGTTACTACAGAATAAATAATAGGTAAGTACCTAGTACTACTACGTAAAGTTATTTAATGAAGGTCTCAATCAATACTAGCTTTTTCCCGCGACTTCGTCGCGAGGACTATACTTTTTTAATGAAGGTCTCAATAAATACTAGCTTTTTCTCGCGACTTCGTTCGCGAGGACTATACTTTATCGCAAAAAAAACATCCCCAGGATTTAAACGTATGTCCATACCAAATTTTATCAAAATCAAGATCGGTTAAGCCGTTTGTATAGTCGTGAAAAGGTACCTAACAGACAACGAGAGCTAAACCAATAACTTAGGTTTCACAAATGATGAGATCTTGTACGTTCATTTTAACATCCTAAACAATAACAAGCTTTTTTGGAGACAATGGGTTTTTGGGGTTGTAGTTAAATGTTTGCTTTTAAAGATGTAGTTTTTTTAAGAAAGGCACCTTTTTCATCACTAAGACGAGAGCAGTGGTTTTTTCTCTGTAGGTAATTAACGATTGAAAAGGTTTGCTCGCAAAAGTGGTGCAAAAAAATAATTTGCTGAGCAAACTTCTTCAAATCGTTAAAATCATATAACAACTTCCATAAAAGGCGACAAAATCTCTCATTTCGTTACATTAATTTATTTTTTGGCGACCCGTTTGCAGGCAGGCCACGTGCCGCGGGTTGCCGACCGCTGCATTAATGTGTTAGGTGCTTAAGTATTATTTCTTGTTCACTTCATGCAAACTTTAAATACTACTTTTTACGAGTTTCTTTCCCGCCACATTTTTTTTAAACTTTCTTCTTGAAGCTTCGGGTTGGAGACCATAGACAATCAGAGCTAAGTAAACACTTTATGCAGGGGTCTCCTGTTATTTTAGCCTAAGGGCCAGACTGATTGCTCCAAAAAGCCCCTTTGGGCTTTAATAGTAATATACCTAATATAATGAGATAATCTCAGATTATCTCATTATATTAGGTATATTACTATCTCATCAGATTAACATACCATTATAGTTTTGAAAATTTAAGTAAATAAATTGAGTATATATTGAATTTCGCGCATACTTACATTTCGGACTAGCCGGCTTATATATCTCAAGAGCCCTTACGCGAACGTAAACATTTTCGTATTGGTGCATAGAAAAAACAGCGGGAGCGAAGCGAGCTCGAAAATTTTAAGCTACTCCTACTTTTATTAGGGAATCAATTATAACGTGAAGAAAAAAAGTAGTGTTTATGAATAATCGATCATCTGTGAGTGCATAAACATCAATATTAACGAAAAGGCGCGGCCGAAGCGAGCGCAAAAATATCGAACTATTATATTTATAGCGAAAGAGAGAAGAACAATTATTGAATCAATATATGAAAGCAGCCATAATTAACAACAAGGCGCGAGTGTAGTGTAGGAAGCGCGTTCATTTCAGGCTACTTTTAGAAGTGTTTCTCATAAACTGAACGAAAACAACGGATCTCTTGAGTGCTCAATAGATCCGCGGTAATCCGTCTTTCGAAAGTCAGAATTAGTACAAAATAATAAAACATCTGATTATTATTTTGTATGATTTGATTTTATCTTAATAAATTAAAGGATGGATTTAACTCCCGACGCAAATACGGGAGTTATTTAGGGTGTGTATCTGTGTACATAATGTACAGATCTACCTACTTAATTACCGCGCCTACTTAATTAAATACCCAATTTAACGCGCCCAATGTGTTTTTTTTTCTTCATCTTAGTACCTAAACGCTTCGGTTTTAGCAAATGATGTACTTTCACGAATGCATCCTTTACGCGGCCGAAATGACTATAAAACTGGAACAAATAATTATGTAGCCTAGTAGTAGTACAGACCTGGGTATTATTTCTGTCTTAGGGTGGAAACCATAGATAAATATAATATACCTATAGGAGGTGGGCCGAGTTTCCACACTCAAAGTTGTTTTTTTTTCAAGCTGAGCTTTCTGCTTTAGGCCACATGTATTATTAATAGAAAAAATAAACAAATAAAAAAAGTGTTGGTTTGCATAGTAGATTTTTAGTAAGTAGAATGGTACCTAGGTACCTAAATCCTTTTTGTGAAATATATAAATTAATAAAAGTAGAATTTTTGCTTCAACTAACTTGTTTTAGGGTACACAAGGGGTCTTAAAGGAACCTACTGATAACTATGTTGTAAATATATCAGTCCATATCTTACATATTTTTTTTCTGTTTGTTGCAGTTACAATGCCTAAAAAGAAAAAGCATCATGGTCTTAAAGAATCTAAAGCAGGCGATGTCCGCAAAAAAATAGATTTTAAAACTTCAGTGTCATTTCACGAACTCGAGGATGACCAATACTGTTCGTCGTCTTATCGTGATAGCGCTTCCACACTCAAACCTCAAGCATTAAAACAGAAGCTGCTAATAGCTACGAATATCCTAACTGAATGCAAAGAAGAGAAGCAAAGACTCTCTGCAGGGAAATTTAATGACGGAACAATTGAACCACTTTTAAAGAGATTGAATCAATACACGAATCTCCCAACAGAAGAACTGAAACAAATCAACGACACTGTCAGAACAAGAGATAGGTCTTTTGAAAAAGCATTAAAAGACATAAAAACTATTCACTGGCCGACTCTTGGACTTTTAACTGACGACATAAGAAGTATACTCGTCAAGTTTGTCGTAGAGGAAAATAACTTTCCCTCCAAAATTGATCTTTTAAGGGAACTGAAGACGATGGCCAGTAAGTACAGCAATGAGACCATGCCTATCCACAGGCTTATAAAGAATAAACTTATAAAATACCAACACTACCCCGAATTTAACAGGTATCTCCTATTGGAACACCCAGAAAAAATATATCAGAGGACTGTATACTTGAAAAAAATGAAAGAATACAGAGCGCAAGGCAGGAACATCGTTTACGTGGAGGTGAGACGGATAGTGCCCAGGAGTACTACATCTGGCTTCATCGCTGGCTTAGCAGCATTTACACATGTGAACAAATTCGACAGGTTCTTCACAAAAGATTCAGCCGATATGATAGCAAAGAAGTGGCTGCAGCAAAGAGTATTGCCTAACATCCAGGAAGGCAGTGTAGTCGTCTTCTCTCAACCAAAGAGACGCAATAAAGTGACGCCCCTGGGTAAAAAAAACGATATCGTTGCGTGGTTGGAAGAAAACGGAATCCCATTTGCAGCGAATGCTCACACTGCAGAGCTGTACAACCTATACAAAAGATTCAGAAGCAAGGTTAGGCAGACGGGGGTGTACGATCATGTTTTTTTGAACGTGGGAGTAGAGCTTATCCACTGCCCTGAGGAGTGGCGTAAACTGAACTACTTCCAGGAAATTTGGGAGGGAGTAGAGGTGATGGATTCGTATCACACGGGCAGACCAGAGCTTTTAAAGCAGCAGATTCTGAATGCTGCCCAAATGTTTACGGAATTGGAAAAGGCCGAATCAAGTCTGATAGATAACGAGTGTAAAATGTACGAGGAAGATGCTAAAATGGAAGAAATCCTGGAGAATGTGCTCGAGATGGTGAAGACTGGAGGAGTGCGGGTATTGGACTTTCCGAAGGAGTGTATTGCTGATAAGACCGACCGTTTCGAGACACATGTGGCCGATATTATTTTGGATATTAGAAATGATTGATTAAATTCTGATTACTAAATATTGTTTATTTTTATGCTTTTAAGTAAAATTGAGGGAATACGTACGAATTTTAGGATCTATTCTACGAAGTCTATACATGCAAAACAACCTCGAAGCGTTTCTGCGAATGGTCAAAAATGCGAAGGTGCGTTTGCTCGAATGGTCAATTCTGCGAAGGATCGTTTGGTCGAATATTCTAATAAACAAGTTGATACTGTCTAGTGTCTACATAATTAATTCTTGTTTATATTTTAAGTTGTTCTTACCTGTTGGCTTTTAGATTATACCAACAAAAAGTACCATGCTGGCATCAATAAAGTTTAAAAAACCATATAAACGACTGAAGCATAGCAACCGGCGGCAGTGTATGTACGCGTGAGGGATAATGTGTGGTGATTTATAGTTGATACACAATTTCATCACAAAAAAAGCACTGTTTTCGATTTTCCGTGAAAACTTGACAGAATTAACACGACTAAAAAGGTTGAGCTCTTGCTGCGATGTGGCGGCCGATTGGCATAACATGGTGTAAGTGTATGCGTACGACATTCTTGGCTGGCATATATTGCTAACAGGAGTCGACGTGTTTTCAAGTCGAGACTCATTTGGTGGCAAAAGAGGAAGCTAGTGGAGCAACAATATAATTATGCAAAATGGCTGGCAGCTAGTAGCAGTAATAAGTCTTCGCTGTAGGTATTCACCATTCGAGCAAACCTACTTACGCAATTTTGATCATTCGCAGAAACGGCCCTTCTAGGATGTAAGCATTCGATGAATAGACCTTCGAAGTAAAGGCATTCGGAGTTAACTACGTATCCAAAAATTGAGAGCTCATACGATTTTGAAAAGCGCTGTACTGCAATATGCCCATTTCAAAACTGATAAGATAATAATGAAATCCACAGTTAGTTTTGCGTTCGTTCCTTCTATTTACAGACCTAGCCACGAATGTTGTAATCTTTTCTTCATTGAATTTAGAACCATTTTACAAAGTCCCATTTCATTTGTTAGTTTCGTTGTTGTTATCCTGTTTTAAGGAATGCTTCTGAGGTTTTTAATTAGGCACAAGTAAAGGAAATCGATTTGTTTACAGTTTGATCAAGTTCAGCAGTAGTAAGAACATTTGAAAAAAGTGATTTTGCTCCATTTGACTTTTATCAAATTATTATACTTAGGTACTTAATTTCTTATTTAAGTATATACTTTTCACAAGCTTCAAAACATAGTACCTAGTCGCATTCTTTTAACATCTGAGTTACACTAAACGTGTTTGTCGATTTTTATGTCGAGTCGACTACCTACTAATTTAATTATTAAAGAATGGGTTTTTTATGAGGCCGTAGGCAGGGGGGTGGGGGGGGGGGGGTTCAAACACGCCCCCGAAATGCCTTAGAATACACCGAAAAAGTGCAGCTCAATTTTTACTATACATATGTAAAATTGCTAATTTTTAATGTAAAGTGGAAACGACATGGAAAATCAATTATTTTTTGGTGTTTTTTATTAAGAAAGAAAGTAAAATAAAGTATTTACGAAATAATGTTTACAATTAAAGCAATTATATCAAACGCAATATATCTATATAGGACCCATGAGCGAGAGTAGTTTATATCCAAGTTTGCAACACTGAAAGCCCTGTGCAACAACCGTGGTGCTTGAAATTCTGACACTTATTTCGGTTTTTTTTCGAAAAATCTACTAATAGGGAAGCGTTTTTCGGGATCTTAATTTTCATAATTTCCCCAAAATCATATGTTTTACTATTTTCTGTTTATGAGACGTAGACAAACAATTTTAAGCTAATTAAATAAATGGAAAAGGTCATTAAATTCTCTACAAATTCCTCTCTCATGACTTTTCTATAAAAAATTGTTTAGCCAGTACTTATCTTGAAAATTACCAAACAGATTATTTTCATATCTTTTTTGAAAAGTTGCCTGTTGTTCTTTGTCTGGCTATCGCCACAGCCAGTAGACCTAGAGAGTTAAGGTTGAGCTCAAAATTGTAGGAAATTTAGTTTGATTTACAAAAGTTTTCATTAAATATATCTTGTAGATCGCTTTCATAATGTAGTTTTTTTGAAAAAAACTGATTCAAGTGAACCAATTTCGAGCACGACGGGTTTTCAGTGTTGCAAACTTGGGTACCTATAAACATTCTCAGGGGTCCTATCAATAACCCCGCCCCCCACCACCTCCCCGTTTGCTTCCAAGCTCGAACCCCCCCCCCCCCCCCCCCCCCGATGTCAATTCCTGGCTACGGCCTTGTGGCCGAAGATGTATAGTTTGCAACAATGGTGATAATATATCCACTGATGTAACTGATGAGTGAATATTTTCCACGCATAGAAATACGAAGTTTTAAAGAGAGACTTAATATCAACGTGGTCAACCTATACGTGCAAGTTTAGAGTTAGATCGATCGTAGTATGTAAAGCAGCCTTCGTGCTTCGCTCCTTAATTAGTACGATCTGGACTGTGCTTTGTTCAGTTTACACGTTTTTAAACTGCGGTCAGCACAAGAGCGTGTACCCACCCCATCTGCTTTGCTTATGGTTCTCTGTATATTAAATATAAAGTACTGAACCCTTATTAACGTCCCGTCTGTCGTATTATTAATATAATTCAAGTTATTTTGAATTATATTAATAACTAGCTTTCCCACCCGCGACTTCGTCCGCTCGGACTTCAGTATATCGCAAAAAAAGGATCATAGAAGAACATAGGATTCTTCTATGATATTAAAAACCAATGCAAAATTATAGCACTAACGCTGTTGATGGTTTTTGTCAGACTTGTTATTATTTCGTTTCCATGGCAACCGTTCCTTACAGCGAGCAATCAACATTTTCCAGTTCTCCCGTGGAAACTTACAATTTTCCGGGATAAAAAGTATACCTATGTTTTATTCCAAGGTATAAAGCTATCCCCATTCCAAATTTCACCAAAATCCGTCCAGTCGTTATCACGTGAAAGACAACGTTTCTCTTTTAAATATTTGTATGGATATAATATAAGTGGAATTTTTTAATATAACTCTGCGGTTATGATTACTCATATCTCCGACAGTTCCGATTTCGATTTTAGGAATCTTTATTATAAAACTAGCTGATGCCCGCGGCTTCGCACGCGTGGTCATCTCTGTAGGTTAAAAGTACGTATTTGATCAAAATTCCTTCAGCCAACAAAAATATTTTTATCGATTGCTCGGCTTCTACTCATCGGATTGAGATACAAAGTACCCCGGTATTTAAGTCAAAACATAAGCTATCAAACCGCATCGCAGTCGGTACAGTAGTTTTTAGGTGATGCGCGAACAAACATACAGACAGACAAACAGACACGAATTTTTAAAATGTTATATTCTAGTTCAGTAGCTCGTTGTATGTCTCAGACCATTTCTTTTATAATTATCTTCATTGTACAGACTTTTCGTTCCTATTGCTTTATTATAAGTATAGATCACGAATTTTTAAAATGTTATATTCTAGTTCAGTAGCTCGTTGTATGTCTCAGACCATTTCTTTTATAATTATCTTCATTGTACAGACTTTTCGTTCCTATTGCTTTATTATAAGTATAGATAGATAGACATACAGTCACTAGCGACCCGCCGCGGCTTCGCAGGGGTAGCTCAGGGTTTCTCTATATTTAAAAAAAAAAAAAACACTGACCACACACGCCCGCGGCCCGCCCGCACCCGCGCCTCGTCTGCTGATCTGCAGCCTTATTGTCTAACTCTGATGGGAATGGCAATCAAATCCATTACCATTACCATTGGCGGTTCCAGTTCGCCGTCCAGGGGAATTGTCTAATATTTTCGGTGGTAATCGTCTTGAAACAGTGAAGGCCATTTCGTTCTTTCCACAGACTACATAACACCAAAAACATATGCTCTTGCGTTCCATTTCATGAAGAACAGCTTTGAGCACTTCTTAGTTCTTTTTTGAACTAATGGTTGTAAAATGTTAATTTAGCCATATAAACATGTGTAGTGTTTTATTTGTTTATTATAATCTAATTTTTATTAGTTATGCTGTTTAATAAATGGATATTCTTCAAAAAATAATATTCAAATATATTAGTGCGTAGAACGAAACGTTGGTTTGCAAGTTATTATTTTTCTGGACCATAACTACTTATGCTAAAGTATGTGTTTGTTTGTTGTTAACTTTAGCATTCAATAATGAAATGAAAATCAAATGGAAAAAAATAAATATTAAATAGGTAGGTTATAGTCACAAGATTTGTGTGAGTTTGAGCGAAACGTGGATAAACTAAAAGTGGAATTGCTTTGTGATAATGTATGTCGAGGTTATGTTCGTTTTCGGGTATAAAATTGACAAATATGTCTTGATTTAGCAACAAATACGTACCTATGTACCATATTGTATTTCGGAATGTCATGTGATAAAGTGGTCTTTGCATAGACCTACAATTGGTCATCGAGTTAGATCGAAACTTTGAACAAATATATCGCAAGTTCTAACAGTCTTTGGCTTGACTATACAGGAATTTCGATGGACTAATGAATATTATCTAAGCACCTATTCGAGTCTAGTTTAATTTACCTACTAGGTACTGCATATTACAATATTGACTATGTAGTACTTGTTATGTAGATAATGACAAATGATCATAGCTATATCTTTATTTTCAGATTCAGTTCAGTACCTGTCTATCACAGTAAACAGGATCATTTCAAGTCGGATTGCAGCGGGAAGAGATTCATAGCATGTCCATAAAATGCAAAAGGATGCTGCTTCTCAAATCTACTTGTTATATTTGTATTATAATATGTAGGTATATACCTAGTTACTGCACTTTTTTATACCATTTGAATAAAATGGTGTGTTGGAAATATTTACTTTGTTGTTGTGAATTACTATATAATTACATTGTAATTAGTGGGCTACCAGTGAGCCAGTAATGGCTTGTAAGTTTTTAGAATGTTTTATGTATAGTCCTTATTTAATAAAGACACTTGCCCGTTATATTTTTTTAGAAAGGTTTTTACAATAAAATAAACATGCTTTTTAATAAAATTTGTTTAATTTTCTGTTTCCCTATCCATACTCAGTCTGTATTTATGCTAAAACTAGCTGCATACCAAGGCTTTGCTCTTGTGCAAACATTGCCAGCCTCGTTCGAAATTTAAAGAAATATTTCCTCCAAATTGAAAATCTCTAGGTCTACTGGTTTAGGCTGTGTTTTGTCTGTGAATCAGTTGGTAGGTATGTCGCTTGTGACATACTATTTCATAGGTATCAATGTATGTTTCTACTTACATAATAATTAAATTAATTTAATAATTTGTAGTTAAAAAATAACAACAAAACATAGATAGATAGATAACTCTTTATTGTATATACTTAGAAGTACATTGTACATAATATAATATAGAACTAGCGGTAACACAATCGGCAGTCTTATAGCTTACAGCAATCTCTAAACCAGAGTAAATGCCAGTAGTATTCATGTCACTCAATCTGAAACAAATAAGAAAAATTTATAAAACTTTGTATGTATTGTACGCTGACATAAATACACTGAATGCACTAAATATGGGTACTAGACAATAGATACGAGTACACATACAAAGATATGAGTATTACATTCATATCTCGGAAACAAATACTTCTGCTCATCACACAAATGATTGCACCTTGCGGGATTCGAACCCGCATCCATTGGTTGACTTTCAGTCAGGGTCACTAGTCACTCGGCCAACTGGTTGCCAAATGTAGTGGCACTGAATGTAAATGACAAAATGATTTTTTTCACCTCCTTTTTGAACGACAAATATGACAATGTGCTAAATTCAAGTTATCAGATTGCACTATGGAGAGTGAGCATAAGAACTGCACAATCTGATTCCCTTATCACCGTACAAACTAGAATATTGTCAAAGCGGCACCTTTTTATGATAGAAATACCATACCACACACAAGCACGAAGCGTTACGCTTCTTCATTCATTGTAAGATCTGCAAAAGAGTGGAATGCCCTGCCCTCGTCAGCTTCTGGTAAAATATAATGAATCCAGGTGTGTTCAAGTCAAGAGTGAATAGGTATCTACTAAGCAAGGGTGCTACACTTTCGACCACATCATCGCTTTCCATCAGGTAAGATCATGGTCAAACAATTGCATAAAACGTAATAAAAAAAAGGTGCATTAGATATGGGTTGAAAGTAGGCAGTGCCCGAAGAAATTTTAACTGATTACCTATAAAGGTATCATTTTAGGTTAGGTTAGTACTTATTTTGTTTTAATTGTTAATATGACTTGGTATCTTTTGTCGATACTTTTAATACATTTTGACTGTTATTTTTGCAAATTCTCTCATAATGAATGGTCTAGGGTGTAAACAGGCCTGTGATTGTTCCTCAAAACCTTCTGGAGATGTTTTTCTTCTGCAGCTGGCTACAAATTCTCTCATCAAAAATATTCTATAAATAAACATACATAGATATAAACCAATATTACATCAATGGCTCAGAAACAATCATTTGTGCTCATCACACAAATGATTGCACCTTGTGAGATTCGAACTTGCAACCATTTGTTGACTCTCAGTCAGGGCACTAGCCAATCCATCTCTTACGACCACCTGGGTGAACCGTGGAAAGTTTTTTTTTACAATAGCTTATCTTTGTCCACCTGGGTGTTATTTGGGAAATATTTAGTTTCCACTGTCCACCTTGTTTCAAAACTTTTCTGATTTGAAGTGCATAGAGATAATAATTTATTGGTCTATTTTGTTGATATTTGTTGTTAAACATTGAACATCCATAGATATTATAATAGCCACATGGTCAGCACCAATATTAGGGGCTTGAGAGCCTGTCCATTAGTTTGGAGATGTTGTTTTTCTGCAGTTGGCTACAAATTCGCCCATCAAAATATTCTTTATTTTATGTTTTTGTAGGTTAGGTACTTATAGTGCCTGTAATCGAATAAATTAGATATGTTAAACTGAAATAAGTGCTAGTAGAAGTAAATATCGAAATATTCTCTTTGTATCGAACTATATATATCTCAAAAAACCAGTGAATTTTCTGTTTGACTTTCGCAAGTTTGGGAGTCGAATTTTCGGAGAATTGATGCCTGAAATTAATAAACCACAATTAATTATGATACCTAGATTACCCCTTCCCTTTGAACTTACGCAAACAGTCAACTTTAAATTCAATAAAACTATAATTTCGTCACAAACTCAAAGCCAGTTGATACGAAAGGTTAGGACAGAGCAACCTTTTTCATTTGACATGTCTCGGTGACGATGAAAATTTAGACAATACCAATATATGTCAAAATATGATGTTTCGTTTATTCATTTCATTTCGCTTAAAAACAGCTGATAGTGGGGACTCGGTGAAGATCACCGAGGAGATCACCGGTGGATAGTTAGACAATTCGAATTGGGAGATTCATGTTCATAATGGTGTAAATGAACGTCAGTTTCATTATCACCAGAGTTAGACAATAAGGCTGCTGCTCTATTACACAGAATAAACTAATAGCAGGTGTAAAGAACGTGTCGCGCAGAATTAATAAAATTTCGCTCATCAAAAACATCGTCCTAACTTTCAAACTAATCATAAACGTATGGTGTTAAAGTTTGCCTTTACATATTTTTTTTGCTAAACATAAAATGAAAAAGACATCTATTTTATTTAACTAGTTGTGCTCCGGCTTTATTCGCGTGGTCATTTTATTTAAAAGCAGCCCATACGTTTTATTCTAGAACCAAAAGAAAGTACCATATACTACATTTCTTCAAAATTCGTCAAACGGTTATATAGTTTTTTTATCTTTTGGCATCTAATCATCGAATTAAGATACCAAGTAACCCAGTTTTTAAGTCAAACCCTATCCTATCCAACAGTGAAAACTGCATCGCAATCGGTTCAGTAGTTTTTATGTGATGTGCGAACAAACATATGGACAAAAAGAGACAAGAACAAAAAAAAAAAAAATATGGTTCAGTAGCCTATTTTAAGTAACCTAGACTTTTTTTAAATTATCTTTTTTGTACAGTTTTTTGGTACCTACTGCTTTATTATAAGTATATATTTGATAAGGAATAACACCTTTTAAGAATTTTCAGAATAGGATCAGTAGTATCCAAATCTGTTCATAAATCCTGGCAATACGAGGTACCTACTTAAGGTACCGTTTAACATTTAAATAAGCAGACTTGAAAACGTCCTCCTTTCGTGAAATCGATTAAAAAGGACCCCATCATTATTGCAAAATAACCTTCACAAAGGTTCTTACAGTCCCCAGGGTACGTACCCCAATATTATACGTGTCAATATTACGCATTACATATTCCGTGGACGTAATATTACGGGAAATAAATCACGTTTAACTACGTTATTAGACGTAGGGGTAGTAAAGCGTGGGGTAGTTGAAGGTTATTTTTTCTTTTCGCTGCCTTATTTTGTAACCCACATGGGTTTTCTGTTTGTGTACAGCTACGTAATGATTTTTTTTGTTAAGAATATTGCGTCTTTTAGAGTTACAGTTCGAGATCTTACCCACTACGAACAAGTAACATTGACATACAGTAATTCAAAGACAAGAACGATGGTAGCCTAACGGTTCAATAGTGCAACTTAGAATCCAACGATACCGGGTTCGATCCTAGGCTCCGCACCAATACCTTTAACTAAGTTATGTGCGGTTTTACATCGCTCCGTGCTTCGGAGGGCCCGTGTCCCGGCTGTTATTGATTAGTAGCCGTCGTTAAGCCATGTCAGAGGCCCTTGGGCGGCCTGACAAACTGACACCAGAGGCCAGCACTAACTCATACGACAAACAACAAACAATGACAAGCAAAATCTTTTTCCATCAGGTGAGATCGTAGCAAAATTAAACAAACCTTTACAAATGACTTTGGGTGTTTGTAACCAAAATTTGAAACGACCACAGTTAATTCAAAACATGTACCTTTGAAAATTTCAAGCTAACTCTGGTTTAACCAGTTCCAATTTTATGAACTAGCCTCAACACAAGTAACTAAATACGAGAATGTGGGCCGTTTTACACAATTATCCCAAATACTATCCCCATGGGCGAGTCCACTAATTTGTAGCACAATCACGTTCATGAGTTACTTTGGTAACTCGACCTAAAACTAAAGGTAGGGCGAGTAACTGTCTATTCTAAGATGTGCAGATCACATGACGGTGACTCATTGAGTTGCAACTTGCAATAAATCATCACACCTGCACGAGACGAGGTCACTTATTAAAAGCTTTTAATAAGTGACCTTGCTGTTTGTATGTATGTGTGTCTAGGTCAAATCTTGCAAGCTGAATTAGAACCACTTCCTCTTATCCTACGGAGTTAAATTTTTACATGTTGGTTCACTTCCGATGACAATGCATTTTTATGGTAAACGTGACCTGAATCGACATCCAGGATTAGCTCCAGATAAAGAAACTCTTCAACGGTCAACAGCACAGACACCAAAAATTGTGTACGGTTTTTATTATGATATTCGGTTTTAAGTTTTACCATGATATGGTTGGCTCATGACTAGGGAACTACTCGACGGTTAGGTAACAGCACAGACACCAAATGTTGTATACTCATTTAATTAATTGTGATTACGCCCGTTCTAAGTTTCTACGTGACATGGTTAATGCATAAAAGCTTTTTTTTAACGTTTTTGAATTAACTCCATCATTATCATCATGTCAGCCTTTAGAAGTCCACTGCTGAAACTGCTGCTGCTTGAATTAACTTATATTCAATAAATTATAACTAAAATCAGTTCGTAACATTAGAAAAACCGCACAGTATCTTTAATGACAATTTAATTATTAATATTTAGGTAAGTAATATGTTTTTTGTGTCTTCATAAACACATCTCCGAAATTTACCGGTAGATAGATAGATAGATAACTCTTTATTGCATACCACGTAAAAGTAAATCGTACATTGTACATCATAAAACATTAAAATGAAAGAAATTCCGGTAACACAATCGGGGGTCTTATCGATTACAGCAATCTCTTACAGACAACCTTTGGATGAACTAAAAAAGATGGAAAAAGAGTAATCTGTTTTTTTTTTAAATTAGTTTAATGATCTTAGTGAGTTACCTTGGTTAGTGGACAGTTTACCTGTGACCATGGTAATGTGGGAATTGCTAACGAGCCTCCTGAGGGCTAACCTCGTTTAAGGGCCGGTACATACGCTATCGGAGATATGGGATTGAGTAAAGGCTGTGCACACTATAACGAATCGACACCAATTCGGTTTGACATGTAAGCATTTATTGTGTGACAACCAACCGTTATCAGCCTATGTATGTATGATTGTTCTTTTGTGGCACTGTATTATAGACCAAACGCGTCAACAGCTTTTAATGATTCTTACGTCAATCGGTTTGTCTTAATCTTGCGAGTGCTACTAAAGACATGACAGTAATCAAAATTCAATATGGCGACAACCAGACGCCATATTGTGAAGAAGAATTGGGGTACTATGATAAGTACAATGATATTTATTGAATACGTATTTGAATATCATCTTTAGGTTTCTCTTATCATGTTTCATTTTGAATGACCATTGAATCTATAAAGATTTAAAGAGGTTAGTCTACTATTTGGTTATCAACCATTCTCACTTATATTTTTGCCTCTTTTTAACCCCCGAACAAAGAGACTGGGGGTTGGTTATAAAAGTTTTTAGCAAATCAAACGGGTTTTTTTAGCACTTTCGATGGTTTCGGAGCAGTGGTCCAACTGTACTGCCCAACTAGTTGGACCACGAGCCTTTACCGATTATATCTTGTCGCATATTTAAATTGTAAATATTATCACAGAATAAATAACTGATGTTATGCAAGAGTACGATCGAACTTTATCAATGTACTAGCTGCGCCCCGCGGCTTCACCTGCGTGAGGGATGATCATGATGATAAGTGTCCTATCTTTTATTCCAGGGTAAATGCTATCTCCTTTCCAAATTTCATCAAAATCCGTCCAGTCGTTATAGCGTGAAAGCTCCCCAAACAAACAGACAACGTTTCACTTTTTTTATATATGGTGTGGATCTAATAATTTTCTAATGGAGAAATTTGGATCACGGACGAAATTTAGTGTATACTGAAAATGTCATCGATGCTGCCACTTGCTAGTCCAAGTGGATTTGAAAATACAAAACCATCGACAAGAAACAAAAAATAATGTACATAAACATTTCGTGTTCATGTTGGAGAGATTTTCTTGAATTTTTTTGGAACTATCAATCTTTATGCCTACTTCCTCATTGGATTACTTTGTTGACCTCTAAAAAATATGTAGGTTCAAGTCTGGATATTACTATTATATATTATGTGGTCTCTCAACATAGCCATATAGACCGTATAGTACGTCCTAATACAGCTAGAATTTCAGACTTGCAGACGCCGGAGCCGCGTCAATTCAATTTCTGCATACACGTAACTGCGGTGGAAATCGGTCAATCAGACGTAATCGGAGACGGCAGAGCTGGTTATCCTACTGTTTAGATATGTCTCTAATGGTGGATATAGAACGATAGTTGCCTAGCTACTAGTGCGCGTTAGAATGCAATCATACGGGGGGGGGGGGGGAGCCCCCCGGTATGATTGCATTCGGTTATGATTGCACCAATGGCTTTTCTAGTTTATGTGCGGATTTCCATCGCTCCGTGCTTCGGAGGTCAGTCTCTGTTATTGTCAAATAGCGGGCAGCCTGACAAACCTTGACACCAGAGGCTTGTCGCCGGAGTTCTCCCGAGGGTGTGGGCTCAAGGGGACAGCTCACAGCGCACAATACTCAGGAACTAAGTCGATAACGGTGAAAATTGTAGTAATTATAGTACCCCAAAGATCTGGATATCAAATAATAAACTGGAGAGTCTATGGTGGTCAATTATGTTGTTTTATTTCAATTATAGACCAGTAATTACAACTTATTGAATGTTTATTCGTTAAATGCAAAATACATAATTATAGTTATAAAAATAAGCAATTTAGACCAGGTAAGTTATGAAGGTATGACGTAGGTATCACCAAGTCCTTACTCTACCAGAAGAATCAATGTATGAATGACAGGTTCGATGAAACCTACGATAGAATGAATTTGATATTAGTAATGGATGACTGCGTCACAGGCCGGCACTACCTCATACGACAACCAAGTTTAGTATGGTGGATACTTGATAACTGGATACACAATTGAGCATTCGCATGTAACAGCACATCGAGACATGACATGACATGTAACATTCTTGCGATTGATGCATCAACTAGACTCTGCAGTAGGTATATCTTTCTTCCTCAATCTCCTTTCGACCATACAAGTATGAGTTGGACTTGTTGGATTGTATGGTCGTACGGTGCGCGAGTCCGACTCGCTTTTGGCCCGTTTTTTAGCATAATATCATAAGCAAGAAGGTTTAACAGTCTTGATTATAATCAAATCAAATCAAAACATTTATTCGCTAAAACATGGTTTGTTTATAAAACATAAGATGGCAATATTATAATTAGTACAGCATGTTTTATGCTTTGTCAGCATGCAAATATTATACACATGGTTATATTTATTATTCTCATGTCAAAATTCAATATTTAAGTCATAATTACAATCTAATTTAATAATAATATTGTCAAAATTACCTATAAAGTGCCTTTAGTTAATTGTAAGTTTACATTTTCATCAGTCAAAAATTCATTGACACTGTAGTAACATTTAATCATCAAAATGTTTAGCGATTTAATGTCATTAGGAATTATTATAAATTTTTGGAGCCATTCCAAAAACACTTTAGTGGTGTAAAGCCGTATTACAATGAGCTAAACAAAGACGGTCCAGATCCCGTCTACTCCTTGAATGACTAGGCTTGGGAAAAAGATGCTGGTTACATTTAACAAATATTGCTATTTCGTATATGTACATACAGGGCAATGTCAACAATTTTAAAGATTGAAAGTGAGGCTTACAACTATCAGTAGTTTTCAATCCACACATTGATCTTAGGCATCTCTTCTGGCATTTGAAAACAGATTCTCTTTCGGTACCGTTCCCAAAAAAAATATACCGTAACGGAGTCTAGATGAGACATATCCGTGATAAGCAGCTTTGACAGTTTTTATATTTACTATTTTCCTCAGCTTGTACAGCATATATGCAAATTTACTGAGGGTATTGCATAATTCCTGTGACTGCAATTTCCAATCTAGTCTATTATCAATTAGTAAACCTAAAAATTTTGTCGAATAAACTTTTTCTATTTGATACCCCTTGAAATGGAGATTAATGTTAATGGCATCTTTAGGCTCTCTTTGATAAAAGTGCATTATTTTAGTTTTTTCTAAATTCACCTTTAAATTATTATTATCCAACCAAGTAACAATTTGAGTCAATGCCTTATTGATGTCATTTTCGTAATTGCTTAAATGTTGGCACTTAATTATTGCTGTACTATCGTCTGCAAAGAGGACCATAGGATACGTCACACTTTTCGGCATATCATTGATATAGATCAAGAACAATAGAGGCCCCAAAATGCTACCCTGAGGTACTCCATATAAGACTTTTTTAAGCGTCTTATAAGTATCATAACCAACAAGCGAAGAAATAGCAGTGCTGCCTTACTCTAGAATAATAACCGTCGAGTTAAGCTGACACCGTGCTGATCGCTGTAAGAATAATAACCGTCGAGTTAAGCTGACACCGTGCTGATCGCTGTAAGAATAATAACCGTCGAGTTAAGCTGACACCGTGCTGATCGCTGTAAGAATAATAACCGTCGAGTTAAGCTGACACCGTGCTGATCGCTGTAAGATTATCATAAAAGTATACCTACTTAACCAACTTAACACAAAAGATGCTCAAAGAGAAGACCGAAGAACAAGAAATCAGTTAGCCACTCGCTCTTCGTCGTATCTGTATCTGTGCCGAGATAATGTATGTTATTATAACGGAACATAAAACAGGTGATGTCAAAACAGCACGCCGTTTTGTCTTACGGTGCGGCGTACACTTGAGGGCAGGATAAAGGGCGCACTCGAGAATATATGATTATGTTTTATTTGGATTTTTATAGATTTTAACGACCTTTTCATATTGTAAGAAAACGGGATATTGTCTTGTTATTAATATTTTCTACAACAGTCGTTAAACGGTATGGTAAGGTACACAGGGTGCCGATTTCAATATATATTTATACCTACTGAAAAAAATGGGTAACTTTTATGGAAGTGAAATGTGCTCCAAAGTATTTGTAAGAGAATGAGTGTGTACAATAACACCTATTTATTGTATTTCGGTAGTGGGTAAAAGAGAAGGAAATGTGCTCCAAAGTATTTGTAAGAGAATGAGTGTGTACAATAACACCTATTTATTGTATTTCGGTAGTGGGTAAAAGAGAAGGAAATGTGCTCCAAAGTATTTGTAAGAGAATGAGTGTGTACAATAACACCTATTTATTGTATTTCGGTAGTGGGTAAAAGAGAAGGAAATGTGCTCCAAAGTATTTGTAAGAGAATGAGTGTGTACAATAACACCTATTTATTGTATTTCGGTAGTGGGTAAAAGAGAAGGAAATGTGCTCCAAAGTATTTGTAAGAGAATGAGTGTGTACAATAACACCTATTTATTGTATTTCGGTAGTGGGTAAAAGAGAAGGAAATGTGCTCCAAAGTATTTGTAAGAGAATGAGTGTGTACAATAACACCTATTTATTGTATTTCGGTAGTGGGTAAAAGAGAAGGAAAAATTGTAACGTAAGGACCTACAAATATTGTACTTATACTCGTACCTATTATAAGCTATTCTGTGATTACCTTAGACTTGGTACTACAAAAAAGTACAGATCTTGCTTACAAAACTTACGAATCTACAAAAAGTGATTTGAATGTTAACTCAAAAAATAAAAAATGTGTTTATAAATAAATACGGTCATTATCAACCACGTTCGTTCTTCATAAGTACTCTCGTGAATAAAAAGCGATTTTTAATGTAATAATTACGAATTCTCTCCCATTTTCTCGGCCTCAACTGTACAAACACATCTGTACACCGAAATTTACAATCAGAGATATCGTTGCGGGATTTTATTTGAATAATTTAAGGAGGAGAGCGCGGGTTCGATGCTATCGCCGGAATTATTTTGCGTGCCCCTAAGGAAGGGCGTGTGTCTTGTTGGGGGTTGTGCGAGGCGAATCGGGTGGAGGTGGTATAGTAGGTATGTAATTAAACTTAACAACTAGTACCTATACCTAATTATAAGTCCAAACTGTCGGACGACCACAAAGAGTTACAATAGCAGTAGGATTTCGTTTGGGCGCTAAAAGGGCACGAACTACGAAACCCTAAAAACATAGACTGATTCGTTTTTTTTGTAAGTTTATTTTGTATTTTTTTATGGGTCACTATCGCTACGCTATCACTATACATAGTCTCGTGTTTTTGTGGAAATAACTTAGGTTTTGTACTTGTTCACATGTCCTATTTGAATTAGTATGTACTTTCAGCCACAGTAAACAGTTACATCTTGGTATCGAGAACCGCTATCGAAGTTGACGATTTTCAGGCGGAATATACCACATTCAATTCTTCCCACATCTACACACGAATCTGGCACAACAAATAAAAACTCAAATCGAGGTGTTGAGTCAAATGACTGTGTTGAACGCAGGCGTAACCGCAGGGCGAAATATAGCAAGATAACTAAATATGATCACACGACTTTATACTTTACTGCTTACAAATTAAGGTAGAAAATTCCGAAAAGTGAACATTTATCAAGATTACATACTTTTGACTTTAACATAAGGATTTAAGGTCCAGAATAAGATGGGCCATTTTTGATGGCAATGATTTGATAAGCAAAAGGAAGCGCTGATTTAAGGTGGAACTGGCTGATGTGGAGATCAGGTAATTTAATTCTGGAATTCGTACGCAGAATAAGAATTTATAAAAATGTTTTGTAATTATGAATGTTATGTATGTATGTAGAATGAGGAGGTGCAGATCTCACTTTTTGTTTTCTTATAACAGAGTTTGTCAAGCCGCCATGCCATACATCTTAACACATCATCAGCCGGCCCTCAGATCATGTCTGATATTATGAAAGTGCACCGATAAAGATCGGCCTCCCCACAACAAGCCAGCCCACAACGAGCGGTTGTGAGCTGTTCAAATCTAAAGCTGTATCCTGTGTAAGCGTTAGATTTGACACTGCCCCGGCGCGCGGCGCTCTCGATTATAATGTTAAAATTATCAAACACTTCGCAACCCCTTGAAGTGGACTACGTAAGCGCCGGCACAATACATATATAGTCCCTATATATGTATTGTGGTGCCGGTGCGGTTTTGGGCGCGATGAAACGCTTACGTGGAGGTTTTGGCTTCTTGGTGGTCCTGTTGTGATAAAAGAACGGACAGGCAGAAACACCCGTGAAACCCGTTACACAAGGAATTTTTGTTAATGGTTAGGAGTGTGTTAAAGTTTTTTTTACCCGACTGTGGATGTTTATGTTTCTAGTATGTAGGTACGTTCTTTTGGCGCGTCCTACAGCCTAAACGGCTTGATGGATTTTGATAAATGAAGTATCATTGGATTCGTCTTAATCACAAGAGTGACAAAAAACGAAGTGTCAAAAAACTAATATGGCGGCTGTCATATTGTATTTCCAACGGAACCAAAATGACCAAAAACATATTGAGTGAAGTATCAAAATTAAGGTCTTTAAAATACCTTTCCAAAATTATATAACTGAAAATAAAAAATATATTACAAAGTACAAAAAACGTGACCCGAAAAAACAAAAAAGAGGTAAACAAGCTTTGGATTCTTGATTTGTATAAATATATATATATATATATATATATATATATATATATATATATATTTTATTTAATATCCTATCTACCGCGTTCCGATACTATGGTACTCTGCTGGTCTGCGCTGCAGGCTGACTTACCTGAAACAAACAAATCAAAAATTAATTTATGTCACTATAAGTAGGTATGTACTTACTACATTATGAGTTTTGGAAAGAACTAAAGCCCATAGGAATTCATCGTGAAGACAGTATACAAGCCTGGTGCCCAGCCCGCGTTTAACATGTTTTCCCCCATGACAAACGATTTCCTATTACGCCCACGTACTTAGAGATTATTTTTAAACATCCCCTTGATAGTATAAATATTAACAGTATGGTAAGTTTGTACAAAAACAGCTGTTTGTATTCCACGCAGAAGCAGAAGTGAACTTTCAGCAGTGAGTTTCAGATTTAAATCGACCTGATAAACTTTATAGGCACCTATAGATATTAGGTATTTTGGCATTAAATCAGTACCGTTATTACGTGGAGAATATTGGATTCAGGCAATGTAACCTGTTTAAACGTGTTTTTTTTCGGTTTTTCGGTCCCATGGACAAATAGCCTAAGCGGTTACACATACGCTATAGCCTAACTAAGCGGTTACGCTAATTGGCGTTAATTGTAAGGAAGGCTGTTTTTTTTTTTGCGAATGCTGCATATTTCTACATTGTATGACATTCATTGTTTCCAGATTTAATCCGGGATATGGATATCAGTAAAATAACTAAACTTGTTGACATATTATTAGCAAATTAAAGTGGCAATGCGCTTGTAAAACCGGTCGTTGGGAAAGAAACCATTCCCGAATGGCAACCACGGACCTTTGACAGAGCGTAGGACTGGCCCCCTATGTGTTGGACCGACGAGCTGGAGAGTCGCGGGGTGCCCTGTGGGGAAGCCGCTGGATGCAATCTACACAACGGGAAGACCATGTTCTGCAGTGGACGGCTTCAGACTTTAGTAATATTTACGCAGAGGCTATGCCACCCGAAATTCCTTGCAGAAAACGTGTGACGTCATTACGACAATTGCCGAACGATTTCACGAAGATATCGTAACGCGACGCGTTACTTGTCCGGTCATAGCGAATAATTACCCAGTATGCTCGAAAGTGCCCCTTACTGAACCTTGGAAGTTGACTTACTGTTTCTTCAGATACAACATCGTATCCCATAATAAATTAAGACGAAGTAATCCATCTATTGTCGAACCCACGAAGTTGGAAACGCACAAATTAAAAATACAAAATTAAACTTTATTACAGAAACGTAAGGGTTAAAATCCTACATAAGAATGAAGGAGACTGGGCTCAAAAACATGTGGCCAGGTTTTCGAGTATTTGTATGAAGGATTGGCTATTTAGGTGTGTTTAATTATCGGTGGGAAATTTTGACAGTTTTTAAAGAGCGGCCGCTTAATTTTTTTAAGATTTTTAGAATGTGATAGACCGGTTACATATTAACGCAATTAGCTATACAAAAATAGTTTTAGATCAAAGGAAATCTCTAAACATATATTATAGGTATGTCAGTTAACTTGGAACAAAAGTAAAAAATCTAAAAATAGCGAACAAAGAACAAAAAAAAATGTGTAGCTTACTTCCGCCAAACTGTAAGTTAAGCAAATGATAAATGGAAAAATAAAATATATAAACAACCCACGTTAACCTAACCCTTCACCCTTTATCAAAATTTAATTAACGTAAAATATAAATATGTGGCCTTATCTAAAAGAAAACATATACCTTTATCAGTTTCCATAAACCACTGACTGACAGCAATATGACACGTGTTTTGTCTCTGCACGAGGTGCTTGTCGAGTAGGTACTGAATACAGCACATACATATATATATATATATATATATATATATATATATATATATATAATATACATATATATAATTGTAGCCATCGCAGGAAGTCGGTGGAGGCCTATGTTCAGCAGTGGACTTCTAAAGGCTGACATGATGATGATGATGATGATGATGAATATATATGTATATATATTTAATGCGGAAGTAGGTAAGTTACATACATTTTTTCTTTGTTCATTTTTTTTTTATAATATTGATTTCCGCAAAGTAACGCCTGAATTTATCAACTAATAATACTAATTAATTTGGATAGGATTTACAGCAAATTTACTGATAGCTTTAGGTCACTAATGGGCTTATGGCACAGCTAACGGCATAAGCGATAATGATACCTAATGTTTAAAATGAAGGTAATAATAACAAGGTATTTATAGTCATACGAGTATAGCAAGCAAAAATAGCCTATTGTCATGACAAAAGTTATAGTTGAATTATAAAATTATTAAACTCACAAAGACGGTATTTTTTTCACAATCTCATTAACTTTCCGGACATAACCGGATTAACTACCGGAAACAAAGCAGACATGCTATTGAAATTTTAATTTATTTCGTAATCCCAGCTTTGGGACATCACACCGAGTCCCCAAGACGGCACAGGGTTAATTTCATAAATATTTGATAGCTGGGGGGTTACTATGGCTTCTACGAATAATAATATACGAGTACAGTACGGCCGATAAGTCGTGGCCGCTCTGTACTTCATGCAAAAAAGAAAAATAATAATAAGAAAATCAATTTATTTGCAAAAAAAAAAACCTAGAACAATGACATAAAAAAAAAAAAAAAAAAAAAATGGCTGCGCAATTAACATTTTTAGGTTCCGAATGGCGGAATGAGGTGCACGTGTACGTACCTATTGCTTTCATATAAGTGTTTCTCAAAGTATTATACAAAAGATGCATTTTTCCTCGCACATATACATTATTGTTATTTATTTATTATATTTTTCTGGAAAATGCGTATAAAAACAAATATGTATTCATTTTATAAGATAACTAGCTGCACTCCACGGCTTTACACGTGTATAATTGACGGTGCACCAATAAAGTATTGGTTAATTAAGTATTCATATTATTGACCGACCGGGTGGCCGAACGGTGAGTGACCCTCACTGCGAAGTCAACCAAAGATCGCGGGTTCGAATACCGCAATGTGCATTTGTATGATGATCACAAATGTTTGTTACTGAGTCATCTATGTATGTTTATCTGTTGTCTAGTAGCCATAGTACAGAGTATCCTAGTTTGGGTCTAGGTAAGTGGTGTGAATTGTCCCGAATATATTTATTTATTTATATTTATTATTATATACTGTGTGCCACATGCATGTGATGCATGGTAACTAGAACTACGGTATCATTTTGATGGAAGACGATGATGCGGTCCTAATTTATTGACAATCATTATCTGTCAGGTCACTGCGAGTTCTAAACCGCGTGAGATTGACATGAGAACGACATTCCCCCCAACCCAATCCTTAGTAAGACCCCAAGGGTCGTAATTTGCCGGCCAGAGCGGCCAAGCATAAATCATTTTATATGGGCGTAAGCGTTTAATGCACCCCCCAATTAGGGTGGGTGCTTAATACCCATATTGAGGGCTTACGGGCTCAAAGGTACAGATTGGGTGGAAGGACCTGCAGTTCTTGGTTATGGGTGTTTTATGTGGTTGGGTGTTGAGTAGTTCTAGTACAAGATATAATTAGCACGCTGTAAGGTTGTGTTAGTAAAGCAGCCCACGTGGTGTGAGGGTGGACCGGTCGATTTCTATAGCGCAAAGGTTTGCAGATTCGATACCCGCAACGAAGGAAATATTTGTGAACAGAAATAATAAATTATTGTTCCAATTGATTTACTAAAAACCTACTGAACCAATTTTCATTAAATTAAAAGGGGACCATGTCCACATTGTTTACGAGTTCAATTGTTTAGATTTAAGAATAATGCAATTGTGTGATACTGACCGCCGGATTCAGTGGGTAATCCATAAAACCACACATCCAGCCGGATTCAATGGATTACCCATTGAATCTGGAGCTAGTTCGATAATATACATTTTTTAATTATAATTACGTACATACATTTTCCAATTAAGTTTTAAAAGTTATTTATTTTTATTTATATCCGTATCCATAACATCCAATAAACACATGCTGGACACACTGCAGATTGGTAGATATCCCAATACCTACTATACTCAACATTAAATTAAAATTTTAAAATCCTTGGATGTGTCTCTGGAATTCCTTTTTTCCTTCACCGTTTTACTCACTTACCTACTATGTTCCATAAAACATATATCTGTATCTATCTAAGCCCCACGTTAAGACAACGACTCCCATTCCGCCACTAAATGTGTTCTTGCGTTTTCTTTTCAATTTACGATCCGTTCGGAGGCTTTCCCCGAAATTCTTTAATTAATGGCCGGCTATTATTTACCTTGGCCTGCGATGGTCTGTGTGTATTATTGGAATTGTTTCTTTAGTAGGTAGCTCTTTTTCACTTTAGTCCTACCAAACAGAACAACATAGGAAAAATAATTAAACAAACTACCTACATCCATTAAAAGTGGGGATATTAGGTACGGCCCCTCGGGAGTGGACAGTATAAATTAAATGCAACGCACACAATTGGCTTTCTTTGGCCTTAGTCACAATCGGAGTGGCGTTTGTGTGGCATGTGTTAGCAGTGACTCTCATTCGCGCTACAGTCTGCGTATGTCTATCTTTTTTGTTGATGCACATGGAGCATGACAGGTGGGAATGTACATAGCTATGTGCGTGTGGTTTTATATAGTCCAGTTTTTGTTTATGTGATATTAAAGCGTATCTTCCCCCATTATGTAGATCTATGCTTCATCATCATCATCATCATTTCAGCCTTTAGAAGTCCACTGCTGAACATAGGCCTCCTCCAAAGAGCGCCACGACGAACGTTCTTGTGCCGCCTTCATCCACCGACTTCCTGCTATGGCTACAATGTCGTCCGTCCAACGTGTTGGGTCTCTCTACATTTCGCTTCGCTTGTTTTTTTTTGCCTTCTTACTACGTCAAAAAAGAATAAACTGATATTTTAAATTCAAAAACTAAAACCCAACCCGACTGAAACATAAAGAAACGTTCAAAAAGAGTATGATACAAGAAAATAGTCTCATGTGAAATTTAATAATAGGTACATATTCATAGTGATGTTCAGAGCCACCTACCTACCCTAACAAAACATATCATAGTGATGTTCAGAGCCACCTACCTACCCTAACAAAACATATCATAGTGATGTTCAGAGCCACCTACCTACCCTAACAAAACATATCATAGTGATGTTCAGAGCCACCTACCTACCCTAACAAAACATATCATAGTGATGTTCAGAGCCACCTACCTACCCTAACAAAACATATCATAGTGATGTTCAGAGCCACCTACCTACCCTAACAAAACATATCATAGTGATGTTCAGAGCCACCTACCTACCCTAACAAAACATATCATAGTGATGTTCAGAGCCACCTACCTACCCTAACAAAACATATCATAGTGATGTTCAGAGCCACCTACCTACCCTAACAAAACATATCATAGTGATGTTCAGAGCCACCTACCTACCCTAACAAAACATATCATAGTGATGTTCAGAGCCACCTACCTACCCTAACAAAACATATCATAGTGATGTTCAGAGCCACCTACCTACCCTAAAAAAACATATCATAGTGATGTTCAGAGCCACCTACCTACCGTAACAAAACATATCATAGTGATGTTCAGAGCCACCTACCTACCCTAACAAAACATATCATAGTGATGTTCAGAGCCACCTACCTACCCTAACAAAACATATCATAGTGATGTTCAGAGCCACCTACCTACCCTAACAAAACATATCATAGTGATGTTCAGAGCCACCTACCTACCCTAAAAAAACATATCATAGTGATGTTCAGAGCCACCTACCTACCCTAACAAAACATATCATAGTGATGTTCAGAGCCACCTACCTACCCTAACAAAACATATCATAGTGATGTTCAGAGCCACCTACCTACCCTAACAAAACATATCATAGTGATGTTCAGAGCCACCTACCTACCCTAACAAAACATATCATAGTGATGTTCAGAGCCACCTACCTACCCTAAAAAAACATATCATAGTGATGTTCAGAGCCACCTACCTACCGTAACAAAACATATCATAGTGATGTTCAGAGCCACCTACCTACCCTAACAAAACAATAAATTTAATAATAGGTACATATTCATAGTGATGTTCAGAGCCACCTACCTACCCTAACAAAACATATCATAGTGATGTTCAGAGCCACCTACCTACCCTAAAAAACATATCATAGTGATGTTCAGAGCCACCTACCTACCCTAACAGAGGTTTTAGTGGTTGCTTACAAAATATCATTTTGATTATGAAGCCTTTTTTTTTTTGGGAAAATAATTTATTAGTTCATGATTTTATGTCCTCTAGAGGGCGCCATATTAAATTTAATGTAACGTCACATGGCCTATAACCGGAGACGCGAGTATTTACTTATCTACGACCATCGGACGATCAAGTAGTTTCCAACGATACCTCATTTGTTAAATTATGATAAGTAGTTTAGAAGTTATCAGAGGACAGAAGATCCATACCTACATAGTACATAACTACATACCCACATACATAAACCCGGTCAAAATGATAACCCTCCTTTTTGCGTTGCCGTAGTCGTTTAAAAATATCTTCTATCGAACTTATGGATCTCTTTGAACGCCATTGCGATGAGATTTTGTAGGTGACCTCTTTGCGCTCTTGGCTGTGTCTTTTGTTTCGTTGTCCACTTTAGGTTAGCATCAACATAATTGGCCTAATCCATCAACGATAGGTGATCTAACGCTTTCACAGTCTTTACCCTATACCCCCTAGTGCCCCCTTGGCAATAGAGCACTCACGAGAAACCCTGGCTTGCTGAACTGTAAGTTTTTTAAAGTTTTTACCCGAGTACGGCGAAGCAATGGAATGGTAATGAGTTTAACAGTCTATGTATGTTTGTATGTGGATGTTCCACCATAGCGTCGCCCCTATTACATTGGGAATTTGACAAGCGAGGTATCAATCGATTCTTCAGGTATCGGAAGGATCATGTGTTCAAACTAAAAACTTGGTCCAATTTTTACAAGCGAGGTACGAGTATCTGTCGATACGTCTTCATTGAGAGACGTAGGTTATTTTTTGCCCGACATAGTCGGGTTTTATTTTTACTACTTATTTATCAAAAAAATATGTTGATGTGATGCCCCATATGTATCCCCATACATCTGGGGCATCACATCAACATTGCCAAGAGACACCAACGGCGTGTTCACAAATCCATTTGACAGTAGTTGTCATTCCAACTAATCTAAAATCGTAGGATTGAAAGCATGAGATGAATAACAGAAAAAAAGCAGGAGCTAGAATCTAATTTCAAATCTAGTTTAGCTCGAATCGTGTTAATTAGTTTTAAAAACCTTTCTCTCAAATTAGAACTAATGTAATAGAAAAATGAACTTTTAAACTGTTTTTTTCGGAGCTCCCGAGTTTTGTTACTCGTGATGTGACGAGACGTTGCTATGCTACTTTTTCGAAGTCCAATTTAGTTATTTTATGTGGGTTTATTTTAACTACGCCGCAGTTAAAACATTAATAACAATTAAAATTACGCACAGTTTAAAGATCATACATACCGGCCCAAATCAAAACTTTGTGTTTATCACGCGCTTGGTACTTTTTAATTTGATTCAAGCTCTCGATACTCTTGAAAAGGTGTTTTCCTAGGCAAGGCATATGCATTTAAACTGTAATCATGTAATTTCTCAGCTCAACTTATTTTTTAAATTGCTTGTGGCTGTAATTTCTCAACAAAACGACAAAAATGAGTGTCAAAACAAAGAGTATATTATGCCTTAATGACTAACGACTGTCATATAATATAGTGTTATATAATATACCCTTTGTTTTGACAGTCCTTGGTGTATTTAGTGTTCCAAATTATAATATCACAGTACTTTTGTCGTTTTGTTGGTTGACCTTTGATTTGAGTCATTAGTGTCACAAGTTGTCAAAAAAAATTAGTATTATAAATTACCTGTGCTTGTATACCTATATCTGTGCAGGTAAGCTGATAGTAGGGCACCTGTACTTATTTAATATAATCTGAATAGTTAATAGTTTTAGAGTTCGGTAAGAAATAAACTATAAAGAGAAGGCATATGACTGCTTCTATTTATTTTACATTAGTTTAATTTAGGCGGGCGTCATCTATCTAATTCAAGTTCATAAACCTTTTTCAGAGCAAGTGCCAAGCATCCATAATACATCGCCCGTAGGGCCGCAACCCGGAATGCTCTACCATAGTCTATTTCAATTAACGAAATAAAAAACAAACAAGTGCCATAAATCTTTGTTGGTTTAGTTTAAAAGTTAACAAAATATTAACTTGGATCAATTCGACGTTAGCAGTATATTATTGTATATTTTTTTGACGAATGTGTCGAAATCAGGTATTATTTTAATTATTGCTACTCGCAGACTACCTTCCAGATGTGCATCTGTAATTCTTGTCCTTGTCTTGTTCTTCACATTCTTCATGCGAGAAAACAGCTGCTGGCATACCAATGTGCTCCCAAAACAAAGACATATTATCTTATTGGTAAATGTTTTTTTTTTATCGACATAATTATTTTGCGTAAAATTCAATAAGACCCAACTACTTTATCAACGTCGAATTTATCTTTCAGTTCGTTACTGCACTGCATTTTTTTTTAGATTCTGTGGCGTTCTTTGCCGCAAAAAAGAACCCATCGGGCCGCGGGTAGAAGACCTTTGCTCTAATTGATCTATCCATAATTAGTCTAACTATGAGCAGGCCTTTAACTCAATGTACTTGCGCGCGCTAATTCTTAAATAAAAAGCGAATCTTTCTGTACGTAGTACTAATATTTATTCTATGCTTGTCATATTTTTTCCGCAAAATCTTAACGGTGCCATATCCATTTCTAATAACACCCAATTCTGGGCAAATAGGCATCCTTTTTAACATCCCTTGTCAGGGAAGGCCAACGCCAACGCCCGTCGCCGCGAACGCCGCGGTCGTTTAGTTAAACCTACCATTTTTGCCCTATACAACTTACAAGAAAATGAATAGGGGAGAATGTTCCTTACAAGAATATTGGTTCTTAATTATTTTGTCCCAAAATGTCTGGTTTCTACTATTCCTAAAATTTTAAGGCTTAGTACCGGGTGGGTACTAAGCCTTAAAATTTTAAAACCCAGTCTAATTCTGGTAAAGACTCTGCTGTAAAAATTAATTAATCGATTTTAATTTATGTAAAGTACTTTTCTATATGGATGAGAAGAGCTGAAGACCGAGCGCAGTGGCGTGCATTAGGAGAGGCCTACGTCCGGCAGTGGACAAATATAGGCTGATGATAATGATGCTTTTTCTATATCTTATACTCTCTATAAGCCATGATAGTCATTCATAATGGAAATAATTAAAGTCTCGAATGGCGACTACGGATCGGAAGACGAACCGTATGGAATGGTGATAGGTGGGGACACGCCGGGAGCTGCTAGATGCAATCATCGAGCAACCGCTCGTTATGTTCAGCAGTCGACGTCAGATAGAGAAACTCTGTCTACGATTTTCGCGTTCAGGGGTGTGTAGAACGCGCGCGAGTTTCAAGGCGAGCTAACTCGCAGAAACAAGGTCATCGGGCGCGCGCTCTTACACGTACAGAGCAGTGTCAGCGGTGTGAAATAAGTGATATGCTTGATATGCATTACCCAATTAAAACTCCATCCTTACAAGCTAAGTACACTCCAAGGCTAAGTACACTCTACCTTTCGCAACAAAAGCTCAATGTCTAATCGATGTGTGTGGGCTTTTTGGTCTAGATTGTTCATTTCAAGGGCCTGCGAAGGTTAAATACTTTTGTAAAGTACGAGTAGGGTTGTGACAAGTGGACACTTGTACGCGTATTAACATACTTGGGGTTTAAGAGCCTAAAAGGCTTGGTAAGGTACATACCATGGTACAATATAGAAAGTTGTTTGTTATATTATATCCAGTGGCTCTGCTAATTGACTAAGCAAGCAAGGGAGTTTTCAAATTTAAGTTGGACGATTGAACCGATCTTGACGAGACAAGGAAATCGTGTGCGTTGTGAGGCAGGACTGGGCCAAAAACGGCACAGGCACGGATTTTGTCCTAAACAACATTTTCAATTTTTATTATTACTTGGTAAATGATTTTGGTGTCTTAAAGAAGTAGTAATTCACTGGAATACCACAAAAAATGAACCCGTTACAATTATTAGTTAAATCTGAAAATATCTTCTTTTTTTAATTTGTTTGTTAAGCTGGACATTACAATTAGATTCAAGTTTGATAAAATAAGGCATAATAAAAGATGAAAAGTAACGACCTTCTCGAAGCGAACGCTAACACGTAGGAAAATCGCGGAACATAAGTACATGGGGGTGATACTGGAAGGCCTTAGGGTCGCCTATCTCCCATATTAATTTCTACCACATTTCTTGGGACATACTGTATATACACCGCGACATTGAATTCGATATTTTTCTTAAAAGCATTCCATTATTTAGGATCGATCTACAACATTCAATTAAAAAAGTCTCAGGCTGATATGTCGATTTTACTAACACGACCGCGGCGCGGGCGCTCCGCCAGGCGCGCGATTTAAAGTTTGTACCACGTTTGTACCTACCCATAATTCCTCGGGGTCACACCAATGTGACAAAACGGTGTGACCACGAGTCCGTCGCCATATCTGCCGCCCGGGCGCCCGCTCCCGCGATGTCGCAGGGATAACAAGTTTGAATGTTGACTATTTTAATAATGCCTAGTTTTATGTTTTTAAGTTATTTACTTTTCCTATTTAGTGCTACAGATACATTCTGTTGCACGGACTGAGTACATACATTTATATTATACGTATGCCATATTTCAATTTTGTAGTGTTAATAAACTCTAGATCAACTGTAGTTGAATAAAATGGCTCTTACAAACAGACGGACGGACAGACAGACATGACGAAACTATAAGGGTTCTTTGTCTGACTACGGAACCCTAAAAAACGGTTCATCTCGAATTTAGTACACATTTAGAAGTTTTGTCGTTTTGTTAGATGTTATTTGATAAAAACATTTCATTTTGTCACCACTTACCTACATTTTACTTACATATTCAAGGACGATGAATTTAAGCGTATAGACACACAAGTGAAATACCTATTCTTTCACGAGGGACTCCGCTTCAGAAAGCTTTGATACATTCACGAACCAATGAGCGCGCTATCAGCAAAGGGAACGGAAAGAGATATTGGTACGTATCGGTACTACTTCAGACATACTCCTTAACACACAACAGATACATACATAGATATTCGGGTTACTGTAATAATGAATCCATATTACTCGTTGAAAAATGTTTCATACATTATGCTCCGCGGGTCCATGAAGCAAAATGAAATAAGAGTAATAATTATGGTCGCTCACCTTCCATCATCATCATCATCAACAACATATACTAGCCACTGCTGGACATAGGCCTCTCCCGCGGCGCGCCACGGAGCCCGATCTTCGGCTCTTCTCTTCCAATGACTGCCAGCTACATTGCGCAGATCGTCACTCCATCTAGCCGGAGAGCACCCTACACTACGTTTGCCAATTTACGGTCTCCACTCTAGAACTCGTCTACCCCAGCGGTTATCGGTTCTACGACAAATGTGACGTAAAAGTTTACTTTACATAATAAAAGCAATAAAAATGCCTGCCCTCAACAGTTGCAGTGCCACCCAAAACTTACGATAAAAAATCTTACGCGTCACTGCACTCACTGCACTTCGCTCGCACTAAGACATTGGTTTTTGAGTCTCATTGCCCAGTAATTTCGCTGGAAACATTGCCCTTCAAACAGAAACACAGTAATGTTTACACACTACTGCTTGGCGGCTGAATATCTCACAAATATGTGGTACTTCCCCAGATGGACTTTGCGTAAGAGGCCTATGCCAAGTGAATAACCCCATTTCATCAAAAATGTCGACATAAATCTACACTGATAGTTTCCGAACCATTAATTTTTAAATCAGTAATAATGATATTAGTTTCGTAGCCAAACATTTTGATAGGCTGTAAACCAGGAAAGTTGTTTCCTACGAAAACAAAATCCTGAATACCGAAAAAGTGTAAAAATAACAAAACTCGGCCGATCCTTCAACTTTTTGTGGCCAGCCTGTAGACTTTATTATTATTCTGACTTCTTTCCGTCATCGGCTATCTCGAGGGTTGCCAATTTTATTTATCCAGTTGTTTAAATATTAGCAGCACAGCAAAAGACTGTTTATTATTAGAAATTGTTTGAACGCTGTCGCATTTTACTGCCAGCGGCTACTTCTCAAGTTAATTTATTTTTTACCGATAAGAACAGGTCGTTCGACTGATGGTAAGCCACACCTGCCTATAACAATAGCAGTGCCACCCAGAACTCTCGATTGCAAAATCTTGTGCGGCGCTGCATTGCTCTCGTCACCCTGTGGGATCGGTCCTTAATTCTCATATGCCAGTAATTTCACTGGACGCATTGCCCTTCAAACCGGAACAGAGTAATATTGCACAATACTGCTTGACCAAGTCAATTAATCCATTACTATTAAGAGTCCTAAAATAGGTATTGATCCCCGATCCCGATCCCCAATACGAAGGATAGAGAGTGAGTTTGTGATAGAATTGGTGTTTAGGGGGATAGCACTTTCCACGCCCTAAATTGTAATTAAATTTTGTTAGTATTGTCAATCACTTGAATAGAATATAACCTATGCTTATACGATAAATTATTTTTAATGAAATCTTTGTCTTTTTAAAAAAGGGTATTTTTAATTTGTCACTTATTCAAAGCAAAATAATATATAAGTGAAGATGCTTATAACTGTGAAGTATTCGAAAAATCTAGAAAAATAATGAATGAAATATTTAATATATGAAACAAATTCATGCAAAAAAATAATTGAAATCAGATAATATTTAGGTCTGGATAGGTGTTTTTCCTTTTTAATAGACAAGAGCGCGGTATACTGTTTTCTTAATTTTAAGATTATTTTTAGGAAATAAAAATAAATATGAATAGATTGCCAGCATGTTATATTTTCATAACACATAAAAAATTTAAAAAGTAATGCATAGAGACATATATTTCAGCACCCTGGCAACCCTAAGGGATGCTTTTTTCCGTCATCTCTAGTTAGTAATGAATAATTCAGCATGTTATCCGGCCGCTTTGCCGGCGTCCTCGTGTAACGCCGATGGCGATGGACCAAGAATGTGTTTGATTCTGTATGTGCTTATGTTCACATTAGCTCGATCTAATTCTGGAGCTTCTTGCTTTGGTTTTTCTTTGTCTATGGCTTTCCATCAGGCCCCAGCCAGCGTTAAGTATATTGCCCGCGATTTCACCCTACTAGTTTCTTGTGGAGCAACCATTTAAAAGGAATAGTTGCCTAAATTTTGGCTTGATCTTCACTGTAACTGTCGAATTTATACAAAATTGGAACTCCTTGCCATCGTCCATATTTCCTGATAACTTGATAACTACAACCTGACCATCTCCAAAGTCAGTGAATAGATATCTTCTCAATCCACTTGCTCCATCTCCTGCTACATCGGCGCTTACCATCAGGCGATTTGGTGATCAAACTTTAAACGTAAAATTTCATATTAAAATTGGGGGCTAAGTAAAAGAGAGCTGGTGGCAATGCTAACAAGGTGTAGGCTCGTGTCCTTTCTAGTTATGCCTTTTCGAACATAACTAGAAAGGACACGAGTTTTTCTTACGGTTGATCATTGATTGCAACATTCCGGCATAGCAAAGAAAAGTCCGAGACTTTCAAGAAGAAAATAGGTAGGTGCTATCAAAACGTGGACTAGCGAGATTGTCTAGTGCTGACTAGATGTCTCGTTTTAAACTAATTAGATTAGTATTGCCTACTGGTTAATGAACATTACGCACGACACGGTGGTAATGTAGCTGTGTGGGTGTGTTGGCCTGTGGTTGTATCTAGTTTAGTTTTTGTTTACGTGATATTGAAGCGTGCCGTATCTGTCCCCTTTTAACTATATCTATATGAATACGGCATCATAAGATGATGAATGACTCTTAATAAAGTATTCAATAAGGCCTAATAATAAAGGTCGATCAAATTATGTGAAATTCAAACTACAAATCAGGTATCTGTAAATCAGGATTTATCGAGTTTTAATTTATCAAAATAACTGTCCATAACATCATGTTGATCTTAACTATTTCTCCGTAACAAAGAGACTAAATATAAGATTCATAATCACAAGGAAAAAAATAAAAAATATAATAGGCCTCCTTTATAAATATAGCACATCGACAAACAAAGCTTTTCTTCAAATCTATGACAAAAACATCAAATGATGAATCGGGGGTGGCGCGGATGACGGGGGTAATCTAAAAATAATAATTATTTATTATACCTTTTCTCGTAATTAATGAAATCTTTATAAGCGTAGAGATTTATTGACGAAGGCGAAACGTAGTCACTTGTAAATCTATTTACGTAAGTGAGACCTTTTTACACCACTGCCCAAAAAATGGAGTGTATTGTTTTTAGGATTCATATGTGTTTGTAAGTATGTGAGTTTCTTTATTCCACCATAACTTTTAAATGCCTGAACAGATTTAGACGTATTGGATAGCATTAGAATCCTTATATCCCCTAAGTAATAAGGATTTTTTGAAAATTCGATATTTTGCCAATTAGGCTCCAATTTAAAACGAACAAAAAACTTCTGATTTTCAGTATGGGTTTTTTTGGCAGGGCAGGCGTGTTTTTTAGCTTTTAACTACCTTAAAAGCTAAAAAACACGCCTGCCCTGCCAAAAAAACCCATACTGAAAATCAGAAGTTTTTTGTGCATTATTTTGCAACAGGCCATTTGGAGTTTTTCCTAACTGTCCAACAGCCGGGTAAAGGTTTTCCCGCCTTAAATCCTCCCGCACACAGGACAGAGACAAATGTCTCTATCCTGCATAACCCACCTGACACGCTACCCTCTTATCCTCCTGTTGTATTGGCATTATTATGGCTTTATTCGGACAGGTTGCACACTAAATAAAAAATATTGAAAGATGTTAAACGACTTCAATTTAAAAAATTGTTTCATTTCAAAGATGCTAGTTGTCTTCAATCTATCACAAACGATCAAGGGACTTAGGGGCTTGTCTTTCCCTTCGTTCAACAAGACTCCTAATCAGACTCTTAATTCCATGTAAACCATTATTTGAGCCAACATCGGCGGCTTCGGACACCCACACACGCGCAATAACTACTAAAATATCCTTTAAACTTAGTCCCTACATTAAACAACTCCTGAAACTGAATGCCATTGTCCCAAGCTATTAAAATTTAACTCTGTCACGTTCTAGCTTTACCCTAAAGATGTCGCTAAGACCCCGTTTCGGTCTCTACCAGGCGATCTTTTACGACTAGGTAGTGGGCGTAGTGAGGACTCTTCGTCTAACAAGCACAAATAAAAAATATATATAACCCCCAAACCCCTACCCCCCATTACAGCTAAGTAAGAAGAATATCCACCACGTCAGCTTTCAAACATAAAAAAACCGCATCAATATCAGTCCATTCGTTTGGGAGCTACGATCCCGACCTTAGCTAAAAATATTCTTGATCACATCAGCTGTCAAATAGTCAAATAGAAAAAACTGCATCAAAATAATTAATTGAAATGTGCTAATTCAGTATATATTTTTATTGTTTAACTAGTGCCCATAGTACAGGGTATCCTAGTTTGGGGCTAGGTATGAATTGTCACGAATATATTTATATATTATATTTTTATAAGCATTTCATTTTTTTTTTAATTTTTTTTATTACGGACTAGGCAATCGTTTGACCACGATCTCTCCTGATGGAAAGCGATGATGTGGTCGAAGGTGTAGCACGCTTGCCTAGTAGATACCTACTCACTCTTGACTTGAACACACCGGGGTTATAATTTACCGGAAACACTGACGAGGGCAGGGCATTCCACTCCTTTGCAGTTCTTATAATAAATGAAGAAGCGTAACGCTTCGTTCTTGTGCGAGGTATTTCAACCATGAAAGGGTGGCGCTTTGCTGATCGTCTAGTCGTACGGTGATGGAAAGATGATGGGGGAATCAGGTTATGCAGTTCTTGTGCACACTCTCCATAGTGCAATCTGTAGAATACCGCCAGGCTTGCTACCTTACGTCGATGCGCCAGACTTTGAAGCTTACTCTTTACCAGAGTGTCATCCCCAATGAGCCTGATAGCACGTCTCTCAATTGAATCCAAAGACTCGAGCTGATACTTGGCAGAACCGTCCCAGAGGTGGCAGCAGTACTCCATACAAGATCGGACCTGTGCTTGATAAAGATTCAAAAGCTGTACCGGTGTGAAGTACCGCCTAACCTTACACAAAATACCAAGTTTTTTTGCAGTTACCTTGGCTTTGGATTCAATATAAGACCCAAAAACCAACAATAGTGTTTTGTTTTGTTATTTTTTTTCGTTACTTTATGTGCTGCAGAGGGCGCCAATTAAAAGTGACGTCACATAGCCTATAACCAGCGGAGGATCAAGACACTTCCAACGATAGCTCATTTGTCAAATTATGATAAGTAGTTTAGACTATAAGGGAACAGATGAACATTCATACCGGTCATAATCATAACCCTCTATTTTGCGTCGCCGTAATCGGTTAAAAATTACTGACACATTAGGAAAAGAAGATTCAAAGCCGAACTACGATAGCCAAGCATTTAGTTGATATGTAAGTAAATGGTCGACTTAAAAGACACCTGTTGATCGATAACTCGGATAGTGGCGGGCTTAGACATAGGCCCAGTAACTTGTTATACTTGTTGAGAATGGGCTCTGATGCCCCGTGCCTGACTACGCCCTATCTAGGTATCAAAATTTCAGGCGCTTCAGGCTGAACCTCGTTGTAATTTCCCAGCTGACTTTCAGTTTCAGCCGTTAGGTTGTTTTATTTAACGGACTGTTATAATAGCTTCTTCTAAGGGTTGAAAGTCTATTCATTTCGGGGAAACATATTTTATGACAGTGTTTAATAGATATTTTATGTCATTTCACCACCGCAACGACTGTGTGTTTGAATGAAAAGTTTATATTTATACAACAACCAAAATTTCATATATTTATTAAAATTCCTCGAATTTTGTGGTTGCAGTGCAGTGCGTTAGCATTATTTATTTTAGTTAATATTAGTTATTCTATGGTACAGTGACAGCACTCTATCGATAATAGCGATAGAGTGCTGTCACTAGACACTAGAGTACATCACATTTACATCACTATACATATTCAGAGATTCCACAGTCAGCCGCTAGAAAAAAAAGCCAAGGCTACTGTTTTTAGATGCTTCTTATTTGAAATCGCCTTTTTCTTACTTGGTACAACTCACCTTGAGGAAGAAGGCGGAAAGGCGAAATGGATAAGCAGGCCAGGTACGAAAAACGCCTAAGAAATAAATAAGTAAAATAAAATTTAATAGCAGATGTTTTTCATCGACGGGCCAAAGCAAAACAAAAAGAATTAAAAAGAACATGGAATATATAAAATACTTATTTATGTCTTCTTAAGTACCTATTTAAACATTTAGTTAAACCACCCAATAGAGTGCCAATAGGAAATTAAAAACAAAAAACTTGTTGGAACCAAGAGCTACAATAAATATTGTGTATTTTCAAGACTACCGAATTTCAGTAGCTACAAACCATTGAAAGACAGACGGACGGATAGAGGGCGCTGCCACATCATTAAGGTTCCGTTTGGACCCAGTACGTTTTGGTTTCAGTACGGAACCCTTTCAACGTACAAGTAAATGATAGCAAACCAAATCGACGCGGAACGGTCGACCAGGGTGCAGTTGTAGCCAGAACACGGTAATGGATAATGTGTAAGTAACGTTCTTACGACTGATAAGAGTGCGACAAATCAAAAACAAAAAAAAACTTCTATTTCAATAACGTAATTCCCCTAAATTCTTTATCATCTTGTGACAGGAGGTCCCCTGAGGTTATGGTGTACCAGCTCAATGGGACTCCAAGCACACAATAATAAAGTACTGGAACAAGGAGGAGGAGGTAGCGTAGCATAAGAATATAGAAGTCGACGGAGCGCTGCCCAAACAGCACCAAGTTCAGTGCCGGTCCTCCTGCAACGGAAAGCGGAGGCTTCACAGCTGCAAGTCTTCATACGAACACCTGCGCAGCTACATGGCGTAGCTTCTGTCTACTGCATACTACATACGCATTTTCTTTAGCTATGTTCAGGAAACTTTGATTTAGAAATTAAATATAGTACTTATAGGCAGGTATTATTTGTATATATTCTGTTTTTACTGAGGTTTTTACAAAGATAAGTAAAAAAATGTGATGTCCGTACAAGTATAGAACAGCCGACTAAGCATATCCAGCTTCGCAGGGGAGTGAGACAGGGGGTTGTTATATCTACGAAACTGATCACTAACGCCCTTGAAGATATTTTTAAGACGCTGGATTGGAAAAGTACGGGCATAAACATAAATGGCGAGTACATCTCACATCTACGATTCGCCGATGATATCGTCCTTATGGCTGAATCGCTGCCGGAACTTGAGCGAATGCTGACCGATCTAGCTGACGCCTCTCGACGTGTTGGTCTCGGCATGAATATACACAAAACTAAGGTAATGTTTAACGACCTCATTACTCCGTGACCAGCGGTAATTAACGGTGTACCTCTTGATGTTGTCCAGGAATATGTCAACCTCGGGCAGACTATGCAATTGGGTAGCAACAATTTCGTGATAGGAGAATTCAGCTGGGATGGGCAGTATTTGGTAAACTTGTCAAGTCTTCTCTTCGTCCATTCGTCTGTGCCTAAAGACGAAAGTCTTCAATGTGTGCGTCCTACCAGTCATGACCTGCGGTGCCGAAACGTGGACACTCACGGTGAGATTGGTTCACAAGTTTAAGGTCGCTCAGCGAGCTATGGAAAGAACTATGCTCGGTGTTTCTCTTAAAGACAAGATTCGTAACAAAGTAACCCGACAGAGAACCAAAGTTACCGACATAGCTCAAAGAATTAGCAAGCTGAAGTCGCAATGAGCTGGTCACATCTCTCGAACAACCGACAACCGTTGGGGTAAACGAGTTCTAGAGTGGAGACCGCGCTCAGGCAAACGTAGTTATATACATCATCATCATCATACATAATTAACAGTCTGTATTAGTCTCCCGAATGATATGGCCTCTACTTGCGCGCCACTGACTCGATCTTCGATATCTCTCAAGTAGGTACCTAATAACTGCCAGCTGCTTTGTTTTTTTCTCGCTCCACCTGAGCGGAGGACGTCCTTCCTACATTATGACTTGGCCGGACACATCTGTCGCATGTCAGACGATTTAGTGCAACAACCACAGCAATGTGGACGCAACAGAACATCAGAATACTTCGCGGCAGGCCCAAGAGAAGATGGCGCAATTGGACAACGGATCGTAAGCCGTGAAGAATAAAAGGACCAAAATGCAAGAGGGGCTTTTGCCATAAAGTGGGACGGCTAGGTATGGTATCGCGTTAACAATATTAATTACGAGCCTTATCTAGCACGCATACTTGCGCAATGCCCAAATGCACAAATGAAACCCACAATTTTAAAATCCCGTCAAACTGTCGCTCATTTTCTGGTCGTGTGAATGACGCGCAGTCAAGGGTGAGCGGAGCATAACAGAGCTATTTTCGTGGACAGCGGACCGTGCCAGTTGTTCGCACTGGAATAGTGTTGCGTTCCAGTTAACAGTCGAGTAGGGCTGGTGAACAATAACAAGCTTGTGAGTAGAGAATAGTATTTTTTTATGGCCAAGTAGGTATGTTATTTGTTGTTTGATAAAGTCATTTTTTTTTTTAAATTAAATATTATACAATATTGATTGACAGCGGACGTTCCTACCTGTATGCACTGGAACTTCTTTTTCCTGGAGAGAAACGTAGGCAAGCTAATAAGGAAACATATTTGCTATAATTCTAATACAATACTCATATAAAGAAGAAAATTCAGCAATTACATTTTAATAAAAAGGAACTAGTCCAGTGCTTTTACTTGTACCACTTCCTGACCAACTTACTAAGCCAACACAAACAAGGCAATGAGGCACCACCACACGAGCAAAGTAATTTGCAGGTACCGCCATTGACTCGATTTTGTTACTCGCATGAGGTTTGTTGTAAAAACTATTGCATTGTATGAAAGTACCACAGACAACTGCATATGCAAGCACAAACCATGTACCTACCTATCCCCTTACTCACGAACACCATTCCGATTCAATCACGATCCCAACAGTACGATTCAGATAAAAAAACGTGATCGTTACCTTTCGGTGTGGGAACATGTCCGCCATCTTGGTTTAAAAAAATTACGTCCTTCGCCCACTTCCCAACCTTTCTCACACTTCCCCCCAAGCTTCTCCCTGTCTTCCTACCCTTCTCTTATTTACTTTTCTCCACTTCCCCTCAATCTTTCCCCACTTCCCCCACCCCTTTCCACTTACCCCCTTTCGCCCACTCTGCCCCATCCTTCCTTTCAATCTTTCCCCTTTTCGCACCACCTGCCCCACTTCCCGCACCCTTCCCCGACATCCCCCACCATTCCATTCCACCATACCCTCCCCTCACTTTCCCAAACCTTCCTCCACATCCCCCCACGTTGCAGTGCAGTCTGTTAGGTTTTCTAGCTGAATCACACTGTTGGGATCGTTATTGAATCGGAATGGTGTTCGAGAGTACGCCAGCTGGTAAGGTCACCATAATAGTCAGTGAGCAGGACATTTTAGCGGGACATGGCATACGGACTAGGGCAGAGAGCAGTGATGGATACATGGTACCATTGAGCTTTCTGATGATGGAGCTGGAAGGTGAGTGACGGAATCCTTGAATGGCTACTATTGAACCCTTCGAGTTTGGGCTTATTAGATTTGTCTTAAATTCTTAATGAATCCTATTCATGTCACCTGACAACGCGCGTGATTTTCGTGTTGATCAATTTTAGGGTTTCGTATGTGTGTCCGAATATAAAAAAGAACCCTTTTAGGATCACTCGTAAGTCTGTCTGTCCGTCTGTCAGAGCTAATTTCTGCCGAATTTACTGGAACGATTAAGTTGAAATTTGGTACACATTCCTATGAATTATTGTGAGCCGAACACGGGTAAAAAGTATTTTGAATATGGGAGTCACTTTTGTAGTGAAAATAATAATAATATGCTATCTGTACCGTGTCATATAAAATGAAAGGGCTTCTTGTGATGGTCTCGAATATATTTTTTGTATACATTTAAAATAAACAGTTGTACAGTTATTTAAGATAATATTAGATGAAAATTTACCATTCCCAAACTTATCTCCGAAACTGCTGAGCATAGAATTAGGAAAAAAAGACGGAAATATGTTCTTAGCTTAAAGATTACAGGAATCAGGATTAGATCTAATTTAAAAGAGTGATGAGTAGGTACCAGCTCCTCGGGCGTGGACCGCATAAATTAGATGCATCGAACACAATTGGCCTTCTTTGGCCTTAGTGCACTGTGTGGGTGTGTTTGGCCTTAGTGCACTGTGTGGGTGTGTTTGGCCTGTAGTTGTATCTACTCCACTTTTTGTTTACGTGATATTAAAGCGTGCCGTATCTCCCCCCCCCCCCCCCCCCCACCTTAACTAGATCTATGAACATATGATTAATTCTTATAAGGTACTTTAAAAATGCGTAGCTGTATCAATCCAGTGTTGAATTGTACGCCACTGCAAACAAGGAATTGGTAGGTATCAATATACAATGTTTTCTAAAAAACTGTCCGGTACTGAGATTTTCTCGGTACGGTATAATTATGTCGTTATAAGAAAGAAAATGATGGTATCAGGAACACAGTAACTACAGGAGATAAGTACCAGGAAAAGCTTTCAAATATGTCATTAGTTTAACATTTCATTATTTGTTCCAAAAACAATTTTCATGGTAATAGAATAAAAAAAAAGTATGATTAGTTTTGAAAAATAACTTTCAAGCTGTAACTGTGTGAAATTTTACTGTGCTCGGTAACTGTACACATAATTTTCCTCTTCGTTTATTACGAAATAAAACATTTTATTTCAAAAATTCCAAGATTTTATTTTTTAAATTATAACTTAAAACATATCGCCAAATAAAAAATTATTCTCAGTTAACTCGTATGGAGGTTATATGTTATACTTTTTAATGATTTGAGTTATGCTTCTCTGTAAGTAACAGGTGATAGCGATTTTGGATCAGCATGCGAAGGTTGAATCCTGGTAAAGGTTTAAGTGCCTATGTATTATTTATGTGTTTTGTGTAATGTAAATCTAATGTCAATTTTCCATAGGACGATGAAAAAAATACAGCTGTCCAGGAAATGTTTTAGCATGCGCTGCGTAAACCCTGAGATATAAGTAATTGAATAAATGACAAAGCGGTTCTCCTCAAAAAAATCTACGAAAATAAAAAATAAATCAAGTCAATTTCTTAGAACTCGTTTTAGAAAACTTGTACTAACTTATACTTTGTAGAATCCTAATCAAATTGATTATTAATTATTGAGACCAATATAGTCTCAATAATTAATGGACGGCCTCTAGTGTGGGAAGCTACTTGTGACGACACTCGGGGGCGCCGTCACATCTTTCTGGGACACAGAGTAAGGTGGGCGCCGCGGCTCCTTGAGCGGTAAAATTATGCTAACCTCTGTAGTGGTAATGTCACCATTACATTGTAAAAACAAATAGATTACAATTTAACGGATCCTAATTTCGTTAGATTGTAAACCAACGAAAAATCGTGAACGTATGATGGACCAATCAGTGCTCAGTATTACAATTTTACAGATACAACCTCCTATATAAACAATTATATATTGTAAACCTTTCCCTGATAGATCGGTCTAAGTTTGTCACCATAGAGCTATAAATTAAATAGAAGCTCACGAAAAGGAATCGGAGGAAACCCTACCTTGCAATTCTCCCTACCCTACCATAAAACTGTGCACTGATTGCTCGGTAATATTCGATCGTGCAAGTTCGTTCACAATTTTTCTTCTGTTTGTAATAAAACGAATTAGAATCCGTCAGATTGTAATCTATCGGTTCTTACAATAAATTGATGAAAGTTACATATTTGAGCCATTTGGTGTTAAGACATTGGGACTATGGTGGGGACCGGGAGCTCATCTTATTTTCATAAACCTATCTGAGCGCCTGATCGTTGCGACGCGTGACCAAAATGCTGGTAATTATTTGTCTCAGGGAATTGGCATTGCAATTCAACGAGGTAATGCCGCCAGCATTTTGGGTACGCTGCCAAGTGGTAGTGGGCTAGAACATTTGGATTACCTCATCATCAGCCTATATCTGTCCATTGCTGGAAGCTGAGCTCGCCGGTCTTCAGCTCTCCTCTTCCATTTTTATCCAAACGCTTCTCGCAGGTCGACACTCCACCTGACTACAGTGCGTCCTACACTACGTTTGTCTAAACGTGGTCTCCGCTCGAGAACTCGTCTACTCCAACGGTTATCGGTTCTTCGGGAAATGTGATCAGCCGACTGCCACTTTAGCTTGCGCCTTTGAGCTATGTCGGTTACCATGGTTCTCCGTCGGTTATGTTCATTACGAATCTTATCCTTCAGAGAAGCTCCAAGAATAGCTCTATCACTGTTATCTCATAGCTTGTCCCAAATTTAATAGCAAACGAGAAAAATAGCTCTATTTGTCTCCCTCGGCCGCCGCTTCGGCCTATTAACCCACCGCCTGCAGGCTATGCCGCCCTGGTACCTAGTCATTTAACTTTATATGAGTTTTATTGATTTTTATTCCCTGTTTCTTTTAAATAGGTGGTTGAATGTGGGGCACTATCCTGATGAATTTTTATAATTGACCGAGCGAGCGCGAAGCGCGAGCGAAGCGTCTCCGTTTCAGCTTAGGCAAAAATGCTTTTGTATGTCCGAATCTCCGGCTGATCTCCTCTACAGGTCTCGTTTCTCAACCGATCTAGACGAAACTTGGTATACAGGTACAAGCACTATTATTTATTTTGTGCTACAGGTTAAACAGTTTTTTTTTTGTTGTCGTCATAGATATACATATATATATTTACTTCGAGTTTTGATCGTACTTCTCCCAAAAAGGGGCAAAAAGGGGGCTACTGAATATCTCCGCTTTATTATATCCGATTTCGATGGTTATTTTTTATTTGAAAGGTAGTAACTTTACGTTGGTCTCATAAAAATTTGGTGGAGATCTGATGAGGATCTTCGGCGTGATGAGCAGAATAGCTCCTCAAAATGCAGTAAATTGCACACTTTTAGGTTTCTTCCAGTGGAATCAGCCCTTTACTTACTAGGTAGGGATTAATGGAGCACCTTGGTTATTAATGTTAGTTTTACTAGATGGCGCTACTGTGCACCGCTAGGTTGTTTGCAAAAAAGTTTGTACGCGCGAGATCTATAGCTCACAGAGCCACTAGTATTACTTATGCCCAGGTAATGCCCTGTAACTTGGCTGGTCCCAGCAAAATGGAATTACGCCGGAATCAAGCCGGAATGTATATAACATTGTCTGCACATTACAGCTTTACGGTGATATATCTGGCAAAGATATGACATTCCTTCAGAAAGGACTAACCATCATCATAATCAGTATTCATCCTCTGCTGGATATGAGCGGGTTCTGTGGCGTTCATTGCTCCCTCTTCGGCTCCTCGCCTCCAGTTTCTGCCGGCCACCTTTCGCAGGTCGTCACGCTATCCGCCTTCCCGATTAGCTATTAGCTATCCGGCGGCAACTTTCAGGGTAGCTCACAAATCGAAGACAATGTGATAAAAAAAAAACTTAAAACTTAAATAGTGCCAAGAAGAAAAATAAATATGGAACTCTAAAGTTTTCCCTTAAATATGTTTTCAAAAAATTTACCTTATTTCCATCTTTATGCGCATTACGCTTCTTCAAGAAGCTGTCCATACAAGTATGCGCATTACGATTCCGACTTAGATTTTTATAATTTGCTCGATGAACCGTGTCCACTACCTGATTTTTGTGCTGGTCATACCAGTCTTGCCCGACTGTCCAGACCACCCAGTCTAGGTAAAAAAGTGTTTAGTTATAATTTCACTATGCTAATAGAGCCCAATTATTTTCCGACAATTAAAAAAAAAACCGGAAGAACTTAAAAAATACAAGTTCTAAGATAAAAAAATTACCGAACTAATCGTCCCTTTCTAAATAAAAGGAAATGCTGATTCTTCATTCTCAAACACTAAAGAGTAGCCGACTCCGCCCGGTTACTATTTCCCCCCAGCTCGGCTGCGTCTGACATCTCGCCGGTCTCGCTGACCCACATTTGTCACTCCATGGTTGTATCGAGACCATTCAAGTGTTTATTTTCTGGACTAGCGATCGGTGCGACTTCGTCTCTATAGCAGTAAAGTTACTGGGTTCTTTTGTACCGATAAATTGAGCATTTTAAAGACGAGAGGTATGAGTATAAACAGGTCGTTTGCCTGATGGTAAGCCTGAGCCCATAACTGCCACTCAGAACTTTGGATGACAAAATCTTGCGCAGCACGACACCTGAGACATTTCTAATCTAAAGTACATATAAATTCCATTCCGGACCCAAGGCACTTCCATTCCGGACCCAAGGCACTTCCAATCCATACTCCATACTTTGATTTCTTCTTCACTTTATAAACACGGAAGAGAATAAAAAAATAAACATATTATTCTTATACACCTTTTGTAGCGGTTATAAATATCTATTCATGCGTGCCAAATTTCAAACTTGTAATGTTAATAATATCTGAATAAGCATACAGATAGAAGGACAGACGGACGGACGCGAGGAAAATATAAGGGTTCGTTATTTTGACAAGGAAAATTCGCCCGCGATTTTGGCATAAAAATTACCGCTGATGATTCCGCCCAAGCACAGTAAATCCTTACTATAATCGATTCTACATCAGCACCCGGGACATCGAACCTACAACCCTTACAGCGCTGCCGCTTGGCACTACGCCAGACCTCTTCAGATGTGACTAGTAGAGAAAATTGAGGCTTGCCGCCCAACTTTTTAAGATTTTAGGGTTACATATCTCACAAGGAAAAACGGAACCCTGAGGCTTCGTCGGAAACTGTCTCAGTGTAAGGATGTATAACGTGGTAAACGATGACCCATTGGCGCAGTCGGTAGAGTCCTGCCTGCTGAGTTTTGGGTTCCAGGTTCGAATACTGGCCCTGCCAAACAATTTTGTATGATGAGCATAAATGTTCGTTCTTGGTTCTTGGATGTTTGTGATGTGTCGATGTGTGTCCATGCCAAACACGACACAGGGTATTCTATTGCGGGTATATGAGTGTGTATAAACAAGAAAATTTACGCGCAAAGAAAAAACCCGACTGAGAATGGTTACTTACCAACTTTAAATCGTTATAGATCCTAAATGGTCATTTAAAATGAAAAATAAGACGAGAAACCTAGATATGATTTTCAAATACCTATTCAATTATACCCCACTTAACATAGTTCGACGACTTAAATTTCTTCTTTTTCAGAATATGGCGTCTGGTTATCACCATATTTAATTTTCATCTCATGTCTTAAGTGGCACTTGCAAAATTAAGTCAAATGACGTAAGAAAAATCTAAATCGGTCCATGCGTTTGGGCTAGTGCAACAAAAGAACAGACGACAAAGGCTGATAAACACAATACCCACCGCTCAGTTGGGTAACAAGCACAAATTAAACATTTATATAACCCCCGACGGGGAGTCGGGGAAACCCCCCATTATAGAAAAGAAGCATCTCGATCACATCAGTTTTCAAACATACAAATCGTTCCATCCGTTTGGGAGCTACGATCGTCACAACTCTATTCCCTCCCCCCGCCCCATTATAGCTAAAAACCATTTCGTTTACCCCAGCTTTCAAAAATAAAAAACCACAGCTAAATCGGTCCATTCGTTTGGAAACTTCGATTTTCACCCCCTTTTCTCACTTCCCCCTCCCTCCTCCCCCTCCCCATATATCTAAAAACCAACTTGATCACATCAGCTTTCAAACGGAAAAAACGCATCAAAATCGGTCCATTCGTTTGGGAGCTACGATACCACAGGAGAACACACACACACACACTCAGTGATACACAACCTAAAGTTATAGGTTTTTTTTTGCTTGTCTATATTGTCCCAAATAGCTTCATAAAAGTTTTCCAAGTATCTTTCTCACTTCACCTTGTTCCAGACTTTTTGGCATGGGTTCAACCTATCTAAACTTTTGAGCAGTTTGCAGGTAAAATTAATCATTATTCGTTTATTAGACGAGTTCTTCTTTTTGGCATGGGTTCAATCTATCTAAACTTTTGAGCAGTTTGCAGGTAAAATTAATCATTATTCGTTTATTAGACGAGTTCTTCTTTTTGGCATGGGTTCAATCTATCTAAACTTTTGAGCAGTTTGCAGGTAAAATTAATCATTATTCGTTTATTAGACGAGTTCTTCTTTTTGGCATGGGTTCAATCTATCTAAACTTTTGAGCAGGTTGCAGGTAAAATTAATCATTATTCGTTTATTAGACGAGTTCTTCTTTTTGTCATGGGTTCAATCTATCTAAACTTTTGAGCAGTTTGCAGGTAAAATTAATCATTATTCGTTTATTAGACGAGTTCTTCTTTTTGGCATGGGTTCAATCTATCTAAACTTTTGAGCAGTTTGCAGGTAAAATTAATCATTATTCGTTTATTAGACGAGTTCTTCTTTTTGGCATGGGTTCAATCTATCTAAACTTTTGAGCAGGTTGCAGGTAAAATTAATCATTATTCGTTTATTAGACGAGTTCTTCTTTTTGTCATGGGTTCAATCTATCTAAACTTTTGAGCAGTTTGCAGGTAAAATTAATCATTATTCGTTTATTAGACGAGTTCTTCTTTTTGGCATGGGTTCAATCTATCTAAACTTTTGAGCAGTTTGCAGGTAAAATTAATCATTATTCGTTTATTAGACGAGTTCTTCTTTTTGGCATGGGTTCAATCTATCTAAACTTCTGAGCAGTTTGCAGGTAAAATTAATCATTATTCATTTATTAGACGAGTTCTTCTTTTTGGTTCAATCTATCTAAACTTTTGAGCAGTTTGCACGTAAAATTAATCATTATTCGATTATTAGACGAGTTCTTCTTTTTCCTTGTCGAGGTTTCAACACTTTCAACTATATACTCCAGACCTGAAATAGGTTGTTTTGGTTGAAATATGGTCCAGCTAGACTCCGGATAAATACCTAATTCATTGTGCAGTACCTAGAATAAGTCTTACTAAATAAAACCTCTTTTAAAAGGTCTGCAGTACGGAACTCTGAATGCGTAAGGCTCGACTCGCACTTAGCTGGACTTTTTAAGTTTTTTGTGTGATGAATTTATCTTCACAGTTCGCAGTTAGCTGGTTTTCGAGGTGAAGTCTGGATTTATGAACTTTCTAAAGCTTTGGGTGGTTTTATTTCATAGCTCCAGGTTATGAACTTATGAAGTAAGCCAACGCGGTCGGCAACGATCCATACAAATTTCGAAGTATCTTTCATTTGTTTTTAGGATTCCGAACGGTCCAAACGGAACATTTTTGCCATCGGAACCTGTTACGTCCGTAAAAGCGTGTCTGTAATTCTGTATGTCTGCTAAGGCTTGTTTCCAATTTGTAAGGCAAAACTGCTATCGCGCTTGTCTCCGGCTCCGTCTTGTTACGTAATTAAGGGGGCCCTTCCCGGTCCATCTATCGTCAACGCGAGCATGTTTTTTGTGCTGTTGGTCTATAACTGACCTCTTCAGAGTCACCGGGCGCAAAAGCGCTCCGCCGCAATGCGTGACGCAGAAGGCGCACGCCAAATGGTCGAAAAGCTGGTAGTTTCATCCAGCGCAATGATAAAAAAAGAGGCAAAGCGAAAAGAGAGAGAGAGAGAGAGAGATAGCGTCTGAACACTGGTTGGCATTCGGTAACTTCCGCATTATAACAAAATAGAACGAAATACAATATAAGTGTGAGGAAATGTAATAAACTTTGTTCCAGGAAATAAGTGTTTTTGAGTAATTCTTATAAATTTACTTTACTTTACTTTTACAATTTATGAGTACACTAGTTTTCCCGTCCGCGACTTCGTACGCGCGGACTACAATTTATCGCGATAAAAAGCATCCTATTTTCTTCTAGGATATTAAAATCAATGCAAAAGTAGGTGTAGCACCCAATGCTCTTGATGTTTTTTGACAGACTTGTTATTTCGTTTGCATGGTAACAACAGACCATTCTGTGATGGCAACCGTTCCTTACAGTGAGTAATGATAATTTTCTAGTTTTCCCGCGGAAACTTTCTATTTTCCGAGATAAAAAGTATTCTATGTTTTATTCTAGGATATAAGCTGTCTTCTGTGTCTGAGAGCATTGTGCCAAGCAAAGCCCTTAGACAGCTGTAAGCCATTGTTTAAAGATAAAAATATATTGCCCTTACCCTGTCTCTATATATATATGAAATTTGCATTTTTGTATACAAAAATGATAAGTATTTTAGCAGACATAATGAAGTTGTAACTAGAGTTAATAATAGGAATATATTTAAATTGTATGTACCTAATCAGAGATTAAGGGTTTACAGTGACAATGTTTACTGTATGGCAATACGCCTTTACAATAAATTGCCCAACAGTTACAAAGAGTTAAATTATAATATGTTTAAATACCAACTCTTAAAATTTTTGAAACAGAAATGCTATTATTCAGTTAGGGAATTCATAGATGATAAATTATAATGTATTTTTAAGTTGTCTGACATTTTACCCAATTTTATTCAAACATAATTAATTCAATTTTATTCATTATTTTATTTTCAATTGTATTTGTGACATTCTGTTTTTTTTTTTAATTGCATGATTAATCTTATTTCCATGTGTTTGTTATAAAATAATTATGAATATTTGTACGCCGGGAACGGTTGAATATTGATCTAATGAACTATAAACATCTGTATTTACAATATTCTTATAAATAAATTATTTGATTTGATTTGATTTGATTCATTTTCATTTCATCAAAATCCATCTAGCCGTTATCGCGTGAATGCTCCCCAAGCAAACAAACAGACAACGTTTCACTTTTATATATTGGTATGGATTAAGAACGGCCAAAGTACAGGTAAAGTTCGTGCAAAGAAGACGATATTTTGAGGCTTAAACCACAGACTAAATAATGGTACAACTTATACTGAATTTGTTTCTCCAAATTTTTTATTTAGCTTGCCTATAAACCTAGGTACAGTGCACAAAATACCTAATTGTTCAAAAATTTCAAAGCAAGATATATTACAACGCCATAATCACGTACGAGCCTTTGTATGAAATGTATGTGGTTGGCCGCTCTTAAGAATCTATTTTAATATTATACCTTTTTGATTATACTGCACACTAACGATGCCACAGCTGATACCTTGCACTTCTTGCCCCTATACCTGTAGGTACTCCTAAAGCCACAGACAGTTCGTTGAATGTAGCTACCTTCTGGGCCAAATAAATTTAGTTTTAATTTGATTATAGTGGTAACAGGCTGAATTACCGACACGAAACGAACAAGAATATTGATATGTTGCCGCTTTACGTGATGAAATCGAAACAAATCCTACGTTATACATTCTGAGTTTTAAAGGACTTTATTTTGGTACAAAACTTTGTTACAGAAAATTTAGGTAAATCAAATGGATTTACAAAAAAAACTACTGAAGCAATTTTAATAATATACATGAGACCACTATGAAGGACTAACATTTGAAATAAAAATAAAACATCTATGTCGGTTCGTAAATAATATACATGAGACCACTATGAAGGACTAACATTTGAAATAAAAATAAAACATCTATGTCGGTTCGTAAATCCCGAAGATATTGTGTGTGTGTCGATTAAAAATTTAATTAATTTTGAATATTTTCATAATATTCTTTATTTTATGTTTTGTTATAAACTATAGTTACGTTAATTAATGTAACTTAAGCTAACAAAAAGTACGCAACCCACGTCACCCCAGTCCACATTCCTAACAAAACAATCCTAAACAAACGTTCGGCGATTGTTGTCAGTTGTGTACGTCAACAAAAAGTGGCCGGTTTTTGTGCAAAAGTTGAACACAATAAGTTATCCGGGAGGCGTGTATTCGATAGTGTCGCGAGTGCTAGTGATGTGAGGGTCAAAACGGTTACGAACTTTCGGATTTCGGATAAATCCTTTTTAAAAGCTTTTATTTCATTTGCAATGTTTGTATGTATGTATGTTTGCTTAGGTCAAATCTTGCGAGCTGAATGCGCACCACTTCCTCTTACCCTACGGAGTTGAATTTTTAAATGTTGGTTTAGTTCCAGTGACAATGCATTTTTATGGTACACATAACCTGAATCGACATCCAGGATTAGCTCCAGATAAAGGAACTCTTCAACGGTCAACAGCACAGACACAAAATTTTGTGTACGCAGTTTATTATGATAGCCAGTTTTAACGTTTACCATGATATGGTTGCTGCACTCTGGATTTGGTCTTGATTAGGGAACTCATCAACGGTTAACAACACAGACAATAAATGTAGTATATACATTTCATTGTGAAAGCCCATTGTAAGTTTCACCATGACATGGCTACTGCATAAAAACTTATTTTTAAAACGTTTTATTAGCTTATTTAGTATTAGACCACCATTTTGCATTCAAATATTTCGAACAGTTTCGAGCATTGGCGGCAAGACAGGATAGGATTTTTACTATTTATGCGCAAGCGTGACCGCGTTTAATGAACAGACTACTATTTTTTTTTTTACATAGAAGTGGTTTCTATAAAAAATATTTATAGCCTAATAATAATAATAATCACAGACAGACGTTTTTTAAAGGTGTCATACTGAAATGGATGAGTTGTCGAAGGTCCTACTTCAATGTTCTTAACATTTAGATTCTCATCATAATACCTCACGAATAGGTTCTTCTTTGATCCAAGAAATCGTCTCGATTTATTTTTTGGTTTATTTGGATGACTTTTTTTATTTTAAAAGATGTATCTCCAGGGCAGGCCCCTATAAATCTCATGAAAATTTATTCAGTATTTTTTTAGATTATTAATCGATAATGGACTGCCAAAAGGAGGTGGTTCACAATTAGCAAGTTTTTTTTTATAGACATGTTCGCTCCTTTGGCTATTTATCCTGTCTAATAAAGGTCGTTCATGTCTCCGGGATTTTTTGACCGATTTGGATGATTCATTTTTTAATTGAAAGGTTTGACCGCCAGTTTTCACCAAAATTGGTTCAGTAGTTTTTTATTAGTAAATCCATTTGGAATCGATTGTTTTGTTCACACAATTATTGACTCATCTATCAATCCGTTTCTTCCGAATTCACCGATCCATTCTGATCCGATTCAGTCTGATTTAGTCACTTTTCGGACACGGGCCCACATTTCTAGTGCAGTATAGTCAGCAAAATAGGCCGACTCCCGACTAACCGGGTTGTGAGACATAGTCACAAAGGCGTCCACATTTGATATTGTGCTAGCTTTGCTAGACTGGGTGATAGTCTGGGAGATAGTGGACGGTCTTATTACTTACTAGCTGTACCCGCGGCTTCGCACGCGTGGTCTTTTCTTTAGGTTCAAAGTACCATATTTTGCTATTCCAGGACCAATATACCAAAATATCTTCAATGTACAGAATTGGACCCGTTACAGTTTTATTATAAGTATAGATTATTAAGCCCTTGTATCAAGTTGTTTCGTAAAGCGTCAGTTGTCTAGAAATTGAATAATTTGGCTATCTTCTCCAGTGATGTCTTATGAGGCATGGATGGCGGACTGCAGGTTGATGTGATCTATACAGACTTTGAGAAAGCCTTTGACCGTTTCGATCACATCACCTTGCATAAACTTTCAACAGGATTTAAACAATCTAAATAAATACTACTTAGAAAATAACATTAATATTAATAAATGTATGCATATAACTTCCGCAAGGAAGAGAACCCCAATTAATGTTGATTAAAGTATTTCCAACAACATCCTGCCAAGTAAAGACCGGCGAAGAGTCTTGAAATGTTATTTCTTCACAATGTTTACCGCGACGTAATCGACAGCATTGAACTATTGGAACATATCATGAAGCCGCAGGCACCCACGACCCGCACGCGGCACACGCGTTTGTTTCATTTCCCGCGCGCACATACTAATTATTTCAAAAATTCAGTCATCTCTTGAACGCAAAAAAGTTTCAACAAACATTTCAGCTCAGTAGACATTTTTTTTTTGGGGGGATGCCTATGTTCAGCAGTGGACTTCTAAAGGTTGACATGATGATGATGATGATGAGACATTTTTAATTGTAAAAAGCAAAGTTTCAAAAGCTTTGCTATGGACATAATCAAAAACGATTAAGTTCGTAACAAGATTTGAATATAATTTTGTATATTTACCAAAATATACCTAAGTACAATAACTATTACAAGTGCTGTTCATATTACTTTGTATTATACATATGTATTATACAACTCATTTTTTTGTTACCAGCGCATTCTGTTATTTAGTAAGTTTTTAATAATATAAAGTAAATCCGTTATTAGATGTAAGGTATACCAATAAGCTTTGTACTATTTATATTTAAGATCTGTGGATTTTGTGAAATAAAATGGTGCAGAGGCACAGCTCGTGCGGGTTCGAGTATCGACCGTAATCCAAAAACCTCATTTAGAACAAATCGTCAGATATAATAATAATAATTAGTCAGTTCCATTAGTAATAAAACCTCCCATTAGCTCCCGACCTACATGTGACTGTGTGTTCACAGAAAGCTTTGATGTTTGCCTCTGACGGGCTCAAATAGAGTGTTCTCATAGGTTGCGACTTTACCACCCGGTGACGCATTGTAAGTCACCTGGATGACGCAAAAATGGTATGAATGTGTCGCGCGCGTCTGGAAGGTAATTCTGCGAAAGTCCATATTTCTAAGACTATAGGTGTTCTTCCAGGTTTCAGGTTGATAGTAATTGTTCTAGCAAAGTATTAGACTGTTAGCTGTTGCTCCGGAAAATTATAAGACTGACAGTTGTTCAGAGCAACAGACTCAGTTATTCGATAGTTGTTTTATGACAGTTGTTCTGGCACAGTATCCGCTTGTCAACTGATACAAGATCCCAATGGGATACACGAAAGGAAGACCCCCCAACAGTGTTTTTGATTCTTATCTTCTCAGATAGAAGAAAGAGACATGATTTGTCACGCGCGGAACACAGAAGAAAGGCAAAAATAATAATTTGAAAATCTACCTAATACAATTTCACGTCAGTACCACAGAACATATACAGCCAAGAACTATATGTGTACTGTGTCAGTAGGAAGCAAAGCCTCGTATTTTCAGAACAAAAGCTTGGGTAAAGTAATTGACCCCTAACCCCCATTAATAAACACTGTCGCATTCCGAATTTCAAAGACTACACAAACATACCTAATACATTTATCACCAAAACAATTTACAGTCTTTGAAGTTATTGTCTAATTTGTCCAAGAAGACACCTAAAGGGCGGCACACACGACCGCCCGCTGAGCGGACGTCCGGCGATCGCCTTTATAGCCCGGCCCTTTGAAAACATCAATAGCCATGTATTCACCATTATAGGAGACTTTTTTATGATCATGAACATTTTCTTTATTGTGAAGCGTTTTGTGGTAATTAAGGTGTGATGACAGGTCTTTTAGTAACTGTCGAATACTTTGTTGTTGACTTTGTTTGATCTTAAATTTGTCTTTGCTTTGGCAAGTGTATATGGATTCGGTGATGGCTGAAGCCTTGAATACATTATGGGACAAATGGAGCCAGTGACATATAGTGGAACATGTCGCTCTAATGGAGCCAGTGACATATAGTGGAACATGTCGCTCTAAAACTACGTATTTGTCCTACGTTTTTTGTTTGTTATTTGTTTGTACGTGGGAATAGTTTCGCACAATATTTTGCGAGCGTCCGCTCGCGCATTGGATGCTTGAAACATTTTGCGAGCGTCCGCTCGCGCATTGGATGCTTGAAACATTTTGCGAGCGTCCGCTCGCGCATTGGATGCTTGAAACATTTTGCGAGCGTCCGCTCGCGCATTGGATGCTTGAAACATTTTGCGAGCGTCCGCTCGCGCATTGGATGCTTGAAACATTTTGCGAGCGTCCGCTCGCGCATTGGATGCTTGAAACATTTTGCGAGCGTCCGCTCGCGCATTGGATGCTTGAAACATTTTGCGAGCGTCCGCTCGCGCATTGGATGCTTGAAACATTTTGCGAGCGTCCGCTCGCGCATTGGATGCTTGAAACATTTTGTAATATGTCCCGCATCCATAGATCTAGTTAAATTGGGTAAGATACGGCACTCTTTAATATCATGTAAACAAAAACTAGTCTACAGTAACAAAGTTACGTAAGCTACATTCCCACCGTCGTGTTTCATGAGCATCAACAACAAAGATAGAGAGACCACGCAGACTGTAGCGCGAATGGGAGTCACTACGCCACTACACAAATGCCACTTCAATTGTGACTAAGGCCACAGAAGGCCTATTATGTGCGGTGTTATGCGGTCCACGCCGAGGAGCGAGTACCTAATCTTCCCACTTTTAATTAGATCTATGCTCTCATCACGTTAAAATGTCCCGAATTGTAGCGGGCAACTTTGAGAGATAGTACGCAAGGTTGAAGCGTAGCGTATACTCAATGTTGCGCGTCCTGTTTGGGAACATATTGTTCCCTTGTGTATCCAAGGCTTTAATAGTAGGCGCGTTTTCTGATTCGGGAAAATCGGAAGGGTTTTGATGGACACTGTTTAGGCGTTTTAGGTCTAGAAGTCGACACATCAGGGTTCTACGAGAAAAAGTAAAGCACTTGCCTGTGCGTAAGTATACGTAGATTTGTGGCCAGTGATATGTCGCTTTTAAAACCTGATTCCTTAGTCATATGCAGTGCAGTTCCAAACAGGATTTAACAATTCAAAGTTTAGGCATTGCAATTGTTGAGAATATCACCTACCATCAGACGTACAAACTGTCACGTCTCGTCACTTTTTTTCACCAAGACTTTGTTGAGTTCACTACGTGTCAGGCGTGCTCCTGACCTCCAAAAACATTCCCTGTATTATGTATAGAGGAGGGGTGAGGGAGACGGAGACGAAAGCTACGCCGTATTACGTTAGTTTGTTCCACGTCACCAAATGAAATGTAAGCCCCTGGCGGATCCCTACACTCTATATGATAATATAATATACACGTACGAAAATGTACAGATATGATATCACAGTTGTCATACTAGGTATTATGCGTTGCTTATTTTTTAAACGGTTTTGTTTAGTTTAGTTTGTATATGTTCTTCTAATCTTGCGACAGATTTTCAGTTTGTTTAATTCTAAATTGGCTGATCCTCACTGGCTGGTTTAGGTAGCCCTGTTGCAAGAATACTAACGTATTAATTCCATGGCTCTTTCACAATAAAGCCAAGGTAGGACGAGTGGTTATTTTTTTAGGATTTTCATTATCATTCGCCCGTGTCAGTCCACAGTATTACATTGCCGCACCCGCCCCCCAGTCCGGTGACGCTGTTAGAGGTCAGTAGCCAACAGCATATAAATATCCTTCTTAAAAATATAGATTTGTGTCTTTGCTTAACCGAAAACTGTTTTATATATCTTGTAAATCCTTCCCTTTTTCATTAACGTTGACTGCATCATGTAGAACACCAATTACTACATTTTATCGCACACGCTCATCATAACATAATCGTGATGATGCTGATGGCTCATCATACATATCATGATTGATTATGTCTCAAAATGTATCAGTCAAGGCGAGTTCAGACTTTGGAATATCCACTAATAGTCAAGGCGAGTTCAGACTTTGGAATATCCACTAATAGTCCACTCTTGTAGATTACAGGGTTTAATGCACATTTTTACGTCACCACCGACTGCGTCGGCTATCATCGACTGTGTCGGCTACCATCGATTGTGTCGGCCACCTCCCGCCTGTCTGCCGTCGACTGTGTCGGCCACCTTCCGCCTGTCTGCCGTCGACTGTGTCGGCCACCTTCCGCCTGTCTGCCGTCGACTGTGTTGGCCACCGCCGCCCGTCTGCCGTCGACTGGTGGCAAGCGACGTCAGATGAGTATGCTGTGCAGTAGGCACCTATCAGTGCGATTAGGACAGTGCCTATTGTTTAGTACCACACATATTATTTTATATATTATATAAACACATTACATTATATAAACTAAATCTATATTTTGTTTTAATTGCGTCTAGACGTAACAACAGCTTGACACAGGCCTCCCCAAAGCACGCCACTGAGCCCGATCTTCGGATCTTCTTTTCCAACTGCTGCCAGCAATTTTGCGTACATCTTCACTCCACCTAGCTGGAGGGCGTCCTACACTACGTTTGCCGAGTCACGGTCTCCACTCAAGAACTCGTCTACCTCAACAGTTAATTGACGATCGGTTGGCCGAGTAAAGCATTCAGACTGGAAGTAACCTAACGGTCGCGGGTTTGAATCCCGCAAGTTGCAATAATTTGTGTGATGGCAGAAGTTTTTGTTTCCCAGTCAAGGATGTACCTAATACAAATTTATTATTACTTTTTGTTACTTGCCAACCGCTACTTCAGCTTACTAATCCTAAGGGCTAAGTCGATAACTTTGGTCTTCTGCCGCATCACCTCATTCTGGATCCCGACCAGGATGAGCCAAATAAATAAAAAACACGTTTTTTTTTATAAAATTTCTTTATTTATAATATATAAATTACCATGTTTCGTACAAATAAATCATTTCATTTTATTTCATTTCCTAGAAATAAGTCATCCATACATACATTTTATGCTGAAGTATTAAATAAATATGAATAAATAAGTTCAAAAACTAAAACTCGACTACGGTCGGGTAAAAAATTAGCCTGAGATGACACTCTATACATGAAGACGAATCTATTGATACTTTGCTTGTCAAAATCTTGACAAGCAAAGTCAAGATTTTGACAAGCAAAGTATCTAGTTTGAAGCTTTTAGTTTGAACACATAACCCTTATTTTGCCTTGACGTAGTCGGGTAAAAAAGTAGCCTATGACACTCTGTACCTGAAGACGAATAGATAGACACTTCGCATGTCAAAAACGAACCAATAGGGGCGACCCTATGGTGGAACATCCATATACCCACATACATAGGTACATACATAGACTGTTAAACTCATTACCTTTCCCTTGCTTTGCTATAGTCGGGTAATAAGAACGTTTAAAAAGTCTTTCCCGAGAAGTCGGAGCAAGGAGTCAATGACTCTCTGCTTGATCAATATCCAAAATTGGACCTACTAATTAAAAATCATCTGATTGAACAATATTCATACCATGATTACAAAGTATACGTGAAATCACGCGTTGGTTACATTGTAATCAGTGGTCACACACGGGTCGTCCAACACAATACAAATTAGACCATTGTACCTACTCCTGAACAAATTACACGCTCCAGGAGGTTGGAATTAACATTGAAGACAGACTTACACACATACGCCACACGTATGCACATACGATATCCATACCAATATATAAAAGTGAAACGTTGTCTGTTAGTTTGTTTGTTTGAGGAGTTTTAACGCGATAACATGAAATTTGTTGCCATGGAAACAAAATAACAAAAAAGTCTGTCAAAAAACATCGAGAGCGTTAGTGCTCTACTTTTGCATTGATTTTTAATATCCTGGAAGAAAAAAGGATGCTTTTTTCACGATGAAATGTAGTCCGCGCGGACTAAGTCGCGGGCGTGAAAGCTAGTTAATTATATAAACTAAGGTGGATGTGTTGCCCGCGCCGTAAAATGGCAACGAAAAATAATGCTAATCGGCAAACTACAAGGCAAGCGTGCTACACCTTCGACCACATCATCGCTTTCCATCAGGTGAGATCGTGGTCAAACGATTGCCTAGTCCATAATCCATACCAATATATAAAAGTGAAATGTTGTCTGTTTGTTTAATTGTTTGTTTGTGAGCTTTCACGCGATTACGGCTGGACGGATTTTGATGAAATTTAGAATGGAGATAGGTTATAAAACAAAAATAAAAACATAGCATCACTTTTTATCCCGGAAAATTGAAAGTTTCCACGGGAGAACTGGAATAACTGGAAAAATGTTGATTAATCGCTGTAAGAAACGGTTGCCATGGAAACGAAGTAACAAGTATGTCAACAAACATCAAGAGCATTGCTATACCTTGGTTTTTAATATCCTAGAAGAATATGGGATGTTTTTTTTCGCGATAAACAGTAGTCCGCGCGGACGAAGTCGCGGGCGGGGAAACTAGAACAAAATAAATAAAAAATACAACAGTTGAAACAAGTATAGAACCGAATGACAAGTGCAGTACAGGCCACAATCTATACTTATAATAAAGCAATAAGAACGAAAAAGTCTGTATAAAGAAGATAATTAAAAAAAAATAGTCAAGGATACTTAAAATAAGGTACTGAACAAGAATATAACATTTTTAAAATACGTGTCTGTCTGTTTGTTTGTTCGCGCATTACGTAAAAACTGCTGGACCGATTACGATGCGGTTTTCACTGTTGGATAGCTTAGGGTTTGACTGAAGGAAAACTGGTGTTCTTGGTATCTGAATCCGATGAGTAGAAGCCGAGCAATCGATAAAAACTTTTTGACTGAAGGAATTTTGATCAAATGTTTTGATATTCGTATTTTAGGTCTTGGAATAGTAATATGAGTACTAATAGAGTAATATAGAGAAATGAGCACGCATGTGAAGCGGCGGGTTCAGCTAGTATAGTATAAGTACGTATCTACTTACTATAAATGAAAGCTGCGGTGGTAAAATTATGCTATTTTCTAGTGCATTCACTAAGTACTCTACGAGTATGTGCTAATACCTAAAATACCAATATACCAACATTTGATCAAAATTCCTTCAGCCGTCAAAATTTTTTTATCGATTGCTCGGCTTCTACTCATTGGATTGAGATACCAAGTACCCCAATTTTTAAGCGAAACCCTAAGCTATCTAACCGTGAAAACCGCATCGCAATCGGTCCACAAGTTTTACGTGATGCATGAACAATCTTACAGACAGACTAACTGACAGACACGACTTTAAAAAAAAAACTTGTTCAGTAGCTTACTTTAAGTACCTTAGACCATTTATTTGAATTATCTTCTTTGTACAGACTTTTTTCGTACTTATTGCTTTATTATAAGTATAGATAGATAGATGTCAGTGGTAGAAATGTATTGTCGTTTACATTCAGCCACTCTAAAGAAGTCATCTCGTGACCAAACTCCTTCGCTCCTCTGAATGTAATGTTCATTTTACTTACTAAAATACTTACATTTCCCGTCCCAATTTACTTCGCAGTGGTAAGTGGCACGGAAACGGCCAGAGAATGTGTCAGCGCGAATGACATGTTAACATTAGAGATGCAACTGAAATCTGATACCTGTACGGTATCCCTAAATGTCACAATTGCTCACCTAAATGTAAGCGGTACAATTTTCAGTCACATTGACTTTTAAATACGCGACAATTCCGTCGCGCTTATATAAAAAATTGTACATTCCATTGTCAAAAGCTTTTATTTAACTTCATACCAATCAATATTTCACCCACATTCACTGAAGCTATCGAGCTGAAATTTGGCACACACGTTTCGTTCTCGTGACATTACATGGCTACTGCATAAAAACTTTAATTTATTTATTTATTCTTATTTACAGCCCTATTGGACGAATGCATTCATTATGAATATATGACTATATAAAACTAATAAACTATTTTCTGTAATCTTTACTAAGCTTAAAAAAATACAGAACTGGGACACAAAGGAAAATTTAAAAAACTGTGCAGTAATGGATTTCCAATTTCCATACTTGCCGCACTGTTTTTATGATGATCAGTAATGAGCCGCTTTCTGCTTAAGTTTTAGGTGAACAATGGTGATTGTATTACCGTGTAATATCACCATGTGGGAAGAAACTCAATTTACAAACAACACTAGGTTAGTTTTTTGAAGGTTTTTTAGTTTCTATTTTAGACCAGTCTCAGGACACACCGTGCGTCAGTTCCAGCTCAGCCCACTGTTTCTGAAGTTTCGTTCACACTGACACCGTCGAAATTCATTTATATTGCCGGCGGATCGCCCGCACTCGAGGGAAATCGTTCTCTTTCATTCAACCTGCAATCTATCTTCGCGAACAATATTGGGCGCGTCGGATCGTGCGTGTGAATATAGCCTCATGTTTGGTGTCATATATAACTTTCTTAGTAGTTCTTATACAGCGTTGGTAGGTAAAGGTTCAATAATGCAACTTAGAATCCATCGATACCGGATTCGGTCATAGGCTCCGCATCAATGACTTTTTACCCGACTAAGGGTTATGTGTTTGGGTTGAATGTATGCTTGTTTATTTGTACGTTTCTTCAAAAAAACAAAAAAATATTAGTCATATAGTGGTTAAAATGTTTTCAGATGTTTTTTACTAAGTCATCTCCTACAAATAAAAATACTGACATACAATTTCACGCCTCTTATTGGGTAATTAAAAAAAAACTGAAATTCATGAATCTCAAAAACTATTTAAACTTTCAGGCGTTCGTTGGGGGTTTAAAAGTGTCACCACGTCCTCCCGAGAATATGTCTAGTTACCGTTAGCGGCGCTGTATACTGCTATGTTTTCTAACAAAAGTATATAAAGTTCAGCTTAAGCCCCGATTTTGTGAACCCATACAGTAGAGGTAACAGAGCGCGACTGAAATCTGGATTACACGGGACGCTGGGCAGTAAACAGGGCTCCATGCGCGTATCCGAGGAGGGGGTAATGGGGGGAAACGCACCCCCACTAATATGTCACCCGCTTTTTTTTTGGGAAAAAAAAAACTTACTTTTTAGGCTTCCATTACCATATGGTCCAAACGGAGCCCTACTTACGGAGCCTATATTTGTTTACATTTAAAAGGGATTTATCTTTGTAACCGTGTCAGCCGGCTGAATTTTCACAGAATATGTGTTATTTTGTTATGGCGGATATGTTGACAAGTAATAAAAATAAAAACTAGTTAAAAAAACTTCAAAAAGTATAAAACTTAGAACAAAGTATTATTTTTTTGAGATCTTTGTTTCACCTAAGCTGACTAAAGTCAGTAGGCACTTAACCTCAAAAAAAAACAAAAAAAACTTGTTTTTAAGTTTTATGCGTTTTAAAGTCCTTGTTTTTTTAAATTAGTTTTTATTTCTTATTTTTAAGTTTCGTTAAGGTAGGCCTAATTATTCCGTTCGCTAAGAAAAATGCCATATGATAAAAGATATGGACTGTTAACTGGAAACAGTTAATAGTCCATATGTTTAAAACCACTAAACGGATTTTGATGAAACTTGAACTATTCCCTAAGGTGAAAGATACTGAAACTATTACAAAAATAATTATTGCAACCGCACTTATGGTTTCCGAGAAATACGTGGACAAACATACATACATAAACACATACATATATTCGCGAAATTTTGTATATTTGTTCAGATAGGTACTCATATAGACTAACCCATATAATTATTACGCATTTTTAACAATAATACATCTATACACATACATTTTTTTGTGAAGTCAGTTCATAATTAGAGTTTCTCTTAAGACTGCCCGCCGGCCGGCCAGTTGGAGTGACGGCATTTTATTTTATTTTTCCATTTGTATAGCTTGTAAGACTAACACACCCTATTATTATTACAATCCAGCCACGAATTAACAAATAAGTAACTCGCACTTGGCTGTTTTTTTTCACAGGGCGCGTGACAAAATGTATCTGCCAGGACAATTCAATGAATTTTAGAAGGTGAAATCGAATATGATCCTCGCGGCTACCCAGAGTTCAGAGAGCCAGAGTTACGAAAAAAATATGACCTGCTTCGGTAGCAGGTCATATTTTTTTCCGCGTTGTCATGTAAAGTAACATAGATACATTTATGTTACGGTAATATAAAAGTAACGTAAACTATAGTAAAACTTAGATTACAACGATAGTTTAGATATAATTTAATTTTAAACAAAAAAAAAACAAATTCGATATGTGTGTCCTTCAATTAAATGAAAACGATTGAACAATTTTACTCGCTTAAAAACGTATACCTAAGACTGGTAACATCAAAGTAACATAAAGTATCATAAAAATATCGTAAAAGCGAATATTTTTTGGTATTTTTGGGCTATAATTTAGAAATTAAACAGATTTTTGTGGTAAATCTTGCTTTAACGGTAAATATTATGGCATGCATAAGCATCTGCGTAAAGATAAAAAGTGTCAACTTACCTTTGAAAATCGAAAAATCATATTTTGATTTAACTGACGAAACCCATTTGGGACAAGCCGTATTTTTCGAATGCCGGCTGAATTTAACGAACTGTACTAATATTATCTAATAACTCAAAATATTGGTAATATCAAAGATAACGGAAGAGTGACAAACCTGTAGACGCTTTTGAAACCTAATTAAATAAATTGCGTTATATGGTTATATTGATTATGTTAGTTATATTGTAGCTTTATACTTTTCTATATGTTTCCTAAAGGCTAACATAGAAAAATATCCGTTATATTGTTGATTGTTTACGTATCGGATTATTGCGATACTTTTTTTTATTTGGTTCTATTTACAGCTACTTAGTAAAATGTTTTAATAACCTTATATACAATTCTACAAGGTAAAAATACCTAAGCAAGTATATACAAATACAAAAATGTTTATTGGTACAAAAATTTGATATGTTACAATTAAAATAAGTCTCTGTCTCTTAAAATTGGGGAGTATACCTGTTATGTAAAGAGCATATACTTTGTAAATTTACTGTCCATCTCGTTCGACGACTCGTGCAAAAGTTGCAGAAACTACTGCCTGACCCAACCTTGCACGTAACACGTAATTTCAGCCCCCGCTCCCCCCGTAAATAAACTCCTCACTCCGACCACTCTTTGTTTTATACCCTTATATTAAAGAGTGAAAATTGTAGTTAGTAATTAAGTTGGATAACCCCAAGGGATGTTTTCCTTCAGACAGATTCCTTTGCGCGGGTAATCAGAGATTTTAATATTTGGGTAATTTAAATGTTATTCCGTAATTATTAAAAGCTTTGATGCTTTAATAATTTGGTTTTGGTTTCGTTTCTCTCCGTCGTTCGATCGTGTTGGCTGTAGCTATAATGAAAAGCTAGATTTAAATAAGGTAATTAAAAAATGTTTTAAATTAAACTTTTATGTAGTAGCCATGGCATGATGAAGCATAGAACGGGCTATCACAATTAAATGCGTATACAACATTTCGTGACTGCGCTGTTGAGGAGTTGAACCATTGAAGAGTCAGGACCCAACCCTGAGATCAGCAATAATGACATGGTAAAACTTAAAACAGGCTATCAGAATAAACTGCGTACATCAAATTTCGAGTATGTGCTATTAAGTCGCACTTATACGGCAGTTTTGTTTATTTGCTAGCGTAAGACACTATCTCACCTGGTGATAAATGATGCTGATGGTGACAAGAGTCGAAGATGAGGATAAGCCTGGGATGGGACGGATTGCTAAGGCGTTTGGCGAACCCACTTATTTTATATGTATGCATAGATCTAATTAAAAGAGTGAAGATTAGGTACCAGATCCTCGGGCGCGGACAGCATAAATAAGATGAAACGCACACAATTGGCCTTCTTTGGTCTTAGTCACAGTCGGCGTGGCGTTTGTGTAGCACGTGTTAGCAATGAATCACATTCGCGCTACAGCCTGCGTATGTCTCCATATCGTTGTTGTTGATGCACATAAAGCACGACGACTGTGTTTGCCTGTAGTTGTATCAAGTCCAGTTTTTGTTTACTTGATATTAAAGCGTGTCGTATTTCCCGCCCTTTTACTAGATCTATGGTCTCGAGCCATACTTATATTTATTCGGCACATATATTGCATGGGAAATATAATCAGGAGTCACGTTTCCTTGTCCATAAGCCGAATATAGAAGACAATCACATTATAAATCTTGATCATATGTAGTAACAAACAAGAACAAGAGAAAACGTTCCAAATGTTACTTCCTACTACAACTAAACAAGAATCAAATAAATAATGTCCATTCCCATCCCCTGACGTCGTCTAGAAGTCATCAAGGACCGATTAAACCAATAATATCGGAATGTACGATTCTATGTGTTCAGACGTCATTTTTATCGATTGCTAGGCTTCTACTCATCGGGTTGAGATACCAAGTATACAATTTTTTAAGTGAAAACCTAAGCTATCCAACAGTTAAAACCGCATCGCAATCGGGTCAGTAGTTTATACGTAATGCGCGAACAGACAGACACAATTTGAAAAACGTGATATTCTTGTTCAGTAGCATATTTTAAGTAACCTAGACCATGTTTTCTTAATTATCTTTATTGTCCCGACATTTTGTTATTTACTGCTTATTTATAAGTATAATAGAATAGATTACTTGCTAATGAAGGGTAACCCTGGGTCCCTGTCACCCTCAAGAAGAAACTCATGGAAGTTTGTATTCTGCCTATCCTCACCTACGGTGCTCAGACTTGGTCCTTGACGACACATCAGAAGTCTCAACTCGGAATTTGCCAGCGTGCTATGGAGCGCAGTATCTTAGGTGTCCGGTTATCAGACCGCATATAAGGAACAGCATACTGCGCTCCAAAACTCAGATCGCCGACGTTGGTCAAAAAGCAACCATAAATGGAACTGGGCTGGTCACGTCTGCCACATGTCGGACGAGCTGTGGGCAAGACTCACCACTGAACACACACAACGTTAGACGTCGCGGCAGGCCTAGACGGAGCTAGACGCTTATAGGAAGGATTGGCAGCACAAATCTTTCAACCGAGAGGAGTGTAACGAGGGTAGGGAGGCCTTAAATTATTATTCAACCATGGGTGAATAATAATATTAATAATAATGATTACTTGCTGCACTTACTGCAGCAACTAAAGCTCGCAGCAAGTCACACATACATAATAATAAAAACTTGTAGGTACTTATATTTACTTAGATAAGATAGTGATACATATGTTCAGAATGTGATAAAATGTTGTACAAAAGTTATCAATGTATGGGAGCAACAAGGTCATAGTGACAGTCAGTCAATAATACGTAGACCAGCGCATGTCAAGCGATCATTCTATGAATGGAAATGAATAACTTTTGAGTAAACAACATACTTATTTGATGGGTTTGCAATTTTATTTTATTTTTTAACTTTACCTCCATTATCATTAAGTGTCCAGCGCAAACATAGCGTTATTTTATACCGCTTAATACCGGTTTAACCGTTTTCGATCCTTCCTGGCAGAAACCAACCGCTTCTATTCAGCGATTTGGCCTTAACCCATATAGGGAAAGCAAAACACTTGAAAAATAAGTCAATGGTATTCTGAGAGGCTACGAAAACAATGTTTTTCCTCTTTGTCAGGGCCACTTCTGTCCGATCTATCGTATTGGTTGACTGTTCCACCGAAACTAAATCTTCTACGATGATCGGTCCGCTCGGCAGTCGGAGTTGAACTGAACACATGATGTTTCCAACTGCATGCATGCATTTTTTTTCTACTATCTGTGTCCGCAGCTTTGCCTGCGTGGTCATTTATCTTGGTTAAAACCGTCACATAGTTTTTTATCGATTCTAGTCTTCGGATTGAGATACCAAGTACCTACCCCTGTTTATAAGTGAAAACCTAAGCTATCAAACAAAGACCGCATCACATTCGGTCCAGTACTTTTTACGTGATGCGTGAACCAACAGGCAAACAGACAGACAGAAAACATATTAAAAAAAACACATTAGTTTATTTTAAGTCCCCAAGACCAATTTATTTTTAAATATCTTCATTGTACAGACTTTTTGTTAGTTACTGCTTTATTATAAGTATAGATTTTCAGTTTGTTCCCAACTTTGCAGTTTCATTTAATTTTCTTCCTTAATGTTTCATTGCACTACCTAACCCATGATTAGTTAAAATGACGTGCCGATTAGTGGCACAGAAAGATGAAAATGAAATATTGAAGTGATCGCTAGTTTACAATAATCCACACCAATATATAAAAGTGAAACGTTGTTTGTTTATTTTTTTGGGGAGCTTTGACGCTATAACGGCTGAACGGATTTTGATGAAATTTTGAATGGAGATATCTTATACCCTGGAATAAAACATATGATACATTTATGCCGGAAAATTGTATGTTTCTACGGGAAAACTGGAAAATGTTGATTACGCGCTGTAAGGAACGGTTGCCATGGAAACGAAATAATAACAAGTCTGTCAAAAACATCCAGAGCGTTGGTGCTATACTTTTGCTTTGGTTTTGAATATTCTAGAAGAACATAGGATGCTTTTGTTCGCGATAAACTGTAGTCCGCGCGGACGAAGTCGCGGGCGAAAGTTAGTATTAGATAATATGCGACAATGACTTAATTTATGGGCGGCTTTGAAGTCGCTCCGTGCTTCGGAGGCCAGGCCAGTTGCTAACAACTGATAGTAATCGTTAAGCCACATCAGAGGCCCTTGATACTCTGACAGAAGGAAGGAAGGAAAGCACTACCTCATTCGACAAACAAGAACAACATATTAAATTGTCATATAAATGTAGTTACTTGGTAGGCCTCTTACGCAAGAGTCCGCCTGGGGAAGTACCACACCGCTGTCAGATATTCAACCGCTAAGCAGTACTGCGTTCGGTTTGAAAAGGCAATGTTTCCAGCGAAATCACTGGGCGATGAGACTCAACAACCAATATCTCAGCGTGACGAGCGCAGTGCAGTGACGCGTAAGATTTTGCAACCCAAATACTGGGTGGCACTGCAACTGTAATAGGCACGCTTACCGCTTACTGGACACTCAAAGGAATAAAAAAAACTAGGAAAAAAAATTACACAACGGTGTAACATCAGCCCCCTGCCAAATAGTGCCTGACCCCATTTTCATCGAAAAGCAAATAAACAATCCAGTGAAAAACTCTTATCTTTGTCAAAGATAATATCTGTCAGAGACGGTTGAAGGGGATTTCAATAGAAAAAAGCCTTTCCGGCCGATTTTTTTATTGTTTGTCGAGAATATATTGGAGAGAGCAATATAGGAAGGGAAGGATATAGCATTTTTTCTTCATCATCATCACTCTTGATCATCCTGTTACAACGTTCCCACTGCTGGGACACAGGCTTCTCTCGGAGGGGAAGACAGAGAGTGATAGAGGGAGTGAGAGATAGAGAGAGAGAGAGAGTATGGGCCTTAATCCACCACGCTGGCCCAATGTGGGCCTCCTCTTCTGCATTTGACCTACAATCAGCAGTTTCTCCAAGTCATGACTCTGGGACCGCATTATATGCCCAAAGAAACTTAGCTGTCGTTCCCGGCACACAGAGCAGAGCGTTAGCATTGCGTCGTCTCTGTACCAAATGTAATTTTCTCAAAATGTCCTTTCTCAAGATGTCTTTTCTCCAAATGACCTTTCTCAAGATCCTAAACTCAAAATGAAGTTTTACCAAAATTACCAATTCTCAAAATGACTTTACTTAACCTACATTTTCTGAAAATCACATCTTGAGAAAGAAAATTTCTCAAAAACATCCTTTGATTGTTCAGATTCTACTCATTGGATTAAGATACCAATTACACCAGTTTTAAAGTCAAATCCAACAGTGAAAACAGCATTGCAATCGATTCAATAGTATTTACGTGATGCGCCAACATATATAACAACATATAAAACAATATATATAACAACATATATAACAACATATAAAACAATATATATAACAACATATAAAAAGAAAACTTTGTCAGTAGCTTATTTTATGTAACCTGGACCATTTTTTCAATTATCTTCAATGTACAGACTTTTTGTTAATTATGACTGCTTTATTATAATATGTATAAATTAACTACACAATTATTATAATGCACACAAACAATAATACACACAAACGTTGTTCCTGACAAGACAATACACGATCCAATTTCCATCATCCATCAGATACCATTATCACAATCCAAAACACGACACACGTCCAAATTGACCCCCAAACTTTAATTAACCCCCAAATAGGGGTTCTTACAGGGTCCTTCAAGCCCCAAGATATCACCGAATGGGGTTTATGAAGACATCAAAACCAGATTATTGTCAAAGGGAGTTTATACCTGTCATGAACATTAAAACAAACTTATTCTAATGGTCCCATAAACTCAAAACTTGAGGAAATTTGGGAAATATGAACTCTATTGTGGTAGTGATAAGAATTATGAATGTCCGATGATGAAGTTTGATAAAAGTAAGGTAAATTTGTAAGGGCAGTAAATAGGATGATTTTATCAAGTAATATTTAATTACTAAAGTCTTATGGTAGGACTGAGTCTAAGGTTGAGTCTTGACGAGCGTTTTTTACGCGGCCAGTTATAGTTAGTTATAATTAGTACTAGCTTTCCCGCCCGCGACTTCGTCCGCGCGGACTACTGTTTATCGCGAAAAAAGCATCCTATATTTTTTATATATAGGATATTAAAAACCAATGCAAAAGTAGGTATAGCACCACTAGGTAGTATTATTAGGTATTCCGTGGCACCACTCTTGTTGTTTTTCGACATACTTGTTATTTCATTTCCATGGCAACCGTTTCTTACAGCGAGTTATCAACATTTGCCGGGATAAAAAGTTTTATTCCAGGGTATAAGCTATCTCCATTACAAGTTTCATCAAAATCCGTCCAGCCGTTCTCGCGTGGAAGCTCCTAAAACAACGTTTCACTTTTATATATTAGTATGGATGCCTGTGAGCATTTATCATTTTTTATTTTATTTTTCGGATTTTGTTTGTCAAAAGTTGCCTGCCTATGGCTCTTTGAAGTATAACTAACAGAACAAACAGATGACGCTTCTCTTTTTAGTTACTTACACAGTATACTTGCGAACTACTTCAGCTTTTCGCGGCTCCTATAAATTTTAATACACCTTCCTCGACATATTCAAATCGTAACAGTGAAAATTTCGTCGAAATCCGCTCAATGGTGGTGACAAAATAGACATTTTCAGTTATTATGTACCTACATCAGACCCGGCCCTATTCTTTTATTATTTAGTAAGAAGTAGCAAGGCTGGTAGGGATATCTAAAATGACGCAAATGGGCTATTCCTGAATCTACGCCGCCTCAATTATGATAGCGTTGTGGGGATTTTAAAATACTACTGGACGGTACTGCAATTATTAAGAAAAAACATGAATACCTACTGGGCTGAGGAACCTGCTGGGGATTTACGCAACCACACTTATGTTCACTCGTGGAAATAACGCCTACATTTAAGGTACGTAGGTAATTGTCAAAATAACTTCTGCTCATCGCGTTAGGAGGGTAATGGCATGTAAAGAAAGGAAATCACATGAAGTAAATAAGCTTTAGCTTAAGTGTTAATTTTCGTGAAACAATAAATTTACTTTAAATTTGAACGCTTTAAATTCTAAATAATAATGCCTTTTGATTATTTTTCGAGTTCACAATATCAAAGATTAAAAGCGCTCGGAAAAATCAAGAGCTTAACATAGGTCTAATGAATTTGGTACCAGCTCTTCGGGCCGCATAAATTATGAGCAACGCACACAATTGGCCTTCCTTGGCCTTACGGAATAAATATTAGGACGCCACAAATCTTAATCACAGTCGGAGTGGCGTTTGTGTAGCTGTAGCACGCGTTAGCAGTAACTTTCATTCGCGATACAGTCTGCGTATGTCTCACTATCTTTTAGCAAGACGATAGGAATGTAGCTGTGAGGGTGCGTTTGCCTGTAGTTGGATCTAGCCCAGTATTTGTTTATGTGTGCCGTATCTTCCGTCGTTTAACTAGATCTATGGAGTTTAATAAAACATCTAAAATAGCAATGCAATTGGCCATAGCGGTAGATTTGGCTCACATCATATAAACTTTTGATGAATATAAATTAATACTGTACTTTAATTATTGACATTCTGAGAGGCATATTAATTAAATGAGATATTTATATTATATTTGTGAATATTGATTGTGTAGTAATTATCAAATATAATTTAAACTTTAAATTAATATTAACATGCATGCTAGGAATTGTTGCACACCTCGGAATGGGGTAGATTGTACTGGACATAAATTTTATATACCAACTTTATAAACTAACCTACGTCTATAGCAATAAATTAATTTGCATTTGAGACAAGACCTGAGAAAGTCCTACACACTTTAAATTGTATAGTTGGTCGAGCTGGGAATCATCATCATGATCATCATAATCGGCTGAAGATGATGGATATAGGCTATATAACTGCTGGAGGTAGGCCTATTGAACGCCACTGAGCCCGATCTGCAGCTCTCTCATCTCCAGGAATTCAAGCTGGGAACAGAACTCCTCGAATTTGGAAATTAATTTTACTAACTTACAGTCATTTTACGTATTCATTCTGTGATCACACCAGCGCTTATGTATACAGATTACTCCATGTCATATTTACCTGAAACAAAACAGAGATATAATTAATTATACATTTCTTCTTAGACTCTTCTGCTTAGACATTTTCGTCATCATCATCATCAATACATAGTATTATACAAAATCGCTTTCCGCGTCTGTCTATCTGCCTCTCTGTCTGTTTGGCCGCTAATCCTCCTAAACCAGGCAACGGATTTTGATGCGTTTCCCATCAGTTGGATAATTTTTCACGGAAGGTTTATCCATACCAATATATAAAAGTGAAACGTTGTCAATTTGTTTGTTTGTTTGGGGAGCTTTCACGCGATAACGGCTGGACGGATTTTGATGAAATTTAGAATGGAGACAGCTTATACCCTACAATAAAACATAGCATACTTTTTATCCCGGAAAATTGAAAGTTTCCGCGGGAAAGCCGGAAAATGTTGATTAATCACTGTAAGGAACGGTTGCCATCACAGAATGGTCTGTGGTTGCCATGGAAACGAAATAACAAGTCTTGTCAAAAAACATCAAGAGCATTGGTGCTATACCTACTTTTGCATTGGTTTTTAATATCCTAGAAGAAAATAGGATGCTTTTTATCGCGATAAATTGTAGTCCGCGCGGACGAAGTCGCGGGCGGGAAAACTAGTATACATATATTACCTACATTTTTCACTTATTTTTTTCTAAATAACACCGAAGCGAAACCAGGGCGCTCGCTAGAATCTATATAAATAAAAATTTAATACTGTTCGTTTGTAAGTGATTTTTTACCCGAATGCGGAGGATTATGTTTTTGGACTGTATGTGTATGTATGTGTTCCTTTGTCGCGTCCTACAGCCTTACAATGTGGCGGCTTACAGCTATCATATTGTATTTCCGACGGAACAAAAACGTACCGAGTGAGGTATCAAAATGAAGGTCTTTAAAAGACCATTCGAAAAATGTATATACGGGAAATAAAAAAGGGTTAGATCGCCAGGTTAAATCGCTAATCCCGTCAAAGGAGAAATGAAATGCATGATGCCTCCGACTGCATCTTATATTCCAAAATCAAGAATCTAAAGCTTGTTTGCCTCTTTTTATACGCTTTATATTAGCTTCTCTTGTATGTTTGTATGTTTGTAACCGACTCCTTTGGACGTTATTTTGACCCACTTTAAACGATCAGATTTAATTCAAATTTTGCACACCTCTCAAAAAACGATGACAATGCTATAATTCGAAAAAAAAAACGCTCTTATAAATAAACCAAACTAAACAGTAGAAAATAAACAATAGTTTAAAAATAACTAAAAAACACGCTTTATATAGAAAACAAAATAAAAAAATAGAAAATAAATTTTAATAGTATAAATAAGAAAAAAATGTTTTATATAAAAAAAAAGCGTGGAGTGCTTATTAAGATATTATCGAAATGATAATCCTTCTTCTCATATCTGTCAATGAAATATTTATAACTATTGACCCATACACCCCACGATTTTGTTGAAATGAAACATTTTTTCTTATTTACTCTATTAAAATTTATTTTCTATTTTTTTAGTTTGGTTTTCTATATAAAGCGTGTTTTTTAGTTTTTTAAACTATTATTTATTAGTTATGTTCGCAGTCCTACACCAATATTATAATGAGGAAAGATTGTATTTTTGTATGTTTGCTTGTTTGTAATGGATAAACTTAAAACATTCCGAACCGATTTAAAAATCTTTCACCTATAGATAGCTACATTATCAGCGAGTAACATGGGCTGAACTTTATTTTAGAAAAATTAGAGAACCCTACGAAAATTGTAAAAATGTAACCATGTATCTGCGAAGAAGAAAATGTAACCATGTATCTGCGAAGAAGAAAATGTAACCATGTATCTGCGAAGAAGAAAATGTAACCATGTATCTGCGAAGAAGAAAATGTAACCATGTATCTGCGAAGAAGAAAATGTAACCATGTATCTGCGAAGAAGAAAATGTAACCATGTATCTGCGAAGAAGAAAATGTAACCATGTATCTGCGAAGAAGAAAATGTAACCATGTATCTGCGAAGAAGAAAATGTAACCATGTATCTGCGAAGAAGAAAATGATGAGACAGTACTACATTAGCTGCTGGAGTGCCCGAAGTACGATGCTATCAGGTACGACCTGGAATCATCAACTAACATGAAGTTGACGTCGGCAACATTATATGAAATATTGTCTGGAAAGAATTCCAGGCCGTACCTGGAACTATACCGCACAAAAGTAGCCAAAGATGCTATAAAACGAAATAGGACAAGGTGACTCTGAGAGTCACTTTGTAATATTCCACATAAAAAGTTGGTAAGAAACGCATATATTACGTATATTCCTAAGAATATTACTAACAATACATGCACACAGAACTATAACAGAATTGTAAAAAAAGTATTGAAAAAAAAAAAAAAAACAAGAAAAAAGAAGTTTACATATATATATATATAAAAAAAAAAAAAAAAAAAAAAAAAAAAAAAGTTATAACAAAAAGATACACAAAAAAAAATATATGTCAAGTTGTCACTAAAGTTACACTACTACATATTATTTACAAATTTAAGAAGTTATAGTTAAGTACTTAGTTGACATCTACTAACTTATAATTGTACAATTTCCTGTATTGACTAACATATGATGTTTATTTACTAAAATATTTTAGACAATGTTGTAAATCAAATTACAATATTGACGAACAAATTATATTAAGTTGATTGACATTGAACAACCTTACCAAAGTCTCCGATTTATATCGGAGGATACTGGAAGTTCAAACAAAAAAAAAAAAACAAAAGTATCAAATATTTGATTCAAAATGTCGATTACTCGCTGTGAGGAACGGAATGACATGTTGCCGTGGAAACAAAATAATAACAAAACTGACATAAAGCACCACGAGCGTTGCTGTCAAAGATTTTGAATTAAGCTTCCTGTCATTTTTTTTAGAAGTTACGACTGGTATAAAAATGCTAAAAGTGAGAAAAATGCGGTGTGAGCGCTACCCGGGGGAAGCCGGGGCGAGTCACTAGTTGTTTTATGTAATAACTTATGTTTTTTTTTTCATGTTCGTAATAATCCGAATTAGGTATCAAAGGAAAGGAAAATTGAAAAAAATATCTGGATATATCAAATTCATAATCAAACATGACTTGGATGCTTCGTTCGAATTTAAATAAAAACAGACGCCTGCTGTCGTGCTTCTCTCCTTTAGCGGGACTAACGGCACGTCACGGGTAAACAAAAAAGTTTCTAACGATTGATATACCTACTTTTACTTATTGATACTTTTTGACTTTTACTTTTTGATATAACATCACAGTACACCGAGGTTAACTGGAAGATAATGCTTGCTAGCATTAAGTTCGCCTATGTACCTATCTTATGTGTGCAATAAAGAATTTTCTATCTATCTATCTATCTACTTTTCATCTTCTCATCATCATCATCATCATCGCGGGTGAAATCACGTGGCGCAGTCATATTTTTAAAGTAGTGACTAGTGGTGGGCTTCTTAATGTTGTACCGTTGTCCAAATAATTTTTGGGACTTGTTTTGAAGCGCAATGTTTTATTATAGATAGTGGGTGGGATTTGCCATCGCTCCGTGCTTCGGAGGGCACGCTAAGCTTTCCGTCCCGGCTGTTATGAATAAATAGCTGTCGTTAAGCCATGTCAGGGGCCTGACAAGCTCTGACACTAGAGGCCAGCACTACCTCTTTCGACAAGCAAGCAACAGTGCGGGCAGGTGGAGTGAGGAAAACCGGCTTTTGTTCGCGTTTATGAATGAAGAATGTCCGCGTGACTAGCGCGGGCTAAGCCAATGTCATAGAATAACTAAACAATGTCATAGAATAACTAAACAATGTCATAGAATAACTAAACCGGTTTGATTTTTGAGATGGGACAATAAGGGCAGATACCTTAACACTGTAGCTTCAACTTGAAAACGTTGGAGACTGTCCATAATTTTTGGAGATATTTTGACATGCATTCACAGACTTTAGAAAAAGTGTACAGTCAGCAAGAATCGGCAAGGCTATTTATACTAAAAATGTTTGATGGTACTCGATCCTAGTTATTATATGGATCAACAGTCTCAATCGGTACAACTGAAGTTAGTACTAGAAAAGTCAGAAATCTCTAAAAAAACCCCAGACATTCTGTACGAAATGAAGTGAATGAATAAAATCAATAATTCAGATCCTGTTTCTTATAAACAGGATCTCACAGATTTTGGAATCACTTTTCCAAAATCTATAAATGCAGGTCAATAATCTCCAAAAATTAAGGACATTCTTCTGAGAACGTTTAAGGTGGAAAGTCGCACTTGTGGCGCAAACTACATTTTCTTTCGTGTTTTTGCTCTTCACAGCTCATTAACACTTATTCTACTAAACTGATTTCACGATAATTATAAGACCTAACACACATATTTTAATTGATATTAATATTATAATTGAGCTGCGACGAGAAAAATAAATAAAAAGATATATTAATTTCGCGCCACAAGCCAGACGATCCACCTTAAGGTAACCTTAAGGATATATCAAAATATGTTTGTGTGGTGAGCGCAGTGCAGCGGACGCTCATGGTTTTACAACTAAAGTTCTGGGTGGCACTGCTATAGTTATGGGTAGGCTTGACGCTCAAAATGACAAAATGAGGCGAGCGACCGGATCGCCTAAATTAAATAACAAAAAATATAAACGCAGTTAGAAATATATGAGATAAATCTTTTTATGCAACACCCAATCACTTTTGCAACTATACATTGTAACTCACATCTGTTGCATTTTGCATACGATCAAATATAAAAACAACACCTTTGCCTTCAACAGTGTTGAGAAACTTCTGTTGTAACACGTGACTGGTGTGCACGTATGTGTGAGTGATACTCGTCGACATCGATGTCAGATGTCAGGGACACTGGGTTACAGTACAGTACATAAGATTACTAAGAATGATCTAAACAACGCACTGCGCAGTTTTTTTTACGACTCTTGCTGGGTTTATATGAAAACCAGTGCAATGGGCATTTGTGCTGATTATAAGCCGTTTTTCAGCTGCGATAGCGGTCGGGCAAATTGCGAGCTGACCATCCGCAAAAATAAAAGTAGGTATGTAATATAAATTTAAAGTTTCTTATTTATTTACATATTTTACTTTACTTTAATAGTTTCAACTGCAACATTGGACTGTAGTAGGTACTTGCGTAACTTGAATAATCTAGAACAGAACATTTTGTAATAAGCTTGAAATACGAAAGCTACTGTTTAGGTATAAGAAATATATATTTTTGGAATAGTCTTTTAAAGTCCTCTTTTTAATACCGATAGGGTTTGGTCATTTTTTGTTCCGTCGGAAGCTGTAAGGCGCTATATTCGTTTTCTTGACACTTCATGTATCCAATAGCACTCTCGTGAGTAAGACGAATCAACTGATACCTCATTTATCAACATCCATCAAGCCGCTTAGGATGTGCCTAAGAAACGTACAAACAAACATAGGTACAAACTAAACACATATCCCTCTTCAGTAGGGTAAAAATAAATACCCTTCTGTATCTACCGGTGCTTCGGAAATACACCGAGCTCCAAGAAACTTGTCATTTTATCGATTTTTGTTTGTGTATTTTTTTTCAAGATGTCAGAATTTATAATAATACTAAAGATTTTTAATTACGCTTACTGGCGTAAATACTTAAAGTAAATGGCAAATATAAAAGATATAAGTGACAATGACATGTCCCACAACCACCAAACTACTAGACGAGAAAAAAAAAATGACGCGCTGTGTAGCAAGTTAGCAACCATCACAATTTTAGAGGGAAGGGAAAAATACATCTGACCATTTGAATTCCACAAAAGAACGTGGCATTTAACATCTGACCATTTGAATTCCACCAAAGAACGTGGCATTTAACAACTATGGATAAAATTATTTTAGTTTTTAGCGCATTGTGGTATAGTAAACCAAGAAAAACAAGATGCACCAAGAAGCCCTACAAGGGGCTGTATTTTTTTCCATTTTTGACAATTCGTTATATATTTTTCAAATGTCAGAAATTATAATAATACACATTTAAATGACAAATATAAACGATAAAAGTGACAATGAGATATCCCACAATCATCAAACTGGGAAAAATAAAATAAAAAAACAAATGACTAATAAAAAACCAAGCTGGCCCAATCACCAGAAGCAGCACCTGTTCACAAATATGACTTGTGCGTGTGTCAATACCTTTCTTTCTTTCTTTCCATTTTCAACCGAAACTCAATTTTTACCTAAAAGCGTCAGTCCACGAAATTCACATGCATGATTGATATGGTAACTATTTTTAACATTTCTGTCAAGTATCATGGATAACTAGCTGTATTTCTTAGAAAACCCTGAGCGATCTACATACTCGTATTTTTAAACCTGACAAGAACTGACAGATGAGACAATATATTCATGTTTTAGGAATCTCATTAAAAGTGCCGGCTAGGTTGCACCGTAGTACTATTGTTTATTATGTGGTTGTACTAATTTATTTGTTGTATTTAATCACATCTCGGGAGCTTATGTACTGTTTATCCTCTATCGACAGCAGATGTCACGACACAGAATAAATAATAGTATGTCACGAGTCAAATGTCAACGTCAGATTTCGCGGGTGTCGCGGTCAGCGTTCTCTTGGACGCGAACGCGACGCTTGGCGTGACTCGTTGAATGTTGTAGTCTGTGGTAATTGACTGTAACGGTCTATCAGTTGTTTTGATCTTCGATATATTATGTTAGATTAGATTTATGTAGAATGTATCTACAGTTATGATTTATACAGTGACGCTTGCTTAGCAAAACCGTAGAAAGAAAGTAAAACGTTTATTCAACACTCACAAATACAATTACAATAATGAAGGAAACATATATATACACAAATAATCATAGTAACAACTTATAAAAATTCAATTTTTGAAAAATAAAATACTGCCTCGGTTACTCGCTGATAATGTAGCTTACTATAGGTGAAAGAATTTTTTAAATCGGTACTGTATTTTTTGAGTTTATCCATTACAAACAAACACACATACAAAAAACAAACATACAAAAAATCAAATCTTTCCTCTTTATAATATTAGCGTAGATAGTGTAGATATCATTGGGTACATCAACACCAGGGCCATAATGATTTTTATCTACACTCATATCGTAAAATCCGGATTATGAACTCAAAAATGTTGGTATAATGATATACATTACGCACGGCACGTCTCTAATAAGAAAAAAAATATAACTCTGTTTTTTGAACCAAACGATGTTATAATATATATTTTTTACCATAACGCTCCGCACCTATGAGGGTTTTCGTCATTTATTGTCTATGGCGGCGCGTGTTAGACTGTGGACTGGATTTTGGCGCCATAATTTACTGTACATTAAAAGTAAGTTCCTATTGCATGAGTGTAGATATATAGGTATTAAAAACTCGCCTACGGCTCGTTTTTTAAACTCACTCTCTTGTTATAATTCCCTTCATTATGTAACCGTTTTCTAAACTGCTATTAATACAATCTAACAACGTTTGCTACAAGATAGAGATAGATCGCGAATATTCTAAGACTTACGAAGATTATCTATAACTCCAAGAAATACATTTCCAGGAGTTCGTCACAGATAAATACAAGACTCCGCCTCGTTATATCTTCACGCCAACTTCACGCTTTGTCAAACAGAGCTAGTTAGCAGGGGGGGTAATTGTGAAATATTCTCTCACTCGTATCTGTACTTACTCTAATAAAGAAGTACGTAAAGTCTTTATATAGAATATAATTTAAAATAATCTAGGGGACTTAAAATATACTAATGAAATTATTTTTTTTTATAAACCGTGTCTGTTTGTCTATTTGTCTGTTCTTGCATCACGTAAAAAATACTAGACAGCTTGCGATGCGGTTTTCATTTTTGGATAGGGGCACAGCTAGTATGTAATATTATGTATTAGGAAGCCGTATATATTGATATATATACGGCTTCCTAATACATTAATTTTCCAAAATAAGTACACTACATAAAGTCTCACATTTTTTATATAGAACCAAACTTCCCAAACCATACTGGGAGAAGTGTGGGGAAAGGACGTAAATTTTACTTTCCCCACACTCTTCCCCCTTTCTTCTACTCTGCCCCCACCCTTCCTTTCAGTTTCCTCCCTTTTTGCACCACATACCCTACTTCCCGCACCTTTTCCCGACATCCCCCACCATTCGTCCACTTACCCTCCCCTCACTTTCCCCCACCTTCCTCATCGCGATTTTTTAAATCATGTGCAAAATTTGTTCCGAACAAATAGAAAAGAAAGCTTAGTAAAAATATATTTTATTACATTCAAAATCAATTATCAAGTAGTGTTACTTGAAGGAGTACTAGATAAAATAAATGTAGTAGGTGTGGATATCAAAACACGTACAGCGGTTTTACAACGAACTGAACGAATACACCTTAAATAAGATAAATAAAAATGTTTCACTTATTTCATTTTTAAGTTTTTTATTTAGTTATTTCTATAGTGTACTTGTCAAGCCCTTTCATTTGATACTCATATTAGGGGATTGAAAAAACGTAATCCGCCAATTTGTGGTGGCGGCCATCTTGGATTTGAAATTTTCATGGTGTTCTGTATTCTACTAGTTAAGCCTTTTCATTTAATATCCATATTGAAGGGTATGAAAGAAACCGCCATTTTGTGGTGGCAGCCATCTTGGATTTGGAATTTTCTTGGAGAAGGTACTGTATTCTACTAGTTAAGCCCTTTCATTTGATACCCATATTGAAGTGATTATTTTTTTGTATAATCCGCCATTTTGTGGTGCTGGCTATCTTGGATTTGGAATTTACATGGTGTACTCTATTCTACTAGATAAACCCTTTCATTTGATACCCATACTGAGGGGCTTGAAAAAACATATATAATCCGCCATTTTGTGGCGGCGGCCATCTTGGATTAACAATTATATTGCATATACCCGGTTATGTATTGTCACCAGAACTAAAGGTGTGTATCAAATTTCAGATCAATCGGTCAACAGGAAGGGGATAAAATTTCAATTACTAGACTTGACCCAAATAAAAAAACAACAAAAAGGCCAAGCTAAAAAAAAAGTTTAACAAATAAATTGCTCAAAGATTCCGTTCGGAAAGCCGGCAGAATCATAGCAGCAGAATCATGCTGCTATGATTCTGCCGGTTTTAGTCCGGCTAAAACAACTTTCCATGAAATTTTTGATAAGGAAAGTCGCAAGTTATTTTTCGGCTTTCATCTAATAAGGGGAACATTAAGGCTTTGCGCAAATACGTCAGTTAACTGTCACATATTCGTTAAATGGAGTTCATAAAATCCCTTCCATTCGCGTCCATTCACGCCTTCTAAAGGGATGGACACATGGATGGGTTTCCACAAAATGAGCGACTCTATTGAAGTCCAATCTTGTCATGGAATCCTTATAAATGTTATGAATATGAATGCTCTATTTCTATTTTTGGATAACTTCAATTTGCTTCCACCTTATTGTATTAACTACCTCGCTAGTATTTTTTTCCTAGCTGAGTCCGCGGCTTTGCCTTACCAAAATTACCCTACGAGTAGGTACAATACTTACTTTACAAAAATTCGTTCAGCCCTCATTTTTTTTATTGATGTCTCGGCTTCAACTCATCGGATTGAGATACAAAAAAGTACACCAGTTTTTAAATCATTACGTAAGATATCCAACATTGATAACAGCATCATAATCGGCCCAATAGTTTTTACGTGATGCGCGAACATACAGACACACTAATGGACACACCAAGCGGCGGGCACAGCCCGCCTGTTCTATATAAACTGAGGTACTTAATCAACTATTCAATTTGTCCTCAATGCAAATTGGATTGTCCCCGTCTCAGTAGGTATTTTCCTTATCTAGAGACCTACCTACAACAACTCTCTGTGTGTATAATGTACGTTTGGATTATCACAAAATCAGTGAGTGTGCAGGATAGGAGTTATCTCTAACAAATGGATGCGGAATACACGGAGATGAATGACTGAGGTGCGGCTTAGTATGAAGTATGGTTGGAGGGGAGGGTCAGCAAAAATGATTTAACTTTAACTTTTTTTTGTTTTTTATGATGATAAAATCGGAAAAATTTGGATCACGGACGGAGCTCGATCGCATCATTCCGTGCTTCTGTGCGGCACGGACAGCCGGACAGATATCCGGACATACGAAATATTTCCGAATAGGTCCGATCTTGTATGGAGTACTGCTGCCACCTCTCGGACGGTTCTGCCAAGTATCAGCTCGAGTCTTTGGATTCAATTGAGAGACGTGCTATCAGGCTCATTGGGGATGACACTCTGGTAAAGAGTAAGCTTCAAAGTCTGGCGCATCGACGTGAGGTAGCAAGCCTGGCGGTATTCTACAGATTGCACTATGGAGAGTGTGCACAAGAACTGCACAACCTGATTCCCCCATCACCTTTCCACCACCGTACGACTAGACGATCAGCAAAGCGCCACCCTTTAATGGTTGAAATACCTCGCACAAGAACGAATCGTTACGCTTCTTCATTTATTATAAGAACTGCAAAGGAGTGGAATGCCCTGCCCTCGTCAGTGTTTCCGGTAAATTATAACTCCGGTGTGTTCAAGTCAAGAGTGAATAGGTAAGCGTGCTACACCTTCGACCACATCATCGCTTTCCATCAGGTGAGATCGTGGTCAAACGATTGCCTAGTCCGTAAAAAAAAAAAAAATTTGTTCAAGCTGAAACAGAGACGCTTCCCTCACGCTTCCCTCACGCTTCGCTCGAACCTCGCGCTCGCTCGGACAAAAAAGGAGTTTCTCATTTTACGCGTGCTTTCTAATGTATTTACTCCGATTTATACGAAAGGGTAGACCTTGGGGTCCAAAAGTTTTTTTTTTTTTCAAATCCTTTTAGTGTGGCAGTTTTGATCGAAGAATTATACGTTTATTTAACTCCACCGGTCCCACGATCCGTGAAGTTTGCTATTTGTCATATACAGAATACACATCGATAGATATATAACAACTTATTGTACCAATAAAAACACAAACACCAATAAAGTAAAAAAAAAATAGTACAATCTCAGCCTTATCGCTATGCAGCGATCTCTACCAGGCAACCGTAGGCTAGATATTCACAAAGAAGATAGTTGTTGGTAGGCAATATTTTAACAAAATACAAATGGTAAGACAACCCTCATAAATCTACATTTACTCTAATATTATTAGGAAGAAAGATTAGAATTTTTTGTATGTTTGTTTGTAACGGATAACCTAAAAAAAACTGGTACGATTTTAAACATTCTTTCACCTATAGAAAGCTACTTTATCAACTCGTAACATGGGCTGCACTTTATTTTATTAAATAGAATTCCTTACGAAAATTGCAATAATGTAACCCAAGATATCGAAAATTTGGCGTGCGCTGCGGAAACTATTGATGATACATACGACAATATACATGTATACAGTACTAATCATTACCCAGAAAAAAGTTCACGATCTCGAACTATTATAGTCAAGTCACAATAACCAATTAGTCTATCAAAACACTGGTAGAACCGAAATGTTAACTAAATAAATATTTAAAAAAACATCTACCCGTGCGAAGCCGGGCTGTCGTTAGTATATAAAACAAGTACTAAATATATAACCATTTTATATATTACCAAACTGATATTTTTACAGTTATCGGTAAGAAGCGATTTTAATACCCTTATTTCAAACGAACATGTTCAGTTGTTCAGTCACTAACCTACAACAAATCTTAAATATATAGGTATTAATTTCAAACGAACATGTTCAGTTGTTCAGTCACTATCCTACAACAAATCTTAAATATATAGGTATTAATTTCAAACGAACATGTTCAGTTGTTCAGTCACTATCCTACAACAAATCTTAAATATATAGGTATTAATTTCACGTTCGATAACATTTTAAACTTCTAAAATAAGTTTTGATCTGATATTTCCATAGAAACCGATCATCTCATTTGCAATTGACCTTTTCCAACAAAAATACTGGGAATTATACTGCGAAACTTTAAATGAAATATTAACAAGCAAAACCAGATTTATCGGGAAATATTTTGAACTAACTTGAAATATTTGTAATTCCGATCACATTTTCCGAATGCATTTTTCTGCTAACCATACTTCACTTCACTCGTAGCGCCGTCGGAAATCCGTTGAAAACCCGACTTGAACTTGCAATCTTCTTTGATACAGGAAAAAATAATTTTATAAGTCGCTACCTTTTCCCGCTTAGAAGTTGGTTTGTCTATTTATCATTTCACTGTTTTTTTTTATGAAGAGAGGTATATATGGCTGTCTGAGGAATGAAGAAGCTACGGGTTTTGTGATATATGACAGCATTCATGGTGTAGTGGTTGGATGGCGAAAGTGGGTTCGGTTTCGCTTTGGAATAATATGGTTAACAAAAAACCCAAGTATTTATTCAAAGTCTGGGTGCCATTTTTACTACTAGTGCTTGTATAGTAGCTCTGTGAGCTGTAGACCTTACGCGTACAAACTTTTTGCAAACAATCTAGCGGTGCACAGTAGTGCCATCTAGTTATCTTATTGTAAAACTAACATTAATAACCAAGGTGCTCCATCAAAACCTAAAACTGAGAAATTTACTGAATTTTGAGGAGTAATTCTGCTCATCACGCCGAAGATCCTCATAAGATCTTCACCAAATTTTTTAGAGACCAATTTAAAAATGCTACCTTTCAAATAAAAAAAGTACCATCGAAATCCGATCTAATAAGGCGGAGATATTCAGTAGTCCCCTTTTTGCCCCTTTTTGGGGGATGTAACCCCTCAATCAAAAATCCACGACGACAAAAAATTCTAAAAATTCGTTTAACCTGTATACCGAGTTTCGTCTAGATCGGTTGAGAAATTCGACCTGTAGAGGAGAACAGAGATCCGGACAGACGGACTTCCGGACAAACGAAAGCATTTTTGCCCAAGCTAAAACGGAGAAGCTTTGCTCGCGTTTCGCGCTCGCTCGGCCAATAAAAGTGAAACGTTGTCTGTTGTTTATTTCTTTGTTTGTTTGTTTGTTTGGGGAGCTTTCACGCCAAAACGGCTGATCTGATTTTGATGAAACTTTGTAAATGGTACAGTACAATATAGAGACGATCATAGGATACTTTTTGTCCCGAATAATAGTAAGTTGCTATGGGGAAACTGGAAATGTCGATTACTCGCTGTAAGGAACGGAATGACTTTGCCGTAGAAACGAAATAATAACAAATCTGTCAAAAAGCATCAAGAGCGTTGGCAATATACTTTTGCATTGGTTTTTAATATCCTAGGTGAACATAGGATGCTTTTTTCGCGATAAACAGTAGTCCGCGCGGAAGAAGTCGCGGGCGAAAGCTAGTATTTATATATACTCAAAGGTACGAGAAGGACTTGGGTTACTGGCTTCATAGCTTTTACGTTAAAGATAGTTAATTATTTGTTCGGGACGTAACCGCGTAAACTTTATTTATAGATTATACTATTATTTATTCTGTGGTTATAGGACAAAATGTGACAAATCATCGAGAGGTCACAGTTCGGAAGCACTAGTTCATCACGAAATCATTAGCCACTTTTTACCCGAGTACGGCTAAGCAAGGGAAGGGTACTGAACTTAACAGTACTCGTATATGTACTCGTATGTATGTAATGTGGATGTTCCAACATAGCGCCGCCCCTATTGATTTGAAAAGCGAGATGCCAATCGATTCGTCTTCATCGCAAGAGTGTCTTAAGCTATTTATTGTAAACCTTAGTCGGGTTTTGGTGTTTGAAATTATGTCTTGTTAATAAAACAAGACCACCGGTACAATATATTAAAATACAATATATTAAAATACAATATATTAAAATACAACATACTCAACATGATAGCTTTGAGACGTCTACAAAGGTGTTTTCTTAATAAAAAATATAACAATACAAAAGTGCAATAGCGAGGTGCAAACTTAACGCCATTCCTCACTAGGAATGTCCCCTACCATACGAAGACACTACACTGTAGGAACCGCACCACCACAGAACGGAGATCCATTCTGTGCGCACCACTCTCGACAGCTGCGATGCAAAAAAACGAAGCGTTACGTTTCTTCATTTGTTATAGGAACTGCAAAGGAGTGGAATGCTCAGCCCTCGTCAGTGTTTCCAGTAAATATAACTCTGGTGTTCAAGTCAAGAGCGAATCAACTCGGCAAGCGAGCTACACCTTCGGCCACATCGTCGCTTTCGATCATGTGAGATCGAGGTTAAACGTTTGTTCAACTTACAAGTTTTAAGCTACTCCAAATATCCAGTTACGGGGGGAATATGAAACACGCTTTAATATCCCGTAATAAAGCGGACTATATACAACTACATAGGCAAACACACCCACACAGCTACATTCCCACCGTCTTGCTTTATGTGCATCATAGATAAAGAGACAAGCAGCTTTTGCGCGAACTGTGTTTTTATTGATGACTGATGTTTAAATTACATTTATGAGCTACCGTTATCTTATTTCATTCTATCGAACATTATATCTCGAAATTGAATCGAATATAAAAAACGTCAACTTGACGTCATTCATCATCAAGGTTCTGGATGACCAAATGAATCCATACCGATATATAAAAGTGAAACGTTGTCTGTTTGTTTGTTTGGGGAGCTTTCACGTGATAATGGCTGGATGGATTTTGATGAAATTTAGAATTAAGATAGCTTATACCCTGGAATAAAACATAGGATACTTTTTATCCCGGAAATTTCCACGGGAAAACTAGAAAATTTTGATTACTCACTGTAAGGAACGGTTGCCATCACAGAATGGTATGTGGTTGCCATGGATACGAAATAACATGTCTGTCAAAAAACATCAAGAGCATTGGTACTATAGGTATCTACTTTTGCATTGGTTTTTAATATCCTAGAAGAAAATAGGATATTTTTTTCCGCGATAAACATTAAAACGCGGGCGGGAAAACTAGTAAATTACATAATCCCCGACCCCTCCACTCCCCATTATACGAGGGTGGATTGAAAAGTACTCGGCCTAACACAGATCCATTCAATTCTAAAAATCAAATCTACCCACATGATTTAGTTCAGTTCAGACTAAGTTAATTGTGTGAAGTTCGGAATGTGTGCGATAATTAGTTGTGATTTTTTGTTTTTTTGTTAGCTTCCCGCCCGCGACTTCGTCCGCGCGGACTACTGTTTATCGCGAAAAAAGCATCCTATGTTCTTCTAGGATATTAAAAACCAATTCAAAAGAAGGTATAGCACCAATGCTCTTGATGTTTTTAACATACTTGTTATTTCGATGCCATGGCAACCGATCCTTACAGCGAGTAATCAACATTTTCCCAGTTTTTCCGTGGAAAGTTGCAATTTTCCGGGATTAAAAGTATCCTATGTTTTATTCCAGGGTATAAGCTATCTACATTCCAAATCTCATCAAAATCCGTTCCGCCGTTATCGCGTGAAAGCTCCCAAAACAAACAAACAACGTTTCACTTTTACTACTGCACCTTACTGCGTCGTTTACGAGAGGAAATAAAAGAAAAACGTCGAGGAATGCTCAGAAGAAAAGTCCTGTTTCATCAAGATAACGCCCGTGTTCACACGTCTGTGCAGTCAATGGCTGAAATCCACAACTGTGGCTTTGAACTGTTACCGCATTCGCCTTATTCACCTGATCTGGCACCATCAGACTTCTTTCTGTTCCCTAACCTAAATAAAAAGCACTTGGGAGGTCAAAGATTTTCGACCAACGACGAGGTCAAAGCAGTAGTAGACGCATATTTTGACTCTAAGGAAGAATCATTTTCTTTCAACGGTCTAAATGCTTGGAAGGGAAGGTGGCAAAAGTGCATTGAAGTTGATGGTGATTATGTAGAAAAATAAAAATATAACTGATTTAGTACGTGTTTATTTTCTTGGTGAGGCCGACTACTTTTCAATCCACCCTCGTAGCTAAGAAGCATCTCGATCACATCAGCTTTTAAACATTAAAAACTGCATGAAAATCGGTCCATTCGTTTGGGAGTTACGATGCCACAGACAGACACACGGATCCACACCTTAAACTTATAGCACTTATAACTTATATTTTCGAGTTCAGATGTTAATAAAGATATATTTTCCCAATATATTTTTTACACTTGGTAGGGGTCCATAACATTTTTCATTACACGCCGCGAAGAAGTTCCAACTATTGGACGGTGTTATTGCGAAAGTGCTAAAGGAAACATTACGTGACACGAAACATTGCCCAGGCCGCGCCGCGGTATAATTATAGCTTCTACTCCATGATTTATGGCGCGCTCACGTTTATTGGCGTTAGTTTTTGGCAAGTTGGGCTGTATTAATTATGATGATTCATAAAACGTGCCGCGTTCGAAGGCAATGGACGCGGAAAACTCATAACTTGTGTAGGACGGAGCTTACGAGCTCGGGACTCTGGTACCGATCAGAAACGACCATACGCAGATAGATAGATAGATAGATAGATAAATTCTTTATTGCAAGATCAACAAAAAATAAAGGAACAATAGCAGAAGAAGTCTACAATGGGCGGCCTTATCGCTAAAAGCGATCTCTTCCAGGCAACCAGACAAACACAGGCAGGCAGGTTTGATGTATGCTTGTATGTCGAAGGAGGTGGTGCTGACCTCTGGTAAAGGTAGCGGCACGTAAGTCTAGCGGTGAACAAAACGTGGTGGGGATCTTGGCACTGTCAGTTTTCGGGATAAAAAGTATTCAACATTTTAACACATTTGACTGTGCCAAGATCCCCGCCACGTTTCGTTCACCGGCTAGACTTACGTGCCGCTTGGTATATCAGAGTTGAAAGGCCACCCAAGTGCCTCTGACGTGGCTTAAGTCAGATACACTTGGACTTATATTATAACTTATTTGCCACGTCATAGCGATGGCAAATAAGTTATGTACAGCATAACTTATTAAAACTCATTAGCGCGGAGCCGAGGATAGAACCCGATCGATGTCTTTGGATTGCAAAGTTTACATATATGAACCTATATGAATAAATTTAAATAGTCGAGCCGTCGCTGCGCAAACTCCTGAGGATGCACGTCTTTAACGTTTGAACACCGGTCGAATTGTTCGATGAAATAATCCGTAAGTGACAAAAGATCCGTAAGTGAAGTGACAGTCGTAATATATTCTCAAACTAGCTGCGCTCCGCGGCTTTGCCAGCGTGTACAATTTTCCAGGCTTAAAGGTATCTTATGTTGGTCTTTATGGTATATAGTATCTACATACAAAATTTCATTAAATTCAATCCAGCAGTTATAGCGTGCAAACGCATCAAACAAATAAACCAGCAAATAAACAAACAGACGGACAACGTTTCACTTTCATATATTAGTGGGGATGGGTATGGGGATAGTGAATAAATGATTTCACATTACCTGTCGGTCACCATCATGGCAATAAATGATTTCATATTACCTGTCGGTCACCATCATCGCAGTAAATGATTTCATATTACCTGTCGGTCACCATCATGGCAATAAATGATTTCATATTACCTGTCGGTCACCATCATGGCAATAAATGATTTCATATTACCTGTCGGTCACCATCATCGCAATAAATGATTTCATATTACCTGTCGGTTACCATCATCGCAATAAATGATTTCATATTACCTGTCGGTCACCATCATCGCAATAAAGGATTTCATATTACCTGTCGGTCACCGTCATCGCAATTTTGATGAATTGTAAAACAATGGAACAAGCTTTCCAAAAGAAATTCCGCGGATTCGAAGAAAAAAAACCAGGAAATAATAAGCTACGATAGTAACAGAATATCAGTGGAAAATGTACGAAATATTCTTGCCAAATAATATTTCGTATAAATTTCCACTTGTAGGCGTTCCACAAAACAATGTTTAAAATTATAATAGAAAACAGCTACATTCAATAGCTCGTTTCAGGAATTACTAAGTAGAATACAATAGCGAGAAGTCTTTCACCTGCAGAAAAACAAGGAATGTCGTAAAAGGAAAAACATGAATGCTAATACAGTTGCGGGGAAAAGTTCAGGGTAATGACTTCTAGCTGAGGTTTATGTCCTGCTGTCAACGGCCTGGCGAAGGATATGATAAATAATTAATCGGAAATGTGTTTATTTTTACGACCCGTTCAGATTTTTTTCCATTCAACCTGTTCTGATAGTTTTTAGGGTTCCTTACGTCAGAATGAAAAATAGAACCCTTATAGGATCACTCGTGTGTCTGTCTGTCCGTCTGTCACAGCAGATTTGCTGAGAAACTACAGGACCAATTAAGTTGAAATTTGGTACACATATGAATTTCTGTGACCCTAACGCGGAAGTGCAACGTAAATAAATAAATTTTGAATAATCGGGGGTCACTATCGGAGGTCGAATTAGAAAATTAAATAGAAAAGTTTAACAAACTCTACCATGTGATGTGACATATCAAACGAAAGGGCTTGTTGTGAGGGGCTCAAAAATATTTTAATATAAATAGTTTTAAAGTTATTTAAGAAAATATTATTGTCAATAATACTGCACATGCATAGCCTATGGATTTTTGATTAGCTTTAATTGACGTGCGGCGGTAAATCTCAGTAACATTTTCAGGTCTAGCAGCTATTTCTCAGGTTTCGAAATCCCACAGGGACGGAGTCGCGGGCAAAATAATAATGATTTTCAAATATATCCTTTGATTAGGGATTTGGAACGCAAAGTCGCCGATCAAATATTGAGGGTCACGTACATTAAGCCACCTACGCCGTAAGCACCGTTATTTTAATCTACTTTTTCATTCCGCTAAAGACTAAGAACGAAAAAATATATCCCCGCCCATATATTTGCGAAGATTTATAAACAGCATCCAAAAATAGTATATACAATATTAGGTATATATACGATCTCATGCGAACTCGCTTGACAAGGGGCGTAGCTCTGTGATATATTGCGATACCGCCCAAAACATGTGTTCGTAACATATACCGTGTGTACGGGACTTTTTGGAGGTCCAAAATATGTTTGGAGATTCTCGGAAGAAATAAGTTTTACTCCCAGGCGGTGACAGGGTTGATCCATAGACAGTCTCATTTAGTTTATCCAACAACATTTATAATGAAATCTGGAGTTTTATAATTTTGGTGCACATTGCGGTTTATGGATAGATCTAAGAATTTTCAAGTTCTATTAAATTTTCAATTCAAGTTCCTTGCGCAGTGATACGACTGGCCGTAAGTACAGCCATATCAATAGTCAAACTACGAATCAAATTCTATGAGTCATAAGTAAAAAATGATCTCATTTGAGTAACCAAATATAATTCACCAAAATTTAGTTCTTCATAGACTTTATTCTTCTATCCTAAACAAATAAACACGGCATCCTGGCATATTGCGATAAACGTCTTAAAAACAGTAGCACAAAACTGCACAAACCCCTGTTCATTTCTTCCATAAATATTGGATAGTTTAATAATAAAAATAGAGTATAGAAAGTTCCGTTGTGTGGAGGAGAGATTGTGCTCCCCCGTCATTCCTGAGGCTAATACTCAGAGCTGTTTCGAAAGGGATTGCAAAGCTTGTTATTTTAAAATTTTCAGAATACTTTTAGGAACACTTTTCGGAATATTTTTAGGTCATTTAATATTTTTTTCAGGAGTCTTGATATTTGGCAGGTAGCGAAACAGGACGACTTGTGTCGACTCGTAGACGATGGTTACAAAACTCATAAAAATTCAAGCAGACTAGATGTCTGCTGACTGCATATACCGAAAGCCATATGTCCTCGCCATTTTTCAATGACTTTTTGCTAATAATGTTCTTGAGACGAAGCTGTAGAATGATATTTTGATGAAGAGATTCAGCTGGGCTTGGCAGCATTCGGCAAGCTTCTTTTTCTCCTCACCCATTCCGAGAAAAGTCTTCAATCAGTGCGTCCTAGTAATGACCTACGGGGCCGAAACGTAAACGCTCACGGTCAGGCTAGTCCACAAACTTAAGGTCGTTCAGCTAGCTATGGAGAGAGCTATGCTTGGACTTTCTCTGAAAGACAAGATTAGTAATGAAGTGATCCGTCAGAGAATCAAGGTAACCGACATATCTCTAAGATTAAGCGAGGTAAACTGGCAGTGGGCTGACCACATTTCCTGAAGAACCGACAACCGTAGGGATATTTAGAGTAGAGACAACGTTTTGGCAAACGTAGCATAGGACGCCCTGTGGCCAAGTGGAGTGACCGACCTGCGAAATGCGGCTGGCAGAAACTGGATGCAGAGAGCTGAAGACCGAGTTTAGAGTCTTGCTTAGAAAAGGAGGTTCTCATAGAGCTTTGCATGTTTTGATGCAATAAAATCAATACGGGCCTTGGGCCATGAACGCCGTTGTAGCACCCAGTGCTTTACTCGTTTTTTTTTTGTTTGTCACACTGTACAGATTTGGAAATTATTTTATTTGAAGAATGCAGGAACCTTCAACTCCTTTTATTATTTTCCTCCATCTTTTTTAGTCAATTCATTTGACTTTGGTTTTTTGGTTCAAAATTTGTAAATGGATATAAATTTATTCAAGACAATTCACCTTGCCCCAACTAGGATATCCTATATAATGTACTATGGTATGTATTTACTTAGATACGAAATATATACATCCATGACTCGGAAACAAATATGTTTGCTAATAACATAAATGTTTGCACCTTGCGGGATTCGAACCCCTGACCGTTGACTTTGCAGTCAGGGTCCCTAACCGCTAGACCAAACCGGTCGTCAAAGTCATTAATTAATTTATCACGCTTACTATACATCGGAGCGTTTACGAGTATTATAAGAGTGTATCTCAGCCTGAGAGATTCGGTATTATTTAGATTTGGTATTATTGAACAAGTAAAGCCAAAAGAGCAACATAAGCATTCCAATTTCATAAGTTCGTTCTAAATCGCAAACTTTCCAATAGCTGACGTATAGCCAACATGCAAATACTTAGTTAAATTGTTTGTATTTTCGAAATAAACGTGCCGAAGCTGTGACGGGGCGAAATTGTTTTCGGAGCGTTCTCTTCACTTGGTAAGCCTTAGTAGGCTTAACAGATAAGCACTAAACAACATAAAATTAAATAACACTACAAGCCAACAGTAGCGACAACTCTCAACTCACGAAATAATGTTTTTGTATGTTATGTTTTTGCATAAAAATGCGTCAAGATCAAGAGAGTCAAGTTTTTTTTCATCCCATCTATTCGAAAAGGACGACATGGTTCGCCTTTAAGTGCACCCAAAGGTGGTATTTTCTATAAGAAACTTATAGCGGGCAGTAATGAGTTTTTATTCCTCTTTATAAGTGCGCCGCAATTATCTTTGCCGCGCACTTTTCCAAACGACTGAACCGATTTAGCTCTGGTTTTTTATGTTTGAAAGCTGAGGTAAACGAGATGGTTCTTAGTGAAGGAAGGGGGTGCGAATCGTAGCTTCCAAACGAATGGACCTATTTAGCTGCGGTTTTTTATGTTTGAAAGCTGAGTTAAACGAGATGGTTCTTAGCTATAATGGGGGGTGGGGGTGAGGGAGGGGATGGGGGTGGTTGGGGCGTTATGTACATTTTTAATTTGTGCTTGTAAATAAATATATGAGCTGTAAAGTATCTACAAGCGCATTTTAATTATTTTTCTCATAGAGGGGGATGAAAAGTAGAGTGTATTATTACTCGGGCGCAAAATTATTTTCCCTCGGGCGACGTATATTGATCCCTTGCCGGCAAAATATTGTTTTGCTCCCTAGTAATACAATCTACTATTAATACACTAGGCAATCGTCTGACGACGATTCACATCTGATGTGAAGTGATGACGTGGTCGAAGGTGTAGCACGCTTGCCTAGTAGATACCTACTCGTATTCACTCTTGACTTGAACACACCTACCTGAGTTATATTTTACCAGAAACACTGACGAGGGCAGGGCATTCCACTCCTTTGCAGTTCTTATAATAAATGAAGAAGCTTAACGCTTCGTTCTCATACGAGTAGTTCAAGTATTTTTGTATTTTTTTAAATTTTTCTTCCTTGTTTCAAGTTAAATTATTATGAAAACATAAAAAACCAGACAACGAACGAACAACGAGATGACCGCCCACAAAAATAATCACACTAATATTATAAAGGCAAATGTTTGTATATATGTATGTAAGTAAATGTGTGTATGATTGTTACTTCTTCACGCTTAAACGGCTGAACTAATTTGGATTACATTTGGTACGGGGGTAACTTATACTCTGGATTAGCACATAGGCTACTTTTTATCCCGGAAAAATGAATGTTTCCTGAGTGACGCGGGTGAAACCGCGGGGCGCAGCTATTATATAAATTTAATGTTGATAGTATTTATATAAATTTAATGTTGATTTTTTACTTACAATATTTACTTTAATAGTTGCTATTGCAACATTATAGTATAGTACTTATATTAACTTGAATAATCTAATATTGTTTTATTTTATAAAGCTTAAAAGAACATTGCTGCTGTTTAGTTATAAGGATTATATATAGAACTATATTTTGATACCTCACTCGAAAGGTTTTTGTCATATATTTTTTCCGGCGGAAATACAATATCGCAGCTATAAGCCGCCATATTAGTTTTCTTTGCACTTCATAATTATATCCATAATGTCGTGATCAAGACAAATCCAATAATACCTCATTTATCAAAATTCACCAGCCGTTTAGGCTGTAGGAAACGCCTAAGAAACGTATAAACAAACAAACATACAAACAAACATACATACAACCCAAACACATAACCCTCCTCAGTCGAGAAAAAATTAAACAGGTATACACTTCAATCATTTTACCCTATATTTCATCGCAGGGTATACATGAGTTTTTTAAGACCACTTTCTCTTTCGTTTACTCAGACAGTTACACTATTGGAAAATATTTGCATATTTTCTTTAATATTAAAAGCTTTTATTTAACATCAACTGTATTATGTATCTATGTATTTCTGTCTGTCCTGGAATGCAAGATCTTACAATTCAAATTTCGAGCACTTCCCGATTAGCTATCCTGCTGTTTCTTTAATGGTAGCTCACAAATCGATGACAATGCAAATAAATAAAAAAAACATAAGAAAAAAAATGAGACATGATGATAAAAATATAAAAAGTGACAATGCCTTAAAAATTATACTAATAAAACCTTCTTTTTTTTAATTGTCCTTATTTTATATTATGTTACTGTTGAGCAAGGATCTCCTCCATCAAATATTATAATTAGAAGGTCCCCCATCCCTGTAGTCTTAATTATTTTATATTATGTTACTGTTGAGCAAGGATCTCCTCCATCAAATATTATAATTAGAAGGTCCCCCATCCCTGTAGTCTTAATTATTTTATATTATGTTACTGTTGAGCAAGGATCTCCTCCATCAAATATTATAATTAGAAGGTCCCCCATCCCTGTAGTCTTAATTATTTTATATTATGTTACTGTTGAGCAAGGATCTCCTCCATCAAATATTATAATCTCCCATCCCTGTAGTCTTAGGTAATTTTTTTTGTGACTTTATTTAGAAACTTTTTATATAGAAAATTTATGCATATTCAAATAAAATTTATTAGCATTTTTTGCTTTTTTTTAATTAACTCAATAAAGCGTTATGTGTCTATCTTATTTAGGAGATTTTTACAATTATCTTGTATCTATATAACTTGAACCTTTAAGAAACTTCTTAATTAAACCCTCTATATCACAGCTTCTCATCTCTTTGACTAATAATCACAATTTAAAACATCACTTCTTTCCCGAGCCCCCGGGCTGCTCTTTGATAAACTTAATTGCGAAAAAACCTTTTTGTTCATCAAAAATATATTAATTGTAGCAATTCCTGGCCTTTGAAGAAATCTTTTTTACTTCGTACAGATGTTGATTTTGTAAATTAATTACTAATCCTTTTTCTTTACATCCTTTTGCTTAGGTTTATCTTTACAGACAGACAATTTACATGAAAATTATTAATTATTTTTTTAATCCTTCATTTCATTTACCTCTTCATATGCTGATTGTAACCCTTCATCATTAATCAAAACCCAAAACTTCTGAAGCATTAATAGCAAGGTTAATGATTTTGTACAATGTAATAGTTCTGGAAGCACTAATATTTTTGTGGACAGGAGTAGTTCTTAACATCAGGCGAACCACCTACTTGTTTCATTCATCATCATCATCATCATCAACAACCTGTATCCGTCCACTGTTGGACATAGGCCTTAACCAAGGCGCGACACTGAGCCCGATCTTCGGCTCTTCTCATCCAATGACTACCACCTACCTTGCTTCATATTCCGAGCCTGCTTATTGCTAGCTTGTTTCATTACTCAATCCTAAGCTTACCATCAGGCGAGCGACTTGCTCGTCCCGTCATTCAATCAAAAAAAAAAAGTTCTCTAGACCACCTCAATTAATTTTATAGTAATTTCGTAGACCGACTAACAATACATAATAAGTAACGCGCTGTTGAAAGCTGTCAACAAAAACCGCTGATAAAAAGACGCCCATTCTTACGTCCATCCACAACTAGTACTCGTACAATAAGGTTTACACATTTGACATTTACCACAATTCCCATCATTAATCGTCAAGCAATTGTGCAAGAATAAAGCCACAAATTGGTCAATAACTTAATACTATCTGGTCGGGTGAGCAAATCGGGTAATCGCGTTATAATGGAGTGAGTGAGTGACAGTGGTTACGCAAAATATATATACTTACTTCACGCGAGTATTGCGTGAGTGTAACATATAAATATATTATTTGTGTCTGTATGTTGAGAGAACGATGGAAGATTGTGAAATCAAGTCGGTAACATTATGGAAATATAGGCTTTTGATAGAAGAAGTCGACAAGGCATAACAAAACGTAAAACATAAAAAACAAAGGCATAACTATAAGTTACCTTCGCTTTGTGATACGACAAGTATTAAAAGAACTACTGAATGACGAGTTCTTTTTTCTTTCTATTAATGATAAAGTTCATTTCAAAGCCAAACACTTTTGAATACCTCCTCTTCACTTACGCCCTTTTAGAAAATACAAGTTTAAAATACCTCGCTAAAGAAAGAAAACAAAAATGTTACATTTCTCTTATTTTTCAATACACTTTCTAATAAACATAAAAAAACAGGATGTTACAATTTTGAAATGTCATATTTGTAGCAAATGAAACGAGAAGCTAGTTCTTCTGATTTCCTTTTTTTTTATGATGATTAAGCTTTTTACCCGATTACGGAGAGTTATGTGTTTGGGTTGTATGTATGTAAGTTTGTTTGTATGTTTGTTTGTACGTTTCTTAGGCGCGTCTTACAGCCTAAACGGCTTGATGGATTTTGATAAATGAAGTATCATTGGATTCGTCATATGTGGTATGACGTGCTATAGGATATATTATGAAGTGTCAAGAAAACTAATATGGCGGCTTACAGCTGGCATATTGTAATTCCGACGAAACAAAAAATGATCAAAACTTATCGAGTGAGTCATCAAAATTAAAATCTAATAGACCATTTCTAAAATATATAATTATTTTACCTAAACAGTAGCAATTGTCTTTCAAGCTTCTTACAAAATTATTAGATTCAGTATTGTCCGCAGCCGCGTTTTTAATTGTTTAATTAAATGTAATAATAATTTGTAAGCACTTGATGTTCAGGTTTTAAAAAAAGTATTTTCTTAAAATTCCTACTTCTCAGCCATGCAAATTTCCTCGTGATGTTTCAATGAAAGCGTGAATAGGTCCACATTCTTCATCTAAAACGACTACTCAAGTTTTCTAGAATTTCTCCTCAGTTCAAGAATTTATCTGCAAGTTTTATAAAATTTATTCTATAAGTGTCCGTCGTTTTATTGTTAAATACCAGCAATCCGACGATACGGAACACGGTTCAGAAGAAATCACGATTTACCTACGTGCCTTACAAATCTTACAATACCGCTGGTAGGTAATGGTGAGGGCTTGGTTGAGAGCGGAGCAAGAAAGACAAACACATACATAGATTTATTTACTAGTGGCTCTGTGAGCTGTAGACCTCGCGAGTACAAACTTTTTTGCAAACAATCTAGCTGTGCACAGTAGCGCCATCTAGTTACCTTATTGTAAAACTAACATTAATAACCAAGGTGCTCCATCAAACCCTACCTAGTGGGTAAAGAGCTGATTCCACTGGAAGAAACTTAAAAGTGAAAAATGTACCGCATTTTGAGGAGCTATTCTGCTCAACACGCCGAAGATCCTCATCCCATACTTACGGTGCCGAAAGATGACCAGTTGTCTTTCTACTATTCCATGGTAGTCGCTCACAAAAGAGTACTTACATGTATTAAGAACCGAGTGGCTCAAATCTTAGGCATCATCGTGGTAGTTGGCGTTCCAAACATTGAAATTCGACGTCGTACGAAAGTGGAACACGTATTACTTAATACGCTCCCCAGCGAAAGTTTAGATGGGCTGGATACTTCGCAAGACTGCATGGAAACCGGTGGAGCAAGCCAGTCAGCAGTCACCAAATGGTTGCCGATAAATGGACGAAGACATCCATTATACGAGGCGGACCCGTTGGTCAGACGACTTTCAAGTTCGTCGGAGAATGGACGAGACTTGCACAAGAGGAGGTCTACACTCAGCAGCGGGCGGATACATGTAGAAAATAGAAACTACGTTTAAAATAATTGAACTCGCTACTTCCCGCACTATAGCCGCACCGTACAAAGATGCAACGTAGCTGTAAAGTTTCCCCTTGTGTTTGTTTACCTCACTTTAATACCCGTGGAGCTGGAAGACGTCCCAGTTCCGAACAAAACTTAATTTCGCCATTTTGAACGTCCTTACCTAGTTTGCAGCGCTGGATCGACTTACTTGGGTTGTTTTGGATCTTGTTTGAAGAATTGGGTGTTAGTTATGATCTTTCATACCTAGAGCGATGGTGGCCTAACGGTTCTATAGAATCCAACGATACCGGGTTCAAAACCTAGGCTCTGCACCAATGACTATTCTAAGTCATATGCGGTTTTCCATCGCTCCGTGCTTCGGAGGGCACGTTAATCTGTCGGTCCCGGCTGTTGTTGATTAATAGCAGTCGTTAAGCCTTGTCAGAGGCCCTGGGGCGGCCTGACAAACTCTGACATCAGAGGCCAGCATTACCTGACACGACAAACAAACAACAAGCATACCTATATCTTTTTTATACATATAGCCAAGACTTCTCACTGCTTCCAACGCGGCGTTTACCTCTTTTGGCCATAATGGTAAATTAAAGCAGTTGATATCTCTGAGAACAAGATGCCCAACTTTCCTGCACTTGATGGTCTGCAAAAATTCACGAGCTTTTCTTACTCGTTTGAGTACCCACACTTTCGTCACCTTCAAAGTCAAAGTATTTATTGTAAATAGGCAATATAATTGAACTTTTACAAGTGAAAGCTTAACATCTCATGAACAAAGAAAAAAACATAAGTTTTTATAAATAGATCAAATCAATAAATTTAAGTAAACTAAGTAGGCTTTGAGTTTGAAAAGAAAATTTCTCTCTCATGTGCCGACTCAGAGTTGAATCTCGAAGAGGAAAAGGAAAAGAAACACTACGGGGATGTCATTTTCTCAATTGTTGTCAATTCCCTTCCACGCTATCGCACTCGCCTCCTCGCCCGGTTCGCAGTAGAGGCCGATAGAGGCCAACAGCATAAAAAAACTTTCTCCAATGAGTACTTAATTCATTCTCCATTATTTAATTCTATTGGACAAAGATGTCAATTTGCTATACATGCAACTTTGGCAGGCAATGCGTCTTTGGGTAGGTACGTCACCCGGGTCGGTCTGGTTGGTTTGGGTAGGTACGTCACCCGGGTCGGTCTGGTTGGTTTGGGTAGGTACGTCACCCGGGTCGGTCTGGTTGGATTAGTTTTAGTTGACTAAAAGTTTATTTGAATTATTTGTTTTGCGAGTTCAAAACACCGGTTCTAATTCCCCTTGGATCGGCACACTGAAGTCGATCTCGTTTTCCTTGGTTGTTATGTTTACCGCCGATGTCGGTTAGACCGGCCGGACGTCGATTGGATTGAGCTATTGTTTAGGTGTGACCATGATTTTGTTTAAAAAAGTTAAAAAAAAAACACTTTATAGGTAGGTATTTTCTGTTTTTATACTACGACAGGAAAACTTCAGTGAAGGTAGAAAAATCGCACGGTTATTGTAGAATTTGTGTGTTATCTACATAGCATATGTATTAAAAACATTACCAGGATCTAATAGTACATTACTGCCGCGGTCTGTAATGACTGCGTTGCTGGCAGCGATGATGATGGTCGAGAGCGTAGCTAAGTTAAGTTCGAGGCCATCACAGCGCAGTCAGCATTGCAGCCCTTGATGGCCAAGCTGGAATGAAGGCCGAGACCGAAGGTCGAGGCCTTTATAGCGCGGACAGCAAGGGCTGCAATGATGACCAAGCTTGAAGGCCGAGAACTTAACTTAGCAAAGCTCGAGGCCATCATAGCGTGGCTAGCAGGGCAGTCATTGCGGACCAAGGCTTGTATAGTGCTTTACTCAAACAATGCGAGGTACGAGTATTTAAATAAAACCAGCAAACTGATGAAAAAATTATATAACCCACTAAAACAACAGCAACAACAAGAAAAACCAAAACAACACCAACAACAACTTCAAAACAACAAGAACAATTAAAAATAACAACAACAAGAACAATAAAAAAGAACAACAACAACAAAAACAACAAGAACAACAACAAAAACTGCAATAACAACGAAAACAAGATCTACAACAAAAACAACAAGATCAACAACAATAACAACAAAAATCAACAATAACAACAAAAACAACAAGAAGAACAACAAAAACAATAAGAACAACAACAAAAACAACAAGAACAACGAAAACAACAAGAACAACAATAAAAACAACAAGAACAACAAAAACAAAAAGAACATCGAAAACAACAAGAACATCGAAAACAACAAGAACATCGAAAACAACAAGAACATCGAAAACAACAAGAACATCGAAAACAACAAGAACAAAAACAACATGAACAACAACAAAAACAACAAGAACAAGAACAGAAACCACAACAACAATAACAAAAAAACACAATAATAAACAACAACAACAAAAATAAATAACAACAAAATAACAAAACCAACAAAAAACTATGAAAACTAAAACAACAAAAATACAACAACAACAATAATAGCTAAGAACCATCTCGATCACATCAGCTTTCAAACAGAAAAAAAAACATCAATATCGGTCCATACGTTTGGGAACTACGACGCCTCTCTTTTCGCGTTCGGTGGTTAACAAAACCACAGAATAAATATTAGTACTAAAAAAACACGACAATAATGGATTTTCAAAGGAAATTGCTGGCCGCAAAACACGACAGTAATGAAATTCCATACAACTTTGATGGCTAGGTGCCAGCAAAGTTTAAGCAGCGCGGCAAGGTCGACTTTGCCCAAAGAAGGTTGTCGAAATAATGACCACATTACAAGCTTGTTTGAGTAAATACCTAAACTAGTGCTAGTTATTTGATCTTGATGTGGTTAAGGTGGTTTAATAGCTTAAGTTTCAACTTTAAACAAGAGATTCTCCATACTGAATGACAATTGGTTGTACAATAAATTGTCCAACAATGTTTCTAAAAAGATCTGGATACTTATAACTATTTTTCTAATGGACAAAAAATCTAAATCTGTCCGTAATTATCCAAATTTTTCCTTTAGAAAATAAACAGTTTCTTTAAGCAGCTAAAATCATTGTAAAAGCAGAAGTTCTGCGAGTTTCATTGTCCTACAAAAATTATAGACCCTGGACACACTACAGCATCGCAACGCGCGCCCCAGTCACGGGCCGGCTTCATTATTGCGTTATTTTCAATCAAAACTAAATCTGCCGTTGTTCCCGTTGTTCTATAACTGTGCTTTTGAGTTAGATTAACTGACGATGAGTATTATAGTGCTAAAATGGTTTTGTCATATTAAAATGCTTTTGTTGATGGAGTGGTAAAGAGGGCGCGGGCGGACATTTTCATTTGCATCTTTCTAACTGCCGACTCAAAAAGACTGATATTAGTTTGATTAAGCCTGTCTGTCGTATGACCTAAATTAAAACAGGAACACGCTATTTTTAATCGACTTCACAAAAGGAGGAGGTTCTATGTTCGACTGGTTTTTTTTCTCCGATTTCTCCGTCAGGCGCGGACCGATATTGAAAATTATTTTTGTTTGTTACCCTCGAGGTGGTCCCATTTTGATTAAATCAACAAAAAAACTGCAGATGTATATTGGGAGGATAAGGATGCAGGATATCTGAACCGATTTGAATGATTCTTAGTTTATTTAAAAGGCTGCTTTCATTGTAGTCCCACATCAGTTTCTTCTTTAATAGTTTAGTTAGTTTTTGTCCATCAATTGCATCAATTGCGTGGTCCTTATTTTATAAATTTCATCAGAATTAGTTCAGTAGTTTTTTTTTTTGTGAATCCATTACATTTTGATGTTTATTATTTGTATCATGCTATTCTCTACAGCACAAGTTCAAAATTCATTTTACGAAAGTGATTCCACAATGCGTATTCACATGCCTATGCCATGCTCGCAGACACTACACAAACAGAATGCGTATAAAAATACCACATCTATCGATGGCATTGTGTATAATATAATAAATATGTGCTGTATTTAGCTGATTTCTGTAGCTAACCTAAACTTGTTCTGTACTCCCACAGCTAGTGAACAATAGTCCTACACTGCTCCCACAGAATAAATAATAGTACTTCGCTACTACTTATGAATACTTTCGTTCACGTCTACATTTATATCGTTCTCAACTCATATGCAATAAAAATATGAGTTCCGAACAAAGACTTTGCAGTTACGCACATTGCTATTATTATCTATTCTGTGACATTGCAGTTTAAGTAAGTATATAGCTCACGTAACCAACAGATAGCACGTATTCAAATAATTTATAGCAATTATGCCTATCTCGCGCCGTGAGAACTCACGAAACAACACCTTGGTTTTTTAATTATTTAGTTCTCTTGGTAATTTCAATGATAGAGCTAATCGATAAATACTTTCCTCCAAGGTAGCGCATGTAAGAAGTATGCTTTGGTACCTTGTCGAAATATACCTAATGTTCCTAATGTTCCGTCAAGCAATAAATACCTATTTGTATCAAAAATTGCCACATAGATAGATCGATAGATAACTCTTTATTGAACAACACACAAATAAAAATCTTACAACTATAAAACAAAATTAATAATAAAGGGTCACAATGGGCGGTCTTATCGGTCAAAGCGATCTCTTCCAGACAACCGTGCACGGAAAAGAATAACGGAGATAATAGGAACGGTGGTTTTCAGGCAATAAATAAATACAAATACCAAAAAGAAGCACTTAAAAAATACAAAATAATAATTAAATTAATTGGGAAAACACATTAGAAAATTGGGATAAAAGATAAACCTAATAGATACATATAATTATATAAAAATAATAAACATACATATATATAAATAGAACATTTTAACACTATTATTTTAGATTTGAAATGAATTAAGAAAAACGTCTATACCTACCAATTTTAATGAAATTGATATGGGAACACGGGTCTAATTTCTAACCCTTTAAAAATAAAAGCACATCCAAATCGGTTTAGGAATCTCCAAGATATTAATGAACAATTAGAATACAAAAAATAAACACATTCTTACAGACGAATTGAACACTGAAATGTCGATTAAAAATTTCGGTGTAGTGCTCTCGACTCAAAAATTACACACATAATTAAAAGCTATGGACGTTACATTGTGACAAAGTACTTCAGCCCTTAGCCATTCTTAAAACCGCGAGTACACAAATTAAAGCCATCACGGCTATCATTGCAGATACGATCACGAACTCGGAGTCTATCAGTGCGCAAGCTTAATGGCTTGAGGGGGGAAGTGAAGGCTCATTTCGTGGATATGGCTGTTTTATTTCTCAAGGAAATCACGGAAAGACTTCTTCTTCTTCGTGTCGTTAGTACATTTTATATCCACTTGGACCAGTAGTAGGTGGCAACGTCTATTGCTTTACCAGTGCACTGACACAGTTCTTCCAGTGTGCAGCGGTAAGGACATCAAGGACACTCCAGCAAGTGTTACATGGATTGCGCGGGTGCGCCGCATTCTTGACTGGTCAATCATGCATGCCTCACCTGCATAGGTTGCTCCTGCAGCGTCCAACCTGGGTACTGAGTCTGTTTAAGGTTTTCCAAACTGACCAAGGTTGTTCATGACTAGGTGGTAGCTCTTCCATTGGTGTTGTGTAATCATCAGGTGGTTTAAGCCTCGTGGTCCACAGGTTAAGTCGGGCATCTTTTAATTCGCTTGGAGCAATTGATTGTACTTTTTGATTTAAGCAGTGACTCCTGTTTAGCAAATTCATATCTGATAACTAACTGCGCCCACGTGCAAAGGTTATCACCCCCGTTGACCAACTTGGGGATATAACTCGTGGGGGCCGATCTACGCTCCATATCATACCTGCCCATAAAAGTTGCAGTGCTATCAAGAACTTTGGTTAAAATATCTTCCGCGACACTGGACTGCGCTCGTCACCCTGAGACATTAGTTTTAATTTAAGTCGCATTGCCCAGTAATTTCACTGGAAACATTGCCCCTCAAACCGAAACACAGAAATGTATGCACACTACTACATGGCGGTTGAATATTTGACATCTGGTACTTCTCCAGACGGCCTACCACTACAAAAATCTTAATCCAAAGCATAGCTCTCCATATAGGCTCCATAGCTCGTTGAGTGACTCTGAGCTTATGTATAACCATGTTTCAGTGCCTTGCATTGAGTACCTCCTCCGTATAATTTCATAAACTATGTAAGTCTGAATTCGATACACCAACTAATGGGTGAAGCAATCGCGCCAGTACATTGTGTAGCCTTCATTGCGATTCTGATGAGTAACAACGCATTCTTGTTATTGTTAACGCGGGCTTCTTTATAAGAAGCTAGTGAACTAAAGGATAAAAGTTAAGGCCTGTGCAAGCCAGATGCGTGCGCGTGATGATAAATTCTAAAGTAGATGTCAGACCGCTGCGTGTCAAGCACAGGCGCACGCCATGTAGGCGGTCTGAAATCTTTCTTAGCATTTCATACATTACAACCGTAGCGTGCACGCTCACGTCACGTTCATGTCACGCGCACTCCTTTAGGTATTTAGTCAATGTATTGCTATCTCCTTCCCTCTCCCCGATCCCTATACGAGCGATAAAGAGAGTTGCTGGTCGTGAGTTTTAGTAATAGTTTTCGATAGAATTGGTGTTTTGGGGAAAAGCACTTTCTTAATTCTTTTCACCTTAATTGTAGTGAAATCTTTTATTATTATTGTAAATCGCTTGAATAGAATATAATCTAAGCTTATACGTTTAATTTTTAAAAGAAACCTTTTTTGTTTTTGAAAAAGAGCATTTATGAAGCTGCATCCGCGCCAGTTAAGGTGCTTATAACTCAAGTTATTCAAAAATTTAGATAAACTAAGACGTATTAAGTTAAAAATGTGCCAAGATCCCCGCCATGTTTCGTTCACCGCTAGACTTACGTGCCGCTAAGTATATTTGTACTGACATTGATCATGATGAACATAGATATATGGTAGAGACTACCAAATATCGATATAATCGGTCTTTGCAACCAATTTCAGATGTAAAGCAATCTCTATCGATGTCGAGACTGCAGAGCCTGGTCTTTTTTATTTTACGATAGTTTCATTTTTGGTAAGGGTTGGTTAGCGTGGGTTTTTATATATTGTATTTTTGTTTTTCCATTAATCATTTGTCTGACAAATAGTTTGGCGGAAGTAAGTCTTACGTAGTATCTGTACACTTCTTTGGAAGTAAGTCTTACGTAGTATCTTTACACTTCTTTGGAAGTAACTCTTACGTAGTATCTGTACACTTCTTTGGAAGTAAGCTACATATTTTTACTTCGTTCATTTTAAATATGGATTTCCGCAAAGTAACGCCTGAATCTATCAACTATAATATATTGTTTTGTAGGGTGCAAACAAAGCCCTTTCGAATGATTTTGATCAGATTGGCTCACTTAAAAAGCAATGTCACAGGATGACGAGCACAGAGATCTGGATGACACTGCAGTTCTTATGAGCAGATGTGGCGTATACCATGAGGCGAACGATCTGCTCGTCTAATAATTCAATGGTACAAGAAAAAGAACATGAATAATGTCGTCCCCATTCCATTCAATCTCAAATAAGAGTACACACAAAAATTCAGCACACATATATTTCCCGACAAAACCACAAAAAGTACTTGAAATATTCTTTCAGAAACCACCCAAGTGCAAGTGCAAAGAAATATACCTCGAGACGCCGCCATTGCATTTCCTTTAAATATTTAAAGTCCTCGCGAATTGAAAGTTCTTCACTCGTGTCAAGCGGTTGTTTGTAACAAAAATGCATACATTTTTCAAGTTCTCACTCACCACTTAAATGGAGCTTTCTTACTGACGCGCTTGAGACGCTGATAAACGACGAAAATACGGAAAGAAGACGAATTTGACTGAGCGGTACGGAGTATGAATGGCAATTCTGAATTGTAATAGAAGTTTACTACCGATTTACTCCAGGAGTAGCGGGAGCCTCAAAGTTACGCTTATTTTAGTACTTATAGCTTGTTCTCGGAAACAACAAGCGTACTTTACACAGCTCACTTACTCCGTGTACTTCTGAAGCTAAATAATAGGTGAAAAGCAGATACAAGAACACGTTTTTGTTTATGATTTAAATACTCATGTGAATACATGGTGAGATAGCAATATATTTACTCAACACCTATTTTGCGAAGATTACGTCAACAGACTCTCTTCTTAATACGTTGCAATAAGGTACGAGTTTGATTCCATTTGATTTATTTGTTTTGTTTTGGACTAACTTTCTACATATTTTTGTGGTGTTAGCAACACCTTCATATAAAATCAGGTGATCCGATCGCAAAAAGGAGATGTTTCTGAATTTCAACTATTCGCGTGATATTCACACAACAGTAGCGCAATTGTTTCTTCATAATTGCTAATTTAACTAGGTACAAATAAACTATCGCTACAAACCGCCTGAAGGACCATCACGACAATAAAGACGCCGTGAATACCATCTAATTCAACAACGACAACTCCGACAGAGCCAAAGATAACTATCATTATAATTCTTAACATCCAAATCTGGATATACCATATATATTCTATACGAGTTAGAACTCTAAAATAGTACCTCTTGTCTATATTTCACAATATAAATTTTGGATATCTTCAGTAAGTTATATTTGCGTTAAATGACAATTGATAGAAGGAATGTCGCATAAAAATGCTGCCTAATAAAAACATTCATTTCCCGCCATTCATTCCCGCCGATCAATTCGCGCCAGTGCGAAAGAGCCATAGAGGCGAGCGAGGTGTGTTAAATTAAGCATGAAACTTAGAAATTGCTTGTTGGAGATGTGGGAACGTATTGGCGGAATTTCGTGCAGGTGGCTGTTCTAGATTGCCGTAATCTGCCGTCGGGCTGGATTGCTTAAAGTGATATTGGATGGACTTTTGTATAGTAGGAGTTTTTTTTTAAATATTGTTAAGGAAAGTGTGTATGTCGAAAGAGGTAGTCCCACTGAACTGTATGGATTTGCTTTGTTGTTATTTCGTTTTTGCTGATTTAAAGCGCCCCCATCTATGGTCCATGCAACTAAAATTGACATTATGTCCTAACGTTAGTCACAAAATAAATAATAGTAAAAGTACGTTAGTTCCGTGGATCCTCACTTCTGCCAAACTACTGCTATCAGCGCCAAAATGGCGATAATCAAATGGTCTCATTGCGACGATCGTCAAAAGCATGTCTAGAGTACGGAGTAATATGCAGTTGTCTATGGGTACAGCCGACCTCTGGTGTCAGAGTTTATAGGCCGCCCACGGGCCTCTGACTACTATCAATTGTTAGCAACGGGAGCGACGGATTGAAGTGCCCTCTGAAACTCGGAGCGATGGCGGCCCGTGGGCCGAGTAGGTATGCAGGCTGAAATTACTCCCGACCCATTCAGATTGACCAAGGCATGTTGGGAAGATCAAAATCTTCTTGATAATTGAGTAGACCGTCAGTCCAAATACTGGACGACATTGAATGGCCAATATCCACCATTAGTTGTATACGAGCTGCATATATAATAGATACACTTAGCACTGGTACAATCAGGAGGCTCTGCCTTGTGACACGGGTCAAATCCTATATATCCTATACCATTAATTCCTATCCTGTTCTGATCAAGCCTAGAAGCGTAAAACCTGCATTCAAACTTGTGCAGATGATCGCGGCCGATCTTTACGAAAAACTGCCGTTGCTGGTGCTATGCTCAGTGCTATAGCCGTCGCCGTGCCGTCGCCTCGCACGTCCTGGTGGAAAAACGACCAATAACTGCATCCTGTGATTGTTCGCATACTTGCACGCCACCGCGAACGCAGGTTGACCGCAGGTAGAAGCTTTGATTTAACCAGGCCCTTTGAGCATTGATCATATTTTTTACAACGTCTAAGTTCCACAAACACGACCATTACGTAGAAAAGATACACATTTCCTGAAAGTCGGCATAATCTAATCCGAATATAAAATTCCGGGTTAACAAAAGCGAACTCTTCAAAATACAGTCCTCCTGTGCCAAGTTTCAATGTTCTTAACTCACCGAACTCTGTATATATATATAATCCCCTAATCCTCTCCATACTAAGGTTGTCTGGAAAAGATCGCACTTTAGCGATAAGACCATCAGTTGTACTCTTTCATTTATAATTTATATCCTTCTTTTTTTTTGGTGAGCAGTAAAGTGTATTTGTATTGTATTATTTTGAATTTTCAAATCCTCAAGAGACAACAACTTTTCAGAGAAAATACCTTTTTATCTGTAAGAATCGACATTGAAAGGAATAAGGTACTAAACAATATCTGAATCAACTTTTATTTATAAGACAATACTTTTACCCTTTCAAATAAAAAGAAGCTTCGAAATTAGTTCAGAAATCCCGGAGATTTAAACAAAAATACAAAACAAACTAACTTTTTGGATAAAAAAAGGAAAGATGTGTGGAAAGAATATTCTGCTCACGATAATCGCGTCGTATGTCAATCCCGGTGGGTTCTAACCCTAATTCACGCATGAAGGCGTCCTATCCCCGCATCGGGGTAAATCTGCATGCCAATAGTAATGCCGTTTGAGTTAAAATCAATTTCGTGTTATAGTTGGCGGAATGGCCGCCAAATTTTGCCGGTAGCTGTAATATTTTTTCTGTTCGTAAAGTCGATTGACATGGAGAAGGGCATTGTAATAAACAGACAGAGCGTTCACAATGCAATAGGGTTCCCTTTGGAACCCTTATCATTTAACACACAGTAAGTTTGAGGCATTGACAACGTCATATTTGGCATAGTTCAAATTGATTATTTCTTTAGTGAGTGCGCTAGGATGAGGCACACATAGAATTGGCAACTGTAAACACCAAGAACAAACGTTTACGTTAGTTATTCATTAAAGCAAAAATCATATAAAAATGTATCTAGTAAGTTTGGTGGAAGATTACTTACTTTCTTCATTTATCTTGTTTGCATATCGAAAATTAAGCCAGTGATGGGTGACGGGACGTATGATTTGCAAAAATAAGTCATTATATAAAAGAGCGCACAAAGTTTTGCCTACATTTATGTAATTTATGTATCCTCTTGGGCCTTTCCAAATACAAGAATCTCGACAAATAATTACAAAACTATCTCTTCAGTTAATAAATTCATCAGCCCATTCAAGCGCATTGAGACCCTCTGAGAACAATAAAGCTCGCCATTCACGGACTTGCCAAGTTTCGTAACTGGAACGAACAGTTTGCATGCGTGAGAGCTTGTTCGCATTGTTGCGGTAGCTGCACCGATAAAAAAACGGACGACTTTTTAAATCAGGCGGCCTTTTATGTCTGTGTTTCCCGATGGTTATAACTAGGTTAGGTACTTCTAAGCAAGCGTACACCGTTATCGGCCGCATCATCGCTTAACATCAAATGAGGTAGAGATCAAACGCAAAGCTATTCAATGTTAAAAAAACAACTCAATATATAATAGAAATGATAACTTCATGATGTGGTCGATAATTTCAAGAAATTGTTATATTTCATGAAATGGCCTGATAAAAGTGTCAATTTTGTTGAATCGTCAACGTTTAATTCTATTTCAAGCCACGGTTGGCCACGTCGTTAATGTAGGGTTTTCATGATAGCAAAAGTAATCAATCAGATAGGTTTTAACGGCTAAGAAAGATAAACCACGATGATAAAGGCGGGAGCTCTTTATGCTTCGCGCCCGCCTTCGCCTTCTAACCTATCACGGCCAAGTCGGGCTTTTGCCCTCGCCTTCTATTTTACGATATGATCACTAATATTTGATCACATCATGAAGTAGCCGTGCTGTTTATATCGTCAAACGCCGATCATTCATTCATCTGGCCGAACCATTTCAAGAAATGATCAATTCTATGATATCGCCACGACACATACACTGTTCTCGTGTGTTTCTGTGTTGATTAGCAAACGTCACTGTCACGAGAGCCACGGGTGAGAGTTTACGGTGAAGCTATTACCAAGGACGTGGTCATTGTCCAGCCAGTGAAATGATAAAGGACATCAAAGCGACTCAGCCAACTTTTTCTATATAGCATGACATTAGCATGTAATTGAAAGTCTTACTGTCGGTCAACCAAATAACCACCCGATTATTATTGTAATTGGAAACCATAGATTTAAAACTGTTTTGCTTTGATGGAAACAAACACTAACATGAACAAACAGTGTTTGTGTACATGTAGGATATTGTTATGTTCGCGTATTAGTGAACTAGTTCACGATTGATCTCGCTTTTGATGTTCTTAATGCATTTTATTGTTATGTTTTAGGGGCTTTAAAGTTTGGCAGATGACAAGGCTGTTAAATTAACAGCACGGAAACGAGCATGTGTAAATCTGTGGCGAAATCTGAGTTTCTAGTGTCTTTAGGCCATTTTGGCTCTAAAAATATTAGGTTTTACTAATATTTTCAACCGTAATGACATTAATAATCAGACAGAGGCCAGCCCAAGAAGCGGTAGAGTGACCACCTGATCCAGGAGGGCTGGTTGGATGTGGCGTAGGACCGAGACTTCGGAAGGAATTGGGGGACACCTTTGCCTTTGGTCACTTTTAGCAGTGGGTCAGTAGGGATTAATAAATAAACAAGTCACTTTTGCAAGATGTGATGATGGGGAAGTAGTTTTAAACGGAAAGGTGGCACCACGTTATGGCACCACTCATGCAGTTGATATTCATATGACTTGATATTATTGTCAAAAATGGGAAATATAAATATGCTAATAAATATCGGGTATCTAGTGAAGGCCAGACCTGTGCCCTGATCATGCCTTCAAGAATCAATGCACGGATGATAGGCATCAGAGAGGGAGGAGGCATATTGGTTATTGCCCTACAGTGGGCAAAACGAGTCAGCTACCAATGCTTTTAATAACATTTCACTATCTAAGTCAACAAGACATAATCGAGTGTGCTAAAATATCAGACTTCGGATAAAACTAAAATAATGCAAAAAATTAAGTGAGAATGGTTGCTAACATCCTAAATGTTCATTCGTAATGAAAAATTATAAGAGAAACCTAAAGATGTTTTTTAAATACCTATTCAATGATACCACACGTCGACTTTTTTTTTTCTTATTCTGGTTGTCGACATTGAATATTGATTACTCTCCTATTAGCAGTTTAGCAGACAAATTGATTGACGTAAGAATCATCAAAATCGGTCCAAACGTTTGGTCTATTCCATTTATTCCATTCAAGTAATTCGACTCGAAACCAAGTAACAGTGTTGCCGGCCCGTGAACAGCGGCCCTAATGTTTTAGAACCGGACCTTACGCTCTCCAGATATTTGAAGAGGGCCACGACGCCGTCCACTGGAGCGTATCATTTCCAGCCCGGGTCAGGGTACTGACTGGCTGAGTACTAGGGTATGTATGAACCGCGATAACATGGTCCACTCGTCCAAAAAACAAATGCAAATATCCTCCTCAAAATTTAGATGCCTTCCATACTTAACTGGGTAAATCCGTTTGGGTGGGAACTATAGCTAAATAAGCGATACCACAGACAGATAGAAGGCTTCAAACTTATAAAACCTTTCCATCTTTTTTTTTTGTTGAAAAAAGCATGTTTTGAGAATTATTAATCAAGCCGCAAGCAGATTTTGTTGTATTTTCCCGGCATTCTTAATTGGGTTTTAATTCTCTTTTGACTTTTGTGATGGAGATCTGTCATTTATTTCAATGCTAGTGATTTATTCGTTATTTTTTTGTTTTTTAGATTTCCATACGTCCGATTGAAAAAAAGAAAACCTTGTAGGATCTCTCGTGTGTCTGTCTGTCTATCTGTCACAGTCAATTTGCTCTGAATCTACTGGATCGATTAAGCTGAAAGGTACACATAGATAGATACATAAATTATTTGCTGTACACTCCACAAAAATAAATAAAAATATAGGCACAAAAGAAGAAGAATGGTAATAATGGGCGGCCTTATCGCTGAAAGCGATCTCTTCCAGGCAACCTTTAGATGGAGAGGATTAACAACATATGAATATAAATTTCTGTGACCCAGACACGGACGTGTACCGTAAATAAATGAATTTTGTACTTTTGGGGACAAATGAAATGGGTTGTTTAGAGGGTCTACTTTTTATATTTTTTCTATAAATAGTTTTAAAGTGTGAACAGGTATCACACGTGCTACACCTTCGACCACTTCATCGCTTCCCTTCAGGTGAGATCATGGTCAAACGATTGCCAAGTCAGTAAAAAGAAAGTTTTATAAGAAAATTGATGAAAATTTATGGAAGGGTAAGGGGGGGGGGGACACGAATGAAATTGTCATCCTCCCTTCTCTCACTTCCCCTCACCCTTCATTCTTTCTTCCTAACATTCCCTTATTTCCCTTCGACTTTCCCCCACCCGTCCCCCTTTCTCCCGCTCTGCCCGCACCCTTCTTCTTCAGTCTTCCTCCACTTCCCACCACCTGCCTCACCTTTCCCACTTCCCACTCCCTTCTCCGACATCCCCCATCATTCGTCTCTTTCCTCTACCCTCCCCTCACTTTTAACCACTTTCCCCATATCTTCCCTCATTTTCCCTGTTTTTTATTTTTTTCTAAGTATGGGCACACCGAAGTTAACGATCGTGCAGCGATCATGTTGCTGTTTGTTAGCTGAATCGCACTTCAGGCAGGAACTTTGTAAATATTATTCATCGATGCATTCATATCTGCTTTTGTTTATTTTTTGAGGGGCTAACCATTCTATCGTAGACGATTTAATTCAGCGCCATGATACCAGGTCCCTCTGCGTCTTCAAGTATATCTTTGAAACTTTTCGAATGAAACTTTATAAACTTGAATTTTAGAAGCATTACTCGTGTTTCGGCCTTCGGGCCGTTCAGTAATGTGGATTAAAATTATTAATGAGTTTCTGCTGGTATTTGATGTTCTTGAGTTGACAGTAGCTAATGCAGTAGCTCACACGTAAAGTTTTTGTCACCTGGACTATTTACTGTGTACTTACCATTTAGTCATAATATTATATTCTTCGTTTAAACATACCGACGATGACTGAATCTATACTATACTTCCATACTCCATACTATAATACGAGGGCTATTTGATAAGTCCTTTTAAAAACTATTTATAAAACCTTTTTTCTGGTAAATGGCATTAACACTGGTAGCACAATCTTTCAAATGAAGACTGTCTAAAATTCAGCAAAAAAAAAAACAAATTTTTTATCAGTTTAACCATTGTTTAACTGTGATCACTCGTAAATTTTTAACAACTATAGAAAAATCTGAATTTCGAGCCGTTATATAAATATAAAATATAACGGCACGAAATAAATATATAAATCATTTTTTCATGAAGGGTTGCAGTGCTGCCACAATAAAAACTTGATTCTGTTCATGGCACTAACGCACCGACGCGACGTTGCATTGCAGACTGTTTATAACTGGATAAATGATTTTAAACGTGGTCGGTCAAGCACATCTGATGCTCCACGCTCTGGTCGCCCAATCGAAGTCACTACTGAGGATGTTGTTGAAGAAGTCCATAATATTGTACTCGACGACCGCCGAGTAAAGGTGCGTGAAATAGCTGAGAACACAGACATCTCCACTGAGCGAGTACATAAAATCCTGCATGAAGATTTGGGTATGACAAAGCTGTCTGCACGATGGGTGCCACGTTTGTTGACAATCAAGACAATGCCCCAGTGCACACGTCAGCTATTGCAATGGCCAAAATCCACGAGTTGGGCTTCGAGCTGGTTCCGCATGCTCCGTATTCGCCGGACCTAGCTCCGTGCGATTATTACCTATTCCCAAATCTGAAAAGATGGCTTGGAAGGCTAAATTTTTTGACAAATGACGACTGCATCGCAGGTGTAAACGGCTATTTTGAAGACCTCGAAAAAGGTATTTTTTGGAGGGGATAAAAAAATTGGAAACTCGCTGGAACAAGTGATTGGTCCTCAAAGGAGACTATGTTGAGAAATAAAAGTAAATTGTTTAAAAAAATTTTTTTTTTACTTTTTAAAACGACTTATCAAACAGCCCTCGTACTTATCTATACTTACTATCTACCTATACCAAAAAATTTGTACAATGAAGATAATTAGAAAAAAAACACGACTACTCCTGTCAAAAACGAACTAAAATGTTAAAATCAAGAGATAAACAAAATTGCAGTAGGGGGACCTGTAACGCCTGTGCTCCAAGCGAACTAAAAGATGCCCGACTTAACCGGTGGACCACAAGGCATAAACCACCTGATGATTTCATAACACCAATGGAGGGGGTTACCACCTGGTTATGAACAACCTTGGTCAGTGTGGAAAACCTTAAACAGACTCCGTACACAGGTTGGACGCTGCAGGAGCAACCTATGCAGGTGGGGCATGATTGACCAGTCAAGAATGCAGTGCGACTGCGGTGCACCCGTGCAAACCATGCCACACTTGCTGGAGTGTCCTTCATGTCCCTACCGCTGCACACTGCAGGAACTTTGTCAGTGCACTGGTAATGCCATAGACTTCGCCGCTTACTGGTCCAAGTGGATATAAAATTAAATAATAAAAAAAAAACAACAAAATGTACTGTCGACACGAAGAAGAATTTGGCAAATTATAAGCAACATATTTTTTTGCTTTTGTTAATGGAGCCATACTGCCGCAACTCAGAATTATAAAAGAATGCCTAAGTTACTCGGAATGATGTAAGGATTCTAACGATAACATCAAAATCTGTTCAGGCATTTAAAAGTTATGGTGGAATAAAGAAACTCACATACATACATTCAAACAAACATACATAAGTTCTAAAAACATGTAATGTTTTTTGACAGTCGTGTAAAAATGGTCTAACTAGGGGACTTAAAATAAGCTACTGAACAATAATATAACATTTTTAATAATCGTGCATCACTTAAAAACTACTGGACCGATTACTATGTTGTATTCACTGTCTGACTTAAAAAGCTGGTTTACTTGTAACCTTAATCCAATGATTAGAAGACGAGCAATCAATATAAAACTATCCAACGGCTGAACAAAATTTGGTATTTTGTATTTTATAGCTGAACCATAAGGTCCTGGAATAAAACATTATTTTTAACCCAAAGAAATGAACACGCGGGCAAAGCCGCGGGAAAAGCTGTACTCACAATAAAACAGTAACAGAAAGTCTGTACAATTAAGATAATAAAAAATATTATCTACGGTACCTTCATAAAATAATCTACTGAACAAGAAATAATATTATAACATTTTTTAAATCGCATCTGTCAGTCTGTTCGCGTATCATGTAAAAAATATTGGATTGATTACGATGCGGTTCACTGTTAGATTGTTTAGGTTTTGACTTAGAAACTGGTGTACTTGGTATCTCAATCTGATGAGTAGAAACCGAGCAAGCGTTAAAAAATATATTTGAGGGAACAAAAGCCAAAAATATATGAAGAACAAATTTTGATGAATTGTAGGGTAATATTGTACTTTATAGGTACTTTTGGTACTGAACTAACACATAGTTTACTTTTAACCCAGATAAATGAACACGCAGGCAAAGCCGTGGGCACAGCTAGTAATATACTATAGTCCATATCTAATCTAAACTGATATTATAAAAGTAAAAGTAACTCTATCTTTTGTCCTTTTCACGACTAAACGGCTGAATCGATCATGATGAAATTTAATACTTTCGCAAGTACACGCGGACAAAGTCGCGAGCGAAACCTAGTGGCATAAAAATACTTAACTGGAAAATAACATTTTAAAAACACAAGACCATGCACCATGACTATTACCAGACATTCAAACTTATTACCAGACTGCGCAACGCATAAGACGGGTAATGTGTTGCTCGCTTGCTTGTCGTATGAGGTAGTGCTGGCAGAGTTTGTCAGGCCGCCCGAAGGCCTCTGACATGGCTTAACGACTACTATTAATCAATAACAGCCGGGACCGACAGCTTAACGTGTCCTCCGAAGCACGGAGCATGTGTTTATCAGCATATGTAGGTATATCTGTTCCTTTGTGACCAAAACATGTGGACCGATCTTGATGATTCTTACGTCGATCGCTTCGAGTCTTGCGAATGTCACTAAAGACAATTAATCAAAATAGTCAATCAAAATTCAATATGGCTACAACTAGACACCATATTGTAAAAAATATATATATGAAAATTGACGAACTATGTTAAATGGTGTATCATTGAGAAGGTATTTGAAAATCATTTTAAAGTTTCTCTTATATACATTTTTCGAATGACCGTTTAGGGTCTATGACGGTATGGTTAGCAACCATTCCCATTTTTTTGTCTGTTTTAGTTTTGTTCGCTGGCTGGGTTTTAGCACTTTATTGAACTTATTTTGATAATATATCTAGGTAAGTACGTACATAGCTCAAAAACTACAAACAAATCGACTTATCTTTTTATGAAATCAAAGGCAACAAATAAAGCCATTTCCCGGATACCTTCCCCGCTCTCCATTCACATTCGCCATAAACCTTGTCTATAAAAAATACCCACTTCGGGGTTACAAATGGCACCCATCGAGCGTAGCACGCAACCCCCCACCCTAACTACCCCTTCATCAATCGGCCTTGTCTTCGCTGCACACGATTTGTTACCAGGTGGTAAGAGGTCGTGGTTACTGCCCGGTAACGAGCGTTGGGAACATTAAATGAGAGTGAATTAAACGCGCAATGAGGGTAGTAGAAATCTGATAGAAAATCGCAAGGAATTGATTTCATCTCTCAATCTCAATCGAGTCATCGCAGTCAAAACCAAAACAGTAATCAATTTAAAAATAAATAAAATGATACCTTATCAATATTATACCACTATTTCGAGGATAGTACATTAAAATGTGTAGCTGTTAGTGCTGGAGCGAAAAAGATTTTTCAAAACCTTACCTCAATCTAAATTTTATTTTTACTCCCCCGTCCTCACGTGAATAATACCCCCCATTTACTCTAACTACGTGCTAGTATTGCCAGTATAGTTGAAAATGGAGGCGATATAAGACGATAAATATTTAAACAGTTTTAAGATATTACAGTTATATTGGTGGCAATTGGTTCGTAAGCTGCACGTACTGGAGAATACTGAAAAACTGCTATGCAATTCAATTGTAGTAAACTAGGTAACTGAAATGAAAACTAGTGCTGTTGAATTGTTTTGACCTTTTTTAGGAATCTATACTTAACTCAATATAATCGAAAAATTCTGTACAACGAAGATAATTAAAAAAATATGGTCTAGGGTTAATTAACTTTGTAAAGATATTAGATTTAAATGATGCCTGGGTTTGGCACCGCCTTCTTAAAACTCTCTCTTATCATTATTACGTTGGTAATTTCGAAAAAGTGATACTGTTCTGGCTCTATTGTAATTATTTTATTCTTTTTAGTGGTTGTTTACAAAATAACATTTTTATTATGAAGTCGTTTCTTTTTTTGGAAAAATGTGTTATTTTGTATGAGGTTCTCAATTCCGATTGTTATTATTTGGTGTATTTTTACACAAACTGGCAGAAAAATAAATATGCGGTTGCTCAACATTTGCTCCAATCAGATCCAAATCACTGGATTGAACTCCACGATCTGAAGATCCTTTTCACGGAACGTTACTACTACATGCTACTACTCCATGCGGGATTGTAGGTACGTGAAGCGGTTAAAATTAAGAATCCCAATTACACCGGGGGGATAGTTTTAAGTTGGCCTTGATAAGCAAGTGTTTGCACCGCGGTTTATTTCAGAAGAAATCTGAAGATGTTAGAGAAGTGTGATTGTGTGCCATGACCCATGACAATCCTGTATTTTAACACGATTTTATTAGCTTCACCTGTATGTATGTTTGTATGTATGTAACGGAATCTTTGAACTCGATTTTTAACCGAAGATTTTTAAGAATAAAGTGACTAACGAGAAAATTAACGTCATTGTAAAAAAGCGTGGGGTGCTTTGTACGACATTTGATTTGCAACGGATCTCGAGATCCGATGGGAACAAAAACTAATATTCATTTGAGTTGCAAAGGATCTCGAGATCCGATGGGAACGCCAAGCGAGATCCGTTAATTAGAAATTCTGATATCGTGATCCGATGGGAAGTACCCCTATATATTAATTCAATTTGCAACGGATCTCGAGATTCGATGGGAACAAAATCTAATATTCATTTGAGTTGCAACGGATCTCGAGATCCGATGGGAACGCCGAGCGATATCAGTTAATTAGTAATTCTGATATCGAGATCCGTTGGGAAGTACTCACATTGTTACACTCTGTAATTCGAAATAGAAATAGTAATATAAATAAGTAATAAATAAATAAATAAAAATACAACAATTAATATAGAGCACCCCGTGCTTCTTTTACAATGACATTAATTTTCTCGTTAATCACTTTATTCTTATATTGAAATTTATTTTTTACTTTTTATTTCGGTTTAATGGAATTAAAAAGTGTTTTTTACTTATTTAAATTATAATTTATTTACAAGTCAAAATGTGGGTAGTTGAAGACAACGCTCGCCCTTCTCGACGCTGTTACCCGCTACTTCAGTCTTCTCGTTTCCACGATCAATGGAACTTGATCGAAACGTCGAGGTAAATAAAATAACTTACAATTAAGTCCCGTTTAATTAATTAACTATGTGCTTACACATATGTCCGTGATTACTAAATTAATTTGGTCGTTTTTTTTTTCTATTTGAAACAGTAGACAGTGTTGTGCAAATTAATGTACAATGTACGAGTAGTGATTGTTGGTAAGTCTTTATTTTACCTATCATGTACAACTACGAATAATATATATGTAAAATCACAAATCCGTTTGTCTGTGAACCCTACCGGCTGACAAGCGAATTAATCAGCAATGCCGACTAGTCACAGAACAATTGTGACAAAGCGGGATCCACACGGGCAACAAAACTGCCGGTGCATTAATCGATCGCACATTGTAGTCTCTATTCTTATGCTAGCGTCGTGTAGACAGCCCTGTCTGATATGTACTTATAGAGTGAAGACGGTACAGCTCGACAATTAACACAGCAATTATAATATATACAAGAAATGGCAGTGCAGCAAGCTTTACAACCAAATGGACAAACGCTTAGAAAAACAACACAGCACGCAGTGGTCTTTTTCATAAAGGGATCTAAATCCGACACAGGTTAGGGACCTGTGTCGGATCAGCACTTTATTGAGCACTTCTGTTGCTTTTTCAAATTAGTTGTCATACATTACTTAATTATCAATTCTTTTACCAGAATCACCTATATTGAAATACCAACGATAGATAAATAATAACTGCTCTGAAAGGTTACAAAACCACAAAACAAACTGTCACTGGCAATTCGGGTTTTTAGCAAAATTATAGAAGGCAGAGGTGGAGGTATATCTGAAATAAGTTTAAATTGGATTCTTACATATATCTAAGTACTGCTCTATTGGAAATCTTTGCCCAGAAATCGAGTAAAAGAACCCCGGTTCCTGGGTTTTCCTAGTGCTTTATAAAAACAGTATTCTAAAGACTGTTCTGCTGGGGGTTTGCCCATCAGTAGGGCAAAGGTATCTTCTAGGGCAAAGGTAACAAGTTTTCTTTGTTTGAAAGTCCGCATCGTGTAGTTATTGTGTTCAGTTTTGCGATATTAATTTTGCTTTCTTTCTTCATCTCCATCTCTTCCCTATACATCTCAGCTCTTTACGAGTTCTATTCAGTCTGCCGAATATCGTCGTCTCTGCATTCTACTTGATAAATTTTAGCCTTCCGTTTGCCCGAACATCCTTTCGATGAATTGTAGTTCTCATAAATGAAAATGCCCTCTCTATATTAAATAAGGTCTACAGTAACTAAGCACCGCCACATGTCCGCGACACATCAGATCCTAAAATAGCCGATTGACATGTTGCGACCGCGACTTCAGCGACAATAAATCGCACCTTCAGTCGCGCCACGTTGCGCGCATTGACGTGTTTTAGCGTTATTAATTGAACGGCTTGTCATCATTACGCACTACTTAGATTTCAAACAGGATACTCAGTACGAAATAACCTGTATGAATATCATCACTAATTGGAGATAGGTCGAAAGTTATTATAATTACTGTCTAAGTTCTCTAGCATTTTAGCTTTGGTAAAATGAGGTATATAACGTAGACAACAAGTACTTTGTCGACGATGAACCTATCGACGGAAAAAAGATCAGGGTTACCTAATTCATATAGGATAGCTACCCTTTATATTGAGTTTTTGAGATCCTTGTGTTTTCACAAATAATCTTTTGTAAAGTATTTTTAGGTCTACCACCAAATTTCCTATCATGGGGTGAACCAGATCGAGAAAAAAAAAAGAAGATATTTTTGATACCTTATGAGAAGTACCTAGTCAAAATTAGAAACAGCAAATAAATACAAAACAATAAAAAATGCTGTTTAGCGGAAGTAAGGTATATTTCATCCTTTTACATGGATATTGAAAGATATCCATATTCAAAATACCAAGTCTGAACTCAGCCTTACATCACGTTCGTCCACTTCTGCTTTTTATTGGCGCGAGTGTGCGTTGTCCCTAATGTGTCGTTAGTCTCAGCCGCGTCTTTTATGTTTCAATGCATGCTTCGATTTATTACTAGCTGTTGTCTGTGACTTCCCTTGCGGCTCCATTCCTTTTCCTGTCGCAATATTATAAAATATCGAATGAGCTCAAAAAATACTGTTGAATATATTTGAAAAAAGTTTTCAGCATTTGAGTAAATGGTTAATCTTTAGAACTAAGTCTGTTACTTACATATTTTTTTTGTGTCAACCTGTGGAAATAGTTTTTTCTTATGCACAGAAAGTGTACCTAACACGGAGGGCTTAATGCTAGGTCGCACCAGTCTTCGTCTGTTGTAGATTTCATCGGAGTTTACTATTAAAAGTGGCAATGATGCCAGAATTTTGGGAACACTGTGAAACTATGGAATGCACTTCCGCTGGATATCAGACGAGCTAAAACATTACCTATATTTAAAAATATGGTAAAGAATCACTATCTCTCCAATCTAAGCACTGCTACGTAAAAGTATGTATTTAAACCTAATTTGTAATATAAATATGTATTAGTTTATTGTAATAACATGTATTAGTTTATTATATAAATAGTTATTGATTTTTTGTATTTTAGAAAAGTATCTATGTAATAGAATGTTATTTTAATGCACCGCCGTCTACTCCTTGTTCTTCCATTGCTGTCCATCCAAAGGTTGTCTGGAAGAGATCGCTCTTAGCGATAAGACCGCCCATTGTACTTATTTTAAAGAAATATTTTATGTGTAATAATATCTTTTTAGGTGCAATAAAGTATTATCTATCTATCTATCTAACACTGCCCATTGTTAGCGGCTTGTTAGACAAGGTTTAGTATTAATTATCTAAAAAAAAAAGTTTTATTTTTTCTATGATTTTTCTGTAAATTATAAAATATATTTCATCGACTTTCAAAAGGAGAAGGTTCTCAATTCAACTTCTTGTTTATATTATTTATTTATTTTATTTTATTAAATTGGTCTACCAACGATTGTTACAACAATACTTACACCGAAAAAAGTAATACAATTTATGAGCTAATTGCACAATCACTTAAAGGTAAACACCGCATATTCAAAAAGTACTTATAAAAAAATATATTTAATTAGGTAGGTATAAGACTGAGCTACATATTTCGTCTCTGGCTATAATACTGTATTGTAATATTATTATCAGTCCATATTGTCCCACGGCTGGGCAAAGGCCTCTCTTCCCTCCTTCCAATTTTTCCAGTCTATTGCTTTAGTTCGCCATTCTTTCTCGTACGCGTCAAGTTCATCTCGCCACCTTCGTCTAGGCCGGCCACGCTGGCTTGCCTTTCGGGAACCATTCTGTGAAGGATTTAGCCCACAGCTCGTCTGACATACGACAGACGTGTCCAGCCCAGTCCCATTTAAGCATGGATGCTTTTTCGGTTACATCGGCGATCTGGATCTTGGAGCGCAGTATTGTATTTCTGATACGGTCTGTCAGTTTTGCTCCCAAGATACTGCGCTCCATCGCTCGCTGGCAAATCTCGAGTGTGGACTCGTAACTCCTTTGCCAATACGATAAGACTTCTAAAACTTCTTCTTTTTTAATGAATATACTTCAAAGGATAATTTGATTTTTAATCGACTTCAGAAAAGGAGACGGTTATATGTTCGGCTGTATGTACGTTTTTCTTTTTATTTATTTTTTATGTATGTCAGTCGATATCTCCATCAATTGGGGACCGCTTTAAAAATATTTTTTGTTTGAAAGTGTACAGGCTTCCGGGTGGTCCCATATAAATTGTATCAAAATTGGTTCAGCAGTTTTTCAAGAATAAATAGTTTTGTTGAGTAAATCCATTCGATTTTGTGTTTATATTGCCTTTATTTTCTGTTTATCTTTAAGATTTCTAAACCGATTAGATGGTTGCTTTTTATTCAAAAGGGTAAACTTTCCGTGTAGTCCCATATAAAATTCATCAAAATTGGTTCAGTAGTTTTATTAGAAAATCAATTCGTTTTATAGTTTATGTTCTCTAATATCTTGGGATTACTGAACTGATCGTTTTTACTTGAGTAAGAAGACCTCTAGTGTGGCACTGTATAAATTTCATCAAAATTGGTTTAGTAGCTTTAAACAAGCTTTAATTTATTTCGCTGTGTTATAATGTTTAGGACTGGATTGCAAGTCAATTTTGAACAATTTAAGAACGTCCAAAGATGCTGAAGTTTTGCACATGGGTGTAGTTCTGATGACAATTAAAAACTACAGTAGTAGTATTAGTAGTAGTAGTAGTAGTAGTAGTAGTCGTCAAAGGAACTACACAATCGGATGATGGAATCCCTTTGAGTTTGGGCTCATTTGGTTTGTCTTGATGAGACCATGTCTGGTTTTAAGTGGTATCAAGGGTCTGATGATGGAGCCGGAAGTTAGTCATATGAACTCAACAAAAAAAATGATGGAACCGCTTTATGCGGTATCCAGGGTCTGATAATGGAGCCGGAAGGAAGTCACAGGAAATCAACAACAAAATGATAGAACGCCCTTCGTGTTGGGGCTCATTTGGTTTGTCTTGATGAATTCTCTAGTTTTATGTGGTATCCAGTGTCTGATGATGGAGCCGGAAGGTAGTCACAGGAATCAACAATAAAATGATGGAACCCTTTCGAGTTTGTGCTCATTTGGTTTATCTTGGTGAGTTCTCTGGTTTTACGTGGTATCCAGGGATGATGGAGCTGGAAGATAGTCACAGGAACTCAACAACAAAATGATGGAATCACTTCGAGTTTGGGCTCATTTGGTTTGTCTTGATGAGTTCTCTGGTGTTATGTGGTTTTTAGGCTCTGATGATGGAGCCGGAAGGTAGTCACAGGAATGCAACAACAAAATGATGGAAAATGGTCCAAACTAATTCAATTGTTATATATGTATATTTCATTCATCCTTGGTTTTAATTTACCAACGCAGATTTTTAGATTGAGTCTAAAGTGAGTGAGTGTCTACTACTCACTTTAGACTATTTTCTTTGTCAAATACTCTTTCCGATGTTTGCTTAGGCCATTAAAAATCAAAAAATAAAATATTTTTCCAATAAATAAATAAATCGACTTCATAATAAAAATGATATTTTGTAAACAACCACTAAAAAGAATAAAATAATTACAAGTGAGCCAGAACAGTATCACTTTTTCGAAATTACCAACGTAATAATAATGCATAAATACAACATAAGATAAGAAAGAGTTTTTTGAAGGCGGTGCCAACCCCAGGCATCATTTAAATACAACATAAGATAAGAAAGAGTTTTTTGAAGGCGGTGCCAACCCCAGGCATCATTTAAATACAACATAAGATAAGAAAGAGTTTTTTGAAGGCGGTGCCAACCCCAGGCATCATTTAAATACAACATAAGATAAGAAAGAGTTTTTTGAAGGCGGTGCCAAACCCAGGCATCATTTAAATACAACATAAGATAAGAAAGAGTTTTTTGAAGGCGGTGCCAACCCCAGGCATCATTTAAATACAACATAAGATAAGAAAGAGTTTTTTGAAGGCGGTGCCAACCCCAGGCATCATTTAAATACAACATAAGATAAGAAAGAGTTTTTTGAAGGCGGTGCCAACCCCAGGCATCATTTAAATACAACATAAGATAAGAAAGAGTTTTTTGAAGGCGGTGCCAAACCCAGGCATCATTTAAATACAACATAAGATAAGAAAGAGTTTTTTGAAGGCGGTGCCAAACCCAGGCATCATTTAAATACAACATAAGATAAGAAAGAGTTTTTTGAAGGCGGTGCCAACCCCAGGCATCATTTAAATACAAAATAAGATAAGAAAGAGTTTTTTGAAGGCGGTGCCAACCCCAGGCATCATTTAAATACAACATAAGATAAGAAAGAGTTTTTTGAAGGCGGTGCCAACCCCAGGCATCATTTAAATACAACATAAGATAAGAAAGAGTTTTTTGAAGGCGGTGCCAACCCCAGGCATCATTTAAATACAACATAAGATAAGAAAGAGTTTTTTGAAGGCGGTGCCAACCCCAGGCATCATTTAAATACAACATAAGATAAGAAAGAGTTTTTTGAAGGCGGTGCCAAACCCAGGCATCATTTAAATCTAATATCTTTACAAAATTAATACATACCTATCTACGTACGAAGTAATATGCAGTTGTCTATGACGCACCCTCATACTAAACACGAAACGCAGAAGAGACAAAGCAAGAGACTCACACGAGCAGATTTTGACTTTCACACGTCCACAAACTGATTGACACGAATACAGCAATCTAGTAAATGATAAAGTTTTTGTAGATAATTACTTTAAAAGCTTATTATTTTATATAGCATGTCAGGCCGTTAAAGACATTTTCTTTTAGAATAAGCTCAACCATATTAATAATTATGGCTCGGCTATGTGAAGTCATTTTTTTTTGATAATATTTTTGATTCAAAAAGTTTTTATGGTTGTGTATTTTGTAACTGTATTTTAAAATATCCGCCTCATCTTTACTATCAAAAACTGTGTCTGTCTGTATATATAAATGATTACTAATTTTGAAAATTAAAGTTTTAAACCGATTTCGATTTGCATATGCATTAAATTTAACTTTAACTTTTATGCACTTCTCGACATCTTGTGTTTTTTTGGATCGTACCTTTACCGCCTTACTACGAGTAATAAAAGGAAATGCAAAGATTAAAAATCCTGCGCACTACAATATTGTACTGCGCAGTACTAATTGTCATTTACCAACTTTTTATTAGTAAGGCGGTTAGAATAGAACAGTAGTGTGATACCGGAAGTGTCGCTAGTTTCATTACAAGACAACAACCGGGAAACACCGATTTACTTAACACATATGGCCGTATATCATATGTTTATGTTATTAAACCTATCTGTCAACCGCACGTCTCCCTTGCATGTCCTTCTTGCTTACCATTTGCGTTCCACCCTGTTACGAAGAACATAGCCACAATATACAATGGTGCCAGTATGGGCTCTTCATACTAAACCCATTAGAGAGAAAAAATGATTCGACTTCAATGAGATTAGCTGTCATATATCGACTGCACACTGTTAAGGTTTAACATGCTTGGCGGCAAAACTTCGATAAAGAATATCGAGAAAATAGTCAAATATTAAAAAAAAAGGCTAGAGCTCAAAAAAAATTTGTTATTTATTTCTTTCTTTTAAGTTTTATATGATTTGAAGTGGGTTTAAAATTTTTTCAATTAGTTTTAATTTCTTACTTTATAGTTTCGTTAAAGTAGGCCTAAGAAAATGAAGTACTTATTCCGATCGCTAAGAAAAAAGCCATACTGGAAACAGTTAGTCATTATCTTTTGAACTACTGAACCGATTTTAATGAAACTATTCCCTAAGTTGAATGATACTGAAACTATTACAAAAAGAGTTATTGCAGAGTTGTAGTTTCCAAGAAATACATACAAATACAATACATACATTCGCGAAATTTGCTATATTTGTTCCGACACTCATATAGGCTAAAATAATATATAAATATTATGCATTATTGACTGTATTACATACACACATACATACATCCATGAAATTTGGTACATAAGCTTAGTCACCCATACAGACTAGCATCCATACCAATATATTAAAGTTAAACGTTGTCTGTTTGTTTGTTTGTTTGTTTGTTTGGGGAGCTTTTACGCGATAACTGCATGGACGGATTTAGATGAAATTAGGAATGGAGATAGCTTATTATACACTGGAATAAAACATATGATACTGTTTATCGCGGAAAATTGTAAGTTTCCATGGAAACGAAATAACAAATCTGTCAATAAACATCGAGAGCGTTGGTGCTATACCTACTTTTGCATTTTTTATTAATTTCCAAGAAGAACATAGCATGCTTTTTTTCGCGATAAACTGTAGTCCGCGCGAACCAAGTCGCGGGCGGGGAAGCTACGAGTAGTATATGAATATTACGCATTTTCAACAATATTACATACATACACAAATTTAGAACCTTCCCTTTTTGTCGTCGGTTATTAACTATTTTCATATTTTCAATTTTATATTTCAAGTCAGGCTTGTAATTAACAAACTAGTATTGCGCAGTATCCCAGAATGAGTGTTGGCCTCCGTTAATAAAAGCCGCCACTTCGGTCCTGCGGTACCTCCTGCCAGTACTCGATCTGGAGCACACCAAGTCCTTCCCCACTCCATCCATCCAGCGGTACCTGGGAGCCGGCCATTCGCCCGTGGCAAATCGCACGTTTTACAGCTGGATCTTCTCCCATTTTGTCAATGTGGCCGAGCCAGAGTAGACTGCGGGCTTTTATCTCGCCGATTATATTTGGCTCGGCTCGGATCGACCACCAATAATTCAATTTTCCTTTATCTGACCGGTGTCAAGCGATGAAGCACTCGCTCGATGATGAAACGCGCGCATGTTCAGAAATGTGCGAGGTTTTGTTGAGGTTGAAGTTGTGTTATTGGGTAAAAGGTTGTCGTTGTACCACCTGATCAGACAAGTGATTATGTAGATAATGATGGCTATAACGAATGCTAGGCTTAGGCAAGAATTGGACTGGCTCAAGGACTGCCAGAATACCTTGAAGCTAAACCTCCCTACTGGTCCCCTCCATACTGCGACATAACCCTTCAAATCCGGGTCCCACCGGCCCCTTACGCACGAACAGCTCGATCGGGGGCCTTAAGGACCCTCAACCCGTCTGAGGGGCCCATATTGTGCCGAATGAAACACATGTAACGAGACAAGTGTTCAGATATGAGCACTCTGGGATATATTGAAGCTGAGATGCTGAGTCCAAGGACCTTCGTTGACTTGTTTGGCAAGTTGCTATAGGAGAGATTTGGCACTATTTTATGTTGATCACTAGCATGTGGACATTTATCCGAGGTTAAAAGTAATCAAAAATAGCTGATAATGTTCTTGCTTATTACACACTATTGCCTTACTAAACATGAAGTTTGGTTCAGCCGTTTCGTCATAAAAATCATCATTGTAAGAGAAATAGGTATAATTTAATTTTAATGAGTATATTCATGTTTGTTTTCGTTTTTCCTTTTTTTTATTTCATTTTCATTAACAATGTTTTTTTTATTGTTTTTTCTTCGGTTTGTGAGCTACTCTGAAAGTTTCAGCCAGATAGTTAATCGGGAAGTGCTCGAAATTGTCTTACCTTATTTAATAAAAGCGAAATTAACTCTGTCTCTCTATCTGTCTTTCTGTTTGTTACCTTTTCACAACTAAACGGCAGCACCGATCTTGATGAAATTTGGTATGGAGATAGTTTGAACACTAGTGAAAAACCTGTAGCCCGCGCGGTCAAAGTCGCGGGAAATAGCTAGTCTCTTATATTGCAAGCACAGTAAAGAAATGGTATATTTGCGTTCCGCGTCGTTTCATCGTCTTTCTGATAAAAAAACTTACGCATTAAGATGAGGCGTCGAATGTCAAAAATTAGTTCTTACCTGAAAATAAAGAAAATTTAATATTAGTGTTATGTAAAAACAAACCGATCTGTATGGACGAGCACGAGTTTTGCACGGAAATAGCCGTTATCACTAAACTCAAATACAGTAACTGGATAGTACGAGCAGCATCACAAAGTTCAGAAACTTAACGACATCCATCGTAACTCTACTAACCATTTTGTAACCCAATGAGGTTGTAGTTGTAACCTAACCCGAACTACATCAACCAAAATACACTGAATAAATATCAATCGGCACACAAACGGAACGATAATGGGTTCCGTACCGTAATTTAGGGTTAGCGATCGCCAATAGAATTGGAAACCTCGCTCTTGGGCGGAATGGCCGGCCTTTGGAGAGAAAAGGTGTTCACACAGCGAGAGAGCTTACTACAGTAAGCTCATTTATTCAAGAAAACAAATACCACATGAGGTTTTTTACTGTGTAATATCTTTCCCTCGCTTTCCTGCAATCTATAAAAGTGATTACGTGAAAAGCGAAACAATGTGTAAGAGTGTAATCGTAAGTGTGTAACAGGAAGCCGGGGATGCGCTATTTGATTTGACCAATGAGCAAGCGCGGTGCTTTCAAGCTAGCAGCCATCACATTAATTGGTTATAGTGCAAAATGTAAACACTTCAGTCGGGAACTCCAGTACTTCAGACTAGCAGCTAGCAGGCGAGCGTTTGCAATCTGTGCTATCGACATACGATTTTCTGGCGAAAAGTAAGATCTATAAATCAGATGAAGTAGTTGCTGATTCACAGTTGACCAATGAGCGCGCGCGGTGTTAGAGTATGTTAATGTTGCTTATTACGAAGGTGAGATGTCAGATGTTACTCATCATATGCGACTACTGTAAGGCTCGCTCGTTTTTGTGTGAAGAGCTATGGGTAGTATACTATTGCTACTCAGAATCCAACGATACCGGGTTCGGAGTCAGACCTAGTCTCCGCACCAATTACTTTTCTAAGTTATATGACGTTTTCCATCGCTCCGTGCTTCGTCAAGTAGAGGTGTGAATAACGGCTAGTTTTTTTAACGAGCTACGAGTATATACGCTAAGCTACATTTATATAGCCAGTTATTTTAAAAGCTATTGTTATAATGTGAACTTAACGCGAAGACGCGAATCAACGAACGTCGAGACTGGCAAGGAATATCAAACGACGCTCGAGATCTACATTACTTCATTAGAAGCTTGTAGTTTCTACCCAGTTTTAGAAACTGTAGCAGATTGCATTTTTACTGTTATCACTGGACTTTTCAATAAAGTTCTATACTATCGCATTACTATTACTTGCAGACATTTTTTGTTCACTCACAATAAAAGTACCCTACTAACAAAGTCTATTTAGACTAATGATTTAATATAACATCATTGATTTGCATAATAAAGTCAGGTGAAATCAATAAAATAAAAGCTATACAATATTTTCATTTTTCAAACTTCACCACTTTCCGTAGTCCGTACCGAAAGCGAGTTTTTTTGCAAAGAAAAGGTTTACAAATGTGAACGTTCCTTGATCTGTACAAAAACCTAATAGACAGCTATTAGCTTTTTGTACGGATCAAGGAATAACGTGTAACGTTCTAGCTTCATAGAGCAGAACAGCTAACGTAACAGAACATAACATTAAATAATTCAACGAACCAATTACATAATTTCACGTATTGCGCAGTTCGTTAAATTCACGAATCACATCGCACCGCGAAGCTACAGTTAAAAATCGTTGCGTTATAATTCAACCAATGAGCGCTATAACTAGAAGAGAAAATGAATGAACTGAGATTAGCGCCATCTATTTAAAAATCGTTGCATTTTCTCCCAATCAAATAAATCAATGAAAGGAAGGCGCGTGCTGGCGGACTAGAGCCATCTATGGTTTTGTAATGTACTAGCTTGTCATTTATGATTGTGCAATACGATGCGACGTGACTCTCTAGATTCACGAATAAACGTTTAACATTCTAATTATTGAATAATAATAAAGATTTGAGATGTAAGTAAAAAAATTTGGTTATAACTTTAGCGGATTAATTTATTCTATTTTATAACGACTATAGTTACTTATAAATTTAACGTTATAATAAGAGCTATGTATTATATTTAACCACCTCTTGTTGAGCTTTCGGTCCCGGCTGTTGTTGATTTACAGCAGTCTTTAAGCCATGTCAGAGGCCCTCGGGCGACCTGACAAACTCGTCATCGACGTCAGAAGAACTACTCACACAAGTGACAACAAGACAAACAAAAGAGGTAAAATGTAAAAAAAAGTTTCTTCTTACCATCCTAAGTTTCTCTGGATGAGATCGCTGTGAGCAAAAAGACCGCCCTTTATAACTATTTTTATCGTGATTTTTATCTTATTGTCAGTCAAGAGTTTTTTATTGATAGCTGGAATTGAACCAGTCCTCCGGAATACCGTTACATCGCTCTGCCAACTAAAATCCGTGGTCCTAAAATATTCTAGACCGCATTTAAATCTTTCGGGCGCCACGCTTGCTCACATTACGTTAATTGCGATATAGAGTGTGCGGTACTTGAAGTGTTAACATTAGGTATAGGTCGCGTCACGTAAAAAGAACGCTGGAAGAAAGTGGAGGGGGTGTGTTTGCGCATGGGTACACTCGCGCACAAAAGTACTAAGCCTATTGTTTTAAATTATTATTAATTAGCCTTTCGCTCGCAGTTTCGTATCGTATCGTATTCGTATTCAGGTATAGAGTACCTGAATACGAATCGATTGACATTTCCCTTGTTAAAATCGAACCAATAGGGGCGACACTATGTTGGAACATCCACATATCTCCACAAACATAGAAACAAAAATACATACATACATTCATAGACTGTTAAGGTCATTACCCTTCCCTTGCTTTGCCGTAGTCGGGTAAAAATTAAACATCTTTCTTTCCGATCTTAACGGCAGGACCGATTTTGTTGAAATTTTATATACAGGGATAGTGCACACTACACTGTCACTACAGGTACAAACACAGACAACTTTTACCTCGGGAAAACACTCACGGGAAAACGAGAAAAGCTATTGCAACTGCACAGAACTTTGTATCTATAAATCTATAACTGTATAAGTCATAGATTTATAGATACACTAAAAATGGGTTAGCGTGTCACTTAACATCTCAAAATGACCTGCTCGTCTGGTTATTAGAAAGGAACATCATCACACAAAGCGCTGCTGTTGTGCGTAAAATACATTTATTCTGATAAATAAATGTATTTTACGTACAACTTTTATGAAACAGCGGAAAATGCTTTCAAAACTTACTCGGCGCATCGATCATACCGCATTAACAGTTAATCGGTTCCACATTCATCTTGGTATCGGATGGAACTTTTTGACAGCTCCGATATTTTCTCAAGTCCTGGTTTAGGGTTCCGTTGATTAATGGTGAAAATGAAACCCCTATTTTCAACTGAAGGCTAAGATTTCAGGGATATCTTCACCAAAAGACCTTTATGGCAACATCATCGTTTTGCCAGATTTTGGACTTGGACGGCCAAGCAGTAATGTGCAATCGGTACTTAGTTCAACAAGGCACAATTTGAATTTTTTGACTCAAGTTTATCTGTCTCACGGTGCAAGCGACCTTAACCAAATCCTAAATAGTAGTTATTATAAATGCGAAACTTTGTGTGTGTTAGTGTGTATATTTTTAACAACTCAGCACTATCGGATAAATGGATTTTGATGTAATTCGTACCTAGATATTTTAGGTAATGGAATACCACATGTTTGATAAAATTGTGAGTGATAAAAATTACAGTGATAAAAATTATCCTAATGTATAGGATAATTTTTATCACTGTCCACGCGGGCATTTGTGCTGCACGACCTGATTCCCGCGTCATCTTTTCATCACCGTTCGTCAGCAGACGATAGACAAAGCGCCACATTTTTGTGGTTGAAATACCACACACAAGAATGATACCTAACGCTTCTTCATTTATTACAAGAATTACAAAGAAGATCTGCTCTGCCCTCGTCAGTGGTTCCGATTCATTATAACCCATGTGTATGTTCAAGTCTAGAGTGAATATGTATAGGCAAACGTCGACATCGTCGCTTTCAATCAGGTGAGATAGTGGTCAAACGATTGCCTAGTCCGTAATAACAGAATAACTAGATATAAAATAAATATAAATCTCACTGTGTCTACAACTTGTCTTTATCTCTACGTATATTTAACCCTTCTTTTACGAGGTCGCTCCTTACGGGGAAACTAGCGTTTTTACAGCACCTGTTATTTGAATTAACCTCGTCGGACCAACAGGTACATAAAACGGACTCACTGGTCCATGCAGTGGACTGAGGTTTACCTGTAGAAGATACTAAAACAGACTTATTGTTTCTGGAACACTAAAAATCAAAGGGCATTTGAAGAAATTACAGAATTATCGACGTAAGGTCGCAAGCCTCTAAATCCCCCATCACCTTTCCATTACGGTACGATTAGACGATCGGCAAAGCGCCATCCTTTTATGGTTGAAATACCCCGCACAAGAACGAAGCGTTACGCTTCTTCATTTATTATAAGAACTTCTAAGGCGTGAAATGCGCTGTCCTCGTCAGTGTTTCCGGTAAAATATGGTATGGTATAAACCCTGGTGTGTTCAAGTCAAGAGGTAGATAGGTATCTACTAGGCAAGCGTGCTACACCTTCAACCACATCATCGCTTTCCATCAGGTGAGATCGTGGTCAAACGATTGCCTAGAACGTAATAAAAAAAAGAAGCGATTAAGATGGACTTACTTCAAATGAAATTTACTTTATGAGTTTCTGAAAAAACTTTTGAACCAATATTGATGAAACTTATATGGGACCACACTGGAGGTATACCCTTTCAAATAAAAAAATACTCATCCACATTGGTTTAGAAATCCCGGAATCGTGAATGAACATACCCAAAAAAACAGGCGAGTTGAAAACCTCCTCTTGGAAGAGAGCTACAAAATTAACTAATCATGGATCAAGGTTGGGTCTTTAGAAAGGATATAAATGTATTTTTTGCATGTTATTTTACCTTTTATGTGGCTGCGGTACCATACAACAATTATTCACAAACTCAAAAGCTGTTCCAACACTTGTCGAGTTCCTGTGACTACCTTCCGGCTCCATCATCATACCTTGAATATTTGATTGTAATCCTTTATTTATTGCAAGTACAATACAATGGCTACTGGATGGTCAAATGAAGAAACAGTATCAGAACCACCCAGAAATATGGAATCCCGAAATTATCTATAATAATATATAGAGAAAAGATTTATTTTTTGTATGTTTGTTTGTGTGTAATTGATTAACTCAAAAAATACATTAAAAGATTTAAAAAAAAAAATCACATATAGAAAGTTACATTATCAGCGAGTAACATGGGACTTATTTTTTTAATTATATTATACTAGCTTCCGCCCGCGACATCGTCCGCGTGAACTAGTTTCTCGCGAAAAAAAACATCCTATGTTCTTCTAGGATATCAAAAATCATTGCAAAAGTATAGCACCAACGCTGTTGATGCTTTTTGACAGACTTGTTATTATTTCGTTTCCATGACAACCTTTCCTTACAGCGAGTACCTAATCGTCATTTTTGGGATTCCCCTTGAAAACAAACTACTACTACTACTACTACTACTACTTACTATTTTCCGGGATAAAAGTATCCTATGTTGGTCTCTATATTTAACAGTAACTATTCGAAAGTTTCATCAAAATCTAATCATACGTTTTGGCGTTAAAACTCTCCAAACAAACAAACAGACAAGTGACAAGTGTGGATGTCCCAACGAAAATTGCAATAAAATAACCTAAGGTATCAAAAGTTTGCCTGTAAAAGCACGCATTTCATTTTGTTAGCTGGTTTGAAGTTTTATCATGACATGGTTGCTGCACTCAGGGTTGGAAACTCCTGAATAGTGAATACCTCAACGGTTAACAGCACATACACGAAATATTGTAAATATTGCTACGGCATAAAAGGTTTTTTTATGTTTTTTAATTAACTTATAATATAAATAGAAATAATTCCAAATACATGAAGTATTTCTATTCGCATTTCTAGATAGACTCAAAAAACAGCCGGCGAATGTCATCTTCGAGAGCAAAAAATAACATAACATTAACTTGTTTTCAACGAATACAAAATTAAGCGACGAAAAAAACCCAGGACATTTTCAACTCGAAATGAACATAAACCGAATTCGAGAACTTTCTGACAATTCAATCTACGCATGTTAATTTATTTTTAGGGAGAAATAGGGGGTGAAATGGGAGGGCGAGAGAAATAAAATTGTGATGAGTGAAATGTATAGGCATTGTGACGTGATGGAATTAGGAATGTGACGATTCTTTTTACGATATTATTATTTTTATTTTCCTAAAGAGTGTTGCGATTTTTGATAATTATTTTAGCTTTAAGCATACTCAGGACGCGGGTACACCAGGAGAGCAGTTTGCGCCTGGGTCTAAGCTACAAATTAGAGCCGAAATCATGCTAACTCTGGGCAGCGCGTTTTCATGTAAGCGGCCGAATGGATTCCTACATTTCCTGCAACAAACAAGCCACAGCCGCTAAATGAACGAGTTGGCGAGCGAAATGCCGCTAACTGCGTACTGTACGCATTTTGGGAACTCTACTGAAAATAGTAGGTATAGCGCGTTAATTCAACATTTACTGCCAGCCGAAAACTGCCTGGTATTTAGGTACCATGTGTTCCAGTTCTTGATATTATGGCACTGTTGCAGGCGATACTAGGTTTAATTCAAGATTTAGTTCACAGCCACAGTCACTTGAAACTCGAAATTTAACTTAAAACAAATATAAACATGGTAAATATCCTGTTTCTATTTATAATACTAATGTAAGTGACCATGACATACAGGATGTTTTTTTGAGATGGGGCAGTAAGGGCAGGTACCTTAACCGTTGTTGCTACAGGATAACGTTCATAAGAGACTGTCCATAATTTTTGGTAATATTTTTTTCTGTACTCACAGATTTTGGAAAAAAAACAGTGAGCAAGATAATCGTCACTTTACACACAAACTTTTTTGATGCCAATCGATTCTGTTTCTTATGAGGGTCAAAAGTCTCTATCGGACCGACTGAGGTTTGAGTACTAAAAATGACAGAAATCGCGAAAAGCTTTACCCACACATTTTGTACGAATTTACTTTAACCATTGTAGCTACAAGAAAACGTTCTTAGGAGACTGTTCTTAACTTTTGGACAAATTTTAATACGCATTTACAGATTTTGGAAAAAAAACAGTCTCCTAAAAACGGTTTCCTGTTGCTGCAACGGTTAATGTACCTGCCCTTAATGCCCCATCTCAAAAAACAGCCTGTATATATTTGCCAGGTTCATCTGCACAAATTCACAAGGCAAGGCTATTCTATTTGTTATATTTTAACTGAGTAGAGACTGACTTCGACGTATAGTACACACTTTACGTCAAAGTCAGCGAAGCCGCGGCAATGGCTGTCACGACCATAAAAATGCAAGCGTTCACTCCAGCTACTTCTCTCCCCCTACAATAAAACCTGACAACACTCATTGCAACAACAACCTCAGGGTTACTCTAACATAAAAATACAGCAGTCATTGCAACAACACTTAAAACTCTTATCGGGCAGCCATGAAACATCACGTCAGTTAGCTGGCTTCATGAGCTCCAACTTTTTTTCATATCAGAGTAAGCGTTGAAACATGTCACAGTAAATCCAATAACAGTATGTTGTTTCTTCGAGCAAGCAACCAACTACGGAGTTGGTTGTTTGCTCGAAACTAGTATGTTGTCATAATTAAATGTATTTTCTTTATTTATTTATTTTAAGAAAGAATTCAAGTATGAAAACAAAACTTATTTTTAAGAATAGCATTCAAATGATTCAAATACTGAGAAGAATAGACAAAATCCGTATTTGTTATCTCCGTACTCCGTAGCAGAAAATCACAGAATAGGAGTTATTGAGTAGATTTTAACTTTTAAAACAGTTGGTGGTTCTCAAATGCGTATGTTTTTTGGGCTCCGTACCTAAAGGTTTAGAACTCCTATTAGATTTTTAGCAGTGACGCCTAAAATGTTTAAGAAAAATCGGATTGCACACCGCCAAATCGAAGGAGAAAAAGCCAAGATATGCCGATCCGGTCGTACGCACATCACGCACAAACAGCATTCTGTGCCGATCGACCGCCACATCGCAGCAAGATCTCAACCTTGTTAGTCGTTGTTATTCTGTCAAGTTCTCATGAAAAACTAAACACAAGTCTTTTGTGTTGCAATTGTGTATCAACCACAAAACACCACATATTATCCACATACGCTCACATACGCAGCCGCCATTGCGTGACGCTTGCTCGAAAACATGCTTACCTATAATTTTTGCACAGGAAAAATTTGGATTACGGACGGTTCTACACTTTCCAAATCCTATTGTTTTGGCAACAATGTATGTCCATCCGTCCGTCCGTCTGTAGATGTCTTTTAGAGGCCATTTTTTTTAAATAATTTATTTTTCGCTCTGTGAAGGCTACGGCTACGCCTGTACGCCTAAAATTCTAAGAACACCCGTACGCATATTAAAGTACCCATCCAGTTCCAGAAAATGAAAAACAAAATCGTGATTAAAGTGATATTTAAGGGGTAGTCTTGATTAGGATCTCAATTTCTTTTTTTTTTTTTAAGTTGAGAACTAAGTTACTGATTATTGTTCCACCAGGAATGAACAATAATCAGTAACTTAGTTTAGAATATAAATACTACTGTTTCTGCGCTGTGTAAGTGTTTGTAATATTAACGAAATTACAAGAGAATTTGTGCAGTGCAAATAAACAGGGTAAATGGTAAATGAGAATTTACGTGAGGTGCCTTTTTCTTGGTATTAAAGCGTAAAGGTTGATGAGCTTGCTCGTAGTCAGGGAGCTGGACGCAGACTTATCCACATGAGTTAACTTGTAGGTACACTTTTGTAATGAAGATTTTTGTGAATATATATAACACTTCAAAATAGTTTTGCTGTTACAAAATTCTAGGTTTATGTGTGTTAAAAAGTAAACTTATGTGTGTACTTGGAAATTACTTTGAAGTTACATTTTTCTTATTCCGTTGAGTGACGAGTCGAGCAGGTCACTTCCCTGGTGGTTAGCGTCACGCCTGCCCATAAGAAGTCCAGCGCAACCAAAAACAATGTAGGTATTGCAAATCTTCCGCTCGTCAACCTGAGGCATTTGTTATTAACACCCGGTTTCTGGAACGCAAATTAGCGAAAAAAAACTCAACAGCCTGATAATTTCTTGATAAAAGCATTTTGGGTTGCTGAAAATCTCTTGTGACATTCTGCGCTAATGTCAAATCTCCAATTAAATGCCTATTGAAGCGATATTGGGTTTCCGGAAAGCTTTTTCGCATGTCAAAGGCTTATTAACTTGCAATTAGTTAATTGCTCATTTTGACTAATTACCCTAGTGTTAATCGCTGAAATACGTTACTGAAGGGTATTGAATAACAGCTTGGCTATAAAATATACCTAACATCATATTTTAATCCTTTCTCAACCATTATTATTATTTATTCACTTCATGTGACACGTGACAGAAGGGGTAGTAAATAATTTAACGAACTTATTAGTACGGGACATTATGCGAGTGTGATAAAAAGCGAACGTGACATATTGAGAAAGTGACTTTCTACGACATTATGACATTTTGAGAACGTGACATTGTACGACGAGACGAGTTTCACAAAGTCTATTCTAGTTCCAGGATATAGCTAGACTAACTTACAAAACATAACAAGCTTAATAACTAGAGCTTTGTTTACATTTACGCTTATACTACTTGCAAGTATTCTTACCTATTAGGTATTAGGTATTGTAGGTATTCCATGGTACAGCGCTGTCACACGCGTTTAACTTCAGAAAGCGGCGGTTACATTTTAGCTAACAATCAAAAGGACACGGCCCGTTTTGCTAACGCTTTCCGCCTAGTTATTAAAACTTCATGTTCATCAATAATTTAATGTTATTTGTATTGAAGATTACCCTATTACTAATTGCAAATGAGCAACATCTCTCAAGAACTTCTAGTTTTAAAGATAATGACAAGATACTTTTTTACAAGTTGAAACGCTTAGAAATAGCTATAGAGGCTCTCAGGTACTCCATTTGAATTTGTTTTGAGAAAATCTTTTGAATTATAGTGTTACATTGAATAATTACTATTTTTAGATATAATCTTTACATAGCCCACTCAAAATTCATTTTTACATACTTACCTCAATTGAAAGCCACTATCAACGCATTTACTTACGAAGCTCACACGATGAGACTTATGAGCTTCGTAAGTAAATGCGTTGATAGTGAGGATACATTATACCTTCGCAAACGTTGCGTGGCTATTATGTGGCTATGCTGCAGTAGATACACCTCAATCAAATCAGCCGCATAAATATTTATCCAAAACGTGAGCAAAAATGAGTCCGTAGTAACGAACTATGGTAAAGATATATTTGTAGAAGAAATCAATCCGGGAGAAAAGCGAAGGTCGTCGGTTTTATAATGCACTAACAAGATCAGAATTATATGGTGTGCCATACACACGAATGCAAGCGCAACGGAGTCAATGCATAACTACTTGTGATAACTACTAAAACGTAGTGATTATATTCTCTTTGATAACTACAAAATGCAAAAAAGATGTCTGATATTTCTCGTAGTCCGTTTTTGCAAAGTGAAAAGCAAAATCGTATTGAATTATTTGTAAGAATGAAATAACAAACAAATAATCAAGTCATAAAATGTTGCAATTTACAATATTATTTTTAATAAACATTATGTGCATTCACTTAAATTATTGATTCATTTTTAATTTATAAGTTTATTTATCATCGTACATACATTTCGTTGAACGGAAAGTAAGACATTCAAAATGTCTTTGATTTTCAGATAGAACAATTTAATTACTTTTAATAGCAGCCCTTTAAAGCCTGGAGTTTTAGACATACATAACACATGCCGTAATTTCTACATATTTTTTGTGAATATTAATAATTACCTGCAGTCAAAGTACGTTCTAGGCAAAAACTGGCCATGTCCTTTGATTTCTAAAGTTGTCTCTTTTGTTTTTGTCTAGCTACACTTTTACGCCAGTAAGCGTAATCATTTCTAAGAGCTACACAGACACAGAACAATAAAGAGTGAAGGAGTAATTCAAGCATATCAATAAAATAATCTCTTGATAACAATCAATTAGCAACCTCTTTCGACGTCATCTATCATCGTCTTGGGGAGCGTCACCACACGTACAAAGCCTTACTGGTTTGTCACAGTGCTTAAGCGCGGGCGAATACGCGTGCTCAGTGTGTCACCGATCCGCACACGGTAAGAATACGCGTGCTCAGTGTGTCACCGATCCGCACACGGTAAGAATACGCGTGCTCAGTGTGTCACCGATCCGCACACGGTAAAAAAGTTGACATAGCCCTCAATCAGATATGTAGCACTATAACCGGTTGTCTAAAACCTACCCCGCTAAAAATATTGTACCCGCTGGCAAATATAGCTCCACCATATCGCATGCTTAATGGAACATTGACCCAATAGTAGATAGGTCAGAATTGAGTTACGTACAGATACAGGCTTCTTTTAGCGCCATCTACCATCTGCCGTTTGAATTACGTTGAGGTTACGCATTGTTCCCGCCCCAATGATAATTCCGTCTCTTTCACTCTTATGGAATCTCCCATTGTGTTTTCGTCGAATAGCGACTCATGCCAGTTTGTGTCCAACATCTGTGTAGTGAGGGTATTATTATTTTATTGAACGAAGACCCAATAGGTGTTAAGTGTGTTTACGACTAAATTCAAAGGTAAGTTTCATCAAATTGTGTAATCTTATAATGACAAATTAAATTTTAGGTCAGTTTACTACATATTTTAATAATATATTACGTGAAACATTCAGTTTTAAGTCAGTTTATCATTGAACGTTGTTATATTTTTCGAGGCCCATTACGAGTTAAGTCAGTTTACTATTAAAACCTATCCATTATTAAAAGTAACACTTTGTTACATTCAAGTATAAGTCTGTTTACTACTAAAGGTTATTGTTACTTAGGAGCCGCAATATTAGTTGAGTCTTTGTTTGAATAAAATGAATGTAACATAATGCGTAATTTTTTCATTGCCTGTAAATGTTTTATGATAAGTCATTGTTGGTCTAAATACTGCTTATAATATTTTATTTGTACAAGAGGCATAATATTACTATTTATGTTTTAGGTTGATAATGTCATCCAATAGGTCGAAAAAGATAATAGAGCTTGTTCAAGTTCGTAGCCCGGCGCCACAACCGGCAATACAAGATAAAGAACATGAATCGGTGTCATCAACTGAAGTGGAGGTAACAATTTCAAGTAACTTTAAAAATTAGGTTTGTATTCATTTCTTATTTATTTTATTACTACTAAAATACGTTTTATTTTTGTTATAGATGTTAGCTGATATAACAAACAAGCCCGAAAATCAGCGTTACTCAAACGTACAGGATTATTTTGAAATTTCGGGATCGGCTTCAGTCAGCAATGAAAATCACCTTCATAACACTACAGTCGTCCACGATTGCACTGATGAAAGACATTCAAAATCTGAAAATAGCGATGTCGATTTAAGTGATCAAGATCCAACATACGAAGTTCCGTCTAAAAATCAAAGGCCAATACCAGTATATCCAAGTCGATCAAAATCATATGGAAGTTCCTCGTCTTCTACGTCTTCTTCATCCTCATCATCTTCAGGATCTTCCAGTAATAGTTCCGATACAGACTCTAGTGACGAACATAACAATACACAAGATAACATAGTTCAGGTAACCGCAGAAAAACAATCAGAGCAAACAAACATTAATGAATCTGCAACAACAGAAGTTTCGCTAAATCATGAAATCGGAGAAAATACTACACCACAGGAAGAAAAGAAGAAGGGAAGGAAACGTAAACGGAATGAAGAAAGCTGGAAACAGAATAAAGCTAAAAGTCTGAGAAATGCTGGAAAACCATACGTAAGTAAGAAAAATAAACCAATCAAACCTCGTTCTGTTCAACCACCCTGTGGTGATAAATGTAGGCTCAAATGCTGTGAAAAGATAACTGTAGAACAAAGACAAACCATTTTTAATGTGTATTGGAATCTCGGCCAGGTTGATGCCCAAAGGTCGTATATTATGTCTTGTATGACCAATATAACTCCAAGATATAAATATACAAATGCTCGTAATCCAAGAAATTGCAATCAAGCATTCCATTTCTTATTAGACGGGCAATCGGTACGAGTCTGTAAAAAGTTTTTTATGAACACCTTGGATATTTCTGATCGTGTAATACGTACTGTCAAGAGCAAAATAGATGAACATGGAATTCTAGCACGAGATCTGAGAGGACATCACAGCAATCATGTAAGGGTTGATGAAGAACTACTAAACGATATTAAACATTTCATAGATGCAATACCAAGAGTTGAATCCCATTATATTAGGCAATATTCTACTCGTGACTACATTGATGGTGGGAAAACAATTTCAGATCTATTCAGGGACTTTAAAGAAAATCAAAATCAAAATAACAAAGCAGCTGGTAGATATTGCACATTTTATAAAGTTTTTACACAAGATTATAATATTTCATTTTTTCGCCCCAGAAAAGATCAATGTGATTTATGTTTGCAATACAAGAACTCGACGCCTGAACAAAAAGTATTGCTCAAAGAATCGTACGATGCCCATTTAGAAGAAAAAACATTGAGCCGCCAGGAAAAACACGATGATCGCTGCAAAATAGACGATAAAAATAAAGTTTTTGTGTTTGATCTGCAAGCTGTTCTGCAATCTCCTAGAGGAGATACCTCAGGATTTTATTACAAATCAAAATTAAATAGTTACAATTTCACAATTACGATGTTAAACAAAAAAGTTGACGGCCATATTAAAGACTCCTATGATGATGTACACTGCTTCTTCTGGAACGAAACCGATGCTAAACGCGGGGCCAACGAAATCGGATCTTGTTTACTAAAAGTATTTGAGAAGCTCTCAGCGGAATCACTAAATGACAACGAGTGTAATTTAATTCTTTATTCTGACAATTGTGCCGGTCAAAATAAAAATAAATTTATAGTAGCACTATACCTGTATGCAGTCACTCATCTAAATATAAAATCTATCACTCATAAATACTTAATAAAAGGTCATACACAAAACGAGGGTGATAATATCCATAGCCTCATAGAAAAGGAGATTACAAAAAATCTAAAATCCGGTCCAATATATTCCCCTCACCAATATGTAGCCATAATTAAAAACGCAAAGAAGTCTGGCAAGAAATTTTCAGTACATGAACTGACATTTGAGTCGTTTTTAGACTTAAAAAAACTACAAGAAGATTGGGGTTTTAATTTTAATAAAACTAAAGACGGAAGAACTGTTTTATGGAATGACTTAAAGGTGATAAAAGTGAGCAAAGATACACCTTTTTCATTTTTCGTTAAAACTTCGTACAAAGATAGTGAATACCAGGAAGTGAGCATCAGAAACAAAAGGAAAAAAATGCTTCCTCTGTGTGAAATTGTACCAACTAATGTCTACTTAAATAAGCAAGAACTAAGTGAGAATAAAAAGAAAGATCTGAGAGAGCTATTATTAAAAAAATTGATCCCAAATTTTTATTCTGATTTTTATAACTCTATTATTTAATAGTGTACCTACCGTAACATTGATTACTGATTACATAGGTACAAAAGTTAATTAAAAAAGAAGGTTCCTTAAGTTTTAATTATGTTTGCTTTAGAAGTTTATATTTTATGTTTTATAGAGATTTAACTAAAGTTGATTATGACATTGTTTTATTTAATAGGTTGGATCACCAAAGTGGGTTTATTTTTTTTAAGTAAGAAAGAACTTTTAGTTTTTATATCTAGCGATTTTTTTTTTGTATAATTGGAGCAATTCTCCGGCTTGATTTATGTTGATGTATAGAACCTATACGTTAAATTTGTTATTTTTATCTACTGTGAAGGTTGCTGTAATAAAAGATTGATGATTACATTTATGTCTTTTAATTAATTTTAAAAAACGCCAATATTAAGTTTATTTACGGTCTGCTAATTTGAATAACGTGACCCAATCTTTAGATGTGTTTTCTTAAAGTAATCATATACAGACTAAATACTGAATTAGTCATTATAAATAATGCATTATTCAAACTGAAACAGGCTTAAAACTTAATGGTGTATTTGCATTTGCAAATATTTGCTTTACTTTTTATAAAAAACTGACTTAACTTAGAATGTACTTTTATAATATTTTTAAAAAATAGATAGAAAGTATTTCCGGTTTTTTTTTACTCAGATCTCATCAATAGTTAATCATAGATGTTCAAAATACAAGCATTCATGATTAATATAAATCAATTTTATTTTTATGCATCAACAAGTAGGACAAGTCCCCATAGCAAGATCTTCTTTTGCGATTTCCCAAAAATCGTCTTTTTTTAGTTAAGTCAGTATTCCATTAAGCATGCGATATGTGCGAAGAGAGGTAGGTAGTGCACTAGAAAAATTGAAGCAGGAAATTGACACCCGACATCCGCTGTACGGCTACACCATGCCACAAGATCGATTATAAGCCGTAAAAGCTTTTTAAGAAATTCAATAATTTTGAAATCTGAGAAGATGCGAACTGTGGCAAGCACAACACACGGTCCCACCTTATTTTGTAAGCCCTTCAACCTGAGCATAATCTGCAGTAGCCAATCTGGAAATCGCTCAATCGGCTTCGCGCCGAGGTTAAACGCTGTCGAGAAAACATGCACCGATGGGGCATAGAATATCAGGTGGACAGCAATGGTGGTGCTGCCGTGCAGTCAAATGTCGCATCTTCTCTGTTGTCCCTTATGTCCGGCTCATTGTTCCAAACAAGACCTTAACTTGGCCTCTGATTAAGCGGTGGAGGTTGCCAAGTTTTGGTCCAAAACCAAATAATATGTAGTTGAAATATTCTTGTTGTGACACGCGTTTCAGAAACTGGGTGTATCTCTCATGCCCAGTAATTTCACTGGAAACACTCCCCTTCAAACCGAAACCCAGTTTTGTTTGCACACTACTACTTGGCGTTTGATAATCTGACAAAGGCGTGGTACTTCCCCAGGCGGGCCCCTGCAGAACAGGCCTAGCACGAAAAACTAACAAGTCAACAAGTCAGTCTAACAAAACTAACAGCATGCTTCATCCAATTTCCGTGAAATGTGTACTCATCCCTATCAAACATAAAAAGAATCATTCAAATCTGACTATAAATCTCGGAAAAACATTCCATAAAAACAGCGAATAGAGTACCTTATTTTTTTCGGAACCTCTTTTTGTCGGTTAAAACCTTTAAAAGGTTACCTCCCGGACTACCCCAAGACATCATTAGGGGTAAACAACAATTCAAGTTTACGGCACATGTTGCGGAATCTGGCATTACTTACTGTGGTTTACAGTAACGCATTACTTACTGTGGTTTACAGTAACGCATTTTTTTTCTGGGTTTTTATTACCTTTGGTGAGATGTACTGTTTATTTAGAAAAAGAAAAAGCAAAATTAGAGGTGTGTTATGAGTTGTATGTGTGAATCTCGGATGAAGTAGTGCAGAAGTCTGATGACAGAGTTTGTTAGGCCGCCCAAGGGCCTCTAAAGTAGCTTAACGGTAACTGGGACTGACGGCATCTCCGAATCGCGGAGCGCATAAGTTATTAAGTCTTTGGGCCGAGGACCGAACCTGGTGTCTTTGGAATTTTGGATTACTGAGAAATTGAATTTTACCCAGTTAGTAGAACACAGCACAGCATATGCAATAAACTTATTAACTTATAACTTATTAACTTAATAACTTATTTTAAAGAAATATTTTATGTGTAATAATATCTTTTTAGGTGCAATAAAGTATTATCTATCTATCTATCTATGCAATAATAGATATTTTACGGGCGTACTGTTACAATGATCGACCTACTGATCATCATCATTATCAGCATCATCATCATCATAATCATCACCATCAACATTATCACCTTCATCATCATGCCATCGAAACTATAAGCCCGCAGCTTTAAGCGCATGAAAACTTTGCCACGTTCACCTTTTTAGGGCTTGAAATTAAAATTAAAAAATAACGAGCGAGCCTTACGCATATGATGGTAACAACTGATTCAAGCTCTGTTTTATCATATACTAGCTTTCGCCCGCGACTTCGTCCGCGCGGACTAAAGTTTACCGCAAAAAAAAAGCATCCTATGTTCTTCTAGGATAGAAAAACCAATGCAAAAGTATAGCACCAGCGCTCTTTTTTTTTTTGACAGACTTGTTATTATTTCGTTTCAATGGCAACCGTTCCTTACAGCGAGTAATCAAGATTTTCCAGTTTTCCCGTGGAAACTTACCATTTTCCGGGATAAAAAGTCCTATGTTTTATTCCAGTGTAAAGCTATCTCAATTCCAAATTTCATCCAAATCCGTCAAGCAGTTATCGCGTGAAAGCTCCCCAAACAAACAAACAGTTTTATATATTGGTGTGGATGCTAGCGCCGCGCGCTCACAGTTCACCAGTGAGCGCACGCGGAACATTGTTACACTTTTCACGAAATTACTCCCTTAGATTTCAGGAAAGCGAGCGGAAAAAGATGTTACAATCATCAAATCAAAAATCCTCTTTAGTTCAAACCAAGCTAGACTCAAGGTTATCTTTTTAATTTATCTTTATTACGGACTAGGCAATCGTTTGACCACGATCTCACCTGATGGAAAGCGATGATGTGGTCGAAGGTGTAGCACGCTTGCCTAGTAGATACCTAATCAATCTTGACTTGAATACACCTACCTGGGTTATAATTTACCGGAAACACTGACGAGGGCAGGGCATTCCACTCCTTTGCAGTTCTTATAATAAATGAAGAAGCGTAACGCTTCGTTCTTGTGCGAGGTATTTCAACCATAAAAGGGTGGCGCTTTCCTCCAAATTTGAAATCTCTAGCTCCACCGGCTTAAGAACTGCGTTGTCTGTCAGTCAGACTATATGAGCGCGACGTCAAAAATGCAAAATGTATATGTAGCAAAATACCTAAAACGCTTAAAGCTCACTGTATAAAAAACACCTTAAATACAAAACGGGTAACATCTAAAACGCTTAGTGTCAATTATGCAACAAACCTTAAACTCAAAATGGCTAGTTTGAATCCGATGCCGTTGTTTTAAAAAGCGCTCATGCTACAACCCGGCCACCGCTCTTGACCTATTCAACATGTCACTAAATTAAAAGAGAACAAACAAAATTACGTCACATAGGCTAGTTCCACAATACGCTTACATAACTAATGTGCTCTATAACTTATCTTCTAAAACGTTTTGGCCCGAGTTACGCTGCAAATGTTATGTACAAAATAAACGCTCTGTTATCTAAATAGGCTGGTAATGTGGTTTGAGTAACAGTATGGACGGTGAGGTGAAATGGTAAGCATTATTTTTTACTAGGTTTCTCGCCCGCGACTTCATCCGCGTGGATTACTGTTTATCGCGAAAAAAGCATCCTATGTTCTTCTAGGATATTAAAAACTAATGCAAATGTGGGTAAAGCACAAACGCTCTTAATTTTTTTGACAGACTTGTAATTTCGTTTCTATAGCAACCGTTCCTTACAGCGAGTAATCAAAATTTTCCAGTTGCCCCGTGGAGACTAACAATTTCCCGGGATAAAAAGTATCCTAAGCTATCTCCATTCCAAATTTTATATAAATCCATCCAGCCGTTATTGCATGAAAGCTCCCCAGACAAACAAACAAACAAACAGACAACGTTTCACTTTTATATATTGGTATGGACTAGCTGTGTCCCGAATCGGATAAAAGTGTCCAACCTACTCGTATGTGGTAAGGTAATTAATTTTATTGATTGACTTGTAACATTGTTGTTGTCAATAAAATTTCTGACTGTTAGGTATACAAAAATTTATCAACATTCGTTCTGCCTTCAGATAGTAGTTTTATTATTAGCTCTACATCAGTGTTTAAGTCAAATTCTACATTATCCACCCGTGAAAACCGCATTTTATTCCGTCTTGTATTTTTAACATGTTGTGACAGCACACAGACAGGCATCATTTTTACAGTGAAAACCATCTTTTTAAAATTTTGTGAAAATACAGACATATATAGGCAGACAAGATTTTTAATATGTTAAATTCTTGTTCAGTGGCTTATTTTAATTTAATTCCCCTAAATATTTTTTTTCTTTATTGTGCAGTTTTGTTTAAGTATTGTTTTATTATTTAAATAGACGTCTGGTAGTTTGAGATACGGAAAGTAGTAACTTTAATTTTAATTTTAAATTGGTTTATTTCCATCGCCACCTAAAAACATATTTTATTTTCGTCACAGATTATAGTACGTTGGTTTCGTCACGGTCGCGCTATAGTTCCCTTACTGCTTGTACACTGTACCGGGGTAACTCGTGTGGGTAGAACGTAATAAAGGCAAATGTCCTTGCGGAGATGACGTAAGAACAATATTATTTGGGTTTCCGCGGATCTGGGGTTTCGTTGAAGTGATCAAGCTCTTGTACTAACTCTGTTTTGTGGTGGTTGGGATAATTGATTTTCCGTCTTGCGATCACACGAGCTCGGTGATTAGGATTTCCAGAGGAATCGGACAGGTACTGCCCTACATTAACTGAATACCTAACTCTAATTAACTGTAAAACACAATTAAGATCGATAGAAGTGGATCAATCGATCTGTATTATTAGATATATTAGAATAGCTAACAATTATTGATCGAATTAAAAAAACGAGTTTTAAACACAGCTACATTCCCATCCCTCCTTCGCCGTCTCGCTTCATGTTCATCAAACACAAAGATAGCGAGACATACGCAGACTGTAGCGCGGATGAGAGTCACTGCTAACACGTGCACACAAACGCCACTCCGTTTGTGCCGTGACTTGTGCCTTAGTTACAACACAATAAATAAGGAAGATAAGGTACCAGCTCCTCGGACGTGGACTGCATCAATTAGGTGCGACGCACACAATTGGCCTTCTTTAGCTTTAGTTAGTCAGGAACTCATACGCGCTACAATCTGCGTATAGACATAAGGGACATCTATTATTATTTCGTATTTGATGCACATTTAACACGATGCTGATCGGAATATAGCTGTGTGGGTGTTTGCCTGTATTTAGAACAGATTCTGTTTACGTAATACAAAAGCGTGCCCCCCCTTCAACTAGATCTATGTCCACAGCTGAACTTATGCCTCCCCATCATAGGAAGGGTTTCACCATCATCACCACGCATGGCAAGCAGCTTAGTGATCGCAGTAAACATTAATACTTACACATTCACAAGAAAAGTATACTGGTGGCCATTTAGTTCCCTCAACTGAATTTCACAGCACACTCGGAATGAAAAGGGATGGATCTATTCTTAAGTCGGGCGCACAGACTAACTACTAACTCAAATGAAATCAGTGCAATTCCCACGAATTTAAGTTCAAGACTTCAAGTCCCTTTTTCACTGAACTTTAGAATCATAAAAGAAAGTTCCATGACGCTGCAGAACAACGATAAGTAAATCTCAAAAAATAATATTCAATTTTCCATTAAATCGTTCGACAAATGAATGACTGGCACTTTTGTTCACCCGTTCATTCATTTCATTCACTTAATCTACTTACTTTGTAAGCTTGAAAGTTGAAACGAATGAACGCGAAGTGAGTTGCAAGAAGCAAGTGTTTTTTTAATCTTTTATTTATTGTTATTATTTAGGTTTAATATTCATTTGGTTGTCATGACAAGTTTGCATTGTTTCTGTTAGCTGTGATACAAAATAACTGCAATGCTACTTGTACCCCCGTATTCACAAACGTTACTACGAGGTCTCATAGTACGCACGTGCGATGGTAGCCTAACGGTTCAATAGTGCAACTTAGAATCCAACGATACCGGCTTCGATCCTAGGCTCCACCAATGACTTTTCTAAGTTATGTACGGTTTTCCATCGCTCCGTGCTTCGGAGGGCACGTTAAGCTATCGGTCCCGGCTGTTATTGATTAATAGCAGTAGTTAAGTCATCTCAAAGGCCCTCGGGCGGCCTGACCAACTCTGACACCAGAGGCCAGCATTATCTCATACGAAAAACAAACAAACAAACAGTAAGTAAGAACGCACAGGGTCCCACAATCCCATTCATAAAGGATACTTGAGTGCCGAACAACACTGCGTTTCATAAAATATGGTCTGTGGTGCGTTTACTTGAAGGAGCGCTTTCGTAAAGTAGGATATCTAGCTACTTTAACCGACGCATAGGATCGGACTCATAGAAAAAGTCGATGTTTGGGCATTTTGCAAAGGGAACAATGGCTAACCTTGCTTTGTATTGTAGTTTTGTAACTCGCTCATTAATCAAGTGAAATGCAACCCAATCGATTATTGTGAACATAGGTTGCAATGGCGGTTATACGTATAAAATATATACAGCTTTTCATCCATGCAAAAGTTAAATTAACAAATTCAAAATAATACGTTAACATTTGCCAATTTAACATTGTACATCACAATAATTGGTAAGTGATTATGTCAATAGAATTACATTAAATTAAATGTCATATAAAATTAAATGAAATTTAACATTTGGTGCTGTCATACATAAAGATATTTATATTATTCATTGGATTTACTAAGGTAAAAAAAAACCCAATAGTATTATACAAAAATAGAAAATGAACAAAATAAAAATTTGTAGCTTGCTTCCGCCAAAACTGTAAGTCAGACAAATGATAAATGGTAAAATTAAAATATAACAAAAGAGTAAAACGTCACGATAAACAAACCCTACCCAAATTGAAGTATCGTAAAATATAAAAGAAATGAAAGACCCGTGGTTCTTCGGGTGATGTTGACTCGTCGAGTGCTGGACTGAGAGAAAGAGAGAAGAAATGAACGAAAATGCCTCGTGCAGAGGCGAAACACGTATCGTATTGATGTCAGACGTTTGGTATTTGGATAGAGGTATATGTTTTTTATTGTGTATATATATTATATGTATATAAATATATAAGTGTTTATTTCTACATATTTTTTATTTTGTTCATTTTAAATATGGATTACCGCAAAGTAGCGCCTGAATCTATCGAAAATTAAAAATTAGAACCAATTGATTTAGGATTTATATCCTAAAAGACCCTAAAAATTTGTTCTGCGCATTCAAGGTCAATGAGTCTAAACCCGTGCCGGCACCTACACAGTAGTCGCAGCGGAAGTTTGTGGCTCGGAAGTTGTCCGCAAGTCGGTTGCGCAAACTGCAATATTTCAGGGGCAATCCCAATGTTGAAGGTGAAGACAGCATTGTATACTGATGTATACATTGTATACGCATACGTTTTTCGCATATTCTATCTCGCTCTTACTTTATGCTGTTTTATCCTCACAGCAGTACCTGCGCAATCGTTCACAGAGCCTAACTTCACGTCCATAAAGATCCGCTGCGATTACTATACGCGTATTTATTTTTGAAGTTCACATGAACGATGTCGCGGGCAAAAGCTGTCAGGCCTACCAAATGATTTTAAAGACACAGCTTCCACCAACATGTTAAAACAAATTAAAACAAAACTACTTTCTCGAAACGCATATTATTCTGTAGCGGAATTTATGTAGGACATAACAATAAATATGAAATAACATAACGTATATTGTTAGAATATAATATGTTCTTTTATTTTTAATTTAGTTGTGTAAATATGTAATTGACTTGTAAATTTATTTTACCAATAAATAACTTTATCTGATATAACATTTAATCCCCTCCATGATGTTAAACAAGTAGGAAATTAACTGAACAATTAATTATCCCAAGCACATAATCTGAACAACATTGATCAGGCACACAAACTGTGCTTGAAAATGTAAAGTACATTCGAGAGGATTACGTACAAATCCCATAAAGATTGTCTTCAGGAAGCTGCCTTTTAAAGGGTATGGCGTAAGGTATAGGGGCTTTGAAATCACATGATGCGATTGACTATTAAAATGCCAAGAGCATGTGCATTTAGCTAGTGTAGATGAGTAGATGTAGTGTGGACGAGTCTCACAAGCTTTTAACTGACCTCACTTCTTAGTAACTCCAGTGAGGTCAACAGGAGTGCACCATTAAAGACAAACTCAGTGTTTTTTCCCCACAATTTTCAATGCAGAATTTGGCCGAGACTAAAATGCTCAGAAGAAAAGAATCCGTGAATATTGTGCGTATCTGGGCACGTTATTGTACTGAAAGGAAACTACACAAAGATTTCTCCAATAAAAGAAAAACAATGTTATTAATGATGAAGACAAACTCTCACATCTCCCTAATTAACGCCACGAGAGCTCACTCCGTAGGGTGTCGCGCCCAATTTTCGGCACTCACAGTACTCGGCGCTTACACCACACGTCGTCGACATTCTCTACATTTAGTAGACAATAATCCAATTTATCTGTCGAGTCGGGAACACTCGTAAATTCACTCCAAAACTTCGTTAAGTAACAGTCGAAAACTCGCTTTGACCTGATTATTGTTATTGAGGAGTCGGCCTACTTTTAGGCTCGTTTACATTTACAGGCAGTATATGTTGAACATACCCGCATGCGGGATGTTGACAAGTGTAACCGACGCGAGGTTTAAGTAGAGAAGTTTTTTTTTTGTAGAACAATACCAACCAACTAAACATAGTTCCGAAATACTCATATACTTTTTAATCTCTCTTCTCCAAGATATCTTCAGGAACGATTTGAATTTCTGCATTGCTTAAATCCCCCTCTCCTACGGTCATCAGAAAAATCTCCTCGTAAAGTTTCCTTTGCATAAAAGCTCTTACTATGATAAGTCTTTCACCGTACAAGCAGTACGACTGTGGAACTCTTTACCGGTTCCTGTAGGAAAAGCACAATCGTTGCAAAGCTGAAAACATAAGGTTAATTTTTACTTGTCATCATTGTAATTTTTAACATTTGGCTAAAACTCTCAACTATCTATACCTCATGTATATTATTTATGTACCTACCATAAAATATTTATTAGTTTATTATAATGTTTATTTATTTACTAGTATTTGCTATTTACATATTTATTAGTATTATCTTGCTATTAATATTTAGTTCAAATTCATTTTTGTTTTATTTGTTTGTAATCTTCTTTTCTTCATTTTTTGGGAATTATACTCAAACTTTGCACACCAACAACTGCCTCTATTATATAGTCATGTGTCTCAATATAGCCTACGGTTGCCTGGAAGAGATCGCTGCTTAGCGATAAGGCCGTCGATTTTATTACAATTTTAATAAAAAAAAATGTAACTATTTCATTTGGTGCAATAAAGTGTTATCTATCTATCTATAGTTCAATCTTCGTAGGTAGTAGGTATGTCTTAAGATTTGTCAATGATAACATTTATGTATTGCCACAGAACACTTAATAATACTACGGTATTGCTATACTATATAAGATAGGCAGGAATTTAATGCAAATTAAATATAATATTGGGTACGCTGCCTACTGGTAGAGGGCTAGAACACTTTCCTCTAGACGGACTCTGTCATGCAAGGAAAGCATTTTAAAAATTCGATCCAAGTGTGTTCAAACATTATTGTATTTCTGTTTAAAGGGAACTATAAAGTAGCTGTTTTTTATATTTTGAAACCTCAGGGCGATGCAGCGCAGAAGCGCAGTGCAGGAAGTGTGACTTTGCCATCCAAAAATTTTGGGGCCATACGACACAAACGTCTACTTTTAGAAATGATTAATGATGCACATTTCTCTATTACTAACTACCTACTATAGAATAACTGTTTCATATTCTAACTACTATACGAAACAGTTGGCAACCCATTTAGAGATTTTTATGCGCCAAATATGTACCAGTATTTTGGTCACGCGTAGCATCTACCAGGTACTCAGATAGATTCCTTCACATTAATGTTGCAAATCAGAGAAGTATAGCCACTGTCGTGAACAGGAAAATCAGAGCTTAAGCACAGTACATATATATATAGTCCGTAGGACTTAGGACTACATATGTACTGAGGCTTAAAGCCTCTTTTAATACACCAATACTTAAAATGCATAAAAACTGATTAGCGCCATCTATCTTTAGAATTGTGTGTGTGCGTGTGCGTGTGTGTGTGTGTGTGTGTGTGTGTGTGTGTGTATGTTACTCCTTCACGCTGAACGGATTTGGATGTTTTTTTTTACCAGGATAGCTTATATCTTGGATTAACACATAACAGTTCATCATCCATCATCATTATCTACACGTTTTATCTAGTCACTCAAGTCCGCATGCATGTGAATACGTACAACGACGATAAGTACGCAGAATGATCGACTGATGTAAATGAGCTTTATGGTTGTTTTGAAGGAAAATAAGTAATTGCGAAAAGTTTTAATTGACGTCTGAGGATTATAAAGTCCTAATTCGTAAGTAGGACGAGGTTAAGAAGAAGCTCTCAGAATCTTTTTTTTGTGAAAATGGAAACGAAATTACCTATGAGCAGATATGAAAATTAAACTGGCAAGATTTTTTTTACTCATAGTTATTAGGTAGTTGAGACCAGTGGTTAAACGCTGGCATTCTAACTTCCTAACAAATATTATACACGTGAATATTAGTGTGTATGTATGTACGTTTATAACCACTCAGCTCCGTAACCACTGAATGGATTTTGCAGGCAAACAAGCATGACATACACTTTGTCCCAGAAAAAAATACCACACGAGCAATAGGGCGGGCGCAGATAGTATAAGATAAAAAAAACGGTTAGCTGATCAAGTAAAGTATAACAAGTAGAAATTGATTTAACTGTAGTCAAATATTTTCGTCTTTTTATACTTGACCCACCAAGCTTTACTCGATTACCCCAAGACGAGAAACTGAATGATAGATTTATAGACCGGTACACACAAACAAATGCATTACTGTAGTACTTATATGATTTAAAATAAAACAAAGATTAATATTATACGCTTTAGCTTCACTTGTATGTTTGTAACCGACTCCTTTGGACGCTATTTTGACCCACTTTAAACGGTCAGATTTCATTCAAATTTTGCACACCTAAGTAGAAAATATATAATAGTTTAAAAAAACTAAAAAACACGCTTTATATAGAAAACCAAACTAAAAAATAGAAAATAAAATTTAATATTTTTTTTTGAGTTATTTAGTTTGAATTTAAAAAAAAGCGTTGTGTGCGTTTTAAGATATTTTCGAAATGATAATCCTTATTCTCATATCTGTCAATTAAATATTTATAAATATGCCACGTTTTTTTTGAAATGCAAGCACTATTCTTAATTCAAAATTATTATAATTTTTTTTTTAGTTTGGTTTTCTATATAAAGCGTATTTTTTAGTTTTTTCAAACTATTATTTTTAAAATATATTGCAATACGTATAGGATTACAATAAAATACCTATTACAATCATCATCATTATCAGCCTATATTCGTCCACTGCTGAACGTAGGCCTCTCCTACTGAACGCGACTGAACCCGATATTCGGCTCTTCTCATCCAGTTCCTGCCAGCCATGTTTCGCCAGCCAGCGGATTTTGTCCTTCAGAGAAACTCCGAGCATGGCTCTTTCCATAGCCCGCTGAGCGACCTTGAACTTATGGACCAGTCTCACCGTGCGGGTCCACGTTTCGGCTCCGTAGGTCATGACTGGTAGGACGCACGCATTAAAGACCTTCGTCTTGAGGCACTGTGACGAGAAGACTTGACGAATACAATATTTGACCGGTTACAATAATGTAGGATTATTAAAAAACACCGATTAATATTAAAAAAAAAACAAACAAGGCATAATCGAATCGACAGTGCTAAAAAACCCGACTGTGAACAAAATGAAATGACATGAGGCAAAAATTTAACTGAGAATGGTTTCTAACCAACTTTAAATCGTTATAGATCCTAAATGGTATTTCGAAATGAAAAATGATAATAGAATAAAGATGTTTTTCAAATACCTATTCAATAATACCCCACTTCGTCAACTTTCATTTTTTTCTTTTACACAATATGGCGTCTGGTTGTTGCCATATTGAATTTTGATTACTGTCAAGTCTTTAGCCTTCCCTTCTTCTTCTTCTTCACTAGCAAGATTAAGACAAATCGACTAACGTAAGAATCAACAAGAATCGACAAACAAACATCAAAATTGGTCCACGCGTATGGTCTATTGGTGCCACTAACGAACAGACATACATACTACATAGGCTGATAAACACAATACCCTTCGCTCAGTGGGGTAAAAACGATTGCAATAGATGTAGGATTACAATAAAATACCGATTACAATACTAAGTAAGTAGATTACCTACAGTACAAAAGTTATAGAGCTTTCCGCGATTTCCGCCGTTCGTATTAGCAAACTTTGAAACTTCCACACATTATAGTAGTATTAAGGTGTCACCGCGTATTATATCGAGGTGGTTCCGGTAGTTAAGTGATTTCGGGAGTAACGCGGGTAGTTACCGAAACTGTTAAGTGATAAGTGAATTTACTAGTAACGGGGATAATATCGCTAGTCATTAGCGGATTTTGACTTTGTCTTTATTAATGTTGAAAGCTATGGTTGGTAATTAATCAAGTTTGATTGGATAAAGTAGGATTGGTAATCAAAATCGTTTTATTATAAATACTTTAAAATCATTATTCGATATTATTTTCACTCAGCTCTCTCCCAGGGCTCAATTATCGAAATCATTCGTAACGGCATTTATTAGACCTTAGACATCGTTCGTAAAGTACCACTTATTGTGACAATCGAGATTCTTTGCGTCAATTGGCCGTCTGGAGGTGGCTCTCAAAGTTTTAAGCATTTTTATTTATTTATAATCTGTTATTAAAAGCTTGTATTTAACTTGCAATGTTTGTATGTATGTTAGTTTGTTTGTGTCAAATCTTGCAAGCTGAATTAGAAACACTAATACTAGTGATGTGAGGGTCAAAAGGGTTACGAACGTTCGGATTTCGGATAAATCCTTTTTAAAAGCTTTTATTTAATTTGCAATGTTTGTATGTACGAGTATGTATGTTTGTTTAGGTCAAGCTGAATTAGAACCACTTCCTCTTACCTTACGGAGTTGAATTTTTAAGTGTTGGTTTAGTTCCGGTGACAATGCATTTTTATGGTAAGCGTGACCTGAATCGACATCCAGGATTAGCTCCAGATAAAGGAACTCTTCAACGGTCAACAGCACAGACACGAAAATTTGCGTACGCATTTTATTATGATAGCCGGTTTTGTTTTACGATAACATGGTTGTTGCACTCAGAGTTGGGTCCTGACTAGGGAACTCCTCAACCGTCAACAGCTCAGCTACTGCATAAAAGCTTATTTTTTTATGTTTTTTAAATAACTTAAGTATAACAAGAACGGCGTACATACTGACAAAGCGTTTGATTCGGGTGCTCGATTAAAAAGAAAGAAAAACGACGTGGGATCGTCTTCATCTCGCCGCTTAGTTCAGCGAGTAAATCAGGGGCTCAATCAAGGAAATCACTCGTAACATTATCGATTAGAGGCACTCATCGTAAAGAAGGACCACTTACTGACAATCGACTCGTTCGGACGGACGGCTGTTGTGACAATTGGACGTCCGGAGGCGGTTGTCAAAGTTTTTTTTTCAATGTCTCTGGTTTTGTGAATTAGCCAGTGTCTATGAAATCGAAATTTTTCATGCTTCAATAACTTGATAGTGCTCATTGGCATAATGCCGGGTTACAGTAACATGGTGAACCTTACTCTTCTACTTCTTCGCGTCGATGTCTCATAGGTTATGTAAGCCCTGAGATGTGCAGTTTTAATCAGCTAGACAACACTGTCAGGGATGCACTAACGTTTTTTGAATCATTAAGATTGATTTAGAAAGACATTTTGGTTTGCTCTTCTCTAACAATACCTTGCACTTCGTGAAGCTTAAAATCAGTAACGGTTTTTTTTATTGTCTGCAGTCATCTCTCTCTCATTCTCCCATGACGATGATAGTGACAGAGATTATAATGAGTCACAGATACTGCATACATTTTATAACCAGACTTCAGAAGTTTGAGCACCACTCCCGAGGGGCATAAAACGGCATGTAAGCACGCTGATTGGCTGGAATCGACGATCGTGTCAACTAATTGACGAGGTTTGACAACTACGGCTGTTAAGATAAGACGAGGTCAGAATTGTACACAACTTTAGATGTAGGCAGAGAGCGAGAGATGAATAGATAACTGTTTTGAGAATATTTTGATGTGAGGCTTAGGTATTTTCTCACGGTTTTTGTGTTGTGCCACGAAATTTAAGAGTTTGTCTGGGAATATAGGAGATACGGCACGCTATAATATCACGTAAACAAAAACAGGACACGATACAACTGCAGGCAAACACACACAGCTACAATTGCACTGTTGTGCTTCATGTGAATCAACAACAAAGATAGAGAGACACGCAGACTGTAGCGCGAATGAGACAACAATCATAATTGCCACTGCCAGCACGTGCTAAACAAATCCGCTCCGATTATGGAATTATGTGCGTTGCACCTAATTCATTCGGTCTACACCCGAGGCAGCATCTTATCTCCCCAGTTTTAATGAGACCTATGTCTGAGAAAGACATAGTTCACGTTAAAACTATGTCTTACCATACTTACCTCGGGTTTCTGAAACGTTTGTTAACTTTGACTACAGATTAAATCTATTGCTGTCTTTGTCATTTGTTTAATGCCAGACAAAGGCAGCATTAGAATTAATCTGTTGTCAAAGATAACAAACGTTTCAGAAACCCGAGGTTAGCCCTGTGATGACCAATCAGTTGTGTGAATATATAGAACAATGATTAAGGGCAACCATGGCGTTTACCATCAAGTAAAATACCTGCATGTTTCATCACTTAAATTTACATCAATATAAGTACTACCCACTCAATCTCAACATTTACCTAAACTAAAGCAACAATATACTTTTAACATCGGAAACCATATTATTAATCACCTCGTTTGCTACATAATTGTTGTAATTAATATTAAATAGTTTACGAGGTATTAAGTACCGCGGTGCGTAGGAGGGGCCAACGAACTTGGACATGCGATGAAAAGAGGGGATAGAGATTCAAGAAAAAGCAATTGTAGTGGGGAAAGATGTATTGAAGGAACTTCTTAAAGGATCATGCAGGTATACAATTTAAGTATTTTTATGATGGATTAGGCAATCGTTTGACCACGATCTCAAGTGAGGGAGAACGTGTCCGAAGGTGTAGCACGCTTGCCTAGTAGATACCTAGATTTAAACACACCTGGGATGTATTTTACAGGAAACTCTGTCGAGGACAAAGCGTTCCATTCCTTTGCAGTTCTTATAATAAACATAGCACACGGCTCCGAACTAAAGATTTTTAATTTAGTTGTATGTGTGAATTTGCAAGTGCTCCGTGCTTCGGAGTGCACTAATCCGTCGGTATGTTTCTAACAATTATTGATAGCAGTCGTTAAGCCACGGCAGAGGCCTTTAGGAGGCCTGACAAGACACAAGGGCTCCAAGTCTGTTAACTATTGAACCGCGATAACGCAAGTCGATTGCATGAAAATCGCTGATTTTGACAGTTTTCGTAGTCTGCTCGCTATTTACGCTTGATCGTGGGCCGATAGCTGCTATCGGTAGATTTTGACTAGAAAACCACAATAAGATGTTTTGACGCTGATTCTTGATTGAAAGCTATTATTGATCATATTGCAGTGGAAAAACTTAAGCCATTTTCGGAAGTAGCACATCCGTGCTACTGCGCTGCTTTTGCTATAACACTGCGATAGTGTACTTGATTTAGCATACTACCAAATTTTACACTATAGTCAATCAAACCGCAAAGGTATCGCAGTGGCAAAGCTTTTTAGTCAATAGCTTACAGACTTGGGGCCCAGAGGTCGATACTATATCATTCGATATATATATATACAAAAGTGATGGAACAGATCTCAACAATAAGTTGGCGCATTGTAATTTGACAAACACAAAAACATGTACAGTTAGTTTAAAATAATTAAAGCTTGATAAAAGTCTAATGTTATCTGTCCATCTAATAAACTTCTTGCCATCAGTACCTATCAAACAGATCAAGAAAAACATTAATTAATAATTTATAAGCTAAAATAGACATGGTCGTAAATAAATAAAAAATGAAATTCATGGATACATCCAATTTATAAAAAACAATGAAATCTGATACGTGGAATTCGGATCCTTATCGAAATAATGATGTAATATAATATCGATAATTTGGAATCGATTATGATTTTTCGATAGCCAGATATTGATAGATAAACTCATAATAAATATTTATAAGTTTTAATGTTAAGTAATAAGGTAGTTCAAGTAATATTTATTGTAACGGTCAATTGTGTTTTTTTTTTAAAGTTAAAACTAAAGTTTGAAGCCTTTGTCTGTCTGTCTGTGTATATTGATTATGAACCGATTTCAGTGAAGTTTTTATTTATTTCAAAGCTGGACTTCATTGTCCATCATTGTCCACGCGGGTAAAACTGTGGGTCGCAGCTGAAATGATAGTTGAAATAAATCGGTGCAGCCATTTCTGTGATTCATTTCTGATAATTATTTGAACTGATCTCGGACTAGGTATTGCATCTAGGTAACTCACCGTTTCAGGTATTGCACCTGAAACTGTGAGTTACCCTGATCAATTGGACAGTTTCGGTGCACTCTTCGTATCCACGTATATTATACGGGAATGATGAAAAGCAAACGAAGACCTGAAACGAAATCCTCGAAATTGAGTTTTGAACACTACGAGAGGGTTAGGTTATATCGCCAATGCAATATGCAGCATATACAATTTATTCATCCAAGACTACACAATAAAGTTTTTTTTTAATTCTTTCTACTAAATATAAACAAATTATCAGTTATTAAAATCCCTATTTGTTATTTATTTTAATTCGGATCAAAACCAAAGAATTAACACCTCACCTTCCTAATTCCTTTTAAATAATTCATTTGACAAGCGAAAAAAGAGACAGAATATTTTTTTATCGCATAATTTTTCCTCGTCCCCTGTTTTTTCATTTTCCTCGTATTGTATTTTTCCCGGTTTTTCCATTTTTTCCCGTGAATAGATTTTTAATTGTTTTACTGGCACCGGGACGAGTGTGGCGTCCCATTCAATTTGAATGTCAAATTCGTTGTGTAAATTAAAAAAAAAAGTTTCGAGACTTGAGTGGCTTGGAGTGACGGATTGCGTTAGCATGATTATTTAAATTACATTTTTGTCACTGCTGGGCTGAAGCTCAGCTCTTTTTTCCATAAGAGAAATAAATAAAAAAATGGTGGAGGGAATAAATAGAGAATGGATCATATGTGTTGTAATGTAATCCATCACTTTTTTTCTTTTTTTATTATGAATTTTGTCTTACAATTCTGAATTTAATCATCACTAACGATCTTGTCAACTATCAAACAGTAAATAACCACTACACTGATGTACGTAAATATTTACATTTCAATTATGGTCAACAACTACTGTAAGAACCCTGGATTCAAATATAAAATACCTTACGAATTTTCATAAAAACATGGCACCAATAGCCTTAAAATTTGACAAAATAACTATTCCTTTTTAACTAAATTCTATTTATTTTAAAATCGTTTTTGTCGCTGATTCATACTTACCAGACAACCTATATAATATATCTCCCAATAAATGCAACAGCCCAAGCTCAAACCTCAAAGCAAAGGGTAGGAAGACAGCAGTTATTTGAATTCGTAATAATTTTATTGGACTTGATTATAGATTGTTTTTAAAACTAATTATTTAGTTATTGAATGAATTGTGTGAAAATTGGTATTATAATAATGATTATATCCGTTAATAATTTTTAAATTGTGAACAATATAGTTAAACTTGTAATGATAAATTATATTTAATCCCTGATAAGTGAGACTTAATTAAATAAATAATCAGTTAATTAATATATTATTTACTTTATTTTGCATGTACATAAATATATACATATAAAAATACATATGGATGTAAGTTTGCCTATTTTGATATATATTTTATCTCCCGGTTTGAATTAGTAATAAAGATTTATTTTATTTTTATTATTTTTCTAAATTCGACGCGTTGCGCGCTATCTCATAAGCGTTAACTGTTGTTTAAGGGTCTCAAGATACAGGCTTGGCCGAGTTTGGGACACGCTGCTTATTCTTTTGCCTATGAAAACTACTTATTGTATAATCATATTTTGTTCATTTATGTATTAATTCCTGTGTTTATAAAGTAAATATATTTATAATTTCTCTTCTATATTGAATCGAGTCATACCGATATCCAATAGGTTGTCCCACCACTATCCGACGGCTCCACTAGAGACCGCTTCCACTATGCTAATCAGCTGATTTGCATTTTACAAATCTGTTGGTACCCAATTATTGTTATTGTCTATTAATTAAACTAACCACTTGTGGGGTCTCAAGGGTTATTTAATTAGAATCTGTAATTAATGTTTATCTCGTTAAGAAAATTGTTTATTCAATAGTTAAGTACAAAATGTAAGGAAAAGGTGGATCATAGTCATAAAGCATTTTTTTTAAACAACTGTCTGTCGCGATTATCTGGTTAATCACCCGATGGTAAGTGTCACAAATAGGCATCGAGACAAATTCACGCATTAGGCAAATGTTCGGTCAATTACTAAGTGTTCTGCAATAAGGCTCTCTTCACTGAATTAGTCACCACTAATATATAAAAGTAAAAAGGTGTTTGTTTGTTTGGGATCGGCATATCTTGAGTGCTTCACTCTCTATTTGGCGGTTTGGAATCTGTCTGTTTACCGGACTGGGCGTCGCAAAGAAGGATGTGTTTATCAGCCTATTTATGCATGTCTGTTTATATCTTTCATGCTTTAGAGACCAACCGCGTGGGCCAGTTTTGATGATTCTTACGTCAATTGATTTATTTTAAACACTCTTGGCTACACACTACAGAGAAGAACAAAATACTTTTTATCTAGAAAAAAGTCCACACGGGTAGAGCAGCGGGCGGAGCTTGTTGTTACAAAACAAAAATAAAGGCACATTTCTTACCTCGACGCCATCCATTAATTTTAACTAAAAGCATTGCATTCTTCGCCACTAAAGATACAAAGATACACTCAGATACGGCCAGATACTCAGATACGTTAAGATACGGTTAATTCACTTATTCATATCTATACAATAACTTACGGTATCGCATCTTAGTTAGGGTGACCATACGTTAAAAACATTTTCAAAGAGTTAGCGATTGAATTCGGATATCAAACAACAAGACGGAAACGGCGTCCGTATAAGGTTGACATTCCTCCAATATGAATGAACAAAACGATTCGCACCCATATTTCTGATTCAAGAAGCGAAGGATTGGGCTACCAGTTAAGGGTCTTTTATCTATACATATAATAAAGCAGTAACTAACAAAATGTCTGTACAATGAAGATAATTTAAAAAAAAGTGTAGGGTATTTAAAACATAACATTAAAACAATGGTGTCTGTCTGTCTGGTTCTCTGTTTTTATGTTCGCGCATCACGTAAAAACTACTAAAACGATTGCAATGCAGTTTTAACTGCTGGATAGCTTAGGGAAACTTATGTACTTGGTATCTCAATCCGTTGAGTAAAAGTCGAGCAATCGATGAAAAACCATTTGACGTCCGAACGAAATTTGATGATTTGATGATCTTTTGGTTCTGGAATAACGCATAGTCCTTACATTATATTACAAAGTATTAAAAAAAAAAAAGTGGAGTCCCAGTCCAGTGAAATTGTACAATTAGCAGTGACTATTCGATAATTTGAGTTGAAACTATGTCCAGCTTTTAAGTCCAACTTTTAGTTACTTTTAAATATTCGACGTGGTCACCCGAGCCTTAGTGGACAATGAAAGTCTTATCTATCGGTTTAACCGACTGTTTCCGATTTAATCTCCCGGTTTAACCATTAGAGATAAGGGACAAGAGATTCGCATTGCGCTTTCTGGTATTTAATGGGCTGTTTAAAATGCTTAAAGTGTTCGCTGTTTAAAGTTTATTTTACAGTATAGGTAGGTAGATAACTGTAAACTGGAAGTACATATTTCTATTGTTTTGTCGATGGGAATTAATTGGAGTTTCATTACACATTAATTTCTAGTAGCATTTCTTTGTGGTGTATTACTTTACTGGCTTGTTTTTAGTTGAATGGCTAATGAATGTCGTTTCAAGGAAAAAAATGGATAGCGTTGTAGTTGTCACGGTGGCTTAACCAGTAGCAGATAATGCGGGTTCAAGTCCCGCCAGTGATTCAAATTTTGAGTTTAGAAAATCTATAAACAATTTTCCAACCGCTGATCATTCGTTGGAGTTGTTTAATCACCAGTCAAATGACGTTAACATTAGTAAAAAAAAACAAAAGAAACTTCATTCAAAAGGAGGAGGTTCCAAATTCGACAACTATTTTTTGTGTTATGGGCGTTACTATTAGTACGCCTTTAACACATTTTTATTTAGATATTTCCTTTTCAAAACAAATAAAATTATAGGTAAACAATCCTTTTTTATCATACTTCTATGTAAGTGTACAAAAAAACGTATTTCCGTTAAATGTTATGAGAAATATATGAAAAGGTTATGAGAATATCCTGAAATTGTCATATATTTACTATGTACTTTACGAATGTATATGGATATGTCACTATAGTTATTTAATTTAAAAAACACAAGATGATGTTACGGGCGTTACATGAATTTGTTACGGACGTGACGAGTACGAATTTAAAGAAGTTTGTATATCTGTTTAGTTTTAATTGAAAGATTACAAACTATAAATGAACTTTAACTATACGAATTACAAATTGTCATGAAAATAACACCAATTACTCTTGTCCTTTTTCAAACACATCTACATTTTTGCTCAAATTCGTAATATGTGCCTTTTGATTTTAACAATGGGTTAGGCAACTTGCAAATAATGTCCTCAAAGGGCGGATCTGAAAAGTCATTTTCATTGGTGACAGACATCGTGGCGCTATCTCCTATCATTTTTAGGAACATAATTTGTACGAACCCTCCATATTTAATCATACAAGTAGGTTAAATATGGAGGGTCACACCTTTGTGAACGCCAAGTAAACACTCTTGTTGTTATGATATTTTTGTCTTGTTGTCTTGTTTTTTTTCTATCTATAATGTGCAGTTCATGTTGACTGAGAAATTAAACTACTTAGTTGTTTACTACAAATGTAGAATGTACTAGAAATTAAACTACTTAGCTGTTTACTACAAATGTAGAATGTACTAGAAATTAAACTACTTAGTTGTTTACTACAAATGTAGAATGTACTAGAAATTAAACTACTTAGTTGTTTACTACAAATGTAGAATGTACTAGAAATTAAACTACTTAGCTGTTTACTACAAATGTAGAATGTACTAGAAATTAAACTACTTAGTTGTTTACTACAAATGTAGAATGTACTAGAAATTAAACTACTTAGTTGTTTACTACAAATGTAGAATGTACTAGAAATCGCCTACGCATTTATAGAAAGGAAATAATTGTACAAATTATCATTATTTTATCTTCGCTTGAATTGTACGGTCAAAAGTAAGACCAATAAAATTAACTTCAAATTTAATTTCTGGTTTATTTTATTAAAATCTCGGATCCGTCCAATTTGTCTAGGTAGGTTTTGTTATTTCGAAAATAAGTTATCAAATAAACATAATCATAAAAAAGATGGGTACCTATAAATTGTAGTTGTACCATAGGTATTCGAATTCTAGTTAAGCTGGGTACACAATAGATAGCAAGTCTCACGCGAGCCTCGACTGCCAGGATTTATTACAATTGTACTGTACAGTCGAATTCAAAAGTATTTATTAATATACTGAAACTCGGAAATTATTTTGACTATAATTTAGAGAATGTTTTGAATATAAAATAAGCGTACCGTTATAATTGTTTAAAATTAAGAACAAATTCCAGATTTCAGGACTAAACATAAATTATGTTTCCAGGTTGAATGATTCAAGGTTCTAAATCAAACTGTTTTCCAGATAGAGTTGTAACAAAATTCGAAAAAAGCTGACTTTGAACTCTTTGAAGGGCGTTATTGTCGTTGTTTATTAAAATATTTTACTATATAATATTTTAAGTAAGTGAATTTACTTTGGGTTCCGTTTAGTCTCTTGGGATACGAAACCCTAAAAATGGCGTATGAACATTGAAATACAATAAAAAAAATCGAAGCTGAGGGTGTATGCTTGAAAGTAATCGCTAGTAGCCACTGCAGCCGACTGTACCCTATTGTAAAGGCCTGGGGGTGAAAGAAATCAGGCCCGGTATTGTCGGTGTGTGATCAGTGGAATTTAATCTAGTTCGGACGTGTGAACCCCAGTTTATTATGGTGGGGTCCTTATGATGTGTGCTATTCAACGGTACGCTGGATGACTTCAGATATCACTTGATAGTAGAGTATGCTTCACTAATATATAAAAATAAACGAATAAAGTTTGTTTGTTTATGTGGTTATGACGCCAAAAAGCAGGACCAGTTTCGTTGCAGCCCGTTGCGCACACATTCTTTGGTTTCCCGGGATGAAAGTAACCTATGTTAATCTTTGCAGTGTATTCTATCCGTGTGTAACATTTCATCAAATTCGGATTAGAAACTTGGACATGAAAACCACTACAACAAACAAGACACATGTACATGTACCTCAATTGTCAAAGTCGGACCAATAGGCTATGGTGGAACATCCACATACCCACATACATAGACTGTTAAACTCATTATCCTTCCGTACTCTGGTAAAAACAACGTTTCACTTTTATAATGTCGTAGGTATCTATCTATTTATCTTCTATCTATATTTATATTAAAGCAGTAAGTACCAAAAAATCTGTACAATAAAGATAATAAAATAAAATGATTTAGTGTGCTTAAAATAGGTAATTAAATATATTTTTTAATGGTGTCTGTTTGTTTGTTTGTCCGCGCATCACATAAAAACCACTGGACTGATTGCGATGCGCTTTTTCACTGTTGGATAAATTAGGGTTTTAATTAAAAACGGTGTACTTGGTATCTCAATCCGATGTGTACAAGCTGAGCAATCGATAGAAAGCTTTTTGACGGCTGAAGAAATTTCGATAAAATGTTGGTGTATTGGTATTTTAGGTGCTGGAATAACACAAAGAGAATATACACATCTAGTAGATGTAATAAAACAGAAATCTTTTATTAAATATGACGTTTATTCCAGTCGCGCGTCTTCAGCAATCACACCTCTTCATACGAAATTGGTTCACTTATTCCTCGAGGGAAGAGCGTGTAAAAGTGGGCCCTCACAACAAAAGCCAGATCCATAATAAACACACGGCACTGACAATCGACGAGCGTAATGTAAAGCGTTTTGGCAGTCAGGGGCACGCGAGTATTGTGTTATTACATTGTTGTGACACATGGTTGAATAGAACGGCGAAAATGAAGTTACTACATGATTTGAGTTTCTCAAATTGTCTAGCTACTTATTGTTCCTAGCTGAAAACAGGTATAAATCACATTACAAAAAAAAACTGATTTTTACTAAACAAAGGTTACTTCTTAAAAAGGTACTTTTTGTAGTTAAATCGATATCGCTAAGGCGACCTCTTACTATATTGCCCAGCATTAGGACAAGTTAAATAAAAAGTGACAAGGAGATCGATCACCTAACACTGAAGGCAACTTGCTCAAAAATATTGCACTGAGGCCCAGTTTCTTTTTTATCAAATTGAATTCAAAACCTCGCGTTTTACTCAATTTACATTCAAAAACATCAGATGTTCAATTTAGACTTGCTTTCAAATACGTCTCCTGAATTTCAAACTAAACAAACGCTTAAAGACAAACTTATTGCTTATAATGTTATATTTCTCTCTCACACATTTAAATATTTCATTTCCATATTGAACAAAAATACTTCAAACTCCGAAATTGGCACAATATAATAACCGTATATCACGCGCCAATAAGAGGAGCGAGGGGACAAACGGAACACACTTGATAAATAGCCGTGTTACAACAATATAGAGTTACAAATTCGAACTTTTGTCGCCGTATTAGGACCGGAAGTAGCTTCAATAGAACGCCCGTATTTTCACCTTTTAGTTCGATATATTGAGGTTACATACGATTCCTATTGTGTCGGATGAGGACCAGATAACATAATATGACCCAGTTATAAGCCAGTACCAGTAATGACTAAGGATGACCAGTAACAAGTGAATAGGTTACTTTAAGCTAGCGTGCACCGTCAGTCGTCTACCGCATCGCCGCTTAACAACCGGTGGTATAAATGTCAGCGCAAGCCCATTAAATACAAGAAAGTCACCAAAGTAATAGAAAAAAAAAACTTTTTAAAAATATATAAGGCACTCAGAATGATAGATAGATAGATAGATAGATAAATTCTTTATTGCACACACCACAAACAAAATCAACAAAAAATAAAGGAAAAATAGCAGAAGAAGTGTACAATGGGCGGCCTTATCGCTAAAAGCGATCTCTAATGATATAAGGATTCTAACGATACCGCATGCATACAAATCTGTTCAGGCATTTAAAAGTTATGGTGGAATAGAGAAACTGTTCTGAACGCCGAGCCTGCCCGCGACAGCATGAACACCGAGAACAAGAAAAGTGAAGCCATGCCCCTTTTAACTGCGGCGTGTATACCGCACTAGTTGTAAGACCGTAAAAATGTATATATAGAGAATAAGTTTGATAAATATATGTAGTCGAACTGAAGTAGTCACAATTAGATACAGACACCGTCCTCGCCGGATGCGAGGTCGAAGGTCCCGTAATTAATGTCGACTTTATTCGCCTTCGAGTTTCTTGCCGATTCTTCTCGAAGGTGTATTCCGAATCGGTGGTCAGAAATGCAATTCATTTAAAGGGCTCCAGCCATTTCATGAGGGCCCCCTCGATCACTACCTAACAGTAGAGATCGAGGGGTGTTTAGTTCGATACTCCCCAAGTAATCAATGGCAACTGTCCAAGCCGAGGTTCGTACCCCTTGGGTGCCCTTGAGCAAGTGGCTTAACTTTGGCGTGCGCCTCCTGCGTCACGCATTGCGGCGGAGCGCTTTTGCGCCCGCCCCACCGTCTGGTGACGCAGTAGAGGTCAGTTATACACCAACAGCACATATCCTTTCCAAAAAAAATAATAAAAAAATAAAAAATAAAATGAAGTAGTCAAAGTGATTGGATCCGACAATTCAGTCTACGGAACTTGAACAAGCAACAGTGTTTAATTGAACTACAGTCCACATCGAACCAGGAACCTGAACTACTAGGAGCTAGGAACCGAACTCTCCAGTACATCGTGTAGACCTTGCGAACCATCGCCTACAGAAACTCAGGGTACGAACGAAGTCGCCACGAAATACTGAAATTATTTGGAATAGATCTCTGGGCTATTTTACATCTTGCATGTTGGACCAGAGTGAATTCTTTAGAAAAAAAACTGAGGAGCCTACACCTACACCCCTGTCAAAATATATGTGCACCTCATGGGAAAGAGTTGCTGTCCCAGCTAGGGAAACTGAAATGAAGTGGCGCAGGATACATACTTTTGGAAGGATACGGGGAGACTTTTGCCATGCAGTGATGGTTAGAAAAAACAAACGCAATAAGGTCATAGGAATGTAGCGTGTGTGATTTCATTCTGGTATAAGGTGCGTCCAGTTTTACATCTATCCAAAACATAATACCTAACCCAACGGCAATCTGCTTTGTCTTAAATAATATGTCAATTTGCACTACAATCTACATCTGGCCATCTAATTTGAAATCGGTAAAATTTCCGACAGAGTATGAACAGTCTTTTTATACGGTTTGCTAAAATTCGCCTGACGTCCTGAGGTGTTGACTCACGAAGTTTGCTCAGTGTTAGTAGGAACGGGTGATAAATCAAAATGTTTGTTTTGCCTAAAATGCAAACCGGTTTATGTTTACTCTTTCGTGCTTGTCAACTTGCGGTAGTGATTTAAGATGGAGGCGATGATAAAATGACTTGAACTGAGTTTGACACTCTTGTAACCACCGTCGCCGCTATGAGTATTTATTTTATGTTTTGAGGCTTCAGAATAAAGCTATTTATGGAATATCATTGTAATTTTTAAACATAACACAGTACTATATACTGCATCATGATGATGATTTCATGTGTCTCTTTTCAGCACAGTTTTTTTTATTAATTGCTTTTCATTCGTATTTATTTATTATAGAAATTACTTTTAAGTAAATGTTGAATGTTTTTAATCTTTCTTCCATTTAGGTAGCGATCTGAGGCATAAAACTTAACACAACTTTCAATTTTAGTTTGGTCGATAAAACCTATCACATCTTCAGTTTGCGATATGTAGATTACAGATATTTGTTTTAGATGCAAGCGTCTTCAATGGAAAACTACGTTCAAGAAGACGTGTCTCTCATGTCATGCATTTATAAAACTAATTTTAGCATTCAGTCTGCATTGAGATGCAAAACTCACTCTCCGATCCTGTATTATTCATGTTTTGCTGCATTATGTACGTAAAACATAGTAACTTTACATAACAAAACATAATGAAGAGCTTTGCATATAACTTTACAAAACGCAATAGCTTTCATTCACACCCTGCTCAGCAATAAGTCACATTTCAGCCCATTAAACGCATTTCAGATTAAAATATACGGCAATAAATTACCGTATAAATCGTCAACAATCGATACCTAATAAGCACAATAAGTTCTCGAATTAAATACGCATTTCTCGCCTATGACGTATAACTGTACCAATTCGTCCATTACGTCCAGACCTTAAATTTATCAACATTCGTGAAAGATGACGGCTCAATACAGAATGGTCGTTTTTATTCTGTGATATACGGAGGGTATTTTATTTAATATTGGAATATTGATTTATGAGTTTTAGTAGTGTCCTACATTGGCCCGTTCTCCCCTAAATTATGATAAGGTATAATATGATCTGTATGTATGTAGCAATTTTTATTAGGATTCCGAAGTCATGGAACATTTAAGTTTCATCCGTTATTGTCCATCCGTCCGTCTGTATGTTGCAACCAATATAGCCATTTTATCTCTATAGTGAGTTTTTTTTTGTTTTTGTAGTTCAAGATTTAGGGTTACAATAAGAATAATCTTTATTGGTATGAACTTCATAATTGATATGTTAGATATAATTTGTATTATTATTTATCTATCTATCTATCTATACATATAATAAAGTGGTAGTTGATAAAATGTCTGTACGAAGACGATAATAAAAATAAAATAAACAGTTCAAAAATTAAAGCTGACTACGGTCACAGAACATAGTAAACACAGTACTTATATAGTTCCGTAGAACTATATATGTACTTTGCTACGGCTTTAGTGGACTAAAAAATTATATTTAATCGTTTTTATTTTGAGCACATGGCCCTTCCTTTGCTTCTCCGTAGTCGGGTTAAAAATAGCTGACACTCTTGCGATGAAGAGGAATCGAATGATACCTCGCTTGTCAAAATTGGACCAATAGGTGCGACGCTATGTTGGAACATCTATAATAACATGAAACATTGACTGTTAAACACATATTCCTTTCCTTGCTTCACTGTAGTCGGGTAAATATTGGCCTAGAGAACTTAAAAATAAGATGCGGGTTATTAATCGTGTCTATTTAAAAACCCGTTGTCTGTTTGCGCATCACGTAAAATACTGAACCGATTGCAATGTGGTTTTACTGTTGGATAGCTTAGGGTTTGTCTTAAAAACTGGTACATGGTATCATAACCCGATGATTACAAGCTGAGCATCGGTAAAAAATATTTGATGCCTGAATAATTTGGTATTTTGTACTTTATAGGTGGCTGGAATAACACATCGGTTACTTTTAATCCAGAAAAATGACTACGCGGCCAAAGCCGCGGGTACAGCTAGTGCGATAAAAAAAACTTATACCATCACAAGCCTATAATATGTAGGTATTAAACCTCATTATGCGTGACGGAAAACGCACTTGACTGGTTTTTTAAGAGCATGTTTCTGCAAAACACCTTTTCCTTCTTCTTTGATCTTGATAAGGTTCAAATATAACAACGTACCTGTAACAATAACAAAATATGAGCAATAATAATTTACTAAACCTCACAGGTAGAGTAACGAACAAATATAACATATACTGTTCTAACCTCACAGGTAGAGTAACGAACAAATATAACATATACTGTTCTAACCTCACAGGTAGAGTAACGAACAAATATAACATATACTGTTCTTCTATGTGGTCACCTATATATATAAAACTGATATTGACAAGGTTGAGTCTATTCAGAAGCGATTTTTAAGACAATTAAGCATTAGACATGGCTTGAGACGTACTCTTCCCGAATATGACAATCGTCTTCAGCATTTTTTATTTTCATAATCTTGCATTCAGGCGCAAAATCACTGACCTTTGCCTACTCCATAAAATTGTTAACGACCAGCTAAGTGATGAACTACTAATTCATTTAAATATCAACACTAATAAGCATATGTTTCGAAACCCTCGATTATTCAGTATTCCAATTTCAAACAATAAAGTTTCACATAATAATCCACTTCATCGTATGTGTCATCTTTATAATGGTGTTTGTTCCGAACTCGATATTTTTCATCAAAATCTTTGCAGTTTTAAAAGTTCATTATTCAAAATTAATTTTATTTAACAGTAACTATAGTTTTGACGTTGTTTATTTTTAAATAATATTTTGGTTAATGCTGTGTACTCTGTTTTGGTTATCAAATTTAATAAGTTGTACTTTATAATTAAGTTTAGTTTTTTTAAGTAGTAATTTGATAACTGCTTTTGTACCATTAAATAAATAAATAAATAAATATCTGAAATTAATTTTCAACCCCACTTCACTTCTATCAATATTCAACACTAAATACAATATTTTGATGGCAATTCCCTCGAGGGATACAGAGTAAATCCACTCCAATATAATTCAAAAACTTTAAAAATCATATATCACAAAAGGGGTAATCTGAATAACTTACAGTGACTGAATAAACAACCCCTAAGTAGGGGTCCAAGTTAGAGTTCTTGGCTTAAGGCTGTAGGTTCACTCAAGCCACTGCGAGCTTAGCAATATTATATTATAACAAGTTAAATTGAATAGAATTGGCGGCCTTCTGTGAGTGTGATTTATAACGAAAAGTCATGATAATGTGCTCCGGAGACGAAGCCAGTTTGCGATTACCTAAGGAAATTCTGAACCGTTCGTGTTTTTTTTACCCGAGTACGGCGAAGCAAGGGAAGGGTAATGAGTTTAATTATATGTGTATGAATATATGTGTGATCCAATTTTGACAAGCGAGGTGTCAATCGAATCGTCTCCATGTATAGGGGTTGTCATTGTTTTTTGAAGGCAAAGCAACGGGAGGGTTATGTATAGAAACTAAAAACTTGGTCAGATTTTGACAAGCGAGATCAATTCTTCTTCATCGCAAGAGTTTCTCATGCTATTATTTTTACCTGGTTTTAGTTTATGAACTTGTCTTGTTACAAAAAAATATGAAGCCATTTTTTATTTATTTTGTCCTGGAATATAACTACATTCACATAGCATACTTTTGTCCTGGAATATACCTAGATTCACATAGCATACTTTTGTCCTGGAATATACCTAGATTCACATAGCATACTTTTGTCCTGGAATATACCTAGATTCACATAGCATACTTTTGTCCTGGAATATACCTAGATTCACATAGCATACTTTTGTCCTGGAATATACCTAGATTCACATAGCATACTTTTGTCCTGGAATATACCTAGATTCACATAGCATACTTTTGTCCTGGAATATACCTAGATTCACATAGCATACTTTTGTCCTGGAATATACCTAGATTCACATAGCATACTTTTGTCCTGGAATATACCTAGATTCACATAGCATACTTTTGTCCTGGAATATACCTAGATTCACATAGCATACTTTTGTCCTGGAATATACCTAGATTCACATAGCATACTTTTGTCCTGGAATATACCTAGATTCACATAGCATACTTTTGTCCTGGAATATACCTAGATTCACATAGCATACTTTTGTCCTGGAATATACCTAGATTCACATATCATACTTTTGTCCTGGAATATACCTAGATTCACATAGCATACTTTTGTCCTGGAATATACCTAGATTCACATAGCATACTTTTGTCCTGGAATATACCTAGATTCACATAGCATACTTTTATTATTATCCACGCGAGAAAAATCTCAAGCCGCTGCTAGTATTGTTAAACGACAGGACAGAATCTACACTCTGCTTAAACAGTTTCGCTCGCTTCGCTTCTTCTGTTCACTGGAGTCTCTGCGTACCACGGACCGTATTCATAAATATTCCACAGAGGTCTAACATCGTGTAACTAAGTGAAACCGCATGTGTATACTGAAGAAAATTTGTTTACAAATAATTTAAAAGGCACTGAGTGTGTGTGTATGTGTAAGATATGGCTTTGCTACCGTTTTCTTTCAGATATGAAAATACTACATTCTGGTTATACGCAGTGGCTGTGCAGAGGGCTGGCTATGAATTTACAGCTCGTAAAACAATATTGACTCTATGTAAACACATTGTTACAAAGTAACTAGCTTTTGCCAACCACTTCGTCCGCGCGGACTACAGTTTATCGCGATAAAAAGTATAATTTATCCTTCCCTAGTGTTCAAACTGTTTCCACACCAAATTTCATCATGATCGGTTCAGCCTTTTAGTCGCGAAAATGATCAGAAACCAGAGAGAGTTACTGTCGCTTTTATAATTATGAGTATAAGTATATGGAGTACTAGCTGCACCCCGCGGTTTCACCCGCGTGAGGGATGATGATGATGATGATGATGATGATGATGAATGATGATGATGTAAAGTATCCTTTGAGTTATTCCAGGGTATAAGCTATCTCCAATCCTAATTTCATCAAAATCCGTTCAGCCATTATCGCGTGAAAGCTCCCCCCCAAACAAAAATCTTGTCAATTTTATTTTATGGGTGTGATGATCGTCTATTCCCGTTCATAATGATACCAGTGTCATATGGACCGGGTTTAATAATAGGTCCACCCATTCTCATCCCGCGGGTGCTGTGAGAACTAGCAAAGGGAGTTCAAGAAATGGGAAGCAATTTCCTGTGTAAGTATTCCAAGTATCAACATCTACTTCGATCACCAAGACGCTTACTTTGGGGAGCCCTATGTTCAGCAGTGGATGTCTCCTGATGATGATGATGATGATGATGATGATAATGATGATGATGATGCTGATTGATATTCTACACCGCCGCTGATTAGCAATATTATTTAATCTATCTAGAAGTTGTCTCCTCGTCCAGAGTAAATGATAGACAGATACTAAATTGTTAAAATGATCACGGGTATTGTTTGTATGTCGTATGAGGTAGTGCTGGCCTTAGGTGTCGGAAATAATCAGGCCACCTGATGGCATCTGATATGGCTTAACAGAGATGACACAGAGCACTGTCTAATTTAATTTACATTTCCAAAGATTGTTCAATTCAACAATCACAAGTAATTTCAATTAAAAAAGTTTTCGTGACAGTCGGTGCTTTAATTAATTTTTGGACTTTGTTTTAGACCTTTTGTGCGTACATACAGACAGACAAAACGTCTTATTAGACAAAGGAAAGTTTTGATAACATGAATGATGTATGGCCTTATTGTAATTTCATTAAGTGGTCTATGTTCAAGTGAGACTAATTGGCGACTTTTTTGTGCCGATGCAGAATCGCGTTTCATGAGCACTCGAAAGTTCCACTAAGTTCAACTATGAGCTGTACGAGTTGAACTACTAGGACAAATATATTCCAATTATTCAATTGTATTGTTGCGACTACAATCTCGCAATTGTATCAATTTTATTACAGCATCGTGAATTCATCGCGACTTCATCGCTGCAATCTCGTGCGTGAATTAACCAAGAACATCGAGCGAAACGGGATGCGGAGGAGGTTCGCTCACCGCGGCGCGGGCAAAGCAAATGGATTATTGCGTATTCGTTACAAGGTAATCCCCTATGCATGCCTCACGTCTTTAGCGACTTCATCTCGTTAATAGCAATATAGAATGATGACAGAACTCCGACCCGGCTCTGGGACAATTAGTTTATGTGCGGTTTTCCATCGCTCCGTGCTTCGGAGGGCACGTTAAGCTGTCGGCCCCGGCTTTTATTGATTAATAGCAGTCGTTAAGCCATGACAGAAGCCCACAATGCATTGCTCTGACAGCAACCTATGGCCGACAAAACCAGCATGTTTAAACAATCCAATCATACAAAGCTAACTACGTAATCATATAGAAGTGAAGCCGAAAAACTTTTGATCTTCGTTTTCGCATGTCAATCACAATCGCAATATAGGAATATGAAATGCCACCTGCAATATCAGAAAGGTAAGTTCCACCCCCTTCAATATCATCCCCTTTCACCCCTTGTCGATAGGCAGAATCCGGACTTATTCGCGTTTGGAACCTTTTTTCTGCCTCTGTTTTTCTTTTATTTGATATCGAGGGTTGAGAGTTAGGTTCAATTGGAGAAGGCATTTTAGAAGTCGGCGTAATGAGTTATTTTATTTTTACACTACGAGCATTTATTTAGGTCACTGTGTCAATAAGTTGTGCTCCTTGATACATAAGTAACGAAAATCTCCATCAGGACCTCATAGGATGTAAAGTATCCTATGTCCTACCTCGTAGTATGAACTCAAATCATACCAAGTTTCATTTGAATTCATTCAGTAATTCCGGCGTGATGCGCGGCCAAGATACAGACAGACAGACAAAAATGTACGGTAGGATAGGGGTCCAAAGTTATGTTAAGTTTTAAATAATCAATAATATTTTTTGGAGGGTACTCTATATTCGGTACTTAAGCCTAAACTGCATTTTTTCATTTTTGTCTGCCTGTACCTTGACCGCGCATCACTCCGAAACTACTGAATGGATCCAAATAAAACTTGGTATGATTTGAGTTCATACTACGAGGTAGGACACTGGATACTCTTCATCGCGAAAAATTAAAAGGTTTCCGAAGGATAGGGGTTAAAAGTTATTCAAAAGAACAAGTATCACGCTGAAGCTACAGGACGGATTTTGATGCAACTTTGCACAGTCATATTCACAAAATGTGTTAAAATAGAGGATACATTTTACCTCGAAAAAATAAAGGGTTCCTGCTGGATAATATGGGGTCCAAAGTTATGTTAATTTTGAAGTAATAAATATCTATCTATATATCTATACTTATAATAAAGCAATAAGTACGAACAAATCTGTACAAAGAAAATAATTAAAATAAATAAAAATAAGCTACTGAACCAGAATATAACATTCTTAAAAACGTGTCTGTCTGTTTGTTCGCGCATCATGTTAAAACTACGGGACCGATTGTGATGCGGTCACTTTTGGAGCAATCGATAATAATCTTTATGACGTCTGAAAAAGTTTTGATCAAATATTGGTATATTGGTATTTAAGTCATGGAATAGCACTTAGGGTACTTTTAACCTGGAGAAAGGACCAAGCGAGCAAAGCCACGGGCACAGCTTGTGTTAAAATAAAATAGCTTTTTGGCCTAATTCTAGACTAGTAGACTAGATTGTCGTAAAAAGGAAACGAAAAAATAAAACTTTAAGTCTTGCAAGCAAATAGTAGAGAACTTACTCTAGACCCGATAATAATTATGATCAATGATATATACACACACATACAGTACTGTCAAATATTGTCTTCGATATAAGAAGACTTTGAAGCCATATTTAGTAATTAATAAAAACTAAAGCCGCGATACGATTATATATTATTATTACCAACACTTGCTCAACTAATTATGGCTTCAAAGTCTTCATAATCTGTTGCCAAATTTTGGGAGGATACCAAAGTTTGGACGTTTTACTCAACTACTGCAGAATACATTTAGCTAACCTATACTACATGAAACTGTTGGACAACTCACTTGCCATTACAGTCTTATAAGTAGTCCAAGTGTTCTAGCCAGTTGGCAGCGTACTTAAAATGCTGGCGGCATTGCCCCGTTGAATTGCAATGCAAATTCTATGGGCCAAATAAGTACTAGCGTTTTGGCCACGCGTCGGCAATATCATCTCTTTTCACGTTGTTTTAGGTGTTCTACGTTGTAACTAAAGTACACTTCAGGAATTACTAACTCTTTCCACGTCCATGATGTTCCTAAACTTTAAATTAAACTAATGGCATAGAATAACTTTATATATACTCCTATATGATAGTTTAAAGAGCTTTTATTACCGAAGTTAAATTTAATTTTATTACCTAAGTTAAATTTAATTTTATTACCTAAGTTAAATTTAGTTTTATGTGCGATTGAATGAAAAAAACGGAACCCTTACAGGATCACTCGTATATTATTATGAAAACTAACGTGGTTTTATACATGTTAATAGACAAAAACGGGAGTTGCTCACTTATAGAAGTTGGATTATTCCAACTATAAATAAGAATATAAACAATAATCTATATATTTCTTGGCAAGACTTATAAATAAAAATATAAACAATCTATTACTATAATAAAACTGTAACTGGGCTAAATCTATACTTTAAATATTTTTTTAAATTTTAATTTAGATAAACTTCGAATCGATATGGAGTTCTAAAAGGTTTTCTGTCTCTTTAAACACGCATCTCTCTGAAACTAACAGACGGATTTTGATACAACTTGGCACAATCATAGCTGCTGTTATGTATTAACAATTTTTATCCCAAAAAAAAATAAAGGGTTTCCGCAGGATAAGGATTGAAAGTTATTTAAAAGAACACGTATCACGCTGAAACTACTGCACAGATCTTGAAGTAACTGGGCATAGTCAAAGTTTATATTATCTGTTAATATTTAGAATACTTTTACTCCCGAAAAAATAAAGGATTTTTAAGGGTTTATCATATCATAAGTTTATGTTAAATTAAAGTAATAATACATCCGTTTAAAGAACGGTACCAAAATTCGTTGTCCGCTCCACGAAGCAGAGAGGCCAAGCGGTAATATGCATGGAAATGTAATCCAGACGAGGTGAGGATTGAGGATTGTAGCTCCCAAACGAATGGACCGATTTCGGTTTTTATGTTTGAAAACTTTTTTTCCTTTATTTTTATTACCGACTAGGCAATCGTTTGACCACGATCTCACCTGATGGAAAGCGATGATGTGGTCGAAGGTGTAGCACGCTTGCCTAGCAGATACCTATTCACTCTTGCCTTGAACACATCGGGGTTATAATTTACTGGAAACACTGACGAGGGCAGGGCATTCCACTCCTTTGCAGTTCTTATAATAAATGAAGAAGCGTAACGCTTCGTTCTTGTGCGAGGTATTTCAACCATGAAAGGGTGGCGCTTTGCTGATCGTCTAGTCGTACGGTGATGGAAAGGTGATGGGGGAATCAGGTTGTGCAGTTCTTGTGCACACTCACCATAGTGCAATCTGTAAAATACCGCCAGGCTTGCTACCTCACGTCGATGCGCCAGACTTTGAAGCTTACTCTTTACCAGAGTGTCATCCCCAATGAGCCTGATAGCACGTCTCTCAATTGAATCCAAAGACTCGAGCTGATACTTGGCAGAACCGTCCCAGAGGTGGCAGCAGTACTCCATACAAGATCAGACCTGTGCTTGATAAAGATTCAAAAGCTGTCCCGGTGTGAAGTACCGCCTAACGTTAGACAAAATACCAAGTTTTTTTGCAGCTACCTTGGCTTTGGATTCAATATAAGACCCAAAATTCAGGTTTGATCAAAACTGAAAACTGATGTGATCGAGATGCTTCTTAGCTATAAAGGGGGGGTGGGGAGCCGGGGGTTTTATATTTTTTTTATTTGTGCTTATCCTTGATATTTTTAAGGCTGCTGTAATTTTCTGAAGTGTACCTTCAAGTTTTATTTAACATCGGGTATACTTTCGAATTTAGGATTTCACGTAGTTTATTTTGAAAATATACCTTCTACAACGCTATCATAACACAGACTTCTGTCAACAAACAACCTTCAGTGGCGATCCGACATGGTCGTGATATGTTAGAAGACGAAATCATCTTCATCTTCTAATTATTATTTTTTTCTAATTTTTTATTCCGTTTTATGTCTTCTTCAAATAGTCATAATAAATTCAAATGACTATTTGAATCTAAAATCATTCAAGGCAACCTAACTAGCCTCCTGCTTTTCGTCACCTCGATTAGACTTACAGAAGACAGATTTATGAAATGAAAGTCTTTAGAAAAGCGTACCAAGTTCGTCTCTTCCGGGGAGACGAACAGTAGACGGAAAGCGATATACACGCCCCGACACTATTTAGATTATATCCCTCCCTTCCTCTATCATGGAGGAGGCCCATGTTCAGCAGTGGACTTCTTCGGACTGATGATGCGATGTGATTGTATGATACGACGCCACATCAATTCATCGTCTAGTTTCACGCGACACCCGTAGGTCGTCGGTAACAGCATTGTAACGAGACTTACATACACAAATACATGCAGGTTTTAACGAATGTTTGTTATGCAGAGATGTTAGTTAGCCCGGTGCTTTAACTATTCAGGGTCTTTGCTCTGATGCAATGCAAGGTTCAAAGATAAACTTACATCATTATAAAATTACAAGCAATAATTTAAAAAAATAAACGACCCCCACCCCCCTCTCCTCATTACAATAGGGAGAGGAGCGGTAGCTATGCTAAGAACCATCTGCAACACATCAGCATTCAAACATAAAACAACCTCATCAAAATAGGTTCATTCGTTTGAGAGTTACGTTCGTCAACCCCTCCCCCATATTATAGCTAAGAACCATCTCGATCACATCAGCTTTCAATCAGAAAAAACCGCATCATTATCGGTCCATTCGTTTGGATACACACCCTAAACTTAGAACACATCTCTTTTTTCGAGTTCGGGGATTATTAAAATGGAACTTCCCCCCCCCCCCCCCTTCCCCCGATATTATTATTAAGAAGATACTTGATTAGTGTAAATTGACATCTCAGATGACAATAAAAGTTTGAATTTCCTCACTAATCCTTTAAATAAAATTTACATAACATTTGAACCACAATGACGACCGGCCAACCTTCCAACTGTAACTAGCAACGCAAAGCAGACTCAACTTAGTTAGTTAGGTATTAGAAACACAAATACCTAACAGTTAAGAACTTTGTGATATGATACGATTACGTGCCCCTAGAGTTTAGCGTTGACGAGATTATACATTTACCTAAGTAGTAGCACAAAATAATGTTTGATTAAACGAACTTACCTGTAAGTGAAGTTTTATCATAATTATAGGAGCGCCTAGTCCGAAGAGAATGATATATAAGCACATGTAGTATCGCCACTCGGCCCCACCATTTTATACATAAGTTGAGAGGAAAAATTTGAAGAAAACCTCCTTGCTTCATTAAAACCTTCCCGTATTCTCCTATTTCTAGTTATGTCGTTCGCATTTCTGTGCTTTAAAAATATTTTATTAATTTTTTTATTTAATTTTTTTAGGTGTTTCTATCATAAATAAAACAGGCAAATATGCCTAGGGATTTTAAGTAGGACAGTAACAGAGTGTTGGCCGAGACACGGAAAGCGAAGCGTTGGTCGTCTAGCAACAAGTTGGGCGGACGATATTGCTAAGATCGCGGATCGAACCTGAATCCGATTGGCACAGGACCGAGGCAAGTGGCGTACTAAAAGAGAGGCCTAGACGCAGCAGTGACACAAGAAAGGCTGTGGATGATGATTAAGAAATGAAATTATTAAATCGAATTGAATTGAAGAATTGTATTAATTAACTGTCTGTTCTGTGATGCTATGTCTATGCATCACAGAACTATGGGTATGTGAAGTGTAAAAATATACTAGAACTTTTTCTAGGTAAGTATCGTCTTTTGGTGGGCATCAGTTTTATCCCTTTTCTGAAGATTTGTTCTTCAAAAGTAGTGTTACCGAATCATTTGGATTTAGGGGTCTTCTGGTTTTTATAACTTGATCCTGTTAAAATCATCATCATCCTCATCACCGTTACAAAATTGTTCCTCTAGCTGTGCTAGGAAATCTTAACTTTACCAATATTACCTAAGCTCGACAGAATATAGGGCAAAAATCAAAAAACAATGTCCAAGAACCGCAAATTTCAAGTTGTAATTAGAGGTATATTCCTGTCCAATGATAACAGGTAGGTATAAGTCGCGTCATGTAAAAAGAACGCTGGCGGTTAGGCTACGCATTAAGCGATTTATCGGTCTATTTGTTGGTATGAGGTGCGGCGCGGGGCGGGCGGGTATACGAAGCTGCGAGCGAAAGGCTAATTAACTATCTGAAGCGATGGTAGCCTAACGGTTCAATAGTGCAACTTAGAATCCAACAATAACAGGTTTGTTCCTAGGTTCAGCACCAAATGACTTTTCTATAATATGTGCGGTTTTCCATCGCCCCGTGCTTCGGAGGGCATGTAAGCTGCCGGTCCCGGCGGTTATTAGTAGCACTCGTTAAGCTATGTTAGAGACCCTCTGGCCACCAGACAAACTGATACCAGAGGCCAGCACTACCTCATACGACAAACAAACAAGCAAATAACTATGTACATGAGAAGAACCTTCCTGACACTTCAAAGCAATTTGTAGCAACGTTGCCAGACATTCTACCAGCACCTTAACATTGTTTGCCTGGCAACTTTAGCTGATATGATTCGATTAGCAAACCCCCAGGTATGAGCTATTTTTAGTTATGTTTGACTTGATTAATTGTGTTGGAAAAACTTCATCTTTAGGGGTTTACTTTATGATAAGATTAATATACCTAATTGACTTGAATATGGGTAAGGCAGGTTGGGGATAATTAATAATAAAACTACATGTTTTTTTTTACGCTACACGTTAAAATAACTGATTATAGAAACATAATTCCATGTGTCCTATATTTCCCAAGGTCTTTATGAAACAAATACAAATAGAAAACTTGCCACAAATAGAAAACTTTTTGAAATCCAGCGCTTATCTGTTTGTCTTAGGCATTTTTCACGGAAACTTTTAAAAGTATAAATATTTTCCAATAATTATTAGATTCTAAAAATAAATAGTCTCGATTTTTACAGGTCCACATCATGTCCAATGATACGAGAAATACTCATCGCCTTTTACATCCTAACAGTGAAATGGTTTGGTTTGGTTGTGGATGATGGTGGAGATGATATGATACAAAGAATTAAAAAACATAAGTTTTCAATTCGACTCTCTTATATCTCCAGGATTTCTAAAGATTAGTGTGATTATTTTCATATTTGAAAAGAAGACGTTCAGTGTGATTCAAATTTTCATCAAAATAGGTTCAGGACTTTTTTAGTAAACCATTTATTGTTACGAAATTTTGGTGGCACCACCTGCTGTGCTCAACGCACTCTTTGTATAATTTTATTAAAAAAAAAAAAAGAAAAGATTTTGACACTGAACCTTGGAGCACTGTGTTAAACTCGCTCTTAGTTGAATATTCCAAAAGCCTTTTAAGTTATGGTACCTATTTATAAGTCTACCTACGAATTATTCGTTCTTCGCCCTCCTATTTCGAAAATAGCACATCCTAATTCAATATCCTAGGGTTCAAATATGGTGCCGGAATACGAATACCTTCTACATAAGAAGGTTTTCAAACAAATCGGATTCTCAGTATCTGGTGTGATAAGAATACTTGGAGAAGTTCCGATCAAAACCCACGTAATTTCACCCGATTCCGTGAAAAATAAAACGGTATTATATTCATCAGCTGTATATTATTTCCTATTTAATATACCTACTTGCAAAAATCTGCAATTCTGTCTTTTTACCCGAATGAGACACAATACTCTCCGTATTGTGTTTAACGACATTTTTATGTATGTATGTCTGTTCCTTTGTGGTACTATATAGACCAAACGGGTAGACCGATTTTGATGATTCATATTTCAATCTATTTGTCTTCATCTTGCGAGTGCTACTATAGACATGACAGCAATCAAAATTCAATATGGCGATAACCAGACGCCATATTGTTAAAAAGAAAAATAATGAAAGTCTACGAACTATGTCAAGTGGGGTATCATTGAATAGGTATTTGAAAATCATCATGGTTTATCTTATTATTTTTAATTTCGAATGACCATTTTGGATGTATTACGATTTAAAGTTGATTAGCAACCACTCTCACTTAAATTGCCTGTGTGTGCGCAGTCGGGTTTTTGTGAAGGTGCTTGACCGTGCTTATTTTGTATTGTATGTTCACACATATTTCCGGAATTACTGAATCGATTTGGATCTTAATTTTTTTATATGAAAGGGTACCTAACTTTCATTCCCTCGCGAGCAGTTCACCAGGTTCTCAACTAACCCAATTCTCAAGTTTGAGGGCCGATATAAAATTTCATCAACATATTTGAAGTTGTTTCATTGAGTTAAATATTTAAACGGGACTTAATGGCGCTGAAAACTTAATATTTATTTACCTCGACGTTTCGATCAAGTTGCATTGATCGTGGTCACGAGAAGACTGAAGTAGCGGGTGTCAGCGTCGAGAAGGGCGAGCGTTGTCTCCAACTACCCGCATTTGGTTTTGTAATAATTCAGAATTGTCACGACACACTACACTAACGACATCTGCAGATATCTTCTGACATAAACCGCGACGCGACCACTTGTTTATCACGGGATTCCAGGACCCAGCCAACTTGAAACCATCCTCTCGGTGGAAATTGGGATACTTTTTAATTTCAACCGCTTCACGTACAATCCTGGAGTAGTAGTGACGTTCCGTGGAGAGGATCTTCGGGTCATTGTTTCATTGATTCAGAGAATTATTAAGGTCACAATACACGATCGTTCTAATACCATCACACCGCGCGGCGTGTTTAGCGGCCGCTATTTGCACACACACACGAGCACTCCACTCTCCATTTCTCGGCCATTCTGCGTCTCGACTTCTTTCCTGCCATAAGTATAGCTGTAACTGTCATGGCGATATCGTAGAATTGTTCATTTCATGATATGGTCGATAATTTCATAAAATGGTTCTATTTCATTAAATGGCCAGCTAAAACTAACCATATTGTTAAAACATCAACGTTTAATGTCATTTTAATCCACATTTGGCCATATAATTAATGAAGGGTTTTCATGATACCAATGGTGCTCGCTACGCTTCGCTCCCGCCTTCGCCTTCTAACCTGCCACGGCCAAGTCGGGCTTCCGCATAGCGCCTCTAGCAGTGGATAATGTAAATATTTTACGATATGATCACTTATGCTTGACCATATCATGAAGTAGCCGTGCGTTTAGCGTTTCATATCGTTAAACGCTAATCATTAATAAATTGATCTGTCCAAACCATTTCATGATGTCACCGATAATTTCATGAAATAAAAATTGTTCATGATGTGGCCAACCATATATGTCAATAGAATTTTCACTTGTAGCACCCGCGGCATGAATTTGTGTCATCAAAAGATGATGATTATAAAAAGTATCCTTTGTATTATTCTAGGACCTAATGTCCTTAGCTATATACCATCAAAACCCGTTCAGCCGTTTCAACTCTGTAAGGTTACAAACAAACTACATACATATACACAAACTTTCGCATAATTAACCAGACGCCAGACGACTTCCTCCGAGCCTCCGACAGCTGCGTAACAGTGAACAGCGTAAAATGTATTGCAGATAGGCCACAGACGAGCGCGCATGGCGCGCGGCGTGGAGATACAGCAGTCCTCGCACACACGATGAATTGGGTTTGGTGGTTGGAGCGATGGAATGGAATGATTGGAAATCCAACGTTTCTTGTCCACGCAATGCACTTGAGATTTCGCACACACGGACGGTTTTTGACAATTTTTGGAGTGTTGGAGTGGAATGTTGTGGAGTGGAGTGATCGTGTATTTGGACCTTTATTTACTAGCTGTGGCCACGTGTTTGCATGCGTAGTCATTTCTCTAGATTAAAAGTACTCATAATGTGCTTTTCGAGGACCTACAATATACCTACCACATTAGATCACACACAATTCCTTCAGCCGTCAAAATATTTTTAAAGATTGCTCGGTTTCTTTTCAACGGATTTAGTTATGAAGTACATTAGATTTTAAGTCAAATCTTAAGTTCCAACTGTGAAAACCGCATCACAATCAGTCCAGTAGTTTTTACGAGATATTCAATATATATAATGCGAGATATATAATACGAATATTCAGACAGACAGACACGAATTTAAAAAACCCTTATATTCTTGTTATGTAGCTAATTTGAAGTCCTCTCGAGGTTTTTTTTTTTTTTTGTTATTTAACTTCTTTATAAGTAATTATAGATAGATATAGATTTTTGTACACTGAGTACAGAGCTACATTTTTTCATGCACCGACGGACGGGGCCCCGTCTTATAGTAGTTACTAGCTTTCCCGCCAGTGGCTTTGTCCGCGCGGACTACTGTTTATAGCGAAAATAAGGATCCTATGTTCTTCTAGGATATTAAAAACCAATGCGAATTCGTTTCCATGGCAACCGTTTCTTACAGCGAGTAATCAACATTTTTGCAGTTTTCCCGTGGAAACTAACAATTTTCGGGGATAAAACGTGTCCTATGTTTTATTCCAGGGTATAAGCTATCTCAATTCCAAATTTCATCAAAATCCGTCCAGCCGTTATCGCGTGAAAGCTCCCCAAACAAACAATCAAACAAACAAACAGACAACGTTTAACTTTTATATATTGGTATGGATAACAGTATGTAAACCTTGTCCTACTTATTTTTATATAGAAAAATCGGGATTCGTACATTTCTAAAGCTCAAATTCTACAATCGCGCGCCCCAGGAGAAACAGTTTCAAACACTGTCTAAAGTCCGGTTCAATTCTCCCGTTTCCCGCATTTCCGGGCTCGGTGCCAAATATCACCTAAAACATGGGCTTTATGATCTGTAAAATCAAATTAATAATTAATTACTCGGGACAAGCATTAAATTAATGAACGAGGAAAAGTACAAGGCCTCAGATATTAGAATTTATTGTTTTGGGCCAGTTTTCTTGGAATTTCTGGGCTGGCGGAGACATTTCTAATTTGATGGAAGTGGTGGAAACTAAGTTGTACTTTCACTTTATGGAATGCTGAAGAGTTTTGAGGGTATTATTTTAATTCTGGTTCGAGAGAGACGCGAAAAGTTACCGCTGTGCACGAACTATGGGCATAACAAAAAACCGGACAAGTTCGAGTTGAACTCGCGTGGAGTGAATTCTAATCTCTAAGACAGAATCATTCAAGAATTCGGTTTCCTCATGGATTATCGACTTATCCACTATAAGTAACTGGCCCATTGCTGTTCAGTATAGATAGTGGCAGTGGGCTGGTCACATTTCCCAAAGAACCGATAACCGTTGGGGTAGACGAGTTCTCGAGCGGAGACCTCGTTTAGGCAAACGTAGTGTAGGACAGTGGCCAGGTGGAGTGACGACCTGCGAAAAGTGTCTGGAAGCAAATGGATGAGGAGAGCTGAAGACCGAGCTCAGTTGTGTGCATAAGGAGAGGCCTACGTCCAGCAGTGGACAGATATAGGCTGATGATGATGATGATGATGATGATGATGGATACTTGTTTTTGAGCTAGTTTAGCACTGACATGGTTAACCGGTCACTTAATAATAAAAAAATATGTCTTAAGACTTTGTCAACACAATCAGGTAAGTATGGCATTCTAATGGAAGCCCGTTTGAATATAAAAAGTTAGAACAGATCCACTCTTCGCGACAGTAAAAGCAATCAGCGTAAACCACTAAAACTCGAACATTATGTCACAGAAATCATTAAAGAGTTTTTCAGCCAAATTGGAGATACTTTACCCATGAGCTTATGTATTAATCTGGATTTATTGCCATTCCTTTCCATCGAAATCTCAACCATAAAATTGGAACGTTAAGGTTGAAAGTTGTGTAAAGGGAGAAAGGTCGTGGAGCAGAAAATTTACAACTACCGCCATAAGTAAAATGTCTTAAAGGAATGAGATATGAGGTCAATCTTTATTCATACGTATGGGACCGCGCCGATATATCTGAATCGGCCATAATATTTGTCAAAATTTGTTATACGGGCAGTATATTGGATAGTTTCGGAATGGAATCAATTTGAGAAAATTTTGAAATAAATTTTAGTCTAATTCTGTCCATTCCAAGATTTTCTGTAAGAATTCGCTCTCAGCAATAAAACGCCTTTTTTTTTGCCGATATATCTAAATCCCTTCTAGTAGGAACAACGGCCTGGGTATTTCGGGAATAAATCATTTCTACGATGTATTATCGTAATTTTTCTGTCTCTTTATTTCTCTATTTTTGGTGTACAATAAGTAGTTGTCTATTCATTAGGGAAGTGAATCAAAAATTTCTTGAGTGTCAGGCTGGATAAATATGTAAGAGCCAAACAGCCCACCTCTGGGCACTGGTTAGAAGCATTGATACAAAAAAGCCGACACCGACAATATTCACTCTTAAAAATATCAGCATAATACATTTCCAAGAAGAACGGACAACAATTTAGAAGCAAGTCTTGCGCATAGAACCGTAAGCAATAATTGTGATAATTATTAATACCTAATCACGGGGCCGTAAGCCCCCCTGCCCCCTCTCCTATTTTAACCCATAATTGCACCCGCAACGGTGCCGATGGAACGAAGCAAATGGCTTGAAAAATTACGCACTATTGTACAGGCGTAACTTTCTAGTATTGTTATCATGCGATATAATGTCGAGGGGTTTTGAGTATAATACAGGATTTTTGGAAAGCGTATTTTAAATATAACGTAGTAATACATTGCCATCGTGGCATTTAAAAAATTTAGGTAATCACGTGTTCAAGAAGACACTAGGAGGCAGTCCAACCCCTAAAATGAAAGTTTATTTTTTTTATTTTTTAAGTTAAACGTTTGTACTCGTATGTGTACAAAGAGCTTAAAAATAAACTAAAAACATACATACATTCGAACATATAACCGTCTCCTTTTGTGAAGTAGATTAAAAATCGTGTGGCGAGTCAAATTTCTTCAGATAACGCCATAGCGTTAATACACATTAGCGCATACCCACGATTTTATTTTATTGTTTAGCCTTTAGTACATATAAAACAGAATAACATAAAAAAATACCTATTTTTTTTAGTTTCTTTTTCTAATACTTTGTCAAGTGTCACTGTGTCTACTTGTCAAGCCCTTTCATTTGATACCCATATTGAGGGGATTGAAAAAAACCCAGAAATTTATCCGCCATTTTGTCGTGGCGACCATCTTGGATTTATAATGTTCATGGTGTACTTTATTCTACTAGTTAAGCCCTTTCATTTTATACCCATATTGAAGGGATTGAAAAATATATATAATCCGCCTTTTTGTGACAGCTGCCATCTTGGATTTACAATGATACTTAATATACATAATTGTATTGTCATTAGAACTACAGGTGTGTACCAAATTTCAGATCAATCGGAAGTCAACAACAACAGGAAGGAAAAATCAACAACAGGAAGGGGATAAAATTTCAATCACAAGATTTGACCCAAACAAACAAACAAATAAATAATAGTTTAAAAAAACTAAAAAACACGCTTTATATAGAAAACCAAACTGAAAAATAGAAAATAAATTTTAATAATTTTGAATTACGGGATCCTCGGTGCGCGAGTCTGACTCACACTTGGCACGTTTTAGGTATATTCACTTATGTCTGCGGGTTTTAGGAACTGATAAAAAATTAATCATCCAAGATTTATTTTTTTATATGAAAGGGTAGAACTTCAATGACATCCCATATGACTTCCATTTAAATCACTTTATTGTACGTGACACACACTATTGCTGACATTTACCATCAGGCGTGCGCCTGCTGAATACGAGCTGAACGCCCGCAAAAATAATCACACTAATATTATAAAGGCGAAAATTTGGATGCATGTAAGGATGTATGTGTGTGTATGTTTGTTTCTTCTTCACGCTTAAACAGCTGAACGGATTTGGATGAAATTTGGTGCGGGGGTAGCTTATAACCTGGATTAACAGACAGGCTACTTTTTATCCCGGAAAATGTATGGTTTCTGAGGAACGTGGGTGAAACCACGGAGCGCAGCTAGTAAATTTAATGTTTCTTTTTTTCTTACATATTTTATTTTACTTTAATAGTTGTAATTGCAACATTATACTTACTATAGTATTTACATTAACTTGAATAATCTAACATTGAAAAAGTTGTAAGATATCAAAAGAAAATTGTTACTCTTTAGTTATAAGAATTATATATGTTTTAAATGGCTTTTTAAAGACCTGTATTTTGATAAATCACTCGATAGGCTTTGGTAATTTTTTGTTCTGTCGGAAATACAATATGACAGCTGTTGTAATCCGCCATATTGGTTTTCTTGACACTTCATATACCTACCCTATCTCATGATCAAGACTAATCCAATGATAGCTCATTTATCAAAATCCATCAAGCCGTTTAGGCTCTAGGACACGCCAAAGAAACTGACAAACAAACATACAACCTAAACACATAACCCTCCTCAGTCGCGTAAAAATCAATAACAAACAGGGCAAGCTAAACAAAACCGTTTAAAAACATATACATGATAGGATAATCTGGACCACTTCAGTATCTATACGCATATTTAGTAATGTGTTAAGAAGATAATATTAATTAGTCATAACATGTTAAGGAAAAATATTATACGTACTGTTAGTCTAACTTACTACAGCAAACAATTTATTAGTTTTGCAACAAAAATATCGCATCCAAAACTGCTTTTCAAATAAAAATATATCTTTTCTTAATAAATGTTAACGAGTGCCACTAAAATAGCACCTCTGTTAATTGCAAAACACAACAGACGGGACCAAAAATTCATCAGCGAAGATTACCAACACCAACTTATTACAAACCTTATTGTAATAGTTTGAAATATCATTTTCCCTTGCTTTCCTTAATTGGTGACACTTTAACAACAGCAAACGGAATTTAACGGAAGTTGTTCCGTATAATTGGAGAAATCAGCAAATTGTGACTGACTTCGGCTTCGGTTACAAATTGGAAGATATTTTGGAATTATTAAGGACAGGGCTTTGGTGGTCGTAAATATAAATTTTCTAGGCTTAGTGAAGGCTCTGCCTACATTATCGGCACTTTCTGAACTAAGTACCTGAGAACTATGCTTCGAACATATTCTGCCACAATTTATCAACACTAATATTATAAAGAGGAAAGATTTGAATTATTGTATGTTTGTATGTGTGATTGTTTGTAAAGAATAAACGAAAAAAATGAACCGACTTAAAAGATCGTTAACCCATAGAATAATTTACAGCGAGTAAAGAGGGCAGTACTATATTTTTCAAAAAAAATGTGATTTTTACGAAATTTGCAATATATGTTACACAAGGTACTAACAATTTGCCTATAAAAATCGACACACTCTGTAAGAAACGGAATGACATGTTGCCGTGGAAACGAAAAAATAACGAGTCTGTCAAAAAGCACCATGGGCGTTGCCGCCAAAGATTTGGAATTACGCTTACTGACGTGTTGCTGCTATACTTTTGCATTGGTTTTTAATATTTTAAATATGATACATAAAATAATATACTACATGTTTATAGTATTCATCATTACCCACAAAAAAGTCCGCGAGGCTATATGTCTAACTAATATAGTTAAGTCACAATAGCCGTTTTTTGTTCAAATTAGTTAATAAAAACACGGGTAGAATCGTGTACAAATAAAGAGAAACCCTTAGCTACCCGTGCGAAGCCGGCGCGAGTCACTAGTAGACCATACTCTGCCACGCTGGCTAAGAGCATGTTAGTGAGTCTCAACACTTAGCTACCCGTGCGAAGCCGGCGCGATTCACTAGTAGACCATACTCTGCCACGCTGGCTAAGAGCATGTTAGTGAGTCTCACGACTTAGCTACCCGTGCGAAGCCGGCGCGAGTCACTAGTAGACCATACTCTGCCACGCTGGCTAAGAGCATGTTAGTGAGTCTCACGACTTAGCTACCCGTGCGAAGCCGGCGCGAGTCACTAGTAGACCATACTCTGCCACGCTGGCTAAGAGCATGTTAGTGAGTCTCACGACTTGGCTACCCGTGCGAAGCCGGCGCGAGTCACTAGTAGACCATACTCTGCCACGCTGGCTAAGAGCATGTTAGTGAGTCTCACGACTTGGCTACCCGTGCGAAGCCGGCGCGAGTCACTAGTAGACCATACTCTGCCACGCTGGCTAAGAGCATGTTAGTGAGTCTCACGACTTGGCTACCCGTGCGAAGCCGGCGCGAGTCACTAGTAGACCATACTCTGCCACGCTGGCTAAGAGCATGTTAGTGAGTCTCACGACTTAGCTACCCGTGCGAAGCCGGCGCGAGTCACTAGTAGACCATACTCTGCCACGCTGGCTAAGAGCATGTTAGTGAGTCTCACGACTTAGCTACCCGTGCGAAGCCGGCGCGAGTCACTAGTAGACCATGCTCTGCCACGCTGGCTAAGAGCATGTTAGTGAGTCTCAACACTTAGCTACCCGTGCGAAGCCGGCGCGAGTCACTAGTAGACCATACTCTGCCACGCTGGCTAAGAGCATGTTAGTGAGTCTCACGACTCCTGAGTAGGTATAACAATGAGTGCTCAAAAGTGCAACAACAATCTAACATTTTTGCATTGATATATTTACCTAAACCCCTGCCATTTTGAGAAAATAAACTCGATTTCTTGGCCATGAATAAAACTAGTGTCGATCGATAGGGAAAACTATAAGAAACAAAACGTGTTGCACATAAATTTGCTATAAGTATGTTATAATAATAATACATTATTTTTATAACTCAGAAAGTATTCAGTTATTCATTTTAGGCCAAGAAATTGAGATAATATATTAAAATGGCGGAAGTTCTGGTATGCCAATAAACCTTATTGCTTAATGCTCTTTTACATTTCCTCTTTAGTTGTACTCTAAACATTCTTAAGTCTAGAATGGGACTGAAACGGACGAAGTCGCGGTTAAAACATAGTATAAACTAAAGTGATTTACCTCGCTAGTAGAAACTATAACTTCTCATTAGTCTCACTAAATATTCTACAAGACGTCTCCTGCCCCAATTAGCCTAATTTAGTTACGCAATTCTAGTCATTTTGAACTAGGTCATATTTCTGCCTAAATACAACATTGACCTAAAACAGATCTAGTTCCAGACATGCATACGAATTACGTACTAATTACCTAACAAGTGTGACCTAATTATACCGAACTAGCTGCGCTTCGCGGCATTGCCCGCGTGCACTTTTTCTGGGGTAAAAAGTAAAAAAAAAATAGCCTATGTCCTTTCTCATGTTCAATATTTCCTTGATAAATTTCATCAAAATTGGTTCAGCTGTTTAGTCGTGAAAAGGTAACCAATCAACAGAATGATTGAGTAACAGACAAGGCCCTGGTAACTTGTTACAATGGATCTTGATCTATTATTTCCGGTTTAGTTTTTTAATAAAAAGATATTGGAAGTATCCAGTGGAGCCAGCTCGCCGTCTGTCTGTCTGTCACTTATATACATACAAAATCATAACGTAGTGTTATTTATGCGCGGGCTTTCAGGCCTAAATGTGTTTTCGTGTTTCGGTCCTTTTATTGTACTTATTTTATATGCAGGAAAATATGACTTCTGCTGCGAGATATTCTGGAAAAATGTTTGTTCTGTGGTAAAATATGTACGAGTATGTGGCCGTCCAATGCCCCATCTTCCAGTCCGTAGTAGTCACTCGAGAACCTTCCTTCCTCAACGGTCGTGGAAACAACTTGGTTTTAGTGATTAATCACATCACATCATTACTCGGAAGTCGTCCACAGCACAACATAGTTCCACCCCACAGGACGCCACAACGAGCAGTAGCTCGTTACTACCATACGGGTGAGTTTGCCAAGATCAGCACGCTTGGCAGGCTTTCTGGTGTCGCATCGCAGTAGTTGGTGATCGATCATACGCAAGCAAATACGGCTGCCAATTACCTGAGTTCCCTGCTGGTTCTCACAGCACCCGCGGGGTGAGGAGGGGTGGACGTATTATTAAGCCTGCAATGATGGTCTGTACCTTATGACCAATAAAAAATGACTACAAATGTAAGGAGATATCGTGAATACCTAACCAATGCCTCAATATGTATTTTATTAGTACGGCACGTATCATGATGTCATCAGTGGTTTGAGTGATGTGTTTATGCTAAGGGTTCCCAGTAATCGTGCTTCACGAAGCTACATCGTGAATATTTTGAATAAAATGATTACTGATCGTCAAATTATTGCTGATTTGGCGTTTAAATTAACTAGCTGGCGCCTGTTACCTCGTTTACCATTTCAAATGGTTGCTTGCTTTTCGTGCTGGGAGTTTGTCAAGCCGTTCGAGGGCCTCGGACACGGCTTAACGACTGCTATTAACAAATAGCAGCCGGAGCGAGAGAAATCTGCACATAACTTCAATATGCATAGTGTGTCCTTATCATGGACAAGTTCAAATTAAAAATGTATATAAACCCCGACCCGCCCACCCCCCATTATAGCTAAGAAGCATCTCGATCACATCAGCTTTTAAACATAAAAAACCGTATCAAAATCGGTCCATTCGTTTGGGAGCTACGCTACAATGCCTCATGTAGATACTATGATGCAATGATACATACTTGTACCCTTAACTTATAAAAACCCCTCTCTTTGAGTTCGGGGGCTATAAAAAAGTTTAACCATGAAATTCCTACAAAAAAGTTTCACAAGGTTAGAGAAGTTGATACAATATTCTGTGAAACAAAAATGGAATAGATTTACAAAAGAAAACTGATTCAATTTTCATGAAATATATGGTGATCTATTTTTATAAGAATTAAACAGGTTTTTTCGGGCACAAATTAATATCATGATACAATTTTGATCTCTGATGATCTACCCTTTTGCAGTAAGGTTTAAAAAAAGACGGAGTAGCTACACCGCTAACAAACGAGTGAAGCATGGCAAATGGCGGCTGTGTATTTGTGCGTGAGTGGATAATTTGTAGTTTTTCGTGGTTGATACACAATTTCATCACAAAAGAGTGCATTGTTTTGATTTTCCGCGAGAACTTAACAGAATTAACATGACTAACAAGGTCGAGATCTTGCTGCGATATGGCTACAGATTGGCATAACATGGTGTATGCGCGAGGCTAGTGCGTACGAGAGGATCGGCATATCTTAGGTACTTCACTTTCGATTTGGCGGTGTGGAAGTCGTCTTTAAATAAATATCTAATCAGATACAAATCTCGAAGAGAAGAGAAGAAAGCAGTCGTATTTTGTAAAGTACTTGTTCTTTGCCATAAATAAAGCTATGTCTATGTTTACTAAAACCTCATTTTTGTAGTCTTTAAAAAAGAATAGTACCTATCGTTAGATAGAGTTATTTTTAACCGCTTCGTAGGTAAGAGAAATGGAGCAGTTTTCCCATGTACAGCCATGGACACACAGCACAGGGAGGTTGTACTTCTAAATAATGCAAATTATACTCCAAAGGGCCTCTCCAAAGGTCAAAGGTCCCTATTAAAAATGAAAGCAACAAATTACCAGCAATAAAAGAAACATTCACTTCGAATTCCAGTACATTAAATATCTATTTAAATCAATACATGATGTAACTAGCGAAAGGATGAGGTCGCGACCTCTAGACCTCGTGCGCCGGCACAGCGCGACTGGTTTGATACATGATTTGTAAGTACAGTGTTGTATAATGCGTTTAGTTTCTTTTTTAATAGGGGCATTACAGGGTCTGCAATCCCTTGGAGCTGTGAGAAAAACAAACTTCTCAGTCAACGCAATCAAAAGATACGGCCGTTTATGCCGCATATTATGACGCTCGCAAGGGAATTAAAACCTATTGGACCCCGTTGACCTAGAATCATCAATCAGAAATTTGGCAAGAAGCAATATGTTACAGCACAAGTAAAGGAAAAACCCTAAATCCGTAAATTTGTAGTTACATTACAAAAATAATAATATTGGTGTACGAACTATTTACATACCTACAAGTTTGTACGGAACCCTCCAGGTGCGCGAGTCCGACTTGCACTTGCCTGTTGTCTGTGCGCTAGGATATTCCGAAACAAACTGTACTATAGTTTATATTGAGTGGATCCGACCACTGCGAATTTTAATTCCCATTGGTCAGACTAGTCTAACCACCAATCTCACCACTGGGAAACACCGCTAATGAGCATTGCGGTGCGGTGTGCGAAAGCCTGCAAAAGCTTGCTAATCCGTTTTATTATAGAAAATCTCTTGAAACTTATATAACCGAAATATAACCTAATATAATTCTAACAAATGCTCAGTTAAATAAATAGACAACCGTGAGACGTGATCGATCCTCTGTAATTATGCGATTGTTCGCTTGTGCATGGAAGGCGCTGATTCTACTTGACATTCTAATGAATAATGCTTGTAAGCGCCAAGGACATGTAGGCGTGCTGGGTGCATGTACAGGGGTACGTTAGCTTCAAGTTTAGTATTGTTAATGATTTAAAATAGATATCTGTTATATGCAAAAATCTTAACCAAATTAAGAAGCGAAAAGCGTTGTTGTTAATATGCGGGCATGAGGTTGGGTACGCACTAACCTCCTGAAGCATCATTTTTTGTAGATCTGTGAATGCCTATGTTGATGAAGTTTGTTTTTTTTTCAATTCGCTTTATAAGTTGGGGCTTTTACCATCATTGGCATGCCAGCCCCGTCGTACCCTAAACATGTCCACACATATCCAAACCCACAATTATGTAATCAGAAAAATCACCGATACAAAAATAACTTGTACAATGATATTGCAGCATCTGTCGTTGGTTCTGCTAATATTTTAATGTACGATCCAATATCGTATTAGTTCGTATTTTTGTTTATGTGACTCCCTTACCGTCCCGTTCCTGACACATTCCATCAAAAAGGAGGTAATGAACATCCTCAATTACCATATGTTTCGCAATTCGGTGAGTTTACCTTTTTCATCAAATAATCAAACTTGTTAGATGGATAAAGTCTGGACCGCAATCTGTGTGCCAAAATCATACAACTACTTTTTTTTGTGGTTACGCGCTAATTAAAATGCGCTATAAAGGCTATTTTGGTTAAGATTCAAAAACTACAATTCAGATCAAAATCAAATTTTGTATAGTATCGAATGGACCAAAGCCTTAAAGTACATTATATATTTTTATTAACATTTTGCTATACCATACTAAGTTTGTATGAAAACATGAATTCCCGCGTCACTACATAAACAACCAGTGATTATGAATAAGTAGTCTGGAAAAAATTGTATATATATTTAAAATACCAGTCACATCCTAGGCTCATTACCATAATCGACCACAATCATGGTCATGTCTAGTAAGGATGTGGCTATCTATAACAAACCCTAAAAAAAACAATCCCAATGACCCTAAAATATTATATTTATCTTTACGAGGCACAATAAGACAGTTAGGCGCCAGTGGTATATCAAAACATACCCTCTTTGATGACGCCTCAAAGATTCCCTAGTGACCTACCATGTCAAATGTCACAAATGTAACCAACTAAGGAAATGTCAATAACAGAGAAATGTCAGACAAAGAGCGCCCGCATTTTCCCGTTTTTCGTGTTTTTTTAAAAAGCTTTTATTTAATTTGCAATGTTACTCTATGTATGTTTCTTTAGGTCAAATCTTGCAAGCAGAATTAGAACCACTTCCTCTTATCCTACCGAAAAGATTTTTATAAGTTGGTTCAGTTCCGATGACAATGCATTTTTATTGTAGGCATGACCTGAATTGACATCCAGAATTAGCTTCAGATAAAGGAACTATTCAACGGTCAACAGCACAGACACCAAATTTTGTATACGCATATTTTTATCATAGCCGATCTTCAGTTTTACCACGACATGATTGCTGCACTCAGGGTTGGGTCTTGACTAGGGAACTAGGGAAATAATAATTACTAGGCAATGAGACTTAACAACCAATGTCTCAGGGTGACGAGCGCAGTACAGTCACACGCAAGATTTTACAACCAAAATTCTGGGTGGCACTGCAGCTGTTGTGGGCAGGCGTGACCCTTACCATCAGGCAAGTGACCTGCCCATCTCGACACTCAAAGTAATAAAAACAATGCACTAGAAATGGGCCGACATACAAAAATGAAAAATAAAACATACAAACTCAAATGCACTGAAACGTAGTCGGGTTTTGGCTTTGGAATTCGTTTTATGAAAGCCTAAGACAAAGTATGACATCATCCAAGATTTCCAAGCCATCTTGTACTATTAGTTAATCTATGCCACCATTAAATAACTAAGCCGTCCTGAAAGTAGGTAGACCGCCTACAGATAAGCAGGTTGCTAATGTTTAAGCTACCGGTGTTAGATGGACAGATTACTGTTCTGACCTGGGTTAGGCGTGCAGGAATCTGGTCATGTTTAACAAAAGAACTTTAAACTGCTGCACAAATCTAGGACAGTAACAAATAAAAATATTGTACGCGATAGATCCATGTTAATCTTCTTAACATGAATTAGCGAAATTTTAAAAAGTTTTTTTTTTATGTTTTTTTTTTAAATAAAATCCCTGAAAACCCGTCGAGTGTGTTACTTCAAAGGTATTGTATCCAATTCATAAAATAATCGCTAGACCAGCGAGGGTTGTCAAAATATAATTGTGACTAACCTCAACGATTCGACCAAGTTGCATTGGAGAAGTGTTCTCGTTTAGTCGTATAAACATTAATTGGCTTTAAATTGTTTTTTAATTAATTATTTTAACAAGCATAGTTTGATGTAGTTAAAGTACTACCGAATTTTCCCCACAGCGAATAAAGTTACAAGTACATACTTAGGTATTACTACAAGAATAGTATATCCGTACATCCATAAACAAGACATGAGTTCAAAAACTAAAACCGGACTACGGTCGGGTAAAAAATAACATATGACACTCTTGCGATGAAGACGAATCGACTGATGCCTCGCTTGTCAAAATCGGACCAAGTTTTTAGTTTGAACATATAACCCTTCATTTGCTTCGCCGTAGCCGGGTGAAAAAATAGCCTATGACATAGACTGTTAAACTCATTACCCTTCCCTTGCTTCGCCGTAGTCGGGTAAAATGCTTGAGTTCTGTACTATTATATAGTTATACTATTATATATTATATAGTACTATTATTTATTCTGTGCTTTTGATTGAAACCTATTCATTAGTTTAGTCAAGAAAGATTAATACAAGCTCATTTTCGGAATTATATTAATATTTATTAGTAAAGATAGATTTGCATTGAACAAGAGTTCAATACTTGAGTTCATGCTTACATCGCTAAAATAAGGCGTGGCTAGTGATGCAACAAGACAAATGATATCGAACATACGAACATCGCAATGACCGGTCGCGATTCTCACGAATCGATTGCGAAATCGATTCGGGTTCGTAGGGTCAGACCGCAGATTAAATAACAGTTACTTCAGACGCAGCTTCATAACGTATCGTAGCGTAGCAATGACGATAATTATTGATACTTCTTGCATCGAAAGGAACATCGGCGAGGAGGAGCGAGGCGGGGGGAGTGAGCTTTAGCAGGTGAGAATTCATTCCTATTTTATTTTGCTTTTGGGCAACGAGACGTGCGGGTCACTCGCCAGATGGTAAGCGACAGCAGTGAAAACAATAGCACTCAGATTTTGCTTGCAAAATCTTGCGCAGCTCTGCACTACGCAAGTCACTCTGAGACATTGGGTTTTGATTCTCATGCCCAGTAATTTCGCTGGAAACATGTCCCTTCAAACCAGAATATCATCAGCCTATACTTGTTCACTGCTGGACGCAGGTCTCTCCTAATGCATGCCACTGAACTCGGTAAGCTCTCTGCATCCACTTTCGGCCCGCAGCTGTTCTCAGGTCGTCACTCCACCTGACCACGGGGCGTCCTACACTAGGTTTGCCTAAACGTGGTCTCCACTCGAGATCGTCTACTCCAACAGTTATCAGTTCTTTGAGAAACGTGACCCGATCACGGAAGAAAGGAAGAGGTGGTCCTGAATATATTATTCGTATTAAGCCAGGCTCACAAAGCTAATGATTCTGTATCTTTCGTGTAATATGATTTCCACAGGACTCTAAAAACTTCAGGCGTACCCTGGCCTGGTACTATTATTTATTCTGTAACTAGTTGTGCCCGCGGCTTTGCCCGAGTGGATATTTTTCTGGGATTTAAGGATCCTGTGTGTTATTCCAGAATCAAAAGTACCAAACTTCATGAAACTTCGTTCAGACGTCAAATAGTTTTTTATTGATTGCTCGGCTTCTACTCATTAGATTGAGATACCAAGTACACCAGTTTTTATAAGAAATCCTAATCTATCCATCACCATCAGTGAACCCTCATCGCAATCGTTCCTGTTTTTACGTGATGCGCAAACAAACAAACACACAATATTTATAAAAAAAAGTTTCAGTATCTTATTTTAAGTCCCCTACACCACATTTTTGTAATTATTTTCATTGTACAGACTTGTTGTTACTTACTACTTTATTGTAAACTAGCTCTGCCCGCAGCTTCGCACGCGTGGTCATTTCTCTAGGTTAAAAGTACTCATGTACTATTCCAAGACCTAAAATACCCTATACCAACATTTGATCAAAATTCCTTCAGTTTTTAGTTTTTACGTGTTGCACGAACAAACATACAGACAAACAGAACAGACACGAATTTAAAAAGATGTTATATTCTTGTTCAGTAACTTATTTTAAGTACACTAGACCTTTTTTTTTAATTATCCCTTAGTACAGGCTTTTTCGTTCCTATTGCTTTATTATACGTATAAAAAATACTTATAACTTAATACTTAGTTATTTAATACTTATTAAGTTATAAGTAGTAGTTGCATTCCAAATCCATTCCCGGATTTGGAATGCAACATGATATCGCACTTTTAAATCATTGCCATTCTACATCACTATCGATTTATCTCGCAATCGATTCTCTCATAATCGATTGCGATGTTGCCGATTCAATTGATGCATCGAATCATTAGGGGGCATTAGAAAGGTCATCTTGATTATACGAGTGCTAGTTATTCGAATGCTTTTAAATGGCCGAGGTCGTTTAACTAAGGTGTAATAATTGCTGGTATAATTTTCAAGAATGTTTCAAAAAAGACAGGTACGACACCGCCAAATCGAAGTGATGCAACCAAGACATGCCAATCCGCTCGTACGCACAAGCCTCACGCACACACTAACACCATGTTATGCCGATCGGCCGCCACACCACAGCAGCGCCTTGTTACTCTTATTCATTCTGTCAAGTTATCACGGAAAATAAATAACATTGCAGTCTAACAACTAACAAGCATAACATGTGTAAGTGAGACTAGTGCGTTTATTCATATGAGTTGCAACGTATCTTGAGATCCGATGGGAAGAAAAAGTAATATTCATTTGAATTGCAACGGATCTCGAGATCCGATGGGAACAAAAAGTAATATTCATTTGAGTTCAGTTAATTAGAAATTCTGATATCGAGATCCGATGAGAAGTAGGTACCCCAAGTGACATTAGATTAGCACGCCCATTTTTTAATTTTCATAGATATAACTAAAAGTGGGGAGAGTCACAATCGGAGTAGCGTATGTGTAGCACGTGTTAACGGTGACTCTCATTCGCGCTACAGTCGGCGTATATCTCTCTATCTTTGTTGTTGATGCACATGCAGCACCACGGTGTAATGTCTATGTGTGTTTGCCAGTAGTTGTATCGAGTCCAGTTGTTTTAACGTTTTATTGAAGCGTGTTGCAGGTATATTTTTAACTATATCTATGTTCATTTTAGATTAGACGATCTATAAGATATAGAAATAACAGATGACTAATCTAACGCAAAAGCTCTTTCAAAGCTAAATTTATAAACCTAAACATGTCAAGTTGTAAAAGTTAGTACCTACAGAAAACCTTTGATAGGCCATCATATAATTAAACAGACAGTATTGCCATCAATTTCTCATCGTTGCACAAAGGCCTTCAATGTGTCATTGACAAAATATAAGATTTATTTAGCCTGAAGCTATCAAGTTCAGTGTTGTCTGGTGGCTATTTTAGATATTCTCAAATACTGTACCTAAAAAAATATCTATTATTGACTTGAAGGGTGAAATTGTTTTTCTAAAGAAAACACGTGCATTGCTTCGTAAACAAGTAATTATTGGAACAGGATCGAGGCAAGATTTACTCTCGGTGGTTCTGCTTAAGAATAGGTTCACATAGCACCCTCGGGATATCTAACTCCGTTAGTAACAAACGAAACATTTAACAAGAGAATAAAAAAAACACTTGACTACTGACTAGACAAAACTCCCCTTTTTCGTGAAAATCTCCAACCTGGCAACACACAGGTGCAAAAGGTTCAAAGTGGTTGAATTACGCTTTCTATAAAAGGTTAATCCATGGCTTGTCATCGCCATAAAACGCCCCGGGGTATTTAACCTGCGTTAATGCATGTGTCAGAAACCAGCGAGACAAAAGCAACATATTGCGCGGCAAGAAATTTAATATCGCCGATGACAAAGGAACGTGCTTTGCCAGCCGATGCAAGGAGGATTCCTTGGATGTAGGAAAAGGTGAGCAGAGTTGAGTATGGAGGTGGCAATACACACAAATTTATTTAGATGGAAAACAAACGGCTAGTTATTGGATGATGACAACGTGGATTAGAGAGCCTTAAGCAGTTTTCATTTCTATAAATGAAAATTCTATATCTATATATAGATATATTTCAGTTCCACTGCTCTTCGTGAACTCTAATGAATACATTCTTATCAGACTTTCGTTTTTAGGGTTCGGTGTTTATGATTTATTGACCCAAAGGGCCAAAGGGTCCAAACTTAGCCTTATTACTAAACACGCCGCGCCGTCCATCTTTCCTTCCTACCTTAGGTTTCCTACCTACCTGTGTTTTATTAAACGTAATATAGGTACATCTGGTTAAAATTTTCACATAATATCAGTTACGATGGCGGATATATTAATAAAATGAATAAAAATAAGGGGTTGTCCCCAGTACGGGACCCTCGGTGCGCGAGTCTGACTCAAACTTGGCACGTTTTAGGTATATTCACTTATGTCTGCGGGTTTTAGGAACTGATAAAAAATAAATCATCCAAGATTTATTTTTTATTTGAAATGGTAGAACTTCAATGACATCCCATATGACTTCCATTTTAATCACTTTATTGTACGTGACATACACTATTGCTGACATTTACCATCGGGCGTGCGACCTGCTCGACTCGCCAACGGAATAAAAAAAACAGTCACCTCACTGACATGTGTCATTATCGACATAAACTGCGCCGGTCTTCATAAAATATATTAAGCCCGTCAGTTTCAATTATGGTTTCGGGGATACGCACGCGTAACTAGTCACAATGTAGTGGAAAAACAGACATACGAGTATGTTAATAAACTAAAACCCGACTAGGGTCAAGTAAAGAAATTTTGATATCTTGCTTGTCAAAATAAGACTTCGTTTTTTTTGTTTGAACACATAACCCTTCCTTTGCTTCGCCGTAATCGGGTAAAAAAATAGCCTAGGACACTATATACCTACATGAAGACTACCTATCTATACCTAGAGAATCGATTGGTACCTCTTTTGTCAAAATCGGACCAATAGGGGCGACGCTATGGTGGAACGTCCACATACATTTACTAACATACATACATACATAGACTGTTTAACTCATTATTCTTCATTTGCTTCGCCGTAATCGAGTAAATGTCTAGTTGCGCATTAAACGTTAGCATAAATGACAAAGTACCGCGTCCATTTCTATTGTCAACGTATTTTAAAGGTCGATGTACACTCTACGAACACTGCATTGCTGTCGCCAATCTCACAGCAATCCGTGTCATAATAATTAAATTCATGTTCAACATCTGTATCTACACTCTATCTATACTTATAATAAAGCAGTTACAAAAAATCTGCACAACGAAGATAATAAAAAAATAATAATAATAAGCTACTGAACATGAACATAACATTAAATAAAATGGTGTATATCTGTCTGTATGTTCGCGAATCACGATAAAATGCGGTTTTCACTGTTGGATACATGTTAGAATGCCTGTACCGAAATGACCGAGCCTTGTGACATCTCACATTTTTATCACAACATAAACTTTAATCCTACAAAACCAACAATACTTTCCCTCCTTCCGACAAATCCTACTTTTATTGCCGCTATTCCAAAATTCACAATAAAAATTCCAAAACCCACGCTCCGTCGCCGAGATGCATAAGAAGCGATACTTGGATCCCGTTGTAACGTACGTGACTGACTGACAGTGTTACACTTTTGAGTTGTTACGGGGGCGTGAGGCGCATGACAAGGTTGGTGTTTCTTGATTTCGTCTTTACCTCTAGATGCTCAGAACCCAAACGCGCACAGCCTCGTCTTTGCAAGTTAATATATATTTTTTTATTGGTTGGCATTTGACCGCTTACATCTAATATTAAGCGACTTCGTCCGCGCGGACTTCAGTTTATCGCGAAAAAAAGCATCTTACTTATGTTCTTCTATGATGCAAAAGTATAGCACCAAACGCTCTTGATGCTTTTTGACAGATTTATTATTATTTCGTTTCCACGGCAACATGTCATTCCGTTCCTTACAGCGAATAATCGTCATTTTCCAGTTTTCGCAAACACGCTAATCGACTATGACTGTAGCTTTTCGAAAATAGCAAGTTTAATGGCACTGGCTCTCAGTTAGTGTTTGTGTTATCATCAACCATCATCACTGTCCACGGGGTGCAGAAAACAATATTCCAATAATTTCAACTTATTATTTTTAGTTGAACGCAAAAGCTGATCCTATTAGATCAATATTGTCCAGTAAGTTCAACAGGACTAAACTTAAATTTAGACTGGACTGTGCCAAAAGAACTGGCACTGATGCCGAACACCTCTAAAGATACTTCGCCACAGATTTTCTGCTTGAGAAGGTGATGATTGTCTTTTCCGTTCTGAAGTTTCTATTTGTTTTTGCCCAGCATGAGCAACAAAAGCCGAAGAAGAAATCGGCATTATCCAAGTCTAATTTTCAAAATAATGTGAAGACATCAACTATCAACATTACCATAGAATAGTTTAGTTAGATGGATATTGTATAAATGGAATAATAATATAAAATATCAGTACTACTCCTAACAAAACAAAAGCTTCCACAAAATACAATTACAATTTATTGAGTAACGTACTATTAGTTATTCTATGTTAATAGGCCAATAAACAATCGAATTATCTTCCACAGACTCCCTGCTTGCCTGAGTCGTACAATAACATGCTTTCATCGGCGATACCATCTGGCCTCAATAGCCGAACTATTAAAAGGTCGGATGCATTAACAGATGCTGCGGAGAGTATGGACGTGGTAAAAAATACATTTTAATGTAAGCATCAAATCATGTTGGCACGAACTAAACGCTTATGTTACGTTTCATAAAGTCAAAGTACCAACAAAAAGTTTAACAGGTAGGACCTATTCCACTATGTTAAACTTTTTGGTAGAAAAATATTGCAATTATTTCAAAGTTGTATTTTTTTAAATGTTGAACTTATTGGAGAAAATTGATCCTATTCATTCAACAAAAAAATCAAATAAATGGATTTAATATTATATATCCGAAAGTTTGCGAGACTTTTGAATAGGGTTCGTAACGGGTTTTGATAGTATATAGTTAGGTACTTTAGGACCTGGAATAATACATATGATACTTTTCATATATCATCATCAGTTTTTTTATAATGATACAAATAAAAGCCGAGGGTGCCGCAAGTAAAAATTCTACTTCTGAATCGTCGGATACAAGAGACGTACGTGTGGCAGGACAGAAGTTGCGGCTCAGAATGGACGAGAAATGGAAGTGCAGTGTTGCCAGATGTTTTTGATGAGCGATCGTACGCTAGTAAGGGAAAAAGTCGTATTCCTTAGGGGTAAGGAAATAAAAAAATCGTACATGTTTTTTTAGTTGTATTTTACAAAATTAGTGATACATTTTTTTTACTATTAAAAGCTAGTAAAAAATTGATGATTGAAGATGTTTTTTACGAGTTGAATGAGATTTAAACACGCTAATTTCGGGTGTCTGTTCACTCACAGTAACACACAACACATCTTGCTTTGTACTCATTTTTACCATGTTTTAGCCAGTTTTGTGGGCATCAAGTTTTTCACACTCGGGACGATACTTTTGGGCTCTATGTTTGTCTTTTTGCTCTTTTGATAACTCGTTTCACCTTCCTAACGTAATTCGTCACCGTCCATTTTTTTATATATTACCAACTTATTATATAAATTACAGGTATTTTTTTTATCGTCAGCCAGTAAGTAGAGAAAAATGAACAAACAAGTAAACTTTCTACATTAAAAATACCGTAATAACATACCTGACTTCAAACAAACACATGATTCCAAAATCGGTTGGATAATAATTGTTCGTTCAGTCTGTTGATTGAATGAACTTTTTCGATGAAAAAAGGGTAATCCCTGACTAGTTAGGGGGTTCTTGGTGAGTAGTGACTTGCAAAAGCATCCATTTAGCGGTTTTTTTGGGTCGATAAAGTACAGATACTCTAAATCTTTAAAAAAACGTACAAATCACGTACGATTTCGGTGATTTGATCGTACACTAGTAAAACAAAGAAAAATCGTATGAATACGATTTAAATCGTACGTCTGGCAACACTATAGAAGTGTGAAGTGGAGTGCTTGTGTGTGTGGGCAAAAAACGTCTGCCCTCCACGCCGCGCGGAGTGTTGGAATTGGAACAATCGTGTATTTTGACCATAAAGATTTAATTTTCCAAGTCCACAATTTAGTGGTCCCTACTTACGCAAGTTGTTCAGAGTCCCAAAACAATGCAGATTGATTGTTTAAAGTACACAAGTGAAACCACAAGGCCATACGCCGTACGCCCAAGCTTACTAGCCCATTGTCTCGGCATTAAATTAACATATTAAAATGAATCATACGTTATTATTACTCTGACATAACATTGCCTATGTAACGAAATCACGCTGGAATTAGTCTGTCTGAATAATAAGGCTGAATACCTTCGTAGGCATTTGCCTAGATTAAGATGAATGATAAAACCCGCCATTATAGCTGTCAAATTTTACTTTTATAATGTCGTGCTTGACGTGAGTGAGTTACGCATTTCCTCGATAAATTAACGGAATCTTACAGGCAGACATTTAGGCTAAATATCTTTTAAAAGTGAATTATTATAATACCATTCATAAACAAAGACATTCATCACAGAAATAGTTTAACTTGACCTACTAAGAACCAAGCTGTCGCAAATACAAGTGCCATCACACATCGATTAGAGAAAAAAAACATATCGTTCCCGCCAAAACGATCATATTCACGCGCGCGTAATAAATCATGACAGTCAAGAATCGAAGTTCACAATTCGAAAAAAGAACGTTCCGTGATGCGTTCCGAATGCCGGCGGCTCCGATTTTAAGATCTGAACGTGTTCAGAATGCCTAGAAGCTTGCGGTTTTGGTCCTGCTTTTCGAAAAATACAAGACCTGGTTTAAATTATTAATGAATTTAACCAGAAGAGGATGTTGTGGTTGTGGTCTTTATATTTTATTTAAGGTATCAAATTAATTTAAAGTAATTAATGCTTTATGGCTGTCATCGTCATCACCTTTGCCCTTACTAATAATGTTTTTTATTTTTCTGCTGCCAATGAACAAACTGGCAGCCATGTTTCAACCTGCGTGCTATGTCATCTCTATGTCTCTTTGTTTACTTCACATGTCTAGAATACAGACGCACTTGTGAATTCGAGTAAAGTTGGCATCAGAAATGCCAATAAAAATCCTAGCCGCCATGTGACCGCTGTTAGAGGCCCGCCCGACCCGCGTCGCGTCGTTCCAATTTTCCGCAGCGAGAGTTCAAAAAATTAAACAATAATTTATCGTTTTCGATACGTGGCCGCGGGCGAGCTGTTTACTAAAACTGTGTTCCGATAAAAAATAATCTTGTGTCGGGTAAATAGATGGAAAATTGGCAATTTTAATGGGTTAACGTCATATTTGTTGTATCATACGATCTTCTTAAATATTGAGAGATATTTATTTTGCGCCAGACATTACAAATTAATAATTACCTACCTAGCTAAATAGAAGGTTAATTTATTTTCATTTCTCGAATTTAATAATTACCTACCTAGCTAAATAGAAGGTTAATTTATTTTCATTTCTCGAATTTAATAATTACCTACCTAGCTAAATAGAAGGTTAATTTATTTTCCTTTCTCGAATTTAATAATTACATACCTAGCTAAATAGAAGGTTAATTTATTTTCCTTTCTCGAATTTAATAATTACCTACCTAGCTAAATAGAAGGTTAATTTATTTTATTTTCTCGAATTTAATAATTACCTACCTAGCTAAATAGAAGGTTAATTTATTTTCCTTTCTCGAATTTAATAATTACCTACCTAGCTAAATAGAAGGTTAATTTATTTTCCTTTCTCGAATTTAATAATTACATACCTAGCTAAATAGAAGGTTAATTTATTTTCCTTTCTCGAATTTAATAATTACCTACCTAGCTAAATAGAAGGTTAATTTATTTTCCTTTCTCGAATTTAATAATTACATATCTAGCTAAATAGAAGGTTAATTTATTTTCCTTTCTCGAATTTAATAATTACCTACCTAGCTAAATAGAAGGTTAATTTATTTTCCTTTCTCGAATTTAATAATTACATACCTAGCTAAATAGAAGGTTAATTTATTTTCCTTTCTCGAATTTAATAATTACCTACCTAGCTAAATAGAAGGTTAATTTATTTTCCTTTCTCGAATTTAATAATTACATATCTAGCTAAATAGAAGGTTAATTTATTTTCCTTTCTCGAATTTATTAATTACCTACCTAGCTAAATAGAAGGTTAATTTATTTTCCTTTCTCGAATTTAATAATTACCTACCTAGCTAAATAGAAGGTTAATTTATTTTCCTTTCTCGAATTTAATAATTACATACCTAGCTAAATAGAAGGTTAATTTATTTTCCTTTCTCGAATTTAATAATTACCTACCTAGCTAAATAGAAGGTTAATTTATTTTCCTTTCTCGAATTTAATAATTACATATCTAGCTAAATAGAAGGTTAATTTATTTTCCTTTCTCGAATTTAATAATTACCTACCTAGCTAAATAGAAGGTTAATTTATTTTCCTTTCTCGAATTTAATAATTACATACCTAGCTAAATAGAAGGTTAATTTATTTTCCTTTCTCGAATTTAATAATTACCTACCTAGCTAAATAGAAGGTTAATTTATTTTCCTTTCTCGAATTTAATAATTACATATCTAGCTAAATAGAAGGTTAATTTATTTTCCTTTCTCGAATTTATTAATTACCTACCTAGCTAAATAGAAGGTTAATTTATTTTCCTTTCTCGAATTTAATAATTACCTACCTAGCTAAATAGAAGGTTAATTTATTTTCCTTTCTCGAATTTAATAATTACCTACCTAGCTAAATAGAAGGTTAATTTATTTTCCTTTCTCGAATTTAATAATTACATACCTAGCTAAATAGAAGATTAATTTATTTTCCTTTCTCGAATTTAATAATTACCTACCTAGCTAAATAGAAGATTAATTTATTTTCCTTTCTCGAATTTAATAATTACCTACCTAGCTAAATAGAAGGTTAATTTATTTTCATAAAGACTTGTTGGGCAGTTTTTCAGTAGTGGCCGGGCTGTATTGTAATATTTTTAAATTGGATTGGATTGAATATAGCTAGGCCAAGAAGGTTTAAAAATGTCGGAGTCTATGCCGCCAAACAAACGAGTGTAGTATGAGATAGCAAATGTCGAGATACGTATGGGTGCGTGAGTGGGTAATTTATTGTGTTTTATGGTTGATACACAATTTCATCACAAAAAAACTGCAGTTTTTGCGATGTGGCGGGCGATCGGCATAATATGGCGTGTAGGTAGACTTGTGTACGAGTGGATCGGCATATCTTGGGTGCTTTACTTTCAATTTGGCGGTGTGGAATCCGTATTTATTTAAACTTTCTAGACCTATGCTTTTCGAATTATCTGTTTACATTATGAATATGAAGTTGACAGAAGCATTTGAGCCGCATAAGCCTGCAAAACTGTGCAACAGCGATCATTACGATTCTATGAGCGCGGCTGCATAACTCTACATAATTTATTATGTGTATTTACTATGCAGGCAGAATGTACATAGTTTGAATAAATTCCGGTAAATACCGCAAGAGTGACTAAGTTAGATTCAAGTGTAAACTTTATGTTAAAACTTTCTCAACTTCTTAAAACTGTACCTGCTTATGTAAACGACGCATGTGTCATTCGAAACAGGATCTTCTGAACATATAATAAAGCTGTAGGTAACAAAGAGTCTGTTCAAAAAACATAAACAAAAAGAAAACTAAGGGACATGAAAGATCCTTATCACAATCACAACTATTTATTATTTTTATTGATTGAGATACATACACCTTCAATCCAACAGAATACACTAATTATTCGTTTTATTATTTTTATTGATTGAGATTCATACACCTTCAATCCAACAGAATACACTAATTCTTCGTTTTATTATTTTTATTGATTGAGATACATACACCTTCAATCCAACAGAATACACTAATTCTTCGTTTTATTATTTTTATTGATTGAGATACATACACCTTCAATCCAACAGAATACACTAATTCTTCGTTTTATTTCTTTTCACAGTTTTTTCCACTTTTTACTAATAAAACAAGAAAATAACATTTACAAAAAAAAATGGTGCCTGTCTGTATGTTCGCGCATTCCATGACTAATAATTAGCTTAATAGCTAAATAATACGCCTGCCCTGCCAAAATTGAACTTACCAATAAATTGGCCTTGATAAGCACTGTTGGAATGTGCTTATCAAGGCCTTAATTTGATATCCATATTGTAAATTTCGAAGTTTTTTTCGCATTTTAGAATGGAGCCATACCTACTGCCGCGACATTGAATTAAAATGTATGTTACTCGGGGGGATGTAAGGATTCTAACGATACCCCATTCGTCTAAATCTGTTCAGGCATTTAAAAAGTTATAGCGGAATAAAGAAACTCACATACATACCAACATACATCCTAAAACCATTACCCTCCTTTTTTTGGGCAGTCGTGTAAAAACTGCTGCACCGATTGAAATGCGGTTTTCCTATTTGGATAGCTTAGGTATTGATTTAAAATCTGGTGTAATTTGTATCTCAACCCGATAGGTAGAAGCCGAGTAATAGATAAAAACCATTTGAAGGCTGAAAGAATTTTGATGAAAATATGTAGTAGATAGACTATACAGGTACTTTTGGTCCTGGAATAATACATAGGTTACTTTTTCTTTTTCTTTTTTTATAACCTATACTGTCCCACTGCTGGGCAAAGGACTCCCCCATATCCTTCCAAGATTCTCTTTCCTGAGCCGCCTCGTACCAGCCCTCTTGGTAGGCGTCTAGGTCATCTCGCCACCTCTTTCTGGGCCGGCCTCGGCGGCGTCGTCCATCTTCAGGCGTCCACAGGTTACTTTTAACCGAGAGAAATGACCACGCGAGGAAAGCCGCGGGCAAAATTAGTTTATAATCAAAATTAAGAATAGGTCAATAAAATTAAGAAGTTTATAATTATTACTGTCTTTGCATTCTCAAACTATGCATTCTACGAAGACGCATTATAATAGTGTTTGCTACTAGCTGTGCCCCGCGGGTTTTCTCATGGGTGGATATCGATTTTGGGTGATGATGATGAAAAGTATCCTGTGTGTTATTGCAGAGCCATATATATATACCTAATTGCAGAGCCATATATATATACCTAATTTCATCAAAATCCGTTGAGTCGTTTCAGCTTGAAGAAGTAACAAGCATAATATTACACACTCACACTCTCATAAAAATGAATTAGACATGCATTTTACTATCTGCTCAACTAGCTACGCCCCATGGGTTTGCCTGCGTGGAATATTATCACGAGTAAAAAGTAAAAAATATATGGTTATGTCCTTCCTCTTGCTTGGTGCACTGTATTTCCTTGACATATTTCATCAATATCACTTCAGCCGTTAAGTCGAATAAAGCTAACAAACAGACAGATACTGTTACTTTCGCATTTATAAAATAATGTCAACAAATTAACACGGAACAATATCAAACTATACGTATGAACCTCCTTTCTCTTGAATCACTCTATCTATTGATGAAAACCGCACCAAAATCCATTGCGTAGTTTAAAAGATTACAGCGTGACAGACAGACCGACGTCGGGAAGCCACTTTATTTTATCAATATGTATTGATTTCTTCCGACATCTTGAACATCTTCATATTTCAAAAAATTAATTTAAAAAAAAAATACTAAACTACACGTATAAACATTCCTCTTGAATCACTCTATCTATTGATGAAAACCGTATTAAAATACTAAACTACACGTATAAACATTCCTCTTGAATCACTCTATCTATTGATGAAAACCGTATTAAAATACTAAACTACACGTATAAACATTCCTCTTGAATCACTCTATCTATTGATGAAAACCGTATTAAAATACTAAACTACACGTATAAACATTCCTCTTGAATCACTCTATCTATTGATGAAAACCGTATTAAAATACTAAACTACACGTATAAACATTCCTCTTGAATCACTCTATCTATTGATGAAACCCGTATTAAAATACTAAACTACACGTATAAACATTCCTCTTGAATCACTCTATCTATTGATGAAAACTGATTCAAAGCAACCGGCAAAACCTAACAAAGCAAAGCTCCCACGCCTAAACAAGATAAGGCACGGCGCACACTCAAACTTTAATTAATTGAGTCGATATACTCCCATGTGCGGAAAAAACGCGCGTACGTGCTTCCTAGCGGTGTGTACACGGGCTTAGAGGGCAGATTGTGTTGACACTGGCCGTACGGCGAATATTTTACGGGGAGGTTTTTTGGTCTATGAAGATTTGTCGTTGCAATATTGACTGGTGTGTCCAAAAGGTATGTTGTAGGCAGAGACAACTGCTTTATTTATTACTCACGTACATTAATCTGTAATACTTCGTGCTCATGTACTCGTTGGAAGCGAACGACAATTATCATTTATACGATATAATCTCGCTGTCTTCGACTCTATGTCGCATGTAAACCTAAAGACACAAAGTTTTTGTAGCGACACAAATAGACAAATGACTGTATATAGATTATATCGAAAAGCATAGACCTAGTTAAAGGGGGAAAGATATGGCTCTAATATCACGTAAACAACATCTAAACTACGTACAACTACAGGCGAAACACCCACACAGCTACATTTCCAATAGCGTGCTTCATGTCCATCAGCAACATTCATAGACAGACATTCGCAGAACGAATGAGTTTATTACTGCTAACACTTGCTACACAAACGCCACTCCGATTATGACTAAGGCCGTTGCACCTAATTTATGCGGTTCTCGCCCGAGGAGCTAGTTACCTAATGTTCCCACTTTTAATGAGAGCTATGTCGAAAGGGGAATAATTGCATTCTTTTTATTCAGTTAGTCTCTTCATTCAGTTGTATAAGCAACAAACAAACACACACACTTCCAAATTATAATAACAACTAATAAAGATAATCTCTCCTAATGTTTTCTCGCAAGTTTACATTATTCACGACTACACGCAAATTCGAGTTCTAAATACGCGTTTAGCGTATACGCTCAAATTCCTGCGTTTTTGCCGCGATTCACATAACTATCCTAATGGTATGGACTGTCCCGAATGTTTACCGACATGGCATTCTGAACTAATAAAATTGTACCCATGGAATTATATGTACTACGACATAATTATATCTCTATGTATTTACTCTTCTTTTTAATCGAGTTCACGAAAGGAGAAGGTTCTATGTTCGACTGTATGTGTTTTTTATTTTCACCGTTTTCTTCGTCAATTGTGGACCGATTTCGACAATTCTTTATTTGAAAGGGCTCTCGAGGTGGTCCCATATATGTATATTGTATCAAAATTGGATCAGTCGTTTTTTTTTTGTTTTAGTTAATCCATTTGAAGTCGATTTTTCTACCATGGTATTTAGTACAGTACTTGTTGATTTTACATTGACATGTGTGTTGTCATTCCGGACAGTGATTTTTATGAAGTTTTACAGCCGTTGTAACTGGCTGATGGCATAATCGTGGTGCTATTTTATAACAGTTGTAAAACAAGATTATTTAACTCCTATGATTTAAATTGTACACTACAATTATAATACATTCGCATTAAATATAGATTCGTCGGATAAAGAAATCATCTAACACTGATTTGCTACTTTTAGGATTCGCACACTAACGACTCAACATCAAGTAGATTCGTGGAACCTAATAGAATAAGTTGATTAAAAAACTTTTAAAAACAATGCTTTTATGCAGTCGCCATGTTATGGTGAAACTTAGAACGGGCTATCACAAATAAATGCGTATACTACATTTCGTGTCTGTGCTGTTAACCTTTGTGGAGTTCCCTAATAAGAACTTAACCCCAAGTGCAGCAACCATGTCACAGTAAAACTTAAAATCGGCTATCATAATAAGACGCGTACACAAAATTTCGTGTTTGTGCTGTTGAACGTTGAAGAGTTCCTTTATCTGGAGCTAATTCTGGATGCCGATTCAGGTCATGCTTACCATATAAATGCATTGTAATCTGAAGTGAACCAAAATGCAAAAATTCAACTCCGTAGGATAAGCGGCAGTGGTTAGAACCACAGCTTGCAGCTTGCAAGAATTGGTCTAAACAAACATACATACATACATACAAACAAACACACATACAGCCATACAAACATTGCAAGTTAAATAAAGGCTTTTATTAACTACGCGACGCGACGCGTGGCCGAAGAACAGTCTGCAGTCTGTCAGAACAACCGTTAAACAACTTTCATTCAATTTAGTAAAATGTAGTACTAGGTATGTTCACTTACATTTTACATTGTTACTTACTTACTTACTTTACCATGTTTACTTGGGCTAGATTTATTGTTGAGTCATTATGGTGCGCGAGGGTCTTTATTCCGCTGTCATCTCCGCGTCAAAAGAACCGTTCTCCAAAGATCTGTTTGTTTCAAACATACGACGTCTTTAACACGACTGCCCAAAAAAGGAGTGTAATCTGTTTAGCATTCATGTATGTTTGTATGTATGTGAGTTTCTTTATTCCACCATAACTTTTGAATACCTGAACAGATTTAGACGTATGGGGTATCGTTAGAATCCTTACATCGCCCCGAGTAACACAGGTTTCATATTTTTTTTAAAACATACAATATGGCGGAAGTATGCTTAAATTTTCAAATTAGAAATAAATATTTTTTCTTCTTTTTTTACAATGTGGGTATCAAATTGAAGGCCATTCAAACATTATATAATTTACTGGCAAACACTCTTTTTTGGCAGGGCAGGCGTGTTTTTTTTAGCTTTTAAGCTAGTTGAGACATACGTAATTTACCAAGCTAAATTGTGAGTTCAAACAGCGCTCGCGATATTCAACCTTCTTACGCAGGCACTTCAGCGTTTATTGCGGGTAGCGGGTGGCAGAGTGTAGGGGAGGTGGCAGGGGAGTGGGGAGTGGGAAAATGTAACCTTGGAGCCTGACCTTAACGCGCTGCATTATGTGCACGTGATAGTGACAATCTGATTGCAACCAAGATCGGTAATAGCACTACTTTTCTCCTTCACAGCTGCGAGCTCCACTTCCTCTTCTTCAAAGGAACCGTTCATTAACACATAAAACTAAATACCTACTACTAGTAAATGTTATCTGACACAAATTAATTTTTTATTTGAATAAAATTAACTGCACTGATAGGTATTTATAGTTACTTAATTGAATGTTTCCCATAACACATTAACCAGAAACTGTGAATTGATTGTTCGGAACGTGCAAATTAAATGAACATTTTCGAGCGGAAAATTAAATTTTTGTATGTGTACTTAACGAGAATTTTCACCACTAATAGTAGTTAATTCATATAAGTGTGCTCTGCGGCTCTACCCATATTATTCACGGGTGTTTTCATGGAAAAGTACCTGCACAAAATGCAACAAAATTAATTAAACTAAAATGATGGAATTGATTTTGGTTAAATGCTCGTACTTCAACGGGGTAATGTCGCCAACACGTAACTGGTAGAGGGCTAGAAGTGCTAGAACACTTAATAAGTATGTAATGGCATAAATGTTGTCCAATAGTTTTATGTGTAGTGGTAGGCCTAATCTGCAAGAGTCCGCCAGGAAATGTACCACACCTTTGTCAGATATTCAACCGCTAACCAGTAAGTAGTGTCTAAGAATTTCTGTGTTTTGTTTCGAAGGGTAATGTTTCCAGCGAAGTTACTGGGCAATGAGTCTGAAAAAGTAATGTCTCAGAGCGATGAGCGCAGTGCAGTAACTGCGAGTTTTTTTAAGAAGAGTTCTAGTTGACACTGTAATTGTTATGGGCAGGCGTGACGCTTACCATCAGGCGAGCGACCTGTTCGTACCCAAAGAATACAAACGGAACCCTTTTCCCGTGTAAATCTGTTTATCTGTCAGATACAGGCTTGATGAATTCGAACTAAAATACATTTTTAATGATCAACCTGAGACGTACGTTCCTAACTGGAGACTGAAACTGGCCTTCGCAGACTTGAGTTGCACAACTGCAGAAGTATCAACGGACGCGAAAGTTTTGCAACAGTTTTGCAGTAACTGCAGGTGAACGTTTCATTCGCTGACAATCTGACAAACATCCCACGCTTTTGTAGTTTAGGAGCTGAACATCATCTATTCCTTACCAACTTCAAAAGTCAGAATTCTATAAAAAAAAATTTTTACTTTCCTTATATATTAGCGCTATAAAACTTTTGATACGAATACCTAATTAAATGGGCGTTATAAGAAATAGTAGGTACAAATAATTCTAAAAAGAAAACATTATTGGAATTGTTTTGCTGTTAAGTTTTGTCCTAAGCGACAATATAGGTTACAAAATAAATTTTACAGAGAATAAATAAATATTTTGCAGAGGCAGAAGGCTGCCAAAGATAATATGCTTTCCAGGAATCAAAAACGGTGTGCGATGCACAATGCCGATACACGTTTGGAAAGAGAACTTTTTTGTAATTGTTAGCATTTACAATTGTTATTCTAGGATTTGGCGTCAAGCCCTGGTTGCCAAAGGGACTTCATGTCTAGAGTGAGCAGGTATCCTCTAGGCATGCTATTTTTTGTCAGCATCATCACCACTTACTATTTGTTGTTATCGCGGTCAAAGCTAGGCTATAAAAAATATGTAAGTGTTCAATTGATTATAAATACACATAATCAAAAATCCTAACACTCGATCACAAACGGCAAAATAAATCATCTTAAAAAATTACTTCTCCAACGAAGCCATTGGCTCCTAGGCTATTGAATGCAGCTCACACGTCGCCGGAGTTGGAGCGTGCTCGTGAACTCACAACTATTATTTTAAAAGACAATTTACTTTGCATTTTGGAATCATCATCAACTCGGGTACAAATTACTGGTGTCTTTGTCATTCTGCTGAGCAGTAAGAACTGCTTGTCTTCGTCATCATCATCATAAACAGACAATATGTTTCCACTGCTGGACGTAGTCTTCTCCTAATATGCTCGCCACGGTTGAGGTAGACAAGATCTAGAGTGGAGACCACGTTTAGGAAAACGTTGCGTAGGACGCCCTGTGGCCAGCTGGAGTGACGACCTGCGAAAAGCGGCTGGCAGAAACTGGATGCGGAGAGCTGAAGACTGAGCTCAGCTTACTTCACAGTTAAATTCTCCATAACATTGACCATGAAGCTAGACTTTGAACCTCGACCTCAGGAATGCAGTTTCATCTCCCAGCTAAGCTTACCATGGTTCTAACTCAAATGACAAATTTAATTATGCTTCGCATGTACGCTCAATATAATTTTACTTTAATTTATAGATACTGGAAAAGATGTTTTATATTGGTAATTTATACTACTAGTGGCAATGTGAGCTGTAGACACGGGAGTCTGTTTTTGCATAGCTTAAAACTGAATAAATGTTCACAGCGCATATATACTTAAAAAGACTTAAAACGACCGGTAGGCCGAGTGGTTAGTGACCTGGACTTTATAGGCGACAACCGCGGGTTCGAATCCCGCTGAGTGCAATATTATTATTTTTTGAACTGAAGTTACTTTTTGCTGGGTTTTTCCCCTAATCATGTAAGGTACATATACAGATATAATTTAAATCTTTTTTTATTGTTTTTTCGAGTCATTAGTTCACAAACAAAAATTTTAAAAATATCAAAAAATTGAATCGTTTAAAATGCATATCATTATATAAAAGTGAAACATTGTCTGTTTGTTTGTTTGTTTGTTTGGAGGAGCTTTCACGCGATAACGGCTGGACAGATTTTGATGAAATTTGGAATGGAGATAACTCATACCCTGGAATAAAACATAGGATACTTTTGTATCCCGGAAAATAGTAAGTTTCCATGGGAAAACTGGAAAATGCTGATTACTCGCTGCAAGGAACGGTTACCATAGAAACGAAATAACAAGTCTGTTAAAAACATCAAGCGCATTGGTGCTATACCTACTTTTGCATTGGTTTTTAATATCCTAGCAGAACAAAGGATGCTTTTTTCGCGATAAACAGTAGTCCGCGCGGACGAAGTCGCGGGCGGGAAAGCTAGTATCCATATAATCGAACTGAGCACAACATTTTACGAGAATCGGACCGAAGAGAAATGCGACCGGTAGAGGAGAACCATAGAGATTTGAAATTTGTAGAATATATTCCTTGGAAATCTTAGAGTTGCAATAAGGAAGGATCCATCCCCAAGGGGGTGAAAGAAGGTGGCCAAGTTTTCACGGGCAAAACTGCGGGACGCGGCTAGTTTTACATCCAACTAAACGAAAAGTCGAAATAAAATATGCTGCTTTTCAAGCTATTTGAAACTTCAACCATAATTGCTCATCGATAATGACTGGCCCAAAACTCATCCGACATGGCCGGACAAATCATTTAAAAAAACTTACGTATTTCTTATACTAGTGGAATAGGCTTAGTGGAATAAAAAGTCACAAACAATATGTATTCAAACGTTTTAGAATAAAACTTTAGGGGGCGTAGGAGTGCGATATAAATTTACCAAGTAAAGCGCACATTCACAGTACAAAAATTTTAAATGTTTAAAATGAATGAATATTCTTGTTTGTGACTTGGGTTAATTTTCTTTAACGAACTCGGTTAAAAAATAGCTTATGATAATCTTGCAATAAAGACTAATTCAATTTGATACCTCGCTTGTCAAAATCGGATCAATAGGGGTGACTATGGTGGAACAACTATACCATACATAATATATACTTACATATACAGTCAAATACGTTACCCTTCCATTACTTCGCCGTAGTCAAGTAAAAAGTAATAAAAAACTGTATCGGAAGTTTATGTACAGCGTCTAAGTTTAACAATATAATTAATCATTGGTTAGGCAAGGTCTGTTGAAATTCGCATACATTTTTAAGTAGACCGTTAAATTAACCATCATTCAAAAAAATGAGCTTAACTCAGCCTTAAAGTGTTGCGTAATACGCATTACACATAACTTATACCCACTTGACAATAAAAACCACATGAGTAATGGAAGACGTAAGCACAGACAGGCAGACAACACGGCTGATTAATTACTTAGCTACCGAGGCCTGATGTAGAGATATATGGACTGTCTCGTGGGTATGCCCGTTCTAGTCAGAACCGGCTTAGACTGGCTCAGGATTTGATTGTTAGTTCTTTGACGGGGATTAGATTGACGCTGATAGTTGGTTGCGGAGACAAGCCTTGATTTAGCGTTAGCGAAGAGCTGGTTAATTTAGTAAGATTGTTTTTATATTAATGGTAATTTGAGTACAAACATACCTACGCTTCGCTTTGTGGCCAAAGTAATTAAAAATAAAATGATGTGTCACACGGTACAGAAAGCAAAACTTTTTTTATATTTTCAAATTTTCCACCCCTATTCATAATTCATTTATTTACTTTTCACGTTCGTGTTTGAGTCACAGAAATTCATATATGTACATTATTTCAACTTAATCTGCAAATTGGCTGTGACAGATGGATAGGCAGACAGACACACGAGTGATCCTATAAGGATTCCGTTTTTTTTTCATTTGGACGTACGGAAATCTAAAAAGGAAAGAAATACGAGTAGATGTAACTGTACTATGAATGGAAAATACTCTGGAGCAACTGGACAGATTCTCAACTAGACGGAGTCTCAAGTGCATAGAATGTATACAGTCAGAAGTCAATATTATTCTAGAATAAATTAATATAAACATGTGAGTTTAATTGAAGCGTATTTACTGTTTTCAGGAAGACACTTGGCGTTTTAACCAGATTTACATAAAATAAACGGTTAATATTCTTTAATCTCAGCTTTCTCGCCATAACATAATGCATGTCATCATTTGTCTCCGGTTTTGAATATCTAAGTCTGCGGTCAAAGAAACGGGCTCGAAGCGATTACATATTCATGTAATATGAATGCATTTCATATTCATTGTGGCTTTGCCACGTCGAAGCAAGGTTTCCACATCGGCTTTTGTGTGTGTGTATGTATATGTATGTTATACTATTATTATACACATATATAATAATATTATAATATTAAACTTTTTAATATAGTTATAAATTATTTTTTAATAGTATTATAGGATTCCATACCTCGGGGCGACTATTTTTTCCGAAGTGTAACAAAGATATAACATAATTTGAGTAAGTCTAGTAGTATATACTAAGTCATTTTTTGTGCTAATTCAAGCGGGGGTTGTTAATATATGGGGGCGGGGCGTGAGGGAGACAATTTTGAAGTGCGACAAGCAGACAAGAATTAAAATAAATAATAGTTTAAAAAAACTAAAAAACACGCTTTATATAGGAAACCAAACTAACAAAATAAAAAATAAATTTTAATAGTGTAAAAAAGAAAAAAAAAAAAGAAAAAAATTGTGGGGTGCATGGGTCAATATTTCATTGGCAGATATGAGAAGAAGAATTATCATTTCGATAATATCTTAAAAAGCACCCCACGCTTTTTTATAAATAAAACATTTTTTTCTTATTTACACTATTAAAATTTATTTTCTATTTTTTAGTTTGGTTTTCTATATAAAGCGTGTTTTTTAGTTTTTTTAAACTATTATTTATTATCTACTTTTTAGTTTTTTTTTTTCGAATTATTGCATTGTCATCGGTCTTTGACAGGTTTGCAAAATTTGAATGAAATCTGACCGTTTAAAGTGGGTCAAAATAGCGTCCAAAGGAGTCGGTTACAAACATACAAGTGAAGCTAATATAAAGCGTATAAAAATACATTTTCTTAATTTGTCTCCACTCCAGTCTTTGCTTGGATAATTTGTATAAGGAATGATAGTTCGTTTTGACTCAAGCACATTATACTCTTACTTATACCACACCCCAAGTCCAGCCTGAGATAGAGATTAATGTACCCCGGCAGCCGTAATGCGATTATCATGTACCTACCCAGAACAATGTGCGTAACCATTTTTATTCGTTGTAATCGTTGCCGAGCCAGTCGTTGAAGGTTTTAAGTGGTAAGAATGAAGGTATTTTGCTATCTTTTTTGTTCATTCTTGGATAAATTTAAGCATTTATGGTACAGTCAGCAAAAACGGTCCTAATTTAAAATTAGCTTTACGCACACATAATACTCTAATGTTTTATTAGATATTAGCCGTATGAGGTAGTTCTGGCTTTTGGGGTAAGTTTGTCAGGCTGCCCGAGGGCTTCAATAACAGCCGGGAGCGATAGCTTATCGAGTCCTCTGAAGCATGGAGCGATTGAAATCCGCACTTAACTTAGAAAAATTATCGATGCGAAGCCGAAGACCAAATTCGGTATATGTGCGGATATGCCATCTCTCCTTGCTTCAGGGAGCACTTTCGGCCGTCATCGGTCCGGTAGTTAACAAACAATTGATAGCAGTGGTTAAGCCACGTCAGAGGCCTTACAAATTCTGACACTAGATATCAGCACTACCTCATTCGATATACTTTGATATACAGATATGTAACATAATTACCTATTAAGTACCGGGGTGGAGTATTATACACGTTATAGCGAACCACTTTAGTTTTACAACTTTTGAGAATTCGAAATTTTTCATTCAGGAATTTTATAAAAAAAAAAACCTCTAAGTATATTGCACTCCAAACCCTAGTAGCACAGAATAAGTAATAGTACTGCCTAGTAATCAGCTGGGGAAAATCAATAATCATCTTGACCTTGAATTTGTGCTTGTCAAGTTTAATTGACAAATCTCACGCATCGGAGCCTAATTGCGCAGTGGTCAGTCGAACGTCAGTGTGAAAGTCAGAACGTCAGAGTCAACAACGAGGTTTCTTTATTATTTTGTAAGAAGTGAATAAAAATAAATTAAATTGTTTTTGTGATAATTTTCATGTGTTACTTGACATGGTCGTTTATGAAGCCTTCAGTGTTTTCTTCAGCTACAAGTAACACTGCTTACTCGAACTATGTGCGTGCCAAAGGCTACAATAGGCTAGCTCGCACCACATTTACTCACACTGGTGATCAATCTTCACTCAGTGGGGGTCTTTCCACAAGCGCGCAATCGAGGAAAGGTTATTTTATTCGTAGAGGAGAGGCCTACTAGCAACCTGAACCCGAATGGAGCAGTATGTATATACCTAAATTTTGTGCAACGTGATAGAATAGTAAACCAAGATTTAGGGTTGTTGCAAATTTCTAATTTTTACTTTTATATAGGAATTTAAAATATTATGTATTCAACCATTGCACACGTAAACAAATTTACATGCATTATCGAAATAAAACTGCTGCGTACCTACTTATAAGTCTATTCAGTGACACGTTGCATAGATAACTCTTAATTGCAATAATTACCAATCTTAAATTATAGAAAGTCAACAATGACCATAAAATAGTATAATAGGCAGCCTTATCACTAAGCAACTTAGGTTAGATAGTGAGATCATGAAAATTTATGAACGGCAGTGTTCTTAAATAAACTGTATGTATAAATAAACTGAAGTTAATTATTGTTTTGAATATAAGTACGATATATTAAGCTGGATTCGACCAAACGAGAGTAAATTAAATCTTAGAATAGTGGCATAGAAATGACGGAATAACCGTCATTTGTCTCTGCTACTATTCTATGAATAAAATTTACACGGGGTTGGTCGAATCCAGCCTTAGATAGTTACTTCTCTTTAGCATAGCGTAGAAGAGAAGGTAGACCAAAACGCATTTGTGGTGCAACATACCTGAAACAAAACAAAACACACAGGTCAATACAACAATAAATAAATATTTTCACACACCTGGCCGGCGACGGCTAAGAATAACCCCCCTCATATAGCTAAGAACCATCTCAATCATATCAGTTTTCAAACATATAAAACTACATCAAAATCGGTCCATTCGTTTGGAAGCTACGATTCTCCCCCATCCCCCCTTAACTTCTTTCCCCTCCGTTATAGCTAAGAACCATCTCTTTTACCCCAGCTTTGAAACATGCGAAATCGGTCTATTCGTTTGGAGAATACGATTATCACCCCCCTTTTCTCACCTCCCCGCCCCCATCCCTTATATATCTAAGAACCGTCTCGATCAGATCAGCTTTAAAACAGAACAAACGCATTAAAATCGGTCCATTCGTTTGGGAGCTACGATTCTCATCCCCCCTCGCCTTCCCCCCATTCTAGCTAAGAACCATCTCGTTTACCCCAGCTTCAAACATAAAAACTGCTGCAAAATCGCTCTATTCGTTTGGAAGCTACGGTTCTCACCCCCCTTTTCTTACCTCCCCCATCACCCATATATCTAAGAACCATCTCGATCACATCAGGTTTTAAACAGAAAAAACTGCATCAAAATCGGTCCATTCGCTTGGGAGCTAATCTGCCACAGACAGACACACACACACACACACACACACACGATATAAACTTATAACACCCGTCTCTATGTTCAGGGGTTAAAAATCACTTATTTGCTAAAGAACAGGTAGGTTCCTGAAAAGAGAAATCCATCGATATGGCCGTTTTGAATTTTCTTGAAAGTTGCCATTTCTGCTCGGCATATACTCATCGTATCGAGAATATTATAGAAAATGCTAGATTCTAAGTTCATAACATTTTAAGTGAAATCCTAAGCTATCCAACTAGACCAGTAACCAGGTAGTTTTGCCCTACAAATACAAATGGTGGAGTAGAAGATGTGTTGATCTGTAAACAAAACAAAGAGGACATGTGATTTTATAGACCCTAATGCCTTAGCCCTGACATTAGGGCATTAGGCCTTAGGGCCCGGGCCTTAATACCTGTATATTCTAAGATTTTTGAAAAAGATGCTCTTAATATTATCAATAAATATTTTGAAAACAAGCACTAATTAAAAATGTATATAACCTCCGACCCCCCACCCCCCATCATAGCTAAGAAGCATCTCAATCACATCAGTTTTCAAACATAAAAACCGCATCGCAATTGGTCCGTGCGTTTGAGAGCTATGATTATGATTTAAGAACCATTTCGTTTACCTCAGCTTTGAACCATTGAAAACCGCAGCTAAATCGGTCCATTCGTTTGGAAGCTACGATTCTCGATGCAATTAAGTTAGACATATATTTAGCTCGTATAACCAACCTTTTATTAATCCTTTTCCTTTGTAGTATTTTTTAAGGTTATTATTAATTTTGGCAACATATTATGAAAGAGCCGGCTAGCAATTTGATATAAAGTCTGCTCTCTTGTATTAGTATTTTTATGTTACATTTTTTTACGGAAGCACAAATCTGTTTCTTCATCTATGCCTAGCTTTCTAGGTAACTCTGTTAATAATTATATTTTCTAATTATAATATAACATAAGATATTACTATTGTTCTAGGATATAAGTGTATAATTTCCGATAATTTATTATTTTTGTGTTTTCTTAGCATACTTCTATGTATAAGCATTTAGTGTGATATCTGTATTTTTAGAAAAAACATCACCAATTAAAGACGTGGCTCTTTTATAAATTATGGTGGCTCTTTCATAGCACACGTGTCTTCAAAAAGCCAATTTCCTCATTTTTTAAAATTATCATTTGACTGACTTAATGATTGCATTATTAAATTCTGTTATTTATATTTTAAACATCTATCTATCTAATCTAATCAGCCCGTATCCACCCACTGCTGAGTATAGGCCTCCTCTCGTTCTCGCCAGTCTTTCCGGTCCTGTGCTAATCTAATCCATTGGACCCCAGCGTACCTCACAATGTCATCTGACCATCGAGCGGGTGGTCTGCCTCGAGGTCTTAGCCCTTCTCTTGGATACCATTCGGTGACTGCCTTGGTCCACCTATTTTCGTCCCTTCTTGCCAAATGTCCTGCCCATTTCCACTTCAGCCTGGCAATTCGCATACCTACATCTTCAACTTTAGTACGACGTCGAATTTCGACGTTTGGTATGCGATCTACCAAGCGGATGCCTAGCATGGCGCGCTCCATAGCTCGTTGGGCCACTCGTATTTTATATATGTGCTCCTTCGTGAGCGGCCACGTTTCCGCACCGTATGTGAGTATGGGCAGGACACATTGGTTAAACATCTTGCTCTTCAGGTTTTGGGGGAGTTTAGATTTGAAAACATCTTCCAGTTTTCCAAAGGCACCCCATCCGAGCTGGACTCGCCTAGCGATCTCCTTCAGCTGGGAGCCCCGTTTAAAAGACAAACAATGTCCAAGATAAATGTACTCGTCGACTACCTCTAAGGGGCAGCTATTGACGATTACATTAGGTCTTCGTGACGGAAGATTTGTCATAACCTTGGTCTTGGACATGTTCATCCTCAAACCGACGCTCGCAGACGCTTCGTGCAACTCAGTAAGCATGAGTTGGAGATCAGCAGCGGTCTCAGCTACCAGGATGAGGTCGTCAGCGAACCGCAGGTGCGACATGTGGCGGCCGTTTACAGTGACACCTCTCTTGCTCCAGCTTAAAGTCTTCATTACGTCTTCCAAGACAGAGGTAAATAGCTTCGGCGAGAGAGTGTCTCCTTGCCGCACGCCTCTCCTAATTGGAATAAGGTCGGATAGTTTGTGTATGCGCACCTGCATTGTGGCACTGTTGTATAGCTCTCGGAGGATATTCACATAACGCTTGTCAATGCCGCAACGATGGAGAGAATGAAACACGGCCCAGTGTTCGACACTGTCGAAAGCCTTTTCATAATCGACAAAGGCGAAACACAAGGGCCGGTTATATTCTCTGCATCTCTCCACCAGTTGCTTGACAGCGTGTATGTGGTCCATAGTTGAGTATCCACTCCGGAAGCCAGCTTGTTCCACAGGTTGGTATTCATCGAGTGAGCGCGACATTCTGTTGCACAAAACTTTGGCGAACAATTTATATATTTGGGAGAGGAGGCTAATAGGGCGGTAGTTTTGAAGTTTTGTTTTATCTCCTTTCTTATGCAGAATAGAGACGGTGGCATTTTTCCACGCTTTAGCCGCAATACCTTCAGATAGCACTCTGTTAAAAAACTTAGCTAGTGGTTTCAGTACGGAGAGACCCCCTTCTTGCAACATCTCTACGTAAACTCCATCTTCACCAGATGCTTTTCCGCGTTTCATACAGCTCAGAGCAAACCCAATCTCGTCCTCTGTAAGCAGTGGTAGGGTCTCATCCTCCAGACGCTCAACTGGGTTCGCTCTCGGATCCGCAGCATCTGGTGATTCTGGTTCCACTGCTTTTGACTCATATAAATCCGAGTAGAACTCTTCAACAGTGCTAATAATCCGGTCTCTATCCGTCACTATTTCACCTAAGTTATTAACAAGTTTATTAATTAAACATGAATAAAAAAATGCATGATATCTTTTGTTTTATTTACTTATTAATAGGTATATGAACCGGTTCTTAAAACTGTCGCTTTCACGCCACTTCTCCCCTATGTTTGTTCCTTTGTGGCACTATATAGACCAAACGCGTGGACCGATTTTGATGATTCTTACGTCAATCGATTTGTCTTAAGGCCAGGCTCCATGGTTACATTTTCCCACTCCCCACTTCCCTGCCACCTACCCTACACTCTGCCACCCGCTACCCGCAATAAGCACTGAAGTGCCTGCGTAACAAGGTTGAATATCGCGAGCGCTGTTTGAACACACAATTTAGCTCAGAATCAGAATCAGAATCAGAATCAGAATCAGAATTAGAATTATTTATTCACAAGAATGTAGTAATTAAGTAGATGGTAATAACAATTATAAAAGTTCAGTACATCCTACCATAACAATGGTGTGCAAACATATCTATACAAAAAAAATACAACGATAATAAACAAGAACTAAATGACGTATGTCTCAAAAGTTATTTGTTTTATTGGCAGGCTAATAATTTAGTTTTAATTTAATAATTTAGTAAATTTTGTCTTAGCCTTAGATAATAAACTATATTTTCTTGCTGTGAGATTTATTTTAGAGATAAAACTTAACTCAACGGTGAGTAGAAAAATGTAAACATTACCGAAAATTACGTAATTTTTGATAAGAAAATGTATCGAATGAAATTATGTTAATCATGTTTTTGTCTTAGTCTTAGAGAGATAAAGATCTCAAAAACATATATGTTAAGTTTCACATTTATCAGGTTTGTGGTTGACCAGCATATTTATGCAAAAAACCCTTAAAAAGCAGAACCTGGTCTTAATCTTGCGAGTGTTACTAACGCCATGACAGTAATCAAAATTCAATATGGCGACAACCAGGCGCCACATTAAAGTCGACGAACTATTTTAAGTGGGGTATCATTAAATAGTTATTTGAAAATAATCTTTAGGTTTCTCTTATCAATTTCATTTCGAATTACCATTTAGGATCTACAACGATTATAGTTGGCTAGCAACTATTCTCACTATTTTTTCCCTCATTTTAGTTTTGTTCGAAGTCGGTTTTTTATCACTTGTTTATGTAAATACTTATGTCAATGTTACCTCATTCCCGAATCCATATAGATGATTACTTTTTGTGAACCTTCAAGGAGGATGTTTTTTTTTGTAGGAATTCCATGTTACTTTGTATTTTTGTTTAAATACTTATTAAATCACCTACGCTCAGGTTCACGCCAAATCCCTTCAAGGAAAGGCAGATAAGACGGAGTTGGAGGCTCTCCATGATAAATCACTTTCGCTACATTCACATTCATCAATCTTCATGCTCGGCTCCGGTTCACTTCAGTTAACCGTAATAAATAAATAAATATACCTACTTTGGATTAAAACTGAGCGACGGTGTCTGTGGGGGCGATGCTAGCACTTGATCTGCGTACTCTTTGCCAATTTTCTCAGTTTGCCTAACTTTCAAACATTTATGAAGTACAACCATTCCCACTGTGACTATTATACTATAGATCATACAAGAACGTTTAATAAAACAGAGTGAATTATAGCAAATGGCGGCTGCATATGTGTGTGTGAGTGGATACTTTGTGGTTTAAACACAATTAAACACAATTTCATCACAAAAGACGAGATTGCTATTGATTTTTCGTGAGAACTTGAAATAATAACGCCGGCTAACAAAACAAGCATTAGGACTTGCTGCGATGTGGCGGCCGATCGGCATAGCATGGTGTAAATGTGATCGGCATATCTTAGGTGCTTTCGATTTGGCGGTGTGCAATCCGTATTTTTTTAAACAATCTTGAGTTCATGCTAACAGTTTCACATCGCAAACTTTCCCAGTTTGCAAACATTTTAACCAGTTCATATATTTACTACATTTTGTCAACGAATGCATTCGATCATTAAAATACTCATATCATCATCCTTTTGTACAATCGATACAAGTAACAATATGGGCAATGATTGTGAAAAGGGAAAGGGACGCAACTATCAGTCCACATAGTTCCATCCCATTCTACAAATAAGCGAATTAATGTAAAGTACTGCCATGAGATAATGAGGTGTTACAAATGACACTAATCACACTTCACGCTACTATTATACAACTACAAACTTAAAAAAAAAAAAAAACACCGACACCACTTTAGCTAAGAAACATCTCCTTCACATCGGCTTTCAAACGTAAAAACCGCATCAAAATCGGACCATTCGTTTGGGAGCTACGATCCACAAAAACAAAAACTAGAGACCGACCATACAAGCCAAATAAATGCGTCGGACCACGTCTAGTGTAGGGTTCCGTGGTTAGTTTCCTTCATGACTCGAAATGTTTTCGTAACGGTATACCGTTTTTTTAGTTTACCCAACCGTCATGTCCTTACATTTTAAAAGCAAGCCTTAGTTATTTATTGGGAATACCTTTTAGGGCTAACACTTTAATATTCAAAAGTTAATACAAAGACTATGCAAAGTCACGCCTGTAATACTTGAAAAAAGGTATTTACATACCGCGCTTTTAGTTTTCCAATAAAACAGCGTTTTTTAATATCAAAGCGCTTCTAAAGTCAACAATCCGGGCCTGACTGAGCCTGCGACCCATTTGAATCGAGCCTGGGATCGTCATACATTAAAAAATACAGTAAGACATCTTGGATCATTTATTTTACGTCATCGCGCTTCGCAACGTCTCAAGCATCGTATTGTGCAGTCGAATTGGCTAAAATAAATAGATAAGTAACGCCACACTTTCTTAGCTTCACTTGCTTGTGCTCGTTGTAGTTTCTGTAGCGGGAAATGGTAACCACGTGTCAAAAATTCATTGAAATTGTCACTTATTACTACTAGTGGCTCTGTGAGCTGCAGACCTCGCGCGTACAAACTTTTTTGCAAACAACCTGCTGCGGTGCACAGTAGCGCCATCTAGTTACCTTATTGTAAAACTAGCATTAACAACCAAGGTGCTCCATCAATCCTTACCTAGTGGGTAAAGGGCTGACACTGACAAGGGTTCCACTGGAAGAAACCTAAAAATGAGAAATTTACTGCATTTTGAGGAGCTATTCTGCTCACGCCGAAGATTCTCATCACATCTTCACCAAATTTTTATGAGACCATTTTAAAGTTACTACCTTTCAAATAAAAAAAGAACCATTGAAATCGGTTTTAATAAAGCAGAGATATTCAGTTGCCCCTTTTTTGGAGGAGGTACCCCAATCAAAAAGACTAAAAATAACTAAAAATTCGTTTTACCTGTATACCAAGTTTCGTCTAGATCGGTTGAGAAATGCGACCTGTAGAGGAGAACAGAGATCCAACCGGACAGACATCTGGACATACGATAGCATTCTTGGCCAAGCTGAAACGGAGACGCTTAGCTCGCGCTTCGCGCTCGCACATATATTATATGAACGTGATATCTTTACGGAACCCTAAAAGAAAGTGAGAGTTGGCGTTCATTCACAGGCAGGCCTTGGCGCCGCCCCGGCAGTGTATGGAAGACTAGCGACTCGCCCCGGCTTCGCATGGGTAGCAAATGGTTTCTCTTCATTTACTTACACACGATTCTACCCGTGTTAAGATTGACTAATTTTAATAAATAACAGTTATTGTAACTTAACTATATGTATATATAGCCATATAGGCTCGCGGACTTTTTTATGGGTAATGATGAGTTCTATAAACATGTATTGCATTATTTGATGTATCATCGATAGTTTTCGCAGCGCCCGCCATTTTTTGACTTATTTAAGCACATTTTTGATACCTTGGGTTACATTATTATTAATTTGCGTAGGGATCTCAAATAAAAAATATATTCAACCCATGTTACTCGCTAATAATGTATGTAGCTTTCTATAGGTGAAGAAATTTTAGAAATTGGTTAAGTATTTTTTGAGTTTTCTCATTATAATATCAGTGTAGATGTAGAAAATCCGCCAACACGGTAGCCTCTTAGTGGAAAATCGCTGTTATAATTATAATCGTAGTTTCTTATCTAGACAAATCAAACTGCTACTGTCATTGATAAAAGCAGGTTACGCAAGCCATCGAGAAACAAACTAAATATTCTTTTATCTGTAACCTATAAAAAAGTACCGTAATTGAATAACATACAACTTTATTTACTCTGATCAGACAATGCACACCCTAAACCGGTGCAAATTTGAAAGGAAGAAATTACCCTTGAGTTTAGTACTGGTTACTAGTGGTGTACATTAAAGAGGGATTTTTCTAAATTCTACCTCTAAGAGGGTGCCAAAGATTGTAAGCGGGTAAAACCGCGGCATGCAACTACTCGTGAATATAAGTGAAGAAAAACAACAAGGAACTGTTCAAAAAAATATGAAGGTGCGCTACTGCTGGCACTGTCTTCCAATTGAAACTGCAATATTTAGATGGGGTTCGCGTTAAAATAACCACAAATAGCGCTCGCCTGTTCAAGAGCATTGAAACGATGAAATTGCGGGATTTTTAGCAGCACCGAGTTTCCCGCTATTTGTACGGGATTTTGATTCCAGTATTTGAATAAGTACAAGGAGTATTTGAGGCACCAATAAACCAAAGCGGTATCGATGTGATTTCGAGATTAACAATAGTTTGTTATTCATAGTTCTTAATGTCACTGCAATAATTATCTACTTGAGAATTTTCCGGAAATAGTTTTAAAATGTTCGGTTATTGATTCTCAAATTGATTTTTGCTAAATTATGTGATACTAGCTACTCGCACGGGTAGATAAGGGTTTATCTTTATGTGTACACAATTCAACCCGTGTTATGATTGACTAATTTCAACAAAAACGGTTAGTGTGACTTATTTAGATATATAATAATAATGATAATAAATATAATAATAACTACCGGAAATATATTATGAAGGACGGTACGGTCGACATTTGTCGGGCATGCCGCCGTCCCGGGGAGTCCCTCAGGCATATAATTTCCGGCTGTTCTCATCTTGCTAACGGAGAGTACTTGCACAGACACAACCAAGTAGCCAGGATCATCCATCAGCAAATTGCCCTTCGGTATGACCTTGTCGAGTCTGAGGTGCCGTACTATAAGTACGTACCGGCGCCAGTTCTCGAAAATGGTCGTGCATTGCTCTATTGGGACCGCTCTATCATCACGGACAGGACTATTGTTGCCAATAAGCCTGACATTGTGCTGGTAGACCGGTCCCAACGCCGGGCAGTGCTCGTCGACATCACCATTCCACACGATGAGAACCTCGTGAAGGCCGAAAAGGACAAGCTCAGCAAGTACCTTGACTTGGCTCATGAGGTGACCGCCATGTGGAATGTTGACTCGACGATCATTGTCCCGATAGTTGTTTCGGCGAACGGCCTTAAAGCGAAGAGCCTCGACCAACATCTTAAGAGGCTCTCGCTAGATGGTTGGATTAAGGGTCAGATGCAGAAGGCAGTACTCCTTGACACGGCGCGTATAGTCAGGAGGTTCCTCACTCTGCAGCCCTAGCCACCGGTAGTTTGGGCCCTGCTCCGCTACCGTTGGTACCCTAGGTTTAGGTTTTTTATGATATTTTTATCTGGTTTTATTTAAAGAAATATTGTAAAAAATTTAAATTTAAGATAAAAAGATAAATAAAGAGAATAATAATAATAATCTTCGCGGTTTTTTTGTGAATATTGATGAGTACTTTCTATAAACATGTGGCAATACATTATTTTATCTACAGTCATATTGTAAAATCCGGATTATGAACTCAAAAATGGTGGCATAATGACATGTACATTACATTACGCACGGCAAGTTTTTTAACTATACAATGTTATAATATATATTTTACACACAAAAGCACCGGTTCGGCTTCGCACTACGAGGGTATTCGCCATTTATTACCTATGGCAGCGCGTTTTTGACCGTATGCGTGCGAATTCGCTGTGCGCTGGATTTTGGCGCCATAATTTACTTTACATTAAGTACCTAATAACAAATATAATGTTTTTTTTTGTTGTTCATTTGTTTTATACTTATTAAAAATGTGACAATGATGTGTTAAACATGTGAAAACAGTGTTCGTGAGGAGACTCTGACTCCACCTGACGTCACGGAACAGCAACGAACATGACGAACGAGGTTTCACCATCAAAATCAAGAAAATATTTCGACTTTTTTTCTCAATAATACTAATTTCCTGTTGCATGAGTATAGTATGAAACAGTAAAGATAGTATGAAACAGCACATAACCAGGTATTAAAACACTCAAAAAATACTATAAAAAAAACTCGCCTACGGCTAGTTTTTTAAACTCACTCTCGTGTTTTAATTCCCCTCATTATGCAACCGTTTCATAAACTACTATTATGTAACATCAATAGTTTTCGCAGCGCACGCCACATATGACTAATAGACTTTTATAGGCAAATTTTTGATACCTTGGGTTACACATATCGTAACATCTACTCCCTGATAATGTAGTTTTCTATAGGTGTAAGAATGTTTTAAATCGGTTGTGTTTGTTTTTTTTGAGTTTATCCATTACGAACAAACATACAACCATACAAAAAATCTAATCATTCCTGTTTAAAATATTGGTGAAGATAAAAAAAAAACTAAACCAAACTCAACGTATTGTATGATGTTGTGTGACTTCACGCGCGCCAGTTTTTTCTGTCAGTTGTATATTATTTCAATTTATCTGAACCAAAATATTTTTAGTTATCTCTACCAACCACGAATCACAAGCTTAATTTCCTTTCATTAGCCAACATCACTATTGTTTAGAATAATGACCCTTACCACTAAGCGAACGAGCTGGCTGTGAAAGTTTCTTCATTTTTAATAGTGAGTTATGAAACCAACTAATCCAGAATGGGAATTTCATGAAATTAAATTGTCATTATTCATAGTCTAAATGTTTGTCAATAATTGGTTCACCAGTTTCCAGCCAACATGGGCGCTCGAAAATGTCAATAAAACACAACCTGTACGAGAGCTCTGTAATTATTTACACGTAGAAACAGTATGGTGAACGAGCATTTTGACATGAAACGTTTTGTACCAGGACAGAAAAGTGGACCGTAACGAAATGTTAAAGAACGAAAGGTGTATCGTCTTATAATTACATAATTATTAGTCTTAGAAATATGAATCTAGTGTCATTATTTAGTTTATATAGCCATCTCGTGGTTAAGACCTTGAAGTCGCGGCGGGGGAGGGGCGCTGCGTAGTAGGACGAAAAACCGGCACTCTTGCTCCTTTCTATTCAGTATAACTCCACGACTCAAGCGTGATAGCGCGGTAATTCTTTTGTGTGTTTACAGTTTTTATCTAGACCGATTGGTCTATGATAAAAACTGAGACTAAAAGACATTATGAGACCAACTGATAGCTACTACCTATCAAACAAAAAATGAAAATTGAAAAAAAAAAAATGTTCAGAAAAAAGCTTTTATGGTTTCTTTTTTTTTTTGTTGCTTTGTAACTTTTACGATTTGAAGTTCTTTTTTCCTTTTCTCTTTTAACATTTTTTTTTAATTGCATTGTAATCGGTTTGTGTGCTAGCCTGAAAGTTTCAGCGGGATAGCTAATCGGAAAGTCCTTGAAATTTGAATCGCAAGATTCCAGGGCAGACAAAATACATAGATACATAAATAGATACAAACTTGCGTAAATGTCTATTTTAAAGTCTCTTTCGCGTCATGTCTCCATGGTTTCTGTGTGCATTGCGCCTCTCGACTTTTTATAATATGTAATTACTTGACGCAAGCGAGGCCAGGTAAAGTGTTAACACATTTAGGTAGGTATGCGAGTGTGCATGCGTAAAAAATACCAAAAGTCACGTAATGCTTATACTGTTAACATTGTGTACAACGCAGTGCTGGGCACAATAAATTGCAGTTTTATTACAGTGTATTCCAGCAACCACGCGATAATATTAGTGTATTGTAGTTTGATATGATGTTGATAGTTGTAGGTAATTTTACTGCAAGAGCTAATTGCTCTTAACTTTATACTATAACTACGAGTATAGCACATCCATCCAACCGTTATCCAATGTGTGTCTGAAAAATATTGTTCGATGAAATCGCTTTTGATTCAAATTGGTTTTGAAAACCTGGAGGCACCTTACAATTGATAAACAATAATTATACGAGTGGAATATACATCTTTTGTTAAGTAATTTGTATATGCGATAAGTATAACTTTTCTTGGTAATAAGAGGCGCAATACTGACAAGCACGCCGTTTTATTTTTTCGTATTATACGAGATTTACCATACTTATTATTTATAAATGACTACAAAAAGTTATAAAAATTATTACATATCATAAGACAAGTTATAAAAATAATAATTTAAAATCGACTTCAAAAGGATTTATATACTACAAAAAGTAATCAACTTTATTTGGTACCACCCCGCGCAGATCAATTCCTAGAAAAAAAATTGGTAATCATCTAAATGGATCCAGAATTCTCTTAGAAATCGGTGTATTCATTCATATTTTTCTAAGACTGCTGACTGCTGCTCTGCTGTTCGTTTCGACTTCACTGTATTTTACGGATTTTCCACCGCCGCCGTTACCGATAACGCGATAACATCGTCGCTGTCGCCGGACGCCGAAATTACGGCGTTGCTGTCAACGCGGCAATAACGAGTTATTTACGGCAATGGTCGATTCCGATACAAATTATTTCGTCGTTTTTGGGATGCTTTTCTATTTTAATGTCTGGTTATGGGTAAAGGACTTATAAATTGAACACGATTTGTAGTAAGCAGACAAAATTAGGCAGTTTTGCTTGTACAGAGAAAAGAGAATTTTACATAGTAATTGAATACGCAATGGGCAGGCCACAAGCTCGTATAACCGATAACTAAATGTGGAAGAAAGGTTCTAGAATGGCGAACGCGGTCCGGAAAACGGAGCGACGGCCCCCGAGATGGGCCGACGACCTGGTGAGAGTCACGGGGAGTCAAATAGCTCACAACCGCTCGTTGTGGTGTTCTATGTGGGCGGCCTATGTCCAGCAGTAGACGTGTTCCAGCTGAGATGATGAGGCTTATAGCTTACTATTTGGCAGCCTCTGCTCTGTGGCGCTGTGGGTGTAGGCCTCTCCTCGTGAGCCCAATCTTCTGCTCTCCTCATCCAGTCGTTGCCGGCCGCCTTTCGCAAGTCGTCACTCCACCTGGCCAGCGGGCGCCCCACACTACGTTTGCCTAAACGCAGTGTCCATTCTAGAACTCGTTTACCCAATGTGACCAGCCCATTGCCACTACAGCTTGCTCTCCATGGTTCTTGTAGTTCTAGTTACGGTTTAGTTGCTTTTTACAGGGAAATTTGCTTTCCATCTACCGATTCAAAGCCATATATGGAAATGAAAACACGTCTCTCCAGAGATATTGAGAAGATAGCACCAAGAAACTCCACTATCCGATAGGCTAGTAGCTCTCATTCGCGCTACAGCCTGCATGTCTCTCTATCTTTGTTGTTGCATATGAAGCACGAACAGTGGGAATGTGGGCATGAGGATTTGTGTACCTGATAGGTGTATCTGGTCCAGTTTTTGTTTACACGATATTAAAGGCCTTAAGTCTATGAGGAAATCATATTAATTCTTGCATAACGCTTCGCATTGTCAACTCCTTTCATCACATCGTTATGTTCTTAAACAAACCGCATTAAAACTGCACTGCAACATAAAACAATCGCCATTAAGCCACCGCGAACATGCGACGTTGGGACGCGATAGTATCAATAAACCTAATTAAAAACGTATAAAGTGAGCTCTGACGATTGGCCGCCTGTTACACCCAGACGTTACATACATACCAATTGTATTTAAGTAGCTAGTTATTTTTAGTACTTTCGGCTTCTGATCCCGCAGGTATTCTGAGAGAACCAGCTTTAGGAAATAGAAATCTGTCGTGCCTCTTTCCATGGAATAAATAATAGTCTCTAACAGCTTTAGCAAGCACGGGGTAATTCGCACATAACTCATTAAAAGCTCCCTGTGGGGTCCAGGATCGAACCCGGTGTTGTGGAATTGCAAAGCGCACATTTAACCACCATCTCTTACACAAATCACTCGACATAAATGCATTGCAGTTGCATAAAAAAAACCCAGAATAAAGCAATTTGGTTGAGCAGTGGGGAAGACGCCAAATAATAGTATTACGCAACAATACGTCTGAAAACACATTAAGATTTAAAAAGTACAGTCTGGTGTGAATGAGGAGCAGAATCGTAAAAAACGGTAATTTACGATCGAAATGAGCACACCGCAGTAAAACCGCGCAAACAAGGGCACTTTCAGCATTACTGCTATGCTGATGCATGCAGCCGTCGAGGAACCAGCCTAATAGAGCAGAAAATTGTGTGCGGGTCTTATAGCAACGTTGAATCGCAAACATTGGTTGTGAAGGTCAAACAAGATGGTAAAGATGTTATCCTTCAGCATCTTCATTTTTACCACCTTTGTCACTAGAGCAGTTTTGCCAGCGACCGTTGACCACACTTTCCTTTAGAAAAGAGGTGGGATGGATTGGGTAGAGGCTGGCAAGGCCAAATGCACAAAACACTTCAAACGGGATCTCAGTGTAAGCCTAACTACCTGCCCCCCTCTCGAATAAGGACAATAAGAAAGACCTATTATTTAAACTAGATTGAGTGTTTAAACTTTATCGTTTTATCAAAAATTACAAGCAAGACTTTCGAAAAACAGTCAACTATGTTTCTTTTTCAGATAATTGAATTAATAACATGTTATAAAATGATCGTCAAAAATCATACTCTTGAAAAGCTAGTTCCATAAATTACTGAGATTAATTTCACAGCAAAATTATTCTAATGCGGTGCTATCCAGTACAGAGTAAGGACTGTATCACGCCGCCTTTATTTTATACTAGTTCATTTTGTCAGTGTGAGATAAGGATATCTGTTTTTGTAACTAACGTTTTGAGTATCCTATCGATACTCCTATCGTGTTTCTATATTACGACTTCATAAGATTGTTTTCTCGATGCTCAACTAAGGTATATTCAAATCGTTGAGTAATGCCAATTGAGTATTTTAGCAAGTTCTTAACATATCAATAAATACTTTTATTTATTTGTATTTTTCAGGTTATTACTTTAACCAATCTACTACTATATATAAAAAACAGACCGAACGGGCCTGTCAGCATGTAGTAACGACACAACTTGGTGGCATTTTTTAGTTTTCGTAACAGTTTTCAAACAAATGCTCAACCAAATTAAGTACCATCTATTAGTGCCTTAAATTATTCAATCGAGCTTGAAAACGGTAAATTTCAATAGTACAATTTAATTTTGTGCCACAAAATACAACCGTAATTATACCTTAAAATTAATAATCCAAATAATGTACTCAGCATAGCATTTTATTAATTAATTACATTCTAAAATTCATGAACCAGAAATACGTGAAGTTAGGGTGCACTTCAAAGCTACGCTGGGCGATGACAAAGCTATTTTGCATGTGTACCTAAGTTTGTGTTACGTACGTAGAGACAGTAATCAACCGGCCGTTTTGTTTGCGTAATAAATGAGTACTATAGCTAGCGGCACGTAAGTCTAGATCCCCGCCACGTTTCGTTCACCGCTAGACTTACATTTATATATTGCCTCAATTTTTTCGTTGCACTTTGATTCAAATCTTTTATAATTTCTTGATCTGCTATCACAATCTTTATTAGGAAACCTAGTCTTTCCTTTTTTGTGTGATTTAAAGCAGGTTTTTCATTGTTCTTGAATATGCTGACCAAGCTTATGATTAAATCCGAGTGATCTGCGATGAAACTAAACTTCTCTGTGATTTCACCTAATTTTAAGATAGCAATCGCAGTAAAATAAAAATGTTTTTTCATTGTTCTTGAATATGCTGACCAAGGTTACGATTAAATCCGAGTGATCTGCGATGAAAGTACATTTCTCTGTGATTTCACCTGAATTTACACAAATCACCCGACATGAATGCATTGCAGTTGCATAAAAAACCCAGAATAAAGCAATTTCATTGAGCTTGAATATGCTGACCAAGCTTATGATTAAATCCGAGTGATCTGCGATGAAACTAAACTTCTCTGTGATTTCACCTGAATTTAAGATACTAGCAATCGCAGTAAAATAAAAATGTTTTTTCATTGTTCTTGAATATGCTGACCAAGGTTACGATTAAATCCGAGTGATCTGCGATGAAAGTATTTCTCCGTGATTTCACCTGAATTTAAGATACTAGCAATCGCAGTAAAATAAAAATGTTTTTTCATTGTTCTTGAATATGCTGACCAAGGTTACGATTAAATCAGAGTGATCTGCGATGAAAGTACATTTCTCTGTGATTTCACCTGAATTTAAGATACTAGCAATCGCAGTAAAATAAAAATGTTTTTTTATTATTGGACCACTAAAGAAGACAATTTAATCCGAATACTATCATTAATGATAAGCAAAATGTATGATTAGGCAACAAATTTTATATTCTAGAGTATCCGAATCTTGACCGGGGTCTCGGATGATTGAAACGTTTTTTTATTTTTTATTTTAAAGCATCTTTTATTAACTTTCTTTACCTTAATTTTATTTTGAAGCTTAAAAAAACTGAGGCATTTTTCATTCAATAAAGTAGTCAGAGAACGTACTTACTGTCGGTACTTACACAGTTATACACGTTTACATCTACATATATGTAGATGCTTTCGTGATTACGTTAAGTAGTTGAGTACGCGTGACTGTCAACTCAATGGTGGCGATCACAATCATTGACAATGACTGGGTATTTTTTGTCACCATTGTTGGACATTTCGACAACTTCAGCTGCCATTCACTTCTACTCTGTCACTCTTTTTATTAAAGAGCGTCGTCATGATCATAATTTACTAATTACCCACAAGATTTTCTTCGAAGTTGCGTTGCTGTTCTGTTTCTTTGTTTATGCTCAGTAATTTCCGTATTGGACAATGTATAATGTACTAGTGACTCGGCCCGGCTTCGCACTGGTAGCGCGCTAGCGTATTTTTTTTCATTTAGCATTTTTACGCCCGTCGTTTTAAAAATGAATAAACGCCAGGATGCGTAATTCAAAATCTTTGGCAGCAACGCTGGTGGTGCTTTTTGACAGACTTGTTATTATTTCATCTCCACGGCAACAGTCGTTCCGTTCCTTACAGCGAGTAATCGACGTTTTTATATGCAATTTTTTTGTACTTTTTTACTTTATTGCAACATTCGTAGGGATCTCTGATTTTTTGAAAAATATAATATAGCACATGTTACTCGCTGATAATGTAGGTTTCTATAGGTGAAAGAAAATCCGTTCAGTATTTTTTGAGTGTATCCATTACAAACAAACATACAAAAAAACTAATCTTTCCTGTTTATAATATTAGTGTAGATATAGTAAATCCTAGATAGTCATGATAATATGACAACCAGTTGGCTAAGTGGCTAGTGAAATGATCCTGAGCTGAGGCGAAGTCAATAGTCGCAGGTTTAAATCCCGTAATGTGCAGATAAACATTTGTGTGATGAGCACAAATGTGTGTTTCCGAGTCATGGCTGTATGCATGTATGTTTATCCGTTGTCTAGTACCCAGTCTAGTTTAGGATATCCTAGTTTGGGGCTAGGTAATTGGCGTGAATAGTCCTGAATATGATAAGTATCATTTTTGTTATTAGCTGTGCCCACGGCTTTGCCCGCGTAGCCATTTTTCTGAGATATAAGGATCCTATGTGTTATTCCAAAATCAAAAGTACCAATATACCAAATTTCATGAAACTTAGTTCAGACGTCAAATTGTATTTCATCAATTGCTCAGCTTCTATTCATAAGAATCTGATACCAAGTACACCGGATTTTAAGCTATCCAACAGTGAAAACCGCATCGCAATCCGTCTAGTTTTTTTACGTGATGCGCGAACTGACCGACAAACAGAATGACAGACATCATTTAAAAATATATTAGATTTTTGTTCAGTAGCTTATTGTATGTACCCTAGTCCGATTTGGTTTAATTATCCTCTTTGTGCACTTTGTAGACTATTTGTTACTTACTGCTGTATCTATCTATATGTACTATATCTGTGAAAAATAAAGTTGTACGAAACAAACAGCCTGCACAATGAAGATATTTAAAAAATAAAAACTTGTTTACTTAAAATAAGCTATTGATAATATAATATATTTGAATCTGTCTGTCTGCCTGTTAGCGCATCACTAAGTTAACAAAAAAATATTGGACCGATGTGTGAGTGAAGCCGAGCAATCGACAAAAGACTATTTGACGACTGACCAATTTTTGAGAATAGTTATAAGTATTTGTTAGTAAATCCGTACACATAAATGGACAGACGGACATGGATAAGCTATCAGGGTTCCTTGCCGAACTACAAAACTTTAAAAACGCATCTTGACTGTACCTTGAATATTAATTTATTTTTATATACATTTTATTTTATTTGCATGACGGGCACGGGCACGGTGGCGACCGTGCCCGCAACCGCACGAATCTATCAATACTTTTAAGTTTCATATTTCGTGCTATCTTCGTAGCGTCTCTATCTGTACTGTCAAGCCCTGATTCCTTTAATTAAACCTGACAAAGCTAGTAATTATATGATTGCATCAGGGCTAGCCCTCAGCTCTCAGTAACCTTTTTAAAGACATGATTGTTATTTCTGCACGAATAATGGATCCTTATTGATATTTTATAAACAATTTTGATCAAATTTTGAGATAAGCTTGGATTGAATTTGCGTTTATGTATGTTGCGGTTTAGTATTTAATATTAGTATAATACTGCTACCATAGAATAGATAATAGTATTACCGGCTTTGCTGTGTGGGATAGGTTCACTCATCGTATCACCATCATCTGCGATCACCAAGACGCAGGTGTCTTGATGATTTCAGTAGATGTCCAAGACACCTACCTCAAGCGTGGTGAGGATACCAGTTGGTGACGATGTAGCGTGCTTTTCTAGAAGATAGTTATAACCTTGCTAGATTTCTCGCGATGGAATCGGCCCTTGTCATTGTCATGGACGCTGGTCTGATATCTTCCTGCTGTACATATATTCATACCAACTTCCCCATACATTGCTCATCCCACATAAACGATTGTGCTCTTCCGTATACAGGAAGCGATGTAGGTAGACCCTGGGCTCTTTCCATTCCATCACAAGATCGTGTTACGCGCAAACGCGTGTAAAATTGAAGTGAGATTGCTTCGAACGCGGCTGTTTGCAAGCCAGGTGTGGGTGTCACACCGTAGTGTAAAAAATAAAGATACATACATATTGTTTGCCAAAAATGAGGGTTAACGATTGATATTAAATTATTTAAATTGAAATGTATGACATGACCACGTGTTCCATGTGTATCTAATCTACGGTATTAATAAATGCATAAGACTTATATCTTACTTAGATAAAACAAGTACGGGTCTATTTCGTAAATGGTGCCGTGGCCAGGATTTAACAAGGGTTTCAAGGTCCACAAATCTTTTAGATATAAGATTATCGAATAATTTGATTATGAGCTAAAATATAGCAAAACATATGTAAGCAAATAATAATACAAAAGAGGTCTGCGTACGGATGTTATCAATGTTGTACCAAACATAGTAAAACAGAACACTAATGCTAACTTTAACTTACAGAAATGGCCTTATACCATTGTGGCATTACCTACAAGTGGAAAAAGCGGCTCCTGGCCAAACCTTATTAAATCGACAAGAGGACAATAAAACAAAAAAAAATTGAGAGCACTTGTATCAATTGTAATTCAACAACAAAAGACATGTCTTTAAATCCAAAATTGCAACACATCTAAGGAAAAGATTGATAAAAATTTACATCTGGAGCATTGCTCTGCACGGAAGTGAGACCTGGAACACAGAAACACCGGGAAAGGTTGGAAGAAATTTGAAATGTGGTGTTGCAGGCGCATGGAGAAAAGCTGAACTGAGAGAAAGACGAACGAGGAAGTACTTAGTCTCGTCCAAGAAAAGCGTAACTTAATAGGACCATAGAAAGGAGAAGAGGAAATATGTTTGACCACCTTATACGACAAGACAACTTCATAAAAAACATCATAGAAGGGAAGGTAGGAGAGAACAGAGGAAAAGGTAAACCTAGAAGGACATTTAAGAATTAGATAAAGGAGAAAACAAATGTCATCTCGTATAGGAAAGTCAAAGCTTTGACCGACGATAGGGAAACCTGGAAATTACACCACCGACAAGAGCTGAACCCTTGAATAAGAAGAAGAAGTATTCATGATACTAATACATTTTATGTTTGCAGTGTTACATACCAATAAAAAACAGAATACTCCCTGCTCTTCCCTGCGTCCGCGCTAAAGGGAGAATGGGAATAATGGAAGACGATCAAGGAGAGAAAGGGGGGTTTCTAGGTTAACAGACGATAGACAGCAAAGAAAGGTTAGAAGTCCTAATGATATAAGAATGAGATAATGAGACCAAAGAAAGATCTGCTCTAAGTCAAGAATTGGCGAAGGGTTGGGATATTACGCAGGATAAAGCAAATTGGTGCTTGTTCAGTTTTTCTCGAAAGCTACTCTAGAATAACTATGCCAGAAAGTAAATTAATGAAGTGACAACGATACCCCGTGAGAATGGCCAATAAATAAAAAATAAGTCTCGTTAAAAAAAAAAAAGGTTACGCAACAGTGTAAGAGCCGCCCACCTTAATGCGTTTTATTATGTGTGAACGTAAATTCGATGTACCCGCGTGATGTGGACCCCTAAATACGGCAAAGTGGGTTCTGATGAAACCTCTGATTTAGGGTTTAATAGCCAATTCCATTTTTCAATTGCTTTTCGCATATCTGATTGATGTGGCGGTTGGCTCTGATCTATCCGGTGAAGACATAATGCTAAAGTTGTATACTTTTATTGCAAAATCGAACAAATCCATCCGTAATACATACTCGTAGTAATATTTATAAAAGCTAAAGTAACTCTGCTTGTCATCTTTTTAGGGACTAAACGGCTGAATCGATCTTGATGAAATTTAGTATGAGATAGTTTGAACCCTGGGGAAGGACTTAGGATACTTTTAATCGCGGTAAACTGAAGTCACGGGCGAAAGCTTGTCATCAATAAAGCGTTTGTTTAAGAATGACTGAATAAAGTTCCTGAAAGCATATTGGTAACTCATCTGTAGTAACTTATGTGTAAGCATATTGGTTACATTAGCGCTGTACTTGCCTTTCGTATATAATCCCTACTCGTTAATTACAGAAGCCCATTGTTTGCCGTAGACATGGAGTAAGTAGTACAAGACATAATCGAAAATGCTAAAAATCCCGACTGCGAACAAAACTAAAAAGAGGACAATAAAACAACGAGAATGGTTGCTAACCAACTTTAAATCGTTATAGATCCTAAATGGTCATTCGAAATGAAAAATGAAACCTAAAAATGATTTTCAAATACCTATTCAATGATACCCCACTTAACATAGTTAGTCGACAATTTGAAAAAGTTTTTTTTTTCTTTTTTGCAATGTTGCATCTGGTTGTCGCCATATTGAATTTTGATTACTGTCATGTAATCAATAGCACTCGCCAGATTAAGTCAAATCGATTGACTTAAAAATCATCGAATCAGTCCACGCGTTTCGTCTATAAAGTGCCACAAGGAACAAACATGTATGCTGATAAACACATTACCCTCCGCGCAGTCGTAACTAAACATCGCAATACGAGATAGACGTCAGATGAAGTACCAAGTAAAAGGTGATTAGTTGGATAATGAGTTGTAGAACACAAATACACATATATTGTTGCTTGCTTGTTTGTCGTGTGAGGTAGTGCTGGCCCTCTGGTGTCCAAAGTTTGTCCGCCGCCCGAGGGCCTCTGTCATGACTTGATTAATCAATAACAGCAGGGACCGACAGCTTAACGTGCCGTCCGAAGCACGGAGCGATGGAAAACCGCACATAACTTAGAAAAGTTATAGGTCTAGCCTAGGACCGAACCCTGAATCGTTGGATTCTATATACATAATGGTAAGTATAGGATTGAGTCCTAACAAATGCAGTGCATGCAGAAATTGCTGATTGACTCTGTTCGACGTCTTATAAGTCGAAAGATGTCAGTGGTACACTCCGAGTAGAAGAACAACCCTTTGAAAGTAGCTTTGCTTCGTACTGGCCGAGTACGAGTATGTACCTATTGGCTTTTGTTGGACATAATTCTATAATTTCCGCGCGTGACATAAGTAAGTGTTGTAAGTAGTAGGTACAATTTCAAGTTCAATGTTCTAGTGGCTCATCAACAGCTTGCGAATTAATCGTGTTATAAAATATGTAAAAAAATGTAAAGTTAAACGGTTTTATTGTACAGAAACTACTAAAACAGATAATGTACTAAAAACAAAAAAATATTATTATAATTATATATTGCCAAACAAGCTCAAAGAAGATATTACCGCGATAACGTGACACGCGGTTCGGTTCTGTAGTGTTTCTTAGATAGTTGAACTGGTTGCCGCGAGGCACGTTATCGTGGATGATTCACATTTAATTGTTATTTTTTTATGGCAATAAATATTTTTTATTATTATTCTCTTAATTCTTATTCATAAATAAAATAAAATAGTGAAGCGAGTCGAATTTCTACTACTCCGGTTTACGCTACGGCTCACGATTTTGTTTTATTTTTTAGCGTTTAGTACTCGTGCATTATCTGCATCATTCTTAAGTTTCTTAACAATAAAACAGATTAACTTTAAAAAAATACTTATTTTATTTTCAAGTTTTTAGTTTTTTATTTCGTGATTGTCGGCCGCCCATCTTAGATTTACAATGATACTGAAATTGTCATCAGAAGTAAAGGTGTTTACCAAATTTCAGATCAATCAGTCAACAGGAAAGGGATAAAATTTGACCCAAAAAACAAACAGGGTAAGCCATATAGAACCGTTTAAATAAAATAAGCTTTGAAACAAAAATCTTACATTATTTTTATCCGGTACGAAAAAACCTTTGTAAAAATAAATTCTTTGTCAAACCGAAAGGCCAAAACGCATCTCCGTTTCGCCCTGTTGGCCGCAGAAACTCGAACTCATTGTGAAACGTCACAAAATGAAGGGTGAATCCACCCCATTGGCTGTTCAATGGGAAAATACTTAGGGAAAGTGTATTTTCCTCGAGCCTTTGAATGGCGGTCAACGTTTTTTTCTTCTTTTCTTTATCGCCTTCCTATTTGTGGAGAAGGAACACTTTGTGACGTAAATAGCGGTTTAAATTTTTATTTCGCTTTTTTATTATGGCTGGTATATACAGTACAGACTTGAGAGCAATTATTTATGATTTATTAGAATATCGAGATGGTCTCAATGATATTTTATGCAATGTGCCTCCAGTTTTTCCCGCGTGGACATACTCGTATTTCTGGGTTAAAAACTACAATAAAAATACCAAACTCATGATGCTGTGAATTGTGATGCACACTATTTCCTTAAGGCTATGGGCTCCAAATTTTTGTCCTGCTCGTTAAGGTGCAGGGTAAGCAGGAAAGGTGATGCTTCTCGGGAGCCGATTTTAGTTCACATTTTCAATTTAATTTAACTTTTTTTTTAATATTCTTACTATTTTTCAAAAAACTAATCCCAGTGATGTATTTGAATGTTTGTTGGGATTACACACATTTGGTTTTTGTAAAAATATCTTCGATAGAAACTGAATGAATTCCATCAACTGGGCTCAAAACGGGAAAACGTACGGGAAGATTTTTTAGGAAACTTTATTTAATCGTGTTTCGGTGACCACAGCCGGATAAAGTATTTTGTGAACATTTATTACACATTAAAAATAAAGTCAATTAACCGTTTTCAAAGTTTTAAATATTCGTGAGGACGAATCGTCAACTTTGGATACCATTTCGCCTTAAGTCCAATTTTATCAGGATCGGTTCAGCCGTTTTAGTCGTGAAAAGGTAACAAACAAACAGATATAACTTTGCTTGGACTTAACTAATACCATGAATAACTATTTTACCTTATATTATACGGCAGTACACATATCCCTATGGAGATAATTAATATAATTATTATGTGTACTGTGCTTATATCATGACGTATTGAGATAAAATTTTCAACTACTTAAAATAAATATTTGTTTATTTACGGTGACTCCTACACGTGTATAGTACATAGATAGATTATATAGATAAACACTTTATTGCAGACCAAAGAAAAATACACAAAAATGAAATACATTTAAGTTGCTTAATATGGATACCATAACTCTAGAATCGTGCCACCTTATGGGAGGGGACCAGCAATACCAGGGTGGCGTAGGGTTCCTCGTACATAAAGTCCTCACTGACAACGTTGTAGAGATCTCCAGTGTGTCAACTAGAGTAGCATACCTCATAATTAAGCTGACCGATAAGTATAGGTCGTGCTGGTATAAGCACCGACGACGCCGGCACACTCCCATGACGAAGTCGAAGAAATAGGTGTATGAAGACATCTCTTCAGCTCTTCACAATACCACGAAGACGCACTTCAATGTTGTCGTGGGGGATTTTCACGCAATAGTGGGAGTACAAAACAGCAGTGAATTGAGTACTACTACATACACACAACATACATTACAACGTACATTATAACCCGTGCGAAGCCAGTAATAATATTTGATAGTAGTTAGGTACATAGAAATCAGAAACATAACATTCTAATTATTGATAAATCAAATATTACTGAACCAATTTCAATGAAATTCATATTATTTTGTATTTCACATTTTAATTTATAAGTTTGTGTGAATACCGTCATATTATCTAAAAGTTTTGAATCAAAGTTCAAAATTCCCTTCGTGTATCATCCTCGTGTCAATTTATTATTCAAAGCACAAGAGCCATAAATCTGAACATGGTTGTGTGCAGTGGATCTAATTTACCGGTCGCCGCACACTGAATGATGTAGGGTCAGTTCACGCGCCAACGGTTACGGACTTAGATGAAAACTGTGTTTGGGATGGAAAGTGATATCCTTTCTAAATATATGAACTGCATTAAATAAAATTGATGTATAAAAAATGTACATGGTGTAAAATTCATGAGCAATGTTTAGATAATAAGGTAATTTAAAACAAGTTTAATCTAGGTACGTTGGTTAGGTTGAACATGAAAACTGTTTATTAACATTTTTCTGTTTGACAAATGTTTGATAGAATCGCATCTTTTTTTGGCACATGGTCACCCTAATGTATGAATGGCCTAAACAATAGCCAGACAGTTATTTAACGGCAATGTTTAGTAAAAAGCCTAGCCTTTTGATTGAACGGCGGATTAAGCTATCCGCCTGCGAGATATCGATGATTCTCTTCGATTTTCCCTTTACATTTTCACATTTTCCAATATCCTAAGCTACGAATGAACTAAATTTTCATCAAACTTCACTAAATTCTATTAAATCGTTATTCAGTTTATTAGTGGGATCGAATGAAAACAAAACTCCGAACTTCTTCAAAGTTCCTAATTCTATTGCTGGCTTTTTAATTGATTGACGAGCGAAATATTATGAACTTTGCCGCAATCAACGCCGAGGTTTTTAACTCGTCTATTACTGCTTTTATGGTGATGTTGTAGTTGGGTATAGATGGTCAAAGGGTTTACTAATCTGCATTTTGAGGGGTAGGGAGGGTTGAGGGTAAATTAACCAAATTAACAAATACTTTTTTTTTAATTTGTTGTTAAAAAAACCGTGGTAGTTGAGAACAGACCAGGAGCATATTTTTAAAAGAATCTACGTTAGAAGACTAGTCGGAGTCAATTCTCGCTTTCACGACATAATCTCTATGACAGGAATTTTAATATTTTCGACTTTGTACTAAGACAGATATGTAGCTATAAAAACATTGTGGCCCTAATCTACTTATCCAAAATAGGAAAGCAGTTACGTTATACTGAGTTATGATTAAAAATTTGCACAACAAAGACTTTTCCTTAAATAAATTCCATTCTCTACGTGAATTGATAGGAAAATCCACTGTACAGCCAGAAAATTGATATTGAGCTTTGGTATTAAAAATGTTCTGAGAAAATATATACTTTTTACGGCAACTTTAAGCAATATCTTCTAGCCATCCCCCCCCCCCCCCCCCCCAATAGAACGCCACAACGAGCGGTTGTGAGCTGTTTCTCTTCATAAGAGGGGTATTTGCCATGATCACCACGCTTGACACGCGTTCTTGGTGATCGCAATAGTTGGTGCATGCGGCTGCCCATTACTTGCATGCCCTTAGCTGGTTTTCACAGCACCCGCGGGATGAGAAGGGTTGGTCCCGTCCTTCTAGTCAACTTTAGATTAATGTTAAGAATTGTCTATACATTATATCAGTGAATAAATAATAGTAAAAGTAATTATAGACCAAATTTAGCTTAAAAAGCTCTCATTTTTTATAACCACCGACAAGTGTTGTGGATCTGCAATAAACTACTATATTATGTTCTATCAAAACTGGGACAGGAAGCTGTAACTGCTTCGCTGAGACGTATATGAAATCTGATGACAATATTATTATGCCGTGGATTTTAGTTATGTTTAGTATACACATGTTTGTTAAAGCTGTTTCATAATTGATCATTTCATATAAGACTAGATTTCCCGCCCACGACTTCGTACGCGCGGACTACTGTTTATCGCGAAAAAAAGCATCCTATGTTCTTCTAGGATAAAAAAAACCGATGCAAAAATAGGTATAACACCAATTCTCTTAATGTTTTTACACATACTTGTTATTTCGTTTCCATGGCAACCGTTTCTTACAGCGAGTAATCAACATTTTTCCAGTTTTCCCGTGGAAACTTTAAATTTTCCGGGATAAAAAGTATCCTATGTTTTTTTCCAGGGTATAAGCTATCTCTATTCCAAATTTCATCAAAATCCGTCCAGCCGTTATCGCGTGAAAGCTCCCCAAACAAACAAACAGACAAAGTTTCACTTTTATATATTGGTATGGATTGATGTGAAACAAATGAATGCTCGTGGATCTGTCAAAATGGATGTATTTCGGCAAATAATTTACTTATAGTTTTCTATACCTTCATGTAATACGAGTAAAGTCTGTAAGATGACGATCAATCTTCAGTTGAAATCTTGATCAAGAAAATAACATTTATTTAAATAGACCACTATTCAAAGAAATGTTATTTAAATAGTGGTCTATAGTGTCTGTCTTTCTTTGTTCGCATCACTTAAAAACTACACGACTGATTGAAATTCGGTTTTCACGGTCGGATAAATAACATTTGATTTCAAAAATTATGTTTTTTTGCATCTTATTGCGACGAGTAGAAGACGAGCATATGATACAAAAATGGATTGACGGCTGCAAAAATTTTAATTAAAATTCGGTACATAGGAAGTTAGGTCCTGACAAAGCACATATGATACATTTAACCTAGAAAAATGGCGAAACTGGCAAAGACTCGGGGTGCAACCAATGACCAACAGTATAATAGTTTTTGAAAACGATTACTATCTGTGTGTATGAATTATATCTAATTATATCCCCTATGCAATGCCATCTAGAATTTCGATTCACTCCAACCTCCGTGCCAACCTGTTAAACTACTTCTCCACGGAGACTGATTATATAAACGTCAGTAAAGAGATTTATATCCAAAAAAACTCGCGCAAATCTTTGGTAAAGCTAAAGAATTTATGGACAAAACTCTTTAAATGCCAATGAGTGTAAGTGACGTGTCGCAAGAGGGTACTGAAAAAATACTGAAAACAATTTCCATGTGAGATTAATCTTTCAGCCAACTCCTTTCAGCCCGCGCAAGTATGCGGGGGTCCTTTTAATGCAGGGCACAAGTTACAAGCTTATTAATTAAAACGTTATTTTAGCCGGTATGTACGGCTGAATATAAAACTTCAACTTTTTAACAGCCGCGCTGTGACAAAAGTTCTAAGTATTTAATTAATTATACCAAAGGTACACATTCTTCATGGTGATTCACAAATAGCCGTGTTCTCTTACACAATTTTTTTTGTTTAGTTGTGTAGTTTAAACTGTGTCTTCTCATATCTAGTATTTATTCTAAAGAATTTAAACAGTTCTACTATGTTAACATTGATGGCATTCAGACCTTGTTTCGAAAAGAACACGGGCCGCAATACAGTATAGGTACTGTACATACTATTTTAAATTCAATTTAAAACGTGAAAACTATTGAAAAAAATGAAAAATCGTGTACGAATTTATTTGCTGTTGGCCTCTAAGGGCCTCTACAGAGTCACCGGGCTCGATAGCGCTCCACCCCAATGGGTGCCGCTGAAGGCGCTTGCAAAAGTTAAACTTTTAGCGACTAGCTCAAGTGTACCCAGGGGGTACGAATCTCGGCTTGAGCCATCGCCGATATTACAGGGACTAAAACACCCCTAGGTCGCTAGTAGTCCCTCGCAATGCCATAAATGCTAACTTTATGAACATGCCAAACTATTTAAAAAATTGTGTATTATGGACAAAACTCTCTCTGTCTCTGTCTCTCTGAGAGAAGACCATTGCCCCAACAGTGGAAAATAATTGGATGATAATGATGAGGTATATAACATTATGGAGGGACTCCACCAGAAGACAAACCGAATTGCGTGGGGTAATCCAAGAACATTTCAAGACTTAGGCAAAGTGTTCATTATTTCATTCTATTCCACTGCATTCCAGGAATAGAAAGCCTTCTTGTCTAGGGCCCCTGATCAAACCAGAGGGCAAAGACACAAACATGTTGTAACGGAACTCCATATCCGCAAATGTGGAACTTCCGCATGAAATCGTTCATCCGCATCCGTAAGTTTACAATATAAAGATACTCGCTTCCTCCCTCGTCTTGCACCCGTCACCCTTCACAGCAAGGGTCGTTAAGTATTCAGCCTTCCCCACCTGGAAGTGACTCCAGCCCTGCAGCCATTGTGCCGCTCAGACAGACACGACGACACTATGTATACATATAGTTAAGTTTAGTGCATTAGACGACTTAGGAGATTATGAAGAAGGTTTAGTGTTGTCTTCAATATGCTTAGTATTTCTTAGTATAAAAATATACTAATAAATAACTAATACTTAGTAACAAAACAATATTTAATAAGACCAAATCTATAAATAATTATGTAAATACCTAACTTAAAAACAAAAAAAAAACACGCCTGGCTTGCCAAAAAATAACTTATGCCAATAAATTATTTACTGTTGGAATGTGCTTATCAAGGTTCAAGTGGTTATCAAGGTTCAAGTGGTTATCAAGGTTCAAGTGGTTATCAAGGTTCAAGTGGTTATCAAGGTTCAAGTGGTTATCAAGGCCTTTAAATTTGCAAAATCCGAAGTTTTTTTTCGCATTTGTTTATGGAGCCATACAAAAGCAAAATCGTTTTTTTTCGAAAAAAAACTAACCTATGTTACTCGGAGGGATGTAAGGATTCTAACGATACGTCAAAATCTGTTCAGGCATTTAAATGTTATGGCGGAATAAATAAACTTACACACATACATACATACAAACAAACAAACATATATGAATCCTAAAAACATTACACTCCATTTTTTTGGGCAATCTTGTAAAAACAAATACCTCAGAAACACTTAAAATAAAACTTCTCAAGTCGCTGTGTATATTAAGTAGGTATGCATAGTAGGTACTATTATTTATTCCGTGGTAATACTACCGTGTGGTCAAAAATAGACAAAAGGCTGTCATAAGTAGGTATTACCCAAAAAGATTTAAAAAAATACGGACTACACACCGCCAAATCGAAAGTGAAGCACCCAAGATATGCCGATCCGCCCGTACGCACAAGCCTCACGCACACACTAACACAATGTTAAGCCGATCGGCCGCCACATCGCAGCAAGTTAGTCGTGTTAATTCTATCAAGTTCTCACTAAAAATAAAAAAACAATGCAGTCTTTTGTCATGAAATTGTGTATCAACCACAAGTAGACTCTGTCTATTTTTATACCTTCTTGATAATACTTATGTCGTACAAGCGAGACGTGTCCCAGATCTTAGGTTATCGTTTTTTTAAATCTTACCTGATATAATAATGTAACACGTCTTGTCGTTGTTTGACTAGAGTACATACCTGCAACAAAATAAAACCAAACATAAGAAAACTTCCTAAATTTAAAGCGATTCTTTCTACAAACTTCGAAAAGACACAGAAATTTAAAGCGATTCTTTCTACAAACTTCGAAAAGACACAGAAATTTAAAGCGATTTTTTCTACAAACTTCGAAAAGACACAGAAATTTAAAGCGATTCTTTCTACAAACTTCGAAAAGGACACAGAAATTTAAAGCGATTCTTTCTACTAACTTCGAAAAGACACAGTAAGTTTTTTGTTTAATTTCTCTCAGAATTTAGTACGTTAATTTTTAGCATATAGTGACGAACCCGACCAATCTTTTGTTCGGGTTCGTCACTATTTTCGCCTTCCAGGGCGGCTGGAGACGCAGTTAAGGGCATCGGTAATCTTGAACCAGCTCTTTGGACTTGATTTTCGCCCCTGGATCGTTTTCCCTTCATACATACTACTATTATAAGAGGAAAAGTACTTTCTGCCTGTTTGTTTCACGACTAAACCGATCTTGATGCAATTTGGTATGGAGATAGTTTGAACCCTGAAAAAGGACATGGGATGCTTTTTATCGCGAAAAACTGTTAACAGCGCGGACAAAGTCGCAAGCATAAGCTGGTTTATTTATAAGCACATTCTATTCAAAACGAGATAAACGCTGAGACATTGTCAGAGTAACGAAACGTTGTCACATAACACATGACTAACCGTTACACAGATCGGTTAAGAGATAACGTTACAGCTGTCGCTATTTGCATCAGGAATGGTTCACTGTCATTGAATACGTATTAGTTAGTTACTTTACGGTGTAATACAGAACTGAAGCTCGAACTTTTTTTCCGATAACCTACTCCAAAAAAAGGAGGATGTTCTCAATTGGAATGTTTTTTTATTATTACCTATCCTCGATTTTTCACACTAATTCAAACTATTTATTTTTGTTTGTATCTGTAGACCTCTAGCGCCCAATATAAATTTCATACAAATTGGTTCAGTAGTTTATTTTTAGTAATTAAATCATTTTGAAGTTGTTTTTTTATAAAGTCGGACACTTAATCACTACATAGGTACGAGTATTATAAAACTACCCATCACGTCTGTCTGTCTGTTCGGATTTGAAATGTCAGAAACTACTGAACTAATTTTGTTCTGGTTTTTCTTCCTACAGGCAGACAGATAGATAGATTGACTCTATAATGACACCAAGGAAAATAAACTGAATCTGATGGAAAAGAAGAGAAAGAATTCTCTTTCAGACAACTTTTGGGTGATTTCTGGAGATGGCTTTAACGTTTAAAGGTCTTTTATAGCCGATTATACTATTCTTTAGAAAAGCCCCATACCAAAATATCCGAATCTCTCAGATACTCAAATGAAATAAGTAGAATAAAAAAAACAAAAAATATAAAGCTTTTATGTGCATTTTAACACGTTTTTTTAAATGCATTGTCGTCGAGTTGTGAGCTACCCGAAAGTTTCAGCCGGATAGGTAATCGAGAAGTGCTCGAAATTTGAGTTGCAAGTAAAGGACAGACAGAAATACATAGATAGATACATAGATACATACATACATAAATACAAGTGAAGTTAAATAAAAGCTTATTATAAAAAAAACATCCAGTGTTTTTTTCGTATCTGTGTCAGTCGCATCACATCAACAGCCCGAGGAACGTCCTGAACAACTGAACCATCCTCATAATAGGTAGATTTCCACGCTTGGCTTGGCACTCGTCTTGTGATCGCAGCGCAGTAGATGTTGACACACGCTGGAAAAAGCTGCTGCCCGTTTACTGAGTTCCCTGTGCTTACAGCACCCGCGGTGCAGCGCCCACAGTCCACAGCTAAACCTGGTACGAACCTAGTTAACTGCCCTCCACAACAGTTCCGGGTGACGCGTGGGCCGATAGACAGGCTGACATAAACACTTATCAGTTCTGTACACACTGTCGCCGTTGATTGATGCTTATCAACTGTTGGTTATGGTTGTCGTAAAGTGCACGCTGGGTTAGCTTTACGTCTCGATTATAACGAGTATCTATATCTATCTATATATAAGTATCTTATAGATATAATAAAGCAGTAGGAATAACAAATTCTGTACAAAGATAATAAAAAAAACAATTATCATCATATTTTAAAATCTTTTATTTAATTTGCAATGTTTGTATGTATGTTTAAATCAAATCTTGCAAGCTGAATTAGAATCTCTTCCTCTTATCCTACGCAGTTCAATTTTTACATGTTGGTTCAGTTCCCATGACAATGTATTTTTATGGTAAGTATGACTTGAATCGACATCCGTTGAAGAGTTCCTTTGTCAGGATTAGCTCCAGGTAAAGGAACTCTTCAACGGTTAACAGCACAGACACGAAATTTTGTGTTCGCATTTTTTTATGATAGCCGTTTTAATTTTTATCATGACATGGTTACTGCACACACGGTTGGGTCCTGACTAGGAAACTCCTCAACAGTTAAAACGCTAAATGCTGTATACACATTTAATTGTGATAACCCTGTTCCATTTTTCACCATGATATGCTATGCATGGCACAGCCGCCCATCGCTAACTTAGTACACGCATGCGAGCTAATTAGGGTTTTTACCGTTACAACGCTAAGGCCGAACCAGAGAAAAGAGGCAGTGGAAAAACACGGGAAATTCTAATAATACATTTCAGATAACCGTTAATACTACGTTAATACTGTTTGAGGAGTACTGTTTCTGTAACTAAATAGTTACAAAAACAGTAAAGTATACTGTTTTATTATTTTAGTATGCGTTTTAATTAACCTGGTTTGCTCCAAGCCAGAAAACTTTTCAATAGAGTCTGGTCAGCGGAAGTAGGCACTCGACTTATTCACAAACTTTTTACATGGCAGACATAACTATTACAAAAAGGCTATGTCAGTCCTGTGACAGAATGTTTTGTGAAAACAAGATCATCGTTGCGAAATTATCTCATTTATCAGTTCCATCTTGAATAAAACAAAAGAGGTGCGCGGAAGTTGCTCTTCTATATTATTAGCTATCTAAACGTCAGTAGAAGGACGCTATTTTAAATGTCGTTATAGATTTCATATGGAAGCACCTAACGTAGCGATTTGATACATTGTAAATTGTTAGGGAAAACTTTAGAAGCCAAGCGCAAGCTTTAGGGGAAGGTGAGGTGGTAGGTATTTCGTTCGCTCCTTAAACATTTTCTACATTATACTCTATGTATTCAAAAAGTTAGTACCTATAAAGTTTTTATACGTCTAATAAAATTAAATGTGAAAAAGTAATTTAAAATAAATAAACAACATATATAAAAAATAAAAAAATAAAAAATGATTTCGAATACGAAGTATCAAGTATATTTGCTTATTTCTAGTCATAGAGAATTTGCGTTGCCATAGGTATACAATTTTCTGGGAAATCTTCACCAGCTACTTTCGCTGGTTCAACTAGACATTTGTAGTGTGTGCATAAGACTACTGACTCGTCAGGTATGGATGAGCTATAATGTTACGTCAATCCTGAGGATCATTTTAAGGCTCTCACTCACGTAGACGCGACACATAGCCCTACCTATAAATACCTACCCCCGTTTGCATCCCCTACCGTCTGGGGGTAACCGAATTGTAAGACAACCCCTTGCACCATTGTTCAAAGTCCGAACACGTCTGGCGCAGACGGAGGGGATGATGGAACTAGATCAGAGGCTCTCAAAGTTGGCCTTAGGGGGATAAGGCCGGACGCAATATTAGCGGCGTTTTAAAATGAGACGTGGTTTAGCTCAGATAAACACAAAAAAATACTACATCATGAAGCGACTTGAAAAAAGAATAATTTAAAAAAAAGTTAAAAGAAAGAATCTTTTACGACCTTTTTTTATTGCTTTGTCATCGGTTTGAGAGCTACCCTGAAAGTTTCAGACATATAGCTAATCGAGAAGTGCTCGAAATTTGAATTGCAAGATTTCAGAACAAAATACATAGATACATCAATACATAAATACATACAAATGTAGTTAAATAAAAGATAGCAATTTAGTAATGATGATGCACATAGACTCAAAACAGCCATCATTGCAAGAAAATTCTTCAATAGGCCATAGAATAAATAATGTAGTACTACGTAATGAGTGGTGGCCACGGGCAGGTAAGTTCAAGCGGCAGACCAGCCCGGTGGACTGATGACATAGTCAGAGTTACTGGAAAACAGTTTTTGAGGACAGCACAAGATCGAAAGGGATGGCGTCAGGGAGAGGAGGCTTATACCCAACAGTGGGACGATAAATGCTGAAAAGAAAAATAAGACTTCAAGGAAAGCCTAGAAAATGGTAGACTTAGTTGTATTATAAGAAGGCTTGCGGGATCTGACCGACTGCGGCTGTTTTATATTTTTTCGTAAGTATAATATATTTTATACATTATTATATTATATTTATAGGTATACACTAAATGCTTTCGTTTGGCCACTATCTCGGCTGACGGTAAGCAATGATGCAGTCTAGAAAGTGACACTTGTCTACAAGTGAGAGATCACCCTCTCGCTTTGAATACTCCCAGATTATAACTATCATTATAGCGAAACACACACGAGCAGAGCGTTACACGGCTGTTCGTTTTTTTATGACGGACTAGGAAATCGTTTGAACACGATCTCACATGATGGAATGCGACAATGAGTAGATACCCATTCACTCTAGAATTGAATACATCTACTTGTTCAAATTTCGAATAATGAATGAGGGACGATGCAAAGCGCTTTGAATGTGTACCCCTGCGCCGTCTGGTCACAGAATAAATAATAGTACAAGTCTGGTTGTCCGATATCAGTATAAAGATGGCGGAATACGGTTGTGCAACTCCAATGCACTCTCCAAAATGTATTCGCAACAGTTAGAACTACAAAGATACCTTTACCCAGCAGGGATAATCAATAATTTCTATATTTTGTAGTATTTTCTTGTATACATTTTTACCATCTACTAAATTACTACATTCTTGTGAATAAATAATTCTGATTCTGATTATATGATGTTAGCATACGCCAGGCCATTAAAGGGCGTGGAGGACCCAAATTGAGAAACCGTGGGCTAGAGTTTAGTTATAGATGTATCTAGAGTAATTTGAATGAACATATCCCTCCATATTCGGGAGCATTGTTGTAAAAAAATTCATTGTTTAGGGTCACGTGGTGAGTAATCTGCAAGGGGAAGGATGCGCTGAACATAGATATTAACTAACTTCAAAAAGTAGGGGTTCTAAATTAGATTCTATTTTGTTTGAATTGTAGTCCTCCAGGCTCCCATTTCGTGAAAATAACTTCAATAGTTTTTTCGAAAAACTATTTGTAGTAGATTTTTTGGTTTTATGAATACGAGTATTTTAGATTTTTTAGATTTTTTCCAGAGAAAATACTAAGCATTCGTAAAGAATTAAAATGGAGACTGAGGTTGCATATTACAAATAATTAGCCTAATGATATGTTTAAATACGAAAAAACAATATACGTTTATCAAAATTGGTTAAGCCGTTGGGTCGCGGCGCTACAGAGTTATGAACTTAGACGTTCTGAGTCTCAAATTCATAACATTGACAATAATCAATTAGAAATGTAACAAATTAATACAATCGTTGACTATTGAATTAAGTTTACAAAGACGAAAGAAATATATACCCAAATAACTTACTTGCAGGAGGCAATCCATCTTTTCATGTACAAAAACACAAAAATATGTTTCATAATCTTTACACACATAGGACAAAACAAACGTCATCGCGAGCGATATTTTTTAATAACTGCGATAGGCATCGAAGGGGCTAGCGCTGGTTAATGGAAACTGCACCTATATGTTCCGTAGAGAGATTAGCGACTACAGAAACGGGACAGTAAGGGTCCAGTTACGATTCGACCACGCCCAATATGATTGTTGCCATCACGTATCAGGAACGAACGAACTTTACGGGGAGTGAGGCTTGCCAATGGACAGACTGACTGAACGAATAAAAAAACCGTGGTTCCTGGTGGCTAAAATACGCCACAGGCTCTTGCCACTACTTCTTTCACCATGCATGCTCGTAGTCTCGTACACACAACATGACGAATAAAAAGGGTTTCAGTATTCGCATTTGGATATGGAATCCTAAAAATGTGTCCGTTCTAATCCAAAAGAATTATTTTAGGGATTTAAACTAAACTATCAATTAAAGGCTAAAATATAAAGGAAGTAAAACGATAAAAGAAGTCAATAACCCAAGTCAACAAGATAACTGGGATCGGTCGATTATGGAAATACTCGCTATTTCTGCAAGGCTTGATTTGATGTTGATAACAAGACGCAGCCCGTTTTTTCAACAATTCCATCGCCACAAAACCCCGAAGTCGTCCACTGCTGAATATGGGCATCCCCCAAGAGGGTGGGTTTGCCGTAATACTACGCTCGGTAAGCGGCTTGGTGATCGCAGTAGCTGGTGATTATACACAGGATGGTGCCTATAATTATCCTGCATTCCCTTTTCTGGTTCTCACGTCACCCACGGTATGAGAAGGGGCTATTTAGATGCCGGGCACCACACGACAGAAATATTAAAAGATTCCATACTGTTTTAGACATTTTACACAGTAATATTCGGCAAAAGTAAAAAAACGCGGTGTGCGCCATACGGAGGCCTCTTTTGGCGACAAAATATTGTTGTTCCGGGATGGTGGTTTTAGGGTTCCGTAAGGTCTGTCAAAAAGGTTCTCCACAAGTTAGTTTCAAAATTTAAAAACCCGCGACCACACATGGTTTATAACCGTCTTCTAATGTTCAAAAGTCCAAGTTTCTTGCCGCCACAGATCCCCTCGAGTCAGGTCCTCATATACTTCTCATCATCAGACCCTGAACATTTGAACAGACACTTCAAATTTCTAGCTGCAAGATCTCTTTACGAAGAGGATCATGATCACTGATCAGAGATGAAACTTTTAAGAAGGGCTGTTTTCTTCCAAACTAAGGTAGGAATCATCTCGCCAACTCCAGCTTTCATCATCAATATATAGCAACGGTGGCCTAACGGTTCTATAGTGCAATTTGAATCCAACGATACCGGGTTCAAAACCTAGGCTCCGCACCAATGACTTTTCTGAGTTATATGCGGTTTTCCATCGCTCCGTGCTGCGGAGGGCATGTTAAGCTGTCGGTCCCGGCTGTTATTGATTAATAGCAGTCGTTAAGCCATGTCAGAGGCCCTTGGGCGGCTTGACAAACTCTGACATCAGAGGCCAGCACTACCTCATACGACAAACAAACATCATCAATATCATAAACACATAGTATAAACTGAAGTCGCTTTCCGCGTCTGTCTATCTGTCTCTCTGTCTGTTTGGCCGCTAACTCCTCCTAAACCACGCAACGGATTTTGATGCGATTTTCACCATAAGTTAGATAATTTTTCACGGAAGGTTTATAATATATATATATATATATATATATATATATATATATATATATATATATATATATATATATATATATATACACTAGTGGTTCTATGAGCTGTAGACCTCGCGCGCACAAACTTTTTTGCAAACAATCTAGCGGTGCACAGTAGCGCCATCTAGTTTCATTCATGTAAAACTAAAGTTAATAACCAAGGTGCTCCATCAATCCCTACCTAGTGGGCAAAGGGCTGATTCCACTGGTAGAAACCTAAAAGTGAGATCTTCACCAAATTTTTATGAAACCAATTTAAAGTTACTAATTTTTAAATAAAAAAGAACCGTCGAAATCGGATGTAATAAGGCGGAGATATTCAGTAGCCCCCTTTTTTCCTTTTTCTGGGGGAATTACCCCCAATCAAAAATCCCCGACGACTAAAAAATTCTAAAAAATCGTTTAACCTGTATACCAAGTTTCGTCTAGATCGGTTGAGAAATGCGACCTGTAGAGAAGAACAGAGATCCGGACTGACACCCGAACATACGAATTTCGTATATCCGGATGTCAGTACGAAAGCATTTATGCCCAAGCTGAAACGGAAACGCTTCGCTAGCGCTTTGCGCTCGCTCGGCGAGCTGCTGACCCTTAAAGGGAGTAAAGGTCGAGTGTGCGAGAACTTCACATTTTTCTCTTCTTTTTTTTCTAATTTACACTCTTGCGATTCCAGGGCGGGTCGCTAGTAGTACATACATACTACATACGAATATACATCCATGACTCGGAAACAAACATTGCTGCTCATCACACAAATGATTGCACCTTGCGGGATCCGCTACGTTCTGTTCTCGTATGCTCGTATTTTGTATCCTACTAATCCTACTAATATTATAAACGCGAAAGCTTGTAAGTATGGATGTATGTATGGATGTTTGTTACTCTTTCACGCAAAAACTACAGAACGGATTTGGATGAAATTTGGTATGGAGGTATCTTATACCCTGGATTAACACATAGGCTACTTCTTACTCCGAAACAGGAGAAAAAAATATTATCGTTTTCTTTAAAAATATTTCTAAGTACCAGGAGAGCATAAGCAGTTAAGAAGTTGGAGATACAAAATTGACAAATAAAGTTATTAAAAGTGAGTATCCCCATGAACATCAATTAAACGGTGTGATTATATTTAAAAAAATATTTCTAAGTACCAGGAGAAAAGAAACACCTGAAGTTGTATATATACATCCTACTAATATTATAAACGCGAAAGTTTGTAAGTATGGATGGATGTATGGATGTTTGTTACTCTTTCACGCAAAAACTACTGAACGGATTTGGATGAAATGGATTAACACATAGGCTACTTCTTTCCCCGAAAAAATGCAGGGATCCTGAGGGACGCGGGTGAAACCGCGGGGCGCAGCTAATATATAATAAACCTAACGTGAAAAATTATCTAACTTATGAGGTGGAGTTAGCGGCCAAACAGACAGAGAGACAGATAGACAGACGCGGAAAGCGACTTCAATTAATACTATGTATTGAAGATGTTTATCCGTTCTCTAATACAGTATAGGTAATTGGTGTGACGGACGTGTCCTTATATTATTTAAATTTTGGGTTGTAGTTTAAAATTTAACAATATGATATCTCTACTGAGATCTTGGTGGCATAATTTTTTTTATCCTGGATAACCATCTGATTGAGATCATAATGGATATCGACTTTTAAATCCCAGTACGAGAAACAAATGGACAAGCACAAATAAAAAAAAATATAATGGTTAAGAAGCATTTCTATCACATCAGTATTCAAACATAAAAATCGTTCCATCCGTTTGAGTCCGGTCGTCACCCCCATTCCCCCCCCCCCCCCCCCCCCATTATAGCTAAGAACCATCTCGCATCTCGTTTACCTCAGCTTTGAAACATAAAAAACCACAGCTAAATCGGTCCATTTGTTTGGAAGCTACGATTTTCACCCCCCTTCCCCCTTTTCTCACCTCCCCTCCCCATATATCTATGAACCATCTCGATCACATCAGCTTTCAAACAGAAAAAAACGCATTAAAATCGGTCCATTCGGTTGGGAGCTACGATGCCACAGACAGACACACACACCCACACACACACTCACAGTGATACACACCCTAAACTTATAACACCCGACTCTTTGTTCGGGGGTTAAAAAATGATTTTATTTTATAGACGATTTTTTTTATTCATATATCAACTTATTATAAAATTGTTTTGTTGTTTTAATTATGAAATTTTGATTTACATTGTCTGTTTATTTTACTTTGAATTTTTATTGCATGAAATCTATTGTTCCTATATTCTATTCTATATACATATAATAAAACTGGAAACGTGATCTGTACATGGAAGAGAATTTAGAAAAAAAAACATTTATATTTGAGTACGTACCTATATGGAAGTTGTAGTTTTCAGTATATTTCTCTATCTGTCAGTATGTGACTTCATGTCGCAAAAACACCTGCATGGATTTTGATGCCGTTTGCTGAACTGTATTCCTTGGAGTCTTGCGGACGTTTTTATCTTTATTTCATCAAAATATGTTCATCCAAAAGGCAGTTACAGACATTTTATATTTCGTTGCACCACAGTTTTTTTAGTATCCCAAAATGAAACAAGATGGCGTTGGCAATCCTTGAAACACGCAGGCGTTTGTCGCACGAGTTATGAGTTGGGGGCGTTTTCACGCCTAAATAGTTTTTGATGAAAATTGAATGTAGATAGTGTAGATACCAAAACATTAACACACAGCAGAGACCAACATTAGTGTACTTTTAATACCGGAAATGGACAGCAGCCGCGGGAACACGTTTTTTTTATATTACTCGCTTTCACATAAAAACAACTATGATGAAGCTTTGAGTATAGGACTCTACTCGACTCTATTCATTTCAATTCGATTCTATAGACTCTTTTTAACCCTATTCGACCCTATTTGACTCTATTCCACCCTTTTCGATTCTATTGTATTCGATTCTATTCGACTCTATTCTATTGTGTTTACACATCTGCCGGACATCCCGCGACGGCTCATTTTTTATTATTATTATAAACACTAATTTAATATATTTATTAAGCTGTTTTTCTTGTACCTAGCATTTTCCTCACTGCAGTGCACTTTGAAGTCTTGCATGACAAATAACTATTAATTAATTACATTTCAAAAATAATACAAAAATGATACGAGACCGAAGAATAAAATATCTAGGAACGGTCTGTGGCACGCTCTCATCTAGTGCAATTTTTTAAATTTCATACGGAACACAGCCCCAAAAACCGTCATCGCGCTCATCCCATTTTTTTTTATTTCGTTTAAAAACTTTCGCAATCAACTGCACGCCGCAGTTTTGAAACACGGTTCAAAATAACTAACCGCGGACTTGTTTCTATTCAAGCGGACAGCTCGAGTTATGCGCGTACAGTGAATATAACAAGGTACTGACTACTGTGTTAAAACTGGTGTTGGAGAGTTAGTGACTGTAAAATGTGGATAACACGCAAAATTGCCCAAATTTTAAGTATACTGTTTAGATTGCCCTAAAACGAATCTAAGAAAAATAGTGAAAAAAGTCACTTAAACAAGATATAAATTATAAACGAGTCCGTTTTTTGTTACGGACTAGGCAATCGTTTGACCACGATCTTACCTGATGGAAAGCGATGATGTGGTCGAAGGTGTAGCACGTTTGCCTAGTAGATACCTATTCACTCTTGACTTGAACACACCTGGGTTATAATTTACCGGAAACACTGACGAGGGCAGGGCATTCCACTCCTTTGCAGTTCTTATAATAAATGAAGAAGCGTAACGCTTCGTTCTTGTGCGAAGTATTTCAACCATGAAAGGGTGGCGCTTTGCTGATCGTCTAGTCGTACGGTGATGGAAAGGTGATGGGGGAATCAGGTTGTGCAGTTCTTGTGCACACTCTCCATAGTGCAATCTGTAGAATACCGCCAGGCTTGCTACCTCACGTCGATGCGCCAGACTTTGAAGCTTACTCTTTACCAGAGTGTCATCCCCAATGAGCCTGATAGCACGATCTAAAATCCATTTTCTTTTTACTTCGTTGTCATCGATTTGTGAGCTACCCTGAAAGTTTCAGCCGGATAGCTAACCGGGAAGTTCTTGAAATTTGAAAGGCAACATTGCACCCGGAACGACAGACAGACAAACAAGAAAGTGACTTAATAAAAACGTGATAATAATATCAATGAGTCAATGACTGATCTTTCATCATCATCAGCCCGTATCAATCCACTGCTGGACATAGTCCTCTTCTTTATTGCGCCACTCATGCCGTTCCTGAGCCAACCTACACCATGTTTTATCTACAATTCGGATGATGTCATCCACCCATCGCGCTAGTGGTTTTCCAACTGGTCTAGTATGTCCTCTAGGCCACCACACCGTTGCCGGTTTTGTCAACCTGTTATCTCTTTGCCCAGCCAAGTGTCCTGTCCACCTCAACTTGAGTTCTGTGATGCGTTTCCGACATCAAACACTCGTGTCCGCCGTCGGATCTCCACATTTTGAACTGGTCTTTATGATGAAATATTTGCTTACAATATTTTGTGTAGTTTTTGTGAAGTATTTCATTAAACAAAACCTTGTACTATTATTTATTCCGTGACAAAACTATGGCAAAAATAAGAAAGGTGTGTCGGCGTTGATATTTAACTGTAGATTTTTTCTCAAACTTCCATTGAAACCTAATAGTTTTTTTTGTACAACACTGAGTCGGTCGCTCAGATTTATTTGCACACTACTGTGAGTACGAACCCCAAGCGGCTGAAGAAGAAACCAACCACTACACTATACTCAGGCAAACGCTGTTATCCTTGTCCTACATTTCCTTAGCTGGTTATCAAAGCATCCGCGGGATGAGAAGCGTCCTAATATTAAACTGGAATCTACACAGCATAACAAGAAAATCCACGCACATAGAAAAACACCGACTGAAAATTGTTGCTAACTAACTTTAAATCTATATAGAACCTAAATGGTCATTCGAAATGAAAAATGAAAAGAGAAACCTAAATATGATTTTCAAATACCTATTCAATGATACCCCACTTAAAATAGTTCGTTGTTTTTTTTTCAAAATGTGGCATCTGGTTGTCGCCATATTGAATCTTGATTAAGGTCATGTAGTGACTCACAATCGATTGACGTAAATATCATCAAAACCGGTCCACGCGTTTGATCTCACAAAGGAACAGACCTACATACATAGATAGCCTGATAATCACAATACCTTCCGCTCAGTCAGGTAAAAAGTTCAGACGAAGATTCAAACTAAACCTAGAAGAGTCCTACATAAATACCAAGAATTTATACCACCCGACCAAACCGTAAATTGTCTAACAAAAACCCCGCAGATGAATGGGGTAAGGACGCGAACGCCGATAACGTATCAGGGTTCAATTAATGTTGTCACCAACCGAATGCCGAATATACGGAAGTTTACCCGGGAAATTGTGGAGAAGCAAGGACTAATGTTATAAAAATAACGGTATGAAATTTTTGGAGGCGTTATATTACTAAAGTACCTAATTAGTGTTTCTTTTTATAGTGTTTGTAGACCACTTTTTTTACTACTGTTTTATCCGTCGCTAAGCAAAAAATATGCTGTCAAATAAATATATTTATTAATTATAAATCAAAATTGTGCATTAAGTATAATGACGACCGGTTGGTCTCGTGGCTAGTGATCCTAGGTACGTAATCAAACGGTCGCGGGTTCGAATCCTGCAAGGTGCATTTATGTGATGAGCAGAAATGTTTGTTTCCGAGTCATGGATGTTATAATATCTGTATCTATGTATGTTTATCCGTTATCTAGTACCCATAGTACAGGGTTTCCTAGTTTGGGGCTAGGTAATTGGTGTGGAATTGACCCGAATATATTTACCATCCACCATAGCGTCGCCCCAATTGGTTCGATTTTGACATGCGAGGTGTCAATCGATTCTTCTTCATGTGTAGAGTGTCATAGGGTATTATTTTTTACCCAACTATGGCAAGATAAAGGTTATGTGTACAAACTAAAAACTTGTTCTAATTTTGACAAGCGAAGTATCAATCGATGCGTCTTCATCGCAAGAGCATCATAGGCTATTTTTTATCCAACCTTAGTCGGGTTTTAGTTTTTGAACTCGTCTTGTTTTGATGATTCACACGGTCAAATTCTATATTTCCACATTTTAATAGCGAGTTAGGCCGCAGCAATTTTCATTAAACGTCTTCATTTATTTGAAAGATTAGATTAGATTTGTGTGTTTTTTTGTTAATCCATTTAAAGTCGATTGTTGTACCATACTATTTTAACAATTGCTGTATACTTGTTATTGTTAGGTCTAATCAAACATATTGATTGAACGTTACATTAATGAACATGTAACGTTATTTTACGAGGTACCGGTTTCATACCGGTTTAACCGTTCCGAAAACGGTCCTTCCCGAGAAGGCAAACTTCGCAACTTGCAAAGTGAATTTGTGAGTAGACGCGTTAATTGGACAAGATTTCCGATTATACTGCGAAGTGGTGGAGGAACGAGTGTTTGGTGAACGATATAACAGATTTGTGTTGTGAACACCAACGTTCACAATTATTGCGGTGACTCATATCTCCGAGATTATGTATCGATTTAAAAAAAAACGAGAGATGAGAATACCGAAGGACCTTCTTTGTTTTTTTTTTAATTCATTTCTTTATTCACATTAATTTCATCAAAACTGTTTATTCAAAGATTCTTTGACTACACGATACGAAATCACATGTCAAGATATCTTACTTTGACAAAACATAATTAAGTTTCTGTCACTTACATCTCAAAGAACTGCTAACAAACTTGTCCGTTAAATCATCGCCGAAACGGCGTCCAAGAACAAATAAAAAGCTCCATTAGTGGCGAAAAGGCCCACTGTTTGTCTTTGATGCTGTGTAAAGCAGTAGGTCAGGTTCATAAAACAGGAAACTGAAAAATTACAGGGCATTATGGTGCCACAAAATCAGAATTGCACAGAGCCATGGAGAGATCTACGCTCGGCTTCAAAATCCAAGATAAAGTAGTTACAGTCCTTAATGTCAACATTACGGCGAAGATCTAACTTCCGGAAGTTGGAACCACTATTATGTATCTTAAATGGAGCCATATTATTGATTTGACGATAGGTGGTTGAGGCCGAGACAGGGGAAACGAAGCACCGGCCGTCCAGCAGCGAGATGGGCCGATGATATGGTACATAGATCGCGGCTCGAACCTGGATCCGATTGGAGCGAATGACATGTTTAAACACAAGCCTGTACCCTGCAATGGGAGGAATGATAAAGACTGTGGATGATGATGATAATGATAATGAGCTTGATATTGAGGCTTAAAAATCATATGTATTTGTTCATGGGTTTTAGGTTCTTATAGGGTGGAAAACGCGTTCCAACGTTGGCATCACTCCCAAATATTGGCATCGTCACATAACACCGAATATTAAGACTTTGAAGGAAAAAAAGCGGTGTGGTGTGATTATTTACTTAAATTATCAAGCTTGATCAACTGTTGGAGGTGCCAACGGTTCGACGTTTTCCCCTAGTTAATTTAATACTCAAAAGCTTCAGTACTGTTACCTTAAATACATGTTACCTTACCTACTTGAGTCAGGCCGGCGTCCACTGACGCGCAGCTAAGTAAAGCTTCAACGCAACGGGAATTACATTTCGTTCCAGGAGTTCATTAATTTAGACATAGTTCTATTATTATCTTGCATTTTGTACTGGATTAATAGTTAAATAATATCTTTACCCAAGCTATCCAACAGTGAAAACCGTTGTTCCAATCCAGTTGTTTTTTACGTGATGCGGGAACAAACATACAGACAAACAGACAGAAACGATTTAAAAAAATGTTATATTCTTGTTCAGTAGCTTATTTGAAGTACCCTAAAACATTTTTTTAAATTATCTTCTTTGTACATAGTTTTTTGTTCCTATTGCTTTATTATAAGTATAGAGTATAGATAACCATACTATACTTCTATACTATACTATAAACTATACACTGACACACACATACGCCGCCGTCATTTGCTATGCTTCACTCGTTTGAATGTTGATGTAGATTCCGTCTTTTTTACACGACTGCCCAAAAAAAGGAGTGTATTGTTTTTAGGATTCATGTATGTATGTGAGATTCTTTATTCCACCATAACTTTTAAATGCCTGAACAGATTTAGACGTATGGGGTATCGTTAGAATCCTTACACCTCCCCCCGATTAACATAAGATAATTTAAAAAAAATATATATATGTCTTCATTACGGCTCCATTTTCAAAGGCGAAAAAACAATTCTTTTTATTTTACAATATGTGTGTGTATCAAATTGAAGGCCTTGATAAGCACATTTCAACAGTACTTATATAAATTGACGGCCTTGATAAGCACATTTCAACAGTACCTATATAAATTGAAGGCCTTGATAAGCACATTTCAACAGTACCTATATAAATTGAAGGCCTTGATAAGCACATTTCAACAGTACTTATATAAATTGACGGCCTTGATAAGCACATTTCAACAGTACCTATATAAATTGAAGGCCTTGATAAGCACATTTCAACAGTACCTATATAAATTGAAGGCCTTGATAAGCACATTTCAACAGTACCTATATAATTTATTGGCATGCGTTCTTTTTTGGCAGGGTAGGCGTGTAATGTTTTTGTTTTAAGCTAGTTATTTAAACCTTGCCTAGACCATTTATTTTTAATTATATTCATTGTACAGACTTTTTGTAAATTACTGCTTTATTATAAGTAGATAGATATCTATACCTATAAAACAGTACCGCGATATACTCTACGACTACCTATTGACTGCCTGACTGACTATGCACATTGCACAGCCTAAACCGGTGGACCTAGAGATTTTAAATTAACCCGTAGTTGGATGAACGGGGGTGGCAAAGTTTTGCACGCGGGCACAGACGCGGGGCGCAGCTAGTCCAAACTTTTTAGGGTTCCGTACTTCAAAAAAAATATGGAACCCTTATAGGATCACTTTGCTGTCCGTGCTGACTGTCTGTCTGTCAGTTTGTCTATCTATCAAGACCATTTTTCTGAGGAACGCGTGGAGGTATCAAGTTGAAATTAATATAAACTACTAAGGTCTGCAATCCATTGGAGCTGTAAAAAAAACTTGTATGTCATCGCAATAAAAAGATACGGCTGTTTGTTTATGCCGTATATTATGTCACTCGCAAAGGAATCAAAACTATGGGTACTTCCCGTTTTTTTTTGTTTAATAGGTATACAATGTGTCTGGTCACCGGTGTCGGAGACTTAAGGGGGGTTAAATATGGGGATTTTTATCGACAAATCACTATCTCGATTTTCTCTTGGCCTCTCCATACTAAAATGGCAGCCATTTTGTTTTTTTTTACTTCGCAGCTCAGACGCCTACACTGATTTAATCATTGCTATCGATGTAGACGTCTTAGGAAGACGAAAGAGGTATCATTTGAAAGCTAACAATGAAGACAATCAATTTATGTATCGAATACATTTTATTCAATATCTTTTTCACAAAATAACATAACAATATTAACAAAATAAAAATCGTATTTATTTATTGCATTTTTTTAGTTTTTTAAATTTTTTATGAAAACTAACCTGACAAGCTATTTTTTTTAATTGTATTATCATAGTACAAGATATTTCCATTAAAATAAATCTTACATCAAGGTCCTAAGTTAAATATTTTCGAAGCTATGATGGTTTAAATATGACCCTTAAAAACTATTAATAGCACACGTCAAAGCTATGATGATTGGGATGGGAAAAGGCAAGAAAAGAACAAAGTAAAACCATTAATTATCATTTATTAATTTAATACCATCTAAACTAGGTACTACTAATGCTACGAATGCTGCTGTAAGAGAGTATGCGAGAAGATTCCCTGATAGACCTACGCCGAATGCTCGCACGTTCATCAGATTGCACTCGAATCTCTCCGAATATGGAATAAGAAGACCCGCTAACGAACGTACTCGTTTGGTGTCTCCGCGAGAGGAAGAAGAGGTGTTGGATTTAATAACGCAAGACCCACAACTGAGTGTCCGTCGCATTGCGATTAGACTCGGTCTATCGAAATGGACAGTTTGGCAGATTTTAAAACGGCAAGGATTGCATCCATTCCATTTTAGAAGAGTCCAGGATTTAATTGGACCTGACGTCGCCCGAAGGACAGTTTTTTCTTCGTGGATATTACGAGAAGCGCGATCCAATCACAATTTTTTAAAGAGGATTATGTGGACCGATGAAGCAACTTTTATAAGATCTGGATACACAAATCATCGGAACGAGCACCTGTGGCTCCAAGAAAACCCGCATGCAGTGAGACCCAGTAGCTTTCAGCACAAGTTTTCGGTAAATGTTTGGGCTGGAATGATAGACGATATCCTTATTGGGCCTCTTATTTTGCCCGCTACATTAAATGGCCCAAGATTTTTGGAATTCCTGCAGAATGATTATCAAGACGCATTAAGCGAATTGCCATTGACGTATAGGGCAAGAATGATACTCCAATTAGATGGAGCTCCGGCACACTTTGCGGTAAATGTGAGAAATTACTTAAGCAACACATATCCAACATGGATTGGACGAGGTGGGACGATTGCTTGGCCGCCGCGTTCCCCGGATTTGACACCCCTAGATTATTTTTTATGGGGCACAATAAAGCAGAAAGTGTAAGTTAACGTGCCCAACACAAGAGAAGAACTAATTGAAAAAATATTACAAGTCGGGGATGTAATGAGGGCGGACAAAGCCATGATAAAAAGAGCTACACAACATGTGTCAATTAGGGCAACTGCTTGTCTACAACAAAACGGAGGACATTTTGAATCGTGGCTGTAGTACCTAGTTTAGATGGTATTAAATTAATAAATGATAATTAATGGTTTTACTTTGTTCTTTTCTTGCCTTTTCCCATCCCAATCATCATAGCTTTGACGTGTGCTATTAATAGAGTTTTTAAGGGTCATATTTAAACCATCATAGCTTCGAAAATATTTAATTTAGGACCTTGATGTAAGATTTATTTTAATGGAAATATCTTGTACTATGATAATACAATTAAAAAAAAATAGCTTGACAGGTTAGTTTTCATAAAAAATTTAAAAAACTAAAAAAAATGCAATAAATAAATACGATTTTTATTTTGTTAATATTGTTATGTTATTTTGTGAAAAAGATATTGAATAAAATGTATCATAAATTGATTGTCTTCATTGTTAGCTTTCAAATGATACCTCTTTCGTCTTCCTAAGACGTCTACATCGATAGCAATGATTAAATCAGTGTAGGCGTCTGAGCTGCGAAGTAAAAAAAAACAAAATGGCTGCCATTTTAGTATGGAGAGGCCAAGAGAAAATCGAGATAGTGATTTGTCGATAAAAATCCCCATATTTAACCCCCCTTAAGTCTCCGACACCGGTGACCAGACACATTGTATATGCTGTTGGCTTCTAGTATATATGCTAAAGTTACTTTTAGCGAATTAATCATATGGGCACCCAGGTACAAACCTCGGCCATTTTTCCAACGGCAAAGTTAAGTTTATACGAAACCCTCGGTGTGCGAGTCCGACTCGTACTTATTTTTTTTGTTTTTTTTTTGGGTTTATAAATAGAAGTCAGCGCCGACGAAGTCGCGCGTAAAAGTAAGTAGCTTAGCTAGCAACTGGAATTACAGATAAGATAAAAGCAATATTCCACTATATAAAGTACCCACCTTTACACCAAATTTCATCAAAATTCGTTCAGGCCAAATAGTTTTTAACAATTTCTCGACTTTTTGTCACTTTGAGATGAAAATGATAACAGTTAAAATTGCACTAGTATTTACGTGATGCGATAAGAAAATTTGAAGAAGGTACCTACAGAGAGCCAACTTTTTTGAAGCTTAATAATGCGTACTTTCTTTAAGATTCCGTAACCAAATGGTGAAAATTGAACCCTCATAGTTTCTTTATGCGTGTCTGACTGATCTGAAGCCACTAGCGCGATAATTGCTTGTCGCAACCATCAAGCTGAAGTGGTAATGGGTTGGTCACATCTATCGCAGAACCGACAAGCGTTGGGGAAAAAGAGTTCTAGAATGGAGACCGCGTATAGGCAAACGTAGTGTACGGCGCTCGCCGGAAGTTGAAGTGACGACTTGCGAAAGGCGGCTGGCAGCGACTGGATGAGGACAGCCGAAGATCGGCCTCAGTGGAGTCCATTAGGAGAGGCCTACGTCCAGCAGTGGACTACTATAGGCTGATGATGATGATGATGACGAACCATCAAGCAAGTTACTCCCGCGGAAACTCAACATCAAAACCTCACGTCTATTGAACTCGGTACCTAATTATAAAAGTTATGGAAGAGGAAATCATGACGCATTTCCGCGCAAAGGGTTAGTTAGGCTAAGAATGGAGGCATTGTTCAGCTGCTTCCAGTATGTGATGTCTCCCTAATTAATTGTGGAAGTTACGGAACAAAGATATCTTGTAATAATATTGGCTGAAACAATACAAAGTTCAAAAACTAAAACCCAATCACGATCGGGTAAAAATAGCCGATGACACTATTGCGATGAAGACGAATCGATTGATACCTCGCTTGTCAAAATACGACCAAATTTTTAGTTTGAACACATAACCCTTCCTTTGCTTCGTCAAAAGGTTTTTTGAAACTATGCTCTTTTTTTCGAGTTTGCTTTGTAAGATAGTGGAAGTTAATCTGAATTCTCGTCTAGCGTATTATCCCATACGATTTGCCACAAACTAAAATCCTTTAAAATAAAATATATTAAAGGACAAAACAAAAAAAAACAGTAGAATTGAGAACTTCATCTTTTACAAAGATAAAAAATCTACAAAAATACACATTCCAAATATATAGCGAAAATTGCACAAAGACAGCATTTGAACCATTCAAACTATCAAAAAAGTCTTCGAACTCGACCCTTTAGAAACATCACGAGCGATACACCCACCCCCCCCCCCCTCCCCTTCCAGGAAATAGTTCGGCAAATTGGAAACATTCCGACGGAAAACTAACACCCTGTACTTTCGACGCGCCGCATAGTTGTCACGAGAGAGCGAGGATAAAATGAACATACTGTATGAGCACTGCAAATTTCAGTGACCATGTTTGCGTTAAGAAAAAATACAAATATTTTAGGCCTAATCTACTGAATAAATAATAGTATGACAATCTAATTCCCGTGTCATTAATGTACGGCCAGACGATCGGCAAAGACACACAAGAACGAAGCGTTACGCTTCTTCATTCGTTATAAGAACTGCAAAGGAATGGACTGTGTTGCTTAGTATTAGTAGCGAACAGTAGACCTCGCGAGGACAAAGTTTTTTGCAACAATCTAGCGGTGCATAGTAGCGCCATCTAGTTACCTTATTGTAAAACTAACATTAATAACCAAGGTGCTCCTTCAATACCTACCTAGTAAGGCTAAGGTAAGTAAGGTAAGGTAAGGTAGGTGGTAAGGGCTTATTCCACTGGTAGAAACCTAAAAGAGAGCAATTTTCTGCATTTTGAGGAACTTTTCTGCTCATCACGCCGAAGAGCCTCATCAGATTTGTATGAGACTAACTTAAAGTTAGTACCTTTCAAATAAAAAAAGAACCATCAAACTCTGATCTAATAAGGCGACGATATTCAGCATCCCCCTTTTTGCCACTTTTTGGAGGCAGTAATCAAAAATCCCCGAAGACTAATAAAACTCAAAAATATCGTTAAACCTGTAAACCAAGTTTCGTCCAGATCGGTTGTAAAATACGACCTGTATCAACAAACTGACAGATGAAAACAAATTGATTGTACTTGAAGCAGAGACTTGAGCTCGCTTCCCTCGCTCGGTCAATTACTGGAAAATTATAACGCAGGTTGTTCAAGTCTATAGTAAATAATAGGTATCTACAGGCAAGCGTGCTACACCTTCGGACTCATCGTCGCTTTCCGTCCTAAATTAATGTTCTAGTTTGAAAGGCATCAGCTTGTACTATTATTCATCCGGTGGTATCAGTGAGATTTTACTACTGATGCTTGCTGTCTGTCTGTATGTTTGTTTGTTCACGCATCACGTAGAAAAAACTAAACCGATTGCGATGCGGTTAACTGTTGGATAGTTTAGGGTTTGACTTAAAAACTGGTGTACTTGGTATCTCAATCCGATCAGTAGAAGCAGAGCAAAAGATAAAAACTTTTTGAGGGCTGAAGGAATTTTGATCAAATGTTGGTACGAGTATATTGGTGTTTTAGGTCTTGGAAATCTTTTAACTTAGAGAAATGGCCACGCACGCGAAGCCGCGGGTACAGCTGGTGAATAATAAAATAAAAAAACATTAATTATTAATTCATTCATTCATTCATTATTAATTCCATTAATTGTTTTTTTCTGAAAATCTGTAATGAAAGTGTGTGTTTTCAAAATCTGTACTCTTCAGCAGCAAATATGTTTAACATTTTTGTTAATGTTTGTTAGGACAAGAAATATTTATTGGGAATAGAATATTATTACAAAAAGAAAGAGACAACACTAATTTTATTCGCATCGCATGTTTGGTATTGCACTTTTAGACAAAGGAGAAACATACAAACAATTTACAATAAAATTATTATATTATAAGTTAATAATAATAATTATTCATTCGCCACAAAAAGGAATAAAAAAATGTGTTGATCTTATTAATACACTAATTTTTCCGCCCGCAACTTCGTACGCGCGGACTACTGTTTATCGCGAAAAAAATGATCTTATTTTTTTTGGATATTAAAAACCAATGCAAAAGTAGGTATGCTCTACCTATTTTTGCATTGGTACAATATGTATATATTACCAATGCTCTTGATGTTTTTTGACAGACTTATGATTTCGTTTCCTTGGCAACCACAGACCGTTCTGTGATGGCAATCATTCCTTACAGTGAGTAATCAACATTGTCTAGTTTTCCCGTGGAAACTTACAATTTTCCGGGTTGAAAAGTATCCTATGTTTTATTCCAGGATATAAGCTATCTCCATACAAAATTTCATCAAAATCCGTCCAGCCGTTATCGCGTGAAAGCTCCCCAAACAAACAAACAGACAACGTTTCACTTTTATATATTGGTATGGATACTGTTAACTGTTAGTAGATGTATAGAACATTACCTAATTACTTAAAGATTATGTGGTCGACTGTACTCAATGAATTCAGATTTTAAGGATAACATCAAAGGGATGAATTACCGAACATTTATTTAAAAATTTAATATTTCCTCTCATTGGGACGACTGCGTCGTGGGACGAGCCGTTGAACTATAGCCTTGTCGTATGAGGTAGTGCTGGCCTCTTGTGTCAGAGCTTATCCGACCGCCAGAGGGCCTCTGACATGGCTTAACGACTGCTACCAATCGATAACAGCTGGGACCGATAACTTAACTACATTATTAACTTATTACATTATTTTATGTATCATCAATAGTTTTCACAACGTACGCCTAATAATGACTTATGGTCAAATTTTTGATGCCTTGGGATACATTATTGCAATTTTCATAGACATATCTAACTTTATGAAAAATAAAATACAGCCCATGTTACTAGCTGATAATGTAGCTTTCTATATAGGTGAAAGAAATTTTAAAATCAGATCAGTATTTTTTGAGTTTATCCATTACAAACAAACAAAAATCAAATCTATCCTCTTTATAATATTAGTGTAGATGACACTGAAACTTTTAACCACTTGAAAAAAAAAACCCAAAAGGCTTAGACATCGCAGAGTAATAAGTACTGTGGTGTGAACATAAATAAAAAAACGAAAGGATAACATCCTCCTTTTTGAAGTCGATTAAAAAGATATCTCTCGTTTTGGGACAGCCAACTGCCCAACTGTGCAGTCCCATTTTAAACGGGATACGTGGTTACACCTCCCACCTTCATTAGAGAGTGCAGGAGCTTTGTTTGACGCGAGAGCTTTGACGAGACGTTTTCCGAACACCTTGTATTAATATGGGCATCCTTATTTTTCTCCAACACCCACTTTTTGGACAGTTTTAGCACAGTATATATATATAGTAGGACTATATATGTACTGTGGTTTTAGTTTGTTTGTCTGCCAAGCGTTCTTTTTTAATACTAACTTGGTATTAATACAATCTCTCTCTACACTGCGAGGGCTTTTTCTCAATCTCTCTCCGTGTTCCTCGACTAAACAGTTCATCAAAAGTGTCAGTGAATAATTAACAATAACTAATCGCATAATGAAATTTTCTCAAAACTGATTCATCGGTGAATGACCTACGTCTGTGGTCGGGACTGTAGCGAACTGTCGTGTCTGTTGTCCTCCTTTGCGTTGTTGTGTCTGTTGGTTTGTGTATCACGGATTCTCTACCATATAGAATAATTACAAGCTGCACCCCGCGATTTCAACCGCGTAAAGGATGATGATGATGATTATGATGATGAAAAGTATCCAATGTGTTAAAGCTATCTCTATTCCAAATTTCATCAAAATCCGTTCAGCCGTTTGAGAGTGAAGTATGATGATGGTAATGAAAAGTATCCTATGTATTGTGCCAGGGTATAAGCTATCTCCAATCCAAATTTCATCAATATCCATTCAGCCGCTTGAGCGTGAAGGATGATGATGATAATGAAAAGTATCCTATGTGTTATTCCAAGGTATAAGCTATCTCCATTCTAAATTTCATCAAAATCCGTCCAGTCGTTATCGCGTTAAAACTCCCCAGACAAACAAACAGACAACGTTTCACTTTTATATATTGGTGTGGATGTGGATAGCTGCGCACCGCGTTTTCACCCGCATGAGGGATGATGATGATGATGATGAAAAGTATCCTATGTGTTATTCCAGGTTATAAGCTATCTCCATTCCAAATTTTATCAAAACCCGTTCAGCCGTTTGAGAATGAACTTTTATGATGATGATGATGATAATGATAATGATGAAAAGTATCCTATATGTGTTATTTCAGGATAATAAGCTATCTCCATTCCGAATTCCATCAAAATCCGTTCAGCCGTTAACGCGTTAAAACTCCCCAAACAAACAGACACCGTTTCACTTTAATATATTGATATGAATGGATGGACAGATTCTCTGCACGATTCACTTGTCGCTCTCGTTCATTGCCGACGAACGAAGCTAGATCGACGGTTCATAAAAAAAAGGCTTCATCGCGAAGGCTGAACAATTATATTTTAAGTTTACATATTAGGAACATTTTCGATGCTTCAGCACTTCAGTGAAGCAGTACTATTATTTATTCTGTGGTGAGGCATTGAAAATGAACCCAGGAACCCTGTAATTAATCGTCTAATTCCATCTCAAAGCAAAATCCTATTCTTACGTAAAATAATCTTTGTAAATATAAATTTCAAAAAGCTCTAAGCTTGAAAGTCTTGAAAGGTACCGAATGGAATATTACAGGAATTTTATTGAAAATTCAAACATTTCTAGCGCGTCGTTTCTTTCTATGAATCGTCCTTTGGGAGGTTCGTTTTGAACTGACGCCTGAGAAGGTGTGAGTGCGTGTGAGTGTGTGAGAAGGTGTGTGTGTATGTGTGGAAAAGTTGAGGGTTTTACCTCTTTTTACCTCTATGATACATTTTAAATTCTGAAAGGATGGTCTCAGATGAGGTGTCATTTATACTAGCGATACTGTAGCGTTCTCCACCTGCATTGACTTTATACTAGCGATACTGTAGCGTTCTCCACCTGCATTGAGTTTATACTAGCGATACTGTAGCGTTCTCCACCTGCATTGAGTTTATACTAGCGATACTGTAGCGTTCTCCACCTGCATTGAGTTTATACTAGCGATACTGTAGCGTTCTCCACCTGCATTGAGTTTATACTAGCGATACTGTAGCGTTCTCCACCTGCATTGAGTTTTTTTTTTGTGCCTTTCAGCGTTTTTAAATTGTATTTTTTCTTAGTTTGCCAAAATCGCACACATAACGTTTTGTGGGCATGATTTGTGGACATGGTACGGTTCATATGTGTACTGCCTTAGTCGCAGTACACATATACTCGTATATGTAAAGAAATATGTGTACATGTAAAGAAATATGTGTACATGTAAAGAAATATCTGTACTGTGCCATAGTCATACCATACGAGATTTACATGGATGAAAAATGGCAAAGACTTATCCAAAAGTGAGACGTTAATAATTCAAACAAAAAAATAAGTGTTAAGGTTCCCAGTGTTAAGGTTCCCAGTGTTAAGGTTCCCAGATGTTTAATAATTAAAGACACTAGGCTAACTATTTCACATCTGTATGTATCTATCTATTCTATGAGTATACTACTTATAATAAAGCAAGTCTGTACAATGAAGATAATATTTAAAAAAATGCTCTTGTGGGACCTAAAATAAGTTACTGAAAAAGTATTCTTTTAATGGTTACTGTCTGTCTGATTGTCTGTTTGTTTGTTCACGCATCACGTAAAGGCTTCTAGACCGATTGAAATGCGGTTTTCACTGTTGGATAGCTTAGGTTAAAAACTGGTGTACTTAACTTAAAGCAGTTTGTATCTCATTTCGATGATTAGAAGAGAGCAGCCGATTAAAACCTATTTGACGGCTAAACGAATTTTGATTTAATAATAATAATAATAATAATAATATATTCGGGACATTTCCACACCAATTATCTAGCCCCAAACTAGGATACCCTGTGCTATGGGCACTAGATAACGGATAAACATACATAGATAAAAATATTACATCCATGACTCGGAAACAAATATTTCTGCTCATTACACAAATGATTGCAGGATTCGAACCCGCGACCGTTCGATTTCATACCTAGGATCTCTAGCCACGAGACCAACCGGTCGTCAAAAAAAAAAGAAGTATATCTACAGATTGTACTTTATATTAGTACTTTTTACCCTGGAATAACACAAGATACTTTTCCGGAGAAATAAGTTCACGTGGGAAAAGCCGCGGGCACTGCTAGTGTTTACATATTTTTGAAAAAAACCGAGCACATATTTATGCAAAATATTGATAACATACATCTGAATTTTTTGAGCGTTTATATTTCACTGCTGTACGAAAATCAAATTAACCATCTTCCCCATTTCAATCGAAATAAGAATTTTTCCTCGAAAAGATCGACTTTCCATATCAGTTTAAAGAACCTTGCATTTGAATATGAATGCAAGGTCCCCGAGGCCCTCCTCGGGAGACCTGCAAGACCCTTCTTGCCTGAATTGGTATCGATACCTTGCTGTTGAGCGTGTGAGCGAATATTAACTCCTTGAGGAGGGAGGGGGGATTTGTTGGAACTTTACCCGACTTTTGAAGTGAAAGCTTCTTTCTATTGGTATACGTATTTTTGACATCGCTTAGTGATGATGGAATCTCTCCAGCCGATGTTTGAGAATAGATTTAGGATCGTATTTGTTTTTCTTTTTATCATATTATAAAGTTAATTTCATCCTTACCGAAAACGATCTAAAATTTCAATAATGATTTAAAATTGCTAAGAGCGGGAACAGAGAGCCTAAGTTCACATATAATTTAGCCGAATTACAACTCAGCATTCGAGTTTCGTCCCACCCCTAAAGGCCCTTATGTACAAAACTATCCCTTAACGGGCATAAATGATAAGCTATTGTCCGACAATGTATGGGGTAAACATAATTAAACACTGTCCACACATCCTCCAGTAGAAATGTCCGGTCAGTTTACGCCGGTAACTTATTTTCTGATAACTGGCTAGTTATTATAATCTTGCCGGATAAATCATCTCATACAATACAACCCCATACACGCGTTTTTTTTTAATCGAGCGAGCGCGAAGTTTGATCGTTACAGCTTCGTTTCAGCTTGGGCAAAAATGCTTTCTTATGTCCGCCTGTCCGGATCTCTGTCCGGATTTCCAGCTGTTCTCCTCTACGAGTCGAATTTCTCAACCAATCTAGACGAAACTTGCTATACAGGTTAAACCAATTTTTTGGATTATTTAGTCGTCATGGATGTTTGATTGGGGTACTTACTTCCCCCAAAAAGGGGGCTACTGAATATCTCTGCCTTATTAGATCGGATTTCGATGGTTATTGTTTTATTTGAAATGTAGTAACTTTTAAATTGGTCTTGGTGAAGATCTCATGAGGATCTTCGGTGTGATGAGCAGAATAGCTTTTCAAAATGCAGTAAATTTCTTACTTTTAGGTTTCTACCAGTGGAATCAGCCCTTTACCCACTAGATAGGGGTTGATGGAGCACCTTGGTTATTAATGTTAAATTTACAATAAGGTAACTAGATAGCGCTACTGTGCAACACAAGATTTTTTGCAAAAAAAAAATACGCGCGAGATCTATAGCTCACAGAGCCACTAGTATTACTTATGCCCAGGTAATGCCCTGTAACTTGGCTGGTCCCAGCAAAATGGAATTACGCCGGAATCAAGCCGGAATATATAACATTGTCTGCACATAACAGCTTCACAGTGATATATCTGCCGAAAATATGAAATTCCCTCAGAACGCACTAATCATCATCATAATCAGTATTCGTCCTCTGCTGGATATGCGCCTCTTCCAATGAACACCACAGAGCCCGGTCTTCGGCTCTTCGGCTTCAGTTTCTGCAGGCCACCTTTCGCAGGTCGTCACTACCTGGCCGGTGGATGGTGACTCTTTTAATAGAGTCCTCTAATATAATATATTTTAAGTATATTTGATTTTAAGTCCATTCATTCATTTGGGAGGAAACACTAAATTAAGCTCAGGTAAGTAGACTAGGGTTCTGTACCAAAATGTCCCCACCATTTTGGCAATCAATTTTCCGGATTTCCAGACCATTTGTCTCAATCGCTGTCTACTTGGCAGGTACATCTCTAGAGTAACTATTTAGAGTTAAAAGACTCATGCGGAAAGTGAAACTCGAGGGTTAGTACAATCAATCTAATTTTGACAAAAAATATATTAAAGCTTCCCGGTGTTATAATACCGACGGAAAATCTCAACAATAATAAACATACTCGTACCAATAAAGTCAGGTAAGACTAATATGTTCCATTATCATTAGAATTTAACTTTTTCTCTTTGCTTTTAAATCTAAATGCCAGCAACTGCCAGTAATGCTGGCACGTCTTAGTTGAAAATATAACAATAAAAACTTAATAAGCCGTTCAATTAATACAGCCATTTTACTAAACGGCGCCGTTCAACATTAGCTTGATGGAATTGCACCAAACCTAGGTAGGTTATTTAGGTTGAACATGAAACTGTTCATAAACATTCGCCTGTTTGCAAACTACTATGTTTGATAGAATTGCCCCTAAAAAAACAGGTAGGTTAGTTAAGTTGAACATGAAAACTATGAATATTATTCAGGCCTCTAGTATAGTAAAAAGGCTAGGCTGTTAATTGAACGGCGTATTAAGCTATCTGCCTGCGACATGTAAGTCGTCACTACCTCATTTAATTTTGACATACATATATATTTCATGTAATGGTTGGCCAGATCATAAAAAAGTTCAATATCATGAAATTATCGGTGACATCATGAAAAATGAAATGATGATGATGGTGAAATGGTTTGGCGAGATGAATGAATGATCAGCGTTTGACGATATGAAACGCACGGTTACTTCATGATATGGTCAAACATTGGTGATCATATCGTAAAATATAAGGCGAGGGCGGAAGCCCGACTTGGCCGTGATAGCGAGCTCGTCTTCGTGTTTTTATTTTAGCCTTGAGAACCTATCTGTTTGAACACTTTTTCAATTCATGATATTTAATGATGTGGCTAAACGTAGATTGAAATATTATTAATCTTTTATGTTTCAACAATATGGTCAGTTTTAGATGTCCATTTCATGAAATAGAACCATTTCATGAAATTATCGACCACATCATGAAGTTATCAATTCTGCCATATGGCTACGACATATACATACTTAAACGAGCAAATCAGGTCGGCTATCCCCCAACCCGTATGCCACAAAAAACCTTACTGTCTACGCGACGAACCGTGTCTAGTCAGTGAATACTTTCTATAGTCGCTTCTACAAAACCTACTCAATGAATCCTTTTCACCCTCAACGTGGGAAAATTTCTATAGAGAAAATAATTTCTATTTGGGGAGGGCCTTTGTGGACCTCAATGGAACACTTTAGGGGTCGAAGTGTTAGGGTATTTCAGATTGACGTGAAATGATTGATATTTTTTGTGGGCTAGTTTGGAGTTCGGTGTTGAGTTAATTTTGAGGTCAGAGCATGTTTTGGTGAGAAAGTGATGAAATAATAATTTAGACACCTATGTTTATTAATGTTGTCTCGTTAGAGAAAAAAACGGGATATCCAAAACATATATCTTGCCAACTTATGTCCATTTGAGTTAAATATTATTTTAGTATTCAAAATTTATCAGAACTAGCAAAGGCGGGGAAGGAAGGTTCTCGAATAGCGACCGGAAGAAACACTACGGAACCCTAAAAACAAAAACCCGAGAGCGAACATAGTTAAAAAGATGCAAACAATAAAATATTGTTTGCATCCTTTGACAGGATCAGCTTGATATGAACAGAACCTGGCGATATACCCCTCATGCATCCCAATTTAGAAATTCAACGTAATAAAAAAATAAAAAAAGTTGAAGATTACCTGGCTCATTTAAAAACTGCCTCTTTTTATAATCGTTCTTAATCGATCATATCCCTCCGTTCTAACTTTAGTATTAAATTTGTGCAACATATGTTAGCCAAGTCAGAAGTGCCATCCCTAACTCCGGAGGGATACTTTTTACCCTCGTATCGAAGTTGTAAACTGCACAGATCTGAAACTCTGGACACATCTGTTGCAGGAACCTGGTGCAATCGACATTGGCCATTAAGCTGACAACTTCTAAACTTAGTCTTCTCCTGTCGTAAACGTTTCGATCTGGGTTTAAAAGTCTTTGCAAATGTTTAAACCTAGTGTTAAACTTAAAAGTCGTGTAGGATATCTTCTTCTATCGACTCGACGCTTGACGATTCGTTTTCGGCAGCTTTTTCTGCATAATTCAGCCACCTCTATAGCAGTGTTTTTCAATCTTTTTCATGGCATGTAAAAATATTTTGCGATTCCCTACCCTTTATCCAGTAATAATAAGTTTGCAGCGTGATAAGTCCTGTTTAAATAATTTATGATGTGTTCGAATCACGAAAGTTTTATATCCGTTTTTATTTATTTGCAAGTATTGTATTGCAGAATTTGAAAAAGTAATATTTTTTTTATTTCTCGGTGCAATAACTATCAGAGTACACTGGGGAATAAACAGTTTTTACAAGCAGTTTTAGATGAGGCAAGTTTGGTAACCAACTTAAAAGAAAATCTGCTGAAATTATCTGCCGATGGAATGTTGCTCTTAGAATTCAAGTCGGTCAATTAGGACACATTTTGGTTAAAAAAATCAGAATACCTTCAATTAACCACAGAAGCTTTGAAGTGTTTGATTCCATTTGCAACTTCCTACTTGTGCAAGTTGACGATTTCCTCAATGTCCCAAATATAAAGCAAACAGAGAAGTGGCCTAAATTTAGAAAACGATTTAATTCTATATGTAGCATATACGGATCCTCTATGGAAGGAATTGGTTACCGAAAAACAGGAGTATACTTCTCATTCTCATTAATATGATGTCATATTCATTTAATTTTTTCCTTTTTTTATTCAATTTTTTTTTCCAAGTTTTTAAAATGAACTTTTGTTTTTTGTACATTTTATCCTGTAAATAAACCTTAAACAATTTGTTAGCCTACAATAAATGTCATTTGAATAACATTTTATAAAACTACTACAAAAAATATATCTTTTAACTTTGTTTATTTTCCTGACGCTTTGTAACCGTCCGCGACCCCCCTTGTCGAGGCTTCGCGAGCTCCCAGGTCCCACCCACACTTTGAAAAACACTGCTCTATATCATTATCAGTGCCCTATTGGTTATCAATATCAGATAGAGAGAAATGGTAGAAAAGTACACGTTGTACCGATCCCACACAATACTGGGATAAGCGTAGGCAGATGATGATATTGGTCATCAATGGTGCGGGCACGAACATTTAAGCTAATGTGACATAGTTTGCAGACATTTGCCACAGAGACATTGAACCGCTGACTGATAAATATAGCTATTTAGGATCATAATATCTAAAATAGGTACAGACAGATAGACAACAGTATACGAGTACATTAAATTTGTTTGTTTGTCGTATGAGGTAGTAGTGCTGGCCTCTGGTGTCAGAGCTTGTAAGGCCACCTTAGTCGATTACAGCCAGGACCGACCGCTTAACGTGCCCTCCGAAGCACGAAGCGATGGAAAACCGCACATAACTTAGAAAAGTCGTTGGAAAAGCCTAGGACCAAACGCGGTATCGCTGGATTCTAAGTCGCACTAGTAAACCACTAGGCTACCTCTCCAAAAAGTATTTTTTTGAAAATTATCCTTGACTCTTAAAAAAATTAATTGTCGTGGTAATGCGCGCAGGAAAACGCCTTTGGTCCCGTTAGTACCATCCAAATAACAATACAAACACAAACAAACAATAATGCCTTCCGAATAAGACAAATATTAATTTCTGTATGAGTTAATACCGCTGCCGGAGTAAATTATTTCCTAGATACGCCGACGTGCGGTGAAATATAGTCGTTGTAGCCGAGTGATATATTGGCCGCGGCTCTGTTGTGAACGCGTCTTCATTTACTATATCATTGGTTATGATGAAGCCATCAAAATAGAGCCAAGAAGAAGGGTGCAACAGAGAGAAGTAACAAGTGTTTTTAGCCCCCGAACTCCAAAGAGTATTTATAAGTTTAGGGTGTATATGTATGTATCACTGTATCCGTGTGTGTCTGTGGCTCCCATTTGAATGCGTTTTTATTTCTGATTGAAAACTGATATAATCGAGATGGTTCTTAGCTATAATAGGGGGAAAGAGGAGGGGGGAGGTGAAGATTGTGGCTCCTAAACAAATGGACCTATTTTGACTCATTTTATATGTTTGCAAGCTGATGTGGTCGAAATGCTGTTAAGGATCCTAATCCGGCACTTCAAGGCAAACACAGTGGACTGTACAACTGGTGTAATAATAAAGAAAAACCAAATCATAGCAAGAATTAGGAAGCGCGAGTGGTGTCATCGGTGGCGTAGTGACGAATATCAGTAGCTCCCCGCGCAGCCCGCACCCGGCCCGCTGCAGCAAAGGAGCATACGCACCAACAGATGCTTCTTAGCTATAACGAGAGGTGGGGGCGGGAGGGGGTTACATATAATATTTTACGCAGGATTTTAACCTGTGATATGGGAATACTAGGCCAACCTCATGCAAAAAGCTATATGTGGTCCTCCGCACTAACCGCACATGTGCGAGTAATTTAATGTGCGTGGAGAGGAGACACAATGAATATTATGTCACAATATTGAGACATTCACCATGTTATTCTAAGATCAAAGATTTATTATAGTGTAACGAAGATCACGCTAGGAGGCGGAGCCTAGCAGCTGGTGGTGACTTGTTGTGAAAAAATGGCGCTATGACCTGTCGTCGGCAAAGCGGCGGGAGCGGCGCGCCACTTTTTCATCGGCAGTCGAAGCAGTCGGACTTTCCTAAATCTCTCCATTACGTTCGTTAAATTCCCCCTATTTAATGTTGTAAAAGTGATTTAGTTTACTTTGTGAAGTGTAATATACCTTAGTGTGTGTGATCGTGTATATTTTTTTTAATAAACCCGCTTTTGGTTACTAATAATAGGTTTTCCTGTAATCTATAAATAATGAACTATCTATATTCACTTTTATATATATATATATATATATATTTGAGACTCTCATTAAAACCCTTTCATATGATATGTCACAGGTTCAAGTATGTATATTTTTATTTCTTTTCCCCTAAAAGTGACCCCTATATTCAAAATTCATTTATTTACGTTACACGTTTTTCATTCGGACGTACGGAACAACATTTATAACACATTTCATCGTTGTCCTCTCAGGAACGCGGGTGAAGCCGCGGGGCGCAGCTATTTGTTAAATAATGTTTACTAAATCAATGACATATTACTAAATACAATAATTTATTAATGTTAGAAAATTTTATAATAATAGTGTCATTAATCCCATAGTTATGCAAAATTATAAGCAGACTACAGATTATCCCTAGGTAGCTTTTCAAAATTATAAGCAGACTACAGATTATCCCTAGGTAGCTTTTCAAAATTATAAGCAGACTACAGATTATCCCTAGGTAGCTTTTCAAAATTATAAGCAGACTACAGATTATCCCTAGGTAGCTTTTCAAAATTATAAGCAGACTACAGATTATCCCTAGGTAGCTTTTCAAAATTATAAGCAGACTACAGATTATCCCTAGGTAGCTTTTCAAAATTATAAGCAGACTACAGATTATCCCTAGGTAGCTTTTCAAAAAATAAAATACTCATTGCAGAAAAACCCCTTAACAATATTCCGAAAAAAAAACATGTCAGGGCATTTTTTAATAAACAATTAAAATTTCGAATGATCAGATCTGCGTAAACAAAACAGTCTGACTTCGCTGTGTAAGCAAGGTTTTGTCAACACCCGTAGCTTGCAAAACCGGTTTACGCGAGTTATGCTAACTTTGGGACACACTGTATTACGAAATTAGTGAACGGATCTGATTGGTTTGAATATTAGAAAAGGCTAAAAAGCCTGCTTATAAGCATTAAACAACCAATCCGAAAGATACACCCACCGAAGTAGGAATTAATCAAACGGCTGCGAAATGCGAACCAATTTTTTTATGAAATCCTAGCGTCGCGTGTTGCATAAATTCGTACTATATAATGATTGTCTTAGTTGACAGTTGACAGACAAATTGCACAAATATATAATTCTCCTATTCCTCAAGTTATTACTATTTAAAAGCCAACAAATAATGTTAAAATCTATAATATTCGTCACTCTCAAATATATACCTTTGTAGCTTTCGCCCACGACGTCGTCCGCGCGGACTACAGTTTATAGCGAAAAAAAGCATCCTATGTTCTTCTAGGATATTAGAAACCAATGCAAAAGTATAGCACCAATGCTCTTGATGCATTTTGACAGATTTATTAATATTTCGTTTCTATGGCAACAGGAACGGTTAATCGACATTTTCCAGTGGAAATTTGCCATTTTCCGGGATAAAAACTATCATAATTTGGTCTCTATATTGTACAGTACCTATTTAAATAGATACATTAAGACCGGATCATGAGTTGTAAGCTCCCCAAACAAACAAACAAACAGACAACGTTTCACTTTTATATATTGGTGTGGATAATGGGATATACATATTATTTCCCTATAAGTCTTTACGAACGGTCGCTTGTCGCTTTGCATGAATATGTACATTGAGACATATCGCGACAGCCTCTATACATTAAACAAAAAACTCTTTAGGTACACCTAACAACAAACTAACACTTGGTTTTTGAAAGTAGGTACATGAATATTTTCTTCAACTGTCGATCGAGTGCCTTATGCAGTCGTACTTTTTAATTTTATTTCTTTAGTCCATTGCGTGATGTTGGCGCTAAATTGCAAAATCAAGTACTGCTAACCCGGTTATAACGATAAAACTGCGCACAAGCGATTAGCTGATTAGCTAAATTCTACCGAACACAACTACTACAGAATATAAGTAACTAAATACTACTACCAATATACTGGTGTGCGTTGTCTCATCGAATTAGCTTTTCAATAAATCAGAGAAATCTAGGGTTTCCGCATGTTGAGTACGCTGCCAACAGGTTAACGCTATTGGGCTAGAACAGTTGGGCTACCAATAAGTCTTAATGGCATATGGCTTGTCCAACTACTTCATGTCGGCAGTGAGAATAGCAGATTGTACTATTAGGGAGCGAAATAATATTTTGCCGGCGAGGGCGCTATTTTGAATCCAGAGCGGAGTGAAGGATTCTTAAGTAGAATCCTGAACGTAGCGGATTCAATATACGTCGCCCGAGGGAAAATAATTTTGAACCCGAGTGATACACTCTACTTTTCATCCCCCTCTATGGGAAAAATAAATAAATGGCGCTTGTAGATACTTTACAGCTCATTTTTTTTTTACAAGCGCTTTTTTATTATACCCCCCCCCCCCCCCCTCCCCACGAACACCCACACTCCATTATAGAAAAGAACCATCTCGTTTACCTCATCATTCAAAAATAAAAAAACCGCTGCTAAATCGATCCATTCGTTTAGAAGCTTTGATTCGCACTCCCCTTATCTCAATTCCGCCCCCCTCATATAGCTAAGAAGTATCTCATTCACATCAGCTTTCAAACATAAAAAACGCTTCAAAATCGGTTCATTCGTATGGGGTTTGGAAGCAACGACCCTTTTAAACCCCTCCCTCCCTCAATATAGCTAAAAACCATCTCGATTACGTCAGCTTTGAAACATAAAAAACCACATCAAAATAGGTCCATTCGTTTGGAAGCTACGACTCTAAACCCCCCCCCCCCCTCTTCCCTCCTTCCCTCCATTATAGCTAAGAACCATATGGTTTACCCCAGCTTTCAAACATAAAAAACCGCAGCTAAATCGGTCCATTCGTTTGGAAACTACGATTGTCACCCCCTTTTCTCACCGCGCTACGTAACCCAATTTGCACCACGCGCTCTCATTGGTCAACTGTGACTTAGCAACCCTTAATTTATTTCGTGATATATACTAACTTTTCGGTGTACTACAATATGTCAGAATAGCCTCGGCTAGACATAGGTTGACTTCGGGTCTTTAGTACCAGAGTTCAAATCTCTGTTTACATTTTGCACATTAAAATAAAAATGTGATGGCTTATATGTGAATATGGCCGAGCTAAGGCGGAAAGAGCCGACGAGCCACGGAAATTCATTACTTTCCTCTCTGAAAGTCTTGAACAGAAAAGACCTACTTTGCTCCCACTTTTCCAGGATCCAACCAATCAGTGTTTTTCAAATAGATGGGATGAAAAATATATTAAAATATTTTTGTATACAATTTTAGACATCGAGATGTTTTCGCCGCGAAGAAACCATGGAATGAAACTCGGCAAGACGCGCGCGACAGATTATGTCACACAAGGAAAAATTGACCCCCACAGTAAAACCGGAACACAATCGATCAGAAAGCTTCATTTCGCACTCAAAAGCGAGAAGTGAATTGAATTCAACTAAAAGTACGTAAGCTTTAAAGACGTCACCCGTACAGTTGGCGTAAAAGCTCGTTGCATGCAGCAACAGTGTGTCACAAAATATTTCGCAACAAATTAAAGGAACGTTTTCTTAAAGGATTGGGGTCAAAACACACTGAAGTTATGGGGTCCGGTAAAATACAAGACAGTAAAGGCCTTCTAACCTTTGTGGTTTATCGACAAGAGAAAATACCGAAAGACCGCGGCCACTGACTCAGATTGAATAATAGTGTGATCAAACCTTATTAAATCTATAGAGGACTTCAATGCAAACGAATAATTTACAAGCACTAGCATACTCAAGTGTCGCGTTTCTGTGGACCTCAAAGATAGCGTATAAGTCATTTTGCCATACGTACACTGGCCTTCAAAACATAGTACCATACTTTTTATGTCTGTCTGTTCGCTCATAAAACTACTGAATCGACTGCGTTGCAATTTTCACAGTTGGATAGTAAGGTTTTGACTTAAAAACTGGTGTACTTGGTATCTTAATCCGATGACTAGGAGCCAAGCAATTAATTTAAAAAACAAAATCCATTAATTTTAAAAGTGTAGTACTAAGTTTTGCATAAAACTACTGGACCGATTGCGATGCGATTTACACGGTTGAATAGCGTAGGGTTTGACTTAAAAAATCGTGTACTTGGTATTACAATCCAATAAGTAGGAAATAAGCAATTAATAAAAAAATAAAAAAAGTGTGATACAAAGTTTTTAATAAAACTACTGGACCGTTTGAAATGCGGTTTTCACTTTTGGATTGCCTAGGTTTTTACTTAAAATCTAGTGTAATTTGGATCTCAATCCGATGAGTAGAAGCCGAGCAATAAATAAAAAAACAGGTACATTTCATCAAAACTCGTTGAGCCGTTTGGTCCGGAAACACATAAAATTACTTTTAATTTAACCCAGAAATAATACACGTGGGCAAAACCGCGGGCATAGCTAGTTTCAAATAAAGAAAACATTTTCCTGATTATTTCTTTCATTATTTTTTTATAATGTTGTGACAAAGTTTGAATTTTGTTTGTCTGTATTGTATGGCATTGTGAGAAAATAAAGAGAACTGCCTTCCGCCGCCGCGCGCCGGCAGGTTCCAACCCCTTCCCCTCAAGTTCAGTATTAATTAATCATCCAATTACGAATTTCCAGTTAAAATCTAACGACCCCGCTACAATGGAATCGGATTCTGCGATTTTAATTGCGTTTCGTGTCAAAGTTTGCTCATTGTGAGTCTAGCAAGTGGTGGCTCTACAGTCTACAGTGGAGTCTTCTTGACGATTATTTCTTTTTGAATTCCGTTTTTTTTAAATAATGGTGTAACTAGACGAGTAGTCCATAACAAAATTGCAGTGCCACCAAGAACTTAGGTTTGCAAAATGATTTAAACAAAAACATAATACCTTTAATTGATTTACTATAAACATTGAACCAATTTGATGATATTTATATGTAACGGCTTTGCCCGCGTGGTAATTTTTCTGGGATATAAATATGTAGGTTTTATTAAAAGGTATGTATTGTTATAGGGAACCAAAAATACCAGTATCATTAAACAAAATGTTTTTTATAAGCTTTTTATTTAACTTGCAATGTATGTATGTATGTATGTACATATGTTTGTTTAGATCAAATCTTGCAAGCTGAATTAGTTGAATTTTTGCATGTTGGTTCATTTCCGATGACAATGCAGTTTTATGGTAAGCATGACCTGAACCGAAATCCAAGAATAGCTCCAGATAAAGGAACTCTTCAACGGTCACCAAAACTCACGAAATTTTGTGTACTTATTATATTCTAGCCGGTTTGGAGTTTCACCATGATATGGCTACAGAAATCCGGTTTGGCTCCTGACTTGGGAACTCCTCAACGGTTAACAGCACAAATATGATATATGATACAAAATTTTATGTACGCATTATATTAAGTTTTGAAATTTACCATGACATGGTTGCTGCTCTCCGAGTTGGCTCCTGATTAGGGAACTCCTCAATGGTTAACAGCACAGACACGAAATGTTGTAAACGTATTTAATTGTGATAGCCCGTTATAAGTTTCATCATGACATGGCTACTGCATCAAAGCTTCTTTTTTTAATGTTTTTTAATTAACTTATTTATTGATTGCTCGACTTCTACCCATCGAATTGAGATACCAAGTACACCAGTTTTAAGTCGAACATTAAGCTATCCAACAGTGAAACCGCATCGCAATCAGTCCAGTACCTAGTTGTTGCGTGTTGCGCGAACTAACAAGCAGACAAACAGACACAGACACCATTTAATAAAATTTTATTTTTTGTTCAGTAGCTTACCTACCTATTATAAGTCCCCTAGTTTTTTTTATATTCTTGTTTGTACAGACTTTTTGTTTCTTACTACTTTATTTAGATAGATAGATGGTCACACTAAAAGACTAACTTCAAATAATCATATAATTATATAGATATCAGGAAAACATGAGATAAAAAAAAACATAGTGCAATTCGGACTGGCGTACCGGGGGTTCCGTATATGTATAGGGAGGGACCCCTTTTTTTTGTACAAATGTACACATTTCACCCAGCTACATAATCCGGTTCATAAGATACATCCCTAAGACGGATACGGCGCGGCGCTAGGCTTAGTAAAAGGGGTTCGTTTGGACCATTTGGGAACGTAACCCTAAAATCAGTCGAATTGAGAAGCTCTTTATTTTGGAATTCGTTTTTTTAAATCGAAATTATACTACTACACGCAGTAAGAAGCTACTTCCTGCTTTATTACAACGCTTACTTGTATAGCTTACTCGGGTCAAAACCTATTGAGTTACGGAAGACATTTTCAAAAGAAACTTTCCAAAGCTTTCTCGGGCCTGCCATATCTTAGACTTAATAGTAATAATCCTAGATTTAGACGCACTAAAGCTTGGCTATGTTCCCGGCAGCCTTATGTGAAACACTATATTTTCAGCTTTATGAAAAGTGTAGTCTTGATTATGAGTTTTGTTGCTGAAAATTCGAGCTGTTTTAAAGAGAAATTATTTCACAGTTTGGATGTTATAAAATTATGGGAGGAGTGTAATAAAATCCACACCAATATATAAAAGTGAAACGTTGTCTGTCTGTTTGTTTTGGGGAGTTTTAACGCGATAACGGCTGGATTTTGACGAAATTTGAAATGGAGTTAGCTTATACCCTGGAATAACACTTAGGATTTTATCCCGAAAAATCTTTGATTTAATAAAAGGGGGAAGATAAGGCAACCTAGAACATCTCGTAAACTACACCCGGACTAGATACAACTACAGCCGGACACACCCACAGGTATATTTGCAATGTCGTACTTCGTATGCATCAACAATAAAGATAGAGAGACATACGCAGGCAGTAGCGCGAAAGAGATAACATTAATTATTGCTCACCCGATCTCGAACAAAATATTCGGCGGTACTTATACGCCGCTTGACTTGTCGCACTCTTACGAATCGTATATTTCTGTCTCTTTCTGCAAATGGCGATTTAAAAACAATATCAATCAATAGAAATTTAAAGAAAATTAAGATTTAAGTAATTACGAGTGAATAGTAATGCCGTGGAACTTGTTTTTGTTTGTTGAGCTATTTGTGCACTATATATTTTTTTTTTGCTGCGTATTTAGAATAATAATATGTGGTAAGTACACGCTCGTGTTACGACTGAGGCCAATTGTGTGCGTTACACCTAATATACGCAGTCCACGCTGAGTCCTTAATCCTCCCCCTTTTAATACATCAATGCGAAAAATAGTAAGTTTCCACGGGAAAACTGCAAAATGACGATTACTCGCTGTAAGGGACGGTTGCCATGGAAACAAAATAATAAAAAGTCCGTCTTAAAGCATCAATAGCGTTGGTGCCAAAGATAATACAATATGTTGATGCTATATTTTTGCATTGGTTTTTAATATCCTAGAAGAAGAAAGGATGTTTTTTTCGCGATAAACTGTAGTCCGCGCGGACGAAAACGTAGGCGAAAGCTAGTATCAAATAAAACAGGTTATAATGTTATCGAAAGCGGTAGCAGTTGTGAGGAAGTAGTAGTAGATTACATAGGTTGAGCATGAATGATATCCACACCAAACTTTGTATGTTTGTTTGGGGAGTTTTAACGCCAAAACAGCTAAACCGATTTTGATGGAACTTTGTAAATGGTTACTGTACAATATAGAGACCAACATAGTTTACTTTTTACTGATCAACATAGGATGAAAACGGGTTTTTACTATGACTATAATTATGTCACTGTAAAAGCCCGTTCATTTAGTTAAATGTAGGCGTTCAGCAAAAACTAAACTAGTTAAAACGTGTTCTAACTGAAAACAGGTTTTTACGTTGACTATAAATATGTCACTGTAAAAGCCCGTTCATTTATGATTAGCTTCACTAGTTAAATGTAGGCGTTCAGCAAAAACTAAACTAGTTAAAACGTGTTCTAACTGAAAACAGGTTTTTACGTTGACTATAATTATGTCACTGTAAAAGCCTGTTTATTTATGACTAGCAGCATCAGTTAAATTAAAGCGTTCAGTAAAAACTAAACTAGTTAAAACGCGTTCTAACTGAAAACGGCTTTTTACAGTGTAAATACTAAAATTAACCAATGAACGGGCTTTTATAGTGACATAATAATTATGTCACTATAAAAGCCCATTCATTGGTTAATTTTAGTATTTACAGAGTGGTTAAATGTTTCATTCGGGCTTTACCGTTAGAATTTAGTAAATGGTTTAAGCGTTTTAGCGATGACTGATGGTAAATGTTGGTTTTGGTTAGGTTAGGTTTATTTTTATTTTTTTGCCCTGGATGAGGAAATTCTCACGGATACCACAGCAAAGCGGTTATGTATAAGTAAGTTTAGGTCTTTTTCAACATTTACCGTGTCTCTAAATGAGGCCAATCTTAAGATTTACCAATTGGATAATGGTAAAAGTTCGAAATGAACGATGATCACAGAAATGTTCGGACTTTTACCATTAGGAGTTGGTAAATCGTAGTTCGGGCTATTACACTACTCAAAACATAATCACGTGGCGCGAGAGGCACGCATGATCCCTACATCCCTAGGATTCCGCGCCCGTCTAAAGGCATCCAAGTCACGCGCCCTGGATTTATGCGACAAGTTTTCGGGTGCGTTCGCCCTTACATTTTCCATTTGATGCCGGCGCCGTTTCGCGGTTCAATGCTTTTCGAGATTTGATACAAGATTATTTATAAAAGGCGGAGTCCAAACACCCAAGAACTGCACCGCTCGTACGCACAAGCCTCACGCTCACCTTCACCATGTTATGCCGATCGACCGCCACATCGCAGCTAGATCGTGACCTTGTTAGTCGTGTTAATTCAATATAATTCTCACGGAAAATAATAAACAATGCAGTCTTTTGTGATGAAATTGTGTATCAACCACAAATTATCCACTGCATACATACACAGCCCCATTTGTTATGCTTCACTCGATTGTTTGACGGTGTAGACTCCGTATTTTTTTAAACCTTCTTGATTTGTTACTGATGTTTGGAGATATGTATGATGGTGTATGATGGCGCACGGATGCCCTGTATAACTCCAATCTATCTAGAACTTTCGTTTGTTAGGGTTTCTCCTTTTTTCATTCTTCCTGCTCTTCTATGAAGGCTTCCATTCTTGCACGACCAGGATGAGTGGTAGAAAATGCTAACTAGCATTAAGTCCTCCATGACACTTTTTTGTGCGTATCAAATAAATAATTACAGGCGTGTTTCAGCTTCAAGTTCATATCTTATAATTTTCCCAAGGAAACATTTTGAATTTACAGGCGAGATTCGTACTCGCAGTCTGTGACTCAGCAGCGGTTATAAACCGTATATCGTTTTTTTTTTATTTTTTACATACCTTGACGGTGTTATTTCTTGGCAATATCAATGAAAATCCATGCTTACCTGAAAAATAAACAATCATTTAACAACAACAAAATAAATAATCACACAAATCTAAAATGAATAATAAGTATGTTAAGAACTTTGTGTTCGGGGAATATACCAGTGCGGTCGCGGTTGCGCTGGCGGGTATTGATCAATTTGTGATCAATGGAAATTAGGCACAGTACATAATATATTCACAAACTAGCTGTGTCCCGCAGCTTTCCTTGCGTGGTCATGTATCCAAAGAAAAAAAAGAAGTGATATTCCAGGACATCATAGTCATACCATAAGCTATCCAACAACGAAAACTGCATTTCAACTGAACCTGCAGTTTTGTACTTGATGCGAAAACAATCAAACGGACTGACACCATAAAAAGCTAGCTGCTTTATTGTAAGTTTAAAGTTTCACGGTGCTTCGGAGGGCACGTGCCCGTCGAATATCTTGTTTACGCAAGTCTTTTGTCATTCAATAGTTAAAGAGTTCGCGCGAAAGGCAAAGTTTTAAAGCTGTCGATCCCGGCTATTTTTGCCAGTGGCCAGCACAGCCTTACACGACAAGCAAGAAAGCAAGTGCTAAGAGTCACCACCGTTATCGCGTCGGTCTCTTTGTCCCTTTAATCCCAAACATAACATTGTCCTAAATTCTGTGAATAGTGCGGTGCCGATGACATGGCACGAAACAATAAAACTGTCGGCCGTCGGTTTGTCATTCGGAAATAGCTGTTGCCCCAGATTTTTGTGATAAAAACAGATTTAGGAGGAGCGATATTTTTCAGTTTCTATTTCAATGGGATAGAATTTCCACAAGCGAACGGCTAGATAGATAGGCAATGATTTATTGTGCAACAGTTCATAAAAATAATTACAAAGAGAAACATAAACTAAAGTACAACGACTTATCGCTAAAAGCGAAAACTTCCCGTTGCCTAATTTGATTGATTTGATCTATATACAATAAATATTTTTCTCACCGCACCGCTCTAGTTGGTATAATGTAACTCCCCTTTATGCCGTTTATGAACACACAACATTTAATACACAATTTACATTTTTACCCGACTACGGCGAAGCAAGGAAAGGGTAATAAGTGACAATGACCATGTATGTGTATGTGGGTATGTGGATGTTCCACCATAGCGTCGCCCCTATTGGTCCGATTTGGACAAGCGAGGTTTCAATCCATTCGTCTTCAGGTATAGAATGTTATGGGATTTTTTAGTAGTAACAATTAAAACTAGTGACTCTGGGACCTCGCGCGTACAAACTTTTTTGCAAACAATCTAGCGTTGCACAGTAGCGTCATCTAGTTACCTATTGTAACACTAACATTAATAACCAAGGTGCTCCATCAATCCCTACCTAGTAGGTAAAGGGCTGATTTCACTGGTAGAAACCTAAAAGTGAGAAATTTACTGCATTTTAAGGAGCTATTCTGCTCATCACGCCGAAGATCCTCATCAGATCTTCACCAATTTTTTATGAGACTAACTTAAAGTTACTACCTTTCAGATGAAAATAAGAATCATTGAAATCCGATCTAAAAAGGCGGAGATATTCAGTAGCCCCCTTTTTGTCCCTTTTTGGGGGAAGTAAATCCCCGACGACAAAAACAACTAAAAATTCGCTTAACCTGTATACCAAGTTTCGTCTAGATCGGTTGAGAAATGCGACCTGTAGAGGAGAACAGCCGGACATACATACGGAGATACGGACATACGAAAGAATTTTTGCCGAAGCTGAAACAGAGGGTCAATTATTATATAAATACAAAAAATCCGACTGCGAACAAAGTTATTGAATACTAGCTGACAGCCCGCAAAAATAATCACATTGATATTATAGAGGCGAAAGTTTGTATATTGTATTGTGTAAGTGTGTGTTATTTTTTATTTTTTTATAAATGATACTTGCTGTTTGCCTCTACCGGCCTCTAGAGCGAACCTTCGCGAAGGCGCACCGCCGCAATGCGTGACGCAGAAGGCGCACGCCAAAGTTAAATTTAAGCGACTTGCACAAGGGCACCCAGGGGTACAATCCTCGGCTTGGGCAGTCGCTGGACTACGGAAAATCTGACTAAACTCCCCTGGGTCAGTATTAGTGATAAATAGCGATCCAGGGGCCCTGAACTAAGGCTTCCTTTTAAGTGATTTAGTAACTGACCACCGTTTCGGAATACACCTCTGAGAAGAAACGGTAAGAAACTCAGACGCGAATAAAAACTAATTACGGGGTCGTCGACCCCGCCGGCGGGCTCGGTGTCTGATTATACGTGTGTTGTTTGGGGACTGGCTAGACAATTCCACCGCTGCCTGCAATGCAGTAGCAATGTCATCATCTGGATTGCTCAGGATCTCGCGCGGGCGCCGACGGTGTGGTATGTGTATGTTTGTTACTTCTTCACACTTTAATGGCTGAACGGATTTGGATAAAATTTGGTATGGAGGTAACTTATACCTTGGATTAACACATAATAAACTTTTTATCCCGTAAAAATGCACAGTTCCTGAGGGAGCGGGTGAAACCGCGGCACGCAGCTAGTATTGATATAAATGTAATGTATATTTTTTACTTACATACTCTTATTTTGCGTTACATTAATAGTTGCAATTGCAACATTAGACTATAGTATAAAACATTAACATGAATATTCTAAAATATACATTTTTGTAAGAATATTAAAAAAACAATTGCTACTGTTTAGTTATAAGAATTGTATATTTTTGAAATGGTATTTTAAAGACCTTCGTTTTGACACCCCACTAGATAGGTTTTGGTAATTTTTTGTTCCGTCGGAAATACAGTATGGCAGATGTAAGCCTTCATATTAGTTTTCTTGTCACTTCATATATCCTATAGCACTCGTGATCACGACGAATCCAATGATATCTACCTCATTTATCAAAATCCATCAAGCCGTTTAGGCTGTAGGACGCGCCTAAGAAACGAACAAACAAACAAACATACAATCCAAGCACATAGTCGGGTTTTAGTTTTTGAACTTATTTAAAAACAAACTAGCACCCGTGCCCAGTTCCGTTTACTGTTCCAAAATAGGATACTAGAAGATACAAGTATGTAGGTATGTATAAACAAGACGGACTTCCAATTTCCTGTTGCGGCGAAACCATTAACTGTTGAAAACTTCGCCCACAGACTACACTCAAAATTACGAGCCGGAACTTTGTAAAAGTTGTAAAACAAATATTTACATCAAAGAAAGTTGATAGTAAACACGCGGTGGACAATGTAAACAAAGTTGAGAATGTCTGGCAGGATTTTATCCGCAGGCATATGACAGTAGTCAATAGATTATTCCAGTGTAGGTAGATTCACCGTAGGCAGTGCTAAGAATATCGGACGGACACGCAGAGCATGTCGAAATTATAAGGGGTTCCTTGTTTGACAACGGAAACCTACAAACCAGTGTCCTAAGGAGCGCAGTGAAGTACGCAGAAGACAATGCAATGTGCAGCAATTTTATTGTTATGGCCAGACTTAATGAAGGCGAAATATATTCGTCAGTGTAATTGTTATGGCCAGGCTTAATACCAGGCGGAAGATCTTCGTCAAGTGATTGTTATGATCAGACTTAAAACCAGTTGATATTTCTTGATAAATTTTATAGTTATGGCCTGACTTAATACCAGGCGAAAGATGTTCGTCAAGACATTTGATCAGTTGTTTATTATGAAAATTTAACCTATCTGTGTTACTTGTAACATCTTCGATATCGATTCTGCTACTACTTCCATTCCTAAAGAGAATAGATTGTTCCTCACTAGCCTAGCTTCTCAGTGAAAAAATGGTGTACTTAATCGAAGAACGTGACTAATTCATCCGTTTTATCACGGGCAGACTCCTTAAGGTCACCATTTCGCAGTCATAACTCAGAAGAAATCGCGGGTACTCTGAAAAATGTTCGAGAGATGCTGGGCCGCATTAGGTGTCGCAAACTCGTATTTAAATGAGATGAATGACGGCTCGTGCTTAGGGGTGACAGCGGGGTGAAATGTTGCAGCGAGTTAGAAATTATATGATGGAGATTCTATATGAATTACTAGCTGCGCCTCGCGGTTTCTTCCGCGTGGATTATGATGATGATGTAAAGTAGCCTATGTGTTAATCAAGAATGAAGAAGATATCCTGGTATCAAATTTCATCCAAATCCGTTCAGGCGTTTGAGCGGAGTAATAAACATAACAAACACACTTCAAAAGATAGATAGCGCTAATCGGTTTTTATAAATTTTAAGACTTTTTGTATGGACTGTCAGTTCTTATGCCATACGAAGTTTTCCGCTCGGTAAGAGAGTATTCATTTTAAAACCATGTTTACGACAGTGGCTACACTTCTCTGATTTATAATATTAGTGTGATATTTCAGCGAGGCAAAGCCGCCAGCGTGACGCAAACTGGTTCCTTGTTAGACGAAGTCGGTGAAGCCATGATCCTCTATAAGACACGTTATTATGTTCATTTGCATTTTGCTTAATTGTTTCTAAAACATAAGACTTTTAACTAGAGAACCTTAAGCCACCGCTGGATTAGAGTATAAACCAGAAATGAATTTAATTATGAACTCCGTCACAAGACAGTGTTTTTTTTTCATAATAACTCAGTACATTTAGTGTAAATAAGTGGAAGAAAGTGATCGCAGAATGGCCCAGGAAGATGAAAATACCAGTAGACAGTCCATTGAGAAAATGGATTGATTATCATTTTTAGAAATCAGGCCAAGACGTGGTGAGATCGCCGTAGGACCAGAAAAAGTGGTGTGATAAGATTGAATGCGAGGCACATTATTTTCAGCAGGGGATCAATAAAGGCTAAAATTCTAAATCAGAGCGATGAACCAAGCAAAAAAATATACTATTTTGTAAGATTTGCTCGCTCCGCTCACACCAAAGTCGCTCCCTAAACGCCAGAAGCTGAAAACTTGTTTGTTCAGCGGGCTGGTCCGTTTGTATTTTTGGTGTAGCACATGGAATGTTTGCATGTTTGTCTGTAACATAACAGCTTTGTAACAGGTTCAGCGATGCATACGTGTGGGCGTGGACGTAGTGAGGATTTAATTCAAAGGGGTATGCAAAAGAATAAGTTTGTATGTAACACATTATTCACCGATTACTCCGATGCCTATACTTTCGAGTCCGATTTTCGTGCTTGTTTTTGAATGCAAGAGATACTCTCTAGCTTGTGACTAAATTTTTTTTTTTTTTTAGGTAATTCGTTTGCTTTCAAGTTTTTCATGCAGTGAAATATGAATTGTCACTTGTATCATTTCGCAATTCGAATACCGTGGTCAATTATTCAAACGAGACATAAAGTTCTTAGCGCAATTAAGTCCGGCTTAATTAATTAAGTAAAAGAAAAATTGCCAACGTGGGAAGAGTGGGGTGTAGATAGCACCTCCAGAGCTTCTACTGTCTACGTCCCTGTATATTAGCTTTTGTTAAATAAGCGATGCGGGATTAGATACCGAGTTCATTTAGATCGCTTTGTTGACTCTTGGAAGTGTGTCAATATGAACTGCTAGGTACATAATTTTGTTAATTTTTAATGTTTTTATACGTATAAGAGCAAGCAGAAAGATCTCAGAAAATGCTGAACCGATTTAACATATTATAGGGTACTTTCATCATCGTAATACATCATCATTAGTACAGGGTATCCTAGTTTGGGGCTAGTTAATTGGTGTGAATTGTCCCGTATATATATAATATACATAATATCATTGTCCAAGCGGGTGGAACTGTGGGATAATACGGCGCAATTAATATGTAATATAATAATATAAATTAGTCAATCTATTACTTTTTTTTAGGATGTCATAAAATTAGCCATGTCCTTTGTGTACGTGTAGTTATTACGTAGTAGCTATTATTTAATCTGTGGAAGCAATGTAGACTAAATATATTTCAATGTTCATTCTTCCATCCCGCCATTTAAAATAAGTTACGATAGTATGGATTTGGATTATCATACTAAAAAGCATTTCAGCATGAATAGAAAACTAAATTCTATCCGAAAGACCCCACTGGCTAAAGCTAGTTCACAAATAAATACAATTTTCTCCCCAAAACCAAGGTAAAACACATATTAATTGCCGCACTCCGTCACCTATCACCATAACGGCGTAACACGTCTTTCGTGGACCGAAATAAAGTATCTGGCCGTAAATCCACGTCCGACCGACCGACCGACCGCCCGTCGGACGACCAATCGTCAGATATATGAGTGCGAACGGACATTTCTTATCAATGCAGCACAATAGATTCTGGGGTGTTATTAAGTGAATACTTGAAAACAGGTGACCGACAAAATCTATTGCCTTGGGGATATGTGCGAAATACAGAATGAAAATAGAGAGGGTCTATTCCTCGAAGTATGACAGTCTATTGTGTATGTGAGGGTGACTCACATTTCACACACGCGGCCATCAACAGAGCGTGCATAGGTCTACAAAATTCAAAGAGGTATGCAAGACGAAAGAAGTAGGACCACGAGTGGCTCAGTTGGCAGAGCGATGGAACGGCATTTCGGAGGACACAGGTTCAAGTACTGCTTCATGGTTCAAATTAGGTCCTTTTCATATTTAACTGTACACGTTTATTTCAACAATGTGCCTGGCTGGACACAAGACTTGGAGACATTAACAGTGAGTTAAACATTTAATTTTATCGATTAACAAGACAAAAAAGGTGAGTGCAACTCCATCTCCATCTGCACTAGAAAATACATAGCAAAGGATCGAAACCCCTACCCGTAAATAACCTTAAAAAAGACATAAGTTCAAAATCTAAAACCCGACTTTCAGTCGATTAAACAATAGCCTAATGACACTCTTGCTATGAAGACGAATCGATTGATACCTCACTTTACTTGTCAATATCGGACCAAGTTTTTAGTTTGAACACATAATCCTTCCTTATGACACTCTAAACATGAAGACGATACGGAAGTCCGGTTGATATGAGATTTTCATATACGAGTAATGGTTTGTGCGTAGTATAATGGTTTAATGTCTTTGACATGCCATCGGCTTAAAGGATTACCAGATAAATTTAATACCACACTTGTCAAAATCGGACCAAGTTTTTCGTTTGAACACATAAGCCGTCCTTTGCCTTGCCGTAGTCGAGTAAAAAAGTAGCATAAAACACTCTTGCAATGAAGTCGAATCGATTGATGCCTCGCTTGTCAAAATCGGACCAAGATTTTAATTTGAACACATAACCGTAACTTTGCTTCGCCATAATCGGGTAAAAAATCTATGACACTCTATAAATGAAGACAAATCGATTTAGACCTCGCTTGTCAAAATTGGACAAAGTCTTTAGTTTGAACACATATCCCTTCATTTGCTGCGGCGTAGTTGGGTAAAAAAATTAGCAAGACACTGTATACCTGAAGACGAATCGATTGATACCTCGCTTGACAAAATCGGACCAAAAGGGACGACGCTATGGTGGAACATCCATATTTACATACATACACGTACATCGAATGTTAAACTCATTACCCTTCCCTTGCTTTGCCGTACTCGGGTAAAAATTAACCTTTAGCTTATCTATTCGTGTATTATGATCGGTTATGGTCGTACGAAGAAGGCCCAGTAAACATTACCGTGGCCCAGACCATGTGCAGGTTAGGACTTTTGTAAGTCTTACCGTAGTCTTACACTTCAAAATGAGACAAAATAATATCAATTGAACTCGTGAACAACATATTTTACATCCCCGTTCACGAGATGAATGATTCAACGAAAAGAAACATGCAAACAGTGATGATAGCAATATCCATATATTGCAAACACGTAATACAAGCACTGACCCCGCTCCCGAGAGCCTGGGCCCTTTGACATGGAAACGTGTCACCCATTCATTCAACTGTTCCCAGTCGATATGTATCGGGTTCTATTGAGTCAATCTATTTTATTCATATGTACAAGTTAATAAGTGAGAAATTGTGGATTGCACGTAAAAATTCAATAGATTATGATTCATGAACATGTTGCCGACTACTGCTATATGTATAGGGGTGTGCAAGACAGCAACATTCACCGCTTAGCGTCTTAATAAATTTGAGGGAAGTTGGGGAAAGGATGGGGGAAGGTGGGGCAAGATAGGGGAAAGGGGGGGGGGAGGTGGGAGGAAGGTGGAGGAAGGTAGTGATGAGTGGGGAAGGTGGGGTAAGGTTGGGGAAGGTGGGAAGGAAGTGACAGGTGTTAAAGAGACATTTGGTGGGGAAAGGGTGGGGAAAGTGGGAGGAAGATGGGGAAATGGTGGAGGAAGGTGGGGGAAGGTGGAAGAAGGTAGTGATGAGTGGGGAAGGTGGGGTAAGGTTGGGGAAGGTGGGAAGGAAGTGACAGGTGTTAAAGAGACATTTGGTGGGGAAAGGGTGGGGAAAGTGGGAGGAAGATGGGGAAATGGTGGAGGAAGGTGGGGGAAGGTGGAAGAAGGTGAGGAAGGGTGAGGAAGTTGAGGACATGTGGAGGAAGGTGGAGAAAGGTGGGAATGGGTGGGTATGGGCGGAGACGGGTGGGGATTGGTGGGGATGGGTGGGGATTGTTGGGGATGGGTGGGGATGGGTGGGGATTGGTGGGGAAGTGTGGGAATTGGTGGGAATAGATGGGGATTGGTGGTGATTGGTTGGGATTGGTGGAAATGAGTAGGGATGGGTGGGGATTGGTAGGGATTCATTAGAGGGGATGGGTGAGGATTGGTGGGGATAGGTGACGATGGATGAGTGGGAATGGGTAGGGATTGGTGGGAATGGGTTGGGATGGGTGGGATTTGCTGGATTTGGGTGGGGATGGGTGGGAATTGGTGGATTTAGGTGGGGATAGGTGGGGATGGATGACGATAGGTAGGGATGGGTGGGGATAGTTGGGGATTGGTGGAGATGTGTAAGGATAGATGGGAAAATTCAATATAACTCGCGATTTATACGTGGCGTAGATGTTTCACGATAAACAAACGGCCGTGTGCCCTGACACAGCCCCACCCGCTTTTTTTAGAACGCATTGTCATCGATCTACCCTGAAAAAAGTTTCAACCAGGTAGCCAGGTAATCGGGAAATACTCAAAATTTGAGATGCAAGATTCCACCCGGAACGACAGACTGACAGACAGACGGACTAACAAGAAAGTGACGTAATAAAAACTTAGTAAAATAAATTTAAAAAAAACCAGGATACTCAATGACCTAGCCCTAAACTAAAATACCCTGTACTATGGGCTATAGATAAAGGATAAACAATACATAGATACGAATATTACATCCACGACTCGGAAACAAATATTTCTGGTTACCGCACAAATTATTTCATTTTCATGTCGCGGGATTGGAACCCGCGACCGTTTTATTTCGTAGGGTCACTAGTCACTAGACCAACTGGTCGTCAAACAATCTACTTGTACCACTTTGAAATATAACGAACTACAGCGCGGCCGACACGACGGTGCGGTGGGGGGCGAACTTTACGCACAACAGAAGGAATGGCAAGTTAAAGCAGTAACATGGTTTAAAACTAAACAAGGTCACAAAAAAAGAAGATAGGCCGGAAACATTGTAAAGTGTGAAGAGAGGCCTTTGTCCAACAGTGAGACAATACGGGCTGATGGTAATAATTAACTTACTAACAAATATAACGACATTGCTTACAATAACTACAATAAGTGTAACAATGGGCGGTCTTATCACACAGAGCGATCTCTGTATGCATATACTCGTAGCTAGCTGAGGTACTCTACAATTCGTGATTTCGACGGAATCAGCGTTTTATTATGCTCACGGAGACATTGCCCTAGAATAACTGACTACAATCTATAAAGCATTTTCATAACGGCTCAACAGAATTTAATGAAATTTTATATGTTCTCGTAGATGCTTTATACCATAGAGACCAACACTTTTTAGCCACTCATCGGCCACACCACCAGAAATAATCCACTCACGCAAACATACGCAGCCGCCATTTGCTACATGCTTCATTCGTTCATTTGCCGGTGTAGGCTGTGTCTTTTATGGGACTAGTGGGATATACCCCTTTTTTAAACTTTCTTGTTTATACTATCATGATTTGCAGCAATAGTGTGTTTTATTTTATTTTAGTGTTCAGGATATATGTGTTTTGTTTTATTTTAATGTTCAGGATATATGTGTTTTTAATATTATTTAAACCTACTTAATTAATATTAACTTTGTTGTATTATTAAATACCCGTCTCATTCATGTTAATATCTTTTTCTGACATAAACACAACTCCACCGACTACCATAATCCTCAACCCCCAAAGGAAGGGTCAGTGTTAAACAAACACCTTTAAAATTTATATTCCCATCTCATCTTAAAATTTACGATTAACCCTTTAATCATGCCTGCAAAACCTTAACAAACCCTTAATATACTTCCATACCATAATAATTTCATCTGAGAAGTTCAACCGATCCTTAAAAGGACTATAATTACTTACATTATTAAGGGTAGAAAGCGAAATTCTAGTATTACAAAGATAGCCCTTCTGAGGGCCCTTTGAACAACAACTGTAATACAACTTTTTGGTAAATTAGAGTCTCCGGTCAAAAAGTTTTTTCTTACCTTTAAGGTGAAGTTGGGAAGGACTGAATTCCACTTGGGTAACTCTTACCCGCCTACGAAATAGGATCGTTATAATTTTAGCAGCATATATATGTGTGTATATTTGCATACAAAAATACTTGAATTCGTAAAATATAGTTGATATATCAGGTAATATTTTCTCTGACCAATGCGTTACACGCAGAAATCCATATTTAAATAAACGAAGAAAAATTAAATAAAAAATTAAGCGGAAGTGAGCTTCATATTTTTTCTTCTATAATTTATTTTTACTTGATTTCGTGTTGATTGTCCGCGTAACAACATGGCGTCCTGGTAAATGGTACCCAATAATGCAAATGACTAAACAAGCACAAAATAAATATATATATATATATATATATATATATATATATTCCCCGACCCCCCATTATAGTTAAGAAGCACCTCGATCACATCAACTTTCGAACATAAAAAACCGCATCAAAATCATTCCATTCGTTTGAGAGCTACTTGACATACAAACAGCTCAGGCAGAGCTCTAAAACGTTAATCAGAATACCGGTACCCAATCGTTATATATCGTTATGCAATTTCGATACTACAACATTATTACTATTTTAAACAAAAAAAGCGCTTGTAACTATATCGCTATAATCATAATTATAAGCCCGTATCAGTCCACTTCTGAATATAGGCCTCTTCCAAAGCTCGCCACTGAGCCCTAATATCACGTTATCGCTATAATAACGTTATCGAATTAGTTGTATGGAGGGGCGGCAAGCGGAATCGAGCACGAGCGATCCTCGGGTGATGTATGAGAGCGGGATGCAGATATAAGAATAGAAATAGGAAGCGTTACTCTGCACACATCGGGGCGGTATCCAACCGCGTGACTTCACATAGATATTGAAAAATAACGTTATTTCGAAGCTATTCGGATTCTGCTATTTCTTTTGAAGATTAACGTAAATTCTATATCGACATTTATTGACAAACGTTACATTTCGTGCGATAGCTCAAGTTTGGTTGACAGGCAGCTTCCTGAAATGTTTGCAGCTGGCTACGCATGCGTTGGTGAGTTTCGACCACCATCATGGAGTGAAATGCTTGAAATAATTTCTGGAGGTTGCCTACGGCAGTTGCGGATTGTAATTTAGGGGTTTTTGTACTTGAAAGGGTATGATAATAAGGGTTTTATGGATGATCTTCACGAGATTTTCATATTTAAGGGCTTGTAATTTCGTACTTTCGCTGAAAGGTTTTATTGTTGATATTTCCATTTATTCGTATTTTTTACGCACTTATACGCACATCTGTACTCAAGATGAGTCAAAAGTCTTCAATTAGTGCGTCCTACAAGTCATGACCTACGGAGCCGAAACGTGGACACTCACGGTCAAACTAGTCCACAAATTTAAGGTCGCTCAGCGAGCTATGGAGAGAGCTATGCTTGGAGTTTCTCTGAAGCATAATGAATATATCCGACGGAGAACTAAGGCACCCGACATGTTGCCTTGGTTCGCCCCCAAGTTTTTCGGAAAATGTGACCAGTGGGCTGGTCTACGTAGACCTGCTAAACGGCTGGTAAACGTAGTGTAGGATTCCCTGTGGCCAGGTGGAGTGACGACCTGCAAAAAGCGACCGGAAGAAAATGGATGATGAGAGCTGAAGACCGAGCCCAGCGGCGTGCATTAAGAAAGTCTTACGTCCAGCAGTGGACAGATATAGGCTGATGATGATTATGTTGATGATGAAGATGAGTCAGCCAGTATTTAAGTAGGTACCCCTATTACTGATTTAACGAATAATTTATTAAATCCAAACATCCACTAAAAATGGATTCAAGTAAATAATTGTTTGTTTGTTTGTCGTATGAGATGGTGCTGGCCTCTGGTGTTTGTAAGGCTGCCCTAAGGCCTCGGAACCGACAGCTTAACGTGCTCTCCGAAGCACGGAGTTAATTTGAATTTAAGTTAAGAACTTGTCTCAAGCAGCCCAGCAGCACTATGGTCATGTCGAGATGTTGTGCCAGCATACAGATCACGTCATTTAAAAGTTAACGTTTTGCCAACTATTAAAATAAACGAGAGCCTAAACACAAAATAATCTACAAAAAATGACACCGAAAGTCTATAGCACAACTACTACTCCGACGAATTACTACCAAAAGCTTACAAAATCTGATAATTAGTTAAACTGTACAATTAAACGTGTTCGCCACAGCCAAACTACAAGTTCGCTCGCCGTAAGTGGCTGCACATGCTCGATACTTGACGGTGACTTGGATTTGAAGGTTCCATCCACAACCGACACATTATGGCAACTTTTCAACTTCCTCACACGTCTTGCGATCTAAAGTTCTGCGTGGCTTGCAACAGATATTGGCAGACGCGGCACTTAACATCAGACGAACGACTTGCTCGTCTTATAATTCATTTGTATGGCAAAATAACTGGTGTTATGAGGTTATATAAAAACAAATATTCAGCGTTCGGCTGTAGCATCACCATTGACGTTTTTAACTCCCGGTATTAGAAAGCCCAGTGTTCAAACTGGAACTCTTATTTCGTGCGAAAGGTTGACTGGAATAGATTGCTTTTAGCGATAAGTCAACAAGATTGTTTATATTTGTTGTAAATTTTTGATAACTGGTGTACAAAAAAGTATTATCTATCTATCTATCTATCTACTCATTAATTAATTAATTGTGTATACCTTTCCCTCCATTATTAATTATTTTGAGTACTTTCTTATAGTACTTCTAGTAATAACTTATAGTATTTCCCTACAAAATAAGCAAAACCTGTTTATAAATGAACTAGCTGCGCCTACAGCCTTGTCCGCGTGCAAACTTTGCCATCCCTATGGAAAAAAAACCTTCTTTAGTGCACTTCTACTCCACTCAAGGAATATATCCTCCATACAAGTTTCTATGTCCACGTATGTTAAGGCTGTGCGTTGTCTGTCATTCAGTCTGAAGGTATGTCACGGTACTGTTTTACAGGTTTAGATTATTATTCATTCACTCATGTGTTTCTGCTTGACACCGTATAAAAAGCATCAAGTATGCGATGGTTATAAGTTATCTCAACACAACAACGGTATTCGGTTTTCCCGCGCTTTTCGCCGCCATTTTATTAGTCCTTCGAGCCGGATTTATAGTGCAGCGATAATTGTACTGCTATAAACAGTTGGTTTACTGTTTTGTCGGAATTTTCGTAACCTAGATCGTGATGTTGTGTAATGAATGAAATTAAACTATTTTAGTCGCAATAGATTTAACGACAAGACATAATCTAAAGTACTAAAAAACCGAATGCGAACAAAACTAAATATGGAAATGGAAAATGAAAAATGAAACCTAAAGACTTTGAAATACCTATATTCAATTATACCCCACTTAACATAGTTCATCGTTTTTTTATTTTTACCAATATGGCGTCTGGTTGTCGCCATATTGAATTTTGATTACTGTCATGTCTTTAGTAGTATTTGCAAGATTAAGACAAATCGATTGACGTAAGAATCATCAAAATCGGCCCGCGCGTTTGGTCTCTAGAGCGCCACAAAGGAACAGACATACATACATACACAGGCCGATAAACACATTACCCTCCGCGCAGTCAGGTAAAAATAGAGATATATGCGCATCAATACTGGGATACTGTGAAAGCCTAGACCTCAATTTTACGAATCCACCCGTATCGAAACCTTCTAACAATTATTGCGCAAGTGTAGACTGGTTCGACCTAAGACAACACTTTGGTTCGTGAATTAGTCATGTTTTTTTAAATAATTATTGTTATTTTAGTTTCTGTTTATCATCTCACGAGTAAACAGACACAGATTTCAAATGCGGCAACGATCATTAAAATAATCCAACTGCAAGTCCAAAATGCAATCCGACGTTAACGCTTACGTTAACGTAACTTAGACGATTTCATTTCCATGAGACTTCCTACCCTACCACTGATTTAGAGGAAACAGATCCCGAAGGTTTACATTTAATGCGTGCCCGTAATTGGAGTTAAGAAGCAGTAAATACATTTTTTTAATTCCTTTTAGTGATAACAGTTACTGTGCCATCCAGAACTTTGTATTGCAAAATCATGTGTGGCACTGCTCTCGTCACCCTGACACATTTGTTTTTAAGTCTCATGCCCAGTAATTTCGCTGGAATCCGAAAAACAGTAATGTATGCACACTACTGCTTGATTACCGGTTGAATATCTGGCATTGGTGTGGTACTTCCCCAGGCGGACTCTTGCGTAAGACGCCTACCACTACAAAAACTGCCGTTATTTTAATTTGATTTCCAGTATTTTTACGAGATCAGTCAACAAAGTTATTTTTAATCGACTTCACAAAAGGAGACGGTTATATGTTCGGCTGGCCAGAGTTGATACGGACATTACTGGGACTTGGCTGCTTGATGCTGTTTTTCTGTTTGAGGGTAATAAAGCCAAGTGGACACTAGAAAGTCGTCATCATCAGCTTACAGGCTGTCCATTGCTGGACAAAAGCCTCTCTCAATGAACCCGATCTGCGGCACTTCTCATCCTGTTTCTGCCGGCCGCCTTTCGCAGGTCGTCACTCCACCTATCAAGTGGAGCTAATCTATTTCCTCTAGTTCTGTGCTTCCTACGATCCTTGGAATCTGCATAACTTTGGCAGTACCATTTTACATGTAAATTTCGTAGCTGTAACCGTTTGCGTTTACATTGCGGGATTATAGCGTGGTCTCGTTAGAGGGATGGTGCCGAGACGGTAATGTATAAATTAGGATTTGGGCAGTCCAGAGAAGCAGGTGGACTGTGCTGTTTGTTGGTGGACACACGGGTTTTGTTGTTTGTCACGCAAAACGCGCACTTATTATACCGTAAAAATTGGCAAAGCAGTTCATCATGATGATCATCAATTAACCTTAAAGTCACAGAGAGTGACAGCAACACGGCACTATGAGGCTCAAATTGGCGATTCGTGATCTCCACTTAAAAACACTTCGATTACTATAATACGAATTATCTTGTCAGTAACGCGAGAAAGGCAGCTCAAAAGACAGTATAGCTACACAAAGTTTTGTAGACTCATAGCGCAATTTAGATGGCATCATGTACCCTCGAATACAATTTGCACACTACTGCTTTTCGCCACTAGCCTAAAGACATGTGCTGTTGCCTCTCGGTCTGTATGTCACACACAAAATCGCGGCGCCCGTCCTCCGTCTGAATAGTTACCATCCACCGTCCGCGAATTTGAATAACTTGCAAATTATGCTGTCCCTCGCTACGCATTGTTCGAGCACCTTCCTGCCTCTTTAAAATGTTATGAGCCAGCCGATTTTGCGGGGCGGTAAAGTTTGGATCGTCGACGTGGTGGAATGACAACGTAGTGGTTTGGGATGTTTTACGCAAAAATAGGGGTGTATAACTTTGTTTTTTTTTCTGACAGTTGGACCGATTCCAGTGAGTGTTTTTTAATTCTAAGCTGTAGCTGGCGAGGTGGTTCTGACTTTTTGGAAGATATGGGTGCAGCCGTTCCTGAGATAAACGAGTACAGCTCTGATCAATGTTTGTGAAGGGACCTCAGGCACTATTAAAGCTATAGAAACTGTAGCGTTTGAGCTCAAATGTTCAGTTTCGATGGCATTCTTCGTACCTGTATATCTGTCTGAAGATAAGGAGCATATGAATCGAGGGGATCTGTGGCGACAAAAAACTTTGAACTTTTGATCCTGGAACATCTAGACCAAAATTTACTTGTACAGAAATGTTCTGTTTAAAGGGCCAGTTCGATGAGACGCGAGATCATAAGTGATGTTTGAGACTAATTTGGCTCATCAAGTCAGGATTGAAATTAAACGCAGCAAAACTGGTGGTGGGCCGGAGCACTGTATCTGCATTAAGGCCTAAAACATTAGTTATTACTCTGCTTTTTCTAATTCCATGTACCTATATGTTTCAATCATTGTGCCCTGAGAATTCGGAGATGGTCAGTTTTGGTTAAAATATCGTGGTGACAGGGTTAGCCAGAATGCGTCTTCTTAATCTAGCATCCCAGCGAGCTGCGGACGTTTTTAGATTAGAAATGGGTCGTTTTTTAAAAGTCACTCTTGGAAGGAGTGTCTGTAAAGTTCGATCATACTGTACATACGGTCAAATCCAACTCTTAAAAATTTACAAGAATTTTCACCAATCTCCTAGCACAAGAGGTCATCAATTGCTAGATATTTCCAGCATTAAAAGGAACTTACTGCCAGTAAATCGAGCCAGGAGACGGGAGACAAAAAACCAGCTGACTAATGTTCAGCAATCAGTCTCCGAGATAAAAAGCCCTTTCAGGGCGTCTTGGGTCGTGACTCGCCCATAATTAGTTTACTACGAATTTGGTAGTGGCTTGGAAGGAGAAAGGAAGATGTGACTTGAGGGGTATAGAATAGAGCTTCTATAAAATTTGACCCTTCTTTCGCATAAAACAACAAGCTATACGGTTCCACTCGTCGGTTCGTGTACTAGCACGGTAACTTGCATTTTTCAAAAAAGTAGCCTATGTCCATCATCATCAACAGCCTGCATTAGTCCATTGCTGGACATAGGCTTCTCCTAATGCGAGCCACGGCGCCCAACTATGCAAGCTATGTCTATGTCCATCTAGAATAGTGTAGCTTTCTATCATTGAACTAATTTTCAGAATCGGATTAGTAGTTCCAGAATGTTCCTCCTACAAACATCAGACAACTTTAGCTCTTTATAACTTAAGATTTATGAAGTATCTTCACTCTAAGAGTTGCGTGAGTTCATGCAGACAATAGTAAAGTCGTAGGATAATTAAATTTATATTAATATGTGACCCTTACCTCTGGCGAACTTACTTTGAAGACCCGTTTTCGCTCAGGCTCGACCTCACATCTTGCTAATTTCTCCAAGGTCGCAGCGAATTTGGTACCATTTGGCCCGCAATTTGGGAAGGTTTACTGAGCCTTTTTTTGTAAAGTCATCGATATTTTGACCTACTTTTTTTGAAGGAAATCGAAGCATGATTGAGTGGAGATATTATTAAATTGATTCGTCTTTCAATTTCAGCCAATTTTCTTTCTAGTTTGATGTTGTAAACCCTAGCAAAGAAATGAAAGGTAAGGTATCTTCAAAGTATTCAATTTATAGTATTATTTATTTTGCCATAAAAGGTGATACTTCAGCGATAGTAGATGACGCATGAGAAATTGCAATTTGGAGTTCTGAGTGGAGCTGCAATTTTCTGGGCTGCCTTTTCATTAAACGGTGTCGTACTTGATGGTAAATGACGTTGCACCCGAACGCGGAGAATGCATGCCTAGAATGTCCACTGTAGACCTGAAGACCCCATTGTATATGTCTTATGTCAGGAAATAATGAGTCTATTATGTTATAATCAAATCTTTCCTCATCATGATATTAGTGTAGATAATCAGCCGATTAAGGTCCCACTGCTGAGACCACTGGGGCCTTCTTTCAGAGAAAGAGAGAGAGAGAGAGGATGGGCCATGTCACATGTTTTTTAGTTTGGAGGTTCTATCCCGATGTTATCCTGCACCGTTTTTGAGCAATTGAAATCCGCACATAGCACTACCTATGTAAATCATTAGTGCAGGGCCGAGGAGTCGAACGGGGTATCTTTGGATTGAGGAGCGCACGTGCTATCGCTCGCCCACCACCGTCGATTTTTTGTGTACTAGCTGTGCCCGGAGGTTCCACCCACGTGAGGGATGATGATGATGATGATGATGATGATGATGAAAGTATCATATGTGTTATTCCAGGGTATAGGTAAGTTATCTCCATTCCAAATTTCATCATAATCCATTCAGCCGTTTGAGAGTGAAGTATGATGACGATGATGATGAAAAGTACCCTATGTATTATTCCAGGGTATAAGCAAAAATAATCCAATCCAAATTTCATCAAAATCCGTTCAGCCGTTTGAGCGTGAAGGATGATGATGATGTTAATGAAAAGTATCCTATGTGTTATTCCAGGGTATAAGCTATCTCCATTCCAAATTTCATCAAACTCCGTCCAGCCGTTATCGCGTGAAAGCTCCCCAAACAAACAAAACACAAGCAGACAACGTTTCAATTTTATATATTGGTGTGGATCTTGTCACAGCTACAACCATACCATATAAATAGAACTAATAACTAACTATTACAAAATATAGGAAACTACTTCATTAAACAGTTGGACAACCCACGTGCCATTACAGGCTTAAGGGTAGATCGCCCACTACCCAACATGCTGGTGGCATTGCCCCGTTGAATTGCTATGCTAAAACGATAAACCAAATAAGTACCAGTATTTAAGTCACGCGTCGCATCAATCAGCTCAGATAGTTTCTTGAAAACGGCTCAATTATGTAACACATCAAGGTTTACATATATTCGCCCCTTGAGCTGCTCTGCCAAAGTAGCCCCGGCGCCAGCCCTTACTCTGTATGTCAGAAAGACGTGACGGAGCCAGAGTGTCGGCATAAGGTCCTATCTTCCAGGGAATACGGGTCATAGAAATAAGAAACGAAGAAAAAAATACAATTCAATAGAACTAAGAAACAACTTATAAACCATTCCCAACCAGGTCTAACTTTAACACTGGCCTGAAGTTAAATCATTGTGGCCACTCGAGGAGAAAAACGTCGCGAGGCGAAGTTGGCACGTTTATAAAGATGGCCAGATGTGTACGTGTCCTTAGAAGTCCGTAGGGAGCTCAGCGATGGATACGCCGGACAAACTTTGTGCATGGTGCAGTTGGACACAGTTGTTGAGGTCCATACGAACTTTACAGGAAGGAGACAGTTTTGACGACCGGTTGGTCTAGTTGCTCAATAACCATAAGTACGAAATCAAACGGTGGCGGATTCGAATTCTGCAAGGTGCAATCATTCAGAGTCATGAATGTAATAGTTGTATCTACGAGTATGTATGTGTATCCGTTATCTATTGTCCAGAGTACAGGGTAGGTATCCTAGTTTGGGTCTAGGTAATTGGTGTGGAATTGTCCCGAATATATTTATTTATTAATTAATTTAATCCACAAATGAGTCTTCGTTAAAGCAATGTGAATTTTGCTACAAATCTCTTTAACTAGTACATTTGTATGCCCCGACGCAAAAGCCCTTACAGGCCTGCTTGTCTGTGACTCTCAAACGCATGGACCGTTTAAATGTGTTTATTTTATATGAAAGCTGGAGTTAATGAGATGGTTCTCAGATATGTTTGATAGAAATCTGAAACTAAAAATAGTTTTGATCAAAAATGTTTAAAATAAGACGGATTTCACAGCGCCAGACCGAAAGTGAAACGCCAAAAATATGCCGACCCGCACATACGCACAAGCCTCACACTTAGGAACATCATGTTATGCCGATTTCCGCCTCATCTTAGCAAGATCTCGACCTTATTAGAAATGTGTTTTTTTGTCAAGTTCTCACGGTCAATCAAAAACAATGCGTTTGTGATGAAATTGTGTGAAATACTGTATCAATCACAAAACACCACAAATTATCCACACGCGCACACATACGCAGTTGCCATTTGCTATGCTTCGCTCGTTTATGTGGAGATGTAGACTCAGTCATTTTTTAAACATGCTTGGTTTTTTTTACATTCTTTGTTCTTTCATAAATGATTTGTCTTATAATGAGCATCATTGGAAGACCTGAATCGACGGGATATGTGGCTCAAGAAATTTTGAAATAGAATTTTAAACATTACGACGGGGTTTTTAAATAAAAAACAAAATGTTACGTCACAATTAACCAAACCAGGTAATTTTAAGAATATCTTCTGAGTTATGTCGAAAGATTTGCAATGAATGATTAGCCATGCGTTGCACGGTGCGCATGCCAGGGATACCGCGGCTCAACCACTTTTTAAAAGGCTAGGAATCCTTACGTAGCCTACCATATTGATATTTCAAATGGCAGTGTACGTAAGGATGAACCTAGACCTCTTCACTAAGCACATTCATTAGTAGTGCATTCGTTCTGCACCCGCAATAGGGACAAGCTGTTACCCGTTTCTAGATCACTCGTGAAGAAGTAAGTTAACACACGTTATGGGTCCAACAATAAGCTGATGATACAATAAGCTGCCAGAAAGCGTCACCACAGCTACCAGCCTACAGTGCTTTAAGTCGAGACTAAAGCGCTGGCTTATCGAGCAATCTTGCGCGTGCGCGACTCAGCCGTTTGATACCAGACGTGTTTTTTTTTTCATTGTTTACAACTTTATTTCAAACAACCATTTATATGTATTACGGATAAGTTTTTTTTTTCATTGTTTACAATTTTATTTCAAACAACCATTTATATGTATTACGGATAAGTTTTTTTTCATTGTTTACAATTTTATTTCAAACAACCATTTATATGTATTACGGATAAGTTTTTTTTTTCATTGTTTACAATTTTATTTCAAACAACCATTTATATGTATTACGGATAAGTTTTTTTTCATTGTTTACAATTTTATTTCAAACAACCATTTATATGTATTACGGATAAGTTTTTTTTTTCATTGTTTACAATTTTATTTCAAACAACCATTTATATGTATTACGGATAAGGGGATTAAGGAATAACTAACTATTCATGACCAAATTTAGTAACAATTTATTTTTTTCTCGTTAACTTGCAATTAAATTAAAATAAGTATAACTGAGACCGCCTCCGCCCACATTCCGTTCCGCTAGGTGGAGCGACGACATAATAAAATGGCTGGCGCGCGGTTGGAAACGATGAGCCGAAGATCCAGCAGTGGACTGATGCGGGCTGATTATGATGATTTTGAAAACTGAGAGGTGTCTCAAAGTTCGAAATATTTTTAGGTGATTCAGTTGCAAACAACAAAAATGAGTAATTTTCATCTGCAACACCACAGTTTCTAGCATACTTCCAGTCTTTCCGTTAACCTTAGGCACTGACCCCCCATTCCACTGCGCCAAAACTTCTCCTTTATTAATTAACGAACTCCAGCTATTACCGGGTTTACTCTTTCCGAAGAAGAAACTCGGGTATCGTTTGAGGATTTGGGGTTTTGTTGGGGATTCTGTTATAAGCGTTTATGGAGGAAAGTGGAGGGAAACAGTGTATTTAATACGTTTTTTTTAAGGTTTGTTATCCGCCTGTTTCACCAGCGAAAGCTGATATTAGCAGCTTTAGGAAAGGATTCATGACATTCAGGATCTTTGCATTTAAAGTGCCGTAATATAATGTGACCATCACACTTATTTAAGTTACAAGCTTTACCCACGGCTTTTCCCGCGTGGTCATTTCTCTAAGTTATCCTATGTGTTAGGACCATGACCAAATTAGATCAATATCCAATCCAATTTTTAACGATTGCTCTGCTTCTTCTCATCGGAATTCATCGGATTGAGATATGACAGATTTTAATTAAATATCGAAGCTATCTGACATTGATAACCGAATAAATATCCAGAAAGATAATAGTTTTTTTTTTACAATCTATTCTTATACACAGTGTAAATTCGAATGTAAACTATCTCTCGCTCTCTCTCCGTCTCTCTCCCTCCCTCTCTCTCTCTCTCTCTCTCTCTCTCTCTGCCAGTTAATTTACTTTTTAGCCTCCGAACTCTAAGACAGGGTGTAATAAGTTTAGGATATGGCATCGTAGCTCCCAAACGAATGGAACGATTTTGATGCGTTTTTTTCTGTTTGAAATCTGGTGTGATCTAGCTGGTTCTCAGCTATAACGGGGGGAAGAAAAATTTTAAGAGTAAATATACCAAGAAATTCGCCAGGCACAGCCGGTAAATTAATATTCCTAGAAACAACTTCATCACGTTCGGTAAGCTAATTTAATGCGTCTGATTTGACTGGCTTCGCAGTAAGCACGACGGTGGTCTGGATCCCTTTAGCTTTACCACATCATATTCGTAGCAGTAAAAATAAGTTAATACTCGGTAGGCCACCAAAAACAAAAACAAATGGACTTGGCTACGTATAATGGCCGTACGCTTCAGCAAGATGATCACTTGGCACAGTTAGAATCGGAACTAGATAGGATACGGAGGCAGATTCTGGGGTTGAGCGAAGTCCGTAGAGAGGAGCGGATACCTTAACCCTGGAATCAGGCCACATTATGTATTTCCGAGTGGGAGATCAACAATCCCAGGGTGGCGTTGGATTCCTCGTCAATAAGGCCCTCGATGACAATGTTGTAGAAATCTCTAGTGTGTCAACCAGGGAAGCGTAACTACTAGGTGTACTTAAACTTACCGAGAGATACAGTCTCAAGGTTGTACAGGTTTACGCATCGACCACGAAATACTCGGACGATGAAGTGGAACATATGTATCAAGACATATCTTCAGCGTTCCATAATACCACTAAAGTGCACAACAATATTGTCATGGGGGACTTTAAAGCTAAAGTGGGAGTACAGATCGAAGGTAGTTCCACACGGACATGGAAGCAGGAATCACAGGGGGCAAATGATCGTCAATTTCTTATAAAAAGAGAGACTGTTTCTCGAAGAGAAGAGAACTCTATCTTTGAGAAACAGCCCCAAAGAAAGTGTGACGTGGCACAGCCCCGATTCTGTGACAAAAAATGAGATTGACTGCATTAGCAGGTTTAATACCGGTAGCGATCACCGACTTGTCCTAGGCTCTCTGAATATCAACTACGAGCTGGAAAGATGTCGAATGATCAAAAACTACGCTCCGTCCTAACCTGCTTCAAACCTTTGTGGGATCAGAACAGTTTCAGCCCCACCTACAAAATCGATTCACTGCTTTGGAAACCACAGAGGACGTAGACAAAGGTCTCCAACAAGTGGTGGGAGTTCTGAGTGAAGAGGGTGTGAAGTTTTCCTAGCTGCAATGTACGGGCACGAAGTCTAAGCTCTCGGCTGAGACTCTCCACCAGTTTATCCAGTTGCGCAGGGGAGTGAGACAGGGGGATGACATATCCCCGAAACTGTTCACGAACGCCTTGAAAGATATGTTTCAGACACTGGACTGGAAAGAGAAGGTCATAAATAAAAACAGCGAGTACATCTCACACTAAAGATTTGCCGATGACATGTCCTTACGGCGGAATCGCTGGAGGAACTCGAGCGAATGCTTAACGGCTTGGATGATGCTTTTCGACAAATCGGTCTCGGGATGAACTTAGACAAGACCAAGATCATGTTTAACGATCTTATTACCCCGAGACCTGTAGTCATCGATGGTGAACCCCTCAAAGTTATTCATGATTATATCTACCTCAGGCAGACTTTGCAATTGGGCAGAAATAACTTCGATAGGGAAGCCAACAGAAGAATTCAGTTGAGCTGAGCGGCATTCGGAAAACTTCGACAGGTCTTCTCGTCGTCCATTCCACAGTGCCTGAAGACGAAAGTCTTTAATGCGTGCATCTTACCAGTTAGACATACGGAGCCGAGATGTGGACACTACCAGTGGGACTAATCCACAAATTTGAAGTCGCTCAGCGAGCTATGCAGAGAACTATGCTCGGGGTTTCCCTGAAGGATAAAATCCGAAATGAAGTTATCTGCCAGAGAACCAAAGTCACCGCCATAGCTCAAAGGATTAGCAAGCTGAAGTGGCAATGGTCTGGCCACATTTCTAGAAGCACAACAGACAACCGCTGGGGTAGACGTGTCCTCGAGTGGAGACCACATCTTGGCAAACGTTACGTACGACACCGTACTTTTCTCTGACAGAAGGCTTGACTCCCAGCACAAAGATCATAACTAATGATAAAGATGTTTATCGACTAGTAGGAAATGGCAGAACGAGCTTGACTCCTTCAACAATTGTCAGAGTCGAGTGAGTCTATAATAGAGGCATTTGGTACACTACAGGCTAATGAGTTGAAAGCTGTCTAGACGTGTTTAGGACTGTACAAGTTAACGCGTGGAAGGTAGATTAGAGGCGCATGTGGTTTAAAAGTCTTCTGGACACTACAAGTTCAAAAGTGGAAGGTAGACTCGAGGCCCTTGTGGTTTATAAGTCTTTAGAACACTACAAGTTAACGGGTGGAAGGTAAACTACAGGCCCTTGTTGTCTAGAAGGCTTTTGGACACTAGAAGCAAACGCGTATTAAGTAGTCTAGAGGCCTTAAGGACACTACAGGGTAATGCACCGAAAGTAATCAACAGGTCTTTAGGATACTACAGGCTAATTCATGGAAGGTAGTCAAATACCCTTTGAGATACTACAATCGAATGTGTGGAAGGCAGTCTAGATGCCTTTGGGACACTAAAGGCTAACGCATTGAATGTAGTTTACAGACTTTTGGGACATTACAGGCTAACGTATGGAAGGTAGTGTAGGGACCTTAGGACACTAGAGCCTGAAGCGTCGAACTTTTTTGAAAACTTAAGTGCCTACCTCCATCTTCAGGAATGTTAAGCAGCTTCTTGGCTCCAGGGCTGGGCCCGCGGCCTGCCGACAGCGCCCGCTGCAGCGTCTCGCTCATCTGTTTGCCGCTGGCAGGCAGCAGCAGCGACAACGCCAGCGCTGGCACCATCCAGCGCGAGAGAGCGCTGGCCATCGCAGGAGACAACCGCATGCTCTCTACATTTTTAGTAGTTGAGACATCTGGAACAAGAGAAGGAGCATGTTAGTTTGCTTCAATTTATCAATCAATCAAACGAAAAGGTACGACAGACCAAAAATTGAGGTGACCTTCCAATTCGGGGCATCCCGCTTCGGCTCGGCCTCGCACCTAGAAGGCTTATCAAATTCAATTAGAATTCAATCTACTAAAAAACCTTTTCACTTCTCATACTCGGTAAAGTTCTTGTTTATGCTGGGTACGACATAAAACTGCATTTTATGCTCTTGGGCATCAAAGTTTTTTACTTCTCTATTTTATCTATAGTCTACGATCCTAATGCTTCAAGAAAGTTAAAAACAAACGGGTAATGAAGCCCATGAAGTTCATAAGTGCTGTGGAAAATAAACATTTGTTTATATTGACATAGTTAATAATGTTTCAATATAGACTATTTCGCTATCAACTGAACTCTTGCATTACAAAGAACATTAAAAAAACTATAACAATGAATATAAACATATATCTAGTTAAAGGGGGGAAGATACATTATCATCATAATCAGCCCGTGTCAGTTCACTGCTGAACAAAGGCCTCTCCCAAATCACGCCACTGAGCCCGATCTTCGCCTCTTCTATTCCAACTGCTGCCAGCAACTTTGCGTATATCATCGCTCCACCTAGCTGGAGGGCGCCCTACACTACGTTTACCGAGTCGCGGTCTCCACTCAACAACACGTATACTTCAACAGTAACCAGACCTTCGACAGATATGACCAGCCCACTGCCACTTCAGCTTACTTATCCTAATAATATTTTTTATATTCTGTGTAAAATACATAACAATTGAAAAAAACATAACAATTGCTCATACAAAAACTGTCTTCAATGTTTGCAGCGCTATAATTATGACTAATAACAATATATTGTTTTAGTTAATATCTCAATGCAATGTCTATAGGGCACCTGTACATTCAGTTGGCCTAAACTTATGGCAACACAGCAAAAAGTGACTTCAAAAGTGGAAAAGTCATTTTTGTTTGAGGTAATAATTTCACAAGGAGGTATTTATTTATTTTAAAAGACCCATTATTATGCTACCTACACGAAAAAAGGTTTACTTTACATAGTTTTACAACGTTACAACGTTAGTGCTTTTAGTTCGGTCACAATTATTACATTTCTAATGTAATCTGGTGTTGGGCCAAAGATCCCCGCCACGTTTCGTTCGCCGCTAGACTTACTTGCCGCTAGCTATACGTAGGGGTTACATTGATAGACCTGAAGGTGCTCTACCTTACCCTCCTTTTTGATCCATAAGTGGTATGACACTACTTATCTATAATATAATATTACTACCGTGCCCCGCGATTTTACCTGCATGGACATTGATGATGATGCAAAGTATCCTATGTGCTATTTCAGGATCTAAAGTATCTATGTACAAAACTGTTAAATCCGTTCAGCCGATAACATTTAAACATTGGATTTTCAAATCATGTTAATCCATCCCTGTCTTACAAAATAATTACAAAATGCCTTTATTTTTTAGTCCTGATTTCATCTGTCTTACAGCAAAAACATAGAAATTTTGTACAAACTTTCAATCACCTTTAGACCACATCGGTATTTATTTATTTTATACTAGCTGTACCCGCGGCTTCGCACGCGTGTTCTTTTCTTTAGGTTCAAAGTACCACAATGTGCTATTCCAGGACCAATATACCAACATTTGAACAAAATTTCTTCAGCAATTGGTCGGCTTCTAACTCACCAGATTGAAATACTAATTACACCAGATTTAAATCAAACCCTAAGCTATCTAAGAATGAAAACCGCATTGCAATCGGCCGCGTAGTTTTTACGTGATGCGTGAACAAACAAACATACAGACAAACAGAAAGAAAGACACGATTTACAAAAAATAATTGTTCAATACCTTTTTTAAGCACCCAAGAGCGTTTTTTTCATTTGAATTCATTTAGTTTATATATGTCATAGTAGTTTGGGTGCGATGCGCGGTCAAGATACGGACAAACAGACATACAAAATTAAAAAAGTAAAACAGTTTGGCTTCAGTATCGAATATAGAGAACTAACCAAAAAATAACTTCCAACCCTAATCCTGCGGGAACCCTTTCATTTTTCGGGATGAAAAGAAGCCTATATCCTACCTCGTAATATGAACTCAAATCATACCAAGTTTCATTTAAATTCATTCAGTAGTTTCGGCGTGTTGCCTAGCCAAGATACAGACAGACAGACAAAAATGAAAAAAAGTACAGTTTTGGCTTCAGTATCGAATATAGAGTAAGGTCCAACAAAAAAAACAAAATATCTTCAATGTACAGAATTGGACCCGTTACAGTTTTATTATAAGTATAGATTTCTAACCTAAATACCAAATGTATGCCTTTATTTAATAGCAAAAAACATAGAACTTTCATAAAAACTTTCAATCTCCATTACTTAGATCCCCTAAATTCATCCCTGTCACAAAATCCTGTCTTGGTTGACGTCTACTCCCCATAAAACTACCTACGTGGTACCTACCTACCTAATTTCAGTTTCAAAGGTTAAGTAGTTTTTTAAGGTTTCGTGTATAATCAGTGCGTAGTATTTCACTTTTTTCAAAGAATAAATAAGCTTTTATATTGTACTAGCTTCACCCCGCGGCTTTGCCCGCAAGTACAGTTTTCGGGAACAAAAAGAATCCTATTTTAGTCCCTATGGTTTACAGCATCTACACAGAAATTCTAATTAAATTCGGCCAAGCTGTTATCGCGTGAAAGCTCCCCAAACAAACAAACCAACAAACAAACAGACAACGTTTCACTATTTTTATATTAGTGGGGGTAGAACATTATATAAATTATTGGAAGACGTTACTCTGTAGAAATCTAAGTTAGTGAAACTCTTTTTGTCAACCCTCATTTTTGGGTAGCTATAAATATGGGTATAATAGCAGTAAATAGCATTCATGACCATGGCAAACCCGAAACAGCTGTAATGGCGCCGCAAAAAATAATTCTCGTTTTTTTATCTTTTTTCCAAGGAATGCACGAGACAGTTGATTACTTTTTTAGGAAATGTGTTTTTGGTGCACTTTTCTTTTTTGTAATATATTTTTTTATGTGATTTCACAGTATAAACAGTTTTTTTCTTCTAAATGAAATCGCACCGGCTCTCGCAGTAAATGTTCATTGGCGTCTGGCGGGAGGATCGAACAATGAGTGAAATATTTCACTCATTTAAGTGGAAGTATTATTATATTTAATTTTGTCTACCAGGGCAAGAGCAACTGAAAATTCTTGAAAGCCATACAGGGCTTTACATACATTTATTTTTGGCATAGAGCAGCACATCAGTTTTACGTAGCACCTAGTAGGAATCTTGTTGTACTTATAAAATCTATGGCTGGAAGCATTTGAAATGTGGTATTGAAGGCGCATGGAGAAAATAAGCTGGACTGAGAGAAAGACGACCGAGGAAGCGACCATAGAAAGGAGAAGAGGAAAGATGTTTGGCCACCTTATACAACATGACAACTTCATAAGAACCATTCAAGGAAAGGTAGAAGGGAAGAGAGGAAGAGGCAGACCTAGAAGTAAATTTACAGATCAAATAAAGGAGTAGATAAATGTCATGTTCTATAGGGAAGTCGAAGCTTTGGCCGAAAATAGGGAACGCTGGAAATAACTCCACCGACAAGAGCTAGGGTTTTAAGAAGAAGAAACAAAACCTGGACTTGATACAACTACCTACTTCTTGCTACTCCTAAGCACCTTTCCTCCTTTCTGGACAACTCCTTCTCCGTTGTAGCGGTAAGACTGTGGAATGCGTTGCCAATAGACATAAAAAAGGCAACTTCTAAGAGTATGTTTAAGCGCCAAGTTCGCAACTTTTATGTCGAAAAGGTTCATCATTCATAATTTCTCTTTTTTTTTTGTTTTTCTTATTTGTTCCTAGATATAGTATGGATTCTTTATCAACTGTTTTTTTTTAATTATTTTTAATTATCTTCTTTTTTTTTTTTTTCCTGTGATACTTAATGATAAATGATAATAATATTATTATATTTTTTTATATATTAGTGTATTACTTATAATATTCTTATGTATTCTTTTAGCTAGGTACCTATTTCTATTCACTTTCGTTATTATTATTTTTTTACTGCACCGCTACCATTTTTCTTGCACTTCCAGGTTGACTGGTAGAAAATGCTACTTAGCATTAAGTCCTCCTTGTACATTGTATTTGTGTGCTAAAGAATAAATAAATAAATAAATAAACTACAGGCAAACAACACAACTACATTCCCATGGTGCTTCATGAGCATCAACAACAAAGATAGAGAGACAGACGCAGACTGCAGCGCGAATGAGAGTCACTGTTAACACGTGGCATATAAACACCGTTCCGATTGTGAAAGAAAGCCAATTGGGTGCGTTGCACCTAATTTATACAATCCACGCCTGGGGAACTGGTACAATATCTTCCCACATTTATTTAGATCTATGAATATAAATAACAAAGTAATTATAGTACCACTACAAGAACCGCCGGAGGTAAGTCACAAGTCACAATTATAGTACCACTACAAGAACCGCCGGAGGTAAGTCACAAGTCACAGTTGAACAGAAACAATTACTTAAGTAAATACATAAACTACACTCATAAACTTCTACTTTCTCTAATTACAAAGAATCTCGATTAATTCTAATGTGTAGGGAGGGATAGGGATGGAATAACTTTGGTAAACGCGTATCGATATCGACAATAGTACTCGATGTCGATATTTCTTGGAAACGTTTCCCAAATATCACATGAATGTTAATGATGTATACAACAGCAAATAAGATCGCAGGTCGAACCTGGACCCGATTGGCACAGGACCGAGGCGAATAGCGTGCTAAAAGAGAGGCCTATAACCAGCAGTGGGACGAGAAAGGCTGTGGATGATGATGATGTACAGCAAATTCAATTTACAAATTGAATTCTATCTCGATTTTTCTCATCGATGATTCTAGGAAAGATATGGTGGAATAACCTAATAAATAAATCTTAAGCTTGCAGTTTTTGTAGCATATAAATATTAAAACGGTATCCACACGTTATACCAAATTGAAAGATATCATGATTGGCTAATTTGTATAGGAAACCAAATAACGCGGTTTTACTTCTACGCTAATCGTAAGGCAGTAATCCTAAAAACTATCGATATTTATACATTTTCAATAAGCGTTACATTCCTAGTAATGTTCCTACGTTTTTCCTTGGGCTAACAACGTCTTTAATGAATATTGGAACGGCCTTTGATGATTTTTAATCGAGCTTGAATTTCGGTGAATAAGCATTATGCTAATTTTTGTGTTACGGTACTTATTGTAGGAAGAATCTTCGATAGTAAGACATCGTGTTTGTTCTCTAGGTGTCAAGTACAATGTTGAATGTTGAAATAACACTTGGCTCGTTCTTATTCACTTGGCCGTTCTAAAATTCTAAACAAGGTTTCACAAACTCAAAATAACCTAATTCTCAATTTAAAAAACATACAAGCCCATTTATATTGAAATCCGCAGCCCCTTTCCGAAGTCGCAACAACAGAATTCCAAAAATGCTAAGATAAGCTTTTTAACCTCTCTCGAGTTTCTGCCACAAATCCTCAACATTATAAATTTGCCCAAGTTCACAATCTCAAGCTCAAACTTGGAGGAACTTCGCAACTTCTCACACATCAAGATTGTTGCGGCCTCTTTCTTAAGAAAGATATCTTTTTTCCTCTTTCCTTTTAAACGCAGGGGCGTAATATGACTGGAGCTGGGGCGCCTCTATGTTAATAGTAGATTGTAGTACTAGGGAGCAAAATAATATTTTGCCGGCGAGGGCACTATTTTGAATCCAGAACGGAGTGAAGGATTCTAGAGTAGAATCCTGAACGTAGCGAGGGATTCAATATACATCGCCCGAGGGAAAATAATTTTGCGCCCGAGTGATACACTCTACTTTTCATCCCCCTCAATGAGAAAAAGAAATAAAAGGCGCTTGTAGATACTTTACAGCTCATATATTTATTTACAAGCACAAATTAAAAATGTTCATAACGCCCCAACCACCCCCACCCTCACCTCCCACCACCCATTATAGCTAAGAACCTTACCTCAGCTTTCAAACATAAAAGCCAGAGCTAAATCGGTCCAGTCGTTTGGAAAAGAGCGCGGCAAAGATAATTGCAGCGCACTTATAAAGAGAATAAAAAGTCATTACTGGCCGCTAAAAGTTTCTTATAGAAAACACCACCTTTGGGTGCACTTTGTGACGAGGTCAAAACCTCTTTCATAATAATACTCTTTTGATATCTTAATTCTTTCATAATCCATTTCTTTTCATTTTGATAGTTCATTATTCATTCTAAATACAAATAACCTGTCATTCTTAAATTGTCATTGATTCGCTCAAGTCTGTGTTCTTGGACCTAACTTTTAAAAGAAACAGAATACACACGTTATATATACTAAACTAAATATATTTCATTTCAAAACCTAAGTTTGCTGAATATAGCTGAAGGAAACGTGTACGTATGAAGACTAGCAGCTACGAAGCCTCCGCTGCCCGTTGAAAAATGAAGGCTCGCACTACTAAGGACAATTAAATTATTGTGAGCAAGGAGTCCCTTTGAGCTGGTAGACACCCTATGGGGCTCCGGCCACAACTTAAAGGCAAACCAAGCCGTCCTTTTCGAATAGATGGGATGAAAAGCTTTTATTTAATTTGCAATGAATTACATGTATGTACACGTGGGCCGATCCAAAAGTAATGATAATCGATATAATATACAATGTTTAGGAGTCTAAATTTAATTTATTTTTCAACATAGCCTCCTAACAAGTCACATAGTCCATCTCTTCTCAAGTGCGAGAATTCCTTTTGAAGAAAAAAACTTTATCTTGAGTCTCCCAAAATGATTCAACAGCGGCCACCACCTTTCTATTGTCGAAAAAAAATCTTACCCCTGAGCACAGACACGAAATGTTATTTCTATCACGTAAACCACCTGTTCGTATCGTCTCTTTTACAAAACATCACCAAAAAAAACTCAGAAAAAGTAGTGGTTACGGGGGGCCTGAAATTTATTTACTCCGAGCTTTTACCTCATTACATCCCTGTTCAGAAGATATCTTTTCTCTTTAAAGGAGGTCAGGGATTAGCTGTCTCGGACAGCACGGAATAAGAACCGATATTGTAAGTGAGGGTCGGGTCATTATTTTTATTGCAAAAGATGATTGTTGGATACTTCTATTTGAAAGTTATTGCTTTTATGGCAAAGACGCCAGTAGCAACTTCGTAATAATTGAAACTAATGAATACAAGGCAGGTCTCTTAAATGAGAAAGAGACCGTATCATGACTCACGATGAGCACAAATTTGGAAATTATGGAGTTCTGATGAAAAACTAACACTTCGATCTTCGAATAATTAAACTCGCAAAGGGTGAAAGATGGTCGGAAGACAACTAAACTCAAGTGGCGATGGACAGGACATCTTGGTTGTCCTTTTTTGTGTCGATAGTTCATTGAGTTGAACTGTTTTAGTGGAAATATCGTGGTGACATATGGCTACAGCTGGTCTGAGTGCAATCCAGGTTCAGGGCGCGCTGGACATTTTTGAATCATAGGGATCGATTTACTAACACACTAGGGGAGGCTCCTGTCATGTAGTTACCAAAAGAGCAACTGGTGACTACAACAGTAATAGACCAGAAGATGGCTGTGTAGTGAGTTTTGAGATATGTTTTAGATACGCTAAAGGGATTAAAATGATGTTTTAATATGAAGTTTGCGATTGCATTAAATACTTATTAGCTTTTAGAGATCTAGGTATTCCATCAGAGATACTCTATGATGAACAAATTGTTAATAATCATTTATCTACACAAACATTATAATGAGAAAAAGATAAGTTGTTTTTTGTATGTTTGTTGGTAATGGATAAAATCAAAAAGTACTGAACCGATATTAATATTCTTTCACCTATAGAAAGCTACATTATTAGCGAGTGGGCATTATTTTACTACACGACTGGCCAAAAAAGGAGTGTAATGTTTTTAGGATTCGTGTATGTATGCATGCGAGTTTCTTTATTCCACCATAACTTTTAAATGCCTGACAGATATAGACGTTTGGATATCGTTATAATTCATCCCCCCGAGTAACAAGGGCTATATATTATTTAATTCAATTTGGCGGCATTGTGGCCCCAAAATAAGATACGTTTTTTTTTTTTTTTCTTGTATTTTACAATATGGGTATCAAATTAAAGGCCTCGATGAGCACATTTCAACAATTATAATTTATTAGCATATATTATTTTTTAGCAGGACGGGCGTGTTTTTTAAGTAATTTAATATAATTACTTTTCAAAAACAAAAACATTGCTACGAAAATTGCAATAATGTGACCCAATTGTATCAAAAATTTGCAAAAATATCTATTGCTGGCTGTAAGGAAAGGAATGCCATGTTGCCGTGGAAACGAAATAATAACAAGTCTGTCAAGTACGTGATTTATAATGTAGTACTCTGTGACAAAAAAGTACCATGATTGTTCTGCCAAAGATTTTGAATTACGCTTACTGCTGTATTTTTTTAAAGAAGTTACGACGGATATATAAATGCTTAAATTAAGAAAAATTCCGCCGTGTGAGCGCTATCCATGCGAAGCCGGGGCGAGTCACTAGTAAATTTCATAAAGAGCCACCATACAAAAGCATTTTTGAGAGCAGATTCTGTACAACACACTAAAGTTTCAGATTTTAAGTTTGTTCTCCTAATCTGGGACGAAACTACGTTTATCTCCTTTACTCTTAGATATTCCACTGTCTTTGTCGTGGTACCTACATATATCTAGTAATAATTACTATATTATAATTATAATAGTATGTACAGAGGTCCATATAGATGCACGCAATGTTCATGGTACTGTACTGACTTCCTTCTGTCCTGTCAAGGTACTATCGTATCATCAACAATTCATCAGTGTATTCTTTCACTTCCGCCGCGGTCTTGTTGTAACAAACAAATCATATTTGATTTGGTCACGGCAAGATGGTCAAATCGATAAGATAAATAATTAAAGTCTGGAGATTATTTTCTCTTTAGTTTTTCATCATTCAAACTAGAGAATAAATCAAAACATCTTTAACAGTGCCATTAGAAAATGTAATAAAACTAAGTATAGTGTACACTTGTGTGTGTATCTATCAGTTTGAAAGACTCATTGATAAGAACCGGTTGTAAAACGCTTCAGACATTTATTTATCTTGTCCAAACTTGTATCGAACGTGACAAAGTAAAGATATTATCGAAATATGTACAAATAAACCACTTGTATGACGCATAACGACATATAGTATAGCGATATGACATTATAGTCATAAACGGAAATGTCTTAGGAATTCTACTAATATTATATAACATGCATACTTCGCATGTATAATGTTTGTTCCCATTTAGCTCCGGACCGGCGGAATGGATATTGATTCAATGAAACTTTGTATAAAGAAGGATACTGTTTCTGGAATATCACAAGGTACTCTGGAAATCTTACTAGCGGGCAAACAGTGATGCGTAACAAGCTATCGTTATAAGTCTTATTATTTAAAAAATGTAAATAAATATTACCTTAACATAAAAAATGATAATTCAAATAATAAGAACAATCCAAAAGGCAACACTATCAACAGCACAACACTTCAAATCGTTGCCACTTCGAAAATTTAACAACACACGGGCAACACACAAAACTTATAAATCACTTCAGAGCAATCAAATCACAACACAGAATACATGAATACCGAAAAACGTACGCTATTTCGACGATTATAATCTAAAAACAAACGAAAACCGGGCAAGCATCATCCCGAAAGCGCGAACGAAAGCAACTAACCTGAAAATTACCAATGCGTTTACGTTCCGTCGTCGGAACATAAAATTTGACCACCGATACTCATTTCAAAGGAACTTGGACTTTCTAGCGATCATTTACATCCAGAAAAATAAAACACAATCAGAATCAGACCTTATCACGATGCGGATAGAGAAAGAAATGACTTCATCGATGGCATTATGAAATGCCAAAGAAACGGAACGCACTTATCTTTGTATTCATTTTCTACCTGCGTCCTGTCCCTTTTTTCTACGGCCATGTGTGGGAAGGAAACCAAGAATTTCGAAAACTGCATGCAGAGTCTTTATCTCAACTCATAAAGGTTCATTTTTGTAAGTCTTGGTGATGTTTTAGTAGCAAATGTATTGTGGTCAGTGATTGCAAACGCCCAGTTTTTTCTGTAGTGCAGTTTTTAGAATCGATCAATAGTGCAGTTATAGAATGCCTCTATAATCCTCTTGCTTTCCATTATTTTATTTTTGGAAAAATATAGCAAATACAAGCTTCAGTGTCAGTTACTGCATTCATTCAAGTTACTGCGTGATAACTTTATTTGAAATGTTGAGTAAGTAAATTAATTTAGAAAAGGAGGTGGTTCTATGTTTTCAAGCGACTTCAAGGCGAGGTTCTCAATTCGACCCGTAAGTTTTTTAGTATGCATGTTACGCGATATCTCCGGCAATTGTGGATCGAGATAAAAAAATTTTTTTCACTGATTTGGGTATTCCTCAGGGGTAGTCCCATTTAAATTTCATGAAAATATTCCACTTCTAAGGGTGGAAAATTAGGGGATGACTTAATTTTATTAACTTTCACCCACTTTATGACGCGATATCTCCATCATTTGATGGAGATATCGCGGTATATGTGGGTCGATTTTAACGTTTTCTTTATGGAATAAGGTATGCTTTATAATAGGTTTCATATAATATATATATATATAATTTGGTGAAGATCTGATTAAGACCTTCGAAGATACAAAGGAACTCCTCAATGGATAACAGCAAGTCACTTGCGAATGTTGTAATCGCATTTAATGTATTGTTCACGCCACTCAAAATAGGGAAATAAAATAATCTTTCAAAAAAAAAAAGTAAAAACCAAAGTAAAAGTCAAGTAAAAGGAAAGACTTCAAAACGAATAAAATAATTTTATGTGGGAAACAGTAAAATTCCGTTCAGTTTCCGGTAAACCTAACCCAGGTGTGTTCAAGTCAAAAGTGAATAGGTATCTACTAGGCAAGCGTACACCTTCGACCACATCATCGCTTTCCATCAAGTGAGATCATGGTCAATCGATTGCCTAGACCGTAATAAAAAAAAATAAAAAAATGTGCCCATTTTTCTTAAATTTAACCAAATCAACGGCACAGACTTTCTTAACTGTTTCCCACATAATATTATTTTATTCAGTTTGAAGTCGGTTTTTACTTTTTGTTTAAAGTTTTTTTTTTATGTATGTTCACCAATTTCTCCGTTAATTGCGGACCGCTTAAGTTTTTTTATTTTTATTTGTAGGACCTCCAGATTGGCTCTTTTAATTTGTATCAAAATTGGATCAGTATTTTTTTTTTAGTTATTAGTTAATCCATTTGAAGAAGATTTTTTGTTTTTTGTATTTTGTTCAGCACTTGTTGTTCAGTTTATGTTTTTTTTGAAGAATCATCAAAAACATCATCGATTCGAATCAAAATCGGTGTCAATTAATCGCATCGAATCCCAAACTTCCTCCTTTTTTTGTCTTGTTGTCAAACAAGAACCCTTATAGTTTTGTCCCTTAGTCCGTCTTTATATCACAGCCATTCTATTCAGGCCTTATTAACACTACAAAGTTGAAATTTGTGACGTATATGTTTATAAATATAAGTGAATAAAAAAAAACCCCTATTTTTATATTTGCTTCCTTACTTTGCAATCCAACGACAACGGGTTCGATCCTCGGCCCTCACACATACTGAGAATAAATTGTATGCGGATTTATAATCGCTCTGCTCGTCGGAGGGTACATCAAACAGTTGGCTCCGGTTGCTAACAATAGTATAGCAGTCGTTAAGCTACGTCAAAGGCCTTGGGTGGTTTGACAAACTGATACCAGAAGTCGGCACTACTACCATCGCAATACATTCATACTTCGAGCATACATTTTATCGCTTCGACATAAAATATCTGAGCTTCAAAAGGTCACGGTGCGGTTGTATCCAATCCAACACCTCGATTTTTCCCATCTGATAAAAATAAAACAGTAAAGTATTCGCACCAATAAATTGTAACTAGTTGTTAACCCGTAGTATCGCCCTCGTACATTGTTGTAAAGTTACGCGGTGTTGTACAATGTTAACAGTATAGAGCCAGTAAGAGCACTACAAAAATGTCGGATTTAATTTTAGGCAGATTTTTTGTCTCAATCTTTAATATTGTCCCACGACTGAGCAAAGTGCTCCCTTATTTATTTACAGAACGTGGCTTTTAAATCTATACATATAATAAAACTGTTATCAAGATAAAATCTGTACATGGAAGATAATTTATAGATACCAAAAGAAACCACTCTTCTCTCTCCTGTGCAACTTCATGCCCTTGAAGTTCCCGCAGTTCCCTCTCGATCTCTTTCGTCTTTCCACAGCGATACCTGGGACTTCCAACCGGCCATTCGCCCCTCCCATCCCTAGTACAAACTCACATTCCGCTCAATCCTCTCCCAGTGTCTCTAAGTGACCGAGCCAGCGATCCCTGTGAGATTTCGTCTCTCCGATTATTTTAGACTCAGCCACTAGCTCTTTTCTCTGTTCTTTCTGACTCTCCAACTTATGTCTTCCTTCCTAATTGGCCAAAGAATTTTACGGAGTGTTTTTCGCTATTCCTTTAGCGTTAGCTTCCAAGCTTCACATTCCGTACATTAGGGTAGGGCTAATGACAGTTCTATAAATTCGGGGTTTCGTGAGTTTCTGATAAGTTTGGACACTAGGCACTTGTTTAGTGCTCAATTGTAAAAACTTCAAAATCGATGATGATTTTGAAGCTTTAGTACAATTATCATCATCAGCCTATACTTGTCAACTGCTGGACGTTGGCCTCTCCTAATGCTCGCTACTGACCTTAGTTGTCAGCTCTCCGCATCCAGTTTCTGCCAGTCTCTTTTCGCAGGGTCGTTACTTGACCTGACCACAGGGCGTCCTACGCTACGAGTACGTTTGCGTAAACATGGTCTCCACTTAAGACCTCGTCTACACAAAAGGTTATCGGTTCTTCAAGAAATGTGACCAGCCCACTGCCACTTTACCTTACAGCTATGTCGGTTGCCTACAAATAAGATAAGCTTCAAAATAATTGGATATTTTCGAAAGAACAATGGCGAACTCCAATACATACTTTTATGTCAGCCAAATTCACGGCGTTTTTAGACAAAAAATATCGCTAGTAATTCAGCATAATTTCCTGAGATTGTTAGTCTAAGATATATTTTTTGGGGAGGCCAGGTATAATTGTTATTAGGCTTCAAAGTTTTTTAGGTTGTTACTGTTAATGTCCTTTGAAACAAGTCTTAGAGATTTTAATTATTTTATCCGCTTAATTAGGTAGGCAAGTAAGTACTTATGCGTGATAAATATAATGTTTCAAAATATTGTAGGTACCTACCTATTCAATTACCTATCTAGTGTGAGAGACTAGGCTTTTGAATAAGAATTATTTTCAATCTGTTACTGCCTGCCGAGATCACAAAACAATATATTTAGATATATTGCTGCTGTTTCACTGTGCAGGGAAACAGTTGTCCCATATTAGCACAAATGTTTTCCAACAATTCCTTACACTAAATATTTTATTTACACAAGCCTTTGTTTCTTTCGTATTTATTGTTCAATACTTTAACCAACACGCCCTATGTACTATTATTTCTTTCACGACCTTAATGGAAATTAACATACCGTATTATAACAACAATTCTTTACACTTCCTCCATAAACTATAATGCATTGTATTCCCTTTCCTACCAGTATAATGTTTTGTATAGAGGTTTTATATTGACGTACCATTTTGTTTATAGCACAGTCTATATTATTATTCTATTTATCGCAAGGAGGTTGAATTACGCTTACTGTTAAAAGATTGAATGCCAGTAACCTTAATTAAACCTCCTTTAGTTAAAAAAACCGGGTGGTAAGAAAGCGTAATTCAACCTCTTTTGGTTTACAAAACTGGGAGGGAAGTATACTATGTTGACAATTTTGACGTCCAAACCGGAAACGTCATTGTATTATATACATTTTTTCACCCGTTGGGCAGGCAACAAGGCCGGTTAAACATAGTAGAAAGGAAATGAAGTTACAATTTCATGATTTTTTAAATTGATTTGTTAACCTGGATTTTTCTAGCTTACAGGCTATGTTGAAAAAACGTAGAAAAATAATTACTTAAGTTCTGTAAAAATTATATGTCAAGACGCTGCAAGATTTATCGCATAAAATTCCACCTATGTTCTTTGTGTTCAACTTGGCAAATGCCCATACTGCGAGCCAGTGTCAACGCGCTATCACTGGCGCGGGTCACAGGCTAAGTTTAATAGACTATCAACTAATCTAGCCACATCTGAACATTGCAGGTTGCAATTTTGTACGTGCGCGAATTGAGAGATACTTCTTCGTTACCTAGTTAAGTTGGCCATGGTCAAAGGAAACATACATTAAGCCTTTGTTGAGCTGGTAACACCATATGAGCATTTGGTGTAACCAGCTATAATGTTGGGGTGTTTCTATAAATTAAAATTCGTTTATAAGCTCGGGAAAAAGTTCGTTTATAAGCTCGGGAAAAAGTCGGCGTTTCTGTTTAGCTTCCTTGGCAGTTCACTTCAGACACTATTAAGTCCAGCGCAATTATTATTAACACAGATTAGTCCGTGGCAGAACTGGACTAGTTTTTAGGTTACTATTTCCTAGCAAATACTATTTTATAGGAACGCAGAGGATATTGTTTAGAATTTAATTTAATTATTTTGTTACAAATGCTCTAGCATTCATTTCGAAACAAAGCACAATAATCTTTTGCAGTCTTCAAAACAAGCCCTTTTATTTACATTACTAGAACTTGTGTTTTCCCAATTAATTAATTATTTTGTATTTGATAAGTGCTTATTTGCACGGTTGTCTGGAAGAGATCGCTCTGAGCGATAAGACCGCCCATTGAGACACATATTATTAAGTTTGTTTTTAAATGAAGATTTTTATTTGTGGGGTCCACTATAGAATTATCTATCTATCTAACTAGTGACTCGCCCCGGCTTCGCACGGGTAGCGCTCACACAGCAGCATTTTTCTTACTTTTAGCATTCTTATACGCGACGCAATATCTACAAAAAAAAATACATCACTAAAAGTAATTCAAAATCTTTGACAGCAATGTTCGTAGTGCTTTTTGACAGACTTGTAATGTTTTCATTTCCACGGCAACATGTCATTCCGTTCCTTACAGCGAGTAATCGTAATTTTTATAGGCAAATTTTTGATACCTTGGGTTATTATTGCAATTTTCGTAGAGAACTCTAATTTTTTGAAAAATTATCTGCGGCCCATTTTATTCGCTGGTAATGTAGCTTTCTATAGGTCAAATAACTTTTAAAATCAGTTCAATATTTTTTGAGGTTATCCATTACAAACATACGAAAAATCAAATCTTTCCTCTTTATTATATAACTGCTCTCGAAGACCAAGAACACATAAAGAATACGCGAATAATATGTAGTGACTACATTATTTAATTCATACATACATTATATTCATACAAAGGTCTGGGCATTCAAACACAGCAGTTAATACAGCCATAATTTCAGACTAGACGGTTGGCAACGCTGAGAATTATTTGGTTTGTTGTGTTGGTATATGTGTATAGTTTTGGATGACTGTTACACCGTTGCGTAGCTGTGTATACGTGGTTCTCCAAATATTTTTTACTAGCTGTGCCCGCGGCTTAGCCCGCGTGGACATTTAATTTAAAAGTAGCCCATACGTGCTATTCCAGGACCAAAAGTACCTATAAATTACAGTACACTACATTTCATCAAAATTCGTGCAGCCATCAAATAGTTTTTTATCGATTGCTCGGCATCTAATCATCGGATTAAGATATCAAGTATCCAGTTTTTAAGTCAAATCATAAGCTATCCAACTGTGACCACAATCACAACCACATCGCAATCGGCCCAATAGTTTTTACGCGATGCTCGAACAAACATACAGACAAACAAACAGACAGACACGATTTAAAAAATGTTATATTCAAGAATAATTCAGTGGCTTATTTTAAATACCCTAGAGCATTTTTTTTATTATCATCTTTTTACAGACTTTTTAGTTCTTATTGTTTAAAATGAACAAAATAAAAATATGTAGCTTACTTCCGCCAAAACTGTAAGTCAGACAAATGATAAATGGTAAAATTAACACAAGTAAAACCCCACGCTAAACAAAACCCTACCCCAGATTGAACTAATGAAAAATATTAATGAAAGAAAAGCTAAGGCCTGGAGGCCAGAAAAAACACTTATATACAAATAATATATATATAAATATATATACACAATGACTGGATGCCTCAGTCCAGCATTCGACGAGTCAACATCAACCGAAGATGCCTCGTGCAGAGGCGAAACACGTGTCGTATTGATGTCAGACGTTTGGTATTTGGATCGAGGTATATGTTTTTTATTGTGTTTTTATATTATATGTTTATGAATATATAAGTGTTTCGATACTTGTATTTGGGTAGGGTTTGTTTAGCTTGGGGTTTTTTTATTGTGTATATATATTTACATATATTATTTGTATATAAGTGTTTTTTCTGGCCTCCAGGCCTTAGCTTTCATTTCATTTATATTTTTCATTAGTTCAATCTGGGGTAGGGTTTTGTTTAGCGTGGGGTTTTACTTGTGTTAATTTTACCATTTATCATTTGTCTGACTTACAGTTTTGGCGGAAAAAGCTACATATTTTTATTTTGTTCATTTTAAATATGGATTTCCGCAAAGTAACGCCTGAATCTATCAATTATATTCTTATTGTTTTATTATAAGTATAGATACATAGAGTTAGTAGTCAGTATTTTTTTAGTTATAAGTGGTAAATAAGCAGACGTTCGCTTGATGGTAAGTGGTCATCGTCGTCTATGAACATCTGCAACACCAGAGGTGCTAGCGATGCATTGCCGACCTTGTCAATACTCTTTTTTTAAAGGACTCCATGAAATGATGGTAAATCGCAAGCCATTTCACATTTTACACGTGCGAGGAGCGCGTGGAGCGGGATGTGTGAGATTTTACACGTGCGAGGAGCGCGTGGAGCGGGATGTGTGAGATTTTTAATTTTGTAACATGTGAGGATGAGCTTTAAGACGATGGCGGGATATAGGAAAGAAAAAGTAATTAGCTGGGTAAAATATATGATTTACGGAATATTAACTATATGATGGTAATGTAGGAAGCATTTGGGGCCCCGAAACCTGCATTTATTCTAAAAAAATGAGACGGCGCGGGATGCCTGGAAGATGTGTAAACATAAACAAATAAAATAACTAAAACAATGTGCAACGTTTTGCACCGCGCGCTCTCATTGGTCAAGCGTCAATCTTCATCTGATCTATACTAACTTTTCGGCCTAATACCATAAGTCTGGTTGGCGCAACGGAAGATCGTTCGACTGCCAAGTCTTTAGACCGGAGTTCAATTCCCAACTGGAGTGTTTACATTATGCACATTAAAAATATATATGCGATGGCTTATAACTTAAACAAGGCCGAGCTAAGGCGGAAAGAGACTACGCCAGCGCCGTGGCGACACGTCACCGCGTCGCTCGATCGCCACGCCAAGAGTCGGCGTTACCTCCGTACCGCGCCATTATATATTTACACATCAAAAATATCATGTAAACTTGCCACAATATTGTAGGTTTATAAACGCGTTACCTATTAACGACAGTCTGGTCAAAAGAAAGGTTGGCTTTGTTAGGAAAAAAAAATGGCTGCGATTTCGTCACATCTCTTAAAATGGTACGAACCCTTTTTTAAATCATTTTCAAACCGAACTTTTCAGGTATGATTCGTTACGGTGTCACGCCCAGTGCGAGAGCTTCTGGATTAAGAAGTTGCTTTTTCGAGTATACTGCAAACAGTACGCGGGGATGCAAATGTACTGAACACTGTATTTGACTGTCAAATTCGGAGGGTACGGAAAACACAGTAGACATAGTTACAGTAAAGTACCTAATGTGATGTGATCTTGGAGTGTGTGTGTGTGTGTGTGTGTGTGTTTTAGAGGAAGACCCCAAAAAAAACCGGACAAGTGCAAGTTGAACTCGCACGGAGAGGGTTTCGTACGACGAATATATTCACATAATATTGAGAGATTTGCCATGTTGTTAAAAGTATGTATTTTAAAATTATAAATTAGTTATATTCTAGACCCAGACAAAAAGACCTTTTATTTGATACTAGCTGTGCCCGCGGCTTTGCCCGCGTGGTCATTTCATTTAAAAGTAGCCCACACGTTTTATTCCAGGACCAAAAGCCAAACCACCACCAGACCAGTTGTAGGTTTGGTCCAGAGGACCAGGAGGACCAGGACCGAACCTACAAAGTACAATATTATACTACATTTCTTCAAAATTCGTTCAGCCGTCAAATAGTTTTTATCGATTGCTCGGCATCTAATCATCGGAATAAGGCACTGCCTTGCCTTTTTATAACGCATATTCTGTGAAGCACTCCGTACTTCACAGAATATGCGTTATAACACACTTGCACTTCTATGACACTTCATAGAAGTGCACGTATTGCAATGAAATGAACGCATATAATAAAATATGAAATAAACGCATGTAATACAATGTGAAATAAACGCTAGAATAAACGCACCGCGTTCCACTGCAAGGCAGTGCGTGCAAGGCCTAAGATACCAAGAACCCCAGTTTTCAAATCAGTCGCAAGGGCTTGAGAGCAGGGCCTGGATTCTGTATGACCACTCACGCCAATTCCACGCCACCTGTGTGGAATTAGGGAAGGTGGGTATTTACGCAACCAGGTTTTTAAACCAGGTTTTGGCTTGTAAGTACGCCGCCCTGGTGCGGACCCGCAATACTTGCAAGACTTTCAAAGTATTTTACTCACCAACTCGCTCTTTCGCCACGTCCGCACCTACATACTCGGTGGCGGGTTCGGCTGAGTTCGGCCGCACTCGGCCAGCCGGGTCACAACAACCTAGGTGGCTGATAGGTCGCTCAAAAAACTTGCAAAGCTTCGAAGTTTTTTTAAGCAAACGCAATTGTGCTCTTTATTTACATAAGCGCATGGGTCAATTTCCTATGCAAGTATTTTTTACTTTCAATTCCACGCTTCCAAGTACTTTTTTCGCAAACACGATTGTGCTCCTTATTTATATGGACACGAAGATCAATTTCCTATGCAAGTATTTTCTACTTTCAAGGCTTCTGTTTACATAGCACTTGAAAGTATTTTGAACCCTGGTTTTTATAATGAAAGATTCATGACATGAATGAGTTAAATTTATTTTTTTAATTAATAAATTACTATTTTACTATAAATAATTCGCTTACTTAATTTCGCTGCGCGTTTTACAACTGAAGTCGACTTATTCTATCAAAAAACACAAAAAACATCTAAATACGTTTTAAGAGCCTTTAGGGACCATAAAGTAAAAAAAAGAAGAAAACGTGTTGTTCGAGTTCATTCAACGTTCAAACCACTTCGTAACAAACCGCTTGCGTGTTTTAAGGGTAGACAACGCCATCTAGTTTAAATGAAGTAACTTGTTATCATGAACGTCTTGTTATTGAGTAGAGAAAATTATCTCCGAAGGTAAGGTGGCACAGATTAGAGAGTAGTTAAGGTGGTGAGGTAAATTGGATGGGGCATCAAGGGATTCAAGGGTCGGTCATTATTATGAGGTCCATACGAACAAATTTTAATGCAACGAAACATTGTGTTCTTAGTACAAATTATTTTTTATGATGTTTCACAGAACTACGTACTTACTGGCACTTTAACTGGCTCTTAATAATTACCTACCCTACCTACCTACTTTTTGAGCTTTTTCAACACGATATGAGGATTGATTTGAAAAAATAAAAGTTTTCTATACTTTCTCTGTGAAGAGCAACACATGTACCTACCTCTGTATGTACACATTTCAATACCGACAACTAACCATTTTGCCAGTAAGACATTATGAAGAAACCTCCGTTATAACTATATAATTATGTAGGTACGCAGGTAGTACATTATAATATCTCAATGGAAGAAACAATCGATTTTGAAGTTCATCTCAATTAAAATTTTCAAAAAATATTTAATTGTAAATTAAATATTTAGCCCAGTTACAGTTTTATTATAGTATAGATAGATATCAAGGAAAATGTAAAAAATAACGCATAAATAATGTAAAATCTTTTAATTATGGAGCAAAACATTTTTACGGCGGGTGATTTCGATCCATGTACGTCTGGATTACGCACCCTTGCATCTGGCCAACTGGGCCAGTGAGCCTCGTAGCAGAATGACGAAATTCGGTAACAGTCTATAAACGGATGTATGATTACTTTAAATTTAACATAACTTTGGACCCACAGGTTGCAGGAACCTTTTAATTTTTCGGGATAAAAAGTATTCAACATTTTAACACATTATATAAACTTTGACTGTGCCAAGTTACATCAAAATCCGTCCACAGTAGTTTTAACTTGATACGTGTTATTTTAAATAACTTTCTACCCCTATCCTGCGGGAACCGTTGATTTTTCCGGGATAAAAAGTATCCTAAATGTTAATCCAGTACATCAACTATGATTGTGCCAAGTTATATCAAAATCTATCGGGTAGTTTCAGCGTGATGCGTGTTCAAAGAGACAGACAGACAGACAGACAGACAGACAGACAGACAGACAAAAAATAAAAAAATAACCTTTTTTCACTCCATATCGATTTTGAAGTTTATCTCAATCAAAATTTTCAAAATATATTTGATGTACAGATTTAGCCCAGTTACAGTTTTATTATAGTATAGAAGATATCTATCATACGGTACAGTATGCAAAACATTTATTTTAATTTGTTTATTTTGCCCCTAAAAATGTCCCAAAATTCAAAATTCATTTATTTATGTTACATTTGTGTTTGGGTCACAGATATCCATATGTGTACCAAATTTCAACTTGACCAGTACAGTAAATTTCGGAGCAAATTCTATGTGACAGACGGACAGACAGACACACGAGTGATTCTATAAGGATCCTTTTTTTTTCAAGGTACCCTAAAAATTATATGACTCGTACATGTGTGTGTTAGCATAGTGAATTATGGCCCATACACTCCTTCTCTGAAAGAAGGATGATGTGTCTCTGACTGATGATTATGATGATGATGATATGTCTGCTTTTACGCTTGATATGTTTGCCTACGATCTTGACTTGTAAATTGGCAGTTGTATAAAGCAGACACATCATCATCATCAGTCTGTTGCATTCCCATCCCACAGTTGGGACCAGTCCTTCTTTCAGAGAAGGAGTGTATGTGCCATAACTCACTATGCTATAACACTCATGCATATCATTTTTAGGGAGGTAAGAAATTTGTAGAAATTTCCACTTCATAGATCCTGGAGACGCCGAGGAACGTCTCCACGGGATGCGGTTTTGCGGAAATTGAGATCAGAGAAAATCCCAATGTTCCAGGATATAATCCTGGTGCGGAAGGATCGCATTATGAAATGATGTGACCTTCGCGTTTTGTTGACTGTATTTTGTTATTCATAGGGCGAAATGCGTTGTGGTGACAGGTTAGCAGCCAAGGGTAGATGGTGGAAAAGCGTTTCATATGCACCTTCACGCGTCATATCGCGACATATACAAAGTAGGCGTGAGTGCGAGTGGGAAAAGGCGAAGGAAGTGGAATGAAAAAGGAATATGGCTGTCAAAACTGGACACCAAAATCACCAACCATTCTGCGTAGATTACTGCGCGTATTTTTGAATTAGCGAAGGTATTAAGCGGCGGTAACAGATCTAATTAAAAGTTCCCACTTTACCAGGCTTAGGTACCAGATCCTCGGGCGTGGACCGTATAAATTAGGTGCAACGCACATATTTCGCCTTTTTTGTCCTTTGTCACAATCGGAGTGGTGTTTACGTAACAGTGACTCTCATTCGCGCTACAATCTGCGTATGGCTCTCTATCTTTGTTGTTATGCACATGAAGCAAGACGGTGGAAATGTAGCTGTGTGGGTGTATTTGCCTGTAGTTGTATCTAGTCCAGTTTTTAAACCGACTTCAAGAAAAGGAGGTTCTCAAGTTGATGTGTATTTATGTACCTAATATTGTTGAAAATAAGTAATATTCATATATGATAATCTATATGGGTGTCTAAGCATATGTACCAAATTTCATGTATTTATGTATGTATATGTACGTATGTATATGTATGTGTTTGTAATGTATGTATATGTACGTATGTGATATTGTCCAAAATTCTTAATATTCATATATGTTAGTCTATATGAGTATCTAAACAAATATATACCAGACAATAATAATTTGCGCATTTCTTTTTTTCGTGAGGCCATCAACGAGACATGGAATTATCAGTTCGAGACAGTGTAACATATTTGTAGGGCACAAATATGTAAACCTCATTATCTCGGTTCGGACTGAGTTTAGAGGTATACTTGTCACAGTATGTTTTGTTTGTTACACTGTCTAAAATTGATAATACTAAGCTACATTGACGGCGGCGTGAAAAAAAGTTCGTGGAAAATTGCGCCAATTTTGGTCATGATCTTTTCACGAATGTATGTATGTATGTTTGTCCACGTATTTCCCGGAAGCTACAAGTCTGATTGCAATAGTTATTTTTGTAATAGTTTCGGTATCTTTCAACTTAAGAACTAGTTTAAGTTTGATAAAAATCGATCCAGTAGTTTAAAAGTTGTGGACATTTAACTGTTTCCAGTGTTATTTTTCTTAGCGAACTGAATAAGTACATAATTTTCTTAGGCTTACTTGAACGAAACTAAATAGTAAGAAATATGAAGTAATTTAAAAAAAAACTACTTTATATCGTGTAAAACTTAAAAGAAAGATATAATTAAATAAAATGAGGTCTGTGCTAGATAAATGTCTACTTACTTAATTTAGTCGGTTTGGGCGTAACACAGTCCTAAAAAAATGAACTGTTCTTTTCTTATATATTACTTTTTAGTTTACATGATTTTAAAGCGTCCTGCCTCTAAACTAAACTCGTTTAACTAGATCTATGTTCAACATCAAAATAAACTCGTAACTCACCAAGAAACATGAGATCACTGTCTCTAGACTTTTTAGTTGGATAAAAACAATGCCGACACAATAGAGAAGTCAGATCTACATCTTAACACTCCGGTAGAGAAATGAAACTTAGTCCGGATAGGAGAGGTATTCACGGCCTACATATGAAAACCCTCTCCTCGCCTCTTAGTCCATGGAAAGGGGAAGAAAGGATCAGATCGTGCAGTTCCTGGGTATACTTTTCAAAGTGAAATCGATACAATGCACTCAGCTCTACCTTCTGTCAGTTTCACTCCTTATCGCACCGGTAGATTAAAGAAACAAAACGCTTTGAAGAGGTATTCACGACGTACTTACGAAAAGTCTCTCCTCGCCTGCTAGTCCATGAAAGGAGAAGGACGGATCAGATCGTGCAATTCCTGACACACTGTTCTAAGAGAAGTTGATATAAAATCGAGGGAAACTCTACCGTCCGTCTGTGCTCGAAACCTTCCAGATTAGTTACTGTAAGTCGCACATAGATTCAAGTATGTGTGCGTGATTTCAACCATTCTACTTCTACGTACATTTATTACTGGATTACAGCGACGAAGGGTAAAATGGGAAGAGAGGGGGATATTTATAATGGAAATGCTATGTATTTGTTTATGATAAGAGGCTGATAGCGGTCATGAGATGGTAAGTAAATGTTGACAAACTTGTGTTGAGCGATTAGTTGGAAGAGGTTTAAGAGATTGGGGTGTATAAGAGAGTACCTTCGAACGACCTTATATTATATTGAAATATTATCTCCAACCTCTAATGAGTTTCTGCTCACCTATTTGCGAACGCCCGTCTCGTATTTTGTTTACGCCAATGTTATCGTTTTCCATTCATAAAGAGATCGCTTGACTTGCGTGGGTATAATTCATAATCATTTCATAGTTGTCCTCGTGCCATGAAGAGTGTAAGGTGCCTGTAACATTGGCGACCTCGCAGTGGAATTCACTTATGCAAGCTACTGTCCAAAATATAGGAAGTTAGGTACCATTTTACATTTTAATAAGTTAATTTAAAAACATTTCAAAAAAAGCTTTTATGCAGTAGCCACGTCATAGTGAAACTTAGAGCGGGCTATCACAAATAATTGACAAACTCTGACATCAGAGGCCAGCACTACCTCATACAACAAACAAACAATTAGGTCATAAGTGAATAGATATCTTCGAGGCAGCGCATTCCACCGTCGACCGCGTCATCTCTTTCCTTCAGGTGAGACTGCAGTCAAATGCTTGCCTATTCGATAGAAATAAAATAATTATTTTAATCAACTTTCCCAATAATTTCTGCTGATCACTTCATAAAAATCTATCTTCGATCCTAAAGGGTCACTAACGTTTTAACTGAAAAACTGATAGCTTTATTGGTACGACAAGGACCACGTAAATCCAGTCTATTAATTGCTTCTCCCATTTTCCAAGAAACAAAAGCCGCAGCGCAGTAAACCACATATTGTGCTGTTCAGTAACTTTCGCCCTGATAGATTTCCGCCACCGCTCAAAGTCTGCAAGATTAACAACGGCAACCCGAGGTGGGAACCACCATTACCATGTACTATTACTTATGCTGCGGCACTATTCGATGGATTAGTGTACTGCAGCAAAACATGAGCTTAATTTGTCGCCTAACTTCGTCTTGGCAGTGCCTAGGTTAGACTAGACAAATTACATAACGTTTGGCTGGGACCTAGGGCTGGTCTAGATGCGACACGCCAAAACAGACTGGTGAAATTAAGGAATTTATTCTTACAAAACAATACACAATAATGTTACATATACGGATACATTAAAGGGATTCCAACTTTTTGGCATGAGCCAAGGCGGCCATTTTGACTTTTTTCGAAACTCGCGCGCTGCTATTTTTAACCCAAGATCTCCATTATCTGTGTGTCTGTCTACGGCATCGTAGCTGGACGGATTTTGAAGCGGTTTTTATGTTTGAAAGCTGATGTGATTGACGTGGTGCTTAGCTATAATGGAGGTGAGGATCGTAGCTCCCAAACGAATGTACCGATCATGAAACATTTTTTAAACTAGATGTGATCGACATGCTTCTTAACTATTTGGGGGTGGGGGGAGGAGTGTGGGGGTTATATACAATTGATGATATTGCATGGGAGCCGAAAATCATATTCTATAAACATATCTCAAAAACGAGGCAAAGACAGGAGGGGCGCTTATCTTCAAGAATCTGCTGCCACACTCAGCGGCCGCCATGGCGCCCTTTTGAAACTTTCGAAGTTTCGACTCCTTACGAAACGGGCTGACCTTCTTTCTTTCGGAGCGATGGAAAGCCGCACATAACTTAGAAAAGTCATTGATGCCGAACCTAGGACCGAACCCGGTATCGTTGGATTCTATATTTCACTAATGAACCGTTAGGCTACCATCGCTCATATTAATTATTACTTAAAATTAATTATTAATTAAATTAAACAATTCCTAAACTATGAAACAAAATATGCAGAAACTACGAGTAACATGCAAGTGACAAAGTCCCTTCCACGGTCCCTACATCCATGTATTGCCAAAGTTATAGTCGGTACTAATTAAACTACTGTTACTGAATAACTAATTAGTCCGTTACCCTTCTGTATGTCACCGTACGATCAAGTAAACCAATTTTTCCAAGTCCTGATGTTTACGATCACCCATACATTCGACAACAGTTACTAACAGTGTGCGTCGCGTTGAAGACGTCGACATCCGTTAAACTCACGTTAATTTGCATTTAACACCAAAATTCAATTACTATTTCAATGGAGTTAGTGTCACCATCGTTTTTGAGAAAGTTAGGACCAGTGAAGCAAAGAAGAACTTATTTTTCACTCTGCGTAGAAATGCCCCGTGTTCGGATTGAGTTGAGGGCGTTTGTGACAGTTTCGAAATGTATATTTTTAACAAGCCGTTCTGTTTGTTCTTTTCCAAACCGAACGACAAACGACCCCTTTTACCCTTCAGTATAAACTGAAGCTGTATAAAGTGGCATTTCCCATGTAATTTTTAACTGTCATGTAATTTTGTCATACAATACGAACAGTGACCGAAAACATTTCAGAACGCAAATTTCGGTTGCAGTATTATATCCTTTGCTTCTCGTCGAATTATATCCGAAATGAGGATTCTAATGAAGATAGCACAATCCAAGATCAATTGTCCCGATTTAGTTGCTAAATTAAGTTTATATGATCCTCCTCCTCACGCTAGACCCAGAATTAAGTTTATATGATCCTCCTCCTCACGCTAGACCCAGAATTAAGTTTATATGATCCTCCTCCTCACGCTAGACCCAGAATTAAGTTTATAAGATCCTCCTCCTCACGCTAGACCCAGAATTAAGTTTATATGATCCTCCTCCTCACGCTAGACCCAGAATTAAGTTTATATGATCCTCCTCCTCACGCTAGACTCAGAATTAAGTTTATATGATCCTCCTCCTCACGCTAGACCCAGAATTAAGTTTATATGGTCCTCCTCCTTACGCTAGACCCAGAATGTTGCTCCACACACCATTAATTCAAACTAAATATCGTAAAAAATATTTTATATAACGATCGTCTTTGCTTTCAATCAAAGGGCTCCTAGACATATTGTCAGGGCCCCCTGGATTATTGATTATTAATTTAACATTTGATTACTACTAACACTAGCGATCCAGGGTGTTTAGTTCGATCCCCGTAATCTAGGCGACCGTCCAAGCCGAGGTTCGTACCCCCTGAGTGCCCATGTGCCAGTCGCAAAAATTTAACCTTGGCGTGCGCCTTCTGCGTCAAAAACTAGCAAGCTGTCTTCAATTAACCAGACCTTAATCAATATTTTTTTATGAACATGAGAAGAAAAAAAACTTGTGTTATTCATGTAACTTTTTAACGAGCGGCTATCTACATTTATTATTTGCCTTCCTAAGTATTTATTTGTATAATTCTCTTTTACTTTTTCAAATGTACTTTTTTACCTGTGGAGGCTTGTTAATAAAATCCCTTTAGTCATACACCGACTTTTAATAAGATATGTGCCGATTTACCATCACTCCGTGCTTCGGAGGGGTTGTTACGCCGTCGGTCCCGGTTACTTACAGTTGCTAGCAGTCGTTAAGCCACGTCAGATGTCCATGGGCTGCCTGACAAACTCTGGCACAGCATTACCTCATTGGAATAGCGACGCTATGAAGGTGGTGGAGCCCAAAATAAACCTTTTTAGATTAGTATGCTCAGTTGTTTTTTTCGATAAAAAATCCCGAAACTATGGCAATTTACAGTCACTCTACTAGAATCAAGAAATGCAAGAGTAAAATTTGAGTTTATACATGCCTCGAATGGTAAATGCTACTAATTTTGAGAAAGCATTTCGAAATTATCCCGAGAATTCATTTAAATGAGTTCCATTTAAAATTATAGACTCGATTACAAGGTGAATTAAGGAGGCTTTTCATTGTTTAGTTTACATTGGATTTAACTTTGTGTGCATTATTGCTGTTAAGTAGATAGGAGTCAAAGCAACAATTTTCTATTACTCTGCACAAGATATAAGTTCTTAAATTAATAAAAAATTAATAATAGAACAATAGACACTTGCGATGAAGACGAATCGAATGATAGATACCTCGCTTGTCAAAATCAGATCAAGTTTTTAGTTTGAACACAACCCTTCCTTTGCTTCACCGTAGTCGGGTTAAAATAATGCCTATGACACTATACATGAAGACGAATCAATTCATACTCGTACCTCGCTTGTCAAAATCTAACCAATAGGGGCGACGCTACATCCACATACCTACATACATACATATACATACATACATACATACATACATAGACTGTTAAACTCATTACACTTCACTTGCTTCGCAGGTAAAAAGCAACGATGGCCGAGCAGACAAAAATAAGTGCGATTTGCAAGCCCATTGACACCGGGTGGATCCTCAGCAATCACTTTTGATAAATTATATGCGGATTTGCGGATGCTCCGTGCTTCGCAGGGCTTGTTAAGCCGTCACCAATCAGAGCCTTTAGGCGATTTAACAAAGATGGACACCAGAGGAACTACCACATTCCGTCTCAGCTCATGATATCTTTTTCTCGAAATGTCCTTGTCTCAAAATGACTTTTCGTAAATTGTTCTTGTCTCAAAGTATATTTAGCTCCTTGCCCATGAAAGAAAGAAATCCGAAACTCCAAAATCCAACCCCATACAACCCATATCAATGCATATCAAACGTCACCAACGAAATCTGTCACATTTCATCAGCATCTGCGACCGATAAATATTCAGCAGACACGACCGGCAGCAATCCGGGATGGCCGGGACCGGGACCGGCCAGGTCCGGGTGGCCGGACGAGACCCGGACGTCCGGACAGGGCGGTCCGAATTTGATATCGTGCGGGTAGTCCAATATTATGTTAATGATAGATCGAATTTTGATTTATGGCATTTTCGAAGAGGGAGTTAGTTTGATTTTTCGGGATGTCATTTACACAACTAGTTAACAAAGTTGATAGGCAATAACCCAAACAGTGAAGGCAAAGTGGACCAAAATGGCCCAATTTGTCACGTTTATTCACTTCTATATTGCAGTGACCCACTTTTGGGAAGCTAACTAGAAAATAAAAATAAAACTGTTTTGTAAACTGTAACCGTTTGACTTATGAAAAAACGGCTTATTGTGAGTCTCTATTTATTTTATAAATTTGTAGGTTTAAAGTTGACAAAATTAATGAAAATTTACCATTCTCTCTCTCTCTCTCTCTCTCTCTCTCTTTCTCTCTCCCCCCCCCCCTCCCCCCATATCTCCAAAAAACTTACACTACTTACAGATTTACTTACTACTTATAGATTTCAGAAAAACCTAAATAAATCTTAATTTTAGTAATTTGGTAAATCTCTCAATATTGTGAGATAAGATATTCCTAGTACGGAACCCTATCCACGCGAGTTCAACACGCACATGTTCGGTATTTTGAACTGTGATTTAAGCATGTTTCAAATAATGGTTGAACTCACAAGCCTAAGAGGTTTCCAAAAGCAATCCAACTTCTCAACTCTACTTTACCTAGTCCATTAAGCCTACACACTGAAATCGGTGTTAAGAACCGGTTTAAAGCGGTTCAATCCAGAAAGTTCCACGCAAAACTGCACTAAGTGCAGGTGCGTGGTTGCAAGCAAAGTTCCTTAAACTTTGACCAGGGTTCAACTGCTCTTAAGTAAACAGAGGTTAAGTTAACTTCAGTTAGACGGGTAACTAGGAATTTAGACAGGGAACAAATTTCAAGTAGCTGTTTTACTTGAATCAATATTCAAGGACGGTATTGTTTGATACAAATCTTAGATTGATGTATGTATTGCTGACAACGGCTAGATCTATTTTTATGATTTCTAGGTGTTTGTTTTAGGGTTCCGAACCTCATAACGAATAAATAATAGTTTAAAAAAACTAAAAAACACGCTTTATATATAAAACCAAACTAAAAAAATAGAAAATAAATTTTAATAGTGTAAATAAGAAAAAAATGTTTTATTTCAAAAAAAACATGGGGTGCATGGGTCAATAGTTATAAATATTTGATTGACAGATATGAGAAGCACCCCACGTTTTTTTTTAAATAAAACATTTTTTTCTAAATTACAAATTAAAATTATTTTCTATTTTTTATTTATTTTTTCTATATAAAGCGTGTTTTTTAGTTTATTAAACTATTATTTATTTTCTACTTTTTAGTTGTTTTTTTTTATTATTATTATTTCGAATTATTGCATTGTCATCGGTCTTTGACAGGTGTGCAAAATTTGAATGAAATCTGACCGTTTAAAGTGGGTCAAAATAGCGTCCAAAGGAGTCAGTAACAAACATTCAAATATACAAACATACAAGTGAAGCTAATATAAAGCGTATAAAAAAGTAAATTTTATAGGATCGCTTCGTTGTCCGTCTGTCTGTCTATCTGTCAAGACCCCTCATTCTCTGGAACGCGTGGATGTATCAAGATGAAATTAATATCAAATACTCAGGTCTGCAATTCCTAGTAGCTGTAAAAAAAATATATTGTCAACGCAATCTAAAGATACGTCCGTTTATGTCGCATATTTTGACACTAGCAAGGAAATCAAAACCTATTGGGTACTTTCCGTTGTCCTATAATTTGGCAAGAAGCAATGTCTTATAGCATAAATGAAGGGGAAAATCCGAGAACCGCAAATTAGTAGAATCATCACCAAAATAAAAAACTAGTTTCTACGGAACCCTCGGTGCGCGAGTCCGACTCATGGCCGTTTTATTTTTATTTTCTTCCAGGACGGAAGTGAAATTAGTACGCAAATTTGAAAGTGAGGTACGCTCTTTCATCATCATCATCATCATCGTCGTCATCATCAGTCAGAAGCTGTCCACAGCTGAACATAGGTCTCCCCCTAGAACACCAAAACGTTGATCACTGTTGGCATCCAGCGGCTTCCCAACAGCTCTCACCAGGTCGTCGGTCCACCTCGTGGAGGGCCGTCCTACGCAGTACTTTCTGGTCCGTGGTTGACATTTGCGAACGTTTCCTTTATAACGGTCATCGCTTCTTCGAACCCATTGACACTTCAATTTGCTAATTCTGAGCAAGATTTTGCAAAAATTCAACGGTACACCATCCAATAAATACCATTTAAGTAAGTAAAACAATTACTCCATCAAAAAATGGAAACAATAAATAAATACTTCTTAACATGCGTAAATTAAAAAGAATACAGTATTTAACAAAAATGATTGCACCTCCATTCTACAAACTTACAAAAAACATCTATCATCGCCCGAAAATCAAAATCTGACAACTCTATTTTCAACAAACCAGAGGCGAGAATCCCAAGCTGTCTTTTTTCGTGAGTGTAAAATTGGTGAGTGAATAAGGTATGGTCTCAAAGGTGATCCATCAATGTCTCCCGTGGTCTGGTCTCCTCTCGATCAAATTGTAAGTCAGTACAGGTATTATTAATTGTATTTACTTATATTGAACGAGGTATTTACTTTGGTTTCGTCACGGTGGGTGTGATCGAAGTTAATAAATTTATTTCTTGACCTTTTCGAACATTACACAAAAAATAAGCTCTGCAGTATGCACTGTAAAAATAAGGGCGACACACAATTTTTCATAGCTAGTTGACCGAGCGAGCGCGAAGTGGAACCTATCTAGACAGAACTTGGTATACATATTAAACGTTTTTCATAGCTAGTTGACCGAGCGAGCGCGAAGCGTAACCTATCTAGACAGAAGTACTTCTCTAATTCTCTATAGTCTCCGACCCGAGCATAATATTTCAAGTAGAGAGTATTTAAAAAAAAACGTGACGGGAAAGAAGCGCTCGACTTTTTACAGCATTATTTAAAAGCTTGGTTACATAAAATATCATTGTTTTATTTCCTTGCAATCGAAGTAAAAATAATATTTCGTTTCAAAAACAAGGCATTTTATTCTCGACTTCAATATCTATTCTCGCCTACGGCACGGGCGGATAAATGTCTCGTGTAGATGTAGATGGCTTGTTTAAGCACTTGTTGCACAATCTACTATTGATAACTTTAAAAACACTCGCACACTTTACGTTAACTGAAACAAGCTGGCTCAACTACACATAAAACTAAATGTATCACGAACGAGTATGAATGACCAGCCGAAATTAATATCATTTTCCACAGAGGTACACTCGTCCGCAAAAAAAAAAACTCGGTTATTAAGTTGGTCCTACCGACTTAGAGACCAAATCTGGCCCGGGCGGTCCGCCGACCGGATTGGCGGCATGCCAAGTGCATTTGGCACATAGTGTACGCAAATTACTGTTTACATTATTCTGGATGCACGTATGAGAACATTATACTATGGGGGGTGTGAAATGGGTAACGTTCCTATTTGAATTGTAAAGGTATCTGGTTTTTGGGAGGGATAATTATATTAAAATTTGCGTAGAACTGTGCGGCAATGCAGCTCTTGTTATTCTAATCTAAAGCACAGAATAAATAATAGTACTTCTAAAGTATCATTTTTAGGTAAGAAATAGACATAAAAAAGTAGGTTATAGGACTTCATCCGGTCTATTGATATAATTATGGTCATGTCCAATGCACAATTGCATTGGACATAACCATCAGAAATTACGGGCTTGATTGTTTGTTTGGCAGGCTCAGTGACGAGTATTGGGAGAGAGAACTGTATCAAAGCAAAGGACCGATGCAGTCGATTTTGATGGTGGTAATTATGATTGTGCCAGGAAATAAAGTAACATTATGATACCATAATTTTAATAGACGGAAAACCTTAATTGCTATTTTGCAGCACCATTTTTAAAGTAACTTAGTTACTTATGTCTCATATTGTAATTCCAACTGAATAACTCAACCTACAACCCATTCAATAGCTGCTAACTGGTCAAATGCGAAAATAGCCGACAACTAACGAATTCACTTCACCGCGATCATTTGCATTGGTTTCGAACGCGCAGATTTGCGATTTTACAACTTATACACATTTGCTATGCGGCTAGCGATTTATTGGATCCGATCGAGCAGATTTGCGATTTTACAACTTACACACATTCACTGAGCTGCTGACTATTTATCGAAGCATTAATGTGGCAACTGGCAATACAAAGCAGTATGATTGATACTATAGTATGGTTTTAATGTGGCAATCTTGATTAACAGAAAATATGAAAAACCCATAGATCTACTTATAAGTGCGAGAATTAGGTACCAGCTCCTCGGACGTGGGCCGCATAAATTCGGTGCAACACACACAATTGGCCTAATTTGGGTTGAGTCATAATCGGATTGGCATTTCTATAGCACGTGTGACTCTCATTTGCGCTACAGTCTGCGTATGTGTCTCTATCTTTGTTGTTGATGCACATGAAGCACGACATGCACGTTGCTGCGTGGGTGTGATTGAGAACAAAGAGTTAAAACCTTCTCTAATGTGCCTATACACAAACTCTCTTCTTACCTTCAATATTTCACCGCTAACTCTTAACTTAACTGATTATTAAAATTATGCAAACGACCTTTATCCAATACCTATCGCGGAACTGTTATTCCTGCGGAACCCAGCTCGGATGGGCGATAACATCTTAATAGGGTTCCTTGAAGAGAAGACGGGACGCTTGGAGTGGCGCCAGCCAATTACAGATTATGTTCACTGTTTTGTTAATGGGGGAAGTGGGTTTTAGGGCGGTTTAAAGGTGTGGAGAGAAACCGACGGTTGGAAAAGAAGTTATTTCTTAATGCTGAGCTAATTGTAAGTCAATCACGATTACCCATTGTTTTCAAGTAGCTTTTAAAACGATTGATGATGATTTGAAGCAGCTGAGCAGACCAAAAATTAGAAACATAATGTCACAGAACCGGTAAGTATACCAGAGTAGCAAGATTGAATCCTGCTTTCTGCTGGTATTTTTCATTTACACAACATTACCTATATTCAAATTAAACCATAAGTACCTAGAGATAATCTAAAGTCTTAAGTACCGACTGATACAACAACTAATTAATAACGCACGTTAAAAACACACACAATTAGCCAACACGCAAAAACATAACTCAGGGGCGTGCAACATTTTATCATTGCTGTAATTTGTATTAAAAGTAATAAACACGAGTTACACAAAGTTACAAGGCCGTTTGGGCCCCGGGGGGGCACTTTTTATTGTAATTAAGGTAGGAATTTATAAATGATGTATTTTGTTTTGAAGAAATATGAATAGGCATTTTGTCATTAACTAGGTTTTTATGACTCGATAGGCATGTACAATTCTCTCAGCATCTTAGAAGAACAGAGAAGGTATACATGGTCAAAAGTGCGTGCTAAAATAGTTAACATTTTATAATAAAATTGAAGTTCCATATTTATCATAATTTATGGATGTACTAGCTGTGCCACATAGTATTTTTTTCTGGGATATAAAGATCATTATGTGTTATTCCAAAACCAAAAGGACCGATATACCAAATTTCATAAAACTTTGTTTTTGTCGATTGCTTAACTTCTGCTCAACGGATTGAATACATGGTACACAAATTTTATGGCAAAACCTAAGCTATCCGACAGTCAAAACCACATCGCAATTGGTCTAGTAGTTTTTACGTGATGCGCGAACAGTCAAACATTTAAAAAATGTTATAGGTACTCTTGTTGTTTAAAGTACCCTAGGCGCAGGAGTTTCATTAAAACTACCGACCGTCTATTTATATCATTGGTGCTACATACATTTTTAATTTGTTCTTATTTATCGTCGTATAACATTCAAAACTACATTACAAAATTTAATGATGTCACAGATCCCCATTCAGGTCTTCATATTATGCTACTCATCATCAGACCCACATATAAGCAGGTATGAAGAACGCCATCGAAACTGAACATTTAAGTGCAACATTCCATCTGAATGGGAGCTAGGTACAATGTCACAAACATACAGATAGTCCCCCAGATAGACAAAGGCTTCAAAGAAAACACCTCTTCGGCGTCGGTATTAAAAAAGCAGTGTTACTACCAACAGAATATACAAATAAAATCCAATTACAATTCTGTCAACACCGACTCATTCAAGGCCTGTCAAGATCTCGACTTCTTCCATAACATCCAACCTCTGACAACCACCCACGAGTAAAACCTTAAGACACCGAACACAATTAAATAATTCCAAAAGATTCCGTATACGCATTTCACCGGCGGCCATCTTGAATGCGCTTGCGCGCTGACAAAGGTCCTGTCAATTATGCTGACAGCGAAATAATTCAGTGCTTGAATGTGGAAGGACTAAGTAAATGCTGCAGAAAGCAATCTGATTATGTTTGTTATCTCTGATATTTTTTGTGTGGATGTCGCAGGCAGATAGCTTAATCCTGTTTACTAAACGGGACACCGTTCAACTAGCGGCCTGAATGATATTCAGCCATTCAATCAAACAGCTAGGCAAATGACTTGGATCGAAAACGTTTAACTACTTGCTTATCGTTAGGCACCGGCTTGAATGTTTTTTCAGCCATTCAACCAAATTTATAAATATTCGTATGTTTGCAAACTACTATGTTTGATAGAATTGCGCCTAAAAACTAACTAGGTTAGTTACGTTGAACATGATAACTATTTATAAACATTTGTCCGTTTGAAATCTACTATTTTTGATGGTTTTGCGGTTTTTTTGTCACATGGTTACCCTAATGTATGAATGGCCTAAGCAATCAGCCAGCCAGTTCATTAAATTTTGTATTAGACGCTATGACTGAATATCATTCAGGCAGTTAATTGAACGGCGCCGTTTAGTAAAGAGGCTAGTCTTTTAATTGAACGGCTAATTTAGCTATCTGCCTGCGATATTTATATTGTTACCTCATTGTCTCAGGATGAAGCCGTCGAAGTGAAAAAAGTTGAAAAAAGTTGACCTCTTAATGGGTTTGAGGTAAAAATATACCAGGATGAACTTGGAAATCAAACATACATTATACTAGCAGCACCCCGCGGTTACACCCGAGTAAGGGATGATAATGATGATGATGATGATGATGAAAAGTATCCTATGTGCTATTCCAGGGTATAAGCTGTCATCATTCCAAATTTCATCAAAATCCGTCCAGCCTTTATCGCGTTAAAACTCCCCAAACAAACAAACAGACAACGTTTCACTTTTATATATTGGTATGGATTCAGTAACAGAACGAACCAACTACACACTTCGCACACCAAACAGATGAGAATGTAGATCAGAGACAGTAATTGAATAGTTTACTTTACAACACTTCCAGGGTTGTTCCTATAAATTTAATGAAAATAGGTTCGGTTCATAGCTTATTTTTAGTAAATAGACTAAATAAAAGATTAATATCAGGTTTCTTATTCAATAAGTATTGATAATATTTTTCGAATTCGACTAACCTAGTATTTTTTTCCACATTTTCCATACTGGTTTAACTCTGAGCTGTGGCCTGAAATTCAATTTGAATACTGCAGCTGGACAGCTAATGCGCTTTACTCTCTTTTCACATCCACTGGAATGGCAGTGTTTCTTGTGCACGTGTAATATTTAGGTTTCAAATTAAATCTTCTTCTTCTTAAGTGTCCATGGCACAACAACCAAATAAGTATAATTTAAAAAAAGTAATTTAATGTAAAGCTTTTATGCAGTAGCCATGTAATGTCGCTCATCAAGCCCTTTCATTTGATACACATATCATAGGGGTTTCTGTGGAAATTATAAATCGCTATTTTGTGACGTCCGCCATATTAGATTTAGAATGACGTCACTTTACTCATTGTGTTTAGCTTATCAAGCCCTTTCATTTGATACCCATATTATAGGTGTTGCGGTGGAAATAATAAATTGCCATTATGTAACTTTCGCCATATTAGATTAAAAATGACGGCATTTAAGTAATCGTGCTTAATTGTCAAGAGAACCAAACGTGCGTGCCAAATTTCAGCCCGGTAGCTTCAGTCGAAGTGGGTGAAATATTGATTGCAAAATTCCATGGCATCACTGAGGTTTTCACTTTTGCAGATGGTAAAGCACAAGGGACAGATGAGCAAATGGGACATCGTTTGGATGGGGACCCCGCAGTCACATTGAGTTTGAGTGGGGTCACGATAGCCACATTTGCATATAATGTGTCTACAACGACCAACCTGGGTCCGGAGTCAGTTGATGGACTTCCAGACTGGTCACGGAAGATCACGTGCTGGGGGAAGACGTTCTTGCGTTTTGAAAGCTGGTGGTGCTGGGTGTTTCTCCTTCCAAAAAGTGATCTTCAGTGTGTCTGGATGGTCATCGGCGGCTGTTGTCATACGCAAAAATCTTTTACAGCTTTTTAACTGACACTTAAAAAAACGTATGAGGGAACATCTCGTCTTACGGACGGTGGAGCAATGCCAGCCGATGGGTAAAGCATGTTAAGGGGGTCGGTTTGAGGCAGTCAGTTATCGAGCAGCAAGTGTCGTTCAACGCGACGTCGACATGCTTGGCGTGTGCGAAGCGGTGCCAAACATGGCACGAAAATGCCATGCCGGTCATGATTAGTACGTTTGATGCTTGCTTGCTTTTCGTATTAAGTAATCCTAGCACTGCTGGTCTCTGTTGTCAGAGTTTTTCAGGTCATGCAAGCGCCTCTGCATGGCTCAACGACTGCTATTAATCAATAACAGCCGGGACCGACAGCTTAATGTGGCCTCCGATGCAGGCAACGGTGGAAATCCCCATTTAACTTAGAAAAGTAATTGGTGCGGAAGCGGTGAACGCACCCACCCGGTATCGTTAGTTTCTGTCTTCTCTAGGTTTCAACAATGTAAAAGGAACGTGTGAAACTACCCTATGGATCTGTTAGGCCCACTAGCGACATCGACATGTTCGCATCTGATGAATTCTGGTGTATATCCCACTTGCACATAAAACTCGTGCAACTTTCTTGTGCCGGTTTATTGATTTCTAAGCTGGCCATGGAAGATCATGACCAGATCATGAGTTACGGATTTGTCTATAGGAGCAACAAAGTCATTGGATGGTGCATGAACCTTCTGCCTCAGTTTGATTATTACTTCTCTAGAATCACCAGAGTAATGAAGTGGAAAGGCCCCCTTCCCCACAACATTCTCCGTCCCTTTCTCTCCACCTATTGCTCCACCATCGTCACCAGATTTTTATTAAATTTAGCTCTTGGTGGAGCTTCTCCGTATAGCAGGTGCCTGCTGTCTTTGCCTGGATTTTCCCAGCCGCAGGTAATCTCTCTCTTCAAAAAAGGAGGGACCAGAACTATCAAATCAATGTGTCATAATGACGAGCTAAAACCATCCGTAGTGTAATCCCAGATATGATATCGAAACATTGATAGTTCAAGCTTTATAGTATGAAAATAAACGGATATCACACAAGGGCGGTATTCGCTCAAATATCTGATGTTTACACAGTAAGTTATTAGCTGTGCTAACAGTCGGTAGGGATGGGGTAGACTGCGACATCGCGATCTAGCTGGCTGAACCTTTCACTACGAGATCCTATTCCCTTTTTTTAACTTTTCAGGTAGAATCCGTATTCCTAAATGGTTGAATCATCGACATGAATAGACATCATGGGTATAAGTAGGTAAGGTATAAGGTAGTGAGCAAATTTGCAAAAGTGGAGATTAGAATAACTCGCACTATCGCTTTAAAAACTTTACTCAATTTTGTTTATAGCGTGTGGGTGGGTTGTAAAATTTCAAGTTGAATTACAGAATAAATAAAAGTCCTACAGTTGAATCAAATAACCTACATCAAATGGATTTACTACAAAAGTACTTAAGTCATTTTCATGAAAATTTTATATACATTTTTAATTTTAGCTTGTTGAGTAAGAGTGCGCAAAGCGCGAGCGAAGCGTCTCCCTTTCAGCTTGGGCAGAAATGCTTTCATATATCCGTATTTCTCTCATCTACAGGTTTCTACGCATTTCTCAACCGATCTAGACGAAACTTGGTATACAGGTTAAACGAATTTGTAGAATTTTTTAGTCGTAGGGGATTTTTGAGCGGGGGTACTTCCCCCAAAAAGGGGCAAAAAGGGGGCTACGGAATATCTACGCCTTATTAGATCCAATTTCGATGGTTTTTTTTATTTTAAAAGGTAGTAACTTTAAGTTGGTGTCATAAAAATTTAGAATGAGAATGAGTGAAGATCTGGCGTGACGAGCAGAATAGCTCCTCAAAATGCAGTGAATTGCTCACTTTTACGTTTCTACCAGTGGAATCAGCCCTTTACCTACTAGGTAGGGATTGATGGAGCACCTTGGTTATTAATGTTAGTGTTACAATAAGTTAACTAGATGGCACTATGTGCACCGCTAGATTGTTTGAATGATTGTTTGTAAAAAGTTTGTACTAGCGAGGTCTACAGCTCACAGAGCCACTTGTTGATATTATGGCGCAGAATCTTGGTCTTAACCGGTGTGCGAAAATCAACAGAAGAACCAGGGCGGTCGCACTCCGCAACAAGTACAAATCAATTCGGGGACCCAATATTCGGGTCCTTTCAGTCGAGTGTCAAGCGTGCGCTCGATGAGTCGCAAGCCTTGTACTTAGCGATAGAGCACCTACTTACGTAAAGTTATTGACATACTTTATTCGTGTTTTAATTATGAGTACCAAGAAGAAAGCTAGAAAGTACTGCATAGCATTCGGCTGTTTGAATAGTGATAGAAATGACGAATTGTTCCTATAGTTTTATGTTATTTCATTTGTGTTCCATACCGAAGCTACGCATATTTAAGGTTTCTCCGCGCAGAAATAAAGTCGTTTATTAAATCGATCAACGTAATTTTATAATTGATTATAGTAGGTATTGTTGATCGGAAAATGAATTACTGCGCTGACTTAGTAAGTAGCCTACAACTAATTAGGAATTTATAAAATATATGTCTCGTATAATACCTACCTACTTTTAATACCTTTTATTGAGTAGGTAGCAATTTATTTTTCACTCATTAAAAAGCATGGAATTCAGACAGGCACCTTTATTCATCAAAGTGCAATACCTATAGGATATAATCATAATCAACCAACGACACGTAGGTAGGTATCTCACTAAACTTATCGGCGTTCTGAAAACGGGATAGGTAGGTAGTAAAAATGAGGTAGTAGGTCTATTCTGATAAGAATGTCATTGTTTGTAATAGAACTATTTTAATTTATAATAATAAGTAATAACATAATTCATTATTACTTATTTATTCTGTTACAATATCTAAGTCATAACATATCACAGAATAATTAGTAGTACAAGTACCTAGTCATATCTTAATACAACCGTACCGAGCGAAAAAGCGACACAGCGATTCTGAAACGGTTAGAGCAATGGAAGTTCTCGCGCGTTGTGATACGGTACATTCTAGCCTGCACGCGGTGGGCGAGCGCCTTCTAGGTAAATATAATCTCGCAGCAGAAAGCTCGCAGCGCCGTGCGAGTTAAATTGCACTTTATAGCGTTGTAGGGAGAGTCGCTATTTATTTAAATGACTTTACTCAGTTAGCCTTCTGTACTTGTACTATTATTTATTCTGTGGAAGAACTAAAGAACTTACCGTATAGCTCTTAGAATTAGCAAGCTGTAGTGGCAATGGGTAGGTTTTGCCACAAATGGAACAGATAACAGTTGGGAAGAGAGATTCTCGAAGGGCGACCATGGATTGAAAGACGGAGAGAAGGACGGCCCCCCAAACAAGAGGGCCTATGAGGGCCTTTCTCATAGAGCGTCACGACTACCTATTTTCAGCGCGTAAACGTCATCTATCCGTCATCATCATCATCAGCCTATACTTGTCCACTGCTTTACGTAGGTTTCTCCTAATAATGCAAGCTGAGCTCTGCCTTCAGCTCGCCTCATCCATTTTCTGCCAGCCGCTTTTCGCAGATCGTCACTCCACCTGGCAAAAGGGCGTCCTACACTACGTTTGCCTAAGCACGGTCTCCACTCGAGAACTCGTCTACTCTAACGATTGTTGTACTTCGGAAAAGTGACCAGCCCACTGCCACTTTAGCTTGCTTATCCTTAGAGCTATGTCAATTACCTCGGTCCTCTGTCGGATCCCTTCATTACGAATCTTGTCCTTAAGAGAAATACCAAGCTCTCTCCATAGCTCGCTGAGCGTCCTCAAATTTGTGGACTTAGTCAACTATCCGTAACAACTTTATCCCATCCCTACTCTCTAATTGACATTGGAGGGGTGGTAATCTTAGTGTGTAACAAGAGGTGAGGAAATGAATTTGGCTCAGTGAATAAATCAACTGGCAACATTATTCCACGTTATTAACGGGATCGCTAGATGTTTAAGTTTAAGGTTTAAGAAAGATTTATGGTTATTTTATGGTGTGCTTAGTTTAACGATAACTAAGTTAAGTTAAGTTACATAACTATAGGTTAAATGAAATAAACTTGCTAGAATGTTACAGTGTTTTTGTGTTCAGCGGTTCATCTAATGAGCATTGCAATTCAATAAAGCAATGCCCTTTAACTTGCTTCTGGTGTATGTACGTCGAATGTGTGAATGGCGACAAAAAAAACTGCTGAACTGGTTTGGATGAAATGTACCAACACAAAACCACGCTGGATCGCAGGAATCGCAGAAATCTCGAAAAAAAAAGTAGAACCTTTTAAGTCGATTTTGTCAGCCCAATATATCTTCTTTTTTATTTTTTTTAGGTTTTGTTATGCTGTTGGCCTCTACCGGCTTCTACAGCGTCAGAGAGAGAGAGGGGGGGGGGGGGTCCGATAGAGCTCCGCCGCAATGCGTGGCGCAGAAGGCGCATGCCAATGTTAAACTTTAACTTTTGGCGACTAGCTCAAGGGCGTAGACGTCAATTAACGCTAAGACAACGACTAACATTTTAGTCTAGGCCTAGGGACGCAACGAGTAAGATTTCGGACTCCTGACGTGGATGAATCAGATCTCAAAATATGTTTAGAATCCACTTAGCCGCATCACATCGCATCGGGTTGGTTATAGTAAGAACAGTCGACCACACGCGATCACCGCTGCATGGTGTATGGTCATCGCAGACTTGGGGTGACCACGACTCAGCGTAATTCAAAATATTTGGTAGCAATGCTCGTGGTGCCTTTTTAGACATATTAACTGCATTACAATTCAACTAATAGACAAAATGTACATAGAACTCTTATAAATTATATATAACAATAGCACAGCATCAATAAAAAACTAAAAACTACATACACGCTTCCGGCCCCCATTTCAAAATTGAGAAAGGAGTAAAACAGCCCAAAATCCGCTTTCTCCAATATTATTCACCAGTACCTTGGAGGAGATATTTAAGACTAGCCGACCCCAGTGCAACAAGGGGTGTCAACGTCGGCGATACAAAACTAACAAATCGGCGCTTTGCGGATGACATCGTCCTTTTTGCTCTAGCTGCATCCGAACTGCAACAAATGCTACAAGATTTGAGCACAGCAAGCCTTAGGTTAGACTTATGATGAATCGGTCAATGACTCAGATCATGACAAACAGCACAAAAAGTAGGGTCGATGTACTCGGGCATATACTACACTACGTCAATGAGTATCATATATCTACTTGGGCCAGCTAGTCTCCTTCGAAATTCGGCAAGGCAACGTGTTCGGTCGCCGCATTGAGTATGCCTGGAGGAGCTACTGATCCATGAAGACGCTGATGAAGGGGGACCTTAAAATTCATCTGTCACTAAAGCGAACCCTCATTGCCATGTGTGTTCTGCCCGTCCTAACCTACGGTGCATAAACTTGGTCATTGACCGAGGCACAAAAGTCCAAGTCCAAATTCAAGGTTTGCCAGGAGCGGACCACTCCGTTCTAAAGACTGGCATTGCAGATGCAGGACTCAAAACTGCAAAAAATGGGATTGGGCAGGGCATGTAGCCCGTATGCACCCAGAAAGATGAGCAAAAGATGTCACACAATGGAATCCCAAAGACTGTCGCCGACATCGTGGCCAGCCGGGCGACCCCGTAAAGAGTGGCGTGACGACATAACCCAATTTTCTGGATCTAGCTCTGGATACATATGCGTGGAAGACAATGGGGGAGACCCCAGCAGTGGGACAAAATAGGTTAGAAAAAAAAGTATAGTTGCTTTCTTAATTTCTGTGTTGCTGTGTACATGTACTAAATATTGGAATACCTAAACAGTTTCATAACTTACCGAATCTTGTATGATAATTATTATATTTTCATTTTGTTCCTCCGTGTGGTCTCTTTTATATAATACGAAAATTGGTTCAATAGATTTTAAATAAATCCATTAAAAATCGTTTATATAATACGAAAATTGGTTCAATAGATTTTAAATAAATCCATTAAAAATCGTTTTTTTGTTGTTCTATTAGAATATATAGAAGTAAAAAAAAAACGTGTTTTCTACACTAATATTTTAGAGTGAAATAATTTGAGTTTTTGTATGTTTGTTTGTAATGGATAAACTCAAAAAATACTGAACCTATTTAAAAATTATTTCTCCAACATAAAGCTACATTATCAGCGAGTAACATGGCCAGCATTTTATTTATCAAAATATTTGAGTTCCCTTCGAAAATTGTAACAATGTAACCCAATGTACAATGTACCAAAAATTTTGCAAAAATGATTTATTTTTTCTTTATTGTAATGGCTTCTGCAGAGGCACTGGGGAGATTTGAGAACTCTCAAATCTGTGCATACATACATACAAGTGTAATAAAATTCTTCCTTCCGGTATAAAATACTTGTTTTTGCCACTGGCCACTCATATTCTACTTTACATTTTGTAGTAAATAACTTCATCAGATATAAATATACATATATATCCACTGGTCACTTAAAAGTCTACTTTACAGTAACTGTAAAACAACAACAACAACAGTCAACTGTTAACTGCGTCCCGATGCTCAACAAGAATTGAACAAGTTCCCTCCACACAATCTATTCCCTCCAAGAAAAATTTGCGCCAGCTTCATGAGACTAAGTTGCCGGTAGAATCATGGCACGGGGAACGATTCCAAGGTGGTGCCACCTTAGTGTGACAAGGAAGTATTAGTCAAAATAAATTCTAAATTTACTGCAAAAACCCTTCACTTTAAACATAAAAATAGGAAATCATGATACAAGATACAAACATTGCAAGTTAATAAAAGCTTTTAAAAATGCCGCGGTGTAAGCGCTACCCATGCGAAGCCGGGTCCAGTCACTAGTATTAATTTAAAGCGATAATAATGTCCTGGATATGTTCAAACATTGCCACTCCACCCCCATGACATTTTACGACCAAAATTACGTCCGCATCCGTCCATTTAGTATGATTTCAATATTTTTATGTGTTTACATTAAAACAATTTTAAACATGTCCAATGAATTCTCGTTAAATGCAGTTTTAACTGCCTCAAACCGGTTATGACTGAAGAGTGATGGTTTGCTGCGGTGGGTGTTTACTTCGAAGTTACTGGCTTTTAAGCGTGGCTCTGCTTGCGCAGTGGTCTTCTCCTGTTTTACTTTAGTCGTGACTACCTACTAGGACTCATTAATGAGTCCCAACGTCATGGTTTGTGACATTAAAAACGTGTTAGGCAGTATGATTGTCAGATCTAGGTACTTTCTAGGGTAATTATTACTCTCTCTCGGTCTTTCAGACTCGCTCTTTTATCAAAAGGTCGCAGGTTCGAATCCCGCAAGGTGCAAGAATTTGTATGAAGAGCAGAAATGTTTGTTTCCGAGTCAAGGATGTAATATTTGTTCGTATCTATGTATATCCGTATCCTAGTACCCATAGTACAGGCTATCCTAGTTTGGGGTTAGGTAATTGGTGTGATTTGTCCAGAATATATTTATATACTAGCTAGGCCCCGCGGTGAGGGATGATGATGATGATGATAATTATGATGATGATGAAAAGTATCCTATGTGTTATTCCAGAGTATAAGCTATCTCCATTCCAAATTTCATCAAAATCCGTTTAGCCGTTAGAGAGTGAAGTATGATGATGATGATATGTATCCTATGTGTTATTCCAGGGTATAAGCTATCTCCAATCCAAATTTCATCAAAATTCATTCAGCCGTTAGAGTGTGAAGGTTGATAATGATGATAAGTATTCTGTGTTATTCCATGGTATAAGATATCACTATTCCAAATTTCATCAAAATCCGTCAAGCCTTTATCGCGTGAAAGCTCCCCAAACAAGCAGACAACGTTTCACTTTTATACTGTGGATTTATTTATTTTAACAAACCGTGCAGGTCTTTCGCCAAATGGTAAAGGCCAAGCCTGTTCCAGTAGAATGGCAAAATAGAATCACACTGGTCCAAATGACCAGATTATATCATCAACATGACACTCAAGAATACTATAACAACAAAATACTGTGTCACAATGATTCTAAAAGCATTTTAGTAGACGCTTTTACAACTTAGTTCTTTTCAGAAATAACTATTCTTCATTAACTCTAACAATACGAAGCCTCACTAATTGAAACATTACGTACATTATGATACAGTATGGTATATTGTTGTTGTACCAATCGGTTGGAGTGGAGTAAACCAAGCGTGTACGTTATTACGAACTGACACGAGGGAGGCGCTTTGTCTAAGTATAGTTCACAATGTCACACTTATATTTATGGTGTCAGTTTTTATATGTTTATTTGGGTAAAATAAATCCGAAAGTTACTGGATCTATTTCCAAAACATGTTTAGCAATTAGTAAAAAATACATTATTGATAATATGAGGTATAAAAAATATATTGCAACAAAAATTACACAACTTAAAGGAAAGCACTAAAATGTAATTGCTAAGTGGTGGATAATTATGTATTATGTATTACCAATACAGGATAGGTACATTTATCAACTTTCTTCCTACAGCACAAAGTGCAGTCAAGATAAAAATTCCTCTTTTTTGAGTTTAATTAGGTATTTATATTGTAAAATTGTGCTTACTATTTGTTTATGCTCGTTCTGCAATGGTGGTTTAATAACGCTTTCTTTCTTGCTTCTGTTTCTTCTCTTTGTTTTGATTAGATAAGCATGTAGTGAATGTACATTAAGCTGTCAAGTATCGCGGAATACCGTATACTATTTTAAGCCTTACTCGTCAGCTAGTCACTAGATTAAATAGAAAGGTATATTCATGTGTAAAAGTTAATAATATCGTATTATTTCTATTGTATTTTAATTGTCAGATCACGTGTTTTGGTTATGATGATCACGTGACGTGTGTTCTGTAGCTGTACCTTTGTTGTTATTGTTACGTGTCATGACATGCCATACAGACCACAGAGGAACTAGCTAGCTGTCATTTCACCCGTCAATGAGACTGTCGAAGGCTAAGTTCGGATTGGCATGATGGCGTTTCGGGCGGTTTGGAAATGGCCGTTATGGTTTAGTGTATTTTCAACACTTTTGCAAATATTTGCCACTAACGATCCTACCCAAGCCGAATGACGGATGACTTTCTTGAAGTTTCCTCTATAAAGTGGCATTTCTGATGTAATTTTTTTTACTGTAAATTTTATTGTTTTATTTCTAAGTATGTTAGTTTAATTATTATTTTTTGTGTTTGTATTATTGTGCCACTCTGCGTTCGTGATGTCAAGAATGGGTTCCGACATAAAATCAGTGCCAAGGCCTTGGCCTTTGCGTTTGCTGAGTCGGGACTTGTTTGTGACAACACACAGCATTAATTTTTGTTTGTTTGTCTAATTTGAAAAAAACATTTTTTCTTGTTTATGTTTAATGTTGTGTGTTGTCAGAAATAAATGTATTTTCTTTCTTTCTTTCTATTATATTAAATTATGTATTGTTTAGGGTTACCTACGCAAACGTAGTCGCGACGGAGTGACAGTGATGAACAAATACAAAAAGGAAACAAACAAAGTTTGTGAAATATCTCCTACCCTTTTTCCACTCCTCTCGGTTGAAAGGGAGACCTTTGCCACCATGGCTGAATAATAATAATAAACATAAGAAATCTTTCGCTCGATTTTATAGGAAAGTGGATATTATTACGATGAAGCAATTATGATAATTTAAAAAATATTACTTATTTTCCTAATATCGCGATTCAAATTTTATCAAGAAACAATGTCTTAGAAGGAAATTCTTCTGGGGACGAGATACATACTTTTTCCACATTTCGACAACTCAAGACTAGCGTTCGAGATTACCACTGAACTTGTCGCATTGTGACATGTGTGTCATGTGTCACACATGTCACAAATGAAAACTAGAGTTAATAAATACGCACCCACATCTCTGGGCTTATTAGCGCTGGCGACAGATTTATGGTAATACAAGAGTTATTGCCTCGGGAATAGGGTTCTGTAGGTTATTTAATTAGATAACTTATTATACGAGTGAGCTGAGAGAAAATAGCGAGACGGGCAGCTTGAATTATGCGGTGGCGATTATAGATGTAATCAAAACTGGGCAGATTAGGTACCAGCTCCTCGGGTGTGGATCTCATAAATTAGGTGCAAAGCACACAATTGAGCTTCCTTGGCACAATTACAATCGGAGAGGCGTTTGTGAAACACGTGTTAGCAATGACTCTAATTCGCGCCACAGTCTGCGTGAGTTTCTCTATCTTTGTTGTTGATGCAGATGAAGCACGACGCGCGACGGTGGGAATGCAGATCAGTGTGGGTGTGTGTGTGCCTGTAGTTTTATCTTGACTTTTTGTTTACGTGATATTAAAGCGTGCCGTATCTTCCCCCTTTAACTAGATATATGTTGGCGATGGATGTCTTTGAAAACTAATATATTCATTTTAAAAACAGAACTTGACAATTATAATTTTGAAACTATTCTAGAGCTCTATATTTTTAACTACGGTTTTTTGACTACGAAAAAAGAAAGGCTTATAGTTTTAGCAGCGTATTTATGTTCGTCTGTTCCCTCACAGCGGCTAAACTACTAAACCGGCTAAACTTAAAAGGTATCGTTGAATTCTGTTTGATTGTCCGCGAAGTATTGGCAAGTACAAATTAAAAAAAAAACATAACTGCCGACCCCCATTATAGCTAAGAAGTATATCGATAACATCGGCATTGAAACACAAACACACCCTAAATTTATGCCACTCTTTCGTCGAGGGTTAAAATCAATAATTGGTGTCCAAGTACATGGTACGTGCTCCGTAAAGTTATGGACTAAAAAAAACAAAATCATCGGATTCCATCATGATGGATTTAAACTCAGGAGCTTTAAAACAAGAAGGTTAAAACGGAGTCTCTAGCAAATGTTGGCTGTGTATGTGCGTTAGTGGATAATTTGTGCTGTTTTGTGGTTAATACACAATTTCATCCGAAAGAGAACTTTTCCGTAGGAACTTGACAGAATTAACAAGGTCGAGATCTTGCTGCGATGTGGCTGATCGGCATAACATGGTATATGTGTGTGCCTGACGCTTGTGTGTACGAGCGAATCAGCATATTTTGGGTGATTCACTTTCGATTTGGCGATGTAGACTCCGCCTTATTTTGAACTTTCTTGTTTTTTTTTCTATTTTTCTTTGCCAAAAATTCAAAAACATATATCTCAATCATGTAGTAGCAACAAAGTATGATAATGAACTCTCACGAGAACTCTCTGTTAAGTTCTCGAATGGAGACCATGTTTAGGCAAACGTAGTGTAGGACGCCCTGTGTCCAGGTGGAGTGACGACCTGGGAAAAGCGGCTGGAAGTAAATGCAAGAGGAGAGCTGAAGACCGAGCTCAGTGGCGTTCATTAGGAGAGGCCTACGTCCAGCAGATATAGGCTGATGATGATGACGATAAAGAACTCGTCTCGTTTTGTCTCTTACACATTTTAGTTTGTTACCATAGAACAGAATAAATAATAGTTGCCCTATAGATAGAATATAAATGGACCTTGATTTTTACAATATTCTGTATTTATAAATATCTCTTGTACGTATTTCTCTAGGGTGGAGCAGTCGGCCAATTTTGAAAATATGCGGCGGAGCGCTTTTGCGCCCGCCCCACCGTCCCACCGGTGACGCTGTAGAGGTCAGTTATAGACCAACAGCACATATCCTTTCTAAAAAAAAAAAAAAAAAACAATTTTGAAAAGCTTTTATTTAATTTGCTTTGAGTGTTGTGCGGGTCAAATCTTGCAAGTTGAATTAGAACCACTTCCTCTTATCCTACGGAGTAGAATTTTTGCATGTAGGTCCAGTTCTGATGACAATGCATTTTTATGGTAAGCATGACCTGAATCGACATCCAGGATTTAGCTCCAGATAGGAATCTTCAACGGTCATCAGCACAGACACGAAATTTTGTGTACGCAGTTCATTATGTTAGCTGGTTTGAAGTTTTACCATGACATGGTTGCTGCACTCAGGGTTGGTTCCTGACTAGGGAACTCCTCAACGGTCAACAGCACAGACACGAAATGTTGTATACACATTTAATTGTGATAGCCCCTTCTAAGTTTCACCATGACATGGCTACTGCATAAAAAATATTTTTGTAATGTTTTTTAATTGATTTATTAGTACTCACACTGACATATTTTATACGAAATAAAACACACTATTGTACAACTTGTTATACCTAAAGTTTAATTATTAGATATTATTATATTCTTTATTTATTCATTCTTTAGCACACAAATAATATGTACAAGGAGGATTTAATGCTAAGAAGCATTTTCTACCAGTCAACCTGGACGTGCAAGAAAAAGGGTAGCGGTGTCGTAAAAAATTAACGTAAAGTGAAATAGGATTTCTATTAATAAAAGTGCCCATAAATAAAAGTGAAACGTTGTCTGTTTGTTTGTTTGGGGAGCTTTTACGCGATAGAGGCTGGACGGAATTTAATGAAATTTGGAATGGAGATAGCTTATACCCTAGAATAAAATATAGGATACATTTTATCCCGGAAAATTGTAAGTTTCCACGGGAAAACTGTATAATGTTGATTACTCGCTGTAAGGAACGGTTGCCATGGAAACGAAATAACAAGTCCGTCAAAAAACTTCAAGAGCATTGGTACTATACCTACTTTTGCATTGGTATTTAATATCCTAGAAAAACATAGGATGCTTGTTTTCGCGATAAACAGTTGTCCGCGCGGATGAAGTCGCGTGCGGGAAAGCTAGTCTACACTAATATTATAAAGAGGAAAGATTTGATTGTTTATAAACTCAAAAAATACAGACCCGATTTTAAAAATTCTTTCACATAAAGAAAGCTAAATTATCATCGAGTAACACTAGCAGAGTTTTATTTTTCAAAAAATTAGAGTTCCCTTCGAAAATTGCAATAATGTAACCCGAGATATTAAATTTTGCAAAAAAACTTGATTATTTTGTATCACAAACCAAAGAGTATTTAAATACTACGTAAGATCACAAACTAAGAAGGAGATACGGGTCTTTGTATATGGAACGTTGCCATGGAAACGAAATCACAGTACATCTAATACAATTTTTTAAAGTTATTAACTGAAGCTTTGGTCGATGAACTGAATGAAGTACCTGACTTGTGACAAAACACTATTCCATGAAAGGTCGATTAACATAATTTAGTGCCGGTTAGTGTAAATATTTGTGTGCTCGTTAACCGCGGACCCGATGGAAAAACTGCGGGAAAACTGCGGTAAATGGAGGCCTGTTTAACAATAGTAATTGTAACGGACGGCTGTGTGATTAATCGCATGTTTTGTTAAAATATATCGCGGTTGTCATTTGTGTGCATTGTTAGTGTTATGGCGACTTTTGATATTCTAAAGCCAAGGCTAATTTTAGGTTTAATCAATCAATATTATAAATATTATATCAGATCAATAGATTAAGTAGGTAAGTAAACAAATTATACTTTCGAGTTCGATTAGGATATTTCATTTCATGTGCCGATGGACAGTTGAATCTCGCACAAGAAAAAGACTTGATTATTTCTGACTCTACCGGGGTTTCGGAAATACGCCCATTCGAGATATTATTAGAATGCAGTTTTTTATTATATATTTTTTGTTTATATCATACCATATCTTACCACCATACATAAATACATAGTATTACATGTAGTAATATGATATTCCATATTACAGAAAAATAATATAATACAAACATTGTTTATTATAAAATGGATATTGCAAATAGTGCTAATGAAGCTCATAGAGTGCTAATATTGGTTTCTGTGGTGTTCAATTACCTCAGTGAAACATTTCAAACAGTTGCGTGTCTAAATTATCAATACCCGAGGCACGTTGATACAATGATGAGAAGTCTGACACGCCCAGTACATCTTCTGCGATCGCTTATCACTAGGCCCCACTTGTTTAGAACAAATCGCTCGCTCGAGGCGAAACAACGAAAGCGCGAGACCGTGCCAAAACCCTTGTTTAACAATTTACTTGACTTGTAAGTTTCGTGAAACAGGACCTCGGTAAAATTTAGAAACTAGGCCGATTAGTTGCGTAACCACCATCGAGATGTAAAATGTTTATGGGGTATTCAATCTGTTTATATTGCAGGGATTTTGTAATTCCTCTGACGTTTTTCGCAGTAAATTTTGTTTTGAAGCTAGGAGATTTGTTAATTGACTGATTGTGTTTAGTTAAGGCAAGAGATGATGGTAGTATGAAAGAAGAAAAAAATATTATTATTATTAAACCGAATTCAAATACCTAGTATAAAACTTAACAGAAATAATTCAATTTTTATTTAGGTCTGTGCGAAGCTCAACTTCTAAAGTAAGTAGGCAGATATTTACACGGCTAAGATCTAAAAAAAACGTGCCGTTTCTCCAAATCTCTCTAGGAAGTTTCAGTGAAGCGTCCACCACTGAATTACAAAAAGTGACTTTGACTCAACTTATTGAATATTAATTATTGAAAAAAAAAACATACCACTTGTAATATTATCAATTTTATCTGCACTCATATCGTAAAATCCGGTTTATGAACTCAAAAATGGTGGCAAAACGACATAGTTTAGTAAAAATCTCCAACTAAAAATTCCCGCACACGTGAGTTCTTTTTATAGTAAGTCTTTTACAACACAAGCAGTCCGGCTTTGGAATTCTTTACCAGTCTCTATTAGGAAAGCTACATCATTGCACATTTTTAAAGACCGTGTCAAGAATCTGTACTTGTCAAGTTGTTTATCTGTTGAATGTAATATAATATTTATTATTATTTTATGTTAACAGTAGGTGTATAACTAAGTGTATTATTATTATTTTGTATGTATTATTATATGGTAATAAATATTTATGTAATTTGTATTATTCATTTTATATGTAGGCATATTTTTATAATTCTGCACACTACTCGTACCATCCTTTTTGCCTATGTGTCTCTATTCAGCCTACGGTTGCCTGGAAGAGATCGCTGCTTAGTGATAAGGCCGCCAATTGTTCTATGTTAAAACTTGATTATTGTATCATCAATTTCATTTCTTGTGCAATAAAGAGTTATCTATCTATCTATCTATCTATCTATAGTTTACGCACGGCACGTCTCTAATAAAGAACTGTTTTTGAACCAAAAAACGCTATATATTTTTTCCCCCATAATAATACATAATAATAATATATTCGGGACATTTCCACACCAATTATCTAGCCCCAAACTAGGATACCCTGTGCTATGGGCACTAGATAACGGATAAACATACATAGATAGGAATATTACATCCATGACTCGGAAACAAACATTTCTGCTCATCACACAAATGATTGCACCTTGCAGGATTCGAACCCGCGACCGTACGATATAATAAAATAATAATAATAGTAATAATAGTTCAGTTATGGGCCCGACCAACGAGGGTTTTGGTCATTTATTATCTATGGCAATAAATATGGTGCGATAGACTACTGGATTTTTTCGCCATGCGTAATAAAAATTATTAATTTATTATTTACTTTGTTGGACATGAGTCTTATTCTGAGAAATAATGTCTGACAGCAGTGATATTGAGGAGAATTTGTCTCCACCTGACATCATAGAAACAGCAATGAAAATGTCGAACGATCTTTTACCAGTAAAATCAAGAAAATAATACGACAAATGTTTTTTTTATTAAAAGTAGGTAGGTACCTTCCTTGCATGAATGTAGATAAAGTAGTGTATGAAATGCACCACTGTATGATGCCAAAAACAATAAATACAAGAAAAACCCTATATATATAAACTGCATTCCAGAGACACTGACCTATCAGCTAAGTCCAAATAATTCCAAAAAGCCATTAATTAGAGATTTCTAGAAGTATCGACAACTTTATAGAACTTCATTCAATAAATCAATTCAGCTGAATTTCAATTGAATACTGATCAATCTTGCTTTGAGCACTCGTGAATCATTATAAGTTTCATAATTAATGTAGAGCACTGGTTTATAAGGATAAATAGTAAAAGTTTAATTATACTAGCTCTGTGCCCGCGGCTTGCCGGCATGGTCATTTCTCTGGGTTAAAAGTTACCTTTGCCTATATGTTAATTCCAGGATCAAAAGTACCTAATGTACAAAATACAAAATTTCGCTCAGCCGTCAAATAGTTTTTTATCGATTGCTCGGCTTCTACGCATCGGATTGAGATACCAAGTACATCAGTTTTTAAGTTAAAACCTAAGCTATCCAACGATGAACCGCATCGTTACCGGTCCAATAGTTTTTAAGTGATGCGCGGACAAATAGACGGACACGATTTAAAAAAAAAAAAATGTTCTTGTTCAGTAGCTTATTTTAAGTACCCTAGACCAATTTTATTTTCTTTTTTTATTTTCATTGTACAGAACTTTGGTACTTACTGATTTAAAAATGCTTTCGTATGTTTGGCTGTTCTCCTCTACAGGTCGCTTTTCTCGACCGATCTGAACAAAACTTGTTATACAGGTTTAGATTAATAGATTGTTTAATTCGTCGGGGATATTAATTGATTGGGGGGCTACTGAATATCTTCGCCTTATTAGATCCGATTTCGAAGGGTTTTTTTTTATTTGAAAGGTAGTAACTTAAAAATCTCAAACAGATCTCCAAGTCAATGCGACACGATTTGCGTTCGTATAATACTACTTGTATTAAGAACGCAATAGAGCGGAACAAGGGCTCCAAAGTGTTCGCAAGAGATCTGTCTATTGGGCAAAGCCTGTTGACGAAGCTGAAAACCGACAGTGGCAGCATCGTTTCGTCGAAGCCAGAGATTTTGAGTGAGCTCGAGAAGTTCTATGTTCTAACAGTTTCGGAGAAATAACGTGTCCCTGTCTCACCCCTTTTTGCAGCTGGATAGAATTCGAGCTCTGATCCTGAAGACGAACTGTCATGGTGGTCTTGCTGTACAAACACTTCAACACTTCAATGTACCGGTAATCAATCTGGCACCGCTGTAATGACTGTAGCACTGCCCAGGTCTCGACTGAATCAAACGCTTTCTCGTAGTCCACAAACGCTAAACATAGTGGCCGATTATACTCTTCGGTCTTCTGTATTATCTACCGGAGCGTATGGATGTGGTCTACGGTGCTAAAGCCTTTCCGGAATCCAGCTTGTTCGGTAGGCTGAAAGTCGTCAAACCTACGAGCGAGACGGTTTGTAACGACTCTCGAAAACAGCTTATAGACGTGGCTCAGCAGCGAAATGGGCCTATAATTCTTCAAAAGGGTTTTATCACCTTTCTTATAAAACAAAACCACTACGCTCCTGTGCCACGCCTCTGGCGTAGTACCCTCGAGGATGACGGAGTTAAACAGCTTTTGAAGGACTTACGAATAGTACTGTTAGAACTTTTGAAGACGGAATAACGACAGAGCTACTGAAAGCGGGTGGAACACCGGTACTTAAAGGACTTTAAGTACCGGTGTTCCACCCGCTTTCAGTAGCTCTGTCGTTATTCCGTCCTCCCCTGGTGCCTTGTTGCTCTTAAGCTGTTTGAGAGCCATTCTGATCTCGTAAAGGCTGACGTCCGGGATATCTTCGGTATAATGTCGGCTCAAACGGGCTCTTGCATCGCTAGTCCTGCTAGGAGGACTACGCGATGAGGTGTATAATTGCAACCTCTGCCTACCTAACCTCTGCACTGGAAGATATATTCAAGCTTCTGAACTGGAACGAATTTGGTGTTAACATCAATGGCGAATACATCACTCACCTTCGATTTGCTGATGATATAGTCATCATGGCTGAAACCCTGGAAGACCTAAGCACAATGCTCAGTGACCTCAATATTGTTTCCCAACTGGTGGGTCTTAAAATGAATATGGGCAAGACGAACATCATGTCAAATGCCCATGTCGTACCCATGCCGGTTTATGGAGGGAACGATATTATCAAAGCTGTTGATCACTATGTCTACTTGGGTCAGACGATTCAACTGGGTAGATCCAACTTCGACAAAGAGGTCAACCGACGAATCCAATTCGGATGGGCAGCGTTCGGGAAATTACGCCATATCTTCTCGTCGCAGATACCGCAGAGCCTCAAGAAGAAAAGTCTAGAATCAGTGCGTTTTGCCAGTACATACGGCACTGAGACGTGGTCGCTAACTATTTGTCTCATACACAAGCTCAGAGTTGCGCAGCGTACAATGGAGAGAGCTATGCTCGGTGTTTCACTACGTGATAGAATCAGAAATGAGGAAATCCGTAGAAGAACGAAGGTTACCGACATAGTTCTCAGAGTCTCTATATTATACAGTACCTAATAACAAAGTTTCATTAAAATAGCTCTCAGAGTTTTCAAGTTGAAGTGGCAATGGGCAGGCCATATAGTTCGCAGAACCGACAACCGCTGGGGAATAAAGGTTCTCGAATGGCGACCACGAACAAGCAAGCGAAGTGTGGGGAGACACGATGGACCGACGACATTGTAGCCATCTCAGGAAGTCGGTGGATGGAGGTGGCACAAAATCGCTCGTTATGGCGCTCTTTGGGGGAGGCCTATGTTCAGCAGTGGACTTCTAAAGGCTGACATGATGATGATGAACTTAAAAATAGTCTCATACAATTTGGTGAAGATCTGATGAGGATCTTCGGCGTGATGAGCAGAATAGCTCCTCAAAATGTAGTAAATTGCGCGCTTTTAGATTTCTACCAGTAGTATCAGCCCTTTACCTACTAGGTAGGGATTGATAGAGCACCTTGGTAATAATGTTAGTTTAATAATAAGGTTACTAGATGGCGCTACTATGCACCGCTAGATTGTAGCAAAAAAGTTTGTGATCGCGTGGTCTACTGTTCGCAGAACTACTAGTTATAAATATAGATAGATCATTGTCAAATTTATATTTGAGGAATAGTTATGAGCAGGCTTGGTGTGGCGGTCACACAAGTCTAAGAACCGATAGCCGATGGGGTAGGCGAGACCATGAGTGGACACAACTTATAATAATGACGCTCTCCGGCCAGATATCATGACTCGTCCAATTCAATCAGCCTCCATTGCTCTCTGGCAGACCCCAAAGCTAAAAATACCCCGTTTTCGATGCGGTGAGTGATCATGTTTGAGCACCGCACCGTAGGTTAGCATGGGCAGAATGAACTAAATTCGTCTACGCTTCAGGGAGATTGGATAAAATATATATCATTTAAAAGTTAAATGGTGCCGTTAAAGCCATTTCGTTATTTATGGAACTCTAACGAAACAAGAGATGCTAACACCAAAGTCTTCAACTAACGGAGGTTACAGATGAGTGAGACCATAGACACCTCGTAATTCACGTAGAGTCAAGGAGTATTTATGCCTTCTAACCTTTGTACAATCTCAAAGACCCTCCCTGGAACTTATTCTGATTTACCGTGCCGTGGTACGAAATATCTTAATTATCGTTCAGTAGGATACGAAGTATCTTCGTTATGATTAACTGTGGTAAGGTTGTAATTCAATAGGGTACGGAGTATTTTGATTATAATTCACTGAAGTACGAATTATCTTGATTATGTAGCAATGGGCTACGAAGTATTTTGCTTATAATTCACTAAGACAAGAAGTACCTTGATTGTAATACTCAGATGAAAGTAACTTACGAAGAACTTTATTAATTCACTGGGGTACGATACGAAGTATTTTGTATACCTGAAACAAAAAATACATTTATTAGAGTGGAACAAACTTATTTTTTTAATACTTAATGCACAAATACTATGTAAACAGGAGAACTTAATGCTATGACAGCAATGTCTGCCAGTCATGCTGACTTATTCGCTATACAAAACTGAAAAAGTTGGATGAAACGTTTCATACTTCGTCAAAGCTTGCCCTCAGACTACTTGTATTTTAAGCATATATGTAAAATTTAAATACTTAATTGGCCGTTTAATTAAAATGATGATTCACCCGTTAATTGTCGCTATATCTAGATATCCTAGGGCTCAAAACGCACCAAACCAAATGTAGAAAGTTACCACGAGCACAGAATAAATAATAGTACAAGTACAGAAGGATAACTGAGTAAAGTCATTTAAATACATAGCAACTCTCGCTGCAACGCAATAAAGTGCAATTTAACTCTCACAGCGCTGCGATCTTTTAATTATATTTACCTAGAAGGCGCTCACCCATTGCGTGCAGGCTAGAATGTACCGTATCACAACGCGCGAGAGCTTCCATTGCTCTAATCGTTTCAGAATCGCTCTGTCACTTTTTACGCTCGGTAGGGTTGTATCAAGATATGACTAGGAACTTGTACTAGTAATTATTCTGTGATATATCACAGAATAATATGACTTAGAAATTGTAACCGAATAAACAATTATGTAAAAATGTATTAATTTATTACTTATTGTTATAAATGTTGATAGTTCTATGATCTACATATAATAACATTCTTATCAGAATAGACATACTACCTCATTAATTGATTATATCATAATAGGTTACACTTTGATGAATAAAAGGTGCCTTTCTGACTTCGAAACTTAATAATGAATGAAAAAGAAATGGCTACCTACGTAATAAAATGTCGGTATGTAGGTATTTTAAGAGATTTGTCATATCGAATGCTATGCAGTACATTCTAGGTTTCTCCTTGGTATTCATAATTAAGAAATGAATAAAATTTGACAAAAACTTTACGTAAGTATACGTAAGTAGGTTCTTTATCGTTAAGCACACGGCGCGCGACTCATCGAGCGCACGCTTGACACTACTGAATGAACCCCAATATTACGGCCCCGAAGTTTAGGTATAATATTTGTACTTGTTGCGGAGTGCGACCGCCCTGCCACGAGCCAACCTCCTGTTAGCGAAATTGCGAAAACCTAGTAGGGTTTAACCCCTTGCAAGCAGATGTTAGTTTATGAGCATAATTATTATAACCATAGAGTGACTAAATCCAGATGTGTCACTTGACACCTTATTTGTACATAATACAGAATCATTTTTATCCGAATTAAAAAAAGGAATTCCTACTTAATCCCCAGGTGATCATCTAACAATTTCATAAAATTATCAGTATTTTAGTTAGTAAATATAATTAAATCAGATCTATATGGTTGTAATAACTATAGTTTAAAAATAATGGTAGTAGTAGGTAGGTTACAGAAGATTTAAAAAATTGAGAGGTAGTGTTTACTGGTTGATAGATTAATAGGTATTCATAACATGACATAAGTTATAAACTAAAACACGATTACGGTCGGGTAAAAAATTGTTTTAGAAACACTTGAGATGAAGACGGATCGCTTGTAAACATCGGACCAAGTTTTTAGTTTGAACACATAACCCTTCCTTAGTTTCGTCGAAGTCGGATAAAAATAATTGCTTGAACTCTATAAATAAATATAGACAAATCGATTGATACCTCGCTTGTCAACATCAGATCAAGTTTTTAGTTTAAACACGTAAACCTTCCATAAACAGTCGGATAAAAAAAATTTGCCTATAACCACTGATCTCTATGGATTTTGCTGTGCATTACTTTCGTTTGTGCTGATTGAAAGCGCCCACCGAGCGTCCATGGAACTAAAATTGACATTGTTTCATCTCCTGACGTTAATCACAGAATAAATAATAGTACGAAAACCTTAGTTCCGTGGACGCTGACTACTGATAAACTACTATACTATCAGCGCCAAAATGGCAATCATATGCTGTCGTTTCGACATTCGTCAAGAGCCTGTCGAGAGTACGGAGTAACGTGCAGTTGTCTATGCCTATAACACTCTGTTAGATATGATATGCCGTGGTATGTTATGAAGTATTAACCCTTAATAGGTTCCGGCAGAAAATCAGTGCCAAGGCTTTATGGCCTTAGCGTTTGCTGAGTTGGGACCTGTTTGTGACAACACACAGCATTAATTTCGTACCTTTTATTTTTGTTTGTAAATAGTGTTCTTTGTTTTTCTGTGTAATGTTGTGTGTTGTCATAAATAAATGTATTTTCTTCTTCTTCTTCTTCTTCCGTATTTTATGTTTTAGATACGTACGTAGCAGTTGCACCCCGCGGATTTTTTTCCGGGTATAATGTAAATAACAGAACTATAGCCCAACATCGACACTTCTTGTAATTAAAATATTATTCTCCTAGTTCTGTACCCGTGGCTTTGCCCGCGTGGTATTTTTTCTGGGATATAATGATGCTATGTGTTATTCCAGAACCAAAAGGACCAATATCATCAAATTTCGTTCGGACATCAAATGGTGTTTAACCCCCGAATGTAGGTATGTATCCGTGTATCTGTCTGTGGCATCGTAGCTCTTAAACGAAAGGACCGATTTTGATGCGTTATTTAATGTTTGAAAGCTGATGTGAGCGACATGCTCCTTAGCTATAACGGGGGTTGCCTTTTCTACCAAGTACCTAGCTCAGTTTTTAAGTCAATACCTAAGCTATCCAACAGTGAAAACCGCATTGCAATCAGGGTAGTAGTTTTTACGTGATGCGCGATCAAGCAAAACAGAAAGACACGATTTCAAAACATTTTATATACATGTTCAGTAGCTTATTTTATGTATCCTACACCAATTTTATGGAGTACCAGAGAGAACATATTACGGGACGTTTTTGCCCTAGCTGGGAACAGACAACCTGAGAGCGGGACGTATGGTCACGTTATACATAACCAACCCAAAAACGTATGTGTGTATGCTCCTTTGGCGCATCCTACAGCCTAAACGGCTAGATGGATTTTGATAAATGAGATCATTGGATTCGTCTTAATAATGAGAGTGACATAGAATATAATATGAAGTCTCGAGAAAATTAATATGGCGGCTTACAGCTGCCGCGGCTTACAGCTGCCATATTGTATTTCCGACGGAATAAACAATTACCAATTACGGGTTTTTTAAATATATTTATTTATTTTTATTATTACTGTGACGAGATCTTTGACAAATGTGATATTTCTTTTATTCTTGACTGCTGGGCTTCGCACGAATATTTCGCCCAAGCTTTTCAGTTTTAGCTCCTATTGAAAAACTATACCCGTTGAAAAACTATGAAGGAACAGGACGAACCAATTAAAGCGCCGTGTCCGCTTTGTTTTGCTCACTTCGCTTTCGAGCGAAAAGCGAACCATAGTGATGAGACATGTGAAAAAGGAAGAATCGACTGTCGATAATATATAAAAAAATATATTGAGTGACATTGTAATATTAAATGAGTTAATATAAAATAACATTAAACAAGGGGTTTTATGCAGTAGCCATGTCATGGTGTAACTTAGTACGGACTATCACAATTAAATGCGTATACAATATTTCGTGTCTGTGCTGTTAACCGTTGAGGAGTTCCATAGTCAGGACCCACCCTGAGTGCAGCAACCATGTCATGGTAAAACTTAAAACCGGCTATCATAATAAGATGTGTACACAAAATTTCGTGTAAACCGTTGAAGAGTTCCTTTATCTGGAGCGAATACTGGATGTCGACTCAGGTCATGCTTACCATAAAGATGCATTGTCATTGGAACTGAACCAACATGTATAAAAATCTACTCTGTAGGATAAGAGGAACTTGGTTCTTAATTCGCAAGATACCAACTAAACAAACATACGAGTACATTGCAAGTTAAATAAAAGCTTTTGAAATAACAACCAGCAAATGTAGATTAAATAACAAATCTTAAACCACCTTTTTTTAGAATGTATTGTCATCGAGTTGTGAGTTACCCGGAAAGTTTCAGCCGAATAGCTAACCGCGAAGTGCTCGACATTTGAGTTGCAAGATTCCACCCGGAACGACAGACAGACAGACAAACAAGAAAGTCACTTCATAAAAAACGTGGTAAAATAAGGACTTGACATGAAGAAATTATTGTCTAGTCTACAAGTATAAATTTGAAAGTTAATGTCAAGGTTTTAATGATAGTATTCAATTATTATGTAAAATAAAGTAATTCAAACAATAACCATGTTGACTTCTAATGAAGGACCTTGATATCGACATTTTCAACACGCTCTCCATCCCTAATAAAGTGTCGTAGGGTCAGTTATATTGCCAATCTCGCGACTATAGTACCGTTTGATGGCTTTACCCTTTTTGGGGGTAAAAATGGGGTACGATAAAATAATTTGATTGTCTGTTCGCCTTTTTTAAACGAGCTGGGCGTTTACTTTCATTCACTGTTTTTGGGTGCTCAGGTTTTGATATAAGAACTAAAGTTCGCGATATTCATCGTTTAAGGTTCTTGTGTAGGTAGATAGAGACGTTGAAATCAATCTACTCATTTAAAAACAACAATTCATAAAAGTCTTTGCATATATTGCACAAATAAAATATATTGCACAAATAAAATAAATTGCACAAATAAAATAAATTGCACAAATAAAATATATTGCACAAATAAAATATATTGCACAAATAAAATATATTGCACTAATAAAATATATTGCACAAATAAAATAAAACCTACACTAAAACCCGACTGCGAACAAAAATAAAATAAGGCAAAAACAACCATTTTTTTTCTTATTTTGAAATATACAAACCAAATGAGCCCAAACTCGAAGGGGTTCCGTCATTTGATTGATGAGTTCCTGTGGGTTACCTTCCGGCTCAAAATAGCGCCCTCGCCGTCAGCATATTATTTTGCTCCCTTGTCATAAAACCTACTATTTTGTTTCTTATAAATTTCCGCTGATGATGGCTTGTAAAAGTTTGACCGTACGACTAGACGATCAGCAAAGCGCCACTCTTTCATGGTTGAAATACCACGCACAAGAACGAAGCGTTACGCTTCTTCATTTACAAGAACTGCAAAGGAGTGGAATGCCCTGCCCTCGTCAGTGTTTCCGGTAAATTATAGCCCCGGTGTGTTCAAGTCACGAGTGAATAGGTATCTACTAGGCAAGCGTGCTACACCTTCGACCACATCATCGCTTTCCATCAGGTGCGATCGTGGTCAAACGATTGCCTAGACCGTAAAAAAACTTTAAATAATTTATTTTATTTTAAATCTTTTATTTTAGTAACTCCATTTGTTTTTGTGTTGATGTCCCCTCATATCTACGAGATTTCTTACATTTTGTTTTTATAATATTTGATAGAGTTCCTGTGGAGTAACAGATAATTTTCATCTAAACTGATTTAGTATTTTTATAAGCAATTTATCTTTGACACAGAATAAATAATCGTACTAGGTACGTCTTTTTGGTTTTAATTTGCAAACGTCTTCCTAAAGTGAGTTTAAACTATTTTAGCTAGCGTATATTCCTTCCGACGTTTGCTTCGGCTTGAAAATAGATTACTAAAATAAAAACGACTTCGTATTATAAATGATCTTTTGTAAACTATCACTAAAATGAATAAAATAATTACAATTCAACAAGAACAATATCACCTTTTCAAATTTTTAAATGTAATCGTCTTCAGCCTTTAGAAGTCCACTGCTGAACATAGGCCTCCCCCAACGAGCGCCACCGACTTCCTGCAATGGCTACAATGTCGTCGGTCCATCATGTGAGGGTCTCCCCACACTTCGCTTGTTTGTTCGTGGTCGCCATTCGAGAACCTTTATTTCCCAGCGGTTATCGGTTCTGCGGACTATATGACTAATGGGCAGGCCCCATTGCCACTTCAACTTGCAAACTCTGAAAGCAATATCGGTAACCTTGGTTCTTCTACGGATTTCCTCATTTCGGATTCTATCACGTAGTGAAACACCGAGCATAGCTCTCTCCATTGCACGCTGCGCAACTCTGAGCTCTGAGCTTGTGTATGAGACCAATAGTTAGCGACCACGTCTCAGTGCCGTATGTCATCACTGGCAACACGCACTGATTTTAAACTTTCGTCATGAGGTTCTGCTGTATCTGCGACGACAAGATATGGCGTAATTTGCCGAACGCTGCCCATCCGAGTTGGATTCGTCGGTTGACCTCTTTGTCGAAGTTGGATCTACCCAGTTGTATCGTCTGACCTAAGTTGACATAGTGATCAACAGTTTCGATAATATCGTTCCCAACATAAACCGGCATGGGTGCGACATGGGCATTTGACATGATGTTCGTCTTAGCCATGTTCATTTTAAGACCCACCTGTTGGGAAACAATATTGAGGTTACTGAGCATTGTGCTTAGGTTTTCTGCCATGATGACTATATCATCAGAAAATCGAAGTTGAGTGATGTATTCGCCATTGATGTTAAATGTAATACCAATACAAAAATAATACAACATTAGAGTTTTTTGAAGCCAATGAACAAAATTCACGCTCCAAATTCAAAACTCTTTGCTACCTTCAATGAAAGTCTCGAACAGGAAATACATACTTTGCTCCCACTTATCGAGGAACCAATCAGCGTTTTTTGAATAGATGGGATAATAAAAATATTTAATCGCCTAAGTGTTATACTTTTTGAGATATTTGGGTGTGAAAACTATTTTTTCGTCGTTACACGAGTTAGGAACAAATGCTACATCTTGTTTTTCTGTATTGGTAAGGGAACCACCTTAAAATAACTGTCTGATGAAATTAATGCTACAGACAACTATTCTAAGCTGCACCATCGCAAAATTGCACGATAAATTAATATTATCGTGAAGTTTGACGAAAAATAATGATTTTTGAAATCTGTATATCGGAAAGTATATCGCTGACTAGCGAGCGACTCGCACTCGGGTTCTCTAAATATTTATAAATCAACATTTCGATTCTCCCGGTGTTTTGATTGACTAATTTGAACAAATACGGTTATTGTGACTTAACTACAATAGTTAATAGCCTCGTGGGCTTTTTTTGTGAGTAGTGATTAGTACTATAAAAATTTGGTACATTATTTTATGTATCATCGCATTTTGCATCGCATCGTTTACGCAGCGCACGCCAAATAATGACTCTTATACGCAAATTTTTGAAGTATTAGGTTACATTATCGCAATTTTCGTAGAGACCTCTAACCTATTGCAAAATAAAATACAGCCCATGTTAGTCGCTGATAATATAGCTTTCAATAGGTGAAATAATTGTTTTAATTGGTTCTGTATTTTTTGAGTTTATTCATTACAAACAAACACACATACAAAAAAGTCAAATCTTTCCACTTATTAGTGTAGATGTCATTTTCATATAGAATACATTTTGTTTCTTAGAATATTCCTTTTCAATTAACACTAGTTTCATTGATGGACGAGAAGAAATTAAGTTTTTTCAAAATGTCTGAAGGCTCAGACTTAGGCATGTCAAACCCCATCCATACAAAAGGTTATAATTTAGTAAAATGGTATTTAATATTGCCAAGCATCTATCTCTATTCCACTAATTCCATTACTAAATCCCTGTGTAGTGGCCTTTTCATAGAATAGATCATTTCATGAAATGGTTGGCCACATCATGAAAAAGTTCTAATCTATGAAATTATCGGTTACATCATCAAATGCTTTGGCCAGATGAATGGTTTGATGATATGATATGAACATCTAAATGCACGGCTACTTCATTAAACATTAGTGATCACCAAAAAATATATTGTAAAATAGAAGGCGAGCAAGCCCGACTTGGCCGTAATAGGGTATATTACATTAGGACCATTATATGAAATGATCGACCACATCATGGAGTCATTAATTATATCGTATGATTTGCTAATTTGGTACTACAAGCACTCAGCACGCAGGGCATGCAAGTTGCTTTTCAAAAACCTGATGGTAAGCGGTTTTAAAACCACGCGACGATGATTCTCAAGCGGCACGAGTCGCTATCCGCCACGAATGAAATGCTTGCGCCGTCTAATGTTTCCACTAACGCCATCTAGTTCAATTCGCAGAAACTAAAACTATTCAGTGGCATCCGAGAACGGAAAATTAGTGAAAAAAAGAGTGGATTTACAACTCAAATAATAATATGCCGGATTCGACGGATTTAGATACAATTTTGTGCAGTTATAGAATATGTCCCGTTTCCTGAATCAGGGGTTATTTTTTTCCCCAGGAAAATTCAGTAGTACTATTTGTACTACTATTTATTCTGTGGTATTACCAGGGATAATTTGAAAGAGGGCAGAGCCACATAGTTAATCAATTAACTACATGCGTGGAATAACATTTTGTACTTAAAAAGCGATATTTTAATCGGCTTTTTTTAGTGTTTTTTCGGTTTTTTCTTTTGTGTTTCAATAACATAACAGCGTAATAAATTTAAAATAATATTGTATAGAAAAAACAAGGCGCAAAAATGATTATACCCTTGACATACTATACTACCAGTTGATTACACAGTTATATGCTTGGATGAGCTGTTGCTTATAAAACTAAACTAGGTAGGTAATATAGAAAAATAAGCTAAACGAAAGGAGCCATTTACAAAGAGATGATCATATCAAACAATTCAGTCTGTTTATTACAAATGGATACAGGATCTAACTAAACTAACCTATGATGCGGTCATACGGGTAATTAAATGACACGAGTCCAAATAGGAAATATTTTAGATAATTATGTAATGAAATATTATGTATGTATGAAATATGAATTCATGTATTACTTTCCTTAAAATAAAACTCATAATCTTATTTTACTTGTTAACTTTAGGCAAGAATATATTTATACCTACTTATAACATGACATAAGTTAAAAAACTAAAACCCGACTACGGTCGGGTAAAAATAGCCTATAACACTCTTGCGATGAAGACGAATAGATACCTCGCTTGTCAAAATCGGACCAAGTTTTTAGTTTGAAAACATAACCCTTCCTTAACTTCGCCGTAGTCGGGTAAAAAAAAACATATTCATAGACAATTTTTGATACTAAACCTCAAGAGAAATCGATTAATACCTTGCTTTTCAAAATCAGACCAATAGGGGTGAAGCTATGGTTGAACATTCACATACTACATTGTTCTTGGGTACGAAACTACTGAGCCTAAAATTTGGAAGAAAAAGAAACAGTATTCTTTACAGAATGTATTCTGTAAAGAATACTTTTTTTATACGCTTTATATTAGCTTCACTTGTATGTTTGTATGTTTGTAACCGACTCCTTTGGACGCTATTTTGACCCACTTTAAACGGTCAGATTTCATTCAAATTTTGCACACCTGTCAAAGATCGGTGACAATGCAATAATTCGAAAAAAAATAAAAAATTGTAGAAAATAAATAATAGTTTAAAAAAACTAAAAAACACGCTTTATAAAGAAAACCAAACAAAAAATAGAAAATAAATTTTAATAGTGTAAATAAGAAACAAAATGTTTTATATAAAAAAAAGCGTGGGGTGCTTCTCATATCTGTCAATGAAATATTTATAGCTATTGACCCATGCACCCCAATTTTTTTTTTAAATAAAATCTTTTTTTTCTTATTTACATATATTAAATGTTATTTTCTATTTTTTAGTTTGGTTTTCTTTATAAAGCGTGTTTTTTAGTTTTTTTAAACTATTATTTATTTTGGACCATAAAGTAACTTGGTAAATCTCTCAATATTGTAAGTTAATATATTCATCGTACGGAACCCTCTCCACGTGAGTTCAATTCGCACTAATCCGGTTTTAAACATTTTTAGCATTAACGCCTGCTTAGCGAGAACATATGTAATAACTTGCTAAACGAAAAATTTGAATCACTGACGGGGTTCGAACCCGCATCATTCCGCGCGGCACATGCCTTTGCCAAGTTTGGCTACCGTGACAGGTACTCCTTGCTTAAAATTTTTGCGCTTCGTGTCCAAGCCCGTCTCACGTTTAGAAAGTTATTACATATACTCTCCACGTTACATGACATTTTCCTCTCTCCTCCACGACATGTCCATACAAGATAATTTAATTTTAAACTTTTTACGCAAATTATATAGTTGTCCTGCACCCTAACCTACCCTAATCCTGTAATAACCCTACTAAAGCCCAATTATCTATGAATAATCATCCCTAATGAGAATTAGGCCGAGTCTTCAATTAGTAAATCCAATCAATTTGAGCTCAATTAGTAATTTTAGCGGATTTAATTGCGCGAATGTGCTGACCAGAGGGTTAATATGAAAGGTTCATGTAGATATGTAATGTATCGCTATTGTCCATATTTTTATCCCACTACAAAAAAGGAGCGTTATGATTTTAGCAGCGAGTGTATGTATGTCTGTTCATCTCACAACACCGAAACTACTTTAACCGATTTCAACTTTGGGTATTGTTTAAGTGCCCTTAATTTTCCCTATCGATTGACACTAGGTTAATTTATGGCCAAGAAACTGTTTTTTTTTTTCAAAATGGCTGTATAGGTATGCCATGCCAGTCTTCATACAAAAATGTTATGTGGTATATACATTATACCACAGCATACAATATAATTAAATTAATAAATCTATTACTTATATTGGAGCGATCACACACTGTCAAATATCATTTCACAGTAGCTCTTCATCACAAATATTGAAAACGCTAGCACTAAATTAATATTTCAATGATAGATTGTGAAAATGAAATAATCTCATTCAGCCGAGCTATACATTTTGCATGGGTTTGTTCTACGTCAGTGGTGCCTAACGTTTGATAATTAATTTTGTATGGAAAAGTAGCTGGCAGACACAATTTTGGTAGGAATTTCATTTATAATTTATCGTTATACTTTTAGATGTTTGTTATGGATGGGATACGGAGCTCTGGATAGTATTTTAATAAATATAACACACTCATAAGTTCTCACGAAAACTCAAAAACAATGCAGTCTTTTGTGATTAAATTGTGTAGCAACCACCAAACACCACAAATTACACATATGCAGCCGCCATGCTTCACTCGTTTGTTTGGCGGTGTAGTCTCCGTCTTTTTCAAAGCTTCTCAGTTTGCACCTTACAGGATATGAACCCGCGACCGTTGACTTTGCAGTCAGGGTCATTAACCACTCGGCCAGACAGGTTGTCAAACAACAAAAGTTTGCAGGAGACCGATACTATTATTTGAGAGTCGGCCAGCGCCCCCAATGATCCGACTTGGAAGTTAACAAAGTAGGTATGAGCGTTTACACAAACAAAACATCCCCAGCAATATTTTCAAACAATCGCTAATTAAAATAAGTTTTAATTGATACGAGCGAGGCGTGAAATTAACTCGAGCCTAAATAATTATAGAAACATTCCCTGAATATACTTCTGAAATGGCGCTTCTGCGTGTCGGGAGCATAGACTGATGAGGATTTTGACATGGCCCCTGTTATTAATCGATTTTCAAAAGGTCAAGATTGTATATTCGTAAGTTTGTATTCACTCTTAGCTCCGGGATTTGTAATTCAATTTGATTAAATGTTTTTGTTTGAAATAGTAGAGTCACATATAAGTTTAATAAAACTTGTTTCTGTAGCTTTTGTATTAAATCTAGAGAAGGGCGTTATCGTTAATTTTTGTCACCATTGCGCACCGTCGTTTCAACACCAACCGTTGCCTGAACTGCCGGTAAATCTATTTTAAGTCGTGTTTTTACTATAAGAATTATTTTTACCCCACAGTACAGGAACAACGTAATGTAGAGTCGCCTCCTTCAAGAGTTTTTTGGACGAGCCTACTCTGAAACATTCGTCTTAAGGATAACGTTTGCACCATTGCACATTAGTGCACATTAGTGCAATGTTATTAAACATTGTATGTAAGACGTAAGAATTAATGTGATGCGATATGCCAGAGTAAAGTGTGTGCCGATAATCGTCACACGGTGGGTGTGTTTTTAATGTTGTCTTAATTTTCCACGTTTTCTCACGTTTTTTTACGCTTCTATTGAGGAGCGCATTCAAATCTGACTGTTGGGCTCGGGCCCCCTTTCTGAGCGAGTCCTGCTTTGCTTTCATTCCACCTCTACACATCTCGCGGTCCTATGGTCTTTTCATTTGCTCTGTTTATTTATGCCGCCTCTACATCTTCCACGCTCAACGTAGATTTAATTACAAGAGCCATTCTGGCACCGCGGAGGTGATTTATACGTTAACAGAGAAGATAAAAAGACTTTTTCTGCTCCGTATTGTTTCCTTTCTTAATGAAGTAAATTAAGCCTTGGGTAATGGAAACTACTCTTCTACTTCTATCTTACATAAACGTGCAAGCAGATCAATTCGGTGGTGAGCGAAGGCACGGTGCGGTTGGATCCAAATTTAAAGTACCAATGCCGACCTCTGGTGTCAAGGTTTGTTACGCTGCCCAAGGGTCTCTGACGTGGCTTAACGACTGCTATCAATTGTTAGCCCCAGGGGTCGACGGCTTAACGTGCCCTCCGAAGCACGAAGCGATGGCAAATACGCACATAACTTACTAAAAATCATTGGCGTGAAACCGGTACTGAGCGGTATACTACTTCGCGGCAGAGTCCATCGATACTGTGCTGTCCACCAATGACTTGTCTAAGTAATGTGTGGATTTCCATCGTTCCGTGCTTCGCAAGGCTCTTTAAGTTGTCGGTCCCGGTTGTTACTTAATAATAGCAGTCGTCAAGTCATGTCAGATGCCATCGGTCGGCCTGACAATCTCACAATAAACTACCACTATCTCATGCGACAAGCAACGACAAAGTCTACTAACATTCATTACCAACAGAATCGGTACCCTTAACTAACTAACCTCATCATCATCAAGCTCGGGTATAAAATTAAAAGTGAAACAACAAAGTAGTCTTAAAACTGCACAATATTTAAATGCCTACTAAATCCCGCATAATACTCGCACAAAGCACTGAAGATCGTGCTTCACCCGTCAGAGAAAATAGAGAAATACTTGGACGGCCTGTTGCGGCGGGTGTTATTATTTTTGTGCAGCGGTGACTGTAGGGAGGGGAAAGTATCGATGACTAGTATCAACACAAATTATGGACACTCGTAAAGGTCGATTCCAGACACTACTGTTAAGCCTTCACGCGGTTAAATAAATGTTGATTTCAGTTTCTAGAAAAGGAGCATAACGTAATTTTTTCTACTCTAATTTATTGATCAAGTGTGGTCAAGAAAATAAAATGTCATCCACTTTTTTAGGGCACCTATGCATTGCACCAAATTTACACCAAATATGTGTATTCCTCATTATGCAACAATCTATATGTATACTTGGTGCTCAATATGGATAATAATAACATAAAGGTTTAAACATTATGTTTCTTATAAATCGAAAGTTCAAAAGTTACAAAGCGGATTTCGATTTGTAATTAAAGTTAGCTTAAGCGAAACTCGTTTATATCGAATGGATTTTCTCGTGGAGGATCACGCATTCTTCAGTCAAATACTGCTAACGCATCGTATCTTTGAACTCTCGCGAGTCATACGATCGTTACATGAATGAAACATAAAATAAAATTGATCGTCGTATAAAAGACGCGCGACGTGCAAACTAAAGTTTAGTTTTCATATCAAACTTTTCATCGATATTTCCTGGAGCTTCACTACCGACCCACGCGCGCACTGTGCATGACGCGTCCGATATCTTTTGTCTACCTTCAACATAATCGATAATTTAAATTTAAATGCACGTCACTATAATACGTCGGTGAAGCGTGCTCACGGCCTAGACGTGGGGACTTTATGCGACGCCTCTAACACTTTACTCTCTTTAGATAGTTCTAGCCGACACATACATATTATACATTCTTCTTTGTCTTCAGTGTTCTTCGACCAAGGGGTTAGTGTGGGCCTCCTTTAAACCACAGTACACGTATAGTCCCAATATGTGTACTGTGTTCAAACTTCTCCATTTCTCTTACGTGGTACTATTATTTTTTCTGTTATTTTTAGCAGCAAGAGTCCAGCTGCTGCCCTCCACTGTTTTGATGTCGTCCTTCATCTCATTTATCTGAGAGTAAACACACAGCCACACACACCATCACCATCTAGGTCATTTTGTAGTGGTAGGCCTCTTAGGCAAGAGTCTTCCTGGGGAAGTACCACACCTTTGTCAGATATTCAACCGCCAAGCAGTAGTGTGTTAACATTTCTGTGTTTCGGTTTGAAGGGCAATGTTTCCAGCGAAATTACTGGGCAATGAGACTTAACAACCAATGTCTCAGGGTGACGAGCGCAGTGCAGTGACGCGCAAGACTGCAACCAAAGTTCTGGGTGGCACTGCAACTGTTATGGACAGGCGTGACGTTTACCATCAGGCGAGCGACCTGCCCGCCTCGTCAATCAAAGTAATAAAACACACACACACACACACACACAACACATCCAATCCCCTGTCATAAAATATACATACTCACCCACACACACCCTTACATACATACCCCCACACCCCTACGACAGCGCACGGTGGGGAAAAAAATATGTGATCTTAAGTAACAGTACATGGTCACATATTTTTTTATTTTGCAGTCACACTAATATTATAAATCAGAGAAGTGTAGCCACTGTCGTAAAGAGGTCATTCCTAGGCCATTCAAAGCTTAAGAGTTTTAAAAATGAATACTTATGATCGAGCTGAAATCTTAGTATGCTTGATGCAGAACTGACCACACATTAGAACTGACAGTCTAAACAAAACTTCATAAAATACATAAAAACCGATTAGCGTCATCTATCTTAGAAGTGTGTGTGTGTATGTTCGTTACTCGTTCACGCTCAAATAAAATTTGGTACCAGGATAGCTTATATCCTGGATTAACCACATAGGCTACTTCTCATAATCATCATCATCATCATCCATCACCATAATCCACGCGTGTGAAACCGCGGGGCGCAGCTAGTTAAAGTTTTTTTGGCAGGAAGGGATGCCTCCATAAAACTGTGTTGTAAGCCTAGTGTAAGGCCGCTGCCTATCTATATACTTCCTATCATTTTCAACCCCCGAACTTAACCCCCGAACCATACATAGAGGAGGGGTGTTATAAGTTTAGGGTGAGCATCACACTATCCGTGTGTGTGTCTGTGGCTGTGTGTGTTCTGTTTGAAAGCTGATGTGATCGAGATGGTTCTTAGCTATAATGGGGGAAAGGGGGGGGGGGGGGGGGAGTTAGGCATAACTCCCAAACGTATGGACCGATTTTGATGCAGTTTTTATGTTTGATAGCAGAAACGATCGAGATGCTTCTTAACTCTTCTTATTCGGGGGTCATATTTTATTTTATTTGTGCTTGTTGGTTATAATAAACTTATTATAATTATTTATGGTCTTCCCGCTGGCCCTTTATGGTCATGTCTACTCCTTTTCATTTCCGATTATGTTCCGCGTGACCACCATTCTGAACGGCAAAAGTTTAAAAAAAACTGGACATGATACTTGTACGAACCGGAGTTCTTTTGAGTGTAATCGCTGATTTGCGATATTTTTTTGGAGTAATTCTATAGATAAAAACCTTGAAATATTTAAATTACACCAAAATTCATGGATTCATCAGTTTTCGCATTGCCGGTCACTCCGCTTGGGCGCATCGTGCTATCCTCCTCACCGTTGCCAGTGTGGTTCTGCTGTTGATCGGTTTGGTCAGCGCGGCTTATCCTAATGCAGAAGCGCAGGGAGGATTCCCCGCCGCTCGAGCCTAATGTAGTAGCGCGCCGAAATTAATAGGGACTGTTAATGATATCATCCGTCGGGCTTTTACCACCGCCAACTGTGGGGCCATTTTAGAACCTAATCGCCTCATACGTGACGATGGTAAAAGACCTGACCGAATGACTCTTATTCCATAGAAAATGGGGCGGCCTTTGGTGTAGGACGCTACTTGCGTAGACACCCTTGCGCCGTCACATGTACAAAAGTACTCAAAATAAAAAAAATGCCTGCCCTGCCAAAAAAGAACGTATGCGAATCCATACCAATATATAAAAGTGACACGGTGTCTGTTTATTGTTTGGGGAGTTTTAACGCGATAACAATTGGACGGATGTTGATGAAATTTGGAATGGAGATAGCTAATACCCTGGAATAAAACAGCGTGCTATATTTTATGCAGCTATAAATCCACACCAATACATAAAAGTAAAAACGTTTCTTTGTTTGTTTGTTTGGGGAGTTGTAACGCGATAACGGCTTGACGGGTTTTGATTAAATTTGGAATGGAGATAGCTTATACCTTGGAATAAAACATAGGATTTTTATCCCGGATAATGGTAAGTTTCCACGGGAAAACTGGATAATGTTGATTACGCGCTGTAAGGAACGGTTGCCATGGAAACGAAATAACAAGTCTGTCAAAAAACGTCATGAGCTTTTGTGCTATACCCGACCCCTCCGTAGACGCCCTAGAGACATCTTGAGCGATCCGGACGATGAAATCACTGCCGCAGTGCAGGCTGCGATAAATTCGTCCAATCCGCCTTTCACCATATTTCAACACAATTAGACACAGACACCCACCTCGCCGGCGAGGTCAAATGTCCCGTAATTAATGCCGATTTTATTCGTCTTCGAGTTTCTTGCCGATTCTTTTGGAAAGTGTATTCCGAATCGGTGGTCAGTTATGCAATTCATTCAAAGGGCTCCAGCCATTTCATCACGGCCCCCTCGATCACTACTTAACAGTAGCGATCCAGGGATATTTAGTCAGACCCCCGGTAATCAATGGCAACTGTCCAAGCCGAGGTTCTTACACCCTGGGTGCCCTTGAGCAAGTAGCCAAAACTTAACTTTGGTGCTATACCCATTGATGTATTATTACTACGTATAGAACAGACATCACGAACAATATCTTTGCACGTTTCGGCAGACTAACGAGTCACAGATGCGATGCAAACTGCACAGATGCGTCACTTTTGTTTAATATGTCTATCGAATAACGTATTTATCAACGAAGAAAAATAAAAGATCATCTCATAATTTGACCCCCAAAATTTAGTATATGATCCATTATTTAGATGGAGGGGAGGGAGGGGGGAAGGGGGGAGGGGGGTTGTGAGAAAAGGGGTGACAATCGTAGCTTCCAAACGAATGGACCAATTTAGCTGCGGTTTTTTTATATTTGTATGCCGGGGTATACGAGATGGTTCTTAGCTAAACAATAGTCCGCGCGGACGCAGTCGCGGGCGAAAGCTAGTAATTTATATATTGTTGCAATGTGCTCATCAAGGCCTTCAATTTGATTATAATGAATAATACGAAGAAAAAATGTTCTTTTCGCCTTTATATATAGCTTCCAGCTGAATCTTATATATATATATATATATATAGCTTCCGGCTGAATCTTATATTTCAAAATCAAAAATCTAAAGCTTGTTTGCCTCTTTTTAGTTTTGTCCGAAGTCCGGATTTTTTTAATTTATAATTATTTATTTTTATTTTACTTCCCCAAAAGGGAGCTACTGAATATCTCCGCCATATTAAATCCGTTTTTAATTAAAACTAACTTTCATTTAAAACTAACTTAACTAGTTAGTTAGTAACTTTAATCTAGTCTCATAAAAATTTGGTGAAGATCTGATGAGGATCTTCGGCGTGATGAGCAGAATAGCTCCTCAAAATGCAGGAAATTTCTCAATTTTAGGTTTCTACCAGTGGAATCAGCCCTTTGGTAGGGATTGTTCGAGAACCTTGGTTATTAATGATAGTTTTACAATAAGGTACCGCTAGATTATGTGCAAAAAAGTTTGTATGCGCGAGGTCTACAGCTCACAGAGCCACTAGTAAAAGTAACAAAAAGTTTGTATGAGCGAGGTCTACAGCTCACAGAGCCACTAGTAAAAGTAACAAAAAGTTAGTATGCGCGAGGTCTACAGCTCACAGAGCCACTAGTAAAAGTAACAAAAAGTTTGTATGAGCGAGGTCTACAGCTCACAGAGCCACTAGTAAAAGTAACAAAAAGTTTGTATGAGCGAGGTCTACAGCTCACAGAGCCACTAGTAAAAGTAACAAAAAGTTAGTATGCGCGAGGTCTACAGCTCACAGAGCCACTAGTAAAAGTAACAAAAAGTTAGTATGCGCGAGGTCTACAGCTCACAGAGCCACTAGTAAAAGTAACAAAAAGTTAGTATGCGCGAGGTCTACAGCTCACAGAGCCACTAGTAAAAGTAACAAAAAGTTTGTATGAGCGAGGTCTACAGCTCACAGAGCCACTAGTAAAAGTAACAAAAAGTTTGTATGCGCGAGGTCTACAGCTTACAGAGCCACTAGTAAAAGTAACAAAAAGTTTGTATGAGCGAGGTCTACAGCTCACAGAGCCACTAGTAAAAGTAACAAAAAGTTAGTATGCGCGAGGTCTACAGCTCACAGAGCCACTAGTAAAAGTAACAAAAAGTTTGTATGAGCGAGGTCTACAGCTCACAGAGCCACTAGTAAAAGTAACAAAAAGTTTGTAGGCGCGAGGTCTACAGCTCACAGAGCCACTAGTAAAAGTAACAAAAAGACTGCACAAAAAATATGACTGTATTTCATCATATAGACTGTAGTTCATAAAAAATATGACTGTATTTCATCATATAGACTGTAGTTCATAAAATATGACTGTAGTTCATAAAAATATGACTGTATTTCATCATATAGACTGTAGTTCATAAAATATGACTGTATTTCATCATATAGACTGTAGTTCATAAAATATGACTGTATTTCATCATATAGACTGTAGTTCATAAAATATGACTGTATTTCATCATATAGACTGTAGTTCATAAAATATGACTGTATTTCATCATATAGACTGTAGTTCATAAAAAAATATGAACTAGGGGAAATAAAAAACTGCATTTAAAAAAATGGTATCTGTATGTACGTTCGCGCATGCCTTAAAAACTACTGGACCGATTGAAATGCAGTTTTCACTGTGGAATAGCTTAAGTTTTTAGTACTATATAATTATTTACCCAAAACCTCTCTTGGAGGTTTGACATAAAATCTGGTGTACTTTGTATACTCAATCCGATAGGTAGAAGCCGAACAATCGATAAAAAACTATTTGACGGTACAACTTTTGGTTTTCGATTAACACATAAGTTACTCTTAACCACATAGGTTACTTTTAACCCAGAGAAAATGACCACACGGGCAAAGTCGCGGGCACAGCTAGTATAACATAAAACGAGACATTACGCAACGTTAAACAAGCTGATGATTGCTTCCTTAATAACTCAAAATGCAACCCTTCAAAACGGGGGTGGAATATTATTATTAAACCGCTGATTTAATAATACTAGTATTATTGTTATACCGATGTGCGTTCGAACTTTCATCGTAACCCAAACAATGCCACCCCAATATTCTATTGAATATCATATTTTTATGACAGCCCTATGTTTACCTATGGGTTTAAACTACTCCTAACAAACGATTTTCAACCCTAATAAATCAATTTTAAAGTCGTTGATGGAAAAAAAGCGGGACTGTTTGAAATTTGAGTCAGAAGTACTCCAATTATGCGAGTTCTAAATTATGTATTAGTTTTGGTATTAATTTCTTGGAATTTTGGTGCAGATGTGGTATAAATACGCCCGCAGGGTTAATTGCTGATTGACAGATGTAAATAAACGTGCTATAAACGTCGCCTGCTTACCACAGATAAAATATATAATACAAACCCTTATCACATATTAAATATTTGACAGAGTGAAGCGAGGTCTCCGTAACAATTTGGACGAATCGTTTTTTTGTTTTTATGTATGTTTGTTTGTACGACGATAAATTTCGATCCAATCTCCATGAAATTTGGTAAAAAGTTTTTAGGCCATGCATGCATTTTTTTAGGCTTTTTAGGCCATTCGTTTGGGCATGTCAGAGGCCCTCGCCTCTGACATGGCCTAACGACTTAAAGAGTACTTTAAGACTCTTTAAATCGTTAGGACTTAGACTCTTCAATAACAGAGAGATGAAAATCCGCACATAATTTAGAAAAGTCATTGGTGCGGAACCGAGGACCGATCCCGTTATCGCAGTATTCTAACGCGCACTAGTATACCGCTCGGCCATCTTTCTTGTTGAATTTTTAAAACTTTTGAGTTCTCGGTCTAGATTGCATTATTTTCCAAGAACAGGGCAAGTATATTTATTTACTAACTAACAACTACAATAAAATATAACATACTAACTATTAAGTGAAACTGTTGGGCAACCCACATGCTATTACAGCCTTATAGTTAGTCCAAAGCCTTATAGGTAGTTCTAGCCCTCTACCAGTTGGCAGCGTACCAACATGCTGGCGGCATTGCCCTTCTGAATTGCAATGCTAATTCCATGAGCAAAATAAGTACTAGCATTTTGGTCACGCGTTGCATCGGGCAAGCACTCAGAAAACTAACATAGATTTTTGAAAATACGATTTTCTTTCTCCCGGTTTTTTCCTAGAAGATATAAAGGTAATATTCATTTTGAATTTGGTTTATTTTGGGCTTGAAAACTTTCAGGTAAGTTATCTGATAAATCCATGTTACATCAACAATATTTTTTTATACTTTTAATTATTATAATTGCTTCTGCAGGTTCCCTCAGAAGACTCCGAAATTTTTTGCCCACTGCCACTAAAATTGCTCTTGCGCAGTCACTTCTGCTCCCAATCTTAGACTATGCCGATGCCTGCTATCTAGATCTTACTGAGGACCAGCTAAACAAACTTGAGCGTCTTCAAAACTTCTGCATTCGATTTATATTTGGTTTGCGCAAATATGATCATGTCTCTGAATTTCGCACTAAGCTCAAGTGGCTTCCAATACGCCTCCGCCGGAATGCTCATATACTCTCTATTCTTTATACAGTTTTGTTTAATCCCTCCTCCCGCGATATCTTATGGAACGTTTTAATTTCCTGTCTGATTCTAACAAGTTGTCACTCAGGTCATCAGAAAATTTAGCTTTGATGATCCCTCTACATAGAAGCTCTTTTTATGGCAGTTCATTTACCATCCAAGCAGTTCGCCTATGGAACGCTCTGCCAGTTACTATAGGCCTGTTTTTAAACTTCAAGTAAAGGAGTTTTATCTCTCTAATTAATATCACTTCTTGCTATTTTGTTGTTATTCTGTTGTGGTTTCACTGTATATTATTTTTATTATGTTTGTATATATTTTGTAAAAGTATATGTAGTAAATGTAATTTATTATAATGTATATACTATGTATATGGATATATATATATATATACTGTAGGTATATTGGAATAGATGTGTATATATGTTTATTCATTGTATTCAATTTTTATTATTTATTTGTTATATTATAATACACCACCGTCTTTTCCGTATATTAATTCCTTTCCATCCAAAGGTTGTCTGGAAGAGATCGCTTTTTAGCGATAAGACCGCCCATTGTCCCATATATTTTGTATAAATGTTTTAGTTATTATTGTATTTTTGTTCTATGTGGTGTACAATAAAGAGTTATCTATCTATCTATAATTTTATTCCAAAATGTGTATTTTTTTATTCCAAACCAAATTGCAGTGACCACATTTTTCGGGGTCATTAACTGTCAGTTTGAAATGAGAATGAGCGGGCTCAATAACTTAATTATCACCTACTCAAATCTGTAAAAACATCTCCGATATTTTAATTACGAGTACAGTTGCACACAAAATTTAATTAGTGTGAAAAAATAACACGAGTTTGAAATTTTCGAAACATGTATTTTTTTGGTGTAAAGGCATGTGCCGCGCTGAGGCACAGTATGCGAGTTCGAATCTCGTCCGTGATTCAAATTTTTCCATTAGAAAATTATTTTATATATTTACGCTAAGCAGGCGTTAACTTCTTTAAAAAAAAAACATAAAATGTATTTTTTTACCGTATAATTAAGTACACATTATTAGGAAAGCTAAATTATAATAAAAAATCCAAATGTGCAAAATTATAATCATGAATTAACATTTTTTTGACTAAAATCAAGGTATTAACATGTCTAATAAAATACAAGACAACGAAATAGCTATCATCCGGTACCGCAAAGCCAAATTATGCGCGTAATAAAAATGTCTTTTAAAAGAAATCTAAAGATCATGATCACAAAAAACTGCAAAGTGTTATATTTTTTACTGCCTTGCGTGATACGCGACTTGTTTCATTTATTATCAAATAATGGACCTCTAAATCGTAGCCACCGAAGACATAAACATAAATAAAAAAAACTAATTTGGCACTAACCTTATTCATTACACGAGAATGCAAGGATCATTACAAACAAAAGCTTATAAAAGAAAACAAATACTTAACCAATAATACGACATTGCATGTATGTCTGATCCGATAACCCTTGGACCCTTTCCCTGGTCCTTTTTGATACAAACACAATTAAAAATACCTCCTTAACAAATACACAGTAGTTCGTGGCAAGGAACGTTTTAGGTTAAAAAATACCGATATGGTATCTTATTATTAGCTTCACTTGTATGTTTGTAACCGACTCCTTTGGACGCTATTTTGACCCACTTTAAACGGTCAGATTTCATTCAAATTTTGCACACCTGTCAAAGACCGGTGACAATGCAATAATTAAAAAAAAAAAGTACCAAATAAATAATAGTTTAAAAAACTAAAATACACGCTTTATATGGAAAACCAAAATAAAAAAAATAGAAAATAAATTTTAATAGTGTAAATAAGAATAAAATGTATTATATAAAAAAAGCGTGGGGTGCTTTTTAAGATATTATCGAAATGATAATCCTTCTTCTCATATCTGTCAATGAAATATTTATAACTATTGACCCATGCACCACACGATTTTTTTGAAATAAAACTTTTTTTTCTTATTTACACTATTAAAATTTATCTTCTATTTTTTAGTTTGTTTTTCTATATAAAGCGTGTTTTTTAGTTTTTTTAAACTATTATTTATTTATAGGAAGCATCACTCAAACAATGTAAGTACTCAATTATTAATCAAGTATGTTTACACGTCAAAAATATGTTAAATAACTAAATTGATTTCATCCAGAAAATATACCTACTTATTCATTATACACACTAGGTTCCTTTCATAAACGTGCATATCTCGTTATCTAACCTAAGGTTACCTGGAAGAGATCGTTGCTTAGTGGTAAGGCCGCCAATACTATTAATGTCAATGTAGTATTTTAGTTTTTAGCGCAATAAAGAGTTCGTGACGTAATGTATTTCCTACCGCTACGTTATAAAAATCAATACAATAATAATAATAATTCAAAACTCTATAGGACACAAAATAACGCTTGTTTTGATAAGATATCTTGGTTGGTCGTATTATTAACAATAACAAAATAATTATCTAACGCAATAACGCAAAACAAGTGACGGTACTTAATAGCGAAATAAGGGTATTGCGTTCCTCGTCCGTAAGTTACGTGACCCATACCTCTTCTTTTTAATTTAAATTCCCAAATTACTCGATCCTTAAGTTTAATCAAACGAGAACGGGCTCACGCGAGGCCGCTCAATAAATTATTGCAGGTTTTACATACGCGAGCCTTAAAATTGTTTATTTTATTTATTTATTTTACTATCGACGTTGTAACCGAACACCGCGGGTGAAACAAGGCGTTGGGTAATAAAATGTGATATGTGAGACTAGACTTGTTGAGGGTTCCTTGTGATATTTACATCCCTACATCCCTTCTCATGTACTATATGTGTATGACTGGTAGAAAATGCTTTAGCATTAAGTCCTCCTTTTGTACTTTCTTAGTGCAATAAAGTATTAAATAAATAAATAAATAATATTTAGTGTTAAATAATCAGTTAAATCGATTCAATAGGGCCACCCCTTGAACAGAGTTAGAAAATTTGCATACAATGACCATAATCCGTTATGACCTTTCCCGCCCGCGACTTTGTCTGCGCGGACTACTGTTTATCGCGAAAAAAAATATCCTATATTCTTCTAAGATATTAAAATCCAATGCAAAATTAAGTATATAGCACCAATGCTCTTGATGTTTTTTGACATACTTGTTTTCGCTTCCATGTTAACCGTTTCTTACGGCGAGTAATCATAATTTTTTCAGATTTTACAGTTTTCCTGTGGAAACTTCCAATTTTCCTGGATAAAAAGTATCCTATGGAGGAAAATTGTTACGTACATTTAGATCATGGACAACTGCATTATTATTCACGTACATTTAGATCATGGACAACTGCATTATTATTCACGTACATTTAGATCATAGACAACTGCATTATTATTCACGTACATTTAGATCATGGACAACTGCATTATTATTCACGTACATTTAGATCATGGACAACTGCATTATTATCCACGTACATTTAGATCATGGACAACTGCATTATTATTCACGTACATTTAGATCATGGACAACTGCATTATTATTCATGTACATTTAGATATTTAACTTTTAACTATTTAAATTATGTATAAAAGAACAAGTATTGTATGTAACACGTTTTTAATGTACCTCCAGGGTGTCTGGTAGATAATGCGAAGTAAGTACTTAGTATTAAATTTTGTTACTTAGCTTTAAGTACTCGCTGGATTTGTTAGCTAAAATATATATATCGTTGTTTAGATAAATAAATATAACGTCGTTTTTCATAGATACCAATGTTAACCTATCTTCGTGTGTCTTCAAAGCAATCCCCACCGAACCCCAAAATTCCCTAAGATAATAAATAAAAATAAGCATTTCGAGCCCGACTGTACCGAACTTTATTGCAGTTTTTATACCTCTCGTATATAATTGAATCTGGCTGTATAATGACGCTTTATTGGTTAGTGAGCCACGTTTATTTAATGAACGGTGTTGCCAACCTGACGAAATGGTTTACTGTTGATGTGCTGGCAGCAGTGAGCTATTGTACAACTAATTGACGGTTGATGGTGTTGATGGATGTGATTTACTAGACTTGGAACCAAATTTTAATGGCTGCTTCCTCTACATAGTTTGCTGCTACTGAAGGACGATCAGGTTAAATAAAAAACGGAATTTACACCGCCAAACAAACGAGTGAAGCAAAGCAAATAGCGGCTGCGTATGTGTGCGTATGTGTGCGCGAGTGGATAATTTGTGGTGGATACACAATTATATCACAAAAGACTGCATTGTTATTGATTTTTCGTGAGAACTTGACAGAATTAACACGACTAACAAGGATGAGATCTTACTGCGACGTGGCGGCCGATCGGCATAGCATAGTGTAAGTGTGAGCGTGAGGTTTGTGCGTACGAGCGGATCGGAATATCTTGGGTGCTTCACTTTCGATTTGGCAGTGTAGGCTTTTTTTAAACCATCTTGTTTTATGCCTTATTTCCAATTTCTAGAGGAATTTGGTGATTTCTCGGGTTTAAAGTAACTACTAATGTTGTTTTCTCAACCCTATGTTAGATCATTGCGAGCATGTGTCCTTGATTATCAGTACTAGCATTTGCTTGTGACTTCGTCCGCGCGGGCTACAGTTTATAGCGATAATAAGTATCCCATGTCCTTCCCCAGGATTCAAACTATCTGCATAATAAATCTTATCCAGATCCGTTCAGCCGTATTTATTCGTGAAATGTTAACAAACAGACAGACAGAGATACTATCGCTTTTGTAATATTAGTATAGGAAGTATGGATAAGTAATCCTATTTCTTAAATGCGAATGTATGTTTATAGGGATGTAATTATGTTTGTTAACACTCAGCTCTGAATAGATTTTGGTGAAACTTATTACAAAAATACCAATCACCTGTCACGGGTCCTGGAATATCACACGTAAAAATTGTTAACCCCGAAAAAAATCCACGCAGACAATGCCGCCGGGCGCAGTTACATTGCAGTCTGTGAAGTAACTATATAAGGGGAAGATACCCTAACGTCGGCTCCCGGCACTTGGGGGGGCCCAAATATTGGCTTCGTCGAAAATTAAGGCTATGACTATGTTTAAGAATATGTCTTCAAAGCCTAAATACTAGCTGTTATGTGAGATGCCAATATTTGGGTGGGAGTGCCAATGTTTGGGTACTTTACCCTATAACCGCTAGTGAACCTCATCTTAACATTTTTCATAGAAAAATCACAGTGAAAGACATGCTCGTGGAACTGAGGCCTTAGATACAGGTTTCCCAGGCAATTTTAAAATAATGTGGCTCAAAACAAATGCTATACCTTCATAAATAAAATTGATACCCTACCTTATTGAAGGGACTTTATCTAAAAACACACGTGCTCTTAAATATCACGAATCATAGACGAAGGGTTATCACGCGTCACATGTGCTAAACAACCGCTTGGGTTACCACAATCTACTAAACTTGTAAATCTTGTATACTAGGGTAACCATCTTACGACATACGATATGTACTCAGCAACTTGTAATATAGCTAGGGTTACCACATGTGGTATGTACTAAACAGCGTGTGATACAGCAGGGTTGTCACTTCACTTGCAAATCGCGCGAGTAATAAGGTGCCCGCTTAGGATGGCGCGTGCCACGCTTGGGAATGTGCAATAGGGTGGTTGGGCGGCGGGCGTAGTGATAAGCGGGGCGGGAGCGATTTGGTGACTGGGTAATAGATCTCATGCTTCGGTCATCTTGAATAGGACATTACCATGGTTTAAATAAACTTAACAATAAATACTTAGGTATATTTCTTGTTGATAAGTGCAGTAGTGACGTGCTAAAGTTTGCTTAAAAGTTACGAGCAGTGTATCAATTTGTTTTAAATTAATCTATGGATCACTAATTTTTATACTTCGGCTTAAATGTTATAATAGTCTGAAATAAGTACTCGTCATTCAATTGAATACAAGACATAAGTTCAAACGCGACTATTGTGGTCGGGTAAAAAACAGCCTATGACACTCTTGCAATGCAGATGAATCGACTGATACCTCACTTGTCAAAATCTGACCAATAGGGGCGACGCTATAGTGGAATATCCACATTCATACATACATACATACATACATACATACAAAGACTGTTAAACTAAGTACCCTTTACTTGCTTTGCCGCAGTCGGGTAAAAATAAATAATTATTGTCGTGAAGAACACTGGGTAGTGTTCTTCACGACAATAATTATTTATTTTATAATTATTTATTTTACATAGGCGAAAGAACTACTCGACAAATAAATAAAAAAAAAATGCCTGTAACTACTGTATAGGTAGAAGAGTGAAATAATATTACCATGGTACCACCATTATTATTTGCTTATGCCTTGTCCACTCTCAGGGTCACGGCAGGGAATGGTTCAAGCGTCATAATTATCTTTCCGCTTTTTGATAGCATCCCAGTAATACCCCACAAGCAAAACTCCATCATGCTATATACTATCTAGTCAGAGTTTACTCGCGCACGTCCGATTCATTTTATCTCCGCTCGTCCGCGCCCTCTTACGCTACCTTTCTTCACAACGCCCTCTTGCACACGCAGCGCGCGTATGTCATCATCTCAGTATCTGGGTTCACAGGATTTGTGCGCACGTTTCTTGCGCTGCCATAAGTAGCGTAAGTTTGTTATGGTAAGTTTTGGAGGTACGGTGATGTCGCCATCTTAGTTTGGTTGATTCCGAACTATAAACGGAAATACGATTCCATATCCAAGTCCGTTTATTGTTCGCGATTGGAATGCAGAGTTGGGTTCTTTAATTCTAACTAACCCGTATGTGTAGGAGTTATAACGCCTAATTTTTGGTGCACCAATATGTCATCAACATATTATTTCGTCCACAGCTGGACCTAGGCCTCTCGTGTACGCCACTGATCCCTGTCTTCGGCTCTTCTCCAGTTCCTGCCAGCCGGTTATCGCAACGCGTCCTTCACCTGGCCGCGGCGGGCTTACTACTATACTACGTTTGAACTCGTTTACCTCAACTTTTGTCAGATCTTCGAGAGATGTCACCAGTTCATTACCACTTCAGCTTCCTAATCCTTTGAGCTATTTCGGTAACTTTGGTTCTCTGTCGGATCACTTCATTGCGGATCCTGCCCATTGGAACACCGAGCATACAATAATGAAATTATTATAATTACAATTATTTTAATGTGATGGTAAGAATTATCAATGTGATTTATTATTTAAATAGCTTTCGCCCGCGACTACGTCCACGCGGACTACAGTTTATCGCGATAAAAGGATCTATTCTAAACGAATACCACATTCTAATACCATGTAATGGTATTTCTTTTTAATCATATTTATTTTGTACAAGTTTTCCCGCCGCGTTCGCGCAAACTACTGTTTATCGCGAAAAAAGCATCCTATTTTCTTTTAAGCTATTAAAAACCAATGCAAAAGTAGGTATAGCAAGCACCCAATGTCAAAGAGAATGTAAATACTACGTAATACCCAATGTTCTTGATGTTTTTTGACAGACTTGTTATTTCGTTTCCATGGCAACCACAGACCATTCTGTGATGGCAAGCGTTCCTTACAGTGAGTAATCAACATTTTCCAGTTTTCCCGCGGAAACATACAATTTTCCGGGATAAAAAATATCCTATGTTTTATTCTAGGGTATATAAGCTTCTAAATTTCATCAAAATCCGACCAGCCGTTATCGCGTGAAAGCTCCCCAAACAAACAGACAACGTTTCACTTTTATATATTGGTATGGATTCCAAACGGATACCACTATTGAAAACTGATCCCAAAATAATTTTAAAGGTACCTAACATGTTATGTACAGTCAGTAAAAATGCTTTTAATTATCTTCAAAGTATTTTATTTACACTAAATCAGTTTGATCAAACAAATATAAAGCGTTACGCTTCTTCATTTATTATAAGAACTGCAAAGGAGTGGAATGCCCTGTCCTCGTCAGTGTTTCCGGTAAATTATAACCCCGGTGTGTTCAAGTCAAGAGTGAATAGGTATCTACTAGGCAAGCGTGCTACACCTTCGACCACATCATCGCTTTCCATCAGGTGAGATCGTGGTCAAACGATTGCCTAGTCCGTAATAAAAAAAACAAAAAAAACATGCACTATGTTGCATAAGATATCAAAGACAATCAACTATTAATATAATTATGTAGCTCATATTAAATATCACAGGCAATCAATTCATTTATTGGAATTAAGTGGATTAGAAAAGTTTTAGTTTTAGCAATAAGTCGTAATAAGATTATTATTAATAATAATAATTTATTGAAACAAGGCATGAACAACAAAAAAAAAATGCAGCACCTGGTTCCTAAATTATTGCATACAATTTATAAGAAAAAAATGATTATTTCTAACTGAATGTATCAAATGCCATGTTTTGGTATTCGTTTGGCATAGATATTATATTAAATTTAAATGTTTTAAAAAGTAGTATCCGTTTGGAATACAAAATAAATACGATTAAAAAGAAATACCATTGGTATTAGAATGTGGTATTCGTTTAGAATAGGTCGAAAAAATCCTGTGTTCTACTACGATACTAAAAAATTATTCAAAAGTATAGCACCAACGTATTGTACTTATTCTCTATGGCACCAACGCTCTTGATGCTTTTTGACAGACTTGTTATTATTTCCATGGCAACTGTGTCATACAGCGAGTAATCGACATTTTACAGTTTTCTCGTGGAAACTTACTAATTTTCGGGATTTAAAGTATCCTATGTGTTATATATAAGCTATCCAGGATATAAGCTATCTCCATTTAAAATTTAATCAAAATCCGTCCAGCCGTTATCGCGTTAAAACTCTCCAAACAAACAAACAGACAACTTATCACTTCTATATATTGGTGTGGATTTAGTTTAATTGTTCAACATATGTTCTTCCATGATAATAAAAACCAATGCAACAGTAGGTATAGCACCAACGCTTTTGATGTTTTTTGACATACTTGTTATTTCGTTTCCATGCAACCATTCCTTACAGCGAGTAATCAACATTTTCCAGTTTCCTATGTTTTATTCCAGGGTATAAGCTATCGCCATTCCAAATTTCATCAAAATCCGTCAAGCCGTTATCGCGTTAAAACTCCCCAAACAAAACAAACGTTTTCACTTTTATGTATTGGTGTGGATTTATAGCTGCTTGACATAGCTCGCTGAGCGACATTAAACTTATGGACCAGTCTCACCGTGAGTGTCCACGTTTCGGTAAGTCGCACGCATTGAATACTTTAGTCTATAAGCACTGTGGTATGATGTGAGCGACGAGAAGAATTGCAAAAGTTTTAAAATCGCTACCAATCCAAGCCAAATCCTCCTATCGGCTTAACTCTCGAAATTGCTTCAGCAATATGTAGTTAAATGAAAAATATACTTGTCGGTTGATCTAAGTTCCAATCCAAATTTCTTATCAATAGATAATAATAATTAAATATTCGGTACAATTCACGCCATACTTATCCATCCATGACTCGGAAACAAACATTTCTGCTAATTACACAAATTAATGATTGCACCTAGCGGGATTCGAACCCGCGACCGTTAGTTGACTTCGTAGTCAGGGTCACTAACCATTCGGCCAACCGGTCGTTATCTCCTATATGGTATGTGGATTACCTAGAGCGCATACAAGGGAAAGAAAGACTTCGTACGAGGGACCACGCATAGCTCAATTGATTGTTCAAGTCTCGCGTCGAAGTCGAATTTCTCTTTTCCTAAAAACGTAGGTTCACGCCTAGCATGCTCAAATACACGTGGACACGCACGGTCAGACTAATTCACAAATTTTAGGTCGCTCAGCGAGATATGGAGAGAGCTATGCTTGGTGTTTCTCTGAAAGACAAGATTCGTAATGAAGTGATGAGATGATGATCCGACAGAGAACCAAGGTAACCGACATAGCTCTAAGGACAAGCAAACTAAAGTGGCAGTGGGCTGGTCACATTTCCCGAAGAACGGATAACCGTTGGGGTAGACGAGTTCTCGAGCGGAGACCACGTTTATGCAAACGTAGCGTAGGACGCCCTGGGGCCAGGTGGAATGCAGCTGGTAGAAACTGGAAGCGGAGAGCTGAAGACCGAGCTCAGTGGCGTGCATTAGGAGAAGCCTACGTCCAGCAATGGACAAGCAAAGAAAACCCGCAGAATTTGTTTCAATAACAACTTTTTCACAGCAAGTTGTCATCCATCGCTAAATTTAATTCAAAATATCAACAAGGGAGCCGTTGAAACCCTGAAATGTATTCGTGTACATCGTTATGTTCCGTTAAATTAGTTTTATTTCAACTGTCCCTTCGCGATGTATTAACAAAATGCCTGGAGATATTTCTAGGTCTGTTAATATTAATAGGTCTGTAGGTTAATATAAATTTAACTTTTTAATTGTATTGCACATTAATAATGTACAAGGATCGTCTTATTAATGTTATCTATACTGATAATAAAGCAGTTAGTAATAAAAAGTCTGTACAATGAAGATAATAAAAAAAAATGGTCTAGGGATCTTAAAATAAGCTACTGAACACGAATATAATATTTTCAAAAATGGTGTCTGTCTGTCTGTTTGTTCGTGCATCACGTAAAAACTGGTATAAGTACTTGGTATCTCAATCCAATGAGTAGAAGTCGAGCAATCGATTAAAACCATTTCACGTTTGAACGAAGTTTGATAATATTGGTACTTATGGTTCTGGAGTAACACATAGGATCCTTATACCCCAGAAAAATGATCACGCGGGCAACGCCGCGGGCACAGCTAGAACATATATAAATTAACAGTTTGAGAATTGGGACATCATTAAAATTTATGTTTGTAATAAGACTTACGTAGATTCTTTCAATTATTAGTTTAATTTACAAAGTCCTATTAAAATTACGCTCTATGTAATGGTGCCTCTTCACGATCGGCGATTATAGACGATTACACGCGAGCACGATCGTGTGGAGGGCTTACTCGCTTGTAGTCACCGATAATCGTCTATAATCGCCATAGTGATGACGGTGATCGGTGACTTGTCGGTTTTTCGGGTACGCATAAAAGGGAATTCGCGTGTGCGTGCCCACACGTTTGCCGATCATTCATTAACCGGAGGACAGCGAAGCCGTGCGTACGTCTCGCGTCGTCGCGGCGTTGTTTTGATTTTAATCTTTTATTTATTGCGAGTGCAATACAATGGCTACTGGGTGGTCAAATGAAGAAACATTATCAGAACCACACAGAAATATGGAATCCCAAAATAATAAAAGTTTTTTTTTTATGTTAGTTTGTGTGTAATGGATTAACTCAAAAAATACTTAAAAGATTTTCAAAATTCTTTCACATGTAGAAAGTTACATTATCAGCGAGTAACATAGGATGTATTTTTTTATATAGCACCAACGCTGTTGATGTTTTTTGACAGACTTGTTATTATTTCGTTTCCATGGCAACCTTTCATTACAGCGAGTAATCGACATTTTCCCCTTTGAAACTTACCATTTTCCGGGATAAAAAGTATCCTATGTTGGTCTTACAGTACCTAATAACAAAGTTTCATCAAAATAGCTCTCAGAGTTTTCAAGTTGAAGTGGCAATGGGAAGGCCAGATAGTTCGTAGAACCGACAACAGCTGGGCAATAAAGGTTCTCGGATGGCGACCACGAACAAGCAAGCGAAGAGTAGGGAGACCCCCCACACGACGGACCGACGACATTGTAGGAATCGCAGGAAGTCGTTGGATGGTGGCACGAGATCGCTCGTCATGGCGCTCTTTGGGGGAGGCCTATATTCAGCAGTGGACTTCGAAAGGCTGAAATGATGATGATGAACCCAAGGTATCAAAAGTTTGCCTGTTCTTTTACAGAACGTAAAAGTCATTATTTGGCGCGCGCTGCAAAAACTATTGATGATACATCAAATAATTTACTACATATTTTTAGTACTCATCATTAGATACCCACATAAAAGTTCGCGAGGCTTATGTTTAATTATTCTAATTAAGTCACAATAACCGGATTTTGCGCAATATTGGGGGAGCCTTATGTTCAGCAGTGGACTGCTAAAGGCTGAACAAATGATGAATGATGAACCGGTTTTTGTTCAAATTAAACAGCCAAAACACGAGTAGAATCGTGTACAAATAAAGAGAAACCCTTAGCTACCCGTGCGAAGCCGGGGCGATTCATTGTCCATTGAAAGGGTAAACCTAGGTATCAAAAAGGTTTACCTAATAAACCGAGGTAAATACATTTTCACTTTCTTATATTACGATGAGGGAAGGGAGGCCTTTGCCCAGCAGTGGGACAAAGATTACTGAAAAATAATTACGATGAATGCTCAAAACCACCACCTAAATCTCTTCTTAATTTTTTTTATAATTTTTCGTTCAACTAAATTATCAAAATGATTGTAAGTATACTGAAGTTAAATGAATGGTAGCAGCAGCTATAAACACGTCCATCTTGAAGGGTTGCCGATCAACAAATGATCAAGGACGATCATGTGGATGCTTGCACGATGATCGTACGACTACCTTGCCGATAACAGCCGATCATACGGGTAACGATCATCACCGATCATGAAGAGGGGCCATAACGTTTAGAAATTGAATCGTAGTTAAAAAATGAATTGAATGGTAGCTTTATAAGCTTTCTTCGGCTTTTTTCCACATCAGCCAAAAGTACCACAAAAAATTGTCTTCGGCCGAATTTAGTACTTCCGTTTTTCTTTAGGAATTAACTTAATTGGACTTGACAACCCTAGATCCAGAGAAAACCTTGATTTAACAACTTAGTCAATCATCCTATGTAATTTAAAAGTCAATGTCAAAGGATCAAACCCAGTGCTTTTGGATTGCAAGGCGCACATTGTTACCACCTGGCCGCCATTTTTGGCTAATAGTATATCTGACATCGTTTCTAATAATAAGCCAGACACCCAGAAGGTTTAATAGGTTTAAAAAAAGACGGAGACCACAAATCGAATGTGAAGCACCCACGACATGGCGATCCGCTCGTACGCACATGCCCAATTACACCATGTCATGCCGATCGTCCGCCACACCGCAGCAAGATCTCCACCTTCCTAGACTTGTTAACTCTGTCTAGTTCTTACGGAAAATCATAAATAACTAGCTTAAAGACTACAAAATTACGCCTGCCCTGCCAAATAAGAAATTATGACAATAAATTATATTTATACTGTTGAAATGTGCTTATCAAGGCCTTAAATTTGATACCTATATTGTAAAATTCGAAGAAAAAATATTTTTTTCGCATTTGAAAATGGAGCCATACTGTCGCCATATTGATTTTTTTTCAAAGGAAAGTAACTATGACTTATGTTACTCGGGGGGATATAAGGATTCTAAAAGTACCCCATACGTCTAAATCTGTTCAGGCATTTAAAAGTTATGGTGGAAAAAATAAACTCACATACATACATGAATCCTAAAAACAATACACTCCTTTTTTTTGGGCAGTCGTGTAACAATGCAGGCTTTTGTGACTAAATTGTATATCAACCACAAAACACCACGGACACATACGCAGCCGCCATTTGCTATGCTTCACTCGTTTGTGTGGCACTGTAGCCTCCGTATTTTTGAAACCTTCTTGCCAGACACAATAATGTCTGCCGACAGCATCACAACACAGACATAGCGAACAAGGGAAATAGTCATAACACCATCGCTAACAGGACATGTCGATTTCCTGTACCTATTTTCCTTATTGTATTGTGTCACTACACTAGCTTGTTACCGCGACTTCGATTGACATATGAACTGACAAGAGGACTTTTATTAATGTTGTGATTAAATACCATATGATATTGTTATATGTAAGTATGAACAATTTTTAGAAAAACCTTCTGAAAATTATATTCGTAAATAAAAATATTATAATTTAACAGTTATGTTATATAATCATTATAGGTAGTTATATCCACAATTACACAATCTAAACAAAAAATCACAAACATAAAAGGGTTTTTTTAACATATTTTATCTCATATCCTAAAATCCGGATTAAGAACTCAAAAATTGTGGCATAATGACATACTTTACGCACGGCACGTCCCTAATAAGAACATAATTTTAAAATTATATTATTATATTAAAGCCTGCGATCAAAGAATCGTTTCTTTAATCGAAGTTTAAAGCAATGTTTTTGAGTCAAAAAATGCTATAAATTTATTTATTTTCTATAATAGTAGTTATGGCCCCGACCAACGCCGGTTTTGGCCATTTATTATCCACTAGCTGTACCCGCGGCTTCGCACGCGTGTCTTTTCTTTAGGTTCAAAGTACCATAATGTGCTATTCCAGGACCAATATACCAACAATTGATCAACATTTCTTTAGCCGTGAAAAATACTTTTATCCACTGCTCGGCTTCTAACTCACCAGATTGAGATACCAATTACACCAGTGTTTAAATCAAACCCTAAGCTATCTAACAATGAAATTGCAATCGGTCCAATAGTTTTTACGTGATCGTGAACAAACAAACATACAGACAAACAGACAGACAGACACGATAAAAAAAACGTGTTAATACCCTTTTTAAGCACCCAAGAGCATTTTTTTATTTATCTTCTTTTTTTACAGCCTTTTCGTACCCATTGCTTTATTATAAGTATAGATATATGACTGTGTCAATTTGCATCCAAAAATCCGTCTAGTAGTTTCAGCGTGATAAGTGTTCTTTTTAATAACTTTCAACCCCTATCTTGCGGAAACCCTTTAATTTTTTGGGATGAAAAGTTTCCAATATCCTACCTGGTAGTATGAACTGTAATCATACCAAGTTTAATTTGAATTCATTCAGTACTGTGCGATGCGCAGTCAAGATACGGACAAACAGACAGACAGAAAAACAAAAATGGCACGGTTTTGGCATAGTATCGAATATAGAGAACCATCCAAAAAATATTATTTATTACTTAAATATTACTATAACTTTTATCCCGCAGAAGCCCTTTAATTTTTCGGGATAAAACGTGTCCTCAATTTTAACCCATCATATAAATTAAGACGGTGCCAAGTTACATCAAAACCCGTCTATTAGTTTCAGCGTGGTACGTGTTCTGTTAAATAAGTTTTCAGGTTAAAAAGTGTCCAATGTCCTACCTCGAACTATGAACTCAAATAATACGAAATTTAATTTGAATTCAGTGAATATTTTCGGCGTGTTGCGCTGCCAAGGTACAGAAAGCCAGACGGGCAGATAGACAAAAAATACAAAATACAGTTTTGTATTTTGTAAAAAAAAAAAAACAATATCTGAAGATATTGTGTATTTTTTTTACAGAATTTGGGACATTATCCCGCAGGAACTCCGTCCAGTTTCAACGTGATACGTGTACTTTTAAATAATATCCTGCAGGAGCTCTTTAATTTTTCGGGATGAAAATTATCCACTGTCCTATCTCGATGTATAAGCTCAAATCATACCAAATCTCATTTGAATTCAGTAAGTATTTTCGGCGTGATGTGCTACCAAGGTACATCACGCCGACAGACGGACAGACAGAAAGACACACAACAATTACAAAGATACAGTTTTGGCTTTAGTATTGAATATAGAACGGCCTTAAAAAAAATACATATTATCTTCAATTTACAAAATTTGGGGCATTATCCCGCAGGAACTCTTTATTTATTCGGGATAAAAAGTATCCTCAATTTTTACCCATTATATAAACTATGACTGTGCCAAGTTGCAACAAAATCCGTTCAGTAGTTTCAGGGTGATACGTGTTCTTTTAAATAACTTTCAACGCCTATCCTGCGGGAACCCTTCAATTTTTCGGGATTAAAAGTATCCTATAACCTACCTCGTAGTATGAACTCAAATCATACCAAGTTTCATTTAAATTCATTCAGTAGTTTCAGCGTGATGCCTAGCCAAGATACAGACAGACAGACAGACAGACAGACAAAAATGAAAAAAATACAGTTTTGGCTTCAGTATCGAATATAAGGTATCCTCCAAAAGAAAATTTCAAATTATCTTTAATGTACAGAATTGGACCCTTTACAGTTTTATTATAAGTATAGATAGATAGATGGTGGCGCGTGCTCGAGACAATTCGCGGTGGAGTGCACGATTTTGGCGCCATAATTTACATTATTTAATTATTATTTAATGTGTTTTTGTTGGTCAAAAGTCTTATTCTGAGAAAATATGTCTGACAGCAGTGATATTGAAGAGAATTTGACTCCACCTGACATCATGGAAACAGCAACGAAAACGATATTTTACCACAAAATACTACCACAATTGTATGTTAATGTATATTATCTTCAACTACTGCGATCACGAAGAAGTCTGCCAAGTGTGGTGATCATTTGATTTTCTTTAAATAAAACGACACAAAAATATATCCATTCTCCGTAACTACAAAAAATATATTTGAATAGAAACACAAATTCTCTTTATCGGCTTCACAATAAGCAAAAGGAAGCTGATTTTGGCCGATACCATATAATAACGAACAATACTTGCCCGAAAGCTCGGTGAAAACATCAGAATTCGCATCGAACTAGGAGGAAAAAATATCGAGTCACCAGGGCGTTACTGTGGGAAGTCGAGAGTAACTTTTGTGCACTGAAAACACAGAAATAAGAATACACAGAATAACTAGTAGTACAAATGGTACAATGTTTGGAAAATTAAGTGTATATCCTTGCATTAAAAACGTTATGCTGTAATTTCCAAATAGATTACTAATATATTAAAAAAACTCGATCTTCGCTTAATTTTTTCTTGTATCTCATAAAACGTGCGATAGAAAATATCCTTTTATCCAGCACACATCCCAAAATATAGATCATTTGATATAGTTTTAAAATAAAACGTAGCAATATCTACTTTATTGCTCTACGTTACTCGTCTACGAGTAAAAGCTTTAAAAAACTTTAAATCACATACTTAATTAACATTAATCTCATGTTCTCTTATTTTCACTTGTCACTCGAACGCATTTCACTTCACAATTCATCTCCAAAAATACCTTAGTAACCGCCTGTGGAAATGCTAGTTATCGATATACCCGCATACTGTAATCCTACGTAACTCCGAATAAAGTGTTATCGAGTTATGATCAATCGAATCGACAGGATTATTGTTTCGGTTTTTGGGTAGGCATCTCGATTTGGGACTCCGCACACTCTGTACTTTCCACAACATGCAATAGAAGTTTCATCAGCCACTTTGCGCATGCGTGCCGCCATGTTGATTTTAATTGTTTCGAACAGTGTGAGAGTGATTTAGAGAAACTACACTGGCCTTCAAAACTTAGTACCACACTTTTAATGTATGTTTGTTCACGCATCACGTTAAAACTACAGGACCAATTGCGATGCGATTTTCACTGTTGGATAGCTTAAGTTTTGTCTTAAAAATTGGTGTACTTGGTATCTCAATCCGATGAAAAGGAGCCTAGCAATTTAATAAAAAAACAAATCTATTATTTTTAAAAGTGTGGTACAAGTTTTGAATAAAACTACTGGACCGATTGCGATACGATTTTCACTGTTGGATAGCTTTGGTTTTGACTTAAAAACTGGTGTACTTGGTATCTCAATGAGAGCGATTTTCACTCCTGGATAGCTTAAGTTTTTACTTAAAATTGGTGTACTTGGTATCTCAATCCGAATAGTAGAAGCCAAGCAATTTGAATAAAACACTATTAATTTTAAAAGTGAGTAACTTTAAAATTATTTTCCCTAAAAATAATTTAAGTAAATTAAACAATTTATTTATCTAATTACTATAAAAAATACTTCAAATCAATCTTTTATTGAAATATACCTATACTATACCTGTGTCTCAATAGCACCTTCTGGAGGCTAATTGTCATAATAACTACGTTACGCCTTAGTTACTATGCCACTAGCACAGGTTACCATTCGTATCTCGACTATGAAGTCGGCGTTAAAACATGTCTTGAACGTAGGTCGTAATTTCGTAAACGATACAACACCATAGCTATTTTGGGGTAGCGAAATCAAATCGAAAAATAAGGTTACCAAAATATTTTTTTGCTTGTGACAGTTTAAAACAAGTTGATAAAAATGTTGCTTTGTATGATTGTGGTACTGCTGTTTTGTACAGGTTTTAATTTGTAACGAGGAGGAATGATGTTCATTAGCTTAACTTCCTAGTGCGTAGTCACCAAGTAGCCTTGATATGGTCGCTATGGAGCGTTGATTTTCCGCGATCATGTTGTCGGCCAATCACCGCCACTAAAAGTCTCAAGTGTGCGAGGGACCTTATACAAAATTTCTTTATTTGGATATTTCGGAATTTTGCCTGGACAGATGGTAATCGGGGACTTAAGGGATGATATTTTGGTCGGCTGTTTATCTCTCGATGGCTTTATTATGCGTGTATCGTCGTTCAGTTGATTATTTTATTTGACTGAGGGTGAGGGGCTTCAAATCGGGTTTATTTTATGATAATTGTGTTTTATAGTAGTTTTTATGATACGAATAGTTTCAGTTTCATCGGAAATATTTTTATTTTCGAATACGATCGCTTTTTGGGATGAGATCGCTCGTTATTTGTTTCGTCTCACTATGTTGCACACAATGAAGAGTAAATCTCTCTGTTTTTGAAACAGAAATAAATTGTGAATACCGAAAAGTGAAACAATAGTTTCTTCTGAATTCATTGACCACTAGAACACAAGACAACTACAAAAGAGTTCATTCCTTGGTAAAACTGAGCAAAAATAGCGATAAAAGGCGAGTCCTAACATTGTTAACAAGTATATCTGTACAATGAGCTTAATATACCGCACCACCGGTGTTGGTATGATACCGGTGTCGGGTGTGGTGCCGCTATCAGCGGGAAAGCCAACAATATTATTCTCCAACATCTATTTCGCTTCATTTAAGTACAAAATGTGTTGCTGTCGCCGTACGAAATAAAAAAAGTTAAATCACATGTGACCCAACAGGGCACTTTAATTTCAATTCAAGTAGAATCCGCATGAACCTTCACTTCAACGTTTTGGTGTGTAGTCAGTGGCATCGTACGAGTATCATTTTTAGAACATAAACCGTTCCTTGCCACAAACTACTGCGCATTTGTTAAAGAGGTATTTTTAATTGTGTTTGTGTCAAAAAGGACAGGGAAAGGGTCCAAGGGTTATCGGATCAGACATACATGAAATATCGTATTATTGGTTACGTATTTGTTTCCTTTTATCAGTTTTTTTATAATGATCCTTGCGTTCTCGTGTAATGAATGAGGTTCACTGGCAAAATTAGCTTTTTGTTATTTATGTTCATGTTCCACGGTGACTAAGATTTAGGGGACTATTATCTGATATTCGATGAAACAAGTCGCGTATCACGCAAGGCAAGACAGTTAAAAATATAACACTTAGCAATTATTGTGATCATGATGTTTAGATTTCTTTTAAATGGCATTTTTATTACGCGCATTATTTGACTTTGCGGCACCGGATAGCTATTTCGTTGTCTTGTATTTTATTAGACTTGTTATTTTAGTACCTTGCAACCTTGTTTTTAGTCAAAATTTCACATTAATTTTAATTCAATGAATTTTTAGCCCCCGTACTACAAAGTATAAGTTTAGGGTGTGTATGTATGTATGTATATCACTTTTCCATGTGTCTGTCTGTGGCATCGTACCTCCCAAACGAATGGACCGATATTGATGCAATTTTTTCAGTTTAAAAGCTTATGTGATCGAGATGGTTCTTAGCTATAATAAGGGGGGGGTCGTAGCTCCCAAACGAATGGAACGATTTTGATGCGGTTTTTATGTTGAAAGCTGATGTGATCAAGATGGTTTTTAGCTACAATGGAGTCTCGGGGGTTATATTTTTTTATGAAAGGCGCCAGGAGGCGCTTTAGCAGTTAAAGTTCACCGTACAGTTTATAGGTTTCATCCACTACTTCGCACTCCATATTTCTCTTCTCTATTAGACAAATTGTAAACAAACAACTACCACAGCTGACATTTTACAATTGTTAAAACCGTTACGTAACTCCATTATGACGCAGTGGCGATAATTTAAATACAAGCCGTACTAATAAGCTAAATTTGGATTCGATGGATTATTAATCGTGGATTTCGGGTTATACTTAAATTGTGCTTTTGTTGCTACTATTGTATATTGCACCGAGTTTAAATCTTAACAAGGCCCTGAACGTTAACTTAGCTTTTAATTTTGTTTAACCACTTTTTTATGTCGTACCTACTAGGCAAGCATTCGTCCACGATCTCACCTGATGGAAAGCGACATGTGGCCGAAAGTGTAGCATGCTTTCCTAGTATATGTCTATTCCCCGCTTCCCGCTCTCACTCTAACCACTCATTCATAACTCCGGTTGCGAGACTTGATCCGGGGATAAGCCCAACGCTCCCTACAGGGAATATGTAAGGAACTCGCATTGTAAACACTTTGATACGTTTCTGCTTTGTGTTATTTAATTTCTATGTGAATTTTTTAAATAAACCTAGTGTCTTGTTACATTTTTTGATACACCTACTTAAACTCTTTTCGTCAAATTCTGTTGTTATTGTTATTATTGTGTCTTGCAGAGTTTATATCTTAACTCGAGCCTGCACGGTTAACTTTACCGTTATTTTTCTTTTACCACTCTTAGAGTTCCGTAGGAAAACAAGGAAAACTTGTGGTTTCGTCAACTTTTGTCATGCCCATCAAATACTCAAATACTCAAATACTACATAAGTGTTTAAAAATATAATAAAACTAGTTTTCCCGCCCGCGACTTCATCCGCGCGGACTACAGTTTATCGCGAAAAAAGAATCCTATGTCCTTCTAAGTTTTTTTTTAAAAAACCAATGCTAAAGTAAGTATAGCACCAATGCTCTTGATGTTTTTTGACAGACTTGTTATTTCGTTTCCATGGCAAAAGTTCCTTACAGCGAGTAATCAATATTTTCCAGTATTCCCGTGGAAACCTAAAAATTTCCGGGATAATAAGTACCCTATGTTTTATTTCAGGCTATAAGCTACCTCCATTCCAAATTTCATCTAAATCCGTCCAGCCGTTATCGTGTTAAAGCTCCCCAAACAAACAATCAGACAACGTTTCACTTTTATATATTGGTATGGATAATGTTTTGGTTCTTCTGTGCTCCCTTAAGTCAAAAATTAATAGGAATATTAAAAAATAACATCGAATGGGGTCCATCGTTGACCAGATATTTTAAAAGTAGGTATACTAAGTTTCTTTGAAAGTTTTTTTTTTATTTGTGCTCAATTACACGAAATTTTCGGCTTTTTGCTTGAGTTGCATGTAAGTACCTCTCTAACTCTTAAAGTCCTAAAAAATAAAACATTATTTAGACTACTAGCGCTTAATACGTATTTACCTACTAAATTATCACAACTATCTTGGGCTAGGATTTACTAGTTTACAAGCTATAGCTGACCAAGCATTTTTCGACGCATTTTATGCCAGCGTCAACTCTGAACAATTCCACGGTGAGAGGCAGAATCCAACGATAAAAACAACTTTGTTGGCGTGTTACGAAAATACTTTCATGACCATTTGCAATGAGGTTTTCATAGTTCGGTACCGTAGGCCTGCGGAACCCTAAGTCTATGAGTGTCCGACACGCACTTGGACAGTTTTTTATGATTGACAAGGCAAATGTTTACCAAGATGGACAGCGAATTTGTGGCCGAAGGTATAGCACGCTTGCCTAGTAGATACTTATTCACAACTAGATCTATGCTATTCACTCTTAACCTGAACACATCTAGGTATTTAAAAATAGAAGGCGAAATATCCACGCGGGCAAAGCCGCGAGCACAGCTAGTTATCATTATAAACTTTTATTTTACTGTAACATTTATTCAACCAAAAAGCACTTTATGCGCCATAGTTCAGACTTTAAAGTGGCGTCATATTTACGGCTTCATATTTCAGGGTCTGTCACATATATCCGGATCCGGGCCCGGTGTCCAGTGCTGTACTCACTTTATTGTGAGGGTAGTTATTTAGGGGTAGCTTCTGTGCTAGGGGATATTTACGGGGTGTGACCTGGCGTATCTAGATAGGTATTCACACTCTTTTTCAATCGGGTTTCCCTCTCGGACAGCGGTGTGAAATGCCCACAGTATTTTTATGCCCGGACAATTGAGACCACCAAAGTGGAAAAGAATTGAAAGACTGCGAACCAAATGTTGTTTGAAACCTATTCGCCTGTTGCATATTCGAACGATACATTGTCTAAGTTTAGTTGACGCACAATTTGCACTTCTACGGTATAAATCTCTTATTCGTCACGTTTATTACTATTTTAAAAGCTATAAGCGCCATTCGTTATCATCATCATCATCATCAGCCTATATTTCTCCACTGCTGGACATAGGCCTCTCCTATAGTATGCCACTGAGCCCTCTCTTTCGGCTCTTTCTTCCAACTGCAACCAGCTATTTTGCGTATATCGTCGCTCCTAACTGGAGGGCGCCCTACACACTATGTTTGCCCTGTCACGGTGTCCACTCAAGAACATATCTACGGTCATCAGTTCTTCGTCAAATATGGCCCAATGCCATTTCAGCTTATTAATCTTAAGTCGAACAACTTTGTTTCTCTGGCGGACCACCTCATTCCGCATACGATCTTTCAGAGAACTCCGAGCATAGCCCTTACCATAGCCCACTGAGCGACTTTAAATTGGTGGACTAGTCGTACCGTGAGACTTGTACTTGTACTATTTATTCTGTGCCGTGAGTGTCAACGACTCGGCTCCGTAGAAATATACTGTGGTACAATTCAGAATAATTATTCGTGCTACATAAACAGCCATACGATCAACTTGAGAACCTGGCCTTTTAGAATCGATTAATCCTTGTGAAACATAAAAAATGAAACATAATTCACATGAATCACGTCCTCGCATAATATTCTAACACATTCAGTGAATATTAAAATATTATCCAGTGGCAAGAGTAATATTTAATTGCAGCTGCATAATTCTAAATTTTAGTAAGTAATTAGTATTCTGTTTGAAGTTATTATGGAGATACATGGGACTGTATTCCTGGCTTCATCTTTCAAAGGAACTAAAGTTGTCACGTTTGGACAAATTCAAACGGGGCTCGAAATGGCAAGTAACGCCAACTAACTGTAAGCGTACCAGTAAATGAATACTCAGGGATATACATGATTATGTTATAGGCAATTTATAGGGACAGAAGCACTTATTTGGCTCTATAATAAAAATACAAAACACACCACTCTTCACCTCTGAAAATAAATAGTAAAGTATTTATATCTTACATAATATTTTACATAAATATTTTTCTAATATTTCAGTGTATATTGTATATAGTGCTATTTAATAGAAAAGTTTTATATTAATTTAATAGCTGACCTCGCGGCTTTGTCCGCGTGGTCAATTTTCTGGGATAAACGTAACCTATATTATATGTGTTTCCAGGAACAAAATACCAAATTACGTTCAGCGATCAAATAGTTTTTTATCGATTGCTCGGCTTCTACACATTGGATTAAGATACCAGGTACAACAGTTTTTAATTCAAATCCATCAGTGAAAACCGCATCGTAATCGGTCCAGTAGTTTTTATCGTGAAGCACGAATAAACAAACAGACAAACAGTCAAACATGTAAAAAAAAACTAGACATAGACAACAAGTCTCCTAGACTTTTTAAATTGTACTTACTTTTTGTTACTTACTGCTGCTTTATTATAAGTTTATTTGTAATTTTGTCTCTTCTTCGTGCCATTCGGATGGAGCGATTTTCAGTTGCAGCACTGGCTGATATGGACGTTGTTTTTGGAAATTAACGAAAGGAAATTCATTCGATACATGTTCGATATTTCATGACCTAAGCATTTTATTCGCATTTTTTCATATATTTTTTTGGTTACTATGTGACCATAATCACGAGGGAAGAAAAGAAGTCTTCTCTAAGAAGATGAAAGCTATGGTCAGTTGATTACTGCGACAGCGAATACAACTCTTGTGCGTGGTCGAATGTTGATTAACATTATTAGCCGTGTTTGGTTGGTTAGTTCCAAATACTACCAATAGATGGCGTTACCGTCCACATAAGACGGGTTTAAGAAGATAGTGGAAATATTTGGATGGCGATGGTCTCGGCAGCCGAATTGGTATGTGCCGCGCAGAGTCACAGTATGCGAGTACGAATCTCGTCCGTGATCCAAATTATTCCATTAGAAAATTATTATACATGTTTACGCTAAACAGGCGTTAACTGCTAAAATCAAATAACTGATAGATTCAGGCGTTACTTTGCGGAAATCCATATTTAAAATGAACAAAAAAAATATGTTTTTTTTTTTATCTTTTAAAACAAACATAACAGATATTAATTAAATAGCACTAAGGAAACCACTAAGGTATATTCTTGTGCGTTTAATAAATAGAGGTTTCAAAACAGAGCCCTGTATGTTTCCGAAATATAACGTTCAAACGAAATTTCCACGTCTCTTCAGCTGCAATGCCTTCACTTTTGAAAACGAAATAACAAAGTTTCGCGCTATTTAGTGCTTTCTGTTTCAAAGTTCTGCTCTGAGCGTTTATTTTAAAGAACGGTGCTATGATGCAAGTTTTTTCTGTTTTGAATTCTTTTGGCTCTTTCGCAACTGGCAGATGCCCGCTCGGCAAGTGGCTTGAAGTTCTTCGCGGATTCAGAGATTTCAATTTGAATTTGTGTACTTAAATGATATTTTATATATACTGAGGAAGATTCGTTGCATTGATGCAATTCATTAAACTGGCCGTAAAATAAAATCAGGTTATATTTAATAATATGTGATTAGTTACATCAATATTAAATATATCTAATTTTAATGCTTCTGAATATGCAGTAATTGATAATATGTATATTAAAACAATATCTTCATTAGGCACTAGGATATGTCATATGTCATTACTGGTCACACACAAGGGCTGTTTTTTTTCTCTTTACACCTGTGGTGTTTTTGAAGAGAAAATATTACGAAGCTTCCCGACCGCTATCCATCCAAGGTGGATTCTTCGGCAGTTGTATTTTACCTGAAACAAAAACAGAAAATATAAACTTGCGAAAAATTACGGAACAAGCCCTAAAAAAAGAACACCTTCCATGAATCAGATATGCCCGTCAAAGGGACCAATCATAAACCGGAATTCACGTATCTCTTCCATCGGGAACAAAACGTGCATACGAGATATTTCCAAAAATTGGTATCCATTCAGTAGATATTCAAAATACTTCGCGGAAACGGCGAGGCGTAAGAGAGTGAGATTCAATCGTGAAAGAATTTTGAGAATTAAATGGAAAGATCAGAAATAAGCGGTAATTGATGCAGTAGATAAATTTTATGCCAGAGGGAGAAATATTTCCTCAAGGTTTACATATTTTTTTTAGTGGATATACATTTTTCACCTTTATAATTAACTAGTTATCCCGCCCGCGACTTCGTACGCGCGGACTACTGTTTATCGCGAAGAATGCATCCTATATTCTTCCCTCCGTCCACTTAGATCCACAGCTCGGCTCCACATGTGGATCCGTGGACACCTTTATCTCCTCTTAAATCCACAGGCGGATCCGTGGATACTTTTTGTTCCTCTTAAATCCACAGGTGGTTCCATGGATACTTATTTTTCCTCTTATTTTTATTCCTTTTCAACCTATCTACATAATATGGCTGAAATTTAAATTATTGTTCTAATAAGTGCAATTTGGGAACCACTTGAGCTAAAAGTTCTCAACCAGAGCACTCGAGAAAGTAACTGGCTGTATATTATATTTTGTTTGTACGTTTTAGTAACATATAGTTTGTCACATCACCGTCGGTTTGTCAATGAGTAAAAATTATATTTAGTGAATTCTAAAATTGGTTTTGGGTTTATATTGATGAGATCTATCACTTCTGTAAAGAAACTACTAGTCTAGGATCGATAATTTCAGAGTTATAGCTCTTTTAAGTTTGACAGCTGTCATCTAAAAATAAGATTTCGATGAGTACTTTCACTTCCGTAAGGAAACTACTAGTCTAGAATGAATATTATTAGAGTTATAGCCCTTTTAAGTTTGACGGCTGTCATCCAAAAAGAAGATATCGATGAAATCTATCACTTCTGAAAAGAAACTATTTTTCGTTTAAAAAAAACTGTCTTTTTCCCATAGAGTAAGTAGTTATAATTTTATAGTAGAAGTGGAGGAAAAAACGTTATTTTTTTTTAATCTATTCCTACTTCTGATAGTTAGTGGGGGTTTTGGGAAAACTATTTTAGCTTTTTCCCGAAATCCTCATTGGAGGGGACGGTCTGGTGTCGATTTCAGGAATAATTCCCTGAAATGGTCGTGATAGTTAGGCAAGTGGCATAGAAAAATATTATTAGTTTTGGATTCCCTCGTTTGTGGATCGAAGTGGCATATAAAATTATGTTTAGAATTGAATCCAATGAATGGTAGATTTAAGAGGAGATAAAGGTGTCCAATGATCCACAGGTGAATTCAAGCTGTGGATCCAAGTGGACGGAGGGATATTCTTCTAGGATATTAAAAACCAATGCAAAAGTAGGTGCTCCAATGCTCTTGATGTTTTTTACAGACTTGTTATTTCGTTTCCATGGAACCACAGATCATTCTGTGATGACAACCGTTCCTTACAGTGAATAATCAACATTTTCCAGTTTTCCCGTCGAAAATTACAATTTACCGGGATAAAAATTATCCTATGTTTTAATCCAGGGTATAAGCTATTTCCATTCTAAATTTCATCAAAATCCGTCCAGCCGTTATAGCGTGAAAGCTCCCCAAACAAACAAACAAACAGACAACGTTTCACTTTTATGTATTGGTAGGGATGAAGTTAATTGGACCACCAAATTCCTGAATGTTTATTAATTTCTGCGGATAAATAGGAAAACTGGCGGAACTGTGGACAACAGAAGAAATAAATAGTATGGAAAGTATAAGGTTTTGCTTTACAATGCCCATCGGCACCAAAACCATAAATAAATAACATGTCAAATTATAACTTTTAAACTCTCTTTTTTTTTTTGTTTTTTAACTCATTTTTTTTTTGAGTCTTCTCGTGACCACGATCAATGCAACTTGATCGAAACGTCGAGGTAAATAAATATTAAGTTTTCAGCGCGATTAAGTCCCGTTTAAATATTTAACTATATGTCAAATTATGAGATAGGACTTTTATATTTAAAAACAAAACAATCGTTTAACAAGGCCTTATCAATAATATAGCAGTTCTTAAACAATCTAATGATATTAATTAAATAACACTAAGAAATTAAAACATATCTACAGAAAAAAATAACTAAATTAAAACCAAACTTAAATTGTTTTTGAAAATTATCTTCTCATGACATAAAAATAACAAATCGACGTCCCCCGAGTAACTCGATCCTTAATCTCGAATTCGATCGAAAATCGATTAACGTATAAAATTCGCATCGTCCCGACAAAATTTACTCGATGGTCCGAGTAATAAAATTTGCCGCGTATAAAGATTGGATCTTTCAAAATTAGTCCCTGATGAGTTGATCCGATTTAAAAAATAATTATAATGGTGTATTTTATAATAACAAGGTGTTTTACGGAGATGGCGCGTGATTGAATTCGATAGCTAAATTCGATAGCTGATTGTTATGAGGTTGATGGCAGTTTGGCATAATTGAACGATGACTTAGTAAGGAGTTATTTTTTTAGTTACATCAGCCTATATTTAATTATATTCGGGACAATTCCACACCAATTACCTAGCCCCAAACTAGGATACCCTGTAATATGGGCACTAGATAACGGATAAACATACATAAATACGAATATCAACATCCATGACTCAGAAACAAACATTTCTGTTCATCACACAAATGATTGCACCTTGCAGGATTCGAACCCGTGACTGTTTGATTTCGTTCCTAGGGTTACTAGCCACTAGACCAACCAGCCGTCTATTTGTTCACTGGTGGACGTAGGCCTCTCCTAAAGAACGCCACTGAGCTCAGTTTTCAGCTCTACTTATCCATTTTCTTCCAACCGATCGATTCAATTATACGATGTGCCTCGACACAAGACTCGGAGATTTTAAACAGTGTATTTTTTAAATAGCTGGGTGGTCGGATTGCACCCCCCTCTTTTTACATCGATTAAATTATTCTTTGAACACACTGTTAAAGTCTTTGAGGTTTGTGTCCAGACCTTCGATGAAATAATTACTTTCATCGAAGGTCCAGACACATTGCACAATGGATTCACTAATAGCCGCTCTAGAGTGACCTTTTTGCTCGTATTGCATACCCAAAAACAATTTCTCAAATAAAGAACAGTTTCAAAATTACATAAAAGGTACTAAACTAGCGCCTAATACGAATTTACTAACAAAATGATCACGGCTGTTTAAAATAAACTAGCTTACGAGATATAGTTCATCAAGTTAGACTGACGTTGTTTGCATATCTGGGCCCCGATTCTGTAAGCTATTGAACCGCGATAACGCAAGTCGATCGCTTAAAATTTTTTGAGAAATTTTCTTATTTACCACTTAAAAGTGCTGGAAGCGAAAGTTTTGCTAAAATTTTCGGTTTTTGTTTTTTTTTGTTTTTTATTTTCCATTTTTTTATTTTTTGAATATTTCCAAAAAAAAACAATTCTAGGAAATTCTAAGAAAATTTCTCATAAAATTTCAAGCGATCGAATTGCGTTATCGCGGTTCAATAGCTTACAGAATCGGGGCCCAGTTAAAATCTACTGGACCGATTGCAATGCGGTTTTCATAATTGGGTAGCTTAGGAACTACGAAACCCTATCTATGCGTGTCTAATACGCAATTGGCCGGATATTGATTTTGTGAAGAGTAATCTTACGTACCTATATCTATTCTATTCTCTTGTGTCTGCGAGTAGAACTAATATTTTCTTCATCGAGGAGCAGTAAATGTTTTATTTTTAACCAGAAATGATTGTTACGTTAGATTCAGCCAATCCCATTAAGTATCCTTCACTTTGCGGAGGAAGATCATAATTATTTCACTCGCAGCTCCTACCAAAGGAATTCGTCAGACGATTCACAAGAACAGACGATGATTTCGGCTCTTCTTGAATTTATTATCAGATTTGCATCAAATAGTCACGATAAATCATCATCATCAGCCGGAAAACGTCAACTGCTGAACAAGGGCCTCCCCCCATAGATAGCCAGAACGAGCTGTCCACCTTGTGGTCGCCATTCGAGAAACTTTCTGCCCCACCGGTTTTCGGTTCTGCGAGCTACGTGGCCGTTGCCACTTCAATTTGCTTATTCTGAGAGCTAAGTCTGTTACTTTAGTTCTTTTGAGAATATCCACATTCAGAATTTTAATTATCTCGCAAAGAGACCTCCATACCTCGTTGAAAATATATATATAACTTAATGTCATAGTGAGGAAATCTATTCCGATAGGCTCATGCACAAAAGCTTTATAATAGCTAATTGAATTGTGGTAAACCAAACGCCTAAGTCGGTTCAAATTGTTTCTAAATGTCTCATTACAAATAATATCGACGCATGCAGTCAACTGATTTTGCTCAAATCTCGATAATTGTTATTCGGCATTCCTTTGAGTTTACAGTGGTAGGGGTCGTCCAGTCGAGAAGTCAAGTGCAGAGTTAATAGGTTCTTCGCTTTACTCCCTTTATCCACGAACAAGTCTGCCTGAGAAAGGATGAACGAAACAATACTTTACAATACCTAACTTAAGTAACTTGAAAAAACTAACTTAAGTTCTTTTAAAACCTTCGTTAAGTTTCGTGATGGCCTTGTTAAGTTTCTTGAATCTACGTTACTTGGGGCAAGTTGTAAAAAACAGATTATACGAAGCTTAGAGAACAACGAATTTTAATCAAACCTCTTTACAGAAAATCGAAATTAAATTCTCAAATGTAATACTAGTAGGTACTGTAAGGTGACCAGCATGCACATTGCACACACAACACTTTCCCCGCTCTCTTTTTCGTTAAAAACACAAGTAAAATAATTATTTATATTTTCACGACAAATACATATCAACGAAATGCGGGTTTTCATTCATTCCGCGGGTCACAGCTAGTCTCATATGTATTTTACTCATCAGAAAGGTGTAACAAAAACCATAGTAAATCTGGTCGTAAGTTCTCTCTTTCTTTAGATCAGAATTAAATTTTAGCGAATGCACAAAGGATATTAAAAGTATTCAAAATGTTGATTATTCAAATAACTCTGACGTCCACATTTAAATCAGAAGCAATAACTTAAAGTTATTGCTTCTGATTTAAATGAGACTTTAAAGTCTCATTCCTAAAATCAAAACATTCAAAATAGCTGAAAGCCTTTTTCAGTTGCGAATAATATAATCTATTCTTTATTCTTCTGTTGAATTTTAAAGAGACGGAGTAAACTGAACAGTAGGTAGTCCGTGTTACCACTATTTCATGAAATTATAAAACAAAACATCAAGTGCGTGTCGGACTCAGACATAGTCCGTAGGCAAGGACCCTAAGCTACCCAATGTGAAAACCGTATTTTATTCGGTCTAGTAGTTCATAACCCATTAAAGTTGTTTTTACGGTTGGGTTATGTATCCCATTGTGGAATTTGTTAATTGTTAACGCGGGCATAAAATGCGTGAATTTTGGTCGGCTATAGCTCGTAAACCCTAGACAGCCGTGATAATTCTGTTAGTAAATTCGTATTATGCGCTTGTAACATAATCACCATTTTCTGAGTTTTTTGTTACGTGTTTTATGAGTGTGGCATCAAGGGGGCGAATGGCACTTCATGAAAAATGTATTATAGTACCTTGAGGTTTTAAAAATTTTACAAATTTGATTTAGTAAGTTCGGTACTTTGGGAAAAGTTTTCCTGATGTATATACTCGTATTATGCATATATTATGGAGTTATATTTTCTTCAAAATACATCCGATGTTTCAAGAACAAAAGCTTCTAACTACAAAGGAAAACGTACCTACGATGCCCCATTATTTTGCCAAGTCATTTATATTTGGTTCATTAGTTTTCACGAAATTACATCCCAAGCCGGTTTTGGGTGTATTATTAATTTTGGTTTTATTTTAACACTCGCAATGAGAATCTCCAAGTCAACTTATACTTTTCTTAATGTACTATCATCATCATCATAAGCCTGTATTCGTCCACTGCTGGACGCCACTGAGCCCGATCTTCGGCTCTCCTCATCCAGTCGCTGCCAGCCGCGTTTCGTAAGTTGTCACTCCGGCTGGCAGCGGGCACAATACTAAAGTACGGATCTTTTAAATAGCGATTTCACAGACAAACATAAAATTACTCCAATACAGAAAGAACAAACAGCCAATTAATATGCCACCCGTTCTCAATGTTGCCATAAAATGGCAATATAAAAACATTCTTCTGGAAGCAGACAGTATATGGCAACTCAGACCGGTTCGATGCATCGCCCATTTGACTAAGCCACTTTACTGCGACCCCTAACGTTGGCGTGGTATAAGTTAAAAGATATGTAGGCCAGTCATTTAAAACAATTTCAGTGTACTGATTTTTTGGCATGTTGTTGGATAGATACTAATAGAGTTAAACCAAGGTCGCAGCTTCGAAAGACCTGCTGTAACTGCGTGGTGCTTCAAAAACCACGAAATTTTCGAATGTCTTTCATTTTTCAGCTTATAAATTCTAAAAGGTTCAATTTGAGCGCAACCGCAGCTCTGAAGGTACAATAGGTTCCGAAATACAGCACTTCAATCAAACATTGGCAATTATTTCCAAAAAGTTCCAAATTGTAGTTTTAGCCGTGTTCCGAGCAAAAAACCCATCCTCATCGGCTAAAATATTCATCCTAAGAGAAAATTCATGGGCGAGGAAGTTGTAGAACAGAGACTAGGCCATAATCCATCCCGCTGGCCAAGTGCAGGTTGGTTGATATCACATGTTTAAAAAAAATTACGTCCGTACACTTAATGTTTTTCATCCCATCTATTCGAAAAACGCTGATTGTTTCCTTCAAAAGTGGGAGCAAAGTAGGTATTTTCCGTTCAAGACTTTCAAAGAGTTCAGTAATGAGTTTTGAATTTGGAACGTTAATTTTTGATGTGTAAATATCCAGTGGTGCGATGACGATCGATCGGTTCCGTTACGCAAGCGTTCGTGGCTCGTCGGCTCTTGCCGCCTCAGCTCGGCTATATTCAAGTTATAAGCCATCACATACATTTTTATGTGCATAATGTAAGCACTCCTATTGGGAATTGAACTCCTGTACTAAAGATCGGAAGTCGAACGATGTCCGTCGAGATACTCAGACTAATAGTATAAGACAGAAAAGTTAGTATATAATGAATGTTAGATTAGATGAAGGTTTGCTGATTCACAGTTGACCAATAAGAGCGCGCGGCGCAGAACGGTTGTTCGTTGTTTTAGTTATTTTTTATGTTTACACATCTGCTAGGCGTCCTGCGACGTCTCATTTTTTGTTCACTGGGTCGCGTGGCGCGCTGTCTGTAATTAAAAAACGAATCGTGTAAATGTACGGAGTCAACATGATACTTTAAAATGAAAAGCGCGCGAATTACGATATGATCGTCACGGAGACAAGGAATATTGACTGTGCAAAAAATAAATAATTTCACGAAAATGCAAGTGTAGCGAAGGTATTATACTACCTACTTATTATACCTGAAAATACTACGGAATAAATGTGATACAGAATCTATGACCAACTAAATCCCTGGAAAAATATTTGAAAGCTTATAGGTAAAAAAAATATCGAGTGGGAAAATGCAAAAGAAGCGAAGTCTTTTCGGATACCTATACCTATTTTTAAGAATTACCCAAATGTTCGCCAATATGTGAAGCAAACTTCACGTACTAATAATGACATTCAAATCGAGATCTACACAACATTTAGACGATAATATCTGAAGATACTGTTTGAAGGACGTAAATCAAAAGTACAAAGTGAATATATTTTTTTAGTTAAGTTTTAGTAATTACCTAGTTTATTTTAAGTTGTTTATTTTTAGTCTATTTAATAACGTTTTAAATAAATAATGTGAGTTGTAAAGTATCTAAAAGCGCCTTTTATTTATTTTTCTCATAGAGTGGGATGAAAAGTAGTGTATCAACTCGGACGCAAAATTATTTTTCCTCGGGCGACGTATATTGAATCCCGCGCTACGTTCAGAATTCTACTTAAGAGTCTCTAGCTGCGGGATTCTACTCTAGAATCCTTCACTTCGCTCTGGATTCAAAATAGCACCCTCGCTGTCAAAATATTATTTTGTGCCCTTGTCATACAATCTACTATTCTTTCACCATTTTGGATGAACTAAACGATTTCGGCCACATCGCCGCTAACCATCAGGCGAGTCGGAGGTCAAACGTGAAGTTATCAATGAAATAAAAAAACTGTAATTAAAGTCACCATAACTATATTTGCAATGTAATTATTTCGTTATGTTTTTTAGATATATCAGCACTGTAAATATCCCGTTTCTAAAGTAGACTCTTCTAAAAAAGCTGTAATTAGTCATTCTATTTTAATGAATATATTTTATTATATTTTTCAGGATTCGACTCGCAATCTCGCAGACTCATCCAGTAAAGTGCATTTTTTTTGCCCTAAGTTTATAGCTTGTACCACCCAAAGATCGTCTCTCGCTACAACCAAATATTATGCAACTGAATATGTATGTAACTTTGTACAAGAAATAGATTTTCGAAAATGGGGAGCGCCGAGCTGAACATCTATTGGATCCAGGATTATAGAGTTTTCTTTTCAGACCATAGAACGACAAATTAAAAGACTGAAAGAGATCGGTATAAATAAATTAATCGACGTAACGTTTACGCACTCATAGCCCCAATATAGTAAGTAGTTATAATAGTAAGTACTGTCACAGAATAAATAATAGTTGGTAGTGTGTGTCAACCCCAAACTGGGAAGAAATAAATTGCCGAAACGTGGACACAGACTGTGAGACTGTTTCACAAATTTTAAAGTTGTTCAGCGAGCTATGGAACGGGCTATGTTCGAGATCGTAATGGCTGAGAATGAAAGTAACGAGTTCTTGAATGGAGACCACGTGTAGGCAAACGTAGTGTAAGACGCCCTCTGGCTAGATGGAGCGACGACCTGCGCAAAGTAGCGAAGCTGGCAGCAATTACATAGGAAGAGCCGAAGATCGGGCTCAGTGGCGCGCATTAAAAGAGGCCTATGTCCAGCAGTGGACTTATGCAGGTTGTTGTTGATGACTCAACAACAGCCATTTATGAGCATTTTGATGCTCATAAATGTTTGCCCCAGCCAGGATTCGAACCTGAGATACTAAGACATGTGAAGTACCAAATGTACCAGAGTGCATAAGCGATAAGTAGATGTTCTCAACTTTACTGTTTTTTTTGTGAGTGTATCTTGCAATCTCTTAAGAATTTCTGAACAGATTTGGATGATGCTTTTTTACTAGTTAAAGTAGGCATACATGTTGGCCCCTTACATGAACGTTGGTTCAATATTTATTAATAAATTAATAAAATTTGTAGCATGTTTATTTTGTTCCAATAATGTTTGGTTTTACCTATTATACTCTAGTCCACATCTAAACTCTCAAAAATTAATAGACGTATTTGCTAGGTAACTACAGCGTCTGGTAGCTTAATCTTCTAATTGAAAATCTATCATTTTTATTGACTTCCTAATACTTCCTCCTTTAATCGACTGTATTTTTTGTGATTGTATTAAAAACACCTAGGGATCGGAATTTGTAAACAGTTTTATTTTATTTGAATGGTATGGTCCCAAAAATAATCAAAATTGTTTCAGTAGTTTTAACTGACATATTAAAAATATGCTACCTACTAATAAAATTGTACAGGTTCCTCAAATAAACAAAGACAGTACCCATACCCAACTGTATTACCTAAATTACTAAAGAATAATTCGCACAGAATTGGAGCATGGCGCTAGTTCCCTCAGGAAATCTAAAGCTATCCTGAATTCAAATTAATAAGTACACTATGCTGAATACAGTTGTTTTACAGTTTGGAGTCAGTAATAAGTAGTGCTGCATCAGAATGACGAGCGAGCGAGTAGTAAAGACCATTCTGCTTTGTAAAATGCCGTCACAGATTGTAATCACACTCATTATTATAAGGCGAAAGTTTGTATGTATGTTTGTTACTCCTTCACGCTCAAACGGCTGAAACAATTTGGATGAAATTTGGAACCAGGATAGCTTACATCCTGCATTAACACAGAGGATACTTTTCATCATCATCATCATCATCATTATCAATAACTCCTTCGTGTTCAAAGGCTGAACCGATTTTGATGAAATTTGATACCAGGATAGCTTATATACTTGATTAACACATAAACTAATTTTCATCATCATTATCATCATCATCATCATCCACGCTGGGCGCAGTTAGTCACATCATAGATCTAAAACTTTATTTTAACACCACCAGCAAGCAGGTAAGGTGGGGATCAAAAGTTAGCAACTATGAAATGAATAACTTTTATTTAAATAATATCCTCCAGGACATTACACCTTACATCGTCACGTCGGGGCATGGTATTCCAAAAAACGTAGAGCAATTTATTTTAAAAAAAAACCGGTACAATAATTTTTTTCATAATTTATCCACTTTTTGATGGTTGAGTTATTAATGTTATTTTATTACTTATTAGGGTTCCGTAACGAATGAAAAAAATACCGGAACTCATATCCGTCTGTCTGTCCATCTGTCACAGCCAATTTGACCCAAACACAGACGTTTGAAATTAGGGTTAACATTTGAAGGAAAAAAAAAACATTTTTACAAACTGTTCCGAGTGACTTTATCAATTGAAAGGGCTTGTTTTGTTGTGAGCAAGAAATTTAAAAAAAGGTTATGAGGTTCTAATTTTTTTTATGATTTCTAAAAGTAGATTTAAAGTTATTTAGGGAAATAGATCAAAATTTAACACAAATCTTATCTCCGTAAGTACCGAACAGTTGTAGATTACAGTAAAACCTATAAGAAGTCTATGGTCTTAAAATAACACGAGAGATTTACCTCTCAATATCTTGAGATAATATACGATGAGTACGGAACTCTCTCTATAATTATTATAATATTACAATTATAAATTCGTGGTGATGGTGGTGGATGAACTCAATATTTTAATGGTTTTGTATGAGCAAAATAATAGTTTTTATTTTATCAATAAACATTATCACTATCACGTTGGGGTTAACTTATTCTTGACTGGAGACCGCGAATAGACAAACGTAGTGTAGGACACCCACCAGCTAGATGGAGCGACGATCTGCGCAAGGTTGCTGGCAGAAAATGTAAGCAAAGAGCCGAAGATAGGGTCAAATGGCGTGCCTTCGGAGAGGCCTATGTCCAGCAGTGGACGAGCACAGACTGATTATTATGATGATAATCACTATAATTTACGGCTCGAGTCATTTTAAAAAGACCCAGTACGTAAATACGAATCCTCAGCATAACGAGGACATAAAATAACAAGAAGATAAATTGAACAGCAACGCGGGCGGGCCAAATAAAATTTTAATTAGGTTTTTAACGAAGAGGGAAACGTATTGAGCTTTGCATATTTTTTTGGGACATTGCTGCGGTAGGTTGCTGGATATTTTGGGATATAAGGACAATTATAATAGGGAAAACGGGGACAAAAGTTAAATAACACAAAATGAGATCATGTTTTTAAGACTATTTGTCGGGGGTGGGGGACGAAACTCAAGAAAAAGGCCACATTACTGCCGTACCTGAACGTTTATTGGCATTAATATCAGTCAAATCTAATTAAAAAAAAAATGCTAGTTAAAAGTTAATTGACGTTTACAGGTAGATACATCAATATTTCTGGGTATAAAATTAAATAAAAAATATAAAAGAAACTTCGCAAGACGCCTGGCAGATGTGTAAACATAATAGAATAGAATTCATTCAGCTTTATATAAATAAATAAATAAATATATTCGGGACAATTCCACACCAATTACCTAGCCCCAAACTAGGATACCCTGTAATATTAAGAAATTATTATTAGTAAGACTGTGAATCAGCAATTCTTCTTCTTCTTGTTCTTCTTGATATTGTTCTTCTTGTTCTTGTTCTTCTTGTTCTTATGTCCTTGTTCTTGTTCTTCTTCTTCATTCTTGATATGATAGCTTATAACTTGAATATGGCCGGGCTGTGGCGGAAAAAGCCTACGAGCCACGAGCGCTCGCGTCGAGGAACTGCTCGATCGCCACGCCGTGCGATCGCCACGCCAACAGTCGGCGTTACCCCTGTGCCACACCAATAGGTGTTTACACATCAAAAACTAAACTGGAAAGCTCACTTAAAAACCTTAACTAAAACAAGACTGGTACCTAATCTTCACATTTTAATAACATCTATGCTCCTGTGTTTTACAAATTAAGCCAGCTTTCTCATCTTAACTGACACACATCATCCCTTTCCATCAGGTGAGATCGTGGTCAAACGATTGCCTAGTCCGTAATAAAAAAAAACTGATGGTGTTCCTCCTACCCCCTCATTAATTTTCCATTGACTATTTATCCTTATTCAATCGTATTCAAGCAACCAATTAATCCTTATATATAACTACGGAACCTTAAAAGATTTACCAACGATTGATTCAAGTTGAAGATCCCTTATTACGAGTCTTTTAGATATCTTCTGTCACAAACATCGGCTCAACAATGCTCCCGTATTTCGCTTATCTTTCACCGTCCACTTCCGCCTAAAGGCCCTCGTCGCAGTGATCACAGACTAACCAACACAGGAAAACATGAGTCAGCGTATGTATGCTATAGTGCATACACTACAATCCCCTAATAAAACGGTATAATATTTAAGACATCTTCCGGTTTAGCGTAGACATCCACTTTTCTTATCGTTACTACCTAAAATCCTTCTCAGGGGCCGCAACATCTTTCTCAAGAGGACAGACACCTTGACAGACCATCCTAGTCAGGCTTGACGCAAACTGTCCCGGGAAATGCACTCATTGCCTCCATGTTTTATGAATTAAAAACCTACGTCCCATGAGCGGGAATCTAAGCTACTCCTCGCTAATAATAAATAGCTTTTATAATAGCCGACCTAAAAGCTACTATTCCACAGACGTCAAAAAAGTAGCACGACCTCAATCATACAACCTTCCTCAAAATAATGATTAATGAAAGAAAAGATATAGGTATGATCAGCGCAAGAGATCAAATAAATGGTATGATCAATTGATGATACTATGATCAGGGTACAGGGTTTGACGTCAATCCTGTCGGCCAATACCCTTGGGATAAAGTTGAAGATGCAAACCTTGACATAGGTTTGACTACTGAAACAAAATCTAAATTGGATCCCGATATTCTCGAAATTTCCGCCCAAAATACAGAAAGGGTAATCGAATGAACAATACACCTTTATCCTGTACTAGCTGTGCGCGTGGTCATTTCTCTGGGTTATAAGTAACCTTTGTGTTATTCCAAGATTATAAGTACCTATAAAGTACCATACTACTACATTTCATCATAATTAGTTCAGCTGTCAAATAGCTTTTTATCGTTTGCTCGGTTTCTTCTTATCTGATTTAGATACAAAGTACCTATACCAAAATTTAAGTGAGAATCTAAGTTATCCAACATTGAAAACCACATTTCAATCGGTCCAGTAGTTTATACGTAGTGCGCGAACAAACATCCAGACAAACAGACAAGATTTTAAAAACGTTATATGTATTCTTGTTCAGCAGCTTATTTTAGGAACTAAAATACCTAAAACTAAAGCATTATTTTAAATTGTCTTCTTTGTACCGATTTTGGGTTGTTTTTTTTTTTTTTTTTAATTATCTTTAATATGCAGACTTTTTATTACTTACTGCTTTATACGGCGGGTCTTATAGACCCGCCGTTGTTTTCACCGGGATGAAAGTACATAAACTCAAATTGATTTTTAACCACCACACCACCACCACGTTGCACCGGAGTTCAAGCAACGGGGTATGCTGAAAACCAGCCCTGCGTAGACTCTTAGTCTGCGCAGTACAGTGCTGAGCATAACCCAATTGTCAAACAAGCTCAATATTGTAAAAAAAACATCAGATGTGCATGCTAACATGACGCGGCACGGTAAATTTAATGTTACTAATTGTCGCGAGTCATGTTATCGTGGAATATCTATTTTTTGATTGTGTTGATTGTTTTTGTTTGTTTGCAATAAATACATTTTATTATTATTATTATTAATAGAAGTAGACAGAAGGTCCCTAGCTGGGTGTTTTTGTCAGCAGCATCAGTGCACTACTGGACTGCTGGAGAGGATAGAATGCCTCTCCTAATTCTAATGCGCAACACTGAGCCCAATCTTCGGCACTTGTAACTGCTGCTATTGTTATTGCTTTTTCTTGTGTTCACTTAAATTTCCGGAATTTATGAACAGATTTTGATGATTTGTTTTTTATTTGAAATGTGCGGAGCCATTTAATTTACTTGCTTCAGAAGTGTATTTATTTATTTAGTTAATCCATATCAAGTCGATTTTTGAAACCTTGTGAAATTACTTACTGACTTCTGATGTCAGAATTTCTGATCCTCCCCCTCAGGCTCTGACGATTTTCTATTATCAACTGATGGCAATCGAGACCGTGCACTCCGAAGCATGGAGCGAATGTTAATCCTCAACTTAAATATCTACATTAGAGCGAGGCCTAGGATCGAACCAGATGTCGTCGAAATGCAAACAAGCACATATTACAGCTCGGCCACCATCTCTCACTGTGTACTTATAAATGGCTTAAAGGCTGTTATTAATAACAGCAGAAACCGATAGCTTCTGATCGATAGATTTTAACACATAACTTATAAAAGTCATTGGTGCGGAGCCGAGGACCGAAACCGGTATCGTTGGATTAGTACACTAGTAAAACTCTCGGTTACCATTTAAAATCAGTCCAAAATATAGTTTCATCTCGCAAATCCCCATTCTACAATATGAGCCGCGGTTTACTGGTACGATGAGGGATTACTGTGTCCGACACCGATCTAGGGGTCGATTGGACCCCGGCTATGTGTGTTTGGGGTTTAGGACAAGGTCAACCTTTGTGTTGCAAAGTAATCTGCGCTTAAACTTAACTATTCGGTAAACAGCTGAGCCGAAATCGGTCGGGCATGTACACACTCGCTCTATGCCAGGCAGCGCGGTGTGTAGCTCATAATATTTCTCTTTCGTTTGACCACGATCTCACCTGATGGAAAGCGATGAGGTTTCGAAGGTGTAGCACGCTTGTCTTAGTAGATCCTATTCACTCTTGACTTGAACACACCTGGGTTATATTTTACCGGAAACACTGACGAGGGCAGAGCATTCCACTCCTTTGCAGTTCTGATGATGATGGTAAACAGCTAAAATGTTGCGATTAGGAGAGGTACACCATCATCACCATCAGGATGTACGATCGCTCACCTTAGGTTAGAGATTGTCTAATCTCCATGTCCTTAATTTCAACAACCCACAATGTTTTTAACACACAGTATATATTTAAAAAAAAAAAAAAACATAAACAAGTATATATAGAGATCGCTTTAAGCGATAATACTGCCAATTGTAACATGTTTTTGTTAGATTAGGTTTATTAATTGTATATTTCTATCTATCTATCTAATGTCAATATGCGTGTCTATCATATTTGTCGCCAAGTTTATCTGCCGTGTCCAAGAAGGTACACCGTCAAACAATATGCGTGTCTATCATATTAGTCGGCACTTTTATCTGCCGTGTCCATGAAGGTATACCGCCAAACAATATGTGTGTCTATCATATTTGTCGGCAAGTTTATGAGCCGTGTCCAAGACAGTACACTACCAAACAATATGCATGCCTATCATATTTGTCGCCAAGTTTATCTGCCGTGTCCAAGAAGGTACAACGCCATACAATATGCGTGCCTATCATATTTGTCGCGAAGTTTATCTGCCGTGTCAATGAAGGTATACCGCCAAACAATATGTGTGTCTATCATACTAGTCGCCAAGTTTATCTGCCGCGTCCAAGAAGGTACACCGCCAAACAATTGGTCATGTCAGCCTTTAGAAGTCCACTGCTGAACATAGGCCTCTCCCAAAGAGCGCCATGATGCGCGACCTTGTGCCACCTCTATCCATCGACTTCCTGCGATGGCTACAATGTCGTCGGTCCATCGTGTGGGGGGGTCTCCCTACATTTCGCTTGCTTGTTCGTGGTCGCCATTCGAGAACCTTTATTCCCCAGCCGTTGTATGTTCTTCAAACTATATGGCCTGCCCATTGTCACTTCAACTTGAAAACTCTGAGAGCTAGACGATAACTTGGTTCTTGTACGGGTTTCCTCGTTACGGATCTTATCTCGTAGTGAAACTCCGAGCATAGCTCTCTCCATTGCACGCTACGCGACTTTGAGTTTATGTATGAGACCAATAGTTAGCAACCACGTCTCAGTGCCGTATGTCATCACTGGCAACACGCACGGATTATAAACATTCGTCTTGAGGCACTGCGGTATCTGCGACGAGAAGATATAACGCAATTTCCCGAACGCTGCCCATCCGAGTTGGATTCGTCGATTGACCTCTTTGTCGAAGTTGGATCTTCCCAGCTGGATCGTTTGACCCAATTAGACATAGTGATCAACAGCTTCGATAATATCGTTCCCAACATAAACCGGCATGGGTACGATACGGGCATTTGACATGATATTCTTCTTACCCATGTTCATTTTAAGACCTACCTATTTTAAGACGACCTGTTGGGAAACAATATTGAGGTCACTGAGCATTGTGCTTAGGTATTCCAGGGTTTCTGCCATGATGACTTTATTATCAGCAAATCGAAGGTGAGTGATGCATTCGCCATTGATGTTAATACCATATCCGTTCCAGATCAGAAGCTTGAATATATCTTCCAGTGCAGAGGTAAACAGTTTCGGAGAAATAACGTCTCCCTGTCTCACCCCTTTTTGCAAATTGATAGAATTCGTGCTCCGATCTTGGACAGTCGTGGTGGCCTTGCTGTACAAACACTTCAACACTTCGATGTACCGGTAGCCAATCTGGCACCGCTGTAATGACTGTAGCACTGCTCAGGTTCTCGTAGTCCACAAACGCTAGACATAGTGGCCGATTTTACTCTTCGTTCGTCTGTATAATCTGCCGGAGCGTATGCATGTTGTCTACGGTGCTAAAGCCTTTCCGGAATCCAGCTTGGTCAGGAGGCTGAATGTCGTCAAACCTACGAGCGAGACGGTTTGTAACTACTCTCGAAAACAGCTTATAGACGAGACTCAGCAGCAAAATGGGCCTATAATTCTTTAGTAGCTCTGTCGTAATTCCGTGCCTTGTTTCTCTTAAGCTGTTTGAGAGCCATTCTGATTTCGAATAGGCTGACGTCCGGGATATCTTCGGTATAATGTCTGGTCAAACGGGCTCTTGCATCACTAGTCGTGCTAGGAGGACTACGCGATGAGGTGTATAATTGTCCATAGACCTTCTCGAGGTCACTCAAATCAAACGGTGAGGCATAGCAAACGGCGGCTGCGTATGTGTGCGTGATTGGATTCGATAATTTGTGTTTTTTTGTGGTTTATATGTTAGTGTGTGTGTGTGTGAGGCTTTTGCGTACGGGCGGATCTGCATATCTTGGGTGCTGCCTTTCGAGTTGGTGGTATGGAATCCGTATTTTTTAAACATTTTTGGCCGTGTCCCGAAATTATGAAGCTTGTTGAATTAAATAATAACAACAAATTTAAAACGCTGTCTGTTTAATTAGGTGCCAAGTGTATGTTACTGTATACATTATAATCGCCCGGTTAATGACTTGCCATCCATACACCATACTAATATTATAAAAGTGAAAGTAACTTGTGTGTCTGTCTGTTTGTTATCTTTTCACGGCTGTTTGCCGGCTCCAAATTTCATCACGATCGGTACATCGTGATGAAATTTGGTACGGAGATAGTTTGAACCTTGGGGTTGGACATAGGATAAGTTTAATCGCGATAAACTGTAGTCCGCAAAAGCTGGTCATATAGGTGTCGTGGAGATGTCGTAAAATTTATCATTTCATGTTATGGTTGGCTACATCATGATATTTTTTTATTACATGAAATTATCGGAAACATCATGAAATAGTTTGGCCAGATGAGTTAAAGATTAGCGTTTGACGGTATGAACAGCTAAACGCACGGCTAATTCATGATATGGTCAAACTTTAGTGATCATATCGTAAAATAGTTACATGAGAACTATTAACCACCGCTAGAGGCGCTAGGCGGAAGCCCAACTTGGCCGTGATAAGTTAGATAGAAAGCGAAAGTTAGTCTTCCTGTTTTTTTAGCCTTGAAAACCTATCTGTTTGAACACCTTTCGTATCATGAAGACCCTACACTATATCATTATTTTCCACCCCCTCACACCTCCGACCCCTTGAAGTTTATGCGTCTTAACAAAAACGTTTTTTGAACATTTTTCGAAATGGCTGAAATATGTTTTTTTTTTACATTTTCAACCTCCATGTCTACGCCATTTCTCATTTCATTTCATTTTTTCATTTCTATGCCAATTTTAAAAATTTCGAAAAACTGAATCGGCAAAAAACAACATTGAACCTGCTCACAAAATTTTCACGAGAATCTGTTGAGAAATGCAACCTGTAGAGGAGAACAGCCGGACATCCGCCGACCGGACATACTAAAGCATTTTTCCCCAAGCTAAAACGGAGAAGCTGGGCACGCGCTTCGCGCTCGCACGATCAAATTATATTATTTAATGATATGGCCAAACGTTGATTGATGTTACAACGATATGGTCAGTTTTAGCTGGCCATTTCATGAAATAGAACAGTTTCATAGAATTATCGACCATTTCATGAAACCATCAATTCTACGATATCGCCACGACATATATAATAGGAGAAAGCGCGGATGTGTCTGGTCAAATCAGGGAGCATTGGTTCAAATAGTATCTACCAGATGGTTGCTCCGACACATTCTTATCCATAGGTCGCTACGGGGCTTAATCAGCAAACCGGAAGTGCCCTAATGCAGTTACCGAGTGTTCCGTCAGCCGGAGCTGAGCAGACGCCGCCAGAAAACAACGTTAGTCTACCGTTGTAGAAAACAACGTTAGTTTATGGCTGTATGGGTCATAAACGAATAAATGTATTTTTATACAACAGTGAAGAGACGAACAGGTCGTCCGACTGATGCTAAGCTTAAGGTTCTCACTTTGAGAAACATTGTTACATAATAATTCATGACATTAAACATATTTTTTTATAAGCTTTTATGTTTGTAGGTATGTATGTACGAGTATGTAGTTTAGATCAAGAATAAGAATAAAAATAATTTATTGCCAACAAACATGAACAACTTAAATTATACAAAAATCACATGAACCGCGACAACAAATCTATGAAAAAAAATAAAAAAATTGCATGCTGAATTAAACCCACTTCCTCATAACCTACGGAGTTGAATTTTTACGTCTGTTCAGTTCCGATGGCAATGCATTTTTATGGTAAGCATGACCCGAATGGACATCCAGGATTAGCTCCAGATAAAGGAAATCTTCAACGGTCAACAGCACCGACACGAAATTTTGTGTACGCATTTTATTATGCTATCTGGATTTTTCTGCGTGACCAATAGTGTCCTAAATCGGTTTTAGGACACTATTCGTCACGCATAGGTGCGGGAGGGGGAGAAAGGCAGAGGCTCGGGGGATGGTGTGTTGAGGGGTAGGGGTAGGGTATGAGAGGCAGTGGGTGCGGGGGGAAGGCAGGTTTTTAGTTTTTCATAAAGTTCTGGGATGGGCAGGCGTGCAACATGCTCGTCTCGTCACTCAAACAACTATAAAACCCAGTAAAAAACAGTATATTTCTATTATAATAACATGTAAAGCAAAAGACTTGATAAACATAGAGACAAGAGACTAATTTGTATGCGAACCGTACCCAGGTATTTTACAACGAAATGAATTTCTGAACGCGCAGCTGCGTTCAGTGTTACCTGCCTGCCACTTCATTACTGCGCTCTGAGCTGTTTGAGCTACTTTTGTCAAAGCAATAAAGGTGGGTAAGACGCTTCAAAAACAAACTGCTTTTTGTAGACTAAAATGGAGATTATTAATTCATCTTTCTACTTATAATTTTGTCTGATTACTTTAATCGACTTCCAAAAGGGTGAGGTCCTGACAGGTTCACTCCATACCTTATTTTATTTAGTACTATTATTTATTCTCTGGCGAAAGTCGAGACAGTCAAGCCTAGCAGTGCCTGTGCTCGCTGTAGACAACATCGACTGTGACATCGAGCCGAGCTGTTCAATGAACTATCGCCGATCACCTATACGCGTTAGGTGCAAATTGGCTTGCAATGAATGAGATTTTACGATTAGGTATATTTATATAGGTTTTAACGCCTTTTCTAAGGGAGTGATTCTTCAGTAGGTAGTGCTATTATTTATTCTGTAACATTAAATCGAAGTTAGTAGTGCGCCTGCCTGCTAAGTTTAATGTCCCAGGTTCGAATCCTGGCCGGGCAAACATTTTGTTTGATGAGCGTAACATTATCGTTCTCAGGGTATGGATGTTTGCTAACACATAACTCAAATGTGAAAAATAATGCGGAATGTAATTACACATATTCCTAAGTCTGTTTTAATGACCGATGACTGTTTTCTGTACAAAAGTAACTTTCACTTAATATCCATTGTCATACGTAGACTTCGAAAAGTTTTTTCTGAATCTTGTCAATTTAACAAATGCCTTCCCTTTTAGGAAAGGGTGCGACCCCTATGTCTCACACTGACCTATGGTGACAAACATCCTAATTCGATTGAGCTACCCCATTTCATAATTGTCTTTCACCCCTGACAGCACTCCCCTAAGATTGGGGTGGAGCCGTCAAACTATTACTGCGTGTCTACATATTTTATGGTGGTCAGTCCTACCTATAAGAATAATAGAAAAAGAGGTTTGCATACAAATTTATTCATTTACTAGCTGTGCCCGCCCCCGTGGCTTCGATCGCGTGGTCATTTCTCTGGGTTAAAAGTACCCTATGTGTTTTTATTCCCAATGAGTTATTACCTCAGATTAGTATTGTTTGGTCTGAGGTAATTAGCAATATACCAAATTAGATCATATTTGTTCAGGCGTCAAAAAGATTTTTAATGAATGCTCGGCTTCTTCTAATCAGATTGAGATATAAAGTACACTAGATTTTAAGTCAAAACTTAAGCTATGCAACAGTGAATGAACCGTATTTTAATCAGGCGTTAGTTTTTACGTGATGCGGGAACAAACGTCCAGACAGACAGAAACGATTATTTCAAAACGTTATATTCTGGTTCTGTTGCTCGTTTTAAGTATACTGTTAGTTACAATTACTGCTTTATTGTAAATATAGATTTGTGCATAATGTTACTAGGTTTAATGAGAAATACGCATTAAATCTAGAATTTTCTTCATTCTTTGGAGGGCGAGTGTTATACTAGTGCGTGTTAGAATCCAACGGTACCGGGTTCGATCCTTTGCTGCGGATCAATTACTTTTATAAGTTTTGTGCAGGGTGCAGGTTTCCATCGCCGTTCTTTGGAGGGCACGTTAAGACTTCTGTACATGCCAATGTTGGTGATGCATTGATATCAAAATGTTGTTTTTAACAGCTTGTGATAATAAATTATACTAAAACTTAGCACTTTTTAGTTGACTGGTAGATGATGCTTTTAGTATAAAGTCCGCCATTTATACTTACGAGATACACAAACAGACAGATAGAAACCGTAAAAAAAAAAAAAAAAAACTATCTAGTATCTAACATTTCCATCCCGGCAAAATGCAATTTTCTTATTTGTTAAGCCCGCTGAGTCGAGGTTACGTTGATCTATGTAGGTATAAGTTCCCCAGTGGCTTGGTGACGTAACTGACGTAATAGTGCAGCGCTAATGCCTTCCCCGGGGATCTTAACGACATTCAGGATGGAGAGTTTAGGGGCTGGTGAATGCAGCTCAATTTAGATAAGGAGAGCGCTGAGATGTGAAGAGTGTTACAAGTTTACGATATTGGTTTCTTATTGCGTATTATTTAATTAGTACTTGCTAATAAGCGATGATGGTAGCCGAAGCGATGAAGCGAGCGGCAATGACTAACGAGCGGTAATGTGTACGCCTTGCAATCGTACGACACCGGGTTCGATTCTAGGCCCCGGCACCTATGACTTAGTGCATATTAACCATCGCTCTGTTCGGAGGGCACGTTAAACAGTCGTTGCTAACAGTTGCTTGATGATAGCAGTCATCAAGCCACGTCAGGCTCATGGGCGCACTGACAAACTCTGATACCACAGGTCAGCATTAGCTCTTCGACGTCAGATCTATAAGAAACTTCGTCGTATCGTACTATCTTTCTATTATTCAACATAACATAAAATCCCATACAACTTAAGTTCCAATCAACACACCCTATTTCTTGTCAGGAAGCTATAACATTCTTCCACCCACGAGCTTTATTGAAAAAATCAACAATTGTACATTAACGTAAATCATAATACGCACACATGCGTATGTTTGTGTGTATGGAACAGGTTTTAACTCGCTCGGGGGACGTCTGCCGGGCGCAAGGTAGTGTTTATGTTGATAAGCGATTGTGAGTACATACTTAAAACGCTTACTCTTGTAGCCAATGATAGTCTATAATATAAAAAATACATAAGTTCAAAAACTAAAACCCGACTACGGTACGGTAGGGTAAAAAATTGCCTATGACACTCTTGCTATGAAGACAAATCGATTGACCACATAACTCTTCGTTTGATTCGCCGTAGTCGAGAAAAAAATAACATATGACACTATACATGAAGATGAATCGATTGAATCGATGATTGCCACGTGGAACATTCACATACAACCATACACGATAGACTGTTAAGCTCATAACCCTTTCCTTTCAGCGCCGTACTCGGGTAAAAAGAGGTAGATATGTCCTAAACGCGCTCTAAATGTCCCGCGAAAACGACTTGAAAGTAGTTTTTACTTGTTTCTGCACTGACACTAACTCAGCGTGAGACAACCCAACGTGCGTGACGTGTGGCACGACGCAGGCAACATGGCGTCAGGCGCGGGGCATTGTCTGGCAGAGATAAAAGGAATAGCCTTAGAAGAAACAAAAGAAAGTAAGCGTAATTCAAGACCTTTGGGAATAGCTCATCTCAGACTACAATGGTTGAAATATCGACACGAAGAAAAATACATTATATTTCAGCGACCTACCCTGATTAAGAGCGTCTTAGATATTTTACTAGCTTTTCTGAGTGAGCCCTGACTCATTCTTGTCCGCCCCAACTTACCGAGCTTACGACCACAAGTAGTTGGAGGTGTTTTACTTACCCGTACATACCCTACTACATGTTTTGCTGATACTCTTCCTTACTTACTTCTACGAGTATCTATATCTATGCATACGTATAATAAGTCAATAAGAACGATAAAGTCATGTCTGTCTGTTTGTCTGTTTATCTTTTGGACCATATTACACATATGTGGCTTTGGATATTATGTACCTTGATCTTGATGGACGTTAACCTGGGAACGAATGCGTTTTTGGCGTTTTAGAGCTTATTCTGGGATATGGTTAAAGCTAGATTCGATTTCACTCAACAAACGTCACTCACTAAAAGTCCTCCATTTGTATTTTCTTCCCGCTACCGCGTCCGCCTATGGCTGTATCTCCTCCCTAATAACAGAGTCAGTGACACCGGCGCTTGCGCAGCCTTCAGACGAACTTCTACTAGATCACGAGCTCATTTCGAACAATACACAGAGTTTACCATATAAATGAAAACTTAATGGTTAATAAGAGCTTTTTAGACGGTCCCGGTCGGAAGGCTTTAATCGAATTGTAAAAGGAGGTTTTATAGTTGTCTGCATGTATATTTTCAGTGTGCGTGTTTAGACATAAATATCTCCGAAATTTCTGAACCGACTTTTTTTTATTTGAAAAGGTACACCTCCAGTGTGATCCCACATAAATTTCATCAAAATTGGTTCAGTCTCTAAGTTCAGTCAGTATTTTTTTGGAAATCGCTTTGAATTAAGGTATAATTTTATTTTTAATCTGTATTGTTTTTAATTTGTGTAAGTTAACTATTAACGCAGTGCAAGAAGGTTTAAAAAAGACGGAGTCTTCACCGCCAAAAAAACGAGTAAAGCAAAGCAAAAAGAGGCTGCGTATGTGTGCAAGAGTGAATAATTTGTGTTTTTTGTGGTTGATACACAAATTACTCACAAAAGTCTGTATTGTTTTTTTGTGAGAACATGACACAGTAATAACGACTAAAAAGTTCGAGATCTTGTTGCGATATGGCGGCCGATCGGCATAGCAAGAGTAAGTCTGTGCGTGAGGCTTGTGCGTACGAGCGGATCGGCATATCTTGGGTGCTGCACTTTCGATTTGGCAGTGTGGTCCGTATTTTTTTAAACATTCTTGATGCAGTGAATATTTTTCAACCAATCCTGACTGGTTCCGCGTTATGTCATCTATAACTGACCCTCGAGGTTTTGTGATCCCTGTTTAATATTAATGCCAGGCGTCCCATTCTGACACCTTTAGGGTCCAAGGATATGGAGCTGGGATTTCATTTTATCACTTCAAAAGTGATTTTGTTTTGTGTCTGTTTGTTCTGGCGTGTGATTTGCATTTCATTAAGTCCAATCTCGGGTCGCAGTATTTACTCTAAAAGCGTTTATTGTAAAATAGGCAATGTAATTTAGCACATTTACAAGTCTGAAAAGCCTTCTAACCTTTGTGACATAGCTAGGAGTGAAAAATATACGAAAAAATCGCGCAATCTAATCAAATCGATCAATTATATATAAAAAATGTTAGAACATTTGTATCCTAAAATGTAGCGTTTCTGAGGTATTAGCCCTTAAAATTATCTTTTTCATCTTTGAGCTCCAATTATATGTCAGAAAAGCGACACTTTAGGATGCTAAACTCTAGTAGCAGGTAAGAAGAACTCTAACATTTTTTGAAGTGTTCTATTTATGTATTGACGTTTGATTAGTGGCCGCGACTCTTAGTTCTTTTCAGGTTTAGTTTTTCACACCTTTAACGACTTATGAACGAAGAGAAGAAAATAAAAGTTTATAAGAAGACCAAATCCATAGCTAAATAAACTTTACTTTGGGTTGGAAATATTAAAAGATACCCGATACTGCATTGATTTGTTGCACGTTACAGCTGGATGCATCGCATTGCTCCCGATTGTATACTTTCTACTGGTGGTACATGAACACAGCACGAGAACAAAGCCGAAGCCGCCGGGAAGCGGAGATCGTGACTGCGTTATCTTCTCGCCGCATTCCAAAGGATACCGGCTGATAGGATCGCGGTATAACGGCGCTATGGGATATTAACGGGCGTAGAACGGTATAGTATACACCATACACCATAGTACCACTAGCTCTTCAACTTGTTGGGGTGCACGAAACAAAACGATTTAGCAATAGTTGCTAAACTCACTTTAGATAGATCCTGGTAGATCCTGATAGGATCTACCCTGGATAAGGTATTACCATTGATCTAATAAAAACTGGAAAATTAGGTAATAGCTTCACGGCCGTGGACCGCATAAATGAAGTCGCACGCAATTGACCTTTTTTAAATAAATAAATATTTTCGGGTCAATTCACACCAATTACGTAGTCCTAACCTAGGGTACCCTGTATTAGAGGTACAAGACAAAGGATAAACATTCATAGATACGAATATTACACCTATGACTCGGAAACAAGCATTTCAGCTCATCAACAAATGATTGCACCTAGCGGCATTCGAACCCGCGATTGTTGGTTGATTTCGTAGTCAGGGTCGCCAAACATCCGGCCAACCAGATGTCTTTAGTCTTAGTCACAATTGCAGTGGCGTTTGTGTAGCACGAGTTAGCAGTGGCTCCCATTCACACTACAGTCTGCGTTTGTCTCTATAACTTTGTTGTTGATGCACATGAAGCACGACGGTGGGGATATAGCTGTGTTTACCTGTAGTTGTTTTAAGTCCAGTTTTTGTTTACGCGATATTAAAGCGAGCCGTATCTTCCCCACTTTGAATAGTTCTATGGGTATTACGTTTTATTAAGAGCAGATTCAGCACACATAAATTTAGTGTTTCTCTATTAGTTATATTCTGTGATTTTTTAAGTCGCGAGTGAGTAGGCTACTTCTAGCGAGCACCATTATCGGCCGCATTAGATCTTATTATGATACTAGCTTTCGCCCGTGACTTCGTCCGCGCGGACTACAGTTTATCGCGAGAAAAGCATCCCATGTTCATCTAGGATATTAAAAACCAATGCAAAAGGTTAGCACCAACGCTCGAGATGCTTTTTGACAGACTTGTTATTATTTCGTTTCCACGGCAACCGTTCCATACAGCGAGTAATCGTTATTTTACAGTTTTCCCGTAACAACTTACCATTTTCCGGGATAAAAAGTATCCTATGTTGGTCTCTTTATTGTATAGTACCTATTTACAAAGTTTCGCCAAAATCGAATCAGGCTTTTTTTGGCGTGAAAGCTCCCCAATCAATCAAACAACCAGACAGCGTTTCACTTTTATATATTGGTGTCGCCCGAGTGCGAGTCGCTGTACGGAACTCACGCGCACCGAGAGTTCCGTACAGCCACACACTCACACTTGGTCGGTTTTAATTATTTGTTGTTTTACTTTAGAGTTTGCACTATAATCACAAAGTTTTTAATTATTTGTTGTTTTACTTTAGAGTTTGCACTATAATCACAAAGTTTTTAATTATTTGTTGTTTTACTTTAGAGTTTGCACTATAATCACAAAGTTTTTAATTATTTGTTGTTTTACTTTAGAGTTTGCACTATAATCACAAAGTTTTTAATTATTTGTTGTTTTACTTTAGAGTTTGCACTATAATCACAAAGTTTTTAATTATTTGTTGTTTTACTTTAGAGTTTGCACATAATCACATTGTTTTTAATTATTTGTTGTTTTACTTTAGAGTTTGCATTATAATCACAAAGTTTTTGGTATAATCAAAAGTCCCGTTTAAATATATACTAGTAACTATGTGTTCGAATCGCGAAGGTTAAAAAGTTACAAGAAAGATTACGGTTACATAGTGTAGGCGACGCACGTCACAAGTGCAATATATACCAATTTTTTGTTTTTATTGTTAAAAAAAACTACTACTTTTCTATGTAATCTGTGGTATAATATTTAAAACTATAAGATACTTTTGTTAATTTTTCAAACTGTTTTCCAAACCGTATTTTGTTATCTGTGCTGCTTAAAACAAATAAAGTTGCATTTGGAGGGTGCGCGTAAAATATTTTTTTATTGGTGCAATGTCGGTAGCACACACGAACGGAGCTAGCCGCTTGATAGTCTAAGTTTTATTTTGTAATACTAGTATTTTCGAAGCCGCCGAACTCGCACTCTCCAATTTATTGTCGTACTAAACTTGGGCCTTTTATTTATCGTTAATACATAGACATAGCGATTAATTGAAGACATTCTAAGAATGGCAAAATATTGTCAAAAATGTAAACAGCCTAGACGACACTGGCGCAGTTGGTAGAGCAATTGCCTTGCGAGCTAAGTGTCCCAGCTTCGAATCTTAGCCGGGGCAAACATTTGTGTGATGAGCATAAATGTTTGTTCTCGGGTCTTAGATGCTTGTGATGTGATGATCGTGTGTCGATGCCACTCGCAACAGTGAATTCTAGTGCACGGGTATTGGTGTGTTATATTTAAACTTTTAGGTATAGTAGGTTTAGGTATTAGGTTTTGTATTGTTAGGCCTCTAACGCAAGAGGCCACCTAGTACCACACCTTTGTCAGATATTCAATGTCACAGGGTGACGAGCGTAGTGCAGTGACGCGCAACATTTTGCAACCAAACTTCTGGGTGGCACTGCAGCTGTCATAGGCAGGCATGACGCTTATCATAAGGCGAGGGACCTGCCCGTCACTCAAAGTAATAAATAAATAAAATAAAATGTACTGTGGTATAATTTCAAAAACCCCCATCAAATTTAAAGTGTAAACTACAAGGATTATTTTCTTTTATCTAAAACATAATCAGACAAATGTTTATCCACATCCGTATAATAAACATTCTTACAGTAGCAATAGCTACCTACCTAAATATATACTTATAATAAAGCAGTATGTAATAAAATGACTGTACAAAGAAGATATTTAAAAAAGAGCTCTAGGGGACTTAAATAAGCTTAAAATTGTGTCTGTCTGTTTTTGTTCGTACATCACTTAAAAACTACTGGTTCGATTGTGATGCAGTTTTCACTGTTGGATCGCTTAGGGTTTGACTTAAAAACTATTGTACTTAGTATCTCAACCCGATGACTAGAAGTTGATCAATCGATAAAAAACAATTTGACATATGAACGGAGTTTGATGCTATTGGTAATTATGGTTCGGAAATAACACAGGATTCTTGCATCCCAGAAAAATATCCACGCGGGCAAAGCCACGGGCACAGCTATTATTTGAATAATCCTCTTATCTCATAATCTAAATTCTAATGAATGTCTTTAACTACAAATATTATTGCTGGGAATCAACTCACTCGTCTCAACCGGTATTTTAAAATTCAAATCGGGTCTCAGTCACAGAATAAATAATAGTACGAGTCTCAATCCCCTGCGGCCGGACTCGTATGTCCTGATGTTATCGGTTGCAATGAGATTTACATTATATATTTTCTTAATCATAATTTAGATAATATATAATGGAGCGACAACTTTAAATAAAATTGCTAACTATCAATTGAAAAGGAATGAAAGTGGGACAAAACAAGTTGCGTAATCCTAATACAAACAAATTAACTAATTAATTGAAATTGTAGGGTTACGTAATACGGGCACTGATCACTCGAGTTCTTCACGGAATAAAAATTTAGAGGACAGTTCTTTATATCATTTGCTATGTCGGTCCTTTGTTCAGCAGTGGACGTATGATGATTGTGATGAATAAATATAGCACTTTAACAAATCAAATAATCAAATTAAATGTCTCTTTAACATGTAAATAATTTAAATATTTACTTTAAATTATATTTCCCAAAACATATTGACTATTTAATGTTTTATTTTATATTTGTCTTAACTTTTATAATACCAGTTACATTAATAACAATAATATGTACCGATCTATCTAGCTCCAATCTATCTTTATCTATTCTCATCTTATGTTATATTCTTCTTCTTAAAAAAACTATACAATTCAGATAATTATAAAAAGTGGTCTACGGGACGTAAAAAAAAGTTACTGAACAACTCAAACCAGAACGCTAGTTTAAAAAAATAAATGAAATATGAGCTTTCCATCTTCAATGTTCCATTGTTTCGTTTCAACCTCCACATTAAAAAAGCTTGCAAAACTTTAGTAAAGCGAGACCCTAATGACCTCCCGACGAAGTTTTATCGCCCCAAACAATGTAGACCCTAATCTACGTAATGCCGTAGTTCTGTTTTTGCTGCGTCATAATATTTAAAATACCCGAGTATTATGAGCTATAATATTCTATCTATGGTTCTAGAGCATTGAATATAGATAAAATATATCTACTTTAAGGAGACAGACAGTTTGAATTTCGGCCCTGTAACAGGGAATAAATAATAGTATTACGTATCTGTACTTTTGGCGCTGGTCCGCCCAGATCCGCACCACATTCGACACTTTCATTTATGGTGCTTTGCAGGTCGCCGGGAATAGAAACAGATGGCGTACCATCGTGAAAGAGAATATATATGAGGTCACGATCCCAGCAAAGAAGATAACGACGCAAGGAGAGGTGGATCATCATCATTGTCAGCCCACATTCATCCACTGCTGGACATAGGTCTCTTCTTGTGAACGCCACTGAGCCCGATCTTCGGCTCTCCACATCCAGTCGCCGCTAGTCGCCTTTCGTAACTCGTCACTCCACCAGGCAGATGGGCGCCCCACACTAAGTTTGTCTAAACGCGGCTTCCACTCTAGAACTCGTTTACCCCAACGGTTGTCGGTTCTGTGGAGGGCAGGATAATCCAAAATAACTCAAACTTAAACTAAGTTCCCCAATCCCCATACATCTGCTCCAAAAGCCATGCGGAGTCACATCTCGGCAGCATATTAGGGCAACAGCTTATGAACCGGTGTGAGTTATAGAGGAGTAGCGAGGGATTATTTATCGACGATGCGTGGTGAAAATGGAGGAGTAAAGTGGGGTGACAGGCGGTAGCGGTAGCGGTTTGATGATAGCACAATAAATATCTATACTTATAATATAGCATTAAGTTACAAAAATACAATGAAGATAATTAAAAAAACAAATGGTCTAGGGGACTTAAAATAAGCTACCTATCAAGCTTTTTTTTAAATGTTGTCTGTTTGTTTATTCACACAACACGTAAAACTGGACCGATTGCAATGCGGTTTTCACTGTTAGATAGCTTAGGTTTAGACTTACATTAGTTTTAACCCACAGAAATAACCACGCGGGCACAGCTAGCTATTAAAATAAAAACGTATGGTTTTAAACGACAATTGCTCAGTTGGTTCTGGTCGTTCGCCATGCCGCAGGCCGTTGGTTCAAAATCAACTAACCTGTCCAAATTAGCAAGAGCTTACAGGAATAAAAAATTACCCGCTATTTCTCTTTCACTAAGGTATCATCCCTCAACACCCACGTTAAGCTACAGAGCACACCGTAATGACTGTATTGATGTGCATTAATTATGTAACACTGCGAGAACCCGGTGTTCCAAGTGTCGTGACAGCGGGTGTCGGGTGTATGCGAGTGTCTGGAGAGTGTATGCAGTGTCAGGGGAGTTTACGCGGGTGTCTATGCAGGTGTTATGTTCAATCATGTTGTTTGTTTACATTGCAGTAAAGTCAAGAGGATTAGGTTACATGTGCTAATTTTGCATTAATAATTGAGTGTTTATATTAAATTAGCTGTGCCCCGCGGCTTTGCCCGCTATCCTATATGTTACTCTAATATGTTTTCATGTGTTAGCAAGTATAACCAATCTACCAAAAAATTTCGCTTCCACTGTTGTTTTTCCGGGATGAATGTGTTTTGTGCAGTACTAACATCATATTACTTATTCTGTGCCTTTGATACCCGTATATTCAAAATTTTATTAACATAATGTAAAGCCGTTTTAGACTTACGATTTTCACGCGGGATTTTTCTTTTTTCCGGGATAAAAAGTATTCTATTATTAAACTGTGTATAAAATTTCATATTAATCCGATTAGCCGTTTTGATGTGAAAGCGAGTAAATCCAATCTATCAAAAAAATTACCAAATTCCCGTGTGTACTTTCGATTTTCCGTGATAAATGTATCCTAGGTTGATCTCTGTTTTATAGAGTACCTAGAGTACCTACCTACTTAGGTATAGGTATTTAAAACATAATCATACCTGTTTGGACTGAAGGCCAGTTGTCGAAATTTCCTCGTTTTCCCGTGGCAATATTCTTTTTTCCTGGATAAAAAACCCTATGTTGGTCTCTGTTGTAAACTGTATCTACATACTAGTTTTCCTTAAAATCGTCCCAACCGTACCAACATACACACAACGTTTCATTTTTATATCCTGTGGCTCAGTGAGCTGTAGACCTCGCGAGCACCTAGTAGGTAAAGGGCTGATTCCACTGGGAGAAACCTAAATTTACTGAATAAGGAGCGGAGCTATTCTATCACGCCGAAGATCCTCATCATTTATTCACCAAATTTTGATGAGGCCAACTTAAATTTACTTACTTACTATGATGGCGCGATGACCCCAAAGTAACAAAACAACAAAAGACGCCATCGCTCTCTGTTTTGCGCGGCCTCTTGCCATTTAGACAGCTGGATTTCGCGCAGATCCTTCTCCACCTCATCTGACCAGCGGTACCTGGGACGACCAACCGGGTGACGTTCTATCGGTCGTCCAAGGTACGCTCGCTTCACAGCAAGATCGTCTCCCATCCGCGCGACTTGTCCGAGCCATCGAAGCCTATATGCCTTCGATTCGCCGATGATGTTTGGCTCGGCGAACAGCTCCTCCACTTCCCTATTCTTCCGCACTCTCAAACTGCCATCTATACCTTTATCTCTGTAACTAGGAGTTTATTCTCTTCTTTCTGAGTGAGAGTCCACGCTTTACATCCGTACATTAGGATTGGCATAATAACGAGCTAGGTTTCGAGGGTATCCGAAGCTCAGCGTCTTTCTCAGGAGTTCACGCCGCGAGATGCGCGATGTGCACGTCGGGATCTCGCGGTGTGAACTCCTGAGGAAGAGCGTCGGATACGCTCTAAACCAAGCTCGATGTTTTCGACAATATACATAGCCGTGATCATAGCCGGAAGTGCTATAATAATTTAAAAAATAAGATAAATATAAATATTAAGAAAAAAGCTATTATGCAGTAGCCATGTCATGATGAAACTTAGACTGAGCTATCTCAATTAAATAAGTATTCAACATTTTGAGGAATTCCCTAATCAGGAGCCAACCCAGAGGGCAGCAGCCATGTCATGGTGAAACTTCAAACTGGCTAACATAAAAAAATGTGAACACAAAAATTTCGTGACAGTGCTGTTGACCGTTGAGGAGTTCCTTTATCTGGAGCTGTTCCTGGATGTCGATTCAGGTCATGATTACCATAAAAATGCATCGTCATCGGAACTGAACCAACACGCAAATATTCAACTCAATAGGGTAAGAGGAAGTGGTTCTAATTTAGCTTGTAAGATTTGACATAAACAAACATACATACGAGTACATGTACACGTTCAATAAAAGCTTTAATGAATGAACTACGGTACTTAAAATAAGTTACTGAACAAGAATAAATCATTTTTTTTTAAATGTCTGTTCATTAAAAATACTGGACCGATTGCGATGCGGTTTTCACTGTTGGATAGCTTAGGGTTTGACTTAAAAATTGAGATGCAAAGGTATCTCAATCCAATGAGTAGAAGCCGAGCAATCGAATAACTTTTTGACAGCTGAAGGAATTTTGATTAAATGTACCTATATACCATATAGGTATTTTATGTCTTGCAATAGAACTCGGAGTACTATTAACCTAGAAAAATTACCACGCGTGCGAAGCCGCGGGTACAGCTAGTACTACACAATACATATCTTTAAAATCCGTTCAGCCGTCATAGTTCTTATCGATTGCTCGGTTTCTACTCATCGGATTGAAATACCAAGTATACTAGTTTTTAAGTACTAAACCTAAGCTATCCAACAGTGAAAACCGCATCGCAATCGGTTCAGTAGTTTTCACGTCATGCGCGAACAAACATACAGAAGACAAAAACGATTTAAAAAAATGTTATATTCTTGTTCAGTAGCTTATTTTAAGTAACATAGACCATTAATTTTTAATTATCTTCTTTGTACAGACTTTTTCATACCTAATTTAAAATATATCAGGTTCACGAAAACTTTAACACAAAAAAAAACATACCTATTACTTTATTATATGTATAGATAATTATACCCTATAATTTATATATCTAGCTAGTTATACGTTCAGGCGTTCTTATTACGCGAAGGTTAGATATAACTACTTACCTACGGGCGTTAGGGTATTTGCGTGTAAAAATATACAGCAGATTAGCTTAATTCTGTAATTTCTGTATTATCAAAGTTTTTAAAGGCCGCCCCGGTAAAGGACGATTAGCCCGGCTATTATCGTTTGTGGTGTAAAATTGGGCTGGATGGAGCCTTACTCAGAGCGTGCTGCCCTTTGTATTGCTTTAGTTCTGAAAAAGTTTTACAAAATTGTGTAAATTACTTTAAAAAGGGTCTTTGCTTGGTTAGGTCAGCAGGGCAATCACGGTTGAGCGATCGTAATGGAATTGTAATCGTTTCTGACGTCAATGCACTGTCCGTCCTTGTCATATCATAACACAATGACAAGGACGGGCAGTGCATTGGTATCGCTATCGCTATAGCTTTGAGTTAGGGGGTCACCGGCCAGGTATAATTATGTACAACTACTAGCTTTCCCGCCCGTGACTTCGTCCGCACGGACTACAGTTTATCGCGAAAAAATGCATCCTGTGTTCTTCTAGGACATTAAAAACCAATGCAAAAGTAGGTATACACCAACACTCTTGCTTGTTAATTCGTTTCCATGGCAACCGTTCCTTACAGCGAGTAATCAACATTTTCCAGTTCTCCCGTAGAAACTTACAATTTTCCGGGATAAAAAGTATCCTATGTTTTATTCCAGAGTATAAGCTATCTCCATTCCAAATTTTATCAAAATCCGTTCAGTCGTTATCGCGTGAAAGCTCCCCAAACAAACAAACAGCACTATGGAGAGTGTGCACAAGAACTGCACAATCTGATTCCCCCATCACCTTTCCATTACCGTACGACTAGACGATCGGCAAACCGCCATCCTTTTATGGTTGAAATACCTAAACACAAGTTAAATAAAATCTTCTTTTTTTTGATTATATATAATTTATTGATAGAATCAATCCGCACAGTAATTAATAAAGAGCTTATTTTCGTATATCTAGTGGTTATTGCAGAAACAGCGGGAACAGAACTGGCTGTCGATGTCGCAGACAAATCTATAAATCTCGTCTATTCATAGACCAAATCTATCAATAAAATATTGGTTTAATCCAACGGTTTAAAAAAAGACGTAGTCTACAGCGCCTAACAAACGAGTGAAGTATAGCAAATAGCAGCTATACTTAATAAACACCCATTTACCAAAGGCATTACAGACAGCCCCCTGTGCAGAGGATGCATGGAGGCTGAAGAAACGGCCACGCATGTGCTCTTGGATTGGCGTGGCGAATCAGAGAGCGCATTTCCTGGGAGCACCAGGAACCCTGCAGGAGGCCTGCACCGGAATACAGGAGCTGTTGGCCTTCCTGGAGGACACTGGGTGGCTGCACTGACTAGCAGCACCGCCCATCACGCAAAAAGGGCCAACATACGGCCTGATTGCGGAAAAGAGCCCGCGCATCAAGTATCAAGTAAGCAGCTGCGTATGGCGCGTGAGTGGATAATTTGTGGTTGATATACAATTTCTCACAAAAGACTGGATTGTTTAGGATTTTTCGTGTGAACTAACACGACTAACAAGGTCGAGACCTTGCTGCGGCTTGCTTGTGTCGGCCGATCAGCGTAACATGGTGTATAGGTGAGGCTTGTGCGTAAGAGCTGCGGTTCGGCATATCATGGGTGCTTCACTTTCAATTTGGCGGTGTGGATTCCGTCTTTTTATAAACCTTCTTGGTTTAATCCACATAGGTATAAAAGGATTATAAAATACACAGAGGATACTACACACGTCGCTCTGCTTTTACAAGAATGTAAAAATACTGAATGGCGTAAAAACAGAGAAAGAGAGAGAAAGAGAGAAAGAGAAAGAGAGAGTTTGTTGTACTCAATGGTGAAACTTTTAATCGTAGAATACGGCCTTTAATTAATTATATAAGAAGTCCAATGTCCATGATGTAGCGCTGTTTTGCAAATATTTTTATGTGATCTTTTTTTTATTACTGCTCGCTTAACATATTTTTTTGCAATTGACTGACACCAGAGCTCAAGCAATGGGATATGCTGAAAACTAGCCCTGCGTAGACTATACTTAGTCTGCGCAGTACAGTGATGAGCTTACCCCAATTGCCAAACAAGCTCAATATTGTAAAAAAAGTAAAAAAATCATGCTAATGCCATGACACCCGGCACTTTTTTTTTGTTTGTTACTCGACTTGTAGTCGCGTGTCATGCTTTTGTGGAATATCTTTATCAATATGTGTCATTCATCTGGTCTAAACCATTTCATAATGTCACCAATAGATTAGATGCAATAAAAAAAAACATGATGTGGCCAACCATTTCATGAAATGATTAATTCTACGATATCGCCACAACACATATATTGTTCTCATTGATTGTGTTTGTGGACAATAAGTAAGTAAATGTTATTCTTTATTCTTCTTCTTTAAAACTGTGTCAGTTTTCATAGAACCGGTTTTGTAAAATCTCGTACAGCAATGTTTTTGTGACATTATCACATTGAAGACAAAATGGCGGACGTACCACTATGTGACATTATCACATTGAAGACAAGATGGCGGACGTACCACTATGCCAGCCTCCAATGAAAAATCTTCTAATCTAAGCCTGTTCATACTAGTGAATTGGAGTTAACTCCCTGGGTCATATTTTTGTAAAATCAAAAGTATTGAGTATGTAAAAAAATTGTATGAATATTTGGTACTACGTTATAAGGTTTTTATCTACGTTGTTATGTAGGGTCGTAGTAATTCCACTTTTCATACCTTTTCAGTACCGTATTTATTCAAAAGCTACTGCTCGGATTTAACCAAACATTGTAGATAAATTGAGATAAAACCAATTTTTGTTTCGAAATAAAAGCTCAGAAAAAAGTTACAGCAAGTTTACCTGAGACCGCGAACACAGCAAAGTGCTCGAAACGTCTATATTTATAAAATCTTCTATACTTGAAATAAAGCTGTATGTATCAAATAAATTTCTAAAGGAAAAACGGGAGGATCACGGGAGGGACTAGAACCTGCATCATTCTTTGCCTCTGCGCAGCACATGCCTTTAACCAATTCGGCTACCATGTGCACTGAATCAACATTCAAATTTTTCTTTCAGTTTCTAAATTCACGGGGTGATTACATCATCAATTGTGTTCTAAAGATTACGCCTCCCAAATCTCACGCACGCGAAGGCGAGTGCCACGCCGCGAGCGGTTGTGTGTAGTGAATTTAAGTGATGCGAGCTTTTGAGCGTCAATAAAATTACCGTTAATTGATCTAACTGGAACTGTCATTTTCAGAATATTTCCACGCAGAACCCGTGTTATGGGATACTAAAAGTTTTTTTTCCCCACCTGCAGCTGCAACTTTGGCGGCCGCGCGAACTATACTGTGAACCAGGCGCGAACTTTTGCGAGTGTGGAAAGTATAGAAGGTATAGTTCTTGCCGCGAATCCATGACTCACACCATCAATTCGCACGGCAACCTGGAGCGAGCTTTTGGGATTTCAACGGCTGTCGTTTTACTACAGTGGCAAAAGGGGTTCGAACATTTCTGTATGGAAGCTGGCATATCCACAGGCCGCCATTTCTTTTCTTTTTTTTAAAATTTTCCGCGAACAATGGTTGTAGTATATATTATGGGTAGGGGACACTTATACAAAATGTCTTATATTACCCTAAAGTGTCACGTTCCCGAAATATTTGGAGGTAAAAGTCGCCATATGAGAACAATTACAATGATTAAAAATGCAGGAATTACGTGTATAGACGCATTCCATTGTATGAATAGTTCCCAGTAGTGATTTTACTATTTATTAGAAAACATTTTAAATATTTGCACGAAAAAGCCGCTTTAATTAGTTACTTAATTTACTAAATCGCATCACATCGATAAAAAACGTTATTTTGTTTGTTTGTATATACCTAGTTAGTAATGGAAATAAATACTTATTTTATTTCAGTTTGCTAACATTTTACATTGGTCGAAGCGGCCGAACTTCAAGTTCTAACCACGACGACACATTTTCTACGTTTTCCCGCTGTTTTTTTTCCGGAATAAAAATATGGAGTATTAATAAAGTAGGAAGAAGCAGTGAACTAAGGAGTACGATATAAGCAGAGCAGCCGTTTAACCATTTGTGCAAGAGCACAGACAAAGTTTTACAATCCCCAACTAGTAGAATTTTCAAATTTAATAAAGTAGGTACATTTATTATGAAACAACATTCTCACAAGTAGAAACAATTCAGCGTGCTACAAAATTGCAATTACATCTAAAGCCGCGCGCACTTTAATGCTTTTTTGTTACCCGGGCAATTACTGCACTGCACAGCACTGCATGAGAGGTTGAGTGTTGCAGTGTTTTAAAGTTTTAGTACTTAAGTGAAAGCTCGTTTTTAACAGGTTTTGAAGAGTTTAACAATTTATGTTTATTGTATGGAGTATTTTTTGTAGCTTCACTTCAATGTAAGCATTCTGTAAAATGATATTTTGACTTCCAAAAGGAGGTGAACGTTACTCGAAATATTTGTTACCAGACAGCAGCCACTCTTCAATTTGAGGAAATAACCTTACTAACACAATTCGACTAATTCTCATGTTTGTCTCCATTATCTTCGGATTTGGATGATTTTTAAATATGGGAATGACGAATAAATAAGTTAATTTAAAAAAGAGAGTTTTTGTGCTACTGCATAAAAAACTTCTTCCATGCCATGCCAGTTTCACCGACTTAAAGCAGGCTATCACATTTAAATGCGTATACAACATTTCGTGTCTGTGCTGTTGACCTTTGAAGAGTTCCTGTTAATGAACGAATTTTGAATATGGGGGTACAATTTTGGGGGCAAAGTAGAAAATTAAATAAATATCATATGAAAGGCCTTGCGATGGTCTAATTTGTGTGATTTAAGAAAAAATATGTAAATTGCCCAGCCCACCCCATTATCTCTGAAACTAAGGTGCCTAAAATTTTAAATATACAAAATATTTCTTTACTAACATATTACAGGAAAACCTATAAGAAGTCTATGATCTTAAAATAAATAAATATCTGGGTAAATTTCTCAATATTGAGACATAATATATTCATCGTACGGAACCTTCTCCACACGATTTTAACTAGCACTTGTCGTGTTTTTAATTTAGTTTTATTGGTTCGATAATGAAAAATATACGCTTGTTTATTCTTAAACCATACTTTCGCACCCCTATCTATCGCATGGCCAGTATTGGAGGTGGTTATCCGAGAGGTTATTTGCCCTCTCCCCACAATATACGTGCTGACCACTTAGCCTAGTGTTGTATATATATCCGTGAATTTCGTTAATGCACCAAAAGCCCACTTTGCTTCTAATTCTGTTGTCCGGCCATGAAGTGTTGCCAGGGATATTTACGATGTTTTGATAAATAAAAGGGGCGAGGGAATAAGGGAGGTCCTTATGACAATCATTATGAGATAGTGTCATTATTAAACAACAGAGAAAACCATGATTATACAATAGCTATCTGCACTCCGCAGCTTTGCCCGCGTGTAAACTTTGCCATACCAGAACAAAATCGGTCAAGTGTTATCTGAGATGTTTGTGGACAGACAGGCACGTTCGGTGTCTTTTTTTATAATATGTAGTGATGATAGAGATAGTGATGTAGTGATAAAGGTAATTGAAACACTTGTTTACCGACTTTTAAAATAATGGTAGTTACAAATTTCATATTGCTAATGTCACCTATCGCTTTACACTAAATTTGCTACTTGCACTTGTAGAGATATACGGGTATATAACAGAAGCGTGGGGTCTAAAAGTTCCCCACCCTTGTTTTAGCGTAGTAATAACACGGTTATAACACAAAATTCGTTAATGCACCGAAAGCCCACTTCCCCCTAATTCTGTTGTCGAACGCTGCTATGAAGAGTTGGCACTTAAATTTTACGTAGTTTATGAATATAGATTGCAATTTACTTCAGTAGGGTAATGGGTTATTGGAGTATTTTGGGGCGTGAATCGGGATGGTGTAGTTTGAACATGTTAGTTTTGAGTTTCGAACTATTAACCGAAAATCAACAAAGGATAGAACGAGATTCATGCCGGCCATACAAACGATACAAACTTGCGCAAAGTATACCATTTTGTCATCAAACTCAGTGCAATTTTACAACATGAAACCCGCTAGGTAAATACTCAGTCTTGTGACCGCAGTCAATGCAACTGAAATTATTCAAAATGATATTCTGATATTAATTCGCAAAGATTTAAAGTTACATGTATTTCATGAAAGTAGGCTCTACAATTTCGCAAAATAAAACTTATGCAAGTTGCCTAGAAGGTTCTCTTAGTTAAGATAGAGATGAGAAAATAAAAATCGTTCACCAACCTATTCGCCATTAAGTTCAACTTCGCTAACCAACCAAAATAAACATGATATTACCAAGATAATATCGCGAAAACCATTAATTATCGAAAATATCGCATTTCGTCCAATCATCCCGGGATCGCCGTCGGGCGTTAATTCCACGTTAATTAACATATCTCTACGTTTTAATTTTAATTTCAGAAACGACACCGTCCGTGGTCTGTATCAGGGCTGTCGGGTTTAAAAAAAACAATTGATTGACAAGCAGGTTGCTCGCCCAATGTCAAGCGCCACACCTGCCCAAAACAATATATTTATAATAAAACTTTAATTAATTTCACTGATAGAATTATAATTAGAACTTTTGAAACTCTCGGGAATAGTAGTCATGATTTTATGACATAACTTTTTTTTAATACTGTTTCAACTCAACGTTTCAATTAAGTTGCATTGACAGTGGTCACAAAACGAGAAGACTTGAGAATGTGGTTATTATAGTAGTGAACGGCAAGCAGTTTTTCCAACTACCCGTGTTTGGTCTTTCAAAACATAACTGTCTCAACCACATTCAATACACACAACACTAACAACATCCTATAATGGACCAATTTTTCATCTAAAATCAAAGCGAAACATACCGAACTACAAGCGGTGACCAGTCTGTGACAGCCCATTCCACTTTGATCTCCTGGGTGATATCACCTGAGTAATACCACAGAATAAATAATAGTACAAGAATACACACGTAAGTAATTTTCATGTACATAATTAATAATTACATAGATCCAGGATCTTATCTTGGTTTAACAACCTAAATCAGACAACACAACTTAAGCAACATTTTACGCAACCAACCAGCTTGATAAATTGTCTTCTACAACGGAATAGGTCGGCTTTGTTAAAACTTTGTCTAGTCAACCACAAAATCCGACTTTCCACTTTTGACAACCCGTTGGACCAACCGGGCGGACACCCGCGATTCACGGATAATTACCCCGTACAGGGTACGATCTGACCCCGAGATATTTAAAACGTGTCGAATGCAGCTGATTGATTAATTTTCTGTTATGATTGTCGAGTGTTTGGTTGGAAATTGTGAATACTGCTTTTGTTTCGATGATGTCCACGGAAATTAATTGTTATTATTGAGAATCGTTTATTTTGACAAACTAGAGAAATAGAGAAGCAAAAACATTTTCAAAATAAATTGTTGTCGATTAAATCTCGCATTATCGCACCTTTTTGTAAGTTCAAAATCATCCTTCGTGCTAATTTATTATTAGTGTTTGACTATATCTATTCGATTACTAATTCGTTTACGTAGAATCAAACTGTATCCAATTTCTAAACAAAACTATCTAACCAATGTTTCCCAATCTTTATTTCCCGTGCATTCCAAATCTTTTCACGTGCCAATTAGACGCGTCTAAACATTATCTGTACACACGGAGCCACTCGGCTGAGCCAATTATTCTCCTCTCGTCGCGGAAACACACGAACGCTTTTAACCTGTCTGCTATCTCTTTTAACATTCCTGTCTCTTTCTGACACCTTTCTGCTGAGTGTGTAAAGTCGGAAGTTGGTTGGGTAGTGTTGTTTTGTTTGTGGTTGAATTAAAGGTTCAGCAAAAGCTTTGAATAGATTTTAAATGATTAGCAAAGGACGGCAACGTACGCGACTGAATGAAATCATAGTAGATAATCGATTGAACCAAAAATCGACCTCATACGAATTTACTAAAAAAATACAATTAACCAATTATGATGGAATTCATTTGAGACCACTGTATAATCAATATAATTGAGAATCTCCTTTTAAAAGTTAAAACAATTAGAAAAGTATGTTTTTCAAGTTTAATAACATAATTATAGGGTTAAAAAAAGTAGGTAAATTTAAGGTTTTAATAGTAAAACTTTAAATATGGTGTTATTGAATTATTCGTTTATTTTTATCAAACGTTCCATCATTAATATTACAATTATAGTAAGTAGGTAAAACCGAAGCGACTCTTATTTATTTTATTTTATGTTTCAATAAATGTATTTTACATCTCTCATATTCGGTAAGTAGGTCCTTATTACCCCCAAATGGGGCTTGTAGGTGACCAATTAGCGCTCTAGGGTAATAATGTAGCTAGAAAAGACCTAGGGCGGTAAGTAATTAAAAAAAAAACTTCACTCTTTAAAAAAGTTCGCGTACATCTAAACATCATACTGGCAATAGACATCATGCATTCAGCCCAATGACAAAAGAGGTCGCTTCGCTATTCAGCCTTGTCTTCGTATGAGTATAATAGTCATCAATTTTAAATATCGAACGGCGAAGCCCATTTTCATTTTTGAAATAAATTTTGAAATATCGTTTTTAAATAATAGAAGTTGATGGTTGCGGATGATCCGCAACCATCAACTTCTGCTGAAGAAAGCTTCATCCCGTCAGATTTTGTCCATGACCAACAAATATTACAAGCTCAAACTATTAACATACCCAAAAAACACCTGTCCCTAAAATTTGAAAATTGTTCTCATTTCACTATAAATTTTAACTAATAAAATGTTTTATTCTTGTAATGTCGGTTTTTTTCTACTTACCTCACAATCGAGATGTAAAGCAGAGTAGTTAGCTCGGGCGCCTAAATATCTCGGGCTGCAATTGATGCCTTACAGCCCTTGGCTACTAATCTACTAATAAAGTATCTGAAAATTAAATAGTAACCGAAACAAAGTCATTAAAATAATTTTGAAAGGATAGCTGCAGTTCAATAAAATAAAAACCAATCTACAAAAGTCATTGAGCCAGCGAGATACATAAATCAAGAAATCAAGCCAAAGTTTAACTTAACTTCTCAAAAACGCGTGTAAGTAAACTTCACTTAGATTAGAACATTCCCATCCATTTACACTTTTTCCTATTAACCCCTTTGCAGCGCGCGTGAGAAACTAAACCATAAGCCGAATTAACAACTTACCACTAATACCACAAAGTGACCGTGTGCTCCAGTTTTCGCCTCTACGGTAGGGATGCAACTATGTACTGCACATATACTTCCTCAGAGTTTTGTAAAACCTGGTAGGTAGGTACTGCGAGAGTCAATGCACTTCGGAAATCTTAGGTTAAATCTTCTATTACTTATTCAAATATTGCCCCATGGTTCATTCATGACAATAATGTATAAAATCAAAGCGCAAGATTTAGGCCGGTAACCTTTTTTCTTCGGAAATACGAAAATTACGAAGCGCTGAGTTTCGTGGTTCTGTAAATAAACCTTTTGTAGATATTTATCGGATTGTATGTATTATGGCCTCTACTACCAGACATTATGAGGGCGTTCGTTGGATAATCACGCAAAATGAGATGTCTCGTTTTACAACACAAGCTTTATGTGAGGTTATTTATAACAGTATATTATTATTTATTCTGTATCATTAGGCAGGCAAGTAGATATATCACGAGACGGTACAGTTCCTGGATGTCTACACTCCTTGGGATCAGATCGAGAGAAGGAAAACCCCGGAGCTGATTCCGTCAAGCAATGACATAAAGACTGTCAAACGCGCCATAGTGAAGTTTTCCGGGATCCAAAGAGATTGTTTGGAGTATCAAAGAGGGCACGCTTTCGTTTCTTTGTCGTGCCATATTATTAACATATTAAATGTGATATATTATTAACATAATAATATGTGACATATTATTAATAGTTACGGTCTTGCCACTATGTATAATCTGTGCTTTTTTTGTTGGTGGTCTTTTTTTTGAACCCATTATGCACTTAATTGAGTTATTTAACTGTAAAGTGTCCAAGAGCCCACCCCCGTACAGGATCGATCCATTTTTATATTATTTTTTGATACATTTATACTGGTACTTAAAACTATTTCATAGTAGCATAAATCATGCTTAATATTAATTTCATTCTGACATTCTCAATAAGAAGTGCAAGTTTATGATGCGGCTATTTGTTTTTGATAAATTTTGATTTAAAACTGTACAGATGATAGCTTTAACATTATTCCTCACGATTTAAATCATTATGCCTCCAAATGTTCTATTGTCATCTAGAAAAAGTATTTATAAATGCTTTTCCATTTAGGCAAAGCGTTAATCGATTTGCCTAAATGGAACGTGGCCGGTCAATTTGGCCGGACCGAATTTCCATCTCTATTCGAAGCTTGTAAACCATCGGAAACGAGAATAGCCACTATTATCTTTAAACTTGCGCAAAATCATACAAAAGATTAATTCTAAGCGAGTATACTTCGCCAGGCGTTGTTTGCCGGGTTTTCTCTGCACGCACATGTATCTAATTAGCGTAATATGCTGGGGTTCTGTTGAACCCCAGCGATTTGCTACAAGTGGCACGCGGGAAGTGGAAGGTAAAATATTTATCACTGATTATTCACATATTTTTAGGGTTTCTTATGCCCGGTTCCTATATCTTAAAACGAACCGTTTTCGCTTACTGTCCGTCAGCTTTTGTCATAAACGCCATACAAAAAACGTCAAAAAGTAACTAGACGTTGAAAAAACGACTCGTTTTTTTTTAGGAATGGACCCTAAAAAAAAAAGTTGTAATGTTGTAAAAGCGAAACTATCTCTACCTGTATGTTTGTTACCTTTTAAACGGCAAAACCTACCTTAATTAAATTTACTACTCACAATTGGCAGCAGTTGTTAGGCTTCGTCAGAGGCTTTGGGTGGCCTAGAGGACATCAGGGACCTCATGGGCGAATTCGCGTAAAGGCCGAGTAGTAAGCCGAGGGCCTTGGGGCGGCTAAATTTATAAGCGGCCAACCGTTGCAAAAATATAGTTTTTGTGCGTCTTTGTGTGTTCGTTCAGATATACTTTGTAGATTTAATGAGTGGGCGAACGTTTCTATCATTTGGCCACGCTAAACTTGGCAAGAGAGATGAAGTCCTGGCACAAATTACTTAATTTTACTGCGTTGGCAGAGGTACATGACAATTTATGATTCCGATTAAGCATGGGACATAAATACGGGCAACAGCTAGTAAAATCATAAGTATATTTTAGCTCAGTATTTCACTCCAGACCTCTTAAACTTTTTGGAGTCTGACAACGTATTTAATAGTTACACCCGGTTTCGTTTGGACGCTTCTAAATACGCTGGTTTCTTTTATATTAGACCAATAATAAGAACACCTGCTAAGGCGCTGCAATAATTGCAACAAACGCGGCGCCAGTTAGCAGATGTTTGGAGCACCCTGTTGCAACTATACCACATCTATAGTTGCACCTGTCTGAAACAGCCTGTGTACTTACAATTATATTCGTGTTGTTATTTCGCGAGATATTGTGGAGATTTGTAGCTGGCTTCGGAGAAGACACCGTTGTGTTTCAGAGATTTCAGAGGCTACAGTTTAAATCATAGCCAGTAGGAAGTAAGTCTAGAAACTATTGAAAATAAAGAACAAAAAACAAAACGATTTGTAGACAATGTTTTCAGAGACTTTCAACCACATTGACAGCATGATTTTACTGACTGAACCGACTTTTCACTATTTTTAGGGTTCCGCAAGTACGAATGATATAAAAACGGAACCCTTATAGTTCTATAGGATCACTCGTGTCTGTCTGTCTGCCTGAATCTACTGGACCGATTGAGTTGAAATTTGGTATATAATATGAATTTCTTTGACTCAAATACCGAAGTGTAACGTAAATAAATGTTTTTTTTTAATATGGGGGTCACATTTTGGGAGAAAATAGAATATGAACAAAAAGTCTTGCGAACTATATATGACATATATTCCGTATGACATATCAAATGAGAGGCCAAAAAAATACAGATATAATTTTATTATAAATGGTTTTAAAGTTATTAAAGAAAATAGATTAAAATTGACTACCTTCATATCTCTGAAAATAAGGAGACTAAAATAAAAAAATAAAACCTTACAGTCATATATATATATATATATATATATACAGCATGTATATATATTCGTAAGAACTTGACAGAATTAACACGACTAACAAGGTCCCGACCTTGCTGCGATGTAGCGGCCGATCGGCATAACATGGCGTAAGTGTGTGCGTGAGACTTGTACAAACTTAGCTTAACTTTCGATTTGGCGGATTGGACTCCGTCTTCTTGACTATGACGGTGACTTTAGTTCTTTTGAGGATGTCCATATCCTGAATTCTTTTAGCTGGTTCTTACAGCATCCGCGGGATGGTGATGGTGGTTACATTATTATGCCGAGCACCGAAAGTGGTTAAACTACAGTCGATTTGAAATGATCATACTTTTATTGAGTTGTTTTTTTTTTTGCACGAACCAATTTTTTAAATCTAAACATTAAAAAAACAATAGATTTTATACCGTAATAACATATTAATCTATTAACAACACTATTCATAACCATCCACATATAACCAGGGTACATCGATGTAGTTCCAATATTAATTACTTGACAATTTACATGGCTTCTAATCATTGCGGGCTTGTACCGGCAAATTGATATTGATGTACAGACGCTCCTTGGAAACGGTCGCTTGGGATTTACTATACTTTTTTTGTTAACCTTGTAAATTATTATGAAGCTTTCAAAAGCCTTTCCCAATACTACTCACATTGTCACTTAACGTAGGTGCCTAAATAGTTTTAACATAGAAAGGGACTAGCTTACGCGTAAACACCAACTCGACTAAAAATAACGCATTGAATGCTTGACTTTGAATCGAGTAGATGTTTTGTTGTTATACCTATGTACGGCAGCTCTTAGGGTGGTAGCTAGCATAATCAACAAGTATTCGTGTTTTTTCTAATACATCACCAAAATAAGAGAAAAAACACGAATGCCATGTCAAAAATAAAAACACGAATGCCATGTCAAAAATAAAAACACGAATGCAATGTCAAAAATAAACTATTTTTATAGTCTATGTTAATCGGGATGATGTTAAGGATTCTAACAATACCCCATACATCCAAATCTGTTCAGGCATTTAAAAGTTATGGCGGGATCCCGGGATACCTGGATCTCAGTATTGTGGGATTGGAAACCCGAGCCTGAACACGACACGATAAAGACGCTTGGTGGCAAACTACATCTTAGTCTTGTCTATTGCGAGTAGCCGTCAGCCGGACCTTACCAGTGTCATCTCATTTGCACATTCTGGAGACAAAGCCCTTGAAATTCTTTTTCTTGTAAATTTACTTGATCACTACAAGAATAAAACGAAATTTCCGAGTTGCAAAATAAGCTTCACCAATTCAAAATCTCATTATGTCGTCCCTAAATAAATCAGTGTATGAACGACAACAATAGAATCAATTCCAGAGTTGATTACCCTGGCATTTTTCATACACGACCAGGGCCTGCAGTCTCGACATCGATAGCGATTGCTTTACACACAAAATCGGTAGCTTCTGACGGTAACTGTCGAAGCTAATTCATCGTTTAATTGTCATCGGTATCTGCGACCGATTTCGATTGTATCTCAATCGCTATCTATGCCGAGACTGCATGCCCAAGGTTACAGGTAGAAAATGCAACCTAGCAATAATTTCGCCATGTACACTTTGAGCAGAAGTATTAAATAATAATAATAATCGAATAAGCTCAAGTGACGATATCGAAGCAGTCGACTTATAGCGACTATTATCTACTCAGCAATTTGTACAGTCGAGACCAATGATAAGGACAGAAACTCAATTACTACGCCTCCTGATTGTGTATTAATTAATCTTTGAGCTTAGTTTTTATAATAATAAGTCCGACAGTTATTCATATACCTAGTCTAATTATACAGGATATCCCAGGAAGTAGTGATAAGCGTCCTGAGGTAGAACATTCCCTGGGGCACCCGAATACCCCTATGTATTTTCCGCGATTTTTGATATTTTCGGAGTTATTCCATTTTTCTTTTTCTACAAAACTCCAGATTTCAACTCAAACTTAGTAATTTTGACCGAACAAACAAAAATACTATTGCTAGTATTCATTTGATTTTTGTATGTTGGTAGTCCAGTAGTGACCCTTTTATGAGACTCCAAAATCATATTGTAATTAAAAAAAAAAAAAAAAAAAAACATAAACGAATTACATCAAGTTTAGTTCAAAGAAAAATATATCATCAATGTTTGGAGGACCTAACATAAAAAATATAGGGAATATTTATTTTTTGTACATATCTTAAAAACTTTTTCAATTCACTGGCAATAAAATACCTCACACTTAATTGGACTAAACTTATGACAACACAGCACAAAGTGACTTCAAAGGTGGAACGGTCGACATTTTCATAGTACCGATATAGTGGGGTGAAGTTGGGTTTGGATTTATGGAGATGGGTGGGGATGTTTGGGCATTGGAAGGGATTTGTAGGGATAAATTGTACAAAAAATTAATATTCCCTATATTTTTTATGTTAAGGATCCTCTTTTTCTGTCCTCCAAACTTTGAAGATATATTTTACTTTGATCCAAATTTGATGTTATTATTTTTTTTTTCTTTTTTTTTTTAAGAATTACAATATGATTTTGGTGTTTCATGAAAGGGTCACTACTGGACTAACAACATACAAAAACCAACTGAATCCTATTGTTAGTTTGGTCAAAATTACTAAGTTTGTGTCCAAATCTGGAGCTTGGTAAAAAAAAAAAACTCCGAAAATATCAAAAATGGCGGAACATATATGGGGGTTATTCGGGTGCACCTGGGAGTGCTCTACATCGGGATCTCCGCTTATCACTACTTCCTGGGACACCTTGTTTATAGTTATCTACTTATATGATTTACTGGCTGTACCCGCGGCTTTGCCCGCGTGGTCATTTCATTTAAAAGTAGCCCATACTGTACAATATACTCGTACTACATTTATTTAAAATTCGTTCAGCCGTTAAATAGATCGATTGCTCGGTATCTAATCATTGGATTAAGATACCAAGTACCCCAGATTTAAAGACAAACCCTAAGCTATCCAACAGTGAAGACCGCATCGTAATCAGTTCAGTAGTTTTTACGTGATGCGCGAACAAACATACAGACAAACAAACTAACAAACAAACAGACAGACACGATTTTTGTAATTATGTTCTATTCTTGTTCAGTAGCTTATTTTAAGTGCCCTAGATCATTTTTTTTAATTATCTTCTTTGTACAGACTTTTTCGTTCTTATTGCTTTATTATAACTACCTATTGATAGTCTATATCTGAAGTATTTGAATATATAAACCAAATTTCGCGAATGTATGTATGTATGTTTGTCCACAAATTTCTCGGAAACTACAAGTCTGACTGCAATCATTATTTTTGAAATATCAGTATTTTTCAACTTAGCTTACAGAATTGATCAAGTTTCATTAAAATCGGTTCGGTAGTTTAAAAGATATATGGACTGTTTGACTGTTTATGTCGTTTTTCTTAGCGAACGGAATAAGTATATCATTTTCTTAGGTCTAAAACTAACTGATGGCTGAATGAATTTTAAACTAATTTGGCATATTTATATTTTAGCCCCGGGAATAACACATAGGTTTATTTTAATCCGGAGAAATTACCCAGTTTGCCGGGTTTGACAGGGCAATAGATTCTTGTTCAAAATGTTTGTACAAAACTTCAGCCTTTGATGTGTTGCTTGCGCAGAAGAACGCCAAGCAGTGAATAGGAATCGACTTGTGTCTCGCCTAAACAACAAAATACACCAAGAAAGCCGCAAGTCTATTTCAGAAATAGTCGGAACAAAAAGACTTTGATCGCCGGACGTCTGATATCGTATTACCTTGTCGCGCGGTTTTATCGTTTTGCGTAGGAAATGTTGTATTAAAGGATAACTAATGTCGAAGGAAGAGTAATATTCCCGTTTGTACAGCAGTTTTATGGAATCCTTTTTAATCGGCTCATCAAATCGTATTGTATTATTCGTTAAATATAAGATGTTATAGGGAACTTCTTATTTATTTCCTATAAGACACGTTTCTTATTTAGATACTAGTTGCGCCCCGCGGATTCACCCGCGTGAGGGATGAAACCGCGGGGCAATGAATGTGTTACTCCAGGGTATAAGCTATCAAAATCCGTTCAGCTGTTTTAGAGTGAAGTATGATGATGATGATGACGATGAAAAGTATCCTGTGTGTTATTCTAGGGTATAAGCTATCTCCAATCCAAATTTCATCAAAATCCGTGCAGCCGTTTGAGCGTGAAGGATGATGATGATGATGATGAAAAATATCCTACGTATTTGTTATTCCAGGTTATAAGCTATATCTATTCCAAATTGTATGAATCCAATTGATGAGAGATGGTGGCCTAACGGTTCTATAGTGCAATTTAGAATCCAACGATACCGGGTTCAAAACCTAGGCTCTGCACCAATGACTTTTCTGAGTTATGTGCGGTTTTCCATCGCTTCGTGCTTCGGAGGGCACGTTAAGCTGTCGGTCCCGGCTGTTATTGATTAATAGCAATCGTTAAGTCATGTCAGAGGCCCTCGGGCGGCTTGACAAAATCCGACATCAGAGGCCAGCAACTACCTCATACGACAAACAAACAAACATTCCAAATTTCATCAAAATCCGTATCCGGACCTGACAGTAGGCAGCCGCTCGCATTGTGAACTCGCATGCCAGTAGCTGAGCTCGCCTGTGTACACATTAATTGAATAGCTGCCCAGTCTGATGTGAGTTGTCACGATGTCGAGTCAACGTGCTTTGATTAAAACATCTGTAATAAGGTCTATGACCATAATATTAAGCTATGAATTGGAATGTCTACAAAAAACTTTAAAAAAAAAAACGCCGCAGGCGCAGCACAGAAAAAATATGGGTACCGCTCGCAACTGCCTGGCGCCATTGCAGCAGTGCGATTACGTAATGTTGATCATGACGGTTTCGAGCCATCAAATTCAATAATGCTTTGCGATAGAGTCGATTTTGCTATGAAAAAAGTGACAATCTGATTGAAGCCAAGTTCTGTAATCGGGCTGCTGAGCTACTGCCGAACGCAACCGAACGATGCGAGTGATGTGCGAGCTGCTACCTATTGGCTGGTTTACACGTTGCGAGCAAACGTGCGAGTCAGCCTGTCGAGTAGCTGCAGTGCAGTAACTCGCACCGTATGGACGTATCTTACGAGTTACTTGCATGTGCGAGTTGGATAGTAGCTCGCATGCGAGTTACTTCAAATTTTTTTGTTTTCACTAACCTGCTCGCCTGACAGCAGAAGGCAGTTGTACAACAAAGAAAGTACTTTTGAAATTTAACGAGCGCTATCACCGGTTTCAGAATAAGTCTAACCAGTAGAGAAGAACCGACTAGAATCTAAGGCTCTTTTCCTTCTGTTGCGGAAGCCGCTTAAAAATGTTCATAATATTAAATTTATCGCCACCATTCAAGCTTGTTTTACAAGAAAATGTTTTTTTACGAGTTTTTTGAGCGACAAGGGTGGACGACAGCCAGTGGTTACTTTTGTTTAAAAGTTTTAATAGACTTAATTACGTTGCTCTGTCCCTTTTGTAATTCTTAGGAATCTTATCAATATATTTAGTAAACTAGCTGTGTCCGCGGCTTTGCCCGCGTTGTTATTACATTTAGAAGTAGTAGTAGTAGTTAAAAGTAGTAGTAATACGTGTTATTCCTTGACCAAAAGTACCTACCATATACTACATTACTTGAAAATTCGTTCAGTCGTCAAATAGCTTTTTATCGATTGCTCTTCAACCAATACACTAGTGGAAATTGCAGCCTATTTTGTAACTTTAAGGTGTATAATAGTGGCATTAGAGTTCAGGAAGCAGTTTTAAGTTGCGTTACTGATTCTGCAAACGTCTGTAGGTACAAAATGTACCTAAAGTTACAGTATTGGAACCAAATACCACCCTTGTCTTTATAATAGTTTATTCTAGAACCATTTTATCACTTACACCTTTTATAGAGAGTTACGAAAAGCATTCATTACTAAAAGTTTCATGAGGGTTTCTCTTGTTACTGTTATACGCCACTCAACTGCATAAAAGAGTTAATTGTAGGCCATATAAAGCAGCTGTATAAAAGTTCAAATAACCACTCTTGTTCTACTAGAAGTTCCATAATAGGGGTAATAATATACTCTAATACAGATTCGAGTTACAAAAAGACAATCAATGTAACTAAGGCTGGGATTATGGTTGGGTCGGCACCTAATCCTCGGATTAAGATACCAAGTACCCAGTTTTTAAGTCAAACCCTAAGCTATCCAACAGTGAAAACCACATCGCAATCGGTCCAGTATTTTTTTTCATGATGCTCGTACTGGCTTTTTCGTTCTTATTGATTTATTATAAATATAGATTTAGCTGTTGGACTTTTGATTCAATAAGTAAAACCACAGGATAAATATTAATACTGAAGGTTGCAAATAAAGTTTTTTTTTAAATAATAACTACTAGTTACGCTACCCTTCCCAGCTTTCGCACGGTTTAACATATCCATTAAGACCATCCTCAGAAATCTGCATACGAATTGGTGAAAACTGGAGCAAAATCAGTTTAGCACCTACGTTTTAAGATTATTCCCATTATAGACGCTGTAGACACCTAAAACTTTATTTCATAATATACAAGCTGCGCCACTTTACTTAGCCTTGGTAATATTACTCCGGAATAAAAAAAAAAACCTTCCTGCCTCATGATGCACAATACTTTCTTGTCAAATTTCATCGAGTTTCTTTCGCATTTATTATATGTGTTATTGTGAGTATAAAATATATATAGTATTTTTTATAGCATAATTGTTAGTACATAGGGCGAGCTGCAAGCATTATCTTCCACTTTACCTTAATATAATGCGATCCTTTTAATGTGGTATAATACCAATTATATTTAGAAAGTCCTAACAATCCATAATCCACAAAACAAGAAGCGAATGTAAATCAGTCTGTCTTTCTGTTTGTTACATTTTCACTGCTGAGACGATCTTCAAGTTTTGTATGGAGATAGTTTAAACCTTGGGGCAGGACAAGGACATATTCTGAAGAGGTGGGTGAGGCGGAAATTTGGGCCGCTAACCTTCCGATTGGTGCAGGTGCTTTCCGGACACGGATGTTTCGGAAAGTACCTGCACCAAATCGCAAGACGGGAGAGGACTCCGGTGTGCCACGAGTGTGGGGCACCGGAGGACACGGCGCTCCACACGTTGGAGGCGTGTGCCGCATGGGGCTCGCAGCGGCACACGCTTTCAATGATGATAGGACGGGATCTCTCTCTGCCAAGCGTAGTAAACGCTATGCTTGGCAGCGAGAGATCGTGGCAGGCAATGGTCTCCTTCTGCGAAGCCGTTATGTTGCAGAAGGAGACCGCGGAGCGGGCCCGGGAGACTGACGCCCAAGCGGACGCGCTCCGGCGCAGAAGACCAGGTGGGAGGAGGAGGCGTTTCGCCCACCTCCTCCCTCCTCCGTAGTGGGGTCACTGGTGGAGTGTCGGGGGACGCTTCACCGGCTTGCACGGCCCCACATGTCTGAGGGGTGACCTTTGTGAGCAAGGTTGCCCCTCCAAGGGTGGAGAGACCCGATAAGGGTCGCCACTGGGGCAAGATGGTAGAATGCTACCGCGACCCCATCTTGCCCCACTGCGGTGGCGGACGGCTCACGGGGGGGTTTTAGTGGGTGCGAGCCCCACATACCCCCTTCCATCACCCCCGTGGTGGAAGGGAAGTGCGCAGGCATTTCCCCCCCTCAAAAAAAAAAAAAAAAAAAAAAAGGACAAGGACATATTATGATACTTTTTATCGCGATAAACTGTAGTCCACGCGGACGGAATCACGGGCAAAAGCTTGTAATTATTAGTGCCGACATCTTTATTTTCTAAAAGTTTTTATTTTCCAAAAAAAAAACAACATTTGCACCCCCACCATAAATCACCCCTTAGCCAAGGAAAACAACATTACAACCCCTAAAGTTTTCGAGTTATAATCGTTAATTAAATCCCTCGGATCCCCAGTGAATTATTACTAAAAATCCACCCTTGACGTTTTGAATAATACAGGGGTAGCTTGCATTTTTGTAACAACAACAGCTTTGGGTTTGTTGCCCAGTAAGGCAGGTGAGACCTAGGATGTAAACATAACAGAGAAGAAGCTGTAAAGGCTTGTATTTAAACGAATATAGATAAAAAAATGCTTACCAATAATGCTCACCAAATGGCCCCCTAGTGGGGGTAATTTTAGGGTATCTACAACAAAAATGTACCACGGCTCAATTTCTGAGTCTACAAAAATAACCACGATGTCAACGGGGCTCAGCGAAGCGAAGCCCCCGTCAGACTTCAGTTCTATCTAGCCTACCAGTTAGACTACTACGGCCAAGTTGGATCGCCCCCTATTGTCAATCGACGCATTTTTTTTATTCCGTTGAGTAACGAGACGACCTGATGGTAAGCGTCACGCCTGCCTAAAACAGTTGCAGTGCCACCCAGAACTTTAGTTACAAAATGTTGCGCGTCACTGCACTGCGCTCGTCACCCTGAGACTTGGTTTTAAGTCTCATTGCCCAGTAATTTCGCTGTATCTTAAAAATCTGCGGTCTTATCACTAAGCCGATGTATACAAAATATTAACTAGTACCTATAATATATGTGGCAACCTAGTTCACTCATTGTACCAAGATCTACTCGCTGTAGCTCCACTGTGGCACTGTCCAAGATTTTGCGCGTCAACAGCAACGTTGTTGTAAATTTTTACATACTACTGCTTGGCGGTAGACTATTCTGACAAAAGTGTGGGACTTCCCCAGGCGGACTTTTGCGTAAGAGGCCTACCATTACAAAAAACTGGTGAGCATTTATGCATGTATCCGTATTGAAACAGTTTTTTTTTTTGTGGGTCTCTAATTTAAATGTCAGCCTTTAGAAGTCCACTGCTGAACATAGGCCTCCCCCAAAGAGCGCCATGACGAGCGATCTTGTGCCACCTCCATCCATCGACTTCCTGCACTTCGCTTGCTTGTTCGTGGTCGCCATTCGAGAACCTTTATTCCCCAGCGGTTGTCGGTTCTGCGAACTATTTGGCCTGCCCATTGCCACTTCAACTTGCAAACTCTGAGAGCTATGTCGGTAACCTTCGTTCTTCTACGGATTTCCTCATTTCGGATTCTATCACGTAGTGAAACACCGATCATAGCTCTCTCCATTGCACGCTGCGCAACTCTGAGCTTGTGTATGAGACAAATAGTTAGCGACCACGTCTCAGTGCCGTATGTCATCACTGGCAACACGCACTGATTATAAACTTTCCTCTTGAGGCTCTGAAAAATTATGTCACACCTTCTCGTCGCAGGTACCGATCTGCGACGAGAAGATATGACATAATTTCCCGAACGCTGCCCATCCGAGTTGGATTCATCGGTTGTCGAAGTTGGATCTACCCAGTTGCATCGTCTGACCTAAGTAGACATAGTGATCAACAGCTTCTGATAATATCTTCCCAACATAAACTGGCATGGGTACGACATGGGCATTTGACATGATGTTCGTCTTACCCATGTTCATTTTAAGACCCACCTTTTGGGAAACAATATTGAGGTCACTGAGCATTGTGCTTAGGTCTTCCAGGGTTTCTGCCATGATGACTAATATCATCAGCAAATCGAAGGTGAGTGATGTATTCGCCATTGATGTTAACATCATATCCGTTGCAGTTCAGAAGCTTGAATATATCTTCAAGTGCCGTTATTTAAATTGTAGGAGGCTATAAATATGCAGGAAATAAAACTACCTAATATTATAAACAAGTCAAGTTTTTTGTCGTTAGTTTGCCAGCAAACCTCTGAAACTTCTGATCCGATTCTTCTACACTGTTCCAGATGGACATAGGCTCTACTTTTCCCCGGGTGCTGGGTGGATTTCTGAACGACTCAAAATCCTACCATATATTTATTACTGAAGGTTGGTTGTTTTACAGCTGGTAAATAATATGCAAAAAAAAATAAAAACTTCACAAATTCCGGAGATATAATGAAAAAAACACAAAAAAACAAAACCTGAAAACTTCCTACAAAAGTCAATAAAAAAAAACATAGTTACCAGTGTGAACTCTGACATCTCGTTTTCATCCATCGCTATATTTTAGCGCAGTCTTGGCTTTCACTGGGTTACCATCTTATATTTCTTACCTTGCAGACTTCGACACCTACCTACTACCTAGTACGTACTAAATGCAAAGTTTGTTCATTTTTAATTCAGCACCATTTCTCTTCTCCTGCATTTATATTCTATGCAGATTAAGGCTCGTTTTAACGCAACAATTTTTAAAATAGAGGGTCGGCAAGTGACTAGAAATTGTATTTTTGAATGGAAAAGTTGGCACTTTTAAGCTGAATTTAAATAGCGTTTAAATTTTTAAGAGCAATATTATTTTTTGAGATTCTATCGCAGAGTTAATGCATGCGATAATTGCAGTAGTAATTGTAGTAGTTGTTGTGGAGAGACCCGTGACGTCACCTACCGGCCCCAACGGAAGACCAGCGCTGGTTGTTGATCTGTCGATTACAACTAGCATAACGCTGAGTTGCGACCGATTCATGTCAATTTTCTTTGCATTTATGTATTGTGTTTTAATTTGTTTTGTTTATGTTTGGAATAAATGTCTTTTCTTTCTTTCTTTCTTTCTTTTCAGTACGTTTTGTCATTTTTATTTGAATTACTAGCTGTGCCGCGGCTTCGCATGCATATTCATTTCTCGAGGTTAAAATTACTCTATGTGCTATTCCGAGACCTAAAATTCTAATATACGAACACTTGATCAAAATTCATTCAGCCGTCAAAAAGTTTTTATCGATTGCTCGGCTTCTACTCATCGGATTGAGATACCAAGTACATCAGTTTTATCGCATTAAGTCCAGTAGTTTTTACATGATGCGCAAACATACTGACAAACAACAATTAAAAAAAAAAACAAGTAGCTTATTTTAAGTTTCCTAGACCATTTTTTTTTATCTTCTTTGTACAGACTTTTTCGTTTTTTTTTTATTATAAGTAATAGCTGTGCCCGTGGCTTTGCTCGCGTCGTCCTTCATTTAAAAGTAGCATACACGTGTTATTCCAGGACCAAAAATACCTATTCAATACAATATACTACATTTCTTCAAAATTCTTTCAGCCGTCAGATAGTTTTTTATCCATTGCTCGGTACCAAGTATCCCAGTTTTTAAGGCATACCCTAAGCCTAAGCTATCCAACAGTGAAAACCACATTGCAATCAGTTCCGTGGTTTTAACGTGATGCGCAAACAAACAAACATGTTATATTCTTGTTCAGTAGCTTATTTTAAGTACCCTAGATCATTTTTTTTACTATCTCCTTTATACAGACTTTTTCGTACTTATTGCTTTATTAGATAGATATTTTGGGAATGGCTGTACCGATTTATTTCATATAAAGCTAAGGTCCATCTCGCCAGTCAAACAATAAACACCGCATTGTAATTTGGTCCGGAGCTACGATCTTTGAAGTAACATAGCAAATGCTACGATGCCGCAGACAAACTCTTCAAGCTTAGGACATCCATGCTTTTGCGTCGTCTATCAGTCACTTTCACTGTAGATTGGCTTCTCGAAAGTCACTTCCAATCACGCAAAGACAACAGAAGTGACACTAAAAGGAATAAACTTACCCATTCCTTAAAGAATTCGGGTCTGGTACACTACCGACTCATTAAAGTTCGTCCGCAAAATGATCCTGCCGCAGTCGGAGCTCATTAAAAAACTTCGTCTGCCATGAAGGTACGGCGACATTACCTGGACAAAGAAAAACTCGGGTTAACAATTTGGAAAATGAGGTCTTTTATTTATACAGGTATTTGTAAAATTGGTAGAACGTAATTAAAAATAGAGAGTTTTAAACCGTGATCACGTCGTGTTTCATTTTTTATGACTTGATCTGCAGCTGAAAACAAAAGGAGATGGAGCTGATGATGTTTTTTTATTTACTTTATTGTCAAGAATGAACCATGGGCCAATATTTGAATAAGTCAAAGAAGATTTAACCTAAGATTGCCGAAGTGCATTGACTCTCGTAGTACCTACCTACCAGAGTTTTACAAAACACAGTTTTTTTTTTTTTTTTTAGAAAGGATATGTGCTTTTGGTCTATAACTGACCTCTACCAGCGTCACCGGACGGTGACTGACCACCGATTTGGAATACACCTTCGAGAAGAATCGGCAAGAAACTCGAAGGCGAATAAAATCGACATTAATTACGGGACCTTCGACCTCGCCAGCGAGGTCGGTGTCTGTGTCTAATTGTGTTGAAAGATGGTTAAGACGGATTGGACAAATCTATCGCTGCCTGCACTGCGGCAGCGATTTCATCGTCTGGATCGCTCAAGATGTCTCTAGGGCGTCTACGGAGGGGTCGTGCGTCTGTCAAGTAGTCAGAGGCCTGAACTACTAGAGGGTTAGGGTGATGGGGTGCCGTGCCACGTCAAAGTAGCGACGAGAGGCATTTTTTATGTATTGAACTATCGAGGGAAGCTCGAGATCGCTGTGCAGGTCGAAGTTCCTCGGATACCAGGGGGCATCTACTGCACAGCGGACGAATTTATTTTGTAAAGTCTGAAGTTTCTCTAGGGAAATGTGGGAGGCGTGAGCAAATACTACGGATGAGTATGTCATTGTCGGTCGGACGCAGGTTTTGTAGAGTGTCAACTTATTTCTAATAGACATTTTACTGTGCCTGCCTAGGAGTAACGCGTTGCGGTATTGGTAGATAACGCGAGGCGGTATTGGTAGACGCTGATGATGTATTTTATGTACGTACGTCGCGCAAAGGCTTCTGAGGAGTTTTAACAATAGCTATCAATTTGTTAGCAACCGTGCCCAACGGCTTAACGTGCCCTCCGAAGCACGGTGCGATATCAAATTCGCTGCGGGGCCACGGGACAAACCTGGTGTCTTAGGATTGCAAAGGTCATTGGCAGATATAAATTGTTGCTTTGGTCTGCGCGACATTTCCGAAATTATGGCAGCCCCACGAAGCCAAAAATAAAAGGTGAAGTTAGTGCATAGACAACTAAATTATTTATTAATTAATCACGTACTGTGCCTGGCTTTTGAAGAACGTCGCAATGGGAGATTATGATTATCGATCGCCATTTTGGCGCTGATAGCAGTAGTTTGGCACAAAGATTTTGAATTATGCTTACTGGCGTATTTGGCAGTAGAGAGCGTCCGTGGAACTAACCTACCTACTGGTAGTATTATTTATTAAGTGACAAACGTTAGAAGATGAGACAATGTCAATTTTAGTTCGATGGACGCTCAGTGGGGGCGCTTTGAATCGGCACAAACGAAAGTAAGCCAAAGCAAATCCATATAGATCAGTGAGTAATTAGTATGTTGATCTTGCCAAATATACGTGTTGTGACTTTGGTCTTTGCAGATATATAAAGTGGCTTTGTACTTTGTATTTTTGTCTTAAGTAGCAAGATAAATGCAATGACAATTATTTGGTCTGTGCTGTTTGATATTGGCAGATAATATACAATACTATGGCTAAACTTTGATCTTAGTAACATTGGTGCAGTCTCAAAAACAGGAAGTACTGATTATCTGAAAGTCCGTATTTGTAATTTTATTGATTTGGACCATAATTTCTCTCGTTTATCTTGTGTAGGTATTCTATGGGGGAGCAGGGAATTGTTATGATCTAGTTAAAAATAAATACTTTACTTGCCCATCTCAAATTCCTTTATTAAACCAGACATACTACTTTGGACACAGAAAATATAATAGTACTACAGAAGACTCGCTGTTTTTGAAAACGCTTCAATACCTACAGAAATATACTTACAGTCGTAAAATCTATTCAGTGCAAGACTATTTGTACCCTACGCGTATTGGAGAACGAAGATATTAGGTACACTGAACCGCTTGGCTTGATGACATCACATGGCGGCCGCGACGGTACTGCTAGGGTTGACATATTGTCTTGACAACACGCTGACTATAGGTACGCAGATAAATATTATCGTTAACTTATACGTAAATGACTTCCCCGTATTAAGACGAAATAAGATCTCCCTCCGCTCTTGTTCTATAATCCGAGTCTACGAAATTAGTTCTTTTAAACCCTCGAACTCCTCAAGATTTATAAGTCTAGGGTGTGTACGTATGTATCACTGTATCCGTATATCTTACGAATGGTCCGATTTTGATGCGTTTTTTTTGTGTTTAAAAGGTGATGTGATCAAGATGCTAAATTATTTATTCTAAGCACGGAAGTAATAAGGTAAAATTTATAAGTACCTATATATAATAGACTACTTCGGCCTTGGTCTAACTAAAATATTTATGACATTCTAAAATACATATACATACATTATACCTAACTTCTCCCTACGCTCATTATAGGTATATGGTTTTAATACATTTATAAAGCTAAGTAAACAACTAAGCATATAAATATTTGCATCTAAGAGGATTGTAGATACTATGCGCACAGAATTAATAGTAGACTATGCTCACGTGCTGTCCCGAGCGCGCGGCGCCAACTGATTTTAGGAGGTATTCAAGGTTGGCGGTACGCGTCCGTACTTAGGTACGGACGCGTACCGCCAACCTTAGCATAGCGTAGCATTACAGAGAGTTGGGCCTGCTTTGGATCCCAACTTTACAACTCAGACAATTAAATCTTTCTCAGATTAAACTTAACGATCCATCCGCCGGAATTTCGAAAAGCCCGTTATGAAACTTGAAACTTAGGGGAACTCATAATTTGACACTTAAAAAGTTTCGTCTGGACTGATACAAGGAACGTGTACAAAGTTGTAGATAGAATGATGTTAGACGTAGATTTGTTACCAGTAGACTCGAAATCTACTGGACGGATTTTGATGCGGTTTGTGGAGTTTCATAGCTAATTGATCACTTGATTTAGGATTTTGTTATGTTTGCTAAATATGTGTACAAACATAATATTTCACTTTGTTTTCAGGGTATCTGCTATTGAATGCAAAGTAGATTTCTGAAACCGAATTCCTAGGTTTTATTAAGTCCACCTGGACGTGGAATCAGGTAGTAAAATAAGGGCAGACACACGAGCGGTCTAGCCAAGTGGTTAGTGACTCTGGCTACAGTCTAGCTTTCGAATTCCGCAAGGTGCTAAACAAACACAAAATATGAGTGTTTCCGAGTCATATATATGACGACCTGCTGGTCTAGTGACTCTAACTACGAAATAAAAAGGTCCCGGGTTCGAATCCCGCAAGGTGCAATCAATGTGTGATAACTTGATGAGAAGAAATATTTATTTCCGAGTCATGGATGTAATATTTGTATCTATGTATGTGTATTATTGTGTATCCATTATCTAGTGCCCATAGCAGGGCGGTCGCACTCCGCAACAAGTACAAATATTATACCTAAACTTCGGGGCCGTAGTATTGGGGTTCATTCAGTAGTGTCAAGCGTGCGCTCGATGAGTCGCGCGCCGTGTGCTTAACGATAAAGTACCTACTTACGTAAACTTACGTAAAGTTTTTGTCAAATTTTATTCATTTCTTAATTATGAATACCAAGGAGAAACCTAGAAGGTACTGCATAGCATTCGGTCTGACAAATCTCTTAAATACCTACATACCGACATTTTATTACGTAGGTAGTCATTTCTTTTTCATTCATTATTAAGCATCGAAGTCAGACAGGCAAGTCGAAAGGCGAATTCTTTTATTCATCAAAATGTAACCTATTATGATATAATCAAATAATGAGGTACTATGTCTATTCTGATAAGAATGATATTATATGTAGATCATAGAACTATCAACATTTATAACAATAAGTAATAAAATAATTCATTTTTACATAATTGTTTATTCGGTTACAATATTTAAGTCATATTATATCACAGAATAATTACTAGTACAAATACCTAGTCATATCTTGATACAACCCTACCGAGCGTAAAAGTGACAGAGCGATTCTGAAACGATTAAAGCAATGGAAGCTCTCGGGCGTTGTGATACGGTACATTCTAGCCTGCACGCAGTGGGTGAGCGCCTTCTAGGTAAATATAATTGTAGGTCGCAGCGCTGTGCGAGTTAAATTGCACTTTATTGCGTTGTAGCGAGAGTTGCTATGTATTTAAATGACTTTACTCAGTTATCCTTCTGTACTTGTACTATTATTTATTCTGTGCCCATAGTACAAAGTATCCTAGTTTGGGCTTGTACTATTACTTATTCTGTGATTTGGGGCTATCCCAGCTTGGTATTAATTGTCCCGAATATATTACCCTAATTTGGAACTAGTGTACATTTTTCTGTAAATATAAAAAACACATCGGCAAAACAGAAAGCCTGCGTACAACCTATTTATTACTGGTGATACATATCTGCTTCAAAAACAATAGGTGTGAATCGTTCAAACCGATTTAATTTTGTCATAAATTGTACACTCGAATATAAAACCGTCGTGTACAGCTGAAAATGCGAGAAATATCTGGTATTGTTCTCGAATGTACTCAGTTTGTAAAATGTTTGTCAAAATTATAAAAAACCCTGACCAAAACCATAGCTTATAACCATATTGTTATGTTCAAAACTAAGGTCTGATGCTCCGCAGAAGCACCACCATAATCGATAGCGATCAGACCTAGAGGAAAGCCATATATAGAGGTATAAGACCGCCCATTGTACCTTTCATTCATGAGTTTATCCTATATATTACCTTCTTCTTGGTGTGCAATGTGTTGTTGTATTGTATTGTATTGAAAGCAATGTATGTTGAACGTACATCATGTGCGTAAGCCAAATAATTACTGTACATATACCAGAAAGCGAAATAATGAACATATTATTGAGAATTTTATAATTCGTGTAACTATTTACTAATGAAAATTAATGTACGAACGCTGCTTATAGTGTACTTGCTGAAAATATTATGATTTGTACCTAATTAAAGCAGCTTATTTCATTGGGAAAAAAACAGGTAAGCTAAATCTTTTCTGTCAGCATTTGTACTCGGTAATGGTATTAGCTAAAGATCAAACGAGATACTGTAGCGTTGTCTCGTCTATGGTATCTACTTTTCCCATATAGTAAGGTTTTTTCCCATGGAAAGTCCAGTCTACTGTACTCAAGGAAGTTGTATGTACTATTCTAGCTATACGTAAGTACATATTAGCTTACTTGAGTGGACTTAAAATAAGCTACTGAACATGTATTTAATGTTTGTATGTTCGCGCATAACGTAAACACTACTGGACAGCGGTTTTCACTGATGGATATCTTAGGTTTTCAATTAAAATCTGGTATACTTCATATTTCATTCCGATAAGTAGAAGCCGAGCAATCATTAAAAATATTTTTGGCGGCTGTAGGAATTTTGATCTAATTTGGAATATTGGTATTTTAGGTTCTGAAAGGTCCTTAGGTTATTTTAATGCCGCGGGCACAGCTAGTTTTAACTACAAGACTCCAATATCCACAGTGTTATCATAATAGTGTTAATTTCCATTACAGTGCAAGCAGTGCCGAGTGCAATCGATTACGAGCGATCGCGTCATCGTTACGACTTATCGATGTTTTGCCTGGGGCCATAAAATCGATACACTGTCGGCCACAATAATGGCTAACGAGATTTTAGTGCTTTCGATAATTATTTAGTTGTTCAGCACATTTAGATTTCACATTCAATGTTGGATTTAGTTTAGTAACAACAATAACATATTGCAGGTCTCTGGTTTAGAGTTAGTCAAGCCGCCCAAGAGCCATGGACTAACTTCAGATTCGGAAGTATTTTTTTAGGGTTCCGTAATCAAACAAGGAACTTTTATAGTTTCGTTTCTGTCCGTTCGTGTCTGTATGTTACAGCCATTTTATTCAGAAACTATTAACACTACATAGTGGCACATTTATTGATATTTATAACCGCTACCGCAGAATAAATAGTATGCGGCTACTTAGGTTTATAGGCTCTATATGGGAAGGGAAGAAAAAATAACAATATTTTTGGACACCATCGAGTGGGGTCTCGTTGAATAGGTATTTTAAAATGTTATTGAGATGTACCTGTCTTTGACAGTTTTTTATTTGGTTTCATTTACGAAATATTAAGCTCTAAAGTGACCTGTTTGCTAATTCATAAAGTAAATAACCCGACCGATTGCAATGCGGCTTTCACAGTTGGTAACTTAGGGTCCTGGCTACGGAGCCCTAAGTCTATGCGTGTCCGACACGCACTTGGCCGTATTTTTTTTAGAGTAAGTAAATTCATTTAAATTTGATAGTTCTATTCAAAGAATTACAATAATTGATTCTTCTACTCTTGAGACCGCTTTCATTATCTACAAAAACAGCCTGGTGCTCTAATTTATACTTCAGCGATGCTCACGCATATTATGAATGAAAACTCAAAAGAAATCTGTAAACAAAACACCCGACGGATTAGTGACAAACTGACCTAAGAATGTCATTCAGTACCTATGTTATATTATTCAAGTTATACAATATCTTTGTCATGCACTGTATGCGAGTAAATATGCAGCGCCAACGCTGCTCACTTTGTATCGCCGATCAATTTTACGATCAACATAGTTGGACCTGCTCTAACCTATTTTTGTATCGGCTTTAAACCTAATTCATGAAGTTAAACGTACGTTAAACCTAGGTTAAGCTTATTTAAATATACTAGCTGCACCCGCAGCTTCGTACAATATAGTGACTATGCATTTTGCAGTAACTGGTTTGTTTGTTTGTCGTATGAGGTAGTGCTGATCTCTTGTCCCAGAGTTTGTCAGGCCGCCCGGAGCCACTGACATGGCTCAACGACTGCTATTAATCAATAACAGCCGGGACCGACAGCTTAAGGTGCCCTCCAAAGAAAAGAGCTATGAATAACCGCACATAACTTAGAAAAGTTATTGGTGTGGAACCTAGGACCGAACCCGGTATCGTGGTACGTTGCATTAGTGAACTGTTAACCTACCATCGCTCGAAACTTGACTTACGGAAACTGATATATTTCTGGGATGAAAAGTACCCTATTTGTTTAATTTGAATATTAATATATTTTTATTAGGCCTCCTTTCGCTGTTGCCATGCCTTTCGATCGGATGATAACCTCATCCATGTCTTTCCCTCTTTCCTTAGCAAGGGAAAACTTGGAGAGGGAAGCCGATAGGAATATTCATTTGGTAAACTCCGTCAGGTCTTCTCGTCGTCCATACCACAGTGCCTAAAGATGAATGTTTTCAATGTCTTACAATTTATGATTACTGAGCCGAAATCACTGACACTTACGTTGAGCTTGGCCCACCATCTTAAAGTTGCTCAGCGAACTATTAAGAGAGCTATTCTCGGAATTCCTATGAAGGACAGAATCCGCAACGAGGTGATCGACATAGCTCAACGAAATAGCAAGCTGAATTGGCAATGGGCTGGTCATATATCTTGAAGAACTGACAACCGTTGGGGTAAACTAGTTCTAGAATGGAGACCATGTTAAGGCAAACGTGGGCCGCCCGCCCGCCGCCGTCCAGGAGGAGTGACGATTTGCGCGCGGCGCGGGATGCTGGCAGCGACTGGATGAGGATCGGGCTCAGTGGTGTTCACAAGGAGAGTCCTACGTCCAGTACCTATGGGATAATAAAAAAACAATCTGATATTGTCCTCACTTTTGCATTTTAAGTACAACTAGCTTTCCCGCCCACGACTTCGTCCGCGCGGACTACTGTTTATCGCGAAAAAAGCATCCCATTTTATTCTAGGGTATAAGCTATCTCCATTCCAAATTTCATCTAAATCCGTCCAGTCGTTATCGCGTGAAAGCTAAAAAACAACGTTTCAATTTTATACATTGGTAAGGATGTACATTTTATTCGTACCAGATCATCACTAAATTCGTAACTAGAGTACAATCAGCAATATTTATCAACTGATACCTACTTTTCCATCACGACCCGTTTGGCCCAGTCCCGAGGCCCGCGGGCTCTTGGCAAAGGTGCCAGATTTGGCCCATTACAGCTCTGGTCGTACAGTAATGGTCCGGTTTTGGGTCAGCTTAGTGCGGGGTTAAACTCTGATGGTTTGTAATGGCCATGAAATATAGGCGATTGTGCCAATTGGGGCATGTGGCTAATTTTTAGGGGTCGCATTTTTGAGCTAACGTTATATTCATTTTTATCTTAATTTATACGAGCGCTTTTGTCGCCGTGATATGTTACGTTGTGTGACTAAATATTTAATTGTTGACTATTTTTGAAAACCGCTGGGCTGAGGGTCATCTTGACGGTTTTTCTCAGTAAGTAAAACTTAGTAAGTCTCTTTAGTATGTTTATGATACTACTAGCAGCTATGCCCTTCGGCTCCGCCCGGAATTTTCCCGTTATTCTACGGTAACTGCATTTTCCCAAGGAAAAATGTAGCCTAAGTCCATATGGGATAGTGTAGCTATCCATTAGTGAAAGAATTTTCAGAATCGGATCAGTACTTCCAAAGATTACCTACATATTATTATTAGAAACATAATAGGTGCATACGTTCAGATATTGCTTTGAGCTATAAGAAAGCCAATAACTGCGACTTAGTTAAATACAAACAACTTTACTTTTTTTTTTTTCCTGGATAAAGTTAATTTGTTTTTATACAAAATCAGGTCTTTTATTCATGAAAAGTTCAAAAAAACTCCTCCAAAATATTTAGACGAGAGAAACATTTTCATGTTAACATCTAAACTCCTTTATGATACAAGAGAACGGTGCTTTATAGAAATCTTACAACGTAATAACATCATTAAAACTTGACACAAAACCCTCAACCGGTTCGTCACAATAGAAGGCCTTGGGACGTTGGCCTGATGAGGTTTCATGTAGGTAAAGATTGTACATATCTTCTTCTATACTTATAACTAGTAGTTCAGTGAACAGTTAGACCTCGCGAGCACAAACTTTTTTGTCACAGTCTAGCGGTGCAAAGTAGCGCCGTCTAGTGACCCTATCATAATACTAACATTATAACCAAGGTACTCCATCTATCCCTACCTAGTAGGTAAAAGGGCTGATACCACTGCTGGTAGAAATCTAAAAATGAGCAATTTTCAGCATTTTGAGGAGCTATTCTGCTCATCACGCCGAAGATCTTCATCAGATTTTCACCAAATTTTTATAAGACCAACATAAAAATAGTGCCTTTCAAATAAAAAAAGAAACCATCGAAATCGGATCTCATAACGCGGAGATTCAGTAACCCTTTTTGGAGGAAGTTACCCTCTAATCAAAAATCCTTGAAGACAGAAAAAACTTTAATTCCTGTATACCAAGTTTCAAGTAAAATACGTCCTGTAGAGCAGTACCAACAAACTGATAGACGAAAGCAAATTGATTAAACCTGAAGCAGAGACTTGAGCTCGCTCGGTCAATAAAGCAGTGAGTAACTAAAAGACTGTACAAAGAAAATAATTAAAAATAATCTAAGTAAAGATTAATAAAATTTAAAAAAAAAGTTTCTGTCTGTTCCCGCGTCAAGTAAAATCTACTGGGCCGTTTGCTAAGCGGATTTCACTGTCGGATAGCTACGGTTTTGACTTGAAAATTGGTGTTATTTAAAAAAACTCAATCCGATGAGTAGAAGCCGAAAAATCGCTAATAAACTATTTGACGGTTGAACGTAATTTGGGTATATACTTTATAGGTACATCTGGAATAACTCAAAGGTTGATTAAACTCAAATAAATGCCCGCGGGCACAGCTAGTAATGTAATATTATAGTAAAACCATATTAAGATGTGGCGATTTAGTGCATAAAATGAAATAAACATATCAGATTTTGATTCTGAGGCAGATCAAATAGCTGCAGTCAAATCAAATAGGTCGAAATAGTTTGGAGCAATATCTCCCTATCTAGGTTGAGCCTTTGCCAGTCACGCGGACACTTTAAGTTCATAAATGCGAAAAAAACTTGTGAAGGATGCCTAATATAGATAATCTCTTAAATAATTTCGCCAAGAACATAAAAATACATATTTTTAATACATAAAGTGTGAGACATAACCCTAAACAAGATGTCGTAAGTTACGGCCCATTGCGCCCGTCATTCTGACCGGATTTATAGCTACATTACTAAACGCTGTGCTCTATTGCAGTTCTGGTAGCCTGGTACTTTAAAATTATTTATTAGTTAATTAATTGAGTCATCATTGCTTTATTTAAATTTGAAGATGGCATGGCAAGACGAGAAGATGGCGATGGTTTATGGTGGTGACGGAATGGTGGACAAGAGTGGGACGGAAATTAAGAGGCAGACCACCTGCTCGATGGTCAGCCTATGTCATCAAGATGGCAGGAAGACAGTGGACGCGCTTACCGCAGTACCGGAGAGAGTGGCGTGCATGAGGAGGCCTATATCCAACAGTGGACTGATGTAGACTGATATAGATAGATACTTAATTTAGTGGTCTTATAACTTGATGACGACACCTGAATGACGGACGAGCAGGTCGGCTGGTGAATACCTGGCAAGTCTTTTACTTCCCTAGACGGAATTTTTCACTATACACAGGAAGACGAGCGCAGTGCTCGTTATTTCCAAACTCTTAGAAATCGCTGCAATTTTTATGCAGTTAGCTTTAAACAAACGAACTCGTGAAACTGTAGTTTGTACAATATAATCCCTCTCTACACATACTTATTTATTTTCGACTTCATGTCGCAGAAAAATCTAATTCCTGAAACGAAAATAATAAGATCTGTCATAGATTGTGTCCTTAAAGCGAGAATTGCTCCTTTGATCTTGTAGATATATTGCAACTAAATAATTGTAATACTTAAATTCTCAACTGTTAATATAGACTTATAGCCAGCAGCTGTTCTAAGCTAAGTTAATATAAAGTTTACTAACGAATATTTTAATGAACTCAAAATTATCAAGAATTTAATATCAGTGACAGCTATTCCACTACATTTAACTGGAAAATGCGGTAAAATCTCATTCTCACAGACTTAATTAATTTCTAATTCAATTATAATACGAACATTCTGTTTTCATTAAATGCTGCACGCTTAATTCGTATGTAATGTAATTAACTATAAAAACTTAAAGCCTCTGAAATTAGATAATCTAGAAAATTAAATTGTTTTTCTATAAAATGTGTTTGTGGCATAAACCTACAAAGTGAAAATAACAGAAAATTGCAGCCACTGTTTACACCTTAATAAATCCATAGAAGACTTCAATACATACAAAAAATGACATAACACTGGTATCCTAAAGTATCGCATTTTTGAGATATTGGAGCCTAAGGGACAGCATAACTTTGACACTTCTCTGATGTCCAATATCTCAGTAACGCGACACTTTATGATACAAGTGTTGTTTTTTATATTTTTATTCATCACCATCATCATCAGCTTATATCTGTCCACTGGTGGACGTAGGCCTCTCCTAATGAACGCCACTGAGCTCGGTCTTCGGCTCTCCTCATCCATTTTCTTCGAGCCGCTTTTCGCAGGTCGTCACTCCATCTGCGTTATTTTTATTGAAGCCCTATAATTAACGGTTTATTGAGGTTTGATAAGTGGCCGCGATTTTTCGGGATTATCACTTGTTGGTATGCAATGCCAGGCTCTTAGTAAAATGGACCCCTTAGTTAGAGTTATGATGATCATTTGTAATTTTAATACAATTTACTTTGTGTTACTTTGAGATATGTAAGCCCATTTACAACATATATCTCGACTCCCCCGAGCAATTTAGATATTTTTTATTGAACTGAACTATTGATAACAATCGTTTTTCATTTAGGTACCAATAGTTCTTTTAGTCAAAATATGGGTCGAGAGCAATTTCGGCCCGCATACATAATTTCCACCCTACAAAACAAAATATAGATCTAGTTAAAAGGGGGGAGATACGGCACGCTTTAATATCACGTAAACAACAACTGGACTAGATACAACTACAGTCAAACAAACCCTCACAGCTACATTCCCACCGTCGTGCTTCATTTGCATCCACAACAAAGATAGAGAGATATACTCAGACTGCAGCGCGCATGAGTAACACGTGCTACACAAAAGCCACTCCGATTATGACTAACGCCAATTGTCTGCGTTGCACCTAACTTATGCGGTCCACGCTCTAGAAGCTAGTACCAAATCTTCCCACTTTTAATTAGAAATATGAGGTAGGTATTTCATTTTAGTGAAGTCATATACTTTTTTTGGGAGAGTCTGCTAGTATAAGCTGATAATGATGATGTTGTCATTTCAGCCCACAGAAAATACCTACCCGACCCGCGGGCTGAATACCATCTATACCATCTATACCATCGAACGAACAAACATACACACTAACGCCGATTTGGGATTGATTAACTTTGCGTCGCTTTGTCAGAGCCTGTGGTACAATGCAACTGACCATCATGCGTGCCGTCCAGTAACAATTACAAATAAGATAATTAAAAAAATATTTAAAAAAAAAGAAGCTTTTATGCAGAAGCATGGTGAAACTTAGAACGGGCTATCACAATTAAATGCATATACAACATATAATGTATGTGCTGTTGAGGATTTCTCTAGACAAGACCCAACCCTGAGTGCAGCAACCATGTCATGGTAAAATTTAAAACCGGCTATCATAACAAAATACGCACATAAAATTACGTGTCTGTGCTGACCGTTGAAGAGTTCCTTTATCTAGAGCTAATCCTGGATTCAGGTCATGCTAACCATAAAAATGAATTGTCATTGGAACTGGACCAACCTGTAAAACAATCAACTCTGCAGGATAAGATGAAGTGGTTCTAATTTAGCTAACAAGACTTGACCTAAACAAACATACATACATATAAATATTGGAAGTTACATAAAAGCTTTTAAAACAATAAACTCACTTCTAGCGGCTCGTCTGAAACTCACCTAGGCATACTGCCAATGAATGATGCCCTTATACCTATTCGATGTAAAGAGCTCAGTGTTATATCTCAAACAACAATACCATCATCTAAATACCTCCCGCCATAAAAAAGTAACGGATCATTGGCTACAATACTGCCAAATAAAATATTTCATTTCTACAAGGGACCATTTCGTTAATGAGCGGCCAAGTAGCACCATTATAATCCTAACACAGTAAGGACAATTTAGGAAGGTATCTAACTTGCATACCTACTATGCTAAGTATTGTATTAGCTGCACGCGTTCGCACAAAGTTTGTGTGTGTCATAAGTTTTAACTAGTGCCTCTTAGAGTTATAGACTCGCGAGTCTTGTCTTTGCATAGCTTAACACTGAAAAAATGTTCACACGCACCTTAAAACAAAAAGCTGAGAGACATTTGTTAATATAGGCCCAGAAATAGGCCATTTAAAAAAAATTAAAACCTGGATCGAAAAATAAAAACATATAATTATCAACCTGGTCACAAAATTTCACGAGAATCGATTGAGAAATGTGACCTGTAGAAGAGAACAGCCGGACATACGAAAGCATTTTAACGCTTCGCTCGCGCTTCGCGCTCGCCTCTGTCAATTAATTAATCTGTGGTTTTACTCTAAAAATAGTAGCTCTGTGAGCAGACCTCGCGAACTGTTTGTGTTTTTTTTTCATTCTTTTTCACCCTCTCACCCCCGACCCCTTGAAGTTTATGCGTCTTAATAAAGGTAACAAAAAAGTTTTGTGTAATTTTTGAACATTTTTCGATATATCATAATTTTGTAATGAAAAAATTTGGATCACGGACGATATTCGAACTCGCATCCATCCATGCCTCTGCGCGGCACATGCCTCTCTAACCAAATCAGCTACCGTGACCTATGCATCACCACCCATTTTTTCCGCTAGCTTCTAAACACGTCTTATGGGGACGGTAACCGTCCCCATAAGACGTGTTTAGAAGCTAGCGTGCTTAAATACTACCATCTATTGGTAGTATTTAAGAAGAAGAAGAAAGAAGAAGAAAATCTATTTATTTGCAAAAAATAACATTTAGAACAATGACATAAATAAAAACAAAAAATACCTTCACACTAAAGTACGTCTAAATGTAACAATTTGCAAAATGGCCCCAGCTCAGCATACTTCTGGTCGTAAAACGACCAGCGCTGGTCTTCCGCTGTGACCATTCGGTAACGTCACGGTACGGATGAACGGACAGTATAACGTAAACAAAAAATGAATAAATACATTATATAAAAAATAATAACAAGTAACAAATACATAATATATCATTCCATAAAGAAAGAATGACAAAAAATAATAATTCAAATTATAGCTAATGTCATTGCCCGCCACAACAAAACAAAGGACCACTTTTTGTTAATATAATTTAATAAAATATATTAACAAAAAAATAATAATAAGTATTTTACAAAATATTATGTAAAATATTGCTCTATTAACACTACAATTATGAAAACTTTTGCAACGTAATCAAAAGGAGATAAGAATAAGGTAATTATGAAATTTCTTAATTAAATAATCAATTAAATATAAAAAAAAAGAATATTAAATAGATAGATAGCGCCAAAAAAACAATTGTAAAGGTAGTATCTTAGAGGCTACTCAGAGTTTCCTGATTTTTTTGGTGCTCACCAAGAAACATTTTTAACTTAATTCTAAAAGAATGAATATTTTGCAGGCTCCTCATCGGCGGAGGGATGTTGTTCCAACATTTGGTAGAAGCGTAGCGGAAACTACCTCTGAACGCAGCCGTTCTGTGCTTCTGCGTCGATAACTGCATCGCGCACTGCCGGGATCCATAGGGTCTTTGACTCGACACCCAGGTCAATTTTTCATAAAGATAAGCAGGTGCTTGATGTTTCAGGACTCCAAAAAGAAGACAAGCCAAATGTAGTTTTCTGCGATGTATCATTTTAAGAATAGAGTGTTGATTTAAGTATGGACTCACATGAGCCCTAAACGGAACGTCGAAGCAGAAACGGGCACAGGCATTCTAGACTCTTTGTATGAGTTTTTGTGTTTTTGCTAATAGCCGGGGACCAAAAACTGCGTCCATATAATTTAACTTAGATAAAACAAGTGACTCCACCAGCTGGATACGTAACTGCTCCTTTAAAAATGGCCTCACCTGTAACTAACCAACCGAGCACGGCTAATATTGATTAACTTCGTGTCTGAAATATTATTATTATTTTTCGTAATGGCTGTTTTTATTATGTTTTCCATTTTGAAAATTTTTGAAAAACTGAATCGAAAAAAAAAGTAAAAAATTATCGAACCTGCTCTCAAAATTTCACGGGCATCAGTTGAGAAATGCGATCTGTAGAGGAGAATAGCCGGATAGCCGGACATCCACCGGATATACGAAAGCATTTTTACGCAGTTGCTCGGTCGATAAAAGCGTTCGTGCTTTTAATGCCAACTTTGCAAAATGCCAACTTGTCACACCGACCACTTCTCATGATGACAACTCCTCAAAATGACAACTCATCAAAATGGCTTTTTCAAATTACTTCTAAGGGCAGTATAGTGTCGCGTAAGATACTGCAATCTAAAGTAATTATGGACGGCACTGCTATTTTGTTATGGGCAGGCATGGCGCTTACCACTTCGACAATGCGTCCTTACTGTTTACATTTCAAAGTTAGTGGGGTGTGGGCCCTGTTTCATAATAAAGTTGTCGCGGGGCGTGGTTGCAGTGACGGCGATAAACGACACTGGTAATTAAGGGTTATTTCCGTGCAGTGGCATTTTTTAAACTTTAATGCGTTATGTGCATAATTACTGACGCAGTTAAAATATTTTTGAATTTGAATTGTGCGCCGCAATAAAATTGAACAATGTTTTTGTCTTTTAATAGTCACTGTTAGCGAAAACCGCTTTGTAAACTGAGGATTCTCCAATTTGGCTGCTACCTATGATTAGCACCTAATCTATATCTATACCTACTAATAACAAGGCATAACTTCAAACACTTTAAACCCGACTACGGACGGGTAATCAAAGCCTATGACACTTTTGCGATGCAGAGGAATCGATAGATACCTCGCTTGTCAAAATCAGACCGATAGTACTTGTACTATTATTTATTCTGTGCCGATAGCGGCGACGCCACGGTGGAACATCCACATAAATACATACATAGGCTGTTAAACTTCCCTGTTAAACTCGTACCCTTACCTTGCTCCGGCGTAGTCGGGTAATAAAGGAGTAGTACTGTCACTATGTATGTCTCTGATCAAATCGACAGTCACGTCCCGCCGCCCGCCGCCGCTACCGCTGTTCGTCGCCGGATTCTCATCAATACCGCAGTGTTCACTTACTAACTAACGCTTCATTCCTCTCCGCTTGCGGTACCACCAAACTCTGAATTCCATTATTTTATGTTCAAAAGTCTACATTAATTCAGGGATCCCGCACTCTGGGCTCAGCGTATTGGCACGCCGCTGAATAATTTAAAATATTTTGTTTTTCGACTAATATTTTGGACGAAACCCTTCTGTGAATAATTACTGATAATTTATGAGTTTAGTAATGAGGTTTCATTTTATCTCTATGTAGCGTACTGGAATAATGCTATCATATGTTGAAGTAAATTCTAAATTTTGATATATACCTATGGAGTTTGAATTACTTAAGTAAATTAATCTAATGATTAAATTCGAAATGTGTAATTAATGAGTATGATTATAGAAATAACGGAGAATTATTGTAGCTGAACATCTCCCAAAACAAGATTAAGCTTGGCTTGCTACCTTGTAAGCGTGTCTTAACGTGTTACCTTGTAAGCGTGTCTTAAGGTGTTACTTTGTAAGCGTGGCTTAACGTACTACCTTGTAAGCGCGCCTAAGCACACCAACAACGCGGTAATGGTCTTGCATCTGGGCCAACAACTTCTTTATAACTGCCGTTACTATCGCCGTATCGTCCTCACAAGTCACTAGAATACGTGCCGAATCCAACCCACCAACACACCAACGCCGCAACTAAGTCATGACACTGCAATCGTCTCCTTTAGATGGAAAAGGTCAATAATGATGATGAATTAATGAGTAGAAGATAGAGATGGCGAACTTTAGGAAAGCTATCATCTTCAGCCTATATTTGTCCACTGCTGGACGTAGGCCTCACTTAATGCACGCCACCGAAATCGGTCTTCAGATCTCCTCTCCTCTTACATTTTCATCTAGCCGCTTTTCGCAGGTCGTCACTCCACCTGGCCACAGGGCGTCCCACACTACGTTTGCCTACGCGAGGTCTCCACTCGAGAACTCGTCTACCCCAACGGTTATAAGCTCTTCGGAAAATGTAACCAGCCCACTGCCACTTTAGCTTGCTTGGTCCTCTAGGATACTCATGGAATATTTCGTCGAAATTTTAAATCTCTAGATCCATCGGTTTAGGCCGTGCGTTATCTGTCAGTCAGTAGGTATGTCACGGTCTTGTTTTATCGGTATAGATAGAATATTAGTAAATCAATTTTTATAGCATACTTACATAAAAATAAGAAACGCACTACCTGTCAAATAATTTTCCTCCCTAGAGAGAAGTTTGTCTATTCCCACTTAAATACAAAACGGAACCTCGCGTGTCGTATCCTATTAAACGCGGTTCTATAAATAACGACCGCTCCCTAAGCCGGCCGCCGCACTACTGTCTTGATTTGTATGTTATGACTGCCAACGCCATCTTGCGTGATCTACGCACTTTAAGTTTCCGTGTCGAATGATCTAAGTGGCAGTTAGAATGGTTCTTATTTAATTTTAACGTCGTTTCCCGTGACAATATTATCAACTTAAGTGATTGTTATTATCAACAATTTTATATTAATTTTAGGTTATTAGCAGAGCAATCGATAAAAACTTTTTGACGGCTGAAGTAATTTGTTAAAATATTGGTATATTTGTATATTTTCAGTACTTGGAATAGTAATAGAGTTCTTTTGACCTAGAGAAATGGCCACGCGTGCGAAACCGCGAGTATAGCTAGTTTAAAATAAAAATAAACGAATCATCCAAATCGGCTCATAAATCCCAGAAATATGAGGTAACATACCTACATAAAAAAATGAATTTAAATTTTCTTCCCTTTGAAGTCGGTTAGTAATAAAGAGGTGGAATATAACACAGCAAAAAAAACACTTACTGTACAATGGTCAACGTAATTGTTAACAAGGAATCCCTTCCAGGTAACCTTCTTTTTTCTGAACTCCTCAACTAAGCGACGATTGTAATTACGAATTAAGATTATAGAGAAGACAACCCGAGCAGAAATTCACCATTAACTCGAAAAACTATACATAAATCTTTACTCAGAAATATAGAAGAAAATGTAGGAATCCTAATAACTCTAAAATTCTACTATGATTTCTGCCTTTCCAACAGAAATTGCTCAAATATAATATAACACAATTTATTCAAATGACGGCTCTAACGAAGTAAAATCTTCATTCAAACTCATGTCTTGGATCTGAGTACACATAAAACTGAATCTACTGAGAATCCGACACCCTCTGGGGACTATCTCAACTAATTTACTGCCTTTTGGACCGCAAAGAGAAGTTGGTGCAGAGGTTTTTTTTTGGAGCTGTTGAATTATAATTAGATACAAAAAACAGTTTTATACTTATTTAAATAGGTACTTGTCTTTGTTAATCCTTGTCAAAGGAGATAAGGTGTTTACTCAGTTATATAAAATAGTTTACACACATATCCAATGACTAGCTGTGCCCGAGGCCTTGCCCGCGTGATCATTTCATTTAAAAGTAGCGCGTATTCCAGGACCAAAAGTAAAGTACACTATTAATACTACATTTCTTCAAAATTCGATCAAGTAGTTCAAATAGTTTTTTATCTTAGCCATCGGTACCCCAGTTTTTCAAACCCTAAGCTATCCAACAGTGAAAACCACATCGCGATCGGTCTACTAGTTTTTACGTGATGCGCGAACTAACATGCAGACAAACAAGCAATCAAACAGACAGACACGATTTAAAAATGTGTTGTATTCTTGTTCAGTTAGTTTTTTGTTTTAAATTACCTATATGTTGTACAGATTTTTTGGTACCTACTTACTACTTTATTATAAGTACATATTTCTTGCGTCGCTGGTGGCATCGACACACACGTCAACACACCTTGGATGTTTGGACGTCCAAGACCCGGTGGTGTGTTTATGTGCTGCCTTGTACTATTTATTCTGTGGCGCTGCGCAATGAAAATATAAACTAGTAGTTCTGCGTACAGTAGACCTCGCGAGCACAAACTTTTTTACAACAATCTAGCGATGTACAGTAGCGTCATCTAGTGACCTTATTGTGAAACTACCATTAATAACAGAAGTGCTCCATCAATCTATTAGTTTAAGGACTGATTCCACTGGTAGAAACCTAAAACTGCGCAATTTACTGCATTTTCAGGAGCTATTCTGCTTATCACGCCAAAATCCTCATCAGATCTTCACCATTTTTTTATGAGACCAACTTAAGGTTAGTACCTTACAATAAAAAAACATCGAAATTGGATCCTCATAAGGCGGAGATATTCAGTAGCCCCTTATTGCCCCTTTTTGAAAAAAGTACCCCCTAATCAAAAATCCCCGACGACAAAAATGTATGATGTCGTAAAACCTGTAAACCAAATTTCGTCTAGATCGTTGGAAAATACGACCTGTAGAGGAGTACCAACAAACTGACAGATGAAAGCAAATTTATTGAACTTGAAGCAGAGACGCTTCGCTCGCTCGGTCATTAAGTAATTATTTTACTTGTGTATTTTACGAAAGTTTCAACTTAGGCCAAAGTAAACCGTGTCACATCTGAACTAACAGATATTTTAGTCTTTGCCCATAGTTGGGTGTAGGAAGAATTTGAAATTAGTAATTTCGCAAAGTGTACAGTGTTTCATAAAGCGAATGGCTTAGAAATTGAATTTCTAGGGGTTATAATTTAGAAGGTGCATTAGCTTTAAATGTTTAAATGTTGATGAGGCATTTCGACGTTTTCAATAGTAGGGGATGAAAATGTATTGAGAAATTTTAAGTTTATTTTATGATTAATTGGTTAAGGTGCCAAGTGGCTCATTCACCAACGGCGATCAGATGTTTTGCTTTTTCCAGCGATGCAAGTAGCCTATGTTGGTATCTGTAATGTACACTAACCCTGAACAAAGTTAAAAATTCTAACAAAATCGGTCCAGCCGTTTTAGCATGAAAGCGCCACATACAAACTCATATACAGGGTTGCCATAGGGTTCCGTTAGGATTTAACCCAAAAAAACTTCTTTATGGTCGGTACCAAACTCGGAGTCGGAGAGAACAGCCATACATACGAAAGCATTTTTGCCCAAGCTGGAACGGAGACGCTTCGCTCGCGCTTCGCGCGTAACCATAGACAAATGCATTATTACTCATGTACTTGACAACAGACTTGTTATTATTTCGTTTCCATGACATCATGGCATTATTATTATTCCTTATCCATGGCAATATGTCATTCCATTCAGTATTTTTGTTACATTATTGCATATTTTTGTAAGGATCACTCAATTTTTTGAAAAATTAAATACTGACCATGTTACTCGCTGATAATGTAGATTTCAAAAGGTGAAAGAATTTTTAAAATCGGTAAAGTATTTTTGAGTTTATTCAATACAAACAAATAAACATACAATCAAATCTTTCCTCATTCTAATATTAATGTAGATAGTGTAGATATAATATATAAATACATAGATCCATTGTCTTGGAAACAAACATTTATGCTCATCACACTAATGTTTACAACTTGCGATCCCGCGACTGTTGACGCAGGCCGGTCCGGTTAACCGGTCGTCAACTCGTCACCTAATACTGCAGTATCCCTGAAACCTGAAACATTTCATACATCACAATAGCTGACGTTACGTTTGCAAACAGAGAAATCTAATACCCTAGCAATCCTCACTTCACGCAAAACCTACCCCTACCGCAACAGCTTCACAGTCCAAAATCTCTGCACAAACACGGATCACCATTGCAAATGGCGCGGATTTAAAACGCGAGTACTGGAAGAGACACAATTAGCAACTAAAGCCGTTCGATCACGCTTTGATACATAATTCAGCGAGCGCACTTTGCGTCCGTGATGTTGTTTGTGAGACACACGGACTGTGAGTTTGATTAGGGTTCCTTTAGTCAACTTTTACTACTTGAGGGCAACTCTGTCAGGCATCCGTCACTTTACCTACACGCGCTATTAACCTACAATCCGCCCAGCCCCAGCGCTACAAATCAGTCGCGGCCGTCGCGCGCTTGTGTTCAGACGCTTACCGTCGCTCGTGGTAATTATGGCGAAACGTAACTATAATAATAGTAATTGTTGTGTGGAGGGATGCCTTATTAGGCAAAAAGACTCCAACTTATCATTTTTTAAGTTACCGAAAGATCGTGACAAGTAAGTCACGTGTTTCATTCATTAATATCCACATGACTATTTTGTCTTTATTAGTAACTCAATTCCGTTTTGCCCGCGACTTTGCATGCGGAGTCTTTTAGTTTGTACCTAGATATGTATCTACATTATTGCTTTGGCTACATCCCAATGGGGAACCATATAAAATGCCTACCCAAAAGTAGCATTATGGTAACTTTTTAATATTTCATATATTTAATAAGATCATTCTCGTTACATCCATACTGGGTCTATTGAGTTTTTTTTAGTAACCATTTTGAAATTATGGATTTATTGAGAACTTTTTTCTTATTAGAAACATTGGTATTCCACGACGGATCATATAATTAAATGTATGAAATGGGATACCTACTACCGAAATGTGATGTAGACGTTTTTTTATGTAGCGTTGACCACTATATTTATTTTGAGCTTATTTGATTTCCGTACTAAATACCTACTTTATTTTTTGACTAACTTCACAAAAGGTAGGGGGAAATATTTAGAAACGGGGCAGGCATTGGGGGGGGGGGGGGGGGGGGGGGGGGGTTTGGAACACACCCTAAACTTATAACACGCGTCTCTTTGTTCGGGGGTTAATAAAATATATGTTAAAATATATTGTATGGTATTTCATTTTTCTATGCAGCCAACCCTATCACTCGAGCGCGCGGCGTAGGTATTTTATGGACGAGAGTCGGAACATAGTAATATTAACTCTAACACGCGACTATTAAGTGCAATTTAGCATGCGCGCTCGGTTTATGAATACCTACGTGTTACGTACTTACGTTTGTAGGCTATTAAATCAGCGGCTTTCTTCAAGATAAAAGTAGTGCAACTTCTGTTGCTTCTTTATTCTGTGACTCTGTCTCTAGTCTAGTCTGCAATTGATAAGGGCAGGCAAGGCGCTTACCATCAGTCGAACGACCTGCTCGTCTCGCCACACAGGTCGCGGTCAGTTTATCAACTGCAAATAAGTTTGTAATCGCAAAAAGAAAATGTGATATAACTACATAAGAGATGTTCCGAAAATGTATGAAAGCAGGTACTAAAATAATTTAATATTCTAAACAAGATAATAGATATTTGTGAAGAAAAGGAATATTATTCTGATAATTACTAGCAAATGAAAACAAAAAAAAAAACATTTTTTTTGAGTTTTGTTTTTCGTTTGGTAGAAAGAAAAAACTTACCACACTAGGTACCTTACCTCTGGCAACTCTGTCTTGTCATTACTGACGACAGTGACTTTCAACATGGCACAGTGTATGTAGATCTCGCACTCACAGCTGATGAATGACAGATGACAGGACCTTAAGTTTTTTTTGTACAGGCTTCACACGGGTTCTTTTTTGATGAGATTGCGATAAGAACGTTTTGTTATTTTATTATTATTTATATTCACATAATATAATAATTGAAATAGCAAAACATATAAAATATAGAAATCTGTTTTATTTCATTCCCAGTGCACGAAAACGCACTAATTCAATAGAATGGAAAAATATTAAAAGCTTTGTTCAACTTTATATCTAGGAAAATATTTTCTCTTTTATTTAAGAAATGGAGGCTCAATAATATATAAATTACATATATTTATGTAGCCCAGTAAATAAGCTTTCAAATAAGGTATATATCATAGCTGCTGGAATTATCTCGGAATAAAGTACCACCTCTGAACATCTCCTTTTCGGTTTCCGGCTTTTCCTTTTACTTATGCTATAAGACATTGCTTCTTGCCAAATTTAATGAATCTTGGTCAACCGGAAGTACCCTGTAGGTTTCGATTCTCTTGCGATTGACAAAATATACGCCATAAACGGCCATATCCTTTGATTGCGTTAACTTAGAAGTTTGTTTTTGCACAGCTCCAAAGGACCATTTTTTTTTTTTTTTAAATAATATTACGGACTAGGCAATCGTTTGACCACGATCTCACCTGATGGGAAGCGATGATGTGGTCGAAGGTGTAGCACGCTTGCCTAGTAGATACCTATTCACTCTTGACTTGAACCCACCGGGGTTATAATTTACCGGAAACACTGACGAGGGCAGGGCATTCCACTCCTTTGCAGTTCTTATAATAAATGAAGAAGCGTAACGCTTCGTTCTTGTGCGAGGTATTTCAACCATGAAAGGGGGTGGCGCTTTGCTGATCGCCTAGTCGTACGGTGATGGAAAGGTGATGGGGGAATCAGGTTGTGCAGTTCTTGTGCACACTCCCCATAGTGCAATCTGTAGAATACCGCCAGGCTTGCTACCTCACGTCGATGCGCCAGACTTTGAAGCTTACTGTTTACCAGAGTGTCATTCCCAATGAGCCTGATAGCACGTCTCTCAATTGAATCCAAAGACTCGAGCTGATACTTGGCAGAACCGTCCCAGAGGTGGCAGCAGTACTCCATACAAGATCGGACCTGTGCTTGATAAAGATTCAAAAGCTGTCCCGGTGTGAAGTACCGCCTAACCTTAGACAAATACCAAGTTTTTTTGCAGCTACCTTGGCTTTAAATTCAATATAAGACCCAAAATTCAGGTTAATTTGATACTTCTACGCGTTTCTGAGAAAAGGGTCTTGACAAAAAGACAGACATATACACACTGACAAACAGACAAACAGACAGACAACGAAGTGATCCTATAAGGGTTCCTTTTTTCTTGTGAGATACGGAACCCTAAAAAACCTTAAAGTTACCGAAACTCCACGTCCATGTGTCACATCCTCGGGGATGTTTAATTACCAGCTTCGTCTCTTTGATATTGTTACTGATTCTCCACGTCAAACGCAACCTCAGGGGTAGGGTGGAGGGGGGGTTCCTTCCAGTAACAGGAAATGCTTTTATCTTGGCCAAAGTGGAAATGTGAAAACAAACTCGTCGTTTCGTTCCCTAAAAGAAATGTATTGTAGGAAATTAACTGTAGATTATTTTGTTCATTGAGCGGTTGTGTTCGAGCGGCTGTACATATCCTTTTTACAATCCAACGACATCGAGTTCGATCCTCAACCCACACCAATGACTTTTAACGAATTTGTGTGCGGATTTGCCTTCGCTTCGTACTCGAGGGTACGTGTTTCCATCTAAGTTGTTTAACATTGATAGCAGTCGTTCGTTACACGACGTAATGAGGCTCTTGGGCGGCCTGACAATTTTTGAACTGGCTTCATTTTCTGGTCAGCAGTACCACATTCGAGATACATAACGACGACATTCATACGAGGCGAGATTTAACTCGCAAGTACGTTATATTCAAAACTAGCTGTACCCGAGGCTTTGCACACAATACCGAGGTTAAAAGTTACTTATGTGTTATTCAGGACCAAAAGTATCTGTATCTACCTATAGAGTACAACATAACAAATTTCGTTCAGCACTCAAATAACTTTTTATCGATTGCGCGGATTTTACTCATAGGATTGAGATACCAAGAACACCAGTTTTTAAGTAAAACCCTGGGCAATCAAAGTTAAACAAACACTGAAAACCGCATCGGAAATAGGTTCTGTAGTTTGACGTGATGCGCGAACGTTCACTAGTTTATTTTAAATACCCTAGATACTAGACCATTTTTTTATCATCTTCTTTCTACAGTCTTTTTGGTAGTTACTTCTTTATTTTAAATAGAGATATTAATTTTCAAATGTATCAGCGATTATCATAGACAACGGCGTTTATCTACTTGCCTGCTTCCACCTTTGTGATAAAAAGTGCTTTGAATTTCCGGCTAACACAAAGAACGATATTCAGAAAGATTTCCCTTTCAAATACGGCAGGGAAAGGCGGAAAATATAAAAAAAGCAATTCCTGCCAATCACGACATGACAACATAGCTGGAACAAACTATGTTGTCATGTCGTGAAAACTCCAAGGACTCCAAATTAAAGCCGTGGACTATACTTACTTAACTTAGATATAGAACTTTTATATACTTATATATTTATATATATATATATATTATATATATATGTATATATATAGGTATATAAAACTTCCATGAAAAATAATCTAACTGATAGTGAAAACCGCATTAAAATCCGTTGTGTAGTTTAAAAGATTAAGACAGACAGAACGGAAAGCGACTTTGTTTTATACTATTAAACTAACTACCTGCCTGTAACTAGCGACCTGCTCCGGCTTCGCATGGGTGAAATTAAGAAAACAAATTTGGCGAAAAATTTAGTTCTCGCACATTCGACCTTCACTCCACTTCGGGGGACAGCGGCTCGCTTCGCTCGCCGCCTCCCCATCTTTACGTTCAGCTCTCCTATGCTCGTATTATCCATATCCATATTAAATAATAAAAATCTCCGGAAGAACAGGACAGATTTTGACAGGACTTTCACTGACAGATAGCTGATGATATAAGAAGTAACTTGGGCTACGTTTAATTTTGAAATGAATTAGGTTTCCCCCTAAAAAAACCCATGAATTTGACTACGCGTACAAAGCCGTGGGCACAGTTTTATATACATATATTGTGTTTATAAATTAATATATATACAAAACTGTGTTTATAAATTAATATATATACAAAACTTCCGTGAAAAATAATCTACCTGATGGTGAAAACCGCATTAAAATCCGTTGCGTGATCAAAAGATTAAGCGTTACAGACCGATGGCGAAAAGCGACTTTGTTTTATACTATGTACTAGCTTTCCCGCTCTCGACTTCGTCCGCGCGGACTACGCGCGGACTACGGTTTATCGCAAAAAAAGCATCCTATGTTCGTCTAAGATATTAAAAACTAATGCAAAAGTAGGTCTAATACCAACGTTCTTGATGTTTTTTGACAGACTTGTTATTTCGTTTCCATGGCAACCGTTTCTTAGAGCAAGTAATCAACATTTTCCAGTTTTCCCGTAGAAACTTACAAATTTCCGGGATTAAAAGTATCCTATGTTTTATTCCAGGGTATAAGCTATCTCTATTCCAAATTTCATCACAATCCGTCCAGCCGTTATCGCGTGAATCCTCCCCAAACAAACAACAAAGTTTCACTTTTATATATATTGGTATGGATTGATATTTATTGATTAAAATATAAGTTCTGGAAAATAAAACAAATTCACATCACAACCCTTGCCGCCCTAACCGTCCCGATTGTTACTGATGGACAACAAGCGTTATCGAAGCCGTGGGGAGGCCTGACAAACTCTGACACCAGAGACCAGCATCATCTCATACGACAAGCAACCAACTAGCCGTCAAAAATACCATTTTGCAGCGTTTCGGACCGAAATGAGTTGTATGTAAGTAATAAACGCACTTCCATTAATGAAGGGGCATCCGATCCAGTATGCTAATATTATTGGATTAAGTTACGATTAAGTTTTAATAAGTTTTCTAAGTCGTAGGCGTAAGTGTTAATAATTTCGGCTTAAGAACGTATATTTAGACGTTAAGTATGAGCTTTCGTGTTAAGTGGAGATTTAAGAACAGTTAAGATAAGATCTTTGATTAAATTACACATATTTTTAATGTAAAATTATGATTTTAGTTATAATTATGAGTTCCATTAATATAGATCTATACTTTACAGTTAGTTTAATTGGGGCTATTGACATAAAAATAGCAATTCAATGTCCCTAAATGTAGTTGTAATAACTACATTTTTACAACACAATCTATCAATAAAAACACTCGAAGATCTTATCTCGAAACGTAACAATCATTGACAAATACCTTAAATAATTATTTTAGGGGCGAATTCGATAACATCAACGGGGGTGAAATGAGCAAGGGTAAATAAGTCATTAATAGAATATAACGGTATCAGTTGTGGGGATCGGAAACAAGATGTTGGATAAGGGATGGAAGATAAGGGGTGGAGAGGGGCTTTTCAATTTTAGGGGTTCTGAAGACGCTTTTTGCTTTCAACTAAAAACTTATGTCTATTATTTATTCTGTGGTTATGCCCGAATCCTATCTATGAACATTTTCGTGTGACGTCAGTACGGCAATTGCCGTACGATTCCACGCAGATATCTTAACGCGGCGCGTAACGTGTCTTATTGGCAATAGAGAATAATGGCCCTGGTTAAGCAGGTTCATAATTCATATTTTTTATTGACATAAAGAAAACCGTAACTTATGAATCTTCTGGTTCCCGAACAAGTTAAAAACTGGAACCAAATTCTTCTCAGAGATAAATAAAACTAGTCGTAGTTAAAATAAATAAACTATAATTAAAAAGAAATAAACTAAAATTAATAATTTAGAATTTTGAAATAATTACTGTGATAACAAAGTTGCGAGGAGATACTTATATGCAAGCTGTTAATATTATTGTGTATGAGGGTGTGTGTTGACTATGAATATTCGCTTAGTATGTTTGCTGTGGCATTGACAAGTGATACGGCTTTGCAATAATTTTACAGCTTGAAAGAAGTTAGAGGTGAATTATACCTATCCGGAAAGGCTGGATATATACTCTTTTTTGCGCATACAACTAATAAGATAGGAATTTAACTGACTTCCGGTCAATTCTCGATAGCTATTATTAGTGTTTTCGGTAGATCGCCTTATAAGACCTCACCTTTTTTATGCATCCCATATACACTTGTAATAAAAACATAATAGTAGTCATGATAGATAATAATCTGGAATTGTTAAATAATAGTTATTAATTATAATAGGCGTTAATTTAGAGGGGTGATCGTTATCTTAGGTGTGAATTTTGATTCGTCATTGGATTTGATGTTATTAAATATTAGTTTAATTTATTAATTACGTAACGTTAATATAGGTACTTACTTAATAAACTTTCGCGATTGTATCTAATACTATATGGGTCTTCAGTTGCAGTTTCTTTTTTCTATTAACCGTTTTGAAAGGGTAGAGTTTTTCAATCCTATGCGTCCAGTTTTTTCCATTTCGGAAATGAGTTAGATGATTTATTTATTTGAAAGTATAGACTTCCAGTTGTAGCCTCATGCAAATTTCATAAAAATTGGTTTAGTAATTTTCTTAGCACCTAACCCCATTTAGAGCAGTTTTTTTAGTTGATAGACTCGGTGTTACTTTGCGGAAATCCATATTTAAAATGAACGAAGTAAAACTATGTAGCTTACTTCCGCCAAACTGTAAGTCAAACTAATGATAAATTGTAAAATAATAAAATAAAATGTGTAAACAACCCAGGAGATGTTGACTTCAACATCTCCTGGGTTGTCATAGTTTATCATTAGTTTGACATGCAGTTTGGCGTAAGTAAGCATTATAATATGTTATCATTAGTTTGACATACAGTTTGGCGTAAGTAAGCATTATAATATTTCTTTGTTTTTTTTTATTCAAAGATAATATTAAATAATATTTACTCCTGGCGAACGTTTCAAAACGTTTCGTTCAAGTTGGTATTCCGTTTAAATAAGTAAGGCAGTGGCAATAAGGTTTAGAAAAATACGGAGTAAATATCGCCAAACAAAGAAGTGAAGCATAGCAAATGGCGGCTGCGTGAGTGGATAATTTGTGGTTGATACATAATTAAATCACAAATGACTGCATTGTTTTTGATTTTCCGTGAGAACTTGACATAATTACTAACACGACTATCAAGGTTGAGTTCTCACTGAGATATGGCGGCCGATCGGCATAGCATGATGTCAGTATGCGCGTGAGGCTTGTGCGTACGAGCGGATCGGCCGCTGGATGCTTCACTTTCTATTTGGCGGTGTGGGATCCGTATTTTTTTAACCCTCGTAACCAGTGGTTGATTAATGGATCATGGATATGTATGACCCATGCTCTTGCGGTACGTATTTGTGACATGTGACATCTAAAAAAAATGCGTTGAATGGAAAAAATATTAGAGTTTCTTGGCACTCTCTTATAACGGATGTATCGTAGGTATTTCCGTAGCACCGGTAATCAGTAAAAGTGTTTCCTGTGCCAGATAAAGCTACGTACTAGCGAAGAATGCGGACATAAAACTTCACTTATGTAGAAATACGGATCATATACGGATAACATTATATTTCAAATGATACGAGACAAAAATTGAATCAAAAGTCACGAGTGCAGAACGCATCAATCAAAAGTCGATTTCCGTTCACAATTAAATAGGGTTCCGTGGGGAAAATGGCAGATCCTCAAAATGGAATTACCCTCAAAAACTCCTAATTTCGTATGCATCAGTTCTGTCGCACGCTGAGAATATTCGGGAAGAATTTGGGGTTCCGTAGCGTTAAATGAAGAGCAAAATTGGAGAAAAACTCTTGTAAGTGTCGAGTTGTTGTGGTTTTCGACATTTTGAGACGATATTAAAATTTGAATTAATTTCAACATCCATATGATTACCAAAAAGATTTTTGAGGAAATAGGTCATGTATTATAATAATAACATTTGTATACTTCACTCAATCATTGATTTTAAAGCAATAACATAGAGTTATTTTATGTTAAAGCGTATATTTTATACATCAAATTCATAAGTCGAAAATTTTCTACTCGGAAATAAGAATACATGAACATTCATGCATGTAAGTGGTATAAAATATAAGCTTTTTACTGTGAATATATAATGTATTAATCCCAGAAATACGGAGACAAACACACACACAAAACATAAGTAGGTACCTACCTTATTTCCATGAATCTGTTCTTTTACCCTCATCAATATTTTATGAAAGCCAGTTTGTTTTCAACATCCATATGATCAAAACTCACATTCGTTAATTACATTGAAAATTATCAATTTCCTACGGAACCACCGCGTCTATTTCTCTAAGAAAAAGCAAGTAACCCTCACGTTAGCGTGACAACTTTAATTTAAACTTCGCCGGACGCCCGCGCGGCCGATTACAACTTCCAAGTGTTATTTTTAATGACTTTTTGAGGATTTCCGAATTATTAATGCGTCTTATTTTTGCCCTGTTTATGGGGTAATTTATTTTTGGGTATTTTCCTATTTTTTGTAGGCCATTTTTGAGACTTTTCATATAAAATTATCAATATACTTTACTTTACTTTCCCGAATTTTCTTGAAGATGAGCTAAAATATATATTACTAAAAACATGAAATGTACTCCGTGGTTTTCATCAAAAGGTTAGAGCCGCTACTGTTACCGTAGCTCGCTTTTTACATACAGTGGTCGCACCGCGACTCTTGCTCGTCGGTCCATCTTATAAAAAGCGTTTCAGTGAACCTTCCGATCCGTGGCCAACATTCGAGAACCTTTCATCCCCAATAGATATCGTTTCTACGAGCTGTATCAACCCATTGCTACTTCAGTTTGCTCATACTCTTGTGTAATAAGTTACTTATTTTTTCCACGACCGGAAAATTCAGGAAATAGATTCTTGTAGCTGATAAAAGCGACTTCAAAAAATAATCCTTCCTTTCTTTTTTTAATCTATGCACATTTTTTATATTACAACACCAGATGTTCAGAATCTCGGCATGAGTCTGACTTAAATTTCAATTAAATCCTTATTGCATATGAAAATAGGGCATATTTTAACAGATGTATGATTGAATACTTTTAAGAGCGTGCTTGATGTAAAGTGGCTGGAACAATATTATTTATCAGGATCTAGTAGTTTAGTGAAGAGATGGGGATAAAACTCCTTAGGACACAGTAGGGTAGAAATCATAGATCTAGTTTAACGGGGGCAGATATGGCACGCTTAATATTACGTTAACAAAAACTGGACTGGATACAACTACAGGTAAACAAAAACACTCAGCTGCAATCCCACGGTCGTGCTTCATTTGCATCAACAACAAAGATAGAGAGATAAACGCGGACTGTAGCGCGGCTGAGAGTCACTGCTAACACGTGCACACAAACGCCACTCCGATTGAAATAAGAAAGAAGAATCGAAAGAAGACCAACTGTGTACATTGCACCTAATTTATATGGTTCACACCCGAACAGCTAGCCCCATTTTAATTACGTAGATCTATTGTAAAAATAGTTATTTTTAAAGAGTTAGTCAATAGTCTGAAATCTGAACATTTGTTTATATTTATTAAACTTATTTTTATGAATGACTTTTCATGTGCGAATTTCAATCGCTCCGTGCTTCGAAGGGCACGTTAAGTAATCGGTCCCAGCTGTTATTGATTGATAGCAGTCGTTATGCCATGTCAGAGGCCCTCAGGTAAACTGACAAACTGACACCAGCATTACCTCATATACGACCAGCAAGCATTTTACATCAAAATATAAAAAAAAACTAAGAAAGAATCTTCACCGAAGAGGGTTCTAAAACTGTTAAACTAATATCAGACAAATGTGAGTTCCATCGAATAAGTTTTAAAACACTGAACGAAGCTACTGAACTCGACAGCTTTTTGATGACCTCAACTTTCGAAATGAGTGTTTGACGGTTACTGGGGAACATCGAATAGTCGTTGAGGGAACTGGGGTAAAAGTATAGTTGGAGCGCGGTCACTAGACCACACATTACTTATTAGATGCATCCTGCGGCTTTGCCCTCGTGGAAAATTTTCCGGAGAAAAAAGTAAAAAATTAGCTTAAAGTCCTCCGTCATGACGCACACTATTTCCTTGACAAATTTCATCAAGATCGGTTCAGCCGTTAGTCGTGAATAGGTTACAAACAGAGGATTTGGTGACCGACCGATACGTGTACGTGTTAATCCAACGATACCGGGTTCGTTCCTCGGCTCCGCACCAATTGTGTTGATCTCCATCGCTCCTTACTTTGGAGGACACGTTAAGCTGTAGGTCCCTTATTTTCCCTAACAGTGCCTAAACTACTTACCTGATTAAGGTACAGTGCTAAGAGGGTTTTTTAGAAACGCCCCCACCCTAGTATCACAACAACTAACCCCCTGTCAACTTGTAGCACTGTACCTATCGTTGAATGCGTCTCGAATGTCCACGTGACATGAGCTTTTTTATTAAAAGTTTTAAAAGCTTTTATTTAACTTCACTTGTATGTATCTATGTATGTATTTTGTCTGTAAAAAACGAAAAAAGTTATAAAGCAAGAAAAAAAGTGATGTTCATTAAAAAAACCTGTAGGCCACGTTTTTTTTTAATTATACTTATTCTAATACAAGAGTTCACGCGTGGGCCAGGGTGTAATATTGACGTATTTTTTTTATTTCGCTCGCCTGAGCTCTGTCGTTTCGTGTATTCCACCCTCTAGTAACGTGTCGAACTAAGGTGTCGACTCCCATGGCTCACGGATGTAGGAATCAATTATCACATAAAAGCTTAACATTAGATTAGCTTAGCTTATTATTAGATAAATAGTTTGATTTCTTCCTACCCATAAACAGGGTAAAAATCGACAATGTTCGATATCGATAATTAGGGAGATTTGTCCTCTGAGACCTTGGCTTACAAAAAGAGAGAACAAAGAACTACGTCAGGTTTTGGATGGTTGGTAGAAGGGGGAAAGCTATAAAAAGAGATTCGGGCGGAAAAGCAGCCCTTTTCTAGTGCTAAAAAAAAAGAAGGGCTATGCTCGGAGTTTCTCTGAAAGAACGTATCCGGAATGAGGTGATCCGGCAGAGAACCAACACATAGCCATAGCCATAGCTATTGTTGTCGACATAGCCCTTAGGATTGGTAAGCTGAAGTGGCAGTGGGCTGGTCATATCTGTCGAAGGACTGATAACCGTTGGGGTAGACGTGTTCTTGAGTGGAGACCGCGGCTCGGTAAACATAAAGTAGGCCGCCCTCCAGCTAGGTGGAGCGACGATATACGCAAAGTGGCTGGCAGCATTTGGAAGACAAGACCCAACTCGTATATGTTCTGATTTTCTTGCGAGTGTCAAAATACGGCCGTATCTTTTGATTGCGTTGACTAATTTTTCACAGCTCCAAGGGATTGCAGACCTGAGTATTTGATATTAATTTCAACTTGATACCTCCACGCGTTCCTGAGTAAAAGGGTGTTGACAGAGAGATGGACGACGAAGTGATCCTATAAGGGTTCATTTTTTTGTACAGAACCCTAAAACAATGCTAATTAGCTTCTAGTGCTTATTCAAGGTTCTAACCTATAACCTGTTTGCCAACTAATCAAGCAGCTTATCTACTACGTACATTCCAAGTTCTCAAGTTGCCTGCAGGACTGCAGTAGTCCCCGAATGGCTTATCCTTAACTACGGACGGCGGCGCTTGCCCGACGACTAATTCACTTTGTTTAGATGTTACTAACACTGTTGCTGGTCACAAAGGCCAGCCCGGTAGTTGGTTTACCGGTTTCAGGAAGATGTAATATGAAACGTAACAACGTAACCATGCCCAGTAATTTTAGTAGCTACAGCGCAGCATCATGCACTGGCATGTTCGCACACTAATACTTGGTCATAAATTTAACTAAAAGTATAAAGATTAGGTACCATTAGGCCCCGGTACCCGTGGACCGCTTAAACTAGATGCAACGCACACAATTGGTCTTATTTGGTCTTAGTCACAATCAGAGTGACGTTGTCTCGTTTTAGTCTGAGTATTATGTAAGCTTGGTTTATGAATAAATGAGTATTGGAGTATTTGAGTCTCTGTATCTTTGTTGTTGAGGCACATGAAGCACGACGGTGGGAATGTAGCTGTGTGGGTGTGTTTGCCTGTAGTTGTATCTAGTCCAGTTTTTGTTTATCTTCCCCCCTCTAACTAGATCTGTGTTGGCGGTCCTATATCTGGCAAAGCTTGAGTACAGATACTTGCACAAAATTCGTGCCACTGCGTTTAAACACTGATGTCTCACTTTAATTGTTAATTTTCCAAAAGAGTACCTAATTAGAACTGCAGAATAGAATACGAACCCGCAAATAAGGTCCCATAGTCTTCTCAACAGTCCCAAGCGATAACGCGAGTCGTTTCAGTACTTTGATGTTCGCATTAGTATACAAAAGACGATTCCGATTAAACTTCGCGATATGGACACGTAAGGATTTGGCGAGTGTTACGAATAATAAAAGGAAAGGTACATTTTATTTTTACTAAACATTGTAGAATTATTTAATTGGCCTATATAATAGGTAGGTTAATAATACACTAAATAATAGGAGCACAGTACCTATTACACGGTAGGAAATTAAACTTTTAAAAGAAATACTTTATGGTTTTCAAAATATGATCATAATACAGCCAAAATGAACGCAGAAAATCCTTTCTCGTCCCGCGGGTGCTGAAATCAGATGAGGGAATTGAACTGTAGTGACCGACTACTGTGATCACCAAGAAGCCAGCCAAGCGTGGTGACTATAGCAAACGAAAGCATCCTTCCCTTTAAATAAGTTAATTAAAAAACTTTTATCTACACTCATATTGTAAAATCCGGATTATGAATTCAAAAATGGTGGCATAATGACATACGAGTACATTACGCAAGGCACGTTCAAGAAGAAAAAACGTCCCTAATAAGATAAAAAACAAAAACAGTGTCATAATTTTTTTTTTTCTTATAATATTTTTTTTTCACATAAAAGCATCGGTTTGGCTCCGCACAACGGGGGTTTTCACCATTTATTATCAATGGCGGCGCGTGTTAGACCGTATGCGCGCCAATTCGCTGTGGACTGTAGATTAAAAATGTCCGACAGCAGTGTTAGTGAGGAGAATTTGACTTCACCTGACATCACGGAACAGCAACGACCATGACGAACGAGCTTTTACCTGAAAAATCAAGGAAATGTTACGACATTTTTTTAATTCATTAAAAGTAAGTTCCTATTGCATGAATGTAGATAAAGTAGTGTATGAAACGGCACATAACTAGGTATTAAAACACACGAGTGATACTATTTATAACTCACTCTCGTGTTTTTATAGCCCTCAATAAATAACCGTTACATAAACTTCTATTAACCAGTATGTAAAAACTCAACATCAAGAGGAAGTGGTTCTAATTCAGCTTGCAAGATTTGACCTCAACAAAACATTCATTGCAAGTTTAATAAAAGCTTTTAAAATATCCAGCCAAAACAAAATCCCACGAGACATCTCCGCATCGCGACACCGCGTAAGGTAACCGCTCCAGTTATCTACCATCAGCTGTTACAGCGGGACTTAAATGGAGAACTAATCTGACAGTCGACGGCCTACCTTGGAAGAATTTAGGTGTGACGAAAAACGCGGTTTTATCTTTGGATTCTTTGTTTTTGTGATAATTTTAACGGAACTATAAATTACTAACTTGTTTGCTTAGTTGGATCACCAAGACGCCTGCCAAGCGTGGTTATTAAGGAACCCCCCTCCGCGCGTACGAAGTTACGGGCGAAAGCTAGTATAAAATACAGACCATGTTACTCGCTGTTAATGTAGCTTTCTAGAGGTAAAACAATTTTAAAAAACGTTTCAATATTTTTTGAGTTCGTCCATTACAAAAGAACAAACATACAAAAAGTCAAATCTTTCCTCTTTATTACATTAGTGTAGACAAACAGAGAGCAACCCACAGATTTGAGAATAGTTCTCATATCTGTGGAGCAACCGTTGCTTGTTGTGGCTAGGAAAATGTAAGCTGTGGGCATTTAGCGGCTGATGACGTGCATGATGTGATGTGCTTAGTTCCACAGAATTAAGTAAGCGATGTTAAGACAGTGCTAGTTCCAAGCACTGAGATTGAATCCTGTCCAACTTCTTTGTTGTATAGGTGCATACAACTTTTCTATAGTCTAGGTATGTACACCTTCTGTTGTCTAAGTACGTATAACTTCTATTGTCTAGGTACGTATAGCTTCTGTTGTCTAGGTGCATACAACTTTTCTATAGACTAGGTACGAACACCTTCTGTTGTCTAGGTACGTATAACTTCTGTTGTCTAGGTACATACAACTTTTCTAGTCTAGGCACACAGCAATTTCAGCTTAGCGTTTTAGAATCCAAAGGTACCGGGTTTGGTCCTAGATTCCAACGACTTTTCTAAGTTATGTGCGGTTTTCCATTGCTCTGTGCTTTGGAGGGCACGTTAAACTGTCGGTCCCGACTGTTATTAGTTAACAGCAGTCGTTAAGCCATGTCAGAGGCCCTCGGGCGGCCTGATGAACTCTGGCACCAGAGGCCAGCACTACCTCATATTATTCTGTGCTCATACGACAAGCATGCAAGACTAGGTACGTGGACAACGTCTGTATTATCTAGGTTCCTACAACTTATTGATCGAGCGAGCACGAAGCGCGAGCGAAGCGTCTCCGTTTCAGATTGGGGAAAAATGTTTTCGTATGTCCGGATCTCTGTTCTCCTCTACAGGTAGCATTTCTCAACCGATCTAGACGAAACTTGGTATACAGGTTAAACGAATTTTTAGAATTTTTTAGTCGTCGGGGATTTTTGATTGGAAAAAGGGGCAAAAAGGGGACTACTGAATATCTCCGCCTTATTAGATCCGATTTCGATGGGGTTTTTTAATTTGAAAGTAACTTTAAATTGGTCTCATAAAAATTTGGTGAAGATCTGATGAGGATCTTCGGCATGATGAGCAGAATATCTCCTCAAAATTCAGTAAATTTCTCACTTTTAGGTTTCTACCAGTGTATTCAGCCCTTTGCCCACTAGGTAGGAATTGATGGAGCACCATGGTTATTAATGTTAGTTTTACATTAAGGTAATTAGATAGCGATACTGTGCACCGCTAGATTGTTTGAAAAAAAGTTTGTGCGCGCGAGGTCTACAACTCACAGAGCCACTAGTGTTAGTTTTACAATAAGGTAACTAGATGGCGCTACTGTGCACCACTAGATTGTTTGCAAAAAAGTTTGTACGCGCGAGGTCTACAGCTCAAAGAGCCACTAGTCTGTTATCTGGACATACGAGTATACTTTCATGGCTTCCAGACTTACTACATCGTACTGTAATAAGGTCTCCTACAAAACTGTAAATAAAGTGATACACATACGCACGTTTATTTTCCCCGAAAATGGGCACATTCCGAGAAGTCGGAAACGCCATTAGAGGCGATATTTACGCTTTTCGCAGATCAACAGTAATGTTCTTTATCGGCACACACGAGCGGCCATGTATCGTCCCGGTTTTAGTGGGACTGTCCCGGTTTCTTGGTTTCTAATGCTAGGTAATAAATGAAACTAGTAAGTATTTTTTAAGTTATACGGTTTATAAGTACTATAAGCTAAAAAATAAAATAAAATCGTGGGGTACGCTGAGTAATAGAAATTCGACTAGCCACACTATTTTATTTTATTTTTTAGCTTTTATTACACCTAAAACTGTTGACCTGTTTAACTTAAAAAACTTTTTTTCAAGATTTTGGTAAATCGTAAAATAAAATACCTAGTGTGGCAAGTCGAATTTCTATTACTCCAACGTTATTAACAGTGGGAGAACTCCAGTGTCGTGGAGCAGAAATATTGTAGTACTCTCCTTTAAAAAAGAGAATAAACGCTTTTAAGGAACTACCGACCTATTGCACTCCTGAGCTCCATGAGCTGTTTTCGAGAGTCATCTCAAATCGTCTCGCACGAAGACTTGACGAATTCCAGCCTCCTGGGACCTTATTCTCTATTGCCACTCGGCCACGTAACGCGCCGCGTTAAGATATCTGCGTGGAATTGTTTGTGCATGTTCGAGAATTGCCGTACTTTTCCGAACGATTCCACAGCGAGACGCGTTACGCGTGTGACTGTTCATACAGAATAATGGCCCTGAACAGGCTGGGTTACGCGGAGGATTTAGCAAAATAGACCACACACACAGTGAGGCAGGTTATACAGAAGTCCGAGGAGTATAACCAGTCCCTGTGTTTTGCATTTGTGGACTATGAGAAGGCATTTGACTCTTTTTGAAATGTGGTTCTAAAGTCTTTGCAGCGTTGTCAAGTGGACTGGCGATACATCGAAGTGCTGAGGTTTCTGTAAGATGCCGCGATTGTGAATGTCCAAGTACAAAACCAGCGGTCTAAACATAACTAACTGCGCAGGGGAGTGAGACAGGGGGATGTTATATCCCCGAAACTGGGTTGGCATGATTAAATAACTTTGATTTAAATCGATTTAAATCGTGATTACAAACTTAATCTTTAAGTGATTTTTTCAAGAAAAATCCTTGATGCAATCAAATTGTGTTATTTCTTTCCTATTTGTAACACAAATTAAAACTCATAATTTTAGAAAACGGTTAGATCCATACAAATGTATGTTAAAAATCACTTTGTGTTAGAACAAGAACACCAACTTTTTCCGTTCCTAATCTGTTCCTGATTTTAAAATTTACTAATCCATAAGTGGAAGAGACTCTTTCAACTGATACTGACGATGCGATTGCCCCAAATAACTATCTTAAAGTTGTATATTTTGTTTTGCGCATCTTCAACAAAATCATTTTTTTGGGACTGCCACCACTCCAAAGCTGATTTTGTATCACTGTTTTTTCTATAAAAAAAAAAACTACCATCAAAACATGGTATCCTTCTGTCTTCTACCAGGCACATTTAACTATTTTATTGATTCAGAGAAACGAACACGCGGCTTCGCACGCGTGTTCGTTTCTCTGGGTTAAAAGAACTATATGTGCAATTCCAGGACCTAAAATACCAACATACCAACATTTGATCAAAATTTCTTCAGCCGTCGAAAAGATTTTTATCGATTGCTCGGCTTCTACTCATCGGATTGAGATACTAAGTACCCCGGTTTTTAAGTCAAACCCTAAGCTATCCAACAGTGAAAACCGCATTGAAATCGGTGTAGAAATTTTTACGTGATGCGCGAACAAACAAACATACAGACATGAATAAAAAAATGGTATATTCTTGTTCAGTAGCGTTATTTTTAGTAACCTACACCATTTTTTTTAAATTATCGTCTTTGTACAGTCTTTTTCGTTCATATTGCTTTACTAGCTGTGCCCGCGGCTTCACTAGCGTGGTCATTTCGTTTAAAAGTAGCCCATACGTGTTATTCCAGGACCAAAAGTACCTGTAAAGTACAATATACTACATTTCTTCAAACTTCATTCAGCCGTCAAATAGTTTTTTTATCGATTGGTCGGCATCTAATTATCGGATATGATACCAAGTACCCCAGTTTTAAAAGTCAAACCCTAAGCTTTCCAACAGTGAAAACCGCATCGCAATCGGTCCAGTAGTTTTACGGGATAAACAGACAGACACGATTTTTAAAAATGTTATTATATTGTACATTAGCTTATTTTATGTATAAAACATTACAACATTACATTTATATAATACAAGCTGCGCCCCGCGGTTTCACCCGCGTTCCTTTCGGAACCGTACATTTTCCGGGATTAAAAGTAGTCTATGTGTTAATCCAGGGTTAAGCTACCTCCATACCAAATTTCATTCAAATCCTTTCAGCCGTTTAAGGCCAGGTGTCAGTGAATTGTATGTCCCTCTCATCCGTGATCAAGTAGAGCGGGAAAGATGACACACCTCGGGAGTAAAATTTAAGGTTTTTATTTATTTGTAGGAAAACTAAAGCTTTCAATTAAAAGTGTCTAGCCATTTTCTCAATCATAATAAGCTCTTTCTCTTGGTATATCTTTAATATCAGTTAGTGACGGGGTCTCTTTCCAATCAATGTTCTTAGCATAAAGTAGTGTTTACCTTTGATTTTATTTTCTATCGAGTGAATTCATACTAATCATGTTTCTGTGTTTACGAAGTACGAGATAATATGTCAAATTTTAATGTGATACCTATTTCATAGTTCTGGGTTAATTATAAAACAAGATACAGACGTTCAAAAATGATCGAAAATTGCTAAAAGTGCTAGAACCGGGCCTAACAGTAACAAACATGTAAGGGTAACAAACATGTAAGGGTAACAAACATGTAAGGGTACATACGAGTAGATACAATTAACTTTCGCCTTATTAGTGTGATTAGTTTTGGGGGCGGTCAGCTCGTATTCAATAATTTTGTTCGCCGTCGGGGTTTTTTGTATTTTATAATAATTTTACTTGTTACAGTTACAAAGCTGGTGAATACACAAAACAATGGAGACTGCTCAAACAAGATATAAGTTCAAAAAATAAAAACCGAATCGATTGAGACTTCGCTTGTCAAAATAGAACTAAGTTTTTAGTTTGAACCCTTAACCTTTCCTTTACTTCGTCGTATTCGGGTAAAAAAAGGTAGGTAATGGTCGCTCAATAATGGCTAAAAGCGATCTCTTCCAGCTTCAATCAGCATCTCAATTATGAATGGGAAATTGTCAAAAACCATTTGCACACATAACAAGCATCCCGTTTTCTTATTATAAGAAGTGGGCAGCCGACTGTGTCCCGGTTTTTATTTACGTCCCAGTATTTGCAGACGCGGAGTGCAATTCGCATGTCGGCTGTTTGCCGACTGCCGGCCCGTTGTCGGAACCCGGTTTTTCCTTCTATAAACATTGACCGGAGTACGGTTGTGTGGGTCAAGTTGTAATCTTACGCAGGTAATATTTAATTTAAATACATTGATAGGTAAACAGGTACATAAAACAGAATTAAATCCATATCTAAATGTAAAAGTGAAACGTTGTCTGTTTGTTTGGTCGTTTGTGTGGGGAGATCACATGCAATAACGGCTCTAAGGATTTTGATGAAATTTGGAATGGAGATAGCTTTTAACCCTAGAATAAAACATAGAATACATTTTATCCCGGAATATTGTGAGCTTCTACGGAAAATCTCGAAAATGTTGATTACTCGCTGTAAGGAACGGTTGCCATGGAAACGAAATAATAAGTCTGTCAAAAAACTTCAAGAACTTTGGTGCTTTACCTACTTTTGAATTGGTTTTTTAATATCCTAGAAGAACACTACAAGCTTTTTTTCGCGATAAGCAGTAGTCTGCGCGGACGCAGTCGCGGGCGGGGAAGCTAGATGAAAGGAAACGTCCTCTGCCTTCTTTCGCTCTGTTTATAGTGATAAGTTATGTACGTAGGTAATTGTAGTAATCCAAAAAAAAAAAACGGAAAGGGGTTAAAACTTTTTACGTCAGTAAAAAGTACTTAAACAAGGAATCAAAACTGGTGACCGAAAGTCCCACCTCAGGTGACTTTCGGTCACCAGTTTTGATTCCTTGGGCTTGGGCTATATAAACTTTTAATTTGTGCTTCTTATAATTTGCTGTCTTTTTGCTTAGTGATGACTTTCGGACCACTCCCCTCTCCCCATTATAGCTAATAAGCCTCATATGACACAGTAAAAAAAGAAAATTAAACCTGTATACAATAGAGATCAACATAGGATACTTTTTATCCTGGAAAATTGTACACCCAGGCAAACCCGCGGGGCGCAGCTAGTGGTTTATAAAAATACAAAAGGTCTTCATTGTAAAATCCAAATCGAAACCGCTACAAGTTCTTACCTTGGACCAATAAATCAGCTCTGCATTAGAAACGAAAGAGAATAGAATATAAAAAAATAGCGGATGAGATGAGGAGCAACGGCGCCGGAATACGAACGAACTTTCCGAATTTTTATATTCGAAAGGTACTCGTAATAGTCCAATGGCAGGAAGAATTTGTCAGAGCTAGCTCAGAGGTCCTCTCAGAGGTCCTCTCAGAATCGAGCTAGATAATTGTCGCAGCCAAAAAGCTACTGCAACGTAGAGCAAAGGTTTTTCTATAGAACAGGTCTTGTTTCTAAAAAAAAAACTATAAACTGAGTTTTTTTTCTATCAGTTTCATTTATGGCTAAGAAACCTAGATTACTTTAAAATAGCGGAAGATTAGGTATGCCAATAAGGTTACACTTTAACACTAAGTTCTTATAAACAATTAATTTACGAAAGCGAGTTAAGTTCGTAGTTAGAATGATGGTAAGCACCTGGGCCCCAAGTCTCTTGTTTTTTAAGAAAAACAATTCTTAAACGATGCAATTGTAATTCAATTATATTTTTTACTAAAATTGGTAGTCTGCTAAATTATCAATTGAATTTCGATTGAATTACAATTGTCTGGTTTAAGAATTATAATTGTCTTGCTGGTAGAACAATTTCAAAGTGTTTTACGTGACTAATTTTTGAAAATGTTTTTAATTGGAAACTATCGAGGTACCTGCTTCAGTGTGGCTTTTACCATCATAAGAAAGACCTACTTAAGTTGAAAAGAGAGGGAAGGGGCGGTGCAAATTTTGCAATTACTGATGTTCTGGGAGGTACTGCAGATTGGTGCTTACCATCATAAGAACGACCTGCTCATCTCGTCACTAAGAAGTTGTAGAGGGGGGAGGGGGCGATTAGTGATGTTCTTGGAGGTACTGCAGGTTGGCGCTTACCATCATAAGAACGACCTGCTCGTTACGTTACTACAGTTACAGTTAAGTTGTACAGGGGGGGGGGGGGGGCAATTTTGCAGTCACTGATGTTCTGAGAGGTACTGCAGGTTGGCGCTTACCATCATAAGAACGACCTGCTCATCTCGTTAATAGTCCTATCAAAAATATAAACCTCTATGTAGAACGGTACAATTAAAATTACATTTCTTATTAAATAACGTAAATTATTAACCTAAAGTGAGCAGAAAACACGGTAATCATTGCGAAAAAGCAATTGTTGCAAATTGCATCTTCGAAAACAATTAACAATTGAAAGATGTGTCAAAAAAATAGTAGACTACCAATTATTCATACCGACTAGTGACGATTGTTATGAGATTGGTTAGTAGAATACGAAATGTAACATAATTATCGATTGTTTTACAATTGTCAAAATTATCGGCAATTCAAAAACCATTGAAGTTAGTAGAATACCAAATGTGTCAAAAGCGACAATTATGGCACAATTCATTAGTATTAGCCTGATGAGTAGTATGCCTCGTAATTCATCGATCAGGGCTATGAATGAATTGTATGAGAGCTCTGCCGTATTATTGCTATTTGTTACTTTATTCGCCAAATAAAATGTATGAGGAGCTTGTGAAACATTCCCTTCGTCTTGTTTTGACGGGCGTTATTGCAGACTGCAATTTTCTTTTTTTATGTACGTCTGGCAGACTTCATAGAGATTTTATTAGTTCGTTTTTATTAGCTTAAATGATTATTGTTGTATGAATACAGCGGGATTTTTATTATTTATTTATAGGTTTTTATATGAACGGTGCAGTTAGGTTGATTCACTTTTCTTGTTATAAAATTTATTGTGCGTATTATATATTTGCCATAAATAAACACGTAAACTAAAGGCTACAGGAGCAGGACACCTCATTTCCCCTCACTTTAAAGGTTATAATCATGACTTAAAAGAAGAATAACAACTATGTCGTTCGTACTTATTCTGTTTCTACTGTCTTTTACCCACGGCCCTACTATAGCAGAAACAGATAGTACCAAGCTGCACTACTGGTTGTGTCGTGGGGAATATTTTTCCCTTCTGCTTACTACTGACTAGAAGTGTCGTAGGTAAATATAAACAGGGCTCATATTTTCACTGCTCACCTCACCATTCGTAGTTCTTCCCTAGTATTATCTAGGAGGAGCGATATTTACTACCTTGCACATATCGCTCCTCCTTGCTGAAGGGCATCCTACACTACATTCTCCAATTCGTCTACACTTCTGACCAAAAGTGTCGTAGGCTAGGCAAGTATAAACAGGGCTTATATTTTCATTCCCCACCACACCTTTCGTATTTACTTAACTTCACAGTTCTTTCCTAGTATTTATTACCTAGGAGCGATTTGCACATATCGCTCCTCCGAACCGAAGGGGGTCCTACACTACATTTTCCGATTCGTGGTCTCCACTCAAGAATTCGTCTACCCCAAGTTGGATAATATTAAAGGGGTCCTTACATTTTACTACGGAGCCTGTCATCTACAAGTTTTACCTACAACCGGAATTTTGACCTCTATTAATTTATTAAAATGTGATCAGTGCCCCAGTTTTGTATTTTTTTAAAACGGCAGGTTTTTGAGTTATGCCACAAAGTTTAGAAGACGAAGGTTGTCTCAACTTATAAAACTATTAATAATCTCTCATATTCAAAGAATGATGTTACAAAGTATGTAATAACAGCACTCAAAACCTAACAAACAAACCTAATTTCACTCACCGATACCCGAAACGGCCACTTTCAGCATCCTCCTTTGTCTAAAGTTGTGGTCCTTCTCCTCACGCTTTAGCGGTCCGAACGGTCCGATACTCAACAGGTCGGATCAATGCCGGATTCCAGTGAAGTCCCAAGTCCCAATGTTGGACTTACGGCCCAATAAACCGGCCGACTGACCGCAGGACCGCCTTCTCTATCGGGACGATGTTGGTTTAAGTCACAAGCTTCAAAACCATCATCTCCTTAAAACAGTAATTGTTTCTACAAATCGGATTACAATAATAATTCATTTTTGTAATAGTTTCTAGCAAGTTAGGGAATAGTTTAAGTTTCATCAAAATCGGTTCTGTTCAGTCTAGCAAGTTAGGGAATATCTTTCAACTTAGGGAATAGTACAAGTTTCATCAATATCGGTACAGTTGTTAAAAGATATGTGCTAAAGCACTCCGCCGCAATGCGTGACGCAGAAGGCGCACGCCAAAGTTAAAACTTTAGCGACTAGCTCAAAGGCACCCGGGGATACGAACCTCGGCTTGGGCCATCGCTTTGATTACGGGAAACTCCCCTGACTGCTGACTAAACTCCCCTGGGTCGGTAGTGTTAGTAGCGATCCAGGGGGCCCTGATAAAACGGCCAGGAGCCTTTTGAGTGATTTAAGTAATGACCGCCGTTTCGGAATACACCTTAAGAAGAAACGGCAAGAAACTCAAAGGCCAATATTAACTGACTAATACCCTACTTAAACTAGGTTTTCTTTCCGTTAACTGAAATTTGATATCCCTTTCACTCTCAAACAGTTAGACAGAGAAGAATCGAGAGTTATTCGACCAAATAACTCGTGAGTGACAGCCGTAACATATCTTTATATAGAGAAGAACCGCATGGATTCTGCATTTTTGTACATACCACACTTGTCGTATTATCTAAATCGCTACATATTTCTACTTGCACCCAAAACCAAAGTACAAGACGAACTTTCTTCATAATACCGAGAACACTCGAAGTGATCACAGCGTGAACTTCTAAGGTCCTCTCGACCCTTATTACCTTAATGTGCCATTAGGTGACCCGGCCGCGGTCAGATGATTTTTATTTAACTATCCTGGGACGGCCCTTTGATCGTAGGGGTTGATTTACCTGGAACAGAGACAATACATGTATTGAATGTACAATGGTGGACGGGAAAAAGGTTTTGTTGTTTATTTTTGTAGAGTTTAACTCAAGGTTTAAATTTATTAAAAAAAAAGGGTTTTTGCACGGTCGAAATGAGGTAATCTGATAGGGAACCGACGTAGTTTAAATAATTAGTAAGCTGAAACAGTAATGGGCTGTCATATCCCTCGAAGACCCGACGACCGGAAGACATCCACTGTTGAACTCCTCCATGGAACGCCAGAACGAGCGGTTGGTCAGTATGTATCCAGCAGCGGCTCCCCGCGACTCCCCAGATCATCGGTCCACCTCGTGCGGGCCGTCATACGCTCCGTCTAGCAGTCCTTGGTCACCGCTCGAGAACCTTTCTTCTCCAACAGTTTTTGGTTCTACGTGCTATGTGGCCTGCCTATTGCCACTATCTAATTTTGAGAGATATGTCGGCAACTTTAGTTCTTCAACGGATTTCGTCATTCCAGGAAATCCGTAGAAGCTTGAGGTTTATTTACGAGATTTCCATCTCGCAAATAAACCTCAAGCATAGCTCATTTACACTAATAGCTACTAATCTGCTTAAGTATCTTTCACATCATTAAACAGCAGGTGTTAATCTACCCCATAAAAATATAATACATCATAAATTCCACATAAAAGATTAATTCCATTAAAAATCCAGATGACGAATACAGATTTAAAGTATGAATTCCAAAACGGAATTTGATAACTTAAAAATACAATTAGATAAAACTAATTTGTAGAAATCTAATCAAACCCGTATTAAGAATCACGCCCACTCGATATCTTGGCTCCACCTTATTTAACTAATCAAGTCATGGGCGGTAGCGTTTTTCTTAAAATTTATATAATTCGTCTAAACTAGCTATTATTTTTTCTATGAAGACGTGTGGTTCGTATCGACTGCCGAAGAAAGACCTCTCGAAGCGATGAAAAGCGTTTTTTCACACACCAACTTATATTATTTAAAAAGAGCCAAGCCAAAAAATCTGTTTATATTCATGAATGCCTTCTTAGAACCCAAACTTGTGAGAATAAAGATTATTTGACTTTCACAACGAAACTTTGTAGAAGTATGTACATAGACAGGCCTGTCTGCCATTTCCTGGTTTAAAGTCTTTTTGGTTATATAATAATGAAGCCACGAAGAATTATTTTTACTCGTGGTTGTGACCACGAGTAAAAATAATTCTTCCGAAAAAAAAAGGTTAGAGGTTATTTATATTAAGTATGTAATTTTATTCATTTAAATATTTTATTAAAACCTCGTGGACATTGTTTTTAAGACGAACTACCCAGATACTAGGCAATGTAGCCGAGTAGCTGGGTAGTTCCTATTTTGCCTAGCCTCCGATTTTGGTAGAAATTGAGTTGAAAACGTAGATGACACTGAAAAGTAACGCGAATGTTATTCATATTAAAAGTTTATAAGACAAACAAGCAACAAATGAGGATTAAAAAACGAATTTAATCTAAAAACCACGTTTTTTTCACATTTTTTTTTATATGCTTTATCATCTATTTGTGAGCTACCCTGAAAGTTTCAGTCGGATAGCTAATCGGGAAGTGCTCGAAATTTGAGTTGCAAGATTCCACCCGGAACGACAAACAAGAAAGTGACTAAAAACCTGGTAAAAATTCATGACTAGGATTTACTCCGATCTGGTTTCGGACTAATTTAAAGTCCTTCTTCAGTGAGTTTTATGCCGATAGCCTGCGACGAGCACTATGAACGTCAGCATTAGAACGAAACTGGCGACGCGTGCGTGACGGCCCGGCGGGCGGGCAGCGACGGTGGCGCTCGGATATGTTCGGCTTGCAAAGTCACGTCGGTGTCCGTTGACGTCGGAGTATATCCGGTCTTCTTATTCATGAGTTTTTAGACGTTAAATATTTTTTTACATTAAAACTTTGCCTTGAAATTTTACACAAAACCGCTCCATCTTATACCGTAGCCCACACCATGCTCACCGCACCACAAGATATGGTCGAAAACTATATCCCAGGCATAATTACAGCACATGTGAACCCATTATATATAGATTACGGCGAGGCTTATTAACAAAAAGATGGATTCTTGAGATAGCGTGAAATTCCGTCCAAATGTAAACGGCCAAGTGCGAATTGAACTTGTGCATCAAGGGTTCCGAAGGTAGTAAAAAACTTAATTCCGATACCTAATAAGTACTTTGCACTTTCACAGAGATGTATTTCATTTAGGGCTGATTTTCAGTGCTCAGACAAATGGGCTAATAACTGTTCGAGGAATAAATTAATTAGATGTTTATCGGTCTGATATTCAGTTACCTATTTTTCAATTGTCATTTATTCCATGGATAGAGCTATTTGGCCGAATAAGCAAATCAGGCGTCAGTAACTTAAGAGAGATGTAACAAATATATTGATAACACGAATGTTAGAGCAGGACAGATTTATATCTATTAATCAAATGTCATTTAGCATACATAGGTAACTTGAATTTTGGATTATCTACAATCACGGCCAGCAAATATTGCACTGATTGTGGCCTCTTCTTCGTTTGCTAGGTCGTCTATACCTACTATCAAATATGTCTATATTTAAAACAATTTGTAATAAACAACACGCAAAAAATAACCTCAAACTAAACTGCATCAATTTCCGTCTATGCATCAACGAAGCATCATCAAGCGGTTTTCTGGCCGTAGAACGGCTAGATACATTATTACTCAGTCGAATAAACGCTGATCTGAACTGAGCATTGAAAAATCGGCCCTAAATGATGTACTTTTTATTAATACACAACAAGGAAACAAAATTCTAAATTACGTTATATTTAGCTTGGCGGCCTTACCGTAATCAATCTCTTTTACGCGCAGAGCGCTGAAATGGTAGAACGGATTTGTATGAAATTTCGTATACGTTCTGGAATCCCACATATGATACTTTTCACCATCATCAGCATACACGCGCAGGTGAGTTCGCTGGGAGCAGATAAAAATAAAATAATAAGGAACGTTGAGCTTTCAAGCTTATTTTTCTCATTATATAAGTTATATTAAAAAAAAATAAAAAAATATAGGACACACCTTCCACACACTATTACAAAACATTTCAATTTCTAAAAACTAAATAGATGAACCTCCAAATGAACGGAGAGTCAAAGTTCCGTCTATCCCTAAAATTTACGGAACCCTACATTATGGTGAATAGATAAAATCGATATTAAACCGCTAAAGTGAACGGTTATTCTGATTTCTGGCGAGATGGACGCCATTTATTTCGAGACGACCACGCCTCGGACACTTTTCATTCTAGTTTAATGCTACTGACCTCTACAAAAGTAATGAAAACCCCTACTTGTACTACGTCAGTCAGACTGATAAAAACAATAAAATATGTATATGTCGTGGCCATATCGTAGATTTGTTCACTTCATGAAATGGTTGGCCACATCATGAAATGGTTCTATTTCATGAATTAGCCAGCTATATCATGAAATGGTTTGGCCATAAGAATTAATGAATGATCAGCGTTTCACGATATAAACAGCTAAACGCACGGCTACTTCATGGTATGTGCTCAAACATTAGATTTGAAGGACAATATTCGTAATGAAGTGATTCGACCAAGATAACTGACATAGCTCTAAGACAAGCAGAAATGGCAGCGAGCTGGTCATATTTCCCGAAGAACCGATAACCGGGAACCTCCTACAACAGGGCATCCTACACTATAACCGCTAGGTAGACAAGTTTTCGAGTGGTTACCACGTTTAGGGAGACGCAGTGTACGATGCCCTGTGGCCAGGTGGAGGGACAACCTGCAAAATGCGTTTGACAGCAGCTGGATGCAGAGACCTACGTCCAGCTGGAGCAGCGGCTAAGCATAGGCTGATGATGATGATGATGATGATGATGATGATGATTTGAAGTTTTAGTAGACACACATGGACTGTTTACAATAACTTTTAACAAAAACAAACCAAACATTTCTCTCTCGTACTGCATTAAACACGAATGTGCATTCACCAGGATACTTTTTATAGAAATTCAATAGATTTTGACATTGTATGGTTTATACGAGATCAAGAACTTATATAGTTGAATTCCAAACTTTTATATGATCGCTATTTTTGAAATTAGGAGCAATTACTCACAGTGCTGCGCAAGGGTGGCTCTTCAATGCAATTAGCGACAATCCCTTGTTCGTTTTCGTGGCAATGCGATGCGCAATAGGCAAAGAGAGATGGTGGCCGAGAGGTAAGGCGGTTTCCAATCCAGCGACACCGATCTCGCGCACCATCTGCTAACAATTGATAGCAAGCGTCAAGCTTCATCAGAGGCCTTTGACTGGTATGACGAACTTTGAGGTCGGGACTACCAAATTAAGACATTGGTTTAGTCTCAATTGCGCAATACATTCGCCAATTGTATCTTGTCAATTGATAGCAAGCGTCAAGCCTCATCAGAGGCCTTTGATTGGTATGACGAACTCTGACGTCGGGACTACCAAATTAAGACATCGGTTTAGTCTCAATTGCGCAGTACATTCGCCAATTGTATCTTGTCTATTGATAGCAAGCGTCAAGCCTCATCAGAGGCCTTTGATTGGTACGACGAACTCTGAGGTCGGGACTACCAAATTAAGACATTGGTTTAGCCTCAATTACGCAGTACATTCGCCGATTGTATCTGTCAATCGAAATAACATTTAGATAGTTCAGTCAGACAAAATCTTACTTTACCAAGTAATTTAAATTTACCCAGTACACTGATTACTCACTTCCGGCTAATCTCAATACAAACAATCAAAATTAGAGTCGTAAAAAACGCGTTACCAGCTCCCGTACTAATAGCATCATCAGGCATTAGTCGCGGAGCTGACGGAGATTATAATTACGGTCAGTGTGGTCGCTTTATACATTATTCTACATTTATATATTGGATGGGCTAACGTAATAACATGTAAGCAGGAATTTAATTATTATTAGTTCAATATGCAAATGGTCTCAAAATACAGGTAAGCAACAAAAGCAAGATGTATAATAATGTTAATCTTCATTGCTGTTAGCGAAGCGAAGCTAGTAGGTTAATAATGAAACCTGCTGTAGCCCGCGACTTCGTCTGCGAGGTACTTAGTAGATTTTACTCTGTAACTATAAGCTCTATCACATCACCGATGTGATAGAGCTGTGTTGGAGTTTAGGGTACCGACCCTAAACTCCAACACAGAGCGAACGAGAGAAACTGTAGGTGGCGTAAACGTTTCACTACCAACAAACCATTACAATGTAATTATTAAATACTTCTCAAGCTTTTAGACACACGCGATTTCTTGGACAAAATATATTCGACTATATAATATTCAAAATACCTATGTTTTCATATATACATCTGTTTGACAGTTTGTTTACTAAAAGCACGAATATACCGAGTTTATTATTGCCTAAGCTAATGGAGTCAGACACTTGACTAATGTTATAAGAAGTTGTGATAACTGACCAAAATTAAGCCGACAGTTGAGTGACAGGCTGGGGCTACTGACAAAGTAGTCTTTGGTCATAATTCATAATAGTGTTTTTCGAAGTAAGTAGTCAATATTATGTACCTAAAATATCATCTCGTAATTATATTTAGGTATTTATGTATTCATTTAGTATATATATATAATAATTTGTAAATAGGAATATTATTTTGTAAACAACCACTAAAATATACAAAACCTTAAATGACAACTATTTACAAATAAAAATAGAATTTAGGTCGCCGTCTGCAGGTAAGGTGCCCAAAAAGCTGGCGACGTTACCTCGTTGCTAATTCTTTGACCGAGGTAAGCGCCAGCTCTTTGGTCGCCTGTAGTTTCTACTAGTTGCGCCCCGCGGCTTCACTCGCTTGTTTCATGATGATGATGATGAGCCTAAGTCATTCTCCGGTCCTTGAAGTATACCTACGCAAAAAACACGTCAATCCGTCGCTCAATTGCTGCGAGAAAGAGTAACAAACAAACACACTTTCGCATTTATAATATTAGTGTGATACCTATAATACAGTACCGAAACATACTGACTGACTGAAAGATAATGCTAGGCCAAAACCTAGAGATTTGTGGAGGAAATATTCCTTGAGTAGTGCAATATATTGAGTTTACCTAAACTAATGGAGTCAGAATCTAACATACCTAATGTGATAAAAAGTTGTGATAGAAGAATTAGGCGCAGTTTGAGCGTATCTTTTTTGTTTTGAATGCTTCTTATTGCATAACGCGGACCAGATAAGACCTTATACATTTTCCACGGTAGCCCGTCACAAAACTAAATAAGTTATTTTACAAAACCACAACGAACCACGTAATTATTTGAACACCTCCGTTTCCCACAATTCAGCCCCATTTTTATATCAAAACAGACACAAATAACTGCAGTTGTATACCTTTATAAACTTATTTTCATGAGGCATAAAGGTTATTTTTCTTTACCAAGTTGTTACTCAGAAGAATTTAAGTATTTAAAGAAGTGACATTGATAGATTTGCTTAGTTCTCCGAATGTTACAAAGAAGTTTATGAGATCAAAACTTAGTGTGATTCACTAATGAGAGTTTTGTAAAGGTCGTTTGTTACAAGACTAAAAAAAACAAAATTAAAGTACACAAGTAGATTTTATTGACATGTTATGTTCTTTGTTAGATGTGAAAAACTAAATATATTTAAAATCGATTGTATCGTAACACTTTTTTTAATCGATTTCATAGAATTTGGCTGTAATGAGAAATCTATGAAATCGATTAGCCATGTCAGACAGAGGCCATCAGCCAGACAAATTCTGACATCAGAGCACAGAATAAGTAATACTGCCAGACGGCCCAGCACTACCTCATAAGACAAATAAAGTTTAAGAGCAGATAGCAAAAAAAAACTCTTATATTCCTGTAATCTTATGTATCTCCTCTAATCTGTATAAGTTTAGGTTGTGTATTATCCTTGTGTCAATCTGTTGCATGGAAGCGCCTAAGCGAATGGACCTATTTTGATGCGGTTGTTTTGTTTGAAAGCTGATGTGATTGAGATGGTTGTTAACTATAATGGGGGAAAGGGGTCCGGATCGTAGCTTCCAAACGAGTGGATCGATTTTGATGTGCTTATTTCATGGTGAAAGCTGATGTGATTTAGCTATAAGTAATGGGGGGGAGGGTACGGGGTTTATATTAATTTTTAATTTGTGCTTGTCATTACATAACTTTAAAACTTATTATATCAAAATTATACACAAAATTATAACAAGAGAAGTCACAACAAGACCTGATCTGATATATCACACTAATACATTTTGCACAATTTTTTTTATTTTCTTGTTTGCCCCCCTAAAGTGGATTAGTCAAAAAGATTTTTCCAAAATTGGTTTCGTCCATGTTTGGGTCACAGAAATTCATGGTGTGCAATAGTGTTTATCTATTCTATTTATACCATCTATCCATGGGCACAGATAACACGTTAATACGTAACCGGGCTCTAATGAATACTGTGTCACTACAATTAGTTAATTTCAAAAGTTTAACCTGAGTCTTGGAAAACTATACCTGGGCCCTGTTTCATAAAACTTACAATTATAGTTTACCATTACAATTTAGTGTACATTGATGCATATGTTAGAGTGTTACGTGTAAATATGAATTTTGCTAGAAGATAAACTTCAGTGTACACTAAATTGTAATAGTAAACTACAATTGTAAGTTTTATGAAACAGGGCCCAGGTGTAACATCGAGGTGGGTCAGTATCGGGACCTCCGATACTATAAGAGCTACCAAAATATGTTTTAAGGGACCATGTCGTCGATTTAAGAGATAAGAAATATGTTTTAAGGGACCATGTCGTCGATTTAAGAGATAAGAAATATGTTTTAAAGGGCCATGTCGTCGATTTAAGTGATAAGAAATATGTTTTAAGGGACCATGTCGTCGATTTAAGAGATAAGAAATATGTTTTAAGGGAGCATGTCGTCGATTTAAGAGATAAGAAATATGTTTTAAGGGACCATGTCGTCGATTTAAGAGATAAGAAATATGTTTTAAGGGACCATGTCGTCGATTTAAGAGATAAGAAAAATTGCATTCTTATATTTCAAAAAACTCATAAGCAAGACGGGAAACGAACCCGGCCATTTCCAAAAAATAATACATCTTAATTTTATAGCGATATTGATTGTGTAGGTTGTACGGAGTAACTGTAGCTACGAGTATGAAACCTTGTTTCTTATAATAAAAGAAAATGCTGTGTTTATTAGGTATTAATAATAATAATATATTCGGGACAATTCCACACCAATTACCTAGCCCCAAACTAGGATACCCTGTACTATGGGCACTAGATAACGGATAAACATACTTAGATACGAATATTATAACATCCATGACTCGGAAACAAATATTTCTGCTCATAACACAAATGATTGCACCTTGCAGGATTCGAACCTGCGACCGTTTAATTACGCACCTAGGATCACTAGCCACGAGACCAACCGGTCGTCGGTCGGTATTATTTTATTTATTTAAGTATGTGTTCAAAATTAAAGTCATTTTCTTGAATACCATGATCAGCTCGTTTAGGTAACGATTTTTTTATAGCGCTTCATACATTTAAGTAGTGAATTAGTGTTATAATTGACTCTATGGCTGCTTTTAGATCCTGAGATGTGTGTCGTACCTGATTTTGTATACATCATCTTTAAATTAAACACAAGAAATAATCTAGTGGGGATAAATCGGGCGACCTCACGGACCATTTGATAGGCCCGTTTGTACCTACAAATCCATGAATAGTGCAACTATACCGGGTTCGATCCTGGGCTCCGCACTATTTACTTTTCTAAGTTATGTGCGGTTTTACATCGTTCTATGCTTCGGAGGGCACGTTAAGCTGTCGGTTATTGATTAATAGCAGTCGTCAGAGGACCTCGGGCGGCCTGACAAACTCTGACACCAGAGGCCAGCAGTATCTCATACGATTTTAGCATTTTCTTTTAATTTTACAAAATCAATATCGATATTAATTAACGTGGATTCCCGTAACGCGTATTCGTTTTTTTTAATATTTACATTATCACTGCATACCTTTTATATTTGTACTTTACATGTTTTTTTATAATTGTGACATTTGAAAAAAATATAAAGAATGAACAAATATGGAAAAAATACATCCCCGTAGAGTTTCTTGGTGCTCTCTTCTCTAACGGGCGTATTTCCGAAGCACCGGTAGAGTCAGAAGGGTATTTCCTTTTCCAGTGTGAGATTTAACTCTGTTGGCACATGAAAGGGAAATTTCCTTTTCAAACTCAAAGAATACTATAAAATTTGGATTGATTTGATCTTTTTATAATATTTTATGTATATCTCATTGTTCAGGAGATGTTAATTTTGACTTGTAAAAGTGCTATTATTTTTGCCTATTTACAATAAAATACTTTGACTTTGCATTATATTTCGCATATAATATCTCTAAGATCGAGTATGGAGACCTCCGAAACCGACCCTTCTCGATTTTACACCCGACTTACAAATATACATATACTACTGCGTTCAAAATTAAAACTTCTTGCTAGATCAAACAGATAGTTAAAATAATCTTACAAGCTAGCATTTACTAAATGTGAAACCAATGAAAACAACTTCTCAAAACTTTTAAGCACCAATCTTTATACGCTCGTAAACAAAGTATAAAGGCTGTAAAAACATTACCATATGCGATGTATAAAATAAAACTGCTATCTCCAAACCAAACTATGGTCGTCGAGCGAGAGTATCTTTGAACCATAAAATTATAGAAAACTTGCTGTGACATGTGGCTCCGCCTGCAATTTTTACTTGTTCAGCTGGCTTTAGTTATAGATACATAGATAAATCTTTATTTTACTTAACTATATCTGTCATCATTAGTATTGCCGTTAATAATAACATAACTCTTTATGTTATGTTATTATTAACGGCAAAATTAAATCAGAAATATACATAACTAGCTGTGCCATTTATATAGGTTAAAAGTACTCTATGTGCTATTCCAGGACCTACAATACCAACATTTGATCCAAATTCCTTCAGCCGTCAAAAATATTTTATCGTTTGCTCGGCTTCTACTCATCGGATTTAGATACCCCAGTTTTTAAGACAAACTCAAAGCTATACAATAGTATAAACCGCATCTCAATCGGTCCAGTAGTTTTTACGTGATGCGCGTACAAACAAACATACAACCATGATAAAAAAAACTTGTTCATTATCTTATAATAAGTACCTACCCCAGTTTTTTTTTAAATTATCTTCTTTTTACGGACTTTTTCGTACTTATTGCTTTATTATAAGTATAGATAACTAAAGTCAACATTAGAAAGTCTTTACTGTGTATTTCTTTTGTATCGAGTTTCCGATATTTCGGCACTGTTGCAAGCGCCATGATCACGGACAAATTGAAGTCAATAAGAATGTGTACTTATCTAAAACTAAACTTATGAAATTTATTGTACAATGGGCAGTCTTATGGCTAAAAAGCGATCTCTTACAGACAATCTTTGATCGAGAGGAAATCAATCCATACTTATTATGAAAGCGAAAGTAACTCTGTCTATCTGTCTGTTTGTTACCTTTTCACGACTAAACGGCTGAACGGATCTTGATGAAATTTGATGTGGAGTTAGTTTGTTTGAACCCTGGGGAAGGGCATAGGATTGCGGGCTAAATAAAGGAAATAAATTTAGGAAAGTACCTACATAATACTTAGTAGATAAAGGGTCCTTCTAAGTGTCTACTATCTTTCTACAGGACAGGATGGTTTTTTGAGAGTGGATTGTATGGCCAAATCAGAAACTATGAGAAATAGAGAAATGTCGTGTACCCGCTCGATTTATGATAAAACAGAAATAGTTATTTTTATATCTGTTACTTGAGCGGGAAATCGAACCGATTGCATTTTCAAAAAGTAAAAACCGACTTCAAAATAAATAAAATAATCTTATGTGGGAAACAGTTAAGGGGCCTAATTCTCTAATTTTAAGACACCAATTCCACGCCGCCTGCATGGAATTTATTCGTGATTCCACGCAGGCGGCGTGGAATCGGCGTGGAATTCGCGTGGAATTGGCGTGAGTGGTCATACAGAATCCATGCCAAGGAAGTCTGTGCCGTTGATTTGGTAAGATTCAAGAAAATTGGGTTTATTTTATTTCCCTATTTTGAGTGGCGTGAACAATACATGAACATGCGATTACAGCAATCGCAAGTGACTTGCTGTTATCCATTGAGGAGTTCCTTTGTATCTCCGAAGTTCTTCATGAGATCTTCACCAAATTATGTATATGGGACCATACTTGAAGCATATCCTATTTTAAAATCGACCCACATTTGACGGAGATATCGCGTCATAAAGTGGATGAAAGTCAATAAAATTAAGTCATCCCCTAATTTTCCACCCTCAGAGGTAGAATATTTTCATGAAATTTAAATGGGACTACCCACCCCTAAGGCATACCCTAACCATTAAAAAAAATATTTTTGAAATTGATCCAAAATTGCCGGAGATATCGCGTAACATACATACAAAAAACATACGGGTCGAATTTAGAACCTCCTCTTGAAGTCGGTTGAAAATATGAAAACCATCGAGGTATTATTACTATGGCAACCCGTTTTATTACACCAACGGCTTTTATTGTTAATAAGAATCAATTATTTACTTGCAAATTAATGTATTATTGAAAATGAAAAGAAATGGTTCCTCACACAACTTTTCTCGATATCCCATAGATTCTGATTTAACCATATCCCATCTCAAAAATCCATTCTATATTTTTACTTTTTCTATCTATAAATAAATAGTCGGCTATGAACAAACATACGGACTAGACGGCGGGACAGACTGAGTTTACAAGATTAGTAACGATTTGCTGACTATTATATTCGCTGCCAGCGGAAACTTCGCCGATTTGATGCTCTATAAGATTCAGTGTTTACTGAGAGTTAGTAAAAGATTGTATGTGTGGAGTTATACCAAATGTGAGATCTTTATACAGTATCATAAATGTATAGTATGTATAGAGATGTCAATCTCGGACTAAATAGTCAACCGTGCATTTTTTGATAAGATGCATTTTTAAATTGCGTAGTGGAACTTAAGTGCAAAACTGAGTTTGGGCTTTGACGGTCCACCAGTTTGGCCTCAAAAATAAGTTTATAAATGCTTGCTGAATAAAATTTAGCAAACATGCCGCCTAGCAAAAGCGAGAGCTTCGGATTGCAAAGATATTAGCGGCACTGCGTTATGTTTTTTAAACTTTTCAGATAATGTTACTGCAAAAGCCCGAACTGCTGAAAACCCCGAAAATACTGTAGATTTACCAATAAAACCAATAATTAACCAGCTGTTACTGGTAAAAGTCAGAACATTATCATCATCGTTCATTTCGAACTTTTAAAACCATTCACTCGGTAAATCTTGATTACTCAGTCTTTTTTTTTGTACTGATTTGTGCTGTTGGTCTATAACTGACCTCTACAGCATCACCGGACGGTGGGGCGGGCCCAAAAGCGCTCTGCCGCAATGCGTGACGCAGAAGGCGCACGCCAAAGTTAAGTTTTGGCCACTTGCTCAAGGGCACCCACAGGGTACGAACCTCGGCTTGGACAGTTGCCATTGATTATACTCAGAGTCCTCAGAGACACGGTAAATGTTAAAAAAAAAGTCTTACCTAACCTATCCTTATCTTTACATAACCGCTTTCCCGCAGCATCCATGAGGATGTCCCCATACCAGGCATAAAAAAACCTAACCAAAACTTTTTCAATATCCCGCTTTCCCCATTATTGGGGACAACGGGAATGCATCAAAACATAGCATTTACTCATTACAACATAAATTCAAATGATAAACCCGAAAAAAAAAAGTTTTAACCAAAAAACGGTCTTTTACAGTGATTTTTGCCAGTTTTGCTGGCAAAAATGCCCTTCAAACCAATTATTATTTTTGTACACCTGGTGGTCAAACATCTGGCAAAACAATGGCACTTCCAAAGACGTACACCTAAGACGAAAACATAATTACTGAACCGGTCCGGCAATCAACATCTACTTATTACTCGCATCAGAAGTGGGCTGGGTACAGGCTTAAGCCTAAATCTTTTAACCCTAAAATCCCGCCATTTTCATATCCACCGGTACGTACGTGCTCGCTCCGCGCTATAAAAACGGCGCAATGACAGTTTTATGTCCGATTTTATGCCTCCTTTACTGTCTAGGGTGTGTTAAGTAAATTCGCAGGTCGGGGTTGCTAAGGTGGATACGATTTTGGTAGAAACGGTTCGTGCAGGATTGCCAAACTGCGCATAATTTTCGAGATTTTACCTTCGCTATCAGGTGCTTAAATTTTTGAAGTTATAAACAATTTAGCACGTTAAGAAACAAATGTTTCTCTTCCATTTTCGCATATAACGAAACACTCTGCTTCGCTTGTTTCCTGGGGAACAGTGTGTTGAGTTTTCCCCATAAGACGCACAATGGATGGGTGCAAAGTCTAGCTACGTGTTATTTTTCCTTTCCCACGGGGGGTTCTGTATCGATTGATGGATTTGAAATCCATCATGCCAATATTGTAGCTATCTGGATTCAATTGATTATTTATCGCTAAATTCTCGTTCAGAATCGAGATGCAGAGCAAAATTGGCAGAGAGATGGTATCCCTAGCACTCTTATCACATCACAAGCTCGTATTTACACCAAGGTTGAGAAGTTACGTGCATTTTACCGCCACTTGTCGTAATTGCGTCTTGTACCCAATTCCAACGATTTCCGCGATGATTGTCGGGTTACAAGGTTTTTATTTATTCCAATGTAAATGGGGAGAGGCTGATTTTGGTCATACCTACCTTTGTATATCTATCTAAGTATCTAACCTATAATCGGTATGATTAACTAATCAGGAAATAATTTTCAACGTGGTATAGATGGACGTTGGCGCTAGGAGCTCCCAAAAAGCGCGCCACAAATTGCATGATGTCACTCCATAGAGATTTCAATGCACCGAAAAAACAGTGCACCAATACAGAAACAATATCGGTAATATATTTATTTATAAATAGCTGCGCACCACGACCTTGCCCACTTGGATGTTTTTCGGGGGTAAAAAGTAACAATGAGTATAATTATATTATTATTTATTTATATATTTATTTAATATTGTTTTTTTTAGCATTGACAATACGGGTGGATTTTTAAGATAGATCAACTTAAGTGCTACAAGAAAACGTTTTGAAGAGACTTTCCTTAACTTTTGGAGTTATTTTGATCTGTACAGACTTTGAAAAATTATGTTGTTTTTTGTGGTGGCCAATATTTTAAAAAGCTTTTATTGAACTTGCAATGTAATTTAGTTTGTTAAGGTGAATCTTGCGAGATGAATTAGAACCACTTCATCTTATCCTGCAAAGTAAATTTTTACATGTTGGTTCAGCTCCGATGACAATGCATTTTTATGGCAAGCATGACCTGAATCGACATCTAGGGTTAGCTTCAGATAAATACTAGTGGTCTAACTTTAGTTCTATAGAAACTTTTGATCCTTATAAGAAACAGGATCGATTGGTGTCAAAAAAAGTTTTTGTGAAAGGACCATTTTTTTGCTAACTGTGCATTATTCCAATATCTGACCGTATCTACCCTTACTGCCCCATCTCTAAAATCCACCAAATAATGTCAATGCCCTGCCTAATGATACACACTATTTCCTTGTCAAATTTCATCGAGATCGGTTTAGCCGTTCGGTCATGAAAAGGTTACAAAAAAACAGAGATATGGAATTACTAGCTAATTTATAATAATAACTTGTGATATGATGCCATTGCATGCCAAATGGAAAAACGCCGTTCTTCGCTGATATGCAAATCCCATTTTATCAATAACATATTATTAATCGATTACACAACTCAACCAAAGGAGAAATTCCACGAAATCCCCTTTGTAGAGTTTGTAGCGAGTAAATTAATTGGATACATCTCCATATCAAGTGCTGGAATTGATCATTGAGTGTGAGACAGCACTAGCGACTGTAATAACACCATGGGATAAGATAGGGAATAGGTTATTGTGATAACTGGAATAAGGTATAGTAAGATACGGCAAGTGGAATGTTTTGATTGATCTATGTTAATGGGTCTTAATAATAATTAATTCATAGTACAGCACTCTCCTAACGACAAGCATGTTTATCTTGCGGAAGCCAATAGAAGAATTTCATGTAGGCTGGGCAGCGACATGTCTAAAGACAGAAAGGTTTAACCAGTGCGTCCTAACTCCTACCGGTATTTACTTTCAAGACGTATACATTTACGGTACGGCTAGTCCACGAACTTAAAGACGCTCAGCAGGCAGAAAAGGTGTATCTTGACGTATCTGTAAGAGATCGATTCCGGACCGTGGTGTTTCGGCAGAGAACCAAGATTACCTGAAGCTGAAGTGGCAGTGGTCATACCGCAGAACTTATAGCCGATGGAGTATAGACGTAATCTCGAGTAGAGACCGCGAATGTGCAAACGCTGCACACGGCTAGATGGAACGACGATCTGCGCAAGCTTGCTGGTAGAATAGATGCGCACAGACGAAGATCGGGCAAAAGGGTGTGCCTTGGGAGAGGCCTACATGTTCAGCATTGGACGAAAGTATGCCGATATCTTGCGGAACCCTTAGCCGCAAAATAATTTAATTTTACTTATTCATAATATTTTTTGTTCATTTCTCGAGGTTAATATTATCTTAAGTGTTATTCCAGGACCAAATGTACCTATAAAGTACAAAATACCAAATTTTGTTCAGCCGTCAGATAGTTAAAGATCGATTGCTCGGCTTCAAATCATCGGATTAAGACACCAAGTCCCCAGTCTTTAAGTCAAACCCTAAGCTATCTAACAAAGAAAACCGCATCTCAATCGGTCCAGTAGTTTTTATGTGATATGCGAACAAACAGTCAAACAGACAGAAAGAGACAATTTTAAAAAAAACTTGTTCACTTAGCTTTTCAAGTAACCTAAAGCATTTTTTTCCAAATTATCTTGTTCCGAATTTTTGTTACTTACTGCCATTATGACTATATAGATTATACGTAGAAGTAAAATCAAAGCATTGACATGAAGTGGTGCAGCAAAACATATTTTTTTGCTGACCGTACCATAATTGTTTTGTAGTGCTGGCCTCTGATGTCAGAGTTTGTCAGGCCACCCGAGGGCCTCTGTCATGGCTTAACGTCTGCTCTTAATAACAGCCGGGACCGACAGCTGAACGTGCCCGCCGAAGCACGGAGCGATGGATATCCGCACATAACTTAGAAAAGTCATTAATTCTAACTTGCACTATTTTAACTTGAACCTTTAGGCTACCATCGCTCATCGTACCATACTGAGCTGCTTAGACAATTAACAGTGTCATCCGACTTTTAACTGACCTTCATACACAAGCTATCAAAAACAAAACGGCCCCTCATAAACACATATTACATGCCCGTTCGTAGATGTACACTTCATAATCCGTTCCGCTATCAAAACATTATGCATATTGCAAAAACACAGGTTGTAAATAATAAAGTGTAACCTCATGTGTGTTCTCGTACATTTTGTATGAGCCTGCTGAGTTTCAATTTAGGCGTGGATAGGGCGGACGAGTAGCGATAGCTAAGCGAAGCAACACGGAGGAATAATCACAGGCATTATAGAGATTTTTTGTATATTTTAGAATTTTTCAATGAAACAATTAAAACCCTATGCCCCTTAACGGGTTCTGTTCCGTGGTTAATGAACGTGACTGAAACCACGAGAGGTGCCTTCAGCTCTTAACACTTTTTGATTAAAACCCTGGCGATATTTAGATTTTAAGAGTTTAGACTTCGGGCTGGCATGCATAAGATAACAAAAGCAAATGAGTACACAATGCCAACGTTTTACTTAATACGCCTTACTGATATCATTTTGTACACTTACTGTGTACCACTTGTGTAAGTGAATTTCTCGAGACTAGCGAGTGTATTTGGGTTGTGCACAAAAACATTGCGCCGCGCCGGCTCTTCCCCCACCTCAAGCGGCTAATGTTAGCTTGTAATAAAACCTCTATATGTAAAAAAAAAATATGTAAATAAAATCAATAGCTGGCCACGAAACATAAAGAACCACTATTTTACTTCATGGTCGCTTACTGCGACGCGCATGCGCAGTATGCGCGCTGTAGTCCGCAATATTAGATATATCGCCACTCAATGATTTACTGGCAAAAGCACGTAAGTAGCAAGTCAAATAACTGAAAAGTCACGGCCACTGATCAAACTTCAATAAATCAATAGAGGAATTCGAGGCTTTGGATTCAATTGACAGACGTGCTATGAGGCTCATTGGAGATGACACTCTGGTAAAGAGTAAGCTTCAAAGTCTGGCGCATCTACGTGTGGTCGCAAGCCTGTCGGTATTCTACAGATTGCACTATGGAGAGTGTGCACAAGAACTGCACAATTTGATTCCCCCATCAACTTTCCATTACCGTACGACTAGACGATCTGCAAAGCGCCATCCTTTTATGGTTGAAATACCTCGCACAATATCGAAGCGTTACGCTTCTTCATTTATTATAAGAACTTCTAAGGAGTGGAATGCCCTGCCCTCGTCAGTGTTTCCAGTAAAATATAACCCTGGTGTGTTCAAATCAAGAGTGAATAGGTCTTTCACTGTACAAGCAGTACGACTGTGGAACTCTTTACCGGTTAAAAAAAGCACAATCGTTGCAAAGTTTCAAACATCAGGTTAAGAATTTTTACTTGTCATCATTGTAATTTTTCACTTTTGGCTGAAACTATCTATCAACTATCTATACCCCATGTATATTATTTATGTACCTTCCATAAAATATTTATTAGTTTATTATAATGTTTATAAATTTACTAGTATTTGCTATTTACATATTTATTAGTATTATCTTGCTATTTATATTTTGTTCAAATTCATTTTTGTTTTATTTGTTTGTAATCTTGTTTTCTTTCTTTTTTGGGTATTAACTTATAATTTTAAGTTTATTTCTGTTTGTGTTTAACGTTTGGTGCGATAAAGTGTCTATCTATCTATCTACTAGGTAAACGTGCTACACCTTCGACCACATCATCGCTTTCCATCAGGTGAGATCGTGGTCAAACGATTGTCTAGACAATGATAAAAAAAAACTTCAATGCAAACAGAAAATGTTAGAACAATAATTGGTATCCTAAAGTGTCGCGTTTCTGAGATATTCCACTATTATTATGTTATCTTTGAGGTCCGAAACGCGACACTTTAGGATACTAGTGTAACATTTTTCATTTGCATTGATTGATATCCTCTTTCCATTTTTCAAGGTCTGATCAGTGGGCGCGACTTTTCAGTTTTTTTCACTTGTAGCTATGCAGGCTTCATAATAAAATGTAAGGTCCCCTTTACAGTAGTATTCGATTCACGTCAAACTAATGAAAGGAACTACGGCTACTCAAATCGTGTGAGCGGAGCAGCTGGCAGAGGCAAAATAGCTCCGCTACGTTCTTGCTTCTACTGGAACACCGCCCTTATCCACAGGATGTGTCTAAGGCTTAAGATAGCTGAAGTAGATAGAGTTCATAATTATACTCTCACGATGAAACCAGTGAGTTATCTTGTTACCTTATACTGTGTAATCTGAAATTGAATATTAGGATATGCGTGAAATTGAGTTACATTACGGCATATATTAACTAGTAGTACGAGCTAAGGTAGAGCGGTGCTGGTCGAACATGTGTGCTTCACAATCTGAAGGCACCGGGTACGAACCTCGGCACTTCACTAATTGACTTATATAACAGGTTATGTGCGGAATTTGATGTCATTGCTCGAAAACGGTGAGGGATAACATTGAGTGAGGAGATAGGCATCTAAGAATAAGAAACTCAAAATTTAAAAAAATAAAACTTCAAAAACGTATAACACCCTTTTACTGTCGGGGATTAATAATCTGACGTTTCTCATACAAGAATTTGTTTCAGTAAACTGTTTCGTTCTTAACAAGCAAAAAAAGCACCCAAAACCCCTCCATTATATCTAAGAACCATATCGATCACATCAGCATTCAGAAAGGAAAATCGCATCAAAATCAGTCCATTGGTTTGGGAGCTATGATGCCACAGACAAAAACACATAAATATACTCGTAAACTCTAAACTTAGAAACCCCTCTCTTTTCGCGTCGGGGGTAAATAAAAAGGTAACCAATAACCACAGGCATAGAGGTAATTAGATACCGCAAATTGATCAACAATACGTGCCCGGACAAGGAGCTCAAGTGGTGGTTTGTTGTGCAGTTCTTTCCATTTGTTCCAATCTTTCTGTTCAGCAAGCTGGTAAAAATCAAGCCTAATTGTTTAATAATTAACAGCAGAAATTTGCAATATCCAATGGTAAGTAATCAAGAAAGTACAAACAAGACAGGTTCAAAGACTAAAACCTAACTATGGTCATGTACAAAATAGCCTATGACACTCTTGCGATGAAGAAGAATCGATTGACACCTCGCTTATCAAAATCGGACCAATAGGAGCTAACCTATGGTGGAACATCCACATACAAACGTACATAGACTATTAAACTGATTACCCTTTCCTTGCTTCGCCGTAGTCGGGTAAAAACAGATCACGGATTTGGACATCTACAAAATTATAAGATTTGATTTTCGCTAAGTAGGCGTAGTAGTTTGTTAAATCAATTTAACAAACTTGAGGTATATATTTTCTCTACATCTGTGCTAATAACCTATCTCACTTGTTTATCTTACTTCAGAGGTTCTCCAATGTCACCTCACCTTACTATTTATCTCGTGACAATTTGACATTGCAACTGACACTGTCACGTATTGTTTTGCTCGCTTTTGCACGTTAATTACAATGTATTAGAGCAGTGGTTCTCAAAATAGCCGATAGTAGACTTAATGTACACATTGGGGATGGATATTTATAGAATTTCTAAAATAAATTAGAAATTTGTATTGAAAAACCATCGCTTCATGATTCGGAGGACACGTTAAGTTGTCGGTCCCGGCTGTTATTGATTAATAGCAGTCGCTGAGCCATGTCAGAGGCCCTCGGGCGGCACGATATACTCTGACACCAGAGCTTTACCTTACCTTATTTAGTACACTTAAAAACGTTCTACATATATACCTATGGCAAAATTTTAAATAAACACAAATATCGGTGTTCACGTGAGAAATTAAATTCTGGAATGATTTACGTAAATTTTACTAAATTAAAAGTCAATATACATATTTATCTTAAAATTGAAGGATAAGCCAGAAGTTTGAAAAACTGTGTGCTGGAGGCGATGTAGAACACATATCAGACAAGTGATCACCATGTGAGACAATGTCACCCTTTGTCAAGGGTTGTTTACGAGGGTACTTACTAAGGTAGTTCAAAATCAGAATAACTTCGATTATCGGGTACCTCGGTTCCGAACTAATGACTTTTCTAAGTTATGAGCGGATTTACATCGCTCCGTGCTTCGGAGGGCACGTTAAGATGTCGGTCCCGGCTGTTATGTATACTTATAATAAAGTACCAAAAAACTGTACAAAAAGCTAATTTAAAAAAATGGTCTAGCTAGGTACTTAAAATAAGCTACTGAACAAGAATATAACATTGTAATACAAAATCGTGTCTGTCCGTTTTTTTTGTTCGCGCATCACGTAAAACGCAGGACTGATTGCGTTGCGGTTTTCACTGTTGGATAGCTTAGGGTTTGACTTAAAAACTGGGTTGATTGGTATCTTAATCCAAGGAGGTATAGATAAAAAATTATTTGTCGACGGAGCGAATTTTGAAGAAATGTGGTACCTACATTGTACTTTATAGATTGTGACGAGGTCAAAACCTCTTTCATAATGATACTCTTTTGATCTCTTAATTCTTTCATAACCCATTTCTTTTCATTTTGATAGTTGGCCATTATTCATTCTAAATACAAATATCCTGTCATTTTTTACATTGATTTTTGGAGTAAAAGGGAAATATGTTATAAAATACATAAATAAGTTTATAACCAGTTGAATTACACTTGTAAATATATAAACGATAATACCTACATAAGAGGTTATTTTAATCCGCATCGTCAAGTACAAAAGTCTGTCAAATACCGTGGCGCTGCCGTCACAGTAAACATCGACTCCTACTTAAAAAAATAAAATAAAATATTTTTAAGTGTAAAACTTTCAAGATTCATAGTTTTTTGGTTGTAAATAGTTTGATTACCATATCCTATCGTTTGTGACTAGCTTGTTTGAACACTGCAAGAATTATTAAACACAATCTTCGTGTGCAAATATTTGCCAAAAGTAATCCCCTAAAGTGTATAAAATCAAGTACATAATTAAAATAATAAAGTGTAATTACTAAGCAATTGAACTGTGGAAGTTTGGTGTAAAACGGATGCGTGGAAGTGTCTTAAATTTTAAAAACAATCTCAATTTCAACCGATATCGTAATGTTTACACTTATCTGACCTTTGGACTCTCGGTTTAGTTGAACACCAGCGTCGAGTCACGTTGGCGTACACGGGGAGCAGCGCTCGCGCTCTCTAACTAATAGTTGCCGTGCCAGAGTTCGAATCTCGACCAATAAAATATATTAAATTGCATATTTTTTTAATATATTTTTTTGTTTACTTTTGAACAAAATGTCCTGAAGCGTTGGCTGGGGCTTGCGTGGTATGCAAAAAACACGTCATAGGAAGGGAAAAAATGCTCAAATGCGTAGTCTGCAAACATGACTTTGATTTAAATTGTGCAAGAGTGTCGATAACACGTTACCAAAACATGACGAAGGACATAAGAGCCAACTGGGAGTGTCCGAAGTGCCTAGAGGATAAAGGCAAAAGATTAAGAGCAACCCGCAAGATCAATTATAATATCTCTAGCACACCGATACATTTAAATAAACGACCACCACTTATGACCAGCCCGTAAGACAAGATTATTAAACCATCAGTTCAAACTAAGTTATTGGGGAAATTGCAGAGTAAAGGTCTTAATGACTCACAATCTGACAGTGAGGAGTATACTGAGCAGTCGGTTGAGTCAGTCCCAAGGAATAGTATTGCGGAACTCTCAAGGTCTCAGTATCTAGCTCGAAGCTTGCCGGACTTATCCACAATGACCGATACTGACTCAGAAGACTTAAAAAACGAAGTAATCTCATTAAAAGACCAACTTCAAATAGCACACACGGAAATAGATAACTTAAATTTGGAAAAAAACGGCCTCAATAAGAAAATATATGAACTACAAAATATAATTACACAATTAAAAAAAATATGTACAGGTACGCCAAATCTAAATAAAAAACACAATTCAACCCGTTCAAAGACCGTTATGGAATACGGAACTACGGCTCATCCTGAATTTGTGCTGACACCTGAACCTCAACACTTGAAGCAAGATTTAACAAGACAGTCTAAAATAGCTGCGGCCTGTGCGTCAATTGACTTACCTATACCTGGAACCAAAGATGAAATATCTGCACCCAGTTTCAGTGCCCTATCTGCAAAAAATATCACTGAAGAGAATGCACCTAACCTCCTTAAGCCAACACAAATTGTATCTAATGAAAGCAAAATATGGATTTTGGGTACGCAACAATGTGTGGGACTAGCTTCATCTCTGATTCAGTCACGTGTAAACACGAACTACGAGAAATACGCGGTGACAGCTTTTACGAAGCCTGGCGCACACGCGGAAGAAGTCTTTTTGAGCTGTCAACATATTTCCATTGGTCAAAGTGATAAGATCATTATCTGTGTTGGTGAAAATGACCAAAATCCAGTAAATCTTGTTTCAGAATTGTATTCTATCCTTAAAAAGTATACTTTGAATACAGTCATAGTCATAAATGTGCTCATTAATAGATATCTTAATGAATTTAAGCTAAATAATGATTTGCAAATGTTGTGTAAAAATTTTGCTAACTGTGTCTACATCGGTCAATATTGTGATAGTGATAAGGGACACAATATCAATTCCATCAAATATTTATGTCATAAAATTAATCATGCAATTGATTATGCTGACTATGAAAAAAAAATCTTATCTTATAGAAAACATAAGGGCTTGCAAGGTAATAATAGAGCATTTAGCAATCGTAATTTGGTAAATAAAGGACACAAGTCAGCTGATCATCCAAAAGAAAAAAAAGGAACCATTCCTTATTATTTCAAATCTGTTACTCAAGTCACGATACGTGAAGAAATGCCACTAACAAAACTAAAAAAAAAACTCTACTCGACTATTTCCCTAAAGTAATCAACCCTAAAACGACAATAAAGCCTGTTAATGTCAATATACAGCAAACGTTTTTTCGTTAATAAACGAAACAACGTACTAAATATCTTACACCAGAATATTGCAGGTCTCATAAATAAAAAAGAAGTAATTCAGCTTGCACTACACGATTTATCTGACAAAGGGAAAAGTGTTGATGTGTTGTGTTTTTGTGAGACTTTTATTAAGGCTGGTGAAGAATCGAACTTACAGTTTAACGGATTTACCTTAGCCGACTGGTACTCGAGGAAAAAACAGCGCCGTGGTGGTGTAGGTATACTATGTAGAGAGAATATAGAATTCAAGAAAATATCGTTTCTCAAAGATTTATGTAAAGAATTTTCATTTGAGTCATGCGGCATTGAAATACCTATTTATAGATGCATAATTATATGTATATATAGAATACCAAATAGCAATCACAATGTATTCCTCAGTAATTTAGAGACAGTGCTGATAAAATTAAAAAACAAGACTAAATGGAAACTAGTGATTGCAGGAGATTTCAACATAGATCTATTGAAGCCATCTGAGCCTCTAACTGAATTTTGCAGAATAGTCCAGAATTATAATTTTAACATACACATCACTTTCCCAACTAGACTGGCCTCGTGCCTGGATCAAATTATTAGCAACGTTCGGGACTCTACTGCAGATGTACTTCCATTGGGACTGTCTGATCATGAAACGGCCCAGTTTCTGTCAATTCCTTTAGAAACTAAAGTATCACCACTTAGTGATTGGTACATAGTAAAACATGACTTTAGCCAGGACAATATTAATGTTTTTCTATCGAGTTTAAAAAGTCTCTCTTGGTCTGAGGTTTACTCCGAGACTGACACAAACTTGGCGTTTCATAAATTTCATGAAGTATTGACCTTATTCTTCAAACTGTGCTTTCCTAAGAAAAAAATTAAACATACGTGTAAATTCAACCAGTGTAACTGGATTTCCAAAGGTATAAGAATTGCAGCAAGAAATAAACGTAAACTGCGATTTAAATACTATATGACAAAAAAGAAAAGTAGCAAACTAAAGTACTTGCGCTATAATAAAATATTTAAGAATTGTGTTTTTACAGCTCAGAAAATTAAAAATATTTCATTCATTAATAGTGCAAAAAACGTTTGCATAGCCTCCTGGAAGATAATAAACTCAATTTCAGCATCCAAGATGCCAAAAGGACTAAACAAACTGAATAAACTAACATATAATGGTAGTACCTTTACTGAACCCTCTGACATTGCAAATGCTTTCAATGATTATTTTAATAATTCTTCGATATGAGCAAGGCATTTGACTATGTTTCTCATAAGCTTTTGCTAAGAAAGTGTGAATATTACGGATTGCGAGGTCAAGTCCGAGTTTGGTTAGAGAGTTACTTAAATAATAGAACTCAATATGTTGAAATAACTGCTCATAATGCTAAAAGAGAAGAAATAACATTTCAATCAAAATCTAATATAAACAGAGCTGGGGTGCCTCAGGGCAGTATCTTGGGGCCCCTGTTATTTTTACTTTATATTAATGATCTCCCAGCTATAACCAATCATCATTGCACTCTATTCGCCGACGATATTTCTGTAGTGATATCTAAAGACTTCAAAAATAATTATAATGATAACATTAACAATACTATAAAAAATATTGTTGATTGGCTCCAAACAAATGAACTCAGGGTGAATGTTGAGAAATGTAAATACATTCAATTCCATAATCGAGGGGCGAAGAAACAAAAATTAGATCTTTATTATGATGGTAATAATTTGTGCGAAGGTCATGAAACCACTTTTTTAGGTCTAGTTTTAGATTAAAGGTGCTCTTGGATATCTCACGTAGAAAAAGTTTGTAACAAAATAAACAGATTTGCATATGCTCTCTGGAGGCTTACAAAAATTTCTGATAGGGAAACAGCGCTTAAAGCCTACCATGGCTATGTTGCCTCAAATTTAAGGTATGGTCTACTATTGTGGGGCAATTCGGTAAAATTGAATAGAGCATTTATAGCCCAAAAGCAATGCGTGCGTGCCATCTGCGATGTTTCCGCATTGACTACCTGCAAGCCTTTATTCAAAGAACTCAAACTGTTGACCTTGCCAAGTCTCTACATCTTCGAGGCTTGCGTTTTTGTTAAAATGAATCCCTTGCTCTTTAATTGTAATAAAGACATTTGTAGATTCAATACTAGATTCCCTGATAAGCTAAAGCTTCCTCCTATTAAAACGGAGATATGTAGGCGAAACAGTTACGCAATGTCAGTAAAAATATATAACAAGTTACCAGAATCAATTAAACTTCTCTCAATAAAGCAGTTCAAGAAAAAGTTATCAACTTGGCTTTTAGACAAATGTTTTTACTCAGTTACTGATTTTCTGACATTGAAATATAATATAATAGGTATTTGAATACTTTAGACATAGATGAATTATAAGTTTAAAATATATGACATTTGATGATTATAATTGTTTCTAATGTAATAATTTAGTATAATATAATAATAATAGTAAATTGATTGACATTAATATTATTACAACTGTGATGTGTAATATTGCGTAATTAATGAGTAATTTTTAATTTCTAGATTTTAATGTCAATTTAATCTAGTGTTATCTTATAACATAAGTATGTGTAAATTTTGCATGCCTAAATTGGTGATGTGTTAAGCCACTTAAATTAAGAACCTCACACCTTGTAAGACCACATTTATGCAAATAAATAATTGAATTTGAATTTGATCATCTCCTCCTGTTCCTGTGCTTCCAATAGTTCCTGTAATTCTGTGTCACTGAGGTTTGGGTCCTGGGCTAGTGGGAGCAACCCAAACCCTGGGACCGCCTCGTGACAAGTTAACTACTTTCGGTCCTGAAATAACACGTATGGGCTACTTATAAATTAAATGACCACTTGGGCAAAGCCGCGGGCACAGCTAGTTGATTAATAACAGACATAAGACATGCCAGAGGCTCTGGAGCGCCCTGACAATCTCTGACACCAGAGGCCAGCACTACCTCATAAGGCAAGCAAGCAATAACTGCGATTTCGTACTAGTAATATGGTAAAGGTATATTTATTGGAATAGGTAACTTAAATAACATTTACTATTTCCTTAACAAATTTCATGAATATCGGTTCAGCAGTAGTGACAAGGTACCTAACAAACAGACAGACAGAGTTACTTTCACGTATATAATATTACTGTGACTAGTGTAGTTATTATAAGTGTGTTGTTACTAATTAATTTATACTTATCTGCTGAAAGCCGCCAGCAAGTCTGTTAGAGATCGCTCTGAGCGGTAATACCACGGCTTTGTGACACTAATTGTTAGATATTGTTTTGTTCAGTTCGAAGCTTTTTTTATCTGTGGTGTTTTATCTGTCTATCTTTGTTATAACAAGATGTTTCTTAAATAAAAAGTGTTTGTTTGTAGTACTAAATTAAGCTGATTGAATAAAGCTTAGTGTGCTACACAGTCCACAAAAAAAGAAAAAAATAAAAAGTTTTTAAAATTTGTTTCACTTGTCGCCATACTATATCCTGATGACTAATGCCAGTGGAGCATTCTAAATGACGTTTGACATAACCAAGTGTCAAAATAATGGTGTTTTTGACATGTTAGTCACTAAACGATGCGCAGATGTTGTGGAATTCTTCACACGTCAGCCTGCTATTTGTTGAGTAATTAGTGAAATTAGTTGTGTTGTAGTGTTCAGGGTGAGAAAAAAACATGTTTTGTATTTACATTTTATTTTAATTATATTTTTATTTGTTTTTTTTTCTCAATTGCCTCTATTCCGATATTTCCGATACTGGGCTGTTCTATCATAGACATTGCAAGCAAATTGTGGCCGAAGGACTGGTGAAAATCTATTATACAGAAAAGTGTGTCTTGAATAAAATTCAAATTAAAAATTCACATTTCTTTGAGAAATTAAATTTATACTAATTTCACATTTGAATGAATGATTTTGTGAGTCGATATGCTTCTGTGGAACACGAGTTCTGGATTCGGTTCCCGTCAAAGTCAGCATTTCCCAACGAATTTATCACGCCTCCATCTACATCTCTTAGAAACTTCAAACATAACATGTATTTTTAGGAATAATCAAAAGTACTTTACAACTTCTACAACAAATTCTAAAAACTTGTATTCCCATCAAACTAGTCTATATAAACAAGCACTAATTAAAATTTATATAACCCCCTACCCCCTTCTCTGGAGGGGGCTCCATTATGAATCATCTCAAACACATCAGCTTTCAAACATTAAAAACCGCATCGAAATAGGTTCATTCGTTTGGCACCTACGATCCCGACCCCCTCCACTATAGAAGAACTATCTCGATCACATCAACTTTCAAACAGTAAAAACCGCATCAAACTTCCAAATAAGGAACGCTGGAAGATCGAGGCACCCATTTAGTACTTTAATTTAGAATAGAATGTAAACCTTTAAAAATCTTAGTTAATTAACTTCGACCCACGAATTTTAACGGCTTTGGATGCTTGGTCGAAGTTGTTACTTATTTAAAAAATCAGTGCAATACCATTTTTTTTATTTAATCGCATATTAATTCACCATCCCTCCTTTATTTATTCAGTTCATAATTAAAACATCAAAATGTCACTGTCAGTCAAAATACATCATCTCAGCGTCAGGGTTGCCACAAAGCCGTCTCGCCATGTGTGGTCAATTACGGACAGTCAGCTAAGAAACTGCGGTTACGCGGATCAATTTAGGGGCGCAAATGAGCGATCTCCGCTCTAAGAATTGTGGCATTTCAGTGGATGAGAGATAGGGTTGGCAGTTTTATTACTAACTCATTTATATTTATTAGCAATAAGATTCATTTGAGTTTGTCAATGAGTTGGATGTTTTTGTTCCTATAATAAAGTATAAGAAAGTCGTTTAGCGTTTGAGAGACATTTTCGTTTGTGTTGGTGTTTTAGTTTTACGTACAGGTACAGTTGGGATAAAAGTATATCCTTTATATGAAATAACAACGGCGTGGTTCAAATATTTGTGTTTCAAAATTGAAACACAAATATAAATACGAGCCACGTGCTTATTAACGAAAGTGGCCACGGAAACTTTTTAAAATTCCCAATCTAATTTCGCAAAAAAATTCAAGCCACTTAACAAAATGCAAGCGTTAATAAACTTGTTAAGCCCGTGACAGCCCTGCACGGCGGCACGCGATGGCGCGTGACCAGCGAGCGTGCGACGTGACAACCATTGCTGGCATGTGTGATCTCGCCCTTATAATATGTACTTATACCAGTTGTGATGCCACCTTGGTTGGGTTTGAAATGTTTTCGTCTAAGCTTATGTCGAGCTTTTAATAACATTGAGTATCACTGTCCTAGCGAAAACAAGTTTTTCATTTACAGGGATTATTCTGAGTCGGCTGGCAGCGATTGGATGAGAACCGAAGATTGGGCTCAGTGGCGTTGACAAGGAGACACCTGCGTCCTGCAGTGGACGAATACTGTCTGATGACATTGGTGATGATGAGACTTTCCCGCCGGAACTGGGATTTTTAGCTGTTATAAGTCTTAAAACCAGGGTCTTCAACCCATGTGAGCTGCCCTCTCTTATGGTGCCGGGACGTGGTCTCTCACAAACGAGAACATGCAAAAAAATAAAGGTAACACAACGGGCCACGGAGCGTGCCATGCTCGGCATTTCATTGAGAGACCGAGTTCGAAATGTGGAGATCCGATGCTGGACACGAGTGTTTGATGTCGGGAAACGCATCACAGAATTCAAGTGGAGGTGGGCAGGACACTTGGCTAGGCAAAGAGAGAAAAGGTAGACAGAAACGGTAGCGGAGTGGTGTCCTAGAGGACATACTAGACCAGTTGGCAGACCAGCAGGGCAATGGATGACATCGTCCTTATTGCAGGTAAAACGTGGTGCAGGTTGGCTCAGGACCAGTATGAGTGGCGCAATAAAGAAGAGGCCTATGTCCAGCAGTGGATTGATACCACGCCACGGGTTGATCATGATGATGATGATAATAGTAGTGTATTGGTATACGAACTAATTTAATTTAGTTTTTCTCTTCATTAACGACCGACGCATACGTATATCACAGCTCGCGTTATTTTATGACATTATGACAGTAACAATTAGTTCATCATTTAATATTCGTTATAGCAACAGGAGAAGCGCATACAACACCCCAGATTAGATCTTAGTGAAGGCACAGAATAAATAATAGTAGTGAAGGTTAGAAGCAATACCTACACGATCGTTCAACGCAAGTTCTTCCAGTTCCGGAATTGACCACAAATTATTGACGAATTTCGTCCACTTTTTCACCTTATTAGCAGATACTTATTGCCTCATCAACTTTAAATCTGTCATCGCGCGTTATGACAGTAATAATTCTCGTCTTTCTATTAAAACGAAAGACGAGTCGTTTAACAAAAATATGTTCCTAAACAATTTCAACACAAGTTCTAGAACTCGCCTAGATTAATTTCTTCCACTCTTTCACCTCATTAGCGGATGCATACTGCCTCATCAGCTGTAAATGTCTCATCTCGCGTTATGACAGAAATAATTCTCGTCTCACGACACGACACGCCTCTGCGGGGAATGGTCTAATTAAACACAAATAGCTCATGATCGTAATTATGTGGACGAATTAAGATTTGGTGTTGAATTGTGTGATAATTTGACACACAGCGTTGTGGAAATAGTTTGAATGGTTTTATCGTGTGAGAAAGTACATAATATTGAGACTGTGATTGATTGCCTATTTACCTACATTTTTTACCTAACTAGTTTTATGTTTTTTTGATCGTGAACGCCAAATGCTAGAAAATTAACCCGGCGAGAATGTGGCGGGGAGTGTCAAGCCCCACACCTCATTCTACTAATATGTGTATTTTTTCAAAGATTTCGTTGCTTCGAGTAGCTGGACTCAGCTGGAGTCAAAAATGGCATCGTCACGCCGACGAATTTTAATGTATTGTCAAAAGTGAATCTTCTCAAAACTAGAGTCTCTTTCACGCCAAAAAGGCTAAGCCCATTTTGTTAAAATCTTGCCCAGAAATAGTACAGTACAGATACGACTATAGGCTACTTTTATATGAGAAAAAATCCACGGTTCAAAAACGGAGGGTTGCAGCTAGTAGAACCTTATTCAAGAATTCAATCTCAAACTTTTTATCGTAAAGCAGTTATTACTAAAAGCAAATGGAATTAAACTTCAAACATCTTCGGTTTGGTGGATTACGATGCATATAAAACTACAGTGTTGAACATTCAGTGTTGCCAAGTTAGTTTTAGTGCGCACTAAAAACTAACCGCGCTTCCTTTAAACGGCTCCGTTCAAAAACGGATTAAAACTTTGTGCTTATTGAAACTGGCTTTGAACCAAATGGAATGAAACATACGTATTTCTGTATGCACGTTTGAATTAATTTGTTTTTTTTTTTGTTTTCAAAGAGCGCGCTAAAACATAAAGCAACTTATTGTATTTGCAAACAAGTGCAAACCGTCGGCTCAATGATCTAGAACGTACTAACTTCATTTTCGGCTATAATAACATCTTGGTATCAATAGAATGAGCAAAAAATATATTCATAAACCCAGATTATAGAATTCGCGCCGCAATCATTCATGTTATCTCCACATCTCTACTAGGCAAGCGTGCTACACCTTCGACCACATCCTCGCTTTCCATCAGGTGAGATCGTGGTCAAACGATTGCATAGTCCGTAATAAAAAAAACATCCTTACTTTATATGCAAATTAGTTATCTCCCATTGGTTTTCCCGGTAGTTTAACGAGTAGTTCGTGTTTTATGTGAAAAATATTAGGTATTGTACTGTATACATAATTTTCAGAAATATCCTAGAATTAAACGGGTGAAAAATACTAGATTAATAAGATTTGCAAGTACATATTGTGAGTGTTAGACGAATATATTAAGTAATTCTTAGTTTGCTTTAAGAAAATAATTGATTTCATTATGGAAAAAAATAAAACAACTCTCCAATTTTTTTGCTATAAAAATTACAATTATTATTAAAATGCATTTATTTATTTATATAAATATGTATTATTAACATAGTACCAATGGGATCTTGGATTTCTTGCTCTTAAGAGTATTTTATTTTTAAATCTGTTTTTCTACGTTTCCCACAAGTTGTATAAAATTGAGTTAGCATTTAGGGTATATAGCCGACGAAATTTAATTACTTATGTGAAAGTATCGCTATTCGTACAAATGCTCAATTCGTGTTTATTTTGTAGTTTGTACAGAATTTTGTTTGACATATTATCAATTCGTACAAAAGTTTTGTGTAATTTTTTTGGTTATCAAATTCACTCAACTAATTGATTTGTTCAAAATCAGCATTTCGTACAATCGATTACGATAAAGAAATTGTGGCTAAATTTCACGAATTGAGCATTTGTAAGAACGTATCGCCATCCGTATAAATTCTCAATTCGTACTATTCGTGTTCAATAATAAAATAAGAAAAAGTAAACAAATGATAGTCGGGATAACAAATGAACATCTAGAAACAAATGAATGGCTAACATAACTATACTTAAGCCTTCTCAAAAAGGTTTGTCTGTACTACTTAGATAAATAGTGTTCTGTATTCCCAGAACACTAAAATAGTACTTTTTTGGCCTTGTTGTAAGGACTTGTATAGGCATTGCGATTTCGTTTAACAATTCACGCACGAACTGCACGATACGGCAAAATTAAAAGCCTAACCTTCCTTTCAAAATATTTGTATTCTCTTTGGGAAGACAGTAACAAGTTAATTCTCGCTGTGTTGCCATTATAACCTAATTAGTACCCCACCACATAACCTAACCTAAAATTCGCGATCGAATTAAAAAAGCTCGCGCGGAAAAAGTTCCGCTTTAATCAAATTGGCGCGAAAACTCGACGCAAAGAGGAGTGTCAAGTAATTCAATTTCAGCGCAATAAAATAATGAAATTACACGTCAAACACATTTTGAGCGAAATGGTTCCCCCGCGTTTAACGCAATTATGAGCGGTTTGCATAATCGCGGGATATGTTGGGCCGTGGAGTTGGCGATGAGCGATTTTGATAACAAAAGCGAGTCATGGGATGGGATACCAATGATCCGTTAGTATGCCATTTAAACTGAAAAGATAAATATACAAGCACAAAAAGCGTATTATTTTATAGCTAAGAAGCATATTAGCGATCACATCAGCTTTCTAACATACCGCATCAAAATCGGTCCATTCGCTTGGGAGCTACGATTGCGGATCGTAGGGGAAGGCCCTCTACGATCCACAATCGTAAATATAAAAAACGAATGAATAAAAATAGGTGTCCATTCGTTTGGAAGCTAAAATGCCACAGACAGACGTGTGTCTGTCTGTGGCTGACAGTGAGTGATACATATACACCCTAAACTTATAACATATCTGTTGTAGTTCGGGGTTTAAAAATATATAGACGATGGTAACGGAGCGGTAATATGTGCGGTTTACAATACTATTAACCGAGTCTTTAGAGAGTAGAGCAAGTTTAGCCGTTGTAAAAATATAGTTTGCTGACCAAATCACTCAAATGGCTGCTTTTCCTTCTTACCGAATATTAAAATGGCAGACCGGACCAATAATAATCACTTCCCGTTAGAAAGCTTCAAGTTACTTTTATCTCACAAAGGGACCCCATTCAACACTCTTCGGTAAAAGGTCGCTTAAAGCGCTCAGTAAGATTCCAACAGGTTTTCGCTAAACTAGTGGCCCCTCGGTTTCTACAGACCGCGCCGTGACAGCGACTCTTCTCAGCGAATGCTTAATTCCTAATTACAAATTAGAAGTCTAATTTTACTAATTTCCTTGATGCTCTTAAGATGAGTTCATTTCATGATTTGATGAGGTGAAGTGTTGTTTAATGACTTTATCATACATATGTACTGAAATCTATTTGATGTACAATATGAAAACAGCACCGTACACCGCGCCAGCAAAAAAATAACACTTCAATAAGTTTACACTCATTGGGCGTTTCTCGACTGGCCGCGTCAGCATGGCTCCGGTACGGCGGGTGCGGTGGAAAATCGCTGTCATATATTTTCATGCACAATGAGGAAACTCCCCACCAACCGATTTGACATTGGAAGTACTAAGTATTCTAGTACAACTCTCCAGAAACTTTCCAACTTCAGCAGGCGTTTACAGATAATTTATTATTGACTACATAGCCAACACTGCCTAGGCTACGCCTTGCTGTACTCGCTACCGCAGTGGCTTGTTAGTAGCTTAACACACGTAGCATCTCCCAAGACGCGAGTACTTGTCGACATAAGTGACCTACCTACCTACCCTCTCTACCTGCATCGCAGGACACTTCTTGACAGTAGACAATGTCACAAGTTTTTCGAATGACACCTTGTCAAAATCGGACCAATAGGGGCGACGCTATGGTGGAACATCCACATATATTTAGTCGGGTCATAAGTTCTGTCATATCCTTATTTAAATAAATTTCAGATCCTGGGCTTTGCTTAGGCGGTACGCGGGGAAAAAATACCGCGTTTTTTATAGGACGATAAAAAATTTACGTTGAAGAAAGTTACAGCAAACAAAATGATATAGTCTATGCCCATAACAGTGAAGAAGCGAGCAGAAGTATCCCGAGGATCCAGCGTTGGCATTATCCTTCATAATTCATGGTTTGGCTTGGAATCTCATATTCAGGCCTACAGGTCGCGCCATGTAAAAAGAACGCTGGCGGTTTGGCTGCGCATTAGGCGATTTATCTGTCTATTTGGTGGCTAATTCTATCTATTTGGTGGTCCATTTTGTAGCGAAAGACTATTTAATAATAATTTAAAACAATAGGCCTAGTACTTTTGTGCGCGAGTGTACCCATGCGCAAACACATCCCCTCCACTTTCTTCCAGCGTTCTTTTTACATGACGCGACCTATAACTGAGGTGTTTTTCTGTGAAAAAGGTGTGAAAACTAGTGAAGTTGTGTATCAAAATACCGTCCTTACAAACGTTGTGGAACCTCTTTCTTAATGTTCGAAACCGACACTGGGTATTCCAACGAGATTCAGCACAAGCTCATCGGGCAGCAAGCACGCAAAACTGGCTGAAAGCCCATGGAATCGGCTTCATCAGACACGACGAATGGCATTTTTCCAGTCCAGACTTAAACCCGTTGGATTTAAAGCCTGCGCTAAACCTACAAGGATTTGGAGTCTCTCAAATCATCCCTGATTAAAGCAGTGGCTGATATGTAGACATGAACGTAGTACCACGTAGTCCGTGCTACGATCGACGACTGGCCTCAGAGGTTAAGGGCCTGTATTAAAAATCAGGGAGGGCCTTTCGAATAACTTTAACATAATTTTAATATACGTTTTGCTCCGTTTATTTTGAATGAATGAAGTGTTTGTGACAGAACTTATGACCCGACTATGTACACATCCAAACATACATTGAGTACATACAATACATATACATACATGCATTGATACATTGACTGTTAACTTCATTACCCTTCCCTTGCTTCGCCGTACTCGGGTAAAATGAATATTCCCAAGGCATTTACCACTAACAGTTAAATGAATCAGATCTACGGTTATGATAAGATACCTACATTTCGATTTACTACACCAGAGGTAACAGACAGAGCAGTGAAAGCCAGACCGAACCGGCCGATTTTATAAGGGTTTCCGGTTGGACTAAGGAACCCTAAGCATGCCAAGTTCCTTTGAACGATGAATCCAAACTGTCAATGTTTATACTGCGCTTGCTTGTACCACAACACATCTTGTACTCCCGTGGCGCTGTCCTCCAATTATTCGGCACTAGAGCTGTCCCGTGTCTCCGCTCGCCCTCTAGAGGTACAGTTTGATTTAGTTAGTGCTAGGTTGTTAGGACTGCTTTATTTAAGGGCTGTTGATTTAACTATGTACCCTCTTATCAGCATGCATGAACGGGGAATGCCTAGATCTTAAATTGTTTATGCGCGTTCTTGTAGAACAAGCTAGTTAACTGATAATGAAACCAGTATAATGAAAAGTTTTTTTTTACTTTTAGTATGTATATACTTTATTTTTAACCTCCGAACAAAGAGACGGGTGTTATAAGTTCACTGTGTCTGTCTGTGGCATCGTAGCTCCCAAACGAATAGACCGATTTTGATGCGGTTTTTACGGTTTGAAAGCTGATGTGATCGAGATAGTTCTTAGCTATAATAAGGTGGTGGGGGGCTGGTGGTTATATTTTTTTTTAATATGTGCTTGTTTAACAAAGCCCTAACGCATGTTTTGTACTTAATTGCTTTACAGACAAAATAGAAAAATTGATAGAAAAATGAGAAGGTGTAGGAAAATGGGTAAAACTCCGAATATGTGTTAGTCTTTAAAACTATTTGATTTTTAGCAAGGACGCCTGCTAAGCTACAACCTATTAAACAAAATTTCTAAAAGAAAAAGTTACTGATGGGACTCGAACCCGCATTATCTGTGCCACTGCGTGGCAACTGCTTTGCTAATTAAGCCACCGTAACCATAAAAGTATCTTCCATTTTTTTATCTTATAACAAAAGGTAGAATTTCGAATGCGATGTCAAATGTAGTGGTTACGCTTTTCTACACTAATATTGTAATAATGAGGAAAGATTTGATTGTTTGTTTGTTTGTAATGGATAAACTAAAAAATACTGAACCGATTTTAAAAATTCTTTTGCCTATAGATAGCTAACATTATCAGTGAGTAACATAGCCAGTAATTTATTTTTCAAAAAATTAGACATCCCTTCGAAAATTGTAATAAACATTATTATCCAAGGTACCAAAAAATAAAGAACGGAAATTACGTTGCCATGGAAACGAAATAATAACAAGTCTGCCAAGTAAGTGAGTATGCAGTTGTCTATGGTCAAGAAATACTGCTGCCAATGATTTTGAATTAAGCTTACTGTTGTTTTTATCTGTTTGTTTTTAAACCCCCGAACAAAGAGAAGGGTGTTTTAAGTTTAGGGTGTGTATCACTATTACACTATGTGTGTGTGTCTGTATGTGGCATCGTAGCTCCCAAACGAATTTGATGCATTTTTACCATCATACTTCACTCTCAAACAGCTGAACGGATTTTGATAAAATTTGGAATGGAGATAGCTTATACCATGGAATAACACATATGATACTTTTCATCATCATCATCATCCCACACGAGGGTGAAGCCGCGGGGCACAGCTAGTTTTTAATATAAATAAATCATGATTTAAAGCAGCCTACCCTGGCACAAACATATTTTTAGCTAAAATGTAACACGGTGCGGCCCGCCCGTAACAACTTCATAACATATTTATTACACCATTTAAATATGTAACATCCAATATGGATTTAATAATACATGCGAGTTCCCATGTGAAACCACCCTTAGAGGTAAATATCACGATACAGGTTGCTTAGAAATAAACAAAAAGGTACTTCAGGGGCCCGACCACATAACTTAGCTTCAATCGGATTGTCAGTATCGATATCACTAATGCCTTGCGATAGAGTCGAAATTGCTATGAAAAAAAGTGATAATCCGATTGTAACCAAGTTCTGTAATCGGGCTGCTGGACATCCCATGAAAGTGCCAGTAAGTTAAAAGGAAGTTTCATTGCCTTAGCTATATTGGGGGAAGGAGGGAAGGGGGGTGGGGGGGGGGGGGGGTGAGACTCGTAGCTCCCAAACGAATGGACCGATTTTGATACGGTTTTTTCTGTTTGAAAGCTGATGTGATCGAGATGATTGTTACCTATATGGGAGGGGGAGGGGGGGAGTTGAAAAATGGTAATGAGAAAACGAATGCACCGATTTATCTGCGGTTTTTAACGTTCGAGATGCTTCTTAGCTATAATGGGGGTTCGGGGTAATATAAATTTTTAATTTGAGCTTATCGATTGATCGGCGTCTATTCATCGGATTGAGATACCAAGTACACCAATTTTTAAGTCAAAACCTAGTTCTTAAACGTCGCGCAAACAATAAAACGATTCAATAAATGTTCAGTAGCTTATTTTAAGTAGGTACTTCTTTGTACTTTTTTTCCACTTTATTATAAGTATTTAAATACAATGGATGCCCGGACATCTAATTAAAAACCTAATATACTTTCGATAAATTACCTTCTCCCTGGCCTGTGCTCTGTGCCTTGCCTGCTGGTCTATCGGCCAGCCGCGGTTCCAACTATTATATATTCTGTGGCGGCACGCAATCCGTCGCGTGACCGTCGGCACAGTACATATATTAGTCTTTACATAATATATGTACTGTGCCGTCGGGCAACCCCAGATAATAATAATAATATCATGACGGGAAATAAAATTACTGCATAATACCTACTTGCAAAGTATGCTGACCAACCTAGATGATGCTTCTCGACGGATCGGTCTCGGAATGAACATAGATAAGACCAAGATCATGTTAAACGATCTTATTAACCCGGAACCGATTGTAGTTTATGGTGTGCCTCTTGAAGTTGTCCGACAATATGTTTACCTTGGGCAAATATTGCAATTGGGTAAGAACAACTTTGAGAAGGAAGCCAACAGAAGAATTCAGCTGGGTTGAGCAGCATTCGGCAAGCTTCGTCAGGTCTTCTCGTCGACCATAACACAGTGCCTGAAGACAAAAGTCTTCAATCAGTGCGTCCTACCAGTCATGACCTACGTTGACGAAACGTGGACACTCACGGTCAAACTAGTCCACAAATGTAAGGTCGCTCAGCGAGCTATGGAGAGAGCTATTCTTGGAGTTTCTCTGAAGGACAAGATTCGTAATGAAGATATCCGCCGGAGAACCAAGGTAACAGACATAGATCAAAGGATAAGCAAGCTGAAGAGGCAGTGGGCTGGTCACATTTCCCGAAGAACCGATAACCGTTGGGGTAGACGAATTCTCAAGTGGAGACCACGTTTAGGCAAACGTAGTGTAGGACGCCCTGTGGCCAGGCCAGGAGTGACGACCTGTGAAAAGCGGCTGGCAGAAAATAGATGAGGAGAGCTGAAGACTGAGCTCAGTGGCGTGCATTAGGAGAGGCCTACGTCCAGCAGTGGACAGATACAGGCTTATGATGATGATGATGATAATGATAGTTTTTGCTACATCATTTTTATTTCATTTTATTATATTATATTTATTACTTCAAAATTAATATAAATTTTGGAACCCTATCTCGCAGGAATCCTTAATTTTTTCGGGATTATAAATATCCTCCATTTTACCCATCATATAAACTATGACAGTGCCAAGTTGTATCAAAATCCGTCCAGTAGTTTCAGCGTGATACGTGTTCTTTTAAATAACTTTCAACCCCTATCCTGCGGGAACCCTTTAATTTTACGGGATGAAAGGTATCCATGTATTAACTCGTAGTATGAACTCAAATCATGCCAAGTTTAATTTGAATTCATTCAGTAGTTTCAGCTTGATACTAAGCTTGCGCGGCCATGATACACAGACAGGAAGACAAAAAATGAAAAAATAAACAGTTTTGGCTTCAGTACCGAATATAGTACAATGTACTAACCGAATAATGTACAGAACTGGACCTGTTAAAGTTTTATTATAAGTAGGTATAAATTAGATCTGTCTTTACGGAAAGTAACACTATTAGAGCTGTCAAAGCAACGCTGCAGTTCCATGCGTGATTGACCTGTCAATTATACATATAGAAAAAAAAAAAGAAGAAAATACATTTATTTGACACACAATAAAAAAAATGACAATAATAATAACAAAAAAATAGTCAAAAATTAAGTGCGGTGCCAAAAAGGCCGCGCCTCAGCATAATACTGAGTATATATCTAACAAATAACGTTTTACATGTCACTTGATCTGACCTTATAATAACAAATTATGTGTGGTAAGATATGAAACTATTTAATCCAACGTACTTTACACAGCAACACAGAAATCAACAAAGCACCTTAACCAAAAACAAGCAACTAACATGCGTATAAAAAATATAGGAAATAAATATAAGTATATATAAGTAATTATCACAATAATTCACGCACAGTATAAATAATGTTGAAGTATATAAGATTGAATATATTTGCAATTATAATTGAAAATGCACATCCACACATAATAAAAGTGAAAAAGTCTGTTTGTTTGGGGAGTTTTAACGCGATAGCGGCTGGACGGATTTTGATGAAATTTGGAATGGAGATAGCTTATACTCTGGAATAAAACATGGGATACTTTTTATCCCGGAAAATGGTAAGTTTGAACGGGAAATCTGGAAAATGTTGATTACTCGATGTAAGGAACAGTTGCCATGGAAACGTAATAACAAGTCTGTCAAAAAAACATAGAGCTTTGGCGCTATACCTACTTTTGCAATGATTTTTAATAGCCTAGAGGAACATAGGATGCTTTTTTTCGCGATAAACTGTAGTCCGCGCGGACGCAGTGTCGATCGAAAGCTAGTAATTAATAGAAGTTAAAAGATCACATCACATCCTTGTATTTTGCTTTGAGGGTAGGCATAACAAGAAAGAAAAGACTACGTGCGGCACGGCCAAATGGCCTAATTCTAAATCACACACGAACAAGTCTTGTGTACCTGTACGACTGTGCTTGCCTTAAAATTATTCAAACTTGTGATAGATATTTTTTGTTAACACAGTTACGTATATCATTCAAACCTCTTGATAAATAAGAACTCTCATTCGTATATAACATACTTGATCCGTTTTGAAAGCGAGAACTATGAAGTCCATGTGTACATCGTTCACTTCTTGTCCCTTTCAAAATGGAATCAAAACTTCTATCATCTACAGAACACAGACGGCACTTAAACATTTTAATACCAAAATTATTTCACTCTTAAGCACCATACATAGAGCACAAACGTGACTTAAAAGCCCCATAGACTTTTACGACCTCACATTTTAAACAACACCCTGTATAAGCACAGAGACTGTATTAAATTTAACGTTAGAAAAATAATTTGCATGTCAAAAGAGAATATGAAATTCCTCAGCGTATGGCGACGCCATTTTTCGTGCGTATTTTTGTAAGTCACACTTTTACGGATCTTTTTTGTGGTTTGTTATTTAAATATGCTTAAGTTTTTTAACCCGGAGTGTTCGCAGGCAAAATCAAAAATAAATCAAATTAAAAATGATTAAAAAAAAAAGTTTTATGCAATAGCCATGTCATGGTGAATCAATTAAATGCGAATTCAACATTTCGTGTATGTGCCGCTAACCGCTGAGGAGTTCCCTAGTCAGGACCCAACCCTGAGAGCAGCAACCATGTCATGGTAAAACTTAAAACCAGCTTCATAATGAACTGCATACACAAAATTTCGTGTCTGTGCTGTTGACCGTTGAAAAGTACCTTTATCTGGAGCTAATCATGGACAGATTCAGGTCATGCTTACCATAAAAATACATTGTCATCGAAACTGAACCAACATGCAAAAATTCAACTCCGTAGAATAAGAGGAAGTGGTTCAGCATACAAGATTTGACCTAACCAAACATACATACATAAATAAATACAAACATTGCAAGTAAAATAAAAGATTTTGAAATATCAAAAAATGGATTGCGCCAGTTTTTTGTTGTAGGTATAATTGACGTACGTTCTACAGTGAGCACTGCTGTTGCAGTAACGCAGTTCACGATTCCACAAGTACCACAACCATATATCTAATTAAAAGTGAGTAGATTAGATTATTTGGCCTTATCGACTCTCATTCGCGTGTTTCATTTTGCGTGTGTATATCTTTGTTGTTGATGCACTACATCAAGCACAACGGAGGGAATGCAGCTGTGTGGGTGTGTTAGTCTGTAGCCATATCTAGTCCAGTCTTTGTTAACGTGATATTAAAGCGAGCCGTGGGGGGCAAATTAGAAAAAATAAAATAAAATGTAGCATATCAAATGATATGCCACATTTAGGACTATTTTGAGGATCTCAAGTTTTTTTTATTATTTTAAAAATAAATATGTAGTTATAAAGTTTTTAAAGAAAATAGATGAAAGTTGATCGCACATAATAGTAGGATAAGGGTAGGGAGATGATGAGATGAAAGTTGACCGTTCCCCTCCCGGTAGTTTCGGAGATAAGGAAGGGTCCTTAGCTCCAACACTACTAAGCCTAAATATTTGTTTGCTTATAAATTACAATAAAACTTATAAGAATGATTTTGCGAGTTCGATTCGCACTTGGCCGGGTTTTTCTCTAAGGCCTCTTAATCCGATACTGGGCTGCTCTATCGTTAAAATTGCAACCAAATCAGGTGCATTTACCCCTACGATGTAGGGTATGGAAAAACATTGAAAATGTATGGTTGATGGACTGATGGAAATCTATTATACAGAAAACGATGGCTTGTGGCCTCATTGAAACTGTCACAACTTTATGCAACGGCTTCATCTGCTTCTGAGGAACGGTTGTTTTGTTTTAGCAGTAGCGCCTGTAGCGAAAACATTAATCTTTACTTATAATAAGGCAAAAAGTACGAAAAAGTGTGCACAAAGAATTTAAAAAAAATATGTCTAGGGTACTTAAAATAAGCTACTGTAACAAGAATATAACCTATTTTTAAATCATGTATTTCTGTTTGTTCCCGCATCACGTAAAACTACAGGACCGATTATGATGGGGTTTTCACTGTTGGATAGCTAAGGGTTTGACTTAAAAATCTCAATCCGATGCGCAGAAGCCGTCTATGCCTCTGCGCGGCACATGCGTTGCCCATTACGACATCGCATTCTAAATTCTTCCTTCAGTGGCTAGTGCCGGCAACAACAGATAACGAAAAAACGGCTTTTCAGAACAATACAAATATTAACTCATTCGTGCAGTTAAATGAATAGATGGCGTTGCTGTCCCCATAAGACTAATTAAATAAACACAAAGAATTTCAAGTGCGATGTAGTGGTTACGGTGGCTTAGTTAGAAAAGCATGAGCCGCGCAGAGGCACGGATAGTGCGCGTAATTAGATAAAAAATACGTTTTCATATTCTTATACATAAAGTTTTTTTTATTTCCCTTGTAGACTTTAATTTAAAAAAACAAGTGACTTTCATCAGCAAACCTGATCCATCGTATAACGGATACTGGAGACGGACAAAATTATTATGGACAAAGATAAAGATAATTTTTATGTGTTATAGCGTTAGACCATAATAATTTATTATATTATTATAATGGTGGCTCCATACTAGCGAACAAACCCTCTATTCTCATTTTGTAACCTGTTCTCTACCACAGACGACCCTTAGGAACTCAAAAACATGGCAGAAGTCGAAGCGATAAGGTGCAGTCGCGCTGTATCTGATCGCGGAGGGTATTAGAGCCCAACATTAAATTATCCATAACTAGCTGCACCCGCGGGTTCTCCCGCTTAGATTATGATGATGGATGATGGTGATGATGAAAAGTAGCATATGTGTTAATCCAGGATATAAGCTATCCTGGTACCAAATTTTATCCAAATCCGTTCAAGCGTGAATGAGTAACAAACAAACACACACACACTACATAAGAGAGATGACACCGATCGGTTTTTACGCGTTTTATGACTTTTTGTATGAACTGTAATTTTTCCGTTAATAGAGTATTCATTTTTAAAACTCTAACCTCAATAGGCCTGTTTACGTCAGTGGTTTTTATAATATGAGTGTGATTTTGTTCATCTCCGGTATCCGTTAGAAACTCTGATATAAGTAATCTAACTATATTGCTTCAAACAGAACCGTCAAATAAGTGTAATTCTTGGAAAATTTATATTTAAAATCGGTCCATTTCTTTACCATGGCATGCTAGGCGAACCCACACGCCAGTTATTTTAACTATAAGTGGAAGAGTGCTTTAAAACAAACAAAAGATAACTCCTGGACAAAGATAGCTCCTCCGCTACATTATTATGACTAACACTTCAAGTTTTGTTTACACGACACGAGTATTCGGTCAAGTTGGAAGTGTTAGCAGTTGCTCACGCCCGGGCAGTAGCTTGAACAAACTTTTCCGTTCCTACTAGTTATTTGACACTATGACTGGAGTTAAAAAGAAGTAAAAAATAAATCTGGTTCTGCTGCTCATAAAACTGTGAATTAAAATCACCAAAAATCCTTCACACTCGTTTACTAACACCATAATCCCTCACTTATTCACTAAAAAACTTCGAGTCCTACGAAAAAAATAGCCACAAATAAACATTAGCTGTCAAAGCAGTCTTTACTTTATATTTAGAAGCTTAGGGGCGTCAGTAGAAATTTTAATGGACTACATTCAAACGAGCAAGACGGATGTGGCTTAAAAAGATAGATTAAAAAAAACGTTTCAAAAGTTAAAGTATGCGGTGGAAGATTAACAATGTTTACCGAATCTCGATCATTACATTCTTTCGTGTATTTTGTAGTCGTTTTAGAAAAGCAACGAGGCTGAACCTATTAAAACTGGCTTCTTCTAGAAATTCACCGCTTTGCATTGTACGTTGTTTATGTTTATTTGATAAAGTCGAATAAAATAGCTTTCGTTAAAAGAGTAGTCTCATGCACCTACAGATAGTAAATTAAATGACTTTGTATACAACGAAGCAAGTAAGGGTTCAGAGAAACTTGATGGTCATGCTCACTGAAATGATTTGCGCTACTCCGTGTACTGGGTCACTCCCTTCCCTCTAAAATGGTCAAAGGGGTCATGCCTGGTACTGGAACACCACAAATCATACTCGTGAACTGGTGCTATTGTTATTATTTTTATCCCAGTTTTGATTTATATGATATTATTTAAATAAAAAAAGATACAAAAATGGAAAAAACCCCGTAGTTTCTTGGTGCTCTTCTTTCTAACGGGCGTGTTTCCTAAGCAACGGTAGAGTCGGAAGGATTTCCTTTTCAAACAAAAAAGCTTAAATATCGTGCTTCATATGCATTAACAACTAACTGAAAAGTTCTAACTTAAATGTTTATTTTGACTTGCAAAAGTGATAGCAAATTTTACCTATTTGCAATAAATTCTTTTATTTTGACTTCAACATGATAGAGAGACACGCTGACTGTAGTTATTTGTTATTTTATGGTTGTGCAGTCCACGCCCGAGGAGATGGTACTATTCTTCCCACTTTTAATAAGATCTATGATTTTAATAAGATCTATGATTTTAATGTACGTTAACATTTTTGCAAGCCATTACTAAATTCTGAACTTTTTACCAAATATCCGAATGCAAAAAAATCCATTAAGTAAACAAAACGTTTAACAAACAAAGAGATAATGAATATTTCTTACGAAACAAGTCAAATCATACCCTTGTGCCCATTTACACTCCGATTCGCAAAGGGCCAACAAAAAAGAAATGTCCTCCCTCAATTTATCTCAAAAACAATACTCCGCCTAAATTAAGTCGTTAAGGACGTTGTTATGCAAAAGGGAAAAGGCGGGATCTGGCTAATTGTCCGGCTGACCGGACGCGACGGTCTGGAAAATACCGGAAAAATGTAAGGAAATACCGGACAGCTAGTCGGAAGCCGGATGAATGTTTGACGCTCGAATTATTCCGATATTTGAGTGCTTCTAACGAGCGGGAAGACCATTTGATTGTTAGGAACTTGGGTTGACGAGTTCAAGGTGTTGTAATCACCTGTGGAGTACCTAAACATGGTTGTTTCTTTGGTTTTTATATGAGGTAGTGCTGGCATCTGGTGTCAGAGCTTGTCAGGCCACCAGAGGGCCTCTTACCTCTTACAAACATGTTTAATCAATGAAAGGGTCAAAAACTTAAAATGTACGATAAAAATAATCTTTGAAAGAATTTTATTATGTTTATTAGTAGTTCCGTGGTCCAGGATTCGAACTATCCAAATGAAAAAAATAACACTCGTATTTTTATGGTACCGTTAGAATGGGTCAATCAAAAAGATAAATTCGTGCCAAGAAACATAGTATCCTAAATTAAAGGAATACCATCAAAAACTCAACATTCTCTTACACGTGACGACCGGTTGGCCCAGTGGTTTAGTGACTCTGACTGCGAATTCAACCAACGGTCTCAGGTTCGAATCCCGCAAGGTGCAATCTTTTGTGTGATCAGCAGGAATGTTTGTTTCTGAGTCATGGATGTAATATTCGTATCTATGTGTTATCCGTTGTCTAGAACCCATATGACAGGGGCTAGGTAATTGGTGTGAACTGTCCCGAATATATTATTATTTTTATTCTCATACTTTAAGTAGAGCCGCATCGCGTTCGCGTGATATAAAATATAAGCTCTGCATACTTTTATTTAAATAAACTGAAAGCGACACTTTAATTTAAATATTTTACTGTTCGTGTGACTACGCTCTTAATGGTCCTTAAATAAAAAAGTTAAATGCAAAATACGGCAAATGCGATCAAAAAGCAAAACACTTACCTACAGCTTGTGTGCCGAAAAGCAATGAAAAGATGTAGCATGCATGCAAACATAAACTCAAGAAAAAAACGAACCCCGATTAATAAAACCGAGTAACTTAAACTTTCGTGAAATATTAAACCGTATCGCAACGTGATACGGCACAAAATAATCATTCAATCGAAAACTAGAGGGTTGAAGCCATCCATCACTGGATATAGGTCGAGTTTCAGAGTTCTTTTATAAGTTGCTGACAGACGAATATAAATCTAATTCTTTGACAGATACGCTTCAATATCGGGTGATGGAGATATCTTACGGTATCAGGTTGGCCTATGACCCAGAGATAGGAGTGGAGCAGATTAGGCATGTAGTTGTAGTGATGTATACGATTATCGATTTAAACGATAAAGATTAAATTAAATTATGAATTTATTCAATTTCGATACTAAATTAGCATAATATCAAGTTAAAACTTCATATTTCTAAATTACTGAAGTGCATTTAAAATTAACGACATGTTGATTTTAAACTATAGTAGTTGGGTGAGTAAGAGGTAAGTTAAGTAGGTAACTTCTTGCTTTTCCTTATCCAGTGAGATTCGATTAGCATATTACTTACTCCTTACTCAACTTTCACATTTAACACATTTTTTATACTTACACTATAATATAACGGCTTAGTGTAATCGAGTCCATAAATTATGCTTCGCGGGTCCACTAAACTTTTATTGCTCTTTTCTAAGTAAACAACTTTTTCCCAAAGAGTCCATGAATGTTACTTGAAGTATCGCCAGCATCAACATACTCGTACTAAAGAAAAATATATTTGTTAATACTTTGATTTGTATGCAAATGTCTATCTACTTACAAACTGTATATTATGTGAATCATGTCATGGGCTTATCGATATTGAAATCAATAGTTAAACATTGTCGCATCACTACCGCATGGAACGGCATCTGCACAGTCGATGGCTGAGATAGGGCTTCATGCACAATCGGTAGTTGTTACAACACTGGCTCAAACGGTTGCCGGATTATTACCAGTACTATTATTTATTCTATGTTATTACTATTAATCCAACTCTACCGTTGGCCTTTCGGGGCGATTAGAATCAATTTTATGCCAAACGTTCATCTAGTCGTCGTATTTTTTAATCTATTAGAACGCAAACCACTTACAATTAAGCACTAAGGACACGAAGCCAGTTTGCTAGTCAGTCAAGTCACTGGCCTTTCACTGGTCTCGTGTACGTACACATTTGAAGACACTTACTCACTGAACCATCTTCAAATGTATTCGTACATGAGGCCAGTGAAAGGCCACTGATTAAACTACTAGCCTAGCAAACTGGCCTCGTATCCTGGAACTATAGTTTTCTGACTGTTGCCTCGTAGCCTCGTGGTTACATAACTTCTTGTTTGTGTATTTGGCCAGTATTTTTGATTATCATAGATCTCATTAAAAAGTAATTAGCAGTTTTTTTTTATTCAGTTATCACGAAGGATTTATTGGAAAAAAAAACAGTTTGGTGATAGCTAAAGTACCTAGTTGGTTTACACAGTGATACAGAAAATACATATATAACTTAAAAGATTCAATTCAAATGTCAACAACTCTTTATAACAGATAAAAAATCCAATACGTCGCGTACTGAAAGCTACAGCAAATTTACGATCTAAACGACAAACGCGTTCTATTTGGCGCCAAATAGTTTTCTACGCTTTAATAAATAAGGCAGAAAATTGCATTTCTTCGTGTTCATTTCACGCGTATAAATTGTAATAAGCAACATAAATCTAGGGTTGCCATAGAACAGCTTTTCTAAAATTAACTTTAATGCTTTTATTTTATGGTCGAGTTTACAATGATGGTTGCTTTTAGAGATTATGGCAATATACGAATAGAAACAGCCCCTGTAGCAAAAGGGGATTTTGAGTTAGCAAATAACATGTTGTAGAGCAATTGTATGCAATATTTATTGCACTAAGTCGCCTTTTGGGGTTGGAGATTATGAATATTTGTTATTTATGGTTTTCGCGTCAGCAGAGAGAAATCAAGCTGATTTGGTACCTATGAATTGCGATATGATTAATTAAAAAAAAAACACTATACGTAAGCAAGATTACTAATAGAGTTGGATGAGATTGTTGTTTTTACTCTTTACTTTATACTAGCTTTCGTGCGCGCGAATTCGTGCGCGCGGACTTAAGGTTATCGCGAAAAAAAAAGCATTCTTGTTCTTCTAGGATATTAAAAACCAATGCAAAAGTCGAACACTCTCTTCGCTCTTGATGTTTTTTGACAGACGTGTTATTTCGTTTCCATGGCAACTGTTCCTTACAGCGAGTAATCAACAGTTTTCCCGTGGAAAGTTTGCATTTTCCCTTATAAAAAGTATCCTATGTTTTATTCCAGGGTATAAGCTATCTCCATCCTAATCTTATCAAAATCCATCCACCCGTCAAAACTCCCCAAGCAGACGTTTCACTTTTATATATTGGTATGGATGGACAGTTTATACCTACTTACATTATTTATACCTGCCTTACTTTCAAATGTTAAGAAATAGGATATATATATATACCTATATATATATATATATACCTATATATATATATATATACCTATATATATATATGTTGTTTAAAATCAAAGGCGGCCATCTAGTATAGGAACACCTGTTATAGGTTACGTCTCATAATATGTCTACTATGCTATTAGAATAATTTACAGATGCTTAGCTTTTCTTCGAATGTAGTTCCTTGGTTAGCCGATGCTGGTTTTCATATTAACTGTAGACAGTAGTAAAATACCTATTAATATTACAAATTTACGAAGTGATGCACTAAGAACCGTTCGATCCTTTAGAAATTTTAACAGAACCAAACAGAACGTAAGAAAACATTAAAAACTTGAAATAAATGACTTAATAAAAATATGCTTAGGTATTTAAGAGGTAACTGCTTAATAAGCTATAATACATTTACCAACAAAATAATCCTTGTTTGAATAGGTAGGTAGTTATAACAAAGTTAAACAAAGCGTGATTAACCTATCAAAGTAATACCTATAGATCGTGCACGTCAGGAATATTAAAAAAAAACGGATTCCACACTGCCAAATCAAAAGTGAAGCACCCAAGATATGCCGATCCGCTCGTACGCACAGGTTTCACGCACACGCTTACACCATGTTATGTCGATCGGACGCCGCATCAAAGCAAAATCTCGACCTATTAATTCTGTAAAATTCTCACGATAACAAGTCCAAATTAAATAAATATATAACCCGCGACCGGGGGATCGCTAATTATAGCTAAGAAGCATCTCGATCACATCAACTTTCAAACAAAAAAAAACAATGCAGTATTTTGTGGTGAAATTGTGTATCAACCGCAAAACACCACAAATTCGATAATTTATGGTGTTTTGAGGTACTCACACACACGCAGCTATTGCTAGCGCTATATGATGCTTCAATCGTATGTTTAGCGGTGTGGACTTCGTGTTTTTTTAAACCTTCTTGGTGTAGGTATTATATTATCAACTCTCAAAGGCACCCTTACAAAAATGTTAGCAACTTTCTAGACTCCAGACAATAATAGATAGATGGATGGAAGTTTCATTATTTGCCTAGTAGTACGAAAGCTGAAAGAAAATACATGCGCAGTCGTTTAACAACTTACGCAAACTACAAAATGAGAAGTAAAAATGAAGCAGTAAGTACCAAAAAGTCTGTACAATGAAGATAATTAAATAAAAGGTCTAGGGAACTTAATATGAAGGTTGCCTGGAAGAGATCGCTTTTAGCGATAAGGCCGCCCATTGTGACACTTCTTCTGCTATTGTTCCTTTATTTTTTGTTGATTTTGTTTGTGGTGTGTGCAATAAAGAATTTATCCATCATCTATCTATGAGCTACTAAACAAGACCATAACGTTTTTTCTGTCTGTATGTCTGTTTGTTCGCGCATGATGTAAAAACTACAGAACTGATTGCGATGCGGTTTTCACTGTTAGATAGCTTAGCTTTAGACTTAAAAACTGGTGTACTTGGTATGTCAATCCGTTGAGTAGAAGCCGTGCAATCGATAAATATATATAATTACAGCTTTATTATGTTGTACTTCAAAGGTATATTTGGTCCTGGAATAACACATATCTTACTTTTAAGCCACAGAAATGACCACGTGGGCAAAGCCGCGGTCTCACCTAGTCTTCAATATTTATATAGGCATCAGGATTTTTAAATCTTGCAATCATGTCATCATCGTCATCATGTCAGCCTTTAGAAGTCCACTGCTGAACATAGGCCTCCCCCAAAGAGCGCCATGACGAGCGATCCTGTGCCACCTCCATCCACCGACTTCCTGCGATGGCTACAATGTCGTCGGTCCATCGTGTGGGGGGTCTCCCCCACACTTCGCTTGCTTATTCGTGGTCGCCATTCGAGAACCTTTATCCCGCAGAGGTTGTCGGTTCTGCGAACTATATGGCCTGCCCATTGCCACTTGCAAACTCTGAGAGCTATGTCGGAATCATGTATGCAATCATGTATGTACAATAAAAATAGGAATCTAGCCTAGATTCCTATTTTAAACTGAGAATATGTTTAGGTATACATACGACGCCACTTCTTGATCTTGATAAAGTTCCAAGTATCAAACTAACTTTGAAATCTAGCAATAAAAGTACGTGTAAGAAATCTGTTGCACGTAATAACAACAAAGTTGCACAGATTCGGCCAGCCACAGAACAAGCAACACTAACCGAACCAGGGTTGACAGCAAACAGATGTTCCCCGACACTCCCGACGAAGTTGTAACGAAGCAAGTCGTAGGTTTAACTGTGTGCCAACTAAAAGTTTGTGTTCTCGTTCTAGGGGATGAGGTTATTACTTCTTTGCTAACTTTCGAGAGGCACTTGTGTTTTTAAATTAAATTTTCATTGCAGACCTTCTGGTAACAAGGAAATTTACAAACAATGAAAATACCCGACTACGAACTTTAAATCGTAGATCCTAAATGGTCATCCAAAATGAAAATTGATACGAGAAACCTATTTTACCGGACTTTAGTAGGGTTTTAGTCAGATTACTTATATCAGAGTTTGTAAACGATTCCGGAGACGATTAAAATTATGGTTAATTTAATGGTGGCTGTAATATTATCTCAAACCCTCCACGATCAGATACAGCGCGAACCGGTCGCTTCCTCTTCTGCCTTGGTAAGGAGTTATGATGGTTTGTAGTTCCTAAGGTTCGTTTATTTTTTCGTTTTTAGAAGAGAGCACGTTATACAAGAGAATCGAAACTGAAAAACCCGATTGCGAACAAAATTATTGAATACGAGTTACAAGTCACACTAATATTATAAAGACGAAAGTGTGTATGTATGTAAGTGTATGTTTGTTTTTTAGTTACTTCTTCATGATTAAACGGCTAAACGGATTTGGATGAAATTTGGTATTAGCTTATACCATAGATTAACACAGTCTACTTTTTATCCTGGAAAAATGCACAGTTCTTGAGGAGCGCGGGTGAAACCGCAGGGCGCAGCTAGTATTTATATACATTTAAGTTTTCTTATTTACTTACATATTTTACTTTATTTTAATAGTTGCAATTGTAATATTAGACTATAGTATTTTTAAATTAACTTGAATAACCCAAAAGTGAAAATTTTGTAAGAAGCTTAAAAGAAAATTGCTACTGTTTAGTTAATAAGAATTAAATGTTTTTGAAACATAATGGTCTTTTAAAGACCTTCATTTTGATACCTCACTCGATAGGTTTCAGTAATTTTTATATGGAAGCTTAAAGCTGCCATATTAGTTTTCTTGACACTTCATATATATCCTATAGCACTCTCGTGATCAAAACGAATACAATGATACCTCATTTATCAAAATCTATCAAGCCGTCTAGGCTGTAGGACGCGCCTAAGAAATGTACAAACAAATAAACAAACATACATACAACCTAAACACATAACCCTCCGTGCAGTCGGGTAAAAACATATTATATTCTTGTGCAGTAGCTTATTTTAAGTACCCTAGACAATTTTCTTTTCAATTATCTTCTGTGTACAGTTTTTTTTGTATATATTGCTTTATTATAAGTATTATAAATAAATAAGTATAAATTACCTGAACACTCTCGAGCATATTTTAAACGTTTTTCCATGTGGCAATTCTGCTCAAATACTTCTTCTTTTCGAGTCGATGGTTTAGTCAACATAAATTTTCAAATTTACCTACTCTGACCAATGCAACTGCAACTGTACGGTCTGTACCTTCCATGAGATCACATGGTACTGTGCAATCAGGGCACGTCATCAAATGCAGCACAGTCGCACTGCGTTTGCGTCTCCGCGATAAAGCCCCATTTGCTCATGTTACTCCTGCTATGCTGACCTGCGTCCGTAGTCTGTTTAAGGATTTCCATGTAGACCACGACTTGCAGGCACTTCCGCAGGACCATTAAATACTGGTGGATGTGCTCTGTTCCCTTGCCATAACTTGAGATGCGTTTCATTGGGAGAAGTTGAGAGAGGTTTGGCAAACAAAGCTTTTTCTACATTTAAGAAAAAGCTTTGTTTAAGAGTGTGTTTATGTTGTCTGGAGTCTGTTGTCTGCTAAAATACTGACTCAATATAAATACCTACATTTACAAACAACGATATTTCAACATCATAGTACGGCTCAGCGGGACATTAGATCCTGTCAGCAGAATACTACACCGAAACTTACTAAAAGAAATACCCTGTCTAAATAATTCAGAGACGATTTCGTCGTCCAGTCACGGACCTTCATGTGTGCTGGTTATTTTATGAAGGGGACCTTTGGGCGTGTTTCAGATTGGGACCGATCTTGTTGCGGTGGCTACATCCGGGATATTTGCATGATAATATTATCGTAATATGAAGATAATGTTAGATCTTACTATTTTATGTATTTAAGGTAGGTATTTCTACGTCATCTATGACATAGTACATAGACGTTTAGATAAGTGTACCTATTTAATATCATATTTGAGATAACGCTTCCAATAGACTCCAGGTAAGTACTACATTATAGCCTGAAATACCTATATGGAGGCCTTGAGACTCATTTTACATGAGCCCTTATTGATAACATTAAAATTGATACCTTGTAGGCCTTTACAGAACCCTTCAAATATTGGAAAAATGTGGTAAACTGGTAATATTGTAAATTATACCACTTGAAAGATAAACATCCTCAAGCGTTCAAGATAACACAACGTCAATGAAAATAAAATATAATTTTATGAGCTGAAATGGATTTTTGTTCCAAAATAAAAAGTTCAAGATGTGAAATAAGCTTGCTGTCTTAACCTTAACGCGAAGAAGCTCATCAAAAGAGGTGTTAATCGAGTCCCATAAAAAAGGTTGCACTATAAGTTAGTCTGTGATTAAAGGTAGGCAACGGAACTTACCTATCAAGCATCAAACCTCACGAAACTGCAACTTATCTACTTAATGGTAACTCTTGCACCTCATTATCATAGCTTAAAATTTGTTACTAGTCTAACACTATGCACGCTGCGTAACTTAGCAAAGTGTTTAGGTGAAGTACAAGTTTAATGTAGGATAAGACGGTCGGTCGCCCTGAATGACCGTCCGGACCCATCCTGTTTTGCACTACGTCACATTATTCTGTGACTTCACTCGCACTAAACACTTAACAAAGTGTAATATTTCTATAACTCCTATAACTAGTTACATACTAACGTCTATGTCCTAAAAAGCTAGGGGAAAACGTATTTTTTCATCACCTCAATCCAGCGCGCCGGAATCTTGATTAACCGCCGATTAAACAATTAGTTAACGCTCGTAATTAAGTGAATGAGCCGCGATTAAACCGGTTAAACTATGATTTAATATAGGTTAAACAGCTAGAGTTCTCTCGCTTTGGATCTAGTTTGTTCTTTTGTCTGTTGATGTGATGATCTTTTAGAAGATACAGTTTAGAACAAGATATCAATCATCTACACTAACATTATATATAACGAAAGATTTGATTGTTTGTTTGTTTGTAATGAATAAACTCAAATAATACGGAAACGCTTTTAAAAATTATTTCACTTATTAAAAGCTACATTATCAGCGAGTAACATGGGCAGCACTTTATTTTTCAAAAAATTTGACATCCTTAGGAAAATTGCAATAATGCAACCCAAGGTATCAAAATTACAGAGCGGAAGGATGTTGCCATGGAATCGAAATAATAACAAGTCTGTCAAGTACTTGAGTAATAATAATAATGCAGTTGTCTATGGTCAAAAAGCACTGCAGGCAATGATTTTGAATTACGCTTATTGCCTATTTTTTTTTAGAAATTAAAACGCGTAGGTATTTAAAAAAATAATAATATAAATTCGAAAACTTGTATGTATTATATGTGTGTGTGTGTCTGTGTGTCTCTCTGTGTGCTTGTGTGTGGGTGTGTGCTCGTGTGTGTGAATATATGTTACTCCTTCACGCTCAAACGGCTGATCGGTTTTTGTTGAAATTTGGAATGGACCTATCTTATATCCTCGAATAACACATAGGATACTTTTCATCATCATCATCATCATCATCCCTAACGCGGTAAAACTGCGGGGCGCAGCTAGTGGGTATATATAAGTGGGATTACGAGTATATATGCAGGGCTTTCATTTAAAGTTGAAGTAAAGTTTTGTTTGTTTGTCGTATGAGGTACTGCTGGCCTCTGCTGTCAGAGTTTGTCAGGCCGCCCGAAGGGCTCTGACATGGCTCAACGACTGCTATTAATCAATAACAGCCTGAACCGACAGCTTAACGTGCCCTCCGAAGCACGGAGCGATGGAAAACCGCACATAACCATTGGTCGTCTAGGATCGATCCCGCTATCGTTGGATTCTAAGTTACACTATTGAACCGGCTACCATAACCTTAAAATAGGACTGTAATTCCATAAAATATAATTATTTATTACTGTCGGCTGTATGAACAACCCCCACACGGTGGCAGGCGGTTACACTTAAGAAGTGGGGGGCAGACGGTAACAAACTTAGGGCCATCGGCCTCCTCATTTTAAAAATGGGACTGAGGCCACATGTAAGACCAACACGTTTGGAAATGGGGGCAGACAGTAATACACTTACGGCTGTTGGCCCCCATGTATCAGAAATGGCGCCAGACGGCAAATACACCTTTGGCTATCGGCCCCCACTTATAAAATTATGGGTAGACGGTAATTTTTGTATTCATCGCGGACAATTAAAACAAAGGTGAATTTAGGAATTAGTGTTTTAACATATAAGCAATAATGAATACATGATAACACAATAAATCACGTGCGAAAACAACGTTAAACATTATTAAAATTATAAATATGTGAAAACAGACTGCATCTGACAGGAAATTATTAAAAACTACATTGAAAATCGGCATTGGTATTCAGCATTCAGCGATGCATTTCAATATTTCACAGGCGGGCGCGCGGTCCGAGTCTGCTGGTACTAAATATTATTTATTCTGTGCTGCTTGGTTAATTTTTATGCGAACGTGCACGGGGACAATTGTCTTTGATGTAAAAATGGTAAACGACGCGTGTGATGTGACTGGTAACTGTCGGCTATTCGTAATAATGACTAATACGTGCAAAACTACGTGATAACTATGTGACGGGGTTAGGGAATGGGTAAGACAGAGTTCTAGTTGCTTGTTTGTTTGTTGTGTGAGGAATAGTGCTATCACTAGGTATTCGAGTTTGTCAGGCCTCTTAAGTGGCCTTTAAGAGTTCCATTACTTGTTCTGATAATAATCACTAAGATCTAGTTAGCTACTCTACCGTAGTAAATTGTTAGTGGTTGTGGTGGCCGAAGGATATTATAGAATTTCCGATTTGCGACCACCGCCTGCGTACCCATGCTTTTTCTTCATGCAAAAACTTAAGTAGTACTTGCATCGCTCAAATCGAAGGAAACAATGTGGGACAGAGAAAACTGAAACCACTGAACACTGTTTTTTTTTAATACTTTTTATTTCTTACAATTTTCTCTATCGATTGACACTAGTTTCATTGATGGCCGAGAAATCGAGTTTTTTTTGAAAATTACGGATGTTTAGGCAAACTTAGTTTAGGTATACAGTAAACATAAAAATACCATAAATTCGTCGTCCGCCCCCCCACCCTCCCCCCTTAATTCGTGCGGAACGATTCTAAACAATACCCGAATTGTCCCTGGTCATTGCCCTTTTAACAAACACCTAAAAAGAATAGGTGTCACAGAGAGCTCCTTGTGCAGAGGATGCTTGGGGGCACAAGAAACGGCCACGCATGTACTCCTAGAGTGCGAAAGCGCTATACAGGGATAGTTCCTGGGAACAACAACAACCCTGAGGGAAGCCTGCGCTGGACTACGTGAGCTGCTGGCCTTTCTGAGGGAAATGTGGTGGCTGAATTAGTGGTCACCGCCCGAATCACGCAAAAGGGGCCGGGCCAATGATCGGCCTAGTTGCGGAAAAAAGCCCGAACACCAAGTCACAAGAGCATTCAGGATGATAGGATAGGTCTACAAAATATCAGGTACTTTGTAAAAAGGAATATTACATTAGTTTTCATGAATTAAACTCTTCCATGTACTAGGGAGAGAACAATCGCTGATTGAAGCGTTCTATAGGAAAGCCTACGTTCTATGGGGAGGCCTATGTTCTATGGGGAGGCCTATGCTCAGCAGTGGAAGGAAAGATGGTAGCAATCTGGTATGTGGCATAAAATGGAAATAATGTCTATAAATACTAGCATAATATTTTAAACAGCCCAAGCTTGGCTGTTTGTTGGCCTTCTCCTAAGTTGTTGCATCAGAGCAATAATTCTTAAATAAGTAGGTAGAATGATAAACTCTCTATCAAACACCTTACAAAGAATAGATTATATAAATAAAAAACAATCAGTGGCAGATTGGTCTTATTGCTTACAGCAATCTCTTCACAGAGAAGAATAATAGAAGTATAGGGACGGTGGTAACTTTACCAGTTAACACCATCCCTGTACTTCTATTATTCTACCACCGATGGTGGTAACTGATAAGCACTAAATTCAAAAACTATTTTTATCTATTCTATCACTTATTTATGCAAACACTTGCTGCACCCCACGGCAAACTTTGCCACTCACATTCATTCTTTAAGGGATGGAATTTCCAACAAATCTGCATGTCCACCGGTTTAGGCTGTCAGTCAGTAGGAATGTTGGATGTGCTGATTTACAGCTATAGATTTACTGATAATTATGACTAAATGATGCATCAACAACTAAACTTAGTCGATGTTCGTTAAGATCTTTGGAAATAAACTAGTTTTTCAGCATGTTTTGCTGCCTAGTGCAATAAGTAATGCAGAGTGTACTCCAACATTATTGCTTTATGGTGCACTAGCTTTTTGGCTGAATATAATAATAATAATTTTATTTTAGTATACAAGTGAATGACAAGGTATTTTCATTGCTATTATTCTACAAACCTCATAATAATAAACCGTTAGCACCACAAAATACCTAGCTACAAAAGAACAATACATCCAACGCAGTGCATTAATTGTAATATTTAAAATGAAGCAATGAATGAATCATTGGTTCGTACAGTGGAGTTGTTTGTATCGTATTAATATGTCCAATTAACTGTGATTCAAGAATTTTACATGTTAATAATTTATTGTTAATATTTTGGCTTTATATTTATGAAAAATAAATTTTAACAAGCACTATTTCTCTTATGTATATATAAAACAGTACCGTAACATACTGAACTGACCGTCTGACTCCCAGAAAATTTTACAGCCTAAACTGGTGGACCTAGAAGTTTTAAATAGGCGCAGCTTGTAAATATGGTTAAAGAGCTTCCCCGATTGGAGTTTTAATAAGTCTGTCCTAATGACTGAACCCTGTCCAAATGTGTGGCTTCTCCAGTCAACAAAATGTTTCAACAAAAAAGTGGGCACAACGGTTGAAACATGCTACTACTTATGAAGATCTTGTGTAAAATAGGTTTTATAATGTGAGAAATGGTTTTGCCAGTTACATTTATGGTAATGAATTACACAAGCTTGTCTGAAGGAGATTGTCTTTGGATTAAGACCTACCTTTGTGTACCATATGATAGGATTTGTTGTAGATAAGTACTTGTAGGTAAATCCGACTTAAAAGTCTCAGATTTCTCAATATTAGGTATGTATTGGTCTAATAAGTATCTACGTAGGTATGTTCCGTAAAATCGTGACAGACAAAAATGACGATGGCTATCAACTTTTTTAATAACTCAAGATTGTACGATACGTATTGCGAGATCGGAGTTCAATGACCAGACAATAAGAAAAAAGAACTTGCCTTACTACAATAGAAAGACGGACGGAATTAGTAAGTACGTATATTATCAATTACTATGAATTGTATGTAACTAGAAACACTTCATAAATAATAGTTATTTAGGGAGATAAAACATGTTTTAATTTTGTGATATAAAATATGTAGGTACGTTTAACTTGTCTCATATTTTTTTCAGCTTTGCGAATTTGTCGTACAAATTTATAAGTAATGGGGATAGGGTAAATCTTGAAGCGCAATGAGATCTTCAACAAAAGCTCATTCCAATTTCTTTAAAGTTCGTATCTATGTATGTGTGTATGTAATGCTAAACTTTTACTGTCTTGATCATGCGCGGTATGAAGTAAACAAACAAACTTAGTTCCAAACTTTTTGAAACTAAACATAACCAACCTTGAGAGTCGGATGCAGCTGTCTCAAGTCCAACTCCGGTTACAAAAGCACTATTCACTAAAGATATTCACAACATTCCAAAAACACTGACTTGAAAACTAGTTGGAACACTCACACTATAGCCAATCGACACTTTTTAAGCGAAATTTAACTTAGAACACTTATTAAATTCACTAAACACCACTGATATAGTATCGCAAATAACTTTTTCACGTAGTTTTGTGTCAAAAGTTTCGATTTATAGCGTAAAAACTTTATTTTTCGTAGTAAACAATCAGAGCTACGTTCGGCACGCGACGGCCATCTTCCGCCAACGCGAAGTTTGAGGTTAAACACGCTAGAGGGCGCGCGCCGCCGGGCACATCACATCTTCCTTTTACGAATGCCGATGTTAGGGAAAACGGAAACTAAACATGAAAATGTTTAGAAAATTAATAAAAGTCAAGGCCTATAATATATAAATTATAAATACAAATGTTTGCAATCTTACAATCTTGTATAATATTTATTTCTGGCAGCACTGAACAGAGCTTTAGAGTCGCCATATTATTCCAAAATGTATGCTACTATTTTGGTAGTTTTTGGATAGCTTTTGAAATATGTGGACTTGTAGAAAATCTTAATTAAATACTCGAATAAAGTTTTTTCTTCAAATCATCTGCTTTATAAAATGTGACTACTTCGGTGTTCATTTTAATGACTCCTTTATTTTGAGTTTTGATGCAAGGCCATGGTACTATTGATTGTCTGATGATTGAAATAGAAAGTGGAAAATAGAAATCAGATAATGGCAGACAGAGAGGACTGAACCCATCGATTGCTTGATTAACTGGGCGGTGTAAATCAGAATTTGATCAAATCGAATATACTCGTAGGTTTAATTCTTTTTAAGAACCTGTGCACGGGAGCATAAAAAGTCATGTTCTGTGTAACAAAAAAAAACAACATTTTGACATTTAACTCGATTTGTCGATCGATTCGGTATTATTTATTCTGTGGATTCGGTTTGAAATCTTTCAATTTAATACATTTTTAATTCTCAATATCGAGTTGAACCGATTCGATTCGTTATCGAAAGGTTCCGAATCGGGGGGCTGGGCAGAAAAGTAAACCGTAATGAAAAGGTCTATATCGTCTCGCTTTAAGCTCTGTAACTTTAAGCTCTAGACATCTAAACTAGTGTATTTTTTTAGTTTATATAGTCAGCTCGATGATATAACGTTTAAATTTTGTCAAAAGACAAGAGGGGGCAAGCTAGGGCTGCCATCATCTATATTGCTGAAACCAGACAAAGATTACGGAAACCCCGGACATTTGGTCTAAATCGGGATTTTCCCCGAACGTTTTAAAAAATATATGAATGACTCACGCGTCAGTTGAAATATGAATGAAAAGTGATCGCGCTTCACGTGATTATGAACATCTTACCTTTTAGCTAGCGTGGAAGACATTTTTTTGTCCCTGCTCTTCTTATTCCACTGAAGTTTGTGTTGCTGTTGTCCCCAAAAAATGCTATGCACAATATTAATTGTGTCAGATGAGAGGCAGTTTGTCTGACTCAAGTCATATACGTAACATCTACAGCAATATATAAAAGTGAAACGTTGTCTGTTTGTTTGTTTGTTTGGGGAGCTTTCACGCGATAACTGCTGAACGGATTATGATAAAATTTAGAATTTAGAGAGCTTATACCCTGCAATAAAACATAGGATACTTTTTATCCCGGAAACTGATAAGTTTTTACACTGACACTTTTTGAGGAACCCCCCCGGTCGCTCCCTGGACGCCCTTCATACTAGGACATACCGGAAAACCCGGACGGATGGCAGCCCTAGGCAGGACACACAGAACAAAATTAATAAAATTGATGTTCATGTGATCTTTAATTCAATATAACTCACGATTTAGATAAGATAGCGTATTGATTCGGATGTTGTCGTAAAGATACAAAAGTCTACTTAAAACTGAGTAAGTCAATTAAAAAAGACGGGGTGGTAAATAGTAAAAATAACAAAAGTGGCTGCAGCGCCTGGAAAATCCCAAAGATTAGGCATTGTTGGAAAGAAGAAGTTCTTTAGCTAACAACGGTACCCTTAACTCCAGCACAGAGTGAACGAGAGGGTCAAATTATACGTGGCGTATGGTGGCGTAGACGTTTCACGATAAACAAACGGCCGTGCGCCCTGAAACAGCCCTCGATTTTGTTCCTGCATTATTTTTATCATAATGTTACTTTTAAAAGTTTTAAATTATTAAGATGCTTCTACTTATGGACTAATATAATAATAAGTACTGTGCTTCTTTCTAATAATGAAGTTTCTGCAGTGAATGTAGAATCCCAACATTTCTTGTGGCAGCACTCAATCAGGGGTCGCTCAAGCAAGTCGGCGAAATTTTCACCGGATAAAATTTAACCAGCGAGGGTTCGGTGAACGGAGTCATAGGTTTATCTGTCAAATTCAATTGTCGACTTGTCAAATTTATGTTCAGTTAATTTATTTATGTCCCATAGATCATTTTTATATTATATTCGTTGTACAGAATTTATGTTACTGCATTATTATAAATATAGATAGTATTTACGAATAAAACAATCAACAAATTGAATCCAAAATTGAATCTAACCACGAATCGAATGACAAACAGCTGTCATTCTGACAGCAGACTAAAATTTGGCGACCTCAAAAGCTCGCTAAAATTTGTCCTAGCCAGGCGAAAACTTATACCAGCGGACGCCCGTGAACGGGGCAGATTACATTTTAGTCTGGTTAATTTTTCGCCTCGCGGTGTGCTTGAACGGGGTGTTTGACGTATAGTCAGCAAAGAGTATATAAATACTACGTATAGTCAGTTCAAATTTTATACTGGATAATTGACTTAAACGCACCCCAGATGACAACTACAGCGTGGGTCAAACCGCATGCAGCGCAACATAGCACGGTGCAGCATATGACCACAGTACAAATATAGTCTTTACAGACAGTAGTATATTGAAGGAATGTTTTCGAGTTTGATGTCTACTGTCAGTCGGAGACCGATGGTTGCCACCTGTGGATCTTTACTCAGCTACAAAAAAGGAGGGTTATGATTTTATCAGAATACCTATGTATGCATGAATGAATGTAAGTATGTATGTATGTTCGTCTTTTTGTACATGACCACAATTTACAGCTAACCTTTTAAATTTTCAGGAATCTTCTATTAGTAAAACCAAAGTTTTTATGCTACTTACAAAAACTTACTTACAAAAAATGAGGCTATCGATTTCACGCGTATGTCTACACTCATATTATAAAGAGGAAAGATTTGATTATTTGTATGTTTGTATTTTTGTATCTTTGTTTGTAATGGACAAACGAAAAAAATACAGAACCGATTTCAAAAATATTTCACGTTTTAGAAAGCTACATTATCAGCGAGTAACATGGGCACTATTTTATTTTTCAAGAAAGTAGAGATCCTTACGAAAATTGCAATATTGTAACCCAAGGAATCAATAAAAATATTTTTTTTTCAAAAAAAAATATGAACTCCTTTTTAATAAACCAAAAACCATTCAAAACGGCTTAGAAATCTTAGAGATTTGAGACAATATAAACACAAAATCAAATGGATATACTAGAAAAACTATTGAACCAACTTATATGGGACCTGGTTTCAAACAAAAATAGAATTTACAAAGAAATCGGAGTACATCAATAAAAAAAACATCCAGTCGAACATATAACCGTCTCCTTTTGTGAAGTCGATTAAAAATATACAACGGAATGACACGTTGCCATGGAAACGAAATAATAACAAGTCTGTCAAGTACGTGAGTAATGGACACATTTCTTACTGGCGTTGGAGTAATGATGCAATTATTGTGTATGGGTATAAAACACCATGATCATTGCTGCCAAAGATTTTGAATCACGCTTACTGGCGTATTTTTTTTAGAACTTACGATGCGTGTAAAAGTTCTAAAAATAAGAATAATACTGCGGTGTGAGCGCTACCCGTGCAAAACCGGGGCAAATCATTGGTATGTAATATTGTTAAAAATTGTTACTTATTAGTAGTATTCATATTATGTTAGTCTATATATGGGTAGGTATATAAACGAATGTTACTACTTTGTATCTCAATCCGATGAGTAGAGAAGCCCGTCAATCGATGTAATAATATTTGACGACTGAAAGAAATTTGATAAATTGTACTTTTGGTCCTGGAATACATAGGCTACATTTTCCCCAGAAAAATGTCCACGCGGGCTAAGCCGCGGCGGATAATATAAAACTATTCTATACCTATATTATTATATTATTCTAGTTTATTCTTCTCTTACGTTTTTTATGCCAGATGGAAGTATATATATTTATAAACGATATATTTTGCGAGTTTTTAGAGTTATTCAAACATTTTTCTTTCCGTCAGAAATAAAATGGCAGTTGTAAGCCGCTTGATACTTCATATTTCCAATAGTACTCACGCGGTAAAGACGAATCCGAGGATACCTCATTTAACAAAATCCATTTAGCCGTTTAGTCTGTAGGACGTGCCAAAGAAACGTAAAAACAAGCAAACATACATAAATACAACACAAACACATAACCCTCCGCAGTCGAAGTTTTTTTTTTCAGATCCCAATAGTGGGTCGAAAAGATTGGACTAAAGAGTCCAATCTTGATATATACTTATATTACTAAACTATTTGGTCCAATCTATTTGTGGTACTGGCATCCTGCTTGCAGAAAACAATTTCCCTTTCTCGTATTTTTACGTGAAGATACTTCAGGCGCGAAACTCGCTCGTAACGTTCTTTTCAAAACCACGCTGAGACCCCTGCCTCCCGGCCCCCGCACCACGTGCGTCAAATCGGCCGTTTACTCCTCGAAACACTACTGTCTGTAAAGACTATATATGTACTGCTATATGACGTTGTAATGTAGGGAATATTATGGGAAATGACACACCGAACGCACGATGCTGTACAGCGCTGCGCAGCGTCACCGCATACCAAGCCACGCAGAGACAAACCGAATGCGTGAACGCAGCTGGCGGTCATGCAAGGTCTGGCAACGTCACGCGCGTTTCAAGCCCTGATGAGTACTGATGACGTTGTATTATATGACTCTCTGTAGTTAATGTCACACCGCGAACGATTACGCGCGTCGACGTGCAGCGCAGCGCGACACCTTGCCGCACGAAAACGGTGATTTGTATTCAAATACAAAACTGGATGCGAAATTTAAAGAAAAAAAAAACTTCATCAGATGAAATACTGCACAACCATCCATCATCAGAAATGCTAACGCTGTGCTCACTGTATTCCATTGAAAACGAAAATGGCAGATGTCCAGAACGTTGTAGCGCAGAGCGTTGCAGCACCACACATCACGACAAACTGGCCGGTGTGATATCCTACGCAACGCGCTGCGCTGCAACGCTCTGCGATGCAACGCACACGCATCCGGTTTGACCCACGCTTATATATTCATTGTCATTTAGATTCTGTTTTAGACTTCTGGCAGGATACGAAATCGAGACGGTCGTTTATTCATATTTTTTCCCCTCAAACTTGTGTTTCTTCGAGTTTACAGAGGCCTATTATTACCTTTTACGAAAACTGTAACAAGATGCCACCGAGATGCAGATTATTGGCGGTCTTCAATTTAAAATATTGAAATTACATATATCGGTATTTTGTATTTATTCAAAACTAGCTGTACCCGCGGCTTCGGACGCGTGGCCATTTCTCTGATTAAAAGAACTCTATTACTATTCCAAGAACTAAAATACCAATATACCAACATTTAAACAAAATTCCTTCAGCCGCCAAAAAGTTTTTATCGATTGCTCGGCTTCTAGTCATCGGATTAAGATAATAAGTACATCAGTTTTTACGTCAAACTCTAATCTATTCAACAGTGAAATCGCATCGCAATCGGCCCAGTAGTTTTTACGTGGTGCGTGAACAGACTAACAGACAAACAGACAGACACGAATTTAGAAAATGTTTTATTAATTTTCAGTAGCTTCTTTTAGTACCTTAAATATTTTCTTTTACATATCTTCCTTTTACAGATTTTTTGGTACTTACTGCTTTATTATAAGTATAGATGCCCTTCACTTTTGAGCAGAAAATTAAAAAAATATGTTTTATTAAGTACATTATTTTAATCATGCCAATGAATACCAACTCCAAATAAAGAACCCCTATCCTGCGGGTACCCTTTAATTTAACGGTATGAAAAGTATCCAATGTCCTATCGCGTAGTATGAACTCAAATCATGCCACGTTTCATTTGAATTCATTCAGTAGTTTCGGCGTGATGCGCGTCCAAGATACAGACAGACAGACAGACAGACAGACAGACAGACAAACAACAGACAAAATAAAAAAAAACAGTTTTGGCTTCAGTAAGGAAACAGCCTCCAAACAAAATTTATAAAATATCTTCAATGTACAGAATTGGACCTGTTACAGGTTTATTATAAGTATAGATAGCGGCTACAAACAATGGCAAAATCGTAAAACGTTCGGACGGAATATTTTGAGATCGTTGTACGCTGAATTACTAACATAAAATTCATAATTTTAAAATTGTGTTTTATTTGTTATGTATTTGTATTGTAGATAGCGGCTTCATTTTTTCATTTTTATTTCATAATGTTCCAGATAAATAACCCTTTCTTACCATTGATTTAGATTATGTGTCACTATCGCAATCAATGTTTCTTACACTCATTTTCTAACCAAAATCTTGCTAAAACTATGTAAATTTTCTCCTAAATAAAATAAAATTTCTGATTTAGAATTACATATCATTTCCTTTTGCCCGCAAAAAGAGCACAGCTTAAGTTACTGCTACTATTATTTATTCTGTGCCTTAGTGGTGTAATATTAGTGGAATATGAACCGCCCCGGCTTCGCACGGGTAGCGCTCACACCACGGCATTATTGTTACTTTTAGCCATAGAAGTACTTCTATGCTTACCAAAAAAAAATATTCAAAATCTTTGGCAGCATCGCAACGCCAAGGAGGTTGAATCAAGCTTACTATGAGCAACGCTCGTGGTGCTTTTTGACAGACTAGTTATTTTTCGTTTCCACGGCAACTAAAACGTAGTGATTATATATAATATATTTGGGCAACGTGTCATTCTGCTAAAATGTTTTGGGCAAATTTTTGATACCCTTTGTTGTAATTTTCGTACGGATCTCACATTTTTTTAAAAATAAAGTACAACAAATGTTACGCGCTGATAATGTAGCTTTCTACGAGAAAGAATTTAAAAAAAAGGTGCAGTAGTTTTTGAGTTTATCCATAACAAACAAACAATCAAATCTTTCCTCTATAACGTTATTGACAGAGCGAGCGCGAAGCGCGAGCAAAGCATCTCCGTTTCAGCTTGGGCAAAAGTGCTTTCGTATGTCCGGCTGTCCGGCTGTCTGCCTGTCAGGTTGTCCGGCTATTCTCCTCTATTAGGTCGCATTTCTCAAACAATGTAGAAGAAACTTGGTACGTAAGTATACAAGTTGTTTGGAGGAGATCGGTAATAAAAGGTAGTAACTTTGAAATCAAGTCTCATAATTTTTTTGTGACGATCTGATGAGGATCTTCGGCACGATGAATAAATAGCTCCTCAAATTGCAGTAACTTGCTCACTATTAGGTTTCTACCAGTGGAATCAGCCCTTCACCTACTAGGTAGGGATTGATGGAGCACCTTGGTTATTAATGTTAGTTTTACATTAAGGTAACTAGAACTACTGTGCACCGCTAGATTGTTTGCAAAAAGTATGTGCTCGCGAGTTCTGAAGCTCACAGAGCCACTAACCACTGTAGACGTAGATGAGGTAAACGTGCACGAGTCACAGAATAAATAGTAGTAGGTACTATGTACACGAGTGTTAAAATGATACAAACGTCGTACTTATTATAAACTGGTCTGATTGAAGGTACTATTATTTATTCTGTGCTGTGGGATTCAACTTATGGACACCTAATAAATAATAATACTGGAGCAATTTTATCTTTATAGTGTTGCAGACTCTCACGTAGGTGCAGGATCCCAGTTGCAGAGAAAATGAGACTTGGTTGAGCTCAAGATTGGAGGATGAAACGAAAAGGCACTTGCTGACACTTTAGATGGTATATTCTTCACATATTTCGTAAAACAAGGATAGTAATAGAATTCAGCTTTTGTTGTCCCGGTTACAAATGTTGGCTATCGGAGCCTTAATACATGTATAACTTCGTGGTGCTACTAGTTAATATTGGTCACTTATAGGAGAGCTTCTTGTCTTCAATAGCTTCAGCTAACAGGAACTTGACGAATACACGATGATTTTTTAAAGTATGGGTATTTGTACTATACGCGAAACACGCGAAGCTCTCCTATTGGGCGATTTATTATATTGTTAATGCCATACGTTCGCCCCTTTGTTATCTACCCTAATTATTCCCACGCTCGAAAACAGGCACAAAAAATCGACCCAGAAGTTTGCTACGGTCGTACCTCTAATCTCCAACACGAAGAGAGCCCAATTGTTATGGCTTTGCTACGGGTACAAGGATAACTACCGATCTTGTGATAGTGTACGGAGACGGTAACCAAACTTTAGGCATGTTGCCAAAAGTTTGTCGGATTTCAAGACATTCCTATGTGTGACTCATCGCAAGTCAACACACTTGACTGATTTTAGAGAAGCTTCTCTCAGTGAGCCTCCTCTCGCTTTACTAGCTATATTTTATATTACCTTTACTAATACCTTGTTCAAATTACCTTTAGACCAGATCAGGATCGCCCCGCGTTGTGGACTCGTACCTTTTACAAAGCGCGGCTTTCCTGAGCCAACCTGTACCAATATCCATGCACCCACAGAGAGATTCAGCCTCTCTGTGGCTGCATGTTCCCTGCTATTACCTAAAGATGTACGCGGCTATCCCGTATGCTATAGACGTCATACGTGGTGGCACGTAGATTCTACACTACGTTTTCCTGATTCCTAAGCCCATGCAAAATGAACGTGCTGAATAGCTCAAAAAATTCACAATACTTAGGCCTATTTAAGTTTCTACCTACCTATTCACATGTACTTATAGTTACAGATGCTATCTTTTACAATCTTTGTTATTGCGCTCGTTAACAATTAGGTAAGTACTCACGTTTTCTTTCTTTTCACTTTTCGTTTGTTGGACAAATAGAATAGGTACAGCTTTGTAATAAAATATAGGTTTAACAGAAATTACTTTGTAGTAGGTACGCTCAATATTTCGCGATCTGCAAACCAAACATTCCATTCCCAAACATCACAGTGTCGCTTGCGCTAATATAACATTAAACTTCAATGGCAAACTTTGAAAACCAATAACAAGTTATGGCTCACAGCAATGCAATTGGAAAATAGCATTAAAACTGAAATGGACTTGCGAAACCAGTTCCGAAGTGCTAACCTCTAGGGTCGAAGCTTATTCGAGATGGAATTGTATCACTATTAGGCCCAAAACGCACTTGGCCTGGCTCCAAGTGGCTACTAGACTAGTGATTTGTGTTAACCAGCCATAGGTATTCATTTTCAGTATTCTTTTCATACATTACCTTTTTAGCTGGTTTCCTATTATCTTAGGTATTACCTATTTTAACTGCAGTGCTAAACTGCAGTGCAAGCACGGATCTTACCGATCGACAAAAATCGATAAATTTATCGATTACATGTACTTATCCTGTCGGTTCTGCAGTGCGAGCAAATTTACCGATTTTTTTATCAAGTTTGACGTTAATATTCGATAATACGAGTTCGGTAGCACGGAACGTACTTTATCGACAACGACATAAATTCGAAAAACATATTGAATATATCGATTTATATCAACAAAAGGAAGCATGAATCTTATTTTTGACAATTATTGTCGATATAATGTCGTTAATTTTACCGAATTTGTCGAATTTTATCGGCTTTCCAAAGTTACACGACAAACTTTTTTTTTTGTAAATTCCTTTTCGTATTATAAGCCAATAGGTGGATATGTCAGAACACCGTGAGGCGAGTTTCAGGGATACCAATGATCCTTTCGATCTGGAAGAACAGCATTTTAAGGTTATTTTTAGAATTTATAAGGAAATTGCCCTCGCTCTCATTCAAGATGTTGAGGGCTTTTGAGAAGGAGTCGATCTAATGGACTGCCTGTGCATATTGTAGTATCTACTTTACATAATAATACCAAAATACTTAGTTACGTTTTTCTTATTTCCATAAATTATCTTTTGTTGTGATTGTGTCTAATGCTCTAATTATTATGGTACCTAGTAGGTACTCAGTGTAAAAATCTACATGTATAATCATTGTTGTAGGTTCTAACTAAGGTCGATTAGTCGTCTATATGATTAGTGGTATAGGTAGTCCGAGTTGCCATTTTGTAGAATAGGTAGAATTACCTTGCCAGTACCTTGCCGCGTGCGCACGCGCAGTATGCGCGCAATGAGGTGTGTTGGCGATATATCGCCACCCAATGTTCGTCGACTGGATAAATAATAAAAGTCTGCCAAATTGTGTCAAAAAATATTTTTTGTCGATTAGTCTGATATCTGACTTACAAAAATGGCAACTCGTGGACTTTACGTTCACGAGTTGCCATTTTTTAAGTCGATAAACTCACGATGTGTTATCGAATCAATAAAATTTACCGAGAAGCTTGATTTGTTACCGCATTTTGATAAAATCTATAAAAAATAACTGTTTACCGATCGATAAATTTATCGATCTTTATCGATCGGAAGATCCATACTCGCACTGCTGGATTCAGATAAGATCGTTAACCCAACACAAGGGACGTCAGGGACCCCGGCCCTTGCATCCTTTAGCGTAACTTTCTTGGAGTGTCCACGTCGCGGGTTGAGCACCTCATATTTCAGTAGGCCGGAATGTGTGTGGCTAAGTTTGGGGAAGGACCCAGTACTGGAGGTATATAACGGGCCCTTGCATAGGGATACGGGCGAAGACCTCAACGGTAGTGAAGGAGGAGATTAGGTAAATCGGTAAGGCGACACTAGGCGGAAGGGGTAAGTAGAATAAAACAAATTAAATTGTAGTCTGGTGTTAGGGCTGAAAATGAATATTATTGGCAATGCTTGGGCACAAGTCACTTGCGCAGGCGGAGCCAAGAAGGCGGTACGGCAGCAAGCTGCGAAGGCGGAAGGCAACCAAGGATACCACCGTCATTAATTTCCCTAGTTGGTCAGCTCTGAACATTTAAACCATGGAAAGTACAGAAATATGTATATAGGTATTATAACATTTATAACAAATTGACATTAATATTCGATATTAGCTGTGCCCGTGTCTTTGCCCGCGTGGTCTTTTCTGTGGGTTAAAAGTACTTAACCTATGTGTTATTCCAGGACCAAAAGTACCAATATCATCATTTTTCGTTCAGACGTCAAATGTTTTTTTTATCGATTGCTCGATTTCTTCTTTACACACAGCATTAATTTTGTTTTTTTGTCTAATTTCCTAATTTTTTTTCTTGATAATGTTTAATGTTGTGTGTTGTCAGAAATAAATGTATTTTCTTTCTTTCTTTCTTTCATTATTTCTTATCTGATTAAGATACCAATTACAACAGTTTTAAGTCGAACCCTAAGCTATGCAACAGTGAAAACCGCATCGCAATTGGTCCAGTAGTTTTTACGTGATGCGCGAACAAACAAACAAACAAAAAAAAAACTTGTTCAGTAGCCTATTTTAAGTAATCTAGAATACTGAATAGATGTCCAAAAAAAAACTTAGTTTGATTTTTTGGTACTTACTGCTTTATTATAAGTACTAGCTGAAGCCCGCGGCTTCGCACGCGTGGTCATTTCTGTAGGTAAAAAGTACTCATTGTGGTATTCCAGGACCTAAAATACCAATATACCAACATTTGATCAAAACTCCTTCAGCCGTCAAAAACATTTTTATCGATTGCTCAGCTTCTGCTCATCGGATTGAGATAGAAGGTAGTAGTTTTTAAGTCAAAACATAAGCTATCCAACAGTGAAAACCGCATGGCAATCGGTCCAGTAGATTTTACGTGATGCGCAAACAAACATACAGACAGACAAACAGACAGACACGAATTTTTTAAATGTTATATTCTTGTTCAGTAGCTTATTTTATGTACCCTAGACCATTTCTTTTTTAATTATCTTCTTTGTACAGACTTTTTCGTTCATATTGATTTATTATAAGTATAGATAGATTATAGATTTTTACCGGTCAGTAGATCCACTACACTGCTGCAGGGTATATTTTTTGTAAAAAAATGTTTTTCCTGCCAAAAATCGATAAAATATCTTAGCAAATTCTTAGTTGTTCATGAAAACTGAACTGATAATCAGCAAAAAATAACACATTCGGAAAAAAAACATTAACAAAAATCTATAGCGCCATAGATATCCCTGATACAAAACGCGACGTAGACATTTCACCAAAAGTGGTTCAATCGTTTCTAAGTAAATCCTTTTCAAGACAATTTTTCTTAATCATTTCTTTCAATTATTATTATCATAAAAAAACGTTTTCTCGATAACATTGGTTTGACAGCTTGTTAACCTAACTACTTACGAGTAGCTTGAGCGAAAGCTATGATTAGCGCTCCCAAGGACTTTGCATGAAGTTACATAAACTACATAATAACTTTACCTAACAGAGTTGATACATCATGTTTAAGTATTGATAACTTCTGATATCGATAATATACAAGGTAAAAGCTTGAAAAGGTCAAGTCTTAGGAGATCTTATTTCGTTCCAGACTAATTTCAACCCAATATATTTACCCGGACTTGCCCAAAAAGGATCACTGGCGAACTTATAACAAGGTGGAGTTAATAAATTTTTCTGTCAGGTCCCGTCGGGCCCGGAAAAGTTTAAATTGGGCTTGTCGTATTAAAGTATCTTGGAAGTAATCCGATAGAATCGGGATTTCGGTGTATTGCGTGCGTCGAAAAGGCGTTAGCGCCTGCGTTGATTATGTTAGTAAAGTATTTGTAAGCTGCTCTTGGATTGCTATAATAAAAATGACAGGTGAAAAACTCATTTTTGCGCTCTAGGCTTGCAGCCTTCAAGACTTGCACTATTGTAAAAAAACAAAAACATTGAAATAAAGTAAATATTGATTACATGAAAATTCACAGAAACAAAGTACATAGGTTGATGGAGTTGTCAGATGATTGACAGTCTGTTGCAGTTCAACAGCTACTCGATTTTTTATATATAAACGGTAACATTAAAAGAAAAACAAGAAAAGTTAACTTAAGAACTGTTAAGTTTAACGGCCTTTTTTTACATGTAAGATAATGTAGGTAAGTATATACTAAATTTAATGTTATTATTATTATGCCGGGATTAGTCCTAGGCTCCGCATCAAAAACTTTTCTAAGTTACGTGCTGTTTTCCATCGTCCCATGCTTCGAAGGGCAACTTAGGCTGTCGGTCCCAGCTGATTTTGATTTATAGCTCTCCGGCGGCCTGACAAACTCTGACACCAGAGGCCAACACTACCTCAAACGATGATAAACAGTTGTATTTGTCACTAGCTGTACCCGCGGCTTCACACGCGTGGCCTTTTCTCTGTGTTAAAAGAACTCTATGTACTATTCCAAGACCTAAAATACCAACATTTGATCAAAATTCCTTCAGCCGTCAAAAAGTTTTATTCGATTACTCGTCTTCTATTCATCGGATTGAGATACCAAGTTCACCAGTTTTTAAGTCAACCCCTAAGCTATCCAATAATGAAAATCGCATCGCAATCGTTCCAGTAATTTTTAAGTGATGCGTGAACAAACATACAGACAAACAGACAAACAGACAAACAGACAAACAGACAAACAGACTAACAGACAGACGCGAATTTTAAAAATGTTATATTCTTGTTCAGTAGCATATTTTTAGTACCGTAGATATCCTTTTTTTTTTAATATCTTGTTCAGTTTTTTGGTATTTACTGCTTTATTATAAGTATAGATATCTAGTAAGATATGACTTACTAAATTTACTAAAAGCTAGAACAACACAGTCAGCTGTTGAAACGTAATATTTTACAAAATGTTTACAGCTTTAGCAATTTGCAGTTATGCTTAGTTATTGTCATGTTATATAATGCTACTTTGCAGTTTCTAGTATTCTTTATTAATTGTGAAGATTGGAAGTAACGAATTAATTTGCAGTTATGCTTAGTTATTGTCATGTTATATAATGCTACTTTGCAGTTTCTAGTATTCTTTATTAATTGTGAAGATTGGAAGTAACGAATTAATTTGCAGTTATGCTTAGTTATTGTCATGTTATATAATGCTACTTTGCAGTTTCTAGTATTCTTTATTAATTGTGAAGATTGGAAGTAACGAATTAATTTGCTTAGTTATTGTCATGTTATATAATGCTACTTTGCAGTTTCTAGTATTCTTTATTAATTGTGAAGATTGGAAGTAACGAATTAATTTGCAGTTATGCTTAGTTATTGTCATGTTATATAATGCTACTTTGCAGTTTCTAGTATTCTTTATTAATTATGAAGATTGGAAGAAACGAATTAATTTGTAAGTACCTGCTTAATATGCTTTAAAACCTACATGGTGAGAAAGGAGCGAGTTGAAAACCAGCGTTGCGAGACTACTGGCCTCGCAGCATTTATGCTGAACTTGTGCTCCTTTTGTGCACAGCAAATGCATTATTGTTTATTTAGTTAAGTACTTTACTTTCTTTCTTTTTTTTCTGTTCCTCATGTCCTAAGGTTTAGGTGGGCACTAGGTACCATAAAAAAATACTTAATCTTATAATAATACTTATAATAAGTAATAAAACAGTATGGTGACTTACCTACTGGCTGACTGACTGACTGACTGACAGACAACGCACAGCCTAAACCGGTGGACCTAAAGATTTGAAATTTGGAGGGTATATTCCATGAGTTCCCTAGGGGTGCAATAAGATGTTTTTTTGGGGGTGACGGGAGTGGCAAAGTTTACACGCGGGCGAAGCTGCGGGGCGAGGCTTACATAAAAGGCATAAAATAACAAGCCTTTCTCTATTGTTTATCTACAGCATCAAAATCGGTCCATTCCTTTGGGAGCTATGATCCTCCCCCCTCCCCCTTACCTCCCTATTATAGCTAAGAACCATCTCGATCACATCAGCTTTCAAACAGAAAAAAACACATACAAATAGGTATCAATCGCAACTTCTAAAACAAAACACCTGTAAGCGTAATTCAAAATCTTTGGCAGCAACGGTACAGTCTGTTAAAAATCACCAGGGCCCCAATTCTACTAAAAAATTTGTAATGACAATTATCAACAATTTTCGCAAAATTTTTGCTTTTGCCTCTTAAAAGTAAGTTAGTTTATATTGCCTTGCGTATATATATATAAACTGTTTATTCTCTAAAAACTGCTGAACCAATTTTGATACAATTTATATGGGGCCATTTGGAAAGTATACCCTTTCAAGAGAGATTCGGAGATATCGACCGACATACATAAAAAAAACGTACATACAGCCGAACATATAACCGTCTCCTTTTGTGAAGTCGATTAACAAGTGCGTACGCTGAGCGTTTTCTTAGGACCGTGATGTTAATTTCATTTGTTCTTCAGGCGCTTACAGAGTAATTGTAACTTTTAAACTTTCGCGATTCGAACACATAGTTAAATATTTAAATTGGACAAACCAAGCGTACTATAGCGGAGAGGGTCAAAGAACACATTGCAGCTGTAAAGAACCGCCAGATAAATATATCTGCAATTGCTGAGCATTTGCTCGAATCGGGCCCTAATCACTGGATTGAACTCCATGACCCGAAGATCCTCTCCACGGAACGTCACTACTACTCCAGGATTGTACGTGAAGCGGTTGAAATTAAAAAGTATCCCAATTTCAACCGAGAGGATGGTTTCAAGTTGGCTGCGTTCTGGAATCCCGTGATAAGCAAGTGATCGCGTCGCGGTTTATGTCAGAAGATATCTGCAGATGTCGTTAGTGTCGTGTGTCGTGACAATTCTGAATTTTTACAAACCCAAATGCGGGTAGTTGGAGACAACGCTCGCCCTTCTCGACGCTGACACCCGCTACTTCAGTCTTCTCGTGACCACGATCAATGCAACTTGATCGAAACGTCGAGGTAAATAAATATTAAGTTTTCAGCGCGATTAAGTCCCGTTTAAATATTTAACTATGCTTACAGAGTAAACAAAATAAATGGAAACTAGCTAAAAACGATGGCGGCCAATGGAATGTTGGATTACAGTTACTTATCATTTAATTGTAACACATACAAACTTCAAGCGACTCCAATTTAAAATACTTATGATAAAACGCGCCGGTGGCGGGAGGACGCTGAATTTTTTACTCGTCCGTCTGAGTGGAAGGCGTACAATTCTGTTTATTTCTGTATATTAACTTTTGTGGTATTTTGCATGGAGTATGAAGAGTTGCGTCTGCGTGTATTATAACTTTAAAAAAGCTCTGTGAAAGATAGCACATAGAAACCTTCTTTACCAGTTAGTAAAATTGGAGGAGGCGCAGCACCTTCTCGTTTGATTTTAGGGGGGAGGGAGGGAGGGGTGGGGGGAATTTGGCGCCCTCTGCCCCCTACTTCCGCGGTCCCTGAAATTACCTGGTCTATCGCTTGCCAAAGTTTCTGAGCAAGTATAGCGGATGGCAGGTATATTATTTTGCTATCACACAGTAGTCAAAGTGGACACTCACGGTGAGACTGGTGCATAAGTTTAAAGTCGCTCAGCGAGAGAGCTTCTCTGAAGGACAGCATCCGCAATGAAGTGATCCGTCAGAGAAACAAAGTTACCGACATTGCTCAAAGAATTATCAATCTGACGAGGCAATAGGCAGCTCACATCTCTTGAAGAACCGTTGTTGGGGTTAACTAGGTTGAAGCCTTAAACAACTACTATACCGGCAATGCGGCAGTGCTGATCTGCCGATAACGGCTTTTGTGTCTCATTATCAGCCTGTAGTAGTCCACTGCTGGACGTAGGCTCTCCCAATGAACACCACCGAGCCCGATCTTTGGCTTTTCTTACCCAGTTTCTGCAGGTCTATTGATAAAATGTATAGCCTTGTATTTATAGCGATAAATGTAGAATAATTATTTATAGATCCCTTGGGTAGGTATGAAAGTAGCTAACATTAACAACAAGTTGCGAGTGTAGCGAGCGCGATAATTTGAAACTACTTTTCGAAGTGCTTCTTAATTAATGAACGAAAACAAAGGATTTCGAGAGATCTAAAGCACAGTACATATGTTAGTCTTTCCAGACAGTAGTGTATCGAAGCATTGTTTTCGAGTTTGATGTCTACTGTCAGTCGGAGACCGAGGGCACAGTACATATATTAGTCTTTCCAGACAGTAGTGTATCGAAGCATTGTTTTCGAGTTTGATGTCTACTGTCAGTCGGGAGACCGAGGGCACAGTACATATATTAGTCTTTCCAGACAGTAGTGTATCGAAGCATTGTTTTCGAGTTTGATGTCTACTGTCAGTCGGAGACCGAGGGCACAGTACATATATTAGTCTTTCCAGACAGTAGTGTATCGAAGCATTGTTTTCGAGTTTGATGTCTACTGTCAGTCGGAGACCGAGGGCACAGTACATATATTAGTCTTTCCAGACAGTAGTGTATCGAAGCATTGTTTTCGAGTTTGATGTCTATTGTCAGTCGGAGACCGAGGGCACAGTACATATATTAGTCTTTCCAGACAGTAGTGTATCGAAGCATTGTTTTCGAGTTTGATGTCTACTGTCAGTCGGAGACCGATGGTTGCCATCTGTGGCTCTTTACCCGGCTACAAAAAAGGAGGGTTATGATTTTATCAGAATACCTATGTATGCATGAATGAATCTATGTATGTATGTTCGTCTGTTTGTACATGACCACACTTTACAGTCAACCTTTTAAATTTGTAGGAATCTTCTATTAGTAAAACCAGACATTTTAAGCTACTTACAAAAAAGGAGGCTATCGATTTCACGCGTATGTCTACTCTCATATTATAAGAGGAAAGATTAGATTTTTTGTATTTTTGAATCTTTGTTTGTAATGGACAAACGAAAAAAATAAAGGACCGATTTAAAAAAAAAACACGTATTATAAAGCTACGTTATCAGCGAGTAACAGGGCATTATTTTATTTTTCAAGCAAGTAGGGTTCCCACCAAAATTTGAATATTGTAGGACACAAAGAATCAATAAAAAAAAACGACTTCGTTTTTCTCTAAACCAACACTAAAAAGAATAAAATAATTAGAATAGAACCAGAACACTATCACTTTAAGAAAAGTAAAAATGTAATACCAATTCAAAAATACAATTTAAAATAGAAAGAGTTATAATAGTTTCTTACCCCCCTTTTCTAAATTCTCTCCCCCCCCCTCTATATAGCTAAGTTCACATCACCAGTATCAAACAAAAAATAATAGAAGTTACAATGCGTATAAAAATTCTAAAAGTAATAATTATGCCGCGGTGTGACCGCTACCGGCGAAACCGGGCCAGTATGTAATATTGTAATAAAATTGGTACTTATTAGTAGTATTCATATTATGTTAGTCTATATATGGGTAGGTATATAAACGAATGTTACTACTTTGTATCTCAATCCGATGAGTAGAGAAGCCCGTCAATCGATGAAATAATATTTGACGACTGAACGAAATTTGGTAAATTGTACTTTTGGTCCTGGAATACATAGGCTACATTTTCCCCAGAAAAATGTCCACGCGGGAAAAGCCGCGGCGGATAATATAAAACTACTCTATACCTATATTATTATATTATTCTAGTTTATTCTTATCTTACGTTTTTTATGCCAGATGGAAGTATATATATTTATAAACGATATATTTTGCGAGTTTTTAGAGTTATTCAAACATTTTTCTTTCCTTCGGAAATAAAATATGGCAGTTGTAAGCTGCTTGATACTTCATATTGCCAATAGCACTCTCGCGGTTAAGACGAATCCAATGATACATAATTTAAAAAAAAACATTTAGCCGTTTAGTCTGTAGGACGTGCCAAAGAAACGTAAAAACAAACAAACGTACAACAACACATAACCCTCCGCAATCGGGTAATAAATGAAGTTATTTATTTTTCGGATCCCAATAGTGGTTCGAAAAGATTGAACTAAAGAGTCCAATCTTGATATATACTTATATTACTATACTCTTTGGTCCAATCTATTTGTGGTACTGGCATCCTACTCGCAGAAAACAATCTTTCTTTCTCGTATTTTTACGTGAAGATACTTCATGCGCGAAACTCGCTCGTAGCGTTCTTTTCAAAACCTGCCTCCCGGCCCCCGCACCGCGTGCGTCAAATCGGCCGTTTACTCCTCGATACACTACTGTCTGGGAAGTCTTTTTTTTTATTACGGACTAGGCAATCGTTTGACCACAATCTCACCTGATGGAAAGCGATGATGTGGTCGAAGGTGTAGCATGCTTGCCTAGTAGATACCTATTCACTTTTGACTTGAACACACCGGGGTTATAATTTACTGGAAACACTGACGAGGGCAGGGCATTCCACTCCTTTGCAGTTCTTATAATAAATGAAGAAGCATAACGCTTCGTTCTTGTGCGAGGTATTTCAACCATGAAAGGGTGGCGCTTTGCTGATCGTCTAGTCGTACGGTGATGGAAAGGTGATGGGGGAATCAGGTTGTGCAGTTCTTGTGCACACTCCATAGTGCAATCTGTAGAACACCGCCAGGCTTGCTATCTCACGTCGATGCGCCAGACTTTGAAGCTTACTCTTTACCAGAGTGTCCCAATGAGCCTGATAGCACGTCTCAATCAATTGAATCCAAAGACTCGAGCTGATACTTGGCAGAACCGTCCCAGAGGTGGCAGCAGTACTCCATACAAGATCGTACCTGTGCTTGATAAAGATTCAAAAGCTGTCCCGTTGCGAAGTACCGCCTAACCTTAGACAAAATACCAAGTATTTTGCAGCTACCTTGGCTTTGGATTCAATATAAGACCCAAAATTCAGACTAATATATGTACTGTGTCTAAAGTGTCCCCGTCGTAAGTGTCATTCGAAAGTCAGAACTAGAACAAAACAAGAAAACATCTTATTATTATTTTGTATGATTACTTTGTTTAATTTGATTTATCAAAATAAATTATGGCACTCCAGGCCCGCTGTCGCGCGCCGGATTGGTGTACGCGGACCGAATTTCAAACCCCAAGCAAGCATAGCTCTCTCCGTAGCTCGCTGAGCGACTTTAACTTGAATTTTGAGCATGAGAAATAAAAATTAATATGTGGTTTGCCTGTACTATAATTATGGCCTTGCCTTCTAACCTTTGTGGCATATCACCAAGTAAAAAAAAAAGAAGTCGCGACCACTGATCAAACTTCAAGACTTTTCGGTTCTCGTCCTTTAATTAGGTATATATATACTTTCTTCACTTGGTAACTCTGAGTCGTAGTGACGTCAAGAGTATATGCATGCAAAAAGAGCCATCTCCATGCATATCGATCGTGAATGAACCTGACACAGTAGCAGCAATCGCAGCGCCTTGGATAAGAACTCGGCCCCCCTCTCAAGGGATCAATTCTGGTGATTAAGGAAGAAAGCGAAGCTCTGACAAGCATAACCGCGCGCTAAACAACCATAGCCAATCTCAAAATAGTAATGGCAGGAAACGTTCACCGCTAGATGGAGCTCACGATACTTCGTGACAGGTAGTACTATTATTTATTCTGTGGTGACAATCCCGACGGCAGCAGAAACAGCAGCGCAGCCAACTGACTTGTTCATCTAGCAATCCCGTGTCTCGTCTGAATGGCCACTGGTACCCTCTTGACCGGCGGTGGCAGCAAATGCTGTTCTTAACACTCAGCGAAAACAATACCACGGGATGGAGAAGCACAATACATCCATTTTATTGCAGCCACCGCCGGTCATCGAACAACAATCAGTGTCGTGCTGCAGCCGCGGCCAAGATCAGGGCCTATCCTGTTCAACCCGTCCATTACATGCAACAACTTTATTATTTAATGGATTAAATTCCCGATCAATTTCACATAACTACTTGTGTATCTGAAAGTATAACAATTTATTATATTTCCAAATTAAAGTCATATTATTTATTCTGTGCTAAAGTACTTCTATACTATTTTCAACTTAAACTTACTAGTTAATCACGTAGGTATTATCTTGTTGCTTTCATACCTAATTTGAGTACACTTTATTTCGCAATCTATTTACACTATTTCGACCAACATTCCAGGCAAACGGTGCGTAATTGCGTATGCGCAGTACGCATACTCAAAGGTATTCGCAGAGTACGATCGAAGCCCCGGGCTGCCGCCGGGTAGGTACCTTTTGCAGGCGGCCCTGCTCTGGAGTCTGCAAAAGGTACCGGGAAAAGTGAAGGGACATGAGCTAATTTTAGTAGGTACCGAGTTTCACTGCTATTGGGTACATAATACTTATTTTATCTCAATTTTTGAGGTAAATTGTATTACTGCTATTTTCTAAATCATAGAAGGTGAAACTAGTGCAAAACATTCTCTAGTTACTTAATTTATTCCTAAAACTTAGTTCAGTATAAAAATATTTGTCAAATAAAAAACACTTCTTATTCAAAATGTTAATTTGTAAATAAACACTAAAAAGAATAAAATAATTACAATTGAACCAGAACACTATCACTTTTTGTCAATTTGCGACTTCAAAAACTCTTTCTATCTTATGTTGTATTTGTATAATTACATTTTTAATTAAAAAATAAAATAAAAATACAAAAGAACATTTTTAATACGAAGTCGTTTGTTTTTTTATTTGGAAAAATATTTTTATTTATTTATTTTGAGTGGCCTAATCAAACATGGGAAGGTCATGAATATCTACGCCAACTAAAATTGTTCAAATCACTTTAAGAAGACGTTGGCAAAACCAAATATGAATTAGATAGTACTTTTTATATACTACTGAATCAGTTATGGTGCAAATTATCTGAGTATTCACTGGAACACTTTCAAAAGTTTTTTTTTATAATTCTAAAAGTTTTTTGAAACAGATTCCAGAACAGATTGCAGATTCCAGGACGCAGCCAACTTGAAACCATCCTCTCGGTTGAAATTGGGATACTTTTTAATTTCAACCGCTTCACGTACAATCCTGGAGTCGTAGTGACGTTCCGTGGAGAGGATCTTCTGGTCATGGAGTTCTATCCAGTGATTAGGGCCCGATTCGAGCAATTGCTCAGCGATTGCAGATTTATTTATCTGGCGGTTCTTTACAGCTGTAATGTGTTCTTTGACCCTTTCCGCTATAGTACGCTTGGTTTGTCCAATGTAGGAACTACCGCAGCTGCAATCTGTCTTATATACGCCAGGAGTTTGAAAAGGAATGACATCTTTCGGTGTTCTAACATGCCTTGCTAACTTGTAAAAAGGAGTATAAACGGTCTTGATAGAATAGTCCTTTAATAAAGCACCGACTTAATAATAACTGACTTTAATAATGACTTAATTTGTTAATAGATATCGTCGATCAAATCACGAAGAGCCGTATCTGACAAATCGTCGATTTTGAGTTAGCTATGCCATCTTAATGCAAAGGCCGCGTTTTATTATGTCACGAAAAGACGTAAATGAAATCCTAATAGAATCTGAGTTACAATATTTTACAAAGAGCCTTAACTACTTTTCCTTTAAGTTTTAAACATCTCGAATAGGCGCAATGTCAGTTACGTCTATTTATGACAAAAAAAAAACACGAAAAGACGTAATTTGACTAATAATTCATTTAATTTTCAATTAAATGTGAATTTGATCTATCATTCATGATCTATCATGATCTATCATTTGTTGAATTTCAAGTGAATAATATGAACATAGACCTAAATTACAATTCTGATGCAACGGTAGTTTTATCTGATTGTCACGATATGATATATCATCCAGTATTATAAGACATGATACACCTTTGGAAGAACAAGTTAACAATTTAGCACCCGACGACTTTGAGTAGACGGCCCTGAAAGAGCACAAGAAATAACAAAACCAGTAAGAAAAAACAAATACAAGGAAGCCAAGCTTTTGTGACATTAAGGAAAGGAATATATTTCACTGTTCATAAAAAAAGTGTCTGGAAGGAAAATTGGTCCTATTTGCAATTTCGATAACTGTGCAAAAAAAGGAATGACTTGTTATGTTCGGAGAAACAGCGTGACGATATATTTATAAATTTCTATGCATTAGCAGATCTTACTTTGCAAAGGGAATACGTAACGAGATATGTTGCAAAAAAACCTGTTGGACGACAAACTGTTTGCACAGAATCTCGGCGTCACTGCACTAATTGTTTCTATTTGTCTTTAAATGGCCAGGAGAAATTATGCAAGAAAATGTTTCTGAATACGTTGGGAATATCAATTTTTTTGTTGCACAACTATGAATAAGGTACAAAGCACCGGGACAATAGAAAAAGATAAACGTGGAACGCTGAGATGCGATCACTCATTACTGAACACATTAACAGATTTCCACGTGTTGAATCACATTACTGCAGAAAAGATAGTGTTAAATAATACCTTCACCATGATCTATCACTGGAAAATATGGTTTCTATGTTTTTGAAGAAATATCAGCAAACCTTCACCATATCACTTGTTGCACTTACTTTGAATTACAGCAAGTAATTTATTAACCCCAATCATATGAAAGTGCTCAGTTTTATAAAAGACGTTTGGCAAATTATAATTTCACTATTTATGACATATCCTCCAAAGACTGTACGTGCAACAAATGGAATGAAACTATTAGTAGAAGGGGTGCATCTGAAATATCTACTTGTCTTTATTATTTCTTGTCAAATTGTGACAGAAAGGGAATGATAGAAGTATTCTTATTTTGCAATGGCTGTTCAGGTCAGAATAAAAATTCCGTAATGGCAGCAATGCTCTTACATTACATAAATAACTGTGAATCGATTGAAGAAATTAGTTTGCGTTACTTCTATTCCTTCCACAGACAGAACGAGGGAGCTTTAGTGCATAGTGCAACTGCACTCGCAATGACACAAATTGGGAACATTTTTGTACCGTGTCAATTAGAGCTAATCATTAGATTGGCTCGCAAAAACCATACGAGGTCAAACTTCTAAACTGCGACGATTTAAAAAAAAACACAGATCTCTCACTGAAACTTAAGTTACTCCAACTAAGAAAAGATGACCAGGCAGGTGTATTGTTAAAGTTGACAGATATGATGGAGGTTCGAGTGGTAAGAAGCACACCTACGTTTTTTTTTAAAACTAGTTACTTGGTGGTAGAGTACAGATCAATATAACTTAAGCGTCAAAATGTACAATGGCTGAAGGCTATGTTTGAGCACTTGAATAAATCCCCCAATGATAATAACATATCTAAAGAAAAATGTGATGATCTTATTAAAATGTGTAGAAGGGATACACCATTAATAAGATGCCGAGAACATGCGCTGTTCTACAGAAACTTACCTCATGATGAACTTATTCTGATCATGTTTTAATATTATTGATTGATGCTTTTCTACCATTGTTTTTTTATATTTCGTACTTTTTGTATTATTTAATTACATATAGTTTGAATAAATAAAGTTTTTGTATCATGTTTCAATATACCTTGTTGGGCGTACATGGAGAAATGAAATGTTTAGCAAATCACGAAGTTGCGTAAGTAATATACACTTTTTCAAAACAAGGTATTTATCTACACAGTTAAGTAAACTAAACCAAAAATCAAGTCATATATATAAAGAGAATTAATTGTTCTTCCAATTGAAGCATGTATTATGCCCATGGTCTCAAATTAGTGCGTAAAGCACTAAATTGAAAACGTGCAACATAGTAAATTTTATTAAAAATCGCTCTACTGAAAAGTTGTCAAAATCAAGTTACGCCTCGTGATTTGACCGACGATATGCTTGAGGTAAAACCCTAAATTAAAAAAAACATTCGTTTTGAGAACCTGCTTCTGTCATGATTTCCAATTTTAGGTTTAAACTAGCTGTACCCGCGGCTTTGCACGCGTGTTCGTTTCTTTAGGTTCAAAGTACCATAATGTGCTATTCCAGGACCAATATACCAACATTTGAGCAAAATTTCTTCAGCTGTCAAAAATACTTTATCAATTGCTCGGCTTCTAACTCACCGGATTGAGATGCCAATTACAAAAGATTTAAATTAAACCCTAAGCTATCTAACAATGAAAACCGCATTACAATCGGTCGCGTAGTTTTTAAGTGATGCGTGAACAAACAAACATACAGACAAACAGAAAGAAAAACACGATTAACAAAAAAATATTGTTCAATACCTTTTTTAAGCACCCAAGAGCATTTTATTCATTTGAATTCATTTAGTAGTTTGGGTGCGATGCGCGGTCAAGATACGGACAAACAGACAGACAAAATTAAAAAGTAAAACAGTTTGGCTTCAGTATCGAATATAGTGAACCATCCATAAAATATATTTTATTACTTAAATATTAACATAAAAGTTATACACATATCCCGCAGAAACACTTTACTTATTCGGGATAAAACGTGTCCTCAATTTTAACCCATCATATAACTTAAGATAGTGCCAAATTGTATCAAAACCCGTCCATTACTTTCAGCATGGTACGTGTTCTTTCAAATAAGTTTCAACCCCTAAATAATAACCCATATATTTTTCGATATGTAAAGTATCCTATGTCCTACCTCGTAGTACGAACTCAAATCATATCAAGTTTATTTTGAATTCATCCAGTAGTTCCGGCGGCGTGATGCGCGGCTAAGATACAGACTGACAGACATACATAATAATGAAAAACATACAGTTCAGGCTTCATAATAGAATATAGAGTAACATCCAAAACAATAAACACTATATCTTTAATGTACAGAATTTGGACCCATATCCCACAGGAACCCTTTATTTTTTCAGGTCAAAATGTATCTATAATTTTCACCTATCTTATAAACTGTCTATGCCAAGTTGCGTCAACATCCGTCCAATAGTTTCTGCGTGCTACGAGTTCTTTTAAATAATTTTCCACCCCTATCCTGCAGGAACTATAATTTTTTCGGGATGAAAAGTATCCAATGTCCTACCTCGAAGTGTGAACTCAAATCATACCAAATTTCATTTGAATTCATTAAGTATTTTCGTCGTGGTGCGCTGCCAAGATACAGACAGACAGACGGACAGACAGAAAGAAATAAGACAGACGGAAATACAGTGTTGGCTTTAGTATTGAACATAGAATATCCTCAAAAAAAAACCATAATATCTTAAATTTACAGAATTTTGGACATTATCCCGAAGGAACATTTTATTTTTCGGGATAAAAAGTATCCTCCATTTTTACCCTTTATATAAACTATGACTGTGCCAAGTTTCAACAAAATACGTCAAGTAGTTTCAGCGTGATACGTGTTCTTTTAAATAACTTTCAACGCCTTTCCTGCAGGAACCATTAAATTTTCCGGGATGAAAAGTATCCTATGTCCTACCTCAAAGTATGAACTCAAATCACACCAAATTTCATTTGAATTCATTGAGTATTTGAGTCCCCCAAAAAATTACAAAATATCTTTAATTTACAGAATTTGGGACATTATCCCGCAGGAACTATTTATTTTTTCGGGATAAAAAGTATCCTCAATTTTAATCCATCATATAAACTATGACTGTGCCAAGTTGCATCAAAATCCGTCTTGTAGTTTCAGAGTGGTAAGTGTTTTTTGAAATAACCTCAACCCCAATCCTGCGGGAACCCTTTCATTTTTCGGGATGAAAAGTAGCCTATGTCCTACCTCGTAGTATGAACTCAAATCACACCAAATTTAATTTGAATTCATTGAGTATTTTCGGCGTGATGCACTTCCAAGGTGCAGATAGACAGACGGACAGACAGAAAGACAAAAATTAAAAAAATACAGTTTCGGCTTTAGTATTGAATATAGAACGGCCCCCAAACAAAATTACAAAATATCTTTAATTTACAGAATTTGGGACATTATCCCGCAGGAACTATTTATTTTTTCGGGATAAAAAGTATCCTCAATTTTAATCTATCATATAAACTATGACTGTGCCAAGTTGCATCAAAATCCGTCTAGTAGTTTCAGAGTGGTAATTGTTTTTTGAAATAACTTTCAACCCCAATCCTGCGGGAACCCTTTCATTTTTTGGGATGAAAAGTAGCCTATGTCTTACCTCGTAGTATGAACTCAAATCATACCAAGTTTCATTTAAATTCATTCAGTAGTTTCGGCGTGATGCCTAGCCAAGATACAGACAGACAGACAGACAAAAATGAAAAGTTTTGGCTTCAGTATCGAATATAGATTATAGAGTAAGATCCAAAAAAAAAAAAAAAAAACTTCAATGTACAGAATTGGACCCGTTACACTTTTATTATAAGTATAGATTGAAGGGTTTTTGCAGTAGTTTTCTAATTCATTTTGACTAATACTTCAGGAATATTTAAAAAGTATGGCTAGCGGAACGTTAGATGAACGTGGTGCAATCGTTTCCCTGGAAACATAGTCTCACTACGATGGCGCCATTTTTTTCGCAGGGGAAAACATTGTGAGTAGGTAGTTTATTCAATTCTTGTTGAGCATCGCAACGTAGAAGTCAACTGTAAAGTCGAATATAAGTGACCATTGAAAGAAAATACATGTGTATTATGTCTGAAGAAGTTATTTACTACAAATGTAAAGTAGAATATAAGCGACCAGTGGAAAATACAAGCATTTTATACCTGATGGACGAATTTCATTACATCTCAGAAGAGGCGATACACCCAAAAGGTAATATGTTATACATTTTAACGTTTCGTTTTCCTTTTCACTCGGTTATACGCCCACTAATGATGAAATTATCAAGTGTAACGTAAGTTTACATGGCGTGACTTTCTAATCGTAGATAGATTTTAATTTTGTTTTCATTAAGCACCATATTGCGTGGTGTGATAAAGTTATCTTGGCTGGGTCTATGCAATAGCAGTGTAACACCTATTTTTATGCGCTTTAGTTGAGAGTATGGGTGCTGACGATCAAATGTCTTGACTTGTGCTTATTTTTCATGATTATGGATATTCATAACTCTTTTTCAAATAGTTTCTCATTACCGTGATAAATTTGCGTAAAGAGTTAGGTAGGGGCAACTTCCTGATATGGTTATGCGTAAATTATTTGTGTTTATGGAACAGTGTGTATAAACGCGCGTTCCGTACACCTTGGTTGTACCTATTTGGAGTGAGAAAAGAGAAAAAAATGTTTATTGGCACAAAACACATTTAACGAACAAAACAATAATTATATATCTGCGTAATTTACTTTTCTATTACGCACATGTTTTTTGATGATTTTATGTACAGTGATGGTGTAGCAGAGCACTGTTAAAGGAAACTGTCACATATGTAAATTTCAGGTTTGAATTAATAATCCATACCAATATATAAAAGTGAAATGTTGTTTGTTTGTTTGGGGAGCTTTCACGCGATAACGGCTGGACGGATTTTGATGAAAATTTGAATGGAGTTAGCTTATACCCTGGAATAAAATATGGAATACTTTTTAACCCGGAAAATTGAAAGTTTCTCCGGGAAAACTAGGAAATGTATAATAAGGATTTTGAGCATGTTTAGTTTGAAGCTACCCAATGAAATTTAAAGAACAAAACAACAAGAGGTTCTATATAATAGTCATTTTTTTCTGTACAATGTTTAGTCATAATGTGTGATCAATGAAAAAGTTAATAGGATGGTCTTGTCCAATATATATTTCAGATCAGAATTTTAGAGATTGTTGAATATACATCAGTATTATAATTTTGATACTATTACAGAAATAAATTTAAATTGTAAATATTTTATTTCGTTTACTTAAACTAGAATTTTATCATAAAACTTTGTTGTTAGAAGGTTATGCCAGCTCTTTTTGTGCACTTAATTACTTAATGTATTTTATAACTGAGCAGACTGAAAATTAATTCCTATGCAGGAAATATTTGAGATATTAACCGTTTTTTTTGTCAATATTTGACTAAGCGAAGTAAACTCATTAAACAAGTGAGAGATTCAGATTAGATGTTTGAATTCAGTATTAGGGTAAAGGTTTCACTATAAAGAAGTACACAATTATTTTTACTATTTGAATAATTATTTATTAAAGAAATTAAAATGAAGAATGTTTATTATGTACAGACGTCACTTAAGACCGTTCACATCAAACTTGATAAATTTTAGATTCTTGTGTATATAAAGAACCAGTTTCAGCTTAGACTGTAAGGTTAAGCTTCGCAGCGCTGAGTTTAAACGTGCCTTATTATGTCATTTTAGTTGAAGATTTTATTTGGTATCTGATAATGTTCAAATGTTAGCCCTTGGATGATTAAATCGTTAGTTAACAATTACTTTGATATCTGATAATGTTATAAAGTTACCCGGTATTATTATTATCTAACATATAATATTTCAAAACTACTTTGGTTTATTGTTATTTAGTTTCATTGATAACTGATAACATGTTTAATTGAATGTTACCCCCTATAATGAATAACTTAATGATAATTGTTAATGATAAATTATAAATATGGTAAATGATTATGATGGATGATAAAGATAAATGATATGTTAAATAATATAGATAAAATAAATTAATAATGCAAATTATAATAGAAATATACATATAATGATATTGATAAATTAAAAATGATAAAATTAATAATAATAAAAATGGTAAGGACAAATGAAAATTAATGATTAATTATAATGATAACAGATTATATATGAAAAAAAAATAAGATTTTGAATGATAAAGTTTGATTGGTAAAGTTTAAATGATAAAATGATAAAGTTTTACTGACGAAATGATATAATTTAAATGATTAAGGTTAAATGATAGAGATTATAATGATAGAGGATACTATAATGATACATCTTAAATGATAAATCTTAAATGATAAAGCTTAAATGATAAATCTGAAATGATCAAGTTTAAATGATAAAATGATAAAGTTTTAATATACATTAAATTATAGAGGTTAAATGATAGGGATTATAATTATAGGGGATAATATAATGGTAAAGCTTAAATGATAAATCTTAAAAATAAATAATGATAAATATGAAATTAAAAAGTTTAAATTATAAAGTTAAAATGATAATGTTAATATGATAAAGTAAAAAAAACACATAAAGTTATGATAGTGTTCAAATGATTAAAGCTTATGTGATAAATTTTAAATGATCAAGTTTAAATAATAAAGTTAAAATGATAACGTTTCAATAATAAAGTTAAAATTATGCAATGACTAACATTATAATGATAAATTTTAAATAATAAAATTAAATCTATATAAATAGCTTCAATGATTTAAAAAAAAACACAGAAATGATACATCCGTGGCCTTACCATTAAATGATAAAGTTTTTGATGGCAATAAAGTACTCTTTCGATTTAATATGGTTTGGTGGCCGCCCTTTTCGGTATTTTCTTTTGTAACTATGCTAAAAATGTTAAAAGGTCTTGTAAATAACATAGTTTAAATGATATTGTTGTATGTTGTATGAGTTTAAATACCTAATGGTACCGTTGAAAATGATACAGATACATAAACTGAAAGTTAAATGATAGTTTAAGTAATAGTTTAAATAACAGAGTTTAAGTCATAGTTTAAATTACAGAGTTTAAGTCATGGTTTAAATTGCAGAGTTTAAGTCATAGTTTAAATGACAGAGTTTAAATGATAGAGTCTCAGTTTAAATCAATAAGTTTAAATAGTATTTTAAGACGTGATGGAGTTTGTTTATTTAAATGGTCAAGTTTATTTAGAGTCAAACTTAAGTGATAAATTTTAAATCGTTAACTTTAAATAGTAAACTTCAAATGGTTTTATTTAAACAGTAATATTTTAATGGTGAATTATAAATGGTTAATTTATATGGTAAATTTTGTATGGTACAATTTAAATGATAAAATTTTAAGTGGTATTATTTTAATGTTAATATTTAAATGATAAATGTATTAATGGTAAGTTTTACATGGGTAATAATCAATGGTAAATTTTAAAGGGTACATTTTAACGGTAAATTTAAATGACTAATTTCAAATATTAAATTTGAAATGGTTACACATCAAATATGATAAACTTTAAATGATAAACTTTAGAGGGTAAACTTTAAACTTTAAATGACAAACTTGAAGTGATAAATTTCAAATGATAAATATCAAATATGTTCAATTTAAAAGGATAAACTTTAACGGATTAACTTAAAAGGATTTAATTTAATTACTAAACTTTGAATGATAAACTCCGAGAGATAAACTTTGAACGATTAACTTTGAATGATTAAATTTTGAATGATAAACTTAGAATGATAAACTAAATGTTAATTGATAAACTTTAAATGATAAACTATAATGATAAGGAATGTTGTTGTAGCCCCTAGATGAATATTGTGAGAACTATTTTTATGATGGATGTAATGTTTCCATGTTACCTCCTGGATTAGTGAACAATGTTTGTTTATAGGTGCTCACAGGATTATTGCGTGAATATGAATTCCAAGGTTGTTGCGTAGGCTCATAGGTGTTAAGCTCACAGGATTTTTGCGTGGATTGGTTTCCACAGGAAGTTGCATGAGCTCGTGGCTCGCAGGACTATATATATGATGTTGCGCGAGCTACTAGGTGTTAAGCTCATAGGATTATTGAGCGGGAATGTTATCCGCAGGGTGTTGCATGAGCTGTTAGGTGTTAAGTTCACAGGTTTATCACATGGATATGCTTTCCTCAGGAAGTTGCGTGAACCCCTATAAATTACTGAGCAAGCTCATTAATGTCTACTTACCAGATTTCTATGTTAATCTTCATGATATTAAAACTATGTAAAAATAAGATATGACATAATATTCTGTTAGACATTATTTAATGAAGATAAATTGCAATGTTAATTTAAAATAAATTTGAGAATCTATTATTATTTTGCTTATAATTTTAGGAATAGAGGATAATTTAAATTCCTGGATAAAAAAAAACGTTACATTATTGTTAAAATGTTGAGTAAACTATGTTTCCTTACTGGATTGAGTGAGCTTTATTTGCCTACTGCTATTTTATGTTAATCTTTAAATAGTCATTACTACATAAAAATTTACTATGATTTATACTACTCTCAATCTACTTAATTATATTGAAATGTTGTATGATCTCCGGTTGAAATGTTGTATGATCTCCTAGTAGTCGGTTTGTTGAGTAAATAATATTTACTAAACGCATTGAGCTGACTTGATAGATAACGTTATTTGTTATTTTATATTAAACTAGCTGTGCTCGCGGCTTCGCTCGCGTGGTCATTTCTCTAGGTTAAAAGTACTCTATGTGGTATTCCAAGATCTAAAATAAACATTTGATCAAAATTCCTTTCGCCGTTTTTTATCGATTGCTCGGCTTCTAACCATTGGATTAAGATACCAAGTACCCCAGTTTTTAGGTCAAATCCTAAGCTACCCAACACTGAAAACTGCATCGCAATCAAACATACAGACAAACAAACAAACAGACAGACACGAATTTAAAAAATGTTCTATTCATAGACCAATTTTTTTAAATTATCTTCTTTGTATAGATTTACGTTCTTATTGCCTTATAGCTGTGCCCGCAGCGTTTCTCGCGTGGTAGTTTTTCTGGGATATAAAGATCCTATGAGTTATTCCAGTACCAAAAGTACCAATATAGGTACCTACCTACCTGTGTTAACAACCTTCAGTGGCGATCCGACATGGTCGTGATAGGTTAGAAGACGAAGGCGGGAGCGAAGCGTAGCGAGTTGTGACGAGGGGGAGCGAAGCGTAGCGAGTTGTGACGAGGTCCAAACCTCTTTTATAATAATACTCTTTTCATAATCCATTTCTTTTCATTTTGATAGTTCATTATCCATTCTACATACAAATATCCTGTCATTGACATTGATTTTTAGTCAAAATAGAAAAATATTCCACTTTAGTGTTTTCATTGATTTAATTTATAAAATATATCTTTCGTCCTTCCTTCGCTAACACTAATATAAAAAATCTAAAAGTCTGCTGCTCTGGTTTGAGGAACATCATTGAGTTGCAGCGCCCGATCGCGTTGCACTCGATGTACGGCTTCGCGCGGCTTGCTTGATATCAGACTCTGGCCTGCCGAGTCTGCTCCCGCCGTGTGCTAGAATCAAGCGGAAGGAAGTTCCTGTAATTCTGTGTCAAAGAGGTTTGTGTCCTGGAATAGTGGGAGCAACCCAAACCCGGGGACTGCCTCGCGACACTGGCGCCCTCAACGTGTCCGTACCCAGCCTGCTCTACCTGCCTACAAGTTCCTGATTCCTCCGTGTCTTCTTATCCGTGTGTTTTATCGACTTCATTAATTTTGTAAATCAGTGTTCAATTTTTAAGTCGTACCACAAAATTCTAAAAGGCACTAGGCCATCTTGATTTAAATTTGGATTGGAAATATTTGGCAAACCCAGAACAGTTTTTTTATACTCAAGTGTATTTTATATTTGCATCCCAGTCATTCATGTAAGTAAGACATTTTCATTAATACGTACTTTATTCCGAATTTCACTATCGGCCTACCTAGTTCCGAATTACTCTAAACTTTAAACGCGTAGTTACATTAACGCTATTTTTTTTATATATTTTTAAAGCGTTACTAACGCACTAAACGCACGTTACCTACTAAGTAAACACTTAGTTTTATTTGCTGGTCTCATATTAAATAAAAATGGACCCTGCGCATCTAAATAAACCAGAATTGATCTATGAATTAAAATGTAGAAATGCTGAAGTTCATACAACAGATACTGCAGAAAATTTACGTTCAAGGTTATCGACCTTACTTGACAGCTCGAATACACAAGATTTTCAAAGTCCGTATACATTTGAACAGGATATAATCGAAATTCAAAAATGTCTAACCATTATTTCTGCACGTTTAATAGCTTACCCGGTACGAAAGGAGAAGAATGCGTCCTATATTCTGCACATTAAAAATAGATTAAATAACATGGATATTACCACCGAACTTACGACAGTACAACTAGAAACATTTAAAAATGTTTCAGAGAATTTCTTCGATTTACAAAAACGTTTCGAAACATTAGAAAATCCTAGCTGCTCTTCTACAGAAAATTCTTCTACACACGATCATTTTCCAGAACAACAAACTCAATTACCATATTTTGACCTACTGACACAAAAGCTACAAAATATTTCGATCAACAGATCAAGTCACGAAATTAAACGGTTTATTTACAAGGAGGATAGTTGTCCAAAAGATTTTCTTGAAAAAGTAGAGGAATTCGCAGTTGCTCGAAATATTTCACATACTGAACTATACAATCATATATATGATATTCTGAAAGGAACTCCTTTAGATTGGTTTCGAGCTCACAAACAAACAATCCCGGATTGGGAATCTTTTAAAATTACATTACTAAATGAATTTGAAATTACAGACTACGACTATAAACTGCGTAAAATCATAGATGCTCGCAAACAAAAAACAAATGAGCGTGTGATTTGTTATTTTACCGAATTAGAATCATTATTTGCGAAATTACGTGAGCCTATTTCAGAAAAAGCCAAGATTGATATTCTTAGGCGTAACTTGCGACCCGAATTCGGTCAAAGGTTATCTCCAAACGATCTCGACTCGGTCGCAACATTATTAAAATCGTGCAAATGGTACGAAAGTTGCATTGAAATTTCCAACTCTGATACTCCTTCTACATTACAAGACTTAGCGAAGCCTTCGACTTCTAATACCCAACACAAAGTCAATGCTACACCTAACATACCACATTATCCGTACAATACCTTGCAACAACCACTTGTTCAAACACACCCTTACCCTCAACCTTACCCTGTACATTCAATTGCTGCAGATTCTAAGAAAACTGCACTACCTATATTTTGCCCTCGCTGTCGAAACGACAGTCATGCTTTATGTCAATGTCCCTACAGACATAAAGTTTGTTTTCGTTGCGGTAAAAAAGACGTAATTTTTACCAATTGCCCTGTATGTACAAAAAATTCAAAAAACTAATTAGAGAGGAACTAGAAACACAAAATTGTAATACTAACAATAAATTTGATCAAAATGATTGGAACAATTGGCTTAAAACTATTTCAATATTTTTCAAAACATACAACGTTTCTACGCTCCTCTTTGATAATACATCGGACACTGAACGTCCATACCTTAGAGTAAATGTTGGGAATTTAACCCTTAACGGTTTGCTGGATAGTGGCAGTGTCATTACAATTTTAGGTAATAACTCACATAAATTATTACTTGAAAATGGTTTGGAACTACAACGTGACCAAATTATCAAAGGTTCTGTTGCTAATGGTCAAACAATCAATTCAATTGGTACTATTAAGCTTCCAACTTTATTTAAAAATAAGTTTGCTATAATTACTGCCCATGTAATACCCGCTGTTACTCAACCTTTCATATTAGGTATCGACTTCTGGAAAACTTTTAAGCTGGCTCCAGACATACTTAATACGGTCAGTATGCTCAAGAGTTCAGATACTCCCATGTTTATCATCAATAATAATGATACTTACTTACAGTCTTATGACAGACTTACAGATACACAATTGATTCTTGCTAATGCAGTCGTAGAACAATTTCGTAATATTTCTACCGACGTACTTCCTTTAGGAAGAACAAACCTTATTGAACACTGTATTGATACAGGTGACCACCCACCTATTCGTCAACGTTGCTATCGATTATCACCTGAAAAACAGAAAGCTCTTCGAGCAGAAGTTGATAAAATGCTAGAACTTGATGTTATAGAGCCTTGTGAAAGCCCATGGCTAAATCCTGTAATTATTACCCCTAAGAAAGATGGTACTTGGAGATTTTGCGTCGACAGTCGTAAGCTTAACGACATAACTAGAAAAGATGCTTATAAATTACCATTCATATCAGACATCATAGATAACCTTAAAGATTCTAAATATCTGAGTTCAATTGACATTGCTAAAGCTTTTTGGGAAGTGCCTTTACGTTTAGAAGACAGACCTAAGACTGCTTTTCACGTTCCAGGTCGTGGATCTTTTCAATTTAAGGTTATGCCTTTTGGTCTTACTAACGCACCAGCTACGCAACAAAGATTCATTGATAATCTTCTTTCTGATGAGTCTAATAACGACTCTCTTTTTTATTATTTGGATGATATAATAATAGCCAAAAAACGTACGAGGAACACGTACGTTTGCTTAATAAATTACACGCAAAACTTTCAAATGCAGGTATAACAGTAAATTTTCCAAAATGTGCATTTTTCCGAAATGAACTTAAATACCTAGGCTACGTAATTGATGATCAAGGTCTCCACACAGACCCTGATAAAGTCAAAGCAATCTTAGAAATACCAGCACCCAGGTCTGCTCGCGAGGTGAAAAAGTTTCTCGGTACAGCTAGTTGGTATAGACGCTTTGTACCCAATCTTAGCACATTAGCTGCTCCCCTCACTAAACTTACGTCTACCAGTAAGAAAGCTCCCGCTTTCAAGTGGACTTCTGAAGCTGATAAAGCTTTTAATAAAATCAAACAAGCTTTAATATCAACTCCTATTCTAACTTGCCCTGACTTTTCTAAACCCTTTGCTGTTCATTGCGACGCATCCGCTTTTGGACTTGGAGCAATGCTTACCCAAGACTTCGATGGAGTTGAAAAACCCATAGCTTACATGAGCAAATTACTTACAGGTCCCCAAAGAAACTATTCTATCACTGAACGTGAACTCTTAAGCGTTATAACAGCATTAGAGTATTGGCGTTGCTATCTAGACAATGGTCAAAAGTTTACTATCTATACCGATCATTCTGCACTTCAATGGTTCTTACACTTAGATAATCCTACAGGTAGACTTGCCCGTTGGAGTATACGCTTATCAATGTTTAATTTTGACATTAAATATAAACGTGGCAAGGATCATTTGGTCCCAGATACATTGTCTCGTATTAAACCAATTAATGTGATTAATTATGATCCAATACAGACTTCTGATTCGTGGTACACTTCTGTATACTCTAAGTGTAACACAAATCCCACATCAACTCCTGATTATATGATACGACACAATAAACTCTACAGGTACACCCGTTCTAATACCCTCATAAACTCAGAATTAAGTTGGAAAGAAGTAATCCCATCTGAATTTCGTACAGCTATTATGGACGAAAACCATTCGTTACCAACAGCAGCTCATTTTGGCACTTTCAAAACATACCATCGTATTAAAGAAAAATACTTCTGGCCAGGAATGTACAAAGACATTGCCAGCCATATTTCTAAATGTGAAACATGCCTCGCTTATAAGCATCAGAATCAAAATACCATTGGTCTGATGGGTAAACCCAAGAACTGTTCTCGTCCTTTCCAATGCATATCTATTGATATTGTTGGTCCACTTCCAATGACACGTAAACTTAATAGATTTATTTTTGTAGTCACATGTTGTTTTTCCAAATATTGTCTTATATTCCCCATGAAGCGAGCTACCTCTTCTGTAATCAAACATATACTTGGGAACTTAGTTTTTATGGTTTATGGTATTCCAGAGACCATAATCCTAGATAATGGCCCTCAACTAATTAGTCATGAACTCCAGGATTTATTTCAATATTACAACATACCAAAAATTCATTACACCCCCCGTTACTGTCCGCAAGTCAATACTGTTGAACGTTACAACAAAACAATTATAACAGCAGTTGCTTCTTTTGTTGATAATGACCATCGTACTTGGGATTTATATTTAAATCAAATCCAATTTGCCATAAATTCAGCTGTTAATGAAACTACTAAATTCACACCAGCTTTCTTAGTATTTGGTCGCGAACTTGTAACATGTGGTTCTGTATATAATGCTTTGGATCTAAGTGAAGAATTGATTTTTGCTCCACGCGATGAGTACGCTGACAACATAGGTCAGTTAAGCCCTTTATTTGCTGAAGTTCAAGCACGTTTATTTCGCGCTCATGAAACTAACGCAAAATATTATAATAAACATCATCAACACCTTGAATTTAACCAAGGTGACATTATATGGAAACGTAATTATCCCATAAGTTCAGCAGGCAAGTATTTTTCAGCTAAATTAGCTCCTAAATTTGTAAAATGCATCATAGCAGCTAAAATTTCACCACTAATTTACGACCTCAGTGATTTATCTGGTAATCCCTTAGGCCGTTGGCATGTCAAAGACATTAAACCTATACCACGTACGTCTTAACCTTAACCATCACTTCTCTACTTACATACTTTATTATAATTATGTACTATGAAAGTTACATTGCTTTCATATTCCTGTACCTTACCATATATTTAAATACCTTCTTATGACCATTGTAGGTTCCCTACTTACAAAAAAACTTGTATTTAAGTTGTAAATAATGTAATTTTAATATAATTTCCCTTTACGGAGTAATGTCCACATTTTTAGCCTATTTTTTTTATTCACTTCATTAACTTGTCGGATTCATTATGAATATTGACTTCAAGTCCCTACGTATTGCTATTCAGTGCTATTGTACTTACTACTTACTTTAATTCTTTGGTACTAACAGTAGTTAATACCCTACTTGTTAGCTATGCCTACTTGTTATACTATTTTATTTTATTTACAATCATAATGTTCAGTATAAAGCGAAACCAGTACCATATATTATTATTTACTACACCTACACACAAAACTTCCAACACTGAAAAGAGCGGCAAATGTGATTACTCTATAAACCAAGCCTAGGTCACAAAACCAGTATTATTTTATAGTTAATATGCTATTACCTACTTACCTTACTCATATTATTTAAACGTTCTAACACAACGTTTATTATGTACATACACGTGCTACAGGCACGTAATACCTTAAGGTACGTTTAGCCATTTTGGCAAACTAATTGTATATAAATATACACATACATACAGTTACACATCACACACCACACATTCACCACACATACACATACACACATACACTCACATAATCATTCTGATCAGCGGCTAGTGACTGTATAAATAAGCCTACACTATACTGTATTGGTTCCACGAGTGACCTTATTGATATATAAGGTTCCTCTTTCTTATGAGTTTTATTTCCAAGGAATGGGAATAAGACTATGAATGATGATGAATGAATGTGTGATTTATGAATATGAATGCATCTAGGAATCCAATCAATTGTATATTGACATTGTTAATAAACATTTTCACATAAAAATTGAAAAGATAGCATTTTTTAGCATTTCCATTATTTTAATTAATTATTTTACTATTTTAACTTTATTACCCATATTATATATATTTTTAACTTCTACTATTATTTTTTTCTTTTGTTCTTAGCATATAATTTTTTTTTTAAATAAACCTTAAAAAAAAAAATTTTTTTTTTCTATCAAAAAAATTTTTTTTTTCTCCGGGGAGACGGGGTATTGTGACGAGGTCCAAACCTCTTTTATAATAATACTCTTTTCATAATCCATTTCTTTTCATTTTGATAGTTCATTATCCATTCTACATACAAATATCCTGTCATTGACATTGATTTTTAGTCAAAATAGAAAAATATTCCACTTTAGTGTTTTCATTGATTTAATTTATAAAATATATCTTTCGTCCTTCCTTCGCTAACACTAATATAAAAAATCTAAAAGTCTGCTGCTCTGGTTTGAGGAACATCATTGAGTTGCAGCGCCCGATCGCGTTGCACTCGATGAACGGCTTCGCGCGGCTTGCTTGATATCAGACTCTGGCCTGCCGAGTCTGCTCCCGCCGTGTGCTAGAATCAAGCGGAAGGAAGTTCCTGTAATTCTGTGTCAAAGAGGTTTGTGTCCTGGAATAGTGGGAGCAACCCAAACCCGGGGACTGCCTCGCGACAGAGTATAAAAAACTGCATCAAAATCAGTTCATTCGTTTGGGAGCTACAATCCTCACTTCTCCGCATCTGTCACGTGGATATATATGAACCCAATAAAAACGACACACGGATCGCAGGATGTTTAATTTCCTTTTGCAAATATATTTGCAATTCTTTTGATTTGCTGTCGGCGTAAATTTCGGGGAAATTTAAAATTTTCCACATTTACTGGGAAGTGGCAATCTGGAGTTTGATTAATTCCTGCTACTTTAGTGAGACAAATATTTTCGAATGCAAAGCAGACCTATGGCTGCTATATTTTTGTTCCGTGACCCGGGCAGCTACAGCAAACTAAAGTGGCTATAGGCTGATCACATAAGTCGAAGAACCTATAACCAATTGGGCAAGTGAGTTCTTGAGTGGAGACCATGACGTATAGGCAAAAGTAGTGTAGGATACCCTCCGGCCAGTTGGAGCGACGACCTACCTACTCAAAGTAGCTGTAAGAACTTGAGAAGAGCCGAAGATCAGGCTTGGTGACGCGCATATGCAGGCTGTTGATGATCATGATGATGGCAGGCGGTGACCAAGTAGTATAATGGAGTTCGTGGAGTAGTTATTACGAAAACATTTGTCCCACCACAGTAACTGGAACAACGAGACATTTCATGACCTTCCTGTCCGGACGTCTGGCCTACAGATTTGGTCAATCGATGCTTTAGGGAAGCGAGACCTGCACCAAATAAGTTCAATCAGTCTGTATGTCTCTGATGTATGTTATGCGCCGCTAACAGTTTTATTTCAATGTCTATTTAAATGTCTGCAATAAACATACTAGGTACACCTAAATGTTAATAAAGAGCCTTTGTGCTTGGTTTTTCTCCTAAAGACTGGAAAAAACAAACCAAAGCCTTTTATCCGGGATTTCTGTGAAGCGGAAAACGGGCACAAGTACAAAAATAACCCTAAGTTAACTATTCTTATCTTGATACCTAGACGGTTGATAACATGTTTTAGTAAAATGTGTCAAAGCTTTAATAATAAAACATGGTTGTCCAACACATTTTGCACTGTACTCTGAATGGATGTTGAAACATCTATTCAGGTCTCCAATTTCACTTACTATCTACAAAGTATTAGAAAATTGGACGTTAAAGTAATCCAAAACTTTACGCAAAAGCTCAATATATTAGAAATAGACCGAAACAGTAAGATCCCTTAAAAATATACGCGTATTATTACGAGTATCATCTCGTTTTCCACGGCTAAATAAAATAAAGAAATGAAGCACATTGACTTATAATTCCTTGAAACAAATAATAAATTTAGCAGGGTGAGCTAACGCTTGTCATTTCATTTTGTTTAGAATTGTATGGACATTACCTACCCATATAAACACTGAAAAGTTATTTTCGAATAGAATAGAAAACAAGAGAAAAATCAATGATATGTGATACATAGTAGATTTAGCAAGTGTAATGTGCGGTTTATCAGGTAGGTAGAGCGATTTGTTACAGAAAAGCTTTGGATGGCCTTATATTTCTCAGAAGATTGGAAGTACTTAATTATTTATATAATAAAAACGACTTATAATCTTGATAACCTGAAGGTAAATCCACTTTTTCATTTTAAATAAAAAGTAATCTGTGTGAATAGAAACAAATATGTAAGTATATGGATGTATTTTACTTTGTTCTTTAAGCGAAACTCACAGCATAGAATAAACAATATTACTACTCTTACAGCTAGAATTAGGTAAACTTTTTTTTTTTAATAATATTTTCGTTTCAAGCCTAGCCTAGCCTACCTAGCCTCAAACTAGGATATTGTGTAAAAAAGGTACTTGACAACGGATAAATATACATAGATACGAATGTTACATCAACCCGCAACCGGTGGTAGACTTCACAGTCAGGGCCACTAGCCACACGGCCAACCGGTCTTCAAATAATTACCCATCAATGTTTGTTTGTTTGTCATATGATGTAGTGCTGGCCTCTGGTGTCAGAGTTGTTCAAGCTGCCCTAGGGCCTCTGTAATGACTTGACGACAGCGATTGATCAATAACAGCCGGGACCGACAGCTTAACGTGCCCTCCGAAGCACGGAGCGATGGAAAACCGCACATAATTTAGAAAAGTCATTGGTGCGGAGCCTAGGATCGAACCCGGTATCGTTGGATTCTAAGTTGCACTATTGAACCGTTATGCTACCATCGCTAACAATTGGAATATTATTAAGAGCTCAGTGACTTGCATTAGGAGAGGCACACGTCCAGCAGTGGACAAGTATAGGCTGATTATGATGATGATGACTATACAAAGCTAACAATAAATATAATTTATTTAAATTTAAATAAAAATACATACCTATATTATGAATTCAACTTAAAAAGGAATGTAGCCGGGACTACTTCTGCTCGATCAGTGTTTTTATTGAACAACTGAAATATTAGGAAAAGTGATGAACAGACTTAAAATTACACTTTTATGTAGATAAGTATATCGTTAAAGAAGTCGACGGTACATTTTTGTATGGAGAGGATTTAAATACCAGAAGAGTGATGATAAAATAAAGTAAATAAGAACCAAATGAATATGACAAATAAGAATATCCATACTAAGTCCATCACACATTTTTTCACATTACCACCCGAAAGATTGCAAGGCATTCGTATATAAATCCAAAAATAATATATATATATTATATTTTCATAAAATATATGTCATTTCTTATATTTAGAACTAGCTGTACCCGCGGCTTCGCTCGCGTGGTCATTTCTCTAGGTTAAAAGTACTCTATGTACTATTCCAAGGCCTAAAATACCAATTTAAAAACATTTGATCAAAATTCCTTCAGCCGTCAAAAAGTTTTTATCGATTGCTCGGCTTCTACTCATCGGTTTGAGATACTAAGTACACCAGTTTTTAATTCAAACCCCAATCTATCCAACAGTGAAACCGCATCGCAAATAGACGAGTATTTTTTACGTGATGCGCGAACAAACATACAGACAAACAGACAAACAAACACACGGACACGAATTTTATAAATGTTTTATTCTTGTTCTGTAGCTTATTTTAATACCCTAGACATGTATTTTTTTCAATTATCTCCTTTGTACAGATTTATTCGTTCTTATTGATTTATTATAAGTATAGATAGACAGATGTATTTGTAAAATTAAATATGTAATGTTTTATTGTCAGCCGTTATTCTACTGAATTGCCCTGATTTGAATTTTATTTAGGTTTTAGACGCACAAATAATTATTGAAAGTAGGTCTGTCTGAGCTTGGCTTAAAGCCGTTTAGCATACTAGGTTCAATAAAATTTAAATTTTGGCAATAAAAAACATTTTAGGGCATTATCGTTCGTTTTTCCAGTACTTTTTTGGGCTCTCGCATCCATATGAGTATTAAAATTAGTACTTATGTATATCGAGTTATAATTTTCTGTCAATAAATCTAAAACTATTGAAATCAGACGCTTTTCAAATCGAAGCCGAACAGACAAGCACAATCAAAAACAATATAGTAATAACTTCATGATTTGATGAAGCTCGCTACTTCCGGCACCTTTCATCACTATCTTAATTCAGCATTATCTAAATTAGGTTACTACCTTAATTCATCACTTTCTTTGTAAATTCTCTCTCTATAGTTTTCTTCATGGCGGTAGATCGCGATAACCATGTGTCATAATCACCGAAGCGGGGATGGAAAATCTCTATGGTTATGGTCTAGTTGCCTAAGAGGGGTTTCTCCATAGGTTCCTTTCTGTGGCCATCAGAACTTGCATATACCACGCGATCGCATCCCCTCAATTTTTGTGCAGATGATCATTTCAGCTACTCTAGGTTTTCTATGTCACAGAATAAATAATAGTACAAGTACAAAAGGATAACTGAGTAAAGTCATTTAAATAAATAGCGACTCTCGCTACAACGTAAAAAACAAATAAAGTGCAATTTAACTCGCGCTGCGAGCTTTCCATTATATTTACCTAGAAGGCGCTCGCCCATCGCGTGCAGGCTAGAATGCACCGTATCACAACGCGCGAGAACTTCCATTGCTCTAACCGTTTCAGAATCGCTCTGTACCTTTTTCGCTCGGTAGGGTTGTATTAAGATATGACTAGGTACTTGTACTACTAATTATTCTGTGATATGTTATGACTTAGATATTGTAACAGAATAAATAAGTAATAATGAATTATGTTATTACTTATTATTATAAATGAAAATACTTCTATTACATACAATGACATTCTTATCAGAATAGACCTACTAAGTACCTCATTTTTACTACCTACCTATCCCGTTTTCAGAACGCCGATAAGTTTAGTGAGATACCTACCTACGTATAAGTGTCGTTGGTTGATTATGATTATATCCTATAGGTATTGCACTTTGATGAATAAAGGTGTCTGAATTCCTTGCTTTATAATGAGTGAAAGTCGTCATTTCTATCACTATTCAAACAGCCGAATGCTATGCAATACCTTCTTGGTACTCATAATTTAAACATGAATAAAATTTGTCAATAACTTTACGTAAGTAGGTGCTCTATCGCTAAGCACATGGCGGGCGACTCATCGAGCGCACGCTTGACACTCGACTGAACGGACCCGAATATTGCGTCCTCGAATTTATTTGTACTTGTTGCGGAGTGCGACCGCCCTGCCTATGTCTGAATTGATTTAATTCAGAGTTCCAAGAGAAATAGACACATCTGTCCATGCAACAGCAATCTAAATTACACACTTTCTAAATTCACCTCTATCTTAATCAAGCATTAGTCTTAATCTAAATTTAACACTGTCTTATATATGTTGTGGCGATATCGTAGAATTGATCATTTCATGAAATGGTTGGCCACATTATGAAATGATATATTATGTATGAAATAATCATAGCTCCCAAACGAATCGACCCATTTTAATGCAGTTTTTTATTTTTGAAAGCTGATGTGATCAAGATGCTTCTTAAGTATAATGAGGGGTGGAGGGTGGGTCGGGCGTTATATAAATATTTAATTTGTGCTTGTACATACACTGTTTTTATTGGGAATATTATATTATGTTCATTGTGGTAGGTCTCGTCGTTGCTTATTAAGGGGTAGCAGAGGTTGTTATGAAATGAGATATGAGAATGTTGTATAGTTTGAGAATATCACTAATCTATAGACGATTTTGCTCGGGAACTTTGGTTGTAGAGACTTGCATAATTTGACGTCAAGTAAACAATTTTTGACATTATTATTTAACGACGGTAGCTTCGTTATTTATGTTGAGATTGTAACCCTGATTAGAAATAATGAATTTAACAATTTATAATCCCCTCAGTTATACAATTTGTATGGAAGTCTGTATGAAGTATGTGCATTCCTGAATTCCACTATATTCCTTACATATTCCTTACATAAAACGTACAGTTTTCCCGTAGTGTCAGTCCTCGGTCACGCCGTGTCAGCCACTGTCACCCGCTTACAGAGATAAATGATCTGCGGACTTGTTTGACGTAGTGTAGCTTTTCTATGTTCTTAAAATATCAACGTTAGTATCTCTTAGAATAATTATTATATGTATATGGTACGAGCAAGTAGGTCTTTTAGTTTCCTATAGTAAATAAGCTTGGGCAATCTATACAAAAAAAATATATGCGACACCATTAAAATAGTGGCACTGTGAGCTATATACCTCGCGCATACAATCTTTTTTGCAAACAATCTAGCGGTGCACAGTAGCGCCATCTAGTTAACTTATTGTAACACTAACATTAATAACCAAGGTGCTCCATCAATCCCTACCTAGTGGTATTCGTTTAACCTGTATACCAAGTTTCGTCTAGATCGGTTGAGAAATGCGACCTGTAGAGAAGAACAGAGAGCCGGACAGACGGACATCCGGACATACGAAAGCATTTTTGCTCAAGCTGAAACGGAGACGCTTGGGTCTCTCTGTCAATTACATATAGAACCTTTATTGTTTCCTGGTAAGTATTATTTTTGAAGTTGAATTATTGGGCTGGCCGAACAGGGCTTTGTAAACATTTAGATAAGTTTTTGTAAGTGATAGGTATGCTCGCGATAAACCGCTTGCGATCGACCTGTCGACGACGATCTACTGTTTGCCCACCCCTGCTGTAGGCTAATGTTGCAATTGCAACTAGTAAAGTAAAGTAAAATATGTAATTAAAAAAGAAACTTTTTTTTTTATAAATACTAGCAGCGCCCTGCGGTTTTACCCGCGTCCATACAACCATACATGTTTTCGGGATAAAAAGTAGCCTATTTGTTAATCAAGGTTTTAAGCTACTCCCGACCCAAACTTCATCAAAATCAGTTCAGCCGTTTAAGTGTGAAGAAGTAACAAACATACACACACATCCTTACATACATACAAATTTTCGCCTTTATAATATTAGTGTGATTATTTTTGCGGGCGGTCCGCTTGTAGTCAATCATTTTTTTCGCAGTCAGTTTTTATTAAATATTTTTTGTTGTGTACATTTAAATCTGTAGAAAATCCCTTAGGTATACGTGCGAAGCCGGGGTGGGTCACTCGTAATAAGCATGCTTGCGTTTCACAATCACCAAAAAGGACTGCCCTCTAAAGAAGATTAGGCGTATGGCAAATCATTTATTTTTGATATGGAGCTCAACAGCTATCGAACACGATTGGTTGTGTGACTCTCATATACACTCATCAACCCGCACTGTGCTAGCTTGGTGACTTATCGACCATTCTCTCTCTTGTAACTTTAAACTTTCGCGATTCGAACACATAGTTAAATATTTAAACGGGACTTAATCGCGCTGAAAACTTAATATTTATTTACCTCGACGTTTCGATCACCCGCGGCATTTACAATTAGTAGTCAGATCACTTTTAGACAGAGCTCATACCCTCTGTGACCCTGAACATTTGGATGCTGAAGTGTCTCATGTTCAGGAGGTACTCAAGCGAAACGGATATGTGGTGACCAGACGTTGGCGTCGATATAAAAAGATAGACGCAGATATAAAAAGAGTAGGTCTGATGTCGATAGACAGCCGGCTTTCATGCCTTATGTAAAAGGAGTGACGGATAAAGTGGGTGCTTTATTACAGAACTTTCTATCAAGACCGTTTATACTCCTTTATCCAAGTTAGCAAGGTATGTTAGAACACCGAAAGATGTAATTCCTTTTCAAACTCCTGGCGTATATAAGACAGATTGCAGCTGCGGTAGTTCCTACATTGGACAAACCAAGCGTACTATAGCGGAAAGGGGTCAAAGAACACATTGCAGCTGTAAAGAACCGCCAGATAAATAAATCTGCAATCGCTGAGCATTTGCTCGAATCGGGCCCTAATCACTGGATGGAACTCCATGACCCGAAGATCCTCTCCACGGATTGTCACTACTACTCCAGGAGTGTACGTGACGCGGTTGAAATTAAAAAGTATCCCAATTTCAACCGAGAGGATGGTTTCAAGTTGGCTGCGTCCTGGAATCCCGTGATAAGCAAGTGTTCGCGTCGCGGTTTATGTCAGAAGATATCTGCAGATGTCGTTAGTGTGTCGTGACAATACTGAATTTTTACAAAACCAAGTGCGGGTAGTTGGAGACAACGCTCGCCCTTCTCGACGCTGACACCCGCTACTTCAGTCTTCTCGTGACCACGATCAATGTAACTTGATCGAAACGTCGAGGTAAATAAATATTAAGTTTTCAGCGCGATTAAGTCCCGTTTAAATATTTAACTATGCATTCTCTCTCTCTCTCTCTCTCTCTCTCTCTCTCTCTCTCTCTCTCTCTCTCTCTCTCTCTCTCTCTCTATCTCTCTCTGAGAGAAGGCCTGTGTCCGAGCTGTCGGAAAGCTTTTCTTTTTTTGCTTCAATTATTGCACTCGGCGTGACTTATTGTTATATACCATTAGTTACCAGTCATCCAGATCGTGAAAGAAATAATTGTGCTTATGACTGCCTGCCCCAAACTAATGAACAAAAAGTTATTGCAGCAGACTCTCCCACAAATTCGTATTATATGATTATTACTCGTTAGTACGAGACAACAATAAAAAATCCTTCGAATAACCTCTACCAAGGTTTAACACCTCTCGGGGTAAAGGCCGTAACTCTCTGCTATCTATTCGAGACCATATTTCCCTTCGCCCCTTGCCCCCTAGTGGGGCTACCATCAGATTGATATTCCAAGGATTATAGATGAGTAGCATGTGCCTTTATTAACTACTACAGAAAACTACTAATTTAACTACTAGTGGGTCGTCTTGTACCACTTATTTCCAAGTGCATCGAACTGAGAACTCGCATAATGTACTTTCTTTTTCTAATTTTGGCGTATAATTTAAAACAAAAAAGCTACAAATCAAACGAATAAATGAAATTTTCATACAAAGTGTTTTCATATGACACTTGTCCACCTCTTGACCTGATTATCAAACGTTAAACCCTCCTTTTGCTCTTTAAGTCTCCGATACATCAACGACCTCAAATCGATTCAGCTTAAACACGAACTTCGAAATTATCGGTTATCAAAACCATATTCGAAGTTAATCTAAATCTAAAGTAAAGTTAATCTAATGACCCACAGTAAATCTTAATACTAAGTAGCGGGCTGGTCAAATGGTCGCCCTACCGCCCCTCGTCTACCGTTAACCTGAAAGATGTTTTTCTCGTCTAGTAATTAATGACGGCCCATTATTCCTGCAGTTACTCGGAAGGCTGTTGTTAGCGGCTTTAAGTGATCCACCATTTGAAATGTTTCCAATTGAGATGGGTATTCATGGGCAGCTTATTACAGGGGCAATGGAGCGGTGTGGGAGGGATAATTCACGTGACGGTCAACACGCCGCTCCCGCACCGCTCCACTACCGCAGGAACCTACTCAGTTACGCGCTACCCCTACTACCCCCCAATAAGCAACGACGAGAACAATGAGTTGCCACAATGAGTATAATATAATATGATCAATAAAAACAGTATATGTACAAGCACAAATTAAATATGTATATAACACCCGACCCACCCTCTACCCCTCCTTATACCTAAGAAGCATCTTGATCACATCAGCTTTCAAATATTAAAAACTGCATTAAAATGGGTCCATTCGATTGGGAGCTATGATTATTTATACATACATCATATAATGTGGCCAATCATTTCATGAAATGATCGATTCTACGATATCACCACAACATATATAAAGACAGTGTTAAATTTAGATTAAGGCTAATACTTGATTAAGATAGAGGTGAATTTAGAAAGTGTGTAATTTAGATTGCTGTTGCATGGACAGATGTGTTTATTTCTCTTGGAACTTTGAATTTAAAGATCGCTTGTCTACGATATGTGATCGCCGCATTCTGTTTTTTCAGGCATAGGTACTGTACTACTGTTAGACGCGCTGAACTGATCATGTGCGCGAACGTTGAGGGAAAGCGATCGCGTGGTAGATGCGAGTTCTGATAGCCACAGAGAGGAACCTATAGAGACCCCTCTTACGCAACTGGACCATGACCATAGAGAAGATTTTCCATCCCCGCTTCGGTGACTATGACACATGGTGATCGCGATCTACCGCCATGAAGAAAACTATAGAGAGAAAATATACAAAGAAATAACTACTTTAGATAATGCTGAATTTAGATAGTGATGACAGGTCTGGTGGCCGGAAGTAGCGAGCTTCATCAAATCATGAAGTTATTACTATATTGTTTGTGATTGTGTTTGTCTGTGGCTTCGATTTGAGAAGCCTGACTTCAATAGTTTTATATTTATTGACAGAAAATTATAACTCGATATACTTATGTACTAACTTTAATACTCAAAAGACGTGAAAGCCCAAAAAAGTGCTAGAAAAACGAACGATAATGCCCTAAATTGTTTTCTATGGGCAAAATTTAAATTTTATTGAACCTAACATGTAGTATGCTAAACGGCTTTAAGCCAAGCTCAGACAGACCTACTTTCAATAATTATTTGTATGTCTAAAACCTAAATAAAATTCAAATCAGGGCAATTCAGTAGAATAACGGCTGACAGTAAAACATTACATATTTAATTTTATAAATAAATCTATCTGTCTATACTTATAATAAATCAATAGGAACGAAAAAAGGAGATAATTGAAAAAAAAATATGTCTAGGGTACTTAAAATAAGCTACTGAACAAGAATACAACATTTTTAAAATTCGTGTCTGCGTGTTTGAGTGTCTGTTTGTCTGTATGTTTGTTCGCACATCACGTAAAAAAAACTGGACCATTTGCGATGCAGTTTTCACTGTTGGATAGCTTGGGATTTGACTTAAAGACTGGTGTACTTGGTATCTCAAACTGATGAGTAGAAGCCTAGCAATCGATAAAAACTGTTTTGACGGCTGAGGGAATTTTGATTAAATGTTTTTATGTTGGTATTTTAGGCGTTGGAATAGTACATAATATAGTACTTTTAAACTAGAGAAATGACCACGCGAGTGAAGCCGCGGGTACAGCTAGTTCTAAATATAAGAAATGACATATATTTTATGAAAATATAAGCTTGGATTTATATACGAATGCCTTGCAATCTTAAGGGTGGTAATGTGAAAAAATGTGTGATGGACTTAGTATGGATATTCTTCTTTATTTAAGTACATAAATTATTATAATGTTAAAAAGTAGTAATTAATTTAGTTATTATTTACGTTATTCTGGCATTTAAATCCTCTCCATACAAAATGTACCATCGAATTTTATTAAAGATTTACTGTTCTGCATTAAAGTGTAATTTTAAGTCTATTCATCACTTTTCCTAATATTTCAGTTGTTCAATAAAAACACTGGTCGAGCAGAAGTAGTTCCGGCTACATTCCTTTTTAAGTTGAATTCATAATATAGGTAGGTATTTTTATTTAATATTAAATAAATAATAGTTATTGTTAGCTTTTTATAGTCATCATCATCATAATCAGCCTATACTTGTCCACTGCTGGACGTATGTCTCCCTATACTTGTCCACTGCTGGACGTATGTCTCCCTAATGCAAGCCACTGAGCTCGTAATAATATTCCAACTGATAGCTAATTATTTGACGACCGGTTGGCCGAGTGGCTAGTGACCCTGACTACGAAGTCAACCACCGGTTGCGGGTTTGAATCTCGCAAGGTGTAAAACTTTGTGTGATGAGTACAAAATGTTTGTTTCCGAGTCAAGGATGTAACATTCGTATTTATGTATATTTACCCGTTGTCTAGTACCTTTAATACAGAATATCCTAGTTTGAGGTAATTGGTGAGAATTGACCCGAATATAAGGTATTTTCCCAACGGCCCCATTAACGTCCCCATCAATGGGGCAGATAGCAATTTAAATTCCCATCTGTCCATTAGCATGTTTTTTGTTAGATTAAGTTTATTAATTGTATATTTCTGTATTGTGGTGTTTCAATAAAAAGTTCATCTATCTATCTATCTATCTATCTATCTATTAGCGTAAATAAAGTGTAGTCCCGTTGTTGAATTAAATTTCTGTACCGTTGTCCCCTTTGTGTCCACGTCACGGGGGATACTGAACTATACTGTGACAGTAAGTTAAGGTGCGGAAGGGTGTCCCTTGGGCCACCCGTAAGCCACGAACATGATTTTTTTACATAGGTAAGCCGCCTTTGTCTTCTTGTTTTTTTAGCCTTGCAAACCTTAAACACAATAAATCAGTATTTAAAATGTTCGAATTAGTTGGCCTTTTATTTCCCACGCCAATGGGGCAGAAGGAATTTAAATTCCTACCTACCCCATTGGCGTCATAATGGGGCAGGTGGGAATTTGAATTCCCATCTGCCCCATCGATGGGGACGTTAATACATACCATATATAGTTTTTTTTTAAACTTTGTTACCTAAACCTAGCTGTAAGGGTAGTAATAATAATAATAATATTTTTTTATAATATTTTTATCTGTTTTATTTAAAGAAATATTGTAAAAAAAAAAAAAAAAAAAGATAAAAAGATACATAAAGTGAATAATAATAATAATTTATTCATTAAAAAAAATTGTACAAGATATACAAAACCATCAAAATACAGTATAAAAGGAAACATGGTGATCATTCGATTAGGTAGGTTAAGTAAGATTAGCTGCGGGCCCCAAACTAGGCAATGCCTGTATCTTGGGGACCCAGGTGAAAAGTATTGTTACTATTGTGTACTATTGTTTATTCTATGCTGTAAGTTTCGCTAAAAGAATCAAGTAAAATACATCCATATGCTTACATATTTGTTTCTATTCACACAGATTACTCCAAGATTACAAGATTACTCCAGATTACTTCAAGATTACAAGGTCGATTTGTTTTTATTTAAAATGAAAAAGAGGATTTACCTTCAGGTTATAAAGTTTATAAGTCGTTTTTATTGTATAAATAATTAAGTACTATTATTATTCTTCTGAGAAATTATAAGGCCATACAAAGCTTTTCTGGAACTAATCTCTCTACCTACCTGATAAACCGCACATAACACTGGCTAAATCTACTATGTATTACATATTATTGATTTTTCTCTTGTTTTCTATTCTATTCGAAAATAACTTTTCAGTGTTTTTATGGATAGGTAATGTCCATACAATTCTAAACAAAATGAAATGACAAGCGTTAGCTCACCCTGCTAAATTTATTATTTGTTTCAAGGAATTATAACTCGATGTGTTTCATTTCTTTGTTTTATTTAGCCGTGGAAAACGAGATGATACTCGTAATAATACGCGTTTATTTTTAAGGGATCTTACTGTTTCGGTCTATTTCTAATATATTGAGCTTTTGCGTAAAGTTTTGGATTACTTTAACGTCCAATTTTCTAATACTTTGTAGTTATGTAAGTGAAATCGGAGAACTACGAGTATGAATAGATGTTTCAACATCCATTCAGAGTACAGTGCAAAATGTGTTGGACAACCATGTTTTATTATTAAAGCTTTGACACATTTTACTAAAACATGTTATCAACCGTCTAGGTATCAAGATAAGAATAGTTAACTTAGGGTTATTTTTGTACTTGTGCCCTCCCAGAAATCCCGGATCCCAGCTTTGGTTGGTTGTTTCCAGTCTTTAGGAGAAATGCCAAGCACAGAGGTTCTTTATTAACATTTAAGTGTACCTAGTATGTTTATTGCAGACAATAACATTTTCGACTCTACTCGACTCTACTCCACTCTACTCCACTCTACTCCACTCTACTCCACTCTACTCAACTCTATTCGTATCTTTTTATTTTCAATTCTATTCTACTCTGTTATACTCTATTCTACTATATTCTACTGTATTCTACTCTGTTCTACTGTATTCTACTCTGTTGTACTCTGTACTACTCTATCCTACTATATTCTACTCTGTTCTACTCTGATCTACTCTGTTCTACTTTGTTCTACTCTGTTCTGCTCTGTTCTATTCTGCCCTACTCTATCCTACTCTGTTCTAGTCGGTTCTACTCTGTTCTACTGTATTCTACTCAGTTCTAGTCTGTTCTACTCTGTTCTACTCTTTTTTAATCTGTTCTATTCTGTTGTACTCTGTTCTACTCTGTTATACGCTGTTCTACTCTGTTCAACTCTGTTCTACTCTTTTCTACTCTACTCATACTTAACTCTACTCGACTCTATTCAACTTTACTCGACTCTACTTGACTCTAATCGACTCTTTTCGTTTCTATTTGACTCGTTTCAACCCTATTCGACTCTTTTCGATTCTATTTTATTCGATTCTGTTTGACTTTTTATGTTTACACATCTGCCAGGCATCCCGCGACGGCCCATTTTTATTATTATTATAAACACTAATTTATTACATTGTTTTAGCTGTTTTTCTTGCACTTAGCATTTTCCTTGCTGTAGTGAGGTGAAAAGTTTTGTGTTGCGCACGGCAGCAAAGTTATTTGGCGTCTCGTACTTTTGAAACCCTCGCTACGCTCAGGATTCTATATTTGAACCACTCGCTACGCTCGTGGTTCAATCCTAGAATCCTTCGCTTGCTCAGGTTTCAATACAAGTACTCTCGCCAAAAAAACACTTTGCAGCCTTGCATAACAAATAACTATTAATTAGACATTGAAGTAAAACTGTTAGCGGCGCATAACATACATCACAAACATACAGACTGATCAAACTTTTTTGTGCAGGTTTCGCTTCCCTAAAGCGTCGGTAGACCACATGTGTAGGCCAGACGTCCGGACAGGAAGGTCATGAAATGTCTCGTTGGTCCAGTTACTGTGGTGGGGTAAACGTTTAAGTAATAGCAAAGCAGGCCTACGAACTCCATTTTACTACTTGGTCGCCACCTGCCATTATCATGATCATCAACAGCCTGCATTAGTCTACTGCTGGACGTAGACCTCTCTTAATTCGCTCTACCAAGCCCGATCTTCGGCTCTTCTCAAGTTTTTTGAGTAGGTAGGTAGTCGCTCCAACTAGCCGGAGGGCATCCTACACTACTTTTGCCTATACGTCGTGGACTCCACTCAAGAACTCACCTGCCCCATTTGTTTTAGGTTCTGCGAATTATGTAACCAGCCCATTGCCACTTTAGTTTGCTGTAGCTGCCCGGCTCACGGAACAAAAATATAGCAGCCATATGCCTGCTTTGCATTGGACATTATTTGTCCCACTAAAGTAGCAGGAATTAATCAAAATTGCCAGTCTTTCACTTCCCAGTAAATGTGGAAAATTTTAAATTTCCCCGAAATTTACGCCAACAGCAAATCAAAAGAATTGCAAATATATTTGCAAAAGGAAATTAAACATCCTGCGATCCGTCTGTCGTTTTTATCGGGTTCATATATATCCACGTGACAGATATCAAAATGATTTTTAGATTTATTGAAAAAGAGGGTAAATAGAAACACGCGATAACTCCGGATATTAATGTTTTAATTTTAAATAGACTACGTAAAGCATCTGTTACGTAATTATTTGAGGAATAACATGGTGTATTATTTAACCGACTTCAAAGAAGGAGGTTCTCAAAACGAATGTTTGTTTTTATTTTAGGTGTTACCTCAATCATACCTATTAACATAACTTAGAAAAGTTATCTCAGAACCGAAACCGGTATCGTTATAGTCTAACTCGAACTAATACCGCTAGGCTACCATCGCTCTAAAGTAATTGAAATTAACAAAGAAAAAATATGTACTCGTACCTTGCTTCCGCCAATCTGTAAGTCAGACAAAATAAATGGAAAAATAAAAACATATAAACAACCCACGCTAACTAACCTTTAACCAAATTGAACTAAACTAAAATTAAAAGATGTGGCCAGCTGGCCTTAACTACCTATTTTACTTCCTACTCAATACATGGAACCCTTCTCAGAATGTTACATTTAAAACAAATAAGTATAAATACAATAAAAATATATAGGTACCTTTATTTTATATTATTACCTTAACTTATATTTGCACACAATTTGTTATGGTAGAATGTACCAGGTTCTATTCTTATTCTTTACCATCATACTTTGTAATACCTACATTCTAGCAAATAAATAATTGCAAATAAAGTTGCCATATATACCATATATTCTGGGGTTCACTACGCTACTTCGAAACACGTTTCACCTAATTTCATTTAATCTATGATGACTCACCTAATACTTATTTTATCTATGCATCATTTTGACAAAAGACATTTCATCGATGGTTAATTTCACGTTATTACATTCCATCTCTGACAGCTCCATGTGTAACTTACATAAATATGGATTTCCGCAAAATAACGCCTGATACTAAAAACCATCCCAAATTAACAATTGTGAGAACAATTACATAATTGCAAAGCAGACTGATAGAACGTTTTGAGGAGATCCACCCTTAGGCAAAAATCTGGTAAAATGCGCGCCTGACCGAACCAAATTATTGCAGACCAATCAAAATTACTTCCCAAAAGCTTCCTAACCTTTCGAAAAACAAGTAGGTAGGTACCTACGTACGATACGAAGTAAATATATATGTCTATGTACCTACGACTCCCACCTCGTTAGAGATAAGGCAGTTTTCCAGTTTTCCCAAAACAAATTTTGTGTTCAAACAGAATCAGATAATCAAATTCATTGCAAACAAGCTATACCGCGTTCAATTAGTACGAAAAAATATGGGAAATGAGAATTAGTTTGCATTTTTGTAGATTTTTAGACGTTATGATAATTTATTGTTATTTTTTTGCGGGAACAAAGTGCTGGATGGTAATATGGGTTTCGAAAATGATAAATCAAGTATTATACTGTATACATTGATTAGGTAAAGAAAATGATTGTCAATAAGAATAGCAAAAATATGAATATTAAAAAGAAAGAACACATTAGTTAATTATTGAAATAGGACATGTTTATGTCAGTTAGTCAATCAGTCTAACCCCATAGCTGGTATTAGACAGTTTTTGAAAGTAAAATACGAAGGAGAATATTTTCCAGGTAAAACAAAAGCTGTTGATGAAAGCCTGCGCTATATTTCGATTACTGGATGTTGATTTTTGGTACTTCGGGGATTTGTTTCCTGCTATATTATCGGATGCTTTTTCTAAATACACGTATTCGTAGTAAATATTACTTACACTTTTTAGACGTTATGATGATTCATATTTTTTTTGCGGGAACAAAGTGCTGGTTGGTAACCTACTGGTAATGATATGGGTTTCGAAAATGATAAATCAAGTATTATACTGTATACATTGATTAGGTAAAGAAAATGATTGTGAATAAGAATAGCAAAAATATGAATATTAAAAAGAAAGAACACATTAGTTAATTATTGAAATAGGACATGTTTATGTCAGTTAGTCAATTAGTCTAACCCCATAGCTGGTATTAGACAGTTTTTGAAAGTAAAATACGAAGGAGAATATTTTCCAAGTATAACAGAAGCTGTTGATGAAAGCCTGCGCTATATTTCGATTACTGGATGTTGATTTTTGGTACTTCGGGGATTTGTTTCCTGCTATATTATCGGATGCTTTTTCTAAATACACGTATTCGTAGTAAATATTACTTACACTTTTTAGACGTTATGATGATTCATATTTTTTTTGCGGGAACAAAGTGCTGGTTGGTAACCTACTGGTAATGATATGGGTTTCGAAAATGATAAATCAAGTATTATACTGTATACATTGATTAGGTAAAGAAAATGATTGTGAATAAGAATAGCAAAAATATGAATATTAAAAAGAAAGAACACATTAGTTAATTATTGAAATAGGACATGTTTATGTCAGTTAGTCAATCAGTCTAACCCCATAGCTGGTATTAGACAGTTTTTGAAAGTAAAATACGAAGGAGAATATTTTCCAAGTATAACAGAAGCTGTTGATGAAAGCCTGCGCTATATTTCGATTACTGGATGTTGATTTTTGGTACTTCGGGGATTTGTTTCCTGCTATATTATCGGATGCTTTTTCTAAATACACGTATTCGTAGTAAATATTACTTACACTTTTTAGACGTTATGATGATTCATATTTTTTTTGCGGGAACAAAGTGCTGGTTGGTAACCTACTGGTAATGATATGGGTTTCGAAAATGATAAATCAAGTATTATACTGTATACATTGATTAGGTAAAGAAAATGATTGTGAATAAGAATAGCAAAAATATGAATATTAAAAAGAAAGAACACATTAGTTAATTATTGAAATAGGACATGTTTATGTCAGTTAGTCAATTAGTCTAACCCCATAGCTGGTATTAGACAGTTTTTGAAAGTAAAATACGAAGGAGAATATTTTCCAAGTATAACAGAAGCTGTTGATGAAAGCCTGCGCTATATTTCGATTACTGGATGTTGATTTTTGGTACTTCGGGGATTTGTTTCCTGCTATATTTTCGGATGCTTTTTCTAAATACACGTATTCGTAGTAAATATTACTTAAATTTTTATATTCATTGTATATTCCTACATTTGTCGTCAAACTTCCATCCATGATTAATTAAAAAAAGCAAGTGTTTTATTAACAAAACCTCAACAAGGACAGCTAAAAATGTTCATAATTGGTGCCGTCACCCAAGTTGTTAGGGAGTTATGTTTGCTAGTCGAATTTCTATTATTCAGGGTACGCTAGGCCCCACGATTTTATTTTACTTTTTAGCTTTTAGTACATATAAAACCGTAAAACTTTTATTTTTCGAGCTTTTAATTTTTTATTTAGTTATTTCTAAAGTGTACTGTGTTCTACTTGTCAAACCCTTCCATTTGATACCCATATTGAGAGGATTGAATAAGAAAAGTAATCCGCTATTTTGTGGTAGCGGCCATCTTGGATTTGGAATTTTCATGGTGTACCTACTGAATTCTACTCGTTAAGTCCTTTCATTTGATACCCATTGACGGGTTTGAAAAAATATGTCATCCGCCATTTTCAGTTTTTTTTTACGAGACGGGTGTTATAAGTTTAGGATGTGGACTGTGTGTGTGTGTGTGTGTGTGTGTGTGTGTGTTTGTGTTTGTGTTTGTGTGTTTTTGGGTGTGTGTCTGGCATCGTAGCTCCCAAACGAATGGACCGATTTTGATGCAATTGTTTTTTGTTTTTAATTTAATTTGATCGAGATGGTTGTTTGCTATATGGAGGGCAGGGGGGGGGAGAGGGAGTTGAAAAAAGGGGGATGAAAATCGTATCTTTCAAACAAATGGACCAATTAAACGACATGGTTCTTAGCTATAATGGGGTAACGGGTCGGGGGTTATATACATTTTTAATTTGTACTTGTAATTGTATTGTCATCGGAACTAAAGGCATGTACAAAATTTCAGATCAATCGGTCAACAGAAAGAGGGTAAAATTTTAATTACTAGATTTGACCCAAAAAACATCAAACAGGTCAAGCTAAATAAAACCGTTTGATAAAAAAAAACATAGTATGTGTCTATGTTTATGAATTAGTCTAGCAGTAAAGTGGTTGTCTTAAAAACAGCCTTGAAACCTCAGGCTGTTGAAACCTCAACTATTCAAACGACTTGCAAATTGTCGAAAAGTGGATAGACTTGTTTAACATCTTTTTGAATGTCATGAATGCCATCGGATTATTTCGGCTGTGCAATTTCAAAACCTAGCAAGGGACATTTTATTTGAAAAGAAAAACGTTTTTTTGTATTTTGCATCTTGCTGGCACTAATAAAATGTTTTTTTTTACCAACTGCAATTATGCATCGATGCTGAACAATTTATTTGCATCCATAAACATAGTTGCTATAGGACAATCACCTGGGCCATTATTCTCTGTGAACAGTCACACGCGTAACGCGTCTCGCTGTGGAATCGTTTGGAAAAGTACGGCAATTCTCGAACATGCACAAACAATTCCACGCAGATATCTTAACGAGGCGCGTTACGTGGCCGAGTGGCAATAGAGAATAATGGCCCTGTTGTAAACCTAGTAAGGGCATGTTCCTTGTTTGCTAACCTTTGAAATACTTGAAAAGAAAAAAAAACTAATGGTACATCAAAGTTTGCCCTCCGTTTCCGAGTAAACGTTTTTTTTTTATTTTTTTTTTATATTAATATTACTTATAGCCGGCTTATGAATGCAATGATGCATTGTTATTGTTAAGAGTTAAGATAGTACTGGCTCTTTACTCGCGCGGAGGCTAACGAGGCGAGATAAAGAAAGTTTCTGTCCACACTCTCGCCTTTGCTCGCTTGCTCTGTTTTGCTGTATCACTGACAGATAGACGTGTACGAATTAACCGCATTTTCTTCACATGTAAAATTAAAAGATGTCTTAAATAATTATTTATTAGTAAATTAGAAGTGATTATAATGTAGGTACTAATAATGCAAAATGAAATAAGTTACAAAAACACGTTTAAACAAATATGCTCTTATGCTGTAGCCATGTCATGGTGAAACTTAGAACGGGCTATCACAATTAAATGCGTATACAACATTTCGTGCCTATGCTTTTGACCGTTGAAGAACAGTTCCTTTATCTGGAGAACATGTCAGGCATCCGTCACTCTACCTACTTACGCGAGTTAATAACTTACAGATTGCTGTGCCCCGGGGCGCCACAAATCAGGCGAGGCTGCCGCGCGCTTGCATTCAGACGCTTACCGCGTCGCTTGTTTGCACTTTCGCTAGTAATGGCGAAACATGACAATAATAACAATTGCTGTGTGAAGAGATGCCTTAGTAGGCAAAAAAACAAAGTTTTTTGTGTCTTTATCACTCTAACATCATAAAGTTATCATAGAACTATCTACTGAATGACTGAACGGATAAAAAAACTATAGTAAGTACATATTACATACTGATGGTACCTACATTGTTTTTTTTGTGTGGCGTTAGACCACTAGATTTATTATTAGCCGACTTCAATAAAAAGTAGGCTTTGTGTAATATTGTTGAATATTCTTATAATTATGTCAGTCTGTATGAGTGTTTGAAAAAATATTCCAAATTACGTGAATTTATGAATGTATGTAGGTATGTTTGCCCACGTATATTTCGAAAACTATAAGTACGATTGCAATAATTATTTTTGTAATAGTTTCAGTATCTTTCAACTTAGGGAATAGTTTCATCAAAATCCGTTCAGCATTTTAAAATCTATGGACTGTTAAATGTTTTCAGTATGGCTTTTTTTAAGAGAACGGAATAAGTAGGTACTTTAATTTCTTAGGCCGAATTTAACGAGACTGAAAAGTAATAACAAATAATTTAAACAATACTTCAAGTCGTATAAAACTTAAAAGAAAGAAATAATATTCGTTTTAACGGGCTTATTTAGTTTCCGTACTTATTACCTCCTTTTTTTGAGAGCTTGTTTTTGTGGCAAGTTGTTTACATCGGGCAAACCAATCGCACTTTCACAAACTGGCACTCCCACGGCTCGGCTGCGACGTTTTGACACGTGGACATACGGACGGACGTACGCATATGGGGGAATCTATCGTCCATACCTAAAGTTACAGTTTTCTATCTATACTTATAATAAATCAATTGGAACGAAATAGTCTGTACAAAGATGTTAATTTAAAAAAAATGGTCTAGGGTACTTAAAATAAGCTACTGAACATGAATATAACATTTTTTTAAGTCGTGTCTCTTTGTTTGTTAGTTTGTCTGTATGTTTATTCGCGCATCACGTAAAAGCTGCTGGACTTATTGTAATGCAGTTCTCACTGTTGGATAGCTTAGGGTTTAACATAAAAAACTGGTGTACTTGGTAGCTCAATCCGATCACCAGAAGCCGAGCAATCGATAAAAACTTTTTGACGGCTGAAGCAATTTTGATCAAATGTTGGCATATTGATATTTTAGGTCTTGGAATAGTACATAGAGTACTTTTAACCTAGAGAAATGACCACGCGTGCGTAGCCGCGGGCATCAGTTATTAATTTAATGAATGTTAAAATACATTGTACTACCATAGTTTTAATTAAATTACAATGTATATGTTTTCTAACTGGTAATTACAATAAAGTGCTTCATATCGTATCGTATCGCATTGTACGGTATTTCATTTTTCCATGCAGACAACCCTATCACTCGAGCGCGCGGCGTAGGTATTTTATGGTCGAGAGTCGGATCATAGTAATACCAACTCTAAAACTCGACTATTAAGTGCAATTTAGCATGCACGCTCTTTGTATGAATACCTACGTAATACGTACAGTAACAGGCGATAAATAATGCACATCGGTCTTTGGAAAAAGACTCGGCGAATTTCGGCTTCGTAGAGCGTTGTCACACCCTACGTGTGTGACGTTTGTCAGTTATAGTCTTTGTTTGTCAGTTGTTATACAGGTGCAATAGAGTACGGTCGCATTTAGCTGAAAATATATAACATAGGGTTGTTTAAACCTCCCCAACATTAAATCTATTCATTTACAAAATAACATTTAATTGTTTTTCATCCCATCTTCATCATTGAAAAACGCTGATTGGTTCCTCGAAAAGAGAAGGAGAGGAGAGGAGGAGAGTCTTTCTGTTTCAGACTTTCAGAGAGGGCAGTAATGAGTTTTGAATTTGGAACGTGAATTTTTGGTGTTGGCGATTGATCGGTTCCACAACGCGAGTGCTCGTGGCTCGTCGGTTCTTTCCGCCTCTGCTCGGCCATATTCAAGTTATAAGCCATCACTTTTTTTTTGTATGTAAAATGTAAACACTCCAGTTGGGAATTGAACTCCGCTACTAAAGATTGGGAGTCAAACGATGTTCTGTCGAGCCATGCAGACTTGTGGTACTAGGTCGAAAATTTAGTATAGATTATATGAAGTGTTGTTGATTCACAGTTGAGCAATTAGCTTATTTGTTTTTTTCATGGGATCGCGTGGTGCTCTCTCTGTATTTAAAAAATGAATCATTTCAATGTAAGGAAAAGAGGAAAACATTAAAAACGCGCGAATTACGATATTATTGTCACGGAAACAAGGAATATAGACAGTGCAAAAATAATAAATTTCACGAAAATGCAAGAATAGCGAAAGTATTATACTACCTACTTACACCTGAAAATACTACGCAATAAATGTGATACAGAATCTATGACCAAATAATCCCTGGAAAAATATTTGAAAGCTTATAGGTAAAAACTTTATCGAGTGGGAAAATGCAAAAGAAGCGAAGTCTTTTTCGGATACCTGTACCTATTTTCAAGAATAACCCAAACATAAACAACCTTCACACGTTGGCGGCCAGTACCAATAATGACTTTCAAATCGAGATCTACACAAAATTTAAAACACAGTATCTGAAGAGACTGTCTGAAGGACGTATAAATCAAAGAAGTACAAAGTGAATATAATTTTTAAGTTACGTGTTAATAATTACCTAGTTTATTTTATATTGTTTATTTTTAGTCTATATAATATCCTTTTAAATAACTAATATGAGTTGTAAAGTATCTAAAAGCGCCTTTTATATATATTTCTCATAGAGGGGGATTAAAAGTAGAGTGTATCACTTGGACGTAAAATTATTTTTTCTCGGGCAAGTATATTGAATCCCTCGTTACGTTCAGGATTCTACTTAAGAATCCCTCGCTCACTCCGCTCTGGATTTAAAATAGCGCCCTGGACGTCAAAATATTATTTTGCCCCCTAGTAATACAATCGATTGCAATTACTGTACCAGAATGTGCGCGGGCTTAGAACAAAGACGTGTGATTTTTATAATTACTTGCTGGTCTGCGACGCTGAAATTGTTCTCATCACAGAATCATGGCTTTGTGAGAGCATCCTTGACGCAGAATCCCTATCTGCCTCCCGATAGGTTTATACCTGCACGTATACATACCTTGCTCGATATTGTTTTGAATATCTTGAACAAATATCCCGAAGATAATTTTATTTTAGCGGGAGATTTTAACTTACTCTGTATCCAATGGTTATCTGGTGATCCTGTTATTCTAAGAAAAGGCTCAATAGAGATTCAAAATTGTGCGTCATTTTTAATCAATCAAACCTCTTATTGACTTAGTCAATGCAATACAGTAGTGAACTCTCATCAAAATACTCTTGACTTGGTTTTTGCTAATTTCTCTTTGGGATTAAAAATATCGGATAGCCCACTAGTTAAAGAAGACATTTATCATCCTACTATCATTATGGATGCTACTGACATATTAATACCACCCCTGAAAGCAGCATCATATAAAACTACGCTATTTAAGAAAACAGACTATGTAGCAATTAACAACTATTTCCAAAACGCAGATTGGAATGAGTTGCTTTTGAGTTGTAATGTGGAAGACGCAGTAACTAATTTGTAGTAACTTTTAATAAAGCAATAGAACTGCATGTTCCTCGGGTGACTAGGTCAAACACATACGTTTATCCAGTTTGGTATAGCTGGGAGCTAATACGCTTAATTAAGGAAAAAGCTAAAGCTCATGCTTTTTTGAAAAAATATAATAATAAATTAGAATATCACATATTTTCAGATTTAAGAGCAAAAGTTAAGCGATTGCAAGATGGTAATTATACATCTTTTATTAAATTCTCAGAAGAAAAAATAAAATCATGCCCTAAGCTTTTCTGGTCCTACGTTAAGTCAAAAAGAAAAAATAATACTAATTACCCTAAATTAATGTTTTACGATCAAAAAAGCCTATATAATGAAAAATAAATATGCTTGGCTTTCAATGACTTCATCTATAAGAATTTTAGTTCACCAACAAGCAATCAAACTCCTAATGACTACGAGAGATTAATAAGTACCGACACTTTGTATACTATTCAGGTAAAGGTAGATTTTGTTAAGACACTGCTTAAAAATACAGATCCGAGCAAGGGTGCCGGCAGCGACAAAGTCCCGCCTATATTCTATTCTAACTGTGCAGAATCGCTGGCAGCGCCCGTCGCGTGTATTTTCAACCGTTGTTTTCGTGAAGGCTATTTTCCGGGGGTCTGGAAAACTACACATATCGTGCCAATTCATAAAAAGGGCACCAAAACATCGATTGATAATTACCGCCCGATCTCAATACTGAATACTCTAAGCAAACTAATTGAAAAAGCAGCACATCATCATCTTTACCCTTTCATTTATCGCAATATACCTCCTCAACAACATGGATTTATCAGAGGTCGCTCGACAAACACAAATTTGGCAATCTTCACCAGTGATGTCTTACGAGGTATGGATGGCGGATCGCATATTGCTGCAATGTTTGGAGAAATTTTGATTGTATCTGTTCAATAGCGTGTGTATATGTTATATAGATGTATTTGTTCAATAGCGTGTGCATATGTTATATAGATATAACATATACACACGCTATTGAACAAATACAATCAAAATTTCTCCAAACATTGCAGCAATATTCAAGAATGCTTCTAACGTAAGCAAAATAAAGAACTTTAAGGTATTTAATATCGGAGAAAGGTTTACTAACACGCAAAATAAAACCTAAGCTCTTATATGCCTTAGTTACAATATCTTAGTTATATATGTTATATCTATATAACATATACAACACGCTATTGAACAAATACAATCAAAATTTCTCCAAACATTGCAGCAATATTCGAGAATGCTTCTAACGTAAGCAAAATAAAGAACTTTAAGGTATTTAATATCGGAAAAAGGTTTACTAACACGCAAATTAAATCCTAAGCTTTTATATACCTTAGTTACAATATCTAAGGTGTACAATATAATAATTGAATAATAATGAATTTATTTGAAATTGAATAATATTGCTGCAATGTTTGGAGAAATTTTGATTGTATTTGTTCAATAGCGTGTGTATATGTTATATCGAGAATGCTTCTAACGTAAGCAAAATAAAGAACTTTAAGGCATTTAATATCGGAGAAAGGTTTACTAACACGCAAAATAAATACAATACAATCAAAATTTCTGAAACATTTAAATTACCGTTCACATCATAAATATACAAATTATGAGGAATCTTGTGAATTTCACAACATCCTGTCACTTAAAGACCGGCGAAGAGTTCTTGAAATGTTATTTCTTCACAATATTTGCCACGGCGCAATCAACAGCACTGAACTATTGGAACAGTTCATGAAGCTGCGAGCACCCACGACCCGCACGCGGTATACGCTTTTGTTCCACGTCCCGCGCGCACATACTAATTATTTTAAAAACTCAGTCATCTCTCGAACGCAAAAAAGTTTCAACAAACATTTCAGCTCAGTAGACCTTTTTAATTGTAAAAAGCAAAGCTTCAAAAGCTTTGTTATAGACATAATCAAAACTTAGTTCATAAAAAGGTTTTTATATTATTTTGTACGTTTACCAAAATATAATTATGTACAATAATTATTACTAGTGCTGTTCATATTACTTGCTTTTATTAACTAAACATATGTTACAATAATAATTATTATTTTTTGTTACCAACGCATTCTGCTCTATATTAGGTTTATTATTATAAAGTAAATCCGTTATTAGATATAAGATCTACCAATAAGTTTTATACTATTTGTATTTAAGATCTGTGGATTTTGTGAAATAAATAAATAAATAATTTTTCTATTAGTTGAAACAGCTCTCTATAGATATTCAAAGTTTACATGATTTGACGTAAACTAATAATGTCCTTAGAGTGCAGTATTTATTTAATATGAAATGATACTCAAATGACATTTAATAAATACGGTGATTAATGGCGTAAACAGCCAACGTCGCTAGCGAACGTTGTTTTCTCTTTCCAAAGGCCGATGTGCATTATTTATCGCCGGGTACTGCACCTACGTTTGTAGGCTATTAAATCGGCGGCTTTCTTCAAGATCAAAGTAGTGCAACTTCTGTACTTGTACTATTATTTATTCAGTGACCATATCCTGAAAAAAATAAAACCGGGTATCATAATAAAATGCGTATGTACACAATTACGTGTCTGTGCTGTTGAACGTTGAAAAGTCACTTTATCTGGAGCTAATCCTGGATGTCGATTCAGGTCATGCTTACCATTGAAATGCATTGTCATAGGAACTGAACCAACATATACAAATTCAACTCCGTAGAATAAGAGGAAGTGGTTCTAATTCTAAGCAATCATTCACACATACATTCATAAATACATATATACATACATTCATTGCAAGTTAAATAAAAGATTTTACAAACATATCCCTTGGTACTTATCATATGAAGCCAAGGATATACCGCAAGGCAAATAACTAATAGCACAGTAACATTAATACTTATATGTTTTGAAATTGAACAGCCGGTTTAGCGTGAACCATCCATTTAGCAAGCTTTTTGGTGAATAGCGTAAGGAATTCTTAGAGATTTTAAACAGTTGATACAAACACTTCCACATGTTATGTACCTATTTTAATTTTAATTCCTAAATTATTCATAATTTTGGTTTCTTAAGAGAGTTGTCATTACTATTTATTGAAAATTATCGTTATCTCAACTGTGCGTCACAATCTTCGTTGGAATTTATTGAAAATATGGCAGACATTTATTTTTGGAGACAGGTAAATTGTTTTTACTATTACTAAGTATTCTGTTTTTTACCAACTTATAAAGGAGGAGGACGTCACATAGACACTACAACGAACGCAAATGTATTGTTCCGAAAACCCGTTTATTTATACGGTTGCCATTTAAACGGCCAACGGAGATGTTTACGCAAATCTGCTCGTATTATGTTTTTATTTTTAAACCAAGGAAGCTTTATGTATTCTAGTATAGCTCGCGAGGCCTAAGCTAAGCTGAACTTTGCATTTGTGTGAGTATACAGGCCGGTTGCCAAAAAACAGTTTAAACCAAGCAACGGATGCACCGCGCCTCAGCCCGGTTATCACACCTACACTATCTATGTACACTCACACAAATGCAAAGCTCAGCTTACGCCTCGCGAGCTATACAACTGGGCCCCGATTCTGTAAGCTATTGAACCGCGATAACGCAAGTCAATCGCTTGAATTATTTTGAGAAATTTTCTTTTTTACCACTTAAAAGTGCTGGAAGCTAAAATTTTGCTAAAATTTTCGCTTTTTGTTTTTTTATTTTTCATTTTTTTATTTTTTGAATATTTCCAAAAAAAAATAATGGAAATGGCCCTGGAATGATGTCCGACCAACATATCTATGCACTGAAAGGTGTCGTCACTGTCGTTCCAGTGTTGCCAGTTAACTTTAATGTGCAGAAAAATGGGGAAAGTTTGATAAGTATACAATAAGTAATGCAGTGAAAATCGTCTTTTTTCTCACCAGTCTCTTAAAGGCTCCACGGAATTACTCAAGTGAAACTTTTAATAATGTTAAGTACCCGCTGTGGGCTAGCACATAATAATGTACCTCCTCATTTGAACTATCCAGATATTAGTGGTAGTCCTTAGTGCACGTGAGTTAAGAAAAACAAAATATTATATTTTTAGAATTTATTGAAAACCAGGTTTGCAGTAATTATGGTCAATCACAGGCTACAGTCACAGTACATACATAGTCCTAAGGACTATATAATATTCGGTGCATGAACTCAACACAGTTAGCTATGCCATCGCAAGCTACCGATCGCTAAGTCAACACGAATAACAACAGCAGGTACTGTTGTATGGGTTACAATGATAATCGTTAGCTTTTGAGATAAGCTATCGATTTTCATCGGTATCAGTACTTTGCGACCGATTTCGGTTGTAAAGTTATTGCTACCGAAGACGAAATTGTAGCCCCTGGTGAAGAGACCGTATTTCATTTTTTTCCATGTTACAATAATTACTACTGGAATCACTTTCGGTTTCACTGTCACTAGCCACAATTATTATTAAAAAATCATCTTAAAAACGCGTTCACAAAATTTTGTGTTTGTGCTGTTAACTGTTGAGAACTTCCCTAGTCAGGAGACAACCCAGAGTGTAGCAACCATGTCATGGTAAAACTTCAAACCGGCTAGCATAATATAATGCGTACACAAAATGACTGTATGTTGACCGTTGAAGAGTTCCTAATCTGGAGCTGTTCCTTGATATCGATTCAGGTCATGCTTACCATAAACATTTATTGTCATCGGAACTGAACCAATATGCAAAAGTACAACTCCGTAGGATAAGAGGAAGTGGATCTAATTCAGCTTGCAAGATTTGACATAAACAAATATAAATACAGCCATACATACAGACATACATACATACAAACATTGCAAGTCAAATAATAGTAGATTATGCACCACGGGGATAAAGCAGTGTCTTACGTCATGGGCGGTATATTAGACCTTTAGCGTAACGATAAACGAGTTATTTAGAGTCCCGAGTTAAGCGATGGGTCCAATATGCCGCCCGTGACAAAAGACAGGCTTTATCCCCGAGGTTAATACTCTACTTTTCATACCTTCTGCGAGACAATAAAAACAATAAATGCACCATAGGCTATTTGGTTTTAGAGTTGATGCTAAGTGTTGGAAATAAACTAAAAGGACAGATTCGGACTCAGCCTTGGTTCCTTTTGTTGTTCTCCATTGATTAAAATCGTTGTTACTTTTTCGTTTTTACGTTTGTTTTTTTTGGTATTAGATTATAAATAATCCCTAAAGCAAGAGTCAAATCACTATCACTAGATGACATTTTTGAGTCAACTTGAAAATGATAAAGATACAGTTCCGTTGAACTGTTAAAATAACATCATACACCGTCTATTGTTTCAAATTCTTTGCATTCGTACCTTTTTTGTTTATTTTTTGTATTCTGCCTATGGTGGCCAGTTAGATTTTCGAATTAACTCTTTAAAATGCCCGTATCTCTATGTATACGCGTGTGCGCGTCGGGATCTCACGGCGTGAACTCCTGAAGAAGAGCGTCGGATACGCTCGAAACCTAGGTCGATGTTTTCGACTATATACACGTGAGTCATAGCCGGTAGTGATATTTTAAATTATGTATCAGGCTCACAAAAACTTTAACAATAAAATCACATTATATCCCTTGGGAGTTTCATATAACTTTATATCCCTTGAGATATAATGACTTGGTTTACTTTGAGATTTCGTGATATGTAATTGGTATAATCACCTTCAGCGTTCGGTTTGGAATTTGGTGGGCGATATTAGCGTTCTGAATTGTTTTAGATCAGCGCGCGTTTTGCATAAAAAATACATTGACAGTTAAAAATTACATCGGAAATGTCACCGTAGGTAATGTTGGCTGTTACTGTATGTAACAGCCAACCAAGTAACCTGTCTACTGTATGGAATAATTCCTCCATGTCAAGAGAAGAAAAAATAAAATGTTTTGCACTCCATCGAGTGGGATCTCGTTGAACAGAGGTATTTTTAAATTATGATGAGAGTTCCAAAGGGTTTTGTTCTATTTGGTTTCGTTTACAAAATATTCTGCTCTAAAGTGATCATTTCGCTTGAGTTTAACTCATAAAACAAAGAAAAAAAGAGTACTACTGTACTAGAGCATAACACTAATTTACTAACAACATTATCTCGACTATCTTCAAGGTTTTTGTACCGTGGCTTACTAGTTCTGTTAACGAGCCGTAACTGACCCAAGTTAACGCATTTTAGCCGCACATCAACTCTGAACAAATTCCATAGTGCGAGACAGAATCTAACCGTAAAAATTCTTTGTTGGCGTATCACGTACAAAGTACTTGACCGATTGTAATGCGGTTTCATAGTTGGGCTGGGTAGCTTAGGATCTTGGCTGCAGAAACCTAAGTGTATGCGAGTCCGAAACGAATTTGGCCTATTTTTTTTTACAATAGCTGTATTTCCCTGCCTGGTATTTTTCAGTGTTTCGTCCTACTCGCTAGTCTTCTCAACGCTCTCAGCACTGGCATAATGCTGGCGTTTCCAGCGGTCCTGAGCCCTGCCATCACATCTCCAAATAGCACGGATATCAGAACCACTGGAGACCACGCCTCTTGGATTGGTAAGGGGTATTTTATTTGGCCGGATGCCTTTACAAATGTTGTATGTCATGTTATTTTAGGCTAGACCCGTCTTGAAATAATATGACAGATATCAATATTAACTGATCCCACTCAAACTCACATTAGATAAAGAAGAAGAAAAAAACACTTTGAAAACGTTGGAACTCTTTTTCGCTTGACGCAAGATTCACAGAAAATCATTCTGCAATACAAAGTTCTGGCTGGCACTGCAATTTTATGGGCAGGCGCTTACTAACATATGAAGGGCTTTCGACGAGGAAATTGTCCTATCTTAATTCTGGATTCTTCATAACCATGTATGTATAAGCAAATGAGTTTAGTTGATAACCATGGTCACCTTTTTAGGATTAATAAAAAATCTAAGCATCCAAATGTCTCCCACTTCTAGTGGTCGTATCCATTTCAAACTTTACAAATTAATGTACCTCATTCCGATGACAATACAATAATTATGGCACCAAGAGCTGCTGCTCTAACAATGGAAAAATAAAAACAAAACAGTTAAATAAATAACAGTCTTTTGGAATTGCTAACAATGTAGCTTGAAGGTGTGTCACGAAATATTTGAATTACCAGTAAACCCATCGAGCTTGGGCTCATGCCTTAACGAGTCTTCTTTAGTTTTGTACTTTTTATACCATTTTTATTGTTATTTATTTTTTAATCTATATTTTTATAATATCTCGGGAATGCAGCCAAAGCCATAAATAGGAAACAACAAGCTCAAGCTACTTTCTCTTATTTGCAGCTTCCATTAACGGGATCGGAGGTATCTTCGGATCCATCGGAATTTCCCCAGTCATGCAGATCCTGGGCAGAAAAGCATCCAATTACAGTATCAACGTGTTTCTCCTCGTCGGTTGGATAATTTTTCCCTTCGCCAAGAACATTGCTACTCTGTACGCAGCCAGGTTTATCCAGGGATTCACTAATGGTGGTGTCTATATCCACAGTATCATCATCAGCGAATACGTTCATCCCAGTCGAAGAGGATACTTTGTAACTTTGATGAAAGTCTCGACTGCGTTGGGGACTTTGTGCTGCCACTTAATGGGTATCTTTTGGACATGGAGAGATGTAGCCATTTTTGCAGCAATACCTCCACTTATAGTTATCATATTGACCTTCTTCTGGCCAGAAAGCCCGTCGCACTTGGCACTAAAAGGCAAATTTTCAGAGTGTGAAGCGTCATTCAATTGGCTAAATGGCGATACGGATGAGAGTAAGCGACACTTGAAATCTTTGATGGAGGCGCAAATGCAGAAAATTGTGGAACACAAAAATAGAAATAACAGTTTATTAGAGTTGATGAAGCCTTTTCTGAAAAAGGACTTTCAAAAAGCTCTTTTTATGACCACTATACTGACTCTAGCATTAGACGTATGTGGTAGATACTATCTCCAAGCATACGTCGTTCAGATAATGATGGAACTGTTGGGCAACCAAACCTCGGCTACTTACTTTACTCTCGGATCAGATTTGATTACAATAATAGCTTTATCATTGTCTGCTGTAGTTATAAGTTACGCTAAACGCCGTACAGTACTGTTTTCTACAGGATCTATTGCTGTATTTTTAATGTTACTGATCAGTGTTCTAGTATATTTGCAGTCTGTTTATACATTTTCAAAGTATTTCCTTTGGTTTACAGCAGTTATAATAATCCTCCAATCTTTTGTTGTTAACATTGGATTGATACCAGTGGCATTTACGTTGGTTGGCGAAATATTTCCTCTTGAGCACAAAGGTATAGGAGTGTGTATGTCTGGTGTAATTTTTGCGTCATTCTACGCTGTTATCTTGAAGGTAACTCCAGTTTTAATGGAACATACTGGACTATACGGAGCATATGCTATTTTCGGAGTATCTCTAGCAATATGTTTAGTTTTGTTGTTTGTATCTGTACCAGAAACTAAAGATAGGACACTGCAAGATATTGAAGATGAGTTGAATGAAGTCCGAAGGAAGGAAATGATTCCAGTTGAAAAAGACGTTCATATTATCAAATAAAAATGATAGGAGAGATTATAATAGTTTCTAAATTCTTGTGATCAGCGGTTCTCGAAGCGAAGTTTTAATAGATAAGGACAAAACTATTTATTGCATAAACAAAATTGTAGGAATAAATTTGTCTGCCTTAAATCTATATCTATCTATGCTTCTTCTTCTATTTTATTTTTAACCCCGAACAAAGAGGCGGGTGTTATAAGGTTAGAGTGTGTATCACTGTGAGTGTGTGTGTGCGTGTGTGTCTGTCCGTGGCATCGTAGCTCCCAAACAAATAGACCGATTTGGATGTGTTTTTTTTCCGTTCGAAAGCTGATGTGATCGAAATGGTTCTTAGATATATGGGGAGGGGGAGGGGGGAGGTGAGAAAAGGAGGGTGAAAATCGTAGCTTTCAAACGAATGGACAGATTTAGCTGCGGTTTTTTATATTTGAAAGCTGAGGTAACCGAGATGGTTCTTAGCTATAATGGAGGGATGGAGGGAGAGAAGGGGGGAACGGGGGTAATGATCGTAGCTCCCAAAAAAATAAACCGATTTTGATTAGGTTTTCTATAATTGAAAACTGGGCCGTTATTCTCTATTGCCACTCGGCCACGTAACGCGCCGCGTTAAGATATCTGCGTGGAATTGTTCGTGCATGTTCGAGAATTGCCGTACTTTTCCTAACGATTCCACAGCAAGACGCGTTACTCGTGTGACTGTTCATAGAGAATAATCGCCCTGATGTGATCGAGGTGGTTTAAAGCTATATTGAGGGGAGGAAGGGGGCAGTTGAGAAAATGGGGGTGAGAATCGTATCTTTCAAACGAATGAACCGTTTTAGCTGCAGTTTTTTAATATTTGAAAGCTGAGGTAAACGAGATGGTTCTTAGCTATAATGGGGGAGGGGAGGGAGGGGGGGGGGGGGGAGAGAGGGAGGGGGGGGGAGGGAGGGGGGGGGGGACGATTGTAGCTCTCAAATGGATGGAACGATTTTTATGTTAGAAAACTGATGTGATCGAGATGCTTCTTAGCTATAATGGGGAGTGGGAAGTCGGGGGTTATATAAATTTTTAATGTGTGCTTGTTACCAGACTGCAAGAAGGGTTATGTGTTTGGGTTGTCTGCATGTTTGTTTGTTTGTTTGTTTGTATGTATGTTTCTTAGACGCGTCCTACAACCTAAACGGCTTGATGGATTTTGATAAATGAGGTTCACGAAACGTCTTGATCACGAAAGTGCTATAGGATATATGAAGTGTCAAGAAAACTAATATGGCGACTTACAGCTGCAATATTGAATTTCCGACGGAACTAAAAATTACCAAGACCTATCGAGTGAAGAATCAAAATGAAGGTCTTAACGAGCATTTCAAAAATATATAATTATTATATCTAAACAGCAGCAATTATCCTTTTAGATTCTTACAAGTAAAGTAAAGTCCTCTCGTAAGTAAGATACACAAAATTTATATAAATACTAGCTGCGCCCCGCGGTTTCACCCGCATCCCTCAGGAACCGTGTATTTTTCCGGGATAAAAAGTAGCCTATGTGTTAATCCAAGGCTTAAGCTACCTCCATACCAAATTTCATCCAAATCAGTTCAGCTTTTAAAAAAAAAAAAAAAAAAAAAAGATTAAAATATGTTTTAAATCGTGTCTGTCTATTTGCCTGTCTGTCTGTTTGTTAGTTCACGTATCACGTAAAAACTACTGGTCTGAAAGCGATGCGGTTATCATTGTTGTATAAGCTTAGGGTTTTACTTAAAAACTGGTGTACTTGGTATCTCAATCCGATGAGTTTCTACTCAAAAAAAAGGGAGCCGAGAAATGGATAAAAATCCATTTGACATCAAAACGAAGTTTGATGAAATTTGATAAATTTGTACTTTTGGTTATGGTATAACTCATAGGAAATTTATCACGCGGGCAAAGCCGCGGGCATAGCTATTACTACAATAAAAATGTAACTGGGCGAAATCTGTAAGTACCTACATAAAATATTTATTGAAAATAATTAAATATAAATGAGATAATCTCAGTGTCGATGTGGAGGCCAAAACAAATCATTTTTACTATGGAATACTATTCCGTAGGAGTAACTCTGACTGTTTGTTGAACGTGAGATTAATTTTAAAATGTAAGACACTTCCACACGTTTGCTTCACACAAAACTATCACTGTACAATTGCTTGTTAAAAGCACTTAATTAATTTAATGATGTACTTGATTTTATATACAATTAGGCATTCATTTTGACAAATAATTCCACACAAATAGGCCAGTAAGTAGATAAATTTGCCTTGCAAAAGGATCATTAGGTGGTGTAGTAATGATTTTCACATATTATGTTGTTTAGATCTAGACTCTGATGAACAATCCAAGTTTTCGACCTCGAGGAGGACAGCGTTAGCCGCCATCTTGAATTGAAGGAGCCAAAATTAGTTTTGTATTACAACATTTTTTGCATGCACGGTTGTTCCATAAGTCTCCATAATAAGGTAAAAAGTTACAAGAAGCGAAAAAACATCTATACTTATAATAAAACTGTAACAGGTCCAATTCTGTACATTGAAGATATTTAGTAAATTTTTTTGGAGGCTGTTTTTTTTCGTTACTGAAACCAAAACTGTATTTTTTTCATTTTTGTCTGTCTGTCTGCCTGTATCCTGGCTAGGCATCACGCGCATCAGTACGAAACTACTGAATAAATTTAAATGAGTACATAGTTTATATGACGGGTAAAAATAGGGGATACTTTTTACCCCAAAAAAATAAACGGTTCCTGCGGGATATGGTTCCAAATTCAGAACATTGAAGATATTATGTATTTTTTTTTGGTAGCTGTTTTATTTTCATACTGAAGCTAAAATAGTTATTGTTTTTTTTTCTGTTTTCTGTCTGTCTGTATCTTGGACGCGCATCACGTCAAAAGTACAGAATGAATTCAAATTAAACTTGGCATGATTTCAGTTAATACTATGAGGTAGGACAAGAGATTTTCATCCGAAAAATTAAAGGGTTCCCGTAGGATAGAGGACGAAAGTTATTTCAACAAATACTTATCACGCTGAAACTACTACACGGATTTGGATGCAACTTGGCACAGTCATAGTTTATATGACGGGTGGAAATTGAGGATACATTTCATCCAGAAAAAATAAAGAGTTCCTGCAGAATAGGAGTCCAAATTCTGTACATTGAATATATATTGTATTTTTTTTTTTGGAGGCTGTTATATATTCAATACTGAAGCCAAAACTGTTTTTTTATTTTTGTCTTTCTTTTTGTCTTTCTGTATCCTGGCTGCGCATCACGCTAAAACTACTGAATAAATTCAAATGAAACTTGGCATGATTTGAGTTCATACCACGAGGTAGGACATTTTATACTTTTCATCCCGATAAATTAAAGGGTTCCCGCAGGATAGGGATTAAAAGTTATTCAAAAGAACCCGTATCACGCTGAAACTACTGCACAGATTTTAATGCAACTTGGCACAGTGATAGTTTATATGATGAGTGAAAATTTAGAATACTTTTTATACCGAAAAAATAAAGGGTCCCTGCGGGATATGGGTCCAAATTCTGTACATTGAAGTTTTTTTTTTTTTTAATCTGTTCTTTTATTTGTACAGAAGCCAATTTTTTTCATACCGGTAAATTAAAGGGTCCCCTCAGGATAGGGATATATTTTTTGGAGTTGGTATTCATGTTTAACGGTTTATAGTTACTGCCTCTAGGATACTCAAGGAATATTCCTCCAAATTTAAAATACCTAGGTCCACCGGTTTTGGCTGGGTGTTGTTTGTCAGTCAGTCAGTCAGTCAGTCAGTCAGGTATGTTACGGTACTGTTATATAGGCATGATTAAAATAATGTAATATAACACATATTTTTGTTATTCTGCCCAAAAGTGAAGGGCATCTATACCTATAATAAAGCAGTAAGTTCCAAAATAACTGTAAAAGGAAGATATTTAAAAAATAAATATCTAGGGTAATAAAAATAAGCTAATGTCTGTCTGTTAGTCTGTTCACCCATCACGTAACTACTGGACCGATTGCAATGCGGTTTTCTAAGGGTTTGACTTAAAAACTGGTGTACTTGATAGCTCAATCCGATTAGCAGAAGCCGAACAATCAATAAAAACTTTTAGACAACTGAAGGAATTTTGTTTAAATGTTGGTATATTGGTATAGGTCTTGGAATAGTAATAATTCAAGGGGTTTAAAAAGGGGGTCAAAGTTTTAACAAAATACCTCTATTTTGAAAACACTGTTGACATTAGACAGTCAAAATTTTGAATGTAAGCTCCCGAATGATTCAGAATTGTTAGATATGATTATGCAGGTCCTCACCACGCCCGTACTTTATAAATTGCGCAGATTATCTTTGTTGTAAGAACTCCATACTTCGACTAATGAAACCGCGAGAAAATCTTACCAATTTATCTATAGTGATTAATTACTCATTGCACATGATAAGGACTAAATTCCGTAATCGATCAAATTTAAAAGCTTCAGCGACATCCTATAAAATTTCATTTCAATAAAAAAAATAGGTTAAGATCGATAAAGTCAATAAAGTTAATTTAATCTGAAAATCAGTGCCAATTTTTGAAACCACTTGGTACTATGCAGAGGCATGAACCCTTGCATCACGCTTTACATGTATAGATAATCTTATTTTATGTTAATTAGTTTAATTTTGCTTATTTGTTTTATGTACATATGTATAAATATTTTTCCATATTAAAGCAGTTTATGTTCAGTTTTATCTATTTCATGTTTAGTGTTGATAAAACGATTTTTCATATATTTATTCTATATAATTTAACGGAAGTAAATGTCAAAATTATCATTATGGAAAGACACCGTTAGTTCCATCAATTCACCAAACATTCAGTATCACAGTGAATGTGTTTACAATTTACCGGTCTCCAAATTCAAAACTTATTTATGGTTTAATATAGAAGGGTGCGTAAAATTCGGCAGAATAAAAAAGTAACACCGACGTTCTATTAAATTTTGCCACTAAAATCAAAATATCAATAAACTATCTATCAAATCATCTATTCAACTATCTAAACTAAAACCAAAAATAAACATTGGATTTTATATGTTTTTACGCGCCTACCCTACATTTTTTTATATATCTTTATTCCTTAGTTGTAACATTTTGACCAGGAAGACGCCTGATTAAAAGTGATAGCAATACATTGCAAAGTATTTTCGTTCAGCACTAACTCAGTTTTGAAAGGAATCAATCAAGAAGTAAGTTAAATGTCGGCGCCAAACATGAAATGTCGGCGCCAAACATGAAATGTCGGCGCGTGTAATAAAACTGCCAAAGGAAATGACACGAAAATTTGCTCTGTGTGTTCAGGGCACTACCACTATCAATGTCTAGGAATTACTCCCGAAAATTATAATAAGGAGTCTAAGCAAACCAAGATGCAGTGGAAGTGCCCAGAATCTGTGCCAAGACTTTCCAACAACATAGACCCATCTCTGCACTGGTCTTCCACGGCCCCACAACTAGCCTACAGTCTGTGAAAGACCAACTCTACCTGCCATCGTCAGACTTCCCTAACTCTACCTACTTTCACCTACAGAGCGCAACACCGCGCGTTACAAACAGGGGCCCTTATTCGGTATGGCCACGTAACGCGCCGCCTGCGTGGAATTGTTCGTAATTTGCCGACGATTTGATTCCACAACGCGACGCGTTACGTGTGTGAATGGTCATAGCGAATAAGGGCCCAGTTGTGGCTGCCACAGACCATTATATGTACGAGGGTGGCCGCCACGCGCTTGCATTCAGACGCTTACCGTGTCGCTTGTTTAAAATTTCGCTAGTAATAGCGGAACTTAACAATAATTATTGATTATACGAACTTCTATTATTATTATAGGAGCGCCTAGTCCGAAGAGATTGATATATAAACACATATAGTATCGCCACCCGGTCCCACCATTTTATGCACAAGTTTAGAGTAAAAATTTGAAGAAAACCTCCTTGCTCCATTAAAACCTTCCCGTATTTTCCTATATCTAGTTATGTCATTTTGTTTAGAGGTGGAAAAGAGTCTTGGTTTATACACTCAGTTATAAATAAAATATATGTTTTAAAACGACGGTAAACAATTAAATGGGCACATGTAAATAACTTATTTTATTATACCTACATTTAAGCATAGAATAAATAATAGTATTTCGGGTAGGTGGTACAATACTTACCACAGAATCAATAGCTATGACACACGGACGGACAGACAGACAGGACGATACTATAAGAGTTCCTTGTTTGACTACAGACGGAACCCTAAGAGAGGGCATTTAGCTTATTTTTTCCATATGCATTATACTTAATTATTATCGTATATTATCTACTCTAATATTATAAAGAGAAAATATTATTTTTGTATGTTTGTATGTGTGTATGTTTGTATTGGATAAACTCAAAAAATACGTAACTTATTTCACATAAAGCAAGCTACCTAATCAGCGAGTAACATGGATGGAATTTTATTTCAAAAAATTAGAGGTTCCTACGAAAATTGCAATAATGTAACCCAAGGCACAGAATAAATGATAGTACAAGTACCCAAGGTGTCACAGATTTGCCTATAAAGTCATTATTTGGCGTGCGCTGCGAAAACTATTGATAATACATAAAATAACCTCTACATCAAATACGACTAGACGATCGGCAAAGCGCCATCATATTGTTGTTGAAATACCTCGCACAAGAACGAAGCGTTACGCTTCCTTATTTATTATAAGAACTTATAAGGAGTGGAATGCCCTGCCCTCGTCAGTGTTTCCGGTAAAATATAACCCAGGTGTGTTCAAGTCAAGAGTGAATAGGTATCTACTAGGCAAGCGTGCTACACCTTCGACCACATCATCGCTTTCAATAATAATCAGGGCTGATTACGAAAAATTCCTCTTTAAATTATTCGAATCGGACCTTTAATTTAGAAGTTACGATGGGTATAAAAAATGCTAAAAGAAAAATGCCGTGTGAGTGCGAAGCCGGGGCGAGTCGCTAGTTTCTAATAAAAACAAGAAAGAAAACCCGCCCGCCCCGCTAAAGCCACGCTGAACCAGTTTCCGCTAACTACAGATTACATTTTACTACGTTTATGGTAGGGGTTTTAATTATATTATATCAGAATAAAATAATAGGTTATATTTTCATACATTACGCATACTTATTTGCCCGCCCGCGGCCGTTATGCCCCTCGCATTTCCCTCCGCTGTGCGCTGCGTCAATGGTGGTCAAGGTCAATGACTTAGCCTCGTCCCGCGCTCTTCTACCCGCCCGCGCCGCGCGCCCCTCATCCATCCAGTACGCACATAACTTGAAAGGAGACTACGTCCATTCGTCGAAAACACAACATAATATGTGAGTATTTTGATGTTTTCTTGAAAATTGTTTAGTATTTTATGTTGCTGCATTGTTTTTAGGGATAATATTCGTTTAGTAAGTTATTTAAGATGTAAATTGGGTATATTTTTCTTCATTGAAACTTTAACTTTGTCATGTCGACCGCTCGTGCTTATAATACTCTGTGGCCTTTGTCCCGCGCGCACCCGCCTCACTGATAAAATAATAGTTACATACGTGGTTGGCTGGATGCACACTGCATTACCTATCACTTTTCTTTCCGACAGTACTTTTATCGACCGCGACCTAGTGGCATTAATTCGACGCAGAGAGACTCGATCCTGCGGTAATATACAAAATTGAGGAAGACTATGTACTGTAATAATATTTAGTTTATTACCAATTTTTTAAACTTTAATGAACTGGAGTATGACTTCAACTAGTGAGAGTTTAAACACACAACAAGTATCAGGCCTATTTGAGCACGGATCAGGTCACGAAAAGACTAAGTCAAAATGTCCCAAATCATATATTGTTGGTGGAGGTTGTTTTTTATGCGGACAGTACTGCTGACTGTTTTTAAATATTTTTCTTAATGCATAATAGGCTATGTGCCTTTGATCAATTCTGTTACTATTTCGCATGCGTAGCATCGCAAAAAATAAGAAGGATAAGTACACTGTATGAAAATCCATTTAAAACTCCAAATACTCCAATCCATTAAATCAAAAAATATTTTTTAGTTAATGACACCTACTGTAGGACTATTTAAAACTCAACTTGTTCATTATTCTTTGATTTATTATAAGATTAAATATATGTTTTTCCAGAAAGCCATGCAGACTCCAGCGGAAGAAGTCAGGAAACAAGATATAGGCTTTAAAATGGGAACTGCCCGCTCCATTCTCTTGTCTTGCAAATATCAATGGAGGAATCTGCAAGAAAAACCCAAAAATCAGGAAGAATTAGAAGCCTTAATAGGGAACATCCACAACAAACAAACCTTAAGGATCTGCTACTTTTCCATAAAATACAATAGAACATTTGAGCAATTCTTAAACAAACCCAATCACGTCTGTAAGATTCAATACGAATGGTTCAGGGACACATTGCACAAATTATACACAAGACACCAAATAGTTCCCACAGAAGAAAAAATATTAACCTACTGTGACCCCGATGCCGAATACACATTGACTGACGTTCATGAGGACTTGATTGAAAATGGATTTGTTTTTAAAAAGCTGATTAACACAAAAAAAGCTTTGATAGTGGAAAATCCTCGGAAAGTATACAAGAGAATGATATACCTGAATAAGGTCAGAAATGTTAGGCTGCTGGAGAGGATTTTTGTGTATATTATACTTAAGGAAGAGTTTTCGATTATTGTCTCGCCTCAACCTGCTGTTCTGTTTGAATCCTACATGCAAAGCGGTGAAGACAGATCAAGTAAATTATTTCAGTTTATAGAAAGCGTGTTGCCGTCTTTTCCGCAGTCATCCGTGGTCGTTTTAGATTTTTTCGACTCCAAAGATGAATTCAGATCAAACTCGATGCCGAATCAGTTTTCTTCAAAGCAGCAGATGAGACAATGGCTGTATCAACACAACATGCATTACGAGGCTAAAGCTCATACAGCAGAACTGTATTCTCTTATTCAGAAATTTAGCAACAAGTTCAAAGAGACGTGTAAAATCCGCGATTTGTTAGAAAGCCATGGTTTTGATGTCTTACAAGTCCCGACAGAGTTGCCGACATTGAGCTACTTCAACCCAGTCTTCGAACAGATCAAAGACTTAGCATATATGTCGGAAAGGCAGTATTTTAGTTCCATCTTTGGAAAAGCCAAGTTTTGTAGCATTAACGAGTTGTGTGCCTTGGAGGAGACTTTGAAGAAAGAAGAAATAAGGATCTATAGTGAAGAGCTGGAATTGGAGAAAATAATCGATACGATTTTTCTGACGGCGTACCGAAACGTTTTTTCACAAAAGGAGTTCAACTTTGTTGGCACGTATGTGGAACCGAAACCTCCGTATTTAATTCTTGAATAAGAATATGTTTTATTGTGAAAGTGTAATATCAGAACTTGAAAACATTATTTATTATTAAAAAAGGAGTTAAAGTACACTGAGTAGTTGTTTGAGTACCTAATCTTTCAAGATGGTACCAGTACTAGGTACCTTCTTGAAAGATTATGTACTCAATAAAACCGCTAATTTAAATATCACTTTGTTTTATAACACAGAAATTTTAAAAATATGGTCACAATTATAACTAGTTGTATAACTATATATATACATTTAAAGAATCATGGAATTCGAAAGGAAAACCTAATTTTATTTTTATTACCCCACTACGGCGAAGCAAGGGAAGGGAAGTTATTATTATGTAGTATAGTTTACAAGAAAATAAAACGTGCGTATATGTTTTGTACTAAGAAATGTAAGATGGTTCTAGAAGTAGTCAAATAGTTTACCTTTGAACTAGATGTACTCTTATTATTATGATAAAACATTAAAATGGATCGATCAAGTACCTATGTTTCGATTAACCCTGTTATAATGAGTTGACATTTCAAGTGTTTCGGGTTTCATGCCCGGAGGGTCCATATGGAACCATAGTGCTATGGCCACGCTCTCTGTCTAATTTTATTAACTATTGTTTAGTATGTGCTTGAAGCTCCTAAACTAAACAACTTGAAAGCTCATTAGCCCAAAGTTTTTTTTATTACTTCGAATTGGTTCGAAACTCTGCTCCTGCTTGGTGTACACATGAGTGTATTGTGTATGCGTTATGTAATGTGATATAAGTTGACCGTACTGCGGCCGAGGCTCGACGCGGCGGGAACACCGAGGGCTCGGTATAGCGTGCCGCGACCTTTACGTAGCCGTGTGGTGCTGGCATAGTAAACTAACCACCTCTTCTCATCGTGGAGGACCTGTGTGGAACAGCTAAGAGAATGCAGGGACTGGGCAGCTGCATGTACCTGTGTATTATCTCCAACTAACCGAGACGCCTGCATGGCGTGGCTATCATGGCTAAACCCCGCTTATGACACCTTTACAGCGAGCAAACGCTCGTTGTAGCGTTCTGTGGGAGAGGCCTTGGTTCAGCAGTGGTCCTTTACAAGCTGATTCTGTAATTTAGATCACATTAATCAGTCGGCCCAGGGGCTTGTAAATTGTAATACATATCGGTACCAAGAACGCTTAAAAAATACGGATTGCACATCGCCAAACCAAAAGTGAAGCACCCAAGATATGCCGAGCCGCTCCTACGTACAAGTCTCACTCACCCACTTACACCATGTCATACAAAATCTCGACCTTATACATATTATTTGTGTCTAGTTCTCACAGAAAAACAAATCAATGCAGTCTTTTGTGATGAAATTGTGTATCAATCACAAAACACCACACATTATCTACTCACGTACGCTGCCGCCATCTGCTATAATGCTTCACTCATTTGTTAGGCGGTGTGGACTTCGTATTATTAAAAAGCTTTTTTATGTTAGTTTGTTTAAGTCAAATCTTGAGAACTGAATTAGAACCACTACCTCTTATTCTATGGAATTGGATTTTTGCATGTTGGTTCTGATCCGATGACATTGCATTTTTATGGTGAGCATGACCTGAATCGACATCCGGTGGCATACATTTTATTATGATAGCCCGTTCTAAGTTTCACAATGACCTGGCTACTGTTCAGAAAGGATTATTACCGAAATCCCCACCAGAACGTCTCCACCAGTGGGGATTAAATACCCCTGCATAAAAACTATTAGAATTGAATTAACTTATTTAAACACTAGCTTTGCCCGCGCCTTCGCACGCGTATTCATTTCTCTATGTTATTGCTATTCATTCTCAAGACCTAAAATACCAATATACCAACATTTGATCACAATTCCTTCAGCCGTCAAAAAGTTTTAGGTATATCGATTGTTCGCCATCTAATCATTGGATTAAGATACCAAGCACCCCAGTTTTTAAGTCAAACCCTAAGATATCCAACAGTGAAAACCGCATCGCAATCAGTCCTGTACTTTTTACGTGATTCACGTGCAAACATACACCAAAACAGAAAGACACGATTTATAAAAATGTTATATTATTTTTCAGCAGCCTATTTTAAGTATCCTAGGGTACTGGTATGGACCATTTTTTTTAATTATCTTTATTTTACAGTTTTTTGGTACTTACTGCTTTATTATAAGTACTAGCTGTACCCGCGGCTTTGCCCGCGTGGTCAGTTCATTTAAAAGTAGCCCATATGTGTTATTCCAGGACCAAAAAAGTTCCTATAAAATACAATATACTACATAATATCTCAAACTTCGTTCAGCCGTCAAATAGATTTTATCGATTGCTCGGCATCTAATCATCGGATCGGAACAAACAAAGACAAACTAACAAACAAACAGACAGACAAGATTTTTAAAATGTTCTTGTTCAGTAGCTTATTTTAAGTACCCTAGACCATTTTTTTAAGTTATCTTCTTTGTACAGACTTTTTGTTCTTATTGCTTTTAAGTATAGATAGATGCTTGTCGGCATCTTTATCACGATGTTATCTAGATCTCAGTTAACGAACAACTCCATATTCTGTGTACATCTTGGTGTACATACCGATGGGTATCTAGTCTGATTCACTTAAAAGTGCTGGAAGCGAAAATTTTGCTAAAATTTTCGCTTTTTGTTTTTTTATTTTTCAGTTTTTTAATTTTTTGAATATTTAAAAAAAAAAACACTTCTAGCACTTTTAAGTGGTAAATAAGAAAATGTCTCTAAAAATTTCAAGCGATCGACTTGCGTTATCGCGGTTCAATAGCTTACAGAATCGGGGCCCAGATCCTATGAACTGTTCATCGCTCGCCCCTGATTGAGCGTATAGTTACACAACTGCCCAAAAATAGGAGTGTAACGTTTTTAGGATTCATGTATGTTTGTATGTATGTGAGTTTCTTAATTCCACCATAAGTCTGTTTGCCAGGGTTATTGCAAGGTTTAAAAAAAGACGGATTCTACACCTCCAAACAAACGAGTGAAGCATATCAAATAGCGGCTGTTCATGTGTGCGTGAGTGTATAATTTTTGGCCGATACACAATTTCATCACAAAAGACTACATTGTTTTTTATTTAGTTAACAGTCTATGTATGTGGGGTATGTGGATTTTCCAACAAAGTGTCGCACCTATTGGTCCGATTTTGTCAAGCGAGGTATCAATCGATTTGTTTTATCGCAAGAGCTATTTTTACCCAACCGTAGTCGGGTTTTAGATTTTGACTTTATATTTTTGATGTTACCTAGTGCCCATAGTACAAGGTATCCTAGTTTGGGGCTTGGTAATTAAGGCGCTCTTCTAGGGCAGTATGTAGGTATGAAAACATTTCCTCAGCCCCCGCAAATGTTTCGAGCGTAAACACGCAGCGAGCGAGAAACACGGCGCGAGTCGGGATGCCGCCGCGCTTTTCGGCATGCCACAGTATAAGTAAATGCAGAATATATGTAGATCGGGTTAGGGTATAATCTGGTTTAGCTTTTCGCTATATTGAGTGGGTACGAAAGAGAAAATAAATTTGCTTTTCTACTGAGTACGTTTAATTATTATGTATCTAGGTCTGAATTATTATTGTAATTGCAATCTAATCTTATAATAAATATCCAAAAGTTTGTGTGCATTTATGTATATTCAATTCGATTTATTTCAGATATAAACATTCATATTTGTTAGTATACCTATGTGTGTCTGTTACCATTAAGCGCTGATATGGCTGAATGGATTTTGATGAAATTGTGTATATCTTATCATCATCATCGATCATCATTTCTCCACGCAGGTAAAACCACTGGGCGCAGCTAATAAACGTATAGCTGTAATAATATCATACTAATAAAGTTTGTGTGCCTATTTATGATTGAAACTATGTTATCTATATCAGCTGAACGGATTTGGAAGAACGGCTAAAATTAGTAAAAGTGTGATATGGCATATTATTTTTAATGTATGTATAAACTAAAATGTTTCACAATATTTTCACTATGTATTGTCGTACGGGCCTGAGACAATGCTGCTGACACCAATAGAATTTTTGTATTACAGAAACGTGCTGTAAGGTCTATCTATAGGCTTAGCCTTAGAGAATCGCTAAGAAACGTCTTTTCACAAGTGAAATTTTTAACATTGCCTTGTGTATATGTCCTCTTGGATATTCTGTACGCTCGAAAACATTTAAACAGGATTACAACATGCGGACAACGTCACAACTATGAGACAAGGCACAAGTATAAACTTGTGCTGCCAAAAACTAGGCTATCAAAAATTTACCGATCCTTTTTTAACTATGTTCGTTTTTATAATTCACATGGAGTGAATAATTTGTGTGAGCGGATAATTTGTGATTGATACACAATTTTATCACAAAAGACTGCATTGTTTTTGATGTTTCATGAGAACTTGACAGAATTGAAACGACGAACAAGGTCTAGATCTTGTTGCGATGTGGCGGCCGATCGGCTTAACATGGTGTAAGTGAGAAGCGGCTTGTGCAAACGAGTGGATCGGAATATTTTAGTTGCTTCTCTGTAGATTTCATCTTCATCATCAGCCTAGATATCTGTCCACAGCTGCACGTAGGCCTCTTCTTATGAAAACAATACTATTAATTCAAACTGACAGCGTATTTAAAACTAAAGTAAAGGAATTTTTAATGCAAAAGGCATATTATAGCGTTAAAGATTTTTTAAGTGACAAGGCTTTATGGCTGAATTTGGACTGTACCATAAGTACTAAACTCTAAGATAATTTTCACAGCATTAATTTACTTTAATTCTTTAATATATAGATATTTTTATTGTTTATAATAGATTTGTATTTTATGTTATCTCTGTTGACGCTCATAAGTGTACTCGTGTTATCTCATATTTGTGTTATCCTCGCCATTTATACGGCAATTTTTCGACCTTCTGATGCTTCATTATCAATCAAAGACAAAAAGAATAAATATTGACATATATACTTTAAAAATATGTGTTTTTGTAGCAACCATCTTAGTAGCACAAACACATATACACAAAATCACTTGCGCAGGCGTATTATTGAAAAAAAATAACAAAACAAACCATGGTATGAAACGAACATGTGGTATAACACAATGGATACTTTTTATCCTGGAATATAATAAGTCTCCTCGGAAAAACTGGAAATTATCGATTAGTCGCTGTACAATGCTGTCAAAAAGCATCAAGAGAGTTGGTGCAAAAGAGAATACTATACGTTGGTGCTATACTTTTGCATTGATTTTTAATACCCTAAAAAACATAGGATACCTTTTTTCGAAATAAATTGTAGTCCGCGCAGACGAAGTTGCGGGCAAAAGCTATATTTAAAAAAAACTACCTTGTAAACCCCAAATGAATTGGATGAGAAACTCCAAAAAGTTGTGGGAATCCTTAGAGAAGAAGGCACAACATTTGGTCAGCTGCAGCGTACGGACAAGAAGTCTAAAATCCCAGATGAGGCTCTTCGACTTATGGACAAACGGCGGGAGCAACAACAAGCCACACCGTCAGAAAAAAGGTAGCTTCATCAGAAGATTAGTAAGCTGGTGTGATGTGACCTCCGATGCTCAAATACACACCTGATAGAAAAGGCGATTGAGCAAAATTGGTAGTCGAAAGCCTTCGCCCAGCAATTAATTGAGTAGGTCCCATCTGACGAAGCTCAATACCAATAATGGTATAACCATCGTCTCTAAGCCGGAGATTCTGTCTGAGAACGAAGACTTCTATGGTGGATTGTATGACTCGCATGCTTCTAAACCTGAACCCAGCAAAGAGGATTCCCACGCAATGACCTGCCACTAAACTGACAAACTGCCTGACGTCAGTCATGACCTACGGAGCCGAAATGTGGACACTCATGGTCAAACTAGTCCACAAATTTAAGGTTGCTCAGAGGTCACATTTCCCGGAGAACCAATAACCGTTGGGGTAGATGAGTTCTCGAGTGCAGACCACTTTTAGGCAAACGTAGTGTAGGAAGCTCTGTGGCCAGGTGGAGTAACGACCCGTGAAAAGCGGCTGGTAAAAAATGGATGAGGAGAGCTGAAGACCGTACTCAGTGGCGTGACTTAGGAGATTAAATTTTTGCCTAAACGCCTTGATAGATTTTGATAAATGAGGTATCATTGGATTCGTATTAATCATGAGAGTGCTAAAGAATATATAAAAGGTCAAGAAAATTGATATGACGGCATACAACTGAAATATTGTATTTTCCACTGAACATACAATGATCCAAACCTATCGAATGAGGTATAAAAATTAAGGTCTTTAAAGGACCATTCCAAAAAAATACAATTCTTTTTCCTAAATAGTAGCAAATGTCTTTTAAGCTTCTTACAAAATTTTCAATTTTAGACTTTTCACGTTAGTACTATAGTCCAATATTGCAATTGCAACTATTATTTTAAAATATGTAAGTAAATATGGAACGTTAAAATTATATTATTATCATTTTTGCAGGTCCGTCCGCTAGCGCGGCTGAAAAGCAAAAACACGAGCATGAGCATACGTTTGCGTCATGTGTTCCGCGCCCCACGCCTGCACGCCAGTCGGGTTTTTTGTATTTTTATAACAATTTTTACTTGTTAATTACCTACGTCTATCAAAACATTGTTTCTACTTTATCCTTGATTTCAGTGATTGGTTAAAAACTAGTCAGCAGGTGGATGAAACTGGATTTAGGGTCGAAAACTGGCGAAATGTGCATATTCAGTCATACATAAAATAAAAAAAAAACACCTTTACTAGCAATTGGCAAAGAACTGGCGAACTTACTACACTACTTTTTCATTTCCCATCGTTTTATACTGAATTACTGACCCAAGTATTATTTTGGGGTAATTGAGCAAAGAATTTTAACTAAGTAACTCAATCTGTTCAGAAAATCTTACCTACTGTACTTTTTTATACTGTGGCATGCTTGCGTAAAAAATGATTAGGTCGTCAACGTAAATCATATACTGTAAATAAATGAGTTAGGTAATTGATTAAGTATCGGTAAGTATTTTTTGTTAATTTTTTTTAACAAACTTTTATCTACATAATTAAAAATCAAAATACTTACCTAATAATTATTATTATAAAAATTAATAACCTGCTTACAACTTTTCAAGTATTTACATACCTATTTTCGATAGATATAGGTATAAGTAAGTATCTATTATATTTATTTAATATATAATTTTTATTTTCAGTTCCAATCTGAATTATTTTATTATTATTACCCATTTTGGAAAATATAAATCAACATCTAAGAATAAAAATACGTTACTCACAATTTTTACCTATACGATAACTTTACTACGCCAAACATTTATTTACGGCTCTACGCTACAATGATCATACTGTGACATGTTAAATCATGACTCCAAGTTAGATTTTTGTTATAGATCTCGATTAAATAAAATGTATTGGGTACAACGCCATCTGGCGAGGAGCAGCGTCTTTTCTATTAGATCAAGTTGTATTTTCTCCGTATCTGAAAACCAGACGCCGAGTTTGTAAAAAACGCCGAACTCCACCACGCTATATTATTTGACGTTCCAGAAATATTTCGGGCTCTGGATAACTTTGGGCGAGGAACGGGTTGTTTAAAAATCCAGAATAGGTCGCATCTTTAAGTTGGCTAACAAATCATAAATACAGAAGGCAGCGTTTCATATGTCGAAAATAATTTACATCTAGAAATCGCTTGCAATGGTCACACCATGGAAGGTTTTGACATAATGGCGAAATCACATGTAAGTTCCGGAAAGATGTTTTTTTTATATGAAGTTTTTCGAAGTAAACACCGGAACCTGATCGGAATGTACCAGAACTGGCTAGAGGACAGTGACCTGTATAGCTAGGCCGACAAGGTCTGCTTTACGAAGCAAGTTGCAGAGTTCTTTCTAGAATTTTCTGGATACCGGAAGTTCGAGGTCTGAGTAGAATGCTACTCGAAGTGCAAACCAAAGTTCGTATATATACAAGAGAGAAGCCTGTGGATTGGATTTTGATTTCGGACGTAAAACTGGATTTAGTTCACGTAGTTGGCACGTGATTAAGATCGGCCTAGGCAGCAGAAAAACACGCAGTTTCTCTTGTGTGAACAAAACGACCGAGGCACGCTGTCCAGAACGAAGCTGCCCTGTTACAGGCGAAATAAGTATACAAGTGCAAAAGCCAGGTTAAAATCGTGCATCTACGGTCGGCTATTGTCGTCACCACTGCGAGCTGCTGTGCGCGATCACCCGGGGCTCACCACCGTTCGTGGAAGAAGCCGGTCTACGAGGGACTCCAGAAGGACTCCAACGCACCACCTGTCCAGTAGAAGATACCAGGCACCGTTCGTGGTCAAGCAGTAGGAGCTGATCGAGTGGAGTAAGGAGGCGTTCCGCGGCGGTACGCGAGACGACGGTACGGCGTCCCAGGAAGCCTCCAGGTTGGTCCACTCCATATCATTTTGAGTCGGCGAGCTACGGTAGCGAGGGAAGCCTTCGCCTTCTAACGTGTTAATATATTGTTGAAAGATACTTTCTGTCTTACTTTCTGTTTACTTTCTGTTTTAGAGTTTAATATCCCTCTGGGAAACACAATCTTACACACACACACACACTCTGTTTGCACAAGTTATCTTTTAATTTAGAACATTCTAAGGCAAAGACAAGATTATTCCGTTGCGTTGTGACCAATACATGTTAACCTGCTGAGCACAGACTCTCTAAGTTTTTACTAGCCTATTCTATTGTAAATTCATATCATACAGGCCGAAGTTATGTACTATACATATGTTTGAGAAAATTGTAATTATATTTGAGAATTTTGAGTTTTGAGTATTAAGTTAGTAGTATTTCCTATTATAAGATCTTGCTGTTTAGAATTATTTTGATGCAGAACAAACTAAATTAAGTGTAAAATATTTCTTTTTGAATTCCTCAGTAAAGGGGAGAGTACCAATATTTGATAACTCATGTGTGCTTTTTCTATTTTTTGTAATAAAGCCCTTTGTTATTGAATTTACCATCTTGTTTTAATTCCTCGCCTTTACCTGAGAAGGAGGTCCGTTTCCTTAGCCGGGCAACGGTCCTTTTCAATACAAATGTACTAAGCGCGAGGGCACCGCGAGGGGTATTTTTGCGGAGACAAACGACACAGGTCCTTCCTCGGAGAAGCCTCGGCGGACACTGACGGACGTCGACTAGTGCTCGAAATGCAAAATTTTGGTTGTTTTTCCTTCTTGGAAAAAAATAAGAACGAAATTAGAATATTTTTTTAATGCAGCTCCTAAAGAATAAAACGCCACGTCTATTGGAATAACTTTCACATGGCTCTATGATAGTGTCACTTAACAGGACACTTTTTAAATACCTATTTAGAGTCATCTTTGGAATTATTTTTTATCGAGCCAACAATTCTCAATCTCGTTTCTATAATTTACTTATTTTTTTATTTTTTTTCTTATATTTTAGTCGATTTACAGAGGTTTTAAAACCTTCAAATGTGCTAGAAGCCCGCCTTGTCCCGAATATTTTTATTATTATTTTATTTCCGTGAGAACTTGACTAAATAACACGACTAACAAGGTAGAGACTTGCTGCGACGCACGTGGCGGCCGATCGGGATAACTTGGTGTAAGTGTGTGTATGAGGCTTGTGCATATCTTGGGTGCTTCACTCTTGATTTGAAGGTGTGCAATCAGTCTTTTTTTAAACATTCTTGCCACAGAATAACAAATAGTAAAAGTTTTGCACCTTCCTACAAATATCCTTTCAGCGTTGCACGTAAAATGAGAACATTGAAAAAAACTTATGCGACATGCGATCCTAGAGTGACGAGTTCGAATTTCGTTTTCGTTTTTTTTTCAGTAAATATATAAGCACTTACTTAATTTTTATGTTAAAATAAATTAGGAAATAAAAAATAATACAAGTACTTAATTATAAAACAAACATTTAATGAATCATCAACTTAGTTATTTTTCTTAAGAAATTATGTATTTTAATTGAACAAGGTCTTAACCTACACTGAGTAATTAAAATAATATACCTAACTAAATTTATAATTAAAACGTAACACCTTCAAGTTCTCATCACGTTTGAGGGAAGCTCATTCAGAGTCACTGCAAGACGGCAGATCAGAATCCACATAGTCATCCTTTTGCTTCAAGTTGTTCGTCTTGGCCATCAGCATATCGTAAACTTCGTCCACTTTGTCTTCCATTGCCACCAAATGTACCTCCTTTTGCGAAATATATCGCTCAAACTCTTCAATGTACGCTGCAGCCGCACTTGTAATCAACTCTTTGAATAATTCCTTCCTAACGTCTTCCGACTCTGCGCCGCTCTCACGAAACTTTTCCAGTATTTCCGGAAAGTTCTCGTTTATAATACGATAGAGCAGAGCAGCCGATGTTACATTCTCAATACATTTCGGTATCCTTAAAATTGCATGTCCGTTGACTTTCACCAATTCGTCGATCTTAAACAGATCTGAGTTCAGATCTGTGTACTTCTCAGCTAGTGCGAACAGTTCATATTTTGACATCTTCGGGTCATAAGTGATGCCGTGTCTGTCCAACCAACGTATTATGTCAGATTTCAAGCTGTCCAACGTTGGAGTCTCGAGTAGTTTTTCGTCGAGATGTTCACCGTTCTTCAATACAAACACGCTTGGTTTTGTTATCTTTGGTAAGAGCGCGTCCCTTACCCATCTTACGATTTCCTCATTCGAAAACGCTGTAATGTCTTCTAAGGAATGGATCCCTTCAGGTCCCAATGCGTACACGACTCTCTGCACCCAATCTGTGGGTGCAACGAATAACTTCTTTGTCAATTTGAAATCCCTGAAGTGACCATCAGCAGAATCGTAAGAGCCGCAGTCAATGTAATAAATATCGGAATTTGATGATCTGTAGAACTGAATTTTCTTCAGGTAATTGTACCTTTCGAATCGAACTAAGGGATTCTCGATAACGACTGCGCTGTTTTGCGAAGCCTTTTTCCACACGAAGTCCATTTTCACGAGTATTTTCCGGAAACTACCGATGTCAATATATGAAGGAATTTCGCCGTACAATGACGTGAACAATTCATATGTGCAAGGGATTTTGCTCCTTATTGTGTAGAAATAAACAAGTTTTTCGTAGATCACTGATCGGTCCACAGTCTCGACGGTAGTTTCATAAACATCCTCGGTTTCCAGCTGTTTCAGCACCTTCGGATGAAGTCCTGTAAACTTCGCAGCTGTCGTAATGTAGTCCTCATTGAGGCCTGCGAAATCACCGGTGGTTAACTTCTTTATGAGTCGTTGAATTGTACGGCGCCTTTCCGAGTCCAAATGATTGCTCATGTTTGTAAACTCTTTTTATTATTTCTGCACTGATTGACGCTAATTTATTTTAAAACTAGACAGATTATAGAGATACGTCTTTCCAAAATTCGCGTCTTCTCTGCGCAAAGATATGGAAGGACTTGTTTCGTTTCGACAATCGGACGGAACAATTTCGAACGAACGTTGTGAGCGCGAGTAGAATAGCTATAGACCCCACTAGTGTTATCTTTGTCTGTCGCGGTGACGCAGCCGGCGCGGACCGCATGGTGCAAGGTGCGAGCGAGGCGGTCGACAGCAACGGAGGACAGTCGCGCCCCGCGTATGGTTATTGATACGCTCGAAGAATGTGCGACCTTGTTTTGACGAAAAAATAATATTACAAACATGCAAATTGATATTGATAATAACTACTTATCATCATTTAAGAAGTTTGGTAAGAAATGTAATAACACGTCTAACAATGTAAAGAGCAGCTAAATATATTTATATAGTGAATTTGCATATTTTACTTACATAAGCAGGTACCTAGCTAATAAATATATTTAAGTAAGTAATTATATCGCCATTCAATCGATGTATGTAGGTAGGTATTACATTAATAGTAAATTAGGCTCCAACAACTTATAATTAGGTAGTTGTACTTACTTATGAATAAATATGTATATTATAAGTAGGAAAGTATTCGTAAGTTAAGTACCTAGGTGTTTTGATGTTTAGCAAGTTTAATTTACAATAAACAATTCAAAAACAGTTATACTCGCACTATTTTATAGCGAGCGGATCATAAAAAAATCTCACTAGTTCAAAATAAAATGATTCAGTATTATCTTTGCCAGGCAAGCTCTGCATCTTCGATATTTAGGTAGGTAGGTAGGTATAAAAGTAAGTAAATTATATTTTAGGAAATACAAAGTTAGAATTAAAAGTCGGGGACATACATGGCATCGAGCTATTTCAATTAATAAAATAACTAGCTACTATAGTTTATATTTCAAGTTTTCAACGCGCTGTTATCATTATCAAAGATGCGTAGCGTAGGTACTGTGACGAGAGGGAAGCGGTAAACGCGGGGAGGAATTCAAACCGGCTCATGCGCGCGGCGTTGCCGTTCCGTGCGGTCATTGTATCGAAGCCATTCGAAGTGAACAGTTTAGTGAGCGTCTCACCGAATACACAAATTTAAACGTAAGTTACCGTCTAATAAGCTATGTTATTATTGTTTGTCTGTACAGTTTAGTAATATTAAACAGTTTTCTTATGTTCTATAGCTACCAGATGAAGTGAACAAGCGGTCCTTGTAATTTTATTGAACATACGGAGCAGAAGCGTTCGGCCATTTTCTTTTATTTTTTCAACGACATTGGCAAAGCGGTAAGTTTTTTATTTCTACATGGCAACCACATTGGTACAGTGAGCAATCAACATTTTCCAGTTTTCCCGTGACACCTTACAATTTTCCGGGATAATAAGTATCCTATGTTTTATTCCAGGGTATAAGCTATTTCCATTCTAAATTTCATCGAAATCCGTCCAGCCGTTATAGCGTGAAAGCTCCACAAACAAACAAACAAACAGACAACGTTTCACTTATATATTGGTATAGATTTTACTAATTTAATTAGGTTACTACCACAGACCAAGATGATTGTACAACAAGTACATAAAACAAGCCATTTTATCCGAGACGTTTATCCGCCCGAGCCGAAGGCAAGTGTAGATATTGAAGTAGGTACAAAAATGCCTTGTTTTATAAACGAGTTACCAAATTAAACAATTATAATGTAAATATTTACTTAGTTCCCGCTTATCCAACGCAAGAAATATCTGCTAAACAACTTTCTTTGAGTTTCCTTCCATTAATGCAGATGTCGGCAACCTTTTATAAGACAACTTGTTAGGCCACACTGTGATAAAGTAAAGCTAAGCGGAGCCGCAATCATGATTTATGGTCTAAGTTTAGAGCCTATAAGGGTCTAAGTATGTTGAAGACATTAAATGCAAAACGTATAGTTACTACAGAATAAATAATAGGTAAGTACCTAGTACTACTACGTAAAGATATTTAATGAAGGTCTCAATAAATACTAGCTTTTTCCCGCGACTTCGTTCGCGAGGACTATACTTTATCGCAAAAAAAACATCCCCAGGATTTAAACTATGTCCATACCAAATTTTATCAAAATCAAAATCGGTTAAGCCGTTTGTACAGTCGTGAAAAGGCACCTAACAGACAACGAGAGTTAAAGTCGCTTTTATAATATCAGTATGGGTTTGGACCAATAACTTAGGTTTCACAAATGATGAGATCTTGGATGTTAAATTTAACATCCTAAACAATAACAAGCTTTTCTGGAGACAATGGGTTTTTGGGGTTGTAGTTAAATGTTTGCTTTTAAAGATGTAGTTTTTTTTAAGAAAGGCACCTTTTTCATCACTAAGACGAGAGCAATGGGTTTTTTCTCTGTAGGTAGGTAATTAAGGGTTGAAAAGGTTTGCTCGCAAAAGTGGTGCAAAAAAATAATTTACTGAGCAAACTTCTTCAAATCGTTAAAATCATATGACAACTTCCATAAAAGTCGACAAAATCTCTCATTTCGTTAAATTAATTTAGTATATTAATTTATTTTTTGGCGACCCGTTTGCAGGCAGGCCACGTGCCGCGGGTTGCCGACCGCTGCATTAATGTGTTAGAAGTACTAGGTAAAATACGCGCCACAAAAGATGAGACTTGACACACCACGTGGTTTGACTTGCGCAGTAGACGATTTTTAGGTCGAAAAGAGCGCGGGAGGCGCGGTACGGCGCTGCGCATGCGCGGTAGTTTTGCCTGTTCTCCTCGCCCCGCGCACGTACCGCTTGACTCCTCCGCAGTACAGACGAGTTCAACCTGTGTTTATAAATTTCTACTTTGTTTATAGATGTGTTGTATACGAGTGCAACTTTGTGAAAGCTGATATGCAATCATGGCTAACCCAAAAAGGAATTCCCTACACTCAGGATATGCTTAAACCACTATTGTATAAATAGATAAACATACATAAAGAACATTGTAAGACATTCAGCATTGACAAAATACTATCTGAACACGGTCATGACGTATTGCGACTACCCCCCCCATACCACCCTGATTTAAATCCAATCGAAATGGGGGCGTCAATAAAAGGTTATGTAAGTACATAGTAAGAATGTGCAATGGAACCTCAAACATGTGATAGAGTTAGTAACAGAAAAGGCAAATTAAATGGGACCAAATGAATGGAAAAAAAACTTTTACATAGTAAGTGATCACATAATTGACAATTTGACGGATACGGAGATCATTATGACAGTAAGAGATTTTGCCAGACAGCAACCCGGGTAGTTCCTCAACGTCATCTGACGAAAACGATGATTTACTGACAGTAAGAGTGACTAGGACAATCTGCCATTTTTTATCTTTAACTTTATTATTTCGTAATAAATATTGTGATGAATTTTAATATAGTTTTGCTATACACATAATTCCGAATGTCGTTGAAAAATCCCTGAATAGATTTACAAATTATGGATAACTATTTCGTACACGAATATACATGCGCAAGCCCCCACTACTGACGCTCGTCAAGTTTCATCTTTCGTCGCACGTATTATACTTAAGTATTATTTCTTGTTCACTTCATGCAAACATTAAATACTACTTTTTACGAGTTTCTTTCCCGCCACATTTTTTTTAAACTTTCTTCTTGAAGCTTCGGGTTGGAGACCATAGATAATCAGAGCTAAGTAAACACTTTTATGCATTAGAGGCAGGGGTCTCCTGTTATTTTAGCCTAAGGGCCAGACTGATTGCTCCAAAAAGCCCCTTTGGGCTTTGTTGAGATTATCTCATTATATTAGGTATATTACTATCTCATCAGATGAACATACCATTATAGTTTTGAAAATATAAGTAAATAAATTGAGTATATATTGAATTTCGAGCATACTTACATTTCGGACTAGCCAGCTTATATATATCTCGAGAGCCCTTACGCGAACGTAAACATTTTCGTATTGGTGCATAGAAAAAAAAGCGGGAGCGAAGCGAGCCCGAAAATTTTGAGCTACTCATACTTTTATTAGGGAATCAGTTATAATGTGAAGAAAAAACTAGTGTTTATGAATAATCGATCATCTGTGAGTGCATAAACATCAATATTAACGAAAAGGCGCGACCGAAGCGAGCGCAAAAATATCTAACTATTATATTTATAGCGAAAAAGAGAAGAACAATGATTGTAGACCTCTTGGGTAGGTATATGAAAGCAGCCATAATTAACAAAAAGGCGCGAGTGTAGTGTAGGAAGCGCGTTCATTTCAGGCTACTTTTAGAAGTGTTTCTCATAAACTGAACGAAAACAACGGATCTATTGAGTGCTCAATAGATCCGCGGTAATCCGTCTTTCGAAAGTCAGAATTAGTACAAAATAATAAAACATCTGATTATTATTTTGTATGATTTGATTTTATCTTAATAAATTAAAGGATGGATCGAATACAAGGCACGCCAAGCCCGCTATCGTGGGCCGGATTGGTGATGCTCGCAGGCTGTAATTCAGAGACTACTGCACTCAAGCATAAAATGCTGTTGTATTTCGCAGAAAAAACGTAATCTCGACGTAGTTTTGATTTGAATTATTTTCTCATATACCTATGTGTTTCTTCGAATGGTGGAATATTAATCATTAGGTGTTCGGTTACGTTAACGAATGTATGCATATTAATCATTAGGTGTTCGGTTACGTTAACGAGTGTATGCATATTAATCATTAGGTGTTCGGTTACGTTAACGAGTGTATGCATATTAATCATTAAGTGTTCGGTTACGTTAACGAGTGTATGCAAATGATAAAAACGCAAAAAAATACCATTTCGTGCTATTTTTAACTCCCGACGCTAAGAGGGGAGTTATAAGTTTAGGGTGTGTATGTGTGTACGAGTATACTGTGGAATCTTAGCTCTTAAACGATTTTGATGCGTTTTTTTCTGTTTGAAAGCTGATGTGATCGAGTTGGTTCTTAGCTATACCTATAATTTAGGTCGAAGGTTATTGAAATTTGAAAGGTATGCTTGTAATTTCTTTTTCTCCGTAACTCTGTAGGAAGTTTTAGTAAAGCTCCACCACTTTACTGAATTGTGACTTTGACTTGACTAGACTTTTGACTACCTGAGTGACTGCGACTCGTCATTTTGACTATTAAGTGAAAATAACATACAACTTGTACTAATATCTCTTTTCTTGACGCTGGCTAAATGCATTAGTCGTGAGGAGCCAAGAAAACAGATTTAGTCCGCTTACACCTAGTTTACAAGAACTTAACGACCATGAGCAGATAAAATGACTTGTTTCTGGTTGAAAAAAAAGGTGGTTTCTACATAACAATCTGAGTCTCAGGTACTAAAATATCTTATATTTCATTTATTGATTTGCATAATATCTCTCATTCATAATGTACAGTACAGTAGTTACCTATTTACCTACCTACCTACTTAATTACCAGCCCAATTTAACGCGCCCAATGTGTTTTTTTTCTTCATCTTAGTACCTAAACGCTTCGGTTTTAGCAAATGATGTACTTTCACGAATGCATCTTTTACGCGGCCGAAATGACTATAAAACTGGAACAAATAATTATGTAGCCTAGTAGTAGCACAGACTACAGACCTGGGTATTATTTCTGTCTTAGAGTGGAAACCATAGATAAATATAATATACCTATAGGAGGTGGGCCGAGTTTTCACACTCAAAGTTGTTCACTCACATCCGCCTGTTACCAATTTAGTACAGAACCTACTGATAACTATGTTGTAAATATATCAGTCCATATCTTACATATTTTTTTCTGTTTGTTGCAGTTACCATGCCTAAAAAGAAAAAGCATCATGGTCTTAAAGAATCTAAAGCAGGCGATGTCCGCAAAAAAATAGATTTTAAAACTTCAGTGTCATTTCACGAACTCGAGGATGACCATTACTGTTCGTCGTCTTATCGTGATAGCGCCTCCACACTCAAACCTCAAGCATTGAAACAAAAGCTGCTAATAGCTACGAATATCCTAACTGAATGCAAAGAAGAGAAGCAAAGACTCTCTGCAGGGAAATTTAATGACGGAACGATTGAACCACTTTTAAAGAGATTGAATCAATACACGAATCTCCCAACAGAAGAACTGAAACAAATCAACGACACTGTCAGAACAAGAGATAGGTCTTTTGAAAAAGCATTAAAAGACATAAAAACTATTCACTGGCCGACTCTTGGACTTTTAACTGACGACATAAGAAGTATACTCGTCAAGTTTGTCGTAGAGGAAAATAACTTTCCCTCCAAAATTGATCTTTTAAGGGAACTGAAGACGATGGCCAGTAAGTACAGCAATGAGACCATGCCTATCCACAGGCTTATAAAGAATAAACTTATAAAATACCAACACTACCCCGAATTCAACAGGTATCTCCTATTGGAACACCCAGAAAAAATATATCAGAGGACTTTATACTTGAAAAAAATGAAAGAATACAGATCGCAAGGCAGGGACATCGTTTACGTGGAGGTGAGACGGATAGTGCCCAGGAGTACTACATCTGGCTTCATCGCTGGCTTAGCAGCATTTACACATGTGAACAAATTCGACAGGTTCTTCACAAAAGATTCAGCCGATATGATAGCAAAGAAGTGGCTGCAGCAAAGAGTATTGCCTAACATCCAGGAAGGCAGTGTAGTCGTCTTTTCTCAACCAAAGAGACGCAATAAAGTGACGCCCCTGGGTAAAAGATTCGATATCGTTGCGTGGTTGGAAGAAAACGGAATCCCATTTGCAGCGAATGCTCACACTGCAGAACTGTACAACCTATACAAAAGATTCAGAAGCAAGGTTAGGCAGACGGGGGTGTACGATCATGTTTTTTTGAACGTGGGAGTAGAGCTTATCCACTGCCCTGAGGAGTGGCGTAAACTGAACTACTTCCAAGAAATTTGGGAGGGAGTAGAGGTGATGGATTCGTATCACACGGGCAGACCGGAGCTTTTAAAGCAGCAGATTCTGAATGCTGCCCAAATGTTTACGGAATTGGAAAAGGCCGAATCAAGTCTGATAGATAACGAGTGTAAAATGTACGAGGAAGATGCTAAAATGGAAGAAATCCTGGAGAATGTGCTCGATATGGTGAAGACTGGAGGAGTGCGGGTATTGGACTTTCCGAAGGAGTGTATTGCTGATAAGACCGACCGTTTCGAGACACATGTGGCCGAAATTATTTTGGATATTAGAAATGATTGATTAAATTCTGATACTAAATATTGTTTATTTTTATGCTTTTAAGTAAAATTGAGGGAATACATACGAATTTTAGGATCTATTCTACGAAGTCTATAAATGCAAAACAACCTCGAAGCGTTTCTGCGAATGGTCAAAAATGCGAAGGTACGTTTGCTCGAATGGTCAATTCTGCGAAGGATTGTTTGGTCGAATATTCTAATAAACAAGTTGATACCGTCTAATAATAATAAATAAATAATTAATTCATATTAATTATTAATATTAATAATTAATTCTTGTTTATATTTTAAGCTGTTCTTACCTGTTAGCTTTTAGATTATACCAACAAAAAGTACCATGCTGGCATCAAGAAGGTTTAAAAAAACATATAAACGACTGAAGCATAGCAAATGGCGGCAGTGTATGTAATCTTTAGGGATAATTTGTGGTGTTTTGTAGTTGATACACAATTTCATCACAAAAACTGCATTGTTTTCGATTTTCAAAACTTGACAGAATTAACGCGACTATAAGGTTGACCTCTTGCTACGTTGTGGCGGCCGATTGGCATAACATGGTGTAAGTGTATGCATACGACTTTCTTGGCTGGCATATATTGCTAACAGGAGTCGACGTTTTTTTTCAAATCGGGACTCATTTGGTAGCAAAAGAGTAAGCTAGTGGAGCAACAATATAATTATGCAAAATGGCTGGCAGCTAGTGGCAGCAATAAGTCTTCGCAGTAGATATTCACAATCCGAGCAAACCTACCTACGCAATTTTGATCATTCGCAGAAACGACCCTTCTAGGATGTAAGCATTCGATGAATAGACCTTCGAAGTAAAGGCATTCGGAGTTAACTACGTATCCAAAAATTGAGAGCTCATACGATTTTGAAAAGCGCTGTACTGCAATATGCCCATTTCAAAACTGATAAGATATAGTGAAATCCACAGTTAGTTTTGCGTTCGTTCCTTCTATTTACAGACCTAGCCACGAATGTTGTAATCTTTTCTTCATTGAATTCAGAACCATTTTACAAAGTCCCATTTCATTTGTTAGTTACGTTGATGTTATCCTGTTTTAAGGAATGCTTCTGAGGTTTTTAATTAGGCACAAGTAAAGGAAATCGTTTTGTTTACAGTTTGATCAAGTTCAGCAGTTGTAAGAACATATGAAAAAAAAGTTTTTTTGCTCGATTTGTCGTTTATCAAATTATTATACTTACTTACTTTCTTATTTAAGTACTAGCTGTACCCGCGGCTTCGCACGCGTGTGCTTTTCTTTAGGTTCAAAGTACCACAATGTGCTATTCCAGGACCAATATACCAACATTTGATCAAAATTTCTTCAGCCGTCAAAAATACTTTATCAATTGCTTGGCTTCTAACTCAAAAGGTTGAGATATCAATTACACCAGAAAATTGATATCTCAACCTTGAGATTTTTTAAATCAAACCCTAAGCTATCTAACAATGAAAACCGCATTGCAATCGGTCGCGTCGTTTTTACGTGATGCGTGAACAAACAAACAAAGACAAACAAAGAAAGAAAGACACGATTAACAAAAAAAAAATTGTTCAATACCTTTTCTAAGCACCCAAGAGCATTTTTTTCATTTGAATTCATTTAGTAGTTTGGGTGCGATGCGCGGTCAAGATACGGACAAACAGACAGACAACATTAAAAAGTAAAACAGTTTGGCTTCAGTATCGAATATAGAGAACCATCCAAAAAAAATGTTTATCACTTAAATATTAAGATGACTTTGGACCCATATCCCGCAGAAACCCTTTACTTATTCGGGATAAAACGTGTCCTCAATTTTAACCCACCATATAACTCAAGACCGTGTCAAGTTGCATCAAAACCCGTCCATTACTTTCAGCGTGGTACGTGTTCTTTCAACCCCTAAATAATAACCCATAATTTTTTCGATATGTAAAGTATCCTCGTAGTACGAACTCAAATTATACCAAGTTTCTTTTGAATTCATCCAGTAGTTCCGGTGGCGTGATGTACGGCTAAGATACAGACTGACAGACATACAGACAAAAATGAAAAAAAAAATACGGTTTAGGCTTCATGTATACTTACAATAAAACTGTAACGGGTCCAATTCTGTACATTGAAGATATTTTGAAATAATTTTTTGGATTTTACTCTATATTCAATACTGAAGCCAAAACTGTATTTTTTTCATTTTTGTCTGTCTGTCTGTCTGTCTGTATCTTGGCTAGGCATCACGCCGAAACTACTGAATGAATTTAAATGAAACTTGGTATGATTTGAGTTCATACTACGAGGTAGGGCATAGGCTACTTTTCATCCCGAAAAATGAAAGGTTAATATCCCATGTGCTACTGTAAGCTTCGAACGAAGTAATAATTTTAATATGACTGTTACGTATCATTGGCAACTTGAACGCATTAAATTAAGGTCCTTCACTTGTTCTTTCTATCCCGTGATGCTATATTAGTAGCCATTATCAAACTAAACAGTTCAAAAAATAAATAACTGACGATATTGAATTCTTACTACTTGACAGTCTTCTAATAAAAGTTCCACCATCACTCAGTATATACAGTATCAAGATTATAATATTTATTATAATATCAAGATATGACCCGGAATAGCTTCTCTTTGAATTGTCAAATTAAACTACTATGTACTTTTTTCTTCTTTTATTTAGCAATCTATTCGTATTTCTTCTTTTATTTAGCAATGTATTCGTATTATTGAATACGAATACATTGCTAAATAAAAGAAGAAAAAAGTTGGGTCACAGTACGCCAAACAGGAGTCTTCAATCAGTATTGTAAGAAAAAAGGTGGAATGCCTTAAATAACTGAATAAAATAACATCTTATTAGTGTAATCAAATCAACGGCTAAAACGTCCGGATCACTATTCGATATGAAGACTAGGCACCGATTAACAAATACGACTGTATTGGAAAAAGGAGTTGAGAAACAATTCAGCGAGTGGAATAATCACCGAGGCATGGGATCGAGCGGATTTAAGTGAGTCGAAAATCATTCACTTTCCGTATTCTTGCCCTGCTATTCGACCCTTAGTGTTTTTGGACAAACATTGCCAATATACTTGGTATTTTTAATTTATTGTATGCGAATTTATGATTTAAATGTGAATTTATTGTTTTTTTTATGCGTCATAATTGATTTTTATGTGAATTTATTGATTTTATGTGTCTTTATTGATTTTATTGTGAATGTTTTATGCGTTTTTATTGAATTGTATGTGAATTTATTGTTTTTTTATGCGTTTTTATTGAATTTTGTGTGAATTTATTGATTTTTATATCTTTATTGAATGTTTATGTGAATTTATTGAGTTTTATGTGCTTTTATTGATTTTTGAAGTGTTTTTATTGAACTTTTATGTGCCTTTATTTAATTATATTTTGAATTTTTGTGTGTTTTATGTGTTATATTGTACAAACGAATACTCAATTTTGATAATTTGAATTTATTTTAAATAATAATTTAAAATGGAACCTATGAGAATTATAACAAATGAAATTGTGAAATTGATTCCTAAATTTGATGGGAATGAAAAATTATTAAATATATTTATTTCAAAATTTGAATATGTGCGTAACTTAAGTCTAAGCGATGTTACAGCAGCACAATAATTATATTTATTTTGTGTTATTTTAAATAGACTTGTAGGCAGAGCAGCCTCTCTACTAAATTAATATAGCGATGTTACGACATGGCTACAATTGAAAAATCTTTTTATTCAAGTTAATAATATAATTGAAAAATGAAAACAATTGTGAATTAGATGATATTTTATTTGAAAATCGACTTAAACTGAGATTAAATCGTATGCATCAAGAACAAAGAAATGCAATTTTTTTATTGATGCAATCAAGATGAATTAATTAATCAAATTAAAACTAAGCAAGATGCTATTTCAAAGAAAGTTACTTTGGTTGCAGAAATGGTTGATGGTTTTGTAAACTTTACTAATACTTCTAATTATAATTTTATACAATTTGTGAAAAATTTAATTGATATTGAGAAAGCATTGAATAGAAGTAAAATAAATGATTTTGAAAATAAAGTTACTCATGCTTATAGTTTGATAACTCATAATTTTCAAATAATTATTTCTAAGTTAGATGAGATTGATACAGCAATCGCATTAAGTAAAAATAATATATTACATAGATCAATAATTGATACTAATGAATTATTTGAATTGTTAAAAAATATTGAGAGAGCAGATAAGTTAATTTTCCCTGTTAATTATGAAAATTTAGTTAATATAGAGCAAAATATAGAGATAAAAGCTTATATTAAGGGTAGGCAAATTACATATGTACTGGCAATTCCAATTGTACGCAAAAACACTTACAAATATTACCAGTTATTCCCCTTACCTATCCTTGATACTTCTAATAATATTACATCCTTGATACTCCCTAAATATCCTTTTATCCTCGTGAAGGATTTGAACTCTATTACATTGCTCTCCAAGCCATGCGACGAGATTGATGAGAAATTATTTCTTTGTAAAGAAAGTTGTGCAGTCGTATTGGAACAAGATAAATGTATAACTGATTTAATGAATATTACGTCGTGTTCTCCAATTTTAATCGAAACTTCAGAGATAAAAGTTCAACAAATTGAAATGAACATATGGATAATTTTTGCAAGTTACCAAACTTACTTTTTTTTCTACGGAAGAAATTATTTAGAGGAATGAACTTACATATTCCTGAACTACCATTGATAAATTTACCAAGTGTTCCAGTTACAAATAATTTCAAAAAGAAACCTGTTAACTTAGATGGAGTAAACATGGAAAATCTACAAATGCTGAATTATATTTTGAAGAAAAGTGAAAACAGTGAATATAGTGAAATGAGTGAAATGGTCAATAAAGTGCAAATAAAAAGTGTTAGTTTATGGACATTAATACTTTATATTATAATGATTTTAATTATTGTATACTTTATTATAAAATATAAAAATGAGCTTTTGAAATTATGTAAAATTGAAAATAATCTGACTTGAAAAAATGAACTTTCAGATAATTTTTAATCTCAGGGTGGAGAAGTTATATGTACCACAAACCCACCGTTGTTTACCGAAGTCCAATTGCGACATATTTAATCATACAAGTAGGTACTTTCTTAGATTGTGAAAGTACCAATTAAGCACTTTTTGTACTTATGTTGTTTTTCTATGAGTAATGCGCAGTAGAGGTACTCTACATGTTGATTTGATTTAATTGCGCATAGCTGAATAAGCATTTAAGTACTTAGATGTTTTTCTCGCTAAAGTATGAGAAATGTAAATACTTAGTTGTTTATTACAATGAAGAATGTACTAGAAATCGCCTACGCATTTATAAAAGTTATATAAGGAAGTTACTAAATACAAATTGTCATTATTTTATCTTCGCTTGAATTGTACGGTCAAAAGTAAGACCAATAAAATTAACTTCATATTTAATTTGTTGTTTATTTTATTAAAATCTCGGCTCCGTCCAGTTTGTCTAGGTACTTAATCATCAGCATCATAGTGTACAAATTGACTTTACTTAACAAAAAATACAAATGATTATGATGATTATATATATATATATATATCTATATATATATATATATAATTTGGAATAAACACTGAGCTGCGAGTGAGTATAATGCAGGTCAGTGCGAATAAAGGAGGTAGCTAAATAAAACATTCGCACAAACTGGCCAAAGAGTATAGAGGTTACAGATATGAAAATTGGTTGCTTAATATGTGTACCTTTAATAGTTTTTTAAAGGAATTAAGAGATATAGCTTCTATTATTGTTTTTGGCAATTTATTAAATAGTTGTGCTCCTTCGTATAGAATTGTATTTTTTTCCGTATTTTGTTCTGTGGTAAGGTAGGTATAAGTTATGCGCATTTCTAGTATTCAATTTATTTATTTCATTTTTTTCTTAAATTAAATTTCTGAGTGTATATCTTAATTTAATATATTTTTAATTAATAAACATGTTTTCGAAATATGTATCTGTCTAATGTTTAAAAGTTGTGTTTCTTTGTATATTTTAGCTGTTGATTCTAAGAAGTCATAGTGAAAAAGAATTTTAATGATTTTATTCTGTGCAACCTGAATTATTTTTAAGTTGGTTTTAGCGGCACATCCCCATACTTCTATTAAATAGTTTAGGTGAGGCTTAACAAGAGAACTGTATATCAGATATTTTACTTTCCGCGGCAGGCAACCTACAAAACTTCTCAATAGTCCCATCAGACTTCGCAATTTTGATGTTATGTGCTCTAAATGTGGTTTCCATGTCTAACCGGCGTCCAAAATTAGTCCTAAATATTTTTCACTGTTTGATTTAAGCAAAATTTGACCGTCGATGCTGAGAGGTGTGTGATCTCCTATTTTTTTCTGGGGTGGAGTAAAAATTACGTATTTTGTTTTAGAAATGTTTATAGTGAGCAAGTTGGCTTTAAACCATATATTTAATTTGTCTAGGTCTGATTGCGCATCTCTGATTATTTCCTCTATTGATTTCCCAAAGTAAAATAGGTAAAATAGTATCGTCTGCGTAAAGTGTGAGGTGCCCATTTAGTCCAATGTTACTAATACTGTTAATGTAAATTAAGAAGAGTAATGGACCAAGGATTGTTCCTTGCGGTAATCCGCATGTTATTAGTTTAGCTGCACTTTCTACACATCCAGTTTTGACAACCTGATACCGAGAACAGAAATAAGATTCAAAAATTTGTAGTGCATTTCCTGTAATTCCAATGGTAAGAAGTTTTTTTTAATAAGAGAGAATGGCTTACAGTATCAAAGGCTTTTTTTAAGTCAATAAATATGCCTAAGGAAGGTTGTTTTTGGTCAATATTTGTTTCTACTTTGGTTATAAGATCAATAGTAGCTGATAATGTATTTGATTTTGGAAAAAAGGAAGTTTATAGATGCTAAATAAGCATCAAGTCATTTATAAATGATCTTTTCGGAGATTTTGGAAAGAACTGGCAATACCGAGATTGGCCGATAATTTCCAGGATCTGTTCTACGGCCAGATTTATAAATTGGGCAGACTTTTGCCATTTTAAGGCTATCGGGAAAGGTTCCTGATTTTAAACTGGTATTTATGTAGCTTACAATATCATCCGTTATCAAATCTTTTAGACACTTAATGCATTTTGTATTAACTCCATCAATTCCTGTGCTAGTGTTTAAATTTAAATTATTTATTATTTTAACCACCTTACTTCTAGTACTTGGGTCAAAATCCGATATTTGTGATTCATTGAAGAGGTTTGACACAGTTGCACAAGGGCCCATAGAGATTGCTGGTATTATTGGGATTTGAGACGCCTATAGATGAAAAGAAATCATTAAAACTGTCACAGATAACTTTCTCATCAGTAATTGTTCCTAGTTCAGTTTCGAGCTTAGAAGGAGCACAGCTAGTTTTAACTTTATTTTTGGACAAGGTATTATTATGTTTCCACATTTTAAGCGGTTTATTATTACAATTCTGAAAATCATTTATATACTATTAATTTTTACATGTCTTTATATGTTGCCCTAGCTTATTTCTCATAGTTACAAATTTTTGCTTTACATTTTCATCATTCGGGTGTTTTTTATGCTGACAAAATAAATTATTCCTATCATTAATTTCTTGCAGTATATTTTTGTTAATCCAGTCTTTCTGAGGTAAATTTAAAACTTTCGTTTTAACTATTTTAACTTTTTGTATACATTATTTAATAAAATCTTGAAGATGTTCACAATTTTCAAAGTCAGTTTTAGGTTTTATCTCTTGCATAGTTTTATAAAGTTTAGAATATTCAATCGCTTCATATTGCATTTTAGTTTTCAGAGGTGGCTTGTACCTTTTAGCTTCAAAATAAATTTGCTTATGATCCGACATAGGTGATTCTATAACAGTCAAGTGAAAAAACTTGTCATTTTAATTTGTGCATACATGATCCAAAATAGTTTTAGTATTAATGGTTTCTCGGGTACAAAATGCTTCCTACAAAATGCTTTTTGTTCATGATTGTATATCCAGTTTTCAAAACCATATCATTATAATTCAAAACTGGGGTTTTAGTAGGACTTAATAAGTCTAGGTTAAAATCTCCAAATACGATGGCTCTCCTCCGTTTTTCCAGTTGCAGGGAATAAGTATCTAAAAATTTTGTATGGTTAGTATCACCAGGACTAAATGTAGTTTAATTATATTAATAAACCTAGATAAAGAATATTTGGGTTTCTTTGCATCCTCCGACTCCGGATTCCGTAATTCACGTATTTCTCGGAAACTATGATTATTGCATTTTTTTTGTTATAGTTTCAGTATCTTTCTACTTAGGGAATAGTTTAAGTTTTATCAAAATAGGTTCAGTAGTTTAAAAGATATGGAATGTTATATTTTTCCTGTATGTTTTTTCTCAGCGAACGGAAACGGAACGGTTTTTTTCATTTTATCTACCTACTACAATTTCTTTCTAGTTTTGTGATTGTATATTTTAATATGTAAAAAAGAAAGAAATTAGTTGAGAATGAAATAGGAAGTGTTCAATAAAAATACATGGGTGTTTTTTCAATTAGTAGATTTAATAAAAAATGCACCCTTATAAATTTGATACAGAAAAGTATTTGCGCCTCGACTGAGACGTACGAAAAGCTTTATTGTTAAATTTAATAGTATAAAAAAACATCCGCATTCGGATAAATAGTTTAATTAAAAATACTTTTGGGAAACATGGACAAGGAGGATACCGTACTCGCAACGTATCACCCCAAAAGCCAAATACCTACCTATTAAAACACGAAACAAATTATGTACTAGGTTATAATATTTTTAGTCTAACCTTTCAGAGTTTGCAGGTAATTTAAAAAATGTTATCTCTGGATGCGTTATTGAAGAATTCAAACAACCAAAAACAGCACAATATAGTCTATTCGTGCTATGCCATATTAAGTTAGTACTTGTACTTATTTCAGTAAAATATTCACATATCGCACGCTTACTGCTTACAAAAAAACACACCGTTCGTTCGTCACTGCGGCCACGACATTACCGAGCCACACCGAGCTGCGGCGCATTCGCGACTGGCCGTGTACCGAGTGGGTACCGACACGAGGCGCGTAGGCGCGTACTCACTTTCCGGCCGCTTGTATGAAGATAGAATGCTGTATAGATAACATTACCGTGACTTCATTTGCTGATGGCCTCAATGTTTGGTTATGATTATTCTAAGTTCAACCATGATATAAGGGCCCTTATTCGCTATGACCATTCAGACAGGTAACGCGTCGCGTTAACATATCTTCGTGGAATCGTTCGGCAATTGTCGTAATGACGTCACACGTTTTCGGCAAGGAATTTAGTGTGGCATAGCGAATATATGCCAAGCATGATAAAAAATATACATAATCATCGGATTACTGTTTAATGTTTATCGCGAAAAAAAACATGCTATGTTCTTCTAAGATATTAAAAACAAATGCAAAAGTAGGTATAGCACACCACTCTTGATGTTTTTTGACATTCTTGTTATTTCGTTTCCATGGCAACCGTTTCTTACAGCGAGTAATCAACATTTTGCTAGTTTTTCAGTTTTCTCGTGGAAACTTACAATTTCCGGGATAAAAAGTATGCTCCTATGTTTTATTCCAGGGTATGCTATGTCCATTCTAAATTTCATCAAAATCCGTCCAGCCGTTATCGCGTGAAAGCTCTCCAAACAAACAAATAAACAAACAAACAGACAACGTTTCACTTTTATGTATGGTATGGACATTGGTATGGATTCTCAATCCAAGGATACGTCGCAAATATTGTCGTTATACCACAGAATAAATAATAGTATTTAGGCAGTTTATTTGCGACACACCTTCCAATTCTTCCAAGTGGCAAACTCATTATCCGCTATTGTTTAAAATTTGTCTAGGATTGAAATGTCAAAGGCGGACGATTTAGCGAACATAATCCATTCGGCAAGCTGTTTGGGCGAATAGTGTAACTAAAGGAACGCTTGCAGATTTTACACAGTTACAACACTCCCACTAGTAGGTACAGACAGATCTACATCTGAGTAATTCATAATTTTGATTAAGTAAAAAACATTGTCATATTCCTATTTATTAATTAATTTCCTGAAAATAATTAATATCTCAACTGTGTAATAATGTAGCTTTGAGAGGAAATATAATGACTGCAAATTGGTCTAATACTTTATAGAAAATATGGCAGACATATATTTTTGGAGACAGGTAAGTTATTTTTGTCCATTAATAATTTATTTTTTTAACCAATTTAAAGGAGGAAATCAAAGGTGTATTTATTTGTCAATGTTCATGTATATCCGGTAAATACGTAAATGCGTAAATGCGAAATAATGCTTTATCTAAGGTAGGTAACCTGGATCGAATATGGCCAGACGATTAATATGGCCACACACCTATGGCTACTAATGTATGGCAAACAAAAATGAATACGCCCGTTAGAAAATCATGCCGTGAGTTTTGCTCTAATATACAGTTATTTTTTTAGTTTAGCTGTGATTACATACCTAATCCCATCTTAGTATTCATTAATTGAATTTGATATTTATGATCGGTACTTTTCGAAAATTTGCTCTGTTTATTGTATCTTAAAAATAATGTAAAATGTCGAGACTGCAAATATGGCCATCGATTAGAATTGACATTTACTGTATCATTTTTCACATGTACAGGATTTCTAATTTTATTTTAAGCCATGTTGAAAAAATGTGTCTATACATGTATTACTTTTAAAATTAGTGTCGATTACGACTTTAATAAATTTTAATTTATTTTCTTGAAGTTTATATTGGTCACATCTAAGTTTGTCTAAATAATAATTTTTCATCTTAAATGTGCCGGTTTGCCAGTCTTTATTTTGTTTGTTATTTATCATTTATTTATGCATAAACTTGAAAAAAAAAACATGGCGAAAACATAACATGGATCCTTATGTTTTCGCCATGTTTTTTTTTCGTTTCATTATTATTAATAGTTCACTTACAAAATAGGCACAGTAAATAAGGTATTTTTCATTATGTTAATATGGCCAAAAGCATTGGCACATTGATACCGGAGTGTGGCAGTATGAGTATAAGAAATAATGTTCATGATTGGCCTAGTAACTTAGGAAATATTTAAAAAAACAGCGAAGTGCGAGTTGGACTCGCGCACAGATCCATACAGACTTGTAGGTATAAAAAAAGAAGAGAATATTATATGAATCTATTTCAAATCTACCGAGACCAATCTCGGTCAACGTTATCTTGTTCTCGGTGATGATGACGGTAGCGGTGGAGAAATGCTCTATATATATATATATATATATATATATATATATATAAGAGCATTTCTCCACCTATATATATATATATATATATCCCTGGTATTTTTCAGTGTTTCATCCTATCCGCTTGTCTTCTCAAGGCACTGAGCTTTGGCATAATGCAGGCGTTTCCAGCGGTCCTGAGCCCTGCCATCACGTCCCCCAACAGCACCGACATCAGTACCACGGCGGACCACGCCTCTTGGATTGGTAAGAGGTATTTTTAACCCCCGAACTCCAAAAGAAAGGGGTGTTATAAGTTTAGAGTGTGTATGATTGTATTTATGTATTACTGTGTCGGTCTCGACTTAGAATAAGACTCCTCCCAATCCCCCACGTGGATGTCGTAAGAGGCGAATAAGAGATTACACACCGGAAGATAGGCAGCAGCGTCCTCCGAGTACTCATGTACAAAACTGCGGTCACCAATCCACCTGCCAAGCGTGGTGACTACAGTTGAACCCCCCAAATATGATAGACACACCGCAAACACAGCCCCTAGTCCCCGGCGACTCCGTTATTTCTGGCACCGGTAGCAGCCACGGTAACAGCGGAGCAGGGGGTGCTAAGAATCTCCGGCAGAGACCCAGCTACAAACCTCCATGATCCTGGCAACTTATAACGCACGCACCTTGAGGACCGATAAGAAGTAGTAAGAGCTGGAAGAAGTAGTAAGTTGCGCTGGGGTATTATAGGGTTATCAGAAGTGCGAAGAGAGGGAGAGGATACGATGACCACTTACTGTATTTCCGGGAGGGCGACCAGCAGTCCCAACACAGTATCAAGTATCTCATCCACAAATCCCTCGTCAACAACATTGTGAAGATCGAAAGCGTTTCGAGCAGGGTAGCATACTTTATACTCAAAATTACCGAGCGGTATTCGTTGAAGGTATACGCCCCCCACTCGAAACGCCCGGACGATGAAGTGGCGGTTATGTATGACGACATTTCTGATGTCATACATGCCCCGAAAACACATTTCACAGTGGTGGTGGGGGACTTTAACGCACGGCTAGGCATGAGGAATGGCAATGAACTGAGAGTGACGCAGTTTGGATTTGGACAGCGGAACCAAACGGGTCAGCGATTGGCTGACTTCATGGAGAAGGAGAGACTCTGTATGATGAACTCCTTTTTCACGAAGCGCCCGTCCAGGAAATGGATGTGGCTGCACCCCGGTCATGAGTTCGAGATAGATTACATTTAGACGAACCAAAGGCATATATTCAATGACGTCTCTGTGATCAAAAGGGCAGTGACCACCGCATGGTAAGAGGCTCATTCATTGAATATCAACGTAAAACTGGAAAAGTCTCGTTTGATGGGATCTACTCTTCGCTTAAGTCCTGCCCAAATCCAAAACCCTGAGAGCTCTCAGTTGGAACTCTAAAATCGCTTCCAAATCCTTACCGAATGCGATACAGTGGATGAACTAAACAACAGGCTGGTGGATATGTTAACGAGGTCGGGTCAGAGTTCTTCAAGACCCATCGCAAAAATAGAACACAGAAACTCTCTGAGCATACACTCAAACTTATGGCAGAATGAGGCGAGATGACGCTGCAGTCTTCTGTGGATATGTCGAGTTACAGCTTGCTTAATAAACAGATCTCCAAGTCGATGCCACATGATTTGCGTTCTTATAATACTAATTGTATTATGAACCCAATAGAGCGGAACAAGGGCTCTAAGTTGTTTGCAAGAGATCTGTCTATTGGGCAAAGCTTGTTGACGAAGCTGAAGACCGACAGTGCTAGCATCGTTTCGTCAAAGCCAGAGATTTTGAGTGAGCTTGAGCAGTTCTATGGGCAATTATACACCTCATCGCATAGGCCTCCTAGCATGACTAGCAATGCAAGAGCACGTTTGACTTGATATTATACCGAAGATATGCAGGACGTTAGCCTATACGAGATCAGAATGGCTCCCAAACAGCTTAAGAGCAACAAGGCACCAGGGGAGGACGGAATAACGACAGAGCTACTGAAAGCAGGTGGAAGACCGGTACTTAAAGTTCTTCAGAGGCTGGTTAACTTGGTCATCTTCGAGGGTATTACGCCAGAGTCATGGCACAGGAGAGTAGTGGTGTTTTTCTTCAAGAAAGGTGAAAACCCCTCTTGAAGGATTATAGGCCCATTTCGCTGCTGAGCCACGTCTATAAGCTGTTTTCGAGAGTAGTTATAATCTATCTGGCTCGTAGGTTTGACAACTTTCAGCCTCCCAAACAAGCTGGGTATGATTTTATCGAAGCTGTCGATCACTATGTCTACTTGGGTCAGACGATTTAACTGGGTAGATAGATAGATAATACTTTATGGCATCTAAAAATATATTATTACACATAAAAAAATAAAACTTTAAAATAAGTACTATCTACCAACTTTGACAAAGAGTTCAACCGACGAATACAACTCGGATGGGCAGCGGCAGAGAAATTACGCCATATCTTCTCGTCTCAGATACCGCAGTGCCTCAAGACGAAAGTTTATAATCAGTGCAGTCGCTAACTATTGTCACATAGAAGCTCAATGTCGCGCAGCGTGAAATGGAGAGAGCTATCCTCGGAGTTTCACTACGTGATAAGATCCGTAACAAATAAATCCGTAGAAGAACCAAGGTTATCGACATAGCTCTCAGAATTTGCAAGTTGAAGTGGCAATGGTCAGGCCATATAGTACGCAGAGCCGGCAACCGCTGAGGAATAAAGGTTCTCGAATGGCGACCACGAACAAGTAAGCGAAGTGTACACGATGGTCGGAAGACATTGAAGCCATCGCAGGGAGTCGGTGGATGGAGGCGGCACAAGACCGTTCGACGTGATGCTCTTTGGGGGAGGCCTATGTTCAGCAGTGGACTGCTAAAGGCTGAAATGATGATGATGATCACTGTGTCTGTCTATGGCATCGTAGCTGCCAAACGAATGGACCGATTTTGCTGCGGTTTTTTTCTGTTTGAAAGCTGATGTGATCGAGATGGTTCTTAGCTATAATAAGTGGGAGGAGGGGGCGAGGGGGTGAGAGGTTCATAGCTCCCAATCGAATAGACCGATTTGAATGCGGTTTTTTATGTTTGAAAGCTGATGTGATCGAGATGCTTCTTATCTATAATGAATATATAATAATAATAGGTGGGGTCAAAGGTATATATTTTTTTGATTTGCGCTTGTGTTTGGTTTGGTTGAATGCCTTCACAAAAGTTGGATATTTTAGCCACACAGACGAGTCTGCAACGTTTTCCCTACCGATGGTTCTTTATTAAATTGGCTTTTGGGACGTCATGAGACATGAAAGATACTAACTACCGGCCGTTAATAATCATGCCAAGATCTATCTATCTATATCTATCTACTAGCTGATGCCCACGGCTTCACAGGCGTGGTCATTTCTCTAGTCTAAAAGTACACCATGTGCAAGACCTAAAATACCAATATACCAATATTTGATCAAAATTTCATCAGCCGTTTTAATATTTTTATCGATTGCTCGGCTTCTACTCATCGCATTGAGATACCAAATATTTAAGTCAAACCCTAAGCTATCCAACAATGAAAACCGCATCGCAATCGGTCCAGCAGTTTTTACGTGATGCGCGAACAAACATACAGACAAACTAACAAACAGACAAACAGAAAGACACGATTTAAAAAAATGTTATATTCTTGTCCACTAGCTCATTTTAAGTTCCCTAGACATTTTTCTTCTTAATTATCTTTAATGTTTCTTAATTATCAACATTTTCGTTTTTATTGCTTTATTACTTACAATTCATCTAAATCTGTTTAGGCATTTAAAAGTTATGGTGGAATAAAGAAACTCTCATACAAACATATATATATATATATATATGAACCTTGGATGCATTGTACTTCTTTTTTTCTTGCAAATAGAAGTAGATTTTTGTAAATTATACAAGAGACAGGGAAAAAAAAACATTATTTGCTTTTCTTTACCATTATTAGCATTATTTAGGTAAATAATTTTCCGCGCCCTGCCCGTGGTCCACCTACATAGTTCACCTGGATGTACCAGGGGCAAATTTTTCTTCCCGTGGTCCAACTTAAGATTTCTGAGTGTACCAGGGGTTTTTATTTATTTCCTTAGTATTATTTATTCTGTGGTCCAACTTAGTTCACCTGGCTGTACCAAGGGCATCGATATATATGTAATTAATGTCAATGACCAAGGGCATTTTTTTCTTTCTGTGGTTCACCTCAAGATAACTGGGTGTGCCGTGGGTTTTTTTTTCCATGGTCCACCTATGGAGTTATTAACCGTTTGTTCCCAGTAGTTCCGTGAGAGAAGTTTCGTGACGGAACCAGTGAAACTTTTTTCCCACTAGTTCCGTGGACAAAGAACACATTAAATATAGTATTTTTTATTCCTGCTAGTTCCGTACAGTCGTAAACAATTTCAATAATAACCATGTGGCCAAGTAATATTATAATAATTAAGAAGTGGGGAACAATTTCCCCACTTCTTAATTATTATAATATTACTGTTTCATATCTATAGTGACAGCTGGTGTCAAAGTGAAAGGTGATATGGAAGTTTAGGGGAGGGTGGGGTAAGTTGGTAAAAAGTAAGGGGAGAGTGGGGGAAGTGAGGGGAGGGTGAGGAAAGGTGAAGGAAGGGTAGTTAAGTTGGGAAAAAGTGAGAAGAGGGTGCGGGAAAGTGAGGGGAGGGTGGGGGAAGTTCAAGGGAGGGTGTGGTAAGTATGGAAAAGTGATGGGAGGGTAGGGTAAGTTGTGAAAACTTGAAGGGAGGGTGTGGGGAAGTTAAAAGGATAGTGGAAAGTTTGGGGGTGGGTGTTAGGATGGTGGGAGAAAGTTGAAGGGAGATCGGGTGGATGTGAGGTGAAGATGGGGAAGGTAGGGGATGGCGGGGGATGCTGGGGGATGGTAGGGGAAGGTAGAGTCTGGTGAAGAAAGTGGGGGAAACTTATATGTCAAAAGTCGTGAGTCACGAGTCACAAGTCAAAAGTCGCAAATCAAAAGTCGCAATCTATCGCAAGTCAAAAGTCACAAGTCATAAATCTTAATTTTAAAATTATTTTGAAATTATTTGGAAGCTATGTAATGTTAAATAGAAATAAACTGGAGAAACAACTTTATTTTCGACCTGGCAAAAGTGGCATCAATTTTAAGATCCCACACAACTCTGTCTAACGCAGCTGACGTCACCCTAGAGCTGCGCGCCGCTAGAGATGCCCGCTTCACGGCGTCTCTATTATCACTAGTGAACAGTACATTACAAAAATTAGCGTCACACGATTTTGAATCTTACTGACATTTATCACATTTAGTCAGATTCAGCATTTACTGTTTAACTAAGCCAAAATATGTTAAAAATAATAAGGTACTTAGCTCATGTCAATAAGTTCAAACATCGTCTGACACCTTTAAAATGATTTTGGAGATATTTACATTACAAAAAATTTGCGTCACACTTGTGAATTGTAACGTTACTCTATGATTGTAACTATTACTTTCTTTGACTGTCAAAGAAAGTCAGTACTTTACTTTAGAGCGATGGTGGCCTAACGAGAGCGATGGTGGCCTAACGGTTCTGTAGTGCAATTTAGAATCCTACGATACCGGGTTCAAAACCTAGGCTACGCACCAATGACTTTTCTAAGTTATGTGCGGTTTTCCATCGCTCCGTGCTTCGGAGGGCAAGTTAAGCTGTCGGTCCCGGCTGTTATTGATTAATAGCAGTCGTTAAGCCATGTCAGAGGCCCTCGGGCGGCTTGATAAACTCTGACATCAGAGGCCAGCACTACCTCATACGACAAACAACAAGTACTTTACTTTTTCGTGATGACGTTGTCCGTCATTACGATAAAAACGAAAAATATATTTGATAAAGAGTTTGTATGTATCCACTAAGGTGGACCACAGAAAGAAAAAAATGCCCTTGGTTATTGACATAATATTATATATATTCTTGGATATTTGAACCAAATTTATTTAAAAAAACACAAAACTTTAACAAAAATATCACTTTACTAGCAAAACAATTTAAATAAATAAAAATTAACACAACTACGCAAAATGGCGGTAAGCAAAAATAATTATGACGAGAAAAATGTCAGCGAGATGTTCTCTCGACGATGGCTGGCGGCAAAGTAAGAGAGCGGCGCTGGTTGACGGCGCCTTTTATAGTCTCAAGCTCTTGACGGTCTTCAACTCTTCTACACGGCCTCTCCTGACAGGAGACCGTCCCCGGGCTCCTTTAACTATGGATGTCAGTCTCCAGCAATGGCATGGAGACACCCGTCTGTGGCTGGTCCTCGTGCGAGATGCAAGCTTGCGTGTCGGTAGACGCCTGCATCCAAGATGTACCCGGCTGTGGCTCGTTGTTCGCACATAGGCTCGGAGCCCTGGACCGCGGCTGGTCAACCTGCGCGGGAAGCTCAGCAGCAGCGGGAGTAGACTCCTCACCTTCTACATCTGTTTCTGCATCTAAACACGACACGAAAAACACTCACACATATCGGTATGCAACATACAAATACATGTGGATTAAACACAGTAGACAAACAATAGTCGAGACAGAGGCACTACGTGAAGCAAGTATCTCGACAACAACAACTAGACAGAGGCACTACGTGAAGCATTGTCTAGTAACAGCCCGTTAAGACAGAGGCACGACGTGAAGCGTGTCTTAACCACAGGACAGAGGCAGCTCCACTCAGATAGAGGCATCGCTGAATCGCGTATCTGAGGAGCAGTCGCATGTCCTCCTCAGATAGAGGCATCGCTGAATCGCATATCTGAGGATCCCATGGGCTCCAGCAATTGATGGAACAGAGGCACGACGTGAAGCAATATTCCAACAATCACTCACTCACCACTGAAGAAAACAGCACAAACTTCAGGAGTCCACTCTCCGTGCCACGGGATGATGTACTCCGCCGCTGCTTGTGTCGACTTCCCATATGAGCCAGCCAGAAGTTGAAGCTCGTACCGCCCGTGGGGTAGCGCCTTCATGACGCGATACGGCCCACGCATGCCAGAGTCGAGTTTGCCAGTAGATTGTGCTTGTTTCCTGACAAAGACAAAAGAGTTTACTTCAAACGTTCGCGGAGACTTTCTCCTCTGATTAACATAGGCATCTTGTTTTTGCTGATTTTGCCTAAGTCGGTCTGAAGCCATTTGTCTGCTCATCTCGCGCAGAGCCTCTCTGTTAGGACTCGAACCATCGAGAGCCACATCACGTACTAAATTTCGAATAAGAGGCGTCGCTGCGTCAATACCCACCAGCAGGTTGAGCGGTGAATATTGTGTCGTCTTGTGCTTGGTAATGTTCAGTACCAACTGTAATTTCCACATTACCCTCGGCCATTGTTCCTGACGATAATTACACTCCACACGTATCATATTGAGCACCGTTCGGCAATAACGCTCAACCTGTCCGTTCGATTGGTGCATCTCGGGGGTTATTAGATGTACATCACAACTCATACCCTTAACCCAGCCAAGAAACTCTGAACTTTGGAACATTCGACCCCTGTCACCCACAATTAATTTAGGAGTTCCAAACAAGGAAATAGCATTGGTGACATGGCGTTTTAGCTCATTAGCATCTTGTCGATACATCGGATAAAGCAAGCAAAACTTGGTGAAAGCGTCAATGACTATCAAAACATGACGATAGCCATCCGAATCGGGTAAAGGTCCTAAAGTGTCCATGTGGATGGTTTCAAAAGGTGCATTCGGTTTTTTGTTTTGCAAAGCATGAGTCTACTTTATGACCTAGTTTTTTACAAAAAGAACAAGTTTCAGGCTTCGTCGGCACAAAAACAGGCTTCAAGTTTACATTGAAACTATTGCTACTTGATGATCCTTCCCCTGACTCATTTATAAGTTTTTTATTGCACGAAGATTGTTTATGTCCTGGGAGACCACAAGTAAAACAATTGCATTCTTGATATTTACGTTTTCTGCCTGTAGCATAGTCGGTTTTGCTCTCATTCGAAGAAGCTTGTGGCTGAGTACGCAATAATGTTTTCGACCCACTTGACTTTACATAGATTGAAAAGAATTCGACCAAGTCGGTAGGCGAAAGTTTTGCATTCGTTGCAGACGCACGAATCTGCGGATCGGTGATACCGCGTATAACAATTGCCGATATGAGTTCCTCACTGAGCCCCCGCACTATGCGTAACCGAAGAAGTGACCGGCGAGCATAATCTGCGTACGTGGGGTAGTTATCAGAATTTGTGTTCATAACCTCATAAAGTATGTTCGCGATATCAGGTGTTTTCGGGCACAAGGGTTTGAACTCTTTCTTAAAATTACTCCACGTACGGTCATTAGTCACCCACTCTCCTAAACACGTTCGGGCATCGCCCTTCAAGCAATTGCCTATCCGCGAAAGACACTCGTGATCACTCCAATTATTGAGGGTTCGCGCGCGGTCTACCTCATCGCACCAATCATTAATATTATGCAAATTAGGATCAAAGTTTGAAATGTAATAATTTTGGTTGGATCTCACCGTAGTCCCGATTGATCGAATCGCATCCACGATACGATCCGTTACCGTCGAACTCGCAGCTGTCGACGATGCGTTTTCTTCACCGGTGACGTTGCTCGACTCGGACACCGTTGGCTCCGTGCTGCGAATCTCGCTCGAAGGCAGCAGTGGCGGCGGCGGCGGCGGTGTCGTGACAGCAGGTGGTGGGACCCACGCTGACGTCGCAGATCGTACTGGTGACGGTGATATCACTCGCGTAGAAACAGGCAGTGAACGTGCCTGTAACAGTGAACTAGACTGGCGCCGCAACGGCGGCGATGTCTGACGAGGGCTGCGTGGCAGTGACGGTGTGTAACGCAACGCGACCGTGATGGTCGAGCAGCAGACCGGTCCTCCAACGCAGTTAGCCTCTCTAACATCGCCTCCATTGCGCGCTTAAGTCCACCATCTGGAGAGCGATCCTGATACCGGCTACGTCGTCACTCACGACTGTTAGATCGTCGTGTGCGGCGGCGTTCACGATCTGACATTCTTCTCTATTGTTCAAATAGGCAACAACAATGGGCAAGTAAGATAGAAGCACATTAATTCTATCCCACTTCTGATCTTGGATATTTGAACCAAATTTATTTAAAAAAACACAAAACTTTAACAAAAATATCACTTTACTAGCAAAACAATTTAAATAAACAAAAATTAACACAACTACGCAAAATGGCGGTAAGCAAAAATAATTATGACGAGAAAAATGTCAGCGAGATTTCTCTCGACGATGGCTGGCGGCAAAGTAAGAGAGCGGCGCTGGTTGACGGCGCCTTTTATAGTCTCAAGCTCTTGACGGTCTTCAACTCTTCTACAATATATATATCGGTGCTCTTGGTACAGCCAGATGAACTAAGGTGGACCACAGAAATAAACAAAAACCCCTGGTACACCCAGTCATCTTGAGGTGGAACACGGGAAGAAAAAATGTCCTTGGTACAGCCAGGTGAACTAAGGTAGACCACGGAAATAAATAAAAATCCCTGGTACACCCAGTTATTTTGAGGTGGAACATGGGAAGAAAAAATGCCCTTGGTACAGCCAGGTGAACTAAGGTAGACCACGGAAATAAATTAAAACCCCTGGTACACACAGTTATCTTGTAGTAGAACATAGGAAGAAAAAATGCCCTTGGTACAGCCAGGTGAACTAAGGTGAACCACGGAAATAAATAAAAACCTCTGGTACACACAGTTATCTTGAAGTGGAACATGGGAAGATAAATATGCTCTTGGTACAGCCTGGTGAACTAAGGTGAACCACAGAAATAAATAAAAACCCCTGGTACACACAGTTATCTTGTAGTGGAACATAGGAAGAAAAAATGCCCTTGGTACAGCCAGGTGAACTAAGGTAAACCACGGAAATAAATAAAAACCTCTGGTACACACAGTTATCTTGAAGTGGAACATGGGAAGATAAATATGCTCTTGGTACAGCCTGGTGAACTAAGGTGAACCACAGAAATAAATAAAAACCCCTGGTACACCCAGTTATCTTGAAGTGGAACACGTGAAGAAAAAATGCCCTTGGTACAGCCAGGTGAACTAAGGTGTACCACGGAAATAAATAAAAACCTCCGGTAGACCCAGTTATCTTGAGTTGGACCACGGGAAGAAAAAGTTGCCCCTGGTACAACCAGGTGAACTATATACGTAGACCACGGGCAGGGCGGGGTTTTTCCTACATTATAGTAGCAGAAGAAATAGAGAAATTAAATAAATATCCCGCGCTGAAAACTAAAATAACCCGACTTTGTAATACACATATAAGTTATCCTCATAGTTGTAGGAGCCACCGGTGTTGTAGCTAAGCTTGTAGCCTTCACCGTTACTGCAATAAACTGTATGGACTCACTTAACACAAACATCATCCAAACACAGGCAGCCATCCTTGCAGTCACCATAATAAGCAAAGTATTAGGGAACACAGTATTTGTCGTAGGGGGAACTGAGGCGCCCTTTCCCTGTCTCGGGGCGGGCGCTCTGTACACCAAAAAGTAAAATAAAATCGAAGATAGGGAAACCTCAAAAAAATCCTATTCTTGATTGTACACTTAAACTACATAAACAGTAAATACATTTTATAGAAGACTAGCTGTACCCGCGGCTTCGCACGCGTGTTCTTTTTTTTTTAGGTTCTAAGTACCATAATGTGCTATTCCAGGACCAATATACCAACATTTGATCAAAATTTCTTTAACCGTCTAAAATAATTTTATTAATTGCTCGGCTTCTAACTCACCAAATTGAGATACCAATTACACCAGTTTTTAAATCTAACCCTAAGCTATCTTACAATGAAAACCGTATTGCAATCGGTTCAATAGTTTTTACGTGATGCGCGAACAAACAAACATACATACAAACAGAAAGAACGACACGATTAAAAAAAATATGTTCAAATACCCTTTTTAAGCGCCCAAGAGCATTTTTTTAGTTATCTTCTTTTTACAGCCTTTTTCGTACCTATTGCTTTATTATAAGTAAAGATATATGACTGTATCAATTTGCATCAAAAAATTCGTCTAGTATTTTCAACGTGATACGTGTTCTTTTTTAATAACTTTCAACCCCTATCATTTTTCAGGATGAAAAGTATTCAATGTCCTACCTCGTAGTATGAACTCAAAACATACCAAGTTTCATTTGAATTCATTGAGTATTTTCTGTGAGATGCGTGGTCAAGATACGGACAAACAGACAGACAGACAGACAAAAAACAATAGTAAAACAGTTTTGGCTTCAGTATCGAATAAAGAGAACCATCCAAAAAATATTATGTATTCCTTAAATATTAACATAACTTTGGACCCATATCCCGCTTTAATTTTTCGGGATAAAACGTGTCCTCAATTTCAACCCATCATATAAATTAAGATGGTGCCAAGTTGCATCAAAACCCATTAGTTTAAGTGTGGTACGTAAGTGTGGTGTTAAATAAGTTTCAACCCCTATCCTGCGAGAACCCATAAATTTTTCGGGATGTAAAGTATCCCATGTCCTACCTCGTAGTATGAACTCAAATCATACCAAGTTTCATTTTAATTCATCCAGTAGTTCCGGTGGCGTGATGCGCGTCCAAGATACAGACAGACAGAAATTAAACAGTCAAAAATTTAAAAACATACAGTTTAGGCTTCATTATCGAACATAGAGCAAACTCCAAAAAAATATCTTTAATGAACCCTTTATTTTTACGGGATAAAAATTATCCTCAATTTTTACCCATTATATAAACTATGACTGTGCCAAGTTGCAACAAAATCCGTCCAGTAGTTTCAGCGTGATGCGTGTTCTTTTAAATAACTTTCAACGCCTATCCTGCGGGAACCCTTTAATTTTTAGGGATTAAAAGTATCCTATGTCGTACCTCGTAGTATGAACTAAAATCATACCAAGTTTCATTTAAATTCATTCTGTAGTTTCGGCGTGATGCCTAGCCAAGATACAGACAGACAGACAGACAGACAGAGAGACAGACAGACAGACCGACAGACAGTCAGACAGACAAAAATGAAAAAAAAATACAGTTTTGGCTTCAGTATCGAATATAGAGTACCCTCAAAAAGAAAATTTTAAAATATCTTCAATGTACAGAATTGGACCCGTTGCAGTTTTATTATAAGTATATATAGATGTAAAAAGGCGAGCTTAACCCTAAAAATAGTTTACTTACAACAAACCCTAAGTCTTGATGAGTAACTGTGTTTTATCTATACTAATAATAAAGCAATAGGAACGAAAAACTGTGTATAAAGAAGATAATTAAAAAAGAAATGGTTTTGGGTATATAAAATAAGCTACAGAAACAAGAATATAACATTTAAAAAATTCGTGTCTGTCTGTTTGTCTGTATGTATGTTTGTTCGCGCATCACGTAAAAACTACTGGACCGATTGCGACATGGTTTTCACTGTAGGATAGCTTATGTTTTGACTTAAAACCTGGGGTACTTTATATCTCAATCCAATGAGTAGAAGCCAAGCAATCTAAAAAATATTTTTGACGGCTGAAGGAATTTTGATCAAATGTTGGTATATTGGTATTTTAGGTCCTGGAATAGCACAAAGAGTACTATTAACCTACAGAAATGACCACGCGTGCGAAGCCGCGGGCATCAGCTATTATAAATATATTATTATAAATCTATCTACGTAAATATATAAGCTGTATGATTTAACTAGTTGCATCAAATAGTTTTAACATTTTGGGAATGTAGCCACAGGAATCAACAAGCTCATAATACTGTTTATTTTTTGCAGCTTCCATTAACGGGATCGGAGGTGTCTTCGGCTCTATCGTAATTCCCGCAATCATGCAGACCCTGGGCAGAAAAGCGTCCAATTACAGCATCAACGCTTTTCTCCTCGTTGGTTGGATAATATTCCCTTTCGCCAAGAACATCGCTGCTTTGTACGCAGCCAGGTTTATACAGGGCTTCACGAATGGTGGCAACTATATCAGCAGTATTGTCATAAGCGAATACGTCCATCCCAATCGAAGAGGATACTGTGTGACTTTGATGAAAGTCTCGATTTCATTGGGATGTTTGTGCTGTCACACGATTGGTGCCTTTTGGACATGGAGAGAGATATCAATTTTTGCAGCAATTCCGCCTCTTGTAGTTATCATACTGACCATCTTCTGGCCCGAAAGCCCGTCGCACTTGGCACTAAAAGGCAGATTTTCAGAGTGTGAGGCGTCTTTCAAGTGGCTAAATGGTTATACAGATGAGAGTAAACAGCATTTGAAATCTTTGGTGGAGGCGCAAATGCAGAAAATTGTGAGAAACAAGAAAATAAAAAACAGTGTATCTGAGTTGATGAAGACATTTCTGAAAAAGAACTTTCAAAAAGCTCTTTTTGTAACCACAACACTGACTCTAGCGTTAGACGTATGTGGTAGATACTATCTCCAAGCATACGTCATTCAGATAATGATGGAACTGTTGGGCAACAAAACCTCAGCTACTTACTTTACTCTCGGATCAGATTTGGTTACAATAATAGCTTTATCATTGTCTGCTGTAGTTATAAGTTACGCCAAACGCCGTACGATATTGTTTTCAACAGGATCAATTGCTGCATTTTTAATGTTACTGATCAGTGTTCTAGTATACTTGCGAACTGTTTATACTTTTTCAACGTATGTCCTTTGGTTTACAGCCACTATAATAATCCTCCAATGCTTTGTTGTTAACATTGGATTGATACCAGTAGCGTTTGCGCTGATTGGAGAAATATTTCCTCTTGAACATAAAGGTATGGGAGCATGTATTTCTGGTCTCATATTTGCAGGTTTCTACTCTTTTATCATGAAGATAACTCCAGTTTTAATGGAACATACTGGACTATACGGCTTGTATGCTGTTTTCGGAGTATCTCTAGCAATATGTTTAGTTTTGTTGTTTGCTACTGTACCAGAAACTAAAGATAGGACACTGCAAGATATTGAAGATGAGTTGAATGATGTACAAAGAAAAGAAATTCCAGTGGAAAGAGAAACATTAATGTTTTCAAATGAAAATGATAAAAGAGAATATAATACTACTTCTAAATAATTGTAATCAACGGATTTGCACGAGTAGAAAGAAAACACAAACATCAATTTCGCTGGTTCTGAGCAGGACACCCGCGGCTTTGTCTGCGTGGTCTTTTCTCTGGGTTAAAAGTAACCTATGTTTTATTTCAGCACCAAATACCAAATTTCACTCATCCGTCAAATAGTTTTTATCGCTTATACTAATAAAATTACCTTCGTACGACAGTGACCGAAGACAGGTTAACCGGTTTGGTTGCAATGATATCCATTCACCAAGATATCTTTGGTAGGTAGTCTGCAACAACAACCTAACGAAGTCATTGATGAGGAATTTGCGAAAAGTAATTCGAGGAGGCTTTATATGCGTAAGCAAAATAAAATGTAGTGTGCCTTTTACCACGTTTTTGTTTTTAGTTGGTTGTTCCGGTTGGAGTCTTGCAACTTGTATTTTGTTCCGGTTGGAGTCTTGCAACTTGTATTTTGTTCCGGTTGGAGTCTTGCAACTTGTATTTTGAACACTTCCCTATTAGCTATCTGGCTGAAACTTTCAGGGCAGCTCGATGACAGTGCATTTCACAAAAAATAAAAATTTCAACAAAAAAAAACGTGATTTTTAGATTAGTTCTGAATCTACATTTGCAGCTTGTTTATTGTTTACTTTGCTAAAACCTACACCCAGTGGGTTCCAGTCCCTCCCAAACGACAATCCTGGATCCACTATAGACGGCGATGATTTTGTAGTTTCCAAACACGCCTACTATGTAGGATATTTGACTTCAGCCCTTGGATACCAGAGCGATATCTCCCGTGCCTGGTTGTACGGTCACTTAGATACTTCTGTATACTTATATTTATACTAGCTTCCGCCCGTGACTTCGTCCGCGCTGACTACAGTTTATCGCGAAAAAAACATCCTGTTTTTCCAGGATATTAAAGACTAATGCAAAAGTATAGCACCAACGCTCTTGAAGCTTTTTGTCATACTTGTTATTATTTCGTTTTCATGGCAACCGTTCCTTAAAGCGAGTCATCTTCCACTTTTTCCGTGGAAACTTAAAATTTTCCGGGATTCATTTTTTAATTTTATCAAAATCCGTCCAGCGGTTATCGCGTCAAAACTCCCCAAACAAACAGACAACGTTTAACTATTATATTGGTGTGGATGTGGATATATATATTAAACTTTTCTTGTTTCGGTGACAGGAGGCAATTGCCTGAAATCGTTGGTAAGTATCACATCTATTCCTCCAAAAAATCCTCGTTTGCTCTGTCTTCTGGAGCTTAGGATGCCTTCTGGAGCTCCAAAACTTCTCATCTCCAACAATGTGCCTCATCTTTATTTTAGTACGGACTTTCCAGGCGCTGCAGCGCCTTTTGTGATTTTTACTCAACGTCACGTACAATTAGATCCAGTCCTGGAACCATCTCGTTCGCTCTGTGCTGGAGTTTAGCGTATCGTTGTGAGCTCCAAACTTCTTCTTTCTATCAATGTGCCTAATAGTTGATAGAATCAAACGTTACTTTGCAGAAATCCATATTTAAAATGAACAGTATAAAAATATGTAGCTTACTTCCGCCAAAACTGCAAGTCAGACAAATGATAAATGGTAAAATAAAAAAATAACAAAAAATTAAAACCCCACGCTAACCAACCTCTACCCAAATTGAACTATCGCAATATATAAATGAAATGAAAGACAAGGCCTGGAGGCCTGAAAAAACACATTATATTATATATACATATAATAAATGTACACAATAAAAAGCATATACCTCTATCCAAATACCACACGTCTGACATAAATACGACACGTGTTTCGCCATTTGGTTTTTTTTCTCAGTCCAGCACTCGAGTCCACAACAGCCGAGGATGCCTCGTGCAGAGACGTTTTTTTTGTATATGTGTCGAATGGTATTACCAAGATCTAATTACAACAACACCCAAATCAATACACTACCCAATCTAAATCGCGAGTTACACCGAATTAAATATCACGAAAACATATAAATCATGCCCCCTTGTATGTAATATTTCATTTTAGTATTTTGTCAAAAATTTAATATTACATCATCAAGCTGACTATACAGGGTTATAGGGAAAGTTGACCTAGATGTTCAAGGACGTTATTTTTTGGGTAGTTTCTGATAGATTTGACGCTATAACCAACTATCCAAAAGTTAACCGTCAACGAGATATTAGACTTTTTTAAATATATCTGTGGGGTTCCTAACAGGATTTCAATAAAACAAAACATTTTCTTCTTTATTAAATGGACTGATTTCTTCTTTCTTCAATATGCTTCTTATTCTAGTTTCTTACTTCTAGTTGTTCACTGTTCGCCGTCTAAACTTGTACTGAACTCAGTCACATATTTTCGGATCAGCATATTCTTCCATTCCCAGATCTTATCTCCTGGGGGAACGCAGTACCGGGCTTGTGTGCCCTCTCCTGCGGTGTTCACTTGCCTTCTGCGAACTCGCAGAAGGGTCGTTGTGTTGGCCGATGGCCTTAGTTTTCTATTTCATCTTTCGTCTCACTCTGGCACACCCCTTTCCGGGGTTGCCTGGTGTGCGTTGTGTGACGGAGAGAGAGAGAGATATGGTCTTCTTCGTCGTCTTCTTCTTCTATTAATTCCCTTGGGCGGCGTTCCAGTGGAGAATGCGAAATTGCCCTACACTAGGGCAAGGAGCCGCGCCATCCCCATGAAGATTACCGGTAATGGGTCGGTCCCTGCTCTGAGGGCGTTCAGCGCCTCGTGAAGGACTTCGATGGGGTAGCTGTAATTCCTGCACTCTCGTTTCGTCCTTCTTTTCGGTCTGGGGTTTTCTTGGCCGACGTGGACCCCGTCCACGTATCGTGGGTTGTTTGCTGGGGCCATCAATGATTGGCCTGTTGTTTCGTCCGCCGTCCCCAGATGGTTAAGGGGGTGCGGAGGAGGTAGCGGTTTCGCTGTTGCTGTCAACGTGGTTTTTGCGGTTGTGCCGGCTCTCTTGTTCCGTACTTCTTCGACCTACTACGACCACTATCGGCGGATATCTGGGTTTCCTTGGGGCCTTGGTCGTCTGTTCAGTGTTCGGCTGTAGAGTTGAATCTTGATCGTTTTTGGCGTCGATGGCGGCATCTATCGCCCCCTTCTTCGGCACTGTAGGCGTTGAGCCGGGCATGAAGTCAGCTGCGCGTTTGCATTGTGTGATTTTTGATGCTGGAGGTGCGGCACTCCTCTGAGGTGCAAGTCCAGAGGTGCTCGGCACCTGCGATCGCGGCGCGGATGGTGCTGGGCCTGCCGCCGGGGTGGCTGTGGTCGCGGCATAACGCGGCGCAGAAGAACTCGACGCGGTTGGTCCGGGAGCCACGGGGCTCGCCGATGTGACGGTGGTGTAGGTGATCACACGTGGCGGCGGGGCATCTCCTGGCTTCGGAGCGGAGGGTCTGCCAATCCGTGGATCACGCTGCGATAGCGTTGGCGTTTTTGATTTTCTTCTTGTGCTTCGGGCTCTTCACTGCGCTTCCTGCGCAGGCCCTGAAGCGGAATGGGCTCTTGAGTAACTCCGGGTGGTAGTTGGACAGCAATTGCTAGCTCCCTCGCCTGGGTCACCTCAGGCGAGAGGGGATCCTTGTCCTTTTCGGCTGGGTCAGGGCAGCTGATCTTGTTTCCAGGAAGTTCCGAATTTTCTTCTGCAACTCGATGGAAGGTGCGCCTGAGTTGATCAGCCTGGAGCCTAGCCACCAGTCTGTCTCGAGCGTTGCTCTCGGGGAAGTCTTCTTTTGTTCCTAGGTCGCGGTTGTTTTTGTTGCGGTCGGAAGACCGCAATCGGATGTCTTGAGGCTTCGGCTTCAGCTCTCCTGAAGTACAGGGGTGGGCTCGGCACACGTTTTCTCAGAAAACGCCGCCAAGATCGTAAAAGGGGTATGGATCCGTGTACTGCACTTGCTTCGTTGCAACTCGCAAACTCGCAAACTTTCCACATGTTTTCAATTTTTATTTCACTATATTAATACCATCTTACGTACTTCCTAACTATTTACAACATAAAGAGCAGTCTACGTATGAGCCAACCACAAGCATTGTGCGAGGGCGACTACAACATTAGAGCGAGAGGGCTAATGAGTACTTCAATAGAAAGAGACTTCATTGTAACGTGCGAGGAGATTAGATATACTGGTCATAAGGAGTACTTAGATCTGAATTAACCAATTGCGACCGAGGTGTTCTTTTCGTCCGTAACAACCTCCCCTCGGCGTAGATCTTCGCAGCCTCCCTTTTCTATCGGCAGGACGATAAGACGACTGACTGGTCGACGCAAGACACCCCCTTTCGTTCGTACATCGGCGCTTCTGACTACCCCGTCCGGTCCCTTAAAAACACTCTCGACTTGCCCCCGCGGCCACACATTACGAAGCAGTAAACCGTCTACTATTATCACTATATCGCCCGTTGTTACGTTCTCGACGTCCGTTCTAACATCACCGCGCGGTACCGACTTAGGTAGGTATTATTTAAGCTACCGCGACCAAAATGCATTAGCTAAAACTCGAGCCGTTCTCCAAGTGCGTTTGTCCGCGATATCGCATTCACCTACGAGCGGCAATCCTGCCGACGTTCCTAACAACAAATGATTCGGAGTTAGTGCCTCCGCGTCGATTAACTGGTACGTGCGTTAAAGGGCGAGCGTTTACCGTATGCTCTATCTCGGTCATAACTGTCAGTAATACCTCGTCTTTCGACGCGCGTTCGTTTAACGTAACCGTAATTGCTCTCTTCACTGTACCAATTTGTCTCTCCCAGGCCCCTCCTTGATTGGGCGCGCCTGGGTCGATATACCGTCAATCTATTCGCTTCGTCAGCGCGTAATCCCTAAGTTCTGGTAGCCACTCCTGGAACACGCGGTTGAGTTCTACGTCCGAGCCTTTAAAATTGGTCCCATTAGCGGTGGTGTAAATCGCTGGTCATCCTCTACGAGTGGCCATTCGCCGAAGGGCCATTATGGCTGAATCCGTACTAAGGCTCGGAATCAGTTCTATGTGTATCGCTCTCACCACGAGGCAAGTAAATAACATTCCCCAACGCATTTCTCTTCGCCGTCCTACGGTTACCCACATAGGGCCAAAACAATCTACTCCACAGCGTGAGAATGGTCTGGTGTAGGCTTCCAATCTGACTTTAGGTAAATTTCCTTTTACTGGGATTAAAGGCTTCGCTCGCCTTATTCTGCACTGAACGCACCCCTGTACTATCTTCCTTACAGTGGGTTTCAAGCGAAGTATTCAATACTTTTGTCGCAAATTATTCACGAGTATTTCGCGCCCCACGTGACTTTGTATCTCATGCTCCGACTTAATGATAAGGCGTGTAAGTGGATGCGCTCCATCTAAAACGGGAGGACTTTTCATCTCGTCCGGTACGTTCACTGCGTTTATGCGCCCGTTTAGACGTATCACGTGATCCGTTCTATATAGCGGGTCCAACTTGTACAGCCTGCTTGAGAGATCTTTTTTTTTCTTTTTTTTTTTATTCCTGACTTGGTTGATGGTTGTTGGTTGATCGACGTTTTTCCTCTGTCTCAAGTGAGATAAGTCGTTAGCGGAACTTTCCTTTTGCGATTCCTTTACAAGCAGGCGTTTGGCCTGTTGTAGATGTCTTAACTCGAGCTTGTCTGCACGTCGTCGACACTTATCGATGAAGGCGAGGGCATACCGGAGCGCTCGAGCTAGTCTTTCGAACGACAAAAATCGCCCGACGTCAATCAAAGTTGACTGCTCGCTTCCACTCGTATGCGTTACGATCTCCTCGTTATCTTCGTTGGTCGTTACTTCCTGCGGCCAGTGATCTTCTGTCTCGTACAAGAAGGCTGAACCCGTAAACCATTAGTCAATGACGTTAAGACGTATTCCCCGCTAGATAGTACTACCAAACTCCTGCTCCACGCCTCTGGAGTTCTCTCACTTTTAAGGACGGTGCTTAATAACTCCTGAAGCTCCCGCAGTACGGGTTCCCCCCTGCTTTTAAGAGCTCCGAACTTATACCATCCTCACTGGGGGCCTTTCCATTCTTAAGTTGTTTGAGTGCCATCTCAATCTCATCTAGGCTGACGTCGGGAAGTTCGTCAGTGTAGGTGGCGGGTCAGTATTCCGTGGGAATCCTCTGTGCTGGGTTCGGGTCTAGAAGCATACGAGTCGTACAATCGGCCATAGAAGTCTTCGATCTCAGAAAGGATCTCCGGCTAAGAAACGATGGTTGTGCCACTATTGGTATTGAGCTTCATGGAACCTACCCAATTTCTGGGTGAAAACTTTTGACCCTCGATTTTGCTCAGTTACCTTTTTATCCGGCGTGTATTTGAGCACCGAGGTCACGTCGCACCAGCTTACTGATCTTCTGATTGAGCTTCCTTTTTTCTGACGGTGTGGCTTGCTGTTGCTCCCGTTGATTGTCCATAAGCCGAAGAGCCTCATCCGAGATTTAAGAATTCGTGCCCGTACGCTGCAACTGGCCCGTCAAAAGGCAAAGGCAAAGGGAAGGGGGGGAAAGGGTGTGAAGTTTCCGAAGGCGGGGCGATAGCTGGTACCTCAGAGTCTGTCGAAGACGAAAAGGATGCGGGGAAGGGGGAGGAAGCGACTCGAAGTGCGAAGTGGCAGAGGAGCTCGCACCAGGTGTCACTGACTGGCTGGGGGGTTCTTCTTAATTAATTCGTTCCATAAGAAGCAGCCTCAAAAGAAGTGGACGTGGCAGAGCCCCAATACAGTGACCGAAAATGAGATTGACTTTGTCCGATGCTCTAATAATACACACCACATAGAGTAAAATTGGGGGACCAAAATTAGAAAAATTGGACCAAAGTCTTCGCTCTGCAATTGCAGAGGCCTCCTCTGACGAAGCTAAAACATCTGCCGACACCGACATTTCAAGGCCGGATATTATCACCGAAATAGAGGATTTCTATTGCTGACCGTACGACTCGTATGCTCTACCATCTGAACCTAGCAACGAGGATTGCTGAGCCACATTGATCCGCCACTACACCGATGATCTGCTGGAAGTTAGTCTAGATGAGATCGAGATAGCCCTCAAACAGCTGAAAAATGGAAAACCCCTGGGGACGGCAGAGTTACTTCAGAACTTTTGAAAGACGAGGAAAACCTGTACTTAGAGAGCTCTAGAAGTTGTTTAACTCTGTTCTGAACGATGGGAGAACTCCAAAGGCGTGGTATAGAAGAATGGTAGTTTTGTTCTTTAAAGAAGGAGATACAACTCTCCTTAAAAAGTACAGGCCCATCTCACTTCTGAGCCACGTCTATAAGCTGTTTAGGAGGCGAGTCTCAAATAGTTTAGCGAGAAGACTTGACGAGTTGCAGCCTCTAGAGCAGGCCGGGTTACGATCGGGTTACGGCACCATATACCACATTCATATAGTGCGGCAGGTTAAACAGAAGACCGAATAGTATAACCAGCCCCTGTGTGTTGCTTTTGTGGACTATGAGAAAGCCTTTGACTCTGTCGAAACCTGGGCTGTGCTCGAGTACATGCAGCTATGCCAAGTACACTGGCGATACATCAAGGTCATGAGATGCTTGTATGACGCCGCGAATATATTCGTTCAAGTACAGAACCAGCAGATTAAACCTATCCAGCTGTACAGGGGAGTGAGACAATGGGATGTTATATCCCCGAAACTGTTCACTAACGCTCTGGAAGATATGTTTAAGACGCTGGACTGGAAAGGAAAGGCACACACATAAATTAATAAAAATTATTAATTAGTATTTATTATTGTTAATTAATTTTGTATGTTGTATTTTTATTAATATTTTGCAATTTTTATTAACTCTTTTTTTTTTGCACGCCTACAATCTCTCTCTCATTTCATTGTTTGGTTGACTGGCAGATAATGCTTTTAGTATTAAGTCCGCCATTTGTACTCTTTTAATTGTGCAATAAAGTATAAATAAATAAATGGCGAGTACATCTATGATTCACCGATGATATTGTCCTTATATTTAGGGCTTTGCTGTGTTAGGTTAGATACCCGTAACAGGCAATCCGAGTGGGATAGTGTTTTCTGAGGCTGGGACCAGCTTTCAGCGTATCGATCTCGGTTGAATCCAGGCAGGGTGAATGAAATAGTTTTATTTAACTATATTTATTATTAACTAGCTGTACCGGCTAGTTAATAATATGCGGCTTCGCACGCGTGGTCTTTTCTTTAGGTTCAAAGTACCATAATGTGCTATTCCAGGACCAATATACCAACATTTGAACAAAATTTCTTCAGCCGTCAAAAATACTTTTATCAATTGCTCGGCTTCTAACTCACCAGATTGAGATACCAATTACACCAGATTTAAGTCAAACCTTAAGCTATCTAACAATGAATACTGCATTGCGATTGGTCCAGTAGTTTTTACGTGATGCGTGAACAGACAAACAGAAAGAAAGCCACGATTAATAAAGAATAATAATGTTCAATACCTTTTTTCTTATTCATCTCTACTCGGGGGTGCTGTGGCTTTGGCGTCGGCGCCGGGGGTGGTTGACACTAGGAACGTTGCGCCAAGCGGCGATGCTTTGCTGGTGACCCCCGAGGCCGGCGACGACCTCACAGTCACTGAGCAAATGGGATGGACGAGGGAGGAGGTGTACCAACTGCTAGAAGTTGCCGTCATCGCCCGATGACGGCCAGTTGACGGCGAAGAGGATTTACCGGGCAATTTAGTGTCCCTTAACATCTTTTCGCCAATATCGTCCATGGATAGGTTCCCTCACCGATCCCGAATTATTTACTGCTGCGGTTTATTTATTTACCGCATTTTCTTAAGGCCTGTAAAGCCTCGATATCCGTTTTTGTATAAGCGCTTTGAACTCAAAGGTATCGTAGGTAGTAAGTAATAAAGTTTACCAAAATTATGAAATCGATACAAATTTAGTCTTTCGATCTGATGAATTGTTGTTTATAGATCACATCACTATGAGGTCCGGCATTTTGGATATTATGCCATGCGTCATGCGATGGAAAACAGGGCCTGTCCATTTCTTACTGTCGTTGACATTACTCCGTATTTTTGAGCTAGTGGAGAAGAATGCTAGTATTGCAATGTTGAATATTTGAAGGCAACAGTAAGCTTTCGCGTCTTTACCTACACTTGTACCAAAACAACGAAATAATTTATACAGAATATAGGAAAATACGGAAATGGAAAGGAGAGTTGTAAGGATACTAAAGGAGAGTTGTAAGCATATTAAAGAAGAGTTGTAAGGATACTAAAGGAGAGTTGTAAGGATACTAAATGAGAGTTATATGGATACCAAAAGGAGAGTTGTAATCGGTACTTCCAAATAACCCTTTAATAAGAACCATCTCACCAACTCTAGCTTTCAATTTTCATATAACCGCAATGAAATCGTTCACCCATTTGTGAGCTTCAATACCACAGGCACAGACACACAGACTGGCAAACATATAACACCCCTCTTTTTGCATGAGGGGACTAAAAGTACGTTAATTTAATGTCACCATAGCAATTTTGGTAAATTTTGGAAGCCAACAGGAAGGCTGATGTTAGGCCTGGCATCCCGGCAAGTCCTAGTTGCAGGGGCTACCCAGAGTATACAATGTGTAACATACTGCCCTATTAGATACCGGGCTGAGGTATTCCACTCGGGAAGACGAGTAGCGTTAGTTTTAAGACTTTTATCAATTCTAAGATTTTAATTTATGAATTTACTTCTAAAAATTCCTAAAAGAACTTTGTACTTCCAACCCTAGTAGTAAAAAAACAAATGGGAAAAATCGATAATCATCTTGACCTTGAATTGTCCTGTCAATAGACTCCGCGCATTAAAAATGAACTGCGCAGTACTGTAGTTAGTCGCACGTCAGTATAACGTCATCGTGAAAATATGTCAGAATTTTCTAAAATATTTTCTGTAAAAATTCTCTAATAGGAAAAAAATATAAAAAAGTGAATCTTATTCTCAAATTTGTTGTTTTGAAGAGTAATTGTAGTTTATGTGATCAGTTTAAACTTTGTCGTTTCCTAAGCCTTCAGTGTTTTCTTCAGCTTTATGTAACACTGCTTACTCGACCTAGAAAAAAAAGACCAAAAAAATAAGACCCCCATGGAAAGACCCCCATTGAGTGGAGATTGACCATCTGAACAAATGTGGTGCGAGCCAGCCTATTATAATATGCCACCTGTCGCGGCGTACTGTAGTTTCGATGCATACGCCGCGAATATATATTTATACACTCCGTACACTCGTGAAAATTCATAAATCTCTTTTTAGATTTATGAATTTTCAAAGATAAGATTTATGATTTTTTTAAAGTTTTCTGACTTATAGTAGTCCTGAATCTCGGTAGAGCATATCTGTAGAGTATTGGTAGGGCTTAAAATACATCACTCATACAGACCTCCTGTTTCAAGTTCCAATAACTTTGTCGTTATAGCGCCTCCCCAGACTGGTATACAATAATTTTGAATTGATTGTGTCAATAAAATGTAGATTTGATTGATTAAGTCTTTAGGTGCGACATGACGTAATATTTAAAAAATCCAGATTAATTTACGAATCCTGCTCATCTGAACTTCAATATGTGCATGCCAGGACAGACGTTGATCAATCATGATTCCTATGTATTTTGTAGTTGCTAATTCCATACCAATATATAAAAGTGAAACGTTTTCTGTTTGTTTGTTTGTTTGTTTGGGGAGGATTCACGCGATAACGGCTGGATGGATTTTGATAAAATTTGAAATGGAGATAGTCCCTGGAATAAAACATAGGGTACTTTTTATCCCAGAAAATTGTAAGTTTCCACGGGAAAACTGGAAAATGTTGATTACTCGCTGTAAGAAACGATTGCCACAACAGAATGGTCTGTGGTTGCCATGGAAATGAAATAAGTCAATAAACAGCATTGGTGCTATACCTACTTTTGCATTGGTTTTTAATATATTAGAAGAAAATAGGATGCTTTTTTTCACGATAAACAGTAGTACACGCGTACGAAGTCGCGGGCGGGAAAACTAGTTATTGATATCAGGACAATCACAGGAAGCGTCAATGAGGTTTCATTTGTGTATTTTTAAGCTATAATCGAGATTTGGTTGGCTGCTATTCTATTTAGTAAAAGTCATAAAGTTAGTTTTAGAGACATTTAGGGTTAGTAAATTTAGGTTAAGCCATTTAGATATATCAGAGAGTCTCTCTTCGGTTCTTTTTTTTAACTTTACTCTAGGATGTACCAGTAAAGACGATAGCAGTATCATCTGCATAAGAGAAAATATTTGCATTGTTTTCTTTGAGGTTACAAAGATCATTAATGTAAACCAAGAATAGAGTTGGACCAAGTAAGATCCCCTGAGATACACCATAGCTAATAGTCTCGTCATCACTAATAAATACACCAATTTTAACACTTTGCTTTCGTTCACTTAAGTAGTCTGTCAAAAGGGCTAGCGGCATTTCTCGTACTCCAACATTTTCCAGCTTATTGATAGGTATTTGTACAGACACTGTATCAAAAGCTTTCTTGAGGTCAAGGAATGCAGCCAGGTATTTCTTTGCACAAACGACTTGTTTCACGATAAGGTTACTATTTGTTGCAACAGCGTCTTCAGTAGAAAGTTCTTGTCTAAAACCATACTGCGAGTTTGATAGAATGTTAAAATTATTTAAAAATAGTAAATGACGGTTATTAATTAGTTTTTCAATTATTTTCGAGATAGATGTCAACACGGATATAGGTCTGTAATTATTAATGTCATCTCTCTCTCCATTCTTCTAAACTGGTGTTACAATCGATCTCTTAACGAAGTTAGGGAATACTCCTTTAGTAAAACACAGGCAGATGGAGCAGTATGTATGTAAAATTTCAATTCCTGTCTATTCAAAGGTTGCCTGAAAGAAATTGCTGATAGTAGTAGTGATAAGGATGCCTATTGTACGACATTGTTTTTATGTTTAAGTACTATTATTTACTTTTCTATTTTGTGATGTGTTCATGGGGAAAACGAGTTTTAAAGTGGAGCCCACGTTTAAGCAAGCGTAGTGTGAGACGCCCGCCGGCCAGGTGGAAAGACGACTTACGAAAGACAGCTGGCAGCAACTGGATGAGAAGAGCCGAAGATTGGGCTCTGTGGCGTTAATTGGGAGAGGCCTACGTCCAGCAGTGGACTGATATAGGCTGATGATAATGTGTTCATTAAAGAGTTATTGTATTGTATTGTATGTACCTATATTTTGTACAACGTGATAGAATAGTAAACAATCATTTAGGGTTGTTGCAAATTTCTAATTTGTACTTTTGTATGGGAATGTTAAATACTTTGTATTCAACTATTGCACACCTAAATAAATTTACATGCTTGATCCAAACAAACCTGCTGCGTACCTATAAGGCTATTCAGTGACACGTTGTATAGTAAATGTGTTTATGGAACATTTTAGGGTGCGATGTCCTTTTAGTCCATCTGCTGCAATACCTTGGTCTGGGTCCAGAGTTCAAGAAGAGGAGCCATTGCTAAGGTTTACAGCTAATATAGCAAATGTGTTTATGAAACAATTTATGGTGCGATCTCCTCTTAGTCAATCTGCTGCAATACCTGAGTCTGGGCCATTGAGTAAAACCTCAATCGTCTGGGCTCAGAATTCGGGGAGAGGAGCTATTGCCACGGTTTACGCGCTCCGCCACAATACACACAAGGTATGTGACACAGAAGACGCACGCCAAAGTTAAAATTTACAATATAGAAAACAAAATAGAATACGATATAGATTAGTAGCAGTAATGGTTACAATAGACACGAGAATAAAATGAAACAAAACAAAACATAGGTACCTAAATGTAACTATCAATATGCAAATTTCACATTAATTACTGAAACATGTAAAACAGGTTTGGCAATTTATTTGATTAGACTTAAAAATTATTAATGTAAAGACATTGGATTAGAAAATAGAGTAACGATATGGAACTAAGTAACAGCAATAAATCGTTGGAATTAGTTAATTAAATTTAGTTTAGTTTGGGATGCAACTAGTGCATCATAACCTTGACCTTGTCATGAGACCTTGGCGCGGTCTCATCTTCCAGAGACAAAAATTCAGGCTGGCGGCGCTGCATTGCAACCAAAGCAGAAAACTTCCAGCGGCGCAAATACAGGAACTTGGTCCGTGGAGGCCAGGCAGCCACAAAATTTACAGGGACTTTGCAAAACGTTTGGTGGAGGCATGGTGGAGGCAACATAGACAGAGCTAAGGACCTGGGTCTGGGCCCAGAGCTCGGGGAGAGGAGCCATTGCTAAGGTTTACAGCTGTTCGTGCCACTTAATGGCCCAACCCTAATTATCCTCCCTATCCCTCTGTCGACGACTATCATTGTCATCCCCTCTGTGGCACTGAAGAAGTAAGTGTGACAACAAATGTCTGCGCTGATGCTCACAAGCGCAAGTCATCGAAGAAGCTTCGAGAGCACCTCAAGACGCCGTGGAGGGACGTCGTACCGCTCTTCGCGATAGGCTGTTCCCCTTGGATGGCTTCGTTGTGATAAACATATAAAACTATCCCGCGAAACAATCAAATTATAAACAAACCACTCTCCAACGTACAGTCCACTAACATCAAGGAAGGATTGCAAGTGAAGACGCTGCCACCAGAAGACCAGGATCACAGTGCCCGGACCAGGTTAGTCGTTTATTCGTTTTTCCATCCTTATCCAGCCACCAGCTATCCTTCCACCGCTAAAGAAAGCGCCTTCAAATATATTGCTTATTTGCGGATGGTCCTCCGGACCCGGATTAATAATCAAATATTCCGCATCTTTCTGACTATTTTTGGTCATTCGACGCAGGATTGCTCTGCCCGTCTACGGAAGGGTCGTGCGTCTGTTGTACTGTAGTGTAGTCAGAGGCCTGAACTACTATGGGGTTAGGGTGATGGGGTGCCGCGTCAAAGTAGCGGCGAGAGGCATTTTTCATGTATTGAACCATCGAGGGAAGCTCGAGATGCAGGTCGATGTTTCTCTGATATCAGGGGGCTACTGCACAGCGAACGAATTTATTTTGTAAAGTCTGAAGTTTCTCTAGGGAAATGCGGGAGGCGTGAGCAAATACTACGGACGAGTATGTCATTGTCGGTCGGACGCAATCGTGTTTACGTACCTATACCGCTCCGATACTCACGAACGCATCGCTTGAGTTGACCGCTTCTTATCTCCGGTGCATGAATGAATGTTGCAGTGAGTTAGTCAATAAGACGCGACGATTTTTGACTAGTTTTTTAAATACTTTTGAAAAATGGCTCCAACTGAATAGGGCATCGACACGTTTGAGGACGCTGGTTTCTCTCTTGATGCGATACAGGTCAAAAGTTTAACCTTAATAGGCAAACGCGATGTCATATTATTCTGCTTACAAGAAAATTATAACCGCACTAAAAATTCTTTCACAGATGATACTGAGAGGGATTTGTTTTTATGTGGTATGATCTCGTTAGATCGCTTACGCTCAGATTTAAATGAAATCGTAAAAAATTTAATGTCACTGAGTTGACTATAGATTCTTCTTACACGGTAAATTATCAATCAATAAGTAAGTACCTTCGAAGATTTGTTTTGCCGTTGTAAATTTGTTTACTATAAACTAAAACCGCCCCGAAACCAGTTGAAACGACTAGTTGTTTTAATTTTTAATGCACCGCAACGTAAATCGATACGACTTCCCGAGCTAGAGCTAATGGTCTTTGATGGCAACCCAATGATGTGGCAAATATTTTATGAATCATTTAAACGGACAATTCATGAAAATTCTGATTTGTCAGATCATGACCTTTTTCAATATTTAATTACCAAAGTATCAACATACAATAAGTTGATAAAATTCATTCGCAAACAGAATGAAATATTGAAATGCACTATGCCTACTTCGCCCGCTTAGCATAGTCGCTATGAGAAAACCCCGGTTTCAAAGATAATGCGCTCATTTGCAGAAACATGCGTATCGTAATATTTAGTTTGTTAACAAATTGACTACGCTCACTTGTATAAATGCCCATCATTTAGTAAACTGTCAATAGACGACAGGTTTTCTTTTATAAAACATAATAAGGGGTGTACAAACTGTCTATCTTTCACACTTATATACATACCGCTTGCAATTCTAAATTTAACTGTAGAAATTGCGGATGCAAGCACCACACCCTCCTATGTCTAAAAATCTACCGTGATAGTAACCGCTCGCTTAGCGTGTCACCTACGCGCGCTGACACCGCTCATAACGCTTGCATGCCGTCTGGAAAAGATCGCGCGCACGCGCACTCTGCCACCGCTGCATGCTAGCTCCACTCCCGCTCAAACGCAGCCGAGAAACATACCTGCCGCATTACAGTCACAACAACAACGCGTATCACTTTATAATTTTTGCCCTGTTTCACAACCTGCAGATACCACTTGTTTGCTGGGAACTGTACAGTTTTATGTCAGAGAATTAAATTGGCATCACTATGTAGTATGCGCATTAATCGAATCGGCTACGCAAAGCAACTATTTAACGTCAAAGAGTTGAGAAAAAATGAAGTTAAGATGCAAAAAAGTACCTAACTTTGCTGTAAAGGGTGTCGGTTCTGCATCTAATCCAATAAAGGGGATAGTTACTGCAACGTTATCGTCGCGAGTCAATGATAATTTTATGTGTGTTGACGCTTATGTAATTGAACGCATTACGGACAACTTACCCTCAGTAAAAGTTGACATGTCCAGTCTGTCATACTTAAACTGCTTGCCTCTGGCAGATGACAGTTTCTGTTCGCCTTCTGAGATTGACCTTCTCATCGGGGCACCGCTCTTCACTGATATATAGCTTTCAGGCCTCGCTGCTGGTCCACCTGGAACTCTTACCACCTTTGAAACTATTTTTGGTTATATTGTAATCGGGAAAGCTCCTGTTACGACCGCTTCCGCTAAGCCTGCTCATATTAACGCCACTGTTTCTATCAATGACACCGTTGTTGTTGACCTCTTCTGCTCTATGATTTCCCTCTGTATTTTTACGGAATGACCGCGTATGGATAATACTCTCCAAAGTTCCTGTCAACTTGAGGAGGTGTAATGCACACCGACCTTGAGCCCAGGCACTAATGAAAATGAAAGTGTTTTCAAAAATAATTTCGCCCACAATTCTACCGCACGCTATTCTGTAGTGTCGCTTTTTTCCCGCGATCCCGCAACCGCTTTTGGCATATCTAATGCTACCGCTTAAAACCATTTTATCTATCTGGAATGCAAGCTCGTCGCTTCGCCTACTCTGCGCGTGGAGTACGACGCTATATTCAAAGAGTATATTCAGAAAGATAACTTATTAGTAAACAATGACAATCAGTTTACTGGATTTGTGATTCCTCATCAAATCATCTGCGGGTTACTCAAGGCGGAGGGCCTCGAGCTCGTTAAATGGGCTAGCAAAGCACCCGAACTCACTGAATCTCTACTAATCACCGATATTCATACCACTATCATCAATTTTTAAGAGCCAGACACGAATTTAAGTCTTAGGTTCGCAGCAGTCGGGCGACTGCTGCGAACCTAAGACTTAAATTCGTGTCTGGCTCAACTTTTTGACTACCCGCTGTGGTTCAATGGCCCCACTTGGTTATGCCAAGACCATAGTGAATAGCCAGTAACATCAGTAGTTTCTTCATAGGTGGACTCTGAGTTACCAGACCCAAATAAAATTATTTCTCTTCCAGTGACCCATGAAGATATTTCTGACCCGCTGTTAGAAATCCTCGCTCGCGTTCCATCCTGGGTAAAGCTACTCCGCGTAAGTCGTTTTAATTTACCGTTTCATCAAGAAACTACCACGTTGGTTCTAATAGCTTTACCGCTGATGACATTAATTTTGCAGAATTACAAAAGAAATTTAAGAGCTTTACAAAATTTGAATTTTCCCGATATCATCAAAAGCCTAAAATCTAATAACCTCGGCTCAGGCGCAATTCAACGGTTCGTGCCATTTATAGACGCTGATGGACTCATAAGAGTCGGAGGCAGGCTTCGAAATGCAGATCCGTCTTATAATCAGCAGCATCCCATTTTATTTTCGCGTAAAGACCGAACGGTTGATATAACTGCTATAACTCTGAAACTAACTATCGCAGACAAATAGTTTTTTATACAAAAGTAACAGATCTCATCGATATCTTCATTTTGGATGATAGGTGTCAATTTTACAAGGGCTAACTATTGATAAAGGGCTATAACTCTGAAACTATTGACCCTAGACTAATAGATTCTTTACAGAATTGATAGATCTCATCGATATCTTAATTTTGGATGATAGCTGTCGAACTTACAAGGGCTAACTATTGATAAAGGGCTATAACTCTGAAACTATTGATCCTAGACTAATAGATTCTTTACAGAATTGATAGATCTCACCGATATCTTAATTTTAGATGACAGCTGTCAAACTTAAAAGGGCTATAACAACTATGAAAAAATTTTTTTTGGAGGTTACTCTATATTCGATAATGAAGCCTACACTGTATGTTTTTTCATTCCTGTCTGTGTGTCTGTCTGTCTGTATCTTGGCCGCGCATCACGCTGGCGGAACTAATGGATGAATTCGAATAAAACTTGGTATGATTTGAGTTCATAGTACGAGGAAGGACATAGGATACTTTACATCCCGAAAAATTAATGGGTTCTCGCAGGATAGGGGTTGAAACTTATTTAAAAGAACACGTTCCACGCTGAATCTAATGGACGGGTTTTGATGCAACTTGGCACCGTCTAAGTTATATAATAGGTTAAAATTGAGGAGAAATTTTATCCCGAAAAAGTAAAGGGTTTCAGCGGGATATGGGTCCAAAGTTATGTTAATATCCACTACTTTGCTACGCGTGCGTGTTAATGGGACTACTGGTGGATGGTAAATAATAAGATTTAATGGACTGTATTAAATGGTGCGGTATAATCAATATTTAAGTTAATTATTACGATGAGCAGTATAACAAAGGGAGGCGCAGGAGCAAGTGTCCGCGGGCGGCGCTGGAGCACTATTTATATATGGGTGCCGGTGCCGGCGTGGTGTGGTGGCTCGTCGTACCCTCCGGCCCCTTTACTGGCGGAGGCTGATGCATAGACAGTGCGCACGCAAAGTATGCGCGTGGTAGTGCGCGTGTTAGCCCTTTCGCGCGCACGTAGGGGTTAAAACTTATTTGAAAGAACACGTACCACGCTGAAATTAATGAACGGATTTTAGATGCAAATTGACACAGTCATATATCTATACTTATAATAAAGCAATAGGTACGAAAAAGGCAATACAAAGAAGATAAATACAAAAATGCCCTTGGGTGCTTGAAAAAGATATTGAACAAGAATATATTTAAAAAAACGTGTTTTTCTGTCTGATTTCCTGTATGTTTGTTCACGCATCACGTAAAAACCACTGGACGGATTGCATTGCGGTTTTCATTGTTAGATAGCTTAGGGTTTGATTTACAAACTGCTGTAATTGGTATCTCAATCCGGTGAGTTAGAATTCGAGCAATTTATAATAGTATTTTTGACGGCTGAAGAAATGTTGATCAAATGTTGGTATATTGGTTCTGGATTAGCACATTATGGTACTTTGTACCTAAAGAAAAGACCACGCGTGCGAAGCCGTGGGTACAGCTAGTAAGGAAATAGATGTTAATTTTTGATACTTTTAGCTGTCTTCCTTGTATGTAGATATTATGCCGTCAGAGTGTTTGTAATAGTGCATCTACAGTGTAGGTATTTGGCACAAAAATGTGCGGCTGCTTGTTTGTGCGATTTTCCCAGCATAAATGGGGATATGTTAGTTGAAAAGGAGAATGAAAAGTATTGACGAGCGAGAGGACTGTATGGTTGTGGATGGAATGAAGCTAAATGTTGGCGGTTTAAAAGGATAATTTATTAAAAAAATACACGTATTATTTTGTAGTCAAATCAACATACAATAGAGTAACTAACAGTAACTGACAGACAAGTCAAAAATTAGAAAATGCCAAATATTTAAAAAATGCATCGACAATCTGAACATAGAGTCTGTCTTCCAGCCAGTCCTCAACAAAAAGGTTGGAAGGAAAATATGCTTGTAAGAAATAGCTTACAGGAATATGCAATGGGTTCTTAACGGCACAGATTTATCAATTTCTCTGTTTGCTCTGTAAGCTCTGAACCACATGGTTCAGAGCTTGAAGCCTCTTTTTAATCTTAGTTTTACACATCTTCCTTATGCATTGTACAATATTGAGGTCCCTACTGATTTTTGTGTAAAGGTAAGGCTCGAGAAATGCAGGTGGTCTTTTAGCAAAATCAGATTTTGTTTTAGGGGTTGTCCAAGATGTCAGGCGCTGAGATCTCACAGTAGTTTTTTTTACAGGTTAAGGCATTTTTGTGAAAACGCATAACCGTAGCGCTAATAATGATTTGACGCACTCGCAGTACCTCACATTCTGCATAGAGTAGATCAGTGCCTTAACGCAAAGGCTTACGAAAAGCTATTTTTAAAATAGCTCTATGTGCACGCTCTAGCTTTATCAAATGTACTCCATAGGCAGCACCCCATACGACAGAGCAATAAGATAGAATAGAAATACAAAGAGCTGTGTAAACTAGACGTATTGTGTCTTTATCACCGACAGAACCCACGCGCTTAAATATGTACTTGAGTTTCCTAACTCTTCCATTTAACATGTCAGTTTGTCTCTTCCAGCAGAGACGATCGTCAAGTACTACACCTAAATATTTGACCCATGAAACCTGTTCCAAACCTTCACAACCACACTTGCCAACATTATTGCAGTTATGTATTGTAATAGCCATTGGATTTTTCGGTGCCGTGCGTTGCGAAATACTAAATGTCGATTTCGTGGTATTTAACGTAAGTTGTTTTGTAGCCATAAGGAAACTTTAACCATGCCAGCTTGGGCAATTCTGTTCGCTATTTAACGTAAGATGTTTTGTAGCCAATCAGAAACTTTAACCATGCCAGCTTGGGCAATTCTATTCGCTATTTAACGTAAGTTCTTTTGTAGCCAATCAGAAACTTTAACCATGCCAGCTGGGGCAATTCTATTCGCTATTTCCCAAGTCTTCCCATGATAGATAAGTGCTGTATCATCATCAAATCGGAACAGAAATCTTGCATCCTTATTACTAAGGAACCAATTTTTGATATTAAAAAGAATGCGACTTCATTGGAGTCCTATAAAAATAGAAATCCCTTTCATATAAAAATTGAATTATCCAAATCGGTTTAGAAGTTTAAAAGATGTAAGGTAACAAACAAAATAATAAAAAAATACAGTCGACTTGAGAACCTCCTCCATTAGGGAAGTCGATTAAAAATAATGATTTTAGTGTTATGTAGCATCTTATAATAATTGATGAATGTTGTAATGGCTCTACTGCCAAATTATTAGCGTAAATAATCCATTTTAGCAAGCTGTTTAGACGAATAGATTAATGTACACTTTAGATAGCGCTTAGTGTTTTTACATACCTGTTCAAGCTCATACGTACCACAGCTGATAACTATTTAAAATAATTAAGTACATTCTTTAAGAACAAAAAACTAGAGAGCGTCACAATAAATAATAGTGGAAGGAAGTATTTTTTCGAATTGTTCATCTAAAGTTTTATAGAATCATCGTTGGAATTAATTGAAAATATGGCAGACATTTATTTTTGGAGGCAGGTAAGTGTTTTTTGACCATAACTAATGTTTAGTGTCTTCATAGGTGTTTTTAGAAATGTTCACTTATATTCACTAGTTGCAAAACAAAGTTAAGTTTCAATATTTTATTTTGCATAAATTAATATAATAAATTAAATAATTAAACGAAACGGTCGTATTTAGTTAATGCGACTAACTCAGGATTATTTGTAAAATACCTCAAGTCATAATTTTGTTTTCTCCTGGTACTTAAAAATATTTTTTAAAATATAATCACACCATTTAATTTATGTTCATGGGGAGGTATAATCACTTTTAATAACTTTATTTGGCAATTTTGTATCTCCAACTTCTTAAGTGTTTCTACTCTCCTGGTACTAGAAATACTTTTTTTTTTTAAATATTATAATCACACTATTTAATGTTCATGGGGAGGTAAGTATACTCACTTTTAATAACTTTACTTGTCAATTTTGTATCTCCAACTTCTTAAGAGCTTATGCTCTCCTGGTACTACTGGTACTTAGAAATTATTTGTCTTAAAGAAAACGATAATATTTTTTTAGTAGCCTATGTGTTAATAATCCAGGTTATAAGCTACCTCCATACCAAATTTCATTCAAATCCGTTCAGTAGTTTTTGCGTGAAAGAGTAACAAACATCCATATATACATCCATACTTACAAACTTTCGCGTTTAGAATATTAGTAGGATATGTATATCCTACACTGTAATTTCCTAAATGAATAGACAAAAATAATACCTTATAAATTTCCATAAAACGGAGGGCTCTGGCGTCTGTAATACAGTTTAATTACTAACTCAGGCGCCAACAGCCTAAAAATATTTTCCATGTCCAGTAGGTACCTATAATTATATTTAGTCCATATATATTTTGTATTTGGTCAGAATAAATACTGACTGACTTACTATATAGTAGGATTATATTATATTATACTTATAAATAAGTAGTTATAAGTTATGTCAATAAACAATTTATTTATTATATATGGGTGTGCACTATGGAGGGATTTTTGGAAATTTTAGCCCTAAGGCGGTGAACGGGAGTGGCAAAGTTTGCACACGGGCAAAGCAGAGGGCACACCTAGTATTTTACAATAATATTCTAGTCTGGCTAGAAATAAGATCTGAAATTATAAAAAATTATAGGAAGTTATAAGTTGTTAGTTTTAATGAAGGATATGAGTTGTGTTTCTGGTACCTATGTTACAAATAACCCTATATATCCCTGGTATTTTTCAGTGTTTCGTCCTATCCGCTATTCTTCTCAACGCTCTGAGCATTGGCATAATGCTGGCGTTTCCAGCGGTCCTGAGCCCTGCCATCACATCTGCCAACAGCCCCGACATCAAGACCACGGGGGACCACGCCTCTTGGATTGGTACGAGGTCTTTTGTTTGGCCGAATGTCTTCACAAAAGTTGGATATCATAGCATAGATGAAAGTACCAACTGCTACACCTCATAATAGTGGGCAAATTATGAGAAGGGATGAAATGATTTTAATGAATGTCTTATTGGTTTGCAAAGTGGAAGGAATGGAATATTAGAATATATTAGTGGCTCTTTGAGCTGTAGACCTCGCACGTACAAACTTTTTTGCATTCAATCTAGCAGTGCACAGAAGCGCCATCTAGTTACCTTATTGTACAACTAATATTAATAACCAAAGTGCTCCTTCGACCTAGTAGTTATAGGGCTGATTTCACTGGTAGAAACCTAAAAGTGAGAAATATACTGCATTTTGAAGAGCTATTCTGCTGATCATGCCGAAGATTCTCATCAGATCTTCACGAAGTTTTTATGAGACCATTTTAAAGTTACTACCTTTCAAATAAAAAAACTTCCATCGAAATAGGATCTAATAAGGCGGAGATATTCAGTAGCCCCCCTTTTGCCCCTTTTTGGGGGAAACACCCCCCAATCAAAAATCCCCGATGACTAAAAAATCTAAAAATTTGTTGACCTGTATTCCAAGTTTCGTCTAGATCGGTCGAGAAATGCGACCTGTAGAGGAGAACAGAGACCAGACATCCGGACATACGAAAGCATTTTTCTCAAGCTGAAACGGGGACGCTCCGGTCGCGCATCACGCTCGCTCGGTCAAAAAAGTTGGGATGATTTGGATACGTTAGGCCAGCTTCTGGTAACAGGGCCCGAGGGGATTGGTACGTGTGTGCAGAACTTACCTTCTCATATAAAAAAAGAAGAATATTGATCCAACATCATTGTGACCTGAATAGCTTAAATCTTGGATTCTTCATATCTTGGAATCTGGAATCGTGTTTAGTTGTTAATTAGTAATCATGGTCACTTTATTGCTGATAACATCTCAGGAATGTAGGAATGTATGTATAAGAAACAACCAGCTCTAGCCAACTGTTACTTTTTTGCTGATAACATCTCAGGAATGTAGGAATGTATGTATAAGAAACAACCAGCTCTAGCCAACTGTTACTTTTTTGCTGATAACATCTCAGGAATGTAGGAATGTATGTATAAGAAACAACCAGCTCTAACCAACTGTTGCTTTTTTGCTGATAACATCACAGGAATGTAGGAATGTATGTATAAGAAACAACCAGCTCTAGCCAACTGTTACTTTTTTGCTGATAACATCTCAGGAATGTAGGAATGTATGTATAAGAAACAACCAGCTCTAGCCAACTGTTACTTTTTTGCTGATAACATCACAGGAATGTAGGCATGTATGTATAAGAAACAACCAGCTCTAGCCAACTGTTACTTTTTTGCTGATAACATCTCAGGAATGTAGGAATGTATGTATAAGAAACAACCAGCTCTAACCAACTGTTGCTTTTTTGCTGATAACATCTCAGGAATGTAGGAATGTATGTATAAGAAACAACCAGCTCTAGCCAACTGTTACTTTTTTGCTGATAACATCTCAGGAATGTAGGAATGTATGTATAAGAAACAACCAGCTCTAACCAACTGTTGCTTTTTTGCTGATAACATCACAGGAATGTAGGAATGTATGTATAAGAAACAACCAGCTCTAACCAACTGTTACTTTTTTGCTGATAACATCTCAGGAATGTAGGAATGTATGTATAAGAAACAACCAGCTCTAACCAACTGTTGCTTTTTTGCTGATAACATCTCAGGAATGTAGGAATGTATGTATAAGAAATAACCAGCTCTAGCCAACTGTTACTTTTTTGCTGATAACATCTCAGGAATGTAGGAATGAATATATAAGAAACAACCAGTTCTAGCCAACTATTGTATTTTGCTGATAACATCACAGGAATGTAGGAATGTATGTATAAGAAACAACCAGCTCTAACCAACTGTTGCTTTTTTGCTGATAACATCTCAGGAATGTAGGAATGTATGTATAAGAAACAACCAGCTGTAGCCAACTGTTGCTTTTTTGCTGATAACATCTCAGGAATGTAGGAATGCATGTATAAGAAACAACCAGTTCTAGCCAACTGTTGTATTTTGCTGATAGCATCACAGGAATGTAGGAATGTATGTATAAGAAACAACCAGCTCTAACCAACTGTTGCTTTTTTGCTGATAACATCTCAGGAATGTAGGAATGTATGTAAAAGAAACAACTAGCTCTAGCCAACTGTTACTTTTTTGCTGATAACATCTCAGGAATGTAGGAATGTATGTATAAGAAACAACCAGCTCTAGCCAACTGTTGCTTTTTTGCTGATAACATCACAGGAATGTAGGAATGTATGTATAAGAAACAACCAGCTCTAGCCAACTGTTGCTTTTTGGCTGATAACATCACAGGAATGTATGAATGTATGTATAAGAAACAACCAGCTCTAGCCAACTGTTGCTTTTTTGCTGATAACATCACAGGAATGTAGGAATGTATGTAAAAGAAACAACTAGCTCTAGCCAACTGTTACTTTTTTGCTGATAACATCTCAGGAATGTAGGAATGTATGTATAAGAAACAACCAGCTCTAGCCAACTGTTGCTTTTTTGCTGATAACATCTCAGGAATGTAGGAATGTATGTATAAGAAACAACCAGCTCTAGCGAACTGTTGCTTTTTTGCTGATAACATCTCAGGAATGTAGGAATGTATGTATAAGAAACAACCAGCTCTAGCCAACTGTTGCTTTTTTGCTGATAACATCTCAGGAATGTAGGAATGTATGTAAAAGAAACAACTAGCTCTAACCAACTGTTTCTTTTTGCAGCTTCCATTAATGGCATCGGAGGTCTGTTCGGTGCCTTAGGAATATCCCCAATCCTGCAGATCCTGGGTAGAAAAGCATCTTATTACAGCATCAATGCTTTTCTCCTCGTCGGTTGGATAATTTTTCCTTTCGCCAAGAACATCGCCACTCTGTACGCAGCCAGGTTTATCCAGGGATTCTGTAATGGTGGTGTCTATATCCACAGTATCATCATCAGCGAATACGTTCATCCCAGTCGAAGAGGATACTTTGTAACTTTGATGAAAGTTACGACTGCATTGGGGACTTTGTGCTGCCACTTAATGGGTACCTTTTGGACATGGAGAGAAGTAGCCATTTTTGCAGCAATACCTTCTCTTTTAGTTATCATACTGACCGCTTTATGGCCCGAAAGCCCATCCCACTTGGCACTAAAAGGCAAATTTTCAGAGTGTGAGGCGTCGTTCAAGTGGCTAAATGGCGATACAGATGAGAGTAAACAGCATTTGAAATCTTTGGTGGAGGCGCAAATGAATAAAATTGTGACAAAACAAAAAATAAATAATAGTATAGCGGAGTTGATGAAGACATTTCTGAAAAAGGACTTTCAAAAAGCTCTTCTTATAACCATAATACTGACTCTAGCGTTAGACGTATGTGGTAGATACTATCTCCAAGCATACGTCGTTCAGATAATGATGGAACTGTTGGACAACCAAACCTCAGCTACTTACTTTACTCTCGGATCAGATTTGATTACAATAATAGCTTTATCATTGTCTGCTGTAGTTATAAGTTACGCTAAACGCCGTATGATATTGTTTTCAACCGGTTCAATTGCTGCATTTTTAATGATACTGATCAGTCTTCTGGTATATTTACAGACAGTTTATACTTTTTCAACGTATGTCCTTTGGTTTACAGCAGTTATAATTATCCTCCAATGCTTTGTTGTTAATATTGGATTGATACCAGTGGCATTTACGCTGGTTGGAGAAATATTTCCTCTTGAATATAAAGGTATGGGAGCGTGCATGTCTGGTCTCATTTTTGCGGGTTTTTACGCTGTTATTTTGAAGATAACTCCAGTTTTGATGGAACAGACTGGGCTTTATGGTACATATGCTATTTTTGGAGTATCTTTAGTAATATGTTTAGTTTTGTTGTTTGTATCTGTACCAGAAACTAAAGATAGGACACTGCAAGATATTGAAGATGAGTTGAATGAAGTGCCAAAGAAAGAAATTCCAGTGGAAAATGAAACATTAATGTTTTCAAATGTTAATGATAGGACAGAATTTAATACTACTTCTAAGTACTCCTAATCGGCAGATTTGTATGAAGTTTTAATATAAATTTTCGATCGCACGTAATTGTACTTACATAAGAGAACTTAACGCTAGTATTATTTTCGAGCTAAATTTGGTGTATAGAAAATTTAAAAAATAAATGTTCACAACTTTATGTTACTTGTGTTACAAAGATAATAAATTCATAGAAATATGAGGAAGAAAAACAAGCAATAAAGTAACCGTGTGCAATTCCTACTTTTTTACAGTTTATTTATACAATTTACCTAAGTTAATCAAGTTGATTTCAGTATCCAACATTATGGAACAAAAAGTCTAAAGTTATGGAAAGTTCAGAAAATAGTTAGAATTAACGTGAGCCTACATTCCTAAGTTACATTGGGGTTGATATTATTTATTCTGTGCTATGGCACAAAAACGGTAATTCAAGTACCACTTAAGAGTGGTCCTTGATTTACGCTGACTTACCTTAATTATGTTACATGGCAGTTCTAATTTATGAAGTCACACACTTCTACTACTGTATGTATGTACTACTACTGTTATAAAGAGAGCGTGCGAGAGAGTTAGAGAGACAGAGAGAGAGAGAGAGAGAGAGAGAGAGAGGTACAGCGAGAAACAGAGAGGGAGAGATAATTTATTTCTACTGCACTGCTCCTCGCCTGTTCTCGAGCTATCTCATATTTAGGCAAGACATAAGTTCAAAAACTTAAACCCGATTACGGCCGAGTAAATAATAGCTTGACTATGAACACGAATCAATTGATATATCGCTTGTCAAAATCGGACTGTTTTTAGTTTGAACACATAACCCTTCATTTGCCTTGCCGTAGAAAGGTAAAAAAATAATAGTTTAAAAAACTAAAACACACGCTTTATATAGAAAACCAAACTAAAAAATAGAAAATAAATTTGAATAGTGTAAATAAGAAAAAAATGTATTATTTCAAAAAAATCGTGGGGTGCATGGGTCAATAGTTATAAATATTTCATTGACAGATATGAGAAGAAGGATTATCATTTCGATAATATCTTAAAAAGCACCCCACGCTTTTTTTTCTATTTTTAGTTTGGTTTTCTATATAAAGCGTGTTTTTTAGTTTTTTTAAAACTATTATTTATTTTCTACTTTTTAGTTTGGTTTATTTATAAGAGCGTTTTTTTTTTATTTCGAATTATTGCATTGTCATCGGTTTTTGACAGGTGTGCAAAATTTGAATGAAAACTGACCGTTTAAAGTGGGTCAAAATAGCGTCCAAAGGAGTCGGTTACAAACATACAAACATACATACAAACATACAAGTGAAGCTATGAATAGTTTTTACATGAAGATGAATCGATTGATAACACGCTTGTCAAAATCGGACCAAGTTTTTAGTTTGAACACATAACCCTTACTATGCCTTGCAGTAGTCGGGTAAAAAAATAGCTTATGACACTATACGTGAAGACTAATCGATTGATACCTCGCTTGTCAAAATCGGACCAATAGGGGCGACGCTATGGTGGAACACATACATACATACATACATACATACATACATACATACATACATAGGTACATAGACTGTTAACTTCATTACCCTTCCCTTAATAAATAAGTATGTAAGTTAAAAGAATGCAAAAGGCATCAACAGAATGCAAAAGGATCGATCTTGTATCGAGTACTGCTGCCACCTCTGGGACGGTTCTGCCAAGTATTAGCTCGAGTCTTTGGATTCAATTGAGAGACGTGCTATCAGGCTCATTGGGGATGACACTGGTAAAGAGTAAGCTTCAAAGTCTGGCGCATCGACGTGAGGTAGCAAGCCTGGCGGTATTCTACAGATTGCAATATGGAGAGTGTGCACAAGAACTGTAAAATCTGACTACGACTATAGACGATGGGCAAGGGCCATGTTAAAATACCTCGCAATGAAGAAGTGTTACGCTTCTTCATTTATTATAAGAACTACAAAGAGGTGGAATGCCCTGCCCTCGTCAGTGTTTCCGGTAAATTATAACTCCGGTGTGTTCAAGTCAAGAGTGAATAGGTATCTAGTAGGCAAGCGTGCTACACTTTCGACCACATCATCGCTTTCCATCAGGTGAGATCGTGGTCAAACAATTGCCTAGTCCGAATTAAATAAAAAAAACCTATATAAATTGGTAGGTGTAATATGTAGTCTTAACCGCTCACTGCCCCCGCTATAAAAATCCCAATAATGTAAATACACTCCGATCACGTAACCATGACATCATCGCGGCAAGACGGCAAAATGGCGCGAAAATATTGTTGCCGCGTAAAACTTATTTTCCGTTCCTTCCTCAACGGTTTGGCGGATCCGTACAAAACTTTGCCTGTGATACTCTGAATATATGTAGCCACTGACAAACCGAACGTTTTTATGAAATATTATGTAAGGAGAGGACACCGCGGAAAAATGATGAAGCCAAAAAAGGGAGTAGTTTCAGAAAAAAAAACCTATTTTGAAAACGAAATCGATGACATACTGTTTTTTTTAAATACTAGATGAACTAAGCTATCCGTTAACATTAAAACATCAACACAGTTTAGTACAAAAAGTGACCAGAATATTTTCGTGAAAACCAACAAAAATTTCAAAAATTTACGGCTCGCGGAGAAAGGCCGTGGTTTTATTTAAAAATAATAATACTCTTTTAGTGTTTTTACGTATAATATATATATATATACCCTTTTGAAGAGAGAAACACACTAATTCGATAATATATGCGAGATTACATTTAAATCGATTTTAGTAGATCAAACCGTTAAAATTAACATCCATGTTTTTTTTTAGTTGCTCTAGCGACCAAGGGGGATTTGCCGTTTTGGATCTTGGTCGCTACAGCGCCAAAGGGGATTCAGTGGACGGTTAAAACAATCTCTATTTACAGGAATAGACAAGATAGATAGAAGAAATTACTAATAAAAGATAACACCTACAAATCTAATTGAAGAATCACTGGCAAGCAGCCGCTTTAGCTACTAAAATTATATATAGATAAATTAATAATATGATTAAAATTATATTAACTAATTAAATATTCATTAAATTAACCAAAAAAATATGAATACTTTGCTTCGTAATATATCACAAAATGTGAAAAAGGCTGTAAACCAAAGAAGTTAATTAATATCTTACACATAGACAAGATATAAGTAAAAAACTAAAACCAAACTACGGTCGGGTAAAAATTAGCTGATGACACTCATGCGATGAAGACGAATCGATTGATATCTCGCTTGTCAAAGTCTGACCAGTTTTTAGTTTGAACACATAACCCTTCCTTTGCTTCGACGTAGTCGGGTAAATAAAATAGCCTATGAAGACAACTCCATTGACACCTCGCTTGTCTAAATCGGACCAAGAGGGGCGACGCTGTGGTGGAACTTTCACATACCCACATACAACTATACATACATAGGGAGACGATAATACACGACCAAAATAATGTACGACCAGTATTGTACAGGCAATATTACACGGCCAGATATTACGTGGATTGGCGTCGTAATATCAGGGTGTACATTATTTGGTTGCGTAATATTGGCCGTGTAATATCACCCCGTGCTGATTTTGTACAGGCGAAAATACGCAGCCAGGATTATGAAGCCAAAATATGTACATGTAATAACAGGGTGTGCATTATTGGCTGTGTAATACGGGCCGTACACTTTTTGTACGGGCGATAATGTACAGCCAATATTACGTGTACATCACAGATTAAATTATAGAAATGACAGGGTCAAAGCCTCGTTTGCACGTTCCAGTTTACTTTTACCATAGAGTATGAATCGCAATTGCTCCGGCGCAGCGGGAAGTGCTGCCCCTCCGCCCTTGCGTAACAAAGCACAGGTACCAACATACATAGACTGTTAAACACATTACCCCCTTGCTTCTCCGTAGTCTGGTTAAAACAACCAAATTACTAGAATATTCAATCAAAACCGGTCAAATATCCGTCGACATAGTTAAAATTTCCACGAGCGGGTACCGGAAGTTCGGGCAATTTCCTGTGCATTTCCGGTCCGCTCCGGCAGTCAGCAAACGGTTATCAATTATTTTCCAGTACCGCTTCCTGTATCCCATTGCCTATAAAAAAGGCCGGATTTAGAGGAGCCACCAAATGAATATATATATACATATATATATCCGGATATTATAGGACAATTGAACAAGGATCTCGAAATGTTCATATGTAGACTAGCTGTACTGGCATTGCCCGCGTGGTTAATTTTTCTGGGATACAAGGATCCTATGTGTTATTCCAGAACCAAAAGTAACATCATCAAACTTCGTTCAGACGTCAAATGGTTTTTATCGATAACTCGCCTTCTACTCATCGGATTGAGATACCAAAACACAGCAGTTTCGAAGTCAAACCCTTAGTTGTTCAACAGTGAAAATTGAATCGTAATCGGTCCAGTAGTTTTTATATAATACGTAACAACGGACACCATTTAGAAATATATTTATTTAATACTTTATTGCACAAAGAGAGTACAAAAAAGGACTTAATGCGAAAGCATTTTCTACGAGTCATCCACATAATGGTACATGAGAAGGGATTTAAGCGCGCATCAAAATATCGTAACAAGAAAAAAAACTAAAATGATTATGCTTTATTTTATATTATTTTTATTTTTATATTCTTGTTCAGTCGTATAATTTAAGTTCCCAAAAATTATTTTCATTGTACAGACTTTTTTTACTAACTGCTTTATTATAAGTATAGAATTTCATATTTTCCTTTGTACTTAGGCATCAACAATACATAAGTTCAAAAACTAAAACCCGACTACGGTCGGGTAATTATTGGACCAAGTTTTTAGTTTGAACACATAACCCTTCTTATGCCTTGCTGTAGTCGTGTAAAAAAAGTAGCTTATGATAATCTATACATGAAGACAAATCGATTGATACCATGCTTGTCAAAATAGGACCAAGTTTTTAGTTTGAAACATAACCCTTCTTATGCCTTGCTGTAGTCGTGTAAAAATATGTAGCTTATGATAATCTATACATGAAGACGAATCGATTGATACCATGCTTGTCAAAATAGGACCAAGTTTTTAGTTTGAAACATAACCCTTCTTATGCCTTGCTGTAGTCGTGTAAAAATATGTAGCTTATGATAATCTATACATGAAGACGAATCGATTGATACCATGCTTGTCAAAATAGGACCAAGTTTTTAGTTTGAAACATAACCCTTCTTATGCCTTGCTGTAGTCGTGTAAAAATATGTAGCTTATGATAATCTATACATGAAGACGAATCGATTGATACCTTGCTTGTCAAAATAGGACCAAGTTTTTAGTTTGAAACATAACCCTTCTTATGCCTTGCTGTAGTCGTGTAAAAATATGTAGCTTATGATAATCTATACATGAAGACGAATCGATTGATACCATGCTTGTCAAAATAGGACCAAGTTTTTAGTTTGAAACATAACCCTTCTTATGCCTTGCTGTAGTCGTGTAAAAATATGTAGCTTATGATAATCTATACATGAAGACGAATCGATTGATACCTTGCTTGTCAAAATAGGACCAAGTTTTTAGTTTGAAACATAACCCTTCTTATGCCTTATGATAATCTATACATGAAGACAAATCGATTGATACCATGCTTGTCAAAATAGGACCAAGTTTTTAGTTTGAAACATAACCCTTCTTATGCCTTGCTGTAGTCGTGTAAAAATATGTAGCTTATGATAATCTATACATGAAGACGAATCGATTGATACCATGCTTGTCAAAATAGGACCAAGTTTTTAGTTTGAAACATAACCCTTCTTATGCCTTGCTGTAGTCGTGTAAAAATATGTAGCTTATGATAATCTATACATGAAGACGAATCGATTGATACCTTGCTTGTCAAAATAGGACCAAGTTTTTAGTTTGAAACATAACCCTTCTTATGCCTTGCTGTAGTCGTGTAAAAATATGTAGCTTATGATAATCTATACATGAAGACGAATCGATTGATACCTTGCTTGTCAAAATAGGACCAAGTTTTTAGTTTGAAACATAACCCTTCTTATGCCTTGCTGTAGTCGTGTAAAAAAAGTAGCTTATGATAATCTATACATGAAGACAAATCGATTGATACCTTGCTTGTCAAAATAGGACCAAGTTTTTAGTTTGAAACATAACCCTTCTTATGCCTTGCTGTAGTCGTGTAAAAATATGTAGCTTATGATAATCTATACATGAAGACGAATCGATTGATACCTTGCTTGTCAAAATAGGACCAAGTTTTTAGTTTGAACACATAACCCTTCTTATGCCTTATGATAATCTATACATGAAGACGAATCGATTGATACCTTGCTTGTGAAAATCGGACCAAGTTTTTAGTTTGAACACATAACCCTTCTTATGCCTTGCTGTAGTCGTGTAAAAATATGTAGCTTATGATAATCTATACATGAAGACGAATCGATTGATACCTTGCTTGTCAAAATAGGACCAAGTTTTTAGTTTGAACACATAACCCTTCTTATGCCTTATGATAATCTATACATGAAGACGAATCGATTGATACCTTGCTTGTGAAAATCGGACCAAGTTTTTAGTTTGAACACATAACCCTTCTTATGCCTTGCTGTAGTCGTGAAAAATGTAGCTTATGATAATCTATACATGAAGACGAATCGATTGATACCATGCTTGTCGAAATTGGACCAAGTTTTTAGTTTGAACACATAACCCTTCTTATGCCTTGCTGTAGTCGTGAAAAATGTAGCTTATGACACTCTATACATGAAGACGAATCGATTGATACCATGCTTGTCGAAATTGGACCAAGTTTTTAGTTTGAGCACATAACACAATTATCCTTATTACCAAAAAAGAAGCCTATGTCTCTCTATAACTGCAGGCTAGCATAGGGGGGGGAGGGGTTGGAAAGAAGGGGATAATTTGTGCAAACCCCCCCCCCCCATGCTAGGCCTGCTGTAGACGAATCGATTGACACCTTGCTTGTCAAAATCGAACCAATAGGGGTGACGCTATGGTGGACTATCCACATACCCACATAATACACACATGCATACATTGACTGTTAAACTCTTGCTTTATTGTAGTCGGGTAAAAACAAAATAAAATATGGAAACTAAATAATATTTGCTGGTAAACAAGTTGCCGTGTAGGCCCGGCTTTTTAATAGGTCCACTCCTCCTCACCCCGCGGGTGCTGTGAGACCTGCAAAGAGAATTCTGGAATGGGGCAGCAGCATGCACCTGTGTACGAGTAACAACGTCTACTGCGATCACCAAACCGTCTGCCACCGAGTTCTATGTATATACGGGCGTCTGCCAAGCGTGGGATAACGGACGACGTAAGTATGTTAGTCCTGCCTGTCAGTACAGCCCGCGGCCTTAGATGTGGTAGCCTTTGATTTGAAGCATACACTTAATGTCAATGCATACAAATCTTGTTTCGTTACATTTGAAGCATGCCTAATTTGATGAGTTTAGAAAAGTTTTAGCTACGGCTGAATTCAATGAGCCTCTGACAAAGCTGCTGACAGAGGAAACGTTTTCTATTTCCATTCTAATATACTAACTTAACATTACAAACGCATATCATCGACTTGCTAGAAGATGACGTTAGAAATAAGACATAAGTTCTAAAAATAAAACCCGACTACGGTTGGATAAAAATAGCCTATGACACTCGCGATGAATACGAATCGATTGATATCTCGCATGTCAAATAGCCTATGACACTCGCGATGAATACGAATCGATTGATATCTCGCATGTCAAATAGCCTATGACACTCGCGATGAATACGAATCGATTGATATCTCGCATGTCAAATAGCCTATGACACTCGCGATGAATACGAATCGATTGATATCTCGCATGTCAAATAGCCTATGACACTCGCGATGAATACGAATCGATTGATATCTCGCATGTCAAATCAGACCATGTTTTTAGTTTGAACGCATAACCCTTCCTTTGCTTCGCCGTAAAAGGTAAAAATATTGCTTATGACTCTTTGGAGATGAAGCATAATATATTATATGCAATGCAATTTGAAAATAATATATTTTGTTTTGTAAGTACTAAGTAAGCGGTAATTCGTAAAAACTACTGTCGTCGCCGAGTGGCCGTGGCCACGTGGTACTATTATTTATTCTGTGCTGCAGGCGCGGCGGTGTAGTACTGTTAATTGTTCTGTGACCACGTGACCGACCGACTACAGAGAGGGGCGCAGCCGCATGTGGAACTCCGCAAGTTGAGACGAGCAACCCTAGCAATGGCGGCGCGCAGCCATTGACGCAGTCTTGCACTGACTAGATTTTACTACTGTAGGTATATTTCAGTAAGATCTATAGCCTTTTCTAAGGGAGTGAGTGTTCTGAAGGCAGTACTATTATTTATTTTGTGGATAAATAATATTCTATTCTGTGTTATTTTTTTTTCTTGCTTGAACGTCTGTATAGCTTTTTATCTTTGCCCATTATAGCTACTAAGCAGATTAGAAACCAATCTTTAAAATAAATAACTTCGTAGCAAAGTCTTTATAAATCACCAGTCTCACTTAACTATTATGACTAGTGGCTCTGTGAACCTGTGTAGACCTCGTGAACCTGTCTTACGAGTAAAACTGAATAAATGTTCAAAATTATGAAAATGGCTAATATATGTGTTTTTTACGTTGTCAACCATATGAGAGTTGAAAACGTTTAAAATTTTCGAAAAACTGAAACGAAAAAAAAAACATATAATTGCTCCTGCTCCTGCTCACCTGACCTGCTCACAAAATTTCACGAGAATCGGTTAAGAAATGCGACCTGTAGAGGAGAACAGCCGGACATATGAAACGGAGACTCTTCGCTCGCGCTTCGCGTTCACTCGGTCAACTAAAGCGAGCCAACTTCAAAGTTGCCACCGCCAGCTGCGACCTTCGAGCATATATCCAATGCTCGAAGGCTGCGACTTATTGGTCATATCTGAGGGTCATATTTATAGGAAAGACTGTTTTTTTTTTGTTATCAGAAGATGACCTGCCGGTAAGAAGTATGCTTAACGAGTAATTTTTACTATATGGTCGCATTCTGGTATACACTTTAAATTTAACAACAAAAATGGTCACTAAATGATGACTTTTCCTAACGGTCCCCAACTTATAACTTACTTTACTTTTTATAATTACGTTGCAAATACCAAGTATGCACTTGGAAGTATTTGTGACTTGTCGGTCAACATTTTATGTCAATTCTACTTATATTCAACCATTATGTACCTGTGGTTAGGTTAGTAAAATTTACGTTAAAATTCACTTATATTTTGCCCTAGTGGTCAAAGAGTACAGTACAGTAAGTGAAATCATAAGTGGGTGTGACGTAATTTTTACTTAACCCTTTAACGGGCTTAGGGGATATTTATACCACCCATAAATCTTGCAGAACGTTTTTTTTTTCATGTGCTGGCAACATTATAAAGAAATAAGGAAGGTAATATAGAATAAAAAAACTCTTTGGAAATGTCTCATGATAGAATCAATTTTATTGACATGAAAATGTGTTTTTTTCATCTTCATCATCATCATCATCATCAGCCTATATCTATCCACTGCTGGAAGTAGGCCTCTGTTAATGCAAGGCACTGAGCTCGGTCTTCAGCTCTCCTCATCCATTTTCTGCCTACGTCCAGCAGGACAGATATAGGCTGATGATGATGATTATAAAGACACTTAACCGCTCGATTGATTCTATGCGCTACAGTCACTTTTTTTGTTTTCATTGATCATCGGAACTAACGCTTCAGTCACATTTTTTGTTTTCATCGATCATCGGACCACTCGATAGTGACGTAAATTTTGCCACTCGATTTTGAACATTATTGACCTCAATAATCATTGAAATCTAAGCGTGTTTATATAATTATTTTGCTTCGAAACCCACAACATAAACACTTGAAATATGTGCCGTACCTATTTAGCTCCATAAATCACCACTTTGTTTATCTATGCGCTCAATGAAGTGGTCATAAAAACTGTTTGTTTACGCAAAGTCGGCGCGGCCAGATGTGTCGCGTAGACCTTTTTTTTGTGGGTTGACAATCAGATACCTGTGATCTCGGCACGTACCCAATAAATCACCAGTTTGCGGCCAGATGTGTCGCGTCAACCTTTTTTTTTTGTGGGTTGACAATCAGATACTTGTGATCTCGGCACGTACCCAATAAATCACCAGTTTGCGGCCAGATGTGTCGCGTCGACCTTCTTTTTTTTTGTGGGTTGACAATCAAGTACCTGTAGTCTCAACGCATAAACAATCAATTACCAGTTTGCGGTTAGATGTGTCGCGTCGGCCATTTTTTTTTGGGTTATCAGTTTGGTCCTGCGGTCTTCAGCGCGTGGACAACCGAGCGGCTAGGAGAGATGCAGATAATGTACTAAAATCTAAACAAAAAACTCGGGCGCAGCGTAACCTGAGTAACAGAAATGCGACTCGTTTCTCTTTTTTTAGCTTTTAGTACATTATTTCCATCAATCTTAAGTTTCTTTATAATAAAACTGTTAAACATAAAAATATTTTTTACTTATATTTTGACTAGTTAACATAATTGTTAGACAGAAGAAGGTAAATATAGATATTTTGGTAGTACGGTACGGGCAGGATGTAGGTACAAAGGTACTTGGCAGGTATTTTAATCTATGCGTAAACAGAACACGATGGACGGACGACATTGTAGCCATCGCAAGGAGTTGGTGAATGGAGGAAGCACAAGACTGTTCGCCGTGGCGCTCTTTGGAAGAGGCCTATGTTCAGCAGTGGACTGCTAAAGGCTGAAATGATGATGATGAAACAGAAACTTCCTTTGAATTAGAGAAGAGACATATTATTTTTACCCAACTGAGGAGGGTTATGTGTTTGCGTTGTATGTATGTATGTTTGTTTGTTGTTGTTTGTACGTTTCTTAGGCGCTTCCTACATTGATGGGTTTTGATATGAGATATCATTGGATTCGTCTTGATCACGAGAGTGCTATAGGATATATGAAGTGTCATGAAAACTAATATGGCGGCTTACAGCTGCCATATTGTATTTCCGATGGAACCAAAAAATTCCAAAACCTATCGAGTGAGGTATCAAAATACAGGTATTTAAAAGAACATTTCAAAAATATATCATTCTTATAACTAGACAGTAGCATTTTCCTTTTAAGCTATTTACAAAAAAAAGTTTTTGATATTTAAGATATTGTAAATACTAAGTATAGTCTAATGTTGCAATTGCAACTATTAAAGTAAAGTAAAAAAGTAACATTAAATTTATATAAACACTAGTTGTGCCCGCGGTTTCACCCACGTCCCTCAGGAACCATACATTTACCGGGATAAAAAGGAGTAGCCTATGTGTTAATCCACATTATAAGCTACCCCGTACCAAATTTCATCCTAATCCGTTTATCCGTATAAGCGTGAAGAAGTAACAAACATACACAAAAACACACACACACACACACACACACACACACACACACACACACACACACACACACACACACACACACACTCCCCCTTACATACATACAAACTTTCGCCTTTACACGATTAGTGTGATTATTTTTGGGGGCGGTCATCTCGTATTCAATAATTTTGTTCGCAGTCGGGTTTTTGTATGTAATGCAGAGCATTGTTACTGTCACTCCCACAGAAGTCATAGACAATATTAGAAAATAATTAAATTATTCCTAAAGAGGCCAATTGGACTTCTTTTCCAACGCAAACTGTTGGTTTATTTCATGTACGTTTATCATATGTACAAAACTAATTTCAAATAGCACACAACACCGATAACAGTTGCACACAATCAATAACTTCACAGGCAAGATACTACATTTCTCGAAAAAAGCGAAACAAGACCTTATTATGTTTCGTACCCAAAGAGTCCAAATGGATCCCTATTGCTGTGGCAACGCTAATTGTCTGTCTGTCCGTCATCTGTCACGAGCTTCTAGACTGTAAACGAGTTAAAGTAGGGACATGTTTGTGAGTAGGTATGTATGTTGATTAGGTATAAAATTCGTCATTAATTTTGTGGACCTAAGATTATGATTGTGTTCATGGCTGAGTAATTAGGAATAAGTATTATATATACTTATCAAAGGTACTTTTACTATTATTTATTCTGTGTCAAAGGGGGGAAGTTTGCTCAAGAGGGGCATGCCCCGTGCACCCACTGGCTTCTCCCACTGGTGGGTGCACGGGGAATTCGCATTTCCCCTTCCACCCACTGCACTAGAGTTGGAAACTAATGAAGAAATAATCGACATTTATGAAGAAAAAAAAACAATATGTTTTTTAATTAGGTAACAAGACATTTTAAAGTGACAGATGTCAAAGCGACAGATGTCAAAGCGGCAGATGTCAAAGTGGCAGATGTAAAGTGACAGATGTCAAAGTGACAGATGTCAAAGTGATAGATGTCAAAGTGACAGATGTCAAAGTGACAGATGTCAAAGTGACAGATGTCAAAGTGACAGATGTCAAAGTGACAGATGTCAAAACGACAGTTGTCAAAACGACAGATGTCAAAGCGACAGATGTCAAAGCGACAGATGTCAAAGCGACAGATGTCAAAGTGACAGATGTCAAAGTGACATATGTCAAAGTGACAATTATCAAAGTGACAGATGTCAAAATAAACGTCAATTAAGAAGAAATAAAAACACCAAGTAGTATAACTAGGTAGTAAGACATTTTAAAGTGACAGATGTCAAAGTGACATGTCAAACTTCAAAGTCATACGTCAACACCTGACAAGATTTAATCGATATCTTCGTTTTGGATGACAGCTGTCCAACTTAAAAGGCCTATAACTCTGAAACTAATGATCCTAGACTAGTAATTTCTTGACAGAAGTGATAGATCTCATCGATATCTTCGTTTTGGATGACAGCTGTCAAACTTAAAAAGGCTATAACTTTGAAACTAACGATCCTGGACTAGTAGTTACTTTACAGAAGTGATAGATCTCATCAATATCTTCGTTTTGGATGACAGCTGTCAAACTTAAAATAGCTTTAACTTTGAAACTAACGATCCTAGACTAGTAGTTTCTTTACATAAGTGATAAATCTCATGGACTTCTTTGTTTTGGATGACAGTTGTCTAACTTAAACTAGTCTAGGATCGTTAGTTTCAAAGTTAAGCTATTTTAAGCTTGACAGCTAAAATGAAGATTTCAATGAGATCTATCACTTTTGTAAAGAAACTATTAGTCTAGAATCAATAGTTTCAGAGTTAAGTTTCCCTTTTAATTTTGACAACTGTCATCCGAAACGAAGATATCGATGAGATCTATCACTTCTCTAAATATTTACTAGTCCAGGATAGTTAGTTTCAAAGTTATAGCCATTTTAAGTTTGACAGCTGTCATCCAATACGAAGATATTGATGAGATCTATCACTTCTGTAAAGTAACTACTAGTCCAGGATCGTTAGTTTCAAAGTTATAGCCATTTTAAGTTTAACAGCTGTCATCCAAAACGAAGATATCGATGAGATCTATCACTTCTGTAAATAAATTACTAGTCTAGAATCATTAGTATCAGAGTTATAGGCCTTTTAAGTTTGACAGCTGTCATCCAAAATGAAGATTTCAATGAGATCTATCACTTCTGTAAATAAACTACTAGTCCAGGATCGTTATTTTCAAAGTTATAGCCATTTTAAGTTTGACAGCTGTCATCCAAAATGAAGATTTCAATGAGATCTATCACTTCTGTACAGAAACTATTAGTCCAGGGTCGTTAGTTTCAATGTTATAGCCATTTTAAGTTTGACAGCTGTCATCCAAAACGAAGACATCGATTAAATCTTATCAGGTGTTGACGTATGTCTTTGAAGTTTGACATGTCACTTTGACATCTGTCACTTTAAAATGTCTTACTACCTAGTTATACTACTTGGTGTTGTTTTTCTTCATAATTGACGATTATTTTGACATCTGTCACTTTGACATCTGTCACTTTGACATCTGTCACTTTGACATCTGTCACTTTGACATCTGTCACTTTGACATCTGTCACTTTGACATCTGTCACTTTGACATCTGTCACTTTAAAATGTCTTGTTACCTAATTACAAAACATGTTGTTTTTTTTCTTAATAAATGTCGTTTATTTCTTCATTGATTTCCAACTCTAGTGCAGTGGGTGGACGGGGAAATGCGAATTCCCCGTGCACTCACCAGTGGGAGAAGCCAGTGGGTGCACGGGGCATGCCCCGCTCAAGAATGAAAAGACTCGTTAGCATGGAAACGTACCTACCTACTACCAATTTACTACAACGAAATGGACAAAAAAAACAATCAGACATTAATATAGGAAATATTTTTATTATCAGTTTTGGTTCACCTACTCTTTATCAATACAAAAATAAATCTAGTAAGTCGTAAGTTATTAGTAGTAATTAATTTGGTAAATTAATTTAGACAGTATACATGATTGGGTGGCCATGACAGTAACTCTAGCGGTAAACGCAAGACTAAATAAAATAATTAATAAACAGAGAAAGAAAGTCTCATCTGATGATGATCAGCCCATAATTGTCCACTGCTGGACGTAGGCCTCCTAATGCACGCCACTGAGCTCGGTCTTCAGCTCTCCTCATCCATTTTCTTCCAGCCGCTTTTCACAGGTCGGTACTCCACCTGGCCACAGAGCGTCTTACACAACGTTTGCCTAAACGTGGTCTCCACTCGAGAATTCGTCTACCCTAACGGCTGACGGTTCTTCGGGAAATGTGACCAGCCCACCATTTTAGCTTGCATAACCTTTAAACTATGTCGGTTACCTTGGTTCTCCGTCGGATATCTTCATTACAAATCTTGCCATTCAGAGAAACTCAAAGCATAGCTCTCCCCATAGCTCGTTGAGCGACCTTAATTTTGTGGACTAGTTTCACTGTGTGTCCACGTTTTGACACAGATTTGAGACTTTTGTGATTCCACATTGCCTGAAAAGTCACTGTGGTATGGATGACGAGAAGAGTTGACGAAGCTAGCCGAATGCTATTCAGCTAAAATAAAAACTCTATTAATTATAAAAGGGTGGTACTAAGTTTTGAAGGCCACTCTATTTCCCTAGTTACTTTCGAGATTAAGCGCTTGCGTGAAGAAGATTTATTAGTGATTACCAAATAAAATAAAATAAAAATTTAAGTTCAATGGTTTTATATGTACTAATAAAATCTAAAAAATAAAAGAAAATCGTGTGGCTATTAGAATTTCTGTTACTCAGGGTACGCTACGCCCCACGAATTTATTTAATTTTTTAGTTAATCGGTTTTATATGTACTAAACATATAAAACCGAATAACTTAAAAAAAAACTATTTTTGGTTTAATTTTTTTAATTTTTAATTTAGTTATTTGTAAAGTGTACTGTGTTCTACTTGTCGAGCCCTTCCATTTGATTTCCATATTGAAGGAATTGAAAAAATAAGTAGTTCGCCATTTTGTGGTGGCGGCCATCTTGGACTTGGAATTTTCATGATATAGTGTCTTCTATTAAAAATGAACAAAATAAAAATATGTAGCTTACTTCGCCAAAACTGTAAGTCAGACAAATAATAAATGGTAAAATTAACACAAGTAAAACCCCACGCTAAACAAAACCCTACCCAAAATTGAACTAATGAAAAATATAAATGAAATGAAAGCTAAGGCCTGGAGGCCAGAAAAAAGACTTATATACAAATAATATATATAAATATATATACACAATAAAAAACCCCCAAGCTAAACAAACCCTACCCAAATACAAGTATCGAAACACTTATATATTCATATACATATAATATGAAACACAATAAAAAACATATACCTCAATCCAAATACCAAACGTCTGACATCAATACGACACGTGTTTCGCCTCTGCACGAGGCATCTTCGGGTGATGTTGACTCGTCGAGTGCTGGAGTTCTCTCAGTCCAGCACTCCGCTTTGTTTCCGCAAAGTAACGCCTGAATCTATCAATTATATGTCTTCTATTAGTTAAGCCCTTTCATTTGATACCCATAATGAGGGGATTGGAAAAAATATCTATGTAATCCACCATTTTGTAGTGGCGGCCATCTTGGACTTGGAATTTTCATGGTGTAATGTATTTTAATAGTTAAGCCCTTTCATTTGATACCCATATTGAGGGGTTTGACAAAAAAAGGGCCTTTTCGTGGCGGGGCCATCTTAAATTTACAATGATACTGAATATACATAATTGTATTGTCATCAGAACTAAAAGTGTGTACCAAATTTCAGATCAATCGGTCAAAAGAAAGGGGGTAAAATTTCAATTACTACATTTGACCCAAACAAACATAATCAAATAAACACAACTCTACAAATAGGTCAAGCTAAATAAAACCATTTCAAAAAAAGTCATCATGATAGATAGACCAATATTATTAATTACTATTAGTTTTATTATTATTAACAACAAATTATTTTTTTTAACTCTTTATTGCATAACATTGAAAGTAAATCATAAATTATTGTACAAAGTATTTACCTATAATAAAGCAGTAAGTAAAAAAACTGTACAATGAAAATAATAAAAAAATATGGTCTAGGAGATATATGAACAGACAGAACTTTTAAACTTTCGCGATTCGAATACATAGTTATATATATAGACGGGACTTAATCGCGCTGAAAACTTAATTTTTATTTACCTCACGTTTCGATCAAATTGCATTGATCGTGGTCACGAGAACTCAATCGTCTCAAACTCAAAATATCGAAACTTCGAAGTAAATGAAAATTAAGTTTTCAGCGCGATTAAGTTCCGTTTAAATATGTAACTTTGAATGAACTGGCAGAAGCTAAAGAAATGTTCCGCAGGAAACAAAGATTGGTAAAATGTAGGAACTTAAACTGAGTATGTGTAATTAATGTAATTGTTGGTACAAACACATAAACTGTTGAAAACTATTATACTGGAACAAGTATTTCTTTTATCAAGTGCTCAGCCTACTCACATTATGATAACCATCAAATAAATAATTATATTCGGCACAATTCCACACCAATTACCTAGCCCCACACTAGGATACCCTTTACTATGGGCACTAGACAACGGATAAACATACATATATAGATACAAATATTACACCCATGACTCGGAAACAAACATTTCTGCTCATCACACAAATGATTGCACTTTGCAGGATTCGAACCCGCGTACGTTTGATTTCGTACCTAGGGACACTAAAAACCCGTCGTCAATTTAAAATAAGGTGTTTTTTTTTTTAATTTTGTATTCTAGATAGTAGTTTAAACATTCTTTTGTATGTATTTTAAACAGTATTTTAGTTTATAAATCTATCTCTTTCCCTTAGAATCATACTCGTATCTTCGCTCTGAACATCATTCAACTCATTCTCTATATCTTGTAACGTCCTGTCTTTAGTTTCCGGTACAGTTTTAAACAACAAAATTAAACATATTGCTAAAGACATTCCATAAATAGCATATGTACCCCATAACCCAGTGTGTTCCATCAAAACTGGAGTGGTCTTCAAAGTAACAGCATATAAAATAGTAAAGACTACACCAGCCGCACACACCCCTATACCCTTATGCTCTAAGGGAAATATTTCACCAACCAACGTAAACGCCACTGGTATCAACCCAATATTAACAACAAAGCTTTGGAGGATTATTATCAAGGCTGTCAACCAAAGGAAATATGTTGAAAAAGTATAAAAAGTCTTCAAATATACTAGAAAACTAATCAACAACATTAAAAATACAGCAATTAAACCTGTTGAAAACAATATAGTCCGACGTCTAGCGTATCTTATAATAACAGTAGACAACGCCAAAGCAATGAGCGTGAATAAATCGGCTCCAAGAGTGAAATAACTAGCTGAAGATTTGTTTTCTAGCAAATCCGTCAATATCTGAATAACGTAGGCGACGAAATAGTATCTTCCGCACAGATCTAAAGACAAGGTTAGCACTGTGCTCATTAAAAACGCTCTTTGAAAGTCCTTTTTCATAAATGCCTTCATCAAATTCGAGAAACAGTAGTGCTTCTTATTTTTTTTTCTTTCAATTTTATTCATTTGCGCCTCCACCAATGAATTGAAGTGTTTCTGACTCTCCTCTGAGTTTCCATTCAGCCACGTGAAAGACATTTTACACTCTGAGAATCTACCGTTTAGCGCCAAGTGCGATGGACTTTCCGGCCAGAAGACCGTCAGAATGATAGATGCAAAAGGGAGCACTGCTGCAAAAATGGCTATCTCTCTCCATGTCCAAAATGCACCCATCGCGTGGCAGCACATAGTCCCCAATGCAACCGAAACTTTCTTCAAAGTTATAAAGTATCCTCTTCGCCTAGGATGGATGTATTCGCAGATGATGATACTGTTGATATAGATGTTACCAATACTGATGCCCTGGATGAACCTGGCTGCGTACAGAGCACCGATGTTCTTGGCGAAAGGGAATATGATCCAGCCGAAGAGAAGAAATGCGTTAATGCTGTAATGGGCCGCTTTTCTGCCATAGATCTGCATGATTGGAGACAGTCCAAGGGAACCGAGGATACCCCCAACGCCGTTTATGGCAGCTACAAAAAAAAACATGTTTTTAACTTTTAGTCAATAATTATAACTCATTCGTTGCAAAGAAAAATATATGTTTTCAGTAATTTTATTACACAGTCCCATGTTCTAGGTATCATGGTAGATTATAAATTTTGGCGGGGGAAACCGTAAAAGTTGCAACTAGATACAACAATAATCCGTCGCGTTCAGAATTTTGTCTTTCAGGCTTGTCTAGAAGCACGAGAGGATAAGCGATAAAATTAATCAATAACACGCTATAACTGACAATCAAATGGTCTACCATGGTAGAGCACGCGCGCGCTCTAGTGTTAAATGACTAAGCTTTGCAGCTATTAGCGTGTGACCACACGGTGTCATTAATAGTTCAATAATATATATGTGGATTTTACTCTACTAAACGGAACTAAACCAACGGGTTTATTAAACGGGACTTAATCGCGCTGAAAACTAAATATTTCTCTAAATAAATATTAAGTTTTCAGTGCGATTAAGTCCCGTTTAAATATTTAACTATGTGTTCGAATCGCGAAAGCTTAAAAGTTACTAAGAAGTTTGATATTACTTCTATGTCTCAAACCAATGACAATTTATCCTTCAGCAGGGTACCTCCTAATCCCAACGGATCAGTATTTATTAATTCATATTTCACTAACTGATCTCACTCGTCATTCTTATCTAATCTCGAGGTCAGTTGCATCTCAAATATTATTATTTTTTCATCTCAACCGATACGTATCTACGATCGCACCGAGGTCAGAGTGACTAGAAAATTAGCGTAAATTAATGTACTTCAGTCACGCAGATTTATTTGTTTATCTCTACATACCTATAAACCACAGTTGACATATTCACTCACTAACTGACAGACAAAGTTGGAGTACCCTATAGATGCACTAGGTTTTTTTTTTAATTTCGATATATAGGGCGGTGAACGCCCCCGTTCACCGCCATACATATCGAAATTCAAAAAATGTACATCTATTCTAGGATCTTCATACAAACTGTACCATCCCAGTACAGTTTGTATAAAGATCCTTTTTACCCGACTACGGCGAAGCAAGGTAAGGGTAATAAATTCTATGTCTAGTTACGAATAAATAATAAGTCCTTATTCGTAGATGTCTAGTCTATGTCTGTATGTATACATGTATGTATGTATGTATGTATATATGTGGATGTTCCACCATAGCGTCGCCCCTATAGGTCGGATTTTGACAAGTGAGGTATCAATCGATTCGTCTTCAGGTACCTTATGTCCTTTTCTGTGCCACTGAAAACGTGTGAGCCAAAATAAATTAATAATGATTGGTTGAGTACTTAAGGCATGAAATCGTAAGAAACAAACAATCAAACTCAGTTTAGCATTTATAATATTAGTAGGATAAAGCGTTACGGAGGACTAAATGCTATGACCGCATCCATACAAATATATAAAAGTGAAAATGTCTGTTAGTTTGTTTGTTTGTTTGTTTGGGGAGCATTCACGCAATAACACCTGGACGTATTTTGATGAAATTTGGAATGGAGATAGCTTATACCCTAGAGTAAAACATCCCTTTTTTATCCCGGAAAATTGTAAGTTTCTACGGGCAAACTGGAAAATGTTGATTAAATGTAGATGTTGATTAGGAACGGTTGCCATGGAAACGAAATAATACAGCGTTACGGAGGACTAAATGCTATGACCGCATTTTCTGATGTTCCTTACCAATCCAAGAGGCGTGGTCCCCCGTGGTCCTGATGTCGGTGCTGTTGGCAGCCGTGATGGCAGGGCCCAGGACCGCTGGAAACGCCAGCGTGATGCCAACGCAGACGGAGTAGAGAAGACCAGCGGATAGCACAAAACACTGGAATAGAACGTGGAACGTGTTTATGTATCGGTTTGATTCTGACTTGTATTTGACGACATCTCTCCTAGCGGTGATGCGGCTGATGGGAAAGCCACCTACCCTCGTCATGAGTAAAAAGCCCAGATTAATGAGCTGTACTTATCCAGTCAATGTTTTTGACTACTAACTGCGCCCCGCATGCCAGCTTCCCCAAGAAGACTCCAAGAGTGGATGTCTTCCGGGATGAAAATCTTCATCATTGTCATCGAGTGCAATCTTCATTTCAAAGTTTGCAGCAGGCTACATTTCTTGCGATCCACGTTGCGTTTTTAAGTATACGGTAGTTCAATTAATCCTGTCTACCCATAAATCTAGTTAAAGAGGGGAAGATCCGGCACACGTAAAAAACAAACGGATTAGATACAACTACAGGCACACAACCCACAGGCCACACAGCTACATTCCCACCGTCGTCGTGCTTCATGACAACTGTAGCGCGAATGAGAGTCACTGCCAACACGTGGTGCACAAACGCCACTCCAATTGTGACTAAGGCAAAATAAGGCCAATTGTGTGCGTTGCACCTCATTTATACGGTGCACGCCCTAAGCTTCCCACGTTTAATTAGACCTATATGTCCAACATTTGAATAGTAAAGATGATGACCAAATAAACAAAAAAACCTCACCTGCCTCCAGAAATAAATGTCAGCCATAGTTTTGTCATAGTTTCCAACAATTCCAATGCCGAAGATTCTTTTCTATTAAAACATAAACCATAAATGACTACTCTGTCACTTCTGTAATAAACGTTAACATACGAACGTTATAAACGATCGCCATCATTATAAACACAACATAAAAAATACATTCCGAAACATTTTAACAGTTTGTATTCAACGGGAAGTCGAAAAACTTCAGGGCAAACTAATAAAATATTTACGAAAGGTACATTGTCTATTCTGAGCAAATGAATGTTTAAGAGACAAATAGGTACACCTTTGTCCGCACCAACAATCTACTGCCCTATAAATAGCGTGTCAACAGGCCAACAGATATTATTATACTAATAAGAATCACTGCAGGTCAATTACTATAAGATAACACGTCTACTCCCTTTAGTGTCCAACTAGGAAAAGATATACCTAAGTTCCAGCAGTAGCCTTTTGATTGACATAGTTATGCAAATGACTACGTATTATGGCCAAATTACAGGTTTGTGCATTTAGTAAAGTGAAGAAGTTAGCGAATTTTAGTAACTAATAACGAGTAAACAATTAATTTAGTATGAGTAGTTAACTTTAATTCTAGTAAAAATGTTGTGTAAGTTCCACCGGAGTAATAGAGTTTTATATTTTCTCGCACCGCACGCTTTCCCACCTCTCATAACTCAACTGACGTTACTCTCATTTCTAAAAGACGTATGTAAAAACATGTTTTCAGGGGAAACAAAAAAACTATTTTTTTTCAGTGATTGTGCATGTACTTTAATATCTTTTATTGGGAGAAGCTTCACTTTTAATGTATTTATTTATATGTAATATTCCTGTAAACAGATGCAAGCCAGAACTTAGGTTTTTGTAACAATACGTCTTTCTGACATGTATTTTTTAACATTAAAATATAACAAACGACATTTTGAATGCATTTACGACTTATTGACTCAACTATTTTGGACTTGGGATATTTTGATGGTCAATTTTAATAAAATATTATAGATCCATTTAGCTGCACAAAGATGTAACTAGAGCTACTATAATTCAAATCGGCAATTTGGAGCACTAAGAATACAAAGTAAGACTAAGATAAATCAGTCGAAAGGAATAAATGAAATAGTCATAAATTAAGCATTCTCAACTTATAATCAAATAAATCTAGTTTGATCTAATCTAAATCTAAACGATAAAGGAACTACAATACAGTTGAGACCTCTACACCTCTTATTACTTATTATTTATTTATTTCTTGCACAAAATGGGTCCACAAAAATTGTTTCAATTATGTACGCTACGTCTCTTTTGTAATGTTTATGTATTTATTTCAAAGAGTCCTAATTAGTTTCTAAATAAATCTTTAACTAATGAACACGACAATAATGAAATTTAATTTTTGCCAAGTCATTTTGGAAAGATTGAAGTGATTTTCTCGTTTGTGTGTTTGAGAAAGATGTGCTATGGTAGGGGTTTGGATTCCACTCTGTCTTTGTAGATCACGTCTTTGCTTATTTTTGACCTAAATCAAGAGTGTTTAGAATATTTTTTTAAAGACTTGAAATCTGTTTTCCAGAAGCGATACTGCAGAATTCCTGCAAGAATATTCAATATTGTGCCATCTATAATAGTAGATGGTTCTACTTGTATGCCACATTAACTAACTTTGCCAGTTTAGGTGTCTCCAAACGTTGACATGTACTTTCTAACTTCTTTAATCAGCTTTCGCCACTCAAATTTAATAGATACAGTTAAAATATTTTTTCATATCTCTAGCTTGTCTCAAATTAGTTTGAGTCCACTTACCATAACGGATCTTTATAACTTTAGTTCTAGGAAAAGTCCTTTCTAACTTTTACCTTGCTTTCGTCACAACTTATATTTGATTCCGTCAAAATGCCCCTTCTTATTCCACGCCTTTTTATTGTTGAAGATATATGCATATTTTCACTAACAGATAATGTTTTCGATAGTCTTCCTAATCTGTTTCAAAGGCAGCATCATCGTCATAACTGTAATTGAAGTCTAAATCCTCCTCTGCTGTCACTGGTTACGAGTTAGATAAATTAGTAGTAACAGAAAAGACCAGAATACGCTGTTGGAATTTACCTGTTGTTACAGCTAAAAAACATACAGTAGGTGGGTCTAAAAATTAATATAAATGGTTTAGAACTAGGTGTTTCTTGAATAACTACAAGTATTCCTGCTTTCTGTACTACGAATTCTCCGATTTGTTCATTAAAAATTAGGTTGGAATCAGGTACGTTGTCACAAATATTTTGGTCAAACAAAGTGGTGTCAAAAAATACTCAAGGTAAATATAAGAAAACAATCAGAAAAATTAAAGACAAATATCAGAAAAATCAAGAAAAATATCAGAAAAATCAAGACAAATATCAGAAAAAAACAAGAAAAATATCAGGAATATTCAAGATAAACATCAGAAAAATTCAAGAAAATATCAGAAAAAAACAATACGTGAGAGTTTTTCAGTTGGCTCATACCTATGCGACATAAGTGACCTAACCGTTTGTGCCATAAAAGGTATCAGAGTGCACATCGTACGCCATAATTTGGAGGAAATTAGTAGTACCATCGAGTGTTCAGTCCACCACTAACCGAACCATGTAGAATCATCTCACCTTTAACAGAAAAAACATTACCTTTATAAAAATTACATCCATTATTATCAAAGAGAACAACAAAACCTTTGTCTACGCATTTCTGGACAGAAATTATGATACTATTTAGTTCTGGTACATGCGCTACATCTTTTAGATTATAGATAGATAGATAGATAGATAGATAACTTTTTATTGCACTTAAAACTTAAAACGTAGCACATCAACATTGACCATAAAATAGTACAATCAGGCCTTATCACTAATCAGCGATCTCTTCCAGGCAACCTTAGATTAGAAAGCGATAATATGAACATTAATGAGTGATAGTGTGCATGTGCATGTGTATCTACTACAGAAGAAGAAAACTTAATAGATATTTCACCAATACCACCACAATCAACCTTCTCGCCATTTTGCTCTTGTAACAGTGCTACCTTCTAATGGTTTGATGTCCTTGAACTAATCCCGCCTTGGAGTCATATGCTTTGACGCCTTTCATCATCATCATCATCAGCTTATACTACACTGCTGGACGTAGGCCTTTCATCATCATCATCATCAGCTTATACTACACTGCTGGACGTAGGCCTTTCATCATCATCATCATCAGCTTATACTACACTGCTGGACGTAGGCCTTTCATCATCATCATCATCAGCTTATACTACACTGCTGGACGTAGGCCTTTCATCATCATCATCATCAGCTTATACTACACTGCTGGACGTAGGCCTTTCATCATCATCATCATCAGCTTATACTACACTGCTGGACGTAGGCCTTTCATCATCATCATCATCAGCTTATACTACACTGCTGGACGTAGGCCTTTCATCATCATCATCATCAGCTTATACTACACTGCTGGACGTAGGCCTTTCATCATCATCATCATCAGCTTATACTACACTGCTGGACGTAGGCCTTTCCCAATGAACGCCACTGAGCCCGATCTTCGGCTCTTCTGATCCAGTCACTGCCAGCTGTCTTTCACAAGTCGTCTCTCCACCTGGCCGGTGGGCATCCCACACTACGTTTGCCTAAACGTGGTCTCCACTCTAAAACTCATTTTCTGCGAGAGATGTGATTGATTAGCCCATTGCCACTTCAGCTTACTCATTCTCTGGGCTATGTCGGTTACCTTAGTTCCAACCTTGGAATATCCAGCTTGTTAACAAGGTGGATCAGTATTAATTAAGGTATCTTTTTATTACTTAATAGCTGTGCCCGCGGCTTCGCTCGCGTGGTCTTTTCTCTTGGCTATAAGTACTCTGATACTCCAGGACCTAAAATATCAATGTATTATTATTTAATTAAAATTCCTTCAGCCGTCAAAAAGATTTTTATAGATTGCTCGGCTTCTACACATTGGATTGAGATACCAAATACACAAGTTTTTAAGTCAGACCCTAAGTTATCCATCAGTAAAACCGCATTACAATCGGTGCAGTAGTTTTTATGTGATGCGCGAACAAACAAACTGACGCAGATAAACAGACAAACAGACAGACACGATCTTAACACGATGATATCTTCAAAGTACAGAATTGGACCTGCTACAGTTTTATCATAAGTATAGATTCTGAGAAATAGGTACCTAGTAAGTTTAAATTAAATTCATTTCATACGGTCATTGAGGTGTTTACCTCGATGCATACGGTGGCATACATTCGAAGGCGAACGGCGTAAATAAACTATCATTGTCGTGTCGTTACATTCATTAACTACATTTTACTGCGGCTCCACGCAACCACATCTACAACAAAATTATTATGAACTATACGACCAAGAACGTTTAAAAAAAGGCGGAGTCTACATTGTCAAACAAACGAGTGAAGCATAGGAAATGTCGACTGCGTTTTTGGGGTTGGGTGGAAATTATGTGGTGTTTTGTGATTGATAGGTACACAATTTCATCACAAAAGATTGCATAACTTTTATTTTTCGTGAGAACTTCACCGAATTAACACGACTTACAAGGTCGAGATCTTGCTGCGATGTGGCGGCCGATTGTCATAGTATGGTGTAAGTGTTTGCGTGAGGTTTATGCGTACGAGCGGATCGGCAAATCTTGGGTGCTTCACTTTCAATTTGGCGATGTGGGCTCCGTCTTTTTGGATTGACTTTTATTTGTATTAAACATGTGTAAAGATAAGATGGTGTTGGTTTGAACTGAGGTCTCACATGCTCTGCATTACAGCGTACAAATATTTATATTATTTTTAAACCATCTTGATTACAATCATAGATGTAGTAGGGGGCACGCTTTAATATCAGGTAAACAAAAACTGGACTAGATATAACTAGTGGCTCTGTGAGCTGTAGACCTCGCGAGTCTGTCTTTGCATAGCTTAAAACTGCATAAATTATCAGATTTTTATTCGAAATGGCTGAAATATGTTATTTTAGAAACGTTTAAAACAATTCAAAAAACTGAATCGTTAAAAAAACACCATATAGTTATCGAACCTGATCACAAAATTTCACGAGAATCGGTTGAGAAATGCGACCTGTAGAGGAGAACTGCCGGACATCCGCCGAACATAATTAAGAGAGCATTTTTGTCCAAGCTGAAACGGAGACGCTTTGCTCGCGCTTTGCGCTCGCTCGGTCAACTACAGGCAAACACGGGTGTGTTACAAAGATACAATCCCACCGTCGCGACGTGATTCATGTGTGGAAACGTAAAAATACCCAGTAAATATCCCGTTTCTTAAGGTTCAACAACAAAGATAGACAAACATATGCACACAGCGTGAATGAGAGTCACTGCTAACACTTGCTACACAAACGCCACTCCGATGGTGTTGCGACAAAGGCTAATTGTGTGCGTTGCACCTATTTGTGCGGCCCGCATCCGAGGAAGTAGTACCTGATCTCCCGCTTTTAATTAGATCTATAATTTGAACCTACATCTTTGCCTTTGGGTTCAACCCACTTCCAGTTAGCGTGCTAGAGGCTCAAGGCTTGTATCATTGAATTACAGATTCAAGGCTAAAATACCAATCTAACCATCAATCTAATCATCATCAATCTACAATCATTAATAATTTAATCCGATCAGCTTTTATGTGCAACAAACATACTTACATACAGACATACATACAGACGTGGAAACAAGATAAGTAACTGAGCAAACTAGCACATAATGTAGATTAAACGATGATTACAAACTGGGCGTTTTACGTATCAAATATCAATAAATCTCATTTGGAATTAATATTTAATATATATAAATAAGTAAGCCAGTCCAGAACTCGGCCAACAATGAGACATACCACATGGCTGCTGATGTTTCACCAAACCCTCACATGATCTCTAGCTTAGAAATATGTGCCATCAACCACCGTAACGAAAACCTCTGGGAATACAAGTTGATTCATTATCTCGAGCAGTGCTGGTATAGCCAGTTTCGAGCTCCACCACAAAACTGCTTAGAACCATATAAAAACGCGTGTTTTTAGCCATGAAGAATGAAAGAACAAATTCTCCAGCGAAAAATAAGAGTTTTCTGAATATACGTCGGCTTCGTTCGAGTGGTCTGCAAGCATCAGATTATTTAAATGACAAAACTTTCATCCTTGACCTTCTATGGTATAGTGAATGATGCACTTTTGTTATTTTTCAACAAAGATACTTGTTGTTGACCTTACAGCCTTACGTAAATGTAGTCAAAAGAAATATTAAAAAGAATGGAAATATTATACCTATGTGCATAATGTGTTGATTTTTCTTTGTACTGAATAGGTACTGTAAATATAAAAGTGATGTATCATCAAATTAACTTGTAAATACGTACCTACGCCATGCGCCATCATTTACGCCGTCATTTTTACTGAAGGTAATTCACATAAGATATAATAGGATAGTGGAGCCAGCGTGAAGCCTAGTGAAATAAATTATTAAAGGAAATTCAATGACGAATAGAAAGATACTGATAACGTACAATTTGCTCATAACTATACTGTAATATCATAGATATCGAGGAGCGATTCATGCATACTGCTCGTTATACAGAAGACGATACTGTAATATCATAGATATCGAGGAGCGATTCATGCATACTGCTCGTTATACAGAAGACGATACTGTAATATCATAGATATCGAGGAGCGATTCATGCATACTGCTCGTTATACAGAAGACGATACTGTAATATCATAGATATCGAGGAGCGATTCATGCATACTGCTCGTTATACAGAAGACGATACTGTAATATCATAGATATCGAGGAGCGATTCATGCATACTGCTCGTTATACAGAAGACGATACTGTAATATCATAGATATCGAGGAGCGATTCATGCATACTGCTCGTTATACAGAAGACGATACTGTAATATCATAGATATCGAGGAGCGATTCATGCATACTGCTCGTTATACAGAAGACGATACTGTAATATCATAGATATCGAGGAGCGATTCATGCATACTGCTCGTTATACAGAAGACGATACTGTAATATCATAGATATCGAGGAGCGATTCATGCATACTGCTCGTTATACAGAAGACGATATGGACGATCTAAAAAAAAAGTTTCAGTAATATATAGTTTTTAAATCCGATATCAAACATCAACTTATGGTTTCGATTCGATTATCAGGAAAAGCTATAGGTATTACCCACTCCTATTCGAGTATATCGATCGTCCTGAGCTTTGTTTTAATGTTATGTGTAGGAAAGAGACCGCATGTTCCAGCCCCAGTAGGACAATTTCTTCTAGTGAACATGTGAATTCTAAGTTTGTTATGTTTATAATTTGTCCTCCACGGAAGGAGATGCGAGCTCGAACAAGCTTGTCATGGATTGGCCAGACTTTGTTAAGTTTAGGAACATAATCGGAATAGGTGTCCTCCGTATGTTGTGTGAATAATATAGTTCCTTGAACAGTTTCTTTTAGTTTATGATTATTAACGTAAGATAATTTTTCATATAAACCTAACAAAATCACGTAAGCTACTAAATAGTAAAAGTACTAAGTCGACACAAACACAATTTGCAATTAAAAGTCTGCAGTTAATCATGTTAAATGATGGTCGCGTACTTTTCCTGTAAGTACCTAGTTGTGGAAAATAATATTAAAAAACTGCTTTGATAGGCAACACAATATATAAAAGCATCTTTTATGGTTGTACCTAAGTAATAATAAAATGACTATATTATAATATTCACATGAAGATATGAACCTATTTCGTCAGATGATTTAACTGATAGTAGGTGTACATGTAATTACATGTAGTACAGTACCTGTTGAGTGCTATGTTGCGTAGCAATAAAAATACAGTTCTCAAACAAGAAATGCTGTGCAGCCGATTTTAGCTAACGCAATATATTTTTCTCGATACCCACTCTCCATTTCCATTTTCTACCTTTCCAACGAAAGTAGGTATCCTTTTAGGAAAACAAATAAAAACCCAATTTGGGCAGATTAGCTATCATTACCAGAACGAAATTGTTTTTGTCACTCTCGTAGCCGCCGTCACTCTGTCCCGCAGGTAGACTGATAAATGACCCCACTAGGGCAAAAAAATAACATTAGTTATCTCAGACCCCCACTTTGCCCACTGGGAAAGAGGGGGTCCTCTTTCCCACCTCATCGCTGGCCTGGTCTACCTGTCTGGAATCTCAAGTTCTATATTTATTGGATAATCTTTGTAACATAATTAATAATAATCGTTTGGTTGTTTTAAATCGTTTATTTCGTTTAATAATGTAATTGCGGCGCAAATATCCATGGAAAGTATTATCTATCTATACTTATAATAATTTCTAAGAAGTTTCGTTTAACTTTTATATGGAGTTCGGAAGTGTGGCTTTGAAAACTTGGGATTGCTAATGTTGCGATGAAACGAACCAGGTGAACTAGTCGTCTGTTGTTACGACTACGTGGTCCAGGGATCTAATAGTCTGCATAGTCCAATTAAGCAGACGAAACAACTGAATAAAAATTCTCATGGGTCGATTGCTCGAACTTTGCGGTACACAAACAAAAAGTCAGTACAAAGCTGATAATTTTTCATTTAATATTGAGTGTAATTAAAAATTGATGGTCTATGATACTTAAAATACGCTATTGAACAATGATTTATAACTATTTTTTTCTGACTACGGCGAAACAAAGGAATGTTCTTTGGGGTGCGAGGTGGGGACTTTATCTTGTTAATGGAAACTAATTTAGACCGTGGCTGCTGGCGTCACGGAGTAGTGAGCAGGACACATGGTGGCGATGATGGCGGCATCAGAGTGGTGGATGTGAGCACGCGCACTGGAGTGGTGCGGCGCCCGGTCACGCGCGTCGTTCTGCTGGCACCAGAGGAATGTTAGAGCTGATCTGAACTGTTGTCTGTTTGTTAGAATTTGGCTTTGTCAGCTCAGTTCAGTGCTATGGGGGCGGATTGTAGTTGTAAGTGTTGTAAGTGCAATATATACCTAATATTGAATTTTTTATTGTTAGAAAATACGACTATATATGTATTTTGTGGCTTAAATTTAAATTATAAGATACTTTTGTTTATTTTCAAAACTTTTTTTTTCTAAATGTCGTTTGTTAAATGCGCCGCTTAAAATAAATGAAGTTGAATTTGGAAGGTACATACTTTTTTCTTGCATTTTTTTAGCAAATGTAATGTTAGCATTTTTTAAGCCGCGGAACTCGCATTATCCTATGTCTTGTAGTCTTAGGCCTTTTTTTTTTTTTTTTTAGTTTTAGGGTTTTTGAACTTATGTCTTGTTCATTATAGTGTCTGATCACATAAACACTACTAAACCGATCCATATTAAGTTTTCACTGTTTGATTGCCATATAGGATTACTTTGCATCTCGAATCTTAATGTCATGAGTAGGTAGATGCCGAGCAAACGATGTTACTTTTTGTCACCTGAACAAATTGAACAAAGTTTTGTTGAAATTTTGAAATCTGAAGCAATATCATAAAACGAAGATAATAATAAATAATTAGATATATAGATAATTTATGTGTTGAAAGGAATTGGATGAGGCATAAACACACAATACAGACTTATATAAACTATTACCGAGACAACTATCCAGACTGTGTTCATGGCATTGGAGAAATCTGTCCAATCCTTTACAACCTTGCTCGCACTCGCATTTTCTTCTACTTGAGTTTCCCATCGAGGCCAAATTACAATCTTAACAAACTTTGTATATACGAAATCATTAAAAGAAATGATCCAATTCGGGCTTGCCGACTCTTTCCTGCACATAAAATTCAAAATGAAGCTTAGAACGACAGTTATACTCGTTAATATAAAAGATCCTCGGTAATACAACAGAAGTCTCGGTGGTTCTTTACTGTGCTTCGGAATATCCTCAGCCAACTCTGATAGGAAATGAAAATGACACATCAAACTAAAACATATTAGTACCAAACGAATATTACGCCTGAAATCGATGAGTAGAGTCGAAAGGGTTAGCACAGTTAATATCACAGACGGAAAAATAACAATCGCTGAGAGGACGTCCGCATGACGCTCTAACCTAAACGTCATCTTCAACTGCGTCTTATTAGAAGTCTGATCTAACTCTTGCTTGTAATCCATTATGTCCCATTCAGTTCCATATTCGGCCCCTATCATTGTTACGGCTCTTCCATTAACGTCGAGCAATACTTTATCTGTGCCATAAGGTCCGAATTCCAACTTACAAGATTGCGCATCAAACGGCCAGTCGCTCAAGTCGGAACCGCAATTGGCTTCGAAGTTTTCCCAAGTGACACACCGCACCATACCATCGCTCTCAACTACACAGGTACTGTAGAAATATATCCAACTGTACTCATCAGATATGGCGTTCGTAAGACTGATTCTTGGTGTCCATATGTCGTAGGCCATGAGCACAGTAGATTGTATGCTGTGGTACTTTGTTGGATCCCATTTTAGTCTGTCGTCGTACCACGAAACAAAAAACCCCGTGTGAGCATAAAATGCCTGTTCCTCGCTGTTAAATTTGAAGCTCTTCAAGGTGAATTTCACTTTGATTCTTATAGGTTCGGAATTGTTTTGGGGAGGTGGTTTGTAACTCAAGCCGTAGCCGTTACACTGATGGAGGTCGTGTATTAACTGTTGTTCCCACTTGTTTGCTCGCGATCTGAAGTCAATGGGACAGTCAAGTATGTCTAAGGACTGTACCAGGCTTTGGTGCAGCACAAGCAGCAATGCTAGCTCTTTCATTTTCGGCCAAACACTGATCTGCATTGATCTCCACTTGTTTGGGCGATATATAATACGTGTTACGCCCACTCTGATAATACTTCATGCTGGGCCGTTTTTTATCCAGAGATGCAGATGGCATTCTGCGCTGCAAGAACGGTAGGCGGACGCTGGCACGGCAGTGCACTTGTTGCACAGAACGCATTCCATTGCCCCGAGCAGACGAGTGGAACCGGGATTGCGGAATACAGGATCTGAAGGTCAAAAACCAGTCAATTAATTCATCAATGGCGTGGAGGTTTTGAGCCGCGAATACGACGGCAAAGCATAGGAAGCCGATAGGTACCTCAATTCCGTCCGTCAACTTTTGTGGTCTCTATTTCAAGGTCCAAAGAAGCGAGGGCTGCCCTCTACACTGCGCGGCCGGTTTCTACCTGCGCGGCCGTTTTCTACTCTGAGAGGCCGTTTTCTACACTACGCGGGAGCTTAAATACCAAACGGCAGTTACGACGCGCAAGGCAGTTTCTGCACCACGACGCGAGCGTCATAGTTTCCTCGTGAATCAAGTTCAAACGCTAGGAGGTGGACTTGTGACCCAGGTTTGATACCCGCGCAGGTGGGCACAATCCCAGCACGCGGATCGTTCTGCTGCGTCCTCGCTACCAAGTTTAAGGGTTCAATCTTGAACCAAAGGGGCTGCTTAAATGAGTTTACTAAATAAACTAATCTGACAAACTCGTGTTTTATCCTAGAATCATTTTTGTTGCGAGCAGAGCAGTTTGGCAGATTAGGTGGACGATCCTAGAAATGGTCATGCAAATTCTTTAAAATCAAAATTCTGACAAACTTATGTTTTGTGTCATTTTATCTTGGTAGGGTGTAAAACCTGTTCAAGTAAAAGCGTTAGTGATATTTAAGGGTTTTCTCAACGAATACGTCGATGTAACAAATCTGACAAACTTATGTTTTGTGTCTTTTTATCTTGGTAGGTTGTAAAACCTGTTAAGGTAAAGGTGTAAGGATATTTAAGGGTTTTCTCAACGAATACGTCGATGTAACAAATCTGACAAACTTATGTTTTGTCTCTTTTTATCTTGGTAGGTTGTAAAACCTGTTGAGGTAAAGGCGTAAGGGATATTTAAGGGTTTTCTCAACGAATACGTCGATGTAATAAATCTGACAAACTTATGTTTTGTGTCTTTTTATCTTGGTAGGTTGTAAAACCTGTTCAGGTAAAGCCGTAAGGGATATTTAAGGGTTTTCTCAACGAATACGTCGATGTAACAAATCTGACAAACTTATGTTTTGCGTATTTTTATCTTGGTAGGGTGTAAAACCTGTTCAGGTAAAGGCGTAAGGGATATTTAAGGGTTTTCTCAACGAATACGTCGATGTAACAAATCTGACAAACTTATGTTTTGTGTCTTTTTATCTTGGTAGGGTGTAAAACCTGTTCAGGTAAAGGCGTAAGGGATATTTAAGGGTTTTCTCAACGAATACGTCGATATAGCAAATCTGAAAAATTCATGTTTTGATTTCATTATTTATTTTGTGTGGGGCATAACTGCTCAAAAATAAAGGATAGCGATATACATATAAGCGCTATTTATAAATATTTAACGATAAACCACACTTGAAAACTTTGCACTTTCACGCCACTATTTTGTCAGATCGGGTATTTCACAGGCGAAGGTAATACGAAGTCACGCGGTGTTGACAACCCGATTATTAACGTCAAAACCTCTGATTTTAGGTAGCCGTGTATTATTGTATTTCTGCACACAACCGAGTAAAGTTATAAGATAATCCTCGACACACTTACCGTTGTTGGCCGCTGTCTGCTAGGTTGTAAACAAAACATCGTTTAGGTACCTACATGTTTTGTGACTTGTAACTTTAACATATCTGAATATTATTGTTACTTTTGTGATTTGAGGAAGAAGGATTTCGTCATAGGGTCCTACCGTACGATGTATTAACGCAACTTTTTATGTGAATTTGTGTAAATAAAACAAATCTAAACCAGAACTTGTTGTTATTTATTTGTCCCGTTCTTAGCCGGGTACGGTGACACTTGGGTACGAGTACTTTCTCTATATGCTATTCCAAGATCCAAAATACCAATTACCAACATTTGTTCAAAATTCCTTCAGCCGTCAAAAAGCTTTTTCGATTTCTCGGCTTCTACTGATCGGATTGAGATACTAAGTACACCAGTTTTTAGATAAAACCCTAAGCTATCCAACAGTAATCTGCATCGCAATCGGCTCATTAGTTTTTATGTGATGCGCGAACAAACATACAGACAAACTAACAAACAAACAAACAGACAGACGAATTTTAAGTACCCTAGTAATTTTTTTCTTAATTATAGATAGATAGATAACACTTTATTGCACCAAATGAAACACAAACAAAAATTAACTTTTAAATACAGTACAATCGGCGGCCTTATCGCTAAGCAGCGATCTCTTCCAGGCAACCGTAGGCTATATATGTGCCTCACATGACTATATAATAGAGGCAGTTGTTGGTGTGCAAAGTATCTTCATTGTACAGACTTTTTTGTTCTTATTGCTGTATTATAAGGATAGATACGGAGCAATAAATGCATTGAATTACAACCAAATAAATGTCATCATAATGATTCTTTGAAATTTTAAAAATTGCATTACGCAGGAGGTCATTTTTATTTTGTATGGTACTGAAATTGATTACTTTTGTTTGATTATATATTTTTTGTATAATTGCCTCCTTAGCATCACTGAAATGCCTGATTGCTACTAAATATTAATTATGTTAGACACAAAACTCATTTTAAATCTTTTATTACATAAAATGCCTTTATATAAGCACTATATAAAGGCATTTTATGTAAAAGGCAAATTTCGAAAGAAGATATTAATTTATGTGTTGAAAGGAATTGGATGAGACATAAACACACAATACAGACTTATATAAACTATTACCGAGACAACCATCCAGACTGTGTTCAAACATTGGCGAAATCTGTCCAATCTTTGACAACCTTACTCGCTTTTGCGTTTCCTTCTACTTCAGATTCCCATGGAGGCCAAATTACAAACTTAACAAACTTTGTATAGACTAAATCATTAAAAGAAATTATCCAGTTCGGGCATGCCGTCTCTTTGCTGCACATAACATTCAACATAAAGCTTAGAATGATAGTCATACTCGTTAATATAAAAGATCCTCGGTAATACATTAGTAATATCGGAGGTTCTTTACTGTGCTTCGGAATATCCTCTGCCAGCTCTGATAGGAAATCAAAATGACACATCAAACTAAAACATATTAGTACCAAACGAATATTACGCCTAAAATCGATGAGTAGAGTTGAAAGGGAAAGCACGGTTAATATCATAGATGGAAAAATAACAATCACTGAGAGGATGTCCGCATGACGCTATAACCTAAACGTTATCTTCAACTGCGTCTTATCAGAAGCCTGATCTAACTCTTGCTGGTAATCCGTTATGTCCCATTCAGTTCCATATTCGGCCCCAATCATTGTTACGGCTCTTCCATTAACGTCTAGCAATACGTTCTCTGTGCCATAAGGTCCGAATTCCAACTTACAAGATTGCGCATCGAACGGCCAGTAGCTCAAGTCGGAACCGCAATCGGCTTCGAAGTATTCCCAAGAGACACACTGCACCATACCATAGCTCTCAACTGCACAGGTACTGTACAAGAATACCCAACTGAACAAATATGGCGTCACAGATATGGCGTTCGTATGACTGATTCTTGGTGTCCATATATTGTAGCTCATGAGCGAAGTGGATTGTATGCTGTAGTACTTTGTTGGATCCCATTTTAGTCTGTCGTCGTACTACGAAATAAAAAACCCCGTTTCAGTATAAAATGCCTGTTATTCGCTGTTGAATTTGAAGCTGTACAAGGTGAATTTCACTTTGATTCTTATAGGTTCTGAGTTATTTTGGGGAGGTGGTTCGTAACTCAAGCCGTAGCCGTTACACTGATGGAGGTCGTGTATTAACTGTTGTTCCCACTTGTTTGCTCGCGATCTGAAGTCAATGGGATAGTCAAGTATGTCTAAGGACTGTACCAGGCTTTGGTGCAGCACAAGCAGCAATGCTAGCTCTTTCATTTTCGGCCAAACACTGATCTGCATTGATCTCCACTTGTTTGGGCGATACATAATACGTGTTACGCCCACTCTGATAATACTTCATGCTGGGTCGTTTTTTATCCAGATGGAATCACGCAGGAGGTGCGGGGCCGCAAGGCGCTGAATTTTAGTTGGGTAGGGGCACCAAGCACTGAACGTCGACACCTAGGCGGTTTCTAATACTAGCTGTACCCGCGGCTTTGCAGGCGTGGTCATTTCTCTAGGTTAACAGTACTCTACTAGTATGTACTATTTCAAGACCTAAAATATCAATATACCAACATTTGATCAAAATACTTTCAGCCGTCAAAAAGTTTTGATCGATTTCCCGGCTTCTGCTCATCGAATTGAGATACCATGTACACCAGTTTTTAAGTCAAACCCTAAGCTATCCAATAGTGCAAACTATATCGCAATCTGTCCAGTAGTTATTACGTTATGAGCGAACAAACTGACCAACAGACAGACACGAATTTTAAAAATGTTATATTCTTGTTCATTCGCTTATTTTAAGTATCCTAGACCATATATTTTTTAATTATCTTCTTTGTACAGACTTTTTCGTTCATATTGCTAATAAAATAGTAAATAATATGCCTGAGAGGATCGTCCCGCATTTGGGAGCGCCAGACGAAGTTTTGTGCTCTAGACTACACTATAGGGAAAGGAGATTAATTAATATATTTTGAGGTGTTTCTATTATGTATTCTGTTTCTGTTTGGTCAAATAGAGTGATTTAGTGTGATTTATATAAAAAGGCTTTTATTTTATACCTTTCTAAACTAATTATAGTTTTTTTGTTTAATATTGAAATTCTTAGCCAGATAATAGTGTGAAAAATAATGGTACAACTAGGTACTTCCTGCATTAGCGGTCCAAATAATGTTTTCGAACATTTTCCAAAGCACCTTACACTGTTTCTTCTTGTTCACCTCCATCATTCAGTGTCCACCCGTCGCCTAGTTAACAGACAACACGAAATGATGTTCTCAGCATTTTCCTACCCTTGAGTCGGAGCAAAAACTATGTACGCTTACCCCGGTTTACCTATTTCCGAGCCAACTGGGGGGTAGTTTGTCATTTGGGCTGGTTGACAGGTGCTAGGTTATTTTTATTGTTACTTGCTTTTGTTCAAGTCTTGTTTATACAAGGAGTAACTGAATAGCCTTATATGTACGCAGTTTCGATCAAGCATGTGAATTCGTTTTAGTGTGCAATGGTTAAAAACATCCGATTTAAAATTTCCATACAAAATTAAAATCTAAAAAAATTGCGATAAACATAAATGATTGCTCATCTCGCTGGCGCGCTGGTGGAGATATCACATTTAGAGAGAGAGAGAGCCCCCATGGGTCTCTGACCGGAGACGGTCCAGCAGTACGAGAAAGTACATGGGAGACAGTGTTTGTTATTGTTGCAGTTGTTGGACGCACATGTGTTAGTATATCTGAAGGAAACACTGAATGCTTATTGAACCACAATACAGGCACACTACAAATTTATAAGTTCTCTTGAAACTATAAATTTTATGATAAGATTCAGTTTTTACACAAAAAATTGTACAAAATTCCGCCATTATTTTCACTATGACGTTTACTGACGTCTACTGACAAGTGACTGACGAGGTAAGTACTACGCAGTAGCTTTTGATTCAGTCATGTTCATGTTTTGTTCATGTCAGCTTCTAGAAGTCCACAGCTGAACATAGGCCTCCCCCAACGGGCGCCATGACAAGCGATCTTGTGCCACCTCCATCCACCAACTTCTTGCGATGCCAACAATGTTGTCGGTCCATCGTTTTTGGGGTCTCCCTACAATTTGTTTGCTTGTTTGTGGTAGCCATTCGAGAACCTTTATTCCCCAGCGTTTGTCAGTTCTGCGAATATGGCCTGCCCATTGCCACTTCAACTTTTAACCTTGGTTCTTCTACGGATTTACTTGTTTCGGATTCTATCATGTAGTGAAACACCGAGCATAGGTCTCTCCATTGCAAGCCAATAGTTAGGGACCACGCCTCAGTGCCGTATGTCATCACTGGCAATACGCACTGATTATAAACTTTCGTCTTGAGGCACACTACTATGTTGCGTAGCAATAAAAATACAGTTCTCAAACAAGAAATGCTGTGCAGCCGATTTTAGCTAACGCAATATATTTTTCTCGATACCCACTCTCCATTTCCATTTTCTACCTTTCCAACGAAAGTAGGTATCCTTTTAGGAAAACAAATAAAAACCCAATTTGGGCAGATTAGCTATCATTACCAGAACGAAATTGTTTTTGTCACTCTCGTAGCCGCCGTCACTCTGTCCCGCAGGTAGACTGATAAATGACCCCACTAGGGCAAAAAAATAACATTAGTTATCTCAGACCCTCACTTTGCCCTTTTACCCCCTCTTTCCCGCCTCATCGCTGGCCTGGTCTACCTGTCTGGAATCTCAAGCTCTATATTTATTGGATAATCTTTGTAACATAATAATAATCGTTTGGTTCGTTTAATTATGTAATGGGGCGCAAATATCCATGGAAAGTATTATCTATCTATACTTACAATAATTTCTAGAAGTTTCGTTTAAACTTTTATATGGAGTTTGGAAGTTTGACTATTGTGGCTACCCAACCGCCACATTGAAATCAGCGCCATCTAGTCCGATATCAAGCGAACTAAATCACATAGATCAGATGGTGCAAGAGTACACTACAAAGCCTGCATGGCTCAAACGATATTCTCGCCGCGTATTATTATTCTCGGAGTGTATAGAATTTCCAACGAGGAACAGTCGGATAGCTGTCCCCAGGCCAAAAACACCTGACTCGTTCGGAAGTACTTCCCGTAATTATGGAGGATCTTCAACAAGTGGATACCTATACCTATAGACGGTAGGTCTATAGGTATAGGTATATACCTATCCACTCCCACACCTTTACCACCACACTATGAAAACTTGGGATTCCTTATTTTTCGATGAAACGAACCAGGTGAACTAGTCGTCTATAGTTCGACTGTGGACTGGGACTTCGTGGTCCTGGGATCTAATAGTCTAAATAGTCCAATTCTGCAAACAAACTAACTGAATAAAAGTTCACATGGGTCGATTGATCGAACTTTGCGGTACACAAACAAAAAGTCAGTACAAAGCGGATAATTTATTTTTTATTTAATATTGAGTTTAATTAAAAATTGATGGTTTATGATACTTAAAATACGCAAAGATGTATAAAAAAACCGACTACGACGAAGCAAAGGAATGTTCTGGGGGCGGTGCGGGGGTTGAAGGAATATTTGCCCACTTTGTTGTCTGTTGATACAAGTGGAGAGCGTTGCGAGGTGGAGACTTTGTCTTGTTGATGGAAACTAATTTAGATCGTGGCTGCTGGCGTCACGGAGTAGTGAGCAGACACATGGTGGCGATGATGGCCGCATCAGAGTGGTGGATGTGCGCACGCGCACTGGAGTGGTGCGGCGCCCGGTCACGCGCGTCCCTCGGCTGGCACCAGCGGAATGTTAGAGCTGATCTGAACTGTTGTCTGTTTTTTTGAATTTGCCTTTGTTAGCTCAGTTCAGCACTATGGGGCGGATTGTAGGCGACGTCATTGGTAGACTTCTTACATCAAAACTGGTGTAGGGAAAAGGGTTTCGAGACTATATCCCCTTCCCTTGGCTTTTCTACGCCTGTTACTACAGGCGTGTCGTTTGGTCGATTATAAATAAATTAATCTATGGTATTCACTGATGGGAGAAACCGACGATCAGACACATGAGATCCCTGGTTGCCCAGGGGAGGCCCAGCAAGCCGATCAGCGACCACGACGGTGACCTCCGGTCGCCCCACCGTGTAGGCGACGCACGTCACAAGTGCAGTATATACCTAATTTTGAACTTTTTGTTGTTAGAAAAAAAACGATTATATTTCTATGTATTTCGTGGCATAATATTTTATATTATATGATACTTTTGTTTATTTTCAAATCATTTTTTTCTTAACGTCGTTTTTTAACTGTGCAGCTTAAAACAAATGAAGTTGAACTCGCACTCTCCTATTTCTTGTCGTCTTGGGCCTTTTATTTATTTTTGTAGTTATAAGCTTTTTGAACTTATGTCTTGTTCATATTGACATCTGATCACATAAACATTACTAAACCAATCAATATTCAGTTTTCACTGTTGGATTACCTAGGATTACTTTGCATCTGAAATCTAAATGCCAAGACAAGGTAGATGCTGAGCAATCGATAAAAAATAATTGTAACCTAAAATTGAACTAAGTTTTGTTGAAATTTTGAAATCTGAAGCAATATCATAAAAACAAGATATTTATTTTTGTGTTAAAGGAATCGGATGAGGCATAAACACACAATACAGACTTATATAGGCTATTACCGAGACAACCATCCAGACTGTGTTCATGGCATTGGAGAAATCTGTCCAATCCTTTATAACCTTGCTCGCACTCGCGTTTCCTTCTACTTGAGTTTCCCATCGAGGCCAAATTACAAACTTAACAAATGTTTTATATACGAAATCATTAAAAGTAACGATCCAATTGGGGCTTGCCGTCTCTTTCCTGCACATAACATTCAAAATGAAGCTCAGAACGATAGTTATACTCGTTAATATAAACGACCCTCGGTAATACAACAGAAGTTTCGGTGGTTCTTTACTGTGCTTCGGAATATCCTCAGCCAGCTCTGATAGGAAATCAAAATGACACATCAAACTAAAACATATTAGTACCACACGAATATTACGTCTAAAATCGATGATTAGAGTTGATAGGGTTAGCACGGTTAATATCATAGATGGAAATAAAACAATCGCTGAGAGGACGTCCGCATGACGCTCTAACCTAAACGTCATCTTCAACTGCGTCTTATTAGAAGTCTGATCTAACTCTTGCTGGTAATCCGTTATGTCCCATTCAGTTCCATTTTCGGGCCCAAACATTCCTACGGCTCTTCCAGTAACGTCTAGCAATACTTTATCTGTGCCATAAGGTCCGAATTCCAACTTACAAGCTTGCGCATCGAACGGCCAGTCACTCAGTTCAGAACTGCAATCGGCTTCGAAGTCTTCCCAAGAGACACACTGCACCGTACCATCGCTCTCAACTTCACAGGTACTGTAGAAGTATATCCGATTGTACACATCAGATATGGCGTTCGTAAGACTGATTCCTGGTGTCCATATGTTGTAGCTCATGAGTGCAGTGGATTGTATGTTGTAGTACTTTGTTGGGTCCCATTTTAGTCTGTCGTCGTACCACGACATAAAAAACCGCGTGTGAGCAGTAAATGCCTGTTCCTCGCTGTTGAATTTGAAGCTGTGCAAGATGAATCCCACGTTGATTCTTATAGGTTCTGAGTTGTTCCGGGCAGGAGGTTCGTAACTCAAGCCGTAGTTACACTGATGGAGGTCGTATATTAACTGTTGTTCCCACTTGTTCGCTCGCGATCTGAAGTCAATGGGACAGTCAAGTATGTTGAAGGACTGTACCAGGCTTTGGTGCAGCACCAGCAGTAATGCTAGCTCTTTCATTTTCGGCCGAATACTGATCTGTATTAAATTCCTCTTGTTTATGCGATACCTAACACGTGTTACGCCTACAAACTTCAACCTTGGCCATTTTTTATCCAGGGATGCAATCACGCAGGAGGTGCGGGGCCACCAAGCACCAAATTTTGGGGGGGTATGGGCACCGCGCACTGATCGTCCAGACCTAGGCGGTTTTTTCTCTTATTCTGTATAAAATAATTAATAATAAGCCTGGGAGGATCGTCCTGCATTTGTTTCCACGCTATCAATAAATAAATTATAGGGAAAGGAGATTGAATAATATTAGGGGTTAAAGTATTATATTGCCGTTTCATATTGAAAAATTAAAACCTTTTTTTTGGTAAATATTTAATCAAATTATTTACCCTCGTTGTCTGTACATGTCTGCCAACTAATCGGAAGATCATTTAAAACTTTGTAATAGAACTCTGGGGGCCTGGGGTCTGATTACGTAGAGTTAAAGTGAGGTTCAGTTAATGCCACTTGGACCATTCATTGCTACCGATTACTCGTTTCAAATTCAATAAACTCAGTGAGCATGTGAAATGACGTCATCAAGGCGATGAGCACTCAACCGCACGGAAACTGTAATTTTACTAGGAAATACATAAACGGTAATACAAAATCAGAATTCACAAGGAATTCAGTAGCACTGAGTTTTCTTCAACCGAAGAGCACCCGGTGCGTTCATTGCATTTACTATCTAGCAGTGTTTGAAGAAGAAGATCATTGATAATGCATAGTTACTATGAAACTTCTAGTTCTAACACCTACAAACCATGAAATTATGTTGTTTTTGTGAAAGTTAGGTTTAATGACATGTATGTATGTGGTATTTCATAGAACCTACCTATCTATTTCATAGCTAGAGTAGGATTTTAACCCTAAAATAGAAAAATACCTACTGGTTTTAAAATCTAGTAGTTTTCTTACAAAGCCTAATTATGTGAAGTTCTACTAACAAAAAGGAGACAATGCAAATATAAGAAAAACGAAATCAAGTGTATCTATCTATACAGATTTTGTAAAGGCATTTGACAAAGTAAACCACATAGTGCTATGTAAAAAACTGGCAGGTTTCGGAATTCATGGTTGTCTATTTCGATGGATTAAATCGTATTTAACTCGCAGAAGCCAGCTCGTTGCAGTGAAGGGTTATCTCTCTGAACCTATTACTGTCACATCAGGTATACCTCAAGGCAGTCATTTAGGACCTTTATTATTCGTTTTTTCGTTTGTTTATTCGTTCTTTATTAAGTTATTGTATTTGTTCCTTATATGGTGTAATAAAGTGTTTATTATTATTATTATATTTATAAATGATTTGATTGATTTACTATCATGCCCATGTTTATTTTATGCGGATGATCTCAGAGTGTTTACCGTCGTAAATAATTGTAATGATGCATCTAACCTGCAAAATGATTAAATAAGGTACAACAATATCTCTTATTATAACCCTATAGTTAGGATGTGTCGCCAATACAACGAAATCCTTGTCTCCAACAGAGACATCGATATGTTTCACCTTAAATTATATCAGTTCAAGAAGCAAATTAGGAGCAATTTATTTGAACCATAACATTTTAATGGTTATATTAAATACTAGCTGTATACGCGGCTTCAAACGCGTGTTCTTTTCTTTAGGTTCAAAGTACCATAATGTGCTATTCCAGGACCAATATACCAACCCTTGAACAAAATTTCTTCAGACGTCAAAAATACTTTATCAATTGCTCGGCTTTTAACTCACCGGATTGAGATACCAATTACAGTAGATTTAAATCAAACCTTAAGCTATATAACAATAAAAACCGCATCGCAATCGGTTCCGTAGTTTTTACGTGATGCGTGAACAAACAAATATACAGACAAACAGAAAGAAAGAAAAGATTAACAAAAAGAAATGTTCAATACCTTTTTTAAGCACCCAAGAGCATTTTTTTCATTTGAATTAATTTAGTAGTTTGGATGCGATGCGCGGTCAAGATACGGACAAACAGACAAAATTAAAAAGTAAAACAGTTTGGCTTCAGTATCGAATATAGAGAACCATCCTTTATTTTTATTACTTAATTATTAACATAACTTTGGACCCATATCCCGCAGAAACCCTTTACTTTTTCGGGATAAAACGTGTCCTCAATTTTAACCCATCATATAACTTAAGAAAGTGCCAAGTTGCATCAAAACCCGTCCATTACTTTCAGCGTGGTACGTGTTCTTTTAAAGAAGTTTCAACCCCTAAATAATAACCCATAAATTTTTCGATATGTAAAGTATCCTATGTCCTACCTCGTAGTACGAACTCAAATCATACCAAGTTTCTTTTGAATTCATCCAGTAGTTCCGGCGGCGTGATGCGCGGTTAAGATACAGTCTGACAGACATACAGACAAAAATGAAAAAACATACAGTTTAGGCTTCATAATCGAATATAGAGAAATTTCCAAAAAAAAAACTATATCTTTAATGTACAGAATTTGGACCCATATCCCACAGGAACCCTTTATTTTTTCGGGACAAAATGTATCCTTAATTTTCATCCATCTTATAAACTATGTCTGTGCCAAGTTGCATTAACATCCATTCAATAGTTTCAACGTGCTAAGTGGTCTTTTAAATAATTTTGTTTTATGCAGGAACACTTAAATTTTTCGGGATGAAAAGTATCCTATGTCCTACCTCGAAGTGTGAACCCAAATAATACCAAATTTCATTTGTATTCATTAAGTATTTTCTCCGTGGTGCGCTGCCAAGGTACAGACAGACAGACGTACAGACAGACAGACAGACAAAAATTAAAAAAATACATTGCTTGCTTTAGTATTGAATATACAACGGTCTCCAAAAAAAATTACATCATATCTTCAATTTACAGAATTTTAAACATTATCCCGAAGGAACACTTTATTTTTCGGGATAAAAAGTATCCTTAATTTTTACCTATTATATAAACTATGACTGTGCCAAGTTTCAACAAAATCCGTCAAGTACTTTCAGCGTGATACGTGTTCTTTTAAAGAACTTTCAACGCCTATCCTGCAAGAACCCTTTAATTTTTCGTGATAGTAAGTATCCTATGTCCTACCTCAATGTATGAACTCAAATCATACCAAATATCATTTGAATTCAATGAGTATTTTCGGCGTGATGCACTTCCAAGGTACAGACAGACAGATGGACAGACAGACAGAAAGACAAAAATTAAAAAAAATACAGTTTTTAGTATTGAATATAGAACGGCCCCCAAAAAAAATTACAAAATATCTTTAATTTACAGAATTTGGGACATTATCCCGTTGGAACTCTTTATTTTTTCGGGATAAAAAGTATCCTCAATTTTAACCCATCATATAAAATATGACTGCACTAAAGTGGCATCAAAATCCGTCCAGTTTTAGAGTGGTAAGTGTTTTTTGAAATAACTTTAAACCCCAATCCTGCGGGAACCCTTTCATTTTTCGGGATGAAAAGTAGCCTATGTCCTACCTCGTAGTATGAACTCAAATCATACCAAGTTTCATTTAATTTCATTCAGTAGTTTCAGCGTGATGCCTAGCCAAGATACAGACAGACAGACAGACAGACAAAAATGAAAAAATACAGTTTTGGCTGCAGTATCCAATCAAGAGTAAGGTCCAAAAAAAATTTCAAAATGTTTTCAATGTACAGAATTGGACCCGTTACAGTTTTATTATAAGTATATAGATTTTTATAATATGTAATAATGTCCTCTCTAGCGATAGTATTAGACAAAATTTAAACTAATAAGCTTCTAGGCATACATATTATTTGGAATGTAATCTAGATCATACTTACACTTAAAATTGTATCATGTAATGATTATCTTCTGTTTTGTGAAGTAATGGGTTAGTGGACTTAAAATAAACTACTAAACAAAAATATAACGATTCTAAAATGTCTATCTATATGTATGTCGGTATGTCTGTCTGGATGTTTGTTCACGCATCACATAAAAACAACAACAGAAATGCGGTTTTCACTGTTGGATAGCTGATGTTTTGACTTTTAATCTGATCGATCCGATGAGTAGAAACGGAGCAATCCATAAAAGATTATTTGTCAGCTACACGTTGTGCTTTAGAGGAGTAGATACGGAGCAATCCATAAAAGATTATTTGTCAGCTACACGTTGTGCTTTAGAGGAGTAGAAACGGAGCAATCCATAAAAGATTATTTGTCAGCTACACGTTGTGCTTTAGAGGAGTAGATACGGAGCAATCCATAAAAGATTATTTGTCAGCTACACGTTGTGCTTTAGAGGAGTAGATACGGAGCAATCCATAAAAGATTATTTGTCAGCTACACGTTGCACTTTAGATGAGTAGAAACGGAGCAATCCATAAAAGATTATTTGTCAGCTACACGTTGTGCTTTAGAGGAGTAGATACGGAGCAATCCATAAAAGATTATTTGTCAGCTACACGTTGTGCTTTAGAGGAGTAGATACGGAGCAATCCATAAAAGATTATTTGTCAGCTACACGTTGCACTTTAGATGAGTAGAAACGGAGCAATCCATAAAAGATTATTTGTCAGCTACACGTTGTGCTTTAGAGGAGTAGATACGGAGCAATCGATGAAAGACTATTTGTCAGCTACACGTTGCACTTTAGATGAGTAGAAACGGAGCAATCCATAAAAGATTATTTTTCAGCTACACGTTGTGCTTTAGAGGAGTAGATACGGAGCAATCGATGAAAGACTATTTGTCAGCTACACGTTGCACTTTAGATGAGTAGAAACGGAGCAATCGATGAAAGAATATTTGTCAGCTACACGTTGTACTTTAGATGAGTAGAAACGGAGCAATCGATAAAAGATTATTTGTCAGCTACACGTTGTGCTTTAGAGGAGTAGATACGGAGCAATCGATGAAAGACTATTTGTCAGCTACACGTTGCACTTTAGATGAGTAGAAACGGAGCAATCGATGAAAGAATATTTGTCAGCTACACGTTGTACTTTAGATGAGTAGAAACGGAACAATCGATACAAGATTATTTGTCAGCTACACGTTGCACTTTAGATGAGTAGAAACGGAGCAATCGATGAAAGAATATTTGTCAGCTACACGTTGTACTTTAGATGAGTAGAAACGGGGCAATCGATGAAAGACTATTTGTCATCTACACGTACTTTAGATGAGTAGAAACGGAGCAATCGATGAAAGACTATTTGTCAGCTACACGTTGTGCTTTAGAGGAGTAGATACGGAGCAATCGATGAAAGACTATTTGTCAGCTACACGTTGCACTTTAGATGAGTAGAAACGGAGCAATCCATAAAAGATTATTTGTCAGCTACACGTTGTACTTTAGAGGAGTAGATACGGAGCAATCCATAAAAGATTATTTGTCAGCTACACGTTGTGCTTTAGAGGAGTAGATACGGAGCAATCGATGAAAGACTATTTGTCAGCTACACGTTGCACTTTAGATGAGTAGAAACGGAGCAATCCATAAAAGATTATTTGTCAGCTACACGTTGTGCTTTAGAGGAGTAGATACGGAGCAATCGATGAAAGACTATTTGTCAGCTACACGTTGCACTTTAGATAAGTAGAAACGGAGCAATCCATAAAAGATTATTTGTCAGCTACACGTTGTGCTTTAGAGGAGTAGATACGGAGCAATCGATAAAAGACTATTTGTCAGCTACACGTTGCACTTTAGATGAGTAGAAACGGAGCAATCGATGAAAGAATATTTGTCAGCTACACGTTGTACTTTAGATGAGTAGAAACGGAGCAATCGATAAAAGATTATTTGTCAGCTACACGTTGTGCTTTAGAGGAGTAGATACGGAGCAATCGATGAAAGACTATTTGTCAGCTACACGTTGCACTTTAGATGAGTAGAAACGGAGCAATCGATGAAAGAATATTTGTCAGCTACACGTTGTACTTTAGATGAGTAGAAACGGAGCAATCGATACAAGATTATTTGTCAGCTACACGTTGCACTTTAGATGAGTAGATACGGAGCAATCGATGAAAGACTATTTGTCATCTACACGTTGTACTTTAGATGAGTAAAAACGGAGCAATCCATAAAAGATTATTTGTCAGCTACACGTTGTGCTTTAGAGGAGTAGATACGGAGCAATCGATGAAAGACTATTTGTCAGCTACACGTTGCACTTTAGATGAGTAGAAACGGAGCAATCCATAAAAGATTATTTGTCAGCTACACGTTGTGCTTTAGAGGAGTAGATACGGAGCAATCGATGAAAGACTATTTGTCAGCTACACGTTGCACTTTAGATGAGTAGAAACGGAGCAATCCATAAAAGATTATTTGTCAGCTACACGTTGTGCTTTAGAGGAGTAGATACGGAGCAATCGATACAAGATTATTTGTCAGCTACACGTTGCACTTTAGATGAGTAGAAACGGAGCAATCGATGAAAGAATATTTGTCAGCTACACGTTGTACTTTAGATGAGTAGAAACGGAGCAATCGATAAAAGATTATTTGTCAGCTACACGTTGTGCTTTAGAGGAGTAGATACGGAGCAATCGATGTAAGACTATTTGTCAGCTACACGTTGCACTTTAGATGAGTAGAAACGGAGCAATCGATGAAAGAATATTTGTCAGCTACACGTTGTACTTTAGATGAGTAGAAACGGAGCAATCGATACAAGATTATTTGTCAGCTACACGTTGCACTTTAGATGAGTAGAAACGGAGCAATCGATGAAAGAATATTTGTCAGCTACACGTTGCACTTTAGATAAGTAGAAACGGAGCAATCCATAAAAGATTATTTGTCAGCTACACGTTGTGCTTTAGAGGAGTAGATACGGAGCAATCGATAAAAGACTATTTGTCAGCTACACGTTGCACTTTAGATGAGTAGAAACGGAGCAATCGATGAAAGAATATTTGTCAGCTACACGTTGCACTTTAGATGAGTAGAAACGGAGCAATCCATAAAAGATTATTTGTCAGCTACACGTTGTACTTTAGAGGAGTAGATACGGAGCAATCCATAAAAGATTATTTGTCAGCTACACGTTGTGCTTTAGAGGAGTAGATACGGAGCAATCGATGAAAGACTATTTGTCAGCTACACGTTGCACTTTAGATGAGTAGAAACGGAGCAATCCATAAAAGATTATTTGTCAGCTACACGTTGTGCTTTAGAGGAGTAGATACGGAGCAATCGATAAAAGACTATTTGTCAGCTACACGTTGCACTTTAGATGAGTAGAAACGGAGCAATCCATAAAAGATTATTTGTCAGCTACACGTTGTGCTTTAGAGGAGTAGATACGGAGCAATCGATGAAAGACTATTTGTCAGCTACACGTTGCACTTTAGATGAGTAGAAACGGAGCAATCGATGAAAGAATATTTGTCAGCTACACGTTGTACTTTAGATGAGTAGAAACGGAGCAATCGATAAAAGATTATTTGTCAGCTACACGTTGTGCTTTAGAGGAGTAGATACGGAGCAATCGATGAAAGACTATTTGTCAGCTACACGTTGCACTTTAGATGAGTAGAAACGGAGCAATCGATGAAAGAATATTTGTCAGCTACACGTTGTACTTTAGATGAGTAGAAACGGAGCAATCGATACAAGATTATTTGTCAGCTACACGTTGCACTTTAGATGAGTAGATACGGAGCAATCGATGAAAGACTATTTGTCATCTACACGTTGTACTTTAGATGAGTAGAAACGGAGCAATCCATAAAAGATTATTTGTCAGCTACACGTTGTGCTTTAGAGGAGTAGATACGGAGCAATCGATGAAAGACTATTTGTCAGCTACACGTTGCACTTTAGATGAGTAGAAACGGAGCAATCCATAAAAGATTATTTGTCAGCTACACGTTGTACTTTAGAGGAGTAGATACGGAGCAATCCATAAAAGATTATTTGTCAGCTACACGTTGTGCTTTAGAGGAGTAGATACGGAGCAATCGATGAAAGACTATTTGTCAGCTACACGTTGCACTTTAGATGAGTAGAAACGGAGCAATCCATAAAAGATTATTTGTCAGCTACACGTTGTGCTTTAGAGGAGTAGATACGGAGCAATCGATGAAAGACTATTTGTCAGCTACACGTTGCACTTTAGATGAGTAGAAACGGAGCAATCGATGAAAGAATATTTGTCAGCTACACGTTGTACTTTAGATGAGTAGAAACGGAGCAATCGATACAAGATTATTTGTCAGCTACACGTTGTGCTTTAGATGAGTAGATACGGAGCAATCGATGAAAGAATATTTGTCAGCTACACGTTGTACTTTAGATGAGTAGAAACGGAGCAATCGATAAAAGATTATTTGTCAGCTACACGTTGTGCTTTAGAGGAGTAGATACGGAGCAATCGATGAAAGACTATTTGTCAGCTACACGTTGCACTTTAGATGAGTAGAAACGGAGCAATCGATGAAAGAATATTTGTCAGCTACACGTTGTACTTTAGATGAGTAGAAACGAAGCAATCGATACAAGATTATTTGTCAGCTACACGTTGCACTTTAGATGAGTAGAAACGGAGCAATCGATGAAAGAATATTTGTCAGCTACACGTTGTACTTTAGATGAGTAGAAACGGGGCAATCGATGAAAGACTATTTGTCATCTACACGTACTTTAGATGAGTAGAAACGGAGCAATCGATGAAAGACTATTTGTCAGCTACACGTTGTGCTTTAGAGGAGTAGATACGGAGCAATCGATGAAAGACTATTTGTCAGCTACACGTTGCACTTTAGATGAGTAGAAACGGAGCAATCCATAAAAGATTATTTGTCAGCTACACGTTGTACTTTAGAGGAGTAGATACGGAGCAATCCATAAAAGATTATTTGTCAGCTACACGTTGTGCTTTAGAGGAGTAGATACGGAGCAATCGATGAAAGACTATTTGTCAGCTACACGTTGCACTTTAGATGAGTAGAAACGGAGCAATCCATAAAAGATTATTTGTCAGCTACACGTTGTGCTTTAGAGGAGTAGATACGGAGCAATCGATGAAAGACTATTTGTCAGCTACACGTTGCACTTTAGATGAGTAGAAACGGAGCAATCCATAAAAGATTATTTGTCAGCTACACGTTGTGCTTTAGAGGAGTAGATACGGAGCAATCGATGAAAGATTATTTGTCAGCTACACGTTGCACTTTAGATGAGTAGAAACGGAGCAATCGATGAAAGAATATTTGTCAGCTACACGTTGTACTTTAGATGAGTAGAAACGGAGCAATCGATACAAGATTATTTGTCAGCTACACGTTGTGCTTTAGATGAGTAGAAACGGGGCAATCGATGAAAGACTATTTGTCATCTACACGTACTTTAGATGAGTAGAAACGGAGCAATCGATAAAAGACTATTTGTCATCTACACGTACTTTAGATGAGTAGAAACGGAGCAATCGATGAAAGACTATTTGTCATCTACACGTACTTTAGATGAGTAGAAACGGAGCAATCGATAAAATACTATTTGTCAGCTACATGTTGTACTTTAGATGAGTAGAAACGGGGCAATCGATGAAAGAATATTTGTCAGCTACACGTTGTACTTTAGATGAGTAGAAACGGAGCAATCGATACAAGATTATTTGTCAGCTACACGTTGTGCTTTAGAGGAGTAGATACGGAGCAATCGATACAAGATTATTTGTCAGCTACACGTTGTACTTTAGATGAGTAGAAACGGAGCACTCGATAAAAGACTATTTGTCATCTACACGTACTTTAGATGAGTAGAAACGGAGCAATCGATGAAAGAATATTTGTCAGCTACACGTTGCACTTTAGATGAGTAGAAACGAAGCAATCGATGAAAGAATATTTGTCAGCTACACGTTGCACTTTAGATGAGTAGAAACGGAGCAATCGATAAAATACTATTTGTCAGCTACACGTTGTACTTTAGATGAGTAGAAACGGAGCAATCGATAAAATACTATTTGTCAGCTACACGTTGTACTTTATAGACACTTTATCCTGGAATATCACATATTTGGTATACTTTTTCCACAGAAAAATATCAACATGTGCAAAGCCACGGCAATAGCTAGTCAAAACTACTTTTTTACTCACACTTGCACTAAACTACTTCGCCAAAGTGTGCACCTGCCATCAAGCTTCATATCAGAATGATCATTTAGCAGCTTGCCTGCAAAGCTGAATTATGGACGAAGTCATCGCAAACCAACTCTGAAATTCATCCAATTTCAGCAGATAATTAACTCGAGAGGAAATGTAAATAATATCGGTTTCCGATATTAATAGCGGCATCTGGCATCGGCTGACAGTGGGACAGGTCGCGGCCAAGCCGGGGCTTCGGGATATGTACCGCGATTTGTGAATAATGAACTGAGGAAAATGTATTTACCCGGAGCTTAAAAATGTTTCATTGATACCAGACAAAGTATTTTTGTTGTAATGTGTTGTAGCACTGTATACGCTAGGCGTGAACACAACTCACCTAATTGAAACAATTCAAGACGGTCGTGGGTTCGAATACCGTATATTTAATATTTCATGCACCCCTGCACCCCACAGCTTTGTCTGCATTCAAGCTTTGCCATCCCCGTTCACCCCTTAAAGAAGGAATTTCAAAAAATCCTTCCTTAGTGCCTCTAGGATACTCAAGGAGTATTTCCTCTAAATTGCAAATTTCTAGGTTTAGGCCGTTTCATATCTACCTACTATACCACGTAGTAGTAGTAGTATAGTAGGTAAGTATGTCACGGTACTGTTTTATAAGTATAGATAACATTAATTAGTAGTAAGTATAGATAATAAATTAAAAACAAAAAACAACTTTAATTGAATTTCCTAAACAACAAAAACTAATAACCCAATTTTGATGAAATGTGTATAAATCATCTCCCTACCTATATCGCACTAGTATGTGTGGTCGGTACGACATTTAATTTTCTTCATTTCTCTCTAACAGCCGTCATCCCAGTATTCACTTCCTTCTGACACATGTCATCTCTCACACAATCAATCCACACTTCCTTTTTTAAATGTGTGTATTTAATCAGATATTTAAAATCATCCAAATGCATTCAGAAATCTGGGAAATATTAGTGAACGTAAACACAAAAAAAAAACTGATTAACTAATAAAATAACCGAAATCCTACCTATGAAAAACAGTGTAATTATTGATAACCGCGATAACCTCTTCTATTTTATAGTCGACTGGCTGTGGCCGCGGCTTTGCCCGCGTGGTTAATTCATTTAAAAGTAGCCCATACGTGTTATTCCATTCCGCCTTCAAAAAACTTTTTCTTATATATATATATCTTATGTTGTATTTATGCATTATTATTACGTTGGTAATTTCGAAAAAGTGATACTGTTCTGGCTCAATTGTAAATTATTTCATTCTTTTTAGTGGTTGTTTACAAAATAACATTTTTATTAGGAAGTCATTTTTATTTTTTGGGAAAATATTTTATTTATTATCTTGGTACAGACATTTCATTCTTATTGTTTTATTAACCACCGAACAAAGAGACGGGTGTTATAAACGGGTAACGGGTATAACGGGTGTACGGGTGAATGTACCGATTTGATGCGGTTGTTTCTGTTTGAAAGCTGGGGTAAACGAGATGGTTCTTAGCTATAATGGGGGAAGGGGGGAAGGGGGGGGGGGGGGTGAGAATCGTAGCTTCCAAACGAATGGACCAATTTTGATGTGGATGCAGTTTTTATGTTTGAAAACTGATGTGATCGAGATGCTTCTTACCTATATTAGGGGATGGAGGTTCGTGGGCTATATTTTTTTTTATTTTTGCTTGTTATAAGTATATATACATATGGATAGATTAAAACACGGACGGCGGCCATGGCTAAGACACTTTTTCCATCTGCGTAAATATAAATTAAATTAACAATGAAATCCATTAGCACCTTTTTAGCATCACCATTACTACGCTCATGATAACACAGAGGTTCCAAGATTTAGATACCTCAAAGTACACGAAACGATCTAAGTAACGAACAACACTAATGACCCTCTTATTTTAATTCACCCTCATTTCTCAAATTTTACAATACGGAGGCATGCGTACAACACATAACAGTATGGACGTTCTCGCTTATTGTTATACACTGCCATAGTATAACAATAACCCGGTTCCGATACCGGGTTCAAAACCTAGGCTCCGCACCAATGACTTTTCTAAGTTATGTGCGGTTTTCCATCGCTCCGTGCTTCGGAGGGCACGTTAAGCTGTCGGTCCCGGCTGTTATTGACTAATAGCAGTCGTTAAGCCATGTCAGAGGCCCTCGGGCGGCCTGACAAACTCTGACATCAGAGGCCAGCACTACCCCATACGACAAACAAACAAACTGCCATAGTAAATACGAAATACAATTATATCTCCCGTGGCATCCCGTGGAGTGACGACATGTGTAAGGTCCGAACTGGTCAGCGACTGGATGACAAGAGCCGATTATCGGGCTCAGTGACGTTTGCTTGGAGAGAAGTACGTTTCGCGTAGTGTATTAGATCTTTGCCTACGTCGAGCAGTGGATAAAATATAGGCTGATGATGATGACAATATGAATGAAATAGAATTATTATTAAAACAAATATTTATTGGAAATAACCGTCCGCTTATTGCCCATACTGCGTTATTGTTTACAGTGGCGTTATTTACGAGTTTTACGAGCTACATTTTTCGACTGAAAGCTATAACTCAAGTTGTAAAGTTTACGTAGAGGTCTAGAGAAATAGCTAGACAACTTTTGAAATAAAGTTAAGTACTATTTTCACTTTTAGATCGTCAGTGTAATCTATGTAATTCAACTGATTGCGTAAGAGGTGTAAAGCACGATAATAATCCACGTCGTAACGTGGCTGGCACGAAAGAGCAGAGCCGTACAAATATTATTAAACTAGCCGTGCCCAAGGCTTTGCCCGCATGGTAGCCGTATTCCAGGACCAAATGTACCTTATATTGCACTTCATCAAAATTTGTTCATCAAATAGTTTTTTATTTATTGCTCAGCTTCTCATTGAATTGAGATACCAAGTACACCAGTTTTTAATTCAAACCTAAGCTATTCAACAATGTAAACCGCATCGCAATCGGTGCAATTTTTACGTGATGCGAGAACAGACAAACAGACATATAATTTCAAATTGGCTGCATCCTGTAGGCTGATACATTCATATACATGTATCATGAAACTTTAGAACATTATACTCAAGATTATGTTTTGTTCGTTTATGTGTCTTCTATCTAAATAATATACAGTAGAGTGGGCAATTTTTTGTTTTGTATTTTTTTTACTTTGTTTACCCCATATAATTGTTTACCCCATATAATTGTTTACCCCATATAATTATTTACCCCATATAATTGTTTACCCCATATAATTGTTTACCCCATATAATTATTTACCCCATATAATTGTTTACCCCATATAATTGTTACCCATATACTGACTTACTGCATTATCCTTGTAAAACTTTTGCTGGCTAGGTCCAGTGCAAGGCGGTGCTTAAGGAGTTTTACTTTTTAATTCTTGATAGAAAATCATTGGAATTTGTGTTCATTGTTAAAAGTAAAGTAGAAGTTTTTAATTAATATTTACTTCAAGAAAATAAAGTTTATTAGTTTGTCGCGAGGCGGTCCCCGGGTTTGGGTTGTCGCGAGGCGGTCCCCGGGTTTGGGTTGTCGCGAGGCGGTCCCCGGGTTTGGGTTGTCGCGAGGCGGTCCCCGGGTTTGGGTTGTCGCGAGGCGGTCCCCGGGTTTGGGTTGTCGCGAGGCGGTCCCCGGGTTTGGGTTGTCGCGAGGCGGTCCCCGGGTTTGGGTTGCTCCCACTATTCCAGGACACAAACCTCAGTGACACAGAATTACAGGAACTTCCTTCCGCTCGATTCTAGCACACGGCGGGAGCAGACTCGGCAGGCCAGAGTCTGATAACGAGTCTGATATCATCTCGATCGGGCGCTGCAACTACTTCGCCACGGTCGTCTCCTACTGGCTCTCCACCATCGACGACAACCGGATGTTCCTCAAACCAGAGCAGCAGACTTTCAGATTTTTTATATTAGTGTTAGCGAAGGAAGGACCAAAGATATATTTTGCAAATTAAATCAATGAAAACACTAAAGTGGAATATTTTTCTATTTTGACCAAAAATCGATGTGTCAATGACAGGATATTTTTATAACATTTGTAAAATTGCAGTTCTGCTAAAAATCAATATCCGAAAGACAATTTAAGAATGACAGGTTATTTGAATATAGAATGAATAATGAACTATCAAAATGAAAAGAAATGGATTATGAAAGAATTAAGATATCAAAAGAGTATTATTATGAAAGAGGTTTGGACCTCGTCACAAGGTGCTTATTAGATTATCGGAAAATAAAGTTAAAGACACCATAAATCAGTGTTCCAGTGCTTAATGATTTCTGCGACACGAAATAAAAACTACATTTACGAAAATTTGTCAAGTGTACTCAAACTTGCCGCAAGAATGGTAATAACTAATTTTCTCTGGAAAATTGATGAAATCCCGACTGACATAGTACGGCTAGTGACTCAGCATATTGGCGTCACCATTAATTCTTCCGACGTCGAGTTCGCCCACCGAGTGCAGCCGCGGCGTATGGCCAGTGCTGCCCGTGCACGCCCCATTGTCGTCCGTCTGAGGCAGCGTTCTGTGAAGAATCAGATAGTTGCTGCCGCGCGCAAGCGCCGCTACTTGACTGCCGGGGAGATGGGAATGGGAGGCGAAACTGGCAGGGTCTTCATAAATGAGCATCTCACCAAAGACAGCAAAATGCTGCTTAGTGCATGTAAACAGAAGGCAAAGGAAGCTAATTACAAGTACATCTGGACAAAAAACTGTCGAGTTTTTGTTCGCAAAAACGAGGGATCTCCTCCTATCCCCATAAACTCGTCGTCAGACCTGGTCAATATAGTCTGAGCTACTTTCTAGAATTACTGCACGTATGCCTGTGTATGTTTTCTTTTGTTAAACTACTGTATTTGTGTACCTACATGTTTGGTATGTGCTTGCGAGTGGATCTGTTCATACAACAAGTGACACTGTGTATTATAACTATTAAAGGTATTTTTTATAACACTAGCACAATTTACAGTATATACAAAACACATCGTTACATACTTCTGTTGCAAAATATAGCTTTACAATATTTTACAAATATGTGTTATGCCTCATTTAGATTAAGTGAATACATATTTTCAGACTCTGATGTTTTCATTGTTGGTGTGTACTGTGGAGTAACAAATTCATGTACTGCCTATATTTCATTGCCGTTTTTCTTGAAAGCTTATAAAGTTTTCATGTCAATGTTTCTAAACCTGTATCAAGCGCCGTATTCAATAGAAAAAACTTGTTCTGTTTTGTCCGTAAGTGTGGACACTCTGTTTTATTCATAATGCTTGATAAAATGAATAAATTGAAACTTTATTATCAGAATGTTCGGGGATTACGGACTAAGTCTAATCAATTTTACAATAACCTGCTATTAAACGAATCTGATATTGTTTTGATAACTGAAACTTGGCTTTGTAAGGGAATAATGGATGCTGAGCTCTGTGATAGTAAATACACATTATTTCGTAGAGATCGTGGATCAGGCAAAGTAAATTCTGTTAGGGACCTGGGGGTAATTATAGATACAAAGCTTTCATTTTCTGAGCATGTGGATTCAGTGGTTGGTAAGGCTTATAAAAGCTTGGGCTTCATATTGAGAGTTAGTCGTCCATTCTCTGATATTGTTTGTCTGAAGGTATTGTACTACTCATATGTTCGAAGCATCTTGGAGTACTGCAGTCAGGTGTGGAATCCGCAGTACCTTATATATATTCATAGCCTAGAGAGAATTCAAAGCAAGTTTATAAAACACTTAAATTATCGGTGTTATCGTGGGCGCGATGAGGTTTATGATTATCAGGGTTCATGTTATTACCATCATCTTACTACCCTAGAAAATCGGCGCAGTTTAGCTGACATGTCACTTCTTCATGGTTTGTGCAACGGCTACATAGATTGTCCGGAGTTAACGTCAAAAATCTTGCGATTTTCTGTGCCAAAAAAGCGAACAAGACATACACCCCTTTTTTCTGTCTCTCACTCTACTACTAATTATGCCCAAAATTCAGTTGTTAGTCGGTTGCATAGGAACTTCAATAAAATATTCGGAGGCATTGATATTTTCCACACCAGTAAATTTGTATTCAAACAGGAGGTTCTCCTTGTCATTAAGGAACGCGATGAGGTTAAGTATGGGGATATTGTCGGGAGGTAACCAAACTTACACATACATATTCACACGCAAGTACATACACACTTCTAAAAGCAATTTTTATTCGTATTGTTGCTTATATATATTTTTAAATTAATTTCTTTGAGGTACCGTTTCATTTAAAATTTTGTAAAAAGTTGTATTCGTAAAAGGTAAATCCTTCATTGGCTTTAAGTTTAATTATAAGTTTTACATGTATTAGCTTTAAGGGCTGTGGATTTTGTATGAATAAATAAATAAATAAATAAACTTATCTAAACAGTGTGCCCAGCATTTACGAGGCTATATGTATTTAAACGTGTGAGGGTGTGAAGGGAAATGGGGTGAAGCTGAGTGTGTAGTATGGGGGGGAGGGATAGGGGAGGGGGCTGGTAAAGACTCGTTGGAGCAGTGGAAATTAAAAGATCGAATTTGGGCCAAGAACTTCACAAAAACAGCTTCTTACAAAAACAGAAAGTCAAAAAAGGGCATGTGCTCTACTGAAGCAAATTAATAGGTCAAGACTGTTATCGACGTGCTGGAAATAATACTTTCAAATCTCGCCAAAGATTCCGTTGTTTAAAATATTTATACATGTTTGTGATAACTTTTCACGTGAACACACAAGTGAACCTTGATTGGAGTTCCGATACGTAATCGTTTGATCATAGACTAGAAATTCTCATAAGATCTGTAGCTGAAAAAATAAAAACAAATTCGTGATGACTACCATGATAGAGCGTATAGAACTCATGATTACTGTATTTAATGGAACACCTAAAAAGATTCACTGGCAATCATCATTGTCTTTGGTTTACGAGAGGGTTTTCATGGAGATTTTTCTGTTTATAAAGCAAAACGACATATTCTAACTTAAAAAGAAGTGAATTTCTTGGTTTTCAATTCTGGGTCTCTTAATTATACTAAATCTTGAATTGGAGCTCCTTTGGTGGCAGAAGCATTGGTGATCTCTCTTTTTAAACCAAACGAACGAAGCTTTTGGTCCTGGTATAAAAAAGCAGCTAAGTTTGTTATTTATGGTATTAGTCGAAGGTAGTTTACCTTCGACTAATGCTGTAATAATTGTTTTATGTTGTTGAACAAAATAGAAAAATGGTGTCTTCTCCACCAACAAGAAGTTTTTATTAAATATAGCTTTAGAACAAGATATACTGAACCTTAAATAACAAGAATGTTTGTATATCTTGTCTTAGATGTAATTTACGATTGTTTTGGAAGTCTTTTTTTTACTGTATATGTTTTTATATGCTACTTTACCTTACATACAGTTTTTCCAGTAAATGATAATATTTTAAATTCGATGAGCACTGTCTTCTATAATATTTAAAACAGTTATCAACAGTGACCCGTGTGACAAAAAGAACGGGGTTACTTCTCGCCATTTTTTTTCACCATACTTACATGGACCACCTTAATATACAGGTTTCATTGTGCGCCACAAACAAGGTGTCGGTGGTCGGACCGCTATGCCAGCAATCAAATATATTAATAAATTCAATATATTCGGAACAATTCTACACCAATTACCAAACTAGGATACCCTGTACTACGGGCACTAGGCAACGGATAAACATACATAGATACGAATATTACATCCATGACTCGGAAACAATCATTTTTGCTCCTCACACAAATGATTGCGCCTTGCAGGCTTCGAACCCGCGACCGTTCGATTACGTACGTGTAATAAATTTCTTCTAAACCTTTTTCGAAAAGCTACACCCTACGATCACCAACCCGCATGCCCATTCATGGGCACAACCTCAACATGAACAGCACAAACAAAACATGAATTAGAGCCGAAGACCGGGTGTGGTGTGTCGAGTTGTGGCGAGGTGAGGTGTGTCGAGCTGTGGCGTGGCGTGGTGTGGTGTGGCGAGTTGTGGTGTTTTTGCTATCGTATCTTATAATGCCTATGAGTTTGTCATTGCAAACTTCAAAGTAAATCCCTATGGAGAGTTTTTTTACTTGGCTTGTAATGAATACACAATTTCAAGTCCAAACAGTTTGCGGCACCATAATTCGCAAATTAAACGTTTAAGTCATAAAACTAAGGAACAGTCCATTAAGTTGTTTGGCGCACTCGTATTTTATAACTTAAGTTTATAAGTTATTGTAACTGTAACTTTGTGCGGAACTGTGGGACTCTGTGGGACTTCAATATGGAGGATGTTGTCTTCGGCGTTTTTTTATGTTACTCCTAGGATATCTATAGTAATTTATTATACTGTTATGCATAATAAAAGAACGGTGGTACAGTAAACAGTACCGGACTAAAATTAACCATAGTCCATTCAAATGGCCCACGCAACAATACCACAGGAAAAGAAAGCTTTATTAATTTTTATAGGAACTAATTATGCAACAAGATCTGAGCACAGCAAACCTTGAGGTTGGGCTTATGATGAATCGGTCAAAGACTCAGATCATGACCAATAGCACAAAAAGTAGGGTTGAGGTAGAAAAGTCCAAACTCAAGGTTTGCCAGAGAGCCATGGAGAGCATACTCGGAGTCAAAAGGACAGATCGAGTTCGAAATACCACGCTCCGTTCAAAGACTGGCATTGCAGATGCAGGACTCAAAACTTCTAAATTGAAATGGGATTGGGCAGGGCATGTAGCCCGTATGCACCCAGAAAGATGGGCAAAAGTTGTCACACAATGGGAGCCCAAAGACGGACGGCGACGTCGTGGTCGGCCCCGTAAAAGATGGCGTGACAACATAATCGTCTATCAACCCAATTGGATGGATCTAACTCTAGATAGAGATGAGTGGAAGATAATGGGGGAGACCTTTGCCCAGCAGTGGGACACAATAGGTTAAATAAAAAAATAATTAAGTTATACCTCCAAGGTAAATATATTTTATCAAAAAAGGTTCAGTAGTTTTGTAGCCGCTTGGTAGTTGAGCAAAATAAGCTGAAACAGTATACTAGCACTTTAGTGTCGAGGATTTCCCGTGTGTGCTCCCCGATGGATGTTAACGTACCCTTGCTTCAACCCCCCACCGTCAATAAACATACAAAAAAATGTGTTTTTTATTTAAAAAATACACCCAGGGAAAGGTCATTATAGTCTGCAAGATTTGGACTTGGACTAACTGTTGACGTTAAATAAGTATGGTAAACTTATGAACTCACTACAATTAAGTACTTTTTACCCGACTACAAGCAAATCTATTTATGTAAATATGTATCTATGTATGTAGGTATGTGGATGTTCCACTATAGCGTCCCCCCTATTGGTTCGATTTTGACAAGCGAGGTGTCAATCGATTCGTCTTCAGGCAAAGATCTAGAATATAGTACCCTTAATTCTAGAATCTATATTTTTTACCCGAATACAGCAAGGCAAAGTAAGGGTTAAGTGTTTAAACTAAAAACTTGTTACGATTTTGACAAGCGAGGTAACAATCAATTCGTCTTCATGTATAGACTGTCATAGGCTATTTTTTACCCGACCATAGTCGGGTTTTAGTTTTTGAACTTATACTTATATCTTATTTCAAATATACATATTCATAGCTTACACTGCAAATATTAGTACAAGCCGAACGCTGAAAAAATATTAGTACAAGCCGAACGCTGAAAAAAATTCTAAACACTGATAATTTTTTGCTGTCACTATTTCCTGGATGATAAAAACCGTAAGCTTTTAATAAATAAAAACGGCCAAGTGCACGTCGGACAATCATATACCTAGGGTTCCGTAGTCAGGACCCTGAGCTATCCAGCTGTGAAAACTATTTTGCAAACGGTCCAGTAGTTTTTAAGTTACACAAGAACAAAGTTTGTTTTACGGTTGATTTATGTCTCTCACTATGGAATTTATTCAGAGTTGACGCGGGCATAGAATAGTTATCTTGGTCGACTATATCTCGTAAACTAGAAGGTTTTTATTATACGCTTTATATTAGCTTCACTTGTATGTTTGTATGTTTGTAACCGACTCCTTTGGACGCCTTTTTTCTTTTTTTTTTTTTTACTGCCTATCTAGAGAAGACGAAGAAGAGAAACGATTGCACGTTTGACCACGATCTCACCTGATGGATCTCACTCTAGATAGCCGTGATAATTTTGTTACTAAATTAGTATTATGCGCTAGTAACCTTGTTTATTTTTTTAGTTTTGTATTTTATGAGTAGAGGGGGTAGGGTAGAGTGGGGGACATTTTACAGAAAACATTAAATTCAAGCACTTAAGAGCCAAATATTATAATTTCGTAAACGGAATAAAATTTTCAAAGAAACCTCATTAAAACTAAACAATAAAATGTTTTTTCACTCTTCATGTATCATTCAAAAATAACATCAAGGGAGGCAATAATTAATATTTTTTAAATAACCACTCATTCTATTTATTTCATATCATTTTTTCGCTTATTAACATCTTTGTATTTGTGCCAAATTACATTTTGTGTTAAAAGTTTCTGATTAAAATGGCTGTGACATACAGACAGACAGACGGACATGGCAAAACTTAAGAGTTCCTTGTCCGACTACGGCACCCTGAAACGTTTTTCTTGTTTTGCTATTTTATTATTTGTTTTTCTTTCATTTTCAGTCGTATGAAAGCTGTCGCTGTACAGTTCAAATATTCTCTGTGCAACCGATACAAATATTCTCTATGCAAGCGATACAAATATTCTCTGTGCAACCGATACAAATATTCTCTGTGCAACCGATACAAATATTCTCTGTGCAACCGATACAAATATTCTCTGTGCAACCGATACAAATATTCTCTGTGCAACCGATACAAATATTCTCTATGCAAGCGATACAAATATTCTCTGTGCAACCGATACAAATATTCTCTGTGCAACCAATACAAATATTCTCTGTGCAACCGATACAAAAATGGTTCTATAGTGTTCTCTAAAGAGCAATGGTTCTATAGTGCAATTTAGAATCCAACGAGACCGGGTTCAAAACCTAGGCTCGGCACCAATGACTTTCGAAGTTATGTGCGGTCTTCCATCACTCCGTGCTTCGGAGGGCAAGTTAAGCTGTCGGTCCCGGCTGTTATTGATTAATAGCAGTCGTTAAGCCATGTCAGAGGCCCTCAGGCGGCCTAACAAGCTCTGACACTAGAGGCCAGCACTACCTCATACGATAAACAAACAACAAACAAACAGTATCATTGTAAATCTAAGATGGCCACAAAATGGCGGATTACCCTTTTGGGTAATCCGCCATTTTGTGGCCAGGTCGTTTGTTACAAATTGTGTAACATCGCCTTTTTCATCATTGATGTTACGATGCTGTGCTGTGACATAGGTATAATTAGAGGGTTCATTGGACTAGGGAACCCTAAAAATACTATACGTTTTGCGATTCACTATTAATTTGAGACATATTCCGAAGTGTTACCATAATATTTGACACCGTACCAGGGCGGTCGCACTCCGCAACAAGTACAACCCAATATTCGGGTCCGTTCAGTCGAGTGTCAAGCGTGCGCTCGATGAGTCGCGCGCCTTGTACTTAGCGATAGAGCACCTACTTACGTAAAGTTATTGACAAACTTTATTCGTGTTTTAATTATGAGTACCAAGAAGAAAGCTAGAAAGTACTGCATAGCATTCGGCTGTTTGAATAGTGATAGAAATGACGAATTGTCATTCTTTACGTTTCCAAAGGATATTGAAAGGTAATAAATTGTAATACCTATAATAGGTCCTAGTTATGTAGTTAGATATTGATATTTTTTTATTACGTAGGTTCCTATAGTTTTATGTTATTTGATTTGTGTTCCATACCGAAGCTACGCATATTTAAGGTTTTTCCGCGCAGAAATAAAGTCGTTTATTAAATCGATCAACGTAATTTTATAATTGATTATAGTAGGTATTGTTGATCGCAAAATGAATTGCTGTGCTGACTTAGTAAGTAGCCTACAACTAATTAGGAATTTATATAATATATGTCTCGTATAATACCTACCTACTTTTAATACCTTTTATTACGTAGGTAAAAATTTATTTTTCACTCATTAAAAAGCATGTAATTCAGACAGGCACCTTTATTCATCAAAGTGCAATACCTATAGGATATAATCATAATCAACGAACGACACGTAGGTAGGTATCTCACTAAACTTATCGGCGTTCTGAAAACGGGATAGGTAGGTAGTAAAAATGAGGTAGTAGGTCTATTCTGATAAGAATGTCATTGTTTGTAATAGAACTATTATAATTTATAATAATAAGTAATAACATAATACATTATTACTTATTTATTCTGTTACAATATCTAAGTCATAACATATCACAGAATAATTAGTAGTACAAGTACCTAGTCATATCTTAATACAACCCTACCGAGCGAAAAAGGGACAGAGCGATTCTGAAACGGTTAGAGCAATGGAAGTTCTCGCGCGTTGTGATACGGTGCATTCTAGCCTGCACGCGGTGGGCGAGCGCCTTCTAGGTAAATATAATTGAAAGCTCGCAGCACTGTGCGAGTTAAATTGCACTTAATAGCGTTGTAGCGAGAGTCGCTATTTATTTAAATGACTTTACTCAGTTAGCCTTCTGTACTTGTACTATTATTTATTCTGTGACCGTACCGACACCACAGGCGCGTATTCCGATATCCGACGTCTCAATGCCCTCCTGCTGACGCATATTTTGATACCGCCATATTATAGTCCCATGAACTCCCATGTCATTGTTTATTCCGGACTTGATGATATTCCGCCGCGTTGCATATTTGCATATTCCGCCACCGCCGCATATATCACCATAGCCGCTTTTAAATTACTAATTCCAGTCAGCTAATTCACTATCTCCGTACAGCATTATTTGAGTTCTAATTTATAAAACTGTTCCGTCCGCGAGTAATTCGTTTATAGCAGTTTTCTACATCAGGTTCGGCTCCGACGAATGGAAAACTATTTCCCGCGTTCATTTTGAAGTTCGGTGCGGTGTGAGAGGTAAGACTGGAGCGATTCATCTGCTACATCTCAGGAAGGAACGATTCAGTTAAAATTAAACATTTTATTTCAATCACGCTGTAATTTATATCAACGTCAGTCTATTCGGTTCTACAAGCAACGTGGCCTGGCCTACCCCTTGTAAAAGCTTATTCATTTCAATCTTGTAATAATAGTTGCATTGGAATACTTACTATGGATGTGTAGGTAGGCTACTATGTACATTTACTTAATATTGTCTGAATATTAACATTTTATTAAATTTTATATATGGTATACTGTTTGGGCGAGATCTGGCAAGATTCGCATGACTGCCATCTGGACATAAATAAAATATTTTTTTGGTGTACCCAGAATAACTACCTAGTACCTAATATTGCTGTAATTACACTAATGTTTGCGAGAGAGAGGTAAAAGTGATTATAAAGTTTCAAGAGGTATTCATTTCCACGCCCCAGAAAAAGCAGTTTTTCACTTGCCACTTCATTTGCTAATTGTAAGAGCTATTCAGTACAAAGTAATCAAAAAAATTAAAACATATTGAGACATCGATATTAGTCCATCCATGCCAATGGCACAGTATAAATAATAGTACAAGTACCCATGGCTAGTTTAATTACTCTACCATAAGATTCAGGGTGTCACTCGAGGAGAACCGACGAGAAGTGGCAAACAGGTCAGCTCCAGCTTCCCGCTGTAGCTCCGCGCTTGCCGCAAACAGCTAACCTAATTAAGTGCACATCTGAGGCGGTCAGGGAGGCACAAATGAGATTTATCTGTTCAGTCAGTTTGCAGCGCGATGTTTGGTTCGCTCATGCTTAGCATAATTCAGAGTACCTACTCGACTCAATGCCTAATCTTATTTAATACTAGTTTTCCCGCCCGCGACTTCGTACGCGCGGACTACAGTTTATTACGATAAAAAGCATCATATTTTCTTCTAGGATATTAAAAACCAATGCAAAAGAAGGTGTAGTACCAATGCGGTTGATGTTTTTTGACAAAGAGAATATAATCTCATCAAAATCCGTCCAGCCGTTATCGCGTGAAATCTCCTCAACCAAACAAAATAACAAACAGACAACGTTTCACTTTTATATATTGTTTTCTGAAATTAAAAGTATCCTATGTTTTATTCCAGGGTATAAACTATCTCCATTCTAAATTTCATCAAAATCCGTCCAGCCATTATCGCGTAAAAGCTCCCCAAACAAACAAACAAACAAACAAACAGACTACGTTTCTCTTTTATATATTGGTATGGATGGATGGATGGATTTTAATTACTTCTATCGATCTATCTATCTATCTACCTATTCACCCCGTATCCACCTTCTGGATGCACTATGCACATAATAAATAATAGTGTATCTTTGAAATGGCAAATATCAAGAAGTGACTGGCGGAAAAAAAAAAACATTTCAATGAGTCCAAGATGGTAATAGTACAATGTGCCGGTTTCCTCTCGGTGTTGGCCTCCGAGCAACGGCACAGAATGAATAATAGTGTACCAAAATCCATACAAAACTTACTATGTACTTAAAGTCATCGGTGCAGGGCCTATGTTTTGAACCGGATGCCGTTAGACTATGTAGCACAAACACTGTCACTCGTCCACCACCACTCTGGTACATAGGTACGAGTATTGAAAAATAAAACAATTACTAACAATATATTTCGGAATATTTATTAAGCAGTAAGTATCTTGGTAATTTTTGTCGCATGATTCTACCTACATAATATTGTACCATTTGTGTAATAATAAACCTGTTTATAAAATAAAAATCTTTCGTTTTGCGTCACGTGACAGACAAACAGCATTGTAGGCCCTTTCATTCCACCAAATATAACTATGTTTATTGGATTTTAACGTACGTTTTTTTGAATGCTTAATATTGTATGCTTTAAATATTATTTTGCCTGGCAGCAGTATTATTTGTATTGTAATCTAGCTAGCACCCGCAGCTTTGCCCGAGTCGTCACCTTTGTGTTATTCCAGATCATAATATACCAAAACTACATTAGAAAATTTGTTCAGCCGTCAAATAGTTTTTTATCAATTGCTCGACTTCTACTCGTCACATTGAGATTCTACATACATGAGATTTTAAGACAAACTGTGAAAACCGCATTTTATTGGTTCAGTTAATTTAAATGATGCGAGAGCAAACATACAGACATAAAGGCAGACACAATTTTTTTAAATGTTGTCTTTGCAATATTTAATTTTAGGTCGCATAAACCAGTTTTTTATTTTTTTTCATTGTATCTACAGAATGTTGTTACTTACTGCTTTATTATAAAATAGATATTTAGATATATCAATAATATACTAGCTTTGCCCGCGACTTCGTCTGCGTGGTCCTATGTCCTTCCCCAGGCTTAAATCTATTTCTATACCAAAACAAAATCGGTTCAGCTGTTTAGTCGTGAAAAGGTAACAAACAGACAGACAGACAGGCAGACAGACATGCAGACAGATAGACAGACAGACAGACAGACAGACAGACAGACAGACAGACAGACAGACAGACAGACAGACAGACAGGCAGACCTATAGACAGAGTTACTTTGCCTTTTATCATATCTATGATTATATACTAGAATATCTCTATACATCTCATTAACTAGATCTATGTTTATCTCTAAACCTATTTTTATTAAAGATTTTTTCATTCAGCGACTCGCCCGCTACATTGAAGATTCCAGTAGGACCAACAAGTTTGTTTAGTTGTTAATCATTATTTCATATAAGTAACCTTGTGTCTATTTTATAGTTACGAATAATTTTATGAAGCTAACCTGTCATTTTAATTATATGTATGCTTATTAGAATTTATTATGTCCGGAAATTTTATTGACAGTTACTTTATAATTTGGTAATCATAAAAAGTACCATGTTAAAAAACTAGCTTTTGCCCGCGACTTCGTCCACGCGGACATCAGTTTGTCGTGATAAAAAGTATCCTATGTCCTTCCTCAGGGTTCAAACTATCTTTATACCAAATTTCATCAAGATTGGTGTAGTCGTGCAAAGGTAACAGACACACAGAGTTAATTTCGCTTTTATAATATTATAGTTAGGAAGGTAAGACAGGATATCTACATTCTGAGAAATAAATATGTGAATAAATTCATTTATGTAGTGTATTGTGTGTACATGTTTTTCTTAAAGGCACATTTTGAAATTCACGAGATTTTTCGACTTAAGTTTTACTTTTTATATTGAACTAGCAGTGCCCAGCTTTGCCCGCGTGTACAATTTTCCGAGATCAAAAGTATCCTTTGTTGTTCTCTATAGTATACAGCTTCTGTATTTACAATTTCATTAAATTTGGTCCAGCCGTTATCGCACGAAAGCGCCCAAAACAAACAAACAAACCAACAAACTAAACAAACAAACAGACTTCAGACTTTTTTTTACAGATATATATTAGTGGGGTTATTTTATTTTAGAGCTGTGTTTAGCTAAAAGTAGGTATCGGACAAGTCACTGAATGAAAAATAATAATTATTTAATCCAGTAATTCTGATGTTATTTCGGTAGAGTGAATGGATGGCTCCAGGTGTTTATTATTTGTCGGTGGTTCAAGTTCTGAAAAAAGAGTTCGTTATGTATATTTTGTCACATTTATTTTAGATTAATATCACATTTATTTAAGTATATAGATACACATAAATTTTATGATCATCAGCCCCAAGAAGTCCACAGCTGATCATGGGTAGGGTAGGTCTAATAGCAGGGCTGAAGACATAGTTCGGTAAAAACGGTCAAATATTCCAACTTCGGTATAACCGATTGTGAATCTAATATAGGTCATCATCAGCCCATATAAGTCCGCTGCTGGACATAGGCATCACCCAAAGAACGCCACTGAGCCCAATCTTCGGCTCTTCTCTTCCAACTGCTGCCAGAAACTTTGCGTATATCGTCGCTCCATCTAGTCGGAGCACTCCACTACAGCTTACTACTTCTAAGGAAGGTGCAAGTCTCTTCCTCTCGTCTCGTCCTCTTAACCGATCTTCATCTTTCCGTTGTGTAACAATACCATTAGGCGACCATCTGAAGCTTTTGGGTGTCAAACGCACATCGAACCTGAATTTCAGGTCTTACATTGCCATTGGTCTTCAAGCCAATAGGTAGCTGCAAAGAAACTTGGTATTTTGTCTAAGGTTAGGCGGTACTTCAGCCGGGATAGCTTTTGAATCTTTACCAAGCACAGGTCCGATCTTGTATGGAGTACTGCTGTCACCTCTGGGACGGTTCTGCCAATTATTATAATGTAAAATATAACCTAGGTGTGTTCAAGTCAAGAGTGAATAGGTATCTACTAGGTAAGCGTGCTACACCTTCGACCATATCATCGCTTTCCATCAGGTGAGATCGTGGTTAAACGGTTGCCTAGACCGAGATAAAACAAAAGTCTACTAATAAAATATACTTACCAATATCAATCCATATACTAACATTCACACACTTCTTCAAATCAACTGCCGCCAACACCAGGTCTAAAATATCCTTCTTGTGGATTTCCTTTCCAGGTTCTACGTCTAAAGTCATTTCGCTAGCTTTGATTAGCTCTTGAATGCAATCTATAAAAAGAAACATTATTTTAGAATTGAGCCAATAAAAAAAAACAACTAAAATTATATGGTCTTAAAAATAGGTACTAATTTTAAATGGTTTGAAACTGAAAATAAAAAATTATACATATTTTATTCATCATCATCTTCAGCCTATATTTGTCCACTGCTGGACTGTTAGGCCTCTCCTAATGCACGCCAATGAGCTCGGTCTTCAACTCTCCTCGTCCATATTCTTCCAGCCGCTTTTCGCAGGTCGTCACTCCACCTTGCCACAGGGCGTCCTACACTACGTTTGCCTAAACGTGGTCTCTTCTCGAGAACTCGTCCAATGGTTAACTGTTCTTTGGAAAATGTGACCAGTCCACTGCCACTTCAGTTTGCTTATTCTTAAGGCTATGTCGGTTACCTTGGTTGTCTGTCAGATATCTTCATTACGAATCCTGTCCTTCAGAGAAACTCCAAGCATAGCTCTCTCCATGGCTCGACGAGCAAAATTAAATTTGTGGACTAGTTTGACCGTGAGTGTCCACGTTTCGGCTCCGTAGGTCATGACTATGTAGGACGCACTGATTAAAGACTTTTGTCTTCAGGCACTGTGGTTTGGACGACGCGAAGACTTGATGAATCTTGCCGAATGCTGCCCAATCCAGCTGAATTCTTCTGTTGGCTTCCTTTTCAAAGTTGTTCCTACATTATTGCAATATTTTCCCAATGTAAATATATTTTCAGACAACTTCAAGAGGGTTCCGGGTCAACAAGATCGTTAAACATGATCTTTGTCTTATCTATATTCATTCCGAGATCGATGCGTTGTGAAGCATCATCTAAGTTGGTCAGCATGCTTTGCAAGTCTTGCAGCGGCTCCGCCATTAGAACTATATTATCCGCAAATCGTGTGAGATGTTCTCGCCATTGATATTAATGCCCATTCCTTTCCAATCCAGCGTCTTAAACATATCTTCCAGGGTATTACTATTAGAGAACAGTTTCGAGGTTATAACATCCCCCTGTTTCACTCCCCTGCGCAGTTGGATATGTTTACAGTGCTGGTTTTGCACTTGGACACTCATAGTCACGGCGTCATACAGATAACCAGACTGACAAATTGACCTCAATATTGTTTCCCAACAGGTGGGTCTTAAAATGAACATGGGTAATGCCCAAGTCGTACCCATGCCGGTTTATGTTGGGAACGATATTATCGAAGCTGTTGATCACTATGTCTTCTTAGGTCAGACGATCCAACTGGGTAGATCCTACTTCGACAAAGAGGTCAACCGACGAATACAACTCGGATGGGCAGCGTTCGGGAAATTACGCCATATCTTCTCGTCGCAGATACCGCAGAGCCTCAAGACGAAAGATTATAAAATCAGTTCGTGTTGCCAGTGATGACATACGGCACTGAGACGTGGTCGCTAACTATTGGTCTCATACACAAGCTCAGAGTTGCGCAGCATGCAGTAGAGAGAGCTATGCTCCGTGTTTCACTACGTGATAGAATCCGAAATGAGGAAATCCGTAGAAGAACCAAGGTTACCGAGATAGCTTTCAGAGTTTGCAAGTTGAAGTGGCAATGGGCAGGCCATATAGTTCACAGAACCGACAACCGCTGGGGAATAAAGGTTCTCGAATGACGACCATAAACAAGCAAGCGAAGTGTAAGGAGACCCCCCACACGATGGACCGACGACATTATAGCCATCGCCGGAAGTCGTTGGATGACGGTGGCACAAGATCGCTCGTCATGGCGCTCTTTGGGGGAGGCCTATGTTCAGCAGTGGACTTCTAAAGGCTGAAATGATAATGATGATGATATGGCTCCATAGACAAATGCGAAAAAACTTCGAATTTTACAATATGGGTATCAAATTGAGGGCCATGATAAACAAATTCCAACAGTATATAATTTATTGGCAAGACTGGTAAGTTATTTTTTAAGAATAAAAGTATAATTAAATTTAATAAAATGTGGCATGATCAAGTACCAGATTCGCAGGCTTGGACCGCATAAAGCAGGTGCAATGCTCACAATTAGCCTTAGTCACAATCGGAGTGGCGTTTGTGTAGCACGCGATAGCATTAAATTTCATTTGTTGTGAAATTTAATGCTAACACGTCACCATCACACGAAGGTGACGATGGGAATGTAGCTATAGGGGGTGTTTGCCTGAAGTTGTATCTAGTCCAGTTTTTGTTTAAGTGATTCTAAAGCTTACCGTATATGCCCCCCCTTTAACTAGATTATTGTAAGCTGTTATCGAAATAAATATTCATGTTGCTTTATTCGTTAGAATAAAGTTATTATTATGAATATGTTTTTTAAACATGGTAAATTAATGGACATGCTTTTATAGTGCACATATTTTGTATCAAAAAATATATTATTCGCCAATGATTGACATTATTATTTGTAAGTTAATTTTGATTACATGTTTGATGAACAGTTCCTTTATTGAGTTTTGAAATCGGTGTGAAATGCGTACCTCGAGGAAGCAATAGGTCCTCCATGGGCGTATTTAAAAGATCATCGTTGGAAGAAGGAATGTAAGGCACTGGAGTGGCTGCCACCAGCCCTAGGTAGATCAGAAGAATGATTGCGTGCATCTGAAATTATATTACTTTATTATTAAAAGTAGTTTATGAAACGGTTGCATAATAAGGGGTATTAAAGCACGAGAGTGAGGGTAAAAACAGAGCCGCAAGCGAGTTTTTTAATAGTACCACTCGAGTGTTTTAATAGCTGTGTGTACATTATTTTATCTACACTCATGCAATAGAAAATTACATTTAATGAAAAAAAATACCCCGAACAAAGAGACGGGTGTTGTAAGTTTAGGGTGTGTATCACTGTGTGTGCGTTTGTGTTTGTGTATGTGCTTGTGTGTGTCTGTGGTATCGTACCTCCCAAAAGAATGGACGGATTTTGATGCGGTTTTTTAGGTTTGTAAGCGGTTGTGATTAAAATGGTTCTTAAGTTTATGGGGGAGGGGCGAGGAGGGGGAGGGTGAGAAAAGGGGGGTGAGAATCGCAGCTTCAAAACGAATGGACCCATTTAGTAGCGGTTTTTTATGTTTGAAAGCTGAGGTAAACGAGGTGATTTTTAGCTTTAAGGAGGGAAGGGGGGAGGGGGGGAGAGAATCGTAGCTTCCAAACGAATGCATCGATTTAGATGCGGTTTTTTATGTTTCGAAGCTGAGGTAATCGAGATGTTCTTAGCCATAATGAGGAGAAGGAGGGAAGGGGAAAGGGGCGGGGGTGAGAATAGTACCTTCCAAACGAATGGACTGATTTAGCTGCGGTTGTTTATCTTTCAAAGCTGAGGTAAACGAAATGGTTTTTAGCCATAATGAGGAGAAGGAGGGAAGGGGAAGGGGGGGGTGGAAGGGGGTGAGTATCGTAGCTCCCAAACGAATGGACCCATTTTGATGCAGTTTTTATGTTTGAAAACTGATGTGATCGATATAATTCTTAGCTATAATGGAGCTATATAAATATATACAAATATAAATTATATAAAAAAATATATAAATATATAAATTTATAAATATTATAAATATATAAATTAAATATTTATATATATATATATATATAATAAATAAATATATTTAATAAATATAAATTTTTCATTTCTACTTGTTTATATTTTTTTCGTGCTTGAGTATTACCAGGCCGGCCGAACTCCGCAACAAGTACAAATATTATACCTACACTTCGAGGGCGCAATATTCGGGTCAGTTCAGTAGCGTGTCAAGCGTGCGCTCGCTGAGTCGCGCGCCATATAGCGATAAAGTATCTACTTACGTAAAGTTATTGTCAAATTTTATTTGTGTTTTAATTATGAGTACCAAGAAGTAACCTAGAAGGTCCTGCATAGCATTCGGCTGTTTGAATAGTGATAGAAATGCCGACTTTCACTCATTATAAAGCAAGGAATTCAGACACCTTTATTCATCAAAGTGCAATACCTATAGGATATAATCATAATCAACCAACGACACTTATACGTAGGTAGGTATCTCACTAAACTTATCGGCGTTCTGAAAACGGGATAGGTAGGTAGTAAAAATGAGGTAGTAGGTCTATTCTGATAAGAATGTCATTGTATGTAATAGAACTATTTTAATTTATAATAATAAGTAATAACATAATACATTATTACTTATTTATTCTGTTACAATATCTAAGTCATAACATATCACAGAATAATTAGTAGTACAAGTGCCTAGTCATAAATTTTATCTTTTTTATCTGAAAATTTTGTCTTTGACAGGCTTGTATATTATGCAAATAGGATTTTTTGTAAAGGAGCACCCTGAACTGTTCGAAAAATTGGAAAAAGATAAACATTTTCAGTTCACTAGTCGTGACCCTACCAGGTTAAGGTTGGCCAATTGCAGTACTGCTTTGCGTCACCGGAACTGTAATGTTATGGCCATCAAAGTCTTCAACAAAATTCCGAAAACAATCAGGGAGCTGCCAATTAAATATTTTAAACTAAAATTACACAGGTGGCTTTCTGAAAATTGTTTTTATGACATAAAGGAGTTTTTTGATTTTAAAATGTATAAATGACTTATTATGTTGACATCATATTGACATAAATACTGAATTGAATCTAATAATGTATTATGATTGATCCTTAGAATATTTACACTGGTAGAAGTAGTCTCCGCGTGCCCCTTTTAGATAGCAATAGTTTTGTATTAGGTGCTGCCATATTATAACTAAAATTACCCCTAATGGAACTAAATTGTACGTCACAATGTAATATTGTCAACAGATGATAGGGAATGTAAATAAATTAAGCACAATAATGAAAGTTACGTATTTATTTATTATAGGACCATAACATAAAAGGTAAGTGGCATAACAAAGGATATTAAGAAACATAACATAAGTAATTTCATATAAAACACGATTGCCTATTAAAATTGTGTGAATACTACAGTCAGAACTCTAATAATAGGAAAATGTGTCAAACTACCGGTGGCTATGGCTGCAGAGTGAGGAACCTCCTGACTATACGCGCCGTGTCAAGGAGTACTGCCTAATGCATCTGACCCTTAATCCAACCATCTAGCTAGAGCCTCTTAAGATGTTGGTCGAGGCTTGCAATTGTTGTTCATTACAACATTTGCAATGAAACTTTACGCAACTCTATAAACGCAAGTCAGATTCGCACATAGACGGTAGTAATTCTTTTTTAATATGAGATACTATAACCCTTACCATATTTTGTTTTTTAGAAACGCTAGTATCTAAAAAAGCTTGATGTTGTTTTGCGGCGCCGACCATTACAGATTGACTTGTGCACTTTGACGTTGAAGGAAATGTCTACGAACAAGACAAAGGATGGGGGATAACGTCATACTTCGAAAGAAATAACATGAAATAGTATAAGAAAAAAGCAAATTGATTATAAAAATACTTACTAAACAAGGATTTTTAGAAACACTAGTTTCTTGACATTCCAGAAATATCGTTTGGCGGTACACATTATTGAAGACTGACTTGTGCCTTCTGACGTTGAAGGAAGTATCTGCAAATAAAAAAGTGAGTGCTGGAAAAGGAACTTATACACTGTAAATAAATAATAAATACCGTACAGCTGTTTTTTCTGAAATACTCAATTATGTCTTGTTTGCTTGTTGTTTGCAAGTAACCACAACAATAGATTGATTGATTACTCTAGGCTCTGATGATTGAGTATACAAACAAAAAACACATATAGTTACCTACTTAATGACAGCACGATTTTTTAATGACTAAGAATTAACTAGCTGATAGTGACAATGTGTGATGCAATAATTTAAAAAAAAGTAAGCAACAAGAAAGCACATACATGTACAGTAGTCGCAGCGGAAGTAAGTGTCTCGGAACTTATATGCTAGTAGCTATTTTTCAGGCGCAATCCCAATGTTGAAGGTGAAGACAGCATTGTATAACTGCCTCGCTCACTCGATTACGTTAATTAGCATTTTCTATTTCACTCTTACTTCATGCTGTTTTACCCCCACAGCAGTACCTGCGCAATCGTTCACAGAGCCTAACTTCACAAACATATAGGTATGCTGTGACTACTGTACAAATTCTACCGGAACTGCATCTTCAACGAGCCCATTATTTTTATTTGTTGTTACTATTCAAAGAGCAAATTCTTGCATATTTACTTGGTACTCAATTTGTTTGGCCTGTTGCATTTATCCATTGTTGTTTTACAATTGTTTATATAGGAAACCTGAAATGAAATAATTTTGTTTATTATTTTATTACATACTGTAATCATGCCTCTTGTGTTATTTTAATATCAATAATAGGAAAACGTAAAAATCTCGTTCCGGTTTCCTTATTCCATACAAAAATACCCTTATAATTAAACACTAATAATAAATAATGTATATCGTTTAAATAAATTAAATAAAAATATTATTTAAACATACCGAAAATACCTATTAAGTTTATTTTTGATGTTTCATGATACAACCTGCAAAACAAAATCATTACCCTATAAATTGGGTAAAACTAAATGCCATTTACGGAAACATTCTCCTTGTTACTATTTAAGGTTATCTTACTTTTGATTGCGACTAATTTACTGGAAATAGGTGACTACGGATTAAAAATCGATACTATTGTGAAGAATATTACATAGGAAATTTTATTAAGACGAGCTTGTAGCACATAACATTAAAAATATTAGGTGAAAAGTAATACTTACGTGTGGAAGATAGTTCCAGGATTTTTGTATTCACTAGGGCTTTGGCAGCCAGACACTCTACACCCAGTCATGGTGTAAACTTTTATAACACTAATGGAGTCCATTTCGCACCCAAAATATATTCTAAAACTTAAAATATACAAAAATACTATTCGCCAACCGATCATTATGACAGCTCATGTACTTTTTGTCACAAAGTTGACTTTGTGACAGACAAAAAAAAAGGTTACGCGTAAGGGATGCGTGATAAATAGCTCTGTCCCGTTCTGTCTTAGCCTTAGTTGTATATCGCTCGTTCTTTCTATTTGTAGTAACGTCATCGACGTTACTTCTGCCCTAAGGCAGCGTAAATATTCTAAGGACTGATCAAATATTATGTGCTTAGTATGACATGGATAATTTTAGTTTTATTAATATTTATAATTCCTTTGTCATAATATGCGTGAATAATTATAATTTTGAATCTTTTTAATCATATTGTATAATTTCTAATTCTATTGTTCTAGGTGTAAAAAATATTGTATGCCAGTTTCTGGTGAAACATGCTGAACTATTTCACGTATACTATACCTACCTACCACCTAATTGTACCACGTTTCAGAAAATAAAGCATTTTCATTTTAATTTTAACATTTTAATTTTCCATTTTGCCTGTTACGCCATACTTTTTGACCAATAGTTTGAGAGATATGCTGCTGTGTTGTTGAGCGGATTTAAATTAGTTCTGCGTAACCCGTTGTTGGTACCTACTAATGAAATGATATTAATGTGCTAGGTAGATGGATAGATAACTCATTCTTGCCACCGTCAAAATAAAAAAAAAAAAAAAAAACATCGCTAGAAAATTGGTACAAGGACGGTCTTACAATGAGATCCACAATTATTAAAAGTGTGATTGAAATAATAATAATAATAATAATACAATAACTGCTTTATGTATATTTGACATCGTCTTTATACAAATAAGCTGGTCCAACCCCCACTGGCAGAACACGTTAACAAGTAGGTATATTCTCCCCTGACAGTCGGGAACTCACATTTTTTTTAAATGGCACTCGTCCGATAATATATAGGTAACTATTTATCGAATAGGATTGCACTTTAGTCACTCATATAAATGTAACGGTTTTTTATTCGACGGTTTTTTAGGTACTTACCTAAAAAAAACGCCGTTATTTACTTACACATTTTAATTAATAGATGGTGAGCGATGGTGGCCTAACGGTTCTATAGTGCAATTTAGAATCCAACGATACCGGGTTCAAAACCTAGGCTCCGCACCAATGACTTTTCGAAGCTATGTGCGGTTTTCCATCACTCCGTGCTTCGGAGGGCACGTTAAGCTGTCGGTCCCGGCTGTTATTGATTAATAACAGTCGTTAAGCCATAACAGAGGCCCTCGGGCGGCCTGACAAACTCTGACACCAGAGGCTAGCACACTACCTCAAACGATAAACAAACATTAATAGATTTCCACAAAGAGCAGATTCTGATAGATTCATATTTTCAAAATATTTTCAACTTTTATGATATCTTCTTTGTTATTTAAAGAATTATATGTTTTTTATACCTTAACAGATGCTTTGACGCTGCTCTTAAAAGTTCCTTTGACTGATCTTCAAAATAATTCTGCGCAATTACTTATATGTAAATTACCAACAATGGTGAGCAAGAACACACAACTGAAGTTAATTTGCGCAAATGTGCACTTTTAATTTATTAGTTTATTGTCTAGGAGAAAAATTGGCTGAGTTTGCCGAGACGGTGTTTCCATGTGTTCAAATATTAATGACTAACTTTATAATAAACTGAACAAAAAAAAAGTATCGTATGGGGCTTATTTACATCCCTTGCCGCAGGAGCTGTAAGAACCAACAGGAAATACAGAACAAAACATAATAGAAAGAGCTAAAATCCCGACTGCGAACAAAACTAACAAGAAATTTTACGCACAATAAAAAAAAACGACTGCGAACTATAAATCAATATTATATGTATATCCTAAATCATCATCATCATCATCATGTCAGCCTTGAGAAGTCCACTGTCCCCCCTTTTTGGGGGAGGGGTTTGACATAGTCACCACGCTTGGCAGGCGGATTGGTGACCGCAGTGTTACAAATATGTACTCGGAGGACGCTGCTGCCCATCTTCCGGTGTGTATTCCCTTAGTCGCCTCTTACGACATCCACGGGAGGATTGGGAGGGGTCTTATTCTAAGCCGAGACCACCACGGCATATCCTAAATGGTAATTCGAAATGAAAAATGATATGAATAACCTAAAGATGATTTTCAAATACCTATTCAATGATACCCAACTTAACCTACGTCAACTTTTTTTCCTTTTTTCGCATATGGTGTCTGACTGTCGCCGTATTAAACTTGATTACTGTCATGTCCTTAGTAGCGCTCCAAGATTAAGACAAATCGATTGACGTAAGGGTATCCCTACACTTCGCTTGCTTGTTCGTGGTCGCCATTCGAGAACCATTATTCCCCAGCGGTTGTCGGTTCTGCGAACTATACGGCCCCTGCCCACTCCACTTCAACTTGCAAACTCTGAGAGCTATGTCGGTAACCTTGGTTCTTGTACGGATTTCCTCATTTCGGATTCTATCACGTAATGAAACACCGAGCATAGCTTTCTGCATTGTACGCTGCGCGACTTTGAGCTTGTGTATGAGACCAATAGTTAGCGACCACGTCTCAGTGCCGTATGTCATCACTGGCAACACGAACTGATTTTATAATCTTTCGTCTTGAGGCCCTACGGTATCTGCGACGAGAAGATATGGCGTAATTTCCCGAACGCTGCCCATCCGAGTTGTATTCGTCGGTTGACCTCTTTGTCGAAGTAGGATCTACCCAGTTGGATCGTCTGACCTAAGAAGACATAGTGCATCAACAGCTTCGATAATATCGTTCCCAACATAAACCGGCATGGGTGCGACATGGGCATTTGACATGATGTTCGACTTACCCGTGATCATTTTAAGACCCACCTGTTGGGAAACAATATAGAGGTCACTGAACCAATGCTCAGTGACCTCTAAAAATTGCCAGACCTAAAAATCAATATTAACCGTTATTATTTATTAACGTAGACCTAAGCACAATTGCTTAGGTCTTCCAGGATTTCTGCCATGATGACTATATCATCAGCAAATCGAAAGAGAGTGATGCATTCGCCATTGATGTTTACACCATGTCCGTTCCAGTTCAGAAGCTTGAATATATCTTCCAGTGCAGAGGTGAACAGTTTTAGAGAAAGAACATGACGAGACGGACAGTCTTGCTGTACAAACACTTCAATACTTCGATGTACCGGTAGTCAATCTGGCACCGCTGTAATGACTGTAGCACTGCCCAGGTCTCGACTAAATCACAGGCTTTCTCGTAGTCCACAAACGCTAGACATAGTGGCAGATCTTCGGTCTTCAGTATAATATGCCGGAGCGTATGGAGAGACTGAAAGTCGTCAAAACTAGCCTAAAGACGTGACTCAGCAGCAAAAGGGCCTTTAATTCTTCAAGAGGGTGTTATCACCTTTTTTAAAGAACAACACCACTACTCTTCTGTGCTACGCCTCTGGCGTAGTACCCTCGAGATTGACGGAGCTAAGCAGCTTCTGAAAGACTTTAAGAACAGGTGCTCCACCCGCTTTGAGTAGCACTGTCGTTATTCCGTCCTCTCTTGGTGCCTTATAGCTCTTAAGCTGTTTGAGAGCCATTCTGGTCTCGTATAGGCTGACGTTCAGGATATCTTCGGTATAATGTCGGGTCAAACGGGCTTTTGCATCGATAGACGTTCTAGGTGGACTAAGCGATGAGGTGTATAATTGCCCATAGAACTTTTCGACCTCAATCAAAATCTCTGGCTTCCACGAAACGATGCCGCCACTGTCAGTCTTCAGCTTCGTCAACAGGCTTTGCCCAATAGACAGATCTCTTGCAAACACTTTGGAGCCCTTCTTAATACAATTAGTATTATAGGAATTAGTATTATAGGAACGCAAATCGTGTCACATCGACTTGATCTGTTTATTAAGCAAGCTGTAACTCGACATATCCAATGAAGACTGCAGCCTCATCGCGCCTCGTTCTGCCATAAGTTTGAGTGTATGCTCAGAGAGTCTCTGTGTTCTATTTTTGCGGTGGGTCTTAAAGAACTCCGATCCGAATACGTGAACAATTTCCACTAGCCTATTGTGGCGGTCTCGGCTTAGAATAAGACCCCTCCCAATCCTCCCGTGGATGTCGTAAGAGGTGACTAAGGGATCACACACCGGAAGATGGGCAGCAGCGTCCTTCGAGCACATATTTGGTACACTGCGGTCACCAATCCGCTTGCCAAGCGTGGTGACTATGGCAAACCTGAGCTCCTGAAATGGTGCTCCTGAGTGCGTCGATCTGTGGCTTGCGTAAGCTGGTACAGGTCTGTGAGGAGTATGCAGTTAAGCAGGGACTAAGGTATAATGTCGCCAAAAGTCAACGGATGGTCTTTGGGGCGGGTGTCAAGTGCACTAGAGATATACCGCCTGTGCATCTCAATGGTGTTCCCTTGGACTGGGTGGATCGGTTCAAGTATTTGGGACATTTGGTCACATTTGACCTTAAGGATCATGATGATATTGAGAGGGAGCGGAGGGCGCTGTCAAAAAGAGCAAATATGTTGAAACGCAGATTTGCAAGGTGTACAAGGGATGTGAAAATAACGCTGTTTAGAGCTTATTGCACATCACTTTACACGTGCAGCCTGTGGGCTAACTACACGAAAAGGACCTACAGCGTCCTCCGCATCCAATACAATAACGCATTCAGAGCGGTGCTGGGGCTGCCCCGCTTCTGCAGCGCCTCTGGCATGTTCGCGGAGGCGCGCACCAGCTGCTTCCACGCGACCATGCGCAAGCCAGCCGCGTCATTGGTGCGCAGGGTGCGGGCCAGCTCTAATACCGTTTTGGCTATGTTAGCGAGGAGGTTGGATTGTCCTTATATTCGACATTGTAGCGACAGCCATATCGCTGCAATGACGGTTTATGTTTAAATAGTATTAATTTATTTTTGTTAATGGGTCTTGTGTAATACCTGAAATAAATGCATTTTATTATATTTTATTTATTTTTATTTACAAACCTCATCGCGTAGTCCTCCTAGCACGACTAGCGATGCAAGAGCCCGTTTGACCCAACATTATTCCAAAGATATCCTGGACGTCAGCCTATACGAGATAAGAATGGCTCTGAAACAGGAAGAATAGTGGTGTTGTTCTTCAAGAAAGGTGATCGCGTAGTCCTCCTAGCACGACTAGCGATTCAAGAGCCCGTTTGACCCAACATTATACCAAAGATATCCTGGACGTCAACCTATACGAGATAAGAATGGCTCTGAAACAGGAAGCATAGTGGTGTTGTTCTTCAAGAAAGGTGATAAAGAATTATAGGCCCATTTCCCTGCTGAGCCACGTCTATAAGCTGTTTTCGAGAGTAGTTACAAACCGTCTGGCTCGTAGGCTCGACGACTTTAGTTTATTGACATAGCTCTCAGAATTTGCAAGTTGAAGTGGCAATGGGCAGGCCATATAGTTCGTAGAGCCGACGACCGCTGGTGTATAAAGGTTTTGGAATGGCGACCACGAACAAGTAAGCGAAGTGTAGAGAGACACCCACACGATGGACGGACGACTTTGTACCCATCACAGGGAGTCGGTGGATGGAGGCGGCACAAGACCGTTTGTCGTGGCGCTCTTTGGGGGAGGCCTATGTTTAGCAGTGGACTGGTAACAGCTGAAATGTTGATGATAGTCAATTGGTAATTGCAATAAGGTAAGAACAACTTCGAGAAGGAATCCAACAGAAGAATTCATCTAGGTTGGGCAGCATTCGGCAAGCTTCGTCAAGTCTTCTCGTCGTCCATACCACATTGCTTCAAGACAAAAGTCTTCAATAAGTGCGTCCTAGTCATGACCTACGGAGCCGAAACATGGACGGTCAGATTAGTCCACAAAATTAAGGTCACTCAGCGAGCTATGGAGAGAGCTATACTTGGAGTTTATCTAAAAAACGAGATAAATAATATATTGAGATGATCCAATTACGATTTTCACCTTCTTTTTGCAGTACCTCTCCACAACTGGAGCGTGTTAAGAAAACATTTAGTGCACACACTGGGAACATGTATGTTGAACCCACAGTTATAACTTTTTAAGTCAATTTATAAGCTTCCACAGTTGTCAGGCATTCTGTTCTTTTTCTATCGTAGCAGTGAATCATTAGTTGACCACCGAAACTGAATTATCAGACGCAGGTTGTCTGATAATTCAGTTTCGGTGGTCAACTAATGATGATTTTCCGAATTTTTGCTCATATGGGCGATATTCCACGAAATGTTGACTTCTTGAGGAACCATTCGACCATTGCAAGCCGTGCGAGCGGTGCGCGGTCAACTAATTACATGCGGTGGCTTGCTAATTATCTACGCATTATGTTGAAAAATTGCAACAATTTTGTTTTTAAATAGATTCGAAATTTAAGTTACACCGTCGGCCACCCGTATGGCCTGCAATAAGTAGTGACGTGCTGAATTCGAAACTCTATGTATGGGTCACCGGCGAAGGGTAAGGCGGTGAGATTAAAAAAAAACTATGAGCTTTTGTCTTCTTGAGGATATTGCGTAACTCTTTATTTTTCCATCGCGTCGTTTGCTCTCTACGTTACCCTTTATGATTAGTTGGAGCATTTGGTATCCCTCGTATCGTAGAAAGTGTCCAAGATGCACCACCCTTAGATTTCTCATTCATCGATGTATCCTTGCTTGCAAACTGCGGTATCTTCAATTCATTCAGCAGCAGTTGATCTACCAACATCGTACTTCTCTTATTTTCTCCTCAGTTCGCAAAACATTTAAGTCTTTGAAAATAAAATATTTGTAAACCTATTTAAACCCATCATGGAATCTACCATTAAAAATTACACGCCAAAACTGGTCACATTGTAATAAAAGTAATTCTTCGCATCTGAGCTAACAGAAAAAAACAAATATGAAATGTGAATACAAGCGGATATTTGCATAATATTATCGCTATACCAGCTAGTTATGTACCTACCAAAAATAACTTATAAATTAATGATGAATATGCCGTGGCCATTTCTACTTATGTGTCCACAGGCTAACCTGGGATGTCTACTTATGTGTTGACATCCCAGGTTAGCCTGTGGTAATAGGACCATCCATCCTCATCCCGTGGGTCCTGTGATCCCTGTGAGAACCAGATCAGGGAATCGAGGAAATGGACAACAGCTTTTGTTATTCTGAGCAGTTATGTGTCATCATCATCAGTCTATATATGTCCACTGCTTGACATAGGCCTGTCCTAATGCACGCCACTGAGCTCGTTATTCAGATCCCTTCGTCCATTCTCTTCCAGCCGCTTTTCACAGGTCGTCACTCCACCTGGCCGCAGGGCATCCTACAGTTCGTTTGCCTAAACGTGGTCTCCACTCGAGAACTCGTCTACCCCAACGGTTATCGGTTCTTCGGGAAATGTGACCAGCCCACTGCCACTTCAGCTTGCTTATCCTCAGAGCTATGTCGGTTTCCTTGGTTCTCTGTCGGATATCTTCATTACGAATCTTATCCATCAGAGAAACTCTAAGCATAGCTCTCACTGAGGGACGCTGCCCAACCCAGCTGAATTCTTCTGTTGGCTCCTTATCTAAATGCAATATTTGTCCAAGGTAAACATATTGTTTGACAACTTCAAAAGGTACACCATTAACTGCAATCGGTTCCGGGTCAATAAGATCGTAAACATCTTGGTCTTGGTCTTATCTATGTTCATTCCGATACAATTGCATCAAGAAGCATGTTAGCTTGGTCAGCATACTTTGCAAGTCTTGTCTTGAAGCGACTCCTCCGATATGTTCGGCAAATCGTAAGTATTCTCGCCATTGATATTAATGCCCAGTCCTTTCCAATCAAGCGTCTAAAACATATCTTGCAGAGCATTATGGAATAGTTTCGTGGATATAATCTCCCTCGTCTCACTCCCCGTTGGATATGTTTAGACTGGTTTTGTACTTGGACACTCATAGTCGCGGCGTCATACACAAACCTATTCACTTCGATGTATCGCCAGTCAGTGGACTGGCGATACATCATCACTGGTCAAGTGTGACAACGCTACAAAGACACCATAACCGTTTTGTTGCTTCTTCACGCTTAAAAGGCAAAACGGATTTGAATGAAATATGGTACAGACTCTGTACTACAGAGGTAGCTTATACCCTGGACTAACACATAGGCTACTTTTTATTCCGGAAAACGCACGGTTCCGGAGTGACGCGAATGAAACCGCGGGGCGCAGCTAGTATTTACATAAATTGAATGTTTGCAATTTTTTTGTTTTTTGTATTTTACTTTACTATAATAGTTGCAATTGCAACATAAGACTATTAACTTAAAAAATATAAAATTAAAGATTACTAAAGATTAGATTAGATTAGATTTAGATTATTTAAGATTTTTCTCGTGATTAAGACGAATCATACCTCATTTATCAAAATCCATCAAGCTGTTTAGGGTGTACTATTATTTATTCTGTGGTCTAGGCTGTAGGCTAAGAAACGGACTAACACACAAACAAACATACATACATACAACCCAAACACACAACCCTCCATACAGTCGGGTAAAAAATAAAATAAAATCGTGCGAGTCGAATTTCTATTACTCAGGGTATGTTATGCCCCACGATTTTATTTTATTTCTTAGCTTTTAGTACATATAAAACCGTTTAACAAAAATTTAAAAAAATATTATTTTATTTTTAAGTTTTTAATTTATATTTAGTTATTCTTAAGTATACTGTGTTCTATTTATTAGGCCTTTTCATTTGATACCCATATTGAGGGGATTGAAAAAAGTAATCCGCCATTTTGTGGTGGCAGCCATCTTGGATTTGGAATGTTCATGGTGTACTGTATTCTACTAGCTAAGCCCTTTCATTTGATACCCATACTGAGGAGATTTTAAAAAAAAAGGTATCCGCCATTTTGTGGTAGCGGCCGTCATGAATTTGTTATTTTCATAGTGTACTGGATTCATAATTCATGCATAATTCATAATTTATTCATTATCAATTATTACATTGTATCTGAAACTAAAAGATTAACACAAAAGAAAATATTAAAACAATACATACAATCAAATTATCGTCAACAAGTGTTACAAAACATTAAATTCAAAATAAAACAGTTATTAAACAATTTAAAAAATGACAATTAATCAATGAAACATAACATATATTTCTTTCAAATAAATCAATGAAACATTAAATTAAAAACACATTCCAAGTCATGAAATTAATATAAAATCAAAAATACATTTATTTAAAATTAGAATTATTTAGAAATGAAATCATCGATTGAATATAAACACCCTTCCAGCAAGAGCTTTTTCAATTTTAGTTTAAATATGTTTAGACTATCAATTGTCTTCAGTTCCATTGGTAAGCGATTAAATAGCTTAACTACCTGGTATCTGGAACAATGCTTAGCAATATTAAGTTTTGGGGTGAAATCAAATGGCAATACTAAATCTTTTCTCCTAGTCTCCAATCTGCTGCTTTTTTGTTCAGTTGTTTCGAATTTGTCTCTAAATTTTTGCCGTGGTGGTCTCGACTTAGAATAAGACCCCTCGTAATCCTCCCGTGGATGTCGTAAGAGAGGACTAAGGGATTACACACCGGAAGATGGGCAGCAGCGTCCTCCAAGCACATATTTGCTACACTGCGGTCACCAACCCGCCTGCCAAGCGTGGTGACTATGGCAAACCCCCCTCAATATGATAGACACACCAAAAAGACCAAAAAGAGTTATTCCTGGCACCGGTAGCAGCCATGGTAACGGCGGAGCAGGGTGTGCTAAAAATCCCCGGCAGAGACCCAGCTACCAACCCCCACGATCTCTGGACCTGGCAACTTATAACGCACGCACCTTGAGGACCGATGAGAAGTTGATAGAGCTGGAAGAAGTAGTAAGTAAGTTGTGCTGGGGTATTATAGGGTTATCAGAAGTCCGAAGAGAGGGAGAGGATACGGTAACCCTCAATTCCGGCAACTTACTCTATTACCGGGAGGGCGACCAGCAGTCCCAACATGGTGTCGGGTTTCTCGTCCACAAGTCCCTCGTCAACAACATTGTGAAGATCGAAAGCGTTTCGAGCAGGGTGGTATACCTTATAGTCAGAATTACCGAACGGTAATCCACACCAATATATAAAAGTGAAACGTTGTCTGTTTGTTTGTTTGGGGAGCTTTCACGCGATAGCAGCTGGACGGATTTTGATGAAATTTGGGATGGAGATAGCTCATACCCTGGAATTACTCATAGGATACTTTTCATTATCATCATCATCATCATCATCATCATCATACTTCACTCTCAAACTTCTGAACGGATTTTGATGAAATTTGGAATGGAGATGGTATATACCCTGGAATAACACACACATAGAATACTTATTATCATCATCATCATAATTATCATCATCATCATCATCATCATCATCATCATCATCATCCTTCACGCGGGTGAAACCGCGGGGCGGAGCTTATATAACGTTTTCTATAATAAATTACAACAGAAGAAATTAAAAAAACAAATATCATGAATAATAAAGATATTCAATCTAATAAAATAGATATTACAACTCTTAATGAATTAAATTATTTTAAAATAAAATGATTTAAAATTATTTTTAAAAATAATTTATTATTAATTTATAGGAAGAGAGACCAGCAGGGTGACCTCGGTTGAGTGATCGCTAAGGTATAGTAATCATTTATGACGTCAATGCACTGTCCATCCTTGTCATATCGTAACACAATGACAAGGACGGACAGTGCATAGGTATTGCTATCGCTATAGCTTTACTGTACTTATATCTGTATTTTGTACTGACATAAAATATAAAACGAAAGAAGTTAATGAATGAATCGTATATTATAGAAAGTCATGCTTTGCAGTTACAAAATTATTCAACATTGCTGTAAATTATAAAAGTTATGTCTGTTATAATACATACTACCTACTGAATAATATAACATTTTATAATAATAGAATTAAAAAAAAAACAGGTTTATCAATGAATTATAGGTAAAAAATATTAAGATTTCGTCAGTGATATTATGTTTTATTGTTATCATTATCAGATATAAGCCAAAACTAAATAAGGAGACTGAACAAAATTATTTCTATATTGAATATCTACATCTACATCTATATCTACAATAATAATATAAAGAGGAAAAATATGATTGTTTGTTTGTTGGTTTGTAATGGATAAACTCAAAAAACACAGACCTGATCTTAAAAATTCTTTCACATAGAGAAAGCTAAATTATCAGCGAGTAACAAGATCGAGATTTTATTTTTCAAAAAATTAGACTTCCCTTCGAAAATTGCAATAATGATACCAGAGATATTAAATTTTGCTTAAAATCCTTGATAGTCTCTCTACGTTAAAATCTCAAATACATTGTATCACAAACCAAAGAGTATATAAATACTACGTAAGATCACAAACTAAGAAGGAGATACGGGTCTTTGTATATGGAACGTTGCCATGGAAACGAAATCACAGAACATCTATTAATCATTGACGTAGGAAATCCTCTATGCTAATAATACACGAAATAGTAACCGTAATTCAACCTCCTTGCGTTAAACAGAATAATACTATAGACGAAATGGTACGTGAGTATGAAACCTGTAAACATAAACATTTTGTGTAAGAAATTGTTGTTGTTCTATTTGTCCAAATAAAGTACCAACTATTTTTTTATTTTTTTTCTATAAATCTACCCGTGCGAAGCCGGGGCGGGTCGCTTGTGTATAATAATTAGGTATAAGTACATATTTTTTTGATTAAACAACAAAAAATGTCGTGTGAGTAAAATATAATGGTATGAAACACCATAATAAAACTCATCGTCATCATCATCTCAGCCTTTAGAAGTCCACTGCTGAACATAGGCCTCCCCGAAGAGCGCCATGACGAGCGATCTTGTGCCACCTCAATCCACCGACTTCCTGCGATGGGTACAAAGTCGTCGATCCATCGTGTGGGGGGTCTCCTTACACTTCGCTTGCTTGTTCGTGGTCGCCAAGAACCTTTATTCCCCAGCCCATTGCCATTTCAACTTGCAAACTCTGAGAGCTATGTCGGTAACCTTCGTTCTTCTACGAATTTCCTCGTTTCGGATTGTATCACGTAGTGAAACACCGAGCATAGCTCTCTCCATTACACGCTGCGCGACTTTGAGCTTGTGTATGAGACCAATAGTTAGCGACCACGTCTCCTCAGTGCCCTATGTCATCACTGGCAACACGCACTGGTTATAAACTTTCGTCTTGAGGCTCTGCGGTATCTGCGATGAGAAGACATGGCGTAATTTTTAGCGTATGGATTAATACAAATTAATTATGTTTATTAATTTGTCTTTTGACATAATTGATATGAGCTGAAAATAATTTTATAATAAAGACAAGCAGCCTCTTGCAAAAACTTTTATTAATAATATTTCGTGGCAAAGTTGCGAATCAGGGACCGTAAAAAACTTATTATGATAGAAATAACATTAGCAAACAGGCCTTTTTTCTTCTGTTTATTAAGATGGGTTTCTTCTTGCTTCCTATTTTCAGTGTTTTTGACTTTCTCAAGAACGATATTCTTTTCCACTTTTGCTTCTGTAGTCTGATCCTTGGAATTAATGTTTTCATTATTTTGTTTATCAAGGTCTTTCGGATGTAGTTCTCTAGAATCTACGTTTTTTTTCTTAAGATCGTCTAAAGGGATGTCTTTTTTAGTTTCAGAATTTCTATTTTCATCTTTTGCTTCATCATGGTCGTCGTTTTTTTCTTGTACTTGATCAGGTTCAATATTATGTTCTATTACTTCAGCGAGTTTTATGTTTTCCTGCTTAAGTTCGCCAGAATCACCGTCTTTTTTATTTTGTTTATCAAGAATCTCACCTTTCTCTTTTACTTTGTAAGAATTAGCGTCTTCTATTTTTATATCATCAGTATTGATATTTGTATATTTCGCGTCATCGTAGTCTCGTTCGTTCTTTGTATTATTTTGATGATCTACTTTGACAGGATTTACATCTCTTTTTTTTGCTTCATTTGAGTTTGTTTCCTTTACCTCAACATTGTTAGTTTGATCTTTTACTTCGTAGGGATTCACGTCTTCTTTTTTTATTTCATCAGTGTTAATGTTTTTATAATTTTTCGCGTCATCATGGTCTCCATCGTCCTTTGTATTATCTTGATGATCTACTTTAATAGGTATTACTTTAATTTCTTTTTCTTTATTTGAGTTTTTTCTCTTGACCTCACCTTGGTTGTTTTGATCTTTTACTTCGTAAGGATTGGCGTCTTCTTTTTTTATTTTATCATCATCCTTTGTATTATCTTGATGATCTACTTTATCAGGTTTTACTTTAATTTCATTTCCTTCATTTGAGTTTTTTTTCTTGACCTCATAATGGTTATTTTGATCTTTTACTTTGTGAGGATTGGCGTCTTCTTTGTTTATTTTATCTGCATTGATGTTTTTATTATATTTCAAGTCTTCGTGATCTCCTTCGTCCTTTGTATTATCTTGATCATCTACTTTATCAGGTTTTACTTTAATTTCTTTTCCTTCATTTGAGTTTTTTTTCTTTATCTCATCATGGTTATTTTGATCTTTTACTTCGTAAAGATTCAAGTCCTCTGCTTTTATTTCATCAGTATTGATATTTTTATTATATTTCGTGTCTTCATGATCTATTTCGTTCTTTTTTTTATACTGATGATCTACTTTATCAGGTTTCACTTCAATTTCTTTTCCTTCATTTGAGTTTTTTCTCTTTACCTCCTCATGGTTATTTTGATCTTTTACTTCGTAAGGATTCGCGTCTTCTTTTTTTCTTTTATCAGTGTTGCCGTTTTTATATTTAGCGTCATATTGGTTTGTATCTTCACCATTTTCTTCGTACTTTGTATTATCTTGAATACCTACTTTATCAGAATTTACGTTCATTTCTTTTCCTCTATTTGAGCCTTTTTCCTTGGCTTCATCATAGTTATTGATCACTTTTGATTGTTTATAAGGTTTATCATCATTATTTTTTACTTCATCAGAATCTTTATCATCATTTTTAGTTTCGTCGTGATTGATATCTTGCCCCTGTACTTTATCGGATACTTTGATGGTGCTGTCTACTTCTTTTGCTTCATTATGGTAAGTGTATTCTTCATTTACTTTATTGGGCTTAAGATATTGTTTTGTTTGATCATCAGGATAAATGTCTCTACTATTGTCATTTTTAGGATTGTATTCATCTTTGGCTTCAGCATAACTGTCAATTTTGTCTTTTACTTTTTCAGAATTAATGTTCTTATTTGTTTGGTGATCAGAATATATATGTTCATCGTTTTTTTCACGATAATTGCTGACTTTTCTATTTATTTTATGTGGGTTTTCATTCTCATTTGTTTTATAATCAGAGTAGACTTTTTCATTGCTTCCTTCATCATATTTTTTTTCAGTCATTTTATCATGATTGACTGGCTCATTTCTATGATAAGTATCGCGTGCTTCACCATAATTTCTCACATTTTCACGCACCTTATCTGAGCCTACGTTCGTTTTACTTTGATAATAAGAATATACTTTTTCCTTTACCTTTTTGGGGTCAACGTCTTTTTCCGTCACATGTTCAAAAAAGTCATCTTCATCATTTGTTTCATCATTTGGATCATATTTTTCATTATTATAGTTATTTTCTTTTACTTTCATAATATTCTGTTTAGTTTGAAAATCAGAATAAACGTCTTGATTGTAGTAATTGTGGTTGAAGGTATCGGTATCGGTTTCGGTATCGGTATCGGTATCGGTTTCGTCAGCGTTGTCTTTGTTTGTGTGTTCATCATATTTGTAGTCGTCATTTAGATCATCAGTATTAACACCATCATCATAAACTTTATCAGGGTCGTCCTCGTTGATTTTGGAGGATGTCGTTATTGGTTCATCTGAAATTAAACATAAAACTTAATGAGCCATTTCCGAAGAATAATCCCTTTTTTTTCATCAATACGAGAAGATTTCAATATTTAAAAAGTTATATATGAGAAAGATTGTTTTAGACGTGTTTTTCTTTTGTGTAAATATTATAATATTTTCAGGATTTCCAAACCAATATGGATGATCTTTTTTGTTAGAAAACTACATTTTTTATTTTCAAATATTATATAGAAAAAAAAACATCTGTTATTATAGTAAAATGCAGGTAGACCTTTTACTTCACTATCTGATTTAAATATACCATACATATAAAAGGGTAAAGCGAAATAATGATGAAACTACAAACCAACAACAATTCTGAGTTCCAAATTCGAACACTTCGAAACATCAATGTTTTCCATGACTGTCTTCATAATGGCAGATTGGTCATGAATTTGGTCCCGTGAAAGGGAAATGCGTTTCGCGAAGTTTTCTTGGATTTCCTTAACACATTCATTTGTCAGGCTTGTGGGAAAAGCAGAGGTTACTGCCAGCCATGCAATCAGGAGGAATGGTGCGTACATCTGAAAGTAACATAACATCATCAACAACAAAAAAAAAAACAATAAAAATGTGTATCATATTGGAAAATTATTAGAAAAATATATCTAGGTAAATAAATTTTATTTTTCATACTGGAAAATTATTTATTACATAAAAAAAATATTGCTAAATAATTATGAACAACCTAATGTCCTTACTACCATTTTTTTAATAATTCCATCTTGAAGCCTATTTAATATTGCACAAGACTATACAATTTAAGATCTGGCTGACACTGCAATCATTTGAAGCAATTGCTATATTTTTAGGTGAAGGACCTCATTCAATCAATAATTTTATAAATACACAATAGATAAATATTTATTAGAGAAAATTAGAATTACCTTAACAGATGCTTTGACGCTACTGAAAACAATCCAACTGGTTCCAGATCTAAACGTTTAAAATTTAATATCTAACCACAATGAACAAACATCACTTGAACAAATTCAAAGATTCAAATTTAGTAGTTTACATAAGATTTACGTTTGTGTGATTCGAGAACCGACTGCTTCGTGGCTCATGGCTGTTATTCGACTTAATTAAATGGAAATAACATTGTAAACATATGACAACCTTAATGATTACGTAATAATATGGTATTATTCGGCATTTCAAAAGAAATTGCTAGCGGAACTGGCTGGTCGCATTCCAGTCTGGCGTTTCATCACACCTGCATGAAGCCAAGTTTCTTATATTTCCTTTACAATAACGTAGTATAAAGATACATTTAATTCAACATTCTCCAGTCATTATTTAGTACATTATTTTTCCATATAAGTACCATAAAAAAAATGTAAGGATGCGAATTTCCAACAAGATGAATACATATGGACCAAGGCAGTCAACGAATGGTACCCAAGAGATGGGTACCTCGACGAAGACCACCAGACCAATAGTCAGACGCCTTTGTGAGGAACGCTGGAGGCTAATGGATGAGATTAGCACGGGACCGCAAATACTGGCATGAGCGAGAGGAGTCCTATAGGTACTCAGCAGTTGGTAGATACGCGCTGATTAGATCGATAGACAAAAAAAAATAGTTTAAAAAAACTAAAAAACACGCTTTATATAGAAAACCAAACTAAAAAAATTTAAAATAAATTTTAATAGTGTAAATAAGAAAAAAATGTTTTATATAAAAAAACATTTTTTTCTTATTTAAAGCGTGGGGTGCATGGGTCAATAGTTATAAATATTTAATTGTCAGATATAAGAAGTACCCCACGCTTTTTTTTAAATAACACATTTTTTCTTATTTACACTATTAAAATTTATTTTCTATTTTTTAGTTTGGTTTTCTATATAAAGCGTTTTTTTTAGTTTTTTTAAACTACTATTTATTTTCTACTTTTTAGTTTTTTTTTTCGTATTATTGCATTGTCATCGGTCTTTGACAGGTGTGCAAAATTCGAATGAAATCTGACCGTTTAAAGTGGGTCAAAATAGCGTCCAAAGGAGTCGGTTACAAACATACAACATACAAGTGAAGCTAATATAAAGCGTATAATGACCTCTTCTGTAAAAACCCTACAGTAGTAAATAAGTTTATATATCATCATCAGCCTATATTTGTCCACTACTGGACGTAGGCCTCTCCTAATGCACGCCACTGAGCTCGGTCTTCAGCTCTCCTCATCCGTTTTCTACCAGCCGCTTTTCGCAGGTCGTCACTCCACCTGGCCACAGGGCGACCTACACTACATTTGCCTAAACGCGGTTTCTACACGAGAATTGTATTGAAAGAATATCATAGAATTCATCATTTCATGAAATGGCCATATTGTGAAAAAGTTATATTTCATGATATTTTCGGTCACATCATGAAATGGTTTGGCCACATGAATGAATAATCAGCGTTTGATGATGTGGACAGCTAATGGCACTAAATGCACGGCTACTTCATGATATTATTGATCATATCGTAAAATAGAAGGCGAGGGCGGAAGCACGACTTGGCCGTGATAGATTAGAAGGTGTTCAACCTTTGTTATCATGAAAACTCTACATTTATGGTATTTAATGTTATGCCAAACGTGGATTGAAATATCATTAAACGTTCAGGTTTCAACAATATGGTGAGTTTTAGCTGGGCATTTCATGAAATAGAACATTTCATGAAGTTATCAACCACATCATGAAGTTACCAATTCTATGTTATGGCTACGACAGATACACATTTTCATCACAAAAGACTGCATTGTTTTTGATTTTCCGTGAGAGCTTGACAGAATTAACCCGACTAACAAGGTGAGATCTTGCAGCGATGTGGCGGCCGATCAGCATAACTTGACAGAATTAACCCGACTAACAACGTGAGATCTAGCAGCGATGTGGCGGCCGATCAGCATAACTTGGGTTTTGGCGGTGATGACTCCGTATTTTTTTAGACCTTCTTGTTAGCCACTTCACATCAGACATCATCAGTCCAAAGACGTCCATAGGCTTTCTCATAATAGAGATTTTCCACGCTTGGTAGGCGTCTTACCCAACATTCCTATAAACACGAAACTAGTCGTTTTTCCAAGGTCTAGTTACTTTTTGACGTTTTTTTGAATGGTGTTTAATTCAAAAGCCTACGGGCAGTAAGCGAAAACGGTTCGTTTTAAGATCATTAGTAACCGGCCATTAGTAATCAAAGTAGATGTCGATTCTTACACATGAAAATGCAGCTACCCATTTCCTGAATTCTTTAGTTGGCTCTCACAGCACCGCGGCACAGAACAAATACAGAAGTTGCACTGCTATGATCTTGAAGAAAGCCGCCGATTTAATAGCCTACAAACGTAGGTACGTATTACGTAGGTATTCATAAATCGAGCGTGGATGCTAAATTGCACTTATTAGTCAGCCGTTAGAGTTGATATTACTTTGTTCCGACTATATTCCATAAAATGGCAATGCCGATCGCTCGAGTGATAGGGTTCTTCTGCATAGAAAAATGAAATACCCTACAATCTATTTTAACATTTGTTAATTTAAATTTGTGACTTTAGGTATGGGCTATAGATTTGCGTACGTCCGTCCGTATGTCACAGAAAAACGTCGCAACCGAGCCGCAGGAGCGCAACTATGTGTAAGTGCAATTGTTTTAGCCGATTTAGTACGGAAACTAATAAAAATAAAAACATAAAAACTAATACAATTTCTTCCTTTTAAGTTTTATACAATTTAAAATATATTTTTTATTACTATTTATTATTTCTTACTTTTTAGTTTCATTAAAGTTGGCCTAAGAAAATAAAGTATCTACTTATTCCGTTCGCTAAGAAAAAAGCCATACTGGAAACAATTAACCGTCCATATCTTTTAAAATACTGAACGGATTTTGATGAAACTATTTCCCAAGTTGAAAGATACTGAACCTATTACAAAAATAAATATTGCAATCAGACTTTTAGTTTAGCGGACAAACATACATACATACATTTGCGAAACAATAAGCCCTTGCTTCACCGTTCCCTTACTTCGCCGTAGAAGGGTAAAATATATATATATATATACGCGTTTGTACCGTCGTGACATGTAAAAACATGGGCGCCATACATTCTCAACTGGTGACAATAGATGACAGTGGATTAAAGTGATTCTGAGTGTTAACCATTATTAAACATAATATTTCTTAGGATAGAGCCACACAGAGCGTTCACACAACGCGTACAGTATGCAGCTTGAGACATTTCACTCTCCGACTCATTCAGTCAGCGGCTAGTTTGCAGTGTAAGCCGCTCACTCGACAACGCACTGCTATATTATACCTTCGATTAGACGCTCAGCTCTAAGTGAGCAGGTCAACAGCAAAGAAAAAAATCACTACGCGAAACAACGGTCAGCAAACCTAGGCCAGTAAGCCCAGTGTGTCGGCGCCCTTATTGTCGTGGGAAGAGAGGACCTTACTGTAATCATGTAGTCTATTAATCAAGTCGTGGCGTCAAGTATTTTCAGGAGTTTAAGTTTTAGGTATCATGATCATCATCAGCCCAAAGAAAGTCCACTGCTGAACATGGCCCTTCCCCTTAAAGGGGGTTTTTGGCATAACCAGCACGCTGGGCGGGCGGCTGGTGACCGCAGTAGATTGGTAGGTATTTATAAAGTAAAATAAAGCTGCCCGTTTCCTGGATTCCCTTTGTTGCTGTTCTTACAGCGCCCACGAGATGAGGAGGGGGATTATAGGTATGTTCTGTTATCAATAACAAAGTAAAAACACAAAAGCTGACCGCATTATTAATTTAAACAGAAATTAAATGCATCTGAGTAAATAACTTATTTGGTTCCAGTGTTTACAGTTCGACGTAAGTCGCCATGTTTGCAACGCCGCATGTGTTGAAGCCGCGCCGTATCCTGCAAATTTTTAATGTAAGTAGGTATTAGGTTTTAATAAATGCGTAATTCGCCTAAATATTCTACGCCACAGCTATAATTATTTGTTTGATGTTATAATTGTTTCTGCGCTGCGTAGACCATATTTTAACTCTGACACTCGATTATGTAAATACTTTTAGAAAAATTTAATTCGCTCGCGGTACGGTACGGTACTTATACTGTATAAGTCTGTCTGTGTTTAGTATACGGCATGTTAAATTTAATGGTATATTACAAGTTCCAAAATATCGGACCAAATAACATTAAAACTGTCTATGACAGACTTGTCTATTTGAAAATAGATAGTAAAGAAACTAATTTGAAACTGTATATCGCAAGAAAATCCAAACTTAATAGAGAATAGACCCCCAGTTTACCTACATCCCACATGTGTGAGTTCCGTGCGCGTATGACGTATTATTTAACCTACATTTCAATCCAATTTATTTGATTGTTTGTTTGTCGTATGAGGTAGTAGATCAGTTTTTCAGGCCGCCCGAGGTCCTCTGACATGGCTTAACGACTGCTATTAATCAATAACAGCCGGGACCGACCGCTTAACGTGCCCTCCGAAGCACGGAGCGATGCATAACCGCTTATAACCGCAAATTACTGGGATTACCTTTGTTTGTATTGGAATTACGCAACTTGTCTTGATTATGAAAATATATAATAATATCTCATTGCAACCGACAGCATCAGGACATACGTGGTCCGGCCACAGGTGACATTACTCCTGAATAAGCTCACCTCATGTACCCATCCTCGCCCCAGTTCTTCCCCCACCAGTTGAGCAGGATCCAGTACTGAGGAGTGTAACCGACGAGCAACATCGCGTGGTTCAGCTGCCAAGGCGCGCAGAACGGATCGTCGTAGATACCACTTCTGATAATGAAAATAAGAACATTCTTACATGTACCTACTCTACTATATACATACTTTTGTCATTATTCTATTTACAATAGACACATGAAATATCATCATCATCATCATCATCATTCCGTATTAGATCACTGCTGCATATAGGTATCTTCGAATGAACCCCACAAAGCCCGGTCTTCTGCTCTTCTCATCCAGTTTCTGCCGGCCTTCTTTTCCAGTTCGTCACTCCACCTGGCCGGTGGGCGTCCTACTCTACGTTTGTCAAATCGCCGTCTTCACTCTTGGAATCGGAACCCTGGCTTTTGTCCGCCCGACGACAACTGTGGCTAGCCCAGTGTCTGTAACTTTGGTTATTTATCGGAACGAATCACACCGTTTCGGATCTTACCCTTCAGATAAACTCCGAGATAGCTCATAAAAGACGAATCAGGACATGAACCGACACTGGCGAGGAAATCAATTATTTCGTTCAATGAATCTTTTCTACGGTATTCCTTTGTTTCGCATATTTTGTTAATACTAATTTACTTTGTTGTAATGAGTTAGACATAACTTTTAATTACATAATATTAATTTTACATAAACAGTACCTGGCATACTGTTAGAGTAGGCATAATTATCTTTTGGCCTATATTATTTTGGACTACTATGGAGTCGCATAAATACTATACTGTGCAGGTTAAGGTGCGGGAGTAAGCTGCGAACATAGGTATATAGGTACGTAAAATAAATTAGTTTAAAGTTATTTCACTCACGGTGAATAATGAAATTTGTATGCTGCTAAATAATATGTTTGTTTATTGTTATGCTAACTTTAGATATAATAAACACGATTATGCCTAAACGTTTATGCGTAATTATTATTATGCTTGCACATTATTAGGATAAGCAAATATATGCCACACTAAATTATGACATTATATTTTATGCGTATCGATAGAGAATCCTTTTACGAGTATAGTACAAGATTTAAGTTTATCTTTGACCGAAATAAATTTATAATAGGTAGATAATGGCAAAAAATATTTTTACAAATGTACTTATGAACAAAATCATGAATTGTTAATGAATTTACAAAACTAACAAAAACTCTAATATAACAGCTGTTTTAATAATAATGTAGGTAGCCGTAATCATTCATTACCTTATAATAAGTTGAATTTTATCTAACCTAATCTATTGTTATCATATTCATATGATGTCAGCTCAAGCTGGTTTGTTGGCTTAGCAAACTGACTTACTGGCACATATAGTCATGTTTGTTTGTCGTAAGAGGTAGTGCTGCCCTCTAGTGTCAGAGTTTATCAGGCCGCCCGAGGACCTCTGACATGGCATGCTATTAATCAATAACAGCCGGGACCGACAGCTTAACGTGCCCTCCGAAGCACAAAGCGATGGAAAACCGCATATAACTCAGAGAAGTCATTGGTGCGGAGCCTAGGATTGAACCCGGTATCGTTGGATTCTAAGTTGCACTATTGAACCGTTAAGCCATCGACCATCTACCATCGATTTATATAGTCATAGTAACCTGGGAATCTTCAAATCATAAGTGGCTTCTAGGTAAGCGTGTACCATTGATCGTAAACAGCTATATTGCAATCATCATCATCTTCAGCCTATATCTGTCCACTGCTGGACGTAGGTCACTCCTAATGCACGCCACTGAGTGACCATCTTCGGGAAATGTGACCAACCCACTGCCACTTTAGCTTGCTGATCCTTTGAGCTATGTCGGTTACCTTGATTCTCTGTCGGATATCTTCATTACAAATGTTGTCCTTCAGAGAAACTCCAAGCATAGCTCTTTTCATAGCCCGCTGAGTGACCTTAAATTTGTGGACTAGTTTGACCGTGAGCGTTCACGTTTTGGCTCCGTAGGTACACTATGACTGGTAGGACGCACTGATTGAAGACATTTGTCTTCAGGCACTGCGGTATGGACGACGAGAAGACTTGACGAAGCTTGCCGAATGCTGCCCAACCCAGCTGAATTCTTCTGTTGGCTTCCTTCTCAAAGTATTTCCTACCTAAATGCAATATATGCCCAAGGTAAACATATTTTCGGAGAACTTCAAGAAAAGTACGTACACCATTGACTGTAATCGGTCCTGGGTCAACAAGGTCGTTAAACATGATCTTAGTCTTATCTATATTCATTTCGGGACCCATGCGTCGTGAAGCATCATCTAGGTTGGTCAGCATGCTTTGCAAGCGTAGCGACTCCGCCATTAGGACTATATCATCGGCAAATCGTAATTGTGAGATGTTTTCGCCATTGATATTAATGCCCATTCCTTTCCAATCCAGCGTCTTAAAAATATCTTCTAGGGTATTAGTGAACAGTTTCGGGGATATAACAACCCCCATTCTCACTTCCCTGCGCAGCTGGGTATGTATATACTGCTGGTTTTGTAATTGGACAAAAATCATACATACAAAATCATACATTAATCGTTCATACAGAAACCTCTGCACTTCGATGTATTGCCAGTCCACTTGACAACGCTGCAAAGACTCCAGAACCGCCCAGGTTTCAACGGGGTCAAAGGCCTTCTTATAGACCACAAAAGCAAAACACAGTGGCTGGTTACATTCTTCAGACTTCTGTATAACCTGACTCACTGTGTGTATGTGCTAAATCCTCTGCGAAAAGAAACAGAGGCTGGAATTCGTCAAGTCTTCTTGCGAGATGACCCTCGAAAACAACTTATAGACGTGGCTGAAAAATGAAATAGATCGGTAGTTCTTTAAAATGGGTTTACCCCCTTTTTAAAGAAGAGTACTACCAAACTCCTGCTGCACGCCTAATATTGCAAACCTATTGAAAATTAAAAAAGTAGTATCAATAATTAAAAACTATAAATCTATTGCAATCCTGGATGGAGGAAGCTAGAGGCCGTCAATACCTGTACAGCTGGAAAGTAAAAGGTGCAGCGTTGACGCCAACCGCCAGGGGTCCTATAGAAGCCAGGGCCTTCTCCATGGCCTCTTCGTCAGCCGGCAGCGTGGCCCAGCGTCGGGGTCTGGCCTTTGCGAGGTAGCTGGTAGATTTGCAACGGCCTTTCTATAAAAGGATACAACAATCGCAAATTAAAAATGTACAAAACCCGCGACCCCCATTATAGCTAAGAACCATCTCGATAACATCACATTTTAAACGTGAAAAACCGCATCGAAATCGGTGCATTCGTTTGGGAGATACAATCCCCCCAAGCTGATGGGATCGAGATGGTTCTTAGGTATAATAAAAGGTTATAGCTAAGAACCATCTCGATCCCATCAGCTTTCAAACAGAAACAACCGCATCAAAGTAGGTCCATTCGTTTGGTTCTGCGATGCCGACAGACACACGGATTCAGTGATATACAAAGTGATACATACATAGGTACATACAAAACACCCTAAACACACCCTAAACTTATAACACCCCTCTCTTATAGAGTTTAGGGGTTAAAAAGTTGTAAATTGACTTACTGTGTGTTTTTTTATTAAATAACTTTATTAATTGTTCTGATTTTCCTATCGATGTTTCAACCATTGTGGCCTGAGATGATTCATTCATTTATTTATTTACAGAACTTTAGCACATTAGAGGTGTTAACATTATTATAACTGTCCTTAAGTCCAATTTTTTTGACCCTCCGAAAAAAATAACTTAATTTTTCTGTCAAAGCTTCGACAACGCATCCACTCCGTTTAAATGTCAAACATTTGTGAATATTTTCATATGTTTGCGATTTTGCCGGTCGATCGTACTTGTGTGCTTCTCTCCATCAGCAGGCCTCCTGTCCATGTCACCTAACCTGCCCTGTCCAAATTGCCCCTACATATTGCAGTGAGTATGGATATATGAATAACTCTAAAAAGTCACAAAATATATAGTTTTTTTCTTTCATCTGGCACCGAAAAGAATAAACTCAAATTATCTACGTATCGAGTAGTTATATAATTCTTGCTTTGCCCGCGTGTTCATTTTTCTGGGGTAAAAATGTAATCTATGTTTTATAGAAACACAAAGTACAATTTAGCAAAATATTGTTGAGCCGTCAAATATTTTTTCATGGATTGGCTACTCATCGGATTGAGATACAAAGTAAGTAGGTTTTTACATTAGATTTAAAGTCAAAACCTTAGCTTTCCAACATCCAACAGTGATAACCGCATTTTAATTGGTCCAATAGTTACCACCTATGTATGAAATTTAGATTAATTAAATTGATTATTTCGATTGATTAATTTAATAAAATTTGTCAAATTTCGTTTAATACACCAGTTTTTAGACAAACCCTAAGTGATTTAACAGTTAAAACCGCATCGCACTCGGTCCAGTAGTTTTCTCGTGATGCAGGAATCTGTTCTAAAACACAACTTTTTTTTTTTTTTTTATAATATTATAACATTTTATTATAATGATTATTATTATTATAATTATTACAATCATAGGTATTCTGATAAAATCATAACCCTCCTTTTTTATAGCCGGGTAAAGATCCTCCAGTAGCAACCCTCGGTCAACGACTGACATTAGACATCAAACTCGAAAACAATGCTTTGATACACTACTGTCCGTAAGGACTATATAGTTATATATATATACTGTGCCACAAGGTCTTTGCATTTAATAATAACCGTTGTGTCGTCGGCAAAGAGACACTACGGTTCTCTTTGCCGATAACACTACGGACTCGTCTGTGGCCACCCCTCAGCGTACCGCCCCCGCGCCCCTTGTTTCAGTCCTCGAGGCCTCGTGGCTGTAGTCCACTATCTATTGACTGCAGTCCACTGTCGTTTTGAACTTACCCTCCCGACGTAAGGGTAGGCAGTCTCCGGGGCGAGGCCGACTCTGGCCGCGTACCGTAGTGCACCTCGTAGGGAACCGCCCCCGCACCCCATGTTGCCGTCCTCGTGACTGCAGTCCACTATCTGTTGGGGGCTGAAGATATCCCGCTATTAGTATAACTTCTGTAGTAGGTACCTGGACTGATTAACAGAATCTAGTAGGACTCTTCATGAGAAGGGTTTGGGAAGTTTGAGTCTGGGTTATTGTGGATCATGGTCCCTCTTAGTTCCTTATTTCTAAGATACAGGGAATCCTAATTCAAGATTTATATATTTTTGATGTGTAAACATCTAATGGCGCGGTACGGAGGTAACGCTTCTGTTGGCGTAGTAATCGGCGGTGACGATTCGCCGCGTCGCTCGTGGCTCGTTGGCTCCTTCCGCCTCAGCACGGCCATATTCAAGTTATAAGCCATCACATAAAGAATGAAGAAGAAGAAGACCTAAGAATAGACACGAATACCTGAGTTCCGCCCACTTCCCGTGTTTCTTATACAGCTGCGCTTGCAAAGCGTGTGTGACAGCAAATGCGTAGCATGCTCCGCACTGGTGCTGTTCCTCTCGACGTGGCCTGAACCCTCGCCGACGCCAGTCCACCTGGAACCAAATATGGACAACTGACTGAAAAGACTGCGAATCTACGCTGGTAGATCAATCAAATCTCATTACGTGTATTCTCTTATTAAATGTCGAGAAAGCATTTGGATATAGTGGTATGGCTCTATAAAGTTCCTATTGAGGAAGTATACCACCGCTTTACCAAAATAAATGTATTCAAGGTTGGGTGTTTTCAAGTCTAGGGTGAACAGGTACCTATCAGAGCACGCTCCATCTTCGGTGCGTAGTCTTTCAGGTGACAGTAAAATGCTTGTTTTATCATGCATGAAAAACAAATCGACCATACCACCAAAGCATATACCACCATAGCAAAGCAAACATTACCTACTGTGTTCCTGTTTTTACCCGACTATGGCGAAGCAAGTGAAGGGTAATGAGTTTAACAGTTTAGGTACATACATGTATGTACCCACACTAATATATAAAAGTTATCTGTTTGTTTGTTTGGGTGCTTTCACGCCCATATGGCTGATCCGATTTTGATCAACCTTTGTAAATAGGTCCTGTACAATATAGAGACCAACATATGATACTTTTTATCCCGGAAAATGGTAAGTTTCCACAGGAAAACGGGAAAATGTCGATTACTCGCTGTAAGGAACGGTTGCCATGAAAACGAAATAATAACAAGTCTGTCAAACAGCATCAAGAGCGTTGCAGAGATACAAGAGGTACTTTTGCATTGGTTTTTAATATCCTAGAACAAAATAAGGTGCTTTTGTTAAGTTGCAGGCGAAAGCTAGTGTATGTTATGTGGATGTCCACAATATCCTTGTCGCCTCTATTGGTCCGATTTTGACAAGCGAGGTATCAATCGATTCGTCTTCATCGCAAGAGTGTTCTAAGCTACTTTAACCCTTTATTTAGTTTTTGAACTTGTTTGTTCTCCATTCTAACAGTTAAAATGGTTTAAATAGACAGTTTCTTATTTGTTTTATTGTTTCCAGCAAAATAACTGTGCAGGTGAGGTTTAAAATCAGTCTACTTCTTCTTCGTGTCAAAAGATGAAATATTAGGCTAACTGAAAGCAGAACTTGGCCACTTCCACAGCTTGATCAATGGCCAAATTAGGGTCCTATCTATGCTGTCCTGGCTAATAAGCTGTGCATAAGGGGCAACAGAGAAGATGCAACATTGATCTTCTATATACCCCACTCACAGACGACGATATATGGTCTGTAACACCACCTGATCTCTTACACCTTACACCCCATGGGTGCATGTTTTCTCGGCGACTGTGACAAATCCCAGCGCGAAGCCAATTACGCCCTGGTGGAAGGGTTTCAGCTGGGGTTCTAAAAGCAGGTGGGACCACGTGTTGGGCTTGCCATAGTTCGCATATTCTCTCAGCTGGATCAGATCTCAGAGCTAACAAATTTCCTAAAAAGCTTTTGCGGATTTTGAGCAGGCCTATGGTATGAAGCAGCCATACAGGGAATGTTGGGTGTCAGTCTCTTGTTTTAATTCCATTGTCTCATGGGACGAGACAGTACAAAAAAGCTCTACGTCGGGTAATTAAAAAAACTGGTTGACATAGCATACCTAATTGTTACGAGCAGTTCTTACCATCGGGCGTACTACCTGCTGATTTCTTTATTTAGTGGTGAAAACTTACATGGGTGGGTGCGCGTTTCTTCAAGCTTCTCTGAAATGCCGTCCTGCGATGGTCTTCCGCGGGGTCGAACAGTGGTAGCGTCTTGAACAACTTCAAGATCTTGTTGAAGTAGTTGGTTATGTTCTGAAATTATAAGTAGGTTTACCTGAAGATCTACCATAAGGCTACTCAAACCCAGGCCCGCGGGCCACATTGTGACCCGCGACCGAATTATAGGTGGCCCGCGTAAACTATAAAAATAAGTCCTGTTCCTGGAATAAGAATAAGCCATGTCAGAGGCCCTCGAGCGGCCTGACCAACTCTGACACCAGACGCCAGCACTAACTAAGCTCCTACGACAAGCAAGCAAGCAAGTACGAAGCTAAAATAACACTCCTTTTAGTGGGCAGTCGTGTAATTAGATACTTATTACCAGCGTCGGTTTTAAGGTGGGGGAGGGAGGGGGCGGCTCGGGCGGCTGCACCGTACGCGCCAGCTTAATTTCACCAGTAAAATTTGATACCCATTTCTATCTATCTAAAACAAAAAAGAAAAAAGCGTATTAACTTTTATGAGGTTTCTGGTTCAGAAAATCGTAAAAAAAAATCTGAAAAGAGACAGTTTTTAAACAGCGTGGATCTAGTTGGGATTATTTTAACCAGATCTTTTTAGTTCCATTTTTTTAATTGTTTTGTTATCATGTTTATTAGTTCCACTGATAGAAATATCTAAAATTTTCCGCGCTCACTTCACCCGCGCCTTCATAATAATGTTATGATTTTAAGCATACACAGAAGGTCAATTATTTACATTATTTTTTTACATAATTACAGGCTCAAACAGAGCGCAGAAATCGTCTTCTGTACCGTGTTTTAGTAACCAAAGCTCGTATTGAGAATAAAAATTAGCTCCACATGTTTGAGCTCTTTACGCTCGTACTGTACTGCCAGAATGAAGGAAAAGATGGATCTTATTTTCCTTCAGTTATTAACAATAACTTCAAGAAAGGTTTGAAATTATCGTGCCTTGTTATTTTTGGCTGCTTTCATAGTTTTATCTTGCAATGGATCCATAGTATTTTTTTGATATTTTTGCGCTCGCTTTCCTCTCACCTTTTAATATTACGGTTTTTTTTTGCGCTCGATGCGCTTGAGTCTTCTAAAAGTTATATTCAGTTTATTCCTTCGTATATATCGGAAATTACTCAAAGAACATAGGTGGAATTTTATGCGATAAATCTTGCAGCGTCTTGACATATCATTTCTACAGAACTTAAGTAATTATTTTTCTACGTTTTTTCAACATAGCCGGTAAGCTAGAAAAAGCCTAGATAACAAATCAATTTAAAAAAAACATGAAATTGTAACTTCATTTCCTTCCTGCAATGTTTATCCGGCCTGTTGCCTGCCCAACGGGTGAAAAAATAATACAATGACGATTCCGGTTTGGACGTCAAAATTGTCAACACAGTATACTTCCCACCCAGTTTTTTAAACCAAAGGAGGTTGAATTACGCTTACTGGCGTTAAATCTTTTAACAGTAAACGTAATTCAACCTCCTTGCGATAAACAGAATAATAATATAGACTGTGCTATAGACAAAATGGTACGTCAATATAAAACCTCTATAGAAAACATTATACTCGTAGCAAAGGGAATACAATGAATGCATTATAGTTTATGGAGAAAGTGTAAAGAATTGTAGTTATAATAGGGTATGCTAATTTATTTAATTATTTTGCACAAAAAATAGTGTAAGTACAAGGAAGGACGTAATGCTAAACAGCATTATCTACCAGTCATCCAGGTCGTGGAAGAAATAATAGTACATAGGGCGTGTTGATTAAAGTATTGAACAATAAATACGAAAGAAACAAAGGTTTGTGTAAATAAAATATTTTGTGTAAGGAATTGTTGCAAAATATTTGTGCTATCTACTACCTAGCTCGCGCGCGAAAAAGCTACCAAGCGCACGAACACATACAGTGCATGCGCACTCGTAACAAGGTAGTAGACAACTGTTTCCCTGCACAAGAAACAGCAGCAACATATCTAAATATATTGGTTTGTATCTCGCTAGGCAGTAACAGATTAAAAATATTTTTATTCAAAAGCCTAGTCTGTTACACTAGGAGGGTAATTGAATAGGTAGGTACCTACAATATCTTGAAACATTATATTTATCACGCATAAGTACTTACTTGCCTACCTAATTAAGCGGATAAAATAATTAAAATCTCTAAGACTTGTTTCAAAGGTCATTAACAGTAACATAACCTCCTAATAACAATTATACCTGGCCTCCCCAAAAAATATATCTTAGACTAACAATCTCAGGAAATTATGCTGAATTACTAGCGATATTTTTTGTCTAAAGACACTGAATTTGACTGACATAAAAGCATGTATGGGAGTTCGCCATTGTTCTTTTTCACACTCGCTACGCTCGCGCTTTCTTTTTAAGTTTACATGTTTTATACACATAGAAGATCGTTTTTTCACAAAGCTATACTAATAAAAGTATAAGTAGCTCAACATTTCCGTGCTTGCTACGACAATAATAAAATTGCACGTAAGTTGCTCCAAATTTTTATTTAAAAATATGGTGCGCTGAAATATTTCTCGCCCAGGGCGCACAGATGCCTAAGACTGGCCCTGCTTAATGATGACAACGTTTGAGAGCAGATTCCAGATCTGTTTCCAGATTTTAAGTACAACAAAAAAAAAACTACAATTTTTTTTTAAATCAGTTTGACTGTAATTATCAGTTGTTCAGATGGAACTCACTGAACAGCAAAATCAATCTTCACATAAAACAAAATGCTGAAAAAAATACTTCGTAGTCACAAATTTCTTCAGAAGAATTTGGATCTTTCTGGAAATTGGTGCCAAAGGAAGGCTTTCCTGCAATAACTAACCTGGCCTTTCAATTTTTAAGTAGTTTTTGAACTTAATAATGTTTATCGAAAGTTTTTTTCAAATCTTAATTTTGTAAAACAAGACTTTAAAATGCCGCTTCTTGTAATGCTTAGGTTACAAAAATAGAAACCATCACTAGTCAGTGGCCCGCTAGTGATTAATCGTAAATTTTGCCCAACTGTTAAAATGGTTGAGCAGCCTTGATCTACCACATCACATGATACTAAACGGTAATAGGTGTCATTAAAATTGGTTGAGCAAATTTTTTGGTTCCGTTAGTCAAAACAGGAACCCTTATAGTTTCGTTATGTCCGTGTGTCCATCCGTCTGTATGTTACAGCTATTTTATTCAGACTATATTAACACTTAAAAGGCTTAAATGTATACTACAAACAAAATTATCAAAATACCTTTTGGAGTTGAATTTTGATTCAAATAGTGATACAGGTTTGTATTTTCCTGTACTAAGTTATGTAATTAGATGCAGTCTATGGTGTACCTCTAACAATATGTTTACCTTGGGCAAATATTGCAATTAGGAAAGAACAACTTTGAGAAGGAAGCCAACCGAAGAATTATCTGGGTTGGGCAGCATTCGGCAAGCTTCGACAAGTCTTCTCGTCATCCATACCGCAGTGCCTGAAGACAAAACTCTTCAATCAGTGTTTCCTACCAGTCATGACCTAGGGAGCCCAAACGTGGACACTAACGGTCAAACTAGTTCAAAATTTAAGGTCGATCAGCAAGCTATGGAGAGAGCTATGCTTGGAGTTTCTCTGAAGGACAAGATTCGTAATGAAGATATCCAACGGTAACCGACATAGCACAAAGCATAAGCAAGCTAAAAGTGGCAGCGGGCTGGTTACATTTCCCGAAGAACCGATAACCATTGGGGTAGAGGAGTTCTCGAGTGGAGACCACGTTTAGGCAAACGTAGTGAAGGACGCCCTGTAGCCAGGTGGAAAGCGGCTGGAAGAAAGTGGATGAGGAGAGCTGAAGACCGAGCTCATTGGCATGCATTAGGAGAGGCCTACGTCCAGCAGTGGATGTATGTAGTGTGTGTCATAATAAATAAATATAAGTTTGTTTGTAGTATGAGGTAGTGCTGGCCTCTGGTTTCTTTCTGTATTATATCAAAACAAAATTGGGTGTTAAGCTTAAATTACCTACAAAGTTATGGTTTGATCCGACTTGAAGATTTTACCGTGTGGATCCAGCTTTACCATGTGGGTCTGGTTTAATAATAGGTCCACCGCGTCTCATCCCGCGGGCGGTGTGAGAACAAGCCAAGAGGATTCAGGAAAAGGGCAGCAGCATGCACCTGTGTATTATCTATCTATCTATATATATATATATATATATATATATATATATATATATATATATATATATATATATATATATATATATATATATATGTTGTATATAGTATAGATAGTATATAGTTTTATTATAAGTATATATATGTATATATATATATATATATATATATATATATATATATATATACTTATAATAAAACTGTAACGGGTCCAATTCTGTACATTGAAGGTATTTAGAATTATTTTTTTTGACTTACTCTAGATTCGATACTGAAGCCAAAACTGTTTTTTTTTCATTTTTGTCTGTCTGTCTGTCTGTCTGTCTGTCTGTCTGTCTGTATCTTGGCTAGGCGCCGAAACTACTGAATGAATTTAAATGAAACTTAGTACGATTTGAGTTCATACTACGAGGTAAGACATAGGCTACTTTTCATCCCGAAAAATGAAAGGGTTCCCGCAGGATTGGGGTTGAAAGTTATTTCAAAAAACACTTACCACTCTGAAACTACGGGACGGATTTTTGCAACTTAGCGCACTCATAGTTTATGTGATGGGTTAAAATTGAGGGTAATTTTTATCCCGCATAAATAAATAGTTCCTGCGGGATAATGTCCCAAATTCTATAAATTCTATAAAGATATTTTGTAATTTTTTTTTGGGGACCGTTCTATATTCAATACTAAAGCCAAAACTGTATTTTTTAATTTTTTGTCTTTCTGTCTGTCTGTCCGTCTGTCTATCTGTACCTTGGAAGTGCATTAAGCCGAAAATACTCAATGAATTCAAATGAAATTTGGTACGATTTGAGTTCATACCTCGAGGTAGGACATAGGATACTTTTCATCCCGACAAATTAAAGGGTTCCTGCAGGATAGGCATTGAAAGTTATTTAAAAGAACACGTATCACCCTGAAACTATTTGACGGATTTTGCTCATACTTGGCACAGTCGTAGTTTATTTATTGGGTAAAAATTGAGGATACTTTTTATCCCGAAAAATAAAGTGTTCCTTCGGGATAATGACCAAAATTCTGTAAATTGAAGATATTATGTTTTTTTTTGGATGCTGTTCTATATTCAATACTAAACCCAACACTGTATTTTTTTTCTGTCTGTCTATCTGTCCATCTGTCTGTCTGTATCTTGGCAGCGCACCACGCCGAAAATACTTAATGAATTCAAATTAAATTTGGTATGGTTTGAGTTCACACTTCGAGGTAGGACATTGGATACTTTTCTTCCCTACAAAATTATTTAAAAGACCACTTAGCACGCTGAAATTATTGGACGGATGTTGATGCAACTTGGCACAGACATAGTTTACCAGATAGGTGAAAATTATGGATACATTTTGTCCCGAAAAAATAAAGGGTTCCTGTGGGATATGGGTCCAAATTCTGTACATTAAAGATATAGTGTTTTTTTTTGGAAGTTACTCTATGTTCGATTACGAAGCCTAAACTGTATCTTTTTTCATTTTTGTCTGTATGTCTGTCAGTCTGTATCTTAGCCCCGCATCACGCCGCCGGAACTACTGGATGAATTCAAAAGAAACTTGGTATGATTTGAGTTCGTACTACGAGGTAGGACATAGGATACTTTACATATCGAAAAATTTATGGGTTATTATTTAGGGGTTGAAACTTATTTAAAAGAACACGTACCACGCTGAAAGTATCGGACGGGTTTTGATGCAACTTGGCACTGTCTTAAGTTATATGATGAGTTAAAATTGAGGACACGTTTAATCTCGAAAACGTAAAGGGTTTCTGCGGGATATGGGTCCAAACTCCAAAGTTATGTTAATATTTAAGTAAGAAAAAATATTTTTTGGATGGTTCTCTATATTCGATACTGAAGCCAGACTGTTTTACTTTTTAATTTTGTCTGTCTGTTTGTCCGTATCTTGACCGCGCATCGCACCCAAACAACTAAATGAATTCAAATGAAAAAAATGCTCTCGGGTGCTTAATAAAGGTATTGAACAATTATTTTTTTGTTAATCGTGTCTTTCTTTCTGTTTGTCTATATGTTTGTTTGTTCACGCATCACGTAAAAACTACTGGACGGATTGCAATGCGGTTTTCATTGTTCAATTTTGTTCAAATGTTGGTATATTGGTCCTGGAATAGCACATTATTGTACTTTGAACCTAAAGAAAAGAACACGCGTGCGAAGCCGCGGGTACAGCTAGTCATCAACTATAACTGCCAAGAGATAGTACCTATGTTCAGCAGTGGACTCTTCAGGCTAATGATGACAGGATAGCTTATATATCAAGTAAGTAGATTTCGAATGAACGCGTACCTTGGTAACTAGATAGGTAGGTAGACCACGGCCAATGCCCGGTACATTTGTATGAAAAGATGAAAATCCCGTTGTTCGTAACTCTCCACAATACTGACATACTACTGATTATCGCGAAAAAAAGCATCCTATTGTCTTCTAGAATATTATAAGCCAATGCAAAAGTAGGTATAGCACCAATGCTCTAGATGTTTTTTGACAGACTTGTTATTTTGTTTCATGGCAACACCACAATTCTGTGATGGCAACCGTTCCTTGCAGTAAGTACACAATATTTTACAGTTTTCGCGCGGAAACTTTCAATCTTCAGGGATAAAAAGTATCCTATGTTTTATTCTAGGGAACCTGTCTCCATTCTAAATTTCATCTAAATCCGTCCAGCAGTTATCGCGTGAAAGCTCCCCAAACAAGCAAACAAACAAACAAACAGACAACGTTTCACTTTTATATATTGGTATGGGTTCTCCTATTCGTCACGTTAATTAGGTACTATTTTAAACGCTATAAACGCCATTCTGAGCTCTTAAATATACCTTAGTAAATATGGAAACAGATTAAGAAGCTGACCACCTGCACGATGGTCAGACGACGACATCAAGGGGGCAGGAAGGCAGTGGATTCGCTTTGCGCAGGACCGGGAAGTGGTGTGCACTTGAGGAAGCCTGTACCCATGAGTGAGTTGATGTAGGCTGACATAGATAGAAAGAAATACGGATGATTTCCCTACGCGTCTTTACGCAGTCGCTTGTCGCATTGCTTGCATATGTACATTGAAATATAGTCGAGATGCGCCCGTAATGTTAAACTAATAAAAAATAAACCATTTTTCTTCTCTATGAGCTAATCCAATATCTAACTTGATTATTATCAGTACAGCCTGAATTGCTTCTAAATTCATAGAGCAATCAGTCAGCCTAATTATTGCCGAGATCATTTGCCCGAGATCCATCATGGCGAATTAGTTTACGTGATTGCAATTTGCTCGGGGTAATATATGACGAAGTAATTGTAGCATGAGTTATTAGTGTTATGTGTTCCACTCAGTCCACTCAGCCTCAACGATCTAGCGGTAAAATAATCCGACAATACTGGGTTCGATCCTCGGCTTCATTTACACCAATGACGTTTTTCGACGTTAAATGCTTGTTCCATGCATCGCTCCTTGCATCGGAGGCACTGAGCTGCATCAGTGTTCGGAGGGCACGTTAAGTTGTCGGTTTCAGCTCTAATTGAATAACAGCAGTTGATAAGCCATGTCAGAGGCCCTCGGGTGGCTTTACAAACTCTGATACCAGAGGCCAGTCCCCTACAGCCAACAAACCTAACCGTCACTGCAACGTGATCGTTAGATACCTTTCGGTGAGGCCATACTTAGAAAAAATAAAAAACTGGTAAAATATGGGGAGATGTGGGGGAAGTTTTGGGAAAGTGAGGGAGGGTAAAGTTAGAGGAGGGTAGGGGGAAGGAACTCTCCCCTCCCTCCACCATTCTCTTTCTCCCACTCTGCCCCCACCGTCCCTTTCAGTCTTCCCCCACTTTGCACCACCTGCCCCCCTTCCCGTACCCTTTCCCAACATCTCCCTCCATTCGTCCACTTCCCTCTACCCTTCTCTCACTTTCCCTCACTTCGCTAAACCTTCATTCGTTCATTTTCATTATTATTATTATTATTTTTTATTTCCCCATTTTTTTTCTAAGCATGGCCACACCGAAAGGTAACGATGGCGCTGCGATCACATTGCAGTGCAGGTTAGGTTTTCTAGGTGAATACGGCCCTACGCAAGCACCGCTTAGTAAGCACGCAGATAGTTTAGTTGCTTTTCCATCGGATTTACAAACGAATTATTGGCGTCGCCGCGCCGGTGTCTTGCCGACTGCTGTCACCATTCATAATGTTCGCCCATTGCAGGTGCAATGGGCGAAAAGTAAAGGCCAGTATCAAAACGTATTTCTTGTAGAGCTATAATCGTTACGCTGTCTTTGCTGCCCCATCTCAAATTTTCACCATGTTGTAAATATGTTGACGTAATAATGAAAGCTTTGTCACAGAATAAATAATAGGCTTTGTATTGTAATTATTTGACGGCCGGTTGGTCTAGTGGCTAGTAACCCTAGGAACGAATTCAAACGGTCGCGGGTTCGAATCCTGCAAGGTGCAATCATTTGTGTGATGAGCAGAAATGTTTGTTTCCGAGTCATGGATGTTGATATTCGTATTTATGTATGTTTATCCGTTATCTAGTGCCCATATAACAGGGTATCCTAGTTTGGGGCTAGGTAATTGGTGTGGAATTGTCCCCAATATATTATATTATTATTATTATTATCATATTTTCCTTTAATTTTTTCCCAGACAATATTTAAATTAAGCACCATCTATCCACAATACTCAGAACAACGTAGCCTCACTCGAGCAAACTTGACCTTGCTATGCTAACAAAGTGGATGGTACACGACATAAGTTTCACTAGATGGCGCTAATTAACAATATTTGCATTATATTTTTATTGCAATCGTTTGCGCTTTAAAACTGTATTGGTGGCTATATTTACTATGTAATGTTTTTTTTTCTTATTATTAGTTCCTTATACATTGGAACCCAAATTTTTAGGGAACGAAAACGGTTAACATTTTCGTATGTTAATGAAGACTATGGATAAAAAACTAACATTGTGCATTATATAACCGCCATTGCAATCTATGGCCCAAATAAATATTTTATGCAAATATTATCATTAGCGCTATCTAGTTAAACTCATGCCATGGATCATCCGCCATTAGATTATTTTCTTTGATATAATATTTGAAGGAAAATAACCATTTAATAAATACTGTTTTCTTACCATATCTCCAAAGACATTCAAATTCAGTGAGTAAGATTGCTCCCCAGCTAGAAACTGCCTGTTGTGGTTTGCGACGCGTTTCAGGTTTTCACGCCATTCTTGGAGTGCTGCCATCTCTTGGTAAGGCGTTGAATAGGTTTTTTTGTGGACTTCCTGATAAAAACAGGTAAAAAAGAAACTGACTAACTTTTGCACCTCAAATAAGCCTAAAAAGTGAATAATAAAACAAGTTTCGAATAGGCTAAGTATGTAGGTAGGATGGAAAAGTGAAGCCAAACAAGAAGCTGTTACGTGTAATTTTACAATCTTTTATTTATCTCTCCGTGCTTGTGGGCACCACAGGGAAAGTGACCTATTAATAAGGTTTTGTTTTGATAAATACTTCGTAGGCGGATTTTAAAAGCTTGCTAGTATCTATCTACTTACCTATAAGTATATGGTTTTCCTAGTGTTCTTACCTTGTACTCATCCCAGTGTAAATCAGGCACGTCATCACGAATCAGAAGCCCGTTCAAAACGTGTTCACTTGTATAGCTTGCACTTTTGTCAGCACCTGCACACTCACTCACATTCCTATACTTTAGAAACTCTCCATACCTTTGAGTCCTATCAAAAAACGCCAAGGTTTTACCCACGAAACTGTCGACCTTGTCTGATTTTAGGCATCTAGGGTATCTAGTGTTCAAAGTGCTTTTGTACTTTTCTAAAATGTTTTTGATTTTGTAAGACGATTCGGTTATGTTAAAATTGCATGTTACTAAACTAAATTGTACTAAAAATGTTAGGAAATACATATCTCGGAATACGTTTATTTGCGGTACTGAAATGAATTGAATTGTTTTTGGTAGGTCGGTATCTATCTACCTAATTTTTTTGTCAATGTCATTGTTTAAGTACATACCTAGATGTGTATAATATATTTATTGGTCAGCAGTAATTTGAATCGTTTGTTGATTAATTTTGTATCTGTATCTATAATCCCGTAAGTTCAGTCATTTATAAATTCACACTAATATTACAAATACGAAAGTCTCTCTGTTTGTTAGCTTTTTACTACAACAAAAAGGCTGAACGGATCTTGATGAAATTTGACAGTAAAATAGTGTGCACCATGACATTATCATAATGAAGGACAAAGGTTTTTTTTTTTTGCCGCTGGTTGAAGTTAGTTTTTGTAATAGTGTAAAGATTCACTTTATTACAGATGCAACAGCGCTCAGTACTGCGATTGTGTTTCCTACATATATGGATTGCGCCAGTTGAAACAGGTGGTCGCCGAAGAGTCAAGTACCTACTTGTACGCCACGAATAACTCTTCACGATGTACGGATCTACACATTTTGTCTTAGAACTCAGAACTGCTAAGTACTAACAATGCTCGCAGCTTTGCCCGCGTGGTCATTTCTCTATTATTCATTATGAGCCTATATATGTGTTATTCCGGGACCAAAAATACCAATATAGATCAAAATTCCTTCAGCTTTAACTCTTCTGCTCATCAGATTGAGATATGAAGTTCACCAGATTTTATGTCAAAAACTAAGCTACACAACAGTGAAAACAGAGTTTAAATCTGTTCAACATTTTTATGCGTCAACAGAAAGATTCCATTAAAAATAAAAGTATATTCTTGAACAGTACTCTAGCTTTTTTTAAATCCCCTATCCCATTTTTTATCTTTGTATGGATTTTTCTTACTGCTCTATTATTTATAAGTCTAGACCGAGCTCAGTGGCGTGCACTGAGAGGCCTACGTCCAGCACTACGTCGACTGATATAGGCTGATAATGATAATATTTTGAACCGCCCCTTTTGGGCTTTAGGTAGACCCCGAAAACTCGACAATCCCCCAAGCCATTTGGCTATCATATTCTATATGCCAAATTTCATGATCATAGGAGCAACGCGGAAGTTACCGTCGTTACTAATTCGTCCAAGTTGTTCTGGAGTCCTCGCTTCGCTAGTTCAATACATATTAATATATATTTTTTTAAAAGGTCTTATGAAGTAGGTACAAGCAAAACACATGAAATAATTTAAAATCTTATTTATTTGTCAAAAAATTCATTCTATACTATTCTAGTTCATTACATCACAATTTCACATTAGTATCGAGCGCCCACTGGAAAAAGGCACGTACTCAAAAACTGAATAATTCAATCAAAAACTGACATGTCAAAAATATCTAAAACAAACAAAATTACCTAGGAACAAAATGGCTACAGTTAAAACTTTATAGGATTTATATACAAAATAACATATCACAAACGAATCTGGAGGCGTATTTATATAAAAAAATATAATTCGTTTTATATTGACGATAATTATTTTTTTGTTGTTATTGTTTTGTGTGCCTATTTTTCATTATATGAAATGACAATAAAACAATGCCCCTTCTTCGTCATCAAAAAACAAGTTCACAAAAGGCCAGAAAAAACATTGTTTCCATCAATAATCATCTATGTAACAAACAAAATACATAAATGTAGATATAAGAGTACATGACTGGTAATTTAAAGTTATTGGATGAATGTCTTCCTTTTTGCACGACTGCCCAAAAATGTAGATATACATGACTGGTAATTTAAAGTTATTGGATGAATGTCTTCCTTTTTGCATGACTGCCCAAAAATGTAGTTATACATGACTGGTAATTTAAAGTTATTGGATAAATGTCTTCCTTTTTGCACGACTGCCCAAAAATGTAGATATACATGACTGGTAATTTAAAGTTATTGGATGAATGTCTTCCTTTTTGCATGACTGCCCAAAAATGTAGTTATACATGACTGGTAATTTAAAGTTATTGGATAAATGTCTTCCTTTTTGCACGACTGCCCAAAAATGTAGATATACATGACTGGTAATTTAAAGTTATTGGATAAATGTCTTCCTTTTTGCACGACTGCCCAAAAATGTAGATATACATGACTGGTAATTTAAAGTTATTGGATGAATGTCTTCCTTTTTGCACGACTGGCCAAAAATGTAGATATAAATGACTGGTAATTTAAAGTTATTGGATGAATGTCTTCCTTTTTGCATACTGCCCAAAAAGGAGTGTAATGTTTTCAGAGTTCATGTATGTGAGTTTATTTATTTTACTAAAACTTTGATTGTCTGCACAGATTTTGATGTGTGGAGTATCTTTAGAATCCTTACATAATCCCGAGAAACAAAGGTTATTTCAATTTAAAAAAAAAAATGGCGGATGTATGGCTCCAGTTTCAAACGCAAAAATAAACTTCGATTTTTACATGGGTATCAAATTGAAAGCCTTGATGAGCACATTCCAACAATATACACCGTGACATTGAATTCGATATTTTTCTTAAAAGTATGTACTCAGTCCATGCAACAGAATGTATCTGTAGCACTAAATATAAAAAGTAAATGACTAATAAAAAATAAAACTAGGCATTATTACATTAGTCAACATTCAAACTTGTTATCCCTGCGACATGAGAAAACCACTAAGTGACGATAGCGCGCCTGGCGGTGTACTCACGCCGCGGCCGTGTAGCGTGTTTAGTGAAATATCCATTTCAGCTAAAGGCTTTTTGGTCAGTTACTTATATTTTATTATTTTTATTGAATGCTGTAGAACGATTCTAAATAATGGACTGAATACATGCATTTAGGATAAATATCGAATTCAATGTCACGGTGTATAATTTATTGGCATATAAACTTTTTAGTTCGTTTTTTTAGCAGAGCAGTCGTGTTTTTTCCTCTTACTTTGATGATGTCCTTATTTAACCAACATTTTGGCCTTAAGTAAACTCTGTTATTCTATAAATGGTATACGTTAAAAACGCCTCCACTAACCCGATTCAATAAAATAATAACGCAACCGATCAATTAATTCACTAAAATATAAAACATATTACCTAAAAATAAATATGTTTACGCTACATGCATTAAATACTTATAACGTGTCATGACTTTTCTACTTATGTACATATCTATATTAGATTTAATACATTTTGATGAAAAATACACATTTACAACTTACTACATTTTTTCTCAGCGAGTCGACTGAGGGAACTTGTTTGCAAACAAAACAGGCTATGAAAAATAAGTTGAGAATTTTCTGAAATTATTTTTTAGTTTTCCTTTACTTCTAGAAAACTACAGTTTAAATTGAATTGAAACTCGTTTAAACTGAGTTCATAAACATATTAATGGCAAAAGTTCAATCATAGTGTCAATTTTAAGTTAACCGAGGTTTAGCTAAAGTCATGTAATGAACTAGCCATAGTCAATTTTACGTTTGTGCTGTTTCTATAAATATTCCATGAATTGAAATGGTTTAAAATCAGTATTTTGAATCACTCTATGAAATAAATGCATTAATATACATAACTCTTATTGTAAGGCTTGTTCGCATTTGAAGTTAAAAAAAAAACAAGTATTTCGGAAGATCTATGATAATTTGTAGTCAACTGTGGTCACAGAAGAACTTTGGTGAAATCCAACCTCACTAGTTTAACTACATAGATTCTGAAGAATAACTTTGAACCACTTCATAAGAAACTAATGATAGTACTTCGAGATCTTCGGTCCAATCATAAAAAGAAACAACAAATGTTATTGGTTTTTAAGGTTCCTTACGCAAGGGTCCAAACGGAGCCCTATTACTAAGCCTACGCCCTGTCTGTCTGTCTGACCTACCTTTAAAAGGTACCTTTTGAAACAATACGTCGCGCCGGTTGTAATTTTCACAGAATATGTGTTAGTAGGGCAGATAATCTATTAAATAATAAAAATCCCACATTCATACCCCCGCACTACCTGTGTCGCGGGTGGCGTGGACACACATCAACACATAAACACATCACAAACATTCATGCTCATCACACAAATCTACCCCGGCCTGGATTCGGACCTGGGACACTGAGCTTAGCAGGCAGGTGCGCTACGTGTCAAAGGTATATTCTTTCAGAATAATTTAGTAAAATAAACTGAAAAATTGTCTACTTAAAACTAAATTAACTCAAGACTAATATAACTAATAATACTCTGTTAATACCTATTTATACAATAGACATAATAACCGCGGTATTTGTTCAAGTTCAAGGAGAGTGGCATGGCATCATCCTATGCTTATAATAATGCAGTAAGTTATAAAAAAGTCTGTACAATGAAGATCATAAAAAAATGCCCTGTGGTACATATAATAAGATGAAATACTACTGAAAAAATATATTCATATTTTTTAAATCGTGTTCTCATTTGACCTAAAAAATACTGGACCGATTGCAATGCGGTTTTCAATGTTGGATAGCTTAGGTTTCGGTATCTCAATCCTATGAGTAGAAACCGAGCAATCGATAAAAAACTATTTGGCAGCTGAACTACATTTAGTATATTGTACGGAATTAACCGTACTATTTCCTCGAAAAAATGTCCACGTGGGCAAAGTCGCGGGCGCAGCTAGTACAACAATATATTTCAGCTAGAATGAATGAATGAATGAACAAACAAATTATTTATCTACACTAATATTACAAAGTGTTGTTGTTTGTAAGTAACTACTGATCCGATTCTGATCTCACTGGTAGACAGCTACACTATTCCAGATGGACAAAGACTATTTTTTCCCCGGGAAAATGCACAGTTTCCGTGGAATAACAGGAAAACTAAGGGCTGAGCCGTGGAGCAGAGCAGTTAATAAATAAAATTCAACAATTCGAAGCCCTTACCCGTATGGAGAAGTCCAAACCGGTCTCTTAGGAGAGGTCTTATGAGACTTAATTGTCACAGAAGGCTTGTAGCCAACCTCTTTATGGCAATGCTAGTAACTATAAACACTATTTTTAAATGAAAAATGTATTACTTCCTAATCAAGTTATAAAACAAATATTTATATAAAATATATATAGATTTATTTCTCTATAGTCTTTTAGTTAGATTTTAACTAAACCCCTGAGATTCCAACGCACTAACAGTAGTGCTCCTTTCGCGCACGTGGAGGTCACGTGTGGACGCTGCAAAACACGATTATCTACATAATCTGAAAAAATATGTTTTGAATCAATGCTTTTTTTCGGTCTATAAGAAAAATTCATGAACAATCATGAATATTGAACCCGAATTCAGTTTTTAAGTTGATATAGATTTACGACAAGTGTTTTTTTTTGTTATAAAAATTGTCTAAAATCTATAATTTACTCCCGTGCTGCAAAAGCTCCCCTTCCCGATCTGCACATGGACGAACAGGAAAAACATTTGAGAGCTTCAGCGCCTTAGTGGTAAGGACGAAACACGCTTGTCAATAAAGGCAGGGAAAATGGTAAAGTGATTCAATACCCAATCCAATCTCTCCCGAACCGCTACTCCAAGCATCATGCTGGAAAACGTCAGGTTCACATCCTGTGAGCGGTCGCGAGCCCTCAACCGAAGTCTACATGAGTGGGTTACTGTGTCACTTGATTAGCACCACTAGGGACAATAGTTTCAACCATTGAAACTATGTTACAATTAATTATTACAGATGGGGATAACTACAGGTGTTTTATTATCAATCCACATATACATCACACTAACTACACTAATATTATAAATCAGAGAAGTGTAGCCACTGTCTTAAACAGGCCAAGAAATTAATACTCTTTTTTCGAACCAAAAACTTCGTATGCGCGATGCAAATCTCCATACATTAGAACTGAAAGTCCATACAAAACTTCATAAAATGCATAAAAATCGATTAGCGCCATCTGTCTTTAGAAGTGTATGTGTATGATTGTTACTCTTTCACGCTCAAACCAGGATAGCTTATATTCTGTATTAACACAGGCTACTTTTCATCACCATCATCCATCATCATAATGCACGCGAGTGAAACCACGGGGCGCAGCTAGTCAGATATAAACCTTTCTATCTAGTTAACATGCTAAAATATAAAGTTCACATAGAAAGCTATCCTTTTACCTATGAGCATTAAATCTATGAATTTAATATTGCCGAAGATTTCGCACATCGCCTAAAAAACTGTCATAACACAAAAAAAATGTTTTTAGATAAGTACGTCATAATGTTCCGTTTTTTATTATGTTCAGTTCTTAAAACTTGCCATAATTGTAATGAGAAAATAGTAGATATATGGCACACCTATCATTTTTTTTAAGATGTTTGAATGCACTGTCGTATCAATGACAAATTTGCATTTTTGCGCTCCTATAAAACGTCATAAATTGTCATGCATCTATGTTTCAGATCTCATTTTTTTCAAGTATCGTAGTTAAAACAATCGCTAGTCATAAAACAGTTCAGGCAGTTCGTTATTATAATCTGAAAGATAGTAACATCACTGGATTTTTTGATACTGGTTTCTTTTCTGTCGTGAGTATTTCAGAGGATGTGCGATTTATTAAAAGTAAATATATAATTTTAATCACCTTGTCAAAGGAGATGGTTTTAGATTATAAATCTATCATCAATAAGAAATTCAATAAACTACAAAGTGATTTCAAAATACTGATTCAGGGGAAAACACAAATGTATAGATACAACATATTGCTCGAACAGAAATAATGGATTGAGCTTTAATAATATTATTTTTTACACAAATTAACTAAAAACTTTATTTTAAAACTCAAATTAACTCCAATATTATTTTTATTTCATTTTTTGCTTTTTTGACCTACCTATTTTTATAATAACAATGCATAACACAATATATTATTAAAGAAATATTTGATGACTCTAGCATGTCATACAATACCTACAATAAATTTAGTGACACTTCCTTACTTTATCATAAAGAAGCGTCAGCAATGGTTATTGCGGTAAGATAAAATCTAAATGGAGCTATATTCATTTTATTTTTCAAATTATCTAGGGACGTATTGACCAGGAGAGCCCATCGTATTTTTGCCTCACGCGTCGACAAGTTTTGAATTGAAATATAATATGAAAATTGTGCGCGCGACACGTGAGAGTAGACTTATCGGGGCATCTGGTCGAATCGACACGCAAACAAAATGGTGGTGTTATTTTTCCCAGACTAAGCATTGCCGTACATTGTGGCAATGCAACCAGCATTCTAGGAACTGTTGCCTACTGGTTTGTTAGACTTTAGATTAATTTGAGTTAAGCATAGTTTTTTCTTATTTCATGTTTGTTCTGTAAATATATTAAATTAAATTTTGCGACACGTTTGATGACATAAATATTTCTATAATAACTCTCGCATCACTTAAACGTAGCTAAATATTTTTGGAAGCTTTATTAATTTAATAACTATTACTTAATATTATTAAATATTTAATTGATTCACAGCGCCTGGACAACTGGGTGTTACTAAAAATCTTTACATAAAAATAAAACGAGTTCGTTTGTCTTTAATTATTAAGTTAACCCTACTATTTGTTTTGGTTTTGTTAGAACTCGAAGCTAACTCGAATTTGATTTCGAAGTTAATATTTTGGAACTACTAAAACTGTTTTTATTTAAAAAAAAACATCAAGTAACACCTTGATATTGATATTTTCATTCATCCTACTATTTTTGACAAGAATACCTCATCTAAATATTAGTTAATTTCTAAAACCTTGCTCAACCTTCAATGATGCGGTTTTACCGCATTGGATTTCCTTGAGCTTATCCAAAGTTTGCTATTTTATAAATACTTTGTGTCCTAAATTAAATGATAATACAATAATAAATATTAAAAATGATAAACAATACCCGATTCAGTTTTAAAGTTATTACTGTTCTTTTTATTTTTGATATTTTGTAACATATTTTGTCATACATTTTTTTCTACTACTATATTTACGCTGTTTATGATCAAGGAGTCGTTTCCACGAACGATAATATCTTAGCGATTTCGTTCAATGCCAGTCATCCCACGAGAACGCAGTATCTCATAGTTGCTATTGAATAACAGCACAGCGTGTATATCGTCGTAATATTATTGCTCATAGAGATGACACTTTAATAGACATTTCGCGGGCTGTTTAATAAAAAAACAAAAACGTCCTATAATGAGAACTTAACTTGCTGATACCAAAATCAATCAGTCAAAAAGGTCACTATCCTCGATGTCATCTCGATCGGAACCAGTAGTATGGGGTAATCGTTCACCGTATGCGCTGGCTCGACGCACCGTTCATGCTTCTCAATTCAGTGTAAGGTCTTTTGGAGAGGAGTTTGACGTCTTCGCCTCCTGTGATGTTGATGTAGTCTCTTCTCTTCTTGTAGACCATAAGCCTGAAAATAGAGAGGGTGTAACGTTAGGTATATGATACAGCGTATCCTAGACCGCTCGAAATTAAATGACACCGAAAAAAGTGCAAGCAGTTTTTTTTTTTTTTTGTAATTGTTATTTTATTGTGCTGAATGAGTAGTGACGTCACAGCTGACGTCACTACTGTTTATTTTAACTATCTAGTGAGGCCCATAAAATAATGATAGCGATTGCAATAGTTCCAAGATAACTTTGGAACGCCTTTGACTAGGATGACAACATTAACTGATTTCTTTGTTTTTTAAGTCTAATTAAAAGTGGGAAGATAAGGTACCGGGAGCTAGGCGTAGACCGCATAAATTAGGTGCAACGCACACAATTGACTTTAATCACAATCGGAGTGAGTGAGTGCACGTGTTAGCAGTGACTCTCATTCGCGCTACAGTCTGCGTAACTACCTCTACAGTCTGCGTATGTCTCTCTCTCTTTGTTGTGGATGTACATGTAGCACGAGACGGTGGGCATATAGCTGTGTGTTTGCCTTTTGTATCTAGTTCAGTTTTTGTTTACATGATATTAAAGCGTGCCGTATCTTCCCATCTTTAACTAGATCGATGTATCTATGTTGTTTGCGTATCTATTAGCCTATCTTAGATAAGGAAAATAACAAGCTTATCGAGTAACATTAGTATGTTCAGAAATAGAACCGACACGACCATTCAAGTACATAGCGGTAAAAGCAGACCAAGTGTAAAGTGTGCTAGAAGTTCTAGCCACCATTGGGCCTAGTACGAGTTTGTATAGTTTTAGTAAAGTTCCATACACATTTACTGACAGCACCTCTAGCAGAAACTTGCAGAAGCTGCAGTAAATGTATGGAATTAAACGAAACTCTATTTCGTTTTAGAAAACAAAACAAACTCGTACATAACAGCGTAGGTATCAACTTTGGCGTCATTGCCCTGTTGAATTGCAATGTTAATTCGATGAGCCAAGCAAAATAACATAAATAGCATACAATTATAAATAGTAAATAGCAATTCAGTTTATTTATATACAATTGAAAGTGAATGTATCTACAATAGATACATTCACATTCAATTGTATATAAATAAACTAAATTCGTCCTAAAACATTTTTTTTATAATGTGTAATCTAATGTATTGCTAATATTGCTGTTCAACGCGGAAATTCAGTTAGCGTTCTTGGCATTATGCCTCATGACATTGTTTTTATTAAACGGTTTTATTTTGCTAGCCCTGCTTGTTGTTGTTTGTTTGGGACAAATCTAGTAATTTAAATTGTACCCCCTTCCTGTTGACCGATTGATCTGAAATTTGGCACTCCTTTAGTTCTGATGACAATACAATTATGTATATTCATTATCATTGTAAATCCAAGATGGCCGCCGCCACTAAATGGCGGATTACATATTTTTTCAATCCTCTCATAATGGTTATCAAATGAAAGGGCTTGACAAGCAGAACATAGTGCACTTTAGAAATAATTATATAAAATAAAAACTTAAAAATAAAATAAGCTAAACAGTTTTATGTAGGTGTAAGTACCTATAGAAAACTATATATATATAGTTTTATATATATATATATATAGGGCATAGAAACAAAAATTCATCTCGCCACACGATTTTATTTTATTTTTTAGCTTTTAGTAGCTACACATAAAAAGTAAAAAAAAAAGATTAGGTGTAGTTTTTATGATTTATTTTGGTTTAAATTTATTTTTATTTTACTTTGTAAATGTTTAATAAAAAATATATTAAAAGTATGTATTACACATATTTAAACTTTGAAAATAAGTACACGAACTACACATAGTTTTATTTTAACTCAAATAACTTTAAAATTATGGCTTTGACATGCCGACTAAAAATTAACAAATTATTCACCCCGAGCCCGAACAAACAGGCGGTTTTTTCGTTTTTTTTATCTTATTAACTTAAAAACTACGGACAAAATTGAACGAAAATATATTTTTATTATTGTACAAACAAAGTCCTTTAATAAGACACACACACACTTGACCAAAAAGTTTCATATTTTATTTAACCCCTTTTTGGATATCTCAACAACCAATTTAATTATTATAAGAACATAACAATTATTTTATTATTAACTACCTATTTTCCAAATGTCATTATGATCAGATCAACGGTTCTACAATTATCGTCTAATGAATAAATATCATTCGTCCAAGTTGGTTTGGAGAACTCGCTTTGCTCGGTCATTAAACAGTATGTAATTATGTTTTTTACAATAACAGGTAGTATTCCATTGATTACATGTTTACGAATGTACAGATACAGGCTGAGTTATTTAACCGGGATCCTTCTGTCAGCTTCGCTAACCTCATATTCTTTGTTCTTAGAAATCCATCTAGCTAGAGTTGATTGATGAAGTGTATTAAAAATTCATTTAAATGTGATTGAAAATCTTTTTACACGACTGCCCAAAAAAGGAGTGTAATGTTTTTAGGATTCATTGTTGTATGAATGAATGTACTTATGTGAGTTTCTTTGTTCCACCATGACTTTTAAATGCCTAAACAGTTTTGGATGTATGGTGTTTCGTTAGAATCCTCATATCATCCCGAGTGACATAGGGTATAATTTTGTTGATAAGTCGAATTTGGCGGGCAGTCGTGTTTTTTTCTCTTACTTTGTTGATGTACTTGTGTATGCCTAAATTTGACAAAAAGTAACATATATCTTTCGCGAAAGTGGAATCTGCTTCTTATAACGAATAAAAATGATTATAAACCTAAATGTTGATTTCCATAAACATGTAGGAAGTTTAGAAAAATGTGCTCACATAACTTTTTGTTCGTAATAATTAGCATATTCAGTTATATCGGGGAAAAAAACGTAAACAGTTTTAGTCTCAAAACATACGACAGCAATAATCCTAAAATAAATCCTAATTCAAGATGGATAATTCTAAAAACAAACCTTTCTATCTCTAACGGTTAGCGCAGCTGCCATGGAGATCCATGGTAAAAAAATCACACTGTATTGTATGTTGGCAAATGTACAGATGCTCTACAAATGTCACTTGTTTACGGCCAAGAACGAAACGAGCACGACTTTTAATGACTTCCGATGTATACAAACTCTTATGTATTTCAGTTGTTACAATTACCAATTAACCTTACGAAGCGGGTTCTCCAAAGCAACTTGGACCAATAGGCGTTTATCTGTATTTATGTTTTTCGATAACTTTCTTAACGTTTTGATCAGATTTTAATTAATTTTAGTAGGTAGTTAGGTATTAATAAGTTAAGGTGGAACGTATTCCTTGTGGCATGTTTTTTTTTGTGTTTTATTGTAGTCACAGCTCTTTAAAACTTCTTCAGATAGCGCAAGTTGATTTTGCGCAAACTAGGGGACATAATACACATGGTTTAATGGATAGTATCACATACATATCATTAGTTTAGCTACCGTTAACCATTGGCAAATTATTTTGATTAAACCAATTTTTCACACCTTTAATCCAAGATGGCGGCTTGCGCTCCCCTCCCAACAAGGTCGCAAACTTGGATTTTTGATCAGAGTGTAGATCTAAACAAAATATAATATAAGGCAAATGTGGGGAAAAACTTGCGAAATCTCATTTGGGGCGAACCATTATTGCATTTTGAATAAATGTTGCTTCTGTGTATAAAATTTTGTTTACAATTGCTAGAAGACTTACATAAAACTTACTTATAGTATTTCCACCACAACACCATCATTTTGGCGTAGTTTGTGACAGCGAAGAAAGTTTTCTAGTCATTATAAATTAAAACAGCAATCTAGAGAAATAGAAACAGCCTGTATTATGGTGAAACGATTGAATCAAATAATTATATGCGCATACGCAGCGAGATCACAGTGAATGTGGCCGGTCGGCCGCTGCAGTCCTATTTCGACATCCGCGCGGCACGGACGTTTCGCAAAATGTACTTTTATATTTTTCATAAAACATTAAAGATTTTCACAATAAAAAATAATGATACACTTTTTTAGTTTAACACGAAGTTTCAACTATAAATTAAGTGTATCGTTTTAGTTACTTTATCAATTATGGTAATATATAATATTTTTTAATATTTTATTAGTAAATATTATGGTACATAAATATAGGACTAAGGAGCAATGGATGACCACATGTAAGTACGTTTTTCTTATAGAAAATTATTATTTAGGAAGATAGTAATTTTAAAACTGATGAAGTCAAAAGGTGTTTTTTTTCGGAATTAAAGCAAGGTTTTTTCTTTCACTTTTAGAACCAGTCAAGGCAAGCGCTTTTTTGTCAAGTGCCTTATACGTACTCTTTCTTTCTTTTGAGTTAGAAAAGCGAATTATAATTTTTCTGGCATGGTGAAATAATTAATTGAAAACTCTAAATAATGTTAATTATAACAAAATTTAAGGTTTTCAATTAATTATTTAGTCTTTTTTTTTTCAAGAATTAAAATAAATACATGGTAAATATCTTGTTTATAATGTTGACTTTAGCATTAATTAATGATCATTTCAGTTTAATACCTTCTTACCTATATATTTTATTTTTGATAATTGCTAAGTAATATATTATTTTATGTAAAAAAATAGGCGTGAAAGTTAAATCTTCACCTCATTGATTTATTAGCGTTCTTTGCTATATAAAAAAACACATGGTTTAAAAATATAATTTATGTCAGTTAATTTTTGAAAAACTTAACATATGAAGTGTTTCTTGTTTGTATGTGTTTTTATTTATACTGTTTATTTTTTAGGGTTAACCTTATTATTGTGGCTACGCTTTCTGTCCGTCTGTCACCGGCACGGCAAGTAGAGCCTAACCGAAAGCGTATTAAGAGTACCCATACATGGAAAGGGGGACTAAACATTTTTTCATTTTCGTATACTTCATGGATATTGTGATGGCTGTTGCACAGTTTTTCAAACAAAAGTCTGCCGTCACCGGCCAATAAGAGCGATGGTGGCGATAAACAAGTGCGCGTTAGGCTCCACACCAATTAATTTTTAAGTTATGTCTGTGGTTATGTGCGGATTTCCATCGCTCCGTGCTTTGGGAGGCACGTTAAGCTGTCGGTCCTGGCTGTTATTGATTAATAGCAGTCGATTAACCAATTTCTGAGGCCTAGGACGTCCTGACAAACTCTGACACTATAGGCTAGCACTACCTCATACGGTCAGTAGTGAAAATACTGGTCGGTTTACTTGCTTGCCCATTTTATGTAAAACAATATTTTTGTCTATTTTCAGTTTTCGAAAAGGAACCGATTCATCTGGAACCTCTGGATTAAATACGAGTAAGCCATATTTTTTTCCTAATGTGTGTTTCACATTAGGAAAAAATATGGAAGAACATTCATATAAATCCCATCGGATGTGGTGAGGTCGGAATAACAGTTTTAAGTTTCTGACTTAATACGCGAGTAATTCCTGTTATGGACATTGAAAAAAATTATAAAGGTACAGAAAAAATACGTAGATATATATCATATCACTAACTATCCAATATATTATTTGTTCTACCAATAAACAGTACCATGACTGACTGACTGAAAAACAAGGCACAGCTTAAACGGCCTAAGAGATTTGAAATTTGGAGGATATCATATTCTTTGACAGACCTAGACCTTTATAATTTGGAGGATATCATATTCCTTAAATACCAAGGGTGCACTAAGGAGGGATTTTCTAAAATTCAATCCCTAAAGGGGTGAAAGGGGATGTCATAATTAGAACGCGCGCAAAGCTGCGGGGCACTGCTAGTAATAAGTATTTTGAGCTGCGATAGTCAATCGCAAGTCCAAATTCAGTAAATATACAACTTTTTCTGTATAATCTTTTGATGTTAACAAAAATTTATATAGATTTAACTATCTCATCGAAATCTATATGTACCTATACTTAAATCTATCTGTATCTGTACTTAAATCTATATGTATCTATACTTAAAGCAGTAACAAAAAGTCTGTAAAAAGCCGATAATTTAAAAAAAGGTCTCAGATACTTTAAATAAGTTACTGAACCAGAAAATAACATTTTAAGTCGTGTCTGTCTGTCTTTTCGCACATCCCGTGTAAACTACTGGATGGCGCTTTACTGTTGAATAGCTTAGGGTTTGACTTAAAATCTGCTGTACTTGGTGTCTCAATCAAATGAGTAGAAGCCGAACAATCGTGAGCCGTGGGAGCAGCTAGTAATCAAATAATATAATGTCTGTGGCATACTTTCTTTGCTATCTAAAATGTTTTTGAACAAAACATATTTAGTTATTCTTATATATTTAATATTATCATTGTTTTTTATTTGCATAATAAACGTTGTCTTTATTTGTGTTTCATTTCATGATATTGTTCTCAGCATTTACATTTTTATTATTTTATTATGTGTAATTAGACATACTGTGTAATTCAAACAATGAACTATAGTCTATTTTGAATATAGTTGTATGGTAAAATGAATAATAGTGAAGCTATTTACACAAAGTTATTACAATACTGTATTCACAACAAAATTCACACTTTATTATTATAATATAATTTATGCAAACAAATACAAATATAGCAAACATACATAGGTAAGTACATACAAATGTATATAGGTACGTGTAAATGATGTCATTTCCACTTAACAATTTACATGGTGATTTCGAATTTAGCATATACTCAAGTCATAAGCTAAAGGCAAACTAAATATTTTATTAAAATCCAGGTAGTAGAATTTTTAACTACTTCAATATTCTGGTGTATAGAAATGAGGACATATTTTTTCATAAAGATCATTATAATACTTAGATAGATAACTCCTTTGATTATTTATCTCTTTATTGTATCACACATTTTGTACATACCACTGCATGTTTTGGTATTTTGTTATATTAATGTAATATTTTAATAATCTACTAGAATTGCCTTGCCTTCTTATGGAAAACTGTATCATTCTAGTTAATATTAGTTTAACTAGAATGATACAATTGTCCCAAGTTATAAAACTAACTAATTATTAAAATAAACAATATCTCGTTATTATATCCATACATTTTGCTGGGGACTTTGATGTAATTTAAGTTTTCCCCTCTGTCCTTATACACGATAACCTCATGATTTTCAGAGGCAACCATTGCGATCTGCGACTTTTACCTTTTCGAACCCAAGGACCATTGCGTCCACGCTTACTTTGCGGGGTGTGACAATCACTTCCGCCCCCATCCTTAAGAGAATTCATATCATCCTAGTTAAACTAATATTAACTAGGATGATACAAGCTAGTTATATTATCCAAACATTTTGATGGGGACAATTGTATCATCCTACTTAATATTAGGTTAACTAGGATGATACAATTGTACCAAGTAAACTGTATGGATAAAATAAATAACTAAGTTGGCGTATATTTTGACTATTAGTTAATTGTATAACTTGTTGAGATTACCTTTAGTGCAACAAAGAAAGATCTTGGTACACCATAGCAGACTCTTGCTTAAAAAACTATGATTTAGGTAAATCCGCTCGAGGCTTATGTTTTAAAACCGTAGCCAACATAACACCATGGAATGTAAATCAGAAATGACAAAAGGTTTTTTATTACCACGGCCTTGGTTACTACACTATCTAGATCTGCCACAATGGTACAGTAATTAAAGCTGTGAAAGTACTTCTAAGTACGTGCGAACTACATTTTACATTCTATACAATTAGGTACTTAGTTATTTGTAGGGTTCCGTACGTCCGAATGAAAAAAGCCGGAACCCTTATAGAGCGCTGGGCAAACCTACTTGACACGAAATAGAACAGCCTTGTAACTAAACTAAACTGTTTTTTCATCCCATCTATTCGAATAATTAATTAAACAAAAGCTAATTAAAAATAATTACCTATTGAGACATGAAAAATGCTTTGTACGTGGCGTGGTTGTTGAAGGTTATGTATTTTGATGCAGAAAAAATAAAATGCTTTGTACGTGGCGTGGTTGTTGAAGGTTATGTATTTTGATGCAGAAAAAATAAAATGCTTTGTACGTGGCGTGGTGGTTGAAGGTTATGTATTTTGATGCAGAAAATGCTTTGTACGTGGCGTGGTGGTTGAAGGTTCTGTATTTTGATGCAGAAAATGCTTTGTACGTGGCGTGGTGTTTGAAGGTTATGTATTTTGATGCAGAAAATGCTTTGTACGTGGCGTGGTGTTTGAAGGTTATGTATTTTGATGCAGAAAATGCTTTGTACGGGGCGTGGTGTTTGAAGGTTATGTATTTTGATGCAGAAAATGCTTTGTACGTGGCGTGGTGGTTGAAGGTTCTGTATTTTGATACAGAAAAAATAAGAGGTTGTGGAAGTTTTAAAAAACATATAAATGACAAAAGACATACATGGTAAATTAAATATTCCGATAGAGTTTCGGATATGGGTGTGGAATATATACTTCTCATTTGGTAACTGATATCCCTAAAAATAGTTAAATAGTTAATCGTATCGCCGACCGCCATCACAGGTGTGCAATTTTCGTTCGTAAATAATAAATTCAGATTTCGAAGTGCAAAGCCCTATTTTATGTGCTATCGTAATCCAAAAGGCTACTAGCCACGTTAACTTCAGAAAGAACTATATCCGCGAGTGATTCGTCGTGTGCGCACTACTGAGGTAGTATCTCAAGGAATCTGGTAAGGTCTGTCTTAATAAAGAAAGGGGGCCCTGGAGTAGTTAGAGAGCGCACCATATCAGCCTAAACACGTCCAGAGGATGATTCGGTGAGTGCACGACTTTAATCCTCTAAGCAACCATCAAAAACCTCGACTTAGTTTTCGTTTCACCATACAGTCCACTAATTTTGAATTTCGTTCGCGATATAAAAACAGAGAAAATATAACACTTAGTTATAGATAATTTTGAAATGTCTGTCTTTCCGCCAACTAGAAATCAAAGTAGTTGTAAACTGAAATGTTTTTTTTAATTTAGCTAAATAAAGATTCCCTACTCAATTTCAAAATATATGAATTTGTATAACTAGAATGTACATAAATTCTGTTACAAATCAAAATGTTTTATTTGAAAGAAACAATGTCATTATAATAAATTTATTTGTATATATTTATCGAAGTCTAAACAATAAATTTAATACAATTTACAGCTTTGATTAGCTTTGATTTGTCTGGCCACGAATCTATGGGATTACACGCTGACTCCATGGGGAATTTGCTTTTGCTCGCTCTAAATATTCATTTAGTGAAGTTTTGAGCGGGCCATGTCCTATAGTACCATCCACAGTTTATAGTCCACAGTTTATACAATTATACTTATGTAAACTATACTTTGTGCAGTATAACAAAATATTTGTATCTATATTCATATCATAATCTATCATAAATGTATTGCGGTGGTGGCCTATGGGTTCTACAGTGCAATTTAGAATCCAACGATAGCGGGTTCAAACCTAGGCTGCGCACCATTGACTTTTCTGAGTTATGTGCGGTTTTCCATCGCTCTGTGCTTCGGAGGGCACGTTAAGCTGTCGGTCCCGGCTGTTATTGATTAAAAGCAGTTGTTAAGCCATGTCAGAGGCCCTCGGGCGGCTTGACAAACTCTGACATCAGAGGCCAGCACTACCTCATACAACAAACATAAATGTAATTAGTTTTGTGATTTTAAATTCCTTTAGTAATAGTAATTTAATGATATATCATCAATCCTTAAAGTATCGGTACATCGGTACCGTTTCAGATCAAATACAAATTTAAAAAAGATATTGTAATTACCTATCTAGTACCTAACAAATTTCATGAAGATCAAAACAGGTTATCTTCAGACAAATATACAAACATACAAACACCCGCCTGTACACACAAATTGACTTGGAGACCTTGATTCGCTCGATCAATGAGGACCCACCATGTACAAAGACGCTAATTGAATACGTGCCAATACAAATATTTTCAAACGGTTCCTAGAACTTTCCGTCGTTTTCTTATTTACCCGACTACCAACGTAATAAAGAGTAAATATTGCTTTTATCATCTGTTTAAACTATGATAACGATAAACAATACCTAGCATCTAAGTAGGCGCAGGCGCGTGAGTAGAAAAATCACAGTTTTTGTAATGAAATAACAAGTCACAACGTAAATATATTTATGTTTTTCTGGTCTTTAAATTAGATTTTTACACTACACTACATTGACATTACACTACATTTTCTAAGATAGTTTTTAAGTTGATCAAGATTATTGCCCAGCGTAAGTCGCTTTAAATCATTCGATTTATCTAAAATATACTCCCGTGCTGTACTCGTATCACCTCTCCCGCTCATTCTGCGCCTGGACGAGCAGGACAAAAATTTGAGAATACAGCACCTAACAGATTTCAAGAAGCAAGAGGTTCTTAATTCTATTTTAATAGATATCTTAAGCGGTTAAACACGAATAATATGCCGACAGACAGGCAGACGCAAGAACACACATGACGAAACTTAAGGGGTTAGACTATGGAACCTTACAACGGATGTGTCCTGTCTTGAGGCTGCGCGCAAATGGACGCGTATTGAATTAAAAATAAGCGCGATAAAACCAGGTGTGTAAATACTTTTTTGATGCAAGGTCATTTGAATGCAATTAGTTGTAATGTTCTTAAACATCATATGCTGTTTATAAATTGTTTAAAAGTTGATAATACAATTACCTATTTACCTCGTATTTTGCCCCAACGTTTTGCTATTTTGGATATTTTTTTTTTTAAAGAAGCTAGGTACGTTCAAACATCTTTAAAATTACCTAATGTTGGGCGCCGGCAACAACGTCTATTTGCAAAAAATACAAATTTTTTCAAGAAAAGCAAAACTTACAAGAATAAAATCTTTACTAGTGATTAAATTGAAGAAAAATTGTCACTTTTGAAGGAAAAAAAGGAATTTGAAACTCCGATTTTTCATCCCTTATTTCCTCTTATGGGAGATGTAGTGTGAGTACTGTGAGTAGATACTTTCATCTCTACATTTCGTAACGCTACCTATACGCTTCACAGCGACCCTGCAGCAAGATTACACTCTATATGTAGATTAAAAAAGTAAACTAAACACCAAAAAAAAAAAACCTTTTTCAAAATGCATTGTCTTCGAGTTGTGAGCTACCCTGAAAGTTTCAGCCGGAGAGCTAATCGGGAAGTGCTCGCTATTTGAGTTGCAAGATTCCACCCGGAACGACAAACAAGCGACTTAATAAAAGGGTTTAAGGGTTTCGAGTACGGTGGTTGGATGCACCTTCCGAAACGTATAGTTAGTTTCCACCATTAGGTATTTTTAAAGGTCACAATATTGGTAGAGCGCTTTCGAAATCGACTGGATACATTTTGATGCGGTGTTAGAGGAAGTATTTCATCGTGATTTGTCGTAGGATAGCTGTGATATTCTTAGATTCTAAAACTTTGAAATGAGTAAAGATGTAGACAGAAGTACAGTAAAGTGTAAATACGTATATGTGAAAAAAGTACTCTAGATATTCTTGTCAGTGTTAACTTGACAGAGACTCCACTGAGCAACTAAACGACAGAAATAGAAGAGGAAGCCGATTGTAAGTATAGCAGTTAAAATGTCTGTAGTTTTTAAGGTTCCTTACCCAAAGGGCCCTAAACGGAACCCTATTGTTATGGCAACGCAGGCTGTCTGCCATCGGCTTGTAGAGGTACGGTTTGAATTAGAAACTTGAAACTTATTTTCATGACACATTTTGACAACTTGTTGAATAAACACGTTGGAATAAATTTGTATGAAAAGATTTATTTCCGCTATAGCTGAGGTATCACAGAAATAATAAAAAAATATGTGCAGATTGTATTCGATTCCGTAAACATCTCGTTTTGGATTGTTAGATAATATGTTCAGGACAATTCACACCAATTACCTAGCTCCAAACTAGGATAACGGATAAACATACATACAAAATATTACATCCATGATTCGGAAACAAACATTTCTGCTCATCACACAAATGATTGCACCTTGCGTGATTCGAGTCCGCGACCGTTTAACTTCGTAGGGCTACTACACTGGGCCAACCTGTCGTGCAGAGTTAAGCTTAACGAAGAAATCCTAGTAAGTACCTTTGAAAATGAAATTAAGTACTGTCAGAACTGAGAAACACGTGTAAAAGTGTAATTGTCCTTGTCAGACACTAACCCTGACAGAGACTATATCCATTGAGCAATTAACCGACAGAAATAGAAGAGGGAAGCCGTCTGTAAGAATAAGTACGTAAGCGGTTGTGCAATCACGCACCTCTAGTATAATGTGAACGTCCTGTTGTAAATCTAGTTTAATGTTATGACAGTTCCTTGTAGGGACAGATAAATACTTCCCATAAATTAAAAGGTGACTGTTTCTTTAGGGATAAACGCTTCCCTATAAAGCTGAGGACAGACGAGCTTTATTTACGTCTCATTCAGTTTCATACAATACTAGCTGAGCTTATGAAAAGCAAATAGTAGGTATACAAATACTAACGGCCTTACAAATAAATCTAGTTTAATAAGTTATAATGAGTATAAACGAATAATAAGCACACTGTCAATAAATAAACTTGGAATAACTTATACCTAGCATAACGTCGGCGTAATTCTTCTAACTATCGTTATTCTTACCTTTGCCCTAGTATAAGTCCGGAATAACCTCAAAAACGCATATGTGATTTGTTTTAAGTAGGTATTTACATGTACAGCTTCATTAACTCAGTTCAATAAGTATTTTGAAATCTATAACTACAATGGCATTAAGAGCAATAGTGGAAGTAGAACATGTTAATGATAAAATTAATCAAATACTGACTCGAAGAAAAATTAATTCAAAAACAAGGAAAATCCTTTTTTTATTTTTATGGCAATGAAGAGTTTCGTGATAAATATTATCAATTTCCTAAAAGCGGTGTTATGTTTTTAGACCAATTGTTTGGTAGCTCTTTCACCAACTCGTAGAGTACAGTTATTCTGTGCTCCAGCACCTGCCGCAAAATTTTATCGAGTAGAAACGTCAAAGTGATGGCAGACAGCGCGGCCATAGACGATATTTTACTTTTTATAGAGCTTGTATTGGGCCCGTTTTTAGCGAAACAATCACGTGAGCGTGACTGAATTCATAAACGTGTGCAAAGGTAAACAGACACGGCTGGCTAATGCATTGCGTGTTTTTTACGTTTAGAGCGCAATAGCAACGCGTGAAAAGGTCGTCGTCTACAGAGGTCCTTTGAAAAATCCTTAAACATGATCGTAAGTAGGTACCTAGTTTCTACACATTCTGAATAGAGTTAAATAAATGTTGTATAAGTTTAAGGAATTACCTTTATATTATTTCTGGATTAAATAAATGCAATAAAATTAACTTGTACTTTTATTTTCTTATCCAATCTTAAGTTTTTTGATCGAATTTTAGTAAATAAGTAGATTAGGGCCAAAAGATTTCACTATTCGTGAGTTCTTAGTTAGTTTGCATTACGCCAGTACTTGATCAAGTAAAGTAGAAGAACTTCTCTATGTACATCAGTATAGTCTTACTCCGCACTATGTTACGCAAGTGAAGGTGGTTTGTTACTTTTATTATTGTTACCTACGCTGCTTTAATCTTCTTTTAAGTGTTCTTTTAACGTATCAACTGTCAAACATTTAATTGAACTGCACGAATATCCTTGCCGAAAACGTGTGACGTCATTACGACAGTTGCCGAACAGTTGACAGTGGCCCTGTGTTGACAGAATTATCAACTAGCTAAACTGAAATGACGCGGTCTAGGTACAAATATCATTTTTAGAATCATAGGGATCGATTTATTAAACCGTCACTCGAGGAAGCTCCTAACTAGCACACCAGTCCTATCTAGTCCTATCCTCTGTATTGTATTGTCTCTCACTCTTGTCTTTTGGGTATTGATGTGAAAGCCTATTTAATCTTAAACTTAACCTTTCTGAGGGTATAACCCTCGTTAATAGACCAATGTAACCCTAGCTTTACTAACAGTTAAAGGACTCATGTAATCCTCGCCATCTTAACTGATAGTAGACTTTTATAACCCTTGCTCTTCTAATCCTTTAGCTTTAGACTCTCGTCTTCTGAGGGTGTACCTTCTAGCCATGGCCTAGTGGTTAATTATCATGAGTTAAGACACAATAAAGAGATTATTAGGGTTTAATTGCCTCTATTTAGATTTACTACAGCTATAAACGAGTCAACATCCGCTATTATATGATTAGTTATAATGGCGGAGACAAATAGATTGCTATTAAATGGCGGCACAGTTAACATCACAAGGTTTCGCGCACGCGCATGAAGAGCAGAATACGTATATAACTACAAAAGTGGGTAAATAATGGTTAAAAGTTACGGTTTCGTATGTTATACGGGAACAGAGTAAAAAAAAATATAGCACAATGGCGTAGTGGAAATAAATGTTACTTGCTTACTGTAATGCGACTGGAACAATCTAAAGCGGGCTTATCTTATTCGCTGTCAAGGTTAAGATGGAACTACGAGTACAGTCTACAGCCTAGTATCACAGCCCGGACGCTTCCCAGACTATTTTGTCTGGTACGGTGTTGTCAGTATATATGGAGAACAAGCTAAGGGAATGCAGGAAATGGAAAGCAGCATTGTCCTGTGTGTTATCACCAAGACGCCTGCCTGGCGGTCATCGCAAATCCCCCCCTTATGATACATTGAGCAACCGCTTTTTGTGGCGTTCTAGGGGGAGGGGGGATGTTCAGTTTACCGGCTGATTATGTGACATAGGATTTTTGACGGGAAGAAGATAAATAGGAAACAGGGTATCATTGAAAAACCACTTAACTGCACGCTTTCCAGAGTGTACAATGAAAACGAGTTTTTTCCAGATTGAGCGACAGATGAAATAATAGTATAATAGCTGCGCCGCTTGGATTATTATGATGGATGATGATGATACAAAGTAACTTATATGTAAAGCCAAGAAATAAGCTATCCTAGTAACAAATTTCATGCAAATCCGTTCAACCGTTTGAGCGTAAAGGAGTAACAACCTCCTTCTAAAGATAAAACATGTTGGCTTCAATCGTTTTTTTATGCATTTTATGCATTTTATGACGTTTTGTATGGACATTGCAGTTTTATGTCGCCTGCACCCAACCGAGCATAAGAACTTCACGAGCATCAAAAGTGAAAAACACGGTTCTTGTAATGGGGACTCCTTTTTTTACTGAACTGTACTATTTGTTATAATATCCACAAGATTCAGGATGCAACCCTTTAAAGGTAGAACAGACAGAGAGACCGCCGTCTGCAGAGTAGTCTTACGGCCGGTTCCTATATCTTAATCCGTTGACTTTTGACATATACGCCGTACTAAAACGTCAAAAAGTAACGAGACGTTGGAAAACGACTCGTTTAATTTTTATAGGAATGGGGGGTTAGTAGCTCCGTTCATCTTCGTTTCGTTTGGTACAGACCCTTAAAAATACTTGTCTTTACGGACGTTCTAATGAAAACGAGCTACCTTTACATGTTGGGAAATCCAGACAACGCAAAATGCGTGTAGGACTATATAAACGGCTTCGCAAATTGTGAATAGAATAATTGACTTAATACGCGTGGGAATTACTGACTGTTCCCTTTGTACGTAATTCAAGGCCGCGCGGCAGGTCAATTGATGTTGAAGCCGCTACACTCTTGCATGTGTACCAGGTGAATCAGGATATATTTACCCGAGTACGACAAAGCCAGGGGTAATGAGTTTAACAGTCTATTTATGTATGTATTTATGGGATGTTCCACCATAGCGTCGCCCCTATTGGCACGATTTTGACAAGCGAGGTATCAATGGATTCGTCTTCAGGCTTAGAGAGTAACAGGCTATTTTTTTACCCGACTACTGCGAAGCAAGAGAAGGGCTACGTGTTCAAACTAAAACTTGGTCCGATTTTGAAAAGCGAGGTATCTTCTATTCGTCTTCATCGCAAGTGTCATAGGCTATTTTTACCCGACCGTAGTCGGGTTTTAGTTTTTGAACTTATATCTTGTTTCAATATCATTTTGTATCTATTCTATGTATCTTTATCCGTTTTATATATTTTTTACCGTACCGGCACTGTTAACTCGCGTGAACGAAGGAAACCGTACCGGCACTGTTAACTCGCGTGAACGAAGGAAACCGCATTTTTGGGGTACCGTAGTCAAACAAGGGATCCTTATAGTTTCGTATGTTCGTCTGTCTGTATGCCACAGACATTTTATTCGGACACTATTAACAGTACAAGATTTATATTTGACTCATGTATATATTTATAACCGCTACATAGGTGTGTATAACATATCAATATTTATGTTTTGTTTGGCTCTCAAGTACTCCCAACCCAACAACAGTAAATGTGACGTTCAAACAAAAATGTGTGTACCCACGCCATCGAGCGGGAACTCGTTGAATAGTTATTTTAAAATTATAATGTGGTTTCTTTGAAAGTTTTCTTGTATTTGGTTCTGTTTACGAAATACTCGGCTCTGAAGTGACCTTTTTGCTTTTGGTGCATGTAAGTAAAAAAGTACAGTAAAAAAAAAACTATGGTACTAGTTTATAAAACGAATTTACTAACAACATTATTACGGCTATTTAAAATTAACTAGTTTGCGAGATAGCTGACCAAGTTAGACCAACTTCATATTATCATGTAAAAGAAACTGGACTTGACCGCTTCCAATGCGGTTTTCATAATTGGGTAGCTTCGGACCCTAACTCTATGGATGTCTACGGAACCATAAGTCTATTGTCTTATTCGCACTTGGCTGGTGTTTTGGTTTATCTTCTCTGATTTATTTTTGGGCATTATTAGCATGTCCGCCACATCGTACCAAAATGTCTCATATCTAATAGAAAAATTAAGCTCAAAAATCAGTCGGACGGTTATTGAGATACAGGGAACCGATTTAAGGCGGTTCAGGGTTAAAAATTTAAATAATAAGGTTTTGTGGCGTGTCATTTAAAAGTATATGTTTAGTTAAAAATTACTTTTAAATTAGACCTCGCCCTCGTTTTCGAGTTATAGGTACCTGGCAAAATGGTAAAACAAAACTGTTACATCACAAGTTCTCCGTTGGAGTTATTTTTTAAATGTTAACATTAAAACAGGACGCTTACCTAGCGTGGGTCAAGGCTTCAATAACGCTAAGAACGCTTTGTTTGACCAGGCCTACATTCTGTAATAAATTACAACGCCACGTCCTGACGCGCAACGTCGCGTTCGAGTGCTCTGTTTGACAGGTATCAAGTATATAGGATTATGTATGTATGATGTGTTTATTTATATGTATGGTTGTTATGTTATGGTATTTAGTTGTCATTTCTATTTAAGTAGATATAGTTATGTTGTTGTTGTAAGAAAAACCACCGTTCGTAATTTATTTATGTTAATCTTCTCCATGCACGGTTGTCTGGAAGAGATCGCTTTAAGCGATAAGACAGCCAATTGTAACATGTTTTTGTTAGGTTAAGTTTATTAATAGTATATTTCTGTATTGTAGTTTCAATAAAGAGTTCATCTATCTATCTATCTATCTAGCTATTACGTTTCATTGACGCGCGCTAGTTTTGCCTCCTGTTTGGCCTTTATAGTTACTTTAATGTAGGTATGTTTATCGTACTTTCCTTATGTTGATGATATTAATATTAACAGTAGGCGGGAACTAATAAAATCGTACCTACGTAACCTACGAAAGTATAATTGTAACCTAAAACGTTGAAACTTTTTAAACAGTTCCGTTTTACGGTCAAAATCTTTTTTATTGAACAAATATATAAAATAAGCTTAAACTATTTAAGTATTATGTTTAGCGATATTGATATTTATCTCATTAAATTATCCTTCAAATAAAATAATTAAAACTAAAAGAAATCTGATAATTTCCAAAATTTATAAATTTTTGGACTGATCACAATTTGATGCCCGTTACCTTAACAATAATACATAATATCACATATTGTTATAAATAATTGTGTTTTAATAATAATAATATTCTTAATAATAAAACGGTATTATTTTTTGAATACAATCATATTATTTAGTATTGTTATATAACGTACAGTTCTATTTACTTTATGTTTTTACTATTATAATTTGTTATTTCCGAATCAATATCGTTTTTTATTGGACCAAAATTGAAAGTGAAAATGGAAATTGTCAAGAAAATAATAAAGAACAATAGTAAAATTAAATACGCCATTCAGCTAAAAACATTACCTATATTTTACAATGTGCCAAAAACTACAAACTATATAGGTACATAAATAACAAGTTCGTAAGTATATATATATCTACATTCTAAAAATACTGTTTTTCATCATATCACATACTTGAATAAAAATACTCGAATAACATTACAAATAATTACAAGTGTTAGGAAGAAGAAAATTCTACATTATTATCTAAGTTAAATTTAGAAAAGGAAAAATTCGGTACCAGTGATCAGGATTTGAACCTGCAGCTTTAGGGAATACCTTTCCATCGTTCTGCCAACTGATCTATCTGTGGTACAACCTCGTACGCCGAATCTTTCCTTCCCTTGTAGGTTTATAACGCATGCTCAAATCTATTTAATGATTTGCGACTTCAATAAAAGCATAAATTAAACGAATTCTAGAAGGAAAGGTTATACAAGCCATTCTAATGCATATGCTTGTACAATAAACAACATTCGTAATGCCTAAACTAATGGAATGTTTACGTTATAAGTGATTTATTACTACTACTACAACACACAGATTTAGAACTACTAATGCAAGGGTCTAAAGATACCATTTTGTACTTTATTCAATAAAAATAGAGCACAATTTTACCTGTTTTTTTCCTACTGCATGAAATAAATGAAATTATACGAATAAATGGAAAATTCTTACTTTATGGGCCTCACGAGTGCAGTCAAACAGGACATTATGTTATCCAAAATAGAATTATATCTGGAACAAGAAAAAACATACGATCAATTAGTGTAGAGGTCTTCTGTATGTATATCGAACGAGGCAATGCTGGCCTCTGGTGTCAGAGTTTGTCAGGCCGCCCGAGGATCTCTGACATGGCTTAACGACTGCTAGAAAATTAGCAACCGATAGACGGCTTAACGTGCTCTCTGAAGCACAGAGCGATGTATCCACACTTAACTTATTAAAAGTCATTGGTGCGGCTGAGGATCCAACCCTCGGTTGTTGCATGGCAAAGAACAAATATTATAGATTTTGGCCCTTATCTCTCGCTTCTTTTTTACACTTTTCTGTACGTACAACCTCTGTGTTTGTGTGTGCTTGTGTGTGTGTGTGTTTGTGTGTGTGTATACGAATTATAAAAGACTAAAGCTGGGTCTGCTGTAGCCTGAATTTAATAACATTGTTGACCCAACAAGTGTTTGACGAACATGTTGGTTGAACTTTCTGTCTCCTACAACTTCTGTGCGAGCGTCAAACAAAGTTCAATCAACTCACTCAACTACAGAAATGTGCTCGGACGAGGAAGACGTAGTTTCTGTACTTGCAATAGTAAATTTATTTAGAAAAAAAAGGATTCCGTTTAAGGCTATATAACAGCGCCGTACCTTCGACATATATCAAGAGTTATTAATTCAAATTGGAGTGGGTAACTTTTTTCGTTATTCGGAGAGCAATTTCGAAGAGCTTTTGTCGTTAATATCACCAGAAACACAAAAGAAAACTACATGGTGAACCACCACATATGAGACTTGGTATCACTACAATTTTTAGCTACAGGAGAAAGCTATACCATTTTAATGTATTACATAAGAATTTCAAATAAACCGCTGTCATAAATGATTCTAGAAGTATGTATGGCCATCTTCAATAGACTGAAAAATCGGCATCTGAAGGTATGTTATATAAGTACCTATTCACCTACTAAATTAAATACATTGATAAGTGTGCAATGGGTACAAATTTAACAAGTACCTGCTTAGGTACTTAATAGTAGTTAGTAGGTTGACAGCACAGCGAAAATAAGCTACCTGGCCCCCTCATAGACGAATGGAGGGATGGAGGGATGTGTTACGTCCGCCGCGGCAAACAATGTTGACCAGTTTTGTTGGATGAACTTTGTTGTATTTCTCAAACTACGCCCCCTTTTTGTTCATCAAACATGTCGTATTTCAGGTAGTAGAAGACCGGCATAAGAGCAAACACAAACTTTCTAACATCAGTTTACATTTCAATAATAGATGGCGCAAAAGTCAATCTTACCACCTCAAAAAGACTGTAATAACACAAAAAAGTGAATGCTACAATTTCTTATATTAATTATGTATTATAATTTTAAAGACGGTCAAAACACTGAAAATAAAAAAGTTTCAAGGTCTTTTTTTCAGTTTTGACCAAAAATTATTGAAATTCTAGTCATTCTTCAATTTATAACTCCTATGAAGCTAAATACTTTGATTAATAATGTCACAAAACTTATAATAATGAATAATCTCGGAGTACCAACCATTTTTATAAGTTAATATATAATTTACCCAAAACTTCATTTTTGTGTTGTGACAGTTTTCTAGAGGATATGCGAAATATTTGCTAGTCTCGTTCCTCAGATGTATAAAAATAATAGATACGTACCTCACCCAAGCGTGCCAGCCGCGAGCGAAGCTACTACCACCAGCAGGGCGGTGGCGACGCCTCCCGCCCCCATCTGCGCGCCGTACACCGCCCCCGAGTCCGCGCCTGCGCCGAACGCGTCAGCTGCCGACAACGTATCTGTCAAATATTCATCGGTCAGCGCGCGCGCTACCGATAGGCATATCTATGTTGTTTATCTGTGGTTTTGTAGCTTAGCATTTTTTATCTCTGGCTTGGGGTCCTAATGTCAGTTATAGTTTGCAATAAATCTATTAAACGTTAAATTACTGTGTCTATTCGGTTATTGAGTGAAATATAATAAAATTAGGTCAGATCTTTTGGTGTTTCTTTTTGGAAGCTTTGGAAATTGAATCTGGAAGATGGTTAGTTAAAAAGTTGCAAACACTGCCCGTAATGAGCATGTAAGGATTGAAAATCATTTAGGCCTTTTAACCTTTGTAGAACTCTTACAAATACAATAGCGAAGTCGCAGCCACTGATCAATAATAATCGATAGAGGACCTGAATGCAAACATACAAATTTGGAACACTGGTGTCCTAAAGTATCACGTTCCTCAAATATAAAGTATTAGATACGATGCTATGATTGAGCTAGAAACATTGCCGAACTCTACCCTAAGTAGGTACAATTAATACAATTTAGTCGAGCTTTTTTCAAGTTCTAAGAGAATGGGTTTCGCACGAGATAACGTGTTCCACCTTGGTCTCACTGTCACTATCCAACAGGTGAAACATTAAATGAGTTCCCACTCAAAACAAAAAGTAAAGACATGCCTCTTTAAGCAGAAAGAAACTTTCGCGATTCGTACACATAGTTATATATTTAAACGGGACTTAATCGCGCTGAAAACTTAATATTTATTTACCTCGACGTTTCGATCAAGTTGCATTGATCGTGGTCAATAATTAATTGTTTATATAATTTAAATTTAATATTATTAGGTGTAAATTTAATTTTAATATAAATTATATATTTTTTTGAAAATTTAATACATTTTAATAATAAACTAGGAAGTGTCTTGTCGTGACCACGATCAATGCAACTTGATCGAAACGTCGAGGTAAATATATATTAAGTTTTCAGCGCGATTAAGTCCCGTTTAAATATATAACTATACTTTTATTACTACTGTAAAAAATACTATTACTAAAAATATACTTTTAACTACTACCATAAACAATAACTTTTAACACTATGGTAAAAATTTACTATTACTTACAGTAACTACTCACAGTACTACAGTAGTTACTATGAACAACAGAAAAAAAAACTACTTTAAAAATTGTCTTTATTACTACAGTAAAAATTGACCTACATAAAAAATTAGGGAAACTACTAATTCAAAAACTACATAGCTAGTTTGTAAGTTACAGTAAACGTTAATAAAATTTATGTATTACAAGCTACATGTTGCACCTACTGTACTGTTAGCCCCAGTTTTATGATAATGTATACTGAAAAGTCAATCAGTAGCAAATGATAAATTGAAATCAGCGCCATCTGTTATCAGAAATTAACTTCACGTCAAATTAGATACTGATTGACTTTATTTGAACTTCCGATCTATTCCTAACTTGCAATGCCCAAAGTATACCGAATATACTAAGATAGTAACTTAGAAATAGGTATTTTAAATATAATATTATATCCCTTAAGCCAAACCATAGACACCAAGTTAATTAACCAAGAAAAAGTCATAAATTTGCCCATTGATAGCATGCAGTGAGAAAGAAGAAAAAACATTAATTAGATTCCTGTAATTATAAACATAAGTGCATTATGAAGTACAAAAATAATAAGAAAAATTATAAAATACTATTAAATAATTATTTTTTTGTCGTTGAGAATACGGCTAGTATTACCGCTCCAGTAAAGAATCGAATTGTAAATGACATCCGTAGCATTAAGCATGTTGTCTCCTTCACATTAACGTAGTTAGAGGCAGAACGCGAGATGATATCAGTGGATTTAATGTATTTTTTTTTTATAATATAAAATTATGTATCATAAAACTACATGCACAAACAAAATGATGCACTTATGAACATAAAATAGCACAAAAGCATGAAATATGCGTACATATCCATATACTTAACTTAATCCTTTTATGCAGAGGTTTATAATGTAACACACTTAAGTTAAGGTCATCCAGCAAAATGCACATGTCAAAGGGAAAGGGATTTATGGTAGGTATGCATAATAATGACCAATATGAATTTTATCAGACGACTCTGTTATCCATTATCTATACTAATAAATATTATATGAGTGGAAGTCTGTGTATTTGTTACCTTTTCACGACGAAGCAGCTGAAACGATCTTGATGAAATTTGCTATGGAGAGAGTTTGGAATCCCATGATTCCAAACTCTAAAAATGCCTTCCATGAGGACGGACAAAGGTTAGGAAGGTATTTTTATCGCGATATACTGTAGTTCTTAAGCTAGTAGTCTACTAAATGAATATTCCCGAGTCACGTTCTAACTACACCATACACTAGGTAAGACACAGCTACCTTTTTTTACACACAAACATACAACTAGCAAACGACTTGTATGGAGAATTTGTGTGGACATACCGATTTCGCCAACTGTCAGCGCGATGCATGAACAAAGAGTATTTTAGTAACAGCAACCGATTAATGACAATTGTTAAGAACTAATGGGAAAAATCATTTAAATTCAAATTTAATGAAAATTACTTATATTAATATAAAATTATAGATCTTATGCAACAACATGGCTCGCCCCTCCATATTACTGATTCAATCCAAACGCAGATTAGAATTTATTGTCTACCTAGTCATAAACATGGTAACAATAAATAGCAAAGCTTTCAGTGATAACACTACCAGCGCTAATTTACTTTTAAGAAATGTTTGGATAATCAGTTGATTTATGCAATGCGAACCGGGCGCGTGCACGTGACGTGAGCGTGCACGCAGCGGTTGTAATGTATAAAATTCAGGAAGGAAGGTGTCAGACCGCATTCGTGGCGTGCGCGTGTGCCCGTGCACGCATCCGGCGTGCTCCGGCCTTTACAATTTCTGGCTCACAATAAATATTGTTTATTTGTATTTTGTATAACCATAAGTAGAAAGAAAATACAAAGAATTATTTCAAAAATGTTAAGCACAACCAGTTAAGCAATAAATGATAATGGTTCAGTCTCTAACATTCACACACGCGCATGTGATGCTTTATGACAATGTATAAATAATTTCAATTAACTTTTACAAATTCTTTGCATATCAAAATGAGCCGGAAGAAGCCCTCTGCTGAACATAACCCCCCCCCCCCCCTATTATAGGCGGTTAGTGAGAGGTAAGAAGAATGTTTTACAATTATTGATACCTAGTTGTTACAATGAGAAGCATTAGATTTTTGAAGGGGCGAGTCATGTGATCGTAGCAGTTCTACACCGATTTGAATGTAATTGTATAATTGTATGAGCATGGGAGATTGAAACCGAAACCCTGAGAGACCCACCTCCCCACCGGTTCAGCATCGCCATGATGACTCCGTTGGACCACCCGAATCCTGTCTGTAGCACGTACTCGCCGCCGCCGCCGATGCCGCCGAAGATCGTTGCGTCGTACTGAAGAAATAAAAATAATGATTATATATACATATAACTAGCTGCGCCCCGCGGTTTCATCCGCGTGGATTATGATGAAGAGTAGCATATCTATGTGTATCCACATCCGTTCAGCCGTTTGAGCGTGAAGGAGTAATAAACATACACATACACGCATAATTCTAAATATAGGATAGCGCTAATCGGTTTTTATGCATTTTATGACGTTTTGTATGGAAGGTCATAAAAACATAAAAACCGCGGGGAAGGGGGGTGAGGATCGTAGCTCCCAAAGGGATGGACCGATTTTGATGCGTTTTTTATATTAAAAACTATCCCCCCCATTATAGCTAAGAACTATCTCGTTTTTCTCAGCTCAACACACACACACACACACACACACACACACACACACCCTTGTTCCCGGCTTTAATAATACGCGGACCTTTACAAAAATCCAGGTTATGCGGGCTTACCTTTCCCGTTGCTTTGGCGAAGTGTTAATACCATACGAAAAGTAACCTATCTCTCTCCAACACAATTCTCTGGTCAGAATTTCTATACACTCGAAAAGGACAGAGATATTAAATGGTGAACTTTCATACTAAAACCCCGATTATGCGGTCCGACCGCATAATAAGAAGGCACGAACGCTCTTCACACAAGTCCGCATAATATTCTAACGTCATATTCTTTTACACAATGCCCGCATAATATTCATAAGCCATACTCATTTACACACAGACTGCATAATAATCAAAAGTTATACACATTTACACACTGTCCGCATAATATTAAAAAATCATAGTTATTTACACACTGCCAGCATACTATTCAAAAGTCATGCTTGTTCACACACTGACTGCATAATAATCGAAAGACATGTCTCGTTCACAAACTGATGAATTTGATTATACAAGACCGTTATTATAATATTACAGCATTTTTACTAAAACTCCGACCTACTGAGGGCCTACTGAAGGTCCGCTTAGGAAGGCACAAACGCTCTAAAAATACTGTCCCCATTATTATTTGAAAGTACTCTTTTACACACTGTCCGCATAGTATTGTAAAGATGTAATATGTTACACACTGACCGCATAATATTCCTATTTCACACTATACACACTTTGAAGGACTTAAAATCTTGAAACTGCGGACCTAGCGCATAATAAAATGTCATACTAATTTACACACTGACCGCAAAATAATCAAAAGTCATACTCTTTTACACACTGTCCCCATATTGAAAGTAATCTCGTATTTTACACACAGTCCGCTCAGTATTTTAAAGTCGTACTTACTATTTAACAAACACTGACCGCATAATATTCTGCCATGTTCTATAACACAGTAAAACCTTAATCCCGATATCCCGTTTATGCGGACCTACCGATTATGAAAAAGGCACGAACGCTCTGAACACATTGTTCACATAATATTGTAAAATCAGACCCTTTATAACACTTTCTGAATAATTATAGTACTATAGATGAATTTGCTTACACGAAATCGTCCTTAACGACAATAATAGTTTTCAAAGTCATACGTTGCGCGTTATTTTGGTCACGCACTGACAAAACGCAAGATTCAAATGGCCTGCTACTTTTCTGCTACTTTTCCGACCCATCCCGTACCGCAACTGACTATCGTCAGCTTTTAAATTTGTAATCGACTTCACAAAAGGAGACGGTTATAAGTTATACTGATGTTCGATTGTGTTTTTTTTTGTGTATGTTCTCTGATTTCTCCGTCAATTGCGGACCGATTTTGAAAATTATTTTTTGTTTTAAAAGGGTATACTCACGAGGTGGTCTCATATAAATTGCATCAAAATACGTTAAATAGTTTTTCGTAAATTGTGTTTATATTCCCTTTAATCTCCAAGATTTTATTCATTAGGGTAGAATTTCAGTGTAGTCTCATATAAACTTCATCAAAATTGATAAGTAGTTTTTTTTTTTTATTAAAACATCTATTTGTTTTATTTGTTTTCTTCGGGATTTCTGAACTAGATCATTATTTTTACTTGATAAAAGAGGACATCATCATCATCATCATCATCATGTCAGCTCTACGGATTTCCTCATTTCGGATTCTATCACGTAGTGAAACACCGAGCATAGCTCTCTCCATTGTACGCTGCGCAACTCTGAGCTTGTGTATGAGACCAATAGTTAGCGACCACGTCTCAGTGCCTTGTCATCACTGGCAACACGCACTGCGCGGTGTAAATGGCATTGTCACAACTGTCAGTAGCTCTCCGCGCTGCCTGCGCTCATCCCACTGCAACAGAGCATACACTTCAACAAACGGTACACGTAAAGGGCGCATTTTATAAATGAAACGTACGTATTTTAATTACACAGAATCAAGTCCGCATTTTGCATCACATACGTAATTTAACACAGGTGCGAGCGCATAATCAATTGCAGACTTTCATACACAGAACAAGGTCCGTATTTTACATCACATACATACTTTAACACAGGACGAGCGCATAATCAATTGCAGACTAACACACACCTCGAAGTCCGCATTATAATAACGTACTAACTCTTACACAACTAGGACTGGTGGCGCCACGTGGTGGTCACACACTGAACTAAAACACTAACGGATGTTAACTAAAGTTGTCAAATATCCCTAATATGCGGTCATTTTTCATATTTTGCTAAGATTTCACCAGTCAACCAATCTCATTGCGACGAATTCAAAGATATATTTGAGACCTCGTCAAATTATTATGCGGACGTCCGCACAACCGGGTAAGTCCGCACAATCGTGGTTCCTGTCACGGTAAAGTCCGCATAATGTTAAAGCCGTAAATACACCCTCACACACACACACACACGCGCGCGCGCGCGCGCACACTCACACACACACACACACACACACACACACACACACACACACACACACACACACACACACACCCACCCACACACACTGACACAGTGATACACACCCTAAACTTATAACACCCGTCTCTTTGTTCGGGGATTAAAAAACAAGATTTCAAATGGATTAACTTAAAAAAAACTACTTCAAATAAAATAAAAATCATACAAATTGGTTCAGAAATCTCAGACTTATTGAAAAACCAAAATTCTTCCTAGTAGTTTTTTACTACTGAACCAATTTTGATGAAATTTATGTGGGATCCCAATGGAAGCCACCCAAAGCCCAATATATAAGCTTCTTTCAATATTTTGTACCGGTTATAAATACGTAAGTGCCATTTCAACCTTGTACGGTTAATAATATCTGAATAAATTGTCTGTGACATACAGCCAGACGGACATAGGAAAACTATACAGGTTCCTTGTCGGACTGGATCTCCAAGGAGTCGTGAAAATGAAGTCCTCTCACGTACCTTTTCCAACATGGCAGTCTTCTGCTTCCACACTTCGAAGTTACTCCGCACCCACTTCGTGGCCATCTCGTTCGCGTATCTCATGGCGTCGGGCAGCCCTGTATTAGCCAAGCCCATCACCACGATGTACTGGAGAGGCGGCCAGGCGTTGGGATAGTCCCACTGCTCCCCGGAGTGCTCAAACGTGGCTGGGATGCCACCTTCGAAGTTGTCCACCTGCAAAGACAAATAGGATATAATAAATTAGAATTTAATAAACTAAAAAACAAAAAAACTAAATTTCAATATAAGAATAAAGTGATTAACGAGAAAGTTAATGTCATTGTAAAAAGAAGCGCGGGGTGCTCTATATTAATTACTATTATTTTTTTGCCAAGATATGTTACTATTTCTGTTTCGAATTACAGAGTTAGTTTAAAAATGTTGTACAAAGCACCCCACGCTTTCTTTTTACAATGACATTATTTTTCTCGTTAATCACTTTATTCTTATATTGAAATTTAGTTTTTACTTTTTAGTTAGGTTTAATGGTATTAAAGCGTGTTCTTTAGTTCTTTTCATCATTTTTTTTCCGATTACAGAGTTAGTTTAAGAATTTCGTACAAAGCACCCCACGCTTTCTTTTTACAATGACATTATTTTTCTCGTTAATCACTTTATTCTTATATTGAAATTTAGTTTTTACTTTTTAGTTAGGTTTAATGGTATTAAAGCGTGTTCTTTAGTTCTTTTCATCATTTTTTTTTCCGATTACAGAGTTAGTTTAAGAATGTCGTACAAAGCACCCCACGCTTTCTTTTTACAATGACATTATTTTTCTCGTTAATCACTTTATTCTTATATTGAAATTTAGTTTTTACTTTTTAGTTAGGTTTAATGGTATTAAAGCGTGTTCTTTAGTCCTTTTGATCAATTTTTTTTCTATTTCGAATTACAGAATTACAGAGTTAGTTTAAGAATGTCGCACAAAGCACCCCACGCTTCTTTTTACAATGACATTAACTTTCTCGTTAATCACTTTATTCTTATATTGAAATTTAGTTTTTACTTTTTAGTTAGGTTTAATGGTATTAAAGCGTGTTCTTTAGTTCTTTTGATCAATTTTTTTTCTATTTCTAATTACAGAGTTAGTTTAAGAATGTCGTACAAAGCACGCCACGCTTCTTTTTACAATGATATTATTTTTCTCGTTAATCACTTTATTCTTATATTGAAATTTAGTTTTTACTTTTTAGTTCGGTTTAATGGTATTAAAGCGTGTTCTTTAGTTCTTTTGATCAATTTTTTTTTTATTTCTGATTACAGCGTTAGTTTAAGAATGTCATACAAAGCACCCCACGCTTCTTTTTACAATGACATTATTTTTCTCGTTAATCACTTTATTCTTATATTGAAATTTAGTTTTTACTTTTTAGTTAGGTTTAATGGTATTAAAGCGTGTTCTTTAGTTCTTTTAATCTATTTATTAATTTCTTTTGTTTTTTAAACTTTTCTTTTTATTTATTTTTAAATTATTGTATTGTCATATTAAAATACGAAACATTAATAACTACTACAGAATTACAACAACTACATACAACAGTTGGGCAACCTATAAGCCAATAGACAACCAAAGTGTTCTAGACCACTGCCAGTTGGCAGCGTGCCCAACATGCTGGCGGCATTGCCCCTAATTTCATGAGCCAAATAAGTACCAACATTTTGGTCACGCGTCGCATCGACCAGGATCTCAGATAGGTTATCAAAAATCCTCACGATCTCAATGTCTCAACACCAAACGACTCCAATATGTAATCACTATACCGAGGTAAGCATACTTTCGTAGTGAGCTGCAATGCTGAAGTAGCCGCGACGCCAGCCTTACTCTGTGACTCGAAAAGAAGTGAAGGTGGCAGAATTTTATAACAATTGGACATAACGAGTCATACTGTCAGGTATCAGACCATTCCATTCGATAATAGCTGCAACTTTGACGCTGTTAAAAGCCCGACGAATGATATCATTAAGGCTGACGGCTGGCTTATTTACCCGACTACGGCAAGGCGAAGGAAGCGTTATGCGTTCAATCTGTATCTTCTTGTGTTTATCTTGCAGGGGGCTTTGGGATGATTGACTGAGAGACGGCTGAGTTCTTAGTCTTCCTATTTATTTATATCGGATAGGTTAGTATCGTTCTATCGCGGTCGTGGGGAAGAGTCCGCCGAATGCGTGTGAGGCCTTTAAACTCCCGATAGGCGCCGCCTGATGACGAGTTAGGGAACTAACATGAACTGCAGTTTGCTACAGATCGATTGAGGCATCTTAGTTTCAACATAGGTTCAAAGATGGCGCTGTTCTTAACACAAACAAAAATAAGGCCACCCACAACTTTGGTGCCAAAATTTTGCACGGCACTGCACTGCGCTCGACAAACAACACACTAGTTTTGAAGTTTCAAATTCCTATTAATTAAAACTATCTATCTTGGCAACTTTTGCGTATGTGGTAGTGCAGGCCTCCGGTGTCAGAGTTTGTCAGGCCGCCCGAGGGCTTCTGACATGGCTTAACTACTGTTAATCAATAACAGCCGGGGGAGCTTAACGTGCCCTCCGAAGCACGGAGGATGGAAATCCGGACGTAACTTAAGAAAGTCGTCGGCGCGGAGCCGAGGACTGAACCCTATATAGTTTTTTGTGTCTTACCTTGACCTTGTCTAGATAGTTAATGACCCGGCTGACGTAGTATTCCTTGCGTCCCTTGTCGTAGCAGCCGGTCCACAGCGGCGCCACGTTGCTCGGGTAGAAGTAGTCTCGGCGTCGGCGTGATTCCAGGCTGTAGTCCAACCAAACTCCCACGTCTTCGTGCCAGAGCACCTGGAAACAACGAGAAACATTGTAAAAGGCTTGGAAGTATTAGTTGGAGTACATTTAGAATCTTCATATCAATCACAGACCGTCACAAACTAAGTAGGAGATGAGTTTTTTATAGTGTCTTCTGCGGTGGCCCTGCCAGCAATTTTGGTTAGATATTATTTAAAGGATTTGTCATACTCGAATCACAGTCTCAAAGTCAATAATAATCTGTAAAATGGTGGACGTTTTACTAAAACTTCCTAGAGAGTTTTGAGTTTTTTTTTCTGAATTGAATTCAATTGAATAGCGAAAATGACTTTATTCAACAAATCATAAAGATATTGGAACTTTTTTTTTTTGTTTTTTTTTTTTTTTTAATTTTAAGTCTGGCGCTTCGACGTATTCGCATTCGGCTTCGGTATTCTACAGATTGCACTATGCAGAGTGTGCACAAGAACTGCACAACCTGATTCCCCCATCACCTTTCCATTACCGTACGACTAGACGATCAGCAAAGCGCCACCCTTTCATGGTTGAAATACCTCGCACAAGAACGAAGCGTTACTCTTCTTCATTTATTATAAGAACTGCAAAGGAGTGGAATGCCCTGCCCTCGTCAGTGTTTCCGGTAAATTATAACCCCGGTGTGTTCAAGTCAAGAGTGAATAGGTATCTACTAGGCAAGCGTGCTACACCTTCGACCACATCATCGCTTTCCATCAGGTGAGATCGTGGTCAAACGATTGCCTAGTCAGTAATAAAAAAAAATAAAAAAAATAATTTAGAGTTTTCAAGACAGTATCATGTTTTTTAGTTTTTACAACTCTTGCCTACACTCGTCGTGCCCGAGCATAAATGGTTAATATTCCAACAAATATTACACATTAACACTCGAAAAATAAACAAGTCTGACAATGGTGGCTAACCAACTTTAAGTCATTATAGAACATTTTTTTTTTTTTTATTATTGTCTAGGCAATCGTTTGACCACGATCTTACCTGATGTAAAGCGATGATGTGGTCGAAGGTGTAGCACGCTTGCCTAGTAGATACCTATTCACTCTTGACTTGAACACACCGGGGTTATAAATGGGCATTCAAAATGAAATTTTCAAATACCTATTCAATGATACCAAACTTAACATAGTTCGACGACATTAATTTTATTCTTTTTCACAATATGCCGTCTGGTTGTCGCCATATTGCATTTTGATTAATGTCATGTCTTTAGTGAAACTCGCAAGATTAAGGCAAATCTATTGACGTAAGAATCAACAGAATCGGTCTACGCGTTTGTTCTATATAGTGCCACAAAGGAACAGACATACATAAAACATACATAGGCTGATAAACACAATACAATTTATGTTTTAATTTGATAGGAGTCGTTATGCTACGTCAGATGCCCATGAATGCCATGGTGGCCTGAAAAGATATTGTCACCAGATCTCGGTGCTACCAATGAGGTTGAATTACGTTAAACAACGAAAATACTTCTCTATGGATGAGGTAGTGCCTCCTCACTCCCCATAGAGAAGTATTTTTGTTGTTTAAAATAGAGAAGCTAGCTACGTTAGCTTGACCGGCTACGACTACGTACGTCTCAATGTACATAATATTCGTATATTCATGGAGGCAGGAGCGGAGAAGATAAATGGGAGTTGGGAGATGGAGCTGGGCAGTGGAAGCTGGGACGGAGAAGTAGGGATATGGGTGGCGGGAGCTAAGAATTAAGATAGACAGATGGAACTGACAGCTGGGAGATGGTACCTAGAAAGTGGGAGCGAGGACATGGGAGGTGGAAAGTTGAAGATGTGTGGAGGGAGCTGGAAATTGAGATACGAAGTGGAAGCTGGGAGCGGAACTGCGAAATTGGAGCTTAAAGTGTAGAAAGTGGGAGCAAGGAGGTGGGAGTTTTGGAGATGGGTGGAGGGAGCTGGAAATTGAGATACAATTACGATTGTATGTCCATTTATTTCTATTCAAAGGTTGCCTGGAAAAGATTGGTGTTTAGAAATAAGGCCGCCTATTGTACCCTTAGTTTTTAAGTTTCTTATCTACTGTATTTTTACTTGGTGTGCAATAAACAGTTGTTTTATTGTATCGTATTGTATAAGAAGTGGAGACTAGGAGGCTAAATTGAAACTTGACAGTGGGAGTACAGAGATGGAGATGGGAGATTTGAGATGGGTGGCGTGAGCTGAGGGATGCGACATAACAGGAATCAGGAGAGTTAATTACCTGGTCGATAGCTTCCATGAACCTGGCGTGCACGTCGCGGTAGTACTGCGCCTTGTCGTGGTTGTCCAGCAGCGCGTGGAACTCGGACATCAGCTGAGCGTTCCAGCACATTATAGAGTTCAAGTCCACTGGAATGATCGAGCGGGTCTTCAGGTTGGTCAGATTGCCTGGAACGAAATAATCGGAAGTTTCAGTTGTTAGCACCGAAGTGGGAAAGGATCCAACGGTTACGAACTAAATTTTGTATAAAACCTAGTGTCGCCTGTTGCAAAAATAATGTCTTGTCTATGGTTATGATGAAAGTTACAATGTTTACTTGACAAATAAAGTAGCATATAAAGCATGACAACTGCGGCCCGCTTAGCTTTATTTTGTCACTGTATGACCCTTGTCAAAAGGACCGCTGTCTTACAAGATAAAAGTACCGTGACTGCGTAGTAAAAGGTCGCGGGTTCGAATCCCGCAAGGTGCAAACATTTGTATGGTGAGCGCAAATGTTTGTATCCCGAGTCATGGATGTATGTATTCTTATCTACGTATGTTTATCCGTTGTCTAGAACCCATTGTACAGGGTGTCCTAGTGTGAATTGTCCTGTTTTTATTTGTTTATTAATATATATATTCCCGGTTACCTTTATTAGTCCCGTTGAGGATGAACCACCTGGAAGAGAAGTCCCAACCAGATTCCGCCGCCGCTTTCAACTCTGCGTACAACTCCTCTCGCTCATCAGATTTTTCGAAATGCCTGAAATAAAAATATATAATTAGAGTACAAATGAGAACATTTTGTACACTTCAACCGACTTCAAAAGGGAGGTTCTCAAGTGAACCCGTATGTATGTAGCATTGTTAATTAAAGTCTTGAGTCCGTTATGCGGTCGATATCACGCAATTTAATTGTTGTAAAAAATGAAACTCGTAAACAATGGTATTGAGAGACTAGATACTAGCTGTGATTGTATGTTTGTGGATTAAATGAAGAAATTGATGGTAGTTTAAAATTATACTGTACTACCTGCACCCCGCAGAATTGCCCTCTCAGTTGGGGGTGAACGGAGATGGCCCACCTCTCCACTTTTCATCCCTTTAAGGACGGAATTTAAAAATCCCTCCTTAGTGGCCCAATACTCAAAGAATATTCCTCCAAATTTCAAATCTCTAGGGTCACCAGTATAGTCTGTGCGTTGTACGTCAGTCAGTCAGTATGTCACGGTAATATTTTATAAATATATGCTAGCTGCGCCCCTCGGTTATTCCCGCGTCGTTATTTTTCCGCGACAAAAGTATCCTTAAACCAAATCTCTTCAAAATTAGTTTATCTTCCAAACAATGTTTTATCGGTTGTTTTGTATGTCAGATCGAGATACAAAGTACCTACAGTGAAAAGGTAGTTTTGAAGTCAAAACTAAACTATTCAACAGTGAAAACCGTATTTCAGTTTAATAGTTTTAATGTGATGCGTGAACATTACATCCACACACACACATAGAAACCATTGAAACATTGTTATATTATTGTTTAGTAGCTTCTTTTATGTCCCCTATATCATTTTTTTACTATCTTCATTGTTACTTACTGCTTTATTATAAGTATAGATATCAAAAAATAATAATAATAAAGATATTCTCCTTCATAATACTTCCCCATAATATCCCACATAATAGTGGGACGAGATGATGAAAGATATTCATCTTCATGGTGTAGGATTTGAACCCCCGAGCTAAGTCGCGACGTCCGGGCTCACAGCCGATTGAGCAATCGCTGTAAAAATTAAAACGTTACCTGGCAACATCCACATCTTCTTTGTAACTCTCCGGCCTCGGCCCTTGTGATTGGTCGTTATACCGCATCATTTTGTATCTGTAATAAAAATATATAAATGTTTACACTTCTATACCTAAGGCTCTTGATCAGAACACTCCATGATACTATCGGACCGCCCCGGATTTGCATGGGTAGATATATATAAAAATTATAGTATTATTCTGTTTAACGCATGGAGGTGAATTACGCTTACTGTTAAGGTTTAACGCCAGAAAGCTTAATTCAATCTGCTTTGGTTTAAAAAACCGGGTTACGGTAATAAGCGTAATTCAACCTCCTTTGGTTTAAAAACCCGGATGGGACTGTGTCGGGGCGCACGGCCGTTGGTTTGTAGTAACGTCTACGCCACGTACAAATCGCGAGATATACCGAATGAAAGATCACAAAAACATAAAAGAGATGTTCGGAAAATGTATGAAAGCTGGTACTAAAATAATTTGAAATTCTAAACATGATATTTGATATTTGTGAAGAAAGGGAATATTAATGACTAGCAAATGAAAAAAAAAATACCTGCATTTTTTTTTATTTGAGTTTTTCTTTTGGTAGAAAGAAAAAACTTGCCACACTAGGTACCTTACTCTGGCAACTCTGATTTGACACTACTGACGACAGTGACATTCAACATGGCACAATGTATGTAGATCTGGCACTGACAGTTGATGGATGACAGATGACAGGACCTCAAGTTTTTTTTCTATATGCTTCACACGGTTTCTTTTTTTGATGACATTGCGTTTTGAACGTTTTGTTATTATTTATATTCACATGGTATAATATAATAATTAAAATAGCAAAGCATATAAAATATAGAAATCTGTTTTATTTTACTGCACGAAAAACCCACTACTAACTCATTAGAATGGAAAATATTTAAAATTTTGTTCATCTTTATATCTAGGAAAATATTTTCTCTTTTGTTTAAGAAATGGAGGATCAATAAAATATAAATTACATAAATTTATGAAGCCCAGTAAATAAGCTTTTAAATGAGGTATATATCATAGCTGCTGGAATTTCCTCGGAATAATGTACCACTTCTGAACATCTCCTTTGGCTGATTTTGCTCTGTGCCTCTTGTTACTACAAACAAACATACAATAATCATTTCTTTTCTGTTTATAATAGTTAAGGTTTAACGCCAGTAAGCGTATTCAACCTCCTTTGGTTTAAAACACCAGGTGAGGCTGTGTCGGGGCGCACGGCCGTTTGTTTTTCGTGAAATATCTACGCTACGTCTAGAAATTTTTAAATTGGTTAAGTTATTTTTGACTTTATCAGTAGCGCTCACTCCGCGGCAACTTTCTTACTTTTAGCATTGTAATAAACGTGTACCTTCTAAAAAAAACGCCTGTAAGCGTATTTTAAAATCATTGGCAGCAGTACCTAAAGACCAACGACAACTGCATTATTACTCATGTACAGGGCCATTATTCTCTATGAACAGTCACATGCGTAACGCGTCGTGCTGTGGAATCGTTCGGAAAAGCACGGCAGTTCTCGAACATGCACAAACAATTCCACGCAGATATCTTAACGCGGCGCGTTACGTGGCCGAATGGCAATAGAGAATAAGGGCCCTTGACAGACTTGTTATTATTTCGTTTCCATGGCAACTTCCTTAGACAAAGTAATCGTCAGTTTTGCAAATTGTTGATACCTTGGGTTACATTATTGCAATTTACACAGGAAACTCTATTTTTTTGGAAAATAAAATATGCCATGTTACTCGTTGATAATGTAGCTTTCAATATGTGAAAGAATTTTTAAAATCGGTTTAGTATTTTTTGAGTTCGTCCACTACAAACAAACAAGCAAACATACAAACAATAAAACATTTATTTTTTATAACATATGTGTAGACTTATATATATATCAAAGTATTTATTGTAAATAGGCAAAATAATAATAGCACTATTACAAGTCAAAACTTCAGATCTCATGAACAAGAAGACAAATATAAAATATGATTACGGGTATTTCCTTTTTCTTTGCGAGATTCAAATCAATAAAATTAGGTAAAGTAAGTTATGCTTTGAGTTTGAAATGGAAATTTCAATTTCATGTGCCGACTCATAGTTGAATGTCGCCAAGAAAAGGGAAATACCCTTCTAACTCTACCGGTGCTTCGGAAATACGCCCGTTAGAGAAGAGAGCACCAAGAAACTCTACGGGGATGTCAATTTCTTCATTTTTACAAGATTTTAAACAATTTTTAATGACAGAAATTATATTAGTACTACATTTAGAATCCGGCCATTGGACACGCATAGAATTAGGGTTCCGTAGCCAGGATACTAAGCTCCATGTGCGTATTGGACACGCATAGACTTAGGGTTCCGTAGCCAGGATACTAAGCTCCATGTGCGTATTGGACACGCATAGACTTAGGGTTCCGTAGCCAGGATACTAAGCTCCATGTGCGTATTGGACACGCATAGACTTAGGGTTCCGTAGCCAGGATACTAAGCTCCATGTGCGTATTGGACACGCATAGACTTAGGGTTCCGTAGCCAGGATACTAAGCTCCATGTGCGTATTGGACACGCATAGACTTAGGGTTCCGTAGCCAGGATACTAAGCTAACCAACTATGAAAAAGAAATAGTTTCTTCCATCCAAAACAGATGGCATTGTATAATGCTATAGGAATACGACGTATCTATCAAATGTATATTGCCCACAGCCACAGAGTAATAATGTTAGTTTTGTTTGTTTCTGCCTACTAAAAGTCATTGTGTATAACATAGAAGATAGAGCTGTCTGTGAAATTATCGATTAAAAGTAGTAATAAACATTTAAAATACGCGTTTATGTCGTCATGGCATGTAAAAACACAGGACACCATTCATTCCCAACTGGTGACAATTATAAGATCACAGTGGACTAAAGTAATTCTGAGAGTACATTCCTTGCAGTTTATAGAGAACAACGCCATCTGTTATACCCCTGAGAACTAATATATTTTTTCAAAGATGATTCCTCGTTAATCTTTTTACCTGACTACGGTGAAGCAAGGGAAGGGTAATGAGTTTAACAGTCTATGTTGTATGTCGGTATCTATGTATGTGGGTATGTGAATGTTCCACCATAGCGTCGCCCCTATTGGTTCGATTTTGACATGCAAAGTGTCACTCTATTCGTCTTCATGTACAGAGTGTCATAGGCTACTTTTTACCCGACTACGTCAAGGCAAAGTAAGGGTTATGTGTTAACTAAAAACTTGGTCCGATTTTGACAAGCGAGGTGTCAATCGATTTGTTTTCAGGTATCTAAAAGAGTGTTGTAGGCTATTTTATTTCATCCGACTACGGTGAACCAGAGGAAGGGATAAGTGTTGTAACTAATAACTTGGTCCGATTTTGACAAGCGAGGTGTCAATCGATTTGTTTTCAGGTATCTAAAAGAGTGTTGTAGGCTATTTTATTTTATCCGACTACGGTGAACCAGAGGAAGGGATAAGTGTTCTAACTAATAACTTGGTCCGATTTTGACAAGCGAGGTGTCAATCGATTTGTTTTTAGGTATCTAAAAGAGTGTTGTAGGCTATTTTATTTCATCCGACTACGGTGAACCAGGGGAAGGGATAAGTGTTGTAACTAATAACTTGGTCCGATTTTGACAAGCGAGGTGTCAATCGATTTGTTTTCAGGTATCTAAAAGAGTGTTGTAGGCTATTTTATTTTATCCGACTACGGTGAACCAGAGGAAGGGATAAGTGTTCTAACTAATAACTTGGTCCGATTTTGACAAGCGAAGTATCTATCGATATAGTCTCATAGGCTATTTTTTCACCCGACCGTAGTCGTGTTTCAGTTTTTGAACTTATTTCTTGTTATTCGTAGTCTTTTTAACGTAATTTATGAATTATTTTTGTTCTTCTTGTTCATGAGACAATTCAATTTTGATTTGTTGTGTTCTGTATAGTGGCACTGCTCTCAATAATTACTTTGAGCTTTTTAATATAATCCAGTAAAAAAACTCTCCACCAAAATGGCTACAGCGCACAGCACAATAGTTGGAACCGACACGAAATAAGAATCTCAGCCAAGTTAAAAGGTTTATTAAGATAAACTTTTAGGAAAACCATTAGATATGTTCTCGTTAGGCAGGCGGTAATGCTACAATGAGTTGAGATGGGAAGCATTATCTTTACTATACGAAGTTAATTGCAATATTAGCTGCGTCGGTTGGTTAGTTCAGCAAGTTGCCAATAGATGGCGTTACCGTTCCCGTAATACAAAAGGAAATAAATTATTATGAAAAAAACTACAGCGAACAAACATTAGTTAGTTTTTAGTTTTCTTGACACTTCATGTATCCTGTCACTTTCGTGGTTAAGACGAATCTAATGATACCTCATCAAAATTCATCAAGCCGTTTAGGCTGTAAGACGTGCCAAAGGAACATACCTACATAGATAGATAGATAGATAGATAACTCTTTATTGTACACCACATAGAACAAAAATACAATAATAACTAAAACATTTATACAAAATATATGGGACAGTGGGCGGTCTTATCGCTAAAAAGCGATCTCTTCCAGACAACCTTTGGATGGAAAGGAATTAATATACGGCAAAGACGGTGGTGCAGTATAATATAACAAATAAATAATAAAAACTGAATACAATGAATAAACATATATACACATATATTCCAATATACCTACATATATATATATATATATATATATATATATATATATATAAATATATATCCATATACATAGTATATACATAATTACGTACGGCCCAAAAACATAACCTTCCGTAGTCGGGTAAAAATACGGAGTGTTGTAGTTATCACGGTGGCTCAACTTGTAGCAGATGAAGCGGGTTATAGACCCGTCCGTTACTCAATTATTTCCTTTAGAAAAATGTTTAGTATATTGATTTTGTATCTCACCTCTGCCCATTGTGTTCAATCTCCACGGTGTGGTTGGTCATCCAGAAGTCAAACTCCTTGTCCAGCGTGTGGATGTGCTGCCTTAGGAACTCCGTGTCGTGGAAGTCGTCCATTAGCAGGCGCACCATCGGGATTAGGAGGGGGGGCTGTGACCTGGGAAAAAGGGGTGGATTAGAATAAAAGTGAATTGATCATCCACACCATCATGTGAAGAAATTTTTGGGGAAGTTTTTGTTGAATATATTTAATCAAAGGGTTTGTCACACGCACAAACGGCATAATTGTATAAAAAGACGGAACAAATAATAAACTTTACTTTTCTTGCAATTTTTGTGTTTATATTCGGTATGTAGGTAACTGAAGGTCACTGTGTCCTTGAATTAGAACAAAAGATGTTTAAGGAACCAAACACGGAACAAACGCCATATCAAAATATTGTTTACTTTACTCGAAATATTGATATGAATCATGAAATCATGATGGAATCCAATGAGTTTTATTTTGTATGTAGTCCATGACTTAAGAAGTACTAGAGACGCCAGTTTTTCTTTAAATTAATCCAAGTCACGCGGTTACATGGTTTAGATTGGTTAAATAAGTAGTTTTGGCGCTGTGAGATATCGAACATACATTACATACGTTGCTAAAATCATATCATAATCTTCCATTTTCGTAATCGGGTGATAAAATGCAAGGTAAATTACTCGTTACCGATGATAATATAAATGAAGATATTACGAGTAGGATCGACACTATCTGAAATGGCTGGTAGATGGCGCTGATAAAAATAACGCTGCACACACACACACACACACACACACACACACACACACACACACACACTTGTCTGCAAACGGCACTCTAGTATGACACTTGTGGTTAAACAACATACGAAATGTATCGAAAAATCGCTGGGCAAGAATCTAGATAAACTTAAAATCTACTTTACAAAGCTAATTCCGAGTTGATATTCATAATAGTATTTATGATATTTTGTAAAGACCAAAAAAGGGGTAAGTTTCAAAAAGTATTTTGATGGAGAAATGAGGTATAGTGTAATCGTGTTTTCCTCAGGCGAAATTCTAGTTGAATACATATTATACAAATATTAACGTTGTGACTTGATTACAAGTAGGTTTTTATTTAATTCCATAATTATTTTTTGTCAAAAACGTAAACGACCGACTTTAAACGCTCTAACAATTTTTTTCTTATTACTGGAACTGGTTAAAAAACTACTGAAACCGATTTTGATAAAATTTCTATAGGACCAATCTGAAAGTATATCATTGCAAACAAAAAAAATATTTTCGAAATTGGTTCACAAATCACGGAGTTCTAAGTTAACAAACATTAAAAAAAAAAAAAAAAACTGGTCGAAATGAGAACCTCCTCCTTTTTTGAAGTCGGTTAAAAAACTGGGCTTTTGCTGCTCACAGCGCCTAAGTTTTAATCAGTTAAGTATTGTAGGCACTGTGAAAAGGAACAGACGAGTTTATATATAGGTACGCTGCTAAAATCATCACCCTCCTTTTTTGTAGTCAGGTAAAAACCAGCCAACCCTCGGTCTCCGACTGACCGTAGGCATCAAACTTGAAAACAATGCCTCGATAGTCTACTGTCCGTAAGTACGCAAATACTATTACTTATTCTGTGCCGTAAGGACAATGTACTACAGTTATATACGCTTATATACGACAGTTGTGGCCATAAGCTTTACTCCTTTTTCCCTTACCTCATAACGTAATAGATTCGTCCGCCATTAGGTATGAGTCCGAGCCGCTCCACGATGGCCAGGAAGTTGGAGACCATCCCGCGCGCCGTGGTGCGCATCTCAGAGAGGAGCAGTCCCTTGATGATCCAGTATGAGTCCCAGTAGTAGAACTCGCGGAAACGGCCACCTGGAACACAAGGGATCATTATATTATAAGGGGGCTTCTCACAGCTAAACTCAAGAGAAGCATAGCAACGGCGGCGGAAGTGTCTGGGAGTGGAAAACATTGTTTTTTCGTGAGAACTTTACAGAATTAACATAACTAACGGCCGAGGTTTTGCTGCGAGGTGGCGGCCGATTGGGATATCTTGGGTGGTGAGGTATCACTCTTTATTTTTACATTTTTGCATCAGCCCGTATTTATCTACTGCTGGAGTATGCCTCTCGTTGTGAACGCCACTGAGTCCAGTCTTCGGGTCTCCTCATCCAGTCGCCGCCGGCCTATCTCAAACGATTCTATATTCCCTCACATCGCCTAAACTACTAAGCCAATTTCAACTTATAAGGTATCTTCTCGATTGTCCACGGGTGACTTCGTCATCATCAACAACCAATATAAGTGCATTTGCTGGACATAGGCCTCTCCCAAGGCGCGCCACTGAGCTCGATCTTCGGCTCTTCTCTTCCAATGACTGCCAGCTACCTTGCTCAGATCGTCGCTCCCTCTAGCCGGAGGGCGTCCTACACTACATTTGCCGATTCGCGGCCTCCGCTATAGAACTCGTCTACCCCAACGGTTATCGGTCCTAATACAAATGACCATTGATACTTACTTCAGCTTGGTTTCTCTGAGCTATGTCGGTTACCTTAGAACTCTGCCGAATCACCTCGTTTCGGATTCGATCCTTCGAAACTCCGAGCATAGCTCGTTCCATAGCTCGCTTGGTCTCACAGTAACTTAGGCTATTAGGGTATTATTAAAAAAACAATATGTAGCGTAGTCGGGTCTTAGTTAAACTATGACTTGTGTGAAATCGATTAATACAAATTCTTTAGTGCCCCTTCATCTTCAACAGCCTGCATTAGTCCACTGCTGGATCTAGGCCTATCCTAACGCGCGCCGCCGAGCCCGACCTTCAGCTCTTCTCATGTAATTACGAGTATAAGTGTCCCTTACCAGGTACTATCACAGGGTTGTCCACGTATATGATGGAGTACTGGTCCTGGTTATCCTTCACCTCGCTCTTCATCTTCCTGCCGAGCTGCAGCCACAGGCGGTTCAGGTCTGAGGCCCACTGGTTAAGGAAAGGATCCCGGATGTTCTTCAGAAACGCTGGAATTTAACATATTTTATGCATTGTTATGTACGTTACTCAAAAAAGAAAAATAAATCGACTCGGGATTCCGATAGTTTCGCAAGGAAAGCAAATTAGAGGTAATGATTTAAGTAGTTCATTAAGAATTCATTATTTTTCATATATCATCATCACTGCTTTAGGCAAATCGAATTGAAATGAATGATGGAAGTACTCGTACTTATGCATTCATTTATTTATTTTAATTAGTAAATCTGGTCGAAGCAACATGTGACCAAAATGCTGGCCTTTACTTTGCCCAAAGACTAAGCATTGCCATACAACGTGGCAATGCTGCCAGCATTTTGGGAACGTTGCCCACTGGCAGCGGCTTGATAGACTAGTTCTAATATTATTTAACTGGATGTTTATTATTAATCGACTTCAGAAAAGGAGAAGGCTGTATGTATGTTAATTAAGGTTGTCTGGAAGAAATCGCTCTTTAGCGATAAGACCGCCAATTGTACTCTTTAATTTATAACTTGTATCTTTATTTGTATTATTTTTTGGTGTGCAATAAAGTGTATTGTATTATTTTTTTTATGTTGGTCGATATCTCCGTCAATTGCGGACCGATTTTAAAAATTATTTTTTGGTTGAAAGGGTATACTCTCCGGGTGGTCCCATATAAATTGTATCAAAATTGGTTTGGCAGTTTTTCGAGAATAAATAGTTTTGTCGAGTACCATTCGATTTTGTGTTTATATTGTCTTTATTTTGTGTTTATCTCTAAGATTTCTAAACCGATTTAGATGGTTGTTTTTTTATTCAAAAGGGTAATCTTTGTGTGTAGTCCCATATAAACTTCATCAAAATTGATTCAGTAGTTTTATTAGATAATCAATATGTTTTATAGTTTATGTTCTCGAATATCTTGGGATTTCTGAACTGAATTAGATGATTGTTTTTACTTGAGTAAGAAGACCTCTAGTGTGGTACTGTATACATTTTATCAAAATTGGTTTAGTAGCTTTAAACAAGCTTTAATTTATTTCACTGTGTTATAATGTTTAGGACTGGATTGCAGTCAAATTTGAACAATTTAAGGACGTCCAAAGATGCTGAAGTTTTGCAAATGGGTGTAGTTCTGATGACAATTAAGAACTACATCAGGAGTAAAAGTAGTAGTAGTAATAGTAGTAGTAGTCAAAGGAACTACACAATCAGATGATGGAATCCCTTCGAGTTTGGGCTCATTTGGTGTGTCTTGATGAATTATCTGGTGTTATGTGGTATTCAGGGTCTGATGATGGAGCCGGAAGGTAGTCGCAGGAACTCAACACCAAAATGATGGAATCCCTTCGAGTTTGGGCTCATTTGGTTTGTCTTGATGAATTCTCTGGTGTTATGTGGTATTCAGGGTCTGATGATGGAGCCGGAAGGTAGTCACAGGAACTCAACACCAAAATGATGGAATCCCTTCGTGTTTGGGCTCATTTCGTTTGTCTTGATGAATTCTCTGGTGTTATGTGGTATTAAAATGATGGAAAATGGTCAAAACTAATTCAGTTGTTATATATTATGTAGGTTTTATTCATCCTTGGTTTTAATTTACCAGCGCTTCGAATCTAAAGTATCTACTTTTTTCTTCGGCATATATTCTTTCCGATGTTTGCTAGGTCACTAAACATCTACCTTACTTGACTATCCTAAATTAGCTATAGTATATTCAAATGTTACTTAAGTAATTAAAGAGTTTAACTACATTTCAATTAAAAAAAAGCATAAAATAAATACATGTACATTATTATATTTTAGTGAATCTGAGATGTTGCCTATGAACTTTGTAGAATAATCTGGTTAGCAAATGTAATTTTACTCAAACAAGCTTGTAATGTGGTCATTATTTCGACAACATTCTTTAGGCAAAGTCGACCTTGCCGCTCTTCTTGATTAGGCGCCAGCAAAGTCGACCTTGCCGCTCTTCTTGATTAGGCGCCAGCAAAGTCGACCTTGCCGCTCTTCTTGATTAGGCGCCAGCAAAGTTGTATGGAATTTCATTATTGTCGTGTTTTTTAGTACTATTATTTATTCTGTGGTTTTGTTAACCACCGAACGCGAAAAGAGAAGCGTCGTAATTCCCAAACGTATGGACCGATATTGATGTTTTTTTTTCTGTTTTAAAGCTGATGTGATCGAGATGGTTCTTAGCTATTATTGTTGTTCTTGTTGTTGTTGTAGTTTTTGTTGTTGTATTTTTGTTGTTTTAGTTTACATTGTTTTTTGTTGTCGTTTTTATCGTTGTTGTTTTTATTGTTTTTTTTTTGTTTTTGTTGTTGTGGTTTCTGTTCTTGTTCTTGTTGTTTTAGTTGTTCTTGTTATTTTCGATGTTCTTGTTGTCTTTATTGTTGTTCTTGTTGTTTTAGTAGTTCTTGTTGTTTTTGTTGTTATTGTTGTTGATCTTGTTGTTTTTGTTGTTCTGTAGTTTTTGTTGTTGTTGTTGTTGTTGTTGTTGTTTTTGTTGTTCTTGTAGTTTTTGTTGTTGTTCTTGTTGTTTTTGTTGTTCTTGTAGTTTTTGTTGTTGTTCTTGTTGTTTTTGATGTTTTTAATGTTTTTGTTGTTGTTCTGGTTGTTCTTGTTGTTTTTGTAGTTCTTGTTGTTGTTGTTCTTTTTTGTTGTTCTTGTTGTAGTTGTTCTTTTTAATTGTTCTTGTTGTTTTTGACGTTGTTGTTGGTGTTGTTTTGGTTTTTGTTGTTTTAGTGGGTTATATATTTTTTTTATCAGTTTGCTCTTTTTATTTAAATACCTCGCATTGTTTGAGTAAAGCACTATACAAGCCTTGGTCCGCAATGACTGCCCTGCTGGCCACGCTATGATGGCCTCGAGCTTTGCTTAGTTAAGTTTTCGGCCTTCAAGCTTGGCCATCATTGCAGCCCTTGCTGTCCGCGCTATAAAGGCCTCGACCTTCGGTCTCGGCCTTCATTCCAGCTTGGCCATCAGGTGCTGCAATGCTGACCGCGCTGTGATGGCCTCGAACTTAGCTTAACTACGCTCTAAGCCATCATCATCGCTGCCAGCAACGCAGTCATTACAGACCGCGGCAGTTATGTACTATTAAATAATATGTCTCATGCAAATAAATACCTTAAATCACAATGACATTTAATTTTATTATAGACTAGTGACTAGCCCCGGCTTCGCACGGGTAGCGCTTACACAGCGGCATTTTACTTACTTTTAGTATTTATAAACGCGTGGTAACTCCTAAAAATGACAGTAAACGTAATTCAAACTCTTTGGACGCTCGTGGTGCTTTTTGACCGACTTTTTATTATTTTGTTTCCACGGCAACTTGTCATTCCGTTCCGAGTAATCGACATGTTTATTGGCAACTTTTTGATACCTTGGGTCCCTTGATAAAATTGCAATACTGTATTGTTGCAATTTTAGATACGGCCCTAATTTTTTGAAAAATAAAAACTGCCCCTTTTACTGGTTGATGATATAGCTTTCTATAGGGAAAGAATTTTTAAAATAGGTTCAGTATTTTTTAAAATTATCCATTACAAATTAACATACAAATACACAAACAAACAAAGCAATCCGTTGCCTAGATTGAAAATTTTTAAACAACACACTACAATTATTACATGCGCTCATTGAGGCAAGATATGAAGGGAAAAGAAAAGAAAAAGTAAACAACACATGGGACGGGAGTAAACAGAGGAAACAAAGCGTCACAAACTTATTTTGTAATAATCTGTTATATTAAAAGCTGTTGTAACTTTTAAACTTTCGCGATTCGAACACATAGTTATATATTTAAACGGGACTTAATCGCGCTGAAAACTTAATATTTATTTACCTCGAAGTTTCGATCAAGTTGCATTGATCGTGGTCACGAGAAGACTGAAATAGCGGGTGTCAGCGTCGAGAAGGGCGAGCGTTGTGTCCAACTACCCGCATTTGGTTTTGTAAAAATTCAGAATTGTCACGACACACGACACTAACGACATCTGCAGATATCTTCTGACATAAACCGCGACGCGAACACTTGCTTATCACGGGATTCCAGGACGCAGCCAACTTGAAACCATCCTCTCGGTTGAAATTGGGATACTTTTTAATTTCAACCGCTTCACGTACACTCCTGGAGTAGTAGTGACGTCCCGTGGAGAGGATCTTCGGGTCATGGAGTTTAATCCAGTGATTAGGGCCCGACTCGAGCAAATGCTCAGCGATTGCAGATTTATTTATCTGGCGGTTCTTTACAGCTGCAATGTGTTCTTTGACTCTTTTCGCTATAGTACGCTTGGTTTGTACACAACTTGTCAATGCAACTTGATCGAAACGTCGAGGTAAATAAATATTAAGTTTTCAGCGCGATTAAGTCCCGTTTAAATATTTAACTATATTAAAAGCTTTCTTCAATAAATTATTTGTCCAATTCATTGCCTTTTTTGTGTATGGTCACAGAATATATAATAGTAAAACTATAATATAAACTTAATTTCTTTACCTACAGGAAAACGGCTCATTGCGTCGCTCTATATATTTGTTTTTTTTTAATGTTTTAAATAAGTTTAAGTTGTAACAGGATCAAGACTAACCAGGACTGTCCTTCCAGTCAGTGGGCCGCCATTCCTCGAACTCTGAGCCCTCGGGATCGAAGTTCTGGTTCACGAACTCCTGGATATCAGCCTTCGTCGGATGGGAACCTGTCCTGAATGAATACAAGTATTATTACGATTTTAGTGAGTGCCAATAATTGTGTATAAACATTTTAATTTCGGCTGGTATTCGAACCTGCGGCCATTCATGCTTCTATGCGGGTACAGAGCTGACGTAACTACTACGCCACACTCCAAATGATCCATTTAGTCACAGAATAGTACATACCTAAAAGGTATAAAAGTGATTCTTTTAAATCAAAGCTTAGTTTAAATTTAAATAATTCCTTAAACGAATTGTAGCACATAGAACGGAGGCGGAAGTCGCCAAGATGCATCTAATTTGGGGACCAACGATTGACATCCATACCAATATATAAAAGTGAAACGTCTGTTTGTTTGTTTGGGGTGGATTCACGCGATAACGGCTGGACGGATTTTAATGAAATTTGGAATGGAGATAGTTTATACCCTGGAATAAAACATAGGATACTTTTTATCCCAGAAAATTGTAAGTTTCCACGGGAAAACTGGAAAATGTTGATTACTCGCTGTAAGGAACGGGTGCCATGGAAACGAAATAACAAGTCTGTCAAAAATCATTAAGATCATTGGTGCTGTACCTACTTTTGCATTGGTTTTTAATATCCTAGAAGAACATAGGATGCTTTTTTTCGCGATAAACTGTAGTCCGCGTGGACGAAGTCGTGGGCGGGAAAGCTAGTGTTTTATAACTGGCGCTTCAAAGTGGGGCTTCATTATATAAACTTTATTTTTACAATTCTTATTTTTAGGGTTTACCCGCATGCACGAACGGCGTTTGTAGAGGGAAGATGAAACGAGGAGATAAATGATTATAAAAATATTTCAATTTTTGTAAAAAAATAACAAACTTAACAGAGCTTAACTCCGCTATAGGTTATGGTTAGACAGACGATTACGATACTAGGTTTATACTAAATTTGGCTCGCTGCCTTTATAGTCATTTTCCTACTTCGGTGGCTAGACCTTTATATAACCTGTAATGGCTTATTTTTGCATATTCGAATATATATATATATATTATATATATATATATATATATATATATATATATATTATATATATATTATATATATATTATATATATATATATATATATAATTCTGCTATTTATCACGTTTACTACTATTTTAAAAGCCATAAACGCCATACCTTATATACGGATGATTTCCCTACGCGTCTTTACGGACGGTCGGTTGTCGTTTTGACATGAAATATGTACATGGACACGCGTTTTTTCTTCTTTAGGGTTCTATCTAGCCCACTATCACTTGGCAGCGTAACTACATTTCCCTTGGTAGACGATATCGTTCTCCATCAGCTCTTACTCCAAGTTTACCCGTGATTACCTGTTCATCATCTTATAGAAGTGTTCCATGGTGATGTTGGCTGACATCTTAATCTTCATGTCCACGAAGGTCTTGGAGTCGTTGTAGAGACCAGCCATCTGCACCGTATCTAGCAGAGGGCCGTGGCAGTAGATCATACTGGAATGAAAGGAAATCCGGGTCAAATACTGGTAGATGGCTGGAATAAGAGGAAATCCGGGTTTAATACTGGTGGAAGACTGGAATAAGATGAAATTATTGTACTTAATACTGGTGGATAACTGGAATGAGACGAAGTCCGGGATTAATACAGGAGCATGATTGGAATGAGAGGTTTTTTTAAACAAAAAATGTGTTCGTATCCTTTTAAATATATAAAAGTACCCGAGAGTTGTAAGCCACATTTTAAATATTACATATGCTGTTGACGTTAGTGTCAATACGTTCAGGCTCACATTGTCTAGTGTCCTAAAATATACTGGAATTGTATGAAATTTCGTACGTAAAAACCCAATCTTCTTCTCTAATAAGGTTGATCAGCCTAGAATAAAAAAAACACAGCCCAAATAAAAAAAAAACTACAGTTCTGGTACGAATAAATGGCATTAAAATTGTATAATTACAGTTCTGGTACGAATAAATGGCATTAAAATTATATAACTACAGTTCTAGTACGAATAAATGGCATTAAAATTGTATAACTACAGTTCTGGTACGAATAAATGGCATTAAAATTGTATAACTACAGTTCTGGTACGAATAAATGGCATTAAAATTGTATAACAAACTACACGGTATAATAAAATAAGAAGAAAAACAAACTCTGCTTTCTTTAATAACCTAAATACCTCTCTTATTGACAACTTCTGTTACACCCTTGACGAGTTTTTAAATGATACAACTACATAAACACAACTAATTGATATAATGGTGGCTCGGTCAGCTTGCTACTTGTTGCCCTGTCAGGGTCACACATGTTGACACTAACACCATAATGCCTGTGATTTTATTTATGTACATAATATGTATATATTGAAATTGAAATCTAGGTTAAATACTGGAGGATGACTGGTTTTAGAGTATCAGGAAGTAAGTAAAATATTATGGAAAAACTTGCGTCTCATAATCATAGTCTTTATAGTCATAGCCAAAGAACGGAAGAACAAGCTCAGTGGCGTGCATTAGAAGAGTCCTACGCCCAGACCAGAGGAATAAATACAGGCTGATGATGATGATGATAATGACTATTTAGTATTGACCATGTTTGTCATCAGCATCATATTAAATGCATATTATTACTTTCACTATTATTTTTATGCGCTAAGCACACGTAGAAACTTGAGTTTAGGCCAAGTTTACAAGTGTTCACTAACGGTCGCCAATTGCAGAAACAAAAGGGCCAGTTTACGGTTGCTGCGATTTCGAATAAACTTTCGCAGAGTCAAACGTGTGGACACAACGATACGTTGAAGAAGTGTGACGCTGCGCTGCGGGGATGCTGAGGGGGTGAAGGAAGTCGCTCTACTCGTTGCGGTTGCCGGTCGCGGAAACCACCAACTTGACAAAACTGGTAAATAACAGTAACTAGTTGTGGCAATTTATAATTAATTTTGTCACCGTTTGCACCCTCCGAATACTGTTGCGATCAAAATCAGTCCATTCGTTTGGGAGCTACGATCCTCACCCCCATTCCTCCTATTCCCCCATTATAGCTAAGAAAACAAAACAAACACAAAAAATAATTAAATATATATATATATATATAACCCCCGACCCCCCCCCCCCCCTTATTAGCTAAGAACCATCTCGTTTAACCCAGCTTTCAAACATAAAAAACCGCATCTAAATCGGTCTATTCATTTGGGAGCAGACACAAACACACACACACACACACACACACACACACACACACACACACACACACACACACACACACACACACACACACACACACACACACAGTGATACACACCCTAAACTTATAACACCCGTCTCTTTGTTCGGGGGTTAAAAACAGCTAGTTGCGAGTTGCCGGTTGCCGCAATTGGGAGCTCAATAGGTACTTCAGTTGACATACAATCTAGTTCATTCACAGATTAATTAATAGTGACACCCTTTAATTCAGGCATAGAATAACCAGTAGTAGGTACAGTTAGATTCGCAATTGTCCCAGCTGTCAAGGTCTCAGTGTTTCCGGTATACATAAAGGATCGCGAACACACTATGTGATATAAGTAGTATTTATATGCTACTAGTACATTAATATGTAATGATTAACATATTTCTACAATTTATTTTATCTGCAAGGGTGTAAGAGGAAATACTGCTACGAGAACTCTAATGGCGCTCTAATCCGAGGTAAGGGTAAGAAAAAGCCAGATATCAAACGATACGTGCTAGCGCGGCGTGGAGTCTAAGTGTTCTAAACTAACTAAGTAACTAACTAGCCCACGCCATTCTAAACAGACCTGTATTGAACAATAGTGACCAATCAGGGAGCTTGTCGTCGTCGGCAAGGTTCAAATCAGGAAAAAAACGGTCGGCCCAGGTTATTCACAATGGGTGTGCGCACGCACATCCTGTCTGTGGTAGTTAAAATTAAATTGTACGCAAAAAAAAATAATAAAAAAATTGAATTTAATTAATCGTAATTGTACTTTAATTGTTCCTATATATATATATATATATATATATCTATAATTGTAATTTTACTTATTTATTTGTAATTTAATTGTTGTTCTACTGAAAATATCGGCTTTTACACCTTTTAGGATACCTATGAAACGAGGAAGTTTTATTAGTATTTTTTACAATTAGTGTCATCGTTTTTTTAACTACATGATGTTTTTGACAAGTAACGTAAAAATTACCAAAAAAATGAGAAACTTTATTAGATATAGTGGTCACATTTAAAATGTTTTGTAGATATTTGCTTCCTAACTCACCTACAATCTATACTTATAATAAAACTGTAACAGGTCCAATTCTGTACATTGAAGATATTTAGTTTTTTTTTTGGAGATTCCTCCATATTCAATACTGAAGCAACTGTTTTTTTTTAATTTTTGTCTTTCTGTCTGTCTGTATCTTGGCTAGGTATCACGCAGAAACTACTGAATGAATTTAAATGAAACTTGGTATGATTTAATTTCATACTACGAGGTAGGATATTGGATATAACAAAAACAATAATAAAAGTGAGCAATTTATGACTTTATATATTACTAGCTGTGCCCACGGCGTTGCTCGTGTGGTTAATTTTCTGTGATATAAGGATGTATGAGTTATTCCAGACCCAAAAGTACCAATATACCAAATTTCATATTTCTGACGTTCAGACATCAAATCGTTTTTTATCGATTGTTACTTCTACTCATCGGATTGAGATAATAAGTACACCATTTTTTGAAGGCAAACCCTATGTTATCCAACAGTAAAAACAGTATCGTAATAGGTCCATTAGTTTTTACGCGATTTGCGAACAAAAAGACAGTTTTTTTTTTAAATATTATTATGTCTTTAATCAGTAAATGATGTCCATTTTATTTTAATTATCTTAATTATACAGACTTTTTTGTCACTTACTACTTTAATATAAGTATATAAAAAATGGCGGCTGCGAACGTATACGTAGTGGATATTTTTGTTGTGTTTTGTGGTTGATGTACACAATTTCATCACAAAAGACTTCACTGTTTTTTATTTTTCGTGAGAACTTGACTGAATTAACCCGACTAACATGATCTCTGCTGCGATGTGGTGGCATAACATGGTGACCGTGGTGTTAGTGTGTGCGTGAGGCTTGTGCATATGAGCGGTTCGACATAATCTTGAATATTTCCTTTTTGATTTGACGGTGTGGACTCAGTCTTTTTTTAAACATTCTTGGTGGAAATATATAAATAATCTATCTTCTATCTACCTATATATATATATATATATATATATCTATAATATATAATTATAATAAAGCAGTACGCAACAAAAAAGCATGAAAAATGAAGATGATAAAAAAAGTTCTAGGGTTCATAAAATAAGATACTGATATAACATGTGTTTAATAGTGTCTGTCTGTTTGTCTGGATGTCTGTTCGCGCATCACGTAAAAACTACTGGACCGATTGAAATGCGGTTTTTATTGATGGATAGCTTAGGTTTTCATTTCAAATCTGGTGTAGGTACTTTATATCTTAATCCGAAAGGTAGAAACCTAGCAGTATATAAAAACACTATTTGACAGCTGAAAGAATTTTGATGAAATATGGCATTATTGTACTTTATATTATGTTCTTTTGGTCCAAATAACATAATATATACTTTAATCCCAAAAAAATGTCCACAGCTAGTAAATAATATAAAAATAGATTGAAAAATAGTTTTAATTGCGAATCGAGCAACGAATGGATCGTAAACTGAGTACTGAGAGTAAATAAATCAGAACATAATACTTGTAAATCCAGTTATTGCGATATTTAACCTTGCTAGTAGAAGTAGTATATACCTACGAGTATAATGTCGAACTCATGAAATATTATGAGTTTTACTTTAACTTCCTGTTTTCTTTGGTCAATTTAGATATCAATTTAGATATAGCTTTTTAATATATTTTTTATAGTGCTGCCAGCCTGAAATGGAACTGGGGCGGACCAATCTGTCACAAGACGTACGATCTCTGTGCACAAACCACAACAAAGTGTGCCACAGAACCCCAGAAGAGTCGCGGCAGGCCCAAAAGGAGATGGCTTCTTTTGCCACGATTGGACCACAAAAGCTCTCAACCGTGAGGAATGGAAGGAGGGAAGGGAGGCCTCCCTTCCCACCTTCCATTTTCCCTGCAGTGGGATGAATATGGTTGAAAATTAATAATAATAGTAATACACCTCTTACGCAAGAAAAGAGCCTGGAGAAGTACCACACCTTTGTCAGATATTAGTAGTAAGCAAACATTCCGGTTTGAGGATCAATGTTTCCAGCAAAATTACTGGGCAATGAGACTTAAAAACCGATGTCTCCGGGTGACGAGCGCAGTGCAGTAACCGCAAGATTTTAGAACCAAAGTTCTGGGATGCACTGCAACTGTTATTGGCAGGCGTTTCGCTTACCATCAGACAAACCACTAACATGAACTTTACGTGAATACACACACACACACCATCACCACATGACCACATCATCGCTTTCCATCAGGTGAGATCGTGGTCAAACGATTACCTAGTCCGTAATAAAAAAAAAAAGTAAAGGGCCTTCGAATTTCCATGTTTTATTATACTTTATATTATTTAACGAATTCTTTGATCCTTTAGCTATCGACTGGTGTAATTAAATTTTGGATGTCGATGATAGATACGGAGCTGCAATACCGAACTGTATATACCCCAATTTTGTTACTTTTTTGTTACTTTCCGTGTTTTACATTGCCTCCCTACGGAAGCAAATTTATAGACGTACCCAAGTAAAAAAAAAACCGCCATTTTTAATTTACTCCAATATTAATATTTTATACGTTATCCTTGCAATGCTTGCATTATATTATAGTGTGCAAAAAAATAAGTGAATTTGTATTGTATTAACCCGAGGTATTCTATGACTTTACGACCAGGTCGAGGTCAAAGATACATCGTACTCCCTCTACGGTCGAGGTAGAATTATAACGCAACAAGCACCAGCATCCGTGCCTCTGCGCTTTGCGAACTAAGCCATCGCACCCACTTCATCAGATTCCAAATTCTTCTAAACAATATATTATATTAGTTTTCCCGCCCGCGACTTCGTACGCGCAGACTATTGTTTATCGCGAAAAAACGCATCCTATGTTCTTCTAGGTTATTAAAAACCATTGCAAAAGTAGGGATAGCAATACTACGTAATATTATAAGGTATTCTGTGGCACCACCCTTGTTGTTTTTTGACATACTTGTTTTTCCATTTCCATGGCAACCGTTTCTTACAGCGAGTAATCGACATTTGTCCAGTTTTTCCTGTTTTAAACTTGTTTGAAACTTACAATTTTCCGAGATAAAAAGTATCTATGTTTTATTCCAGGGTATAAGCTATCTCCATTCCAAGTTTCATCAAAAATGCTCCCCAAACAAACAAACAAACAGACAACGTTTCACTTTTATATATTAGTAGGGATTAACTGAAACCCAATTTTGAAAGTCCCAATCCGGACTGAGACGGTTGAGGTTCATGCGCCCGGCACACTATAACAGTTATTCTGCTGTACCCATAGATCTAGTTAAAGGAGGGGAGATACGGCACGCTTTAATATCAGGTAAACAAGAACTGGACGAGATACAACTACAGCACAGCACTGCTACATTCCCACCGCCTCGTGCTTCATGTGCATCAACCAGAAAGCTAAAGAGATCTACACAGACTGCAGCGCGAATGAAAGTCACTGCTAACACGTGCTACACACGCCACTCCGATAAAGCCAATTTTTTTCGTTGCACCTAATTTACGCGCTTGAGTTTCATATAAGATCTGTGGCTGTACCGGCAGACTATTCACGGATTGTTTATTCCAATGTCTATAGTACTATTACATAAGTAATGGGTAACGTCTGTAATCGGAACGGATATCCAGATGGAATTGACTCCGTGGTCTGTAATCAGAATGGATATTCTCGTAAGGTGGGATCCAGATGGAGCACTCTGTTCAGCACTGAACTTGACGAGCTTGGCGTCTTTCCAATCAGACGCAGTCTTCATTGCCAGGTTCATTGCTGCAACCATGGCCTCACTATGAGACTGAATTAGTTGGAACAAAATCAACTTTTGTAGAGATAAAATGGGCTATGCTATGCCAAACCGGTGTTGATAAACACTTTTTTAAGCACACTACTTTTAGTGAATGATATTTTAGTTTTCAATACAAAGTAACAATTAGCTCCAATTTATTTTAATGATAATTTCAAAACAAAAAAAATGTTTTGACCATCGGCTTGAGCATAGATTGACTAAAGACAGAGATGATTGGCGTAAGAGGGAGTAGGCTTAGGGGTGGATAGAGCTGTCAATTATGATGATGTTAATAGCTTAATGTATATACTAAGTTTGGTTTTGATCCTACTTTTCGTAGTTATTTGTATAAAAGGTTATGCAGTCAGGCTGGTTTCATAGGCGCACTTACGCTAGAGCGGGACGTACGCACGCAGTTCACAGTTGTACTGATAGGCCTATCACGCAAGAGTCCGCCTGGGGAAGTACCACACCTTTGTCAGATGTTCAACCACCAAGCAGTCGTGTGTAAAGATTTCTGTGTTGCGGTTTGAAAGGAAACGTTTCCAGCGAAATTACTGGGCAATGATACTTAATGTCTCAGGGTGACGAGCACGCAAAGCAAGCAAACTTCTGGTTGGCACTGCAACTGTTATGGGCAGGCTTTACGCTCACCATCAGGAGAGAGCGACCTGCTTGACTCGTTATTCAAATGAATAAAAACGCACGGATGGCCCGCTTAAAACTGAAACGATCTTAGTATCATGCAAACCCTTGAATATTACTCTAATATATGCCGTTTATTGCCTTTGGAAAAAAGGCAACATCGACTTTTGAGGTAGAACCACTAGTAAACAGCAGTGGTTTAGAAGCGCCGGACATAATCGCGAGGTATTCAAATAGCGCGTGGTTTTCCGACAGCGTGTGGTTTTCCGACAGCGCGTGCTGCCTTATGAAACGATAACTAAGAGTATTAGTAAACTACTCGTCTTACAAGCGGCGCAGTGCTAACAGGCCGCGCTGGCGTAATCGTGCTATGAAACCAGCTTAAGGTTACTAATTATAGTAGAAACTTACCTGTCACATGTAGGAGGTAGTTGGCTCCGATCGGCGGCAACAGCCACGATCAACAATACACTTATTAAACACCACATCTTAGATATTTTCCTTTTCTACTTAAATATCAACAAAACTAAATTTAACTATCAGCAATGGCACAGCACTAAACACTTAACACTAATATCACTCAATAAATTAAAGGAACTTAAAATTTTAGAGTTTTATTTGGTCAATTTGATTTTGTTGTAATTTTTTGTTCAGATTTTACGTGTTCAGGTAAGTGCTTAAGATTTTAAACGGCTTCCTTCTGAAGTGCTGGCTGGTCATCTTGGGTGATATGGTTGTGGTGGTAGCAATTCTAGGAATGGCATGTGGTCAGGATTGTTCCTGTAACAAGAGAAAAATCGGTTAAGATACATGTTTATAGTCACTTTAGTTTTGTCAAAGGCTTAAGACAGAGTTGCATGTACTCGTAGTTATGAATAATTATTATGGACATTATTTAAGCATAATCCATTACTAAAATATGTTTTTTCGTTGGATTGAAAAGATGATTTAGTTATACAACATGTTAATAACAACAAATTGTTACAAAACGCGATGTTGCAGTTGTGTGTTCCTCAAGGAAGCCTTCTAGCCCCCAGCACTATTTTTACTCACAGTGTCACAGTCTCAAAGTCTGTTTACGACAAATGACAAACGAAATCATCTAACAAAGTGAATGTCAACTCAACTAAAATAAACTGAACTGACGAATGACAAACTAACTGACCGACAAAGTTATTGTTGTCGAATACAATAGTAACGTGACGTAAGTCCTGCTGGATTATATAGTGGCAGATGTGATGTGATGATGTGTAGGTACTACACATAGACCACCTAGGAATTAAACATTAATTAATGTAACTACCAAACACATTCATATAAAAAAAAAATGCAGAGACTAGCGACTCTTTGGCGTTATAAAGTTCTAAAATCTCATGTAGCATAGTTTAGGATCCTCATCATTTGTCACTTCGTGACTGCCAACACTGAGATTTAAAACGCAGTACTTTTTTCTGTGGGTAAGCTACTATTATTTAATCTGTGGTTAAAGTTTGAAAGTTATAAGAATGCCAGACTTGCTCTTTATGAGATTTCAGAACTTTTGACGACAAAAGTGTCACGCGATTTGGCGTTTTTTGATATAAATGGTTTTGAGTGGATCTCATTTATTTTGAACACGGTTCAAAAGGTTCACGGTTCGGTAGGTCTATCTAAATGTGGGTTCGTATCCATTTGAAACTTTACAAATGTTTGCAATTTCGATGAAAATATACTAAAATGGAACCCTTGACTTGAAATTGGGCTCATTTTAGGATTCCGATTCATTCCGCGTGTTTTTTGTTTCTATTTTGTCAAGAGCTTTGCGATACGAGTATAGGTATCAATATCATCAAGCCAGACGAGACACAATCTTTGCAACAGCTGGATGAAAAACGCAGTGGAGCGCGCTAAATATACGGGATGCGCAAACAAACAAACAGACAGACACGATTTTTTTAAATGTTATATTACTGTTCAGTGGCTTATTTTAAGTAACCTAGTTTTTTTTTATTATCTTCTGTGTACATACTTTTTCTTACTTATCGTTTTATTATAAGCATAGATAATATTTAATAATTATTAATAATATAATAAACAGGAAAGATTGGAATGTTTGTATGTTTGTTTGTTTGTAATGGATAAACCATTGATAGGGTCAATGGGATAAACTCAAAAAATACTGAACCGATTTTAAAAATTCTATCACCTATAAAAAGCTAAATTATCAGCGAACTCCATGGGAAGAAATTAATTTTCCAAAAAATTAGAGATCCCGACGCAAATTACAATAATGTAACCCAAGGTATCAAAAATAAAGAACGGAATGAAGTTGCCATGGAAACGAAATAATAACAAGCCTGTCAAGTACGTGAGTAATAATGCTTTTGTTTATGGTCAAAAACACTGCTGCCAATGACTTTGAATCACGCTTAACGGCGTATTTTTTTTCTGTTTGTTTGTTGGTTTGGGGAGATTTAACGCTATAACGAGTTGGATGGATGGATTTTGATGAAATTGGGGATATGAAATTTGAAATGGAGATAGCGTATACCCTGGAATAACATAAATGATACCTTCATCACCATCATCGTCCCTCACGCGGGTGAAACCGCAAGGCGCAGCTAGTTATAAGTATAGATGAAAAGCTGATAAATTTAAATGTGTGCTACATTAGCGACAACATGAGTCAGCATTTATATGCACTTCGACATCTCTATATGCTCGAAGAATACCTATTGCCGAGCTAAATCCTGTTACTTGATTTTAGACCTTATTGTCAAGCGCCAAGGCCCAATATTTGAAGAGCTAAACGTAGTTCAATTGCTTGCATATTGCCAATGTATCAAGTTCTATTAATAAATTTGTTACTGCATAGAGAGATGCTGAAATTGATCTATGCCATTTCGAGCGGCCAGTGACCTTATTAGGCCAAGGTATAATTCATTATAATCATCATTCACCGGAAGATGTCCACAGCTGAACAAAGGGCTCCCCCATAGAACGCCAAAGAGTATTTGCTCGCTGTTTACATCCAGCGACTTCCTAAGGCTCCCCGCTCTCACAAGTCGTCGGTCTACCTCGTCGGGGGCTGCCCTACGCTCCGTCTCCTCTTAAGACTGCTGCTACGTTCAAAGGGCTTCGAAGAAGAGCAGAAATGGTTATTTAGAGGCTTGTATAGAATTACAATGGAACATAGAATCTGCTTATTTCACTAAAATAAAATTATTACCTAAATTAATATTTTTATTTTTTCTCCGTAATTTAACCTTACACACAAACACACCCTCATAATTATATTCCTCATTCCTCCACACATGCACTTACAGCATCATAGAATACGAAAGCAAAACCAACTTTTCTTCTTTAATAATTTTATTTTTAAATTGTAACATTATTGCACGACTGCCCAAAAACGATTGTAATGTTTTCAGGGTTCGTGTATGTTTGTATTTATGTAAGGTTATTTATTCCACCATAACTTATAAATGCCTGAACAGGTTTATATGTCCTTCGTTCGAATCCTTACATCATCCCGAGTAATATAGGCTATATATATTATTCTTTTTATATTGCGGCAGTAGTTACGGCAAAATTTTAAAATGCATAAAAATAAGTCGAATTTTACAATATGGATATCAAATTGAAGGCCTTGATAACAACAATATACATTAATTTATTGGCATAAAAACATTTTAGTTCGTTTTTTTGGCAGGGCAATCGTGTTTTTTGGCAGGGCAATCGTGTTGTTTCTCTTACTTTGATGATGTACTTGTTAAGGTATTTAAGTTTTTTTTATCTAAAGCACATTTTGTCCTCCGACGAAAGAGGTCTGGTCCCTATCTCACGGGTCTCGAGCCTAGTTTAGGAACCATGTGCTCCACTCTAATGTCTGATGTACATGTCTTTCATTCAATAAATAAATATTACATTATGCCACGGGCATAAATAAACTACCCATGGTATTATTACAAAAGCGAAAGCAAGTCTGTCTCTATGTCATTCTGTTTGTTACCTTTTCACAACTAAACGGCAGAACCGATCTTGACGAAATTTGGTATGGAAATAGTTTGAACACTAGGGAAGGACATAGGATACTTTATGTCGTGATAAACTGTAACTCACGCGAACGAAGTCGCGGGCAAAAGCTAGCATTACAATGTTGTCCTTTAAACCAGCTAAATCTGACCTACTGTCACGGGTCGAAGACAATTGGGTAATAACTGTAATTGCATGCGAACACGAGACCAAAACGGTAGCTAAAATCCCACATGCATATCAGAAAAGGTAACTGGATGATTTTGAACCTTAAAGACCAGATTATACGGTCAAGTTAGAAGAAATGACTGACGGTAAACGGACGGTAATCTAAAATTACATGAACATGAAGAGAGACCTACTTACAATAGATCGCCCTGAACCGAGTCTCGTGAGACTCCTATGCATTTTTTTACACATTTTGGCTTAAAGGTGACCAAGCCTAAAATCTATACTTATAATGAAGCAGTAAGTAACAAAAAGTCTGTACAATGACGATAATTTAAAAAAAAAAACTAGCGTTCCTTGCATTAGTCGCATTTGATGTGTACATTCCGATTACATATTGATTAAGTTTTTCACGAAATCACTCCCATAGATTGCAGGAACGTGAGCGGAAAGATGTTACACATCAAAAATGGTCTAGGGGACTTAGAATAAACTAACACAGCTAACATTTATAAATGATGTCTATCTAAACTAATGATATCTATCTGTCTGTTAGTTCGCGCATCACGAAAAAACTACTGGACTGATTTAGATGCGATTTAAAATCTGATGTATTTAGTATCTCTGATGGGTAGGAGCCGAGCAATCGATGAAATTTGACGTCTGAACAAATTTTGTTGAAATGTATTTTTATTTATTTATAAATAACATACCTTTGGGTGGGCATTACAGTCTCCCAATTCACCACCCAGGGTTAAATAATACAAAAATAAACATTAGGATATACAAAAATAAATAAAAGTATCAGTTACAAAATACAAACAATAATACTACAACTTCCCTATGTTTCCGGATGTCTCCACAAACTCCATTGCCGTTCTGTGAAACTCTACAAATGTACTGGAACTGGAACACTGGAATAAATCCAGTTGCGGGTGGTGTCGCAGCACAGCGTTGAGCAGGTGAAGCGCACGCGAGAGAGGAGACTGGTGGCCCAGCACACTCTTACACAACGGCACTTCAAACAAATTGTGTCGTCGAGCTCTGACTAGTTGTCTGGGACTGCTAGGCATATCCTCTCCAGTAATGATGGATTACATCTCCGTCCTACTATTACTTTTAAAATACACTCCATAAGAGAGACAATTTTGTACTTTATAGGCACTTTTGGTCCTGGAATAACACGTTGGTTACATTTAACCCAGAGAAATTACGAGGCACGCAAAGCCGCGGGCAGGGCTAGTCTATATTTATAATAAAGCAATAAGTTTTAAAAAGCATGTACAAAGAAGATAATTTAAAATATGGTCTAGGGTACTGCTTTTTTGTTTAGTGTATGAGGTAGTGCAGGCCTCTGGTGTCATAGTTTTTGTTTAGTGTATGAGGTAGTGTAGGCCTCTGGTGTCATAGTTTTTGTTTAGTGTATGAGGTAGTGCAGGCCTCTGGTGTCAGAGTTTTTGTTTAGTGTATGAGGTAGTGCAGGCCTCTGGTGTCATAGTTTTTGTTTAGTGTATGAGGTAGTGCAGGCCTCTGGTGTCAGAGTTTTTGTTTAGTGTATGAGGTAGTGCAGGCCTCTGGTGTCAGAGTTTTTCAGACCGCACGAGCGCCTCTGACATGGCTTAACAACTGCTACTAATCAATAACAGCCGGGACCGAGGAGCGATGTTAAACCGCACATAACTTAGAAAAGTCATTGGTGCTGGGCCTAAGGGTCGAACCTGGTATCGTTGGATTCTAAGTTGCACTATTGAACCGTTAGGCTACCATCGCTCTAAAGGTACTTCTCTAGGGTACATAAAATAAGCTACTGAACAAGAATATAATATTTTTTTTAAATCATGTCTGTCTGTTTGTCAATATATTTGTTCACGCATCACGTAAAAACTACTGGAACGATTAACCCCCAGACTGATTTAGCTCAAAACGAACTTATAATATTTTCAAAATGGTATGAAGATTTATGCCCAATCAATGGCTAGAAACTAATCGTCGTCGAGCAAAAATGCAAACGACAATGCATCCAAGTTGACTTGGAGACCTCTCTTTGATCGATTAATTATTAAAAACGACTGCCATAAATACAAAATAGTATTTGATACAGCAAACTCTGCTATAGTAGTAAAGGTTAATTCTAATCAAGGTCAAGGTCAGATATACTGCAAACGAGTCGAGTTATGTATAATAATCGATACAGATCTGCTTCCTGGAAATGAAAGCTAGACTGTTATAAAGGCAAGTAAAAGTCTACGTGAAGAATAGATACTTATTTGAACTAAGTATGCACGCGGCTTTGCCCGCGCAGAAGTAACCTATGTCACAAAATAAATAATAGTACTATGTATTATTCCAGGACCAACAATACATGTAAAGTACAATATACTCGTACTACATTTCTTCAAAATTCGTTCATCCGACAAGTAGTTGGTTAACGATTGCTTGGCTTCCACCTATCGGATTGAGATACAGATTTCAAGTCAAAACATAAGCTAACAGTGAGAATCGCATTTCAATCGATCCAGTAGTTTTACAGACATACACCATTCTTTTTATGTTCGTCTTCAGTGTCTTAGTGTTCCCCTAGACCATTATTACACAACTGCCCAAAAAAAAGGAGTGTTATGTTTTTAGCATTCATGTATGTTTGTATGTGAGTTTCTTTATTCCACCATAACTTTTAAATGCCTGAACAGATGTATGGGGTATCGTTAGAATCCTTACATTCCCCCGAGTAACATGGCTATTTTTTTTTTGAAAACATTCAATATGGCACTATTTTCAAAGTAAAAAAATAAATTTTTCTTCGTAATTTACAATATGGGTATCAAATTGAAGGTCTTGATAAGCCCATACCAACAGTATATTTTTTTTTTTTAGGAAAAGCTTTTTTTTGGCAGGGCAGACGTGTTTTTTTAGCTTTTAAGCTAGTTATTTTAATCATCTTCTTTATACAGACTTTTTGTTACTGCTTTATTATAAGTATAGATTTAATCTTGTAATTTTATATTCATTGAATTAAGCACTTCAGCCATGTCATGGAAAAAGTCGTCAAAAACATAATGTAGGACAAATTTAAGTAAATGAAACGCACTTAGGATATTATATTTTTTAAGTTAGTTAGAAATTAGTAAATTAAGCAGAATACGTAATAAGTAATTTCAAACTCGTTGTAAATATAATACACATTATTATTTACAAACAAGCACGCAGAAATCGTGTGCGGAACGGCTACTGAGGTCTTCCTGTGTTGATTTAGCCAATTGACTCCCGTATCAATTGAAAGATTACCTTACCTTCGGACAACCTTGAGCGAGTGTGAGGATTCCAGACGCTTCGGTTGGGCACAAAGGAGAAATGTTATTCGGAAAATAGCTGGGAGTCTCCTGGGTCCATTTACCTACGGAAAACACGTGGCACTTTCGTGAGTGCATAATACCGATACGGGATTTTATACTTATAATAAAGCAGTGTGTAACAAAGTCTGTACCAAGAAGATAATTTAATAAAAATGGCCTCGGGGAGTTAAAATGAGCTACAGAACAAGAACATTAAAAAAAAGGTAGATTTCTACATGATTTATTCTATCAGAATAATCCTTTAATCACGTTTTTAAAAATGGTATCTGTCTGGATGTTTGTTTGCGCATCACGTAAAATCTTCAGGACCGATTAAAATGCGGTTTTCACTATTGGATACCTTAGTATTTAACTTTAAATCCAGTGTATTCTGTATATTAATCCAATAAGTAGACACCGAGCAATCGTTAAAAATATTTTTGATGGCTGAAGGAATGTTTGCCTAATTTGGTATTCGGTCCTGAAATAACACGTAGGGTACTTTTTATCCAGAGAAATGTCAAATTTCAATAAATAAATTGAAATTAAATTACGCGGCCAGCGTTAAAAGGGCTCAAGAATGGAGATCACGCTTAGGCAAAAGTAGCGTAGGACGCCTTGCGGCCAGGTGGAGTGGTGACCTGAGAAAAGCGGCTGGCAGAAGCTGGATGAGGAGAGCTGACGAGAGCTCAGTGGCGTGCATTAGGAGAGGCCTACGTCCAGCAGCGGACAAGTATAGGCTGACGATGAACAGCATTAAACAAACTACGTGATTTAGAAGAAAGCTAGCAAAGTAGGCTAGAGAAGGCAAGAATTAATAAAATTATCGCTACTTATTGGAAGACATGGCCATTGATGGACACACAACATGTCCTTCGAAGCGTATTTACGAAGAGCATCTATATTAGCGCTATTCGCATTTATAATTCATTGCCAATTAATATCACGGACATTAACAATACGATCATTTTCAAGACAAAACTAAAACGGTGGTTAATAAGTCATGCTATTTGATTTTGAAAACTAACGCGAGTGATATTCATATTAAATATAAATAAAACGGCTAAAAACTTTAATTAATTAATTTTAAATACCTGGAATATATGTGTTAATATTTTTAAAGTTATTTGTATCTACTCATATGGTTGATGAATGATCGATGGGGGCAAACTGATATTACAACTGCATGAAGACCTAGCATAATAATAATAATTTATCAGTTATTCAATAAATATTCTAATTCTTATTATACTTCGAATGTTCTTTAGGCATTTCAATCAAGAATAACAAGAAAGAATCACTAAAGTATAAGGTAAATTATAGTCTAGGTACGAAAGTAACAACAATAATACGATAGTTAATAACAATAATTATGAATCACGCTGAAAAAGTGTGAGGGCGGGCGGGTTAGCCGGTAGTTCGGTCATATATACACTAAACTAATATTATACTCGTAAAGAGGAAAGATTTGATTGTTTGTACCTATGTTTGTTTGTAATGGATAAACTCAAAAAATACTGATCCGATTTTAAAAATTCTTTCACCTATAGGAAGCTACATTATCAGCGAGTAACATGGGCAGTATTTTATTTTACAAAAAAAATAGATATCCCTACGAAAATTGCAATAATGTAACCCAAGATATCAAAAATATAACGGAATGACACGTTGCCAAGGAAACGTAATAATAACAAGTCCGTCAAGTACGTGAGTAAATAATGCAGTTGTCTATGGTCAAAAAACACCACGATCGTTGCTGCCAAAGACTTTGAATTACGCTTACTGACTGGCGTATTTTTTTGGAAGTTAGGACGGGTATCAATGTAAGAAAATTTCTGCGCTGTGAGCGCTATCCGTGCGGAGCCGGGGCGAGTCACTAGTAGATAAATAGAAGGATCGGCTTACCTACCATTCGGAAGTCGGAATATCTATGCGATGTTAGGATAATCGAATCTCGCGCAACAATATATACATATAAATGTAAAATATACTTACATAAGAAACTAAGTTTTTTTTATGTTTTTGCGAGCACACGGATCACACAACACTAAGATGTAAGTATTAACTATTGTAGTCAACGCAGACGAAGTCGCGGACAAAGGCTAGTCGTAAATAAGTGAGTTCTATAGCCATTGAACTTGACACGCTCGCCACCGCCCGCCTACAGCTGAGCGAAGCTAATCACGTCAGACTGTGCACTATAAATATACACGTGGACACGTTTCTATATAGTTCACAGATTACATATAGTTGCACGATTTCCACGTACTACAGTCACGGCCGATGAAAAGTAAACGTCATTTTGTAATTTATGTATATAATATAATTTTGCATAAACGTTTGTATATTTTTACCCGACAACGGCGAGGTAAATGAAGGGTTATGTGTTCAAACTAAAAACTAGGTCCGATTTTGACAAGCGAGGTATCAATCGATTCATCTTCATCGCAAGAGTGTCATAGGCTATTTTTACCCGACCGCAGTCGGGTGGTAGTTTTTGAACTTATGTCTTGTTAATTATGTTGATGCTTTGTTTTTCAGGGTTTGTTAGATATAGAACGCAAGCGAAGCTATGAGATATGTGCCAACTATAGCAACTATAGCCAACCAATATGTAGCTATACGTGTAGTCGAGTCGCTGCCGGTCATAGCGTCGTTTGTTTCCTAGATTGTTAGATATAGAACGCAAGCGAAGCTATGAGATATGTGCCAACTATAGCAACTATAGCCAACCAATATGTAGCTATACGTGTAGTCGAGTCGCTGCCGGTCATAGCGTCGTTTCTGTTTCCTAGATTGTGCTCTGATATATATAACGTCCCTGGACATTGCTTATCATTCACGACCCAACCGGGCTAAATTAATGAAATTAATTTAATAAACAATTCGACGAAACTTTGATCTAAACAAGGCAGGTAATCATCTAAATGTGTGAAATAAAAATATAAATTTTGCATCATGTTTTGTTGATAAAAATAATTACTTCCGATGATAGTTACATGATTTTGAATAGAACTTGGAACAAATCTTTTTGCAAAATATACCATCAACATACGTCTGAAAATTTGGAACGTTTACATTTTATAGCTCTTGGCTGTACAATTGAATCAATTATATTCGTACGTAGAAGACAATTGAACTCAATTTCCGAAGTGTTAATGTCATAAAACTGTTTAGAAATATATATATATATGGTAAAAAAAAACAATATATAGCTATGTTATTCATTTATTTACTGATAACCACCGTCCCTTACGTTATTCCTCTCCGTGCACGGTGGTCTGGAAGAGATCGCTCTGAGCGATAAGACCGCCCCTTGTGACACTCATTGTTATACTTTATTTTCAGATATAATTTCAAGTAACCGTTACATCTCTGCTCCGAAACCGTTGAGCAGAAATTAAGTAGATTAGACACGCGAAGGAAAGATATGGAAATTGCTCTTATTCCGAAGTTAAATATCACAAAACACTGCACGAGCTATCAAGCAAAACAACTGTTTAATAGTCTTCCTATTGAATTAAAAATTGTAGAAAGTTCAAATATTTTTAGGGTTAAGTTAAGGCAACTCCTGCTTAAAGGGTGTTTCTACTCAATGGATGAATATCTAAGAGGTAATAAGATCCTGACTCGACTTTTTATTTTTTATTCTTTATGTATTTAATTTGTTTGTCTATCTGCTGACTATTGCTACTATTTGCTATTTATTTGTATTGAAATTTTGATTTTGCTTAATTATTTTTTTGAATTATTATTATTATTATTATTGTATAATAATAATGATTATTGTATAAATTCAGACTTGATGTAATAATCATTATTGAATAAATTGATATTGAAGTTGACTTGTGGTGTCCAATAAAGAGTTAATCTATCTATCTATATAGTGTCAAAATCCCAAAGGCTTTTTTTTTCTATAAATATAACAGATTAATGACGGTACGGACTATATACATACAAAACATTTACACGATGATAAAACAATCCAGCTTTTCACGAACAACAGTAAAACCACAATGTTGTTCTTCATTCTTTTTAAAAGCTTTTATTTAATTTCACTATATATATATATGTATTTATGTCTATCCTGGAAACTTACAATTCAAATTTCGAGCACTATCCGGCTGAAACTTTTAGGGTAGCTCACAAACCGATTACAAAGCAATAAAAAAAGCTAAAAGTTAATTTGCAAAATAAAAGGTTAAACCGTAAAAAAAACCAAAGCAACAAAACAAAAAGTAAAAAATAAAAAAAAATTGCATCCTTAAAAAACCCTGTAAACCCTTATTTTTTATTTTAAATTATACTTCTTTTTTTTTTAAGTCGGACTAGGCATTAGTTAGAACTCGCGGACACTAAATGCGATCAAAACTTGTTCAGGCGACTGGTGGCCACTGCTCGGATCATGTGACAGCCGCCCACGGTGCCTCACCAGATGAGCTTGAAAATGCGAATGCCGGAGACATGCGCGTGCGACTATGCACGTGCGCTCTAACCGCTACGCGCTGCCAAGTCACACGGTCACACCCCCAAAAAGAATGACGTAACTGGTAAATTAGTCACTTACTCACCGATGGGTGTAGCTGAATCCTAAATTGGTACAACGTATAAAGAACACGTGATGTTGAGACATAAGAGACTTGCTACCAGTCCAAGATAAATTAGTGCGTCAGTGAAACAAACGGGAGACGATAATACACGACCAAAATAATTACGACCAGTATTGTACAGCCAATATTACACGGCCAGATATTACGTGTACATGGATTCGTAATATTTGGACGGCTAATACTGGCCGTGTATTATTGCCCGTACAAAATCGGTCCGGGTTGATAATGCACGGCCAGTATTACGCGACCAATATTACGTGTACAACTGGATACGTAATATCAGCCCGTGCCGATTTTGTACGACCAATATTACACGCCCAATAATACGAATCCAACCATAGACAAAGCTAGAATCACTCCTTGATGCCTCGTTTGTGTAGGCGAGTGTCAAGATGAAAAATCTGTCACAGAACCGAATCGGCCAACCCCGACTCCACGTGGTCTTGTCTGCCCTACACTAGTGTTTTTAAAAATCCGGAGGCGCGGAGGGAGTGCAGCCCCCGTCCGCTGTAACAAAGTGCAGGTACCGGGGTGAGCTGGAGCGGCGGAGCGGAGGCTGCCGAAGCCGAAGCTGCGGGGAGGCGAGCGGAGGCGAGCATACAATTAAACGGTAAATAAACAACATAGGCAGTTCCTTTTATACATGTTTTAGAATCAACCTGGCGATTTTTTTATAATCATAATACAATGGGCCGCAGAGGAAGCGAGTCGGTTAAACAAAAGGAGGCAACTTTTAAAATATTTGAGCTATACTTTTAAAATAAAAACTAAATTAAAGTTTATTTCATTACAAATATAGTAAGAAGTAAAACCTTTTTATTTATTTTTTGGTGATTGTATTAAAAACAATAAATAAATAAATTATAGATTACAAAAATTAAAAACAAATTAATGTCATTGTAAAAAAGAACCGTGCTCGATATTAATTGTTATTTATATTTTACACGACTGCCCAAAATAAGAACTGTATGTATGTTTGTCTGTATTTATGTTTGTATGTATGTGAGTTTATTTATTCCACCATAACTTTTAAATGCCTGAACAGATTTAGACGTATGGGGTATCGTTAGAATCCTTATATCCCCCCGAGTAACATACTAGGCTATATTATTTTATGAAAAAATCCAGTATTGCTGCAGTATGGCTCCATTAACGAAGGCGAAAAATAAAACTTCCAATTTTACAATATTGGTATCAAATTGAAGGCCTTGATAAGCATATTCTAGCAGTATATAATTTATTGGCACAAGTTATTGTTTGGCAGGGCAGGCGTGTTTTTTTAGCTTTTAAACTAGTTATTACCATATGTTACTATTCTATTTCAAATTACAGAGTTAGTGTTAGAATGTCGTTCCAAAACACTCCACGCTTTTTTACAATGACATTAATTGTCTTTAGTTTAATTACATATATTTTTTACATTATTTTCTTGTCGTCGGGCCCTGCTAAGTATGCAAAATTTTGAACTAAACCATTTAAAGTGGGTAAAAATCGTGTTCAAAGATTCCGTTACATGTATGTATGTACATTACGGGTGAAGCTAATAAAAGCGTGTTTTTTATAATTTTGCATCGGCTCAGAAATCTGGTAAAAGCATGTCAAGCTGTATAACAGCTGTATTAACAGCTTTTGGTGGCAATACAAAATACGTGTATTTGTCATATTTGATACCGTAAAACATTTTTCGTGAAAATTGACTTTTTTACTTAAACCTACTTTTATCCAAAATAATTTCATAATCTTGAACTTTTATGACTTTAATTTAAGCAATATGAAATTGTATATTGTATAATTGCTATTGGAAAAAAAATATATATTAAAGTTATTGGAACTAGCTTTATTTCGTAAAGCTAGTTCAAAAAAGTAAAAGGAAAAGAGTAAGTTCAGTGAAAACACAATCCATACCAATATATAAAAGTGAAACGTTGTCTGTTTGTTTGTTTGTTTGGGGAGCTTTCACGCGATAACCGCTGGATGGATTTCGATGAAATTTAGAATAGACATAGCTTATACCCTAGAATAAAACATAGGATACTTTTTATCCCGGAAAATTCAACGAATTCCGTGGAAGTTTCCATGGGAAAACTAGAACATGTTTTTAAACTCGCTGTAAGGAACGGTTGCCATGGAAACGAAATAACAAGTCCGTCAAAAATCATTAAGAGCGTTGGTGCCACAGATTAAGTCAACAAGCCACGGAGGCCATAACCAAGAAGTCTAGGTATACTTTTGGAAGAACGTAAGTAGGATGCTTTTTTCGCGATAAACTGTAGTCCGCGCGGACGAAGTTGCGGGCGGGTAAGCTAGTACAATATAGAACAGAATAAACCTTTAAATTCCATTTTAATCAATTTAAATCTTGAAACAGTTATGCATATTTATTTTAAAATGCGATAGTATTAATTACGTTGCATGGAATCCCATGACAACCACGCATTAAAATTATACAAGGGATCACAAAAATGTTATTTTACACAGTGATACATGTTTAAGAATTTAATTAAAAATGTCGGTGAACATTGGTAGCTCCTCGATGGTGAGCATAGCTCTTAATTATTTTATGTCTAAGATGAAAAGGCTATCTGGGTAAAATTATATCTTCGAAAGAAGCAACTCTTATGTATATCGAATCGTTCGAACTTCACTTCACGGCTACGTTCGATTGATGATCACTTTTATCTTTTTTTTAGAGGCATTTCCCACACCATTTACCTATCCCTAAACTAGGATACCTTGTACTATGGGAACTAGACAATGGACATACACAGATACGAATATTCCATCCATGACTCGGAAACAAACATTTATGTTCATCACACAAAAGATTGCACCTAGCGGGATTCGAACCAACGACCATCCGGTCGTTAATTAGATACCAAAACTTTATACTATAATTGCATTTGATATGCATTCTACTTTTCAGTTGTACTGAACTAGTGATTAAGACATAGTGTTCTATACTATTTCCCTCGTTTTCTCCCTAAGCAGTAGTCACTTCGCCTCAAATGCGAAATTTCATCAATTGGCTTTTTTACCTTGTAAATCTTTCAAGGATAAATTCCTGCCATATATATCATACACTGCATATCTATATATAACCGATCGTTGTCTTCCGCTGAGACTGGATGGAACTATTAGGAGGGGTCGCAATAATCATCCTGATATCTCTAAATTGTCGTCATGTGATGCAAAAAATTATACTGAAATTTGACAGAAGGGTCAAAATCAAAAATAGGTAATATATTTAACTAAAGCTTGATCAAAATTTATTGGAACCTGGAGGTATGCTACACACAAAAACTAGAGTCTGAATTTATTGAGAAATGACGAAGATGTATGATAACTAACATATAAAGAAAAACAAGGCTATTGAGAATTCTTCTCGTTTCACTTATTTATTGAGAAATGACGAGGATGTATGATAACTAACATATAAAGAAAAACAAGGCTATTGAGAATTCTTCTCGTTTCACTTATTTATTGAGAAATGACGAGGATGTATGATAACTAACATATAAAGAAAAACAAGGCTATTGAGAATTCTTCTCGTTTCACTTATTTATTGAGAAATGACGAGGATGTATGATAACTAACATATAAAGAAAAACAAGGCTATTGAGAATTCTTCTCGTTTCATTTATTTATTGAGAAATGACGAGGATGTATGATAACTAACATATAAAGAAAAACAAGGCTATTGAGAATTCTTCTCGTTTCACTTATTTATTGAGAAATGACGAGGATGTATGATAACTAACATATAAAGAAAAACAAGGCTATTGAGAATTCTTCTCGTTTCACTTATTTATTGAGAAATGACGAGGATGTATGATAACTAACATATAAAAAAAAACAAGGCTATTGAGAATTCTTCTCGTTTCGCTTATTTATTGAGAAATGACGAGGATGTATGATAACTAACATATAAAGAAAAACAAGGCTATTGAGAATTCTTCTCGTTTCACTTATTTATTGAGAAATGACGAGGATGTATGATAACTAACATATAAAAAAAAACAAGGCTATTGAGAATTCTTCTCGTTTCGCTTATTTATTGAGAAATGACGAGGATGTATGATAACTAACATATAAAGAAAAACAAGGCTATTGAGAATTCTTCTCGTTTCACTTATTTACTTCCTGGTTATTTTTCTTTGATATTTGGTTATGTCTGGGTATTGGAGTTCAAGATCGGGCGTGTATTTGATAATATTCCAAAGTTAACACATATTATTTATAACTTAGGAAGAGAGCGGTCAAAGATATGGAATTCGGAAATATAGCAAAACTAGTTATCCCACCCGCGACTTCATCCGCGCGTACTACTGTTTATCTTCATCCGCGCGTACTACTGTTTATCTTCATCCGCGCGTACTACTGTTTATCGCGAAAAACAGCATCCCGTGTTCTTCTAGGATATGCAAAAGTAGGTACAGCACCACTCTTGATGTTTTTTGACATACTTGTTATTTCGTTTCCATATCGACCGTTTCTTACAGCAAGAAATCAACACTTTCCGTCAATTCGTTATCGCGTGAAAGCTCCCCAAACAAATAAACAAACAAACAGACAACGTTTCACTTTTATATATTGGTATGGATTATATTTCCAATATAAGGTTTAACTTAAAACCGAGTAAACTATAATGTAGGTAACGCAACATGTAAAAATTCAACTCCGTAGGATAAGAGAAAATGGTTCTAATAATTCAGCTTGCAAGATTTGACCTAAACAAATATAAATTCATACAAACATTGCAAGTTAAATAAATGCTTCTAATAAGCAGGATGGCTCATGACCCATGAAGTCATGACACATTGATGTCATGATCAACCTATTTTCCTTGCAAAATTAGGTCAATAGTATTGATATACTAATAAACACGTTTATAATATAACACAAGCTGCGCCCGCGGCTTTGCACGCGTGGTCATTTTTCGGGGATATAAGGATCTTATGTTATTGCAGAACCAAACGTACCAATATCTTCAAGCTTCATTCAGACTGGGTTTTTATTGATTGCTCAACGGATTGAGATACTAAGTACACCAGTTTTTAAGGCAAATTCTAAGCTATCCAACAGTGAAAACCGCATCGTAATCCGTTTAGTAGTTTTTAGTGATGCACGAACAAACAAACAGACACCATTCAAAAAAAAGTTATATTCTTGTTCAGTAGCTTATTTTTAGCCCCTAGACAATTTTTAGGGTTCCGTGCCTCAAAAGGAAAAAGGAACCCTTATCTGTCAAGACCTTTTACTCAGAAACGCGTGGAGGAGGTATCAAGTTGAAATTAACATCAAATACTCCGGTTTGCAATCCCTTGGAACTGTGAAAAAAAAACTTCGAAGTCAACGCAATCAAGAGACATGGCCGTTATGCCGTATATTTTGACACTCGCAAGGGAATCAAAACTTATAGGGTACTTCCCCTTAACCTAGAATCATGAAATTTGGCAAGAAGCAATGTCTTAGAACCGTAAATTTGTAGCAAAATAACAAAAAAAAAACAGTTTGATACAACTATGTCGATGTACCTATGGGGAAAACAGTTTTCCGATGGCACAGTTAAGTTTGTACGGAACCCTCGAGTTCGACTCGCGCAGTTTTAATTTTTATACACTTCGTGAAACTTCCTGCTTTATTATAAGTATAAAAGATTACACGGGAATACCAAATAACTACTCGTATTTAATTGTACTGCAAGTAATTGTTAGGCAAAGTAATTATAACAAGATGACTACAGAGAGAAGACTAATTGAAAATCATAATTGAATTTCAATAATACATAGCCGGCCTGACTGCCTGATGAATCGATGGACATTGGACATAGATAACTGAAGGACGCCCAAAAATAGTGCCCGTCATTCAGCACTCGCACTTTTGGCACCCTTCCCTGGCACAGGTTTGTAATCTTTCACTGCTAATAAGAGAATTGTAACTTACTTGAATACCTGATAAAGATACAGAACAGATGTTTCCGAGATATCAACAATAGCACATGTCTGGGAGGTCAGTGAACTCTCCAAAGGATTTGAATGGAAAATATTTTAAGACTAACTGTGCCGGCGATTTGCCCGCGTGGTTATTTCATTTAAAAGTAATTCATACGAGTATGTGTTATTCCAGGACCAAAAGTACCTATGTACCTATAAAGTACAATATACTACATTACTTCAAAATTCGTTCAGCCCTCAAAAAGTTTTTTTATCGATTGCTCGGCATTTTGATTAAATGCCGAGCAAGCTTAATGCTTATCGGATTAAGAAACCAAGTACCCCAGTTTTTAATTCAAACTCTAAGTTATTCATCAGTGAAAACCGAATCGCAATCGGTCCAGTAGTTTTTACGTGATGCGCGAACATACAGACAAAATGACAGACACGATTTAAGAAAATGTTATATTCATGTACAGCCTATTTTAAGTAACCTAGTTTATTTTTTTATTATATTCATTGTACAGGTTTTTTTGGTAGTTACTGCTTTGCAACATAAGTCCTGATTAGCGCTGCAATAATTATTGTTTTGTTGGACATAAAATTCAAATTTTTTGACACGGTCACAAAACGCTACCCGCCATGGTGACACGGATGTGACATCTGGCTAATACCAAACACTGTTTTAAGATGTGTCAATCTGTGCCTTCGAGCCATAGACATTTCTTACTGTCGTTGCATCGAGCACACAACCAACTTCTAAGCAGATCTAACCTGCATAGAAGGTTCGACATCACAAATCAGAAAACAAGTCACAGGCGCAACTACAAAAAATTTATTAAATTGCCTATTCCAGTTTGCAGTGATAATGACGGTATCTTTTGTTTGGAATAACTTCCCCTCAGTATAAAGCTTGGTTGTAGGCTGGATAATTTTACGAATGACTAATAGAAATCCAATTTGTTCGAGTGTTGGAGCCACAGTCTAGTCTAGAACCTAGTAACTATTCACAGAACATACTAGTTTTAGAATTGTCAACATAAACAAGACTACTGAATTTTCAGAAATCCAAAGGATTTATACTCGTAGTATGTCAAATAAATTTATAGGAACCATTACGAAGATCTATTCAGAATTTTATGAATAAATCAGTATACTCGTATATCGAGATGCCAGACTTTTCAAGAGAATTTGGTGAAAATATCTCGTATTAGAGCCAACTGAATCCATACCAATATATAAAGGTGAAACGTTGTCTGTTTCTTTATTTGTTTATTTATTTGTTACGAGTAGCTTTTTTTCGCGATAAACTGTAGTACGCGGCGGGAAAACTAGTATAAAATAATCTGTATGAATGTAATGACTAATAATGTAATGCTATTACTATTAAATCACTATCTGTAGGATCACACTGATAAATGCAATAGTTATAATAATAAAATATAAGAGAATAAGGACATTGCTAAAACTGGTATGACGAAGAAATTGAAAATCATCTAGGTTATGTTACAAGTAACTAGAATATAATCTGTGGTACAGGTTTTTGCAGACGATTTGGCACTTGCTCAGTTCGACGACCTTGTGAAGGTTGATGGAAATATTCTACCAATGGATGAGGATGGGGACAAGTCAATGATCGCAGCTCTAAGGATGAATTAAAATAGACCGATTATTGAGATCATATTGCCGCTAATGATGATGATAGTACAAGGATAACACAATTATATTATACAGAATATATAAAGTAAACCAGGATCACAGAGACAGAACAAGATAAGAGCATGATCATTATATTTGAAAATGTTAGGAAATATAATTTATATAAACACATTAACTGTAGGCGTATATCTAAAACCCTGTAATGGCATATTCATTAATGTTGTCCAACTGTTGCATTTAGTAGTTGCATTCTGTGATAGTTAGTTAATAAAGGCACTTGCACGTTAAAAATATATAAATACGCACGTAAGTACCATGTTTTTGTCGTCTTTAAAATCACACTGCAAAATACGGGTGAGAGGGCAGACAAGTGAACGGTAACGAAGAGGTCTATATCGACTCACTTTTGTTAGGTACTCTGTAACTATGTATAAGCTCCAGTTTGGTGTCCAGTTGGCGTCGTTTTTAGCTTATATAGTCAGCTTTTTTTCTTATTTTTTTAGCGTGATGATGTAATGTTTATTTTTTGTTTAAGACAGTCGGACTCGGACGGGGCAGGCAGGACGCACAGCAAAATCAGCAAAATGGGTGCTTTAGTGACCTTTAATTCGGTATAACTCGCGATTTACATAGGGCAGAGTGTTGATTCGGGCGTTGTTTTATAGATCTCGTTGATAAAATTCGATAAAATATGAAAAAGTTTACAAAGTAAGTTAAGAAAACAGGCATGGAAAAATGTTATAATAAAAAAAAGTGGTTACAACCGCCGGAAAGTCTGTACTAAAATAAAGGTTAGGCACATTGATGGAAAGAAGAAGTTCTGGAGCTCACAGCGGTACCCTAAACTCCAGCACCGAACGAACGACTGGGTTCCAGGATCGGATCAAATTGTACGTGGCATAAACGTTTCAAGACACAAACGGCCGTGCGCTCCCATACAGCCCCATTAAAATGTATACAACTTTTAAATTATAAATTAAATGGAAATATGTTTTTGTGCACCCTCCAAAATCAAAGTGAACCTAATACAGTCGAGCTGAGGAAGATGATTATGCAGATATTCTTTACATTTCGTCACGATTACACTCAAAACTTACTAATGATTACTAATTCATCCATCATAACAAGATTTAGTATAAGCACAAAATTCATTAGATAAAGTTACGGAGAATATGAAAATAACATAAGTTAAAATATTTAAAAAAACGCAGTAGCCATGTCATGAAATTTAGCACGGACTATCACGATTAATTTAATGTCTGTGCTGTTAACCGTTGAGTTCCCAAGTCAGGAGCCAATCCGGAGTGCAGAAACCATGTCATAGTAAAACTTAAAACCGGCTATCAAAATAAAACGAGTACAAAAAAAAAACGTGTCTGTGCTGTTGACCGTTAAAGAGTTCATTTATATGGAGCTAATCCTGGATGTCGATTTTAGTCGTGCTTACTAGAAAAATGCATTGTCATCGGAACTGAACCAATACAAAAATTCAACTCCGTAGGATAAGTGGAAGTAGTACTAATTCAGCTACCAAGATTTCACCTAAACAAACATACATACATATAAACATTGCAAGTTAAATAAATAATTATAAAATAAAATAATAAATATATTCGGGACAATTCCACACCAATTACCTAGCCCCAAACTAGGATACCCTGTACTATGGGCACTAGATAACGGATAAACATACATAGATACGAATATTACATCCATGACTCGGAAAAAACATTTCTGCTCATCACACAAATGATTGCACCTTGCAGGTATCGAACACGCAAGCTAAAAAAAACTTAGTGTGGTACAATGCACTTGTTTTTTTTTTTTACGAGACCTATGACACATTACATATTATATATGTATAGTCCTTACGCTTATAATACGAATGTGCAAAGAATATAATATAAGCAGATATCAAAGTTATCTTTTATCTGTAGATCAAGGCTGGGTTGATATAAATAAATGTGTGCACACTTCCGCCATATTGTATTTTTCAATGTTTGAAAGTATTCAAACTTGATTTTGCAATAACGAGTATATCATGTTATGTTATAAATATATATATATATATATATAGTTATGTTGTACTAATATTACAATGATAAGCCAAACAGGGCCATTATTCTCTATGAACAGTCACACGCGTAACGCGTCTTGCTGTGGAATCGTTCAGAAAAGTACGGCAATTCTCGAACATGCACAAACAATTCCACGCAGATATCTTAACGCGGCGCGTTACGTGGCCGAGTGGCAATAGAGAATAATGGCCCAGGTAATGTAAAAAATCAATAAAAATGACGCCATGGTGCCAACTGCCAACACAAAAACATGAAGTCTCAGACCAAAACACATGTAAATTAATATAAAAAGTGTTAACCGATTAAATTTATTTATTAAAGCACAAAATATACTGTAAAGTCACCAGTGACATAGGGTTATGGGTTTTAAAGGCAAATCAAGTAATGTTGTAATAAGCCGTATTATTACGACAGTTACCATAACATGATATACTCGTAAATGCAAAATCAAGTTTGAATACTTTCAAACATTGAAAAATACAATATGGCGGAAGTGTGCACACATTTATTTATATCAACCCAGCCTTGATCTACAGATAAAAGATAACTTTGATATCTGCTTATATTATATTCTTTGCACATTCGTATCATAAGCGTAAGGACTATACATATATAATATGTCATGTGTCATAGGTCTCGTAAAAAAAAACAAGTGCATTGTACCACACTAAGTTTTTTTTTAGCTTGCGTGTTCGAAACCTGCAATGTGCAATCATTTGTGTGATGAGCAGAAATGTTTTTTTCCGAGTCATGGATGTAATATTCGTATCTATGTATGTTTACGCTAAGCAGGCGTTAACTGCTATAAAAAATCATAACAATATACCTAGCTCAATAACTAAAAAACACGCCTGCCCTGCCAATAAGTGGATTTAATTAAGAGGATATTTTTTAAACGATAATACTTTTTAAAAATGACCCTAATAAGATGAAAACGATTGTACTCGAATTTTATATTAAACAGTTATTTATTATAATTTATATATTATATATTTACTGTAGAATGTGTGTGTTTTTTTTTTGTGTAAATGTTCCTATATTTTTTATGATAGTTTGCTGGGCTCGCATTTTTTTTAATTTGCTTATTAGAGCACCCCATTAATTAGTCAAACGTATAACGTTTGACATCCAACTCGCCTGACTTATATTTAGAAGATTACTCTAGTCTTGGAGAAACCCAGGTTATGGTATTCACGAAATAAGGAAGATGTCAAGATAAATGTGGAACCAAACGCTTATTGCGAATTTGCGGAATGTTTACGAAGTGCAGATGATAATGCTGATAATTTGCTCAAGAATCAAGGAGTATGCTTTTACCCAACAGTGGTTTATAAGCTAACAATCGCGACACATTTCGCTTGGAATATCTTCCACGTGGTACATTGTGGTATTTGGGTATTAGGCTGGCTAATTTAACGAATGACAAAATAGGAATCCAATTTGCACGAGTACTTGTGCACTCAAGGTCTACCTAGAGCCTAATTATAACCTTCTACTTTCGCTGGTCGAGGCCGACGAATTTTTGCAACGTTATATTTTATACGTTAGTTAGTATTAAGCAACAAATAATAATTGCTGAGCATTTAAAGATAAAAAAAGAAGACAAAGTATTTATTGACGAAATATTTGTTTTACTCCGTATCGTAGATTAATGTTAAAATACGAAACATAACAAAATCTGTCTCTAAAAATAAAATTATTGTGTGTTAAAGAGGAGCTGAACTGAATAATCAATGTTTTTAGTGATATTTTGTTTGTTGATTGTTTATTAGTGATAATCTTAAACCGCTCTTGAACCAAATGGTCAATTTACTGTAGCTATAAAAATGTCGCGACAATTGTTTATACAGAATGTAACATAATTACCTATTAGATACCGGGGTGGGGTATGTGGTTCGGCATGGCGAATAATGTTAGTTTAACGCCTTCTGAAATTTCGAAATTTTTCATTCATGAATTTACTTTTAAAAATTACGAAAAAAATACTGTACATCAAACCCTATAGTAGCACAGAATAAATCATAGTATTGCCTAGTAATCAGCTGGGAAAAAATAATAATCATCTTGACCTTTACTTTACAATGCGCAATCAAAAGCTACTGCGCAGTATCTACTTATACATGCAAAGAGAAAAATTATATACGTCGCATGTCACTAAACGCCATAGTGAAAATAATATCGGAATTTTAAAGAGAACGAATCGAAAATTTGTGTTGTGTCAAATTATTTATTTGTGTATTGTGGTTCAATAAGCCTTCGGTGTTTCCTGTAGTTACGAGTACATTAGACTAACAACTGCAACAATATCAAACCCTGTTCCCTATGTACTTTCTCGTACTGCTGAACTGTCTACGGTCAAAGACACTTGGGGGCTCTCTCTCAACGAGGTATTTCCATCAGCGTGCCAGCAAGAGGAGCAGATGGAACAATATGTACAAACCTCCTTTTTGCTGCAACGTGTTAGTAAACAATCATTTATGTCGTTAATTTCTAAGTTTTTACTTATGTATGGGAATTTTATATACGATGTATTCAACCATTGCACATATAAACGAATTCACATGCTTGATCGAAACAAACCTGCTGCGTATATATAAGGCTATTCAGTTACTCCTGTACATATATATGTTTATAGCTATTGGGAATTCCAGTTACAAATATGGAGTTTCCTACAGGATAAACACTTGAAGGATATATCAATATGTTATTTCTAGCACAGGCAAGTACTTATTTACTAATGTATACTATGAAGTCGGTAATGTAAAACAAATTAATTGTTTCTTCAGACTTCAATTCTTTTTAGTTCAGTCACAATTACACCGACTGATTTATAATTCTTCGAACGGAAAAATCTGCTTAAAATCGATTTTCTAAAAAACCGTCTGAGCAAATTTTTATAATTTACTCAAGAAAACAATGCAGTCAAAGTGGTCGAAATTCAACAAAAGTAAATTTACAATATATAAATATTAATTTGATAACATTTCCATACCGTCAGTAGGTCAGACGACACCATACAATATTCCATAACTCCTTGGTATACTTATCTACCTACCTATAGACCGGCTAGTAGCGTAAGTTCAACAACATTCGATTGAGGAACGAAGGTCAATGGCATACTGTTGCTATACCGACTGGTATTGTAACATAGGGTTTATGGGGTTTGTCTGACATGGAAATTAATGGGATTAGCGGTTTGGCACAACATTTAGGAATAATCAATATTTTTTAGCCGAGTTCTTGTTATAATGTTGTTGCTGGCGGGCATTGTGAGGAAGGGTTTAAAATCAATGAAAGTTAAGGAAATAATCTTTGGAATCAAATGCGATTTACTAAAATACTACTTAACTATTTTGGTGAAATTCACATGGGACCACCATCGAGGTCTAACTTTAGAAATAAAACAAAACATTCAAATCAAATATATGAGAACACTAAACACATGTCGGATTTGAAATACTCCTATTTTGTATCTCTGTTAAAAATGCACTAAAATCCAAAGTTACAATGTTAAATTTGACTAGTTTCTGGTGATCCTTCGTATTCTCCTTCAATTAGCTTCGTCTTATACACAAACTAAAACAAAACGACTTCAAAGGAATCTAATCTATCCGTTCATCGCTTTAGCTCATGAAAATCTCCACAGCCATGCCAATAAAGTTTTTCATCCACGACGAGAGCATTTGAATCATTATCCATACCTTGATCTTCACAAAACCTAGCACCGGATAAAACTAGTTAGGATGCCACGTGCATATGTGTGGAATATCACATACTCTATTCATGATCCTACACTTGTGTGTGTAGGTGTAGCTACTCATGCACTAGAATTTTGTGTGTGTTTTTTCTAGGATGATGCAGAATCTTAAATTGTTTGTTCAAATATGATTCAGTGGATTGACTTGTTTGCCTTTAGAATCTTTACTTATAAATTCATAATTCGGTGGATTAACTTGTTTGTCTTTAAAATCTTTACTCGTAATTTACTAAGCCTGAAATTGTGTTTGTTAATTTGTTATTATTTCAAGACCATAACTACTGAACCTACTTCAATGACATTTGAAGGTAACGCTTGGAAGTCCAAAAAGATAAACACATCTCGGAAAAATATAACATTCTCGTAGAAAACTGAAGGCAGAGACGTGCAAGGTGAGAGAGAACTGAGTCCAAGAGGTAGTGGTTCTGTTTTCAGTTTGTCAGGCCGCACAATAGCTTCTGACGTGGCTTAACGACTGGGCATCGAAGGCTTAACGTGCCTTCCGATACACTGAGCGATGACGAAGCCGCTCATACCATAAAAGTTATTGGCGTGAGAAATCGCTCGGTCATCTGGCTTGTATTGTATATCAAACCGGAACAATAATAGACAAGATTGGCGATACCTACCTCCGTTGGCCGTTCTAATAAGTTGCCAAAACAAGGAAGTTTTCTCACGAGAGCATGACTACCAATTTCTGAATTTATATTATATTAGCAACTTGTCTATCTACCATTTTTGGATGTAATTATATTAGCGTAGTGTGAAATAATTTTCAATGGCAATATTTAGCGAATATTACCGCTAAAAACTAAATTATTCGATAAAAGTACCTCAGACATCACGCATACTAAAAGTCACAAAAAATAATATTGAAACGTTTTAGAAATTTAAAACTTTAGGGCTTCGGTAGTGCGCTTTACTTTTAAATACTGATAAACTTATATCGCACTCCTCCAGCCCTAAAGTTTACTAATTTCTAAAACGTTTGAATATTCTTGTTTGACTTTTTAGTCCATTAAGACTGTAGCCGGGTTTTAGTTATTGAACTTATATTTTTATTTAAAGTATTTTGTGGTTATAATATATATATATATATATATATATTTAGTTTGTATAGTTATTTATGTCCTCTAGAGGGCGCCAAATTCAATTTAATATGACGTCACAAAGCCTATAACCAACGGATGACGTTTCCAAAAATACCTCATTTGTCAAATTATGATGAGTAGTTTAGAAGTTATGAGGGGAACAGCTGAACATACGTACATACCCACCCACATTAATACCGGTTAAAATCATAACCTCTTTTTTGCTTCACCATAGTCTTGTAAAAAACGGACATACATGCGGTACAATAATTATCACACTAATATTCTAAAACCGAAAGTTTGTACGTGTGTATGTTTGTTACTCCTTCACGCTAAAACGACTGAACGGATTTGAGTGAAATTTTAAATGGAGATACCTTATACCCTGGATCAAAACATAGGCTACTTGTCATCATCATCAACTTATATCATTGTTCACGAGGGCGATACCGCGGGCGCAGCTACTATAGTTATATTTTATCATGGCAAAGATGATTTTATGTTCACGTGTAAGTTTGAATATAATACATATTATTATATGGTCATTTTATTTGTTTCTTTGCGTATATTTGTTTTAATACGATTATTTTAACAACAACATTTTTTACCACGTGGATTTGTCAATACATGACACACTGTTATATAAATTATGTAAACGTATGTAGCTATGATAACAATAGAAACACGTAGATAATTTGCTACCATTACACCCAAGAAATAGAGATCAAAATATCGCCGCCTTAGAGACCAGAGGCACATAATATAGCAAGTTGCGAATTGTGTCTAATTCGATCTAATTGTCTAGTTAGTCGCCTACGCTGTTCCTATCGGTTCTCTTATTATCGTACCTACAAAACGATGTTGTTTTTGTCTATATATAGGTTCTTACTTAGCTATTTTTAGGCCTGTATCCATACTTCCATACTGATATTATAAAAGCAAAAGTAACTGTCTGTTTGTTACCTTTTCACGACTAAACGGCTGAACCGATCTTGTTGAAATTTGGCATGGAGGTGGTTTTTGAACCCTGGGGAAGGACATGGGTCTTTTTATCGCGACAAACTGTAGTCCGCGCGGACGAAGCAGCCAAAAGTTAGTTCGCAATAATTTTGTTCTACACTTTAGGTCACGATTTAAATAATTCTGGTCGAAATATAAAAATGCTCGGCCAAACGCAGTTTTTAAAACAATCTCGTAATGTTAAAAAATTCGAAACTGAAAATTCATTCAGCACAAACTCGAGATTCTTATCTGCAGTAGTTCCCGAGATCCCTACACAAAGGAGCTGAATTAGGAAATGCTGCGCCGATTCTTATCTGCAGTAGTTCCCGAGATCCCTACACAAAGGAGCTGAATTAGGAAATGCTGCGCCGATTCTTATCTGCAGTAGTTCCCGAGATCCCTACACAAAGGAGCTGAATTAGGAAATGCTGCGCCGATTCTTATCTGCAGTAGTTCCCGAGATCCCTACACAAAGGAGCTGAATTAGGAAATGCTGCGCCGATTCTTATCTGCAGTAGTTCCCGAGATCCCTACACAAAGGAGCTGAATTAGGAAATGCTGCGCCGATTCTTATCTGCAGTAGTTCCCGAGATCCCTACACAAAGGAGCTGAATTAGGAAATGCTGCGCCGATTCTTATCTGCAGTAGTTCCCAAGATCCCTACACAAAGGAGCTGAATTAGGAAATGCTGCGCCGATTCTTATCTGCAGTAGTTCCCGAGATCCCTACACAAAGGAGCTGAATTAGGAAATGCTGCGCCGATTCTTATCTGCAGTAGTGCCCGAGATCCCTACACAAAGGAGCTGAATTAGGAAATGCTGCGCCGATTCTTATCTGCAGTAGTTCCCGAGATCCCTACACAAAGGAGCTGAATTAGGAAATGCTGCGCCGATTTCTTTCAAACAAAACGAATACTAATAAAATAAAACTGCATTGAAATCGATCCATCACTTATTATTTTAAGCTTTTCAAAATTACACTATCGACGAACTTTGTAAACTTGTGACGAGAACATTTATACACTTGAAATTATATGCAAATCCTCATTCCTTATTACAATGTTCTTTTCCGTGCCGGTTATCAGTAGATACCTATAGATTTAATGATAGCCATATTCGACGATACAAACATTGCTTAGCAAAAAGTGACGAAATTAAAATAAATGAAATTCATAAACTGGCCATGTCTGATTGTCATATTCATATTCATATTCCATGTCATATTTCAAATATCGATTATTAGTTTCGAGCGTTAGTTGAACTAATAGTTAATATTCTTTGTTTAAGAACTTCGCAGTTCATTGTCTTCATTCAGTGTCATGATTGCCATTTACATACCTATTATGAGAGTTTTGTTTAGTTTAGTTTAAATTTGTTGGCAATATATTATTATTATTCTGATTCGATCCTTGGACACCTATACTTTTCTAGTGATGCGCGGTTTTCCATCACTACGTGCTTCGGAGGGAACACTTCCCTCGGTGCTTCGTTAAGCCATGTCAGAGGCTCTCGGACGGCCTAGCACACTGACATCAGAGGCCAGCAACTGACAAACAAACACACTTATTTAAAATAATCAGAGTTCACACTGATGTCTAGAATATCATTCGTTTATGTAACAGTGAGATTCCTGCTAGAAACGCGACGGAAATGGAGTTGTAGGACATAAATCTAATATTAATAGGCTTAAGTAGGTAGACAGCGGATACAGAAATACAATCGGCGCAGAAAAATTTAGCAAGGCCACGAAATGATTTTGCATTTCAAACTTGTAAAGTGGAAGCCAAATAAATAAATATTTCCAACAATAGCCGAAGACGGCGTTCTATATTTTTTCTCACTGTATCAATGTCATTCACACGAACGATATTCATACCAAACTGACCTCAAGACCTGCGGAAAATTCAATTAGAGTTGCAATTCGAGATCAAGCCGGTCAATTGACAAGACACCCTGGATTGGCACGAATTGGATGACGTCAAGACGACTTGATGGTTTATAATCTAGATGAAACCGGTTTGAAGTTTGATGGAGTAGCAGGGTTTGGGCAATATAATCTATACTTATAATAAAGTAGGTGGTAACAAAAAGTCTGTACAAATAAGATTATTAAAAAAATGGTCAAGGCGACATGTTTGTTTATAGTAATTGTATGGGGTAGTGCTGGCGTCTGGTGTTAGAATTTGTCAGGTCGCCCGAGGACATCTGACATGCCTTAAAAACTGGTATTAATCAATAACAGCCGTGACCGACAGCTTAAGGTGCCCTCCGAAAACGGAGCGATGGAAAACCGCACACAACGTAGAAAAGTTAATAGTACGGAGCCTAGGACCGAACCCAGTGTCTTTGGATTCTAAGTTGTACTATAGAACCGTTAGGTTACCTTTGCTACCATCGTCTAGGGCTACGCTATCTGTCTAAGCTACTAAAATGAACAAGAATAAAACGTTTTTAAAAATTGTGTATATATTTCTGTTTGTCTGTTCGCGCATCATGTAAAACTACTGGACCGATTGTGATGCGGTTTTCACGGATGGTTACTCTATACATGAAGACAAATCGATAGACACCTCGCTTGTCAAAATCGGACCAATAGGGGCGAAGCATGGTGGACATTCACATATATACATACATAGACTGTTAACTTAATTGCCCTTCCCTTTCTTCGCCGTAGTCGGGTAAAAACTATTTGAGGAATTTTGAGTATTGGTATCTTAGGTCCTGGGATGGCTATGGGGCTAATCATAAACCCGAGAAATGAGCGCGCGGGCAATGCTGCGGGCACTAGCTGTGTAAGTAATTTAATGATTACTTTTTTACACGGTTTGGGTATAAACCTAAGCTAAGGCAAAAAATGGTAAGATAATTATAAGATTTTGGCACAGTTTTGGTCAAAGTGCAAACAATCTCTAAGTATATTTTTTTTATGTTCATGTTATCATGTTGAGTATTCTTTAAAAGGAAGAGGCGATGAGTTTGACGACCAGTTGGTCTAGTGGCTAGAGACCCTAAGTACGACATCAAACATTCGCGTGTTCGAATCCAAGGTGCAATCATTTGTGTGATGAGCAGAAATGATTGATTCCGAATCATGAATGTAATATTGGTATCTACGAGTATGTAAGTGTATCCGTTATCTAGTGCCCATAGTACAGGGTATCCCAGTTTGGTGCTAGGTAATTGATGTGGAATTGTTCCAAATATGTTTATTTATTTTTTATAAAATTACTTCACGCAATGTGTTATTGAGGTAAGTATGTCTATTTAATCTTTTATTACGCTTAGTTACTTGTATTTTGCTGTATTTTTGTTCAGAAAGTATTAAATCACTCATTGTAAATGTATCTAGATAACATCTTGAAACATTTAACCTATAGCTACATATGCAGAGTACGGGGATGTCATTTATAGATTTAACATTACAATAGATATACTCAAACATGACTTGAGCAAACTCCCCACAAGTTAGATATACTCAAACATGACTTGAGCAAACAAAGTCCCCACAAGTTAGATATACTCAAACATGACTTGAGCTAACAAAGTCCCCACAAATTAGATATACTCAAACATGACTTGAGCAAACAAAGTCCCCACAAGTTAGATATACTCAAACATGACTTGAGCAAACAAAGTCCCCACAAGTTAGATATACTCAAACATGACTTGAGCAAACAAAGTCCCCACAAATTAGATATACTCAAACATGACTTGAGCAAACAAAGTCCCCACAAGTTAGATATACTCAAACATGACTTGAACAAACAAAGTCCCCACAAGTTAGATATACTCAAACATGACTTGAGCAAACAAAGTCCCCACAAGTTAGATATACTCAAACATGACTTGAGCAAACGAAGTCCCCACAAGTTAGAATGATAACTTACAGTTGATATATATTAAGTACTTAGTCTAATTGCATTTATATCGTAGAATAACAATTCAAAGTACGTATCTATTAGAAAACCGGATTATATAAAAGAAAATGTTCTTCTCTATTTGCATGTTTTACTAGGTTATAAGATTTATAAACAAATAATTAAGATTTACAGTGCAGTGCTGGCAGTGCTGCTACAGGCAGGTTTGGCGCTAACTATCAGGTCAGCGCCCTATTCGAGTGTTCACTCAGATGTATTATTGCTTCAATTTTGTTGACTATGCAAAATTATGCCGTTTACATATGCAAGTAGTTTCTTATTACTTACCATGATTTAAGTAAGTTATCAACGTGTAAAATTTACGCCTGGAGCTTTGCTGTGTACGGAAACGAGACGTAGACAATGACACAGAAAGAACGGAATAGGCTGGAAGCATTTGAAATGTGGTTTTGGAGATGCATGGATAAAATAAGCTGGACTGAGAAAGACAAACAAGGAAGTACTTAGAAAAAGTACTTACGAACAAACGAGGAAGAACTTAGTCCAAGAAAAAGGGATTTTACTAGCGACCTTAGAAAGGAGAAGAGGAAATATGTTTGGCCACCTTATGATTATACGGAATGACAACTACATAAGAACCATCATAGAAGGGAAGGTAGAGTGGAGGAGAGGAAGCGTTCAGGCTCACATTGTCTATTGTCCTAGAATGTCTAATAAGGTAAAAATCCCAGTATCCTATTACGATAATGTCCCACAATGTCCAGTGTCTATAATGACTAGTGTCCAAACATGTCCAGTTTCTCATAATGACTAGTGTCAGAAAATGTCCAGCGTACCATAACGTCTAGTGTCTTAAAAACTCTACTTTTCTTTCCAAACGTGGGGAGCGTTATATGTGAGGGAAATGGAAATGGGATAAGAGCTAGAAGTGGGACATAAAAAGATAGTAAGCAGGAAAAAAATTGGCCAAATTCGAGTCGGACTCGTGCACTGAGGGTTCCATAGAAACTTAACTTTGCCGTAGGAAAACTTGTCCCCATACGACATAGGTCGTGGTCAGTTTACCAAATGCAAATTAAAAAAATGTGATTAAGCTTTAAATTTACGGTTATCGGAGAAGAAGCATCCCTTGATCACTCAAATACTAATTTATTGGTAAACTTGTTTACAGTTACAGATCAGATAAAGGAGAAAACAAAATGACATGTCGTATAGGGAAGTTAAAGCTTTGGCCAAAGATAGGGACGGCTGGAAATTACTTCACCGAAAAGAGTTGTTTTCTTAAATAAGAAGAAGATCAACATGGTGATCTTATTGTCTTCTGGTGTACAACAAGTGTGTTGCCGCTGCCAGTGATGTGACTTACGGCACTGAAACGTTGTTTATTCACAGGTTATTTAATCGCCTATAAAAACCCGTTGTTACATGACTGCCCAAAAAAGGAGTCTAATGTTTTCAGGGTCATTGTGTGTTGTGTGAGTTTCTTTATTCCACTATAACTTTTAAATGCATGAACAGACTTGGATGTACCAATGGGATATCGTTATCCTTACATCATCCCGAGTGACAAAGCCATTTAAAAAAAAAAAACTTTTTTGTCAGGTTATTGGTGTTTTTGTCTTACTGTAATAATTTACTTAAGGTTGTCTGGAAGAGATCGCCTTTAGCAATAAGACCGCCCATTGTACCTATAAACTAAGTGTTTTCCTATGTCTGTGTTTTTTATTTTCCTGGTGTCAATAAAGAGTTAATTTATCTATCTACTTGTTTACATATGACGATAATTAAAAAATAAATAAAAATATAACCATAATTGAGCTAAAGTTCACATAGCAACACTTAAGGCGGAGTAAAAATAAAGGTTTACCTTCAGATAGATGACTTTACATTTTATTCCTACGTCTGTTTTTTCCTTAATTAAAATTATTGTAAAGCAATTATTGTATTGGTAGATTCATATATAATTGACAACGGTGACTACAAGACAAGCTTTTGTTGACATAACATTTTAATGTTGTCAGGATGTATGAGGATCTAACAAAAAATATGCTTTTAATTATTATTTAATGGTATTGGTACGACGATAAATTTCATGTTTACTCTCTATAATCATAGAAATAGGAAGCGTCACCGACCTTTACCAACTAGAAGCTCACGTTTGAAGAGAACCTAAATCGTTCTGACAATAGAAAAAGTTTCAAATAGTTACATAACATCAGAGAAACATTTTAAATAGAAAATATAGCAACTGGGAAAGTATTACGGAATATTTTCCATACCCTTGAAGCCTAGAAACGTAATTGTATACACGTTATACCTTAGAAGTTGTCAGCAAATGCTTTCTTTAAGCGAAATACCCATTGTAGCACATACAAAAGTTAAACTGTACATATTCTGTAAAATGTAGTGTTGTTCCAATATCATCAATTTGATTCAGATATTTTCAAAAAATCACTTAATATCTCAAGTACAACATAATATTAGGACAAAATGTAGACACTTGCAAGATAGACAATTGCAAATATTGAATTAGGGATTACAAAGATCGCGAAATCTGAAACACGTGAAGACGGAAGTCTTGTGACATAACCAAGACTGTAATTACTGCCAAGAAGTGCGGTGATAGTAATCTTTAAAATAAAATGAAATGAAGAGTACACTTCAGCAACAAGTCAAGGGTAGAGAATGCTTGCCAAAACTTTTATTTCTGGACGCAAAACTTCAATTTGAACTGCAATGGAATCTGACTTACCAAGAAAATATATATAAAATCACTGCACGACACAAACTCACTATTGTATTAAAATCCCTTAACGATAACTACACGATCCGCGGCCTCGTAAACGTCCGTTCCGTCTGACGGTCAGGTATAAACTGAATTGTTATTTCGTTTCGTTTCGTATTGTGTGTGAATGTGAAGCTATTGAACACTCACACGTACTCGTCAGGTGTTTGACGAAAGTGACGTGCAAACGTGCATGTATAAAGTTTAGTTGTGTGTGTGCGCGCGGATCAGTCCACGGGAAATGTTGAATGACGCACTGATTTCGTTTACCCCTGCTGATTTGTTTGCTTTTCGGTGTTACTTTGGTCGCTGAAAATCAAATGCCGCTTTTACAATATTTTTACGTAACATTAACGCATAGTAACTACTTGAAACAGAATTGGCAAGAATGACAAACATAAAAAAATATTCTAATCTTAGGTCTGTCTGGATTCCGATGCTAAATAATATCTGTGAAGAGAGATTTGTACGGATTATGTGCTAGACGTTGTTGAAGAAAGTGGACTATATTTAGATAAAATAGGTTTTCCATCGTTCCGTGCGATGTTCGGAAGGCACGTTATGCTATCGGTCCTGGCTGTTATTGATTTAGCAGTCGTTGATGATGATGAAGCCACGTCAGCGGCCCTCGGGCGGCCTGACAAACTCTGACACCAGAGGCCAGCCTACGTCATACGACAAACAAACAAACAAGTGGCTCTGGCTATGGACACTTTGAGAATCTTAAGCTGTTTGACTTAAAGAGGGTATTAACGGCAACTACATGCGTATTTTTCATATTTAGCTATTTTTAGACAAGCGCTACAATAAATTGCTTAATCTGTGTGGATGTGGACCGACACACTTGCTCTGTGATTGGCCCGCACGTGTCTTACGATATCACGTGCTTGTTTAGTTAAATGACCATTCTTCTATTGAATGTCTAAACCCCTGTTACAAAGCCAATTAGCATTGTTTACTCCGTATTTCTGTAGAACTGCTTGTATCATATATTCTCCAGCATAGTATGGAGTATTTAAGAAAATTCTGGAGTAGTTACCTGAAAGGTACTGGGGTAAAGTCCATCATCATAGCGTTATATCATACAAATGATTATCACAGTAATTTCGGATAAACTCAAATTATTTATTGTATTGTAAATAGGGAACATAAATCTCTTTAACTAGGCAAAAACTATACGTCGCATATTCAATGGTAAAATGTAAACGTATTATAAATAGATACATTCAATAAATGAAGCAGAATATGCCGATTTAAAGTTGACTCTCTATCAGAAAAAGGAAATACATTTATAACTCTAGCGGTGTTTCGGAATAACGTTGAAGAGACACCCAAGAAACTCTACGGGGGTGTCATTTTGACATTTCCAGTTGATTACGTTGTCAATGGTCCTGAGAAACACTGTTCACATCATGAATTCTGTGCTCGTCGATGTGATGTATTTGACATAGTAGCAGTGCCGGATTAAGCAAGCGCGGGGGCCGTAGCAATTTTTTTCTGATTTTCGATATCGCTCTTGGTTATTGAGTTATTTTCAATAAGACCCTTTTTTGTTTATGTTTATTGTTAATAACAAATTAAAATTTTGATTACCAGAAAAAATAATGAAATTCTCAAAATTAGATTTCGCATTAAATGAGCTCATATTTTTGCCACAATTCTAACAATGTTTCGCAGGAAACTCACTTCTCGACAAGACTACTCGTGGCCGTGGCTCTCTCTCTCTCCTAGCTAAAAAATTGGTCAAAAGTTATCTATGCAAAATATAATTTTATACATATTTTATATATATATTTACATATATATATTTTTGTACTTTTATTAAAATATATTTTAACATATATTTTTTTATGTTAATTCGCGATGTTTATACAAAAAGTAACGTTTTAATGATTACCATTCTACAATTAAAACTATTTTTTATCTCCGTGTGGATAGATATTATAAATAATTCTCAGAAGCACTGACTCTCCTAACTCCTGAGGTTTTAGAATGAAGTATTTTATTGAATTATCCACAACACTGTGATCTGCAAAAATCAATAATTAACACAGAACTAAAACAAACTTCTTTCATGAATGGCTCACACACATCGTGTTTACACATACAAAGATTAAAACTTACAATATAAAATATTCATCAATTTCCTATTGGTTGGTAGCAAAAGAACTTTATCACAGAATAAAGAAGACTTTATTTTAATTGGCGGATTGTTTGTTACGATACTCGATGGCAATGTCAGGGAATTCCCGGTTAATTTTTCAATGTTACCAACTTCGATCACAAATAATTTACGGGGGCCTTGATCAAACTTTTAGAAATATATTAAAATTGATATTTATTAGTGCATTTTTTTATCTATCCATTGGCCGGGTGTCCATTGTAGCGATAAGGGGTATGATACCTATCATTAGTTTAAAAAAGCACGCGTGTGACTCTCGCGTCTTGGAATTTAAACTTCTTTGGTTCTGGAAATAGTTTAGTTTATGCATTTTGTAATGATCTTACTATGTCAGGATTACGAAATGGTTATGAAAAATTCAATTGAAGGAAATCTCTCTTAAAGTTTTTTTTTTTTGGTCTTAACTTCTATAACTCAATATACTTATATTCTAGAAAATAAGTTTTTGGTATATGGTTATTGAATTATACTAAAAATAATGTAGACTGTTATTCTTACAAATAAATAGATAATTTTAACACTTTAAATCGAGCCATTTCAATTCTGCTACACACCCACACTAAGCGTTGGGTAAGATTGCTTGCATACGTCAGACTTTTTGTGGAGCTGATTATCGGGCCGACTGAAATTATACACGTTTATACAAGCAACATTTTGTAGAACTTGTGCGTTTACCGTATGACATTTGGTGTTTTATTTACGCCAAGGAAATAGTCGGTTATCGATTGTCTGACGTGGATTGTCTTAGTAGGAAAAGTTGTAACGTTTCACGTTTTTGTGACATAAAGTAAATTCAATATACCACATCTCACTAAGTTTCACTCAAAAAATTACGCTCGGACAGAGATGAGTGGGTTTAAATATGCGGGGCCCCCTTTCGCTCGGGGCCCGTAGCATTTGCTACTCTTGCTACGTGTTTAATCCGGCACTGCATAGTAGGAAGGTGGAAATCTACAAACATAGCAGACCACATAATCGATCATACCGTTGAAAGATTATGTAACCCGCTATTTTTAAGCGGAAAGGCAAGCACATCGATCACGACAGCCGATGCCAAAACAGTAAACAAGTGTACCTTGTGTTTTTTTTTACCGGTTAGTAACAATGACAATAAATTAGGTAGAGCAAAGGAATAACTAGCTTAAAAGCAAAAAAAAAATACGCCTGCCCTGCCAAAAAGAGCTTTTGCCAATAAATTATATACTGTTGGAATGTGCTTATCAAGGCCTTCAATTTGATACCCATATTATAAAATTATATACTGTTGGAATGTGCTTATCAAGGCCTTCAATTTGATACCCATATTGTGAAATTCGATATTTTTTCCGAATTTGAAAATGTTGCCATATTGAAAGTAAAAAAAAAAACTATTTTCTCGGGGTATGTAAGGATTCTAACGAATCTGTTCAGGCATTTAAAAGTTATGGTGGAATAAATAAACTCACATACATACATGAATGCTAAAAAACATTACAATCCTTTTTTGGGCAGTCGTGTAATAAGTAATATACAGTTATTAGTTTTATCTTTTAGTTGCACTCCGTGGCTTTGATCGCTTGCTAATTTTTCCGCGTTAAATCATCGTACGTGTTGTTCTAGAACATAAAGTACCTTTACATTACAACGTATATACGAAAGTACATTGCAATCAGTTGAATCAGTACAGCCACAAATAGTTTTTGTCGATTCTTTGTACCCAACACAATCCAAATGAAATAAAATAGAAAATATATATGTTTATCATACAGATTATGTCGAATGATTCAACAGGGAAAGCAGGAAGGGCATGCCACGAGAGAGGGGTATACAGGGTGAATTTTTCAAGTGGGCGTGGATGGCTAAATCTGAAACTATGAGGAATAGCGAAAAGTACTCAAAGGAATGTCTGGCTCGATTTTGATGAAAACTAAAACTGCATATTTGGATTTTAGAAAAATCAATATTGCTAGGCAGGAATCGATCACGTTGATTTTGAAAAAAAAACACTGTATTATTACACCATTCGATAGTGTCGCTAATAAGGATCGAATACAGGCATCCACGCCCATTCGAAAAATTCATTCTGTATATAGTTATTCTATGCCACGGGTAAAATCTAGTAGTGACTCATATATTATTAACAGAAACACAAATGAACGAGCACATTTCAGCGACAGATGCCAAAGATAGCCAAGGTTCCGCGGTTCCGCTTGCTTCCGAACAAGGCTGCGCCCGCGCCGGTTGCGGCTAAATTAGCCGGTACATGGCGCCGGAAATAAGGAACTGTTGTAATTTTGGCATAGACTATATTCATACATCATTGTTTGGAATAATGTTAGTAATTTAATTAGAGCTCTACTCTAGCTTATGCCTAGTTTCTTATATGGGTTGAAATGAAATAACTACATTTCAACTAAAAATACTTGTAATGAAATATCTTTAATGAATCATGATAGAATTAATATCTTAGCACATAATTTTTTTATTTTATTTTACACTTATGCAAAACAAACAGCCTCAATCAACAAAGTTAAAATTAGATATAATGAAAACAATAGTTTTTTTTTCAGTTTTACGAAAAAGGTCTATTTGTGTTGTTTTCTTTGATTCACATGGAGAACAACACAAATAGACCTTTTCATCAGCCACTATGCGTGGGCGCCATGTTCAATTCAATTGTTTCGAACAGTGTGGGAGTTTTTCAAAGAAACTAGTCCCTTTATGAACCGGACCGGAAATTTGTTTAGTTTAATCCCTGATATTTTTTGTAGTAATTCGATAGATTAACTATTAAACCACCTTAAATTATTTAAATTACACAATATAATAGACCCGTGGATTTCCGGTTCGTAAATGTACTAGTTTCTTTGAAAACTCACACACTTGTTCAAATCATATGAATTTAGAATGACAGAACCATGTCGGTAATGAAAAGCATTATTGAATTTTCAAGCGAAACTTCATTGTAAAAGTTATTAAATTGATAATTCAAATTCAAATATTTTTATTAAAATAATAGCATAGACCAATAGTTAATAGTAAGTAATTAATTCCTTTTGATTCGCATTAAACATTTAGCATTTTATTACGAATCTTTTAATAGAAAAACACCTATCAAGCTTTAATAACGAAAACAATATCCTATACAACGCTAATTCAAAATAATAATATCGCCATTAACATAAGAAAAAAATAATTTCTAAATAACGTCTTTATATGGTAATAACTATGGAAAAGACAAGAAAATATATAAAATATGGTGTACTTATTGTATTTAACGTGGCAAAATAATATTGAAATTAATATAAAGTCTAAAAGTAATGCGTTTATAATTGAACGACTCACACAATTAGAAGTATACAGTAGAAACGTAGCAACTAGCAACTTTGTATAAAAATGTGGTCCAAGTGACAAGAGACATGCAAAAATATGTACAATTTAGAAAACTCCATTTATTTAGTGCAATGTGATATTGTTTTTCGAGAACAGCCTGACAGACATCCGGACATACGAAATAATTTTTGACAGAGACGCTTCGCGCTCGATCGGTCAAATAATGGTGCAACGAAGTACTAAACCTCATTCGATGAGGATGTAACATATATATTTTTACCTGGTTGACTTGGCCCAATTATTAAATACTAGCGACTCGCCCCGACTTCGCATGGGTAGCTAAGGGTTGCTCTTTATTTGAACATGATTCCTCTCCCGTATTTTCACTAACTTGAACACAAGCTTGTTTGCCACTTTTTAATTTTGATTGCAGTGTTGTTTTTTTTTAATAATAGTTAATATTAAACTTTATAGTTTATATTAGTGAGAATGGTTGTTAACCAACAATAAATCGTTATAGATCCTAAATGGTCATTCGAAATGAAAAATAATAAGAATAACCTAAATATAATTTTCAATTACATAGACAATGATACAAGTGACATAGTTCGTCAAGTTTTATTTTTCACAATGTGACGTCTGGTTGTCGCCATATTGAATTTTGATTATTGCCATGTCTTTAGTAAGCACTCGCAAGATTAAGAACAAAACGATTGACGTAAGAATCATCAAAATAACATACATACATGTACGTTTGTTTAGGCTGATATATATTTAATGAGCCTTTGCGTTGCGGAGTTTTGTAATAATAAATACAGCTCATGGTATTCGCTGATAATGTAGCTTTCTATAGGTGAAATAACTTATATAATCGGTTAAGTATTTTTGAGTTTATCCATTGAGGTTGCCTGGAAGAGATCGCTTTTAGCGATAAGGCCGCCCATTGTACACTTCTTCTGCTATTTTTCCTTTATTTTTTGTTGATTTTGTTTGTGGTGTGTGCAATAAAGAATTTATCTATCTATCTATCTACACACAAACAAACAAAAATACAAAAAAAAAAACAAATATTTTCTCTAAATAAGTGTAGATAACAAGACGTAAGTTCAAAAACTAAAACCCAATCAAAGACTACGGTCGGGTAAAAATAGCCTATGACAATCTTGCGATGAAGACGAATCGATTGATACCTCGCTAGTCAAAATTTGACCAAGATTTTAGTTTGAGCACATAACTCATCCTTTGCCTAGCCGTAGTCGGGTAAAAAATTGCCTATGACACTCTAGACATGAAGACGAACCGACTACACTCAAGCACAGAATAAATAACAGTACAAGTACAGAAGGATAACGGCGTAAAGTCATTTAAATACATAGCAACTCTCGCTACAGTGCAATTTAACTCGCAGAGCGCTGCGAGCTTTCAATTATATTTACCTAGAAGCCGCTCACCCATCGCGCGCAGGCTAGAATATACTGTATCACAACGCGCGAGAGCTTCCATTGTTCTAATCGTTTCAGAATCGCTCTGTCACTTTTACGCTCGGTAGGGTTGTATCAAGATATGACTTGGTACTTGTACTAGTAATTATTCTGTGATATAATATGACTTAGATATTGTAACAGAATAAACAATTATGTAATAATGTATTATTTTATTACTTATTGTAATAAACGTTGATAGTTCTATTAACTACACATAATGACATACTTATTAGAATAGACCTAGTACCTCATTATTTGATTATATCAAAATAGGTTACACTTTGATGAATACTTTGACTTTGGTGCCTGTCTGACTTCGATGCTTAATAATGAATGAAAAAGAAATGACTACCTACGTAATAAAATGTCGGTATGTAGGTATTTTACGAGATTAGTCAGACCGAATGCTATGCAGTACCTTCTAGCTTTCTTCTTGGTACTCATAATTAAGAAAAGAATAAAATTTGACAAAAACTTTGCGTAAGTAGGTACTTTATCGTTAAGCACACGGCGCGCGACTCATCGAGCGCACGCTTGACACTCTACTGAATGAACCGCAATATTGCGGCCCCGAAGTTTAGGTTTAATATTTGTACTTTTTGCGGAGTGCGACCGGCCTGACTCAAGCTTGTCAAAATTGAACCAATAGTAGGGGCTACGCTGTGGTGGACATAACGACATACATAGATACATAGACGGTTAAACTCATTACCCTTCCTTTGCTTTGCTGTAGTCGGATAAAATTGTATAAATGCTTATGTTTAAAAATCTCTGTAGCAAGCTAGCTAGGTTTTACATGTAACTAAGCTCTGGGAAACATACAGTACATACACATACATACAGACACTGAATGGAAAATGCAAAAGTGTTAAACATTTTTGATATGGTAGATTAAAAATCGTTCCTACCATTAAGTTTATGACTTAAATAGAAAAAACACTCTATACTTTTTTATATATACTATTATTTATTCTGTGATAATACATACTCAGCTGATTTTCAGACCACAATAAACCGATACGCTTACTGTCTTGAATTTCCGTTTGGTTACGGTACTTTTCAATGTTGTTAATGACACTATTATTGTCTTCTATTTGCACAAATGCTGTAGGAATGTAGTAGCTGTATTGACTAATAAGTAAGTTATTTTGTTTATAGTTATTTGAGGTGTTTGACATCATTTCAAGGACTCAGGTAAGACTTATGGAAATTATCTGAGTTTTTTTGTGAAAATTCATGTCAATACGTTTTTACAAGCGGTTATTTATATCTATAGAATGTAGTCCAAATCTTGTAATGCAGCCATCAGTGATAGCAGCATGCCTGATGGCATTCGAGAACCGGTTGGTAGTCGCCAACCGAGTTCAAGCATGGGTAATGAGGATTTTCCTCGAATACCAAACCAGCCTCAACGGCTGATGATACAATGATGATCTAATAATGGAAGTTTCCTCTTCACCTGTCAAGCTGAAATTTATTTTATAAATAGATCCCGGACAACGCAATACTTATAGCCTAAAGTCAACATTAGAAACGGGATATTCCATGTATTGAATTTTATTCTGAGTTTCTGACTTTAGTGTTTGTGACCATGTCAGTTTATAAACAGTTCTTATGATCTGATGATGCAGCCAGGAGTGACAGTATCTAACATGGAAACTCTTTGTCATTAAAGTGCTAGTAGGTTAATGTGTATGGGACAATACCTACATGGGAACTCCTTAGGTTACTGGTACGGGCTCATTTCACGAAGCAAAGCGAAAAAACTATAGGCGATTTTTTAAAACCTTGCTTTGTAAACATAGATCTAATAAAAGGTGGGGAAATACAGCATGATTTAATATCACGAAACAAAAACTGGACCGTAAACAACAAAAGCACGGCCGCGATAGACAGATAAACAGATAACCAGATAAACAGAGAGCGCACGTTATGTGCGAGAGCGACAGCAATACACATTTATGCGCGAGCGATAGAGAAGAGTAGTGAGTGACCCCTCACTACTCTTCTCTATCGCTCGAATTTACCTCTATATCACGGCCGTGCTAACACACACAGAGTTTACTACAAGCACGACACGTGATGCTATAATTTTTGTTTTTCGAACGGTTCCAATCAATACTCTACCCTATCTAAATCGCGAATTATACCAATAAAAATTGAAATGTATTATAGAATTAATGATTACAAAAACATCAATTTTGCAGATTTTGCTCTGTGCGTCCTGCCCCTTCCCCTCTGTCTTTGACAAAAAATAAATATTACATAATCGAGCTGATTATTATAAGATAATAAATGACACAAACATTATAACTCTGGAGCTTATAGCTACAGAGTTATAAAAGCGAGACGATACAACGCTTTTTGTGACCATCGCTTTTTAAGTCATAGTGCCCCGTATGTATAGGAGTGATTTTAAAGACTTCGGATCAAAACAGGGAAGTTTTCTCAAACTTACTGAAATTAATACTAGGATAAAACAGGGCAATTCTTTCATCATCATTCTGTATCCGTCCACAGCTGGACATAGGCCTCTCCCAATGAACGCCACAGAGCACGGTATTCACCTCTTCTCATCCAGATTTTGCCAGCCGTTTTTCGCAGGTCGTCACTCCACCTAGCCGGTGGGCGTTCTACACTATGTTTGCCGAGCCGTGGTCTCCACTCAAGAACCCGTTTACCCCAGCGGTTGTCCGTTCTTCGACAAACGTGACTAGCCTACTGCCACTGCAGCCTGCTAATCCTCTGAGATATGTCGGTGACTTTGGTTCTCCGTCGGATTTCCTCGTTCCGGATCTTATCCTTCAGAGAAACTCCAAGTATAGCTCACTCCATAGCTCGCTGAGCAACCTTAAGTTGGCTTCCCTTTCGAAGTTGTGTCTACCCAACTACAAAGTTTACCCGAGATAGACATATTCATTAACAACTTCGAGGGGCTCACCATCGACAGCTACAGGTCTTGAGGTAATTAGATCGTTATAAATGATCTTGGTCTTATCTAAGTTCATCCCGAAAACGATCTGTCTAGAAGCATCAGCCAGGCCTTTTAGCATTAGCTCAAGTTCCTGCACCGATTCCGCCATAAGGACTATGTCATCGGCAAATCGTAAGTGTGAGACGTACTTGCCGTTTATATTTATGCCCTTCTCTTTCCAGTTCACAGTTTTAAACATATCTTCCATGGCAGGCGTTGGTGAACAGTTTCGGGGATATAATGTCCCCCTGTCTCACTCCCCTGCGCAACTGGATATGTTTAGACTGCTGGTTCTGTACTTGAACACTCATAGTCGCGGCGTCATAAAGACATCTCAACACCTCGATATACTGCCAGTCCACATGGCATTGCTGCAGTGACTCCAAAACAGCCCAGGTCTCAACGGAATCAAAAGCCTTTTCATAGTCCACAAAAGCAAGCACAGGGGCTGGTTATACTCTTCAGACTTCTGTATAATCTGCCTCACTGTGTGTATGTGGTCTATGGTACCAAATCCTCCGTGAAACCCAGCCTGCTCCGGAGATTGAAACTCGTCAAGTCTTCTTGCAAAACAATTTGTGATGATCCTCGAAAACCTTTTTCGAGGGCAATTCTTTAAACTTACTGATTTTTTTCTTGTATCTCTTTATAGTTGTCAGTAAAAAAATTAGGAGAAAGGATAAAACAGAGCAGTTTTTTGAGCATGCAGGCTTTTGAGCATGCAGGCTTTTGAGCATGCAGGCTTTTGAGTATGCAGGCTTTTGAGCATGCAGGCTTTTGGAGTGAAACTTTTTAACATTAGTATTTTTTTCCGAATGCGGATAGTTCTGTTTTTGGGCTGTATGTATACGGGTATGTATGTTTTTATTTCTGTATGTTCCTTTGACGCGACCTACAGCCTAAACGGCTTAATAGATTTTGATAAATGATAAATCATTGGATTCGTCTTCATCACGAGGCTGACAATCGATATATTATGAAGTGTCAAGAAAACTAATATGGCGGCTTATATACTGCCATATTGTAATTCCGACGAAACAAAAAATGATCAATACCTATCGAGTGAGGTATCAAAATGAAGATCTTCCATTCCAAAAATATACAATTCAGCTGCATTGACCCTAACAACAATTAGACCGACCTCACGACGACAACTTTTAGGCGAATTTATTCGTTTGCGGGGAAACTAAAAGATCGGGCGGGTGTTTTTCGAATGTGGGATCTGATGGAGCTACCCATAAAGACGCAATATGCGCGACGCAAACAATTTAATTATTGACTCGTGCATATAAAAAATGCGTTAGTCATGACTCATTTAATTACTTACCCATTATTGCCAATAACTGATAGCATGCAAAAGTAATTGGTAACTTACACGTGCCTTGAAAAAACAATAAAACTTTTTGATGGGTTTGATTTTGTTGCTAAGAATTTACTTACAGTAATACCATAAACAATCCCACCATAAGTATATTTCGTCACAATACTTCACTTATCATTAACAATACAAATTATTACCTACAGGTAAGAAAAAGGGAGAAAAAAATAAAAGTTTTCTGGAATAGGTTGCTGTTTAGCGATAAGACCGTTTTTTATAATTGTTCTATGTGGTGTAAAATAAAGAGTTATCTGTTTATATCAATAATCAGCATTCTGTAGCACGTTAATATTATGTTTTGACATCTTCGAACGGGGTTATTGCAGTCACATGCGGCGAGTAATCAAAACTTTAAAGCAGACCTGCCTTACATACTTCTTAGGAATTTGGGATAACCTAAATTAATCTTTTCAGCTGATCTTGCAACGGGGTGATTACAGCTATTACAAATAAAATAACGATACGGAAAAATTAAGTCATATACAGCGAATTGGTTACGAATTATAAAATAATTAGCATTCCCGCCCGCGTCTTCGCACTCGCGGATTAATATTTATCGCGTGAAAAAGCATCCTATTATCTTCTGGGATAATAAAAACCAATGCAAAGGTATAGGCACCAATGCTTATGTTGTTATTTGACAGACTTGTTATTTCGTTTTTATGGCAACCACAGACCATTCTGTAATGGCAACCGTTCCTTACAGTGAGTAATCAACATTTTTCCAGTATTTCCAGTAAATGTCAGATTTTAATAATAGACACGTAAATGTCAAACACAAAAGATAAAAATGGCAATGACATGAGTATTAGGTGAGTTAGGGTGAAGCTGTAGGTAACATACGTTAATTTAAAAACATTAAATAAATGCTTTTATGCAGTAGGCATTTCATGGTGAAATTTAGAACGGACTATCACAATTAAATGCGTACACAATTTAACCAGCACCAATGCTTTTGTTGTTATTTGACAGACTTGTTATTTAGTTTTTATGGCAACCACAGACCATTATGTAATGGCAACCGTTCCTTACAGTGAGTAATCAACATTTTCCCGTGGAAATTTACAATTTTCCCGGATAAAAATTATCCTATGTTTTATTCCAGGGTATAAGCTATCTCCATTCTAAATTTCATCAAAATCCGTCCAGCTGTTATCGCGTGAAAGCTCCCCAAACAAACAGACAACGTTTCACATTTATATATTGGTATGGATGGATAGCTATTGATTTTGTGTAAAATGGTGCTTCATGCTCCGTCTTTGGATTTGATTACATACTTGTTGCAGGAAAGAAAATCTACTAAACCTAACGTAACCTAACCATGTTACGTTACCTGCATTATTTTACCGTATACGGTTTCCCGAATTGAACACTGTTTATCGCAAGAGAGCAATCACTTTCAGACTACCAAAAAACAAGAATTAAAAATATTTGCTGAACAGCGATCGAGCAAGAACCGGTTGTTGAAGTTTGATGTTAACATAATGAAGATCACATTTGCATACTAGTTACAGGTCATCATTTTACAACAGGTTACTTAAAATGCATGACATTTTCGTTTATTGGCGGAAATCAACTGGTATTATTTAACGATTATTCCGAACAGTGTCAAAGTTTGAATATAGATTGTGCTATGCTATGCCATAACGTCGATGTTTACAATTAACTAATGAGGTTTAAAAACATGTACTTACTAGATTAGAGCTAAATATAGTGTTCAGTATTAATCTCAGGTTAGAGAATATTTTTCTGAACAAGAAATTATATTCACTTATATGAGAAACAAACTTAAATACTATTATAATCTTAAATGTAATCTGAAAGTATCTGTAATTTTTTTCAAACTGATTGTTTCTTAACAAGAATTAGTGAGATCATTTCGTCCAAATCGCAGTTGGTCCACCCTCATTTCGTCAAATACGCAGATAGATATTATTTTCATTTATATGAGAAACAAACTTAAATACTATTATAATCTTAAATGTAATCTGAAAGTATCTGTAACTTTTTTCAAACTGATTGTTTTTTAACAAGAATTAGTGAGATCATTTCGTCCAAATCGCAGTTGGTCCACCCTCATTTCGTCAAATACGCAGATAGATATTATTTTCATTTATATGAGAAACAAACTTAAATACTATTATAATCTTAAATGTAATCTGAAAGTATCTGTAACTTTTTTCAAACTGATTATTTCTTAACAAGAATTAGTGAGATCATTTCGTCCAAATCGCAGTTGGTCACCCTCATTTCGTCAAATACGCAGATAGTCCAATATTCATGGATAATGAGTACACAAAAATTGTTAATTATATGCAGCAATTAATTAATTAAATAAAATTGATGCCGTTTAGTCCTACACCAAGTGAGTAGCTACTCGTAAGTAGGTACAATCAGCTCTACAGCACAGAATAAATAATAGTACAATCTACAGTCACATCTGAGCTACATTTATATACCAGCTGCGCCTCGCGGTTTCACCCGCGTTGATGATAATGATTATGAAATCTTATGTTATTCAGGACGTGTCAAAGTGACGGATGTCAAAGTGACAGGTATCAAAGGGACAGTTGGTGGGGAAACCAGGTACTTAGTTAATGTCAATAAGATGGAAAATCGTCTGATACTTTATTAGATCAATCAATTTACAAAGTTTGATTTCGAACTAGCTTCGTTCGTTTGTATGAAAGGTAAAGGTGATCTTACATTTACTACGAAGCTTGGTAGGTCACAAAAATCTGACCTGCTTTTTGGATGTTGTTAGGATAGTTACTAATAGTGTAAAACTAAATTTGCAGGTTCGAAAGACTAACTGCGTCGTGCTAGAAAGAAACCCAAACTTTATTTTTTCAGATTTTAGCTTTTGACTTCTAAAAGGTGTTTCCCACGGAAAATATATATTTATTACACTAATAAAGAAGACAAAATTTGCTATAATTTGAATGCAATCGCAGCTCTGTAGGCTTAATAGAACCCTAGATACAGACAACACTTCAAACATTGGCAATTTTCCCCAAAAAGTTCGAAATTGTAGTTTCAGCTGCCTTCCGAGCAGAATATCGGCTATAACACTCATTCTACGAGGAAAGTCATGAGAAAGGAAGTTGTAGACAATTTTTTTTTTATTTTATCCACATGCAAATCTTTGTAGTTCTCTTGTAATCTGGACAAAACGAAAATTTAAGTTAATCTTTTTTTATACTTACTATGCCCGGCCTATTAGCGCATTAACATTTTGTATGAAAAATGAAAATAGATTCAGTATTTTCATTTACTTTAAATTAATTTAACAGAATACTAGTAAAATAAATCATTGTATGAATTGTTAACTGGAGATTAAATTAAAATTTTCAAATTTATGAAAATTAATCTTGCCGAAACACATTTTTTTAAATTATGATTTCATAGTAAGTGTCCACCGTTCCTTCGCAATGCAAAGAATTTGGTCCTGGCCCATTATCCATACCAATATATAAAAGTGAAACGTTGTCTGTTTGTTTGTTTGTTTGGGGAGCTTTCACGCGATAACGGCTGGACGGATTTTGATGGAATTTAGAATGGAGATAGCCTATACCCTGGAATAAAACATAGGATACTTTTTATCCCAGAAAATCGTATGTTTCCACGGGAAAACTCGAAAATGTTGATTACTGTAAGGAACTGTTGCCATCACATAATGGTCTGTTATTGCCATGGAAACGAAATAACAAGTCTGTCAAAAAACATCAAGAGTGGTGCTATACCTACTTTTGCATTGGTTTTTAATATCCTAGAAGAAAATAGGATGTTTTTTCGCGATAAACAGTAGTCTAAAACTAGTAAGTAGTAGGGAAAACTAGTGCAGAAATAAACATCAATTTCAATTATCACACCCATTTAAAAAAAATAACTTCAGAATCAAAATGTTTCACCTGTATGCCAACAGGGTATTGCATAGCATCAGTTCTGTTTCTAAAAGCATCGAGAACGAGACTCCTTCAATTCAAACACAAACAGCAAAGATTAAACCTTTACAAATATTGCCAGGTATTTCCCTTTACTTATCAAACCCGTTCCACGTGTTCAAGGAAACACGCACGCACACAAGCGCACGCCGCGGCCATGACAGTTCTACGCCAAGCCTCTAGGTTTCCAGCTCTGTGATTGGCGGAGAACAGCGCGCCTACGTGACGTCAGGCACAGGCGCACGCGCACGCGTTTTATACGGATACTGTAATGCGATAGTCGATAAGCGAGCGATTCAAGGAGGTCCATACTTTATCTATTAGTCAACGGCAGTTGCAACCTTTAAATTACCCATTCAATTTAAGTTTTCCTTTTGCAGATTGTTTTAAACACCTTCTTATTGAAACTGCAGTGTTGACACCAAGAATATTCATTGATACGTCCAATGTGGAATTGCAATGCGCTCGTCAACCTGACACATCAGAATTTAAGTTTCAACATGCCAGTAAGATAGTGAGCTGTACTAGAATTAATGTTGAATTGTAAGCAGTAAATTAAGGTCACGTGTCTTCAGTATATTTACATAAGCAATAGTCACTAACCGGGCCAAATCTGACGTAAGAACTCGATACAATATGTAACTAGGAGAAAAAATTTACTTGCTTTGCCTCCTGAATCCTGTTCCTACATAAATTACGATGCCTTCCTGCTTCCTTAATTTGCAATTTCTGCTAATTACCTATTCTTTTCAAAACACCATGTTCAAAAAATTCCTGACATTATGTTTAATTACAACATGAAGCCCGCTAGTTCAAGCACTGTGCCCCTCCTCCTTTTAGAAAGTAGACGACCTCGCGACACAGTGCAGTCTGGACCAGATTGCAACTGCAATTAGAAAGGCATTGCATAGGAGACACACCCACCCGCGTGATATGTTGCTAATGCATTTCAGAGAAACTGTCTGTGACTGTGACACACTGTTTATTTGTTATAAGCTAGCGTGTGTCGTGATGATGAAACAATTCCAAAATATATAGTGATTAGTACGGATTAATGAAGGCTATAATTATTTGTTAACATGTTCTTGTGAATTAAGACGAACAACCCCCAATGTCGTGGTTCGTCACAATAGATCATTGTAGTAAAACGCGACGGGTTTTTTCACCTCCCTAGATACCTTTCTTTTCAACCTTTGGCAACCGAATGCAAGTCGCATCAACATTCAAGATCATTCTCTCTTTTCTGCCTTCGCGGAAGGGGATTTGGGTGGCTGTGCGGTAACATTTGCTCCAATGACACCTGGCTCGATCCTCGACTCGACCCCACACCGTTTTATTTTATTTGCAGATTTGCCATCGGCCGTCTGTCCCGTCCCGATTGGTAGCAGTCGTTAAGAAGATTATATAGCGCCCTTGTCCCTAAAAAAATAAAAACACTTATCTACCCCTAAATATTATCCCATTACTTTTGTTCCATAAAGTTGTTGCAATATTTATAATTGTGATTAGCTACGCTTATCATCATCATCATCATCGGCCTATATTTGTCCACTGCTGGACGTAGAACTCTCCTAATGCACGCCACTGAACTCTGTCTTCAGCTCTCCTCATCCACTTTCTTCCAGCCGCTTTTCGCAGGTCATCACTCCATCTGGCCACAGTCCTACACTACGTTTGTCTAAACGTGGTCTCCACTCGAGAGCTTGTCTAACCCAACGGTTATCGGTTCCTCGAGAAGTGTGACCAGCCCACTGCTACTTTAGCTTGTTTATTCTTAGAGCTGTCGGTCACCTCGGTTCTCCGTCGGATGTCTTCATTACGAATCTTGTCCTTCAGAGTGGAGTTTACGCATAGCTATCTCCAAAGATCGCCGAGCGATTTTAAATTAGTGGACTAGTTTAACCGTGAGTGTCCACGTTTCGACTCTGTAGGTCATGACATGACATGACTTTTGTCGTCATGCACTGTGGTATGGACGACGAGAATACTTGACGAAGATTGCCGAATGCTGCCCAACCCAGCTGAATTCTTCAGTTGTCTTCCTTCTTAAAGTTGTTTTTACCTAATTGCAATATTGGTCCAAAGTATCAATATTATTGGACAACTTCAAGAGGTACACCATTGACTGCAATCAGATCCGTATTAATAAGATCTTTAAACATGATCTTGGTCTTATTTATGTTCATTCCGAAACCGATGCGTCGAGAAGCATCATCTAGGTTGGTCAGCTTACTTTGCAAATCTTGCAGCGAATCCGCCATTAGGACGATATCATCAGCAAATCGTAAGTGTGAGATGTTCTCACCATTGATATTAATGCCCATTCCTTTCCAATTCAGCGTCCTAAACATATCTTCCAGGGCAGTAATGAAGAGTTTCGGGATATAACGTCCCCTTGTCTCACTCCCCTGCGCAGTTGCATATGTTTAGACTGCTGGTTTGGCTTGGTTGACTACTTGGACACTCATAGGCGTCATACAGATACCTCAGCACTTCGATGTATCACCAGTCCACTTGACAATGCTGCAAAGACTCAAGAACTGCCCAGGTTTCAACGGAGTCAAAGGCCTTCTCATAGTGCACAAAGGCAAGACACAGGGGCTGCTGGTTATACGCTTCAGAATTCTGTATAACCTGCCTCACTGTGTTTACGTGGTATACGCTTCAGACTTCTAACCTGCCTCACTGTGTTTATGTGGTCTATGTTGCTGAATCCTCCGCGAAACCCGGCCTCTGTCCAGGAGGCTGGAATTTAACAAGTCTTCTTGCGAGAGGATTTGAGATGACCCTCAAAAACAACTTATAGACGTGGCTCAAGAGTGAAATAGGTCAGTAGTTCTTTAAAGGGGTTTTAACCCCTTTTTTAAAGAAGAGTACTACCAAACTGCTGCTCCACGCCTCTGGAGTTCTGCCACTGTTTAGAACGGTGCTAAATAGCCCCTGAAGCTCATGAATACGGGTTTCCCCTGCTTTCAAGAGGTCCGAAGTTATATCGCCTTCACCTGGGGTCTTTCTATTCTTAAGTTGCCTGAGCGCCATCTCAATCTCGTCACGGCTGACGTAAGGCAGTTCGTCAGTGTAGTGACGGGTCAGTATTGCGCCAGAATCCTCTATGCTGGGTACGGGTCTAGAACCATGCGAGTCGTACAATCGGCCATAGAAGTCTTCGATCTCCGAAAGTATACACAGTTTAGAGACGACGGTTTTGCCATTATTAGTTTTGAGCTTCGTCAGATGGGATCTACTCAATTGCTGGGCGAAGACTTATGTCCCCCGATTTTGCTCAATTTCCTTTTCTATCAGCGATTATTTGACCGCCGAAGGTTACGACGCACCAGCTTGTTGATCTTCTGATTGAGCTCCCGTTTTTCTGACGGTGTGTCATGCTGTTGCTCCCGTCGCTTGTCCATAAGCCGAAGAGCCTCGTCCGAGATTTTAGACTTTGTGCACGTACGCTGCAGCTGACAAAATCTAGTGCCTTCCTCCCTAAAGATTCGTACAACTTTTAAGAGTTCCTCATCCACGTCATTTGTACTTTACAAGGCAGCGAATTGATTATCCAACTAGAGTTGGAAGTGTTCTGATCCAACAGCGGCCTAGAGCAGGTTGGGTCGGAGAGTAGACTTCACCAGACGGCATCCTTCAAGCTTGTGGTCGATATTCAAGCAGCTCCGGACAAGTTGGTGATCATTACCGTTATTAAACCTGCTGATCACTGACACATCCCTGAATATGTGCTTATTGTCCATCATGATGAATTCAATCATATTATTAGTCAGAGTGTAGGGGCTTTGCCAAGCCCACTTCCTCTGGGGTTGCTTTTTTTTTAAAAAGAATTCATCAAAAAGGACCCCTCTTTTTACAAAAGGTTAAACTAGCATTTGCCCTCTTTAATTCCTGTCTTCATAGCCGTGGATTCCATTTTCGATTCGCTGCAAGTCTGTACTTCCACTTTGGCGTAAAATCCTCCCACGATAACATTGTAGTGGTGTTATGTAATGCCGAAGATAAGTCATCAAACATATCTTTGGTACCTACGGTAGACCAGGAATTCTTCGCACCCCCTTGCCCTGCCATTTCCGTGACCAACACCGTGGTCAGGCAGGACTAGCAGGGCGACCGAGAACTGGGGGCCATTTATTGGTTGTGTCGTTCATTGAGGAGGGTTTGCTATAATCACCACGTTGGGCATGCGGGTTGTATAAGCGTAGATTATACTATTATATTCAAGCGATGGACACTAATAACAAAAGATTTCACCACAACTTAGGGGCTAGAAAGCGCTTTCTCCCAATACAGCAATTCTATCAAAAACTGATCGTGACTCTTTCTATTGCTATCGGGGGGAGGGAAGGAGATAGCAATACATTTACTAAATACCTACTTTGCGAAGATCTCGTCAAGAGACTAATCTCTTAAGCCAAACAGAGGCCCATGGGCGGCATGACAAACTGTAACAGCAGAGCTCGGCTCGTCACTACCCCATTCGACATACATACAGGGTATGTACGGGGGACATACGTACAGGCATAGATCGCATTCCAATATATAAAAGCGAATCGTTGTTTGTTTGTTTGTTTGTTTGGGGAGCTTTCACGCGATAACGGGTGGACGGATTTTGATGAAATTTGGAATGGAGATAGCTTATACCCTAGAATAAAACATAGGATAGTTTTTATCCCGTTTTTTTTTTAGTTTCCACGGGAAAACTGGAAAATGTTGATTACTCACTGTAAGAAAAAAGGTTGCCATGGAAACGAAATAACATGTTTGTCAAAAAAACTTCAAGAGCATTGGTACTACACCTACTTTTGCATTGGTTTTTATTATCCTAGAAGAACACAGGATACTTTTTTTCGCAATAAACAGTTGCCCGCGCGGACGTAGTCACGGGCGGGAAAGCTAGTAACAAATAATGGTAACAAAACCTACTAGTTACTATTCTGTAACGTTCGAAGGAATAAACAGTTCCATCAATAAGATTGTGATAATGTTAGTTCAGTAGACAATATTTTTAAGAGGATCATTATTTGTTTTGCTAACCCGTCGATTCATCAGTCATTGAACGGGTGACGCAATGCTTCGCCAGATCATGTAATATGAATCCATCGTCTTCAGACACATGCGTCTGACCTTGCAGTGACTTTCAAATACAGTATTTCTGCTATGAATCCAAACTCTAGTCTTTTGTGGAATTGTTTTCAGAATTTAGAAACGTTTTTGTGAAAAACGTTTCTAAATTAATAAATAATTGTTTTTTTATTTTTTTGTATTTTGTTTTTTTAACAGCTCGTAGTGGCAATACAAAATACTTAAATGTGTGAAAATTGCATTTTTGATATCGTAGCACATTTATCGTGAAATATTGTCATTTTTACTCAATCTACTTTTATTAAATAATAGATCACATCAGCTTTGAAACAGATAATCGCATCAGAATCGGTCCATTCGTTTGGGAGCAAGCTACAATAATTATACATAAAATGGCAGCCTGTTAATACTTGCCCCTACACCCGGGGTAAGTATTAACACGTTAATACTTACCCCGCCGATTTGTTAATTATTGCCCCAAGGGTACTTTTTAATAGTAAAAATCATAACAAAATATTGTTCAACAGATACGTTAATTAAATAATGTAGTATTATTAAGTATGAAATGCGCTTCTAGGGGAAAAATAAAATAATTGTAACACCGAATATTTCAAGCGTGAAAAAAAATCGTAATGATTTTTTTTTTCGTTACCTGGTCGAAAATGACGTCCAGGACATAACTCACTCTAAAAGCGCGTTGAACGCAACTGACCAATCACAAGCCATACGACGTGGTCTAGTCAGCATATCATAGAACGCGCTATAGCTGTAGTGTGTATATTTTTAGAGAAATTCACTTGTTAATACTTACCTCTGTTAATTGTTGCCCCGGCCCCCCATGACTTATTTTTAAGCACTATAACACCGTCTATAATACGGTATTTATTTCATAAAGCTAGTTCCAATGTTTTGGAATTTATTGAGGTTTTTGTTACCGACCCGCTTTCTTTGCGGTTCAGTTTATTAAAAAACTAGTTTTCCCGCCCGCGACTTCGTCCGCGCGGACTACAGTTTATCGCGAAATAAAGCATCCTATTTTCTTCTAGGATATTAAAAACCAATGCAAAGTAGGTATAGCTTGATGTTGTTTGACAGACTTGTTATTTCGTTTCCATGGCAACCACAGACCATTCTGTGATGGCAACCGTTCCTTACAGAGAGTAATCAACATTTTCCAGTTTTCCCGTGGAAACTTACAATTTTCCGGGATAAAAAGTATTTATTATTTATTATTTTATACCTACTAGCCTTTCCGCCCGCGACTTCGTCCGCGCGGACTACGGTTTATCGCGAAAAACAGCATCCTATGTTCTTTTAGTATATTAAAAACCAATGCAAAAGTAGGTATAGCACCAATACTCTTGATGTTTTTTGACATACTTGTTATTTCGTTTACATGGCAACCGTTCCTTACAGTGAGTAATCAACATTTTTCCAGTATTTCCAGTAAATGTCAGATTTTAATAATAGACACGTAAATGTCAAACACAACAGATAAAAATGCCAATGACATGAGTATTAGGTGAGTTAGGGTGAAGCAGTAGGTAAGTAACATAAGTTAATTTAAAAACATTAAATAAATGCTTTTAAGCAGTAGGCATTTCATGGTGAAACTTAGAACGGACTATCACAATTATATGCGTACACAACATTTCGTGTCTGTGCTGTTAACCGTTGAGGAGTTCCCAAAGTCAGTAGCCAACCCTGAGTGCAACAACCATGTCATAGTAAAACTTAAAACCGTACACAAAATTTCTTGTCTGTGCTATAAAAATGCTTCTTTGGAACTGAACCAAAGTGTAAAAATTCTACTCAGTAGTGAGGAAATAGTTCACATGAATATAAAATTTTTGAGCTACCACTCCATATTTTTTTTATTGTCTTCTTTGTACAGACTTTTTGTTGTGAAATGTTCATTACTCGCTGTATGACATCAAGAGCATTGGTGCTATACCTGCTTTTGCATCAGTTTTTGTCCTAGAAGAATATAGGATGCTTTTTTCGCGATAAACCAAAGACTGCGCGGACAAAGTCGCGGGCGGGAAAGCTAGTACATAATAAAAAATCACAATAAAATTAATTACTAGGTAACAATTCCTATATTAATAACAAATCTGAAGATGACGAAGTATCAAGTATCTAACCTTGGGTAACCGGAGACGAAGCCAAGCGGTCAGATTACTTTTAGTGAAGACGTTGTCACTCAAGTAACCTTATGAAAGAGGTGTGTCTCTACAACATTTTACCTACCTTTGAGCTTTATTTTACAATTTTGCAAGCTATTATTTAACTTTACGTGTTAGTTCGGCACCTGCTAGTCTGAAAATTTGTGACTGTGGTCGTGGTACTATTATTTAACTTTACGTGTTAGTTCGGCACCTGCTAGTCTGAAAATTTGTGACTGTGGTCGTGGTACTATTATTTAACTTTACGTGTTAGTTCGGCACCTGCTAGTCTGAAAATTTGTGACTGTGGTCGTGGTACTATTATTTAACTTTACGTGTTAGTTCGGCACCTGCTAGTCTGAAAATTTGTGACTGTGGTCGTGGTACTATTATTTAACTTTACGTGTTAGTTCGGCACCTGCTAGTCTGAAAATTTGTGACTGTGGTCGTGGTACTATTATTTAACTTTACGTGTTAGTTTGGCACCTGCTATGCTGAAAATTTGTGACTGTGGTCATGGTACTATTATTTAACTTTACGTGTTAGTTCGGCACCTGCTAGTCTGAAAATTTGTGACTGTGGTCGTGGTACTATTATTTAACTTTACGTGTTAGTTCTTTTGTGGCACTATATAGACCAAACGCGTGGACCGAGTTTGATGATTATTGCGGCAATCGATGTACGAAGACATATCTAAAGCCTTGCACAACACATCCAAGGCTCACTTCAACGTTGTCATGGGAGACTTCAACGCTAAAGTAGGAGTACAGACATGCAGCGAATCGGGACAACACGGATTTGGCAGCAGAAATCACGGGGGCAAATGCTTGTCAACTTCCTGGAGACAGAAAGTGCTGTTTTTAATGAATTCATTCTTTAAGAAGCAGCTCCAACGGAAAAATTAGATTGACTTCATCATAGTGGACAAAAAGCGCATAAGTATTCGAGATGTCTCAGTGATCACTAGGTTTAAAACCGGGAGTTATCATCGACTTGTCCGAGGCACTATGGATATTGATTGCAAGCTTGAACGTCTCCGTTTGATGAAGTCCATACTCCAACCTTACCTGCTCTAAACCGTTGTTGGATTTGAAACATTCCAGTTGAAACTGGAGTACCGATTCGCTGCCTTGGAAAGCACAATTGACGTTGACATTGACAAGGAATCCTGAGGGAAGAGGGAACGAAGTTCTGCGAGATGCGGCGTACAGGCAGGAAATCAAAACTATTGGTGGAGTCTCTGCAGCTCACTGAGAAACAATCAGATCAGCGGGCTTTGAATAAGCAAATAACAAAGCTGGTAAGGCGATACCTCCGACGCTCCAATACAAGCGCTGTAGAAGAAGCGATAGAGCGAATTTGTGGTCAAAAGTCTTCGTACAACAACTTGGTTGAAGCCATATGACGAAGTTGACCACATCAAGCGGGAAAGTGTTCGCTTAAAGAGCTTCAGCGTAAGTTTAATTATGTCATCTTCTCTGGGAGAATTCCAAAGGCATGAAACAAGAGTTTGAACGTCCTCTTTTTAAAAAAGGGTGACAAGACTTTTATGAAAAACTATCGGCGCATTACCCTCCTGAGCAATGTCAACAAACTGTTTTCGAGAGTCATCACGAATCGCCTTGCGCGGAGATTCAACGAAATCCAGACAACAGAGCAGACCGGGTTTCGGGGAGGATATGGCACTATAGTGCCACACCTATAGACCACACATATAGACCACATCCATACAGTGCAGCAGATTATACAGAAGACAGAAGAGAATAATCAGCCCCTATGCCTAGCGTTTGTGGACTATGCCTTTGACTCTATCGAGACTTGGTCCGTTTTGGAGTCCCTACAACGATGCCTAGTCGACTGGCGGTATATCCAAGTGTTGGGATGTCTGTATGACGCCGCAAGTGCCGCAACAATGACCGTCCAAGTACAGACCAGCAGACTAAGCATATCCTCCTGCATCGAAATGTGAGACAAGGGGACGTTATATCTCCGAAATTGTTCTTAAATGCATTGGAGGATATGTTTAAGACTCTGGACTGGAAAGGATGTGGCATTAACATTAACGGTGAGTACATCTCACGATTCGCGGATGACATAGTCATTGTGGCAGAAGCGTTGCAGGACTTGCAACAGATGTTAGACAGTCTAGGTGATTCGTCTCAACGCATTGGTGCCCGGATGAATTTGGTGTCTCGAAACCAAGGTTATGTTCAACGAGCATGTTATTCCGGAACCAATTGCTGTTAACTAAACTGATCTCGTAGTTGTTCAGGCGAATGTTTATCTGGGGCAAACTTTGCAACTAGATAGAAACAACTTCGAGAGAGAGACCCGCAGAAGAATACAGCTGAGCTGGGCAGCATTTACTTCGTCTGGTCTTTTCATCACAAACACCGCAAAGTTTGAAGACAAAACTCTTCAACCAGTGTGTCCTGCCTGTTATGACATACGGAGCCGAGTCGTGGACACTCACGTTACGACTAGTCCACCAATTTAAGGTCACTCAGCGGACTATGGAAAGGGCTATGCTCGGAGTATCTCTGAAAGATCGTATCCGGAATGAGGTGATCCAGCAGAGAACTAAAGTTGTCGACATAACCCTTAGGATTAGTAAGCTGAAGTGGCAGTGGGCTGGTAGTATCTGCCGAAGGACTGATAGCCGTTGGGGTAAACGTGTTCTTGAGTGGAGATCGCAGCTCGATAAACGTAGTGTAGGGCGCTCTCCGGCTAGGTGGAGCGACGATGTACGCAAAGTTGGCTGGCAGCGGTTGGAAGAGAGGAGCCGAAGATCGGGCTCAGTGGCGTGCTTTGGGAGAGGCCTATGTCCAGCGGTGGACTGAAACGGGCTGATGATGATGAAGACGTCAATCGTTTTAACTTAATCTTGCGAGGGCTACATGACATGGCAGTAATCAAAATTCAATATGGCGACAACCACCAACCAACTTTTTTCAATGAAAGTCGACGAACTATGTTAAGTGGGGTATTATTGAATAGGTTTTAGAAAATCATTTTTTATTTCGAACGACCATTTAGTATCTATAACGATTCAAAGTTCGCAGTCGGTATTTTCATTGTTCGTAAATTTTTTGTTAGTCTTATTCGCAGACGGATATTTGTTTTTTTTTATAAAAATATCTTTCTGTTATTCCGTGGCTCTCCATGTTGAGATCATTTTCCTTATCATCGCATTCCAATAACATCCAATAAAAGAAAATCTGATAGAGACGCAGTACACAATACGGCTATTCTAAAAATAGTCCAGCAAAATGGAGCCAGTTAAGGAACGGATGTTCCACGTATCTGAGACCGCATAGTCGACCACTTCTATACTAATGTAGGTACATGCCAGCTGTATGCCTACGGCTAATCAATTTTTGGGCGGCCAAGAACGTCAATTTTTTTTAATGTAAAACGGACTTGAACACCCTACCAAACACTGACTAAATACTTTACTTGATAAATATTTGGCTGAAAAGAGAAAGCAAGAGATTTGTTAACTGACGGGATTTAAACCCGTGAGCGTGACCAATTTACACTTGATGTTCAGCTTATGCTGCGTCCACATTTTCATATATTTTTGTTAATATTTTCTCGTCACAAAGGCCGATATTTGCTCCGGCTCACTGCCGCTTCTGAGTTAGTTAAAGTTTATTGTTACATTCCTAGATTAGCGAAGTTAAGCAAGTCGTTTCATTTTGTATGTTTGAGTGCATACATTCAAACTGGGGCGCAACGACGTTGCTCAATACACTACAGCAAGGCCCGCAGAAGAGTGCCGGCACTGCCGACTGCCGAGTGTGCGTGACTGTAAACGCGTAGCTCTTCATTTGTCTCAATATACCTACATTTCATGACTCACTGTAATGGGGTCTGGGATGCTGGTGATGCAAATCACAACATAAACAAGACATAATCGAAAGTGGTAGATAACTCAGCTGCGGACTAAAGAGGCGATTTTTTTATTGAGAATGGTTGCTAACCAACTTTAATTTTTTATAGATCCTAAATAGTCATATGAAATAAAAATTGATAAGAGAAACCTAAAGATGATATTCAAATACCTATTCAATGATACCCCCCAATCCTCATAGTTCGTCGACTTTATTTTTTCTTTTTCACAATATGGAGTCTCTAGTTCTCGCCATATTAAATTTTGATAACTGTCACGTCTTTAGTAGCACTCGCAAGATTAAGACAAATCAATTGAAGTAAGAATCATCAAAATCGGCCCGCGCGTTTTATAGTGCCACAAAGGAACAAACATACATGGGCTGATAAACGCAATACCCTCCCGCTCAATCAGGTAAAAAACATCACACGCGTTCCACCGTGGCGACCGTTACACAAATCATTTGTTTTACTATTGTTCCACCGTGGCGACCGTTACACAAATTATTTGTTTTACTATTGTTCCACCGTGGCGACCGTTACACAAATTATTTGTTTTACTATTGTTCCACCGTGGCGACCGTTACACAAATTATTTGTTTTACTATTGTTTCAAATTTTAGTGGAACTTGAAATTAAATTAAATTTTTATTATTATTTCTGTAGACTTCGTCCGCGCGGACTACATACAGATTATCGCGATAAAACGTATCCTGTGTCCTGTGACTAAAACCACAGCTAAAAACCACTTGAAAATGAATCACAAGCTTCTTATTGCACGACTGCCCAAAAAAGGAGTGTCATGTTTTCAGTATGTTTGTATGTGTGTATGTGAGTTTATTTGTTCCACCATAACTTTTAAATGCCAGAACAGATTTTAGAATCCTTACGTTGTCCCGAGTATTAAAGGTTTTTTTTTATGTTAGTTTATTGGCAGGATAGTCGTATTTTTTCTCTTACTTTGATGTACTTGTTTCATCACGTATTTGTTTTCGAGACAGACGGCCATTGCTCTTTCCTGTAGCGTGCATCATACGAGGAAAATTTGCAGAACTGAGCAACCGTTAAAACAAACACCTATATAGTTATTTAAGCTCATCAAAGCCAGCTTGTGAAGCAAGATCAATTTCCCAAGCGCTTTGAACTGTTCCGAGGCTGGACAGTGGCTCCGTAAAGCGTCTAGATGTAGCACGGCTGAGTAGAACGTTTCAAGGCACCAGACCTGGAAGGTCGCCCATGCTATGGACCGACCAGATAAAATCAGATATAGGCCTAGATATAGGGTTACCTTGCATGAGTGCACCAGAATTAACATTAACAGAGAGAGATCTAGAGGGGGGAGGCGAACAAACAGTAACCACGACCGCTGTCAAGAGCTTGCTTCTCGGATGAGGTCTTTTTTGGATCTGTGACTACCATCACTCTATTTTATGATCTAAACGAATAAGCAGAAGATCGCAACCACCTTCACCGTTACAAATCAAAATTCGCAAAATGACGTTAGGTGGTGCAATATTTGCGTCAACTACAAGCAAATTGCTTTTCATGTTTTCGTTATAATGTATACGCCATGGTGTATCTAATCTATTTTATTATAATCGGATTTAATTGATAAGAAAAGATAACGAGTCTGGGAACAAACGATGCCTTTCGTTTAATCATAAACATATTTCTGACTAAACTAAACAAATAAATATACCGCTTCCGCGAAATAACGAGACATTGTCTTATAAATATATTCTGGAGTTAATGCATTTACTATGTAAATAATCTTGATGATAAAGTGATTGCAGGTACCTATGTGTTTTTGATGGAAAATCGGTTGCAATTAGTTTAATGTTTTTTTTTTTTTTTTTTTTTTTTAATAACGTAGGTACCTGTATTAGAGGATGCAGGCATTTCTAACTAGAAATTTTGCTAGTACTAGAAAGGGTTGCTTTTTCGGGTTGTGTCCTGCCAAATATTTATGTTTCCGGCCTGTCCAGCTTTTGTTAGTGTAACTCGTTGCACGCAGCCGCGGCGCCTGAAGTACGAGCGAAGCTACGATACCTATCCAAAATAAAATATATTTAAAAATGGATAAAAAAAATGTTTAAAGGTTTTTTAGTTTTCTTTGTTTTACCAGAAGAAGAGTTGTAATTTGTTTGTTTATAAACAACTGTAGCAGGTAACGTCGTTACGTTTATTAACGAATTATTTTTATTACTTAAGTTATGTTCAACATTAAAAACGTAGATCCGGCTTTATAAAAGGTGTGTTAGGCTTTTGAAAAGGTAATGTCCGGATTTTAGGGCAAAATGTCCGGCCTTATTCAGCGCTGAGTCAGGCTTTTTTATTTTAGAAGGTGGCAACCCTATTCGCGCATCACATAAAAACTACTCAACTGAAATGCTAACTGTAATGTGTACTTTATATCTCAATCCGATTAGTACAAGCCGAGCAATCTTTTTGACGACTAAAGAGATTTTGATCTAATTTGGAATATTGGTATTTTAGATCCTAGAATAAAACAACGGGTAATTTTAACTTAGAAAATAGACCACGCGGGATAAACAGCTAGTCCATTCATATATTTTTTTTGTTTTCAATAAAGTGTTTCTAATCCATCATCGACCCAATATAGGAAAAAATATTACGTAATATACCTAAAAATATCTACTTAAGCTCCTTGTGCAGAATAGATGCATAGTATATTTAGAGTCATCATGACATCATGTCAGCCTTTAGAAGTCTACTGCTGAACATAGGCTTCCCCCAAAGAGCGCCATGACGAGCGACCTTGTGCCACCTATTAAGAGTACCAACATATTATTTTAGTTTTATTTTTGAAGTACTATGTATGTTGTGTGTGCACAATAAAAGTATTTCTTTCTTTATTTCTTTCAACCGGCTTCAAAAATGTTTCCAAACGCTCGACACTGCAATTATCAAGCCCTGAAGTTTACAAACGCAGATAAGCCGTGCCCTGACGACCTTGGCTGCAGATGTGATCGATCTCAATGTACACAGAGGTACTTTCCACTGAGACGTGCCGGTAGAGCAAACAACTTGATTAATCACTTTGTACAGATAGGTGCAATTTCTTCACAGGTTTGATAGCTGCAGTATAGGTTCTATTAATATAAAGTTTTGCAATTTTTCTTGGCATTGCAACCGACTAAGTGTTACCCAACAAAATTTAGCGGCTGTATAGATACGCAGGATATCAACCTTTCATAATTATACGCGTAGTTACGTCATATGTGTAATAAATCCTATACACATATGGTTACGTGTTTATTTCGCAGCAATTCCACTTGCTGGTTCTCACAGCACCTGCGGGATGAGATGGTGTTAGCCGGGCTGCAAAAACTTCAAGTCGCATATTAGGTTATCATATTCAAATTGTTAAAATATTTTTGTTTTGAAATAATTAATCAAAAATGTTACAGCTACTTTAGAATTCAGCCTATTTTAATGCTAAAACGAAAACTAGCTGTAATTTAGTGATTGCTTGCTTGCTTGCTGTATGAGGTGCTGGCCTTTGTTGTCTGACTTTCAGAGATTGTCAGGCCGCCCGAAGGCCTCTAACGTGGTATTAACATTAACCAATAACCGAAATCCGCACATTACCACAGAATAAATAATAGTACAAACATTAGTTCGTAAAGTGATTGGTGCGGAACCGATGACCAAACCCGGTGTTGTTGGATTCTAAATCGCACTCGGCTACCGTCGTAAGTGTATTGCTTATTATTTTATTATTTACCAGCTGTGCCCGCGGCTTTGCCCGCGAGGTCATTTCATTTAAAAGTATCCCACACGTGTTATTCTAGGACCTAAAATACCTATAAAGTACAATATACTACGTTTCTTCAAAATCCGTTCGGCCGTCAAATAGTTTTTATCGATTGTTCGGCATCTAATCATAAGATACCAAGTGCCCCAGTTTTCAAGTCGAACTCTAAGCTATCCAACAGTGGAAACCGCATCGCAATCGGTCTAATAGATTTTACGTGATGCGCGAACTAACATACAAACAAACAGAAAAACACGATTTTTTTAAATGTTCTATTCTTGTTCAGTAGCATATTTTAAGTACCCTCGACCATTTTTTTTTAATTATCTTCTTTGTATAGATTTTTTCTTTCTTATTGCTTTATTATAAGTATAGATTTCACTGTTTCCTCTTGTACAGTAAGGTCCTAAATAATATAAACGTTTTTTGTAGTAGTGGGCCTCTGACGCAAGAGTCCCCCTGTGGTAGTACCACAGCTTGTCAGATAATCAACCGCCAAGCAGTAGCGTGTAAATATTTCTGTTTCTATTGGAACAGCAATGTTTCCAGCGAAATTACTGTGCAATGAGACTTAACAACCAATGTGACGAGCGCAGTGCAGTGACGCACAACATTTTGCAACCAAAGTTCTGGGTGGCACTGCAACTGTTATGGGCAGGCGTGACGCTTACCATCAGGCGAGCAACCTACCCGTCTCCTCACTCAACGGAATAATAAACAAACGTGGTAACTTATAGCACGAATCCTGGTGGGCACTACAGAATATTTGTATGTTATACCTTCAAAATAAGGTTGAAGCATCGGAATAGCACAGCCCTTTCTGTATTCAAAAGTTATATGATTGGATTTTTATACGATTGGTATGAAACATAACTTCTGTCAGGATAAATACAGGAGCGGGATCAGAGTCTGAGTTATTTTAGGAATAAGGGATCTCATTTTCCTTGAGCAAAGTACGTCGATTCCTTATTCTGTTTTATCCTACCTACTTGAACTTACCAATTACATAATTATTACATTTTGTTATTGAATATTGGTAGTCGTTAAACCATATTAGAGGCCCTCGGGGTCTGACAAACTCTGACACCAGAGGCCAGCACTACCTCATACGACAAGCAAACGATTACATAATATACTATATCTAGATTATATTGTCCCGAACATATTTATATTTATTTATTGACCGAGCGAACGCGAAGCGTCTCCGTTTCAGCTTGGGCAAAAATGCTTTAGTATGACAGCCGGACGGCTGTCCGCCTGTCCGTCCGGATCTCTGTTGTCCTCTAAAGGTCGCATTTCTCAAGCGATCTAGACGAAACTTGGTATGCAGGTTAAACGAATTTTTAGATTTTTTTAGTAGACTGGGATTTTTGATTGGACAGTACTTCCCCCAAAAAGGGGCAAAAAGTGGGCTACTTAATATCTCCGCCTTATCCGATTTCAATGGTTCTTTTTTTATTTGAAAGGTACTAACTTTAATTTGGTCTCATAAAAATTTGGTGAAGATCTGATGACGATCTTCGACATGATGAGCAGAATAGCTCCTCAAAATGCAGTAAATTTCTCACTTTTAGGTTTCTACCAGTGTAATCAGCCCTTTACCCACAAAGTATGGATTGAGAGCACCTCGGTTATTAATGTTTGTTTTACAATAAGGTAACTAGATGGCGCTACTGTGCACCACTAGATTGTTTGCAAAAAAGTTTGTACGCGCGAGGTCTACAGCTCTCAGAGCCATCTAATAACTATAAGTACAATAATTCTTTGAATATAATAGACGGATTTACTACGAAAATTCTATCTACATCTATCTATACTTATAATAAAGCAATAGGAACGAAAAAGTATGTAAAATGAAGATAATTAAAAAAAGAAATTGTCTAGGGTACATAAAATAAGCTACTGAACAAGAATGTAACATTTTAAAACTTCATGTCTGTCTGTTTGTTCACGCATCACTTAAAAACTACTGGACTGATTGCGATGCGGTTTTCACTGTTGGATAGCTTATGTTTTGACTTAAAAACTGGGGTACTTCATATCTCAATCCGATGAGTAGAAGCTTAAAGTATTATCGAAGATTTAAGTATTATCCAAATCTGTTGAGAAATCCCGAAGATTTAAGTAAACACACACACCAAAAACAAGTATTATCCAAATCTGTTGAGAAATCACGAAGATTTAAGTAAACAGACACACCAAAAACAAGTATTATCCAAATCTGTTGAGAAATCCCGAAGATTTAAGTAAACACACACACCAAAAACAAGTATTATCCAAATCTGTTGAGAAATTCCGAAGATTTAAGTAAACACACACACCAAAAACAAGTATTATCCAAATCTGTTGAGAAATCCCGAAGATTTAAGTAAACACACACACCAAAAACAAGTATTATCCAAATTTGTTGAGAAATCCCGAAGATTTAAGTAAACACACACACCAAAAACAAGTATTATCCAAATCTGTTGAGAAATCCCGAAGATTTAAGTAAACACACACACCAAAAACAAGTATTATCCAAATCTGTTGAGAAATCCCGAAGATTTAAGTAAACACACACACCAAAAACAAGTATTATCCAAATCTGTTGAGAAATCCCGAAGATTTAAGTAAACATACACACCAAAAAAAACTTAGTGACAATTTAATCCTTTTGAAAGTCGATTGATAAGGTTGTTTATGTGACTTTCATTCACTCCAAACAACTGAGTGCATTTTGATGTGCACATCGAAAGTAAGTATGTAGTATACGACTCACTACTATCATCCCAACAAGACCAGAAAATGCGAATACAGAGGCAAGTCCAAGTAGTAACGAATCAAAAGACGCCTTCATAATTATGAATGACCCAAAATTACGTCAAAGGTCTCCTATCTGAAAACATTCGACAAGGAAGCACATAAACAAGGCCTATGATCATCAAGGCTCCTATCATTGTCATGATTGAAACAGACAGCTCCCCAAAGGCGTCATTTATCTTGATTTTACAACAAAACAAATCATACTAACAATGAATTATACGTTCATGACTTTGACCGTCTTGCCATTGAACCTCAGTTCTATAGAATTTAGAAGCTTATGATGGGGACCATAGAATTTAAAATTAAATGGCAGTACAACTGAAGTTAGCATTGGTCTGAATAAGCATGGGTCAGCAATATTCGTACGTAGAATTGTATAATTCATTCATCAACATGTTTTGCATGTTGGCATCTTGCGATGCTAACACAAGATAAGTATTGTTCAAACAGATAATTTCTTCTTAGATAGGACGAATAATAATTGCGCAATAACTGAATTGAAGGTCTTTGTTGCTGAGTCATCACTTCGTCCCGTTACAAACAAAATCAACACATAAAAATATTAGAAACAAAATTAATACTTATTTAGCTAAAGCCTAAATCTGCCAACCTGTGTAACATTTTGGCTTCTTCAGATGTCGGACAAGCCAACGTGATTATGTGATAGAAAAAATAGCATTAAACTGTATAAATTCTAACAAAAAAATACGAAAATTATACGGACTTACGTAATACGTTTCGTGGAGGCGACATGTGGTCAGAATGCTGGATCATATTTAGGCCAAAAAACAGTACCACAATCAACGAGGCAATGCTTCGAGCATATATGTCATCTTTATAGTGGTGTTTGTTCCGAACTCGATATTTTTCATCAAAATCTTTGCAGTTTTAAAAGTTCATTATTCAAAATTATTTTTATTTAACAGTAACTATAGTTTTGACGTTGTTTATTTTTAATTAATATTTTTGGTTAATGCTGTGTACTCTGTTTTGGTTATCAAATTTAATAAGTTGTACTTTATAATTAAGTTTAGTTTTTTTAAGTACTAATTTGATAACTGCTTTTGTACCATTAAATATAAATAAATAAATAAATATCCAATATGCTCGAAGAGGCAATGCGGCCAAGATTCTGTAAGGATCTAATAGGGATTAGGAGTTCAATCAAACGCTCAAAACTGTACTCGCTATCGAGTATCGTGACATTATTGTATGAAATCCAGCGCAGCGCAACTAGCGGAAGTATTTCTCACTATAAATCTTCCTTTAACCAAATTATATTTTATTTGAGAAATTTTCCTTCCACCAAAGGGCTGTTACATTTAAAGTTTTATGTATGTAATTAAAGCTTTTTTGGTATTTATTTTAATTAAAATGAATATTTGATTTTAAACGCTTCATCGTAGAATTTTCATTAATATTTTCTTACATAGAGCTAGTTAGGTGCCTACAGTTTTAACGTTATTTATAGATAAGAAGTAGTTTCGTGTCTATAACATTTTAAAAGACCACTTGTATGCTCATTTTAAAAGACCACTTGTATGCTCATTTTAAAATGTTCAGCTTCTATTTATTTACGGGCACCGTTTGCAATTTGCATGACATTTAGAATAAGTATTAATTAAACAGTCCGTCGTAGAATTTTTAATTTAAATACTAAAGCGATCAGACGTGTTTGACGACGTTGTCAAGGTCAACCAGAATAATGTATTTGTGAAAATTGTGTAAAATTTTAGCATTTAGTTTGCACAGAGGAATGTATTATATTAATATTTGACCTATTTAGGCCATCCTTTCACATATATTTTTTTTGTAATATTTGCAACATAACATATCAAAATCTTAAGCGTCTCCCAAACAGAAATATATATATATTCTAAATAGATCAAACCAATGGTCGACCATACTTTGAGTTTGAAAAGAAAATTTCCCTTTCATGTGCCGTCGCCGAGTTGAATCACGTACAGGAAAAGGACAACCTTCTGAGACTACCGGTGGTTCGTAATACGCCTGTTCGAAAAGAGAGCACCAACAATCTCTACGGGGCGCTGTCATTTTCGCCAATTCTTTTGTCCTTGTTAGAAAACAAACTTACAATGTACGAAACATAATAAAAATGTCTAGTTACCTATTTTAAAACTACTTTGATTCAATATAACTTTACTCATCGCATCCGTTACCAGACGAGAAAGGTAACCGGGCCCATAACACTGCCTTGCGGTATGGTTGCATACGTGAGCGGCGGCTGCGCTTGCGTGCAGAAGGTCACGTCTGTCCAATGGCGAGCCTGTTAGTGAGGGGCACGGCTATGACGCTGCGCGGGCTGACGCAATTGTGCCAGATATTTATTACATAGCTTTGAAGAAGTTACCATGGAAGGCTTGTTCCGATCGTTTTTTAAAACGAGTAGTAGATTTGTAAGCGATAACATGTTGTGTACATGCATGGTATTTAATAATGTCTAGAACTTTAGAGCATGAAAATTCGATTCGATCTGGAGTGAGTTCTGCTTTAGAAAAGAAGAAAATTCGTCTCTTTCAATGGCTAAATCTAATATACAAACCAATGGGCTATTTGACTGTAGTGTAAATATATCCCAAAATGCTGTCAACCTAAAATTCTGTCTCAATAAATATCAAAATACTGTATAGCTTTTTCCGCCTGCTACTTCGTCTGCGCGGACTACTGTTTAAAACATATTTCCATGGAAACCGTTTCTTAAAGCGAGTAATCAGCCTTTTTCCAATTTTCCCGTGGAAACTTACAATTTTCCGGGATAAAAAGTATCCTATGATTTATTCCAACATAGAAATACGCTGTCTCCATTCCATATTTCATCAAAATCCGTCCAGCCTATATCGCGTGAAAGCTCCCTAAACAAACAGACAACGTTTCACTTTTACGAGTATTATACATTGGTATAGATTATTAGGTATTTTGAGTAAAAAATATTGATAATATTTAATGAAATGTAACAACATCTTTTTTATTGCCACTTCCACAAAACACAATCTGTTTTTCTAAAGTAATCCACAGCAACCCATTGTTGTTCACTTGCATGTGACGTCACAAGCACTAGGGCCAAGACCGAGACAGAAAAAGCGTTCTTGCGGAAGTAATTAATGAAAATACGGTAGTTTTCGAGTCAAAATAGAATGTGTATATGTTATTTGTAATAAGCAATTCAACAACATTTTGAAAGAGGTTATATAATTATTACTAATAAAAAAATAATCACAGTTGAGGGACAAGGTTACCTGCGCGAAATTGGTTTAATAGCGCTGAAAACTTTAAAAAAATTGTGTGTTCGAATCGCGAAAGTTTAAAAGTTACAAGTAATTTTTCCCTCCCGGGAAAATGTATTATTTCGTGGAAAACGCGAAAAGTACGGGCAGAGCCGTAGGGCAGAACAGCTAATAAAGTCCAACAAATCAGAGATAAATTCTATCCTTCGTGTTGTATAATTGGTAATTCTGTGCTCTCGTTACATTTTACGAATATATAATTATCATAATTATTATTTGTACGTAGGTCATACATGAGATGCCTGTTATTAAACAAATGGCAACAAAATTATAGTCCTTCTCATTGCTATGATGATTTGAACAGGCGTTTTGGGTTACATAATTACTAATTGCGCCTCGCAGCTTCGCCTGCGTGGACATTTATGGTGCACAATATTTCCTTGTAATCAAAGATCAATTACGATCGGTTCAGTCCTGTAGTTCCGTTTATTTAGTAATGTAAAAGACAAAGTTTCGTTCGCATTTATAATACCTATACTAGCTGCGCCATGCGGCTTCGCCCGCGTGTACAATTTCCCGGGATATAAAGTATCTGTTGGTTTCTATGGTATAAAGCATCTAACAGATAACGGCTGGTAATCGCGTGAAAACGCCCCAAACAAAAAATCAACAAATAGATAACCTTTCACTTTTATATATTAGTGGGGATGGGATAAGAGGCAATCTGTAATCGTAATCAGTTTAGGCGTTTTGTTTTATTGAAAGTGAGTAAAACCAATCTACCAAGATTTACCCTATTTCCTGTGTGATTTTTCCATTTTCCGGGATAAATTTCCGGGGTATCAAGTGTTGATTTCTGTATTGTACAGTATCTACCTACTTATATGGAAAACTTTATCATAGCTGTTTTTCTGTGAAAGCGAGTAACCGACATTTTCCCGTTCTCCCGTGGCAACTATCCAATTTCCGGGATAAAAAGTACCCTATATCAATCTGTGTTGTGTACAGTATCTATATATATATTTTTATCATATTCGGTCCAGATGTCTGACGTGAATACGACAAACAAACCAACAAATAAACGGACGTTTCACTTTTATATATTAGTGGGGATTATTAGTGACTCAAGTTTGATTACCTGGGCACCACGGATTTGCCCACTTAAAAAAAAGTATTTCGCCCAGGATAAAAAGAATCCCATGCACAATCAAAAATATTTTTGTACTTCATACCAAGCTTCATCAAAATACGTTCAGACGTAATGTCTGCTATACATATAACTTTAGGTAATTTAATTATAAAATAGCCCCTGAGAGAGGTGTGTTACGGCCTCGTTCTTGAAGAAACCATGTATACAACACATGCTCCCACTCTGTAACCCGTCATTAGGCTGTGTAAACCACTGGATTATAGAGCGGGTACCTGAGCCGCTAAGTGATAGACTACTGGGCGTGCTGGATTATGATGCTTCAGGCTTATGATGATGTCTGATATATAAAAAGTTAACATTATCATTTCTTTACATTATGTAAGTCTAAGTAGGTATCTATGGTGGTAGGTCTTATAGCGGAGTCGCTGCAAGAGCTGCGTCAGATGCTGGCTAGCCTGGCTGAAGCCTCACGACGAATTGGTCTCCGCATGAACATAGATGTGGTTTTGTGCATTTTGAGGTTATAAAACAGTGACAAGTGTCATCGCGAGAAAGGGTGATTAGCCATCTTGGATTGCTCAAGGCTAGCTTCGGTATGTAATAATTGTCGACGAGCCTAAAAAATATATTTATTTATTCTAACATTCCTGTAGGTGGGCATTACAGTTTCCCAATTCACCCACCCAAGGATCTAGAGCAAGTACACCATAAAAATTGTGAACAAACAAATAACACACACTCACAATTAATACACATTTAAACTAATAATTTAGTACAGAAACTTAGGCAAAAAATTAGGCACTTGCCAACTTTGCCGTGGCGGTCTCGGTTGCCGTGGCGGTCTCGGCTTAGGATAAGACCCCTCCCAATCCTCCCGTGGATATCGTAAGAGGCGACTAAGGGATTACACACCGGAAGATGGGCAGCAGCGTCCTCCGAGCACATATTTGCTACACTGCGGTCATCAATCCGCCTGCCAAGCGTGGTGACTATGGCTATTGACTTTATATTGCACATATTGTCTGCGGTTACGTATATACTCACTAAAAAAACAGAGCAGATGCGTCGTAAATCCCACCCTTGACAGTTTCTGCAGAAGAACGTCATTATCTACAGTGTCGAATGCTTTACGGAAATCAAAATAGGCGGCGTCTACCTGCACACCACAGTCAACGGCATCTACAGTATATGACCAAAACGAAAGTAGATTAGAAGAAGTAGAATGACCGGCTCTAAAGCCGTGCTGAACTTCTGCCAACTGACCTTCAACCTGCCTACTTATTCGACACTGTAGAATTGGCTCAAATAACTTACCAAAAACTGACAGCACAGCCACAGGTCTATAGTCACTAACGTTTGACCCGGAACTCTTTGGAACGGGAACTACCCGCGAGAGCTTCCACACATCCGGATAAAACGCGCCCTCAAAGCACTGTCTAAACAAATGGTGCATCGGTTTTGCCAGTACCACACCACAATCCTTTACTAGATAAGGAGGGACGCCATCTGGACCTACCGAACGCTTAGGCTTAAGAGCTTTGATTGCGAGCTTTATTTACATCTTCTTCTAATAAAGTGGAAATGTATATCCGAGCACTTCCACAGTCAATCGACGTTATTGCTTCTTCCGCGTCCAACTGGGGAGGGTTTGGCGAATAAACAGAATGGAAATATTTAGCAAAACAAGCAGCAGCTTCATAATCCATTACCACATAACCATTATGCACCAACTTCTTAGCAGCTTTCCCAGTAGGTTGTTTTGAAGCTACGTAGCCCCAAAATGTGGATGGATCTCGCTTTAAATCCTTCTCCATACGGTCCTTAAAACATTTGAAGTCATCTTTTAGATTGACCTTCACCCTCGCTCTCAGAAGACTTGATATGGCGACAGGTGAACGTGCCCCAAAGAAGGCCAAGAATGTTTTGTCGGCTGGGAAGGTGATGGCGACAGGCGAAGGAATCATTATGATTGATTACTTGGAAAAGGGAAAGACTATCACTGACCGTTATTACGCAGAGTTATTGACATAGACAGCTTTATTTATGGCAAAAAACAAGTACACAAAATAAAAACAAAGAAATAATTTAGTACCTAAGTAGTTAGTTAGGTTTTTTGCCATAAGCCGGCCCCAACTCAGCATAATGTTGGTTAATAACAACCAGCGCTGGTCTTCCGTTGGGAACGGCAGGTGACGTCACGCACGGAAATATTATATTGGACCGTTTTAATGCTGAATTGTTGGAAAAACGACCAAAATTGTCCCCCAAGAAAGTCCTCTTTCATCAAGACAATGCCCTAGTGCACACATCAGCTATTGCAATGGCCAAAATCCACGAGTTGGGCTTCGAGCTGGTTCCGCATGCTCCGTATTCGCCGGACCTAGCTCCGTGCGATTATTACCTATTCCCAAATCTGAAAAGATGGCTTGGAGGGCAAAAAGTTTTGACAAATGAGGACTGCATCGCCGGTGGAAACGGCTATTTTGAAGAAGATTTTTTGGAAGGGATAATAAAATTGGAAACTCTCTGGAACAAGTGTTTAAGGAGACTATGTTTAGAAATAAATGTAACTCGTATAAAAAAATTTTTTTTTTTACCTTTTAAAACGACTTATCAAACAGCCCTCGTATGTGGTGTTGTGCATTTTGAGGTTATAAACCAGTGACAAGTGTCATTATGAGAAAGGGAGATTAGCCATCTTGGATTGCTCAAGGCTAGCTTCGGTATGTAATAATAGACAAAACAAAAATCATGATCAATGACAATATTATACCGGAACCATTAGTAGTCAGTGGCATGCCAATTTTTTGTATATCTTTTATTCTATATTGTATACTAGCTGTGCCCGCGGCTTTGCCCGCATGGTCATTTCTCTGGATTAAAGTTACCTATGTGTTATTCCAGGACCAACAGTCCCTTTATAGAACAAAATACTAAATTTCGTTTGCTTAGCTACTATCGGATTGAGATACCAAGTACACCAGTTTTTTAGTAAAATCCTAAACTATTCAACAGTGAAAATTGCATTGCAATCGGTCCAGTAGTTTTTACGTGATGCGTGAGCAAACAGACAGACACAATTTTTTAATTATTTTCTTTTTCAGTACTTATTTAAGAACCCTAGAGCAATTCAATCAATTTTTGGTGTATGTAAATATGTGGTAAAAATAGAAGGACCGCATTAATAATGATGCAAGTACCTATGTTTGTGTAAAAAAAACTTGGACATTACCAACTTCACTTGCTAAGCTTGGCCCTTCTTATGTATAAGTATCTTTCCTTTTTTCTTCCTTCAGCTTCATACATGCCAGACACCCAGTGAAGACTGTAGGTATATTCGCATAACCAGAGGGGGTCCTACCTCTTAATACCTACCATTTTAAACCATATTTCGAGCAGATTCATTCTAAATTATAACTGTTTGGTTTATGAATCTAAAATTGTCTAGGATTCCTAGAATGATATTATGTTAAAATGGCAAGAAATTCGTCACAAAAAATTGTTTTACCTTTACTGATAAAAGCATTTAGAGGAAGAAGAGAATTAGTAGATTACTACAAAGAGCGGAAAGTGACTTCTTGCTGCACCAAGTGTTATAGCTTGGGCTTCTAAAAACACAAGTGCAGCAAGAAGCATTGACTTTTAAATGCGCACCAATTCCATTATGATCATATATAAAACATCATATATACATTATATTTTAAAACTTTATTGGACGAATGCATTCATTCAATAAAAATGTAATACGAGCAAATCCCTTTCTGTCGTCTCTGCTGCGTTTAAAAAAGAAAAACAGAACTGGGCAAAATACTATTAAAAAACTGTGCAGTAAATGGATTTAACCACACTGATTTTAATTAAAAAAAACTGCGGTACTTACTGGATTTCCATACTTACTTTCTGCACTGTTTTCATGATGCTCTCTGATTGCGTTTTAGGTGAACAATTATGATATTACTGTGTAGTGGGATGAAATATTAATTATTAGCATTCCCAATAATGTAGGTAGCTGACTGAATAGAATCATTTCCAAGTATTTCTTTATAAAATAAAGAGACTGGCAATTTACATACCTGAAAACTTAGTCTGGAAGGTCCGGTTGCGAATTTCAAGCTTGCCCCACGAAGTACCATGGTTCCACAATATTTTTTATATCATTGTAGGTTCCTTGACAAACACGAAACGTATTATTTTATAGAAAAATCGCGAAAAAGCACAAATGTAAACGAAAATAAAATCACGATTGGGACAAACTGCAAATTAATTAATAATTTGACATTGACATTGACAATGACAACCAGCCCAGCTGAGTTTGACGTTTTTTCAAGGTAACGTTCCGTTTCAGGTTTCAGACGAGCTATGCCTAATTTTTATTCGGTCGCAAATCTGGTGTGAACACACGCGTAACAAGTTTGATCTTTATTTTTTAGTGAAATAAACTCAGTTTCATCTTTCTTTTATCTTTCTGAGAATATTACATCTAATTCTTGGTGGTGGTAAGTGCTTTGTGTATTGCTCGAAGGGAAATGGATCCCATTTCCCCCGAACCCAACCCTCCTGATCCGCTGGACATCACAATGACGTCGCCGGCACCGTCAACTAATGCCGCCAAAAAGCGCCATATGGAGGATCAAGTTGGTCCCAATATCACTAAAAAAACAATTGTCGACAAAGAAACAGCATCAGCATCGATCCAGACTGTATACACTCATCCATCCATGTCTATACTTGCCATCAGAGCGTTTGAGAAAACTGATTCTGGGACGTCCATTAGACCAATCAAATTTGGGCAATTTAGGTTTTCAAATAAAATTAAATATGTATGTCAAGATGGTGTTAAAAAAGTTGGGAGGAATAAAATATCAATACAATTCAAGTCTGTATTTGGCTAACAAATTCCTGAATAACCCAATGCTCAAGTTACACAAATACGAAGCCTCGATCCCGACATATAATGTTACAAGGATGGGACTAGTCCGCGGAGTTCCTGTTGACTGGTCCATGGATGAATTTGTTGAGTCATGCACTATGCATGGATCGTGTACTCAAATTTTAAAAGCAAGACGCCTGATTATGAAAGTTAAAGATAACGGTAACGTTAAACCACGTTACCGTTATCTTACGGAACCCACTCAGACCGTTGTCCTGACCTTTAGAGGCCAGGACCTCCCCCAACGTGTGTACTTATATTATTCATCTCTGTTAGTCGAAACTTACGTATACCCAACAATTCAATGCATGAGTTGCTGCCGATTTAGCCACATAAAAGCGCAATGCCGTTCCCCCCCTAGGTGTTATAGATGGGGATAATGGGGACGACTGCAATGTTCAAGAGAATGAATCCTCTTGCTTTTTCTGTCCGGTCCGCCATTTTTCTACCAACAGATCCTGCCCAGAAAAGGAAAGACAAAAGACAATAAAAACAATTATGTCCCGGGATGGATCTTCCTACCAGAATGCTTCAAACCAAGTCGCCAAGACAGGTAGGGCTTTTAACGAACTTGTGAAAGAAGTCCCAACTAGCGCACATCCTCATCAGAATACCTTCATTTTGAACCAACCATCTTCTTCAACTCAATCATATGCAAGGAAGCCATATAAACCAACAACTAACAATCTGCGCCCTAGGGCTCCACTTGGTAAAACATATGACTAATCTGCTCACCAAGCCATTGTGGCCAACGCACAGTATGAAAAATGACCTCAAAAACGGACGTCCCCTTTTTATTTCTTTATAAGGTACTGTAAACAATTTAAAATGTTTGAGTAAAACTCCCGAATGTCAAATGTACATAGAACCAGAAATATGGCCATTTCATTTTATTTTCTATGGAAGTCAGAAATACATAGAAATAGCTGTACTATGAAATATACTTAACAATTCTTGATTTTCTTTTTGGAATATAATAATATTATAAATAAGCTTTAGTATGGACAAATTATTATAATTTTAGCTCTAATAACAAACGATTTCTCTAACTTTTACCTTATTTTCGTAATTATTTTTTTACTCGTATTTCGTAACATATTTGGATTTTATTTCTAAAAGAAAATGTTCATTAGATACCTTAGGAGGTATATTAGGATATACCATTAAAATATGTAATACGTAGGAATCGAGAGTTATTAAGGATTTAATAAACTGACTTAGGGTTGACACCAACTCTAATAAATAGTTTTTTATTATTTTATCAATATAGGCGATTAAATTTATATGTTTTGGTCGATTTACGAATGCCTAGTTATGGATGTACAATATATAAATAAAAAACAAGCTTTTAAAAAAATATCTAGTAGTACGAGAACATCATATTTAATTTTATTGCAAACATAAATTTATATTGATTGTATTTTTATTTTTCTATAATGGTTCGGAGGATAATTCTTGGATCTGTAATGAGGACATTTTATATAGATTTTGGCCCTGTGCTAAAAAAGCTTAAACGCAAGCCTTTTTTCCCGGAAATTTCCGACGTTTAAGGGATTGAGTTTAATATTATTAATATTTAATATTATGTATTAAAGTAGTGATTTAGTAACTACTACATTTTAAATTTAAGGGAAGCGATTGTTAATCGTTTTAAATTGATTTTTGTTTAACTGTCAAATAAATAATGAATGTTGGTTTTTTGTTTGCTCGCTATGCGTTTTCATGAACTTCATCCTATTAATTGTTTTGATTAATAAATTATAAAAATGACAATAACAAATATAGTAAAAAGTGAATTTAAACATATTATATCGAACAATAAAGTTTTTTAAGAAATAGCTAAAATCGTCATAAATCTAATTCTATGTACATCTGACCTTCGGGTGTTTTACTCATACATTTCAAATAGTTTACAGTATCTATTGAATAAATAAAAAGGGGATGTCCGTTTTTAAGGTCATATTCCATACGGTGCAACGTCCCAACCTCTATACCTAATGGGTATAAATGTCGCCCTCCAAATGTCACAACCCTCTTCTGCTCTTCCCTGGGAAGAATCACAAGACCAACTATTAGTTCAGCTTTTAACTATAATAATTAATATCATTTCACAAAACTCCATTAATTTACCGTCCAACGTTGCCCAAATGATTGTCCAACTCTCGTCGTTATCCAACCACTATGACTTCAATGGTCATCACATTTCATGGGGTTCCGCTGACTGTGATGTGTTTGGATATTTGTTGCTGGAAATGTTTGATGAGGAAAACTCTTGTGTTCCTAATAATGGGTCTCGTACTCGTAGAGTTCGACCATCACAAAACCCTAAAAGTGCAGTTGACCTCACAGTTTCTTCTCCATCCCTCTCTTCTACGATTTCTTAGGAAAGTTCTCCCTCCTTCCTATGGGAGTGATCACTATCCCATCTTAATAAATCTCCCTCAGAGATCCCCATCACAATGTTCTTCTAGTTCTCTCCTTAAACATAGAGTCTCAGGAGCTGATTGGGAATCGTACTCTTCCAGTCTGGACTGTAAAATAGACTTAATCCCTAGTCGTTATGCTGATCCTCTTTCCTGTTATGCAAAATTTATAGATACCATTATTACATCCGCAAATGAACATATTCCTTTAAAAAAACCTAGGTGTAACAGATCCTCTCCCCCGTGGTGGGATCATGAATGCTCACAAATTGTTCGGCCTCGCAATATAGCTGAACTCTCATACAATTCTACTATGACACTAAACAACTTTTTAGAATACCAAAGATCAGCAGCTATATGTAGAAAAGTTCTTTCATCTAAAAAAAAGCTTGGATGGATTAAATTCTGTGAAAGCCTTTCTCCTACCACTCCTCCTTGTTTGGTCTGGAAGCAAATTCGCAGGTTCAGAGGTTACTATAACACAGATAATATAATATCCAATGACGCCTCTTCCTGGCTGGAAGCTTTCGCAAATAAGCTTGCTCCTACATTTGTCCACCTTTCCCTTTCCATATTACGAACGCAACAAACTCTCATATTGGGAATATTTACTCTTTATTTTCATTTATTACAAGTAGCCTTAAATGGCTTAGTTGATTCTTCCCCTGGTCTGGATGGAAATACATATTCATTTATTATAAGAACTTCAGAACAAACTAAATGTCTCTTATTGAAATTAATAAATATATTTTATGAGCAAGGCAATATTCCAGAATCTTGACGAACTCAAGTTATCATCCGTATTTTGAAACCTGTAAAAAACCCTTCTGACCCCAATTCACGTCGCCCTATCGTGTGTTTTAGCGAAAATTTCGGAAATTCTTATTAAAAATAGGCTTGAGTGGTTAGCTGAAAGTAAGGGCCTCCTTGCCAAGTCGCAATTTGGATTTAGAAAAGGCATGAGTACTTTTGATAGCCTTAGTATACTAACAACTGAAATCCGTCACTCTTTGTTGAACAAGGAATACCTCATAGGGGTTTTCTTGGATATTTCATCTGCTTATGATAACGTCCTTCTTCCAGTACTCAGAGACAAGTTGTCCCAGCTGAGTATCCCTGAGAGGATAATACGTTTCATTTGCTGTTTTTTAATGCAGGATCCATCCTAATTAAAACACAAGACTCTTATTTATCACCCAGAACTATTTGGAAAGGCCTCCCACAAGGCTCAGTACTAAGCCCTCTCCTCTACAGTCTATACACACATGACTTGGAGCACACAGTAAATCCATTTTATCAGATTCTACAGTATGCTGATGACTTAGCTCTATTCCGCTCAGCTAAATCCATCTCAGAAGCTCAAGATTGATTGAATTCTGCATTACGATATTTAGGTAACTGGTTAATTGATCATGGTTTATCCATATCAGCAACTAAAAGTAATACCATAGTATTCACAAATAAAATACATGTGCCTGATTTGAGTATATTATATGAAAACGAAATTATCCATCAAAAAAACTCTGTTAAATTTCTAGGTATTTGGTGGATACTAAATACTCAAATACTCATTTATTCATAAACTAGGTTTATACATCAATCATGTTTTTTATCGGAGTAGAATAATAATAAAAATTGAGTACATTATGTATACAAGGTATACAACGACACTTAATCATTTCATAAAAACATGTCAAGGATTAAAAATATGTCAATGGTACACTAACAATTATAACAATAAAAATTATACAAGGTAAAAATAAAATATAAAATAAGTCAACGTCATCATTGAAATTATAAATAATAATAATAATAATATGTCAATACCTAAATTAGACCTAAGTTAAGAATTCGTCAAAGCAATAGAACGTTTGGTCGATAAGCCAGCGTTTCAGTCTAATTTTAAAGCAGGCCATACTGGGAGCTGCGATTATGTCCTTGGGAAGCCTGTTATATACACTAGGGCCCATTACGTGAGTCAGCTTACTGGATTTAACAAGGGAGCGCGGTACTGCAGCGAGCTTATTCGCGTTACGTGTGTTATAAGAGTGCATGTCACAGTGTCTCCTATAAGAATGCAAATTTGTTCTCATGTACACTGCCGCCTGAAGGATCACAATGGCAGGTAACGTAAGAATTCCAAGTTCTTTGAAATAGGGTCCCGCGGAGGTATCTTGCGGCACTCCCTGACTATCGCCCTGACGGCGCGCTTCTGCATGCGGAAGACACGTTTCCACTCTGAGCATCTCCCCCAAAGCTCTGCGCCGTACTGCAGCAACGAGTGCACCGTCGCGAAGTAGCACGCGCGCGCCACCTCCGCGGTCACCACCCGGGACACTCGACTGAGCGCGTAACATGCACTTCCTACTTTCACGCATAGTTTCTGAACATGAAGCTCCCATGTCATCGCTTTATCAATTTCAAAACCTAGAAATGTTGAGGTTCTTACTTGTTCTACTCTAGTACCATCCACTGAAACCACCAGTGGCCTCGTCACCCGGCCCGATAAATTAAAGTGGATAAAGTGTGTTTTACTCAGGCTGAGCGCGAGGCCACTGGTAGAAAACCACATCGCGAGTTCTGCGGTTGTCTTGTTCAACATCTCTTCCAAAGGATCCACCGATGGTGCAGTGACAATTGCGGCTACGTCGTCTGCGTACATTAAAATGTCAGCCACTGTCACGACGTCCGAAAGATCGTTAAGAAGGAGGGAGAACAAAATGTTGGAAACCGATGACCCTTGCGCCACCCCCATGGTCAATGACAGTGGATCTGACTTATTGACGCCATCCCCTGCGTCTACTGTCTGAGACCTTCCTTGCATTAAATCAGTTAGAAGAGTATATGAAGCATCTTCAATCCCATAATGCTTTAATTTGACTGCAAGCACGGCATGGTCAGCTACGTCAAACGCCTTGGGCAGGTCACAGCAGAGGACAGCGACTTGATGTTTGCGCTCTCGCGCAGCCATCACGCGGCTTATCATCTCCCGGGTTGAGGAAGTTGTTGATCGACCTTCTCTGTAGGTATATTGACGGTCGGATAGCGCATTGGTTGAAGACAGGACTACTCAACACATAGTTATTCAAAAATAGTTTTAGAAACTGGTATTGCCATATATAATATACCAATATACAGTTACGCAATAACGCGTACCGACCCATGTCTTAGTAATTGCTATTAAGGCCAGGCTCCAAGGTTACATTTTCCCGCTCCCCACTCCCCAGCCACCTCCCCTACAGTAGTCTGCCACCCGCTACCCGCAATAAGCACTGAAGTGCCCGCTTAGCAAGGTTGAATATCGCGAGCGCTGTTTGAATACACAATTTAGTTCGGAACTAAATGACGTATGTCTCAAAAGTTATTTATTTTATTGGCAGGCTAATAATTTATTTAGGTAAATTTTGTCTAAGCATTAGAACAAAACAGTTCAATTGCAAAGTTGCCTACTTATTTGATTCGCTATGAAAAAAGCCATACTGGAAACAGATAACAGTCCATGTCTTTTAAAATACTGAACGGATTTAGATACTGATACAATTACAAATAAATATTGCAATCGGACTTATAGTTTCCAAGAAATACGTGGACAAACATACATGCTTACATACATTCGCAAAATTTTGAATATATGTGCAGACACTCATATAGAGAATAGACTACCATACTCGTAATTATATGAATTTTACCCATTTTATGGACTAACGCCACATAAAAATACAATGTAAGTACCTATCTAGGTATAAACTAACGGACTCCGCTTGCAAAGTCGCGGGAAAAACATAGCACACGTCTATAAATATGTACCTACTATAGATTTTTTGCAATCCGTTCTGAAGACAGTTATGTGATAACTTTATAATGTTAGTGTGATAATGTTAGGTACAAAAGAAACAAAAAAAAATTGAGTCTGTTTTCCTATTTGATTTAGTGAGAGCAAGTGGTCAGTCGTAGATAAGCCACGATGAAATCCTGCTCACTCAGGAGACTGGTGCAAGTCCCTGAAATCTGGTTATCGATGATTTTTTTAAAGATCTTATAAAGGTGCGAGACAAGGCCACAGAAAAAATCAAGGCTTACAGGACGGTAGTTAGGTACCCATATCAGCCTTGTTGCCTTTCTTGTGAAGTAATACGAGTATGATGGTGGAATGGCAAACATTTAAAGGAAAGTTACCAGTTTATAAAATTTAGTTGAACAGGTTAGCAATGTGAGGAAGAAGACCAATTTCCCCAATTTTTAATGTTTCGTTAGTAATGCCTACATCATCGGAAGTAATTGTGTATTTACTTGTGAGGTGGAGGTGAACAAAGTAAACGGTTTGTATTTTTTCAATAAAACATATTTTTTTAATATTTTCTAATATTTATAATACATATCTTATAGATATTGGTTGAAGAAATCCATGAAAGAAGAAACACGGGCGAAGGCAGCGGGAAAACCGCGTGTGCATCCAAATAAGCTGCCAAAAGAGGTGATGCCAACCTGTGAAATAATAAAAATATTTATTTTAAATAAGGGAAAATCTTAGTATTAGTATAGCGTGGATGATTATGATGTTGTTATTGTTTGTCGTATGAGGTAGTGCTGGCCTCTGGTGTCAAAGTTTGTCAGGCCACCCGAGGGCCTCTGGCATGGCTTGACGACTGCTTTTAATTAATAATAGCAGGGACCAAAAGCTTAACGTGCCCTCCGAAGCACGGAGCGATGGAAAACCGCACATAGCTTAGTAAAGTCATTGGTACGGAACCTAGGACCGAACCCGGTACATAGGTGTACATTGTGATAAAATCCACAGCTGCCATCACTAGGACTGCAGGCAGGTTGAACCATAAGTAGCCTTGTTCGATTTACAAAGTAAAACTGCATTATAATTAATAACCAAAAGAGTGAAGAAACTCACCAGAAGAGGTCGGTTGTCCCTAGTAACAGCAAGGGGTCCACCAGAATCACCCCTGCACGTGCTAGTGCCTCCAACACCGCTAGTGCAAATGTTGGAGTCCTGTACATTATTGGGGAAGGACTGTCTGCACACGCTGTTTGTGATCACGTTCAGCTGCACGTAACTTAGGAATTGGTTTAGGGTGATACCGTTGGAAATACCTGTGAAATTTTACGTTTATGTATTGTTATATATCACGAAATCATCTACATCTCCCGACTCTTATATTATCTTATGGGGTTTGGTACATTATGTACTCATATCGTCTTTTCTCTTCTTGTTATAGTCAGTAATATAATTTCCAAACCACTTCTCATGTAAGTGTAAATAGATAAATGCGTCTGCACGTTATGGGGATGGAGAATTAAGTTCATTAGGTGCAACCGTAGGAGGGTTGAGGAAACCTTCATGTATAAAGTACATAATTTTAAGTTACATGTTACATCATCCTGAGGAGGAAGATAGAGCCTCCTCAAGTGGAGCTAATTTATCCTTTCGATTCCCAAAACATCAGGCACAACCTTGATTTCATTTCGATTATCATCAACATGAAGTAGAAAACTTTGCAGTAATTTGGATAATAATAAATAACAATAATAATATATTCGGGACATTTCCACACCAATTACCTAGCCCCAAACTAGGATACCCTGTACTATGGGCACTAGATAAATCTAATAGCTTAAAATCTTATAGCACAAGGAAAGTGAAAAATCCGAAAACCGTAAATAAGTAGACATATAAAAAAAAAGTTTTTGTTAGGTTGTGTGGAACCCTCGTTGCGCATGTACAACTCACACATGGCCGGTAATTGTATATTTTTTATTTATTTTTTAATATTCGGGACATTTCCACACCAATTATCTAGCCCCAAACTAGGATACCCTGATAACGGATAAACATACATAGATAAGAATATTACATCCATGACTCGGAAACAAACATTTCTGCTCATCACACAAATGATTGCACCTTGCAGGATTCGAACCCGCGACCGTTCGATTTCGTACCTAGGATCTCTAGCCACGAGACCAACCGGTCGTCAAATAAGAATTGGTTGCAAATGTAAAATTAAATCATATCTGATGATTACCATCGCCAGTCCTGCCGAAACCAGAAGCAATAGCAACTTCACCCGCAAAGTCTTCATTGATCTGGTTTCCAGTAGGCAGCGCAATGGGTGCTATGTTGTCTGTAACAAGATTATTATATCGTGATTAAAAACTCAAAAATCTTTAGTTAGATGTCCCACAATCATTAAAACAATAGGTAAAACTTATTTAATTAATAAATAAATTTATTTAACTAGTAAATACATTTTAACTTTAGGATTTTAATGAGAGAAGTTGATCTATTTCTGAGATTAATCTATTCATTTTTTTCTACATTGAGAATCTATACCAATATATAAAAGTGAAACGTTGTCTGTTTGTTTGTTTATTTGTTTGTTTGTTTGCAGCGATAGCGTTTGGACGGATTTTGATGAAATTTGGAATGGAGATAGCTTATACCCTGGAATAAAACATAGGATACTTTGTATCCCGGAAAATAGTAAGTTTCCACGGGAAAACGGGATAAAAGTTTATTACTCGCTGCAAGAAACGGTTGACATGGAAACGAAATACGAAGTATGTCAAAACATCAACAGCATTGGTGCTATACCTACTTTTTCATTGGTTTTAAATATACTAGAAGCACATGTTAAGTCCGCGCGGACGAAGTCGCGGGCGGGATGCTAGTGATTAATAAATCTACTATTCATGCAATCATACTATTAGATTACTACTTACTTGAGAAAGAGACCGAAGTTGGTAGGATGACGACAGCAACATCATTGCCCACGGTAGTGGGATTCCATCCAGGGTGCAGGACAATGTTGGACGTATCGATCCTAACGCCTCCAGAGAATATAGTAACGGAGCCAAGGACTATCGTGGAGAGGTATCCCTGGTCTGCACCATCGAACCAACAGTGAGCAGCGTAGATGAGTCTGCTGGCTGATACGAGAGAAGCGCCACATACTCCAGTGCCATCTATGCCAATGTACCTGGTGAGAACTCCAGCCTGAACAGAAATATTGCATGCATAAAAAAAGTCAACAAGAAAAAGAAACTCCTACTGTAGTCATTATTCTACACAAATGCTAAAAATAATATAACAAATAAATAATAAAACACTTGGATATCCAGTTTGCGATTACAGATCTATAAACAATTCGAAAAATGCTCCATTATATTCATATCCCCCGATGTTTTAAATTACCTGGTAGGGAAACTGTCCAAGTTGCGAAGGTGAACCGCCAGCTATTCTGCCTTGTACATCCTGAGCAAAATAGGCTTCTTCTGCTTTTCTGATCTCTTCTCCTAAGGGTATGGCTACCCTCTGGATGTATCCATTAGCGCTGATGGGCGGACTCTGGTCTTGATCGATGCTCTTGGCATAAGCCAGCGTAACCACAGCCAATAAAATAAAACCTTTCATTTTAAAATACCTAAAACCAATGATTGAGTGATCTTAGAATCTAGCCACGCAAATATATATACGAAGTTAATTGGAAAAATTAACAAATTTTGAAAAACCCGTTGTTTAATCCTTGGTATTAAGTAGATAAGCGATTAGTAATCATTGTTATCATGCCACAATGTGGTTTTATTTTATGAAAAACTAGCTATTGCCCGCGATTTTGTTTGCGCAGCCTACAGTTTATCGTGATAAAAAAGAAAAAGTATAATTTAAAAATTCAACAAATTCACGGTGTATAGGCAACATTTGTTTGGTCTAACACGGCGAAGTTTAGACAAATTAAATTAGCTTTCAAAGCTCGCCACACTACAATTCTTACTATTTTATTTATTGTATTATTTATTTTATTTTCGGACTTATTTTACTTACTGTGTTTTTGTTTAAGTAACAAATCTACCTACATATACTTTTTAAGCAGTAGGTAAGTAAGTAGCACAAAGTCTGTACCAAAAAGTTAAAATAAGTTAATGGTTTAAGTATCCATACCAATATATAAAAGTGAAACGTCTGTTTGTTTGTTTGGGGAGCTTTCACGCGATAACGGCTGGACGGATGTTGATGAAATTTGGAATGGAGGTAGCTTATACCCTGGAATAAAACATAGGATACTTTTTATCCCGGAAAATTGTAAGTTTCCAAGGGAAAACTTGAAAATGTTGATTACTCGCTGTAAGGAACGGTTGCCATGGAAACGAAATAACAAGTCTGTCAAAAAACATCAAGCGTATTGGTGCTATACCTACTTTAGCATTGGTTTTTAATATCCTAGAAGAACATAGGATGCTTTTTCCCCGATAAACTGTAGTCCGCGCGGGCGAAGGCGCGGGCGGGAAAGCTAGTAAGAATATAAAATATAAAAAAATGGTGTACGTATGTCTGTCTGTTTGTCTCTGTCTCTCTAAAACCTACTGAACCGATTGCGATGCAGTTTCTCTGTTGGATAGATTAGGTTCTGGTGTAACTACTGTCGTAGTACTATTATTTATTCTGTGCTACTGCACTTGGTATCTCATCTCACTCCGATCAGTAAAAGCCGACCAATCGTTTAAAAACTATTTGATGATTGAACGAAGTTTCATGAAATTTGGTATATTTGTACTTTTTGTTTTGGAGTAATACATAGGGTCCTTATATCCCAGAAAGAACACTTATATACTGCTAGTAGTATAATATTAACTTGTCAATGTATTATTTTGAATTAACTCTTGTTTGCTACAAAAAAATATTGCTAACAATAATGCTTCCTTGCCGCATCAGGTAGTGCTGGCCTGTGTTGTCAGGCCGCCCGAGGGCCTTTGACATGGCTTAACAACTGCTATTAATCAATAACAGCCCTGACCGAGATCTTAACGTGCCCTCCGAAGCACGGAGCGAACCACACATAACGCCGAGAACCGAATCCGGTATCGTTGGAATATAATTAACTCACACTAGTATACTGCTAGGTTTCCATCGCTATTACAGGCTACTATATTTCCGAATACTGTAGTGGCCGACCATCAACATCACATGCTTCTCTATTCGAATGCACCCGGTTTAAACTTCTGCTCCGCTTTGGCAATTGTCAATTAATTATTTCATGAATTATGTGCGGATTTGAACATAGCTCAGAAAAAAGAAAAAGTAATACATCACGAGGACCAACAATTTCAATTTCAAGAACGTGCGACGTGCGACAGACACGTGCGGTGGACTGTGGTGTCGTCTCTCTTCTGAGAGGTCCCAGCAGTGGTAAATGAATAAGGGTGATGATAATAGTTAATAGCACTATATATAACAGGCTATATACTACTGATATATCAGGCCAGGCGCAATCCGCAAAAAATACAAATATTATACCTACACTTTGCAGCCGCAATACTGCGGTTAATTCAGTAGAGTGTCAAGCGTGCGCTCGATGAGTCGCGCGCCGTGTTCTTACGATAAAGTACCTACTTACGTAAAGTTTTTGTCAAAATTTATTCTTTTCTTAATTATGAGTACCAAGAAGAAACCTAGAATGTACTGCATAGCATTCGGTCTGACAAGTCTCGTAAAATACCTACATACTGACATTTTATTACGTAGGTAGCCACTAGGTAGGTAGGTATTACTGTTATGTTGTTTTTTTATTGTAATGTGTTCAATAAAGAGTTATTGTATTGTATTGTATCCATTTCTTTTTCATTCATTAAGCATGGAATGCATCAAAGTGCAATACCTAATAATTTATAATCAAATAATGAGGTACTAGGTCTATTCTGATAAGAATGTTATTAGATGTAGTTAATAGAACTATCAACATTTATAATAATAAGTAAAAAAAAATAATACATTATTGCATAATTGTTTATTCTGTTACAATATCTAAGTCATATCATATCACAGAATAATTACTAGTGCAAGTACCTAGTCATATCTTGATACAACCCTGCCGAGCGAAAAAGTGACAGAGCGATTCTGAAACGGTTAGAGCAATAGAAGCTCTCGGGCATAGTGATACGGTAAGTTTTAGCCTGCAGGCAATGGGTGAGCGCCTTCTAGGTAAATATAATTGAAAGATCGCGGCGCTGTGCGAGTTAAATTGCACTTTATTGCGTTGTAGCGAGAGTTGCTATGTATTTAAATGACTTTACTCAGTTATCCTTCTGTACTTGTACTATTATTTATTCTGTGACTATATTGCCCATTGCGGCCAACAGTGAATACCGCATTTTAATCGGTCTAGCAGTTATTACGTGATGCTGGTTCAAACATCCAGACACACACGATTTTTATAAATGTACTAGCTGTGCCCGCGGCTTCGCTCGCGTGGTCATTTCTCTAGGTTAAAAGTACTCTATGTGCTATTCCAAGACCTAAAATAAACATTTGATCAAAATTCCTTCAAAGTTTTTTATCGATTGCTCGGCATCTAATCATTGGATTACGATACCAAGTACCCCAGGTATTGGTCAAACCCTAAGCTATCCAACACTGGAAACTGCATCGCAATCGGTCTAATATTTTTTACGTGATGCGCGAACAAACATACAGACAAACAAACAGACAGACACAAATTTTAAAAATGTTTTATTCTTGTTCAGTAGCTTAGTCCAATTTTTTAAAATTATCTTTTTTGTACAGACTTTTACGTTATTATTGCCTATAGCTGTGCCCGCAGCGTTGCTCGCGTGGTAGTTTTTCTGGGATATAATGATCCTTTGAGTTATTTCAGTACCAAAAGTACCAATATAGGTACCTACCTACCTGTGTTAACAACCTTCAGCGGTGATCCGACATGGTTGTGATAGGTTAGAAGAAGAAGACGCGAGCGAAGCGTAGCGAGCATAAAGCCCCATTATAGCTAAGAACCATCTTGTTTACCTCAGCTTTGAAACAAAAACCCGCAGTTAAATTGGTCCATTCGGTTTGAAAGATACGATTCTCATCCCCCTTTTTTCAACTCCTCCCCCCTTCCCATATAGCAAAGAAACATGAGGAACCATCTCTATCACATCCGTTTTAAAAAATAAAAAACTGCATCAAATTTGGTCCATTAATTTGGGAGCTACGAACCCCCCCCCCCCTATTATAGCTAAGACAAATCTTGTTTACCATAAAAAACCGCAGCTAAAATGGTCGATTCGTTTGAAAGGTACGATTCTCACCCCCTTTTTCACGAAACTCCTCCCCCACCCCATATAGCTAAGAACCATCTCGATCACATTAGCTTTCAAACAAAAAAACCGCATGAAAATCGGTCCATTCGTTTGGGAGCTTTTTTTATGAGGATGCCACAAACACACACACACACCCTCGCACACAAAATAAACAAAGTAATGTGAGCGGAATTTGGGAAGCTAACAAATCTGAATTTAGCGGTACGCTTGGTTGCAGTGAATGAAATTCTTGCGTGTTTTAAGGTCAATCAGCGCCATCTAGTTAAATTGGAGGGAGAACTTTGATGCCTTTGGTTTATTCGCTAGAGTCGGACCATTTGGATATATCCCATTATATATATTGTTTTGAAATAAAACTTGACTGTTTACTTCAGGAAATTACAGAAGCCTTAAAACATCAAAGAAAATGTAAAAAAAAAACGCATAAAATATGTAAATGCTTATAAATATTGAGGCAAAACATTTATAGCAGCGCGTGGAGTCGTTCCATGTGCCTCTGGGTTGCAAACCAAACACCGCTTCCCCTGTGCCACTCTGACTTGTGATATGAGCACCGAATTTACGATACTGTTAATACACGGATATGCTATTATTATTCCTTTCAAATTAACATAACTTTAGACTCATATCCCGCAGGAATCCCGTATTTTTTCGTGATTCAAAGTATTATTGATGTTAACACATAATATAAACTTTGACTGTGCCAAGTTACATCAAAATCCGTCAGGTATTTTCATCGCTATATGTGTTTTTTTTGTTAAATAACTTTCAACCCCTATCTTGCGGGAACTATTGTTTTTTTTCAGGATAAAAAGTATTCTAAATGTTAATCCATAACGTAAGCTATGATTGTGCCAAGTTGCATCAAAATCCGTCTGGTAGTTTCTGCGTGATGCGTGTTCAAAGAGACAGACAGACAGACAGACAAAAAATAAAAACATATTCTTTTTGCACTCCATATCGATTTTTAAGTTTATCTCAATTATAATTTTCAAAAAATATTTAATGTACAGATTTAGCCCAGTTACAGTTTTATTATAGTATAGAAGATAGATAACAACAGGCCGATGGAAATTGTTCACGCGGTCGGGTCGGACCCCCCGTAAAAATAGAACACAAAAACTGTCTAAGCATACACTCAAACTTATGGCAGAACGAGGCGAGATGAGGCTGCAGTCTTCAGTGGATATATCGAATTACAGCTTGCTTAATATACAGATCTCCAAGTCAATGTGACACGATTTGCGTTCCTATAATACTACTTGTACTAAGAACGGAAAAGAGCGGGACATGGGCTCCAAAGTGTTCGCAAGAGATCTGTCTATTGGGCAAAACCTGTTGACGAAGCTGAAAACAGACAGTGGCAGCATCGTTTCGTCGAAGCCAGAGATTTTGGGTGAGCTCGAAAAGTTCTATGGACAATTATACACCTCATCGCGTACCAGCGCTGAGTGTCATAGACACTCAGTATTATGCTGAGGCGCGGCTTTTTTGGCACCGCACTTAATTTTTTACTATTTTTTGTTATTATTATTGTCATTTTATGTAATTGTGTGTCAAATAAATGTTTTTTATTTTTTCTTTCTCTCTTTCTTCTTCCTAGCACGACTAGCGATGCAAGAGCCCGTTTGACCCGACATTATACGGAAGATATCCCGGACGTCAGCCTTTATGAGATCAGAATGGCTCTCAAACGCAACTTAAGAGCAACAAGGCACCAGGGGAGGACGGAATAACGACAGAGCTACTGAAAGCGGGTGGAACACCGGTACTTAAAGTCCTTCAGAAGCTTTTTTACTCCGTCATCCTCAAGGGTACTACGCCAGAAGCGTGGCACAGGACCGTAGTGGTTTTGTTCTTTAAGAAAGGTGATAAAACCCTCTTGAAGAATTATAGGCCCATTTCGCTGCTGAGCCACGTCTATAAGTTGTTTTCGAGAGTAGTTACAAACCGTCTCGCTCGTAGGTTTGACGACTTTCAGCCTCCCGAACAAGCTGGATTTCGGAAAGGTTTTAGCACCGTAGACCACATCCATACGCTCCGGCAGATTATACAGAAGACCCAAGAGTATAATCGGCCACTATGTCTAGTGGTTTGTGGATTACGAGAAAGCCTTTGATTCAGTCGAGACCTGGACAGTGTTACAGTCATTACAGCGGTGCCAGATTGATTACTGGTACATTGAAGTGTTGAAGTGTTTGTACAGTAAGGCCACCATGACAGTATGTCTTCAGGATCAGAGCACGAATTCTATCCAGTTGCAAAAAGGGGTGAGACAGGAAGACGTTATTTCTCCGAAACTGTTCACCTCTGCACTGGAAGATATATTCAAGCTTCTGAACTGGAACGGATATGGTATTGACATCATTGGCGAATACATCACTCACCTTCGATTTGCTGATGATATAGTCATCATGGCAGAAACCCTGGAAGACCTAAGCACAATGCTCAGTGACCTCAATATTGTTTCCCAACAGGTGGGTCTTAAAATGAACATGGCCAAGACGAACATCATGTCAAATGCCCATGTCGTACCCATGCCAGTTTATGTTGGGAACGATATTATCGAAGCTGTTGATCACTATGTCTACTTAGGTCAGACGATCCAACTGGGTAGACCCAACTTCGACAAAGAGGTCAACCGACGAATCCAACTCGGATAGGCAGCGTTCGGGAAATTACGTCATATCTTCTCGTCACAGATCTTCAGACACTCGCCGCAGAGCCTCAAGACGAAAGTTTATAATCAGTGCGTGTTGCCAGTGATGACATACGGCATTGAGACATGGTCGCTAACTATTGGTGTCATACACAAGGTCAGAGTTGCGCACCGTGCAATGGAGAGAGCTATGGTGTTTCACTACGTGATAGAATCTGAAATGAGGAAATCCGTAGAAGAACGAAGGTTACCGACATAGCTCTCAGAGTTTGCAAGTTAAAGTGGCAATGGGCAGGCCATATAGTTCGCATAACCGACAACCACTGGGAAATAAAGGTTCTCGAATGACGACCACAAACAAGCAAGCGAAGTGTGGGGAGACACGATGGACCGACGACATTGTAGCCATCGCAGGAAGTCGGTGGATGGAGGTGGCACAAGATCGCTCGTCATGGCGCTCTTTGGGGGAGGCCTATTTTCAGCAGTGGACTTTTAAAGGCTGACATTATATTATATTCTTACTCAGTAGGTAATTTTAAGTACACAAGACCATTATTTTTCAAATTGTCTTCTCTATACTGTTTTTATGATACTTACCGTTTTACTAAAATCCCTCTGTGGTCGGACTGCACAGTTCGCTCGATCGGACGACGTGTTTTTTTTGTGCTACTTGTATAATACCATTCATAGATACTTTTCATCATCATCAGCATTATCATCCTTCACGCTCAAACGGCTGAACGGATTTTGATGATTTGGAATGGAGCTTATACCCTGGAATAACACATAGGATACCTTTCATCTTCATCACTCACGCGGGTGAAATCGCAGGGCGCAGCTAGTAATTATTATAAATGCGAAAGTTTGTGAATTGTGTTTGAGTGAGTGTATTGTGTGTGTGTTTGTATTTTTGTTACTTCTTCACGCTGAAACAGCTGAACGGATTTTGATTAAATTTGGAATGGAGATAGCGTATACCCTGAAATAATATAATAGGATACTTTTCATCATCATCATCATCATCATCATCCACGCGGCTGAAATCGTAGGGCCCAGCTAGTATACATGAGTACAAATAAGTATGTTGGATAAGTAAGAATAACGAAAAATAACATCAGGTCAACCGAGTACCTGCTATTATTTTACCACTAATGCCTTGCGATAGAGTCGAATTTGCTATGAAAAAAGTGATAATCCGATTGTAGCCAAGTTATGGAATTGGGCTACTGAGCCTGCTCGGTCCGATTGCAATCGGATGCCTACTCGGATGCCACTCGTATTGTGGCAACCCACGATCCGAGCGCAGTCGGATGACTGTATCCGATCAAATTAGACTCGGACCGCGTTCTACTCATCCGAGCTAGATCGTATACGAGTAGGAAAACAAAATGGCGGCTACTAAAAATTTACAAGCGTCTCGTCGACGTCTTTCGAAACAAATACTAAACATAAAAAATAGTACCCTAAAAACCCTAGCTTTAAACATGAAGACGAATCAATTGACACCTCGCTTGTGAAAATCAGACCAATTGGGGCGACGCTATGGTGGAACATCCACATACCCTCATACATAGACTGTTAAACTCATTACCCTTCCCTTGCTTCGCCGTAGTCGGGTAAAAAGTGAGTGTGACACTAGATATGTATGAGTACGCTTAGATACGTGTAAACAACTAACCGTGTACACTCGTATGAAGCCGACTCGTACGAGTCTACTCGGACCGAGCAGACTCTGATCGTGTTAACGCGGCTTAAAAGACTGGTACAACAACGGTTTACTCAACTACGGCGAAACTAAGGAAGGGTATGTATTCAAACAAAAAAATTGGTCCGATTTTGACAAGCGAGGTACTCGTATCAATCGATTCGTCTTCATTTATAGTGTCCTAGGCAAAAAACGAAAGCGACTACGGTAGCACTTACTTACACGACTGTAGTCGAGTTTTAGTTTTGAACATATACATATTTATATGTTGATCGCGTTTTTTCGATAAGACCGCCCATTGTGCCTATTTTTAAAATATTATTCCTTATATTTGTCCTTTAATTTTGGTCTCTATTGACACCAAAAAGGTTTTTTATAATAATAATGAACACTTTATTAAGTGTTTATTATTATGTTGTTAGGACCCCTGTGAGTGTTTATATGTAGGTACTCAAGTTTGGAACACTGAAAATCTTGTGCTCCTCCCGTGGTACTCGAAATTATGGCATTTGTTTCGGTTTTTTCAAAATAACTTACATTATGAGAGCGATTTTCGGGTATCCTTAATCTACACTTTTTATAGGAAACTAAATTTTCTACAATTTTGAGCTCAACTTGAACTGTGGTCCATTGAAAGAAAGAAAGAAAGAAAGAAAAGAAAGAAAATACATTTATTCAACACACACAAAAATAAAAGATACAAATAATTAGAAAAAATAAGTAGGAACAATAGAAAAGGAAAAACAGCCAGAAAAATATGAGTTTTTTTTTTTCCAAAAAATATGTGTAGTTTTCGGTTTGGTAATTTCCAAGATAAGTACAGACAAAACTTTTCTTATACAAAAGTCATAAGAGAGGAATTTGTACAGAAATTGATTAGCTTCAATTTCATTCAATTAGCTTTAAAACGCCTCGCAGTTTCCTCAAAAACTTAAAGTAAAGATGAGTACCCGAAAACGCTCCCATAGTTTTTTCGAAAAAACTGAAACAAGTGCCAGAATGTTAAGCACCACGGTAGTAGCTCAGTGTTGCAAACTTGGATATAAACTGGAACAAGTGCCAGAATGTTAAGCACCACGGTAGTAGCTCAGTGTTGCAAACTTGGATATAAACTGGAACAAGTGCCAGAATGTTAAGCACTACGGTAGTAGCTCAGTGTTGCAAACTTGGATATAAACTGGAACAAGTGCCAGAATGTTAAGCACCACGGTAGTAGCTCAGTGTTGCAAACTTGGATATAAACTGGAATAAGTGCCAGAATGTTAAGCACCACGGTAGTAGCTCAGTGTTGCAAACTTGGATATAAACTGGAACAAGTGCCAGAATGTTAAGCACCACGGTAGTAGCTCAGTGTTGCAAACTTGGATATAAACTGGAAAAAGTGCCAGAATGTTAAGCACCACGGTAGTAGCTCAGTGTTGCAAACTTGGATATAAACTGGAACAAGTGCCAGAATGTTAAGCACCACGGTAGTACCTCAGTGTTGCAAACTTGGATATAAACTGAAACAAGTGCCAGAATGTTAAGCACCACGGTAGTAGCTCAGTGTTGCAAACTTGGATATAAACTGGAACAAGTGCCAGAATGTTAAGCACCACGGTAGTAGCTCAGTGTTGCAAACTTGGATATAAACTGGAACAAGTGCCAGAATGGTAAGCACCACGGTAGTAGCTCAGTGTTGCAAACTTGGATATAAACTGGAACAAGTGCCAGAATGGTAAGCACCACGGTAGTAGCTCAGTGTTGCAAACTTGGATATAAACTGGAACAAGTGCCAGAATGGTAAGCACCACGGTAGTAGCTCAGTGTTGCAAACTTGGATATAAACTGGAACAAGTGCCAGAATGTTAAGCACCACGGTAGTAGCTCAGTGTCGCAAACTTGGATATAAACTGGAACAAGTGCCAGAATGTTAAGCACCACGGTAGTAGCTCAGTGTTGCAAACTTGGATATAAACTGGAACAAGTGCCAGAATGTTAAGCACCACGGTAGTAGCTCAGTGTTGCAAACTTGGATATAAACTGGAACAAGTGCCAGAATGTTAAGCACCACGGTAGTAGCTCAGTGTTGCAAACTTGGATATAAACTGGAACAAGTGCCAGAATGTTAAGCACCACGGTAGTAGCTCAGTGTTGCAAACTTGGATATAAACTGGAACAAGTGCCAGAATGTTAAGCACCACGGTAGTAGCTCAGTGTTGCAAACTTGGATATAAACTGGAACAAGTGCCAGAATGTTAAGCACCACGGTAGTAGCTCAGTGTTGCAAACTTGGATATAAACTGGAACAAGTGCCAGAATGTTAAGCACCACGGTAGTAGCTCAGTGTTGCAAACTTGGATATAAACTGGAACAAGTGCCAGAATGTTAAGCACCACGGTAGTAGCTCAGTGTTGCAAACTTGGATATAAACTACTTATTCTCACTCATGGGTCAGTATAAAAACTACATACATTACATTGATACATTGCGATGTTTGAGGGCTTTAATGACTGGTGTTATTCATACAGACATTAGTTATAATAGAAAACATTATTTGGTAAATACTTAATTTTACTTTCTCTCTTCTCACCAAACACAAATATATATAATATAATTTTTCATGTCGTTTCCAGTTTACATTAAAAAAAAAAATATAACTGCTTACCCATAGTAAAAATTCATTATAAATTGAGCTTTCAGTTTTTCCGTGTATAAAACGGTGGGTAATTGGGGGGGGGGGGGGGTTCACCCCCAAAACCCCCCCCCTGCCTACGGCCTTGGGTACAGATAGATCATCTTGTGGCTTTTATTTAAGCAAAACTGTCAAACTATCTTTTGACAAAGTTACTTATAGAACTAGACTAATATATTGATACACACCTGACAAAAATAAATAATATCAGGCACTCAAATTGACAGCTTAATAAATAATATCAGGCACTCAAATTGACAGCTTAATACACTGCTTGTTTAGCAATGGATAATTAATAATCATTATAAAACGACCGACCGATGGCAGTCAATGATGTATCTCTTGGAATTTTCCAAAAACATGTTTACTTGGGCAAATATATTCGTGAAGACTTCTCGTCCTCCATACCACAGTGTTTCAAGACAAACGTCTTCAATCAGTGCGTCCTACGAGTCATTACCTATGGAGCCGAAAATTTATGAACGTTGAGATTCGTCCACAAATTTAAGTTCGTTAAGCGAGCTATGGAGAGAGAGCTATGCTTGGAGTTTCTCTGAAGGACAAGAGTCATAATAAAGTCATAGCTCTAAGGATAGGGGTAGCTTAGTATCCTGAATTCCTGACCATGAAACCCTAAGCCTTTGCGTCTCCGACACACACTTGGCCAGTATTTTGGCAGTATACTTGGCAATATTGCAAAAGTTAAATAATAACAAGCACAAATTAATAATGTATATCACCCCCGACCCCCCTTATAGGTAAGAATCATCTAGATCACATCATCTTTCAAACCGAATAAACCGCGTTAAAATTAGTCCTTTCGTAGAGGAGCTACGATGCCAAGACAGACACCCGGATACATAAACACCCTAAATTTATAACACACTCTTTCGTCGGGGGTTAATTAATTATATCAAAGAAATACGTATTGAACGGTTATGAATAAAAGTTTATTGTATCAAGACCACGCGTGCGAAGCCGCGGGGTCTTCGCACGCGTGGTCTTTTAGGTTTAAAGAACTCTATGAGCTATTCCAAGACCTAAAATACCAATATCTTACCAACATTTGATCAAAATTCCTTCAGCCGTCAAAAAGATTTATATTGACTGCTCATTTTCTACTCATAGGATTAAGTTACCAAGTACCCCAGTTTTTAAGTCAAACCCTAAGCTATTCAACAGTGAAACCCGTTTTTACGTGATGCATGAACAAACATACAAACAAACAGACAGGATTTAAAAAAAACTTGTTCAGCAGCTTATTTCAAGTACCACAGACAATTAAAAAAAAACTTTGTACAGACTATTTCGTACGTGTTGCTTTATTATAAGTATAGATAGATAGATTTAATTATGCGCTATGATATAGCAAGCGCCGCGGGCGCGCGGTCAGGCTAAAGTGTACACAGATGACCAAATAGTTACGATGGGTGCGGTCTATATCAACTTCCTTATTAGGTTAAGAGGGTTAATTGCAATTAAGACAGTGTAATAAATAGATTTATATCCTTATCCTAGTACTATAACTTATTCTATTCTCTTGAATAATGTATTATTCTGGCACTGTCATTGTTTACCATAGATCCCAAATCACTGGGCACTGTTATCAAATGAAATAGTCTGATGAATTATTTTGATATATTGTAGTTATTTAATTAAATTTTTACATTTGCTCTTTATTTCTATTCTATTAAATATTTATAGATAATACTAATACAATAATATAAAATCACGATACATATACATAAAACGTATAATACGCAATAAATAATTAATAAGATTTCAATAAATATATTCCATACCACCAAAAATTTATATATATAGATATACAATATAATATATATTATAAAAGTTCGTAGTCATTTTTCAAGCCATTTTTTTTATATTTATAAAAAGTAAGTAAGTACTTAAGTGTAACTAAGTAATTATTTACATTTACGCCGTGCACGATGTAGGCACCTTGTACTGGACGAGTTGAGGTACTCCAGAGACTTTAGGATTTGCTCCCTGTTGGATCTGGTCTCTAAAGGACTTGAACTGCTGGTCCAGCTTGGGCCTGCAGGTGACCTGCGCGGGCTGGACGATGTAACCCTCACCGCGGCAGTGGGACTGGCAAGCAGGCACGGGAGCAGTTGTGATGCAAATCTCGCCATGGTTCTCATAATATTGAACCTGCTGCTGCAGCTTGCACGGGACCTTCTGCTTCAGGTAACACCTGGATCTGTACACGGTCTGGCCACTCCAGCCTTCTTCGGAAGACGATTGCATGTCGTTTTTCCATTCAATATCAGAGCGGAGAATTGCGGTATACTTGATCTTGCTTTGGTACGCCTGCTGTTTAGCCTGGTCTTGGAGCTGTTGAGTTGTAGGATCAGCATTTACATCGCTGAGAGCGTAGGATGCCCCGTAGTACTCGGGCTTGTCGACAAGTCCGCTGGGGGTTTCGTAGTCATCCTCAGGCTCGCCACTCATGATGCCGCAGATACCCCTAGCCGTGCTCCTGTGGTCATTCGCTAGAACCACCAACCTCTGTCCATCGTATAGAACACGGAGCCTGTTCTCTCCAATCGTCAACATCAGGACGCCATCAGGCTGCGTGTAGTACTGAAGCAGGTGTTCGTTCGCGACAACGTCCCAGTACGTAGTTAGGAGGTCACCTTCGGACACTTTCTTAGCGTTGGTCTTGACCTGGACGTTGTGTTTTTGCGAGCCTTGACCGGGCTTGATTTCAATTTCACAGTCTTTGCCGGTTTCAGATCTGTAAAGAAAAACATTAAATCAGCAATCCATAGAGTTCAGGATAAAGACAAAATAGATTTGTGGGGATTGAAAAAAATAGTGTACCGTATCGGTTGTCGCTGTACTGTAACTTAACATAGCCGTTATTCGCTATTACCATTGAGACATGTAACGCGTTGCATAACGGTTTCTTCGTGAGTTTGGTTGTGAAATATCGTAATGACGTCACACGTTTTTTGGAAGGATTTTCGTGTGGCATAGCGAATAAGCGTCCAGGTCTTAGCCTCGTTTCAGCAAATCACGCTAGCGTCCTCTATAGCAAACATCAGAAAAAAGGCGATGAGGTATACTTACTGGTAAGAAATGTAAACTTCCTGCTGGTTATCGTTGGGTCTCCTAGCCAGGATAACGATATCATGCCAGTTGTGACTCTGGCTGGCCTGGTCCTGCATGACGACGTGCCACGAACGGGTCAGTGTATAGTTGTATGTGCGGTTGCTGAAGGTACGGATCTTGGAGCCGTCGACGGTGCAGTAGGCTATGGAAATAGTTAAGTTTAGATTAGATAGTATTTAAGCAGCTATTGAAAGAGCTCGGAAAATGTAGAGGTAAATTGCACTGGGTCGGAAGAAGAGCGCCTCTGGATCAAACTAAAGCGTTTTATGCAATTAACCTATCCTGTAGATAGGTTAATTATTGTAGGATAGGCTTTCGGAAAATCCTTTTTAATGAAAATGAAGTACATCGTGTGAAAGGCCAAAGTGAATTTTCATCCAGTAGTGAAGTTCGACCAGGTATATGAATCGACGCATTATTCAAGAACAGGGCTGAATAAACAAAATACTTACGTTGGTATTGGTCACGAGTGTAGTAGTTCTGGACGCGCTCGTAAGACTTTAACGGAGTGTAGAAAGACATTGCACCAGGGATCCACCTAGGGATCTGCACGTCGCTCATCTGCATTTGACCGTATTTTGAAAGTATCGACCAGCTAAGGTAAGGGTCGCGTAGGTAGTGGGCGTCAACATTGATTTCAATCTTTCCTTCAGGACTTTTTTTGAACGGGTTCACCTCACTGTTCCAAAAACCAAGGTTCTTGACTATCTGGTAAATCTGGTAGGTCGTGTTCATGACTAGCTGATCGACGTTTTTGTAGGTGACAGTAGCTTGGAGACTATCGGGAACGTGAGCCATGATAATCATATTTCTGCAGGCGTCTTGGTAGTAGTTGTTTTCGGCCATCTCTTGAGAGCATTGCTTTCCCATGGGCCAGTTCTGGAGCTCTTCAGTGAACCTTTTACTGCGTTGAGCCTGTCCCTGGACCTGGATGTGGCTGTTCTGTTCCGGTCCGTATTTAATGTCGAAGCTCATCAACACTTTCTTATCTTTCTTAAGAGCTTGCAGGAAGTTCAAGGCTGTTACTTCAGGTTTGTTGACAGTGCCGACAGCGTTGATCTGACTTTTGCCACGAGGAGAGTTTGTAGCAGCAAACATCACATATTGTAGTTTAGGTTCGACATTGCTTACTCCGAGAGCGGCAGTCAAAATGTATTCCACCTTCTGTGGGCCTTCAACGGTGGCGCTGAGATCTACGACCTGCACCCAGTACGATCTGCGACCTGCAGCAGTATTGCCGGCAGTGGCACGCTTCACTATTTCCTGGCGACGAGCTTCACTGTTGGGGGTGACGTCATTGATTTCTGTGATCTCACCAATCTCACCATTTTGTTTCTGGTTGTGGATTGAATCTGAAAAGTAATTAAGTCATGTTTTAAGGTCTCCGTTTATTGGAAATGAAACTCAATCCTTTGCAACGTCAAATTTCTTACCATAAACACCGTTTAAGGTAACGGCCTTGTTTTGAGACTGATGAAGGTATTTGAAGTTAAAATGGGTCAGAGCTACGTCACGTTGGTTGAACATGTCAGCGAAGTTCGTTAATAGGTCACTCGCTGGGAACATGCTGTTGATGTTTTTGAAGTCCTTAGAGTAGGAGTAGCCTTGTAGTTGGAATTGCATGCCAATCTTCTGACCAAGTTTGGTATCCGTGGTAAAGATTTTCCTTGATCCTCCTTCAATAACCATGGTAGAAGGATCCTGAGAGATGGTCACAAGGGTTTCCTTCTTTTGGCTAGCACTGTAAGGCCATACGCTGTAGTGGACTAAAGTGACATCCTGTTCAGGGTGCAGAGGTTCAATCTTCAGTTTGACTTCCTTTGGCTTCAGTTCAATGTTCAGCTTGATAGGAACGTTCAATAGGAATTTATTGACCAAACCGACGCTGCAGTACTGATCGACAAGAGTATCCATGAAACCGACACTGCCGTCAATGTTTCTGGCGTAAGTAAACTGGATTTCCTTGTCCATGTTACCCTGGACACCTTGCTCTGGGGACATTAAATTGATTTCACCCTTGGCTTTGCTCTGGATGTGAATGACGGTGGGTTCCTTGTATTTGTAGATGAAGGGCATGCCCGTTACAACAGGGAACATGATGGAAACTTGAACTTGGTTGAGTACTTTTGTGTAGTGCTTGTCGACGCCCTTGGATACTTCAGACATGTAGTTCTTGATGTCTACAGGCAGCTGCTTGAGATCGTCTTTGCTGAAGGTGAATAATCTCTGTTGGTTCATGAGGTCGATGTACATCGAGGCTTCTAGAGGTTCCTGAGTGACGCGATTGATGTTGAGCAACTGAGCGATTTTCTCAGCAGAGTACTTGTGATCAGTCGGAGACTTAGGGTATGATGCAAGAACTGTGCCCTTCAGGTAGTTTACAACCTGTTGCATACTGGATACACTGCCCAAGATCTGTAATGAGTAAGTGTACCATTAATGTAATGTGTACACTAGTGGCTCTGTGAGTTTTAGACCACGCAGGTTTTTTTTTGGAAAACAATCTTGTGTGCAAAGTAGCGCCATCTACCTTATTGTATAACTAACACCTAATACCTACCTAGTAGGTAAAGGACTGATTCACGGGTAGAAACCTAAACGTGAGCAATTTACTGCATTTTGAGGAGCTATTCTGCTCATCACGCCGAAGATCCTTAACGAATCTTCACCAAATTTTTATGAAACCACTTAATGTTACTTCGTTTCAAATAAAAAAAGAACGATTGAAATCGGATCTACTAAGGCGGAGATATTCAGTAGCCCCTTTTTTGCCCCTTTTTGAGGGAAGTAACCCCCAATCAAAATCCCCGGCGACAAAAATTCCAAGAATTTGTTTAACCTGTAATCTTGGTCTATACTAAGTTTTGTCTAGATCTGTTGAGAAATGTGACCCGTAGAGGAGAACAGCCGGACAGACATCCGCGCATACTAAAGTTTTTTTTCCCAAGCTGAAACGGAGACGATTCGTTCGCGCTTCGCGCTCGCTCGGTTAATAAGTAAGTACATTAATTTAAAATCCTAATAATTGTTCAGGGAAAATACAAATATATTTACCATGTTCTGATTATTCCAGCCGTCGTTTTTCTTCCTCAGGGAGTACTTGAAATGCTTGGGGAAAACACTGTCTTCGCTTCCGATGAACGCAATTGATCCGAAGACGTCCTGTTCGTACTCTTGGTCAAAGTTGTCATTCAAGGTCTTGAAGGACTGTTGGTAGCTGAACCTCTCCTTTGTCAACATCCATTTGACGGCTTGAGCGGATCTGGCGCTAAAAAATATTTCAAAATTATGTAACAGTAATTCTTATCTAATTTATCTGCCAAAGCAACCGAGATACTTACAGTTCAAAGTTACGCAGGCTCTTCAGTTTAGAAGCAGAATCAATTCCTGACTTCAGGAAACCACGGACATGCATGCTGGGGTCATTATGAGTCATCTGAGCCATTGCTTGCATCATAGCGCCAGTCGGATGAGTTATGAAGATGTTGTTGATGGCAGACACTCTCACTTCATAGGTCTCAGCCGTGTTCCTCAAGATGCTGAAAAGCACAGCGCGGACCTGCTTGTCTTTTTGCTGGGCCAGGACTCTCAAATTGCCTACTATTTGGACGCGGAGGTACGTAGTTGTGGCAATCTTGCCTTCCAAGTAGGGAGCGAATACCTTGAGGATTTCACGGTGGCCTAAGTTGCCGATAGCCTTGATGTAAACTTGAGCTTTGCCGCTGTCACCTTGTTCAATAGCATTCTTCAAGTTCTCTGAGAGTTCGGGAAGAATATCTTCACGGACAAAACTATCGTGCTTACGCGCAAGGCGTCCGTACATGTGAGACGGGTAGAAAGAGTGAGCAGTGTAGTTGTTGACTTGGCCCTTATTAATAAATCTGGTGGCAGAAATCAGGGCAGAAGTGTTCAGGAATCTTTGCTGGCTAACTTCAGAGCTCACGGCAAGCTTGTAGAATTGCAACATTACTTGCTTAGTTGGGTAGCGGAGAGTGCTAGCCAGACTAGTAACGACCGTTGCGGCTTCCTCGCCCTGCATCTTTTTGGTTTGGATCCAGGCCTTGATCTGTTGGAAGGCGGGAAGAGTACCAGCTTGCGCAACGGCATCACGGTATATCATCCACATGTCAGACTTTATGTTGTTGCTTGAGGACTTGGCTACTTCAATGCTTCGGCTGGTCAGGCCGAGCTGCTCAGTGCTCATGCTGGCGATGATGCGGACGAGGATGTTGAATTTCGCGAGGAAGTCAGCTTTGGGCATGTTGTTTGGGTTCTGCAGCTGTTGAGCGATGTCCTGGAGAATCTTCTGAGCATTAATTGTGTTCTGCTTCTTGTCGGCATGAGCCTGGGGGCTCATGTATAGAGCAGCATACGCAGGTTCGTTCATGTTGGGGATCTCGTCGTTCACATATGCCGATGTGGAGTCGCTACTGGAGCTGGAAGAGCTCGATTCGGAGCTGGAACCGTGCTTGGTAATGAGCTTTCTCACTGCTACAATTTTGGGGTTCTTAGGAGATCGACGAACCCTTTGCTCATTTGGGGCGAGCATGTGCTCGTGCGACTCTGAAGAGGATGATGATGAAGACTTGTCATGGTAAGCTTGTTGCTTCCTAGTTATGGAGTACAAAAGACTCTTAACCAGGCGGTTGCCCTCAGGTTTTTGCCAGTCGGTCTCGCTGTCAGGTTCTATGGATTTCAATGTCAGTTTTACCCTGCTGTACACTTCAGCTTTCTGTTTTCCGTAGAGATGGGGATGAACGTGAACGGTGCTAGTGGTTTCGGACTTATAGATGTGGCCTTGTTTGGCTGCGAGGATGCGGGAGACGGTGGCGCGCCTTATGAACTGTTCCTCGTCGGTCTTGTGAGCGGTTCCGGTCCATTCAGCACCATCGGGAACTCCGAAATTGTAAGCAACTCTGTGGTGGCAGTGGCCGTAGTTCTTGCTCTTGGTGATTTCTATGGGATCTTCATCTGAAGCAAAGTTAGGGAGCTCGCGGCGCCACTCAGCATTGACAGGGGAAACGGCGTAAAGCGTCTCACAGTCACCCGTGACGTCAGCCTCCATCTTCCTGAAGAGTCCTTGTTGGGAACCCTTGTCGTAGTTGTCCTGAGAGTCGTGGATGTTGTGGTACGTAGACAGATCGACCTGCAGAGCTCCGATCAGACCCTTGATGAGATTCTCAAGGGGTAGAGAAAATGTTGAAGGCAGACTGAGGGCAAGTACGCGGCCTCCATCGACGGAGATCTCGAACGGTTTGTCGAGGTTCGGGATGCCTTGGTATATGAGGTCTACAGGGAGTTCCCTGTTGTTGGGAAGGTTTTGGTGCACGAGGGCATGCTCAGGAATGTCAAGCCTGGCTTGGAGCTTGCCAGGGGCGCGTACGCGAATGATGATGTGAGCGCGGAAGGCGCTACCGGAGCTAGCGCCCTCTTGCAGGCGAGCCAGCGTGCGGGAGTGCACGTCGTAGCGGTACTGCTTGCCGACCTGCCATGGTGACTGCTGCTCCGGCTGCTGCTGCTGGCCGTTAAGCTGAGATATTGTGACGGTGGCTGGAAATAATGGTAACAGTTAGAAAACAGTCGAGGCGCTGTACGCTCTCAATTTTTTTTCCTTCTCGTGCTCGTCCATGTGCAGGTTGAGCGGGAGAGGTGATGCAATTCGGGAGTATATAGACTTAGCGATAAATTAAAAGATTTTGAATGATCTACGGAATGTATTGAAAAATCACTAGACCAGAATCTAGATGCATTTAAAAACTATTTTCTGTCTTACAAATCAAATGCCTGGTCGATATTCGATATATTTTTTAAGATAATACGCAAGACCGAAAAAGAGGAAATTTTTAAAAACTTTCGACGTCTACTTAATAATTATAGTGTAATCCTTTATTCTCTAGGAAATACTAGAATACATGTAGAATACATGGTAGCGTTGTACATGAAGTAGTTTTACATTTTTCACTCCAAAAATAGGGTTTTTGCTACACACAGCGCCTTAACAAGAAAATTTACGCACAATGAAAAAAACTGACTGCGAACAAAACTAAAAAGGGGCAAAAATACCTAAATGAGAATTGTTGCTTACCAACTTTATATCGTTATAAATCCTAAAATGATCATTCGAAATGTAAAAAATGATAAGAGAAACCTAAATATGATTTTAAAATACCTATTCAATGATAGTTACCCATCTTAACATAATTCGTTGACTTTTTTTTTTCTTTTTCACAATATGGCGTTTGGTTGTCGCCATATTGAATTTTGTTTAATGTTATGTCTTTAGTGACACTCACGAGATTAAGACAAATCGATTGCCGTAAGAATCATCAAAGTCGGTCCAAGCGTTTGGTCTACATAGTGCCGCAAAGGAACAGACATACATACACTCACGAGCAATGAAATCGACTGAAGACCTCATGCGCGCAATCGAATTTATCAAATTCTGAAATTACGGAACAAACAATAAAAACTATAGACACTGAAAGTTTACCATCTCACCTTTATTATGTTTTTTTTTTGTGAAAATCGGTTGATTTTGTTTGAGATACGATACTTAAAATTATATGAGATTTTGTACAAATTTAAAAGCAAGCTATGGGTTCCCCCATAGCTTTAAAGAAAATAAAACAATAATAATAATAATAAACACTTTATTACACCATATTATAAGGAACAAATACATACAATAACTTATTTAAATGTATATTCAATAATAATGGTTATATAATTTGAATAATGATTAAAGAAAAATAATTTATAGGCATTCCCGGCGCATAACTTACGAGAGCAATATTTTAAAGCATTCATTCTAACTGTTCTACTTATTTATATAACTGTTCTACTTATTTAAAGCATTAATTCTAACTGTTCTACTTATTTATATTTTAAAGCATTCATTCTAACTGTTCTACTTATTTATATAACTGTTCTACTTATTTAAAGCATTAATTCTAACTGTTCTACTTATTTATATTTTAAAGCATTAATTCTAACTGTTCTACTTATTTTCAGTAAGAAGTGTCAGATTTTTACGATTATTTTTTCATGAAGATAAGAGAAACCTAAATATGATTTTAAAATACCTATTCAATGATAGTTACCCATCTTAACATAATTCGTTGACTTTTTTTTTTCTTTTTCACAATATGGCGTTTGGTTGTCGCCATATTGAATTTTGTTTAATGTTATGTCTTTAGTGACACTCACGAGATTAAGACAAATCGATTGCCGTAAGAATCATCAAAGTCGGTCCAAGCGTTTGGTCTACATAGTGCCGCAAAGGAACAGACATACATACACTCACGAGCAATGAAATCGACTGAAGACCTCATGCGCGTAATCGAATTTATCAAATTCTGAAATTACGGAACAAACAATAAAAACTATAGACACTGAAAGTTTACCATCTCACCTTTATTATGATTTTTTTTTGTGAAAATCGGTTGATTTTGTTTGAGATACGATACTTAAAATTATATGAGATTTTGTACAAATTTAAAAGCAAGCTATGGGTTCCCCCATAGCTTTAAAGAAAATAAAACAATAATAATAATAATAAACACTTTATTACACCATATTATAAGGAACAAATACATACAATAACTTATTTAAATGTATATTCAATAATAATGGTTATATAATTTGAATAATGATTAAAGAAAAATAATTTATAGGCATTCCCGGCGCATAACTTACGAGAGCAATATTTTAAAGCATTCATTCTAACTGTTCTACTTATTTATATAACTGTTCTACTTATTTAAAGCATTAATTCTAACTGTTCTACTTATTTATATTTTAAAGCATTCATTCTAACTGTTCTACTTATTTATATAACTGTTCTACTTATTTAAAGCATTAATTCTAACTGTTCTACTTATTTATATTTTAAAGCATTAATTCTAACTGTTCTACTTATTTAAAGCATTAATTCTAACTGTTCTACTTATTTTCAGTAAGAAGTGTCAGATTTTTACGATTATTTTTTCATGAAGACCTAATGATTCTAACTTACCAATAATCGATTTAATTTTTAAATTATATGATAATGACATTTTAAAAAACCTTTGGTTTTGCGCGTAGGAGGTGAGTCAATTTTATTGCTCACAAATCACGATACATACATACATAGGCTAATAAACACATTACTCGGCTATTGTGTTGCGCAGTCTGGTACAAATAATGCAGGCGTGCAGGTGAGCTTTGCTCAAATTATGATATTTACTTCTCACTTTGCAATGTGGTCACGTATTATAAATCTAGAAATGCTACTTTTAGTGTTCCGTACCCAAAGGGTCCAAACGAAACCCTATTAGGTACTAAGCCTTCGCAATCCGTCTGTCTGTCTGTCATACGTTTAAAGGGTCTCTTGAACAGTAATAGGTAATCGGTTGAAAGTTTCACAGAATATCTAACAAATAATAAAAAAGAAAAAGAGTTAAACATAAGGAGGTAGGTACTCTCGGTGAGCGAGTACGACTCGCACTTGGTCGGTTCTTATTAATCGCAATGAATTCTCGAAAAAGAAGCTAGTAAGTACCTATAGTAGGTACCTTCAGATTAATTAAACTAGGGGTTAAACTTCTTTATTTTTAGGGCTCCGTACATCAAAAGGTAAAAAGGAACCCTTATAGGTTCACTTCGTTATCTGTCTGACTGTATGTCTGTCTGTCTGACTGTCAAGATCCTTTTTTTCAAGAACGCGTGGAGATGTTAAGTTGAAATCCATACCAATATATAAAAGTGAAACGTAGTCTTTTTGTTTGTTTGTTTGGGGAGCTTGCACCCGATAACGACTGGACGGATTTTGATGAAATTTAGAATGGAGATAGCTTATACCCTGGAATAAAACATAGAATACTTTTTATTTCAGATAATTGTAAGTTTACACGGGGAAAACTGTAAAATGTTGATTACTCACTGTAAAGAACGGTTGTCATTACAGAATGGCCTATGGTTGCCATAGAAACGAAAAAACAATCCTGTCAAAAAACTTTGTATCCTTTTTGTCAAAAAACATCAACCGCATTGGTGCTATACTTCTTTTGCATTGGTTTTTAATATCCTAGAAGAAAATAGGATGCTTTTTGTCGCGATAAACTGTAGTCCGCGCGGACGAAGTCGCGGGCGGGAAAACTAGTTACTAATAAATATTCAGGTCTGAAATACCTTGGAGCTGTGCCAATAAACTTGAACTTTTGAAAACAAACTTCGAAGGGCCGGTTCCTATATCTAAAAACGAACCATTTCCGCTTACTGGCCGTCAGCTTTTGACATAAACGCCAAAGAAAAAACGACAAAAAGTAACGGGACGTTGCTAAAACGACTCGTTTCATTTTTATAGGAATGGGGGAAAAGTCAACGCAATCAGAAGATACGGCCGTTTGTGCCGCATATTTTGACACTCGCAAGGGAATCAAAATCTATAGGGTACTTTACGTTCACCTAGAATCATTAAATTCGTCAATAAGCAATGTCTTATAGAAAAAATAACTTATAGCTTAAAATCTTATAGCACAAGGAAAGTGAAAAATCCGAAAACCGTAAATAAGTAGACATATAAAAAAAATGTTTTTGTTAGGTTGTGTGGAACCCTCGGTGCGCGTGTACAACTCACACATGGCCGGTAATTGTATATTTTTTATTTATTTTTTAATATTCGGGACATTTCCACACCAATTATCTAGCCCCAAACTAGGATACCCTGATAACGGATAAACATACATAGATAAGAATATTACATCCATGACTCGGAAACAAACATTTCTGCTCATCACACAAATGATTGCACCTTGCAGGATTCGAACCCGCGACCGTACGATTTCGTACCCAGGATCTGTAGCCACGAGACCAACCGGTCGTCAAATTGTATCATCAAGTCAGTTACTCCAAGCAAGCAAGCACTAGGTAAGGTACTAGGTACTAGGTAAGCATTAGGCAAAGAGGACAGAACGTTTCATTACACGAACCACCATCATCATCAAATGTTTAGGTACCTGTTTCAAATAAAGTGGTGGGTCCTGTAGTGCAGAACGAGCAGCACATTCGCAAGTAAGTACATACAGGAAATTATAGTTAAATATTTAAACGGGACTTAATCGCGCTGAAAACTTAATATTTATTTACCTCGACATTTCGATCAAGTTGCATTGATCGTGGTCACGAGAAGACAAAAAGAGGTAAATAAATATTAAGTTTTCAGCGCGATTAAGTCCCGTTTAAATATTTAACTATGTGTTCGAATCGCGAAAGTTTAAAAGTTACAAATACAGGAAATTCACAATTAGGTACATACAGGAAATTCGCAAGTACAAGATACCTACTTCAGTCCGGAAATTGAAAATACGTAGCATCTTTATTTTCAACTAGGTATCAAAAACAGTTTTTATTTCTCTACCTGATGTATACCGCTGCTGGGCAAAGGTCTCCCCATTTCATTCTATACGTCCCTGTCTTGGGCTACTTGGGGCCAATTATTTTGAAAGGCAAATAAATACGCCACGAATAAATCAATAGTCTATTTAAATACTAATAATATTACTATGTACGAAAAAATACTACATTTAAAAAATGCATTTGAGACCTTCGCTACAAGCCCTTTTATTTGATACGGTACAGATAGCAAAACTTTACTATTATTTTTATTATTTGAATCCCAAAATGTGATGTGAGTGTGACCTCCATATTTAAATTTCATTTAATGACTTACTAGTTTTCCCACCCGCGACTTCGTCCGCGCGGACTACTGTTTATCACGAAAAAAACATTCTATGTTCTTCTAGAATATTAAAAAACAATGCAAAAGAAGGTATAGCTCCAATGCTATTGAAGTTTTTTGAGACTTGTTATTTCGTATCCATGGCAACCGTTCCTTACAGCGAGTAATCAACATTTTCCAGTTTTCCCGTGAAAACTTACAATTTTCCGGAATAAAAAATATCCTATGTTTTATTTTAGGGTATAAGCTATCTCCATTCTAAATTTCATCAAAATACGTCCAGCCGTTATCGCGTGAAAGCTCCCCAAACAAACAAAAAACAGACCATGTTTCACTTTTATATATTGGTATGGATACACGTACGTGTTTGTGTCACGAAAATTCGTATGTGTGCCAAATTTTAACTTTATCGGTGTAGTAAATACAACGGTTTGAAAATACAAGTTTTATAATTAAAAAAATACATAACAGAGAATTTGAAAAAAAAGTTACTCACCGATAAACGCCGTCAAGAAAAGCAACCTCATGTCTTGGCCGTCGCCTTGCGGTTGGTTGTCAGAGAAGCTCCCTAGAACACTTCTGCCAACCCTCATGCAGTTCCCAGCTTATATACTAGAATACACGTGGGGGTCTAAACACTGACCCTAGATAGATACAATGTTGCACGCTGATTGGGAGATTTGAGGGCTAGGCGGCTGAGATCGGAAAATTTATTATATGGACCTACCTAGTATCTACTGTAATGGTAGCAGCGTAGAAACGGAGTAATATGCAGTTGTCTATGGTAGAATCCAACAACGTTTTTTTTTTTCTAAGTTATGTGCGGGTTTCTGTCGCTCCGTGCTACAAAAGGCACGTTTGGCTGTCGGTCCTGGTTGATATTGAATTAGCAGTCGACCAAATCAGAGACATTCAGGTGGCCTAGAGACCAGAACTAATTCATTCTACAAACAAACCTGGTAGGATTTGTAAGTGACTGAAGTTACTAGCTCTTTAGTTCACTGCAATGAACTCTCATGAGAAGAACACAGTTAGAGGTGAGATGTTTCGTCATCATCATCAGCTAGAAGCCTTCCGATGTCCATCGTGCAAACAAAGCCACACCGAGCGACTGCTCGCGTTTTGACTATCATAAATAATATCCTGTTTTTCTTATAATCCTTTCATGATAACATAACAAAAAATAGGAAAATGTACACACATAAATTAATGCTGTGTGTTGTTACAAACAGCAAACTCAGCAAACGCTAATTAATGCTGTGTGTTGTTACAAACAGCAAACTCAGCAAACGCTAATTAATGCTGTGTGTTGTTACAAACAGCAAACTCAGCAAACGCTAATTAATGCTGTGTGTTGTTACAAACAGCAAACTAAGCAAACGCTAATTAATGCTGTGTGTTGTTACAAACAGCAAACTCAGCAAACGCTAATTAATGATGTGTGTTGTTACAAACAGCAAACTCAGCAAACGCTAATTAATGCTGTGTGTTGTTACAAACAGCAAACTCAGCAAACGCTAATTAATGCTGTGTGTTGTTACAAACAGCAAACTCAGCAAACGCTAATTAATGCTGTGTGTTGTTACAAACAGCAAACTCAGCAAACGCTAATTAATGCTGTGTGTTGTTACAAACAGCAAACTCAGCAAACGCTAATTAATGATGTGTGTTGTTACAAACAGCAAACTCAGCAAACGCTAATTAATGCTGTGTGTTGTTACAAACAGCAAACTAAGCAAACGCTAATTAATGCTGTGTGTTGTTACAAACAGCAAACTCAGCAAACGCTAATTAATGATGTGTGTTGTTACAAACAGCAAACTCAGCAAACGCTAATTAATGATGTGTGTTGTTACAAACAGCAAACTCAGCAAACGCTAATTAATGCTGTGTGTTGTTACAAACAGCAAACTCAGCAAACGCTAATTAATGATGTGTGTTGTTACAAACAGCAAACTCAGCAAACGCTAATTAATGATGTGTGTTGTTACAAACAGCAAACTCAGCAAACGCTAATTAATGCTGTGTGTTGTTACAAACAGCAAACCCAGCAAACGCTAAGGCCTAGGCCTTGGTACTGATTTTCTGTCAAAACCAATTGATTCAGATTCTGTCGGATTTACTAATGTTAGTGACCCTGTCCCATTTTAAATTTTCATATCCTGATTTTGTTCTACTTAAACGTATGAAAAGTCCTAAACTCCTGGCAACATAGTACGAAATTACAATGTAATTTGTCGACTATCTAGGGTCAATTTAGTTCACGAGCTATAGTCGACCAAGGTCTATTAATCCCGCGTCAATTCCAAACTCCATTGTGATTTGAGCAACAACCGCAGATACAACTTTGTTTCTTGTAATTTAGGATTTCCTTTATGACAAGTTTTCATTATTGTCATATCTACGGAACCCTATGACCCTTATGCGACACATAATTGAAAGTTTTCTGATTGACTTCTTAAAGGAGACTGTAAGTATTTTCGTTTGATCTATTATAATATCTCCAGTATTTCTGAACCGATAGTTTTTAATTTCATAGGGATTGAATTGGATTCCTATTTCAGTGTGATCCCATATAAATTTCATCAAAATTGGTTCAGTAGTCTTTTGTTCGTCAATTTGCCTTTTTTGTTTGCTCATCTCTATGGGATTTTTAAGCCGATTTGGATGTATTTTATTGCTTGAAACTTATAATTAAATGTTACATTAAAATTGGTTAAGTACTTATCTTAAGTAAGTTAACCTATTTGAACATTTTGAAGTAGTTTTTTTATTCATACTGTTTTTTCCTATATTCTTCATATTATGAAAGAAAGAAAGAAAGAAAATACATTTATTCAACACACACAAAAATAAAACATACAAATAATTAGAATAATTAAGTAGGAACAATAGAAAAGGAAAACAAAGAAAAGGTAAAAGTAGATAATTAAAGTGGTGATGAATGGGCCTTAACTCGGCATTAGGCTGTTTGCCGAAGGCACGCAGCGCTGGTTTTCAGCTAAAGTGGTGATGAATGGGCCTTAACTCAGCATTAGGCTGTTTGCCGAAGGCACGCAGCGCTGGTTTTCAGCTAAAGTGGTGATGAATGGGCCTTAACTCAGCATTAGGCTGTTTGCCGAAGGCACGCAGCGCTGGTTTTCAGCTAAAGTGGTGATGAATGGGCCTTAACTCAGCATTAGGCTGTTTGCCGAAGGCACGCAGCGCTGGTTTTCAGCTAAAGTGGTAATGAATGGGCCTTAACTCAGCATTAGGCTGTTTGCCGAAGGCACGCAGCGCTGGTATTCAGCTAATGCCCAGAGAGAGTCTAGAGACTTATGGTAGAGACTTATGTCAGTTCCTTGACCAAAAATTGAAACAAGCCATATATTCATAAATTAAATAACATGCCTGCCCGGCCAAATAACAACTTATGCCAATTAGATTAGGTATATATTGTTAGAATGTGCTCATCAAGGCCTTCAATTTGTTACCCACATTGTAAAATTCAAAGAAAAATGTATTAAATCGCATTTTAATTTGGAGCCATACTGCAGCCACACTGTTTTTTTCTTCTTCAAAGTAATATAGTCTATGTTACTTGGGATGATGTAAGGCTTCTAACTATACCCCATACGTCCAAATCTGTTCAGGCATTTAAAAGTAATGGTGGAATAAAGAAACTTACATACATACATACAGTCGTGTAAAAAGTACTACACCTTGAGGCGTAGTACTATTGTTGATTCTGTGCTCAAGGTATAGAACTTATATCTAGATATGGGATTACCTTTTTCTCTAAAAAAAAAAGATTTAGGATTTGTATTGCACTACAAAATAAACACATTAAAAAAACACCATATTTTTTCGATATTTTTACTACATTTTAAAATGCTTCATTACTTATGAATAACGACAGTAACTGCCATAACCTGGACATAGTAAAATTCCTGAACATATTCAGACATTTTAAAAAAATGAGCAAAGAAGAGATCTCTCAATGGAAAAAACCTTAAAATATTCCTAATACGAGATTCTTTGGAAAGCATCTATTTGTACATTATTTTAAGCATATATAAACTTATAAGATAAATAATACATGTTTCGAAATACAATTACAAGAATTGCCAAGATTTATTTTTATATGACATACCCAACGTAGGTAAAGTGGATATATTTATGTACGCAATTTTTACTACATTCCCTGCATTTTTTTAATTTCTTTTGAATTACACTAAAATTACACATAATTTTTCAAAATACCTTTAGGAAAACAATGAGGTGGTCTCCTCATATTTTTTTATCATACGACTTTGAAAATCTTTTTCAGTTTTGGAGGGATTAACAACAGAAAATATGTTTCAATATCTCAGAAATTACAAAGTAAGTAGCTTTTATAAATCGTGTGACGTAACACGACACAAATCCATACAAAACTCAAAAGGGTCCTAACAGTTTACCAAATTCTTTATTCTGTGCTTTTACTATGGATCCTGTCATACCTACAATTATCTATTAGCTGAAAACACCATTATGAAAAAAAGCTATTTCACGGCCACTGATCAGTCATTAATAAATTGACATTATTTTTTATTATATTGCACTAGTAGGTATCTAATATTTATGCTAAAGCGTCGCGTTCCTGTTACATTGGGGCTCAAAGATAGATCTAGGTAGATTGATGTACCTATAACCTACGTCAGAAACTGAGGGAAAAATTTGGATGATGATGTACGTGACACAGTGGCCGAATTGATTAAAGGTATGTGCCGTGCAGAGGCACGGATGATGCGGATTCGAATCATGTCCATGATCCAAATTTCTCCTTTGGAAAATTATTAGATACGAGTACCTATGTTCTCGCTAAGCAGGCGTTAATGCTAAAATCATAAAAACATTTCTAGCAGTGTTTTTTTTTGTTTTATTGAATCCCTCTATAAATTTATTAAGGTTTGAACATATCAATGGTTTGAACAGTGGCTGTGATTTGTTTTATTGAATCCCTCTATAAATTTATTAAGGTTTGAACATATCAATGGTTTGAACAGTGGCTGTGATTTTGCATTTTTTTCAATATGGCGGACTTAAAGGTAGCAAATGGTTAAACCTTTATTTGCGTATATTAATATTTTTTCATGAGCGAAATATTTTGCTTACGCATACTCTTGCGTGCTTTCAAAGTTAGTAGTTAGTAATTTTTTTATCATTTGCATTTCGTTTTTACACTTTTCATTTAAAAAGTTTTAACAAATGCTATTATATAATAGTTTTTAAAAACTAATGATTACAATAATAATTGAGCAAATGTAGGTGTTTTTGGAACATTTCTTACACATATTTATACATATTATAACACAACATTGTCATGTCTTTAAAAAAGAGATCCATTTAGGCACTAAACTAAATTAATTAGGCGTTTTTACACCTCTTAAGTATTATTTTCAACATCGTGTGATCTTAATCACTAACTTTGGTCTAAGCTAGGTTATCTCTTGTGTTTATAACACAAACCATTGTACTTATGTACAAAAAATTAAGAAAGGAGAAGTTCTAAAAACTAAGTTGAGCCAATTTTGTCCTTTCAGTCTCATTGAGCCATAGTATAGTAAAAAAACTTACATAATTATTGAGCTTCAATTTGCTTACAACTATTTACTTCTTAAGTAGTTTTTGCATCTTAATATACCTACACTAATTTGTGAAGTAACATCTAGAATACTTTCAAAGGTATAAGGGTGAGAAAGCGTCCTTGCGGAACACTTTTCCTTTGTCCTCTACATTCATTATTTATTTGATAAACATGTATAGTACTTAAGTCATAAATATAATTAAAAAAATACTATATAAGCTTCTCTGGAATTATCTTTTTTGGTAGTTTATGGACCTAAGATGATGCGAACATGGATAAAATGAACAAAATTCAAGGTCGTACAGATGTTTGTTTTGTTTGTCGTATGATGTAGTGCTGGCCTCTGATGTCAGAGTTTGTCAAGCCGCCCGAGGGCCTCTGACATGGCTTAACGACTGCTATTAATCAATAACAGCCGGGACCGACAGCTTAACTTGCCCTCCGAAGCACGGAGCGATGGACAACCACACATAACTTAGAAGCCTAGCTAATGAGCCTAGGTTTTGAACCCGGTATCGTTGGATTCTAAATTGCACTATAGAACCGTTAGGCCACCATGACTCTTGATGTCTAATAGAGATCGTACAAGTGTTGCAGCTTCGGAAAGTGAGGTTGCCTCTAATACAGTTCAGCGTCACAGAGGAATAAGTGCTTCTTTGGTTTACTCATCGGTCTGTAAAAGGGATGCTGGTGTGTCTACTGACACCCTGTTTGCGTATTTCTGGAGGGAGGAGGGGTCAGTATAGCGCTTGCTAATAAACCATCTAGAAGAGTTCTGGCGTTACTTGGATCTTATTTTTTGCAAGAAATGAATGAAATGCTAACTTGGTGCAAAATTAACCAGATTCAAGAACGTAACATTCGGGTACAGTTGTCAAGAACCACCTTTTGCTTTATGCTCTGTTTCCAAAACCCAATTTTATGAGGTTCTACAAGCGTTGCAGCTTCGGCACAGTAAGCTTATCCCTAATACACCTGAGCGTCGCCAGCTTGGCTGGTGAGCTGGGGACTGAGTGCTCCTCTGGTCTCCTCATCGGTCTGGCAGCAGGGATACAGGAGCGAGGCACTGTCGCCATGTGAGGGTGGGACTTCACGTGTTTCCGGAGGGAGGAGGGGTCAGTGTATCGCTTGCCGCAGCCGATGGCACCGCATGCGTAGGGTCTCTGAAAATAAAACAGACTAAATAAGAACCTCACCCTATTTGCAGTCGGTTAAAATAAAATTAATATTAAATAAAAGATCGTAGCGAATGCGGTCGGATTCATAATTCGCAAAAGAAAAATAGAAACGGAGATGACAGCTTTTTCGAATGCGCAAATGGAACCATGAACCATGTGTGCCATGGTCCATTTGTCCCTGTAGCCATAGCGGAATATGCTTCTAAACAGCTAATATGCCAGCACAGCTAGATGGATATGAATATAAAGTCCATAAATCCAGGAGGATTGAAGTCAGTGAAGTTGGAGCAATACACCACAAAGTGCAAAGTCGCCAAGTATGCTGCCATTTAAAATTCTAGACGGAACTAAATGCTTTGAGCATAACGTTGAATTATTCTTACTTCCCCCAAATAGGGAATTCAATACTGAATATATCCGCCTTATGAGATCTGATTTTGACGATAATTATATTTTTTATATGAAAGGTAGTAGCTTTGAGTTGGTCTCATAAAAAATTGGTGAAGTTCTGATGAGGATCTTTGGCGTGAAGAGCAGAATAGCTTCTTAAAATGCAGAAAAAACACTTAGATTTCTAGCAGTGGAATTAGTTTTACAATAAGGTCACTAGAACAACACCACCACCTGAACAACACCAGATTCTTGCAAAAAAGTTTTACAATAAGGTCAGCAGATCGCTAGATTGTTGCAAAAAAGTTTGCGCTCACGAAGTCTACTGTTCGCAGAACTACTAGTAAATATAAATTTCTCTAGGAAATAATATTATTGAATTACATAGATCTGATGATTGTTTCAAAGAAATCTGTATTTTAAGACTACTTAATATTTACGTTCATATGGAAAAATAAATATAAATATTTGATATGCTTGCTTGCTTGTCGTATGAGGTAGCCTGACGTAACCCTATCACGTTGGATTCTAAGTCGCACTAGTATCTAGATAGGCTACCGTCGCCCATTAATATTTGATATAAAAACTACATAATTATCATAATTATAATTAAAAATAAAGATGTCTTACCGCATTAAAATGCGTCCGTTGATGTTTCGCTCTGTCCGAAGAGTTGGAGAAGGCTTTCCTGCAGTGTGGTGCGGGACAGGCGTACGGTCTCTCGCCGGTGTGTGACCGAACGTGGATCTTGAGGTTTTCCAGACGGGAGAATGCTTTGCCGCAGCCTGGATGCTGAAAAAAACGAGACCAAATTAGATACATTTCTTAAACAAGACAACCGAGAGTGAGAAAAAACAGACTGCGAACTAAACTAACAAGACATGAGATCGAAAGTGATTATCGATTTAACCAACTTTAAATCGATAATCCTAATGTTCATTCGAAATGAAAAATGATAAGAGAAACCTAAAGATAATTTTCTAATACCTATTCAATGATATCCCACTTTACATAGTTCTTATTATTATTATTAATTTATTATTAAGAGCCTACGGTGTCCCACTGCAGGGCAAATGCCTCCCTACCCTCTCTCCACTTTTCATGACTCTGTGCAACGGATGGCTACTCCATCAAATAGGAGTCAAGGTCATCCCGCCATCTCCTTGGTCTACCGCGCCGCGACGCCGTTTTTTGTTTTGTGGGACCCATTCTGATGTCGTAATAGCTCAAAGTGAGGTTGGCATTCGTCCTGTCCTTCCCATTTCAGCATGGCCGCTTTCCGAGTCACGTCCACAATTTTTGTATTGGAGTGCAGTATGGTATTACGGATGCGATCCGTCAGCTTCATGCCCAGAATACTGCGCTCCATAGTTCGCTGGCAAACCCCGAGAGCGGACCTCTGAAGACATGTCAAAGGCCATGTTTATGCGCCGTATCAACATACGGCGCATAAACATGATACCCTCACCCGAACGGGTGGGGAGAATGCACATGTACATGAGCTTTCTTTTCAAGGTTAGAACAAGAGTTCCTTTCGACTTAATTAGTCGACTTTTTATACGCTTTATATTAGCTTCACTTGTATGTTTGTAACCGACTCCTTTGGACGCTATTTTGACCCACTTTAAACGGTCATATTTCATTCAAATTTTGCACACCTGTCAAAGACCGATGACAATGCAATAATTCGAAAATAAAACGCTCTTATAAATAAACCAAACTAAAAAGTAGAAAATAAATAATAGTTTAAAAAAACTAAAAAACACGCTTTATATAGAAAACCAAACTAAAAAATAGAAAATAAATTTTAATAATTTTGAATTAAGAATAGTGTAAAAACATTCTAATAAATATAAATGAATAATAGTGTAAATAAGAAAAAAATGATTTATTTAAAAAAAAGCGTGGGGTGCTTTTTAAGATATTATCGAAATGATAATCCTTCTTCTCATATCAGTCAATTAAATATTTATAACTATTGACCCATGCACCCCACGATTTTTTTGAAATAAAACATTTTTTTCTTATTTAGACTATTATTCATTTATATTTATTAGAATTTTTTACACTATTCTTAATTCAAAATTATTAAAATTAATTTTCTGTTTTAGTTTGGTTTTATATATAAAGCATGTTTTTTAATTTTTTTTAACTATTTTTTTTAGCAATATGGCGTCTAGTTGTCACCATATTGTATTTTGATTACTGTCATGTCTTTAGTGACACTCGCAAGATTAAGAAAAATTATTGACTTAAGAATCAACAAAATCGGCCCTCGCCTTTGGTCTCTAGAGCGCCACAAAGAAACAGACATACACCATACATAGGCTAGTAAACACATAACCGTACTATGCGAGGCGCAGTCTGGTAAAAAACAACAGATTTCGTAAAGACGTAAGGAGACTGGCATGTCCTAGAACGTCCAAATCAAGGACATGGGACATCCACGGACCAGCACTGGAGCACGGACAGGGTTGTGGAGTATGGCCCGTCCTCTCAGAGAGAAGGCGTGTGTCCCAGCAGTGGGAATGTAATAGTCTGATGTTGATAGATTCAATTGGCCAATGACATGAGAGACATTATGATAAATAAGATATAAGTTAAAAAACTAAAACAATAGCAAATGACACTCTGACGATGCAGACGAATCGATTGATAACTCGCTTGTCAAATTATGAAGTTTTTAGTTAAAACTCATAACCCTTCCTTTGCTTCGCCATAAAATTTTGGGTAATAGAAAATAGCCTATGACACTCTATCATCATCATCATCATGTCAGCCTTTAGAAGTCCACTGCTGAACATAGGCCTCCCCCAAAGAGCGCCATGACGAGCGATCTTGTGCCACCTCCACCCATCCATGACACTCTATATGAAGAAATAAATATTTAAAATATTTTTCAGAAAGTCTTACGGCTGTGATGATAATATCAAATGTGAAATATAAGTAACACATTTCAAAGAAAAGAAAAACTTAAATTACAATAGAGAAATCTGGAAGACATATCTTATCCCATATTTTATCCCGGTAAATTGTAAGTTTCCACGGGAAAACTGGAAAATGTTGATTACTCGCTGTAAGGAACGTTTGACATGGAAACAAAATAACAAGTGTGTCAAAAAACTTCAAGTGCATCGGTGATATACCTACTTTTGCATTGGTTTTTAATATCCTAGAAGAATATAGGTAGCTTTTTTTCGCGATAAACAGTAGTCCGCGCGGGCGAAGTCGCGGACGAAAGCTAGTTAAGCATAAAACAAACTCAAAGATATCTGTCCGAGCGTTTTACGAAAAAGTACATTGAACATTGAATGTAATTAGGTGATATTTTGAGTTTTTACACTATTTGAATCCGCTATCTAGAAGGCATGTGCCGCGCAGAGGCACGGAATGATGCGGATTCGAGCCCCGTCCGTGATCCAAATTTTTCCTTTAGGAAATTATTAGATACGCTATCTCGAATACAAAAGACAGATCTATTTATACATAACTAGCTGTGCTTCGCGGTTTCCCCGCGTGGCTAATGATGATGGATGATGATGATGAAAAGTATCCTAGGTGAATATCCAGGACCTAATGTATCTATATACCAAATTTTATCCAAATCCGTTCAGCCATTTGAGCGTGAAGGAGTAACAAACATGCACACACACACATACATACAAACTTTCGCCTGTATAATATTAGTGTGATTCGTTAATTTAAATTTCGAGTGATCTTTCTATTTCTTAGAATAAGACCGCCAAAAATCAGCATCTCGTTGCTTTTTTCGTTAAAAAATGTAATAGGCCTGTAAATAAAGTTACTATTCAAACAATATTATTTTACTTACATGGCACCGATTAGGCTTATGACCCGAGTGGACCCTCATGTGAATCAGGAGCTTGTATCTCGCGTTGAACGGTCGCCGTGCGCGGGCGCAGTCTCGCCATAGACAGCAGAATTCATCACCTAAACAGACAAAGTATAATTAATGGATGCCATCTGTCAACACTCTGTGCTAAATTTGATTTCAAATTACCTTCTTCATGAGGTAAGAAAAAGGTAGAAGAGTCAAGAATTTAAGGACTATCTTAACATAATCTAGCAAAGGTACTTCTTCTTGGATTGGACTGTAAGCATCTTGTTAGAAAAATATAAATAAGTACGACGAAATGAGGTGAACTGGAGTAGATTCCAATTAGGTCCCAGGTCAAAAGACTGACTGGACTGAGAGGACTGTAGTATTAATTTTCTTACCTTTGTAAGTGTTTACATGGGCTCTTTCGATGTGCTCTACCAGTGTATTTTGGTTAGGATATTTTTCATGACAGTGTTCCCATAGACACCCTCTTTCCCCTGAAAAATGAAATTTGTAAGAAGCTTTCTGATATTATAAGTAAATATTAACAAAATTGTATTTGTTCGCATCTTACCTTGACTCTTATCCTTTTCAGGTTTCCGTTGATTCTGATTGCTTTTACTCTCGTAGGAGTTTAATGAATTATCATTCACACCTTCCAAATGAATTCCAAAATCGTCCAAATTAATAAAAAGTTCATCTTCATCAAAAGTTTCTGAGTTTTCATCGTAGTAACTTGAACTGTGAACGTCGCTTTCTATTGATTCCGATACCGAAATCTTTCTTTCGTTTTTATCGAAACTGAATTCATTACAGCTTGTTGGAGTGTCCGGTAGAATATACCTGTTATTATTGTCCAGATTGTAAAGAATATTATTCGGATAGCTGTAATGGTCTATACTATTTATTTGAGTATTAGAAACTGTATTAACGTTGTTGTAGTCTAGTACTTGAGTTTCTTCATAGTTAAAATGATATCGCTTTGAGAATACTGTGTCTATTGACGGAAGGAGATTCTTCTCGTTCGTGTTTGAATTCAGATATTCTTCTTTAAAACCATCAGGTGTAAGTCTCGATTCGTCTTCTCGGCAAAGCTCATCTATCAGTGATTCATCATCTATGTAGTCATTGTTTTCATATGCTTTTGTTTGTTCCTTGCTATCGAGCGAGTCAGTTTTATAGCTCTTCTCTTCAAAGTCGATGCTGTCTAAATCTAGTAGAACTTCTTTTATGTTTTGTTCATCAATGTTGCTATCGATGACTTCATCTATGATTCCAAAGTCTGTTTCCGTATTTACATTGCTGTTCCAGTTATCTAGAACTTGGAAATCAAAACTTTCTTCTACACCATGTTTGAAGCTATCATTCTTTTTCTTACTACTACTCTCCAACTCAAGATTAAATTGCGTCATATAGTACGCGTGTAGATCAGTAACATTGTTTTTTCTGTCATTAAACATCTCCTCATCATCGTAGCAAGGTATGATATCATATTCTGCCATATTGTTAGGTTCATTTACCTTATAAAGTTCAGTAATCTTTAAGAGGTGTCTGTAATTGCCATGTGGTGTTTACGGCTTAGTTTCGCGCATGTGGTGTTGCTATTATTATGAAAATAAACTTTCTAAAGTTTCATCGCGAGCCAGCATCTGCGAATTATAAATTGAATCGTTAGAATACGACACGTGTTCAGACGCTGTTGCTACCTATCTTTTTTTTATCTGAGGAAGTGTTACGGTACTTTTTGTTGGCGTAATTTAATCATTTAAAATGATTACTTCTGTTATTATAGTAATGGTTAGTAGGAGCCTTAGGTATTTTATATTTATAGATACTATGTAGATTATTACTTTTATTATTATTTATACGAAGCAGTATGAATAGATTACAATTATGTAATGTCACATGTAAGTAGTTACCAAAGAGTGTAGAGATGTTCTAATATAAATTGTTTTTATTTGAGGATATAAATTGATATAAAATTACATTTAATAACATTTTGATCCGCAAAAATATCTTGATAAATTCATACAAAACAAAGAAAAGTCGTGATCTACTTGCAAAAAAAATGTAGGGGAAAAAATTAAGATATTGTCATTTAAATAGAAATTAAATAATATTGAATGAAATAATCAAAAGTAAATATATTTAAAATGTATAAAATAAAATATTACACGATATTAATTTAGAATATTAAAAATTGAGTACAATAAACATATCTTATTATGTAATTAAAATTAATTTATATAATAAAATACTTGGCTGGGCGTCTAAGATAAAAAATATAATTTTTGTAACCATTTTTTTGAACCACTTGGAAAATAAATATAATAACTAATAAGTATTCTACAACAATTAATTACATTATTTCTTTAATGTTTTTGCATGTTTTCGAGACTTTATAAATAATGTATGTAGCTTACGAGGGTGTGAGGGTGTGTTTATTTACATTATTTATGTTAGTTTTAATGTATGTACTTAATTACTGACTTTGATCATAATTAAATTAAAAAAAAAACTAAAAAAAAAAAACTTTTAGACCGAAACAAGAAAAATTAGACTTACCCTCAAAAGCTAAAATCCCACATTCAAACTCCGAACGTCACTAAAATGGCGGCAACCGTAACTGTCAGTTTGACACAACTCTTGCGCACGTCCTCACGTCACCGCGCACGTCACGGGAATGACACGGGAGTCGAGTGTCTACCGGGATGGGATCCTTAAGGAACGTAGAGGTAACGTGCTGGATATGACTTATGTTTTTTTTGTGTGTAGTACTAAGTACTACTTTAATCATTAAACAAAGCTTAAAATTAATCATTATCATTATCAGCCCGCATCAGTCCACTGCTGGACATAGGCCTCTACCAAAGCACTCCACTGAGCCCGATCTTCGGCTCTTCTTTTCCAACCGCCGCCATCCAAATTGGGTACGTCAATAATTTATTTGTGTTTTTTTTTAATTGTATACCTAAGTCAGCTCTTTGTTATAAAATACCTCTGATCAATATAGAATTATTGATCTGATCATAATCTATATCTATATACTTATAATAAAACTGTAACGGGTACAATTCTGTACATTGAAGATATTTTGATATTTTTTTTTGGAACTTACTCTAGATTCGATACTGAAGCTAAAACTGTATTTTTTTTCATTTTTGTCTGTCTGTCTGTCTGTCTGTCTGTCTGTCTGTCTGTCTGTCTGTTTGTCTGTCTGTATCTTGGCTAGGCATCACGCCGAAAATACTGAATGAATTCAAATGAAATTTGGTATGATTAGAGTTCATACTTTGAGGTAGGACATAGCATACTTTTCATCCCGAAAAGTTAAAGGGTTCCTGCAGGATAGGCGTTGAAAGTTATTTAAAAGAAACGTAACACGCTGAAACTATTACACGGATTTTGTTGAAAGTTGGCACAATCATAGTTTATATAATGGGTAAAAACTGAGAATACTTTTTATCCCGAAAAATAAAGTGTTCCTTCGGGATAATGTCCAAAATACTGTAAATTGAAGATATTATGTAATTATTTTTGGAGGACGTTCTATGTTCAATACTAAAGCCAACACTGTATTTTTTAATTTTCGTTAGTCTGTCTGTCTGTCCGTCTGTCTGTCTGTACCTTGGCAGCGCACCACGCCGAAAATACTTAATGAATTCAAATTAAATTTGGTATGATTTGAGTTCACACTTCGAGGTAGGACATTGGATACTTTTCATCCCGAAAAAATTAAGTGTTCCTGCAGGATAGGGGTGGAAAATTAATTAAAAGAACACTTAGCACGCTGAAACTATTGGACGGATGTTGATGCAATTTGGCACAGACATATTTTATAAGATTATGGATACATTTTGTCCCGAAAGTAGCATGCTGAAACTATTATGCAACTTGGCACAGACATAGTTTATAAGTTAATTGAAAATTATGGATACATTTTGTCCCGAAAAAATAAAGGGTTCCTGTGGGATATGGGTCCAAATTGTGTACATTAAAGATATAGTGTTTTTTTTTGGAAGTTACTCTATATTTGGTTATGAAGCCTAAACTGTATGTTTTTTCATTTTTGTCTGTATTTCTGTCAGTCTGTATCTTAGCCGCGCATCTCGCCGCCGGAACTACTGGATGAATTCAAAATAAACTTGGTATGATTTGAGTTCGTACTACGAGGTAGGACATAGGATACTTTACATATCAAAAAAATTATGGGTTATTATTTAGGGGTTGAAACTTATATAAAAGAACACGTACCACGCTGAAAGTATTGGACGGGTTTTGATTCAACTTGGCACTGTCTTAAGTTATACGATGGGTTAAAATTGAGGACACGTTTTATCCCGAATAAGTAAAGGGTTTCCTCGGGATATGGGTCCAAAGTTATGTTAATATTTAAGTAATAAAAAATATTTTTTGGGTGGTTCTCTATATTCGATACTGAAGCCAAACTGTTTTACGTTTTAATTTTGTCTCTCTGTTTGTCCGTATCTTGACCGCGCATCGCACCCAAACTACTAAATGAATTCAAATGAAAATAATGCTCTTGGGTGCTTAAAAAAGGTATTGAACAATATTTTTTTTTAATCGAGTCTTTCTTTCTGTTTGTCTGTATGTTTGTTTGTTCACGCATCACGTAAAAACCACTGGACCGATTGCAATGCGGTTTTCCTTGTTAGATAGCTTAGGGTTTGATTTAAATCTGTTGTAATTGGTATCTCAATGCGGTGAGTTAGAAGCCGAGCAATTGATAAAGTATTTTTGACAGCTGAAGAAATTTTGTTAAAATGTTGGTATATTGGTCCTGGAATAGCACATTATGGTACTTTGAACCTAAAGAAAAGAATACGCGTGCGAAGCCGCGGGTATAGCTAGTTATGTAATATAATCAACCCTCCAATTATTAAAATGCGTGTAGTTCACCTCTTCTTCTTTCGAAATCATTTTAATCTATACCTACTTAAAAAGCATTCCCGTGACATTCTGACGGACAGACAACCGCAGCCTAAGCTAGTGCGCACATGGAGGTTTGATATATGGAGGTAATATTCCTTGGGTACCCTATGGGCTCTAGGGGCTACGGATGCTAGCATTGAGAAAGGCTGAGAAATCACACTAATATTATAAATATGAAAGAGAATATATAACAGATGGTTATGTGGAAGATCTATCTTCTATCTTTATATATAATAAAGCATAAAGTAACAAAAAGTTTGTACAAAGACGATATTTAAAAAATGGTCTAGGAGATTTAAAATAAGCAACTAAACAATTATTTTTTTCAATCTATTCTTTCTGTTTGCGCATCACGAAAAAATGACTGTACCGATTGCAATGCGGCCTTCCATTGTTGGATAGCTTAAGTTTTGACTTTAAAACTGTGATACTTGGTATCTTAATCCGATGATTAGAAGCCGAGCAGTCGATAAAAAACTCTCTTATAAAAAAACTGTCAATTAGTTTTTTTTAATTTTGATCTGGAAATAGATATTTTGAGTTTATATTTGTATTTTATTATTTATATTTTTAACCGGGCAAAGCCACGGGCACAGGTTGTACAAAAAAATATATAAAAATGCGAAAGTAACTCTATCTCTCTGTCTGTTTGATGAATATTTTGATGGAATTTGACAAGAAAATAGTTTACATCTTAGAGTTAACATAAGGTGTAGGTATATCAAGAGGAAGGACATCTAGACAAATTTTATTTTACCCTATCTCCTCTTGATAGAGCTTTGTTAGAGCTCCTTCTAGTAGCTCTACCTCCGTGTGCGTAGCATGTGCTTTACAGGAGGCAAGCTTTTATTTCCCGCTGAAAATATTACAGTTCAAAAACTCTTCTCTTAATCTCATAGAAATAGAGTTTAAAATACTTTAACTCTAGATTTTATTTCAAAATGTTATGTTGGTAAGAAAAGTTTACCATAATTTGGCGCCAAAACCGTTTTTATTGATACACTTGTCATTTATTTTTCTACAGGTTCATTTTATGATAAATGGCTGTAAAATTGGGCCACACATTTCTTTGCGTTAGTGTTATGTTAAAAGTAGCCAGCCTACTCTAAAATGAAGGTAATACGTGTATAAGGTAAGACTTACATATTATGTACATAGACTATGTTTGTTATGTCAAAATTAACTACCCAAATATCGAATCAATTAAATCTTTTCATATTTGTTTTTTTAAGTAAGCAAACATTAACAACATGTTAACAACATGTGAAGGTTAACATGGGTGTGTATATATCTGTGTGTCTGTCTGTAGCATAGTAGCTCCCAAACGAATGGACCGATTTAGATGCGGTTTTTTATGTTTGGAAGCTGATTTGATCAAAATGCTTCTTAGCTCCCATTAGGAGGGGGGGGGGGGGGGGAAGGGGGCTATATAAAATTTTAATCTGGGCTTGATTATATAATTGAAAGCAGTTTTAACTAAGAACCATCTTGATCACATCAGCTTTCAAAAGAAAAAAACCGCATCAAAATCGGTCCATCCTTTTGGGAGCTACGATTCCACAGTTAGACAAGCTTAGCTAAACTTATAACACCCCTCTCTTTTCGAGTACGGGGTTTAAAAAAATAAACGAACTCTTCTCTAGTTATACGAACTACTTTTTCTCTTATGTTTATGTATAGTATACTTACCTACCTACAAGCCTACCTATACATATACTTATCCTGCAATTTTCTTTCGGCGCCATTTTACAAACCAAATGAAAACACCAAGACAAGTATTTCTCCAATAAATATAAACATTAATCCTGAACAAAACACCAAGACAAGTATTTCTCCAATAAATATAAACATTAATCCTGAACAAAACACCAAGACAAGTATTTCTCCAATAAATATAAACATTAATCCTGAACAAAACACCAAGACAAGTATTTCTCCAATAAATATAAACATTAATCCTGAACAAAACACCAAGACAAGTATTTCTCCAATAAAAATAAACATTAATCCTGAACAAAACCCGTAAAATGTTCTCACTAAAAAAGAATACGGTAAAAACTCGCTGACTGATCGTTAAATCTTCCACGGCAGCTTTTTGTGGCGTTTTGGTTAATTTTACAGAAGTTCATAGTTTCTTTTTTCAAATAAAAGTATTATTTAAGTGCCTTCGACTCCCTGAAGAGTTGTCTGTTTTTTGTTTGGTATTTTAATGATGTTATTGGGTCTGATGATGACTTGAGGTGCTAAGTTGTACCAAGTTATAGTTATGTTAGTATCTATCTCTTTTGATTAGTGCTTTTTGGAGTGTTTGTGTAATTGTTGTATATGCATTATCTAGGGGTTTGCCACACACTATCTCCATTTTTAAAGGGTAATAAATATGATTATACGGCAACACTCAAGGACAATTAACAAAAACAAAACAATTCGGTACAAACATTCCACCTAGCAAGAGCATAGAGCAATAATTTTGGGTACACTCTGCATAAAAAAGTTCTAATTATCTTCAATGTACAGAATTGGACCTGTTACAGTTTTATTTTAAGTTATATATATATATATATATATATATATATATATATATATATATATAATTAATCATATTAATTACCCTTTAAAAATGGAGATAGTGTGTGGCAAACCCCTAGATAATGCATATACAACAATTACACAAACACTCCAAAAAGCACTAATCAAAAGGTTATGTTATGTATATATATATATATATATATATACATAACATAACCTGTATATATATATATATATATATATATATATATACACTTAAAATGTAAATGTAAGGTTGATTTAAAGAAATATATAACACAACATTGAACAACAACAACATTTAATATATTTATTTTATTTAACATTTAATTGAGGTCAGAGCGATGTCCTGACACTTATAATGTAGTACCTGCTTACCCGGCACAGACCACTGTTATTAACTTAATATATCTATCTATATAATGTATATATAGGTTATCTATATAATACACATTTACATTTTGAACTAAGTTTAATTTGCTAAGTTTTGTGTATGTGTAATAACAGTTTTTTTTGTGTTCTTATTTAATTTTGTTTAGCTGCTCTCCGCAGGTTTGCCCGCGTGCAAACTTTGCGCCCCCGTTCACCCCATTATAGAAGGAATTTTAAATAAAACGGTGCACCTCTAGGGCACTCAAGGAATATCTTCTCTGAATTTAAAATGTGTAGGTCCACCGGTAGGTCCGTTATCTGTCAGTCTGTCTGTCTGTCTGTCTGTACTGTTTCATAGGTACGTATTGGATTCAGTAGATTATCTTGCTTTACGGTGATCTTTTTAGGTTTTAACTCAAATTAGACAGTGCACGCATAATTGAAATGATTTAAATCTAACCAACTTAAAATGAATGGAATTCTATTAATAGATAAATTAATTGGCACAAGAGTGCAGTACCTACGCACGCACGTTAGATAACCGTTCTAACCCGTTTACTTTTTGATCATGACATCTTATACAATGTCGCTTATCGCAGTGTGAATAAACTATTAATGATTTCCATGTATCAACACGTGTGGAAGAGATCAAAGATCGATTAACTGCGGTTAAGATTCCATCAGGAAGTTGTTAGAAAAAACTGAGGATGCAAAAAAACGCCGTGGATTTTCGTAATTACTAAGTACTTCGACACAAAGTTCGTTCACCTTAAGGTGTCTGTTTGTCGTATGAGGTAGTGCTGGCCTCTGTTGTCAGAGTTTGTCAGACCACCCGAGGGCCTCTGACATGGCATAACGACTGGTATTGATCAATAACAGCCGGGACCGATAGCTTATCGTGCCCTCCAAAGCACAGAGTGACGGAAAATCGTACATAACTTACAAAAGTCAAGTCTAGGAAAGAACCCACTATCGTTGGATTCTAAGTTGCCCTATTGAACCTTAGGCTAACATCGCTCTTTGCCCCTTAAGGTAAGACTGTAAGACTATGTTAAGAACGCTTATTGGAATTGCAGTGACTTGTAAAGCCCCTCGGAAACGAACTAGATTATTGCCGCAATAGTACACCTAGCCAAAAAGCAATAACATTTTCAAGGAATTTTCATTGTTGCTCTATATTACAGTAGCAACACAGAGTAACAATGTGGGGGTACACTTTGCATAATTTATTGCACTGTCTGTACAATTGCGGCAATGATTGCAGAAAAAATAGCCCGTTTCTGAGGACCAGATAAATTTGAATCAGTTTTGCTGTTAATAACAGCCAGTCCTGAAAAAGCAGTCAGTAATGAAGTACATTGTGAATTTTAAAGTGGTAATATCCGTGTTTGAACTAATTTAGCACAGAAAATTAAGTCTAAGGCAGCTTTTAAAAAGCTTGATTTAGAAATAAGTTTTTAGGAACCATTAAAATTAGCAATCGTAAATGACCCGAATAATAATAATAATAATAATAATAATAATGCCTCCGACAAAATAAGACGAGGAGTATATTGGCATATACTCCATGCTTTACGCGGTCTCTTTTCAACTAGGCAGACGTTGCATGTTCGCGCAAATCCTTCTCCACCTCATTTGACCAACAGTATCTTGGGCGTCCTATCAGTCGTCCCAGGTATGCTCACCACGATCGTGTCGCAATATTAGGTACATTATATCCTGCCATCCGTGCGACGTTTCCGAGCTATCGAAGCCTATGTGCCTTCGTCTCGCCGATGATGTTTGGCTCGGCGTCCAGCGCCTACACTTCCAACCAACCGATCCATCCGCACTATGTATCTCCCATCATCTTTTTCTATTGGTCACATTACTTTCAGGAGTATCTTTCTCTGAAAATACTCCTAGTTAATAAACTAGGAGTATTTTTCGCTGAAGATATTCGGCTTCTTACCACGTGTCCGGATTGGGTCGAGGGCGGTTTTGGCAGTATCGAGATGTACATTTTTAACAAGCCGTTCGGTTTGACAATTTTTATCACTTGCCAATTTTTTACATTAACGATCCTATCTAAACCGAATGACAAACGATTGGTACGGTGTGGTACGGTATAAAGTGTTATTTCCGATGTTATTTTTAACTGACATATCATTTTGCATGCAAAACGTACGGGGATCGAAAACATTTCAGGACGCTAATTTCACCCACAAAATTCCAATCCAAAAGAAATAGGTTAATATTTAGTATTTTTATCTGTTAATTTTGCCATTTGGCTCAAAACGAACGCTCTACTACTAATATAAAATCCATTTCTCTAAGTAAAATCAGCTAAAAGGTTACAATAATAATAATCGTATCACTGGATGGATTAATCACAAAAATAACTTGCTTGTAAAAAGTAATTTCAACGGTTTACAAAAAGAGTTGAATAAGAAAGCATGACTGCACGCGCATCGTCAACTTTTTGTATTATTTATACTTCGTTTTATTATCTTGTTGCACTTATGGATGACACGTGTGGCGGCTTGCATGGCTGCTGGTCTAGGAGGGGGTTTGTATGGTGCAGACGTAGGGGTAAATATAGTTTGCGATCGGTAATATCTATTACTACTTGACTATAGTTATGCTATAAGCCAAGTAGTAATACTATATAGTGACTATACTGTAGCTTTAGAGTGTGTAACTGCGATTTTTTTTCTGATTAACTATTTATTGGTTCCTTAAATCCCTTTTGAACAATTATATATTATGTATTTACACGACTGCCCAAAAAAGGAATGTATTGTTTTTAGCATTCATGTATGTTTTTATGTATGTGAGTTTCTGTAGTCCACCATCTTTTTTTTTTTTTTTTTAGAAAGGATATGTTCTGTTTGTTGTCTATAACTGACCTCTACAGCGTCAGTCCGTCAGCGACGGTGGGGCGGGCGCGAAAGCGCTCCGCCGCAATGCGTGACGCAGAAGGCGCACGCCAAAGTTAAGTTTTTGGCTACTTGCTCAAGGGCACCCAGGGGGTACGAACCTCGGCTTGGACAGTTGCCATTGATTACTTGGGGAGTATCGAACTAAGATTCCACCATGAGATTTAGACGTATAGGGTATCGTTAGAATCCTTACCCCAAAGAGTAACCTAGGTTTTTTTTAAATCTTTCTTAATGGCGGCAGTATGGCTCCATTTTCAAATTCGAAAAGTAATATTTTTTCGAAATTTACAATACGGGTATCAAATTGAACATTTTAACAGTAAAAATAATTTATTGGAAAAAGCTCTTTTTTGGCTGGGCAGGCGTGTTTTTTTAGCTTTTAACCTATGAGATGTGATGTACCCGAGACTATGCCAAAAAAAAGTATAAGTATGTCCTTCCTCGCGATGCACATTTTTTTCTTGACATCAGACGTCAACTTGTCTTATTGGCAATAGAGAATAATGGCCTTTATTCGTGAAAAGCTAACATAAGACGCCTTCGAATTTATTAGTGTGATGGTGCAGAAATAGTTTACCGAGCAAGTTGTATTATTAAAATAATTTTTGAGATCCGTCTTTTTTAATGTTTTTTTAATGGGTTGAGTGTCGGGACGAGCAGTTCGCTCGAGTGATGGTAAGCGTCCCGCCTGCTCATAACAGTTGCAGTGCTACCCAGAACTGGTTGCAAAATCTTCCGCGTCAATGCACTGCGCTCGTCACCCTGTGACCTTAGTTTTGGAGGCCTAGCGCGCACTTCCTTGCGTTTTATAACGCATATTCTGTGATATACGGAGTGTTATAGCAGTGCGCGCATTGCGGTGAAATTAACCGATGCGGTAAAGTATTCTACCGTACGGTAGAATAAACACACCGCTTCCACCGCAAGGCAAAGTCTCCTCCTCTCATTGCCCTTCAAACAGAAACACAGTAATGTTTACAAACTACTGCTTGGCGGTTGAATCACTGGCGTGTACTTCCCCAGGCGGACTTTTGCATAAGAGGCCTACCAAGGTGGACCGAAGTCCTGGTGAGAGTGGCCGGAAGCCGCTGGATGAAATGCAACAGCTAGCAACCTTTCGTTGGGTTGTTCTGCGGGACGAGTATGTTCGGCTTTGGACGTCTTCCTGGTGATGATGATGATGGTGAATACTCGTAGAAGTTCTTGTATCATTTTCCATTCGATATTTGCGAGATTCAGTTATGAAATAACTTCTTGAACAGGTAGATCAATGTGGGATGACTCGGTGATAGTCGTTTAAGTTTCATGGATGCCTTTTTAGGGCCCTCTTGCTGACCTACGAGTTGGTTGATGGGTTTGGTTGTCTTTTAATAATTACTAGCTTTCGCCCGCGACTTCGTCTGCGTGGACTACAGTTTATCGCGAAATAGCATTATATGTTCTTCTAGGATATTAGAAACCAACGCAAAAGTATAGCAGCAACGCTCTTGATAATTTTTGACATACTTGTTATTATTTCATTTCCATGGCAACCGTTCCTTGCCGCGAGTAATCGACATTTTCCAGTTTTCCCGCGGAAACTTACCATTTTCCGGGATGAAAAGTATCCTATGTTTGTTTCTATATTATACAGTACTTATTTACAAAGTTTCATCAAAATCAAACCAGCCGTTTTGGTATTAAAACTCCCCAAACGACAACAAACAGACAACGTTTCACTTTTATATATTAGTGTAGATGTTTTTCTTAATTTTAGGTAAGGATTTTGTTTACCAAGAAAACAACTATTTTCATTTCTTTTATTTTTGACATGTAGGTAGGTTAATCTTTTTATGATTATTAGAATAAATTTAAAAAAACACAGACTTTAAACGAAAGCATAAAAAACGACGATCATAAAATATTAACACAGTTTGGATTGGCGTTGTAAATTTGTAACAAACCTTTTTTAAACCTACATCGAAAAACTGCAGATCTTCCCAAAGATTATTGAATTAAGCTTACCTACTGACTTAAGCCTGCCCTTCCCATGCCGGGGGTGTTGTGAGACCACAATGGGAGTTAATAGGTATGAGCATTTTCTCAGGTACCGCCACAACAACTGCCACGATCAACAAGCCTTGCATAACAATAAGTAATAACACGATCCACCTGTTAAGTCCGGTGATTATGGCAAAGCAGAACAGTATATTGTATCTGTTCTACGCACTTACTATTATGTATTCTGTGGCTCTGTGTGGAAAACATTCTCATTTTATGAGAAGACCTATTTTACAGTAGTTGTTGCTTATCATTGTGATGTGATAATAAAACTTCACAACATTACAAAAAAGGAATCGTCAGATTTTTCATCACATTTGGCAATATTACTCACATACTATCAAAATACAATTTCCAAGGCCTTACACACACTGACCTATAGGCATACAATAATAAGCACTAACGCAATAACCCAGTAGTAGGTAGGTATCTATGTTATGATTAATGGACTACTAGTTTATCTAGGACAGGAGTTGGTAGAAATGCTTACACTTGTTGCGGTTTGTGGCTCTCAAACTTTTTAGCATTTTTCTACATAATAGAAAAAACCCGCTGCGTGATTGAAGCGGCTTTAAAAAAATCCTTTAGTAAAACTAGAAGTGCCTTGTATTTCGTCCCTTTCGCAAAGTCCATTCTTAGCAGATCCTCTATCTACTCCCCATAAACTAGGTAAAGTATCCATACTTTAGCACACCCACCCAAATATTGGCATAACACAAAATATTAAGACTTTAAAGGAATATTTAGTAGATTTTAGTAGAAATAAAGCGGTGTGGGTTATGTACTTTTGTTGTCAATACCTTGATCTGCTAAATATGGCTTCAAAGTCTGGATTTTCGATGAAGCAAATATTTGAGGAGAGTGCCAACGACATCTTCTCCAACCTACCTGCCATATTTCAGCTTCGTAGATCAAGTATTTTTCGGGATTCCGTGATTAACATTTCGCTTTTATTTAAAAGTAAGTAGATATAAGATAAAATTATGTATGTATCTTCTTCTTTCATGGTCAATGTTTGATAGGTCTGTAAAAATATTGCAGATGCAGTTTTTCTATATTTTTTTTAGTTAAATGAACACTATTGTTATTCATAAAATGGGACCACAATAGATGTTTTATCATTTCAAATAAATAAGTTAATTTAAAAACATTAAAAAAAAAGCTTTTATGCAGTAGATATGTCATAATGAAAAAACAAATAAAACAACAAAAACAACAATTAAATGCGTATATAACATTTCGTGTCTATGCTGTTAACTGTTGAGGAGTTCCCTAATCAGGAGCCAACCCAGAGAGTAGCAACCATGTCATGGTAAAACTTCAAACCGGCTAGTATAATATAATGCGTACACAAAATTTCGTGTGTGCTGTTAACCATTTAGAAGTTCCCTAGTCAGGAGCCAACACGGAGGCAGCAACCATGTCATGGTGAAACTTCAAACAAGCTATCATAATAAAATGTGTACGTACACAAAATTTCATGCTGTTGACCGTTGAATAGTTCCTTTATCTGGAGCTGTTCCTGGATGTCTATTCAGGTCATACTTGCCATAAAAATACATTGTCAGCGGAACTGAATCAACATGCAAAAATTCAACTCCATTGGACAAGAGGAACGGATTCTAATTCAGCTTGCAAGATTGGCCTAAACAAACATATTTTTTTTACATACATACATACTAGATACAAACATTGCAAGTTACATAAAAGCTTTTAAAAAATGAATTAATCAAATAGGTTCAGATTTCTCAAACCTTGCTTTTAATATTCAAAGCCAAAAAATAATAATATATAATCGAAACCCTCCTCGTTTTGGAAATTTAAAGAATATTTTTCTATTTATAGTGAAAGCACTAGTAATTTGAGAGACAGTGATCATCGCGGTGGTACACCAAATTAACACACTCGTGCTGGTCACAGAAGGTCAACTGCGGCCCGCGGAGAAAAATTAAAGGATTAAAAACAGAAACCAGTACCTACCAATATTCTCATGGTTTTATTCAATTAGATACACTTAGGGTGGTTCGTTTGAAACATAGTTAAAATACACACATACTACAAACCAACAGTTAACCCAAAAATGTATGACGTAGTTTATTATACGTATTGTGTGTTGAAGTCTAGAGTAAATTGGTATCTACTAGGCAAGCGTGATACACCTTCGACTACATCTTCGTTTTCCATTAGGTGAGACCGTGGTCAAACGATTGCCTAGTACGTAATAAAAAAAACTTGACAGGTCAAGAGAATGTCGTCTTCTTAATAGAAGACGACACGACATGACACGTTTTTGACACGACGATGATTTTTGATGTGATGACACGTTTTTGTCAATCATTTGCTATCAATCAACAGCGGTCAGTCGAAAGCATAAAGATTTAAAAAAATATGATAGGCATTAAAGTGATCAAACGATTGCCTAGCCCGTCATAAAAACTGTACTTTTACCAAGTTCACAAACAGTCTGTACATGACTTCTAACGATAAATACGATTATCTGAATCGAGAGATTAATAAAGTAGAAATAAAATATAATGACTACCTATACTGTTTATCTAGAAAAAAAACAGCGGCCCCTGTTGAAAGCCTCTGGAATAGGTATGTAAAAGCGCACGCGCACACATGTGTTGAAAAAACAGAAATAAAATATACAATAATGGTAGCGAGTAATTGTGCCACACTCTTTAGGCACATGGTGGAAAAAAAACGAATTTATAAATAAACTTTCCTTTGAAAAGATAACATGAATTGATATGGATGTGTGCGTGAGAGTACCTAATGCTACATCTGGATGACTACAACATTAAATTAAATGGCTGTGACATACTTACAGATAGACAGACAGACGGACGGAAAAACGGAAATGAAGAAACTATAAGGTTTTCTTGCGGATAGGGAACCGTAAAAAAATATTAATTTGAAATATCCATATCATAAAAAAAAACTGACTCGATTATGAGTTTCAACATTTTTAGTCTGGAAAATGTGTAGGTATAAACGTGACTTATTCTTATACATTAACTACCTAGTTAAGTATGTTAATTTAATAAACTTAATACAATAGGACTGTAGCATTTATAACCATTGCAAAATGTGTAGGTATAAACGTGACTTATTCTTATACATTAACTACCTAGTTAAGTATGTTAATTTAATAAACTTAATACAATAGGACTGTAGCATTTATAACCATTGCAAAATGTGTAGGTATAAACGTGACTTATTCTTATACATTAACTACCTAGTTAAGTATGTTAATTTAATAAACTTAATACAATAGGACTGTAGCATTTATAACCATTGCAAAATGTGTAGGTATAAACGTGACTTATTCTTATACATTAACTACCTAGTTAAGTATGTTAATTTAATAAACTTAATACAATAGGACTGTAGCATTTATAACCATTGCAAAATGTGTAGGTATAAACGTGACTTATTCTTATACATTAACTACCTACCTAGTTAAGTATGTTAATTTAATAAACTTAATACAATAGGACTGTAGCATTTATAACCATTGCAAAATGTGTAGGTATAAACGTGACTTATTCTTATACATTAACTACCTAGTTAAGTATGTTAATTTAATAAACTTAATACAATAGGACTGTAGCATTTATAACCATTGCAAAATATTCTTAGCTTGACCAACTAATTATTTTTAACCAACTTCCTAGAGGTTTTTAGTTTGACTGTTTTTTGTGTGTGTTAACTCGACTACATGGAAGGTTATGTGTTTGGGTCGTATGTATGTATGTTTGTTTATACGTTTCTTAGGCGCGTCTTAGAGCCTAAACGGCTTAATGGATTTTGATATTTGAGGTACCTATCATTGGATACGTCTTTATCACAAGAGTGCTATATGATATACCTAATAATATGAAATGTCAAGAAAACTAATATGGCGGCTTAAAGCTGCCATATTTTATTTCCGATGCAACAAAAAAATAACAAAATCTATTTAGTGAGGAATCAAAATGAAAGTCTGAAAATACTAAAATGAAAATACTATTTCAAATATATATAATTCTTCTAACTAAACAGTAGCAATTGTCTTTTAAGCTTCTTATACATTTTTCAATTAAATATTATTCAAGTTATGTAAATATTATATTCTAATGTTGCAATTGTAACTATTAAATAAAAAGAGGTTTAACGATAGAAGTCTTTAACTTGTTAGGAAAAATACCATTCTCGATATTTCTATTAATTATAAAATTAAGAACAGGTGATATTACTCTGGCAGTTACTTTTACTATTTTGGTAGAGATACCATCATAGCCAGTACTGTTCGTATTTTTTAAGGATAATATAAATTTTTCTATTTCGTCTTCGTTAGTGGGTTCTAAAAAGCAAGAACGCGATTGGGAAGATTTCAATGTATCTTGTGTGCTCAATTTACTTACTGCACTTTTTTCTATTTCATGTATAAAAAAGTTATTGAAACATTGAGCAATTTCCTTAGGGTCGGAGATTTTCCCTCCATTTATGTTAATTTGTGTGATATTTCTTCCCTAATATTATATTGCTTGTAATTATTTATAATCTCCCAAACCGCCCTTGATTTATTACTTGATTGTTCTATATAGTAGTTAATTTGCGCTCTTTGAGTCTGCTTTATAACTTGCTTTAATCTAGTAGAGTATAATTTGAAGGCATCTCTGTTTGTTCTGCTTTTAGAGTTTCTATACTTCCCTATTAGGAACCGTTTTCACATCGTACAGACCTTTATGCCGTAGCTTAACCATTTAGCTCGTTTAGTTAGAGAAAGTTTAACTTTTACTATTGGGAAAATTAAAAGGAAAAGTCAATAAATTCGTTATATGCCGTATCTACTTCCTCACTATTGTAGACATAATGAAATGATAAGCTATTGAGACATTCTACAAATTTACCTATGTTATCCCCGTTATAAACTCTTTTCAATTTAAAAAAATGTCTAGCAAAGTAAGTTCTCCTTACCGGACACTTCAAAATTTGAGCAGTGTGGTCAGATAAAGCACACTCGATAACATCTGTTTTACAGCCTCTAATGTTGTGAGCAATATTATCAAGGCAAGTCTTACTGCAAAGCCTAGTGGGTTGGTTGACACTTAATTTATGGTTAAAGCACAATAATATTTCTTCAAACTGCCTAACAGCTGGATCTTTTTTTTAAATATTAAAGTTGAAATCGCCACAGATAACAACTTTCCTATTTCGGTAGCAAATAGTATTTAAGGCTTCTTCAAGTTTCTCAAAGAAATTATCTCTAATTGATATTAGAGATAATTTCTTTGGGATCTATATACACAAACCACAAAGATTTTGTGCTCTATTAATTCAATTGCACAGCATTCAAGAATATTTATAACACTTAATGAATTTATCTCAGGCATTATTTTGTACTTCTGTTGATTAAATACTAAGATGCATGAACCACCTGCTCTATTGTGCCTACAGAACTTGGTAGCTAAAGTGTAATTCGCTAAATTGAGTACTGAAGAGTCACTTTGAACCATATTGTGCTCAGTAATACAAACTATGTCGATAAAATTATTGCTGTTTTTAAATCCGTCTAAACATATAGTTAAATTGTCCATTTAACTAATTAAACCATCAATATTTTGATGCATTACACCTACTGTATTATACACGAAAAAGCTGTTTATTCACTATGGCTTCAACGTGTTCAACGTCTACTTGTGTGTCTGTTGTATTTTCTTGGGTATTATTTTCCGTTTGAGTGCTTTTATCGGTCATGGTGAACTTTCTGATTAAACAGTCTGATACAAGGAAATCCTTAATTAATATCTATAATCCAAACTCACAATATCTCTATGTATATTTGTAACCATGTGCCACAAAAAACTCTTTCTCCTCGGTATATATCTACTGTAGCCCATATCAATAAAGTGTGCATTATCAAATCTACCACATATGGATTTCAATTCATCATTAATTGTCTTGATACACAGAGATGGATTGTGTGGTAAATCACAGACAATTACAGTAGGGTTTTCGATGCTCGTCAAAAAACAATTCATATGGCGTTGAAATTCAAACGGGTTCGTGTCATTTGTACCTCCTAACAAAATAATGTAGTCACTCTAACTGCACTCGTTCTATCAGTTATCGTAGCATTCGTAGCTGCCATAGAGCTCCCTGTCAAAAAACTTAGTCTGTGTGGTAGAGTTAAGTGGCTTTCGATGCCATCTTTCAAAAACGGTGCAGGAAAACATTGTTAGGAGACCGGCATGTTCTAGATCCTCAGAATTCAAGGACACAACAAGTCGTTCCAGTTGTACGCAAATACATAGAACTTCCTTGATGACAACTGATAATATGACTACAAAGACGCGAGTGAAGAGAGTGTATCTGGAATAAGTTAATTTAAAAAGTTTTAAGCAGTAGCTATGTCATGTCACCAAACGTGTATGCCAAAGAACAACGGCGAAATTTTATGTGATAAATCTTGCAGCGTCTTGAAATATCATTTCTAAAGAACTTAAGTAATTATTTTTCTACGTTTTTCCAACATAGCATGTAAGCTAGGAAAAGTCTGGTTATCAAATCAATTTAAAAAAACATGAAATAGAATTTTATTTCCATCCTACAATGTTTTATCGGCCTTGATGCCTGCCCAACGGGTGGAAATATATATATAATACAATGAAATTTCCTTGCGATACACGTAATAAAACTATAGACAAAATGATACGTCAATATAAAACCAATATCCATTGTTATGTCAATATATAACAATGCATTATAGTTTAAGGAGGAAGTTTAAGGAATTGTTGTTAGGTTGTGTTTATTTATTTAATTGTTTTGCACAAAAATAGGACTTAATGCTAAATAACATTATCTACCACTCAACAAGGTTTTGAAAAAAATATAGTACATAGGGCGTGCGGCTTCAAGTATTGAACAATAAATACAAAAGAAACAAACGTTTGTGTAAATAAAGTATTTAGTGTAAGGAATTGTTCAAAAAATATTTGTGCTAATATTGGACAACTGTTTCCCTGCTCAGTGAAACAGCAGCAACATTTCTTAACATATTATTTTATAATCTCGCTAAGCAGTAACAGATTGAAAATAATTATTATTCAAAAACCTAGTCTGTTACACTGGGTAGGTAATTGAATAGGTACAATATCTTTGATCATTAAATTTATCACGCATAAGTACTTAATTGCCTACCTAATTAAGCAGATAATATAATCAAAATATCTAAGACTTGTTTCAAAAGTCGTTAACAGTAACATAGCCTACCAAATTGTGAAGCCTAATAACAATTATTTCTTGCCACCCCAATAAAAAATCTTAGACTAACAATCTCAGGAAATTATGCTGAATTACTAGCGATATTTTTTTGTCTGAATACGCCTTGAATTTTACTGACATAAACATATGTATGATAGTTCGGCTTCAGTTGGGCTTTTTGTAATATTTTATTTTATTTTAAACTTTTTTGTTTATATTTATAAGAATTGGTGAGAATGGTTGCTAACCAAATTTAAATCGTTATAGATCCTAAAAGGTCATTCGAAATGCAATATGATAAGAGAAACCTAAATATGATATTCAAATACCTATTCAACGATACCCCATTTGACATAATTAGTCAACTTTTTCTTTTTCACTATATGGCGTCTAGTTGTCGCCATATTGAATTTTGATTAATGTCATGTTTTTAGTAGCACTCACAAGATTTAGGACAAAAAGATTGATGTATGAATCATCAAAATAAGTCCGAACGTTTAGTCTATATATAGTGCCACAAAGGAACATACATAGACTGATAAACACATTACCGTGCCTTTGCGTTGCGCAATCTGGTATAAAAAATGAAGCTGTAATGGATCTCCATTACATAATGCAGATTATGTAAAAACAGGAAAAATACTAGTGCGAGCGAAGCTAGAGCGAAAATCTTATATCATTTCACAACTGCCCGAAAAAATGAATGTAAAGCTTTTAGGATTCATTATGTTTCTTTGGATGTAAGTATGTGAAATTCTTTATTCCACCTGAACAGATTTTGATGTATGAGGTATTGTTAAAATCCATACATCATCCCGAGTAACATAGATTAATATCATTTATTTCAAATTCAATATATGGCAGTATGGTTCCATTTTCAAAATTTTCTAGCAGTTTAGTATTTTTAAAATAAATAAAAATATAATTGAAAACACGTAAAACAGAAACCAGGCAATATCTCAAATATATTGTGTATTTTTTTCCAAAGCCAGAGGAGTGCAGGTGTACCCTCGCACCCCCCTACCAGCGCCAATGCTTGTGTTCCAGCAGTGGAAACTTGGGACTGATGGTAGATTATACATATCTAGCCATCTAACTATATCTTCTATACTTATACTAAAGCAGTAAAAAGTCTGTACAGTAAAGATAATAAAAAAAGGCATAGAGTAAAAGCTGTCGGTATGTTTGTCTGTCTGTCTGTTCGCGCATCACGCATACGCGATTGCGATGCGGTTTTCACTGTAGAAAAGCTTGATCTCAATATCAATCCGATGAGTAGAAGCCGAGCAATCGATAAAAAACAATTTCAGGTCTGAACGAAATTTAATGGGTTTTTTTATTGGTAGGTACTTTGGATCATTCTCTGTACTAAGATCCATAATGGATCTATCGAGATTTTATTTTCTCTTAAGATTATTCTCCATAGATACATGTAAAAAGGATCTATGGAGAATAATCTATTTTCCTCATTGGTTTTGGAATTACCATAGGTTCCTTATATCCCAGAAATATGTTACCCATGGGCGTAGAGTACTATTATTTATTATGTGCCATGGATATATTTGTATTTATTGGCAGAGGATCGACAGTTTATAGGACGCACATGTCATTGTGTACCAAATAATTTGTAACTTGTTTACGTCAAAATAAGTTGCCTTGCTCTAGTTTGTACATACCTAGGTAGATAAATTATCTGTCAGTCACGATAATTTGGATCCGTTTACTTAGTAAGTCTTAAACTTAGGTCTACCATTATCACAGAATACATTATACATTATTAGGTCTTCTTATGTAATTTCGACAATTTACACAGCTATTTAACCCTCGAACTCGAAAAGAGAGGGGTGTTATAAGTTTAAGTTAAGTTTAAGTGTATCATTGTATGTGTGTGTCTGTCTGTGGCATCGTAGCTTTCAAACGAATGGATCGATTTTGATGCGGTTTTTTATGTTAGAAAGCTGATGTGATGACATGGTTCTTAGCTATAATGGGCGGGAAGGGGAAGGGGGGTCAGGGGTTACAGACATGTTTAATATGTGCTTGTTTACCATACTTATTCTGCATTTATTAGGTACTAGCTTACCCGCCCGCAACTTCGTCCACGCGGACTACAGTTTATCGCGAAAAAAGCATCCTACCTACGTTCTTCTAGGATATTAAAAACCAATGCAAAAGTAGACTTAGACTCCTTGGTTATGGCCTCCATGGCTTTTGACTTAATCTGTGGCACCAACGCTCTTGATGATTTTTGACGGATTTGTTATTTCGTTTCCATGGCAACCGTTCCTTACAGCGAGTATTCAACATGTTCTAGTTTTCCCGTGGAAACTTCTACGGAATTTGTGGAATTTTGCGGGATAAAAAGTATCCTATGTTTTATTCTAGGGTATAAGATATCTCCATTCCAGATTTCATCGAAATCCGTCCAGCGGTTATCGCGTGAAACCAATATATAACAGTGAAACGTTGTCTGTTTGTTTGTTTGTTCGGGGAGCTTTCACGCGATAACTTCTGGACGGATTTTGATGAAATTTGGAATGGAGATAGCTTATAGCCTAGAATAAAACACTTTTTATCCCGGAAAATTGTAAGCTTTCACTGGAAAATGTTGATTACTCCATGTAAAGAACGGTTGCCATGGAAACGAAATAACAAGTCTGTCAAAAAACTTCAAGAGCATTGGTGTTATACCTACTTTTGCATTGAATTTAATATCCTAGAAGAACATAGGATGCTTTTTTTCGCGATAAACAGTAGTCCGCGCGGACGAAGCCGCGGATGGGAAAGCTAGTTTATAATAAAGCAGTAATTAAAAAAAAACTATACAAAGATGATAATAAAAAAATATGTACTTAATTAAAATAGAATACCGAAAAAGGATTATGTTTTTAATTCATGTCTATCTCTGTATGTTTGCTTGCGATTTAAACGCGGTCAATGTAGGAGAGATTAGGATTTGACTTAAAATCTGATGAACTTATAACCTCGATGTGATGAGTTGAGCCGAGCAATCGATAAAATACTATTTGTCAGCTAAACGAATTTTGATGAATTTCGTACTTTTATCCCTATCTTTTTATATATATATATTTTTAGGAAAAAAGCTGCGGGCAAAGCAAGTAAAGAATAAAAGCGAAAGTGAAAGGCTTATAAGCCATTCAACCCATTTTCAACAACTTTTGGTCTTCCACGATAAGTAATGTGAAGGTCGCCTGGATATACGATCTTCTGCCATTGTGCCATTCGAACTATCGTTGACTGATGATCGACTGATAATAACCTTCATTTATTTCTTAGGATAACCATCATGACCATCAATCAGCCTATCCACTTGACATAGGCCTCTGCTAATGCACGCCGCTCGGTCTTCAGCTCTCCGCATCCAGTTTCTGCCAGCCGCTTTTCGTAGGTCCTCACTCCACCTGGCCACATGACGTCCGACATAAGATCTGTATTTTATCATAATCATTTCGTGTTGTGCTCCTCACCGCCGCCAATGTTAGAATTGTTATTGCCCGGCTTTATCTCCACGGCTTGTTCTGTTGCAGAACCGCAGGAGGTATTGGCTGCCACCTTGGATGATTTAACCTCGCTGCCACCTACCAAGTAACTCTTAATAAATTTTTCGTACAGTTATGTACAAAAAACTGCGAGCAAAGCAAGACATCAGACAGATGGACAGACAGACAGACAGACAGAACACAGAATGGCCTCCAAAAAATTTTACAAATGTAGATGTCACTAGATGTTTCTGATAAAAAAAATATTACATGTTTACTTTTACCAACATCCTTCAAAATCATCATCATAATCAAGACTGCATTAGTTCACTGCTGGACATAGGCCTCTCCTAATGCGCGCCACTGAGCTAGATCTTCGGCTATTCTCTTGTAATTGCTGCGAGCTACTTTGCGTAAATTGTCACTCCATCTGGCCGGAGGGCGTCCTACACCACGTTTACCTATTCCTACGTGGTCTCCACTCAAGAACTCGTCTACCTCACCGATTCTTCGACTAATAAGACCGACCCATTGCCACTTCAGTCCCGTCGTTGTGCCATTAACCGGAGAGTCTCATCTGAGAGCTTGGATTTCTGGTCCTTACGCTGCAGACTACAGACTTTACGGTCCTCTTCCGTGAGAATTCTCACCACCTCGTTAACGTCATTTTTTATTTCCATGGCAACGAATCGTTTCTCTAGGTTTCCTTGTAATTGTTCGGACCCAACTATGGTTTGCAGCTGATTCGATTGGAGTTTGGACTTTATGATACGGATTCGCTTTAGCTTAAAGTCGATACTTAGAGTGGCTCGGACCATTCGGTGATCACTTCCGGTATTGAACCTGTTGTTCACAGAGACATCTCTGAATATATTTTTATCCTTCATGATAAAATCGATCTCAGTTTTAGTAACGCCGTCCGGGTTTCGCCATGACCACTTTCTCTGGGCTGCTTCTTAATTAAAGAATTCATTAAGAAGAGTCCCTCCCTCTCCAGAAAGTAACCAAGAATTTGTCCTTTAGCGTTTCTGCTGCCAAACCCATGTGGTCCCATCCTCGATTTGTCCTATCCTATCCTGTACCTATATCTATTTTTACCCGACTACGGCGAATCAAGGGAAGGGTAATTAGTTTAACAGTCTATGTATATGTGTACGTATGTAATCATATATTATTGTGAATGTTTCACTATAGCGTCGCCCCTACTTGTCAGATTTTAACAAGCGAGGTATCAAATCGATTCGTCTTCATTTAAAGAGTGTCATAGGCAATTTTTTTACCCGTCGGGCTTTAGTTTTTGAACTTATGTCTCGTTTCTGCTATCTCTTATCCCAAAACACTTGCTTAGTGCTCTTATGACCTCTATCTTTTGCCCATTTACTAGACGGTCTGCCGATCAATATTTTCGCGAATGCCTTTATGTTCCTAGATACCGAGCAAGCTGAATATTTTATTGAAAAAAATTACCCGTCTCAAATGAAGGATATCATATTTTATTATTCTAATATTCCCTAAAGAACAATCCGATCTTAAACCGAAAGTCATCTGTACAACTCATTACATGTGGTAGGTATTACAATTATCTTGAATTAACCACACATCAATGAAAGCACTCGATCCAAGCCTGGCGCGGCAGCTAGTGATGTTATCGACATGCCGTACGCATGCGCTAGCTTGATTTATGGGCGGTGGCAAGTGCGCACTAGATATGCTACTCTGTCGATAAAAGACATATGTTCAAAAGCTAAAACCCGAATACCTACGGTAAAATAACAAGCTTTACATTTTTGATCTTGATATATAAGATGCAATCGGAGGCATCATGGATTGCATTTCTCCTGTGACGGGATCAGCTAGAACCTGCTAACTTTTCATGCCTCCTACGGCACGAAAAGTTAGCTCGCCAGGTTCTAGCATCTTATATTTTAAAACCAAAAATCTAAAGCTTTTTTTTTTACTCTTTTTTTTTTTTTTTAATATGTCACCCTTATAGCTTAATCAAAAACCAAAAAGAAGCAATTGGTCCCTATGATCTAAGATTAATTGCTGCTATATATAAATCAAATAGCTTTTCGGCCTCAGTTGATAGTGGTTGCGACAGTATTGCGTTACATCCTCCAACTTTCTGGCAGAAAGCGTCGTCATCAGCAAACAGCTGCTGACGTAGGCCTTCGATCCTGGCACATTCCATGATGATATGAAATATATCCTCTAATTTATCACATATCACGCGATTTGGGTTACTCATTTTGCCCATCATAAATGCAAACTTATTCATAGGAATGTGCCCAGGGCCCAAAGTCTGACAACTATTGAACCGTGATATCGCAAGTCGTTTGCATCAAAATCGACAATTTTGACAGTTTTGGTAGTCTGCTCGCTATTTAAACTCGATCGCAGCCCGATGGCTGTCATAGATAGATTTAGAAAAACTATACTGCCGCGGTATCGCAGCCACAGTGGATTTTGTCAATAGCTTACAGAATCGGGGCCCAGATCGAAGTCTTAGAGCCGTCACTATCGTTTGCCTCTTTTTAGTTTTGTTCGCAGTCGGGATTTTTATTTTTATAATAAATTATTTTTATTTTAATATTTTAAGTTTATATTTATAAGAATTAGTGAGAATGGTTGCTTACCAACATGAAGTCAACATCCAAAGCATATATTGATCTTGGCTCTCATTTCACATTTATATTTTTGATGGGATTGCTATTTCACGACATTGCTATTTTGATCTATTTTGCTAAGGAGGTTGATGTATGTGGTGTATCCTGGTTAGTGAGTGCTTGGAAAAGTATGATGATGATAGATATAGATATGTATATATCAACAAACGCCAGGTACAGTGGGCGTTTGAACCCGTGTTTTTTTCGATATTTTTTTTTAGTACTTTCTTGGCAATCGTTTGACCACGATCTCATGTGATGGAAAGCGATGATGTGGTGGAAGGTGTAGCACGCTTGCCTAGTAGATACCTATTCACTTTTGACTTGAACACACCGGGGTTATAATTTACCGGAAACACTGACGAGGGCAGGGCATTCCACTCCTTTGCGGTTCTTATAATAAATGAAGAAGCGTAACGCTTCGTTCTTGTGCGAGGTATTTCAAACATAAAAGGGTGGCGCTTTGCCGATCGTCTAGTCGTACATTGATTTAAAGGTGATGGGGGAATCAGATTGTGCAGTTCTTGTGCTCACTCTCCATAGTGCAATCTGTAGAATACCGACAGGGTTGCTACCTCTATTCGATGCACCAGACTTTGAAGCTTACTCTTTACTAGAGTGTCATCCCCAATAAGCCTGATAGCACGTCTCTCAATTAAATTCAAAGACTCGAGCTGATACTTGGCAGAACCGTCCCAGAGGTGGCAGCAGTACTCCATACAAGATCGGACCTGTGCTTGATAAAGATTCAAAAGCTGTCCCTGTGTGAAGTACCGCCTAACCTTAGACAAAATCCCAAGTTTTTTTGCAGCTACCTTGGCTTTGGATTCAATATAAGACCCAAAATTAAGGTTTGATGTGAGTTCGACACCCAACAGCTCCAGATGGTCGCCTATTAGTATTGTTACACTTTGGAAAGACGGAGATTGGTTTAGATTACTCTTTTTAGAAGAAAACAAACATGCCCGCGTTTTACTACCATTAAACTTAACCAGGTTAGCATCACCCCACTTAGACACGGCTTCTTAGGCTAAATTCAAACGGTCTACCATAGCCTCTCTCTGAAACTGGACAGCGTCACAGCTGGCTTGAGCATTGCAAGTGTATCTCTCAACTACAGTACTGTCATCAGCATACCCAAAGGTACCGGTCTTCAGACGGTCATTAATGTGCAGTAAAAACATTGTAGCCGAGAGAACCGATCCCTGAGGTACACCGGCATTGATAGCCATTTGATCAGACGAGCAGCCCTCTATGACTACTTGATTAGATTGTTCCCTCAAGAAATCAACTATCCAATTGCATAAGCCAACAGGTAAACCATATGAGGGAAGCTTGTTTAAAAGGCCATCGTGCCAGACCCGATCAAATGCCTTCGATATGTCAAATGAGACGGCAAGCGCCTCACCATGCATCTCTTTGGCTTCGCTCAGTACGTGAGTCACATACGCGAGAAGATCCCCGGTAGACCGGTTTCGGCGAAATCCGTATTGCTGGTCACTAAGAAGATCATTGTCCTCAAGGTATGCCAAGAGACTAATGTTTATGACAAGCTCCATACACTTACAGAGTAAGGAGGTTATCGAGATGGGACGATAATTGGCTGGATCAGCACGACTACCCTTTTTTGGTACTGGTTGTACATTGGCAAGCTTCCAGCTCTTCGGAACTTTACCTGAGTGAAGAGAGAGGCGGTATAAACGCGTTAAGATGGGAGACAATTCGGACAGTTTTTCAACACAATTGGTGGAATGCCATCAGGACCACTGGCCTTGTTCACATCTAGAGCTCAAAGCGTTCTGAGAACCTTCTTCTGGCGAATGCGAATTTCGGGCATAAAAACCCCGCAATGAGGAAGGCAGGAAGGTATCTTGCCGGAAGCATCTAGATGCGAGGCTTCTGCAAAAAGAGAAGCAAATAAATTCGCTTTGTCTCCAGCAGTGTGAGCCAGTGATCCATCAGGTTTCAGCAATGGTGGCAGTGACGGGCGGCAGAAGTTCACTTCGACCGACTTGGCCAGGGACCAAAAAGCATTGATACCCTCGGGGTATGAACCCAGTTTGGCCCCAATTCGACTTAAGTGATCAAAATGAGCCTTCTTAAGTATCTTCTTGCAGGTCTTAGCGGCAACGTTGAATTTTCTTTTCTTAGCCCGAATATCAGAAGATTTGCGCTTTCAAGCATCAGCCCAGTCTAGATATGCCGCACGCTTTAGAGCCACAGCACGACCACAGCTGGATCCAAACCAAGGCTGAGCTTTGCTGGAAAGAGTCTTGTCACTGAATGGAATGAAATATTCCATTGTCTGACATATTACCTCTGTAACAGCAGACGCGCAAGTTGATGGGTCCTGGGAGGTGAAACATGTTTGCCGCCAAGGGTACGATGCAAGGAATTGCCGCATCTCGTCCCTATCCGCTGAGTTGTATCTCAACACGCACCTATTACCCTTAAGGCTAGGATCAGGTGGGGAATACACTGAGACGGACTTAACTAGGCAGTGATCAGAGCTACCAAGAGGTGGGGATACTGTCACGGAGTATCGGTCTGGTTCAGTCGTAATCAACAGGTCGAGACAGTTGGCAGTGTCACCGTCACGGTCAGGTACCCGTGTCGGCTCCTGCACCAGATGAGAGAGATCTAACGCCAGGGCAAGTTTCCGCGTCTCTCTACCAGCGTGGTCGGTTTTTGTAGTATGGGACAAGCCTCCCTTTGTGGTGGGCGTTAAAATCCCCCAAAAACACCAATGTAGCTGACGGGTAACGCTGTGCCGCCTCACCTAGATAGTTTACCAATAAAGTCGTCCCCCGATCTCCAACGTGTGAGCGGTGCATACATAATTTTCTCTATACCCGTGTCCACTAGCACCCAAATCACCGAAAAGTTAGGGTGCTCAAGATTTCGGAGACGCAGCAGATAGCAAATGTAATCACGGGCGTATACAAAAACGCCGATTCAAGGTTTGGGATAAATAGGTGTTCCAAGACATAGCCTGAAAAACCAACTTACCAACTTTAAATTGTTATAGATCCTAAATGGTCATTCGAAATGAAAAATGATCAGAAAAACTTAAAAATTATATTCAAATACCTATTCCTTGTAATTTTTTTCCTAAATCTGTGAATGTAGGTCATAATATCTCCAAAAGTTAAGGAGTCTCATAAGAACGTTTTCCTGTAGCTACAACGGTTAAAGAAATTTCGTACAAAATGTATAAGAAAAGTTTTTCACAATTTCTGACATTTCTAGTACTCAAACCTCAGTCGGTCCAACATAGACTTTTGATCCTTAAAAGAAACAGGAACGATTGGCATCAACAAAGTTTTTGTATAAAATTACCATTTTCTTGCTGACTGTACATTTTACCCAAAATCTGTGAATGCAGTTCAGAATATCTCAAAAAGTTATGGAAGGTATCTTTGGAACGTTTTCCTGTAACTATAACGGTTAGCGTATCTGCCCTTACTGTCCCCGTGTGTATAGTGCCACAAAGGAACAGACATACATATACAGAGTGAATTTTTCAAGTGGGCGTGGATGGCTAAATCAGAAACTATGAGGAATAGCGAAAAGTACTCACAAGAAAAAAACAATATTCCTAGGCAGGAATCGAACACGTTGATTTTAGAAAAAAGCACACACTGTATTGTTACACCATTCGATAGTGTCGCTAATAAGGATTGAATTCTGGAAGAAATGACATACGGCAAACTTAAGGAAAGAGAAAAATTAACAAAATAAAAATATGTAGCTTACTTCCGCCAAAACTGTAAGTCAGACAAATGATAAATGGTAAAATTAACACAAGTAAAACCTCACGCTTAACAAAACCCTACCCCAGATTGAACTAATGAAAAATATAAATGAGAGAAAAGCTAAGGTCTGAAGGCAAAAAAAAAAAAAAACTTCTATACAAATAATATATATAAATATATATACACAATAAAAAACCCCCAAGCTAAACAAACCCTACCCAAATGCCTACACTCTTCATTTAACCAAATGTTCTTAGCTTTCGATAAAGCGATAGTACTAGCCCGGTTGTGTACTGGTACGAATATTGATGTAATTAGGAATAACATTTAAATGTTTACACTGCTGATTAAACATTGGAAAAAAAAAAAAAAAAAAAAAAAAAAAACATTGGAAACTTTGGCAGTAGATTCAGAAATTGCGTGTTGTTTAGGTAAACAGGATGTTGCTGTTAAGCATCTCGTAGCATCTCAGATTAAGAAGTCCAATACTCTCAATAATAATAATAATCCCCAGGTACCAGAGTTTAGGCTTTATAAATCATTGCAGGAGAGATTGTGTCAAAATTATTTGGTAATTTCAAAAGCCGATAAAGGTAATACAGTAGTAATATTGGATAGGGATTCATATAACCAGAAGGTCTACGAGGTTATTCGGGGTGAGGAATTTGAAATTTTGAATTCAGATCCAACTAATAAGTTTACATCAGATTTGAAAATGGCCATAAAAAACATAACGTATATTCCACCAGGGCCTCTCAAAAATATTGTGCCCATGAATCCACGTTCACCTTGTTTGTATGGCTTACCTAAGACTCATAAAATCAATATCCCTATACGTCCTGTGGTCTCGAACATTGGAGCTCCAGCATACAAGTTGGCTAAACATCTTAATTTTCTTTTAAGAAGCAAAGCGAGTTTCAAGCCACAGTATAGTTTGAAAAATAGCTTAGATTTAATTCACAAAGTTAAAGACGTTATTATTCCACCGAATGCTAAATTGTTGTCATTGGATGTAGACAGTTTGTTTACCAATGTTCCCTATAAAGAGTGTTTACAAGTATTGGGTTCTCATTTTGAGAAACAACGGTTACACCCTGGTGAGACAGATGATCTTATTAATTTGACTAGTATTTGTATGGAACAAAATTATTTTAGATTTAACAATCAATATATTAGACAAAGAGAAGGTTTAGCAATGGGTTCCCCCTTGAGTCCTCTGATGGCCGAGTTATTTATGGACAATTTTGAATGTCAACATTTAGTTAACGATCCCAATATTCTTTTTTACTTTCGATATGTGGACGATGTTATTATTTGTTGGACAGGTACTCTCCGTCAAATTGATTTATTTGTTGTTGAGATCAACAATATCCACCCCAAAGTTAAGTTTAAATTAGAACTAGAAGAAAATCGGTCTTTTAACTTTTTAGATTTGACTTTGACGAGGGTAATTGATAAACTAGATTTTCAAATTTACCGTAAACCAACACACACGGATATTGCTATTCCTTCTTCGTCTTGTCACCCCATTCAACATAAATTAGCAGCCTTTCATAGTTATGTACACCGGTTATTGACAGTTCCTTTGTCTTCTGAGAATTATAATAATGAATTACATATTATTTATCAAATTGCTATTTCAAACAGGTACAATAAGGAAGTGGTAGATAATTTGATAAAAAGGAAACTACAAGATAGGGTTCGATCATTACTTTTTGCGGGTCCACGGGATAAAATCAACAAATATGTGGGTAGTTTGTCATACATGGGCCCAGTTTCGGATAAAATCGCAAACTTGCTTAGGAAAAACAACGTTCATGTAGCGTTTCGAACCAATAACAATCTGCGTCATCTTTGTAATGGTAAGGACCGGATGGAGAACCACAAAAAATCCGGTGTTTACTAGTTGGTTTGTGATGAGTGTGACGGGGTGTATGTGGGTCAGACTGGCCGCAAATTTGAAACTAGGTTTGAAGAACATAAGGCCGCGTATAGGAATAGTCATCCAGAGCAATCCCATTACGCTAAACATTTAATTGAGTCCGGTCACTCTCTGCGGAGTGATACGTATAATGTTTTACATGTTTATGACAAGGGTTTCCGTTTGTGTGTATTGGAACAATTAGAAATTTTACGACATTGCAATAATAGTTGTAAACATTGTTGAACGACCAAACCAACTTAGTTTCATCACCTTTGTTGCGTATTTTCACTGGAAATGCGTCACAAGTAACAGGCGGCGATGACGTAATCGTAAATATGGTGCAATAGTGGCATGACCTTGCGGATTCATAGCGATTCATTCTGGCTCAAACTGGTTCGCGGCGATGCAGCAGTGCAGTCGCACTAGCTCAGGCGCGTGGCCTATATAAGGGAATTTGTCACCATTGCTCAGGCACTCTCAGTCCAGCATTCGACGAGTCAACATCACCCGAAGATGCCTCGTGCAGAGGCGAAACACGTGTCGTATTGATGTCAGACGTTTGGTATTTGGATCGAGGTATATGTTTTTTATTGTGCTTTTTTATATTATATGTATATGAATATATAAGTGTTTCGATACTTGTATTTGGGTAGGGTTTGTTTAGCTTGGGGGTTTTTTATTGTGTATATATATTTATATATATTATTTGTATATAAGTTATTTTTTCAATCTGAATCTATCAATTTTAAGGAAAGAGCTAATTTTTAACGAAAATAGTTAAACCATAACTGATTACTTGTTCAAAATGATGACCGTTGTTATCAATATATAGCTGGATTCGACGTCTCAAGGCTTGTACTGCATTCAGTATTAAAATATTATTGATTCCGCTTAGAATATTTTCCAAAGTTCGTTTCAAGTCATCAATTGCATTATAAGTGTCTTTGTAGATTTCGTTTTTTACATACCCCCAGAGAAAATAATCTAAGGGGGTAAGATCCGGTGACCTCGCACAGCCACGGCACAGGACCATAAAATGTACACCAAACTGCTGAATCAACATCTCTTTTACTATACGACTATTAATATGAAACAGTACTCAAACAGTTAGTAATAATCAACGAAACGTGGAACAAAATCTAAATTATTGACGCCAATTTACTCTACGTTCTAATTTCAATTGTTTACATTTTTTCTTTTACTGTGGCTTTTAACCGCGAAGACATAATAAAAATTTGAAATTAGAACATAATGCTGTGACGTAGTGTATGACGTGGTCAGGTGGAGTGACGACCTGCGAAAAGCGGCTAGAAGAAAATGGATGAGGAGACTTGAAGATCAAGCTCAGTGGCGTGCATTAGGGAGGTCTACGTCCAGCAGTGGACAGATATGACTGATGATGAAAGCCACAGGGCGCAGCTAGTTTATTATAAGAACGCAAAGGAGTGGAATGCTTTGCACTCGTCAGTGTTTCCGGTGAATAATAACCCAGGTGTGATCAAGTGAAGAGTGAATCTGTATCTACAAGGTCAGAGTGCTACACCTTCGACCATATCATCGCTTTTTTCCATCAGGTGAGATCGTGGTCAAACATTAGCATAGTCAGCATTATTATAAGCTATTAAAAGCATTAGCTTACAAGTTTAAGTCAATTGACACGTTTTCATATATCATAAGGCAATGAAATTCGAAAACCATTTCGAGATGTTGCGACGCTGATCATTATTATTATTTTTCCAAAAATTTTATTACAGTAATTACAAAGATATTAGGTAATAACTCTCAACCAAGCAGAGTTCGGTGATATAATAAAATACAGTTGCCAGTAACGAAAAAAATAAAACTTCGCTAGAGCCTGACTTTGACAGATATATAAACGTATTTTTTTTCGAATGTGGCTTCGGTTATCTTGGTAATTCCACCGAACACTGGCAGTTACGTCCTTTTAGAATCAGCTACTTTTTAATAATTAATTGCTCGGAAAGAAATGTTGTCAATTACAATCGCAAACCATTTAAAAAAAAAAGAAATGTGTTTAAAGCATTAGTGTTTGGTTTGTAAAAGTGGTAGTTTATGTTGCCTGCGTTTATTGTAAAATAAATATTTTTGTGTGTTGAGTTTGTAGTTGATGGATTTTCTATTCTAAAGCTATAAGAGTTTGAGTTTTGCTTTTGCTGCAACTTTAGCTGCAAACTAAGAGTATTGCCAATGAGAAAAACTGTCAGAGAGATAATACACCACGATTAAACCAGTAACTTTGTGGACTTATTAGTTTTCTTAGGACCTTTTCCGTTAGTGTACTAATTCTAAGACAGTGTTATAATAATTACGGTGCCATTTTGTCGATATGTATACTTATTTCTGACTATTTATTTGCGGCCCAAGACTTTGCCCGCATTGTATATTTTTTTCTGAGAAATTGTATACTTTGTGTTATTTCAGGGTCAGAAGAACAATTAAAGGTACAATAAATTTAAAATTTATTCAAAAGTTAGTTTAGCAGTCAAATAGTTTTTTAACGACTTATTCTAACCGGATTGAGATTTGAAGTAAACCAAATTTTAAGTAAGTCAAAACCAAAGAAACCAACGGAACCTTCAACCATCATTCATTCATTTCAATCGTTCAAGTATGTTTTCATTTTACGAGATGTGCGACAACAGAAAAAAGAAAAAAAAATAATGAAAAAAAACATTTTCGTAGCTTAATTTACCTAAATCCCATATAACTACTTTTTTATTATCTTCATTGTATCGAATTTTGCTACTAACTTTATTAGTAAATATTTATGTATATACATAGAACACAAAATCAATCAGAAATTAAGTAGGTCGAGAAAATGTGAGCCTGCCATTTGTAATATTGTCTTTACGAATCTTTATCGACATCCTAGTCTATCCCCAACCCCATCCCTAGCTGACATGTGGCTCTTAATTATAACTCAACGTACGCAACTACAAAACCATGAGCCGACAAAAAAAAACCCTTAAATAACTGTCTTCTAAACCCAACGATCTGGTTACTGAACTTTTACTTTAGAAAAAACATTTTTTTCAACACTTTATTACACATATGGCAAGGAATGGGTTAAGATTCTATTTTTTTTTGTCAAAAGTGTCATTTCGATTCGAAATGGAAAGTTAGGGGTTTATAAACTATTTTTGTTGGTATTTAATGCTTTTTTTAAACGTGGATGAGTAATGGTTAAGCATGTGGGAATGATTTTTGGAAGTCGTGCGTTGCACGTGAGATTTTTTTGGAACCTGTGTCAGTGTTTCTATTTTAGATATGATGGAATGACACGTTTGTGTCGTTGATTGTTGCCTTCAGCTTATCTGGGTAGATATGTAGATGAATTTAAAGATGCATTTGCAGTACATGTCGTCATCAACAGCCTATAGGCATAGTAGACAACTGCTGGACATAGGCCTCTCCCAAGGTGCGCCACTGAGGCCGATCTTGTTATACGATGACTGCCTTGTGCAGATAGCGCTCCATCTGGCCTGTGGGTCCGTTAACCTAACTACGTTTGCGTATACGCGGTCTCTTCTCTAGAACTTGGCCTTTATTTGCTATGACCATTTAAACACGTAACGCGTCGCGTAGTGGAATCGTTCGGCAAATTACGAACAATTCCACGCAGGCGGCGTGTTACGTGGCCGAGTGGTCACAGCGAATAAACGCCCTGGGGTAGACACCCCAATGGGTAAACGGTTATCGGTTCTACGACAAATGTGACCAGCCCATTGCCACTTCAGCTGTCACTTTGACACCTGTCACTTTAACACCTGTCTCTTTGACATCGAAGTGGCAATTCGCATACAAAAAAAAACTTTTGTGTCCTATATTGGGATCAAAAGTAGCGTATGCTACTTTTATCCAAGATATAACCTATTCTGGTCCCAAATTTAATCGAAATCTGTTCAGCCGTTTGTGTGTGAAGGAGTAACAAACATACACACAGCCATATACACATATACAAACTTTAGCTTTTATTATTTATTTTTATTATTGTATCGGTGTGATAAATTGGCAACTTATGTCAACATGGCTTGGTGGGCACTACAGAAGAACATTAAATATTAAAGTTATGAAAATATAGGTACAAAACGAGTGCCGAAGAATTTATATTAGTATCGTCAAAAAAGTCTTGCTTGCTATTTTTTGAGGAAACCACAAACTGTTCCCGCTGAAAAGCAGAACACTAACAATGTTTTTTTTTCATTTAATGTACACAATATTCCTTATTTTAGGAGTTTAATCATAATAGATACTTCATCTACAGTAATATAATATGATATAGAGGAAATTTTTGTATGTGTGTTTGTTTGTAATGGATAAAAACAAAAATAAAAAACTTATTTTAAAAATACTTTCAACTATACATATAAGCTAAATTATCAGCGAGTAACGTGGACCGCATTTTATTTTTCAAAAATTAGAGATCCTTGCGAAGATTGCAATAAAGATACACATCATCATCATCATCATCATAGGCCTTCTTACATCTACAAAAGATAATTAAAGCAGCGTCAGGAGGTTGTAGTACGGCAATAATTTTGGTGACTGAATAAGCCAATGCGGGATCCGCAGCTGCCACCGCACCTTTGGCAAATATATGTAGTTTTGCGAATGTGTGGATGGTGTCGAGTGGTTCAAACTATTATGCCTCCGTGAACGTTTTTGGGCCAGCACCTGCAACCAAGTGTCGTCATGAGTTATAAGACCGTCTGCAGTAACTTTTCTCCACCGGTCACGATCTCCTGCACGAAAAGTTACCCAAGGTATCAACAATTTGCATAAAAAAGTAATTATTTGGCGTGCGCTGCTAAAAACTATAGATGATACATAAAATAATGCATTACATGCGTTGACATTTTTATAGAGAAATATTTAGTGAAACCCTTAGCTGCACGTGCGAAGCCGGGGCGAGTCGAGAGTAAATCTCTGACCGTGTCATAGATTTAGGAGTAGATACCTAATTAATACTCTTTTAATGAAAATTCTTGATAGAATGTAATTTTAAACTTGTCTTTATTATTTCGATTGGAATGTCGGTTCATGATTCACCATATCCCAATACCCGACGATGGCACATTTGCACCGCATGCGCGCGCGCCGCTTCCGATAGTTAACCGTCATGAGACAGCACGTCGAAAAGACCGCTTAGTCTCCAATGTAAATTAACTAGAAAAATTCAAAAACATATGTATAAAAGTTTAATCCATATTAAATTATTTTTTTTTTGTTCTGAATTTACTATAATTTAAATTCATTATGGTGTCCATTCTCTGGTTCCCAATTAGACTAAACTACGCTAAATTTAAGTTTAGTCTTGTCGAACAGATTCTCTTGTTACCGACTAGACTAAATGTAGCTTTCAGACTAAAGGAAATCGGCCAGCTCCATACATGCTTGGGCCTCAGTTTATCAGAGGTATTAACAGATGGCGTTGTACACTACCTTGTTGTATGCAAGGAACTTATACTCAGAATCACTTTAGTCCACGGTGATCATAATGTCGCCAGTTGGAAGTGTATGGCTTCTTGTGATATTATCCGACTGAGCGGAGGGTCTTGTGCTTATAGGACTATGTATGTATGTATGTATGTATGTATGTATGTATGTATGTATGTATGTATGTATGTATGTATGTATGTATGTATGTATGTATGTATGTATGTATGTATGTATGTATGTCTGTTCCGTTGTGGCACTATATAGACCAAACGATTCGACTGATTTTGATGATGCTTAAGTCAATCGATATGTCTTAATTTTGCGAGTGCTACTAAAGACATGACAGTAATAGAAATTCAATATGGCGACAACCACACGGAATATTGTGAATAACAAAAAAAAGTGTCGACGGACTATGTTGTGGGGTATCATTGAATAGGTATTTGAAAATCATCATTAGGTTTCTCTTATCATTTTTCATTTTGAATGCCCATTTAGGATCTATAACGATTTAAAGTTGGTTAGCAACCATTCTCACGTAAATTTTTGCCTCATTTTAGTTTTGTTTGCTGTCGGGATTTTGTGAAGGTGCTTGACCGTGCTTGTTACATGACAAGTCCAAACGGCACAAACTTACGCCAAAACAAACAAAACTAACATTATTTTGTGAAGGTGCTTGACCGTGCTTGTTACATGACAAGTCCAAACGGCACAAACTTACGCCAAAACAAACAAAACTAACATTATTTTGTGAAGGTGCTTGACCGTGCTTGTTACATGACAAGTCCAAACGCCACAAACTTACGCCAAAACAAACAAAACTAACATTATTTTGTGAAGGTGCTTGACCGTGCTTGTTACATGACAAGTCCAAACGGCACAAACTTACGCCAAAACAAACAAAACTAACATTATTTTGTGAAGGTGCTTGACCGTGCTTGTTACATGGCAAGTCCAAACGGCACAAACTTACGCCAAAACAAACAAAACTAACATTATTTTGTGAAGGTGCTTGACCGTGCTTGTTACATGACAAGTCCAAACGGCACAAACTTACGCCAAAACAAACAAAACTAACATTATTTTGTGAAGGTGCTTGACCGTGCTTGTTACATGACAAGTCCAAACGGCACAAACTTACGCCAAAACAAACAAAACTAACATTATTTTGTGAAGGTGCTTGACCGTGCTTGTTACATGACAAGTCCAAACGGCACAAACTTACGCCAAAACAAACAAAACTAACATTATTTTGTGAAGGTGCTTGACCGTGCTTGTTACATGACAAGTCCAAACGGCACAAACTTACACCAAAACAAACAAAACTAACATTATTTTGTGAAGGTGCTTGACCGTGCTTGTTACATGACAAGTCCAAACGGCACAAACTTACGCCAAAACAAACAAAACTAACATTATTTTGTGAAGGTGCTTGACCGTGCTTGTTACATGACAAGTCCAAACGGCACAAACTTACGCCAAAACAAACAAAACTAACATTATTACTCATTATTACTCTGGCGGGTAATTGACATTTGACAGAAACGTCGTCTAGCAATGTAACACCATCTGAACTATAGGTAGTTTACCTATAGTTCATCTATTTACCTACAAGAAAAGGGCTCATCACAAAATACCGACCGCCTGCCTTAGGGTTAATTATAAAAATATATAACAATATAACAATTCATTAGCATCAACACATCCGTTGAATGACAAACGGACGGTATAATGCCCAATTGAAATGTTTTCAGTAAGGATGTTTTTTTTAGTCTTACTTTAGAGACAGCTGTAGCTATTTCTGATGAATAGCGTCCACGATTAAGAGCATGCTTACAAAAATACGCGAATTGCGGACGTGAATAGACGTAGCTTTGTATGGTCCCTTTCAAAAACATGAGTCAAATTTTTAAGAGCTGGAAAGAACTTGAAAACACAAAATAGGAAAGAGTTGTTTTCCGGGATTTCTTACTAAAACCAAACTCTCTGAAAACGACGTAGGAAGTAAAAACATTATCGCACGATTCAAAATATGCGGCCACTAACCTGTAAACCTTGAAATACCCAGGTCAAGATTGCCGCAATGTTCCATTTTACCGCAAGAAGTTGATTTAAATACAGCTAGTGTCATCACGCTAATGTTACAAGAGATGAGAAGACCAGGTAAAAATATTAAAATGGGTGAGGTTCTTCCATGTAATTTTCTAACCCATAAAAACTACATCGAAGAAGAAAAGTCAAGAGTAAACAAGTAAAGAAATCATTTAAAGTAAATAACCTAATAGTATTAATGTTTAAAGTAAATAACCCAAGAGTATTAATGTTTAAAGTAAATAACCTAATAGTATTAATGTTTAAAGTAAATAACCTAATAGTATTAATGTTTAAAGTAAATAACCTAATAGTATTAATGTTTAAAGTAAATAACCTAAGAGTATTAATGTTTAAAGTAAATAACCTAATAGTATTAATGTTTAAAGTAAATAACCTAATAGTATAAATGTTTAAAGTAAATAACCTAATAGTATTAATGTTTAAAGTAAATAACCTAATAGTATTAATGTTTAAAGTAAATAACCTAAGAGTATTAATGTTTAAAGTAAATAACCTAATAGTATTAATGTTTAAAGTAAATAACCTAATAGTATTAATGTTTAAAGTAAATAACCTAATAGTATTAATGTTTAAAGTAAATAACCTAAGAGTATTAATGTTTAAAGTAAATAACCTAAGAGTATTAATGTTTAAAGTAAATAACCTAAGAGTATTAATGTTTAAAGTAAATAACCTAATAGTATTAATGTTTAAAGTAAATAACCTAATAGTATTAATGTTTAAAGTAAATAACCTAAGAGTATTAATGTTTAAAGTAAATAACCTAATAGTATTAATCTTTAAAGTAAATAACCTAATAGTATTAATCTTTAAAGTAAATAACATAATAGTATTAATCTTTAAAGTAAATAACATAATAGTATTAATCTTTAAAGTAAATAACATAATAGTATTAATCTTTAACGTAATAAAGTTAAAGATATAGTAGTAAAGATTTAATCGGGGAATGCTGATGTCAGCATTCTAGTTACTGACAATAACGAATCACCATCCAATTCTACAAATGTTATTGACATATCAGAAATTGATATTTTATCAGCAGCTCCATCAGATCTTAATAGGGAGAGACTATGTATGGGCGAAAATGGAACTATTAAGTCTAAAAATCGCAAAATGTCACCTATTAAAACTAGAAAAGGAAATGGCATTGGAAAAAATGACGTATCTCTGAAAAGGAAAACTTAGTCCAAAATTCACAGCAACCAGTTTAATTAATACTCATCAGACAATCGCCTTCATGTTCCACCAGCATGACTGATTGCATGAGTTATCACAGTGACTACGATATTACAGATATATTTTATGACTTTTAAACTTTCGCGATTCGAACACATAGTTAAATTTTTAAACTGGAGTTAATCGCGCTGAAAACTTAATATTTATTTACCTCGACGTTTCGATCAAGTTGCATTGATCGTGGTCACGAGAAGACTGAAGTAGCGGGTGTCAGCGTCGAGAAGGGCGAGCGTTGACTCCAACTACCCGCATTTGGTTTTGTAAAAATTCAGAATTGTCACGACACACTACACTAACGACATCTGCAGATATCTTCTGACATAAACCGCGACGCGCGCTTATCACGGGATTCCAGGACGCAGCCAACTTGAAACCATCCTCTCGGTTGAAATTGGGATACTTTTTAATTTCAACCGCTTCACGTACAATCCTGGAGTAGTAGTAACGTTCCGTTGAGAGGATCTTCGGGTCATGGAGTTCAATCCAGTGATTAGGACCCGATTCGAGCAAATGCTCAGCGATTGCAGATTTATTTATCTGGCGGTTCTTTACAGCTGCAATGTGTTCTTTGACCCTTTCCGCTATAGTACGCTTGGTTTGTCCAATGTAGGAACTACCGCAGCTGCAATCTATCTTATATACGCTAGGAGTTTGAAAAGGAATTACATCTTTCGGTGTTCTAACATGCCTTGCTAACTTGGATAAAGGAGTATAAACGGTCTTGATAGACAAGTCCTTTAATAAAGCACCGACTTATCCGTCACTCCTTTTACATAAGGCATGAAAGCCGGCTGTCTATCGACATCAGACCTACTCTTTTTATATCTGCGTCTAGGACGCCAACGTCTGGTCACCACATATCCGTTTCGCTTGAGTACCTCCTGAACGTGAGACACTTCGGCATCCAAATGTTCAGGGTCACAGAGGGCATGAGCTGAATATTAAGTTTTCAACGCGAATAAGTCCCGTTTAAATATTTAACTATGTAATATATTTTATGACTGATATGGAACGTAGTTTGGGATATACAAACATATTTTCAGACAATGATACAGAAGAAGCAAACCGTAGATTAGATGTCAGGAAAAGAACCCAGAGGAAGCAAGGGGGATATCAGAGGTGAAGAAAATAGAACCGAAAGAAGCAAAAGGCATATCTCAGGAACATGGGAACCAGAAGAAGCAAGAGAAATATCAGAGGAGAAGAACAAAGAACTAGAGGAAGCAAGGGGCAGAACGCAGGAGAGGAACAAAGAACCAAAGGAAGCAAGTGCGTATTAGAGGAGAGGACTACTAAAGATAGATAATAAACTATCACAAATTAACAATGTATATAACCCCCGACCCCACACCGCCCATTATGAGCTAAGAAGCATCTCGATCACAACAGTTATTAAACATAAAACCGCATCAAAATCGGTCCATTCGTTTGGGAGCTACGGTCCTCAATAGCTGAGAACCATCTCGTTTACCTCAAGCTTTGAAACATTAAAAACAGTAGCTAAATCGGTCCATTCGTTTCTCATCCCCCTTTTCTCAATCCCCCCTCCCCCCCTCCATTATTTTGACAGGGAGGCGGTATTTTGAATCCACAGCGGAATGAAGGATTCTTAAGTAGAATCCTGAACGTAGCGAAGGATTCAATGTACTTTACCCGAGAAAAAATAATTTTGAGTCCGATTGATACTCTCTACTTTTCATCCCCCTCTATGAGAAAAATAAATAAAAGGTGCTTTCAGATACTTTACAATTCATATTACTTATTTAAAAGGATATTAAATAGACTAAAAATAAACAACTTAAAATAAACTAGGTAATTACAAAAAAAATAACCTTTATACTTCTTTGATTTATACGTCCTTCAGACAGTCTCTTCAGATATTGTTTTCTAAATTTTGTGTAGATCTCGATTTGAAAGTCATTATTGGTACTGGCAGCCAACGTGGGCAGGGTGTTTACATTTGGTTAATTCTTGAAGATAGGTACAGGTTTTTGAAAAAGACTTCACTTCTTTTGCATTTTCCCACTTGATAAAATTGTTATAAGCTTTCAAATATTTTTCCAAGGATTTAGTTGGTCATAGATTCTGTATCACATTTATTGCGTACTAGCTGTACCCGCGGCTTCGCACGCGTGTTCGTTTCTTTAGGTTCAAAGTATCATAATGTGCTATTCTAGGACCAATATACCAACATTTGAACAAAATATCTTCAGCCATCAAACATACTTTATCAATTGCTCGGCTTCTAACTCACCGGATTGAGATACCAATTACACCAGATTTAATTCAAACCCTAAGCTATCTAACAATGGAAACCGCATTGCAATCGGTCCAGTAGTTTTTATGTGATGCGTGAACAAACAAACATACAGACAAACAGAAAGAAAGAAACGAATAACAAAAAAATAATTGTTCAATACCTTTTTTAAGCACCCAAGAACATTTTTTTCATTTGAATTCATGTAGTAGTTTGGGTGCGATGCACGGTCAAGATACGGACAAACAGACAGACAAAATTAAAAAGTAAAACAGTTTGGCTTCAGTATCGAATATAGAGAACCATCCAAAAAATATTTTTTATTACTTAAATATTAACATAGCTTTGGATCCATTTTCCGCAGAAACCCATTACTTTTTCGGGATAAAACGTGTCCTAAGACAGTGTCAAGTTGCATCAAAACCTGTCCATTACTTTAAGCGTGCTACGTCTTCTTTTAAATAAGTTTCAACCCCTAAATAATAGCCCATAAATTTTTCGATATGTAAAGTATCCTATGTCCTACCTCGTTGTACGAACTCAAATCATACCAAGTTTCTTTTGAATTCATCCAGTAGTTCAGGCGGCGTGATGCGCGGCTAAGATACAGACTGACAGACATACAGACAAAAATTAAAAAACATACAGTTTAGGCATCATAATAGAACAAAGAGTAACTTCCAAAAAAAAAACACTATATCTTTAATATATAGAATTTGGACCCATATCCCACAGGAACCCTTTGGGACAAAATGTATCCATAATTTTCACCTATCTTATAAACTATGTCTGTGCCAAGTTGCATCAACATCCGTCCAATAGTTTCAGCGTGATAAGTGTTCTTTTAAGTAATTTTCCACTTCTATCCTGCAGGAACACTTAATTTTTTCGGGATAAAAAGTATCCAATGTCCTACCTCTAAGTGTGAACTCAAATCATACGAAATTTCATTTGAATTCATTAAGTATTTTCGGCGTGGTGCGCTGATAAGGTACAGACAGACAGACGGACAGACTGACAGAAAGACAAAAATAAAAAAAATACAGTGTTGGTATTGAATATAGAACGGCCTCCAAAAAAATTACATAATTTTTCAGTTTACAGAATTTTGGACATTATCCCGAAGGAACACTTTATTTTTCGGGATAAAAAGTATCCTCAATTTTAACCCATTATATAAACTATGACTGTGTCAACAAAATCCGTGTAATAGTTTCAGCGTGATACGTGTTCTTTTAAATAACTTTCAACGCCTATCCTGCAGGAACCCTTTAATTTTTCGGGATGAAAAGTATCCAATGTCCTACCTCGAAGTATGAACTCAAATCATACCAAATTTCATTTGAATTCATTGAGTGTTTTCGGATTAAACTATGACTGTGCCAAGTTGCATCAAAATCTGTCCGGTAGTTACAGTACAGTAAGTGTTTTTTGAAATAGCTTTCAACCCCAATCCTGCGGGAACCCTTTCATTTTTCGGGATGAAAAGTAGCCTATGTCCTTCTTCGTAGTATGAACTCAAATCGTACCAAGTTTCATTTAAATTCATTCAGTAGTTTCGGCGTGATGCCTAGCCAAGATACAGACAGACAGACAAACAGACAGACAAAAATGAAAAAGAATACAGTTTTGGCTTCAGTATCGAATATAGAGTAAAGTACTTTCTTTTTTTTCTAAATATCTTCAATGTACAGAATTGGACCCGTTACAGTTTTATTATAAGTATAAGTATAGATAGATTATTTGCAGGTGTAAGTAGGTAGTATAATACTTTCGCTACACTTGCATTTTCGTGAAATTATTTACGTTTTGGCACTCTCAATATTCCTTTCTCCGTGACGATGAAATCGTAATTCGCGCGCTTTTCATTTTTTCCTCTTCCCCGTACATTTACATGATCCTTTTTTTAAATACAGACAGCGAGCCACGCGGACACAATTAACAAAAAAAACTCATTGGTCAACTGTGAATCAGCAACCCTTCATCTGATCTATAGGTACTAAATTTTAGGCCTAATACCATAAGTCAGCATGACTCGACGGAACATCATTTGACTCCCGATCTTTAGTAGCGGAGTTCAATTCCCAACTGGAGTGTTTAGATTTTGCACATAAAAAAATGTGATTGATACCTTGAATATGGCCGAGCTGAGGCGGAAAGAGCCGACGAGCCACGAACGCTCGCGTCGTGGAACCGATCGATCGCCAATTCACGTTCCAAATTCAAAACTCGTTACTGCCCTCTGAAAAACTTGAACCAGCAACTCGTCCAGCACTCGTCGACGAATATAGGCTGATGATTGTGATGAGGACCTTACAGCTTTATTATGATTAATATTTATAATTGCTTTATTTAGACCATTTAAGATTACTTTTTATCTGTGGGAACAGACACAAATAATATAAGATGCTGCCTAATTAACTCTATAATAACTTTCCTGGCGTTGACAACAGACACGATCCATACAATTATTGTATGTGAGTCGGGTCGACTATACCTCCTACGTAATGAAATTAGACAATCCATTAGCAATATGCCATCCGTTGAGTGACATATTGATGAAAATAATGTTTTAAAAAAGACGGATACCACACCGCCAAATAGAAAGTGAAGCACCCAAGATATGCCGATCCGCTCGTACGCACGCATACACAACATTATGCCGATCGGCCGCCACATCGCAGCAAGATCTCAACCTCGTTAGCCGTGCTAATTCTGTCAAGTTCTCACGAAAAATAAAAAACCAATGCAGTATGTGAAGAAATTGTGTATCAACCATAAAACACCAGAAATTATCCACTCATACGCAGCCGCCATTCGCTATGCTTCACTCGTTTGTTTGGCAATGTAGACTCCGACTTTTTCATTCCTTGTTGATTGATGGTATCTATTTAGGGAGTGTGAGATAGGTTAATAGCGCTTTTTTGCAGTCTCAGACAGGAAAGTGGCAAAAAAGTTAATTATTGTTATATCCAATTAACGATTTCGGAAATGGACACAAATACTACTAATTAAGTAACTATACGTTCTATGACAAAACATTATTGATTTTGTAACTTTTAAACTTTCGCGATTCGAACTCATAGTTATATATTTATAGGGACTTAATCGCTTTGCTCGAGTCGGGCCCTAATCACTGGATTGATCTCCACGACCCGAAGATCCTCTCCACGGAACGTCACTACTACTCCAGGATTGTACGTGAAGCGGCTGAAATTAAAAAGTATCCCAATTTTAACCGAGAGGATGGTTTCAAGTTGGCTGCGTCCTGGAATCCCGTGAGCAAGTATTCGCGTCGCGGTTTATGTCAGAAGATATCTGCAGATGTCGTTACTGTAGTGTGTCGTGACAATTCTGAATTTTTACAAAACCAAATGCGGGTAGTTGGAGACAACGCTCGCCCTTCTCGACGCTGACACCCGCTACTTCAGTCTTATCGTGACCACGATCAATGCAACTTGATCGAAGTGTCGATTAAGTCCCGTTTAAATATATAACTATTATTGATTTTGTAAATAAAAAAACAGTAATTTAACAAAAATAATACACTTAAGTATCGATGATAACCAACACATACTAAAGGTCAAAATTACTGTACAATGAAGACTTTAAAAAAAAATTACTTCAATTATGCTACTGAACAAGAAAACAACATTTTGAATAATGGTGTCTGTCTGTCTGTATGTTCGCGCATCACGTAAAAACTACTGAACCGCCTGAAATGCGGTTTACACTGATGCATACTTAGCTTAGGTTTTGACAGAAAATGCGGTGTGCTCTGTATCTCAATCCGATGAGTAGAAGCCAAATTATGGAATGAATAAAAATTATGGTATATTGTACTTTATAGGTAATTTTGGTCTTGGATAACACATTTTTATCCAAGAGAAATGACCACGCAAACAAAGCCGCGAGAAAAAAAAAGGCTAACCATTTTCTTTTTTTTTTAACTTAATTACCTTTTTTTTAAGTTTAAAGTATTGCTTTCACTTCATTGCGTCTTATACACAGAACCACATTGCGTCTTATCAACAGCCTGATGATACTATTGACACTCATTAAAACTCCGTTTTTACCTAGACCACGTTTGACATATACGTGGCTTGGAGTTTTTAAAAAACTAGTTTTAACTAAGATCTTATATCTACAATACTTTTTTTTTCCGCGAAAACCCCCAAGCAGCGAAAATGTTTAGTGTATACACAAAAATAGGGCACGCCTCCTAGGGCACCCCCAGTGAGTTAGGGTGCAGCGCCGCAAATACTATAACTGCGAATATTTCTATTGTACACAGATAAATAGGGTACCTCGTTCATTTTTAGTACATCTAGTTTTAACTAAACTAAATCCTCCAGTTCAGCTGAAGACAAGAGTCGGAAAGAGCGAGCCTCAATATGAACATCGGGAAAACCAAAATAATGACAAATATAGTAGACATCACCAATTACCGGCTGCCGGTGGACGTGGCGTCCGAATACATCTACCTTGGACATAAAATCACTCTAGGCTATGAAAACCAGACTGCGGAAGTAGAGCGTAGAATCGCACAAGCGTGGGCGGCATTTGGGGCCAATAAAAAGACACTACGTGGAAAACTACCACTACACCTCAAAGTGAAAGTCTTCAAGCAGTGTGTCATGCCCGGTCTTATATATGGCACGGAAACCATGACACTCACTAGAAGATCTGCGGAGAAGTTCAAAGTCGCGTATGGAAAGAGCAATGCTTGGAATCACACTGCGTGACCGTAAACGCAATGAATAGATCCGAAGCACTGAGTGACGTGATGGCCATCATAGCCCGGAAAAAGTGGAAGTGGGCGGGACACATTGCTAGAATGAACGCTAACCGCTGGACAAGGAGACTCCTAGACTGGAGGCCTCAAGCTAACACCCTTTAACACCGAGGGCGGGGACGACCACCGCAACGCTGAGTGGACGACATCAGGCGAAATGCAGGTCATGACTGGATGAGTAGGGCACAAGACCGCCAGGAGTGGAAGAGAAGGGAAGAGGCCTACATCCAAGATTGGATACTGAAAGGCCCCATGATGATGATGATGAATCCTTCAGTAAATACTAGTTTTAAGTAGTGAAAACACGTTCTATCTAAAAACGGGTTTTTACTGTAACATTAAACGGTTCCTGATTCCCATAACTGGCATCGTAATGACATTATATGATGATGATGATGATGATGAATTAAATAAAACCCGCCAACGTATTGTAATGAATTTGTTTAATACAACACTAATTAAGTATAATTTACAATGATCTATAAATGTATCCGAACCCAAACATGGGCTTCCAACAGTCACCCAATAAACAAGATGAGAAAGAATTATTATTATTTTAACAAAATTTATATTTCGTGCGCCACTCATGCAACGCCACAACATACACAACACAGCACAGTGACAAAAAACAAATAATGTGATAAATTGTACTTTGTGTAGAAAAATATTTCAAAAAGTGCAAACAAAATTGCAGTAACAACGGAAAATTCTTCATAAGAAATCAGTTGAACCAGAAAATATGATTTAATAAATTCAATTTATATATTTTTATGTTTAATTCTTTCTCATTTTGCCTATAATATCATACCGTATAGCAAAACCAGTGCTAATAAACACAAATAATAGTAATAAATCAATTCCGAAAACTAAATTCTGTTTTATGCAATATTTTAGTACATTATTGTACTTTGGACTTTAAGTGCCTTTAATTATGATGTTTCAAAACAACATTTTAAATAATGTTTAATTTTAAGAAAAAATATTTAACACAGAAAACAAGCTTGAATTTGATATATATTTTATACATCTGTTTCTTAACTTGTATACTTTCAAAGGCGGCTATCATAAGTCCTATAATAGTAATGACGAAAAAAATGTTTCAGAAAAATTGCGATATACATTGTTCGTATTACAGCTCTAATTTATAGTAAGTATACATACATAGTTGTGATATGGTTATTTTCACCCTTATGAAAAAAACAAGTAAGAATTGAAAACAACAAAAACAATTTTTCACAAAAATATTTCAGAAATTGGGCGAGATTGACACAATTCAACAACTTAATGTACTTTTTCAATGCGTATTTAAATAAATGCAGAAAAATGCATGAAAAGTAAGTATATAATAGTTTAAATGAAATTAAAAGTTCCAAACTGGTTATACGTTACATTTAGTGAAAATTTTAAACTACACATTATTTCTCTAAATTTTCTACAACATGAACGATTTATAAGCAGTAGTTTATAAGTAAACGCTTACATGATGCTAAGTTTTTTATTATATTTAAAGAGAATTTATACAATTCATGATAGTCATGATAAATATGTACAGCCTAAACTTATTCGCTAAATTAAAAAAAATGGAATTATAACGGACATAAAATGCGTCGTATAAAAAATAATGACATGCCACTAAATTCTAAAAATAAAATTATTTTAAATATTCATCAGATCATTCATCACAAGAAAAACACTTAAAATATTGTTTAATACATATTTTACCTGTTGGTTTCGTACCTATTGGCTGAAAATGTCGAGATCTTCGGGTACAGATTTCTACTCACGAGCAATGAAATCGCGTCAGCTTCTAAGGCGCGTGCAGTCAGCATATTTATTGTAAATATGTTATTAATATTTAAAAATAAATGTACATGATCTCATTTTTTTTGTTTTGGCTTCTGCGGCGACTATGGCAGCAATTTCGACAATGTAATTATTTTAAATTTATAAATGTCGTATTGTCACGTCACAGTTAATAGTCAAAGTCACGTGTCAGTAAAACGATGGACGTTTAGTGAAACTTCCTAGAATTTTGAAGACATCATAAAGTGCCAAGTTTTTCGAAATTTTATCCTTTGCCGACACTCGTGCACTTTAAAAAACAATATTCAACCAATAAACATTAACACTCGATAAAACTCAAGTTTGAAGAACAAATAAAAATGAACAACATGACAGCCCTTCAAACAATTCTTTTGAACTATGTCAGATCTCCAAAGTGACTTAGGCTCGATGTAAAATTATCGCGGACACAACTGAACAGTATTTTTATGTTTAAAGCATTATATTAAAAGCTTTTGTGTGTTATTAGTTTTTTCTGGGAACTATTCAAAAATAAGTTATGAGGAAATAAAGTTAACTTTTGTGGTGATGTGACTTTCGTTAGATAATGACACGTTTTATGGTCAAGAGAATAATTTAACGAAGATGATCATTGAAATATAATATTAAACTGATACATTATGTAGGTACCTACACTTTACGATCATGTTTAATGTCATTTACAAAGTATTATTACCTACCTATACCTGCTATTGTGGTAGAAACTTAGGTACTCAATCTGAGAATCGAACCCTGGGCCTTCTCGGCTCTTGTCATGAGCTTAGTTCCTAAACCACTGAAATGTTTATACAACAAATAATGAATTAACGTATAAGCAGGATAAAAAATACGTATGCGTTTATTATTGTTTATTTCTAATATCATAAAATAAAATAAACTAAGATAGCCTGTAGGTTTTTGTAAATCGTTTTTTAAAATTGATTTATTAATAGTTTATTTGCACTAATTACGAGTTATAGTGTCAACACTATAATTCGTAATTATTTTCAATTAACAGCAATTTCCGGTCATTTCTATTCATTTTAATTTATTTTGGTTAATAACAGTTCCCGAAAGTTATTGTTTTAATAAGAATTAATTTAATTATTATATATAGTCAATAATGTGGATAGATTTCGTGTCTGCAGCATTTAACTTTTAAAAGTCTTGCACAGCTATTTCCGGTCATTTATATGCATATTAATTGTTTTTATTTTAATAACAGTTCCAGTATGTTATTGTTTTAATAAGAATTATATAAATTATTTTATATAGTCAATAATGTGGATAGATTTCGTGTCTGCAGCATTTAACTTTTAAAAGTCTTGCACAGCTATTTCCAGTCATTTATATGCATATTAATTGTTTTTATTTTAATAACAGTTCCAGAATGTTATTGTTTTAATAAGAATTATTTAAATTATTTTATATAGTCAATAATGTGGATAGATTTCGTGTCCGCGGCATTTAACATTTAAAAGTCTTGGAAGCCGAAAGCTGGCATCCTCCTTTCTACAGAATGTCGCGGTGACAGTTTGTCAAACCTCTCGAATACTGGTGTAATCACTTTTCTTCAACTCACTTATTCATTTTACATCAATAAGATTAAAAAAATAAAAATTCAAGTAACTTGCTTTCAATAATGATGTACAAAATACATGGTGCATAGCATACGAAACCCTTATGACAATGTTTTGTATAGTTTAGTTCAATTCCATTTAAAAACAGATTTTGATTAAAATAATAACAATGTTCTTACATTGTAATTTTTATTTATTTTTAGTTTTTATTGGCCATTTTGTCATTATTTTAGAATTAAAAACATGCTCTAGATGTAGTTTTTACTGTCCCGATTTTATTGCTCGTGAGGGTTTTCAGCAGCATGTAGTAAGTAGAATTAAAGAACAAAATTTTAAAGTTAACTCAAACGCTTAGCGTATTTTGTAAGAGCAATACAACTACTTATTGTTCTTATCATTTTATATTACAAACAGTGATTAAACATTTTTAAATATTGATATGGACCTTTTAAGGTTATAATCGTTGACTTTTTGATTATTTTCAACGCAATTCGTTTCGCCTAGAATTCCCTAATTCTTACAAACTAATTTATAAACTAACAATATTTTGGATTAGCGCAGCTACCAAATCTAACCAAAACTAAATAAGTAGGTAATTAAAAAAATAAAGTCGTAAAACCTATTAATACTTCAAAGTGTCCCGTTAAAACCGGGTTAAAAGAACGCAAAAATAATATTTGGTTAACTAACGTACAATTCCTCAATCGAGATCGTCCATTATTATAAAAATTCCGTTTATGTGAACACATTACACTTCTATAACACCATTCTAAAAACTTGAAATAGATCTACACCCGTAAATATATGTATTATACTGTGATATTTTGTAGCGTCCTTTCGCAAAACAACGTTCGCTTTTCACTATGGTGAACACTTTCATCAACGCAGGTGACCACGGTCATCAACTATAATGAACACGGTCATCAATTCATATAAAATGACAATCTTTGAACATTCACTTAAAATACCGAACATAAATCACGGTCGTTAACTTAAGTGTGTGTTTCGACTGTTGTAACAACGACAATCAAATGTCATGATATCACTAATTGAAGTAATCAGCATCAACTATTGTTATCATTATCAATTTTTGTGATTGTAATTAAAGATCATGATTATCATCAAGTATCATGATTATCATCAAGTATCGTGATCATCATCAAATATCGTGATCACTATCAATTTTCGTGATCCCAATCGATTTTCGTGATAATTATCAAAGTTCACCACTGACTCCCAACGAACGTGCCCAATTCCCAAGTTATTTATCAGATCTCTGTTCATTGAGCGAGAGGTTCTCGGCCTCGTCCTTGATGAGTGACATGGAGGGGCGGTACCTGTCGTCGGTGCGAGGGTAGTCGTCGTAGGGGCTGGTCTCGCTGGAGCGATTGCTCGATGACTCCTTGTTGGAGTTTGAGTAGTCGCCTGGAAGGTGGAAATTTTTGACTCATTAAATTGGGTTATTGCAGAGGTATTCGTCACAAGGTCACAACAAATCGCAAATTCATCAAAAATATATTGTTAGTGTCACAATCAAAATTATTTATTAGAAATTTGAAGAGTAACTTCGTCCACACATCAAGTGATCAACGCCAAGTAATACAAAACCATATTTTTTTTGTATTTATTTCTCTACAAAATCACAAGAGTTTTTATTAATCTACAAAAAAAATAGGGTGTATTGATTCTGGTACTTGCAAATACTTTTTTAAGTAGAATGCAAATAGCCTAGCAACGTCCCGCGGTCTTGCCACGGTGTTTTTTATTTCATGACCTATACAGATACCAAATTCATCGAGAATTTTTTGATTTCATCAAAATTTGTGCAGACGTTCATTCAATCAATTCACTAGTATTTACGTAGATGCGAAAACAAACAGACAGACAAGCAAACATTTTTAAAATGTTTTAATTCTTTTTCAGTAGCTTATTTTAAGTAGACCATTTTTTGTAATTATCTTCTTTGTACAGACTTTTTGTTTTTTATTGCTTTATTATAAGTATAGAAGATAGATAGTACCTTTGTTAGAATAATCGGAGGCTTGCATCTCGTTCTTGAGCGCATAAATGTTAGGTTTGACGTCTTGTGTATCATTAGCGCTCAGATCCTCGGCCTTCACGTCGTGGGAAGAGCTGCCGCTGCCGTACCCGTTCATCATTGGAGGCCGGCTGCGAAAACAATACTTTTATCTCTCCCTCCATTATCAATGACAAAAAATATGTTAGGTTAAAAATTTGCGTTTAGGTACCTTTCCCAGAAACTCCCTTTTCTCAAAATGTTCCTTTGAAGGCTGACTGCTTGACAATACTTTTTACACGACTGCCCAAAAAAATGAGTTATGTTTTTAGCATTCATATTCTTTATTCCACCATAACTTTTAAATGCCTGAACAGATTTAGATGTATGGGGTATCGTTAGAATCCTAACCCCCCCCCCCCCCCCCCCCTCCTCAAAGTAACATAGACTTTTTTTTTTTAAAACATACGATATGGCGGCAGTATGGTACCATTTTCATACTCTAAATAAATATTTTTTCTTCGAAATTTACAATATAATCAAATTGAAGGTCTTAATAAGCCCATTCCACCAAAATATATTTTTTGACAGGGCAGGCGTGTTTTTTTTAACTTTTAAGCTAGTTATTATTCTCCCTCCTTTATCAATGAAAAGAGTTATGTTAGGTTTAAAATTTCTGTTTACAAAAAGTCCCTTTCCCAGAAACTCCCTTTTCTCAAAATTTTCCTTTGAAGGCTGACTGCTAAGACAATACTTTTTACTCTCCCTCCTTTATCAATGACAAGAGTTATGTTAGGTTTAAAATTTCTGTTTACAAAAGGTCCCTTTTACAGAAACTCCCTTTTCTCGAAATTTTCCTTTGAAGGCTGACTGCTAAGACAATACTTTTTACTTTCCCTCCTTTATCAATGACAAGAGCTATGATAGGTTTAAAATTTCTGTTTACAAAAAGTCCCTTTCCCAGAAACTCCCTTTTCTCAAAATTTTCCTTTGAAGGCTGACTGCTAAGACAATACTTTTTACTCTCCCTCCTTTATCAATGACAAGAGTTATGTTAGGTTTAAAATTTCTGTTTACAAAAGGTCCCTTTTCTCGAAATTTTCCTTTGAAGGCTGACTGCTAAGACAATACTTTTTACTTTCCCTCCTTTATCAATGACAAGAGCTATGTAAGGTTTAAAATTTCTGTTTACAAAAAGTCCCTTTCCCAGAAACTCCCTTTTCTCAAAATTTTCCTTTGAAGGCTGACTGCTAAGACAATACTTTTTACTTTCCCTCCTTTATCAATGACAGGAGCTATGTTAGGTTTAAAATTTCTGTTTACAAAAAGTCCCTATCACAGAAACTCCCTTTTCTCGAAATTTTCCTTTGAAGGCTGACTGCTAAGACAACACTTTTTACTTTCCCTCCTTTATCAATGGCTATGTTAGGTTTAAAATTTCTGTTTACAAAAGGTTCCTCCATTTCCCAGAAACTCCCTTTTCTCGCTCGCGTGTTCGCGAGCAGGAATGTCTCGTTCCTAAAAGTATTTTTCCCTGAATGTTCATTAGGTATCCAAAATCTCCCTTTCAAGATTACCTTTCAGATTACCCCTTTCCCGAAATGTCCCTTGTAAGCTCTTTATCTTTTTGCTTTTAGTCTATGCAAATCACTGAGCTATTCTTTAATAGACAGTAGAGGACAAAGTAAGTTTTTTATTTTATCAAGCTGAAATAAAACTGGTAAATAATTGAGCTGCTGACAAATTCCAATAAAACTGGTAAATAATTGAGCTGCTGACAAATTCCAATAAAACTGGTAAATAATTGAGCTGCTGACAAATTCCAATAAAACTGGTAAATAATTGAGCTGCTGACAAATTCCAATAAAACTGGTAAATAATTGAGCTGCTGACAAATTCCAATAGAATTAATGAACGAGTACTATGACATTTTATCTGAATTTTCGTCATCACAAAAATGTATTCATCTTAAAATTTAACATCTCCTGTCTAATAAGAAACTGGCCAAGTGCACACAAACACTTAGACACAACTTACTTACTTAGACTTTGTGGACACAAATACTTAGGGTTCCGTAGCCAGGACCCTAAACTACTCAACTGTGAAAACCGCATTGCAATCGGTCCAGTAGTTTTTACGTTATACGCCAACAAAGCTGTTTTTACGGTTGGATTATGTCTCTTTAATAAGGAATTTGTTCGAGTTGCCGCGGGCATAGAATGAGTACTGAGTAGAAGGAGGGTGACATGCAGCTCAAGCAAAAAAGTTTATTTTTTAATATTTTATAAATCGAACCAAAAAGACTAAAACTGTCAAAGAAACCTCATTATAATTTTAAAAAACGTATTCAACGAGACTAAACTCAATAGGGAACAAAAGAGATTTTTTATTTTCTCAGCTTTTCATATAGGGAAGCCGCCACGAATAAATATTGTTTTCAATATTTTATTTTATTCTTCTATGTAGCGGTCATAGAAATGTCTACACACGTGCTAAATTTCAACTTTGTAGTGTTAATAGTTTCTGAATAAAATGGCTGTGACGTAGATGTGTGTAGATGACGTAGTGTAGATGGACGGATAGACGGACATGGCGAAACTATAAGGGTTCCTTACCCTTATGGGTTAAGGGGTACTTGTTTGACCCTTAAATGCGTTAGGCAACAGAAAAATGACAGATTTCTCTTCGTCTAAATATTTGTATCTTTTATTTTTGTGTGTGTTGAATAAATGTATTTTCTTTCTTTCTTTCTTTCTTTCTTTTCGTCTAATTCCCATAATGATATTAAACTTTTATATACAATCACTAGCCGTGCCCGCGGTTTTACCCGCTTGGTTTTTTTCTCTGTATTAGAAGAGTACCTAGTGTTATTTATTCCAGGTCCAAAAGTACAACTATACCAAATTTCATTTAGCCGTCAAAAAGTATTTTATCATTTGCACCGCTTCTGCTCAATGGTTTGAGATACGGAGTACACCAGATTTTAAATTAAAGCCTAAGCTATCCAACAAAGAAAACCAAATTTCAACCGGTCCAGAAGTTTTTTAATGATGGGCTATCATACAGACAGACATACAGTATCTTCTCATTCAGTAGCTTATTTTAGATAACTAAGACCATTTTTTTAAATTATAATCTTTATACAGACATTTTATTACTTACTTCTTAATTATAAATACCTATCCTACTAATATTATAAATGGGAAAGTGAGTTTGTTTGTTTGTTACGCTTTCACGCATTAACTACTCGAGTGATCATTATGAATTTTTGCACACATGTTATCAGGGGTACAGAACAGGGGAAAAAAACGCAAAAAAATTTGTTTAAAAATCGAAATTGTTAATTTTGTATGGGAATAGCCACATCGATGTCAAAGTAACAGGTGTCAAAGTGCCAGATGTCAATGTGACAAGTTTCAAAGTGACAGGTGCCAAATTGACAGGTGTCAACTCGATAAACTGTAATCCTTGCGGAAGTCGCGGGCAAATGCTAGCAGATTATAAGGGACCAACAAACGAGAAGACTTGACTTACCTGTAGTCATCATGTGAAGAGGGGTATTCCTCTGTCTGCATCATGTGGTCTTCACCAGACATGTACGATAGGTTGCAGTCTTCCATCATACCCTGAAACAAACATTTCATTTACACTTTATTTCCAATTCTGAAATATATATATAAATTAAGACATCTATTATTAAGGCAAAACTTGAACGCACGGAAAATACCTGAAGGTTTCTCTTTAGGGCTTCGTTGTAACCATGAGGACTGGTCAGCATTGGTGGGCTTTGGGCTCCCATGAACCTGAATAAAACATTGTATCATTAGTAAATTTGAAAATTTATAAATCATTCAGTAAATTCAATGTATTTTTTAAATGAAATCTGTTTTATTTTGATAGTTTATTCTTTTGTGAAATTAAATTTCATTTTCTAATGTAATATAAAAATAATAAAAATCATACCCTGGCCATGTCAGACCTCTTCTAAAATAATGATTTTTGTAACCATCATTTTGAGAGCACCATCAAACAGTGAATTTTGTATTGTGTTAATTTGTGAAGTGTACAATTTTGAATTTTATATCCAATAAGTCTGTTATCAATGTGTCACAGTGTATGGGTGTAGGTGTGTGTGAAAGAGAAAGAAATATCAATAGAATAAAATAGAAAATAGATAAAAGGCAAGCATATCAAAGAGTATTAAAAGAGTATACAGAGAAAAAACTAGTGTACCATGCGACTATAATGCAACATTCAAAGCCCAAAGCAGACTTACCTCCAGTAACAAGGGATCATTCATGCAAACATTATTAACGGGAATAGAAAAAAGATTAAAATTATAATTTTAATCTTACTTGGGAATCCAACGACGATCCTTTACAATACACGTTTTAGCGTAACATGCACAATGATAACATTTTCATATTTCGGAACCTTCCGTCAAATATAAATTAAAATATCGGAAATTACATCAGCAACATATGGTTTAAGCTAATCATTAAAGGTCGTATTGAACTTGATGTTAAAACTAACGCAAAACAATCGGTTATAGCTTTGCATTCTAATGTCTATGAAACTAGTGTGACTGCTATCTAAATGACTTGTGATCTTGGCGATAGTTTAGACCACACTGTTTCATAAAAGCTAAGAATATTATTTTAAACAATCACGTGTTTCTAGTTACAAACTAACATAACAATTGAATTAATCTAAGCTTACACAGTGATACACTTTACATTATGGTCAGAAACATCAATCTAAATTGAATACCAAAGATTATCTTTTTATTTTTGTTTGATAATTTTCGGCTATATCACATACAAATAGTTATGCTACTGGACGCGATCGTCCAACGACTCTCTTAAATTGTTAAAAAATACTCAACCGAAGACAAATAAAAAAAGTTTTAATACTTCTTTGTCATTTACAAGTGTTTAATATGGTTTTTTGTAATTCAACTATTTCTGTTGAGGTAAATTAATCATGATTCATCTCTGAAATCGAGGGCTGTGAGGTAAATTCCAGTTGGTAAGCATTGAGCTTCTATGTACTACGTACTAGAGGAGCACCGTACAACTCAACTCACACTCTAGCTAGGCGCTCGATGTGTGGTCACTTGTTGGTGACTTTATCTGCATTACATATGCCTTCGTTTGTACTAAGATCCTACACAAAGGCAGAAACGGTCATAACAGTAAAATTTCACATCTATCCTACTTTTCTTTCACTCGCTCGCGCAAGTGACGTTGGTTTGTTCTATCGACTCTAGTATTTAGTACATAGTATCTCAATGTCGGCGAGTCAAAAACTGATTTATCCTTGTAGCCCTCAATATACAACTGACTGGCAGATATAGTCTTTCATGATAGTTCCTAGATTCGTTGGACGGTCGCAACATTCCGGTGGTGCAGCAGCGCCCTTACTGTGGAGGGTTGGGTCCGGGCGCCGGCTCATACTTCCTGGGCCGACCACGACTCAGGTGGCGTCTCTTCACGAACTCCGCGTCGTCCACCATCCAGAACGAACCGAAGTCATCCTCGTACCGCACGAAACATTTGTGCAGAGACAGGTTGGTCCGGATAGCGTTCTATAATGTATCGCCATTTAGCACAAATCTAAACAATCACTGAAAATTCTCACAATTTTTTGTGCTTTCATCGTAAATGCCAATAAAGAAATAGATGATGAAAAATTTAACAATGAAGCGACGATGAAAGCACAGTTAGATCGTCGTGGAGAAGAACATTTCATCATGCAGGATAGCCCCCCAGGATAGGAAATGAAGGAGCGAGGTTAATAGGCAAGCGAGAAAAACGTTATCCACCCTTGCGCCGAAATCCACGTACACACACAAATAACGAGACCTACATACGAGAAAAATTTACAAGACCTCACATTTGGTGACGTCACAATTGTATTTCCAAAGAAAAATTCAAATGTAACGCCACTCACAAATCCAAAACCCACTACACAAATAATTACAAATTCAAATCTGTAACGAGATAAAACTTTTATTTACACAATAAGAGTTAGATACATTGCTAGATTAGATAGAAAATATTTAAGAGAAGATTAAAATGTACCGAAAACTGTTAAGTGTCCATAAAATGTGTATGTGTATTTTATGTATTGTGTGTTACGCTATTAAGATAAAAACACCGATGTTTATATTTTATTATAGATTTTCATTATTATTTCCCGTCGGTGAATCATGCTTTTTTGAAAAAAAAAACGGCACTTTGTAGTTTTTTACTGTATTACTTTTAAATTAGTTTGCCATCTTGAAAGAATTTTTCATAACATCACCAGTGGCAAAGCTGTTTGTGACTGTTTGTGACAAACATTACTCAAATGTTGTATTAGAAAATGTTACGTTTCATACATTTTTTACAAAATTATTGTAGAGCATTGTATGAAATAAACATTGGTGTTATATTAGTGTGTTGTATTCATTTAATGGCCATGTACGTCATATTTTGTGATCGGTCCTACATTTTTTATAATTGAAATGTTGATGTCTGTAATTACTAAAAACAAGTCATTGAGAGTTTTGTGTTTGTAAAATATTTTTTCATGTTAAGTGTGAAAATGTCAAAATATAATGTTGTTAGGTGCTGTCAGGAATAGCGTGCCTGGTAACAGTTCGATTATAATCATAGTATATTTTTTATGTTAGTTGTGAAAATGACAAAATATAATGTTGTTAGGTGCTGTCAGGAATAGCGTCCTTGGTAACAGTTCGATTATAATCATAGTATATTTTTTTATGTTAAGTGTGAAAATGTCAAAATATAATGTTGTTAGGTGCTGTCAGGAAAAGCGTGCTTGGTAACAGTTCGATTATAATCATAGTATATTTTTTATGTTAGTTGTGAAAATGACAAAATATAATGTTGTTAGGTGCTGTCAGGAATAGCGTCCTTGGTAACAGTTCGATTATAATCATAGTATATTTTTTTAAAATATAATGTTTTTAGGTACTGTCAGGAATAGCGTGCTTGGTAACAGTTCGATTATAATCATAGTATATTTTTTTATGTTAAGTGTGAAAATGTCAAAATATAATGTTGTTAGGTGCTGTCAGGAATAGCGTGCTTGGTAACAGTTCGATTATAATCATAGTATAAGAAGAATCTTTGTGTTTGTTATTTGTACTTTTTTTTCAATGGTGAGTTATATTGTGTTTTCATGTGTCAACGTTTATGAACAAATCTCTCAAACACAAAACAAAAGTGTGAGTCAATCTTTATCTGTCCATAAATAATGTTTAGTTAAGGTAGATTACAGTTTTTGTGTTGACATAAGCGGCGCAGAGTGTAAAAGTTGGTTGTTTTTTGTGGTTATATGTTAATGCATCTTTAAAAAAAAGATTTTTAATCAAATATCTGTAGTGATTACTCTATTGTATTACAGTTTACATACTTAAAGAATATGTGATTGAAAATGTGGAAAATTGTTTTACATTAAAGTTTCCGTGTATTAAGTAGGTATGTTATGTTATTTTGTGAGCGTTGTTTTTGTGGTCAATTTCATAAAAAATGTTTTATGTTTTGTATTATGTAGTGACTTATTTTGTAGAATTTTATTGTATATGATCTTTTCGTAAGCAATGCATATTTTTGAGATTAATTATGTATTTATAAAGTGTAAATGTTTTGTACCAGTGTTTTGTTCATAAAATGTTAGGTGCTTTTGTATTATGCAAAATCTAGTTTTACGAAGATTTGTTAGTGTAAAAGTGTTGCGTGTACAGGGCATAAAGTGCTCAGTGTTATTTATAACACAACATATTTATTAGTGAAAATTTTGTTCGTGTGTAAAAATGCCTTATGTAAACGGTCTTTGATCCATTTTTTATACAAAAGATAATTATTTGTGAATATCTCTTGGTGTCAAATTTTGTCTTAGTGTATAAATGTTTTGTGCTCATATTGTGTATAGTGTTTTTGGTAAATTGCACAAAACATAAAAAACAATTGTATTGATGTAAAAGTGTTTCATGTACAAGTGTATCGAGTGACAACCATATTCTAGAACAGGTCTGGTCGGCCGCGGGCCGTACCCAGGCATTGGTGGTGGAGGCGCGTGCGCAGCTCTCTGCGGCCGTCGCTTGTAGAACTCCACCTCGTCGACGGTCCACACCGCGCCCTTCACGTTCTCGACCCTCATGAAGCATTTGTGCAGCGACAGGTTGTGACGGACGGCATTCTGTGCGCGCACTTGGCTAGTATTTATAGGGTCGGGATTGGTTGACAATGCGCTATTTTTTGTGACAAGTTCCAAACATTTAAAAGGGGCAATTTTTGCGACATAATTCATATCTAAACATAAACCAAGTTGAGGCAACGCGTGACATTTTCATAGCGTGGTGATCAGCGTATGCATGGTGAAGAAAACGTAGCTCCTGATGTAATGTCATGGAGTACCGGTCACAAGGCTCAAGGAAAAAAGCAAAAAGGGTACTGTCCTGCCTAGCCTTGACTTTATTAAGTCTAGGCTCAATTTACTCGCAAGCACCTATGCAATATAGAGCAACATGGAATATTATTTCATGATGTGATCTGATATTACTGACATAATCACTAGCATTGATTTAAGATACTTTTCCAAAAGTAAGATTTAACAAATCAATCAATAGCGCATTGTCATCATTGATCTAAATTCCGGTAAAGGCAGTACAACTAAATAAAATTATGTTAATACTAAACATTTATTAGTATACAGATACACAGTCACTATGAGTCAGCTACTTCAAAGCTACCATCTTCAATGAATTTAGCACATTTTTAAATAAAGCACAAGAAGACGATGACTATTCCAATTTCAGAATTGGAATAGAAAATATTACTGAGCATATTAAGAAAATGTGTTAAAATTATTGTGGCTTTACCAAATAAAGAACAAGAAAAGATGAAAAATTATACAGGTTTCATTGAAGATAGTAAACACATTATAAATACTGTATACTATGCAATGATTAGAATTTACCTTGTTCTTCTAACAGCATTAAATAAACATTGAAAACATTAAGAAGTACAAGTCTTTTGTTTACTGAAATTTCTTTTATCTATTGCCCCAAAATGGTACACAACATTACATTCTTGAATTGTTGAAATAGTTAAATACTTTCAGTGCTAAATTGTAATCAGTGGCTTCATAAAAATCAATGAATCTGACAGTTTTGAATGCTCCAAAAGGAATTCAGAATACACTATACTACATATATATATACTGTTGAATAAATTTTGCCATATGCATTGTTACATTTATCAAAAGAATAAAATGAATTTACAGTTTTACGCTTTAAATTTCAATTAATTCAATTAAAAAAAACAATATAATAAAAATGGAACTAGACTGCAAAATGTTGTGTACTATTATGGAGCAAACCTGTTTAGGTACTTCTTTTTTAACTTATCTTGCAGAAATTTAATTGAGAACTCTGATCTATTTTGATTTATGGATATTAAATCTTTAGTTTTTCTTTGTATAAAATGTGATGAAACTATAACATACCTTCCAAGTGGCAGCATTGCGCCGGAAGTAGCAGAAAGTGGTCTGGAACCAGTTGTAGATTTCGTTCAAGGTCAACTGCTTGTCTGGAGATTCGATTATAGCCTGAAAGGTTAATAATAAATGTTTAAATAGATAGCAGAAAATAGGATCTACTTAGGAGTGGTACCAAAATTCTTCCCTCACAAGGAAAGTGTGTAGGAAGATTCTAATTAAGTGGCTAGTTACATTAAGTTACCATGAAACAGAAATACTACTTATTACTCCTACCTGAAAATATATTAATTTGTCATAAACACAAATATAGATTTATAAAACTTACATAAAATAATCGAATACTTTATTATTAGTTAACATTCACCATCTCAAACATACACATACACATACATAAATTCACATGGACATGCATACACGCATAGAAACCTCAATTACTCGTATACTGCATTGTTACGTATTATTAGTACCCATTATATTTTATTATTATATCATGTTAGTACCTACATGGGTTCTGATGATGTGGTGTCGGTGGGGTGTTGGTATGTTAACCAACTACCCACCATCATAATTATTTCCTTATTAATATTAAGCGCAAACTTCAGTATTTATAATTATAAATATATTCTAAAGTGTACTCAAATAAGTAAGTTACTCAAATATTATAATATTAAATTTGTTTTAATTTTCTACTTTTTGTTCGAAAGTGACTACCTCCCACAACACAGGTCCGCCTAGGGTGGGAGGTAGAATCACATTAAAAACTTTTGTAATTATGTTTTGTTAAATAAATGCTTTTTCTATTTTTCTATTTCTATTTTAAAAAGGAACCTTGCGGAACACCAAACTAATTATGTCAACATTATTAAACATACATAATTATTACTGTGTATTGTTATCTCACTCAAAGTTCACGTTTATGTACAGTTTCAGCTAATTTGCATTAATATTGAGAGTAATATTGAACTAAGTAAGGAACCTTGAGGGACACCTTATAGTTTATAATAACTATTTCCAATTAGACAATATTCATTTTTCATGATGTATATGATACGAAATATGGATAGTTGTTTAATATACTGACACTGAATTACAGCAAAAAGATAAATGTAAATGTTAAGTAACACATTTTTTTTTTTAAATCTGAAGTTTTTCATCAAAATCTACAAACCTGCCGAATAAGCGATGCATACGTGAACGGAGGCCGCACATCCGCTGACTTATAGAATTCACGATTGCGTTGGATCTCTGAAAATATATAAATAAATCAATTGAGCGTGTACAGCAATAAGATTCCAGAATATATTCTGTACTATTTTTAGGTGATTTTCAACGACTAACATACTTTCTCACCTTCTTTGTTGAGGTGTTTTCATAGCATCATGTAATAAAGGAAATGGGCTACATTTTAGATTATCATTTAAAAATGAATGTAAATATTCATAGCAGTAAAAATGTAACACAAATATATATTTCTTTATTAAAGCATTGAATGATGGTAAAGATAAAGATGGGTAAAATTTATTTTAGACCCATTAGAAGCTCGTATTTTTTTAATTCAGAATATTGATTTCAAATAACGAAATGTTATTAATAAGAGTAAATAGAAGACTTGTAAAATTCCTACAGAATTTTCGTTACCTTGTTGAACATCTAATCCAGCTCTTTCGAGCATATATGGAAGACCTTTGAGACCAAAAGATACACATACTTTATACATACATTTCACATACATACAATAAATATACAAATTTCAACACATTTACAATTTATTTGGGAATGTTATATTCATAACCATGGATTTATGTGTTGTATGATGCAAAATATATACAATATTTTTGTTGATTTGGTGTACAAAAAATACAAGATACAATTTTGATGATCAATCATGCTTGGATCAAGTTCTTATCAAATATATTTACTACAAAAACTACTTATAATGAAATTTGTATGGGACCACACACACTGAGGGAAATAAAATATAAAGATTTAAATTGGTTCAAAAGTCCTGGAGATATGAGTGAACATACAAAATATTCATTTCAAACTCAAATCTATCTATATCTCTATCTATACTTATAATAAAGCAGTAAGTACCAAAAAGTATGACAACGATGAAGCTAATCAAAACAAAATTGGTCCTAAAACTTAAAATAAAATACTGAACAAGAATATAACATTTATTTAAATCATGTCTGTTTGTTTGTCTGTCTGTTTTTTAGCGCATCACGTAAGAAATATTGGACCGATTGCGATAAGGTTTTTACGGTTTTGACTTAGAAACTGGTGTACTTGGTATCTCAATCTGATGAATAGAAGCCGAGAAGAGGCCGATAAAAAAATATCTGACGGCTGAATTAAATTTGGTATGTTGTACTTTATAGGTACATTTGGTATGTTGTACTTTATAGGTACATTTGGTATGTTGTACTTTATAGGTACATTTGGTATTTTGTACTTTATAGGCACATTTGGTATGTTGTACTTTATAGGTACATTTGGTATGTTGTACTTTATAGGTACATTTGGTATGTTGTACTTTATAGGTACATTTGGTATGTTGTACTTTATAGGTACATTTGGTATGTTGTACTTTATAAGTACATTTGGTATGTTGTACTTTATAGGTACATTTGGTATGTTGTACTTTATAGGTACATTTGGTATGTTGTACTTTATAGGTACATTTGGTCTTGGTATAGATAACTTTTAACCCAGAGAAAAGACCACGTGGGCAAAGCTGCGGGCACATCTAGTAATTAATATATCTATGTGGCAATCTTACTGATTTGGTATAATAATTATAAGACTTTAAGATTTTATATTTTGAAATAAAGCTTTTGGCATTTAAAATAACATTGTATACTTACAACAAATTCATTTTTAAAAAATATAGAGATTATATGGTTACCTCCAGCAATGGCGACCCCTGATTTGTCGGAGACTCGGCGCCTCACCGGGCCTGGAGACGCACCCTCGCTGGCTGCCCCTGGAAGGGGTAGTTCGACGTCATTTTAGTAAATCTGTTAGCCCTGTTGTTTCCTGTTTAATCTATACCTATAAAACAGTACCATGACTTACCTATTGACTGACTGACTGACCGACTGATTGACTTACTGACAGACAGCACAGCCTAAACCAGTGGACCTAAAGATTTTAATTTTGAGGGAGTATTCCTTAAGTAGTCTCCTAGTAACTCCTCCTTTGTGCACCGTAGGGTGCACAAAGGAGGAGTTTTATGAAATTCCTTCCATAACCATAATAAACTTAACCTGCGCATAAAACTACACAAAAGCAACGTAGCTACTACTGGGATACCGGTTAATACCGGTTAATACCGCTTATTATGCTCAAGTTTTCAAGGGTGTACGGGGGTGGGAAACATTACACAGGGGTGAAGCCGCGAGGCACAGCTAGTTATTAACAGGATTCAAATAGGATCTAAGGTAATTCAGGAAATGAACCAACATTTTCCTCAGGATTTATTTACGGTAGAGTAGTTTTCGGTAGAGTAGGCAAGAGTCCGTCTAGAAAAGTGCCTCATCGATGCCAGGTATTCAACCTCCAAGCAGTAGTGTGCAAACATTATCGTGTTCCAGGTTGACGGGAAATGTTTCTAGCAACTGGGGATTAGACTTAAAATCAATATCTCAGGGTGACGAGGGCAGTTCAATGACACGCAGTGACCCGCAAAACTGTGCAACCAATTGCAATTATCATGGGCAGGTTTGACGCTTACCATCAGGCGAGCTACCTGTTTGCATCGTCATTCAATTAAATAAAAATAAATTAAAACATGTCTTTAACACGTTGGACGCCATGTCGTTCACCACGCGGGAGACGATACGGGGGGGGGGGGGGGGGGGGGTCTATTCGCACGATATGCTAACGCAAAAAAGCAATATTTCAAAATTTTTCAATGCGTGCTTTTGGTTTTACTAGGTACAATTCAATTAGTTATGCAACACATAGACCCTCCATGGCCTCTGGCGAAGAACAACCGCGATTCCATTAAATGAGGCCACGTGGGTCACATTTTCGGATACCCCCCCCCCCCCCCCTCATACACACTCTAAACTTATAACAGTTAGGAGTTCGGGGCTTAAAAACTAGCCTGATATTTGAATGAATTTATAAGTTATAATCATACTTGACAACGTTGTCTTCAAGTTGTTTTTTTTTGGTCGACTTACTGAAAATTCGTCATATTTTTCTAAGACCACAATATTTTCAAAAACCAACCTGACTCGATTGGTCCAAAGGGCCAGTCTCGTTTCGTGCAATTTTGCCAGAAACGTGCCAAGCAAGCAGCTTAGAAAATGAGCTTGAATTCATGTTCAAAGCATGGCCACACCGTGCCTCCATGGCCTGATCGAAACAATAGGTTGTTGGACACGTGTTGAGCCCCATAGCCTGGATGGAAAGACTAGAAAATTTCTTTGGAGTGTTAAGTTAAAATGCTGAATTCGTGAGTCTAAATAAAAATAATGAGGTTTGGTTTGAAGTATTGGAATTTAAAATTGAGTGAAATTATAGGATATTTTAGCAAACCACATCTCATCATCAGCCGGAAGAAGTGTACTGCTAAACATTATGGGGGAGGGGGTGAATATTTAGAGGGTAGACATTATCGCTACTATTGGCAGGCGACTTGGTGATCGCAGTATATATTGATACTTACAGATCAATATACTACAATATACTGCCCATTTACTGAATTCGCATTGTTTTGCCCATATTTGGTCTGGCTGCATCACCCGTTATTGAGACTTATTTTTTCTGTAGATTCCTGTATGTTGTCGTTTCACTTACCATGTGCAAGCTTAGAGGCATGGTGCGAGGTGTCCCGCGCGGCGTGCAGGTGGCGCATCATAGCGGCGAGGCGGTCTCGCTCACGGCGCAGCTGCAGCTCCAGTTGCGCGACCACCTGCATCTGCACGCGCGCCTGCGCCGCCGACCGGTCGTCCAGCGTGTGCGCCGCTTCCAGGTGCCTAGGAGGTAAGGAATTGAGATATGGTCTTCTCATGATCATCGTCAAGGTCATCTTAAATGCTCAAGACTTCAATGTAAGTTGCTCTAAAACCTGTGATAGATAGTTTAAGTTATACCTTAGCCTGATAGATAGTCTAAGTTGTACGTAGCCTCAGAGTAGATATCCTATGTAACATTGCATGTTTGTTTGTCATATGAGGTAGTGCTGGCCTCTAGTGTCAGAGTTAGGCAGGCCGCCCGAGGGCCTCTCGACATGGCTTAACAACTGCTATTAATCAATAACATCCGGGATCGATAGTTTAACGTGCCCTCCGAAGCACGGAGCAATGGAAAACCGTAACTTAGAAAAGTCATTGGCGTGGAGCCTAGGATCGAACCCGGTCTCGTTGGATTCTAAGTTGCACTATTGAACCGTTAGGCTACCATCGCTCTTGTAAAGGCTCAGTGCCCCGCGGCTGCTGCGGCAGCCAAAACACAGTCAAAAACCGGATTACGCACGTGCGTGGGTCACCTACATGTAATATAATTATGTAATATCAAACAATGCTTTTGAAGCATATTTTAGATAAAGTAATCAAGTGAGCAATGCTTGGTATTTTTTAACAAGAGTCCCAAACCAGATCTAGGTTGCTAAACAAACACCTCAACCAAACAGCGGGTTTTCCTCCTTGAGGAGATTTATCAACCGTGAAAATATGTTGGGCGGAAAGCGACTCATGCTATAACCTAGAAGAACATACTTCCATAAATAATGAATCATAATATTTAGCGAGAGCAGGAGAGAGAGAGAGAGAGAGAGAGAGGAGTGCCGAGCCTCCTTGTAAACACGACTCCCAATTGATGACTTTCCAACTCGTTACCCTAGCATCAACTCTGCCTGAGAATAAAACTTGAAACAACGTAGAAAAACTTACTTGAGGAATGCCTGGTAATCTTCAGCGAGAGCATCACATCCAGGCCATTTACAGACACCCCTTCCAAAGAGAGGATGTTCTTCCATCTCGCTACCCCATAGCATCAATCCGGGGGGTGCGTTGGGTGGCACGGAGAGAGGTCCGTGCATGAGGTACTGGCGCTGGACAGCTTGGAGTTGTTGCACTAGCTGCTGCTGTTGGGCTCCAAGTTGCTGTTGGAGAGAGCCTGGACACATACGTATCAGGTTTTGATGAAATTGCAAGCTGACCATTCTGATGGGTCAAAGTCAAAGTATTCATTGTAAATAGCCAAAATAAAAGTACTTTTACGAGTCAAAACAACATCACGAGTATGACTTGTGTATAGTGTCAGTCTATAACAGGCTTCGCGGTAAATTTTATCATGGCAGTCGTCTGAAAGTTTGATATTTTCAACAACACAAGCGATTATTGAACACAGATATAGCTTATTTATGCAAAATGAATCCATTATTTACTTTTCTACGTTTTTTTGTAAAATATTTGTGTCATACCATTTTTCTAAGGCCCCAAATGACGTAGAAATTAAAGATAAAGTATAACGTTGTTTGACGTTGTGTTACAAAAAACAAAATGTCTCAACTTTCAAAGTAAGAAATGAATCACATCACAATATCATACCGAAAAAGTTAAAGTTGAATAATGTGTTGTCTTACTAAGCTTTTCCATTTCCACAGAATATATTTAGCATTTCACTCAAACCCTAGTAACTTAATCGTTGAAAGGTCGTAGGTACATACCGGGTGAGCTGTCCGGTGGTGGGAGGTGGGGCTGCGACAGCAAGTTCAGGTTTAGCTGGTCCTGGAGCCGAGACTGTTCCAGCTGCCTCTTAGCGGCTTCCGAAGACATGTGCTGGAAACGTAAGGCAGGTTGAAGGAATAAGGAAAAGCGTTGGGAGACGAAACGTTTTGCCTGTTCTTCTCGAATGCCTTCTTAGTGCCCATCATTACGAAGAAACTATTAGAATTTCAGGCTTTTTTCGGTTCTTTTGTTTGCGAGACTCCTGCAGTATGGGTATAGAATAAATAATAGTTGGTCAGGGGCCGCGGTAGTGTCGGGGGTTATTGTTTGCGAGACTCCTGCAGTATGGGTATAGAATAAATAATAGTTGGTCAGGGGCCGCGGTAGTGTCGGGGGTTATTGTTTGCGAGACTCCTGCAGTATGGGTATAGAATAAATAATAGTTGGTCAGGGGCCGCGGTAGTGTCGGGGGTTATTGTTTGCGAGACTCCTGCAGTATGGGTATAGAATAAATAATAGTTGGTCAGGGGCCGCGGTAGTGTCGGGGGTTATTGCAAATCGATACTTAAAATAAAGTCTGTCACATAAAAGCGGCCAAGTGCGTGTCGGTACGTATAGCCAACAACTAAGACCAACAATGAAAACAGCATTGCAATTTCAGTAGTTTATACGTGATGCGCGAACAGAGTTATTTTAATTTTATGGTTGCATTCTCTCAGAACACAAAACAACGTACAATCAGTATTACTATTGTATCTACCTACTTCTAGTTATTGGGGGAAGGGGGAAAGATACATATTACTCACGTAAAAATGACACTTTAGAGCCTAATATCTCATTAATGGAACCAAATAAAAAAAAATTGTCAAAGAAAACTCAGAAAATTTTCAGTGACAGACGGACACGGAGGAACTTCATGGGTCCCTTAATCCAAAAAGGAACCTATAACTCAGTAAAAACAAGATATTTTTAAAAGGGTTGTTCCCAAAGTACTCCATTCTTTTGTTCCACAAAAGTATGAATCACATACATTCATTCTCAAACTACTCCAAAGAATTATTATTATAAAGTTTTAATTTAAAAACACTGTATTTATGTTGCATCTTACTCCACGGGTAGCTGGTTCTATTCTCAAAGTACTCCAGCGACTATTCATCATCAAAATCCAAACTGCTCCATGGAAATAATATTAAATCAAAAATGTTTCATTGTATTCCATGAAATGTTGAACGGGTACAGTCAGTCACAGTATTTATAAGCACTGTAACAAAATTATGCTGACCAAAGTTTCCTATATTTTTTATTAAACTTTCACGTCTGAGGTAAATGAAGTAAGTCTCGTCTCTCGACACATCACTTCACTTATTTGTATTGTATTACTAGCTTTCCCACACGCGACTTCGTCCGCGTGGACTAAAGTATATCGCGGAAAAAAGCACCCTATGTTCTTCTATGATATTAAAAACCAATGCAAAGTAGGTATATTCCAGTTTTCCCGTTGAAACTTACCGGGATAAAAAGTATTTTGTTTTATTCCAGGGTATAAGCCATCTCCAGAGAGGTTAGAGTATTTGTTACTAAAGTGTATATTTGTATATGTATGTGTGTTATATTTATGTTTTATTTCAATATTTATTGTATAATATATAATATATATGTGCATATCTATTATGTATTTTTAATATTATTAATTTTATTAACTACTACACATAATTTTTTTTCGTGATTGTTCCCTCTGGGCCGTGGCTGAAAATCAGCGACAAGTGTCGAAGATGCTTAGCATTATGCTGAGGCCTGACCCTTTCAACACTTAGATTTATATGTTTAATTTATATTTTAATTTGCTACTTTTTTTGATAAGTGTTGAATAAACGATTTTTCTTTCTTTTCCTTTCTAATTCACGTGACCTTTTTTAATGAGCGGATTGTGATTAGGTTTTATACGACACGGAAGCAAGGTTAGTTGGCCAGTGGACTTCACGGAACTAGCAACAAAGAGAAAAATATGCGTACGGACCATTTTGACGACAGTGGGGACGCTGGACCAAGTACCGAAGTCTTGGAATTTTATTTTGTGGCTGGACTGCGGCTGCTTTAATTAATTTTATTGTATCTACTAGCGATTGTCATTAAGGGTGTTACGAAAAGCAAGTGCCAAGCGGTTAAGCATGAGTAGCTGGGGCTACAGCACTGTTATGTAGCAAAAATGTACCTTTAAAAATTCATCAATTTGAACGAAGTCTAAAAAAAACAGTATTGATGATCAGGTGAAGGGAAGTCGGCGGGTCGATGGTTCCTCTACAAGCTCTTTGGTTAGCTTGCAGTCGAAGATTTGTCTCTGTAACCTAACAAACGTGCACTTTCCCTTACCTGCATATACATATTCTTAAATACTGCAAATTATATTTGAAATTCCGTTCTGTTTGTATTCACTTCTTCTGTCAACAGAAGCCGGCAGTCTATAAACAGGGACCTGAAACTGGCTTTGATTGTGAAGCAGTGTAGAGAAGAAAATATAACAGTGCTACAAGCATTACAGCAAATAATTTAATTTCTGATGTACATCATTAACATAATGCTCCATTTGTTTATTTCATTGTTTTGTTGTTTATAAGTATTACTTTTTTGGTTGGTTATTTGTACAACTAGTAAATGTATCTCTAAAGTACTTGGCTAACATTTCTTTCTACTTTGAGAATATTTCTAAGTTCTCATGGAGTAGAAATTTAGACATATATTTTTTCGTGGAGTAGTTTGAGAAATGTTCTTGGAGTACTTTGCAAATAACCCTTTTAAAAAACTAGCCTAAAGAGAACACTGGCGAAAATGTGGTAACTCAGTATAAGCAAGTAGAGCTGAGCATAAATACAAACCCGGCTGTGGTTAATTATAAGGTTTCATTCCAAACGCCACCCTGACCTGTTTCTGCATATGATGCTGATGAAACAAGCGCTGCTTCATCAACGCCTGCAGCTGCGAATGCTGGTCTAGCAGCTGCATCGCCAACAGGTCCGGCGCTACCAGGGGGAGGGGGGAGCGGCCTCCGGCCCCCGCTGACCCAGTGGGGGAGACTGGCGCGGGGCTGGAGTGAGCTGAGCCCCCGCCGGTCGGCGATGTCGGTGCTGATGCCTGTATTCAGTATGCAATCGTTTATCGCATCATAATACATATTATGGAGAGAGCTATGCTTGGTGATTCCGAAGGGCAGAATCCGAAACGAGGTGATCTGCTAGATAACCAAGGTAAGCGACATAGTCCAGAGAATAAGCAAGCAAGCAAAGAGCTAGTCACATCTCTCACAGAACCGATAACCGTTGGGGAAAATGAAAAAGTTTAGGTAAACGTAGAGTGGTGGTGCGCCTGCCGCCCAGCCGACTCGGGAAAAACGGTTTGACTTGCAGGGCGACCGCGGTTTTCCCGAGTACGCTGGGCGGCAGGCGCACCACCACTCTACATTTACCTAAACTTTTTCATTTTCCCCAACGGTTATCGGTTCTGTGAGAGATGTGACTAGCTCTTTGCTTGCTTGCTTATTCTCTGGACTGTATGTTTATTTAGGTCTAATCTTGCAAGCTGAATTAGAACACTTCCTCTTATCCTACGGATTTTTACATGTTGGTTCAGTTCAGATGACAATGCATTTTTATGGTAAGCATGACCTGAATCAACATCCAGGATTAGCTCCAGATAAAATAACTCTTCAACGGTCAAAAATAACTCACACACGATACACGAAACACAGACACGCCATTTTGTGTACGCATTTAATTCTGATAGCCTGTTCTAAGTTTCTGTTTAATCATGCTTATAAACTTTTTTTAAATAAATTTTATTTCTTCTACATTTACTTAATACATTCTTCTTATTATTCTTATTACACGACTGCCCAAAAAAATGAGTGTAATAGTTTTAGGATTCATGTATGTTTGTGTGTGTGTGTGTATGTGCGTTTCTTTATTCCACTATAACTTTTAAATGCCTGAACAGATTTAGAAGTATGGGATATCGTTAGAATCCTTACATCCCCCGAGCAACAAGGGCATTTTTTTTTAATAATTCCGTTTCTCGTCGTACCATTTTCAAAATCGAAAAATATATTTTCTTCGTATTTTACAATATGGGTATCAAATTGGCCTAGCCTTAGGCACATTCCAACAGTATATAATTTATTGGCATAAGTTCTTTTTTTGGCAGGGCAGGCGTGTTTTTAAACGGTTTTAATTAGTTTGACCCGTTTGTTTTATTTGTTTGGGTTAAATCTGTTAATTGAAATTTTACCCCTTTCCTGTTGACCGATTGATCTGAAATTTGGTACACGCCTTTAAATCGGATGACAATACAATTATGTATATTCAGTATCATTGTAAATCCAAGACGGCCGCCGCCACATAATGGCAGATTTATAAAAAAACAGTCCCCTCAATGGATATAAAAAAAAGAGCTTCATTAGTAGAATACAGTACAACATGAAAATTCCAAATCCAAGATGGCCACCACCACAAAATGGCGGATTACTTTTTTTTCAATCTGTGTGGGTATCAAATGAAAGGGCTTGACAAGTAGAAGACACTTTAGAAATAACTAAATAAAAAACTATAAATTAGAAAATAAAATAAGTTTTTTTAAGTTAATCTGTTTTTTATGTACTAAAAGCTAAAAAATTAAATAAAATCGTGGGACATAGCGTAATCTGAGTAAAATAAATTGGACTCGCCATACGACTTTATTTTATTTTTTAGCTTTTACTTTTTAGTAGGTACAAACAAAACAGTTTAACTTAAAAAAATATATACTTATTAGCTTTTATAAGAGTTAGTTATTTAGGTAATCTTTTAGTTAAGGCATTGCAGTATAATTATGTTTATTGTCAACCTAACATGGTTTAACATTGACAATAAACATAACCAGCATTATAATGATTATAATCTTTTTATTGCTGATTATATTATATAGTTTGGACGGACCTAACATGGTTTAACATTGACAATAAACATAACCAGCATTATAATGATTATAATCTTTTTATTGCTGATTATATTATATAGTTTGGACGGACCTAACATGGTTTAACATTGACAATAAACATAACCAGCATTATAATGATTATAATCTTTTTATTGCTGATTATATTATATAGTTTGGACGGACCTAACATGGTTTAACATTGACAATAAACATAATCAGCATTATAATGATTATAATCATTATATTGCTGATTATATTATAGTTTGGACGGACCTAACATGGTTTAACTTTGACAATAAAAGGTTTGCTTGAAAAAAGAAGAAAAATATTTTCTTTTCTTTTCAAGTAAGTAATCTGGGAATTTGTTGTAGACTTTTACAGCCATGGTATTGAATAGATTTTGAACTGAGTATTTTAAAATTTATAGTCGGTAGTATTAAATTTGGTCCCCAGGTGATAAGCGCGGCGAACCGCTGCAACGAGCAACCGCTAGTTACGGGGAGGGGCGGAGGCCTATGTTCAGCTCATATGGTATGCATACTGCAATAACACTATCACAACACTAAACTAACTCAAAGGGTTTTATCCGTTGTCTTCTCACTATGTCTGTGTTGTCGAGGAGCTGGATGGCCTCGACGTTGACATTGTGTTGAAGTCTTCGTTAGCGAGATTCGGCGTAATTTTTAATAGCGTTAGTAAAGAGATCCACCTGGTCCCGAGGGAGGTCGTTAGGCACTTCTAATAGTTCTGACGTGTGGCTGATAATGATGATGATGACTTACACGTGCGAGAGCGAGAGGCTCATGGTCGCGGGGGGGTGAGGCGCGGCGCGGGGGCGAGCTGCGCCGGCGTCGCCGCGCCGCCTCGCCACCCCACCTGGACTCCTCACTGGAAGGAAACATCTGGTCAAGGTTTTGTCCTAAGATAACTGTGGAAATACTGAATGTCTGAAGCTTACGGCATAATAATTAAGGCCTCCGTAGAATGGTTTACAATAAGTTTAATGGAATAAAACAACCAGCCAATGTTTAATTATTACCCTCGTATTAGAATCACTACTTAATACTTTTTTAACCCGCGCCTTCGTCCGCGCGGACCACATTTTATGGCGATAATAACTATCCCATATCCTTCCTCAGGGTTCAAACTATTTCCATGACAAATTTCGTCAAGATCAGTTCAACCGTTTAGTCGTGAAAAAGTAGCAAACAGACAGAGCGACAGAGCTACTTTTGTTTTTATAATATTAGTATGCATAGGATGGATTCCTATGGCTTATATACTGCTAATTAGCTCGAAAAAAAAAACAATTGTAATTTCTCAACGTGTATCTACTTCAATGTTTAACCACATAATAATATATAAAAGCTACATGTAAGAACAACTTTGAGAAGGAAGCCAACAGAAGAATTAATTGGGCAAGCTTCGTCAAGTCTTCTCGTCGTCCATACCACAGTTCCCGAAGACAAAAGTATTTAATCAGTGCGTCCCACCAGTCATAACGTGGACACTCACTGTCAAACTAGTCAACAAATTTAAGGTCGCTCAACGAGCTATGGAGAGAGCTATGCTTGGAGTTTTCTCAAGGATAAGATTCGTAATGAAAATATCCGACAGAGAACTAAGGTGACCATCATAGCTCTTAGGATAAGCAAGTTAAAGTGGCAGTGAGCTGGACACATTTCATCCGAAGAACCGATAACCGTTGGGGTAGATAAGTTCTCGAATGGAGACATGTTTAGGTAAACGTAGTGTAGGACCTGTGGCCAGGTGGAGTGACGACCTGCGAAAAGCGGCTGGCAGAAAATGGATGAGAGAAGACCGAGTTAAGTGGCGTGCATCAGGAGAGGCCTGCGTCCAGCAGTGTACAGATATAGGCTGACGACGATGATGATGATGACATGTACGCAAGTTTCATGCATTCTGCCAGATTGGACCGTTTTTTAAGCTAGGTACCGCCTATTTAATCTTATTCGGGATAGTATGCCAGGTTTCGCAGAGACTTGTCAAATACTTGGTTGGTCAAATCCTACACAAGTCAAAAGCTTAATTTGTCAATTTCGAAATTCGTCAAAACAGTTATTTGTCAAAATACTGTATGGTTAGGCTTGTCTTTACTGAGTGATTCTCCTCTGCCAGCTGCCATAGGAACTTGTTTGTATAGAGGAGGGTCTTGGATCGCTGGCACAAACTGCTCTAGTGATCGCGGTAAAACTCGGAAAATGAAGGTTGAAGATAGGTCGTTGGGAGAAGACATGTATCCCTGTTGTAGTTCTAACAACTATTAGACCCAATATTCCGAATCAGGATTATTCTCATATTTCCAACCACAAAATGAAGGTTGAAGATAGGTCGTTGGGAGAAGACATGTATCCCTGTTGTAGTTCTAACAACTATTAGATCCAATATTCCGAATCAGGATTATTCTCATATTTCCAACCACAAAATGAAGGTTGAAGATAGGTCGTTGGGAGAAGACATGTATCCCTGTTGTAGTTCTAACAACTATTAGATCCAATATTCCGAATCAGGATTATTCTCATATTTCCAACCACAAAATGAAGGTTGAAGATAGGTCGTTGGGAGAAGACATGTATCCCTGTTGTAGTTCTAACAACTATTAGATCCAATATTCCGAATCAGGATTATTCTCATATTTCCAACCACAAAATGAAGGTTGAAGATAGGTCGTTGGGAGAAGACATGCATTTGCTGTTCTAACAACTATTGCGCTCCCGATATCCCGAATTTGGTTTATTCTCATATTTACATCCACAAAATAACCATATAAAATTAAATCAATTGTTGCTCCTTGTATTATTATTTAAAACTAGCTGTACCCGCGGCTTCGCACGCGTGGTCTTTTCTTAGGTTCAAAGTACCATAATGTGCTCTTCCAGGACCAACATTTGATCAAAATTTCTTCAGCTGTCAAAAATACTTTTATCAATTTGGCTTAAGCCAAGCAATTGATAAAGGTATTCTCTCTCACCGGATCAACTCACCGGACTCACCGGATTGAGATACCAATTACACTAGTTTTTAAATCAAACCCTAAGCTATCTAACAATGAAAACCGCATTGCAATCGGTATAGTAGTTTTTACGTGATGCTTGAACAAACATACAGACAAGACAGACAGTTCAATCGTTTTTTTAACCACCGAAGAGCATTTTTTTATTTATCTTCTTTGTCTTGCCTTTGTCGTACCTATTGCTTTATTATAAGTATAGACATATGACTGTGTCAATTTGCATCACAAAATCCGTCCAGTAGTTTCAGCGTCATAAGTGTTATTTTTAATAACTTTCAACCCCTATCTTGCGGAAACCCTTTAATTTGTCGGGATGAAAAGTATCCAACGTCCTACCTCGTAGTACGAACTCAAATCATACCATGTTTCATTTGAATTCATTGAGTATTTCGGCGTGATGCGCTGCCAAGGTACAGATAGACAGACGTTCAGACAGACAAACAAAAATTAAAAACATACAGTTTTGGCTTTAGTATTGAATATAGAACAGCCTCCAAAACAAATTACAAAATATCTTCAATTTACAGAATTTGGGTCATTATCACGCAGGAACTCTTTATTTTTTCGGGATGAAAAGCATCTCAATTTTTACCCATTATATAAACTATGACTGTGCCAAGTTGCAACAAAATCCATCCAGTAGTTTCAGCGGGATACGTGTTCTTTTAAATAACTTTCAACGCCAATCCTGCGGGAACCCTTTAATTTTTCGGGATGTAAAGTATCCTATGTCCTACCTCGTAGTATGATCTCAAATCATACCAAGATTCATTTAAATTCATTCAGTAGTTTCGGCGTGATGTCTAGCCAAGGTACAGACAGACAGACAAATAGACAGACAAAAATGAAAAAGAATACAGTTTTGGCTTCAGTATCGAATATAGAGAAACCTCAAAAAAAATATCTTCTATGTACAGAATTGGACACGTTACAGTTTTATTATAAGTATAGATTTCATACTTTTAACTTTGTGATGTGTCAGTTGTCTGTGAGTAAAGAGAACATGAATTAATATCTACAAAAAAAACTTTTATCTAAATATGACCCTGAGAGTAAAGATTACAATAAGAATAAAATTAAATAACTTACCGATCCAGACAACGGTCCAGCTCGAATGAGTTGAGGAGCGGCGGCTTCGCAGCGCCACCCGGGTTTGAGTTCAGTGCCGGCTCAGGACCCTGCAACAATAACGCAATTCATCAGCATCACTATGTTCACTTAACCTCTTTGCGAGATAAAATCCGGAGTGTGAATACCCGCAAAAGAACAAAAGCTATCGACATAGCTCTCAGAATCAGCAAATTAAAATAGCAGTAGGCAGGCCACATAGCTCTTAGATCCGATAATGAAAGGTTCCACTGATCAACCCTGGCCAATATTATCTGTGGCTCAACCTCTTGTACCTGCCTACAATCGAATTAAAAACCTCCTTTTGAAGTTGATGAAAGGCTTATTGTTTTAAGACCTGTTCGTAAAAACGAGCTACATATAAGTCACCGGTTTATAGTATGAACCGATACAATACAATCTAACGGATTCCAGTTAATTTTATTACAAACTGACGAAAAATTGTGAACGAACATGCATGATCGAATATTACCGACCAATCAGTGCAGTTTTTCATTTTATCTGATTTCTGAGGTTTTATGGCCACCGTCAAATTGTGAACCTGCTCTTGATTGGTCAGACTCGTGTTTATCACCATATATAATTAAATAGTCAGTCAATAGCAAATGATCTCGAAATCATTCACACTGACATGACTTCGAGGACTAAAATTGATCGTGAATTAGTAAACGGGCTCTCGCCAGAACTCTCGGCGTCGTCCCATTGGCTCCACTCGTTTTGGTATCGTTATATTACTCTTTGCTCCACTCGCACAGGAACTCCTTGCGAGCTACTGGCTCCGCGTTTTGGAATTGCACCCGGGGGTAGGGCAAGGTTGGACCAAGTAGGGTCAGGCTGCTGCGATTCCGTTTTGTGGCCTTCTATTTAATTTGTAGCTCTATAACCTAGACTGACCAACCAGGAAAAGGTTTACAATCAGGCGATAGTATCTTTAAAATTACGTAAATTATAAAACTGCGCATTGATTGGTCCATAAGCTAGCATATATCAAATAGCACGTCCGTTCACGATTTTACGTTTGCATAAAATATTACGAATTAGGATCCGTTAAATTGTAATCTATCGGTTTTTACAATCTAACGGTGACATAATCTACTTTACCATAAAACTATTGTTACATTGCACTGGCACAATTACGGTAATAAATCTAGCCCGTTTCCGAGGTTTTTTTAAGTACTCAAGACCTAACAATATAACTAAAGTTCCAGTAGAACAAAAAACCGCACATGTACCGCCCTGTTTCCTACCGTCGCCGCGTCGCAAACATATTTACATTATGAGGTCACCCTGTGTCGTAGAGATTTGTTTTGATAAATAATCTATCGCTATTATAAACATGAAACCTACAGCTGCTGTATGTAAACTATTTTTAATAACATCCTTGGTAGTTCATTTCAAAACAATCCTTGTCGTGGCGGTAGAATGTCGTATGTGACGGTACGTTAGGTATACTGGTTACTTTCTAAACTGTCGTCTAATTCTAACGGTATGATCATTATGTACCTACTACTTACTAAGTTCATTTCACTATGTGCTTATGCCCGGTTCCTATAGTCAACGATCCGTCATTCATCACAGCATTCATTCGTTTGTTTGTTTGTCGTCTCCGAAGCAGGGAGCGATGGAAAACCGCACATAACTTCGAAAAGTCATTGGTGCGGGAGCCTAGGTTTTGAACCCGGTATCGTTGGATTCTAAATTGCACTATAGAACCATTAGGACACCATTCATTCGTAATCAACCTGCTAATAATCCACAAGTTTTTATGCTGACTTTACGGAAGGTAACTTTGACAGTGTTTACCCGAGTACGGCGAAGCAAGGGAAGGGTAATGTGTTTAACAGTCTATGTATTTATGTGGGTATGTGGATGTTTCGTCCTATTGGTCTGATTTTGACAAGTGATGTATCAATCCATTCGTCTTCCGGTATAAAGTCTCATAGGCTTTCCTTTTGACGACCGTTTGGACTAGTGGCTAGAGACCCTACTACGAAATCAAACGGTCGTGGGTTCGAATCCCGTAAGGTGCAATCATTTGTGTGATGAGCAGAAATGTTTGTTTCCGAGTCATGGATGTAATATTCGTATCTATGTATGTTTATCCATTATCTAGCGTCTACGACACAGGGTATCCTATTTGGGGCTAAGTAATTGGTGAGAATTGTCCTGAATATTATTTATTTTATAGTAAAGGAAGGGTTATGTGTTTAAACTAAATACTTGGTCCAATTTTGTCTAGCGAGGTATCAATCGATTCGTCTTCATGAGGAGACCGTGTATAGGCAAATGTAGTGTAGGACTCCCTCCGGTAAGATGAGCGAAGAATTACGCAAAGGAGCTGGCAGTAATTACACGAGACGAGCCGAAGATCGGACTCGGTGGCGCACATTAGGAGAGGCATATGTCCAGCAGTGGACTAATGCAGGCTGTTGATGGTTTATGATGATGATGATGATGATGGACATAGGCCTCTATATGAACCACAGAGCCTGATCAAAAACTCTTCTCATCCTGCTGGCCCCTTTTCGTAGGTCATCAGCTGATGAGCGTCCTACGCTACGTTTGCCGAGTCGTGGTCTTCACTCAAGAACACGTCTACCCCAACGGCAAATATGACCGGCTCCTGACACTTCAGCTTGCTAATCTTATGGGCTATGTTGATAAAATTATTATCTGTTGGATCTCTTTATTCCGGATGCAATCTTTTAGGGAAACTCCGAGCTTAGCCCTCTCCTTAGCCCTCTCCTTAGCCCTCTCCTTAGCCCTCTCCTTAGCCCGTTTAGTGACTTTAAATTGTTGTACTACAATTTATTTTTAGTCTTATCATGTCGTGAGTGTCCAGTCCACGTCTCGGCTTCGTATAACTAAGTGCATATAGACATACTTAAACAAGCTATCGATTACAGAATACAGTTCCTCGCCACAAGCCTTTGCAATTAAAAATTTAAAAGTCAAAGTGCCTACGAATGACGTTATCAATGCGGTCTTTAGGAATACTTGATAATATTTTGCAACAATGCACTAAAGGTATGACGTCACAATTTGTTTGTCTGTCAATCAGCACGTTCTGATTATACGATATGATAATACATGTTACGTGTCACGCAAATGATGAATAAGCATTATATTGTTATTGTTTAATGTATTTATGAAGTTTGTGAGATTACGGCATTGTCGAAGGCCAAACAAGAAGGAATGATAAGGCTGGTCCGCTCGTTTTCTTATATTCCCGCGGGAGTGTTGCGTTCTCGTTTGATAAAAAGTATTCTGTGTTGCTTGTTACCTTATTGGCATAAATAAACTTCCGCAATTTTGGAAAAGTCACGATTTCTTGGCCTTTAGTGAAATTAGTGTCTCTTTTTTATATATAAAGTGATATGTTTTCCGAGATATTTGAATTTATATATAAAGTGATATACTTTCCGAGATATTTGAATTTATATATAAAGTGATATACTTTCCGAGATATTTGAATTTATATATAAAGTGATATACTTTCCGAGATATTTGAATTTATATATAAAGTGATATACTTTCCGAGATATTTGAATTTAAAAATAAATATTTCGTCACTTCACGATTTATTAATTTCTCGTGCAACGTGCAAAGAACAATTTAACCAGGCGGCTAAGGTTTTATAGAATAAAGTTTATGAAATTCAGGATTTAGTTTATATACAATATAGAGACAATAACTTCTTTTTTTATAATTTATAACTGTGGGAAAAAAAGTGGTTTCTCTAAGTAACTTGAAAAATATGGTCTCGATAAGTACCTTGCCCACGAAAGTGTTACAGATAATGATGATGATACATTAAAGTTCCTAAAAAATTAACAAAAAGTGGTGGTCCTTATGGTACATTGCCTTATTAAGGGTTAAAGTCGCTCTGCGGGCTGTGGAAAGAGCTTTGCTCTTAGTTTCTCTGAAAGCTCGTATCCGTCGCTGGTCATATATCTGTCGAAGGACTAATAACCGTTGGGGTAGACGTGTTCTTGAGTGGAGACCGCGTCTCAGCAAATGTAGAGTAGGGCGAGCGCCCTCCAGCTAGGAAGAGCGACGATATACGCAAAGTGGCTGGCAGCAGTTGGAAGAGAAGATCGGGCTCAGAGGCGTGCTTTCGGAGAGGCCTACGTCCAGCGGTGGACTGACACGGGCTGATGATGATATGCAAAGAACCAAAGGATGGCGCAGGTTAGAGCAGTTGTCTGTGATATTATATTTCATCGCATAGTTTATTTAACGGTGGTTCCCGGACCAAGACAGAAAACAAGATACCAGTATGTATTGTGTTCGCAGCGAGTTCAAATGACGAAAGAGTATATTTTGTGTCCCAAAAATCTCAGAAAGTTTATTAAGAACACTTGTTGTATTTCATTTTTCAATCGATTGACATTAGTTTCATTAATGGCCAAGAAATCGACCTTATTTCAAAATGGCGGAAGTTTCGGTACGCCAATAGAAAAAAAACGTTGAATTACGCTACAGAAAACAAGCAATATTTTCTTTGGGCAAGGACAAAACGAGTGTATGCCATTCAGTATTTTGCTTCTGTAACATTTATTTGTGCTTATATAATCTCCGCTCCTCGTATTACTATGTCATAATATAATCAAGTGCTACGATGATTACTCTCGTAATAAACAAAAATAGTTGAAAAGTTTTGATTTAGACCCAATCACAATGGGTTCAATGGTACTTTGAAACACGTTTTACCTATTGAATCGATGACGTTTCATCAATGCTTTACTTTACCTAGGCATACATTTAACAAAATACAATTCATCGATAGTTCATTTCACCTAATAACATTCCATCAGTCGCTTATCATTAGTCGTGTATCTACATTCAGATAAGAATACAAAGTATACTCGTATCTGCTTTGAATTCACAAGTCATTTGATTATATTATGTCATAGAATCTCTAAAACAATGTCTAAGTACATAATTATAGATATAAAAATAATCACGCATAATAGTGACTCATATACTTGTCCTCTGCTGGACGTAGGCCTCTCCTAAATCACGCCACAGAGCTCGGTCACTCAGTTTTTTGTCAGCCGTTTTTCACCGTCGTCACTCCACCTGGCCACATGTCGTCCTACACCACGTTTGCCTCAACGTGGTCTCCGCTCGAAAACTTGTCTACCGCAGAGGTTATCGGTTCTTCGGGAAATCTGACCAGCCCACTGCCACTTTAGCTCGTTTATCCTTAGAGCTATGTCGGTTACTCTGGTTCTCTGTCGGTTAATACGGCTTTTTATGCTCAAGTGGTTAAGAATCTTGTCCTTCAGAGAAACTCCAAACGTGGCTCAGTTTTAACACAATCAATTTTTTTGAGGTCTGTGCTACGCCCAAGCCGTGCGACGCGGTGACGTAAGCATTTACTTGTTATAGATCTAAAGAAATCTTTCTCGTAAGTTTTATATGATTTGAAGTGTTTTTTTTTATTATTTTTTTATTTCCTGCTTTTTAGTTTCGTTCAAGTAGGCCTAAGAAATTGAAGTACTTATTTAGTTCGCTAAGAAAAAAGCCATACTGGAAACCGTTAAAAGTCCATATCTTTTAAACTACTGGACTTATTTTGTTGAAACTTAAACTATTCCCTAAGTTGAAAGATAAAAACACTATTACAAAAAGAATTATAGAAATCAGACTTTTGTGGTTTCCGAGAGATATGAGGACAAACATACATACATTCGTGAAATTTGGTGTATTCGTCCAGATACTCATAAAATCTTTATTTTTTTTGTCTAGGTTATGTACATACACGATGTTTCTTTTTTGGTACATATGCTTAAACACCCATATAGACTAACATATATGAATATTACGCAATTTCAACAATATTACATACATATACTATACTAATCAACTTGAGAACCTTATTTTTTTTAAGTTAAATAAATAGCAAAATTAAAAAATTAAAAAAGTTTATAAATAGCATGAAAACCGTTGAACCGGAGGCTCAAAGATGAAACATTAAAAAAAGATTTGTCAATAATGATTTCGAAAATATTTCAATACTAGCTGCGTTCCGCTGTTTCGCCTGCCTCAAGGATGATGATATTGAAAAGTACCCTATATGTTATTCCAGGACCTAAAACATCCAAGTATAACCTAACCAATCGGGGATCCATTCAAATTTCAGTATGAAAAAGTCTCGAAAATAGAACTCAGCCATTTTCCTATAAAAAATGCATGGTGTTTAATTACGGTTATTGATAAAGTTGTAGGTGTGACAAAACAATAAAGGGTTTTCTTAAACTTACTATTCAGTAAGAAAACTTTCATATACTTTCCTAACTTACCTAGTTAATTTGGAAAAGGTTGACCAATGAATTTACTAAAAATAATACTATACCAATTTTGATGAAATGTATATGTAAAGGATCACACTAGAGAAACCTTTCAAATAAAAAACAACAATCCAAATCGGTTCAAAAATCCCGGAGATACAAGTGAACATACACACAAAAAAAACAAAGGAGAATAGATACCCTTCAACATTTTGATTTCTTCGACACGATTAAAAACGCTGGAAACGCGTTGAACGAATTTTGCTCTACTTCTAGAAAAGTTGTAAACTGACTAATGCCCGGTTACCGGTTACTGTACATATAGAACGACTCGTTTTAGTAACGAACAGTAACATTTTCTATCAGACGTAAGCTGTAACTGTTCCTATAAAACGAAAGTTTGTTACTAACGGATGGGAGTGTTTCTAGCTACGCTCTGTTATTGTAATGCATGGAGATGATAGATTATGGTGTAAGTAAATCAAGAACTCGCCTGCCGCATCGGCTATCGGTTCTTCGACTTATATGACTAACCCATTGCCACTTCAGTTTGCTAATTCTTTGAGCTATGTCGGTCAATGAGATTTTACCAAAACATCATTGATGTCGGTGGCTTTCGTTTTCTGCCGTATCATCAAGTTACGGATGCGATCATTCAGAGAAACCCCGAGCATAGCCGTTTACCAAAACATCATTGATGTCGGTGGCTTTCGTTTTCTGCCGTATCATCTCGTTACGGATGCGATCATTCAGAGAAACCCCGAGCATAGCCGTTTACCAAAACATCATTGATGTCGGTGGCTTTCGTTTTCTGCCGTATCATCTCGTTACGGATGTGTCTTCTCTTTGTGGACCTGTGTCACAGTCAGTGTCCTCGTTTTGGCTCCGTAAATCATCACAGGTTGACCGGCTTGGTTAAAGACTTTTCTCATTAGGTATTGTGGGACGGGTGACGAGAAGACATGACGAAGTTTTCCAAATGCTGCCCAGCCCAGGCAAATCCAGCTATCGGCTTCTCTCTCACAGTTGTTTCTGCCCAACATATACATAGAGGTACTCCTGTACTATATTGAGAGTATTTATTGTGAGGCATGCCACTGACGACTATTGGTTCCGGTGTAATGTGTAGATTGATCATCAATTTTGTTCCATCAATGTTCATGCGCAGACCAAAACGTCGGGAGACATCTGCTAGGCTGGACTCTTGCAGCGACTCCGCCATAAGGACAATGTCGTCTGCGAATCTCAAGTGTGAGATGTACTACGCCTATGTCCAGCAGTGAGCGTACACAAGCTGATGCAGTTAAGTCACGTCACAGGCCCTTGGGCGCCTGACGAACTCTGACACCAGAGGCCATCACACTAATATTATAAAGGCGAAAGTTTGTATGTGTGTAACTCCTTCACGCTCAAACGGCTGAAAGGATTTTACTACATACACTTACTTTTCATCATCATCATCATCATCATCATCCACGACGAAAAATCCGCGGGGCGCAGCTAGTCCGAACATACAAACATTGTATTGGTAAGAGTCATCCTAACTACCTGATGAAGTAGCAAGTACCTAGTGACCAAAAGTCCAAAACAGACTCAAACTTCCGGCTCTAAGGTCAAAACAATGCACCACAACACATATGATTGTGCACAAACACAATACACAAAATCAAAAGTCGTATTTACCTTTGAGTCAGCGCTGAATGATGTTTACTTATCAAGTTTCATTGTTTTGTGTTTTTTAGTAAAACAACGGCGAGGTTGCAACAGGAGACCGGTGGCAATAACACATGCTGTTTTCAAACGGACGGTAAACTAATGCACTTAGTTGACCTAGGTGACTAACAACTACAATATTCTACTTACATCTACGTGATACTTGTTAGGTAGGCATGTCTAGGTTTGTTTACCTATGTTGGCGGTTTAACTGGCGCCTTGCATGAACATACATTGATATCGATGTTGAAGCGTAAGGCTCCGTCAATCTCTACCTGGTAGGTAAAGAGCTGATTCCACTGGTAGAAATCTAAAAGTCAGCAATTAATTGCATTTTGAAGTAATATTCTGATCATCACGCCGAAGATCCTTATCAAATCTTTTCCATTTTTTTATGAGACCAATTTAAAGTTACTACCTAACAAATAAAAATAGAACCATCGAAATTGGATCTAATAAGGCGTAGATATTCAGTAGCCCCGTTTTGCCGTTTTGTTTTCCCTTTTTTCCTAAGTGTAACAATACCAATAGGCGATCATTTGGAGCTTTTGGGTGTCGAACTCACATCAAACCTGAATTTTGGGTCTTATATTGAATCCAAAGCCAAGGTAGCTGCAAAAAAACTTGGTATTTTGTCTTAGGTTTTTTTATTTAAGTAGCGTTTTGTCAACGCTACAAATAAAAAAACAATAAACCTATAACTAGCAATACAAAACAACAATTCGACAAGTAAAAGTAGGAATAAAGAAGACAACACATAAACAACTATAACAATTCTTAGACGTCACTTGGCAGTTGTTTAGCTGTCAAAAATAGTTAAAGAAACGATAAATAAACAAATGTGATTTCTAGGGTGAGAAATCTTAAAAATAAAAATAAAACCATATTATCATTTCCAAAGCCCATGTGTAAGCGCTGATCGGTTTCCTGGTGAAACAAAATGTTATTCGGATAGATTTAGCTAAATAAAAAAAAAATAGATCCGGCGACAGAAAGAAACTGGCAATGGAGGCGAGAAGCGTAAATCTTTTTTTCGTGCTGGAGAGCCCAGTAGCAGGACTGACAAGTTTTTTCCCTGCATATTATAAAACCCGTAAAAAAAGGTGAGAGAATTTGTTGGTATTTTTTGTATTAATGGCAGTAATAATTGCGATTGTGAAATCACTTTTATCCATTTTTCGATACGCCATTTTAGCGAAATGAGAGCGGTGGTGTTCTCAAAGTCTCGAATTCTAAACAAACGTTGTGTCTATTCATTCACAGCGGGTTTTCCCCCCGGACTGAAACACCCCACGAAGGAGGCTTCTTCCCCCGGATTTAAGTAGAAAAGGCGCCGTGTCGCGATACGTCACGCCACGCCGACATTATACCCAACGATTCCTGCCACGTTCTTGGGATGCGGTATCGTATTTTATCCATATATTTCGTTCACCGGAGTGTTGAACTTTGGTTCCCCACCGACCTGCTGGACACCTGCAACGCATGAGGGGTCTAGCCTGGCTACCTCTCACGCGAATTGGACATTGCTGAAACGTCGGATGGAGAATTACCTTCACTAACATAACGGCTAAATCCTATAGAAAAAGGTAAATAAGTAGACTACACTGCCGGCCGGCAAATCGTCAATGTTTTGTTAGAGTAAATACTTAATTTTGTCAGTTCTATATCGACCCTAGTTATAACAGGGTAATCTTAGATCTTGGTATTTCTTGGCTGCTGAGTTGGATCTGCAGGCTAGGATTCTTTAGACTTTAAGTAAGTAAACAAAATTAAACCAAGGATAATAAATGTTGTATTGGTGAATTTAAATTGCATGTTTTGTCTTCCACTATTACATACTAGCTTGAATGGCCGTCCAACGTACCTACGGCACGGTTCCTTAGATTTTAAGTAAGTAAGCAAAATTAAACCAAGGATAATAAATATTGTATTGGTGAATTTGAGTTGTATGTTTTATCTTCCACTATTGTACCCACTAGCTAGTACATTACCGAACGGTCTTGATCCAATAGTTCTTGAAGCTCGTTCCGGTCTAAGTTTATCCAGGTAATTTTATTAATTTCAAAATAGTAACGAGTATTTTTAGTTTCGAGTGATTCCGAAGAAAGGTATAGCGTCCTCGCGTTCAGAGCGACCGAATGGGTTAAGAATCCCGACTCACCCCACTTTTGGTCTGACTTGCCCCAATTTATTTTTTATTACCTTTATCCACAGAAATTACCAAAATACCCTTTTATGTCGTTACAAAGGTTAGGCGGTACTTCACACCGGGACAGCTTTTGAATCTTTATCAAGCACAGGTCCGATCTTGTATGGAGTACTGCTGCCACCTCTGGGACGGTTCTGCCAAGTATCAGCTCGAGTCTTTGGATTCAATTGAGAGACGTGCTATCAGGCTCATTGGGGATGACACTCTGGTAAAGAGTAAGCTTCAAAGTCTGGCGCATCGACATGAGGTAGCAAGCCTGGCGGTATTCTACAGATTGCACTATGGAGAGTGTGCACAAGAACTGCACAACCTTATTTCCCCATCACCTTTCCATCACCGTACGACTAGACGATCAGCAAAGCGCCACCCTTTCATGGTTGAAATACCTTGCACAAGAACGAAGCGTTACGCTTCTTCATTTATTATAAGAACTGCAAAGGAGTGGAATGCCCTGCCCTCGTTAGTGTTTCCGGTAAATTATAACCCCGGTGTGTTCAAGTCAAGAGTGAATAGGTATCTACTAGGCAAGCGTGCTACACCTTCGACCACCTCATCGCTTTCCGTGAGATCGTGGTCAAACGATAGCATAGTCCGTAAAAAAAAAAAAAAAAGTGGGGGAAAAAAAAAAAAATTTGGGGAAGTAAAAATCCACGAAGTTTTTTTTTTTTTAACCTTAATACCAAGATTCGTCTAGATCGGTTGAGAAATGCGAACTGTTGAGGAGAACAGAGATCCGGACGGACAGGAGGACGGCGGACAGCCGGACTTACGAAAGCATTTTTGCACAAGCTAAAACGGAGACGCTTCGCGCTCGCTCGGTCAATGAAGATGAATCAATTGTTAAATCAGACCAACTTTTTGTTCTGTCTTAAAATTATTAACCTTCCCTTGCTTCGCCGTAGTCGGGTAAAAAGGAGAAATATTTAAAAAAAAACATATGTCGTGGCGATATTAATAAATAAAATAAATATATCTATCATTTCATGAAATGGCAGCAAAAATTTACAATATAGTTGAAACATCAACGTATAATGATATTTTATCCACGTTTGGCTATATCATTGTCATATTATTATTATATTATTATATATCATTAATGTAGGATTTTCATGATACCAAAGGTTCAAACAGATAGGATTTTAAGACTAAAAAAAACACGAAGACGAAGCGAAGCGTAACGAGCTCCCGCTTTCGTCTTTTATCCGATCACGGCCAATTCGGGCTTCCGCCTAGCGCCTCTAGCGGTGGATAATGTAACTATTTTACGACATGATCACTAAAGTTGGCCATATCATAAAGTAGCCGTGCGTTTCAAAAAAACTGTTCATATCGTCAAACGCTTATCTTTAATTCATCTGGCAAAACCATTTCATGATATCAACGATAATTTCATGAAATAACACAAGAAAAACAATTAAATTGACAACGGCTTTTTCCAATATAATTTTTTATTTAATTATGTTATTATATTAAAAATCTTTTATTTTAATAACACTATGCCACTAATAATAAAAATTGAAATAAAAAAACTCATTTTAGAAATTATCAACAAGTGTAGAAAAGTCTATGTTACTAGAATTCATAAGAAAATATTAACTACCACGGGATGTCCATGGTGAATAACTTGGGCCGGCCGATATTTCACCCCTGCCACGTACTGCTGGGAATACGTCGAGTTACCAGACCTGTTTAGAGCCCAAATTTATACAGGAATATAACAAACAAAAAAAATAGAACACTAGCATACTAACGTGTCGTGTTTCTGAGATATTGAAGCTCAAAGATAGCACGTCATGTTTTGTTTCCACTCGTATTGAATCATCTATCAATTTATTAAGGTTTGATTCACAGGTTTGAGAACACAAATCTGTGGTTTAATCAATAGACGCGTTTTCAAGATATTTCCAAAATGGCGGTTACAGGCAAAACTGTGGGAAAGCCAGGCCCATTAGTAAATGTAAGGAGCCCTTTCACGAGAAACAAATGGATTTCGGATTTCATTATGGTAATGACGAACGCTTATACTCGTATATATCAACTACTAGCTTTCGCTCGTGACATCGTCCGCGCGGTCTTCAGCTAATCGCGAAAAAAGCATCCTATGTTCTCCTAGGATGTTAAAAACCAATGCCAAAGTATAGCACTAACGCTCTTGAAGCTTATTGTTAAGCTTGTTTTTCTTTCGTTTCCATGGCAACCGTTTCTTACAGCAGTCACCGACCTTTTCCAGTATTACCGTGGAAAATTACGATTTTCTGGAATAAAAAGTAGCTTATGTTGGTCTGCATATTGTATAGTACCTATTTATGTACAAAGTTTCATTAAAATCGGCTCAACCGTTTTGGCGTGAAAGGGGAACTTTCACTAACAAACAAACAGACTACGTTTCACTTATATATATTAGTGTGGATTTACAGGACTGAGAGAAGGGTATTGTGTTTATCAGCATTTGATCTTGCTCACTGTATTTTTTTTGCTAAATCTGTGAATGCTGTTCAGAATATCTCAAAAAGTTATGGATGGTCTCCTAGGAGCGTTTTCCTGTAACTATAACGGTTAAGGTACCTGCCCTTACTGTCCCGTCTCAAAAATCCATCCTGTATATGTCTGTTCCTTTTTGGCACTACACTCGTATATAGACCAAACGCGTGGACCGATTTTGATTATTCTTACAACAATCGATTTGTCTTAATCTTGCGAGTGCTACCAAACACATAACAATAATTAAATTTCAATATGGCGACAACCAGAAACCATATTGTTAATAAGAAGACAATCACAATTGAAAAAATTATATAACCCCCTACTTCCCACCCTCCATTATAGCTAAAAAGCATCTTGATCACATCAGTTTTCAAACATAAAAATCGTTCCATCCGTTTGAAAGCTACGGTCGTCACCCCCCTTTCCCCCAGCCACCCCTTCCCCCATTATAGCTTTATCATCTCGTTTACGTTGCTTTCAAATATAAAAAACCGCAGCTAAATCGGTCCATTTAGCTGAAATATACGATTCTCACCTCCCTCTTCTCAAATCCCCCCCCCCCTTTCTATATAGCTAAGAACACATCAGTTTTCAAACATAAAAAACCTCACCAAAATCGGTATATTTGTTTGGGAGCTACGATTGTCACCCTCATTCCCCCCCCCCCCCCCTTCCCTCCATTATATCGATTACCTCAGCTATCAAATATAAATAAACCGCAGCTAAATCGGTTCATTCGTTCGTAAGCTACGATTTGCACCTGGTAGGATGGGGTGATCCCCATCCCCCCTTTATAGCTATGAACCATCTCGTTTACCCTAGCTTTCAAACATAAAAAACCACAGCTAAATCGGTCCATTTGTATGAAAAATACTATTTGCACCCCCCCCCCCCTTTGTCACCTCCCCCTTTCCCCCTCCAACTCCTTATATATGTCTAAGAACCATATCAATCACATTAGCTTTCGAACTGAAAAAAACTGCATCAAAATCAGTCCATTCATTTGGGAGATACGGTCAACCCCCCCCCCCCCCCCCCCTCCACCCTCCCCCCATCACAGCTAAGAACCATCTCGTATACCTCAGCATTCAAAGATAAAAAACCGCAGCTAAATCGGTTCAAGCTACGATTTTCAACCCCGTTTTTCATCTCCCTCCCCTCTCCCCCTCCCCATATATCTAAGAACATCTCAATCACATCAGCTCTCGAATAGAAAAAAAACGAATCTAAATCAATCCATTCGTTTGGGAGCTACGATGCCACAGACAGACACACACAAACACATAGTGATACACACCCTAAACTTGTAACACCTGTCTATTTTTTGGGGGGTTAAAAACCGCAGCTAAATCGGTCCATTTGTTTAAAAGCTACGATTTAAACCCTCCTTTTCTAAGCTCCCCCTCCCCCCTCCCTATATATCTAAGAACCATTTCGATCACATCAGCTTTCGAACAGACAAAACTGCATCCAAATCGGTCCATTCGTTTGGGAGCTACGATGCCACAGACAGAGACACACACACACACACACACACACACACACACAGTGATACACACCCTAAACTTATAGCACCCGTCTCTTTGTTCGGGGGTTATAAATGAAAGTCGACGAACTATGTTAAGTGGGATATCAATGAATAGGTATTTGAAAATCATCTTTAGGTATTTCACATCTTTTTTCATTTCGAATGAACATTTGTAGGATCTAATAAATAACGATTTAAAGTTGCTTAGCAAACATTCTCAATCGTTTTTTTTTCTTGGTACATACCTGTCTAACGGCGTACAGCATCTCAATATCTTCTGTCTTCACACTTTTCACTATAATGTCACTTAACACTTTCTTTGACTCAGTCTATCACTAACTGACAATCATATTTTTTACCAATATGTGCGCTGTATCACTTGTTTTTAAGCTCATTTTATAAGAATATTTTCATTGTGGTTTCTGTAATATTTTTAAGGTTTAGAAATAGTCACTGAACAGTACATAAAAAACCATGAACAGCGTAATATAAATGCAAAGGCTAGATAAAAATAATTATGAGGAAGTACCCAAAAAAAAAAAATTGAACTACATTTTGGTAGAAAATATACAAAAAAATGTTTACTTTATCATTTTTGTACGACTTTCTGACAAAAACAAACACCGGTTAAATGTTTTGCGCTGTTATCGAAAACAACAGTACCTTATAAATGATGTCCAATAAAAAAGCATAATAGGTACTGAACGAAGCTAACAATCACCGTGAGTGAAATAGCGATTGAATAAAAAAAATAGACATCTTAAATACATGTTAAATGTAATACTTAATGCATTCACCCCGATGTCTGTATGTCAATGCTCCCAGAGGTTTCTAAACGTAATACTAATGCATTCACCCCGATGTCTGTATGTCAAAGCTCCCAGAGGTTTCTAAACGTAATACTAATGCATTCACCCCGATGTCTGTATGTCAAAGCTCCCAGAGGTTTCTAAACGTAATACTAATGCATTCACCCCGATGTCTGTATGTCAAAGCTCCCAGAGGTTTCTAAACGTAATACTAATGCATTCACCCCGATGTCTGTATGTCAAAGCTCCCAGAAGTTCCTAAACGTAATACTAATGCATTCACCCCGATGTCTGTATGTCAAAGCTCCCAGAGGTTTCTAAACGTAATACTAATGCATTCACCCCGATGTCTGTATGTCAAAGCTCCCAGAGGTTTCTAAACGTAATACTAATGCATTCACCCCGATGTCTGTATGTCAAAGCTCCCAGAGCTTTCTAAACGTAATACTAATGCATTCACCCCGATGTCTGTATGTCAAAGCTCCCAGAGGTTTCTAAACGTAATACTAATGCATTCACCCCGATGTCTGTATGTCAAAGCTCCCAGAGGTTTCTAAACGTAATACTAATGCAGTCACCCCGATGTCTGTATGTCAAAGCTCCCAGAGGTTTCTAAACGGTACAAGAGAATGTTAAAATTCGTCACCCAATAATAATAAAACGACCAAGTGCGAGTCGAACTCGCGCACTGAGGGTTCCGTACAAACTTAACTTTACCGTTGGAAAACTGTTGTGTGGAATACATCGACGTAGGTCGCAGTCAGATTACAAAACGCAAATAAAAAATTTGTTATGTAACTATAAATTTACGATTTTCGAATTTTTCTCTTTAGTTATGCTATGTATGAGACATAATATTGCTTCTTGCCAAATTTCAAGAACGGGGAATACTCTATAGTATAGTAGTAGTAGTCTATAGATTTTGATTCCCTTGCGAATGTCAAATGTGAAGTTAGATTTTTTCATAGCTCCAAAGGACTGCAGACAGTATTTGATATTAATTTCAACTTGATACCTCCATGAGTTCCTGAGGAAAAGGGTCTTGACAGACAGATGGACGGAAAACGAAAAAAAAGGTTCCTTTTTCCCTTTGAGGTACGGTACCCTAAAAAATATGCAAAATTTGGATGACCACTAACTAGGTCATTGTATGTCATGACTTTAAAAGTACATAGAAAAATATCTTTAAAATTTTCCAAGTGCCTCATTTGTACGATTATTTATTCTGTGATCCTGGATAATCTTGTAAAAGTGGTATTCAAGCGACAATATAAATTATCGCGAATTGAATGAATAGTGGATCAACATAAACTGAACCGTAACGTCATACAAATTACAACACATAGTAGCTCATGTTATATTGGTTTACTATGTGGTGGCCGAGTTGTATATTGTGCACTTCACAATCCTAAGGCACCATGTTCAAATCCTGTTTTTTTTATCTATCTATTTTACTGCAGAAACTATAGGCTTACGGCATCAGAGGATACAACCTCAATCTCATTCATTAATACCTGTGTAGTAGAAGACAGTACACAGAAATCACTAAACTTAATATTTCGGACAAAGAAAATGGAAGTTTATTTGTCAGAAGAACGCTCACCTGTATTTGGTGTACCTCAGGGCAGCGTACTAGGACCTCTTTTGTTTAATTTGTATATTAACGACTTACCTAGAGCTATTGATCATCCCATGACTCTATTTGCAGACGATAGCACAGTGACTATTAGTTGTAAAAATAAATACACTTATGACTATGACATTAATCAATCTTTCAGAGCAATAATACTACGGTTAAATAGAAATAATTAACGTAGAAAATACTATGATTATGCATTTTAGATTACAAGCTTGTGACATTAATATACAATACAATTATACAAAACTGAATGAAGTCGAACCCACAAATTTTCTTGGTATTCACATAGACAAAAAGTTGAACTGGAAGACGCATATTGAATACTTTAATAAAAGAATGATCCCTTTTTATATGCTCTGTACAAACTGTCACCAGAAATTAACCCAGATGCTTTGTTAACCGTCTACTATGGACTAGTAGCATGAGTTATGCGCTACAGCAACGCTACAGCATAATCTCATAGAGAAATTCCACAGATAAAGAAACAGCATTTAAGGCTCAAAAGAGGTATATATTAGAGCTGTTTAAACTAAAAACTACAGTTAGCTGCAAGCCTTATTTTAAAAAGTACATACTACTAACTTTACCATCACTTTACATTCTGGAAATTATAATGTTTGTTTAAACAAATCCCGATTTGTTTCAACGTCTAGCTGACACTGTGACCCGTAACAGACGAGACGATAGCAAACTTCGCTAGCGCGCTGTTAAAAGTGCTCTTGTGCTGAAAATTGTCTTCTTAGCATTGCGGCGGAGCGCTTTTGCGCCCGCCCCACCGTCCACCGTGACGCTGTAGAGGTCAGCTATAGACCAACACACCAGAATACATCCTTTCTAAAATAAAATATTCGGTATTTATAGTAAAATACCACGGGCTAAGGATTTAAACTCAAATCTGTTTAAAAGAAAGATGCGAGATTTATTAACAAAGAAGTGTTATTATCATATAATTGACTTTTTGAATGTATGTAATTTTTTGTTTTAAGTGTATAATTATTTCTTAAATTTAATCTTGATATCATTGTCGAAAGTCTAAAACTTTAGTACAAGGCCCCATTGTTAATAAGGTGAAATGGGGTGAACGTGATCAGAACCAAATAAATAAATATCACGGGTTATGTAACTTCAAACTTAGCAATATTGACTTTGATATGGATTTTCATGAATGTGCTGATAAAATGTGTACGGATACAAATCATAGATTAATTTTAATTAATTTGTATAAAACCACAACGTCAGTCCTCACTGAAGCCGCTGCTTCAGCTTCGCTTGCTTAGTTACGAAGACAGAAGTAAAAGAAAGGGTAAATGTGTAATTGGCTGGAATAAACATGTAAGAGATGCTCACGGCACGGCTCGCCTTTGTTTTCAGACTTGGTTATTGTCAGGCAAACCATCTTCTGGTCGGATTTATTTGAATATGTGTGAATCAAGGCGAATATTTAAATCTAAGCTGAAATGGTGTCAAAATAATGAACAACAAATAAAAATGGACATTATTGCACAACATCACTCAAACAAGGACTTCTCAAAATTTTGGAAAGGGACTAATAAATTGAATCAAGGGCCTAGCCGTCCTGTGAGTGTTGGGGGCTACAGTGAGCCGAGCGAGGTGGCATCTGCTTTTCACAAACACTTTAAGGTGGACCCTTTGTCATGTGCCGCGTCACCGGTACCGCACGAGCTCGATGCTTTGGAGTCTTCAAAACGTACTGTAAGTTTTACAGGACCGCAAGTTGCCGCTATCATTAAGGGCATGGTAAGAGGAAAATCTCCAGGACATGATAGTCTAAGCATTGAGCATTGCGATACGCAGGTGTGCATCTGCCTAGGGTGCTCTCTATGTTTTTCACGCTTTGCCTTAGCCACTCATATTTACCCGATGACCTTATGTACACGGTAGTGGTCAAGAATAAAACCGGGGACTCCTCCGACATGTCAAACTATAGGCCGATCTCCTTGGCCAACGTCATTGCAAAGGTGCTGGACAGTCTGCTTGATCGGCATCTTGGTAAGCACCTGGATTTGAATGATGCGCAGTTTGGCTTCAGGCCTGGGTTATCTACTGAAAGTGCTATCCTGTGCCTCAAGCAGACTGTAAAGAACTACACTGACAGAAAAACCCCAGTTTACGCGTGTTTCTTAGATCTCTCAAAAGCGTTTGACCTCGTATCTTATGAGGTCCTTTGGGAGAAATTAAAACAAAAAACTACCTTACCTTATGAACTAAGAGCACTATTTAAATATTGGTATAGTCATCAAGCAAACCGCGTAAGATGGGGTGGTGCGTTGTCGGAGGAGTACCAGCTGAACTGCGGGGTGAGGCAAGGTGGGTTGACGTCTCCCAAGTTGTTCAACTTGTACATGGACGGACTTATTTATAGGCTCAGTAACACTGGCATTGGATGTCATATCGATGGCGTATGTGTTAACAACATAAGCTACGCGGATGATATGGTGCTGCTGAGCCCATCAATTAAGGCTTTGAAAAGACTCTTGTCTCTTTGTGAGTCTTATGCGGTGGCCCATAGTCTCAGGTACAATGTAAAAAAGAGTGAACTTATGATCTTCAAGGCGCGCAATAAAAGTTATTCTCTGCCAGAAGTCACTCTCTGTGGCACTCCTATGACTGTAGTGTCAAAATTTAAGTATCTGGGACACTGGGTCACCGATGACCTAAAAGACAACGTGGAGAGGGAGCAAAGAGCGTCAAGAGGGAGCGCAGGTCGTTGTCTGTCCGCTGCAATATGTAGCCCGCAGGTTTTCACGTTGTACAGCACAGGTAAAGGTGTCGCTGTTTAAGGCTTACTGCCAATCATTTTACACGTGCAGCCTGTGGGTGGACTATACGCGGCGGGTGTACAGCGATCTGCGTGTCCAGTACAACAACGCGTTCAGGGTGCTGTTGGGGCTGCCACGTTTCTGCAGCGCGTCGTGTATGTTTGCAGACGCTCAGGTTGATGGTTTTCATGCCATCATCCGAAAGCGGTGCGCATCATTTCTCGGCCGCTGGCGCGGCAGCGCCAACACCATCCTGGCCGCATTGGCCGACCGCTGGGACAGTCCTATGTTCAGTCACTGGATGCAACTTCACAATGAAAGCCCGGCTCATTAATATATTTATTAAAAAGTAAGTACTTACCTGCCTATTATTATATATTTAGTGATTATTTTTTAATTATTGATTGAATTTATTATTATTATTATTTTTGTGTTGATATTGTAAATTGTGTTTTATGGGTGTATAACCTGAAATAAATGAATATTTAATTTAATTTAATTTATTGTTATTAATTTACTATTATTTGCTTTGTTTTTTTTAATTGTACGCCTCGTTAGGTAAAAAATGTACCTCGTTCGTTTTTTAATACTCGTATGTAACACCTTGCGTATTTTCTATGCAAACGTATGTTTATACAAATAAAATTATCTTTATCTTTAAGTACAAGTTATTACGAAGAGTAATGAAAAAAAACTTGAGAAAGCCATCCATTTCTAATTACGCCGCCAGCTACATAAATTACCATAAAATCTACTCCAATAAATAACCTGAAACCTCCTGAAACCGTAATAGCCCTCTGAAAAGCGCCACGCCGCCCCACTGTACAGTGACGGCGGCGAGATCAAAGCGGATCTCGGCCAATCGCAGAGCTCCGCTGAAAAGTGACACGCCCACCCGCTTTATAGTGCCGCCCGCCTTGATCTCAGCCGACAATTTTTGCTTTTATAGTTATTTTTCTTTGTCTCTGAATTGCAGAATTTATGAAACGGTTTCTGTAAGTCATTTTTTCAGTGGATTTAAATTATGGACAGTTTTACTTGAAATGTATATGAGCTTATAAAGGGCAGACGAGACATAAATATAATCGTAAACATTTTAAACTAGCATAACCCATCCGACTTCGTACGCGTTTTCAAAATTAATTCAGCACTTAGTTACAGATGATACAGGGCGTCAAAAATTTTCATATAATTTTGAAATTGAGTAGCAACTAAATCAAATACTGTGTAGGTGTTTTCAAGTGACAAAGGAACAAAAATCGGTTCATCGCGAGACGCTGCGGGTGAAGCCGAAAGCAATAATAGTGTTGACGTAAAGAGGGAAGTAATACAGGGGACACAAAATAACAAACTTCTGCGTTTTTAATAAGCTTAACTCTCCTGCTAATCTAATGTGGGTTTCTACAATCCATGAATCCATGTTTCGCCCACTTCCAGTGGTCACATCCTGGTCTAATGATGGAGCTGGAAGGTGGGTGATGGAGCCTTGAATACTAATAAAACCATCGAGGTTCATTAGAATTGTCTCGAGTCCTATTCGTTTCACTGCATGTTTTTTTTTTACCGGTGTATATATTTACTAGCGACTCGCCCCGGCTTCGCACGGGTAGCTAAGGTTTTCTATTTATTTGTTCATGATTTAAAAATTTGAATGTGTATTGATGAGGCAAATTTTTGATACCTTGGTTTACATTATTGCACGTTTCGCATAGAGACCGATAATTTGTTTGAAAAATAAAATTCGGTTCGTGTTACTCTCTGATAGTATAGCTTTCTCTAAGTGAAACAAATAGGTATAGGTGATTTTAAAAATAGGTTAAGTATTTTTTGAGTTTATCCATTATATACAAACAAACATACACACAATAATACAAAGTAAAACCCTTTATAATATTATTAGTGTAGATTGATGATATAGGAACTTGTGAGTTATTTATTATTTTGCCGATTGATAAAAATATATTCAAAGCCCCCCCCCCCCCCCCCCTCATTCCCTCCTAATGGGAGACCCCATTATAGCTAAGGACCATATCAATCACATCAAACAGAAAAATCGCATCAAAATCGGTCCATTCGTTTGGAAGCTAAGATCCCAACCTCCCATAGCAAAGAACCATCTCGATCACATCAGCTTTCAAACAGAAAAAAACGGATCAAAATCGGTCCATTATTTTAGGACTGAGCTACTGCCACAGACAGACATATACACACATACACAACCTAAACTTATAACACCTCTCTCTTTTCGCAATTGGGGGTTGAAAATGCTGCTAACCTTTTCCTAAATTCCTTGAGCTGGTTCTCACAGCACTCGCGGGGTGAGGAGCGGTGGTATAATTATAAACACTGTCTCATCCATCTATATATACTTATAATAAAGCAATAAGAACGAAAAAGTCTGTAAAATGAAGATAATTAAGAAACAAATAGTCTAGGGTACTTAAATAAGCTACTTAACAAGAATAAGACATTTTTAAATTTTGTGTCTGTGTGTTTGTTTGTTTGTTAGTTTGTTAGTTTGTCTGTATGTTTGTTCGTGCATCACGTAAAAACGACTGGAACGATTTCGATGCAGTTTTCACTGTCGGATAGCTTAGCATTTGACTTTAAAACTGGGCTACTTGGTAATCCGATGAGCAGAAGCCGAGCAATCGATAAATATATTTTTGACGGCTCAAAGATTTTTGATCAAATGTTGGTATATTGGTATTTTAGGTCCTAGAATACCACATAGAGCACTTTTAACCTAGAGAAATGACCACGCGTGCGAAGCCGCGGGCACAGCTAGTTAAAAATCAAACTCCTAGAAAAGAATCAGAAGTGTTTTGTATTTGGACGCCACATGTCCTTGAGTTTCACCTCACGATGCTTCTTTCAGCGATGCCATCGAAATCCGATAAGCTACTGTTAAACGGTGGGTCAAAATAAATAAGGCATCTCAAGGGTACCTGTAGCCAAGATGGCTGAAAATAAGTTCATTAAAAAAACGTTTTAAAAAAAGCTTATGCAGTAGCCAGTGTCATGGTGAAACTTAGAGCGGGCTATCACAATTAAATGAGTATACAACATTTCGTGTCTATGCTGTTAACCGTTGAGGAGTTCCCTACTCAGGACTCAACCCTGGGTGCAGCAACTATGTCATAGTAAAACTTAAACCAGCTAGCATAATAAAATGCGTACACAAAATTTCATGTATGTGCTGTTGACCGTTGAAGAGTTCCTTTATATGGAGCTAACCCTGGATGTCGTCAGAACTGAAACATCATGTGAAAATTCAACTCCTAGGATAAGAGGAAGTGGTTCTAGTTCAGCTTGCAAGATTTGAACTAAACAAACATATAAACATACATTGTAAGTTAAAGGCTTTTAATAAGTACAGGAAAAAAAATAGATAAAAGGATACAAGTGAAGTTAAATAAAAGTTTTTAAAAAGAGTACACCAATAAAACGAGTGAAGCATAAAATGGCAGCTGCTTATGTGTGCGTGAGTGGATAATTTGTGGTGTTTTGTGGTTGATAATGATCCCCGTAGAGTTTCTTTGTGCTCTCTTCTCTAACGGGCGTATTTCCGAAGCACCGGTAGAGTCAGAAGGGTATTTCCTTTTCCAGTGTGAGATTTAACTCTGCTGGCACATGAAAGGGAAATTTTCCAGTGTGAGATTTAACTCTGCTGGCACATGAAAGGGAAATTTCCTTTTCAAACTCAAAACATACTTAGTTTATCTAAATTTAATTGATTTGATATTTTTATAATATTTTATGTACCTATTTCTCTTTTCTCGTAAGATGTTAATTTTGACTTGTAAGTGTGGTATTATTTTGTCTAACAATAAAATACTTTGGCTTTGATACACATTTTCATCACAAAAGACTGCATTGTTTTTTACTTTCCGAGATCTTGCTTGCCAATCGGCGTAACATGGTGTAAGTCCGTGCGTGAGGCTTGTGCCTACGAGCGGATCGGCATATCGGTGCTTCACTTTCGATTCGGCGTAGTAGACTCCGTCTTTTTTTTAACCTTGTGGTTGTAATGTTATTCAGGTTTCAGGACTTTAGGTCATTGTAATTATTGGAAACGTATAGTTTTGGTAGGTATTTCTGTCCGTCCATCTGTCCATCAAGTCATCATCATCATCGTCTTCAAAGATTATACAGTTTTCATGAATAAAGTTTTCATGTTTTCATTTTCTTCTTTTTTTGTCTGTTTTGATCTCACCTGTTGATTAATCGCGTGGCGGTGATATAGGAATAATATAATTTTTGGGTGGTTGGAAGTGTTTTTATTTTTATGGTGAGTAAAGCTACTTTTCCAAAGTTATCTGTATTTAACAGACTTTTAAAAGGAGGAGGTTCAAATTCTAAAAAAAAAGTGAATGTCCATCAAGTCTCTGAACCGATTTGGATAAATATTTATTTTTTATTTAAATATGTAGCCACACACTCCCACATAAAAAAGGACAAATAAAATGGTGTGCCCATAGGCAAGCTTTAATATCCGTAAACAAAAAATAGACTAGAACAACTACATGCAAACACACCCACACAGCTACATTCCCTCCAACGTGCGTGCTTCACGTGCATCAACAACAAAGATAGAGATACAGACGCAGATTGTAGCGCGAATGAGAGTCACTGCAAACATGAGCTACAGAAACGCCACTCCGATTGTGATTGGCAAATATTGTGCATTGCACCTAATTTATGGGGTCCACGCCCCGGATCTGGTACATAATCTTTTTACTTTCAGATTTTGTTGCGGGTAAATGGTTGGTTTCTGTTCAAGGGAGGGTGAATCCTTGTGCTAACGAGGCGTCATTTTTGCTCTTTATGGGACAGATAAGTAAATAAATGTAGCAATGACGCCTTTTATTTGTCAAAAATTTGACAACAGTTAAGTACGCTTAATAATGTTTCCTTTATAGAAAGTGAACATGAAACAAAAATGCTGAGGCCTCTTTAACAACTCCTTTAAGGTCGAACCAAAGAGACTCAAATATAAACATAATAAAATGACAATATAATAGTTGCATTTAGAGCTTTCTCACAAGTAGCACAGTACACATATTATTATATCTCTAAATGTGGGCTGTGCAAGTAGCGTATAGAAATATAGAGTTATAAAGGAAAGCAAATCTCCAAAGAGGTCCAATTACGCTCGTACATCTCTATGACGACCCTGATAGTTTTTTATTTTAATCTGTGATAAAGAATAAACAAATATGCCGTTGCTACTGATATTAAAACAATGTCCTTTTTCAGTTATCAAACATTTATGGTAATTTTTAACGAAATTATGTTCGTTAAAATCTTAAGTATCTATGAGATTAGTCAAATTTATTTAGATCCGTTAAAGATGAAATCAATGCTGTAACTAATATTTGTCCTAAATATTAAAAAAATATGTATTAAGAAATACTAACATTTTCATAAGCATAATTGATTAAGATAATTACAATACCATATCCATTATCAAAAATAAACTTGCAACAATTTAAAAAAGTGTAAAAAAATTATGAAACAAATACCTTGACCACCATTTCTGAGGAACAATTTCGACAACTGCAGTTAAAATACGAAACAATTAAACATTTATAGAAACCGATTCCCGTTAATACAAAATTATGCGAATAAATGCGAAATGTTGATAAATTGTATTACAATATGAAAACAAAACGTGCCAAGACGCGCATTTTTCATCCATCGCGTATTAAAATGCAATAACATGCAATTATCTCTGTAGGTAACACTTTCTTTGAACGGATCACGTAACACATTTGCCAATGAAATTAAAAAGATTATTTAAAAAAAATAGGGCAGCAAGTGCAGCAACGATAATCAAATTTGAAAATGGAACAAGAAACACATCATCTAAATAAAAATTTAAAGATTTATGAAAAAGAAACAGTTGACAATGACGAAAATATAGAACTCGAAAATTAAATACGATTTTCCCTGTCATACTCGTAGCAGAGCCATCAATTTGTACCTATTCCAAGCTGGGCCCAGAAAGATTGCTAGATTTTGAATTAATGTGTCCTACCAAAAGAAAATTTTCGAAGGAATTCGAATACCAGCAATTGAAATTTTTCATAGACTATCGTTTTTTATGAAATTATGAATGAAAATGTCTGTTTGTGCATGTTACTAGTATTTGAGTTACAAAATTGGTCATATTTTATACTTTCTTATAAGCCAAAGGTTCAGTTAGACAGTAGCGAATCTCTTATCAGATGTTAAAAATGGCGCTTTACAGTGGCCGTCCCTCATTGGCCGAGCCGCTCATGAGCGACGCTACGATTGGTCGGCGCGCGGAGCACATGAGCGACAGACCACGTGCTTATAAGTTCCGCCGTGGAAATCCAAACTTTTCACGTAGCGGAACGCGCTGCGTTCGAATTTCAATATTTTTTTTAAATATTGTGATGGTTTTTGGCAAAGATTTCGGTAGTGATAATGTTTTCTGTTTTAGTCACGCTCAATTTAGTGTTTTCAGAATGTACACTTTATGATTATTTATTGTGGTAATGTTAAGACATGTTCGTGTTGTTGTTTTTATTTATACCAATTTGCATAAAAGCGCAATATTTTATGCCTTAATCAAAGTTGCAATTCATTTCCTGACTGAAGTCTCCAAAGTTAAACCTCTCTAGGTAAGGTAACTTACGCGCATGTTGAAAAAAAACCGCTAACAAATCGTTATTCCACTCACGACGTTCACTAAAACCCTAAATAAATATTAATTGAACATTAAAAAGTAATTAAAAAGTTTAACACTGTTCAGCGACGAAAGCTACCACTCATGAGCACCGGCCGAACTGCAGTTCGAGATGCAAATTATTTACTCGACTGCAACTGTATGCAACTACACAAAATACATTCAAAATTCGAACAGTCCAATTCAATAAAAGAATCTAACCGTCAACCGTGCTCTGTTTATAATAAAAATATATTTGCTTGGAAAACGCGCGGATAAACAATACACAACAGTCTTCGACGCGGCGGCAACAACAATGCTAGGGCGAAATAAGCAAGAAATATTTAACTACCCAAGAGGGGTGGGGCGGGCAGTGGCCCTCAGTATTGGCGCTACGCCTGTGGTAGTTATAGTTTACGTGATACACAGCTCAAATACAAATAATATAAACATTACTGCCGAGCATGCGCCGTGTCGTCAGACAGGGACGACAACAACCTTCCCGCACAAGTTTACTACGTCCAAAACTGCATTTGACGACACTTTTAAATGGTAACTTTAAAATATATGACTTTCGAACTACATTTAATGGTAGTGCTTGCGTTAAATCGCTTTTTTTATAGATTAATTTGCATATTTTTGACAGACGCGGCGTCGTTTGGGTGCTGTATTACGCATGCGCGTAGAACGTGAATGTTATCGACGATGCAAAATGTTTATTTTTTCTCTCGCGTTTGGTTGCTTCGTTCTAATTTTAAAGCTTATCTTGTATCTTAAAACCTTCCATCTAATTCACATACGAAGCCTAACTTAGTTTTAATTCTTCACACATGATAGCGCGTCTGAACTTTAGACGCGGAGTTGCCAGCCGCAAAAGTTTAGATGTTCTGTTGAAATCATAAAGGAGATCGTGATGTAAACCTTTCAGACAAGATAAGAAAGTAATCAGTTTCAGTCTGCGGGTAAGGCTGAATTTATTTCAATTATAATCCAATATGGAAAGGGCGCATGCGCGCGGCGTCATTTACACCGTAGCGCAACTTGTGCCAACGCTAAAACTTAGTGGCTCTGTGAGCTGTAGACCTCGCGCGTACAAACTTTTTGCAAACAATCTAGCGGTGCACAATCGCGCCATCTAGTTACCTTGTTGTAACACTAACATTAATAACCAAGATGATCCATCAATCACTACCTAATAGGTCTAAGGACTGTTTCCACTGGTAGAAACCAAAAAGTGAGAAAAATACTGCATTTTGAGAAGCTATTCTGCTCATCATGTCAAAGATCCTCATCAGATCTTCACTAATTTTTTATGAGACTAACGTAAAGTTAGTACCTTTTAAATAAAAAAATAACCATCGACATCGGATTTAATATGGCGGACATATTCAGTAGCCCCCTTTATACCCTTTTTGGGGGAAGTACCCCCCAATCAAAAATTCCCGAATACTAAAATAAACTAAAACCTGTGGACCAAGTTTCGTTTTGATCGGTTGAAAATGCGACCAGTAGAGAAGAACAGTCGGGAATTCGGACAGACATCTGGACATACGAAAGAATGTTTGCCGAAGCTGAAAGAGAGACGCTTCGCGCTTGCTTGGTCAACTAAATTGGACTGCTCATAAGTTATTCCTATCCCTTTGGTTTTAAGTATTTATGGTTAGATAGTTAGCAAACAATTTGACAAGACTTTTTGTAATGATCTCTTATATGCAGGAGTCCACCTTGGGAAGTACCACACCTTTGTCAAAAAAGCTGCTTTGAAAGCTGATGTGATCGAGATGGTTCTTAGTTATAGTAGGGGGAGGGCAGGGGTCAAGGGCTATATATTTTTTTGATTTGTGCTGGTTGTTGTCTGGAATAATTATAGTTTACAGCTAGACTGAATCAATTTTGCTTGATAGTTCTGTCACCATGTACTTTAGAATAAAGCACATTCAGAGCTTAATAGTACAGATGTCGTGGCGGTATCGTAGAATTGATCATTTCATGAAATGGTTGGCCACAACAACATGTTTTTTTTTCATGAAATTATCGGTGACATTGTGAAATGGTTTGGCCAGATGAATGAATGATTAGCGTTTGACGATATTAACGGCTAAACGCACGGCTACTTCATGGCATGGTCAAAAATTTGTGATCATAACGTAAAATAGTTACACTATCCACCGCTAGAGGTGCTAAGCGGAAGCCTGACTTGGCCATGATAGGTTAGAAGGCGAACGCGGGAGCGAAGCGTAGCGTGCTAGGCTAAAAAAAACACGAAGAAGGCAAGACTTCTTCTTCGTGTTTTTTTAGCCTATCTGTTTGAACACCTTTGGTACCATGAAACCCTACATTAATTATATTTAATTATATGACCAAACGAGGTTTGAAATATCATAAAGCGTTGATGTTTCAATGATATGGTCTGTTGTAGCTGGCTATTATATGAAATAGAACCATTTCATGAAATTATCGACCATGTCAAGACCGCCAATTGTAACATGTTTTTGTTAGATTAAGTTTATTAATTGTATATTTCTGTATTGTGGTGTTTCAATAAAGAGTTAATCTATCTATCTATCAAGAAACGATCAATTCTATGATATCGCCACGACATACGTCACACCAGTTTGACCACGAGTAAATAGACTCCTCATGATCGCCTAGGGTGACAAATCAGTGTGACCACGAGTCCGTCGCCCATATCGACATGAAGAAGATAAATAATAAGAAAAATTCTAAAAAAAGGTCCGGCTTTTTAGCCAGCTTAGGCTTATGAACTTTTTAGCCAGCTTATGCCTATAAATAATCCTGTCATCACGGTGTTTTTGCAACAACTCATTTAAGATGAGGTTTTTTCAACAATGATTGGAACAATATGAATAAGGAATTAATATTTTTACCTCTTTTATTTTTTCCCCGTTTGTAAGTGGGCACAGCCACATGGCACGGGTAGTTATAAAGATCTGAAAAGGTGTTCTCTATGTAGAAATCAATGAAATAATGAAAATGGATAGATTTCTTAAATATAGAAAGAGAAATATCATCATCATCATTCACAGCCATGGCGGCCTCACGGTTCTATAGTGCAAATTAGAATCCAACGATACCTGGTTAAAAACCTAGGCCCCGCACCAATGACTTTTCTAAGTTATGTGCGGTTTTTCATCGCTCCGTGCTTCGGAGGGCACGTTAAGCTGTCGGTCCCGGCTGTTATTGATTAATAGCAGTCGTTAAACCATGTCAGAGGCCCTCGGGCGGCTTGACAAACTCTGACTTCAGAGGCCAGCACTACCTCATACGACAAACAAACAAACATCATTCACAAACCGTATCAGTACACTGCTGGACATAGACTTCTCCCAAAGTACGCCAAGAGACCGATCTTCTGCTCTTCCTTTCAACCACCGCCAGTCATTTTGCCTATGTCGTCAATCCACTTAGCCGGAGGGCATCCTACATTACGTTTGCCGAGTCGCGGTCTCCACTCAAGAACACGTCTACCCCAACGGTTATCGGTCCTTCAGCAAATATGATTAGCCCACTGCCACTTCAGGCTGCTAATTCTATGGGATATGTCGATAACTTTGGTTCTCTGTCGGATCACTTCGTTCCGGATTCGATCTCTCAGAAACTCAGAACACAGCCCTTTCCATACCACGGTGAGCGACTTTAAATTGATGAACTAGTCGTGCCGTGAGAGTCTCAGCTCCGTAAGTCATAACAGGTATGTCGCACTGGTTGAAGACTTTAATCTGAAGGCATTGGGGAATTCGTGACGAAAGGACTTGACGAAGTATACCAATGTTGCCCAGCCCAGCTGTATTCTTCTACGGGCCTCTCTCTCAAAGTTGTGTTAAGCCAACTGCAGCGTTTGCCCAAGGTAAACATAGCCTTGTAAAACTTCAACAGGAGATCCGTAAACAGCAATCGGTTCCGGAAAGACATGTTCATTGAACATAATCTTGGTTTTATCCAATTTCATTTGGAGACCGATGCGTTGAGGTGCATCAGCTAAACCGTTCTGCATCTGATGTAAGACCTGAAACGTTACGGCCATAATGACGATTTCATCCGCGAATCTCAAGTGTGAGATGTACTCTCAGTTTATGTTAATGCTACGTCCTTTCCAGTCCAGAGTCTTAGTCATATCCTCCAATGCATTTGTGAACAATTTCAAGGAATTTTGCTCCTTGTTTGGAGTCCTTGTCTGTTCTCCTTGCAGGAGTGCTCGATACAGGGGGATTTGCTTAGTCTGCTGATTCTGTTCTTGGAAGGTCATTGTTGCGGCGTCATATAAACAACTCAACACTTGAATATATCGCCAGCCAACTCAGCATAGCTGCAGGGACTCCAGAACAGACAAAGTCTCAATAGAGAAAAATATATTCAATTAAAAACGGTTGTGTTGTAATTTAAGTAATGTTGCCTTAGTATCGTTATCGAAAACATCTAATTTGTTGCAACTACCATTATTATGCGAGAGTAGATCTATAAAAAAGTCTAATTAAACAATTTTAATGTGAGAGACAATGTTAAAATTTAATAATTAATTGCTATATCCATCTCGGTTCTTTTTATAATTCATATTTAGACTTTATTAACAATCACGATGAATTATTCATAAAATTGAAATGAGTTTTATAATAAAAAAGGAACATCTTCATCGGTCATTTTATTTGTTAGTTGAGCTAATAAAGCACTTTACATACAACCCAAATCCATTCTGGACATCCGTCAATACATTGTTATTTATTGTCGAGCTGCTTGAATGTAAAAAAAATACAATCTGTATAAAAACACTTTAAAATAATAATAAAAATAACGCTTATTGAAATATTTCTATGAAATAATGGTTACATTGCTTGTAAATTTCTTAAGGTGTAGTAACAATAATAATTGTAGACAGTTAAATGAGTATGTACTAATGAACCTTGGTTGAACTCTGTCTCCCGAAGCGTTTTCCTTTGGCGACAAAATTTATTACAGCAAACGCACTATCGGCTATGCTAGATATAAATCACATTAAAACTATTTTCCTTAGCAGCCGAGTCTTGTGCTGCGTCAGGCCACTAACTTTGTTCAAAGCTAAACAAGTAAATATAAACTCTCGAGTGACAGCTCCGACAATACTTCATGAACAACCCTAAACTGGGATAATACTTAAGTATTAGTTAGTAAATTCGTTTAATCTTATAATAATACTTATTTTCTTGTAGTTCAATTTGTTATACAATAACGGACAGTTTGCTTCAACCATGTAGCTGGGTACGGCCATATTAATAGCCAGCTGGTAAAGGACAGATTATTCAAATTTTGTGCCTTTTTAAGCCTATAATTTATAAGAGCCGTGAAAATTATATATCATACAAAAATGGTCGGTGCGCGGGCCGTATGCACCCCGCGGGTTAACTTTTCAAATTCAAATCATTTTTTGTAAATGAAAACAAAGTTACAAGTCAAAACTTAACAGCTCACGCACAAGAAGAAAAACTTAAAATATTACCTATAAATAGATCAAATCAATAAAATTAGGTAAACTAAGTATGCTTTGAGTCTGAAAAGGAAATTTCCCTTTCATGTGCCGACTCAGAGTTGAATCTCGCACTGGAAAAGGAAATACCCTTCTGACTCTACAAATACGCTCGTTAGGGACGAGAACACCAAGATACTCAACGGGGATGTCATTTTATTTTATTTTTGACTATTCTTTATATATTTTTAAATGTCAACAAGTTAAAGTCAAATACAAAATAAAAAAGTGCCAATCAAGATGTCCCACAATCATCAAACTGATAAAAATAATTACAATACTTTATATACCGTGGGGCCCTGAAACACCTAATTGTACATTATAAGATTTTAAACTGTCATGGTCACTAACATGAAAATAATGAAAAAAATAGAAAAACATAAATATAAACTACATGGTAAAAAAATTGTTTCTAATGATAATTCTTAATGATTGTGTTTTTTTGTTGAATCGGGTACATCTATTTCCAACCGCCATTCACCTAATCAAGTAATCGCGTCTTTCCGCACGTAGGATCCGTATTTTTGCGAAAACCCGAGGGATTTGCGAAAACTAAGAATATGGTGTTGTGACATTCTGATTAATTATATATTACTGAAAAAACGGTCGTAATTTTATGAAACCACTAAATCTTTATCAGCCTTTGGTTTTGTAAATAACCTTGATACGTCCACCGCGGATATGCGGTGTATAGAGCCTTTTAGTTTGTTTGTTTGCATATTTATTGCTTATGCTAAAATTATACAAACTGGCTGACAAGGCCGACTTGTTCCACATTTTTTACTTAATTTTAGTTTAAACATAACTCTGGTATTCCTATTTTTAAATTTGTTTTCATTATTGGCTGTTTCTATGACTAAACTTGCTTTGTTAAGTTTAGAGACCATCTTAAGCTCAGCTAAGCAAGTGAAGTCATGGTAATATAATATCCCAGGATATAAAATCCATGAAAAATTTGCAGCCGATTGAGTTCAATCGATACGTGGTTTCAAAACACAAAATAAAACTCAGTGGCCAAAAGTCTTCAATCAATGCGTCCTTCTAGTCATGACCTACAGGTGCCGAAACTTGGACATTTACGGTCAGACTATTCCACAAATTTAAGGTGACTCGGGGAGCCATAGAGAAAGCTATGCTTGGAGTTTCTCTGAAGGACAAGATTCGTAATGAAGTGATCCGACAGATAATCAAGGTGATTGACATAGCTCTAAGGATAAGCAAGCGAAAGTGGCTGTGGGCTGGTTACATTTCCCAAAGAACCGATAACCGTTGGGGTAGACGAGTTCTATAGTGCAGGCTACGTTTGGGTAAATGTAGTGTAGGACACCCTGTGGCCAGGTGAAATGACGACCTGCGAAAAGCGGCTGGCAGATACCAGATGTAGAGAAAGAAAAACATAAATATTAATTTAGATGTAGAGAGCTGAAGACCGAGCTCAGTGGCGTGCATTAGGTGAGGCCTACGTCCAGCAGTGGACAAGTATAGGCTGAATATATATGTAAAATGTACGAGTTTATAATTAATGTTGAGGATTCACGCGCAATAAACAAAAATCTAAGTTCAAACTGCTCCATCCAAAGTTCGCCTAGAATAGTAGTTTATTTGAAAAAAAAAAAACATGAAGCAAATGTACATTAAAAAACTAATCTAAAACCACTTTTTATTTTAAAACATATTTTTTTTCATCGAATTTTGAGCTGTCCTGAAAGTTACAGGCGAATAGCTAATCAGAAAGTGATCGAAATTTGAATTGCAAAATTCCACCCAGATAATAAAAACGTGGTAATAACGTAATTTACTTATTTTATTTTTAACTTTGAAATCGACACAGTTTTTAATAATTATATTATTTATATACTATTAATGTTACAAATATTATAATGCTTTTATTTAAACACTTAAATTATCTCCTAAAATAGCCGTTGAATTTTAATAAATGTGTATTGACTGTATTACACTAAAGCATGTCCTTCTTAATCAGTTTGATAATATCGCTCAATCCCGATTATAGTTTTAATCGGTTTACACCGGTTTACTACTTTAAACTACATCACGCAAGATTTCGTTATAACCAAAACTTTTAAGATATAGTAATATCAACAAAGTTTTAAAATTACATAAAATTTTAAAAGTTATTTTTATCGCTGTTAAATATGTTAAATAAACAAGCTATTGAATGCCTATAAATAGATATACTTATGAATAGACGATAGAATACATTGATTTTAGTATCTAATTTATCCAACACGTGTAAATAATAATTTAATAGCTCTTGCATAGGTACATGAATTATTATTTAGATTTGTGAGTGATATATAAAGTATAAAATATCTTTAAATATCTTTAGTATAAAAAAAAACGTGGTTTGCAATTCACAGTTCGGTGTAAATGGTCCCGGGCTAGGAGTAGGCCATTGACATTTTTATCGGCAGATGATTTAGGAGCTATCGATTGTCGGCACTACTCGCTACTGGGACATTAGAATTTATGGGACACCTGATCTACAGGGAGCGGGACAACTGGGACTTAGTGGGACAGCAATCTGGCACGTGTCGATGGGAACAATTCAAGGTTATTGTTATGCAAAAAAGTATTATACTTTTGAAATCGTTTGTCTTTGATTATGATGTTTACTACCAATAGAGGTTTAAATTAATGTTAAAAGTGCCAAACTTTTCTGATTTTCTAAAATACATATAATAGGTAGGTACTTAACTTAGGTACATTAATAGAGCATGGTTTTTTCTGTTCAAAAGATGAAACATGTGTTCTATCAGTGTGTCATTTTTAGATTATAAGACCCACTTTCTTCAATTGCGATGAGCGTCTATAAAACCAGTCTGTCTCGAGCTGAATTTACAGCTACAAAAGAGACTTCAAATAATATTTGTCTGATAATAGAATAAACAATCAGTAAATGTAGATTACAAACTAATCTAAAAACCAGTTTTTTAACGTTTTCTTTTAGAATGCTTAGTCATCGAGTTGTGAGCTACCCTGAAAGTTTCAGCAAGATAGCTTTTCGAAAAGTGCTCGAAATTAGAGTTGCAAGATTCCACTCGGAACGACAGACAAACAAGACAGAATTAAGTGACTTGATAACAACGTGGTAATTATCTTTTGGTACATCGTTCGTTTTCAACTGCATAATTCCTATATTAGATATTTTTATTTATATTTTGTAATACAAAAGCAATTAACAAAAACTACAAGATAGAACTCGTATTTATGTTGTTTCATTAGTCAACTAGCTGTGCCCGCGACTTCTCACGCGTGGTCTTTTCTCCAGGTTAAAAGTACTAAATGTGATATACTGTACCCAAAAGGACCCAAAATACCAATTTACCAAAGTTTAACCAAAAAAAAGCAGTCAAAAAGTTTTTTATCGTTTGCTTGGTTGCAACACGTCGGATTGAGATACCAATTACCTACACCAGTTTTTAAGTCAAACCCTAAGCTATTTATCAGTGAAAACCACATCATAATCGATGCAGTAACTTTTACGTGATGCACAAACAAACAAACAGACGCAGATAAACAGACAAACAAACAGACACGATTTAAAAAAAACATGTAATGTAGTGTGATACACTGTAAATAAGTCAAATTTATAAATGCAGATTTCCTTAATTTTTCATTTTGTCCAGGGGAGCTTTTGGTCCTAAAAAGTTTCACTTGTGCTTATATTAAAGTTAAATAACTGTTCTACAACTGTTTATCCATGTCTTTCTTCGTAGAATGAGTACTATAGCCGATATTCTGCTCGGCAGATCCGCGGATAGTTTCAGCGTGGTACGTGTTCTTTTTAATAACTTTCAATCTGTATCCTGCGGCAACCCTTTCATTTTTCGGGATGAAAAGTATCCTATGTCCTACCTCGTAGTATGAATTCAAATCATAGCAAGTTTCATTTGATTTCATTCAGTAATTCCGGCGTGATGCGTGGCCAAGATACAGACAAACAGTCAGACAGACAAAAATGAAACAACTTATACTAAAAAACTTATTAACATTGTACCTAACTTTTGTTCTAACATTAAAACCTACATTATTAAGTGCTATATATTAATATTAATATATTTATATACATAACTGAATGTTAGTTCCGTAATAGTACGGAAGTAACATTAATATTGAAAAGGAGATTTATTTTTAAAATTAATCTTAGATAAAATCTAGTTCAAATATATTTATGAAATTAATACACACTGTTCACAATACAATATTCAACTTAGTCGGAGAAATAAATATGTGAAAAGCTACATATATTTTTTCAGTTACTCACATTTTAATCGGAAAAAAACTATATTAGATATATAAGAAATAAACAAATAAGAAAAAATAAATGAACGAGTTTACAAAAAAAAAAGCTGGAAACAAAGTAAGCAGACAACAAATAAAACACCTAAAAAATAGGATTATTACAATAAACAAAAATTTTAAAAGTAAAGACCGAGTTCCTAAACGAACGAACGTATAAATTAAAAAAAAACCGCCGTAAAATTAAAACCAGCCAGTGGCAAAAAAGCCAGCTTAAAATTATTAATTAAAAAGTAGAGTTTGCAAAGCTCGGCTGGGCGGGGCCCGCCCACTGAAAAGCGACGCCCAGCGGAGCTTTATAGCGACGCCTACTCGTGAGGAGACGGGGGTCATAATAAAAATGGAAGTAATAATATTATTATGTATCCTATGACTTATAGTTTATGTACTACACAAAATCGTAGACCAAACTTTTTGTAGTTACTCAAATTAATTAATTACAGAGCTTTTCTCAGCATGCTAGAGCCTTTGTCCATTTGCTCAATTAATGTTTTAAAACAATTATTACACTTGCTTCATTACCAATCTGTGTGTCTGAAATTTATTCCAGACTGGGCACTGTTCCTGGGAAAATTATACAATACAAGCTTTTGCCCGCGACTTCGTCCACGCGGACTGCAGTTTATCGCAATATAAAGTATATCATGTCCTTTCCCAGAGTTCAAACTATCTCCACACCAAATTTATTCAAGATCGGTTCAGCCGTTTACTCGTGAAAAGGTAACAAACAGAAAGAGAAGACTGAGTTACTTTCGCTTTTTTTTGTCATACGGGGTAGCGCGGACCTCTGGTGTCAGAGCTTGTCAGGCCGCCCGAGGGCCTGTGACATGTCTTAACAACTGCTATTAATCAATAGCAGCCAGGACCGACAGCTTAACGTGCCCTCCGAAGCGATTTAAAACCGCATATAACTTGGAAATGTCATTGATGCGGATCCTAGGACCGAATCCAGTATTGTTGGGTTGTAAGTTGCACTATTGAACCGTTAGGGTAGCATCGCTCTAAATAGATACGGATAGTAAGTATATGATAGTATAACTGTAAAGTAAGATAGTATAGTACGTATATGCGGAATAATGCAAAATTTGACACAAGTCAACCACCAGGCAGTACTGGGCCAGAATATTAGATAAAGGCCCAACCTCTCTCCGTAAAACCTGAATAAAAACAAACAGGTTTTTAGGTTACATGACTCTTAGACTATCTTTACCCGTTAACAGCTGAATATCGCGATATATTGCACTAGCTCCTCCACTGAACAATAAAGCGCTAAGCATAGTTTATGTCTAGAGGAGGTGGGGGGCATACTTGGTGAAAGACTAGGCTTCGTTTGCGTAACGAGTTGCGACGTTAGATGTAAGTAAATGTTGAAAATGTAAAATATTGATTTCTTTTCCGTTGTGTCTCGCTTCTCGATAACTGGAAAATTGTAGAAGCGATGAATGGATTCTATTTGTTTTGGATGTTGTGAGATCACGGTCCAGCTGTTACGGATGCCCTAAACGTAGGGATACAGTTACAGATGATCTCGATGGTCGTAACTTACTTATAAGTTCCTAACTACGAGTAGATACAACGTTATTACCAATGTATTGAAAATTAACTTAAAACTGAAATACAATGGGCAGACTTATCTATCTATTTATACTTATAATAAAGCAATAGGAACGAAATAGTCCGTACAAAGAACATAATTTAAAAATAAAATGGTCTATGGTACTTTAAATAAGCTAAAAATATAAAAATTTAAAAATCTTTCCGTTTGTCTGTTTGTATGTTTGTTCCCGCATCACATAAAAACTACTGGACCGATTGCAATGCAATTTTTACAGTTGGATAGCTTAGGTTTTCACTTAAAAACTGGGGTTCTTGGTCTCTCAATCCGATAAGTAGAAGCCGAGCAATCGATAAAAAACTTTTAACGGCTGAACGAAATTTGATGATATTGGTTTAGGTTCTGGAATAACACATAGGAAAAATTACCACGCGGGAAAAACCACGGGGACGTCTAGTCTTGAATTTATCATTAGTGCAGTATTGAACTGGCTTCCGTTAAATTTGCCGTTAATGCCGTTAGATTTCAAAGCGCACATTTTATTGCTCGGTCACCATCACTACTACCGAAAAACAATTCGCGAAGCCCTAAACCCTATCTTATAAACTAGGCGGGTTTTACGACCGGCCGGTAAAAGTAACTACCCAGAATCGTCCGGTCGAGTGAAAGCAGTTTTTTACGAGTAAAGTAAGGGAAAATACCTTTTATTGGTTGTTTTTATATTCATGGATGGTTTAGGTGTTCTGTAGGTTATCGATAGAGGGGGGGCTTAGGGAGGATTATAATTATTTTGGCTTATAGTAACGTGTTATTATTTATTTTGTGGCTGTGGGCCAAATTGTGTAAGGAATCATTAGTATAAAAATGCCTTTCGGTCAGTTTTAAAATATATTCTTTCGTCAAATTAATGAAATTTTGTAGCTGCGTAGATAAGTAAGATTTAATAAAATGTTGGTAATCGAATAATTTATTTTGACACCAAGATCTGGTTGAGACCCAGCTGTTTTATTTTGACACCAAGATCTGGTTGAGACCCAGCTGTTTTATTTTGACACCAAGATCTGGTTGAGACCCAGCTGTTTTATTTTGACACCAAGATCTGGTTGAGACGCAGCTGTTTTATTTTGACACCAAGATCTGGTTGAGACCCAGCTGTTTTATTTTGACACCAAGATCTGGTTGAGACCCAGATGTTTTATTTTGACACTAAGATCTGGTTGAAACCCAGATGTTTTATTTTGACACCAAGATCTGGTTGAGACCCAGATGTTTTATTTTGATACCAAGATCTGGTTGAGACCCAGATGTTTTATTTTGATACCAAGATCTGGTTGAGACCCAGCTGTTATATTTTAAAACCAAGATCTGGTTGAGACCCAGATGTTTTATTTTGACACCAAGATCTGGTTGAGACCCAGCTGTTTTATTTTGACACCAAGATCTGGTTGAGACCCAGATGTTTTATTTTGACACCAAGATCTGGTTGAGACCCAGCTGTTTTTTCATGCATACCGAATATTTAAATGGCAGAACAGTTAATTAATTCATTATCTAATACTTTTTTGGAGCCAGACGTAAATGGATCTACGAATCATCGGACGGTGTAAAAAATCCACGCAACGCACGGTGCGTAGAGTAGTCTACGCATCAGTGCGGAGCGTAGAGTATAGACTATAGAGTCTACGTAACAGCAGTGCGATTCCCTAAGCCATTTTCATAGCAATATCGACTCTAACGCGTCGCATTAAGTGCACTTGATAATGAAAATCTGATTGCAAGAAGATAGGTAATTGCCCTGCAGTACGTAGAGTAGAGTCTACCTACGCCATGCGCCAGGTTGATTTCTGCGACTGAACTGCATAACTTACCGGGCGGCGCAGGCGCGGCGTGCCGTCAGTTATAGCTGTCAGTTTTCACTGACATCTTTTGAGTAAAAACCGAAACTAAGAAGTTCGACTGTACAGTAAAATCGTACAGTTAAAACTAAAGATTTGTAGCTCGTATAACGGTGGTGACTAAACCCTTCAACCAATATCAATGAATGCGTATTAGTCAAAAAGTTTGTTTCAAATGACCATTTATAACGATTTAAATTTGGTTAGCAGCCATTATCAGTAATTATTATAAATATAAATTAAAAAGTATAAAATAAAAATAAATTATTGTAAAAACAAAAAAACCAGACAGTTTATCAAACTAAAAAGAGGCAAACAAGCTTTACATTTTAGATTTTGAAATATAACATGCAGTCGGAGGCATCATGCATTAAAATTTTCATTTAATTTCTCCTTTGACGGGATCAGCTGAAACCTGGTGAGCTAACTCTCCATGCCATGCCTGGTGAGCTAACTCTCCATGCCATGCCTGGTGAGCTAACTCTCCATGCCATGCCTGGTGAGCTAACTCTCCATGCCATGCCTGGTGAGCTAACTCTCCATGCCATGCCTGGTGAGCTAACTCTCCATGCCTCCGACTGCATCTCATATTTCAAAATCATAAATCAAAAGCTTGTTTGTCTCTTTTTAGTTTGATTCAGAGTTTTTTTTTTAAGAAACTATTAAATTTACGATCCGGATATCTATTTAAGCTAATCATCAGCAATATTTTTTGTAGTTATAAGATGTTTAAACTATTTAACTAGGTACCTTAATTTTTTTATTTTACAAATACCTTAACCATAATAATTATTAAAAATCTATAGATAATGTTTACCATATACAGAACGGAGCGGAAATAAATAGATAAATTACAATTATTTTGACGTAATTTTAATATTGTATTTCATTTAATTTTTATTACTTTGAATGACGAGACGGGCAGGTCGCTCGCCTGATGGTAAGCGTCACGCCTGTCCATAGCAGTTTCAGTGCCACCCAGAACTTAGGTTGCAAAGTCTTGCGCGTCACTGCACTGCGCTCGTCACCCTGAGACATTGGTTGTTAAGTCTCATTGCCCAGTAATTTCGCTGGAAACATTGCCCAAACCAACACACAGAAATGTTTACACACTACTGCTTGGCGGTTGAATATCTGACAAAGGTGTGTTACTTCCCCAGGTGGACTAAGAATGGAGTAAGAGGCCTACCACTACCAAAAAAAACATTGGTTTTTAAATAGTTTATCTATCTAATTACTGTATTGCAACTCAGCGATTACCTCAAATAATTCCAGTTCGTAAATGTACTTTACCTACTATGTACAGTAGTCGCAGCCAATCTATTATGTTTGTGAAGTAAGGCTCTGTGAGTGAACGATTGCGCAGGTACTGTTGTGGGGATAAAACAGCATAAAGTAAAAGATGTAAGCGAGTGAGCGAGGCAGTTACACAGTCTTCACCATTGGGATTGCGCCTGAAAAATAGCAGTTTGCGCAGCGACTAGCAGATAACTTCCGAGACACATACTTCCGCTGCGACTATGTAGTTCCTTTGAAAAACGCCAACACTGAAACGTTTGAATTTAGAATGATTGTCACGCGGTAGCAAATCGGAAATGAAAAAGTATTTTTGTTATTAAATTGTTAAACACAGCAGAGTTCGAGGCCTGAGGTAAGGGTTCTTGTACAGTATGTGTTATATTATATAACCTTAAAAAATATCCTTTATTCCTTTTCTAAGAACAAAATTATACAAGGGAGAGCGTATTAAGGGGTATTATAAGCTTGCCCTTCGAGCGCTTTGTGTTACATTGCCCTTCATACAACATCCATATAGATTTATAATCAAACATCAAATTCATAAGGTTAAACATTTTAGTCTTCCTACAAATGAGAATGAGGGCTTAGAGGCCAAAAAATGGACAGATCTGATGCACAAACAAGGGCGAGGTCCTTAAGCAGGTTGCCAGATATGGGGAAGTTTTTTCCCGTTCTTTTTATTAATGAAAAGTGACGGCATTTTTGAAAAATAATAATATGAATGGCCTATATTTAAAAAAATATTGGCCATTCATATTATTATATTGTTTTTCTTAAATAATTGGTGTTTACCTGTTGTTATGTCTCGAAGATCACAACACGTCATTGTCAAGTATATAAAATTGTTTATTGACGACAAATACAGAGTAGGTACTCATACTTATAATTTTAAAACTACTGTGCACATCGATATTTTATATGTATTTATGTATATCGATGCAATAAAATATAATAAAAGGTTTATTTATTTATTTATTAGGAAACATTTTTATGGGGGAAACATAATAAATACTAATAAAAACGCAACACTTAAATTTCTGCGTGTTTGTTTGTTTACAAAATATTTTTTAATTTTGTTTTCAGTGGACTACTAATATTTAAAATAAAACATTTCAAAAGTCTTCTACGTTTATTGGGTTTGGATTAAAAATCCGTCATTAACGTTTACAAGTTTTTTTTTTTTAATTTTCGTATTCTACTCTACAGCGCTAGCAACACTGCCTCCAAAGCCAAGTTGTGCCGAATCGATTGTCTGGAAAGTTCTGTTTGCTTATTTGGTGGATATCAATCGCAAAACGATTAATAAAACATAAAACATTTATTGATAATGTTAAGCAATTAATGATAATGCACAGCTAGTGCCCGTGGCTTCGCACACGTGGTCATTTCTCTAGGTTACCAATATAATCGTACCAACATTTGATGAAAATTCCTACAGCCGTCCAAAAGTTTTTTATCGATTGCTCGGCTTCTCATCGGATTGAGATACCAAGTACCCCAGTTTTTAAGTCTAAGCCTGGGGGCTTTCCAACAGTGGAAACCGCATCGCAGTCGGTCCAGTAGTTTTTTACGTGACGTTCGACGTACAGACAAACAAACAAACAAAAAGAGAGATATGATTTAAAAAAAAAACTTGTTCAGTAACTTATTAAGGTAACCTAGACCACAGAATAAATAATATTACACGCCTAGACTTTGATGTTTTTTTAATTATTTTTTTTACATACTTTTTCTTATACTTACATAATGCTTTATTATAAGTAAGTATAGATATTCTGTTATGCTCGAAAAGCACGATCACCAAAGAGTTGGCCGAGCGGTACATAAATGCGATAATTTTCATTTAATTTGATCTCTATTGAGTTTTTTATTTGAATTATTAAATATATATTTGTACTCACCAGTAGAGGTAACTGCACCATTGGTCTCTGAAACAAAAAACAGTTTGACAAATAAGAAAATAGAGTTAGGAAAAATACGCCAGTAAGCGTAATTCAAAATCTTTGGCAGCAACGATAATGGTGTTTTTTACCCATAGACAATAATTGCATCATTACTCCAACGACAGTAAGAAATGTGTAACCATTACTCACGTACTTGACAGACTTGTTATTATTTCGTTTCCATGGCAACGTGTCATTCCGTTGTATATTTTTAATCAACTTCACAAAAGGAAACGGTTATATGTTCGACTGCATGTTTTTTTTATTGATTAACTCCGATTTCTTTGAAAATTCTTTTTTTGTTAGAGTGGGTATACTCTCCAGGTGGTCCCATATACATTATATAATAATTGTTTTAATAGTTTTTCTAGTACATCCATTTGATTTTGTGTTTATATTGCCCCAAATCTCTAAAATTTCTAAACCGTTATGAATGGTTGTTGTTTTATTCAAAAGACTTTCAGCGTAGTCCCATATAAACTTCATCAAAATTGGTTCAGCAGTTTTTTATTGGGATAATAAGGATGAAAGATTTCTGAACCAATTTGAATGATTCTTGGTTTATTTAAAACGATAGACGTTTTATTGCTGTCCCACATCAATTTTATCAAAAAGGGTTGGCAGTAAATTGTGGTCATGTACAAACTGACGAACATGCATACATACATTCATTCATACATACATAGGTATTCTAATAAAATTATGACCTTCCTTTTTTGTAGCCGGGTAAAGACTCACAGGAACAGAATAAATAATAGTACACAGGTGGCAACCATCGGTCTCCGACTGGCAGTAAATATCAAACTCGAAAACAATGCTTCGATACACTAACAAATATAGTCTTTGGACTTTATATATGTATTGTGGTCAATGTCACGATTCAGTAAAGTATTGGAGCTTTCCTGAAACTTCCTAGGGAGTTTCGGAGAGAACACGAAATGCGTCGTTTTTTTGCGTTTATATCATTTGCCTATACTTGTGCACTACCAATACCTATAAATGTTTGATATTTCACCAATATTACACACTAACTTTCGCCCGCGATTTAGACCGCGTGCACTACAGTTTAAATGTTCCACTAGGATATTACGAGTAAAAAACCAGTGCAAAAGTATAGCACCTACCAATGCTATTGATGCTTTTTGACAGACTTATTATTTCGTTTCCATGGCAACCGTTCCTTACAGCGAGTAATCGTCATTTTCCAGTTTTCCCGTGGAAACTTATCATTTTCCGGTTTAAAACGTATCTTTATTGGTTTCTATATTGTGCAGTACCTATTTACAAAATTTCATCAAAATCCGTCCAGCCGTAATCGCGTTTAAACTCCCCAAACAAACCAACAAACAAGCAGACAACGTTTATGTTATGATGAGTACTATATGCATGTAGTAGGTACATTATTTTATGTATTATCAATAGTTTTCACAGCGCACGTCATATAATGACTTCTATAGGCAATTGTTTGATACCTTGGGTTACATTATTGCAACTATCGTAGGCAAGTCCAATTTTTTGAAAAAATAATTTCAGCCTTTTTCCCTTTGATAATGTAGCTTTCAAGGAAGAAAGTTATTTTTTTAAACTTTATGTATTTTTTGAGTTTATCCATTACAAACAAAAAAACATGCAAATATACAAAAAATAACAAATCTTTTCTCATTATAATATTAATATTAATGTAGATAATAACACAAATTAAAGAGAGACAAAGCTATTTTTTTTGTTTTAATAAGGGTTGAATTAGCTTAACGAGTTTTTATTTTTATTTTGAGTAAAGTCTGGTGGACTCTTATGAGAAGTCAAAAGTCTGGTGGACTCTTATGAGAAGTCAAAAGTCTGGTGGAAACTTATGAGAAGTCAAAAGTCTGGTGGAATCTTATGAGAAGTCAAAAGTCTGGTGGACTCTTATGAGAAGTCAAAAGTCTGATGGACTCTTATGAGAAGTCAAAAGTCTGGTGGAATCTTAAGAGTAGTCAAAAGTCTGGTGGACTCTTGTGAGAAGTCAAAAGTTACCTAACAGAAATATAACAACAATAAAGTATAACCTTGGACTACTTAACCAGATAGGCATTATTATGCGCAATAAAATTGGCAAAAATATTTGTAGTGGGTAACTAAGTAGGTAGTTATCATTTAACAGTTTGCTCCCCGCTCCGAAAATTGAGATATTCGAGTAAAAATAACAAATTCAATAGAAAAATTAGCAGCCCGACTTGTTTTATTTTTGGTTATACAATTTTTAGACAAACACATTTTTACACGACTTTGGGCAGTCCTGTAAAAAAAGAGCGTAATGTTTCATGCAAGGGTTCATGCATGTTTATATGTATGTAAGTTTCTTTGTCCCACCATAACTTTTAAATGCCTGAACAGATTTGCATCCTCCCGAGTGAAATAGGTAATATTTTTTTTTGTACAGGTGGCTCAAAGATTACATGACAAATTTAATATTCCTTACGAAAATGAATCATGCATAAAAATTGTATTTTTTAAATCAAAAGTCGTCTTAAAATTATGTTTAAGTAATGGATTATTATTTGTCATATATTACTATCTGTGCCCGCATTTTTGGCTGTAATTTTTCTGGCATGAAAGGATTCAATATGTTATTCCAAAACCAAAAGTACCTACCAATATAAATTTCATAACACTTCGTAAGGTTTTTTATCGATTGCTCGGCTGCTACTGATAGGATTGAGATACCAAGTACACCAGTTTTGACGTGAAACGTCTTTAGAATCACCCCGATACGGGGTACCGAGACTAAAAGAGCGACCGTAACGGTAAGAGGTATATCGTCTCTCTTTTATGACTCTTTAATTATAAGCTCCAGAGATCTAATATTGGTATAATTTTTTAGCTTATATGGTCAGCTCGATGATGTAACATTTATTTTTTGTCAAAATACAGACGGGGAGGGAGCAGAACGCACAGAGCAAAATCAGCAAAATTGATGTTTTTGCTATCTTTAATTCGGTATAACTCGCGTTTTAGATTGGGTAGCGTATTGATTTGGGTGTTGTTGTAAAGATCTCGTTGAGAACATTCGATAAAAAATGAGAAAGTTTACCAAAAGTCTACTTAGGACTAAGTAAATTTAAAAATAATTGCTGGAGGAAAAAGTAAAAATCAGAAAAGTGGCTGCAGCGCCCTGAAAGACCGAGCTCAAATAAAGATTGAGTGCGTTGAAGTGGTGTGAGTTGACTTCAGCACAGAGCAAACGAGAGGGGTTCCAAGATCGGATCTAATTGCATGTGTATATAGTAGAGAAAAATCTCAAATGTGACTGCAGCACCCGGCAAGTCCTTACTAAAGTAAAGGTTAAGCACATTGTTGGAAAGAAGAAGTTCCGGAGTTCACAACGGTACCCTAAACTCCAGCAGAGTGAACGAGAGGGTTTTTTGGAGCATAGTTGTCGATCATTCTCGTTAGATCGCTAACATCCATAATGGATCAATCGAGATTTTATTTTCTCATAAGATGCGGTCATAAATAGATAGATGTAAAATGGATCTATGGAGAATATTTTTTCTCATTAGATCTATTATGGATCTACTGCGAGTTTTTCTTCTTGTTAGTTCCTTTTTTCCAATCATCAGGTTAAATTGGATCTATTAAGAAACATAAATTCTCAGTAGATAGATTGTTATTTCATATGTTACCGTTGATTTCAGGCAATTGCCTCATGTCACCGAAAGAAGAATAGTATAATATATATATTCTTCTTTCTTCTTCTTTCTATATATTATATAACTAATAGAAAGAAGAAGAAAGAAAGGAGAAAATTAACATATTTCCACAAAATATCATTCAGAATTAAAAAGATACTTTTTTAACTTAATTCTAATAGAATGAATATTTTGCAGGTTCCTCATTGGAGGTATGTTGTTTCAATTTTTAGTAGAAGCGTAGCGGAAATTATCCCGTTCTGTGCTTCTGCGTCGATAGCCGCATCGCGCACTGCCGGGATCCATAAGGCCTTTGACTCGACCCCCAGGTCAATTTTTCATAAAGACAAGCAGGTGCTTGATGTTTTAGGAATCCAAAAAGAAGACAAGCTAAATACTACCCTGTAGGTATTTTGTTTTGTAGGGTTAAGTAATAAGCAATTATTTGAGGAGCACGCAGCTGTACTCCCTAGATCTTGATTAAGCGTGGCTGTAGCAATATCAACATCACCTGGTTTGCATGATATATATAATTGTATATCATCTCCATAAATGTGGAATTTACAGTGAGTCTAATATGAAACAATCTAATATGTTTCATATTAAACAGTCTAATATGAGACACTGTAATGAAGCAGTCTGTTTAATAAAGCAGTTTAAGTAACAAAAGTCTGTACAAAGAAGATAATTAAACAAAAATGCCTAGAGGACTTAAAATAAGCTAATGAACAAGAGTATACTTAATTTTTTTTTATATCGTGTCTGACTGTTTGTCTGTTCGCGCTTCACGTAAAAACTAGGTTTTGACTTTAAAACTGGTGTGTATGGTATCTCAATTCGGTGTATAGAAGCCGAGCAATCGATAAAAACTTTTTGACGGATGAGTGAAATTTTGTATTTTGTACTTTATAGGTGCTTTGGTCCTGAAATAGATAAATATATGTGTGTTCATAGGTTACTTTTATCCCAGAGAAATGACCACGCGGGCACAGCCGCGATTGTCCCGGTCAGGATCAGCAAAATTAATGTTTTTGTAATCTTTAATTCAGTATTTTCGCGATTTGTACGTGTCATAGACGTTTCACGACAAACAAGCGGACGTGCTCCCCGACACAGCCCCACCCGCTTTTTAATTCTCAACTTAAGCAATCTTACTATGAAAACCGCATCGCAATCGGTCTAGCAATTTTGACATAACGTGCGAACAGACACACAGACAGTCACAATTTAAAAACTGTTATATTCTAGTTCAGTAGCTAACTCTAAGTACCCCAGACCTTATTTTTATGCGCTTTATATTAGCTTCACTTGTATGTTTGTATGTTTGTAACCGACTCCTTTGGACGTTATTTTGACCCACTTTGAACGGTCAGATTTCATTCAAATTTTGCACACCTGTCAAAGACCGATTACAATGCAATAATTTGAAAAAAAATAATGTAGAAAATTAAATAATAGTTTAAAAAAACTATCTTCTCATATCTGTCAATGAAATATTTATAACTATTGACCCATGCACCCCACGTTTTTTTTTATATAAAACATTTTTTTCTTATTTACACTATTAAAATTTATTTTCTATTTTTTAGTTTGGTTTTCTATATAAAGCGTGTTTTTTAGTTTTTTTAAACTATTATTTATTTTAGCTTCCTTTTACCTTGTATCTACAGACTTTTTTTTTAACTAATGCTTTATTAAAAGCATAGATTATTTTTAAAATTCGCATTATGTGGTTGACTTGACATAGAATTAATATAAAGAATAACTTTCAAGTGTGTAATCAGCACGCACGATGCTAGATTATATACTTACTTAACGATATAGATAAATATTTATTTAATTAAGTATACATAGTTGTCAATATATCATTAGAGATAAGAGAAGCTACGAATGAAATGTCACGTGTGTCAAACACGTGACATTTCATTCGTAGCTTCAAAATTATACTAAATTTATAATATTTTTAGTGGCGTGTTGTGTTAGATGAATTTGGAATATTTTTATTTAAAATCACCAATTTAAATTGGCATGTTATTTAAGCTCAGAGTAGCTTGTTATAAACACGTGCGAATAAAAATTCTAAAAGTTTCAATTGAAATAATGGAGGTTCTGAAAATCTAACACAGTAAAATTTGTTGTCGAAGGAATAGCAAACACAAATTAAAAGAACCCTGACCCTCTCACCCCCATTATAGTTAAGGACCATCTCTTTCAAACATAAATAAACCGCATCAAAATCGGTTCGATCCATCCCCCCCTCATTATAGCTAAGGATCATCTTGATCCCTCAGCTTAAAAAACCGCAGTTAAAATTGGTTCGTTCGTTTTTGAAAGATACGATTCTCACCCCCTTTTTTCAACTCCCCCTCCCTCCCCTCCCCTCCTCCCATATACCTAAGAACCATCTCGTTCGCATCAGTTTTCAAACGTAAAAACCCGCATCAATATCGGTCCATTCGTTTGGGAGCTACGATCCTGGAAGCACACGGATACAGAGATACATAATTGTACACACCCTAAACTTATTACTTGTCATCATTGTAATTTTTCACTTTTGGCTGAAACTATCTATCAACTATTTATACCTCATGTATATTATTTATGTACCTTCCATAGAATATTTATTAGTTTATTATAATGTTTATTTATTTACTAGTATTTGCTATTTACATATTTATTAGTATTATCTTGCTATTAATATTTAGTTCAAATTCATTTTTGTTTTATTTGTTTGTAATCTTCTTTTCTTTTTTGGGTGTTAGCCCCTATTATATAGTCATGTGTCTCAATATAGCCTACGGTTGCCTGGAAGAGATCGTAGCTTAGCGATAAGGCCGCCGATTGTACTTTTTTTAAGTTTATTTTTGTTTGCAAGTGTTTCCTTTGGTGCAATAAAGTGTTATCTATCTATCTATCTATTTATTCTGTGGGATGGTGAAAAAGGCAAAATTTATGGACATGAAATGAGAAAGATTAGTGTGATATCTATAAATTGATTAGGATTAATAAATACAGTTTAGAGGAAATTTTGTGAAGATCCCTAATCTCAGAAGGATGAACCGATTTTGAAGCGGTTTTTTTATGTTTGAAAGCTGATGTGAACGTTCTTAGCTATATGGGAGGGGGGGGGGGGGGACGAAATGGGGGTGATTATCGTAGCTCCCAAACAAATGGACCGAGTTTGATGCGATTTTATGTTTGAAAATTGATGGCGAAATGTGTTGCAGATATCCTGGACCTCAGCCTATACGAGATCAGAATGGCTCTCAAACAGCTTGCAACAAGGCACCAGATAAGGCAGGAATAACGACAGAGCTACTGAAAGCGGGTGGAACACCGGTACTTAAAGTCCTTCAGAGGCTTTTTAACTCGGTCATCCTCGAGGGTACTACGCCAGAGGCGTGGCACAGGAGCGTAGTGGTGTTGTTTTTCAAGAAAGGTGATAAAACCCTCTTGAAGAATTATATGCCCATTTCGCTGCTGAGCCATGTCTATAAGCTGTTTCCGAGAGTAGTTACAAACCGTCTGGCTCGTAGGTTCAACGACTTTCAGCCTCCCGAACAAGCTTTGCCGGAAGGACTTTAGCACCGTAGACGACATCCATACGCTCCGGCAGATTATACAGAAGACCGAAGAGTATAATCGGCCACTATGTCTAGCGTTTGTGGATACCGAGAAAGCATTTGATTCAGTCGAGACCTGGGCAGTACACATCAGTTTCTTGATGGCATTACAGCGGTGCCAGATTGACTACCGATACATCGAAGTGTTGAAGTGTTTGTATAGCAAGGCCACCATGACTGTCCGTATCCAAGATCGGAGCACTAATTCTTTCGAATTTAAAAAAGGGGTGAGACAGGGAGACGTTATTTCTCCGAAACTGTTAACCCTGCACTAGAAAATTTATTCAAGCTTCTGAACTAGAACGGATATGGTATTAACATTAATGGCAAATGCATCACTCACCTTCGATTTGCTGATGATATAGTCATCATGGCAGAAACCCTGGAAGACCTAAGCACAATGCTCAGTGACCTCAATATTGTTTCCCAACAGGTGGGTCTTAAAATGAACATGGGTAAAACGAACATCATGTCAAATGCCCATGTCGCACCCATGCCGGTCTATGTTGGGAACGATATTATCAAAGCTCTCGATCACTATGTCTACTAGGGTCAGACGATCTAACTGGGCAGATCCAACTTCCGACAAAGAGGTCGACGATGAATACAACTCGGATGGGCAGCGTTCGGGAAATTACGGCATATCTTCTCAACACAGATACCGCAGTACCTCAAGACGAAAGTTTATAATCAGTATATGTTGTCAGTGATGACATACGGCACTCAGAAGTGGTCACTAACTATTGGTCTCATACATAAGCTCAAAGTCGCGCAGCGTGCAATGCAGAGGGCAATGCTCAGAGTTTCACTACGTAATAATATCCGTAACGAGGAAATCCGTAGAAGAACCAAGGTTATCGACATAGCTCTCAGAATTTGCAAGTTGAAGTGGCAATGGGCACGCCATATAGTTCGCAGAGCCGACAACTGCTGGGGAATAAAGTTTCTTGAATGGCGACCACGAACAAGCAAGCGAAGTGTAGGGAGACCCCCCCCCCCCCCCCACAAGATGGATGGACTACATTGTAGCCATCGCAGGGAGTCGGTGGATGGAGGCGGCACAAGACCGTTCGTCGTGGCGCTCTTTGGGAGAGGCATATGTTCAGCAGTGGACAGCTAAACATATGCATATGTTCAGCAGTGGACTGCTAAAGGCTGAAATGATGATGATGAGATTTTATTTTGTAGGTTTGCTACTGTAAGTTTTTAACTTGAGAACACATTACCTTGCTTGTCGTATCAGGTAGAGCTGTTCACTGGTGTCAAAGTATGTCAGGACACCCGAGGACCTCTGATGCGACTTATGCACTGCTATTTATACGTATTAAACAGTACGTGACATACCTGCCTACTGACAGAATGACTGACGGACAACGCTCAGCCCAAACCTAGAGATTACAAATTTGGGGAAAATATTCATGTGTTTTTTTACCCGACTGAGGAGGGTTATGTTTTTGAGTTGTATGTATGTATGTATGTATGTATATTTATCTGTTTATTTGTATGTTTCTTATGCGCGTCCTACAGCCTTAACGGCTTATTGGATTTTGCTAAATGAGGTATCATTGGATTCGTCTTAATCACGAGAGTGCTATTGGAAATATGAAGTGTCAAGAAAACTAATATGGCGGCTTACAGCTGCCATATTTTAATTCCGACGAAACAAAAAATTACTAAAATCTATCGAGTGAGGTTTCAAATTGAAGCTCTTTAAAAGAGCATTTCATGATTAAAGAATTCTAAAAACTAAACAGTAGCAATTGTAGTCTAATATTGCAATTGCAACTATTAAATAAAATAAATATGAAAGTAAATAAGAAACAATTTATTTATATAAATAATATCCGCGCCACTCCATTTCACCAGCGTGAAACGGGGAACAGGGTACCGCGTTTTCAGGAACCGTGCATTTTTCCGGGATGAAAAGTTTGTGTTAATCCAGGATATAAGCTACCTCCATACCAAATTTCATCCAAATCCGTTCTGCCGTTTAGGCGTGAACAAGTAACAAACAAACACGCACACACCCATACATACCAACTTTCGCCTTTAAAGTATTAGTGTGATTAATGTTGCGGGGGTCATTCAATAATTTTGTTCAAATACGGGTTTTTGTTTTTAAATTATAATTTTACATGTTCTATGAAGGATTGTGCTGTTGGTCTCTACCGATCTCTACAGCTCCACCGGAATAGGGGGCGGCCGCGAGAGCGCTCCGCCGCAATGTGTGACGCAGATGGCACACGCTAATGTTAAGTTTTGCGACCGGCTCAAGGCACCCAGGGGGTACAAACCTCGGCTTGGGCGGTTGCCTAGATTACAGGGATCGGACCCTGTAATCTAGGCTCGGATCGGATCGGATCGGATTTTTTGAAGTTCTATTCTTATGTACTGGGGTGGCAAAGTTTGCACGCGGGAAAAGCTGCGGGGCGCATCTTATCAATCAATTACAGTCGGGAACGACAACAAAGTGCTATCCGAAGCAAGGAGCGCACATAACCACAGAATAAATAATAGTAGCAATGGTAGCTTAATAGTTCAATAGTGCAACTTGGAATCCAACGATAGCGGGTCGGTCCTCGGCTCCGCACCAATGACTTTTCTAAGTTATGTTCGTTTTTCCATCGCTCCGTGCTTCGGAGGGCACGTTAAGTTATCGGACCCAGCTGTTATTGATTAATAGCAGTCGTTAAGCCATGTCAGAGGCCCTCGAGCGGCCTGACAAACTCTGACACAAGAGGCCAGCACTACCTAATACGATAAAGAAACAATTGTACTACGTACATAACTTCGAAAAATCATTGCTGAGGAGCCGAGGGCCGAACCCTTAGTAGTTCCTTTCATTAACAACCTATATATACAACAAGAGTTCTACAAATACCATGGTATAAAAATAAACTTCAAATGAATTAACTAATAACAAAACAAGTATAATGTAAAAAAAAAAAAAAAAAAACGTGTTTTTTTTAGTGATTGACACGTTTTTCTTCTTTCTTATTTTTACCTTTTTTATTTTGCATTTCTCTTTTTGCGTTGTTTTTGTTTTCTTTCCATCGGTTTGTGAGCTACCCTGAAAGTTTCAGCCGGATAGCTAAACGGGAAGTGCTCGAAATTTGAATTGCAAGATTCTAGGACAGACAAAATACATAGACACATCTACATATACATAGATACATACATACATGTGAAGTTAAATAAAAGCTTTTATGCAGTAGCCATGTCATGATGAAACTTAGAACGGGCTATCACAATTAAATGAGTATAGAACATTTCGTGTCTATGCTGTTAATCATGGAGGAGTTCCCTAATCAGGTGCCAACCTGGAGAGCTGTGTTGTTGAGTTGTGGCTTATACTGAGGCTTCTTTCTCAAGTAAAATCTAATTCAGTTCAGAAATCCCAAGATACGAGTATTAGAGAACATAAACTATAAAATAAATAAGTTTTCTAATAAAAACTGAACTAATAAGAACTGAACCAATTTTGATGAAGTTTGTGGGAGTACACTGAAAGTTTACCCTTTTGAATAAAATAACAACCATCCAAATCAGTTAAAATCTTAGAGATTTGAGGCGACATAAACACAAAATCAAAAGGAATTAATAAAAAAAAAATGTATTCTCGAAAAAACTACAGAACCTATTTTGATACAATTTATATGGGACGACATGGAGAGTATACCCTTTCAAACAAAACCAGAATTTTCAAAATCGGTCCTCAATTGACGGAGAAATCAAATAGAGTCGAATATATAACCGTCTCCTCTTGCGAACTCGAACACATAGTGCAACACATTTTGTATGTTTTTCATTACACATAGGTACCTAATGTATATTACTAACGAACCAAGTTGTTTTTGTTTGCAACCGTTATCTACAGAGATAGGCTTTAGTAGGTAAATACAAAGATAACAACGCGTAGGTGTTTGTATATGCACTATACAGATCGTGGATTTAAACTCATATTTTTTACAAGTTTTGGTTATGTGAAAAAGTTAGGTTTGTGATGGGTAGAAAGAAGACTTCTGGTACCAGTTTGATCCAGGTTTGACTCAAAAAATCTAGTGGTAAGAGAGCAAGCAGGTCTTCTTCGTTCGTAGCCGTTTAGTCTTTTTTGGGGAGTAAAAATGACAATGATACCTTAATTATAAATTGTTCTAACTTATATAGTTGGCTAGTTGTGCCAACGGCCTTGTCCGCGTAGTTTTATGTGTTAGAAGTACCCTGTGAGCTATTTTAGGACCAAAAATACCAAATTGGATTAGATTTTAGGTCAAAAGGAACTAACCAACAGTGAAAACCACATTTCAATCGGTCTACATGACCTACATGATGGTGGTCATGGTTTACATGATGTGCGAACGAACCTCTAGCTAGACAGACATGATTTTTAAAAACATATTCTTGTTCTGTAGCTTCATTTTAAGTCTTCGGGGCTTTTTTTAAAAATTATGTTCCTTTTACAGACTTTATTACAAGTACTAGCTGTGCCCGCGGCTTTCCCCGTGTGGTCATTTATCTGGGCTAAAAGTAACCTTGGACAAAAGTACCAAAACCAAAACATAGAGTAAATTAAACTCAATTTTTAGAGTGGAGAGCGCGTTTTTAGTTAAATGTAGTGTGGGCGACCGCCGGCAGATGGATTAATGGCAGGGACTGGATGAGAAGGGATGGTCGAGCTAAGTAGCGCTCACTAGGAGAGGCTTACGTCCAGCATTGGACGAGTATAGACTGAAGATGACACATACCGTAATGTGCGTGACATTTTGACTCGACTAAGATGGAATTCCTGAAGATTTCGTCCCAGACCGATCTGATTACATGCCTGCACCTGACCTCTTGTTTACACGACGTAAAAACCCGCAACACTGATTTATACTAAGGCTACAATAAGCATCGCACCTGCACTTATTTATAAAATAATCGACATCGCGTCGCCCGCATCGAGTGTGTATGTTTTCATTCGATTTTCATGTTTATAATAATCGATGAAAGCGTTCCATAAATCGATACGTAAAGAAAAATTGTTTAGATTTGCGTTTCTTCTCGCTCGTTCGAGTTTACTTTCGCTGTGTTATGTTTTTTATAAACATGTACAGTGTTTGTTTGATCGATATTCGACGATAAAGGTGCGACGGTGTTTTGCTGTGTGGGAGGTCTAATTTTTATAACAATAGGCTGCTGGTTAATGGAACTTATTTATAGCAATACTTAGATTTACGACAGCTTTGTTTTATAAAATCATTTAAGGTTTATTATATAAGCTACGGATTTGACTAAAGATTGATTTGCTCTTATTTTTGAAACGAGTTTCAATATGGAGGCATACTTAAGCACCGACCACGCTCAAATGAATCATCGTCCTCCCATTTCAGAGTACTTTTATGTAAGACAGCCAAAAAAGTTTAAATAACAAAACAAAATTTTGAATTAAATATTAAATAGAAAATTACCGTTTTCAGACAGTATACGCGTTGGTCTTCAATACTCTTGGCGGACTCTTTAGCTGAGAGGGTAATTAAAATCACCACATTAACTGCTAGAAGACTTAACAATTAAAAGAATTGATGGAAATTTAACAAAAATATAAATGTACCCCCTATTTAAAATGTTACTGGGGACCAATAAACTAGCTATCTCGTTTCTTGCCGGTTCTTCTCGCATGGTTGTATTCTGAATCCAGGGATCGCTTACTTGCTTGCTTGTCGTATGAGGTAATGCCGGCCTCTGGTGTCAGAGTTCGTCAGGCCGCCCGATCATAACCCAGTGGTAGTCAGTTAACTTCCACGAAGGCCAATAATGATATGCATGTTTTCGTATTATTATTCAATGTTCTCGGTACCGCTGCAGCTGTGACGGGCAAGCGCGTACCAAAAGAAAGATGGCACGTAGGAGATAAATATTATTGTAAACATTAATATGGCACAGGTAGTAGTTAACAATTGGTAAGAACATCACAAATTAGAGCTTTTTTATTTATAAGTGTTCATGTACTTTCGCCTTAATTTCTAGCATGGCATGTGACATTGTTAATCTGGTCAATGCAGTAGTCAAAAGAACTTAATAATGATTTGTTGCCATCTGCCCCTACGAAATGTCACCGGGGGCAGACGGTAGCGCTTATGGCTATCGACCCCCACGTATGTGAAATGGTGGCAGACAGTTCTACATTTGTCTCTCGGCCCTCACGTGCGAGAAATGGTGGCAGACAGTTCTACATTTATGTCTCTCGGCCCTCACGTGCGAGAAGTGGTGGCAGACAGTTCTACATTTATGTCTCTCGGCCCTCACGTGCGAGAAATGGTGGCAGACAGTTCTACATTTATGTCTCTCGGCCCTCACGTGCGAGAAATGGTGGCAGACAGTTCTACATTTATGTCTCTCGGCCCTCACGTGCGAGAAATGGTGGCAGACAGTTCTACATTTATGTCTCTCGGCCCTCACGTGCGAGAAATGGTGGCAGACAGTTCTACATTTATGTCTCTCGGCCCTCACGTGCGAGAAATGGTGGCAGACAGTTCTACATTTATGTCTCTCGGCCCTCACGTGCGAGAAATGAGGGCAGACAGTTCTACATTTATGTCTCTCGGCCCTCACGTGTGAGAAATGGTGGCAGACAGTTCTACATTTATGTCTCTCGGCCCTCACGTGCGAGAAATGGTGGCAGACAGTTCTACATTTATGTCTCTCGGCCCTCACGTGCGAGAAATGGTGGCAGACAGTTCTACATTTATGTCTCTCGGCCCTCACGTGCGAGAAATGGTGGCAGACAGTTCTACATTTATGTCTCTCGGCCCTTACGTGCGAGAAATGGTGGCAGACAGTTCTACATTTATGTCTCTCGGCCCTCACGTGCGAGAAATGGTGGCAGACTATACACTTATTGTCTGATTTTGGCCGTTCAACGTCCAAAAAGTTAAAACTGCAGTACCTAAATAAACTTTAAACAGAAACAATAGAGATAAACATTAGGTTTGATGTTTGAGCCTTTTGGGGTAGATACTAGGGACGTGGGGACCAGGAGCACATCAAAAATATATTCAATCTATAGGGGCGTGTGGTCGATGCAACGTGAGGACTAAATGTTGGGATTGATTTTTCCCAAAGACTAAGCATTGCCAGGCAACGTGGCCTTGCTGCCGGGAACATTGCCGGCTTAGTATTAGCTAGGGTTTTAGGTTAACATAATAATCGTTTTTGTTAAGTGTGTCGATGTTTTTTTCTGACAATATAATTGTATGTATAAGAATATCTGCACTCTCCCTTTCCACCGCCTAGCGTCATCAAAATATGTTTTTCCCAAAAAGGACCAGTCACTTCAGAAAACGCCCCATCATCGGGCGGAAATCAAAAGGGTCCGTCCCATTGAAGGTTCAATAAATGCCTTCGAACCTCCCTCGGACTTGCACTCTTATTGAAAAACGATTGCAAAATATGTTTTGGTTGGGCTAATATTTTGGTTGAAGAGTTTTTTGAGATGGACCTTTTTATGGTAAATAAATAATTGGGCGGCCAAGTATCAAACACAGTTAAAATAACAGTTTTATCTTCATGTAATTGTGGTCAAATATAAACCCTGTTAATTTATACATTGTACTAATTATGTAGTGGTTACATATTTGAGCTGTTTGGTGTTGAGACATTGGGAGGGACACACAGCTCTTCAAATTTTCAAAAACCTATCTGAGCGCCTGGTCGATGCGACGCGTGACCAAAATGCTGGTATTTGGCTCATCGAATCAGCATTGCAATTCAAAGGGCAATGCCGCCAGCATGTTGGGTACGCTTTCAACTGGTAATGGACAAGTACAATTGGGCTACCTGTGAGCCAGTAATGGCTTGTAGGTTGTCAGAATGTTTTATTTTGTAGGTATTTCGTAGTTTATATTTTGTAGTAATTAGTTAATTAAGGCACTTTCCCGTTAACTTTATCTTAAGTCTATTATTACTTTAAAAAGTATCTTTTGTACTTAAATAATTTACAAGAACTGTGGAGTTTTTTAATCGTGGATTTGATTACACACAAACTATTTCAGTATTCAATGAAACAATGTATATTTAAAAAAAACTTTAATGTTGTTAGTTAAAAAACTCACTACCGTGATGACTGGTTGAAAATAATAATAATAATAAAATATTCGAGACAATTCCACACCAATTACCTAGCCTCAAACTAGGACAACCTGTACTATGGGCACTAGATAATGGATAAACATACATAAATACGAATATGACATCCATGACTCGGAAACAAACATTTCTGCTCATCACACAAATGATTGCACCTTGCAGGATTCGAACCCGCGACCGTTTGATTTCGTTTCTAGGGTCACTAGCCACTAGACCAACCGGCCATCAAAATGCTGAAGCATTAAGACTTTCTATTGTATATTTTTATATCGCATTAAAATAAAATAAAATAAATAAAAATATAATATCTTTGTATTAGTTTTTTTTAATGAAATTGTGAAAGGTTACATGACTGTGTTAATTAGTCAGCCAATTTTGTTCAGAATATGGATATACTTAATTAAAGCTAGTTGGGTATTATAGATAGAACTACCCTGTGTATCGTTTAACGGCACATTTTTAATGAAATTGTGAAAGTTTACATGACTGTGTTTATTAGTCAGCCAATTTTGTTCAGAATATGGATATACTTAATTAAAGCTAGTTGGGTATTATAGATAGAACTACCCTGTGTATCGTTTAACGGCACATTTTTAATGAAATTGTGAAAGGTTACATGACTGTGTTTATTAGTCAGCCAATTTTGTTCAGAATATGGATATACTTAATTAAAGCTAGTTGGGTATTATAGATAGAACTACCCTGTGTATCGTTTAATGGCACATTTTCTAATCTAACGCGTGACTCTCATCAGAACTAAATGTTAGTTCCGCGCTTGCTCGTTCTGGCTTCTCCCATAAACATGACGGAACAGATAGTTATCTTTTCTTGGAAGGCAAGATACAGTAGGTAATCCAGCCTTTAGTTCAATCGCATTTTTCAGGATTCAGTGTTAGTGTGGTAGAGCCACCGAGCTAATTGACAAAAGTTTTATGGATGATAGGAAATTCCACTAAAAGTCACGCACATGACATCATCTGAGTCCTTTCTTCATATATAAAGAGACAGAACAGTTATAAAGACAAGTATTATCAACTTTGTGGACTCACCGTTTCTACTACGTGTTCATCTTCTTCCCTCTGAAGACACATCCAGAAGGCACTGCCAAGTCCAAAATCACTCCACTGTCAAGGTTCGAAGGGCCGAGCACACTGCCTTGCGGCACACCTCATCCGTCCTCTTGAAACGACTGAGCCAATGCAAGTCCGATGTTTTGAATACAATCTGTAACGGAGAGAAAAAACAATAATAAACTCTGTATGGGTTGTCCGTTTGTTTGTGTGGCTGGAATGAGTGATGTGTAATGGTCTATGATGTCCAAAGCTCGGGAGAAATCGAGTTTTTTGGATAAGTTGTTTATGTTACCATAAGCTGTTATTCTGTTACAAGACTTTTATTTACTTGTTTCATTTATTTAAAATATATTAATACGACTATGTACTTATATCACTTGGTTATATTAATACGAGTGTATTTGTATGGTGTCGCATATCATATTAAAAATAAAAAAAAACATCATCATCATCACCCCATACTTGTCCAGTGCTGGACGTAGGCCTCTCCAAATACAAGCCACTGAGCTCGGTCTTCAGCTTTCAGCATCCACAGTTTCTGCCGCTTTTCGCAGGGCATCACTCAAACTGGCCACAGGGCGCCTACGTTTGCCTAAGTGTGGTCTCCACTAGAGACTTCGTCGTTTTTTTTACTTTTTCGTAAACCCGCAAGCACTACCGTTTAATCCATGTTACAAAAAGGTAAGATGAAAGACCTAAAATACGAAATAACTTTAGGTTATCATCATTAGAGTATATCTACCTATCTAACTAAGTTGTCTGTTTGTACAGGCCAAACTTGTTATAAGTAGGTATAATGTTATCTACAAAAAACTAGTATTTTTTTCTCAGTAGGTATATGTTATCTAATTGTTTTATAGGGTCCCGATCTCAATAAGTGTAATCTAATTACATTATATTAGGCCTAATTATTTGAATGAGATTGATAAACGGCTTTTTTAGATTGAAATATGCAACAATAGACACTCCTAGCCTAAACGTACCAAAAAACGGTATTTTCGCACGTAAATTTTACTAAAATTTTGAATGGGTTTTATTTAGTGTTTAGTGCTCCAGAATTTGCTAGCTGTTAGGAGGACCCTTATCTGAAAACCTTCTTAGGTGGAATAGCACAGTTTTGCTATAATAAATATTCGAGGAGTAGCGTGCGATGGGGAAGAAAGCTTCTGGAATGGCGACCATGCAATGGAAAACGAAGAGTAGGACTGGACGGCCCCCCACATGACGACCTGGTGAGTGACGGGGGAGCCGCTGGTTGCATAAAGCGAGCAACCCATCGTTGGAACGTTCTAGGGGGAGCCTATGTTCAGCTGTGGACATTTTCAAGCTGGTGACCACAATGCTGATGCAATGAAAACCAACGATGTAGGAATAGGATCGAAAGGCTGCGGATTTGGATTACATATTCGAACGATGGGTAAATCACATTTAAGGCGCAAACTGCACAAAAAAATAAACTCGCATTCATCACTTTTATTACTATTTTTTAAAGCTATAAACGCCAGTCATCTCGTTAGAATACAACTTATTATAGGCCAATTTGGATGGTTTCCATACGCGTTTTTACGAACGTTCCTTGCGCTTTGACTTGAATATGTACCTACATTGAGACGTGTAACCGCAGTGCGCTCGTCACGCTAACATAGCCTCTCAACTTAACACAAAAAACAACTTATCTATGGTGAAAACTTTGTTTTTAAGATAATCTGTGGCCCAATTACATAACTTGGCTTCAATCGAATTCTCAATATCGCAACCACTAATGCCTTGCGATAGAGTCGAAATTGCTATGAAAAAAGTGATAATCCGATTGTAACCAAGTTCTGTAATTGGGCCACGGTTCTCTGTGGCCAGAAAAAATACTATGATTCTTTGCGTTGATCATTTAATATTACCAATTTCATATACCTATATAGTAACATGTGAGGAGTTAAGGAAAAATATGATTTCTTTCATTATAATTAAGTATTAATGTATTATTTATAGACCGGTCTGAAATAGGTTCGTCTATCATCATGCTTACCTTTCTCTACACTGTTTCATAAACAATCAGCAATATTTTTTAAATACGGTATTGCAATCTTCGTTTATGACTAATTTCTAACATAACAAATAACTCCTATACTCCATACTCCTTCTATTATAAATTAAATTTGATTATATTAAGCAGTTACCTACTTATGTAAATTTCAACTCTCAAATAAACGAATCCACCAACAGACTCTAGGTAGAAGTAGAGTAGTTGAGATGCATGAAGAAGAGTTCTTCTTCTGAACACAATCTAATTAATTTAGGCGAATAATATTTAAAAACGGCTTTTAGAAAATCTTACAAAAAGGCTTTTTATATCAGGAATCGATCTCGCAACTTCTATAATGATGATACGGTTACGCCGATGTACGATCATTTCAGCACGGAAGCTGGCATGTTTAGGCAAAGAAAATGTTTACAACAATGTGTTATTAAATTTACTGAATCTTTAGATAATTATCATTATAGCATGGGTAGGTAGGTTTTAGGTGCTGTCCCTAAGTGTCCCTGCAAAATTAACTATTTTTAATCTTGTTTTACCTGCCATCTTTCTCTTATCAATGGAACTAAGTAGTTATCAAGTTCTCTACCGAAAACCAGCGCCACCTATTGAAGATAACCTGTAGCTTTGTTTTTTCCGTGGCACGTCACGCCTGTTGCATACGGCCAGCCAATTGTTTACACAATACAAAAGACCCTTGTTTGTTTTTCGCTAGACGTTTCCTGGTTTGTTTTGTGTGTGAACACGCGTATGTGTGCGTGTCGGTATGTTTTCACAGCCGGCTGTGTGTGTTCGAGGACGGTACACACACAAAATGTTGTTGTTTGCACGGCCCGACTTGAATAAATTCTGCCTGAACAACGATGAAATATTTTTAAATGAATTTTAGAAAAGCAACTGGGTGCTTTGCTTTTAAACCTTCTTGCTCAGCGCGTGATTATTCGACCGCTGCTGTGCTCTTTATTCGGTCTTGGCGGCAAAGGTTAGCCACGTAGCTTGCCAAATATTAAAAATCGAATTTCGCTTTATCACCCATGTCAGGGACAAGTCAGTTATAAAAATGCAACATTAAAACAAATGTGTTCTTGAATAAAATCTCTGAATAATTGGAGATAGACAGAAAAAAAAACATTAATTCACTCAAAAGAAAATAAATAAATATATTTCCTTGTATAAATAGCATTTGTTATACATGAAATGCCAGTTTTTAGTGAAGCAAAAGCTTTGATTAAATATAAGTAGGTAGATACTTACCTAATGTAATTTATTCAAAAAGCAAAAATCAAACCATTGACCTATTCAAACATAACTGTCTAGATAAACTAATTCTAAATTATCTAGATTTAAATTCATTGTTTATTTACCATACCGATTTATAATTAGATTATAAATATCGCAGAAGGAAATTAAATTATCCATTAGTACATTATTTGATTTTATGATGTTTGAATGGATCACAATTAAAGACGGAGTAATATGCAGTTGTCTATGGTCACAATGTATTAAGTATCTTAACTCCAGCTAATTCTGCTATGAATAATTCATCTAAATGTTGTGCAAAGAAGAAATCACTCTAAGCAATAAGACCGAACATTGTACCTTTTGTCTACCCAAGACATAAAAAAGGGGTGTTATCGTATGTAACGTTTTACCGAATTATCCATTATCGGCAGCCGGTAAATGTCCACTGCTGGACATCGGCCTCCTCCAGAGAACGCCTCTGTTACTATAATAAGTGGGGTTTAGCCATAAGTGCGGGGGGGGGGGGAGGGAAATACGACTACGGTACAATAATAAACATATATATTTGAATATTTACATTGATCTATCAGTATACCAAATTCAAATATATCTAATACTCGTAGGCATCAAAAGTTATATTGCATTGAATTAATATAATTATTTCTAAACTAGATTCAACTAGATTATTTAAATGAAAATGTTTATTTATGATGTATATATAAATGGATAAGTAGATACACAATAAATGTATTCTAATTAGTCACGGAATAATTTGCTTAATAATAATTATAACCTCTACTAATAAAACTGTCTATACCATAAAGCAGTCAACTCCACAAAATCTATGCAATGGTGATTCTCTACTGAGACAGAATAAATTATAGTACTTATGTAGTGTTATTTATTCTAACTGTAAATGTTAAACAGTTTTTTATATATTTGTTTCTGTCTGTCTGCCTGTTTGTTCGCGAATCAAGTGAAAACTACAAGACTGATTGCGATGCGGTTCACTGTTGGATAGCTAACTTTTAACGTTTGACTTAAAAACTGAAAAAAAAAAAACGCGGGCAAAGCCGCGGGCACATCTATAATATGAATAAAACTGATTGAATTTAAAGTTTAAGCTATAATGTAGCTACGCGGTTTTGCCCGCGTGGTCATTTCATTTAAAAGTAGCCCATACGTGTAATTCCAGGACCAAAAACTACATTTCTTTAAAATTAATTAAGCCATCAAAAGTTTTTTATCGATTGCTCGGCATCTAATCATCGGATTAAGATACCAAGTATCCCAGTCAAACTCTAAGCTATCCAACAGTGAAAACCGCATCGCAATCGGTCCAGTAGTTATTACGTGATGCGCCAACAAACATAAAGACAAACAGACACGATTTAAATAATATTATATTCTTTTTCAGAAGCTTATTTCAAGTACACTAGACCTCTTTTTTTTAATTATCTTCTTTGTACAGTCTTTTCCGTTCTTAATGCTTTATTATAAGTACTAGCTGGTGCCCGCGGCTTCACACGCGTGGTCATTTCTCTAGGTTAAAAGTACTCTATGTGCTAGCCAGGACCTAAAATAGATACCAAAATACCAACATTTGATCAATTTTTTTTCAGCTTTTGTAAATATTACTATCGATTGCTCGGCTTCTACTCATCGGATTGAGATACCAAGTACCTAAGTTTTCAAGTCAAACCCTAAGCTATCCAACAGTGAAATCGCATCGCAATCGGTACAATAGTTTTTTCGTGATGCGCGAACAAGCATACAGACAAACTAAAAAATAATGTATAATAGTAATAGCTATTTATAATTTATGAACTAGTCGGTGATCGGGTGGCCATATATTGTTTGTACAGGCACTTGGCACATTTACTATCTCGTCCCAAAAATACTTACTGTTTTGTTTGTTTTTTGTATGAGGTAGTGCTGGCCTCTGGTGTAAGAGCTTGTCAGGCCGCCCCAGGGCCTCTGACATAGCTTAGCGACTGCTATTAATCAAAAACACGTGCCCTCCGAACCGAAGCATGGAGCGATGAAATACCGCACATAAATATGTAATTGGTGCGGAGACTCGGACCGAACCCGATATCGTTGGATTCTAAGTTGCAATATTGAACCCACAATTATCTTTTTATTATAAGGGTAAGTGCCTTTATTAACTAACTACTAAGTACTTATTAAGTGCATCTGCAACATAAAACTAGCTATCTACTAGGTACTACTACATAAAATAGTTACTGTTGGTCTACCAGTAGGTATGCCCTTACCAAGAAGGTTTAAAAAAATACGGATATTACACCTTCCAACAAAGAAGTGAAAAATATCAAATGGCGGCTGCGTATACTGCGTGAGTGGATATTTTGTGGTGTTTTGTGGTTGATACACAATTTCGCCACAAAAGACTGCATTGTTCTTGATTTTCCGTGAGAACTTGACATAATTAACATGACTAACAAGGTTGAGATCTTTCTGCGATGTGGCGGCCAATCGGCATAACAAAGTGTGTGTGCGTGAGGCTTTTGCGTTGGGTGCTTCACTTTCTACTTGGCGGAGTACAACCCGTCTTTTACTATATTATCTTGGCCATTACATTATCTATACTTATAATAAAACTGTAACAGGTCCAATTCTGTACATCGAAGATATTTAGAAAAAAAAAATTGGGGGCTGTTCTATATTTGATACTGAAGCCAAAACTGTAACTTTTTTAATTTTTGTCTGTCTGTCTGTCTGTCTGTCTGTCTGTCTGTCTGTATGTCTGTATCTTGGCTAGACATCACGCCGAAACTACTGGATGAATTCAAATGAAACTTGGCAAAATTTGAGTTTATACTACGAGGTAGGACATAGGATACTTTTCATCCCGAAAAGTTAAAGGGTTCCCGCAGGAAAGGGGTTGAAAGATTTTTATAAGAACACGTATCACGCTGAAACTACTGGACGGATTTTGATGCAAGTTGGCACAGTTCTATTATATATAACAGGTAAAAATTAAATATACTTTTTATCCCGAAAAATTAAAGTGCATTATGCCGAAACCAATGTCCTACCTCAAAGTATGAACTAAAATCATACCAAATTTCATCCTACCTCAAAGTATGAACTCAAATCATACCAAGTTTCATTCAAATGAAATTTGGTATGATTTGAGTTCAATGAAACTTGGTATGATTTGAGTTCATACTTTGAGGTAGGACATTGGATACTTTCATCCCAAAAAATTAAAGTGGTCCCGCAGGATATGGGTTGAACGTTATTTGAAAGAACACGTATCAAGCTGTTACTACTGGACTGATTTTGATGCAACTTGGCACAGTCATCTACCTATACTTATAATAAAGCAATAGGTACGAAAAAGTCTGTACAAAGAAGTCAAATAAAAAAAAGGGTACCCTAAAATAAGCTACAGAACAATTTTTTTATTTTAATTCGCGTCTGTCTGTCTGTTTGTATGTATTTTTGTGCATCACGTAAACATCCGATTGCTATGCGGTTTTCAATGTAGGATAGCTTAGGGTTTGACTTAAAAACTGGTGTAATTGGTATTTGGCGATTAGAGCCGAGCAATTGATAAAAAAAAATTGACGTCTGAAGAAATTTTGATCAAATGTTAGTATATTGGTATTTTAGGTCCTGGAATAGCACATTATGGTACTTTTTATCTAAAGAAATGACCACGCGTGCGAAGCAGCTAGCTAGTTCTTACATAAATTTAATTTGGTTCTTTGAAAAAATGCATCACCTTTCTATCGTGTTTAAACTTGCCCCAGTGAGCTAGGGATACATGTCAGGTTCTGCAGATCCTCAAATCTAACATCGTAATATTGTATTGTCATCAGAAGGAGGTAGTCTGGAATTTTCAAGCCAATACAATGTCTGGAAATGGGTGAAAATTGAATTTCAGACCAATACGATATCTGAAAATGGGTGAAAAAAGAATTTCAAGCCAGTACGATGTCTGGAAATGAGTAAAAATTGGATTTGGAGATTTGTCTATGCAGGCATAGTTAGGTGAAACTAATAGCAGCGTTATCGAAGCGTGTATAAAATTGACGACACTGTGGCGTAATTGAGACGTAGTGCTGAGCTAAATTTCCCAGGTTCGAATCCTGGCCGGGGCAAACATTTGAGTGGTACGTGGGTTTGTCTCGGGCTTGGATATTTGTGGAGTGTTAATGTAGGTATGTGTGCATGCCACCCTTGTCACTAGTTAGTTAGTACCGTGCGTATTGAGCCTTTAAGTGATATGATGATATCCCAGTATCCATCCATTGAGTGATATGATTTTTCTGGGATATATGCATACTAATATCAAGACGGTTAAACCTTTTTGAGTAATATTATAAAACCGAAAGTAAATTTGTCTGTTTGTTACATTTTCACGAGAATACGGCTGTAATTATGTTGATAAAATTTGCTATGGCGATAATTTGAAACCTGGGGAAGGATATAGGATACTTTTTATCGCGATAAACTGTAGTCCGCGTGGACAAAGTCGTGAGCAAAAGCTAGTATTCTCTAAAACTACACTTAAAACAAATATAAACCCTATATAGGCCTATTAAACTTAGGTATCCTTGGATTCCTAAGTAGGTATTCTAGGATTCCCAGGCAATCTAAACACGAAATACAGTTATTTTTCTAAAAGTAACGAAGTTGCGCAATCTATTTAGTAGCACAGCACTGTAGAATGTAGAAAACAATGCTATGGGAACTTTACAACATTGTGTTGTGTACATACAAACATAAATAAATTGTCTATATAAAGAAGGTTTAAAAAAAGACGGAGTCTATACCGCCAAACGAACGCGTGAAGCATCGCAGATGACGGCTGCATATGTGTGCTTGAATGGATAATTTGTGGTTGTACGTAATTTCATCACAAAATACCCACTGCATTGATTTTTATTTCCCATGAGAACTTTACAGAATTAACACGATTAAGGTCGAGATCTCGCTGCGATATGGCGGCCGATCGGCGTAACATTGTGTAAGTGTGTGCGTGAGGGTTGCGCGTACGAGCTGTTCGGCATATCTTGGGTGCTACACTTTAGATTTGGCAGTGTGGAATCCGTCTTTTTTTAAACCTTCTTGGTATAAACAACTATGGCTGCTCATTCTTAGTATTGTGCAGAATGTAGTACTTTGATAAGCTGAAAGTAGGTAAGAAATGTAAGAATATTTTTTATTGAAGTCACCATTGCATGCATATATAATATAATATATATATACTTAGTGTTGTCAGAGTTTGTCTTACAGCTCAAGGGCTCCGGGGTCGATGGCTACGAAGCGCGAAGCGATGAAGACCGAACCCGGTATCGTAGGATCCAAAATTGCACTAGTATACCGCTAGGCTTCCATCGTACTAAAGTTATTGGGGATCAGGCGAACAACCATTAAAACTTTTAATCTGAATAGCACCTACATGATCATTAGACACTAGTTGTTCACGCGGCTCTACCCGCGTGTTATTGTTTTTCTGGGATATAAGGATCCTAATAAGTGTTATTCCAAAACCAAAAGTGTTAACTTAAAACGAATTATTTTGATCGCTCTGCTTCTACTCATCGGATTGAGATAGCAAGTACACCAGTTTTTAAGTCAATACCTAAGCTATCCAACAGTGATTCACCCGTGAAACCACATCGCAATCGGTCCAGTAGTTTATAAGTGATGCGCGAACAGACAAACCGATAGACATCCAGACACCATATGTTTTTATATCTAGTTCAGTTGATTATGGTCAATTTTTTACACGATTGGCCAAAAAAGGTGTAATGTTATCAGGACTCGTGTATGCGAGTTTTTTTTCTACCATATTTTTTAAATACCTGAGCAGATTTGGATATATGGTGTATATTAATAACTAGCTGTACCCGCGGCTTCGCACGCGTGTTCTTTTCTTTAGGTTTAAAGTACCATAATGTGCTATTCCAGGACCAATATACCAACATTTGAACAAACTTTCTTCAGCCGTCAAAAATACTTTATCAAATGCTCGGCTTCTAAGTGACCGGATTGAGATACCAATTACACCAGATTTAAATCAAACCTTAAGGTTTGCTATCTAACAATGAAAACAGCATTTTAATCTTATAAACTATGTCTATGCCAAGTAGCATCAACATCCGTCAAGTAGTTTCAGCGTGATACGTGTTCTTTTAAATAACTTTCAACGCCTATCCTGCAGGAATCCTTCAATATTTCGGGATGAAAAGTATCCTATGTCCTACCTCGAAATATGAACTCAAATCATACAAAATTTCATTTGAATTCATTGAGTATTTTCGGCGTGATGCACTTCCAAGGTGCAGACAGACAGACAGAAAGACAAAAATTAAAAATATACAGTTTTGGTTTTAGTATTGAATATAGAACGGCCCCAAAAAAAAATATTTTAATTTACAGAATTTGGGACATTATCCCGCAGGAACTCTTTATTTTTTCGAGATAAAAAGTATCCTCAATTTTAACCAATCATATAAACTATGACTGTGCCAAGTTGCATCAAAATCCCTCCAGTAGTTTCAGAGTGGTAAGTGTTTTTTGAAATAACTTTCAACCCCAATCCTGCGGGAACCCTTTAATTTTTCGGGATAAAAAGTAGCCTATATCCTACCTCGTAGTATGAACTCAAATCATACCAAGTTTCATTTAAATTCATTCAGTAGTTTCGGCGTGATGCCTAGCCAAGATACAGACAGACAGACAGACAGACAGACAAAAATGAAAAAAAAAACAGGTTTGGCTTCAGTATCGAATCTAGAGTAAGGTTCAAAAAAATTCTAAATACCTTTAATGTATCTGTACATTAAAGATATTTAGAATTTTTTTGGACCCGTTACAGTTTTATTATAAGTATAGATATATAGATTAGGTCCACTCCTACTCACCCCACGGGTGCTGTGAGAACCGGAAGAGGGAATTTAAGAAATGCACAGCAGTAAGTCTTGTAGCGTTCACAAAACGCTACTTAAATAAAAAAAACAATAAACCTATAACTAGCAATACAAAACAACAATTCTTGAACTTTGATTCCCCACCGACCTGCTGGACACCTGCAACGCCTGAGGGGTCTAGCCTGGCTACCTCTCACGCGAATCGGACATTGCTGAAACGTCGGATGGAGATTTACCTTCACTAACATAACGGCTCAATCTTATAGAAGAAGGTAAATAAGTAAACGGCAACTCATCACTTGTTTTGTTAGGGTAAATACTTAATTTTGTCAGTTCTATATCGACCCTAGTTATAACAGGGTAATCTTAGATCTTAGTACTTCTTAGCTGCTGAGTTGGATCTGCAGGCAAGAGTTCTTTAGACTTTAAGTAAACAGGCAAAGTTAAACCAAAAATAGTAAATATTGTATTGGCGAATTTAAATTGCATGTTTTGTCTTCCACTATTATATGCTAGCTTGAATGGCCGTCCAACGTACCTACGGCACGGTTCCTTAGATTTTAAGTAAGTAGGCAAAGTTAAACCAAGGATAATACAAATTGTATTGGTGAATTTGAGTTGTATGTTTTATCTTCCACTATTGTACCCACTAGCTAGTACATTACCGAACGGTCTTGATCCAATAGTTCTTGAAGCTCGTTCCGGTCTAAGTTTATCCAGGTAATTTTATTAATTTCAAAGTAGTAACGAGTATTTTAAGTTTTGAGTGATTCCGAAGAAAGATATAGCGTCCTCACGTTTAAAGCGACCGGATGGGGTAAGAATCCCGACTCACCCCACTCTTGGTGTGACTCAACCCGTTTTATTTTTTATTTCCTTTATTCTCAAAATTACTTTTCATTGATTTAAACGAATACCCTAACGGCGTTAGACACCGGACCAACTATCTCGGTGGTTGGTGAGTTTGGCCTAAAAACCAATTCATCACATCTTTCATCGGAATCTGTCAGCTCAGAGAAATTTACTAAAAAACCGCATATATCGTTACAATATGACGAAAACCCATTAAATATCGTTACAGTCTGTGTATCTATCAACATCAATTGCAAACACCAAGACGCATTTCAAGCGTGGTGATTATGGCAAACCCCCACTTCTCCGGTTGAAATGCAGTTTTCACTGTTAAATAAGTTAGTATAATTTGACTCAAAATCTGGTTGTACCTGCTTTGCATTTTCGATGCGAGGATAGGAGTCAAGCAATCAATAAAAAACGATTCGAGGGCTGAACAAATTTTGATGAAATATGGAAATATGTACCTTATAAGTAGTACTTTTATCCCATAAAAAATGTTCCTTCGGGAAAAACCGTGGACACACCTAGTATTTTCATATAATTACATTTAAATTTCATGTTACCATGCAATGTTGTGACCTTATGACTACGTTGTTATGTTGTTTAGATAAAAATACATGCAAAATCTACATAATATATTTTTATTTGAAATTGAAAACTAGATTTAAATTAAATCCAGATTTAAAGTGTATATGAGGCTGTTTATCAGAACAACCCACGATAAAAATAGATGCCTTCCAGTCTGCCAATCTACATACCTGACCTAATTATAAATACCTACTTTTCTATTAATATATTTATTCTTAAATGTAATAAATAAAAATTTGATTGATCAAGTTTGCTAATTAAAGTATTTTATTGTGTCGTGGTTTGCCGTCGCAGAGTAGAGCTCGTGGCAAAGTATTCATCATCATCATGATCATCATCATCATCATGTCAGCCTTTAGAAGTCCACTGCTGAACATAGGCCTCCCGCAAAGAGCGCCATGACGAGCGATCTTATGCCACCTCCATCCACCGACTTCCTGCGATGGCTACAATGTCGTCGGTCCATCGTGTGGGGGGGACTCCCTATAATACTTCGCTTGCTTGTGACGCTGTAGAGATCAGTTATAGACCAACATCACATATCCTTTCTAAAAAAAAAAAACTTAGTCGCCATTCGAGAACCTTTATTCCCCAGCGGTTGCCGAGTCTGCGAACGATATGACCTGTCCAATGCCACTTCAACTTGCAAACTCTGAGAGCTATGTCGGTAGCAAAGTATTAATTGTATTTAATTTGGTATTTCTAAAAATTATTTATTATTAAATTACGTGAAATTTACACCAAATTTTCATTGCACCCTACGTCACGTCTATTATTCTAAACTATTATTTTGTGCCAATAGCTCAGGTTAGACTCGTAGTCGTAGCTCACAAACACCCAAGCAAGGTCGGGGGGTACAGCTACTTATTATTGATAATAAATAAAAAAACACAATATTTATTGAATAATAGTCTAGATGTCTAGTCCCTAATACGTAAGAAATTATTTGAATAAATTTTTGTCTGTCTATACAAAAATTTTTGTCTGTGTTCACATTCAAATAGAAAAAAAAAACATATAATTACTTAATGGTTAATTAGGTCGTTTCTATTGTAAAGAAAGCGTGTCTCTTTCGGAAACAATTTGAACATTTTTTTTTAATATATAATTACTTAATTGTGTTTTCGGTCGGAAGTGTTATAAAATTTATGATAAATTAAAATAATAAAAAAAAAAAAACGCTTTTAGCTATGAAAAGAGGTAAAAGCGAAACAAATTGAAAATTTTCAAAAAAATATATCCAAAAATGGAAAACTCAAAATTCAAAAATTTTCACAAATTTCTCGTTTCTACTACTTTTAAGAGGTAAAAGCGAAAATTTTGCGAAAATTGTTGGTAATTGTCATTACAATTGTTTTAGTAGAATTGGGGCCCTGTTATGTTGTTTTTTTATTGTAATGTGTTCAATAAATTGTATTGTATTGTGTTTTTCTTTGGGAAATTATTTTCAAGAAATAAACCGGGAAATAATTACGTCTAATAAAATTAATAACAATCACCTGTATGATTCATCATCAATGATAGCAAAAAACTAGTACATTGAGCGTAGAATTCGATGATTCGTATATCATGTAAGTAATGCTGAATCAGCATGTATAAAGATAATATAGATATAGTTAATTAAGTACCTACCTACTTCAAGTAAATGGAAATGCCTACATTTACTCGTATGTTGGTAAAAGAGTAATTAATCTTAATTAGGTACCTACGCTACGTCAATTTATACGAAATGAGGGGAACCGCCAGTGAAGATGGCCAACATAGCTCAAAGAATTAGCAAGCTGAAGTGGCTATGGGCCGGTCACATAACTTGAAGAACCGACCACCGATGCGTTGGTTGGGATAAACGAGTTGTGCAGAGCGCGTTTAGATAAACGTAGTGTAGGGCGCCCGCCCCGGCCACGTGGAGTGCCAACTCGCTAAAGGCGGCTGGTAGAGACTGCAGTGGATGAGGAGAGCCGAAGATCCGGCTCAGTGGCGTTCACAAGGAGAGGCCTACATCCAGCAGTGGACGAATACAGTGTGATTACGATGAAAACGATGACGAAGTCATGTTAACAAAAATCAGCTTTTGTCTTCATCAATAAATTAATGAACTTTTTACTGATATTTTATAAAATACTAGTATTCCCGCCCGCGACTTCGTCCGCGCGGACTAATGTTAATCGCGAAAAAAGCATCCTTTGTTCTTCTAGGATATTAAAAACCAATGCAAAAGTAGGTATAGCACCAATGCTCTTGACGTTTTTGACATACTTGTTATTTCGGTTCCATGGCAAACGTTTCTTACAGCGAGTAATTCACATTTTTTCAGTTTTTCCGGTATTCCCGTGGATACTTACAATTTCCCGGCATAAAATGTATTCTATATTTTATTCCACGGCATAAGCTGTCTCCATTCCAAATTTCATCAAAATCCATCCAGCTGTTATCGCGTGAAAGCTCCCCAAACAAACAAACAGACTTTTTTGAGACGTTTCACTTTTATATATGGGTATACACGTAAGTCTAGCGGTGAACGAAACGTGGCGGTGATCTTGGCACAGTCAGTTTTCGGGATAAAAAGTATTCAACATTTTAATACATTATATAAACATTGACTGTGCCAAGATCCCCGCCACGTTTCGTTCACCGCTAGACTTACGTGCCGCTAGGTATACACGATGTTTTTAAAATTATAACTTACTCTGTGAATCTAAGTAAATAAATTATATGTTTCATAGTTGGGTAGCTCAGGATCCTGGCTACGGAACCCTAAGTCTATCGTGTCCATCAGTACACACTTGGCCGGTTCTTTATCTTATCTTATCTTATATCTTTAAACGAGAAATTCTTGTATATAAATATATATATATATAATCTGAATCTCGGAAACGGCTCCAAAGATTTTCATGAAATTTAGTATACAGGGGGTTTCGGGGGCGATAAATCGATCTGGCTAGGATTCATTTTTAGAAAATGTTGATTTATTCATGTTTTCAACAATCAACTTTATCGATAATCAACTTAAACATCAACTGTTTTTTTTCTATACTTACGTAATAGGTTGATAAACTGTAAAAAATTAAGTATTTATTTCTAATATAATATTAAACTAATTGCACTCGTGATTTTTTATTTAAATAATCAGGTCATATTTTTTTTATTATTACATCGGTAAGATCGAAAAATATTATTCATATTTCATCATTTCATCAGTATGTAATTCATATTTAAATATAATTTCTAAAAAAACACAATTTACCAAAAAAAATGAAGAAAATATGTGGCCATCCAGGTACTTTCCTAATTATATTTATTTATGATAGAGTTGCACGGTCACTCGAGAGGTAGTTATGAAGTATTCACAATCCTTACACTATATATAATCATTTTAATTGGAAGGTTTATAAATGACTGAATCCACACCGCCAAACAAACGAATGAAGCATAGACAATTGCGGCTGCGTATGCTCGTGAGTGGATAATTTGTGGTTGATACACAATTTCATCACAAAAGAATGCATTGTTTTCCGTGAGAATTTAACAGAATTAACACGACTAACGTTTTGCAGCGATGTGAGTGCTGATCGGCATACCATTGCGTAAGCGTGTGCGTGAGGTTGGTGCGTACGAGCGGATCGGTATATTTTGGGTGTTTCACTTTCGATTTGGCGGTGTGGAATCCGTCTTTTTTTTAAACATTCTTATCAATTGGTTTATTTTTTCTCATCGCAGTCGCAGACCTTTTTTTACATCATCCGTAGGTTTTTCTGAAAACTAGCGTCTAGCCTAGTGTAACCTGTCTAACGGACTGGGGTTAGTGGGAATTTGTGATTAGTATAAATAAGAATAAATAAAAAAAAAAAAAGTCTTATTTTTTGTTGCTGCGTAACTTTTTACGTTTTTTAGTTTTTTTTTGTATTTTCATTTGTTTTTTTTATTGCTTTGTCATCGGTTTGTGAGCTACCCCGAAAATTTCAGCCGAATAGCTAATCGGGAAGTGCTCGAAATTTGAATTGTAAGATTCCAGGACAGATAAGTGTTTTTAATTCTTTCTTATATATTATATCACAGAATAAATAATAGTACCTCCATGTCTACACCTATTGTCACACAGCACAGACGTCCAGCATGGACGACTGTGCAAGGTACCTAGGTACCATTTTTTACATAGTACAAGATAATACCCACAGATAATACCAATACCTAAGCCGTTATATCTTTCAATCGATACCTAGCTAGCTAAGTATATCGTATAGAGGCGAAAAACAATTTATGTTTACTTATACACTTCGCCAACGCAAGCACTCACGCTGATAACGGCTTGTGTACGAAATAAAATAAATATTTGTACACAAACTGGCTGTTAAATTTACGTAACGTGGGTAATGCCAGCATCCGTAGGTTTTTTATATTAAAAACTAAAATAGTCTATGCCACAGGTCTAATACAAAGATCTTGAATTACGCTTACTGTAACACCAATAAGCGTAATTCGACCTCTTTGGTCTAATATAACATCCACCTATAAAAACTTAGCTACTGCTAAGGTGCTGGGTTTTCTAGTACCTCTATAGAGCATCGATGCTACACAATAAATTATATAATAATTCCTCATTAATGAAAATCCATCAAGCCGTTTAGGCTTTAGGATGCTTCAAAGTAACACACATTCATCATGAGCATATGTCATCCCACTGGAGGACATATAGGCCTCTCCTAAAGCACGCCCCTGAGCCCAATCTTCGGCTCTTATTTTCCATCTGTTTTCCACCTTGACCATAAGTACAAACATTGATTGCAATTTGCAACATACTTTGCAACTTCTTCAATGTAAACTTACCCAGGTCCAGTAGGTTCAGAGCAAATTGGCTGTAATAGACTGACAGACAAGTGCTCCTTTAGGGTTCCTTTTTTTCATTCGGACGCACGGAATTGAACAGAAATATACGGTATTCGAGGATTCCCATGTGTACTCTTGGCTGGCCTGGATCATCATCAGCTCACATGAAAATAATTTATTGCAGTGTCATCAACAAAAAATGTTCAAAATTCTAACTCTATAAAGTCAAGAGTGTTCGCTTAGACTCGTAAGATTTGTATATGTAGTCAAGAATGTTTACAATAAGTTAAAAAACGTTTAAAATACTTTGATGCTGTAGCCATGTCATGGTGAAACTTAGAACGGGCTATCACAATTAAATGCGTATACAACATTTCGTGCGCGTGCTGTTAACCGTTGAGGAGTTCCCTAATCAGGACCCAACCTGAGTGCAGCAACCATGTCATGGTTAAACTTAAAACCAGCTAACATAATAAAATGCGTACACAAAATGTTGTGTCTGTGCTGTGAACCGTTGAAGATTTCCTTTATCTGGAGCTAATCCTGGATGTCGATTCAAGTCATGCTTACCATAAAAAATGCATTGTCACCGGAACTAAATTAAAAATTAAAAATTCAACTCAAAAGGATTCTAAAGTGGTTCTAATTCATCATGCAATATTTGACCTAAACAAACAAACAAACATACATACATACATACATACATTGCAAGTTAAATAAAAGCTTTCGATTGGTTTCAAATAAAGACGAAGTGTAGGTCTGAAGGTATTATTAACTACATTCCTATTGTAAGTATGAATACTCAAATTTTTATTTTTATTATGTTTAGATTGAATCTATTATCGTAAAGTGGAATACAGTATCTGTCAATTTTCAGAACGATTTTCTAATAAAAATTAGGTCAAATTAAAAATATATGGTTACCTCCAAGAAACGGTGTTTTCTTTATTATTTGACTAATAAGTAACAAGTACAAAGTACCTAGGCTATTAGATTAGGTATTTTAAAATGAACCGAGCGGATAAGTTTAGTCTGTAGGTACCCTGAAATTTATTATACCTATTTCAACTGGAGAAATCCGCTTACTATGTGAATCAAAACCGATAATATCTGATCCTACTAGTACCTATAACTCACGATTGCTATAAACTGATTTAATGAAAACGTTATGCTTTATAAATGCATTAATATTGCTCTATGTAAATAGTATCTCTGCAGCTGCAATAAAATACTCGCAAAATAATCTAAAAAATTTACACTTTACAAAAATTGTAAGAGACGTAAAGTAATGGTGAAATGATAGAGTTTAACCTTGATAATTTTTCGTAGGTAAGTGGTAGCTTTGTTTTGTGGTCTGGGTTTTTTTGTGGATATTCCACAAAATTTAAGTACCCGGGAAGTATACGTATCAAATAATTTCAGAGTAAAATATACCTAATATTATTAATACGTGTAACATTAGTTATAATGAAATTATTTATATCTACTGATTTTCGAACGTGATTTACTAATATTAGTAAAATTTATCAAATCAGTCAAAATTAGAAAAAAATGTAAAGAAAATATTAGACATAGACATAGAACATAAGCTTCTTGACAGCTTTGTATTGAATAATGTTGCTATTAATGTCGATACAAAAAAATTATTAATAATTTTAAAATTGTTTATTGGCTTTGCAAATAAAGATACGATTGTCTTACGAGAAAATAGTATTTGATGCTAGAATGCACGTATATGCAAAATAAAATGTTTTTATATTTTGAGCACTCTGATAACTGTATATAGTAGTAATAATAATCCTAAACTAAAATTGAAATGAATATAAATAGATCTGAGTTGTTTTGTTACTATTAATTATTAATACAAAAAATAAATTTAAATATTTTTAACCAAGAAAATAAAGATTAAGTGAGTAAGATTGTTACTAATTTATTGAAGCTCAAAAGAAAATGACACTTTACAACACGTATCGGTACGGTGATGAACGTACGTGAGTACGTACTCGTATCATACCCATTTAACATTTCTAATAAAAAAACTACTTAATTTAAAACAAAGTAAAGCGACATAAAATATATAAATAATATATATTTTTTTAGGTCTGAGCCCAAACCGACTAAAGTAAGTAAGCAGGCACCTACCTGGCACCAACCTAAAAAATGAAATATTTCTTTCATATAAGTTTTAAACGATTTGTAGTCGGTTTAATTTTTGTAAAATTAGTTTTTATTTCTTACTTTTTAGTTTCGTTACAGTAGGCCTAAGAAAATGAAGCACTTATTCCGATCGCTAAGAAAAAGGCCATACTAGAAACAGTTAACAGTCCATATCTTTTAAACTACTGAACCGATTTTGATGTAAGTTTATCTATTCCCTTCTATTGCTTAAGTTGAAAGATACCTACTAAAACTATTCCAAAAAGAATTATTACAATCAGACTTATAGTTTTCGAGAAATCCGTGGACAAACATACATACATACAAACATACGTGAAATTTTGTATATTTGTTCAGATACTTATATAGACTAACATATGAGTATTACGCATTTTCGACAATATTAAGTATATACATGCATGAAATTTGGTACATAATGCTCAGACACCCATATAGACTAACATATATATGAATATTAAGCATTTTCAACAATATTACATACATACACATACATTTGAAGTGTTTTTTTTAAGATGGTTAAATAAAACATCTTGCACTATAAAATATGAAAGCACGCACTAGTTTCAGAATGTTTAGGCAACAAAAGGAGGTCGGAAGCGTAGCTGATAGGCATTATTTAGATTTCGAGGCCACAACATTATTTGGGTTGTTTTGTTTTATCAGTAGGAAGGCGCAATTTCGTACTAAAAACGCGTATTCGCAGATTTTTAAGATGAAACATGTTTTACTATTTAGGTAAGTCTTTGTAATAATGTCACATTACTTATCTTTCTAACAAAAACGTAACGCCATTTTTGGATATCAAGCAATTAATTAAAATATTAATGTCACTGATGTATGTACTATGTTGAATAATGTAGATAATTAAATACATGCTAGCTTACGTGTGAGATAGTGCTGGCCTCTGGTGGTGAGTTCGTCAGGCCGCTTGAGGGCCTCTAAGACTGCTGTTTATTACGTGCCCTCCGAAGCACGGAGCGATGGAAAATATTAATACTTCATTATACTCGATAGAAGGCATCATACTTAATCTAGTCGTAAGGTAATCTATATTAAATTACTGTCTCTATATAATGAGTCAAAAGATTACAATCTTTCCAATCTATATTCGTAAAAATCAAATGAAATAAACGGTTTTTTTACTTATTAGCCTAAACAAATAAAACGAACGTGCGACTTGGGCAAATTAAACAAAATCTAACGACTAGAAAATATTTCACGCGAAATCTCATACAAACAGCCAGACCATAAATGACCGTTTTTTATTTATTTTACCTACTTAATTATCGCCATACTAAAACAACACCACACCTGTGTTGTATGTGAGTATGTGCGTTATACGTATTATGTTTGTTGTGTATTTTTGCAAGGCTCGTACCGATAACGCTATCGCGCGTTACGCCTACATGCGCACTCGGACGCACACATGTGTGAAGTGTATAAAAAAAACATGGCTCATACATCGTTTGTTGCTAAGTTGTCCAAAAGAGCCTTGTTTGTTTGATGTTTGCTAGGCGATTGTGGCCGGTACCTAAAACCTGAGCTACGAATAGCCTGAGTAATTTAACAGTCTTCTTGATACATAAATTAATTATACTAAATTGCTTTGGACGGTTAACAAGCGGAAGTGGGACATTTAGCAGAATAAATGAATGTATGATGGTATAATGTTATTTGTTTATAGTTTATAGCAAAGAAAAGTTTGCGAGTTTAGAAATTAATAATACATACATGTGGAATAAACTTCTGTACTGTTTGGTTTTCAATTTGATTCAACCCCTCCGTGAAATACATTACCTATGCATTTTTATTTATGTTTTTAATCCTAGCCTTACAAAAAATAAACAAATTAATAATTAAAAAGCACGACTTCACTGCTAAAAATGAACTAAAAGTAAAAAGCACGACTGCCCTGCCAAAAATGAACTAAAAGTAAAAAGCACGACTGCCCTGCCAAAAATGAACTAAGTAGTCAAAAACAAGAGACAAATAAAATTTTTATTGCAGTGGGGGGACCGTTCTATGGAAAACATTTAATCTAAGACTGCAATGTCAATTTTATTTATCTCTTCTTGTTGACTTTTTAGTTCGTTTTTGGCAGGGCAGTCGTGTTTTAATTATTTATTTTTATTTTATAGTTCTTACTTTTTTACTTCTTGGCGCCCCAACTTATTTCAGGGTGCTCCTGACTACTGCCTCCAAAAACAAGTCCAGCTTAATTAGTTTCAAAAGTGACTCTACAAGATTAGTCTTCTCTTTCTTATAAGCTCTCATACAATACAATCTTTACATAAATATTTACCAATGTGTTATTTACCGGCCTTTTAAATTTGAAATTTCTAATATTACCCGGAAGTACTTTTGCACTTTGTACTTATGCAATATATTAGAGTAAACAATTTTGTGTTTATTATTTCCAGCAAAGCGTTATGTGCACAAAATCACATGTTTACTTTAAAATTCACATTCTCATCATAAATAGTAAATTTTTCTTAGTATACATGATGTGTACAAAAGCATTTTCTTATTTATTAAGAGATTTTATGTAAAGTGTTATTTCCTAAGTTCAACAATCAAAATAAAATAAGTATTACAATCAAATTAGGTATAATAATCTAGGTTTTTCGTTGCTGGCTCTAGATTAACAGTTTTATTGTTAGTACTACTACTTATTCTGTGATTGTACTTTGATATTATGCTCTTTTTGTTTTACAAGCTATTTTTCATATTAAAAAGAACATTAAAATGATCGCATACGATTCCTTAAGCTGATTATTACCTTACCTATTATTGTAATGATGATTGTTACAGTTTTCCATTTAGACTTTTTCTACTTAATAATCATTGAATTTATGTACTAATGATCACTAAATTATAATACCTTCTTATAGGTAAATTTTACATCTTTAGCAAAAAAATGTGCCTTTGTACCTATTATAGGTCAAGGTAGGACTTTAAGTCCTACCTTGACTACCTATTTTAAATTGTGTGTCTTGATTTCGCCTTTAGTACAAATACAAAGTTAAAATGGTTTCAATTAATTATGTAATTTATGTATTTTCATACATTATGACACATACTATTAATAAAACCACAGATAAAATTTACACAACAGGATTAATATCCTAATATTTGCGATACAAAACATAGATAAAGATCAATATTGAATGACAAATAAGCAACAAGCACCTTATCTCTGTCGGATGTGGTTCTGTGTCACCTACAACCTGAAAGCGAAAACTTCTATTGCTTTTTTAAATTTGCTGTTTTCCTATAGCTGCTGTTGCTAATGTAGTAGATTGTACTTTTACCCGAGATGTTTATCCGCCCGAGCATAAGGCAGGAGTAGATATTGAAGTCGAGGATGAAATGCCTCGTTTTATAACCGACTAATATACTCCGATTTTCACTTCAATTGCGAGGAAATTAAACAATGTTATCATGTCTTATTTAAATACTACTACTTCTTTCCTGCCACTTTTTCAAACATTAGGCTCGGGTCGGAGACCAGAGAGAATTAGAAAAGAAATTTTTTTTTTTTGCACTAGAGCATAAAATGCAGTTTTATGTCGTCTACATCCAGCAAAAACAAGAACTATATGAGCATGAGAAGTGAAAAGTTTTTTTTTATCTGAAGGGATTGTATTTTACGACTAGTTATTAATTCTTTTCAATCAGATTATATCATAGACTGCATATTACTCCATTCTCGAGACAAGCTCTTGACGAACGTCGCAATGAAAACATTTGACCATCGCCATTTTGACGCTGATAGCAGAAGTTTGGTAGCAGTGAGCGTCCACGGAACTAAGGCTATTTGTACTATTATTTATTCTGTGACTAACGTCAGGAGATTAGTTAATGTCCATTTTAGTTCCATGGTCGCTCAGAGGGGCGTTTTGAATCAGCACAAATGAAAGTACGGCACAGCAAATCCAATTATAAGGTATGATTATATATTTTAACGGGAAAACTTAATTTTTATTTACCTCGACGTTTCGATCAAGTTGCATTGATCGTGGTCACGAGAAGACTGAAGAAGCGGGTGTCAGGCTGTCAGCTTCGAGAAGGGCGCGCGTTGTCTCCAATTACAAAGTCCCGTTTAAATATATAACTATGTGTTCGAATCGCGAAAGTTTAAAAGTTGCAATTATAAGGTACCTATTAAATGCACATAAGCACACTTCTTTGTATATTGTGTCTTTCGATGTTTCAATCAAGTAACATATTCTTTGAATCTATACTTATAATAAATCAGTAACAAAAAGCCTTTATAAAGAAATTAATTAAAAATACTACAGGAGACTTCAAATAAGCTATAGAACAAGACATAACATTTAAAATAAAAATGGAGTATGTCTGTCTGTTTTTTATTAGCGCATCACGTAATAACTACAGAACCGATTGCGATGTTGTTTTCACTGTTGGAAAGCTTAGGGTTTCACTTTGAAAGCTTCAGCCGTCAAATCGTTTTTGGATTGAGATACCAAGTACATCAGTTTTTAAATCAATTTTCAGTTACAAAAATCAGTTTTTAATCCCTAGTATTGTAACAAAAAAACACAATTTGCAGCAAGAAAAACTGCATTATGAAGTCAAAATGATACTCTGGCATTCATACCTACAACCCTGATAAACTTCCAAAGGTTCACAACAAACAAAGCAAAGGTTAACAGAGATTCCGAGTGAAATAAGGTGATCTTTGTATATTATCTCACTTACTTATTGATAGAGTTAAATAACACTTTTATAGGTATATTTTTGTAAGTAAACTTAATATTATGTTTGTGATAATTATTGTGCTTACCTACTTGTAAATATGCTATATCATTATGGTTTGAAGGAATCTTGACGTTTCGTCTAAGTGGTTATGGAACCGCCGTTTTGGAAAAAAACGTTCTACCATACTAAACCATAACAAATTCCAAAAATTCTGGTCTTTGAAAGTGAAAAATAGCAAAAGCATGGTAATTGAAAAAACTTCATGCATTTTGTATAACAACGAAATTAATCTAAGTTTCTAGCCGTTTGAAATATGGAACAGAATGAAATATTTCACTCCATAAATGTAAATTAACACAAAGTTTGTCTCAAAGTTTTGTGTTAATTTACATTTCTTGTTCCAAGAAGTTATTCTTATGGTAGAGCTAAGGTAGAGCATTCTAGAATGTTGTACTATTATTTATTCTGTAGGTTTAAAATTATTGTAACAATGTACATATTGAATAAGTAACATTAAATTGAAAGCTGATTTCAATTCAATGCTCCTATTAAGTATCAATGAATTATGCAAATAACTTAATAAATAAAGCTGTTTTAGCTGCAGATGCGATATTTTATAATTATTTTTAGTAGTGTAGATATATTCATAACATGCATAGGATAACTAAATCTAAATACAGACAGACGTTGAGAGATTGGATGGAAGAAAAAAGTCCAGCTGAAGAGTCCACAAACCCTTGTTTTTGTACTTTCATCCCCTTTATTTGCCTTTCCCAGTCCCGGCGAGGCGCGGGCGCGACATTTTGAGGATCAAACCCTTTTTTAACTTTCAACGTGGATGATAAATATTTTGTAGAGTTATTAAACTAACGAAAAACTACGCATCTATGCTAGAAGTTGTGTCATAAATTCAAATAATTTTACTTTTGGTTTAACTGTTTTTTTGTTTTATTAATAATATTGCTCTACTCTCTGCTAGAATAATAAACTGCGAAAAATACATCTCCAATTGGACAATATTTGTAAAAAACTTTTTATTACTCCGAAAATTTAAATCTTCGTTAATTACTAATTTCTAATACTAATTTAAAAAATAAAGTTACATTTTACATTAGTGAAAGCAGTAGTAGTTAGCATTAGCTAAAGATGAAATACTACGGGCGGAATTAAAGAGACATAATTTTGTTCTTTTTTAATGATACCTAACCTTTATTTATTCTGTGGTTATAGTTAGAATGTCCCTAGGTACTGCAAAAAGTTTAACTAAAGTAAGAATGTTGATTATGTTGGCTAGGTATCTGTGTATGTACATAAATTGCATGCAATTTATGAAGCCCTCCTACTCTTGCAGCAGGTTGCATTTTGCCTTATTGTTGCCTATAATTGTATCTAAATAGATAAGTCCCTAGTACCCTGAGTGTAAGTTCTCTGTCTATTTAAAAAAATTAGTAAGTTTAAAAAAAACTTTTTTACATCGTATTAAACTTAAAAGATACAATTGTTTGTGTTCTGTGCTACGATCAAGTAAGTGAACTAGGCTTACTTACTTACCTAGTAAACACCTCAAAAAAATTATTTCTTTCTTTTTTAGTTTTAACTATTTGAAGTCGGTTTAATTTTTACTGAATTAGTTTTCATTTCTAACTTTTTAGGTTCGTTAAAGATGGTATAAGAAAATGAAGTAAGTAGACTTAATTCCGTAAGCTAAGAAAAAAACCCTACCTACTGAAAACAGTAAACATCCATAATCCACAACTACAGAACCTGTTTTGATGAAACTGACCTATTCCCTAAGTTGAAAGATATTAATCTATTACAAATATAACTATTGCAATTAGTTTTCTGGTTTCCGAGAAATAAGTGGACAAACATACATTAAGTACATTAAATACATCATCATCATCATTTCAGCCTTTAGAAGTCCACTGCTGAACATAGGGCGCCATGACGAGCGATCTTGTGCCACCTCCATCCAACGACTTCATACATATATACATTACATACATACATTCGCGAAATTTGTTATATTTGTTCAGTTACCTACTCGTAAAGACTAACATAGGTATATGATTATTAAGCATTTAGGACAATATCACAGATTAAAAAATAGACAATATTACATACACATCCACGAAATTTGGTAGGTACCTATGTACATTTGTTTAGATATCCACATAAAATTACTTATAATATGAATATTAGGTATGTACCTACGCATTTTCAACAATATTACATACCTACATATCTACACACATCAACTAGATAAACTCATGTTTTCAAATCGGTTAAAAAAGAAATATTTTAAAAGATTTGATTTATTTCTACATTATTTTATTCTTTTAGTTCAAGTACATACTTACTACTTTTTAAGTTGGGCGCATTACCAGAAAATAAAGAAATTAATAGATAGGTTATTACTTACTCGTAAGTATTTTTCGCGTTTACTCATAACATTTGGTGGCGTGATGTCAAAAATCAATACAGATAAATGAGATGCTCGATACGTGTGCAAACACTTAGTATAGTGACGTTTCGTGCCCCGTCATTTTTCCTACTTCCATAAAAGGTGGTCATAAATTAAAAAGTCAACTCATCAAAGTTTTGTCTTCGCCTAAATACATGACAAGTTACCTCTCCCTCCTTGTCTCCCCTCTTACACAAAGTGACAATAAGTCGCATACGCACACAATCGCATTGTTTGTGCACTCACACACCCATATAACCGGCTAGGTATTCGGTTTCCCGCCACCGGCGCGAACACGCACACAAAACACGAAGAGCAAACAATACAAACACCAACACACAAGTAAATTTAAACTCACCTCAAAATAAATCCATTAGAAAACACACTTGTTCAAACAACTAGCGCTTAGCCTCGAAAACGCGTTGAAAAAACACTCGCCAGCATCCGATGTTATGTGTTCAACACTTTTCCAAACTTTCTGTGCAGCCTACTTCTTGTTTATCACCTCCAGAGCTACCCGCCAAAACAGTTATTTGAAAATAGAGCGAACTTGGGAAGAGCGCGCGCTAATCACTCACGAAATTATCAGCTGTCAAAAAAACATTTTTTATGTGAAGAAGTCAATCGAAAATAAAACTTATTATCTTCCGAATTGAGTTGTAAACACACAGTCCAGAGTCAGCGACAGCGGCGTGAATGTGCGAACATTATTTTTTGCTCACCCGAAATCGCTTCCGCAATTCAACTCGCGATTTTCGATCGAGTACTACAACAAAATATAAGAATCGTGACAAGTGGCCCCAACACTTATTAACACACGTTTCGCGGTAAAAATAAACTATGATTAACTGCCATTAAGATTCGCGGAGACAACCGAGACGGCACCGGCGACTGACTTGCGAATGTGTTATGAAAAATAAATAGGTAAATAGGCAAACAAAAAAAAACACGAACGATTATTATAATGAACAAAGTGAACCTGGCAATAAACTCGCGAATTTGTTTACCGCGTAGCTATTTCGGTCGCTAGAAGCGGTTCCGATATGAATAATTATTATCGCCGGCGACCGAGCATCGACGCATAGTTGTCGTTTCATCAAACGTGCGCGTTAAAACTGAGTCGAAAGGCTCGCCCCGTGTCGGAGCATAGCGCCGAATAAAATAAACAACAATATACCTAAATAAGCGGCTCGACGGGAGCGGCCAAGTGTGCGTGAACGCGCCTGTGTGCGTGTGTAAACAAGGGGCGACAGGGCATGTATGACATCCTTGACGAATGGCCAACTGATCTTGTGTTTCATGAGACATCCATCAGTGCCCTGGATTGATTTTCTAGTCAGAAGTTGAGACTTGATTTGATAAATGTCATTTAAAATTGTTAATACTAACAGCTGAAAAGTTTTTCTTCAGAAATAAATCCATATACAAAATAACAATTTATCTGAAATCTTTTCTCTTTTTATAAATCATATAAATATATCTACTTTTAAAAGCAAAACTTACTGTATTTCTATATTGAGCAAAGTAGTTTGTTCCCAAACAAAAAACAAAGTAGTTTGTTATCAGCATATTCGGTTTAATTTTCTAAGCGATACCTAGAAATGTAATATTTTCCTACCATAGCCACACACACACCTTACAAATTTCGTTTAGTTCTGTAGCGTTTATAATTCGTGCCTAAATAATTCGCGTTTAATTGTCCTTGAAAATGAACTTCCCTTGGGTTGCAAATACACCTTTGCTTACCAGTACTGTACAGTAGATAATCAAGTTTCAAAACTTAGCTAAATACTTATTTGAATTACGCTTTAGTAATTTCTTATCATAAGAAAAAATCCGTGAAATATAATATTTGAGCATAGTCCATATCTCCCCAACTCACTCGCGAGAATAAACATATGACGTCACCGGCGGGTAAACAAACAAACAAACACATGCGCCGCGCTCATGTTTCCTTAATACAATTATTATTTCGAATGTGGAGCGCGGGCGGGACAGACGTTCACCACCGCCCGTCGTCGGCGCTGCGTTTTATTTTTAATTTTCGCGAGGTTATGCCATGTGCTGGTTAGGCCTCACCGCGTAGAGTGAAGCCGCTAAGCATGTAGCGGAAACTAGATATTTTTCGTGAACGCTCTACACTTATCAAGTCGGTACATACTACCGTTTGTCATAACTAAGTTTGACATAGACGTAGCCGTGTACAACAAAAAATATTTCGGTAACAGATAGCCTGTTTTCGCGTACATTTAACGTCTTGTTTACACGTTCAATCTTACCAAATCATAGGTTTTTTTGTGAGAATTTATTTGGCTTGAGAATTTCGTTCTTATTTTACTTAAAATGGATACGTACAAACATTTTTCTGTGGTGGCCTTAAGATGCGAATATATTTTATGGATATATTTAGCCTACGTTGTCTTTGTTATAAAATATTACAAAAATGCTTAAACTTTTTCACGTAATATTCGTACGCACCATAAAATTTATACAACAAACAATCGGTGCCTCAACGATAAATAACTCGTACCATAAAACATCTTGTCAAATTGACGTCATCGTAAAACAATTATTGTTATTACTTACGATACGAACGTTTATGAATAATCAGTTTGTGCTAAGTATTTATATCCTTGAATAGGCACTACAAGATAATAAATATAATGTAGCCCATCTAACATGGTAAATATTGTTATATCGGTTATATTTTTTTTTTACTGAAATATACATACTTAGTATTCAAAAGAGCAATCTTTATATTTTTCTGCAAAAGTCTGCAACACCATAATCAAAACCAGAGATGCTAATATTGCTAATAATACTTATTAGAATCTTGGTACTCACCCACTCTACTACCTATATTTAAAATGTAAGCCAAATTAGTTGAGTTTCATAAATATATATGGAAAATGCTTTAAGTATTGTATATCAGTTTACAAAAATATTGACAATATAATTAGCTACCAACATATTATTAAAACAAGAAAATTCATTTATGTTTACCTAAACAATTAATAACATTATAACAAAATTATTATAATCAAACAAAACAATTGGATTAATTAACCAAATAAGGAAATAAATAATATATCTCTTCTTTCCGCGAGCACCATATACGATTTGACTTAATTAATTTTTATGACAATTAAAAATAGTACAGTTAGATAAAATTAAATTATGTCAAAAGCAAGCACGTTGAGGGAATTTGCAAAATGCCATATACCGAGGTTCTATTCAAGGCCGTGTGTGGGCACCGATATAAAATGTTGGCATGTTTCAGACATGTTTTTAAGCGTTTAGCCCAATTTATACTTGTTTGCATTTATCAGATAGAAATTTGTTTAGTTTAAATGTTTCCGTATTATTTTGTAATGTATTGCTTTTAAAATATTTTTGCAGCGACTTATATTTGTCGTTACTATGTCAATGTTAGAACTTTGACGGCTGCTAGGAATAAATTATAATTCTTATCATGTAACTGTTTTTTTTACACAAACTTCGGTCGTTCTTATCTATCAACTATATCTAACCTAATATACAGAGTATAAAGATATCTACATGTATCTATACTTATAATAAAGCAATAGGACGAAAATGTCTGTACAAAGAAGATAATAAAAAAAAATGGTCTAGGGTACATATAATAAGCTACTGAACAAGAATATAACATTTATAAAATTCGTTCTGTATGTTTGTTCGCGCATCACGTAAAAACTACTGGACCGATTGCGATGCGGTTTTCACTGTTGGATAGCTTATGTTTTGACTTAAAAACTGGAGTACTTTATATCTCAATCCGATGAGTAGAAGCCAAGCAATCAAATATTTTGACGGCTGAAGGAATTTTGATCAAATGTTGGTTTATGGTTGGGTATTTTAGGTCCTGGAATAGCACAAAGAGTACTTTTAACCTACAGAAATGACCACGCGTGCGAAGCCGCGGGCTTCAGCTAGTATATCTATAAAACAGTACCGTGATATTCTGACTGACAGACAACGCACAGACACCGATGGCAGAGAATATAATTATAATATTGCCGCTGGGCCTAGAGATTTGATAGGATATTCCTTGAGTACCTACCCTAGGGCATTATTTTTTCTGTGCCTAGGGGTGCATTATGGCAGATTCTTTGAAATTCCATTAATTACATGTTAACGGGGTTGGCAAGGTTTGCAGGCGGGCAAAGCCGCAGGTTGTAGATAGTTGGATCATAATCCACCAATATGCAGCGAAGTGGATGGTGGCACCGAGTAATCCATACCAATATATAAAAGTGAAACGTTGTCTGTTTGTTTTTGTTTGGGGAGCTTTCACGCAATAACAGCTGGACGGGTTTTAATGAAATTTATAAATAAAACATAGGATACTTTTTATCCCGGAAAATTGAAATTTTCCGCGGGTAAACTTGAAAATGTTGATTACTTGCTGTAAGGAACGGTCGCCATCACAGAATAGTCTGTGGTTGCCATGGAAACGAAATAACAAGTCTGTCAAAAAACATCAAGAGCATTGGTGCTATACCTACTTTTGCATTGGTTTTTAATATCCTAGAAGAACACAGGATGCTTTTTTTCGCGATAAACTGTAGTCTGCGCGGACGAAGTCACGGGCGGGAAAACTAGTTTTATATAAATACAGGATGCTGGTTATTATTATGAAAACTAATGTGGTTTTTATACATAAAATTACAACAAGACATCATTGAAAGCGCTAAAAAAACAAACTGCTAAAAAAAACTACAAATATAAAATTAAGTATTCCACATAATATTATTTACGAGTATCTCTTTGACATTTTAGTTCGTTTTTGGTGGTCCAGTCGTGTTTTTCATTTTATAATTATTTATTTTATTTTTGTTATTGACAAGTTTTGAGTTATGGCAATAAATTATATATTTTTAAAATATATATATCCTATGTTACTAGAAAGCTGAAGCTGTTGATCACTATGTCTACTTGGGTCAGACGATCCAATTGGGTAGATCCAACTTCGACAAAGAGGTCAACCGACGAATCCAACTCGGATGGGCAGCGTTCGGGAAATTACGCCATATCGTCGCAGGTACCGCAGAGCCTCAAGACGAAAGTTTAGAATCAGTGCGTGTTGCCAGTGATGGCATACGGCACTGAGACGTGGTCGCTAACTATTGGTCTCATACAAAAGCTCAGAGTTGCGCAGCGTGCAATGGAGAGAGCTATGCTCGGTGTTTCACTACGTGATAGAATCAGAAATGAGGAAATCCGTAGAAGAACGAAGGTTACCGACATAGCTCTCAGAGTTTGCAAGTTGAAGTGGCAATGGGCAGGCCATATAGTTCGCAGAACCGACAACCGCTGGGGAATAAAGGTTCTCGAATGGCGACCACGAACAAGCAAGCGAAGTGTGGGGAGACCCCCCACACGATGGACCGACGACATTGTAGCCATCGCAGGAAGTCGGTGGATGGAGGTGGCACAGGATCGCTCGTCATGGCGCTCTTTGGGGGAGGCCTATGTTCAGCAGTGGACTTCTAAAGGCTGACATGATGATGATGATGATGATGATGATGTTACTCGGGATGATGTAAGGATTCTAAAGATCCCATACATCAAAATCTGTTCAGGCATTTATGGTGGAATAAATAAACTCAGATACATACATACAAACATACATGAATCCTAAAAATATTACACTCGTTCTTTGGGAATTCGTTTAAAAAGAGGCCAAAATTTAAGTGAGAATGGTTGTTAACCAACTTTATTTCGTTTTAGATCCTAAATGGTGATTCGAAATGAAAAATTAGAAGAGAACCCTAAAGATAATTTACAAATAACTATTCAATGATATTAACATAGTTTGTTGACTTTCATTTTATAATTTCCACAATTTGGCGTCTGGTATCGCCATATTGAATATTTATTACAGCCATGTCGTTAGTAGCACTCGCAAGATTGAGACAAATCGATTGACTTCAGAATCATCAAAATCGGTCCACTCATTTTGTATAGTGCCACAAAGGAACAGACATACATAGGCTGATTATATTATATTATACATTACATTACCGTCCTTTGCATTGCGCAGTCTGGTAATAAGCACAAATTAAAAATGTATATAACCTCCGACTCCTCCACCCCCCATTATAGCTAAGAAACATCTCAACAACATCAGCTTTCAAACATAAAAAAACGTATCAAGTTCGAAGCATTCGTTTGGGAGCTACGATGCCACAGACAGACACACGGATACAGACAGTGATACATATACGCCCTTAACTTATGACACCCCCTTAGAAGCTACGATCCTCATTTACCCCTCTCCCCCTTATTATATCTAAGAACCATCTCGATCTCATCAGTTTTCAAACAGAAGGATCTACGATGCTGCAGACAGAAACACATACGGATACATACACTCCCTAAACTTATAACACTCCTCTCTTTTCAAGTTCGGGGGTTAAAAACGGGAGCTACTCACGTACGAGTATATCAGTTGAATTATTCCAACTATTGTTTCAACCACATCAAGGGGAGTGCGGAACGCTCGCGGACGTGTCTCGCCTCGCACCGCTGAGCTAAGGAGTAACTCCAGATTTTGTCTTTTAAAACGTGGTGATGGTTATTAACCCCCGAACTCGAAAAGAGAGGAGTATTATAAGTTTTGGGAGTGTATGTATCAGTATGTGTTTCTGTCCTTCTGTTTGAAAAGTGATGCGATCGAGATGGTTCTTAGATATAATAAGGGGGTAAATGAGGATCGTAGCTCCCAAACGAATGGACCTATTTTGGATGCGGTTTTTTTTATATTTGAAAACTGATGCGATCGAGATAGTTTTTAGATATAATAAGGGGGTGAATGAGGATCGTAGCTCCCAAACGAATGGACATATTTTGATGCGGTTTTTTTTTATATTTGAAAGATGATGTGATCGAGATGGTTCTTGGCTATAATGGTGGCTGGTGGTCGCGTATTACAACAGCATTGTTGAACCCAGCCCTGAGGTGAGCTGGAGCACGCAATGTTTTATTTTTTGTTTTAAAGTGAAACATAAATAAATAAATAAATATATTCGGGACAATTCCACACCAATTACCTAGCCCCAAACTAGGATACCCTGTACTATGGGCACTAGATAACGGGTAAACATACATAAATACGAATATCACATCCATGACTCGGAAACAAACATTTCTGCTCATCACACAAATGATTGCACCTTGCAGAATTCGAACCCGCGACCGTTTAATTTCCTTCCTAGGGTCACTAGCCACTAGACCAACCGGCTGTCAAGAGCATAGAGAACGCAAACAGATTGGTTCTCAAAAACTATCACGGCCAAGTCGGGCTTCCGCTCTCGCCTCGCCTATATTCACACCTAAATACATAGAGAGACTTATAGACCAGTAACCAGGTAGTTTTGCCTTACAAATGATGGAGTAGAAGATGTTTTGATTTCATGAGCTCTTTACGAAAAAAAAACAAATTTTCAGGCATAGCATGGTGTAAGTGTGTGTGTAGGCTTGTGCGTACGTGCGGATAGGCACGTTTTTCTACGGTACTTCATTACGATTTGGCGGTATGGTATCCGTATTCGTATACCCCACCGATTATCGGTTCTTTAACTAATGTGACCAGCCCATTGCCACTTCAGTTTGCTAATTCTTTGAGCTATGTCGGTGACTTTCGTTCTCTGCCGGATCACCTCGTTTCGGAAGATATCCCTTAGAAAAACCCCGAGCATAAGTCGTTCCATAGCTCGCTGAGTGACCTTAAATTTGTGGACCAGTCTCACAGTCAGTGTCCAAGTTTTGGCTCCGTATGTCATTACTGGTAGGACGCACTGTTTAAAGACTTGTGTATTGATTGACGACGAGAAGACATGACAAAGTTTCTAAATGCTGCCCAGCCCAGCCGAAACCGCTTATCGGCTTTCTTCTCAAAGTAGTTTCTGCCCAACATAAGTGTTTGTCCTAGGTAGACATACTCCTGCACAAATTCGAGAGGCATGCCCCTAACGACTATTGGTTCCGGTGTAATGTGTTGATTTATCATCAATTATGTTTTATCCATGTTCATGCAGAGGCCAATACGTTGGGAGGTGACTGCTTGGCTGGTCAGCCTTAATTTGATGCAACTTTTGCAGTGACTTCGCCATAAGGAAGGACAATATCATTTGCGAATCTCAAGTGTGAGATTTACTCGCCGTTTATGTTGATGCCCATTCCATTGCAGTCCAAAATCTTGAACATATCCTCTATTGCGATGGTAACCAGTTTCGGGAATATGACTTCCCCCTGTCGTAATCCCCTGAGCAGTTCAGTGTGGGATTTGGAGTTTACCGGTACTGGATTTGGATGGACATCGTAGCAGCGTCTTACAGGCATCTCAACACTTGGATATATCGCCAGTCCACTTGGCATCGCTGCAAACAGTCCAGAACAGACCAGGTTGCGATGGAGTCAAAGGCCTTTTCTTAGTCCATAAAAGCCAGTCACAGCAGCCGATTATACTCTTCTGACTTCTGCTTGATCTGGTGCACTATGTGAATGTGGTCTACGGTGCCATATTCTCCGTGAAATCCGGCCGGGAGACAGGAATTGAGTGCTCGGGCGGGAGACAGGAATTTGTCAAATCTACGCGCGAGACGATTGGTGATGACCCTTGAGAACAACTTATAGACGTAACTCAGGAGTGAATTGAGCCTATAATTCTTGAGCAAAGTTTTATCCCTTTTCTTGAAGAATAGTACCACCACACTGTTGTTCCACACCTCTGGTGTTCTCCCACAGTTGATGAAGGAATTAAATAAAGCCTGCAGCTCTCTGAGGAAGGAGTATCTCTTGCCTTTAAGAGCTCAGAGGTAATACCGTCCTCACCAGGGGCTTTTCCGTTCTTCTGTTGTCTGAGGCCATCATCACCTCGTCCATGCTGACATCTGGTAGATCACTGGCGTGTCGGGTCAGTGTGGCTCTTGAATCCTCACTAGGGATTTCCGATCAAGGAGCATGTGGAGCAAATATAAGGCCATAGAAATCCTCGATATCAGCGAGAATATCCGTTTTGACAAAACGGTATTGCCATTAGCTGTTTTTAGCTTTGTCAGATGACTCCTCCCAAATTGCTGCACGAAAACCTTAGACCTTCGGTTCTGCTCAATTGCCTTTTGTTTATGGCATTTATTCGAGCACCAAAGGTCACGTCGCGTCAGTTTCGTGATTTTCTTGTTGAGAGTCATCTGCTCTGCCAAAGAACGCTTAGCATTTTCCCGTCTTTGTGCCATTAACCGGATAGTCTCGTCTGAGTCTGAGAGCTTTGATTTCTGGCCCTGACGCTGCAGACTTCAGAATTTTCGGCTCTCGTCCGTGAGAATTCTCACCACCGTGGTAAGTACCTTGTTTCTTATGTTCACAATAAATCATGTAATCTCAATGATAATTATTGTACCCGCGGCATTGCCCGCGTGGTCTTTTCCTTGGGTTAAAAGTAACCTTCTTTATTGCTCGGCTTTTACTACTCTGATTAAGAAACAACGTAAACATGATTTTAAGTAAAACCTAAGATATCCAACAATGAAAACAGCATCACAATCGGTCCAGTTTTTTTTACGCGATGCTCGAATAGATACAAATAAAAAACCGGGCTGGGCTGTGTCGGGGCGCATGGTTTGTTTGTCGTGAAACGCCTACGCCATGTAAAATTTGATCCAGCCCTGGAACCCTCTCGTTCAGTCTGTGCTGGAGTTTAGGGTGCCGCTGTGAACTCCAGAACTTCTTCTTTCCAACAATGTGCCTAATCTCTATTTTATTTGACTTTCCGGGCGCTGCAGCAACTTTTAACAGAGTTTAACAGTCTATGTAAGTATGTATGTGGATATGTGGATGTCCCACCATTTCGTCGGCGTCGCACCTATGGGCAGGCCAGTCGCACTCTGCAAGAAGTACAAATATTATACCTACACTTTGCGGCCGCAATATTGCTGTTAATTCAGTAGAGTGTCAAGCGTGTGCTCGATGAGTCGCGCGCCGTGTGCTTACGATAAAGTATCTACTTACGTAAAGTTTTTGACAATTTTATTCTTTTTTTAATCATGATGAGTACCAAGAAGAAACCTAGCAGGTACTGCATAGCATTCGGTCTGACAAGTCTCGTAAAATACCTACATACTGACATTTTATTACGTAGGCAGCCATTTATTTTTCATTCATTATTAAGCATGGAATTCAGACAGGGTGCAATAGTTACATATTAAGTTATTCTAATAATGAGGTAATTAGGTCTATTCTGATAACATTGTCATTATATGTAGTTAATAGAACTATCAACATTTATAATAATAAGTAAAAAAATAATACATTATTACATAATTGTTTATTGTGTTACAACATCTAAGTCATATCATATCACAGAATAATTACTAGTGCAAGTACCTACTTATATCTTGATACAACCCTGCCGAGCGAAAAAGTAACAGAGCGATTCTGAAACGGTTAGAGCAATGGAAGTTCTCGCGCGTTGTGATACGGTACATTCTAGCCTGCACGCAATAGGTGAGTGCCTTCTAGGTAAATATAATTGAAAGATCGCAGCGCTGTGCGAGTTAAATTGCACTTTATTGCGTTGGAGCGAGAGTTGAAATGTATATAAATTACTTTACTCAGTTATCCTTCTGTACTTGTACTATTATTTATTCTGTGCTATGGGTCCGATTTTGACAAGCAAGGTGTCAATCGATTTCTTTTAATGTATATAGTGTCAATAGGCTATTTTTTTACCCGACTAAGGCGAAGCAAAGATTGGGTTATTTGTTCAAACTAAAAACTTGGTCCGATTTTGACAAGTGAGGTATCAATCGATGCGTTTTCATCGCAACAGTGTCATAGCCTATTTTTTACCCGACCGTAGTCGTTTTAGTTATTGAAATTATGTGTAGTTATAAAAGGTAGATGATTTAGTTACGGTTCCTTTTTCTGGTACCCTTATGTTTCAGTGTGATTCTAATGACTTTTTACAACAAAAACAGACAGACAAACATGATTTAAAAAAATAACAGCTCCAAGGGATTGCAGACTTGAGTATTTCATATACATTTCAACTTGATACCTCCCTCCACGCGTTCCTGAGATAAAGAGTCTTGAGAGACAGACAGACAGACAGACAGACAGACAGACAGACAGACAGACAGACAGACAGACAGACAGACAGACAGACAGACAGACAGTCGGACAACGAACGGATCCTATGCCTAAAGGTCCTTTTCAGATACGGAACCCTTTATAGATGGATTCCACACCAAGATATGCTGATCCGCTCGTACGCACACACTTACATCATGTTATGCTGATCGGCCGCCACATCGCAGCAAGTTCTCGATCTCGCTAGTCGTGTTAATTCTGTCAAGTTCTCACGAAAAATCAAAAACAATGCAGTGTTTTGTGATAAAACTGTGTATCAATCACAAAATACTACATATTATCCACTCACGGACACATACGCAGCCGCCATTTGATTTGCTTCACTCGTTTGTTTGTTTAGCGGGGTGGTTTCCGTCTTTTTTTAAACCTTCTTGGCTAGAAGTAGTAAATTCGCATCTATTCATGGTCAAATAATGATGTAGACGGCATACAAATTGTCAACGAACTGGAATCGAACCAGCGACCGCTGGCGGACTGCTAATGAGCGTGATTTATCTACGTGCCGCGGGAGGTGTGACGTCAGACGGTGGTATGTGGTGACAGCTACCACGGAGGTTTGTATGTACCACTGAAGTGGGAAAGGATCGAAAGGTCGCGAACCAAATTTTGTATGAAACCTAGTGTCGCTGGTTGCATATTCGAACGATATATTTTCTTAGTCGACGCACAATATATAATTATCCTCTTCGTCACGTTTATTACTATTTTAAAAGCTATAAGCTCCAATACCTTAACATGGAATAAATGGATGATTTCGCTACGCGTGTTTACGAACTGCCGCTTGTCGCTTTGCTTGAATGTGATAATAGGTATATATATTGAGAGTTGAGACATCCCGAGCTTTCATATCTGAAACTTTCGATCTATTCGAGTAGTCCTATAGAGGGCTGCTCGCCTGATCAAATGGCTATGAATGCTGGTGTACCTCTGGGATCGGTTCTCTCGGCTACTCTGTTTCTACTGCACATTAATGACCTTCTGAATCCCGGTACCATAGCGTATGCAGATGACAGTACTGTGGTTGAGAGATACATTTCCAATTCTCAAGCCAGCTGTGACGCTGTCCAGCTTCAGAGAGAGTATATGGTGGACCGTTTGAATTTAGCCTTAGCAGCCGAGTAAGATTGGGGCGATGCTAACCTGGTTAAGTTTAATGCTACTAAACCGCAGGCGTGTTTGTTCTCTGCTAAAAAGAGTCCTCTAAACCAATCTCCGTCTTTCCGTAGTGTAACAATACCATTATCTGGAGCTTTTGGGTGTCGAACTCACATCGAACCTGAATTTTGGGTCTTACTTAGAATCCAAAGCCTAGGTAGCCTAGCTGCAAATAAACTTGGTATTTTGTCTAAGGTTAAGCGGTACTTCACGCTGGGACAGCTTTTGAATCTTTATCAAGCACAGGTCCGATCTTATGTGGAGTAATCCTGCCACCTCTGGGATGGTTCTGCCAAGTATCAGCTCATTGCTTATTGGGGATGACACTTTGGTAAGGTTGCAAGCCTGTCAGTATTCTACAGATTGCTCTAGATAGAGTGTGCACAAGAACTGCACAATCTGATTCCTCCATTAAATATCCATCACCGTACGACTAGATGATCGGTAAAGCGCAACCATTTTAGATAAAAATATATCACCCTTTTATAAATATCTCGCACGAGAACGAAGCATTTCACTTCTTCATTTATTATAAGAACTGCAAAGGAGTGGAATGCCCTTACCTCGTCAGTATTTCCGGTAAATTATAACTCAAGATGTGTTCAAGTAAAGAGTGAATGGCAACTACTAGGCAAGAGTGCTACACCTTTGACCACATCATCGCTTTCCAACAGGTCAGATCATGGTCAAACGATTGCATAGTTCGTAATAAAAATATAAAATAAACAAAAAAAACTTCTCTGAGGTATTTACTAGCTTTTGACCGTGACTTCATCCGCGAGGGCAACAGTTTATCGAGATACTTTGCGAGTCGATGGCAAATCCGTTTAAATTTTACCCGACCAGAATTCCGCCACCCGTATTGCGGAATTGCTAGCCTTGTACAGGTCCTCGTGGGAACAGGTATATCGAGACATGAGGGGCATTTTGTTAGGTGAGCCATGATCTGAATGGCACCTCAATCACACAGGTTTCCATGCTCGCCAGCGTAACCCAATTGCACAAGCTGCCTGTGCATCTGCCATCCTGAGTGTGTAACCTATTTAAAGACTTCCACTTCGGCCAAGATAGCTTGTGGCCGGGTGGAAGCTTTTCTTCGGGTGGGACGAAGGTAAGCAGAGAGTACGTCACGCGCCACAGGTTGACTCTTGCTTTTTGTGCATTGTCGGTAACCGAGGTTACATTGGAGAGAAAACTTTTCCTGCCGGTGAAGGGCTGCAACTATATAGCACCCTCTGGGGTCAGCTTCCTGTTTTTGTTTTTCGATGGAGCTTGCAATAGTACTACGTACAACTGGCAGCGCAATGCCTGTCAGCGGATATAGCATCGATACCGGTGTTGGCTTGAGGCGGCCAGTAATAATGCGGCAAGTTTCGTTTAAAGCTATATCCACTAACGTTGCATATGTAACGTTATATATGTGTTTGAACGATCCAAAACCGGGCAAGCATACTCACCCGCAGAGAAACTCAGCGCCATGCCAGTTGTACGCAGGACCTGCGGAGTAGCCCCCCACTTTGATGATGTTAAGCGGAGCAAAAGGTTGTTGCGGGCACAACCTTTCTGTTATATCGACATAAAAAGTGTCATTTATGTCCTGCTCTAGGAAGAATAAGAAACTCCATAACAAATTTAATCAACGGTTCGGCAGTTTACACCTGAGAAATAGCAGACCGACAGAGTTCCTTTCGCTTTTATAACATAAGTATGTCGTGTCGGCCCGGTTTAATAACAGATCCATCGCTTCTCAGCCGCGGGGGCTGTGAGACCTGCAAAGGTAATTTAGGAAATGGGCAGCCGCATGCACCTGTGTATTATCACCAGCTGCTGCGATCACCAAGATGCTTGTGAAGCGTGCTGATGATGATGGTGATGAATGTAAGAATGTCGAACGAGGTAGTGCCGACCTTTGTTGCCAGACTATGTCAGGCCGCCTGAAGGCCTGTGACTTTAACGAGTTCTATCAACCAGATTGATGGCAAATTCCATGTAGTTTTTTTTTGTTGTTTAATGTATAGCGGTTATGTCACAGAATAAATAAATAGTAGGTACCAGCTACTTTTTTTTTGTCGGAATACTCTACATCTACACTAATATTATAAAGAGGAAAGATTTGATTGTTTGTTTGTAATGGATAAACTCAAAAAATAAAGACCCTATTTAAAAAAATATTTTACATAAAGTAAGCTAAATTATCAGCGAGTAACACTAGCAGAATATTATTTTTCAAAAAATTAGATTTCCCTTCGAAAATTGCAATAATGAAACCCGACGTATTAAATTTTGCAAATAAAATCTATTACTTTGTATCACAAACCAAAGAGTATATAAATACTACGTAAGATCACAAACCAAGAAGGAGATACGGGTCTTTGTATATGGAACGTTGCCATGGAAACGAAATCACAGAACATCTAATGATCATTGACGTAGGAAATGCTCTACATGAAATAGTAACCGTAATTCAACCTCCTAACGTTAAACAGAATTATACTATAGACGAAATGGTACGTGAGTATAAAACCTATAAACATAAACATTTTGTGCAAGAAATTGTTGTAGTTCTATTTGTCCAAATGAAGTACCTACTAATTTTATCTTTCTATATATCTACCCGTGCGAAGCCGGGGCGGATCGCTAGTGTTTTATAAACTAGCTTAAAATTCAAATTTTATGCTACTAGCTGTGCCCTCGGCTTTGGCCGCGTGGTCATTTCATTTAAAAGTAGCCCATACGTGTTATTCCAGAACCATAAGTAGGTACCTATAATGTACAATATGCTACATTTCTTCAAAATTCGTTCAACCGTCAAATAGTTTTTTATCGATTGCTCGGCATCTAATCATCGGATTAAGATCTAATTTCTATTTGTGGAGGCTGTTTTTGGCTTTTTGTATTTTTTTTGTGTGTGTATTTAGCTCAGGTAGTTGTAAGCCACCGGAACATTAATAAAATAAAATAAAATAAGATACTAAGTACCTACCCCACGTTTTTTTGAAGTCTAACCTTAAGCTATCTAATGGAAACCGCATCGCAATCGGTTCAGTAATTTTTACGTGATGCGTGAACAAATATACAGACAAACTAACAAACAAACAAACAGACAGACATGATTAAAAAAATGGTCTTTTATTGTTCAATAGCTTATTTTAAGTACCCTAGACCTTTTTTCAAATATCTTCATTGTACAATCTTTTTCGTTCTTACTAGCTGTACTCGCTGTACTATTCCTTCAGCCGTCATAAAGTTTTTATCGATTGCTCGACTTTTACTCATCAGATTGGGATAATAAGTACACCAGTTTTTAAGTCAAACTCTAAGCTATCCAACAGTGAATACCGCATCGCAATCGTTTGAGTAGTTTTTACGTGATGCGTGATCAGACTAACAGACAAAAATACAGACACGAATTTTAAAAATGTTTTATTATTTTTCAGTAGTTTACTTTTAGTGCCCTAGATCTTTTTTTTTAAATATCTTCCTTTTACAGATTTTTTGGTACTTACTGCTTTATTATATATATATATATATATGCCTTTATTATAGATGCCCTTCACTTTTGGGCAGAATAATAAAAATATGTGTTTTATTACATTATATTAATCATGCCTATAAAACTACCGTGACATACCTACTGACTGACTGACTGACTGACTGACAAGGACTAGCCTAAACTGGTGTTTGAAATTTGAAGGAATATTTTTGAGTATCCTAGAGGTGAACTACGGAAGTAACTATAAACCGTAAAACATGAATACAAACTCCAAATAAAATACATCTTAAATTTACTGGTATGAAAAGTATCCAATGTCCTACCTCGTAGTATGACCTCAAACCATGCCGAGTTTCATTTGAATTCATTCGGTAGTTTCGGCGTGATGCGCGTCCAAGATAAAGAAAGACAGATAGTCAGACAGATAGTCAAAAATGAAATAAAACAGTTTTGGCTTCAGTATCAAAAATAGAACAGCCTCCAAAAAAATTTACAACATATCTTCAATATACAGGATTTGGACCCATGTCCCGCAGGAAGCCTTTATGTTTTATGTATAAAAAGTATCCTTAATTTTCAATCATCATATAATCTATGACTGTGCCAAGTTGCATCAAAATCCGTGCAGTACTTTCAGCGTGATACGTGTTCTTTTAAATAACTTTATCCCTATCCTGTGGGAACCCTTTCATTTATCGGGATGAAAAGTATCCAATGTCCTACCTCTTAGTATGAACTCATATCATACCAAATTTCATTTGAATTCATTGAGTATTTTCGGTATTATGCACTTTCTTTTTTAATACTAAAGCCAAAACAGTTTATTTTTTATTTTTGTCTGTCTGTCCGTCTGTCTGTCTGTACCTTGGAAGTGCATCACACCAAAAATACTCAATGAATTCAAATGAAATTTGGTATGATTTGAGTTCATACTTCGAAGTAGGACATTAGATTCTTTTCATCCCGAAAAATTAAAGGGTTCCTGCAGTATAGGCGTTGAAAGTTATTTAAAAGAACACGTGTCACGCTGAAACTACTCGACGGATTTTGTCGAAACTCGGCACAGTCATAGTTTATATAATGGATAAAAATTGAGGATACTTTTTAACCCGGAAAATAAAGTGTTCCTGCGGGATAATGTCCAAAATTCTGTAAATTGAAGATATTATGTAATATTTCTTGGAGGCCGTACAATACTAAAGCCAACACTGTATTTTTTAATTTTTGTCTGTCTGTCTGTCTGTCCGTCTGTTTGTCTGTCTGTACCTTGGCAGCGAAATTTGCTATGATTTGAGTTCATACTTCGAGGTAGGACATTGGATACTTTTCATCCCAAAAAAATTAAGTGTTCCTGCAGGATAGGAGTGGAAAATTATTTAAAAGAATACGTAGCACGCTGAAACTATTAGACGGATGATGATGCAACTTGACAAAGACATAGTTTATAAGATGGGTGAAAATTATGGATACATTATGTACCGAAAAAATAAATGCTTCCTGTGGGTATAGGTCCAAATTCTGTACATTAAAGATATAGTTTTTTTTTTTGGAAGTTACTCTATATTCGATAATAAAGCCTAAACTGTATGTTTTTTCATTTTTGTCTGTATGTCTGGCTATATATTAGCCGCGCTTCACGCCGCCGGAACTACTGAATGAATTCAAATGAAACTTGGTATGATTTGAGTTTATACTACGTAGGACATAGGATACTTTACATCTCGAAAAAATTATGGGTGGAGGATAGGGGTTGAAACTTATTTAAAAGAACACGTACCACGCTGAAACTAATGGACGGGCTTTGATACAACTTGGCACTGTCAGGGCGGTCGCACTCCGTAACAAGTACACATAAGTTCAAGGACCGAATATTCGGGTCCGTTCAGTCGAGTGTCAAGCGTGCGCTCGATGAGACGCGCGCCTTGTACTTAGCGATAGAGCACCTACTGAAGTAAAGTTATTGACAAACTTTATTCGTGTTTTAATTATGAGTACCAAGAAGAAAGCTAGAAAGTACTGCATAGCATTCGGCTGTTTGAATAGTGATAGAAATGACGAATTGTCATTCTTTACGCTTCCAAAGGATATTGAAATGTAATAAATTGTAATATGCTATAATAGGTCCTAGTTATGTAGTTAGATATTGATATTTTTTTATTACTTAGGTTCCTATAGTTTTATGTTATTTAATTTGTGTTCCATACCGAAGCTACGCATATTTAAGATTTTTCCGCGCAGAAATAAAGTCGTTCATTAAATCGATCAACGTAATTTTATAATTGATTATAGTAGGTATTGTTGATCGGAAAATGAATTACTGTGCTGACTTAGTAAGTAGCCTACATACTCTTAATACCTTTTATTAAGTAGGTAGCAATTTATTTTTCACTCATTAAAAAGCATGGAATTCAGACAGGCACCTTTATTCATCAAAGTGCAATACCTATAGGATATAATCATAATCAACCAACGACACGTAGGTAGGTATCTCACTAAAGTTATCGGCGGTCTGAAAACGGGATAGGTAGGTAGTAAAAATGAGGTAGTAGGTCTATTCTGATAAGAATGTCATTGTATGTAATAGAACTATTTTAATTTATAATAATAAGTAATAACATAATACATTAGTACTTATTTATTCTGTTACAATATCTAAGTCATAACATATCACAGAATAATTAGTAGTACAAGTACCTAGTCATATCTTAATACAACCCTACCGAGCGAAAAAGGGACAGAGCGATTCTGAAACGGTTAGAGCAATGGAAGTTCTCGCGCGTTGTGATACGGTGCATTCTAGCCTGCACGCGGTGGGCGAGCGCCTTCTAGGTAAATATAATTGAAAGCTCGCAGCGCCGTGCGAGTTAAATTGCACTTTATAGCGTTGTAGCGAGAGTCGCTATTTATTTAAATGACTTTACTCAGTAAACCTTCTGTACGTGTACTATTATTTATTCTGTGGCACTGTCTTAAGTTATATGATGGGTTAAAATTGAGGACAGGTTTTATCCCGAAAAAGTAAAGGGTTTCTGCGGGATATGGGTCCAAAGTTATGTTAATATTTAAGTAATTTTTTTTTTTTTTTGGATGTTTCTCTATATTCGATACTGAAGCCAAACTTTTTTACTTTTTATTTTGTCTGTCTGTTTGTCCGTATCTTGACCGCGCATCGCACCCAAACTATTAAATGAAAAACATGCTCTTGGGTGCTTAAAAAGGTATTGAACAATTATTTTTTTGTTTTCGTGTCTCTCTTTCTGTTTCTCTGTATGTTTGTTTGTTCACGCATCACGTAAAAACTACTGGACCGATTGCAATGCGGTTTTCATTGTTAGATAGCTTAGGGTTTGATTTAAATCTGGTGTAATCCCAATCCGGTGAGTTAGAAATCGAGCAATTGATAAAAGTATTTTTGACGGCTGAAGAAATTTTGTTCATTTCAGGGCCAATATACCAACATTTGTTTGCATATTATTGTTCCTTGAATAGCACATTATGGTACTTTGAACCTAAAGAAAAGACCACGCGTGCGAAGCCGCGGGTACAGCTAGTATATATATATATATATATATATATATATATATATATATATATAGAAAGATAAAATTACCAGGTACTTTATTTGGACAAATAGAACAACATTAATTTCTTACACAAAATGTTTATTTGCACAAACATAACGTAACCCTCCTCAGTCAAGTAAAAATAGCATAACAAAACACAAATAAAAAATTGTATGAAACCCAGTGTCGCTTGTTGCATATTCGAACGATGGGATTATCATATTTGTATGAAACCCAGTGTCGCTTGTTGCATATTCGAACGATGGGATTATCATATTTGAAGCACAATCTGCACAAAAATAAATTAAAAAAAAACGACTTGTATTGTATTTTTGTATTGGTATTTTTGATTTAACAAAAGTCATATCGTTCTTGTTGAATTTTAATTATTTTATTCTTTTTATGGGTAGTTTACAAAAGATCATTTGTAATATGAAGACTTTTTTTTTTTGGAAAAATAATTTACTTTTTTAATTTTGAGTGGCATCAGCAAACATCGAAAGGAATATACGCTACCTAAAATAGTTAAACTCACTTTAGGAAGACGTTTGCAAATTAAAACCAAAGATACTACAATTATTTATTCTGTGCCAAAGATAAATTATCCATTCCAATATATAAAAGTGAAACGTTGTCAGTTTGCTTATTTGTTTGTTTGTTTGGCGAGCTTTCACGCGATAACGGCTGGACGGATTTTGATGAAATTTGGAATAGAGATAATTTATACCCTGGAATAAAACATAGGATATCTTTTATTCCGGGAAATCCAAAGTTTCCACGGGAAAAGTGATGATTACTCGCTGTAAGAAACGGTTGCCATGGAAACGAAATAACAAGTATGTCAAAAAACATCAAAGGCATTGGTGCTATACCTACTTTTGCATTGGTTTTTAATATCCTAAAATAACATAGGATGCTTTTTTCGCGATAAACAGTAGCCGGCGCGGATGAAGTCGCGGGCGGAAAGCTAGTTACGTATAAAACGTCTGAATCAGTTGTGACTTCACTGGAAATCTGACAAATAAAAAAAAGCAAGTAATCTCGTAGATATGTGGATATGAGGGAATATAAACACAAAATCAAATGGATTACTATACTTTCTTTATTTTTTTTCGAAAAGCTGCTGCGCCATTTTGATAAGAAAAAAATGGGGCCTAATCGGGTTACTACACATTAAAACGAAATCAGTTCAGCAGTTTTAGAGATAAGAAACATACAAAAAAAACAGACGACTTAGGATGACTTCCTTACGCGGTTTTACGAACGTTCCTTGCGCTTTGACTTGAATATGTGTAGATGACGTATAGTCGCGGGCGTCGCGGCGCGCCCGTCTGGCTAACATAGCCTCTCTACCTGTACTATTATTTATTCTGTGTCTGTACTTTAAATAAAATCATTTTTGTTCTCTGTGGTCCTGATGCTAAAGATGTACTCTAACCGTAAAACTTGAAGATCTGCTGATTTTAAATTATTGTTAGTTCTGGCTGTGACCGTTGCTTTGCACGCGTGGTCATTTATCTGGGATAAAAGTTGGGCAGAATAGTTTATTATCGATTGCTCGGCTTCTACTTATCAGATTGAGATACCAAGTCAACCAGCTTTTACGTCAAGAACTAAGCTCTCCAACAGTGAAAAACGCATCGCAGTCGGTTCAGTAGTTTTTACGTGATGCGCGAATAAACAGACAGACACGATTTAAAGTAAGTATAATGTACAAAAAGAAGGTTTTACGACCTTTTTTTTAATGAAAGTAATTCTCTTTTTATTTATTTTTTGTTCCATTTTCACTTTCTTTTTTTTAATGTATTTTTCGTTTTCTTTTTTACATTTTAAAGTTTTTTTTTCGCTTTCATCTGTTTATGAAGTACCCTGAAAGTTTCAGCCAGATAACTAATCGGGAAATGATCGAAATTTAAATTTCATGATTCCCGGACAAAATACATAGATACATCGATTCATACATATCGTACATACATACAAGTAAAGTAAAATAAAAGCTTTTAAAAAAATGCTATGTTCTTGTTCATTACCTAGCTTATTTTAAATACCATAGACCTTTTTTTAATATCTTCATTGTACAGATTTTTTGGTACGTACTGCTTTATTATAAGTATAGATACATGGATTAAGATTACAAACTTTGTCATTGAACTCAGCGTTAAAACTCCTCAGGTTCTTGGATACAAACTCCGAACCCGCTCGTTACGTGCGAGTTACCGCGGACAAATCTTAGTCAAGAGAAAACTACCTTACATCCTCCTCGCTACTTCTTCTAATTTCCGAGGATCTAATAACTTGAAATTTGAGGTCAAAACATCTTAATTTGGCACGTGTAAGCAATTTTTGTCCTTCTTCACAGTTAAGTATATTATAATGAGAGCATGAATTAGCAACTTTAATGTATATGGCACTTTGTAAGTGTTTTAATCTTCCGACGATTGTTTTATTGGCGTTTTCATCATTCATGGTCATTTTATCCGACTACGGCTAAGCAGGGGAAGGATAATAAGTTTAATAGTCTACGTATGTATGCATGTAGGAATATTTATAATACATTTATTTACTTTTTATTTTTATTAATAAACTTTATTGCACAATTAATAGACTACAAATGGAGGACTTTTTTTTACTTCTTTTTTTGTCTGATCTTCCAGTTTCCTCCGATATAAATCAAAGACTTTGGTAAGGTTATTCAATGTCAATCAACTTAATATAACTTGTTCATCAATATTGTAATTGGATTTACAACATTGTGTAAAATATGTTAGTAAATAAACATCAATTATTTAGTCAATAAAGGAAATTGTACAATTATAAGTTAGTACATGTCAACTAAGTACTTAACTGTAACTTCTTAAATTTCTAAATAACAGGCCGGTGAGCAGCATCACCGGTGCGAGAAGCTACGCCCTGCGATCGCCAACCCGCAAGCTCAGCGTGGCGAGTATGGGAAAAACCTCCTATATGAACGACACAACAAAAAAATGGTCTTCAGTTCCCGGTCGCCCTGCTAGTCCTGACTGATATGGCGGTAAATGAAATGGCAGGGCCTGTGCAAAGAATCGCCGGGCCACCGGAGGCCAACCAAAACAAAAACGAATAACCCTGGCTACGTACAATGGAATGGACATACGATAAGGCTAGACGACCATATGGCGCAAATCACGAGGGAGCTTACAAGGATCAGTTGGCATATTCTAGGGTTAAGTCAAGTTTGTAGAGGACATAATGACCCTGGAATCAATCCAACTGTTCTACTTCCGAGAGAGTGATCAGCAGTCTCAGGGTAGCGTGGGGTTCCTCGTCAATAAGGTCCTCATTGATAATGTTGTAGAAATATCCAGTGTGTCGACTAGGGTAGCGTACCTGATTCTTAAACTAACCGAAAGGTATAGCCTTAAGGTCGTGCAAGTGTACGCTCCAACCTCAGCTCACTCGGATGATGAGGTAGAAGAAATGTTTTATGACACATCTTCTGCCGTACATAACACCACAAGGGCCCACTACAACGTTATCATGGGAGACTTTAACGCCAAAGTGGGAGTACATACTTGCAGTGAATCGAAAATAGGTTCACTCGGCTATGGAGACAGGAATCAAATGCTAGTTAACTTTTTGGAAAAAGAAGGGTTCTTTTTGCTGAATTCTTCAAAAAAACAAAATACCAACCCCAGAGGAAGTGGACTTAGCAAAGCCCCGACTCTGTGAGTAAAAATGAGATTGTATTCATCATGACAGACAATAAGCACATATTCAGGTGTATCTCAGTGATCAACAGATTTACTTAATACCAGTAGTGATCACAGACTTGTCCGAAGCTCCTTGAATATCGACCACAAGCTTGAAAGACAAAGCCAGGCCGCTGATGGATCTGAGCAGTTCCAACCCCAGGTAGGATTTTAACGTCATTATGACGTCGCATTAAGCTTGGTCACAGATGTAACAAACGTCCTGACGTGACGTCTGTGTGACGTTCATTAAGATGTCAAAATGTCACGGGCACAAGACGTCGTATTGTGACGTCAGTGGGACTTATTTTATATGACGTATGAAGGCTGAATCTGTTACGTCCTAGTTACGTCTGCGGGCTCATCATATGACATCAAATTTTCCGTCATTATGACGTTGCATTCCGGTTGGTCACAGACGTAACAGATGTCCTGACGTGACGTCAATGTAATGATCGTTGAGACGTCAAAATGTTACGACCACATGTCGTCATATTGTGACGTCAGTGGGACCTATGATACAGGTAACAAAAAACCCAAAAATTACCAACATGCGTCGCCCAGGTGACGTATTTAATACCAACAAAATTAATTGTCCGTATATGTTTTTTTTTTATATTCTCTTGTAGTGGACGTGTACGAACCAGAAGTTCAAAAGCTCTCTGAAGTTTTATTTTAAACTAGCTGTTCCCACGACTTCGCACGCGTGGTCTTTTCTTTATGTTCAAAGTACCATAATGTGCTATTCCAGGACCAATATACCAACATTTAATAAAAAAACCTTTAACCTTCAAATATACTATTATCAATTGCTCGGCTTATAACTCACCAGATTGAGATACCAGCAGTTTTTATCAAACCCTAAGCTATCTAACAATGAAAACCGCATCGCAAACGGTCCAATAGTTTTAATGTGATGCGTGAACAAACAAACATACCGACAAACAGACTGAGCGACACGTATTTTTTTTATTATCCTTGTTTTTACAGCCTCTTTCGTAACCATTGCTTTATTATAAGCAAAAGGTTTCTGTGCGATGCGCGGTCAAGCTACGGACAAACAGACAGACAGAAAGACAAAAATAACAAGTAAACAGTTTTGGCTTCAGTATCGAATATAGAGAACCATCCAAAAAATATTATTTCGTACTTACATATTAACATAACTTTGGACCCATATCCCGCAGAAGCTCTCTATTTTTTCGGGATAAAACGTGTCCTCAATTTTAACCCATCATATAAATTAAGACGGTGCCAAGTTGCATCAAAACCCGTCCATTAGTTTCATATCCCGCAGGAACCCTTTATTTTTTGGGACAAAATGTATCCATAATTTTCACCCATCTTATAAACTATGTCTATGCCAAGTTGCGTCAACATCCGTCCAATAGTTTCTGCGTGCTACGAGTTCTTTTAAATAATTTTCCACCCCTATCCCGCAGGAACTCTTTAATTTTTCGGGATGTAAGTATCCAGTGTCCTACCTCGAAGTATGAACTTAAATCATACCAAAATTAATTTGAATTCAGTGAGTATTTTCAGCGTGATGCGCTGCCAAGGTACAGACAGACAGACGGACAGACAAACGGACAAAAATTATAAAAATACAGTATTGGCATCAGTATTGAATATAGAACGGCCTCCAAAAAAAATTACACGATATCTTCAATTTACAGAATTTGGGACATTATCCCGCAGGAACTCTTTATTTTTTCGGGATAAAATTATCCTCAATTTTTACCTATTATATAAACTATGACTTTGCCAAGTTGCAACAAAATCCATCGAGTAGTTTCAGCGTGATACGTGTTCTTTTAAATAAATTTCAACGCCTATCCTGCAGTAACTCTTTAATTTTTCGGGATGAAAAGTATCCAGTGTCCTAACTCGAAGTATGAACTCAAATCATATCAACTTTAATTTGAATACAGTGACTATTTTCGGCGTGATGCACTGCCAAGGTACAGACAGACAGACGGACATACAGCCAGACAGACAAAAATGTCAAAAATATAGTTTTGGCTTTAGTATTGAATAAATTACGTCCTCCAAAAAAATTACAAAATATCTTCATTTTACAGAATTTGGGACATTATCCCGCAGGAACTCTTTATTTTTGCGGAATAAAATTATCCTTAATTTTTACCCATTATATAAACTATGACTATGCCAAGTTGCAACAAAATCCATCCAGAAGATTCAGCGTGATACGTGTTCTTTTAAATAACTTTCAACACCTATTCTGCGGGAACCCTTTAATTTTTCGGGATTAAAAGTATCCTATGTCCTACCTCTTAGTATGAACTCAAATCATACCAAGTTTCGTTTAAATTCATTCAGTAGTTTCGGCGTGATGCCTAGCCAAGATACAGACTGACAGACAGACAAACATGAAAAAAAAACAGTTTTGTCTTCAGTACCGAATATAGAGTACCCTCCAAAAGGAAATTTCAAAATATCTTCAATGTACAGAAATGGACCCGTTACAGTTTTTACAATGGCAAAACTATAAAAATAAATTGTCTCATTATCAAAGGCTTATCACGAAATTTATTATCTGTGCAAAAATTAACTGGTAAGAATTTTAATGTTAATTTCTCAAACAATTATGTTGGTATTTACAATGAAAGTTATGAGATAAAGAGCCAGATGATCGGTAAACTTTACAATATTGATTTTGAACTTAATTCACAGCCCTGTATGTCCACTAATAATGACTTGTGGCACCAACGACTCGGGCATGCAAACAGAAAACATTTGGCGATATTGAAGCTGCCATACTCCAACGCTCCGTGTGGGGCATTTATGGAAGGTAAGTCAACACGTTTACCATTTAAACAAATAACCCAGCCGAGATCCAGTAACCAGACCTCTCAGGTCCTGTCACTACACCTACTTTGGAAGGTGAAGTATACTTTCAAACTATTATTGATGACTTCTGCGTTGACACTTCTGCGTTGTATACCTACTTAAGAAGAAAAGTGAAGCTCCGGAAAATATTATGAAATACATACAAAACATAGAGACACATACAGGAAACTGAAAAAGAAGGTTAAAATGCGATAACGGAGGTGAATTCAAAAATTATATACTTCAAGAGTACTGAAGTAATAAAGGTATAATAATACAATTTACAGTACACAAGTACACAGTAGTCGCAGAAAGGATGAATCGTACAATTTATAACAAAGCCAGGACTCATGTTAGAAACGGAATTGCCAAAGCATTTATGGGGCGAAGCAGTCAGGTGCGCAACTTATCAAATAAATGATGCCCATCATCGGCAATAAACTATGAACTTCCAGCTCAAGTCAGATATGGACGGAGTGAACTTTCAAAACTTAGAATTTTTGGTTCAAAAGTATGCGTAAGTTAAAGTATCTAAAAGAAGTAAATTTGATAAGAGAGCAAAGTATATATGAGATTTGTTTGTCACACAATGAATGGCTATAAATTATGGAACCCGGAAGATAATAAAATTGTTTGTTTAAGAGATGTAAGATTTGACGAAACACAAGTAATATATAAAACAAAAGAAGATAGAAACAATTACATAGACAAAGGTATAGAAGATGAAGAGTATCAATATATTGTTTACCAAGAAGAAATCCAGAAGGACACAGAATATGATCAGACCAGTAGAAAATCAACTCAAAAATAACAGATGTATCAACAAAAAGAAAAACATGAGAAAATAATACAAGAAGAAATCCAGAACGAAACAGAAGATAGAGAAACAACTGAAGAAGTAAGTCAAGAAGACACAAATAGTCAAGAATCAGTAACAGAAAACTAAAGGACGAGATCAGGAAGGGAAATAAAACGACCAAGACATTTGCGAGATTGTGATATCGAATCAAGAAGAAAAATAAAACAACCAAGACAAGAACGAGAACATGAAATTGAACATCAACTAAATGCTATATTTATTTGATGTTCAATTCAGATTATATAAACAATAAGCTATTATTGTTTATTGACAGAAGAACCACAAAATTTTAAAGGAGCAATGGATAGTGAAGAATGAAAAACAGCAGTAGATATATAATTGAATGCGCATAAAAATTTGGAAACTTGGAGAGAAGCAACTTTACCAGAAGGAGAAAGAGCTATATATACTAGATGGATATTTAGACAAAAGAAAGACACACTAAGAAGGCTAGAATTGTAGCAAAAGGATATCAACAGACTGGACTAGAACAGACATATTATTCACCAGTTGCAAGAGTATCAACTATAAGGACTTTGTTAAGCTTTGCAGTTCAAGAAAATTTAATAAAATATCTTTCAAAACGTAATATAAATGTTATTTCGTAAACAACCACTAAAAAGAATAAAATAATTAAAATTGAGCCAGAATAGTATCACTTTATTGAAATTACCAACGAAATAATAATACATAAATACAACATAAGATAAGAAAGAGTTTTTTTTGAAGGCGGTGCCAAGCCGAGCCATAATTATTAATATGGTTGAGCTTATTCAAAAATATAATGTCTTTAACGGCTTGACGTGCTATATAAAATAATAGCTTTTAAAGTAATTATCTACAAAAACTTTATCATTTACTAGATTGCTGTATTCGTGTCAAGCGGTGTGAAAGTCAAAATCTGCTCGTGTGAGTCTTTTGTTTTGTCTCTTCTGCGTTTCGTGTTTAGTATGAGGGTGCTTCATAGACAACTGCATATTACTTCGTACGTAGATAGGTATGTATTAATTCTGTAAAGATATTAGATTTAAATGATGCCTGGGTTTGGCACCACCTTCAAAAAAACTCTTTCTTATCTTATGTTGTATTTATGCATTATTATTACGTTGGTAATTTCGAAAAAGTGATACTGTTCTGGCTCAATTGTAAATATTTTATTATTTTTAGTGGCTGTTTACAAAATAACATTTTTATTACGAAGTAGTTTTTTTTTTTTGGAAAAATATTTGATTTTTTTGATTTTTAGTGGCCTAAGCAAACATCGGAAAGAATATTTGCCAAAGAAAATAGTAGGCACTCACTATTATCACTTTAGACTCAAAGCGTTGGTAAATTACAACCAAGGATGAATAAAACCTACATAATATAACAACTGAATTAGTTTTGAGCACTTTCCATCATTTTGTTTTTGCGTTCCTGTGACTACCTTCCGGCTCCATCATCCCTGGATACCATATAAAACCAGAGAACTCACCAAGATAAACAAAATGAGCACAAACTCGAAAGGGTTCCATCATTTTGTTGTTGAGTTCCTGTGACTACCTTCCGGCTCCATCATCAGACACTGGATACCACATAAAACTAGAGAATTCATCAAGATAAACCAAATGAGCCTAAACTCGAAAGAGTTCCATCATTTTGGCGTTGAGTTCCTGTGACTACCTTCCGGCTCCATCGTCAGAATCTGAATACCACATAACACCAGAGAATTCATCAAGACAAACCAAATGAGCCCAAACTGGAAGGGGTTCTATCTTTTTTGTTGTTGAGTTCCTGTGACTACCTTCCGGACCCATCATCAGACCCTTGATACTACATAAAACCAGACTTGATCTCAAGGGATTCCATCATCCGATTGTGTAGTTCCATTGACTACTAATACTACTGTAGTTTATAATTGTCATCAGAACTACACCCATGTATAAAACTTAACCATCTTTGGACGTCGTTAAATTGTTCAAAATCGACTTGCAATCTGGTCCTAAACATTATAACACAGTGAATTAAATTAAAGCTTGTTTAAAGCTACTAAACCTATTTTGATGAAATTTATACAGTACCACACTAGAGGTCTTCTTACTCAAGTAAAAACAATCAGTTCAGAAATCCCAAGATATTAGAGAACATAACCTATAAAACAAATTGTTTTTCTAATAAAACTGCTGAACCAATTTTGATACAATTTATATGGGACCACCCGGAAAGTATACTCTTTCAAACAAAAACAGTTTTTTTTAAATCGGTCCACAATTGACGGAGATATGGACCGACATACATAAAAAAAAAAAAAAAAAAAAAAAAAAAAAAAAAAAACATACATACAGCCGAACATATAACCGTCTCCTTTTGTGAAGTCGATTATAAATAAGTTATTACTATTCTCTGTTCCAAATGCAGAGACAATTTCAACCTAGCCTATTGAGAATAAGATTTAAAAATTATAGTAGAAAAAAAACTCACTTATACTCACATGAGTCCTGAAACCACTTTTTTTTGGCCAGTCGTTTAAAAAATTGTCAATAAGCAACTGAACTAGATATAAAAACACATGGTGTCTGGATGTCTATCAGTTAGTCTGTTCGCGCATCACGTATAAACTACTGGACCGATTGCGATGTGGTTTCACGGGTGAATCACTGTTGGATAGCTTAGGTATTGACTTAGAAACTGGTGTACTTTATATCTCAATCCGATTAGTAGAAGCCGAACATAATTATAACCGTCTCCTTTTCTAAAGTCGATCAAAAATAAGGCAACTTGATGTACCAACTGTATTTCTAAACGGGAAGTTAGATAAAGCTTTTGTGTTAGATGTCTATATAAAATGTCCCAAGGGCTTAGAAATAAAGAAAGTAAAAGTACTAACACTAAACAAGGCTTTGGATGGTCTTAAAGAGGCACCTAAATGTTGGAATTTGAGATTTCATGATTTTATTACAGAAACTCAACAGTCAAAATATGAATTTTGTCTGTACAAAACCAAAAGTACATGGCTATTAATATTTGTTGATGATATATTCATTCTCGGAGAAGACAAGGAAATATTAGAAAAATTGAATAGAGAATTCGAGGTAAAAGACCTCGGAGAAATTAAAGATTATTTAGGATTTGAAATAGCAAGAAAGTACAACAGAATGGAAATTACACATAAAAATATGATAGAAAAGACTCTAGAAAAATTTAATATGCTTGATTGTAAAGGTGCATCAACACCCATGGAATCACACTTTACACCAGAAAACAACGAAGAAATTATAGATGTACCCTTCAAATAACTAATTGGATGTCTACTATACATTTCCACAAATAGCAGTCCTGATATTTCTTACGCTGTGTCATTTTTGAGCAGATACTTAGACTATCCAACAACAAGTTTATGGAAAGCAGGTCAGCGAGTTCTAAGATATCTGAAAGCCACAGTAAATAAAGGTTTAGTACATTATGTGAAATCAAATAAACGAATGCAGCTACTTGCATATTCAGACGCTGACTGGGCCGGGGACAAGTCAGATAGGAAAAGTACGAGTGGTTGTCTGATATCCTACTGCGGTAATCCACTTCACTGGTATTCAAAGAAGCATACTTCAGTGGCTCTTTCTACAGCAGAATCTGAATATGTAGCAGGAGCACTTGCGCACTTATTTATTTAAAAGGTATTTTGAGTGACTTTACTTTATCACAAGTTACTATTATGGCCACTTTACTAATAGACAATCAGAGTGCTATACGGATGATAGAAGGTTTTGAAAACAGTAAAATATCTTAACACATTGACATCAAAGCTCATTTCATTAAAGACATTGTAAGCAAGAAACTTATATCTGTACCTTATGTACCTTCAGGAGATAATGTATCAGATATATTCACATAAGCTTTATCAACAACTAAACATAACTATTTTTTGGAAAAACTGAACATAAAATAAAACAATGATTTAAAATAAGTATAATGTAAAAAAAAGAAGTATTTACGACCTTTTTTAATGAAAGTTTTTGTTTTCTTTTTTACATTTTTATGTTTTCTTTTTTACATTTTTATGTTTTCTTTTTATTTATTTGTTTCATTTTCTCATAAATATTTCTTTTCATTTCTTTTTTATTTGTTTGTCACCGGTTTGTGATCTACCATGAAAGTTTCAGCCGGATAGCTAATCGGGAAGTGCTCGATATTTTTATTGCAAGATTCCAGAACAGACAAAATACATAGATACATACAAGTGAAGTTAAACAAAAGCTATAAAAAAATATGTTCTTGTTCATTACCTAGCTAATTTGAAGTACCATAAACTTTTTTTTTAAATATCTTCATTGTACAGACTTTTTGGTACTTACTGCTTTATTATAAGTATAGATATATAGCATTGTGTATCCAACCTCCTTGATATATAGATTAAGATTACAAACTTTGTCATTGAACTCCTCAGGTTCTTGGATACAAACTCCGAACCCGTTCGTTACGTGCGAGTTACCGCGGACAAATCTTAGTCAAGAGAAAACTACCTTACATCATCCTCGCTACTTCTTCTAATTTCCGAGGATCTAATAACTTGAAATTTAAGGTCAAAACATCTTAATTTGGCACGTGTAAGCAATTTTTGTCCTTCTTCACAGTTAAGTATATTATAATGAGAGCATGAATTAGCAACTTTAATGTGTATGGCACTTTGTAAGTGTTTTAATCTTCCGACGATTGTATTATTGGCGTTTTTGGTCATTTTATCCGACTGCGGTGAAGCAGGGGAAGGATAATAAGTTTAATTGTCTACGTATGTATGTATTTATGTACATGTATGTATGTATATTTATACTTTATAGCACAATTAATAGATTACAAATTAAGTTTTTTTTTTTTTTTTTACTTCCAATTTCCTCCGATATAAATCGAAGACTTTGGTAAGGTTGTTCAATGTCAATTGTTCGTCAATATTGTAATTTGATTTACAACATTGTGTAAAATATGTTCGTAAATAAACATCGATTTTCTAGTCAATACAGGAAATTGTACAATTATAAGATAGTAGATGTCAACTAAGTATTTAACTGTGTTTTTGGGGGATTTTAACGCCAACCACAATGAGTGGCTTGTACCGTACCAGAAAACCGACCACGTTGGTAGAGAGACGCGAAAAGTTGCTCTAGCGTTAAATCTCGCTAAGTTGGTGCATGAGCCGACATGGGTACCTGACCGTGACGGTGACACTGCCAACTGTCTTCACCTGCTGACGTCAACTGAACCAGACCAATACTCCGTGTCAGTACCACCTCTTGTTATCTCTGATCTCTGTGTGGTTAAGTCCGTCTCTGTGTATTCCCCACCTGATCCTAGCCGTAAAGGTAATAGACGCGTGTGGAGATACAACTCAGTAGATTGGGACGAGATGCGACAATTCCTTGCATCGTACCCTTGGCGGCAAACATGTTTCACTTCCCAGGACCCGTCGACTTGCGCGTCTGCTATTACAGATGTAATATCAGGCAGTGGAATACTACATTCCATTCAGTGATAAGCCTCTTCTCAGCAAAGCTCAGCCTTGGTTTGGATCCGACTGTGGTCGTGCTGTGGCTCTAAAGCATAAGGCATACCTGGACTGGGCTGATGCTCGAAAGCAGCGCAAATTCTCTGATATTCGGATTAAGAAACAAAAATTCAATGTTGCCGCTAAAACCTGCAAGAAGACTGTAAGGAAGGCTCATTTTGATCACATATGTTGAATAGGGGCCACACTGGCTTCATACCCTGCGGGTAGCAAAGCTTTTGGTCCCTGGCCAAGTCGGTCAAAGTGAACTTCTGCCGCCCCTCACTACCACCACTGCTGAAACCTGATGGATCACTGGCTCACACTGCTGGAGAGAAAGCGAATTTATCTGCTTTTCTTTTTCCAGAATCTTCGCATCTAGACGCTTCCAGCAATTGTGTTGAAAAACTGTGCGCCCGAATTGTCTCCCTTCTTAACGCGTTTGTACCGCCTCTCTCTTCACTTATGTAAAGTTCCAAAGAGCTGGAAGCTAGCCAGTGTACAACCAGTACCTAAAAAGAGTAGTCGTGCTGAACTAGCCAATTATCGCCCCATCTCGATAACCTCCTTACTCTGTAAGTGTATGGAGCGTATCATAAACGTTAAGCTATTGTCATACCTTGAGGACAATGATCTGCTCAGTGACCGGCAATACGGATTTCGCCGAAACCGGTCTACTGGGGATCTTCTTGCGTATGCCACTCACGTATTGAGCGAAGCCATCGAGATGCATGGTGAGGCGCTTGCCGTCTCCCTTGATATATCTAAGACATTTTTCGGGTCTGGCACGATGGTTTTTTAAACAAGCTTCCCTCATATGGGTTACCTGTTGGCTTATGCAATTTGAGAGCTGATTTTTCAAGGGAACGATCTATTTGAGTAGTCCTAGAGGGCTGCTCGTCTGATCAAATGGCCATGAATGCTGGTGTACCTCAGGGATCGGTTCTCTCGGCTACACTGTTTTTACTGCACATTGATGACCTTTTGAAGCCCGGTATCTTTGGGTATGCTGATGACAGCACTGTGGTTGAGAGATACAGTTCCAATGCTCAAGCCAGCTGCGACGCTGTACAGCTTCAGAGAGAGGCTATGGTGGACCGTTTAAATTTAGCCTTAGAAGCCGTGTCCGATTGGGGCGATGCTAACCTGGTTAAGTTGAATGCTACTAAAAGTCAGGCGTGTTTGTTCTGTGCTAAAAAGAGTCTTCTTAACTGATTTCCGTCTTTCCGTAGTGTAACAATACCATTAGGCGACCATCTGGAGCTTTTGGGTGTCGAACTCACATCGAACCTGAATTTTGGGTCATTGAATCCAAAGCCAAGGTAGCTGCAATGAAACTTTGTATTTTGTCTAAGGTTAGGCGGTACTTCACACCGGGACAGCTTTTTAATCTTTACCAAGCACAGGTCCGATCTTGTATGGAGTACTGCTGCCACCTCTGGGACGGTTCTGCCAAGTATCAGCTTGAGGCTTTGGATTCAATTGAGAGACGTGCTATCAAGCTCATTGGAGATGACACTCTGGTAAAGAGTAAGCTTCAAAGTCTGGCGCATCGACGTGATTTTGCCAGCCTGTCGGTAATCTAAAGATTGCAATATGGAGAGTGTGCACAAGAACTGCACTTTCTGATTCCCATCACCTTTCCGGAGATATCAACCGACATACAAAAAAAAAACTCTTATTCCACGCCTCTGGCTGGAGTTCTGCCACTGTTAAGAACGGTGCTAAATAGCCCCTGAAGCTCCCGAAGTACGGGTTTCTGGGTTACAAGTTACCTTTGTGTTATTCCAGGACAGTTCTTATAAATTACAAAATACCTAATTTCATTTAGCCGTCTAATAGTTTTTTTAATCGATTGCTTGGCTTACTCATCGGATTGAGATACCGTACACCAGTTTTTAAGTCAAAACCTAAGCTATCCAACACTGAAAACCACATCGCAATAGGAAAAGTAGTTATAACGTAATGCGCGAACTGACAGACACACAAGCAGGCAGACAGACAGACACGATATCTAAAAAAAAAACTTGTTCAGTAGCTTATTTTGAGTACCCTAGACCATTTTTTTATCATCTTCATTGTACATACTTTTTGGTACTTATACAGCTTTATTATAAGTACTAGCTGTACCCGCGGCTTTGCACGCGTGGTCATTTCTTTAGGTTAAAAGTACCATAATGTGCTATTCCAGGACCTAAAATACCAATATACCAACATTTGATCAACATCTCTTCAGCCGTCATAAATATTTTTAGCTTGGCTTCTACTTGCCAGATGGCGATATCAAAAACACCAGTTTTTAAGTATGTCTCTAAGCTATCCATCAGTGAAAACCGCATAGCAAACGTTCTTGCAGTTGTTATGTGATGCGTGAACAAATATACAGACAAACAGATAGAAAGACACGAATTATAAAAAAACTTGTTCTGTAGCTTATTTTAAGTACCCTAGACCTTTTTATACGCTTTATATTAGCTTCATACAATGCAAATACAAAGCAAACATACAATGTTTGTATGTTTGTAACCGACTCCTTTGGACGCTATTTTGACCCACTTTAAACGGTCAGATTTCATTCAATTTTGCACACCTGTCAAAGACCGATGACAATGCAATAATTCGAAAAAAAACAATAAAAAAATAATAATTAGAAAATAAATAGTAGTTTAAAAAAACTAAAAAAACACGCTTAATATAGAAAAGCAAACTAAAAAAATTGAAAATAAATTTTAATAGTGTAAATAAGAAAAAAATGTTTTGTTTCAAAAAAAGCGTGGGGTGCTTCTCATATCTGTCAATTAAATATTTATAACTATTGACCCATTCACCCCAGGTTTTTTTTGAAATAAAACATTTTTTTCTTATTTACACTATTAAAATTTATTTTCAATTTTTTTAGTTTGCTTTTCTATATTAAACGTGTTTTTTTAGTTTTTTTAAAGTACTATTTATTTTCTAATTATTATTTTTTTATTGTTTTTTTTTCGAATTATTGCATTGTCATCGGTCTTTGACAGGTGTGCAAAATTGAATGAAATCTGACCGTTTAAAGTGGGTCAAAATAGCGTCCAAAGGAGTCGGTTACAAACATACAAACATTGTATGTTTGCTTTGTATTTGCATTGTATGAAGCTAATATAAAGCGTATAAAAAGGTTTTTCTTATTTACACTATTAAAATTTATTTTCTATTTTTTAGTTTGCTTTTCTATATAAAGCGTGTTTTTTAGTTTTTTATACGCTTTATATTAGCTTCACTTGTATGTTTGTATGTTTGTATGTCAGTCGGAGGATGCAAAGAAACACAAATGTGCTAGAACTAGGTTTATTAATATATATAAACTACATTTTAAGTCTAACCTAAAATAATATGTACTTGCGGCCCAATGCTAGGTACCGAAGTGGCAGAATTGGGAGATGCGCCGCCGAGCAGCGCGTGTTGCATCAGCGCCTCGTGGTCTGCATTGAGGTCACTGGTTCAGCGGAAGTATTATGCAGGGTAGCACTTTACGTGGAGCTGCCATACATAACACCTCCCCCCGTAGAACAGCGAGTGAAGGAGTTCTTCGTGAACGAAGCTGGTGGTTGACTCGTGCCAACCCTTCTTGCAGGAGGATCGGGTACAGCATACCGCTGCAGCAAGTGTTCTCTGGAGATCAGGTTTTTCAAAGGCAGTGGACAGTGCTGTAATCCGATAGCTCTTATGCTCATTTGCGCATCTACTGAATATAATGTTGAAGGGTTTCTTTAATTGTATTGTAACTTTAATGGCGAGCTTGATGAAGTTTCATAGCGTTTTGATGAAGTTTGACTGCGGGCTTGATAAAGGTTGACGGGCTTCATAAGGTTTGAACGCTGGCTTGATGAAGTTTGAGTGTAGACTCAGTGGCGATTTTTAGAAGGCTTGATGCAGTTTTATAAGTTGACCAAAAGTGTGACGAGATTGATAACCGGTGCGTCTTGATGGTTTGTTCAGCGACGCGATCTTGAACTCGATATTCCTGGACAGTTTACTTTTAGGTATGGTCTTCCTTGTTCCTTTGGCTTTGGTGGCAGGATCGCTGGGCAGGACGAATCAAATTTTCGCTTTGTGATCAGCTGGTTCATACTTCACACGTCCTTAATGGTAATTAATCTCGAACTTAATTTCTTCTCTTAGAGATACCAGGTGGATTGAACTTCGGACATTCTGTCTCTATATAGTGAACGAAGAATCAGTACTATAGGTTGCTCATGCTACAAAGGGTGGGATAGGTAGGTATAGGCTTAAAGATTGATTCTTACTCGTATTATAGAATACGGTCAATTTGTATAAATTGTATACTAAGGACAAGAAGGAAATCGGAAATTTGTTGACTATCTATACTCACAGAATAAATTACAAGTACTATAATGGTAGCTACTGACTAAACTATCTTTATAAATATGTGAATGAATCACTGATTAGTAAAACTATTGAAACAATGTAATTTGAGGTCTTGGGTTAAGTGGCATTATAAGATTTTAGCAAAATCTAATTTGAATTTAAAAAGTCTGGTTTAAAATATTTCATATAAGATAGTGTAATGCAATAAGATATGTACCTATTCAAGGTCAAAACTGTGCCATTCAGAGTGAAAATCTTAAGTAGAGCCTGAACTAAACTTATTGCAAAACTCATCTTACAAATGAACATGTGTTAACATATTAAAAGAGAGCATAAGAAACGTCGATGTTTTTTTTTTGACAAAATTATCTTGTATAGATATATTATAATCTATGAAGATATATCAGTGTAAAACTTAAATTAAATCAGGAATTACATTTTTCAAATCTACTTTTATACCTAATTTTTTTTTATTTATAAAAAGTTTCATTCTCTACTATAGTTTTCATACAAAAAACATGACGGAAATCTCGAATATCTTGTGATGGTATATTATGATTATGTAGCAAGCGTTAACTGGATGAATAACTTTAATTTATGTTTTTGGATTGACCTATTTAGTAACGGTTATTAAAAATGCTTTCAATATCACAGTCACTCATAAAAACGATGACTTTGCTACTAGACTTAGTAACATAATAATTAATAGTTACAGAAAGAGCATCGTCAGTGGCGTCGTGTTACCAAGTTTACCTACGACAGTCTAGGAAACATGACACAGATATGAAATTTAAAAAATTAGTACAATATTATATTGGATTGATAATTAGATGCTGGTATATATAGCCATTAAAATACTTTGGAATAGTTGGAACTACTGATGTTCTTTTGTATAACTGGTCTGATAATCTATTAAAAATACTAATTTGTTTGTAGAAAATATGAATACGTTTTAAATATAACATTTTACAGTCACAACTATATCTATCTAATCTAGGTGTCCGCGATTACCTTGATTGGAAAATCTTGGATTCTTACATATTAACACAGAAGGTTAAATGTAAGAAGGGGAGAACTATATCTATTCGTGCCTAATCTATATCTAAGGATCCGCGATTGCCTCGATTGGTAAATATTTGAGTTTTACATATTAACATACAATGTTAAATGTATGAAGACTTATACTCGTATAGTATGAGAGAAATATATCTGTCTAATCTATATCTAAGGACCCGCGATTGCCTCGATTGGTAAATCTTGGAATTAAATTAGGAATTACATTTTAACACTGAAGGTTAAAATGTAATGGACTTAAAATAGAAGAGAGCAACCATAGTATTCATCTATAGTACTCACATTTACATTTTTGGTATCTTTGCTGCGTCGATTTTTGGATGCTCCTCCAGTGTGCGTCTCCCGTAGGTTCTGGATGCTCGAAGAGGCCCTGTTTAGCGACCCTATCTTTGAACATCTTACCGACTGCGCCAATTACGGAGGCCGCAGCCGGAGGATGCAAAGAAACCCAAATGTGCTACAGATATGATAAGCACCCCACGCTTTTTTTGAAATAAAACATTTTTTTCGAATGGCGACCACGAACAAGCAAGCGAAGTGTGGGGAGACCCCCCACACGATGGTCCGACGGCATTGTAGCCATCGCAGGAAGTCGGTGGATGGAGGTGGCACAGGATTGCTCGTCATGGCGCTCTTTGGGGGAGGCCTATGTTCAGCAGTGGACTTCTAAAGGCTGACATGATGATGATGATGAGTGTAAATAAGAAAAAATGTTTTATTTCAAAAAAATCGTGGATTGCATGGGTCAATAGTTATAAATATTTCATTGACAGATATGAGAAGCACCCCACGCTTTTTTTGAAATAAAACATTTTTTTCTTATTTACACTATTAAAATTTATTTTCTATTTTTTAGTTTGCTTTTCTATCTATCTAAGCGTGTTTTTTTAAACTAAGTATTATTTATTTATACGCTTTAAATGCCCCCCCCCCCCCCCCCCCCTCTCCCCGTTTGTATTAAGAACGCAATAGAGCGGAACAAGGGCTCCAAAGTGTTCGCAAGAGATCTGTCTATTGGGCAAAACCTGTTGACGAAGCTGAAAACCGACAGTGGCAGCATCGTTTCGTTGAAGCCAGAGATTTTGAGTGAGCTCGAGAAGTTCTATGGACAATGTTTTTAGCATTCATGTATGTTTGTATGTTTGTATGTGAGTTTCTTTATTCCACCATAACTTTTAAATACCTGAACAGATTTATATGTATGGGGTATTGTTAAAATCCTTACATCCCCCCGAGTAACATAGGCTATATTTTTTTTTAAAATATGTATACCTACTTAAGAAGAAAAATGAAGCTTCAGAAAATATTATGAAATACATACAAAACATAGAGACACATACAGGAAACTGAACAAGAAGGTTGCATATTCACCACAGTTAGACTGTGGTGAATATGCATTTGTAAATTGTATTATTACGGAGTCGCAGAAAGGATGAATCGTACAATTTACAACAAAGCTAGGACACTCATGTTAGAAAAAAAAACCAAAGCATTTATGGGGCGAAGCAGTCAGGTGCGCAACTTATCAAATAAATAGATGCCCATTATCGGCAATAAACTATGAACTTCTAGCTCAAGTCAAATATGGACGGAGTGAACTTTCAAAACTTAGAATTTTGGTTCAAAAGCATGTGTAAGCTAAAGTAAATTTGATAAGAGAGCAAAGTATATATGAGATTTGTTTGTCACACAATGAATGGCTATAAATTATGGAACCCGGAAGATAATAAAATTGTTTGTTCAAGAGATGTAAGATTTGACGAAACACAAATCTATACTTCTTCTTCTATCTATCTATACTATAATAAAACTTTAACTGGGCTAAATCTGTACATTAAATATTTTTTGAAAATTATAATTGAGATAAACTTCAAAATCGATATGGAGTGCAAAAAGGATATTTTTTATTTTTTGTCTGTCTGTCTGTCTGTCTGTCTCTTTGAACACGCATCACGCTGAAACTACCTGATGGATTTTGATACAACTTGGCAGAATCATAGCTGATGTTATGGATTAACATTTAGAATACTTTTATCCCGAAAAAATAAAGGGTTCCTGCAGGATAAGGGTTGTAAGTTATTTAAAAGAACACGGTATCACGCTCAAACTACTGGATGGATTTTGATGTAACTGGGCATAATCAACATTGATCTGTTAAAATTTAGAATACTTTTACTCCCGAAAAAATAAAGGATTTTAAAGGGATAAGGGTCCAAAGTTTATGTTAAACTAGCTGTACCCGCGGTTTCGCACGCGTGGTCTTTTCTTTAGGTTCAAAGTACCATAATGTGCTATTCCAGGACCAATATGCCAACATTTGATCAAAATTTCTTTAGCCATCAAAAATACTTTTATCAATTGCTCGGCTTCTAACTCACCAGATTGAGATACCAATTACACCAGTTTTTAAATCAAACTCTCAGCTATCTAACAATGAAAACCACATTGCAATCGGTCCAATAGTTTTTACATGATGCGTGAACAAACAAACATACAGACAAACATACAGAGGGATACAATTAAAAAAAAACATGTTCAATACCCCTTTTAACCAACCAATCGCATTTTTTATCTTATTTTTATAGCCTTTTTCGTACTTATTGCTTTATTATAAGTATAGATATATGACTGTGTCAATTTGCATCCAAAAATCCGTCCAGTAGTTTCAGCGTGATACGTTTTCTTTTTAATAACTTTCAACACTTATATTGTGGAAACAACCTATATTACAAAAATTGAAGTAAGGCATTAGTTTCGCACAGAAACTACTGAATTCATTAAAAAAACTTACTAACTTACTTACTTATTGTTTTACTTTTTATTTCAAAATAAAAAATGAAACAGTTTTGGCTTCAGTAGGTATCGAAATAGAGAACCATCCAAAAATTATTATTTATTACTTAAATATTAATATAACTTTGGACCTATATCCCGCAGAAGCCCTTTTTTATCCATAATTTTCACCCATCTTAAGAACGATGGTGACCTTATGGTTCTATAGTGCAATTTAGAATCCAACGATACCGGGTTCAGAACCTAGGCTCCCGCACCAATGACTTTTCTCAGTTATGTGCGGTTTTCCATCGCTCCGTGCTTCGGAGGGCACGTTAAGCTGTCGGTCCCGGCTGTTATTGGTTAATAGCAGTCGTTAAGCCATGTCAGAGGCCCTCGGGCGGCCTGACAAACTCTGACATCAGAGGCCAGCACTACCTCATACGACAAACAAACAACAAACAAACCCATCTTATAGATTATGTCTGTGCCAAGTTGCATCAACATCCGTCCAATAGTTTCAGCGTGCTACGTGTTCTTTGAAATAATTTAATTAATTAATTTAATTTAATAATTTTTCACCCCTATCCTGCAGGAACTCTTTAATTTTTCGGGATGAAAAGTATCCAATGCCCTACCTCGAAGTATGAACTCAAATCATACCAAATTTTATTTGAATTATGTGAGTATTTTCAGCGTGATGCGCTGCCAAGGTACAGATACACAGACGGACAGACAGACAAAAAATAAAAAATACAGTTTCGGCTTTAGTATTGAATGTAGAACAGCCTCCAAATAAGTTACAAAATATCTTCAATTTACAAAATTTGGGACATTATCCAGCAAGAACTCTTAATTTTTTTGGGATAAAAATTGTCCTCAATTTTGTAAACTATGACTGTGCCAAGTTGCAACAAAATCCTTCCAGTAGTTTCAGCGTGATACGTGTTCTTTTAAATAAATTTCAACGCCTATCCTGCGGAAACCCTTTAATTTTTCGGGATTAAATATGTCCTACGTCGTAGTATGAACTCAAATCATATCAAGTTTCATTTAAATTCATTCAGCAGTTTCGGCGTGATGCCTAGCCAAGATATAGATAGACAGACAGATAGACAAAAATGAAAAAAACACAGTTTTGGCTTCAGAATCGAATATAGTACCCTCCAAAAGAAAATTTCAAAATATCTTCAATGTACAGAATTGGACCCGTTACCGTTTTATTATAAGTATAGATATGCGCAGAGTAATTAGATATCAACTGGACAGTAGGCAATTCAGCAGACAGACAACTTCCAGTCGCAAGGATTTGAGAGGTCGTGCTGAGGCAAACTGCAAAGCGCTAAAGCTAGTGTGAGCCAAATCGGAAAAGTTTACAGATTTGAATTTAGCGGAACGCAGTGAATGAAATGCTTGCGTGTTTTAAGGACAATCAGCGCCATCTAGTTAAATCGGAGGCAGAACTTTGATTCGTTTGATTTATGCGCTGGAGTTGTTGATGCTGGCAAAGATTTGATGCTGGCTTTCTAATAATCTTTGATGCTGGTAAATTATGTAGTGTATTTATTGTTCTTATTGCTTTATTATAAGTACAGATACTACGTTCTCTTGTGTACAGGTTGTACAATAAAAATACTTACGCCGTGTTAAGGAAGTAAGATACTCCATTGTGCTATACCTACTCGTTCCTTAATATCTAAGAACCATCTCGATTACCTCAGCTTTCAATCATAAAAAAACCGCACCTAAATCAAACCATTCGTTTGGAAGCTACGATTCTCACCACTTTTTCTCACTTCCCCATATAGCTAAGAACCATCACAATCACATTAGCTTTCAACAAAAAAAAAACGAAAAACACATACCCACACACTTACACACATACAGTGATACGCACACTAAACTTATAACACCCGTCTCTTTGTTCGGGGGTTAAAAAATGTAAAAATAACGCATAAAATATGTAAACGCTATTAATTATGGAACAAAAAAAACTAAAAGCGCGTGGTTTCGATCCACGGACGTCTGGATTAGACTTCCGCCCATGTTAACCGCTCGGCCACTCGTTACGTGACGCGGACAACGAAATTTGGTACCGTTCTTAAACGGATGTTTTATAACTTTAATTTAACATAAACTTTGGACCCTTATCCCTTAAAAATCCTTTATTTTTTCGGGAGTAAAAGTATTCTAAATTTTAACAGATAATATAAACTTTGACTATGCCCAGTTACATCAAAATCCGTCCAGTAGTTTGAGCATGATACGTATTCTTTTAAATAACTTACAACCCTTATCCTGCAGGAACCCTTTATTTTTTCGGGATAAAAAGTATTCTAAATGTCAATCCATAACATAAGCTACGATTGTGCCAAGTTGCATCAAAATCCGTTCGGTAGTTTCAGCGTGATGCGTGTTCAAAGAGACAGACAGACAGACAGACAGACAGACAAAAATTAATAAAATATCCTTTTTGCACTCCATATCGATTTTGAAGTTTATCTCAATTATAATTTACAAAAAATATTTAATGTACAGATTTAGCCCAGTTACAGTTTTATTATAGTATAGATTAAAGTAATAAAACATCCGTTTAAAGAACGGTACCAAATTTCGTTGTCCGCATCACGTAACGAGTGGCCGAGCGGTTAACATGCGCGGAAGTCTAATCCAGACGTCCGTGGATCGAAACCACGTGCTTTTACTTTTTTTTGTTCCATAATTAATAGCGTTTACATATTATATGCGTTATTTTTACATGTTTTAACCCCCGAACAAAGAGACGGGTGTTATAAGTTTAGTGTGTGTATCACTGTATGTGTGTGAGTGTGTGGGTGTGTGTGATTTTTTGTATTATTTTTTTTGTTGAACGCTAATGTGATTGTGATAGTTCTTAGCTATATGGGGAGGGGGAGGGAGTGAAAGACCGTTGCCTAAGGAAACTGACCTCCTTCTCAGGTAAAGGCGAGGTAATTAAAACAAGATGGTAAATTCAATAACAAAGGGCTTTATTACAAAAATAGAAAAAAAACACACATGAGTTATCAAAGCTTGGTACTCTCCCCTTTACTGAGGAATTCAAAAAGAAATATTTTTCACTTAACTAAGTTTGTTCTGCATCAAAATATTTCTAAACTGCTAGTTCTAATAATAAGATCAATTTTCTATTTTCAATATTTAATAAATTTCAATTTTCTCAAACAAATATATTATAGTACATAAATTCGGCCTGTACGATATGAATCCACATTACAACTGCAGTATCCTAGGCTAGTTAAAACTTAGAGAGACAGTGTTCAGCAGTTCATCATATATTGGTCACAATGCAACGGAATACTCTTGTCTATGCCTTAGAACGTTCAAAATTAAAACAGTACTTGTGCAAACAGAAGTGTGTGTGTGTGTGTGTGTGTGTGTGTGTGTGTGTGTGTGTGTAAGATTGTGTTTCCCAGAGGGACATCAAACTCTAAAACAGAAAGTATCTTTCAACAGTATTCTAACACGCAAGTAGGCGAAGGCTTCCCTCACTACCGCAGCTCGCTGACTCGAAAATGAATTGGAGTGGACCTACCTGGAAGACGCCGGGACGCCGTACCCTCGACTCACGTGCCGCCGCGGGTCGCCTCCTTTACTCCACTTGTTCAGCTCCTCCTGCTCTCCACGAACGGTGCCTTCCGCTCCTCTCGAACCGTTTCTGCGTCTCCCACGGTCGGTGTCTGGTGTCTCTCTCGATCGGTGTCTTCTAAGGGACAGGTGGTGCATTGGAGACCTTCTGGTGACCCTCGGATATCAGCGCACAGCAGCTCGCAGTGGTGACTGCAGCGGCCGTCCGTTGATGCTCGACTATAACCTGAAACCCACGTTCCTCTGTGTTTAAATGGTGTTTCGAGGTGCCCGCCTTAGATGGTCGCGGCGCAAAATCAAATCCTTGAATCACGGGATATCTCTCTAACCTGGCTTTTGCACGTATACTTATTTCGCCGGTTACCAAGTAGTCACGGTTTCCGCGCTTCGCTCCGGACTGCGTGTCTCGGTCGTTTTGTCCACACAAAAGACTGCGTGTTCTTCTGCTGCCTGCGAATTTAAAACCCGTAAGCCAAACTCGTTTTCACAGAGAACCTATTGGAATTTCAGAAACAAACGAATTTTCGACATATGAATCGCTGCCTTCTGAATTTCTGATTTATTAACCAACTCAAAGATGCGACTTATTCCGGTTTTTTCAAACATTTTGCCCTTTGTTTAAAGCTATCCAGGGCCTGAAATATTCCTGGAATGTTTATTATAAGGTAACACTCAAAAGTTGTGCTACTTCCCGACAGAGGTTTCCGCATCGTTTACACCTTCCTTCTAGTTCACGCCTCTCGGCACTAGCTGTCGCTGCGTGGATAAACCATTTTAACCATTTTAAGCCATGAGATGAAAACTTTGCCCTTCCACTTGCAGAGGCAAATTCAACCATTATCCATTGATTTTTAGAAAGGCGAAATCATCATTCAGTCTTCAATAAAGAAATGCTTTCATTGATCCTTTATCGAAGAAAGTGGCGCAGCGAACGGTCGTTCTGCGTTTCTTACCAAACTTGGTGTCTGGCTTCCATTTAAGGAGAAAACGCATGGTGCGATTTCTCGCGTTTTTTCGAGAAAACGCACCTTGATTAATCGGGATTTATAACAGAGTCATGATTTGACATGCTACAATACACCCTCTCCTGCCAGAGTTTCACATGCCAATGTGAAGCACTCGCTGCCCTCAGCGATAACAGTTACTGGAACTATTTCAAACAAAAAAAATAAAAGCAAACAGAACCGGACTAAAAAAAAACATCTCATTGACGACGTGGAAACCAAAGAATCTTCCTGGACCTTTTGGGTATATTGTAAATCTCCAACCCCTAACCAAAATATATTAAATCAAACGAACTCTGATATGCATCCTTTATCGAACAATGAAAACAAAAAAAAAAGTACAAAATACAAAATGACCAAATTCCCTAACAGAATATTGTAGTTCTAATCTCACTGCTGCAGGCGCAGGCCGAAAATTAACAATAACTCCAATCCTGGAACTTAAAAATTGCCAACAAACATTTCTCTAAACCTAAAAAAAATATAAATGAAAAAAGAAAGTTTTTATCCTATGCACAAAGTTCCTCCCTCATTCATATGATATTTCAACCGGGTACAATATATTTATCTAGATCTCTATTTTAGCATATTTCCTTCTATGTGGTTCCTAATTATTTTGATATAATGCCAATCTATTCGGGTGAACCTGAAAGGGCCGTTGCCCGGCTAAGGAAACGGACCTCCTTCTCAGGTAAAGGCGAGGAATTAAAACAAGATGGTAAATTCAATAACAAAGGGCTTTATTACAAGAATAGAAAAAAGACACACATGAGTTATCAAATATTGGTACTCTCCCCTTTACTGAGGAATTCAAAAAGAAATATTTTACACTTAATTTAGTTTGTTCTGCATCAAAATAATTATAAACAGCAAGATCTTATAATAGGAAATACTACTAACTAAATACTCAAAACTCAAAATTCTCAAATATGATTACAATTCCCTCAAACATATTTATTCTAGTACTTAACTTCGATGTATGAAGATGTATGATATGAATTTACAATAGAAAAGCTGTATCCTAGGCTAGTGAAACTTAGAGAGTCTGTGCTCAGCAGATTAACATGTATTGGTCACAACGCAACGGAATAATCTTGTCTTTGCCTTAGAATGTTCTAAATTAAAAGAGAACTTGTGCAAACAGAGTGTGTGTGTGTAAGATTGTGTTTCCCAGAGGGATATTAAACTCTAAAATAGAAAGTAAACAGAAAGTAAGACAGAAAGTATCTTTCAACAATATATTAACACTTTAGAAGGCGAAGGCTTCCCTCGCTACCGTAGCTCGCTGACTCAAAATGATATGGAGTGGACCAACCTGGAGGCTTCCTGGGAAGCCGTACCGTCGTCTCGCGTACCGCCGCGGAACGCCTCCTTACTCCACTCGATCAGCTCCTACTGCTTGACCACGAACAGTGCCTGGTATCTTCTACTGGACAGGTGGTGCGTTGGAGTCCTTCTGGAGTCCCTCGTAGACCGGCTTCTTCCACGAACGGTGGTGAGCCCCGGGTGATCGCGCACAGCAGCTCGCAGTGGTGACGACAATAGCCGACCGTAGATGCACGATTTAACCTGGCTTTTGCACTCGTATACTTATTTCGCCTGTAACAGGGCAGCTTCGTTCTGGACAGCGTGCCTCGGTTGTTTTGTTCACACAAGAGAAACTGCGTGTTTTTCTGCTGTCTGGGCCGATCTTAATCACGTGCCAACTACGTGAACTAAATCCAGTTTTACGTCCGAAATCAAAATCCAATCCACAGGCTTCTCTCTTGTATATATACGAACTTTGGTTTGCACTTCGAGTAGCATTCTACTGAGACCTCGAACTTCCGGTTATCTCGAACAGTCCAGAACTAACTCTGCCATTTGCATCATAAAGCAGACCTTGTCGGCCTAGCTATACAGGTCACTGTCCTCCAGCCAGTTCTGGTACATTCCAATTAAGTTCCGGTGTTTACTTTGAAAAACTTCATATAAAAAAAAACATCTTTCCGGAACTTACATGTGATTTCGCCATTATGTCAAAACCTTCCATGGTGTGACCATAACAAGCGATTTCTAGAATTAAATTATTTTCGACATATGAAACGCTGCCTTCTGAATTTATGATTTGTTAGCCAACTTAAAGATGCGACCTATTCTGGATTTTTAAACAACCCGTTCCTCGTCCAAAGTTATCCAGAGCCCGAAATATTCCTGGAACGTCAATTAATAATAGCAACACTCAGAAGCCCTGCTACTTGCCGTCAGAGGCCACCGCTTCGTTTACACCTTCCTTCTAGTTCACGCCTCTTGTCGCTAGCTATCGCTGCGTGGATTAACCATTTTATCTATTTTTAGACAGTAGATGAAAACTTTTCCCTTTTACTCGCAGAGGCAAATTCAACTATTATTTCTTGATTCTTAGATAGGCGAAATTATCAATCTGTCTTCAACAAGAAAAGCTTTCATTATTCCTTTAACGAAGAAAGTGGCGCACACGTGGTGGAGTTCGGCGTTTTTTACAAACTCGGCGTCTGGTTTTCAGATACGGAGAAAACATAACTTGATCTGATAAAAAAGACGCTGTTCCTCGCCAGATGGCGTTGTACCCAATACATTTTATTTAATCGAGATCCATAACAAAAATCTAACTTGGAGTCATGATTTAACATGTCACAATACACCCTCTCTTGCCAAAGTTTCACATGCCAATGTGAAACACTCGCTGCCCTCAGCGATAACAGTCACTGGAACTATTTCAAACAAGAAATAAAAACAAACAGAACCAGATAAAAACAACATCTCATTGACAATGTGGAAACCCAAGAAACTTCCTGGACCTTTTGGGTATATTGTAAATCCCCAAACAAAATATATTGAATCAAACGAACTCCGAAACGCAAACTTTAACGAAGAATGAAAACAAAAAAAAATGACCAAATTTCCCAACAGAATATCGCAGTTCTAAGTTCACTGCTGCAGGCGCAGGCCGAAAGTTAACAATAATTTCAATCCTGGAACTAAAATTTTACCAACAAACTTTTCTCAAAACTAAAAAAAATAAATAAAAAAAAAAATAAAAAAATTATCCTATGCACTAAGTCTCCCCTCATTCATGTGATATTTCAACCGGGTACAATATATTTATCAAGATCTCTAATTTAGCATACTTCCTCTTATGTGTTTCCTAATCATTTTGATATATTGGCAATCCATTTGGGTGAATCTATTTGTGGAAACTAAAAAATTTATACATTTACATTGCACTCCTTTTATTTACAAAATCCCTGACAAAAAATCAATCATTTCAAATCTAGTATCGTCAGTAAGTACGTCGTTATATATCCTTCTTTCATACCATAAGTCCTGCTACACACCTAATTGTGAGCATTCACTTTCCTTTTAAACAACCTATATAGACACAGTACCGAACATCTAGCTGTTGGCACTTATGCTACATTTGGTAAAACATTCATACTCCCCTATTCGCTTGTAAAAAAAAGTATTGAGTGGAAAACCCGCTTTAGAATTTCTGTTACTGGTAATTAGGCTTTTTATTATAGAGGTTACCAGGAAATCCGCCTCTTCGCGCTTTTACTGGTTTTAGGCTTTTCATTTATAGAGGTCACCAGAAAAAACCGCCTCTGTTTCGTTAACTAGTGTCTAGGCTTGAGTTTAAAGAGGTCACCAGTCTAAGCCGCCTCTGCGCTCGTTTGATAAAAACTACAAAAAAAAAATAACATGCTGGACTAGGATCAAATATGCTTCTAAATAAAATAACATAATATGCGTGAACAAAATATCCAATTCCCTAGCCAGTCTCTAAAGTTTACTGTTAAATTTCGATCAAAGTAACATGCCAAACATTGACACAAATAATGTACTTAAAATCGTTCAGTAAATGTCACATGAGTGATTACCCCAATTCTAAACATTTTTACCTTATCGAGATTGCCATTCCTTTTTTATTCCATCTGCCAGGACCAATGTTCTACACGCCAAAAAATTCCTGTCTCGTCTGGGCTAATCTTATATTCTAATACATAAATTCTAAGTCGGCTGACCTAAACCTAGAACAAGAAACCAAAACCTGAGAATCTAAACCAAATTTATTCTGCAAAATTCACCAGATAAATACAATACAACAAAAAAAACACCAAAAATATACCTAAAAAATAATAGTTGGACTAACCATTTAATCTTTCTTTCTCTATTACTCCAGTAATCATTTCCTAGTAATGAGCCTTCCCCAGGACAGATGTTCACGCAACCATATATGCGGTCCAGGGTTTATCTGACCCCGCTCGCCATGAAAAATAAAACTAACAAAGAAAATATGTACAAAATATTATTGGACTACCCATTAAATCTTTCTTTCTCTATTTCTCTAGTAATCATCTCCTAGTAATGAGCCTTCCCCAGGACAGATGTTCACGCAACCATATATGCGGTCCAGGGTTCATCTATACTCTCCATAAAAAACCTTCATGAAAAATCCATGTTTTGACCCAGGCTTCTTTAGTTCAGGTGTTGTCATCGGCACCCGTGTATCCGGCCATTAGTCTAACCCGGCTAAGGTTATTCTTGCCTGAAATTCGCGCATAAATATATGTGCTACAAAATTTGTCACACCACTAGGACGTGCAAAAAAAAACAAGATCTGTCGTGACCGGCTCCACCCCACCGATTTTCCGAGCACCACAGAATCTATAAAAAAGGCCAACCAATCTCTGGTCTCTTGCCAACCAATTCTATAAGCATTTAAGTCATCACGCCACCATTTTCGAGGCCGACCACGACGTCGTCTACCATCTGCAGGCTCCCATTGAGTGGTGATTTTTGCCCACCTTGCCGGATGCATACGGACTACTTGTCCAGCCCAGTCCCACTTCAACCTAGCACTCTTAAAACCAGCATCAGTGATGCCAGTTTTCGAGCGCAGTGTAGTGTTCCGGACTCGATCTATCCTTTTCACTCCGAGTATGTTACGTTCCATGGCTCTCTGACAAACCTTGAGTTTGGACTTCTGTGCCTCAGTTAATGACCATGTTTGTGCACCGTAGGTTAGGACAGGCAGAATACACATTTCGATGAGAGTGCGCTTCAGCGACAGAGGAAGGTCACCCTTCATTAGCGTTTTCATAGACCAGTAGCTCTTCCAGGCGTTTTCGATTCGAAGACCGATTTCTTTATCTTGCCTGTTTTCGAAGAAAACTAGCTGGCCCAAGTAGATATACTCATCGACATACTCCATATCTGCCCATCTACCTTGATCATAGGTTTTGTGTTATTGGTCATGATCTGAGTCTTTGATCGGAGCTAAGGAATTACAAAGCATTAACAATAAACTAGTGAGGAAAAATGTACCAACACCCGTGATTCATGTTTCGGTGTCAATAAAATAAAAAAACCAGTGCTATTCAAAATGTCACAAAAAAAACAATACACAAATGACAAAAGGAGCTCAGCCCCCCTTCCTGCAGCTACAAACTAACCAACATAAACAAGTAAGCATGTCAGATGATATAGATGAAAAATTAAACAACATTTTAACCCTCGTCACTTTGTTCGACGAACGTTTAAAAACACTTGAAAGTAGCACTAAAACAGCTTCATCAAAACCGAAAAAATGATAAGTAAACTTAAGATCATGGAATAGAATGTTATTGGACTACTACAACATTGTAATGATCTACAAGCCGTACTAAACATAGAACATATTGGTGTGCATCTTTATCACTTCACAAGGGAATCCTATATTTAATTTAAAGGCTACAAAACTTTTCACGCATTGTACCCCGATAACTTAGCTAGAGGAGGTAGCAATAAAGGAGAACCGTAATAATAAAGGAGAACATCTACCATTACGAAGAATTTAAATTTGAAGAGCATCACATACAAGCTGTTGCTATTTGTTTCAGAACTAAGCGCTATCCTGTAACCCTTGCAGCAATATACTGTCCACCAAAGCATGCGCTGAAAGCAGAACAGTATAGAAGTTTTTTAAAACTACTTGGTAATCGATTCTTACGGAGGGTGATTTTAATGCTAAGAACACCTTCTGCGGGTATCGTTTTACTACCACTAAAGGACAGGAATTATTATGTGCAATGAGAGAATTACATTGTAATGTAATATCGACAGGAAAGCCCACCTATTGACCTACTGATCCTAAAAATATGCCATATCGATTTATTCATCTTTAAAAATATATCAACCAGTTTCCTCTTAATTGAGGAAAGTTATGATATGAGCTCAGATCATTCACCTATAATATTAACCTTAAGTGATACTATTGTACAAAAAGAGAATATTCCGACTCTAGTTAATCAGAGAACGGACTGGGAAAGTTTTAAACTAGATTTAGAATCAAAAATCGATTATCAACAAAACTTATAAGAGATATCCAATAATGCACTTGGGCAAACACACCGGAATTTAAAAAAAGAACCAGAGTTCAGTCCTACCCAATAGAAATCAGAAACTTGATTGCTATAAAAAGAAATCAACGACAAAAGTGGCAGATAACTAGATCTCCACAAGACAAGACACTTTTTAATAATCTTACAAAAAGACTCAAAATAAAAGGAAATACTGAACTTTAGTGATGAAACTATAAATTCTAACTTAAGTCACCTAACAAGTGATCGGACATTAAACTACTCTCTTTGAAAAACAACGAAGAACCTTAAAAAGCCAATCATGCATATCCCACATATAAAAGAAAACAATGGAAGGTGGGCAATCAATAACGAACAGAAAGCTTATAGGTTCGCACAGCACCTAGAGCAAGTTTTTCAATCAACTAGAGATGATGATGATTTTATACAGGCAGAAACTTCTAAAAATGAGCTAAAAATAAGACTCGTTACACCAAAAGAAGTCTTTAACGAGATCAAACATCTGAGTCATAAGAAATCAATGAATTACTTTTGTACAAGCAAGTCCTCATGCCATTACTTATGGTACCAAACCAAGCAATATACCTACAGATTATTCAACGCTTCCAAAATAAAGTACTCAGAGGTATCGTAAATGCACCGTGGTACATTAGAAGTAACGACCTCCATCGGGAACGTCGAAGCTATCCAGCTCCTCGACAACACATCGTAAGAAGACTTAAACGGACAAAACCCTTTGAGTTAATTTAGTGATAATGTAGTATTAATGAGTGCAAACTAAATGAACACAAGAACAAAGTGACTTCCCCTTAAATACAGACAAAAAAAAGTGTTATTGGTCACATTCTTAGTATTTTACTAAACTTAGCAGCTTAGGTTAAAATAAAATTACATATTAATCTTAAGGATAGATTCTAATTTTAATGAGTTTTTATATAAGTTTTTTCTTGTGTTACACAAGAAAAAAAACTTATAGGGGTAAAATGTTCTGAAATTGAAGGGGGATGTTGAGTATACTCGAAGTCTGAACTAAGCAATCCAGTGTGTATTTGAACGCACAGGAAGGTCGACGGCAGTGCCACTAGGCATAATGTGAAAACATAAATGTCACTTCCACAAACTAAATAGGAGATACAGTACAGGCACAGAATAAATAATAGTACAAGTACAGGTCACTTCCTTCTGTACAACAAGAAATAAAGGTCAATGGACAGCAAGCACGAACATTTTATTATTCTACAACTAGCTGTGCCCACGGCTTTGCCCGCATGGTAATTTCATTTAAAAGTAGCCCACACGTGTTATTCCAGGACCAAAGTCCCTACAAAGTACAATATACTACATTTCTTCAAAATTCGTTTGGAATGACGACCATATCGGATCGCCACTGAAGGTTGTTGACAGAAATCTGTGTTACGGTAGCGTTGTGTGGAGGTATATTTCGAAATAAGCTACGCGAAATCCTAAATTCGAAAGTATACTCGATGTCAACTCGGCCATAAACGTTGGGTTTTCGCTTTTTTTAAAACATGTCTAAAGGCAAAACGGTCTCTGTGCTATAATAGATTATCAATATTCCAAGATATAATAAACGCGCAGTCGTCTTTATATGTTTATCTGCTTGTTTTAAAATAAAACTTAACAAAAAATTACAGCAGCCTTGAAAATATTATGGATATCAAGGAAAACCCCCCATTATATCTAGAAAGCATCTCGATCACATCAATTTTCAAACATAAAAACAGCATCAAAAATGGTCCATTTGTTTGGGAGCTACGATGCTCACCCCCCATTCCCCCCTCCCCATTATATGTAAGAACCATCTCGAGTACATCAGCTTTCAAACAGAAAAAACTTCATCAACATCAGTCTATTCGTTTGGGGGTCGATTCCCCCCCCCCCTTCCCTACTTCACCCCATTATAGCTAAGAACCATCTCGTTTACTATATCTTTCAAACGTAAAAATATCATAAAAAGCCGGAGCTAAATAGGTTCTTTTCTTTTGGAAGCTACGATTCTCATCCTCTTTTCTCATCTCTCCCCTCTCCCCCCTTCCTCACTATATCTAAGAACCATCTCGATCACATAAGCTTTCAAACAGAAAAAACCGCATCAAAGTCGGTCCACTCGTTTGGGAGCTACGATGCCACACACATACGCATCCTCACACACGCACACACACTAACACACACACACACACACTAACACATACACACACACAATAGTGATACACACACTAGTGATACACACCCTAAACTTATAACAGCCGTCTCTTTGTTCGGGGGTTAAAAAATGAAAAAATAACGCATAACTTAGGTAAATGCTTTTAATTATGGAGCAAAAAAAAACTGGACGCTCGTAGTTCCTAGACGTCTGGATTATATTTCCACGCGTGTTACCACTTCGCCACTTTGCTTAGTGGAGCGAATAACGAAATTCGGTATCGTTCTATAAACAGATGTATTATTACTTTAGGGGTTAACATAAACTTTGGACCCCTGTCCCTTAAAAATCCTTTATTTTTTCGGGTTTACAGTTACATCAAAATCCGTCCAGTAGTTTCAGCGTGATACGTGTTTTTTTAATTAACTTTTAACCCTTATCCTGCGGGAACCCTTCATTTTTAAGGATAAAAAGTATTCTAAATGTTAATCCATAACCAGTTTTATTATAGTATAGATCCATACCAATATATAAAAGTGAAACGTTGTCTGTTTGTTTGTTTGTTTGTTTGGGGAGCTTTTACGCGATAACGGCTCGACGGATTTTAATGAAATTTAGAATGGAGATAGCTTATACCCTGGAATAAAACATAGGATACTTTTTATCCCGGAAAATTGTATTTTTCCACGGGAAAATTGGAAAATGTTGATTACTCACTGTAAGGAACGGTTGTCATTACAGAATGGTCTGTGGTTGCCATGAAAACGAAATAACAAGTCTGTCAAAAAACATCCAGAGTAGTCACAGAGTACTATGTTGAGTTGAGAGTGGTGCTATACCTACTTTTCCATTGGTTTTTAATATCCCAGAAGAAAATAAGATGCTTTTTTTATACGCTTTATATTAGCTTCACTTGTATGTTTGTATGTTTGTAACCGACTCCTTTGGACGCTATTTTGACCAACTTTAAACGGTCAGATTTCATTCAAATTTTGCACACCTGTCAAAGACCGATGACAATGCAATAATTCGAAAAAAACTATTATTTATTTTCTACTTTTTTTTCTTCGAATTATTGCATTGTCATGTTTTTTTAAACTATTATTTATTTTCTACTTTTTTTTCCATTGACTGCGAGAAAATAATTAGTACGTATATATAAATTAACGCAATATTGTTCACACGTTTAAAATAAAAATATAACGACAAAATGAATTAAAATTAGTGCAACAACAGGCGGCCTCATCACTAAAAGATGATATTCTGAGAGTTCTTTTCTGTTTAACAATGTTTTTATGCTTACAGAAAATGACTCGATATCATCACCATCGATATCACAGGCAGACCACTCTTAGAAAGAGGATGTACTTACTATTTATTTTTTATTTATCTGATAGTGTCGAAAATTCCGTACAAATATTGAATGTACCTACATCTTGTAATCTTTAAATAAATTCAAATTATAAATAGCTATATCTTTTCATCTCGTTAACATATAACATTTATTTTTACATCTTCAAGGGACCGTTACACATACGGGTAAGTATTTAGTAAAATCACTTTCATTTAATTAATCATTAAAACGTTAGCATCTCCATTGAATATATGCTCGAAGGTCTGTCTGTATCTTGGCATAGCATCACGCCGAAACTACTAAACGAAATCAAATTAAACTTGGTATGATTTGAGTTCATATTTCGAGGTAGGAAGGACATTGGATACTTTACATCTCGAAAAATTGAGGGTTCTCGCAGGATAGGGGTGGAAAGGTATTTAAAAGAACACGTATCACGCTGAAATTACTGGACCGATTTTGATGCAACTTGGCACAGTCATAGTTTATATGATGGGAGAAAATTAAGGATACATTTTAATCCGAAAAAAAGGAGTTCCTTCTGGATATGGGTTCAAACTCCGTACATAGAAGACATTTAGTTGTTTTTTTATGTTTCTCTGTATTCTATATTGAAGCCAAAACTGTTTTTTTTTTCATTTTAGTCTTTCAGTCTGTCTGTACCTTGGCCGCGCATCACGCCGCTGAAACTACTGAATAAATTTAAATTAAACTTGGTATGAATTGAGTTGATACTACGAGGTAGGACATAGGATACTTTTCATCCCGAAAAATAATGGGTTTTCGCAGGATAGGGGTTGAAAGTTATTTAAAAGAACACGTACCACACTGAAACTACTGGACTGATTTTGACGCACAGTTTTAATATAAATGATGGGTTAAAATTGAGGATACCTTTTATCCCGAAAAAATAAAGGGTTCCTGCGGGATAGGGGTCCAAAGTTATGTTAAATTTGAAGTAATTAATGATAAATTTTTGGAGGGTACTCTATATTCGATAGTGAAGCCATAACGGTTTTTTTTTTCATTTTTGTCTTTCTATCTGTCTGTATCTTGACCGCGCATCACCTCGAAACTAATGAATGGAACTTGGTATGATATGAGTTCATACTACGAGGTAGTACATTGGATACTTTCATTCCGAAAAATTAAAGTGTTCCCGCAGGATAGGGGTTGAAAGTTATTTGTAAGAACACGTATCACGCTGTTACTACTGGACAGATTTTGATGCAAATTGACACAGTCATATATCTATACTTATAATAAAGCAACAGGTACGAAAAGGGCTGCACAAAGAAGTCAAATAAAAAAATTTGTCTAGGGTACCCTAAAATAAGCTACAAAACATTTTTTTTGTTATAATTCGTGTCTTTCTGTCTGTTTGTCTGTATTTTTGTCCATCACGTAAAAACTAGTGGACCGATCGCTATGCGGTTTTCAATGTAGGATAGTTTAGGGTTTAGCTTAAAAACTGATGTAATTGGTATCTCAATTTGGCCATAAGAAGCCGAGAAATTGATAAAAATATTTTTGACAGCTGAAGAAAATTTGATCAAATGTTGGTATATTGGTATTGTAGGTCCTGGAATAGCACTTTATGGTACTTTTAATCTAAAGAAATTACCATGCATGCGAAGCAGCGGGTACAGCTAGTAGATATACATAAGCTAAGGAGCCCTAACAGTAGGTACGTCGCAGGGAGCAGCTGGATGGACAGCCGCTTGTTGTGGGTACGTCGCGGGGAGCAACTGTACGGCCGCTCGTTGTGGGTACGTCGCAGGGAGCAGCTGGATGGACAGCCGCTCGTTGTGGGTACGTCGCGGGGAGCAGTTGGATGGACAGTCGCTCGTTGTGGGTACTTCGCGGGCAGCAGCTGGATGGACAACCGCTAGTTGTGGGTACGTCGTGGGCAGCAGCTGGATAGACAGCCGCTCGTTGCGGTTACTTAATGGGGAGCAGCTTAATGGACAGCCGCTCGTTGTGGTTACATCGCGGGCAGCAGCTGGATGGACAACCGCTAGTTGTGGGTACGTCGTGGGCAGCAGCTGGATAGACAGCCGCTCGTTGCGGTTACTTAATGGGGAGCAGCTTAATGGACAGCCGCTCGTTGTGGGTACATCGCGGGCAGCAGCTGGATGGACAATCGCTAGTTTTGAGTACGTCGTGGGTAGCAGCTGGTTGGACAGCCGCTCGTTGTGGGTACATCGCGGGCAGCAGCTGGATAGACAGCCGCTCGTTGCGGGTACGTCACGGGGAGCAGCTGGATGGACAGCCGCTCGTTGTGTGTAGGTACGTCGCGGGCAGCAGCTGGATGGACAACCGCTCGTTATGGGTATGTTAGATTTCCGCATGGTAATTATCTAGATACGAAATAATTTATAAAGTAATTTACTTCTGTGTGTAAAATAATGTTCATTGAGATTTTTCTTTCAATTCAAGAATTCAATTAAATCGTCGAGTATAGACTGAATAGCGTCATCTGTACGTTTCGACATAGAGATGTAGAGACAGTAGAGATGTAGAGAACGTCTTAGTTTAAGTTGATTTTTACTAGATGGCGTAGTGCGTTGACTATAGTAGTTTTGACCAAATTGTTTTTTTTCTTTTTATTATTATTTAACGAAAATTTATTTTAAATTAAAATATAGCAATTTAAATCATGGAAAAGATAGATATAAGTTTTCATAAAATTATAAATACTTGAAAGTGGCTGTATGCATTCATGTCATTGCTCCACGTAGCACTTACAAAATTTTCATGTCACAAAAAAATAAAAAAGTGTGAAGTGAAGCAGCGAAGAAATGGCGTCGCAAGTTGTTTTTTATTCACAATCAGTGTGTTTCTAAGCATTGTATTTGTTATTATATGCTGTGCACGTTGTTGGGATAGACCAAACCAGTTGCGTTGATGTTTCATTTAGAAATTGTGTTTATTTCGCGTTAATTTCAACTCTCACTGTTGGACAATGGCGTCGTCGGAGGAACTCGGACTCTCTCACGTAAAAGTTGGTGAAACTCTTGATTATGACGATAATTACTGTGGTTCGAGCAGCAAAAAAGAAGCCGGCGAGGCCGTGAAGCGCCGTCGTGTGTCACACGATTATAGAAAACTGTCGAAATTGGGATACGGTCCAAGTGTGTCAACCGAATCAAGACATGCAATGTCCCCGGATTCCAAAGGTAAATTCACATCTATATCAGCAGATCAACCTATTCAGCGACTCTCGACCTCGACCTGACGCAGTTTTACGCGAATTTCTATCATTTACTCGTGTTATATTTTGGTGGGAAAATGATTAACCTATCATTTCGTTTCTTACATCACAACAGAGGTCAGAACTGTTTGTAAACATACTTCGAAGGTTTTAATCCTATTTTGTACGATTTGAGGACCCTATTTGTCGTCAATTAACGATTTCTGAGACAGGTCGCAGGTTTCTATGCAGTTTGGTAAGAATTGCATCATGATCTGACCTTGTTCCTAAGTGCAGTGGTACTTTCTATTTGCTCTAGCAGCTAAATTAACCATTACGATGTTTGAAGTGTTGTAAATCATCAATAGTCTGCTAGATTTCTTGAAAAATGCGTCAAAATATTTTTTAATAACTGAGCGCACAAAAATGTTTGTGAAGGAAATAATCTGGAATCAATCTAAATTTCAATTATTTTTTCAAGTATATTAATATAGACAACATGTCTTCAATGTGGCTACATCCTAATTTAAGATCATTTGTAATTTTTGTGGTTTTTACTCTCGGCTGACTTGATACCTTATAACTTCAAAATTGTAAAATGATTTATTTACTATCTTAATAATGCCATTACAAAAGTATTCAAGGTGCAAGTACAATTCTGGTTGATAATCCCTCTATACCTACCATGTTCTTAGAAAACACCATCTCCAAACCTTTGGAAACTAGCATGTAATGTACATTGGCAGAATTGTGACCAGCAACAGAAGCCATAACCAATCAGTATTCAAAATTAACTAGTTGTGAAACTAAGATAACCAAGCTTCAAATGCGACCAAAACCTATGTAGCTTGCTTCCAATAGTTTTTCTTCTTTCATTTTAAATATGGATTTCTGCAATCTAGTGCCTTAGTTTACCTGGTACACTTATCCCAGGAATTCCTACTGGTAGAGATAAGTGAAAAAAAAAAACACTTTGATCTACTGGTTGTGTTAGGCGGAAACTCACTTCACTTTTTATTGACTATCTCAATGCCTTCCTGTTTGGGATGGTATGAATATAAAGATAATAATTTTGTAGAAACTGTGACTATCCTCGAAAGTTTGTGCATAACCTACTTAATTTTGACAATACCTATTGTTTCAAATACCTACCATTATATGACAAGCAACTGTAGATGAAAGGCAACAATAGAATTGTAATGTATCTACTTTTTACTAATTGAATCTTGTTTGTCATGTCAGCCTTTAGAAGTCCACTGCTGAACATAGGCCTCCCCCAAGGAGCGTCATGACGAGCGCTCTTGTGCCACCTCCATCCACCGACTTCCTGCGATGGCTACAGTGTTGTAGGTCTATCGTGTGGGGGGTCTCCCCACACTTCGCTTACTTGTTTGTGGTCGCCATTTGAGAACCTTTATTCCCCAATGATTGTCGGTTCTGCGACTTATATGGCCTGCCCATTGTTTCATTCCTTTATTCAGTTATTTTTTTAGTCAAGATTTGTTTATAGAGGCATTTAAAGCAGTTGCAGCGGAAATGTGTGTCTCGGAAGTTGTATGCTAGTCGCTGCGCAAACTACTATTTTTCAGGTGCAATCCCTATGTTGAAGGTGAAGAACGCATTGTATAACTGCCTTGCTCACTCCCTTACGTTTTTCGCATATACTATCTCGCTCTTAATCTAAATATCTCAATATTTGCTGTGACTACTATATCAACTGGCATGCCAATGTCTAGAATATAAGAATATACTACTAGTGACTCATCCCGGCTTTTCATGGGTAGCACCCACACTGCGGCATTTTCCAGTGAGCATAACTTAAACTGCAGTAATGCAACACCAAGGAGGTTGATTACGCTTACTAGCTACCCTCATGGTGCTTTTTGACAGGCTTGCTATTTTTCATTTCCAAGGACAAGATGTTATTCTGTTCCGGTTTTATAAGCAAATTTTTGATACCTTGGTTTATATTATTGTAATTTTCGTAGCAATCGTAAATATTTTGAAAACAGACACGGCTTCGCACGCGTGGTTATTTCTCTAGGGTAAAACTCTATATACTATTCCAGGACCTAAAATACTAATTACTAGTGATGCAACGAATAGTACTTTTACGAATACGGATATCAAACCTACTATTCGGCGAATACGAATATCGCGCCATGGTAATAAAAGACTAATTTATTTGATAAATTTATATTCTTCTAATAATTAAAATTTATAACAGGCAAATTTTTATATAAAAAACATAAAATTTGTAGATTTTCTGGTTTAAGGCGATTTCTTTTTTCAGTCTGAATGTTCCCAGCCGTTGAAAAAAGTCTTTCTGAGGCGACTGTGAAAAATATTTTTGGGCAAGTTTTTTCAGACTTGGAAAATGGACATCTTCTCGCCAAAAGGCCAGTGGATAATAAATAAAAAAGCTAAAGCTCCCAAATTTATCGCAGTCGGCGATAAATTTGGGAGCTTTAGATAAGCATCTATTTCGTTTTTAGTTTGCGAATCCCCTGTAAAAAGACATTTTGAAATTAAATTTAACTTTTAGTATACTATGTAGATGACAAAGAGTACCTATTACCTATTAATAACTTTTCTAACTTTTTTCATACTCACCAGAAAATATTGAAATTGGCTCTTCCATTTCAGCCTCTTCAATTATTTCTTGGCATACTTGCCAAATTCCTCTACTTGTCGACGGTTGAGGTTCTTCTGGAGGTCTTGTCGGTCTTACGGACTCTCTGCCATCAAAAGCAGCGTTAAGAACTGATCGAGCGGTTTCAGCAACCACTGTTGAGCTGAAAATCCTTGTTTTGAACCGTGGGTCAAGGATTGTTGCTAATAGATAAGTTTCTTCACTTTCCATAAAGGCAAATCTATTCGAAAGTCCACTGAATAGGGAGTTTGCCAGATCATTTACATCAGGATGAGAAGAAGGATCATTTGAAATTTTATTGAGGCAAGATTTTAGACTTCGTATTATTGGGATTGCTTGAGATAACGTCGTTGATTCTTTGCTTAGCTCTTTAGTAGCTTCTTCAAAATTGGCCAGAATATCAATGATTTGGCTCATAAGAGCCCATTGCCTTGCTGTGATTTCATGACAACAATTTGGTAGAGATGGTAAAACATCTTGAATTGCTATGCGTTGTTCATGTAATCTCTTCAACATCTGATATGTTGAGTCCCATCTAGTTTCAACATCTTGAAACAAAACATGTTTCGGTATATTGTTAGCTTGTTGAGAATCTTTCAGTTGTTTGAGTGCGGAGGTTGAGTGATTAAAATGAGTAATAACTCCCCTGCATGTGGTTAACATTTCGGTCAAGCGTTCTTGATCAAATAAACTTTTTTTCAGCGCTAATTGGATGCTGTGTACCAAAAAAGAAATATGTTTAATACTAAGATCAAGCTCATCATTTGCTTTAACCATATTCCATGCGTTGTCCGTTACAACTGCTGCAACTTTACCCAATAGCTGCCATTCCAGAAACATCATATGCATATTGTGGGCAATATTTTCTCCTGAATGTGAGTCACCTTCAAAGGGAAACACTTCCAGACAATAAGACTTGAGCTGGAAATCTTCATTGACACCATGTCCAGTAAGACTTATAAAATCATTGACTTGTGAGGAAGCGTCACTGGTCCACATGTCTGTTGTGACAGAGAGATATGGGGTCTTTGTTAACTGCTCCTTCAATTTTATTTTAACACATTCATTAATATCCGGCAGTTTTTTTTCTGTAAGGTGGGTTCTAGATATAATATTATATCTGTAAAAAAAAATAGCAGTCAGGAATTAAAAAGGGTTTTGTGAAAGTTGAAAGAAAATCCCACTGATATGTATGAATGAACAAATGTATAGCATTTTAATACAAGCAAACAAACCTTGGAGCTAGTTCACTGAGCAAACGATGGTATCCCTGTTTATTTACTAAATTCAGGGGCTCCATGTCTAGACAAACTTGTTCAGCAATCAAACATGTGATTTTGACAGCCCGAGGATCACCCGTTTCATACGTAGTTCGCTTTTCCCATATTTCCTTTAAGGACGCTTGTTTCTTCGCTGGAGTTACTTCAACTTCAGTGCTTGTTTCATCTACAGTACTTATACTGGCAGCAAGCTCATTTTCGTGAAATCTCTTCACATGAGTCCACAGTGCGGTCGTAGTAAATCCTTTAATATATGCATTTTTCCCTCCCCGAGACAATTCACAAGCACAATATCTGCATCTAACTTTGCTTTCATTGTCTAAAATAAAAACAACACAATTTAAAATCCTATCCCACTATAATATTACATGTGAAAGTAAAACTGATGTCTGCGCGGACGAAGTCGCGGGCAAAGTCTAGTACTACATTGACGCAGCCATTAACTACCAACGTTCGTCTAAGTTACTTACTTACTATCCTACCTTTTGTTGATACCAAAGAAATACAGACCATATAACTACTTACTCGGTAATTTATCGAAGTGTTTCCATATGTCACTTTGATCTCGTTTACGAGAAGACATTTTCAATTCAACTTTAACTTCTTTTACTTCGCAGCAACCTCAGAAAATAAATAAAACAATACTCTCTTGCTTGACTTCTGCTTTCGACTAACAAATGAAGTGAAAGAAATGAATCAATCAATCAATGGTTCGTAATTGTAATGATAGGGAAACTCCCGGAGCTGCGGTAGTGTACAAACTATGGCCGGGGAGTCCCCCGTTGCGTCGTCGTTGCGGTTAAGGCCCTCTGCACACGTGCGTATTTTTACACGCGCGTTTTTCAAGTCTGCCAGTAATTAGAGTTGCGTTTGTACGTAAAATATTAGTTTTTAAATATTCGTATTAGTATTCGCCGAATACGAATATTCGGTAAATGTCTACTATTCGGCGAATACGAATATTCGTATTCGTATTCGTTGCATCACTACTAATTACCAACATAAGATCAAAATTCCTTCAGCTATCAAAAAGTTTTTATCGACTGCTCGGCTTCTAGTCATTGAATTGAAATACCAAGTACACCAGTTTTATGTCAAACCCTAAAATATCCAACAGTGAAAACCTCATCGTAATCGGTCTAGTAGTTATTACTTGATGCGCGAGCAAACAGACAGATGTGATTTAAAAAAATGTTATATTCTTGTTCTTTAGTTTATTTTAAGTACCCTAGACCATTTTTTTCTTTATTATCTTCTTTGTACAGACTTTTGTACATATTGCTTTATTATAAGTATGGATTAGCTTGCCTCGATAGAGGGTCAGCTAGTATGCTTGTAAAAGTCCAAACACATTATACATTTCAATTTTGCATTTTTCTGAACCCAGAACACAGAATGGTAATCCTAAACATTTAGAAAGTCCCGCAGCTCATGTATTCCGGCGCAGGCCTCCCTCAGGGAGGAAGTTGTTCCCAGGAACTGTTCCCTTCCAGGAGCACATGCATGGCCGTTTCTTCTGCCCCGAAGCATCCTCTGCACAAGGAGCTGTCTATGACACCTAATCTATATAGGTGTTTGTTAAAAGGGCAATGACCAGTGACAGTTGACAGTTCCTATGACCTGTCGGAAACTGTCCTGTTTAAGAGGATAGGCCACACATGCGGCTTCTGCAGGTTTTGCCATACATTCGCGTTTTGGGAGAAAACGTTACTACCATACTAATGCATAACCAAATCCAATAATTCTGATCTCATTTTATTAATCACAGAATAAACTGTGTTTGTAAACTTTTATTTTTCTCATAATTTGTAAACAATTTGATTTAATTAGTGATTTAATACCGATATTTTCTCTCAAGTTTGTGTACTGTTTAAATAAAAAATAATAATAAATTAAGAAAAAACAAAATCTACAAACATAGTTAATAAAAATGTGTGGTGTGTTAATAAAAAGAGACCTGAATTATTGGATTTGGTTATGGTTTAATATGGTAGAAATGTTTTCTCCCATAACGCAAATTTCACGGAAATGTAAGGCGAAACCTGTAGAAGCTGCATGGGTGCCCTTCGGTCTTAAGGTTAAGAGGTAGTATCTCAGATATAACTCCACTGTACAGTTGTTTATACTTGCCCATAGTTCCTGATGTAGTGGTTTGTTCTTTGACGCATCCTGGCTCAAATTTGACTAAAAGGCAATGGAATCATTGGCTCCGGTCCTGCAGAGCACATACCCATGCCTCCCCTTGCCAGTTTATCAGCTGAATTGTTCCCTCTGGATCCACTGTGTCCCTTTGTCCATTGCTGTCTGAGAGTATTCTGATTTTATAGTCGGCTACCTACCTGCACATTAACGCTGATGCTGCCTGGATTATACCTATACTTTCTGCAGAGTTGTGGGTACCCAGAGCTGTTGTTATATGTATGTTCAAGTCTTCCGATTTAGAACCATCTGTGCAAATTCTAACTCGTGGAGTGTTTGAACTTATCACATGCAGTTGTATTTTGTAGCGCCGTCTATTTACCATAGGGTACCAAAACAACACTGTTTTGGTACCCTATGGTAAATAGAGAGTATGTACGGTACATACTCCCATATGATTGTAGTGTGTAATGCCTGAATATGTTGATCCCAGAGATTGAGTGAGATGAAGCAAAACCAACCACTTCAGTTCATTACAGGTGGCGGATTGATGTCCTAGAGTCTTCAGTTTGTTTTCTTGCTGTTCAGTTCTGATCTACTGATTACTATAGTTAAATTAGGAATTAGGATTTAATGAAGTCGTCAAATAGTTGTTGCCATACTGTATCTATAGATTATACAAGTTAACAAAAAAGTTTAATGTATATTAATTTTGTTGCTACTCCTTTTTGTCTCAAGTGCAAACAATCAAATAATTTGGCAAATTTTCGTATTTGTCAAACATTTTGAAAACAAGAGCACAAACAAAAAAAACAAACATGCTACCCTATGGCTTCGCCCATAGTTTCCTTTATCCCGCTTTGCATTTTCCCGGGGGGAAAGTAGCCTATGTCCATCTAAAAAAAAAAGAGATGTTGCAAATAAATTATATACCGTTAGAATGTGCTTAACAACAAGGCCTTCAATTTGATATCCATATTGTAAAATTCGAGCTTTTTTTCGAATTTGAAAATGGAGCCATACTGCCGCCACATAGAATATTTTTTAATAAAATAGTCTATGTTATTGTTGTTGTGTTTTATAATCAGTGCGTGTTGCCAGTGATGACATACGGCACTGAGAAGTGGTCGTTATTAACTATTGGTCTCATACACAAGCTCAGAGTGGCGCAGCGTGCAAAGGAGAGAGCTATGCTCGGTGTGCTACGTGATAGAATCCGAAATGAGGAAATCCGTAGAAGAACCAAGGTTACCGACATAGCGCTCAGAGATTGCAAGTTGAAGTGGCAATGGGCAGGCCATATAGTTCGCAGAACCGACAACCGCTTGTGGAATAAAGGTTCTCGAATTTCGGCCACGAACAAGCAAGCGAAGTGTGGGAAGTTCCCCCACACGATGGACCGACGACATTGTAGCCATCGCAGGAAGTCGGTGGATCGAGGTGGCACAAGATCACTCGTCATGGTGCTCTTTGGGGGAGGCCTTTGTTCAGCAGTGGACTTCTAAGGGCTGACATGATGATGATTATGCTACTCGTGGGGATATAAGGATTCTAACGATACCCCATAAGTCTAAATCTGTTCAGGCATTTAAAAGTTATGGTGGAATAAAGAAACTCACATACGTACAAACATACATGAATGCTAAAAACAATACACTCCTTTTTTTTGACAGTTGTGTAACTAGCTTAAAAGGCGGAGGCGCTTAGTTTTTGAGAAATTTACAAACAATGGTAGCGATTTGGACATCAACTAATCTTACTTTCTTCATATGTAATTTAAACCTTGTTAGCTTCGTAACAAGGATATTTTTCCCCTGGCATCTAAACCTCACTCACTAAACTATCACTAAAGCCTGTCAGCGTAAATTCAACTTTGTTTCCACGCGGCGAGAGTCCCGATTTATCCAAACGCTGTCTCAGAACGTGTCCGAATTTATCCAAACGCTGTAAAGCTAAAAATTGTCGTAAGTTTAGTATAGATGCCAGGGCCAAAAAGACCTTGTTACAAAGTCGACAAGGTTTAAATTACATTTGAAGAAATTTAGTCTAGTTTAGTTTAACGAATAAGATGACCAAATTTCTGCCAATATTTCATTTATTAAAAATCGACTGTTTGGTCACCGTAAATAAAATTAAAAAAAAAATTAGTTTAAAAAAACTAAAAAACACGCTTTATATAGAAAACCAAACTAAAAAATTGAAAATAAATTTTAATAGTGTAAATAAGAAAAAAATAATATTTCAAAAAAATCGTGGGGTGCATGGGTCAATAGTTATAAATATTTCATTGACAGATATGAGAAGAAGGATTATCATTTCGATAATATCTTAAAAAGCACCCCACGCTTTGTTTAAATAAAACATTTTTTTCTTATTTACACTATTAAAATTTGTTTTCTATTTTTTAGTTTGGTTTTCTATATAAAGCGTGTTATTTAGTTTTTTAAACTATTATTTATTTTCTACTTTTTAGTTTGGTTTATTTATAAAAGCGCCTTTTTTTTTATTTTTCGAATTATTGCATTGTCATCGGTCTTTGACAGGTGTGCAAAATTTGAATGAAATCTGACCGTTTAAAGTGGGTCAAAATAGCGTCCAAACGAGTCGGTTACAAACATACAAGTGAAGCTAATATAAAGGGCGTCACAGACGATTAAGATACTATAATATTAGATGTTACGATATTTGCATATAAAATGTTATAACACACGGCTAAGATACAATAAAATATTGAAATTATTCATTCGCTCGCAGGCCGTCCTAGGTGCCACACGTATTTCTTTACCGCTTTCTATATACAGAATGATAAAATATGAGTAGTACGGTTTCACTATTAGATTTATTAGATAGCTCATCAGACTACGATTCTGATTTTGAATTTGATATGCAAATTCAATTAGCGCACTGTAAAAGATGATCAATTTGGATAGAAAATCATATTAAATTTAGAAAAAGCCGCGGTGAATTTAATCTTTACGCAGATGTTTCTACAAAAAAAAAACTTATTTTAATAAGTCGCAGGAAACTTTTCTCGAAATTCATAATTTGATTAACGAAGATTTAGTGAAACAAAATATGAACATGCGCGAGAGCATTTGTACAGAACAACGACTTGCAGTATGCTAAGAACCATCTCGTTTACCTCAGCTTTCAAACTTAAAAAACCGCAGCTAAATCGGTCCATTCGTACGAAAGTTACTATTCGCACCACTCCCACCCCCTCCCCCCTCCATCATCAATTTATAGCTATGAATCATCTTGTTTATCCCAGCTTTCAAACATAAAAAAACCACAGCTAAATAGGTCCATTTGTTTGGAAGCTACGATTTTCACCCCCCTTTTCTTTCTCACCTCCTTCCTCCCTCTCCATATATCTAAGAACCATCTCGATCATATTAGCTTTCGAACAGAAAAAACCGCATCAAAATAGGTCCATTCGTTTGGGAGCTACGATGCCACAGACACGACACACACACGCGCACACACACAAACACACACACTCACACACACACACACACACACACACACACACACACACACACACGCGCGCGCGCGCGAACACACCCTGATACACACCCTAAACTTATAACACCAATCTCTTTGTTCAGGGGTTAAAAAAAATGTCTCTAATACAAAACAGAGCAACCTGTAGAGCACATTACGGTATATTTTGTATCTTAAGATAGTATATTAATATATATTTTGTATCTTTTACGATGTATTTCGTATCTTAAGATGACATCTTTTAATAAATTCCATATCGCTCGATATCTTAAGATACTGTAAGATGTAAATATATATTATCTTCGCCGTTTGTGATGGTTCATATAAATTGTATAGCGAGCGATATTTTATCTTAAGATAAAGATTTTATCTTAAGATATTTTATCTTAAGATAAAATATTATCGTATCTTAGTCGTCTGTGACGCGCTTTAAGCGTATAATTAGTAGAATGTGTTTTTTCCGCTACTTTCTAAGTTTAATAAGTTCAGTCATATGTCGCTTGCGGGTGGGTCATGTTGCACTCAAGTGTTCCTTGCAAAAATTAGAGTGGTGCTACTGTGCACTGCTAGATTGTTTGCTAAAAAGTTTGTACGTGCGAGGTGTACAGCTCACAGAGCCATTAGTTATTAAATGTGTTATCAATAATTGAACCTCCATGCTAAAAAAATATATTTCTTTATTCCCCAGGGAGAAAGCGCAAGCTCAGCCAAAACTCTCAAGACCTCTGCATTTGGGGCGAGAACGCCACCCCAGCCAAGCTCACCAAGATATGGCCTGTCTTCGACTCCGGAGGGTTTGGTGGTACAGCCATCCTGAACCTCCACGCTCTCAAGAAGACCGCAGTAGCCAAGAATCCATTACTCTTTGACGACAATCTCCTGAGTAATGGACCTTTCAAGACAGACTGGTTCGGAGGCCTTGACGCATCATGGCAGCAAACACGTATAACCAACAAAATTCCTGATGATGAAGTCACCAAGAGAATCTTCTCATCCGTCTCTCGACAGCTACGTATCATCAACACACACATTCAACACTCAATGTTCAAGTATAGGTACCCACGAGTGACTTGTTCCAACGTCCTTCTGGAAACTTCCAACATGAGAAAGCCAGCGACACATTTCAGTCTCACAATGAAGGCTATACGGTTCCAATCGACACCGAGAAGAGAGTTGCCATGCTATGGTAATTTAGAGTTGCCGTTCAAGATAAAGCAGGAGAATGCGACATCTCCGCAGTTCTTCCCCGCCCTAGGGAAGAGTATTAAGACGGAAACTGATAAAGTGGTGGATGTTAAGATGAAGACTGAGAGTGAAAGGCAAGATAAGGACAGGGAGCGGGAGAAGGAAAAAGACAGAGATAAGAATAGGTAAGTGTTGTAATTCCTACACATTTTTATACTTATAACTGGCCGCCATTTTCTATGCGTCACTAGTTTGTTTGGCGGTATGGACTCCGTCTAGTTTTAAAACCTTGTTAATCAAAATTATTATCTTATGTGTAACCTTCTGGGGTGACCATGCGACTCTATAAATAGTCTTTAAAAAGGAAAAAAAAGTCTTTAATTAGGATATAAAAAACCGGCCAAGTGTGTACTGATGGACACTATAGACTTAGGGTTCCATAGCCAGGATGCCGAGCTACCCAACTATGAAAACCGCATTGCAATCGGTCCAGTAGTTTTTACGTGATGAGCCAACAAAAGCCACGAATCAGGCCCCATCCATGCCACGGTGGGGTAAAAAATATATATTTTTTCTGGGATATAGGGATCCTATGTCTTATCATTCCAGATATGTGTATCCTCAATCCAAAACCAAAAGTATCAATATCATCTAACTTGGTTCAGACGTCAAATCGTTTTTATCGATTGGTTGGCTTCTGCTCGTCGGATTGAGATACCAAGTACACCAGTTTTTAAGTAGAACCCTAATCTATTCAACAGTTAAAACCGCATCGCAATCGATACAGTAGTATTTACGGATGCGCGAATAAACAGACACGATTTAAATAAATGTTATATAATACGAGGGTGGATTGAAAAGTAGTCGGCCTAACCAAGAAAATAAACACGTACTAAATCAGTTATATTTTTATTTTTCTACATAATCACCATCAACTTCAATGCACTTTTGCCACCTCCCCTTCCAAGCATTTCAACCGTTGAAAAAAAAAAAAACTTCCTTAGAGCACAGAATAAATAATAGTACAAGTACAGAAGGCTAACTGAGTAAAGTCATTTAAATAAATAGCGACTCTCGCTACAACGCTATAAAGTGCAATTTAACTCGCACGGCGCTGCGTGCTTTCAATTATATTTACCTAGGAGGCGCTCGCCCACCGCGTGCAGGCTAGAATGCACCGTATCACAACGCGCGAGAACTTCCATTGCTCTAACCGTTTCAGAATCGCTCTGTCCCTTTTTCGCTCGGTAGGGTTGTATTAAGATATGACTAGGTACTTGTACTACTAATTATTCTGTGATATGTTATGACTTCAATATTTTAACAGAATAAATAAGTAATAATGTATTATGTTATTACTTATTATTATAAATTAAAATAGTTCTATTAAATACAATGACATTCTTATCAGAATAGACCTACTACCTCATTTTTACTACCTACCTATCCCGTTTTCAGACCGCCGATTACTTTAGTGAGATACCTACCTACGTGTCGTTGGTTGATTATGATTATATCCTATAGGTATTGCACTTTGATGAATAAAGGTGCCTGTCTGAATTCCATGCTTTATAATGAGTGAAAAATAAATTGCTACCTACGTAATAAAAGGTATTAAAAGTAGGTAGGTATTATACGAGACATATTATATAAATTCCTAATTAGTTGTAGGCTACTTACTAAGTCAGCACAGTAATTCATTTTCCGATCAACAATACCTACTATAATCAATTATAAAATTACGTTGATCGATTTAATAAACGACTTTATTTCTGCGCGGAATAACCTTAAATATGCGTAGCTTCGGTATGGAACACAAATGAAATAACATAAAACTATAGGAACCTACGTAATAAAAAAATATCAATATCTATCTACATAACTAGGACCTATTTATAGGTATTACAATTTATTACCTTTCAATATCCTTTGGAAACGTAAAGAATGACAATTCGTCATTTCTATCACTATTCAAACAGCCGAATGCTATGCAGTACTTTCTAGCTTTCTTCTTGGTACTCATAATTAAAACACGAATAAAGTTTGTCAATAACTTTACGTAAGTAGGTGCTCTATCGCTAAGTACAAGGCGCGGGACTCATCGAGCGCACGCTTGACACTCGACTGAACGGACCCGAATATTGGGTCCTTGAATTAATTTGTACTTGTTGCGGAGTGCGACCGCCCTGCTTAGAGTCAAAATATGCATCTACTGCTGCTTTGACCTCGTCGTTTGTCGAAAATCTTTGACCTCCCAAGTGCTTTTTTAAGTTAGGGAACAGAAAGAAGTCTGATGGTGCCAGATCAGGTGAATAAGGCGAATGCGGTAACAGTTCAAAGCCACAGTTGCCATTGACTGCACAGACGTGTGAACACGGGCATTATCTTGATGAAACAGGACTTTTCTTCTGAGCATTCCTCGACGCTTTTCTTTTATTTCCTCTCGTAAACGACGTACTTAGTAATGTGCAGTAGTAATCAGAGTTTATAGTCTGACCCCTTTCAAGATAATCAATCATAATCACACCTTTCGAGTCCCAGAATACTGAAGCCATCACCTTATTTTCCGACAAAATCGACTTAGCCTTTTTAGGGGGTGGTGAACCAGGTCTTCTCCACTGTTTTGATTGTTATTTGGTTTCTGGTGTACAGTAATGAACCCAAGTTTCGTCCATAGTAACAAAAGGATTCAAAAAGTCATCTGCATCGGCTTCAAATAACTCCAAACAATCGCGCGAAATAGTCAAATGCGTGAACCCACCTCGCAGATATCTCGTGGAAACCCAACTCGTTGACTATGATGTTTGTTCGTTCATAAGAGATGCCTATAATCTCGGCTGTCTCTCTAATTTTTTATCTGCGGTCTCCCATTATTAAATCAAGTACTTTTTTAAATATTTTAGTCAGTAGTGGACGTCAAAGATTATCCAGAGCGGGGATCACGCAAAAAATTTGCTATCCATTTTTTGACGGATGAATATGACAGAGCAGAATCCCTTAATGTACTGATCATATCATATGGATGGCTTTTGATGATAGCTCCTTCTTATGGAGGTACTTAATGACGGCACGCTGCTCGATGTGCTCCATTCGCGGAAATTATGTCCGATTGCTTTGTTAATAAATTTATAAAATCACAAATAATTATCGCACACGTTTTGAACTTCACACAATTAACTAGTCTGAACTGAACTAAATAATGCGGGTAGATTTGATTTTTAGAATTGAATGGATCTGTGTAAGGCCGAGTACTTTTCAATACACCCTCGTATGTACCTGTTCAGTAACTTATTTTAAGTACCCTAGACTTTTTATTTTTAATCTTTATTGTACAGCCTTTTTGCTACTTACTGCTTTAGATAATGCTCATATTAAATCTGCAAAATATTTCAGAGAACTAAATCGCTGCCCTAGTGCTTGAATAGCCTATCCACTAAACAGCAAATTTTACAGGAGACATTTATTTCAGTTTGTTATTGATTCAGGAAAATTTCATTATAACGAATGGTTATTTATGAATGATATACTCTTATTGGATATATATATTTATAATAAAAAATATATGTCTATTATGGCATATTTTCAATTTATTTGTGGAGGTTGGGCAAAAAGCCTCAAACAAAATTGTGTAGATCTGGGAGTGTTACGCCGACAAGCCGCGACGAGCGCTACGAACGTCAGCACGCAACTCGCTGTCTTTATTTCCGATTTTATATTTCGTGAGTTTTTAGCCGTTTTATTTATATTTTTAATATGAAGTCTTCTTTCGATTTATTAAGTTTTTTAGTACTCTTTGGCTTCTGCAATTTCGTGATATTTTCAAAATGGCAGATTTATTGGTATGCTATGCTCCATAGTAAATTATTAGAATCCTTTTCACTTCCTAGGTGTGGTTTATGTTTGAATACGAAAATGTGATGGAGCTTTACTAGCTCAGATTCAAGTCATTACGCTGAGTTTCCTCTTTGGATTTTCCATATTAAATTTAAAGAATAATTTGCTTTCGGGAAAAACCTAAAACCATTGTGACACATACTACAGTACTTGTATTAAAATATGTAAATCGGCTATAAAATCGTGTGAAATAGTCTGTCGTCCTAATGGTGTATGTCTGTCTGTCTGTTCGCGCATCACGTAAAAACTACTAGACCGATTGAAATGCGGCTTTCACCGTTGGATAGCTTAGGTTCTAACTTAAAATCTGGTGTAATTTGTATCTCAATCCGATAGGTAGAAGCTGAGCAATCGATAAAAAAACTTTTTGCCGGCTGAACGAATGTTGATGAATATTGTACTTTAAATATATTTTTGGTCCAGGAATAACACATAGGTTACTTTTATCCATAGAAATTACCATCCGAGCAAAGCCGCGGGCACAGCTAGTATAACATAAAATAAAGACATTGCGGTAACACAAGCGGTCTTATCGCTTTCAGCGATCTCTTACAGACAGTTCATTGGTAGGTCCAGGTGACTTACCACCTTTTTTTCCGGCCGCTTTAATATTTAACGGCGCTCGGTTTAGTATTTAAGTATGCAATCAATAGTCGCCAATCATTTTTATTATTCGCCCGATTAATCATATACTTTTTTATTCCTCCAGGTCGCACTCGTCCCGTCACGGATCATCATCGTCATGCAGCGGATGCCGGCGACGCGCGCGAGTCAAGCGCTGCTCCATCGGCGTGCAGTGCCGCCGCGACCGGCCCGCGCTCTCGGAGGGCTGGACGGCGGTCGCCGACAACCCCGCCGTCAAAGGACTCAAGTATCATAGGTGAGGCTGGTGCGATTACTTGCTGGGAAGTCAAGCGCTGCTCCATGTGCATGCAGTGCCGCCGCGATCGGCACGCGCTCTCGGAGGTCTGGACGGCGGTCGCCGACAACCCCGCCGTCAAAGGACTCAAGTACCACAGGTGAGGCTGGTGCGATTACTTGCTGGGAAGTCAAGCGCTGCTCCATCGGCGTGCACTGCCAGCGCGAACGGTCCGTGTTTTCGGAGGGCTGGACGGCGGTTTCCGACAACCACGCCGTCAAGGGACTCAAGTACCACAAGTGAGGCTGGTGCGATTACTTGCTGGGAAGTCAAGCGCTGCGCCATCGGCGTGCAGTGCCGCCGCGACCGGCCCACGCTCTTGGAGGGCTGGACGGCGGTCGCCGACAACCCCGCCGTCAAGGGACTCAAGTACCACAGGTGAGGCTGGTGCGATCACTTGCTGGCAAGAAAGTGTTGATGGGTTAGAGATCATCATTATAATCAGCATATGATTGTCCACTGCAGGACGTAGGCATGCATGGAACTGAGCTTGGTCTTCAGCTCTTAGGGTTAGAGATCGTCTAGTTTAACACTGAACGCTACTACAATGTGTTTACGCTCACATGTACGAATAGAGCCACAGAATAACTATTAATGCTATGCTAACGCACCCGAACGGCAGGATCTGTTTGTCAACTAGTGCATAGATGACGCGAGCGCACGACAGAGCGGACGTATCGTTCCATGCAAAGCGCGCGCTTCCGCCGTACAGCCAGTATCCTGGACTGATCGCACGATTAGTTGACCTCTAAGTGCGCGGACGAGTCCAAGTTTACAGTTAAATTGCCGCACGAACTCAAGTGTTACAATAAGTTTTTCCTCTCACACATTGAAACAAGCATGTTTAGTGGACTTTAAGATTAGACGATCTCTACCGGCGGCCTAGGGCGACCTTCTTCCAAGGGCGCCTATACCATCTCTTAGGCAAGCGTAATAAAATGTCCCTTAGAAATAATAAGGTGACACTTGACAAAGCTTGCACCGCCCGGCATGACTTACGCTCCATAGCATTCACGTACGCCCCCCATCAATCCTGGAACCACTCCAGATAAGACACGACAGCCCTCCGTAGCCGCCCTCGCGACGTCTTGATCGATCCGGACGACGCCATCGCAGCCAAAGTACTGGCGGCGCCTCAGCCAATCCTACCTCATCTGACAAGTGACAACCCGTCAGGGGATATCAACACACTTAGACACAGGCCTCGCCGGTGAGATCAAAGGTTCAGGAAAGAATCAGTTATTATTCGCCTTCGAGTTTCTTGCCGATTCTTCTCGAGAAATATTCCTTATCGGTGGCCAGTTATTAAATCAATCAAAGGGCTCCTAGCCATTTTCTCAGGGCCCCCTGAATCACTACTAATACTAGCTATCCAGGGAGTTTAGTTAATTTAGCTATCGTAATCTATGCGACCGTCCTTGTGCCGGTCATCAAAATTTTAAATTTGGCGTGCGCCTTCTGCGCCACGCATTACAGTGGAGCGCTCTAGCGCCCGCCCCCCGTCCTATGAAGCTGTTTTGTTGAAAAAATTACTTGCTATATTCTACCTACAGGATACATTTCACAATTCAAAGTATTTTATTGTTAACTGTCAGAAAACGCAATTGTAAAAGTTTGAAGTTTCTGTTCCAGAACTTGTTAGTAAATTCAATAATAATAAGTACTTGAGAAAGTTTTATTTACTATTTTTCAAACTACTCCCCTCCAGTCTTTATACATAAATTAATTTGACTAAGCCAGCTTTCAAAACAGCATTTTTTAATGGTGTGAAACTAAAAATCTCACGGGACTAGATCTGGCCTGTAAGGTTTAAGGATGGAGTAGCAATTGGACACCTGTAGTGAAAAAAAATGAATAATGTAGAAAATAGTCGCACAAATGCTTCATGCAGCACGGCCAATGTTGAAATCAGTAAATGCTTCATGCAGCACGGCCAATGTTGAAATCAGTAAATGCTTCATGCAGCACGGCCAATGTTGAAATCAGTAAATGCTTCATGCAGCACGGCCAATGTTGAAATCAGTAAATGCTTCATGCAGCACGGCCAACGTTGATATCAGTAAATGCTTCATGCAGCACGGCCAATGTTGAAATCAGTAAATGCTTCATGCAGCACGGCCAATGTTGAAATCAGTAAAAGATTGATGTAAAATAAAAAAGTAATTGGGCCAGTGTTTTTTTCCCACGGAGATTTACATTGAAATTACCTTGTCACAAATGCAAATATCTATACTTACAATAAAGCAGTAAGTAACAAAAAGTATGTACAATGATATAATAAAAAAAATGGTCTAGGGCAGGGGTCGGCAACCTTGTGAGACAGAAGAGCCAAAAGTTACAATTTACAAAATTTAACAGTTTTTAAAGAGCCATTAAAAAAACGTTTCATTATATTAAATATTTTTCAATATATAATATATTTGCTTATACATGTGTATGTTTGATTTTTTATTTAAAAGTATCAACGCCGCGCGGTTTCATCCGCGTGGATTATGATGATGAATGATGATGATAATGAAAAGTAGCCTTTTTGTTAATCCAGGTTTTAAGCTATCCCGATAACAATTTTCATCGAAATCCATTCAGCCGTTTGAACGTGAAGGAGTAACAAACTTCAAAAGATAGATGGCGCTTATCGTTTTTTATGCATTTTATGACGTTTTGTATGGGCTGTAAGATCTAATGTATGGAGTTCTGCAGCGCTCACACGAAGTTTTCCGCTTGATAAGAGAGTATTAATTTTTATAACTGCTAATACTTTAGCTTGATAAATGACTCGTTAATTACAGACTGATGCGCGTGGAGACGCACCCCAACGGCGGCGCTAGCGTCGTGTACTTGAACCAGCGCGACGTCGACCTGCTCAATGCACACCAACAAGAATCATTAGCCAAGGAGTTCCTCAAGGTAACATATTCCTGGAAAACTTAGGTCGCCGCCAGGGAATGAATTGTCCATACAAACGTAATTCCAAAATAAGCATTTTGATACACAATAATTATATAAAACATTTTTTTTTTTTACCTAATGATTTTTTATTTTTTTCTTCATTTGCACTTTTTACATTTCTACGTTTTTTTTTGTTTCATTTTCACATTTTATATTATTAGTTTTTTTTATCCTTTTTTATTTATTGATTTTTCATCAGTTTGTGAGCTACCCTGTAAGTTTCAGCCGAATAGCTAAACGGGAAGTGCTCGAAATTTAAATTGCAAGATTCTAGGACAAAATACATACATTACATCAATACATACATACAAGTGTAGTTAAATAAAAGCTTTTAAAAATATATTTCGAAACCTACGTTATGTTTATTTGTTTGTAATGGATAAACTCAAAAAATGCTGAACCGATTTTAAAAATTCTTTCACCCATAGAATGCTACATTATTAGAGTAACGTGGGCAGTATTTTGTTTTTCAAAAATTATAGTTCCCCACTAAAAATTGCAATAATGTTACCAAAGGTATCAAAAATATCCAAAAATTACGATTACTTTGTATAAGGTTGCCATGGAAACAAAATAATAACAAGTCTGTCAAGTACGGGAGTAAAGCAGTTGTCTATGGTCAAAAAGCATGCCACAGAAAACCTAATAAACACTGCTGCCAATATATAGTGCAACTTAGAATCCAACAATACCAGGTTCAATCCTAGGCTTTTCGACCAATGACTTTTCTAAGTTATGTGCTGTTTTCCATCGCTCCGTGCTTCGGGCACAAGCTGTCGGTCCTGGCTGTTATTGATTAATAACAGTCGTTAAGTCATGTTGGAGGCCCTCGAACGGCTTGACAAACTCTGTCACCAGTTTGCCTCATATGACAAACAAACAAAAAATAACCATCCATCATCATTGTCCAGTGGATAAAACCACGGGGTGCGGTGAAGCTAGTATAGAAATGTGCATGAAATACATGAGCTCTCAGATCTACGAGGTTGGATTGAAAAGCACTCGGCATAACACAGATCCATTAAATTCTAAAAATCAAATCTATCCACATTATTTAGTTCAGTTCAGACTAGTTAATTGTGTGAAGTTCGAAACGTGTGCGATAATTATTTGTGAATTTATAAATCTATTAACAAAGCAATCAGACATAATTTCCTTGAATGGAGCAAATCGAGCCGCGTGCCGTCATTAAGTACCTCCATAAGAAGGGGCTATCATCAAAAGCCATCCATGCTGATATGGTCAGTACATTAAGGGATTGTGCTCTGTCATATTCATCCGTCAAAAAACGGATAGCAGAATTTAAGCATGAGAGTGTGAAAGATGAACCCTGCTCTGGAAGTCCTTCGAGGTCCACTACTGTCGAAAATATTAAAAAAGTACTTGATTTAATAATGGGAGACCGCAGATAAAAAATCTAGTGAGACAGCCGAGATTATAGGCATCTCTTATGAACGAACAAACATCATAGTCAACGAGTTGGGTTTCCACTATTTCACGCGATTGTTTGGAGTTATTTGAAGCCGTTGCAGATGATTTTTTGAATCCTTTTGTTACTATGGACGAAACTTGGGTTCATTACTGTACACCGGAAACAAAACAACAATCAAAACAGTGGAGAAGACCTGGTTCACCACCCCCTAAAAAGGCTAAGTCGATTTTGTCGGCAAATAAGGCGATGGCTTCAATATTCTGGTACTCGAAAGGTGTGATTATGATTGATTATCTTGAAAGGGGTCAGACTATAAACTCTGATTACTACTGCACCTTACTGCGTCGTTTACGAGAGGAAATAAAAGAAAAACGTCGAGGAATGCTCAGAAGAAAAGTCCTATTTCATCAAGATAACGCCTGTGTTCACACGTGTCAATGGCTGAAATCCACAACTGTGGCTTTGAACTGTTACCGCATTCGCCTTATTCACCTGATCTGGCACCATCAGACGTCTTTCTGTTCCCTAAGCTAAAGAAGCACTTGGGAGGTCAAAGATTTTTGACCAACGAAGAGGTCAAAGCAGCAGTTGACGCATATTTTGACTATAAGGAAGAATATGTTTTTTCAATGATCTAAATGTTTGGAAGGGGAGGTGGCAAAAATGCATTGAACTTGATCGTGATTATGTGGAAAAATAAAAATATAACTGATTTAGTATGTGTTTATTTTCTTGGTTAAGCCAACTACTTTTCAATCCATCCTCGTATTACGACCGAACGGCACCCACGCAGCTCCTACAGGTTTTGCCTAACATTTCCGTGAAATCTACAAGAAAAAAACTACAAACACAGTTTATTCTGTAGTTAATAAAAAGAGACCAGAATTATTGGATTTGGTTATGGTTTAGTATGGTAGAAACGTTTTCTCTCAAAACGCAAATGTATGGTAAAACCTGTAGAAGCCGCGTGTGTGCCCTATCCTCCTAAGAACAAATGTTTTTTTTCTTGAATGTTTTTGAATGTAAAATACCGTGATTGATTCCAGCTGGTATTTTCTGAAGACAGCGAGGGCTGGGCGTACTTCGTGTGCGGCGTCGTACGGGGCGCCGCCGCGGCCTTCCCTTGTCTACTGCAGTACCTGTCGGATACACACCCCAGTCTCACCGTGAAGGCGGGAGTACTGGCGCGGGCGTCTGACATAGAGACTACCACTGTCAGTCGGTACTACCAGCAGGTAAGGTGTCAACAGTACTTACAATACAGGCTGAAGTGATCTTGATGTAATTTGGTATGGATACAATTTGAACCCCGAGGAAGGACATTTTAGAGCAATCAACTGTAGTCACTGCAAACGAAGTCGCGGGTTAAAGCTGGTAGGCAACGGAAACCCCCTTTGAATTCTCTTGTTATTCCCAGGTGCAACAATCATATGCGGCGGGCACGTTCCGCTGCGGGCCTCTGCATCAGATCTCGCTAGTGGGCACCGTGCACGAGGAAGTCGGCGGGTACTTCCCGGATATGCTGCAGATGCTGGCGCGAGACCCCTTCTTGAACCTGGTGAGTACATTCTGAAGATGCCCAGTCGTTAAGGTTGGCACGGAGCAAAGGCATTTCTGTTTTTAGGGTTCTGTACCGCAAAAGGTAAAAAGGGATCCTTATGGGATCACTCCGTTGTCCGTCCGTCTGTCTGTCTGTCAACATCCTTTTTCTCAGGGAACGCATGGAGGTATCAAGTGGAAATTATTATCAAATACGCAGGTCTGCACTCACTTGGAACTGTGAAAAAAAAGCCGTTTATGTCGCATATTTTGACACTCGCAAGGGAATCAATACCTATAAGTACTTTGCCTTTGACCTAGAATCATGAAATTTGGCAAGTAGCAATGTCTTATACCACAACTAAAGGGAAAAATCCGAAAACCGTAAATTTGTAGTCATCATGTCGGCCTTTAGAAGTCCACTGCTGAAAGAGCGCCATGACGAGCGATCTTGTGCCACCTTTATCCACCGACTTCCTGCGATGGCTACAATGTCGTCGGTCCATCGTGTGGGGGGTCTCCTTACACTTCGCTTGCTTGTTCGTGGTCGCCATTCGAGAACCTTTATTCCCCAGCGATTGTCGGTTCTGCGAACTATATGGCCTGCCCATTACCACTTCTACTTGCAAACTCTGAGAGCTATGTCGGTAACCTTCGTTCTTCTACGGATTTCCTCATTTCTTATTCTATCACGTAGTGAAACACCGAGCATAGCTCTCTCCATTGCACGCTGCGCAACTCTGAGCTTTTGTATGAGACCAATAGTTAGCGACCACGTCTCAGTGCCGTATGTCATCACTGGCAACACGCACTGATTATAAACTTTCGTCTTGAGGCTCTGCGGTACCTGCGACGATATGGCGTAATTTCCCGAACGCTGCCCATCCGAGTTGGATTCGTTGGTTGACCTCTTTGTCGAAGTTGGATCTACCCAATTGGATCGTCTGACCCAAGTAGACATTGTGATCAACAGATCTAATAATATTGTTCCCAACATAAACCGGCATGGGTACGACATGGGCATTTGACATGATGTTCGTCTTGCCCATGTTCATTTTAAGACCCACCTGTTGGGAAACAATATTGAGGTCACTGAGCATTGTGCTTAGGTCTTCCAGGGTTTCAGCCATGATGACTATATCATCAGCAAATCGAAGGTGAGTGATGTATTCGTCATTGATGTTAACACCAAATCCGTTCCAGTTCAGAAGCTTGAATATATCTTCCAGTGCAGGGTTAACAGTTTCGGAGAAATAACGTCTCCCTGTCTCACCCCTTTTTGCAGCTGGATAGAATTCGTGCTCTGATACTGAAGACGAACTGTCATGGTGGCCTTACTGTACAAACACTTCAACACTTCGATGTACCGGTAATCAATCTGGCACCGCTGGCAGTGCTACTGCCCAGGTCTCGACTGAATCAAAGGCTTTATCGTAATCCACAAACGCTAGACATAGTTGCCGATTATACTCTTCGGTCTTCTGTATAATCTGCCGGAGCGTATGGATTTGGTCAACAGTGCTAAAGCCTTTCCGGAATCCAGCTTGTTCGGGAGGCTGAAAGTCGTCAAACCTACGAGCGAGACGGTTTGTAACTACTCTCGAAAACAGCTGATAGACGTAGCTCAGCAGCGAAATGGGCCTATAATTCTTTAAGAGGGTTTTATCGCCTTTCTTAAAGAACAAAACCACTACGCTCCTGTGCCCCGCCTCTGGCATAGTACCCTCGAGGATGACGGAGTTAAACAGCTTCTGAAGGATTTTAAGTACCGGTCCATCACTCCGTGCTTCGGAGGGCACGTTAAGCTGTCGGTCCCGGCTGTTATTGATTAATAGCAGTCGTTAAGCCATGTCAGAGGCCCTCGGGCGGCCTGACAAACACTGACATCAGAGGCCAGCACTACCTCATACGACAAACAAACAACCGGTGTTCCACCCGCTTTCAGTAGCTCTGTCGTTATTTCGTGCTCCCCTGGTGCCTTGTTGCTCTTAAGCTGTTTGAGAGCCATTCTGATCTCGTATAAATTTGTAGTATCGTCACAGAAAACTTCTTTTGCAAAAACAAATTATTATTAATTGTACGGTGCAAAAATCAGACTCGCACTTCGCCGTTTTTTCATACTAATTTAGATGACATTTCGTATAATTACATTTTATATTAGACTGGTTACTGTCATACATAATGGCGTTTAAAATTCGGTCACGCTATCCTTTGCCTGAATCAGAATGTAGAAAGATAGATAATTGAGTTTGGAATTGTAAACAATAGATGGACGAGTGTTATGGGTTGGTTGAGAGAGATACTATTATACTATACTATACTATTCCACGTACAAATATTCTGCACTAAAATGAAGTTGATACCCCAGATTCAATATGATCGAAAATTGCGTTGCGATTTTCACTGTTAGAAAGCTTAAGATGGAAAAGTTTTTCGGAATTTCTGGTTTTCAAACCTCAGTCGGTCCAGTAGAGACTTTTGATCCTTATAAGAAACAGGATCGATTGGCATCAAAAAAAGTTTTTGTGTAAAATTACCATTTTCTTGCTGACTGTACAATATTTTCCAAAATCTGTGAATGCAGTTCAGAATATCTCAAAAAGTTATGGAAGGTCTACTAGGACCGTTTTCCTAACTATAAGGTTAATGTACCTGCCCTTACTGTCCCTTCTCATAAATCCACCCTGTATATCGGTATGGATTGGAGGTTTTGAACTTGGTGCCATTAGATTATGAAGCGCAATTGCTACCGCTCAACTACAAAGTCTGATTATTCGATCATTCTAAAGTGTCCCTATTGTAATGACTCATTTTGTCCACAGACTATGCCTTGGGGTCCCATGTCAGCCGTAGAGATGGAGCCGCAAGAGTCCAACGACGGGCCCATCCTTTGGATCCGGCCCGGGGAGCAGCTGGTGCCCACCGCTGAACTTGGGAAAAGCCCTATCAAGAAGCGGAGGTTGAGACTTTTTGCATTTAATTATTAGCTGCACTAAAATACATACTAAACAGCAAGACTTAGCAGTAAGAGTCCGCCTGGGGAAGTACCACAACTTTGACAGGTATTCAATCACCAAGCAGTAGTGCACAAACAGTTCTGTTTCGGATTGAAGGGCAATGTTTCCAACGAAATTACTGAGCAATGAGACTAATAAACTGGTTCAAAAGATAAACTAATCTAAAATTATTCCCGTCTGTACTCACACTCGTCCATAAAGCATGCAAAAAAATACGGATTGGCGTTACCGCTGTCTTGACGCCCACCTTATTAGAACAGACTTTGCCCGCTTTTCAGACGCTTTTATGTTAAAATTCAAAAGTTTACTTTAATTTAACCTACTAATTGTCTTCTACCCTAAGGGCCGGCCGGTTCCTATATCTTAAAACCGGATCGTTTTCGCTTCCTAACCTCCAGCTTTATACAAAAAACGTCAATAAGTAACGAGACGTTGGAAAAACGACTCGTTTCATTTTTATAAGAATAGGGGGGCAAAGTGGCTTGTACATCCTTTTACAGCGCTGCAGCCGCTGAACTGCACTAAAACTCATAAATTTTCGAAAGATTACGATGTCCAAAATGGCGATGCCAACTTGATGCTCACCTGCGATCCACCATCAGACGCTCTAGCTCTATCGACGACATTCTACCAGAGGCATAGATCTAGTTAAAGACGGGAAGATACGGCAAGCCAATGTTACGTTACGTTTTACGTTCACGTAAAGTAAAGACTAGATACAACTACAGGCAACGTTCCGCCATTCGAGCTGAGTGTGCATCAACAACAAAGATAGAGAGACATTAACAGGTGCTACACCGGTAGTGACTAAGGCCACATAAGGCCAATTATGTGCGTTGCATCTAATTTATGAGATCCACGTCCGAGGAACTGGTACCTAATCTTCTCACTTAATCTGTGTCCTATCCGCACCCAAGTCTATGAAGGACTAATTTAGTGCATACGAAAGAAGAATGGGTCATCAATGAAGATACATGAAATGAAGGAGACTACAGTAATGTGATTTGAATTAGAAAGATTAAAACAGTTTTGCGCAAATAGCTCTAAATCATACCTACTTAAAACGCCTTAGCAAAAGTGATAATATATAGCATAGTGTCAGTTTGGTTCTAAGCATTAGCAACCTCTAAAACCACGACGTCCAATAGAAAGTCCACTGTTGTGGATTGAATCAAGTTATCTGAGCTGTTATTGGTCAATTCGATTTGACAGCAGCACGGACCGGCCGTGGATTGGGCACGCTCTATAGTCATGACTTTTGGCAAATTTATATTTATTCAATAAAATTCACAGCCCTTAACATTAATACAAATTAGTCATGTACCTTTTTGTGTGAGGAGAGAGTTGCTTCTTACAGGAGTGTACCTAATAGTAATTGTATGTTGCGGTTGGTTCCCAGGACGGGCATCAACGAGCTGCGCAACCTGCAGTACCTGCCGCGGTACAGCGAGGCGCGCGAGTTCCTGTTCGAGGACCGCACGCGCGCGCACGCGGACCACGTGGGGCACGGACTCGACCGCATCACCACCGCAGCCGTCGGTACGTACACGAACAATAAGCACGCTCGTCTTGTCTCTTTACTATATCAACTGTCTAGAGTTCAGACATAAGTCTGTATGATTATAATTTTGCACGCTCACTTCGCTCATGCCTTTTATATGTAACGCCTATACAGATATACTTTCCACTTTGCTCACACTTTTTTCATATATCATCAACAACTACAATATTAGACGCTCGCTTCGATCTTTTTCGTTCAATATTGTATGTTTGTAACTTTTATCCTAAATTTTTTAATTTTTTGTCGTGTGTATAGTAGATAATTAAATCTTTATCCATATCACTACAGATTTACGCGCTCGTTTCACTCACATCTCGTCATATAACTTCTGTACAATTCTAATTTTACGCGCTCGCTCCACTCCCATCTCTTTCTGATAACATCTGTACAACTATAATATGAAGCGCTCGCTCCGCTCACATCTCCTTCAAATAACATCCGTTTCTATAATTTTACGCGCTCGCTTCTCTCACGTCTATGCTTACAGAAACATTTCTACGACTGCAGTTTTGTAAAGTGACTATCCCCAGGTGTGCTGAAGGCGATCCACTGCAATGACGAGTCGGACCGCGGCCGCATCACTAAGGACGTGGTGGCCTTCCACGCGGGGGACTTCAACAAGCTCGTGCAGCTGCTGCAGCTGGATCTGTACGAGCCGCCCATCTCGCAGTGTGTCACGTGGTAAGTGTGCCTCCATCGTCAGAGCATTAGCAGTGTGGCCTGCCCCGCGGGGGACTTCAACAAGCTCGTGCAGCTGCTGCAGTTGGATCTGTACGAGCCGCCCATCTCACAGTGTGTCACGTGGTAAGTGTGCCTCCATCGTCAGAGCATTAGCAGTGGTGGCCTGCCCTGCGGGGGACTTCAACAAGCTCGTACAGCTGCTGCAGCTGGATCTGTACGAGCCGCCCATCTCGCAGTGTGTCACGTGGTAAGTGTGCCTCCATCGTCAGAGCATTAGCAGTGGTGGACTGCCCCGCGGGGGACTTCAACAAGCTCGTGCAGCTGCTACAGCTGGATCGGTACGAGCCGCCCATCTCGCAGTGTGTCACGTGGTAAGTGTGCCTCCATCGTCAGAGCATTAGCAGTGGTGGACTGCCCCGCGGGGGACTTCAACAAGCTCGTGCAGCTGCTGCAGTTGGATCTGTCCGAGCCGCCAATCTCGCAGTGTGTCACGTGGTAAGTGTGCCTTCATGGTCAGAGCATTAGCAGTGGTGGCCTTCCACGCGGGGGACTTCAACAAGCTCGTGCAGCTGCTGCAGCTGGATCTGTACGAGCCGCCCATCTCGCAGTGTGTCACGTGGTAAGTGTGCCTCCATCGTCAGAGCATTAGCAGTGGTGGCCTGCCCCGCGGGGGACTTCAACAAGCTCGTGCAGCTGCTGCAGTTGGATCTGTACGAGCCGCCCATCACGCAGTGTGTCACGTGGTAAGTATGCCTCCATTGTCAGAGCGCTAGCAGTGGTGGCCTGCCCCGCGGGAGAATTCAACAAGCTTTAGCAATCGTTAAGGCATGTCAGAGTCCCTCGGGCGGCTGACAAAGTCTGACACCAGTCGCCAGCACTAAATCATACGTCAAGCAAGCAAGAGATTAATGATTATCTCTCGTTTTTCACAAACTCAGATTCATTTTTTAGCGCTCGCTTCGCTCGCGTTTTTTAGTGATATTCCGTTTCCGGCGGTTAAGAGATATTATATTTTAGCCTCCTGTTATGAGTTTTTTTTGAGAATGTTATGCTTCATTTCTAGTAAGAACTGCTATAAATGGCATTCGCGCTCGCTTCGTTCGCGCCTTTGTAGTCGTAATCAATGCCCATTTCCACATGCCTAGGAGATCCATTATAAATAACCCTTCTATTATGTGATGATATTAGCGTTTTTCCTTGTCAGATAGATTAATAGATAATACTTTATTGCACCTAAAAATATATTATTACACAACACATTTCTTTAAAATAAGTACAATGGGCGGTCTTATCGCTAAGAGCAATCTCTTCCAGACAATCTTTCCAGACTCTTACAGTTTCTATATTTTAGATCCATTAATAGTGGGGATTTAGTGTAGTTAACTTTTTTTGATTTTTCACATCCTACTGGAATGGAGATGCTATAATACTTTTCACATCCTACTGGAATGGAGATGCTATAATACTTTTCACATCCTACTGGAATGGAGATGCTATAATACTTTTCACATCCTACTGGAATGGAGATGCTGTAATACTTTTCACATCCTACTGGAATGGAGATGCTATAATACTTTTCACATCCTACTGGAATGGAGATGCTGTAATACTTTTCACATCCTACTGGAATGGAGATGCTATAATACTTTTCACATCCTACTGGAATGGAGATGCTATAATACTTTTCACATCCTACTGGAATGGAGATGCTATAATACTTTTCACATCCTACTGGAATGGAGATGCTGTAATACTTTTCACATCCTACTGGAATGGAGATGCTATAATACTTTTCACATCCTACTGGAATGGAGATGCTGTAATACTTTTCACATCCTACTGGAATGGAGATGCTATAATACTTTTCACATCCTACTGGAATGGAGATGCTATAATACTTTTCACATCCTACTGGAATGGAGATGCTGTAATACTTTTCACATCCTACTGGAATGGAGATGCTATAATACTTTTCACATCCTACTGGAATGGAGATGCTATAATACTTTTCACATCCTACTGGAATGGAGATGCTATAATACTTTTCACATCCTACTGGAATGGAGATGCTATAATACTTTTCACATCCTACTGGAATGGAGATGCTATAATACTTTTCACATCCTACTGGAATGGAGATGCTATAATACTTTTCACATCCTACTGGAATGGAGATGCTATAATACTTTTCACATCCTACTGGAATGGAGATGCTATAATACTTTTCACATCCTACTGGAATGGAGATGCTATAATACTTTTCACATCCTACTGGAATGGAGATGCTATAATACTTTTCACATCCTACTGGAATGGAGATGCTATAATACTTTTCACATCCTACTGGAATGGAGATGCTATAATACTTTTCACATCCTACTGGAATGGAGATGCTATAATACTTTTCACATCCTACTGGAATGGAGATGCTGTAATACTTTTCACATCCTACTGGAATGGAGATGCTGTAATACTTAAAAAAAAACAATGTTTGTTTTTAACCCACAAACTCCAAAGAGAGGGGTGTTAGAAGTTTAGGGTGTGTATGTATCACTGTATCCGTGTGTCTGTCTGTGGCATCGTGGCTCCCAAACGAATGGACCGATTTTGATGCGTTTTTTTTCTATTTGAAAGCCGATGTGATCAAGATGGTTCTTAGCTAGAATGAGTGGGGGAATGGGGGGGTTGAATATTTGTTTTATTTGTGCTTGATATCAATCATCAACCACGCGAATGCAAACACCGGGTGTAGCTATCAGGTAGCTCCTTTCCAAAAAAGTAAATTTATAAGTATCAATATAAAATGTATATTAATGTCGACAGGTTAGAGGAAGCGAAGTTGAACCAACTCCGCCGCGAGGGCGTGCGCTACTCGCGCCTGCCGCTGTGCTCCGACGACGTATACTTCCTGCCGAGGAACATCATACACCAGTTCCGGACCGTGTCCGCCGTCGCATCAGTCGGTATGAACATTATCTATTTAGACCCGGTTCCTACAATCAACGGTCTGTTATTCGTCACAGCAACGATTCGTTATCAAACTACTAATAAGGAGGCACAAGTTTCTCACGGGCAGACTAGTCCACAAATTCAAGATAGCTCAGCGAGCTATGGAGAGAGCAATCCTTGGAGTTTCTCTGAAATATAAGATTCGTAATAAAGAAATCTGACTGAGAACTAAAGTAACCGACATAGCTCTAAGGATGAGCAAGCTCAAGTGGCAGCGGGCTGGTCACATTTCCCCAAGAATCGATAACCGTTGGAGTAGACAAGTTCTGGAGTGTAGATCACGTTAAGGCAAACAGGTTCAGGCAGGTGAAGTTGTAGATCACGTTTAGGCAAACAGCTTAGGGCTCCACTAAGCTTCTGGAGTACTGTTGGACCAGAATTCTTCTTATTCGAAGTGGGGGCGGTAAGGCCTGCACTGACGTCCCACTTGAGCATTTCCTCCTGCCAGCCTCTACCCAAGCCATCCCAACTCCTTAAAATAGTAAAGTGAGTCTTTAGGTCGCTAGCACAACTGCTCCAGCGTCGAGGGCGATGGTGACGAGGCGAAAGCAAGCAAGCAACAAAAATTTTGTGGCAAAGCACCAGAGCAGTCGGGAAAGACTGGGGTCTGAAGCCAAAATTATGCCGTTGGCTATACACTGTAATAGTGAGGCCAGTTCTCACTTATGGGTGTGTAGTCTGGTGGACGCGAACAAACCTGGTGACAACAATCACCAAACTCCAGCAAATTCAGAGACTAGCTTGCTCTTTGATCAGCGGGTGTATGAAATCGACATCTTTAGCTGCTCTGGACATGATCCTGGGTCTGACTCCTTTGCATCTGCACATACAGCAGGAAGCGATGGCATCAGCATTGAGGATAAATTCCACAAACCAGTGGAAGGGCAACGGATCCATTACTAACCACTGCGGAATCTCAGACAGAGCTACAAGAATTATCCCAGAGGCAAGAAAAGGCACTGACAGAATAGCCAGCACACACCTTGATAGCAAGAGGTATGAGCTGACTACGATGAAAAGTGAACTAGATGGTCTCATACTGTTCCAATGTCTACACGGACAGTGCAAAGAACGAAATGGGAGTCGGTTATGGTTTTTATTCGCCGGAAACTAGAACTATTTCCGAATCTAAAGCTCTGCGCAAGACTACGACAGTGTTTCAGGCAGAGGCCATGGGCCTGTTGCTAGCTGCTAGAGCAATATCATCACTAGATGCACTTCCAGCTCCTATCTCTGAGGCGGAGCAAAAGGAAAAGGTCCTCGTGTTACCACGTACAGTGCGGCCATTATTTATGCACTTAAAAGACCTGTAACTAGATCAAGGGTTGTAGCAGAATGTCATGAAATTCTACAGAAACTGGCGGGGAGATACAGAACAATAGTTAAATGGACTAAAGGACATAGCTCTTGTAAAAGTAATAACATGGCGAACACCCTCGCTAAGGAAGGAACCAAGAAACAGGTGAGTGATGGCGCAGTGGGTCTATGCAAACCATCGGCGATGGAGGTGCGAGACCTATTGCGCCGTCACGCTGAAAGTGAGCAACAAAAACTGTGGGACAGGAAAACGGACTGTAAGCATGCCAAGACCACGTTCCCAACCCTTAACAGAAATATAACAAACAACTTACTCAAGTTACATCGACAGGACCTACGCTTTTTAATAGGACTTATACAGGTCACTGCGACTTGAACTATCATCAGTACAAAACTGGAGCCACAGATAGTCCACTGTGTCGCGGCTGCATGGATGAGAACGAGACTGTGGAGCATGTGCTGCTGCACTGTCCGGCCACGCAACAAATAAGAATTACTACTGGAATGCAAGACTTGTCACGACGACCTAGCCTCAAATTATCAATACCATCTTCATTATCAGGATCTTCATCTTCATTTGCACCATCTTTATCACTGGAGCAGTTGTGCCAGCGACCTAAGACCACACTCCGCTATATAAAGGAGTTGGGATGGCTCGGGTAGAGGCTGGCAGGGGGAAATGCACTAAACACCCCAAGCGGGACGTCAGTACCTTACCGCCCCCATCTCGAATAAGAATAAGAGGGCGATGGTGGCGGTGAAAAAAAAGATGATGAAGATGGCAATAGTGAGTTTGGGACAGGTTTGACCAGAATGTTAAAATGTGTAATTGTGTTGTTTCCAGCGTGGCACCTGCGCCTGAAGCAGTACTACCCGTCGTCCACGGCGTCCTCGCCGGCGGACGAGCGCCCCGCGGCGCCCGAACCGGCGCCCCTGCTCCTCACGCCGCACGCCACGCCCGGTACGTTACTGTTTTCTGTACACCTGCGCCTGAAGCAGTACTACAAGTCGTCCACGGCGTTCTCGCCGGCGGACGAGCGCCCCGCGGCGCCCCTGCACCTCACGCCGCACGCCACGCCCGGTACGTTACTGTCTACCGTACACCTGTGCCTGAAGCAGTACTACCCGTCGTCCGGTGTCCTCTCCGGCGGGCTTATTATTTGTGCAAATAAACCCCATAAAACACCCTTATAGACCTCGATGTCTAACTTTGAAATTATTAGCGCCCTATTTCGGGCTTTAAGATCTCATTATCCCCCGATTTAACTCATAATTAAGAACATAAAATGGATATTATTAGATTATTACCTACGAAGAATAATAAGTAATTATTACCTTAGAATACCAAATATACAGGGCTATTGGCAACTCGACGTACTCCCTGCAGCATGTGGTGTGGGTGTTTATGTGCAACAAATTTAAGCCCTTCAATGTTTTGCTGAAAGTTAATAGTTATTGAGATATATAAATTTAGATCATTTTTAGAAAAATGCCAAATTTTGGGCATTTGCGTCAAAATAGAATGTCATTGAACTATATTTTTTTGTAGTTGACTTAGTAACGAAGCATAATTAGCACTAAAATAAATGAAAACAATTTATGACCAATAAAGATTTTAATATATTAATAATTATACATTACTTGTAAAAAAAACATCACTGACATGTTTTGCTTTTTTTTTAAACAACATAAGTTCAAAAACTAATAATGGCCTATGACACTAAGTGAAGATGAATCGAATGATACCTCGCTTGTCAAAATCGGACCAATACGGGCGACGCTATGGTGGCACATCCACATATACGAGTATATGAAGTGGCGATATCATAGAATTGATCATTTCATGAAATGGTTGGCCACATCATAAAAAGTTATATTTCATAAAATTATCGGTGACATCATGAAATGGTTTGACCAGATGAATTAATGATCAGCGTTTGACGATATGAACTGCTAAACGCACGGCTACTTCATAATATGATCCAACATTAGTAGAATCACATTCAAAATTTTGTAATAATGTTTTGGTTAATAAATGTTTTTTCTATTTATATTTCTAGTGATCATATCGTACAATAGAAGGCAAGGGCGGAAGGCCGCCTTGGCCGTGATCTTCGTGGGTTTTTAAGCCTTATATACCTATCTTTCTGAACACCTATGGTATCATGAAAACCCTACATGAGTGATATTTACTAATATGGCCAAACGTGGATTGAAATATCATTAAACGTTGATGTTTCAACGATATGGTCAGTTTCAGCTGGCCATTTTCAAGTCTACGATATGGCCACGACATATATATACATACATACATCGACTGTTAAACTCGTTACCCTTCCCTTGCTTTGCCATACTCGGGTAAAAACACTTACACTAATTGTACAAATTACTAATAAAACTTCCTTGTTTCATAAGCTATACGCATAAAAGTCCATATTTTTACTAGAACCACATAAGAATTCATCCAGGACACCCATTGTGAATAACCCGGGCCGATAGGTTTTTTACCTGATTTGATCCTTGCCGGCGACGTATTTGTTGCATATTAGCACCCCTACCTCGTCGTACTGGTAATATGTCGAGTTACCAGTAGCCCTGTATAATCTATTAACCATGAAATGAGTACCCAGATTATGGAAGTAATGTGTCTTTCAGTAATACAATTTCTGCCACTTCAACATTTACAAAAACATCCTAAACAATAACAAGTATATTAAAAAAAAAGGTTTTACGAGCTTTATTTTTTGCATCCCTTATACGTAGCCTAACAATCATCACGACCGTAACGTTCTGAGGCCTCCTTATACGTCGCCTAACAATCATCACGACCATAACGTTCTGAGGCCTCCTTATACGTCGCCTAACAATCATCACGACCGTAACGTTCTGAGGCCTCCTTTTTTTAGCTTCCTATGTTATAATATTGCCGAAATAAATTTTACAAAAAAAAATAGTTTGTTGTGTAACTTTGGAAAACCGATTAAAATTCGATATACTCGGTAAGATTAAAGTAATTATACCGACAACAATTGTCACAAATAAGATCCATGCTTCCAATTGTCGATAAAAATCGATATATTCGATACAATTTACTTATCGATTTTATGTCGTTGTCGATAAACTGAGTGCCGTTCTACCGATCTCGTTTTATCGAATATTTACGTCAAATTTGACATTGAAATTCTTTAAATTTATCGATCGATAAGATCCATGCTCACACTGCAGGATCGACAAAATACATAGATACATACATACATAGATAAATACATACAAGTGAAGTTAAATAAACGCTTTTAAATAGCTCAGTAGATAGTTATATAACTACTAACCAAGCAAGTTCTTTAATTCAGTTATTAATTTCCTAATAGCATTTCACCACGTGGCACCGCCCGCGGTCGACCTAATATCTCGAGGGAACTCCGCATGTCCCTGGGAATAAAAGTACGTTTCAACCTTCCTGAAAAATAACATACCCGGTAGAAAGTACCTACAAATTAAGGTCTAATTCTAGCACAAACATGTTTAAAAAAAGAAGGATTCCTTACCGCTAAACTCAAAAGTGAAGCATAGCAATGGCGGAGAGCGTGTGTGAGTGGATAGAGGATGGCTATTTGTGGTTGATTTATTTCAATTTATTCATTGCAAACATATGCACATAAGTACATCAAATCACAGGCATTATGGTGTGTGTCAACATGTGACCCTGACAGGGCAACAAGCAAGCAGCATGTGACCCTGACAGGGCAACAAGCAAGCAGACCGAGACATTATTTTGTTATATCAATTAGTTGTGTTTATGTAGGTTTGTAATTTAAAATTTCGTCGAGGGTGTAATAGCACTTGTCAATTAGAAAGTAGTTTGTTTTTCGTAGTGTAGACGCCCTGTGGCCAGGTGGAGTGACGACACTGCTAAACCAGCTGGCTGAAACTGGATGCAGAGCTGAAGACCCAGCTCGGTGGCATGCTTTAGGAGTGGCCTACGTCCAGCAGTGGACAACTATAGGCTGATGAAGATGTTTTTTTTATTACCTATTTCGGGTAGTTATAAATTTTTACTGGCATTTTATTCGTACCAAAACTGTTGATTTTAATTAGGAAGGTGGTAGAACGAGGTACTCTGTTTCATCACGAACGACACTTTGTTTTTGATTTTTCGTGATAACGAATTAGTGACTAACACAGTGGAGGTCTTGCTGCGATGTAGTGGCTAATCGGCTTTACATATTGCAAAAGTTTGCGTGAGGCTTGTGCGTACGAGCGGATCGGCATATCTTGGGTGCTGCACTCTCGTATTGGTGGTGAGGAATCCTACTTTTTTAAACTCTCTTGATTCTAACATTAAATTTTTGTTGCAGAACCCAAGAAATCTTCTTCAGCAACAAAACATAAAGCCGGAGTGATCGAAATGCGCGCGCTCAGCGCCAAGTTCCACGATAAACTCAACAAGCCTCAGAAACTGTCGCATACTAGAAAGAGCCTGGACAAAACTGCGGACAAAAAGGCAGACAAGAATGATGTCAATAAAGCTGAAAACAAGGACAAAGTTGAAATCCTTGGCAGGGCAGAGGCGAAGACGGACAAGCCAGAAATTAAATCCGTTAAAACTGATACGAACTCCATTAAATCTGAACCTAAGTTGGAGAAAAATGACATCAAAACAGACAAATCTGACAAGGGTGAATCTAAAACAGACAAATCTGACAAGGGTGAATCTAAAACAGACAAATCTGACAAGGGTGAATCTAAAACAGACAAATCTGACAAGGGTGAATCTAAAACCGACAAATCTGACAAGGTTGAATCTAAAACAGACAGAGAACGGGAAAGCAAATCCGACAGAAATGACAAGGCAGATAAATCTGACCGAGTTGAGAAATCAGACTCGAGAGACAAGAATCATTTGCACAAAGACAGGCACTCCGACAAGCACAAATCTGAACGATCAGACAAGCATGACCATCATAGAAGACACTCGTCATCGTCCCGGCACAAGTCATCGCACCATAAATCCGAGCGATCACGTGAAAAGAAAGATCACAAAAGCTCAGATGAAAGAAAATCCGATGACAGAAAGTCCGAACATAAACATAGAGAGAAATCGGAGGTTAAAGATGTCAAGAGTATTTCGCAAGCAGTCGAAAACGCTAGGATACCGGAGGTTTTACACCGGCCTCCAGATTAGTGGATTAGAAGTAAATAAATAAGAAAATTAAATAGGAGACTTTATTTTAGACCTCGGTCTATAGTTTTTGGACGTGTCGCGTTTGGAGCATTGGTGACGTGTTGTGGACTCAAATTTAAAATTTTTGTCAGTGTGTGTCAGTGTGGTGGCGAGGAGACGGTATATACGGATACGGTGTGGTGGTATGTGAACTATTTATGTATGATCAAGGGTTGGGAGGTCAATGCAGTTGTTTTAGTGATCACAAAGTTTTTAATTTGATTGAAAATACAATTCAAGGCAAAAGTAACATTGGATGATATTGTAGACCCTCGCCTGTCAAGACGTATGTTTATGAATAAATACAATTTGCGTAAACAAGTTCAATTGATTCGCGTTAACATGTCACCTAACAGGATATGGCCTGAATGACTAAGATCGTTATTAAGAGCAATGGTAGCCTAGAGCAACCAACAACTTTTCTAAGTCATATACGGAATTCCATCACTCTATGCTTCAAGAGGGGAATGATAAGCTGTCGTTTGTTGATTGATAGCAGTTGTTAAGCCTTGTCAGAGGCTGCCAGGCCTGACTCTGACACCAGAGGCCTGCGAAGGGTGATTGATTCAAAGTATGCATAGGGGACTCAAAAACTAATGTCTCAAGGTATCAAGCACTTGTCTGTAAGGGCTAGCACTTGTCCATTATTTCACCTGGACTTGTGTTGATGTCTCGGCAATTAGCGATATAATTAATTAAAGAAACTAAAAGACCCTGTTAAATGAATAATGAGCCTAAACTCTAGGGGTTCAGTAGTCATTCAAGGGTTCTGTGACCCAACTTCCAGCTCCATCAACAGACAGACCAGCTCGATGGTATTATATTATTTGTTGTGATTGGAATTACATACATCTGCAATGTTAAAACCACTATTGGATGCTTAGATTTTTTTATAATCCCAATGTTCTCTAAGTGTGATAAAAAGTGATTGGTTATAGAATATAGTTTGACTTGTTGTGTAATACTTTGGCATATACAGGGTGGAAAGTTTGAAAGGGACATGCAGGGAAGGGAAGGGACCCTCAATATTGAAGCTAGCAAGTTTTACTCACAGGAAATATTCTTATAATCCATACCAATATATAAAAGTGAAACGTCTGTTTGTTTGTTTGGGGAGCTTTCACGCGATAACCGCTGGACGGATTTTGATGAAATTTGGAATGTAGATAGCCCTAGAACAAAACATAGGATACTTTTTATCCCGGAAAATTCCACGAATTCCGTGGAAGTTTCCACGGGAAAACTGGAATATGTTGAATACTCTCTGTAAGGAACGGTCATGGTTGCCATGGAAACGAAATAACAAATCTGTCAAAAATCATCAAGAGCGTTTGTGTCACAGATTAAGCAGCTGATGCTATACCAACAACAAGCCACAGAGGCCATAACCAACTTTTGCATTGGTTTTTAATATCCTAGAACGTAGGATGCTTTTTTCGCGATAAACTGTAGTCCGCGTGGACGAAGTCGCGGGCGGGTAAGCTAGTATCATATATTTTTAAGGAGGCGGCACAAGACCGTTCGTTGTGGCGCTCTTTGGGGGAGGCCTATGTTCAGCAGTGGACTTGTAAAGGCTGAAATGATGAATGATGATATTTTTATGGTCACGTGAACTTCACGCGCGTGCTTTTGGCACACGGATTTGTGTCACGGAACATTTGAGGGGCCTCACTAGTTACTATATGACCAATGCATTACAGGCGTATGAGTGACATGGTAGTGGAAGATGGGCATATCGTAAAATGTCACAATCTATCTATACTCATAATAAATTAATAAGTAACAAAAAGTCTGTACAAAGAAGAAAATAAAAAAAATGATCAGGGGTCTTAAAATAAGCTACTGTATAAAAAAAAAACTTTTTTTTAATCGTGTCTGACTGTCTGTTCGTGTATCACGTAAAAACTGCTGGATCGTAGCGAAGCTGTTTTCACTGTTGGATAGCTTAGGTTTTGACTTAAAAACTGGTGGACTTGGCATCTCAATCTGATGAGAAGCCAAGCAATTGATAATAAACTACTTGACATATTAATAAATGTTGATGTACTGTAGTATATTGTACTTTATAGGTACTTTTGGTACTACACATGGATATTACTTTTAACCCAGAGAAATGTGCACGTGGGCACAGCTGGCAGCTTATAAATGAAATGGGCCAAGGCCAAGGGGCGCCTTTTATAGATCGAATGTAGTTTACCTTACTTTAAAAAAAAAAGAGTTTGTTTCTTTTGAGTAATATTTGCTATCTTCAATATTGAGGGCATTTTCCTTCCAGGTCCTTTTAAAACTCTCTACCTTGTATAGCAAGGTTACACTGAGAATATGCTCGAAAAAGTTTAGTTAATGGTTGAAACCTGTAAACTTGAGTTGCAGATAGTTATTCATATTGCCAAAATATAAAAAGGTTGAAATAAATAGATGAAAAAGATCTCAATTAATAGAAATAATGAAATTAACTTTTATTTATAAAAGTTTGATGATCAGTATGATATAGGATATCCCATTTTTAACCATACTTTCATGGTGAAATGATTTCAAAATAGGTCCACAAAAAAACGGCAATCAAGTTCCTTTGATAGTGCCAGTAGTTCCTTTAGCTCTTGTCAAATAACTACGGAGACAAAAAGTCTCAGAAGTTCCTTCAAAGGATCTGCTAAAGGAACTTCTGAGAACAAAGGTTATATAAAAACTAACCTTGTATGTATGTATGTATGTATGTATGTAGCCAAAAAATACTGCAGTATTCTCCACCCTTGATGTAATGAGTAATTGTGTTACTTGTAAGTATACTGTAAGTGGTCTCTTAGAGGCTAAGTGAAAATTACTAACGAAGGATGGCTGCGCAGTTTTAGATGGATCTTTCATACCAGTACATTTTAGTTTCTTAGTGGAACAATTATTTAATCATTTTTGTTCTGATGTGAATGACAAACTACAAAATGGCACATGTTTCTTGTTATGCCATATTGCGAGTCAGTTCATGTGCATGTAATCGTTCATACACGAGACCAGTGAAAGGCCAGGGACTGAACTGACTCGCAAACTGGCCTTCTGTCCAAAGCGCAAAAGGAGTCCTGTTTGCTAAAAATTTAAAATAGTAACTTTGATGATAACAAAGCAATACCAGAGGCCTTTGGGCGCCTGAAAAAAACGATTTTTCGTAGCTGGTTATGAAAAATAGTCATGAAGACGGCACCGGGCAGAAGAGGTGGCGCATTCAACATCGGCACATGAAGACGGCACCGGGCAGAAGAGGTGGCGCATTCAACATCGGCACATGAAGACGGCACCGGGCAGAAGAGGTGGCGCATTCAACATCGGCACATGAAGACGGCACCGGGCAGAAGAGGTGGCGCATTCAACATCGGCACATGAAGACGGCACCGGGCAGAAGAGGTGGCGCATTCAACATCGGCACATGAAGACGGCACCGGGCAGAAGAGGTGGCGCATTCAACATCGGCACATGAAGACGGCACCGGGCAGAAGAGGTGGCGCATTCAACATCGGCACATGAAGACGGCACCGGGCAGAAGAGGTGGCGCATTCAACATCGGCACATGAAGACGGCACCGGGCAGAAGAGGTGGCGCATTCAACATCGGCACATGAAGACGGCACCGGGCAGAAGAGGTGGCGCATTCAACATCGGCACATGAAGACGGCACCGGGCAGAAGAGGTGGCGCATTCAACATCGGCACATGAAGACGGCACCGGGCAGAAGAGGTGGCGCATTCAACATCGGCACATGAAGACGGCACCGGGCAGAAGAGGTGGCGCATTCAACATCGGCACATGAAGACGGCACCGGGCAGAAGAGGTGGCGCATTCAACATCGGCACATGAAGACGGCACCGGGCAGAAGAGGTGGCGCATTCAACATCGGCACATGAAGACGGCACCGGGCAGAAGAGGTGGCGCATTCAACATCGGCACATGAAGACGGCACCGGGCAGAAGAGGTGGCGCATTCAACATCGGCACATGAAGACGGCACCGGGCAGAAGAGGTGGCGCATTCAACATCGGCACATGAAGACGGCACCGGGCAGAAGAGGTGGCGCATTCAACATCGGCACATGAAGACGGCACCGGGCAGAAGAGGTGGCGCATTCAACATCGGCACATGAAGACGGCACCGGGCAGAAGAGGTGGCGCATTCAACATCGGCACATGAAGACGGCACCGGGCAGAAGAGGTGGCGCATTCAACATCGGCACATGAAGACGGCACCGGGCAGAAGAGGTGGTGCATTCAACATCGGCACATGAAGACGGCACCGGGCAGAAGAGGTGGCGCATTCAACATCGGCACATTTTTTAAAATGTGTTATTGATAATCATACAAAACAAACTCTAGGATTTCTTTTCCCGGATTAAAATAGCCTATGTTCTCTGCCAAATATTAGAAAAAATAACCAAAACTTTGGTTGTAAAGGTCTAGAGAAAAGAGACTTTTTTTATATATTTTTGCCAATTTATCCAGTCCCACCGCTGGGCAACTACGTAAATACCTAGATTACCTAGATTTATATTTTAGTTGTAGATTAATCTAAAACTGCGTTATGTATGTGATTTGAAAGATTTTAACATATACGAAGAAAATATACATTTTAAATATTAAGATAAAATGTTTTCACCACATTTCTACTGCACTAAGAGTTAATAAATTATTATTTTCTTACATATAGAATACACACAAATCCAGTTACACACGAAGTTTGTTATAAACATTGTACCAAAATTTGAAGAAGGATCCAAGAAAGAATGTGTGCAGAATTAATCACTTTGTTATTAAATAGTTTTTTTTTGTATTAAACTCTTCAATTGCATAACATAGCCCGTTCTTTTTTCCATGAAATAATGAAGTTGTTTTACAATGACTTCATTATTTCCTAATATAATTAAGTCATTGTAAAATTTCCTTGAAGATATTAAATATAGATTTTCCAGACAGCAATAAGTAGTAATCTGATTTCTCCTACAAAACTTCTTTTAGAAATCTTATACCTATATTGATTCTTTTGACTAGTTGTTTCAATTTAATGAAAAAAAAACAACCATTGTGTTTCTAGATACATACATTTCTTTTTTTAATTCGTTCTTCGTGCGGGTCTTGTTTACGTTGATATTCTTCCATTCTTACACCGGTTGCTTGACGCGCGAGAGTACATGTGCCCTTGAATAATGTTGTTGCATTCATTTTAGAATTTTAATTTACTACCATCTGAATAATTGTAATATTACAGTCGATTTTTTAACGAGACGGTTGTAACTTACAGAACTTAATGTCACTTTGTTTAACGAGACGGATGTAACTTACAGAACTTAATGTCACTTTTTTTAACGAGACGGATGTAACTTACAGAACTTAATGTCACTTTGTTTAACGAGACGGATGTAACTTACAGAACTTAATGTCACTTTGTTTAACGAGACGGATGTAACTTACAGAACTTAATGTCACTTTGTTTAACGAGACGGATGTAACTTACAGAACTTAATGTCACTTTGTTTAACGAGACGGGTGTAACTTACAGAACTTAATGTCACTTTGTTTAATAATGTTGCACACTTTCATGTTGTAGTGACTGTATTTAGTTAACAAGTTGAGTGGATGATCTGATTAAAATCAATCAGTTTTAATCATATTTAAGTATCTACTGCAATCTATTGCGACTTTCAGTCAATCACTATGATGGCCTGTACTGTACGGCCAGTAATGCGCGCCCTGAACCTGTCACTGAACTGAACTGTAATGAACTAAATCTTTTTACCACTGCTCTATTTTTAATTCACGAAAGTGATAACACAGTAATTAATGTCAGTTTACTCCGTCTGGATAAAAAATCGCCAATAGGGGTTCTTTTAAAATTGAAGTATTGTAGATAAAACAATAGGAACAATTTAAATTTTTAAATACTATTCTTAAAGAAGGTTTACGATGCCCTGTATTTATATGTTAATTCTGAACTGATATGGATGATTATTTTTATTTGAAAGGATATAAACTCCATGAATCCATTTCATCATCATCATCATCTGGGTTATAGACCACTCTTTTACCATGCCTCGGTCCCGTGCCAGTCGGCCCACCTCGCCGCCGGACACCCAGCGCTTCGCTTCCCCTGTCTCGGACACCACTCAGCCACCGCCGCCCTCCACCTATCGCCACTTCGTCTGGCCATGTGCCCAGCTCTATATAAGTCTCTTGTAGTAGTTCCGACGTCCCGAACGTTTGTTCTTCGCCGCATTTCGACATTACGGACTTTATCTTGGAGTTTGATGGCCCCATTAAAATTTCACCAAAATTGACTTTCAATGGATTTCCATTCAAATGAAAAATAATCATCCAAATTGGTTGAGATATCCCAGTCATATGAGTAGAACATGAACATGAATTTGACGATGATTCTTTACAACAAGTAAAGAATCATCGTCAAATTCAAAACCTCCTTTTTGACAGAGGATTTAAAACCTACAGATAATGGCCAATGTCTTCCATTCTGTAGTTACATATTGTAAAAGAATAGTTAAAGAAATGACTGGTGCAATTGTATTGAGATTGTTTCGAAGTTTTGTTTACTCGTTTGTACGACGAGGGCGGGCGGTACATGCATGATAGATTGTTGTGGTTGTTTGTATAACTGTCGAACGGAACGAGACCGAATAACAAAAAACATAATCGGCCAATCAGCTAACGGCAATTCCATTCAAGTCGCTAGTAGGATCGTGCGCACGAAAATTCGCTAAATTTCGTGTTCGAAATTCAAAGATGTTTAGGGCGGCGCGGTGGGGACCCGCGAGGAACCGCGCAGTACTGGGCTTCCCAGTAATGCGCGGTTCCTATATCGATGGGACGAGTCGTTTTAGTAGCGAACCGTAACATTTTCTACCAGACGTAAGTAGAAACTGTTTCTATAACGAACGTTGGTTACTCCGTTAGCGTAATGCATGGAGATGATAGATTATAATGTACACCTATCTATAAAAAAAAAACTTCAGTGAACTGTCAAAGCAAAGTTATATTGAGTAACTAGGTCAAACTACGGAAACTCGTCGCTGTGAAAACTTGTGGAACCCCGTTACACACCTCGTTATTAGTAGATTGATTACGAAGTTGCTGTAGACGTCTCGATGATTATATAATCCGGACATTAGCCAAACACACACGTACATCTATCGCCCGCCTAATTCGAAAACTAAACAAAAACATATAATGTTGTCAAAGTGTGTGGGGACACATCTCAAATTATAATTTTCTTACAAATCTGTATTGAACCATGATGCGAGAAGCTCTGTAAAATATAAGACTTGAGGAAATAAAGAAATACGTATTAATACGCGATCTTTTTATTAATATCCCTGTATTTTAGATCCCATTTATTTTATTTTATCTATATTCACCATTATTTTTGTGTTTTTCTGTGTTATCCTCGCATCATGTACATTATGTTTCGTTCTAAGTTTCATAATAATTAGTTAATTTATAATTCGTACAGTATTATTTTTAGTTTAATTAAAATTAATTATACACTGATCGTTTTATTTGTTGTTGACGATTTTAATGCAATTACATTTTAAGCATTGCAATCAGTAGCGCCACCTATATCAACAGTCTAGGCTAAAGCTCTCCAGCAGTGCCACAATAAATCATTGTTTCGTTTTCTGGTGTACATACACAAATTATAGGCTTACGTATAATATGTACTTTATCGGACATTACTTTCAGCTATGACTGATCGTTATCGATCATGGTGGCGCTGCTGCGGAGCATCTTTTAATTTGGAGCCTCGAATATGAGGTGTCATGTGTAAGGCACAGACAGCTAGTTGAATGTCTTGTGACCAATGATAAGCTACTGATCAATGTAGTGGGCATTGGATATGGCATAGCTCTCAGTCAATCTACAAAATTTGGTTTCGATGTAACTTGTACTGTTTTAATGAAACGGAATGTACGTTTGTATGAAAATACGTAGAACTATTTTTTGGCATTCTGGCACAATTCCGCCAAATTGTTGGTCTCATTACTTGCCAGATGTTTTAGGCCCCGCGCTATTGAAGGAACGAATTGAATATGGCATTTTCGCATGCTGTGTGCTTCTGATTGATAGAAAATAAGCGATAGCATGTGAATGTCGCCATTTTAAGAACAAAAGGGCGTGGTTTATTTAGAAAATGCGGTAAGGGTATTTTATAGACTCGGCAGCTTCGGTTTGAACACAAAAAAAAATATTTTTAGGCCAAAACTATTTTGTGAACTCAAAAGACGGTTTAAATTTAAGTGTTATAGTTTTGTATATTTTAGGACTTATCCTTTGTAAACAGTTTCAATGAGAGCGAAGGTTTGAAATTAGAAAATATTGTGTTGTAAATAGATTTGCGGTTGATTTTTAATTTAAACCAGTGATTGTTCTTCTGTATAAAAATACTATACAAAATGAACACTTTTCTTCGATTCTGTAGAAACCATTGCACATTGATTGTTGTCAATAAGTCAAGAGAGAACTTTTTATGCTAAAATTATGACCGTATACCATTTTTCAGTATCAGATGCAAATGTTATGAATAACAAATATATAAAATAAGTTGAGAAAATTATATTTGATATAATAATATATCATCACGCCAAAGGTGGACGATCTCAGTTTCAATTCGAAAATAACATTTAATATTTGCATCGCATTCTGAAAAATGGTGTTTTAATGTGGATACACTGCCATTATTACGAATATGCCTTATTTCTGTAAATATCACTAAATGATCTACATTCAGTCGAATAGATTTAACTTCGGCGTGTGCGCAGGCGTTTGTGATCTAAAAGGATAATCGTATTTATGTCTAGGTGTTAACTTATTGTTTACATTTACTATATTTTTAAAAATAATAAATAGATTTACGAATAGAATGTTACGTTGTTTTATTTTTCCTGCAATAGATTACATATCCCCATCCACAAGAAACCCTCTAAAAGTGACGTTAATAATTATAGGCCGATAGCGTTTCTGCCTACATCTAAACTTTGAAAAAGTGATGAATAGGCGCGCTTCGAATCCCTCTGAAATGTTGAGGGCTGGTACACAAACACAAATCATACTCGTGAAAGGGTGCTGCTTGTCCAGGTTGGTTTCTTATTAGTAATTTGTTCTTTATTCTATTTCTCAGTTTGATAATTGTGGGACATCTCATTATCACTTTTATATTTGTTAATTGGGTTATAAAACAAACAAGTGGAAGTGGTACACTACACCACGTACATTAGAACCGCTGCCGAAAAAAATATATGAAGAAAAACAGTATTGATTTCTGCTTTTCTTCATTTTTTAAAGAAAAACAGTACACATAGAAAAACAATACTTATGCTACAATACAACAATTAAAGCTTATAAATCAAATTTAAAAATAATGCGTTAAAGACAGCTTCTTAGAGTTAATTTTATATCTACCCACGAAATATTTGTATGCAAGGTATGATTTCCTGTGCATAATTGCGGCACATCCCCCCGCACACGTACATACTTGCGGCACATCCCCCCGCACACGTACATACTTCCACCTGTTTTTTCTATTCCGTGACTATTATACTGACATGTATGTTTGAGGCGAGGCTATACCTACTAGTATGATTGAGGTCCTTGGGCTATTATTATAATTTCTGACATGTGTTTTTTTTTACAAAAATGACATCCCCGTAGTTTCTTGCTCTCTAACGCGCGTATTTCCGAGGCACCGATAGATTCAGAAGGGCTACGTTCACTTACACGCTCGAATCATCCCTGCGATTATCGCTCGATCATCCGGAGTTAGTGAACGACTTTGGACGTCCACATAGAACTGTCAAGTGTCAGTTTCATACTATTCCTCCCCTCCCCTACTATTTTTCGGATGACCCAGGCGACGCCCGACGACGCCGTGAACGATTTCGAGCGTACGCGCGGGTGATCCGTGCGTCCTCGAACGGATAAGTGAACGGGCCCAAGGGTTTCACCGAGTCGGCCAAAGAGAATACAATACTGTCGGCACACGATAGGGAAATTTCCTAATTCAAACTCAAAGTATACGTCTTAGTGTACTTAAATTTATTAATTTGATCTATTTATAATATATAATTTTTATTTTATTTATTGTACAGAAGATCAACAGCATTTACAAAACAAAGATACATAAGTTTAACATGTTCGCAATATAGACTAATAATAGATCTTCCTAAACTAACATACATTCTTCTTACAGCTCTCTAGCGTTTGAATGTGTAACTATGTGTGAGGATGTGTGTACATGTGCATGTGAAGTAAATGTAAGTAAGTACGAATATATAAAGTAAAAAAATATTATAAAAATAGAATAATAATACATAATATGCGAATTATCGCCGGTACAAAATTAGCTCGTGTTGATAATGCACAATAAGACCCGTATTGTACTCGCAGACATAATTAGCCTTTTATGCGCCCGGTGCTATAAACGGTTCTGACAATAAAATGGATTCTGGGCACCGCTGGCACCGCCCTAGTTACGGCACTGAAGGTACTGTGTATACCCTGATATCCAAGGTCAGTCAACGGAATATTGGACGCCAATTATTGGCTGTGCATTATTTCGTCGCGAATTATTGGCCGTCGTGCCTCTCTAAATTCGTCATAAGGGGACGGTAACCCCATTTTTGGCAGCTCAGTTAATCTGAACCAAGCCAACACGTGACCATACCACCAACCAACGTGATCCAAATTTTTCCTTTAGAAAATTACCTTTTAAATAATACTAAGTATTATGTCTTGGCTAAGTAGGTGTTCATTCTTTATCATAGAACATATAGTAAAATTATACCAAATATAGTGATATCAAGTAAAACTTAATAGTTAATAGTTTGTATGAATTTTGTCTTGCGAGGACTGTAACGCTATCAATTGATAGCAATTGAATTAAACCAAACCACCAACTACTTGCGTGATCTAAATTTTTCCTATATAAACAATAACATAACAAGTAATGTTCTCGCTAAGTAGGCGTTGATCCTAAAATCATAAAAATATAATACCAAATACAGTGATACATACCAATGCTTTATTTAAATAAAAATTTACTAGATATCACTTTTGAACGTGATTGTACACATTGTATTGTCCGACCAAAATGGAAATCCAAGCTTCCATTATAAAAAGTATTGGTAGCTTTGTTCTCGTAAAGTTCGTTAGGTAGATGTCCAATTCTCGGGCACAAAGACCATCTTACCGGGAACTATTTGTAGGTTTACATCTCAAATCTGTAAGCACAGCGGTTGTCGAGTTTCAGGGTAGCGCGCCAGAGCCAGCGTTTCCCCAGCAGGCCACCTTTCGATCCTCGAACGAGCAAAAACTACTGAACTTACACGACTGATTTTTGGGCACAAAGGGCACAGATAGAAGAACTGCAGCTCCACTTAATTTGAAGAATATTGATTCACTCGTTTTGTAGTTATAGAGTTAGCGCGCTGAAGCAAGCGTCATCCTGGCTGACCACCCTTATAAGATGGTTTTCTCATAAACCACTACTTCGATTGTAATTTTGTCTGACAGTTTCGCTTATTATTTCGAGAACTAAAAGCTAAGCTATGTTTCATATAAATCTGTTCACTGGATTCGGCTCGTCGACATCGACGAGCTGAACGCAGCGTCACCTCGGCAGGCCACCCTTTGAATTGAAATATCTCGTAAAGTAATCGAGAACTAATGGCCATATTTGAGCACTACAGAGCATTTCACCTGACAAGCGATTTCTTAACTCATCATACACCCAGCATTACTAAAAAAATGATCGCTGGGTACACTTGACGGAAGGGAGGGGGGGATAGATATTGCTGTCAGTCAGCTATGACATGTACATGCCTGTTCGATCAATCAAGGAAGAGCGCGAGACAGGGCGGCTCGCTCGTCGCTGCGGCCGGTCGCGGCGCCCGCGCTGTTGCTATTGGTTACGTACGTTAATTTACGCGCATGTGCGATAAAAATCCTCTTAAATTCTTCTTGATCTACGAGGAAGCGAAAGCGGAAGAGGATTTTTAACTTTTTATAGGGAAGCGGTAACGATTGAGGAACTCCAAAAAATGCGGAACTTCCGCTTGATGAGGAAGCGGAAGCGGAATCCTCATCAACACTAGATCCAACTTCGACAAAGAGGTCAACCGACGAATCCAACTCGGATGGGCAGCGTTCGGGAAATTACGCCATATCTTCTCGTCGCAGATACCGCAGAGCCTCAAGACGGAAAGTTTCTAATCAGTGCGTGTTGCCAGTGATGACATACGACACGGAGACGTAGTCGCCTGTTAGTCTCATACACAAGCTCAGAGTTGCGCAGCGTGCAATGGAGAGAGCTATGCTCGGTGTTTCACTACGTGATAGAATCAGAAATGAGGAAATCCGTAGAAGAACGAAGCTTACCGACATAGCTCTCAGAGTTTGCAAGTTGAAGTGGTAATGGGCAGGCCATATAGTTCGCAGAACCGACAACCGCTGGGGAATAAAGGTTCTCGAATGGCGACCACGAACAAGCAAGCAAAGTGTAGGGAGACCCCCCACACGATGGACCGACGACATTGTAGCCATCGCAGGAAGTCGGTGGATGGGGGTGGCACAAGAGCGCTAGTCATGGCGCTCTTTGGGGGAGGCCTATGTTCAGCAGTGGACTGCTAAAGGCTGATATGATGATGATGAGGACTTTAGGACCTGTATCAAAGAACATCTAACATTTTTGTATCGAGCCGGCGTACCTACCTAAACTTCCGCCAATTAGAAAAAAATAATACGATTTCTTGGCCATATATGAAACTAGTCACTCGATAGTGGAAAATTATAAAAAACAAAAAGGGTTCTATTAAATCGCATATGTGGCCAGCGGAGGATATATTATTGTCCATGTAGATAACTGATATGTCGATAACTACGTAAATAATAAACTAAACTGAACTGTTAGTATCTCTGGTCTGAAGGCACTGGTAATATACCATATATAGACAGCAGTGTCTATATAGTCAAGTGTGCCAAGTGCGTTGCAAAGAGAATACAATCGCTACGTGCATCAGAACTCATTTACTCACTTTAGGGGTGTGGTTCCTCTGATTTGGAAATAAGCTTATACTACTGCTTTTTATAAAAAGAACTGACGGATATGGTAAAAAATTATACATAAGTAGGTCTATTTCCAAACTATGCCTCTTTTCCAAGGTAGGTAATAGAAAAGGTTGTCTTCACGCAATTGTTTTCTTCCCTGAAACACACGTAAGTCCACAACGTCGAACCTCAAATATGAGGTTCGGACGGTCTATCTGTAGGGCCCTCTCAAGTGGAAGTTGGCGATGCTCTGCAGCAACGCCACCATACCCGATAGGGGATCAGTCAGAGCAGAAACACTTTTTATAACTTTTATAACTAGAATTAATAATTACCAAGTAAACTTACGTCACTACAGACTCATAAACTTGGAAGATAGAAGAATACTGCTTGACATGGCTTTGCTGCATGATATTGTTCTGAGTAATATTGACAGTCCCTACCTTGTTCATTCTATAACTTATAATACTCCCAGATATAGAACCAGACAAACAATTTAAGTATTTTAAGGAGCTTTTCTCAACTATAAGCACATTCTGTACCCATATTGTTAATGGGACTACTGGTGGATGGTAAATAATAAGATTTAATGGACTGTATTAAATGGTGCGGTATAATCAATATTTAAGTTAATTATTACGATGAACAGTATAACAAAGGGAGGCGCAGAAGCAAGTGTCCGCGGGCGGCGCTGGAGCACTAAATATATGGGTGCCGGTGCCGGCGTGGTGTGGTGGCTCGTCGTCCCCTCCGGTCCCCGCACTGGCGGAGGCTGATGCGTAGACACATATTATGTATTATTTATTATATTTTTATAATATTTTTTTACTTTATATATTCGTACTTACTTACATTTACTTCACATGCACATGTACACACATCCTCACACATAGTTACACATTCAAACGCTAGAGAGCTGTAAGAAGAATGTATGTTAGTTTAGGAAGATCTATTATTAGTCTATATTGCGAACATGTTAAACTTATGTATCTTTGTTTTGTAAATGCTGTTGATCTTCTGTACAATAAATAAAATAAAAATTATATATTATAAATAGATCAAATTAATAAATTTAAGTACACTAAGACGTATACTTTGAGTTTGAATTAGAAAATTTCCCTTTCGTGTGCCGACAGTATTGTATTCTCTTTGGCCGACTCGTTGAAACCCTTCTGAATCTATCGGTGCCTCGGAAATACGCGCGTTAGAGAGCACCAAGAAAATACGGGGATGTCATTTTTGTAAAAAAAAAACATGTCAGAAATTATAATAATAGCCCAAGGACCTCAATCATACTAGTAGGTATAGCCTCGCCTCAAACATACATGTCAGTATAATAGCCAAAGAATAGAAAAAACAGGTGGAAGTATGTACGTGTGCGGGGGGATGTGCCGCAAGTATGTACGTGTGCGGGGGGATGTGCCGCAATTATGCACAGGAAATCATAACTTGCATACAAATATTTCGTGGGTATATATAAAATTAACTCTAAGAAGCTGTCTTTAACGCATTGTTTTCAAATTTGATTCATAAGCTTTAATTATTGTATTGTAGCATAAGTATTGTTATTCTACGTGTACTGTTTTTCTTTAAAATATGAAGATAAGCAGAAATCAATACTGTTTTTCTTCATATATTTTTTACGGCAGCGGTTCTAATGTACGTGGTGTAGTGTACCACTTCCACTTGTTTGTTTTATAACCCAATTAACAAATATAAAAGTGATAATGAGATGTCCCACAATTATCAAACTGAGAAATAGAATAAAAAACAAATTACTAATAAGAAACCAACCTGGACAAGCAGCACCCTTTCACGAGTATGATTTGTGTTTGTGTACCAGCCCTCAACATTTCAGAGGGATTCGAAGCGCGCCTATTCATCACTTTTTCAAAGTTTAGATGTAGGCAGAAACGCTATCGGCCTATAATTATTAACGTCACTTTTAGAGGGTTTCTTGTGGATGGGGATATGTAATCTATTACAGGAAAAATAAAACAACGTAACATACTATTCGTAAATCTATTTATTATTTTTAAAAATATAGTAAATGTAAACAATAAGTTAACACCTAGACATAAATACGATTATCCTTTTAGATCACAAACGCCTGCGCACACGCCGAAGTTAAATCTATTCGACTGAATGTAGATCATTTAGTGATATTTACAGATCACCTTTCTTAAAGAACAAAACCACTACGCTCACGCACACATCATCTCATCATCAGACAAATCATCAGAGGCGTGGCACAGGAGTGCCACGCCTCTGGAGTAGTACCCTCGAGGATGACGGAGTTAAACAGCTTCTGAAGAACTTTAAGTACCGGTGTTCCACTACGCTTTCAGTAGCTCTGTAGTTATTCCGTCATCCCCTGGTGCCTTGTTGCTCTTAAGCTGTTTGAGAGCCATTCTGATCTCGTATAGGCTGACGTCCGGGATATCTTCGGTATAATAAAAGTCCTAACTGAATAAAAAATGTTAGATGTTCTTTAAAACAGGTCCTAATCGAATAAAAAATATTAGATGTTCTTTGATACAGGTCCTGAAGTCCTAACTGAATATATATTTTTACATGTAATTTGATTCAGGACCTAAAGTCCTAACCGAATAAAAAATGTTAGATGTTCTTTGATACAGGTCCTGAAGTCCTAACTGAATATATATTTTTACATGTTATTTGATTCAGGACCTAAAGTCCTAACCGAATAAAAAATGTTAGATGTTCTTTGATACAGGTCCTGAAGTCCTAACTGAATATATATTTTTTATGTTATTTGATTCAGGACCTAAAGTCCTAACCGAATAAAAAATGTTAGATGTTCTTTGATACAGGTCCTGAAGTCCTAACTGAATATATATTTTTACATGTTATTTGATTCAGGACCTAAAGTCCTAACCGAATAAAAAATGTTAGATGTTCTTTGATACAGGTCCTGAAGTCCTAACTGAATATATATTTTTACATGTTATTTGATTCAGGACCTAAAGTCCTAACCGAATAAAAAATGTTAGATGTTCTTTGATACAGGTCCTGAAGTCCTAACTGAATATATATTTTTACATGTTATTTGATTCAGGACCAAAAGTCCTAACCGAATAAAAAATGTTAGATGTTCTTTGATACAGGTCCTGAAGTCCTAATTGAATAAAAAAAATGATGTTCTTTGATATAGATCCTAAAGTCCTAACTGAATAAAAATGTCACATGTTATTTGATACAGGTCCTAAAGTCCTAACTGAATAAAAAAATATCTTGAAGTCTGTCTATAGAGAATATAATGAAATTTTGTAAACAACTTCTAAAAACTAATATCTGTCCCAGTTGTTTATTGGTGGTTATATAAAATTAAGAATTACAATTGTTGGGGCTGTTGCTATATAAATAAAACAAAATTATGAACGTTTTTGAGATTTATTTTCTTATACCAACATTTCAAGTTATACAGTAAAAACATGATACAATCGAATTTTAAGTACAAACAATAAATACAAATCGATATATTCAGTCAGATCGTGAAAAACCTAAAATACTATGAAAATACAATAAATACACCTAAATAACAATTTGTTAATAGATTAATAGAAATGGCACATTGGCAAGACAAGATTGATAAACATGATAAATGAAGACTAAATAATTATATGTAAAATACTGTCAAATATTCCAGAAATATAAAATTATTACAAATAAAGTATAATAAAATACCTTATTGAATAATTCGAAGGCTTGCAATTGCAAGATTTTGTGCGTGTAGCAATTTCCACTTATACTAATAAAATACTTAGAAAATTGATCAAAATTTTACGATTCGTCAATACAAATAAGATATACCATATATCACTCATTAACAAACCTACATTCAATAATAATTTTGAAATAGGTATATTATAAAAATTGCACAAGTAAGGCACTTTCAAAACCAGAAATAAGTACTTTATTTTAATTACAATTTAACTAACGTTTAGGTATTTTAGAATTTTTATAAAGATTTAAAATTAGTATAATTTCTAGACAACCATATATTATAAAGAATCTTAGAAAATAGATCAAAAGACTATACATACTACGGATAGATCTTTCTATAGGTAACCTGAGAAAATCGGGTCATAGGTATTTTTAAAAATATATTTTTTTGTATATAAAAAAAAAGCATTCCCTATCAGTCCTATAAGTAAATAAATATATTATTTTAACTAAAGAGCTATCTATAATATTCGGTCAGAAGGTTACAACCGAAAACTTAACTAGGGAGTCACTAAATATGCTACCACTCTGTTACTCTATCACAATATTTAAACTTCACTTTTAATTGACTAAGTGAACAAATATTATATTTCTTACTGCGACAGAGTGGTATAGTGCTAGCATATTTGTGGACCTATAGAGGCGAGTTGTATTAGAATGACTTTACAACGTTAAAAGAGGGTTAAACACTTTGGTAAATTGATTGTAGGCGATCACTTGACGGTCACTGAAACAAAGAGAAAGATTTATTAAAATATTTATTAATAGCACACACAAATACATACATTACACATACATTATTACAAAATAGACACCTGTTTTTATGAAAAAACCCTAATCACAACCTGATTAGGGTTTTTTGCTGCTAATAATTATTAATAGCGCACACAAATACATACATTACACATACATTATTACAAAATAGAGACCTGTTTTTATGAAAAAACCCTAATCACAACCTGATTAGGGTTTTTTTGCTGCTAATAATTATTAATAGCGCACACAAATACATACATTACACATACATTATTACAAAATAGAGACCTGTTTTTATGAAAAAACCCTAATCACAACCTGATTAGGGTTTTTTTGCTGCTAATAATTATTAATAGCGCACACAAATACATACATTACACATACATTATTACAAAATAGAGACCTGTTTTTATGAAAAAACCCTAATCACAACCTGATTAGGGTTTTTTGCTGCTAATAATTATTATCTTAGAAATGTAGTCATATCGAGATTTAGTTTTATAGCGATCTGCACAGCAATTCCATAACTTGGCTACAATCGGATTATCACTTTTTTCATAGCAAATTCGACTCTATCGCAAGGCATTAGTGGCTGCGATACTGAGAATTCGATTGAAGCCAAGTTATGAAATCGGGCTGCAGGTCATACCTGCTATTTAGTCCTATCGAGATGTAGTCACAAAGCTTTTAACCCAAAGAAAACACCGATCTGGTGGACTCAAAACATTTATTATCTATTTATCTCAGAAAAAAAAAACACGGATCAGATGGACTGAAAACTATTATTATTTATTTATTTTAGAAAAAAAAACACGGATCAGGTGGAAATCTAACGATTATTACTCTCTATCTTTGTTTTTTCATTATTTATAAATGGCAGGTTTATTTTTTTTAATATGTAGTTGGTTTACTTAGTGCTGAGATGTCTGGCCTCTGATGTCAGAGTACTGAGCCTATCCCATTGCTCAGTGGTGTAAGACAGGGGCAAAACTGAAACCGAAACTGTTTACGACCGCAATGGAGGATATGTTTAGGAGGCTGGACTGGAAAGGGCCCACCCCTTTCCATCCACATTAAATTAACAGCGAGTAATAAGCAAGCTGAAGTGGCATTGGGCTGGTCACATTTGTTCAAGAACCGATAACCGTTGGGGTACAAAAGTTCTAAGAGACCGTGAATCGGCAAACGTAAATAGTGTTGTACGCCCTCCGGCTAGATGGAGCGACGATATACGCAAAGCAGATGGCAGTCATTGGATGAGAAGAGCCGAAGATCGGGCTCAGTGGCGCGCCGCGGGAGAGTCCTATGTCCAGCAGTGGACTAATATAGGTTGTTGATGACGCTAGATAGAGCCAAACTGAAATACTGAAACTGAACTGAATACTGTGGCTTACGTTGGAATAAAAGTACCGTGGACGCTCACTACTGCCAAACTACTGCTATCAGCGCCATAATGGCGATAATCAAATGCTGTCAATGCGACGTTCGTCAAAAGCCTGTCTAGAGTACGGAGTATTGAAAAGGTGTATATCGACTTACCTTAATAATTACAAAAGTATTAGTCTTAGAAATATGAATCCAGCCAGTGTCATTATTTAGCTTATATGTATAGTGATTATTCTTTCAATTTGTAGCGGTGATACTTTCGTGTGTTTAAAGATTATTTAGACCAATCTATTCAAATAAAAATAAGTGTAATTTGGACAACATTTATTGATAAAAATTACCAGGAAGTGTAAAACTATATATGAACTCAATATGTCGGTCTCAGCCCGTGCAAGAGCCAACAAGAAATTACTGCTATCGTCGGAGAAAGGTTATGGGCCACGCTTGGGTACCCACTGTACGGTGCCGAGAGAGCGAGGTTTCGGGAGCGTCTCAAAGCTGCCAATTTCAATCTTTAACACTAAAAAGGACTGGCTGACTTTCACGTTGTGAAACGGCCAACGGCCGTGTGCCCCGACACAGCCCCGTATTTTTTTTTACCTTCATTACTTACCACAAATCTGTTGACTTTAGGTACGAAGGTCGTCTTCGAGGCTGAGGTCTGTGTCACCTTCATGGTCTCGAACTTCTGCCGCAAGCTGGAACGAAATGCACCTTCAGAACATATACATCAGTTTTTTTTACGACCGGGTTGGCCTAGAGTTTAGTGACCTTAACTGCAAAGTTATCGGTCGCGGGTTTGAATCCTGCAAGTTGCAAACATTTGTGTCATGAACAGATTTTTTTCCGGGTCTTGGTTGTAACATTCGAATTTATATATGTTGCCTAGCGTTGTACAGGGATAGATAAGCCTCAAACTCGGATACCCTGTATAGTAGGAACCAATCTTAATGGCGGCTGTGAACCGCGCTGCGAGTGTGACTTCACGCTGGTACAGTAAGGTTCGCAATTATTAGAATATTTTTTTTAGGTACTACCTACTTGTAGAACATGCTAATAATAAGAAACAATTTATGACACCAGAATTATGGAACAAATATACAAGAATTTAATATAAAAAATAGGCAAAACGGGTGGTCTTATCGCTAAAAGCGATCTTTTCCAGACAACCTTTGGATGGACAGAAATTACGAATTAATAAAGGACGGTGGTGCAAAACAATACAATAAATCATGCAAAATAAAAATGAATATACCTACATACATATTTAATAAACTACATAAACCATACTTACATGTCACATGCAAATAATGTAATGATTGAAAAAATATATGTGTTAAGTACATACAAATAATGGAAGAATAAAAAAATGCTATACCTATAGCTATGTTAGCTATTTTTTAACCAATCATGAAATTATGTTAACAAACGTCAACACAATAATAATAATATCGGAATATATGCTGATATCGTGTTGGTGGATTGTATTGGTTGGTAACAAACAACTTTAAATAACTAACTGGACTGTACTTGAACAGAATCGCACGCGTGCGTGCAGTGTATGGATGTAGCTTTCACACAAACACTCAACCGCGGCGGGCGCGCGCAGGATGCGGTGGGCTAGCGGGAGGGTGTGCCCCGGCCTCTCACCTCCCCAAAGCCCGCTTACACCTAAAATTAGCTATTGCGCAGCGCCTTGCGCTTAACTTCTCAGCCGCCATAAAGATTGGTTCCTACTTTACTATGATGGTTTGAAGTGTCTAGCAGACCACTGCTTCCAACACACACTGCTACCGTAGTGTACCATCACTCGCTTCACATGTAATGCACGTGCTACTCTACTATGATGGTTTGAAGTGTCTACTGCTACCATCACTCGCTTCACATGTAATGCACGTGCTACTCTACTATGATGGTTTGAAGTGTCTAGCAGACCACTGCTTCCAACACACACTGCTACCGTAGTGTACCATCACTCGCTTCACATGTAATGCACGTGCTACTCTACTATGATGGTTTGAAGTGTCTACTGCTTCCAACACACACTGCTACCGTAGTGTACCATCACTCGCTTCACATGTAATGCACGTGCTATTTTCAACCGACTTTCCACCTCAATTCCAGCCATATGTTTTTTTTTGTATGTATGTTACGCGACATCTCCGGCAAAGATCATAGATGGATAAGATTGTCTCCGGCAATTGCGGATCGATTTCAATTTTATTTTTTTACGTTTAGGTTATGCCTCAGGGACAAGGCTTGCATTACCGAAAATATATGGGTTATAACGGGAAATGGTATGACGTCATACCTCTTTATTTCGATATCCGTAAATTACGATACACAAATTTATGCTACCGAAAAGTAACGGTACCGTTATTTTATTATGCTACCAAAACCAGAATCATAAAGGTTTTCTTTGATACGGCAACGCCACCCGCGCAGTCCGCGCGCTTCGCTCGTCGCAGGACATGAATTTCGAATTTTGGCTCGATAGTAACGTTAGTCGCGCGTTAGCCGTTGAATTGTGTTTTGTGTCGCTGCAGTTTGCAACGTGGTCTGTAAATATGTATACTAAGTATTTGTACGAGTATTGGCCTGTTTTATAGTTTCAATAGTTTTATAGAAATGTAAACAAATCTGTTTAGGTAAAACTCCACAATCACTCACTAAAAGTATTTTTTAAATTCTTTTTCGTTTTATTAATGGAATTAGTAATACAATCATCGATATTACGGAGGTTTCAACTTGATATCTACTCGTATATATTGGGGATGTAACCGAGCAAAACATGATAATACTGCTCCAAGCCAACCTTACCTGAACTTGGTCATCCTGTTGGATAACGAACAAGGCTCAGGCGACCAACAGAAAGTGGTGTAACCATCTCAAAACAAGCGTAGCCAAATGACGCAGGCCAGTGACGAGAAGGCAACTCACATCTGGGCATGCGAGTTGGCTTCTCGCACCGTGGCGATTTTGGGCAAAACCCCTAATATAAACGACTCGACAATAAAATGGCCCCCAGTTCCCGGTCGCCCTGTTAGTCTTGACCACGGCGGCGGTCGCGGAAATAGCAGGAAAGGAGGTGCAAAGAATTCATGGGCAACCGTAGGCCACGCAAAACAAAAACAACTGACCCTGGCTACGTACAACGGACGAACGGTTAGGCTTGACGAACACATGGCGGAACTCAAGACGAAACTCACGAAGGTTAGGTGGCATATTCTGTGGTTAAGTGAAGTCCGAAGAGAGAGGGGAAAGACACAATAACCTTGGAGTCGGGCCACGTATTCTACTTCCAAGAGGGTGATCAGCAGTCTCAGGGTGGCGTGGGGGATAGACCAAGATCATGTTCAACGATCTTATTGACTTGGAACCGATCGCAGTCAATGGTGTACCTCTAGACAATTGCAGTTAGGTAAGAACAAATTTGAGAAGGAAGCCAACAAAAGAATTCAGCTGGGTTGGACGGCATTCTGCAAGTTTAGTCAAGTTTTTTTGTCGTCCTTATCTAAAGACAAATCATCAATCTTGTCAAGTCGCGTTCTTCAATCAGTGCGTCCTACCAGTCACGACCTACGCAGCGAAAACGTGGACACTCACGGTCAGACTAGTCCATAAATTACAGGTCGCTCAGCGAGCAGTGGAGAGAGCTACGCTTGGAGTTTTTCTGACGGATAAGATTCGTAATTAAGTGATCCAACAGAGAATCAATGTAACCGAGATAGCTATAAGTATAAGCAAACTAAAGTGGCAGTAAGCTGGTCATATTTCCCAACGAACTGATAACTGTTGGGATAGACCACGAATGGAGAACCACGTTTAGGCAAACGTAGTGTAGGACGCCATGTGGCCAGGCTGAGTGACGATGACGACCTGCGAAAAGCAGCTGGCAGAAAATGGATGAAGAGAGCTGAAGATCGAGCTCAGTAGCGTGCATGAATGGAGGCCTACGTCCAGAAGTGGACAAGTATATGCTAATGATGAACTTGATATAAAAAATATATTTACTGTAATACTTTTATTTTATGACCTTTAAAATACATCTAAAATTATTATCTATATATAATTTCTAAAAATATAAGGCTATTAAAAAAGGACGCATAATTGTGTTGTTCGCAAGCAAACACGCTAATCTTCATTGGTATATATCTAATCACCTTCAGCGCCTCAAGTCGCTAAGCGAGCTGGCAACGTTGCGTAGCTGCGCGTGTTTTTCGGTACCGTTTTTTTTTTGTTACGTTACTGTTAAATAAAGATATAAACATATTTAAAACAAAACCTTTATTTTATAACGGTAGCGTAACCCTAAATCTTAACCGCTTTAGGTCTACCTTTAAATCAAAGCGCTACCAGTATATTATACCGGTAGCGTAACCTCATACCTAAACCGTTTACAAGCCCTGCTCAGGGGTAGTCCCATTTAAATTTCATGAAAATATTCTACCACTAAGGGTGGAAAATTAGGGGAAGACTTAATTTTATTAACTTTCACCCACTTATTGACGCGATATCTCCGTCAAATGTGGATCGATTTTGAAGTATTTTTTTATTAGATTAGGATATGCTTTAGGTCCCATATATATAATTTGGTGAAGATCTGATAAAGAACTTCGCAGATACAAGGGAACTTCTCGATGGATAACAGCGAGTCACTTGCGATTGCTGTAATCGCATGTTCACGCCACTCAAAATAGGGAAATAAAATAAACAAAAAAATATAACAAAATTAACGACACAAACTTCCTTAACTGTTTCCCACATACGATTATTTTATTCATTTTGAAGTCGGTTTTTAGTTTTTTTTTTAAGTTATTTTTATTACTATTGGTTTTGTATATTTTTAAAGTTATTTTTATTACTATTGGTTTTGTATATTTTTAAAGTTATTTTTATTACTATTGGTTTTGTATATTTTTAAAGTTATTTTTATTACTATTGGTTTTGTATGTTTTTAAAGTTATTTTTATTACTATTGGTTTGTATATTTTTAAAGTTATTTTTATTACTATTGGTTATGTATATTTTTAAAGTTATTTTTATTACTATTGGTTTTGTATATTTTTAAAGTTATTTTTATTACTATTGGTTTTGTATGTTTTTAAAGTTATTTTTATTACTATTGGTTTGTATATTTTTAAAGTTATTTTTATTACTATTGGTTTTGTATATTTTTAAAGTTATTTTTATTACTATTGGTTATGTATATTTTTAAAGTTATTTTTATTACTATTGGTTTTGTATATTTTTAAAGTTATTTTTATTACTATTGGTTTTGTATGTTTTTAAAGTTATTTTTATTACTATTGGTTTGTATATTTTTAAAGTTATTTTTATTACTATTGGTTTTGTATATTTTTAAAGTTATTTTTATTACTATTGGTTTTGTATATTTTTAAAGTTATTTTTATTACTATTGGTTATGTATATTTTTAAAGTTATTTTTATTACTATTGGTTTTGTATATTTTTCAAGTTATTTTTATTACTATTGGTTTTGTATATTTTTAAAGTTATTTTTATTACTATTGGTTTTGTATATTTTTAAAGTTATTTTTATTACTATTGGTTTTGTATATTTTTAAAGTTATTTTTATTACTATTGGTTTTGTATGTTTTTAAAGTTATTTTTATTACTATTGGTTATGTATATTTTTAAAGTTATTTTTATTTTATTGGTTTGTATATTTTTAAAGTTATTTTTATTACTATTGGTTTTGTATATTTTTAAAGTTATTTTTATTACTATTGGTTTTGTATATTTTTAAAGTTATTTTTATTACTATTGGTTTTGTATATTTTTTTAGCCATGTGGATGTGTGTGTAATGGTGTGGTCAACGAAGGTGGTACTTAGCTGGTTATTGGAGTAAATGAAAGTCCAGACGTTGGCACTAGGTTGACTGATATATTACACTTCACACACGGCACAGTTTTAATTAGATACAGAAGGAATGAACAAGAAGATTGTCAACAAACACAACAATTATTAATACGTAAACACATACGAGAGGCGGGCGAAATAGCTCAAGCCGGCGGGCGTGCGTTCGATAGCGAAGGTAGGTACGAACTAGCGGCGCCGTACCGGCCGACGGCCGGCCGGCAGACGGTGCACGCGGTGGTGCGCGTGATCACCTACGTCACACGGGTCGCGCGCATTAACAATAGAAAGGCTTCTATAGTTTAGTGGCGCGGTGCGCGGTTCCATACTACTGGAAGGCGAGCGCCCAGTTGGTACACCAACCGGATACCGGAACGGTATGTATTGGTAAGTATGTGCTTTGTTTGTTTCATATTATTATATATTATTATGCATTACTTTATATGTAAGGTGATGTATGAAAGTAGGAAGTATATTAATATATATTATTATATTATGTAAGACCTTATTTATATATTGTTGTCTAATAAATATATATTATTATGTAGTCAGTATTTATGTAATGTTTAAATATGTAACTACATGTATAATGTGGGAGTAGCCCACATTTTTAAAGTTATTTTTATTACTATTGGTTATGTATATTTTTAAAGTTATTTTTATTACTATTGGTTTTGTATATTTTTAAAGTTATTTTTATTACTATTGGTTTTGTATATTTTTAAAGTTATTTTTATTACTATTGGTTTTGTATATTTTTAAAGTTATTTTTATTACTATTGGTTTTGTATATTTTTAAAGTTATTTTTATTACTATTGGTTTTGTATATTTTTAAAGTTATTTTTATTACTATTGGTTATGTATATTTTTAAAGTTATTTTTATTACTATTGGTTTTGTATATTTTTAAAGTTATTTTTATTATTATTGGTTTTGTATATTTTTAAAGTTATTTTTATTACTATTGGTTTTGTATATTTTTAAAGTTATTTTTATTACTATTGGTTTTGTATATTTTTAAAGTTATTTTTATTACTATTGGTTATGTATATTTTTAAAGTTATTTTTATTACTATTGGTTATGTATATTTTTAAAGTTATTTTTATTAGTATTGGTTTGTATATTTTTAAAGTTATTTTTATTACTATTGGTTTTGTATATTTTTAAAGTTATTTTTATTACTATTGGTTTTGTATATTTTTAAAGTTATTTTTATTACTATTGGTTTTGTATATTTTTAAAGTTATTTTTATTACTATTGGTTTTGTATATTTTAAAGTTATTTTTATTACTATTGGTTATGTATATTTTTAAAGTTATTTTTATTACTATTGGTTATGTATATTTTTAAAGTTATTTTTATTACTATTGGTTTTGTATATTTTTAAAGTTATTTTTATTACTATTGGTTTTGTATATTTTTAATGTTATTTTTATTACTATTGGTTTTGTATATTTTTAAAGTTATTTTTATTACTATTGGTTTTGTATATTTTATTTGTTGTGCCAATAAATACTTTTTCTTCATTATAACCTACGAATAAATAATAAGTCAGGAACAAATAATAAAAAGAACAAATGCCACATAAAGTGCCCATAAGTGTACTTCAAACCAAAACGACGTATGATTGAAAATACGAATCACATCCGAGGTTACAAATAGACATGCTTGGTGATTGGTTTAAAATCAGAACAAAACCAGGGATTGGTTCACGCGCGTGCTGCAATGTCTGCTATGACAGCTGAGTCATAGCGGCGTGGACGATGTTATGCAATAAGTGGACCGGACCAAGTAAGTAATAAAGCAATATTATTGTACAATAATTTTTTTTGGCTTACTTTTTACGTTTCATTGAACTCTATGTCCCGCGAAATATAATTAATTCGGGCGTTTGGGTTATTGTTGCAACGGCCGTGGTTGCGGATCACTCCAAAAAACAACTTAATATGATCTTGGCTAAATCATTTGGTAAATAAATTTCAATATTTGTACCTCTACTAGCCGTGCAAAAAGTAATTTAAAACTTGAAATACATAATGTTCTCATTATATATTTCAAGTTTTAAATTACTTTTTGCAAGTTTTAAATTACTTTTTTCCTAGAAATCCAGTTTTGGACTGAGTTTTGGTCACTGGTTTCAATGAGTTAGTAAATACTGTTACTCTTTGTAGAGTAACAGTATTCGAGTTTGTTTTTATTATGCAAAAATTGTCTGACTTCATTTTGCATAGTATTGACCATCTCAGTTTGATTACGTATTTGAACATCTTTGAGACTGTTTATAACATATACTACTATGTCGTAGTTTATAACATATACTACTACAAAACTAAATCGGTACAGCGTAAAGTCTCAATTCGGACAAACAAACTAGTTGATATGTTTTTTATTATTATAATTTCAGACTAAACATGCGTTTGACCACGATCTCACCCGATGGAAAGCGATGATGTGGTCGAAGGTGTAGCACGCTTGCCTAGTAGATACCTATTCACTCTTGACTTGAACACACCGAGGTTATAATTTACCGGAAACACTGACGAGGGCAGGGCATTCCACTACTTTGCAGTTCTTATAATAAATGAAGAAGCGTAACGCTTCGTTCTTGTGTATTTGAACCATGAAAGGGTGGCGCTTTGCTGATCGTCTAGTCGTACGGTGATGGAAAAGTGCACCTAGTTATGCGAATGTACCTCTTGGCAGTCTCGACCTGCGAATCTAGAACCACTAGTTATGTGAATGTACCTCTTGGCAGTCTAGATCTGTGAGCCTAGACCCACCTAGTTATGTGAACGTAACACTTGGCAGTCTCGATCTGTGAGTCTAGAGCCACTAGTTATGTGAATGTACCTCTTGACAGTCTCGAGCTGTTAGTCTACAACCACTAGTAATGTGAATGTACCACTTGGCAGTCTCGAGCTGTGAGCCTAGACCCACTCAGTTATGTGAATGTACCACTTGGCAGTCTCGAGCTGTGAGCCTAGACCCACCTTCTTTTTATTTTTATTACGGACTAGACAATCGTTTGACTACGATCTCACCTGATGGAAAGCGATGATGTGGTCGAAGGTGTAGCACGCTTGCCTAGTAGATACCTATTCACTCTTGACTTGAACACACCGAGGTTATAATTTACCGGAAACACTGACGAGGGCAGGGCATTCCACTACTTTGCAGTTCTTATAATAAATGAAGAAGCGTAACGCTTCGTTCTTGTGTATTTGAACCATGAAAGGGTGGCGCTTTGCTGATCGTCTAGTCGTACGGTGATGGAAAAGTGCACCTAGTTATGCGAATGTACCTCTTGGCAGTCTCGACCTGCGAATCTAGAACCACTAGTTATGTGAATGTACCTCTTGGCAGTCTAGATCTGTGAGCCTAGACCCACCTAGTTATGTGAACGTAACACTTGGCAGTCTCGATCTGTGAGTCTAGAGCCACTAGTTATGTGAATGTACCTCTTGACAGTCTCGAGCTGTTAGTCTACAACCACTAGTAATGTGAATGTACCACTTGGCAGTCTCGAGCTGTGAGCCTAGACCCACTCAGTTATGTGAATGTACCACTTGGCAGTCTCGAGCTGTGAGCCTAGACCCACCTTCTTTTTATTTTTATTACGGACTAGACAATCGTTTGACTACGATCTCACCTGATGGAAAGCGATGATGTGGTCGAAGGTGTAGCACGCTTGCCTAGTAGATACCTATTCACTCTTGACTTGAACACACCGGGGTTATAATTTACCGGAAACACTGACGAGGGCAGGGCATTCCACTCCTTTGCAGTTCTTATAATAAATGAAGAAGCGTAACGCTTCGTTCTTGTGTATTTGAACCATGAAAGGGTGGCGCTTTGCTGATCGCCTAGTCGTACGGTGATGGAAAAGTGCACCTAGTTATGTGAATGTAACACTTGGCAGTCTCGAGCTGTGAGTCTAGAGCCACTAGTTTTGTGAATGTACCTCTTGGCAGTCTCGAGCTGCGAGTCTCCCTCGTCGTCGTTCAGTTCCCGCTGGATGACGACGGCGGAGGGCGAGCGCTGCGGCTCCGACTCGGACCAGTTCTCGAAACGGTCGCGGAAGCTCTTGGTCCTAGCTAGTTGCTGCGCCTGAAATCAAACATTTTTCTTTATATAACTTGTTTTTTTGTTTACTGTGCTTCTGCGGCGGCAATGCTAGCAATTTTGCCAGTCTAGTTTTTATATTCAGCAAGTCGTATTGTCACGTTAAGCTGTAGGTCCCGGCTGTTATTGATTTATAGCAGTCGTTAAGCCAGTCAGAGGCTCTCAGCCGGTTCAGCCGTTTGACACTGAAGTAAGATGATGATGGTGACGCTGAAGTACTGCTCAATGCCAACTGCAAAAGGGAACTGATGTCAACAGGTATTAGACGGAAGTTCACCTTTTTCGGACATATGTAGAGAGGATCTTTTTATGGGTTCCCACGGTTGTTCCTCGAGGGCAAGATCCGGGACTATTGTAAATACTTTTATTAACATATTTCAGTAACCGTAAGTGTGGCCACATTACTAACTAGTTTATAGTACATAATAATTTTCTTTAAAACTTTATTAAACACGAAATAAAATAGAAAATGAGTAAAATAAATAATGAATTAAATCTTAGTTTTTTGTAGCAAGAGTTATTTTTTAAAAGAAGATTGTAGAAAACTTTATTATCTACCAAAAGCTATTCAGTCACAATGTTGCCAGACTTACGGTTACTGAAAGTTAATAGACCTATTTACAAATTATTTCCAAGATGGCTGCTGATGGATGACATACGAACCGGAAAACTTATTTTAAAACTCACACTGGATCCCTATTCATGAACATAAAATAAAATCGCATCCTGCCCAAAATGCACGGTGGAACACTTTTGTGTGAAGAATGAGCACTTCATACAGTTTGTATAGGTACAGCGCAATTTTTTTAACTTTTATGCATTATAATTTTGGTTTAGAAATTTTATTTCATTTAGGAGAAAATTTACATGGTTTTAGCAAGATTTCGTCGAGAAAATGTGTGTAAAAATGGGTAATTTATTTGTATGTTTTTTTTTGAATTTGTATTATATGTATGAAAAACGAGAAAAAAACCTATCATCAATAACAGTATATATCTAACAAAACACAATTTTAAAATTGTGTATTTTATGTTAGTAATTTAGCGTAAATGCTCAGTACGCGCGGTACTAAACATGCGGTACTGAGCATCCGCACCTTCTGAGCATCTGTGGTTTTGTTATCTGTGGTTAACAAAACCATAGATAAATAATAGATGGACGAAACCTTAACTCCTTATGCCATTATTTGAAGGCGCTACAACAACGACATTAAGAAATGTCGGCTATATAGAATACAAAAGACCACAAGATTATTTTAGTCATTGGAACTTCTAGAGAGCTTTCTATTTCCTAGAATAAGGCCGCCAAAAATCAGCTTTTCAATTTATGGTTTAAAAATAACATGGTCACAAAAATAAAAACCATAGATACTCGTTGCTTTTAAAAAAAATGAATAGGCCTCCTAAGCACATCCACGTACTTGTTTGAGCGCCTCGTCCCGCTCCCTCGCCTCGAAGTACGCCCGACGACGCTCGTCCTCGCTGTCTTCCGAGTACTCCCCCTCCGAGTACTCTTCCTCGGATGTGGTGTCTCCCGTGTGATTCTTCTCGCCGGGGGGTGGGGGGGTGAAGCGCTTCAGGGGCTTGGGACCTGTGGATACAGATATTACATAGCAATTATTGATCGACATTATGAGCAACCTCGTCTCCATACCTCAGTGCCTGAAGACTAAAGAGTCAATGAGTCCTACCAGTCATACCCTACGGAGCCGAAACGTGGACACTCACGGTTAGACCAGTTTTTACCATATTATTAGAAAGGTGAGTGACAACATAACGGCTTAGGGTGTATGCGTGGTCGAGGCTCGGCCATCAGAGGCCAAAATAAATAAAAATGTTTGGGACATTTCACACCAATTACCTAGCCCCAAACTAGAGAGTTCTCCGCTTTCTCCCCACCAGGTTTGTCCCACTAGTGGGGAGAAAGGGAAAAATAAAAAATGTATGGCCTTTCTCCCCAATAAGGAATATATTATTTGACAGTGGGGAGAAAGGTAATAATCGAAAAAGTATTCTCTTTCATCCCACTATAGAATCAAAAAATATACCTATCATAGTAGTGGGGAGAAAGGGAATAACCAACTATCCCACTAGACTTGATATGAAGCAAACATTATTTCAGTAAGGGCAATTATGTTTTCATTATAAGTAGATTTAAAAAAAACGATTCTTCACCGTTTAAGTTTAATTTTGTAATGTAAATAAAAAATACAATCGCAAAGTTAAAAAAACGATAAATATGTTGATTCATATTCCATATAATTATTTCATCGTCTGATGGATACTCTGCAATGATCACTTAACCTCAAAAAAACGATCCTTTGTCAGAGCACAACCAGAACAAACAAATGATAAACTTAATTAAATCACTCGATCTAATTATTTACGAAATAAAAACTGAATTCTATTACATAAATCATACCATGATATAATTATGAATTTATAATCGGGTACAAACAAAACAAAATTAGGCCCTTACTGAAAATAATGTTGGTATCATTCAAGTCCAGCGGGACATTCGAGTATAGTGAATTTGGATACTTCCCTTTCTCCGCAGTGCAAAGTATATAAAGAATTGCGTAGTGTGGAGAAAGAGAATACTTTTTCGATTATTACCTTTCTCCCCGAAAGGTAAAGAAAGGTATTAATCGAATTACCTTTATTTTATTAATAGTATTTTTATTTTTCGATTATTACCTTCGGGGAGAAAGGTAATAATCGAAAAAGTGTCAGTCTGTGTAACTGTCAAATAATATATTCCATAGTGGGACAAAGCTGGTGGGGAGAAAGGGATAAACACAAACTAGGATACCCTGTATTATTCCGCACCTTGCGGGATTCGAGCCCACAACCGTTTGATTGCGTAGTTAGGGCATAGAATAAATAATAGTACAAGTTAGGGTCACTACTCACTAGACCAACCGGTCGTCACTATGTATTGCGTTAGATATGTGTACCCGCGCCCATATCTCACGCAGTATTTGTATCTTTGCAGAGCTTCACTGCTGTGCTACAGTTACATACTTCAGTGTAACCAATATAAAAGAATTTAAAATAACTCTTTACATACACCAAATCCCTGTTCTGGTCGCGGCGAGGCCGACGTCGGGCGCTACACTATAGACTCTACTTGTAAGTGACAAGACTGGTGTTCCACTGACCTTGCGTCTCCTTCGGCCTGTTTTGCTGGTCCTCCATCTGCCTGAGCACGGTGATCATCCTGGAAGCGGTCTGCCTGGTCGCGGTGAGGCCAACGTCGGTAACTGCACTATGTACTCTACTTGTAGGAGACAAGGCTGATAATTCAATGACATTGCGTCTCCTCGGGCCTGTTCTGCTTATCTTTCATCAACCTGAACACGGAGATCATCCTGGAAGAAGACTGCCTGGTCGCGGCGAGGCCGACGTCTGTCACTGCACTATAGACTACTTGTAAAAAACAAGGCTGATGTTCCACTGACCTTGCGTCTCCTCGTGCCTGTTCTGCTGGTGTTCCATCTGCCTGAATACGGAGATCATCCTGGAAGCGGTCTGCCTGGTCGCGGCGAGGCCGACGTCTGTCACTGCACTATAGACTCTTCTTGTGAGAAACGAGGCTGATGTTCCACTGACCTTGCGTCTCCTCGTGCCTGTTCTGCTGGTCCTCCATCTGCCTGAACACGGAGATCATCCTGGAAACGGTCAGCTTGGTCCAGGCGAGGCCCACGTCTGTCACTGCACTATAGACTCTACTTGTAAGAAACAAGGCTGATGTTCCACTGACCTTGCGTCTCCTCGTGCCTGTTCTGCTGGTGTTCCATCTGCCTGGATACGGAGATCATCCTGGAAGCGGTCTGCCTGGTCGCGGCGAGGCCGACGTCTGTCACTGCACTATAGACTCTACTTGTAAGAAACAAGGCTGATGTTCCACTGACCTTGCGTCTCCTCGTGCCTGTTCTGCTGGTGTTCCATCTGCCTGAATACGAAGATCATCCTGGAAGCGGTCTGCCTGGTCGCGGCGAGGCCGACGTCTGTCACTGCACTATAGACTCTACTTGTAAGAAACAAGGCTGATGTTCCACTGACCTTGCGTCTCCTCGTGCCTGTTCTGCTGGTCCTCCATCTGCCTGAACACGGAGATCATCCTGGAAACGGTCAGCTTGGTCCAGGCGAGGCCTTCGTCTGTCACTGCACTATAGACTCTACTTGTAAGAAACAAGGCTGATGTTCCACTGACCTTGCGTCTCCTCGTGCCTGTTCTGCTGGTGTTCCATCTGCCTGAATACGGAGATCATCCTGGAAGCGGTCTGCCTGGTCGCGGCGAGGCCGACGTCTGTCACTGCACTATAGACTCTACTTGTAAGAAACAAGGCTGATGTCTCACTGACCTTGCGTCTCCTCGTGCCTGTTCTGCTGGTCCTCCATCTGCCTGAACACGGAGATCATCCTGGAAGCGGTCTGACTGGTCGCGGCGAGGCCGGCGTTGGGCGCTGCACTATACACTCTACTTGTAAGAGACAAGGCTGATTTTCCACTGACCTTGCGTCTCCTCGGGCCTGTTCTGCTGGTCCTCCATCTGCCTGAACACGGAGATCATCCTGGAAGCGGTCTGACTGGTCGCGGCGAGGCCGGCGTTGGGCGCTGCACTATACACTCTACTTGTAAGAGACAAGGCTGATTTTCCACTGACCTTGCGTCTCCTCGGGCCTGTTCTGCTGGTCCTCCATCTGCCTGAACACGGAGATCATCCTGGAAGCGGTCTGCCTAGTCGCGGCGAGACCGGCATCGGGCGCGGGGTCTTCGTTGCGGACCACGCCAGGGTCGCGGTACACTTCGGGAGACGGGGACTTGGGACGCTGAAATAAGAGCATCAATATCAGTCAGTTAAGAAATTAACAAGTGAATATACCGTCTTACAAAGAATTTCTTAGTTTTAATTACTGCTACGGTTCCAACTTTATTTGTTAGACTTGATGTCGGACGTCGCTTTTGACCAAATATCCGAATCGTCTCCTTTATTTTAAAGTAAATTTTTAGCTAAAACAAAGGCGGGCGAACCGATCGGTTTTTTATATTAATGACACATTTCTCATGAGACAAAACCTTCATATTTTGTCTTTTGTCGACACCTTTTCTTTTTCCAATAATATCTTTGATCTCCATCCGGATAACTTGCTTCGTTGTCCTGTTTCCCTACGTAACTCTCCTGTTACCCTACTTCGTTGTTATTTTGCCCTGTTTCGTCACGTTGTCCTGCTCCGTCCTGTTGACATGCTTAATTGTCCTGTTGCCCTGCTTCGTTGTCCTATTTATTTACCTGCGTCTGCCTGGGCGGCGTCATGCGGAACTGCTTGCGCTTGGTCTCGGGACGGTAGCTCTCGAAGAACTTGAACCGATCTGAGATGTCGGCGGTCTCGATGTGGACATCTTCTACTTTATCTTCTGCGCGGACCACGTCTTTGGGGACGAACGGCTGAAGGATTTAAAATAATATCATTTCAAAAGTTCGTTTTTATATAAAACTAATTAGAAGTCTTCATAAAATGAACCTCATAGTCATGTTGTGGATCATTGTAATAAGACTGTTGACTGTATAATTATTTCAAAGGACAATGGGAAGAAATGTCTCCACCCTCCAACAGATTTCAAATAAGTATAATTCGAAGCGTCTAGTATATTAGATATTTTTACTAAGATGACATTCTTCAAATATGTGCGGTGTGACGAAGTTTTTTTTTTGCCATTTTCAGAACCAGGTAATATTAAAAAGATTCATATATTTTTCTCCGACTGTTGCAATAGCCTCCGTGACCCGCACGTTCTTTCCGCTCACGATAAGTAATTGGTATTTTGGTTTCCCACAATGGTGTGAATACTAGTCTCATATTTTGAAGCTTACTATTTGTCTCACCAAGCTTACTATTTGTCACACCAAGCTTACTATTTGTCTCACCAAGCTTACTATTTGTCACACCAAGCTTACTATTTGTCACACCAAGCTTACTATTTGTCACACCAAGCTTACTATTAGTCACACCAAGCTTACTATTTGTCACACCAAGCTTACTATTTGTCACACCAAGTTTACTATTTGTGACCACGAGTAAAAATAATTCCTCGTGGTCAGTGTGTCAAAACATTGTGACCACGAGTCCGTCGCCGTTTTTTAAGCGCAACGTATCGTATGACTGTTGGAGTGGGGACGGGGTCCATGCAAAATCTCCCTTTGTCCTTTATGAATAATTTTTACTCGTACTTGGCTGATTTGTACTTTTCTTCTAAGATCCTATACCACGTATCGGAAAACGTAGTGTAAGACGCCCTCGAGTCAGATTTAGAGACGACCTGCGCAGAGTATTTTGCAGCAATAGAGTAGACACAGGAGACGAAGAAAAGTACGATTCATTGTAAGTATTGATTTTTCACTTCTCATGCTTATATATTACCCCTTACTAATTACCCATTTTTTAGTACCCAGGTACACTCGGCATAAAATGAAGTATTTATGCTGTAGTGCATTAAAGGTATTTTACTTCTCTAATTCTCTATGGTCTCTGACCCGAGCCTAATGTTTCAAGAAGAAAGTTTTCAGAAAAATGGCAAGAAAGAAGCTCTCGTCTTTTCTTAGCAGTATTTAAATAAGATAAGATATCACTGTTTATATCCTCGCAATCAAATTGACAAGCAGATAGTATAACTCGTTTATAAAACAAGGCATTTATCCTCGACTTTAATATCAACCCTCGCCTTCGGCTAGGGCGGATAAATGTCTCTCATAAAATAGCTTGTTTTATGCACTTGTTGTACAATTTACAAATATCTTATGGAATCCGAATGTATAATTAACTTAATCCATCAATAACAAAAAAAAACTTTAAAAAAAAAAACAAAAATCATACAAAGTATCTTTTTGCCATTGACTAAAAACACTGCACAGTGCGCGTGACGTCATTCATCATAATTCTTTGACTAAAAAACTGCACAGTGCGCGTGACGTCATTCTTCCTAATTCTTTGACTAAAAACACTGCACAGTGCGCGTGACGTCATTCTTCTTAATTCTTTGACTAAAAACACTGCACAGTGCGCGTAACGTCATTCTTCCTAATTCTTTGACTAAAAGCACTGCACTATGCGCGTGACGTCATTCTTCCTAATTCTTTGACTATAAACACTGCACAGTTCGTGTGACGTCATTCTTTCTAATTCTTTGACTAAAAACACTGCACAGTGCGCGTGACGTCATTCTTCCTAATTCTTTAACTAAAAACACTGCGCAGTGCGCGTGACGTCATTCTTCCTAATTCGCCGTTGTCTTGTTTCTGTGTGGCTTACGTGTTTGTAAACCTTTGAGCTACAGTGACTTCATACGGATTTCGTCCAAATTGCAGTTGGTCTAATATTCATCATGGATAATGAGCACAACAATTATTAATTATATGCAACAATTAATTCATTTGATAAAATTGACGCCGTTTCTTCCTACACCTTGGCGTAAATTTTTGGCCTTCAATCTAGTTCCGCTGTAGAATCACAGCTGAGCTGCATGTACCAGCTGCGCCTCGCATTTTCATCCACGTGGGTGATGATGAATAAGAATTTTGGGAAAACTGACCAGAGGGTGGGGTAAGTATAGGTGGGGGAAGTTGAGGGATGATGTTGGGAAGGAGTAGAGCGGAAGCGATGAAAGTGAGAGGAGGGTGGGATAAAGTGTGGGGAGGGCGACTAAATGAAAACAGTAAATGCCGGATCTGAATAAATCTGATTAATATCAATAAGGGTCAAAATCGTGTGACGCTAATTTTTGTAATGTTTATAGCTCCAAAATCATTTTAAAAGTGTCAGGCGATTTTCGACCTTATTGACATGAGCTAAGTACCTTGTTTTAACGTATTTTGACTACATAAACACAGTAAATACTGAATCTGATTAATTTCAATAAGGGTCAAAATCGTGTGACGCTAATTTTTTATGTACATAGCTCCAAAATCATTTAAAGCACCCCTACTTGACACCATCATCTTGCATCCCGCATTCTCAACTTGTTTCCTCTACTTGCATGCCCCATTTACAACCCCATACTTTCCCAAACTACCTCTGCCCTTCCTACACTTCCCATCACTCAACAACACCCTGCAGCAGGGTGGGGACCCTGCTCTCAGTTTCCCCCATCCTCCCACCAACAGGCTCCACCCTTAATATACTTCCCCGCAATCCCTCATCATCCTCATAATCATGTCTCATCTTTCCCATCCCTCCTCACTCTTCTCCCTACTTCCCCATACCGTCCTCCCCTCACTCCACCACCACCTCCTTTCAACCCGCCTCCCCCACCCCTCAAATCTCCAACCTCCTAAAGGTTATTAGGAAATAAATAAATATTTATTTAAACAGTTGTTTATTTTCTTGCATGTACTTGGACTATCTGCGTATTGGACCAAGTGCTATTAGATCTCTCAAAAGTGAAAAAATATAATTTATTTCGTTTGATTTCTTCATAGACAATGTATTATTTTGTTAATCGATTAGTTTACTAAATTTGCTCTATTACATGATAAGTTCCTGTACTCACGATTTCCTTCCGTTTTGGCACATCCTGTGGCGGCGGCGACACGGGCCCCGCACTCTTCGCGTTTGCGTCCAGCTCTAAGAAGATGGAGCGAGATTTCTTCGAGATTCCTGGGAATTGACAACATTTCTAATTTTAACCAAGAGGGTTTAAAAGTACCGCCAAACAAACAAATGATGCACAGCAGATGGAGGCTGCGTATGTGTGCGTGATGGAAAATTTGTGGTTGATACATAATTTCTGGGGGGATGTAAGGGAGTACAACTACCACCTCAGTACTCCAAGTCAACCTCACCTGGCCGTAGTACAATCCTGCCGAACAACGGACGAGGCTCTGACGACCGACAAATGGCGGTACAACCAATCATTATTGGCGCAGTTAGATTCTACAGACCGGTGACGGGCAGCAGCGTCATCGGTGCAAGGAACTGTGCCCTGCGATCGCCAACCCGCCTGCCTAGCGTGGCGATTATGAACATTACCTCCTACGAAAAGCACAACAAAAGTACGGCCCCAGTTCCCGGCAGCCCTGCTATTCCGGACCACGGCAGGTCACGGGGTGCAAAGAATCTGCGGGCTACGGAAAGCCGCAAAAAATCGACTGACTCTGGCTACGTATAACGGACGCACGTTACGGCTCGACGAACATCTGACGCAACTGGAAAAGGAGAGGTATAACCTCAAGGTTATTCAGGTATACGCAACGACTTGAAACACTCGGATAATGAAGTAGAGGATATGTACGAAAACATATCTAAGCCTTGTACAACACCTCCAAGGCTCACTTCAACTTTCAGTGAGTCATGGGAGACTTCAACGATAAAGTGGGAGAGCACAAACATGCAGCGAGTCGGTAGTAGGACAACACGGATTTGGCAGCAGAAATCACAGGGGGCAAATGCTAGTCAACTTCCTGAAGAAAGAAGGGCTGATTTTTTATGAACTCATTCTTTAAAAAATTACCTTGTCATTGACAAGGAACTTGACCAAGTGGTGGGAATCCAGAGGGAAGAGGGAACGAAGTTCTGCGAGATGCGGCGTACAGGCAGGGAATCAAAACTTTCGGTGGAGTTTCTGCAGTTCATTGAGAAACGATGCAAAGATCCAGCAGTAACTTCGTCAGAACAGCGGGCTTTGAATAAGCAAATAACAAAGCTGGTAAGGCGAGACCTCCGACGCTCCAATACAAGCGCTATAGAAGAAGCGATAGAGCGAAATCGGGGGTCAAAAGTCTTCATACAACAGCTTGGTCGAAGCCATCTGACGAAGTTGACCACATCAAGCGGGAAAGTTGTCGTTCCTAAGCCGGAGATTCTCGCGGAAGTTGAAGATTTCTATGGCCGACTGTACGTCTCACACGCGTCGCAACCAAAACCCGATATCGAGGATTCCAGGGCCACTCTGACCCGCCACTATACCGAAGAGCTGCCACAAGGCAGCCTTGACGAAATCGAGTTGGTTCTAAAATATCACAAAAATTTAAAAGCCCCGGGTGAAGGCGGAATTTCTACGCAGCTTCTGAAGCAGGTACTCCCACGCTTAAAGAGCTTCAGCGTACGTTTAATTCTGTCCTCTTCTCTGGAAGAACTCCAAAGGCATCGAACAAAAGTGATGTCATCCTGTTTTTCAAAAAGGGTGACAAGACCGTTTTGAAAAACTATCGGGTCATTTCCCTCCTGAGCCATGTCTACAAGCTGTTTTCGAGAGTCATCACAAATCGTCATGCTCGGAGATTTGACGAATTCCAGCCAACAGAGTAGGCCGGGTTTCGGGGAGGATACGGCTCCATAGACCACATCCAGCATCCATACAGTGCGGCAGATTATACAGAAGACAGAAGAGAATAATCAGCCCCTGTTCCTAGCGTTTGTGGACTATGAGAAAACCTTTGACTCTATCGAGATTTGGTCTGTTTTGGAGTTCCTACAACGATGCCAACTATGCCAAGTCGACTGGCGGTATATCCAAGTGACGCCGTAACAATGACCGTCCAGGTACAGAACCAGCAGACTAAGCATATTCACCTGCATCGAGGTGTGACACAAGGGGACGTTATTTGTCCAAAATTGTTCTCAAATGCATTGGAGGATATGTTTAAGATTCTGGACTGGGAAGGATGTGGCATTAACATTAACGATGAGCACATCTCACACTTGAGATTCGCGGATGACATCGTCATTGTGGCAGAAACGTTGTAAGACTTGCAACAGATGTTGGACAGCATAGCTGATTCGTCTCAACGCATTGGTCTCCGGATAAACTTGGACAAAACCAAGGTTATGTTCAACGAACATGTTATTCCGGAACCAATTGCTATTAACGGAACTGCTCTCGAAGTTGTTGAGGATATAGTATATTTATCTGGGGCAAACTTTGCAACTAGGTAAAAACAACTTCGATAGAGAGTAGAGACCCGCAGAAGAATACAGCTGGGCTGGACAGTATTTGCGAAACTTCGTCGAGTCTTGTAGTCGCAAATACCGCAAAGTTTGAAAAAATCTTGCATAGGTCTCAACTTTTGACGTAATTTAGGCATTTGTCAAATTTTTTATATATATTTTTATATGTCTGAAATTTTAATAAAACACATGTTAGTGTCAAATATAAAAGAAAAGATTAAAAGTGCCAATGAGGCGTCCCACGATCATCACACTCATAAAAATACAAATGATTAATAAAAAAAAACAGGCTGGACCAGTCCCCACAAGCAGCACCCGTTCATGAGTATGACTTGTGTACTAAGTTCCCCTCTTCGGTTGCCGGGTCACTCCCTTCCCTCTAAAATGTTTAAATTAAACCAATTTGCTTAATTGTATTATTTGGGCAGGCGTAACGGTTCAGTCACGCCTGCTTAAAGGAATAAAAATAATTTAAAAAATACGGGTGGGCTATGTCTGGGTGCACGGCCGTTTGTTTGTCGTGAAACGTCTACGCTACGTACAAATCGCGAGTTAGAGCGATTTTGAATAACATCCATTTTGCTGATTTTGCTTTGTGCATCCTGCTCATACTTTTACTCCCTCTGTCTTTTGTCAAAAATTAAATATTACATCATCGAGCTGACTATACAACGTTGGGCGGGTTAAAAGCAAGACGATTTGGGCATATTCGTTAGAATTCACTTTTTGTCCTGGTTCCCGCATGTATCGGTGTGATATAAATACGTTTAGCGTCAAAGAAACGGCCGCTTGTCCATACAACATACCTTCATTAAAGATCGCCCTGTCGTAGATGTCTCGGTTCTTGGGCGGCTGGTTCTCGTCGTTGAACATGACGCCGTTTTCGAACCGTTCTTTTATAGCGCGCGACTTCTATATAGTTGTACACAATATACCTTCATTAAAGAGCGCCCTGTCGTCGATGTCTCGGTTCTTGGGCGGCTGGTTCTCGTCGTTGAACACGACGCCGTTCTCGAACCGTTCTTTTATAGCGCGCGACTTCTCCGCGTCTAGATCTAACTCGCGGGAGATTTTGTCGGCGGAGGTTACACCTGAAAATTGATGATACATTATCTGTGGCATCAAGAAACTTTGAAAAGGAGTTTTGAGAAATAAACACACACATCTTCAGAAGGTAAACCTCCACTGGTGAGCATGGGTTTCCCCCTTGTTCAATTCAATTTAATAATTTCAAACACACCCACACACGGAGAAAACAAGATAATAATTTGCCAAATTCATTTAAAAAATAAATAGCGAATCTATGTAAAAATCTTGTTAGCGATGGTAGCCTAACGGTTCAATAGTGCAACTTAGAATCCAACGATACCGGCTTCGATCCTAGGCTACACACCAATGAATTTTCTATGTCATGTGCGGTTTTCCATCGCTCTGTGCTTCACGTTAAGCTGTCGGTCCGGCTGTTATTGATTTAATAGCAGTCGTTAAATCTTTCACTGCTGAAAACACGAACGCGCAAAGCCATTGCGCCCAGCATGTTTTTAAACGTGATTTTAACCTAGTGACGTCATCGTCAGCACTCGGAGCGAGACTAGCTTTTTAAGATAGATAGATAACTCTTTATTGAACCACACAAATAAAAATCTTACAACAAAAAAATAAGGTAAAAGTCAGCAAAAGGTTAAGGTCAGCAGTGAAAGTGTTAAGCTATGTGTTATTCTGTTTGTCACAGGGTCTCTCGGGCGGCCTGACAAACTCTGACACCAAAGGCCAGCACTTCCTCATACGACAAACAAACAAAAAAATAAGGTAAAAGTCAGCAAAAGGTTAAGGTCAGTAGGGAAAGTGTTAAGCTATGTGTTATTGTGTTTGTCAGGCCGCCCGAGGGCCTCTGATATCAGGGTCTCTCGGGCGGCCTGACAAACTCTGACACCAGAGGCCAGCACTTCCTCATACGACAAACAAACAAAACAGTATACATAACTAGTGTGGTAGCTTTTTCGCAAACAAGCAAACAAGGTAGTAGATATATGTCTTATCAAATTACTATATTTGTATGGCATAATTTGTACTAATTTTAAAATAATAACTTGGAAATACTATCTACCAAGATACGGGTGTTCTATCACCCAAAAAGGTAGGTAGAGCCGCATTCGCATTGTACATTTCCTCGCATTGAGCCAGTAAGGCCTGCTAAAGGAGAGAAGGAGGCCTGCTAAAGGAGAGAAGGAGGCCTGCTAAAGGAGAGAAGCACGCACGTCAGGCGTCTTTTTTTATTCTTGAATTTCTAACGAAACATCCAGTCACGTCTGTGTTCATACGAAAATCCCGGTAATATTTCGGGATGTTGACGTTAAATTAAAATGTGAGCCAAAAAATCTGCAGGCTCAAATCTGACCAACGTGTACCTTAAGTGATGCTCGAAGTACGTGTACCAGTTGAGGGTTAAGACTACTGACAGAACACTTCAAAAGAGGCATTCTTCTTTGTACACCAAAGATATACAGAGACAAATGGATTTTTATTAATATATGAAATGTGCATGTGTACACTCACACACATGCACATTTCATTTGTATGTATTAAAAAGATAATAAATAGAAACGTACCTTGTTCGCTTTGCAGGACGGATTGTTCGTACATCTCTTTAATTTTTGCTTGCTTTCCCTGAAACCAAAAAAGAGAGTTAAGCTTTTTTATGATTTAGCATATGGTACTAAAAGTACTCATCTATTAGACTAACACAAAAAATAGTGAGCACCAAGTTTTTGAATGTGTGGCACTAACAATAAAGCAAGGCCTTTTATCTCAGTTGGGTCACCATTATTTAATATGACCGCGTACCTACTCACGGATCAGGGCGCCACATATAACGGCAAGCGGCTGACCGCGTACCTACTCACGCATCAGGGCGCCACATATAACGGCAAGCGGCTGACCGCGTACCTACTCACGCATCAGGGCGCCACATATAACGGCAAGCGGCTGACCGCGTACCTACTCACGCATCAGGGCGCCACATATAACGGCAAGCGGCTGACCGCGTACCTACTCACGCATCAGGGCGCCACATATAACGGCAAGCGGCTGACCGCGTACCTACTCACGCATCAGGGCGCCACATATAACGGCAAGCGGCTGACCGCGTACCTACTCACGGATCAGGGCGCCACATATAACGGCAAGCGGCTGACCGCGTACCTACTCACGCATCAGGGCGCCACATATAACGGCAAGCGGCTGACCGCGTACCTACTCACGCATCAGGGCGCCACATATAACGGCAAGCGGCTGACCGCGTACCTACTCACGGATCAGGGCGCCACTTATAACGGCAAGCGGCGAAATTACCAGAACTGAACAGATTCCTATGACTAGCTGTCAAATTCAATTGACAACTTGTCAAATTCTTGTTCAGTAGCCCTAGTTTTTTTTAATTATATTCTTTGTACAGTTTTATGTTACTGCTTTATTATAAATATATATACTATTTACGACCAACAAATTTAATATAACCGCGAATCGAATAATCAAATTGACAATCTGACATGTGAACTAAAATTTAAGGTCGCTCAATCGAAACCAGGCGAAAACTTACACCAGCGGACGGTAAACCGGTAAACGGGGCAGATTCTATTTTATTCGGTTTAATTTTTCGTCTCGCGGTGTTCTTGAACAGGGTGCAGGGCATCAATTATCAGAGCAGCCATCATTTTAGAGACGGCACCAATTATTTTAACGAATGCGCCAATTTATCTCATTACCAGTCCGGACGGACTAAATAACCAAACTACTGAGAACGCCCGTTATGTACAGCTATTACCAAGTATATACTAGCTTTCCCGGCCGCGACTTCGTCCGCGCGGACTACGGATTATCGCGAAAAAAGCATCCTATGTTCTTCTAAGATATTAAAAGCCAATGCCAAAGTAGGTATAGCACCAATGCTCTTGAAGTTTTATGACAGTCTTGTTATTTCGTTTTCATGGTAACCGTTCCTTACAGCGAGTAATCAACATTTTCCAGTTTTCCCGTGGAAACTTTCCGTTTTCCGGGATATAAAGTATCCTGTGTTTTATTCTAGGGTATAAGCTATCTCCATTCCAAATTTAATCAAAATCCGTCCAGCCGTTATCGCGTGAAAGCTCAAACAAACAAACGGACAACGTTTCACTTACAAATATTGGTATGGATGGATTTACTATGGAATTATGAACTACTTTGGCATTATGACGACTTCCATCGATATGGTCAATAATGGGACCAGTTTTTAATCCCCGAACGCGAAAAGAGAGCGGTGTTATAAGTTTTGGGTGTGTATGTGTGTGTATATCTGGTCTGGCATCAAACGAATGGACCAATTGTTTGTGCGTTTTTTTCTCTTTGAAAGCTGATGCGATCGAGATGGATTAAAAGAGAGACTGTTACTATAACAATCACAAATATATTGAACCCCCAAAATATATTTGTGATTGTTATAGTAACAATTGTATACCTAGTTACTAGTTAAGGGATTGGGGCACGAGAAACTAAACAGGACACTATTTTTAGCACCAGCACCAGTTATTAAACTATGGATGCACTAATTAATTTAGAGTGAAGTATAGAGAGCACTAATTGGTGGGCACCAATCATTATATAGAGCTTAATTGAGGGCACCAATTATTTCAGCAAGGGAACCAATTCTCACCATAAACAGCCTGCTGCGTATGTTCTGTATCTCCTGCTTGCGCTCCCGGTGCCGCTCGCTGGTGGACTGCTGTCCGTGCTCGAACTTGCCGACTATCTCGCTCATGTTACAGAAGGGCACGGGCTGCTCGCGGCTCGCGGTGTGCTTGTACGAGTTCTTGAGGACTGAGTCTTCATCTGGATATGGTGGGAACAATATATTTATATATAATACCTAATTGTAGTGTATTGCTAACTTGTGTCGTTGCCTACCGTCACGTCTGAAGCTAACTCGGTCAGTCAGTGGCAGACAGAAAAGGCTGGCGGAAAAATCAAACAGACACGATGTTAATTTCATTCACAATGATATATTCTTTTTATTTTAAGTGACTTAGTCCAATGTTTTTTACTGCTTTATTCTAAGAATAGATTTATGTTATTATTTTAAGATTTTAAACTGTCATTAGTATTAAAATTAGAAACAGGATATTCAGTTTTTTGAGATTTCGGCTCCGTTTCAGGCGACATGACCTCGCAAACTGAAATTCTTGCGAGCGGTTAGTTTTAAGGGCAGACTTATCGATCTACCCCCTTTCTCGCACGTGTTTTACGATCGACAACAGTTACTGGTAACTGAAAACAAATAAACTACATAGTACTTAAATATCCCGTTTCTAATGACAATACTAAAATCTTATTATTTTAATTCCAATTTTCATGATTTTGGAACATCTCATCAGCTAGCTTTCGCCTGCGACTTCGTCCGCGCGTCCAGTTTATCGCGAAAAATAGCATCCTATGTTCTTCTAGGATATTAAGTATAACACCAACGCTCCCGACTTTTTTGACTATTTGGTTTCCATGGCAACCGTTCCTTATGTAGCGAGTCATCAACATTTTCCAGTTTTCCCGTGGAAACTCCATTGTATAAGTCATCTCCATTCCGAATTTCATCAAAATCCGTCCAGCCGTTATCGCGTGAAATCTCCCCAAACAAACATAAGAAATAAAAAACACAACATAAACTTTCAGTCTTAAATTAAGAACATATTGTTTCTTTGCAATTTATTGAGTGCAAGTTAATACTAAAAAATGGTAAAACTTTGAAAAAATCTCTATAGTTAGAGTTTTTTTTTTCAAAATAAAAAAAATAAAACTTATCTTACTTAAGGGAAATGTTTTCCTGGTGTGAAATGGAGTTTACTGGAGTTACATTTATGCTAATCACACAAATGTTTCGCTCAGCCAGAATTCGAAACCGGGACACTAAGCTTAGAAGGCAGCACGACCAATTTCGTCAAAGCCACTCCTCCTCTGGCTAAGTTTCAATAAATTATCGTAGTTATAACGACATCAATCGTTTTGTTTTTCTTTACCTTGTATTGACATATTAATATTATTATTATTTATTTTTTATTATTTATATTTGTAACATATAAATTCGTAACCATATTCGCACACCCAATGCTAAAATAAGTTGAGACTTTACTGTATTTACCACCGTTATCTTGTACACATATTTACAACAAATAAATAACATTAATTCATCAGTTAGTTAATCATAGGCTCACCTTCCTCGTCCTCAGGCTCGGAGCCCTGCACCGGCACTCCGTTGAGGTAGTCGTCTGATACTCCGATGTCCATGCCCTTCGCCTTGAATCTAGAAAGGAAGCATATACATTAAATGATAATTTTGTACGCCCAGTAAATCATACTTTTTGTAAAGGCCTTTGTGGCATATCTATTATTATTCGAATATGGAGCAGCCTCATGCACACACCCATGCTAAGCCGATCGGCCGCCACATCGCAGCTAGATCTCGGCTTTGTTACTAGAGTTAGTTCTGTCGAGTTCTCACGAAAAAACAATGCAGTTTTTTCTGATTAAATTGTGTATCAACCACAAAACATACAAGTTATCCACTCACGCACATATACGCAGCTGCCATTTTAATATTTTTTCTATGTTACTGGCGTAAACACCGTATTTTTAAATCTTCCTGTCGGCCAGTTTAAGAAAAACTTTATAGACTTTTATAAATGGACAGAGGACCTGAATACAACGAAAAAAAATTACAAGCACTAGTATAGTCGGAGCTCACAGACAGCATATTATGACGTACATCTACCTGATCTGCTATCTTTGACCTCCAATATCACAGAAACGCCACACTTTAGAGTACTAGTATATTGAAAAAAAACCGGCCACGTCAAGTCTGACTCGCGCACCGAGGGTTCCGTAATTATTTTTTTGTGTGTTCTAATTACATATTTACGGTTTTTGCATTTTTACCTTAACTTGTGCTAAAAGACATTGCTTCTTACCAAATTTCATGATTCTAGGTCAACGGGAACTACCCTATAGGTTTCATTCCCTTTTGATTGCGTTGACATAGAAATTTGTTTTTCTCACAGCTCCAAGGGATTGCAGACATGAGTCATCATCATCATCATCATGTCAGCCTTTAGAAGTCCACTGCTGAACATAAGCCTCCCCCATAGAGCGCCATGACGAGCGATCTTGTGCCACCTCCATCCATCGACTTCCTGCGATGGCTACAATGTCCATCGTGTGGGGGGTCTGCCCACACTTCGCTTGCTTGTTCGTGGTGGCCATTCGAGACCCTTTATTCCCCAGCGGTTGTCGGTTCTGTGAACTACATGGCCTGCCCATTGCCACTTCAACTTGCAATCTCTGAGAGCCATGTCGGTAACCTTCGTTCTTCTACGGATTTCCTCATTTCTGATTCTATCAGATGCCTGGGTTAATATTATGCTTTTAACCCTAAAAATGATTGTAATGAAGTCCTCCGTCGATTTATTATTGATTTATTCTGCTAAACCACTTGTATTGTGAATCGCTTTTCGAACGCATCGTATTTATAAAAAAAGAAAGGAAAACCTTACCAGAAGTGTCGTTGATTGTACATTGTAAAAAAAAACATTTCCCTAACAGTAAAGAAATGAGCATTGACACGCAGAGAAGCACAATCCGAGGTAAGCTACCAAAAATCAAATCAACATTGTTCAACACTCCATCAGCACACACCAGAATATCTCCAAACCTACCTGTTCATATTTATTTTAACTCGACACCTCCCTAAAAATATTCACACCACTTCCTTCTTCAAACGGACAGCCACTGGATTAAAAAATTAAAACTCGACTGACATTTATTTTACTCCAATAAAATGGTAAACCGGTACTTATACCACAATCTTACGTTTTCACCATCACACAACATCTTATAACCTTTAAAGTGTAGACGGCAAGGTTCATTTTGTGTAAGAATTGCAGTTATTAGTTGATTCAAAACAGGTGGTTAGGAAGTTGACTGAAAAATATTTCATTGCTAGCATCAATTTCAAGCTGAATATATCGATCAGTTTTTCATACATTGCTGGATTGGTGCTAAGACTTTCATGTGTCAAGTTCAGAGGGCAAATGTAGCACGCAATGTATTAAAAGATTTAAATGTAGTGGTAGTCGTAGGTGTAGGTACTTGGTACGGCAGAGTTCTCAAGGGATTCAAAAATAGACGAATTCGACGCCTATGTGGATGACGCAAGTAGTTTCAGGAGGTGCGATGTGTTTTGATACTTTTACATAATTTTGCTAGATGAATTGAGTATACGAGTATATATTATTGGAGATTATCAAAATAACAGAGATGCGATGTGTGTTTTTAAATAGGTCTACTTTTAAATAATTTTAATAGATGAATTGAGCATAAATATTATTGAAGATTACTAAAAAAACGAAGTCTTAAAGTTATTAAAGTCAACTTTGTACCTATATTATATTTTATTCTGTGACGCAAAATACGAAAGTAGTCAAAATAGGAACGAGTACTTAAGTGTAGTTTTACAGCAGTAAATAAGAATTTTACGAAAACCTAACATTTATTGGTAAAACAAAGTTAATATACATTCTTATTCTTCGTATATCAATATACAATGACAATGCGACAAATTATTATGACCTTCCTAATAATAATAATCCTAATAATTCCTAATAATGTTTATGTTTTAATATAATACCATCAGCGGCTATTCTATAGACTTTGATGAGCATAGGCCTGATTTTTATAACGCTCATGCCAATATTAAGATTTTTAGTAATCATCATCAGCTATTCTATAGACATTGATGAGCATAGGCCTTATTTTTATAACGCTCATGCCAATATTAAGATTTTTAGTAATCATCATCAGCTATTCTATAGACATTGATGAGCATAGGCCTTATTTTTATAACGCTCATGCCAATATTAAGATTTTTAGTAATCATCATCAGCTATTCTATAGACATAGATGAGCATAGGCCTTATTTTTATAACGCTCATGCCAATATTAAGATTTTTAGTAATCATCATCAGCTATTCTATAGACATTGATGAGCATAGGCCTTATTTTTATAACGCTCATGCCAATATTAAGATTTTTAGTAATCATCATCAGCTATTCTATAGACATAGATGAGCATAGGCCTTATTTTTATAACGCTCATGCCAATATTAAGATTTTTAGTAATCATCATCAGCTATTCTATAGACATTGATGAGCATAGGCCTTATTTTTATAACGCTCATGCCAATATTAAGATTTTTAGTAATCATCATCAGCAATTCTATAGACATAGATGAGCATAGGCCTGATTTTTATAAAGCTTATGCCAATATTAAGATAGATTTTTAGTTATCATTATCAAATATTCTACAGACATTGATGAGCATAGGCCTGATTTTTATAACGCTCATGCGCCAATATTAAGATTTTAATTTCTTGTTATTTTTTAAATCGTTTTGAATTTAGCTCCTCACATAGTAAGAATTATTTGGTGAAAGGTTAAGTATTCAAGTAATTCAAACTAACTGATCAAGACTGTTCCATCCACACATAAACTGAAACACACCATCTGAGCTTCTAATGCCCCATTCAACATTGAACTATAAATTCACGCCGATACAGCTTAAAATAGCTAGACAAAAAACATATGCCTTGGAAAAAGGGAACATGAAAGAGAATATTAATTTTAGGCAATGGTGTTTATCAAAATACACTTGTGTGCGACTTGTTTGATAGTAATAGAGTGTTTTCTAAATAGGTTTGGAGTGTGCTTTGTGTGTGGTAGATTAATCAGTTTCAATACACCTACAAAAATATTTTTCGAAATTTCTTCTGTGCTTCGGATTATCAAGTACTTACTAGCTGTGCCCGCGTGCTAATTTTTGTGGGATATAAGGATCTTATGAGATATTCCAGAACCAAATGTACCAATATTCCAAATTCCAGATGTCAAATCGTTTTTTATGGATTGCTCGACTTCTTCCTACTCATCGGATTGAGATACCAAGTACAGCAAGTCAAAAGCTAAGCTATCCAACAGCAAAAACCACATCGCAATCGGTCCAGTAGTTGTTACGTGTAGCCGGAGCCCCCCCCGAGGGTGTCTACCAGCTCAAAGGGACTCCTTGCTCACAATAATTTAATTGTACTTAGTAGTGCGAGCCTTCATTTTTCAACGGGCAGCGGAGGCTTCGTAGCTGCTAGTCTTCATACGTACACGTTTCCTTCAGCTATATTCAGCAAACTTAGGTTTTGAAATGAAATATATTTAGTTTAGTATATATAACGTGTGTATTCTGTTTCTTTAAAAGTTAGGTCCAAGAACACAGACTTGAGCGAATCAATGACAATTTAAGAATTACAGGTTATTTGTATTTAGAATGAATAATGAACTATCAAAATGAAAAGAAATGGATTATGAAAGAATTAAGATATCAAAAGAGTATTATTATGAAAGAGGTTTGGACCTCGTCACATACGTAATGCGCGAACAAACAGACAGACAAATAAACAGACACACACAATTTCTTTAAATGTTATATTTTTGATCAGTAGCATATTATAAGTCCCCTAGACTAATTCTTTTTTAATTATCTTCATTGTAAATAGTTCATTGTATGTTCCTAGGCTCCGCACCAAGGACTTTTCTGAGTTATGTGCGGTTTTCCATAGCTCCGTGCTTCGGAGGGCACGTTAATCTGTCGGTCCCGGCTGTTATTGATTAATAGCAGTCGTTAAGTCATGTCAGAGGCCCTCGGGCGGCTTGACAAACTCTGACATCAGAGGCTAAGCAGTACCTCATACGACAAACAAACAAACATTGTACAGACTTTTTGATAATACAAAATTAGATAGATACAAAACGTGACAAGGGAAATGTGACAATGACGCCAATTCTGTTGAGCAACTCACTAAACTAAACTAAAGCTAAATTTATTTTATTTTAGTGATTCCTAAAATTTTATCAGTTGTTGATTTCCACTTAACTAAGTCATCATTGTGACAGGACTAATTTGATTTTGACAACGACTAAATTTAATTGCTAGTGTTGCCCACATTTAAATAATGAATGAATGTAATCATAAATTGTTGTTTATTATCTGTGTTAGGGAGACGTTGGTATAGTTTTTTTCTTAAGCCGTTATGCGCATGCGCGATCGAATGTTTCGAACAGTATGAGAGTTTTGAAATGAAACGTCAATAAAATCATTCCGAAACATAAGGACATAAAAGGATACCAAGATGCCTTTGATTCAGTCGAGACCTGGGCAGTGCTACAGTCATTACAGCGGTGCCAGATTAACTACCGGTACTTCGAAGTGTTGAAGTGTATGTTCAGCAAGGCCACCATGGCTGCCCGTCTCCAAGATCAGAGCACGAATTCTATCAAATTGCAAAAGGGGTGAGACAGGGAGACGTTATTCTTCCAAAACTGTTCACCTCTGCACTGGAAGATATATTGAAGCTTCTGAACAGGAACGGATATGGTGTAACCATAAATGACGCATACATCATTCACCTTCGATAATAAAAAATCGAAGCTGTCGATCACCTTAACTACTTAGGTCAGACGATCCAACTGGGTAGATCCAACTTTGGCGAGGTCAACCGACGACTCCAACTCGGAAGGGCAGCGTTCGGGAAATTACGCCATATTTTCTCGTCGCAGAAACCGCAGAGCCTCAAGACGAAAGTTCAGAAGATCCGTGCGTGTTGCCAGTGATGACATACGGCAATGAGAGGTGGTCGCTAACTATTTGTCTCATACACTAGCTCAGAGTTGCGCAGGGTGCAATGGAGATAACTATGCTCGGTGTTTCACTACGTTACAGAATCCGAAATGAGGAAATCCATAAAAGAACCAAGGTTACCGACATACCTCTCAGAGTTTGCAAGTTGAAGTGGCAATGGGCAGGCCATATAGTTCGCAGAACCGACAACTGCTGGGGAGTAAAGGCTCTCAAATGGCGACCACGAACAAGCAAGCGAAGTGTGGGGAGACCCCCCACACGATGGGCCGACGACATTGTAGCCATCGCAGGAAGTCGGTGGATGTAGGTGACACAATATCGCGTCATGGCGCTCTTTGGGGGAAGCCTATGTTCAGCAGTAGACTTCTAAAGGCTGACATGATGATGATGAACCGTTCATTAAAAGTATATTAGTTGACAGAATCTTATTACCACTTTTGATGAGTGTTTATGCACTTATCTAATAGTATGTAGATATACCGTATAATGTATAATTAACTACACCATACCAAACATGTTACTTGTTGTCGGTGCAGCCATCCAGGACAGCCGCTGCTACCTGCTGAACGGCGGCGCCGTGGAGAGCTTTTTCATCAGCGAGGACTCGCCCATCGGCAGCGTTATAGGTAATAAAGAACGAGTCACCTTATCTTTAGCGGCTTCATCAGACAAAATACAGATTTAGAATAACCAACCACTACAAAAAGGAGACTAGCTGAAAAGTTAAAAAAAAGTCTGATACCTAAAAGATTGCGCAGGGACGTTGAGCGTGAACGGCGACATAAATCTGCGAGTGCAGGAGAAAGGTGCGGCGGTGGGCATCACCTCTGGCACCAAGAACCTTACGCTGCTGCGTGCACTGGACCGCGAGGAGCGCCGCGGGCCTTCCAATGTCTACGTCAACGTCCGCTGCGACCGTCGCCTCACCACCGACCCGGTGAGACACATGCACAGCGTTCAACACCTACCATAACAAGATATAAAAGTGGACCATCACGGAAAGGGCTATATCGTCTCGCCTTTATAACTGTGTAACTATATAAGCCCCAGAGATCGAATGTAGGTGTCATTTTTCTGGGTGGCACTGCAACTTTTATGGACTAGCGTGACGCTTACCATCAGGCGAGCGACTCAAAAAGTAATTACAAAAAAATATACTATTTTTGCCCTCTATTGTCAGCTCGATGTTGTAATGTAAATATTTGTCAAAAGACAAATATTAAACATTACGGGGGGAGACAGGACGCACAGAGCAAAATCAGTGAAATTGATGTTATTGTTAATTTTAATTCGGTATAACTCGAAATTTAGTAAGCATATTGATTCCGGTGTTTTGGTAAAGATCTCGTTGAGAAAAAAAAACGATTCAATATAAAAAAGTTTGCAAAAAGTCTAACAAATTGTTAAAGAATAGGGTCTAATGCAAAAGTGGCTGCAGCACCCGGAAAGTCCGTACTAAAATATAGTTTATACACATTTTGAACTCCAGCACAGAGCAAACGAGAGGTTTTCAGGACCGGATCAAATTGTACGTGGCGTTGACGTATCACGACAAGCAAACGGCCATGCACCCCAACACCAACAACATCCCGTTTTTCAAAGAAACTAGTACATTTATGAAATGGAAATCTGGTTATGTTTCAACGGTCACGCATGCGCATAAGGGCTGTTGAAAAGTTCTATTTTAATCTTCGAAACGAGGTGAGTTAATGAAACAAGTACCAGGCTACAATAAAAAGTGCACTCACTTGGCTAGCTTAGCTAGTAGCGCCTGGCTTTTCTCCTTGTGGTGCATGACGGGCGGCGGCGGGGGCTCCTCCTTGCCCGCGCGCTCGAACACTTCGAACCGTGACTTCACGTCCAGCTGGGATAGTTCTTCTAGACCCAGTTCTGGCTTGTCTGATGCTGTGGAAGAGAAACGACTAATCTGTTCAAAGTCGTCATACCAAATACTTATCGAATGAGTAACTTCAGTTCCCCCGCATTAAACTAGATGGCGCTTTCAAACGCTCTCGTTTATAAGCCCTTTCATAGGTCGCGGTGATAAAATTCTCACATGTTAGCACCAAATTCAAATAATGTGTTTAAATTTTTGAATTCTATTGCCTCTAGTTATTGAACTCATTTATTTACCCCTCCTTGGAGTTTATTCTTTCTTTTTGTATGAGGTTGTCAGAGTTTTTCAGGCCACCCGAACGCTTCTGGATGGCTCAACCACTCTTATCAATTAATAGTTGGGATCGACAACATAACGTGCCGAAGCACGAAGCAATGGAGCTGAGGATCAATCCCAGTATCGTTGGATGCTATACAACTAAACCCCTCTGCTACCATCAGTGGCAATCTCAGATGCGAGTGCAGGGATTCTTTAATCAATGCGAGATGGGCGAATTATTTGTTAATTACTATTTTATTTAGAGCGAAGGTGGCTGAGCGGTATGCTAGTGTGCATTAGAATCCAATAAAACCGGGTTCGATCCTCGACTAAGACCAATCACTTTTCTAAGTTAGGTGCAGATTTCCATCTCTCCGTGTTTCGGAGGGCAAGTTATGCTGGCGGTCCCGGCTGTTATTGATTAATATCAGTTGTTAAGCCATGTCAGAGGCCCTGGGGCGGCCTGACAGTCACTGACACCAGAGAGTAGCACTACCTCATACAACAAGCAAGGATCTACCTTGAATGTCGTTTTTTTCCTTTCCTTTGGACGTTTTTTCATTGAATAATTTTGACATACTTCCACACTGGAATTCCCTGTTTCACATGTGTGGCATGGCCACATCAGCACACTACATACATCCAAGACAAGCAAACATTTATGCTCATCATCACACAAATGTTTACCCCGGCCAGGATGTGAACCTGGGACATTTAACTCGGCAGACAGGGGCACTACCAACTGCGCAACTATTGACATTCGTATATTTTTCTCTAACATACCTCTTACGACATCAGGTGGTAACTCCACAGGATTGTTTTCGCATATTATCATCTGATGCTTTTTGGGAGCAGCTGCAACAAAAATGGTCATATTAAACTGAGAATATATTTGCAAACAACATAAAACACTGCGTATATACAGCCCCCTTCAAACTAGAATCTAGTAGTGTGTGATAGAATATAGTAATGAGATGACTACTAGGTGCCGGAGGAAATACGCCCGTTCAAGGAGAGAGCACCAAGAAACTCTACGGGGACGGCGGTAATATAGTAGTGTGTGATAGAATATAGTAATGAGATGACTACTAGGTGCCGGAGGAAATACGCCCGTTCGAGGAGAGAGCACCAAGAAACTCTACGGGGACGGCGGTAATATAGTAGTGTGTGATAGAATATAGTAATGAGATGACTACTAGGTGCCGGAGGAAATACGCCCGTTCGAAGAGAGAGCACCAAGAAACTCTACGGGGACGGCGGTAATATAGTAGTGTGTGATAGAATATAGTAATGAGATGACTACTAGGTGCCGGAGGAAATACGCCCGTTCGAAGAGAGAGCACCAAGAAACTCTACAGGGACGGCGGTAATATAGTAGTGTGTGATAGAATATAGTAATGAGATGACTACTAGGTGCTGGAGGAAATACGCCCGTTCGAGGAGAGAGCACCAAGAAACTCTACGGGGACGGCGGTAATATAGTAGTGTGTGATAGAATATAGTAATGAGATGACTACTAGGTGCCGGAGGAAATACGCCCGTTCGAGGAGAGAGCACCAAGAAACTCTACGGGGACGGCGGTAATATAGTAGTGTGTGATAGAATATAGTAATGAGATGACTACTAGGTGCCGGAGGAAATACGCCCGTTCGAGGAGAGAGCACCAAGAAACTCTACGGGGACGGCGGTAATGTATGTATGTTTACGATTTTTTTAATGATAATATATTTACATGTTTAACTTATAAGTACCAATGAGATTATCCCACAGTCGAAAAAACTGGGATACAATAATAAATATACAATGACAAATAAGAAACCAGGCTGGACCAGTCCCCACAAGCAGCACCCGTTCACGAGTATGACTTGTATGTCAGCCTCAACCATTTTAGAGGGAAGGGAGTGACCAGGCACACAGAGCCGCCGGCTCAGACGTGGCTCGGGTTGATCCGGTATCGGGCTAGATCTGTTGCGAACGATGCGATCTAGTGCGCTAGCTAAGTGCACTAGATGAGCTAGAGTGGCAGTACCCGTGCAATCGCACTGGATCGGAACACTGTCTCATTGCTTTTACAAAGTACGTAATTAGCACGCTACGTCATTTAGGAAGCGACTTAAGGATAAAGAAGACAATATATTCGTTTGATACACTTATACTATGGTATTTTCAAAATGTTATGTACTTCAAAGATCCCGATAAGATATATTGAAGCGGTGGCTACTAAACAGACGTGATTCTCCATCTTATTACAACGACGGACTGACTCAAATCTGGCTCGCCAAATTTTAGGTTAGTCTCGTAACCCCTTCATTCTGCCATAATACAAAAAAGTCTGTACCAAGAAGATAATCTAATAAAAGTGGTCTAGGGTACTTAAAATAAGCTAGTGAACAAGAATGTAACATTTAAAAAAAACGTGTATGTCTGTATGTTTGTTCGCACATCACGTATAAATACTACTGCGATGCGGTTTCCACTGTTGGATAGCTTGGGGTTTGACTTAAAAACTGGGGTACTTGGTATCTTAATCCGATGATTAGATGCTGAGCAACCGATAAAAAACTATTTAACGGCTGAACGAATTTTGAAGAAATGTAGTACATATATGGTACTTCATAGGTACTTTTGGTCCTGGAACAACACGTATGGGCTACTTTTAAATTACAAGACCAGGCAGACAAAGCCACGGGCACAGCTAGTTAAGAAGAATAAACGACACAGACTCTGCCTCTCTGCCTGCGGTGCGCTATATTTTCTTTCAGTTAGGTTCATACATTTGTTCGAAATTAAGATCACGATTTTTTAAGCCCGCGTAGTTTTGTAACTATAATAAAGTAAGTATGTATTGTCTGTGTATAGAGTGCTTACCATCTGTGACGTCGGCCTCGTCGACTGGCTTAGGCTCGAACAGTTGTTTGAAGTGCGCCTTGCAGTACAACGTAGTGTGGTCGCTCTGGTACGTCTCCACGCTGCAACGAACAATAATTACGCCCCACTTATAATAGACCTTTTCATTTCCAATTTGACCACTATTCTGAATTCAAATGTTTCGAACACGTGTGCGCGTTTAGAAACTAAACTAGTGCATTTACAAACCTGAAATCTGTTTAAGGTAATCGCTTACTTTGCTTTTTTTTTAACTACGATGCATTATTTAAATTACACCAAAATCATTGTAATAAACCTTTTCTTTTCCACGGCCCGTAATCACACACGCGCTTAAAGAGTAAATATTCTTTATAGATTTTTAACAATTATTTGTGTAATTCTTAATGAGTAAATATTCTTTATAGATTTTTAACAATTATTTGTGTAATTCTTAATGAGTAAATATTCTTTATAGATTTTTAACAATTATTTGTGTAAGTAATTCTTAAAGAGTAAATATTCTTTATAGATTTTTAACAATTATTTGTGTAATTCTTAATGAGTAAATATTCTTTATAGATTTTTAACAATTATTTGTGTAATTCTTAATGAGTAAATATTCTTTATAGATTTTTAACAATTATTTGTGTAAGTAATTCTTAATGAGTAAATATTCTTTATAGATTTTTAACAATTATTTGTGTAATTCTTAATGAGTAAATATTCTTTATAGATTTTTAACAATTATTTGTGTAAGTAATTCTTAAAGAGTAAATATTCTTTATAGATTTTTAACAATTATTTGTGTAAGTAATTCTTAAAGAGTAAATATTCTTTATAGATTTTTAACAATTATTTGTGTAAGTAATTCTAAAAATTTAAGGTAGGTAAATATCTACTACAACAAATACAAACATACATACAAACCTATTGTACCCGAATGCGCGACACAAAGGAGGGTTATGTGGTTATCAGCCTATGTATTTATATCGTATGTATGTATGTTCCTTTGTGGCGACTTACTCGTATATAATAGATCAAACGCGTGGGCCGATTGTGATGATTCTTACGTAAATCGATTTATCTTAATCTTGCGAGAATCACTACAGACATGACAGTAATCAAAATTCAATATGGCGACAACCAAACTCCACATAATGAGAAAAAAAAGTCGACGAACTATGTTCATCATGTTATATTGAATAGATATTTGAAAATCATCTTTAGGTTTCTCATCATTTTTCATTTCGAATGACCATTTATGATCTATAACGATTTAACGTTAGTTAGGTTAGGTCAGGTATCAAAATGAAGATCTTTAAAATATCATTCCAAAAATATGTAATTATTATAAATATTAAACTTAACAGCTTAAAATAAAATTTTATTACAATAATATAAAAAAAACCCGACTGTGAACAAAACTAAAAGAGGCAAACTTTTAAGTGAGAATGGTTGCCAACCAACTTTAAACCGACGCTCTTCGTCAGGTCACGCTGCGAGATCGCGATGCGCACTGCGTGCCGCCGCTCGTTTCGTTCTTACCTAGATAGTTGTTTTGTGAGTAGACCATAGACAATTGCGTATTACTCCGTACTCTAGACAGGCTCTTGACGAACGTCACAATGAGAGCATTTCATTATTGCCATTTTAGCGGTAGTTTAATAGTAGTGAGCGTCTACGGAACTAATGTTTTGATACTACTATTATTATTTTGATTTATTCTGTGACTAACGTCAGGAGATGTAACGATGTCAATTTTATTTCCATAGAGCTTTGAACCAGCACAAACGAAAGTACGGCAGAGCAAATCCATAGAGATCAGAGGGGTAGACAAAGATTACAGAAAGAGAAGGAGAATAGAAAGAGTGGAATGCTGCTGACTCACGTGAGCTGCTTGTTGCACTGCACGCAGCGGAAGCACTCCTTATGCCACACGCGGCGCTCGGCCTTCACTCGCTCCATGGCGAACACGGGCCGCGCGCACTTCTCGCAGTGCGGGTTGGACTGACCGTCCGAAGACGCCTTTAGTTTCTTGTACAGTTTCTCGGAGCTTTTCGACTGTGGAAGAACAAATTAGGTTTGTTAATTGTTGCAGGGACCGCGGAAGTGGGGGGCAGAGAGGGCCAAATGCCCCTAAAATCAAACGGAGGGTGCCACCCGCACCAATTTTAGTACCTGGTATAGAAGGTTTATCTGTGCTATCCTTCACAGAGCTTTGTTTTTCTCAAACGAAAAAGCGTTTGTACGTAAGAAAATTTGCCGGAGAGAGCAGAGCATAAGATATTTTTTTATTACGCTGTCATTAGTTCCACCTGTATGTATATATATTTGTTTACGTAACGGAATTTTTTAACGTGATTTTCACCAATACAAAACTCCAAAACTCCAAAGATTGAAAACTGAAACTGCACACTTATAGAACCGATGACAGTAAAAAAATTATAAGGTTGTCCCATTGTCCTGGGGGGAGGGGGGTGCAAATTAGTCTGGTAAGTAGAGGTTTGCCCCCCTGTCATGGAGTCAATTTTAAGTTAAGACATTGCACAGAAATGGTGCCTTCATCCTTAAGTCTCCACGATTATTTTATTGAATATAGTGACGAGACGATCAGGTCGCTTTCCTAGTGGTAAGCGTCCCAGAGACATAATCTCCATTAATTAAGCTGCCCTTCAAACTAACAACTACAGTTTAAGTACTTTTTGCACACTAATGTTTGACGGTTGAATATTTGGCAAAGATGTGGTACTGTTGCAGAAGAGGTACACTACCCTAATTGCTTAGGCGAATGATGACCTCACAGCACCCGCAGGATGTGAAGGGATGGTACTATAAAGTACAGAAGTCAGACTCGTGAGCGAGTGCTGCTTGTGGGGACTGGTCCAGCCTGGTTTCTTATTAGACATTATATTTTTATTAGTGTGATGATTGTGGGACGTCTCATTGGAACTTTTATCTGTTGTATTTGACATTTACATGTCGTGTTTTATTATAATTTCTGACCTATAAAGAATTGTCAAAAATTGAGAAAATTACATCCCTGTAGAGTTTATTGGTGCTCTCTTCTCTAACCGACGTATTTCTGAAGCACCGGTAGAGTCGTATTTTCTTTTCCCGAGTGAGATTCAACTCTGAGTCGTTAGGAAAAGGAACTTTGATTCAAACTCAAAGCGTATTTAGTTTACCTTATTTTATAGATTTGATCTACTTACATATTTATACGAGTAATACTTTGACTTTTCCGGAACCAAACGGCATATTATTTTTTTACCTTGCGCTGTTTGCTGACGGTGACCTGGTAGCGCTGCACCCTGGTCTACGACTGGATGAGTTTGTTTGTCATATGAGGTAGTGCTGGCCACTGGTGTCAGAGTTTGTCAGGGCGAGGGCCTCTGACATGGTTTAACGACTGCTATTAATCAATAAGAGCCGGGACCGACAGCTTAACGTGCCCTACGAAGCACGGAGCGATGGAAAACCGCACATAACTCAGAAAAGTCATTGGTGCGGAGCCTAGGACCGAACCTGGTATCGTTGGATTCTAAGTTGCACTATTGAACCGTTAGGCTATCATAGCTCTGGTTAGGCTATCATCGCTTCGGCGATGACTCTTATAGAGAAAGAAAAACTTACCACAGAAATGGTGCCTTCATCCTTATGCCTCCGCGACTTGGTCTTCTTGACCTTCCGCTCGCTGACTGTGACCTCTTGGTAGCTGCGCTGCACCCTGGACTCCGACTGGATCAGGGACTGCGAGGACTCCATCGTGGCGGAAGCAGTCGCCAGTGCCATTTTGTTGTGTTCTGGAAGAACGGGAGAATGTTGCTCAGATTTTAATATGGTCGAGCAGAAGGGTACGCCCCTACAATTCAGACGATGTCATCCATCCATCGCACTGCTGGTCTGCCAACTGGACTAGTATGTCCTCTAGGCCACCACTCCGTTACCGCTTTTGTCCATCTATTATCTCTTTGCCTAGCCAAGTGTCCTGCCCACCTCCACTGAGTTCTGTGATGCGTTTCCCGACATCAAACACTCGTGTCCATCTCCACATTTTCGTCGGATCACATTTTCGTCGGAATGAAATGCCGAGCATGGCACGCTCCATGACACGTTGTGGTATCTTTATTTTGTAATGTTCTCGTTTGTGAGATTCCAGGTCTGAGCACTATAAGTGAGGGTAGGCAGTAGAGTTGCCGCGAATAGTTGTTATAGCGAATAGTCGAATACCGATTAATCGCCATTCACTTAGGCGAATAGTCGAATAACTCGACATTACTATTCGACATAAATAAGGCACATTCAAAATATTTCTAATTTTTTCTAAGGTTGTGAGAAAAGAAAACAATAAAGTTAAAGAAATCTGTTTCATGTTATACATATCTACATATATATGTAGTATTTTAATTTTTAAATGCTGGCAACCCTTTTCTTGTACATATTTTACGGGGAATACCCCGTTTTGTATTACCCAGCGTTTACTATTGTAGGGGATTTCCCGCTCAATCAATACGCTTGTGTTTAGGGTAGGCGGCACGCATTTATAATTTGATTTTGACATCGGTTGACGTTTTTTATTTTTTCTTTCTATACTTATTTCAAAATTGCTATTGAATTAAAGACTTGAATACTTAATTAGTTAAAGTGTTACTTAAAAAGAAGAACAATCATGCCAAACCCAGGAAAATAAACTCATGTTTGGCTACTTTTTGAAGAGGAAGAAAACAGTGCAAAATGTAATTTATGTGGTGTAAAAATAAGTAGAGCAGCAAAAAAAGCAGGAACGACGGCTTTGCAGAATCATTTGAAATTCAAACACCCAGATGAGTATGGTAACATTTATGGAAGCTCAAGTAGTCATGCAACATAATGCTCCCACAGAATCATCTCCAAGTACTTCCTCATCAACCCAGTTGCCCATTCAGCCTTTGGTGCAACCGTCACTGCAACAACTACTTGAAAAAAAAAAGCTCTGGGACATCAACGATAGCCGAGCAAAAAAATATCACTACTTGATTGGTGAAATGATCGCTATTGACAACGAGCCACTTTCCATCGTCGATTATCATGTGCGTCTTATTAATAATGCTTTGCCGCACACACTACACTACACTATACACTATTTCTGGCAGGACATATTTTACCGAGAAAATAATTCCAGACATGTATGAGAGAGTGGTTAGCAAACTAAAAACGAGTTAGAAAGGGCTGAAGCTATAGCATTCACTACCGATCTTTGGACTTCTTCTGTAAATAATGCTGCATTTCTGAGTTTAACAGGACACTGGATATCAGAAAACTTTAAACTGAATCATGCCGTTCTAAACATGGCTCATTTTCCTGAATCACACACATCAGAAAATATCAAATGAGAACTGTTACAGTGTGTAACGAAATGGGACATACCCATCTCTAAAATTCAAGCGATTGTTCACGATAATGGGGCGAATATGGTTAAAGGAGTTAAGGAAACTCTACTTCCTTCAGAGCGCTGCTTCATACATACTCTCCAGCTGGTGATAAATAATGCATTAGATAACAGTTTTCCACTATAATAAATTCTTACTAGTGCCCGCCGCATAGTGACACATTTTAATCATTCAGGATATACAAAACTTGAAAGTATTCAATCTGAGCTCGGACTTCCTAAGCATAAACTGATTGAAGATATTCAAAGTCGCTGGAACTCAACATATTACCTACTGGAGCGTCTATTTGAGCAAAAAAGAGCAATTTCGGTGTATATTTCAGAATCAAGGAGCGTGAATTTTGAAAATTTGACCAGTGATCAGTGGGAGGTTATAGAACATCTGTTAAAGCTCTTAAAACCTTTCGAAGAGATAACAAAAATCACGAGTTCCACATATGCACCTATATCAGATGTGATACCTAGCACTGTTTCATTAACCAGATACCTAATGAAAGATGCGCTGATTCAACAAACTGCACACGTTGATGATTTTAGAAAGGCGTTAATAGAAAATATGCAAGCCCGTTTTAACTTGGACGATCTATGCTTCAGGAAGACATATTACTTGGCGACATTTTTAGACCCCCGCTACAAGGACTTTTACTTTCACGTTACCCAAGCTGAACGGATCCGTAGAGCTGCGCTCAGAGAAGGTCTTAGGCTTTCTTTATATGACGAAAATGATGATTCGGATCCAGAAACGGCATCCAAAAGGTCTCGTTTAGACAATGAAAGTTAGCATGTCGATTCAGAAACTCATAAACTATTTTGGGCATGTTTTGAAGAATCATCTATAGAGCAGCCTACTGAAGAGCAACCCAAGAATGCCACTGCTGAAGAAATCATCCACTACATCGCATTAGCAATGGCTGACAGAAAAATAAACCCATATGAATGGTGGGCTTTGAGTACCAATAAGAATAGATTTCCTACTTTAAGTAAGCTTGCTAAACAATACTTCATCACACCAGCAAGCTCTGTTTATTCAGAAAGACTATTTTCCGAGGCAGGTTTAGTTTATGAGGAAAAGCTTGCTCCCGAACTTGCAGAAAAAGTAGTTTTTTTGCACCACAATCTGCCTCTGTTGGATTTTAAATATTAATTAAAAAGCCTAACTAATTTAATTTCATTAATATGATAGGCACAGACATATATTATTACAGATAATAATTGATACTGTGTATTGTTTTATTAAGGAAAATAATAAAAATTGATTATTTTTAACTCATTCGTTTTTTGTTGGTTAAAAGTTTATTTTAGACTATTCGCCGAATGCCGAATAATACTAGATATTATTCGGTATACGACGAATATAAAAAAAAAACGAGTAATGCCGAATACCGAATAATAGCGAGTATTCGCGGCAACTCTAGTATTTAGCATAAAAGCTTAAAATAAGGTCTTCCTCATTATTTCAATTTTAAAACATAAAAAGGAAATGAAAACTCACTTTGCAACAAGAAATATTCACAAAACATTGAATAATTATTCCACAAAAACTCAACAAGTGAATGTTATTCAAATATGTATAATTATCGGGAACTGGTGAACACAAAAAACATCCGAACGCAATTTCTAATTTTCCCGTGTGTCACGCGATGTTACAAAAACTGGATTGAATTAATTAGTTATTTATTGAATATACTTACCGAAGAATATCGGTAACACAGTCATTCTTGATTGTTTAAACAAATTTTACTCAAACAAAAAAGTAAATTTTACAAACTCAAAGAAAAACAGAAAAAATGGATCAGCATACACAATACGATAGGTTTTCAAGAAAATAAAAGAAAGTTTCAAAATTCACTATATTTCACAAGGTTTCCGTTTTGAATGAGGTTTATTGCTCGGCTCGACACTTATATTGGCAAAGATTATTATGAATGAGTAAAAACTATATTTTCATTTTCGAATCATTGGATTACACATCAGAATATTTCAAATGCAATGACTTACAATTTTACGTCAGTAGGAAGAAAGATGTAGGTTGCGGCAATCATAGCAAGGACACCCTAGTTATTTGGCGCGAAGCCAGCACTGCACCTCTGCTTTTGTTTGATATTGCACATATTTGGCTTGAAATAAGATTGAGTCGAAAATGTATATTTACGGTTTTCGAAAAACACACGAAATTATTCTGCGTTCCTGTTTTTTTCTTTAGCATCAAAGAAAAAATCACCTGTCTTATTTATTTGTACCAACCAGAAAACACAGAATCAACCTAACGTAAACGAATTCCATGCAGTCCAGGAAACGAATTATTCAGCCACCGAGCGCGCTCGGCGATTCTAAAACAAGAGCATGGCAACACACAAAAAGACAATTTTCTAAATTTAAAACAGCGCCCCAATTAAAGCCGGTGCTCGCGTAACACGACACCTATTTTTCTTCCATTAAATTTGGAGGAAAACAAAAGAGTTGAGAAAATGTTTAATCAACGAATACTGGCCACCGAGAAAAGGAAAAACCTTCTTTTTTCATAGTGGCCAGTCTTATTTCTGTTTTTCATGGATCGACGAAAGAAATACATTCGACTTTTAAAAATAGAAGACTATAAAGTTCATAATGTGTCAAAATCGTGTAGGTGCCATTAAAATATTGTTGGAGCTATATCGGTGGATGAGCTTGGGTCAAAGACACTGTAAATTCTGAAAGAGCAAGCTTTTACGGGATCAAAAACACGATGGTAAAATGTGAATTGTTTAAACGGTTGTATGGTTTTGTTGAGAAATAGTTCAAGTTTACTGATAAACTCAGATCAATTCTTTGCCTCAGGAAAATCTAAATACATTTAGCAGTTTTTTTCTCTACGAAACACCAAGACTTTTGTTACCAACAACTTTTTGTTTTGACTTTTGTTGTGTTGTTGTGTTTTGTTAGTTTGTTTTCACGCCTTTAGCCCAGAAAATGCTTAAAAATATTATATGTTTTTCATACTTAATAGTCAAAATTTAATGTCGAGTCCGTAAGGTAGCCAAAAGCCTAGTCAAGTGTCATTGAAGGTCAAGATTAAATAAAATGGTGGACGTTTTATGTAAGTACTGTAACTGTCTAGGAAGTTTTGAAGGGAGCACGAAATGGCACGTTTGTTGCGTTCGTATATTTTTTCCTCGCTCGTGTACGTATTGATTAATATTCACATTAATAGTTGAAGACACAACTTTGAGAATAATGTCGCATTTTCACTTTCGTGCCGAAACTCATCGCCATACTCTTAGCGCGCCCAAAAATATGGTTGGAATCAACAAACTTAGTGATCACAGTATCTTTTCAAGCACTGATAATTCCGACACTTTCCGACAAATTACACATTTCTCATCAAAATAGGTAATTGAGCAATTTCCTCAAGCCTTTTGACTGAGTGACTAATTCCTCGCTATCCCCAGAATGCGGGTCAGTCAGCTTCCGAGAATTATAACCGCTCGGTTACAACTATGGTTTCTTTAACATGTCGGTCAACGGTTTGTAAACAACCGTGGAAAACTGTGTCGATGGTCAAATGTTTAGGTTAACCGACCCTTGAGAAAGAAAATTAGTATAAACATGTAAGTATGTCGTCATGAATTATCTTTTTCATGTTTGTGTACCTAGTTACATACAAGGTACGTATGTACTAAACATGTAAATATGTCGTCGTGAATTATCTTTTTCATGTTTGTGTACCTAGTTACATACAAGGTACGTATGTACTAAACATGTAAGTATGTCGTCGTGAATTATCTTTTTCATGTTTGTGTACCTAGTTACATACAAGGTACGTATGTACTAAACATGTAAATATGTCGTCGTGAATTATCTTTTTCATGTTTGTGTACCTAGTTACATACAAGGTACGTATGTACTAAACATGTAAGTATGTCGTCGTGAATTATCTTTTTCATGTTTGTGTACCTAGTTACATACAAGGTACGTATGTACTAAACATGTAAGTATGTCGTCGTGAATTATCTTTTTCATGTTTGTGTACCTAGTTACATACAAGGTACGTATGTACTAAACATGTAAGTATGTCGTCGTGAATTATCTTTTTCATGTTTGTGTACCTAGTTACATACAAGGTACGTATGTACTAAACATGTAAGTATGTCGTCGTGAATTATCTTTTTCATGTTTGTGTACCTAGTTACATACAAGGTACGTATGTACTAAACATGTAAATATGTCGTCGTGAATTATCTTTTTCATGTTTGTGTACCTAGTTACATACAAGGTACGTATGTACTAAACATGTAAGTATGTCGTCGTGAATTATCTTTTTCATGTTTGTGTACCTAGTTACATACAAGGTACGTATGTACTAAACATGTAAGTATGTCGTCGTGAATTATCTTTTTCATGTTTGTGTACCTAGTTACATACAAGGTACGTATGTACTAAACATGTAAGTATGTCGTCGTGAATTATCTTTTTCATGTTTGTGTACCTAGTTACATACAAGGTACGTATGTACTAAACATGTAAGTATGTCGTCGTGAATTATCTTTTTCATGTTTGTGTACCTAGTTACATACAAGGTACGTATGTACTAAAAAAATATTATTCTAATGAAAACCTAGAAAACTTTTAGCGGACTATCTTTTAGGGATAATATGCCTACACTTTCCTGATTTGGCTTTAAATATTTTCCAAGATTCCATTAAAATGTTATTTTCAATATGCTTTCCCTAACGAAGAATAAAAATGCAAATAGCGAGAAAAATAAATGGCTTACGAAATGCCTTAAAATAAACTGCAGAGAAAAGCGAAAAATATTCATCATCATGTCAGCCTTTAAAAGTCCACTGCTGAATATAGGCGATCTTGTGCCACTGACATTCACTGACTTCCTGCGATGGCTACAATGTCATAAAATATTACAAAGATAAAACCAAACAATCCTAAATTATCTAATAATTTACTAAATAAAAAATTTGAATCACGGACGGGGTTCGAACCCGCATCATTCCTGGCCTCTGCGCGGCACATGCCTTTACCAAGTTCGACTACCGTGACAGGTACCACATACTTCAAATTATTCGCTTAACTTTTTACCCCGTCTTATGGGGACGGTAACGCTATCTATTGGCAGTATTCTGACCTGACCAACCGAACACGGCTAATATTGCAATTAACTACGTGTCGTAAATATAACGCCTCCCAAATCAAAAGTAGTAGTAAATCAAAGTGTATATGATTTTAGCAGTGACGCCTGCTTAGCAAGAACATATCTAATAATTCGGGGTTCGAACCCCGTCCGTGATTAAAATTTTTCGTTTAGAAAATTATTAGATATGTTCTCGCTAAGCAGGCGTCACTGCTAAAATCATATAAATACAAAATTAGTTAAACGAATTATTTTTATATATTTATTAAGAAAAACAAAATGGTAAAATAGTAAAATGGAGCACAAGAAACAAAAAATAGTGAATTAATTAAAAAACAAAAATGTGTGCTAAACATTATGGAATTTGCACAAACAGCTAACTTATTTAATATATTTTTTATAGATGAAACAAATGAAAGTAATGATGGGATCATAGCCTATAAAATGAACACGTAGTGTTTAAAGTTAAATTTTCGTAAGTCTGGAACGGAAGTAAAAATATCATAGCGAGTCTCGGAAATACAAATGCAGGAGAAGATGGCATTGCCACTAAAGTACTCAAATATTTTAAAGAAGAACAAAGTGAAATCCTAGCATTCCCGATAAATCTCTCTTTGAACATGGCTTATTTCCTGAAAACTTAAAAAGAGCTATAATATATTATTATGCTTTATAGCCTCTTTACAAAGTAATGTCGATAAACAGTACAAAAATGCTTCATAATTCTAGATCAAGTTTCAAAGTAAATGAATATGGCGTACCCCAAGGTAGTGTCTTGGGTCCGATATTATGTTTATTATATATAAACGACATTCATATTCGTGTATAAATCTGTATTATTCGCTGATGACATTTCGATAATAGAAACTTTAAAAAAAACAATTATATGACCCGCGGCTTTGCCCGCGTGGTCATTTCATTTAAAAGTAACTAATACGTGTTATTCCAGGAACAAAATTTCCTACAAAGTACAATATACTCCTTCTACATTTCTTCAAAATTCGTTCAGCCGTTATATAGATTTTTATCGATTGCTCGGCATCTAATCATCGTATTAAGATATCAAGTACCAGTTCTTAAGTCAAACCCTAAGCTATCCTATAGTGAAAGCCACATCGCAATCGGTCTAGTAGTTTTTACGTGATGCGCGAACAAAAATACATACAGACCTTCAGTGGCGACCCGACATGGCCGTGATAGGTTAGAAGACGAAGGCGTTGCAGTAGCGTTGTGTGTACAAATATAAAATACAAATTCGTTTATTAAGCGAAATACATTTTTACAAAATAAGGAGTTTCCAGTGGCCCCCGCACTAGGTCAAGCCTGTATCGCGGGAGGCCGTTACAGATTAACAAAACATGTAGGTATGTTATGTAGTAAGTATGTATGTAGTGTTCGTTTGGATTATAACAGGGGTGTGAGCATGTGTATTGTTGTGTGTGTGCGTGTGCGTGTGTGTGTGTGTGTGCGTGTGCGTGTGTGTGTGTGTGTGTGTGTGTGTGTGTGTGTGTGTGTGTGTGTGTGTGTAGAGATGCTTAAATATTTTGCATGTATTTTTATATTTACTTATGCTATTTCTGAACGATCAGAAGTAACTCCGTTTCATCATAATCCAAAGTGAGTAGCCATTTCCTCACTTTTTCTTTGACACCGTAAAGCGAGCTATCAGTAAGATTGCAGAGCTTCATTATGCGTCTATATAAGAATGGAAGTGCATAATAACTAAAACGTCTGGCATAAGTAGATTTGACAGTGGGAACTTCTATTTTTATTCCGCGTTTTTTGGCTGATATGTCTGGATCGCTATTAGTATGTTTAGTAGTTTTATGGAATGTTAAAACAGCCCTTTGAATGTAAAGCTTCCGAACCGACAACGTTTGAGTTTCATTGTATAGTGTCTTAGTTGGATATCTAAAAGTAATGTTTCGTAAACATTACTTTAAGGATCGATCGCTGAGCTCTTTCGACCTGTATCATGAAGGTCTTTGCAGCTCCACCCCAGGCTAGAATACAGTAACTCGGAATCGATTGACAGAGTGCTGCATAGACCAACATGAGAAGTTTTCTATCAGCCCCTTGTCGCAGCAACTTCATTATAGGGATTAGTTTTCTGACACGTCCAGAGAGAATGTAGGTGATGCTTGAAAGTGAGCTTTTTTGTTTACAAAATACGCCGCGCGAAATCCTAAATTCAAAAGTATACCCGATGTCAGCTCGGCCAGTGACGTCATAAACGTTGGATAGAGGTATACTTTCGAAGAATACATTTTCGCTTTTATGAAAACATACCCCAGGCCAACACGGTCTCTGTGTTATAAATTATCAAAATCCCATGATATAACAAACGCTCGGTCATATGTATGTATATGTTTAACTGCTTGTTTTCAACTAAAACTAAAAATTTACGGTTCACTTCAGACCACGCACCAGCACTAGAGCTCATAATTTTGTCCATAATAATTACATATATTATTGCTTAGGTACTTTCCAAGTCCTGAGCATTGGTGTCCTCAGCAAGAGGCATTGTTCCAATTATATCATCATGAAAAGATTGCTTTCTATTGACATTATATGGAAACACAAATTCGAAGGCAGGCATGTGGTGGGGTATTTATTTTTATTTTACACATCATGATCACAAGTCATGACGAACAACTTTAGTTTTACGACTTTTGAGATTCCGAAATTTTTCATTCATTTATTTACTTTTAAAGTTTTCTCCAGGTATACAACATAAGGCTACTACAGCTGTTAATATTGACCTCTCACTTGGAACTCTTCGAGGAACTCCGGGCGAGTCACTAGTCCATTATGTCTGAAAAAGGCTTACTTGTTAAATTGTATAGATATCTACCTACATATTTACTTTGTTATATTACGGTGAGGGAAGGTAGGCCTTTGTCCAACAGTGGGACGAAAATGACTGGAAAAAACAAACGATGAATGCTCAAACACCACCATCTACCCTACTTTCATTTTTTCAGAACTTTTCGTTCAACTAAAATAACTGCTTGACTCAAAAAAAATGAAATTAAATGAATGGTAGCAGCAGTTATAAGCCACGTTCATCTTGAAGGCTTGCCGCTCAACAAATAGTGATGGACGATCGTGTGGATGGTTGCACGATGATCGGGACGATTACCTTGCTGATAACAGACGATCACACGAGTAAAGATCATCGCCGATAGTAAGAGGGGCCATAAAGTTGTTTGCCCGCCCCGTTACTTAATAGGTAATTTTGTTACAGATAGTGATTGGCGTAGGGCCGAGGTTTTGAACCGTTTGATTGTGAAGCGCACATACCTAACGTTCAACCATCATCACTATGTCGTACTATTATTTATTCTGTGTCATCGCTTCAAGCCCGCGCAATCTCTGTAAATGTGTAGTAGGTATACAACATACAGATTGCTTAGTTCAAGTGGTCAGTTCTCAAAAGTACATCAGATCGCAAATGCTCGCAATGCGTTCGCTCCTCGTATACATTTCAGAGAGTGATTTTCACTTGTATAAGTAAAAACACATGGTATATTTAGAACTGTATGTTGGATGCGCAGTGTCGGAATTCGCGATGTTTTGGTACCTACCTATTGTGTTAGATTTGCGTACATTGAGATAATTGCAAACGAATAATGAAATCTCGTATTATTTAATAACTCCTACTTTGAGAGAGGAGGTATTTTTTTCATATTTATGTCGCATAACTTCAAAGTAAGTTAACTCCTAAACGTTTAGGAGTTAACTGAATTGGTTTTTAGGCAACTCATATTTGCCAATGGAACATTCCATAATACATTATAAGTATTTTAAGTAGAACTACCAACATGATAATTATTGCCACACAACCAACTAAACCGAGATAAAATAATATTAATAATAAAATTAAAAAGACAGTAGGCTGGACCATTCAAAAGCAGCACCCTTACACGAGTATAACTTGTGTATTCACGTCACGAGGAACTATAATACCGGTATGAATTACTTGTGGGATATTCCACGAATTTTTAACATCTCCGCCATACACAGCCAACGAAGTCCAAGATGAAGCGACCGACACGCATCATTTTTTATAATTATTCTGTTGAATCATCAGCGGAACAGTTACGAGCATCTAATTAGGTTTATTGATTCAGCACGAACATTAAACCTAATGCGAATTACGCCACTACGAGAATAAAATTGACATTACAAAATGAACTAGACATTTTGACGTCGTGAAACACTCGTAGTTCTTTTAGCATTTTCGAATCTGAGTTTTATTAAGTACTTCAAAAGTTTTGCACTATTTTTTGGCCGCACGTTTTTAGTATCTGTAGGAATTATTTTCGAGTGTTGCTAGTTAAATGAACGAACGATTTGTCAAAATAAACAAACAGTAGCGTTTGTGCCTTTGTGATAAGAAAATTAACGCACATAGAAAAAACCCGGTTGAGAATGGTTGCTAAACAACTTGAAATCGTTATAGATCCTAAATGGTCGTTCGAAATGGAAAATGATAAGAGAAACCTAAAGATGATTTTCAAATACCTAATCAATGATACCCCACTTAATTCGTCGACATTAATTTTTTATTTTTTCTTATTTGGCGTCTGGTTGTTACCATATTGAATTTTGATTAATGTCATGTCTTTAATAACACGATTATAACAAATCGATTGATGTAAGATAGATCAAAATCGGCCCACGCGTTTTATCTATATAGTGCCACAAAGGAACAGACATACATACATTAGGCTGATAATCACAATACCTTCCGCTCAATCGGGTAAAAAGGCCGGCCTTTTATGGTTGAAATACCTCGCACAAGAACGAAGCGTTTTGATTCTTCATTTATTATAAGAACTGTAAAGGAGTGGAATGCCCTGCCCTCGACAGTTCCCGGTAAAATATAACCAAGGTTTGTTTAAGTCAAGAGTGAATCTACTAGGCAAGCGTGCTACACCTTCGAACACATCATCGCTTTCCATCAGGTGAGATCGTGATCAAACGATTGCCTAGTAAGTACGTAATAATAAAAAATGCTACTAATTTTAGTTTTCTTTTTAAAGCTAACTGAAAGCTTACAGAGTATTTTTAATTAAACTTTATTTATTTCCAGACGTGGCTCTCAAAAAGTCATCCTCTATAGTTGCCGTATTATTTGTAGAAAACTCCTCAAATATAAAGTTAAAACAACCATTGCGGTGTTCTTCAACAATGTTACATTGGTGTCCTTGAATATAGATTTTCGGTGCGGATAACCGTTGCGACAGCCACTGAGACAGCCTGTAGATCCTCCACATCTGCGCTACAGATAAGCAATTGATGGCGTAGTTAAAGCGCTGCAGGCACTTACAAATTAAAGCAAAAACTGTGACGCGAGATTACGATCAACGAACCGTACGTGGAGTACCGCTAGTTTACGAGTACAGGCGAGCTCGTTGTAACTTGGAGGCCTTGGAGGTGAGTTATGGATTTAAATGTGACAAGTGACTATTCCAGGTGGTGCGAAAGTCTATCTGGATTCTGGGTTGTCAACGTTGCTTCTTCAGTTTCTGAATCAACCCATCGAGAACAATCATTTGGTCGGTTCACATGTATGTTACTAACAACTGGAATCCGAATTGCCTCAGTATAACCAATAATCATGTGCAATTCACACCGTAGTCTGCAAGGCCCATTGAAAAAGAGCACTTGGGCGATTCACGACGAGGTGGTGCAAATCTACTCAGTACCTAGTTTTTCTGCGCGCCGCCTTTAAGTTATGCGCTTCCATCAATAATTAAGAGAGCAGGCAAGGCTGCCTGCCCCCCTTGCCAACAAAATTACTTGAAAATTGTGATAATCAAAACCGGACAAGTGCAAGTCGAACTCGCGTGAAGAAGGTACTATGAATATCGCACAATATTGAGAGACTAGCTTTCGCCCGCGACTTCATCCGCGCGGACTACAGCTTATCGCGAAAAAAGCATCCTATGTTCTTCTAAGATATTAAAAACCAATGCAAAAGTATAGCACCAACGCTCTTAATGTTCCTTACAGCGAGTAAACATCATTTTCCAAATTTCCCGCGGAAACTTACAAGTTCCAGGATAAAAAGTATCCTATGTTGGTCTCTAAATTTACAGTACCTATGTACAAAGTTTCATCAAAATAGGATTAGCCGTTTTGGCGTTAAAACTCCCCAAACAAACAAAGAGACAACGTGTGGATTTACGAGATTTCAAAAATTTTCTGGTGACCGAAAAATCCGAAAAAAAAACTTCTTAAATAGCTCAGCTCAGCAGCTTAGCTCAGCAGCTTAGGCACCGCAACGTTCACTTTATACTAACCTTTACCATCGATATCTAAGTATAACATATAGGAATAAGAATAAAAATGTTTATTGTCACAATTCACTATAAAAGCAATAATAATAAAAACAAAACAAAAACTAAGTACCTACTAAAAATAATGTTAAGTTGGTATGAAAGAATTTAAATAAATTTATAGCTTATACCAAAAGGGCCTGCACTCAGTAAAAATGTTCAGTGGACGCTGGTTTTCAGACAAACCCCGCAGTGCGAATTATTGTATAAATACATAGATAAATGCAACATACATATATAATAATAATATAAATACTTAGAAGCAGATTTAAATTTACTTTATAGATGACCTACCTTTACTTCAGTTTTTAAATCTTTAATTTTAAAACAAAAAACCCTGAGCGAAGCTCTTCCTAGGTTAGGTATAACATAAATCTTCCATTACGTAGGTAAATGTCTAAGCTTTACAGCTTTCTGCAACGTTTCTCTAAGTGCTGACATTTAGAAGCGAATCGGGGCCTAAATCAGTACTGCCGGAATGGCATACTGTTATTGATAACGTTTCGCACCTGAGAACGGCTGGCACTACTCCCGGGCGAAAATAAACTGCGGTTTACATTATAGGTAGCTGATGCATTTGCAGTTCAAATTTCGAAGATAAATTGTGTGTGAATTTAAACAGCACTTTCTGTGTATGGGTGTTGTGGGATCTCTATTTCCCGGTTCCATAGATATAAGGAATCCAAATTGATACCCCTTAAGTCAGGACCTATGTATGTGATAATTAGTCGTAACGTAAGGTAATGCACAAACAATCTCATAAAGATAACTGAAAAAGACTGCTCGAGCAAGATCTCCGACTGGAGTGGACTAGAGAATGATGTCGTTAAAAGTTCTGGACCGTTGTTGTACTTAGCTTGGGAAATTTATTTACAGACTATGGGTATCAATCAACACCTGAGCAGAGACATAAAATTAAAGTGGAAACGAAACGCTTTTGTGACTTAAGTATTTGGGTCTTGATACATCATTATTTAATGTTTTCTTCGCTTTCACCTTAATCCATCTACTCTGCATCCAAAGTAATCACCTTAATTCTAGGGAAGATTATCTCGTACGGCAACACCGCGCACCTGCACGGATGCGCCGGCGCACGCATCGTTCGATTGGCTAATTTTAGCGACGGTTATGTCACAGCACAATGCTTCAACACTTAATCCAGTCTAGTTAGAAATGTTGGAATATATCACTGGTTGGATGCTTCCCGGTTGTTAACGCCAGCTTGTAAAATGCCAATTGTTCAAAGGTGTTCATTGTTTTGGTTTTCTCGAGTAGTATCTAAATCGGCTTTAACAAGCGCATAAATGTAGACCTGTCTGGCCTACTGACGAGCGAGTATTTAAGAAGCTATAACAATGACTTATTCATTAAAATTACATTTACATCTGGAGCATTGCTCTGTATGGAAGCGAGACGTGGACAATGACCCAGAAAGACCGGGAAAGGCTGAATGGATTTGAAATGTGGTGTTGAAGAGGCAAGTAGAAAATATCTGGATGGAGAGAAAGACGAACGAGTAAATATTAAGCGTCGTCAAAAAAAAACGGAACTTACTAGCGATAGCGACCATAGAAAGGAGAAGATCAAAGATGTTTGGCCACAACATGACAACTTTATAAGAACCATCATAGAAGGGAAGAGAGGAAGAGACAGACCTAGGTACATTTACAGATCAGATAAAGGAGAAGACAAAATTAAATGTCATGCCGTCTAAGGAAGTCTAAGCTTTGGCCGAAGAAGGGTACGCTGGAAATTACTCCACAGTCATGAGCTAGGTTCTTAAATAAAGATAAGAGATTATATTCATTTAAAAGCTATAAGCTATAGCTAAGCAGACGTTACTGATAAAATCATATAGAGCATTAATTGGACTAATTATTATTCTGAGTAACTTTTAAAACTACCGCGATTTAAAATCCTTTTAACATAATAAATTCAAAGTCAAAGTATTTTATTGTAAATAGGCAAAAATAATAGTACTTTTACAAGTCAAAATTAACATCTCCTGAACAAAGAGATATACATAAAATATTATAAAAAGATCAAATCAATCCAAATTTAGATAAACTAAGTATTCTTTGAGTTTGAAAAGGAAGTTTCCCTTTCATGTGCCAACAGAGTTAAATCTCACACTGGAAAAGGAAATACCCTTCTGACTCTACCGGTGCTTCGGAAATACGCCCGTTAGAGAAGAGAGCACCAAGAAACTCAAAGGGGGTGTATTTTTTCCATATTTGTTCATTCTTTATATTTTTTTCAAATGTCACAATTATAACAAAACATGTAAACTACAAATATAAAAGGTAAAAGTGACAATGAGATATCCCACAAACATCAAACAATCATACTGGAAAAAAATATGGTAAAAACTTCTAACTCGATAATTATGTTGTATAAAACAACGTGATCTCATGGTATGTCTGAGACATCTCACAAAGTACTTTTATAATAAATAACAACACGGCGCTATCCAAGAATGTACTATTCAATTTTTATTTACCTACTTTCGATCAGACGAATCTACTGTCACAATATTAGCCGAACTTTAGTTTAATCCATCTTTCATCATCATTATTCTATTCAAACGGACTACAAATTATATTTAATCACAAGCCTAACAAAATAGTATGCGCAACTGCCACCTGGCCTCCATTACTTAAATTTAAGACCCATATATATTTTTACCCATATGTTAAGGCACTCGACTCATTAGTTCATTACAGAGGTAGAGAGCTTCCGTTTGGAGTCCTGTTAATTGCGTCAGCGTCCCAGATACGTGTAATTAAAAGTATTAAAAGCACGACTCTTAATGTAACTGTAACTCCACTTGGTTTTATTTGGCGGATAACGTCCTGGCTACATTTGATGGGATGGGATGAGGAGTTTGGTAGCGTTGTGCCCCGCACATAACAAATTCACGATCCGTCTGTTTTATGAATGTGAGCGACCAATTCGATTTAGTGAATCATTCTGATGTATCAGATCAATAATAATCCAAACGAAACAAATGACAATGGTAAATGGTGTCGTGTATTACATATCTGCATGGTATAAAGCAATATAAACTCATTCAAAATGCTTGTGAAGATGGTAATAAAGAGTCAAGCCATCAGATTCCGACTTTCCATCAGGGTCATCTATTTTTTATCAGCCTAATAAAGCCGTAATTGATTAGGCAGAAAATACAAAAGAGCTTCCACGTTTTTATCTTATATCTAGTTACTAATCAGTACATCTAAATTTGTAGGTACATTTAAATGTCTCATGTAGCTATTTCTAAAAGAGCTCACATCTTTGTCTTGTACCTGGTTACTAATCAGTGACTTTGTTTATGCCACCTCTGCTTTTTGGCCGTTAGTCAGAGCTAAATGTCTCCTGAACTTATTTCCTTACAGCAATGTGCTTCTCTCTAACCTTATCCGAGTTATTTGTGAATGCCACTTCCTGATTCCTGCAGCCGGCAGCACCACAGCGTCATCAATCGGTGTCTCCTCAATATGTTTATGGCTCCGGTACATAATTAGTGCATAGATTTCATATAAAGTAAAAAAAAAAAAAGTAAAAATAAAGTATGTTTGTATGTCTGTCCTCTATGCGCTCCTAAAGCTTTGCTTAGACTGTGATGAAACTTTGGTGACGAAGCCCACGAGGGCTAATTTACAACAACAAAAAACAATATTTAGAAGAAAAAACATTACGTAATATTCTAAATTGTTAATTTTTTACCTAAAAAAACATATGAACATCAGAAAAACATTTGAATGTCGGAAGAAGTTACAGTTTGATATCTATCGATGTCAACGTGACAGGTGTCAAAGTGACGGGTATCAAAGGGATACCTACACTTCGAACTAGTTCGAACCGCTAAAACTTGCGGGCAGATAGCTAATTGTGTTTGAGTCTCATGCTTATTATTTCTGTATGGATGTGTAAATGTTGTTACAAGCATATCACCAGCATCACCCTATTTATTACCTGCTGTATTTTTACGGGGTACCACCGTTACTACAAGTTTATGTATTGGTCGAAGGGCCCCAAAGCATTGGATCTTGGTTTATACGATATTGATATTGGGATGCAACGTAGTCAAAAGTTAAAAGCGGGATTTTCACAGTTGTTTACAACAGATAAGCATAGATAGATCAAGACTTTGGTCTTACTTCATTATAATTCATTTAAATTAGGATAATTTCCTTGTCATTCCAGTAAATAATAAGTTTTCTGAAGGTTTAAAATTAGTAGAATCAGCATAATATTCAGACATGAATTACGATTTACATTTTGTTCTTGATCACAATCTTTTTCATTCATCTTCACTATGGTGTATTACGTGGGTATTCACCAACTTATCCAGGAACAATATTGTATTACGTGGGTATTCACCAACATTTTTAACCAGGAACAATATTGTAATAGGTGGGTATTCGCCATCATTTTAAACCAGGAACAATATTATAATCAATATAAATGTGATCAATTTTCACACATATTTTCTTCAGAGAACACTACAGTACTTGCAGATTCAATATCCGTACCATGCCATACAACCTTATAGGTAGTCCAAGTATTCTAGCCTACTACCAGTAGGCAGCGTATCAGACATGCTGGCGGCATTGCCCCGTTGAATTGCAATGCTAATTCGATGAGCCAAATAAATACCAGCATCACGCAAAAAGGGCCGACATCCGGCCAAATTGCGGAAATGAGCCCGCGCATCAAGTAAGTGCCAGTATTTTGGTCATGCGTCGCATCCATCAGCCGCTCAGATAGTTTTCTGAAAATACGTTGAGCTTCCTGTCCATATGGACCCTATGTCTCAACACCAAACGGCTCAAATATGAAACCAGTACTTGCTACTCCAAGACCTAAAATACCAATACGAGTATACCAACATTTGATCAAAATTCCTTCAGTCGTCAAAATGTTTTTTATGGATTGCTCGCCTTCTACTTATCGAATTGACATACCAGTACCCCAGTTTTTAAGTCAAACCCTAAGCTATTTATCAGTGAAAACCGCATCGCAATCGGTCCAGATTTTTTAAGCGAAGCCCGAACAAACATACAGAAAGACACGATTTAAAAAAATATTGTATTCTTGTTCACCAGTATTTTGGTCATGCGTCGCATCCATCAGCCGCTCAGATAGGTTTCTGAAAATACGTTGAGCTCCCTGTCCATATGGACCCTATGTCTCAACACCAAACGGCTCAAATATGAAACCAGTACTTGCTACTCCAAGACCTAAAATACCAATACGAGTATACCAACATTTGATCAAAATTCCTTCAGTCGTCAAAATGTTTTTTATGGATTGCTCGCCTTCTACTTATCGAATTGACATACCAGTACCCCAGTTTTTAAGTCAAACCCTAAGCTATTTATCAGTGAAAACCGCATCGCAATCGGTCCAGATTTTTTTAAGCGAAGCCCGAACAAACATACAGAAAGACACGATTTAAAAAAATATTGTATTCTTGTTCAGTAGTTATTTTAAGTACCCTAGACCAGTGTTGTTTTATAATCTTCTTTGTACAGACTTTTTCGTACTTATTGCTTTATTATAAGTATAGATGTTATTAATTTTCTGGTTATCCACAGAATTCCATTCAAATAATGAAGCAGCATGGATACTTAAGTAAATGCAACGAGACACTGACGGATGACAACTTTTTACACACATTAGTATGTTAGTGCAATAGGTACCTATATAATTATCTACTAGCTGTACCCGCGGCTTCGCACGCGTGGTCATTTCTATAGGTGAAAAGTTCTCTATGTACTATTCCAAGACCTAAAATACCAATATACCAACATTTGATCACAATTCTTTCAGCCGTCAACAAGTTTTTATCGATTGCTCGGCTTTTACTGATCGGATTGCGATACCAATTACACCAGTTTTTAAGTCAAACCCTAAGCTATCCAACAGTGTAAGCCGCATCGCAATCGGTCTTTTAGTTTTTACGTGATGCGCGAACAAACATACAGACAAACTAACAAACAGACAGACACGAATTTAAAAAAATACTTTTTTTTTTAGTTGCTTATTTAAAGTACTCTAGACATTTTTTTTCTTAATTATCTTCATTGTACAGACTTTTTCGTTCTTATTGCTTTATTATAAGTATAGCTAGCTGATCTGCTATACGACACTTCTCAAGTTCAGAGTCAGACCACACAACCAGTCCACGTAACAACCGAGGTGATGTGAGTTCGACTGAGATTGTTGGATCATGGTATCCGTGCTGTGATTCATCTTTAACTGTATGAGAGGAAATAACTTTCAAGAAAAAGTATTTTTGTATCCATGTGGGTCGGATTTTCGGTGCTGGCAAGCTGAAATGTTAATTTACGCTGTTAACTGTTTACAGCGCATTTTTGTTTTATGTCAGAGAAATTTCTGTGGGTGTCTAGATTAGTTTCATAACAAATCGAAATATTTATTTTTCAATCAGGTTTAAACTTCTTCTCTATGTAGATGCACTATGCTGAAATAAATGCATATCACATACTACATACATATTCATTGACTAGCTGTAACCGCGGCTTCGCACGCGTAGTCATTTCTCTAGGTTAAAAGAACTCATAAGTACTATTCCAAGACTTAAAATACGAATATCAAAACATTTGATCAAAATTCCTTCCGTCAAAAAGATTTTATTCACAACGCAATCGGTCCAGTAGTTTTTACGTGATGCGCGAACAATCATACAGACAAACAAACACCCAAATTTTAAAAATATTATATTTTTATTCAGTAGCTTATTTTAAGTACCCTAGACCATGTTTTTTTTAATTATCTTCTTTGTACAGACTTTTTCATTCTTATTGCTTTATTATAAGTATAGATTTAAAAACGTTTGCTTCATCATAAAATTTCACAAATACCATTCAAGACTTCCGGAGCCGTTGTCTTACGACAATGGACCACCACAGATAATTCCATTGTCCAGTTTCGAAAAGCAACCAAACAAATTTAATGCACACCAGACAATGCCCTTTTACTTTTGCCAGTAATAATACAAGTACGTTGACTCATTCTCGCGTCGCAGAGATGACCTAATGGAAGAGCTGTTATTTCACCATTAAATAAACTCACATATTCATTATACGAGTATGCCTACAGGCTGGGTATCGCACCACGTCTGTAGTAGCACCAATTGAGCTTTGATTGCGTTGCTTAAGCCAACCTCTGATTTCCAAGTATGCAGTGATTTCACAAGAACCTGTTTTGAAAAAGGTGAAACAAAACCAATCATGAAAAAGTACAGATTCAAAATGTATATTACCCCTATCCCCCATTACAGCTAAGAAGCATCACGATCACATCAGCTTTCAAACAGAAAAAAATCGCATCAAAATCAGTCCATGTGAAAAAAAAACAGTCACTCTAAAATTATACACTGTTTTGGAGTTCGGGGGTTAAAAATAATATTAGCAAATACTCATTTCATTTCTTGATGTCGGTCACAAAGTAAAGGCAAGCAATGTGTAAGCCAGAGTAGAGTAGGCGAATATATACATGATTCGGACCGAGCTCTGCAATGCCAGGGTCGCCCATAAGATTACGTTTATTTGACACTTTCATATGGTTCATATTATGCACTCCCACATGTGTTTTATATTGGACGCATGCGCCACAATGTACCTTTCTTGAATTGTTCTGCTTTTAGTGTACATGTACGGTAAAGACTCATTCAGGGTTCCATATCTATAACCGGAACACTAAAAAATTATGCTCGTTGTAGATGACGCTTCTGAAATCTCATATTAGGTATATTCTATCAGAATATACGAAACTAAAGATGTTGTGAGAGACTAGCTGTACCCGCTTCGCACGCGAGGTCATTTCTCTAGGCTAAAAGTACTATAGTGTGCTATTCCAGGACATAAAATACCAATATACCAACATTTGATCAAAATTCCTTCAGCCGTCAAAAATATTTTTATCTATTGCTCGGCTTCTACTTATCGGATTAAGATACCAAGTTCCCTAGTTTTGTTTTTGGTTTTGTCAAACCCTAAGCTATCCAGCAAAGAAAACTACATCGCAATCGGTCCAGTAGTTTTTACGTACTGCACGAACAAACAAACATACGAGGGCTGTTTGATAAGTCGTTTTAAAAAGTAAAAATTTTTTTTTTATATACAATTTACATTTATTTCTCAACATAGTTTGAGGGCCAAACACTTGTCCCAGCGAATTTCCAATTTTTTTATTCCCTCCAAAAAATACATTTGTCGAGGTCTTCAAAATAGCCGTTTACACCTGCGATGTCAAAAAAAATTGCCCTCCAAGCCATCTTTTAAAATTTGGGAATAGGTAATAATCGCACGGAGCTAGGTCCGGCGAACACGGAGCATGCGGAACAAAGTGAAAGTCAAGTCAAAGTATTTTATTGTAAATAGGCAAAAATAATAGCACTTTTACAAGTCAAAATTAACATCTCCTGAACAAAGAGATATACATAAAATATTATAAAAAGATCAAATCAATCCAAACTTAGATAAACTAAGTATTCTTTGAGTTTGAAAAGGAAATTTCCCTTTCATGTGCCAACAGAGTTAAATCTCACACTGGAAAAGGAAATACCCTTCCGACTCTACCGGTGCTTCGGAAATACGCCCGTTAGAGAAGAGAGCACCAAGAAACTCTACGTGGATGTATTTTTTCCATATTTGTTCATATTTTTTTTCAAATGTCACAATTATAACAAAACATGTAAACTCCAAATATATGAGGTAAAAGTGACAATGACATGTCCCACAAACATCAAACAATCATACTGGAAAAAATAAGGTAAAAACTTCTAACTCGATAATTATGTTGTATAAAACAACGTGATCTCATGGTATGTCTGAGACATCTCACAAAGTACTTTGAACATTTAATTCACTTAACGTTAACATCGAAGTTATCACTTATTATTATCATGGAGCTTGGAGACATCAGGCCAGGAACCAGCTCGAAGCCCAACTCGTGGATTTTGGCCATTGCAATAGCTGACGTGTGCACTGGGGCATTGTCTTGATTGTCAACAAACGTGGCACCCATCGTGCAGACAGCTTTGTCATACCCAAATCTTCATGCAGGTTTTTATGTACTCGCTCAGTGGAGATGCCTGTGTTCTCAGCTATTTCACGCACCTTCTCTCGGCGGTCGTCGAGTACAATATTATGGACTTCTTCAACAACATCCTCAGTAGTGATTTTGATTGGGCGACCAGAGCGTGGAGCATCAGATGTACTTGACCGACCACGTTTAAAATCATTTATCCAGTTATAAACAGTCTGGAACGTTGGTGTGTTAGTGCCATGAACAGAATCAAGTTCAGTTTTTATTGTGGCAGCACTGGAACCCTTCATAAAAAAATGTTTTATAACGGCACGAAATTCAGAATTTTCTATAGTTGTTGCAAATTTACGAGTGATCACAGTTAAACAATGGTTAAAATGACAAAAATATGTTTTTTTTTGCTGAATTTTAGACAGTCTTCATTTGAAAGTTTGTGCCTGCCAGTGTTAATGCCATTTACCAGAAAAAAGGCTTGATAAATAGTTTTTAAAAGGACTTATCAAACAGTACGACAGACAGACATGAATTAAAAATATATTATATTCTTGTTTTGTAGCTTATTTCCCTAGACCATTTAATTTTTAATTATGTTCTTTGTACAGACTTTTTTGTACTTATTGCTTTATTATAAGTACTAGCTGTGCCTGCGGCTTCGCCCACGCGGGGTCATTTCATTAAAAAATAGCCCATACGTGTTCTTCTTTGTGCAGACTTTTTCATACGTAAGTATTGCTTAATTTTATGTATAGATATGAAATTTAAAGTACCTAAATCTAAGTTTCTGCGAGAACTGTTCCCAGGATTTCGAACGTAAAGAAAACATGAGCATTCATAAAAGAGCACAGCTCTGAAATTTAATATACATATTTTTTTCTCAAGATATCCCTATCAAAATCCAAATTAATACTTCAATGTGTGGTCAAGCGTGCGTCTATCAATAGATAACACCGTCAATGTGCTTACACTTATTTTTACATCGTAAATGTCAAACAAACGCAGAGCAGCATGTTGGACACAATTAGGTCGTGTAGTCGTTTTAGAGAAGTGACGACAGGGTTTCAGGAGAAATAATTTTTAATGGAGCTTTCATTCACATCCAATTGAAGCTAAGGCTTCTTTTTAGTTTGAACGAAAAACATATGAGAAAGTTTTGAAAAACAGGATTCACGTTAGTAAAGATATAGAGAAGTACTCTGTGATACCGTTCTGAAACCTTAAAAGCTAGCAGATGTAGGTGGCTCGAAGGACCACATGAAGCAATTGACTCAGAATTTGACGATAGCGATAGAAGAGGTGTAAAGCATATCCCGCTGGATAAATCTGGCTATGAATGCATCGAAACAACCAACATAGTAGGTACTGATACTACAAAAGTGTAACAACAAGTTAGTAATTTTTATTAACAATTGCAAATCGATTGAACTTTGTTCTATTAGCTCCATTCTATTCCAGCGTATGTTTTCCTTGATATTACAGGCAATTGCGCATCAAAATAGATTTTTATAACATAAATATGAATCGCCATCTGCATTGACACAGTTTACTTTAAAGGTCATAATGATGAAATAATGACAAATTGACTTTCTTCGTCGCCAAAAAAATGCAAAAGGTCACGCCGGGGTCTTGTAGTAAATGATTTTTCGTTTCTTCCACCCTACGGGGGGACTTGGCATGATGTCAGACTGGAAGTAGTAAAACCTTGAACAGGTATAAATGCACTAACACATTCCATTTAATTATATCCGAACAGGAAGAATCCTTGGGACTGTAGGTAAGTATCGTGTCCCAGAAGTATGATGTGTCATTTCTGGAAGCGACTGGACAGCACCTTGTCACGTATGGTGATGTTTAGTTTATTGCGGCCGATATTTAGACTTGGCACACGTGAAGCTGGGGTGATTCATTTGATTATGAAGTGTGGTGATGGCCGTCTTTGGGACAAGTCTCATTGGATTGTCATTGTAACATTGAGATATATATTATTTGTCATGGCAAAATGACTCTTTTGCACTGAGGTGGGCTTAAAAAGACCTTAAGATTTCTGTACGATCTGAACAATCTCTATAGATATCTTTGCCATTGGGAGATTTATAATAGAAGCCTCGATGGAAAGAATAATCATGTCTCTGGTGGGTAACAAACGCCACTCCGATTTTGACTAACGCCAAATATGAGCAATTGTGTGCGTTGCACCTAATTTATGCCGACCACGCCCCGTGAGTCTGGTACCTAATCTCCCCACATTTAATTAGATTTATGGTTGTCGCTAAGCATTAAAGAATGATGAGTGTCAAAGACTTCGTCTCTATAACTGTTCCTCACTGAAAGTGTCATGACAATATAATTATCTAGTACATAGGACAGGGGAATATATTTGTACTGCTTCCAAGTTCTAATTCTGCTAGTTAATTACATTCAGTACATATATATATCCACTAGTCCATAAATCAGTAAAAAATATATTGTCCGTTGAGATCAATTTCAGAGGAATGTAGAGATTCAGCTACGAACTACGTCCAAGACTAGGATACTGTAAACAACGCGCAAAAACGTTTAGAACTGGATTGAAAACGTGACGAATCCACCTTGCGGTATTTTGACGTGGTACCAATTTAGATCTTCTATAACTAGTTATATCTACTAGAAATCATTACAAATCCAGCAGCCAGAACTAAGCGGCTCATAAATACTCGTACACCTGTGTTTTCGGCTTTTCAGCATGTAGCTTGACATGGTCTCATCTACAGCTTGCAAATCAAAAATATATTAAACTGAAAGCGGCAATCTATACTTATAATAAAGCAATAGGGACGAAAAAAACTGTACAAAAGAGATAATTGAAAAAATATGTCTAGGGTACTTAAAATAAGCTACTGAACAAGAATAAGACATTTTTAAAATTTGTGTCTGTGTGTTTATCTGTTTGTCTGTATGTTTGTTCGCGCATCACGTAAAAACTACTGGACCATTTGCGACGCAGTTTTCACTGTTGGATAGCTTGGGGTTTGACTTTAAAACTGGTGTACTTGGTATTGAGTAGAAGCCGAGCAATCGATAAAAACTTTTTGGCGGCTGAAGGAATTTTGATCAAATGTTAGTATATTGGTATTTTAGGCCTTGGAATAAATTAGTACATAAAGTACTTTTTAACCTAGAGAAATGAACACGCATGCGAAGCCGCGGGTACAGCTAGTTGCAGAATAAAGATATCGCGTCCAAACCGCGACGGAGACGTGAAAAAAACGATGTCATTAGGTAATATCAAATCTGCAGATAAAATGTCCCAATCACCATGCGAGCATCAAGACATGTAATGCGACCGATTGGAAAACATCTTAATTATTAAAGAATGATAGAGACAGGTGCTTCATCTACTCTGCATGATCGTTTGCTTGAAGCATTGAATTGTCCTAGCAGTTTACTGCTAAAATGCAGTCTTTAAATAACATTAGGAATCTAACATCACTGTCAGAGTATACCAGTAATAGCACAGTATAAATTATAATATAGGTAATAGATGACTGGATGGAAGAAGCAATGTATACTAGCAGTTGCAAAAACGCTGTACTCCGGATATAATTTAAAAAGTTTCTGAATAAGAATTTAATACTTTTTTAGTGTATTGCTGTCTGTTCGCGCATCACGTAAAACTAGAAAGCTACTTGATCAATTGCGATGCGCTTGCATAGCTTAGGCTTTGCCTTAAAAACTGATGTACCTGGTATCTCAATCCATTGAGTAGAAGGCGAGCAATCGATAAAAAACTATTTGACTTTACACAAATTTGGGTGAAATTTACTATTATTGTACTTTTTGGTCCTGGAATAACACATAGGTTACTTATAACCCAAATAAATGACCGCGCAAGAATATAAACCAAATTAATAGAATTCTTGCGTTTCAGTCACGTGTGACGAGGTCCAAACCTCTTTCGTAATAATACTCATTTGATCTCTTAATTCTTTCATAATCCATTTCTTTTCATTTTTGATAGTTGGTCATCATTGATTGATTCTAAATACAAATAACCTGCCATTCGAACATTGATTTTTGGATAAACCGAAATAATATTATAAAATTCATAAATAAGTCTATAACAACTTGAATTACTCTTTTAAATATATGTATGATAATAAGAGATTATTTTCATCCGTATTGTATCACCACGAAATTCTCAAAGTGCTCCCCATTGTTCCTGTTCCTGTAATTCTGTTGTCCACTGAGGTTTGGGTCCTGGGCTAGTGGGACAAGCCCAAACCCTGGGACCGCCTCGTGACACTGGCGCCCAATCCAGGGCTTGGGTTTGTCCCGCTAGCCCAGGACCCAAACCTCAGTGACACACGAACAAGGCTGGTTTAATTTTTCAGCAAATTATACGGCGTGAAGATATCGTGTGTGCACACTTATTTTTGTCTACGTTGTTTATAGATGCGAGAGAAATTGCTTCAGTCGTATTAATTTGCTGTTAAATAGTTGAAAAATTGGATTGCATCGTTTAATACTATTTTGACACCTGCCGATAATTTAGGTAGCTTTGAATTTCATACATTTTTATAAGTTCCACAGTATCAGATAGTGAGATCGCAGAATTATATTTACTTACTGAAACACATAACTCAAACAACAGAACTCATAGAGAGCGCTCCAGCTTTCCAAACACTGTTCTTTTATAATGTTTGCTGTGCATGTTATGGGTTTACCTACGTCTGAACGTAGTCTTTTATCATAATTACCCGACCACGACGAAGCAAATAAGAGGGTTATGATTTTGACCAGTATGTATGTATGTATGTTCATCTGTTCCTCATAACTTATAAACTAGTTATTATAATTTGACAAATGAGGTATCGATGGAAGCGTATTGATCGTCCGCTGGCTATAAGGCCGTAGAACTGCTATATAAAACCATTATTAAACCAAGTAGGTACTTAAAAAGCAGGCCTTAAAGTTTTAAATTTTCCAAACGTTTCAAAAAATTTGCTTTGGACTTTTTACTCCACTAAGACCGCAGTCAGGTTTTAATTTTTGAAATTATATGTTTTAGTTAACCAGAGTCACATGCCCCGTAATTTTGCCGTAAATTATACTTCCAACGTATTTCCAGTCCGGAAAGTCAACAGTAGGTAACAGGGATAGTTTATCAACGGGCAAGTTAGAGCGTTATGAATATCGAGCCGCTGTTTACATACCGACATCAAACAAAGATTATTGTAACGTTGTCCCTAATTGAATCACTGTTTCCAATCGAGCCAATTGGCTTGGCTTTAGGGTTACCATCACGGGAAAATCCAATGATATTAAACGAGCTGTGGCTCAGTATTTCAGTACACCATTTGATGTCATCTAACCGTTTACGAAGTATACTAGTGGCTCTGTGAGCTGTAGACCTCGCGCGTAAAAACTTTTTTGCTAACAATCTAGCGATGCAAAGTGGCGCCATCTAGTTACCTTATTGTAATACTAACCTTAATAACCAAGGTGCTCTATCAATCCTTACCTAGTAAGTAAAGGGCTGATTCCACTGGTAGAAACCTAAGTGAGCCATTTACTGCATTTTGAGGAGCTATTCTGCTCTGCTGCTATCATGCCGAAGATCCTCATCAGATCTTCAACAAATTTTTATGAGACCAATTTAAAGTTACTATCGTTCAAATAAAAAAAGAACCATCGAAATGGGATCTAATAAGCCAGAGATATTCAGTAGCCCCCTTTTTGTCCCTTTTTGGGGGAAATAATCAAAAATCTCCGACGATAAAAAAAAGTTAAGTTTAACACCTAAACCAAGTTTCGTTTAGATCGGTTGAGGAATGCGACGTGTAGAAGAGAACAGAGATCCGGACATCCGTACATACGAAAGCATTTTTTCCAAGCTGAAACAGAGACGCTTCGAGCTCGCTCGGTCAAAAATTCATGGTTCATTTTGTCGAGGTCTTAGGGAGACTAGAAATCGATCTAGGTAGGCAAGAAGGTTTTTGTATGTAGGTATATTTCCTCTTAGGGAAAACTCGGGAAACATGTATACGTGTCGTAAAACGTGCGATACTAGTTCGCTATCAAGTACATACATACGTACTATAAAGTATAGAGAGCGATGGTAGCCTATAATGGTTCAATAGTGAATGCATCTTAGAATCTAACGATACCGGATTCTGTCCTAGGCTCCGCAAGTGCGGTTTTCCATCGCTCCGTGCGTCGGAAGACACATTAAGCTATCGGTCCCGGCTGTTATTGATTAATAGCAGTCGTTAAGCCATGTCAGAGGCCCCCTCGATCGGTCTGAAAAACTCTGACGCCAGACTACAGCACTACCTCATACGACAACAAACAACACACAATATAGCAGGGTTGTCAAGAAATTCGAGAGCCTAACTTATCTGTTTACAAAGAACAACTATTAATGTCTTTTCTTGTAATCAATTGACGCGAGAAGTAATGAAATGTGAACAGAATAGAAATGTAACAGAATTCGAATCTGCAAGCATCTGTCTTTTGATTTAGAAGCTCATTTTGAACGTACAGATCAATCCAGATGATCAAGTGATTCTGGAGTTTGACATCCCTACGCGCAAAATGGAGGTGGTACGTAATAGAAGGCAGACACAATGATTAGCTGTCCAGGAATTAGCTGTAGCAATTATTCATAAAGATGGATTTATATCTAGAACTCGTAGAACAATGCAACCTAGAGAATGTACCTTGAGTTATCTTTCTATATCTACTTATAATAAACCAAAACAATCTGTACAATGAAGATAGTAAACAAAAGGTTTAGGAGATTTAATATAAGCTAATCATTATAAAAATGCGTCTGTCTATATGTTTATCTGTTTGTTCACGCATCACGTAAAACTACTGGACCGATTGAGATGTGTTTTTCACTGTTAGATAGCTTAGGTTTAGACTTAAAAACTGATGTGCTTGGTATCTCAAGCCGATGAGTAGAAGCCGAGCAATTGATTAAAAACTATATGGAAGCTGAACGAAATTAATTTGGTATTTTGTACTTTTTTGTACTGTCACTGGAATAACACATAGGTTACTTTTAAGCCACAGAAATGGCTACGAGGGCAAAGCCGCGGGCACTTCTAGTAAAACACAATAAAAACAATTAAAGTTTAGTTAGACCTAACGTCGCGTCCGAAAGTCACTTTCTTAGACTTAATTGATCTATACAAATAAATAAAAAGGTCGAAATAACTCAGTCTTCTCAGGACACGTTGGTTGAATCATCGACAATGACAGGATTTTTAGGGCACAAATAGTTCAAATATAGACAACGAAGAAAGCTGAGCTATTTGATTTGGTAACGGAACAGATAGGCACATCTAATATGAGTAATGATTCAATATTATTCGACACAAGATTCCCAAAAATGCATCAGCCTTGCTCGTATCCTGAAATGTTGCCAGAAACTATCATTTCACCTATCTTGGCAGCCCGTGGAGATTTGTTTACGCCGGGTGGCGAGTTTCGGTGTTATTTCCAAAGTCGTTTGGCTATTTGGGGATCAATTCGAAATCTGAAGGTCAGAATGACTTTTATATAAAAGGCATAGAGATAAAAATTATAAAATATTTAACATATTAAACATTTCGATATTTACTATATGTTCAATGTGACATGACACGGTCCAAAATTAACTATCATGATAATTATCTGACAATAATTGGATAGTTATCACCGGTTTGTCATATAATGTGTGTTTTTTATGAAAACTCCTGATTTTCGTGGTAATTGGGGCATTTTTAGCTACAACTAGGACAACACTGGATACAACATAACTGGATCTTTAATACGAGGCAATTTCGCACTAAAGATACAAAATAAAATAAAATAAATAAATATATTCGGGACAATTCACACCAATTAACTAGCCCCAAACTAGGATACCCTGTACTATGGGCACTAGACAACGGATAAACATACATAGATATTATAATTATATATTTATTTTAAGTAATATATATTTATTTATTAAAATATATATAAAAAAAACATGTTTATTATATATTTAAGTATTTAAAAATTATTCTGAATTGTACACCACCGTCTATGTCGGCTTCCTCTGATACTGTCCATCCAAAGGTTTTCTGGAAGAGATCGCTTTAAGCGATAAGACCGCCAATTGTATTACCTTATTTAAGTTTTAATATTGTTTGTTCTTTGTTTTGGTATACAATAAAGTATTTCGTATCGTATCGTATAGATACGCATATTATAATGACAACATTATCAACTTCGCATGTTTGTTTGTCGTATGAGGTAGTGCTGGCCTCTGATGTCAGAGTTTATCAAGCCGCCCGAGGGCCTCTGACATGGCTTAACGACTGCTATTAATCAATAACAGCCGGGACCGACAGCTTAACGTGCCCTCCGAAGCACGGAGCGATGGAAACCCGCACATAACTTAGAAAAGTCATTGGTGCGGAGCCTAGGTTTTGAACCCGGTATCGTTGGATTCTAAATTGCACTATAGAACCGTTAGGCCACCATCGCATCATCGCATCTGATCTTCGCATGATCAGAATGTAAATTTTCTGTAATGGGCAATCCCTTTGGAAAACTTACAATTAGCGCGATAGGAATATATGGGGCGTACCCCACGGCGTAAGTAATAAAATTTCATAAATTGTCTTATTAAGTTCAATCACTTTAAATTGCAGGGATCGATCGTTAGTAACATGTTAGGGCGCTAAGACGATTTATTTAAAATGCTGACCCGCGATAATATTAAATTTATGCGGTTTGCATAAACCGTATATAATTAGTTAGAATATACTGCAAGTTTTGCGATAAGCATAAACCGTACAGTAGGATATAATTTGTACTGTTATTTTTGCGGTTTGCATAAACCGTACAGATAGGATTAAGTGCGATGCTTAGAATGAAATTGTCCAAATGTCGTAGCCATACCATACAATTGATAACTTCATGATGTGGTAGATAATTTCATGAAAAGGTTATATTTCATGAAATGTCCAGTTAAAACTGACCACATTGAAACATCAACATTTAATTGACCGAGCGAGCGCGAAGCGTCTCCGTTTCAGCTTGGGCAAAAATGCTTTCGTATGTCCGGATCTCCGTTCTCCTCTACAGGTAGCATTTATCAACCGATCTAGATGAAACTTGGTATACAGGTTAAAATAATTTTTAGAATTTTTTAATCGTCGGGAATTTTTGGTTGGGGGGGTACTCCCGACAAAAAGAGGCAAAAAGTGGGCTACTGAATATCTCCGCCTTATTTGATCGTATTTCAATGGTTCTTTTTTATTTTTTATTTAAATTAGTCTCATAAAAATTTGGTGAATATCTGATGAGGATCTACGGCGTGATGAGCAAAATAGCTCCTCAAACTGCAGTAAATTTCTCACTGTTAGATTACTTCCAGTGGAATCGGCCCTTTCTTTACCCACTAGGTAGGGATTGATGGAGCTACTGTGCACCGCTAGATTGTTTGCAAACAGGTTTTTACGCGCGAGGTCTACAGCTAACAGAGCCACTAGTGTAAGGTTTTCACGCGCGAGGTCTACAGCTCACAGAGCCACTAGTGTAAGGTTTTTACGCGCGAGGTCTACAGCTCACAGAGCCACTAGTGTAAGGTTTTTACGCGCGAGGTCTACAGCTCACAGAGCCACTAGTGTAAGGTTTTTACGCGCGAGGTCTACAGCTCACAGAGCCACTAGTGTAAGGTTTTTACGCGCGAGGTCTACAGCTCACAGAGCCACTAGTGTAAGGTTTTCACGCGCGAGGTCTACAGCTCACAGAGCCACTAGTGTAAGGTTTTTACGCGCGAGGTCTACAGCTCACAGAGCCACTAGTGTAAGGTTTTTACGCGCGAGGTCTACAGCTCACAGAGCCACTAGTGTAAGGTTTTTACGCGCGAGGTCTACAGCTCACAGAGCCACTAGTGTAAGGTTTTCATGATACCATAGGAGATATGTTTCATAGTTTGTTTTTATATATGTTGAGATAAGTTTCATGGTGTTTTTTAGTCATAAGTTTTCAAGACTAAAAATTACCACGAAGACGAAGGCGGGAGTGAAGCGTAGCCCCCGCCTTCGCCTTCTAACCTCTCACGGCTAAGCCGGGCTTCTGTCCTCGCCTTCTATTTTACGATATGATCACTAATGTTTGACCATATCATGAAGTAGCCGTGCGTTTAGCTGTTCATATCGTCAAACGCAGATTATTTATTCGTATAGTCAAATCATGTCATGATGTTACCGATAATTTCAAGAAATATAACCTTTTCATTTTCATGATGTGGCCGATACCAACCATTTCCTGAAATTATTAATTCTATAATACAGCCACGACACATACATTCCAAAGGGGTGATTCCGATAGGCATTGGAAGTACCCTAACCCCCCTTTTTCATTTCTACCATATTTCTTGGAGCAGCCTGTATATTTATACATACTATTAAATGGAAACATTGTGTAGATTTCACGCCTAAACGACTGATACAATTTTCTAAAATGTTGTAATACCTCCCATCCAAGGGTTGTCTGGAAGAGATCGCTTTTTAGCGATAAGACCGCCCATTGTACAATAATATTTCTTAAGTTTTACAACACCACGAAGACGAAGGCGGGAGTGAAGCGTAGCTCCTGCCTTCGCCTTCTAACCCTATCTATTAAAAATAGTACCTGTAGGTAGGCACACTAAAGGGACTAAAGAAAAAAAACATATAACGGAAAATTCGAAATAAATGCGGGTGAAACCGCGTGAAGCAGTTAGTGTAAGATAACTTGAGATTTTATCACCTGTACACCTATATATCTAGGTATGTTCTATATCTTTTGTATATTCTATGCATACTTCATATATATATAGAAGCATGTTATGTAGAAGTTAAGTGCATGAAATTTGGAAATAGTGCAAAAGGATTTTCACTATATTATCCATGATAGAATAATAATTCTAAAATCACAAAATGAACAAGAAGAAGAAAATAAACTTATTTACAAAAAAATAATTTTGAAAACTGACATTAATAAATAACTTTAAAACTAAAATATGTCGAAATTTAACTATTTTCAAAATGGCCCCGACTCAGCATATTGCTAGTCGTAAAACGACCAGCGCTGGTCTTTCGCTGGGACCATTTGGTAACGTCACGGTACATATAAACAGTCAGTATGAGTACATCAAAAACAAAAAAAACATATTGACTTAGCCAAGTAACCAGAAACATATCTTATCAAGAGAAGGACAAAGGTAATCCAGAATGTGACTGTCCTAATGAGACAACAGCTCACCCTTTATCTGGCCACTTACTGTCCAACTATTTGTGCTGATAGCACTCAACAAATGGTAATTTGGTTTGGTATTACAGTAACCGAGTATGACATCAATGCTGTACATTAATAACACCAGTAGACAGGTAAGTGTATCCTACTAAATAGATTAGAGACTCTGTTCCCATACAATTATCAGTTCCATTGACTGTACTAGAGAGACTTTTGTGTCTCATTAGTTAACTAGTGGCGGTTGATTGTACTGCAGACAAAAATTCTTGTTCAATTAATTTTATGAAGCTGAGGAACTTCGAGGTTAACTGGAAGATAATGCTTGAAGCATTAAGTTCACCTATGTATGTATCTTTTGTGTGCATTAAAGAATTTTGTATCTATGTAAATTCTGTAAGTTTTCTTTTTAATTATACAACTGAGTAATAAGAATAAGCACCACACCTGCTCATAACAGAAAGGGTAGGTCTGTAGGTTTGAGAATAAGCACCACACCTGCTCATAACAGAATGGGTAGGTCTGTAGGTTTGAGAATAAGCACCACACCTGCTCATAACAGAAAGGGTAGGTCTGTAGGTTTCAGAATAAGCACCACACCTGCTCATAACAGAAAGGGTAGGTCTGTACGTTTGAGAATAAGCACCACACCTGCTCATAACAGAAAGGGTAGGTCTGTAGGTTTGAGAATAAGCACCACACCTGCTCATAACAGAAAGGGTAGGTCTGTAGGTTTGAGAATAAGCACCACACCTGCTCATAACAGAAAGGGTAGGTCTGTAGGTTTGAGAATAAGCACCACACCTGCTCATAACAGAAAGGGTAGGTCTGTAGGTTTGAGAATAAGCACCACACCTGCTCATAACAGAAAGGGTAGGTCTGTAGGTTTGAGAATAAGCACCACACCTGCTCATAACAGAAAGGGTAGGTCTGTAGGTTTGAGGTTTAGAATTTTAGGACCTAAAATGTAAGGTTTAGTAGCGAGTTCACACATAACAAGTATCTGTGGCAATGGGCCAGTCACATAACTCAAAGAACCTATAACTGTTGGGGTAAATGAATTATAGAGTGGAGGCAGGGTTTAGGCAAGCAAAGTGTAGGGCACCCGCCGGCTAGGTCGTGTGATGACATCTGAAAGGCGGCAGACAGCGACTGGATGAGGAGAGCCGAAGATCGTGCTCAGTGGTGTTCACAAGGAGAGGCCTACGTCCAGCAGTGGAAGAATATGGGCGGACAATAACAAAGTATCTGTGGTCCCAGGGTTCAATTAAAACACATCAAACCTGAATTTTAGGTCTTATATTGAATCCAAAGCCTAGGTAGCTAAAAAAACTTGGTATTTAGTCTAAGGTTAGGTGGTACTTCACGTATGGAGTACTGCTGCCACCTCTGGGACGGTTCTGCCAAGTATCAGCTCGAGTCTTTGGATTCAATTGAGAGATGTGCTATAAGGCTCATTGGGGATGACACTCTGGTAAAGAGTAAGCTTCAAAGTCTGGCGCATCGACGTGAGGTTGCAAGCCTGTCGGTATTCTACAGATTGCACTATGGAGAGTGTGCACAAGAATTGCACAACCTGATTCCCCCATGACCGTACGACTAGACGATCAGCAAAGCGCCACCATTTTATGGTTGAAATACCTCGCACAAGAACGAAGCATTATGCTTCTTCAATCATTATAAGAACTGCAAAGGAGTGGAATGCCCTGCCCTCGTCAGTGTTTCCGGTATATTATAACCCAGGTGTATCAAGTCAAGAGTGAATAGGTATCTACTAGGCAAATGTGCTACACCTTCGACCACATCATCGCTTTCCATCAGGTGAGATTGTGGTCAAACAATTGCCTAGTCCGTAATAAAAAAATAAAAAACTATTTGATACAGCTGTAAAAAAAACTATTGGATAATTTTTTACTGTTCCATTCATTAATTTTCGTATTGATAGAAAAAATTAAGACTCGGTATCATCAGAAAGGCAAAGAAATCATATTCTAAAATGGCAGGCTAATAACACAATCTTAGGAGGAAATAAATAAATTATGGCTATAATCATGAGGCCTGAGGTATCTTACAAAGAGAAAGAGATGAAAGGGACAACAGTTCAAAAGACGGAATGAGTCAGTTGCAACTACAGCTGGTAAAACATGGGCTAGACTTGCACGAAGGGAAAATTGATAATGTTGGAGGAGGGCTTTTTCAAAGGGCACACAAATTACAGTACCAATGTGGTGTAGTGTAAAACAATCTGTAAAATGTGAGACAGGCTAATAATAAATAATTCAATTTTCTTCCAATGGTACATCTTTCTGATATTTAGTATTACTTATTATGATACTTTCCTGTATGCTGATAGGGTGTGTTATTATAGTTGTATTGTATTGTACATAATTAAATTGATGTGACAAATCTTACCATCAGTGTACCTATAGGTAGGTAACTATTATATTACTGGTAACTATTTAGGTAACTAAAGCCAGAATTAAACAATGCCGAGTTATTGTTTCAATTGTTTTAAAGTTCTAATGTAGGTACTCATTGTTAAAATATAAGTAGCTTTATGAACACAAACCAGTAGGTAGGTAATTTTTACAACAACTATTCATCAACTATAACTCATTAGCAAGAATCCAGTTGGACTTGAAAAAGATAAATTTAAAAAAGAATATTATGTCAATGAGCACACATTTTTCACAAAATATTTAGGCGAAGGTAACTCTAATTTCGGCCACCAGGTGACCATCACCTCCTAACACATTTTCTATTGAGTCATTGCAGTCTAGAGTTTGCCAATCATCCAGCTATTTTAAGATCCTGTAAACTCACAGTAGAATTTCACTTCAAACTTTTATTATTGGCGCCAAAATCAAGTAAATGAAAGTTCTATGACCCGGATCACGTTAACGTCGGAATGCACAGACAGATGATACAGGCTACAAAGGTTTTATTCTTTTTCTTATTTTGAAATAAAAGCCCCTCATCAGACATTTCCGGGAACGTCTCAAGTTTTTATACATCGAGTACTTCTCAATGCTATGTAGCAGAAACCCGCATGCAATTAAATCTATGTTTATGTTAAAAACTTACGAATCCCTTGTAGTCACTAACATAAAGTTAATAATTCTTCAGAAAACAAATAACACGCACGTCCACTCACTGAGTTCACAACTACACTGCGAAGCGAAATGTCAAACTTTCTCACACTGTGTTGCTAGAACTCGTTATGTTTTCCCAACTTTTTGAAGAAAACAAAGTTTTCAAACTATTTTATCATCATTTACTAGAGCGTTTTTAACATCATTGTTTTGAAAAACAAAAACTTACATTTGGCTCTAACTCATCTACACCTATTTTGAATCCAGCGTTAAAGTTAGTGTGTCTGTGTGACCATCGCAAGAAAATCAATGTCCGCTGAGGACACCTAGCGGCATTCTTTGCCAGCTGAGAGGTTCATATTACCTTTAGTAATTATTATTAGCGGTGCCTAAAAATAGGTCAAATATTTAAGAGTGCCTGTTGGCACGCATTTCGATCCAGTAATCGCATTCGAAGAGTTAGAGCGGGAAAGTGTTTAATGTGATGTGATATTTAGATAACTGACATTTATTTTGCAGAGAAGGGTAACTTTTAGTATAGCAAGACAGCTTTTTAATTAAAACTTAATTAATTTTATACCTACCATGATTTGCAAGTGAGATGAAAACTGTGGACTATTTCAATGACATAAACACGCAAATGTTTAAACTATACATTAATTTTATTCATCTATAGGTAATATAAACACCTATTATTTTTGTATCAAAATTGTTTGTTATTGTATAAATAATCATCAGATGTTTCAATTGCGTTTGCTCCTTAAAAAATAGTGTTGATAATGTAGGTGGTGTAATTTAAGCCTAGTAGGGAAATGTAAACCTACACGTACCTGTAATTTATTTTTGAATAAAAAGTAAGAAAAACATTGGCACAAATCACACATTAAAAAAACATAGAAGACCGGTTGGTCTCGTGGCTAGAGATCCTGGGTACGAAATCGTACGGTCGCGGGTTCGAATCCTGCAAGGTGCAATCATTTGTGTGATGAGCAGAAATGTTTGTTTCCGAGTCATGGATGTAATATTCTTATCTATGTATGTTTATCTGTTATCTAGTGCCCATAGCACAGGGTATCCTAGTTTGGGGCTAGATAATTGGTGTGGAAATTTCCCGAATATATTATTTATTATTATTATAGGTATTTAGGTATCCAAAAAACTTTTCAAATCTATTTTTGTTTTGTTTTGTCGTATGAGGTAGTGCTGGCCTCTGGTGTCAAAAATTAATATAAATAAGTGACATATTAATTCAAGGGTAACAAACTCCAGTTTTTTTTAATTTAAATTCCTATCATTTTGACAATGCCATTTTGTTACGTGTAATAAATTCACTCCACTTTTATGAAATGCCTTAGCATTAGAAGGACTATCTCCATAGACGCACCTATCAATGTCACCAATCAAGCAGCAATCTCCTTCTAAATGACAATCAAATGTAACAAACTAACATTAGTAACAAAGTCAGCAATCTCTGTCCTATTTATGTGAACTATTCGTTAAGTTACACTCATTTAATTTAATTTTCATTATTTAAAGTTGGAATATATACAGTTCTACATGACCCAAATCTATAAACCAGTAAAATTCACTACAGCAGCTAAAAAAAATAAGATTTTCACTTCTCCAAAAATTATGTACTTTGGAGTTTTTTACCAAACTACAAAGATGATACTAGGTGATACTAGACCCCTGAATTATTCTTAGGCAACCAAAGCCTCAAAGATTCATTGTTTTTACTTGGGTGTAATAATTATACTACGAAGTAACTTATTCAAAATTGTCTCTAAAAATAAAAACTGTTGTAGGCATTATAAGTAGACAGTTTCAGTATATTGAATTAAAATTAATTTATATGTAACCTTAAATAATTAGTTGTAAATATTATTGATTTTGTTGTTAATTGTGGAGGAAATATCACAAATTCCAATGTCATCTAAACAAGTCAATAAAATTAACTCGTTTAACAATACCAACCTTAACACAAATTACTTATGTACCTACAGTTCAAATTTTAAAGCAGTGACTTATATCTTCACCACGCCGGTTTTCTGTACTGGCTATTACGGGTCATGTTTTACAAAAATGTTCACTAGAAAACAGATACATTCATCACCTCTTCCATGGCTTTCTGGTAATTTATTAGGAACTTTTGACTAAAAGGTCCATTTAGTAATTATTTTCGCGAATTCTGTCAATAAATATTGTATCATTTATTGACAGAATTAGAATTAGAAACTTATTTTAATGAAACGTGTCCTAGGTGGAAGAAAAAAATATTATATCGAAAATAACTTTTTATAATCTAAAATGAGTAGTTTAAATAGAATATTAATATGTAAATCATGTAAGTATAAGTAATCTTCTGTACGTACAGTTCTAATTACAATGCAAGATGATATCAAGTGCAATCTGTGCTATAATTTTCTCATCAGGCGTATTTTTATGTTACCGACTGTTTCATTTCTTTGTTTAAAAGATAATAATAACATTTTATTTGTATAGATGTCAAAAAGTAAGTGCAATAAAATATTCCTAAATGTAACTTTTAGTATGGGTACATAAAATAGATTTAAATAAAACATCATGGGAACAGTAAACATTTTTATTGTAAATATTTTTATTGTATCCCTTACAATCGCGATGCACTCTATGGCATTTTCAAAGCTTCTCCCAAACGCAAAATGGCGTTCAATTACAAATAAAATAAGTTTTTTAACGCAATGTTTATTCTGTTTCATTCAGCAGTTCATAGGCACATTAAGTATATTTTGAAGAATTTCTAGTTCTTGCCAACGTAAGTTTCTATTGCAAAATTATGCAAGCATTCACCACAATATTTAAGTTGGCTCTGAATGCACTTAGATTTTACCAAACCGGACCTTTACCCTCTAATGAGCTATTAAATTAAAGGGACTGAATAAGTGTGTGAAAACTGATTTTAATGAAATGTAAACTTTTATTCTTCAATGTGTCTTACACATTATTTAAACCAAAGATAGTTTAAATAATAATTAAACTGAAAGTTAACTCCAATATCTTCGTCAACAAGGTACAAGTTTTTTTTCTTTTCATGATATGAATATTAAATTATATTTTTAAGCATTAGTTAGTATCGTAATAAACTATCAAATAGAGGAGGTACTTGCGAATGTGTAGTGATAAATCTAAATATATCGGAACTACTATTATGATTCTTTACATACATTCCTTTACAAATCGTGTTTTACTGTCCTACTTTATCATGCGTGGTGTCTTTACTACATTACTCTTCTTCTAAGTATTTAATTGAAGTATTAATATTAATTGCCAATTAGGTATACTGGTTACTTTGTGTGCTTTTTATTAATTTTACATAATAACATTAGTCCTTCTCTTGCTCTATATCAACTTTTTTCTCTCTTACGTGTAATAATTAAGCAAAACTCAAATATACATCGATGGATGAAAAAAATATGTTTAAAGATATAGAAGAACTTAATCAACATGTAATTACGTATGTATAGTAATACAAATAAATACAACACAAAAAAGCGGAATTCATTGGAAATTTTGTTGACTGAGAATTTCACAATAAATTGAAGTGGGATTTTATTTGAAACCGTTCCAACAAGACTTCATAAGGCGATTCAGCATAGCGACTAAACGCTATTAATTTAAGTCCTCAAAAGGATAATCTAAGACTTTTAATTTTTCCTAGTTCAAAAATTTGTAAGGTATTTAGCGTAGAAGAATATTATTTTGATAACAATAATATAACTATTATATTTTATATAATTAGTCATTATTTTTAACTAGTTATAGTGTCGCTAGATTAGGACCTAAAGAGCAATAAATATTATTAATTATAGAAGTATGCTATTAGTGAAAAGTGGCTAATGATTATAGATAGGTTCCTACCAATGCATTCTTATAAAAAACAAACGCTTTTCCCAAAAAAGGGTCATTATGTTATTACTGGCAATACTCGAGCTCGAAAAATAAATAAGAGATTTCGCGCCATTTTGCTTTTTTATAAAAATGCATAGACGTTGTTTGCTGATAAAACGGATGTTTCTAAAACTTGGGTGTTATTCAGAAAAATATTATAAAGTATTTTTCAAGCGACTGGTTTGTAACATTGCGTTGGAATCGTTGGAACTATGTGCTAAGTATCACTCGTAGTAGGTATGTTATTAGAATAAACGTGAAAATTATCGTTAGTTAAGTCAAAAACTTTCTAAGTCAAGTTTTTAAGTCAAGTAAAGTCGATAACAAGATTAAAGAGTTTCAAACTTAACACTGTAATTTCTACTAGAAAAAGGATTTCAACCATCTCACGCTCAAATTATTTCTTCTCAATATAATTTTGTGAATCAATTTAAACGTACAATCGCGATAGTAATAATTTTTTAAATAACACAAATATATTATTTTTGTTTTGCCAAAGCGATATGTATTTTATTGTAGCATTTTGTTAATGTATGCTATCGTAAATACTTTTCATTATTTTATTCAATCGTGATATCAAATACTACACCTTATTACATCTTATTATACACACCTATTACAATTGCCTGATAAACGAATGATGCCTAACTGTACATAAAAGCTTAGTAAAATAAAATTTAGTCTTTACTAATTAATCACACTAAGCTATGCGGTAACTGGCCACTTATGATTAAGTTTCTAGCACGAACAAGTTTAAACTACGACGCCAGACATTAAAGTCCCTGCCTGGTTATACTTCATTAACTCGTTGACTGTCTGATCATTACTTTTCCATACAAATTTGAATGGAATAGTAAATAATGGCACGGTTACCGTGATAATGGGTAGTTAAAAATTGATATTGCTCTTATGCCTTCTAAAATCTACTAAGGATCGTGGTAAGTACTAAATCTTCGAATTCTCTATAATAAAAGACTTCACAAATCGTTTTACCGTTTCAAACTTACGCCAATAATAGTGGAAATGGCGATATTAATTTTATCATAAGTATGATTTATCTCGTAGGTATTCGTCTATTGTAGTCCAATTTCTAAAGCAAACTAACCTTGCTGTTAACTAGTACTTATTCCTTCTCAAGATGTCTAAACCTGCACAGAATCACATATTTTATGTTGGTTACAGTCTGGAGTCGAAGTTAAACCTTGGTGTGTGACGCCATTTTTTTCCATGCATTCAAAATGGCGGACTAGTTCTTGAATACACAATATGGGTTCTTTCCTCATCACAGAATAGTATTACTTTTTGTTAATGCATAATATGGAGTACGTACGCATTTATATAGACCCTGTCTTAAAATTTTTGTTAAGAATAATTTTGTCACTATGGTTCATATCAATTTCCAAAACTACATGGAGATACGAACACGAAGGATCATCTGTTAACGAAGATGCATGATACATTAACAAAAGTTTTAAGAACTTCATCATCTCGCAGCCATATAGGTAAAGAAGCTCAGATATGGGGTGGATTGTGAATTATTGTCGTTTTTGTAATGCTAAAACCAAGATGAGGCACCACCCAGCTTTGTAGACAGCTCGCCAATCCCACGGCCGAACATGTTGCCAACCTACCGAGAAAAAATACAATACAAAATCAAGAAGAAGTTACTTAAAGGTCTTTAAATGATGTAATCTAATGCCTTAATAGCTTTAATCATTAGAAATAGTGGTAAAATTTACCTTCCCAACGACAGCAGTGACGTTTCCAAGTTTTGCTTCTTCTGTGAGAGATTCCAATTTAGATTTGCCTCCCCTGGAGCCTTCTTCAGATCCATCGTCACCACCCCTGAAGATAATTAATTATTGTTTTGCTATCAATAGTTAGTAGTCCAGATTCCTATAAAACATGAATAGAATAAACATAAACATAACATGATATGTTTATGACATAGGGTTTGATTCTGTCGTAGCCTATATTTTAGGGTCACTAACTCACGAAGTTTCTTTAAAATACTTTAGTGTAGTGACCAATTCCCAGAAACATTAACTGTAACTTAAACCACTTTATCTACACTCATATCGTAAAATCTGGATTACGAACTCAAAAATGTTGGCATAATGATATATACATTATGCACGGCACGTTTCTAATAAGAAAAATAAATAAATTATAACACTTTTTTGAACTAAACGATGTTATTATATTTATTTTTTACCATTAAAGCACCATTAACGTTCCGCACCTATGAGAGTTTTCGTCATTTATTGTCTATGGCAGCGCGTGTTAGACTGTGGTCTGGATTTTGGCACCATAATTTACTTTACATTAGTACCTAATCAATTTTATGTGATTTATTATGTTGATCAAATGTTTTATTCTGATTAAAAATGTGACAAAGTTGTGTTAAACATGTGAAAAAAACTATTCGTGAGGAGAATTTGACTCCACCTGACATCATGGAACAGCAAAAACTATTCGTGAGGAGAATTTGACTCCACCTGACATCATGGAACAGCAAAAACTATTCGTGAGGAGAATTTGACTCCACCTGACATCATGGAACAGCAAAAACTATTCGTGAGGAGAATTTGACTCCACCTGACATCATGGAACAGCAAAAACTATTCGTGAGGAGAATTTGACTCCACCTGACATCATGGAACAGCAAAAACTATTCGTGAGGAGAATTTGACTCCACCTGACATCATGGAACAGCAAAAACTATTCGTGAGGAGAATTTGACTCCACCTGACATCATGGAACAGCAAAAACTATTCGTGAGGAGAATTTGACTCCACCTGACATGGAACAGCAAAAAACATGAGGAAAGGGCTTTTTCCAGCAAAATCAAGAAAAGATTACGACTTATTTTTTTAATTAAAAGTAAGTTCCTATTGCATGAGTGTAGATAAAGTAGTGTATGAAACGGCACATAACTATGTATTAAGACACTCGATTGATACTATTAAAAAACTCGCATACTGATCGTTTTTTAAACTCACTCTCGTGTTTCAGTTCCCTTTTTTATGCAACCGTTTCATAAACTCCTATTATGCTCCAACGATAAACCAATATTTTTTGTTTTGCAACATAATCATACTACATAATCATACACTACAACAATCATAATTGTAGTAGGCAAAAAATTGATCAATTTTTGGTTAGTACAAGATAGTGTTGATCATCTAAACGGATTTCATTGCGAGAAACATTTTTGAAGGAATTTTATGTTCTACAGTTACTACCGAACACATTGTTTCAATTTAATAACGTCTTTGGAACACCCATATTGTCATTAATACTTACGCGGAATCTTGCTGCGTTAGTAGCATACTGCAGGTGGCTTCTTCAGTGTGCATCCGTGATGCAACCGCCTGGTACGTCTTCGAGTTTAATTTGTCGTCGATCACGCCTTGCAGTTCGAAATCACTGTACATTTTCTGAAAATTAAAAATACTCAATAAAATAAAACCTAAGCTATCATTAAAAGGATTTTAATTAAGAAAACTTCTACATTTATGTTTGGTTATCTAAAATTATAGTGATTGATACAACAAAATTTAACTGCCAAAGGCTTGCCAAAGGTTATAATTATCGTTAATTTAATAAAGACTTTTACCACTAAAATCGGGTAATTTTATAAATGGCAGCAACGTTGACACTGAGAAACAGGAAGTACCAGAAGTAATCTTATTGATTGTCCTAAAAAGGCATTATAGTAGTCGCAGCGAAACTTTGTGGTTGTGGAGACGATTGCGCAGGTACTGCTGTGAGCTGTGAAGATAAAACAGCATAAAGTAAGAGCGAGATAGAATATGCGAAAAACGTGAGCGAGTGAGCGAGGCAGTTATACAATGCTGTCTTCACCTTCAACATTGAGATTGCGCCTGAAAAATAGCAGTTTGCGTAGTGACTTGCAAACATCTTCCGAGCCACAAAGTTCCGCTGCGACTACTTGTCTTGTTATTTCAATACTTAATATTAATTAAAAAATGAATGTCAAGTATAAATACCTAATATTATTTTTACCTGTTCGGTAGGTAAGGTCAGTCGGGGTAAGTGCCTCTACGGGGCAAGTGCCTCCACCATCAAAATCTCAGGAACCAGTTGAGTATTTCAATAAAACGACATCTTTCCCTAAAGCCCGACACAAATTTAGTTTCAAAATTAAATCCTAGATGGCGTGTCTCGTCTTCGGTTAACATAAAAAGCCATTGTTTCCAGTGTCATATGAACTAAGCTTCAGATATGAGTAACATGACATAATACTGTAAAAATATTAACATTGTTGATATTTTCTGTGAATCAATTAAGATAAGGTTATTTAATAAATGTTATTCTTCACATTTTATGTAATTATTTTTCTAATATTTAGTGAAATATCGAGTTATTGTAATTTGAAAATTTTAGATTTTAAATTATACAAAGAGGAAAGTGCCTTGATGGGGCAAGCGCGACTCTATCACGCACTTGCCTCAAGTCAGAAATAGCAAACATTTTTTGGTATTTTCATAATAACCTTTATTTTGCATATTACGGTTTGTATGCAGTACCTAGTTATGCAAATTCATATATTTTGATACTTACTTATTTGTGTACTACTTTATAGTGGGGTTTTTTAAACTAGTGGTGATATATTTATAGATTATGAAAGTAGACAATTACAGTTTATTATATACCGTTTGATGTTTAAAGTGCAATAGCAATAACTAAACAGATTTTATATTTTAAAGTTTATGGTTCGAAATTTGTAAGGCAAAGAATGTTAATGTTTAGAAAGTTGTTGTAGACAGTTACAGTTTAATATATATTGATGTTTAAAGTGCCGTTACCTATAACTAAACTGATTTTATTTTTTAGTTTATTATTCTAAAGTGTAAGTCAAAGAATATTAATGTTTTGAAAGAGGTTTTGTTTAGATACAGTTCTTGTTTTAGATACATAAGTACCTAACTAGGTAATTCAATGTTCATCAACAATCTAAAATAACCATTATCTGTAACTATGTAGTTCCTTCGTTCGATTTTCAGTTCCAAATAATTACTTGTACTTCCAAAGAAATCTGAATAAATCGAAGTTTTCTTTTTCAATTCTCGTACAAGATAAAAAAACAAACCAACTTTTATTGGGAGGTTCGGAATCGATAATAGATTTCAAACTAGTTTTATACCTAATGCTTCTATTTTGGTGCTCCCAGCTATAGCAAAAATTATAAAAAAAATATATAAAAAATATTAAAAAACTATAGCAAAGAACATGCACTACTCGAAAAAAGGTTTCTACCCCTGTCATGAAAAAGTGTGGCGCACTTGCCCCTAATTTCTTTTTTAAGTTGTATTCAACCCAATATTGATCGCAGAAAAGGTCAGAATGCATAATCTAGTAGGGCTCAAATATGTCTATTGGTAAATTTTTAACAACATGTTATAATGAAGATTTTAGTAGTATTTTATCGAACTGACGCACTTACCTCATTTGGTTGGGTAAGTGCGTCTAGTGGAGTAACTTACTATAAACAAGTATATATCTTAGTAAAAATGGTCCAAATTCCACAAGCTATATATATATTCGTTGCCAAGGAAACAAATTATCATATAATACTTAATTTGATGGCCAAACTACTAAAGAAACCTAAATATTTGCAGTTGAATTCATCTTTGTTAAAAGTATATCGCACTTACCCCGACTGACCTTACCTAATGTTCAGTAGGTACCTATTCAAATTATTATTTGGTACCTGTTCTGTACCTCTACTAAATTATTACGAGCTTCTGGGGTCAGATTTTCTTTTAATCGGACCACAGGTTTAATTTTTCAACGAAAAAGTTGAGTACGAAATTGTAAAAATACAACAGTTAATAAAAAAATAAGAAAAAATTAATTATATTACTTCTAAACTACTGATCGTAATTTGACAAATGAGGTATTGTTGGAAGCATCTTGATCGTCCGCTGGTTATAGGCTATGTGACGTAACATTAAATATGACCTCTAGAGGACATAAAGCAAAGAATAAAACAAGCACAAGTTAAAAAAATATATAACCCCCCCTCCTCCACCCCCCATTATAGCTAAGAAGTATCTCGATCACATCAGTTTTCAAATGGGTCCTTTTTTTTGGGAGCCACGATCCTCACCCCTATTCCCCCCCACCCATTAAAGCTAAGAACCATCTAGATAGACCTCAGCTTTGAAAAATAAAAAACTGCAGCTAAATCGGTCCATTCCCCCCCCCCACTCCCCACCCCTCCCCCAAAGATTACGATTATCATCCCAAGAAATCCTGGATCTATGAGGAGCTGCATACCTTCATCAAGATGGAGAGGCAGGCGACCTGCTGGAAGTGGAGCGCCGGCCGCTCGGCAAGCCACACACTGATCGTGTTGATCTGGATGCCGTACCAGTGCTCGAACAGCTGCAGGATCCACAGCTCGTCCGTCACCTGCGAACAGGAAACATCTATGACTGAGTACCTACTAGGTGAAAACTACTGGCTGCTAGTCAGACTAATGAGAGATAGATAAGTAAAAAATAAATTTATTGTACATTACCTACTGCTTCGAGTTGTTGCCACAATGGCCCACATCTCCCCCCCGCCCCCCCACCTTTCCCCCCAGATTATAGCTAAGATGGTTCTTATCTATAATCGAAATGGTTCTCGATCACATCAGCTTACAAACAGAAAAAAACGCATCAAAATAGGCCCATTCGTTTGGGAGCTACGATGACACAGACAGACAAACACACAGATAAGTACAACCGTTGAAGTTATAACACCCTTCCCTTTTCGCGTCGGGGGTTAAAAAAAGTTTTTAATGGCATATTGCATAGACCTACCATTAGAAAGGGCATATTTTAGTTTTTTTTTTATTGCAATTCAAAGTTGAGCTTTATATTCTGTTTTACTTCTTCAGAAAACTGTGCCTATGAGTCAATAAAAAAATATTGATGTTACTTCCAAGAAATTTTGATTTTAATAGAACTGTAAGTACAACATTACTCCAATCAATCCAATCAATCATCAGCCCGTATTCGTCCACTGCTGGATGTAGACCTCTCCTTGTGAACGATATTGAGATCCATCTTCGGCTCTCCTCATCCAGTCGCTACAGCCGCCTTTCGCAACTATATCAATATCTTTTTTTAAATTCAAGTTTAAATACTGACTTTTGGGATTTTTGACATAAAAATAGGCATAAAAACCTGTGGGTCCAAGATTGCTGTATGGGGTCTGAGGAGATAGCAAAACAGGGGAGGGGAGAAAGGAGGGGTCCAATCAGCTTTTGATTTCGCAAACGATGCACCAAACAGCCCGTATAGCCAACGTACGTACGTAGGTACCTACCTACTTACTCCTTTGATGGAATTTCGTAAATCCACCTTCCACGAAGTTTCCAGGGGTAAAGGAAAACATATTTTGTCCTGATCCTTTAATTGCTTTCCAAACTCTCGTTCGTCGTCGTAAGAATAAGAACTGACCTTAGATCTGATTTGGTCCATAGAATTTCTCATGAAGTTGACGTAACCCTGCCCGATGTCCTTGCCGGACCCTGATACATTAGCGATTGTCAGGATTGAGCCGATCAAACTGAAAAATAATAATGATACTAAATAACTAATCGAATGTGGAAGATGTAGGTATCGAAATTAGCTAGGTACTCCGAAAACGTAGACTTCCAGAGTAATTCCATTAATAAAGGGTCCTTACATATCTTACCATGCAGCCTGCCTGGCTGGTACTTATAAGCTTTACAAACAAAGGCCATTAATTTAAAAAAAAGTGAGGTCGCGGCCATTGATCGAACCAAGATGAAAGAGAAAACAAAAGAAACCAAATAACGAAAAATAATAATAATAATAAAAAGTGAGGTAGCGGCCATTGATCGAACCAAGATGAAAGAGAAAACAAAAGTGAGGTCGCGGCCATTGATCGAACCAAGATGAAAGAGAAAACAAAAGTGAGGTAGCGGCCATTGATCGAACCAAGATGAAAGAGAAAACAAAAGTGAGGTCGCGGCCATTGATCGAACCAAGATGAAAGAGAAAACAAAAGCAACCAAATAACGAAAAATAATAATAATAAGACGGCTAAGTAGAAACATGTAAGAAAGTAGATTTTTAGAACTAACAATAACAATTTAAATCCATAGAGTAATGATTTATAAAGTCGTAAAACGATATACAACTGTGTATCAGCTGTTGTACAGCTGGATAAGGTCTCCGATTATGTCGGAGAGCGAAACAGGTCATAAAAAAAGATAGACTAGATGACTTCAATATAAACAAAAAATGGTTTACCTGGTGGTCATAAAAATACAAAGGGTAACTGACGCCCTCATACTCGTACCTGACGATAAATACTTGATACCTGAGGTAAAAACTTGAATCAAGAAATATACTTAGGTACTTCAATGGATTTACTAAAAACTACTGAACTAATTTTTATTAAATTTTTATGGTAAAACGCGCACTGGAAATCTCTAAGAATCAAACAAATCTGTTTCAAAATCTTAGAGATATGAGATGAAGGAATACTGCTACATGAACCAATTGTGGTGAAATTTAGAATGAATCACAACGGAGGTTTATAGTAGGCGCAGCGAAAGTATGTGTCTCGGAAGTTATCTACTAGTGGCTGCGCAAACTACTATTTTTCAGGCGCAATTCCTATGTTGAAGGTGAAGACAGCACTGTATAACCGCCTCGCTTACTCGCTTACGTTTTTCGCATATTCTATCTCGCTTTTACTTTATGCTGTTTTATCCCCACAGCAGTAGGTACCTGCGCAATCGTCACAGAGCCTAACTTCACAAACATATAAATTGGCTGCGACTACTGTACCTGGTTTAAACTTTCCATTAAAAAAAACATCAAAATTCGCACAAATCCCGAAGAATAGGTACACACTCTTCACCCCTTTTGTTGTGTAGGGTACATACAAAAAACACCCTAATTGAAGACCTTCCTCCTTTTGAAAGTTGAAGGCTTGAAGCCCTCACGTGTTGCGCGCACACTTTTGAAAGTTGAAGGCTTGAAGCCCTCACGTGTTGCGCGCACACTTTTGAAAGTTGAAGGCTTGAAGCCCTCACGTGTTGCGCGCACACTTTTGAAAGTTGAAGGCTTGAAGCCCTCACGTGTTGCGCGCACACTTTTGAAAGTTGAAGGCTTGAAGCCCTCACGTGTTGCGCGCACACTTTTGAAAGTTGAAGGCTTGAAGCCCTCACGTGTTGCGCGCACACTTTTGAAAGTTGAAGGCTTGAAGCCCTCACGTGTTGCGCGCACACTTTTGAAAGTTGAAGGCTTGAAGCCCTCACGTGTTGCGCGCACACTTTTCATACATATTTCCATATAGAACTTGTTTACCGCTGCGTGAGTACAATTACAAAATCTATTTATACTTACAATAAAGCAGTAAATAACCAAAAGTCTGTACAATGAAGTTTTTTTTTATTTAGGGTACTTAAAATAAGGAGCTAATCAAAAATATAACCTTTTTTAATCGATGTCTTTTTGTCTGTTTGTTTGTTCGCGCTTCACGTAATAAATTCTGAACCGATTGCGATGCCGTTTTCAGTGTTGGATAGCTTAGGATTTCACCCAAAAATGTATGTGCTGGTGTCAATCCGAAGAGTAGAAGAGCAATCAATAAAACCATTTGACGTCTGAACGATTGATTGGTACCATTGGTTCTGGGATAACACAGATATTTATTTCCCAGAAATACAATCACGCGGGAGAAGCCGCGGGCACAATTTGTCTCAGAATAGTACAAGCTTAATGAAGAAATTGTTTTTGTTACCTCCCCTCGTCAAACCTGGCGATCTTCGCCAGCGTTGCTTCTAGAACAGCCGACAGCCTGGTGGTCATACCGGTGGACATGGCGGAGAGGCACGCTTCTATCTGGGCGTCCATCTTGGAGTGGTACTGGTACTGCAATACACACCAGACATGTATTGTTGTAAAGCCACAAAAAATAAATATATAATGATCCATTGATCCATCCAGCGTGGCAAAATCTGAAACTGTTAGATGTTTCCTTGTTAATAACATGTTACATGTTAATAACGATACAAGAAATATGGAATGCATGAGTGGAGGTCCCCTACCACCCCAAAGCCTACCGAGATCACTCCCATCTCCCATATATGTCGGGTGGTTTTTGATATTTTTGGAGATAACTTTTATCGCAAAACTCCAGATATCATCAAACTTTTTGGGATTCCAGTAGTGACCCTCTTGACACCAAAACCATATTGTAATAGTAATAAAATATTTATTTTTCCTCATCATTTTTTGAATTTATTGGTAGGGCTCTATCGATTTGTTAAGTTTGATCAGTGGCCACGATTTCGCGTTCTTTACAAAACGGCGGACTTGTCATGCCACAAGGGTTAGATGTCTTAGTTTGTTCGAAGCATGGTGGTCGCGGCCGCAGCTGCTCTACCGGACGCCTCGTTTAGCGACCTGGCGTCTAGCGAGATGCCAAGAGAAAAGAAACGTATGAAAACATTTATGGGACCGCACTGCGCGCTTAGCGCCCTCGCTAGTGGAAGTGGCTCGACGCTAGACGCTAAGCTAGGCGCTTGCAGTGCGGCCGCGCCCTAAAGGTTCGAAGGCACCACGTATTCAATTTTAGGATTAGGAAAAACTGCTTATTCTCGTAATTTACAATATCCACTCCTTCTACGGCACAGAGCTTGAGGGCTTGGTTCTTGGCGTCGAGGGCAACGTTGACCATGGCGCAGGTTTCAGCGGGAAGGATGTAGTCGGTCGACATGAAGGTTACGCTCTTTTTGAGCCACGTCTGGAAATAAATAAAGTTTAATTAAAAATACTCTGTAAGCTTTCAGTTAGCTTTAAAAAGAAAACTAAAATTAGTAGCATTTTAATTTTTTTATTATTACGTACTTACTAGGCAATCGTTTGATCACGATCTCACCTGATGGAAAGGGATGATGCGGTCGAAGGTATAGCACGTTTGCCTAGTAGATACCTATTCACTCTTGAACACACCAGGGTTATATTTTACCGGAAACACTGACGAGGGCAGAGCACTCCTTTGCAGCTCTTATACGAAATGAAATGTGCGAGATATTTCAACCGTATAAGGGTGGCGCTTTGCCGATTGTCTAGTCGTACGGTGATGGAAAAAAAGTAAGGGGGAATCGAAATTGTGCAGTTCTTGTGCACACTCTCCATAGTGCGATCTGTAGAATACCGATAGGCTTGAAATTGAATTGTTCGTTGGTAATGGGACCGAATCCCACAATAACCTACCTCCGTGCAGCGTGCGATGCATTTGTCGGAAACCTCGATGCCATTATCCATGACAAAGGAGGTCATATTAAACAATAACTTTGGTTTTCCATTTTTCTAAGATTAGGTACCTAACCTCAAATTTTGACAAATTAACCAAATAAGGATAAGGAAATAAGGATTAGGATTAGTAAGCTGAAGTGGCAGTGGGCTGGTCATATCTAACCGATAACCGTTGGGGTAGACGTGTTCTTGATTGGAGACTGCGACTCGGTAAACATAGTGTAGGGCGCCCTCCAGCTAGGTGGAGCGACGATATACGCAAAGTGGCTGGCAGCAGTTGGAAGAGAAGAGCCGAAGATCGGGCTCAGTGGCGTGCTTTGGGAGAGGCCTATGTCCAGCTGTGGACTGACACGGGCTGATGATGATGATGATGATGATGTTGTACCAAATAACAACATTTTCGATTAATAACAATTCGAGTGACAGATCTTGCACTTTGAACACAGAATAAATAATAGTAGGAGGTCGGAGTGTATTGCTGTACCTACACTTTTAACTTAAATTATCACTTTTTAAATTAATTTTCTTCAAAACTGTTGAGTACTAGGCCAAGTGTACGTATCAAGCCACCCTAAGTTTAGTTAAGTTTTTGTGAGCAAAACAGATTAAAAATAACCTAAACTAAATAGAACCAACAAAATTAAGTTTAGTTAAAAAGTAGAACGCGACACTTGTGTCTAATTTCGTACATTATATTAAGCTATTTTACCTTCCATAATGTGTGACATCGATCGCAAAATCACTTTACACCGGCATCGCCGTCGCTGCGCAAACTGATGCAATAACTTGCGATAACTCCATCGGAACTCGCTCGAGATCCGTTGCAACTCAATTAAATATTATTTTTTCTTCTGCTGTATGAAATTGCCCGCGGTAGTACCCGCTGTTTTCCTATTATGCTCTAATGATGAGTTCTCATGTGTATTGTTACTCTGACTGCATCAGCAGACAATAAGTGTCCAAATATTGCTTTGTCTTCGGAACTCTGTACGTTTACAAAATTTCAAGTCAAGAGGAAATCGTATATAGGTAGTCAAGAGGAAATCATCGATAGGTCAAGAGGAAACTTCCAAGATTAGATCTAAACAACCGACATCATTGGCTTCGCAGAGACTTGTCAAATACTTGGTTGGTCAAATCCGACACAAGTCAAATTAGACCTTCTCTCTTATAGAAGAACCCATCCCCAACAACCCCAAAAGACGCTACATGGGATCGTAAGACGTTTTATTGACCTTCACAACCTTAAATTTGAAGATGGCACACGATGATGATGATGATGATGATTTTAAGCGGAGGAGATAGCAATACATTTACTTAATACCTTCTTTGCGAAGATCTCGTTTAGCGACTATCCTCTTAAAAGCTTCTGTGAGATATTTCCCTCTTCATCCTGATTTTTATACACTGCTTTTTCAACCCTCATAAAACCTTCCCCGGTTATTTTTTCTGCTCGAGGTACATACGTCCTATACATATAATAAAGGCCCAAAGCGAGCGCCAGTGCAGAACCGGTCTTTTTTATAGCATAACGGTAACCAGTTACCGATCGTATTTCGCCTCTAGCACGGTGAATAAAACGTACTTTTTAAGTTTCTATCATATTTACCTGGAAAGAAGCCTCTGTCCTCTGGATGCACGTCTCCATCATGTCACTGGCCATCAGCTTCAACCTTTGCTCCAGATGTGACCTGAAGTCTGGTTCAGGCCAGTGAAGGTCCCTGATGAAGCATTGGAGAGCGTCCAGCTTCCAGAACAATTCTTCACTGGTTGAACAACCGTTTCTGAACAAAGATAATTAATATATCAAGCAAAATACTACAATAACATACAGCAAGTAATAAATAGTTGTGCCAATGTTTGGAAAAATAACGGTTGACCATAGAGTACCGCAAGGCAGCATAATAGGACCACTATTATTTTCTAAACCTTGCAATAGTCGGCTCTACTAAGAGGGCCTGAGTAACAGATAATTGAATAAAGTAATAAAACAAAAAACACCTAACTAATAACAAATACAATCAGCAGACAAAGAAGAAAATTCATACCCTTTTATTTCCCATTTCTCTTTCTCAAATCCCTTATGCAAGGATTGAGCGATGGAAGACTCCATGAGGTCCACGTACCGCACCACCAGCGGCGCGAATGTCTCCCTCAGGTGTTCGTGGAACCGCCCCCCCTTTAAGTTCTCTGAAGACAAGGAGGAGCATAACTTGGGGGAGGCTGGGACGGCAGCGGCAGCTGAGTGGGGAAACGCTAAGAAGGTGTTAAGGTTCCTAGGGAACCTTATTAATTCCTTACTTTAATAACATTTACCATGCAAGCTGCTGTTTTCACCTAATAATATTGCACTATCAGTTACTATGCGTGCTTCTATAAATATTATATATATATTAACTGAGTGTCAAAAATAATAAAGTATTATCAATCTAAACCTCATAAGGTTGCGATATTTCAAGTCTAAAGCAAAGGCCACATGGAATCGCGTAATTTGGCATTTTTTAATCAATTGGATGGGTTCTGATATTATTTTTACTAATTACGACAAATATCTACTTGGCATCCTTAATTCTAGTAAATAGGTAGGTACTTAACTTACGTAGCAAAGTAGGTTGTGAGTAGTCTAAGAAATTGTAGGTAATTCAATAAAAAGTTGTAGAATGGGTAAGAATGGGATTTAATACTTATTTGACCAAGTGAAGCGAGTTCAACTAGTCAACTTGCAGGAATCCGTATTTGAATCTATTTTATATTATAATATTCTATCGTTGATCCGATCTTCATGAAAGTTGTTAGTTATTTCATAATTTCTAAGTTAAATCATCTTGGAGGTTGAAGCTCCAAATGGGGATTCAAAAATGAGACTTACTTGCAGTTTCATAAGAAAGGTATTTGTTAAGGACATTTCAAACATGTTCTTTAATTTAAACCTCTTAGTTTTCAGTTAGGTATAATCCAAAACGTGAAAAACTCGGTAACTACAATGAATTGAGATCTCATTTCGGAGCGAATGACCCAAAATCTAAAAGAGGTGTGTGCTACAGGAAAATCCTGGTTATAATTTCCAACTACTTGTTTTGAAGATTCTGTCCTTTTTATACTATTAAATACTTCTTTTGAAAACATAAAACTTCACTTACCATCAGTTCTCAAGTAGTCATTCAGGATCTGGAACAGCGGGAAGGAGTCCCAGGTGTCGGGAGGCTGTTCCGTCAATACCCGGTCCATGTCGACGCCGAAGAGAGCCCAGAAGATCTCTGCGTGTTCCACCAGCAGTTCAGAAAACCACGCGAAAGCCTGGATAGAACAACATCCTGATAAGTTTTGGAAATAGATGTTGTACTTTAAGTATTTCGGCTTGTTTTTAATGATTGAATACCTACTTCGTTTTCTAAAATCAATTGGGTCTAAAGGATTTGTTTAAAGTTGTGTTAGACTTTAGATTTTGAGTATCCGCATGACGATATTTATAAAAAACTGAGGAATATTTTATACTAAGGAGAAACATAGAGCCATATCTGTTTAGGTGAAGAAGATATAATACATTGATTTTACAGTTACCGTTAATTTCATTTGTAAAGATGACGCTGAGGAACGACGACAAACGTAGGTAACAAAAAGATATTTTACACATGCTGTTTTTTGTATCCCTGCCATATTTACAGAGGTATTTCATTAATAGATGTTAATAAATATTGCAATGGCAGCAAACTCCTTGATATAGCTGGTACATAAATATTATACTTAGCTGGTTATTATTCTTATGAAAGCTGTTTAAATTTGAAATGGTGTTCTTTGCACGTTCTCAAAAGATTAACAAAAAAGAAAGTTTATTATAACATAAAGACCAAAACTTTTCTCATTTTAACAAACTTACCATAAACGATAGTAGTTATTACAACAGACAGAAAACCATGCTAACATTACAAATCATTCCAGACAGAAGGATTTAAGCTGACACTACTTTGAAATTCTATAAAGCCAGAATATAAAATATTAATTTATATTGTTTTGTATTAGAACTAAATGTTGTTTCAATATGTGTACTCCTAAAGTATCAACTGTCTATGTAAGTGTATATGACAAAATTAGAAGCGCGATTTTACTTGAGATAGTTTAGCATTCTACAAAAGCTTAATCTTCGTGTTTTGTGCCTGTGGTTGTGCTTACTGTTGTTTTGTGCCTGTGGTTGTGCTTACTGTTGTTGTAGGTACCTACAATGTATATGTATTATGCAGTTACTTTGTTGTAAACTATGGATGTAAAAACTGGAGTAGACTGCATTAAAATTGAAACACTTTTCATTGAAGACATCTTTAAGTTAAACCCTGCCAATTAAGATTTAGCAATTTTAAATATTTTCAATAAATTTAGTAAAGTTAAAGCCTAAAATGAAAAGTTAGGATCTCAGTTTGTGAATCTAGGTATTTTTCTATATTTGAAAATCCATGCAATGCTTTTGAACATCTAAGCATTTGCCCAAGCGAGTTCAAACTATCATCGAGTCTACTCCTTAAACGTGATCAAACCAATCAAAGTGAATTATGATCAATATCGAGTGAACAAAACGATCAACAAGTGATTTGATCAGCCGAGCAAATATGTAGTTACATTTGGTTGACCGCTAGAATCCGGTTTTGTGTTATAAACCTGCGGAGAGATAAAATATAAGATAGAAGTGGAATACAAAGTCATAGATTATTATTATGCGGACATATTATAGAGACGTAAAGTGAATTGAAAATTCTAATATTTCTTCTGAAAACATTAGAATTCTTACTAACCCATCCGATCAAGCACACACTAGTAAGTCAGAACATACGTACATTAGTAGCCCAACATCATTGAATTTAAATGAAATGGATATCAAAATTACAAATTAATACAGATGTGTTGTTGTTGCTTCTTGATTCATTCACTTTACGACAAAGCGACATTAAATAATAAGGAAAATTAAATACTTTTAAATAACTAACGCCAATGTACACGACAGAATCTCAAATAAGTATATGGAAAACATAGGAAAACAACAAATAACTACATGTCTATGAGAGAAGATTTCGTCGTGAACAATGCTGAAGAAGAAAAATTTCACAAACTATGAAATAATTTCTGCTCAGACAAATAAATATATCAAAAGTACTGCCTTATCATTCCCCACACTAATAGCGACAGGACAGTAAGGGTGCTATTCAGTGAAACATTTAAAGTTTTGATGAAACATTTCAAAATATTTTTTGGATATTGTGACAACGCTGGAACTCTAAAATAACTAATTTGTCATTTCAGATAATGACATTTAGTGGTTAGAAAATTAGTGGAGTACTATCTCACGAAGAAAACGGAAATGTTTCACCAAAACGAGTAACATTACATACGACACTGATTATAGACACGGACAATATACCAATATTAGTTTTGGAGTATAACACTGTCAATGGTTTCGCTTATATTTTTGATGAAGTCAAATGAAACTAGGAAAGAACATTTTTTTTCTAAATAATCAATTCTATGGATGGACACATGTTTAAACCTTGAGTTTACACTCCAAAACAATTTTCCATCAATAAGTCTAAAAATGAACTATGTTTATTAATTCGTACCTCCGCATAGTGTTCTTCGTTTTGTTGCAAAAGATCAACACATAGTTCAGCTAAGTGGATAAGGTCTTCTAACTTCTTGGACGGCGTTACCATTGTTTCGCCTCTTAGATCCTCTGTAAGCAAATCATCGATTTTGATTAAATAACTTTTCTAATCACTTTATAATTTGTCTCATTATTAAATAAATATAAATAAATAAATATATTCGGGACATTTCCACACCAATTATCTAGCCCCAAACTAGGATACCCTGTGCTATGGGCACTAGATAACGTATAAACATTCATAGATAAGAATATTACATCCATGACTCGGAAACAAACATTTCTGCTCATCACACACAATGATTGCACCTTGCAGGATTCGAACCCGCGACCGTTCGATTTTGTATCTAGGATCGCTAGCCACGAGACCAACCGGTCGTCAAATTCTAATGGAATGGTATTTTAATGGAAATTCGGAACGTAGGCAGTAAATAAATGCATTTAAGGATTTTTAAATGCAATCTTTCATCGTTGTTATCAACAGATCTGATTTCCTTCTACTATGAGAACTACTACTGCCCTTTTCCTCTGGTGCCAATTTAACTTATTTCGTATGGTCATCCAAGTTTTTTCCATAGTCATCTGAGTTACTTGCTCTATCCTACTACTGCTGATCACCCAGTGTATCATTTAATTTATTTATGATATTGCAAACGGCTACGATTTACGTAATATCTTTAAAGGTAATATTTCAAGTAAAATCTTTTATCAGATATAAAATATATTTTCTCATCAGTTTATTCACAATCCCACCTTCGATATTCGCTTTCTGACTCAAAGTGGAGTAGTTCAGCAGCGCAGCATGCTCCAAGCTTGACTGGATCATCGATCTCACTTCCTCCGGCGCCACCGGAGTCACCACGTCCTTCATCAGTACGCGCTCTAAGAGGGACAGTGTTGCCTGGAACGGGATGATTGTAAGTAATGATACAATATTTGAAGAGTATTACGAATGGTCTCTCAATCTATAATATATTTAAGAATAAGATTTAATGCAGAAATAGCTGTGCCCCGTGGTTTTTCCCGCGTGCAATCTTCAAATATAGTAAGGTAGGTAATGTGTTATTTTTATATATTTTTTGTATTCGTTTGTTGGGCCATAAAACAAAGAGATAAAAAAGAAAAAATGTTGTTTTTTTTTCTAAATTTTAATGTTTTTTAGCCATAAACCATCCTAGACGTCATCAGAAGACCCTGCCAAAGTTTCGTCACAAATGTCACAATCCGATCAATAGTTTAGGAGCGCATCGCGCACAGACAAACAAACACACAAACATTTTTATATTTATAGAATATGGAAGGTTCTCAATTTGAATGTATTTTTGTGTCTTTTCACTCTTATCACCAGATTTCTGAACCGATTTGGATAAAACGCTAGACCTCCAGTAATTTAATTTACTTTACTTTTCATAAACATTGGTACAGTCGTTTGTAGTATATCTATATGAAGTCAACTTATTGTTTCGAAGTGTTCGAAGTTTTACTCTCGTAATGGACATTGTCTTTCATGAGATTTCTTTAAAGAATTCATAATATGTACAAGTACACTATCATCATGCTCTCTTTCTTTATCAGTCTCATCATTTACAACCATTATAGATTGTACTATTAATTTTTCTGTTTCATACCTTCAACGCTCCCTCCGGCCTTCCAAACGGGAACGAGTATCGGAAGTTCGTGATCTGATTCTGCAGCAAAGTCTTCAGCCGTTCCTTGATCTCCGCGAACTTCTCCTTCTCTTGCACCGTGATGCTGCCCACACCGTCGGGCCTGCCAGGCAACGTGGCGTGACTGTGAACCACTTCCATGGTGGGGCTTACTCTAGTAGGGCACAAGCGGGATTAGGTACGGCTGCGGTGTTGGCAGGCTATAGAACTCTGGCTGTCGAAAGTTTCATTTGTCTTTGTCAATGTTAGCTTGAGTAGAATTTTGTTCAAACGGGATGTCAAGTTTTGGGTTGATATTTAAGCGTGGTTTAATGTCACTTTTTTTTTGAGATATTTTTTCTCTACAAAGGTTATAATTATGAGTATATGGGTTAGTAAATTTTCATATGAGTATAGTAATAGTCGATTTATTTAAATTTGAGATAAAAATTTTTGAGATAATTTTTCTCTAGAAAGGTTATAATTACGAGTATATGGGTTAGTAAATTTTCATATCAGTATAGTAATAGTCGATTTATTTAAATTTGAGATAAATTTTTTTTGAGATATTTTTTTCTCTAGAAAGGTTATAATTACGAGTATATGGGTTAGTAAATTTTCATATCAGTATAGTAATAGTCGATTTATTTAAATTTGTTTCTGGTGTATGAACCTTTAGACAATTTTTTTTTATTTTAATTTATTTTAATTATACGGAGGATTATTCAAACACGGCAAGAAAGTTTATTTAGTTGTACCTGTATTATTTTGTATGGCTTTGTATCTATACATTTTTTGATAGCATTTCATAAGCAACCCTTTAGAAGTGAATTAGAACTTGAAATCCCAGGTTTTATCAAGATGACGACATCGATGACGTCACTGCGCTGCCAACTCCACTGACCGAGGAAATATACATTAGTAAGGTAAGCAGGCACAGATTATTAAGCACATTCATGAGTACCACCGCAGAGATAAATAGCATGGTCAGAGCTAATATCTGAGCTACATATCCGAGGGTAGGTAGACTAATAGATTATAGGAAAGCACATATGACATTCAGTGTGGCGTTCAGAGGGGCGTGATATTATTTAGTTATTTACATTCTAGTTTTTACGAGCTGTATATGGGTTGTATGAGACAATTCTTTAGCCTTGTAAGATGGTCGGATCGGGTGGCAACATAGACAATTCTGTAGCCTTGTAAGATGGTCGGATCGGGTGGCAACATAGACAATTCTTTAGCCTTGTAAGATGGTCGGATCGGGTGGCAACATAGACAATTCTTTAGCCTTGTAAGATGGTCGGATCGGGTGGCAACATAGACAATTCTTTAGCCTTGTAAGATGGTTGGATCGGGTGGCAACATAGACAATTCTTTAGCCTTGTAAGATGGTCGGGTCGGGAGGCAACATAGACAATTCTTTAGCCTTGTAAGATGGTCGGGTCGGGAGGCAACATAGACAAATCAAAATAATGTAAAAGTGACAAACACCACCAACTAATTACAAAATTTGAAGGGGAATAGAAAGAGGGCTTAGATATTTAGAAATTGTTGTTCTAAATATTAATATGTTTGTAAAACTAGTCCGTAAATAGTAGATATTTCGTACACAATTTGAAAATATAAGTTGAATTACAAATCCAAATACAGCTTATAAAATAATAAGATCCATGAAAAGATTCCACTAACGACATATACATTCAATAGTAGGGGACCTAAAGCATTTCCTTTTACGACACCAAACTAACACCAAGGGTTAATGCAAGCTTGTTTCTATTATTGCAGGTTTGTTTCCTATAGTTTGACGAATTAGTAAAAATATATAATAATTTAGCCTCTGCGTTTGTTTTTAATGATATTTACAAGAATGCGACAAAACGCTAGTATGTATACTGTTAAAATCTCTATTTTACTATAATGCTTAAGATGGCACCTGATACAGAAAGGCCATTTATGATGTTTATATTTACAAAAAGACTATTTCAGTCCATCGACTAATCCAACTAAAGTCTTTAAGGGATGATACCTCGTTTTGACGGCTCTTTGCCAGATGTGCCAAATGTGCTATAAAAATGATTTCTTCTCTACTTATTTTAGATTTAATACACTTCAAGTATTTAGGTATGGATTCACTTGCTTCTGGTGCCTCTTCATTATTATAACTGAAGATCGGAAATAACCCATCCAAGTCCTATTTTCCTTTACTGGAGGACTTCTTTTAGTTTTACTCAAAGCTTATATACAAAGAAATGATATCTTAGTAGTTGATATTAAGGCTGTTATTTACATATACTTACCTATTCCCATGTACATGGCTGGCGCAGAAGGCAAAAGAGTAGTGCATGAGCGTTGGGTCCACAGTCTGGGAGCCACTCTCTGCCACATCCAGCAGGTCAGAGAGGTAGCACAGGTGACGGTAGCAGCCACGGACGCCGTAGCGCGCGCAATACTCGTCTAGGACAAACACTTGACCGGGGGAGAACCAGCCCTGGAAGTGGGGAGTAAGATCTTGATTTGCATATATGAATGTCAAATGTAGCACTGACCTCTGGTGTCAGTTTGTCTTGGGTGACCTACACCCAAGGGCATCTTGATTGCTTTCTTATTATATGAGGTAGTTCTCTCTCTAGCGTCAGAGTTTGTAAGTCCGACCGAGTTCCTCTGATATGGCTTAGCGACTGCTATTAATCAATAAAAGCCAGGACCTGTAATATAACGTGCCCTCCGAAGCATGAAGCGATGGAAAACCAACCACACATAACTTAGAAAAGCCTAGAACCGAAAGTGATATCGTTGGATTCTAATTTGCACTATTAAACTGCTAAGCTACCATCACCCAAGGGCCTATGCGTGGCTTGTATTAGATTAGACTCTGACGATCCTGATACAGATGCTAGACTAATTAAAGAAAGGTACTAAGCAAAATACCAGAAAGTATATCACCTGAGGCTTATGAGACAGAATATCTCGTGATATTTCAATAAATAAGTCTATCTAGTTAAGGTTTATCATCGAGTCTTTTGTATTACTGGACATACCAGAGAACAGTATGGATCTTGCAGCCGATACTTCAGTGTCAAGGACTGCAGGGTGGAGAAAAGCAGATGATGGTCGAACTGGCACGGATCAGCCTGAATGTAGTCTTCCATGCCGTGCTTACGGGCTTTGTCTGCGTCTGCAAATGAGAGAAACGATATTTTAGCCACTAGACCAGTCCAACGCCATTTAGATAACATTTTTTCTTGCGTACTGTTGTATTAGTTTGTCTAAAAAAAACAACTTTTCAGGCACACACTAACATTAACTTTTATTTTTCTTTAATAAGTCTTAACAGCTAACACAACAATTACGATACTGTAATTGTTGCTGCACTTCTATTGCAGAGGTTCCACCTGACTGTGCGTAGTCCAAGCTGACCGGCAGGCCTAAGACCGGGTCCGTAGTCAGGTGGCTTCAGAGAGCGATTAAGGAAAAAGCCTCGAATACTATAAACCGCGGATTATGTACCTTTGCATATTGCTGAAAGTGTATTGAATGGATATTGGGGGTTATCCCTTAGGTCAGCAATATCAAAAGCGCAGTGTAGCAGTACGCGTGTGTAGATAATAATATATGAAAATTGTAATGCACGATGATTTGGTTGGTGAATTATGCATAATTATCTGAAATTACATAATCTATTTTTTACAGAATATTATCATGTTTTTTGTGTTAATTTCAAATTTCTGATCTAGATAGAGATGGCAATCTTTCTTTTTGATAAAGTCTATAAAACACTTTTTATTCTATGGTGTGATTAGTGACAAATCAGAGGTAGTGTGAGTTTGTTATTCATATATGTTGCTCTGTACAGTGTTGTCACTTAGAGGAAACCTTCTATCTTCTGTTTCTCCATCAGTATCTAGTCTATGCTTTCTATCTTGGTCTTGTTACTCTGACCTGTGGTTATAATACAAAGCTAGATATCATCAAGAATTGAAAGAAAAATAAATGTCTTCATCAGGATTCTCTTACCTTCCTACCATACCATAATTCTTTGGAACTCAGCACATGGCTATCTTCCAGAAAATACACTCTTCTCGTTGGTTAATCAATGAATGATCTCTTACCTCCCATAATCTTATGATGCGAAAGATCGGACGTGGTTGGTGGTGTCGGCTTGTGACTCTGTCCCGTTGCTCGGTACAGAGCCATGACCCAGAGATGGCATTCGTTCTCGTCTGTCACTCCCATTAGCACAGACTCGCCATCTCGGACCGCGTTCATGAAGTATTTCGCACCTTCAAGTTCTGTAAAATCGATATTGATAGAATTATAGTCTTCTAGATCTTCTTAAGTTTTTAATATAATGAGGCTAAAAGATAAAGATAGAAAAGTAATACCTTGTCCAACAATAAGTTGAGCTGTGAAAAGAAAGAAAATTAATTGAATTATTATTGTAGCAAAGTTAAATCAAGCACATAATCATCAAGTCAGTATGTAGTTAAATGTTTATTGAATTAAATAATAGTCTCCAGACGTTTCTATCATCACTTCTATATTCGAGAAGATTTTCAAATCAAATCAATCATTTATTTGCAAAAATACTTATTAGGCACTACAATTGAAAGAAAGAAAATTCACAATTCACACACACACACATCGCATTTTTCACATGATAAGACTGATGGAAAACACATTTCACACATTCATTCATTTTTTTTTTAATTTTGATTTTCATTTTCACATTTCACTGGATTTTCACATTTTTTCAATTTTCTTCTTATTAAATTTAAATATATATCATTGTGTTCAGCCTGCAAGCAAACGTTTATTTCAGCAAGCAAAGAAATGAATCCTTAAAAGTTTTATAGAGGAATCTTTGCAAAATCTTTGCTGGTAGCATTAGCCAGCTCCATAGTGAAGCCATTCAAGTCGCATCATCTCCACCAACTCCTTAACATGTTACTTGTTTGAGGACAAAATCTCGATTGTTGTTATACGAGTATACAAGCAAGTTTAGAAGAACACTCCTCAAAACATTCTTACCACTAGCTAGCTCGATATAGTCCACCGTAAACCCATCAAGCTGCATCATTTCAGCTGGCTCCGACTTCTTGTCCTTGTACGAGCACAGCGCGAAGGTGTACTGGCTCACTTGCACCAGCACCATGTAACGCCGCTTCCACTTGCGCCACACGTTTTTGCCAATTACGTGCAAGTAACTGAAATGAAAACAAAATGATTTTTGAACCAGATGTGCTTGTTGGAGTTGGAACACGGTACTTTAGATAGTAGTACTTATTAAGAGTTCATTGGAAATTTGAAGTTCAAAAGGTGTTCTATCGGAAGTTTTTCAACTTTATTTCAATCAATGTTACACTGAATAATATATGATATATAATATATGAACAATCCAGCATAAATAATAGTAGATTGTATTACTAGGGAGCAACATTATATTTTGCCGGCGAGGGTGCTATTTTGAATCCAGAGCGGAGTGAAGGATTCAAAGTGCGTCACCCGAGCCAAAAAAATATTTTGCGCCGATTATATACTCTACTTTTCATCACCCACTATGAGAAAATAAAAGGCGCCTCATATTTTATTGTAATATTATTATTTTATAAAACATAGAGTAACAACTAAATTGAAATTAAATAGTATCTAATAATAAAACAACTAAAAACTTATATTTACATTTGAGACATTTTCGCAATTATGAAAATTTATTGTCATAGTATTATTAGGATTAGAGATTGTTGTAGATTTTATATTCTGCGTGTATGAAATAATATCCGAATTTGGCTCATTTTGAGGAAAATGTGACGGTGAATCTCGTTGTTTGGATGTAGATGGGCGCGGCGACAGTGGCATGGAATAAAATTACGAAAGTTGTCGAAAAATGCGTTTTTAAATTGATTTCTTCTTTTTTTTTATTCAGCCGGCGGCGCGACTAATGGCCGTCGTACCGCCGGTCTTTATTCAAACAATATTTGCGTTCGATTTCTTTGGCGCTGAACACTAAGATGTTCCAAGTGCGCGGCAAAGGTAATTGCGGCGCACTTATAAAGAGGACTAAAAACTCATTACTTCCTGCTATTAGTTTCTTACAGAAAACATAACCTTTGGGTGCACTTAAAGGCGAACCAAGTCGTCCTTTTCGAATAGATGGGATGAAAACTTCATTTCGCGAATAATTATGACTTGAGAGTTATATTTAGGCACTCTTGTTGTAGTGGTAGGCTTCTTACGCAAGAGGTCGCCTGGGGAAGTAACACCTTTGTTAGATATTCAACCGCCAAGAAGTAGTGTGTGAAGGTTTGAAGGGCAAAGTTTCCATTCCAGGAAAATTAGGCCAATGAGACTTAAAAACCAAAGATGAAACCAATGTTTTCGGTGGCACTGCAACTGTTATGAGCAGGTTTGACGCTAGCCATCAGGTGAGCGACCTGCTAAAAAAACTGTCCGTATTGGAAAAAGCTAAACCTAGTTTACCCGCAGTGTTTCATGTTCAGTGGCTTGTCCATACGGCAGGCTATCTTGATTCTCAGGTCTTGGTCCGGCAAGTTTTTCGCCACATTCATGCGATGCCACTCTGGTACCTGAAAACAAGGTTTAGTTATATTATTCTGCTGTTATGAGATCGTGTTCTTATCTTTTCCATCAGCCTCTGTTGTTTAGGTAGGGGAAAGGCTTACAAAATGACATACCCTCTGCTAAATCAGTCATAAATCGTGTTTTATTAATTGTTTTTAACATTATAATCAGCCTTTTTAAACCATGGTTCAGTACTCTATCAAAATTAAAGAGATCAATCAACATAATACTAAAACAAGAAAATTAAATAAACTTTTAAAAAACATTGACAAAATCCGTTTTGTCCACCCTGTGCGGGTAAAATTACATACATCATGTGGACAAAATTGTATACCAAAATAATAATTTTTCCTTGATCTGCGGAGTTCGCAAATAAAAGACTTCGTCTTCTTTGAAACGTCTGCACATAATGCATGAGCCCATTTCTTTCAGCTCATGCACTTTAACCAAACTTCCCTTGGCTTGGACCTGGAGTACAGGTCATTGCAATAGATGCAAGGGCAATCTTCGTCGTCGTCGGCCACAGTGTTTGTTTGCACGGGACGAGAAATCTTCTTCGCTGCTAGAACTAAAGTTTTGTGCTTTGGTAACATTTCTTGTTTTTTTTTAGGAACCGGCGGAGGAGCCTTTTTCTCTTTAGTCTCTTCTATATTTGGAGTGGAAGTTAACACTGTTGGTTTCTTGTGTGGTTTTCTTTTTCCTTGTCCAGCCACGTAGACTCCTTTCGGTAATGGTGATAGCACACTGACTGGAACAGTAGCAGTTTTATTCAACTCTCGTGGCATGGACGGTGTTGTAGATGTCATGTCTGTCTGGGATGTCACAGGTGTATCTGTATTTTCTGATACCGATGTACCTGCTTCTACTTGCGATGACGTGGATGCGCATAGATTCCCCGTTGTTTTAACCTGGGACGTTGAGTGTATGCATGGGTTTTCCATTGTCGTTAGTTCTTCTTGGGTTGAAACCAGATCTTGTTGTATGGGGATGTCAGTCGTTTCAGCAGGTTCAAACAAGTGGTCTGGAAATATGTTTGGATCGACAGGCCAGAGGCCTGATTTCTGGAACCCATTGACTGCATTTTGGACTGTTGCCGCTTTGCCATAAGTTTTGCTGAGTATCAAGCCGATCCGAAAGTGAGTAACGACTCTGCCTGGATGACGCTTTAGACAAGTGCTCACGTCTTGGTTAAAATTGGTTTTCAGAGGACCATAGAATGAGATATCTAATGGTTGCATACGATACAGTGAGGTAGCATACACATCATAATTATGCCATGTTCCCTTGCAACAGTAAGGCTTTCGATTCTATCTGAAAGAAGAAAAAATTGGTGGGTCAAACGACATAGTATACCATTTTACCCGGACAAGGGTTATGTCATTATGTACACTTTCAAAATTTATAGCAACAGTTTTTTTTTTTTCAACACATTACCGAGCTTATGTAGTTCAATGACAGCAAACAGATACCATCAAAGACAAATAAAAGTAAAAAATAACTTACTTTTACCGCGAAACAAAATCCATCGGAACAAAACTCGTCGTGGTGTAAAATTAACAAACCGACATCCGCGTCAAACGGCCGAGCGGGCGTGACTGGCGTTGCGCTTGCGACAGTTGCTGCCTGTTACTAGGCGGCTTCTGTGTGTTGACACGTGAACAAATAGTCCGTGGATTCGGAGAAAAGACCACTGTGTCGTTTTGTCCACCTATGTCATTTTGTACGCCTTTCCCCTACTGCTGATTCTGCTGAACGCTTCTATGTTAATAATAAGGGCCACGCGTAACCTTGGTGGGTTAGCACTTTACCTGACTCTGGCAGAACTCCATTATTCTGAGCATGATAAAAATAATGCCGACTTAAAAAGTATACAAAACACCATAAAACACCCCAAGGAAAAGAGATACAATTAATTAGGCTGGTCTCGGGTATGGCAAGATACTAGGGAATATTCTACCTCTTCTGCAGTTATCGCTAATTTGCTTCGAAATAAAATGTGAAAGAACATTATAAAATAATCTATAATTTGAAATTTACTCATATAATTCGCACAGTAAAAAGTTAGAACCCTTTTAGCAAACATAATATGAAAAGAAATCTTTATTTGCATGAATATAGGTTACAATGGGTTGGTCTAACATTATTGGATTATATTCAACATTTCAGTCAAGCAAATATTAAAATTATTATTATTAAATTGTATCTAAACATAATTAAAATTACTATAACAAAAGACATACATTAAATCACAGTACTCACAAAAAACATTTATAGAATGAGAACATTATTGAGAATTTATATGTTTACTCATAATAATTTTACACTTATCATAATTTGTGGCACAGCAAAATGTTAAAACCTCTTTAGCAACATGAGAACGTTACTATAAGAGTTTACTAGCTTTCCCGCCCGCGACTTCGTCCGCGCAGACTACTGTTTATCGCAAAAAAAAACATCCTGTGTTCTTCTAGGCTATTAAAAACATTGGAAAAGTAAGTGCTCCAATGCTCTTGATGTTTTTGAGAGATTTGTTATTTCTGTTCCGTGGCAAACACTGACCATTCTGTGATGACAACCGTTCCTTACATTGAGTAATCAACATTTTCCAGTATTCTCGTGGAAACTTACAATTTTCCGGGATAAAAAGTATCCTATGTTGTATTCCAGGGTATAAGCTACCTCCATTCTATCCGTCCAGCCGTTGTCGCGTGAAAGCTCCCCAAAAAAACAAACAAACAAATAGACAACGTTTCACTTTTATATATTGGTATGGATATGATCCACTCATAACAATTTTCCAACGGATTATTCCATTAAAATAAACTAAATAAGAATTATTACTTCATTTCATACTTATCGAATGAAGGGTCTCAACCAAATGTAGTTAAAATAACACACCTTTCCCTTTGATTGTAATTCTCAGTAATCTTTGAAATATTCGCTTCAAGATAAACATAAATGAACTATTATTACAACAGAGTAAAATTTTAAGCGAATACTTAGCCATTTCTAAATATTAAACTGGGTTTTCCCATTTTTATCGAAAACTAGCTGTGCCCCGTGGCTTTGCCCGCGTATTCAATAGATAGATAGATAATACTTTATTGCACTAAAAATACATTATTACAAATAAAAAAAATAAAAAACTTTAAATTAAGTACAATTTCAAGGGTATCCTTTATGTCACTCCAATATATTTTGATGTGTTAGCGAGTACAACCAATCTACCATAACTTTCCTAATTTTCCACCTTTTCCGGGATGAATGTTTATCTCTGTATTGTACAGGATCTATGTACAAAATTTCATCGACATTTTCTATGCCGTTTTGGATTGACGATTTTCTCGCGGGATTTTTCTATTTTTAGGGGGAAATGTATTCAATTTTAGTCTTTATATCGTAAGTATCAATTTCAAAAATTTCATAGAAATCGGTTTAGCCGCCTTTATGTGATGGCGAGTAAAAACTAATCTACCATAAATTTTCCAACCAGGGCCACTAGTAACTCCTGTAGTACCCCAGGGGTATAGAGGAGTTACCACAAATCGTAATATTAATTAAATATAATTAAAGAATTACCCTATCTCCATTTTTTGAAACTATCAATAACAGTTATTGGCGCTTTTTTATCCAATTATAAGCATGAGAAATACAATTATACTGTTTATATAAGTTTTTGTTTTTAAATTTCCTTCTTCACTATACTCAACACATTCTTCTAATTTTATTAAAAATTTAACATAAAAGAACCTGGACATGGATGAATATTTTTAAGCAAATCCAGGAGTACAATACATCCATCTGTATAAACAGGGGGTACTAGAGGTACATAGTTGTCTCGCTATTACCCCTGGAGTTACTTCGCGGGAGTCTAGTGGTCCTCGATAAAAAAAAACTGATTTAGATTTTCCGTGATGAATGTATTTTGTGTTCATCTCTGTATTGCACGTACTTATAATACCTATTTAAAAGTTTAAAACCTATTTTCAAAATTTCTTCAACATTATAATTATGTTAAAGCGTTGTAGACTTACGATTTCCCCGTGGGATTTAACTTTTTTCCAGGATAAAAAGTAATCTATGTTTAAACTGTGTACAATATTTCATATTAATCGGCCCAGCTGTTTTGGCGTGAAATCGCCCCAAACAAACACGCAACTTTTCACTTTTATAAATTAAGTGCGGATGGGGAAGTTTTTATTTAGCTTGCATAGTTTGTATGTATGCATGTGTGTCTAGGTCAAATCTTGCAATCTGAATTAGAACCACTTCTTCGTATCCTACGGAGTTGATTTTTTACATGTTGGTTCAGTTACGATGACAATGCATTTTGATGGTGAGCATGACCTGAATCGACAACCATGTTTAGTTCCAGAACTCAAAACTAAACTAAAGGAACTCTTCAACGGTTAACATCACAGACACAAAATTTTGTATACGCATTTAATTGTGATTGCCCGTTCTAAGTTTCACCATGACACGACTTCTTCATAAAAGGCTTATTTTTAAACGTTTTTTAATTCCACCCTGTCCTGTCAAAAATGTGTCAACTCCTACCACCTGATGACTAAAAATCAATGCACAAATAAACTCCTCAAACGATTCATCCCACCGCTCCACTTCTAACATTGTGATCGCAGTCCGTAGGAAAAAAACATTATATGTGACTTGTGTGTAGATTTCCTCACCTTGCTAGATAAAGGCGTGGGCCTAAGTAAGACCTTGCCGAGCTCCTTGTCTTCCAGTGCCAAGACCCCAGGGTTTTCCGTGTACAGCTTGATCTTGACTGCGGGGAGGGGCTGTGTGGTGCTGAAGTCGCCTTGAGTGTCCCACCTACATTTAATTATAAGTTAAAAATTATGAATAATAATATGTTTTTAGAGATTTGGTGAATACCAATTCCTTTCATAATAGTATTGGGTATCTGCCTATAGGAGGTTTCTATAGGAATAATTAATTTATTTTAATAATTACATAGTCTAGCTAGAAAGACGAGGTCGTATCTTCCCGTCATGGCTTAAGTCAACGCCATGATTTGACTCATTATGAATCTTTTTATTGAGAACATTATCAAAAAATGATTTAGCCTGTATCTTTTTATTGCATTTTTGAAGCACTTCTATACTTAACCTTTGTTTGTATTTTCGACCTTATTGAAAACTATTAATGTTTGTTTGTCGTATAAACAAACATTAATGGTGTCAGAGTTTGCCAGGCTGCCCGAGGGCCTCTGACATAGCTTAACGACTGCTAATAATCAATAACAGCCGAGACCGACAGCTTAACGTTCCCTCCGAAGAGATGGAAAACCGCACATAACTTAGAAAAGTCATTGGTGCGGAGCCTACACTATTGTTAAAAGTTCTAAGCAAAGTTATTGCACAACTCACATAGGCTTCGACGCTTCCGCTTGGTCCGTCTGCAGTTTGTCGCCACCTTCCACCTCCATGGTGCAGTAAACTATTCTATTCGGCGCTAAAGACTTCAGACCTTTAACTTCCATCACAACCACCTACAATTGTGTAAAATATAAAATAATATTTAAAACAATAACCACGGAAAATAAATAAAAAACATTATGTGCGATGAAGTATTCTATATAGTAAGTCACAAAATTTTAAGTAACTAAAATTACTAGATTAAGTTTATCAAAATTCTGAATCTCTCTAGTATAATTAACTACATTCAGAACTTCCCCAACATTTTTGGTCTCTATCATTTCAAGGCCTTTCTGATTATTTCGAATAGTTGTCATGACCATTCCATAAACTATTTTGTCCTTTTGAAATAAACCTAATCATCAGTATCCCTTCCCTTCACAACTCCCACCATACTTTACCTCAATCTGGAAAGTAAGCACAACATCCATTTTGGTGAGCTGAGTGTCTACATCGCCGCTATCTCCTTCTCCTGTCAGCTTATTGGCCAGAGAGCCTTGTGATCTGAAACATAGCTGCTTACTCAGCCTTGGGCTCGGATCTGGTCCAGCGTTTGATCTGTTACCATTACCACCACCATAAAATACCCGTTCGACCATCACGAATTTCAAAGTTTTTATAGTCACCACCGTCAGATTTCTCCCAACTCGGTGTTTGAAGACAGTGTCAGTTAAGTAAGGAATAATTTATAGCATTAAATGATTTATTTTCAGTAAGTGAGGTTTTAATTTAAGTAGACAAAGTCGATTACGAAATAAGTAAACAGTAATATGGATATTTTACAAAATCAGTAATTGATTTCAACATAGACCAAGAGATCGTTAATTTTGAACGTGTTAAAAATATTTTAAAATATTTATTCACAGGTGAAAGGGACAAAGGGAATAATAAGTTAATAGTTAGATTATTGTACCAACATTCACAAGGGCGTAGGACAAAATGCATGGTGGCATACACGATGGAACCATCACCGATACCAAGAATGATTAAGCATACAGAAAGGAAGGTATTACTAATATTTCTGCGACACACACAATTAGCGCTAAATCTAAGAATAATGTGAAATGTGAAACTGTGAAAAATTAGAATTTTGTAATAGACAAAACTGCACAGTATCAAGTTATGTAATAGACAAAACTGCACAGTATCAAGTTTGGAGTATTATCAATGTTAGTGAGGTTAATGATGATATAAAATATGTGTACTGTATAAGCGAAGCTTATTATAAGCTTGAAGCTTTGGTAAAAATGTTTTAAAATGTTAATTAAAACGAAATATAAACAGAAAGTGAAACAAAAATGTAGAAGCCGTGATAGTTAAAGCTTATTTCTATTAGTTTCTTTATGTACTTTATCAAAATACGCTAAGCTTTTGAAGGTTTACGTAGCTGTCTATAGTAATTATAGTCGTATTCTACAATCAACATTTCTATAAGCTTAAAATTTTCTGGCAGTGTTGTGGAAGCTAGATTTTATCCTTTGTTGTCATTTTTCACACTTTTATTATGAGGACCACATACATCATCTTCTACAAGGGGTATTACTTTGGCTAGAAGCTTGTATCTACTTTCATCTATGTCTACAGTGGTCTAATGACAACATTAGGATTAGAAGAGTTAATTTTCAGGCTAGGAAAGTGTAGGGGTCCCTCTACACAAGACACGTGCGCATATTATCAATTCTGTACTCATTACTTGTACTTCCTTTATATTGTACCATCCGGATAAGTGCCAGGGACAGAAAAACCGAAACAGAAATGAACAAGTTGAAATTATAACAGTGTGTCTGGATGTACGTCTAAATGATTAAAGAGCAATTTGAAAGGGTTCTAAAGTTTTCACTAATTTCAAAGTTGAATATAATTAATATACTTGAAACATTCATAAAAGCTACGGTATATATTGATATGAAATAAACTAAACATTTTCAACAATGTCAAATATAAGATTATTAATAGAGAAGAAACGTTACATCCAGACTAAGATGACAAGAAACCAAACCTTAGAGTGAACAAGACAGAAAATTTAAAACATCCAAAACTCAAACTTTTGTTGATAGTGGTTGATGTTTGGTAAGTACATGTCATTGAGATGATCGAAAAATTGACGGTTTCTATGAATAAAGTACCAAAATAAAAACTGCATCTATTTGTCTGTGACTGATCAATTGTCGAAATCTATGATCACAATGGTTTTGAAAAACCATCTATCATTTTTGTATGGACACTGGTTTCCCTAAACTTCTGCCATTTTGTAATAGTCTCAATTTCTGGGCCATAAATGAAACTAGTGCCAGTCGATGGAGAAAATTATAGAAACAAAATGATTAGCCTCAAAAAAAACCTAAGAGTTAAACTTTCCGAGATATTTGGGTTCAAAAATCATTAATATTCATCAAACTTCACGATAATATTATGTTTTCGTGCATCTATAGGATGGCGCAGGTTTAATAGTTGTTTGTGACATTAATTTCAGACATCTAAGGTGGTGAACCCTGACCAAGCCAGAAAAAAAATTAGTGGCATGTGTTCCTAACTTCTTCTTAGTCGCTACACTCTTGGCAGAGTGGTCGTGGTTGTCACGTAGCGGGTTGTGGCTCGCTTTACAATTTTACGCCACTCTTCTCTAAAAGCTGCCCTTCTGGTGCATTCGTGTAGAGGGCCATCCAGTGCTGCCTTAACTTGGTCAGTTCATCGCATCGGCGATCTCCCTCGTGCCCGTGTGCCCTCAATCTTGCCCTGTACTACAAGGCGCTCGATGGACAGTTCGCCACGCCGTGACACGTGCCCGAAGAATGTGAGGATGCGAGAATGCGAGATTGCACTGTGCCTGATAGACACTGCTTGATGCAGAGTTCTTGGAGTATGGACTGGTTGGTACGGAACTCTATCCACGATACCCCGAGCATTCTTCTCCAGCACCACATTCCGAGAGCATCTACCCGCTTTTTCTCGCTTTCTCGAAGGGTCCACGTCTCCGCAGTATATAGGAAGATAGGAAAGACCAGCGCGCGGACAAGCCGGATCTTAGTGACTTTCGTTATGTTGCGGTTCTTCCATTTCTTCTTTAACCTGTCCATAGCAGATCTGGAAATCGCTATACGCCGCTTGATCTCGTCAACTCATCCACCGCCATTGGTAATCAACGCACCAAGGGAGACATATGATTGGACCACATCACAGTTCGCTAATTGACAACATTTCAAATTTTTTACATTAATATTTTAAATTTTTCTCTGAAGGAATATTGAAAATTAAGATATACGTATTTTTTATTTTTCCAATCGAAGCTTTATTTTCCGAGCCATTAATTTTTAAAAGTAGCTTATTCTAAAAGGACGTAACTGCCAGAGCTTGGTGGTACGAACAAGATTAATGAAGCCACATTAAAAAAAAAACATTTACATATCTGTCAAAGTCAGGCTCTAGCGTAGTTTTTATTTTCTTAACAGGCAACTGTATTTTATTATTCCACCGAACTCTGCTTGGTTAAGAGTTATTACTTAATATCTTAGTAGTTACTGCATTAAAAATTTTGGAAAAATAAGAATAATGATCAGCGTAGCAATGTCTCGAAATGGTTTTCGAATTTCATTGCCGTATAAAATATTAAAACTAGTCAATTGTGTAACTTCGGGCGAGTTGTTATGGATACGGTCGACAATCATCTTTTGGTTTTGGTTCGGTTAATCTTCAGTCCAAACTCAAGGCTGATGGGTTCCATCCTGCGAAGCAGGTTCTCCATGTTGCTAATGCTTGTTGCAAACAAGGTGGTATCATCCGCATATCGCAAGTTCGAGATTTTGAGACCTCCTATCGCAATGCCGTCCGTCCAGTTTTCAAGCGCAATTCTCATAATGAGTTCTGTATAATATGTTAAACAGCAGGGGAGAAACAATACATCCTTAACGAACATCTGCAGTCGGTCGAAAGTTGCTCGATAACACATCATCCGCTTTCACGGAAGCAGTTCCGTCCTCGTAAAGACGCCTGACGCCTGACGCTTTGTACTAGGTGAGTTGGTGTACCCATTTCCAAAAGGGTCCTCCAAAGCTTGGGCCATTTGACTGAATCGAACGCCTTGGAAAAGTCAACAAAACATATGTAGGTAGGTTTGTTGAACTCACGAGCTTTTTCGATAATCTGGCGTACGATTAGTATTTGTTCACGTGTACCCTTTCCTCTCACAAACCCAGCCTGTTCGGGGGAAATCTCTTTGGATAAGTATGACTTAAGTCGCTCGTTGAGGATGTGCAGTAATGTGTTCCTAACACATGCATGTAAAAAATGAAAAATAATCATTTTCAAACACAAATATCTCACACTTAGACTTTTTTTATGGAACCCTTTTTGTTTCTTATATTTTTTCCAATCGATTGGTACGTGTTTCATTTATGGCCAAGAAATCGACCTTATTTCAAAAAGTTTAGATATGCCATTAAGGTTACATGCTCTTTTTCGATCAATTGATTAATCATTAGCGACGAAACATTGACCACATCGATTTTTGTTGATGATAATAACATCAGCTTTTATGTAATGTCTGGAAATCTAATAGTAATGACATATTTTTGCAAGGATATGACAAGACTGCAAAAACTTTTACACAACGATTTAAATGTACATAGCTGTATCTTTAATTTGGTACAAAGCCTCCCTTTTCAATTTTATTATAGTCATATCTTTGCAGTATCTTCAAGATTTTCCTTTTCAAATCAAGATTTTCCTTTTCAAATCAAGATTTTCCTTTTCAGATCAATTCCTTCATCAAATTTATTCCTAATCTCACTTTGTCATCTTTATCTTGACTATACAATTTTTAATCTATTTCTGTGCTATCGTTATCACAAAATGAATACTGACCTGTGATTATACCGCTTGATTTTATGCAGGCCGTACTTTGAGTCGGCCCCGCCTTTGGACACCGGTAAGGACTCCAAATTGGCCATCAGGAGGTTTATCGAGGACTTCAACTCTTCGATATAAAGGGACTCCATCTCTTTGACGACGAACTTCGGCATCAGCTTGCGGTTCTGGTGGAATATTTGAGGTGTTAGAATCTTCCTCATATTTATATTTATTTACTTATTGGACTCGGAGCATGCCTAATATTTAGTTTTAGCTAAATAATGGATATTTTTATTAATAATTTAGCTTCGCGTGTTAGTAACGTCATTGACAAAAAGTATTGCTAAGATACTACTTTTTATCAATAACGTTACTTCCGTTTATAATAAATTCGGAGTTAGGTACTCAACTACTACTAGGTACTTAGGTAGGTTAGGTACTGATACTGTGATTATATTATTTGCTAGTTCTCAAATTATACTGTCTTGTTTTGATTTTCATTTGTTTACCTAATCACTGATGTAACAATCAAATTGAGCATTAATTGCAATGTTGAGTAATTATTTAGAAAGAAGATAGTTTTCACGGAAGGTTTTGCCTTACCTTCTCCATTTCATTAACTTTTTGCATTCTTCCGTCCAACTCCCTTCTGATCGCGGCTGCTTGTTCATCAGCTGAATCCAACTGTAAACAGAACACACACATAATAAAGAAGGTTTATTTTTACACATTCTTGACCATAATCTATACCACAGAGTAGAAAAAAAACCTGTTTTTTCTACCTTAAATAAAGCAGTATGTAACAGAAAGTCTGTACAATGATTATAATTAAAAATTATAACCTACGTAAAATAAGCTACTGAACAAGAATAAGCTTAATAAAAAAAAAGTTTGTCTGTCTGTCTGTTCACACATCACATAAAAACTATTCGACCGATTGCGATGTGGTTTTCACTGTTCGACATAGGTTTTGACTTAAAAGTAAAAGCCGAGCAATCGATAAATCATTATTTGACGGCTAACTTATTGGTCTCAGAGTAACACGGTTATTTTTAACCCAGAGAAATGACCGCGCAGGCAAAGCCGCGTGCACAGCTAGTCTTTAATAATACCTTTGTATTAGACGCCATGAATGAAATTATAATCATGTTTGTACAAATGATAATGAAGAAGTCTTTCTTACCCGGTTAGAAAATCTGTGCCCTTGGGTGGATCCTACACGGAATTAAGACACGAAACAAAAAATACTTACAACACTCGAGACGAGCATTTTATTCATTTATCGGTAAGTGCCACATCTGCCCTTAACAATTTTATTGCAGTGTCATCCAGAATTTTGGATTGCACAATATTGCACAGCACTGAATGGAAAACTATTTATTTCGATTCTCCATTGACGGGATCAGCTAGAACCTGGCGAGCTAACTCTTCATGCCTCCGACTGCATCTAATAATTCAAAATCAAAAATTCCAAGCCTGTTTGCCTCTTTTTAGTTTTGTTCGCAGTCGGGTTTTTTGTTTTTTTATAATAATTTATTTTAAACTTTTTAGTTTATTTGAGTGACAATGGTTGCTAACCAACTTTAAATCGTTATAGATCCTAAATAGTCATCCGAAATGAAAAATGATAAGAGAAACCTAAAGATGATTTACAAATACATACCTAATAACAAGGTCAAATTATAAATTTATATAACCCCCGACTTCCCACCCCCGATTATAGCTAAGAAGCATCTCGATCAGACATTTCAAACATAAAAATCGTTCTATCCTTTTGGGAGCTATGATCGTCACCCCCATTCCCCCCACATTCCTACCATCTCGTTTACCTCAGCTTTGAAGCATGAAAAACCACAGCTAAATTGGTCCATTCGTTTGGAAACAACTATTCTGACCCCCCTTTTCTCAACTCCTTCTGTGATCGAGATGGTGCTTAGCTATAGGGGGGGGGGGGGGGGCATATAGATAATAACCATATCGTTTCGATCACATCAGGCTTCAAACATAACAAACCGCATCAAAATAAGTCCATTCGTTTGGGAGCTACGATCCTCACCCCCATTTCCCTCCCTCCTCATTCCCCCCCCCCCCTCCAATTATAGCTAACAACAATCTTGTTTATCTCAGCTTTGAAATTTGGTCCATTTGTTTATTTCCATATATAGCTAAGAACCATCGCGATCACATCAGTTTTCAAACATAAAAAACCTCATTAAAATAGGTCCATTCGTTTGGGATCTACGTTTCTCACCACAATTTTCTCACCTTCCCCCTCTCCCCCCATCTCACATATATATATCTAAGAACCATCTCGATCACATCAGCTTTCAAACAGAAAAAAACCCGCATCAAATCAGTCTATTCGTTTGGGAGCTACGATGCTGCAGACACACACACACACACACACACACACACACACACACACACAAACACACACACACACACACACACACACACCCACACACACACACAGTAATACAGTGATACACACCTTAAACTTATAACACCCGTCTCTTTGTTCAGGGGTTAAAAAGGAGTAGATTCAGCACGTGCTGCGTTCACGTGTTCATGTGGCAGCGTTGATTTTCAATTTACCACTTTTCTCGCTTTACCACATTTTTCGGTCTTCGCTGAGATAATAAGGATAAAGTAGGCACAATAATAAAAAAAACATCTTTCATTAAAATATAACCGTACCATAAGAAGAGTCTATAGCGCCCTTGTCCATACAAAAATAAAAATATAACCGTACCATAAGAAGAGTCTATAGCGCCCTTGTCCATACAAAAATAAATATATAACCGTACCATAAGAAGAGTCTATAGCACCCTTGTCCATACAAAAATAAATATATAACCGTACCATAAGAAGAATCTATAGCGCCCTTGACCATACAAAAATAAAAAACATTTATCTTCCTCTAATTATTATCTGGGGTTTTTTTGCATAAATTTGTTTTATTGATTAACTACGCTTACACGTTTTCATTTTACTAAATTTTTGCGCGGAACTAAGACAAATTGAAAATGCTCTTTTTTCAAACATTGCAAACATTTATTAAATTTGAATGAAACAAAATAAGAAATAAATAAATACCTTCCTCAAATACAGATTTTGTTCTCATGGGCCTTTTAAATCATTCTATATTTACGAAATTGCCCCATATTTTTTAAAACGCATTAAGTCCACAGGTTAAGTATTAGGTAATAAGCTGGAACCACACTGCTAATCGGAACCAGCTTTAGTGCTACAAGATAATGTTTTATTCTCCCATTCCAGTCCGGGCTTAAGTCTCAGATAAGTGGGCCTAAGTCTCAGCCTAGTAAATCACCGGGTAAAATTTTCAGTTAACATCCCTTCGAATCAGCAGAAAACGATATTTTCACATGTACAATTCAGCTCAGATGTACGTAAAACTAATTATTGATCTCCCGAATCGCATTCATAATTCCATTTGTTACCTATTGAAATATTTGTCAAAAAATCTACTGAGCGTCGGAAAACCAGATAATACCCTTCTTATAGCATTATAATAATCCTAATGTTTACGAGTTCCATTTATACCTTACATTACATTTTGAATTTATCATTTCAGTATTCTTTACGATCTTGCAGGGTTGTAGCAAGGATCGCTTTTGGAGGGTGGTTATCTATTTATCTATACTATTATAAAGCAGTAGGTAACAAAATGTCTTTACAAAGAAGATAATTAATAAAAATTGTCTGGGGGATTTAAAAGAAGCTACTGAACAAGTTTTCTTAAAAATCGTATCTGTCTGTCTGTTTATTTGTATGTTCGCGCGCGCACCATTTAAAAAATACTGGAAAGATTGCGATGCGGATTTTACTGTTGGATAGATAGATTTTGACATCAAAACTGGTGTAACTGGTGTACTGGTGTCGGTATCTCAATCCGATGAGAAGGAGCCGAGCAATCGACTAAACACAATTTGACGACTGAACGAAATATACTATTTTGTTATTTAAAGGTACTTTTGGTCCGGGAATAACACCTAAGTAACTTTTAAACCAGGTGAATCCCAGGAAACCAGGACCACGCGAGCAAAGCCCCGGGCACAGCTAGTTCATAATAATAATTTAGATAGATACAGAAGTCCCTTGAAATGTTAGTTATTAAATTGTTTTATTTTGACGGACTACAAAACCAGTAGCTGCTCAATTGGACTGCATTGTGCCCTGAAATGGACGGTTTTGGTTAAGACATTGTGGCGGAAAGATTAGTAAGACAACATGTAGATACGATTTAAAAAATCAAGAGATTGATTTATTAAAACGTCACTTGGGGTGGCTAAGTCTTGCACACGAGGGCGAACCAAACAGCCTGGTTTTTTGAGATATATCCTTTGGATTTGACGATAGAGTACGCCAAAATATATGACTCGTGACTTAAAATTACTCTCATATTATGGCCAGAAATTATCAGACAATATCTATATTACAGATAGAAATATAAGCAGACGGACGGACTTACTGCTACTAAACATCCGATGTTACGGACACACAAAAATAAGTAAAACAATTAATTAAAAATAATTCATGATTATGAATTTGTAGCGTTCATAAGCAAATATTGTTTTTTATGTTCAGTAAAGCATTCTGAAATCAGAGGTAGGAAGTTTGAACCTCAAAGATCACCATGCATTCGTACCAGCCCTGCTAGACACTGTTATTTTATGCCCACATTCCATAAATCCCTAGAGGATAAAATTAACATCCCGTTTTGAGTACGAATAATTACTTAAAAGGTTATATTTGGCTTTGCTATAAACATTGAAATTAATTAACTTGTGCATAATTAAAACGTCGGGAGAAATGTTGACCTTAGTGCGAGGTTCGGTGCGTAAACTGCGTATTGTACCTATTGTTTAGATTGAACACGTCCTAAGTACACAATATGTTGAAGTCTAATGCTGACCGCCCTTTTGGGTTGTTGAGTTGTCTGTAGTTCTCCTGTTTGTTAGATTTTTATTATTACTAGCTGCACCCCGCAGCTTGACCGCGTGCTAACTATCAAACTATGCCACCCCCGTTCACCCCCTTAGAGATGGAATTTCACTAATTCCATAGAATATATCTTCTAAATTTAAAATCTCTAGGTCTGTTAGGCTATGCGCTGTCAGTCAGTAGGTATGAACTGTTTTATAGGTAAGATGTATGTAGGATTTTGACAAAATTGCAATTATTTTGGTAGTTTTCGCTAGCAACAGTTTTAAAATCATCAATGTCAATAAGTTATTGTGTTAATTCCGGGTAAAATAATAAACAGACGATTTAGTGCCTTGGATATGAAAACCACATAAACAAAATTATATTTTTAGAAATTAGGAAACCAATTTGTAATGGATGTGTAAAAAAATGTACTAAACCAACTTTTTAAATTTTATAGTCCTATATAAAAATTAGAAAGAGTCCTTATCAAAAAAAAAAACAGACTCAACAATATCAGTTCAGAAATCTCGGATATATGAGGTAAATATAAAATAAGAAAACAGTCAAATTGATACTCCTTTTTGAAATAGAGACAATTTTTCTCTTAATTGTTGAGATATATGGATAAGGATTTTTGCTATTGAAAGATTTAGTACAAAAGCTTGGCTACTATTGATAAAACTTGCACTAACCAGTAAAGCGTTGAATAGCAACTGGTGCTCAAACTTCTTGACTCCCAGGATCTGCTGGAACATGTCGTAAAGCTGTTCCTTGCTGAGGATGCACTCAGCGTTGAGGCTCTGCTGCTGAGCACGAGAAGGGCGCTTGGAGTCATCATCCCCAGGAATACCTGAGGACCAAGGACTAATGTCAGGGACTCCAACAAATTTGAGGCGACACTTTGCTGACTAAAATATTAGTCTATCTACTTAAAAGAACTGATATTACTGAACATGTTCTAACGTCAGTAATTTATGTAGTCGAAGAAATATTTAAATATATGTAATCGTTTTGTGTGAAGTTATTATTAATGCAGTGGAATTTATCAATTCTATAGATCAGTCACGTGAAAGCGAGATTTCAAAGTAAAACGCCAGTATTAAGACAAGGTGCTAAGGAATGATTAAATAATAATGATACATAACATTACAAATAGTAAGAATGTTTACAAAACCTCTGTTCCTCCACTGGGATTATTAGAAAAATATATTATTTTCATATAGCATCTAAAGCAACATCGATAACATCGAAGAACATGCAGTGCTCTTACCTTTTTGTATTTACAGAAAATCAAGATATTTTGATCAAAAACTTATATTGGCCTACCTATTTGTAATAGAGATAAGAGAAGTGTATGTAAACATTTATGTGTACAATTAGCAAGGTTCTCTAATTTTGAAAAAAAAAACATTAAAAAAAAAGAACTTCAATTTTGACACTAAAAACTGCCAATGTAGTAAAATTTATTAAAAACAAAAGCAATTTGATATTTTTAAGGACTCTTTACATAAACAATATAAGCGTAAACTAAGCAACATCACGTGACGAAAGCTTTATATTATTAAAAATTAGGGAAGATAAAAATATAAATTCTGTCAAGTGATACCTGTTATTCCTGCTCAGGGTGTGTGAGAGAGACATGTTGTGAAAGACAGGGAAAGAAACACAGACAATGAGACAGACGCAGCCACACACAAATTAGGATACAACACTTACATTGTTATATTAGGAACTACCGAGTTTATCATTCTAGTGAATTATACAATGGATAAAATGCTGTATACTATAATGATAACTTATCTAAAAGGTGATGGTGATTCACACGAAGAAATCCAACATGATGAACGTAATAATTTTCCAAATTTTAGAATTGATATTATTAGGGACAATGAATTTATAACCATAATCTGCATAAATAACAGTTGATAAATCATACTTATCGAAGAAAACGGAACTCCGATGACACTATCAAAGCAAATCATTTAATTATGTTTTTGTTAAGGGAGTTCAAAATACCTACACAAAATCTTGGAATATTTAGGGTTCAGGGAAGGATTTGAAAGGACATTAATGGTACAGGGTATTATTTTCCAAGACGAAATTAATATTTTTGTGCAATTTCTTACCTTTTAACATCTTACCTTCAAAATTATAAGAAAATCCTCCTTGTTTAACATCTAAATGTCTTTAAGAATGTATGAGGAGACACAAGCATTTCATACACACATCCATGGCACATTGCAAACACAAGCTTTTTATTTGAGGCATGGACACACATTGCTTGCAACATGCTTCCATTTTTTTAAATGTTTTAACTGATTGTTAGCGAAAAGTAAATCTATCCTTTTCCGTTCTCAAATCTTTATGCATAAGTGCTTTGATATAACAAATTGAATTCTTAAAAACTCAACGTGTATTTTCTTTTATTTTGTCGATAACAATCAGCGTAATATGTAATATTTTAAACTCAAGAACATCAAAATAAGTAATTTATGTATCGTCATAATAATTATTAAATTGTTATTCTTTATCTATTCAATCAATAAGTAAAGCCCCTTTAAAATTTATATCAATTAAAATACAAAGATTCGATGTTCTCAAGTAACACATTAATAATAATTTCAATAATATAAAATTCTTACCCGTGCCCTTCATGATGCAATCAAACTTTGCTAGCCACGATGATAGTACTGTTTCTTTGCTTAATCCGTCTATTTCTGGTAAAGACCTGTTAAAATTTATTAATGGTAATAAAACAAATTAAATTTAATTTACTGAAAATGGCAAACTGTTACTAAATTAGTTTACCACAGAAATATAAGCCATTGGAAAAGATTGTGAATTTTAAAAAGTAACAGTTTTTGAAATAAACACGAGACGCATAATAATACTAAAATAATGCAATTAGGTTCTCGCTTCAGAGCAAATTGAAACAAGTTAAAATAATCCCGGAGAGCACAATGCAAATGAATACAAATTACTGTTCAGGCACAAGACTAACAAAGTTTATTCACTTAACTAGACCGGAAATAGAACAAGTTTACACAATGTAGTGAACTACACAAATTAGCAAATACTAATGTTTGAACAAAGATTCTTCGCTAATAGAATAGCAATAGCTTTCATTCTTAACGATCGAGGGCACGAAACCCACCCAGAGTTTTTGGCATTTTTCCAAATGAGAAACCTTTTCGTACTCTAAATTTCGTCGGCAATTTTAGAGTTTAAGTTCAGCACATATCTTTTATCTTTTCATCATAATTAATTTTTAGTAGGTAAAATATCAATATATATATACAAAATCTTTATTGCTCACCAAGAAGAAATAAAATGATGGTAGACTTAAAAACAAAAGGTAAAACGGCCAGCCTTAATGCTAAACAGCAATCTCTTCCAGAAACCCTTAATACGGAAGAACTGACCAGTAGAGATTAGAAATCACACTGAGCAATAAGTGTATAATTCCCAATTTCTGAGCGACAAACTTGCAGTGTGTGGTTTGTGAAATCTATAAATGAATCACATAAGATTAGTGTTCAATTTTATGTATAATCAAAATGGGATATATATTGTTTAATTATAACTTCTTTTACTGACGAAGGCCACGAGAGTCATCGCGTCATAGTAAAGTAATTAAGATATGAAGAATATTGATGGAACTCAGCAACCTAAGATGATATAAATCGTAAGTTACTTTCTCCATATTCAAACCTGACTCTCTTCTCGATATTATTTCTGAAGACCTCACGGAAGTCGTGGTGTGAACAGGCGCCTGATTTGACCATCTGTTCCACTCTCTCCGATTTGAGGAACACGTCGTGGTAGGATTGGACCGCGTTTTGGAAGGCTTCATCGGCTAGGATCTGGGTTTCACCCTTGAGGAAAGCCTGGAACAAATTTTACTTGATAGTGAAACTATGTTTTGGAAGAAGTTATACACCAAAAACAATATTTAGGAGTAGGTTTATTTAGTTCTTTAAAAGAATACCTTGAACATCGTCGTACATGACATTAAGTAAGAATTTGACAAAGAATCCAAGCAAGGTAAGTATTGCATTGCAGTTTCTTATCACTTCGAAAAAAGGATAAATTATAGGCCTATTACTTAAATCTAGTAATGTTATACTCATTTGCTATCTTCTCTAAAATATTGGGAGCAATTATTTTGGCATCAAAAAATCTTTTGCCTTCGTTTCCTCAGGCACTTATTGATTACCTGAAACCGTGCTTGTATCGTCTCCAACTGATGCGGCGTGAGCTTCGTGTGCCGCCGCGTCATATCTGTCGGCTGCTTGGCATTGAACGGGTGCGCGACACATCGGGAGACGAACACGTACAGTTGGAGTCTCCGCTTCTTGTCCTCTTCTAGCTTTTCGATCTTTTCCTATCGGTACACAAGAGTGTGACTAATCATAAGAGAAGCTCCTAAGCAAGCTGTTGTGAAATTCTACATAACGACGAATACTCACGAATACTCACTACCAATTCGCATCTGTTATTAGCTTTAGACAGATAAACACACCAAAGCCGAGATGTATGTATAATATGTAACTGTAAAAGCCCGTAGTACTATAAATTCTAAGATTTACCTGTGAAATCTAAGATTTAACATTTATTAATGTTAAAAGTCCGGAGAGTTCTGTGAACATCGTTTCGACCATATTTCGACCTTTTACCACCATTCTCTTGGTAAAACTTGATTTACCTTATCTTAAGATTTACCTCAGAGATACGGTAAACGTTGAAAAAGACTAACCTTTACATACCCATGGCTACCGCATCCTCATGGACACCGTTTTGCCGCGATGTCCATGAGGATTTACCAATAAAAGGAGAAAAAATAAAAACTTTACCTCGCCTAACCTAACCAAAACCAATATTTATCAGCCGTCACTTGTAAAACCTAGCATTACTAAATTCTAAGAGGGGTTCTTTTACAGTGACATGTAGAACTAATATCATCAGTGATAATTGTCGAGATCTTAGTGGCAGTTTCACTTCATTATCGATCTTATATTATGTGTCCTCAACCACACCTCGGTAGATGTGATTAAGACTCAAGGCTGATAAGTAAGTGGACAAGTGGTGAAAGAGAGCATTTAACTTCATTTATCGGCCTTATATGTATCTCAACCACACCTCGTTAGATGTGATTAAGACACAAGGCTGATAAGTAAGTGGACAAGTGGTGAAAGAGAGCATTTAACTTCAGTTATCGGCCTTATGTGTATCTCAACCACACCTCGGTAGATGTGATTAAGACACAAAGCTGATAAATAAGTGGACAAGTGGTGAAAGAGAGCATTTAACTTCAGTTATCGGCCTTATATGTATCTCAACCACACCTTGGTAGATGTGATTAAGACACAAGGCTGATAAGTAAGTAGACAAGTGGTGAAAGAGAGCATTTAACTTCAGTTATCGGCCTTATGTGTATCTCAACCACACCTCGGTAGATGTGATTAAGACACAAAGCTGATAAATAAGTGGACAAGTGGTGAAAGAGAGCATTTAACTTCAGTTATCGGCCTTATATGTATCTCAACCACACCTTGGTAGATGTGATTAAGACACAAGGCTGATAAGTAAGTAGACAAGTGGTGAAAGAGAGCATTTAACTTCAGTTATCGGCCTTATATGTATCTCAACCACACCTTGGTAGATGTGATTAAGACACAAGGCTGATAAGTAAGTAGACAAGTGGTGAAAGAGAGCATTTAACTTCAGTTATCGGCCTTATATGTATCTCAACCACACCTTGGTAGATGTGATTAAGACACAAGGCTGATAACTAAGTAGACAAGTGGTGAAAGAGAGCAAGGTGAGCCGTTACACCTGTTTGTAAAGTTTTGTCATTCTTTCTTTCTCTCTTTTGATAAGGAAGGAAAACAGGATTACTTAATGACTAGGACTCCTTAAATGTAAGTAAATAATGTTTTAGACAATAACCAGTAAAATACACTTTTCATATCCTGAAAATTGTGTTACAATAAAGGAAACCAGAAAAAACACACACATAGTACCTTTACTAACTTGCATACGCCATACATTGTGAAAAATACGTGCCATTAAACGTTACTCCATAAATAAACCTTATTAATGTTCAGGTAAGTTAATTGTAAGCATTAATAAACAAACCGTAAATGTTTTTACCCGTTACCACATTTTGCTAGCAACAATATGTACTACCGTAATGAAATATTGAAACAGTCACGCACGCTGGGATTTGCAGGCCTTAAAGTCAACTATAAATTTCACGATAGTGGCAATTATTTCATTCTACCATAGTCCGTTGCTTTTCAAGAAAATATAGTAAAAGAAGTGACAAAGTATTGACTAGAAACATTGCCTGCTAACATGAAATGATTTTGAATGGCAGGAGAAAAGGGACAATCTATGGGTAGATCTCAACAACCCTGACCGATTTCGCTCATACACGAACTTAGAATTCATATTATTAACTACCTATTTCATATCAACGTTTCGAATGTTATTATTGAACAAACAAACATAGGTACCTACATAATATTACTAACATACATACATACAAAACAAATCCGCAGTCCAGCTGGATTTGAAGATCTAGCTTCACTCAGTCAAATCAGAGCACATGAGAAAGTTTGTAGGAAAGGAATTTACTGATTTATAGGTAAGTAGAAGCAGATAATAGGTAATAATACTACGGATTAGGTAAGTAGAAGCAGATAATAGGTAATAATACTACGGATTAGGTAAGTAGAAGCAGATAATAGGTAATAATACTACGGATTAGAAGCTCGTCGATGAGTAAAAGTTACCTGAGTAGTGACTTGAGGGTCTTGGTCCTTGTCAGAATGGCTAGCACCTGAAGGGCTTGGCGAGGGCGCTGGTGCCTCCCCCGAACTGGCACTCCCCGTCGAGGTCCTGCGGAGAAACGATCTAAACGATCGATAGCATTAAGTCATCAATGTAAGCGAAATGGTCCACACAAACAGACTTGCCATTCCCTCTGTTACCAAACGCTTCTTCTCTAGCTGTTTGTACTCTTAAAACAGTAGAAAGAGGGTTCTGTGTGTGTAAACTAAATTGAATGTTGTGCAACTACAGTTTAAAAGCTCTATGGTGATTTGCTAGTATAGTAACTGCTACTTGCACTAATTTGCTAAAATACAAAAATAACTACATAGGTTTTAAAACTGTTCTAAACAATAGTGACCGAATTCGCTCAAACGTTTCGTTGAAATCGTAGCTAATGCTATTCAATTTTATTTTTATACTGAAGCATGAACATTAACTGTACAAATATTCTTAAACCTTCTAATTTCATTAGCTTCTTTCTACATAAAAAAAGTGATCAGCTTTATCTAAATTGTCTCATTCTATAATGGTCCATGAAGGTTAATGGACGTGAGTTATCAGGACAGTGTGATCAGTTCAGGACAAAAGTTGACCAGTTCAGATACTTACGCATGAGGCGGTGGAGCGAGGGCAGCTTGTTCTCTCTGCCTGGTGGCAGGGTGGAGTGGTGCTGCTAAAGGTGCTGTTGTTAGAGCACTTGGAGCTAGATAAAATATTTTTATAATTATTATCTTTTGAAGTTAAGATATTGTAACACCTAATTATTCTTGCAATTCTACAATTCATCGTTGAAATATCTGTAAAATACTGCAAATAGGTTCTGTAGTACAATTTTATCACTACCGCAAATTTCTGTCAGATAGGCATTTTACCAAGTAAAAACTCAATCTATCCATCAATCTATGTCGATTGTCGACCCACTGCTAAGCATTAGTCTCCTTATAGTCGTTATAGGTACGCCACTTTTAGATCCAGCGTTTTAAAAAACCCGTAACTTCCAGCCACTTAATTGTCTTCGTCTGATCATAACATAGGTGGTCTAATTTTTAATCTTTGACCATCATTTGGCAGCCAATTCATCATCTAGTCAATTTCCCTGTTCATCCAATCAAACTACCATCCACCATCCCTATTTCAGCAAATAATTCAACTAAGGAATGAACACTATGCTCAACGCTGTTGCGTTTTCCCGCAGTTCACACTATTACATTCCGAAACAAATTCATGTTTGACGTTGATTGCTAATTGCTATTTTGACAGATTACCTGGAAGTCCGGCAGTGGATCCCCTGGGGCGCTCTGGCTTGCCTCGGACTGACGGCCGGCCGCCGGCTAGCGTGCCGGGAGGTACCACTGCAATAACTTAACTTGTCATATTCTGAAGATGGATATTTGAAATAAAAACACTAAGGAGAAATATTAGTGCACTAAAACTTTAGTAAAATACCTACTAAGTTTTAATAAGGTTTTTGTTAACATCCAATCCCCTAAACTATCTCAATGTTGAGCTAAGACGTCCCTTAGTCACAAGTGTCTTGGTTTAAACTTTTGTAGTGTAGGTGGGTATATTATGATAAAATATTCTGTTACAACTTTTTTTTTTGTTAAATACTTTAATCTAAGAACAAGTACTAGAGAACCTGTTACCTGGTAATTTTTGTTAAATACTTTAATCTAAGAACAAGTACTAGAGAACCTGTTACCTGGTAATTTTTGTTAAATACTTTAATCTAAGAACAAGTACTAGAGAACCTGTTACCTGGTAATTTTTGTTAAATACTTTAATCTAAGAACAAGTACTAGAGAACCTGTTACCTGGTAATTTTTGTTAAATACTTTAATCTAAGAACAAGTACTAGAGAACCTGTTACCTGGTAATTTTTGTTAAATACTTTAATCTAAGAACAAGTACTAGAGAACCTGTTACCTGGTAATTTTTGTTAAATACTTTAATCTAAGAACAAGTACTAGAGAACCTGTTACCTGGTAATTTTGACGGCTGATGTTTCTTGTGATCATCATCAGTGTCTTCTTCGGATGAGCTGGGGTCAATCATGTTGCTGCTTCTGTAACAAAGAAACGTTTATTCAGAACTTAAGCTTCGAATGTGTGTCGCCGATTATTTATAGTCTAGTCTAGACGAATAAAGTCTGCTACCAATATCATACCATAACCTTTTATTAAGACCTGTCGAGAGCTGGGCAGTGCTGCAGTCATTACAGCGGTGCCAGATTGATTACCGGTCATCGAAGTGTTCAAGTGTTTGTACAGTAAGGCCACCATGACTGTCCATCTTCAGGATCAGAGTACGAATTCTATCCAGGTGCAAAAAGGGGTGAGACAGGGAGACGTTATTTGTCCGGAACTGTTCACCTCTGTACTGGAAGATATATTCAAGCTTCTGAACTGGAACGGATATGGTGTTAACATCAATGGCGAATACATCACTCACCTTCGATTTGCTGATGATATAGTCATCATAGCAGAAACCCTGGAAGACCTAAGCACAATGCTCAGTGACCTCAATATTGTTTCCCAACAGGTGGGTCTTAAAATGAACATGGGCAAGACGAACATCATGTCAAATGCCCATGTTGTACCCATGCCGGTTTATGTTGGGAACGATATTATCGATCACCATGTCTACTTAGGTCAGACGATCCAACTGGGTAGATCCAACTTCGACAAAGAGGTCAACCGAAGAATCCATCTCGGATGGGCAGCGTTCGGGAAATTACGCCATATCTTCTCGTCGCAGATACCGCAGAGCCTCAAGACGAAAGTTTATAATCAGTGCGTGTTGCCAGTGATGACATACGGCACTGAAACGTGGTCGCTAACTATTGGTCTCATACACAAGCTCAGAGTTGCGCAGCGTGCAATGGAGAGAGCTATGCTCCGTGTTTCACTATGTGATAGAATCCGAAATGAGGAAATCCGAAGTACGAAGGTTACCGACATAGCTCTCAGAGTTTGCAAGTTGAAGTGGCAATGGGCAGGCCATAAAGTTCGCAGAACCGACAACCGCTGGGGAATAAAGGTTCTCGAATGGCGACCACGAAAAGCAAACGAAGTGTAGGGAGATGGACTGACGACATTGTAGTCATGGCAGGAAGTCGGTGGATGGAGGTGGCACAAGATCGCTCGTCATGGCGCTCTTTGGGGGAGGCCTATTTTCAGCAGTGGAATTCTAAAGGCTGAAATGAACCTTTTATTCTCCAACAAATCACAGTAGGTAAATTATTCAATATAAATTTCAATCCAATTCCATTAAACCAAAGTTCACAATCGATATCCAAGAAAAGCCACACGTAAATAGGACAATGAAATCGACGTGCGCATGCAAGCTATGAATAATTGAGTGGAATCTGCAAAACCCGAGGTTTGATAGAATATGGGTAGTGGGGGTTAAAGAAGGGTTTTAGAATTTCATCTCAGTATTCAAATGAGACGTTCCGCTATTTGTTGGCCTGTTATGAATGTAAATTAAAATCGACGCACTGTACTGAAAATACTATTAAAAACTATTTTAAATCATTCAGTTATATGTACTACGCACATATTATTATGAGAGATAATTGATTGTTTAAAATCTGTCAACATTCTCCGGTACATAAAGATTTATCCTTCACTAAGGTACTTTTTAAGGTTCCGCATCTCAAAAGGAAAAAGGAACCCTTATAGGATCACTTCGTTGTCCGTTCGTCTGTCTGTCTGTCTGTATGTCTGTATGTCTTTCTGTCTGTCAAAACCCTTTTTCTCAAGAACGCGTGGAGTTATCAAGTTGAAATAAATATCAAATACTCAGGTCTGCAATCTGTGAAAAAAACAAGTCAACGCAATCAAATGTTAAGCCGCATATAATTATGTTGACATATAATTATGTTGACACTCGCACGGGAATCAAAACCTATAGGGTAGGTACTTTCTGTTGACCTAGACTCATGAAATTTGGCAAGAAGCAATGTCTTGTAGCACATGTAAAAGGAAAAATCAGAAATAACCGTAAATTTTGTAGTTACATCACACAAAAAAAAATATTCCCGTGAAGGACGAACTCTTTACATACCTACATGTATGTACGGAACCCTCGGTGCGCGAGTCCAACTCCCATTTGGCTGGTTTTTATTTTGATTATCCGTATTATTATCTAGATACTCATTCATTTGCTTAGCTTTTAAATAATTCTACAACATTTTAAGTAAATTTTTACTGTATTTCAAGTTCTTTCGGTTTAATGTAAGTCATAATTCTTTAGTTTTATGGCTCTTAAATGCCGATGAAGACTCGACGCCAGGCAGATAGAGCAGCAATAAGGCTTCGTTTCCTTTCAAAACCTAAGGTCTCTTAGAAAGATACCTACATTGAAAACACTCGAAAATTCTCTACCAAAATTAAACGAACCGACAAAGAACATAAAAGCCGAGACTCATGCCCCCAGTTCCATTTCTGCAAATGAAACCCAAAAAGCACTGTGACATCCAATAAGGATACTATTTCGCAAATAGCGTAATTCAGAGGATTGGAACAACATCGAATTCTAAACTTCCCGGCCCAATGCCTAGCGAAATACAAATATTTCCTAAAATCAGAGAAAATACATACATTCCCTAAAATGTGAGGGTGTGAAGGGAAACGAATATCTCTGCGACAAAATGACTTTGCCTTGAGAATGTGGGCTATACCTATCTCCATTTGTATGCATAGATACAGCGATCAGGACGTCTGGATGGAAATGACGGCACAGACTGTATAATAAAGTCCGTAAGACTCGGCTGATGATGTTCAATAACGATACTCAATAACGATATTCAATAACGCTGTTCATACCTATTCCTCATGATCAAATAATTCAATGCTCCTTTTTTTGGTGAAATTTATTTGTTCTGAATCGGTAATAAAATAATGCAGGACGCTTTTCAAATAGGCAAAGCGACCGTAATACCCTACGAATAAGTAAGTAATACCACGTAATACACGCAAAGTGGCTAGCCGCAGTTGGAAGCCGTATACATTGTAGTCTTAGGTTGGAACTTGGAAGAGAAGAACCGAAAATATCAGGCTGTGCCTTGTTTTTAGAGAGGCCTAGTCCAGGAGTCGACGCAATACGCTGAAATTATTATGTTTTTAGAGAGGTCTAGAGTCGACGCAATACGCTGAAATTATTGTTTTTAGAGAGGTCTAGAGTCGACGCAATACGCTGATATTATTGTTTTTAGAGAGGTCTAGAGTCGACGCAATACGCTGAAATTATTGTTTTTAGAGAGGTCTAGAGTCGACGCAATACGCTGAAATTATTGTTTTTAGAGAGGTCTAGAGTCGACGCAATACGCTGAAATTATTATGTTTTTAGAGAGGTCTAGCCTAGGAGTCGACGCAATACGCTGAAATTATTATGTTTTTAGAGAGGTCTAGTTCAGCAGTCGACGCAATACGCTGACATTATTATGTTTTTAGAAAGGTCTAGTCCAGGAGTCGACGCAATACGCTGAAATTATTATGTTTTTAGAGAGGTCTAGTCCAGGAATCGACGCAATACGCTGAAATTATTATGTTTTTAGAGAGGTCTAGTCCAGGAGTCGACGCAATACGCTGAAATTATTATGTTTTTAGAAAGGTCTAGTCCAGGAGTCGACGCAATACGCTGAAATTATTATGTTTTTAGAGAGGTCTAGTCCAGGAGTCGACGCAATACGCTGAAATTATTATGTTTTTAGAGAGGTCTAGTCCAGGAGTCGACACAATACGCTGAAATTATTATGTTTTTAGAGAGGTCTAGTCCAGGAGTCGACGCAATAGGCTGAAATTATTATGTTTTTAGAGAGGTCTAGTCCAGGGGTCGATGCAATACGCTGATATTATGTTTATAGAGAGGTCTAGCCCAGGAGTCGACGCAATACGCTGAAATTATTGTTTTTAGAGAGGTCTAGCCCAGGAGTCGACGCAATACGCTGAAATTATTATGTTTTTAGAGAGGTCTAGCCTAGGAGTCGACGCAATACGCTGAAATTATTATGTTTTTAGAGAGGTCTAGTTCAGCAGTCGACGCAATACGCTGACATTATTATGTTTTTAGAAAGGTCTAGTCCAGGAGTCGACGCAATACGCTGAAATTATTATGTTTTTAGAGAGGTCTAGTCCAGGAATCGACGCAATACGCTGAAATTATTATGTTTTTAGAGAGGTCTAGTCCAGGAGTCGACGCAATACGCTGAAATTATTATGTTTTTAGAAAGGTCTAGTCCAGGAGTCGACGCAATACGCTGAAATTATTATGTTTTTAGAGAGGTCTAGTCCAGGAGTCGACGCAATACGCTGAAATTATTATGTTTTTAGAGAGGTCTAGTCCAGGAGTCGACACAATACGCTGAAATTATTATGTTTTTAGAGAGGTCTAGTCCAGGAGTCGACGCAATAGGCTGAAATTATTATGTTTTTAGAGAGGTCTAGTCCAGGGGTCGATGCAATACGCTGATATTATGTTTATAGAGAGGTCTAGTACAGGGATCGACGCAATCCTAAGCTGACATTATTATGTTTTTATAGAGGGCTAGTCCAGGGTTCGATGCAATACGCTAGTTTTATGACGATAATGATAATGTCTCCTATACACGATATACCTAGATTTTAAAGTATTTTGATAAGGTTAAAAGCTGTATTGAAGTTATAAAAAAAAACAAAAGAACTTTTCACAATTAACAAAGTATTTCTAAAAGCGATTGTCTGTGCAATTAAAACTTATTTAGTTTAAAAATGTTAACGACCACGGCGTAAAGAATGTTCTCCCGAAAAACAGCTAATTACTGAAAAGTCACGTTTCGACCAAGACTGTTTAAAAAAACACGGATCCCACACCGCCAAATCGAAAGTGAAGCACCCAAGATATGCCGATCCGCTCGTACGCACAAGCCTCACACACAAACTTACACCAAGCTATGCCGATCGGCCGCCACATGACAGCAACATCTCAACCTGGTTAGTCGTGTTAGTTCTGTCAAGTTCTCACCGGAAATAAAAAAACTATTCAGTCTTTGTGATTAAATTGTGTATAAACCACAAAACACCCAGGAATTATCCACCTACGCAAACATACGCAACCGCCACTTGTTATGCTTCGTTTGATTATCGGTGTAGACTCCGTCATTTTTTAAACCTTCTTGGTTTCGAGTTGGAAACAATGAACTTTGGCTACAACAGTTTGGTTATCCACACCGATATATAAAAGTGAAACGTCTGTTTGTGTGTAATTAATGGAGATGGCTTATACGGTGGAATAACACATAGGATACTTTTCAACATTATCATCATTATCCTTCACGCTCAAACGGCTGAACGGATTTTGATGATATTGTTTCATCATCATCATCCTCATCATCAGCACCATCCCTCACGCGGGTGAACCACGCGGCGCAGCTAGTTATCCGACTCATTCAGAGTTTAGGTCCACACAAACACAAATGTTGAGGCATAAAAAAACCTCGTATTAACCTGTTAGTTGAAACTGCGCTGTATTTAAGTACTTACTTAATAAGTACGTACGTAGTATATACATTTTCAGTACTAGCTGCACACCGCGGTTTTTCCCGCGTGTTAATTTTTTGGTGATAACTACCTGCCTTATGTTTTATAACAGGACCAAAATTACCTACGCATAAAAGTACTACGATACACAAAATTTCATCAAAATTCGTTCTTCCTTCAAATCGTTTCATGTTGAAGGACGGGGATTATCAGTGTCGAGCATAAAGTCCAGCAGTAGGGGCCATGTGAACATGCACTATGATGGTCGTTTAGTGATTCAATTGTGTACCAAGCACATAACACAAATTATCGACTCACGCACACATACGCAGCCGCAATGTGCTATGCCTGCAAACCTTCTTGACGCAGTGGTTCTCTTGAATAAATTCATAATAAATGCGTAAGTAAAGGCTGTCTGTTTCTCAACAGACGGAGGGCTGGATTGATCTTAAAGAAAATTGACAAGATAAGGGCGCATCGTGAGAAAAAGGACATAGGCTATTATTTTATTGCGGGCATTGCCGTGGGGCTCTGCTAGTACCTAATACCAAGTACCTACGTTAGGTAGATAGGTGAGGTTTACCGTTTTGTACCTGGCTGGATTTAATTAGACAATCTAATTAGATTTGTCTAATTAAATCCAGGAGCTCGTTAGCTTTAGGAAGAATGGAGTAAAAAAAAATGAGCCATCGCCTGATGCCTGGCAGATGTAGAACGTCGAATAACGGAATAGTCGGATTGAGCCGACGAACCAAGTCGGCCTCACTCGCGCACCGCTCCACTAGATGTTTCACATCAGAAATTTGTGCAATTTACAGAATAACTACTTGCGGTGGAAACATTCTACTTACTTCTACTTTATTCTACAGTTTATTATATTATACAACTTTTCTAAGTGTCCGTTGATTCACTTGGTTTTATTCTAGTTAGGCAGTACCACTAGCAAACTTTGAGAAAGGGATAGCATCACTTGTTTCGCATTTGAGCTAGTGAAATAGCAATAGAGCGACTAAAACGCTCGAATGCCTGTAACAAAATACTATCTATCTATCTATCTATATCTATCTATCTATACCTATTTATATGTATTAAAAATGCAGTACAATGAGATATTTAATTTTAAAAAATGGTCTATGGTACTTAAAATGAGCCAATGAACAACAATTTTTTTTTTTTTTTTATATTGTGTCTGTCTGTTTGTCTGTTAGTCTGTATGTTTGTTCGCGCATCACGTTAAAACTATTGGACCGATTGCGATGCGGTTTTCAATGTTAGATAACTTAGGGTTTGACTTAAAAACTGGTGCGTAGAATTTGCCGAGCAATCGATAAATACTCGTTGACGGCTATCAAATTTTGGTGAAAATGTAGTATATTGCTTTTTTCCCTGGAATAAAACATAGCATAACAACAACATACTTTTAACATAACATACTTTTAACTCAGAGAAACGGCAAAGCTGTTGGCACAGTAATTACAGAAATAAATACAAGGCATTTGGCGAAAAGGCAAAGTTTTTAAGCGACGTCAAAGTCAAAGTCAAAGTATTTTATTGTAAATAGGCAAAAATAATAGCACTTTTACAAGTCAAAATTAACATCTCCTGAACAAAGAGATATACATAAAACATTATAAAAAGATCAAATCAATCCAAATTTAGATAAACTATGTATTCTTTGAGTTTGAAAAGGAAAATTCCCTTTCATGTGCCAACAGAGTTAAATCTCACACTGGAAAAGGAAATACCCTTCTGACTCTACCTGTGCTTCGGAAATACGCCCGTTAGAGAAGAGAGCACCAAGAAACTCTACGGGATGTATTGTTTCCATATTTGTTCATTCTTTATGTTTTTTTCAAATGTCACAATTATAACAAAACATGTAAACTACAAATATAAAAGGTAAAAGTGACAATGAGATATCCCACAAACATCAAAAAATCATACTGGAAAAAATAAGGTAAAAACTTCTAACTCGATAATTATGTTGTATAAAACAACGTGATCTCATGGTATGTTTGAGACATCTCACAAAGTACTTTGAACATTTCATACACTTAACGTTAACATCGAAGCTATCATGCGAGATGTTGTTTACCTAATAATAAGGAACCCTAAATATTACCTACTTTGGGTGGCCCTCTACATCAGACGTCGTCTCGCACTCAGCATAAAAAAAATAACACCACTTTAAATCGTATAAAATTTAACCTATGGACGAGTGCGGTTTTTGGTGTTCTTACGGGCTATTTTTATACGCTTTATATTAGCTTCACTTGTATGTTTGTATGTTCGTATGTTTGTATGTTTGTAACCGACTCCTTTGGACGTTATTTTGACCCACTTTAAACGGTCAGATTTCATTCAAATTTTGCACACCTGTCAAAGACCGATGACAATGCAATAATTCGAAAAAAAAAGTAGAAAATAAGTAATTGTTTAAAAAAACTAAAAAACACTCTTTATATATAAAACCTACTATTTTTTTTTTAAATATAGAATGATTAAAAGATTTGCCATACACAAAATCTGTATTTAAGGAAGGTACAAATACCTACATGAAACAATAAAAAGCAAAAAATATTTTTTTCTTCATTTCACTTATTTATTTTAAATAATCTCATATATCCCGTACGGGATACCCATAGCCGACAGGAAAGAAAATTGAGGTCTGTGCTACACACAAACCGACTGAAGTAAGTACGAGCACAGAATAAATAATACTAGTACGAGTAAGTAGGCGCTTACAGACGCCTGGTACAGACCTAAAAAAATGTTTTTTTTTCTTTCTTTTAAGTTTTATACGATTTGTAGTCCGTTTTTTTTAAATTCATATTTTTTTATATCTTACTTTTTAGTTTCGTTAAAGTATGCCTAAGAAAAAGTACTTATTCCGTTCGCTAAGAAAAAAGCCGTACTGGAAACAATTAACAGTCCATATCTTTTAAACTACTGAAACGATTTTGATAAAACTTAAACTTTTCCCTAAGTTGAATGAAACTGAAACTAGTAGAAAAATAATTATTGGAATCGGACTTGTAGTTTTCGAGAAATATGGGGACAAACATACGTACATACACATATACAAACAAAACTTTGTATATTTGTTCAGATACTATATACATTACCTATATGAATATTACGCCTTTTTGACAATATTACATACATACACATAAACTTGAGAACCTCATTTTTTTGATTTCGGTTAAAGAGCACAATTTTTCCGATCAAGTAGTAACCATATTTTCCCACAAGCCATCTAACGATAGGATTTTCCATTCTCCATTTTCCACCCTTATTATATACCCTTGTATGAGAAACGTAACCCTCGGTTTGTACCCCAGGCATGTATTACAAACCGTCAGTAGCAGATTAATAATACAAAACTCAGACCAGAACACAAAAGGGAAACAAAAATTATCTATAGAAATATACAGGCCTCACGAATGGTACTACATAATAATTATGAGTGCCGGAAGCTACAATTACAACGATCAAGTAAGAGATTCAATTCGTTGTTTTCTTTTTCCTGTTTGTTTTGAAACTTTCATTATTTAGTCATTATTATTAAAGTTTTTCTTTGGGAAAACATGATTATCTTGTTTTTCTCGACCAAAAATAAAAATATTATAATTTTTCTCACTCTGCGCAAAATAATTAGCCTTATTTTAAACTACTAGCGTTAGTTTCCCCGCGACTTCATCTGAGTGGACTACAATTGTATTTATCGCGATTAAGGTTAACGCCAGGGTCAAACTATAGTACTCGTAGTCGCAGCGAAAGTATGCGTCTCGGAAGTTATCTGCTAGTCGCTGTGCAAACTGCTACTTTTCAGGCGCAATCTCAATGTTGAAGGTGAAGACAGCATTGTATAACTGCCTCGCTCACTCGCTTACGTTTTTCGCATATTCTATCTCGCTTTTACCTTATGCTATTTTGTCCCCACAGCAGCACCTGCGCAATCGTCACAAAGCCTAACTTTACAAACAGATACATTGGCTGCGACTACTGTACCTCCATACCAAATTTAATCACGATCTGTTCAGCAATATAGTCGTGAAAAAGTAACAGATACACAGACAGAGTTACTTTCGCTTAAGTAATATTAGTATGGAGTATGGAAGTACGCATCATAAGATTTATTAGTATCGACACAGAACTCGCTTTGTAATAAAGTATTTAAGTTGATCTATTACCTAGTATATTGCTTCTTATCCTAATTCCCGTGATCTACCACTGAATCTTAAGAACTTGATACAGGTAGGTATGGTTATGTAAATTATTATGTCAAATCAAAATTGATCCAGCCGTTAAGGCTGCTAGGTGGTAACGAAGTGGTAAGATACGTAGGTACATATAAACACCGTACACATTGTACCTATATCCTCGGAGAGGACTGTCGTTTTGCATGTATCTGGGCCACCAAAGGGTCAGATGAAAGAAGATTACATGCAGCAGAGATGCAAATGTTTGTGTGGAGTGACGAGAATGGATAAAATTAATAACGAGTATCTCAGAGCAAGTTCGACAGTAGCGCCAATTACTGAAAGGTTGAGAAGTAAAATGTTGCCGTATATTAAGTTAGTTTATCTACACTCATATCGTAAAATCATCATTATGGACTCAAAAATGGTGGCATAATGACTTACTTTACGCACGACATGTCTCTAATAACAAAAAAAAACATTATAACACTGTTGTACTAAAAATGTTCTAATATATATTTTTTATCATATTTGGCCATTTATTATCGACTAGCTGTGCCCGCGTCGTTGCTCGCGTGGTAGTTTTTCTGGGATATAAGGATCCTATAAGTTATTCTAGTACCAAAATTACCAAATAGGTACCTACCTACCTGTGTTAAGAACCTTCAGTAGCGACAAGACATGGTCGTGATAGGTTAGAAGACGAAGGCGGGTGCGAAGCGTAGCAAAGCGTAGCGAAGCGCAGCGAGCATCCTCCTTCATCTTCTAACCTATCATGACCATGTCGGATCTCCACTGAAGGTTGTTGACATAAATATGTATTACTTGTGTGGAGGTATATTTCGAAATAAGCTACGCGAAATTCTAAATTCGAAAGTATACCCGATGTCAACTCGGCCATAAATGTTGGGTTTCCGCTTTTTTTTAAACATCTCCGACGCCAACACGGTCTCGGTTGGTTATAATAGATTATCAATATTCCAAGATATGATAAACGCGCAGTCGTCTGTATATGTTTATCTGCTTGTTTTAAAATAAAACTTAACAAAAAATTACAGCAGCCTTAAAAATATCAAGGATATCAAGGAAAGCCCCCGGCCTCCCACCCCCCATTATAGCTAGAAAGCATCTCGATCACATCAGTTTTAAAACATAAAAACCGCATCAAAAACGGTCCATTCGTTTGGGAGCTACGATCCTCACTCTCATTCCCTCCTTCCCTCCTTCGCCCCTTTATAGCTAAGAACCATCTCGTTTACTATATCTATAAAACATAAAAAGCCGCAGTAAAATCGGTCCTTTCGTTTGGAAGCTACGATTCTCACCCTCTCTTCTTACCTTTCTCCTCTCCGCCTTTTACCCACTATATCTAAGAACCATATCGATCACATAAGCTTTGAAACAGGAAAAACCCGCATCAAAATCGGTCAATTCGTTTGGGAGCTATGATTCTACAGACAGACACACACACGCAAATACACACACACACGCCCTCACACACACACACACAGTGATACACACCCAAAACTTATAACACCCGTCTCTTTGTTCGGGGGTTAAAACATGTAAAAATAACGCATAAAATATGTAAATGCTTTTAATTATGGAGCAAAATAATCTAGAAGCTCGTGGTTTCGATCCATGGACGTCTGGATTATGTTTTCACGCATGTTACCAATTCGCCACTTTGCTTAGTGGAGCGAACAACGACATTCGGTATTGTTCTATAAACGGATGTTTTATTACTTTAGTTTAAAATAAACTTTAGACCCGTGTCCCTTAAAAATCCTCTATTTTTTCGGGATTAAAAGTATTCTAAATTTTAACAAATAATATAAACTTTGACTATGCCCAGTTACATCAAAGTCCGTCCAGTAGTTTCAGCGTGATACGTGTTCTTTTAAATAACTTTCAACCCTTATCCTGCGGGAACCATTTATTTTTCGGGATAAAAAGTACTCTAACTGTTAATTCATAACATCAGCTGTGATTGTGCCAAGTTGCATCAAAATCCATCTGGTAGTTTCAGCGTGATGCATGTTCAAAGAGACAGACAGACAGACAGACAGACAAAAAATAAACCTTTTTGCGCTCCTTATAGATTTTTAAGTTTATTTCAATTATAATTTTCAAAAAATATCTAATGTACAGATTTAGCCCAGTTACAGTTTTATTATAGTGTAGAATAGAATAGAATATAGATAATTTACTTTACATTATTATTTACCTAACCAATTTAATGTGTTTTTGTTGATCCGACAGCAATGTTAGTGAGGCGAATTTGACTCCACCTGCATCACGGAAACAGCAACGAACAAGACGAACGATCTTTTACCAGCAACATCAACAAAATGTTACCTACGACAATTTTATTTTCATTAAAATTATGTTCCTGTTACATGAGTGTAGATAAAGTAATGTATGGAACGGCACATAACTAAAACACACATATTAAAACACTCGAGTGATACTATTAAAAAACTCGCCTACAGCTCGTTTTTTAAACGCACTCTCGTGTTTTAATACCCCTCGTTATGCAACCGTTTCATAAACTACTATTACTATATCTTATAGGTATTAAGTTGTCTACACTATTATGTGTTATTAAGTATATTGGGAGTAAATATTTTTCATTTCATTTCATGAGAGAGGAATGTCATGTGACGAGGAGAGTTAAAATTATTGTTAATGGTAACAAGCGTAGAGGAAGACCAACAAAAGTGTGGATGAATTGTGTGAGAGATGACATTGTATAACAAGACTAACAAGGGAGTGAAGACTGAGATGACGGCTGATAGGATGAAATGGAATAAAAATACATGTTGTACCGACCTCACATATTAGTGAGATCATCGTCTCGCTCCCCTTAAGAGGGAAACGATGATCCTCGTAGAGGATATTATGTTTAAAATACATCTACGTTTAAAATATTTTAGCAAAGGTACCTGTTTCCAAGAAACTCAAGGAAATAGGCTAAAAAAAATGTTAATCTATAACCTTCTCATAAAAACGCATATAATATGTTCACGTAGTCAAGTGCTTTGCATAAAATAAGCGTGTTGCTTTCTCAGGGCCCCATTGTTTCGACACGGCTCGTGCTGAGAATATGTAGCGGTTATAAAGTTCTATTGTTGGTAAATAATATTTTTGAAGTTATGGTCCTAAAGGTATTGAGAACAAAAAGGAAAAAAAAACGGAGTCTACTACAGCCAAATCGAAAGCCAAGCAACCAAGATAAGCCAATCCGCTTGTACACACAAACCTCTCGCACACACACCATGTTATGCCGATCAGCCACCACATTGCAGCAAGATCTCGACCTTATTAGTCGCGTTAATTTTGTCAAGTTCTCACGTAAAATCAAAAACAATGCAGTCTTTTGTGATGAAATTGTATATCAACCACAAATTATGCACTCACGCACACATTCGCAGCTTCCATTTGCTGTTTCACTTGTTTGTTTGGCGGTGTAGACCCCCGTCTTTTTTTTAAACCGTCTTGATTGAGAATAGGTTTTATATGAAATGAGCTGCAAGCGACATATCGTAGACATCTTCAACACCTGCACAAGTGTTGTCGGTGCGTCGTGTCGCCAAGGCCAGACTCTACCTACCGAGCATATACCTTGTAATATTATATATTCTGTGCTTATACCAAAACAATAAGAAATAACATTACTTATTCACAGACTTATACATATATACCCTTTATTAAAAGGATTAGGTACTCGCTCCTCGGGCGTGAACCGCTTAGGCCTTAGTCTCAATCGCAATGGCGTTTGTGTAGCACGTGTTAGCAGTGACTTATCCGCGCTACAGTCTGCGTATGTCTCTCTATCTTAATTTGTTGTTGATGCACATTAAGCACAGGGGTGTGTCGGGAGCGAAATAACATCTTACTGCTCCAAGCCAACCTCACCTGGCTTTTCCGGATAAAAGGCAATTGAGCAAAATAGGGGCCAAAAGTCTTCGCCCAGCAATTGAGTAGATCCTATCTGGCGAAGTTCGAGACCAATAATGGCACAAACATCATCTCTAAGCCGGAGATCCTTTCTGAGATCGAAGGATTCTATGGCCGATTGTATGACTCGCATGCTTTTAGAACCGAACCCAGCACAGAAGATTCCCGTGCAATACTGACCCGCCACTACACTGACAAACTGCCTGACGTCAGCCTAGACGAGATTGAGATGGCGCTCAAACAACATAAGAATGGAAAGACCCCTGGCGAGGACGGAATAACTTCGGAGCTCTTGAAAGCAGGGGGAAAGTCTGTACTTCGAGAGCTTCAAGGGTTATTTAGCACGGTTCTTAACAATGGGAGAACTTCAGAGGCGTGGAGCAGGAGTTTGAAAGTACTCTTCTTTAAAAAAGGAGATAAAACCCTTTAAAGAACTACCGACCTATTTCACTCTTGAACCACGTCTATAAGCCGTTTTCGAAGGTCATCTCAAATCGTCTCGCAAGAATTTAAAACGACGAATTTTAGCCTTCTGAACAGGCTGGATTTCGCGGAGGATTTAGCACCTTATACCACAAACACACGGCGAGGCAGGCTATACAGAAGTCTGAGGAGTATAACCAGCCTCTGTGTCTTGCTTTTATGGACTATGAGTAGGTTGGACTCAGTTTGGCCTGGGTGGTTCTGGAGTCTTTGCAGCGGTGTCAAGTGGACTGGCGATACATTGAAGTGCTGAGGTTTCTGTATGACGCCGCAACTATGAGTGTCCAACTACAAAACTAGCAGCCTAAACATATCCAACTGCGCAGGGGAGTGAGACAGGGGGATGTTATATCCCCGAAACTGTTCACTAATGCTTTGGAAGATTTGTTTAAAATACTGGATTGGAAAGGAATGGGCATTAATATCATTGGCGAGAACATCTCACACTTACGATTTGCCGATGACGTAGTCCTAATGGCGGAGTCGCTGCAAGACTTGACCAATTTAGATGATGCTTCTGGACGCATCGGTCTCGGAGTGAACATAGATAAGACCAAGATCATGTTTAACGATCTTGTTGACCCGGAACCAAATGCAGTCAAGACCTGACCAATTTAGATGATGCTTCTGGACGCATCGGTCTCGGAGTGAACATAGATAAGACCAAGATCATGTTTAACGATATTGTTGACCCGGAACCAAATGCAGTCAATGGTGTACCTCTTGAAGTTGTCCAACAATATGTTTACCTTGGGCAAATATTGCAATTAGGTAAGAACTTTGAGAAGAAAGCCAACAGAAGAATTCAGCTGGGTTGGGCAGCATTCGGCAAGCTTCGTTAAGTATTCTCGTCGTCCATACAACATAGCCTGAATAGAAAAGTCTTCAATCAGTGCGTCCTACCAGTCATGACCTACAGAGCCGAAACGTGGACACTCACGGTGAAACTAGTCCACTAATTTAAGGTCGCTCAGCGAGCTATGCTCTATCCATAGCTCTGGAAAGAGCATAGCTATGCTTGGAGGTTCTCTGAAGGACAAAATTCGTAATGAAGATATCCGAAGGAGAACTAAGCTTACTGACATAGCTCAAAGGATAAGCAAGCTAATGTGGCAGTGGGCTGGTCACATTTTCCGAAGAACCGATAACCGTTGGGGTAGATGAGTTCTCGAGTGGAGACCACGTTTAGGCAAACGTAGTTTTTTACAACGCTATGTGGCTAGGTGGAGAGACGACCTGCGAAAAGCGGCCGGAAGAAAATGGATGAGGAGAGCTGAAGACCGAGCTCAGTGGCGTGCCTTAGGAGAGGCTAACGTTCCATCAGTGGACAGATATAGGCTGATGATGAAGCGCAACAGCAGGAATTTCACTGTGTGGGTGAGTTTGCCTGTGGTTGTATCTAGTCCAGGTTTCGTTTACTTACTTACGTGTTATTAAAGCGTGCCGTACTAGTATCTACTAGAACTAGATTACATGGTAGACCACAGAAATTAGATCATTCTACATTTCACAAGTGTGTGTGTGTGTGTTAGGAACGAATGTGAATATGAGTTGTTTTTTTCAAAACTGTGTTACTTTTCCCACCCATAGGTAATCATACATACAATCACCGCACACGTCCTCCCTAAAAAACTAAATGTGGCAGCATGTTGTAAGAGCTTTGCATAAAATATCGTGTCGCCTTCAAGTGGCGTTTTTCCGGCCTCGCTGGTTTGTCGCGCTTCTGAAAAATCATTGTTGACTTTAACATGAATTAAAAATGTATGGAGAGTTGATAAGAACGTTGGCTGAACTTTTCTATGCTTTGTTGTGAAAAAGTTTTTTAACTAAAGACTGCACGCACCTTGTCCGCGCGGTAATTGGCAATAGTATCAAGACACCATGCATTATATTTTTAAAGTATCAAGACAATTCCAGTTTTTAAATAACAAGTGCTGTACAAACATCTATGGTACAAAAAACTATAGAACCAATTTTCATGAAGACTACAATTAAAGTGTACTCTTTTGAATAAAACAACAACTATTCAATCGGTTTAGAAATCTTAGAGACTTGAGGCAATATAAACACAAAATCAAATGGATTTACTAAAAAAGCTATTTATTCTGAACTGAACTAATTTTGATACAATTTATACCACCTGGAGAGTATACCGTTTCAAACAAAGAAATATTTATTTAAATCGGGCGAAATTGACGGACAGATCGGTGTAAGTACATACACAAAACAGACGTACATAAAAACCAAAAACAACTTATTTATGTTAAATCGAACATAATATATAACCGTCTCCTTTTGTGAAGTCGATTAAAATAAAACGCATTGTAATCGCTCCATTCGTTTGAGAGCTACGACGCCACAGCACAGAATAAATATAGTACAGACTGACAGAGACAGACAGACTGGCGAAAATATTCTCGCGAAAGTCTTTTAATGATAAAATTAATTTCTCAACCCCATAGTATTTTTTAATTCCGTTGGGTGACGAGTCGTGCATGTCGATCGAGCGACCTTAACGCTAAAACGCATAAGCGTCACGCCTGCGCTCATAACAATTGAGTGCCACCAAGAACTTTAGTTGCAAAATCTTGTGCGTCTGCTACTGCGTACTGCACTGCGCTCGTCACCCTGAGACATTGGTTTTTAAAGTATCATTGCCCAGTAATTTCATGAAGAAATTTGCAGAAACATGAACCGTGAATGTCTCTAAAATGCTTAGATGTGAAAATAAAGGTTTATTAACCACTGACTGAACGCGCCTACTCCGCATGGTCATAATCATCAGCTCGTGTCAGTCCACAGCTGAACATAGGCCTCTCCCAAAGCACGCCTGACCTTCGTTCAACTGCTGCCAGCCACTTTGCGTATATCGTCGCTCCACCTAGCTGGAGGGCGCCCTAGAAGTTTGCAGAGTCGCGGTCTCCACTCAAGTACACATCTACCCCAACGGTTATCAGTTCTTCGACAAATATGACTAGCTCACTGCCACAGCTTACTAAAACAACTGATTCTCTGCTAGATCACCTCATTCCGGATACGATCTCTCCGCACGGTAATTCGCAATAAATTGGATTCATGCGCACTTAACGTAAAGCTATCTCGCCAACTCCAGCATTCAAATTAAAAAACCGCATTGTAATCGGTCCATCCGTTTGGGAGCTACGACACCACAGACTGACAGATACAAACAGACAACGCGAAATATTTCAAGATAAAATCATGAGTTACGCGAATTTAAAATAGTCTTCGCGTTGTCACGAAAGTAGTGTTGCCGTCGCGTAAGTACGGGTAAGTAAGTAAAGTATAATCCAACTATACCGGGTTCAATTCTAGACTCCGCACTAATGACTTTTCTAAGTTATGGGCTGTTTTCTATCGATCCGTGCTTCGGAGGGCACGTTAAGCTGTCGGTCCCGGCTGTTATTGATTAATAGTCGTTAAGCCATGTCAGAAGCCTTCGGGCGGCCTGATAAACTCTGAAGTCAGAGGCCAGCACTACGTCATACGACAAGTAAGCATTGATAACACCCCTCTTTTGGGGTTAAAAGTCGCTTAGTTTCAAAATCAGTTAACTCCTAAACAGGCCATAGTGGAGTTAACTGACTTTGAAGTAAATTGTAAACAGCCTTTGAACGCGTACTGTAAATCATCTTTGCCTCGAAAAAAATATTGCTTCCGTCCGACATAGCCTCCGTACCCGCTACCGTTCTGGTCCCAAGTTACTATTATTTATTCTGTGCCCAAGTCCCTTAGTAAGATTATTTCGAGCCTCAGTGTTGCTACTTAATTTTATGGAGCGAATTTATGGGAGTTGGTAAAAAATTTGTGCTAAGAATTCATTGGTATTTACAAAAGTTGACAAAGTTTGTTGAGTTGGAGTGCCGGTTTCCATCTCTTACCCACATAACTTTTATAAGAACTGGTATAATCCACAAGTGAGAGCTGGTGGCTGAGCGATAATATCTGCGCCTTGCAATCCAACGATACTGGGTTCGATCTTCGACCTGTACCAATGACTTTTAATATAATCGCTCCGTGTTTCGGATCGGAGGAGGAGTTAAGCCGTCGGTAAAAATTGATGGCAGACGTCACGTCTAAGGCCCTTAGGCAACCTGACAAACTGCTGGACTGCGGAACATCAGCCTCGCCCGGTTGCTCGCTGCTTGATAAAGTTTTTGAAATTTCTGAGCCGAATTGGATACATTTGACAGTTGATTGTTTTTTATTTGGAATTGATTATTTTGAGTTTCGAGATGGTCCAATAAACATTTCACGAAATCCACTTGTTACCCCATACACCCTTTAAAGGATGGAATTTCAAAAAATCTCTCCATGGTGCACCTACAGGGAACTCAAGAAATATTTCCTCTAAACTAAACTTGGTCCACCGGTTCAGGCTGTGCGTTGCCTGGCAGTCAGTCAGGCGGTATGTCACGATCCCTTCGGCCTCATTCGAAACCAAGGTTCGAAACCAATTTCGACATACTGTTTCATAGATATAGACTACCTTCACCCCGCGGTTTCACCCGCGTCGATGATGACGATGGTGAGTGTCTTACAGCTTAGGAGCTATCAGACACACCATCAAAATCCGTTCAGGTGTTTTAGCGCTGGTCGTAATACAAAAAACATACTAACCAAATTTCGCATTCATAATTTTATAGGAATAGGGAAAAAATGGAATCTGTCTGTCGATCTGTCCGTGCATATTACATAAAGAACTGGCAGCCCTACAGGACCCAAGCAACAACTAACTTGACAGGGTCTCAAGTTACCACTGCAATTAGACCGGAGAATCCGTAATTAAAAGCTTCCTAGATTCGCCCCTGTTATTAATTCTAGGTTGGAACTGGGGCAGATTTTTGATTATTTTATAGAGGGGCATTTTTAACCGAGTAGCAAAATGAAGATTAGGTTTAATGGGCTGGATGTCAAAAAAAAAAATACTCGCTCAGTATCTATAATGAAGCACTTTTTATTCGACTTTAAAAAGGAAGAAGTAGAGAGGTGGAATAAAAAATCTATCTATACTTATAACCAAGCAATAGGAACGAAAAAGAATGAAAGAAGATATTTGAAAAAAAAATGGTCTAGCAGTAGCGAAGGGTCCCTACACTCCCTACAACACCAGATCTATTGATCATCAATATTGATTAATATTTTTATAATTAAGTACTTCATACAAAACTTTGTTTTAAACGCCTCATATATTGTGAACTAAAACAAAGCCTTTTGAATACCTACGTAAAATTAATCCCGGGCTCGAAAGAACAGGCGCAATGCAGCGCTCCTATGTACGCAAGCTGTCTACAAGACAAGCCGGTATTATTACGAGTTACTTATGCCGTAGATAAAATCACATTTAGTTCCAACGAATTTCAATACAAACCGCTATCCCTTTCACTCCCTTAAAAATTTGAATGCAATCTATCTCGCTCGTTCTCGCGGGTTCAAAGCTCCAAATAAGCCGGACGACGGTCGAGTTATGAACTTATGACAAAGAAAGCGCGTCTCGCCTCGTCTGTCTACGGAAATACCTCATGAATTTTATTTAAAAAAAATGAATTCATATTATGACAACAAATTATGACAATGTTTTTCAAGTCTCTTATTTGGCATGATTAACTTTGCTGTTATTGTTTTGTTTGTAATAAATGGCGCGAAAATAATTACGTGTGTGCATGTTTGTCTCGAATTATTATTGAATTGAATTGTGAATTGTGAAAATAATCTATTGTGAATATCTGCGTTGTAGCTTGTAAATGGCAGTAGACTGTTGTCTAACACACTTCTTAATTAGGTTCGAAACTTCGTTTTTAAAACTTATTACACATCGGTGCTTCCATGTATGATGAAGGTGGGGCCATTCTCTTCAAAGAGCAGTGGAATTGTAGTTAGTGGTAAGAGTTTATTTTTAAACAGCTTCCCTTCTTGTAATTTCCACGCCTCGCCACTGTGGTCTATGGTACTTAAAATAAGCTACTGAACAAGAATATAAAACAATTTAATATATCGTGTCTGTCTGTTTGTTTGTTTGTTCGCGCATCACGTAAAAACCACTGGACCAATTGCAATGCGGTTCACTGTTGGATAGCTTAGGGTTTGACTTAAAAACTGCTGTACTTGGTATCTCAATCCGATGAGTAGAAGCCGAGCAATCGATAAAAACTTTTTGATGGCTGAAGGAATTTTGATCAAATGTTGGTATATTGGTATTTTAGGTCTTGAACGGAAACCTCGGACCGAGGGGCTCACACTTGGCCGGGTTATATAGTGTGTATGTTCACTTATACTTCCGTGATTTCCAAACCAATTTTGATGATTCTTTCTTTTTTGAAAAGGTCCCTGTGTGGTCCCACATAAATTTCCTCAAAATAGGTAAAGTAGTTTTTAGAAAATACTTTTGAAGCCAATTTTATGATCAGGTTCAAAATCTTTTCCAATTATCTATCTGCCTAATATCTATGTTCTTCTACTTATAATAAAACGGCAAGTAACAAAACTTCTGTACAAAAGAAAAAGTATAGGGTGCATACCTAGAACAAGCTACTGAACAAGAATATAACTTTTTTAATGGTGTCACGTGTGGACACTGAGCGGATTAAGTACCTTAAACCTACCAATTTACAACTTTTTATTTAACTTGCAATGTTTGTTTAGGTCACATCATGCAGCTGAGTTAGAACCACTTTCTCTTATCCTACGGAGTTAAATTTAGTTACAAGTTGGTTTAGTTCCGACGACAATGCATTTTTATGGTGAGCATGACCTGAATCGACATCCAAGATTAGCTCCAGATAAAGGAACTCTTTAACAGTCAACAGCACAGATACGAAATTATGTGTACGCATTTTATTATGATAGCCAGTTTTAAGTTTTACCATGACAGGGTTGCTGCACTCACGGTTGGGTCCTCCTAAACGGTTTACAGCACAGACACGAAATGTATATGCATTTAATTTTAGCCCGTTCTAAGATTCACCATGATACTGCATAGAAGCTTCTATTTACGTTTTCAGACGTTCTGTTACATACTGATTTATTATAAGTATAGATATAGATTTTCTTTCGTTTGTTTCTGTGTAGGTATTTTGTTTTTACCCCCGAACAAAGACACGGGTGTTATAAGTTTAGGGTATGTATTACTGTGTGTGTCAGTCTGTCTGTAGCATCGTAGCTCCCAAACGAATAAACTGATTTTAATGCGGTTTTTTCTGTTCGACAGCTGATGTGATCGAGATGGTTCTTAGCTATATAGAGGGAGGGGGGGGGGGGGGGAAGGGGAGTTGAGAAAAGAGGGGTGATAATCGCATCTTTCAAGCGAATGGACCGATTTAGCTGCGGTTTTTTTATATTTGAAAGCTGAGGTAAACGAGATGGTTCTTAGCTATAACAACCCCTTGTTCGTTTTTTCGGGGGGGCTACCGCAGCTTTCAAACTGATGTAATCGAGATGCTTCCTAGCTATAGGGGGGGGGTGGGAAGTCGGGGTTTTTTTTTTTTTAATTTGTGCTTGTTATGTAAGTGCTTTACGGAAGGCCAATATATACTTCTTTTCTTCCAGCTGGCTTCAATTTCGTGCAACAGTTGTTTCACAAACGTGCGTCAATCGAGCGTAAAGGCAAAAATAAATTAATATGTTTAGGTACCTACAGTAACTAGTGAAAGGTATTTTATTTACAGCTGAATATAAGTTTTCTCGATTACCATGGGCAAGTTGAAAGAAACCTTAATAGTAGCACACTCCAGGTACTGTTCTAACAAAAGCCAACCGATAGAAACAACATAGAATACTCGCTTTAACTTGAAGGTGTTTGAAATAATGAAGAACAGTAAGGTTGTTTCTACTTGCACGTGTTTTAACACTTTTGTAGATTCAGAAGTTTTACCACAGAGTAACTAATGTACCTTTTCACAAATTTTACACTTAATTTCTGCAATAGACAATCGAAATGATTTACTGAATACTTTAAAATGGCTTCTAGCGCTGCTGTAATTAATTTATTTTTAATCCTGGGGGCGATTCTCGGGCGCGTGAGATCAATTAGCTTTCGTACGAGATGACGTCATATCTTATCTTGTGCCATATTAGGTGTCATAGCTATGACACCTAATATGGCACAACTTTTCCGAAGACGAGTTGTGACGTAATCTCGTATGAAAACTAATCTCGCATGAACCGAGAATCATCCCCTGATTTTTCCGAGTACTTAGCAGTGTCACAGGAGTCTGTCAGGAGTCATATTAGAAGAAATATGCAGTGATCAAAACATGACCTAAAATGAACTCGATATAAAACCGTTATAGCAAAGTGCTAAAATAGCGAATAAAAAAAACTGGTTCATAACTAAAGTTAGTTGAGAAAATATGAGCCGTAGCACTATAATTTAATCTGTGCCTAAACTCCGACACGCACTTGTCGGCTTGTTTTCCTTTGTATTGGTTTATTATAATTAGAATATCTAAAACTTTCCTCGATAACGTCTAATTTAATATTAATTCAGAATAATATATATTATAAATGCGAAAATAGCTGTCTTTGTCTCTTTTGTTTATTACCTTTTCACGACTAAACGGCGGAACCGAGCTTGCTGAAATTTGTTGCGGAGATAGTTTCAGCGCTGGAGAAGAACATAGCATACTTTTTATCCCGATATAGGGCAAGCGAAGCCGCGGGAAACAACTAGTAAGCCATAGTTACATTTTGGGTTGCAAACGCTGGCGTTTTATTTAACGTATTCATTGTAAAATGAACGAAGCAAAACTTTATATATGGATTTCCGCAAAGTAACGCCTGAATCTATGAAATATGCAAAGCCATTGTCTAAAAAAAAACATAAAGTTTTTTTTTATGGGATCCCCGAAGTCTTCGAGAGCTTTCAATAGCAACACATAAATTCAAAAACTAAAACCCGACTATGGTCGGGTAAACAATTGCTGAAACTCTTGCGATAAAGACTAATCGATTGATACGCGTACCTCGCTTGTCAAAGTTGGACCATGTTTTTAGTTTGAACACATAACCCTCCCTTTGCTCCACTGTAGACGGGTAAAATAGCCTATAACACACCTGAAGACGAATCGATTGATACATCGCTTGTGAAAACCAATAGGGGCGACGCTATGGTGGAACATCCACATACATACATACATACATACATACATAAATACATTCATAGAGCATTAAAACTATAACCCTTCCCTTGCTTCGCCGTAGTCACCTGCATATTAAATTAGCACATTTTGAAAATACTCGTATATAATAATGTATACGAGTATTTAAAAAATACTCGTACTCGTTTTTAGGGTTACGAGTGTAACCCCAAAATAATATAAATAAAAATATAAGTTCAAAAACTAAAACCCGACTACGGTCTTAGTTAAAACTAGCTGTGCCCGCGGCTTCGCTCGCGAGGTCATTTCTCTAGGTTAAAAGTACTCTATGTGCTATTCCAAGACCTAAAATACCAATAGGTATACCTTCATCAAAATTTCATCAGCCGTCAAAAAGATTTTTATCGATTACTCGGCTTCTACTCATCGGATTGAAATATCAATTACACCAGTTCTTAAGTTAAGCCCCAAGCTATTCAACAGTGAAAACTGTATCGCAATCGGTCAAGTAGTTTTTACGTGATACGCTAACAAATTTATCGAATAAAGAGGATATTAAAAAAAAAAAACAATGTACAGAATTAGACCTATTACAGTTTTATAAGTATAGTTTTAGGTTCAGAACTTATATTATTATTGTTGCTTCTTCATGCTAAAACCGCTGAATGGATTTTGATGAAATTTGGAATGGAGATAGCTGATACCCTGCAATAACTCATAGGATACTTTTCGTCGTTATAATAATCGTCCGCGCGGGAGAAACAGAGAGGCGCAGCTAGTCAAACATAAAAATGTTTGACTGAAAGTTCAACATATTTAGTTACTCTAGTCGTTACCGGCATGTATCAATAGGCATGCTAGTTTTTTTACATGTGGGTAGGTAAGATTCACGCTGTCTCACATGATTGAACATACAAACTAAACCATACATGTACTTCTTGTACATCATTGGTGTTGCAATATCCGTAGTGAGCTCAGACCAACTTTAATATTAAATTTGGTCTGAGGTACATAGTGAGTCTGTGTAATTTTTTTGACAAAAGGAGCATTTTGAAAACCAGCGCTTCAAAATTAAGTTTCAAGAACATAGTGAATGTGTGACAGAAGCGACTGTGAAAACTTATTATAAGGAATGATGTTTTTTTTCTAAAAATACGTAATTAAGTTATAATTCTGTGTCAAAGACCCGCACAACATTTTCCAGTGCACCTGAACCACACCTGAACCAACTGCGATCACTAAGGAACAGAAACCTAAAATATTACTGAACTAGCTGTAACCGCGGCTTACCTAGAGGTGTTTAAAGCGTATACTTGACAAAGTGTAGTAAATCAAGCTTACTAAAAAAAAACTACATAGTCCTATCAGTTCTATACCTACATTGTGTACGTACTTACCCACTTCTAAGATTCTAATATCGGTGACAAACCAGAGCCCATCAAATCCAATAGAGAAACCTACATCCATGATCTTATTAGAGCGTGCGAAGGGGAAACAACCGCTGTTATACCAAGACATAGCTATATACATACTTGTATGATGTTATACTTCCAATTGTCCTGTTTATTGGGAGGACAAAGGGAGAGCAAGCCATTTTGAGACGGCTTTGTTTTTAAGCTTTTATTTAACTTGCAATGTTTGTATATCTGTATTTATATGCTTTTTAGGTCAAATCTTGGAAGGTGAATTAGAACCACTTCCTCTTATCCTACGGAGTTGAATTTTACACGCTGGTTCAGTTCCGATTATAGTGAAATTTTATGGTAAGCATGACCTGAATCAAGGATTAGCTCCAGATAAAGGAACTGTTCTACGGTCAACAGCACAGACACAAAATTAAGTGTACGCATTTTATTATGATGGCCGATTTTAAGTTTTACTATGACATGCCTGTAAAGGAACTATTCAACGGTCAACAGCACAGACACGAAATAATGTGTACGCATTTTATTGTGATGCCCGGTTTTAAGTTTTACCATGACATGGTTGCTGCACTCAGGGTTGGCTCCTGACTAGGGAACTCCTCAACGGTTAACAGCATAGACACGAAATGTTGTATTCGCATTTAATTGGGATAGCCAGCGTTAAATTTCCCCATGACCACTAGCGCATAAAAGATTTTTTAAATAATATAAATATAAAAATATATCCGGGACAATTCCACACCAATTACCTAGCCCCAAACTAGGATACCCTGTACTATGGGCACTAGATAACGGAGAAACATACATAAATACAAATATTACATCCATGACTCGGAAACAAACATTTCTGCTCATTACACAAATGAGGTAGCTCTGTCTCTCTGTCTGTTTTTACCTTTTCACGACTAAACGGCTGAAGAAATTTGATATGGAGACAGTTTCAACCCTGGGAAAGGACATAGGAAACATTTTTATCGCGATAAACTACAGTCCGCGCGACGAAGTCGCGGGTAAAAGTTAAGATAGAGAGATATTATGTGTTTTTAGAAATTCATCTAAGTAGTGATTTTTAAACGTATTATAAATGCATTAGTCGAAGAACCGATAACCGGTGAGTTGACGAGTTCTAGAGTGGAGACCACATAAGCAAACGTGGTGTAGGACATCCTCCGGCCAGATGGAGCGATGATTTACGTAATCATCAACTACATGAGAGGAGCCGAGTCATTCAATTATTTTTCCCTCTATCAAAGTGATTCTTCATTTAACTAATTGAGGGATGATTTCCCATAGGGTTGTGCGGACTTTGTTTGGGGGAAGTGGGAATGTCCTTCAGTAAAATATAATTAAGTTGGGACAAATTGTCTATAGGACCCTGAACGGTGTGGACTAGAAAGGGTAGCTTCGTAAACGTTAATTTCCCGTATTTTGCGGGAAAATTCGTATGATTGTTTGCTTGTACGACAAGGGCGCAAACAATCATTCTACTTGGCTGGCAACTGTTAGAAAAGTCATTGGTGCGGAGCCGAGGATTGAACCCGAAAGACCTGAGGATTACAAAACGAATAACCCCACCTTGATTACAAAGCTCGTAACCATGAATCTCCGTTCTCCCTCTTTCGCCCTGCCCAGTAAATTCAGTGGAGTTTAAATCTATAGTTATTACAACAATGGGGCAACTGTTTCAGTTCTATGATTCTACTGGCTATGGTATAGTGATATGGAAATGGGCCAATGGGCTGGGGTAATAATCTATATATACTTATAATAAAACTGTAACGGGTTCAACTCTGTACATTGAAGATATTTAGAAAAAAAATTTGGACCTTACTCTGTATTCGATACTGAAGCCAAAACTGTATTTTTTTCATTTTTGTCTGTCTGTCTGTCTGTCTGTATCTTGGCTAGGCAACACGCTGAAACTACTGAATGAATTTATATGAAACTTGGTATGATTTGAGTTCATACTACGAGGTAGGACATAAGCTACTTTTCATCCCGAAAAATGAAAGGGTTCCCGCAGGATTGAGGTTTAAAGTTATTTCAAAAAACACTTACCACTCCGAAACTACTGGACGGATTTTGATGCAATTTGGTACAGTTATAGTTTATATGATGGGTTAAAATTCAGGATACTTATTATCCTGAAAAATAAAGAGTTCCTGTGGGATAATGTCCCAAATTCTGTTTTTTTTTGGTGCCGTTCTATTTTCAATACTAAATCCAAAACTGTATTTTTTTAAGTTTTGCTCTTCTGTCTGTCTGTCCGTCTGTCAGTCTGTACCTTGGAAGTGCATCACGCCGAAAATACTCAATGAATTCAAATGAAATTTGGTGTGATTTGAGTTCATATTTCGAGGTAGGACATTGCATACTTTTCATCCCGAATAATTAAAGTGTTCCTGCAGGATAGGCGTTGAAAGTTATTTAAAAAACACGTATCACGCTGAAACTACTAGACGGATTTTTTTGAAACTTGGCACATTCATAGTTTATATAACGGGTAAAAATTAAGGATACTTTTTATCCCGAAAAATAAAGTTTTCCTGCGGGATAATGGGCAAAATTCTGTGAATTGAAGATATTATGTAATTTTTTTGTAGGCTTTTCTATATTCAATACTAAAGCCAACACTGTATTTTTTTATTTTTGTCTGTCTGTCTGTCTGTCCGTCTGTCTGTCTGTACCTTGGCAGCGCACCACGCTGAAAATACTCAATGAATTCAAATGAAATTTGGTATGATTTGAGTTCATACTTCGAGGTTGGACGTTGGATACTTTTCATCCCGAAAAAAATAAGTGTTCCTGCAGGATAGGGGTGGAAAATTATTTAAAAGAACACGTAGTACGCTGAAACAATTGGACGGATGTTGATGCAACTTGGCACAGACATAGTTTATAAGATGGGTGAAAATTATTGATATATTTTGTTCCGAAAAAATAAAGGGTTCCTGTGGGATATGGGTCCAAATTCTGTACATTAAAGATACAGTGTTTTTATTGGAAGTTACTCTATATTCGATTATGAAGCCTAAACTGTATGTTTTTTCATTTTTGTCTGTATATCTGTCAGTCTGTATCTTAGCCGCGCATCACGCCGCCAGAACTACTTTATGAATTGAAATGAAACTTGGCATGATTTGAGTTCATACTACGAGGTAGGACATAGGATACTTTACATCTCGAAAAATTTATGGGTTCTCGCAGGATAGGGGTTGAAACTTATTTAAAAGAACACACCACGCTGAAACTCATGGACGGGTTTTGATGCAACTTGGCACTGTCTTAAGTTATATGATGGGTTAAAATTGAGGACACGTTTTATTTCGAAAAAGTAAAGGGTTTCTGCGGGATATGGGTCCAAAGTTATGTTAATATTTAAGTAATAAAAAACATATTTTGAATGGTTGTCTATATTCGATACTGAAGCCATACTATTTTACTTTTTAATTTTGTCCGTCTGTTTGTCCGTATCTTGACCGCGCATTGCACCCAAACTACTGAATGAATTCAAATGAAAAAAATGCTCTTGGGTGCTTAAAAAAGGTATTGAACATATTTTTTTTGCTAATCGTGTCTTTCTTTCTGTTTGTCTGTATGTATGTTTGTTTGTTCACGCATCACTTAAAAACTACTGAACCAATTGCAATGCGGTTTTCATTGTTAGATAGCTTAGGGTTTGATTTAAATCTGGTTTAATTGGTATCTCCATCCGGTGAGTTAGAAACCGAGCAATTGATAAAAGTATTTTTGACGGCTGAAGAAATTTTGTTCAAATGTTGGTATATTGGTCCTGGAATAGCACATTATGGTACTTTGAACCTAAAGAAAAGACCACGCGTGCGAAGCCGCGGGTACAGCTAGTAATAAATAAAATCAAATAAATAGACAAAGAAATATACCTACACAACTATGTACCTAATAGGTATAGCATAAATAAATGTCTGGATAGTCAGACAGTTGTATGATAACACCATTGTTCTAACAACCTAATAACCTAGACACGTGCAGACACTAGACCTAAGCCTGCTGGGGACTACAGCTTGATCTCCACGTCTCTAACTTCATCTCGAGGCTCTGCAGTGGCTTAGAAATGGCATAAAGGAGCTTACAAAGACAGGTCGAGTAGAATGGTGCTTGCATAGTTTGTCTAGAGGTTAAGAATAGAATACCTACTATAACCCGTAGTATGGACTGCTCTAGTGTAATCCAGTTCAAAAATTATGCTCCGCGGGTCCACGAAAAGTATTGCTCTTTTCAAAGTAAACAATTTTTTCCCAAAAAGTCCATGAATGTTACTTTGTAAGTGAGCTAATTTTTCTTATTTTTTGTGGGGTGTGCCTTAAACTTCAATTTGAAATAAAATAAATCTTTGAATGAATGCGATTTCAAAACAAACTTTCCTTCAGAAAACAAACTTTATCAAGTTATGCAATTATATAACTTTGGTCAACTTCAATTCAATTAAGTTCGTAAAGTTTTGAGAGCTAGATTTATTTACACAGAGTTAGTGAAACTTAAGTGGGTATACCAACCTAAACTTTTGTTTATTATTTATTTGGCTGTAGGGGTATGTGCCCCCGCCGTGGCATCCTTATTTTCCCGTTTTCCGGGGTGTTATCCCAGGATAAAGAGCCTGTTTTGGACTCTGCAGTGTAGGGAATGCTTCGCATCAGTTGAACGGGTAAGATTTCCAACCACGGTTTTTTTAAAGCCTTGCTGAAATGAGCTAGATAATTGCCAAGTCCCAAACCCTTTAAGGCTGTGTAGTCCCTACTTAGACCTACACCCCGTCTTATCCGCCGAGTACCGGGAAATCAGTATACGGAATTCGGAAAACGGGAAGCAGCGTTTTCCTATGCATAAGTATCAACATCTAGGTACTGTGATCACCAGCCGCCTGCCTAACGTGGTTGATTATTACAACATTCCCCTATTATGGGAGTGGTCCATGCCCAGCAGTAGACATCTTATGATGTGATGACTTTATGTGAAGCCCTATTGTAAAAGTGCTATTATTTTGCCTAGTTATCTATACTTATAATAAAACTGTAACGGGTCCAATTCTGTACATTGAAGATATTTAGAAATATTCTTTTGGACCGTACTCTAGATTCGGTACTGAAGCCAAAACTATTTTTTTTTCTTTTTTGTCTGTCTGTCTGTCTGTATGTCTGTATCTTGGCTAGGCATCACGCCGAACTACTGAATGAATTTAAATGAAACTTGGTATGATTTGAGTTCATACTACGAGGTAGGACATAGGCTACTTTTCATACCGAAAAATGAAAGGGTTCCCGCAGGATAGGGGTTGAAAGTTATTTCAAAAAACACTTACCACTCTTAAACTACTGGACGGATTTTAATGCAACTTGGCACAGTCATAGTTTATATGATGGGGTAAAATTGAGGATACTTTTTATCCCGAAAAAATAGAGAGTTCCTGCGGGATAATGTCGCAAGTTCTATAAATTAAAGATATTTTGTAAAAAAAATGGGGTCCGTTCTATGTTCAGTACTAAAGCCAAAACAGTTTATTTTTTATTTTTGTCTTTCTGTCTGTCTGTCCGTCTGTCTGTCTATACCTTGGAAGTGCATCACGCCGAAAATACTCAATGAATTCAAATGAAATTTGGTATGATTTGTGTTCATGCTTCGAAGTAGGACATTGGATACTTTTTATCCCGAAAAATTAAAGGGTTCCTGCAGGACAGGCGTTGAAAGTTTGGACGGATGTTGATGCAACTTGGCACAGACATAGTTTATAGGATGGGTGAAAATTATGGAAACATTATGTACCGAAAAAATAAATGGTTCCTGTGGGATATGGGTCCGAATTCTGTACATTAAAGATATAGTGTTTTTTGGAAGTTATTCTATATTCGATAAGGAAGCCTAAACTGTATAATTTTTCATTTTTGTCTGTATGTCTGTCAGTCTGTATCTTAGCCGATTTGCTTAACGATTTGCGCCTAAAAACGCATTGTGCCTAAAAAATGCTTTTTAGGAACAAAGCATTTTTTAGGCACAATTCGTTTTTAGGCACAATTATGATTTATGAGGACAACAGTTTTCCAACGGCAAACTCACGTTTGTACGGAACTCTCGGTGCGCGAGTCCGACTCGCCCTTTTTTATTTTATTTCTTTATTACTACTATTTTTAAGTCGCTTATATCAAAAATTATGACCGTGATATATAAATAAATAGGCACCTTTCAATGTTCATCCCCGGTAGGGCTTTTACGATAATTATAACTATTATAATTGGTGATTTGTAAATAATTTTACACAGATAATAAAGCAGAACTTTCTATACAAATAATAAATACTACTCGCTACCTTCACCCTTATGGATAATGCTATAATATTCGAGTATGTACACTTCTAACCTTTGTTTAATTTTATGGCACAGATAATTAAAATTAAAAAAACAACGTCCCCGTTGACTTTTTCGAAATTCTGAAAATAGTTTTCTGAGTCTGTAATGAAGAGATTAATATCGTAGCTTCGATTGATTTCGAGTAAGGTTATTTACTGAAAAAGATTATACCACTTTTTTCACCCTATAATAAGAAGCAACATTACTTTTCTTTATTTGCAATGGATTGAAAGTCGGTACAATCACTTAATTTTTTTTAATTGGACTCTTTTGAAGATTAATAATTGATTGCTTCTACCAAAACTTTGAATACAAATTTTCAGTTCCCTATGAAAATATTTTTGGAACTGATGACATTCAACTTTCTTATGTAGTTTTGTCGGAAGACACTTATAGCAAAGTTTCATGTTTCTATGTATACTCGTAATAACAAAAAGTGTCACTTTTTAATGGTGGATGAATTTCACAAAATCGCTCCTTATCCTTCAGGTTCAATATGATCGGAATCTCCTGTCCAAATTTCAAGATAGCTTTAGTGATGATTATATGAATCGAATTACTATTTTAAACTACCTATAGACTAAATGTTCCATGCACTATTTTTCGTCTGTTTACAATCTCACCGGGTTTATTCAAATCTCAATATTACGGTGACATTACATTACATACATCAGAGACTAGTTATATGGTTTTTTTCATGTAACATTCGTAGTATGCAACCACAGAACACTGTGCATGCAACCGATAGAAAAAAAGAGTCCGCTATATATGACACTACTTTAGTTAGTATGGGAACGAGAGTGTACTATGAGCGATCCACAAACAACAGTTTCGCATTAATAATAGGCTCTCAAGACCACTACCTCACGTCTAAAGTGACAGTGCCAGGGATATATGATACAGTACTGCCAGTCACACATTAAGGGGCAAATGTCAATGTGTTTCATTGTAAACTAGCTGTACCCGCAGCTTCGCAAGCGTGGTCTTTTCTTTAGGTTCAAAGTACCATAATGTGCTATTCCAGGACCAATATACCAACATTTGAACAACATTTCTTCAGCCGTCAAAAATACTTTTATCAATTGCTCGGCTTCTAACTCACCGGATTGAGATACCAATTACACCAGATTTAAATCAAACCCTAAGCTATCTAACAATGAAAACCGCATTGCAATTGGTCCAGTAGTTTTTACGTGATGCGTGAACAAACAAACATACAGACAAACAGAAAGAAATACACGAAAACAAAAAAAAAGTTGTTCAGTCAAATCAGACATAGTAAGTAAAACTGAAAATTAATTTGATGTGAAATCAGTATTTTTGATCAGAAAAACATATTTTATGCAAATAAAGTTAATTTAATGTGTTAGATGTGTCAATTTTTATTCTACTTCACGTATAATTAGATTCGGTCCTGGGACCCTCTCGTTCACTCTGCGCTAGAGCTTAGGGTACCGTTGTGAGGTCCAGAACTTCTTCTTTCCAAGAGTTTGTTTAATCTTTATTTTAGTACAGACTTGCCGAGCGCTGCAGCCACTTTTGTGATTTTTATTCTACGTCACGTACAATTAGATCCGGTCCTGGAACCCTGTCGTTCGCTCTGTGCTGGAGTTTAGGGTACCGTTGTGAGCTCCAAAACTTCTTCTTTCCAACAATTTGTCTAATCTTCTTAAAAAATATTATACAATGGCTCGAAGCAAATAACTTAAAAGCAAATGTTGACAAAACTAAATTAATACAATTTAAAAATAGGGGAGCCAATAAAGCGCATCTTAAAGTTGTCTACAATGATCAGACAGTAATAGAAACTACTGAAACATCATTCTTAGGTATTATGCTAGATGACAATTGCTCATGGAAATCTCATATCGAGAAGATTTGCAATAAAATTTGTCGGTTTGCTTATGCACTATACAGACTAATGAAAGAAACTAACAAAGAAACTGCCCTTAAAGCCTACCACGGCTATGTAGGCTCTAAATCTGAGATACGGTATCTTACTGTGGGGTAATTCTGTTATGGTAAACAGAGCCTTCGTAGCACAGAAGCAATGTGTGCGTGCCATTTGTGATGTGTGCCCGTTGACAACCTGCAAGCCTCTGTTTAGGGAACTTAATTTCTTAACAGTGCCCAGTCCGTACATCTACGAAATTTGTAAATTTGTTTTTTTGAAGCCCATCCCTCACTTTTCACAAAAAAAGACGAGAAATGTAAATTTTGACACCAGATTTCCCAAAAAAATAGTTCTGCCTGATAGTAAAACGATGTAGCAGAAATGTAAATTGTATGTGCATTAGAATTTTCAATGCCCTGTCATTGGAAATTCAATTATTAAATTGTGGTAAATTTAAAAGCAAGCTACATTCGTGGCTGCTACAAAGAGGCTTTTATTCTGTTAAAGAATTTTTGACATTTAAAGCATAGTGTGACATTTATGATTTGTAATGCTATACCTGTAATTAATATATGATTATTTTGACAATATTAATTTTGATTTGCTATGTTGACATTCTAATTTGGAATTGATTTTTGAACATTATATTGCATGCTTATTAAATTATTATAACACATGTACGAATAAATTAATACTAATCGATTTTGTTAAAACATGTAATATTGCATGACAGAAATGGTTAATATGTCCAACATATTAACCATTTATGGCATGCAATATTACTACTCTATATAAAACATGTAATATTGCATGACAGAAATGATTAATATGTCCAACATATTAACCATTTATGGCATGCAATATTACTACTCTATATAAAACATGTAATATTGCATGACAGAAATGATTAATATGTCCAACATATTAACCATTTATGGCATGCAATATTACTACTCTATATAAAACATGTAATATTGCATGCCAGAAATGGTTAATATGTCCAACATATTAACCATTTATGGCATGCAATATTACTACTCTATATAAAACATGTAATATTGCATGCCAGAAATGGTTAATATGTCCAACATATTAACCATTTATGGCATGCAATATTACTACTCTATATAAAACATGTAATATTGCATGCCAGAAATGGTTAATATGTCCAACATATTAACCATTTATGGCATGCAATATTACTACTCTATATAAAACATGTAATATTGCATGCCAGAAATGGTTAATATGTCCAACATATTAACCATTTATGGCATGCAATATTACTACTCTATATAAAAAAATGACAGCTTTTGTACCATATTACAGCAATAAAGAACTGTATCATTGTAACGTTTCATTTTTATATATTAGTATGGATATCAAAGTGAAACGTTGTCTGTTTGTTTGTTGGGGGCGTTTCATGCCTAAACGGCTTTTGTGTTTTGATAAACATGTGTATGTAGATTGTGTAGATACTCACACATACGCAACACCGACCAACATAGGGTACTTTATATCCGGGAAAATGTAAAGTTGGCGCGGGAAAACGGAAAATGTATATTACTCGCTTTCACACAAAATCATCATTGAAGAAGTTTTGAATTTAGGTAGGTAGATACTCCAAACTACTTACTACTTAGGTACATCGAAGTTTCTCCGAAAGATCGTATCCAGAAGTGATCCGGCAGAGAACCAAAGTTGTTGACATAGCCTAGGATTAGTAAGCTTAAGATGCAGTGGGCAGGTCATATCTGTCGAAGGACTCACAGCCGTCGGTGTACACGTATTTTTGAGCGGAGACCGCGACTCGGCAAACGTAGTGTAGGTTGCCCTCCAGCTAGGTTGAGTGACGATTTACGAAAAGCGGCTGGCAGCAGTTGGAAGAGAAGAGACGAGGATCGGGCTCAGTGGCATGCTTTGGGAGAGATCTATGTCCATCAGTGGACTGACACGCGCTGATGATGATGATGATGAGGTAGGTACTCGATTACATGCTCAGAGACCGAAAGATACCGAAATATCTGAAGACCCGTCTATACAAGCAATGTGTCTTACCCCAATGACTTATGGTGCCAAAAAAAGAAAAAATAAATAAGATAAAATATTTTTCCAAAAAAAAAAAAACGACTTCATAGCACAAAATCGAAGGGGTTCCATCATTTTGTTGTTGAGTTCCTGTGACTACCTTTCAGCTCCAACATCCCTGGATACCATATAAAATCAGAGAACTCACCAAGACAAACCAAATGAGCACAAACTCGAAAGGGTTCCATCATTTTAGTGTTGAGTTCCTGTAACTACCTTCCGGCTCCATCATCAGACCCTGAATACCACATAACACCAGAGAATTTACCAAGACAAACCAAATGAGCCCAAACACGAAGGGGGTTCTATCATTTTGTTGTTGATTTCCTGTGAATTCCTTCCGGCTCCATCATCAGACCCTGGATACCACATAAAACCAGAGAACTCACCTAGACAAACCAAATGAGCCCAAACTCGAAGGGGTTCCATCATTTTGTTGTCAAGTTCCTGTGACTACCTTCCTGCTCCATCATCAGACATTTGATACCACATAAAACCAGACATGATCTCATCAAGACAAACCAAATGAGCTCAAACTCGAAGGGGTTCCATCATTTAGTTGTCGAGTTCCTGTGACTACCTTCCGGCTCCATCATCAGACCCTTAATACCACATAAAACCAGACATGATCTTATCAAGACAAACCAAATGAGCCCAAACTCGAAGGGATTCCATCATCCGATTGTGTAGTTCCTATGACTACTACTACTACTACTACTACTACTACTACTATTACTACTACTACTACTGTAGTTTTTAATTGTCATCAGAACTACACCCATGTGCAAAACTTCAGCATCTTTGGACGTCCTTAAATTGTTCAAAATTGACTTGCAATCCAGTCCTAAACATTATAACACAGTGAAATAAATTAAAGCTTGTTTAGAGCTACTAAACCAATTTTGATGAAATTTATACAGTGCCACACTAGAGGTTTTCTTATTGAAGTAAAAACAATCATATAATTCGTTTCAGAAATCCTAAGATATTAGAGAACATAAACTATAAAACAAATTGATTTTCTAATAAAACTGCTGAACCAATTTTGATGAAGTTTATATGGGACTACACACAAAGATTCCCCTTTTGAGAAATATAAAGAGATAAACACAAAATAAAGCCAACATAAACACAAAATCGAATGGATTTCCTCAACAAAACTCTTTATTCTCGAAAAACTGCTGAACCAATGTTGATACTATTTATATGGTACCACCTGTAGAGTATACCCTTTTAAAAATATAAGAATATTTTAAATCGGTCCGCAATTGACGGAGATATGGACCGACATACATAAAAAAAAACACATACAGCCGAACATATAACCGTCCCCTTTTGTGACGTCAATTAAAAATACATTTATTTATAACAACACACAATATTATACATAATGACAAATAAAAAAAAAACAAAGAAATCTATACTTATAAAAAAACTGTAACAGGTCCAATTCTGTACATTGAAGATATTTAGTTTTTTTTTATTGGAGGATACTCTGTATTCGATACTGTAACCAAAACTGTAATTTTTAATTTTTGTCTATCTGTCTGTCTGTCTGTCTGTATCTTGGCTAGGCATCATGCTAAAACTACACAATGAATTTAAATGAAACTTGGTATTATTTGAGTTCATATTACGAGGTAGGACATAGGAAACTTTTCATCCCGAAAAATGAAAGGGTTCCCGCATGATAGGGATTGAAAGTTATTTAAAAAAACACTTACCACTCTGAAATTACTGGATGGATTATGATGCAACTTGGCACAGTTATAGTTTATACGATGGGTTAAAATTGAGGATACATTTTATCCCGAAAAAATAAAGGGTTCCTGCGGGATACGGGTCCAAAGTTATGTTAAGCATGAAGTAATGTTTTTTTTTCGGAGGGTACTCTACGTCCGATTCTCAAGACATATTTTTTTAATTTTTGTCTTTCCGTCTATCTGTATCTGGACCGCGCATCACGCCAAAATTACTGAATGAATTTAAATGAAACTTGGTTCCATTTGAGTTCATACTACGAGGTACGTATTACATTGGATACTTTTCACCCCAAAATATTTAGCATGGTTCCCTTGGGAGAGGGGATGAATGTCAAAACGTGTACTTTGGTAGATTGGCTGTACTCGCTTTCACATCAAATCGGCTAAACCTATTACCATTACAGAATTCCACTTGCTACTAATCCTCGTCCCCAATCCATACCAATATATAAAAATGAAACGTTGTCTGTTTGTTTGTTTGTTTGGGGAGCATTCACGCGATAACGGCTGGATGGATTTTGATGAAATTTGGAGTGGAGATAGCTTACACCCTGAGATAGCCTTTATCTCCGAAAATTTCAAGTTTCTACAGGAAAACTTTAAACATGTTGATTACTCGCTGTAAGAAACGGTTGGCATGGAATCGACATAGCAAGTATGTCAAAAAAAACAAGAGCATTGGTTTTTAAAATCCTAGAAGATCATAGGATGTTTTTTTCGCAATTAACAGTAGCCCGCGCGTACGAAGTGACGGGCGGGAAAGCTAGTAATGTATATAGTGAAACGTTGTTTCTTTATTTGCATGTTTGCGGCGCTTTCACGCTATAACGGCTGAAACAAATTCAATTAAATTTTGTTCGTAGATGCTGTATACCATAGAGACCGGTATAGGATACTTTTATCCCGGAAAATTATACACGCGGGCAAAGCCACGGGGCGCAGCTAGTTTACGTTAAAAAGATTGAGTTTCAGTTTGATTTAAATATGTTTCCTTTGCCGCCAGTAGAGTAGGTTTTGATTTTGAGGGCAGTTCTATAACAGGAATGACTTTTAAATGTCAATGCCCACATCCAAAGAGTATATAAATACTAAGTAAGACCCACATCTTGTGGCATTTATTCCAGTCTTACCAAAGAGTATATAAATACTACGTAAGAAGTCTTACTCTGTCACCCACGCCAGTAGCAAGACTTGACTAGGTACATACCTAATTAGGTATTAAAAGATCAGATGATCTTTTAGAATATGTAGATACATATTTAATGCGAAAGGTCTCTCTGTCTGTATATCTTTTCACACGTTTGGCTCATGAGGACGGACATAGCCCCCTAGCATACTTTACTCCTGAAATGTGTTCACGAGGGCAAGACCGCGGCCGCAGCTAGTTTAAAATAATTATTTTAACTCAAAACTTACATCAAATATAATTTTTAAGGAAATTTGAATGGCCATTAGAGAAACAATTATTCAAATAACTAGCTTAAAAGCTAAAAAAAAAACACGCCCGCCCTGCCAAAAAAGAGCTTTTGCCAATAAATTATACACTGTTGGAATGTGCTTATCAAGGCCTTTAAATTGATACCCATATTGTCGTTTTTTTTTTTTAGTTTGAAATTGGTGTCATAATGCCGCCATATTGAATGTTTAAAAAAAAAATCCTAAGTTACTCGGGGGGATGTAAGAATTCTAACGATACCATACGTCTAAATCTGTTCAGGCATTTAAAAGTTATGGTGGAATAAAGAAACTCACATACATACATACATAAGTGAAGCTAAAAACAATACACTCCTTTTTTTGGGCAGTCGTGTAAAAAACTAAGCCCAATGGAGTCAACGGTAGGTACTAGGTTGGTTCATTTAGTAAGGGCCTTGATATAGCGAGCGCCCGGGGTACGCGGCCGAGTCGCTGTAAGATAAAATGCATGGTAGTTGGCCGCGCGCCCGAGGCGCTTTCTATCCCTGCATTCGAGATGATGAAGTGGCGTTTTGGGCTGTTTCGATTGCCATTTTTGACAATAATGATCCTTTCCAAATCGAATGAAAAACGACCTTACACCTTAATACATAAAGTCGCTTTTCCGATGTCAAACTTAACTGTCATGTCCAAAGCGAACGCTGATCGAAACATTTTTTGCGTTTTTAACTGTTATTTTCGATCATTTAGCATCAAAACTAACGGCCCCTATATCATGTCCTTAGAGGCGCCATACATTTTAATCTTTACAGCGACCAGGGGGCAATTCTCACGAAGTGATATAAATATCACAATAGACATATATCGAAAAATGTACATACTACCTACTGTGATATTTATATCACTTCGTGAGAATCGCCCTCCTGGGCGCGCGCCCTGGCCGCGCGCTATATCTAGGCCCTTAGCCTGAATGAAGGCTTCTATGGTTACTACTTTTTACCTTACCTACTATACTAATTAAGTAGGTACTTAACCTAGTTAGCTTTCCATTTTAAAGCTTTTATTTAACTTGCATCGTATTTAGTTTGTTTAGGTAGAATCATGCGAGCTGAATTAGAACCATTTCCTTTTATCCTAACGAGTAAAATTTTTAAATGTTGGCTCAGTGCCGATGACAACGCATTTTTATGTTGAGCATGGTCTGAGTCAACATCCAGGATTAGCTCCATACCAAAGAACTCTTCTCTTTGGATTGACGACCTGCGAAGAGCAGGTGGAAGAAAATGGATGAGGCGAGCTGAAGACTGAGCTCAGTGGCGTGCCGTGGAGAGGCCTACTCCAGCAGTGGACAGATATAGGCTGATGATGATGATGATGAAAAGAACTCTTCAACGGTCATCAGCACAGACACGAAATTTTGTGTACGCATTTTATTATGATAGCTGGTTTTAAGTTTTACCATAAATGCATAAAAGCTTATTTTAAATGTTTTTAATACTAACTTAATTTCTACATACCTAATTATTGGAAATTCCTGCGAGGGAATTGATTTCATGAATACGTATTTATAAATTGGATATGTACTGAGTAATGGGTATTTACATTTTTTTATTTTTTTTCGTAATACAGAAATGCTTTTGAGTTTCTATTAAATCGCGGATTTGTTCTTTAATTAAACCTATAACTTCCCCAAAAAACGTGTCTATGTACATTATTAATTATTAAGCAAGCCCCTTTTCAATTGATCACTGATTTCCCGATCAGTGCATTCACTGTTTGCAAAATGTATTGTGACTCCTGCACATGCGTGGAGGATTTGTAATTTCTTCAATTATTTCATTACCTGGTGGCAAATATTCTGCAACAAATGACTCACTATCAATGACAAACTCAAAATCTCTGCAAATTTTTTTGCGGGCGGGGCGGGTGTGTTTCCTTTGATACTTTTAATGTATGTAATACACTGCCGCACGATCCGCACATGTGCGGGACTGCGCGCGTTTTGAAAATATAATTTTTGGACATTTGTGATCATTCGTAAGAACAATATATACCACCTCCCTCCCCCATACAAGAATAAATAAGAATTGTTCGGACCCCCTCTCCCCCAAATCGTTTTACGTAATAAATGAACAAACCCTTTATAGTTGAAGACCCGGTTTAGTAGTCGAAAACAATGTGGGATTATATTTACTCTTTCCTACTTACCAATAATCCTATTCCTTTCTATTCGATTTATAAATATCACACAAACAATAATCTGGGCGTAAGTACACGACTTCCTAATTCCCCTAAAGCTAAAACGCGAAATAAAAAGCTTTCAAAGGAGACAGATCAAGACTTCCCGGGGATATCCCGATTCCGACAGGAGTGGACTTGAAGGATTTAGTCGTCCCGCGGGACCTGGGGGCCTTTCCGGAGGCCCACGACAATTTTACTGACGATCGTGCCGTAATTGTATTCAATTTGCCCATATTTAAGAGCGGCCAACCCGTCATACTTTTCATACAAACGCTCGTACTTGATTATGGCGTTGTAACACATTTTTCTTTGAATTTTTTGAACTAATAGGTCCCTTGAGCACTAAGAAAAAAAAAATTGGCCTCCAAAAAAAATCGTATCTAATGTCGTGCGAATAAGCAGTTTTTTTGAGGCTTATACTGAATTTGTTTCACCTAATTATTTTTTTGTTGTGAGTACATTATTAACTGAAATAATATAAAAAAGTCGTGCAATGCTCAGAAGAAAAGTCCTGCTTCATCAAGATAACGCCCGTGTTCACACGTCTGTGCAGTCAATGGCTGAAATCCACAACTGTGGCTTTGAACTGATACCGTATCCGCCTTATTCGCCTGCAGGGCGACCGCGGATACGCAAAGTTAACGTAAACGTTTTCAATTTGACATTTTAAAACAATAAACCATTAATTTAGTACCGCCAAACTGTCGCGTATACCATTGAATAACGATTACGAAAAAAACTTTTGGTGGAAAACTATTGAACGAATGATTTCCTACTACATGACAGTTGTTACAAAAAAAGGGTACCGCGAACGCTTTCGCGGCTTTGAAAACGATCGTAATGGTGATTGTTGAAAACGGTGACTAATGAGCAACCTTTTATGCTACATACTATCAAGTTAATACTTTGAATATACACATTGATTGTGATTTATATTCGAAGTCAATGTTTTCATTTTAGATTATGTTATTGGTTTTAGATTATGTTAAGTCTAAACATAGACCCAGTTATTAAATAAAGTACCTAGTAGTATTAGTATCTACTACCTAAATGAAAAGTGATCTATAAATCAATTTTAGTTCATCTACCTACGTAAGTGGCGGCAAGAGCCTATTTGCTTGGGGCTGCAGAAGAAGAGCGTCAGAAGGCAGCTCATAGAAAGAGGCGTGTATGTCTTACGTGATCTCAACAACCCATTGTAACTGCCGAAAGAACATTATAGGGCCAATTACAGACTGAGCAAGGGTTTATTTCAATGGTTGTTCCAGAAAATAATTCCCCAACTGCTACCGGCGACAGTTTGGCGGTACTAAATTATTATTGTTTATGTATTATTTGGTTCTGCACGACCTGTGCATTTAGCCAGTGCCAGGTAAAGAGATATAGCAAATTGTATGTCTTTTTCAACAGATTTTTAAAATGTCTAATCTCAGTTAGTCAGATAGTCAAAAGTCTAGTCATGTCACGATTCAATAAAGTGGTGAAGCTTTACTAAAACTTCCTAGGGAGTTCCGGAAAGAACACGAAATGGCACGCTTGTCATTTACCTACACTAGTGCACGTTACCGAATACCTTATGGTTAATATTCCACCAATATTACACATTAACACTCGAAGATACACAAGTTTAGAAAATAATAAAAAGTTAAACACCCGTTTCGATTTCGTTTCCCGCCGAAAGTAGGTACTACTTAATGTTATAAACTTTCTTGGCTATGGCCTTGCTAATGGTATAATCGTTTAATAATTTGTGGTTTTAAAATGACAAATTGAAAACGTTTACGTTTACTTTGCGTATCCGCTGTCGCCTGTCGCCCTGCAGTTTGAGAAATAAAACAAAGCAAAACATCCGTTTCGATTTCGTTTCCCGCCGAAAGTCAGTACTAATATAGAGGTTTATGGTTTTAAAATGACAAATTGATAACGTTAACGTTTACTTTGCGTATCGGCGGTCGCCCTGCAGACGATTGAAAACTATTCATTCGTTCAATAAACCATTAAAAAATATAACTGATTTAGTATGTATTTATTTTCTTGGTTAGGCCGACTACTCGTATATATGTGAATTCGCCTCAATTTGGGGGCTTTTTCTCCGTAATCATTATCAAAAATCTTCAAAAAATATATATGTTAATTACATCATATCAATCAGCTACACATCAGTTTAAAAATTTTAATACAATTTTAAATATCTGAAATAATATGCAAAGTACCATCTGTTTTTTAGTTATTACTGTTTTTCTTCCAAACTTTCAATCACAAGATTTTTTAATTTCCTTTAGCATATTTAATAATAAAACGCCGAGGGGCCTTGAGATTACTTTTGCAAATATCTTTCCTAATTATTTTTAACAATTTTTTTACAAAATCTATACTCGCTAGTCGCATGGGCAACCCCACTGTCGCGTCTATCGCCCAAGAAATCAGTGCGGGACGAGACGTTGTGCTGAACGGATCTGTGAAACTTTTCTCCGCAAACGGCATCTATTACTAATCTGTGGCTTGTCTGGCGCAAAATCAATTTGGAAATCGTATATTCTGTCGATTTTTAGTTGAAGGCGGGTTCATTTGAAATTAAATTATTATTGTTGTATTATATTGTATTATTATTGTTGTTGTGTGTGTGTGTGTGTGTGTGTGTGTATATATATATATATATTTAGTTTTTTGTTTTAATCACTCGAGTGTTTTAATACCTAGTTATGTGCCGTTTCATACAATACTTTATCTACACTCGTGCAAAAGGAACTTAATTTTAGTGAAAAAAAAAAACACTATATGTTCTTGATTTTGCTGGTAAAAGCTCGTTCGTCATGTTCGTTGCTGTTTCCGTGATATCAAGTAGAGTCAAATTCTCCTCAGTTATACTGCTGTCAGACAAAATTTAGACAACTATTCAAATTTATATATTTATTAAAATTAAACCCAAATATTGTAGGTAGATATTCCAATTTTGGTGTGTTTCGCGTTCGGATAATAATTATTCAATACTTTTAGAATTAGCTTTCTTGTCACACTGTCTGATAAACATCAGAGATTGTAATTTATATTTTGATGAAATATTATTTACTAATTAAAATCGGCGCACTGACAGAGTAAAGCGGTTACATGTATTTTTATTGAAACATAATCCTCCCAGCGGTTCAGCGCAGTTTTTTAAACCGCCCCAATGGTTCGGTGCCACTGGGCGGCAAGTAATTATAATATATTTTTAAGGTTTCGTAGAAAATTCGTATAAAATCGATCGTTGCTCTTATCGATAAAAAACTTCGGTTATTAGCGTGTCAACAGTTCAATCTAAAGGTACACATATGTACTTAATTTTGTTTGTTTATAGCTTTGGTAAAATCATTAAATGAGTTTTAAAAAAATATTTTTATAAAGATTTTATTTGAGTGTTTTTATATGAAAGCATAGTGTTTTTTTTACCTTTTGTTGTTAAATACATAAATGTAAAAAAATAATCACATTTTTTTGTGTGAAGTGGGTTAAGGTTGCCCGGAGCGCAACTTCCGTGCCGCAGCGCAGAATATGTCGAAACCATTTAACCGGTTTCCTTGTAGAGCGGGTATAATCCGTTGACCGGGCATTGGTATCTTAATTATATATTTTTACACCTTTATTGAAAAACATAGTAACTATGATGCATGGACGTAAAAGTTTATTACAAACTCATTGAACAAGCACTTGCCTTCGGCTCGTGCTCATCAAACGTCAATGATTATTAATATTCTATTCTCCCCGATGCAATAATATGTAAGTGTAGGTATTTAGAAAATTCTAGCCATAAGTATTTGCAATGTATTGATACACATTTTTGTTGTTGGGAATGATATTGCCTTCACTGAAAATAATATAACCGTTAAGGTTTTAGGAGAACTGAATAATTTGTGTCATAACCAATACAGGAGACGGAAAAAAAACCCCTTAGTTACTTACTAGTAACTTACCCACGAACAATATTTTAATCGGAAAGGAATCGAAAGAAATCGTTTAGAATCGAATAGAATCGAACAGGATCGAATAGGATCGGACAGGATCGAATAGAATCGAATAAAATCGAACAGAATCGAACAGTATCGATTATATTCGAATCGAATAATCATCCACAGCAATATATGAAAATGGAACTTTGTCTGTTTGTTTCTTTGTTTGCGGAGTTTTAACGCTTTTTAACGCTTTAAGGATTTGGAATGAAAATAACTTTTATCCTGGAATAAAACATAGGATACTTTTTATCCCGGAAAATAGTAAGTTTCCACGGGAAAACTGGAAAATGACAATTACTCGCTGTAAGGAACGGTTGTCATGGAAATTAAATAATAACAAGCTGATAACGGACGAAGACTGAAAAGGCGAAAGCTAGTAATATAATATAAATTAGTATTAATGTATTTTCAGTGGATTTTCTATACCGCTAGGTATAGAAAATTATTGAACAGAAAAGTTCGAATTTTTAAAATTCTTTCCACGCTAGCCGTTAAAATGCACTTTTGCACTTGGATATCGAATGACGATCAGAATCTATCCGAGCTTTTGAGGTGAAATAGGTATTAGTTATGCAAGGCTGTAAAGCGCTTTTTTGGCGCGAGTACTTGTATTGAAACCTGAGCAAGCGAAAGATTCTAGGATTCAATCCTAGAATCCATCGAGGGTTTCAAAAGTACGAGATGCAGAATAACATTGCAGCCGTGCGAAACACACAATTTTCCTTCTCACTACAGCGAGGAAAATGATAGGTGCGAGAAAAACAGCTTCATTAATATATTAAATTAGTTTTTATAATAATAATAATAAATGAGCCATCGCGGGATGCCTGGCAGATGTCAATTTGAAACGTCTATTCATTTCGTTGACCAGAGTCAAGTAGAGCCGAGTAGAGTTGAGTAGAGTCAAATAGGGTCGAGTAGAGTCGAATAGAGTTGAATAGAGTCGAATATAGTCGAAACGAGACGAGTAGAGTCGAATAGATACGAATAGAGTCAAGTAGAGTCGATTAGAGTCGAGTAGAGTCGAACAGAGTCTAATATAGTTGAGTAGAATCGAAAAGAGTCGAATAGAGGCGAATAGAGTCGAAGAGTCGAATAGACTCGAGTAGCGTTGAAAAGAGTAGAATAGAGTCAAATAGTGTCGAAAAGAGACGAATATAGTCGAGTAGACTCGAGAAAAGTCGAGTAGAGTCGAATAGAGCCAAATAGAGACAAATAGAGCCGAGTAGAGTCGCATCGAATCGAATAATCCATACCAATATCTAAAAGAGAAACGTTTTCTGTTTGTTTCATTTTTTGTTTGTTTATTTGGGGAGATTTCACGCGATAACGGATTTTTATGAAATTTGGAATGGAAATAGCTTATACCCTGGAATAAAACATAGGGTACTTTCTATAATTCGTTTTTTCTATCCTAGAAGAACATAGGATGCTTTTTTTCACGATAAACAGTAGTTCCCGCGGATAAGTCGCGGGCGGGAAAACTAGTGGATTGGCGGTATAGACAATTATTGAATAGAAATGTTCGAATTTTTAAAACTTTTTTAACGCTAGCGGGCACTTGTGCACTCAGATTTCGAATGACAAACAGAATATTTCCGAGCTAGTGAAAAAAATTACCTAGGACACTGTACTTGAAGAGGAATCGACTGATACCTCGCTCGTCAAAATCAGACCAATAGGAGCGACGACGCTATGGTGGCACATCCACATGCCCACATACATACATACATACATAGACTGTTAAACTCATTACCCTTCCCTTGCTTCGCCGTACTCGGGTAAAAACAACTTTTTTGATGTATCAAGTAAAAAATACTGGACCGATTGCAATGCGGTTTTCACATTTGGGTAGCTCAAGGTTCTGGTTACGGAACCGTAAGTCTATACATGTCGGACACCCACTTTGTAGTGGCGGGCCATTTAACTGTAGATATTTACATTATTGCTACTGGTCTATATACTCGTATCTACCTATGTGAATGTGTGCGATTAAGTCCAGCAAACCCTGCGGAGTAGTGGTTAGATCGATTGACTCTACTTTAGCTTCGAGGTTGCGGGATCGAACCCCGAGACGCAACGGAACAAATATGTTTGCACACAAGAAGACAAGGACAAACAATGTTCATTGTTATTCAAAGAAATCAAGGAAATTTATTCCAGATAAGAATACCGAATGTAGGTACCTATCTAATCAAAAAAGTAATACATTGTTATTCAACATTCTATACTATGATCATACTTTGTCAGTAGGTATTTTAAGTATACTTAGACCAAAGAGCTATACCTAAGCTATTCATTTAGACTCTTTTGCCTAAAGTTAATGTCAACGACACAGAACAAGTTAACCATAAACATTATCTACATGTTTATTACAGTTAAAATACAAGCCACATACATGAAAGCCAATTTAAAAACACGTCCTCAAACATCCCACGCACTTGATACCACCCGCAAAGTTACGCGATAAAGTTGCCGACAACGTACAAATACCTACACAATACTCACACATACATGTTTAACAACGTTAGGCAATGTCATCATAGCATCCTACATTCTAACAGATAAATTCTATTTTTAAAATGCATTAATCAAATTTTCAGTTTCACACACAGTAGTAACGGTTTAACGGTTGTTAAATCGATATGTCAAAACATAGGCTGGCGAAATCGATTTTGAAAACGGTGTGATATAACCGCTGCAGTTTTCTTTTATAAAAATAAGTGAAGTTGAAACATGTTTAAATAGTTAAAAATCGGTTGAAAAGAGTTTATCTTAAAATAGGGGCTTATATAATTAAAAAACTTTCAGTTACTTAGTTAACCTTTTTGTTGAAAGGTAACTAACAAAGCCCTTTCAAGTGCGAATGATAGTCAACCTTGAAAGTTATTGCCTTTCAGGCTTCGCACACTCAATGCCCGTGACTAATTAAGTTTTATCAAGTACCTACATACGAGTTACATAAAACTAAAACGGGGACAAAGCCGTAAGTGTTTTTGTTAAGAAATTACGATTTAAAGTGGGACTAAATTACGAATAAAATAATGAGAGTACTTACCGCTTATCCGCTGCTTAATTATCTATACAAACTCACGCATTTTATTTTATTGCGACATTTATTTACAGTTATTTACAGGTTTACGGTTGTTGCGGACTGAAGGGTTCGGCGGAACCGCGGAAACGTCAGTGTGTCGCATTTTCGCGCGCATGCGTATGCATCATGGCGGTTAGTGGGTTGCCAGCTGTGAGGCAGTACTTTTGGGTGATATTAGATCTTCTTTATGGATGACCGTCGCCCTGCAGCGAGATAGGCCAACGATATTGTAAAGATTGCTGGTCGGACCTGGATTAGATTGGCATAGATCTGAGGCGAATGGCATGGCTACTGAGAGCCCTATACCCAGCTGCGGGAAGAAAAAGCAGATTCACGTTAAACTGTGCCGTGCCCGTACCGTGTAGATTCCAGCGGCCGTTTCCCGGGTAAGTAGTTCATGCTACACCGGACTGTAAACGACCGTGCGGCGACCGTGTCTTCGTTTGTACCCAATGATAAATAAAGGAGGGAGGTATGCCATATACGCGTTCAAAATGACTACCCAAAAAATACTTACAAGACGTTTTTTCTTGTTACTCCACTTAGTCTGCATGAGGCAACCAAACGTGTACAGTCTAGCGCGACGCAGTCAAAATGCCGGCGTTCGCGTTTAATCAGTCTGCTACAATTACTATGAACAAGTAATTATTGGCAGTGGCTTGGTCTCGCTCCAGTTTAAGCATAAATTCATCATCATCATCATCATCATCATCATCAGCTTTTATTAGTCCACTGCTGGACGTAGGCCTCTCCCATTGAACGCCACTGAATCCTATCTTCAGCTCTTCTTATCCAGTCGCTGCCAGCTGTCTTTCACAAGTTGTCTCTTCACCTGGCCGGCGGGCGTCCCACACTACGTTTGCCTAAACGTGGTCTCCACTCTAAAACTCGGTTTCCCAAATGGTTGTCGTTTCTGCGAGAGATGTGACTAGCCCATTGCCATTTCAGCTTACTTATTCTCTGGGCTATGTTGGTCACCTTGGTTCTCTGGCGGATCACCTCATTCCGGATCCTGTCCTTCAGCGAGCTATGGAGAGAGCTATGCTCGGAGAGCTACTTAAACTTTTTCGACCAGCCCCACCGTTAGTGACCATGTTTCGGCTCCGTAGGTCATAACTGGTAGAACGCATGCGTTGAATACTTTCGTCTTTAGGCACTGTGGTATGGTCGACGAGAAGACCTGATGTAGTTTACCAAATGCTGCCCATCCCAACTGTATCCTCCTATAGGCTTCCCTTTCGAAGTTGTTCCTACCCAATTGCATAATCTGCCCGAGGTAAACATAGCGGGGTAATTAGGTCGTTAAACATAACCTTGGTTTTTTTCTATGTTCATCGAGAGACCGATACGTCAAGAGGCGTCAGCTAGGTCGGTCAGACCTCAGCGACTCCGCTATAAGGACAATATCATCGGCAAATCGTAGGTGTGGGATGTACTCACCATTTATGTTTATGGCCGTTCCTTTCAAGTCCAGTGTCTTAAACACATCTTCCAGGGCGTTAGTGAACAGTTTCGAGGATATAACATCCTCCTGTCTAACTCCCCTGCGCAGCTGGATACGTTTAGTCTGCTGATTCTGTACATGAACGAATGAACGAACGAACGAGCTTCTCATCACCTCGATGTATCACCAGTCCACTGGCATCGCTGCAGGGACTCGAGCACAGACCAGGTTTCGACAGAGTCAAATGCTTTCTCATAGTCCACAAAAGCAAGACATAGGGGCTGTTTATACTCTTCAGTCTTTTGTGTAACCTGCCACACTGTATGGATATGGTCTATGGTGCCGTAACCCGATCAAAACCCGTTCTGCTCTGGAGGCTGAAACTCGTCAAGCCTTCTGGCTAGGCGATTCGAGAATACCTTCGAAAACAGCTTACAGACGTGGCTAAGAAGCGAGCTGGGCCAGTAGTTTTTAACGAGTTTTATCTCTTTTTTTTTTGAAGAATAAAACTACAATGATTCTATTCCACGCTTTTGGTGTTCTCCCATCGTTCACAACAGAGTTAAACACCTTCTGAAATTCTCAAAGCACAGGTTTTCCTACTGCTTTCAAAAACTCCAAAGTAGCTCCATCGTCCCCAGGGGCTTTTCCATTTTTAAGCTGTTTGACGGCTATCTCGATCTCGTCTAGGCTGACTTCCGGCAGATCATCGGTGTAGTGGTGGATCAAATGATCAATGGGGCTCGGGAATCCTTTGCTAGGATCGGGTCGTAGAGCATGCGAGTTGTACAGTCGGCCATAGAAATCCTCTATCTTGACGAAAATATCCAGCCTTGAAGTGACGGTTTCGCCAGAAGATGTTTTTAGCTTCGTCAGATGGGGCCTCTTCAATTGCTGAGCGAAGACTTTGGTCCCCCGATTTTGCTCTTTTGTATGCGGCGATTGAGGGCCCGCTTCTCTGACATGAGTATCCACTGAAAGTTTGGATTTCGTACCAGTACGCTACAGCTGACAAAACTTAGACCCTTTTCCTCTTAGGATTCCCACCACTTGTTATAGGGCCTCGTTGACGTCAATCGTGGTTTCCAGAACAGCGAATAGGTTTTCCAGGTGAAGTTGGAATTGATCTGATCCCACAACGATTTGGGACTGGTTAGGTCGGAGCGTAGAATTCATCAGACGGGATCGATACTCATAGAGCCTCGTAGTAGTCACTACCGGTATTAAACCTGTTGACCACAGAGACATCTCTGAATATGTGCCTTTTATCATGATGAAGTCAATCTCATTTTTCGCCACAGTATCGGGGCTCTGCCATGTCCATTCCCTTTGGAGCTGCTTCTTAGAGAACGAATTCATATAAAAGAACCCCTCTTTTTTCAAAAAGTTGTCGAGCATGCCCCCCTGTGGTTCCTGCTTCCATAACCGTGCGGACCAACTACTGATTCACTGTTCTGTAATCCCACTTTAGCGTTGAAACCCCCCCATGACAACGTTGTAGTGCGTCTTCGTGGTACGTGAAGAGCTGAAGAGATGTCTTCATACATCTCTTCTACTTCGTCGTCCGAGTGTCTCGATTTCGGTGCATAATCCTGTACGACCTTGAGATTATACCTCTCGGTCAGCTTAATTATGAGATACTCTACCCTGGTCGACACACTAGATATCTCTACAACGTTGTCAGCGAGAATTTTATAGACGAGGAACCCTACGCCACCTTGGGATTGTTGGTCACTCTCCCGATAGTACATAAAGTGATCTGATTCCAGAGTCATGGTGTCCTCAGCCTCTCTTCGTACTTCACATAACGCCAGGATGTACTTACTCTTGCTAGCTCAGTCTCGATCTGTTCCAAATGGTCGGGTTCATCCTGCCTGAGCGTTCGTCCGTTGCCAAAGTCAGTAGTTGGTGGTGGCCTACCGGAGCCCGGGGATTCTTGAGTTCATACAAAAGCATACCTGCTATAAATGTTAGGCCGTGCCCCGTCCGTGGCACGGCTCGGCCCCGGTACGGTGTAACCTGAATCAGCCAAAGACTATGGATGAATGATGATTATGGCGGTAAAGATCACTAAGTAACATGATCAGCCAACTAGAAGGAGGTATAACATTAGATCACTAGTGGCTCTGTGAGCTGGGCTCTGTGTTGCAAACAATCTAGTGGTGCACAGAAGTGCCATCTAATCACCTAATTTTAAAACTAACATTAATAACCAAGGTGCTCCAACAATCCCTACCTAATAGGTAAAGGTCTGATTCCACTGGTAGAAACCTAAAAGTGAGAAATTTACTTCATTTTGAGGAGCTATTCTGCTTATCGCGCCGAAGACCCTCAACAGATCTTCACCAAATTTTTATGAGACCATCTTAAAGTTACTACCTTTCAAATATAAAAAGAATCAATTCTATCTAAATCGGGTCTAATAAGACGGAGATATTCAGTAGACCCTATTTGGCCCCATTTTGGAGGAAGTACTCCTCCAATCAAAAATCCAGAAGGATAAAAAAAAAGTTAAACTTGTAAACCAAGTTTCCTCTAGAACGGTTGAGAAATGCGACCAGTAGAGGAAAACAGACGGACAGACATCCGAAAACACACACGAAATATTTTTTGCCCAAGCTGAAACGGGAGACGCTTCGCGTTCTCTCGGTCGATAACTACCACTTGTACTTAACTCATTCGGTAGTCCCTAAAGTTACCAGCTAGTTAAAAGTCATTTTTTTCTGTTCTAATATTTTCAGTAACTGCACAATCTGATTCCCCCGTCACCTTTCCATCACCGTACGACTAGTTGTTTGGCAAAGCGCCATCCTTTTGAATAAGCTTGAAATACCTTGCACAAGAACGAAGCGGTACGCTTCTTCATTTATTATAAGCACTCCAAAGGAGTGGAATGCCCTGCCCTCATCGGTGTTTCCGGTAAAATATAACCCAGGTGTGTTCAAGTCAAAAGTGAACAGTTATCTACTAGGCAAGCATGCTACACCTTCGACCATATCATCGCTTTCCATTAGGTGAGATCGTGGTCAAACGATTTCCTAGACAGTAATAAAAAAAAGGATGATATCGTTTTGAGCGATAATTACCTACACTTATTTGTAATCTGCATTTTCTTAACTTGTTTTAAATATCGTGTTCAGTAAAAAGTTTGTCTATTTAACTAATTCAAATATAGTTAATTGAAAATCGTAAAAAACCGACACACAAGAACGGCAGCACAGGCTTGCGCGTCGCGTAGTGGCGCGGCGGGACGGTCGATATCATGATAAGCTATCGAAGGCTGCGCGCCCCCATGGCTTGGCAGTCGCTGCCAGAACTCGACAACACGCAGTTTTCCTTCCTTCCAGTACTGAACTCTTACATGTGTGAACCTTATCACTAACAACTTAGATGCCAAATTCCAATTTATTAGCTTTAGTTTGGATATTTGCCGGTTGCAAGGTAAAATGGTCGGTGGTAACGGGGTGATGGAATTGAGGTCACATGTTTGTATTGGCGCGGGTTTCCGCTGGTCCGGTGTGACCAGGCTCAAGAGTTGAGGGTTGCTATTATGAAAAAAGTAGGTTTTTTTCTGTTTCTTTAATTTACTCAAAAGGTGTCGTCGCTTTAGGAATTATTTTATACCTAAGTACCTACTTAAAAATATACACTTTTAGTTCAACATAATATAAGTAACAAGTAGTTACTTTGGAGCGTGGATTGTAGAACTTTTTGGGTCCGTTCATTACGTCCCAGTTGTCCCATGCCCCCGGCTATTATTTATTCTGTGCCCCCGGCTGTATGCACCCGATTCGAATACATTTTGTTGGCACTTAGTAGTAAGTACTGAAGACAACTAAAGTGTTTCTGAATTTAATAATTTATTTATACGTGTTGGTATGGATACAATTATGAATTAATTATAGGTATGTTGCTAATAAATACGTATTGGTAAAATAATAAGAGAATTCCCTTCTTTTTTTTAGTTTCCCTTCCCCTTTTTTTCCTTTAGTCGGGTGCAATAGTGTTTATTATTATTATTAAGAGAATACGTAAACAAAAATGATCATTACTAATTAGATATATTTTAGTAATTTTAGCATTTTTACCCTTCCCATTGTATGAGTCTCAACTAAACTGAAACGGGGTACCTACAGTTAACAATTAGTCAAGTCTGGATTACTCTGGATTGTCAATTATCTTTCTCTTTTGTGTAAAAGTCAAAATACAAATTTTGCAATACTTATGTAATTTTTATGAACGTTCAGTGTAAAGTGTGACGTCTCAAAAAGACCAGTTACGAAATTATTGCCATTAGACATGGCGGATAAAAACTGTCACACGCCGCCGGATACACTTATAATTTACACAGAAACAAAACCAGCATTGAAACAATATTTTCACATTTTTACGTTGCTGCTGTCAGTTCGTAGTAAATCATTCATTCAATAGTTTCCCCGAAAGCGTATTTGCGTATCCGCTGTTGCCCTGAATCCAATATTTTATTAGTTTAGTAAAAACTTTTTTATGTCTGCCACTTGCCAGCACTACTTTTAATTACTAGTGTCTCTGTGAGCTGTAGGCCTCGCGAGTCTGTCTTTGCATACCTTTAAACTTTTTTCGAAATGGCTGAAATTTGTTACGTTGAAAACCCCCATACCTACTCCATTCTAAAAAAAATTAGAAAAACTGAAAGTACAAATTAAACATCGAACCTGCTCACAATATTTCAAGAGAATCGTTTCAGAAATGCGAACTGTAGAGGAGAACAACCGGACATCTGCCGAACATACGAAAGCATTTGTGCCCAAGCTGAAACGGAGCTGCTGCGCTCGCGCTTGGCGCTCTATCGGTCAAAAAATTGCTTTGAATTAAATTTCTCGTACCTAAACAGAATCGGGTGCATACAGCCCGGAGGCATAGGACACCGACGAGACACGTAACAAACGAACCCAACTTTTTAAACAATAAAACACAAAGTCTTCAAATAAATAAATTTATTAAGGCCCCTTATTCACTAGATTAACAGCTCGTTGTATTTCGATACAAATATCAAACGTAGCAGCATAGAAATAAAATTCAAATCATCGCCAATCATTTGATTTAACAATTAAATCTATGTATTCTCACATCAATCATGTTCTCTTTGTCATTCTCTTTTGATAAAGAAATAAGAATAAAAGGGGTTGCAATTAAAACAATTTGACAGATTTAAGGATGATTATGGGGGCGTTTAAGTATGCATGAGGGGCGCTTGACTATGCATTGGGGCGTTTAAGTATGCATGAGGGGCGCTTGACTATGCATTGGGGGCGTTTAAGTATGCATGAGGAGCGCTTGACTATGCATTGGGGGCGTTTAAGTATGCATGAGGGGCGCTTGACTATGCATTGGGGGCGTTTAAGTATGCATGAGGGGCGCTTGACTATGCATTGGGGGCGTTTAAGTATGCATGAGGGGCGCTTGACTATGCATTGGGGGCGTTTAAGTATGCATGAGGGGCACTTGACTATGCATTGGGGGCGTTTAAGTATGCATGAGGGGCGCTTGACTATGCATTGGGGGCGTTTAAGTATGCATGAGGGGCGCTTGACTATGCATTGGGGGCGTTTAAGTATGCATTAGGGGCGCTTGACTATGCATTGGGGGCGTTTAAGTATGCATGAGGGGCGCTTGACTATGCATTGGGGGCGTTTATTAAGTATGCATTTGTTTGAGTATGCAATGAGGAAATTTGGATTTGCATTAAAATGTTGATTGTAACTACACCTTTAAACCTAAACAACAGTTTAAGAAGGACATGAAACCCAAAATAATAAATTGAGCAAATAAAATTAAATAAATATTAAATATAATTATTACAGATCGTCGTCAGTAGAATTAAGGTACCGCACCTCAGAGTCATTTGTCGCAGTGACTCTACTTCTGAGCCTTGCTAAGGCCACTCTACCCCGGAACGTCCTCGATGCTATACCCAGGTATATTAAAGAAGCGAACACGGAGAGAACTATGATGGTGATGACTGCGGTCTTCCAGGAACTGGATTTTTCTGAAACGGTAGGGTCAGGTTAGTTTATAGAGTTCAGTTCGTCCGAATGACCGTGTAACATATTAGAGCAAAGGGCTTGTTGCAAGTATTTTTTTAGAAACTATTAAAATAAATAGTTTTAGAGTTATTTAAGAAAATGGATGAAAATTTACCGTTCCCCTCTTAGATATCTCTGAAACTACTGAGCCATATATTTTGGAAAATACAGAACACATTACAGAACAACTTATAAGAAGTCTATGATCTTAAAATAACATGGTAAGTATCTCAATATTGTGAGATCATGTAACTTACTTTCCACTGGTTTATTTCCAGACATTTTCTGCATATCAATCTCTTTTTGACTTTTCTCCTCTTCTTCCTTATAGTCAGCTGGTGTCGTTTTTGTAACAATTGGCAACCACTTCTTAGTCGTCACAGTTGTCGCTTCGTCTTTTTTTGTCGTGGTATGTAGTTTAGTCGTAGTTGGTGGTTTAGTCGTAGTTGGTGTTTTAGTCGTAGTTGGTGGTTTAGTCGTTGTCGGCGGTTTAGTCGTTGTCGGCGGTTTAGTCGTTGTAGGCGGTTTAGTCGTAGTCGGCGGTTTAGACGTAGTCGTTGGTTTAGTCGTAGTTATGGTTGTGGGTCGGAGTTCTGGCGTAATGTTTGGCCTTTTGGATGTGGTTGTAGGTTTAGTTGTGGTTCGTGGTGTGGTTTGTGGTGGAAGGGGGGTGCTGGATTGGTATTGGTTTGTCGTTTCTCCGATTAGTTTCTCCGTTTGGGGTTGCTCGTCTGTTGTTGAAGTATCATCGGGATCTGAACCTGAAATTAAAACATCCACACCAATAAATAAACGTTGTCTGTTTGTTTTTTGTTTGTTTGTTTGATGAAGTTTTGTTGTAAATAGGTACTGTACAATATATATACCAAAATAGGATACTTTTTATCCCGGAAAACTGAAAAATGACGATTACTCGCTGAAAGAAACAGAATTGCATGTAGCCCTGCAAACGAAATAATAACAAGTATGTCAAAAAGCATCAAGAGCGTTGGTTCTATACATTTGCATTAGTTTTTAATATACTAGATTAACATAAGATGCTTTTTTCGCGATAAACTGTAGTCCGCGCGGACGAAGTCACGGATAAACTGTAGTCCGCGCAGACGAAGTCACGGATAAACTGTAGTCCGCGCGGGCGAAGTCACGGATGAAAGCTAGTAATTAATATAAATGATCCTGATCATAGAAAACAAAAGATTAAGCAGGTCGGTAGTAATCACAAGAATATTCTTGTGACAAGTATTTATTGTGACAAGTTTACAACTTTTTTTTGGAAATATTTGCACTGTGACGAATGCGCAATAAGTCTTATAAAGTGGTGATGACTACGTCAACTGGAGCAATCCTAAAAATGTAACTCCAAGCAAAATACTAGGCTTTTTCTATTCCAAACCCAAAGTAATAGGTTACTTTAACTTATTTATTGATTTGTTATATTTATTATATGTTTTTTTTTGTCTTGTTAGACGTTTAGACTTATAACACAGCTTTAATAAGTTGTTGTTGCCTACTTACAATATACCTACTTACATTTCAGTTTGTGTTTTAGTTTGCTACCGAGCATATACGAAGAACCACTACGTCACAGTACATATACCTATAGAATATATTATTTACTGTGACTACGTTAAACAACGTTCAACAACGAACAACAAACTTTTTTTTTTTATGTAATGACTTACCACTGGATTGTGGTGCCTTATTAAAATTACAATCCAGCCTTAAGACTAATAAGTAATTTTACTTTAACCTAAACTGCTACGTAGAGTATAAACTTAGTTAAACAGAAAGCGACCATCGACGAAAACGCATTTTGAGATACAGCCGTTTAAAGGGCTTTTCGCTGCTGATGTACAGTTAATAATTGATGTAAATGTTATACTTATATCAAATGACACTTCAAAGGCTACAAAATGGGTTATTTATAACCAGAAAATTGATTAGTTTTTTAATAAATTTTTGAGTTAAACACGTAGACAACAATTCATAATTTAGTTTTTTGCAGAACGCCTCCATAGAAATGGATTGCTTCAGCTTATTGAGGTTTGGACAACAACCGAGAGTTATGCAATGCCAAATCAATGGTGTTATTCCGCAAATTGTGATAACCATATAAAATAAAACTAGAACGACTCAAGGGACTGTTATGCTCGCATGACAATTACTCGCTGAAAGAAACAGAATTGCATGTTCCCTTTTAAGTTTTTTTGTAAGATTGTTAAAATGTGTCTTGTCTTGTGGAGATCTAGTCATCTGCCACTTTTGTCTTTGATTTCTTTCCATAGCCCTGCCCCCTGTGTGATGCTACACGAGATCAAAACACGGAAGAAATCTTATCAAGCAAAAATATTATAATACGCCAAAAATATTTTTTCAAAACTAGACCATTGCTATGGTCGGCTTCTGCAAATATAAAATGGGAACTATTCTATTTGCAGAAGCCAGACTAATTGCGATAGTTGGATTCTGCTTACCACAATTTCCTCTTTTAGGGATATTTTGCTAGACTATCGCCTAAAATGGTCGATTTCAACACAAAAAAATGCGTGATAATGGCATGTGGTCTTATTGGACAATTTAAATCTTGACATCAGAATGTGCATTAAAGAAAATAAAACCTTGTGTCATAGGCATTATAACTCATTTTCTCAATGCTCAACTAAAAATGTGTCCAATAACACTTTTCTTCATGTCAATATTTAAGGGGTAGTCACTTTGTTCTTGTGTCTTCATTTGATTTGCACTTTTGGTATAACAAATCTTATTTTTAGCTCAATTTTAGAAGTTTCTTCCTGTATAAAGTCTTCATCATCTGTAAGATCTCCATTTGATTGAAAAACTTGCTCTAGGTGCTGTGCGAATCTATTAGCTTTCTGTTCGTTATTGATTGCCCATCTTCCATTATGTTCTTTTATAAATGGGATATGTATGATTGGCTTTATAAGGTTCTTCATTGTTTTCCAAAGAGAATAATCTGTTATCCGATCACTTTTTAGCTGACTTGATTAGAATTTATAGTCTCATCAATAAAGTTCTGTACTTCCCTTTTAAGCTTTTTTGTAAGATTGTTAAAATGTGTCTTTGATTTCTTTTTTTAGCAATCAAGTCCCTGATTTCTATAGGGTACGACTTAACTTATATTCCGGTGTGTTTGCCCAAGCGCATTGTTGTATGTCTCTTATAAGTTTTCTACTCCTATGTCTAGCTGTAGTGCGTTCTTTAGTGGGACTTTTAGATAGATTTTTCCTTCTAAATCTGGTTTAAAAGTATCCCAGCCCGTTCTGTAATTAACAAGAGTCGGAATATTCTCTTTTTGTACAATAGTATCACTTAAAGTTAATATTATTAGTGAGTGATCTGAGCTCATATCATAACCTTCCTCAATTAGAAGAAAGCTGGGTGATATATTTTTAAAGATGAAGAAATCGATGAGATCTGGTATTTTATTAGGGTCAGTATGCCAATAGGTCGTTGATATTACATTACAATGTATTTCTTTGATTGCACATAATAATTCTTTTCCTTTAGTAGTGGTAAGGCGAGACCCCCAGAAGGTGTTCTTAGCATTAAAATCACCGCCCAGTAAGAATCAATTACCAAGTAGTTTTAAAAAACTTCTATACTTTTCTGCTTTCAGCGCATGCTTTGGTGGGCAATATATTGCTGCAAGGGTTACAGGATTGCGCTTAGTTCTGACACAAATCGCAACAACTTGTATGTGATGCTCTTCAAACTTAAATTGTTCATGATGGTAGATGTTCTCCTTTATTATTATGGTGCCACCCCTTCTTGCAGTGTTATCGGGGTGCAATGCGTGATAAGTTTTGTAGCTTAGAATTTGAATAAAGGATTCCCTTGTGAAGTGTGACTCAGAGATAAGACACACGTCAATATTTTCTATGTTTAGGATGCCTTGGAGCTCATTACGATGTTATAGTAGTCCATTAGCGTTCCATTCTATGATCTTAAGTTTACTTATATTTTTTTCTGTTTTGATGTATCTGTCTTAGTGCTACTTTCAAGTGTTTTTAAACGTTCGTCGAACAAAGTAATGTGGTTTAAAATTTTGTTTAATTTTTCATCCAAGTCATGTGTCATGCTTACTTGCTTATATTGTTTAGATTGTAGCTGCTGTAAGGTGGGCTGGGCTCCTTTTGTTATTTGTGCATATGAAACATGTTTTGTGACATTTTGACTAGCACTATTTTCATTTATTTTACTGACACCGGGAACCCGAATCACGGGTGTTGTTACATTTTTCTTCACCAGTTTGTTTTTCATGCTCTGTAGTTCCTTAGCAACTAAGCACCCTCTGTAACTGGCCGGATGCTGCTCACCACAATAGACATATTTCGGCTTTGCTTCTGCTGATTTTTGGCAGTCTCTGGTTTTGTGCTTGCCTGTGCATTTCACGCACCTTGGATCTTCCACTAACATAACGTATATTTAGTCAGCGGTGTTAATTGAACAACACTTACATCTACTAACCACGAACTTAACAGTGTTGTCTGGTCTGCTGTTGTTACTTTTACTGTTGCCGAAGATAAAACACTCTATGAAGTGAGGCTTCAGTGGTCGGTGGTTATCATTCAGGTTTGTTTGTTTGGAAATCATTCAGGTTGGAAAGTAGTGTTATAATTCAGAAAAATCTGATTGAAGTAAGTGGTCCTAAACGAGTAACAGCTAACATAAACACACATAAATCAACCAACCATCACAATTAATCAACAACACGTACAACAAGAATCCCAATCTTCACAAGTGCTTAGGTACTATAATTTGCTGTTGCTGAAAATGCAAAGCTCAATGAAGACAGTGCAGTAGCGGTAAGTGCCCGTTATGCAGGCTGGAGAGCATTTGCAGCCCAGGTCGGCTCAATGCGTCCATCGAAAGGTTAAACAGAAAACTAATTAAGTTGTTGAAAGTCATATCCTTCAACAAATAACCTAACCACAAGTTTAACAACCAACCACTATCAACTGACATTAAGTTATATTTTTATTTAGGAACTAGCTGTACCCGCGGCTTCGCACGCGTGGTCACTTCTCTAGGTTAAAACTACTCTATATATATAAATGTTGGTATATATCTAATATACCAACATTTGATAAAAAATCCTTCAGCCGTCAAAAAGTTTTTATTGATTGCTCGGCTTCTACTCATCGGATTGAGATACCAAGTACACCAGTTTTTAAGTCAAAACCTACCCGCATCGCAATCGGTTTAGTAGTTTTCACGTGATGCGTGAACAAACATACAGACAAACAAACAAACAAACACATAGACAGACACGAATTTAAAAAATGTTATATTCTTGTTCAGTATCTTATTTTATGTACCCTAGACCATTTATTTTTTAATTATCTTCTTAGTACAGACTTTTTCGTTTTTATTGCTTTATTATAAGTATAGATAGATAGATTGCTACCGTAGTTTGACCTGGTACCTTCTTGACTAGTATTTCAATTTATCATGTTTAATGGTCAAATCTTAGAATATGAAAACCTCAAGGAAAGCTGCTGGAACACCTCGAAAAGGGCTTGGGTTGTGTTATAAGAGAGGTTTGTAAAACTTACTGTTACTGTAGCCGAAGATACACAGCTCTACGAAGTCTTCGCAGCAGCGGTTTGTTTCCGTGATGCAGGCTGGAGAGCACCCACAGCCCAGGGTCGTTTCTGGGCGTTTGTTGAGGTTGCAGCGACCTTCGCAGGATTCCGCTGGATGGTAATAGGACATTTTAAGTCATTTATGTCCAATGGTATCAATAGTTGGCATAAACAATCTTACTAAATAAAGCTCTAAATTCAGATATTGCTGTTATCCCTTTGGATTTCAAAAGGTTTCGACAACCCCCATTAGGTTTACAAACTTAAAAAATACATATATTATTTTCTAACTACCCAGAAAACTTCAAGAAGATTATATCAACAGTTCCTAAGCTATCTTTGATCAAACATAGAGACTAAGTACTTACAAACGCCTAATTGGATTTGTAAACCTCAAAATAGAAAAATGTCGTAATGATAGGACTTTGCTTAACAAACTGACTGTTTCACTGTGTCATGTTTTGGATATTTTTTTGTACATTACATGTGTTAAATGAATAAAATGAATGTGAAAAGCTATTTTTATTAATGATTGTTATTTTTAAATTATTTTTAGTGTTTTACTTATAGACCAAAATGTTGAAAACTCGTTAAGTATGTGTGTTGCGAGTTCGTAAGGTCTCAGATCGAGCAGTTATTTACTCGTTGTTTATTAGAAATGGCCTAGGATAGTTATTCCATACTTATTGAACTTGTGGCCCTGCAGGGTTAGATTTTGGAACGTCAATACTTACAAACAGACAGGAGAAAGTGAAGTGGCCGTGGCTCTGAATTCCGAGCAGTTGGATCCTTGCAGGATGGCGACGTCGTTTATAGTCATGTCACTCGTGAAGCTGATGCCACGGATACCTTTGATTACAATACTTACAATAGACAGGAGAGGGTGAAGTGGCCGTGGCTCTGAAGTCGAAGCAGTTGGATCCTTGCTGGATGCCGACGTCGTCTATAGATAGTCACTCGTGAAGCTGATGCCGCGGATATCTTGGATTATAATACTAACAATAGACAGGAGAAAGTGAAGTAGCCGTGGCTCTGAAGTCCGAACAGTTGGATCCTTGCAGGATGGCGAAGTCGTTTATAGTCATGTCACTCGTGAAGCTGATGCCACGGATACCTTTGATAACAATACTTACAATAGACAGGAGAGAGTGAAGTGGCCGTGGCTCTGAAGTCGAAGCAGTTGGATCCTTGCTGGATGCCGACGTCGTCTATAGATAGTCACTCGTGAAGCTGATGCCGTGGATATCTTGGATTATAATACTAACAATAGACAGGAGAAGGTGAAGTAGCCGTGGCTCTGAAGTCCGAGCAGTTGGTTCCTTGCAGGATGGCGACGTCATCGATAGCTATGTCACTCGTGAAGCTGATTCCACGGATACCTTCGATTACAATCTGGAATGGAAGACAACCGGTTGTATAGCCGAAAACACGGTTGTACGCTGTTAAAATCATAGCCCCCATTTTCGTAGTGAGGTAAAAACAGACCTACCTGAAAGCTATCCTCGAAGTTGGTGAGCTGCGGTGCGGCACTGTACCAAAAGTCCCCCTGGTTGCCCCACTGCTCGAAGAGGACGTAAGCTTGCTTGTCAGAGTCTGTCATATTCAGCATGTCGTACAGCTGCAGCCGATCTGGCTTCTGGTAGACCCTGAGGCCGCCTATACTCCTGGAAATATGAGTTACCATGTTAGGGACTGCAAGATGGGCTTAGCTTAGGGTATCAGCAAACAGAAGGCGGTCGTGTTTTAAATAATTTCGCGCTTGCGTTCATTTGCTACTACACTACCACTACTAATTATATGACTAGACCAAGACCAAGGTATATTTAGGATGTTATCCTAAATATACCTTGTAGAAACATCCCATAGAGTGGTCGGGTATGGCTAGGATGACGCTGATATTGAAACTCCTAAAAGGTAAAAATTATATCATTTTCCGTGTCCTAAACATACCCGAATCCGGATATTTTAGCAGAATGTGGCTACATTTTTGATTATTCCTTAGATCCACTAAATATACCCACCCAGCCAGCAGACAGGACGCCAGCTTCCATGTAAATCGACTTTGCCCTGCCACTGGGTGAAATTATGAGACGCGGAGACAGAAGTTCACAAGAAGTTCTTGAGCGAAACGTGCGCACGAGGCCTGAGTGTAGCGAGCCGGCGACGCCCTAAGTGCCGTGCAGGTCGGGTGTGCGCGTGGAGCGAAGGGACGACGAAGCGACAGTTCGGGCAAGAGCCTATTTACTATTTCCAGTCTAGATGTCGATCAGACGCGTCGAGAAAGGGTAAAGTTAGGCCTGTTTTTTCTTTAGATAGCTACTGAACATACCAGATCTGATCAGAGTTAAAATCGCCTTGTCGGGGTAGGGTACATTCACGAACTAAACCCAAACTCAGGTTCGTGACGAAATCGGAGTCTCTACTTGGTATATATTAGGATAGGTGCAATTATATGCGAAGGCGAAACTCTTGAACGTCTTACTCCCTCCCGTTTGTATGAACCCAAGGCTTCGCAAGTTGGTTATACATTAAGCGGTCTAGAGTTCTTCGCAAGTTGGTTATACATCAAGCGGTCTAGAGTTCTGAGTTCAAAGGAAATGTATTGATCTGAACTGCAATTCAATATTGAACATTTTATTTTAAATTTTTTGTTAGGAATTCTACACTGTACACTATGTGCCAGCTCTTAGGACTATGATATAGCAAGCGCCCCGGGCGCGCGGCCGGGCTAAAATGTATGGCGCCTTGACAAAGATTACTTTACTATAGGCAAGCGTCCGGGCGCACGCCCAGGCCGCTTTCTATATCAACTCCCTTAAGATCTACATCTATACTAATATTATAAGTGGTTAAGACCTAAGTCTGTTTGTTACCTCTAATCTCTGAAACTGCTGATCCAATCAGGGGCGGTTTGCTAGTTATTTTATATTGTGAAAATCGTAAAAAAAAATTGCTTTGAAATGAAACGTAAGTATTTTGTTCTAAAGCTGGGTTATCTAGAGCTGAGCTTAAACTACAATTAAAATTTGCACTTGAAAAATTTGTTGCACCATTTAACTAATGGTCAAAATGGCGTCATAACTTGACAGTAACTTTAACTACGCAAGACTGTGTGGTTACTAAAAGCTGTAAATTATTAAGCTCCTAACATTAACCACGAAATAAAGTTACCAACTTACAAAACCTGCAAAGCTTGGAGCATGTGTCTACTGAGAGTTTTTTTTTTGCGAGAAGAGTAAGTATGCGGAGCCACAGAATAAATAATAGTACAAGGTGGAGCTTAGAAACAAAGAAGTGTATCTTCTTATAAGTACCTCAAATAACTATACTTTGACAATGAATACGGTGGTGCAAAACATGCTGGTTAACTTGACGGTTGAGGGTAAATTATAGTTAATTTTTACCTTAAAATTTTCATTATGATGAAACCCAACTAAACCTCATTTAAAAAAAAAAAAATTTTGTTGAGCCGTACCTAGCCGTTGTATCTTCCGGTGATTTGCTGTGTCATATACAAGCTCACAAGATTACTGTACGGCACGGCTAACACACCGGAACAAGAGGCAAGTTCCAAAACCAAGGAGTCCAAGGAGGTACTTACTGGCCATACATGTGATAAAAGAACGAAAAGCACCCATTGACGGCCAGATGAGAATCGAAGATGGGCGAGAGAAGCCGAGCTGTATCGTTTCTTATCCGAGACGTGCTTTCAATGTACATGTAGTACCCTGAAAGCATAGACAATTGCACATTACTCCATGTACTCAGTGCCTGAAAAGAAGAAAACAGATAAGCATACGACGTTTTCGAGCCTAAGCATACTATAACCCTCGTAGATAAAGAATGAGATTGTAAATGGTGTTGGGGTGGTGATGTACGGTTAGCAGTAAATAAAAAACAAAAATATTTTTATGTACAGAATCTGTAGTAGTAAAGTAACAAGCAAAATACAAAAAAAAAACTAAACTGTATTAAGAAAAACCGCATTTTTATATTGCATATTATTGGAAAAAGCAAGTAAAATATAAAACGGACAGTTCAATCATAATATTATGTAAAAAAAAAAAACATCGAAAATAAAAGAAGTGGACATACTCGTACGAGTAATATAATCTTCAATCTTCTCGCATATAGCAAACTTTTACATACAACCTTTGGATGAATAGAGTACACGAAAATAAAAGCGGTAACACCGTCTACTTAAGTTCGCGTTTATTCGATACTTTTGTTCGAAACAACTGAATGCATTAAATAATATTGCGACTAACATATAAAAGTTATGTATGGCAGCTCCACGTAAAGTATTATACTTCCGCTGAACCAGTGACCTCAATGCAGACCACGAGGCGCTGATGCAACACGCGCTGCTCGGCGGCGCATCTCCCAATTATGCCACTTCGGTGCCTAGCATTGGGCCGCAAGTACATATTATTTTAGGTTAGACTTAAAATGTAGTTTAAATATATCAATAAACCTAGTTATAGAACATTTGGGTTTCTTTGCACCCTCAGGCTGCAGCCTCCGTAATTGGCGCAGTCGGTAAGATGTTCAAAGATAGGGTCGCTAAACAGGGCCTCTTCGAGCATCCAGAACCTACGGGAGACGCACACCGGAGGAGCATCCAAAAATCGACGAAGCAAAGATACCAAAAATGTAAATGTGAGTACTATATATGAATACTATGGTTGCTCTCTCTTCTATTTTAAGTCCATTACATTTTTACCTTCAGTGTTAAAATGTGACTGACTGTGATATTGAAATAATTTTATTAACCGTTACTAAATAGGTCAATCCAAAAATCATAAATTAAAGTTATTCATCCAGTTAACGCTTGCTATATAATCATAATATACCATCACAAGATATTCGAGATTTTCGTGATGTTTTTTGTGTTAAAACTATAGTAGAGAATGAAACTTTTTATTAATATAAAAAAAAAAAAAAAAAAATGTAGGTATAAAAGTAGATTTCAAAAATGTAATTCCTGATTTACATTAAATTTTATACTGATATATCTTCATAGATTATAATATGTCCATACTAGTTAATTTTGTCAAAAAAATAATACATTGACGTTTCTTATGCTCTCTTTTAATATGTTAACACATATTCATTTGTAAGATGAGTTTTGCAATAAGTGTAGTTCAGGCTCTACTTTAGATTTTCACTCTGAATGGCACAGTTTTGAGCTTGAATAGTTACAGTTCATAAAATAGTTATTACTAGTTTTCATATCTCATTGCATTACAATATCTCATATGAAATATTTTAAACCAGACTTTTTAAATTCAAATTAGATTTTGCTAAAATCTTATAATGCCACTTAACCCAAGACCTCAAATTACATTGTTTCAATAGTTTTACTAATCAGTGATTCATTCACATATTTATAAAGATAGTTTAGTCAGTACCTACCATTATAGCACATACTTGTAATTTATTCTGTGAGTATAGATAGTCGTCAAATTGCCAATTTCCTTCTTGTCCTTAATATAAAATTTATACAAATTGACAGTATTCTATAATAAGAATCAATCTTTAAGCCTAAACCTACCTATCCAACCCTTTGTAGCATGAGCAACCTATAGTACTGATTCTTCGTTCACTATATAGAGACAGAATGTCCGAAGTTCAATCCACCTGGTATCTCTAAGAGAAGAAATTAAGTTCGAGATTTATTACCATCAAGGACGTGTGAAGTATGAACCAGCTGATCACAAAGCGAAAATTTGATTCGTCCTGCCCAGCGATACTGTCACCAAAGCCAAAGGAACAAGGAAGACTATACCTAAAAGCAGTGTTGCCAACTGAACCATCATCTTTGTAGCTGTCTTTTGCAAAAAAATTGCCAGATCACCACATTATTTTACCCTAAAAAGTAGCTAGAAGTAGCCAAAGTTTAAAAATATATTAGTTATATGAAACTAATCATTACCACCCTTTAAATTCATACAAACATAGCTAAGAGAGTGAACACAATTTTCCGTTCCGACAAGCGAACCCATTCGGAGAATCCCTTGCCAAAGAACCTTTTCTTGGGCGTATTCCGAATCGCGCGCCCCTTGCCTCTATATTTATGGCCTTGCTTCAAAATACTTTGACTCTTTGCAAAATGCCGGCTCCATCCACACCATCTCTCACGTCTCACACACGTCAAACTGGATCCCACAGATTAAAAAGTAAACTCGAAATCATACAAGCACCCACAAACACATACTTATTTTTTTACTCTATGATGTGTATTAGAAAAAAGTCAAAATGTCGAAAACTTGCTAGAAAAAGTAGCTAAATTTTTTAGCTACAATTTTTTAGCAGTTGCAGCTGACGAGGGTCCAATAATAGCTAGCTCTATCTATGAAATAGCTAAGTTGACAACACTGACGGCGACTAGTGCTCGAAATGCAAAATTTTGGTTGTTTTTCCTTCTTGGAAAAAAAAAAGAACGAAATTAGAATATTTTTGTTTGCAGCTCCTAAAGAATAAAAAGCCACGTCTATTGCAATAACTTTCACATGGCTTTATGATAGTATCACTTAACAGGACACTTTTAAATACCGATTCAGAGTCATCTTTGGAATTATTTTTTATCGAGCCAACAATTCTAAATCACGTTTCTATCACTTACAATTTCTAGAGTGTGTAATCAAATTTAATAAAACATTATTTTTTTATATTTTAGTCGATTTACAGAGGTTCAAAAACCTTCAAATGTGCTAGAAGCCCGCCTTAAGAGAGAGATAGCGTCTGAACGTCCGGTTGGCATTCGGATACTTCCGCATTATAACAATAATAACAACGTTGAACGAAAAATAGTGTGCGGACTTTTATAAAACTTGTTTCAGGATATACGTGTTTTTGAGTACCTAATCCTTATAAGTTTGTGAAATATTTTTTCATTTTGAATCTCCTTTACATGTGCGAGGTTTCTACCAAGATGTTTTCTTAACTTTTATAATTAATGAGTACATTATGAACGGCCAAAATTCAGGTAAAATTCGTGCGAAACGCAGATTTTTTGAGGCCTAAACTGAATTTGTTTCTCCAATATTTTTTTGCTTTCTTATATACCTAGATACAGCGCTCAATATACCTACTAGTCATTTACTTTGATAGTTGAAAAATTTCAAAGAAAGAGGTGTTACTATGCCCCATAATCACGTACGATCGTTTGTATGAAAAGTATGACGGATTGGCTTCTCTTAACAAAATAGTTTTAGTAGAGGCGGTCCCTTCCATACAACCTTCGGATGAAGAGGATTTTTAAAAATGTTTGGTACTCCGTAATCACAGTAATTTACAGTTATGCACTTGGAGGGGGTGAAGAGAGGGTGCACTTTCACCCCCTGGCTTTGCACAATTTAATTAATTAAAAATGATAGTGTTACATAATGTTACTTGGTTATGTGTAAGCCTGTAAACGAAAATATTAGTAAGTAATAAGTATGCAATTTTTACCCGATTTCCCCGGCCCAAGAGTGTGATCAGACGAAGGTCCAGTGTTCGCAAAAGAACTGGGAGTCTTCCTGTTGATGCGTTTCCAGTCAAAATCGTGGAGCTCATCTTGTTCCCAACCACAAATACCAGGTTCCTCGAAGTCGCAACTTAGGTTCGTCTCGGCGGAAGTGGTCGATGATTCTGAAATAATATCGAAGTATCACATTATTAACTATTTTATTACTTAATTAATTCTATTATAACTTGGATAAATATAAATACAAATAATAAATACCTAAAACTGAATATCACCCAAAATGTCGCTTAAAACAAAATACTTTCACCCCGCGATATAATTTTGTATTTTCAAATTGCATTATTGAGTGAAATGAAACACAAATGTTATCTTAAAAGGTCTTCTAACATTTATCTACCTACAAGTAAAAAGAAAACGATAATATATTGCAGCGAACGTGTAGTACTATCATTTATTCTGTGCCACCGGTATTTCCACTTGTAGGAGTCGTATAGGTATGCCTGTCCAGGCACCATCATAAAATTACCCCTTCAGTTTCTGCGCTTGAAAAGTCTCCCCAAAATGTAGGGTAATATTATTACAATTACCAAGTTCTCTATGTGGATCTTAGTCTATGATATTAAAAAACTAATGAACATGTAATAATAACTGTCAACATAAAAATGATGACTTTTCTTACTAAGAGCTGTGACGACTAACAAAACCAACAATTATAATAATTATTGTAGTAGGTTGGTATATAATTAGCTAAAATAATAACACACTAATATTATAAAAGTGATAGTTTGTATGTATGGATGCGAAGGTGTTTGTGTATGTGTGTGTTTATGTTTGTTACTCCTTCACGCTCAAACGACTGAACGGATTTGGACGAATATTGTACCAGGATAACTTATATTATATTAATATTATTTTACTAGTGGCTCTGTGAGCTGTAGACCTAAACTTTTTTCAAATAATCTAGCGGTGCACAGTAGCGCCATCTAGTTACTTTATTGTAAAACTAACATTATTAACCAAAGTGCTCCATCATTCCCTTCCTAGTAGGTAAAGGGCTGATTCCACGGGTAGAAACCTAAAAGTGAGAAATTTACTGCTTTTTGAGGAGCTATTCCGCTCATAACGCCGAAGATCCTCATCAGATCTTAACAATTTATTTAAGAGAAAAATTTAAAATTACTCTAATTAAAAAAGAAAAGCGTCGAAATCAGATCTAATAAGGCGGAGATATTCAGTAGCTCCCTTTTTACCCTTTTTTGGGGGAAATACCCCCCAATCAAAAATCCCTGTCGAGTTAAAAATTATAAAAAATCGTTTGTATACCAAGTTTCGTCTAGACCGGTTGAGAAATGGGACCTGTAGAACAGAGATCCGGAGGACATCCGGACATACGAAAGCATTTTTGCCCAAGCTGAAACGGAGACGCTTCGCTCCTGGATTAGCACATGGGCTACTTTTCAGTATCAACCATTGTGATAATGAAAAGTACATCATCATCCACGTGGATGAAAACACCGGGCGCAAATAGTAGTATAATTATAAAGTCAGTATCACGTAGATACTACACGATTTTTTAAAAATACTTTCATTAAAAACCATTTTACTCACTAACACAACTAGGGCTCGTTGCATTCCATTTAAACCCGTTGCAATAAATGGCGGGAGAGCCTACTATCTTGTACCCCGGCAAGCAGAACGTGACCACCCACGCGTCGTGGTGAGCTTTGACTTGCATTGCGTTCGGTGGGATCGGGAGCACTCGACAGCCTGCTCCGTACTCTGAAAAAATAAGGTTTACTTTAGAAAGGCACCAGCCAACCGCAACCTTATCATCACCAGTTTATATTTGTCGACTGCTTGACGTAGGCCTCTCCTAATGCGTGTGAAAATGGATGAGGAGAGCTGAAGACCGCGCTTAGTGGCGCCACTGAGCGCGGTCTTAATCTTTCTTCATCTATTTTCGTCCAGCCGCTTTTCGCAGGTCGTCACTCCACCTGGCCACAGGACGTCCTACACTACGTTTGTTTTCTACGAGACGTGGTCTCTATTCGAGAACTCTTTTACCCCAACGGTTATCGGACAACCGCATAGAACGATTCAATCCTGTGACCATGGGATGATGGGATTACTGATCCTGCGCTCTGTCAACTAAACTGTTAGTGATCTTGGCTCTTATTATTGGAATGATATTTTTATTTTAGTTTCATTTTAAAATTATAAGCATAAAATTAATAAACAAAAAAAAACGCATACAAATTAAATTTCTTCTCTTGCTTTTTAAAATAAACAATGCTGTGCCAGTAATAAGTGTAAATTTACACTGTATTATACAGAACGATGAGCGTTAAAAATATTCTTTGAGCTAAGTATGTCGGTGATATTCGCTGTGCCGTATCACCTCGTTACAGACGCGATCCCTAAGAGAAGTGATCTCTTAGGGATCACATCCGTACAGGGTACACACAGGGCACAGCATTGTTATTTTAAAAAAGCAAAAGAGGAAATAGGTATATGATTAGAATGTCACGGATGCAGAGTTTTGTATACGGATACTGATTGTGGTTGGGATAGGGAATTTTGCATGTATCTGTGTCATTATACCGATAGACTTAAAGGTCGTCCTTGTGCTTTGTGTCGTAGGTACCTACAAGCCCGAAATCTCGGTCACTGATAAATCCTATATTAATTAGATCAGAGGCGATGACAGCGCCATTTTTATCAAAATAGTGGTAGAATGTAGAGCTTGTTACATACAAGCTCCGCTCCACAGATAGACGTTAGGACCCCTTTATCTGCACCATATTTTATTAAAATAATTAACTTCACTTGTATGTATGTATCTACGTATTTCTGTCTGTCCTGAAATCTTGCAATTCAAATTTTGATCACTTCGCGATTAGATATCCGGCTGAAAATTTCAGGGTAGATAAAAAGATTTTTATTTATACTTTAGGTATTTTATATTATGAAGTAGTAAGACAACTCTACCTGATCTGATTTGAAAAATATTTCAAAGGTAGAAAGCTACACTATTCTAAATGGACATACCTACTTTTTAGAAGCTTATCAAGAATTAGCTCCAAATAAAATAACTTTTCAACGGTCCACAGCACAGACACGAAATTTTGTGTAGGCATTATGATAGGCGGTTTTAAGTTTTACTATGACATGGTTGCTGCACTCAAGGTTGGGCCCTGACTAGGGAATTCCTCAACGGTCAACAGCACAGACACGAAATTTTGTATTATACTTATTTGTGATAGCCCGTTCTGAGTTTCACCGTGACATGGCTAATGCATAAAAGCTTTAAAAACTAAACTAACTAAAAGCTTACTAACTAGCTTTTAAATTAACTTATTCCTAGAGATACGGCCAAGTTATAGTGGCGGAAAGGAAAAAGTACGGCCAGAACTAAAATTGCCAGCTTAGAATAAAAGCTTTACCAACCAAGAAATTAAACAAAACAAAATGTTTAAAAGTGGCTGCTCCACACATAGTAGATATGGACTGTTCATAAGAGAATAATGTGTATAACCTATGTATGTATGAGAATAATGTATGTATGTATGTATTTTTGTTTGTCCTGGAATCATGCAATTGAAATTTCGTGCACTTAAAAATATACTAATAAATTGAGACCCTCACAACAAGCTCTTTTATATGATACTAGCTGTGCCCACGGCTTTGCCCGCGTGGTTATTTCATTTAAAAGTAGCCAGTAAGTGTTATTCCAGGATCAATAACTACATTTCTGTACAATTTGTTCAGTCGTCAAATAGTTTTTTATCGATTGCTCGTCATCTTGTCATTTGATTAAGATACCAAGTACCCCAGTTTTTAAGTCAAACCCCAAGCTATCCAACACTGAATCCGAACCGAAAAATCTGAATCGAAATCTAAACCACATCGCAATCGGTCCAGTATTTTTACGTGATGCGTGGACAAACAGACACGATTAATATAAAAAAACTTGTTCAGTAGCTTATTGTATGTACCCTAGACCATTTATTTTTAAATGATCTTCTTTGTACAGTCATTTTCGTTTTTATTGTTTATTATAAATATACAACACGGTACAGTAGGCAAAATATATTTTTTTAACTTCCTAATTTGAAAAAGAGACCATATTCAAAATTCATTTATTTACGTCGCACCTCTGTTTGAGTTACAGAAATTCATATATGTACCAAATTTCAATCCAGTAGGTTCGAAGCAAATTGGCTGTGACAGATGGACAGACAGACACACGAGTGAGTGAACGTCCCGTTTTTTTATTCGGACGTGAGGAACCCTTAAATAGAATGAAGGAGAATAATAGAATGTATACTCACTAACACACACGGGCACAGGCACGTCCCACTGCCCGTTCTTGCAGGTGGCGTACCTGTTCCCCACCAGCTCGTACCGAGCTGTGCACATGAACTTCACCAGCTTGGCCTTCCCTCTGATGCGGACCCTGCCGTGATCCAGGTGCAGGTGAGGGCACGATGGTGAGCTGTAGTAGTATGGGTACTCTGGAACAATATACAAAGTAACAATACTTCAGTATTTCTCAAAACAAATGTACATTTGCCGAAACAAAAGTGTCTCGAAAAAAATACATGTTTTTATATGATCATACTTCAAAATAAGAAGTTCATTTTTAAGGAAAAACATTAAACTTCAAACTTACGAAGAATATATAGTAACTAGTTATCCCGCCCGCGACTTCGTCCGCGCGGACTACAGTTTATCGCGAAAAAAAGCATCCTATGTTCTTCTAGGATTTTAAAAACCAATGCAAAAGTAGGTATAGCTTATGTAGTATTTGTATGCGTAAATATTCTAAGATCTGTATACAGTTTGGGTATAGCACCAATGCTCTTGATATTTTTTGACATACTTGTTCTTTCGTTTCCATAGCAACCGTTTCTTTCAGCGAGTAGATTTCAACAGCAACCTTTTCTCCATACTTTTTAGTTTTCCCGTGGAAACTTACTATTTTCCGGGATTAAAAATATCCTATGTTTTATTCCTTAGGTGTAAGCTATCTCCATTCCAAATTTCATTAAAATCTGCCCAGGCGTTATCGCGTGAAAGCTCCCCAAACAAACAAACAAACAGACAACGTTTCATTTTTATATATTGGTATGGATAATCATAAATCCAACTAAATGCATATAAACTTTTGAAAACAAAAAACATTGCTTTTTATACAGAGTCAAATTATATCCCTCCAAACTCATATTTTTTTAAAAAAAAAAAAAAAAATAACGGCTTATAGAAATGATATTTTGTAAATGACCACAAAAAAGAAATAATTACAATTTAACAAGAACAATCAAGGGGAGAACTCCCGAGGCATGGCACAGGAGTGTGGTGGTTCTGATTTTCAAGAAGGGTGATAAAACCTTGCTTAAAAATTATAGACACATCTTACTTCTGAATCATGTCTATAAATTGTTCTCGACGATCATCACAAACCGTCTCGCGCGAAGACTTGACGAGTTTCAGCTTCCCGAGCAGACTGGGTTTCGAGGAAGATATGGCACCGTAGACCACATCCACACAATGCGCCAGATTATACAGAAGAGTATAATCGACCATTGTGCTTAGCGTTTGTGGACTGCGAGAAAGCCTTTGACGAGACCTGGTCTGTTATGGATTCCTTGCAGCGATGCCAAGTGGATTGACGATATATCGAAGTGCTGAAATGTCTGTATAACGCTGCTACGATGTCAGTCCATGTACAGGACCGGAGTACTGAGCCAATCCCATTTTTCAGAGGAGTAAGATAGGGGGATATTATATACCCGGAACTGGTCACGACCGCAATGGAGGATAATGTTTAGGACGCTGGAATGGAAAGGGGTGGGCATCAACATTAACGGTGAGTATATCTCACACTTGCGATTCGCAGATGATATCGTCCCTATGGCGGAGTCGCTGCAAGAGCTGCGTCAGATGCTGTCTAGCCTGGCTGAAGCCTCACGACGAATTGGTCTCCGCATGAACATAGACAAAACAAAAATCATGATCAATGACAATATTATACCGGAAACAATAGTAGTCAGTGGCATGCCTCTCCAAATTTTACAGGAGTAGGTATACTTACCTCGGACGAATAGTTAAACTGGGTAGAAACAATTTTGAGAAGGAAGCCAGTAGGAGGATTCAGCTGGGCTAGGCAGCTTTTGGAAAACTTCGTCAAGTCTTCTCGTCGCCCATTCCACAATGCCTGAAGATAAAAGTCTTCAACCATTGCGTCCTACATTACAAACGACATACACACGACATAAACAATGACATACGGAGCTGAAACGTGGACACTGACGGTGAGGCTGGCCCACAGGCTCAGCGAGCTATGGAACGAGCTATGCTCGGAGTTCTTCTGAGAGATCGAATCCGAAATGAGAGGTTGTATAATTTTGTTGTTGAGTTCCTTTGACTACCTTCCGGATTCATAATCAGACCCTGGATACCACATCAAACCAGAGAACTCATCAAGACAAACCAAATGAGACTAAACTCGAAGGAGTTCCATTATTTTGCTGTATAGTTCCTTTGGCTACCTTCCAGCTACATCATCAGACCCTGGATACCATATAAAACCGAAGAATTCATCAAGGCAAACCAAATGAGCCCAAACTCGAAGGGGTTTCAACATTTGGTTATTGAGTTCCTGTGACTACCTTCCGGCTTCATCATCAGAACAGCTCAATAGTACCATAATATTGTATTGTCATCAGAACTACACCCGTGTGCAAAATTTTAGCTTCATTAAACGTCGTTAAATGGTTCATAATTGACGTGCAAACTTGTTCCAAGCATAACAACCCAGTGAATTACATAAAAGATTGTAAAAAGTTACTTAAACAATTTTGATGAAATTTATACAGTACCACACTGAAGGTCTATTTTTCAAGTAAAAGGAACCATCTAATTCGGTTCAGAAATCCCGAAGATATGAGAGAACATACACATTAAAACTTTTTTTTTATTATAGTCTACTGAACCAATTTTGATGAAGTTTGTACAGGTACACATAAATTGTTCACTTTTAAATAAAACAACAAAAATCCAAATCGGTTTAGAAATCTTAGAGATATGAGGCAATATAAACACAAAACCAAATGGATTGTCTAAAAAAACATCAGTTTTTTTAAAAACTACTAAACCAATTTTGATGAGAAATAAATAACTTAAAAGTTAAAAAAACACGCTTGCCCTACTAAAAAATCACCTATGCCAATAAATTATATACTGTACTGTGTATACTGTTGGAAGGTTTTCCCCATACGTCTAAATCTGTTGAGGCATTTACAAGTTATGGTGGAATAAAGAAACTCACATACATACAAACATACATGAATCCTAAAAACATTACACACCTTTTTTTTGGGCAGTAGTATAATAATAGCACTTTTATAATTCAAAATAAACATCTCATGAACAAGGAGAAGAATATAAAATAATAATATTATAAATAGATCAAATAAATATAAAATATCCTTTGAGTTTGAAAAGGAAATTTCCCTTTCATGTGCCGACAGAGAACCTCACACTGGGAAAGGAATGTTCGGTGCTTCCGAAATACGGTATGTATTTATTTTTTACATATTTGTTAATTCTTTATATTTTTTCAAATATCATAAATTAAAATAAAACATATTATATTACAAATATTAAAGATAAAAGTGACAATGAGATGTCTCAAAATCATCAAACCATCAAACAGGAAAAATTAATATGTAACTAAGTACATGACATCATGTCATGATCGCATGACAGGGTTTGATCTGCCTACAAAAATAACATTTAATAATATAATTATTATTGAGCTGTCAGCGACGTTGCCAGCATGGTAATTTTTCTGGGACATATCCTTAAATCCCAGAAAAAATACCACGCTGGCAACGCCGCGGACACAGCTCAATAATATATGAGCATAGATTTTATAAGTACAACAAGATGCCTAGTAGCTGCTTCGTACATACTTCCACTTAAATGAGTGAAATTTTTCACTAATTGTTCGAACCTCCCGCAAATGAACATTTACTGGGAGAGTACGTGCGATTTCATTTAGAAAAAAAAATTGCATATGCTGTGAAATTACATAAAAATTATATTATGAAACAAGAAAAGTGTATGTACCAAAAACACATTTCCTAAAAAAGTATTCAACTGTCTCGTGCATTTCTTGGCAAAAAGATAAAAATAGCGAAAATTACTTTTTGCGGCGCCATTTCAGCTGTTTCGGGTTTGCCATGGTCATGGATACTATTTAGGGCTATTATACCCATGTTTTTAGCTACGCAAAAATGAGGGTTGATAAAAAGAGTTTAATTTACTTAGATTTCTACAAAGCAACGTCTAATTCCATGAATTAATGAAAATAATGTTCTAACCTAATATAAAAACGTTGTCTGTTTGTGTTTGATGAGCTTAACGCGATAACGGCTTGGCCGAATTTAATGAGAATTTGTGTGTAGATGCTGTAAACCATAGAGACCAACACATAGGACGTTTCCTTTCTGTCCCCGCAAATTGTACATGCGGGCAAAGCCACGGGGCGCAGCTAGTACAATATAAAAGCGAAATACTACGCACTGATTAAACACCAAATCTTAAAAAACTACTTAACTTATGCAACTGAAATTAGGCAAGTAGGTAGTTTATAGATAGTAGACGTCAACCAAGAAAGTATTTTGCGACAGGGACGAACTAAGGGGGTCTAATGCGGATTGAAAGTTTATATGAAAAATCTATGTTTTTTGCTGTTAGATGCATGATATTTGGTATTTAGGTTAACAATGTAAAATAAATAAATACCGTGATAGGTTTTTTCCGACAGGGATGGATTAAAGTGGTCTAAAGGCGATTGAAAATTTATACGAAATTTCTATGATTTTGCTTTTCGGTGTTTAGGTTAATAAATAAATACCGTATTAATTATTTTTTTGACAGGGACAGTTTTAATGTGGTCCAAAGATGATTTGAAAATCCAATGTTTAAATGTTATCGGCTATTTTGATGAAATGTTGTACATAGATACTTTAGATACTAGAATAGCACATCGGATACGTTTCATCATCATCATTGTCTACGCAGGTAAAACGGCGGGGCGTATGTAGTAATATTATATTATAGATAGTGTCTTACCACTTATGGATCAAAAAGGAGGGTAAGCTAGAGCACCTTCAGGTTCAGGCAAAATCGGAGAAGTTTTTGAGATATAAACTAATACAACATATTGTTATTATTCAAAAGTATAGCGCTGCAACATTGAAGACAGTTTTTGTATGAGATACACATCTCAACTGCTATGTTTTTTTCACAGAATCTAATAAATATAATATACTAGCTTTCCCACCCGCGACTACGTCCTCGCGGACTACTGTTTATCGCGAAAAAAAGGTTCCTATGTTCTTCTAAGATATTAAATACCAATGCAAAAAATTAAAATATTTATTCTGTTAATAATGAGTACAGACAGAAAGTCTACAGACTTGTTATTTCGTTTCCATATCAACCGTTCCTTACAGCGAGTAATCAATATTTTACAGTTTTGTCATTTCCTAACAAACATTCGCCAAACTAACAAACAAACTTCACTTTTATATATTGGTATGGATAAGTATTAATGTATTTTTCATCTCATTTATTCGAAAAATGCTGATTGGTTCCTCGAAAAGTGGGAGCCAAGTAGGTATTTTCTGTTCAAACTTTCAGAGAGAGCAGTAATGAGTTTTGAATTTGGAATGTAAATTTTGCTAAGACATTTCCTAAGTACAATGGAATTGTGTACATTGGGACTTGTGGCGCGCTGTCTGTATTTGAAAAAAAAATCATATGAATGGACGGCATAGACAAAAGAGCCTATCCATAGAGATCAATGATGTACGGAGAGGAGGAAAACATGAAAGCGCGCGAATTACTGAATCATACTCGAGGAGACAAGGAATATTGCTGACAGTGCAAAAACTAAATAATTTCACGAAAATGCAAGTGTAGCGAAAGCATTATACTACTTACACCTGAAAATACTACGCAATATGTGATACAGAAGCTATTACCAACTAAATCCCGCGAAAAATATTTGAAAGCTTATAACTATTTTATCGAGCGAGAAAATGCAAAAGAAGCGAAATCATTTTCGGAAACCTGTACCTATTTTCAAGAATTAACCACATGTTGGCGGCCAGTACCAATAATGACATTCAAATCGAGATCTACACAAAATTTTGAACATATATCAGAAGACTTGTTTGAAGATGGTTTGAAGGACGTAAATCAAAGAATAACAAAGAAAAAATATTTTTTTAGATTAGTATAAGTTGTAGTCGATTTAATACCCTTTTAAATAAATAATATGAGTTGTAAAGTATCTAAAAGCGCCTTTTATGTACTTTTCATACGATGAAAAGTAGAGTGTATCACTCGGACGCAAAATTATTTTTCCTCGGGCGACGTATATTGAATCCCTCGCTGCTTTCAGGATTCTACTCAAGAATCCTTCACTCCGCTCTGGATAATATTTTGCTCCCTCGTCACACAATCTACAATTAAAGGGCCCATAATTATACTACGTATACAAAAAAAAACAATGTTTGTGCTAAAAATTTGGTCATAATTACTAAATTCCTGGCGGTGTTCTAGCTCACACCCCTATTTTGATCCATCAGTGTTAAAATATCATGTACCTATACATGAGCTTATATCCTGGAATACCATATCATGTACCTATACATGAGCTTATATCCTGGAATACCATATCATGTACCTATACATGAGCTTATATCCTGGAATACCATATAGGATACTTTTCATCATTATCATCTTACGTCACTCTCAAACGGCTGAACGAATTTTGATAATATTTTGAATGGAGATAGCTAATAAGTACCCTGAATAACACCTAAGATACTTTTCAACATCATATTATCTGTGGATGATATACATCATATGCGACTACTGTAAGGCTCGCTCATTTTTATTTATCTTGTTTTCTAAAAAATTACAAACATTAGGTCATCCCACGCCACACTCCCATGTCACGGCGGAAGTTCGCCGCGAGGACACCAAGAGCGCGCGTCCTGCTGATAAGTTCCATGTATCAATGGAACGTGCAGATAAATGGGTTCACTTATTTATAATTGGACTGAAGTGATATAGGGTTACGGTATCGATTCCTTATGTATATCCTTAAACACCTCCGCAGCGGCTACGATTTTTTGAAACTTCCCTCTGGTGCGTTACTTGTTTTTTCTCAGTCTTTCTAAGTTCGGTTTTTAGTCTCTGTCTGGGCTATTTCATCCTCGTATTGCAATGAAGGTGTTAAAAACAATACCTTTCTGTGCTAGAAAATGTGCATATAATTTCTAACTAATGAAGTCCACGCTTATGGTCTGAGAAGAAATTAATACGGGCCTTTCTGATTTCGTAGGGAAGGGTTATTATTTTTTTGGATGACAGAGGCACATATTTTTATGAAGTATTTGATGTTATTTTAACCCAGTTTGAAATTTTTAATAAAGTAAAAAACATTGACAAGAAAAAAATCGCACATAGAAAAAACCCGATTGAGAATGTTGCTAACCATTTTTAAATAGCTATAGATCCTAAATGGTAATTCAAAATGAAAAATTATATGAGAAACCTAAAAATTATTTGTAATTACATATTCAATGATATCCCACTTAACATAGTTCCTCGTTTTAAAAAAAAAAAAGAATTTTGATTACCGTCATGTCTTGAGTAGGTCACACTCGCAAGATTAAGATAAATCGATTGACGTAAGAATCATCAAAATCGGTTCACGCGTATCTAGACCATACGCGTACAAAGGATAGTAGTACAAAGGAACAGACATACATACATCATACATAGGCTGATAAACAATATTATTGTATTACCGGATATTTATATCTTTTGTTTTGAGTTTCCTATATTTCTGCACTATTGCAAGCGCCCTGTGATCACAGATTAACTGAACTCAATGCAGATGGGTCTACGAAGAATAATTATGTATTTATGAATAATAATAAATATGTTCGTAAAGTAACACCCAACCCAGTGTCAATTTTCTACGAACGGAGATGTAAGACATCGGATTCAGAGTAAATAAAATCAAGTAGCGAGGCCAGGACAATTAGCAAGATGTGGGTTGGAGTAGGTCTCTCGCAAGCTGGTGGCCTTGTGTGGGAAAGCGCAGCCATGCAAGTCCAGTGCAATGATGGGTCGATGACATTATTAAGTACGTAGGAAAGTCCTGGCACAGATTGGCTCTATTCAGAGATGACAGGTGTAAGAGAGAGAAGCTTATGCTCTGCTGGTGGACCGATGGAGCTGTCGATGTTGATAATGAATGGATTCAAAAGATAATAATCTCAGGTGGTGGCTGAACGGTAAACTGTGCGCTTCACGATCTAACGTGTCACTGTCGTCCCTGCGCGAGTTACTAAAGTAGTAAGATATGTGTTTTTTTTTGTCAAATTGGTATTCATTATTATGCTAATAATTATTGTTTGAATATAAATGCTCGGTGGATCTGTATGGCTATGAGAACAACAAAATATCATAGGAGTTCATACGAGTGGTTACCGTTACTTTATAGAAAATCCGGCTATCACGCGCGCACGCTTTGAGCCTTTGATCAAATCGCATCAGTAATTATTCAACCTATTCTACCTAATAATACCAGAAACAATATAATTTCAAATAATATTAAGTATTAGCCTTTCGAAAATTCAATATAATCTTGAATTGATCATTCACACTTTACAAAATAAATAATAATTTAATAAAGATCCGCTACAAATAAAAATATAAAACACTCACGGGCCTCTATAGACGCTAAAAAGAACAATAATATTATACACTTAAAAAACATTTTACACTTTTTTTTAAATAACACAATCTATTAAAAATAACTTTAATAAATATGTTTATGCTACTACATTTGGGACTAGACTGATCACTGGAAGTAGTTTATTTCATTGTATGCGATTATTGTTTAGGTAGATGTTGTCCTTTGTTTGGCACAAAGATTAAAAATCTCACAGAAGAGACACAGTCTGCTAGCCCATTAGTTGAAAATAAAATGACAAATGTTTATAACTAAATGCTGTTTTCTATGTTATTTGCATTAATATCTGAAACATTATAAAATAATATACGTATTTTTTAAACATATTTATTAATTCGATATTTAAAATCTGTTACGTGAGCAGTCTAAAAAGTAGCTAACTCAGAAATGTCTATAAATAATGTTGTCGTATATAAATAAAGTCAAAAACATGTGCGTTATATTAAACGTTAAATTATACACATTTAAAAAAAGCTTTTATGCAGTAGCTATGTCATTGTGAAACGTAGAACGGGCTATCATAATTAAATGCGTATACATCATTTCATGTCTGTGCTGTTAACCGTTGAAGAGTTATTTTATCTGGAGCTAATCATGGATTGATTCAGGTCATGCTTACCATAAAAATGCATTGTCATTGGAACTGAACCAACATGTAAAAATGCAACTCCATAGGATAAAATGAAGTGATTATAATTCAGCTTGCATGATTTGACCTACACGTACATACAAACATTGCAAGTTAAAGAAAACCTTTTTTATGATGTCCACCACCTTCAAACGAATTGGGTACTTACCTACATACATTATTCAGGGAGGATTTATAAAGCTAGGCAAAAACGTAATGCAGACGTTCGAGTTACTCTTTGCAAAACGGGATGTGTTCAAGCGGCTATCAGTGGATGCAGAGGACTTTCCACAGAATATTAATGTGAATACTATCAGCTATGGCATTTTGTACAAACCAATGAAGCACAATACAATTTTACTGATAATTCTTATCGCAGTCACCCCCAGTTTAGTCAGCAGTTTTAACGGCATAGCTGTAAGGATAAGCAATCGGAAGTGGCAGTGGACTAGTCATATTTTCCAAAGTACCGATAGCCGTTGGGGTAGACGAGTTCTCGAGTGGAGACCACGTTTAGGCGGACGTAATATAGGACACCATGTGGTCAAGAGAGTGATAATCTGCGAAAAGCGGCTGGCAGAATCTGGATGTCAAGCGCTGAAGACCGAGCTCAGTAACCTTTGATTATTTACATTAAAGTGCTCATATTTTCACTGCAAAATTATGTGGCTGCAAGAAAAAGTATTGCTCGCAACATTGCTAGCGATGTCAGCACCAAAGAGTAACTTATATATTCTGGGTTCGAGCAATACAAAGTCAAAGTCATAGTACTCGTATTTTATTGTAAATAGGCAAAATAATATCACTTTTACAAGTCAAAATTAACATCCCATGAACAACATTTGTTGTACATTTCAAGTTACAACCATATTTTGTGTTTTGCCCGGCAATACATGTCCAGTAATAATTATTGTTGTTTTCTTATCTACTGTTTTTTTTTGCTTTGTGTGCAATAAAGAGTCGTTGTATTGTATTGTATTGTAGTTTTGCACAATTTTTGTTGGTGTTTTGGGTGTGGCCGGACGATCGCTCTGCAATCGAAAATATTTGAATATTGCCCGGCCGTTTCCATTATGGTTCCCGTTTGGTGCGCATTGTTTAACCGCGTGGTTCTACTAGCAGGGCCACAGGTATTTTTGATGTGTTTTAATTTAAACATTTAGTAATATATACATCAATGGTTTTAAAAATCTAATGGCGCGGTACGGAAGTAACGCCACAGAATAAATAATAGTACAAGTACAACTCCTGACGCGGCGACATGAGCGGCACGGCGCGCCGGGGCGACGCGTCGCCGCGCCGCGCCGCTCTAGCTCCTCAGCTCTATATGCCTCAGAGGCTCAGATATATTCGATGTTTACACATCTGCCAGATGTCCCGCAACGGCAGTATTCTCTTTGCGCGACGGCATCATTATGTATTCCTCAGGGTCCTATTGGTAGGACGAGGGTCAATTTTCACTTCACGGCATAATTATGTGCATCTGTTTCAGATGCGATTTGAAGTTTTCCGTATTGATGACGCGGATTGTTATTGTAGGTATTCATTGCATTGATTTTTTATTTCTATGAAGTTTCTAGCCACCGGCTCTGCTAAAGGGACTTTTACGCCAGTAAGCGTAATTCTAAATATTTGCTAGCCACATTACAAAACTTCAGCCTGCTTGAAACATTACAGACTTTTTGGTACTTACACCTGAGATCGTAAGATACATTTTCCACGAAGTATTACCAAGGAAGTTATATGTACTTACGACGTAGGTACATAATAACTTCCTTGAGTATTACAGATTCATGATATTTAAAATAGCATAAACAAACAGACTTCTAATGAAGTCTGTGCCACGAACCTCTCGAAGTATGACAGATTCATGGTCTGTGCATAAACAATATGGCCTATAACGCAGCTCTAGCGGCAGCAGCGGCCGGGTTCTTCTAATTAAAGGATCTGGGGCCCGACCACATAACTTAGCTTCAATCGGATTGTCAGTATCGACGAAATCACTAATGCCTTGCGATAGAGTCGAAATTGCTATGAAAAAAGTGATAATCCGATTGTAACCAAGTTCTGTAATCGGTGGCCCTATCCCTATCTCAGAAATAAAAGCGTCATTACTGTACTAAGCAAGGACTTGTTTTAATTATATATTCGTAACAAAAAGGCAGGAAAACGATCTATCCACCGACTAGGTATATTTTCCTTGGATTCACGTTTGATGTTGCCATTTTAATAAAATAAATACAGATACAATATAATGCACAAATGTTACTTCGCAAAGATGAATGTATGGTAATTAGTCATTATTGTCCCAATTAAAGTTTTTTTTTTTCTTTTTTTTTATCTCTGTCCAGGCAATCATTTGACCACGATCTCACCTGATGGAAAGCGATGATGTGGTCGAAGGTGTAGCAAGCTTGCCTAGTAGATACCTATTCACTCTTGACTTGAACACACCTGGGTTATAATTTACCGGAAACACTGACGAGGGCAGGGCATTCCACTCCTTTGCAGTTCTTATAATAAATGAAGAAGCGTAACGCTTCGTTCTTGTGCGAGGTATTTCAACCATAAAAGGGTGGCACTTTGCTGATCGTCTAGTCGTACGGTGAGGGAAAGGTGGGGAATCAGGTTGTGCAGTTCTTGTGCACACTCTCCATAGTGCAATCTGAAGTATAAATTTTAGAGTAGGTAATACGCTCCCATTTTGTGTCACTATTTTCCATACACTTTATACATACTTTTTTTTTTATAATCGGCACAATTCACAACAATTACCTAGCCCCAAACTAGGATACCCTGTACTATGGGCAATAAACAACGGATAAACATACATAGACACGAATATAACATCCATGACTCGGAAACAGTCCACAGGTGGACGTAGGCCTCTCCTAATGCATGCCATTGAGCTTGGTCTTCAGCTCCCGTTATCCATTCTGTTCCTCCACCTGTCCACAGGGCGTTCTACACTACGTTTGCCTAGACGTGGTTTCCACTCGAAAACTCGTCTACCCCAACGGTTATCGGTTCCTCTGGAAATGTGACCAGCCCACTGCCACTTTAGCTTGCTTATCTATTGCTATTTCGGTCACCTTGGTTCTCCGTCGGATATCTTCATTACGATTCTTTTCCTTCAGAGAAACTCCAAATATAGCTCTCTCCATAGCTCGCTGAGTGACCTTAAATTTATGTACCTACTAGTTTAAAGTTTTGGCTCCGTTGGTCATGACTGGTAGGACGCACTGATTGAATACTTTTGTCTTCAGGCACTGTGGTATGGACGACGAGAAGACTTGACGAAGCTTGCCGAAAGCTGCCCAACCCAGCTGAATTCTTGTGTTGGCTTCCTTCTCAGTTGTTCTTACCTAATTGCAATATTTGTCCAAGGTTAACATATTGTTGGACAACTTCAAGAGGTACATCATTAACTGCAATCGGTTCCGGGTCAATAAGATCCAATGAATAAGTTAACATGATACATGATCTTATCTATGTTAATTCCGAGACCGATGAGTCGAGATTGGTCATCATACTTTGCAAGTCTTGCAGCAGCTCCGCCATTACGACGATATCATCGGCAAATCGTAAGTGTGAGATATTCTTTCCATTGATATTAATGCCCATTCCTTTCCAATCTAGCGTATTTAACATATCTTCCAGGGCATTAGTGAACAATTCCGGGGATATAACATCGCCCTGTCTCACTCCACTGCGCAGTTAGATATGTTTAGACTGCTGGCTTTGTACTTGGAAACTCATAGACGCGGCGTCTTACAGAAACCTCAGCACTTCGATGTATCGGTAGTCCACTTGACAACGCTGCAAAGATTCCAGAACCGCCCAGGTTTCAACGGAGTCGAAGGCCTTCTCATAGTCCACAAAAGCAAGACACAGGGGCTGGTTATACTCTTCAGACTTCTGTATAACCTGCCTCACTGTGTGTATGTGGTCTATGATGTTTAATGCTCCGTGAAACCCGGGCTGTTCAGGAAGCTGGAGTTTGTCACTTGCGAGACGATTTGAGATGACCCTCGAAAGAAAACAACTTATACACGTGGCTCAAGAGTGAATAGATCGGTAGTCTGTTCACACAAATGTACCTTGCGGAATTCGAACCTGCGACCGTTGGTTGACTTTGTGGTCAGATTCACTAATCATTCGGCCAACCGGTCATCAAACTATACACGCCTATATATAAGACGCCTACCAACTTCATAATAATATAATTTATTTATCTTTTTCTATCTTAACCTAGTTAAAACATGAAATGTTACACAAGTTGGAACTAATTATTATTATTATCTATATATTTTCTTTGCAGATGAACTCCGGAGCCTCCGGAGGAGGAGGCAGAATCCAGCCAATGTGCCTGAAATGCTTTGTACCGCTGCGACACAAACAAATAAGAGCCGGTGCGTGCGGGCACATTATGTGCCGCAAGCACAGCTTCAGTACGAAAAATAGAACAGCCTCCAAAAAAATAATTACTAAATATCTTCAATGTACAGAGTTTGGACCCATATCCCGCAGGAACCCTTTATTTTTTCGGTACAAAAAGTATCCTCAATTTTCACTCATCATATAAACTACTAGTAACCCACCCCGGCTTTGCACGGATAGATATATCATCACCATCATGTCAGCCCTTCGAAGTCCACTGCTGAACATAGGCCTCCCCCAAAGAGCGCGCCATGACGAGCGATCTTGTGCCACCTCCATCCACCGACTTCCTGCGATGGCTACAATGTCGTCGGTCCATCGTGTGGGGTGTCTCCCCACACTTCGCTTGCTTGTTCGTGGTCGCCATTCGAGAACCTTTATTCCCCAGCGGTTGTAGGATAGATATTTAGAAAGATAAAATTAGTAGGTACTTTATTTGGACAAATAGAATATTACAACAATTTCTTACACAAAATGTTTAGTTGCACAAATTATAACATAAGAACAATTTCTTACACTAATTAAATACTTGATTTTAACAAACATAACCTAACAACAATTCCTTACTACCATACTATATTATTATTAGGTACTCTGTGCTACTACTTCTTACTACCGTTCCTACCTCTTATCTACACTAATATTATAAAGAGAAAGAATTTGATTGTTTGTTTGTTTGTAATGGATAAACACAAAAAATACTGATCCGATTTAAAAAATTCTTTCACTTATAGAAAGCTAAATTATCAGAAAGTAACACAAACAGTATTTTATTTTTCAAAAAATTAGAGTTTCTTTCGAAAATTGCAATAATGTAACACGAGGTATTACAAAATATCCAAAAATCTCGATTACTTTGTGTATGGAACGTTGCCATGGAAACGAAATCACAGAACAGATACACGAAATATTATCAAGTCTGTCAAGTATGTGCTACGAGTACGTGAGTAGGTAATAATGAGGTTGTCTATGGTCAAAAGCACTGCTGCCAACGTAGACGCGAGTATGTACCTACTTCATCGGCTACTAATGATTTTGAATTTTAAGTCAACCTCCTTGCATTAAACAGAAACAAAACATAACAAAACATTAGACCTAGCAAGAGAAAAAACACAAACTAAATAGGAGATACGGGCCCCGTTATTAAATATCTCTCGGTAGACAGCGTAGTAGAGAGTAACTATATTCTTTGTTCAATATACTCTCTGGACTAGTGACCCACCCCGGCTTCGCACGGGTAGATATATATAGAAAGATAAAATTAGTAGGTACTTTATTTGGACAAATAGATTATTACAAAAATGTCCTCTATCCCGCAGGAACCCTTTATTTATCCGGGATAAAAAGTATCCTCAATTTTCATCCATCATATAAAACTATGACTGTGTCAAGTTGCATCAAAATCCATTAAGTACTATCCGAGTGATACGTGTTCTTTTAAATAACTTATAATCCCTATCCGGCTAGAACCCTTTATTTTATCGGGGTGACAAGTATCCAATGTCCCACCTCATAGTATGAACTCAAATCATGCCAAGTTTCATTTGAATTCATTTAATAGTTTCGGCGTGATGCGCGGCCAGGATACAGACAGACAGACAGACAGACAGACAGAAATACAAAAAAATAACAATAATACAGTTTTGGCTTCAGTATTGAATATACAGCAGCCTTAAAAAAATATACAAAATATCTTGAATGTTCAGAATTTGGGCCCATATCCCGCAGAAAATCTTGTTTTTTTCGGGATGAAAGGTATTCTCAATATTCACCCTTCATATAATCTATGACTGTGCCGAGTTGCATCAAAATCCGTTCAGTAGATTTAGAGTGATAAGTGTTTTTTAAAATAACTTTCAAATCCTATCCTGCGGTAATCATTTAATTTTTCGGATGAAAAGTATCCTATGTCCTCCCTCGTAGTATGAACTCAAATCATACCAAGTTTCATTTAAATTCATTCAATATTTTCAGCGTGATGCCTAGCCAAGATACAGACAGACAGACAAAAATGAAAAACAAACACAGTTTTGGCTTCAGAATGGAATACAGAACAGCCTCAAATTTTTTTTTAGCAAATATCTTCAATGTACAGAATTGGACCTGTTACAGTTTTATTACAAGTATAGATCATAAGTATAGATAATTATAACTTCAAAATTAACAAACATTGGAATTCCGAATGCGGGCATTTTGCAGTTTTATCCCGCAGGAACCCTTGATTTTTCGGAATAAAATGTATCCTTAACTTTAACCCATCATACAAACTATGACCTGTACCAATTTGCAACAAAATTCGCCCAGTAGTTTCAGCGTGATACGTGTTCTATTAAATAATTTTCAACAAATATCCTGCGGGAACCCTTTAATTTTTCGGGATAAAATAATCATAGTATCCAATGTCCTACCTCGTAGTATAAACTCAAATCATACCAAGTTTCAGTTTAATTCATTCAGTAGTTTCGACGTGACTTTTTTTTTTTAATTACTTACTATGCAATCGTTTGATCACGATCTCACCTGATGGAAAGTGATGATGTGGTCGAAGGTGTAGCACGCTTGCCTAATTTACCGGAAACACTGACGAGGACAGGGCATTCCACTCCTTTGCAATTCTTATAATAAATGAAGAAGCGTAACGCTTTATTCTTGTGCGAGGTATTTCAACCATAAAAGAGTGGCGCTTTGCTGATCCTCTAGTCGTACGGTGATGGAAAGGTGATGGGGGAATCAGGTTGTGCAGTTCTTGTGCACACTCTCCATAGTGCAATCTGTAGAATACCGATAGGCTTGCTACCTCACCTCGATGCGCCAGACTTTGAAGCTTACTCTTTAGTAGAGTGTCATCCCCAATGAGCCTGATAGCACGTCTCTCAATTGAATCCAAAGACTCGAGCTGATACTTGGTAGAACCGTCCCAGAGGTGGCAGCAGTACTCCATACAAGATCGGACCTATGCTTGATAAACATTCAAAAGCTGTCCCGGTGTGAAGTACCGCCTAACCTTAGGCAAAATACCAAGTTTTTTGAAGCTACCTTGGCTTTGGATTCAATATAAGACCCAAAGTCAAGATACAGACAGACAGATAGACAGACAGATGGTCAAAAATGAAAATACAGTTTTGGCTTCAGTATCAAATATAGAGTACCCTCCAAAAGATATTATTTAGTACTTCAAAATTAATATAATTTGGACCCCTATCATACAAACTATGACATTTTTTTTTATCTCTGTCCAGGCAATCGTTTGTCCACGATCTCACCTGATGGAAAGCGATGATGTGGTCGAAGGTGTAGCACGTTTGCCTAGTAGATACCTATTCACTCTTGACTTGAACACACCAGGGTTATATTTTACCGGAAACACTGACAAGCGCAGGGCATTCCACTCCTTAGAAGTTCTTATAATAAATGAAGGAAACGTAACGCTTCGTTCTTGTTTGAGGTATTTCAACCTTAAAAGGATGACGCTTTACCAATCGTCTAGTCGTACGGTCAACGGTAATGGACAGGCGATGGGCGGATTCGGCGTGATGCGTGTTCTTTAAAATAACTTTCAACCAATATCCTGCCGGAACCCTTTAATGTTTCGGGATGAAATGTAGCCAATATCCTACCTAGTAGTATTGAAAGGACCGTTGCCCGGCTAAGGAAACGGACCTCCTTCTCAGGTAAAGGCGAGGAATTAAAACAAGATGGCAAATTCAATAACAAAGGGGTTTATTACAAAAATAGAAAAAAAAAACACACATGAGTTATCAAAGTTTGGTACTTTCCCCTTTACTGAGGAATTCAAAAAAGAAGTATTTTACACTTAATTAAGTTTGTTCTGCATCAAAATATTTCTAAACAGCAAGTTCTTATAATAGGAAATACTACTAACTCAATACTCAAAAGTCAAAATTCTCAAATTTGATTACAATTTTCTCAAACATATATATATATATATTAGAGTACATAACTTCGGCTTGTATGATATGAATTTATAATAGAACTGCAGTATCCTAGGCTAGTAAAAACTTAGAGAGACGGTGCTACGGTCACAACGCAATGGAATAGTCTTGTCTTTGCCTTAGAATGTTTTAAATTAAAAGAGAACTTGTGCAAACAGGAGTGTGTGTGTGTGTAAGATTGTGTTTCCCAGAGGGATATTAAACTCTAAAACAGAAAGTATCTTTCAACAGTATATTAACACGCAAGTAGGCGAAGGCTTCCCTCACTACCGTAGCTCGCTGACTCAAAATGATATGGAGTGGACCAACCTGGAAGCTTCCCGGGACGCAGTACCGTCGTCTCGCGTGCCGCCGCGGATCGCCTCCTTACTCCACTCGTTCAGCTCCTCCTGCTCTAAACGAACGGTGCCTTCCGCTGCTCTCGAACGGTTTCAGTGTCTCCCACGACCGGTGCCTGGTGTCTCTCTCGATCGGTGTCTTCTACGGGACATGTGGTGCGTTGGAGAACTTCTGGAGTCCCTCGTAGACCGGCTTCTTCCACGAACGGTGGTGAGCCCCGGGAGATCGCGCACAGCAGCTCGCAGTGGTGAATTCAACCATTATTTATTGATTCTTAGATAGGCGAAATCATCAATCTGTCTTCAACAAAGAAATGCTTTCATTATTCCTTCATCGAAGAAAGTGGCGCGCGCGTGGTGGAGTTCGGCGTTTTTTCCAAACTTGGCGTCTGGCTTTCACTTACGGAGAAAACACATCTTGATCTAATAGAGAAGACCCTGCTCCTCGCCAGATGGCGTTGTACCCAATACATTCTATTTAATCGGGAATCATAACAAAATCTCACTTGGAGTCGAGATTTAACATGCTACAGTATGAACACAAATCATACTCGTACCAAGTTTCAGTTGAATTCATTTAGTAGTTTCGGCGTGATGCGCGGTCAAGGTATAGATAAAAAAACAGTTTTGGCTTCAGTAACAAATATAATAAAGCCTCAAAAAAAATTATTACGAAATATTTTTAATGTACATAATTTGGACCCCTATCCTGCAGGAACCCTTTATTATTTTTTTGGGATGAAAATTATCCTCAATTTTCACCCATCATACTATGATTGAGTCTACCCATCATATGAAATATGAGGTGCCGGGAGAGGCGGGAAGTGAGAAGAGGGTCGTGGGAGGGTGGGGATGATAGAACAACGTAAAGGGTATGTGGGGAAAGTCGGAACAGGGTGGGGGGAAGTGAGTGGAGGGTGAAGTTGGTAAAAAGTGAAGGGAAAGTAGGGTAAATTTGGAAAAAAATAAGGGAGGGTGGGGAAGACCCACCCTCCCTTCACTTTTTCCAAGGAAAATGTGCGGGAAGGGTGGGGTAAGTCAGGGATGGGTTGGAGGAAGTGAAGGGAGGGTGTGGGGAAGTTGGTAAAAAGTGACGGGAAAGTAGGGTATGTTTGGAAAAAGAGAAGGAAGGGGTAGAGGAAGTTGGTAGATGATGTGGTAGGTTGTGAAAATGTGAGGAGAGGATCAGGTAAATCGAGGATGGGTTTTGGGAAGTGAGGGGAGAAAGAGGTAAGTTAAGAAAAATTGAAGGGAAGGTAGGGAAAATCGGGGGTTGGGGAGAATTTGAGAGGAAGGTAGGGAAATAAGGAAAAATCTGAAGCAGAAGATGGGGGGGATTTGAGGAGAAGATGGGAAGAAAAAAGTGAGGAGACGGTGGGCAAAGATGCCCTCACTTTTTCCAAACTAACCCCACCCTCCCCTGTTTTTTCCATTCTACATCACCCACCCCTCACTTCCCTCCACCGTGCCCGCATTTTTTTCAAACTTACCCCGCCCTCCCACTACTATTTTCCATCTTCCACCATCATCCCCTAACCCTTGCCCATCTTATATTTACCTCCCCTAACCCTTGCCCGACTTACCCTATCCTGACTTCACTCTTTTCCAACTTACCCCACCCTCCCCTAATCGCCCCAACCTCGCTCACCCCATACCAACTACCTTCTAATACCCCTACTTAACTCTCCCTAATCGCCCCCATCCCAACCCTCACCTCTCTTCCCCCCTACCCTGCCCTGATATTTTCAAAAAATTAACCCACCCTACCCTTACTTTTCTCCATATTCCCTCACCATTTCCTCACATCACCCGACTTACCCTATCCTCCCTTCACTTTTTTCTAACTTTCCCCTTACCCTCCCATAGACACCCCTACCCCCTCCCCCTACTAACCTCCCCAACTAATCCCCCCCATCCTTCCCCGCCCTCGCGGCTGTGCACACCCACTATCTGCAAGTCCTTTAATTTACTTGAAATTATCGAATAGGTTTTAAGAATCTCTACACTAAATTTAGTTTTAGTGTTTGAACAACAGAATGGACACCAGTGACTTATATTATAATTTGATGCAAAAACCACTTCCAATTCCCTTTATATGATTGGGGCGTTTCAGTATATATATTTTTTTAAATTACACGAATGAAATTCATACGGAAAAAATAAATAAAACGGCTAAAAACTCACGAAATCGGAAGATCGGAAATACTCCGAGTTGTTTCGGACTATTTTGTTTTGAAGTCGTTTCAGTACACATTCGGGGCATTTGTATATGAATTGGGGGCGTCTGAGGGGCGTTTGAGATGCACTGGGGACATTGAGATATGGCTTGAACCTTAAGGCGCTCTTATAAGGCAGTATGTAGGTATGAAAACATTTCCTCAGCCCCCGCAAATGTTTCGAGCGTAAACACGCAGCGAGCGAGAAACACGGCGCGAGTGGGGAAGCCCCCCGCGCTTTTGGGCACGCCACAGTATAGTAAATGCAGAAGATATGTAGATCAGGTTAGGGTATAATCTGGTTTAGCTTTTCGCTATATTGGGTGGGTTCGAAAGAAAAAATAAATTTGGTTTTCTACTGAGTACGTTTAATTGTTATGTAGGTACCTAGGTCTGAATTATTATTGTAATTGCAATCTAATCTTATAATAAATATTCAAAAGTTTGTGTGCATTTATGTATATTCAATTTAATTTATTTCAGATATAAACATTCATATTTGTTAGTATACCTATATGTGTCTGTTATCATTAAGCGCTGATATGGCTGAATGGATTTTGATGAAATTGTGTATATGTTATCATCATCATCCATCATCATTTCTCCACCTAGGTAAAACCACTGGGCGCAGCTAATAAACGTATAGCTGTAATAATATCATACTAATAAAGCTTGTGTGCCTATTTATGATTGAAACTATGTTATCTATATCAGCTGAACAGATTTGGAAGAACGGCTAAAATTAGAAAAAGTGTGATATGGCATATTATTTTTAATGTATGTATAAAATAAAATGTTTCACAATATTTTCACTCTGTAATGTCATACGGGTTATTGCTCTGGGACAATGCTGCCGACACCAATAGTTTTTTGTATTACAGAAACGAGCTGTAAGGGCTATCTATAAGCTTAGCCCTAAAGAATCGCTAAGAAACTTATTTTCACAAGTGGAAATTTTAACATTGCCTTGTTTGTATATGCAAACGAGTGGATCTGAATATTTGAGTTGCTTCTCTTTAGATTTCATCATCATCATCAGCCTAGATATCTGTCCACAGCTGCACGTAGGCCTCTTCTTATGAAAACTAAAGTAAAGGACTTTTTAATGCAAAAGGCATATTATAGCGTTAAAGTTTTTTTAAGTGACAAGGCTTCATGGCTGAATTTGGACTTTGGACCATAAGTACTAAACTCCAAGATATTTTTTACAGCATTAATTTACTTTAATTCTTTAATTTATAGATATTTTTATTGTTAATAATGGATTTGTATTTTATGTTTTCTCTGTTGACGCTCATAAGTGTACCGTGTTGTATCTATATTAAAATAAATGAATTGAAATTGATAATCATACTCAAATATAAAAACAGAAACAAAGGTAATCAAATTAGAATGACATGGAAACTAAAATCAGAGATCACATCAGCGGTCTGCTGATGGTATTTATTTCTTCTCATCAAAGCACAGCATTTTTTTGTGTTATCCTCGCCATTTATACGGCAATTTTTCGACCTTCTGATGCTTCATTATAAATCAAAGACAAAAAGAATAAATATTGACATATATACTTTAAAAATATGTGTTTCTGTAGCAACCATCTTAGCAGCACAAACACATATACACAAAATCACTTGCGCAGGCGTATTATTGAAAAAAAAAACAAAACAAACCATGGTATGAAACGAACATGTGGTATAACACAATGGATACTTTTTATCCCGGAAAATAATAAGTCTCCTCGGAAAAACTGGAAATTATCGATTACTCGCTGTGCAATGCTGTCAAAAAGCATCATGAGCGTTGGTGCAAAAGAAAATACTATACGTTGGTGCTATACTTTTGCATTGATTTTTAATACCCTAAAAAACATAGGATGCTTTTTTCGAAATAAATTGTAGTCCGCGCAGACGAAGTTGCGGGCAAAAGCTATATTAAAAAAAACTGCCTTGTAAACCCCAAATGAATTGGATGAGAAACTCCAAAAAGTTGTGGGAATCCTTAGGGAAGAAGGCACAACATTTTGTCAGCTGCAGCGTACGGACAAGATATCTAAAATCCCAAATGAGGCTCTTCGACTTATGGACAAACCGCGGGAGCAACAACAAGCCACACCGTCAGAAAAAAGGTAGCTCCATCAGAAGATTAGTAAGCTGGTGTGATGTGACCTCCAATGCTCAAATACACACCTGATAGAAAAGGCGATTGAGCAAAATTGGTAGTCGAAAGCCTTCGCCCAGCAATTAATTGAGTAGGTCCCATCTGAGGAAGCTCAATACCAATAATGGTACAACCATCGTCTCTAAGCCGGAGATTCTGTCTGAGAACGAAGACTTCTATGGTGGATTGTATGACTCGCATACTTCTAAACCTGAACCCAGCAAAGAGGATTCCCACGCAATGACCCGCCACTAAACTGACAAACTGCCTGACGTCAGTCATGACCTACGGAGCCGAAATGTGGACACTCATGGTCAAACTAGGCCACAAATTTAAGGTTGCTCAGAGGTCACATTTCCCGCAGAACCAATAACCGTTGGGGTAGATGAGTTCTCGAGTGCAGACCACTTTTAGGCAAACGTAGTGTATGAAGCTCTGTGGCCAGGTGGAGGAACGACCCGTGAAAAGCGGCTGGTAAAAAATTGATGAGGAGAGCTGAAGACCGTACTCATTGGCGTGACTTAGGAAATTAAATTTTTGCCTAAACGGCTTGATAGATTTTGATAAATGAGGTATCATTGGATTAGTATTAATCATGAGAGTGCTTATATAAAAGAATATATAAAAGGTCAAGAAAACTAATATGACGGCATACAGCTGTGCTCGTGCTCGTGTTTTTGCTTTTCAACAAAAACACGAGTATGAGCATACGTTTGGGTCGTGTGTTCCGCGCCCCACGCCTGCACGCCAGTCGGGTTTTTGTATTTTTATAACAATTTTTACTTGTTAATTACTTACGTCTATCAAAACATTGTTTCTACTTTATCCTTGATTTCAGTGATTGCTCGAAAACTAGTCAGCAGGTGGACGAAACTGGATTTAGGGTCGAAAACTGGCGAAATGTGCATATTCAGTCATACATAAAATAAAATAAAAGCACCTTTACTAGCAATTGGCAAAAAACTGGCGAACTTACTACAGTACTTTTTCATTTCCCATCGTTTTATACTGAATTACTGACCCAAGTATTATTTTAGGGTAATTGAGCAAAAAATTTTAACTAAGTAACTCAATCTGTTCAGAAAATCTTACCTACTGTACTTTTTTATACTGTGGCATGCTTGCGTAAAAAAATGATTAGGTCGTCGTAAATCATATACTGTAAATAAATGAGTTAGGTAATTGATTAAGTATCGGTAAGTATTTTTTGTTATTTTTTTGTAACAAGCTTTTATCTACATAATTAAAAATCAAAATACTTACCTAATGATTATTATTATAAAAAATAAATAACCTGCTTACAACTTTTCAAGTATTTACATACCTATTTTCGATAGATATAGGTATAATTATCTATTATATTTATTTAATATATAATTTTTATTTTCAGTTCCAATGTGAATTATTTTATTATTATTACCCATTTTGGAAAATATATATCAACATCAATGAATAAAAATTCGTTACAATTTTTACCTATACGATAACTTTACTACGCCAAACATTTATTTACAGTTCTACGCTACAATGATCATACATGTAAACGCGAGGGGTATTTTTGCGGAGACAAACGACACAGGTCCTTCCTCGGAGAAGCCTCGGCGGACACTGGCGGACGACGATTATTGCTCGAAATGCAAAATTTTGGTTGTTTTTCCTTCTTGGAAAAAAATAAAAACGAAATTAGAATATTTTTTTAATGCAGCTCCTAAAGAATAAAAAGCCACGTCTATTGGAATAACTTTCACATGGCTTTATGATAGTATCACTTAACAGGACACTTTTTAAATACCGATTTAGAGTCATCTTTGGAATTATTTTTTATCGAGCCAACAATTCTAAATCACGTTTCTATCACTTACAATTTCTAGAGTGTATATTCAAATATAATAAAACATATTTTTTTTATATATTTTCTTATATTTTAGTCGATTTACAGAGGTTTTAAAACCTTCAAATGTGCTAGAAGCCCGCCTTAAAATTAATAACGAACAATGAAATAAAAATGTAATATTTTTAATCGACTGTAAGCTTAAGATAACCACTTATCTGTGCTTACTTAAGGTAAGCTGCTCCACGTTATGTGTTGCCATGTCTCTACGCCTAAGCTTTGCTAAGGCTAATCTACCCCTGGACGTCCTCAATGCTATACCCAGGAATACTAAAGAAGCAAACACAGCCAGAACTATGATGGTGATGACTGCTATCTTCCATGTGCTGGGTTTTCCTGAAACGAGAGGGTCAGGTTAGTTTTCAGATATATTATTATATCAGGTAGTTAGCGGACCTCTGGTGTCACTTTGTCAGGCGGCGAAGCATGCGAAGCGCGGAGCGATTGCAAATCTGCACATACCTAACTAAGGCACAGTACAGACAGACAGTAGTGCATCGAGGAATAAACGGCCGATTTGACGCACGCGGTGCGGGGGCCGGGAGGCAGGGGTCTCAGCGTGGTTTTGAGAAGAACGCTACGAGCGAGTTTCGCGCGTGACGTACCTATCTTTACGTAAAAATACGAGAAAGAAAGATTGTTTTCTGCGAGTAGGATGCCAGTACCACAAATAGATTGGACCAAAGAGTATAGTAATATAAGTATATATCAAGATTGGACTCCTTAGTTTAATCTTTTCGAACCACTATTGGGATCCGACAAATAAATAACTTCATTTATTACCCGATTGCGGAGGGTACAACCCAACACGGGTTGTATGTATGTATGTTTCTTTGGCACGTCCTACAGACTAAACGGCTAAATGGATTTTGTTAAATGAGGTATCATTGGATTTATGGAAATATGAAGTATCAAGCGGCTTACAACTGCCATATTTTATTTCCATCGGAAAGAAAAATGTTTGAACAACTCTAAAAACTCACAAAATATATCGTTTATAAATATAAATACCTTCATCTGGCAAAAAAACCTAAGATAAGAATAAAGTAGAATAATACAGGTATAGAGTAGTTTTATATTATCCTCCGCGGCTTTGCCCGCGTGGTCATTTTGCTGGGGAAAAATGTAGCCTATGTATTCCAGGACCAAAAGTACAATTTACCAATTTCGTTCAGTTTTCAAATATTATTTCATCGATTGACGGGCTTCTCTACTCACCGGATTGAGACTAACATAATATGAATACTACTAATAAGTACCAATTTTTTACAATATTACATACTAGCCCGGTTTCGCACGAGTAGCGCTCACACCGCGGCATAATTATTACTTTTAGAATTTTTATACGCATTGTAACTTCTAAAAAAGAATACGCCAGTAAGCGTAATTCAAAATCTTTTGCAGCAACGATCAAGGTGTTTTTATACCCATAGACAATAATTGCATCATTACTCCAATGACAGTAAGTAAGAAATATCTAATCATTACTCACGTACTTAATAGACTTGTTATTATTTCGTTTCCATGGCAACGTGTCATTCCGTTGTATATTTTTAATCGACTTGGCAAAAGGAGACGGTTATATGTTCGACGGCATGTTTTTATTTTTTTTATTTATGTAGTCCGAATTCTTTGTTTTTTTTTTTGATTGGTTATACTGGTGATGTGAACTTAGCTATATAGAAGGGCCATAAGCTTAGCCTTAGCTTTCCCTTAGCTTAGCTATACCCCCCTTCTATATTGAGAAATGAGAATTGAGAAATGGGGGGTAAGAAACTATTATAACTCTTTCTATTTTAAATTGTATTTTTGAATCGGTATTACATTTTTACTTTTCTTTAGTAAGTGTTTTGGTTATGTAATTATTTTATTATTTTTAGTGTTTGTTTATTGTTTACAGAAGAACATTTGAATACGAAGTCGTTTTTTTTTTTTGGGAAAAATATTTTTATCGATTCCTTGGGTTACAATTTTGCAATTTTCGTAGGAATCTCTACTTTCTTGAAAAATTAAATAGTACCCATGTTACTTGCTGATGTTTGTTTGTTTGTTTATCGTATGAGGTAGTGCAGGTACTCGCTGACAACGTAGCTTTCTAATACGTGTTTCTTTTTTAAATCTTTTCTGTATCTTTTTCATTTGTCCATTACAAACAAAAATACAAACATACAAAAAATCAAATCTTTCCTCTTTATAATATGAGTGTATACGTGTGAAATCGATAGCCTCCTTTTTTGTAAGTTATTGTAAGTAGCATAAAAACTCTGGTTTTACTAATAGAAGATTCCTAAAAATATAAAAGGTTGGCTGTAAAGTGTGGTCATGTACAAACAGACGAACATACATACATATATACATTCATTCATGCATACATAAGTATTCTGATAAAATCATAACCCTCCTTTTTTGTAGCCGGGTAAAGAGCCACAGGTGGCAACCATCGGTCTCCGACTGACAGTAGACATCAAACTCGAAAACAATGCTTCGATACACTACTGTCTGGAAAGACTAATATATGTACTGTGCCCTCGGTCTCCGACTGACAGAAGACATCAAACTCGAAAACAATGCTTCGATACACTACTGTCTGGAAAGACTAACATATGTACTGTGCCCTCGGTCTCCGACTGACAGTAGACATCAAACTCGAAAACAATGCTTCGATACACTACTGTCTGGAAAGACTAATATATGTACTGTGCCCTCGGTCTCCGACTGACAGTAGACATCAAACTCGAAAACAATGCTTCGATACACTACTGTCTGGAAAGACTAATATATGTACTGTGCCCTCGGTCTCCGACTGACAGTAGACATCAAACTCGAAAACAATGCTTCGATACACTACTGTCTGGAAAGACTAATATATGTACTGTGCCCTCGGTCTCCGACTGACAGTAGACATCAAACTCGAAAACAATGCTTCGATACACTACTGTCTGGAAAGACTAACATATGTACTGTGCCCTCGGTCTCCGACTGACAGTAGACATCAAACTCGAAAACAATGCTTCGATACACTACTGTCTGGAACGACTAATATATGTACTGTGCCCTCGGTCTCCGACTGACAGTAGACATCAAACTCGAAAACAATGCTTCGATACACTACTGTCTGGAAAGACTAATATATGTACTGTGCCCTCGGTCTCCGACTGACAGTAGACATCAAACTCGAAAACAATGCTTCGATACACTACTGTCTGGAAAGACTAATATATGTACTGTGCCCTCGGTCTCCGACTGACAGTAGACATCAAACTCGAAAACAATGCTTCGATACACTACTGTCTGGAAAGAGTATATGTACTGTGCCTATAGGTAGGTACCTACCTAGATATTCCACGCTAACATGACAGCTCCATATAAACTACATACTTACTTACCTTACTGTGGCCTAGCTAACTAAAGTAAGTAAGTAGACACTTACCTGGCACAGACCTCAATTTTTTTATGACTTAAAGTAAGTAAGTTTTATATGACTTAAAGTAAGTAAGTTTTATATGACTTAAAGTAAGTAAGTTTTATATGACTTAAAGTAAGTAAGTTTTATATGACTTAAAGTAAGTAAGTAGTTGTATTTCATGCTTTTTAGTTGATTTAAAGTAGGCCTAAAAAAATGAAATATCTACTCATTCCGGTCGCTAAGAAAAAAGCCATACTGGAAACAGTTAAAAGTCCATATCTTTTAAACTACTGAACAGATTTTGATGTTACTGAAACGATTAAAAAAACAAATAAAAATAACCGATGCACCACCATACGTCACCCCTGTTGGTCCGATTTTGACAAGCGAGGTATCAATCGATTCGTTTTCAGGTATACAGTGTCATAGACTATTTTTTACCCGATTACGGCTAAGCAAAGGAAGGGTTATGTGTTCAATCGATTCGTCTTCATCGCAAGAGTGTCCATAAGCAATTTTTTACCCTACAGTACCGGGTTTTAGTTTTTGAACTTATGACTTGTTAGCATTAAAATTATACGGACAAAAAAACTTTCCGCCACAATCTTTGATAACTTATATATCACTAGCTTGGTCATTTCTCTAGGTTAAAAGTACCCCAGTTTTTAAGTCAAACCCTAAGCTATCCAACAGTGAAAACCGCATTGCAATCGTTTCAGTAGTTTTTATGTGGTGCGCGAACAAACTTATAGACAAACTAACAAACAAACAGATAGACACGATTTAAAAAAAATGATATACTCTAGTTCAGTAGCTTATTTTAAGTAGCCTAGACTATTTTTTTTAATTATGTTCTTTGTACATACTTTTTCGTTCTTGCTTTATTATTTATTTGTATAGATTAAGATAACCTGTTCCTAAAATATAGATTCATAGGAAGCGCGTCCTTTCAATAACGAATTAACTAAGTAAACTACAATTAACCTTGGTAGGTACTTAAGCCGTAAGAATCCCCATGAATCTACGAGACCCTGAGCAGCATTTAAATCTACTTTATTAATATTGATACTAATATTATAAACAGAAAAGATTAGATTTTTTTGTGTGCAATGGATAAACACCAATATTGAACCGATTGAAAAAATATTTCACTGATTAAAAGCTACACTATTCCAGGAGCTAAGATGGACCAAGAACTAATTTGTTATTTTTTTTGTATCTATTTTGGGACGATGGGAAAACTACGGACGGAGCTGTTAGAGCAGAGCATCTACACTACTACTCTTAATACTACTCGTACTGATACAGAGGTAAAGTTTGCTGCTGAAAGTTTGTTAGTTACGGCTAATATCTAAAGCTTCTGATGCGAACACTGCTCTTAGTACATCAATGGATGCGATTCCAAAAATTCATTCACCGCTTAAAAGCAGCACTATTCCAGATGGACTTTTACTTATTATTTAACATAATCTTACCAGCCAATTCCAGGTCATCAAGAGTTGGCAGTTCAGTCGTAGTCAGTGACCTTTCGGTTGTGGTTAGAGTTGGCCCGGGTAGCGGTGTGGTTTGTGGTGGTAGAGTGGTGGATTGGTATTGGTTTGTGGTTTCTCCGATTAGTTTCTTCATTTGGGTTTGCTCGTTGGTTGATGATGAAGCTGCATAGGGTCCATTTGTACCTAAAATCAAAAAATCTATATCTATCTATACTACAATAAAACTATAACAGGCCGAATTCTGTACATTGAAGATATTTAGTAAAAAAATATGTGGGATGGTCTGTGTTCCATACTGAAGCTAAAACTGTTTCTTTTTTCATTTTTGTCTGTCTGTCTGTCTGTATCTTGGCTAGGCATCACGCTGAAACTACTAAATGAATTTGAATGAAACTTGGTAGGATTTGAGTTCATACTACGAGGTAGGACATAGGATACTTTTCATCACGAAAAATTAAACGGAAAGGGGTCGAAAGTTATTTAAAAAAACACCTACCACTGAAACTACTGGACGGATTTTGATGCACCTTGGCACAATCATAGTTTTATATGATGGGTGAAAATTGAGGATACTTTTTATCCCGAAAAAAATAAAGGGTTCCTGCGGGATAGGCGTCCAAATTCTGTACATTGAAGATATTTAGTAAATTTTTTTGGAGGCTGTATTGTATTCGTACTGAAACAAAAAACGTTTTTTTTAACTCTTTTTTCTGTTGTCTTTCTGTCTGTCTGTTTGTCTGTATCTTGGACGCGTATCACGCCGGAACTACAGAATAAATTCAAATTAATCTTGGCATGATTTGAGTTCATACTACGAGTTAGGACATTAAATACTTTTCATACCGGTAAATTAAAGAGTCCCCAGGGCAGGGTAGGGGTATTATTTATTTGGAGTTGGTATTCATGTTTTACGGTTTATAGTTACTTCCGTAGTTCACCTCTAGGATACTCAAGGAATATTCCTCCAAATTTCAAATACCTAGGTCCACCGGTTTAGGCTAGGCGTTGTTTGTCAGTCAGTCTGTCAGTCAGTCAGTCAGTCAGTCAGTCAGTAGGTATGTCACGGTAGTTTTATAGGTCATGATTAAAATAATGTAATAAAACACATATTTTTACTATTCGGCCCAAAAGTGAAGGGCATCTATACTTATAACACGGTAATGTTGCTTATAATAAAGCAGGAAGTACCAAAAAAAAACTAAAAGGAAGATATTAAAAAAAAAGATCTAGGGTACTAAAAATAAGCTACTGAAAAAGAAAAAAACATTTTAAAATTTGTGTCTATCTGTCTGTCTGTTAGTCTGTTCACGCATCACGTAAAAACTACTGGACCCATTGCGATGCGGTTTTCACTGTTGGATAGCTTAGGGTTTGACTGTTTATCTCAATCCGATGAGTAGAAGCCGAGCAAATGATAAAAACTTTTTGACGGCTGAAGGAATCTTGTTTTTAATGTTGGTATATTGGTATTTTAGTCTTGGAATAGTTATAGAGTTACTTAGAGAACCCAGAGATGGCCACGCGTGCGAAGCCGCGGGTACAGCTAGTAATAAATAAATTAATCCTGATACTACGGATACGGAAACAAAAGATTAAGCAGGTTGGTAGTAAATCAACGTGACTACAAATTTACAATTTGTTTTTCGACTAAATTTTGGCACAGTGACGAATACGCAATAACTTTATTTTAGAGCGGTGGTTATTTACCAACACTGGTGATTGTAAATGAACCGTAACTGTTGCGTCTGACCATTCAAGTTATTATGCATTGTTTTCTCGTCTCAATCCTGCACTGCGCAAATACTTTTAAGTTAAGTTGTTGAGCAAGGTGTTATGTAAGTGGTTAAACATCGGTTTAAAGGGCGGACTTGCTTGAACTGGGGTTATCAATGTAACTCCGATCCAAATCAGGCTTGAATATGGCCAGACGATTAATATGGCGACACATATGGCTACTAATGTATCAGGCTCACAAAAATGAACATATATTATTCGTACAAGTTCGGTTACTAAGCCAATATCTCAACTGCGAACCCGTCGCCCCTCGCGCAGATGCCAGTTGCCTTAAACACGTTCATGTTGAACTAGCTGTACCCGCCTCATTTATTCTGTGCGCGGCTTCGCACGCGTGGTCATTTCTCTACGTTAAAAGTACTCTATGTACTATTCTAAGATCTAAGATACCCAGGGCCGTCTTTAACCTATTGGAGGCCCTGGGCACATTAGGATAATGGGGCCCCTATGATCTTGACAGAGCACTATTTTGTTACAATATACAAAGAAAGTAGATAAACAAAATTCTAGATTTATTTTTACCCGACTGAGGAGGGTTATGTGTTTTGGTTGTATACATATATTTCTTTGTTTGTACGTTTCTTAGGCGCATCCTACATCCTACACGGCTTGATGAATTATGGTAAATGAGGTATCATTGGATTCGTCTTAGTTGCTTAGCACGAGAGTGCTATTATAGCAATTATAATATATATTTTATTTAAAACCGTGTTCTTTGTATACCACTAGCTGTACCCGCGGCTTCACACGCGTGGTCTTTTCTGTAGGTTTTTAAGTACCATAATGTGCTATTCCAGGACCAATACACCAACTGATCAAAATTTCTTCAGCCCTCATAAATATTTTTATTAATTGCTCGGCTTCTAACTCACCTGATTGAGATACTAATTACACCAGTTTTTAAATCAAACCCTAAGCTATCTAATAATGAAAACCGCATTGCAATCGGTCCAGTAGTTTTAACATGATGCGCGAACAAACAAACATACATACAAACAGACAGAAATGATGCGCGAACAAACAAACATACATACAAAAGACACGGTTCAAAAAAATGATATGTTTTTGTTAGTACGCCCATTTCTTTTTTTTTCTTTTAAAATCCTTTTTCGTACCTATTGCTTTATTATAACTATAGATATATCCAGGTTGACTGGTAGAAAATGCTACTTAGCATTAAGTCCTCCTTGTACATTGTATTTGTGTGCTAAAGAATAAATAAATAAATAAATATATGACTGTGTCAATTTGCATAAAAAAAACCGTCCACAAATTTCAGTATGGTACGTGTTCTTTTTAATAACTTTCAACCCCTATATTGCGGAAACCCTTTAATTTTTTGGGATGAAAAGTATTCAATGTTCTACCTCGTAGTATGAATTCAAACCATACCAAGTTTCATTTAAATTCATTTAGTAGTTTTGGCACGATGCGGTGTCAAGATAAAAAGTATCCTCAATTTTAACCCATCATATAAAGTATGACTGGCCAAGTTGCATCAAGATCAGTCCTGTAGTTTCAGCGTGGTAAGTTTTCTTGTTAGTAACTTTCAACCTCTATCCTGCAGGAACCCTTAAATTTTTCGGGATGAAAAGTATCCTATGTCGTAGTATGAATTCAAATCATACCAAGTTTCATTTATATTCATTCAGTAGTTACGGCGTGATGCCTGCCAAGATACAGACAGACAGTCAAAAATAAAAATAAATGTTTAAAAAAATTAAAAAACACGCTTTATATAGAAAACCAAACTAAAAAATAGAAAATAAATTTTAATAGTGTAAATAAGAAAAAAATGTTTTATATCAAAATAATCGTGGGGTGCATGGGTCAATGGTCAAGTTATAAATATTTCATTGACAGATATGAGAAGCACCCCACGCTTTTTTTTAAATAAAACATTTTTTCTTATTTACACTATTAAAATTTATTTTCAATTGTTTAGTTTGGTTTTCTATATAAAGCGTGTTTTTTAGTTTTTTTAAACTATTATTTATTTTCTACTTTTTTTTTCTCGAATTATTGCATTGTCATCGGTCTTTGACAGGTGTGCAAAATTTGAATGAAATCTGACCGTTTAAAGTGGATCAAAATTGCGTCCAAAGGAGTCGGTTACAAACATACAAACATACAAGTGAAGCTAATATAAAGCGTATAAAAAAACAGTTTGGCTTCAGTATCAAATACAGAGCAACCTCCAAAAAATATTTTCAAATTATCTTCAATGTACAGAATTGGACCTGTTACAGTTTTATTATAAGTATAGATTAAATTGTATTTTTATACTAGTTCCCGCCCGCGACTTCAACCGCACGAACTTCTGTTTATCGCGATAAAAACCATTATATTTTCTTCTAGGATATTAAAAACCAATGCAAAAGTAGGTATAGTACCAATGCTCTTGAAGTTTTTGACAGACTTGTTATTTCGTTTCCATGGCAACCGTTCCTTACACCGAGTAATCAACATTTTTCAGTTTTCCCGTGAAAAATTACAATTTTCCGGGATAAAATGTTTCTATGTTTTATTCTAGGATATAAGATATCTCCATTCCAAATTTCATCAAAATCCGTACAGCTGTTATCGAGTTTAAGCTTCCCAGACAAACAAACAAACAGCCAACGTTTTTACTTTTATATATTGGTGTGGATATATAAATTTATCTTAACATGCTGATACCGGAAATCCTGATCTTCGGGCGAGAGTAGAGTACCTTCACGCATGCAAAATCTAATAAGCAAGTAGGTATTGTAGTCAGTCATTATCGTTTGTTTTAAGAATGAGAAAATACACGACTGCCCTGAAAAACAGGAACTTTTCAAAAAACAAATTGCGTATTTCTCTCATAGATGGGGATGTAAGTATTCTAACGATACCCCATAAATATCAATATCAGTTCAGGCATTTGAAAGTTATGGTGGAATAAAGAAACTCACATACATACATGCACCTTTAAAACATTACACTCATTTTTTGGGCAGTAATGTTTTTCGGTAATAATTATCGATTATCATTTGGTTACCTGGCAGGAACTAGGGGGACCCCTATCGATCGCGGGGCCCTGGGCAAGTGCCCAGAGTGCCCGGTGGAAAAGAGGGGCCTGAAGATACCAATATACCATCAATTGATCAAAATTCCTTCAGCCGTCAAAAAGTTTTGAACGATTGCTCGGCTTCTTCTCATCGGATTGAGATGCCAAGTACACCAGTTTTTAAGTAAAAACCCCAAGCTATCAAACAGTGAAAACTGCATCGCAAACGGTCTAGTAGTTTTTACGTGATGCGCGAACAAATAAACAGACAGACACGAAATTATTTTAAGTACCCTAGACCATTTTTTTTAATTATCTCCTTTGTACAGACCTTTTCATTCCTTCTGCTTTATTATAAGTACTTGCTGATGCCCGTGGCTTCACACGCGTGGTTAGGTTAAAAGTAGGTACTCTAAGTGCTACCAATACCTAAAATACCAATATACCAACATTTGATCAAAATTCCTTCAGCCATCAAAAAGATTTTTATCGATTTCTCGGCTTCTACTCATCGAATTGAGATACCAAGTACCGCAGTTTTTAAGTCAAAACCCTAAGCTATCCAACAGTGAAAACCGCATCGCAATCGGTCCAGAAGCTTTTACGCAAAATGATCATGATTTAATAAAACGTTATCTAAGCAACCGACAATAATATACGGAATCACTTAGTGTAGATACTAATGTTAGTATATTGGGACATTGGGACCACTTCTTTACAATTCTTGTTAATGGATGTTATGAGGAATAACTGTTGACGACTACTTTAGATAGAAGATGAATTATGAATAATTTTGATATATCGTGTAACTTATGGTACCATTTTTTTTTGTTTTATTGTATACTAGCTGTGCCCGTGGCTTTGCCCGCGTGGTCATTTCATTTAAAAGTAGCCCACACGTTTTATTCCAGGACCAAAAGCCAAACCACCACCAGATCAGTTGTAGGTTTGGTCCAGGTCCAGAGGACCAGGAGGACCAGGACCAAACCTACAAAGTACAATATTATACTACATTTTTTCAAAATTCGTTCAGTCGTCAAATAGTTTTTTATCGATTGCTCGGCATCTAATCATCGGAATAAGGCACTGCCTTGCCTTTTTATAACGCATATTCTGTGAAGTACGGCACTCCGTACTTCACAGAATATGCGTTATAACACACTTGCACTTCTCTGACACTTCATAGAAGTGCACGTATTGCAATGAAATGAACGCATATAATAAAATATGAAATAAACGCATATAATACAATGTGAAATAAACGCTAGAATAAACGCACCACGTTCCACTGCAAGGCAGTACGTGCAAGGCCTAAGATACTAAGTACCCCAGTTTTTAAATCAGTCGCAAGGGCTTGAGAGCAGGGCCTGGATTCTGTATGACTACTCACGCCAATTCCACGCCACCTGCGTGGAATTAGGGATGGTGGGTATTTACGCGACCAGGTTTTTAAACCAGGTTTTGGCTGTAAGTACGCCGCCCTGGTGCGGACCCGCAATAATTGCAAGACTTTCAAAGTATTTTACTCACCAACTCGCTCTTTCGCCCCGTCCGCACCTACATACTCGGTGGCGGGTTCGGCATGGCCTCGGCTGAGTTTGGCCGCACTCGGCCAGCCGAGTCACAAGAAGCTAGGTGGCCGATACATCGCTCAAAAAACTTGCAAGGCTTCGAAGTTTTTTTAAGCAAACGCAATTGTGCTCTTTATTTACATAAGCGCACGGGTCAATTTCCTATGCAAGTATTTTTTACTTTCAGTTCCACGCTTCCAAGTACTTTTTTCGCAGACACGATTGTGCTCCTTATTTATATGGACACGAAGATCAATTTCCTATGCAAGTATTTTCTACTTTCAAGGCTTCGGTTTACAAAGCACTTGAAAGTATTTTGAACCCTGGTTTTTATAATGAAAGATTCATGACATGAATTAGTTAAATTTATTCTTTTATTTAATAAATTACTATTTTACTATAAATAATTCGCTTAATTTCGCTGCGCGTTTTACAACTGAAGTCGACTTATTCTATCAAAAAACATCTAAATACGTTTTAAGAGCCTTTAGGGACCATAAAGTAAAAAAAAAAGAATAAAACGTGTTGTTCGAGTTCATTCAACGTTCAAACCACTTCGTAACAAACCGCTTGCGTGTTTTAAGGGTAGACAACGCCATCTAGTTTAAACGAAGTAACTTGTTATCATGAACGTCTTGTTATTGAGTAGAGAAAATTAACTCCGAAGGTAAGGTGGCACAGATTAGAGAGTAATTAAGCTGATGAGGTAAATTGGATGGGGCATCAAGGGTAGGTCATTATTATAAAGGTCCATACTAACAAATTTTAATGCAACGAAACATTGTGTTCTTAGTACAAATTATTTTTTATGATGTTTCACAGAACGACGTACTTACTGGCACTTTAACTGGCTCTTAATAATTACCTACCCTACCTACCTTCTTTTTGAGCTTTCTCAACACGATATGAGGATTGATTTGAAAAAATTAAAGTTTTCTATACTTTCTCTGTGAAGAGCAATACATGTACCTCTGTATGTACACATTTCAATACCGACAACTAACCATTGTGCCAGTAAGACATTATGAAGAATCAAGAAACCTCCGATATAACTACATAATTATGTAGGTACGTAGGTAGTACATTATAATATCTCAATGGAAGAAACAATCGATTTTGATGTTCATCTGAATCAAAATTTTCAAAAAATATTTAATGTACGGATTTAGCCCAGTTACAGTTTTATTATAGTATAGAAGATAGATAATAGATATAGATAGATATAGATATAGATAGATATATATATTTATAGATAGATAGATAGATGATGTTGTTATTATGAGTAATGGCATGCAAGTACTTTAATTTTATTTATATTTTGCACTTTTTTGTAAGGTACGTTGATCACATTAAAAGTTTCCGGAATTGGCCATATACATAAACAATATGCAAAAAGCAAGGAAGTTATATGTACCTACGTACAACTGGAACAATATCTTCAAAGAAAAACCCAGCCAGCAAAAAGTAATCAGATATAGCTGTATATCAGTGATACGAGCAGTCGCATACCCAAGATAGATACGTGTCTATCACTGGAAAGTGGCCCCAGTTTTACAGCTATTTGATGATATATTGTGTGTATATTAGCACCACCTATCATTTTATTAATACGTATCCGTGATATTTCAATGTTCGTTGAATCTGTTTGGTGTTATATAAATAATATCCTGATCACATATATAATGATGATATAATAGCCACCGTGACGCTGTTATTAAGCTATTTGTTGTTATTTTGGTGATCAGGATTCTGTTGTATCACTTTCCTTGGTGCTCAGATATACTTCAGGCGTATTGTGATTATGAAGGTTATACAATAGGTTTGTTAATTATTTCATAATTTTTTAAGGAATAATATAACATCAGTAAATAAATAAAGTGTTCATATTTTATCTCGTTGGCGTATCAAACTGAGATGTGCGTAATTATCATTACACGTATATTTTATGTTGCGCTTGAAATTATATTGTTGAAATAATACTGCATTATAAGGGTTTTTTTAATGCCCCCTCAATATTTTAATATTTGATCAAATAATCATTAATTAAATTATCAAATTATTTTGAAGTCACCATAATATGGCCAATACGTGTTTCAGTTACTGATATATCTCTGAATTACTGCTTCTTGCCGCCATGACAAAAAAAAATGAGTTCCTCAAAAAATCTGCGATAAAACTCCGGTGGCGTATCATGCTACCTTATTTTAAAATGGTGGAATATTTAGACTTTGACTGTTTTAAAGAACAATTATTTAGTGTGATAACTAGGTAATTCATAGTTCTCTTAAAGAGCATTATCTTTCCATAGAAGCATAATTTGCAGCTATTATATGCCTTTTTAGAGTTATATATGAGCAAATATATTTATATGTAACTGGTGATATAAGGATCTTGAAAAAGTATATTTGCAACTTCTTAGTGTTATTGTAGATTTCTTATGATGTTTATAGCGCAGGCGTTAAGGAAACACTGATATACGATTTATTCATATCACGGATTAGATCCATGCACGCCAGATATATCACCAGTGCTAATACAGCGGCTTGGAAGCCACAATAGATCAATTTTGCTGTATAAAAGTACCGTCAAAACATGTTGTACAACATTTTTGCTCTAAATCGATGTTGTGAGAACCGCTTTACAGCTGTGTTATAAATGAGGTACAAGGCAGTTGAGTAAACGTTTATGTCATCATTTATTATCACCATTTGACTGTATAAGCTTATACAGCTAAATGATGTTACGAATCATCAATATACAGCAACGCTGTGACAAGCAGTTACCGCGTTACTTTTATATCAGTTTTCTAACACTCTTTAGTGTTAACACATATTTTTTTATCACTACTTTGGTGGCTGGGAAGCGAGGTATCGATTATTTGACCTAGAAAACAATTTAAAAAAATAATGATAAAAGGATGTGAGAAGCCCTTGTTGTCTCTTTCTTATCTATAGTGCCAATCTCAGATGACAGCAAATACTTCGAAAAACAAACAGGACAAGAACTTAATTTCCAGAATAGTATTTAAAATCTCATCAGATACCAAAGAGGATGTACTATTTATATTAAATAGGTGACCTCTTTAGTACAGTTGTCTTTGTGATGATTATTTCGCAAGTTTATTTTAGCGAAAACTCTGAAATTTTGTACGAGAGAGAAAGATACTTTCAATCCTCCGTATACTTCCTTTTCTCGCATTTTCTTTTTAAATTACGTTTTCGGTGAGACCACTTTTGTATAATGAGAGATATCGTTCCAGTTGTACGTAAGTACATAAAACTTCCTTGGCAAAAAGTAATTACAACATTTGAAAATGGAACACTCTGGCTGTAATTTGCAGTTTGCTTCATCTGACTGACGAAACAATAAAAAAAATACGAACAATAAATTCATTTTTGACCAATCACAATATTCTTTTCTAATTAATTCCGGTAACTTTCAGTGTGACATTAGTATAACACCATTAATTATACCCTGTAATAATGCAATAAAGAGATTAACTTTGACATTAAAAAAAAGTATTGGGCTTCAGAGTTGCCCCTTAGTAGTTTCATCACTTGAACTGCCCCTAGTACCAGTTTTTATAGTTTTCGTAAACATAATGTAGTTTCGTTTAGTTCCATATATTTACTGCAGTTCCTGCAAGTTTCCGCTAGAGGCGCTGCCAGTAAATGTATGGAAATAACGAAACTACATTTCGTTTTCGATAACTATAAAACTCGTACTAGAACCCCTGGTTTTTGAAATCCCCTGATTGGGCAAAATTTGTTTCTGGAGGCCAGTGATTTTTTTAGTGGGCATTGAAAATAAAGCAATGTAATTATTGGCAAATAGATCTGGTAAGTTGCGTATTTCGGGTATGGTCGTGTGCGTGCATGGGAATATGCGTTTCTGGTAATATGCGTCGAAAGGAAATATTGTACACTATTGACTATTCAATGAGATAGGTACCTACTATGTGAAATCACACGCAGCTAATAATAGAGAAGAAAGGGATCAACAGAACAATCGACGAAAGTTGACGAAAGTTTTATTCATTTTGATTTAGTTGGTTTTCCTTTAAACTACAGTTTAATTCTCTGGTTTTATAAAACATTTTAATGTAATGATTTGACATTAAGTTATGGAAATAATTAAGGATGCTGAAACCTATATTATCTATGTTATATAGAAAGATATATTATCAATGCTCTTGATGTTTTTTACATAAGATACTTTTTATCCCGGAAAATTGTAAGTTTCCACGGGAAAACTGGAAAATTTTGATTACTCACTGTGAGGAACGGTTGCCATCACAGAATGGTCTGTGGTTGTCATGGAAACGAAATAACAAGTCTGTCAAAAAACATCAAGAGCATTGGTAATATACTTTTGAAGTCGCGGGCGGGAAACTAGTTACAAAAAAAAATGTTGTAAGTACGAGTAAGTACCTACTAGAAAACTTTTCATGTCCTTAGAAAGTTTATTATTATGATTTTATTATGATTTAAATACTGCTAAAAAATAAATAAACAATCAGAATATAAAAAAAAAAACTTTTTTTAAAAATGATTTTGTGCAGCCGGCATTAATCCCAAATCATGATTTACATTTCAGGCGATAATTAATTTAGATAGCATTACAAAGTATCTGAAATTTTTGTTATTTGTTTAAACGAGATCCCAAATCATTCAGATGTTCAAAACAGTTGTTCTTTGATCAAACAAACTTCAAAATGGTCATAAATCTTGTTAATTTATCTTGGTGCCAACAAAATGGCGAGTATTCCCGCCATTTTGTTTTGCGCGCTATAGGTGCTTGTATCGAAGAAAAGCACCGGCGGGCTTGTTCGTGCAGAAGAAAAGCACCGGCGGGCTTGTTCGTGCAGAAGAAAAGCACCGGCGGGCTTGTTCGTGCAGAACCAGTTTTTTGTACAGTGTAACGGTAGCCACAGTTACCGTTGTAATGTGTATGTAAATCACTAGAACAACTAGTGATTTACATACACATTACAAATCTTTCCTCTTTATAATATTAGTGTACATGTAGAAAACTTACTAAATGTATGTGCTTAGGTTATTTACAGGTTTTTACAACTTACTAACGAAGGTTACCGACATAGTTCTCAGAGTTTGCAAGTTGAAGTGGCAATGGGCAGGCCATATAGTTCGCAGAACCGACAACCGCTGGGGAATAAAGGTTCTCGAATGGCGACCACGAACAAGCAAGCGAAGTGTGGGGAGACCCCCCACACGATGGACCGACGACATTGTAGCCATCGCAGGAAGTCGGTGGATGGAGGTGGCACAGGATCGCTCGTCAAGGCACTCTTTGGGGGAGGCCTATGTTCAGCAGTGGACTTCTAAAGGCTGACATGATGATGATGACAACTTACTATTATTGCTGCCGAAGATACAAAGCTCCATGAAGTCTGCGCAGCAGTGGGGAGTGCTCTCGATGCAGGCTGGAGTGCACCCGCAGCCCGGAGCCAGGTCCGCGAGTATGCTGGCGGGTCTGCAGCGACCTTCGCAGGACTCCGCTGGAAGGTGGTAAAAAGATTTAAGTGGCCGGTGGAGGATGAGTTGCCCATACAAACGTAATTCCAAAATCATTTGTCGATGAATTATTCATTTATTTTATAAATTTTAGGAAAACTTATGGATAACTTAACAGATTAGGTATTACGTACCCATAGCGAAATGTATGATTGTCGTGAAAATATGCAAAATCTATAGTTATAATAAAGCAATAAGAACGAAAAAGTCAGTACAAAGAAGATAATTAAAAAAAAAGGGTCTAAGGTACTTAAAATAAGCTACTGAACAAGATAACATTGTTAAAACCATGTCTGTCTGTTTGTTAGTTTGTTTATGTTTGTTCGCGAATCACGTAAAAACTACTAAACCGATTGCAATGTGGTTTTCACTGTTGGATAGCACAGGGGTTGACTTAAAACTGATTAGATGTCGACCAATCGATTAAAAACTATTTCATGACTGAACGAATTTTGAACAAACTGTAGTATGATGTACTTCAGTACTTTTGGTCCTGGAATAAAACGTGTGGGCTACTTATATTTATCTCTATACTTATAATGAAGCAATATGAACGAAAAAGTCTGTACAAAGATAATTTAAAAAAATGCTCTAGTGCACTTAAAATAATCTACTAACAAGAATATAACATTTTTTTAAATCGTGTCTGTCTGTTTGTTTGTCTGTATGTTGCTATGTACTTTTAACCTAGAGAAATGACCACGCGTGCGAAGCCGCAGGCACAGCTAGTAAATTAATAATGGTGGAAATGTGCTTCAATTACAAACGATTAATCGGCTTCAGTTTTTTTTGTATCATTCTGTTTGTACAGCACTTGTTTTAGAATTACAAATTCATCCTTTCCGGCACCTTAAATGTCTTACTAGCTACACCCCGGACTTTGCCTGCATGGAAAAAATTCTGGGAAAAAATGTCATGTCATGGACCAAAAATTACCTATTCAGTTAAATTCGTTCAGCCGTCAAATCTTTATAATCATCGAATGGAGATGCAAATATTTTTAAATCAAATCCTTAGCTATCGAACGGTGAAAACCGACCCGGTATTTTTACGTGATGCGAGAAATGACAGACAGACAGACAACATTAAAAAAAAACTATTTTTGTTCTGTAGCTTATTTTTTCTTTGATCATTTTACATATATAATTATAATAATAGATTTCCGTATATACCTGAGCCTGAGTCTGTCAACTACTTTGATTAGCTCTAAATTAAGTTAATGATATTCCTTTTTTTTATCCTTCGATCAGATTTTTCTGTGATCTAAGTTTTTATCCGTTAGTGGAACCTTGTAACGGGCTATTGTCCTAATTACTAATTTGTGACTAATATGTGTCCTAATACCTTATGTGAATTGGCTATGTCACTCGGTAAAAGTGCTACCGCGGATACCTTTGATTACAATACTTACAATAGAGAGGTGAACTGAAGTGGCCGTGGCTCTGACGTGCGAGCAGTTGGATCCTTGCAGGATGGCATCTTTTTTCTATAGCTATGTCACTCGTGAAGGTGCTAGCGTAAAGGTCGTAAAGGTGATACCTTCGATTACAATACTTACAATAGACAGGAGAAAATGAAGTAGTCGTGGCTCTGAAGTACGAGCAGTTGGATCCTTGCAGGATGGCATCTTTTTTCTATAGCTATGTCACTCGTGAAGGTGCTAGCGTAAAGGTCGTAAAGGTGATACCTTCGATTACAATACTTACAATAGACAGGAGAAAATGAAGTAGTCGTGGCTCTGAAGTGCGAGCAGTTGGATCCTTGCAGGATGGCGACGTCATCTGTAGCTATGTCACTCGTAAAGGTGCTACCGTGGATACCTTCGATTACAATACAATAGAAAGGAGAACTGAAGTGGCCGTGGCTCTGACGTGCAAGCAGTTGGATTCTTGCATGATGGCATCTTTTTTCTATAGCTATGTCACTCGTGAAGGTGCTACCGTGGATGGATACCTTTGATTACAATACTTACAATAGAGAGGAGAAGTGAAGTGGCCGTGGCTCTGAAGTGTGAGCAGTTGGATCCTTGCAGGATGGTGACGTCATCTGTAGCTATGTCACTCGTAAAGGTGCTACCGCGGATACCTTCAATTACAATACAATAGAGAGGAGAACTGAAGTGGCCTTGGCTCTGACGTGCGAGCAGTTGGATCCTTGCATGATGGCATCTTTTTTCTATAGCTATGTCACTCGTGAAGGTGCTACCGTGGATGGATACCTTTGATTACAATACTTACAATAGAGAGGAGAAGTGAAGCGGCCGTGGCTCTGAAGCGCGAGCAGTTGGATTCTTGTAGGATTGCGACGTCATCTGTAGCTATGTCACTCGTAAAGGTGCTACCGCGGATACCTTCGATTACAATACAATAGAGAGGAGAACTGAAGTGGCCTTGGCTCTGAAGTGAGAGCAGTTGGATCCTTGCAGGATGGCGACGTCATCTGTAGCTATGTCACTCGTAAAGGTGCTACCGCGGATACCTTCGATTACAATACAATAGAGAGGAGAACTGAAGTGGCCTTGGCTCTGACGTGCGAGCAGTTGGATCCTTGCATGATGGCATCTTTTTTCTATAGCTATGTCACTCGTGAAGGTGCTACCGTGGATGGATACCTTTGATTACAATACTTACAATAGAGAGTCGAAGTAAAGTGGCCGTGGCTCTGAAGCGCGAGCAGTTGGATCCTTGCAGGATGGCGACGTCACCTGTAGCTATGTCACTCGTGAAGGTGCTACCGTGGATACCTTTGATTACAATACTTACAATAGAGAGGAGAAGTGAAGTGGCCGTGGCTCTGAATTGCGAGCAGTTGGATCCTTGCAGGATGGCATCTTTTTTCTATAGCTATGTCACTCGTGAAGGTGCTACCGTGGATACTTTTGATTACAATACTTACAATAGAGAGGAGAAGTGAAGTGGCCGTGGCTCTGAAGTGTGAGCAGTTGGATCCTTGCAGGATGGCAACGTCATCTGTAGCTATGTCACTCGTGATGGTGCTACCGCGGATACCTTCGATTACAATACTTACACTAGACAGGAGGTGGTGAAGTGGCCGTGACTCTAAAGCTCAAGCAGTTGGATCCTTGCAGGATGGCAACGTCATCTGTAGCTATGTCACTCGTGAAGGTGCTACCGCGGATACCTTCGATTACAATACTTACAATAGACAGAAGGTGGTGAAGTGGCCGTGACTCTAAAGCGCGAGCAGTTGGATCCTTGCAGGATGGCAACGTCATCTGTAGCTATGTCACTCGTGAAGGTGCTACCGCGGATACCTTCGATTACAATACTTACAATAGACAGGAGGTGGTGAAGTGGCCGTGACTCTAAAACGCGAGCAGTTGGATCCTTGCAGGATGGCAACGTCGTCTAAAGCTATGTCACTCGTGAAGGTGCGACCGTGGATACCTTCGATTACAATACTTACAATAGACAGGAGAAAGTGAAGTGGCCGTAGCTCTGAAGTTCGAGCAGTTAGACCCTTGCTGGATGGCGACGTCATCTGTAGCTATGTCACTCGTGAAGGTGCTACCGTGGATACCTTTGATTACAATACTTACAATAGAGAGGAGAAGTGAAGTGGCCGTGGCTCTGATGTGCGAGCAGTTGGATCCTTGCAGGATGGCATCTTTTTTCTATAGCTATGTCACTCGTAAAGGTGCGACCGTGGATACCTTTGATTACAATACTTACAATAGAGAGGAGAAGTGAAGTGGCCGTGGCTCTGAATTGCGAGCAGTTGGATCCTTGCAGGATGGCATCTTTTTTCTATAGCTATGTCACTCGTGAAGGTGCGACCGTGGATACCTTTGATTACAATACTTACAATAGAGAGGAGAAGTGAAGTGGCCGTGGCTCTGAATTGCGAGCAGTTGGATCCTTGCAGGATGGCATCTTTTTTCTATAGCTATGTCACTCGTGAAGGTGCGACCGTGGATACCTTTGATTACAATACTTACAATAGAGAGGAGAAGTGAAGTGGCCGTGGCTCTGAATTGCGAGCAGTTGGATCCTTGCAGGATGGCATCTTTTTTCTATAGCTATGTCACTCGTGAAGGTGCGACCGTGGATACCTTTGATTACAATACTTACAATAGAGAGGAGAAGTGAAGTGGCCGTGGCTCTGATGTGCGAGCAGTTGGATCCTTGCAGGATGGCATCTTTTTTCTATAGCTATGTCACTCGTAAAGGTGCGACCGTGGATACCTTTGATTACAATACTTACAATAGAGAGGAGAAGTGAAGTGGCCGTGGCTCTGAATTGCGAGCAGTTGGATCCTTGCAGGATGGCATCTTTTTTCTATAGCTATGTCACTCGTGAAGGTGCGACCGTGGATACCTTTGATTACAATACTTACAATAGAGAGGAGAAGTGAAGTGGCCGTGGCTCTGAATTGCGAGCAGTTGGATCCTTGCAGGATGGCATCTTTTTTCTATAGCTATGTCACTCGTGAAGGTGCTACCGTGGATACCTTTGATTACAATATTTACAATAGAGAGGAGAAGTGAAGTGGCCGTGGCTCTGAATTGCGAGCAGTTGGATCCTTGCAGGATGGCATCTTTTTTCTATAGCTATGTTACTCGTAGAGGTGCTACCGCGGATACCTTCGATTACAATACTTACAATAGACAGGAGTTGGTGAAGTGGCCGTGACTCTAAAGCGCGAGCAGTTGGATCCTTGCAGGATGGCAACGTCGTCTAAAGCTATGTCACTCGTGAAGGTGCTACCGCGGATACCTTCGATTACAATACTTACAATAGACAGGAGTTGGTGAAGTGGCCGTGACTCTAAAGCGCGAGCAGTTGGATCCTTGCAGGATGGCAACGTCGTCTAAAGCTATGTCACTCGTGAAGGTGCTACCGCGGATACCTTCGATTACAATACTTACAATAGACAGGAGGTGGTGAAGTGGCCGTGACTCTAAAGCGCGAGCAGTTGGATCCTTGCAGGATGGCAACGTCGTCTAAAGCTATGTCACTCGTGAAGGTGCTACCGCGGATACCTTCGATTACAATACTTACAATAGACAGGAGGTGGTGAAGTGGCCGTGACTCTAAAGCGCGAGCAGTTGGATCCTTGCAGGATGGCAACGTCGTCTAAAGCTATGTCACTCGTGAAGGTGCTACCGCGGATACCTTCGATTACAATACTTACAATAGACAGGAGGTGGTGAAGTGGCCGTGACTCTAAAGCGCGAGCAGTTGGATCCTTGCAGGATGGCAACGTCGTCTAAAGCTATGTCACTCGTGAAGGTGCTACCGCGGATACCTTCGATTACAATACTTACAATAGACAGGAGGTGGTGAAGTGGCCGTGACTCTAAAGCGCGAGCAGTTGGATCCTTGCAGGATGGCAACGTCGTCTATAGCTATGTCACTCGTAGAGGTGCTACCGCGGATACCTTCGATTACAATACTTACAATAGACAGGAGGTGGTGAAGTGGCCGTGACTCTAAAGCGCGAGCAGTTGGATCCTTGCAGGATGGCAACGTCGTCTATAGCTATATCACTCGTAGAGGTGCTACCGCGGATACCTTCGATTACGATCTGGAATGTAAGATAACCGGCTGTTTATAGACTGAATAATAGGCTGTCTTGAAAAATAGGTTTACTAGCAATAAAAAACATTATATTATTGTAAAGGTTTAGAATAATGACAATGATAGTGTCCAAACAGTACACTAGTGCGTGTTAGCATCCAACGATACCGGTTTCGGTCCTCGGTTTCGCAGCAATGACTTTTAAAGCTACTTTATTTTAATACTAGCTTTCCCGCCCGCGACTTCGTCTGTGCGGACTACAGTTTATCTCTAAAACTAGCTTAAAAGCTATAAAAACACTCCTGCCCTGCCAAAAAAGAACTTATGCCAATAAATTATATACTGTTAAAATGTGCTTATCAAGGCCTTCAATTTGATACCCATATTGTAAAATTGGAACAAATAATGTTTTTTTCACTTTTTTAAATGTCGGCAGTATGGCCCATACTGCCGACATTTTGGAATTTTTCAAAATATAATGTAGCCTATGTTACTCGGGGGGATGTAAGGATTCTAACGATACCCCATACGTCTAAATCTGTTCAGGCATTTAAAGTTATGGTGGAATAAAGTAACTCACATACATACAAACATACATGAATGCCAAAATATAACACGCCTTTTTTGGGCAGTCGTGTAAAAAGCATCCTATGTTCTTCTAGGATTTTAAAAACCAATGCAAAAGTAGGTATAGAACCAACGCTCTTGATGTTTTTTGACATACTTGTTCATCGTCTCCATGGCAACCGTTCCTTACAGCGAGGTAATCAACATTTTTCAGTTTTCCCGTGGAATCTTATAATTTTCCGGGATAAAAAGTATGTTTCCACGGGAACGTGTGTTTTATTTCCCGCTATTTCCATTACAAATTTCATCAAAATCCGTCCAGCCGTTATCGCGTGAAAGCTCCCCAAACAAACAGACAACGTTTCACTTTTATATATTGGTATGGATATGTCGATTTCCATCACTCCGTTCTTCGGAGAGCAACAAAAAAGAACAGACCTACCTGAAAGCTACCCTCGAAGTTGGTGAGCTGCGGTGCGGCACTGTACCAAAAGTCCCCCTGGTTGCCCCACTGCTCGAAGAGAACGTAAGTTTGTTTGTCAGAGTCTGTCATGTTCAGCATGTCGTACAGCTGCAGCCGATCTGGCTTCTGGTAGACCCTGAGGCCGCCTGTATTCCTGGAAATATTGAGTTACTATGTTAGGGAATAGGGATTGCATAATGGGTTTGCAAACAGAAGGCGGTCAGGCGTTCAACAATTCTGCGCTTGCGTTCGTTTGCGTATATATGTCGTATTAATATGTTTACCTCAGGCAGACTGTGCAATTAGGTGGAAACAAATTAGAGAGATATTTTTGTATATATGAAAAATGTTATAAAAATACAAAAAACTCGACTGGCGTGCAGGCGTGGTGCGCGGAACGCACGAAGCAAACATATGCACGGGTTTTTGGTTTTCGCCGCGACAGCGGATGGATGCACCGCCCGCAAAAATAATCCACACCAATCTATCTATCTATCTATACTATAATAAAACTGTAACTGGCCTAAATCTGTACATTAAATATTTTTTGAAAATTTTAATTGAAATCGATATGCAGTGCAAAAGAGTTTTTTTTTTTTTTTGTCTTTCTGTCTGTCTGTCTCTTTGAACATGCTGAAACTACCAACCGTATTTTTATGCAACTTGGCACAATCATAGCTTATGTTATGGATTAACATTTAGAATTCTTTTTATCCATCAATTGCGCATCGGTTGAAAGTTATTTAAAAGAAAACATATCACGCTGAAACTTCCGGATGGACTTTGATGTAACTTGGCACAGTTAAAGTTTATATTATGTGTTAAAATCAACAATACTTTTTATCACGAAAAAATAAATGGTTCCTGCGGGATAGGAATTGCTCTATCCCTCAAGGTAGGGTCCTCGGATGTTCCCTTTTTCTCTTGTATATTAACGACTTACCAAAATGTATAACTACAACGAGTATATACCGAAACGAAAATATACCTCCACATAACGCTATTGCAACACAGATAGCTTTCTGTCTGCCTTCAGTGGCGACCCGACCGGAGCAAAGCGTAGCGGGAGCTCGCTACGCTTTGCTCCCTCCTTCATCTTCTAACCTATCACGGCCATGTCGGGTCACTAGTGAAGGTCTGTAAGTAAGTTTTTTCGTGCATCAAGTAAAAACTACTTGATTGATTGCGATGCAATTTTCACTATTGGATAGCTTAGGGTTAGAATAACCTAAGCTATCCAAAACTGGGATACTTTGTATCTTAATCTGATGATTAGATGACTAGCAATTGAAAAAAAACTATTTGACGGCTGAACCAATTTTGAACAAAAGTAGTGTATTGTACTTTGTAGGTACTTTTGGTCCTGGAATGACACGTATGAGTTATGACCACGCGGGCAAAGCCGCGGGTACAGCTAGTATACATATAGAAGTGAAACGTTGTCTTTTTATTTGTTTGTTTGTTTGGTAAGGTTTCACGCCAAAACGGCAGATCCGATTTTGATGAAACTTTGTAAATAGGTACTGTAAAATATAGAGAGCAACATAGGATAGTTTTTATCACGGAAGATGGTAAATTTTCTCGGGAAAACAGGAAAATTTCGATTACTCGCTGTAAGGCACGGTTGCCACAAACGAAATAATAACAAGTATGTCAAATAGCATCAAGAGCGTTGGTGCTATACTTTTGCATTGGTTTTAAATATCCTGGAAGAACATAGGATGCATTTTTTCGCTGCAAACTGTAGTCCGCGCGGACGAAGTCGCGGGCGCAAGCTAGTAGTAATATAATTTTAACGTTTCATATATACTTAAATATTTTACTTTACTGTAATAGTTACAATTGCAACATTGGACTATAGTACTTAACATAACTTGAATAATCTAAAATTTAAATAATTTTGTAATGATTTTTTAATTATCTTCATTTTGATACCTCACTTCGTAGGTATTGATCATTTTTTGTTCCGTCGGAAATACAATATGGCAGCTGTAAGCCGCCATAATAGGTTTCTTGACACTTCATATATCCTATAGCACTCTCGTGATTAATACGTATCCAATGATATCTACCTTATTTATCAAAATCGATCAAGCCGTTTAGGCTATAGGATGCGCCTAAGAAACGTACAAACAAACAAACATACATAAAATCCAAACACATAACCCACCTCAGTCGAGCAAAAATAGTGTTTTACTTGAAGTATTTTTAGTATTTATAGTATGGATTTATTTTTTCATGTAAATCCAGATAAATTACCCTCTTTTACACCATTTTCTAACCAAAATCATGCCAAATTGTACTATTATTTTTTCAAAGCCATGAAAAAAACCTAAACAAAATAAAATTTCTATTAATAAAAAAATAACTACATATGAAAATACTATGAGTTTGATTGCGCCCACGTTAAGAGGAGCTTAGTTCACAGTTCAAGGACGAAGCGTTACGCTTCTTCATTTATTATAAGAACTGCAAAAGAGTGGAATGCCCTGCCCTCGTCAGTGTTTCGGGTAAAATATAACCCAGGTGTGTTCAAGTCAAGAGTGAATAGGTATCTACTAGGCAAGCGTGCTACACTTTCGACCGCATCATCGCTTTCCATCAGGTTGGATCGTGGTCAAAAGATATCCTAGCCAGAATTTAAAAATAAAAAGTTCTGCGTGAAGTGTAAAAGGGCCTTATGATCCGATAGAGAACCAAAGTCAATGGGCAGATCACATCAGATCTCCAAGAACCGACAACCTTTGGGGAAATGAGCACCAGAGTGGAGACCGAAATGTAGTGTAGGACGCCCGCCGGCCGGCCTGGTTTGAAAAACTTGCGAAAAACGGCTTTTAGGAACTCGAAGAGAAGAGCCGAAGTTCGGGCTCCGTGGCGTTCATTAGGAGAGGCTTACGTTCAGCAGTATACGGATAGACGAATATGATGATGATGATGATGATTCGTTTGCGTATACATCTGCGACCACTACTACTGGCCGCAAGGTAGTGCGAAAGCGGAACTCTTGAACGTCTGACTACCTCCTGTTTGCGTGAACCCAAGACGTCACGACGCGTAGCCTGTGGTACCGAGTGCCACTGAGGTACCACGGTTAGGAAAAAGTAACCGTGGTAATACTGGTGGTACTACTGGTGGTTTCAAGGTTACTAAACGGAACCTACGCGTCGGTTTGTCTATGGTCTAGAGATCTGCGTTCATTTCAAAGGAAATGTATCGCTTTCCATCAGGTGAGATTGTGGTCAAATGATTGCCAATTCCGTAATAAAAAACCTGATCTGACGCATCTAATGTTTTTTTACGTGAGCTCAGAACTCTAGACCGCACTTTGTGTACCGGGGCTCTCTATCTGAGCTGCACGATAATTTTTCTACGAAATGAAACTTTAGTCCAGTTTAATTTTAAAAGTTCCAAAACCAAGGAGTCCATGGAGCTACTTACTGGCCAAACATGTGGTAGAAGAACGAAAAGCACCCATTGACGGCCAGATGAGAATCGAAGATGGGCGAGAGAAGTCGAGCTGTATCGTTTACTATCCATGTAGAACCATCAATGTACATGTAGTATCCTGAAAGAAAGAAAATATATAAGCACTACCTGTACCCGCGACTTCGCACGCGTGGTCATTTCTCTAGGTTAAAAGTACTCTATGTACTATTCCAATACCTAAAATATCAATATAACAACATTTGATCAAACTTCCTTCAGCCGTCAAAAAGTTTTTATTACTGATTTACTGATCGGATTGAGGTGCCAAGTCAAACCCTAAGCTATCCAACAGTGAAAACCGTATTGCAATCGGTTCAGTATTTTTTTACGTGAAGCGTGAACAAACATACAGACAAACTAACAAAATAACAAACAAACAGAAAAAAACGATTTTTAAAAATGTTTTATTCTTGTTCAGCAGCTTATTTCAAGTAACCTAGACCATAATTTTTTTTTATCCTCATTGTACAGACTTTTTCGTTCCGATTAGCGTTATTATAAGTATATGTATACTTAACAAATGTATGTTAACAATTTTTTTGGTATCTTTTTAGTCAAGTAAGTAGGTTGGTATGCTTATGTTATCTATCTATGTAGATAGATAAAATTGTTAACATACATTTCGGAACAATTTTTTTGGGTAGAAGGAATGTAGGATATTAAAAACCAATGCAAAAGTAGGTATAGCACCAATGCTCTATTTTTTTTTTTAATTACTTGTTATTTCGTTTCCATGGCAACCATTCCTTACAGCGAGTAATCAACATTTTCCAGTTTTCCCGCGGAAACTTGCAATTTTTACGGGATGAAAAGTATCCTATGTTTTATTCCAGGGTATAAGCTATCTTCATTCCAAATTTCATCAAAATACGTCCAGCCGTTATCGCGTGAAAGCTCCACAAAAAAACAGACAACCTTTCACTTTTATATATTGGTCATAGAAGTACCATGTACCTACATGGTTTTAAATATGGTTAGGTATTTATGTAAAGCCAGTGATATTATGTAGGTAATAAGAAAAAAATAGTTTTTACCCAATTTGACCGGTCCGAAAGTATGATCATAGGTAGGTCCAGAATGCGCAACTCTGGTAGTCTCCCTATTGGCGCGCGTCCAGTCAAAGTCGTGGAGCTCGTCCTGTTCCCAACCGCACATACCGGGCTCCTCGAAGTCGCAGCTTAGTTTCGTCTCGGCAGAAGATTCTGAAATCATTTCGAAATAGACAAGAATGTTTAATAAAATCCAGATTCCACATCGCCAAATCAAAAGTGAAGCATCCGTGATATGCCGATCCGCTAGTACGCACAAGCCTCACGCACGACTTACACCATATTGTGCCGATCGGCCGCCACATCGCAGCAAGATCCTGCTGAAGACCTTGTTACCGTTTGTAAATATGTAGCGTAATCCGTAGGGCAGCCGCCAGAGTGATATCTCTAGGGTTGGAGTAGTGCATGGTACAATAATGGAGTAGTGATTATCGAACGATGTTAAAAAAAACGATCATATACATGCTGCTCACATAAGTTCTTTAATCTAATTGTGTCTAAGTATAGATATGTATGTACTAGAAGTACATATTGTGCATATTGTACATATTGTATAGATATGTATGTACTAGAAGTACATACATATCTATAGTTATATTAATAAAGCAATATGTACGAAAAAGTCTCTACAAAGATGAGAAATAAATTAATCATGGTCTAGGGTACTTAAAAGAAGCTACTGAACAAGTTTTTTTTTTTTTTTTTAATTGTGTCTTTTTGTATGTCTGTTAGTCTGTTTGTTTGTTTTTTATATGTATGTTTGTTCGCACATCACTTATAAACTAGTGGACCGATTGCGATGCGGGTTCCACTGTTGGGTAGATTAGGGTTTGACTTAAAAACTGGAGTACTTGGTATCTCAATTTGATGAGTAGGATTCGAACAATCGATGAACACTCATTTGACGTCTGAACGAAGTGTGATGATTTTGGTACTTTTGGATCTAGAATATCAAAGGATAGGTACTTATATCTCAGAAAAAATGACCGCGCGGGCAAAGGGGCGGGCACAGCTAGAATGAAATAAATGAACAACATATTAGAATAATGTGGAAAAAATGACTTGGACTTAGGTATCTTGTGGATTTAAGGATTTTAAGTTGGACTTAGGGATTTTAATACAAACAATATGGGAGTTAGAGTGTATTAAAACAGTAATGCAACTGTTTCTATCAGCAGTATTGATGTGCATAAAATCGCTTAGTGGATTTTAGGATATCTTCAACTTGGACATTCATTTTAGGATATCTTCAACTTGGACATTCATTTTGAAATACAGCAAAAAACGAAAAAATATTTCAAAAACATCAAAAGCATACTAGACATCGCAGAAACATTCGTTATGAAAATTTTAGTTTGAAATATGACAGTTCCTGTTGAAATTAGTCACATTTAACAAAAAATGGCGTTGCGGGACGCCTAGCAGAAGAGTAAACATAAAAATAAACAACGAGAACCGTTTTGCACGCGCGCTCTCATTGTTTAACTGTGAATCAGCAACTCTTCATCTGATCTATGCTAACTTTTCGGCCTAATTCCATAAGTCTGGATGGCGCAACGGGACATCGTTCAAATACCGATCTTTAGTTACCGGAGTTCAATTCCAGCTGGAATGTTTACATTTTGCACATAAAAAAATATATGATGGCTTATATCTTGAATATGGCCGTGGCCGTGGCGTGGCGCAAAATTTATAAGTAGCCTCTTACGTGTTATTCCAGGACCAAAAGTGCCTATAAAGTAAAATATACCTACTACATTTCTTCAAAATTTAAAAGTAGCCCCTTACGTGTTATTCCAGGACCAAAAGTACTTATATAGTACAACTAGCTGCACACGCGGCTTCGCACGCGTGGTCATTTCTCTAAGTTAAAAGTACTATTTCAAGACCTAAAAACACCATTATACCAACATTTGATGAAAAATCCTTCAGCCGTCAAACATTTTTTATCGTTTGCTGGGCTTCTACTCATCGGATTGAGATACCATGTACACCAGCCCTAAGCTATCCAACAGTGATATATCAAAGATGTCTGTCGGTCTAATCGACCAAATAATATCTCTGCTTCGCTAAATAAATATGTAAATCGGTTATCCCGATACTATAAAGGACTATAAAATGAACGCACAAATAGTGGTGATTAAAATAGTGAAAAAAAACGTGTTTTAGTGACATTATTAGAACACGTGTGTCGCGCCATACCGGCGCGCCAGCTGCACTCTTGAAGGATAGGATTTCACAGCGCTGCAGGCCTGGATTAGGCCTTCTCAACGACATCGGAGATTCGGGCAGAGGGGGAGATCAACAAAAGGTAGGCGTGTATTGTCTTTCCTTTCACGCCACAACGTATTTTGCCCTATGAGTAACAAAATACAGTCCACAAAACGCGAAGGTCACATAATTTTATAAGTCGATGCTTCCGCACCAGGATTATATTCCTCGAACATTGGGATTTTCTCTGATCTCAATTTCCGTAAAACCGCATCCCGTGGAGACGTTCCTCGGCGTCTCCAATTTCAGTTTCAACATATATCCTTACTTTGCCTTCCCGTAGTCGGGTAAAAAAATATAGCCTAGACACTCTATACCTGTACCTCTATTAAGAGTTCAATCAAACGCTCAAAACTGTACTCTCTATCGAGTATCGTAACATTTTTGTATGAAATCCAGCGCAGCGCAACTAGCGGAACTATCTATCTACACTTATAATAAAACTGTAACGGGTCCAACTCTGTAAATTGAAGATATTTTTTTATTTTTTGGAGAGTAATAAAAGCTCTGTTTTCGATGCTGCAGTCATAACTGTATTATTTTTTATTTTTGTCTTTCTTTCTGTCTGTCTGTCTGTCTGTATCTTGGCTAGGCGTCACGCCGAAACTACTGAATGAATTTAAATGAAACTTGGTATGATTTAAGTTTATACTACGAGGTAGGACATAGAATACTTTTCATACCGAAAAATTAAAGGGTTCCCGCAGGATAGGGATTTTAAATTTATTTAAAAGAACACTTACCACGCTGAAACTACTGAACTGATTTTGATGCAACAGTCATAGTTTATATAATGGGTGAAAATTGAGGATACTTTTTATCCCGAAAAATAAAGAGTTCCTGCGGGATGATGTCCCAAATTACATACACACATACACACTCACATAACGTAACTGTACATTTAAGATATTATGTTTTTTTCAGAGGTGACTTCATATTCGATAATGAAGCCAAAACTGTTCTTTTTTTTCATTTTTGTCTGTATGTCTGACTATCTGTATCTTGGCCGCGCATTACGCCGCCGGAACTACTGGATGAATTCAAATGAAACTTGGTATGATTTGATTTCATACTACGAGGTAGGAAATATGATACTTTACATCCGGAAAAATTAATGGGTTCTCGCAGGATAGGGGTTGAAACTTATTTAAAAGAACACGTACCACGCTGAAACTATCCGACGGGTTTTTTTTTTATTACGGACTAGGCAATCGTTTGACTACGATCTCACCTGATGGAAAGCGATGATGTGGTCAAAGGTGTAGCACGCTTGCCTAGTAGATTCACTCTTGGGTTTTCATGCAAGTTGGCATTGTGATAGTTTATATGATATGTTAAAATTGAGGACACCTTTTATCCCAAAAAGTAAAGGGTTTCTGCGGGATAGGGGTCCAAAGTTATGTTAATTTTGAAGAAATAAATAATATATTTTTGGAGGGTTCTCTATATTCGATACTGATGCCAAATCTGTATTTTTTTTCTCTTTCTTTCTGTCTGTTTGTCTGTATCTTGACCGCGCGTGGAACCGAAACTACAGAATGAATTCAAATGCAACTTGGTATGGTTTGAGTTCATACTACGAGGTAGGACATTGGATACTTTTCATCCCGAAAAATTAAAGGGTTTCCGCAAATTATTAAAAAGAACACGTATCACGCTAAACCTACTGGACGGTTTTTGATGCAAATTGACACAGTCATCTTTCTAACTTATAATAAAGCAATAGGTACGAAAAAGGCTGTACAAAGAAGATAAATAAAAAAATGGTCTTGGGTACTTAAAAAAGCTACTGAACAAGAATATATCATTTTTTGTTTCGTGTCTTTTTATCTGATTTTGTTTGTTCAACCCATGACGTAAAAAGTACTGGACCAATTGCGATGCGGTTTTCATTGTTAGATAGCTTAGGGTTTAATTTAAAAACTGGTGTAACTGGTAACTCAATTCCGTGAGTTAGAAGCTGAGATATTGATAAAAATATTTATGACGGCTGAAGAAATTTTGATCAAATATATGTAAATGTATGTATGTACATACATTTACATATATAAACCTGGTATAGCACAATATGGGACTTTGAACCTAAAGAAAAGACCACGCATGCGAAGCCGCGGGTACAGCTAATTTGTTGTGTATGTGTTTGGTTGTACTGTAGTTTGTTGTGTATGTGTTTGGTCGTACTGTAGTTTGTTTTTTCTTATTATGGTTATTTACTTTATTTTTTATGCAGTTGTACTGTGTGTATTTGTCCCGTGACATCACCAAACGGCTCCAACGGAAGACCAGCGCTGGTTAACTGCCAGCATTATGCTGAGTTGGGGCCGATTTGTGACATATCATGTAAATTTTTAATTTCTTTGTGCTGTTTTATCATGTACCTACTTGTCACAAATACCTACTTTTATTCTATTCTATTCTATACCCACGTACATAGATACATACATACATAGAATGTTAAACTCATTATCCTTCCCTTGCTGTAGTCGGGTAAAAATAATGTAAATGTTACTTACTAACGCAACTAGGGCTCGTTGCATTCCATTTAAACCCGTCGCAGTAGATGGCGGGAGTGCCTACAAGCCTGTACCCTTGCAAGCAGAACGTGACCACCCACGCGCCGTGGTGGCGTTTGATTCGCACTGCGTTCGTTGGAGTCGGCAGATCTCCACAGCCTGCTCCGTATTCTGAAAATAATAAGATTACTTTCTGCTAATCTGTGGTTACTTAAGTTTACTTTAAGTAGGCAAAATCCATAGATAAATAGACAGATAAACGCTTTATTCCACAATCAAAGGGCTCCTAGCCATTTTTAAGGCCCCTCTCGATCACTACTAACACTAGCGATCCAGGGGTGTTTAGTTCGATATCCTCGTAATCAAGACGACCTTCCAAGCCGAGGTCCGACTCTCTGGGTGCCCTTGTGCCGGGTCGTCATAAATTTAACTTTAACTTGAAGCATTGAGGCGGAGTCCTCCAGCACTCCCCCCCCCCCCCCCCGTTCCTCCCCCCTCCCCGCCCGGTTCAAGCTGTAGAGGCGGTAAAGGCCAACAGGAAATAAACTTCATAAAAAAAACCACACAAAATTAAACAAACCGTAGAATGGACATTGAACTTAAACTTAAGTGGAGTACAATGGGCGGTCTTATCCTTTTAAAAGAGGTTTCTTCCAGACAACCGTTGGGTGGAGAGGTTCACTTTTATTTGTGACTATATGTGCCCGCGGCTTTGCCCGCGTGGTCATTCCTCTGGGTTAAGGGTAACTTTTGTGTTATTCCAGGACCAAAAGTAGGTACCTATAAATATCTCTCTTGAATACCTAATTTCGTTCAGCCATCAGATAGTTTTGTATCGACCGATGTTTCTTATCATCGGATTAAGATACCAAGTACACCAGTTTTTAAGTCAAACCCTAAGCTATTTAACAGTGACACGGCATCAAAGTCGGTCCAGTAGTTTTTACGTGATGCGCGAACAGACAAACAGTCAGACAGACACGATGAAAAACCATATATATATATATATATATATATATATCCTTGTTCAGTACCTTTTATTTTGAGTACCTACCTTAGACCATTCTTTTTTATTATCATCATTATACAGTCTTTTTGAAACATACTGTATAAGTAAGGAATAGGTACAAGATAGATAGATAGATACTCGTAGATCGTGATGCTCAATCATTAACAAAATATATATAGGTAAGAAGTATGTGAACTTATATAACTAGCTACCTTAATACAACACACACACACACACACACACACACACACACACAAACACACACCACATCATCGCTTTCCTAGAGGTAAGATCGTGGTCAAACGATTGCCTAGTCCGTAGTAAAAAGAAAAAGAAAAGTTACCTTAATAAACTACACATACAAAAATATATTAACACAGTTCACACACGCACGCACCCACACACACGCACGCACCCACACACACACACACACACACACACACACACACACACACACACACACACACACAACCACACACAAAAACGCACACACACATACTACGATACAATCCTGAGATCGTGGAATCCTGTGATGCCAAACCTACGTGTAAAAAAGGGTTAGAAAACTTTTGGCATAGTCCCGACCTGTAGTTTTTTTCTAATTCACTTTGCGCAATTAAACTTAAAATTTAGATTATAGCTGGGCCAAAACAAATACGTATTTGTGTATGGAGTGCATAATTGGCACTTTTGATGATAATTTGGCTAATCGTAATACCAAGGTACCTACTATTGAAATAACATAAATAAATTATCACCAGTCGTTTTCAATACTTTTTACACTACTACGGCGAAGCAAATGTAGGGTTATGAGTTCAAAATTAAAACTTGGACCGATTTTGACAAGTCTTCATCGCAACTTTTAACCGGACCGGGGTTTAGTTTTTAAACTTATGTCCTGTTATTTAGAGGCTTCAGAGTATGCAATATTCAAGAATGAAAACTAAAGTGGAGTTTTTTACAGTCCCGTAGTCAAACAAGGAACCCTTATAGTTTCGTCATGTCTGACTGTCCGACTGTACCTGTGTCACAGTTATTTTAATAAGAAACAATAAAAAATGGCACTCACATACATATTTATAACCGCTAAGTTGTATAAAATATATCTACATATTTTGTTCTTTGGGTGGCCATAAAGTATGCATTTTCATCGAATTGTGAGCTACCCTGAAAGTTTCAGCTGGATAGCTAATCAGGAAGTACTCGAAATTGGAGTTGCAAGATTCCACCCGGAACGACGGACAAACAAGAATAAAAACGTGGTAATAATTAAAATAGAATATTATTATACAGTACATAGATAAAAAATTATCATTGGTTATACTTTTATTTTAACTCGAAGTACCTACATCTAACACGTAATCCTTTTTGAATTCTAAACTCCTTATCTGAAGGGCGTAATCTATTGCCACAGCAATATTCATAAAGCAAAAGCGGAATGATGTTCATTGTCAGTAGTGGGCGGATTGGTGGCTTTTAAATACTCTGACTCAACATGGCGATAGTGATAGTCATATCATATTTTTTAATGATTCATATATTTTCAGGAAAAGACAAGATTTTATTTATGTAGATGAGGGCTTTACAGCTGCAAGTTTTTCATACGAACACCTGCACAGTTGCATGCAATAGATTCCGTCTACTACACACTATTTACACACGTTTCCTTGAGCTATGTTATGTAAACTTTGGTTTTGAAATGAAATGTAATATGGGTAGGAATAACTTCGAACGGGAAGCCGATAGGAGGATTTAGTTGGGATGGGCAACATTTGGTAAACTACGTCATGTTTTTTCGTCGTATAGACCACAGTGCCCAAAGAAAAAAGTCTGGAGTATCTCTGCAGGACAGGACCCGGAATGATGTGATCCGCCAGAGAACCAAGGTACATAGCCCAGAGAATAAGCTGAAGTGGCAATGGCGGGTCACATCTCTCGCAGAACCATCAACCGTTGGGGAAAACGAGTTTTAGAGTGGAGACCTTGTTTAGGCAAACGTAGTGTGGACGTCCGCCGGCCAGGTGCAGAGACGACTTGCGAAAGAAAGCTGGCAGCGACTGGATGAGAAGATCCGAAGATAGGGCTCAGTGGCGTTCATTGGAAGAGGCCTACGTCCAGCAGTGGACTAGTATAGGCTGATGATGATGGATAGATATGTTTCGTGTATATTCTGTTTTTATTATTACTAGGGTTTTTATAAGGATAGGAAACACGCACGTCCACGCGTGAAAATACTATCAGATATTTAAAAGACTCTAGATATAACTTATTTACACTTTTTAAAACATATCTCGTAATCATAGCTCGAATCTATAATAATATAAGAATGACATAAAGATGTTTGAATTTATGAATATGTGTGGACAGTCCCAATTCAAATTGTTTATAAGAATTACATAAAGATGTTTGAATTTATGAATATGTGTGGACAGTCCCAATTCAAATTGTTTATAAGAATGACACAAAGATGTTTGAATTTATGAATATGTGTGGACAGTCCCAATTCAAATTGTTTATAAGAATGACATAAAGATGTTTGAATTTATGAATATGTGTGGACAGTCCCAATTCAAATTGTTTATAAGAATGACATAAAGATGTTTGAATTTATGAATATGTGTGGACAGTCCCAATTCAAATTGTTTATAAGAATTACATAAAGATGTTTGAATTTATGAATATGTGTGGACAGTCCCAATTCAAATTGTTTATAAGAATGACATAAAGATGTTTGAATTTATGAATATGTGTGGACAGTCCCAATTCAAATTGTTTATAAGAATGACACAAAGATGTTTGAATTTATGAATATGTGTGGACAGTCCCAATTCAAATTGTTTATAAGAATGACATAAAGATGTTTGAATTTATGAATATGTGTGGACAGTCCCAATTCAAATTGTTTATTTGCGTATACAAAGATGTTGTTACACAAATTGTAAGCAGATCGCCACATTTTTACCGTAAGGTGTGCAAAATTATTTAAATATCATTATGTAAGAATAAAACAAAAACCTCATAATTATGATTTCTAAAATTCTAAATTATTTACATGTAATTAATACAATACTAATAGAAAATTTTAAAAAAAAATATGTCAAGAAATTGCAATAGTTAGTTATAAATAACAATATCAAAATTAAGCATATAATAATAAAAAAAATAGTAAAAAGATAAAATTTAAGATTAAAAGATAAATAAAGTGAATAATAATAATATAATATATTCGGGACAATTCCACACCAATTAACTAGCCCCAAACTAGGATACCCTGTACTATGGGTACTAGATAACGGATAAACATACATATATACGAATATTATAACATCCATGACTCGGAAACAAACATTTCTGCTCATCACACAAATGATTGCACCTCGCAGGATTCGAACCCGCAACCGTTTGATTACCTACGTACCTAGGATCACTAGCCACGAGACCAACCGGTCGGTCGGTCTTATATGTGTACATGATTAAGTTTTATTTATTACATTGTTTGTCATTAATAAATTCATTTATTGAACGGTGATTAACCATGAAATGAGGTTTTAATGATAATAAAAAAGGATGACCTCGTCACAATGCGATGAAGACGAAATCGATTGATACCTCACTTGTCATAATCGAACCAATACACGGCGACGCTATAGTGGAACATCACCATGCACACATACATAGAATGTTAAACTCATTACTTTTCCAATCCTTCGCCGTACTCGGGTAAAAAGTAGGTAGGAATTTGTCTAAATATGCTGCTGCACGGATAAGTAGACTAAATCATGCTAAAGCGTATAGTGGTAGATAATATAGGTTAGGTACCGTGTATAATCAGTAGAATATTAAAATGTATACTCACTAACGCACACGGGCACAGGCACGTCCCACTGCCCGTTCTTGCAGGTGGCGTACTTGTTCCCAACCAGCTCGTACCGAGCTGTGCACACGAACGCCACCAGCCTGCCGTTCTGTTTGATCTGGGCCCTGCCGTGATCCAGGAGCAAGAGAGGACATGATGGTGAGGGTGTACCTTGGTGAGGGAGTTGTAATTCTGAAACAATATTCTAATCTATACTTACCTATATTAAAGCAATTAGTACCAAGAAGTCTCTACAATGAAGATAATAAAAAAAGTCTTATTTAATATATATATATATATTTTTAAATGAAAGAATAAGTAGTTCCAGTAGTTCTTTCAATGTTGGATAGCTTAGAGTTTGACTTAAAACTTGGTGTAGGTATTTGGTGTCTCAATCCGATGAGTAGAAGTCAAGCAATCGATAAAAAACCATTTGACGTCGAAGTTTGATGATATTCATACATTCGGTTCTGGAATCATACAGGAACCATATTTATTTCCCAAATAAATGGCATAGCTAGTTAAGTAGATATATAAATAATTTTATTGTGCAACATTTAATTTTGTGCTTGAGATCTTCGAGTGTTAAGTATAATCAACTCTACAAGTCGGTAAAACTATAGATATCCGGTTCCGGCGTAGAGAGAGGGAGGAGAGGGAGGGGAGGGGGGAGGTGGAGGTGGGAGGGGGGAGGGGGGAATTCCCCCTTGACCCCCCAGACATTCCATGAAATAGAGGCGACGGACTCGTGGTCACACCGTTTTGTCAAACTAGTGTGACCACGAGGAATGTGTGACCACGAGAAATAACTATTCCACGTGGTCACATCACAACACGAGTTTAAAACGTATCGAGTTATTATAATATTTAAAATAGTCACAAATTACCAGGAGAGCAGAAACCCTTAGGAGATTGGAGGGGACGGAAGGGGATGGGGGAGTTAGGGAAGTGGGAGCATGGGAAAGTAGTCAGATTCAGTTTGATCTCCCTTTCTTCTTCTTCTTTTTTTTTTTTTTTTTATTGGATGGCTTCTGCGGAGGCACTGGCCTACTAGCAATTTCGCCAATGTCAAGTGTATTATAGTTTAAAGTAATGTCACGTCACAGTCAATTATTGTCAAAGTCACGAATCAGTAAAATGGTGGACATTTACTGAAACTTCCGAGGGAGATTTGGAAAAATCACAAAATGCCATTTATTTCTGCGTTTGATTCTTTTGCCCGCACTCGTGCACGTTAACGAACACCTAATGGTTAATATTCCACTAATATTACACATTAACACTCGAAGATACACAAGATTGAGAATAAAATCTAACTCTACATCACAACATATTGAATTTTTTCAAAAAACGCCCTGATCTCCCTTTAGTAGTGTGAAGTCAGATGACAGTTGTCAAACTTTAAACAGCTATTACTCGGAATCTATTGAACGCTGACAAGTAGTTTCTTTACAGAAGTGATAGATCTCATCGATATCATTGTTTTGGATGACAGCTGTCAAACTTAAAAAAGCTATAACTCTGAAACTATTAATCCTAGACTAGTAGTTTTGTTACAGAATTGATAGATCTCATCGAAATCTTTGTTTTGGATGACAGCTGTCAAACTTAAAAAGGCTATAACTCTTGTTTGTTTGTTTATCGTATGAGGTAGTGCTGGCCTCTGATGTCAGAGTTTGTCAAGCCGTCCGAGGGCCTCCGACATGGCTTAACGACTGCTATTAATCAATAACAGCCGGGACCGACAGCTTAACGTGCCCTCCGAAGCACAGAGCGATGGAAAACCGCACATAACTCAGAAAAGTCATTGGTGCGGAGCCTAGGTTTTGAACCCGGTATCGTTGGATTCTAAATTGCACTATAGAACCGTTAGGCCACCATCGCTATGAAATTAATGATCTAAAAACCCTTCAAAACCTTTACTATCCATCAGTGAAAAAAGCATCACAATCGGTGCTAGTAGTTTTTACTTGAACAAAAAAACAGACGTAGATAAACAGACAAACAGACAGACACGATTTAAAAAAATGTTATATGTAGGTGTGATACACTGTAAATAAATTAAATTTATAAATGTGATGTTATTTTAATTAAATTACAATAGATAACTATGACGTATTCATAACAATTTACATATCTTGAACAACCCGATTTCCTTAATTTTTCGTTTTGTCTAGATTACAGGGGAACTTTTGGTAGGACTTGACAGGATAGGGCTTGAAAGTTATCTAAAAAAACTACTGTACGGATTTTGATGCATCTTGGCACAGTCTTAGTTTATTATGATGTTGAAAATAAAGTTTTTATCCAGAAAAAATAAAGGGTTTCTGCGAGATAGGGGTCCACATTCTGTATATTGTACTTAGTAAATTTTTTTGGAGTCTGTTCTTTTATTCGAACTGAAGCCAAAACTGTTGTTTTTTCTTATTTTATGCTTTTGTCTGCCTGTGTTTCTGTCTGTAACTTGGACGAGTATCACCCAGAAACTACTGAATGAATTCAAATGAAACTTAGCATGATTGTAGTTCATACTACGAGGTAGGACATCGGGTACTTTTCATACCGGTAAATTAAAGGGTCCCCGCCCCGCAGGAAAGGGGTATTCTATTTGGAGTTGGTCTTCATGTTTTACGGTTTATAATTACTTCCGAAGTTCATTTCTAGGATTCTCAAGGAATATTCCTCCAAATTTCAAATACCTAGGTCCACCGGCTTTGGCTGGGCGTTGTCTGTCAGTCAGTCAGTCAGTCAGTAGGTATGTCACGGTACTATTTTATAGACATGATTAAAATAATGTAATAAAACACACATTTTTATTATTCTTTACTTATAATAGAGCAGTAAGAACCAAACAATCTGTAAAAGGAAGATATTTTAAAAAAAATGATCAAGAAAACTAAAAATAAGCTACTGTAAAAAATCACATTTTATAAATTCGCGTCTGTCTGTTTGTCTGTTCACACATCATGTAAAAACTACTGGACCTATTGCGATGTGGTTTTCACTGTTGAATAGCTTAGGGTTTGACTTAAAAACTGGTGTACTTATTATCTCAATCCGATGTGTAGGAGTCGAGCAATCGATAAAAACTTTTTTCGGCTAAAGGAATTTTGTTTAAATGTTGGTACGAGTATATTGGTATATTAGGTCTTGAAATAGTGATAGAGTTCTTTTAACCTAGAGAAATGGTCATGCGTGCGCAGCCGCGAGTACATCTAGTTTAAAAATAAAACACTCACGGGCCTCCAAAAATTCCGTAAAGATCAACAGTATCATACACTTGAAAAACATGATTCACTTTTTTTTTTTAATAACACTGTCTATAAAAATAATGAATATTATTTAATTATGGATAGCATAAACATATTAATTAATGTTTATGCTACCACATTAGCGAATCGACTGATTTATTTAAGTAATATTAAGTTATGTTTATGCTACCACATTTGCGACTCCACTGATTTATTTAAGTAATATTAATTTATGTTTATGCTACCACATTTGCGACTCGACTGATTTATTTAAGTAATATTAATTTATGTTTATGCTACCACATTTGCGACTCGACTGATTTATTTAAGTAATATTAATTTATGTTTATGCTACCACATTTGCGACTCGACTGATTTATTTAAGTATTATTTCATTGTATGCGATTATTATTTAGATAGATGATGTCCTTTGTTTGGCACAAAGATTAAAGTGCACACAGAAGAGACAAAGTCTGCTAGTACATAGTACCTAAAAGGACAAAGGTTTTAGAACTAAATACTGTTTTATAAGTAGTGTTATGATATTTTTGTGTAGTGAATTATTTCTTGGTGTCTGACCATTTTAAAGATTAGCTACTTGAACAGAGCAACCTAAAATTAACTATCTTAGCAAAATATTTACATAAAGTTGTAAAAAAAACAGTAGAAAATAATAAATAAATATTGTTTGTATGTATTCATAGAAATACGGGGTTCGAGAACACAACAAATTCATTTTAACGTTACCTACTTACGAAATCGATGACATGGTTGTATTGCAGATTGCAGCAGTAGGTACTCAGTAGTAATAATTTATTGCTAACTAGCTGTCCCCTGCAGCTTTATTTGCGTGCGAAATTTGCCTCCCCCGTTTAGCCCCTTAAGAATGTTATTTCAAAAAAAAACTTATTTAGTATACTCAAAGGATATTATATCCTCCAAATTTCAAATCTCTCGTTTTTTTTTGTGTGAATGTGTATGTTTGTAACTTCACGCTGAAACGGCTGAACGGATTTTGATGATTTGGTATATAGTTCCTGGAATAACTACGTTATCTACCAGTCAGTCAGTTGGTATGTCACGGTTCTATTTTATAGGTATATATATATATATAACTTGTTCGCATGCTAGGAGTCCCTGTGTTGTGGGAAACAAGTCTCTTCCAGGGGTTACAAAATTCATAATTTATCCCCGTACCTACCACCTATTATATGTTATACCTACTACTATATGTTAACATATCTAAAGGTGGTTTATACATAATTCAAGTTTTTCTATTACCTATTGTTCCTAATCAGTGCACACGATAGATTTATTTAAAAGAATATTGTAAATAGCGTAAAAATAGGTACCTACCTACATTATCTATACTTATAATAAAACTGTAACGGGTCCAATTCCGTACATTGAAGATATTTAGATATTTTTTTTGGTTTTACTCTAGATTCGATACTGAAGCCAAAACTGTATTTTTTTTCTTTTTTGTCTGTCTGTCTGTCTACCTGTCTGTCTGTCTATCTGTCTGTATCTTGGCTAGGCATTACGCCGAAACTACCGAATGAATTTAAATGAAACTTGGTATGATTTCAGTTCATACTACGAGGTAGGACATAGGCTACTTTTCATCCCGAAAAATGAAAGGGTCCCCGCAGGATAGGGGTTGGAAGTTATTTTAAAAAACACTTACACTTAAACTACTTGAAGGATTTTGATGCAACTTAGCACAGTCATCATAGTTTATATGATGGGTTAAAATTGATAATACTTTTTATCCCGAAAAAATAAAGAGTTCCTGCGGGATAATGTCCCAAATTCTGTAAATTAAAGATATTTTGTAAATTTTTTTGGGGACCGTTCTATGTTCAATACTAAAGCCAAAACAGTTTATTTTTTATTTTTGTCTATCTGTCTGTCTGTCTGTACCTGCACCGGAAGTGCATCACGCATACTTTTCATCCCGAAAAAATTAAGTGTTCCTGTAGGATAGGAGTGGAAAATTATTTAAAAGAAAGCACGTTGAAACTATGGATGTTGTTGCAACTTGGCACAGACATCTATCTATTATATACTATAATAAAACTGTAACTGGGCTAAATCTGTACATTAAATATTTTTTGAAAATTTTAATTGAGTTGAACTTCAAATATTTGTTGTCTGTCTGTCTGTCTGTCTGTCTCTTTGAACACGCATCACGCTGAAACTACCCGACGGATTTTGATGCAACTTGGCACAATCATAGCTTATTTTATGTATTAAAATTTAGAATACTTTTTATCCCGAAAAAAAACAATAGTTCCCGCAGGATAGGGGTAGAAAGTTATTTAAAAAAACACATATCACGCTGAAACAACCGTACGGATTTTGAAGTAACTTGGCACAGTCAAAGTTCATGGTATGTGTTAAAATGAATGATACTTTTAATCACGAATAAATACGGGATTCCTGCTAATAATAATTGCACACCCGTTTATAAAAAGGTACCGTAAATTCGGCTCCTATGCCACAAGTCAGAGTGGCACAGTGGAAGCAGTGTCTGGCCTGCAACCCAGAGGCACATGGATCGAATCCACGCGCTGCTACGAATGTTTTGCCTCAATATTTATAAGCATTACATATTTTGTGCTTTTTTTTACATTTTCTTTAATTTTTTTAAGGCTTATGTAATTTCCTGAAGAAACCGTCAAGTTTTGTTTGAAAACAATATATATAATGGGATCTATCCAAACGAATGGTCCGACTTAGGTGCGGTTTTTTATGTTTGCAAGCTGAGGTAATCGAGATGGTATAGTACGAGTTTGGTACGAGTATAGATAGCACAATGGCATCAACAACACAAGTGAATAAACCAAAGGCATCTAAGTTCTCCCTCCGATTTAACTAGATGGCGCTGATTGACCTTAAAACACGCAAGCATTTCATTCCTGCAACCAAGGGTCCCGCTAAATTCAAATTTATCAGGTGTTTCTGATCCGGCTCACACTAGCACTAGCACGACCTCCAGGGGCCTAATTCTCTAATTTTAAGACGCCAATTCCTCGCTGCCTGCGTGTAAATTGGAATCACGAACAAATTCCACGTAGGCATGGGTCATACTCGCAATAATATCCAGCACCAGGGCTTTCAAGTACGTCCATCTTCAAAGTTTCAAACACCAGGGCGAAAAAACAAGGTTCAAAATACTTTGAAGTGCTTTCTGTAGAAACAGATTAATGCCTTGAAAGTAGAAAATACTTGCATAGGAAATTGATCTTTGCCGTCATATAAATAAAGAGAACAATCGTGTTTGCAAAATAAAAGTAAGTACTTGGAAGCCTTGAAATTAGAAAATACTTGCATAGGAAATTGATCTTTGTCTCTATATATAAAAGGATCACTATCGTGTGTGTGGAAAAGTACTCTGAAGCCTTGATATGAAAGTAAAAAATACTTGCATAGGAAATTGATCCGTGGGTATGCATAAACAAAGACCACAATTGCTTTTGCGTAAAAAATACTTCGAAGCGTTGCAAGTTTTCTGAGTATGTATATACATTATATGTACTACGTTTTTTTATTATGTTTCTTCCATTGAGATATTATAATGTACTACCTACGTACCTACATAATTATATAATTATATCGGAGGTTTCTTCATAATGTCTTACTGGCAAAATGGTTAGTTGTCAGTATTGAAATGTATACATACAGAGGTAGGCACATGTATTGCTCTTCTCTCTCTTAAGTATAGAAAACTTTTATTTTTTCAAATCAATCGTCATATCGTGTTGAAAAAGCTCAAAAAGTAGGTAGGTAGGGTAGGTAATTATTAAGAGCCAGTTAAAGTGCCAGTAAGTACGTCTTTCTGTGAAACATCATAAAAAATAATTTGTACTAAGAACACAATGTTTCGTTGCATTAAAATTTGTTCGTATGGACCTCATAATAATGACCTACCCTTGATGCCCCATCCAATTTACCTCACCACCTTAATTACTCTCTAATCTGTCCCACCTTACCTTCGGAGATAATTTTCTCTACTCAATAACAAGACGTTCATGATAACAAGTTACTTCATTTCAACTAGATGGCGTTGTCTACCCTTAAAACACGAAAGCGGTTTGTTACGAAGTGGTTTGAACGTTGAATGAACTCAAACAACACGTTTTCTTATTTTTTTACCTTATGGTCCCTAAAGGCTCTTAAAACGTATTTAGATGTTTTTTGTGTTTTTTGATAGAATAAGTCAACTTCAGTTGTAAAACGTGTAGCGAAATTAAGCGAAATTTTTATAGTAAAATAGTAATTAATTAAAAAAATTAATTTAACTCATTCATGTCATGAATCTTTCATTATAAAAACCAGGGTTCAAAATACTTTCAAGTGCTTTGTAAACCGAAGCCTTGAAAGTAGAAAATACTTGCATAGGAAATTGATCTTCGTGTCCATATGAATAAGGAGCACAATCGAGTTTGCGAAAAAAGTACTTGGAAGCGTGGAATTGAAAGTAAAAAAAACTTGCATAGGAAATTGACCCGTGCTCTTATGTAAATAAAGAGCACAATTGCGTTTGCTTAAAAAAACTTCAAAGCCTTGCAAGTTTTTTGAGCGATGTATCGGCCACCTAGCTTTTTGTGACCCGGCTAGCCGAGTGCGGCTGAACTCAGCCAAAGCCATGCCGAACCCGCCACCGAGTATGTAGGTGCGGACGGGGCGAAAGAGCAAGTTGGTGAGTAAAATACTTTGAAAGTCTTGCAGTATTGCGGGTCCGCACCAGGGCGGCGTACTTACAAGCCAAAACCTGGTTTAAAAACCTGGTCGCGTAAATACCCACCTTCCCTAATTCCACGCAGGTGGCGTGGAATTAGCGTGGTGGTCATACAGAATCCAGGCCCTGCTCTCAAGCCCTTGCGACTGATTTAAAAACTGGGGTACTTAGGCCTTGCACGCACTGCCTTGCAGTGGAACGCAGTGCGTTTATTATAGCGTTTATTTCACATTGTATTATATGCGTTTATTTCATTGCAATACGTGCACTTCTATGAAGTGTCATAGAAGTGCAAGTGTGTTATAACACATATTCTTATAAAAAGGCAAGGCAGTGCCTTATTCCGATGATTAGATGCCGAGCAATCGATAAAAAACTATATAACGGCTGAACGAATTTTGAAGAAATGTAGTATAATATTGTACTTTGTAGGTTTGGTCCTGGTCCTCCTGGTCCTCTGGACCTGGACCAAACCTACAACTGGTCTGGTGATGGTTTGGCTTTTGGTCCTGGAATAAAACGTGTGGGCTACTTTTAAATGAAATGACCACGTGGGCAAAGCCGCGGGCACAGCTAGTAATTTATAAGATGGGTGAAAATTACGGATACATTATTTCCCGAAAAAAAATATGGTTCCTGTGGGATACGGGTCCAAATTCTGTACATTAAAGATTGTTTTTTTTTTGGATGTTACTCTATATTCTATAATGAAGCCTAAACTGTATGTTTATTTTATTTTTGTCTATATGTGTGTCAGTCTGGATCTTAGCCGCGCATTACGCCGCCGGAACTAGTGGATGAATTCAAATGAAACTTGGTATGATTTGAGTTCATACTACGAGATAGGACATAGGACACTACGAGTTCAATGTATTCTCGGTATAGGCATGAAAGAATAAGCAGAAAATTCTGAATAAAATTTATTTTTCAATGTAGTCCCCTAGGATCTGAACACACTTATTTGTCCTGGAAAATAACTTTTCAATTTCCTCCAAAAAATATTTTTTAAAAATGATCGTTAATTGCTGCCTTTAACTCTTCATTGTCGGAAAAATGCTTGCCTCGAAGTTCTTTTTTGAGATTTGGGAACAGAAAGTAATCACTAGGGGCTAGGTCCGGGCTGTAGGGTGGATGTTTGATTTCTTCAAATCCGCAATCCCGCACAGCAGCATTGGCAATGCGCGCCTTGTGAACAGGCGCGTTGTCGTGCAGAAGCAATACACCTGCGGTCAATTTTCCCCGTCTTTTTTCTTTTATTGCCTCCTTTAAATTGCGCAGGGTGTTAGCGTAAGTTGCGCCAGTAATACTCTCACCTTTTTTTGTGTACTCAATTAATAAGATTCCCTTGGAATCCCAAAACACTGTGGCCCTCATGGCCACAGTGTTTTCGACGGTCCGACGGATGGGCAGACTTTGAACTTCTTCGGTGGGGCTGTTCCTTTTTTATGCCACTGCATAGACTCCTGCTTGCTCTCAGGATCATAGTAATGAACCCACGTTTCATCACCAGTAAGAATCCGATCATAAATACTTTGCGGATTTTCACCACAGAGCCCCAAAAACTCCTTGCAACAATCAACTCGCGCTTGTTTCTGAAGCGCTGTGAGCATACGCGGCACCCATCTTGCACTGACCTTTGACAAATTCAGATGGTCATGAAGGATAGTGTGAATGGTACCCACGGATAGCTTGGTTCTTTCTACTAATATTTTCACTCTCACATTGGCATCATTGAGTACAAGTTTCTCAACAATTTTTACGTTTTCATCAGTAGCGGCACTAACCGGCCCACCGGCACGAGGGTCGTCTTCAATACTCTCTCTACCCCGTTTAAATTCACTTGACCACTTCTGAATTGTAGATAATGAAGGGGCAGAATCTTGGTAAACAGCCATCATTTCTTCGTGAATTACTTTTTGAGTCTTTCCTTGTTTTGTGAGGAATTTTATCACAGCGCGATGCTCGATTTTTTTCAACATTGTCGTATCAGTCATCGTAGTTGCCTTTCCGAAATGATATTTTGAATACTAATGGCGACAATCAAATAAAATTTTGTATTTATACCCTCAATGAGTGTCATAAACTAATGAGATAATTTAATTACCCTCATCATTATTATATTACCCCGATACCGAGAATACATTGAACGCCCCTCGTACATCTTGAAAAATTTAGGGGTTCTCGCAGGATCGGGGTTGAAACTTATTTAAAAGAACACGTACCACGCTGAAACTAATGGACGGGTTTTGATGCAACTTGATACTGTCTTTAGATATATGATGGGTTAAAATTGAGGACACGTTTTATCCCGAAAAAGTAAAAGGTTTCTGCGGGATATGGGTCCAAAGTTATGTTAATATTCATGTAATAAAAAATATTTTTCTCTATATTCGATACTGAAGCCAAACTGTTTTACTTTTTTAATTTTGTCTGTCTGTTTGTCCGTATCTTGACCGCGCATCGCACCCAAACTACTAAATGAATTCAAATGAAAAAAATGCTCTTGGGTGCTTAAAAAAGGTATTGAACAACTTTTTTTTGTTTTCGTGTCTTTCTTTCTGTTTGTCTGTATGTTAGTTTGTTCACGCATCACGTAAAAACTAGTGTAATTGGTATCTCAATCCGGTGAGTTAGAAGCCGAGCAATTGATAATAGTATTTTTGACTGCTGAAGAAATTTTGTTCATATCAGGACCAATATATCAACATTTGTTGCCAACACGCGTGCGAAGCCGCGGGTACAGCTAGTCGTAAATATAATGGCTGCCACTCCAATCGAGTTATATGTACCTACCCACACTACCTAGTGGGTATCTACATAGGTACATTATTCAGTGAGGATTTATAAAGCTAGGCAATAACGACCATAGAATTACTCTTTGCAAAACGGGATGTACTCAAGCGGTTATCAGTGGATGCTGAGTATTGCGGAGGGAAGGCGCTATGATCAGTAAAAGCCCTATATTTCGTAAGAAAAATGCTAATAAAAAATCACAATGCTAATATTCACAATGCTATCACAATGTTATTAAAAAGTCACAATGCCAATATTCTTATATATAAGGTGAGATATATATATATATATATATATATTTCTATATATATATATATATATATTTCACTAGTCTTTTAACAAGATTTTCACCTGAGGAAAACACGATTACACCATATTTTCTCGATCAAAAGATTTTGTGAAACTGCGTTTTTTTTCGGTCTTAAATTAAATCGAAATTCTTATAATCTTAAAAACTATTATGAATATCGACCCGGAATTTGCTTTGTTATATAATTTTTAAGTTGATCTAGATAAAAAAAAATAAAAAAATGAACAAAATAAAAAATATGTAGCTTACTTCCGCCAAAAAAAATTGTTAGTCAGACAAATGATAAATGGTAAAAATAAACAAAAATTAAAACCCCACGCTAACCAAACCCTACCCAAATTGAACTATTGTAAAATATAAATGAAATGAAAGCTAAGGCCTGGAGGCCAAAAAAAAAAAACTATATAATACACAATATAAAACCCCCACGCTAAACAAACCCTACTGAAATACAAGTATCGTAACACTTATATATTTATATACATATATTATAAATACACAACAAAAATCATATACCTCAATCCAAATACCAAACGTCTGACATCAATACGACACGTGTCTCGCCTCTGCACGAGGCAACTTCAGGTGATGTTGACTGAGAGGCCTTAGCTTTCATTTCATTTATATTTTACAATAATTCAATTTGGGTAGGGTTTGTTTAGCGTGGGGTTTTACTTTTGTTTATTTTTACCATTTATCATTTGTCTGACTAACAATTTTGGCGGAAGTAAGCTACATATTTTTTTATTTTGTTCATTTTAAATATGGATTTCCGCAAAGTAACGCTTGATTCTATCAACTTGATCTAGATTATTTCCTAGAGATTTTTCGATAAATAAGCTCTAAGAATAAGCAAGCGGAAGCAGTGGGCTAGTCACATTCCCGAAGAACCGATCGATGGGGTAGTTAAGAACTTGAGTGCAGACCACGTTTAGGAGAACGTAGTGTAAGAGGCAATGTGGCCAGATGGAGTGACAATCTACGAAAAGCAGCTGCTAGGAACTGGATACAGAGAGCTGAAGACCGAGATTAGTAAATCTTTGATTATTTACATAATGTCAATGTTGCTAACCTACCTGGGCCCCAATTCTACTAAAACAATTTTAATGACAATTGTCAACAATTTTTGCAAAATTTTCGCTTTTACCTCTTTAAAGTGATAGAAGGGAAAATTTTGTGAAAATTGTAGACAATTGCCATTACAATTGTTTTAGTAGAATTGGGGCCCTGTTTTAATCACAACAATCCATTCCTCTAGGAAGAGGTGTTGAATGCGACTTTGATGTGTGGATTGGAGGCACTTAATTGCCTCTCTACTCATCCATTATTTTCGCAGCGCGTCCCATTTTACTTTTCCTTCTGTGCCTGTGGTTTATTTACAATTAGTTTAGTCCAAGACCTAAAATACCAACATTTGATCAAAATTCCTTCAGCCGTCAATTTTTTTTTATCTGTTGCTTGGCATCTAATAATCGGATTAATATACCAAGTACCCCAGTTTTTAAGTCGAACCCTAAGCCATCCATCAGTGAAAGCCGCATCACAATCAGTGCAGTAGCTTTTACTTGATGCACCCACAAACAAACATACAGACAAAACGACGGATACGATTTTTTTCAATGTTATATTCTTGTTAGTAGTTGTTAAGTACCCTAGTCATTTATTTTTTTAATTAACTTCTTTGTTTTTTTTTACTTACTGCTTTATTATAAGTATAAATTAGCAGTACCCGCGGCTACGCACGCTATTCGATTTCTCTAGGTTAAAAGGAGTCTATATACTATTCCAAGACCTAAAATAGCAGAATACCAACATTTGATCAAAATTCTTTCAGCCGTCAAAAAGATTTTATCGATTGCTCGTCTTCTACTCATGGGATTGAGATACCAAGCATACCAGTTTTTAAGTCAAACCCCAAACTATCCAACAAAGAAATCGCATGGGCTCTGTAGTTTTTATGTGATGTGTGAACAAACATACAGACAGACAAACAGACAGACACGAATTTTCAAAATGTTATATTCTTGTTCAGTAGCTTATTTTAAGTACCCTAGACCATTTATTTTTTAATTATCTTCTTTGTACAGACTTTTTCGTTCTTATTGTTTTATTATAAGTAAGTATAGATAGATAGATTATAAACAACTATAGATCTATAGTTATCTAATAATAAGAAATCTATTTCTTCAAAATTCGTTCAGCCGTCAAATAGTTATCGATAGCTTGGCATCTAGGTAATCATTGGATTAATATACCAGAACCCCAGTTTTTCAATTCAAACCTTAAGCTATCCAACTTTGGAAACCGCATCGCAATTGGTTCAGTAGACGTGATGCGCGTTCAAACATATAGATAAACAGACAGACATGATTAAAAAATATATATTATACAACGTGTCACTGAATGGCCTTATAAGTACGTAGCAGGTTTGTTTCAATCAAGCATGTAAATTGGTTTACGTGTACAATGGTTGAATACATAGTATTTAAAATTCCCAAACAAAAGTAACAAATTAAAAATTTGCGACAACCCTAATGTTTGTTATCACTTAGCACAAAAAAGTAGGTATATTATACACTATATAGGTAGGTAAATAACTGCTCCGTCGGCGGGTTCAGGTTGCTAGGCCTCTCCAATCTTGCGCACTGGTGGAAATACCCCGTTGAGTGGAGATTGTAGACCAGTCCGAGTTGATGTGGGTAGAGCCAGCCTATTGTCTCCCAGCACGCTAATACATTAAAGCTGAAGAAAACACCGGAGGCTTAAGAAACGCCAATTTTATGTAACGCGGTTGTACGCCCTCTCGCGGTCGTACAACCTCTCTCTGTCACCTTCAGGGAACTCGAAAAGCCTCGAGCGACTGAACGCCCGCTGCCTGTCGCTCAAATGCCTCCTCCTGTCTTCAATCACGGGTTCTATGATCTCATCCTCGTCGATTCGACGATCCAAACCTCGTCGGTCGTCGAACGTTCGGTACAGAGAGTGTACCTCCCGCAATAAAATGTAAGGTAACCACTCAACCTTGTACCTAGTATTAATAGTCTCGGAATAAAATGTAAGGTAACCATTCAACCTTGTAGTGTTAATAGTCTCCGAATAAAATGTAAGGTAATCATTCAACCTTGTAGTGTTAATAGTCTCTGAATAATATGTAAGGTAACCATTCAACCTTGTAGTGTCAATAGTCTCCGAATAAAATGTAAGGTAATCTTTCGCAAATGCTCTCCAACTGGTACACTATCCAGGCTACCCTTCCCTACAGCAAATCGTGTCGTCCGTCGGTGGCAAACCGAACTTCTACCACCTGCTGCGACGCTGCGGGCGGCGACCCTCGTCGTGATTCTGCCGCCCCCGGTTCGCTCGGCTGCCACCCGACGGACACATAACACATAGATTGCACTACATAAATTAATTACCACGACACCATTCAATCATGTAGTGTTAATAGTCTCCGAATAAAATGTAAGGTAACCATTCAACCTTGTAGTGCTAATAGTCTCCGAATAAAATGTAAGGTAACGATTCAACCTTGTAGTGTTAATAGTCTCCGAATAAAATGTAAGGTATCCATTCAACCTTGTAGTGTTAATAGTCTCCGAATAAAATGTAAGGTAACCATTCAACCTTGTAGTGTTAATAGTCTCCGAAAAAAATCTAAGGTAACCATTCAACCTTGTAGTGTTAATAGTCTCCGAATAAAATGTAAGGTATCCATTCAACCTTGTAGTGTTAATAGTCTCCGAATAAAATGTAAGGTATCCATTCAACCTGGTAGTGTTAATAGTCTCCGAATAAAATGTAAGGTATTCATTCAACCTTGTAGTGTTAATAGTCTCCGAATAAAATGTAAGGTAACCATTCAACCTTGTAGTGTTCATATTCTCCGAATAAAATGGCTGTGACATACAGACAGACGGATGGACAGATGGACATGACGAAACTTTAAGAGTTTCTTATTGTTTGACCTCATTTTAGGGTTTCGTACCTCAAAAGGAAAAAAGGAACCCTATTAGGATCACTTTTTGACCGTCCGTCTGTCTGTGAAGACCCTTTTTCTCAGGAACGCCTGGAGGCATCAAGTCAAACTTATATCAAATACCTACTCAAGTCTGCAACCTCTTGGAGCTGTGAAAAAAACATACTTTTAAGTCAACGCAATCAAAAGTAACGCCCGTTTATGCCTTATATTTTGACACTCGCAAGGGAATCCAAAACATCGAACCCACATACATCCACGCCTCTGTGCGGCACATGCCTCTAACCAATTCGGCTACCGTGACCACTGCATAATCATCCAAAGGAGATGTTCAGAAGTGGTACTTTATTCCGAGGAAATTCCAGCAGCTATGATATACCTCATTTAAAAGCTTATTTACTGGGCTACATAAATATATGTAATTTATATTTTATTGAGCCTGCATTTCTTAAACAAAAGAGAAAAAGATAAATAATCAAAGGAGATAATATTTTCCAAGATATAAAGTTGAACAATTTTTTTAATATTTTCCTTTCTAATGAGTTAGTGCGTTTTTCGTGCACTGGGAATAAAATAAAACAGATTTCTATATTATACCTACCATGTGAATATAAATAATAGTAAAATAACAAAACGTTCACAAACTACAAAGAAGATACGGGGATCAGACGAGAATCTCCGAACAACCAATACCGAGTACTTCCGACAGAATTATTATATAATCTATGGCGGTAGTTTAGAGGCTGACATAATTTTTTTTGAATCATCTTTGCAGTCTAGTTTTATCTATGCTTGGTTTAGTTTTTAACCATAGAGGTTTTATTACGCCTAAAGTAAGCGTAATAAAACCTCTTTGTTTTTAACCCACCTTACAAGCCCGATAATGAATTGCCCAAACAAACGTTACTCCAAAAACATTTGTAATTAAAGCAAATTTTCACCATATTATGTACTATTCTGATTCGGATAGTAATTGTCTAGTTTCCTGACTGCTTTTTTCTTCAAAATGCTTATGTACCTACTCAAAACGAAATGTGAGGGAAATTATTTTTACGACAAACATACAATTCGCTTACACTTCGTTTTTGCCATACGTTCTGAAAAACACAAAAGTTGGAAACTACATAAAATTCCGAATCCGAATAATATCATAATATTAAGGTACCTATGGTTCAATTACTTAAAATGATTTTGGAATTACGTTTGTATGGACAATTCAGCCGGCCCCTAATGCTTCTGTTTAGTCAAGAAGGTAGAAACCATAAAATAAATTCCTACATACTCATAAATTCAATCATCACAATATTGCTTTCGTAAGCTACAAATTATATAACTTAGCCCTTTTATTTAAATTTATAAGAATTAAAACAAACATTTTATATGTAGGCAAATTTAATTAATTCATGTAATAAAACACGTAAAATCATGTTCTATAGAATTGCGCGCACAAAAAGTATTACCTACCTACCTAGGTAGGTTCGTTAGGTTAATATGATTCAAATAGCCATTATGATAGAATAAAATAAGAACTTGTAATACAAAAACAACTTTTGTAGCTCCTCTGACCTGAGCTCCTTCAATTTAGCACAAGTTACAGGTATTTTCCACCCATTTGATTCCTTTCCCAGTCTTTGGAAAACGGTGTAACTTAACACTACTCCGTTTGCTTTTGCAATGCGGAACACTGCAAGTATTGTTCATGGTGAAGAGTACACTCGTAATATTACAGTATTAATAAATAATTTAAAGTTTAGTAGGTAATCCAAATAATTAATCCGTTATTTATTACTATTCACCAACATTGAAGAACATTGACAACTGGTGACAGAAAGTTTATAGGTTTATAGTAACCGTAATTCTCCTCTTTGGTATCAGTGATTAATCTTGCGCGAGTAGGTAAGCATAATTCAATCTCCTTGGGCGCTACTGTCAGGGGGGTAAGAAAGAAGGTGAAGAGGCTGAGGCATATGTCAACAGTGTGACCATATTTAGCAGGTTCCTGCGATTTTAGCAGGATTAGACTCTCATTTTAGCTCCTAGCAGGATTTTTAGCATTTTATTGAAATCTAGCATTATTTAGCAGAATCCAATAATGTATCCAATAATAGCATCCAATAATAGCAATAATCTGGCAGGATTTATTGAACGCGTTTCAAAATGCCCCAAAAGTGCACACACTACGCTCAAGCCTTTATATTTGAGTTTATTGGCTTCTGGAAGCAGCTCTGATGCCAAACTAACAGATACCGAAAATTTCTGAAGACAAATTGAAACGATGAATTTAATTTAAATGGTAATGGTAATGTGGTAAATATAAATAATAATGGTAATGGTAATGGTATTGGTAAACCCAACATTGTGAATCTTGCGTGGGCTATTATGATTTTACTAATGCCACACACTTATTGTGAACGAATCATTTCACTGATTAACAATATAAAAATCCGGCTTAGAAATCGGTTCAAAAATAAACATGACGATTCTGGAATTTTGCATTCCAAAAACGCAAAAAGGAAATATATGAGAAAATGGGTGTGTGAATTTCGAGCCGACAAAAATATGTTAAAATTATCTCTTAACTCATCATCATTATACAAAGGATTTGCTAAGGACAGTGATAGTGACGAGAGAATTGTGTTGTAAATAGGAATGAACTGGCCAAGTGCGAGTTGGGCCGCGCACTAAGGGTTCCTTACCACACCACTTTTATTTTTCTTATTATAATTTTACTTTAGAGTGTGTAATCATGCCAAGTTTGCCTCTTACGCTTGTACTTATCACCGCTTAGAGCAAAGACAAAATACGTAATAAGTACTTTTGTTGTATAGGGATCCCCCTTTTTTATTATTATTATTTCTTAATTAATCCGCCATAACATTACAGTCATATTCTATAAACATTTTAATATCTATTACAATTCAAAAGATCATCGTTATCAGTTCCCGCTGCTGGGACACGGGCCTTCTCTCAGAGAGAGAGTGAATGGGCCATAATACGTCAGATTGTATAGCGCAACATGATACCATTCGGATACTATTGCTCTCCAAAGATACAGTATCGGTTCAAAAGATACAGTCGTTAAACGGTAAGACGGACAAACAGACAGATAGCGTAGGCTTAAAAATATTATAGTGGACCCGTTGACACTCTTTGGGTACGGAACCCTAATAAAAATGACATTCTAATCGTACAAATTGGCATTTTTGTCCATATTTTCTAATGTTTAAGCAATATCTGTGAAAGCAGTAATTTAGCATTATTTGAAGAATGTCTAGCATGTTTTAGCAGTTTTTGTCATTCAGGCTAGCAGAATTTGACATTTTAATCTGGTCACACTGTATGTCAAATTCAAATTACCCTTCAAATTCAAAATTAGTAAGTTACCTGTTTTAAATTAAGAGCAATTTTTTTTCTTCTAAGATTTTATGCCGTGAAAACGTTCAAAACGCAATGTCATCAAAAAAGAAACCGTGTGAACTTCACAACTTATTTTTTCTACAGGCTTCACACGCTTCACCTTTTTCTCTCTGAAAGCCGCTCGTTCACTTATACGAAAAAGAACTTTTCAAATTTTGCCGGGTTCTATGTTCGAGTGATTATCTATGGGTGGCGCGCCAGCCAACTAATGGTGGCAATCGCCCTCCAACAAGCATCGTCAGAATTTATTTTCTGTTTTTTCTCTTTCGATTTAAATCTATCTAAAATTTTGTTTCCGTGTAGATATTAAGTATAATTAGAAGTTAATTAGCATCGTAAGTTTTGTAGTGATCTAATAATATGCCAATAACCTTTTTGTAGATTGTATGTCTCTGAAAGAAAATCTAAACATATTATTTCTCAGCAATTATGTTCTTACCTACTTCAAATAATTATTACGACTGCCTATTTAAAAATACCATGTTCCTATAGGTATAGTGACTATAGTGCTTCTCAGGTAAAGTTAAACTTCAACTGAAAATAATCTTTGCCGTCGAGTAAAAATGCTGTGAATGAAAACATGTAATTCCTTGTACCTACAATACTTTTGTGCAAAACTATTAAATCAATAAATAAATAAAACGCCAAACAACGAAGAAAAATATATTTGCGATTTAGAAATGTATTTCTAGATGAAATCTCTTGCTTTGTACATAGATAGAAGTGTATTCTATCTACCTACGTCCTAAGTATCGTTGTAGATTCACAAAAATGAGCGTCTTGACGGACGTAATGACGGACGAATGGGAGCTCGACAGTTGATAATTATAGCCTAGGACTTGATAGACAAGTACCTAACTATATTGAATATTGAAACTACTTGATTATACTAATAATATGATACATTTGTTTCAGGTGTATGGATGCACACAGAACTGCAGTTCATACGAATGTATAGATCTCAGCTTTCCGCTGGGATACTGTAAATCTCAATTTATGTGAAAATTATAACATTATTACATGATATTTAATACTTACACTTGATTTCGTTTTTCTTATATTTGCTTTGACCCCTCGTTGTTAGTAGAACTTTACATAATTAGGCTTTGTAAGAAAACTAGATTTATAACGAGTAGGTATTTTTCTATTTTAGGGTTAAAATCCTACTATAGCTATGAAATAGATAGGTAGGTTCTATGAAATACCACATACATACATACATGTCATTAAACCTACCTTTCACAAAAACAACACAATTTCATGGCACGATAAAACATGAAACAAAGTGTACTTATGTAGGTGTTAGAACTATAAGTTTTATAATAACTATGCATTATCAGTGATCTTCACTAACCAAACACTGCTAGATAGTAAATGCAATGAACGCACCGGGTGCTCTTCGGTTGACGAAAACTCATTGCTACTGAATTCCTTGTGAATTCCGATTTTGAATTACCGGTTTTGTATTTCCTAGTAAAATCAGTTTCAGTGCGGTTGAGTTAAAGTGAAGTGCGCATCACCTTGACCAAAGAGTATATAAATACTTGACCTTGACGACGTAATTTGACATGCACACTGAACTTAGTGAATTCGAAACGAGTGATCGGTGGCAATGAATGGTCCAAGTAGCATTAACCGAACCGCACGGAAACTTTACGGAATCAGGCCCCCGGAAGAGATGCAACTGGAAATGAGCTAATTTTCGGTTATTTGTGCTATTGTAGTTTACCACTGCAGTTCGTAAGTACATTGTCATTGAATGATGGACTGTTTCGATATTCTATTGATCTTGGGTCATGTCATAACACATATTTCCTTGTTTTTACACTATACACCAGTAGCTATACTGAAAGATTATGCTGTTCACATATTTTTGGTGATATTTCCATTTTCTTCTTTTAGGCACGTGCCAAGTTTGTTTTTCGTGTATGTACTTACCAGTTCCATGCTCTCTAACTAGTTGAGTAGGTATATACCCTTATATATAACATTATTGCCCTTATTACAATGTTGGAAAGAAAGAATTAATGCGTGAAATGGGTCCATCTGTTTATGCAGAAATACCTATATCACAAAATACTCAACCGATTATGTTCCGGTTTTCACGTATTCGAATATACCTAGGTTGGTTTCTAAGGAAGGTTCTTTGTTTTCTCTTACGTACCAAAATACTAACTAAAAATATACCTACTAAAAATTAAATTACGAAAACTGAAATATGGAATATGGAAGACTATGAAATTGAGATATCTTTAATACGCACCTGTTTTATGTACCTATAATCTTTTACATTAATAATTAACGATTTCACCTTGATAATTTGGGATAAATTTCATAAACAAGTCGGAAACGCTCTGTAAAAGCCCCTTCGGATGAACTTTTGCAAAGCGTCGTTTTGACAGATTTAAAACGCTCAACCAACGCTCAACAATTGTCAAAACGGCGACCGTAATCGCTCTTTTCAATATTTTCATACAAAAACTCCACTTCCGGTTAGGTTCACGTCGACTGAGCGTCGATCGCAGGATGATCGCTCGTGAGCGTCAAATTTGATCCACCGTAATCGCAGAATGATGACTTTGACAGGAGTTCAGCGGCAGCAGTCCTGCTCGAAAACCATCGTAATAGGGCGGCAGATCAATATTGCCTAACCCTTCGGTTGTCCACGCGCTGAAGACCGCAGGACCAAACTAATAACCCAAAAAAAATGGCCAACGCGACACATCTAACCTCAAACTGGTAATTGATTGTATATGCGTTGAGACTACAGGTACTTGATTGTCAACCCACAAAAAAAGAAGGTCTACGCGACACATCTGGCCGCGCCGACTTTGCGTAAACAAATAGTTTTTATGACCACTTCATTGAGCGCTTAGATAAACAACTAGTGATTTATGGAGCTAAATAGGTACGGCACATATTTCAAGTGTTTATGTTGTTGGTTTCGTAGCAAAATAATTATATAAACACGCTTAGATATGAATGATTATTTAGGTCAATAATGTTCAAAAACGAGTGGCAAAATTTACGTCGCTATCGAGTGGTCCGATGATCGATGAAAACAAAATATGTGACTGTAGCGTTAGTTGCGATGATCAATGAAAACAAAAAAGTGACTGTAGTGCATAGAATCAATCGAGCGGGTAATCGCACTGCCGCGCCGGGGCCCGACCACATAACTTAGCTTCAATCGAATTCTCAATATCGCAACCACTAATGCCTTGCGATAGAGTCGCAATTGCTATGAAAAAAGTGATAATCCGATTGTAACCAAGTTATGTAATCGGGCTGCCGCAGCCCGATTCCATAACTTGGCTTCAATCGAATTCTCAGTATCGCAATCACTAATGCCTTGCGATAGAGTCGAAATTGCTATGAAAAAAGTGATAATCCGATTGTAGCCAAGCTATGTAATTGGGCCACCGATCTACATACATTGTGCCATGTTGAATGTCACTGTCATCAGGGGTGCGTTCACTTACTACGCTCGAGGTTGCACAGATCACCCACGCGATCACTTGAAGTCGTTCAAAGGGCGTGGCGTCGCGTCGTCGGGCGTACGCCTGGGTCCTCCGGTAGTAGTATTATTGTTCTGTGCCTGGGTAACCCGAAAATTTGTAGGGGAGGCGAGGAATAATATGAAACTGACACTTGACAGTTGCCAGTTCTATATGGACCAAAGCCGTTCAATAACTCTGGGTGATCGAGCGATATTCGCACAGGTGATCCGGCGTCTTAAGTGAACGCACCCCAGTAGTGTCAAATCAGAGTTGCCAGAGGTAAGGTTCCTAGTGTGGCAAGTTTTTTCTTTCTACCAAACAAAAAACAAAACTCAAATAAAAAAAGTTGATGCTTTCTTTTTGTTTTCATTTACTAGTTAGTCATTATCAAAATAATATTCCCTATCTTCACAAATATCTAACATCTTCTTTAGAATTTTCAATTTTAGTACCAGCTTTCATACATTTTCCGAACATCTCTTTTGTCCTCCAGTTTCTGAAACCGTCTTATGGGGAGGGTAACACGTTAGTATCCGTAGACGCGAGTATAATTATACCTACTATAGACTTGGCATTGAATAGCAATAATAATGAGAGAAGGACACACATACCATAAAAACAGTAAGATTGAGCGAGACGAATATGCATATGTTTTATCCTTTTCACGTATATGCCTGTTTATGTTGTTGGGAGCCAGTGTGATACTGGCTCCCAACATAAACAAACTAATGTCAGCTTCTTTGATTATATAAATGTAAACATACAACACGCAAAGAACGGCCCAAGTTAAGCACAATGTGTGCGTAGCACTAGTGTACATACTGTCTATAACTGGCAGTTATGCGTGTTTAGGGATATCAGCATAAAATAATAAGGTACTATTTATTACAAATCTACTATCTACTTGAGCATAATAAACTATAGTTTAAAAAACTTAAAAACACGCTTTTATAGAAAATTTTACTATATTATTGCATTGTCATCGGTCTTTGACAGGTGTGCAAAATTTGAATGAAATGTGACCGTTTAAAGTGGGTCAAAATAGCGTCCAAAGGAGTCGGTTACAAACATACAAACATACAAGTGAAGCTAATATAAAGCGTGTAAAAAGAGGTATTAAACGGTATCACAGTATTAGCTACGTTACTTTCGTGTAGTTTTATGTGTAGTTTTTATCGTCTACTATTTATTACAAAATCACATAGAAATGGTGAGTAAAAATTATTATGATTTTAATTGATGTGTGTTTTGTTTATACGGCGTTTGATTAAAAAGTCAATCAAAGGTTTAGCAGGGAAAAAAATGAACAGTCGCCGGACGCTTAGCGGATGTGTAAACATAAAAAAAGAAAATATATAAAACAACGAGCAATGTTTTGCACCGCGCGCTCTCATTGATCACCTGTAAATCAGAAACTCTTCTTCTTGTTCTTGTCCCCCTTATTATTCTTGTTCTTGTTGTTATTCTTGTTCTTCTTGTTCGTCTTCTTGTTTTTGTTTTTCTTGTTCTTGTTCTTGTTATTCTTGTTGTTCTTCGCGTCATGGAACGCTCGCGTTGTGGAACCACTCGATCGCCACGTCACTCGTTCGCCACGCCACTCGATCGCCACGCCGCTTGATTGCCACGTCAACAGTCGGCGTTACCCACGAACTACGGCATTAGATGTTTACACATCAAAAATGGCTGGCATTATCATAATCATCTTTCGTCATCATTATCATGATGGAAGAAATATTCTGATTAAACTATCCTTCTTACAAAAGAAGTTTGCTTGAAATCGGTCCCACCGTTTAGTACTCGACTGGCAACTCTGTTCAATTCAACTAACCTACAAAATATCGAAACAAAATTGTGTTTCGATAAAAAATATACTAATAGAGTTTACTAAATTACCGATGCAAAGTGATCTTTGTCCTATTATTTCGTTTTCCTGCATGGTTGTGACACAATTTAACGGCACTAACTAGCATAGTATTTTATTTTTCATGAGCACAACAACGCGTAGTGATTCAATTGACACTGAAAGATATGTGCTGTTGGTCTATAACTGACCTCTACAGCGTCACAGGACGGTGGGGCGGGCGCAAAAGCGCTCCACCGCAATGCGTGACGCAGAAGGCGCACGCCAATGTTAGTTTTTGGCCACTTGCTCAAGGGCACCCAGGGGGTACAAACTTTGGCTTGGACAGTTGCCATTGATTACTTGGGGAGTATCGAGCTAAACACCCCTGGATCTCTACTGTTAGGTAGTGATCGAGGGGGCCCTGATGAAATGGCTGGCGCCCTTTAAATGAATTGCATAACTGACCACCGATTCGGAATACACCTTCGAGAAGAATCGGCAAGAAACTCGAAGGCAACGGTTTCCAAAAACATAAAATCAACTACTCTGGCTAGTTTCCTCTTGGTTAAAAGTATTACAGAATATATAAATGAAAAAGTTACCACTCCACTCCACACTCCACTCCACTCCACTCCACTGTCAGTTATTTACTTCGATATGAGTAAGGCCTTTGATTTTGTTTGCCAAAAAAACTGGAGTTATATGGAATTCGCGGGATTGCTTACGATTGGATAGAGAGCTATGTTCACGATAGGAAACAGTGTGTTGAAACGAATAAAATTAATAACAATAAAGTGATGACTAGTTTTAAATCTAATTATGAGCATAACAAATTTGGTATACCACAAGGTAGCGTACCACCACTTGGGACCACTTTTATTCCTTTTATACATAAACGATCTACCCAATATAACGTCTGATAAATGTGTCCTTTTTGCTGATGACATATCTATAATAATTCCAAAACAAAAGACAAAACACTTTCAACTTGATATTAATGAAACAATTGTAAATGTAATAGACTGGCTTAACATAAATAATATAAAAGTAAATATAAGTAAAACGAATTTCATGCAATTTTATAATATCAGGTCTAAGCCATTAAATCTTAACATAAAATATCGTAATTATATAATCCATGAAACTAGTTCTGCAACATTTCTTGGAATAACTATTGACAAACACTGTGATTGGAAGGCGCATGTCGACAAAGTGTGTTCAAAACTTAGCAGTTTTGTTTTTGCACTTCGTAGGTTATCGTTAGTTTCTTCAAAAGAAACATCGCTTATGGCCTATCACGGATATGTGGCTGCCGTTTTAAGATATGGTCTTCTAATCTGAAGAAACTCAGTGGAGCTTAATCCAGCATTTATAGCACAAAAACGATGCATTCGCGCTTTGTTGTGCCGAGCCTCTAGGTGCTTGTCAACCACTCTTTAAAGATTTAAAGGTCCTTACGCTTCCATCAATGTATATTTTCGAAATATGTACATTTGTAAAGAAGCACCTTGAACACTTTAAAAAAAATAAAAGATAAAGGTATCTGCTACTACTCTAGGTACCCTAATAGGTTAGTACTACCGCAATGTAATAACGAGCTTTTTCATAGAAACTGCTATGTGATGGCAACAAAAATTTTTAATCACATCCCAGAGTCATAAAAGAGTTGACCTACTTTAGATTTCGGAGTCAGCTTTTTAAATTGCTACTTGAACATAATTTTAATTCTATTAAAGATTTTTTGATATAAAATTTTAATGTTCATAGATTTTACATTATGCCGGTGAAAGTGTTAAGTTAGTATATTTTGTGTTGAAAGTATAGTAACGGTAATTTTTTATATTTTGCTTCAGATATATTGTACTAAAGTAGCTAAAATAATTTAGAGTATGTATGTAGCATGTAGGTATTAATTTAAAAATGATTATAATTATTGAACGTCCATTCCGGATAAAACTGTTGCGACTCGTATTTTATCATAAGACCTTTATACCTAATGTACACAGTATATACAATAAAATTTTATTCTATTCTATTCTATTACCTATACACTCATTATAATTCTATTGGTATAGTCTTTCTACGTTACCATCTAATTGGTAGTATTTTGAATTGACCAAACGAACACGGCTAATATTGATTAACTTCGTGTCGTAAAGATAACGCCCACGCACGCCACCCCTCTTTGGTTTGTTTAGATACTAACATATATGAATATTACGCATTTTCAACGATATTACATACGGTCTATGAGGCTTTTGCCGACATATACATCAACTTTTACAGTTTCGATCATTTTGCATCAAAACGAACAGTCCCAAGGGTCACAAATGCAGAGTTCCGTTTTGACAGTGAAACACGTGGGCCGTTCGCTTTGTAACAATGGGCGAAAATAACTTTTAAAAACACTAAATATGATCACAATTGGCGTTCCCTTTGGCCATTTGTGGGTGAAATTAGCGTTCTGAATGTTTTTGATCACCGTTCGTTTTGCAAGTTTCGATGACATGTTGACATAGGAAAATCGACTTTATTAAGTCACGATAGGGTCGTTTTTCATTCAGTTTCGAAAGGATCGATAGTGTCAAAAGTTTCAAAAATGACAAAAGTGTTGAAAAGGTTCAAAGAAAACGGCTTGTTAAAAATGTACATTTCGAAACTGCCCACTACGCCAAATCATCATCACGAACGCAGGGACGGAAATCTTTATTTTTGTTTGGCGTACTTAAGTCAAACAAAATAACCAAAAAATTACTTTGTATTTTGTATTGTTTGTTTTGGGATATCGTAGAAACATATTGGAAATTAAAGTTGAAACGAATAATAACTGTGATTAATAATTTGCAATGGATGAAATATGTAGATTGTGCTTGACCATGTCAATGGAAATGGCTTGTAAACTTACTGAAGAATGTAAGATATTGCACAAATTGTCTAGCTGGAATATTCAGGTAAACAAAGAATAATTTGTGTATTATTCCGCATATGACTGTTGAAAAGTAGCGACCTATTCACCAAAGTTTAGGGTGCCATTCAGCCAAAATTTAATTAGATTGGAAGAGTTACAAACGAACACAATATTGGTATAGGTACCTATGTAGGTTCATAATAATACCTAAAAGTATCTGTGTTATTTATTGTGATGTTTTTCTTCTCCAGATTAATATCAATAGCTTCCTACCCAGTTATGTATGTTACAAATGTGTTAAAACACTTGAAGACATTGAGAACTTCCGAGAAAAAGTCAAACGAAATGAATACAAACTTAAACAGCATCTCAACAACAAAAACTTAGATAACTTCTACCAGAGAGTGAAAAATTACAATATTTCTGTAGAAAATGTGAAAATTGAACAAGAAAACGAAGATGAGGTCTCCTATTGCAATGAATTGTTTTATTTTGAACCTGTAGATGAAAAAACCGAAGTAATTATAGAAAACCCAGAAACTAATGAAGATGTTAAACAGATTACACTGAGAACTACAGATGAGAATAACATTTCAAATACAATTTTGGCTGAGCCTGAAAACATAAAATCTAAAAGAAAAAACAACCGTCAGTCTATTGGACAAAAACCTATAAAAACAAAAAGAAGGATCAAATCAAATGCAAAGGGACATTCAAAAGATTTACAAAATTTAAAAGCAAATCAGATTAATATTTTGGCTAATACTTCAGAAACAAACACATCCAACTTGGAACCTGCTAATGAAAGCAAAATAGAATTCATTGAAGTAAATGCAATAGAAAATTCAAAAGAAATACAAAATGTTGAAGAAAGCGTGAACAATATTTTGGATAATATTTCAGAGCCAAATATAACCAAATTGGAACCTGCTATTATAAGCAAAACTGAGTTAATTGACAAACAGAATTCTATAGAATCTAAAAACGGAGCTGTTGAGATGGAACCCCAAGATCAACAATGTTTGACATGCTTTAAATATCTATCACTACCAGAATTAAAAAAACATTACAAAACTGTTCATTATAACAAATCAGCTCAAAAGAAATCGAGAGTCACTAAAAATAAGAAAGGAATTGTGACCATAAAACCTGATCGGCCGTACAATTGTAAAATATGTGGTAAGATTACTCTTTATAAAATAATTTTTATTCATCTTGACAACCGGTCTGGGCGGTTAGTGTCCCTGACAGCTAAGTCAATGATGGGTTCAAATCCTACAAGATGCAAATTATTTGTTGTTTACTATATTATGTATGGATAATTTTATGTATGTGTCTGAGTCATTTACCTAAATATTTATAAAATTCTGTACAAAGATGATAATTAAAAAAAATGGTCCAAGATGGGACTTAAAAAGCTACTGAACAAGAGTGAACATTTTTTTAAATGTGCTGCGGCATCGGCCGGATACCGTCGAAGCTAACTCACTGCAATTTTTAATAAACTGTTACAGCTTTGTATGTTTGTTTGCCAACCGATTTTTTATAAACTTAAATCTGTAATATCTCATAAACTAAGCGTCACCTGCGGGGGGAAAGGGTACCAGTGGCCCGCCCCTCCCCCCACCCCCCTCAACACCTGCTCTTCTGCTCTGTTATACATATCCCACTTTTAGTCCTGGAATAACATGTATGGGCTACTTTAATGAAATTACCATGTGGGCAAAGCCGCAGGCACAGCTTATTATTAATATCTTTAATATGCAGCTTTGCCAAATGTCCTATACACAAAAGTCTTACTTTTCCTAATGTTGATGATGCAATAACAGTGCCACAAACATAATACCAAAATCATTTGTAATTAAAACTTATTTCCACCATATTATAATATTATTCAGATTCAAATGGTATTTCTGTTTGTTTCCAAGAAATGGGTGTAAAGTTTATTCTGTGGTAATGTTCATATTACATGTTATGTTACATGGGCAAGACGAACATCATGTCAAATGCCCATGTCGTACCCATGCCGGTTTATGTTGGGAACAATATTATCAAAGCTGTTGATCACTATGTCTACTTAGGTCAGACGATCCAACTGGGTAGATCTAACTTCCACAAAGAGGTCAACCGACGAATCCAACTCTGATGGGCAGCGTTCTGGAAATTTCCAGAACGCTGCCCATCGTAATTACGCCATATCTTCTTGTCGCAGTTACGGCAGAGCCTCAAGACGAAAGTTTATAATCAGTGTGTGTTGCCAGTGATGACATACGGCACTGAGATGTGGTCGCTAACTATTGGTCTCATACAAAAGCTCAGTTGCGCTGTGTGCAATGGAGAGAGCTATGCTCGGTGTTTCACTACGTGATAGAATCAGAAATGAGAAAATCCGTAGAAGAACGAAGGTTACCGACATAGCTCTCAGAGTTTGCAAGTTGAAGTGGCAATGGGCAGGCCATATAGTTTGCAGAACCGACAACCGCTAGGGAATAAAGGTTCTCGAATGGCGACCACAAATAAGCAAGCGAAGTGTGGGGAGACCCCCCCACACGATGGACCGACGACATTGTAGCCATCGCAGGAAGTTGGTGGATGGAGGTGACACAAGATTGTTCGTCATGGCGCTCTTTGGAGGAGGCCTATGTTCAGCAGTGGACTTCTAAAGGCTGACATGATGATGATGATGATGATGATGAATGTTCATATCTATGTATGTTTATTCTTTCTCTAGTGCAATTGGTCCCCTAGGCAATAGGATAACCTAGTTTGGGGCAGGGTATCTAGTTAATTGGTTTATTTTTAAAATACTTTCCTAAATCAAAATGTAAGCAAGTAGGTTAAGTCGTGAAAATATTCAAAATTTAATATTAACCAAAAGTTGTATTCACTAGTAGGTACTTCAATATATTACTTTTTGCCCAGAAACTCGTGAGTTTCGTAGCTTGATGCTGGTCACAATATTTGCGTTAGAATAGCACGCAATGGGACAAAATTCCTAAATACACATACATTATCTAACCTGGGACCTATCATACGGGTTCCGAACCAAGTTTAGGACCCAGGTGCTCCATTGAACAAAAATGTACCTTTTGCCTTTATCCCAAATAAAAGATTTATTATTATTATTACTCTTTTCGCGAAAGTACCTGTTTTTTTTTTATTGAAATGGTTTTTGCGCTGGAACTATGACTAATTGAAAATGCTCTTTTTCAAAAACAAATACTTTGTTAAATAAAATAAAACGTATAAACTTAGATTGTATTACATTATATCCAAGCGATAGACACTAATTACAAATGATTTGACTACAATTTAGGAGATGAAATGTGATTTTCCCCAGAACATAAATTCCGTCCAAAAACTGTGCTGCCAAAACTCACGACTAGAAACTCTCTCTGTCGCTCCCTACACGAGCGACAGAGAGAAGGATCGGATGAATATATAAGGAGGGAAGGAGAAAGCAATTCATTTACTTAATACCTACTTTGTGAAGATCTCGTCGAGCCTCTACCCTACCTCTACTACCCTCTTAAGTAGGCTGGCTTAATTGTTACAGGGCGTTCATTCCCCACTGTGTATGCTATAGTGCGACACGGGGTCGCGCACGGCGGTGCCCCCCGTAGGTACTGCTCTACAGGGTGCGGCTATAGCACTGCATATAAATATTCACTGCAAATCCATGAGAGAAAACATCAGACAGATTTTAAGGTAACCTCTTTTCTTTGTCAGATATTCAACCGCCAAGCAGTAGTGTGTAAACCTTTCTGTTTCGGTTTGAAGGGCAATGAGACTTAAAAACCATTATCACAGGGTGACGCACAAGATTTTGTAACCAAACTTCTGGGTGGCACTGCAACTGTTGTAGGCAGGCGTGTGACTGTGACGCTTACCATCAGGCAAGCAACCTGCTCGACTCGTCACTCAAACGAATAAAAAAACTTAGAAGACTGGTTGGCTGAGAGGCTAGTGATACTGACTGGAGTCAACGGTCGCGCGTTCGAATCCCGCAAGCTGCAAACATTTGTGTGATGAACAGAAATGTTGTCTTGTCTAGTACCCATAGTACATGGTATCCTAGTTTGGGGCTAGGTAATTGGTATGAATTGTCCTGAATAAGTAAACAATTTGTGTCTCGAGTGATCTTACTGCTTTGTATAATAATATATCGTTTAAATAATAGGAAGATGTGTTCTTATTAAAACTACTTCTAAGGTTTTTTTTAATTATATATTTTATTTCTTTTTATTCTCGATTTTGTGTTCTGTTAGTTATACGAATAGTACTTTTACGAATACGAATACGAATACGGATATCAAACCTACTATTCGGCGAATACGAATACGAATATCTCGCCATGGTAATAAAAGACTAATTTATTTGATAAATTTCTATTCTTCTAATAATTAAAATTTACAACAGGCAAATTTTTATTTAAAAAACATAAAATTTGTAGATTTTCTGGTAATTTATGAACTTACTGTTGTTGTTTAACTACTTACTCGGTAATTTATCGAAGTGTTTCCATATGTCACTTTGATCTCGTTTACGAGAAGACATTTTTTAACTTCTTTTACTTCGCAGCAACCTCAGAAAATAAATAAAACAATACTCTCTTGCTTGACTTCTGCTTTCGACTAACAAATTAAGTGAAAGAAATGAATCAATCAACAAATGGTTCGTAATTGTAATGATAGGGAAACTCCCGGAGCTGCGGTACTGTACAAACTATGGCCGGGGAGTCCCCCGTTGCGTCGTCGTTGCGGTTAAGGCCCTCTGCACACGTGCGTATTTTTACACGCGCGTTTTTCAAGTCTGCCAGTAATTAGAGTTGCGTTTGTACGTAAAATATTAGTTTTTAAATATTCGTATTAGTATTCGCCGAATACGAATATTCGGTAAATGTCTACTATTCGGCGAATACGAATATTCGTATTCGTATTCGTTGCATCACTAGTTATAATGAACAAAAAGTAGTGAAAAATAATATGAAATGTTCATGAAAACCTACTTTTTTATATTCATACATTGTGTTAAGAAAGGGAAAATCAATAAATTGAAGAAAAAACAAGCAGCAGAATTCAATTTCGCAAAAACAGATTTTATCAATTAAGTTTTTTCAAAAAATCTTACTTTCTGTTTTAATACGTTTGAAAACCTCTTGATGGATTTCCCAGAACATATCTTTACGGTTACCGTAGCTGCCATAAAGATCCCGGTTAAAAAACTTACCTATATATTTAACTAAAGCATGGCCTAGAGAAGGCCTGTGTCCCACACCCCAACAGTGGGCAGTGGGGACGTAATGCTGATGATGTTGTTACAGTACAAATGCGCGACCTGCGGCGCTGGGTTCCACTTCCAGAGCTGGCACGATCAGCACCAGAATATACACAAAAATGTGAAGCCATACAAATGTAACGTTTGCGGCGCGGCCTTTCATATGCACAAGTAATATATAATTTCATATTTCGCAATGACGCCTGCTTAGCGAAAATAATACAGGTTGTCCCAGGAAGTAGTGATAAGCGGAGGTCCCGAGGTATGTTCCGCGATTTTTGATATTTTCGGAGTTATTCCATTTTTGTATATTTTTCTCAAAATCCAGATTTCGTTCCTGTCCCCACACATCCCTACCAATCCACAAACACAACCCATCCTCATACATCCAGACCCAACCTCACCTACGCCAGTAATATATTCATCTATGACCTCACCCCACTATGTCAGTGCAATTTTTTTTATTTTAGGGACCTCCAATCTTTGAATGGATATTTTGCTCTGAACAAACTTTGAAGTTATTCTTTTATGTTTTTATTGTTTTTTTTTTTAATAATTTTAATATGGCTTTGATGTCACATTAAAGGTTCACTACTGGACTACCAACATTCCAAAAAAAACAACTGAATACTATTGTAAGTTTGGTCAAAATGACTATAGTAGGCGCAGCGAAAGTATGTGTCTCGGGAGTTATCTGCTAGTGGCTGCGCAAACTACTATTTTTCAGGCACATTCCCAATGTTGAAGGTGAAGACAGCATTGTATAACTGCCTCGCTCAGTCGCTTACGTTTTTCGCATATTCTATCTCGCATTTACTTTATGCTATTTTATCCCCACAGCAGTACCTGCGCAATCGTTACAGAGCCTAACCAAAATTCCAGACTTAGATTTTCTTTATTGTTCGGGTGCGCCTTGGTGTGCTCTACCTTGGGACCTCCGCTTATCACTACTTCCTGGGACATATTATATTTATATATTTTCTTTATTGTTCGGGTGCGCCTAGGTGTGCTCTACGTTGGGACCTCCGCTTATCACTACTTCCTGGGATATATTATATATATATATATATATATATTTTCTTTATTGTTCGGGTGCGCCTAGGTGTGCTCTACCTTGGGACCTCCGCTTATCACTACTTCCTGGGACATATTATATATATATATATATATATATATATATATATATATATATATATATTTCATTTCTCTTGCTCATAAAGTTCTTGTGTATGCTTGGTATAGGCGTAGGCGAAATAAATCGGCCAAAAAAAAAAAGTCAAAGCCAAAGATTTTATTGTAAATAGGCAAAATAATAGCACATTTACAAGTCAAAATTAATATCTCATGAACATGGAGAAATACATTAAATATTATAATATGATCAAATCAATAAAATTTAGGTAAACTAAGTATGCTTTGGACGATGACCATTCCTGCCCCACCTGTGATTCACATGTCCAGCGAAATCTTATTTTTAGTTAAACTTCGTTTATAAAACTAAGATTTATTGTGATAGTTATGAATGCATCAAAGATGCGGATTACATTTGTAATATAAAAAATCGTAAAACTGCATTTCCGGGTTTCAATGGCGTCTCCATGAAATATAAGTCTCCGCGCGACTTGCAAGGATACGTGGCAGATGACATCGTTTTGGCTGTCAAAACTGAACGATTTCGCTATATGTGAATTGTGCGATTTTTGTTTTTATATTTTCTTGACGACTCGAGCTTATCTAACGGACTACGATAAGCATACAGTTTTTATTGGTGAATTAGTTCATCATGTTGCTATGACTAGCTGTGTCCGTGGCTTTGCCCGCGTGGTAATTTCATTTAAAAGTAGCCCATAAGTGTTATTTCAGGACCAAAAGTACCATGTAACATATCATTTTTAAAATTCGTGTCTGTCTGTTTGTTTGTAAGTTTGTATGTTTGTTCGCGCATCACGATTGATTGGCTAAACGAATTTTGAGAAATCTATACTTATAATAAAGCAATAGGAATGAAAAAGTCTGTACAATGAAGATACTTAAAATAAATGGTCTAGGGTACTTAAAATAAGCTACTAAACAAGAATATAACATTTTTAAAATTCGTGTCTGTCTGTTTGTAAGTTTGTTCGCGCATCACGATTGATTGGCTAAACGAATTATGAGAAATCTATACTTATAATAAAGCACATACATTTGCTACATTTTTAAAATTCGTTTCTGTCTGTTTGTCTTATTGTTCGCAAATCACTTAAAAACTACTGGACCGATTGCAATGCGGTTTTCACTGTTGGATAGTTTAAGTAGAAGCCGAGCAATTGATAAAAATATTCTTGACGGCAGAATAAATTTGATCAAATGTTGGTATATTGGTATTTGAGGTTCTGGAATAGCACATAAAGTACTCTTAACCTAGAGCAATGACCTCGCGTGCAAATCCGCGAGCATCAGATAGTGCAGGATACTTTTTATCATGGAATAGCACGTATGGGCTATACTTTTAAATGAAATGAGACGCGGGCAAAGCCGCGGGCACAGCTAGTACACTAATAAGATTGATAAAAGCAGGCAAACACAACAAGTTCATAATTCTTGGATCCTGAAACAATCAATGACTAGATACAATGATAAGTGCCTGACAAGAATAATTTAGCAAATAGCATCCGACAATATAAGTGCAGAAATAGTAGGAACTTTCACTGTAAAAAAATTGAAAAATATCTACTTTTCGCTTCTTTATTTAGAAAAAAAATTGGCGAATCGAAATCTAGGACTCCTAAGGCTAAAAATGGGCTATAGGACGCTTCTGGACATTTCGATTCATTGGTGGGGCAAGCGCCCATACAAATTGGTCATAGTTCTTTCCCTTTCATGTGCCAGCAGAGTTAAATCTCTCACAGGTAAAGTAAATACCCTTCTGACTCTACCGGTGCTTCGGAAATACGCCCGTTAGAGAAGAAAGCACCAAGAAACTCTTCGGGGATTTCATTTTTTCCATATTTGTTAATGTTTTATATGTTTTTCAAATGTCATTTATTATAAAAAAAACATATGTAAAATACAAATATAAAAGATAAAAAAGATAAAAGTGTCAATAAGATGTTCCACAATCATCAAACAATCAAAATGGGAAAAATAAACTAAAAATTGTAACTAAGTATATTGTATAAAACAACGTGACATCATTCATGATATCATGGAATGTTGTAGTCATGAGACATCTCACACAGTACTTTGAACATTTTATTGACTTAACGTTAACATCGAAGTTCACTTATTATTATCATGGAGCTTGGAGACATTCATTCATGATATCATGGAATGTTGTAGTCATGAGACATCTCACACAGTACTTTGAACATTTTATTCACTTAACGTTAACATCGAAGTTCACTTATTATTATCATGGAGCTTGGAGACATTCATTCATGATATCATGGAATGTTGTAGTCATGAGACATCTCACACAGTACTTTGAACATTTTATTCACTTAACGTTAACATCGAAGTTCACTTATTACTATCATGGAGCTTGGAGACATCAGACCATGCATTTCTGTCATTAATGTGATCATTTACATTGTAACATGCTCTCTTTATGAGATTTGCTTTAACAAAACTTTTAAACCTATGCATTATTTTAGTAACTTTCTGATTCTCTTTGGTCTCCGACCCGAGCTTAATGTTTCATGTAGAAAGTTGTAAAAAAAACACGTCTACAGCTCGGGCGGACAAATGTCTCGGATAAAATGGCTTGTTGTACAGTCTACTATTAAAGTTTATTTTATTTTATTAACACGTCTTGGAAGGCAAATGGAAAATGCTACTTAACCCTATAGGCCTCCTCGCCTCTAGTGCTTATACTTTTGCGATAAAACTTTTTGAAACTGTGTATATCCATAGTAGATTATTTTTATTTTTTTCTTTTTCAATGAAATTTTTGAACTAGTTGCGCCGCGGGTTTTTACCCGTGAGACAATGATGATTATGCAAAGTATCTTACGTATTATTCCAGGACGTAACGTATCTTTATACCAAAATTCATAAAAATCCGTTCAGCCGTTTTATGGCTGAGTGGTAACAAATATACTTACATACAAGTTAATTAGTTTATAATCTTTCAGGTACCTGACGTTTCACCGCAGAGCCGTACACGTAAGTAGATATATATCGAAAGGTGTCAGTTGGTACTTTTGTCCGCACTGTGATTTCGCCTTCCACAATACAAACAACTTCAGAGTGCATTCGGAGGTAGAACTATTTTTATTAGGGTTTTATCCATAGGTCTCATTCAAAGTGGGAAGATTAGGTACTAGCTCCTCGGGCGAGGAAAGCATAAATTAGTTGCAACGCACATAATTGGCCTTAGTCACAATCTGAGTGGTGTTTGTATAGCACGTGTTAGCAGTGTCAATTTTATCTCATTCTCTTCACTTCATTTGACCACGATCTCACCTGATGGAACGCGATGATGTGGTCGAAGGTGTAGCACGCTTGCCTAGTAGTTCACTCTAACATACCTGGTTAGAGAGAACTACTAGGACTACACACCTGGGTTATAATTTACCAGAAACAAACGACAGAGCATTGCCATCTTTTACAGTTCGCATATAAAATTCCTAAATGTATGTATGCCTCGCGCTAACCAGAAAACTTTGCTTTGTTTCTTTGCTCTGTAGATATAGGAGAGCGAACCAAAATATACCTTACTTCTTTCGCTATACGGTGCTCGCTTCAACTTCAGACCGGTCATAAAGTTTTGGCCACTCCGTGTGTCGAGTTAGGTAGAGCAGACCTCTGGTGGCACGACATGAGTTTCACTAGATGGCGCTAAATGTCAATATTTTCATAATTCGTATTTTAGTCCTTAAATTGCAATCAGGTTCGATTTGAAATTTTAGTGGCAGCTAATGATTAAATTTCATCATAAGTTTCAATTGTAAATCTAATTTTAAACGTATTCTTTCCTTATAAATTGGGGAACGAGTACGGTTAAAATATTAGTTTGACAATGAAAACCATGTATCCATCATTAACACTGTATAGTGTTTTAACCGCTAATAAATTGTGTTTGATTTAAACTTTATTAACCGCTAATAAAGTTTAAATCAAACGTCATTGCAAATTATGGCCCAAAAAATTCGCTATGCAGATATTGTCACTAGCGCCAACTAGTGCAACTCATGTCATGAACCATCCACCTTAACGTGCCCTCCGAAGCACGGAGTTTTGCCACAAATAAATAATAAATGAATAATAGGTGAAACACACAAATGGAACAATATCCATGCTAAATACTAAATTATTATTAAAGCGAAAGTACGAGTATCTCTCTCTCTCTCTCTCTCTCTCTCTCTCTCTCTCTCTGTGTGTGTGTGTGTGTGTGTGTGTGTTTGTCTGTTTGTCACCTTTTCACGACACGCAGATAGTTTATACATACATACATATGATGCTATTGATGGCTATATCTTAAATTAGTTACTAGCGACCCGCCCAGGCCTGTAATTTAGAAAAAAAAGTGAAGTTCTCGCACACTCGATCTTCACTCCGCTTGGGGGGTCGGCAGCTCGCTACGCTTGTCGCCTCCCCCTCGCTACATTTAGATCTCGTATGCTAGTATTATATATTTAAACCTTCCGTGAAAAATTATTTAACTGATGGTGAAAATCGCATCAAAATCCGTTTCGTGGTTTAGGAGAAGTTAGCGGACAGACAGACAGGTAGAGAGAGACGTGGAAAGCGACTTTGTTTTTTACTATGTATTGACAAGTTTAATTATGTTTTAGCCGCAGCTAAAGAAGACCAGCTTCCTTTGCGATCTGTGCGGTAAGATGTGCTTAAACCGCCAACATCTGCAGTTTCACAAAAACACACACGTGGGAGTCAAACCGTACACATGCAGGTAACCAACATATGTATTAGTTTAATAGATGGACAAAAGATATTGCAAATAAACATACCTAGGTACAATATAGACTACATACAACCGTTGACGGTCCGTTAGATTTTTAAGTCATGATGAGGTTATTGCTTATTAAATGACACTAGCGACCAACACCGGCTTCTCACGAGTGCAAATTTTGTTCCCCCCATCTTCTCTAAAACACCTACCAACTACCAACTGCACTACCAAGCTACATAGCTAGTTTTTTCCCTTCTGCACTACTGACAGTAAAACGTATAAACGGACTCATATCTTAATTCCCCACCACACTACCAAATTTATTTTGATTTGTAAACATCTAATATATTTATTATTAATATTATTATATATTATCTAATGGCGCGATACGGTGGTAACGCCGACTCTTGGCGTGGCGATCGAGCGGCCTGGTGACGCGTCGCCGCGCCGCTCGTTGCTCGTCGGCTCTTTCCGCCTTAGCTTCCATATTCAAGTTATAAACCATCACTAGGCCAACACATATTTTTTTTATGTGCAAAATGTTAACCTCCACTTGAGAATTGAACTCCGATACTATAGACTGTCAGCCGAACGGTGTCCTGTTGCGCCAACCAGACTTATGTTATTAGGCCGAAAAGTTAGATTAGATCAGATGAAGAGTTGCTGATTCAAAGTTGACCAATGAGAGCGCGCGGTGCAAAACGGTTGCTCGTTGTTTTAGTAATTTTTTTTATGTTTACAAATCTGCTAGGCGTCCCGCGACGGCTCATTTTTTTCTCTATGTAGTAAAGGTACACACACAGTAACAGGTAGTACTATTTTTATTACCGACTAGGCAAGCGATTGACTACGATCCCACTAGATGGAAAGCGATGATGCGGTCGAAGGTGTATCACGCTTGCCTAGTGATACCTATTCACTCTTGACTTGAACACACCTGGGTATAATTTACCAGAAACATTGACGAGGGCAGGGCATTCCACTCCTTTGCAGTTCTTATGATAAATGAAGAAGCCTAACGCTTCGTTCTTGTGAGAGGTATTTCAACCATGAAAGGGTGGCGCAAAAGGATGGACTATAAACTAATTTATTTCTATGTTTTAGAACTACGTTGCGTTTAATGTGGTACTTTGGTCATAATGGACCGTGAGTCCATTAAACCCCTTCCGATATATGGTGGCCTGGTACAGTCCGCTGCTAATTCCTGTTAATTCATTATGCCCTAGTACATTTCAATGCAAATCTAAGTTGAGAATGGCTCGACCGATTTGGCAGTTTGCTTCGGACTATTATTTTTACATTTTCTTTTATACAATTTTACGAACACAACAAAAAAAAAACATCCAAAACGGTCGAGCCGTTTTCAAGTTAGTATAGATTAAGTCTGTCTGCGCCCAATACATCTAACATGTGTATATAGGACTTGGCATAGGTACCTACAGTGTACTATTATTTATTCTACGTCTTTAACTATTTGGAAAAAAACTCGATTTCTTGGCCATGAATAAAAAACTACTGTGAATCGATGGGAACAATTATAACAAACAAAAACTGTTATAGCTACCTGCCAACTTGGTACAATCATAGCTTATGTTATGGATTAACATTAAGAATACTTTTATCCCGAAAAAAAAACAATGGTTCCCGCAGGATAGGGGTTGAAAGTTATTTAAAAGAACACATATCACGCTGAAACTACCGAACGGATTTTGATGTAACTTGGCACAAAACAGCACCGTAAATTCGGCGTTCATGGCACAAAGCCGAGTGGCTCAGCGGAAGCGTCTCTGGTCTGCAACTCAGAGGCCCATGGATCGAATTCACGCGCTCCTATAAATGTTTTGCCTCAATATTTATAAGCATTTCCATATTTTATGCGTTATTTTTACAATTTCTTCGATATATTTATGGCTTCTGTAATTTCCTGAAGTAAACCGTCAAGTTTTGTTTGAAAACAATATATCATGAGATATTGATAATTTAAATACCTCATGATATATTGTTTTCAAACAAAACTTGACTTGTAGCGGTACTGTTGTGTGCTGATTTACTGGTAAAGATTTTCGCTTGATTCCGCTACTACACCAGAGATGGTGCTGTTTAATATTTCTTATCATCAAAGTCAAAAATGATTATTGTCAAAAGTTATTGGCTTCATGGAAAATTTTACACTTTTAGGTTATAGTTCAATTCTTTCCTCCAATTCGGCAATAAATCTTCACGGATTACTGGATAATATTTAACTAACCTTCCCAAATGACTGTATATTGAGTATACTTATGTATTATTCCAAAATATTGGCTGCACACAAAGATATTCGTTGGTGAAAAATTTCCTTGTTTTCTTCTTTATTTTATGGATTTGGTAGATGATAACACTTGTACAGCGTCTGATGGCTATTACTCAGAACACCACAAATTTACACACAAAAATTGCACTTTCTTTATTTTTACACTTTAAAATAACACGGAGATGTAAACACGAGCACAGTAGCGCCCTCTCTAACGCATATTAATCTAACGCAAAAATAACGCATATTAATGTAAATTCTTATAAATATGGAGCAAAATTTTTGTAGAAGTGCGTGGATTCGATCCACGGACCTATGTATTATAGCCAAGCATTCTCCCATTGTGCTACTCTGCTTCCTGCAGGGAAGGTCGAAAGTACGGTACCGTTTTATAAACCATGTATTATTACTTCCAAATTAACATAACTTTGGACCCCTATCCCGCAGGAAACTTTGTTTTTTTCGGGACTAAAAGCATCCTTAATTTTAACATATAATGATGCACAAAAATACAGACAAACAGACAGAAAATCACGAATTAAAACAAAAAAAATGTTCTGTAGCTCTTTTTAGGGTACCCTAGACCATTTTTTTTATTTGACTTCTTTGTACAGCCTTTTTCGTACCTATTGCTTTATTATAAGTAAAGATAGACGACTGTGCCAAGTTGCATCAAAATCCATCCAGTAGTAACAGTGTGATACGTGTTCTTTCAAATCACTTTCAACCCCTATCCTGCGGGAACACTTAAATTTTTCGGGGTAAAAAGTATCCAATGTTCTAACTCGTAGTATGAACTCAAATCATACCAAGTTTTATTTAAATTCATTCAGTACTTTCGGCGGCGTGATGCGCGGCCAAGATACAGACGGACAGAAAGGCAAAAATTAAAAAAAAACAGTATTGGCTTCAATAAAGAATACAGAGAAAAATCAAAATAATTATTCAAAATATCTGCAATGTACAGAATTGGACCTGTTATAGTTTTATTATAAGTATAGATATATACGCAATCTTTAGACTCTGATATGTGACTAAAAACCGACAAAGCGGCGGATGCGAGTGTTCTTGTATTTGTGTATTCGTCATGATCGTGAAAAACTGGCAAATATAGGCGAATAGAGTAACTTCACATAGTCGTATTTGGGCAAAAAGGCGAATACGTGAACAAGAACAACGATGTGAAGTGCCATCTTTATAAGGTTATTGAATGCGGAATCCTGCAACGCAACATATGTTTGACAACTTGTTATAAAAGCTGCGATCGTTTTCAGCATATGCAACAATAAGTTTGCAAGGAAGTATAACCTGGACATGCACCAGAGAGTACACTCGGGAGAGAAGCATCTGTGTCAGGTCTGCGGGAAGTCCTTCACACAGCGCACCACGCTGCTCAGGCATCATACGAAGTAAGTTTGCAGACAAGTTTAACCTGACAGTCCTCGAGAGGTTACGCCGAAAGAGAAATATCTCTGCCAGGTCTGCCGGAAGTCCTTCACACAGCGCACCACGCTGCACAGGCATCACACGAAGTAAGTTTGCAGACAAGTTTAACCTGACAGTCCACGAAAGGTTACACCGGAAGAGAAGCATCTCTGCCAGGTCTGCGGGAAGTCCTTCACACAGCGTACCACGCTGCTCAGGCATCACACGAAGTAAGTTTGCAGACAAGTTTAACCTGACAGTCCACGAAAGGTTACACCGGAAGAGAAGCATCTCTGCCAGGTCTGCGGGAAGTCCTTCACACAGCGTACCACGCTGCTCAGGCATCACACTAAGTAAGTTTGCAGACAAGTTCAACCTGACAGTCCACGAAAGGTTACACCGGAAGAGAATAATCTCTGCCAGGTCTGCGGGAAGTCCTTCACACAGCGTACCACGCTGCTCAGGCATCACACGAAGTAAGTTTGCAGACAAGTTTACCCTGACAGTCTACGAAAGGTTACACCGGGGGAGAAGCATCTCTGCGAGGTCTGCGGTATGTCCTTCACACAGCGCACCACGCTGCACAGGCATTACACGAAGTAAGTTTGCAGACAAGTTTAACCTGACAGTCCACGAAAGGTTACACCGGGAGAGAAGCATCTCTGCCAGGTCTGCGGGAAGTCCTTCACACAGCGTACCACACTGCTCAGGCATCACACAAAGTAAGTTTGCAGACAAGTTTAACCTGACAGTCCACGAATGGTTACTCCGGGAAAGAAGCATCTCTGCCAGGTCTGCGGGAAGTCCTTCACACAGCGCACTACGCTGTACAGGCATCACACGAAGTAAGTTTGCAGACAAGTTTAACCTGACAGTCCACGAAAGGTTACACCGGGAGAGAAGCATCTCTGCCAGGTCTGCGGGGAGTCCTTCACACAGCGTACCACGCTGCTCAGGCATCACACGAAGTAAGTTTGCAGACAAGTTTACCCTGACAGTCCACGAAAGGTTACACCGGGAGAGAAGCATATCTGCCAGGTCTGCGGGAAGTCCTTCACACAGCGCACCACGCTGCTCAAGCATCATACGAAATAAGTTTGCAGACAAGTTTAACCTGACAGTCCTCGAGAGGTTACGCTGAAAGAGAAATATCTCTGCCAGGTCTGCGGGAAGTCCTTCACACAGCGCACCACGCTGTACAGGCATCACACGAAGTAAGTTTGCAGACACGTTTAACCTGACAGTCCACGAAAGGTTACGCTGGGAGAGAAGTATATCTGCCAGGTCTGCGGGAAGTCCTTCACACAGAGTACCACGCTGCTCAGGCATCACACGAAGTAAGTTTGCAGAGAAGTTTAACCTGACAGTCAACGAGAGGGTACACCGGGAGAGAAGCATCTCTGCCAGGTCTGCGGGGAGTCCTTCACACAGCGCGATGTAGGTTACTTCTAATGTTCCACAGCGCATTAACGATGACTCTGAGAACTTTATTTTGGAATGTTTGGATAATAATATGTGCCTATTATATATTGCATAGTGCATAGATTATATATTGCATGGTTTGGTATGGTACAGACCTGTGGTACGGACAGTCCCATAGCTGGAACCGTATTAATGTCAAAAATAATTATTATAATAATTTATATTTATTTCAGTCGCCACCCCGATATCACGGACGACAGAAGGAAACCAAAAAATAGAACAATAAAAAGTGAATTTTAATAGATATATAATAATAATATAATGTCATTAGTTTTAGTAATTAAATTACTGAAAAAATCTAGTTTTCTGTAACCTCAGTCTTTGTTTATAATTGATAATTGCCTCCCACGGCACAGAATAAATAATAGTACAAGTACAGAAGGATAACTGAGTAAAGTCATTTAAATACATAGCAACTCTCGCTACAACGCAATAAAGTGCAATTTAACTCGCATAGCGCTGCGAGCTTTCAATTTTATTTACCTAGACTAGAAGGCGCTCACCATTGCGTGCAGGCTATAATGTACCGTATCACAACGCGCGAGAGCTTCCATTGCTCTAATTGTTTCAGAATCGCTCTGTCACTTTTACGCTCGTTAGGGTTGTATCAAGATATGACTAGGTACTTGTACTAGTAATTATTCTGTGATATTATATGACTTAGATATTGTAACCGAATAAACAATTATGTAATAATGTATTATCTTATTACTTATTGTTATAAATGTTGATAGTTCTATGAACTACATATAACGACATTCTTATCAGAATAGACCTAGTACCTCATTATTTGATTATATCATAATAGGTTACACTTTGATGAATAAAAGGTGCCTGTCTGACTTCGATGCTTAATAATGAATGAAAAAGAAATGGCTACCTACGTAATAAAATGTCAGTATGTAGGTATTTTACGAGATTTGTCAGACCGAATGCTATGCAGTACATTCTAGGTTTCTCCTTGGTATTCATAATTAAGAAAATAATAAAATTTGACAAAAACTTTACGTAAGTAGGTACTTTATCGTAAGCACGCGGCGCGCGACTCATCGAGCGCACGCTTGACACTACTGAATGAACCGCAATATTGCAGCCGCAAAGTTTAGGTATAATATTTATACTTGTTGAGGAGTGCGACCGGCCTGCCCATGAATTGTTTTTTTTTTTTTTAGATTTATTGGCAGCATCATGAACTCTTATTTCCGCTACGCTAATGCGTGACCGCGATGTTGACTTCAAATGTTTTGAACTAGATAGTTATAATGTTTGTTTCGAACGGTGTGGGCGTTTATAAATAAACTCGTACATACGAACCGGAAATATTGGTAATCGCTGACTTGCATTTAGATAGAAACTAACTATATAACTATTTTAAATTACATCAAAACAATCGTTAAAAATCTATGGCGAACCGAACCCCGGCTCTAGCTACCGCAGCAGCGAGCAGGCTCTAGCCACCTCAGCAGCGAGCGGGCTCCAACTACCGCAGCAGTGAGCAGTCTCAAGCCACCGCAGTAACGAGAAGTATGTGGCCACCTCAGCAGCATGTAGGCTCCAACTACCGCAGCAGTGAGCAGTCTCAAGCCACCGCAGTAGCGAGAAGTATGTGGCCACCTCAGCAGCATTTAGGCTCCAACTACCGCAGCAGTGAGCAATCTCAAGCCACCTCAGCAGCGAGATGTATGTGGCTACCTCAGCAGCATGTAGGCTCTAACTACCGCAGCAGTGAGCAGCCTCAAGCCACCGCAGTAGCGAGAAGTATGTGGCCACCTCAGCAGCATTTAGGCTCCAACTACCGCAGCAGTGAGCAATCTCAAGCCACCGCAGCAGCGAGACGTAAGTGGCCACCTCAGCAGCATGTAGGCTCTAACTACCGCAGCAGTGAGCAGCCTCAAGCCACCGCAGTAGCGAGAAGTATGTGGCTACCTCAGCAGCATGTAGGCTCTAACTACCGCAGCAGTGAGTAGCCTCAAGCCACCGCAGTAGCGAGAAGTATGTGGCCACCTCAGCAGCATTTAGGCTCCAACTACCGCAGCAGTGAGCAATCTCAAGCCACCGCAGCAGCGAGAAGTATGTGGCCACCTCAGCAGCATGTAGGCTCTAACTACCACAGCAGTGAGCAGCCTCAAGCCACCGCAGTAGCGAGAAGTATGTGGCCACCTCAGCAGCATTTAGGCTCCAACTACCGCAGCAGTGAGCAATCTCAAGCCACCGCAGCAGCGAGAAGTATGTGGCTACCTCAGCAGCATGTAGGCTCTAACTACCGCAGCAGTGAGCAGTCTCAAGCTACCGCAGTAGCGAGAAGTATGTGGCTACCTCAGCAGCATGTAGGCTCTAACTACCGCAGCAGTGAGCAGTCTCAAGCTACCGCAGCAGCGAGTGATCTCCAGCCACCGCAGTGGCGAGTACACCGTAGTGGCGCAGTGGTAGTGTCACTTTAAAATGTCTTGTATTATTTACATGTTGTTTTCTTTATATATGTCGATTATTTTTTTATTAATTTCCAACTCTAGTGCAGTGGGTGGACGTGTAAATGCGAATTACCCGTGCACCCACTAGTGGGTGAAGCCAGTAGGTGGACGGGTCATTGCCCAAAGAAAGTACCTACTAACTGACTAAATATTTTCCCATTTGATGCGTATCTATTTTATTCTTGAGAGTTTGTTGTTGAAGTCTATGTTGCCATGTAAGTATACATTGTTGTTACGAGCATAAGTATAATAAAATCACGAAAAATGTTTACAACTTACTTAATTCATGAATACTTAAAACATATTTTCTCATGAGTACTATACGAGAGCTGGACAACTAATTAAGGACACTTACGAAAACATTCCACATAATTACCAGAGTATGGAGTTTTTCGCTGTTTATAATAAAATCAATGTAGAATTGTTTCATTTACTCTAGTATTCTTGCATTTAGTATCCAATAGGGTTGCCGTTGTTGGAAAGAACAGCTTGACATCGGCGCGGCATGGAAGCTATGAGTTTGTTGCAAGTTTCAATAGAAATGCTATTCCAAACTTCTGATAAAGCTTCATAAAGCTGGTTTGCGGAGGTAGTGCGATGGTCCGATACCTTTTTAACCCCCGAACAAAGAGACGGGTGTTATAAGTTTAGGGTGTGTATCACTGCGTGTGTGTCACAGGGTGTGTTTGTGTGTGTCTGTCTGTGGCACCGTAGCTGCCAAACGAATGGTCCGATTTTGATGCTGTTTTTTTCTGTTTGAAAGCTGATGTGATCGAGATGGTTCTTAGATATATGGGAACGGGGAGGTGAGAAAAGGAGGGTAAAAATCGTAGGTTCCAAAGGAATGGACCGATTTAGCTGTGGTTATTTATGTTTGAAATCTGGGGTAAACGAGATTGTTCATAGCTATACTGGGGAAGAGGGTGAGGGGGGAAGGAGGGGCGCGAGGTTTGAGGATCGTAGCTCCCAAACGAATGGACCAATTTTGATGAGGATTTTTATGTTTGAAAACTGTCGTGAACGTGATCGAAATGGTTCTTAGCTATATAGGAGGAGAGGGGAGGGAGTTGAGAAAAGTGAGGTGAGAATCGTATCTTTCAAACGAATGGACAAATTTAGCTGCGGTTTTTAATGTTTTAAAGCTGAGATAAACAAGATTGTTCTTAGCTATAATGGGGGGAGGGGAGGGTCGTAACTCCCAAACGAATGGACCGATTTTGATGCGGTTTTTTATGTTTGAAACTAATGTGATCGAGATGGTTCTTAGCCATATGGGAAGGGGGAAGGGGAATGGGGATGAGATCGTAGCTGCCAAACGGATGGAACGACTTTTATGTTTGAAAACTGATGTGATCGAGATGCTCCTTAGCTATAATGGGGAGTGGGGAGTCGGGGGTTATATAAAGTTTTAATTTGGGCTTGTTTTACATAAATTTTCGGGACATAAATTTTCCATGGGGTTTAAGTCTGGGCTGTTTGCAATCCAACACAGCAATTAATTGATCGGTGAGGAACGCGTTCACGAACCTCGCTGTGTATTTCGGGTCGTTATTATGTTGGAAAGTCCAAATAATGGGCAGAGTTTCCAAAGCAAATCAAATCAATTCCTAAGTTTTTGTTTTATAAGGCAGCATTGGCCGTGGCAATCTCGGCTTGGAATAAGACCCCTACCAATCCTCCCGTGGATGTCGTAAGAGGCGACTAAGGGAATACACAACACCGGAAGATGGGCAGAAGCGTCCTCCGAATACTTATTTGTTACACTGCGGTTACCAAACTCCAAGCGTGGTGACTATGGTAACCCCCGAGATCAGAATGGCTCTCAAACAGCTTAAAAGCAACAAGGCACCAGGGGACGACGGAATAACGACAGAGCTACTGAAAGCAGGTGGAACACTGGTACTTAAAGTCCTTCAGAAGCTGTTTAACTCCTATTGGTATGGATTAGGTTTAGACGTGGCAAACTAGATAACCTATTCTGAAGATGCACACCTAAATCTAATTTTGAATATAGACGACTTTCTAAACGTCACATATCGCTTAATTTTAGGAACGTCAAACTAATTATATGAAGCATCTCACAGGACGGCAATTCTCACCAATTGATATAATTATCTCAATAGGTAAATAACGAAAAAAATGGTGGATATCGAATGACAGCGTCTTTTGCTATTTTCGCAATATCACCATAGATATTTATCGAGTCCTAGCGATCAACATGCAACGAGTGGTCACTAGCGGTCGACATTGGTTTATCACTGACATATCGAGTGAGTTTTTGTAGGATATACACGTAGGAATCACGTTAGTTTGGGTTTAGGTTTGTTTGTATTGTATTTTAGAGAATACAGTTACTTATAGTAACTTTGAGATTATTATTCTTATGATAACGGCGGAGGAAATTATATAACAGGTTTTATGATTGACGTCGGAGAGGACCGATTGCAAGCAGAAGTGCAAAGAAGGCACTCGGTCGCGAGAGCCCCGTTGGATCTCTCCGACAGCTTTCAGAAAAGGTTTTGGCTGCCAAAAATCTCACACTTGAAGTAATGGCATTTGTGGAGCCTTTTAATGCCTCGAAGTAGCCTTGATCTAAAGATGATGGTCAAAACGAGCTCTTTGTACTAAGCACTCTTTGCAAACTATGTATACCTCCACCATATGGTACGTCTGAGGGTACCCAATGATTTCAATTGAATGAACCTATGATTATTGGATGCCTAGATAGATATTGATAGGCACAACCATGTAACATAATACATCAATGGGTACAACAGTAACTGCGACCCACTCTACCAATGAACAAGCTATTTATTACCAGGCATAGTAAAACTTTTTTTTATAGATACCTAGTTATGTTGCTTTATACATCATCAATCATCATCAAGAGCCCCAAAATGTCTATTAGAGTAATAAAATTCTCATAGAGTAGACCTAAGGCAAAGGCGAAACATGAGAAGAATGGCACGCTATAGTGAGAAAGCTTTTGCCATGAACGACGACGTGTTCAAAAAATGCTACAGAGTCACTAAAGATCTTTTTGAGGTCATATGTGGCGATTTGAAGCCATTAATGCCAATTCCTACTCGTAGTACTCGTCGTAGTGATATATTCACGACATACAAGGTTTGTACCTAAACTTATTTTTTATATTTTGAAAAGAGTTTTTATATTTATTTACGAAATTATTATCATCGACGATACCTTTGCCCAACCTTTTCAATCATTTTGTTCACCACCTAGCGCATTGCTATTGCTTGCTATCTCGTCCCAATTCCCTTTCGTTTTTTGCAAGGTCTCTAGCGCTCTGCCCACGGAAAGGGCAGAGACCTTTGGCAATTCCTGGGTTTTCCATCAGGAAATCAGTAAGAGCTTCAAGTTGTTGGTAGGTTGAACGACTTAATGAGTCGGCGTTGGCCGACTCATTATATAAGAAAATATAGGTAACCAAACCACTACAAAGTTTGTTTAAAAAATTGAGACAGCTGAGCATAAGAGCGGGAACTATTTTTTTCAGAGCCTTTTTGTCTTAGACATAGGTACACATTCAGCCATTGTTACTGTACATTCGTCGGCAAACTAACACTGTTATTTTTTTATACCGGCTAAAAATCATAAAACATGATAGTTTTTGCAATATAATTATTATTACTTGAAAATGTTGAAATTACAAGGTAATTTCAAATTACGAGTATACCTTTTGTTGCGTTGGGTATGGCCACACCTTTTTATACGCTTTATATTAGCTAAAACATAAAATATTTAAAATATCTAATTTTAATAATTAATAACTACTAATTACTAATTTTTAGAAAATGTTGACACAGAATCGACACCAGTGTCTGTGGTCATCGTCTGGAAGTTATTTGATTGAGATTTAAGATTTGTATTGTAATATCATGTGATGAATGTGGAAAATATAAATAATGGTTGGATTTAGTTACTGTTGCATAATTATTTTCTATCCTAATGAGTGTAACACTTTTTTGTTTTTAATTCAACAAGGAGTACTGTTCCTGAGCGCCACCGCTCGGCCAGCCACCAGTCGATTAGTGGGCTGTATAGCTGAGGCGGAAGTCGGAAAGTGACCGACCGTGGTCGATGGCGCTCGTCTGGTCGATGGAACGGGCACTGGGTTGATGAAGAAAAGTCACCTTGGTTCAGGGTTCCGACCCTGGGTTGTTCCTGACTGAAGAGGTCTTGAGAGCGAGTTCAAGTAGAGATGTTTACTCGACGGCTGCTGTCGTTAAATGACGGGCTAAATCGTTTTTTTTTTTAGAAAGGATAGATAGATAGATAGATAACTCTTTATTGTACACCACATAGAACAAAAAATACAATAATAACTAAAACATTTATACAAAATAAATGGGACAATGGGCGGGCTTATCGGTAAAAAGCGATCTCTTCCAGACAACCTTTGGATGGAAAGTAATTAATATAAGGCAAAGACGGTGGTGCATTATAATATAACAAATAAATAATAAAAACTGATTACAATGAATAAACATATATACACATATATTCCAATATACCTACACATAAAAATGTTAATATATAGTACAGTATATATATATATCCATATACATAGTATATACATTATAATAAATTACATTTACTACATATACATTTACAAAATATATACAAACATAATAAAAATAATATACAGTGAAACCACAACAGAATAACAACAAAATAGCAAGAAGTGATATTAATTAGAGAGATAAAACTTCTTTACTTGAAGTTTAAAAACAGGGAGTGACTGGGCTCGCCTTATAGTAACTGGCAGAGCGTTCCATAGGCGAACTGCTTGGATGGTAAATGAACTGCCATAAAAAGAGCTTCTATGTAGAGGGATCATCAAAGCTAAATTTTCTGATGACCTGAGTGACAACTTGTTAGAATCAGACAGGAAATTAAAACGTTCCATAAGATATCGCGGGGAGGAGGGATTAAACAAAACTGTATAAAGAATAGGGAGTATATGAGCATTCCGGCGGAGGCGTATTGGAAGCCACTTGAGCTTAGTGCGAAATTCAGAGACATGATCATATTTGCGCAAACCAAATATAAATCGAATGCAGAAGTTTTGAAGACGCTCAAGTTTGTTTAGCTGGTCCTCAGTAAGATCTAGATAGCAGGCATCGACATAGTCTAAGATTGGGAGCAGAAGTGACTGCGCAAGAGCAATTTTAGTGGCAGTGGGCAAAAAATTTCGGAGTCTTCTGAGGGAACCTGCAGAAGCAAATAGCTTTCGACTGACGGTTTCCATCTGAGGAATCCAAGTAAGGCTCTGGTCTATAATTAGACCTAAATTTTTGATACTCTGACTATATGGAATAGTGGACCCTCCAAACACAACTTTGGGTAGAACTGACCAATCAACTTTACCAAGGATATGTGCTGTTGGTCTATAACTGACCTCTACAGCGTCACCGTCCGGTGACGCTCGCTCGCACGTTCCCTCTCTCTCTCTCTCTCTCTCTCTCTCTCTCTCTCTCTATATATATAGTCCTATTTTAGCCTAATTCTTTGTGTGTTTTGTTGTCTATTACCTATGTCTTGTTTTTATTTAAATACCTACCTATTTTTCGCTCTCAAGGACCTTACCAATCAAAAATAAGTCCAAAATCGGCTAAACTGAATATACTTCATCTATTTAACTTATATTATCATATTAAAACATTATGTAGTAGTGTCGTCGCGAACATTCTCCCGCCGAGTGGCGTCCAGGGCACTGCAATCCTCTGGGTGAGCGTCGCTCGTCGTGGGCAGGATGATGATCTTCACTGGTCGCCTCAGGATGCCTGCTGTGGTGCGCACGTCGACTACCCGGGTGATGTCGTCTGCGCCCGGGTAGATGTTTTCCACTATCCCTCTTGGCCATGTGTTGCGAGGGAGAGTGCCGTCTGCGATGACGACTATGTCACCGACTTTCACCGCGGGCCCGCGGCTCTGGGGCTCCCGCCGGTGTTGAAAGTCGGGCAGGTACTCCCGGAGCCAGCGACTCCAGAAGATGTCGGCGAGGTGCTGAGCGGCGCGCCAGTGTGCGCGTCCGATGAGGTCAGTCTCGCTGAAGGTTCCGGGCGTCGGTACTCGTGCTGGGCCGCCCTGGATGAAGTGATTCGGTGTCAGCGCGTCGGGGTCATCGGCACTCACCGAGACGTGGGTGAGCGGGCGACTGTTGACCGTGAACTCGGCTTCAGCTGGCAGCGTGTGGAGTACTTCCGCGGTCGGGTGTTTGGGCTGCTGTGTGGCGGCTAGCGCGGCCTTCACCGCGCGCACCATGCGCTCCCAGGCACCGCCCCTGAAGGGGGCTCTGGGAGGGATGAAGCGCCAGCTGATCGTCCTCTTCGATGCTTCCTCTTCTGTCGCCCTGTCCAGCGCCCGTCGTAGTTATTTGTCGGCTGATCGCAGGTTCGAGCCATTATCAGACCAGATTTCCGTTGGCGTACCCTGACGAGCGATCATGCATCGGAGGGCCATGATCGCGGAGTCGGTGCTGAGGGACGCTGCTGGTTCCAGGTGCACTCCGTGCGTCGTGAGGCACGTGAAGATGGCGACATAGTACTTCTGCGTGCTTCTGCCGGTAGAGACAAGGTAGGGCCCGAAGTAGTCCAGTCCCACGAAGGTGAACGGGCGCTGATGGTGCGCCAGTTGGCACGCTGGGTGATCGCCCGTGGATGGTCGCGGAGGGACGTCTTTTCGGATGCGACATGGGAGGTAGCGGTGGAGGACCATTTTGGTCACAGGTCGCAGACGAAGTATCCAGTATGACTGTCGGCATTCGCTGATGGTGGCTTCGGCTCCGGCGTGATGCATACGTCGGTGTACATAGTCGATCAGCAATCGAATTTCGTGTTGATATCCATGTAGTATGGGCGGTGACGTCACTATGTTGTCGGCTTCCCTTATGTTTTCGATGCGACTGTTTAGCAGCAGTATTCCATCACTATAAGTCACGGATAGCTTGTGAAGTCGGCTGGCGTGTGCTATCTGTTTCCCGCATCGTAAAGCTTCTACGTCGCCTTTGAAGGCGTCTTCTTGACTTAGACGCCAGATAAGTGTTTCGGCGCGGCGCTGTGTTTCGGCATCTATCTCGATGTAGCGCGGCGTTAGTGTCGCTTCCTGTGTCGTACCCGGCGATGTCTTCGCTGTCGATTTGTCATTATGCCTTTCCCACGTCGGATCGGATAGCGGGTTTTTCTTCGTTCGTTTGTAATGGGTGCGCTGTTGGTCGGCATAGGTCAATGAACTGGAGTATCCGCGATGTGGCGCGTAGGTATCGCTCCCATTTTGAGAAGCGTTCCGGCTTCTGTGTAGCTTCGCCGAGCGTGTTCGTCGTCTCGGTGAGGGCGGCGCATTTTTCTTCTATGGTGTCTTCGACGAGGGGCGGTGTCCGCGCGACGGGCCATAGACTCTCAGGTTGACATAAAAATCCCTGAGTTTATGACCGTTTTGTTCCATTGGGATAGGGTGGGGAGTTTATATATAACATCATTGGGGGTAGGCAACAATGGGCCAGAGGTACACGATGGGCCAACTTATAGAAATCCTAAACGCGACGTTACCGCTCTGCTCGGTCCATGCGCACCTCAGACTAAATATTACTAAAGTAATGCACACGGCTGCGCTTTTACCCGCGTCCCTCCCTCCTCTGGCACGATCCCGCGGCGAACGTACGTGAGAGAGATACTTGTTTGATTTTGCGGTCGAAAAGTGACAAAAAAGTAAGAATATCTTTTTTACTTATACTTTTAATTAAATTCTCACCGCAATGGAGTTTTTTTTTCTGTAAAAAGAGTATTAGTAAAAAGAAGTGAGAACAGTTAACAGTTTCGCAACACAACTGTAAGCGTGCACTCAAACAGTTGTGAACGTCACTTTGAAATTGTTATAAAACGTTCAAAAATAAATGACAAAAATAACATTCTTGCAAATCGAAATAGCTCATGAAATCTCAATAATTGTTAACTTTAAATAATGAGAAACTAAAAACTACAAATGACAGAACTCCATATCTCCGTCATTCGTGTCGCATCACGAAAGCATTTTGTTTTTAAATGCAGTCGTCACGCCATAGACTCCAATACCAGACCATTAATACGCGACCGATATTACGTGGATTGGCCTCGTAATATCAGGGTGTAAATTATTTGGTGGCGTATTATTTGCAATATCACCCCGAGCAGATTTTGTACAGGCGATAATACGCAGCCAGGATTACGAAGCCAAATCATGTACACTTATTATTGGCTGTATATTATTGGCTGTGTTTTACGGGTCAGACACTTTTTGTACGGGCGATAATGTACAGTCAATAATACGTATACATCACAGACTAAAATATAGAAATGTCATAGTCAAAGCCACGTTTGCTCGTTCCATTATCCTTTTACCACAGATTATGAATCGCGATTGCTCCGGCGCTGCGGAAAGTGCTGCCCCTCCACCCTTGAGTAACAAAGTACAAGTACCAACGCTCGCCTCTTCAGTTTCTTTTTTATGGTCGGTACAAAATCGGCATGGGCTGATATTACACATCCAGTAATTGGAAACCTGTACACGTATTATTGGCTGCGTAATAGGTACTGGCCGTGCATTATCAACCTGGACCTATGACCTGCAGCCCGATTCCATAACTTGGCTTCAATCGAATTCTCAGTATCGCAACCACTAATGCCTTGCGATAGAGTCGAATTTGCTATGAAAAAAGTGATAATCCGATTGTAGACAAGTTATGGAATTGGGCCACTGTGGCCTAATTACAGAACTTGGCTACAATCGGATTGTCACTTTTTTCATAGCAAAATCGACTCTATCGCAAAGCATTATTGAATTTGACTGCTTGAAACTGTCATGATCAACATTACGTAATCGCACTGCTGGACCGGTTTTGTACGGGCAATAATACACGGCCAGTATTAGCCATCCAAATATTACGGATCCATGTACACGTAATATCAGGCTGTGTAAAATTGGCTGGACTATAATGGTCGTACATTATTTTGATCGTGTAATATCCGTAATAACGTCAAGACATACAACTTTGGTCAAGATCAAGGGGCCGTTCGTTTTGTAACAATTGGCGAAAATAACTGTTAATAAAATAAAAACGCAAAAAATGATCACATTTGGCGTTCTCTATGGCCATTTGGGGGTGAAATTAGCGCTAAGAACGTTTTCAATCACCCTTCGTTTTGCAAGTTCCAATGACATGTTGACATAGGAAAATCGAATTTATTCCGTCAAGGATAGGGTCGTTTTTCATTCAGTTTGGAAAGGATTGGTAGTGTCAATAGTCGCAAAAATGACAAAAGTGTTGAAAATGTTGAAATGAAAGAAAACGGCTTGTTAAAAATTTAAATTTTGGAAACTGCCCACAACGCCATCTCATCATCTTGAACGCAGGGCAAGACAACAACAACAGACAGACAAGTGCAAGTGGATAAAAGTTGAAACGATTAATAATTTGCAATGGATGAAATATGTAGATTGTGCTTAACTGTGTCATTACAAATGGCATGTAAACTTGGTGAAGAATTAAACATATTGCATAAATTATCTTGTTTGAATGTTCAGGTAAACAAAGTCACATATTTTCTATACTACAGCGCCCAGAACCTATTGAAAAGAAGCGAGCTGCTCTCCGAATTCCAGAGTATCTTTCAGATAAAATTGAAAGAGTTACACACGACCATAATTTGAGTCGCATTTGTAATACAAACATAATTCTAAGTAATTTATATTTAATGGTTTTCTTCTCCAGGTTAGTTTAAATAATTCTCTACCCAGTTCTGTATGCTACAAATGTGTTAAAACACTTGAAGACATTGAGAACTTCCGTGAAAAAGTTAAAAGAAACGAATACAAACTTAAACAACATCTCAACAACAAAAACCTAAACAACTTCTACCAGAGGCTGAAAAACTACAATATTTCTGTAGAAAATGTGAAAATTGAACGAGAAAACGCAGATGAGGACTCCTATTGCAATGAACCTGTTTACTTTGAACCTGTGGATGAAAAAATAGAAGTAATTATAGAGACCACAGAATCCATTCATGAAGATGAAGATGTTAAACAGATTATACTGACAGAAAATTTAACAAGTGAGAACAACATTTCAAATACAATTTCGACTAAGACTGAAAACAGAAAATCGAAAAGAAAAAACAGCAATCAGTTTAGAGGACAAAAACTTATAAAAACAAAAAGAAGTATCATATCAAATACAAAAGAAAATTCAAAGGTTATACAAAATTTAGAAGCAAATCAGATAAATATTTTGGCTAATACTTCAGAACCAAATACAACCAAATCAGAACCTGCTAATGAAAGCACAACAGAGTTAATTGAAGAAGAAAACTCTGTAGAGACTAAAAACGGACCCATTGTGGTAAAAATCCAAGATCAGCAATGTTTGACATGCTTTAAATATCTTCTATCACATGCTGAACTAATAAAACATTACAAAACTGTTCATTATAACAAAAATAATAGTAATAAATCAGCTAAAAGTAAATCAAAAGATAAAGAATCTAATTATAAACTTAAATCTGATAGTGATAATGGAATTATGGAAGATGAAGCAAAAAATGTTAAGCAAAAATGTGAGCGGCCTTACAATTGTAAAATATGTGGTAAGATGTCATTCTGTTTACAAATCTCATTTTATTTTTGTATTACCTGTTGCTACCCAATCTCCTACAGAGGTCAGAGCTACTAGACAAATTTAGTGTAGGGTGCCCGACCCCCAGGTGGAGAACTTGCGAAAGGCTGGCAAGAACTGGCTGAGGAGAGCTGAAGATCGAGCTCATTGGCCTTCATTGGAGAGGTCTACGTCCAGTAGTGTGCAAATATGGGATGATGATGAATAATTTACCTAGCTAGGGCCAATAAACAAAGTCGTGAGAAGTAGTGTCAAGTGTCTAATTAAACGCATAAAGTATGTTTTTTTTTACTGCCTTTCAAAAAAGTTTGGCAACACAATAGCTGCCACAAAGAATTTCAACAAAACTCAAAAAATTATCTTCCTGTTTTTTGTTTATTACATTAATATAGGGCATAAAATAAGTAAATAGTGTTATATAAATGGTGTTAGCTTTTGTACATTATTATTTATTGTTTATGTAATTTGAAGACCTAGCTTGTTCAGAATCAGAAGCACATTCCCTATAAACAGTGTTTCACATCATGTTCAGTTTTATCCCAAAAGCATGCTAGATGTTGTAAAGCATGGAAACATCTTTTGACAGCATATCATAGCAACAAGCAGCTAATGTAGATTAAAAACTAATCTAAATACCACATTTTGTTTCCTCATAATGCATTGTTATCGAGATGTGAGCTACCCTGAAAGTTTCAGCCGGAGAGCTAAACGGGAAGTTCACAAAATTTGAGATGCAAAATTCCACCCGGAAAGACAAACATGAAAGTGACTTAAAAAACTTGGTAAAATCAAAGTAAACGTGCCTCCCCCCCTGTCCGTCACCCACCGGCGCGTTGTACATGTATTTATTTGTGGCGGCAGGCGGCATGCACACTTTTGCTGGAATGACATAAACATTGTGTATCTTTGAGTATGTTAACTTTATATATAATTTACAACTTGGATTTAGCTTAGAGCCTCAAAATTTAGTTCACGTGTTTTGTAAATTTAAAACAAAAAAAAAAACATTTATTACTTACGGACACTTGAGTCTGATGTGACCTGAAGGTAATAATTATTTTACTTGCGGGGCATTGACTGATGGGTACTTGCGTGTCCGTCAGTGATGCCCAATTTTCAAAACATTTTTGTCCAAAACTACCAATTAGATAATGATTCAAAAATTTTTTTATTTTTTTTCTAGCCTACTCTGTCCCACTGCTGGGCAAAGGCCTCCCCCATCTCCTTCCAAGCATCCCTATCCATGGCCAAGTCAGACCAATCCCGCAGAAAGGAATCCAAGTCATCACGCCATCGTTTTCTTGGTCTACCCCGTCGTCTACGACCGTCTGCGGGTGTCCACTGGGTGACAACTTGGGCCCACTTGTCCGGGTGCATTCGGCTCACGTGACCCACCCAATCCCATTTCAGCCTGGCTGTCTTTTCGCCAACATCAGCAATACCTGTTTTAGAGCGCAGCGTAGTGTTTGGAACTCTGTCAGTTCTCATTACTCCTAGCATGCTATGCTCCATTGCTCATTGACAAACCTTGAGTCTGATACTCCGGTCAGTGACCAAGTCTGAGCACCGTAGGTTAGGATAGGCAGGATACACGTATCGATGAGTTTGCGCTTTAGAGACAGAGGAAGGTTGCCCTTCAGTAGCGCCTTCATAGACCAGTAGCTCTTCCAGGCATTGTCGATGCGACGATCAATCTCTTTTTCTTGCCTGTTTTCGAAGGACACTAACTGGCCTAAGTAGACGTACTAATAGACATAGTGTATTTCCTGCCCATCAACCTCAACCCTACATCTAGTGCTGTTGGTCATAAGTTGGGTCTTGGACCGGTTCATTATTAGTCCAACCTCAAGGCTCGCAATGCTCAGTTCTTCGAGCATTTGCTGCAATTCAGATGCTGAGATGGCGAAAAGAATGACGTCATCGGCAAAAGGTTTGTAAACCTTTTGCTGCTGACAACCAAACCTCTTGTTTCCCAAGAGGGTGTCAGTTTCTTGAATATCTCTTCGAGAGTGCTGGTGAACAATTTGGGAGAGAGAGGGTCACCCTGCTTAACGCCCTTTTCTATTTTAAAGATGGACCAGATGTCTGCAATTTGATGGTGGCTGAACTATTGTTGTAAATATTTTTGATGAGATTGATGTAAGTGCTATTGAGTTGTTGGTTTTCTAGAGCCGAGAATATTGCAGAATGTTGTATGCTGTGGAATTCCTTTGTGTAGTCCACGAAGGCAAGGTACAATGGTTTGTGGAATACCGTATATTTGTCTAGAATTTGATTGAGTGTCTGGAGGTGGTCGGATGTAGAAAAACTGGGGGGAATCCCGCTTGTTCTGGTGGCTGGTGCATATCTAATTGTCTATCTATCCTGTTATGAATTACTTTTATAAAGGCCTTATACAGATGTGACACTAAGCTGATTGGCCTATAGTTGCTTAAATTAAAATTAAATAAGTTTTTTTTTCAAATAACCAATATTTTGTTAGGATTATGTATGTGTTTTTGGAACACAATTACTACAAAAAAAAGTACGATCATTATAGTAGTCGCATATGATGTGTAACATCTGACATCTCACCTTGGTAATAAGCAACATTAACATACTCTAGCACCGCGCGCGCTCATTAGTTAACTGTAGCAACTACTTCATCTGATCTATAGATCTTACTTTTCGCCAGAAAACCTTATGTCGGGATAGCCCAGATTGCAAACCTCGGCTGCTAATCTTAAGTACCGGAGTTCTATTACTGACTGAAGTGTTTATATTTTGCACTATAAACATTTTATGCGATGGTTTAGCTTGATAGCACTGCGCTCGCTCATTGGTCAAATCAAATAGCACGCGCTAGGAAGCCGGGAACGGCTTCCTGTTACACATTTACAGTTACACTCTTACACATTGTTACGATTTTCACGAAATCAGTCCCATAGATTGCAAAATGTAAATGAAATAGCGCGCACTTCCCCAGCTTCCTGTTACACACTTCCGGTTACACATTGGTTACGCTTTTCACGAAATCACTCCCATAGATTGCAGGAAAGCGAGCGGATAGATGTTACACATTAAAATTTTCGTCTCTAGTATTCCAAATATTAGGTTAGGTTGACACCCTACTTTTACAACTCTACAGGATCACTTAGTCTCCTGAGTCTAGTGAAAACGTGACCGCCGGTCTTCAAAATAAGGGGTGTTCTGTCGGTCACCATTGTCCAATGCGGCCTGAATGGAACATTCACTGTCGGTCACCATTGTCCGGCGGCAATCATGTTAAATACGATGTAATATGTTACAGGCCGCACATTCCCCTCCGTGTATACGATCGTGCGCCACGGACGCTCGCACGCCGCCCGCCAACTTTACTGTTCTACAGGGTGTGGCTATAGCTCTGTGTACAAAGATGCACTGCGCGACCATGAGAAGCGACACCAGAAGGATTTTAAGGTACTTAACTTCTTTGATCTTTGCTTACTATTTAAAAGGAGATCTTCTTTTTACATTTTGGCTTATACAGGGTGTTTTAGGATTTATATTAATAAGGGGATGTTTGTATGTTCTTATGGCGCGTTCTACAGCATAATCAGCTTGATCGATTTTGATAAATGAGGTATCATTGGTTTCGTCTTAATCACGAGAGTGACATAGGATATAATATGAAGTGTCAAGAAAAGTAATACGGGCGGCTTACAGATGCCATATTGTATTTCCGACGGAACATACCTTGAGGACAATGATCTCCTCAGTGACCGGCAATCGGCAATACGGATTTCGCCGAAACCGGTCTACTGGGGATCTTCTCGCGTATGCCACTCACATACTGAGCAAACCCATCGAGATTCATGGTGAGGCGCTTGTCGTCTCTCTTGATATATGGAAGGCTTTTGATCGGGTCTGTCTCGATGGCCTTTTAAACAAGCTTCCCTCATATGGATTACCTGTTGGCTTGTGCAATTGGATAGCTGTTTTTTTGAGGGAACGATCTATTCGAGTAGTACTAGAGGGCTACTCGTCTGATCAAATGGCTATCAATGCCGGTATACCTCAGGGATCGATTCTCTCGGCTATACTGTTTTTACTCACATTAATGACCTTATGAAGCCCGGAACATACCTTATGTATCTCTCGGCTTCAGCAGATGACAGTACTGTAGTTGAGAGATACATTTGCAATGCTCAAGCCAGCTGTGACGCTGTCCAGCTTTAAAGAGAGGAGAGAGGCTATGGTAGACTGTTCGAATTTAGCTGATTGGGGCGATGCTAACCTGGTTAAGTATAATGCTACTAAAATGCAGTCGTGTTTGTTCTCTGCTAAAAAGAATCCTCTAAACCGATCTCCGTCTTCCCGTAGTGTAACAATACCAATAGGCGGCCATCTTGAGCTTTTGGGTGTCAAACTCACATCGAACCTGAATTTTGGGTCTTACATTGAACCCAAAGCCAATGTAGCTGCAAAGAAACTTGTTATTTTGTCTAAGATTAGGCGGTACTTCACGCTGGGACAGCTTTTGAATCTTGATCAAGCCCAGGTCCGACCTCGTATGGAGTACTGCTACCACCTCTGGGACGGTTCCGCCTGTCTGTATTCTACAGATTTCACTATGGAGAGTATGCACAAGAACTGTACAACATGATACCCCCATCACCTTTCTATCACCGTACGAATCGACGATTGGCAAAGCGCTACCCTTTTATGGTTGAATTACCTCGCACAAGAACGAAGCGTTACGCTTCTTCATTTCTTATAAGAACTGCAAAGGAGTGAAATGCTCTGCCCTCGTCAGTGTTTCCGGTAAAATATAACCCAGGTGTGTTCAAGTCAAGAGTGAATAGGTATCTATTAGGCAAGCGTGCTACACCTTCGACCAAATCATCGCTTTCCATCATGTGAGATTGTGGTCAAACGATTGCCAAAAAAAGTAATAAAAAAAAAAAACAAATATGACCAAAATGTAATATTGAGTGAGGTGAGGTTCAACGTTGGTTCTAAATATAATATTGAGTGAGGTGAGGTTCAACGTTGGTTGTAAATATAATATTGAGTGATGTGAGGTTCAACGTTGGTTCTAAATATAATATTGAGTGAGGTGAGGTTCAACGTTGGTTCTAAATATAATATTGAGTGAGGTGAGGTTCAACGTTGGTTCTAAATATAATGAGGTTACTTAGACAGTTTTTTCTATATAGTTCCATTTACGAAATATTCGCCTCTAAATTTACCGTTTTGCTTGAGTAGCATTACCTCTAACCTCTAACTCACGAAGTACAGATCCAAATTATTTTGTTCCAGTATAAGTGTGCGACCTGCGGCGCCGGGTTCCAGGTGAAGACGTGGCACGATCAGCACCAGAATAAACACAACAACGTGAAGCCATTCGCTTGTGATATTTGCGGGGTGGCCTTTCATATGCACAAGTAATATAACATTTCATTTTTAGCGGTGACGCCTGATAACGAAAACATTTTTAGCGGTGACGCCTGATAACGAAAACAAAAATAAAACAAGGCGCTTGATTTCTAAAAATGTCATCCCTCACTGTGTGCAAGTTCATGTATGTTTGTGAGTTTCTTTATTCCACCACTAACTGTCCGTGGCTTTGCCCGCGTGGTCATTTCATTTAAAGTAGCCCATAAGTGTTATTCCAGGACCATAAGTACCTATAAAATACAACAATACTACATTTCTTTAAACTTCGTTCAGCCATCAAATAGTTTTTTATAGATTGCTTGGCATCTAATCATTGGATTAATATACCAAGTACCCCAGTTTTTAGGTCAAATGAGAACCGCATCGCAATCGGTCCAGTAGTTTTTACGTGATGTGCGAACAAACATACAGACAGACTCGATTTAAAATATGTTATAATCTTTTTCGGTAGCTTATTTTAAGTTAGGAACCATATTTCTTTTAATTATTTTCTTTGTACAGACTTTTTCGTTCCTATTGCTTTTCTATAAGTATCTAAATAACTTTAAAATGCCTGAACAGATTTGGTTGTTTGGGGTATCTTTAGAATCCTTACAACATCCCAAAAGACATGGGCCATTTTTTAAAGAATAAAAGTAGAAAGTAAACCCTTTTTTATGCTCTAGAGCATAAAATGCAATTTTATGTCGCCTACACCCGGCATAAACCAGAACTTTACGAGCATGAGAATAGAAAGGAATTTTTAGAACACTTTAGAAGGGTGAACAGGGGTGGTAAAGTTTGCACGCAGGCAAAGCCGCAAAGCATATCTATTATGATATAAGTTTGATAGATTATCGACATAGCCGATAGGATTACCAGGCTGAAGTGGCAGTCGGCTGGTCATATTTGACGAAGGACCGACAACCGTTGTGGTAGACGTGTTCTTGAGTGGAGACCGCGACTCGGCAAACGTAGTGTAGGACGCCCTCCGGCTATGTGGAGTGACGATATACGCATAATGCCTGGAGGCGGTTGGAAAGGAAAAATAGAAGATTGGGCTCAGTGGCGTGCTTTGGGAGAGGCCTATGGCCAGCGGTTATTGGTACACAGACAGACGGACAGACGCGTTTGTTGAAAAACAATTATTTTGTTAATATATTGATTTGGTTTTTAATATTTCAGGTATCTGACGTCTCACCGCTCGTCCGTGCACGTAGATATATCTAAAGGTGTCAGTCGGTACGTTTGTCCGCACTGTGATCTCGCCTTCCACAATAAAAACAACTTCAGAGTGCATTTAGAGGTAATATTCAAACTTGACGGATTCCATTATCTATCTATTTAGAGATAATATTCAAACTTGACGGATTCCATTATTTATCTATTTAGAGGTAATATTCAAACTTGACGGATTCCATTATCTATCTATTTAGAGGTAATATTCAAACTTGACGGATTCCATTATCTATCTATTTAGAGGTAATATTCAGACTTGACGGATTCCATTATCTATCTATTAAGAGGTAATATTCAAACTTGACGGATTCCATTATCTATCTATTAAGAGGTAATATTCAAACTTGACGGATTCCATTATCTATCTATTTAGAGGTAATATTCAGACTTGACGGATTCCATTATCTATCTATTTTTCTAAGCAGTATATTACAAAAGGTGTGTACAATGAAGATAAAAAAATTGCACATAAAATAAGATACTGAACAAGTTTTTTTTTACTATTATAATTCTTGTTCAGTTCTGTTTGTTTGTTTGTTTGTTCGCGCATCACGTAATAAACTAATAGACTGAATGCGATGCGGTTTCACTGATGGCTAGCAGCTTAGGGTTTGACTTAAAAACTGGTGTACTTGGTATCTCAATCCATTGAGTAGGCCGAGCTATCGATAAAAACCATTTGACGGCTGAACGAAATTTAGTATATTGTACCTCATAGGAACTTTTGGTTCTGGAAAAACATATAGGATACTTTTATTAAAGAAATATGTCTACGCAGGCTTGTAGATGTATGTAAACGCTATGACCGCTATGTAAAAAGGAGAGCGAGCCAAATTATACCTTATTTCTTTCGCGTTACCGCGCCCGCTTCAACTTCAGACCGGTCGTAAACTTTGGAGCACGTTAGTTTGTTAGCCTACCCAAGGGCCTAGACGTGGCTTATCGATTGCAATGCTATCATTTCACTAGATAGGCCTCTTAAGAAAGACTCCGCCTGGGGAAGTACCACACCTTTTTCAGATATTCAGCCGCCAAGCAGTAGTGTGTATACATTTCTGTTTCGGTTTGAAGGGCAATGTTTCCAGCGAAATTACTGGGCAATGCGACTTAAAAACCAATGTCTCAGGGTGACGAGGGACGCGCAAGGTTCTGCAACTAAAGCTCTGGGTGGCACTGCAACTGTTATGGGCAGGCGTGACGCTTACCATCAGGCAAACAACATGCCCGTCTTGTCTAATAATTTCAAAAATTAAGATAAATGTCTCTAAGGTACCATTTTATTTTTTCATATTCGCTTCATCAAGAATCATAGACAAAAGTTTAGAAATTCTAGAGCTCTTGATAGTATTTAGTGATCCGGTATCGTCTTAATTTCTATAACTAACTCTACTCATAAACATCTTCACAAATGTCCAAAAATAAGTAAAAAGCTGTCAAACTCTTGACACCAGAGGCCAGCCCCTCCTCATACGAAAAGCAAAGCAAGTCTGACCGTAGATTGTTGTTCAAAATATCAAAATAATGTAGAAATAAAACTAATTCAAGAAATTAAATTGACTTCAAATACAATAAAACTTTAAAAAAATAAAAGAGGTCTGTGCTACGCCCAAACGTACTAAAGTAAGAAGTAGGCATTAACCTGGTGCGTCTGTACCAGGTCTCAAGAAATATGAATTGTTTATTTCAAGTTTTACACTACTTCAGCGGTCGTTTTTTTTTATTATTCCCCCTCCATCCCCTATCCAAGTTTCCATTATAATCCAGACTTACTACCGCACTCAAGCATTTAGTTGTCAAACTCCACATAAAACAAGCAATTTAATGCTTGATTTGAGTGTGGCACTCCTTTTGAGGGTTTCGTAACTCACAAGGAAAAAAGGAACCCTTATACGATCACTTCGTTGTCCGTCTATCTGTCTGTCTGTCAAGAACCTTTTTCTGAGGAACGCATAAATCTGATAAAAAAATACAAACTTGTAAGTCAACGCAATCAGAAGATACGGCCGTTTATGTCGCATATTTTGACACCCGCAAGGGAATCAAAACCCATAAGGTACTTCCCTGGACCTAGAATCATCTTTTCTAGAAGCAATGTCTTATAGTCCAAGTAAAGGGAAAATTACGAAAACCGTAAATTTGTCGTTACAAAGAAAAATGCCAAACCATCGTTGCGCGAGGCCGACTCACATGGCCGGTCTTTTTTTAATCGACTTCAGAAAAGGAGACGTTTATATGTTCGGCTGTATGTATGTTTTTTTTTTAATTATTTATCATTTATTTTACCGCTTATGAGCACATTACCTAAAAATTAAAGATGCCACTGGAGCACTCATACCTATAACGCTAATTGACTAATGGCTGGTTCCTATATCTTAAAACGAACCGTTTTCAGTTAGTACCCATCAGCTTTTGATATAAACGCCATACAAAAATGACAAAAAGTAACGAGACGTTGGAAAAACGACTCGTTTCATTTTTAGCAGCAATATCTATCTTCAATGCCTAATGCTGGGCAGAAGTAATCTATATACTTAATATTTTTCTGAGTTAATTTTGAATGTAGCTTTCGCCCGCGACTTCATCCGCGCGGACTACAGTTCATCGCGAAAAAAACAGCCTATGTTTATCTAGGATATTATAAACCAATGATGCAAAACTATAGCACCAACGTATTGTATTCTCTTTGGCACCAACGCTCTTGATACTTTTTAACAGATTTGATATTATTTCGTTTACACGGTAACCATTCCTTGCAGCGAGTTATCGACATTTGCCAGTTTTCCCGTGGAAACTTAAAATTTTCCGGGATAAAAAGTATCCTATGTGTTATTTCAGGGTATAAGCTATCTCCATTCCAAATTTCAACAAAATCCGTCTAGCGGTTATCGCGTTTAAACTCCCCAAACAAACAGACGTTTCACTTTTATATATTGATGTTGATTTATGCAAAATAACGCCCGAATCTATCAACTATTACATTTTTAAACCCCGGCGAAAGTGAGGGGTGTTTTAAGTTTAGGGTGTGTATGTATCCGTGTGTCTGTCTGTCATCGTAGCTCCCAAAACGAATGGACCGATTTTGATGTAGTTTTTTTTCTGTTTGAAAGTTGATGTGAAAGTGATGGTTCTTAGCTATAATCAAGGGGTAAGGGATCGTAGCTCCCAAAACGAATGGAACGATTTTGATGTAGTTATTTTTCTGTTTGAATGTTGATGTGAAAGAGATGGTTATTAGCTATAATGAAGGAGGATGGGGGAGGGATCGTAACTCCAAAACGAATGGACTGATTTTGATGCGTTTTTTTCTGAATGAAAGTTTGAGATGTGTTTTAATTTGTGTTTGTGTTACATTTTAGTTGCACACAGGGAAGAGAGGTTTCCTGTGCGACCTGTGCGGCAAGATGTGCGCCAGCGCCGCGCTCCTGCACTTCCACAAGAACTCGCACGTGGGGGTCAAGCCGTATACGTGCAGGTGAATATTATTTCAATCAATACAATTATTTTAATGAACACATCTTAGACATTGTAACTAAGGCACGTAAGGGCCTCGAGACTTATTTTGCGTGTTAGTAAACCTTTCACCGATATTAAATGCCTTAAAGTTCTTTATTTTGCTTACGTTAAAAGCATTCTCGAATATTGCTGCAATGTTTGGAGCCCACAGTATATAACATATACACACAATATTGAACAAATACAATCATTTCGGAAACAGTTAAATTACCGTTCACGTCACAAATATACAGATTATGAAGAATCTTGTGAATTTCACAACATCCTGTTACTTAAAGACCGGCGAAGAGTTCTTGAAATGTTATTTCTTCACAATATTTGCCACGGCGCAATCGACAGCACTGAACTATTGGAACAGTTCATGAAGCTGCGAGTACCCACGACCCGCACGCGGCACACGCCTTTGTTCCACGTCCCGCGCGCACATACTAATTCTTTTAAAAACTCCGTCATCTATCGAACGCAAAAAAGTTTCAACTAACATTTCAGCTCAGTAGACCTTTTTAATTGTAAAAAGCAAAGCTTCAAAAGCTTTGTTATAGACATAATCAAAATTAAGTTCATAATAAGTTTTTAATATTTTTTTGTACGTTTATCAAAATATACTTAACTATAATAATTATTACTTGTGCTGTACATATTACTTGCTTTTATTAACTAAACATATGATATTTGGATGGAGCATTTTGAGAAGGCCATAGATCTACAATCGTTTGCGGTGAAGGTATGGAAGCATTATGTGGATGATGTTTTCTGTATCATGAAAGTCAATGAACAGACAGCGGAACAATTCTTGGGTCATCTAAACTCGATCCATGGCAACATCAAGTTTACCTATGAACTGGAGGTGGAGAAAACGTTAGCTTTCCTGGATGTCAGAGTGTCGGTGAGACCTAATGGCTCGTTATCTCATACTGTTTATAGGAAACCAACACACACTGACAGATACCTCAACGCCTTTTCACATCACCACCCGCGGCATTTACAATCAGTAGCCAGATCACTTTTAGACAGAGCTGATGCCCTCTCTGACCCTGAACATTTGGATGCCGAAGTGTCTCATGTTCAGGTGGTACTCAAGCGAAACGGATATGTGGTGACCAGACGTTGGCATCCTAGACGCAGATATAAAAAGAGTAGGTCTTATGTCGATAGACAGCCGGCTTTCATGCCTTATGTAAAAGGAGTGACGGATAAGTCGGTGCTTTATTAAAGGACTTGTCTATCAAGACCGTTTATACTCCTTTATCCAAGTTAGCAAGGCATGTTAGAACACCGAAAGATGTCATTCCTTTTCAAACTCCTGGCGTATATAAGACAGATTGCAGCTGCGGTAGTTCCTACATTGGACAAACCAAGCGTACTATAGCGGAAAGGGTCAAAGAACATATTGCAGCTGTAAAGAACCGCCAGATAAATAAATCTGCAATCGCTGAGCATTTGCTCGAATCGGGCCCTAATCACTGGATTGAACTCCATGACCCGAAGATCCTCTCCACGGAACGTCACTACTACTCCAGGATTGTACGTGAAGCGGTTGAAATTAAAAAGTATCCCAATTTCAACCGAGAGGATGGTTTCAAGTTGGCTGCGTCCTGGAATCCCGTGATAAGCAAGTGTTCGCGTCGCGGTTTATGTCAGAAGATATCTGCAGATGTCGTTAGTGTAGTGTGTCGTGACAATTCTGAATTTTTACAAAACCAAATGCGGGTAGTTGGAGACAACGCTCGCCCTTCTCGACGCTGACACCCGCTACCACGATCAATGCAACTTGATCGAAACGTCGAGGTAAATAAATATGAAGTTTCCAGCGCGATTAAGTCCCGTTTAAATATTTAGCTAAACATATGTTACAATAATAATTATTATTTTTTGTTACCAACGCATTCTGCTCTATATTAAGTTTATTATTATAAAGTAAATCCGTTATTAGATATAAGATCTACCAATAAGTTTTATACTATTTGTATTTAAGATCTGTGGGTTTTGTGAAATAAATAAATAAAATAAAAATTATCCTGTTTTTTACCCGACTACGCCGAAGCAAGGGAAGGGTAATGAGTTTAACAGTTTATGTATGTAAGTATGTGGATGTTCCACCATAGCGTCGCCCCTATTGGTCCGATTTTGACAAGCGAGGTATTTATCGATTCGAAGAGTGTCATAGGCAATTTTTTACCCGACCGTAGTTACCCAACTACGGTTTAGTTTCTGATATTATGGCCGAGTGACCCTGACTGCAAAGTCAACCGACGGGTGTGGGTTCGAATCCCGAAAGGTGAAAACATATATGTGATGAATGTTTGTTTCCGAGTCATGGATGTAATATTCGTATATTTATATGTTTATCCGTTGTCTAATGCCCATTAGGACAGGGTAATCTTGTTTGGGACTAGGTAATTTGTGTGAATTGACATGAAAATCAAAAGAAAACGGTTTTAATAAAAAATACTGCACACAAACATAATATGTAAATTTACGGCAAAGTATATTAAATACTATACTTTGACGGCCGTAGATTTAGTTAAAAGGGAGCAGATACGGCACGCTTTAATATAACGTGAACAATAACTGCACTAGAAAAACTAAAAGCAAACACATTTACGCATAGACAACTAACTGCACATTACTCCGTACTTTAGACCGGCTCTTGACGAACGTCGCAATGAAAGCATTTGATTATCGCTATTTTGGCGCTGACAGCAGTAGTTTGGCAGCAGTGAGCGTCCACGGAACTATGGTTTTTGTACTATTATTTATTCTGTGACTAACGTCAGTAGATGATACAATGACAATTTTTGGCACTTTTTGGCAATGTCAATTTTTGGGCGCTTTGAATCAGCACAAACGAAAGTACGGCAAAGAAAATCCACAAAGATCAGTGCATTTATAGCTACATTTCCGCTGTCGTGCGTTATGTGAATAAGGTCAATGATGTGCGTTGCACCTAATTTATGCGGTCCACCCGCGAGCAGCTTGTACCTAATCTCCCCACTTTTAATGACATCTAGGACGGCGTTTGATTTTAAAAGTAATTATGATATTGATTATAATTACTCTAGGTACGACCCGGGGCTTTTCCCTATTACATAAATTGATATTAAATGAAAATGCGATGGTCCTAACGGTTCAATAGTTCAACTTAGTATCCAACGATACCGGGTTCGGTCCTCGGCTCCGCACCAATTACTTTTCTATGTTATGTGCGGTTTTCCATCGCTCCGTGCTTCGGTGGGCACGTTAAGCTGTCGGCCCGACTGTTATTGATTATTAGTAGTCGTTAAGCCTAGAGGCTCTCGGGCAGCCTGATAAACTCTGACACCAGAGGCCAGCACTACCTCATACGACATACTAACATTAAATGCGATGTTTTCCAGCATATGCAACAAGAAGTTTGCAAAGAAGAATAACCTAACGGTTCACGAGAGGGCGCACGCAGGAGAGAGGCACCTGTGCCAGGCGTGCGGGAAGCACTTCGCACAGCAAAGCACGCTGCGCAGACATTACAGGAAGTAAGTTGGCAAACATGTTTGAACCTATTGAACCGGTGTTAACGTACAATCTAACGACACCGGGGTCGATGCTCGGCCGTTGCTGTGCGTATTTGCCATGTCTCGTTGCTCCGAAGGGTGCGTTAAGTCATCGGTCTAGGTTGCTAGAAATTTATAGCAGTCGTTAGCCACTTCTTAGGCCCTTGGGTGGCCTAACCAACTCTCTAACTTAATCTAACCACATCACCGTAATTTTACTAGAATTTTGTTCATGTTGTTACATATAATTCTATTTATCATTGAGAAACAAACAGATATTACATAATTTAAGTCTGATCTAAAATTGGGATAATGAGTTTAATGCGATCGCCAACCCGCCTGCCCAGCATGGTCATTATGAGCATTACCTCCCATGTTAAGTACAAATAAAATACCGCCCCCAGTTCCCGGCAGCCCTGCTATTCCTGGCCACGGCAAGGCGGGGGGTGCTATGAATCCCCGGGCTACGGAAGGCCGCCAAAACCGACTGAGTCTGGCTACGTATAACGGACGCACTTTACGGCTCGACGACGGCTTGGAAGAGGAGCTGGGGCACATGAGATGGCACATTCTGGGGTAATGTGAAGTCCGAAGAGAGGGATAGGATACCTTAACCTTAGAGTCGGGCCATCTTATGTATTTCAAGGAAGGAGACCAGCAATCCCAAGGCGGTGTCGGGTTTCCCGGTACCGGTAAGACCGGTACAGACAGAATGGCCAGCACACACCTTGATAGCAAGAGGTATGAGCTGACTACGATGGAAGGTGACCTGGAGGATCTCTCAATTAGTTGTAACATCTACACAGACGGTACAAAAAATAAAATGGGAGTAGTTTGCGGTTTTTATTCGCCGGAAACTGAGCTTTCCGAATCAAAAGCTCTGAGCAAGACTACGACAGTGCTTCAGGCAGAAGGCATGGGCCTGTTGCTAGCTGCAACAGCAATATTATCATTAAACTCACTCCCTGCTCTTCTTTCTGAGGGGGAACGAGAGGAAAAAGTCCGCATGTTTACCACTGACAGTGCAGCCATCATTTATGCACTGCGAAGATCTACAACTAGATCAAGGGTAATAGCAGAGTGTCATGAGACTCTACAGAAACTGGCGGAGAGATACAGGACAATAGTTAAATGGACAAAAGGACATAGCTCTTGTAAAGGTAAATACCGTGGCGGACACCCTCGCCAAGGAAGGAACCAAGAAACAGGTAAACGACGACGCAGTGGGTCTATGCAAACCATCGGTGATGGAAGTACGAGACATACTGCGCCGGCACGCTGAGAGTGAGCAACAAAAACTGTGGGATCGGAAAACGGACTGCAAACATGCCAAGACCGCGTTTCCGACCCTTAGCAGAAATAGCACAAACAGCTTACTAAAGTTGCAACGGCAGGATCTTCGCCTTTTAGTGGGGCTTGTTACAGGTCACTGCAACTTAAATTATCATATGCACAAGATTGGAGCCTCGGATAGTCCTCTGTTTCGTGGCTGCATGGAGGAGAACGAGACTGTGGAGCACGTGCTACTGCACTATCCGGCCAGGGAACAAATCAGAATCACAACTGGAATACATGATTTGTCTCAGCGACCTATCCCAAACTTGCTATTGCCATCTTCATCGTCTTCAATTTCATTGCCACCATCACCATCGTCACTGGAGCTGTTGTGCCAGCGACCTAAAGCCACAGTCCGCTATTTTAAGGAGTTGGGATGGCTTGGGTTGAGGCTGGCAGGGGGGAATGCACAAAACACCCCAAGCGGGACGTTAGTGCAGGCCTTACCGCCCCCACTCCCAATAAGAATAAGAATAAGAAGGGTAGCGTACCTCGTAATGAAATTAACCGAGAGGTATAGCCTCAAGGTTATTCAGGTATACGCACCAACTTCGAAACATTCGGATGATGAAGTAGAAGATATGTACGAAGACAAGTCTAAAGCCTTCCACAACACCTCCAAGGCTCACTTCAATGTTGTCATGGGAGACTTCAACGCTAAAGTGGGAGTACAGACATGCAGCGAGTCGGTAGTACGACAACACGGATATGGCAACAGAAATGACAGGGGGTAAATGCTAGTCAACTTCCTCGAGAAAAAAGGGCTGTTTTTAATGAACTCATTCTTTAAAAAGCAGCCCCAACGGAAGTGGACGTGGCAAAGCCTCGATGGTGTGACGAAAAATGAGATCGACTTCATCATAGCGCACAAAAAGCGCATATTCAGAGATATCTCAGTTGTCACTAGGTTTAAAACTGGGAGTGATCACCGACTTGTCTGAGGCACTCTGGATATTGATTGCAAGCTTGAACGTCTCCGTTTGATGAAGTCCACGCTCCGACCTAACCTGCTCCAAACCGTTGTTGGATCTGAAACATTCCAGTTGAAACTGGAGAACCGATTCGCTGTCTTGGAAAGCACAATTGACGTTGACATTGACAAGCAACTTGAGGAAGTGGTAGAAATCCTGAGGGAAGAGGGAAAGAAGTTCTGCGAGATGCGGCGTACAGGCAGGAAATCAAAACATTCGTTGGAAACTCTGCAGCTCATTGAGAAACGACGTGAAGATCCAGCAGTCACTTCGTCAGATCAGCGGGCTTTGAATAAGCAAATATCAAAGCTGATAAGGCAAGACCTCCGACGCTCCAATACAAGTGCTATAAAAGAAGCGATAGAGCGGAATCGGGGGTCAAGTCTTCGTACAACAGCTTGGTCGAAGCCGTCTGATGAAGTTGACCACATCAAGCGGGAAAGTTGTCGTTTCTAAGCCGGAGATTCTTGCGGAAGTTGAAGATTTCTATGGCCGACTGTACGTGTCACACTCGTCGCAACCCGCACCCGATATCGAGGATTCCAGGGCCACTCTGACCCACCACTATACCAAAGAGCTGCCAGAAGTCGGCCTTGACGAAATCGAGATGGCTCTGAAACAGCTCAAAAATGGAAAAGCCCCGGGTGAGGACGGAATTACTACGGAGCTCCTAAAGGCAGACGTACTCCCACCCTTAAAGAGCTTCAGCGTATGTTTAATTCTGTTCTCTTCTCTGGGAGAGCTCTAAAGGTATGGAATAAGAGTGTGGTCGTCCTATTTTTCAAAAAGGGTGACAAGACCCTTTTGAATAACTATCGGCCCATTTTCCTCCTGAGCCATGTCTACAAGCTGTTTTCGAGAGTCATCACGATTCGTCTTGCGCGGAGATTCGAAGAATTCCAGCCAACAGAGCAGGCCGGGTTTCGGGGAGGATACGGCACCATAGACCACATCCATACAGTGCGGCAGATTAAACAGAAGATAGAAGAGTATAATCAGCCCCTGTGCCTGGCGTTTGTGGACTATGAGAAAGCCTATGACTCTATCGAGACTTGGTCTGTTTTGGAGTCCCTACAACGATGCCAAGTTGACTGGCGGTATATCAAAGTGTTGAGATGTCTGTATGACGCCGCAACAATGACCGTCCAAGTACAGAACCAGCAGACTAAGCATATCCCCTGCATCGAGGTGTGAGACAAGGGGACGTTATTACTCCGAAATTGTTCTCAAATGCATTGATATGGATATGTTTAAGACTCTGGACTAGAAATGATGTGGCATTAACATTAACGGTGAATACATCTGTCAATTGAGATTCGCGGATGACATCGTCATTGTGGCAGAAACTTGCAGGACTTGCAACAGATGTTGGACAGCTTAGCTGATTCTTCTCAAAGCATTGGTCTCCTGATGAACTTGGACAAAACAAAGGTTATGTTCAACGAACATGTTATTCCGGAACTAATTGCTGTTAACGGAACTGCTCTCGAGGTTGTTCAGGAGCATGTTTATCTGGGGCAAACTTTGCAACTAGGTAAAAACAACTTCGAGAGAGAGACCCGCAGAAGAATACAGCTGGGCTGGGCTGGCAGTGGGTTGGTCATATTTGCCGAAGAACTGATAACCATTGGGGTAGACGTGTTCTTGAGTGGAGACCGCGACTCGGTAAACGTGTGTGTAGAGCGCCCTCCAGCTAGGTGGAGCGACGATATACGCAATGTGGCTGGCAGCAGCTGGAAGAGAAGAGCCGAAGATCGGGCTCAGTGGCGTGCTTTGGGAGAGGCCTATGTCCAGCAGTGGACTGACACGGGCTGATCATGATGATGATGAATGAGTTTAACAGTCTATGTATGAATGTGGGTATCTGGATGTTCCATTATAGCGTTGCCCCTATTGGTCCGATTTTAAACAGCGAGGTTCCAATCGTTTCGTCTTCATTTATAGAGTATCGTCTTCATTTATTTAACCGAATACGTCGAAGCAAAGTTAGGGTTATGTGTTCAAATTAAAACTTGGTCCGATTTCGACAAAAGTATCAATCGATGTCTTTATCGCAAGTGTCATAAGCTTAGTTTTTTCGGGTTTTAGTTTTTGAACTTGTCTTGTTACTTGTCATAGTGTACATATTAAGTGCACATATTAAGTGCACTTCAGTTAGGAGGGTGCTGGCATCTGAGATACAGGAACTCTCCTAGTTCAGGTGCTAGATGTTCAACATAAACAATGTTGTAAATCTGATAGGTAATATTAATATAGACGTTATTATAGTTTTAATTGTAAACATCATTGAAAATGAAAAAGAAAATACTTTGGATAGCGGAATAATAGTTATTCTTTGCCGTTTGGGAAGAAAGGTTTCCGAATCCGAGGAGCTAATAAAGGCTGCGAATCAAATTTTGTATAAACATATAGCCTGCTGCATGTTCGCACGATACATTGTCTTAGTTGACGCACAAATTGCGCTAATATATAATTCTGCTATTCGTCACGTTTATTATTATTTTAAAAGCTAAAACGCCATTCGTAACTGTTAAGAATGTAACTTATTATGGGGCATATGGATGATTTCCCTACGTGTCTTTACAAACTGTCGCTTTGCTTGAACATGTACGTTGAGACATAGTCGCGGCGCGCCCGTAACGCTAACATAGCTTCTCTGTAACCAAAACAAAACCTCTATGGTGACCACGGACGACGGGGCGTAGGACGTTCTGGTGGGAGTGGCAGGCCGTTGTAGACAAACAGCGAGCACCGCTCGTTGTGGCGTTCTAGGTTCTAGGCCTATGTTCAAGCGGTCCACAGCTTTGAGTCAGAAACGGTCCAAAGCTGTGGACAGCTTCCGGCTTTCCGGACGATAATAATATTATTATTATCTGTTTGATTTCAGAAGTCACCCCAACACCACGGAGGACGGAAAAAACACAGAAAATAGAAAAATACTTAATGAGTTCTAGAGTTGTAAATCAAAATTAATAGCATTTATTGTATAGTAGCTCTGCCCGCGGCTTTGCCCGTGTGCTCATTTATCCGGGTTAAAAGTAAACTGTGTGCAAATCTAGGACCAAAAGTACCTACAAGGTAACAATTATATTACATTTCACCATAATTTGTTCAGCCGTAAAATAGTTTTTATCGATTGCTCGGCGTCTACCCATGGGATTGAGATACCAAATAAACCAGTTAAAAACCTGATCTATCCTACAGTGAAAACCGCATTGAAGCGGTCCAGTAGTTTTTACGTGAGCCACGATTTAAAAGCATGTTTTGTTCAGTAACTGAAATGTTTGTTTAAATCCCCCCAGTTTTTTTTTAAATCACTGTATTTATATTAAAACTAAAATGAATTCTGCTTGCCATACTTGTCAATTATTTTCGTACAGTGCCACTAACTTATCTGTGAACTGAATGGTGGCGTGAGTGTTCTAGTCAATCGATATGTAGAAAACAGAAAAATACCGAAAATGTGAACATCACATCGCCGTGGCGGCTGTAGTTACTTTTTTGTCACTTCTCTGTTAAGTTGGTTGCACTGTACAATACTGAAGTGAAGTCGATTTACGCGGTACGCCTTCTGTTGTGCCTCTAGGAACTAATTTTAAGAAGTCGCCTCATTGTTTCAGACGAGAGGATCAAATTTTATACAATTTTTTGTTTACCATACCATTGAGCTTTTAATGTACTATGTACGAGAGCAGACACCACGCTTCGTTACGTCACTCGCTGTGTGGTGACGTGTATAGATATAATAAAGAAGAAGTAAAAAAGTGCGATACTACACTAAGCCAAAAATGATAAAAGCATAGATTTTGAGATCTATGTGTGGGTATAGCTTTTGCCTGCAACTTCGTTCGCGCGGCCTATAGTTTATCTATTTAAAAAGTATCCCAAGTCCTTTCCAAGAAAATCAAATTATCTCCATACCTTCATCAAGATCGGGTCAGCCGTTTAGTCGAGAAAAGGCAACAAACAGAAACACATACAGACAGATTTACTTTCGATTTTAAAATATTGGTATGGATATTACTAAAATGTCGCATCTGCCCCCTGATTCAGAACCTTTCGATAACGAACCAAATCGATTCGATTCGATATAGTTCTCGAATCGAATGTCTTTTTCGAGCTATTCAGAACAATCGACTTGAGGGTTCGATTCGTTTTCTACTAACTAATCGAATTTGACTGCATCCACGGAGTAATGTGCAGTTGTCTATGGCTGCATCCACGAAGTAATGTGCAGTTGTCTATGACTGCATCCACGGAGTAATGTGCAGTTGTCTATGACTGCATCCACGGAGTAATGTGCAGTTGTCTATGACTGCTTCTTATGTTGCTTTAACGAAGCACCTTATGTTCACTAATTCTCAAATTGGAATTCTTTATTAAATAATATATTCAAATATAATTGAAGGTAATTCTAGTTTTATCATATCAAACATTTAAGAAATAAATTTAAATTGCAGAAAAATATCAGATATTAAATTAAAGATATATATTGTCAAGCTTTGTTAACATGTAGGTACTAACTTTCAAACAAATGGTAATGTTTTGTTGATCCCGCATCTCAATAGTAGGTATTAGGTATTCTGTGTCGCAAGATAGAATACGCTGACTCTATATTGTATGGCCAATAATTTGCAATCAAATAATGTACAGCCAATAATTAGCTGAGGCTGGGCTGGCTCATGGCAATATCATGTTCACCGGCAATAGAGTTTTGATCACTACCACGAGCAGAAAAATGAAGAGCGCTCAAAACCTATAAATATTGAAATAATAATAAATTTCAGCTCAAAATTCAAAATTAGATATAAATCTACAGTTACCTAGGTAATTATTATTCAAGACGAAATATGGTTAAACGAAGTACCGTTTTGCTATCGATACTGTCTTAGTTTTTGTAAGTAATTACTAATAATCTGATGGCTGATGTTTTTATTAAAATTTTCCTTTTATTTTCGGTGGCTTTCCATTTAAATCCGAGTTCCTTAATGATGCGGCGAAGACTTTTTACAGAACCTTCAAAATTTATATCAGATCGTAATTTTGCACGAAGTTTACCAAGGGTCCGTAACTCATTCTCAGTAATATGAAAATTGTGAATGCATCGTTTTATTACCCTTTTGTCAAAATCGTCTGTGACTGGTTTTATTCGTTGTCTCTTTTTAACAGGGGCTTAGGATACAGGATACAGACTTTTTCGTAGCTTCCGCAGTTTTATTCAGAGATTTAGGTATATTATTTTCTTTAATTAAATTGTTATAAACGTCAAATACCATTATTCTCCCCTACCTCCTTAAAGTTGATTGTGGTCGAGTATTATTGAAATTAAATGATCACTCATTTGATAGAAATATAAATGTCAACGAACTGAAAACTTCGTGCGGCATAGTACTCCAGGGCCGCGCGGAGGTTGCGCGGTCAGCGGGGAGTGGAGTGCGACTGCGTGGAGTCGTCGTGTTGCTATGGTTACGCGCGGCCCTTCGCGCTGCACCTCATACCGCACCCGAATATGTGTTACTGCGCATAGTTCAACTTACGTGCCGCGATCTGTACATAATATAATGCAAATAAAATATAAAATTGACGTCTCTTGCTTCAGTGCCATAGTAGGGACCTAACTATACATATTAAGTAGGTAGGTACCTACATACCTAGTTGATTGTTTTACCTAAGTTCCTGATAAATATATACCTCAGTTAGGTTATGTACGTAGGTACATAACCTAACATATATATTCACTTTAATTTCTGCAGGTATGGCGAAACATTTGTCACCTCTATTCAAAAAACTTCTTATACCAGGGCTCAGCTCGTTGTTAGAATCGGTATATATACCGATTCTAACAACGAGTACACATGTACATATATGTACATGTGTACTTATATGTGTCAAGGTGAGGGGGTGAAAGAGGAAGGGGGATACTCCCCTGTAAGGCGGGGTGGCGGAAACTCATAATTTTTGAGAAAAAGCATAAGAAAAATTTGAGATTAAATTTGAAAAAGCGTACGTAATGAATCATTAATGTAGGGAAAAATCGCTATTCACTACGTGTTTTGATAGCTGTGGATAGCTGTTTGTGGCGGTGCTTCTTTATTATATGTGTATTTACCAAAAAAAAAACCGAATGATGCACTTTTTCTTTGTATAATTTGAGTTCGTATAAAATCATTACCCACCGCTAGAGGCGTTAGGCGGAAGCCCGACTTGGCCGTGATAGGTTGGAAGACGAAGGCGGGAGCGAAGCGTAGTTAGCTTTTTTTAAATTTGAAACGTTTTTTGATACTTAACCCCAAATATATTATTTGCTTTTTCTTTAAAAATATGGATTTCCGCCCCTACAGGGGGGAAGGGTCATCCCCCCTCCCCTTCCCCCTACCACCTCATCTCCACCCCTAAGTACATATACCGATTATATAGTCCTTCCCAGGGCTACATGGCCTCTACCAGGGCCAATGTAAGATCGCGTTGCGATTGCGTTAGTCGATTCTTCCTGATAAATACTATGCTCTGACCTGCCCGCGCTCCGACCGAGTGTGGCTCGTAACGGTTTTGTTGTCGTATCTTGTACGTAGACATAGTAGTCAGGGGGTATCCTTATGTACAATTTTTTAACCCCCGTAAAGAGAGGTGTTTATAAGTTTAGGGTGTGTAAGTATCTTTGTGTGTGTCTGTCTGTGGCATCGTAGCTCCGAAACGAAAGCTGATGTTCGAAATGCATCTTAGCTATAATGGGGGAGAGGGGAGGTTAATTTGTACTTGTTTAAATTAAAGATTGAGATTAAATAAAGTGTTTTTTTTTAGAATGGGCATGGTGGCAATGGGGCATCTTAAGTTCAATTTATGAAATAAAATGAAAATGTATTGCAGAAATTGTGTACAAATAGATCTTACTGGTAGCACCTATACTATAATGTAGTATCAACAATTTGTCCATAACGGACATACAATATTTAGAATACAATTTAATTAATAAATCACAATAATATCAATAAGAAAATGTCAGAGTAAACTAAATAATAATAATTTTAATTTATATATAATTCCCTGACGTCATAAAAACATTTTCCAACAAGCCACCTAAACAGTTTTCGTCTTGAATTGCCTAAGTGGTAACTCTGTTATGTCCCTAGGTATTCTATTGTATATTTTAATCTTCATAACAAAACAGCCTTTACGACTGTTACCTATTAATTTATCCAATTGACTATGTAATCATAGCAGCAATACCATCTACAATACTATTGCCTGGCAGTGATCGCATTTTGCGATGAGGCTGCCCATTGTTACACGTCTACTATTGTTCTTAATCTTTTTAGTTATTGTGGTGTACAATAAAGTTGTATCTATCCTTAACAAGTTTTTTTTAGTAAAAATAAGCTAGCGTTTTACCTATATCCTGATTCCGTGGACAACAGAGCACGCATACCTATATAGCAGTAACATATTCGTGACTTGAACAAGCAGTTAGGACGTGAGGAAAAATAATTCCCCGTGGCCTAATCAACGCCCGATAAAACCTTGAATACCCCACTCAAATAAATCATTCATTACTCATTACCTAGGGAATAGTATGAACGTGTTTTACCTACCAATAAAACACATATTAAACCACTTATAGTACGAACCAAACTTAATGGCTGCTGTGAAGTTGGCGCGGAGCGCTTTGCAATAGCAAATATTAGGTATGCGCGGGCGTTGGAGGGCTGAGGGGATGCGCGATGCCGCACCAGCAGCTTAAGATAAAATATCGCTTGCCATCTACGAATAAGTAATAAGTATTCGTAGCTTGCCATACAATTTATATGAACCATCACAAACGGCGAAGATTATATATATTTGCATCTTACAGTATCTTAAGATATCGAACGATATGGAATTTTTTAAAAGATGTCATCTTAAGATACGAAATATATCGTAAAAGATACAAAATATATATTAATATACTATCTTAAGATACAAAGTATATCTTAATATCCTCTACAGGTTGCTCCGTTTTGTATTCCTGACAGTTTCTTTAACCCCTGAACAAAGAGACGGGTGTTATAAGTTTAACCCCTGATTATTATAAATTTAATTGTATGGTATTGGCAAAATGACGTTAGTTCCATATATTAAAAATAATGTGTCAAAAATACTTTAGGTGTTCTGTGACTCCCACAACGGCGTGAGCGCGTTTTATTTCGTCATTGCGCTCATTTGTTTTGCCCGGCAGCGATTTTACTATAAATAAGTGCTGTACTAAGTGTTTTATTCGTAGACGCGAGGTTTTATTGGTAGGTAAAACACGTTCACTAAACCCTTGTACCGTGGTTCGAAGCATAAACAATATGAGAAGTGTTTATTATCGCCTGGTCGTGGAGGACGCCAATGTGAATTGAATAGATTATTATCTTCACGATTATAATGAGATTGTGTAATAAAACTGCATGTGATAGAACAATAGTTGTATGAAAATGCAAACAGGATTTGTACATAATACTTTATAATTTGTGAACTGTAGGCCAATCACGAATATTTGCGAGAAAGTGTTCGTATCGTTAGCGTAACCATTTTGTATGAGATTTGATAAGCGCCTCTACCGGGCGTTAATCAGCCTTAATTTCGGCAGCAGAAATACTATCGTGTCGCCTGCGTATCGCCTTCGTATCGCATGCCTAGCGTAACCTAGTACATTTTGTATCAAAACAGCGATCACGAATATTTTTTTGACATGAGCACGCAGGCTGGCTCACGTCAAGCTAAGGTGAACGTACGCAAATTTATTCACGTAGATTTTGTCAGTGAAAATACTTGCGTAAGGTATTGAATTACAATAATATTGTTTAATTCTAGTATTTTATAGTTTTTTATGTAGGCACATAAGTTAAATAACATTTTTTGTGGCCCTATGTTTCTAATATGAACATATTAATTACCATGTTACTGAGCAAAAGCCGAGGTTATGCTAATAGAAAACTTGTGTGTTTTAAACGTATAAAAACTGTTTTATATGCTCAAAATGGAATGGGGGGCCTCTTATTATTTAATTTGCTACAAGATAAATTGAAAACAGGAAGAAGAAAGCGATAAAATGTGAAGATAAATATCATATTTTTAGTAAGTACCTAGGTACCAAGAATGATATATACAAGACAATAATATTGTTTAATTCTAGTATTTTATAGTTTGTTATGTATGTACCTAAGTTAAATAACATTTTTTGTAGCCCTATGTTTCAACTAAGTAGATATTGATCATATGTTGAGGTTATGTTATTGCATATAAAACTTGTGTATATTATATGCCTAAAAACTGTTTTAGATACTGAAAACAGAATGGGGGGCGACTTATTATTTAAATTGCTACAAGATAAATTGAAAACAAGAAGAAGAAAGTGAAAGAATGCAAACAAAAAATTATTTTTTTCAGTCTTAATTCTAGGTACCAAGAATGTTTAAAACAAGACGGATTCAACACCGCTAAACAAACGAGTGAAGCATAGCAAATGGCTGCTGTGTATAATATATAATTCAAGATCTTTGTGTAGAGCATTGTGTTTTTATCAATACAAAAACGGTCACTCAAGATATGCCAGTACTCATAATCATTTCTCTAAGCTCAAGATAGTTGTCTACGATAAATATAGGAAACCTTATAACCTCATACAAAGATATTGAATTATGCTTACTGCTTTATACTACCTCTATGGGTTCATATCTGCTGACCGAGCAGGTCATTAAATTATATGTCAACTTTAAAATTAACCCGTCAAATGTTGCAGCATGCGGGGCGTTTAAATTTAAGAGTTTTATCATCAAAAAGTTATTAACACTCTTTTAGTTGAATCAATGCTACACTATTAAAAAGTACCATAGCAATTTAGGTGTTAATGCACACAGTGTGCTACATATGATTTTTTGACTGCGATAGTACCTAGCCTAACTACTTATGTATCTACTTTCAGAGATATTAGCTGTGATATTAGTCAAAAGGTCTGAACATGTTCAAGGATTTTAACATAACCAAATCAGAAAAACAAGCAAACTAATCAGTCTCCTCTCCTCCTAACATTTTAAAAGAAAACGGTAATGAGGTACAAGAAATAATCTAAATCAGTTTTGCACTGCACTGTTACAAGTGAAAGGGCCTTCGCTTCGCCTACTTGTCACTGCTACCTAAATTATCACTTGTACATGACTATAGAACACTAGAGAAATAAAACCATTGATTTAATAAAGAATATATGTATTAAATCAGAACTATTATTGAAATCCCATCCCATCTTTTCTGTGCATGACGACATCAGACAAGCGGCAGGAGTGATGTGGAACAGAGTGGCTCAGGAAAGACATGAATGGAAAAGGTTGGCGGAGGCCTTTGCCGATTGGCAAACAGATCTACAGAAGAGAAGCAAATAGTAGATATACAACAACATACTTAATTCTCATCTATTATAATCTTTATACTATGTAAATAATAGATCTGAATAAAAGGCTATATTATTATTATTTAAATAAACAAATTTATTGAAAAGAAACTTCCAATCTCTTTCATTCTTTTTTCTAGGTACAATAAGGCAAATAAATCTAGTTACTGGTACATTTGTTGTAGGTACCTATTTAATAATAATTGGTGCTTGGAGAAAGGGATGGGCTTTCTCCCTTTGACTAATTTCTCCAAAAGTAGGGAAATAGCTAGTTAGGTACTTATTAGTGGTATGGTTTAACTTTAAAAGACTCACCGTACCACCAGGGGTACAGTTTTGTTGTCCGTTTATTTGAGTGGATTTTTAGTTGTCCAATGAATATGACAGTCTCATAGTATACACACTAGTTTCTAACCGCTTTGACCAAACTATATGTGGACTGATAGAGCATCCCTGCTGTGCCAGATGTTTGCGGAGCTAAGATGCTCTGGAACCACATCAAGTTGGTTTACATTTACAACCTTAAATAATTCCTCTCTCACTCACACTTACACTCCAGACTTATTTATTCCATCAGAAATACTACTTAGATCACAGTTGGGGCTGTTGTTTTTCTTCGTTAAGTGTTTAAAGGCATATGTCGAGTGCAATCTATGAGAAATCACAATTAGTTTCCTACTCAACTTCATATCGGCACACCATGGTATACGAGGAAGCTCACTTTGCATTGTTCTGTACCATATTCATTTTCTCGAGAGACAATATCAAAATACTCATTCTAATGGGATGTAACTTTTGTATTGGATAAGTATTTCGGATTATCTGCCTCCTCATTACCATGTGTGCCTACATGTGAGAAATCCTGCAATCCCAGGGTCGACTCCCCCCCCCCCCCCCCCCGCGCTACCAGCACTAGAACACAGCACTGCACTGACTAGAGCTACAGATACTTCAATAAAACCACTGAATTAATAAACAGTATATGTATTTAATCAGAACTATTACATAAATAACAAGATTTATTAAAACTTCTTTCAACAAACAAGTGCATCATCATTCTTCTTTCTATTGTTTGAAAAGGCTTCCATTCATTGTTCATCAGGGATCTCCACCACCGGCTTGTCCCAAGGTGTGCCGATCTGAAACATTAAATAGGGAGGAATAAATAAGAGATACCTATTCAAAACTACTGGGCCAACAGCTTGTGACAATGTCTTCCTCATCAAAATTATAACCTCTTTCATATTTTATCACCATCTCGGTAGAGAGTAACTATATTCTTTGATCACCCCACACATATACTTTTATGTCATTCAGACATTGTCTTTAATTGGCAAAACTATGTTTTTACCTATCCTTGTACAAACTTTAATAAAACAGAATTTAAACGAAATGAATACCCGCTTCTAATACATTTTATTTTAAAATCAAAGTTTACTGCACGTAGTTGAAGGAAATGTGTCTAAAATAGTATGCAATAGACAGAAGCTGTGCCATGTAGCAATGCAGGTGTTCGTATGAAGACTTGCAGCTGAGAAGCCTCCACTGCACATTGAAGGAAGAGCCGGCACAGAACTTGGTGCTGTTTGTGCACTAGGTGTTTATTGGTTTGTTTGGTAGACTCCTCCGTGTTCCTGTACCGTATTATTGTTTGCTGACAGTCGCCCCCTTGAGTTAGTAAGCCATACCCATCGGAGAACCGCCTTGCAACAAGCTCAGTAGGCCATACCCTCGGAGGACCACCTTGCGACAAGCTCAGTGCAGTGCTGTGCAAAACTTTACAGCTTGATATCCTAAGTGAAAATACAACCATCATTGGCAGGTGTGATGCTTAGCATCAGGTGAATGACTTGCTTGTCACATTACTTACTTTTTGTGGTGGAGCTTGTTCATCATATGCCATTTTTCGTCTGAACTGTCCCCGGTGCCGTCACAAGTTAGCATGGTTTTATTAGTGTATTCTATGCTATGGCTGTCAGCTCCTTTCACTTCTCTTGGAGGATGTGTCGGCCATGAGATTCCAAAGGGGATCCTCAAAAAAAGGGAATGAATTCGTATTTGTGAAATAAATTCCAAATTGAAACCAAACGATATTCAACCAGTGTTGCCAGTGGCCGATAGTCAAAAGTAACACGAGACAGTTCAAAAAGTAACATTTTCACGAGAAAAGTAACATTATCTTATTTTATGAAGAAAACGTCTTTGTCACAGTAAAATAAAAAAATAACCATTGAAATCAGATCTAATAAGGTGGAGACATTCAGTAGCCCTCTTTTTGGAGGAAGTACCCCCCCAATCAAAAATCCAAAAAAAAAACATGTGTTAAACCTGTATAAAGTCAAGTCAAAGTCAAAGTATTTTATTGTAAATAGGCAAAAATAATAGCACTTTTACAAGTCAAAATTAACATCATGAACAAAGAGATTTACATAAAATATTATAAAAAGATCAAATCAATCCAAATTTAGATAAACTAAGTATTCTTAGAGTTTGAAAAGGAAATTTCCCTTTCATGTGCCAACAGAGTTAAATCTCACACTGGAAAAGGAAATACCCTTCTGACTCTACCGGTGCTTCGGAAATACACCCGTTAGAGAAGAGAATACCAAGTTTTGTCTAGATTGGTTGAGAAATTTTACCTGTAGTGGAAAACAGACGGACAGTCGGAAACACATACGAAAGCATTTTTGCCCAAGCTGACACGGAGGCGTACGCTAGCGCTTTGCACTTGCTCGGTCAAAAAGTCTTCACAGCTACAGTTCATAGCAACAATTCAACTTATACGCTATTCAGAAATCATTATTTTTGCCATTCATTTAGGTCCATTTCGCGTTTCGTCGAATTCGAGACGATGATGGCTTAAAATCAAATGCGCCAAATCCATGAACAAAAACTTCCTTTGATGTGTTCCATTTCACGCTTTTTTTTATTACTGAATAAAAGGGGACGGCCCGGTTTGCTAGCGCTCTCTGCCTAAATATTAAAAGTCAATGTACATCAATAATTTAAAGTTATTCGTGTTCAAGATTACCCTATTACTAATTGCAAATAAGCAATATCTCTCAAGAACTTCTAGCTTTAATGATAACAACGTGCTTTTTTACTAACTGAAACGCATTTTAAATAACTATACAGGCGCTTTTGGTCACAAAAACTTATCAGGCACTCCATCTGAATTTGTTTTGAGAAAATCTTTTGAACTATAGAGTGTATCATTGAAAAATAACTATTATTAGACACAATCTTTACATAGCCCAATTAAAATTCATTTCACATGCTTACCTCAATTGATAGCCATCGTGTAAGTATCATCAGAATATGCGTTGATAGTGAGAACGCATTATTATGCCTTTGCAAACGTGTGGATGTGCTGCAGTTGATACACCTCATAATCAAATCAATTGTATAAATATTTATCCAAAACGTGAGCAAAACTGAGTCCGTAGTATAATAACAAGTGAAATATTATATTATTATTTTTTATTACGGACTATGCAATCGTTTGACCACGATCTCACCTGATGGAAAGCAATGATGTGGTCGAAGGTGTAGCACGCTTGCCTATTAGATACCTAATCACTCTCGAATAGTAAATAATAATATCTCGAATTCGTCGAAGAAATCAGCCCGGGAGAAGGCCAAGGTCGTCGGTTGTAGAATGCAATAACAAGATCAGAATTAAATGGTACAGTACACACGAATGCAAGTGCATCGGAACCAATGGATATCGCATTCACAAGTGACATGTCATTTTGTGATATCACAGATGTCTGACATTTCTCGTAGTCAGTTTTTGCTAAGTGAAAGTGCGAAATCGTATTGTATTATTTGTAAATTAAAATTATTATTAAAGTGAATGCACATAGCATTCACTTTAATTATTGATACATTTGTTATATAGAAGTTTATTTATCATCGTACATACATTTCGTTGAACGGAACGTAAGACATTCAAAAGGTCGTTGATTTTCAGATAGAACAATTTAATTACTTTTATTAGCAGCCCTTTAAAGCCTGGAGTTCTAGAGATACATAACACAAGCCATAACTTTTATTTTATTTTTGTGAATTTTAACAATTACCTACAGTCAAAGTACATTCTAGGCAGGAACTGGCCATATCCTTTGAATATATATATTTTAGTCGTAAAAGTTACGTAAAAGTAACATTTTAAGTCGTGTAACATGCAAGTAACATGAGGGGGTCAAAAGTAACGTAAAATGATACAATAGTAACATTCTGGCAACCCTGATGTCAACGAAAGAAATGTCGTTCATAGACAATTTGTAAAAAAAGGAGTTTTCACAGAACATACATTATATTATTAGGTTTTCAAACAAACTATTCGTTCTTTGTTCATTCAATTTGGCCGGCTTTCGTTCAACCGAGCCCATCCTTATTTACATTAGAAATACGTCACTAACGTAAGGACGCTAGTCGTACGCAAGTCGTACGCAAGGTGTTGTGGTAGCGCCTATCGTCTTGCTCTGGTAAACACGGTACGCATGCGATACGAATGTTTGAAAAATTTGTGCTTGGCCTACTGGATCCTGAAGGAAGATGTGCGACCTATTTATAAGATTTATAGGTTAATACCAAGGAGGTTAAGTTAGGAAGCCGAATTTCAGTACTGAGACCGGTTCTAGGCACTTTTTCAGTCGAGTGATACCAGTACATAGAGATTATGCAAAACAGCGCTTTTTGTAGTTTAGCAGTTCAAAATTTAAAACTATGGTACAAGTAATTTGTTTATTAACTACTAAAACTAGTGCCACAGAATAAATAATAGCACTATAACAAGTAATAGCGTACAGATACGAAACATGAAACAGTGGGACAACCCGCATGCCATGGAAGTCCAAGTGTTCTTGCCCACTACCGGTTGGTAGCGTACCCATTACCCAATCATGCTGGTGGCATGGCCCCGTTGAACTGCAATGCTAATTTGATAAGCCAATTTTCAATTTCTTAGGCTGCTTAAAAATATGTATTTTCCACTCCAAGATGGCGGACATGTTTTTTATTAGTAAATTGATGTGGGTGTTGTTTTCGAGGGGTATCGGGGTGCATATAACGAAAATGACATCCATTTTCAAATCCAAGATGGCGGACATGTTTTTTTTAGTAAAGTTATATGGGTGTTATTTTCAAGGTTTCTCGGGGGTGTTTATAACGAAATTATATTAAACATCCATTATCAAATTCAAGTTAGTGACATGGTTTAATTTTAATAAAATGATATGGGCGTCGTTTTATAGCTCTTCCGGGTGCTTATTATTAAAATGAAATGGAATCGAAGATGGCGGACTTGTATTTATAAAGTAAAAATATTTAAAAAAAAGTAAACGTTCCTCGGAAATCTTGAAAATTAAATAACACCTATAACATAGTTAATTACTGAAAAAAAAACATGTCCACCATTGTGGATTCCAAACCAAAATAGATGTAATATTTATTTGTATTTTTAACGATCTTGCGATGTCAGGTTTAACGCAATACCAAACACTATGACTGTCTGTGTTCACCATCCCTAGCGCTCTATAGCTTATACAAACTGCGTGCATACATAATTTCACTAGAGTGTAGGTAGTAAAAATCACGAATCTGATTTTTGTATGGAAAGCCTCCGAGTGTCCACCCTGTGTTCTTGGGACACCCTATATACAAGATATTTTAGCACTGTTGGATCTAAATGCGGTGTGAGCTAGAACACCACAAAGCCTATCGATTTAACACCTATGTATGTTCAGTAATTTGGAATAGTTTAGGAGTTATGGGATATTTTAGTTTTTTTAGCCCAACTCCAGATTTAATTAGAAATTTAGTAATTATGACCTAACTATTAGCACAAACGTGGTGTTTTTTTTGTGTAGTTAGTTATAATGGGCTCTTTAAAATACATTAATACTAATGCACTATATTTTTTACATAACAATTAAAATGTGTATCTCATACAAAAACTGTCTTCAATGTTTACAGGGCTATAATTTTGAATAGTAACGAGATATTGTTTTAGTTAATGTCTCGAAAACTTTTTCGATTCAATGCCTATACGTCACCAATACATTCAGTTGGCCTTAACTTAAGGCAACACAGCAAAAAGTGACTTCAAAAGTGGAAAAGACATTTTTATTTGAGGTAAAAAATTCAGGTAAGTTAAATAAATCTGTATGGAAGTTAAAAAAAAGTAAGTTAAATTAATGGAAAATCATTCCAGAAGACATTATTTTCTTTTAAGATATAATGTATTAACCGTAGATTTTATAAGTACAACAAGATACCTATTAGGACCTTCGTACATACTTAAACATAAATGAGTGAAAAATTTCACTCACTTTTCGATCCTCCCGCCAGACGCCAATGAACATTTACTGTGAGAGTCGATGACATTATATTTAAAAAAAAACTGTTTAAGTAATGAAATTACGTAAAACATATATTACAAGAAAAGAAAAGTGCACCAAAAACACAATTCCTTAAAAAGTATTAAAACTATATTTTATTTCATGCGTTTCTTGGAAAAAAGATAAAAAACGTAAATTATTTTTTGTGGCACCATTACAGCTGCAAAGAGAATATAATAAGTATATATGTCTATGATAATACTACAGCTGTTTCGAGTTTGCCAAGATCATTACTATTAGCTATTTAGTGTTATTACCCATGTTTTTAGCTACGTAAAAATGAGGGTTGATAAAAAGAGTTTCTAACTTAGATTTCTACAAAGTAACGTCTAATTCCATTGAATCTTATGAGTATAAGCAATGATGTTATATATAAACTGCGCTCTGCGTGGCAAAGCAAACAAGCTAATCAGCTTGTGTCGACTTAGTCCCAAACACAGAGGCAACGACGCAACACGTAAATACACGCGACTTCCGAAACATGAAAAATTTATCAAAAATGCCATGTTGTGTGTTTAGAAAGCGCACCACATACACTGGGACGACTGTGAAAGGCAGGAAATATGTGTCTTTTAATTTTTAAGTACTGTTTACGGTATTGAAAATGGAAAATTTTAAATTTTATTTTACTCTAAATTAACTGTTGCGATGCTGCCGGTTCGCCACTTCCACGAACGAGACAATTAGCGGGTTACGTGTAAGAGCGACAGAGAGAACGTGATAATGGCGCGCACCGTTGTTAGTTCGTATGATGCTAGGGGATGTTGGGGCTTACCAACGTCTTCAGTCTGTGCTCCGACCCGTAAAGGCCACGGCTGATGATTTTCAGTTGGGGAGTCTACTCAATACTCAATCTTTTACTGCCATAATATATTTACAAAAGATCTTAATATTTAATAGGTAGAATGACACATTACCCTCATAGGGTGTAGCAATGTAAAGTAGGAGCGGACCGAACCATTTAAAAACTCATTCCTGTTGAATAATGTATTAGACTAATTTAGTCATTCATAAAATCATTTAAATTATAATTACATTTTTTTTATTAAAAGCTTTTTAAATTTATTTATAAAAACGAAGTTAACTAGCGGAGTTGCAATCCTATTTATATTGAATTAGGATAGAGTATTGTATTTGTGTTACATATATTTGAAAACAGCTTGAAACGAGCAATTTTATTGGATAATAAAGTGGTTCGGCCCTAATCGTTTTTTTTTGTGAGTGTCCTAGTGAGATCATCGACAGCGTAGTGATTGTGTTTTTTTTGTCACTGTCGTTTGACCACGATCTCACCTGATGGAAAGCAATGATGTGGTCGAAGGTGTAGCACGTTTGCCTAGTAGATACCTATCACTCTTGACTTGAACACACCTGGGTTATATTTTACCGGAAACACTAACGAGGGCAGGGCATTCCACTCTGTTCTGTTGGTTTTAGTAATTTATAGCTTATATTTTGTGTTATTAAAACACAAAAAATAATACAAAAAAAAATACTGTAAGGAAGATATTAAAATAATTATGTGTTTATTGTCCCGCGAGTGACGATTCTCACAAAGTGCTTCAAAGTGTCGTTCGTCACTTTTGCCGGGAAAATGTTAACGTGAGTAAATTTTTGATAGTTTAATAGTATTTTTTTCGAAGATCTTTATTGTTTTAGCTTTAAAATGGTATTTTATTAATTAAATAATTTATACCATAAGAAAATTACAAAAAAAAAGTTTTACGTGCGACTGAGAACAATTATGTTTATCTCTTTCTGACGACGCGGTTCTGTATATCTCTGTGATCTTTCAGCCTCTTCAGTGATGCAAATATGATTGCCTAAGTTCTATGTAAGTAGCTATAGTACAATTTCGCCGTGTATTTAGTGTTTTAGAATGGGTATGACGTCTCTATTGGTAAGCTTTCCCGCCCGTGACTTCGTACGCGCGGACTACTGTTTATCGCAAAAAACATCCTATTTTCTTCTAGGATATTTAAAACCAATGCAAAAGTAGGTATAGCACCATCGACCCTATTAAACAAAGGGGGACGGGGCAACCTAGAACTTCATGTCAACTACACCCGGACCTAGATACAACTACAGGAAAACACACCCACACAGCTAAATTTGCACTGTCGTACACGTCATGCACCCACAACAAAGATAGAGAGACATACGCAGACAATAGCGCAACAGAGATAACAACATTAATTCTCGAACCAAATACGATTTGGGTATCGGGTAATTTCGTCTTAGTCCGTAAACAAGTAATGTAAAAAAGTAATGTAAGGAACCGTCAGCAAATAAATAACAATGATATAAAATAATATAAGCTACTACCGCGGTTTTGATCACCAATGTAAAAAAAAGTCTATTGGTTAAGTTTCATTTTTTTTGTAGTAGGTACCTAATACATATCCGCTGTTAGTGTGTGCTTGAGTTCATTTGATTGACAACATTTGAATGTTTTATCGTCCAATAATACCATTTACGAAAGTTTGTTTATACGAGTATGTTTCTCAATCACGCTCGGAGCGCTGATAACACTATGATGAAAATTTGAAAAAAAAACTTTATTGCTTGGCCATAAATGAAACTAGTGTCAATCGATAGGGAAAATTATAAGAAACAAAAAGTGTTCTATAAAAAAAACGTGATATACTTTAAGATATATTTGGGTTTATTTTTCGTCCAACTTCACGACAATATTAATTTGTCGTGCAATTATGGGATGGCGCAAGTTAGATTAGTTGTGACAATTATTTCAGCAGACCCCCTCATCCCTCCTTGACCAAGACTGAAATCAATATTGCAACTTTATGTTCCTAACGCATGTAAAAGACGAAAACATATTTTTATTCCCAAATATCTCAGAAAATATATCACTTAGGCAGTTTTTTAATACACTTATGTTTATTATATTTTTTCCTGTCGATTGACACGACTCGTTTCATTAATGGCCAAGAAATCATTTATTTTTTCAAATATGCGGCAGTTTATGTATGCCAATAAGGTAATATGCTCTTTAATATAGATAAGTACCTTACACTACCCAAAAATATGGACCTGTGCTATTTAATATCTTCCTATATCCTTTGTGAGTTGTATACATATCTTCTGATTTGAAGTGTATTGAACTTAATCAACTGTTATTGTTGGGTAGCCAATCTGGCTCTTCCCCAAAGACAACTGCATATTACTAGTTGCTAGACAGACTATTGACGAACGTCGCCATTAGCGCATTTGATTATCGCCATTATGGCACTGTTGGCGCTGATAGCAGTACTTTGGCAGTAGTGAGCGTCCACGGAACTAACGTAATTACTACGTACGTAAGTAGTTAACGTATTTACTTATTTTGTACGCTCAGTGGGGCGCTTTGAATCGGCACAAACGAAAGTACGGCAGAGCCTATCCATAGAGATCAGTGCTCTTCCCTCTGTCTCCTGACAACTTGTAGCCACTTATGTTTTTACAGTTCGTCTTTAGGATACCCATTAATAACGGACTATTGAGTTATCATGTGTTGAGCTGGAGCATCATATAATTGTATGTGTATACAGACCCCCACTGGCTGATTTCAACGTGTTTGAGTCTGTTATGGAGGATGTTCTGAGGAAATGTTCTAACAATTCAAAATTCCTTGTTGTATGTGGTGATTTCAATGTAGATATACTTGTTAAATATCCATTAAGCGATAAATTTCTAAATTGTTTTTGTGCTTAAACTTAAAAAATCTTTTTAATCAGCCAACCAGAATCACTAGCACTTCTGCGACCTGTTTAGACAATGTTTTTTGCAACTGTGAACCTCGTAGCAGGGCTATAAGTGATAAGCTTAGCTCTGATCATAGTGGGCAAAGTGTTGTGTTTCAATGTAAATCATGTAAAAACTCTCAGGAGTTCACTTACTATTACTTGCAAGCGTTTGGAACGGTTTGCAGATAACATTGATAATCAACTTAGTCACTTGCCGTTTGATGGGAATTCTGATGACCTTTACAATTCCTTGTTTAATGTAATGGATAAAGAGTTTAACGATATATTTAAATTAAAAAAATGTAAGGGGGCATAAGGGTGGGATTTGATGACTGGGCTACAACAGGTATTTACAAAAGTAGAAACAAATTATACGATTTATATTCTCAAAAAAAAATATATGCTAATGACACGAAATTTGTTGAATACTTAAAACAATATTCTAAGACATCTAAATCCGTGTGTAATACCGTGAAATCTCTTCATTTGAGTAGGAAAATTAAACAATCGGAAGATAAAATCAAAACAACATGGAAAATAATAAATACCGAATCCGGCAAAATTTAACCTCGAGACCGAAATTTTATCCTAAACATCGGCAATAAATTAATTTCCAAAGATCACGAAGTTGCCAATGCGTTTGAAGATTTCTTTACAAAAATACCAATAGTTACTACCCAGTCTTTAAAATCTTCCTCAGTTGAGGCTTCTTGTATGCTCTCAAGCAACGTTGAAAAGTGTGATGTTACATTTAAATTTAAACATATTAATGTTAATTCGATTGTTAAGACATTTAAATTGCTTAACATACAAAATACAGAGGATCTCTGGGGAATATCTATTAAAATTTTAAGTTCCATTGTTGGTATAATTGCTCCATACTTAGTAATTATTTTTAATAATTGTGTTGATGAAGTAGTTTTTCCCGACATAATGAAATATAGTAGACTTATTCCCTTATTCAAGTCTGGCAGTAAAAATGATCCGACTAACTACAGACCCATTTCTATACTTCCCGCTCTAAGTAAAATTTTTGAGAAAGTAATATTAAATCATTTATTAACACATATCAATCTCAATGGTCTGTTTCATAATGAACAATATGGCTTCACTAAAGGCCGTTCAACGACAGACGCAGGCACAGGGCTCTTAAAGCATATATTCAATGCTTGGGAGGAGTCACAGGAAGCAATTGGCGTTTTCTGTGATTTATCCAAAGCATTTGACTGCGTTTGCCACGAAACATTAATTTTTAAATTGAATCATTACGGAGTTAATGGGAAAGCTCTCGATCTTTTATCCTCGTATCTTAGCAATAGAATCAAAAAAGTAGATGTAAATGGTGCGAGGTCATCAGGATCTCTCATTACAATGGGAGTCCCACAGGGTTCAATACTTGGGCCATTCTTGTTCTTGGTTTACATTAACGATCTTCCCTTTTTCTTAAAGACCTTATGTGATATTGTTTTGTTTGCAGATGATACTTCTCTAATTTTTAAGATTGACAGAACCTTGAATAATTTTGACGACGTTAACAAGGCAATCGCGCTAGTTCTTAGTTGGTTTACAACTAAAAATTTAATGTTAAATCCTAAGAAAACTAAATGTTTCAAATTTTCACTACCCAATGTCAGAGGGGTTCCTACGAATTCAAGTATTTTAATAAATAGTGAGCCTGTAGACCTTGTGCAGTCAACCACATTTTTGGGTATTACTGTATGAATTAAGGGGATCTAAAGGCGATTGAAAGTTTATATGAAAAAATTATGTGTTTTGCTTTTAGAGACATGAAAGTTGGTATTTAGGTTAACAATGTAAAATAAGTAAATACCTTGATAAGTTTTTCGACAGGATGGATTAAGGTGGTCCAAAGATGAATTTAAAATCCACCGTTTAAATGTTATCGGCTGAACGGATTTTGATGAAATTTTGTACATATATACATTATTTTCTACTATTCATCATCATCACTGTCCACGCAGGTCCTGTCCACGGGCTGCAGGTAGTAATATTATTTCATTGATAGTGTCTTACTACATATGGATCAAAAAGGAGGATAAGCTAGAGCACCTCCAGGCCTATCAATGTAATGTTCCGTATGTTCAGCGATTTGTAATAGTTTAGGAGTACAGGATATATTTTTTTAGCTCATTCCAGATTTCATTACAAATTTAGTTATTGTGACCAAACTAAGAGCACCAAGAGAACGTTGTTTTTTTCGTGTAGGTAGTATGATTATTATTTTTTATATATTGCATTACATTTATATATTTTATGGTGAAGGTATGTTATTCATTTATTTACTGAATACCACCGATCTACCTATCTAGTAAAATAATGCGTCTTTTAAAATAAATAAATACCTCCGTGTTATAATTTTTAGATTTTTTGTTTTTTTACCTCAAACAAAAATGTATTTTCCACTTTTTTGCTGTTTTACCCTGAGTTTAAGCCAACTGAATGTATCAGTGACTTTAAGCCATTGAATTGATAACGATTTTGAGATATTAACTAAATCAATATATTGATACTACCTATTAAAAAATTATAGCCCTGCAAACATTGAAGACTGTTTATGAAGCTGGCTAAAAGCACTAGACGTGCAGAACCAACCAAAGCAATAAAAATGAAGATGAAGATTGTTGGGCCGTTCGTTTTGATGCAAAATGATCGAAAATAACAGTTAAAATCACTAAATATGTTTCGATCAGCGTTTGCTTTGGACATTACAGTTAAATTTGACATCGAAAAAGCGACTTTATTCCTTTAGTTTTAGGGTTGTTTTTCGCTCGCTTTCGAAAGCATCATAAGTGTCAAAAATGGCAATCGAAACAGCTCAAAACGCCACTGCATCATCTAGAATGCAGGGCTAGTCAAATCAAATGTAATTTTCCCCAAGTACGTGGGGCCGTTCGTTTTGATGCAACATAATCGAAAATAACATTAATAACGCTAAATTTGTTTCAATCAGCGTTTGCTTTGGGCATGACAGTTAAATTTGACATCGGAAAAGCGACTTTAAGTGCTATGTATTAGGGTCGTTTTTCGTCCGGTTTGGAAAGGATAATTAGTGTCAAAAATGGCAATCGAAACAGCCCAAAACGCCATTTCATCATCTCGAATGCATGGCTAATGTCAATTGTCAAATTTGGCAATTGGTTTGATGTTGTTCGTAAATTGTAAATAAATAATTTAAACTAACTTTCTAATATTTTTACCCAAAAATCGTCAATTTCATTCGTGTTTGTTTACCGATAACTGAGATGTTTATAAAAAAATAATTCTTCCCTCTAAGTGTTGTGAAGTTTACATAATGGAGGACAGCACAGAAACGGCCGAAAATCTCATTTGCTACGGGTGTCTTTGTAGTTCCAACGAATACAGAATACAGGACTATAAAATTGAATGTCCACATTTCAAGGCAATATTTGAGGTATATATCTACATAAACATTATTTCCTAATTAACCGAAAGTAAAGGTAAGGAAAAATAATAGGTAGCACTTTTACAAGTCAAAACTTAACATCTCATGAACAAAGAGAAAAAAGATTACATAGATCAAATCAATGAAATTGCTGTTTGGGCTGCGCAACTTTTCCTTCAAAGGGGGGGTTTCTACATCCCCCCCTACCCCCTCCACCCCCCCAAAAATCGACGGTGTAGCAAGTACATTCCTGCCACCCCCCCTTTGAAGAAAAGTGGGGGGGAGGGGGTAGCAGGAGGTATTCCTCCACATTCCACATCCACCCCTCACCTTAAATCAATGTCATCAGAAGTACATTTGAAAGTAAGGATGGAAAAAATAAAATAAAAAATACTCCCAAATGGGGGGTCCCATTTTTTAATGATTTATAGTTGTTGTTAACCCATGTGAAAGGCCCTCGGGCGGCCTGATAAACTAACACCAACCATTGCAACCTCACATGACAAACAAACCACCTTTGGTTTTCACTCAACCTTAACCTCATGTTTTAGATCAATATATGTATACTAGTTTGGTCATTAAAATATCATCAAGAACTTGTGGTAGTCCATAAGTCCTCTACAGGGTTTCTCTAAAATATCGTCAAGAAAGAACTTTGGTAGTCCATAAGTCCTCTACAGGGTTTCTCTAAAATATTGTCAAGAAAGAACTTGTGGTTGTCCATAAGTCCTCTACAGGGTTTCTCTAAAATATCGTCAAGAACTTGTGGTAGTCCATAAGTCCTCTACAGGGTTTCTCTAAAATATCGTCAAGAAAGAACTTGTGGTAGTCCATAAGTCCTCTACAGGGTTTCTCTAAAATATCGTCAAGAAAGAACTTGTGGTAGTCCATAAGTCCTCTAAAGGGTTTCTCTAAAATATCGTCAAGAAAGAACTTGTGGTAGTCCATAAGTCCTCTACAGGGTTTCTCTAAAATATCGTCAAGAAAGAACTTGTGGTAGTCCATAAGTCCTCTAAAGGGTTTCTCTAAAATATCGTCAAGAAAGAACTTGTGGTAGTCCATAAGTCCTCTACAGGGTTTCTCTAAAATATCGTCAAGAAAGAACTTGTGGTAGTCCATAAGTCCTCTAAAGGGTTTCTCTAAAATATCGTCAAGAAAGAACTTGTGGTTGTCCATAAGTCCTCTGCAGGGTTTCTTCCACAATACATATACTGTAACTGCATCTTCTTCCTGTAGACTAAATTGTGTAATCATAAATTTCAGGTGGACTCGATAAAGCTGTGCTACTTATGCAAGCGCATGGCACAGCATGCGGAATTATTCATACAGAATGTCCAAAGCAATCAGATATTGATGGAAAGTTTTGGAGTGAGTAGTCCATATTTAACATCTTATCATAATGATTTTTCTACTGTATATTGTGTACTAGTAGTGCCCTGTGGCTTCACCCGCGTGGGTAATAATGATGATGAAAAGAATTCCATGTATTATTTCAGAGTGGAAGCTATCTCCATTCCAAATTTCATCAAAATCCATTTAGCCGTTTGAGTGTGAAGGAGTAAAAAACATACATACAAACTTTTGCCTTTATAATATTAGTGTGATTATCAATTATAAACAAAATTCTATTACTTTTGCCTTGTCAATGAAAATAAAATATTTTTAAAATACACGGATTAATTTATTAAAACAACACTCATGGCTCCTGTCTAACACCCCAAATCATCATGATCAGCCTATATCTGTACAGTCAGCTCTCCTCATCCTCCATCCACTCCACCACAAATAATCCTGTATTTTTTCCAGAAATAATCATATAATTTTACCATAAATAATCTGGTAATTTTTCCATAAATAATCATGTATTTTTTCTAATAGTCATGTAATTTAATAATAAGAAATAGAATCATTATCTTATTTTCATAAATCATCATGTAATTTTTCCAGGATCTACCCTCAACCATACAAGAAGTCCACTCCCAAATGCAGCTACCTATTACCCTCACTCTCACACCTTTAGAGATAATCAATTTGACCAGAAGCAATTCAACTGATACCAAAGAGGTTGAAAATGACCTCAATGAACCCAAAGTGACAGTCACCTATTCTAAAAGGCCACTAAATGAAAGGCTTCTTAGATGTAAAAATAATGTAACATTAAATACAAATGTAACATTGAATGGTTCTAATGAGGAGGGGAATGGTAGCAAAATTAAAATGGAATTTAAAGAAGAAGAGACAGAGTTTGACCGTTTAGAAGAAGAGTTTGCTGATGATAATGATGGTAAGTTTGTTGTGAGGCGGTCTCTCGAGGGTGTTACCAGCTCAAGGAACTCTCTCAGCAAACAATAATATGGAGTAGGTACAACAGGGAAACTTTGGGATGCAAGCTATCCTTTTGGCTTTGGATAGTAGATTACCCTCTCATAGAAAACAATAGGCTCGCAGCTGAAGTAGCTTGAAGATCTTGCACTCGGTTATTCAGTCTTCTCCAATGTAATATGTTTGGGGCTCTAGTATTGTTATTATCACAGACTTTTCGTTCTTAAACAATATGGACCAAAAAACCATGAATGGTAATACTATCATATATTTAAAGAACTTCAGATTTACATCATAAACTTATTTACACGTATTAAAGCATATAAATTCATAATTATGGTCATATATATGTTTTTGCTAATCCATGAATAACAATGTTAGAATAACCGGTGAATATATGAATTTTAGAATGAACTATGAAATTAGATATTAATTATAATGAAAGGAGATGACATAGTCACAAGTTCATACACCCATACACTCATAGTCACAAGTTCATACACACATACACTCATTTTTTATTGTTATGGATGTAACCCGATACTCCGTTTTACACAAAGGTTCAATCAAAATGCTTTAGTATTAAGTTTGCCTATTTTATTTGTATTTTTAATCAACTTCACAAAAGAAGGAGGTTCTATGTTCGACTGTATGTATTTTTTATGTATGTCCACCAATTTCTCTGTTAGTATCAGACAAATTTTGAAAAAAAAAAAAAAATTGCTAGTATAGACCTCCAGGATGGTCCCCTCATAAATTGTATCAAAATTAGATCAGTTTTGCTTCAACCATACCAATAGCAGTATAGTGTTCAATAAAGAGTTCTATCTATCTTTCAGAATTCCAAGACCCCTATGTAAAAGAAGAAGATGACTTTCCCCTACAAGCATTGTTGAAAGAAGAAATACAAATAGAAGGCATTGAGGTTATGAATTTACAAAAGAATCTCAGAATTAAGAAAGTTAAAAAAAAAGGAAGACCAAAGAAATTAAAGGATGAAGTTGGAGAGCCACAGGATTTACGATGCACTGGTATGTTAAGAGAAGTATACAGGTGTTCCAAAATTCTATGTCCATACTTTAAGGCCGAGATATATGTGAATTGGCCTCAATTTGGGTACATTAAATCCTTTTTTCTCCATAATCTTTATAGAAAAAACTTCAAATAATATATATGTTAATTTACATCATACAGAGCATCTCCTCTTCAGCTTAAAAAATTGAAAATACAATTTTAAATATCAATAATAAATACGCAAAGTACCCTCAGTTATTACCGTTTTTCTTCTAAACTAACAATCACATATCTTTTTAATTTCCTTTAGCATATTCAATAATGAAACGCTGAGGGAACCTTGGAATTAGTTTTGTAAATATCTTTCCTAATTATTTAAAAAAAAAAAAAAACGTAATCTATACTCGCTAATCACATGGGCAACCCCTCTGTCGCCCAATAAATCAGTGCGGGACGAGACGTTGTGCTGAACGGACCTGCGACACTTTTCTCCGCAAAAGGCACCTATTATTAATCTGTGGCTTGTCTTGCGCATAACCAATTTGGAAATCGTATTGTCGATTTTTAGTTGTAGGCGGGATAATTTGAGTGTGTAAATATAATAATAATGATAATTTTTTAGTTTTTTGTAATAAGGCTGTACATAATAGTATATACTTTTATTATAATTATTAATTTACCTATTCGTATTATAGTCATGATGACGATGATGATATTATAGTAATTATTATAGTCAATTACAGTCAGATTATAGTAATTATTATTTAATTAAGTATCAAATAATGTTTATAAATTATCTAAATAAATAGTACTGGTTCCTTATGTATTATTTTTATTATTATACTTAATTACACTCACATTATAGTAATTATTATTTAATTAAATTATTTAATTCTATGCGTGAGTTTATGAAATAATAATATTTTTTCAATAACTAGTTTATGGGTTCTGTATGATATGGTAACAATTCTATTGTCCCAATCAGGGCTTGATATCGGTACGAACAATACTAGTATCATAGCGGTAAATACCGGTATTTTCCATTTCGGTACTTTAATATCGATACCTAAGAACCGGTATTTTCCCCCTCAAGGTACCGGTAGATAATTCAGGTTCTTATGCTACAATGCTAGAATGCTGCCATACACTGGTGCTAACGCAGCGGATGTGTACGGATTGCGACGTTGTGCCTTCACACGAACTATTTGAGGCACACAGGGTTCTATCACAGTGACACTAATAATACATCATGATTCACGGGATTTCAGCCTGATCTGATTGTCTGATTTGACAATCAACACCACAAGCACTTTTTGTTTTGAATGATGAGACTAAATACAAATCATGTGTATGATAATGATTAGGGAGTAGGGACTTTGTATTAATCATCTGAAACCTCATTGTTCATTATCAGTGCTAAAATTCTAAAGTTAACCGTAGGTACTGTTTTATTGAATACTTGACTCATCTTTCTTAAGATCTAAAATTCAGTCGATATTTTGCTTTCAAATCAGTTGAGATTCTAAATTGTTTTGAAACACAAATATTGTAGGTAGGTATTCCAATGTTTGGTGTGTTTCACGGTCGGATAATAATAATAATAAATATTTTTTTAAGTTAGGTTCCTTGTCACGCTGAACTCCAGACTTTTGAAACATCAGAGATTGTAATTTATTGTATTTTGATGAAACATTATTTACTAAAAAACGCGCACAGCTTGTGCTTACCAACGATTATTAATGTTTTATTCACCCCAATGCAATAATCATCATCATCATCATCAGCTTATATCTGTGCCTATAGCTAGACCTAGGCCTCTTCTAATGCACGCCACTGAGCTCAGTCTTCAGCTCTTCTCATCCACTTTCTTCCAGGCACTTTTCGCAGCTCGTCAGTCCACCTGACCACAGGGCGTCCTACACTACGTTTGCCTAAACGTAGTCTCCACTTGGGGACTCGTCTACCCCAAAGGTTATTGGTTCTTTGGGAAATGTGACCAGCCCACTGCCACTTTAGCTTGCTTATCCTTAGAGCTATGTCAGTTATCTTGGTTCTCCGTCGGATATCTTCATTACGAATCTTGTCCAGAGAATCTTCAAGCATAGCTTTCTCCATAGCTTGCTGATCGTCCTTGAATTTGTGGACTAGTTTGACCGTGAGTGTCCACGTTTCGGCTCCGTAGGTTATGACTGGTAGGACGCACTGAATAAAGACTTTTGTCTTCAGGCACTGTGGTATGGACGACGACAAGACTTGATGGAGCTTGCCGCATGCAGCCCAACCTGGCTGAGTTTTTCTGTTGGATTCCTTCTCAAAGTTATTTTTTTGGGAAATTATTGCAATTACCTTGGTAAACATACCTTGGTAAACATATTGTCAATAGATACACCATTGACTGCAATCGGTTCCGGGTCAACAAGATAGGATAAACATGATCTTGGTCTTGTCTGTATTCATTCCAAGACCGATGCGTCGAGAAGCGTCTACTGGGTTGGACAGCATACTTTGCCAGTCTTGCAGCGACTCCGCCATTAGGACGATATCATCGGCAAATTGTAAGTGTGATATATTCTCCCAATTGATATTAGTAAGATATGTTTAAATGCTGGATTGAAAAGGAATGGCCATTCCATTCCAATCCAGCATCTTAAAAATATCTTCCAGGGCATTAGTGAACAGTTTTAGGGATATAACATCCCCCTGTCTCACACCCCTGTCAGTTGGATAAGCTTAGACTGCTGGTTTTGCACTTGGACACTCATAGTTTCGGCGTCATACAGAAACCTCAGCATTTCGATGTATCTTTGCAGCAGTGTCAATCCACTTGACAACGCTGCAAAGACTCCAGAACCGCCCAGGTTTCAATGGAGTCAAAGGCCGTCTCATAAGCTACAAAAGCAAGACACAGGGGCTGGTTATACTCTTCAGACTTCTGTATAACAATATGGAGGCATCCATGAGTGTATGTGGTCTATGGTGCTAAATCCTCCGCAAAACCCGGCCTATTCAGGAGACTGGATCAAGTCTTCTAGCGAGACGATTTGAGATGTCCCTCGAAAACAACTTATAGACGTGGCTCAAGAGTGAAGCAGATCATTAGTTCTTTAAAAGAGTTTTATACCCTGTTTTAAAGAATAGTACTACCAAACTCCTGCTCCACACCTCTGGAGTTCTCCCACTGTTAAGAACGGTGCTAAATAACCCCAGAAGCTCCCGAAGTACGGGCTTCCGCCCTGATTTTAAAAGCTCCTAAGTTATACCATCCTCACCGTGGGCCTTTCGATTCTTAAGTTGTTTGAGCGCCATCTCAATCTCGTCTAGGCTGACGTTGGGCAGTTTGTCAGTGTAGTGGCGGGTCAGTATTGCAATGCAATAATATGTAAATGTATTTAGAAAATTTCTAGCCATAATTTGGAGAGATGTATTGATATGATTTTTTGTTGTTGGCAATGATATTGCCTATCATGTGCTACAACAAAAATCTCACTAACTTGTATCTAGAAATTTTGAAAAAAAAAAAAACTTCTCCGTTTTATACTTTTACTTATTATTGCATCGGGATAGAACATTGAGGACTGTTGCTACATTCACGGAAATGAGCCATCAAAATATTCTTCGAGAACGACTTGTTTTTTAATGTCTTCTTTCTTCCACGATTTAAAATTATCGTACTATAGCGAGAGAAAAAAAAAAGTTAATGGGGTGGTGATGTTAATTTTGAATTCACTACTTATTTCAACCCGTGAAGTACCTACTCACTGCTTTATTATAAATATAGATATAAACCTACTTTCAAGTAAAGTTGGTTGGATGGACATGCAGGAATTAAACAAAACTGTAAATAAATCGCACTGGCAAGGTAAGATAAAGTTTCAAGACCACAAGGCCTTAACAGTACACATTTCAAGCAACTTTATCGAAAATTTACTTTTTCATATTTACTGGAAATGCAAATAGAAAATTTCGTGGACTTAAAAACTCGCGTGTTACATGGGGAGAGACACTTACGCTGTGCGTCTCTCTACTGGCATCATTCGACTACTGTACTCATTCGCTCACACTTATGAAAACTAGATACTACGGGAACCCCGGTTTTAGAAATACCTATATGTTAGTTAAAATACCAACACAGTACCGGTACCGTCCCAAAGTCAGTGGAACCGGTTTATAAAAATAGCGGTATTTCAAGCCCTGATTCCAAGTTGACTAAAATAATTTATATCCAAGTCCTTAAGTCTCAGGAATAGTGAAATGTAATAGTAGTAGATATAGTAAAAACTTATTGAGTCAATTACAATGCCAGTAATGTAAGTGAATGCGTGTTTTATATGTGTTTAGAAATAGGTATGTACGAAAGCATTCATATGTGTAAAAGAAATCCTACAAAACGCTATATATCGTAAACATAATAATTAGGTAGGTACTATTCGATAGAGTATGCTATCTACAAAAGCTGTGGTAGAGAGCGCGCGGCTGGCGAAACCAATCAGAGGAGCACTGAAAGTTGCATGTTTTTTTGAGATATGGCACCATTAAACATTTTCGAAAGTTTGGTACCCTTCATCATGATCACTAATTTGGCTGCCATTTCTGCAAAAAGGTTTCAGTTTTTTTAATGTGTTTTTTGTACTGTACTTAAGTTATTTCTTCAAAATAGACATACCGCCTTACTTATAAAAAGTTATACGTAATGATTAGTAATACTGCACACTACAATATTGTACTGTGCAGCACTAATTGACATTTATTAACTTTTTATAAGTAAGGCGGTTAGCCTTTACAATTAGTACTGTGTTTCTTAAGAACAAAATGTTATAACCACAAAAGAAAAGGTACCCTTGAAATCCCTGCCCCATACTGTATAATGGTGGATCATTGCAGGTATATGTCTGATTGTCCAATAAAAGGTACCTTTGAAGTCCCTGCCCCATACTGTATAACGGTGGAGCATTGATGTCTAATTGTCCTATAAAAGGTACACTTGAATTCCCTGCCCAATACTGTATAATGGTGGAGCATTGCAGCTGTAAGTCTGATTGTCCAATAAAAGGTACCCTTAAAGTCCCTGCCCCATACTGTATAACGGTGGAGCATTTCAGCTGCACGTCTTATTGTCCAATAAAAGGTACCCTTGAAGTCCCTGCCCCATACTGTATAACTATGCAGCATTTCAGCTGTATATCTGATCGTCCAATAAAAGGTACCCTTGAAGTCCCTGCCCCATACTGTATAACGGTGGAGCATTGATGTCTGATTGTCCTATAAAATGTCACACTTGAATTCCCTGCCCAATACTGTATAACGGTGGAGCATTGCAGCTGTACGTCTGATCGTCCAGTAAAAGGTACCCTTGAAGTCCCTGCGCCATACTGTATAACGGTGGAGCATTGCAGCTGTAAGTCTGATTGTCCAATAAAAGGTACCCTTAAAGTCCCTGCCCCATACTGTAAAACGGTGGAGCATTTTAGCTGTACGTCTGATCGTCCAATAAAAGGTACCCTTGAAGTCCCTGCCCCATACTGTATAACGGTGGAGCATTTTAGCTGTATATCTGATCGTCCAATAAAAGGTACCCTTGAAGTCCCTGCCCCATACTGTATAACGGTGGAGCATTGATGTCTGATTGTCCTATAAAAGGTACACTTGAATTCCCTGCCCAATACTGTATCATGGTGGAGCATTGCAGCTGTACGTCTGAATGTCCAATAAAAGGTACCCTTGTAGTCCCTGCCCCATACTGTATAACGATGGAGCATTGATGTCTGATTGTCCTATAAAAGGTACACTTGAATTCCCTGCCCAATACTGTATCACGGTGGAGCATTGCAGCTGTACGTCTGATCGTCCAATAAAAGGTACCCTTGAAGTCCCTGCCCCATACTGTATAACGGTGCAGCATTGCAGCTGTACGTCTGAATGTCCAACAAAAGGTACCCTTGTAGTCCCTGCCCCATACTGTATAACGATGGAGCATTGATGTCTGATTGTCCTATAAAAGGTACACTTGAATTGCCTGCCCAATACTGTATCACGGTGGAGCATTGCAGCTGTACGTCTGATCGTCCAATAAAAGGTACCCTTGAAGTCCCTGCCCCATACTGTATAACGGTGCAGCATTGCAGCTGTACGTCTGAATGTCCAATAAAAGGTAGTATAAGGTTTAATTTTGATTGTTACAGAAGCATCAGGAATAGAAACAATATATATAACAGAAGAACAATGCATGGCGGAGAGAAATGAACAAGCGTTAGATAATAAATATTTGAAGAGTACTTACAAGTGCCAAGATTGCCTAAAAGGATTCAGTTTTAAAGCTAGCTATGAAATACATTTGGAAAGACATAGTTTGGTAAGATTACATTAAATAAATAAATATATTCAGGACAATTCTCACCAACTACCTACCTAGCCCCAAACTGAGATACCCTGTACTATGGGTAATAGACATTACATACATACAAAGCATACAGCACCTTGGCTTCTAACTGAGTTTATCAATAAAATACGTAACATAATATAATGTAATACTAATTATTACATACCGAAGCTAGCCTTGAGCAATCCAAGATGGCTGATCTCCATTTCTCGCGATGACACTTTCACTGTTTTATAACCTCAAAATGCACAACACCACATATCTTCCCCCATAAATAAATAAATAAATATATTCGGGACAATTCCACACCAATTATCTAGCCCCAAACTAGGATACCCTGTGCTATGGGCACTAGATAACGGATAAACATACATAGATAAGAATATTACATCCATGACTCGGAAACAAACATTTCTGCTCATCACACAAATGATTGCACCTTGCAGGATTCGAACCCGCGACCGTTCGATTTCGTACCTAGGATCTCTAGCTACGAGACCAACCAGTCGTACCATACCATACCATAGTTTCTGTTTTATATCATAAGTCCAAAATAACACTATTCTACTATTTACAAAGGTCTTAACTATACATATAATATTACGGGGGGGTAGTACTACTCTACTTCCCCAAATAATGCAGTCATTAGTGATGGAAAGTTCTTTTCTTTTTAACCAATAACTTTTAAGATCAGCTTCTGTCACTATCAGGCCAACCATGCAATATCCAATACTTGACCTTTGCTAGTACTTCATTATGCCTTGTCTTCTCGGCAATATCTTTTGCAGAGTGTTGCACTGCACCTGGTCTCTGAGAGTAATAAAATATCTGCCATGTCATCGGTGATCGACTGCTGCTCTTCTGATTCCAGTGGCCATCTACTGAGTGCATCAGCATTTCCTATACTGGTCACAATTTTATATATCAATTCATAATCATGAGAATTTATCTTAAGACCCCACCTCATCATTCTAGGTGACAGTACTTTGGGTATTGCCTTGTTAGGGCTTAATATTCCCAGTAACGGCTTATGATCCGTATATATTATGACATGTCTCCCATATATGTATTGGTTGAATTTATCTAGACCAAACATGATTGCAGCTGCCTCCTCGTCAATCTGAGCGTAGTTACCCTCTGTTGACAATCTCCTAGATCCTAGAGCAGTAGGTTTCTCAGAGCCATCATCCATTATGTGAGCCAATACAGCACCTACTCCATACTCAGATGCGTCACAAGTTAGCGTTATTTTCCTATTATTGTCAAAATGTACAAGAGTTTGCTCACTAGACAACATAATTTTTGCTTTAAGAAAGGCTTCTTCCTGAGCACTTTCCCACTTCCACTCTGCATTCTTATCCAGTAGCCTGTGAAGCGGTTCTTACAGTGTCGCCTTGTCTTTTATGAAACGCTCTAGAAATTCAGAAGTTCTAGAAAGGCCTGAACTTCTTTGGCATTTTTGGGTTGCTTTGCATTGGCTATCAATAATAATTTCTTTTGACTTGGGTGAATACCATGGTTATTAACCACATACCCCAGAAACTATACTTTATCTGTGGCAATCTCAAACTTCTTTTTGTTGAGTCGCAGTCCCACATCCTTTAGGCATGACTAATACTTTCTCCAGCTTGCAATTATGGTTTTCTAGCGTCCCGCTAATTAAAATGTCGTCTAATAGTACTGTCACGCCTCTTCTTCCTGCCAGTGTTGTCGACATGATTCTTTGAAATATCCCTGGACATGCCTTTAAACCGTATGATAATCTGTTCATTTTATACAAACCCTTTTGTGTATTTATGGTTAAGAGATCAGCTGTCTCTTTTGATACTTTAAGTTGTGTGTACGCTTCTTTGAGGTCTAACTTTGTGAATATCTGGCCACCTGCCACTTCTGATAATGATCCATTAATTGTCGGCTGAGGATAGGTGTCTGTTTCAGTCGCTTAATTCACAGTTAACTTATAGTCACCACATAATCTTATACTTCCGTCTGGCTTTGATACTGGCACCACAGGTGTAGCCCATTTTGTAGGGAACTGTTTCTAATACACCTGTACTCACCAATCTGTCTATCTCTTTGGACACCTTATCTCGTATGGCAAATGGTACAGGACGGCTTCTCATAAACTTTGGATGTACTTCTGGCTTGCAATTTATCACTACTTCTGGGCCTCTATATTCACCTAATCCTTCTTGGAAAATATCTTCATATTTGTTTAATAAATTCACCACAGATTTTTTTGTTTTGCTTTTTTTAACTGAATTTATTCCCTCAACCACAATACCTAAAGGTTTAAACCAGTTCCTCTCTAAAAGATTTCCTTTTCCTTGTCCTATTAACAAGGGGTAGGTACCCCTTGAATTTTTTGAATTCATCAAATACTGGATACCTACTACCATGCAAATTCACCTTATTGTGAGTCCAGTTCTGCAAGTTTAACTGACTTTTTTCCATATTAGGTAAGCCCTTTGGCCAAGTTTTCTGGCCTTGTTCCATTGACATTATTGAGTAGGAACATCCCGAGTCTACTTGAAAAACTACAAGTTTCTTGTTTAAATGTAGTTTAGTACATAATGGTGGCTCACGACATCTTCCTTGCATCTTGTACAACCCATTCATATATCCTTCATCTTGGATCTCTTGGACTTTTCCATGTTTTATTTTTTTAGTTCTAAACATTTTTGCTATGTGGCCGAATTAACCACACGCGTTACATTTAGATTTCATGAATTTACATTTATAATATGAGTGGCTACCACCTGATCTGTAGCACATTAATTGCTCTTGCTTATTGTCTCCTACAGCATTATCTTCCATTGGTTCTATTTCATCACCTCTGCTAGAACTCGCTTCATAGTTGAACATTTCACTTGATGTTATTTTTATTAAAAGAGAAAGAAAAAGAGTACTACCAAACTCCTGCTCCACGCCTCTGGAGTTCTCCCACTGTTAAGAACGGTGCTAAATAATCCCTGAAGCTCCCGAAGCACGGGTTTCTCCCCTGCTTTCAAGAGCTCCGAAGTTATACCATCCTCACCGGGGGCCTTTCCATTGTTTGAGCGCTATCTCAATCTCGTCTAGGCTGACGTCGGGCAGTTCATCAGTGTAGTGGCGGGTCAGTTCAGTATTGTGAGGGGAATCTTCTGTGCTAGGTTCGGGTCTAGAAGCATGCGAGTCGTACAATCGACCAATGAAGTCTCCGTTCTCTGAAAGGATCTCCGGCTTTGAGACGACGGTTGTGCCATTATTGGTCTTGAGTTTTGTCAGATGGAATCTACTCAATTGCTGTGCGAAGACTTTGACCCCCGATTTTGCTTGCCTTTTCAATTCGGCGTGTATTTGAGTATCGGAGGTTACGTCGCACATCTTACTTATGTTTTGATTGAACTCCCTTTTCTCAGACGCTATGGCTTTCTGTTGCTCCTATCGCTCGTCCATAAGCCGAAGAGCCTCATCCGAGATTTTAGACTTCGTTCCCGTACGCTGCAGCTGACAAAATCTAGTGCCTTCTTCCTTAAGGATTCCCACAGCTTTTTGCAGTTCCTCTTTCACGTCATTTGTGGTTTCCAAGGCAGTGAATCGATTTTCCAACTGGAGTTTGAACTGTTCTGATCCAACAGCGGCTTGGAGCAAGTTGGGTTGGAGCGTAGACTTGACCAGACGGCATCTTTCAAGCTTGTTGTCGAAATTCAAAGAGCCTCGGACAAGCCGGTGAGCACTAAACCTGCTGATCACTGAGATATCCCTGAATATATGTTTATTGTCCGTCATGATGAAGTCAATCTCATTTTTAGTCACAGTGTCAGTGGTTGCTTTTTGAAGAAAGAATTCATCAAAAAGATCCCCTCTTTTTACAAAAAGTTTTTAGCATTTGTCCCCTGTGATTCCTGTCTCCATAGCCGTGTGGACCAAATTTCGATTCACTGCAAGTTTGTACTCCCACTTTGGCGTTAAAGTCTCCCATGATATCGTTGTAGTGGGCCCTTGTGGTGTTCTGTAGGGCTGAAGACATGTCATAAAACATATCGTCTAGCTCATCATCCGAGTGTGCCGAGATCGGAGCGTAAACCTGTACGACCTTAAGGCTATACCTTTCGGTCAGCTTCAGAATCAGGTACATAACCCTGGTCGACACAATGGATATTTCTACAACATTATCAATGAGGACCTTATTGACGAGAAACCCCAAATATTATATAAAACATACATATAAAATATGGCAAATTAATTAATTGTGGCCAGAACACATAGTTCGTAGAACCGATGAACTTTGGGGAAGACAGGTTCTCGAGTGGCGGCCACGGACCGGAAGACGTTGCGTTGGACGACCACCCACAAGGTGGACCGAATACCTGGTGAGAGTTGTGGGGAGCCATTGGATATAAACAGCGCTACAATCATCACCATCATCAATGATGATAATAGCAAATGATAGGAGAATTGTCCTCTAGACTATGAATTGGCCTCTAAGTCTCAAGTGGTCGTCAGTTTCATTGGCGTGCATTTACAAGAACATAATAACCATAGCACACTATTTAATGTCTATTTATGTAATTTTATGTTGTTTTAGAATTCGGGCGCATATGTATGTAATATTTGTCAACTGAGAATGGACACGGAAGAGAAATTACAGAATCACAAAAGATATCACACAATGTGAGTACTGAACTAAATACTTAAACCATAATATCAGATTATTCAGACTAATTTCATTTTTATTGTATGAAAATAAAAATGTTGATTCTTATCAAGATGTAACTTTAGAACAATGTGTTCATACATATTTTCTCTTCCGTCTTTCTACTTACTATTTCATCTTTCTACATATTGTCTCTTTCATTATTTTTACTTATTTTATTTCTAATCTTTCTACATAATGAAAAAAATCCTTTTCATCTTTTTATATGTTTTCTCTTTAATTTTTCTACCTATTTTCTCTTGAATCTTTCTTCATATTTTCTGTTTCATCTATCTACGAGTACATAATATTTTCTCTTTTGTTCTTTCTACCTTTTCCTCCTTCATCTTTATAAATGTTTCCTGTTTCATCTTTTTACATATTTCTCCTTCATCTTGTTTAATGTTGATTTCCGAAAAGTAAAGTATGAGTGTATTATCTATAACAAGATAACTATATTTCGCAGACGATACAAATGCACAGAGTGCGGTATAGTCCGCATCAGCCGTATCACCATAAAGGACCATTTTACAGCTTACCACAGCCAGGGGGAAGGGCAGTATGTCTGCCCTTATTGCAGCAAGGTATTCAAGTAGGTGCCATTATCTGTTATTATTGTATTAGGGCATCCGAACTGGTAACACAACGGTCACTATTTTTTAATATCATTGTTTCAGCAAGGCATTCCAGTAGGTACCATTCCTGCCATTTTCTGTAATTATTGTAGTAGTAGGGCATCCGGGCTAGTGACCAACGATCTCAGTCACAACTTTTCAGGAAAAAAAATAAAAAAAAAAAAAAAAAATGTACTTGTTTCAGACGCCAAGTATCCCAAAGGAAGCATGTGAGATACACACATTTGAAAAAGGAGAGAGTCATATGCGGTTATTGCCATAAAAGTTATGCTAACAAAGATGTCCTCAAAACTCATATGATGCTGTAAGTGTGTGGCCATTAATAAGCAATAGTTTGTAATCGCTTTTAGTGGCGTTCTTTGGAGGACATAAGTAAAATTTATCACAATTCATTCATCCATCAAAGTGATTATTATAGGTCGCCCTGTGGCCAGGTAGAGTGACAATGTGGTGGTGGTGGTGGTGGTGGTGGTGGTGGTGGTGGTGGTGGTGGTGGTGGTGGTGGTGGTGGTGGTGGTGGTGGTGGTGGTGGTGGTGGTGGTGGTGGATGAAAATGGATGGAGAGCTGAAGACCAGTGGCGTGCATTAGGAGAGGCCTACGTCCAGCAGTGGACAAGTTATATGATAGTTATGAGCTGACGATAATGATGATGAATGTTGTATCGGTTGCTCGGCGTTTACTTGTCGCATTAAGATGCAAAGTTTCTTTGTCAAATCCTGAATTTACGATCGATTAAAATTCGATTTTCAGTGCAGGAAAAATTTAAAAAATATATTTATGTTGAACACAGCAAAAACACAGACGGACTGACAGTGCCAAAAATTAGCTCAGATACAGTTTTATTTTGAATAAGTATCGTATTATATTTTAGCATTAACGCCTGCTTAGCGAAAACATATCTAATAATTTTCTAAAGGGAAAATAAAATCATGGACGGGATTTGAACCCGCATAATCCTCTGCGCTTGTGCCGCCTTTAACCAATTTGGCTATCGTGAACTCTACACCGCCATCCACATTTTCCCCTCAGTTTCTAAATTCGTCTTACGGGACTGTAACGCCATCTATTGGCAGCTCAATTGAACTAACCAAACCAACACGGCCATTATAACTGGTATCGAATGGTCGAATGCAATTTTTTCCTTTAGAACATTATCAGCTATATTGTGAAATAAGATTGTACTGTGAGAACCAGCAAAGGGAATGAGAAGCAGCATCTTCCTGTGTAGGTATACCACCACCACCTCCTGCGATCATCAAGACGCTTGCCAAGCGCGTGGTCATGGCAAATACCCCTATTAAACATGGACCTATATTCACCAATAGACGTCTTACGGCTAGTGATGATGATGATGTGAACTCGTTCTATTCACCAGTTGTCACCCAAAAGAAGTGTCAGCGATCGAAGTGGCAAGGCCATACGCGTGTCAAGACTGCGGGAAGGCGTTTAAGACGCCTTCGCAACTAAGGCTTCACGGGACCAAGCACTCGCTTACTAGGGACTACTACTGCGTGGAGTGTGACAAGTTAGTGTAAAGTCTTGTGTTATAATAATAAAATAACTAATTCATAATTTAACCTCAGTACTCCAAGTAATCCTCACCTGCCCGTGACACATCCTGCTGAACAACGGACGAGGCTTTGACGACCGACAAATGGCAGTAGGTTTAACCATTAAAATTGGCGCAGTTAAATTCTACAGACTGTTGACGGGCAGCAGCGTCATATATGGGCATTACCTCCCATGATAAGCACTGGGCTGGGGCTGGGGGTGCTCAGATCCCCCGGGCTACGTAAGGCCGTCAAAACTGACTGACTCTGGATACGTATAAAGGACGCACGTTACGGCTCAACGAACATCTGACGCACTGGAAGAGGAGCCGGGGCACATTGTATGGCACATTCTGGGGTTATGTGAAGTCTGACTAGTCGGGCCATCTTATGTATTTCAGGGAAGGAGACTAGCAATCCCAAGGTGGTGTCGGGTTCCTTGTCAATAAGGTCCTCTGATAACATTGTAGTAATCTCCAGTGTGTGGACAAGGGTTGCGTATCTCATAATGAAATCTACCGAGAGGTATAGCCTCAAGGTTATACAGGTGTGAGCACCGACTTCGGCACAGTCGGATGATGAAGTAGAGGATATGTATGAGGACATATCCAAAGCCTTGCACAACACCAACATTGTCATTGGAGACTTCTACGCTAAAGTGGGAGTACAGACATGCAGCGAGTTGTAGTAAGAGAACACGGATTTGGCAGCAGAAATCACAGGTGCGAATGCTAGTCAACTTCCTGGAGAAAGAAGGGCTGTTTTTAATGAACTCATTATTTATAAAGCAAGCTGCCAGTGGGCACTGGCAGTGGACGTGTCAATTCTTCGTTCGTGGTGTGACGAAAAATGAGATCGACTTCATCATAGGCGACCAAAGGCGCATATTCAGAGATGTCTCAGTGGTCACTAGGTTTAAAACCGGGAGTGATCACCGACTTGTCCGAGGTACTCTGGATATTAATTACAAGTTTGAACGTCTCCGTTTGATGAAGTCCACGCTCCGAACTTACCTGCACCAAACCGATGCTGGATCCGAAACATTCCAGTTGAAACTGGAGAACCGATTCGCTTGGAAATCAAAATTGAAGTTGACGTCGACAAGGAACTTGACCAAGTAGTGGGAATCCTGAGGGAAGAGGAACGAAGTTCTGCGAGATGCGGCGTACAGGCGAGAAAGCAGAATTTCCGGGGTAGTCTCTGCAGCTCATTGAGAAACGACGCGAAGATCCAGCAGTCTCTTCGTTAGAAAGGGCTTTGAATAAGCAAATAACAAAGCTGGCAAGGCAAGACCTCCGACGCTCCAATACAAGCGCTATAGAAGAAGCGATTGAGCGAAATCGGGGGTTGAAAGTCTTCGTACAACAGCTTAGTCGAAGCCATCTGACGAAGTTGACCACATCAAGCGGGAAAGTTGTCGTTTCTAGCCGGAGATTCTCGCGGAAGTTGAAGATTTCTATGGCCGACTGTACGTCTCACACGCGTCGCAAACAGAACCGACATCGAGGATTCTAGGGCCACTCTAACCCGCCGCTACACTGAAGATCTCAGCCTTGAAGAAATCGACATGGCTCAAAAATTGAAAAGCCCCGGGCGAGTACGGAATCACTACGGAGCTCCTGAAGACAGGAGGTACTTCCACGCTTAAAGAACTTTAGCGTAAGTTTATTTCTGTCCTCTTCTCAGGGAGAACTCCAAAGGAATGAAACAAGAGTGTGGTCGTTGTTTTTCAAAAAAGGTGGCATGACCCTTGAAAAACTATCGGCCCATTTCCCTGCTGAGCCATGTCTACAAGCTGTTTTCGAGAGTCATCACGAATCGTATTGAGCGAAGATTCGACGAATTCCAGCCAACAGAGCAGCAGTTGGGTTTCGGGGAGGGTTCGGCACCACATTCACACAGTACGGCAGATTATACAGAAGACTGAAGAGTATAATCAGCCCGTGTGCCCAGCGTTTGTGGACTATGAGAAAGCCTTTGATTCTATCGAGTCTTGGTCTTTTGTAGACCCTGCAACGATGCCAGGTCGACTGGCTGTATATCTGTCGACATGTAGACATGTCATAGAATTGATAACTTCATGATGTGGTCGATAATTGCATGAAATGGTTCTATTTCATCAATTGGCCAGCTAAAACTGACCATACTGTTGAAACATCAACGGTAAATGATATTTCAATCCACGTTTGGCCATATAATTAAATATCATTGCTGTAGGGTTTCATGATCACAAAGGTGTTCAAACAGATAAGTTTTCAAGGTTAAAAAAAATGAAGGAGGCCTGAATTAGTGTGTTTAGCTGTTCATATCGATTATTCATTAATCTGGACAAACCATGACATGATTTGACCAATAATTTCATGAAATATAATTTTTTCATGATGTGGCTAACCACTTCATGAACTGATCAATTCTATGATATTGCCTCGACATATACAAGTGCTGAGATGTCTGTATGACGCTGCAACAATGACCGTTCAAGTACAGAACCAGCAGACTAGGCATATCTCCCTGCATCGAGGTGTGCAGACAAGGGGACGTTATTTCTCCGAAATTGTTCTCAAATGCATTGGAGGATATGTTTAAGGACTGGAAAGGACATGGCATTAACATTAATGGTGATTACATCTCACACTTGAGATTCGCGGATGACATCGTCATTGTGGCAGAATCGTTCCAGGACTTGCAACAGATGTTGGGCAGCCTTTCTCAACCAACACATTGGTCTCCGGATGAACTTGTAAAAAACCATGGTTATGTTCAACGTACATTTTATTCCGGAACCAATTATTGCTGTTAACGGAACTACTCTCGAAGTAGTTCAGCAGTATGCTTATCTGGGGCAAACTTTGCAACTAGGTAAAAACAACTTCGAGAGAGAGACCCGTAGAAGAAAACAGCAGCATTTGGAAAAAAATGTCGGGTTTTTTCGTCGCCAATACCGCAAAGTTTGAAGATAAATGTCTTAAACCAGTGCTCTTACCTGTTATGACATACGGAGCAGAGTCGTAGATACTCACGGCCCCACTTGTAATTTAAAGTCGCTCAGCAATGGAAAGGGCTATGCTCGGAGTTTCTCTGAAATAAATATCGTATCCAGAATGAGGTGAGCGGGCAGAAAATCAAAGTTGTCGACATAGCCCTTAAGATTAGTAAGCTGTATTGGCAGTGGGCTGGTCATATCTTTCGAAGGACTGACGTGTTCTTGAGTGTGTCTCGCCACTCGGCAAACGTAGTGTTGGGCTAGCTGGAGCGACGATATACGCAAAGTGGTTGGCAGCAGTTGGAAGAGGAGTGGCGTGCTTTGGGAGAGGCATATGTCCAGCTGTAGAACACGGGTCAATGATGATGATGATGATAATTTAGTTGATAGAAGTAGGCATCATCTTGTGGAAATTCATATTAAAAATGGTCGAAGAAACAAAAAGTAGCTTACTTCCGCCAAAGTCGTCAAAATCACCCTTTTCAGGGCATTTTGTACGTCTTTCTACACGAGCAGTTTGTGGGTGTGTCATACGCTAAAGCAGTACAACGCTCTACGCATCCAATACAACAATGCGTTTCGGGTGCTGTTGCGGCTGCCCCGCTTCTGCAGCGCTTCGGGAATGTTTGCCGAAGCACGTGTAGATTGCTTCTACACAATCATGCGCAAACGGTGCACATCCCTGGTGCGCAGGGTGCGGGGCAGCCGCAATAGTATTCTACGGGCATTTTCGGTCAACGTTTTGACTGTCAGTATGTGTACCACTGTGATATGGTGCACCTGAATAAAGTCAACTTATTGTTCTAAGTAAGTATTATTATTATTATTTTTTCCACTATTATGTAATTTTTTTTTCAATTCACTTTAATTTTTATTTATATTTATTGTGTGTTTAATTTTTATTTTTGATGATTTTATTGTATTTTTGTATTGACCCTAGTTGGTTGAATAAATAAATAAATAAAGTGAAAGTCGGACCGATATAACGATAATATGATAGAAGAATAGATAAAAATTCCTACGCTAACCAACCCTCATGATTGTAACGTTAACGTTCTTATGATTGTAACGTTAACGTTCTTATTTCACGTTAGTCCGGTTTATTTAAGTTGGTTATCGTGGGGGTTTTTTCTATCATTTGTATTTTTGATTTATATTATTTGTATCTCATTAAAGGTTGGTATATAAAGTAGATTAAGTGCTTGCTCGTCGGGCGTGGACAGCATAAATTAGGAGCAAGCACATGATTGGCCTAAATATCAAAGTGGAATTTGTGTTAGCAGTGACAATTATTGTCATCTCATTCGCGCTGCAATCTGCCTACGTCTCTCTATCTTTGTTGTTGTTGCACATGAAGCACGACGGTGGAAATGTAGATTTATATAGTCCACTTTTTGTTTCGTTATATTAAAAGCGTGCTGTATCTTGCCAAAATATATCAATGACAGTGTTGTACAAAATAGATTAAACAAACAAAAATGTATCGTCTAACGGAATGCTCATTTTTTCCAGAGCTTTCAAATCGGAAGCCGTGTTAAAACAACACCTGAAGACTGCCTCACCTCATGTCAATTATTTGGAACTACCGTGAGTAACCTTACCATTACCTATACTCATTTGTAAGGAAACATTTGCTCACTAAAATAAGTGTTGACTTGTGGCGGCTTTGTGTATACCCCCCCCTCCCTCCCCCCATCAGTAAGGGTTGGGGGGAGGGATGCCTGGTACACTAGTCATACTCTTGAACGGGAGCTGCTTGTGGAGACTGATCCAGCCTGGTTTCTTATCAGTCATTTGTATTTTTTCAGTGTGATGCATTTCGAACACATCAGCTTTCTAACAGAAAAAAACGCATCAAAATCGGTCCATTCGTTAGGGAGCTACGATACCACAGATACAACGAAACGATACACAGCTCTTTTCGCGGTCGGGGGATATAAAGAAGAAGAAGTCGTTAGCTGTAATTGAATTCCTTTTGTTTTAGATTGTCCTGTCCACGATGCGACAAAAAGTTCGCCATCCGGAGAGACTTGGACCGGCACATGAACAGAGTGCACTTGGACATAAAGCCCTTCCGATGTGACAAATGTGATAAGGTAAACCCTAATGTTGTCTGTAGCGATAAGACCGCCTATTGTACTCTAAAATCTATATTTTGTATCCTTGCGTTATTTCATGGTGTGAAATAAATGCTACTATTAACTCACGACCAGCAGTTCACTCTATCGCTCGTATAGGGATTGGGAGGAGGGAAGGAGATACTAAGACATTTACCTGCTTTGCGATGATCTCTTTAAGCTACTATCCTCATAAGTTTGGCGGAATCCTTATTTTTTTGTACCTTTCTTAGTATTTGTAATGTAAATTTAAGAGTGTGCTAATCAATGATGGAAACATAGAATCTCCAGAAGTTGTTTAACTCTGTTCTGAACGATGGAAGAACTCCAAAGGCGTGGAATAGAAGCATGATAGTTTTATTCTTCAAAAAAGAAGTCAGGGGACAAAACGCTCCTTAAAAACTACAGGCCTATCTTGCTTTTGTGCCACGTCTATAAGCTGATTTCGAGGGTAGTTTTGAATGTAGCGAGAAGACTTGATGAGTTTCAGCCTCCAGGGCAGGCCGGGTTTCGATCAGGTTACGGCACTGTAGACCACACCAAACAGTGCGGCAGGCTATTCAGAAGACCGAAGAGTATAACCAGCCTAACCTGTATTTTGCTTTTGTGGACTATGAGAAAGCCTTTGACTCTGTCGAAATCTGGTCAGTGTTCGAGTCCCTGCAGCGATGCCAGTGGACTGGCGATACATCTAGGTGATGATATGCTTGTATGACGCCGCGATCATGTTCGTTCAAGTACAGAACCAGCAGACTAAACATATCCAGCTGCGTGAAAGAGAGACAGGGGGATGTTATATCCCCGAAACTGTTCACTAACGCCCTAGAAGATATGTTTAAGACACTGGACTGGAAAGGAACGGGCATAAACATAAATGGCGAGTACATCTCACACCTACGATTCTCCGATGATATTGTCCTTATGGCGGAGTCGCTGCAGGATCTCAAACGAATGCTGACCGACCTAGCTGTCGCCTCTCGAAGTATTGGTCTCGGAATGAACATCGACAAAACTACAGTAGTCGTAGCCTATCTATATGTTTGTGAAGTTTGGCTCTGTGAACGATTGCACAGGTACTGCTGTAAAGATAAAACAGTATAAAGTAAGAGCGAGATAGAATATGCGAAAAACGTAAGCGAGTGAGCGAGGCAGTTATACAATACTGTCTTCACCTTCAACATTTTTGCGCCTGAAAAATAGCAGTTTGTGCAGAGACTAGCAGACAACTTTCGAGACACATACTTCCGCTTCGACTAACTGTAAGGTTATGTTTAACGACCTTATTACCCCGGGATCAATTGTTATAAACGGTGTCCACGTTGAAGCTGTTCAGGAATATGTCTACCTCGAGCAGACTATGCAGTTGGGTAGGAACAGTTTCGAGAGGGAGGCCGATAGGAGGATTCAGCTGGAATGGGCAGCATTTGGTATACTACCTACGTCAGGTCTTCGCTTCGTTTATACCACAGTGCCAAAAGACGAAAGTCTTCAACGCGTGTGTCCTACCAGTTATGACCTACCGAGCCGAAACGTGGACACTCACGGTGAGACTGGTCCATAAGTTTAAAGTCGCTAAGCGAGCTATGGAGAGAGCTACGCTCGGAGTCTCTTTGAAGGACATAATCTGGAACGAGGTGATCCGCCAGAGACCAGGTAACCGACATAGACCAGAGAATAAGCAAGCTGAAGTGGTAATGGGCTGGTTACATCTCTCGCCGAACCGACAAGGTATAGGCTATAGTGGAGGCTATAGTGGAGATCACATTTAGGCAAACGTAGTGTGGGACAACCGCTGGCCAGGTGGAGAGACGACTTGCGAAAGACCGCTGGCAGAGATTGGATGAGGGGAGCCAAAGATCGGGCTCAGTGGCGTTCATTAGGAGAGGCCTACGTCCAGCAGTGAATTAGTATAGACTGATGACGATGATATTTGTGAATAGACATATACTTATCATAATATAGCCAAACTTGAAGTGCTAATGAGATGTCCCACAATAATCAAAACTGGGACAGAAATAATAAATACAATGTTTTTCAATACATTTATGAAACTAGGCTGAACCATTACCCATAAACAGCATCCGTTCTCCAGTATGACTTGTGTACCAGCCATAATCCCTTTCAACCATTTTATACAAAAAAAATGTGTCTCACTGAAGTATTCTACTACGCGAGGCAGGGAGGTGACACGCACACATCACTACATTATTATAAAAGAAGGTTACCGAACTCGTCTGTCTGTCTATCTGTCCACACTACGTTTGCCTAAAGGCGGTCTCCACTCTAGAACTGTTTACCTCATCGGGGGCCCTTGCCATTTCAGCTTGCTATGTAGCCCTTATAAGCGATGTTGGTTACCTTGGTCCTCTGGAGGATAACCTAGTTTCATATTTTGTCCTTCTGAAAGTGAGTTCTAGAGTGGAGGCCGACTTCAGGCAAACGTAGTGTAGGGCGCCCACTGGACAGGCCAGGTGGAGTGACGATTTGTGAAACGCGGCTGGCTGGGACTACATGAAGAGAGACGAAGATCGGGGTCAGCGGCGTTCACAGGGAGAGGCCTACGTCCAGCAGTGGACGAATACGGGCTGATGATGATGATGATGATTTCCTTCCAGGCGTACGTGAATAACTGGTCATTGATAGACCACAAGCGGACTGTCCACGACGGATACAAGCGTCCCTTGCGGTACCCGTGCAAGATGTGCGATAAAGTATTTGACGTAAGTTAATTTTGTCTATTTATTTATGAAACAAAATGTGTTGATTTCGGCCGTATTTTTCTGGTTTCTTTTTGTGTGTCTGTCTATCATATCCCCGGGATTTCTTTACCAATTTGGATGATACTTTTTAAATAAGGTAGACATTAAAGGAAACGTCCAATTAAAATAAAAAACATGAAAAACTACATGGTGCATTTCTTTTGGTAATCTGTGTATTTGGATTTGATTTTTGGAATACCAACGATGTCAAAGCAATATTCATAACAAGCACAAATAAAATAAAAATAGTTCCCCCCTGATTATACCTAACAACCATCTCAAACACATTAGCTTTCAAAAAGAAATAACCGCATCAAAATTGTTCCATTTGGGAGAAAATGCCACAGACAGACACACAGATACACCCTTAACTTATAACACCCCTCTCTTTTCGTATAGGGGATTATGATTTACAATATCAAATACCAATTTAAAACAAAAAATTGGTTTATTTTACTAATATTAGGTATCCACATCAATATATTAAAGTGAAATCTTATCTGTTTGTTTGTGGAGCTTTCACGACAAACGGCTGATGCGATTTTAATGAAACTTTGTAAATATTTACTGTACAATATAGATACCAACATATGATACTTTTTATCCCGGAAAATGGTAAGTTTCCAAGGGAAAACGGGAAAATGTCGATTACTCGCTGTAAGGAAAGGTTGCCATGGAAACTAAATAATAACAAGTCTGTCAAAAAAGCATCAAGAGCGTGGGCTGTACTTTTGCATTGGTTTTCAATATCCTAGAAGAACATAGGATGCTTTTTTTCGCGATAAACTGTAGTCCGCGCGTATGAAGTCGCGGGTGAAAGCTAGTAAAATAATAAAGAAAGAAATGTCAAAAAATAATAAAGCAATTGCAAGTGTAAAAATAATAATAAAATGACAATTAAAATAAGAAACACAAATATATAATTATATATCATGTCAACCTTTTTTTTTATATCAAAGAGATTCGAACCCGCGATCATCAGTGCCTATTCTCGCTCGGTTTCACTTTTTAACTAAAGTTTCCGTTCCACAGCGCAACTCCATCCTTAAAGCTCACATCCGCACGCACACAGGCGAACGTCCCTACCAGTGTACCAAGTGTCCCGCGCAGTTCAGTCAGTCAGGTGTACTGGCAACACATGACAAGCTAATACATCTCAAGCTTACTAGGGACGGGAGGCCAAAGACAAGCTCCATGAAGTAAGGGCAAGAACCACGAAAACTGAAGGTTTTTTTGAGTCACAAAATTGGTAGAAACTGAGTCATGAAATTTGATCATGCTGAGTCACAAATTGGTGAATACAGTCTCCAAACTACCTCACTCTATCTACTAAACTCTTCCGCACGCACACAGGCGAACGTCCCTACCAGTGTACCAAGTGTCCCGCGCAGTTCAGTCAGTCAGGTGTACTGGCAACACATGATAAGCTAATGCATCTCAAGCTAACCAGGGACGGGAGGTCAAAGACAAGCTCCATGAAGTAAGGGAAAAATTAAGGATAATATTGGGTCATGGAATTGGTGAACTTTGAGTCACAGAATTGGAAGAAGCCGAGTCATGAAATTGGATCATTCTGAATCGCAACTTGGTGAATTCAAAGTCACAAAACTACTTCACTCCATCTACAAAACACATCCGCACGCTCACAGGCGAACGTTCCGACCATTGTACTTACCAAGTGTCCCGAGCAGTTCAGTCAGTCAATAAATTGTACTGGCAACACATGATAAGCTACACTTCAAGCTTACTAGGGATGGGAGACCTAAGCCAAACTCCATGAAGTAACGGCAAGAATTGCTGATTTGGTAAAGTTGGAGTCGCAAGGTTGATAAAAATTGATTCACAAAATTGTTAGAATTTGACTCATGCTGATCGTTGCATGCAGATCGTCCTGTGTCTCAATTCTGAGTCACAAATACCATATTCTATCCTCAAAACTAACAAGCGCACACTCAGGCGAACTTACCTACCGACGTACCAAGTATCCTGCGCAATCCAGTCACAGATCAGAGTAAAAAATATATTGGTAGAACTTGAGCCCTGAAATGTGTCCGTCACTACAGCCGGCCATTTGTTTGTACACAGTCCAAAACTTCCCATACTGTAGTGCTCTCAAGTGCTCTGTAGTGCCCAAATATGGCCATTAGTTCTCGATTACTTTACGAGATATTTCAATTCAAAGGGTGGCCTGCCGGGGTGACGCTGCGTTCAGCGCGTCGATGTCGACGAGCCGAATCCAGCGAACAGATTTAAATGAAACATAGCTCAGCTTTTAGTTATCGAAATAATAAGCGAAACTGTCAGACAAAATTACAATCGAAGTAGTGGTTTATGAGAAAACCATCTTATAAGGGTGGTCAGCCAGGATGACGCTTGCTTCAGCGCGCTAACTCTATAACAACAAAACGATTGAATCAATATTCTTCAAATTAAGTGGAGCTGCAGGTCTTCTATTTGTGCCCTTTGTGCCCAAAAATCAATCGTGTAAGTTCAGTAGTTTTTGCTCGTTCGAGGCTCGAAAGGTGGCCTGCTGGGGTGACGCTGGCTCTGGCGCGCTACCCTGAAACTCGACAACGGCTATGCCTACGGTCTTTGTGCCCGAGAATTGAACATCTACCTAACGAACTTTACGAGAAAATAGCTACCATTACATTTTATAATGGAAGTTTGGATTTCCATTTTGGTCGAATAATACAATCACGTTCAAAAGTGACAACTAGTAAAATTTTATTTAAATAAAGTAGGTATTGGTATGTATCACTTAATTTGGTATTATATTTTTATGATTTTAGGATCAACGCCTACTTAGCGAGAACATTACTTGTTATGTAATTATTTATATAGGAAAAATTTAGATCACGTAAGTAGTTGGTGGTTTGGTTTAATTCAATTGAGCTACCAATAGATGGCGTTACAGTCCTCGCAAGACAAAATTCATACAAAGTATTAAAATATTAAATAAAGTTTTACGTGATATCACATTATTTGGTATAATTTTACTATATGTTCTATGATAAAGAATGAACACCTACTTAGCCAAAACATAATAGTATAATTTAATAGGTAATTTTGTAAAGGAAAAATTTGGATCACGTTGGTTGGTGGTGTGGTCACGTGTTGGCTTGGTTCAGTTTAACTGAGCTGCCAAGAATGGCATTACCGTCCCCTTAAGACGAATTTAGAGAGGCCCTTTATTGTACGGCCAATAATTCGCTACCAAATAATGCACAGCCAATAATTGGCGTCCAATATTCCGTTGACTGACTTTGGATATCATGGTATACACAGTATACCATCAGTGCCGTAACTAGGGCGGTGCCAGCGGTGCCCAGGCGCAGGGTGCAGAATCTATTTTATTGTCAGAACCGGTTATGATTAGAAAATATTTATAGCAGCTCGCACCGGGCGCATAAAAGGCTAATTACGTCTGCGAGTACCATACAGGTCTTATTGTGCATTATCAACACGAACTAATTTTGTACAGGCTTTAATTCGCAGCCAGAAAAAAGAAGCCATTTGATGTACGTGAATTATCAGGATGTGCATTAGTGGTTTTGAAATACGGGTTGGAGACTTTTCGCTCGGGCGATAATATACAGCAATTAATCCGTGTCTTTTATTCTTCGCCCCCTGCGCCCCTAAGGAAGCAACAATTATCAACACGGACCGTTTTTGTACGGGCAATAATGTGTAGCTAGGAAAAGCCGGCCAAATATTTGGAATCAATGTACACGAATTATCCGGCCATGCATTATCGGCTGTACAATACTGGACATTATTTGGGTCATACATTAATGTCAAGCAAAAGAAGTTGGGATTAGGGTTGCCAGATGGGTAGTAGATAGGTACTTACCCTCAGAGCATTCTTTATGTTCTTTCTGTTGGATTATCGAACAAAAGTCTCAAATTCGCGTACTCTTACGTATCTTGAGTAACTTTGACATTAAAGGTAAATTTCTCAGATGGAGCGGAATTTTACGGATCTTATCACGTAGTCAAAAGCATTTGAAGGAGTTGGACATGACCTCATGCAAGAGATTATACTAAATGCCATCCAACTGATATTTTTAATTGGGCACCTACGAAATAGATGACGATTTGCTGTACATGGAATGGGGTAGTTAAGCAAAGATTTTGACAAAGTTTTCATTTAGAAAAAATAATTTGTGTGTTTAAGTTTAAATCAATAATAAAACAGCAATCAGTTGTCTAGTTTATTGATTTGAATCAGTCTCTCCAAAACAACTACCCTCTGATTCAGTGCAATATCACGCGTTCTTTACGTTTCTTTATTCAAATATACCCTCTATGAACTGTTTGTTCATGAGGATTTATAGTGTTGGTAACCGAGAATAAGAATACGTTGACCAAAGATACCCAGTCAATAAGAATTAAGCATAAAACGGCTTTTTATAAAAGTAAGGTTAGGTGGGGTAAGTGGAACATAGTTTATTTTTCAAATTATATGATCACTTCTTGCTACTAAATGTAATGTCCTATGGTGACTTTGATAAATACGTATGTCAGAAGTTGAACGACTTCTTAAGCTAATTTCAATGCTAATAGCCAAAAAATGGTAATTCGTTAGGTTAGTGCTATTGTCCCTCTTTCCCCGGTGTTTGGGGTAAGACGAACAGTCGACATAACTCTGTAAATACCTAACCTGTGTGGTTCAATTTGAGACCATCTCATTTTATACAATTTTGTTAGTCAAGTGTGAACTCAATGCCATTTAAATAAAGTCTACAATAAAAAATACTGAACAAAAATCGAAATTTGGAGCAAGAGGGACATATGATTTCGAGTCAGAGGTCCTAAACTAAAATCAAAGTGGTATATTCTTATATATATTTACTTGTTTATAAAGTACAACATCCTCAAACTAGTCTTAAATGTTCAGTTGGCTGAGCGTAGGTACTACGTACAGTTCAAAAAATAATTCGATGCCGTTAACTTGACAGATGAATTGCAAAAACACGATAAAGTAACCTTTATTTCAAAGAGAAGTTCGTAAGTTACTGTATATTTATTGAACTGTAGGTACACCCGAACAATCCGCCCATTTAATAATATCTACGTACTATATAGGAACGTTTCCATTAAAAATTAAAACATTGGTGCCTTTTCAGGCAATCCTATTGAATATTAAAATAATTAAATGACATTTTAAAAATAATCTGCCCTCTTCGACCAATTACAGGCGTAGGCAGTTTTGAGACAATATCCTCCGTGTGTACGTCAAAGATGTCGTCTAGTAAAGGAAAAGTAAAAATGGTATCGCCTTCTATTATCGACTTCTTTCTTGTGTATTTTACCACAGGACAACCGTTATCATTTATTTTTAACACTACGCCTACATAATGTTTTACGTACTTTTTTGTGCAAAATTTTACCAAGAGCCAATCATTCTCACAAAATAGTGCATTAGTATTGTAGTTTTCTTTCTCTTTCTCTAGCTCTTCACTCTCACCATCATCATTACCATTTATTAGTTCCTCCTAGAAATTACTACTGTCACTATCATCGTCATACTTTATTCCCGTCTCACTATCACTTGATGATAAAGAATGTTTTCTTTTATTCCGATTTTTTTCTAAAGTTTTTTCTTTTTGTTTCCATTTTTAGAGCTTTGTTTAATCATGTGTGTTTTCTCTTTGTTTATTTCAGTTTCTTTGACCTTCCGTTTAAGTTGTTGTTTAGTTAGAGGTGTCTTTGTATTCACCTTACTCTTTTTCTCCTGTTTTTTGGTTTGAGATTGTTGTGCTTCTAGAGTTCTTTTGTAGACGTCGTCTCTCGTTATAACTTCTGCACCAGAGGCCATATTGACCATTTGTCACTCTCTTCACCATCGTCATCACCTTTTAATAGTTCCTCCCAGAAATTATTACTGTCACTATCATCGTTATACTTTATTTCCGTCTCACTATCACTTGATGATAAGGAATTTCTTTTTTTTTTCTTTTTTGTTTCTATTTTTAGAGCTCTGTTTAATTATATGTGTTTTCTCTTTCTTTATTTCAGTTTCTTCCACCTTCCGTTTAACTTGCTGTTTAGTTAAATGTGTCTTTGTATTCATCTTACTCTTTTTCTCCTGTTTTTTAGTTTGAGTTTCTTGTGCTTCTAGAGTTCTTTTGTAGACGTCATCGCTCGTTATAACTTCTGCACCAGTGGCCATTCGTTTCCGTTTTGTTTTTGTGCTGGTTCCTGATTTAATTTCCATCACAAGCAAGTCCTCAAACGTGACAAGGCGGTCTTCCAGTATTTGAATCTTAGGTTTTTGCATTTCGATTATATTATTATGTAATTGGGAACCTACGGTAGCTGCATTGGCTGGCAAATGGAACATATTATAGAGGTTTGGCACCAAGACCATGTCTAAATTGATTTGTTTCAATGAAAGTTTGAGTAATGAATCCGGATTCAATCTTTTGGTTAGATGGTCAGCACCGTGTGACGTTTCAGTAAAATGGCCGCGTAATATTTTTTGATTGATCTCATAGTTCATGACTGAGTCACTTTGCTTGGATGTAACAGGCCAAGGTTCCTGAGATATTTTTTGGTTAATCACACGGTTGGCGACTAAGTCACTTTGCTTGGATGTACCAGCTCGAGGCTCTTCGAAATTCGTATTTGCACAGATCTGGTTGACACACAAGGGCACATCAACAGCTAGCTGGTTTGTTGGTCCTTCGACGGAATCACATAGTAATTTTTGTTTCCATTCTTGCAGATGCACTTGGTTGAACTTGTCTTCTGGAACAGCTTGTTTGTTAAAAGGGTAAATTCTCGCCTTTCGAAAACCAGCTGCACATATACTCGGATCTAACTCACCCCAAATTTGACCAAGCATTTTGGCAAATTCTTTTTTTGGTAATGATTTACCAATGTTCAACCTCTGCCATTTTAGTATGGTAACGTCCCATCGATCTTTGAATGAATTATTTACAGCCAAATCTAATGGCTGTAACAAATGACTGGTATGAGGGGGATTTTGATCGATAAGATTTATACCCACATGAGTTGCATGACCATCGAAGATCAAAAGTATAGGCCGTTTTCGTCCTACTGTAGTTAGAAATACTTTTTCAAAAAAAGGCCTCGAAAACTGCTGCCATCCAACCATTAGTTGTAGCAGCGTATGCTGTTCCGGGATAGCCTTCATTGGTCGTCCATTCAACCCAAATATTTTTGCCCTTAAAATCAATCATAGGTGGAGTTTTCTCTCCTAGGGCATTACACCCCAACAAGACTGTGGTGTTATCCTTTCCAGGCGATGCTATAGTTCGCGTAGAGGTAAATCCTATACAACCAACTACTTTGGATTTAGAAGGATCCTTGGAGAAGCTAGTTTCGTCCACGTTCCAAATATGCGATGGTTTGTCGTATAGCTCTAACTCATTCACTGTTTCTTCTAATAAATTAAAATATGGGTATATAACATATGGACTTCATGCTTGTTTTCGCCCATACTCCACTGGCTGTGGCTTCTTAATAGACAAATTATGCCTTTTTTTAAATAGAAGAAACCAATCCTCACCAGGTATGCCATTTTTAAATGGATTTTTAGTAGTATTTGCTGAAACGTACTGACCCACCGTTTCTAGTAACTCCTTTCTTGTCAGACCACAGCCATACTTTTCCATGAAACGAAGTTTTTTTACAAAATCTTCCTCTAGTCCCAGTGACAAGACGGCGGATCTTCCCAAAGAATTCGATTTTAAACCTTTACGATCATATACCTAAAACAAGACAAAAGGAATATAAATAAAAGTTTACTGAAATAATGCATTATATTTGCATAATTAATTAAACCTGGTAAAAATAAGTGCAAATGCATGTACTTAATGTGAAGCACATAACATGTGGGTACACTAGGTACACGTTTAATTACATTACATATTATACGTATTAGAGCCTATAAAGAATGATCATATACATACGCGATTTATCATCGTTGATCTAGGTATGTTATAATGTTTTGAAGTCGCATATCCGGATAAGGCCCCACTTTTGACAGCTCTTACTGCTTCTTGTAGCTTTTCTGGCGGGTACGATGCTCTATCAGTTTTTCTTTTGTAATTTCGCATTTTCCTGTAAAAAAACATGGTACTTTAATTAATTCAGTCATAGCTTTAGGTAAGTACTTTTATAACCAATTCATAATATATTAAAAGAAAGTTAAATGTTTGTGACAAAAACTCCTGACAACGGGAAAGAGAAACACATGTCCCTCTTAACCCGGCCATGACAGTTTCTCTAACCTCACTTTACAATTTCTAGATATGTCGAATCACATCAAAAATAGATATTAAAAGCATAGATTATACAATATAACATGCAACATTATCAAAATTGAACTTTAAACAATACATACACACATTGATAGCCTTCTAGCTAAACTTTTTAGCATTTAAATGAGCAAACAAAAACAATGCCGTGAACTCGTGCTTTCGTAGTCAGTCAACTGAATTTTTGTTTGTATCAAACTGACGTTTTGATGAATACTAGCGTCATCTGTGTTTTTTCTTTGGTATTCATTGTATAATACTGTTTTATCGTAAATAAAAAACTATAGGTTCTAGCTCCAAGGTTACTCCTTTTACAAGGTTTTTTATTTACAAACTACAGTTTATCTTGCCCCATAGTCCCTCTAACCCCAACTGACCTTAAATGTAATTGTATTTTTATGTTTTTTTATAGCAGTTAAACTCGCATACTGTAATAATTACCCGTATGGGGGTGTAACTATGACATAGTCTATGTATATATAAACTATATAAACTGAGGTCAAAAAAATATCTGTTCCACATGAAAAAATGTTTTAAACGTTGGAGGGGAGGAGGGGGGGGGGGACTTTTTTGAAGATTATTAAAATCCCAACCAGTGGAAATAACCTGGTGGGGATTATGACATGGAACCGAGATATTCACAAATCCAAGTAAGACGGGTCCAATTCTGTACTTGGAAGTTTTTTTTCATTTTTTTATTGAACATACATAACAATTAAAAAATCATGTCTGTCTGTTTCTGCATCTGCTTGTCTGTATGTTTGTTTGTTCGCGTATCACGAAAAAACTACTAGACTGATTGATATGCGGTTTTCATATTTGGTTTGACTTAAAAACTGGTGTACTTGGCATCTTAATCCGATTAAAAGAAGCTGAGCAATCGATAAAATCTTTTTGGCGGCTGAAGGAATTTTGATCAAATGTTGTTATATTGGGATTTTAGGTCTTGGAATAGTACATAGCGTACTTTTAACCTAGACAAATGACCACGCGTGCGAAGCCACGAATATAGCTAGTATTAAAATATGGTCATCAGTCTACATGCTATAACTATATTTACTTTAAATTTTATACCTTCTATTTTCAATTATTAATTCTAATGTTTCTTTATTTATTCCGAAATCTGTTGTATTTCAATAATGTACCTACTGCTAACATTATAAATTGTACTTAGGTCTAGGTACCTACTCCAGGGGCCCGGTCGCGTGAAGATTGGAAACGCAGCCACATGTTGATATGTGTCACTTTTCGTGAAATCCATTTTTACTTGATTGTACATCTAATATTAGCCGGCTAAATGTAATATCCGTGCCTAATACGCTTTCATTCATGCTAATGACAAATACTTCATGTTAGAAAGGGACAGCTGTAGCTTCAAGAACCTTCTACTGGAGGTGCTTACGATAAGGTGTGCAAAAAGTAATGATAGCTTTTTTCTCGTAAAGTTCGTTAGGTAGATGTCCAATTCTCAGGCACAAAGCCCATCTTACCGGGAACTATTTGTAGGTTTACATCTCAAATCTGTAGGCATAGCCGTTGTTGAGTTTCAGGGTTGCGCGCCAGAGCCAGCGTCACCCCAGCAAGCCACCTTTTGATCCTCGAACACAAAGCACAAAGGGCACAAATAGAAGAACTGCAGCTCCACTTAATTTGAAGAATATTTTCTTGTTGAGTTTCAGGGTTGCGCGCCAGAGCCAGCGTCACCCCAGCAAGCCACCTTTCGATCCTCGGACACAAAGCACAAAGGGCACAAATAGAAGAACTGCAGCTCCACTTAATTTGAAGACAATATTCTTCAAATTAAGTGGATTCACTCGTTTTGTTGTTATAGAGTTAGCGCGCTGAAGCAAGCGTCATCCTGTCTGACCACCCTTATAAGATGGTTTTCTCATAAACCACTACTTCGATTGTAATTTTGTCTGACAGTTTCGCTTATTATTTCAAGAACTAAAAGCTGAGCTATGTTTAATTTAAATCTGTTCGCTAGATTCGGCTCGTCGACATCGACGCGCTGAACGCAGCGTCACACCGGCAGGCCACCCTTTGAATTGAAATATCTCGTAAAGTAATTGAGAACTAATGGTCATATTTGAGCACTACAGAGCACTTGAGAGCACTACAGTTGGGAAGTTTTGGTCTGCGTACAAAGAACTGGCCGGCTGTAGTGACGGACACCCCTCAAATTGGTTCTGGGTCGTACAGTCGGTGAATTCTAAGTCGAATAACTCGATGTCTCTATTCTCAAAACTGACATCTGCATAAATAATATCGCTCCCTACCAGTGCTGTAGTATTTCATGAGTTATTATTACTTATCCAAACTTCTCAACACAAAGAACGTTGTAAACTTTGTCATCTCGAGCCCGGTGCCTGCGCGAAATCACATAAGCACCGCCGAGCCCGGCAGGGATTAAGTTGTTTATTTTTGTTGAATTTTTATTCGCGATGATAATAATTCTTGCTATAAATTTATGGATGACTGTATTAGGTTAGACTCGTATTTTTTCTGGTGCCCTGTAACCTGGCGCTTATGCCATTTCGCGTAGGCTCTAGGGGTTAATTCCTGACTGCTGAGTAAAAGGCCGCGGGATCGACATCCCGCAAGGTACAAACATAACACAAATATTTCTTTCCGAATTTTGGATGTCCGTATTATGTTATGGTTATCCGTTGTCTAGTACCCATAATACAAGGTATCCTAGTTTGGAGCTAGGTAACGGTGTGTTTTTGTTGTTCTGGATTTACATATAAATAATTTATGACTGATCTCAAATAAATGTAGTGTGTAAGAGTAAGCATTTAATGAGTATACATAAATTGTTGTTATTTAGTACCTAACTTAATTACCTATGACTATGAACATTGATGTTAATAAATTTCAAATAAAATTATGATGAATATATTGATTTTGACTTATTCAAAATTGTTCCTCTATGGTAAGTATCTTAATATGACATGAAATCGTAAAACAAGACTTACCTAAGTTTAAAACCTAAAACAATTGCCTATGACACTCTTACGATGAAGACGAATCGATTGATATCTCGCTTTTTAAAATCGGGCCAAGTTCTTAGTTTGAAATCATTTCTTTGCTTCGCGGTAGTCTGTTAAAAAATACACTATAAATGTAGTCGAATCGCTTGTCAACAATGTGCATGTTTGTATGTGGAACATCCACATACATGACATACAAACATGCACACAAAGACTATTAAACTCATTACCCTTCAATTGCTTCGCTGTAGTCGGTTAATAAGCCATTTTTAAAATCATTGTCGAAGGAGGGTTATTGTCTAGATTTGAGTTATATGTATATAGTGCAAGATTTTGCAAACTTTCGGGGTAGCACTGCTAATGTTATGGGCAGGCGTGACGCTTACTATCAGGCGAGTGACCTTCTCGACATTCAATTAATAAAAATAAACAGGTTTGTATTCGGTTCATTTACAGTATTGTCCACTATAAGTTCTACCAGCTAAACTCGTAGGTAACGAGTATATGTATAATTGCAGAAAAATATTCCATTTGTATCAATTATATTTTTTGAAATGTTCAACTTTTTTTCCGTTCTAGTCAAACATTTGACCACGATCTCACCTGATGGAAAGCGATGATGTGGTCGAAGGTGTAGCATGCTTGCCTAGTAGATACCTATTCACTCTTGACTTGAACACACCTGGGTTATAATTTACTGGAAACACTGACGAGGGCAGAGCATTCCACTCCTTTGCTGTTCTTATTGACCGAGCGAAGCGTCTTCGTTTCAGCTTGGGCAAAAATGACCGGATGTCCGTCTGTCCGGATCTCTGTTCTCCTCTACAAGTCGCATTTCTCAACCGATTTAGACGAAACTTCTAAAAATCCCCGATGTCTAAAACATTCAAAAGGGGGCTACTGAATATCTCCGCCTTTTTAGATCGGATTTCGATGGTTCTTTTTTTATTTGAAATGTAGTAACTTTAAATTAGTCTCATAAAAATTGGTGAACATCTGATGATGGTCTTCGGCGTGATGAGCAGAATTGCTCCTCAAAATATAGTAAATTTCTCACTTTTAGCATTCTACCATTCGAATCAACCCTTTACCCACTAGGTAGGGATTTACCTTGGTTATTAATGGTTGTTTTACAATAAGGTAACTAGATGGCGCTACTGTGCACCGCTAGATTGTTTGCAAAAAAGTTTGTACGCGCGAGGTCTACAGCTCACAGAGCGACTAGTAATAGATTAAGAAACATACAGCTTCGTTCTTGTGCGAGGTGTTTTAATCATAAAAGGGTGGCGCTTTGCTGATCGTCTAGTCGTACGGTGATGGAAAGGTGATAGGGGAATCAGGTTGTGCAGTTCTTGTGCACACTCTCCATAGTGTAATCTGTAGAATACCGACAGGCTTGCTACCTCACGTCGATGCGCTAAAGACTTTGAAGCTTACTGTCATTTTACTCTTTACCAGAGTGTCATCCCCAATGAGCCTCATAGCACGTCTCTCAATACTACTCCTCTATACAATATTGATCCAATTAGTTCAATTTTCTAATTAATTTAATTACAAGCTAACATTCAAAAGCAAGAGTTTTACACTAACACTAATGGTGGTCAGTTAAACAAATGTTTTTATATTTGTTACTGACTAACAGACAACGCGTAGTATAAAGCGGTGGCCCTAAGAGATATGTATAACATAGCCATTTAATATGGTAAGTTATATTAAATGGCTATGTTATATTATGGTAAGTTATATTAAATGGCTATGTTTTATTATGGTAAGTTATATTAAATGGCTATGTTTTATTATTAGTGATGCAACGAATACGAATACGAATATTCGTATTCGCCGAATAGTAGACACTTACCGAATATTCGTATTCGGCGAATACTAATACGAATATTTAAAAACTAATATTTTACGTACAAACGCAACTCTAATTACTGGCAGGCTTGAAAAACGCGCGTGTAAAAATACGCACGTGTGCAGAGGGCCTTAACCGCAATTACGACGCAACGGGGGACTCCCCGGCCATAGTTTGTACAGTACCGCAGCTCCGGGAGTTTCCCTATCATTACAATTACGAACCATTGATTGATGGATTCATTTCTTTCACTTCATTTGTTAGTCGAAAGCAGAAGTCAAACAAGAGAGTATTGTTTTATTTATTTTGCTGCGAAGTAAAAGAAGTTAAAGTTGAATTGAAAATGTCTTCTCGTAAACGAGATCAAAGTGACATATGGAAACACTTCGATAAATTACCGAGTAAGTAGTTATATGGTCTGTATTTCTTTGGTATCAACAAAAGGTAGGATAGTAAGTAAGTAACTTAGACGAACGTTGGTAGTTAATGGCTGCGTCAATGTAGTACTAGACTTTGCCCGCGACTTCGTCCGCGCAGACATCGGTTTTACTTTCACATATAATATTATAGTGGGATAGGATTTTAAATTGTGTTGTTTTTATTTTAGACAATGAAAGCAAAGCTAGATGCAGATATTGTGCTTGTGAATTGTCTCGGGGAGGGAAAAATGCATATATTAAAGGATTTACTACGACCGCACTGTGGACTCATGTGAAGAGATTTCACGAAAATGAGCTTGCTGCCAGTATAAGTACTGTAGAGGAAACAAGCACTGAAGTTGAAGTAACTCCAGCGAAGAAACAAGCGTCCTTAAAGGAAATATGGGAAAAGCGAACTACGTATGAAACGGGTGATCCTCGGGCTGTCAAAATCACATATTTGATTGCTGAACAAGTTTGTCTAGACATGGAGCCCCTGAATAAACAGGGATACCGTCGTTTGCTCAGTGAACTAGCTCCAAGGTTTGTTTGCTTTTATTAAAATGCTACATTTGTTCATTCATACATATCAGTGGGATTTTCTTTCAACTTTCACAAAACCCTTTTTAATTCCTGACTGCTATTTTTTTTTAAAGATATAATATTATATCTAGAACCCACCTTACAGAAAAAAAACTGCCGGATATTAATGAACGTGTTAAAATAAAATTGAAGGAGCAGTTAACAAAGACCCCATATCTCTCTGTCACAACAGACATGTGGACCAGTGACGCTTCCTCACAAGTCAATGATTTTATAAGTCTTACTGGACATGGTGTCAATGAAGATTTCCAGCTCAAATCTTATTGTCTGGAAGTGTTTCCCTTTGAAGGTGACTCACATTCAGGAGAAAATATTGCCCACAATATGCATATGATGTTTCTGGAATGGCAGCTATTGGGTAAAGTTGCAGCAGTTGTAACGGACAACGCACGGAATATGGTTAAAGCAAATGATGAGCTTGATCTTAGTATTAAACATATTTCTTGTTTGGTACACAGCATCCAATTAGCGCTGAAAAAAAGTTTATTTGGTCACAAACGCTTGACCGAAATGTTAACCACATGCAGGGGAGTTATTACTCATTTTAATCACTCAACCTCCGCACTCAAACAACTTAAAAATTCTCAACAAGCTAACAATATACCGAAACATGTTTTGTTTCAAGATGTTGAAACTAGATGGGACTCAACATATCAGATGTTGAAGAGATTACATGAACAACGCATAGCGATTCAAGATGTTTTACCATCTCTACCAAATTGTTGTCATGAAATCACAGCAAGGCAATGTGCCAAATCATTGATATTCTGGCCAATTTTGAAGAAGCTACTAAAGAGCTAAGCAAAGAATCAACGACGTTATCTCAAGCAATCCCAATAATACGAAGTCTAAAATCTTGCCTCAATAAAATTTCAAATGATCCTTCTTCTCATCCTGATGTAAATGATCTGGCAAACTCCCTATTCAGTGGACTTTCGAATAGATTTGCCTTTATGGAAAGTGATGAAACTTATCTATTAGCAACGATCCTTGACCCACGGTTCAAAACAAGGATTTTCAGCTCAACAGTGGTCGCTGAAACCGCTCGATCAGTTCTTAACGCTGCTTTTAATGGCAGAGAGGCCGTAAGACCGACAAGACCTCCAGAAGAACCTCAACCGTCGACAAGTAGAGGAATTTGGCAAGTATGCCAAGAAATAATTGAAGAGGCTGAAATGGAAGAGCCAATTTCAATATTTTCTGGTGAGTATGAAAAAAGTTAGAAAAGTTATTAATAGGTAATAGGTACTCTTTGTCATCTACATAGTATACTAAAAGTTAAATTTAATTTCAAAATGTCTTTTTACAGGGGATTCGCAAACTAAAAACGAAATAGATGCTTATCTAAAGCTCCCAAATTTATCGCCGACTGCTGATCCACTGGCCTTTTGGCGAGAAGATGTCCATTTTCCAAGTCTGAAAAAACTTGCCCAAAAATATTTTTCACTGAAGCCATGTACAGTCGCCTCAGAAAGACTTTTTTCAACGGCTGGGAACATTCAGACTGAAAAAAGAAATCGCCTTAAACCAGAAAATCTACAAATTTTATGTTTTTTAAATAAAAATTTGCCTGTTGTAAATTTTTATTATTAGAAGAATAGAAATTTATCAGATAAATTAGTGTTTTATTACCATGGCGAGATATTTGTATTCGTATTCGTATTCGCCGAATAGTAGGTTTGATATCCGTATTCGTATTCGTATTCGTATTCGTATTCGTAAAAGTACTATTCGTTGCATCACTATTTATTATGGTAAGTTATATTAAATGGCTATGTTATATTATGGTAAGTTATATTAAATGGCTATGTTTTATTATGGTAAGTTATATTAAATGGCTATGTTATATTATGGTAAGTTATATTAAATGGCTATGTTTTATTATGGTAAGTTATATTAAATGGCTATGTTTTATTATGGTAAGTTATATTAAATGGCTATGTTATATTATGGTAAGTGGTATAGGTACAGGTTATTTTAGGAATTGGGAGAGACGAGGAATAATTAATGATGTACTTATTGGTAAAGAGTCTGTAAATTCAAATGATTATTGTGTTTGCATTTAAAAAATGAGGGCAAGTGTCCGGGTTGTTTCGACCAGGTTTAGCAAAGAGATTTAAGGTATTACAGTAGGGGCTCAGTAATCCGTCGCTCGCCAATCCGGCACGCCTAGTAGCCCGGCACTTAAATGACCCGATCTATCCGGCAGTTTACAGTCGAATGTCGAATTAAGTAGTTACTCGTACATACCTAAAATAAAAAGAGGGATTAATCTCTTTAAATTAACTCCTATTTGGTTTATGTCCGCATAGTTTCACCAACCGGGTCAGAAAACGCACAATGGTACCCGTTGTGTCACGACGAGATGTAGTCACAAAACGGGAAGCCCCTGATTCGCCCAAGTAGGTACCTATCTTTACTAATTCAGTTTAGTGTTGTCAGAGGTTATGTGTTCACATCTGAGTCAGCAAAACTGATTGGATACTAATGCCCAATTTAAACCAAATCCGGTCGGTAAACCGAATTAGTCTTTGATCCACAATCAACAACAGGCCGTTCACAGAGACTAGAGTCTTGATACCTTGAAATAGTAGGTAGGTATAAAGTCAAAATCAAAGTATTTCATTGTAAATAGGCAAAATAACCTCATACCACAGTGCCTGAAGACAAAAGACTTCAATCAGTGCGTCCTACCAGTCATGACCTACGGAGCCGAAAGGTGGACACCCGCGGTCAAACTAGTCCACAAATTTAAGGTCGCTCAGCGTGCTATGGAGAGAGCTATTCTTGGAGTTTCTCAGAAGGAAAAGATTACTAAGAACTAAGACAGAGATCCAAAGTAACCGACATGGCTCTTAGCATAAGCAAGTTGAAGTGGTAGTGGTCTGGTCACATTTCCCGAAGAACCGACAATGGTTGGGGTAGACGAGTTCTCGAGCGAAGACAGTTCTTAGGCAAATGTAGCGTAGGTTGCCCTGTGGCAAGTTGGAGTGATGCCCTGCGAAAAGCGGCTGGCAGAAACAGGATGCAGTGAGCTGATGACCAAGTCTAGTGGTGTGCAAATAGAATAGAAAACGCCTAAGATTAGCCATTAAGCAGTACCTAAGTAACAAAAAAACAGACGGACGAACAAATTAAAAAAAAATGCCCACGACGACTTGAAATACCTAAGCTACTAAATAAAATCATTTTTTTTATTTCTTTCGCGTCACGTAAAAACTGTACCTACTGGACCAAAATTGTAATGCGGTGTTCACTGTTGTGTGACTTAGGGTTTGACTCAAAATCTTATGTTCTTAAAGCCTTCACTATAAGCGGGCCATGCGCGAAGTTTTTGATTTGCGCGGAGTTTTGGTGGAACACGAATCGGGTGAACTTATGGCCGGTTCCTATATCTTAAAACGTACCGTTTTCGCTTACTGTCCGTCAACTTTTGACATAAACGCCATACAAAAAACGTCGAAAAGTACCGAGACGTTGGAAAAACGACTCGTTTCATTTTTATAGAAACGGGGCGTTAGTGAATTTGTTTCCTGCATCGATGTTTGCATCTCAATGTGGGAGTAGAAGCCAATCGATAGTGTATAAACGAATGTTGATGAAAAAGTCTGCAACCATAAACTTCATAATATTTTAAATGGCATTTTTTTATAGAACACTCTGTTTCCTATAATTTCTTTCTAACGATTGACATTGATGTTGACTAGTTTCATAGATGGCCATTAGATGGCCAAGAAAACGAGTTTTATTCATATGCCGGATGTTTAAGGAGGTATACCAACCAGGGTCCATACAAAAATGTAAGAATAGTCGAAAATTAACACGTGGATACCTATATCCCTGAAAATGTCCAAGGGGCTAGTATTTTATTACTATTTTTCTGGAAAGCATTTCATCACAGTTTTACCTGATGATGTGTTGTCGCAGACAAACGCGCGGTGAAGCCTGCTTTTCTTAAGATAAGTATTACTAGCTGCACCCCGCGGTTTTACCCAGTGGATGATGATAATGATGAAAAGTTAGTAGATAGGCATTGACCCTATTAAACTTTAATAGGATCGATGTAGATAGATGTTCCGTATATCCTATGTGTTATTATTACCTAAAGTGTCTATACTTATACCAAATTTCAACAGTCTGTTCATCCGTTTCAGCGCTGAGTGGTAACAAACATACTCACAAATAAATACACAGAAATTTTCGAATATATAATATTGTAGTAAGGATTCATTCGTGAATTGAACAACACCCAGACGTAGGTAGTATAGACTTCCAGTAGGTACTAGGTTTAGCTAATTGAGAAACAAAGGTAGGATTTGAGGATATACTCGTATTATGTAGTGTATATGGGTTGATGATGAAGATGATTTAATTTAGTTATGTGTACCCTTGATAAAAGTATACCTAATTAAAAGGTTCCTTTACCCAGTAAAGGACATGTACTCTGGTGCTCTAGTTTTTGAAGCCCTAAATTCCTAGGTATATAAGAGGAAGTGACGGCTTCCTATCTGCGCGGTAATCACTTCCCGTGGGGGTGTGAGCTGTGCGGTACACATGCGGAGTGGTGTCGGGATGTGTGTGACGATGTCGATGGAGCTTTATGTTGTTAAAAACGGGTGGACAAATAAAATAGTTTTTTTTGTGTTTGTAATGGATAAACTCAAAAAATAATAAACCGATTTAAAAAATTCTTAACTTTATAAAGCTACATTATCAGCAAGAAATATAAAATGTACTAAATAAAAAAACTCTGTGATAACTGCATTACATTATTGCAATTTTCACAGGGATCTCAATTTTTTTTTAAATAAAGTACTTCTTATATTTCTCGCTGGGTATAAATAGTATTAAAAATGTTCCTATAAAAGTTATTATTTGGGGTGCGCTGCTATATATGACATAAAATAATATACTGAGAACTCATCATAACCCACAAAAAAGACTGGGAGGCTATACGAGTATGTCTAACTATTATAGATAAGTCACAATAACCGTTTTTTGTAGTCAATCAAAACATGGGTAGAATAGTGTACAGATAAAGAGAAACTCCGCTTCGCAAGGGTAGCTAACCCGAGCGAAGCCGGGACGAATCGCTAGATATTTATATTCAGAGACGCATGCGAAATTAACCGGTGTGAACTTGGCATCCAAAACGTAGCAGCCTAAAATCCGACTAAATTAAGAAGGTATTTTTATAATAGTGGTTCACTCTTATTTGGTAATTAATGATTAATAATAATATAAAAAACACTTTTAATTACTAACTTGACGCTACTTTTTCTAAAAATATATCCCGACAACATGAACAAAATATATTCTTGAGATATTTCAGGGAACAAGCGCTCTTATCCCCTGAAAATTGAAAGTTTTAATTGCCAGTTTTATTCTTTAATAATGTAGCTACAAAACGATTATAACGCGAATGTGGCTAAATGAGAGCTTAACCCTAAATTCTTTACTTGAACTCAAAAGGAACACTGAACAGTGTCTGAACTTTTTAAGCTACTGATGATATATTTCGACCTAAAGAGCCCTGATTTTGTATAAAATCTGAACAATTATATCTTAAACAATATCCAGCCTACCACTGAAACACTACAAGAAAGTGGCTTATCAACTATTTAACCCTGAAATAGCCAATAAAAATTGATGTTGAGTTTTGATTTCACTACTCATGTTCCATGGTGTATTCTACCTTTGAGACCCTGAAATCAACTATTGAACTCATTTAAACATAACAAAGAATGCACAAGCTTTAATAAATATGCTAAAAGATGGTGGTTAAACGCCAAACTGACCATAAATCATCCCAAAGTAAATGAACCAAAAAAAAAGATATTTTTCAGGGAACAAGCATCTAGTAAGACCTCTCATGCCCTGAAATCTATAACTTTTGATATATCGTTTTATTACCTCATACAATAGCTTCAAAACGAGTACAAAGAATATGTGGCTAAATAAAAGCTTAACCCTAAATTCTTTATTTGAATTTTGTATCAACACTGAACCGTGTCTGAAATGTTTAGGCTGCTGATATATTTCGACTTGAAATACCCTGAAATAGTTTAAAAACTGCACAATTATCTCTTAAAAGATATACAGGCTACAACTGAAACACTACTAGAAAGTGGTTTTTCAACTATTTAACCCTGGAATAGTCAATCAAAATTGACGTTGAGTTTTGATTTCACTACTCCTGTTCCACGGTGTGTTTCGACCTTTGTGACCCTGAAATCAACTAATAAAACTCATTTAAATATAACAAAAATGCACAAGCTTTAATAAAAATGCTAAAACATCGTGGCTCAACGCCAACCTGACCATAAAACATCCGAAAGTAAATTAACCAAAAAAAACTAGATATTTTTCAGGGAACAAGCGTCTAGTAAGACCTCTCATCCCCTAAAATCTGTAAGTTTTGATAAATCTTTTTATTGCCTAATACAATAGCTTCAAAACGTGTATAAAGAAAATGTGGCTAAATGACAGCTTAACCCTAAATTATTTACTTGAATTTTGGATGAACACTGAACCATGTCTGATATTTTTAGGCTGCTGATATATTTAGACTTGAAATACCCTGTATTGTTTTAAAACTGCACAACTATCTCTTAAAAGATATACAGGCTACCACTGAATATATCTTTTAAGAGATAATTGTGCAGTTTTTAAACAATATCAGAGTATTTCAAGTCGTAATATATCAGAAGCCTAAAAATTTCAGACATGGTTCAGTGTTCATCCAAAGTAAATAATTTAGGGTTAAGCTTTCATTTAGACACATATTCTTTGTACAAGTTTTGAAGCTATTGTATGAGGCAATAAAACGATATATCATCACTTACAGATTTCAGGGGATGAGAGGTCTCACTAGACGCTTGTTCCCTGACAAATATCTAGTTTTTTTTTGGTTCATTTACTTTGGGATGTTTTATGGTCAGGTTGCCGTTTAGCCACCATCTTTAAGCATTTTTATTAAAGCATGTGCTTCATTCATTATACTTTAATGAGTTCAATAGTTGATTTCAGGGTCTCAAAGGTAAAAATACACCATGGAACATGAGTAGTGAAATCAAAACTCAACATCAATTTTGATTGACTACTCCAGGGTTAAATAGTTAAAAAAACAGTATCTAGTAGTGTTTCAGTGGTAGCCTGTATATCTTTTAAGAGATAATTGTGCAGTTTTTAAACAATATCAGGGTATTTCAAGTCGATATATATCAGCATCCTAAAAATTTCAGACACGGTTCAGTGTTCATCCAAAATTCAAGTAAATAATTTAAGGTTAAGCTGTCATTTAGCCACATTTTCTTTGTACACGTTTTGAAGTTATTGTATTAGGCATTAAAACGATATATCAAAACTTACACATTTTAGGGGATGAGAGGTCTCACTAGACGCTTGTTCCCTGATAAATATCTAGTTTTTTTTGGTTCATTTACTTTGGGATGTTTTATGGTCAGGTTGCCGTTTAGCCACCATCTTTTAGCATTTTTATTAAAGCTTGTGCATCATTCATTATACATTAATGAGTTCAATAGTTGATTTCAGGGTCTCAAAGGTAAAAATACACCGTGGAACAGGAGTAGTGAAATCAAAACTCAACGTCAATTTTGATTGACTATTCCAGGGTTAAATAGTTGAAAATCTAGACGCCTAACTAGACGCTTGTTCCCTGAAATATCTCAAGAATATATTTTGTTCATGTTGTCGGGATACATTTTTAGAAAAAGTATCGTCAAGTTATTAGTCAAAAGTGTTTTTTATATTATTATTATTAAACAATAATCATTAATTAACAAATAAGAGTGAACTACTATTATAAAAAATACCTTCTTAATTTAGTCGGATTTTAGGCTGCTACGTTTTGGCTGCCAAGTTCACACCGGTGCGAAATTAGCGTGACTATACCTAATGTCAGCTTGGTGATTTTATATTAAGACTTTTACAAATACTTTACTTTTTACATATTTCTTAAATTTTCAGGCTGTCATCTACAATTTTAATTTGACAGGGCGATGGTGGCTGAGCGGTAATACCTGTGCTTTGCAATCCAACAACACCGGGTTTGATCCTCTGCCAATGACCAATGACTTGCAAATTTCCATCGCTCCGTGAGTCCTTCGGAGGGCACAACGCGGTGTCGTAGCCCGTCGCTAACAATTGTCTGCAGTCTTTAAACCACGTCTTTAGAGAGTCTTTAGAGTGGGTGGCCTGATAAACTCTGACATCAGAGGCCAGCACTGCCTCAATCGAAATATGAAGGAACATACATACATGACTTACCTATTATCTTATCTATGACAGTATTAAAAAATATATATGAACGACTAGATTTCACCCGCGACTTCGTCCGCGTGGACTAGTTTATCGCGAAAAGATGCGTCCTATGTTCTTCTAGGATACCAATGCAAAAGTAGGTATAGCACATGTATAGCTCCTACGCGCTTGATGTTTTTTGACAGACTTGTTTCTCATTTCCATGGCAACCGTTCCTTGGTTCCATGGGTTACATACATTTTTAATTTGTGCTTGTGATAAAGAGTTAACGTTGGTTGAATAATTTAACATTTTATTTGTCCTTATATCATTACTTTGACTTACAGTTTGGCGGAAGTAAGCTACATACATTTTAGCCAGCAGTCATCACCACTTTGTATGAGCTGATAGTCCACTGCTGGACGTAGGCCTCTCATTGTGATCGTCATCGAGCCCTGTCTCATCATGCCGCTGCCACCGCCTTTCACAAGTCGTACCTCCACTCTAGAACTCTTTTACCCCAACGGTTGACGAGTTATGTGACTGGCCCATTGCCAGCTTGCTACCAAGGCTTGCTTCTAAGTCTTTGAGCTAGGTCGGTTACCTTAGTTCTCTGGCGGATCTCCTGAGGAGGCCAGCACTACGTAGATCGAAATAAGTACATACAGACCGACGTAGGTAACGACTTGTACCTGTGATGCCGGCATTGTTGGACAACCGACACCTACTTGCCCTCAGTGTATTGGTCGACACGTCGTCAGACATCCTCCCGTGTGCCCCCCACCGGATCCCGCCATCCGCGGTCCCCTCCGGATGCGCCCAGTCCCGTGTGACTCGACACTAGCGCCCCCACTGACACGCAAACTGATTCCAGATCTCCTGCGTTCTCCAGGATAGATAAGGTTCAGGTCTCGCTCCGTAGGGCGAGAAGGATATCTGTAGGATTCCAAAGCAGGAAGGGGGCTTTCAATACGACTACATTTTAATTTGTGCTTACGTTAACTCATATCTCTAGGATTTCTGAACCGATTTCGATGATTCTATTTTTATATGAAATGGACATCACGCGTGGACACAATTAGATTTATTCCGCAGGGATTTATAGTACCTTTAAGCTATCCTCTATAGATACTTATAATGAAGCAAAAAAAAAATATAATTGAAAAAAATACTCTATGGTCCTAAAATAAGCTACTGAACTAGAAAATAACAGAGGCCAGGACCGAACCCGGTATCGTTGGATTCTAAATCGTACTAGTAAACCGCTTTAATTACGGGTGGTGGTAGTCTAACGGTTCAATAGTGCAACTTGAATCCAACGATACCAGGGTCGGTCCTAGGCTCCGCATCAATTACTTTTTAACACGCTTTTTTATTATTAGCTTCACCTGGTATGTAAGTAACGGAATCTTTGAACTCGGTTTTTACCCACTTTAAATGGTCAGTTTAATTCAAAACCTTACACACTTATCAGGGCCTGAATTCTATATGACCACTCACGCCAATTCCACGCGAATTCCACGCCGATTCCACGCTGCCTACGTGGAATCACGAACAAATTTCACACAGGCGGCGTGGAATTGGCGTGGAATTGGCGTCTTAAAATTAGAGAATTAGGCCCCTGGCCCGATGACAATACAATAATTTAAAAATATTGTCCCATTATCCTGATCAAGATCATCAGGATTAAAGATAATTAATTAGATAATATCTAAATTCAACTTTCAAATCAAAATATATATGAAAAAAAAGTTTTAATACCAGTAAACCGAACTAAAAAGTAAATTTCAATATAAGAATAAATTAATGTAATTGTAAAAAAAAAACCTGGGTGCTTTGTACGACATTCATAAACTAACTCTGAAATTCGAAATAGAAATAGTAACATCATATATCTTGGTAAAAAATAAATAAAAATTACATTAATTTTCTCGTTAATCACTTTATTCTCATATTGAGATTTATTTTTTACTTTTTAGTTCGGTTCAATGGTATTAAAGCGTGTTATTTATTATTTTTAAACTATAATTTATTTAATTTATGTGCGGTTATCTATCGCCCCATGCTTCGGCGGGCACGTTAAGTTGCCGGTCCCGGCTGTTATTGATTAATAGCAGTCGCAGAGGTCCTCGGGCGGCCGGATAAACACTGACACCAGAGGCCACCACTACCTCATACGACAACCAAACAAACCAATGCAGTGCGTTAGTATGATCGATGCTAAAGTCGCGGACGAAAGGCAAGTACCTATATATCCAGCTGCTGATACTGACAATCACTTATTCAAGTTCGCTGTATCGATCCTGTGACCCAGTTCCTCACGCATTCCGGGAGGTCATGGGGTTTATTTAAACTCATCATAACTTACTTACCTACTTAGTTTTATTTTATACATAGTTTTAAACAAATTACCAACAACTGGTTTGGCTTAAAAACTTGGTTTCTCAATCCGATGAGTAGAAGCCGAGCAATCGATTAAAAAACTATATGACGGAAGAACATGTATTGATGAAGAATTGTACTTTGTACGTACTTCTGGTCTTGGGATAACACATGGTTACTTTTAACCTAGAGAAATGACCAAGGCGGCAAGGCCGCGGGCACAGCTAGTAATCAAATAAATCTTATAATAGAGTCTATAAGTTGTCTATAAGGTCTATGACATAGACCGAGCGAGCGAGAAGCGCTAAAGAAGCTTTTCCGTTTCAGCTTGGGCAAAAATGCTTTCGTATGTCCGGCGGATGTCCAGATGTCTGGCTGTTCTTCTCTACAGGTCGCATTTTTCAACCGATTCTCGTGAAATTTGATGAGCAGGTTCGATAGTTACGAGTATATGGCTTTTTTAACCCCCGAACAAAGAAACGGGTGTTATAAGTTTAGGGTGTGTGTGTGTGTGTGTGTGTATATCGTAGCTCCCAAACGAATGGACCGACTTTGATGCGGTTTTATCTGTTTGAAAGCTGATGTGATCGAGATGGTTCCTAGCTATAATGACGGGAATTAAGAAAAAGGGGCTGAGAATCGTAACTTCCAAACGAATGGACCGATTTAGCCGCGGTTTTCATGTTTGAAAGCTGGGGTGAACGAGATGGTTCTTAGCTATAATGGGGAGAGGGGGGAGGGGGAGAATCGTAGCTTCCAAACGAATGTACCGATTTAGATGCGGTTTTTTCTGGACTGATTTAACTGCGGTTTTTTATGTTTGAATGCTGGGGTAAATGAGATGTTTCTTAGCTATAATGGGGGAAGGAGGGAAGGGGGGGAGGTTAAGAATCGTAGCTTACAAATGAATGAACCGATTTAGATGCGGGTTTTTATGTTTGAAATTTGAGGTAAAGGAGATGGTTCTGAGTTACATGACGGGGGGAGGGGGGGAGGGGGGATGGGAGTGAGGAAACAAACGAATGGACCCATTTTGATGCGGTTTTATGTTTGAAAACTGATGTGATCGAGATACTTTTTAGCTACTATTAATTTGTGCTCGTTTATCGATTCAGTGTTTGTTTTTTTCTTTGATATTGGGATCGAAAACGTAAAAAAAAACGCATTTCTCAACCGCTTCTCGTTAAATTTTGTGAAATGGGTCGATAAATATATATATTACTTTTTCACGCTTCACGCTTATAAATAAATATATATTTTATTATATAAGCGTGTCGGCTCTGTAACCCGGAGGCCTATGGATCGAATCCACGCGCCTATAAATATTTTGCCTCAATACTTTTAGCAGTTACATATTTCATGCGTTATTTTTAAATTTTCTTTGATATTTTTAAGGCTTCTGTAATTTCCTGAAGTAAACCGTCAACTTTTGGTTGAAAACAAGCAGATAAACATATATAAAGACCGCGCGTTTGTTATATCATGGGATATTGATAATTTATAACCCTTTCGATGTAATTTACCAAAAACGTTAAAATCCCAAAGACGTAAAATGGTACGATTAATGCTAAATTCTCATTATGCCATTATACGTGAAAACCGCGAAACATCAAATGCTTGACGATGCCAATGTTTTCAATCATCACAGTCACAAACTTCGTATTATTTAGAATAGAAAAAAACTTAAAAACAGAAAACAATTCTGACAATTTACTTTGTAATATTGTTTGACTTTGTAAATTTGTTAGTAATGTTTCATTTACAATCTCTCATAAAAAGCGCCTTCTTGCGGCTGTTAGTATTGTTAACCAAACTGCTTACTGTTTTACATGTTGTACTAACAGAAATGTCACAGTTGTGAGGTCGCAAGCACAACCACAGGTTCTTCCGTGATGCTCTTATGTGAGGGCAGACGTCGCGTCGTTGCGTATTTCAAAAATATTCATAAATATACGCTCTTGACGTCAGACCGTGACCGAGACCGTGTTGGCATCGGGTATGTTTTCAAATCCAGAAAGTGAAAATATATTCTTCGAAATTATACCGTAAAGGTATACCTACATTCGAACATTTATGACGTCACTGGCTGAGCTGAGATCGGGTATAGGTAGTTTCGAATTTAAGATTTCGCGTGGCGTATTTTGAAAATATACCTCACAATATACATAACGCTATTGCAACACACAAATGTCGCGTCGCTACTGAAGGTCTGTATGTAAGTTTGTTCGCGCATCAAGTAAAAACTACTAGATCGATTGCGATGCAATTTTCACTATTGAATAGCTTAAGGTTTAAAATGTTTAAATTAAAAATTGGGATACTTGGTATCTTACTCTGATAATTAGATGCCGAGCAATCGATAAAAATCTATATGACGGCTGAACAAATTTTCAACAAATGTATAGTACATTGTACTTTGTAGGTACTTTTGGTCCTGGAATAACACGTATGAGTTACTTTTACATGAAATGACCACGCGGGCAAAGCCGCGGGTACAGCTAGTAAGCAATAAAATAAAATGTTTTGAATAAATATAACATAAATTTTATGCTATTTGCTATGTTTGAAACACATTTTGGCACTGCCATTGGCGTGACGCTTACCATCAGGCGAGTGCCTGACCAAGTCGACTAATAGACTAGTGTGATAGATTGATGGGAGTTGAAGCAGCAACAGTTGTAGGTACTAGCGGGTTAAACAAAATTAATACCTTCCTACCTAAGCATAGAACTCGTTTTCGTATGGAAATCAAGCTGTTTACAATAATTTGAATATTCCTACTATGGGTCTTCGATGCTACATATCTATCAATTGAATCTCGAATATGTAGGTAGGTACGCGATCTTAGGTACATTTGCATACCCTTTTCTGGTATTAAAGTATATCCTATATAGTGTTACCCCCCCTTCCCCTATTATAAGAACCATCTCGATCACACCATCTTTCAAACAGGATAAACCGCATCAAAATTGGTCCATTCGTTTGGGAGATACGATACCACAGAAAGAAACACATAGTGATAGACACCCACGCTCGGCTTCTTCTCATCAGATTGAGATACCAAGCACGCCAGTTTTTAAGTCAAACCCTAAGCTATCCCACAGTGGAATCCGCATCACAATCGATCCAGTAGTTTTTTCGTGATGTGTGAACAAACATATAAACAGACACAAAGACACGATTTAACAATATGGTGTATTCTGGTTCAATAGCAATAGTAATATTTTAAGTAAAATAGACCAATTTTTTTAAATTATGTTCATTGTACAGACTTTTTGTTACTTACTGCTTCAATATAAGTATAGATAAATTCCGTGGCTTCTCTACTTGACGCATTAAGGTGCAAAATATATCAGATTTAAAGGCAAATCCTACAGTGAAAACCGCATTTCATTCATCCAGTAGTTTTACGTGGTGCCAAAATGAACAGATAGAAAACATTAAAAAAAACTTTATCATCATCATCATTATTTCAGCCTTTAGAAGTCCACTGCTGCACATAGGCCTCCCCTACAGGACGCTATGACAAGCGATCTTGTGCCACCTCCATCCACCGACTTCTTGTGATGGCTACGATGTCGTCGGTCCATCGTGTGGGGGGTCTCCTCACGCTTCGCTTGCTTGTTCGTGGTCGCCATTCGAGAACATTTATTCCCCAGTAGTCGGTTCTGCGAACTATATGGCCTGCCCATTGCCACTTCAAATTACAAACTCTGAGAGCATTTCGGTAACCTTGGTTCTTCTACGGATTTACTCTATACGGATTCTATAACGTAGTGAAACACCGAGCATAGCTCTCTCCATTGCACGCTGCGCAACTCTGAGCTTGTGTATGAGACCAATAGTTAGCGACCACGTCTCAGTGCCGTATGTCATCACTGGCTACATGCACTGATAGACTTTCGTCTTGAGGCTCTGCAGTATCTACGATGAGAAGATGGCGTAATTTCCCGAACGCTGCCCATCCGATTTGGATTCGTCGATTGACCTCTTTGTCGAAGTTGGATCTACCCAGTTGGATCGTCTGACCTAAGTAGACATAGTGATCAACAGCTTCGATAATATCGTTCCCAACATAAACCGGTATGGGTGCGACATGGGCATTTGACATAATGTTCGTCTTACTCATGTTCATTTTAAGACCCACCTGTTGGGATACAATATTGAGGTCTTCCAGGATTTCTGCCATAATGACTATATCATCAGCAAATTGAAGGTGAGGTGAGGATGTATTTGTTATAGATGTTAACACCATATCCGTTCCAGTTCAGAAGCTTGAATATATCTTCTAGTACAGAGGTGAACAGTTTCGGAGAAATAACGTCTCCCTGTCTTACCCCTTTCTGCAACTGGATAGAATTCATGCTGGAATCCTGAAGACGGACAGTCATAGTGGCCTTGTTCTACAAACACTTCAACACTTCGATGTACCGGTAGTCAATTTGGCACCGCTGTAATTACTGTAACACTGCCCAGGTCTCGACTGAATCAAAGGCTTTCTCGTAGCCCACAAACGCTAGAAATAGTGGCCGATTATACTCTTCGGTCTTCTGTATAATCTGCCGGAGCGTATGGATGTGGTCTACGGTGCTAAAGCCTTTCCGGAATCCAGCTTGTTCCGGAGGCTGAAAGTCTTCAAACCTACGAGCGAGACGGTTTGTAACTACTCTCAAAAACAGCTTATAGACTCACGTCTATAAGCTGTTTTCGAGAGTAGTTACCTATTTCGCTGCTGAGGCCTATAATTCAAGAGGGTGTTATCACCTTTCCTAAGGAACAACACCACTACGTTCCTGTGCCATGCCTCTGGCGTAGTATCCTCGAGGATGACGTAGTTAAACAGCTTCTGAAGGACTTTAAATACCGGTGTCCCACCCGCTTTCAGTAGCTCTGTCGTTATTCCGTCCTCCCCTGGTGCCTTGTTGCTCTTAAGCTGTTTGAGAGCCATTCTGATCTCGTATAGGCTGACGTCCGGGATATCTTCGGTATAATGTCGGGTCAAACGGGCTCCTGCATCGCTAGTCGTGCGAGGTCTACGCGATGAGGTGTATAATTGCCCATAAAACTTCTCGAGCTAACTAAAAATCTCTGGCTTAGACTATGTTATGTTATGTATGCTATGTTGTATGTTAATTTATATATATATTTTTATGTTCTAAGCGCGTCACAGACGACTTAGATACTATAATATTTTATCTTAAGATAAAATATCGCTCGCTACACAATTTGTATGAACCATCACAAACGGCGAAGATAATATAAATTTGCATCTTACAGTATCTTAAGATATCGAGCGATATGGATTTTTTTAAAAGATGTCATCTTCAGATACGAAATATATCGTAAAAGGTACAAAATATATATTAATATACTATCTTAAGATACAAAATATATCGTAATATGCTCTACAGGTTGCTCTGTTTTGTATCCGTGACGGTTTTTTTTTAACCCCTGAACAAAGAGACGGGTGTTATAAGTTTAGGGTGTGTATCACTGCGTGTGTGTGTGTGTGTGTGTGTGTGTGTGTGTGTTTGTGTGTGTGTGTGTGTTTGTGTGTGTGTGTGTGTGTGTGTGTGTGTGGCATCGTAGCTCCCAAACGAATGGACCTATTTTGATGCGGTTTTTTCTGTTCGAAAGCTGATATAATCGAGTTGGTTCTTAGATATATGGGGAGAGGGAGTGGGGAGGAGGGAGGTGAGAAACAAAAGGAGGTGAAAATCGTAGCTTCCAAACAAGTGGCCCGATTTATCTGTGGTTTTTTTTATGTTTGAAATAGTGAAACCGTATTACTCATATTTTATCATTCTGTGTATAGAATGCGGTGAAAAAATACGTGTGGCACCCAGGGTGGCCTGCGGGCGAATGAATAATTGCAATATATTATCGTATCTTAGGAGTGTCTTACCCTAAGAAGCTATAATATTTTATATGCAGATATCTTAACATCAAATATTATAGTAGCATAGTCGTCTGTGACGCCCTTTATGATTTAAGTAAACGAGATGGTTTTTAGCTATATGAGAGGGGGAGTCGAAAAAAAAGGGGGGGGGGGGTGAGAATCGTATTTTCCACACGAATGGACTAATGTAGCTGCGGCTTTTAATGTTTCAAAGCTGAGGTAAAGGAGATGGTTCTTGGGGGGGTGACGACCGTAGCTCTCAAACGGATGACACGATTTTTATGTTTGAAAACTGATGTGATCGAGATGATTTCTAGCTATAATGGGGGGTGGGAAGTCGGGGGTTATATATTTTTTTTAATTTGTGCTTGTTTAATTACATATCTTCATTGTACATTATTTAATGGATATTTAACGTAATGCTCTATTAAAAGTAGGTACTTATCTCTGTGATAAGCATAGCTTGGCAGAATATAGATTAGTAATAACACTTATTGTAGTTGTAGCTGCACTCAAAAACGTCAAGTCAAAATCAAAACAAAAATAACGACTTATTTTACTTCTCTGCATCTGGTAGCTTCATGACGTGCTATTGCTCGTCAAATTTGGCATAGTATGGCACTACACTTTATAACAGCAGAACGTATTCAAGTTAAAAAAAAGAGATCCATTAGTACCCACCCTACCTTGCAAGGATCTCCCAAAGTCCACTACGCATGCGTATACAGGAGGATGCTGGCTCCAAACGACCCTTTGTCTACAAACGAGAAGGGGCGGCGTGTGCTGCACGTCCACTGAACTACCCTCTAACTCTACAAGTGGAAGCTCGTGAACGTGAGTACCTCATCTATCACCAATGATGTACTTATTTGTTAATATTTATAAGTTGAGTTTTAAGTAGTTGCGCACCGTGGCTGTGCCCGTATATTTCTCGTTTTACCACAGAATAAATAATAGTGCTACGGATTTACCGCATTTTTTTACCCTTTAAATGTATAACAGACAAACAACACACGTTAAATCTACTCTACGTTGGAAAATGTGTCAAAAATAGTAAAAAAAACCCTTCTTTTTTTTTTCATTAAAATTACTTTCATTATTTACCCTAATATTAAAAATGTGAAAGTAACTTTGTCTCTCTGTTTCGTTAAATTTTCACGACTAAACGGCGGAACAGATTATAATGAAAATTGGCAAGTAAATAGTGTGATTTTTGTGTTTTTTTTTCGAATCTCGTCCGTGACCCAAATTTTTCCATTAGAAAAATTATGACATATATTTACGCTAAGCAGACGTTAACTGCTATAAAAAAAAGACGTAAAAATATAGATTTGTGAGGCGTTATCTTTCAGACACGATGTTAATCAATATTAGCCGTGTTTGGTTGGTAGTTCGTAATACGACCAATAGATAGCGTTACCGTCCCCATAAGACGGGTTCAGAAAAGAAGCTAGTGGAAAGATTTGGATGACGACGCATAGGTCTCGGTGGCCGAATTGGTAAAGGCATGTGCCGCGCTGTAGCACAGTGTGCGAGTTCGAATCACGTCCGTGACCCAAATTTTTCCAGTAGAAAAATTATTATATAAATAGTGTGATCATGAGGGAGGTCATATGTTATTTTTTACCCCTGGAAAAAATATACGCGGGCAAACCTGTGGGGCGCAGCTACACCTACATTAATGTAGGTGTCTAACAATAAGAAAATTTTCATGGTCGTGCCAGCGCGTAAAAAGAAAGCGAGTAATATTTTTATATAACTAATCACGTTGCTTGGAGGCTTCAAACTACATGAAACATTCTGTATACTTGTTTATTTTATTGTTCTCTATCATACATTTAATTTTATTTGTGTGGTCATGAGTTTCCTTAAAATTGAATCAGACGTTTTTAGAACGCACCACGGTGAAGCAAGGGAAGGGTAATGAGTTTAACAGTCTTTGTATGTATGTATGTGGATGTTCCACCGTAGCGCATATTAGTCAGTGTTTGTCATTTATAGGCTATTTTTGTACCCCACTACGCCGAAGCAAAGTGAAGGTTATGTGTTTAAACTAACAACTTGGTCCGATTATGACATGCGAGTCATCAATCGATTCGTCTTCGTCGCAAGAGTGTCATATGCTATTTCTTACATAGGGTTTTAGTTTTTGAACTTAGTATATCTTGTTTTAAACCAAACATGTGAATTCGATTTGTTAGAATTAATTGGAAACTTTATTGGACTTTTTATATTTTTATTGCATCTGTCTTCAAACATAATAAATGATAATAAAAAAAAACGCTTTAATACCAATGAAACGAACTAAAAAGTCAAAAATAAATTTTAATATAAGAATAAAGTGATTAACGAGAAAATTAATGTCATTATAAAAAGAAGCGTGGGGTGCTCGATATAAATTGTTGTATTTATATTTATATATTATTTATTTCAAACAAACAAACAAACGACGGAACAACAAATGATCAAAACCTATAGAGTGAGGTATCAAAATGAAGGTCTTTGAAAGACCATTCCAATTTTTTTTTTTTTTTTTTTTAAGTGTACTTAAAAATGCCGACTGCGAACAAAACTAATAAGAGGCAAATAAGCTATATATATTGTTGATTTTGAAATAAAAGTTACAGTTGGAGGCATGCATTTAATTTCTCCTTTGACGGGATCAGCTTGAACCTAGCGAGCTACTCATGCCTCCGACTGCATCTTATATAGAATCTTCGTTCGCGCTATTCGCTCGATAATCTACTCGTGTCCAAGTACCGAATGCCCCCCATACCACTGGCACAGTGTCAGGACTCGGTTCCATTACTCGCAAACAACTCGCGAGGGCGCGGTCCCCAGCTATACCTAAACCAGCGATCCTTCCGGAGTGTATTCCGGAGGGTCCCCAATTGCGCGCCCATAAATTCTTTCACCGCCTGACAGTTGGCAGGTTCACATGTCACCCATCCTGTGCTGGCATGGTGGCCGACGACACTCCTCACCACATTCGTGTTCAAGCATGTGGTATGGCAGCACGTAACCGCTATTCTGCCGAATCTGACGTGTCTGTCAGTGTGCTGGGATTCTGTGTAGTGTGATGATGTGTGTGTTGGGATAGTGGATTGTGATGCTGTGTGTTTTTTGACGTAAGTTCTTGTTGATTTCTTGAATATAAACTGAAAAGAACCCAGTGGATCTGAATAGAAAATTATGGATTTTAGTGCTGTCAAACTTATAGTGACCTACGTTTAACGCAGTTTTGACACCCTACTCTATGTAAGTTTATTAACATCGATCAAAAGATGATTTAGACAGCTTCAAGAAGTAAAAACCTAATAACCGCTCTTATTTTTTACACCACTTCCGGTGGTTAGTAAGAAGCTTTTCAGATTCACATTTTGTTTATTGTTTCTAACGAATACCTCGAAGGAAGATAGGATCAACAATAATTACAATAATGGGTCGGGACAATAATTTCTACCAAATCAATTCACCGACAGACTTAAGATTACCTACTTATAGAAGGCTGTATTTTAAATCATAGAATGAAATTGAAACAGATATTCTGTCGGATTTCCTTTCAAATTAACTATTTAGCCAATACCTAACATTTAACCAATACCACAGAACACCTTAAACTTATTTAGTACCTGTGGACCTTAAAGTATTCGTGTAAAGTAAAAATACGTTATATTTGTGCAGCGAAAATAAAATGTTAAGAATGACATCCCCTTATGTGCTTCTCTAAATAACGTGTGTATTCCGCGTACGTATACACTCTTGTATTTTTTTCAAATAAGCAGCGTAACATGAAATCTGTACCTGTACTTGGATAGAGGACAAATAAACAAACAAAAAATATTGTGGAGTATATAATGTTCCTCGTTACAGAAACAATCAAATGTAAATATAGCAAGGAACACAACGACAAATCATTTAAAATTAACTATGTTTATATTTCTACGCATTTAACAAATAACAAATTCACACCCGTATCAATAAAAATAAAAATTATAGTTCAACATTTAATTTACTTACTCGCACTAAAAACATAATTATTATTTACCTCGACGTTTCGTTCAAATTGCATTGATCGTGGTCACGAGAAGACTGAAGTAGCGGGTGTCAGAGTCGAGAAGAGCGAGCGTTGTCTCCAACTACCCGCATTTTGTTATATTCAAGTTCAGTAGCTTATTTGAAGTAGCCTAGACGATTTTATTTTTAAACTAGCTGTTCCCGCGGCTTCGCACGCGTGGTCTTTTCTTTAGGTTCAAAGTACCATACTCGTAATGTGCTATAAATAATAATATATTCCAGGACCAAAATACCAACATTTGAACAAAATTTCTTCAGCCGTCACAAATACTTTTATTAATTGCTTGGCTTCTATCTCACCGGATTGAGATACCAATTACACCAGATTTAAATAAAACCCTAACCTATCTAACAATGACAACCGCATTGTAATTGGTCCAGTAGTTTTTACGTGATGCGTGAACAAACAAACAGAAAGAAAGACACAATTAACAAAAAAATATTGTTCAATACCTTTTTCAATACCCATGAGCATTTTTTTCATTTGAATTCATTAAGTAGTTTGGGTGCAATGCGCGGTCAAGATACGGACAAACAGACAGACAAAATGAAAAAGTAAAATAGTTTGGCTTCAGTATCAAATATAGAGAACCATTCAAAAAATATTATTGATTACTTAAATATTAACATAACTTTGAACCCATATCCCGCAGAAACCCTTTACTTTTTCGGGATAAAACGTGTCCTAAATTTTAACCCATCATAAAACTTAAGACAGTGCCAAGTTGCATCAAAACCCGTCCATGAGTTACAGCGTGGTGTGTTCTTTTAAATAAGTTTCAACCCCTATCCTGCGAGAACCCATTAATTTTTCGAGATGTAAAGTATCCTATGTCCTACATCGTAGTATGAACTCAAATCATACCAAGTTTCATTTGAATTCATCCAGTAGTTCCGGCGGCGTGATGCGCGGCTAAGATACAGACTGACAGACATACAGACAAAAATGAAAAAACATACAGTTTAGGCTCCATTATCGAAAATAGAGTAACTTCCAAAAAAACACTATATCTTTAATGTACAGAATTTGAACCCATATCCCACAGGAACCCTTTATTTTTTCGGGACAAAATGTATCCATAATTTTCACCCGTCTTATAAACTATGTTTGTGCCAAGTTGCATCAACATCCGTCCAATATTTTGAGCGTACTACGTGTTCTTTTAAATAATTTTCCTCCCCTATCCTGCAGGAACACTTAATTTTTTCGGGATGAAAAGTAGGTATCCAATGTCCTACCTCGTAGTATGAACTCAAATCATATCAAATTTCATTTGAATTCCTTGAGTATTTTCGGCGTGATGCACTTCCAAGGTACAGACATACAAATGGACAGACAGACAGAAGACTTAAAAAAATACAGTTTTGGCTTTAGTATTGCAAATAGAAAGGCACCAAAAAAAAAAACAGAATTCGGGACATTATCCCACAGGAACTCTTTATTTTTTCAGGATAACAAGTATCCTCAATTTCAACCCATCATATAAACTATATCTGTACCAAATTGCATCAAACACCGTCCAGTAGTTTCAGAGTGGTAAGTGTTTTTGAAATAACTTTAAACCTCAATCCTGCGGGAACCTTTTCATGTTTCGGGATGAAAAGTAGCCTACGTCCTACCTCATAGTATGAACTCAAATCATACCAAGTTTCATTTAAATTCATTCAGTAGTTTTGGCGTGATGCCTAGCCAAGATACAGACAGACAAAAATGAAAAAAAAATACAGTTTTTGCTTCAGTATCGAATCAAGAGTACATTCCAAATAAAAATTTCAAAATATCTTCAATGTACAGAATTGGACCCGTTACAGTTTTATTATAAGTATATATATAGATAGATTATAGTTATTGACCTGACTTTTTGTTACTTACTGTTTTATTATAAGTATAGATAGATGGATATATTATACCTACATACTAGAGGGTATACATTAAAGGTACATCATGTTATCATTCTAGTAGTAAAACACTCAAATACCGTTTTATTGCGAACATTTGGCCTTTGACGTTACCTGATGGGTCGCCACGATAAGTGAACGCAGTAAAGGTATACGATCTCTTCGTAACATTGCATGGTTCTTTTGAATAGGGTCTCGCTTGACAGTTATCTGACATATCCATCAGGTCCTGCAATCCTTCTGGAAAGATGTAGTCTTTGATGGAAAATCCTACTGATAGTATGATGGACCAGCTTCTTGCAGGTGTTTTTCTTGTCTTGAGAGGATATATTTTTAACCCAGCAGTAGAGTAATTTAACTTTCATGAGTAGGCTGACACGATGAGTATCCTCTTATGAGTTTATCTATCTATGCCTATTTATAATAACGCAGAAACAAAGTATCTAAAATAATATAAAAAAATGCTCTAGGGTATTTAAAATTTGCTATGTACAGCATGAACAAGGACTTAACATTTAAAAAAAATATGTCTGTCTGTTTTTCTGTTTGTTCACGCATCACGTAAAAACTACTGGACCGATTCCGATGCGGTTTTCACTGATGGTTAGTTTGGGGTTTCACTTTAAAAATGGTGTACTTGGTATCTCAACTCGAGAAGTAGAAGCCTGAATGTATAAAATTGTGTATATTGGTACTTTTGTTTCCGGAGTAACACATTGTATCCATAGATCTCAGAACAATTACCACGCGGGCAAAACCGCAGGCACAGTTGGTATGTGAATAAACAAAATTAATGTTTGGGTTTGGATTTTGATAGATATCATACTTACTAAGTTTGATTGTGTTTGTAACAGCACCTCAGTGTCACGTATACCATATTACATAGTCCCATCTGGCACTCGATTACAAACTCCTTGCTTCGGATAGAACATTTTGAAGGATCTTATCCTTCAGACCCAACCCTTCTTGTATCCCTCTCGACTTGACTGATATCATCAAAGTGATGATAACGGAGGAGTGAGACAGTGACTTGGCTTCTCACAAATATTGCGTGTTAATGATTAAATATTTGGTTAGGAAACCCATTACAGATATAGGTATTTAACAAATGACTTTAGTAAATAATGTGCATGTTATATATGTTCCTTACATAGGTACTGTCATATGACCCAAGTGGGTATGGATCGAAAGGTTGCGAACCAAATTTTGTATGAAACCTAGTGTCGTTGCCTGCTGCATATACGAAGGATATTTCGAAGGATATCCTATTCATCATCATCATCATGTCAGCCTTTAAAAGTCCACTGCTGAACATAGGCCTCCCACAAAGAGCGCCATGACGAGCGTATGAGACCAATAGTTAGCGACCACGTCTCAGTGCCGTATGTCATCACTGGCAACACGCACTGATTATAAACTTTCGTCTTGAGGCTCTGCGGTATCTGCGACGAGAATTATCCTATTTGTCACGGTTATTACTAATTTAAAAGTTATAAGCGCCAATTGTAACTAATAAGAATATGTCTTATTAAAGGATAAACAGATGATTTCCCTACGCGTCTTTACGAAAGGTTGCTTGTCACTTTGCATGAATACATTTGTTCATTTAGACATAGTCGCGGTACGCCCGTCACGCTAAAAACCTCTCTATATTCAACAAAACAAATACTTTATTTGCCATTAAGAAGTTATTACATTAAGAAGTTTGCTACTAGGCAAACCTACTAACTAATGCTACATCAAATTACTAACACACACTAACTACCAACCCTACACGCGTTTTTTATATTTTAATTGGAAGTAGATCTCTATTTATTTTAGACTAGCGACCCGCCCTAGCTTCGCACGGGTGTAATTTAAAAAAAAAGAAGAGAAAAATGTGAAGTTCTCGCACATTCGTATTATATGTATTTAAACCTTCCGCGAAAAATGATCAAACTTAACCTAACCAAACCGACAGAGAGACAGCCAGATAGACAGCCAGATAGACAGACGCGAAAATCAAATTTGTTTTATACTATGTATACCTATCCAAATATCCAACCTTAGGTACTGTATCTTCCAATAAAGAGCACAAGTCGTACTAAGTATAGCGGTTTATGATAAGCTTTCAGGGTAGAATTACCTCTGTATGGACGTTTGGCGTGCCATTGATGATGTCGGGTATCTACAGGAGATCCCAGGAGGGAGAGGTACCTACTAATTCTTGCTTTGGGTTTGTGCTCTATCTGATAAATACCTACCGATCATAATTGATCATTGTTCCTACTATCTGTATGATAGCAAGTGTTCTTCTATTGAAAGCAAGGGGTTTAATCAACCTTTAGTAGGATTCCGCTCCTAAATCTATACTTATAGTAAAGCAGTAAGTACCAAAAAGTCAGTACAAAGAAAATAATTAAAAAAAATGGTCTAAGGTACTTAAAATAAGCTATGGAACTAGGATATATTTGTTTTATATGTCTTATGTTTCTGTATGTTCTGTATTGATGTTCGTGCATCACCTAAGAACTACTTGACCGATTGCGATGCGGTTTGCACTATGGGATAGCTTAGGGTCTGAATAAAAAACTGGTGTACTTGGTATCTTAAACTGATGAATCGGTTTGACGTCTGAACGAAGTTTTGGTGAGATTATGTGTGTACTTTTTATTCTGGAATAACTCGTAGGATCTTTATATCCCAGAAAAGTTACTAAGCGGGCAACGCCGCGGACACAGCTAGTTACATAATAAACATTTCTTTATTACTATTGACGTAACATTTTATATCACTCTTTTAAAAACGTGAATCCTCCCCAAACGCAAAGTTCCGCTATAAAATGTCGCTAAAAAATGTTTAAATGTTTTTGTATGTTATTATGTCGTTCATAGTTCAACACAAATACCAGTAGGTACCTACCTAGTTTGCATTGCAACAGATCTTTAAAAAAAACTTAAAATTATTGATAGTTATGATAGTGAGATTATATCAACAATAATCTACCTATTTTATCAACGCATAATCGTCTCTCAATTGAATAACAACGCGCATCGTGAACCGATCCTGCTATTTCAGACGCTGCACCCCATTATCCTATTAAGGTCCTGTCTTATTAAGGACTCAGGTCAGCCGCAGATTTGTGGTCACAGGTTGATTAGTTTAGGAATTCGTAACAATTGGCTTGTGTCACTTTATAAGTAAAACAACGCTTTCGAATTTCGGTGCCGAGGCGCGGGGTTCCCACAAAACTTCATACCTAACGAGCGCCTAGAGCGTATTAAAGAAAAACATAACATTTTAAAGTTTAATCTTACCTTTAAACTATTTCAATAATAAAAACCCTCTTTGTATGAAAATGAAAATGCTTTTTTTCTCCGAAACATGGTACAATTAGGTGGTAGGTAGGTATGGTATACGTGAAATAGCCCAGCATGTTTCACCAGAAACTGGCATACAATATTTTTACACATAAAACAATAGAATTAGAAATTATACAATACGATTAATAAGATTCAAAATTATAATTATTCACGCATATTATGACAAAGGAATTATAAATATTAATAAAACTAAAATTATCCATGTCATACTAAGCACATAATATTTGATCAATCTTAATACATAATAGATTCAATTCAGTATTTATGTCAATACGATGTCAATATTAAGTCATTTATACATTTTGAAATCAAAAAACTCCTATAAGTCATAAAATCAATTTTCGGTAAGCCACCTATGTAATTTTACTTTAAAATATTTAATTGGCAGCTCCCTGATTGTTTTCGGAATTTCATTAAAGACTTTGATGGCCATAACATTACATACAGTTCCGGTGACGCAAAGCAGTTCTGCAATTGGCCAACTTTAACCTGGTAGGGTCACGACTAGTGAACTGAAAATGTTTAACTTTTTCCAATTTTTCAAACAGACCAGGGTGCTCCTTTACAAAAAACCTATTTGCATAATGTACAAGCCTGTCAAAGACAAAATGTTCAACTTTTTAAAGAGTGGTCTGCATGATTCTAGTGGACCAATACCACATACATAGCCCTTATGTATTTCTTTATTAATGTTGGTAGAATTTACGCAGAGTAAAAGACCGTACCTTAGAACAGATGCAACGTTCTATGTCGTATGATGTGGTATGAAGTAGTGCTGGCCCCTGGTGTCAGAGTTTATCAGATCCTTGAAGGCCTCTGACATGGTCTTACGACTGCTATCAATCAATAATAGCCGCTTAACGAAGCACAGAGTAATGGAAATCGCACATAACTTAAAAAAGTCAATCATGAATCAATAACTCTTATCACAGACCCAAAAAGAGGATCTGTGTTCTTTATCGACTAACAGTTAAAATAAATTAAAAAATAAGTAGAAATGACATACGTAGGTACAGTAAGCAACGTCATATTTTGTCAACTGCTTTCAAAGGGTTAGTGTAATCGGGTTCATGACACCTTTTTTCTATTCTCTTTTGATCCAGAAACAAAATTAAAGAATAATAATTTTAATCACTTCATCCTTGCGCAACATTTTAATCTGGTGCAGACTAGGTCTGGTGGTAAATCGCTTAGCTAGGTAAAAGCCCTTAAGCGGTACTAGCACTTGAGGAGTTCACATATTAATAAACTCCTGGGCGTGAAGTCACAAAATAAATAATAGTACAAGGTGCAGTCTCGACAAGACAGCGTTTGATTTACAACCGAAATCAGTCACAATGTCCACACGTTCCAATATTTGTTAGTCTCTATTTGAGAAAGCAACCAACTCTGTTTAATCGTTTGACAGTAACTGTCAAAGCTAACGATTGCAGTCGGTATCTGTACTGTAGATAATAGTATCGGAACGCTAGGACTTTACGACCGATTTCTGTTGTGAAGCATTCACTACGTATGTCGAGACTGCAGGCTCGGACCTTACTGAATCATCTCGTCATATGTATCAAAATATTGCTTTATCATGGAGTAAAACATTTAATTTAAACGTGATAGGTAAAGAGGAAGTCATCCAATAACAGCTTGATCTAAACGTACATCCTAACAAAAATAAAAAGCCGGCAGGTAATAAATAAATAAAACTTCACATGAAATCTTGTACATAAACACAGCTGGACAACTTAAGCCCCCCGAGACGCCTCGCGCGTGACGCTTACGACAAATAAAGATTTCTGGTTATTTCAAACCTTGTTTACGTTAAAGGGAATGGAATTTTATGCTGTTTTGTGACGTTTTTTATTTAGATGCGAATATAAATAGAGAAAAAATCCCCTAGGTATTGTGGGGTGTGGGTCTTGCCATAATAACCACGTCAGGCGGCGCTGTGATCGCAACAGACGTATTCTACGCAGGAAAATATGCTGTCCATTTCCAGAATTTCATTTTTTACATATTATAAATTTACAGAATTTATCCAATGCTAGTTTAGGTACCTACGTCTTAGTGACTTCAAAATTTGATAAATTGGTAGAATAGCATTCACATCGTCTTGGTTCGACGCCGTTTATTCTTTCATTATGCTTTCATTATCAGGCCATGTATGTCCATTGCTGGATAGGACACACATTGATGTATGTTCATTTTTGTTCTTCGGCTCTTCCCATCCAGTTTCAGGTGACTGACTTCAGCAGGCCGTGCTCTATCTGTCAGATTTTATTTGTGGTGATAGTTACCCATATTGATTACAACCAATTATTTAGTTGTTTTCTACAATCCATACTTATAAAACAGTACACAAACAACGCACAGCACAAACCGATGGACCTAGAGATCTGAAACTTGGAGAAATTATATTCCTTGAGGCAAAAGACGCAGGGAGGACAGGGTTTTTGGGAATTCCATCCCTATGCACGGGAGTTAAAAAGTTAGCACGCAGGCAGAACTGCGGGGCGCAGCCATTATAATATTATATACTTATATATGAATAGGTCCGCTGACATTGGTGATCTTGGTCATTGGAATTTTGATCATAACATCAATTTCATACCCAGGTATAAAATTCGTTATCATATCATTATGACTATTAACATAATAATCATTTATTATATGTGCTTAGTTTGACATGAATAATTTTAGTTTTATCATCATCATCATCATCATCATCATGTCAGCCTTTAGAAGTCCACTGCTGAACATAAGCCTCCCCCAAAGAGCGCCATGACGAGCGATCCTGTGCCACCTCCATCCACCGACTTCCTGCGATGGCTACAATGTCGTCGGTCCATCGTGTGGGGGGTCTCCCCACACTTCGCTTGCTTGTTCGTAGTCGCCATTCGAGAACCTTTATTCCCCAGCTGGCAACACGCACTGATTATAAACTTTCGTCTTGAGGCTCTGCGGTATCTGCGACGAGAAGATATGGCGTAATTTCCCGAACGCTGCCCATCCGAGTTGGATTCGTCGGTTAACCTCTTTGTCGAAGTTGGATCTACCCAGTTGGATCGTCTGATCTATGTAGACATAGTGATCAACAGCTTCGATAATGTCGTTCCCAACATAAACCGGCATGGGTACGACATGGGCATTTGACATGATGTTCGTCTTGCCCATGTTCATTTTAAGACCCACCTGTTGGGAAACAATATTGAGGTCACTGAGCATTATGCTTAGGTCTTCCAGGGTTTCAGCCATGATGACTATATCATCAGCAAATCGAAGGTGAGTGATGTATTCGCCATTGATGTTAACACCAAATCCGTTCCAGTTCAGAAGCTTGAATATATCTTCCAGTGCAGAGGTGAACAGTTTCGGAGAAATAACGTCTCCCTGTCTCACTCCTTTTTGCAGCTGGATAGAATTCGTGCTCAGATCCTGAAGACGAACTGTCATGGCGGCCTTGCTGTACAAACACTTCAACACTTCGATGTACCGGTAATTAATCTGGCACCGCTGTAATGACTGTAGCACTGCCCAGGTCTCGACTGAATCAAAGGCTTTCTCGTAGTCCACAAACGCTAGACATAGTGGCTCTTCGGTCTTCTGTATAATCTGCCGGAGCGTATGGATGTGGTCTATGGTGCTAAAGCCTTTCCGAAATCCAGCTTGTTCGGGAGGCTGAAAGTCGTCAAACCTACGAGCGAGACGGTTTGTAACTACTCTCGAAAACAGCTTATAGACGTGGCAGAGCAGCGAAATGGGCCTATAATTCTTCAAAAGGGGTTTATCACCTTTAAAGAACAAAACCACTACGCTCCTGTGCCACGCCTCTGGCGTAGTACCCTCGAGGATGACGGAGTTAAACAGCTTCTGAAGGACTTTAAGTACCGGTGTTCTACCCGCTTTCAGTAGCTCTGTCGTGATTCCGTCCTCCCCTGGTGCCTTGTTGCTCTTAAGCTGTTTGAGAGCCATTCTGATCTCGTATAGGCTGACGTCCGGGATATCTTCGGTATAATGTCGGGTCGAACGGGCTCTTGCATCGCTAGTCCTGTTTGGTGGACTACGCGATGAGGTGTATAATTGTCCATAGAACTTCTCGAGCTCACTCAAAATCTCTGGCTTCGACGAAACGATGCTGCCACTGTCGGTTTTCAGCTTCGTCAACAGGCTTTGCCCAATAGACAGATCTCTTGCGAACACTTTGGAGCCCATATTGCGCTCTATTTCGATCTTAATACAAATAGTATTATATGAACGCAAATCGTGTCGCATTGACTTGGAGATCTGTTTATTAAGCAAGCTGTAATTCGACATATCCACTGAAGACTCATCTCGCCTCGTTCTGCCATAAGTTTGAGTGTATGCTCAGATAGTTTCTGTGTTCTTTTTTTGCGGGGGGTCTTAAAGAACTCCGACCCGACCACGTGGACAATTTCCACCAGCCCGTTATTTAGTTCGCCCACTGTATCGCATTCGGTAAGGATTTGGAAGCGATTTTGGAGCTCCAACTGAAAGCTCTCGGGGTTTTGGATTTGGGCAGGACTTGGGCGAAGAGTAGATCTCATCAAACGAGACCTCTCCAGTTGATATTCAATGAGCCTCTTACCATGCGGTGATCACTGCCGGTCTTAACCCTGTTGATCACAGAGACATCATTGAATATATGCCGATTGGTCGTCAAAATGAAATCTATCTCGTGCTTATGGGGGTTTGCCATTGTCACCACGCTTGGCAGGCGGATTGGTGACCGCAGTGTAGCAAATGTGCTTGGGGGACGCTGCTGCCCATCTTCCGGTGTATAATCCCTTAGTCGCCTCTTACGACATCCACGGGAGGATTGGGAGGGGTCTTATTCTAAGCCGAGACCGCCACGGCAAAAGTTTAGTTTTTTTAGTTTTATAAATATTTGTAATTCCTTTGTCATAATTTGCGTGAATAATTTTAATTTTGAATCTTTTTAATCGCATTGTATAATTTCTAATTCTATTGTTTTATGTTTAAAAATTTTGTATGCCAGTTTCTGGTGAAACATGCTGTACTGTTTCACGTATACCTACATACTACCTAATTGTACCATGTTTAGGACAAATAAAGGATTTTCATTTTAGATTTGTCATCATTTTACTATTTTTAAAAGCTTTTATTTAGTTTGGTTTGAGAGTGTTGTGTGGGTCAAATCTTGCAAGCTGAATTAGAATAACTTCCTCTTATCCCTCGGAGTTGAATTTTACTTGTTGCTTCAGTTCCGATGACAACGCATTTTTATGGTAAGCATGACCTGAATCGACATCCAAGATTAGCTCCAGATAAAGGAACTCTTCAACGTCAACAGCACAGAAATGAAATTTTGTGTACGCATTCTATTATGGTAGCTTGTTCAAATTTTACCATGACATGGTTGCTGCATAAAAGGTTTTTTATTAAAAGTTTTTAATTAACTTGTCTAAGATTCATTTTTGCCAAGCTATAAATATATTACCTACCTACTTGACATTAATATCTTATACTTAATGGATTTGATGTTAAATTGTTGTGTATCTATGTATTAGATTGTTGAATGCTCGATGAGGACAAAGTAACTACACTGCATTGCACTAAGACCATGCATATAAAAAACTTATTTGACTGTACTACGTTGCATTAAGACCTAGCATATTATAAATGTAATCATTTATTCAAAAAATATTCTGAATCTGTATCTGCAAAACATTACAAAGCTCTGCTTATTAACACATCGAAGTCCATCTTCTAGAATTCAAAAACAAGAAACCGTTTACTAATCCAAAGTTTCCTTCTTTTCAGATCCCAGCTCATTGGCACTCCGATCTAGTCTACGTACTTCAACAATGTTAGCGCACTTCCCTTAACCTTAATATATAGATAGTTAATTGGCCAAGGAAAAAAACAAAGGATTGAAAAAATCAAAGGTTAGAAGAGAAATAATAAAAAACAACGAGATGGAAACAAAAAACGACGAAATCGAACTCAGCGCGCAAGGGACTAGCAACAAACCTAGGTTTGTAAATTATTTAATTTTATGTTAGGCAGTAGTATCTACAGTATAGCCAAATAAACTAATATAATTAATCATAATGTAACGTATAACAACGTTAATACAATCATGGGATGCACTAAGGATTCCCAGTATCGCTGGTGGCATGAACACACAAACACCCAAGAACCGAATGTTTCTGTTCTCACATATTTGTTGATGAGCATACCAATATTCGGGGTTTGACGCGGCCCGGAGAAGAACCTAAATATGTAATGAGACTGTAGATACTTGAACAACTAATAACAAGAAGTCAATCATGGAAGCTATACAATTGTACTCAAATCAAAAATACGAACTATGCATACAACAAACGCTCTAAAACAATTATCTCAGGGCAACCAGCACAGTGCACTGCCGCGTAAAATTGTGCAGTTTAAAAGTTTGTGTGGCACTGGAATTGTTATGGGAAGGTGCGGCTTAATCATCAGAAGGATATGCTGGTCTATTATCTAAAAATATATATGCTTAATATTTCGTATTTTCAATTTATAGTGCTGTAGCCGGAGCCCCCCCGAGGTTGTCTACCAGCACAAAGGGAGTCCCCTTGCTCACAGTAATTTAATTGTACTTAGTAGGTGCAGAGGAAACTTAGTGGTGCGAGCCATCCTTTTACCTTTGGATTGTAGAGTCTCTCTCAAAGCAGATAATAGGCTCGCAGCTGAAGTGGCTTGAAGATCTTGCTATTTTTGAAGAAGTGAAGAAAGATGTCACAGATTACAGATACTTCGGTTTATTTTAACTCACATTCTTACTGGTATCCACATCGATATGTTTAAGTATTAGTAGCAAACACATTGCAATACTTAGTGAGATGAATATTAAACTTATAAATCGACAAGGAGAGTTGAAACAAGTCAAAATATAATTAAACTCCTGCAAACTTTTCGAGTCGCCATCAAGATGAGACAATTACCTGACAAATGTAGGAATGACAGGTTATTTGAATTTAGAATTAATATAGACAAACTGAGAAATAAATGAGATTAAGAGATCAAATGAGTATGAGTGATGAAAGAGGTTTGACATCGTCACAGTGCAACTTCAGTTGGCAAACACATAATAAACAGCGACGCAAGTTGATTATGTTTTGATTCTGATAGACCATCATGACGCCACTTCGTCGCAGTAGAACATAACCTCAATAAGTTAACAGCAAAACTTTTTCTTTCAGTGATGTGGTTAAAAAATCAAAATCAGACCTTCCTGAAAGAGGCACCTGGGGGAGCAAACTCGACTTCATCCTCTCAGTCATTGGCCTTGCCATCGGTCTCGGAAACGTATGGAGGTTCCCATACCTCTGCTACAAGAATGGAGGAGGCGCCTTCTTAATACCCTACTTCCTGACGCTCATCCTGGCAGGAATACCCATGTTCTTTATGGAGCTGGCGATGGGACAAATGCTGACGATAGGCGGGCTGGGGGTGTTCAAGATTGCGCCGATTTTTAAGGGTGAGTCTTTGTATAAATCTTTGTTAGGCAGCAGCCTTAGCAGCTTCTTCTTAGATTAATCCGAAAGCACACTGTGCCTGATCTTCAACTCTTCTCAACTTCAAACTAATTCTACCATTACAAATTATTCTATATCATTTGGATTTTCTTGCTGGTTTGTTTCATATGGTTGTATTCTGAATCTGGTAGTAGAGTAATTTTAACCTTTACCGTGTGTATTTTTTTTTAATTTTTCCATATTTCATGAATGAACTGTATTGTATTGTATTTATTCAAAAAACAAAGTACATTATGTATGAATTACTTATAGGTAACTAACAATACATAAAATAAATGATGCAGTTACACATTAATTAGTTTTAGTTCATTTGTACGTAAATTTTTGGTGTACTTTAAAATCTCTAAAGAATTATCTATCAAATCATGGAATCAAAAACAAAAAAAAACAAAAAAAAACAAAATAATTATAATGTCATGCAGAGCTTTTAATTTGTAAGGTGATCATCTATAATAAAAACTTTTTTTCCAGAAGAAACGCCTTTACTTTGTCTTTGAATAATGTTGATTTATACGAATTATTTGATGTCCTTCTGCAATTTATTAAAAATTTCAACAGCTTGATGTAGTAGAACGCTTAGTAATATTTAGTTTCGCGTACGCTACTTACAAATATAATAAAAAACAATAATTCGATAACTGGCAACATTTCAATAAATGAAAGCTTTAAATAGCATTGATTATCACTCCAATTAAGATTTAAAAATTACGGTTTCACCCATGTCCCTCCGGAACCGCGCATTTTTACGTCCGGAACCGTGCATAAAAAGTAGCCAAAAAGTATGTATTACTCCAGGGTATAAGCTACCTCCATACAAAATTTTATACAAATCCGTTCAGCCGTGTAAGCGTGAAGAAGTTATAGACATACACACTCACACACACACACACACACACACACCAAAAAACGCACACTTATATATACAAACTTTCGTCTCTATAATATTAGTGTAATTATATTAGTGTAACTATGATAATTTTACTTGTTGTCTACCAAACCTAACTTTAGTCACAAATCTTATTTTTTAAACGTTACAATAACTAAGAAGGTAATTAAGAAGGACTAGTATGTAATGGCACGGAACTCTCAAAATCTGTATTTTTTTAAATAATCTTTACAGATATCTCTTTGTGATATGCGAACCATCGTTCTAGTACTTCTTTTCTAATGATGCAATGCTTGTCAGATTCCTGCGATGTTTCCGGCCATAGGAAAGATTTTGAATCAATCATGACTCAAAATATTTTTCATATGTCTCTTTTCGTGTCTCTTCATAATTGTTTAAATTGCTCTTTTACTGTAGGTAACCATAAAACAAAATAACATTTCTAAGTATTTAAATTGAAAATCCTGTCATAAAAGAGGGTAACCTTTTCCCCCGAAAAGACTCGTTAGACATTATACTCTCAAATGTTTCTGAAAATGACATCTAAGGTACGATGGATAATTACAGGGACCGAAATAAAGCTGCAGACATGCCTCAACGACAGAACGACTGCCAGACAGGCGAGACCTTCATTTGAATTTTATCTTCGGGTTAACTTGTTTACTGAAAAGGGAACCGCAAAACGGGACTTAAAATGTTCCTAACAATGTTACAAAAAACTACTCAGGGCATGATAAAAAATGGCTTCGAAACTAACATTATTAATCGCAAATTTCATATTTGTTCCGTACTATCTGTGTCTGTATCAGTGACATGATCAAACTTGGCATCGTATGATCTTGAGGATGTCTAAAAAGTTGCAAACCAGAAGGTTAGCAACTTTACAGTGATCCTGGTCGTGTAAGAGTGTTGAAAACTCACTAGGGGCATAATTATATAGTCCTTACGGAAATGACTACATTATGTACTGTGCTAGGGATCAGGTTTGCAAAGTTCTGGAGACCATTGATTTCAACCGTTTTCTTTCTCTTTATCTGAGTATTTTTTTGTTGCAAAAATCCTTTTTAATTCACGATTCTGTTGCTCTGTTCAATTTTGTAAATTGTTTGAAAAAGCTGTTCATTTGAAGGCAATCTTATGTTTTGTTTGATTCTTTGTTGTTTTTTCTGTTTACATGGGTAGGTACTGTTGGTCCTATAAAGTTCCGTTTATACTTAAATTAAAGCTAAATAACGGCTTTACAAGTTTTTTCCTATAACTTTATTCGTAGAATGAGTATTATAGCCGATATTCTGCTCGGAAGGCAAAATTTCTATATTTCGTTTTATCCCAAATGTTGTCATCTTTAAAAGTGTAATAAATAACTTTTCCGTGGGGAGAATCTTTAAGAAGTTATATAACTCTGAAAAAACACCGAAAATTTCAATGTTTTTTCGTGCACCACGAAGTTTGCACAGGTCTTTCGAAGCTGCAAATTTAATTTTACACTATTGCTATAAATCCTATAACGACATCCGAAAAAAGCAGGACTTATTAACAGGACTTAGGACAGATTATTGCAACCTACGATGTCTTTTATGACCGCCCTACTACGGACTACGGACGCTATAATTTCCAGACTCAAAAGAAGGTATTTGGCATCGTAGCTCCTAAACAGATGAAGCTATTTCAATGCGGTGTTTTGGTTTAAAAGCTGTTTTAATGGTTCCTGTTTAAAAATAATCCCTTCTGAAACATCAGTGTTTTTTTTTTTAATTTTGCATTAACGTATTTTAAAGATAAACGATGAAGATAAAGATGATTTATTTGTGAAATTATGTGTTTACATACAGATTAATCATGCAAGGTGTTAAAAAAGAAAAAGAGCTACATGTTTTGCATAAAGAGGCGTACAAATTGTCAAAAAATTACAAAGTATAAAAATTAAAACAAAGCTTAGATGGGCAGTGATAATTTCCGAAACATACTTTATAACCCTCGTTGAGAGTCCATCATTGCCTACACTATTTTTAGCTTTTAAAGATTCTTTTCTCTTCTCTTTGGGCAATATTGATATCAGCTTTTTGGACGAGGCCAAGAACGCATGATTGTTAGCCTGCCTTAACTACGAGTTCCACAAAATCCTCTCATCGCAGAGGCTTTGGGACGGGCCGCTCTGCGAGCTAGTACGGAAACGTCTAATTAACACGTGCTTAAGCTCCGCAGATCGACCGTCTCCTAGCCGTAGGTGAGTGGGAATCGGGTTTGTGGTTACATGCTCCACCATCGCCAAACACTGGAACTCTCATGGATTCCTTCCATGGAATCAGCCGAGATCCTCAAAAGGTGCAAATATAGTACCCTCGACAGCGGATATATATTCGAGCCTTTTGGGGTAGAGACACTAGGGCCGTGGGGACCAGGAGCACACAAAATATATAAAGATCTATCAGTGCGTCTGGTCGAAGCAACACGTGACCACAATGCTGGCCTTTACTTTGCCCAAAGACTAAGCATTGCCATACGTGGCAATGCTGCCAGCATTTTGGGAACGTTGCCCACTGGCAGCGGCTTGATAGACTAGTTTTAGTTTTATTTAACTGCATGTTTATTATTTTTCATCTTGTTACGTTAGTGTGTGTTTCAAAGATTTAATTATGTTTAGAATGTCCAATGGTATAGTAGGTGCAACAAAAATGGAAACTTTGCGATTTAATATAATTTTGAATGGGTTGGATTTTTTCAACAACAAAAGTTATTGAATAAATTGGCTATGTCTAGAGGGTCACTAACAATTGTATCATTCACAGCAGTACTGCTAATGGATTCTTTAGGTACATTTGGTTTTGAACTATTTATTATATTCCAGGTTGCTTTTGATGTATTTGTTGAAGTTTTAATACAATAATTATTCTGAGCATGTCGAGTTAGCTTAATTTTTTTAATCTTTTTTGTATAGTTTATGAAGTTTATCTTGTTCGTTAAGTTTGGTTTTAATCTGTAGCGCCATAGCAACTGACGTTTATTTTTAATAGTGGTAATTTTAAAGGGAAAACAAAGGTTATAAAAGAGTTTAAAGGTATCAATAAAAAATCGTAAGCATTATTCGGATCATCGGTTTCGTACAAATCGGAAAATGTCAATTTTTCTAAGCCATCCTTAAATTTAACCATATTGTCAGTACTGTAGTCTCGTCGTCTTATACGCCAATATTTCAAAATACAATTTATATTACGTGATTTTCTGTACAGGTATCGGCTACGCTGCCGCGGTGATGTCCTGTTGGATGAATGTGTACTACATCGTGATCCTTGCGTGGGCTATCTTCTACTTCTTCATGTCTATGCGATCGGGTAAGTTATGAAATTATTTTATCATCAGATATCATCTGTCGGTTTACTTTACAATTGGAAAAGCGTCACCTTAATTTTATAGTGGAAATACCACGCACAAGAACGAAGCGTTACGTTTCTTCATTTATTATAAGAACTTCTAAGGAGTGGAATGCCCTGCCCTCGTCAGTGTTTCCGGTAAATTATAACCCAGGTGTGTTCAAGTCAAGAGTGAATAGGTATCTACTAGGCAAGCGTGCTACACCTTCACTTTTTGTTTGTTGGTCAATAACATCCAATGCCCACTCATTACACGACTGCTCAAAAAAAGGAGTGTAATGCTTTTAGGATTCATGTACTCGTATGTTTGTATGTATGTATGTGAGTTTCTTTATTCCACCATAACTTTTATATGTCTGAACAGATTTAGAGTATGGGGCATCGTTAGAATCCTTACATCCCCCCGAGTAACATAGGGTAATACTATATTTTGAAAAATTAAATATGTGGCAGTATGGCTCCAAAATCAAATGTTTTTTTTTTGACTAATTTTACAATATGGGTATCAAATTGAAGTCCTTGATGAGCGCATTTCAACAATGTATAATTTATTAGCATAATTATATTTTGGCAGGACAGACTTATTTTTTAGATTTTAAGCTAGTTATAAATAAATATATTCGGGATATTTCCACACCAATTATCTAGCCCCAAACTAGGATACCCTGTGCTATGGGCACTAGATAACGGATAAACATACATAGATAAGAATATTACACCATGACTCGGAAACAAACATTTCTGCTCATCACACAAATTATTGGACCTTGCAGGATTCGAACCCGCGCCCGTTCTATTTCGTACCTAGGATCTCTACCACTAGACCAACCGGTCGTCAAGTTATTTTCATAGTCTTTGTTTTATTTCATATTCGTCAAATATTTGTCTGCTTTTCCGTTTTAGTAAAGTAGTTCTCCTCTAATTTTCTTATTAGCAATACCTTCATCTCCAAGATCCACCTGGAGAAGTACCTTAGCCAGATATTTAACCGCTAGGCAGTAGTGTGCAAACATCACCGTGTTCTGGTATAAAGGGCAATATTTCCAGCTAAATTACTGGGTTACAAACTAATGTCTCAGGGTGACGAGCATAGTGCAGTGCCGCCCAAGATTTTGCAACCAAAGTTCTGGGTGGCAATGCATTGCAAATGCAGGCGTTACGCTTACCACCAGGCAAATGATTTGATGGTCTCGCCATTAATATTCTACTATATCATCAGTGGGGACATAATAGGCTGATGATGAAAATGACGATAAAGATAATAATGCTATTCATCATATAGACAATTACACACACACAACAATAACAGTGTAATGCCCGACTTTTTTCCAAATAACTTCAATCTTCAGACCTTCCATGGCGAAACTGCGACAACTACTGGAATACGGCGACGTGTGTGAATCCCTACGACCGGAAGAACCTGACCTGCTGGTCTTCTATGGCCGATACGAAGACTTACTGCACTCTCAATGGGAAGAACATCAGCAAAGCTATTCTGTCTGATCCTGTTAAGGAGTTCTGGGAGTAAGTATCTTCAATCCACTAGGAATTCTTCACCTTTTCACTTCTAAAAGAAGAAGGACTTGAATCTGCTACTTGGCTTTATATCGCTTTCCCAAATGAGCTAGGTTCACTAGGTTCACTAGGCACTAGGTTCACTAGGCACTAGGTTCACTAGGCACTAGGTTCACTAGGCACTAGGTTCACTAGGCACTAGGTTCACTAGGCACTAGGTTCACTAGGCACTAGGTTCACTAGGCACTAGGTTCACTAGGCACTAGGTTCACTAGGCACTAGGTTCACTAGGCACTAGGTTCACTAGGCACTAGGTTCACTAGGCACTAGGTTCACTAGGCACTAGGTTCACTAGGCACTAGGTTCACTAGGCACTAGGTTCACGCCTAGCGCTGAAATACTTTCCACTGCTGAATGTGCTGAGTATTATTTTTTTCTCATGTTGTTTATGTTTTTGTACTGACAAATAGATTAAAAAAATTTTTTTTGACAAAAATGTGAACAACCGACTTCAAACGCTCGTACTTCGCGAACGCTCGAACCAAATTTTTCTTATTATTGGAACTGGTTAAAAAACTACTGAACCGATTTTGATAAAATTTCTATGGAACTAATCTGAAAGTATATCCTTGCAAACAAAAAAATAATTTTCGTAATCGGTTCACAAATCACGGAGTTCTGAGGTAATAAATCGAAAAAAAACCATACGGTTTGAATTGAGAACCTCCTCCTTTTTTGAAGTCGGTAAAAATTCAGAAGATGCTACGAAGATGACCATATTAAAGCAATACAGATAAAAAGAAATGATGCATGCATGTCCTAGATAGGATAGTGTAAAACTGTCGAATGTTTTGTTTACGTAAATGTATTCGCAGATTTTATGAATTTTTTTAATCATTCTATATTCCGAAAAAGCCCAAAAAGCCAAATGACTTTCGTCCACAGGTTAATTGTTAAAATGTACGCGACACTGGTGAGGGCAAGCCTATTGTTCCTATCTCACATCATCTGAAAGGCACACTTTAATTTAATAATGCTTTATATCTAGTGTAGTCGGCATTAAACAAAAAAACTAAATTCAGTACCATTCCATTATCTCTAAAAAACATATTCTACATAAATCACTCTTCATAAATCTACACTCTCTCACATTCAGCAAACAGGCTTGCCAATAAGCATAATTTTGTGCTAATGCCATAAGTTCCAAATTGGTTAATTACCCAAGATAACCAAATTAGCTATAATCCTCATCTATATTTATAACCTCCGTCAGTCCCCTGTCAATTTCCGCTTTAGGATTCTTGCAAAAGTTGTTTACTACGGAATTAATAGGACATGAAAAAGTTCACACATAATTTCATCCAATAAGTTGCCGGCGTGAACAGCTTGGTGGCAGAAATTATTATCAAGAATTTGGATTTGCAACAGTAATTATGGTATTTGATGTTTTGTTTCACTACGGATGTATTTCATTTGAACCTCAGTAGTTGGTCCTGTCAAGAAGGCTTCTTATAAGAGACGAAAGATTAGTAATAGGCATCCGTTACAAGAACTGTTCGTATTTTCACAAACTGTTCGAAGAACTGGATGACATCTTTCAAGGATCATAAGATACAATCGCACACTAGTTGAAAGAACCAGCATTGTATTTATAGCGGTGGAGATCTTCATGACTCTTATCAACTTTAATAGGAGCGGTAGTGTCCCCCATGTATCATAACCACTATCATAAGACTAATACTTGCTTTATCACCTAGGCGTCGAGACAACCAAATCTCGAGCGGCATCGAGTAACAGATACAATCGATATCAAACTAGTTGAAAGAAAAAGAACCAACATTATATTTATAGCGGTGGAGATCTCCATGACTATCATTAAGTTTGATAGGGGAGGGGTCCCCATGTATCATACAACTAATATTTGCTTTGTCACCTAGGCGTCGAGCCCTCCAGATCTCGAGCGGCATCGAGCACCTTGGCAATATCCGCTGGGAGCTGGCGGGAACCTTACTCCTCGTGTGGATCCTGTGCTACTTCTGCATCTGGAAAGGCGTGCGATGGACCGGCAAGGTGGTCTACTTCACGGCGCTGTTCCCGTACTTCTTGCTTACTGTGCTGCTCATCAGAGGTACATAAATATGCAGTCAGTTTTATTTAGAACCTTCGCCAACAAGTATGAGGATAACTGAGAAACATAACTAAATAAGTGAAAGAATTAACGAATAAATTATGACAGAATTAAAATTCAAGCTAGCGGGGTGGATATCCCTTTGTTTTTAATACTAATTTGCTTTGGCATAATGAGTTAGGCATAACTTTTAATGACATAATATTAATTTTACATAAACAGTACTTGGCATACTGTTAGAGTAGGCATAATGATCTTTTGGGCTATATTATCTTGGAGTCACTTAAAAAAGTTATAAGGCATATTATTTATTCGTGTAAAAGTTATTTGGTATAAATCTTAAGTGGCGAACATGTTTATTTTACATAGGTAATATAATCTAAATACTATACTGTGACAGTAGGTGCGGCGGGGTGGCCTTTGGGCCATGAAAATGTTTATTTTACATAGGTAGGTACGTAAAATAATTTAGTTTAAAGTTATTTCACTCACAGTAAATAATGAAATTTTAAAACCTTACCTTTTCTCACAGCGCATCTGTCTCGTGGTTGTGTTTCTGTATCCGTTTTGATAGTACCTATTTCATGGTTTTGGTCATCATTTTGTTTCGATATAAGTCCAGAGTTGCATTTATAATTTTCGTCTCGTCGTAATTCCAGACCCAGTAATATTTGTTATTGTATTCCCGTTTTTTTCAAGGTTTTGGTCATCATTTAGTTTCGATATAAGTCCAGAGTTGCATTTATAATTTTCGTCTCGTCGTAATTCCAGACCCAGTAATATTTGTTATTGTATTCCCGTTTTTTTCAAGGTTTTGGTCATCATTTAGTTTCGATATAAGTCCAGAGTTGCATTTATAATTTTCGTCTCGTCGTAATTCCAGACCCAGTAATATTTGTTATTGTATTCCCGTTTTTTTCAAGGTTTTGGTCATCATTTAGTTTCGATAGAAGTCCAGAGTTGCATTTATAATTTTCGTCTCGTCGTAATTCCAGACCCAGTAATATTTGTTATTGTATTCCCGTTTTTTTTTCTTCATATATGAACCCATTTAAATTTAATTTGATCCCTCCTCTTTTTGTATTAAATATTTGCACTGTATTTTCCATGTCACTACACTTTCAATACCTATTCAACAAACAAATTACAGGTCAACAGCTCAACACTTAGATGACAGAATAGTTCCTACTGAATATACCTACATCCACTGTTTGAAAAAAAAACTCATTCTACCCTTACGTAATGCGCCTATGTATTTTATTATAGCAACTTATATGGATGTGCAAATAGTTTATTAACTTGTAAGGAGTTCATTTATCGGGCGTATTATTTTGTATACCGACGGACATTATGCTTGACTATCTTTGTGTTTATAATAATAATGTACTAAATAATATGCATGTTTATTCTTTTGATATGGTAAACACGATTATGCCTAAACATTTATTCGTAATTATTATTATGCCATACTGAATTATGACATTTCCTATATTTTATGCGTATCTGCATCCAAAGAAGTAAACCTCAAGCGCCGCAAGTGTAGGAACCTTGACAGGGGATTAACTGCTTTAAAAAATATCAATGAGAGGTTTGATTCGCTAAATAAAAGTGACATAGAAAAGTATCTGGTATTATCAATCAAAAATTTAAATTCCTGCAATTGAAATACTGAGACTTTTGAGTATCAGTAGTTCAATCAAATTATTTCATTGAACTAGTGAGACTAAATTTGAGTAGTTCAATCAATTGAACAGTTAATTGAACTACTGAGAATAGACGTACATGTTTGTGCCGTTTGGGGTTGGAACTTTGGGTACGTGGGGGCCAAGCGGAAACGAAATTTACACTAGACACTTAGGCCCGTATTAATAAATCGCTCTTGGTTGAGCTCTAAAGTGCGATATCAACTGATACGCTCTCAAGTTGTGATCAGCATCTTAAGATCGTCGCTGATTAATAAAGACATATCAAGAGGATCTCAGATCATGTCGCTTTCAAGAGCCGCATCTCAAGATGCTACGTCACGAACTAAAACTTGAGAGCAAGATTGAATGAACTACGAATGAACGATTTACTGTCTATAGTGAAAGTTCGATTTTTGCTCAAATAAGATATAACGTAAGGTTAAAAATTATTACTTCGATGTAGTTGAATTAAATTAAATGCGATTATATTAAACGTAATGTTTATTTTCTACATAATTATCATAACCTTACTTAGTTTTTTTGTAGAAAGGATGCAAGCCATAATATTTGTATACCTATATTTTCAAAGTTACACTATCTATTAAAGAACTTAACACAATTCATCAACAAATTACTATACTTTATGAAAATAAAAATTCGTTGATTAGCCATGCAGTATTTCCAGCGCGTATCCTTTGTTTACTATTTCGGATCTTTTTAGACTTCAGCGAGTCCTCGCCAGGTTCTGATATCTACCAAATCTTCGGATCTTTTCGCAATCATGCCAAATAAATTTGTTTATTTCCAGAGGAATATAAAAATATTCTTATAATGATGGTTAATATAATTATAATTATCACCTTCTGAATAATATTTTCGAAATCCTTGATTCTAGCAACTGGCAATCACGCTTTTAAGTCACGGATCGACTGCACTCAACTTTCTGCATCTCAAAGCACAGCGCAAGTGCGCTCTTGAGAGTCGAGATTGATTTATTATTAAACACTAACTCAGCTGATTACGGCATCTCAATCAACAGCTTAAGATATGTTTATTAATTAGATTAGCATATTGAGATCGCTCTCAGAGTTGAGTTTGGTTTATTAATACTGCCCTTAGACTTGGCAAAACGTTTTTTGGAGGTGACATGTAGTAGTGCTGGCTTCTGGTGTCAGAGTTTGTCAGGCCGTCCGACGGCCTCTGAAGTGGCTTAATACGAACGACTGCTATTAATCAAAACCAGCCGGAACCTACAGCTTAACATGTGACTAGAATGCTGGCTCTTATTTAGGCTAAAAAATATGTATCGCAATTCAGCGTGGCATTGCAGCCAGCGTTCAGGGCACTTTACCACAGCACTTTACCCTGTACTACAGGCTATAAGACAGTTTTGTTTTATATACCTACTTAGTTAAATTATGTTTATAGTTATTTTAAATTTGATATCTGTTTTTTACGCTTTTCATGCAAATAAATTATTGTGAAAGAAGAAATCAAGGATGATAGAGTAACACTAAATAAAAAAGGGGCTTAAAATTACTTTTCGCAAAGTAAATATAATTTGAAATGATCGAGACTTAATTTAGAATAAAAAAAATAGAAGGTGTGACTAAAAATAATAGTATCTAGTTACTGGAGCAAACAAGATAGAAGAGACAGATTCTGGTTTTCTTGGTACATAAATGTATAGCTATCTTCTACCTTCTACATAACTATTGCTATGTCCTCCCAGGTATCACCCTCCCCGGTGCGATGGAAGGCATCAAGTTCTACGTGATGCCCAACATGTCCAAGCTCATGGAGTCCGAAGTGTGGATAGACGCCGTTACTCAGATCTTCTTCTCTTACGGTCTCGGTCTGGGCACGCTAGTCGCTCTCGGCAGTTATAACAAGTTCACCAACAATGTGTACAAGTAAGTTTGATAACATCATGTCATATTGTTCTTCTTTTCAGTGTTTGTCATCTCTCTGTTGGATTTAAGCCTTATCTCAGAGATATGAGTGACCATTACACACAAAAAAACTACAGTCTACTTGAGAATCTCCTTCTTTTTTACACGACTGCCCAAAAAAGTAGTTTAATGTTTTCAGGGTTCATGTATGTATGTGAGTTTCTTTATTCCACCATAACTTTAAAATGCCTTAACAGATTTGGATGTATGGGGTATCGTTAGAATCCTAATATCATTCTTAGTGACATGGGCTATTTGTATTTTCAGTGTTCATATTTTGGTCAGTCGTGTTTTTCTCTTACCTGGATGATTGTCCGACAAATCATGAATTGTATTTTTTTTTTCTAGGGACGCCCTCATTGTCTGTTCCGTGAACTCGAGTACGTCAATGTTCGCCGGGTTCGTGATATTCTCTGTGGTCGGGTTTATGGCGCATGAACAACAGAGGCCCGTGGCTGAGGTGGCTGCTTCAGGTTGGTATATATTTTTAAACATAAGAAGCTTATTGGTCCGTTGGGTTGACCAGATATTTTGTCACTGTAATTATTTAACCCACTGTGGACCCTTGGATTTTAGATGTAAAGCACTATCACCACCAAAAAACATTATAATAATAAATTAAACGGGATTCAATCGCGCTGATAACTTAGATTATTTGCTCTTCATTTTATTTTATTTATTTTCTATATTAACGTGCTCGATATAGTGTTATTACCTATGGTCATTAGTTTTGTTATGTTGCACTTATTCTCAGCGCTCGTTTTAAAAATTCACAACATCCGTTCCAATATACGTCAGTCCCGTCTCTTCTTACGTAGTATGATTTAAATACTCTTTTAAAGGTGTCAGCGTCGAGAAGGGCGAGCGTTGTCTCAAACTACCCGCATTTGGTTTTATAAAAAAACAGATTTTTTACGACACACAACTCTAACGACATCTGCAGTTTTCTTCTGACATAAACCAGTACTTTCAGCGTAAGTCCCGGTTAAGTAATTAACTGTGAGTTCGAACCGCGAGAGTTTAAGAGTAACAATAAATATCATGGGTTTTTCCTGGAATTTATATATATAGATTACTTTTTACTGACACCAACAAAAGAAAAACCAAAACAGACATCACTTGAAAATTTAAGGAATGAACGGTCTTATTAGATGATTTGTGTGCAGTTTTCAATGCATTAAATAAAATTATTAGCACATAAATACTACAAATTACAACTTTAATTAAAATCTCTCATTTAAAAACTTACATATGTACAATATATAAATATGTTGCAGTTAGTTTGTTAATATGTTGTATATGTTTATGTATTAATTAATATGTTGCAGGGCAGATTGAGTTGATAAAACTTTTCAAGCCTATTTTATGTCACGTTTCGATTACCACTCTTGGACCAGCTATTATAACCTCTTTATCAAAGACTAGTGACTCGCCCTGGCTTCACACGGGTAGCGCTCACACCGCGGCAATTTTCTTACTTTTAGCATTTTCACACCCGACGTAACATCTAAAAAAATACGCCGGAAAGCGTAATTCAAAATCATTGGCAGCAGTGCTTTTTGACCATAAACAACTGCCACACAACTGCATTATTATACTCACGTACTTGACAGACTTTTTATTATTTCGTTTCCATGGCAACGTGATTCCGTTCTGTATTTTTGATACCTTGGGTAACATTATAGCAGTTTTCGGAGGGATCACAAATTTTATGAAAAATAAAATTCTTGGTTTTGAAAACTAACGCGAGTGAAATAAAATACTGCCCATGTTACTCGCTGATAAAGTAGCTTTCTATATATGAAAAAAAAAAAAAACAGTAAAGTATTTTTAGAGTTTATCCAGTACAAACAAAAAATATATAAACATACAAACAATGAAATCTTTCCTCTTTATAATATTAGTGTAGACTGGTTAAATGTGGCTCAAGATATAAATGTCGTCTGGAAGCTGAGGCCTTTGCCCAACAATGGTCATAGGAATCAAGACGCCCTAGTCGAAGACTAATTTAAAACTTTATTAATTACAGGACCCGGTCTAGCCTTCCTCGCATACCCATCAGCTGTACTCCAGCTGCCCGGCGCTTCGCTCTGGTCTTGCCTCTTCTTCTTCATGCTACTCCTCATTGGTCTTGACAGCCAGTTCTGCACCATGGAAGGATTTATCACAGCCGTTATTGACGAGTGGCCCAAACTGCTGAGGCGAAGGAAGGAGATCTTCATCGCAATCACTTGTATGATTTCGTATTTGGTTGGACTGTCTTGTATTTCGGAGGTACGTGGTTGAAATCAATCTAGTCAATCAATCCTGATCCTGAATATTTCGTTTGCATTAATTGGCCGCTATCTCATCTCATCTAAATTAACGATGGAATATTCATGCTTAGAAACTAGCTTTACTATTTTTAGAATAGCAACTTAAAACTTTCTGTTCAGTGAAGCTGGGTGATGTGGTGTTTTAAATAAATTGGAACTTGACGATATAAATATGTTTATTAAATATATGCAAATTCTTTTTCCTCTATTAATTTTACAGGTGAACTGTCAGAATTTATGGGATTTTCATAAACATCTAGCCATATTAGAAGGTTTTGTTTAACTTTTAAACAATAACATGTTAGGGAATGTTCCCGTCAGCTGCATCTCTTTAACTCCGGAGAATAAGTTCGTCGTTTGTAGCCTCAGAGAAGTTATAATTTCTCTGAGTTTGTAGCTAAAAAAAAGTAGATGGTACTGCCTATAAACGTTCTTGTACAAGATTTCGCGCCAAATTTTGCGAGATTTTCATAGTTAGGTATTTTATGAAAAACAATAATATGTTAGGGAATGTTCCCGTCAGCTGCATCTCTTTAACTCCGGAGAATAAGTTCGTCGTTTGTAGCCTCAATTATAATTTCTCTGAGTTTGTAGCTAAAAAAAAAAGTAGATCGTACTGCCTATAAACGTTCTTGTGCAAGATTTCACGCCAAATTTTGCGAGATTTTCATAGTTAGGTATTTTATGAAAAATCTAGAACATATAGGTCTTCATCATTGTGCTAGACATCTTAGACTCATTTTTTCACTAAGTATAAAATATTAGGCGGCCTTTTTGATACTATCATTTAAAAATATTATTTTCTAAATGTACTCACTCGTAATGTTTCGTTTCATTTCCTGCAACGGCCTCTTTAGTCTTATTAAACTGTAAGGATTGATCAATATATAAAACAGAAAAGTTTTCCTCCAGGGTGGCATGTACGTCTTCCAAATCCTGGACTCGTACGCTGTATCCGGTTTCTGCCTGCTGTTTCTGATCTTCTTTGAATGCGTCTCCATCTCCTGGGCGTTTGGCGTGAACCGGTTCTACGATGGCATCAAGGAGATGATTGGCTACTACCCCACTATTTGGTGGAAGTTCTGCTGGGTCGGGTTCACGCCTGCTATCTGCATTGTAAGTACCTACCTCTGTAGCAAACTCCCTTTACCACGAATAGACCAAATGTTACTGTAACTTGTGCATATTCAATTGGAAGAAATAACAGTTATCAAGATAACTGTTATTTCTGACACTACCTGAATTATATCCTACTCAAAATTGAAATGTTTTTCTTTTTGTCAAGCAGGGATATTCTTAGATAGATCGATATTAGCATTAAGCGTAAGACCATAATTATTGCAGAAGAGGTTCAATAAATTAATGCGTATCATTATGTCTGTAAAGGACAAAATAAGCCTTATAAAGATCATTTAAACACTGTGGAGATGATAATGATTATTGAAATTTCAAATGTATTCAATGCGATTAGCTAAATATTGGGTGTCTACACGTACAATGTACTGAACTTACATGAATCTAATAAGTTCGTTATATGCATTGAGGTGCATTGTCTTTGTTGCTCTGACAGGACCCAAGCTTCATGATATTTCTACCAGAGTACGGCGAAGCAAGGGAAGGGTAATGGGTTTAACAGTCTATGTATGTGGGTATGTGTATATTCCCCCATAGCGTCGCCCCTATTGGTCTGATTTTGACAAGCAAAGTGTCAATCAATTTGTCTTCAGGTATATTGCCGTAGACTTTTTTTTTACCCCACCACGGCGAAGCAAAGGAAGGGATATGTGTTCAATTTAAAAACTTGGTCCAATTTTGATAAGCGAGGTATCAATCGATTTGTCTTCATTTATGGAGTGTCGTAGGAAAAGTGTTTTGACCGACTACGGCTAAGCAAAGGAAGGGTTTTGTGTTCAAATTAAAACTTGGTCCGATTGTGACAAGCTAGGTATTAATCGATTCGTCTTCATCGCAAGAGTGTCACAGGATATTATTTAGTCGGTTTTAGTTTTTGAACTTACGTCTTGTACATCATCTACATGTATCTAGTAGTTATCTACGAAGTCTTTGTTAGGTACTAAGTTGAGGCTCTTGCGAACAGTCGAGGCGGAAATACACATTTTTTATACAAAAGTTCTTCCGTTTTCTGTTAGTTATATAGTTTCAGCTATTTTAGGCTTAGTACTGAAAACTAAAATAACTACAATAGTCGCAGCGAAACTTTATGGTTGTGAAGTTAGGCTCTGTGAACGATTGCGCAGGTATACCTGTGAGGATAAAACATCATAAAGAGCGAGATAGATTATGCGAATTACGTAAGCGAGTGAGGGAAGCAGTTATACAATGCTGTCTTCAGCTTCACCATTGCGATTGCGCCTGAGAAATAGCAGTTTGCGCAGCAACTTGCAGTCAACTTCCGAGCCACAAACTTCCGCTGCGACTACTGTAATTTTTTTTGGTTATCTATTGTTTTTCTATTCGTAACTTGTCCTGATGACGCGCCAGGGTCCAAATCTCGGTATTGCACATGGCTAATACTAAAAACTATTTACGTACTACATACTTACTTTTTCTAAGCGAAATTATATTTTGATCTGATTCTTAATTATTGAATACCTATATAATCTTGATCGAGTGTGAACATTTTCTTTGGATTCATATTAAAGTTGATAAACACGTTCAATTGTTCTTTTCAGAGCGTCTTCATCTTCAACCTCGTGCAATGGAAGCCCATAAAGTACATGGACTACGAATACCCGTGGTGGTCGCACGCTTTCGGCTGGTTCACTGCGCTGTCTTCCATGATGTGCATCCCAGGGTACATGGTCTATAAATGGCGAATCACTTCTGGGACTTGGCGAGAGGTAAGATAAAGCCTGCTACAAGACGTGGTGTGATTACCAGAGTGCTCAACGCAAAGGACGGTAAATGTGTTTATCAGCCTTAAAGTATGTTTTTATGTATGTCTGTTTCTTTGTGGTGCGCTAGCGACGCATGGGCTCATTTTGATGATTCTTACGTCAACCGATTTGTCTTAATCTTGCGACTGTCACTTAAGACATTACTGTAATCCAAATTTAATATGGCGGCAACCAGACGCCATATTGTGAAAGAGAACACAATTAAAGTCGACGAACTATCTTATGTGGTCATTGAATAGGTATTTGAAAATCATGTTTAGATTTCTTTTATCATTTTTCATTTCGAATGACTATTTAGGATCTATAGCGATTTAAAGTTGGTTAGCAACCATTCTCACTATTGTTATCATTTTAATTTAAAGTTGGTTAGCAACCATTCTCACTATTGTTATCACTTTAATTTTGTTCTTAGTAAAGTTTTTTAGCACTGTCGATTATGTTTTGTTACATTCACTATCATGTATACATTGCAACCTGCACTGTACTGAGACAATTCACTCTTGGTACTTACACAAGAAGTATGCAGTGACATGCTATAAGATGTGGTGCGGCACTTTTTTGATTCACTATCATGTATCACTTTGCAACCTGCACTATACTGAGACGGATCACTCTTGAGTCTTGGCACCTAAACTACATGTAAAACGAGCCAAGATGCTTTTGTTGGGTGGAGTTAATTTGGGAATATCGGCGAAGATCGCTATCACTTAATGATGATGATTCAACAAAATGATTACTGGCCAAACTAAGAAAACAAAATCAAAGTCCAAAAGTGTTACTTAAGTAACTACTTTTTTGCTCGTCTTCGAATTTTACATGATATTTCAATGCTTTTTCACAGAAATTTAACAAGATTGTACGTATCCCTGAAGACGTGCCCTCGCTTCGTATCAAAATGCAGCAAGAGGAGCAAGCGAAACATTGCAAAGCTTAAACCTCAAAATACGGCGGATTCATGCCTTGGCAAAAACTTGTCATGTGACTTGACTCGAGACTTGACTTGTCTCGTGACTAGAGCTGTTTTATAACTAGACATTAGCTGTCTCGCGACGGTCGTGACTTGACTTGTATCTTCTTGTGCTTTGACTTGTCACATGACGAGTTGTCTTAGGCTAGGTCTCCAAGAAAATGCTATGAAAATCCTATGAAGATTCAGGCTTGGCTGAGATTTTATTTGAATAATATTTTTGTTTGAATCTGAGAAAGCAACATTCGTTTGTAACAAAATAATATTTGAAATTTGGCAACTGTTCCTCAACAATTAAATTTTGTACAACATAAGCTAGTTGTTAATAAATTAATTTTGGTGTGATAACTGTAAAAGAGAAAAATATTATTTAAATAAAATCAGTAACGGATTGAGATCTAAATTAATTCTAAATGTAACGCACAATTTTATCATTATGTGCCCAATGTATTTTGCCATAGTAAATTATTATTTACACAATTATAATATTTATAATAATACTTTAATAACTAATAATAATAGTTGTCAGCATAGCTCCCCGAACAACATTTATCGGGCTTATATTACATTTATTACATATTAATGATTATGTTAATATATGAGATTTATTTGATTAAGGTTTAAATGAAAAATGGTCGATGATTTGATGACTTTCCGTTCTTCTGTGGTTGCGTTGCGACGCGTTCACGTAGGTTTAGATTATACAATTATTTTTAGATGAAATGATGGTAAAAAACTCACTAATTATTAGATTTAAGTAAGTGTGATTATTTGAAAGATGTTCATATTTTATCGTCTTCCATGTAGCTAATGCTTTAGATATCGTGATTAGGATTAACAAGCTTAAACTTTGCTTTATTATTAGATTTAAAAATAAAACATTAAAAAAAACATATTTAAATTAACATAATTATGTTTATTAACATAATCAACGAACTATGTCTACGGCCTATACCAAAACTAATAATATCATTTACGAAACTTTATAACTCGTGTGCTGCTTGTCATTTATTTTTTTATCATATTTAAATTGATTATACGTTATCCTTTAAGGACTTTAAATTTTAAAAATATATATGAATTATATTTGATGTTTCGGTGTTAGTCTTAAGGATTTTTGATCGAAATATATAAAAACGCAATGTGACGCGTATTTTTGAATCTTTATGGTGTTTTAGAAAATGTAATTTTAAGCTTTTAGCATTAAAATGTATAAATTCTAATACGCATTTAATGTTATAAATTATGTTAATGACTATTATTTATGAATGGAATATACGAGTGCTACTTTTGTTATATAATTTCCTATATATTAAGGTTATGAATGTTTGTTTCATAGTTTTTTCCAAACAATGTTTTATATATCTAATGATTGTGAGCTAATTTAGTCATTTTTGGCTTTGCGACTTTAAATATTCCTGCAAATATCTTAAATTATAATATTTCAATAATTATATTCACTAAAAGCGTTTACAATTTATAATCATAACAGATAAATATTCACAGACTTCTGTGTTCTTTATGAGACCAAAAAAAATCTATTTAAGTAAAATATTTACACCTTTGTCTTAAACTGTAGATTTTATATCACTACATAAAAATAATAGTTTTTACAATGAAATTCAATAAAACTACGTCATAACCTAAATTCTTAATCAAAATAATATTCATATTTCAATATAATATTGAACTGAAAAAAAAACTGTGTTCATAATATGTCAGTTATAAAAACAAGATATTGTCAATTTTAAATATATCTAAAACTTTAGTAAACATTCGTAGATCTTTAAATATAATGATTTATGAAAAAAGAACATGTCTACTCGTGTATTTATTCTCTTAAATATTTACGTAGCGGTTAATGTCAATTTTATAGGAAAAATATTAATGTGTAATAATTTGATGTTTTGTAATAATAACCAACATTTATGCAACTTGCATATTTTGTGCCAAATACTCAAACGTGCTTCCAAATAAATAATTATTTAAACATAATTGTCTTATTAATTGTAATAAAAATGAATAAACTTATTTACCTTTATTAGATTTAAGTGAGTTTTAGCCAAAAATGTACTTTTAATTTTTAACAGTTTTAAGATTACATAAATATTATTTTAACAAGTTTAATTACAGCTATTATTATTGTCAATGATACATCATAGTAATCTGTCCAGTACCGGTCATTTTTATATCAATACAATAACAATGTAATTCTACTGCATATGGAGTGGTCGGTACTGGAAGCTTTAAATAAAAAACACATTAATTATTTCAGAGCTGTGGAAATAATAACAATTCAAACTTTTTTTATAAATCAGCTACCAAACCATGAAAATTATATTTCATCTTAAAAAAGTTTGATTATAAATGTTTACCTAAATTACATTATCATAAGAGTTTATTTTATGTAGAATAATTTTATGTTATGATTTATCTCAAATTCTAATATATATATTTTATTATTTTAATTATGATTACTATATGATATCCGATTCAGAATAACGAGTGAATAATTTATGCATCAACTATTATATATAATTATCTGTAGTGTAAATTTGACGTTATTTATTTCAATAAATAGTTATACAAAGAAAATTGTTTTATTTAGATTTTTTTACTTTAGGTACTACTACAAAACTGAAAAGTCCAACCTAGGGCAAGTCCCCTGGTTGCGCTGTTGCGGATTTTCCACCACTTTTTCATTAAAGCAAATATATAATATTTGCTTATGTAAGTATAATAATTATATTCTATAATGAAAATATACTTCAAATATACCTACTAAAATTAGTAGTAAAACTACAGAACCAATTCTTACGTAGGTATCTATGGATATTGACAATAAGCAAATCGTTTAAAAAAAAAGTTTAATAATTCCAGAGATATGGGAAAAGTACAAAAACAAATAGATTGTTAATTATATACTGAACCAATTTTAACAAAATTTGTTTATGACTACTCTAACCTTACTCTACCTTTATGTCTGCTCAGTGACCTCAATATTGTTTCCCAACAGGTGGGTCTTAAAATGAACATAGGCAAGACGAACATCATGTCAAATGCCCATGTCGTACCCATGCCGGTTTATGTAGGGAATGATATTATCGAAGCTGTTGTTCACTATGTTTACTTGGGTCAGACGATTCAACTAGGTAGATCCACCTTCGACAAAGAAGTCAACCGACGAATCCAACTCGGATGGGCAGCGTTCGGGAAATTACGCCATATCTTCTCGTCGCAGATACCGCAGAGCCTCAAGACGAAAGTCTATAATCAGTACGTGTTGCCAGTGATGACATACGGCACTGAGACGTGGTCTCTAACTATTGGTCTCATACAAAAGCTCAGAGTTGCGCAGCGTGCAATCGAGAAAGCTATGCTCGGTGTTTCACTACGTGATAGAATCAGAAATGAGAAAATCCGTAGAAGAACGAAGGTTACCGACATAGTTCTCAGAGTTTGAAGTGGCAATGGGCTGGCCATATAGTTCGCAGAACCGATAACCGCTGGGGAATAAAGGTTCTCGAATGGCAACCACGAACAAGCAAGCGAAGTGTGGGGCGACCCCCCACACGATGGACCGACGACATTGTAGCCATCGCAGGAAGTCGGTGGATGGAGGTGGCACAAGATCGCTCGTCATGGCGCTCTTTGGGGGAGGCCTATGTTCAGCAGTGGACTTCTAAAGGCTGACATGATGATGATTACTCTACCCTTTGAAGTAAAAATTAATAACATACAAAAAATAAATAACACAAAACATGAACAACATAAAAAAAACATACAAAATTAAAAACATACAAAAATGAATAACATACAAAACAAGCAGCAAATGTAGATTAAAAAACTAATCTAAAAAAAAAACGTTTTTTTACAATGCATTGTCATCGATTTGTGAGCTACCCTGAAAGTTTCAGCCAGATAAATAACCAGGAAGTGCTCGAAATATGAGTTGCAAGATTCCACCCGGAACGACAGACAAACAATTTCTTGTTTGTGACTTAATAAAAACGTAGTAAAATGAAAAAAATACAATAAAGTTTTATATATGTTTTAATCTAATAGTTACATTCAATTCTGTCACCATCGATAAATCACCTATCCTAAAATTTAAATCCTTTGGAACCCCGAAATGAACACCGATTCAAACTTGTCACACATATTTGCAACACTATGTTACTAGGGCCAAGTTTGTCGATTGGGTTCTAACTTTTTTGACAAATCCTGTTTGACACCTTTTAGCAAGATTATGTTAATTTTCGATCATACATGGGGTACAGTTGGCTACGTAAAAAGGTATTTTAACGTTCTTCCATTTTTCACTTATGAACATATAGATTCATTATCATTGAAAAAGTAGACATAAAATAGCTTCCAAACGAATGGACCGATTTTGAAAAACTGAGGTGATCGAGATGGATCTTAGCTATGTGGTGGGGAGGGAGTTGCGAAAAGGGGGGTGAGAAAACGAATGCACCGATTTAGCTGTGGTTTTTAATGTTTCAAAGCTGAGGTAAACGAGATGATTCTTAGCTATAACAGGGGGGAGGGGGAGGGGGGTTGAGGATCGTAGGTCCCAAACGAATGGACCTATTTTGCTGCGGTTTTTATGTTTGAAAACTGATGTGATCGGTGTGATATACATTTTTAAATTGTGCTTGTTGAATAAGGAGTTTAACAGCTGTCGAACAGGAACGGAACCTAAAATTAATATGCGTCGTTGTCAGTTCGCTGTCTGAGTAACTTCCGGTTAGAAACTAGATGTAACATAACCGAAAGTTTAAGTTCATTAATTTTTACATAAATTATGACAACATGGCAGTTTACTATCACATTCTGAAATCCTCAGGGCGTGGAAACATCAGTGCTGGTAGCACGTAGGTCCTGTAGCAATTTGAAACCAACAAGCGTTCATGCTAAATTGCACTTAGATAACACGCTTTAGAGTTGATATTACTTTGCGTCGTATAACGAAATTATGAACATATCAACGCCACATCTAAGTGCTATATAACAGGCACGCTTGTTGGTTTCAAATAGCTACAGGACTAAGGTGGTCCGGCCGCAGGAAAGCAGTTTACCACTGACTGTTTTGCCTTCAATTAGCATTAACATGAAAATAATGCGAAAGTACTTAATTCTCCCTCTCTGTATGTTGACAGCGGAACCGATTAGTGTGCATCATGTGTGTATAACTTTTTACTCCAGCAAAACCACAGGGAAAAAGACACGGTGCACAAACATTTGATTATGCACCTAGTATTCGACTTACGCGGTGCCCTACGTAAGCTAACTCCACGCGAATGCGATGCGGCGCGGCGAGACGCGTATATAGCGCGCTGCGATCCAACGCGAAGCAGTGCGTAGCAGTTTTTCCCCGACTTAGCGGAGGATATTGTGTTTATCAGTTAATGTTCCTTTGTGGCACTATATAGACCAAACGCGTAGACCGATTTTGATGATTCTTACTCGATCGATTTGTCTTAATCTCGCAAGTGTCAATAAAGACATGACATTAATCAAAATTCAATATGGTGACAACCAGACGCCATATTGTGAAAAAGAAAAATATTAAAGTTGGCGACCTATATTAAGTGGGGTATAATTGAATAGGTATTTGAAAATCAACTTTAGGTTTCCCATGACATTTTTCATTTCGAATGACCATTTAGGATTTGTAACGATTTAAAGTTGGTTAGCAACCATTCTCACTTTGCTTCATTTTAGTTTTGTTTGAAGTAGGGTCTTTATCACTTTTGATTATGTTTTGTTTGTTTTGGCCCAAACCGCACCGTGCCTAGTTTGCGTGAGCTCACATAGGCCACTTCAAGGAGCTGCGAATGTTTGTCATTTACGCTAGAAAGCCGCGCGGCACGCGTTCGCGTTGAAATCGCCCACTTAGGACACCGCGCTAGCAATCGATGTATTTTACCATTCATTGGTAAAGAATTATGATGACTCGTTTCTGACACTGACAGTACCATTCACGCAAATGATGTAAACGTGGGCAGTTACCTTGATGTCTCGGCAATACCTAATACTTTTGGTTTATTGCCTAGCTATAAAACGCAAAAAGGCATTATGTAGGTGTCCAATAGGCCTTAGATGTAAACATCTATTCTTGGCATAGAGGTCATTTGGTAAGATTGTATGATAAGAAGAATATGATATAAGTTTAATGGTTTTCATAATCTAGGTAGGGATCGTTTAATTATGTTTATTTTAAATGTATATTTATAGCCAACCTTGGCTGCCTTTTGCAGTAAACTAGATAAGTAACTCGGAGCCTGCACTTTACCCGTCTTCTCATCATCAGGCTAAAGTTGTCCACTGCTGGACGTAGGTCTCTTTTTAATGCACGCCACTGAGCTCAGGCAAGCAGCCTGCTCGACTCGTCACTCAAAGGAATAAAAATAACTAGCTTAAAAGCTAAAAAACACACCTGCCCTGCCAAAAACACACCTGCCCTGCCAAAAATGAACTTATTATACTATTGGAATGTACTTATCAAGGCCTTCAATTTGATACGTTACTTGGGGTGATGTGAGGATTCTAACGATATCCCATACGTCTAAATCTGTTCAGGCATTTCAAAGTTATGGTGGAATAAAGAAACTCACATACATACAAACATACATGAATACTAAAAACATAACACTCCTTTTTTTTGGGCAGTCGTGTAAAAAAGTTTCTGCCAGCATAATATCGTCTTATTTGAGGCAAAGGTACCTTTTTTTTTCAGGCGTGCAAGTAATCTTAGTGCGATACCAAACTCTTTAGATCATAACTATCTTATTTCATAGGTACCTATATAATATCTGTTAAACCGGTAATGTGTAAGAAAAAAGAAGTACTTACAAACAGTGTGTACAAACAGTAAGTAAAAACACAAGTATTAATATAAAGGAAATGTAGATCTTCTAATAACTTTCTATATACAGCTCGCATTTCTCAAGTGATCTAGACGAAACTTGGTACTCGTATATAGGTTAAGTGAAATTTTATAATTTTTTAGTTGTCGGGTATTTTTGATTGGGGTTGGACGGCGGGAGGGGGGGGGGGGGGGGGGGTTACTTCTCCCAAAAAAGGGTAAAAAGGGGGCTACTGCATTCATCAGTACAGTAGTTCAGTAGTAGTAGCTCCGCCATATTAAATCCGATTTCGATGTTTATTTTTTATATGAAAGGTAATAACTTTAAATTAGTCTCATAAAAATTTGGTGAAGATCTGATGAGGATCTTCAACGTGATGAGCAGAATAACTCCTCAAAATGCAGTAAATTTCACACTTTTAGATTTCTACCAGTGGAATCAGCCCTTTAAACCTTCTAGCTAGGGTTAGTTTCTAGCACCTTGGTTAGTTTTACAATAAAGTAACTAGATGGTGCTACTGTGCACCAATAGATTGTTTGCAAAAAAGTTTGTACACGCGAGATGTACAGCTCACAGAGCCACTATTATAGCCTACAACTTACTATGCGTAAACGCTCACAAAAACAAATATTTCGGCAAAGATGCTTAACGTAGGTATTTTAAGTCCAGGTATCTTCTATACTTGTTATAAGATGCTTAACGTAGGTATTTTAAGTCCAGGCATCTTCTATACTTGTTATAAGATGCTTAACGTAGGTATTTTAAGTCCAGGTATCTTATATACTTGTTATAAGATGCTTAACGTAGGTATTTTAAAGCCAGGTATCTTCTATACTTGTTTTAGGATGCTTAACGTAGGTATTTTAAGTCCAAGTATCTTCTATACTTGTTTTAGGATGCTTAACGTAGGTATTTTAAGTCCAGGTATCTTCTATACTTGTTTTAGGATGCTTAACGTAGGTATTTTAAGTCCAGGTATCTTCTATACTTGTTATAAGATGCTTAACGTAGGTATTTTAAGTCCAGGTATCTTTTATACTTGTTTTAGGATGCTTAACGTAGGTATTTTAAGTCCAGGTATCTTCTATACTTGTTTTAGGATGCTTAACGTAGGTATTTTAAGTCCAGGTATCTTCTATACTTGTTTTAGGATGCTTAACGTAGGTATTTTAAGTCCAGGCATCTTCAATACTTGTTATAAGATGCTTAACGTAGGTATTTTAAGTCCAGGTATCTTCTATACTTGTTTTAGGATGCTTAACGTAGGTATTTTAAGTCCAGGTATCTTCTATACTTGTTTTAGGATACTTAACGTAGGTATTTTAAGTCCAGGTATCTTCTATACTTGTTATAAGATGCTTAACGTAGGTATTTTAAGTCCAGGCATCTTCTACACTTGTTATAATAAAGCAGTAAGTAACAAAAAGTCTGTATAATGAAGATAATAAAAAAAATGGTCTACGAGACTTAAAATAAGCTACTAAGCTATATTATATGTAGCAAAAACGTAAATTGTCTACTTGTCATTCAATTAATAAATGGTGGTAAATTTAAAAGCAAGCTACATGCGTGGCTGCTATTCTGTTAATGAATTTTTGACATTTAAAAAGCATAGTGTGACATTTATGATTTGTAATGATATACCTGTAATTAATATATGATTATTTTGACATTATAAATTTTGATTTGCTATATTGACATTCTAATTTGGAATTGATTTTTGAACATTATATTGCATGCTTATTAAATTATTAAAACACATGTACACGAATAAATTAATACTACTCGATTGTGTTAAAACATGTAATATTGCCAGAAATGATTAATATGTTGGACTCTATATAAAACATGTAATATTGCATGCCAGAAATGATTAATATGTTGGACTCTATATAAAACATGTAATATTGCATGCCAGAAATGATTAATATGTTGGACTCTATATAAAACATGTAATATTGCATGCCAGAAATGATTAATATGTTGGACTCTATATAAAACATGTAATATTGCATGCCAGAAATGATTAATATGTTGGACTCTATATAAAACATGTAATATTGCATGCCAGAAATGATTAATATGTTGGACTCTATATAAAACATGTAATATTGCATGCCAGAAATGATTAATATGTTGGACTCTATATAAAACATGTAATATTGCATGCCAGAAATGATTAATATGTTGGACTCTATATAAAACATGTAATATTGCATGCCAGAAATGATTAATATGTTGGACTCTATATAAAATAAATAATTGTTAAAAAAACTAAAAAACACGCTTTATATAGAAACCCAAACTAAAAAATAGAAAATAATTTTTAATAGTGTAAATAAGAAAAAAAAATTTATTTAAAAATAGCGTGGGGTGCATGGGTCAATAGTTATAAATATTTCATTGACAGATATGAGAAGAAGGATTATCATTTCGATAATATCTTAAAAAGCACCCCACGCTTAATTTAAATAAAACATTTTTTTCTTATTTACACTATAATTCAAAATTGTTAAAATTTCTTTTCTATTTGTTAGTTTGGTTTTCTATACTTAAAAAGCGTGTTTTTTTTTTTTTTTTTTTCTTAGAATTATTGCATTGTCATCGGTCTTTGGCAGTGCACAGCTTGTATTAAATAAGTACCTACACCTGTATAATAATATTCTTTATCGTATAGTCAGTAGCAGTCAGTAGCAACTCTTTTCAAACTTCCTCTCAACACGGTCCTGAGTTATTTTAAGTTAAAATTCAGCTAAAGATATTCAGCCTTCAGATCCATTGAAATCTCTCATGAATAATTCCAGACGAAAACGTTTTACAACAGACAACAGTGCCCGTGTTACGTAACTTGTAAACTACAATTTCAATCCAATAGAATTAGATTATTGGGATTACTTTTGGATTACGCAACTTGTCTTGCCTTTTCAATGGAAATTAAAAAAATAGTCACTTCCCGAGAAAGTACCAAAATGTCTATACAAAAAGATAATTGAATAAAAAGTCCAGGTGATTTAAATTAAGTTACTGAACAAGAATATAACGTTTTAAAAATCGTGTCTGTCTGTTTGTCTGTGTGTTTGTTGGCGCATCACTTAAAAACTAATGGACTTATTGCGTTGCAGTTTTCACTCCCACAGTGAAAACTGCAACGCAATAAGTCCATTAGTTTTTAGCTTAGGGTTTGAATTAAAACCTAGTGTAATTGGTATCTCAACTCGATGGTTAGAAACGAATATTCGATAAAAAAAAACTGACGGCTGACAACAGCTTTTATTTCACTTGCAATGTATGGATGTTCGTTTAGGAGTTGACTTTTCACATGTTGGTTCAGTTCCGATAACAATGCATTTTTATGGTGGTTTAGGGGAGGCCTATGTTTAGTAGTCCACTGCTGAACATAGGCCTCCCCTAAAGAGCGCCACGACGAACGGTCTTCTGCCGCCTCCATCCATCGACTCCCTGCGATGGCTACAATGTCGTCCGTCCATTGTGTGGGGGGGGGGGGGGTCTCCCTACACTTCGCTTGCTTGTTTGAGGTCGCCATACCAGAACCTTTATTCCCCAGCAGCTCCAGCATTCCCCACTTCAACTTGCAAATTCTGAGAGCTATGTCGGTAACCTTGGTTCTTCTACGGATTTCCTCGTTACGGATTAGCTCCAGATAAAGGAACTCTTCAACAGTCAACAGACATGCACGAAATGTTGTATAAGCATTTAATTGTGATAGCCCGTTCTAAGTTTCACCATGACATGGCTACAGCATAAAAAAAATTTTAACGTTGTTTTACAAACTCAATTTTAAATGTTTTTTCTTTTAATTAATGTACTTTATAGATGCTTTTGGTCCTGGAATAACACATAGGTATCTTTGAACCCAGATAAATTACCAAGCGGGCAAAGCCGCGGGCACAGCTAGTATAATAATGAGAATCTCATTGCAAACGATACGGTCCGGCTGATGTTAACTTTAATGGTCAATATGTGCCATTGGCACATTTTCGAGCGATTTCGATGCTGAACACGTCCTATGCGGCCTTCGTGGACGGATATAAAGTTTTATGGGACCTTACGGATCTTACATCAATAAGTAATCATCAGTTTTTTACGACCATACGTCCATATCATTTGTTTAAAAATATCGCATCACGGCATATCATTAGCGGGAGCCTACACGTCCACTGTTGAACATATCTCCCATAATTCCTAGCTAGGGGGATTGGCATTAATTGGCATACATAATCACCGCGCTTGGGTCTTCATAACTAATAAGTATTATCAACTTCATAATACTTATTAGTTACAAAGGAAAATTCTGTTTCCATGATGACCATTTCCTGAATCCCTTTGGCTGGTTCTCACAGCTACCGCAGGATGAAAAGTGGTAAGTAGACCAAAAGAAACAAAAAGCAAAAAAAGCCTTTAATTAAGCCATAAGTGCCCGGCAGGTGAAACTACCTATACCACAGAATAAATAATAGTACAAACCTATACTGACTGACCGACAGACAAATCACAGCCTAGACCAGTGGAACTAGATATTTGAAATTTAGAGGAAATATTCCTTGAGTATCCTACAAAGGTTTTTTGAAATTCCATCCATAAGACGGATAACGGGATAGCAAAGTTAGCTGCGCTCGCAGCAAAAAATATTATAAAAGTGAAAGTAACTATATCTAGTTACCTTTTCATAACAAAACGGCATCACCGATCTTGATCTAATTTGGTATGGAAATAGTTTAAGCTCTGGGAAAGGTCATAGTATACTTTTTATCGCAATAAACTGTAGTCCGCACGGACGAAGTCGCTGGCAAAAGCTAGTAAATAAATATTTAGAAAACCAAACACGTGTTGCAACTTATTCCGGCAGAGTTCATCTTGCCTGCAGGTTTGTTTGTTTACTTTTGCTCATGTAACAGATTTTCTGCCTAAGTGATTTCTATTAATACATGCATGTGCTTGCACGTTATTGAGCATATAAACAGCTTGTTTGGATTACCGCGCAGAGTACTGTTTAGTGTAATCTATCGCAACATCGTGCATTGGGATGGAAACACAGTTACTTGTCTAACATTAACAGTTTCCAGGGCTGTGCTTACATCTTACATTTGTACCCGACTACGGCAAGGAAAAGGAAAGATTATGTGTTCAAACTAAAAACTTGGTCCGATTTTGACAAGCGAAGTATCAATCGACTCATCTTCATCGCAAGAGTGTACTAGGCTATTTTTACCCGACAGTACTCGGGTTTAGTTTTTGAACTTACGTCTTGTTTCACATTCTTGATTTGAAAGCAACTTCACAACGTTTTCTTGTCAGTAGACTAGGCGATCGTTTGACCACGATCTCACCCGATAGAAAGCAATGGTTTGGACGTTGTTAAGTACATATGGCACGCTTGCCTAGTAGATACCTAATCACTCTAGACTTAAACACACCTGGGTTATAATTTACCGGAAACAGAGACGAAGGCAGAGTTTCCTCCTTTGGAGTTCTTGTAATAAATGAAGAAAAGTAATCCTTCGTTCTCGTGCGTGGTATTTCTTCCATAAAAGGGTGGCGCTTTGCCGATCGTCTTGTCGTACGGTGACGGAAACGTGACAAAGGAACCAGATTGTGCAGTTCTTCAATTTTTAGAATACCGACAGGCTTGCAACCTCTCGTCACCGCCATGCCCCAAACTTTGAAGACTAGTACTAACTCTTTACCAGAGTGTCATCCCCAATGACCCTCAGCGCGTCTCTCGATTGAACCCAAAGCCTCGAACTGAATTGCATCCACATGGTTCTTCGTATTTACTTCTATAACGGGCTTATAATTTCCAAAGCAATGACTTAGTCCTTTTCCTGTGCCAGATTCAGCTTAAAATAAGTAGATGACAAGCTTCTACGATTAAATTTAAAACTTTGCTAAAACGCCGACTAGGCTGAAATTCAAGTTTACGTGTTGTTTTTATTTTAAATACTTTTATTGAACTTCACTTGTATGTGTGTATGTATCTATGAATTTTGTCCTGGAATCTTGTAATTCAAATTTCGAGCGCTTCCCGATTAGCTATCCGGCTGAAACTGTCAGGGTAGCTCACAAACCGATGACAATGCAACAAAAAAATAATAAGCAGCATTAATTAAAAAAAGAGGTTGTAAAAGGTTTATTTATATAATTTAAATTATTCTTAATTAAGCATTTTCTTTCCGCCAAGCGTGGTGATTGTGGCATAAACCCCGTATAAAGATATATGATTAAGTCTCGTCAACATGAGCACGAGAATTTAGCGAAGACTTGAGATTGATTGAGATCAAATACTCCGGTATTTAAGTCAAACCATAAACAAATGTTTTAATTAGGTCATACTATGGTATATATTTACATCATTACTTATTACAAACTTTATCACTTAATTTTTAAACTGTGTTTCAATGAAGGTGTTCAATAATGAGTTTATCTATCTTTCAATAGAGAAGTATTTTTAAGTAGGTATGTAGTTCTTCTGATTAATAAGTAGTTTGTTAACCAGTGTTATTTTTGTAGCTGAGGCAACCCTGACTCAAGTTCGTTCTTAACCCAGCGCATTGCACTCGGCTTGAACTTTCATGCTGCACTTAGCCCCTGACCCTTGTTATCGATTAATTACTATAAATACTCATTATCTCACGCTTCATTGGTATTTCATGGCCGCCTTTTATGAAGGAACATTTCATTCTCGTATGAAATGAAAAACTAGGTGACTAACAGTTCTTTTTTTAAAAAGCTAGCTTTGCTTTTTTTTAAAAAGCTGTGGTAGCGTGCACTGCGTTTGTGTGTGTGTAACTGTGTATGTGTAGCTTAAGCCTTAATTCGAAACATTGTGAATGTCCACAAAAAAAAAGTTATGTAGGTAGGCTAGACTTGATCAATCCACCGAGTTTTGACAAAATTTGTTCAGCCGTTATGGAGCTGTGTGGCATTAAACACACCTACCAACAACAATATTTCCTCATTTTAAAATTTTTAGTAAGTAGGATAGGATCGATATACACATAGCAAGTAAGTATATAAAGAAAGAACGAATGAAAAAACATTTATTGGCACAAATCACATAACAACAAAAAAAATATTTAAGTAAAATAAAAAATCTAAAAAAAATTGGTGACATGTAACTGCGGCTGTACCAAAGAGGTCCTGCGCTCAGCAAACATTACCAGTGCTAGCCTCCGGACGCTGATTTTCAGACAAACCTCGCAGGTGTGTTAAAAAGGTGCACATTCATAAGCATTTTATTTATTTAAGTAAGTATATATGTATATTCTAGCTGCACCCCGCAGCTTCGCCCGAGTGCAAACTTTGCCAACCCCTTCACCCCTACAAAGATGAAATAAAAAAAAAACCTTATTGCATCCTTGGGCCCGTTCACATAAACGTTCAAGGACGCACGGATCACCCGCGCGTACACTCGAAATCGTTCACGGCGTCGTCCGGGCGTTCGCCTGGGTCATCCGAAAAATAGTAGTGGAGGGGAGGAATAGTATGAAACTGACACTTGACAGTTGTTAGTTGTATGTGGACGTCCAAAGTCGTTCACTATCTCCGGATGATCGAGCGATAATCGCACGGATGATTCGAGCGTGTAAGTGACCACAGCCCTTGGGTTGATATGTGTAACTTTGACACCTGATACTTTTACACCTGGCACTTGTACACTTCTCACTTTGACATCTGTCACTTTGACACCTGTCATTTTGACATCTGTCTCTTTGACGCCTGTCACTTTGACACCTGTCACTTTGACACTTCTCTTTGACACCTGTCACTTCGACGTCAGCTATCACTTTGATCAGAAGACCCTACCAAAGTTTCATCACTTTCTGATCTATGGTTTAGGCATTGAGGACAAATAAACAAACATTAATTTTTATTTAGATATATAAATAGAAAAAAAGGAAGTCTATATACACATTACATTTCATTTATTTACATTTCCTTCTTTTACTTCCTTCCTCCTTTAAAGAAACAGGATCGATTGGAATCAAAAAAAAGTGTTTGTCTAAATTTGTGCATTTTCTTGCTGACTGTACATTTTTCCAATGTCTGTGAATGGGAGTCAAAATATTTTCGAAAATTAAGGACTGTCTCCTAAGAACGTTTTCATGTAGCTACTACAAGGTATCTGCCCTTACTGCCCCATCTCAAAAAACTAAGCTGTATATATATCATCATTAGCCTATATCTGTCCACTGCTGGACGTATGCCTCTACTAATGCACGCCACTGAGCTCAGTATAAATATTTATTTACATATATAACTCGTTGCTGAAGCAAGTATAGAAATGACGGTATGGTTTTTCTAACAAATCTTCTTACGGAATCCTAAATTCCACTTGTAGCACAAAGAAGCTAGTGACAAAATGTGTACTCAAACGATTAGCTATCTCGGCGCAATGTAATCCTCGTTTACAGTAGCTTAATGATACTGACTGGTGAGCAAACTCAATTATTCTTATCGAAAGTGAAAATTGCTAACTTCTGGCACGAGTGAAAAGTACGCCATGATAGGGAGATTTTAGTGTCATATGGATTTGACCACGCACGCGGGACTGGCCCGCGTGCCGCGTGTTATGATGCGTGCTATAAGATCGCGGAAAGCGGGGCAGCGACGCGGAATGAAACTCGCGCCCGATGCATCCCTATGCGTGTTTTCAAGAAAGGAGTTTTGTCTTCTTGTTCCGTCTTTTATTAAGTACTAGATACCAGCCCCGACTTCACACCTACTTTTTTTTTCACAATTTACAAGAAAAGAGGCGAATTATGTGAAGTTCTCGCACACTCGACCTTCACTCCGCTTCGGGGGAAAAATCTCAAAGTTGTTCTTACCTAATTGCAATATACGCCCAAGGTAAACATATTTTTTGACAACTTCAAGAGGTGCACCATTGGCTGCAATCGGTTCCGGGTCAATAAGATCTTTAAACATGATCTTGGTCTTATCTATCTTAATTCCGAGACCATTGCGTCGAGGAGCATCAACTAGGTTGGTCAGCATACTTTGCAAGTCTTGGAGCAGCTCCGCCATTGCCACCTGCGATATCATCGGCACATCGTAAGTGTGAGATATTCTTCTCATTGATATTAATGCCCATTCCTTTCCGATCTAGCGTATTTGACATATCTTCCAGGGCATTAGTGAACAATTTCGGGGATAAAACATCCCCTTGTCTCACTCCCCTGCGCAGTTGGATATGTTTAGACTGCTGGTTTTGTACTTGAACACATACATATTCGCGTCGACTTACAGAAGCGTCAGCACTTCGATGTATCGGTAGTCCACTTGACAATGCTGCAAAGATTCCAGAACCGCCCAGGTTTCAACGGAGTCAAAGGCCTTCTCATAGTCCACAAAAGCAAGTCACAGGGGCTGGTTATACTCTTCAGACTTCTGTATAACCTGCCTCACTGTTGGTCTATGGTGCTAAATACTTCGTCAAACCCGGCATGGAAATCGTCAAGTCTTCTTGATTACCCTCGAAAACAACTTATAGACGTGGCTGAAGAGTGAAATAGGTTGGTGGTTATTTAAAAGGTTTATCCTTCTTTTTAAAGTAGAGTACTACCAAACTTCTGCTCGACGCCTCTGGAGTTCTCTCACTGTTATGGACGGTGCTAAATAAACCTTTGAAGCTCCCGAAGTATGGGTTTCCCCCCTGCCTTCAAGAGCTCCGAAGTTATACCATCCTCACCGGAGACCTTTCCATTCTTAAGGTGTTTGAGCGCCATCTCAATCCCGTCTAGGCTAACGTCGGGCAGTTCGTCAGTGAAGTGGTGGGTCAGTATTGCACGGGAATCTTGTGTGCTAGGTTCTGGTCTAGAAGCATGCGAGTCCTACAATCGACCATAGAAGTCTTCAATCTCAGAAAAGATCTCCGGCTTAGAGACGACGGTTGTGCCGTTATTGGTCTTGAGCTTAGTCAGATGGGATCTATTCAATTGCTGGGCGAAGATTTTTGACCCCTCCCCCATCATCATTAACATCATCATTAGCCCGTGTGAGTCCACTGCTAGACACAGGCCTCTAACAAAGCACGCCATTGAGCCCAATCTCTTTTCTTCCAACTGCTGGCCAGCCACTTTGTGTATATCGTCGATCCACCCCGATAGTGTCCTCCAACCTGTACTGGAGGGCGCCCTAGACTACGTTTTCCAAGCCGCGGTCTCCACTCAAGAACACGTCTACCCCAACGGGTATCAGTCCTTCGACAGATTTGACCAGCCCACTGCCACTTCAGCTTACTAATCCTAAGGGCTTCGTCGACAACTTTGCTTCTCTGCCGGATCACCTCATTCCGGATACGATCTTTCAGAGCAACTCCGAGCACAGCATAGCTCCCTTTCCATAGCCCACTGAGTGACCTTAAATTCATGGACTAGTCGTACTGTGAGTGTCCATGACTCCGCTCCGTATGTCATAACAGGTAGGACACACAGGTCGATGACTTCTGTCTTCAAACTTTGCGGTATTGGTAACGAGAAGACTCGACGAAGTTTCGCAAATGCTGCCCATTTGGGCAACAAATAATAAAATAATAAAACAATACAGCTGGTCTCAGCTGTATTCTTCTGCGGGTCCCTCTCGAAGTTGTTTTTACCTAGTTGCAAAGTTTGCCCCAGATAAACATACTCCTGAACAACTTTGAAAGCAGTTCCGTTAACAGCAATTGGTTCCGGAATAACATGTTCGTTGAACATAACCTTGGTTTTGTCCAAGTTCATCTAGATACCAATGCTTTGATAAGAATCAGCTAGGCTGTCCACTTCTGTTGCAAATCTTGCAATGTTTCTGCCACAATGAGATGCCATCCACGAATCTCAAGTGAGAGATGTGCTCAACGTAAATGTTAATGCGACATCCTTTCCAGTCCAAAGTCTTAAACATATCCTCCAATACATTTGAGAACAATTCCGGAGAAATAACGTCCCCTCGTCTCACATCTCGATGCAGAGGAATATGCTTAGTCTGCTGGTTCTGTACTTGGACGGTCATTGTTGCGGTGTCATACAGACATCTCAACACTTGGATATACTGCCAGTCGACTTGGCAACGTTGCAGGGACTTCAAAACAGATAAAGTCTCGAAGAGTCAAAGGCTTGCTCTGTTGCCTGCTCTGTTGCTCTGTTGCTCTGTTGTCTGGCCGCATCACGCAGAATTTCGTTCCCTCTTCCCTCTGGATTTCCACCACTTGGTCAAGCTCCTTGTCAATGTCAACGTCAATTGTGCTTTCCAAAGCAGTGAATCGGTTCTCCAGTTTCAACTGGAATGATTCAGATCCAACAACGGTTTGGAGCAGGTTAGGTCGGAGCGTAGACTTCATAAAACGGAGACGCAATTTAACCCTAGTGATCTAGAGACATCTCTGAATATGCGCTTTTTGTCCGCTATGATAAAGTCGATGTCAATTTTCGTCACACCATCGTGGCTTTGCCACGTCTACTTCTAATGGGGCTGCTTTTAAAAGAATGTGTTCATTAAAAACGGCCTTCTTTCTGCAGGAAGTTGACTAGCATTTGCCCCCTGTGATTTCTGCTGCCAAATCCGTGTTGTCCTACTACCTACTTGCTGCATGTCTGTACTCCCACTTTAGCGTTGAAGTCTCCCATCCCATGACAGCGTTAAAGTGAACCTTGGAGGTGCTGTGTAAGGCTTTAGATATGTCTTCGTACATATCCTCTACTTCATCATTTTAGAAGTAAGAATTCATCAATAATAACCCCTCTTTTTCCAAAACGTTAACTGGCATTCCTGCCCCTATAACCGTGTGGACCTATTCTCAATTCACTGCAAGTCTGTACTCCCAGTTTGGCGTTAAAGTCTCCCATGATAACGTTGTAGTGGGTTCTTGTGATGTTATGTAGGGCCACAGATTTGTCATCAAAGGAACCCCACGCCACCTTGAGACTGCTGATCGCCCACATGGATTGGCAGGTGGCCTGATTCCAGAGTTATTGTATCCTCCCCCTCTCTTAGGACTTCACTTAACGCTAAAATATACCACCTGATCTTATTAAGTCCGTCTCTACTGGCGCCATGTGTTCGTCAAGCCTAATCGTTCGTCGGTTGTACGTAGCCAGGGTCATTTTGTTTTGTTTTGGGTGGCCTACGGAAGCCCTGGGATTCTTTTCACCCCCTGCCCTGCCATTTTCTTGACTGCCACCTGGGTTAAGAATAGCAGAGCGACCGGGAACTGGGGGCCATTTCTTGTTTGTGCCGTTCATAAGGAGGATTTGCCCTGGAACTCCCACGTTGGGCATGCGGATTGTCGAACGCAGGGCGTAGCTTCTCGCACCGGTGACGCTGCTGCCCGTCACCGGCCTTTATCATTTGGCTACGTTTATTTTTGGGATGGTTATACCGCCATCCCTGGGTCGCCAGAGCCTCGTTTGTTAACCAGCAGGATGACTGCGTGCAGGAGAGGTTGACTTGGAGCAGTGAAATCGTTTATTGCTCCTACACATCCCTATCTATATCTTACATAAAATAAAGAAGTAACGTCTGTACAAAGAAGATTATAAAAAAATGCCTCGATAACTTCAAATGGGCTCTTGAACCAAAATACAGGTTGTTTTACGCATCGTTTGCAAAATTAAGGGGTATAGGAGGGGTGTATTGCTATCACCTCATATTCTTAGCACTGCACGGGGTTATTATGTAAAAATAAAAGTGAGAAATCACAAATGTCAGCATTTTTTTTTGACTGGCGCATCGGCGTGAGGTAGCAAGCCTGGCGGTATTTTACAGATTGCACTATGGAGAGTGTGCACAAGAACTGCACAACCTGATTCCCCCATCAACTTTCCATCACCGTACGACTAGACGATCAGCAAAGCGCCACCCTTTCATGGTTGAAATACCTCGCACAACGAAGCGTTACGCTTCTTCATTTATTATAAGAACTGCAAAGGAGTGGAATGCCCTGCCCTGGTAAATTATAACCCCGGTGTGTTCAAGTCAAGAGTGAATAGGTATCTACTAGGCAAGCGTGCTACACCTTCGACCACATCATCGCTTTTCATCAGGTGAGATCGTGGTCAAACGATTGCCTAGTCCGTAATAAAAATTTAAAAAAAACTTGATTTTATAAAAGTTATCGGTATAGCCTATAAATTGTTTAATTTTTATGGAAAAGATCCGAAATTACAACTTGACTCTTTTTCAATTCAAGTTTTGCATAAAAAAAAAACGGGATTAAAAGTATTCAACATTTTAACACATTATATAAACTTTGACTGTGCCAAGATCCCCGCCACGTTTCGTTCACCGCTAGACTTACGTGCCGCTAGGTATACGATGTATTTAAATTTCTTATCTGTATTTCTGTCTGTCTGGCTGTTCGTTCGCGCAACACTTAAAAACTATTGGGTCAAATGAAAAACGGTTTTCACTGCTGAGTAGCATGGACTTTGATATAAAATCAAGTTTACTTCATATCTCAATTCAATGAAAAGAAGCCGAGCAATAGTCTATCTATACTTATTATAAAGCAATAAGAACGAAAAAGTCTGTACAAAGAAGATAATTAAAAAAAAAAGGTTAAAGGTTAAAATAAGCTAAAAAATTCGTTTCTATCTGTTTGTGTTTGTTAGTTTGTTTGTTCGCGCATCACGTAAAAACTAAAGGACCGATTGCGATGCGATTTTCACTGTTGGATAGTTTAGGGTTTGACTTAAAGACTCGGGTGCTTTGAATCTTAATCTTATGACCAGGAGCTGAGCAAACGATAAATCTTTATAACGGCTGAAGGAATTTTGATCAAATGTTGGTATATTGGTATTTTGGGTCCTGGAACAGCACATAGAGTATTTTTAACCAAGATAAATGACCACGCATGTAAAGCCGCGGGCACAGCTAGTACTTATAATAAAGCAATAAGAACGAACAAGTCTGTACAAATAAGATAATTACAAAAAAATAGTCTAGGGTACTTAAAAAGAACTGAACAAGAATATAACATTTTTTTAAATTCGTATCTGTCTGTCTGTATGTTTGTTCGCGTATGACGTAAAAATTACTGGACCGATTGCGATGTGGTTTCACTGTTGAATAGATGTACTGTTGGATAGTTTAGGGTTTGACTTAAAAACCGGTGTACTTGTTATCTCAATCCTATGAGTAGAAGCCGAGCAAACGATAAAAACTTTTCGACGGATGAAGGAATTTTGTTTAAATATTGGTATATTGGTATTTTAGGTCTTGGAATAGTACATAGAACATTTTTTACCTAGAGAACTGACCACGCGTGGTAAGCCGCGAGTACAGCTAGTCCATACCAATATATAACTGTTTGTTTGGGGAGCTTTCGCGCGATAACTGCTGGACGGATTTTGATGAAAGTTGGAATGGAGATAGCTTTGTCACGAGGCGGTCCCAGGGTTTGGGTTGCTCCCACTAGCCCAGGACCCAAACCTCAGTGACACAGAATTACAGGAACTATTGGAAGCACAGGAACAGGAGTAGATGATCAGACTTTTGTACTAACACGATGCGGATTAAAATAACCTCTTATGTAGGTATTATCGTTTATATATTTACAAGTGTAATTCAACTGGTTATAAACTTATTTATGTATTTTATATCATATTTCCCTTTTGCTCCAAAAATCAATGTAAAAAATGACAGGATATTTGTATTTAGAATCAATAATGGCCAACTATCAAAATGAAAAGAAATGGATTATGAAAAAATTAAGAGATCAAAAGAGTATCATTATGAAAGAGGTTTTGACCTCGTCACAGCTTATACCCTGGAATAAAACATGGAATACTTTTTATCCCGGAAAACTGTAAGATTCTACAGAAAAACTGGAAAAATGTTGATTACTTGCTGTAAGAAACGGTTGCCATGGAAACGAAATACAAGTATGTTAAAAACATCAAGAGTGGAGCTACCTACTTTTACATTGGTTTTTAATATCCTAAAAGAACATAAGATGCATTTTTTCGCGGTAAGCAGTAGTCCGCGCAGACGTAGTCGCGGCGGGAATAATAATTAATAATATTTTTGACGGTTGAAGGCATTTTGATCAAATGTGAATATGGGTATTTTAGGACCTGGAATTGCACATAAATTATCTATGTGCAATTATTAAAAAAACTAGATGGCTAAAAATAAGCTATAAAAAAATTGTGTCTATCTGTCTGGATGTTTGTCCGTGCGCCACGGGAAAACTAATGGACTGATTGAAATGCGGTTTTCACTGTTATAGCTCTGATTTTCAGTTAAAATCTGGTGTTGTACTTTGTATCTTGATCCGATAAGTAGAAGTCGAACAATCGAAAATAACTATTTGACCGCTAAACAAAATTTGGATCTATATAGGAATTAAATTTATTCCTGAAATAATACAAAGGATACTTTTCCTACAGAAGATACTTTTACTATCACGCAGGCGACGCCGCGGTAACATCTAGTGTTACATTATATAATCTCACTTTGCAATTTGTTACTATTATTCATTCTGTGCTGGGCCCTTATTCGCTTTGACCAAACCAAGCAGACACATAACGCGTTACGATATTATTATCTTCGTTGAACAGTTCGTGCATTGTCGTAATGACGTCACACGTTTTCTGCAAAGGATTGCGTTTGGCATGGCGAATAAGCACATTTAAAAAATCTAGAGCGTATGAACAGCATTTAAAAAGCCAAAAGCTACAATGCCACATGGATTTACTGAAAAACTAACGAGCCAAATTTGGTGAAATCGAAGGACTTCAGTCCCATACACTGGGGATTTTTCAAATAATTTGCTCTCTGAATTAAAAATTCTAGCTCAAATGGATTTAAGTACTGCTAAACTACTAAAACAGTTTTAATCCATTTTAATGGGACCTTCAAATAAAAAAAGGATCATCAAACCGGTACTGGAATCCAGGAAATTTGAATATACGAAATAGGTAAATAAATAACACACAGTGAACATTATATCATTTCCTCTATTAGAAAAAGTATCAAAATATCAACATCTTTGCCCGTCCGGACACGGAATTCCATAACATGCCTAAATTCTCGTAATAACTAATAATAATACAAAGATAAATAAATCAGATGTTATCTCCGATAGGACATACCGAAATGTCCTGAGGCATCCCGAGTCAAGGCGCAGACTCTAGACGGTGCGGTGGGTGGCTACCAAAGATTAAGTATGCTGCAGATGTCACACGAGCTAGTTCATGAAGTAGTAGTATAAAACATATTAAAACTAGAAATATAAACATTACCATGATAAGCAAGCGGATGAACTGTAACTGCGGGTGGATAGAATTTTACTTCAGTTTACGAACTGAAGTAAGTTTCGTTTTAAACCATATCAAACACTCCGTGTGATTCGCTCCGACTTGGCACGAGTAATTAAGGGTTAATCATTATTTGTCAAAATTCTACCCGTGTTTTGATTGAACACCTGCGGATATTTTTTGTGGGTAACTATGAATATTATAAACATGTAGTACATTATTTTATGTGGTCCGAGAGAGACTTAGAAAAGTTTTTCACAAATTCTGTCATTTCTAGTACTCACACCTCAGTCGGTCCAGTAGATACTTTTGATCCTGATAAGAAAAAAGATCGAACGGCATCAAAAAAAAGTTTTTGTGTTATGTTACCATTTTCTTGCTGACTGTACATTTTTTCCAAAATCTGTGAGTGCAATTTAGAATATCTCAAAAAGTTTTGGAGACCATCCATAATTATTTTTTCTAGTAACATTTTCCTGTAACTAAAACGGTTAATGAATCTGCCCTTACTGTCCCGTCTCAAAAATTCAGCCTATACATATAGAGTAGGTTCCATCCGCTACAAATGCTACAATAGACTAAATAGATTCGTTTCAGTTTACCTTCAAAGTACGCACACTTGCACAAGCATTCGATGTTTGCTTCCTATTTGACTAAATTTCTATAGCGTGAATCTTTACCAATTAGTATATAAATTCCTTGATCTTTACATAGAGAAAGAGATAGCTACAGTGTCTCTGTCAAGTTTGACGCTGTCAGAAAACGGTTACTGTGTGTGTGTGATTTATGCACATAAATATTAACCGCTACACACAAACCATGTGTACAAAAGGACGCCGCTGCTCTGACAGCTCCAAAAAACTGTTAAACTTGGGTGACATGTTAAGAAAAGTTTAAAGTCAACATCTTGTCCTCGTGTTTGTCTACTGCATATTCACACATTTGGACATAGACCTCTCTCGATAAATGCCATAGAGCCCGGTCTTCAGCTCTCCACATCCAATTTCTGACAGCTGCCAGATTATCCTATAGGTCATGTCTAGGTTATCATATCCTTCTCTTTGTCGCATTTTTTTGGCTGGTGGGCTTCCTACTCTACGTTTCATGTCTCTTTATGTATTTTTGTAGTCAGAATCCTGTATAAATAAAAAAAACGCAATCAAAAGTAAATAGCACTTAACCCCCTTCGAGCTCACTCGATTTCACACAGTAACGTAATGTGTGCTAGCAGCGTGATGCTCAAAAGATTCAAACATAATTTGATGATAACATGTTGCTGGGAGTCATAATACCAACGGCAAGAATATTTGACGACAAATCAGTACTGTACCAACTAGAGATGCGCCGAATATTCGTTAATTATTCGTATTCGGCATATTCGGCATGGTTTTATATGTTCTGTATTCGGCAGAATACAGAACATATAAAACACACACACACATATATTATTTTTTTTCTGTTTTGATGTGCCGAATATTAACCAAATACTTTTGTAATTTTAAGGCCTACCTACAGCATGTATTCACCTTAAAATATTTAGCATACATATCAAGTGTTAACCAATTAATTAATATTAAAGTACTTACGAGCCGAAATTATTCGACTTATTCATTTTTATTTGGAAAATAAGACCAGCTAAGAATATCAGACATATATGACATATTTAACATTTTTATGGTGATAATTAGAATAACAGTAAATGAGTATATATTCATTCAATCTCAGTAAACACAATGAAATAGCAAATAAATAACAATCAAATTATAATTAATTAAGCAAAATTGTTTTTATTAGCTCCATCCCAGTAGCGTTTTGTTTTTTATAAGGTCGCAGGAGGGTCCTGGGACCCTACTCTGATTCCAGATTACGAAGTTTTGGGCTTAGTTTCGTACGATTTATTGGTACTCTAATCATACGAGGAACACTTATTTTTGGTCCAGTAGTAGTGGTCTGTTTATTTAGAAGTCCATGTTCGGTGCATCTCTAGTACCAACCTACTGTTTATGTTGATAATACAACAGAACATACAACGTAACTTGAGCTATAAATATACGCGTTTATTATACGTTACAAGTACATTTAAAAACTGTCTAGAATTTTGTAGATGCTGTCCCAAATATCTTGGTCTCAAGCCTAATTAACTAATTATTCATGAAATGAGGTCAAAATATTGCCCAGCATCAAATAAAATCGAAAATAACTTCCAGTTGACCATAATAACTATCACAACTTACAACAAACCTATGATAATATGATAATGATGCTTGATCTAGCTTATCTCAAAAGATAGTAATATAAGAAAACTATAATTTCTCTTCCGTGCGTAAATCTACATGATAGATTATAACTCCGTGACATTTATAGGTCAATTTCTTTACAGGCCAATTTAAATGCCTTTTGATATGCCGCTATCAAAGTTAATACCAAACTATTTGGTCCATTTTCAAGACAATGATAAAACGTACTTTTGGCCGTAATTTTTAGTTTATTTATGTCATTGTCTTAGTAATACCAGTAAAAAATATGATTTTTAGTTATATAAAATCTCAATCATGTGGGTATAATGTGTTCGAACCGCAAAACTAATATATTCACAATAATTGTTGTTGTTGTCTATCCTAACATCCCAAAAACCCAGAAATATTTGAAGAAACAATAAAAATCCCGCTTATTATTAGGTGCAGAAAAAGCCACTGTGACCCGTATTCGTTATCAAGTGACCCATCTGCGTCACCATAATCTCTGATAAGTCAGAGACGGTGCATAGCCGACCGAAATAGACCGCGATCGAAACGCGCACGCCTCGCACTCCTGCGCAGCGCGATCCATGTATTCTTAATTTAAAATACGAATCACCTGTCAAACGTCTTCCGTCTCTTTCTTTATTAAAAGAATAGGTGAAATGGCGCGATAGTTCGGGATAGTGCAGTTGAGAAGTGACTTCTGTTTATTATTTGTTAGTGTTTGATATTAAGTGATAATGGTTAAGTGGTTTGCTCTATGCGTTCTCGTGGTTTTGTGGAGGGATGTAAACGGTAAGTTAATTTTAAGTTAAGTGCGTGTAAGTTACCAAAGTTTATTTTAAGTTAGCTATTTTGGTAGAGTAAGAAAAAATATATTGATCGTCTCTAACAGTTTAAACCCTTTAAATTGATTGAAAAAGAACACGGCATTTCATAACTTAAACATTCCAAACAATTTTTTGATGTCTTAAATTTTCTGGTCACTCAGAATCATATGGCTTTAGCTTAGTTTGTTAAACTCTAGCTTTCCCAAAAGCTTCCTTTATTAAAAAAAAGTTAGTCGTGATAGTGTCAACTGTTTTAGCAGTCCTTAATTATTATTTTTGATTAAATAAAATATGTAGGTATTTATATTCATGTTAGTAATTACGTGTCGAGTTGTAGAGTTAGAAAATTGTTATCTGAAAATATAACAAAGCGCACTATTTTACAATGTAGCTGCTAACTAGGGCACTTAATTTTTTTTAATCTATATTATCTATCTACTTCTGAAAAAGACCTACAATTGGAAGTGTACGTTTCTTTATTATTATTTTTATAGGATGCTAAGCTATTCGAGCAACCTAGCAAACCCGTGTTTGCTTTCTCGAAGGCTAAAATAGATAAAATAAATGCATTAAAAAATACCTGTCATTACTGACTAGATATAACATAATTTATATAATATTTAAATACAATAAAGCAGTAAGTAGTAGTAGTAGTAGTAGTAGTAGTACAGTGACATTAAATTAAAAAAGTTGTAGGGGACTTAAAATAAGCTACTGAACAAGAACCTAACATTATTTTAAATTGGTGTTTGTCGGTTTCACGTAAAAACTAATATAATGATTGAAATGAGAGCTTGAATGATGGGTAGTTTAGAATTTGGCATAAAACTTCATGCACTTTTTATCTCAATCAATGAGTAGGAGCCGAGCAATTGATAAATACTATTTGACAGCTTAACACATTTTGATGATGTAGCACATAGCATTTTTGGTATTAGAATAACACATTGATTACTTTGAAGTCTTTAACCCAGAGAAATGACCAAACGGTCAAAGCCTCGGGCACAGCTAAATCTTTGAATAAAAAAAAATAAAAAAAACACTAACCCAGTTTTGATAAATTGTATAGAGGTCGAATACTCTTTCTAAGAAAATACGAGCATCCAAATTGGTTCAGTAATCCCGAAGATATGAATACATAAATACACACAAATAACATAAGTAAAGTCGACTCTTTTTAGGATTAACCTTTTCGAAGTCGATTAAAGAAAAATATAAATATATTCTAGTGATATTTTCGATGGCACGTGGATACTCCGTATTTAGTGGTAATTTAACCAAAAGCACCAAACAATATTGTACAAATCAACGAAGACATTTTACATAAAAAAAAGTTTTATTTTAAATTCTTGTCTTTGATTAAATTAAGATCTTTATGTTTCAGGATACCTTCACATATATCTATAAAAAACATATGCCGTTTTTTTTTTGTTGTGTTCGTATATAATTGCACAGAAAAATATATTAATTTTTGTTTAATTGTACCAGGAGGTAGCAAAAAAAAGATTAGATTTTATTGGATTTTTTGATTATTATCCTTATCCTTACCCCCTTAAGGAGAGGGTGGTGGAGGACTGGGGGGAGGAGGAGGTCATGGGAAAAGGGTGAAGGCAAAATTTGGACGATTGCAAATTCGCGGGGAGCAGCTAGTAACAAATATAATTCTGCGAACTATTAATCAAAAAACAGCAAATTATCATCCAAAATCAACGAATTTCCCATCACATAGCTAGTCGCTATGTGATGTATTCGGCGGAAAAATCCAAATAATTGAACTCCAAGCCGGCAACTTGTTTCGCGATGGGTTACTAACCCACTTCTGATGAAGGTCGCAAAAACGATACAGCCAGAATGAACAAGATTGTGGGAACGAAGATTGGTGAAAATAATACGATCTATTAAAAATAGCGGATATAATATCACCCAAGTACCTATTATTATATTTCTAATCAAATCGTATCCTCTGAAATTTTGTTTCGTTGCGTTTTCGTCTAAACGATAACATTTGTCACCAAAATAATGGAATTCTTCTTTTATATCGGTTTTACCCCGACGTCCACTCTGCCTTAACCTTGGTCGCAATTCCAAAACTGCGAAAGGGATAAGTAGTGTGCAGTCCCTATGCCCTTTGGTCCCAATGCGACCAAACACTGAAAATTTAATACTTAATAAGTTTTTTGGGACAGTATTTCGTCCCACATTTACCAGACTAAAGCAAAGCAAAGGAAGGGTAATGAGTTTAACAGTCGATGTATGTATATATGTATGTATGTATGTATGTATGTATGTATGTATGTATGTATGTATGTATGTATATACTATATATGTATGTGGATGTTCCACCATAGCGTCGCCCCTGTTGGTTCGATTTTGACAAGCGAGGTGTCAATCGATTCGTCTTCAGGTATAGAGTGTTATGGGCTATTTTGCCCGTCTACGGTGAAGCAAAGGAAGGGTTATGTGTTCAAAATAAAAGCGAGGTATCAATTGATTTGGCTTCATCGCAACAGTGTGTGTGAGTCGTTATATTTTAGCCGACTGTAGTCGAGTTTCAGTTTTTGAACTTATGTCTAGTTTCACTCATATATACGATCAATTTTAGTCCTTGATGCGTTGGTGTGAATCATGACGAGAAGTAACTCTCACTAATCACAGATGTATTTCCTCTCAGCACAATTAATTATTATTGCATTGTACAGCAGTATTCCTGTAGTATTCCTGTAGTATTCCTGTAGTATTCCTGTAGTATTCCTGTAGTATTCCTGTAGTATTCCTGTAGTATTCCTGTAGTATTCCTGTAGTATTCCTGTAGAATTCCTGTAGAATTCCTGTAGAATTCCTGTAGTATTCCTGTAGGTAAGGACGCACTATCATTGACCGCATCATCGGCTAACATCAAGTGCGACATGCGGTAAAAGGCAAACATACTAAAAAAACGGTTATGTGCGAGTCGAAATACTCGTCAGTTTCCGACATGATAACACCTATTCTATGAAATTTTAAACTGGATAACTAATAAGGTTCAAAAGATAAAGGCGGTCTCACATAGGCTTATTGTATAGGGCTCCCTTAATGCTAGAAAGCCAGAACTTGGAATTGCAGTGTTCTGCTCAACATTGCAGTGCGCTCGATATCCTGGATAATTGAAGGTTTTATAAGTACCTATTACCAGCGAGAGACTAGTACTGCGAGATGCCCTCCGATTCGAAGCCCAAAAATACGTGTACAAAGTGGGCTCAATCTGAAAAAATATGCAACAAAAATAAAATTATTACAATAAAACCGCTAAGTGCGAGTAGGACTCTCGCGCCAACGTTTCCGTACAAAGTTAACTTTGACGTTGGAAAACTGTTGTCCCCATATACAGACATAAGTCGCGGTCAGTTTACCAACTGCATTCTCCATTTGATTCTCATTTAACTACAAATTTACGGTTTCGCATGTATTGATTCCTATATGTATTGATTCCCTTGAGATTGTTAAAATATTCGGCATAAACGGCCGTATTTTTTGATTGCGTTGAATTTGAAGTTTTTTTTTCACAGCTCCAATGGACTGCAGATCTGAAGTATTTGATCTTAATACTCGTACCTTGATATACCTTCACGAGTTCCTAAGAAAAAGGGTATTGACAGACAGACGGACGGAAAACGAAGTGATTCTGTAAGGGTTACTTTTTTCTATTGAGTTACGGAACCCTTTAAACAAAAACCTTGATAGATTCTTGATTTTGAAATATAAGATGCAACCAAAGCCGTCAAAGGCATCACGCATTTTATTTTTCTTCTGACGGGATCAGCTAGAACCTGGCGAGCTAGTCCTCATACCTCCAACTGCATCTTATGTTTCAAAAAACGAATTCAAAAAATCAAATTTTCTAAAATTTAAAAGAAATAATTAACAAGACATAATTAAACTTCAATAACTAAAACTTTAATCAACAATAATTGATCCAAATAAATCGTCGTTTTGAAAATAATACTCGTATTTTTTTTTCATCCCTATCATCATAATCATCATTATCAGTCTATATCTGTCCACTGCTTGATGTAGGACTCTCCTAATGCACGCCACTGAGCTCGGTCTTCAGCTCTCCTCATCCATTTTCTTCCAGCCGCTTTTCGCAGGTCGTTACTCCACCTGGCAACGGGGCGTCCTACACTACGTTTGCCTAAACGTGGTCTCCACTCGAGATCTCTTCTACCCCAATGGTTATCGGTTCTTCGGGAAATCTGACTAGCCCACTGCCACTTTAGCTTGCTTATCCTTTGAGCTATGTCGGTTACCTTCTGATATCCGTCCTGGTTCTCCGTCGGATATCTTCATTACAAATCTTGCCCTTCAGAAAAACACCAACCATAGCTCGTTGAGCGACCTTAAATTTCTGGACTAGTTTGACCGTGAGTGTCCACGTTTCGGTTTCCTCACTAAGGATTCCCACAACTTTTTGGAGTTCCTCGTCCACGTCATTTGTGGTTTCAAAGATAGCGAATCGATTTTACAACTTAAGTTGGAACTGTTCTGATCCAACATCGACCTGTAGCAGGTTGGGTTAGAGCGCAGACTTCACCAAAAGGCAACTTTCAGGCTTGTGGTACGTTAGTACTACATTTCTTCTGTGCTTGTGGTCGATATTCAAGAAGCCTCAGACAAGTCGGTGATCACTACCGGTATTAAACCTGCTGAATAGAATAGAATAGAATAGAATAGAATAGAATAGAATAGAATAGAATAGAATAGAATAGAATAGAATAGAATAGAATAGAATAGAATAGAATAGAATAGAATAGAATAGAATAGAATAGAATAGAATAGAATAGAATAGAATAGAATAGAATAGAATAGAATAGAATAGAATAGAATAGAATAGAATAGAATAGAATAGAATAGAATAGAATATTTTATTAGCCTTATAACAGATAGTAACTGATCACTGACACTGCTCTTCACTGAGACATCCTTGAATATGTGCTTATTATCCGTCATGATGAAGTCAATCTCATTTTTAGTCACACTATCGGGACTTTGCCAAGTCCACTTCCTCTCGGGTTGCTTTTTGAAGAAAGAATTCATCAAAAAGAACCCCTCTTTGTCCAAAAAAGTTAACTAGCATTTGCCCCCTGTGGTTCCTGTCCCCATAACCGTGTGGGCCTATTCTCGATTCACTGCAAGTCTGTACTCCCAATTTGGCGTTATAGTCTCCCATGATAATGTTGTAGTGAGCCCTTGTGGTGTTATGTAGGGCCGAAGAGTGTTATGTGTGTTATTTCATCAAACATAATTCTTCTACCTCATCATCCGAGTGTGCTGAGGTCGGAGCGTAAACCTGTACGACCTTAAGGCTATAACCTTTCGGTCACCTTAAGAACCGGGTACGCTACCCTGGTCGACAAACTCGATATTTCTACAACATTATCAATGAGGACATTATTGAAGCGGAGCCCCACGCCACCCTGAGACTGCTGATCGCCCTCACGAAAGTAGAACAGGTGGCCCGATTCCAGAGTTATTGAGTTCTCCCCCTCCTTTCGGACTTCACTTAACCCTAGAATATGTCACCTGACCTTATTAAGCTCCGTATCCAGTTGCGCCATGTGTTCGTCAAGCCTAATCGTTCGTTCGTTGTATGCCAGGGTCATTTGTTTCTGTTTAGGGTGGCCTACGGTAGCCCGGGGATTCTTCGCACTTAGCAGGCAATAGCAGGGCGCCCAGGAACTGGGGCCATTTCTTTTTTGTACCCATAATCGCTACGCTGGGCATGTGGGTTGGTGATCGCAGGGCGTAGCTTCTCGCACCGGTGATGCTGCTGGCCGTCACCGGCCTGTGTCATTTGGCTACGCTTATTTTTGGGATGGTTATACCGCCATCTGTCGGTCACCAGAGCCTCGTTATCCAGCAGGATGACCGCGTGCAGTTGAGGTTGGCAGTGAGATCGTTTTCGCCCCCACACATCCCAATTGCAATTACATCAATGCAATTAGGTGTATCCCTAGAACAGACAAAATTGCTAAACGAACGGACGTATGCCTAATGCCTATTAAAAAAAAACATGTGAAATCATTTAAAATAAAAACAACGGGCGTAGACAACTTTTCTTGTGGCATACAGAATTCCGCTTTACGGTTCCGCGCCGTGGCGCGTTTTGGAAACGCGTTTACGTTTTAAGCAAGTAATGACGTCACACGTTTCTGCGAGGAATTTCGCGTGGCCGAATAGAGAAGAATGGCCTTGAAGACAAATCGATTGACATGCTCACTCGTCAAAAACGGACCAATAGGGCCACGCTATTGTGGAACATCCACATACACATACATATAAAAGTCATAAAACATACATACATAGACTGTTAAACTCATTACCCTCCCTTGCTGCGCCTTAGTCGATTAAAAAAGTTTGAGCTCTGTACTACGCCCAAAACGACTAAAGTAAGTAGGGACTTACCTGGCACAGACCTCAAAAAAAATTTATTCTTAGTATTTACTGACTGTAGGAGTCGTCTAGCCCGTTTATCTTAAAGTGATGTTGATTGTTTATAACTTTTCGACTTATCTTCGAAGATCCCCTCGTTCTGGTAATTTTAAAACATTTCAATCAGCAATATCAACATGTGTTTCATTATAGTATAAAACTTAAAATAAAGAAATAATTGAAACTTAAATACTTGAAGTCGGTATTTTTTTCATACTTTTTAGTTTCGATAAAGTAAGCCTAAGAAAATGAAGTATTTATTCCTGAACATCCTGTAGGCAGGGACCTAGGAGTGTTCTTTGACGATGTACTGACGTTTCGAGAAGATTACGATTATATAGTCAACAGAAGTAAACAACTTCTTTTTAACAAGAACTACAAAAAAGTTCAAAAATCCCGATAGTTTCTTGTACCTCTACTACATACTAGTTGGAAGCATTTTGGCATATAACTCCACTATTTGGTCTTCATTTTATGCTGTTCACTAAGATCGTATAGAGCGAGTACAAAACAGGTGTCTAAATATTTTGTATTATAGACATGGCTTAAAACGAAAACTCCATTCGTATAATGAGAGGCTTTGTGAATTTAACTTATTTCCCCTGGAAATGAGGTGAAAGTTTATTGACATCACTTGTCTTTCCAAAATTTTACATTCATTGATTGACTCGCCTTTTCTTTCTCTCTTAAGTTTCAACATTAGACTTAGATCACGTCATCCCCATTTAATTTTCATTAATGGTTTATTAAAATAATACATCGTTCTACAATCCCGTTGTACGGATGTGCCGCCAGTACAATGATCTTCAGTCAAACACAACAATGAAGTTGATATCTTTAATTTAATACTTTAAAATTTAAGAGACAGATTTTGGCCATCCTTTCTTAGGTATGATTTGGCATCCTCTCCGAATACAATGAAATTGTTAGTTCAAATTTTTTGGGCATACTCTCGCTGTAATGCTTGTTGCTGCGAATGTATTAATACTATATATTATTTCTATTTTAAAGTATATTATTTATATTAGTTGTCATTAGACTTTAGGTAACTGCTTGTTAACAAAGTTTGTTTCATGCTGAGTGCACATTTTTAAGGTCACTGTCCAGTCCAAAACTATTATGTACCTGCATATCTATTATGTTTATATTAAGAGTGTTCTGTTTATAAATAAATAAATAAATACAAACATACATACCTTAATTCGCGAAATTTGGTATATTTGTTCAGATACTCATATAGACTAACATAATATTTTTGACAATATTACATACTTACACAAAATTTGGTACATATGCTTCGACACTCATACATATATGAATAATACGCATTTTCAACAATAGTACATTAGTCGCAGCGGAAGTATGTGTCTCGGAAGTTGTTTGCTAGTCGCTGCTCAAACTACTATTTTTCAGGCGCAATCCCAATATTGAAGGTGAAGACAGCATTGTATAGCTGCCTCGCTCACTCGCTTATTTTTTCGCATATTCTATCTCGCTATTACTTTATGCTGTTTTATCCCCACAGCAGTACCTGCTTAATCATTCACAGACCCTTACTTCACAGATTGGCTGCGACTACTATACATACATGCACAACTAATTGAGAACCTACTTTTTGAAGTCGGTTTAAAATCAAGAATCTAAATCTTGTTTGCCTCTTTTTGTATAGTTCGCAGTCAGTTTTTTTTAATTCATTTTTAATTTAAACTTTTTTTTTATATATATATATATATATATAAGAATTATATATTTTTGGAATGTTTTTTCATTTTGATACCTCACTCGATAGGTTTTGGTATTTTTTTGTTCAATATGGCAGCTGTACTAGTTTTCTTGACACTTCATATGTTCTATGTCACTCTCGTGATTAAGACAAATCCAATGATACCTCATTTATCAAAATACACCAAGCCGTTTAGGCTGTAGGACGGGCCAAAGAACGTATGTTCCTTTGGCACGTTACAGCCCATAGAGTCCATAAAGTCGGGTAATAATGCATAGTGCATTATTACCCGACTGGGGAGGGATATGGTATGGAGCGTAAAATCCTTAGAATATTTGATATTTTGACGGTATAGCCACTGAATTACAAGTTCTTGGAAACGAAATTTTTCATTCAAAAATGGATGATATCAGTCTGTTAATTGGAATATGATCTCATCAAATCAGTCAATTACAAAACAACAATCTCAACAGCATGGGGGGCACATGGGATCGGCATTCGGCATCCTATAAATAAATTCCATTAAAATCGCAAATGGTAAGTAAACAGATGTCCTAAATAAACACTTTGGCTGGATCGAGGGCAGTGGGCCATATGCAAGATGTACAGGAAAAAACGTTACAAAATATTGTGGGCGGCCGGGCGGCCGTGGGACGACTTTATAATAAGTACTTTGCTGAGTACCTAGCTATGTATTTATCCAGTTGGAGTGGCCCCTAGAAGTAGTCACCTACCACTTCATTTTAAACTTAGAAGTAGAAGTAATAAAGTCCTTGTTTTTAACCGGCTGTGGAGGGATGTGTTTGGGCTGTATGTAAGTATGTTCCTTTGGCGCGTCCTACAGCCGAAACGACTTGACGGATTTTGATAAATGGTATTATTGGATTCGTCAAGTGACATAGTTTCAAGTGTCATGAAAACTAATATAGCGGCTTACAGTTGCCATATTGTATTACCGAAAGAACAAAAAATTACCAAAATTGAGTGAAGTAGGTATCGAGCGATGTTTAAAAGACCATTCCAAAAATATGTATGAGTAACTAAAAAGTTGGAAATTGAGAAAGCAAACAAACTTTAGAATCTTGATTTTGAAATATAAGATGCAGTCAATGATCATGCATTTCATTTCTCCTTTGACGGGATCAGCTAGAACCTGGCGAGCTACTCATGCCTCCGACTGTATCTTATATTTCAATATCAAAAATCTAAAGCTCGTTTGCCTCTTATTGGTTTGGTTGGTATTTGATCAAAATTCCTTCAGTCGTCTAAAAGCTTTTATTGATTGCTCGGCTTTTACTCGTCGGATTGAGATACCTAGTGCACCAGTTTTTAAGTCAAGCCCTGACCTATGCAACAGTGGAAACCGCATTGCAATCGGTCCTGTAGTTTTTACGTGATGCGCGAACAAACAAACAAACAGACAGTCGATTTTTTAAAATGTTATATTCTGGTTCAGTAGCTTATTATAAGTACCCTGGACCATTTGTTTTAATTATCTGCTTTGTACAAATTTTTTCGTACTTATTGCTAGATTGTGGTTTTGGCCTCACACGCTTGGCAGTCATGTTGCGCGTAGTAGTTGATGCTCATGCTGCTGATCCCACAACAAGCTCACACAACTTGCCTCATTTTAGAGTTTCGTAATCAAACAAAGAACCTTTATACACTGGCCTTCAAAACTTAGTACCACACTTTTAAAATATAAGTCTGTTCGCGAATCATTAAACTACTAGACCGATTGCGATGCAGTTTTCACTGTTGGATAGACTGTAAGAGAGATTGTTTCATTATTGTTTTGACTTAAACACTGGTGTCCATCTGTTAACACTATAAAGATTTGGCACATGTATATACATTTAATTTTTATCAGATTTTTTGTGTATCTCCCTTCAAATGTACAGTCAGTATCAGTATACTTCCTATTTATAATTCCCAATATTATTCATTTGAAATGAAACTGATCTTAAGATCGGATGTGAACGCTAAGTGAGATGAGTAATTCTGATCTCGATATCCATTGGTACCTACTCAGATTTTTCAGAGTAAGGAGCACAGTGCAGTGCCGCACAGTTTTACCAATCCAATGTTCTGGATGGCACTGCAAGTGGCGTGCGTGGTGTTTACCACCTGGTGAACGCATTGTTCGTCTTCAGCTATATAAAAAAAAACAAACAAAAAAATACGAAACCAAATAAAAAACTGTTAGAGAAACATCGTAATTTAAAATACCTGTTCAATGAGATCCCATTACACTGGGTTTAATTTTTTTATCTTCAGTTTCCATGGGGAGCCACTAACAATGTTTTATCCAAAAAATACTCGTTGCTGAAAAATGCTTGTGATATGGTTATTATTTCGACAACCTATGGTGACCACATTACAAGCATGGTGAGAGGCTATGGTGGTCCGTTTGAATGTAGCCTTAGAAGCCGTGTCCGATTAGGGCGATGCTAACCTGGTTATGTTTAATGCTACTAAAATGCAGGCGTGTTTGTTCTATAATTCTTCAAGAGGGTTTTATCACCTTTCTTAAAGAACAAAACCACTACACTCCTGTGCCACGCCTCTGGCGTAGTACCCTCGAGGATGGCGGAGTTAAACAGCTTCTGAAGGACTTTAAGTACCGGTGTTCCACCCGCTTTCAGTAGCTCTGCCGTTATTCCGTCCTCCCCTGGTGCCTTATTGCTCTTAAGCTGTTTGAGAGCCATTCTGATCTCGTGTAGGCTGACGTTCGGGATATCTTCGGTATAATGTCGGGTCAAACGGGCTCTTGCATCGCTAGTCCTGCTAGGAGGACTACGCGATGAGGTGTATAATTGTACATAGAACTTCTCGAGCTCACTCAATATCTCTGGCTTCGACGAAACGATGCTGCCACTGTCTGTTTTCAGCTTCGTCAACAGGCTTTGCCCAATAGACAGATCTTTTGCGAACACTTTGGAGCGCTTGTTCCGCTCTATTGCGTTCTTAATACAAGTAGTATTATAGGAACGCAAATCGTGTCGCATCGACTTGGAGATCTGTTTATTAAGCAAGCTGTAACTCGAAATATCCACTGAAGACTGCAGCCTCATCTAGGTAGGTACTTATCCAAATCAAAATGTTGATACAATATGAAAATTAATTCTTAATTAGTTAAGCGTTTACCTGGTCCGTCGCATCGCTACCTAGGCACCATAAGTTTTGGAGTGCTCTTGTTTTTGCCGCACCAAAACTGCTTACTGAAAAAAAAACAAAAGACTATTAACTGTGAAAGTACAAAATGCCCTACCAGCATACGTACTTAATGATGTCATACGAAAGCCTGCTCTTTCCAATTCAATTCTTCACTAACGTATATGTGTCAGCAACCTAAAGTATCTGCATCGTTAATTTAGTTTATTTACTGCTCGATTCTCAGAACCGACTCGTCTCAGGAACGATGTACGACAACTTGATAGCTCCGCGAAGTGCATGAGAAAAACATTTAGGTTTATTTTAACCTGTAGGACGTTCATTATCGGTTCTTTATTATCACTTCAGCTTGCTTATCCTAAGAGCTATGTCGGTAACTTTGGTTCGCTATTGGAGTAGACGAGTTTTCGAGACCGCGTTTATACAAAGCTAGTGTAGGACGCCCTAAGGTGGAGTGACGACCTGCGAAAAGCGACTCGCAGGAACTGGATGCGGAGAGCGGACGACCGAGCTCTGTGGCGTGCATTAGGAGAGGCCTATGCTTTGAGTATACAAAGGGCCTACGTCCAGCAGTGGACGTAGTCGTAGTTCGTAGTTTTTTGTTTTTCGTTGTAGTGTGATGAAGTGGTGTAGTATGTAGTCTGATGATGATAATGACGTTCATTAGGGTTAATGTTTAAGGGTTTATTAAAGCGATAAGACCGCGCACTGTACCAGCTTAGTCTTGTTGTGGTGTCATTAAAGAGTTATTCTATCTTTTAAAATCCACCGATGGATCCCAATGGATCAAAAGTAGTATCAAATTCATCGATGGATCTCAGTGGAACAAAAAGTAGTATCAAATTCATCGATGGATCTCAGTGGAACAAAAAGTAGTATCAAATTCATCGATGGATCTCAGTGGAACAAAAAGTAGTATCAAATTCATCGATGGATCTCAGTGGAACAAAAAGTTGTATCAAATTCATCGATGGATCTCTGTGGAACAATAAGTAGTATCAAATTCATCGATGGATCTCAGTGGAACAAAAAGTTGTATCAAATTCATCGATGGATCTCTGTGGAACAATAAGTAGTATCAAATTCATCGATGGATCTCAGTGGAACAAAAAGTTGTATCAAATTCATCGATGGATCTCTGTGGAACAAAAAGTAGAATAAAATCCATCAGTGGATAGTGGATAGAACAGGTGTTTTCTATTAGGTCTTACACGAGAAAGTATCTTCTATCAAACATGCTGCACAATTCTCTCAAAACGTAAAATGGGGCATACTTCGCCATGCTGGCCAAGTGCGATGAATGTCACAATCATATCCTTGCAGATCATGACCAGATTCCTCTCAAAGATTTCCTTCATAGTTTTCAAATCAGTACAAAACCAAATAAGTCATTGGAGCATAATATAGCTGAGATTTGAACCTGGTAGAGTAGGAACCAATCTTTATGGCGACTGTGAGGTTAGGCGCAAGGCGCTGCGCAATAGCTAATTTTAGGTGAAAGCTGGCTTTGGAGAGGTGAGAGGCAGAGGCACACCCTCCCGCTATCCCGCCGCAACCCGCGCGCGCCCGCCGCTGTTATGCTTGTGTGCACGCTACATTCGCAATGTGGTTTAAATTGCACTCACAGTGCTGAGACTGCAAACACTGCTAACGATCGGTTTATATTGTTGGTCAGCATATGCACGCTAACAAATTAAACCGACTATTGTATGCTTATGTCATTTGAGTCAGCTGTTCTGTGAATCTACCTACTATTGTTTTGTTTTGTTTTTAGTTTTCTCATTTCTCTCTTAGTTCTGTTGAATTCGTTTGAACAATAGAAATAATATAATCATAATTAAATGTACTGGCAGTCTGGTGGGAGTTCCAACAACATATCAACACAGAATGACATATGTCAACTGAATTTGACGTTACCGCATACGCTGGTCTACCTCTTTTTTGTGAGCGTTGTGTGCACACCAAAATGACGTCACTTCTGACTTCATGTGTCCGACGTGGAGAATAAATACGCAATCCAACTTTGTGCGCACTGACATTACACATAGCGCACATTGGTGCAATTTAAACCACAGCATCGTACGCTGCACACTTGCGTGCGATTCTGTTCAAGTACAGTCTAGTTAGTTATTTTATTAGTTGTTTGTTACCTATCAATACAATTCACCAACACAATATCAGCATATTCCGATATCAATATTATTGTGTGTTGACGTATATTAACATAATTTCATGATTGGTTAAAATGTTAAGCGTCGACGCTAATTTAGCCACTAAAAACATAAATATAGGTATAATTTTTTTTTCATTCCATCAATATAAGGTATTGTGGTAATTACCACAATACATATATTTTTGCAATAATAATAATAATAATTTTTATTTCGTTGCCAAAAAACTTACAAAACAATCGGACACCTTAAAGTAAACGATATTTTGTAATTATGTTAATTGTGGGTATACTAGTTCCCACACTAGGGTTCCCTGTGTTGTGGGAAATCAATCATTACATTTTTTGCATGTGACATGTAAGTAAGTATTAAATGTCTATGTACTTATAGTCATTTTTATTTTGCATGATTTATTGTACTGTATTGCACCACCGTCCTGTTTAAATTCGTAATTTCTGTCCATCCAAAGGTTGTCTGGAGGAGATCGCTTTTAGTGATAAGACCACCCGTTGAGCCTATTTTTTTAAATAAATTCTTGTATATATGTTCCATAATTCTGGTGTGTTTATTATTATTATTATGTCCTACAAGTAGGTAGTAAAAACAATTCTAATAATTGCGAACCTTACTGTACCAGCGCGAAGTCGCACTCACAGCGCGCTTCACAGCCGCCATAAAGATTGGTTCCTACTATATGAGCACGTATTTTTTTGCGTTTGTATCATTTGCGTATGCACGATAACGAACACCTAATGGTTAATATGCCACCGTTAATAAACATTAACATTCGAAGAAACACATGTTTGAAAAAAAACAACCAAATGATAACGTCACATTTTCGGTTTCCCGCCAAAGCTCCGCACTACAAACAACAGACATAAAAAGTTAGTTATGTAAACATAATATGTCTTTCCAGGTGATATTCAAGATGACATGACGGAAATCATCCGGCGATGCTGCAACGACGGCTCAGGGCTCGCCAGGAGCCACACGGAGCAAGACTGCTCATCATCAAAGCCAGTTCCACCTGATGTTCCATCATCATTTGGGTCCTTGTGCGTCATGGCCAGGGCTCAGTGCTGTAAAGAGTATTTCCAGTAAGTAGTATTTTTTTAAATGCTTTTATTTAACTTCACTTGTATGTGTCCTGGAATTTTGCAATCAATATTTCACCTCCACTGAAGCTATCGGGCTGAAATTTGACACACGCTTGGTTCTCGTGACATGACATGGCTACTGCATAAAAAGCTCTTTTTAATTTAATTTTTGATATTATATTATGAGTGCGAAGGTATGTAATCCACAGAAAAACTGCTAGGTACCTAAAGTAGTTCAAGTGCAGACGCTACACTTTTATAAAAAGCGCCAAAATACCTACAAAAAATATATATAGAGTCTAAACTGGCAAACAAACGAGTGCATGAAGCATAGCAAAGGGCGGCTGTATTTGTGCGTCTCGCTCGTAGACTCGATGAATTTCAACCACCGGAGCAAGCTGGGTTTCGAGGAGGATACGGCACCATAGACCACATTCACACAGTGCGGCAAATTATACAGAAAACCGAAGAGTATATTCAAGTGTTAAGATGTGTGACGCCGCAAAAATGACCGTCCAAGTACAGAATCAGGAGACTAAGCAAATCTTCCTGAATCGAGGAGTGAGACAAGTGGACGTTATTTCCCCGAAATTGTTCACAAATGCTTTGGAGGATATGTTTAAGACTCTGGACTGGAAAGGACGTGGCATAAACATCAACGGCGAGCATATTTCACACTTGAGATTTGCGGATGACATCATCATTATGGCAGAAACGTTGCAGGACTTACATCAGATGCTGAACGGCCTAGCTGATTCATGTCAACGCATCGGTCTCCGGATGAATTTGGACAAAACCAAGATAATGTTCAATGAACATGACTTTCCGGAACCGATTGTTGTTCACGGATATCCTCTTGAAGTTGTTCAAGAGTATGTTTATCTTGGGCAAACACTGAAGTTGGGTAAAAATAACTTTGAGAGAGAAGCCCGTAAAAGAATACAGCTGGGTTGGGCAGCATTTGGTGAAAACTTCATCGAGTCTTTTCGTCACCAATTCCCCAATGCATGAAAACGAAGGTCTTCAACCAGTGCGTCCTGCCTTTTATGACTTATGGAGCTGAGACGTGGACTCTCACGGTACGACTAGTTCACCAATTCAAAGTCGCTCAGCGTGCTATGGAAAGGGCTATGCTCAGAGTTTATTTGAGAGATCAAATCTGGAACGAGGTGATCCGACAGAGAACCAAAGTTATCGACATAGCCCAAAGGATTAGCAGGCTGAAGTGGCAGTGGGCTGGTCATATTTGGCGAAGGACCGATAACCGTTGTGGTAGACGTGTTCTTGAGTGGAAACTCCGACTCGGCAAACGTAGTGTGGAACGCCATCCGGCTAAAGCGACGACATACGCGAGATGGCTGGCGGCAGTTGGAAAAGAGGAGCCGAAGATCGGGCTCAGTGGCGTGCTTTGGGAGAAGCCTATGTCCAGCAGTGGACTGATGTGGGCTGATAATGATGATGATGATGATGATAATGAAGGATAACAAAAAGAAACATATTATAGACATAATCACTCTTCATTTCAATTTAATCGTAACCAAATCCATTATTAGTTTGCAAACAGAGGAATGTTTATAAACAGTTTTATCAAACATAGTAGTTTGCAAACAGACATATGTTAATAAACATTTTTCATGTTCAACCTAATTGTGTCGATAAATACCAAAAGCGCCTAATTCACGTCTAACAATTTTATGGGGAATGACGTTTTTTGACAATTTCAACTTTTACCTATAAAATCTTTAGAAATAATGTTCAGTGATACGAATACTTAGCTGGCAATGCCAAATAAATACACAGCAAAATAAGTTCTCTTAGAAAAACATTAAAAATTGATGAAATAAGTATGGACTTAAGCGGATATGATCTAACAGTAATGGATTTAGTCGGTTTTGATAAATAGGGCGTTGGACATTGGCGAGTATGAAATAGAATACTAGGACTTAGGCATGAATGATGTAATTTAATTAATCAGGGGACGAACTCAGGATATACAATAAAACAGATTAGAATTATATTATTTAGTCAGTTTATGTAGAAAATTAAGGTCAACGAAGAAAAAAAGGTCAAACAAAGTCAAATATCTCTTCCGGAATATGCTGGTCTGGTAAAAAAGAATCTCCGTTATCCGCATTTTCGGTATCCTGATTAGGTGCAGATAGGACATTTTTGAAATATTGTAATTCTGAAATATCTCTCCACTGTTCACCAAAGTGTTTAATTAATAATTTATTCACGTCATCACGCTTTTCTTGTTAGATGGCAACAGTCCCCTGTAGTCTTTCGGGTAATATTTGTGAAATCTTTTTTCCTCTCTTTGTAATTGGCAAGAGTTGCCCAATTTCATTTCTGTAAGACAATTCACCACGTACAAAAATTTTTCTTGACTGTTTTTCGATCACAATTTTTTTACACTTGCTTATTTGGAAGTGCAGGCTCTGGGTATTTTTTAATACTGTTTTGGAAGCCTCCTTCCAGTCGAACACTGGCACTTCATCAACTACACGAAAGATAGTCGCGTTAGATGACATCAAACTAATGTAGTCATCTGGATTTAAAATGTTTTCTATTCGTCTAATTTTTTTTTTTAGTTAGCGTTAAAACTCTGTCCGGAGGTATGAAGCTGTGGCCGGTTACTGGAAAAATTATGTCCACTTTGGAAATATCATACTGCGTGTCGTGTAGCCATTTACAAACCATCCCAATTAATGTCGAGTTCTTATTCTGGCCACCGCAACCATCGGCCATAAGTCTGACGATTTTTTTCCCTTCCATATTCAATCGATTCAGGCAGTGATAAACACATGATGATATTTCGTTGGAACCTTTTAATGCCGTATCTTCAGTCCACACATATGAGCTGACATTTTCACTCGTCAAACTGGATTTGGAGTTGCCCTGAACAATAGTAAAATTATATATATATAACTGCCTCGAATAGTAAGTCGATTGATCGGGCACCCTGGGCATTGGTAAATTTTTTTGGCAGTCGAATGATAAAATAAGTATTTCTGGGTCTTCATCTTTTAATAGTTGGAAAAAGCATTTTGCTCGTGTCTTGTGAATTAAATATTGCGCACGTATGGTTTCTTTTTCTGCGCTGCTTGGGGTCCTTTTTAGTTTTTCCAAAAACTGCAGGCAATCGGAGCAAACATCTTGTCTGGGCGGTCCAAACCCGATGTTGAAAGTGGTATTGAAAACCTTTCTAAAATAAGATTTTGTTACCGAAAATCCGGGCATGGCCTGATCTTCGTAAATTTTGTACATCTTAGAAATATTGAGACTCGGGTCGAGGTAAATTCTCTGTATAATTTTGCCCCTGCAGTAATGTGAATCCAAAGGTTTGAATTTTTTTATGAATTTCTGAACGGACTGAACGGAATTTTGATCTGAATGCAAATTTCTTGCGGTCTCCTCCTCTTCTCTCAGATGCACTAGTTCCAGTTTCAGAAAATCTTTTAGTGACGCCTTTTATTCTCCCCTGTTTTATACTCAGAATGTCACAAAAGGCTTGCAGGCATACGGGAATAAGTTCTTTACTCTTGTGATCAGGAACAAAGAAATGGTTAGAAAAACATTTTGGGTTTCTAGCATTTTTTCTGGGTCGCTTTCGGAGCACTGGCTTTGTACTTATAGATTTTATCAAAAAATTATCTTGGTCAGTTTTTTTGTTGCTGCTATAGAATTTTTTATGGAAATGGAAAAGGCTATTAGAAGTCAAAGTTTCACATTTGTATTTGCCTTTTGTGGAGTGTTTACATTTGGGCTTTTTAGGTAAAGATTTTGCCGAGTACCTGTAAACAAAAATATAATTCATTTAGGATAATAATAAAAAACACAAAGTATGGTCGTAGACGATGAAGTTCCGATTTGTTACGTTGGTAAGTAAGCCATTTTACTGGAATTTAAAAGTAAAAAAAAAAAAAAGATGTAGGTACATACATACATAACATACCTAATTACGTACCTCAAAAATAAATAAGTCCATTGGTATTTATTTCACTGATTTAAAAAAGTCGTATGAACGAATAGCAATCTATTAATCCCTACAACCAAAACGGTCCGGCCCTGTTCAACACCGTGACGTCATCGCTATCTATGGGTACTTCAACGTACGGTACTTTTAGAAAGAAATCAGATTTAGTGCTTAAAACTACTTAAAACTTACCGGTTTTCTTTAATGTTTTGCTTGCTATTGGTTTTCTGCTTCTTCCTTGCTAACTCTGGCGGCACAGTATTTATTAGATATTCCATTATTAATTAAAAACACGGAATAACGCAGTGTCTCGCATGACAATAAAACAGGAATGGTGGCCATGACAGTCTAGAGACGGCGTGTGATTGGTTCTAATGGACTTAGGCATTTATGATTTGAAACCTACGTGCGACTTAGGCTGGATTGAAAAAATGTTTCGACTTTGACCCTTATTTTCTTCGTGAAGCTGTGGACATAGGTTAAATTGATTTTGTCACAAAAGTCCGCCATATTTAGTTGAATTAAATGAACAAATAAAAGTTGAAATGAACGGAACTGGACTTAGGCAAGTTTGATATCTATCGACACAATTAACCTACCTAGTTTCTTAGGCGCAATTCTATCAAACATAGTAGTTTTTGTCTGTTTGCAAACTACTATGTTTTATAGAATTGCGCCTAAAAAACTAGGTAGGTTAGTTAGGTTGAACATAAAAATTGATTTATAAACAAACGTGTGTAACTTAATATTGAAACTCCGACCGGAATAGGAATTTAATAAAATATGAAAATTTTGTAACGAGCCATTAATAAAGGGATCAATCAGACCGGAATAAAAACTAAATATACAATAAAACTGATCCACCAGTGGATGTCTTCAGTGGATCGGAATAGAACAATAGCACTAATAATAATAATATATACTACTTAGGTACTGCACATAATAAAATATATACTACTTAGGTACTGCACATAATAAAATATATACTACTTAGGTACTGCACATAATAAAAAATATACTACTTAGGTACTGCGCATAATAAAATATATACTACTTAGGTACTGCACATAATAAAAAATCTACAGAAGAAAATGTCGTTCAGTGCAAATCAATTTGGAGTGCAAGGTTGTGGTTGACGTATGAGGCAGTGGCTTCTGGTGTCAGAGTTTGCACGCCGCACGAGGGTCCCTGACATGGCTATAAGGCGACTGCTACAACTCAACAACAGCTGGGACCCACAGCTTAACGTGCTCTCCGAAGCACGGAGCGATGGAAATTCGCACATAACTTCGAAAAGTGATTGGGTTGAATCCTGTACGAAGACAATTTTTTTGAACCTATTATACCTACTTTTTTTTTGTTTTGTTGTGCTTTGTTTTCGCCAAGTACGGCATCACTGCTAAAATGTATTAAATCACCAGAGACATGACTATGTTGGTACAGTCATGTCATGAGAAAACCGGAAGATCACAGGACTAGAAAAGTGCATAACTGTAAGTCAGAACGCAGGAGGATGGACAGACAGCGTTGCACGTAAATTTTAGGATTCTGTTTGGAGCCTTTGGGTACGAAAATTTATAAATTGCTACTGGAATTGTGCCACATTGTGGGATTTCTCTAAGATCTAATAATAAATCTTACTCAGTAAACCGTTATTGTTTTGAAACAAAATTTATCGAAAGTTCCAAGAAGTGTTTGTGTTTGTTATTTTAAACCCAATTCATAAATAAGGATATTACTTATTTCATTGAAACTCCGCTTCAATAACAAACTTATAATTATTATTTAAAATGTCCTATAAAAGAGCTTTGTTACGAAGTTGAAACTTTCCGGAGGGTTTCTTATTATTGAAGTTTATAATCGGCTTTCTTCTTATAATTTGTCCTGTAAGCTTTATTTTACAATTTTTTTTTGAATTTGGACGTTTTTTTAAATCACTGCCTGTATTTTTTTAAATATGCCTGGTTTTTTATTAAAAGTCAGGAGGTTTATCCCGCGTAAAACAACAAACCAACCAACATTTAGCAATGAGTAGGTTTTGAAACATTCTTGGCGGGGGATATGGGCATGTAAAATTTCTCATTTAATTGCTTATAATAATATATAGTTTAAACCAGCCAAGTGCGAGTCGGACTCGCGCACCGAGGGTTCTGTATAAAGGTAATTGTACAGCTACATTCACCAAAATAATTAGGTAACATAACTGAAGTTCGAAATTATGAAAGCACCGAACATTGCTCTAACGCAAAGATAAACTGGATTGAGGGACAAACTTAACTTTACCGTTGGAAAGTTGTAGTCCCCATACATCGACACAGGTAGCGCATAATCGCAAAAAAAACGTTATGTTAGTATTTACAAATTTCAGATATTTCCCTTTACTTGTGCTTTATGACATTGCTTCATGCCAAATTTCATGATTTGTAGGTTAACGAGAAGTTTTTTTTTTGTTACGGTCTAGGCAATCGTTTGACCACGATCTCACCCGATGGAAAGTGATGATGTGGTCGAAGGTGTAGCACGCTTGCCTAGTAGATACCTATTCACTCTTGACTTGAACACACCGGTTATAATTTACCGGAAACACTGACGAGGGCAGGGCATTCCACTCCTTTGCAGTTCTTAAAATAAATGAAGAAGCGTAACGCTTCGTTCTTATGCGAGGTATTTCAACCATGAAAGGGTGGCGCTTTGCTGATCGTCTAGTGGTACGGTGATGGAAAGGTGATGGGGGAATCAGGTTGTGCAGTTCTTGAGCACACTCTCCATAGTGCAATAATGTATTTCTTAAGGTTTAGCCTACGTATGCCATGTGAATTTATTGTTCGGCGACTTGGTAGCAAAATGTTGTTTTTTTCTACTTACATAAAAACTTAATTAAGTTTTATTATATGTTTAAACCTTCCGTGAAAAATTACTAACTGATTGTGAAAACCCCATCAAAATCCGTTGCGTGATTTAGGAGGAGTTGGCGGCCAAATAGACAGACGCGGAAAGCGACTTCGTTTTGTACTATCTATTGATGACATTGATTATCTATTATCTACTTACTTACAAAATTATTAATAAGTTTTAGTTTTCATACCAAACTATTTAAAGCAAGTAACTAAGCAAAGGAGTGGAATGCCCTGCCCTCGTCAGTGTTTCCGGTAAATTATAACCCTGGTGTGTTCAAGTCAAGAGTGAATAGATATCTACTAGGCAAGCGTGCTACACCTTCGACCACATCATCGCTTTCCATCAGGTGAGATCGTGGTCAAACGATTGCCTAGTCCGTAATAAAAAATAAATAAAAAAAAAACTTTAAGTTTAGACTAAAGTATTTTTAGCCTTATTTTAGCTGCAACTATTTAAATCTATAACTTTAAATTTGATTTGATTTTCCGATTGATTATTTCTAAAGAGTAGCAGTTTTATTTTTCATACAGGACAGAAAAAATATATTTAATGTATGGTAGTTTTCGAACGAACACGTTTTGAATGGAAAATTATACCTACTTTTGTATGATTTTCCAACAGGCAACAGCAATGAAGCTATATCAACAAAAATAATTTATTTTCAGCAAGAAACAAGATTGTACTACGGGGATCGACGCGGCGACAAGTAACAAGCAGTGCAAGTCTACCAAAATGTCTACTAAGGTATGGTTTTATGTAAAAAGCACAAATTAAAAAAATATGTATTGCTAAGAAGCATCTCGATCACATCAGCATTCCAACAGAAAACGCATCAAAATTCGTCCATTCGTTTGATAGTACGATGCCACAGACAGACACACGGATACATACATACAATGACACACCATTAACTTATAACACCCCTCTCTTTTGGAGTTCAGGGGTCAATAAATAAACGACAATAACGTTTGCTCCAAAAAAAGCCAGCCAATTACGTGTTTGTCAGCGATAGTTAGGGTTCACAATCCTAAGCACATACCATTACAGATATGTGGTGTTAAGCCACCCAACTATAAAAACTGCACTATAATCGGTTCAGCAGTTTTTAATTTTTACGTGATATGCCTACAAAATTTTAGATAGCCGCGGAAATTTCCTAAATTGGTATTCTGAGCTGTACTGATGCGGGTTTTTAACATTTTTACCAATTGTGAAACGCATTTACGTATTGACACATATAGTGCCACAGAGATGTCCAACAATCAATAAAACTGGTTACTTATATAAGAATATATTCATTATGAGATATAAGAAAATAGGCTGGACCAGTCCCCACAGATAGCACTCGTTCACGAGATTGACTTGTGTACCAGACGTCACCCCTCTAAAATGGCCGGGGTGACAGAGGCGCCGCAAGTCAATGATATTCTAAGTAAAGACATTTTAGAGAGCAAAGTTAGAACTCCAGTAGGTAGTCGTTGCCATTTGTAAGATTTGCACGTTCACCATTGTAGTATTCATTTTATCTCTAAAAGTAAATATGATTTCATTGTTCTAGGTATTTACATCTGACTTTGACCGACTTTGGAAATAAAATCCTCGTATCATGTGCTATAGCGATTACACTATCAAGTGAATGAGGAATTGATAGCTGAGATGAGAGCATGGGTTCCGCTTAAGATATCTGATATTGTTTATCTCAATCTAGTTGTGCTCTTCCGCCGCGCTATGTTTGTTTCACACCAGGGTGCAGAGCAGTGACCAGAACAGATGGACTGAACGGAGCCACAATATAAGTCATTGGGCCGAGGATAGAACCCGGTGTCGTTGGATTCCAACGCGCACATATTACCTCTAGTTCACCATGGGAATGAGCCCTTGGTCAAACGAACCTAATCCTGCTTGTTTAAACTTATAAAGCCTTTTGAATTCTTAGTACTACACACAAACTCTTGTAACGCGGAAGTTGAAACTGTATCTACATCCCGCAAATACACTTTTGCGCCTTTTCATATCCAGAAAGTTTGAATCCCATTGAAACAGCTCAGTGAAGTCAACAATAGTTATATAGACAGAGTACTCCAGTGAAGATCCAGTGGAGTGTTTGCTGAATAAACAGTTGTATCTGTTATCTAAATGCACATACGATAAGGTGCCTAGTTACCCAGTTTAGTGTTTCGAGACAATTTTGTTACGGAAATGTAGTGCTCCATAAACTAGAGCATTTCGGTGTAGTCTTGTGTTAGTACTGCACACAGGACGAGTCTTTCGTCAACTTAGTTATGGACTGCTTAGTTGGTAAAGCGATGTGGACAGTATTCCAGAGGCAAGGTTCGAATTCATATCGACTTGTTTTATTACATTCGTAACTTGAGCATCTAAAAATAAAAGTTATAGGGTAGTATTTAACTGCAAATCAAAAAATCTACGTTTTTTATCGTAAGAAAACATGCCCATTTCCCATCAAAAATACTGACTGTGCAAAATACATACCTCAAAATATTATTATCTTATCAACGAGTTCAAAAAAAAACATGTTCCGCTGGGAATAAAGGTTCTCGAATGGCGGCCACGAACAAGCAAGCGAAGTGTGGAGACCCCCACACGATGGACTGACGACATTGTAGCCATCGCAGGAAGTCGGTGGATGGAGGTGGCACAAGATCGCTCGTCATGACGCTCTTTGGGGGAGGCCTATGTTCAGCAGTGGACTTGTAAGGGATGACATGATGATGATGATGATGATGCTGATCATCGAGTTAAGTTTGTGACGCATCTCTATTTATCTAAAAGCGCAGCTTTTTTCTACACGCATATCAAATGCAAAGAGTATATAAATACTACGATCAAATGGTCATCATGTTCAAACCCTATCTAGTTGTTTAGGCCTAATGCCTTTTTACCCGACTACAAAAAAGCAAGGGAAGGGTAATGAGTTTAAAAATCTATGTATGTATCTATGTATGTGGATGTTCCATCATAGCGTCGCCTCTATTAGTCTCTATTAGGTCAATTGATTCGTCTTCAGGTATAGAGTGTCATAAGCTATTTACCCGACCGTAGTCGGGTTTTAGTTTTTGAACTTATGTCTTGTTCAGACACAAAGTAAATTAAAATGAAAGTTACTTTGTTGTGCAAACAGTATTTTTAACATGAAAATCTTATTTTTATTGTAAAAGTTTGATGAAATATGCAGTCATAATAATAATGATGAACGATAAATAAATAGGTGATAATTTTTCTGATTTGCGATTAAAAATAACTCAATGTTAAAAGCATAGATAGACATACATCTTCTCAGCTGTCGTCTTACCTTATAAGAGATGGCCCAAACAGCACAGATGGCCAGAAGCCAGATGGTCTCAAAAGTTTTTCTCACAGATAAAATAAGATAACTATTTCACTGCGTATAGTTGTTTATCTAAATAAACAACTGCACGTACTCGTTTCGAAATTATTATGTACTAGCTTTTTCCAACGACTTTGTCTGCACGGACTATTTATCGCGATTAAAAGTCGTATGTCCTTCCCCGGGGTTCAAACGATCTCCATACCGAATTTCATCCAGATCAGTTCAGCCGTACAATCGTGGAAAGATGACAAACCACAAACAGACAGACCGAGTTCATTTCACTTTTATAATGTTAGTATTGTATTAGATTTTTTTGTTTTGTATTGGGTTAGGATTTTTTTATCCAGCTGCACAGACCGTTTTGTGTTTGGGTTGTACTCGTATGTATGTTTGTTTGTTTTTTTGAACATTTCTTAGGCTTGTCCTACAGTCTAAACGGCTTCATGGATTTTGATAAGTGAGGTATCATTGGAATCGTCTTGAACACGAGAGTGCTATAGAAATAGGATAATGAAGTGTCAAGAAAACTAATATAGCGGCTTACAGCTGCCATAATGTATTTTTAACGGAACAAAAATTTACCAAAACCTATCGAGTGAGGTATCAAGATGAAGGTCTTTTAGAAGACCATAAAAGGTACAAAAAGTAAAAAAAAGAAAAGTAACTGCAATGTCAATACTATAGACTAATGTTGCAATACTATAGACTAATGTTGCAATACTATAGACTAATGTTGTAATTGGAACTATTAAAGTAAAGTAAAATTAGTAAGAAAAAAATAAACATTAAATTTATATAAATACTAGCTGTGCCCCGCGGTTTCACCCGCGTCTCTCAGAAACCGTGGGTTTTTCCGGAAAAAGTAGTAGCTTATGTGTATAAGCTATTCTACCTCCATACCAAATTTCATAAAAATCCGTTCAGCCGTTTGAGCGTAAAAAAGTATCACATAAACTTTCGCCTCTCTATTATTAGTGTAATTATTTTTGCGGGCGCTCAGCTTGCAGTCAATAATTTTGTACGCAGTCGGGGTTTTTTTATCCATACCAATATATAAAAGTGAAACGTTGTCTGTTTGTTTGTTTGTTTGTTTGTTTGTTTGTTTGGGGAGCTTTCACGCGATAACGGCTGGACGGATTTTGTTGAAATTTAGAATTGCTGTCAACATTAGAATTGGAGATAGCTCATACCCTGCAATGATGTTATATATATTGATACCCTGGAATAAAACATGGGATACTTTTTATCCCGGAAATTTTTAAGTTTCCACGGGAAAACTGGAAAATGTTGATTGCTCACTGTAAGTAACGGTTGCCATCACAGAATGGTCTGTGGTTGCCACGGAAACGAAATAAAAAGTCTGTCTAAAAACATCAAGAGTGGTGCTATACCTACTTTTGCATTGGTTTTGACTATTTAGAAGAAAATTTGATGCTTTTTTCGCGATAAACAGTAGTCCGCGCGTATGAAGTTGCGAAATCTAGTATTTTTATAATAATTGTAATGTTAATTGACATGTCATTAATTCTAAAGTCAACATTAGAAACGGGACATTTAGGTACCATGTATATCTTTTATTTTGAGTTTCCGAAGTTGCAGCACTGTTACAAGCGCCATGATCACGGGTTAACTGAAGTAGGTAAATGCTAGGAAATGCACGGAGAAATTGAAGTAAATGAAGGGTGCTATTTCTAACAAGCTGACAAAACGACCGTCTTGCGAGCTCGTTTTTTGTTTTTGTCAATGTTACCACTGTTTACAATATCACTTCCAACTCGATTCCTATCTCGATAAACGATACAATATGCGCTTGCACGTTCTTTTCTGCTCTTCTGGTCTTATTACACTGGATTCCAGGCATGATTGAAATTACTGTATTTACTAAGTATTTTCAATCGCTTCGCTTACTAATCTTGGTGTTTAATGGCGTTCTGTAGAATTTACCCGAGGGTTATGCAAATCAGAGCCTGCTTCTAACAGATGATATGCTATGGCTGCTTTATGAGCATCATTATTCCTAACAGATTTAATGTGCTCGTTGATTCGGCAAGCTATGGTTCGTTTGGATTGTTCTATATATGAGCTGCCACCATTACAGTCTACCTTATGGACGCCAGGCTTTTACTACGGAAAGTTATCCTTAGGGGAACGCAAAACTGTGAATACTGTCTTCACTCCTCATAATTGATTGATTGATGTCCTCCTTGACGTATCCATCAACGGCGAACCCTGTTAGCTCCGAGGTGAGAGCGTAAATGGCTTGCAAATCCAAATTGGTCATAAAGGTCATAAAGATCCTGTTGCAGGGCGCACAGTACAACTGACCAGTAGAGTTGTATAATCTATTATTGTCACTCCTCATAATTATAAAAAAACGAGCATGCATGAGGGTAGACCGTTTTGTCTGCTTAAAATGATACCTAGCCGCATTTACTTCAGTTTCTCTGTGATCATGGCGCTTGCAACAGTGCCGAAATATCGGAAACTCATAACAAAATATATCCAATGTTAACATCCCGCTTGTAATGATGACTTTAGTATTGGAATACTGGCCTTACTTCCAATATTAATAACTGAGTCACTTGTGAATCATCGCGAAGAACAGTCAGTTTTCGAATCAGGCACAACAAAAAACATACATTGGTCTTCTTGACCAATGTATGATTTTTGTTAGCTTGCTAAAGTAAAAATATTTTAGGTACGTATTCTGCACACCTAGTTTTTCCGCTGTTAAGACTGTCTGAGCTCAACCCTTTAATTAAATTCATAATCAAACTGTATCTAATAGGTTGGAGAAGACAGGTTCTGTCAGTGAATGAGAAGCAGATTATTAGGAATTCGTTCCATTATGACCTAAAGTTGAGACTGTACTTCAGATAGGTACAGGTGATATTATGTGCAAACATTCTGAAGGTTTTATCTCGTGTCGTATTAATTACAAAAAGAGTAGCAAAGAAGCTGCTCGCTGTCAGGTGAGAAGCAGCCATTGTACCGTCTTATGGACCTCCAATACTAAGGCCATTGCTGATGCGTTGCCCACCTATTTCTGAAGGCCCCCATAGCTCGCAGGTGGAAATTCGTTCTAATTCTTACGGGTTGCAATGCAAGATAGAAGCAGGTAGTATATTTTATGCATTATTAGGCAAGCTTTTGACCGTGAATAATCCTGCTGGTAAATGACAATACAACCGAAGAAGGAGCCTTTGCCTAGAAGGAACTTCACTCTAGACTTGAAGACGCCCAGGTGGTATTTTTCGGGAAATAAAGATGCTGGTAAGGTGTTGGGTTTTCGCACAGTAAATGGAGAACCAAACGGCGAAACGTATGAATGAGTGGAAAGACAACCATATAGGGATTCCATGGTTCCGTCCTTCCCGTAAAGGAAGGGTGATTGGGAAATAAGATTATCTATCTATTGATTGTAATTTAATGCGCATTCTTCTAAAAAATACAATAAAAAGACGGTAATATTTCCTTAGATATATAAGCTGATGTCGATGAGCTTTTGGTCCGTCTTGCAGTACGATGCGATGCAGGGATGAGATAAGACTTAGGTCAGATAGTTTGTCCGAGCGTGGCTTAAAAGTAAATAAGAGAGATTACATAACTTTTTTGTTCTTTTCCCCTAGGTATGCTGTGATGAGTGCGCAAGAGGAACCTCGATAGGTCTCGCCCGAGGGTCTGCAGCGTGCATTGCAGGAGCGAATGCAGAAAGTGCTGAGGAACTGCTCTCTGATGACGCTTATGTGCAGTGTTGTTTGGTAAGTCTTCTTCTAGGGCTCTCTTTTGAAAACCAAGAAACCTATTGAAAATTGAAATCCTCCGTCAGGGAGTCCGGACAGCAGCCTATCATACAATCCTTTGTCACATGTTCACCACGTTTATATTGATTAAATGCAATCCTATTACTATTAAAATAATTTATTTTAATTAAAAAAACTCCCGAATTGGTTCAGAAATTCCGTAAATATGAGCAAAATATCAGTCTAATTGAAATCCTTTTTCATTTTGAAATTCGTGTAGGTATAAAATCACACAAGTTCAAAAACCAAAACTACGGTCTGGTAAAAAAAAGCTTATGATACTCTTGCGATGAAGACAAATCGACTGATATCTCTCTTGTCAAATTCGGACCAAGTTTTTAGTTTGAATACATGTCATAATCCTTCTTTTGCTTTGCCGTAATCGGATAAAAAAAACTATGGCACTCTATACCATACCAATCTATACATACCTTGCTTGTCGAAATCGGACCAATAGAGGCGACGTATATGGTGGAACATTTACCTAAAGGGGTTTTCAATAGTTACGCTCGTACTTTGACAGTGTATATCGGCTATCTACAGCTGTGAAATTTGGTAGGAATAAGTACTTAATTTAGTCTTGAGACATTTAACCATGGAACAATACACGATTCCACTTGATAAAATGTATCATAAATAAATTATAGTTTAAAAAAACTAAAAAACACGCTTTATATAGAAAACCAAACTAAAAAATAGAAAATAAATTTTAATAGTGTAAATTTAAAAAAAAATGTTTGGGTGCATGTGTCAATAGTTATAAATATTTCATTGACAGATATGAGAAGCACCCCACTTGAATGCTTTTTTTTAAATAAAATTTTTATTCTTATTTCCACTATTAAAATTTATTTTCTATTTTTTAGGTTGGTTTTCTATATATAGCGTGTTTTTTTATTTTTTTCGAATTATTGCATTGTCATCGGTCTTTGACAGGTGTGAAAAATTTGAATGATATCTGACCGTTTAAATTGGGTTAAAATAGCGTCCAAAGGAGTCAGTTACAAACATACATACATACATACATACAAGTGAAGCTAATATAAAGCGTATAAAAAAAACAGTGCTCTGTTCGCTTAACGTTCCGTGCGCTGCGTCCAAGTCTAGGTCTTCAGTGGTTAGGCTCATTTGTGGTTGTGTGGCTGGATTGAACATTTGATTTATTGAATGAGAAGTTCGAGGACTTCATTATCTCGCGTGGCAGTGACATTCACTGGCCACCGAGATCGTGTGACTTGTCGCTCGACTATTTTGAAATCTGTGGTCTATGCAGACAAACCACAACGATTTCCGTTCTGAAAGCCAACATAACTCGCTTTCTTCATGAAATTGGGCCTCATTTATGCGAAGATGTCAGCCAAAATTGATGAAGTCTACTAGGATATGCGCCACCTACAAGACAGGCGCAGTTGTCATTTTCCCGAAATTATATTACATATAATGTCATCGAATACATATTAAGATAAAAAAACAATTGTAGCAATATTACTTATATTATTTGTTTTATTTAATCTTATAGTACGAGCGCTTTCAATGAAAACCCCTATGCATACACAGACTGTTCATTTTATTACACGACCTCGCGTACTGTACCAAAAAAGTACAGTTTATTTTCGATTTGAGAAAAAGAAAATGTTTCGCCTTTTCAGAAAGCAGCAAGAGAAGGACAACATGCTTCAGTCACTCATCCAGCTACTGTGGCTAAGAAAGAGAAAAGAGAAGGAAGTAAGTTCTTACTCAAATATCAGTTATTCTGCAGCTGAACTCAGTTCGATTCAGTAGGATTTCGTAGTCCAACAAAAAACCCCTATACGATCGACCAGTCTATCTGTCAGTCTTTCCGTTTTCCGTCCATCCCAGAGTGAAATACGTGATCTATCTACAGTCAAATCCTTGTCACCTTAAGAAGAAAGAAGAAGAAGGCAAGAAGGTGGTCAAAATATAAACCAACACGAAAATTTACGCACAATGAAAACTGAATCGTTATAGATCCTAAATGGTTATTCAAAATGAAAAATTATAAGAGAAACCTAAACATGATTTTCAAATACCTATTCTATGATACCCCATTTAAGATTTTCCCTTTAGAATATTATTAGATATATTCAATGATACACCAATTAAATAATTTACTAGTGTTTCAATTTGCCATTTATTTGTTTTTCAATCGTCTCTGTTATTTTTTTTATTTTTTTATTACTACTAATTAAACTATGTATGGGCGTGTATATATTTATATTATACATATATATATCTATATATATATATATATATATATATATATATATATAGATATATATATATGTATAATATAAATATATACACGCCCATATATATCACGCATATACGCTCATATATATATATATATATATATATATAAAAAAGTAGTAAAATTAACATATAAATTAAACATATAAATCTAAGTGTTGAAAGGGTCATGCCTCAGCATAATGCCGAGAGTCTTCGACACTTGACGCTGATTTTCAGTCACGGCCCAGAGGGACCAATCACGAAAAATTGAGTAGTAGTTAAATTAATAATAATAATAAAAATACATAATAGATATACACATATATAATTTATATACAATAAATATTCAAATAAAACATACATATAAATATTGGTGGATACATATATTTAATCTCAGACTCTCGGCATTATGCTGACCCTTTCAACACTTAGATTTATATGTTTAATTTATATGTTACTTTTACTACTTTTTTTATATAAGTGTTTATTAAACGATTTTCTTTCTTTTCTTTTTCTTTTTTTAATTAACATAGTTGACTTTTATTTTTTAGTTTTTACAATATCTGGTTACTTGTGGCATACATACATCTAGTTGTACATAGTTGTCGCCATATTTAGTTTTGATTACTGTCATATCTTAGTAGCACTCGCAAGATTAGGACAAATCGATTGACGTAAAAATCCTCAAAATTGACCCATGCGTTTGGTCTATATAGTGCCATAAAGGAACAGACATACATACATACATACATACATACATACATACATACATACATACATACATAGGCTGAAAAATAGAAACCCTCCACTCAGTCGGGTAAAAATGAATGTAGGTATTGTCGAATTTTTGTAAAAAATACAATAATGCTGAACAGCAGTTGTTCAATATTCATGTACAATACGTGTCTATTTGCGCACAAATAAATTTTAAAAAAAATGTTGACCAACCTCAATGTCTTGATCAAGACGTTGCATCGACTTCACCAGAAGAAAAACATTAGGTCCTGTCCGCACAGCGATATTTCACCGCGCGATTTTTTTTCCGCAATTCTGTCAATTCTGTCATATTGAATCATACGGGAGTATGTGAGTATCATACGGGAGTATGATTCAATGTGTGCGGTTAAAAATTTGCGCGGAAAAAATTTCTGTGATTTGATGCAAATTGAACGCGATGCGGTGTGGGTTTATTTCCGCGCGAATTTTTTGTACAGTATGAAGTAGAATGGCTATGGCCGCACTGCGAAATAAAATTCGCGCGTTTCGCTCAATCGTGCACCGGCGCTATTGGCAGGATGTCGTGCACTTCGTCTCCCGCCCGATCGGGGGCCGCACATGAGTTACCAAATAATGACGACATTGATATAGTCAAAAGCTGCATGATGTTTTATGTAGAAAAATCTATTCATAGGTCTCAAGGCCGTAAATGGAATCCAATGTTCATGACATCTTTTGATAGTTCTGTCACGCTGCCGCCGCCGTAGTATCAGGTTAATAAAAATAACTAAAAAGATTAAAAAATACGCCTGCCCTGCCAAAAATGAACTTATGCCAAAAAAATATATACTGTTAGAATGTGCTTATCAAGGCCTTCAATTTGATACCTATATTGTAAAATTAGACGAAAAAATATATATTTTTCATTTGAAAATGGAGCAATACTGCTGCCACAATGAATTTTTTCAAAAAATATATAGCGTTTATTCCTAGGGAGGATGTAAGGATTCTAACGATTACCCATACGTCTAAATCTGTTCAGGCATTTAAGTTATGGTGGAATAAAGAAACTCACATATATAAAAAACATACAAACATACATACAACATTACATACAAACATACATACAAACAAACATACAAACACACATACAAACATACATAAAAACATACATACAAACATATATACAAACATACATGAATCCTAAAAACATTACACTGCTTTTTTGGGCAGTCGTGCAATAAGTAAAATTTAAAAATTATATTAAAAATAAGGCTTTTACGACATTTTATTTAATGAATGTCACTTTTAAATATTATATTTTTCTTTTATTATTATTTTTCCTTATTTTTTATTGCTTTGTCATCGGTTTGTGAGCTATCCTGAAAGTTTCAGTAGACGTCCGTATCAGCCGGGAACTGCATCAAACTGTCAAAAATCGTGCGGATTTTTATTCGCAGTGCGTACTAGATATAATTCCGATCACGGAATAAAATACGCGCGAATTAAAATCGCGCGGTGAAATATCGCGGTGCGGACAGGGCCTAAGACAGAATTATATAAATATAAGAGCTGCGGTCAACGGCTTTTGTGTGTACAATCATTGTCAGCAAATGGAATTAAAAAAATACCTTTATAATTTTTTATTTAAGGAATATTTCCTCCAAATTTCATATCTCTAGGTCCACTGCGTTGCCTGTCAGACACGGTACTGTTTTATAGGCAGAGACAGAAGGTACGTCAGGGTACTGTTATAGTATAAGTATGAAGAAATAAATAGGTGGTAATGATTGTTGCAGCAGTGGCTTCGCTCTGCGAAGACTACGCGCCGACCGAGCTGTGTGCCCACCACTGCATCCCCGTGCCAGGGTCGTACAAGTGCGAGTGCAACCCGGGCTTCATGCTGATGCCAGACGGGAGGAACTGTAGAGAGGTAAAAAGAAGGGATACACAGTGTGCAAGCCATTGCAAATGAAATATTCTTGTTTTTACGGTATGTGTACCAGTAGGAGCGTATTTTAAGATTTGGCGCCTTATAAGTGATAGAAAAAAAACAGTCAACTGCTAGTAGAACTCATATGGAGAGAGTTCCGTACGACGAATATTTATTTCACAATATTGTGAGATACGAGTAAGACGTTATTTTAAGATAAAAAAGAATGGAATGGTTAATTTTCATCTATTTTCTTAAATAACTTTAAAACATACAATTCAATATTCACAATTCATTTATTTAAATTACAGTGTTTGGGTCACAACAATCAGTTCAGTAGATTCGGAGCAAATTGGCTGTGACAGACGGACAGACATACATATAAGGATTTCGTGTTTTTTCATTTGGACTTAGGGAACACTAAAAAGTGAGATTCTTTTAATAATTAAATAACCCACACAAAAGAATAATGAGTTTTTTTGTGAGGCACTAATTGGTTGTCGAATGGTAATGTCATAATAAAAAAGCGCGATCGAAGCGAGCGCGATTTTTTAAACAATTCTACACGTATAAAACTAAAACATAATTCAAAATTATGTAAAAATGATAGATTTATCACAAAGCGCCAGCATAGTGATCGCGAAAGTGTTGAGGTATTTGTATTATTGTAAACATTTAACATGATTACGAATCATTTGAATATACAATATGAATCCAAGTAAATAAATGCAAGCGAAGCGAGCGCGTTTTTTTTGCTGTTTATTTTAGTACATTTCTGGCAAGTCAAGTCAATAAGCAATAATTAATTGAATATAGGTTACGAATTTCGATTATGAAAGACACCTAAAGATGATCGCGAGGGCAACCTACCACCCCGGGCCATGGCCCTTTTGGCCCTAGGATAAATACGCCTCTGTGTACCAGGATATCATGAAATAATAGAAGTTCAATAGTGTATTGTCACAGTACATATTATATAGTCTTTACAGACAGTAGTGTATCGAGGAATAAACGCTATTATTTATTCTGTGGCCCGGTAAACGGCCGATTTGACGCACGCGGTGCGGGGTCCGGGAGGCAGGGGTCTCAGCGTGGTTTTGAAGAGAACGCTACGAGCGAGTTTCGCGCTTATAGTATCTTCACGTAAAAATACGAGAAAGAGAGATTGTTTTCTGCAAGTAGGATGCCAGTATCACAAATAGATTGGACCAAAGAGTATAGTAATATAAGTATTTATATCAAGATTGGACTCTTTAGTCCAATCTTTTCGACCCACTATTGGGATCCGAAAAAAAATTAACTTCATTTATTACCCGACTGCGGAGGGTTATGTGATTGGGTTGTATGTATGTATGTATGTTTGTTTGTTTGTTTTTACGTTTTTTTGGGACGTCCTGCAGACTAAACGGTTAAATGGATTTTGTTAAATGAGGTGTCAGTGACAAGAATAACATAATATGAATACTACTAATAAGTACCAATTTTTAACAATAATACATACTAGTGATTTGCCCCGGTTCCGAATGGGTAGCGCTCACACCGTGCCATTATTCTTACTTTTAGAATTTTTATACACATTGTAACTTCTAAAAAAAATACGCCAGTAAGCGTAATTCAAAATCTTTTGCAGCAACGATCATGGTGTTTCAGCCATAGACAATAATTGTATCATTACTCCAACGACAGTAAGAAATGTCTAATCATTACTCACGTACTTGACAGACTTGTTATTATTTCGTTTCCATGGCAACGTGTCATTCCGTTGTATATTTTTAATCGACTTCACAAAAACAGACGGTTATAATATGTTCTACAGCAAGTTTTTTTTTTTGATGTGCTCCGATTTCTATGAAAATTATTTTTTTGTTTGAATGGGTATACTCTCCAGGTGGTCCCATATAAATTGTATCAAAATTGGTTCAATAGGTTTTCTAGTGCATTCATTTGATTTTGTGTTTAGATTGCCCCAAATCTCTAAGATTTCTAAACCGTTTTGAATGGTTGCTGATTCATTCAAAAGGGTAGACTTTCAGCGTACTCGTAGTTCCATATAAACTTCATCAAAATTGGTACAGCAGTTTTTTATTGGGATAATAAGGATGAAGGATTTCTGAACCAATTTGAATGATTATTGGTTTATTTAAAACGATAGACTTTTATTACTGCCCCACACCAATTGTTAATTTAATAAATCGATTTGTTTTGATTTTGAGGTGATAATCGTAGCTCCCAAACAAATGGACCGATTTAGGAGCGGTTTTTTATGTTTGAAAGGTGATGTGAACTTAGCTTACTTAGATATTCGAACAGAAAAGGGGGGTAAGAATCTATTGTAACTCTTTCTATTTTAAATTTCTATTGTATTATTTTATTTTATATCTATATCTATATTTATTTTATTCTTTTTAGTATTTGTATAGAAAAAAACGACTTCGTATTCAAATGAATACGAAGTCGTTTTTTTAGAAAAAATATTTTTATTGATTCCATGGGTATATATTGCAATTTTCGTAGGGAACTCTATTTTCTTGAAAAATAAAATAGTGCGCATGTTACTCGCTGATAACGTAGCTTTCTAATACGTGATTATTATTTTTTTAAATCGGTTCAGTTTTCTTTTCGTTTATCCATTACAAACATACAATAAAACAAATCTTTTCTCTGTATAATATGAGTGTAGACATACGCGTGAAATCGATAGCCACCTTTTTTGTTAGTAAGTTTTTATAAGTAGCTTAAAAAACTGGTTTTACTAATAGCAGATCCTAAAATTTAAAAGGTTGGCTGTAAATTGTGGTCATGTACAAACAGACGAACATACATACATTCATTCATGCATACATAGGTATTCGTATAAAATCATAACTCTCCTTTTTGTAGCCAGATAAAGAACCACAGGTGGCAACCATAGGTCTCCGACTGACAGTAGACATCAAACTCGAAAATAATGCTTCGATACACTACTGTATATAAAGTCTATATAGGTACTGTGGTATTGTCTTGTCACACATTTTATTTATTTATTTATCTTTATTAGGAAAACTAACGCCTTAATATGTAATTACTGAATAAGAATTGATTTCAATTTTGTTTTTTTTTTTTTTTGAAAGCGCTTTCTTTTCTCGACACTTCCGCGAGGTAGGGCAATAAAGTTGACGCAGAGAGACTCGACGCTGCGGTAATAAACTGTATGTACATACTATCGGTGTGTTTGTGCCTTTGTTCCTGTTAAACTGAGCCGTAGACTGGTTTACAGGCCCTGGAGTTTCTTTGGTTCATTATCTAACTCAAATTTGGGAGCGTCCTGTAGCTTAGACACTTTCGTTTCTATGTAGTCCGCGTGACCGCCATTCCGAATTTGAATGTGTCGAACAAAAGTGATCGTTTATCAAAGGAACTGATCAATCGGAAATCGCTGATTTGCATATAATTTTTTGTATAGCTGCGCTCCGCAGCTTTGCCCGCGTGCAAACTTTGCCACCCTCAGGGATGGAATTTCATAAAATCGTTCCATAATGCAAGTGTAGGATAATGAAGGAATTTCAAATTTCAAATCTCTAGATCCACCCGTTCAGGATGTGCCAGTGGATCTAGAGATATGTCACGGTATTGTTTTATGGGTATAGATTCAACTACCATAAAATATTTGAATTATACAAACATTATTGTAATTGTAAATACCTACTTTAAAAAAAACTATAGATAATGTTTACCATTTACGCGCATGCGTGATCGAGCTACGTGGAAATGAAAAGGACTAAATCGTAATTCTTGTAACAATAAGTCTGTGTATTGAAGTAATATACAAAAACACTTAGGCAAACTAAAATAAGATCTTGAAAGAACAAAGCATAGGTATATGGTGTCTGTTTGTTGGTTTTCGCATCACGTTAAAGAACAAAGCATAGGGATATGGTGTCTGTTTGTTGGTTTTCGCATCACGTTAAAGAACACAGCATAGGTATATGGTGTCTGTTTGTTGGTTTTCGCATCACGTTAATGAACAAAGCATAGGTATATGGTGTCTGTTTGTTGGTTTTCGCATCACGTTAATGAACAAAGCATAGGTATATGGTGTCTGTTTGTTGGTTTTCGCATCACGTTAATGAACAAAGCATATGTATATGGTGTCTGTTTGTTGGTTTTCGCATCACGTTAAAGAACAAAGCATAGGTATATGGTGTCTGTTTGTTGGTTTTCGCATCACGTTAATGAACAAAGCATAGGTATATGGTGTCTGTTTGTTGGTTTTCGCATCACGTTATAGAACAAAGCATAGGTATATGGTATCTGTTTGTTGGTTTTCGCATCACGTTAAAGAACAAAGCATAGGTATATTGTGCCTGTTTGTTTGGTTTTCGCATCACGTTAAAGAACAAAGCATAGGTATATGGTGTCTGTTTGTTGGTTTTCGCATCACGTTAATGAACAAAGCATAGGTATATGGTATCTGTTTGTTGGTTTTCGCATCACGTTAATGAACAAAGCATAGGTATATGGTATCTGTTTGTTGGTTTTCGCATCACGTTAAAGAACAAAGCATAGGTATATGGTGTCTGTTTGTTTGGTTTTCGCATCACGTTAAAGAACAAAGCATAGGTATATGGTGTCTGTTTGTTGGTTTTCGCATCACGTTAATGAACAAAGCATAGGTATATGGTATCTGTTTGTTGGTTTTCGCATCACGTTAAAGAACAAAGCATAGGTATATGGTGTCTGTTTGTTTGGTTTTCACATCACGTTAAAGAACAAAGCATAGGTATATGGTGTCTGTTTGTAGGTTTTCATATCACGTTAAAGAACAAAGCGTAGGTATATGGTGTCTGTTTGTTGGTTTTCGCATCACGTTAATGAACAAAGCATAGGTATATGGTATCTGTTTGTTGGTTTTCGCATCACGTTAAAGGACAAAGCATAGGTATATGGTGTCTGTTTGTTGGTTTTCGCATCACGTTAAAGAACAAAGCATAGGTATATGGTGTCTGTTTGTTGGTTTTCGCATCACGTTAAAGAACAAAGCATAGGTATATGGTGTCTGTTTGTTGGTTTTCGCATCACGTTAAAGAACAAAGCATAGGTATATGGTGTCCGTTTTTTGGTTTTCGCATCACGTTAAAGAACAAAGCATAGGGATATGGTGTCTGTTTGGTGGTTTTCGCATCACGTTAAAGAACAAAGCATAGGGATATAGCACGGACCTACCAAAGTCTTTGGTATATGGTGTATGTTTGTTGGTTTTCGCACCACGTTAAAACTCCTAGACCGATTGAAATGCGATTTTCACTGTTGTATCATTGGATTAGACATAAATCTGATGTATTTTGCATCTCAATGTGAAGAAAAGAAATTGAGCAATCGATTAAAACATATTTCATGGCTTAAAGATTTTTATTTTTGAAAAATATACGTTATTCAGGTCTTCGAATAACGCATAAGATACTTTCACCCCAGAAAAATAAACAAGGGTGCAAATCCGCGGGGCGCAGCTCCATAATAAGTTAGATAGCTAAAATACATAGATAATAGGACAAACAGAGTACAGTCCCCATTTCCAAATTTGAACAATACATAAGTTCAAAACCTAAAACCGGTCGGTTAAAAATTGCCTTAATACACTCTTGCCACAGAACACCTAATAATACATCTTATGATGAAGACGAATTGATTGATACCTCGCTTCTCAAAATTGGACCAATAGCACAAAATACCTAACCAATAGGGACAACTCTATGCTGAAATATTTTCGCCGTACTGGAATAAAAAAGTGGAATATTCATCTAAACACTTTCTTCATTTTATTTTCTTCATTCTTCAGGTGGTGAAGAACAGGTGCAAGCCTCGCAACCCTTGTCAGCACAAGTGTAACGACAACGGAGTGGACGTGATGTGCTCTTGCAGACGAGGGTACGAGCTGATGCCAGATGGGAAATCATGCCAGGGTATGCAGCTTTGTACTTTAATGTCATCAGAGGGGCTTAACATTTATTACAGTACCTGTTTGCTTGGTCTGCTATTTTTCTGTCGCATTTATCGATTATTTGAGTCTGTGCTAGATTTATCAATATCACTGACACATCTGTATACTGGTCTTCTCCGGCCATACATTTTCACACGTTACCATAATAAGGTAGACATTTTATGTCTCCGTAATCTTGAGAAGGACCTCTTAGTCCATTCTAAGAATGATCATTTAGATTTTCTTTTCAGACATCGACGAATGCCAGCTTGACATCCCCGTCTGCCTCCCCGGGACCCAGTGCCACAACATCCAGGGCTCGTACCGCTGCATCCCGGTCAAAAAGAACAAACACAAATCTGAGAAAGGACAGTGTCCTCCTGGATTCACGAAGAACATTAATAATAATGCTTGTGACGGTAAATGCTTGGTCAGCTCAGGAATTAACTAATTAAAAGATTTTTTTACAGCGAAACGTGAAATCTAATCATAGTGAAGACCTGGTTATTTGTCTCGTTAATAGCAGGGATATAAGCATCATAAAGATGCTACTGCATCAGTCCATGTCTTAGACCAAATATTACTAAAGTGTCCATATCAACCTACTCCTGAGTAAAGACTTTAAATGCACCACAAAATTATTTTACTCCTGGAATTTTTCTCGATTATTCTTGGAGTTAGGTGCTTTTAGATTACCAATTCAATGTTTTGTCCATACAAAAAGTACGTATGCCGTTTGTATTTTTTCAGCCACTGCTTAAAATTCCGAGAATTTCCATACAAAATCAAAATCGTGGCTTGATCCATAATATCTTTCAGTTAACTCTATTTAAACTTTTCTTCTTCTACCTGATAATGGATTGCTAAGACGAGCTTATTTCACAGATATAAACGAGTGCAAGCTCCCTAACCCGCCATGTCCATCCCACGTCTGCGAGAACACAGTAGGGGGATACAAATGTGGAGGGGTTTCCGGGGACCCCGTCAACCTGAACAGCACGCCGCGACTGGCGGTGGAGGATCGGTGCCCACCTGGTTTTGCGCTGGGAAGGCACGGTGAATGTGAAGGTAAGGGCTAGGTAGGATATGAATGTGTTAGATGATCCGTAGTATAATAGACTGAAATACCGAGTTCAGTAGCGTGTATTAGGAGAGGCCTGCGTCTAGCAGTGGACTGTTATAGGCTGATGATGATGATGATAATGATGATGATGATAGTAGCCTTAATGAATGAATGAGATACAAAACCGATGTCTCTGAACTAATTGTCTATAGATGTCACAGTTTGAAGCGGTAGTAGTCAGGCATTAAAATATTATATACTAACTGCGCCCCGCGGCTTTGCCCGCGTGTACAATTTTCCGGGATGCAAAGAATCCTATGTTGGTCTTTATGGAGTACATCATCTATATAAAAAAGAACATTATATTCGGTCCAGCCGTTATCGCGTGAAAGCGCCCCAAAGCGCCGTCATTATTAGGGACGGGGATTAGTAGCAAGTGGCTCTAACCACTATCGCTAAACTTTATGTATATGTTTTGTAATGGTAATAATTGGTTTATCCGTTTTGATGTGAAAGCGAGTACAGCCAATCTACCAAAATTTATCCAATTTCCCGTGTTAACTTTCCATTTTCTGGGATAAATGTATTTTATGTTGATCTCTGTATTGCACACTTATAATCATCACCCTCATCATCATCATCATCATTGGCAGCTCAATCCACCCACGGCAGGGCATAAGCCTCCTCCCTCTTACGCCAATCATCACTGTGTTCAGCCAATCTGTGTCAGTCTTTCCCATCAACTTATTGATGTCATCCACCACTTGTCATTGTTGCCCTTGTCTAGTCTTTGTCACGGCTACGCTTTCTCACACGAGGTGACCAATGTGTGAGAGACCTACTCCACCTGCCATCACCACATCTTGCCAAGTGTCCTACCCATCGCCACTGAGTTTATTTATATACGGAATCCGATTTCTTCCACCTCGGTTCTTCTTCGGATCTCCGTATTTCGAACTCTATACCTAACATGGTACGCTCCATGGCCCGTTGTGCGACTCGCATCTTTTGCACAGTTTCCTTGTTGAGCGTCCATGTTTCGGCACCTTAAGTCATTGTGGGTAAGACGCATTGGTTGTATAGATGGATCTTCAGATATTGCGGTATTTTTCTATAATATAATAACTAGCTTAAAAGCTAAAAAAAACACGCCTGCCCTGCCAAAAAAGAGCTTTTGCCAATAAATTATATACTGGTGGAATGTGTTTATCATGACCTTCAATTTGATACCCATATTGTAAATTTCTAAGTTTTTTTTCTAATTATAAAATGGTGCCATACTGCCGCCATATTGAATGTTTTAAAAAAAATATATAGCTTATGTTACTCGGGGGGATGTAAGGATTCTAACGATACCATACCATACATCTAAATCTTTTCAGGCATTTAAAAGCTATGGTGGAATAAAGAAACTCACATACATACAAACATACCTGAATGCTAAAAACATAACACATTTTTTGGGCAGTCGTGTAAAAATGTCTGTAACAAATTCTTGGATGAACCGATTTTGATGAAACAAAAATAGGAACCTCCGCAAGACTCCAAAAAATACATTTCAGTAAACGGCATTAAAATCCATCCAGTAGTTATTGCGTGATAAATTCACATACAGACAGACAACAATTCTAACAACTAATTCTACTTTCATATACTCAAATAAAATGTTTTTTCTATATTCTCTTCCATGTTTCATGATTTCAATTTAGTAACAGTTTTATTATATGTACCTACTTACTAGCTTTCGCCCGCGATTTCGTCCGCGCAGACTATATATTATAGCGAAAAAAGCATCCCATGTTCGTCTAAGATATTAATAACTAATGCAAGAGTATAGCACCAACGCTCTTGATGCTTTTTGACAGACTTGTAATTATTTCGTTTCCATGGCAACCTTTTCTTATAGGGAATAAACAACTTTTTCCACCGCTTTTTATGCGGTTTTGCGGTAATTGAGATCAGAGATATAATACTGGTGCGGAAGGATCGAATTATAAAATTATGTGACTTTCGCGTTTTATGGACTGTATTTTGTTGTTCATAGGACGAAATGCGTTGTGGTGACAGATAGGTAACAGGTTAGCAGCCAAGGGTAGATGGTGGAAAAGAACGTGAAAGGAAAGACAATGCACGCCTACCTTTTGGCGAACTCCTCCTCTGCCCAAGTCTCCGATGTTGTTGAGAAGGCCTGCTCTAGGCCTGCAGCGCTGTTCCTTGAAAATCCTGTCCTTCAAGAGAGCAGCCGGCGCGCCGGTATGGCGCGACGCACGTGTTCTAATAATGTCACTAAATCACTGTTTTGCTGCACTATAATACGAGTATCACTACTATTTGTGCGTTCGTCTTATAGTCCTTTTATTGCAGCGGAATAATCGATCTATACAGGTGAATTTTTCAAGTGGGCGTGGTCGGCTAAATCAGAAACTATGAGGAATAGCGAAAAGTAGGAATAGGAATATTGTTTTTTTTCAAAAATCCAAAGATGCAGTTTTAGTTTTCATCAAAATCGGGCCCGAGACTCCTTTGAGTACTTTTTGCTATTCTTCATAGTTTCTGATTTAGTCATCCACGTCCACTTGAAAAATTCACCCTGTATATTTATTAAGTGAAACATGCGTGGTTTCTTTGGTTGACTCGACCGTCAGACATCTTTTATATATGGGACAACGCTGCGGCGTGCAGCGAATACTCGTGTTTCTCCAGTGACGGTTGGAGACTTAATCTTGTGCGTTTTCTTTCCGCTCAGTTGTCGCAGCGCATCTGAGGTTGCTAGTTTTTTGAGCTGAATAAATTGTCTTCACCTAACCAAGGATGCAAATTTAAAAATTGAAAAGGTTTGACGAAATGCTTGAAACTCTATTTCTATGTGGTTAGAGTCGAAAGTCATCGTAGCAAACCGTAGCTAAATAAATTATAAGTGGTAAGTACCACGTGGTTGCGAGAGGGAAAGGCGAAGGAAATGGAATGTAAAAGAAATATGGCTGTCAAAACTGGACACCAAATTACCAATCATTCTGCGTAGATTAGAGCGCGTATTTTAAATTAGCGAAGGGATTAAACGGCGGTAACACCCGTGGTATCTTATAATTTCTCGGGATAAAAAATCCTATGTTTTATTCCAGTGTTTATGCTATCTACATTCCAAATTTCATCAAAATCCATCCAGCCGTTATCGCGTGAAAGCTCCCCAAACAAACAAACAAACAGTTCACATAAACAACGTTTCACTTTTATATATTGGTGTGGATAGTCTATAAAATGCTCGGTCAGTATGAATAATATCAAGTCAAATCGGGCCATGTGATCATATTTTTTTTAATACTTCATTATTTATCAAAGTGTATGGTCATTATTAATATTACTACGCGATTGTTGCGCAATTTGATAAATTAGGTATATTTGAGAGCCGCAGTTGTTTACAATAAAATATAGTTTGAAATTGAAAACTAATGAATAGCAACTTAGATTTTCCTAATTTATTAGTTGAAAAATACGGGCGAACGGTTGTATGTTATAAATTAAAAGTCTTTCACTCTAAGAAAACCCCAACAGTGAAATGTAGATATAGCTATAATAATTATGTATAGCTGATGATTTCTTTTCCTAGACGTGGACGAATGCGCTCTCTCCAAAGATGACTGCAACCCTCTCTCGCAGTTTTGCATCAACACCCACAGCTCCTTCTTCTGCCAGGACAAGGTCTCCAAGCTCTGCCGGCCAGGGTTCAAGACTGACCCGCAGACTGTGAAATGTGAAGGTACGTAACTTCATAGGTCCTAGTTTATGGGATTGGGAGTCACCCTGGAGGTCAAATAAAAAAAGACAGTTTAATTAAGACCTTCTCTTTGTAGCCACAGACTAGCATCGGTCTTCACTGTTCTTAATTCGCTAGATGCTGCATAATCTAGGGGGCTATAGGTATTCATGTTTTAGATCGTTTTATTAAACGAGGTGCAATTGAAAACATAAAGTCAGAAAGAGAGAAATGAATCAAGCTTCTGAACTAATTCCAGAAAACCTTTCACTTTGCAGAAAGCTGCGTTACTCCAAAAGGACCCTAGGCTATTTTTCGTTCTGAATAGTTAGAGGTTCCTTAAGGCATACGATGTGCTACTGGGAAGTGCGAAGGTACAAAGGTGCCTAGTTTTATGGTGTTAAGGCGATGGATATTTACATCTAAATACGAAGCCTAAGATTCTCACGATTAACATCATGGCCATTATTCTCTATGAACAGTCACACGCGTAACGCGTCTCGCTGTGGAATCGTTCGGAAAAGTACGGCAATTCTCGAACATGCACAAACAATTCCACGCAGATATCGTAACGAGGCGCGTTACGTGGCCGAGTGGCAATAGAGAATAAGGTCCCAATTGAGAAATGGTCATATGAAAACATACAGAAATTAAAAAAAAAGTAAACTAAACAGCATTATGGTTCTGATTTTATAAAAAACGTATTGAATTATTTATTTTTCAGACATCAATGAATGTGCAGAAGAGGACGACCTCTGCAGACCAGACCAGACATGCATCAATCAGCTTGGACAGTACGATTGTAAACCGAAGCCCGATGAAAATATGTAAGTTTCTTTAAAACTGATATCTATTACATCATCTTCAGCCCCTCTACGTTCACTGTTGGCCTCTCCCAATGAAAGCCAAGGAACCCGGTCTTCGTCAGGTTGTCACTCCACCTGCTGGCGGGCGTCTTACACTACGTTTGCCATGGTCTGCACTCTAGAACTCGTTTACCCCAGCGGTCGTCTGTCCTTCTACAAGTGTGATCATCCCGCTGCCACTTCGGCTTGCTTCAGCTCATCTAAGTTATGTCGGTTTCATTGGTTCTCTGTCGGATCACCTAGTTTTGGATCTTATCCTTCAGGTAATATCCGAGAATTGCTCTCTCCATAGCTCGCTGACCGACTCTAAATAGTGTACTATTAGCACTGATTAGTAGCTAGACAAATTGGACGGAGCCGAGATTTTAATAAAATAAACAACAAATTAAATTTGAAGTTAATTTTATTGGTCTTACTTTTGACCGTACAATTCAAGCGAAGATAAAATAATGTCAATTTGTACTTAGTAACTTCCTTATATAACTTTTATAAATGCGTAGGCGATTTCTAGTACATTCTTCATTGTAATAAACAACTAAGTAGTTACATTTCTCATACTTTAACGAGAAAAACATCTAAGTACATAAATGCTTATTCAGCTATGCGCAATTAAATCAAATCAACATGTAGAGTACCTCTACTGCGCATTATTCATAGAAAAACAACATAAGTACAAAAAGTGCTTACTTGGTACTTTCACAATCGAAGTTAGTACCTACTTGTATGATTAAATATGTCGCAATTGGACTTCGGTAAACAACGGTGGGTTTGTGGTACATATAACTAGCTATTGGCTCCGTATATCAACACCGGTAGTACACACGCGTTGTACAATTTCATCATTAAGTAGGTTGAACTGGGAACTGTGGAATCTACGACAAGAAGACTTAGACCCTCACCTGAGCCAATGTCTCATCGTCAACCTATATTTGTCCACTGATGGACGAAGGTCTCTCCTAATGCACACTCAGTATTTAGTTCTGTGCATCTAGTTTCTGCCAGCCGCTTTTCACAGATTGTCACTCCACCTGACCACAGGGCGTCCGCCGGTCCAACGCTAAGTTTGCATTAACGTGGCCTCCACTCGAGAACTCGTCTGTCCCAATGCCGCGGTTATCGGTTCTTCGGGAAACGTGGCCAGTTGACTGCCATTTTAGCTTGCTTGTCCTTAGAGCTGTGTCGGGCATCGGCAATAGTGAACAGTTTCGTAGATATAACATCCCTGTCTCACTACCCTGGATATGTTTAGACAGCTTGTTTTGTTCTTGGCACTTATGGTCGCAGCGTCATAAAAACATCTTAGCACTTCGGTATACCGCCCGCGCCAGTCGACTTGGTACCGCTTCAAAGACTTCAGAACCGCCCAGGTTACAACAGAATAAAAGGCCTTCTCATAGCCCACAAGTAAGGCAGCTGACGATACCTTTCGGCCTGTTGTCTATTAGATAATAAAACATATTCGAGTACGAAAACTAAAACGATGCTTTCCTTTCAGGTTGAGAAACCATCAATGTCCAGATGGAATGAGGATGAATCGGGAAACTCTGCAGTGTGATGGTAATTTTGGCATAATCTACACTATTGTTACTGTAAGTTTGTTTGCTAAGACTAATCTCTGAAACTACTGATCCGATCCTGACAATTCTTTCACTATTAGAAATCTACAATATTCTAGGTGGAATTATTGGACATGGGCTACTTTTCCCCAGAAAAATGAAAAATTTCCCTGGGATAAACAGAAAACTACGGGCGAAGCCGTATAGGGCAGGCCAGCTAGTAATAATAGTTATTTGTTATGCAAGGCTGCAAAGTGATTTTTTGGCGAGAGTACTTGTATGAAACCAGAGCAAGCGAAGGATTCTTTCGCTCGTGGTTCAAATATAGAATCCTGAGCGTACCGAGGGTTTCAAAAGTACGAGACGCCAAATAACTTTGCTGCCATGCGCAACACTAAACTTTTCACCTCACTACAGCGAGGACAATGCTAGGTGCAAGAAAAACAGATGAAATAATATATTAAATTTGTGTTTATAATAATAATAAAAAATTGGCCGTCGCGGGATGCCTGGCAGATGTGTAAACATAATAGAATAGAGTCGAACAGAATCGAATAGAATAGAATCGAAATTAGTCGAATAGGGTTGCAAAGAGTCAAATAGAGGCAAATTGAAACGAAAAGAGGCGATTAGAGTCAAAAAAAAATCGAGAAGAGTCGAGTAAAGTTGAATAGAGTCGAACCGAATCAAATAGAATAGAATCGAAATTAGTCGAATAGGGTTGAAAAGAGTCAAATAGTGTCAAGTAGAGTCGAGTAGAGTCGAGTAGAGCCGAGTAGAGTCGAGTAGAGTAGAGAAGAGTCGAAAAGAGTAGATAAGAGTAGAAAAGAGTAGAATTGAGTAGAGCCGAGTAGAACCGAGTAGGACCGAGTAGAACAGAGTAGAACAGAGTAGAACCGAGTAGAACCGAGTAGAACCGAGTAGAACAGAGTAGAACAGAGTAGAACAGAGTAGAACAGAGTAGAATTAAGTAGAACCGAGTAGAACCGAGTAGAACATAGTAGAACTTAGTAGAACGGAGTGGAACAGAGTGGAACAGAGTGGAACAGAGTGGAACAGAGTGGAACAGAGTGGAACAGAGTGGAACAGAGTGGAACAGAGTGGAACAGAGTGGAACAGAGTGGAACAGAGTGGAACAGAGTGGAACAGAGTGGAACAGAGTGGAACAGAGTGGAACAGAGTGGAACAGAGTGGAACAGAGTGGAACAGAGTGGAACAGAGTGGAACAGAGTGGAACAGAGTGGAACAGAGTGGAACAGAGTGGAACAGAGTGGAACAGAGTGGAACAGAGTGGAACAGAGTGGAACAGAGTGGAACAGAGTGGAACAGAGTGGACCAGAGTGGAACAGAGTGGAACAGAGTGGAACAGAGTGGAACAGAGTAGAGCAGAGTATAAAAAAGTAGAACAGAGCAGGAAAGATCAGAACAGAGCAGAACAGAGTACAATACAGTAGAGAACAGTAGAGTACAGTAGAACAGAGTAGAATAGAGTAGAATAGAATTAAAAATGAAAAGAGACTAATAGAGTCGAGTATAGTGAAGTCGAGTCGAATAGTCGCGTAAAGTCGAATAGAGTCGAGTAGAGACGAGTAGAGTCGAGTAGAGTCGAGTAGATTCGAGTAGAGTCGAGTAGAGTCGAGTAGAGCCGAGTAGAGCCGAGTAGAGCCGAGTAGAGCTGAGTAGAGCCGAGTAGAGCCGAGTAGAGCCGAGTAGAGTTGATTAGAGACGAGTAGAATCGAGTAGTGTCGAGTAGAGTCGAGTAGAGTCAAAATGAGGCGAATAGAGACGAATAGAGTCAAAGTAGAGTAGAATCGAATCGGAAAATAATATAATATAAATTAGTAATAAGGTATTTTCAGTGGATTGGCGGTAGGTATAGAAAATTATTGAATAGAAAGGTTCGAATTCTAAAAACTCTTTCCACGCTAGCGGGTAAAATGCACTTTTGCACTCAGATTTCGAATGACAAACAGAATCATTCCGAGCTTGTGAGGTGAAAATAAAATTACTGTTATTATGTAGATAGATAGATACTAGATAGGCAACTCTTTAATTGTACCTAACCACATTTACGTAATAGTAGTTTATGAAACAGTTGCATAATGAAGGAAATTAAAACAGAAGAGCGAGTTTAAAAAACGAGCCGCAGGCGAGTTTTTTAATAGGATCACTCGAGTCTTTTAATACTCTACTAGTTATGTGCCGTTTCATACACTACTTTATCTAGATTCATGCAATAGGAACTTACTTTTAATGAAAAAAATATAAGTCGTAATCTTTTCTTGAACTGAATGAAAGAACAAAAAGGAAAAGTGCCAATAATGCTATTAATTCAAGAGGGTGATATATATAGTAAAAACATGCAATACATTTAAAAAAATAACATATTTTGAATTTACTTAAACTAAGTGCAAATATATCAATGTCAACAAATATCCTATTATAAATCTCTACCATTTGGTGAATAGGAGCGCGGTGGCCACTATTTGTGCGGCACAAGCCAAAAGCAAACAAACGACCAGATGAACGCGCTCATGATCGATATAGTAGGTACAGTGCATTCCTACAAAGGAGATGTTTACAAAATAGGTATATGACGCCCTGACCAACGTTTTGTACAGCCACGTGGGCAAAGCCCTGGGGCGAACACTAGTAAGTTAATAAACCCGTAAAATGTTACTTTGTTCGCTCACGAAAATATCAAAAGTAAATGTGTATTTGTTTGCACATCACATTTTCACATTTAGACTTTAAACTACTAACCCGATTTTGATGAAATTTTGTACAATTTCAAAGGATATCTAATTAAATTAAACGCTAGTATACATTTTCAATTAAATATTTTTATTAAGGTGCTTCCATAAATTACAAATTCAAGCTTACGTTTATTTTTTGCAAAAGGGTGATAATTTCATCGATATCCAGGTTAACACCTTTGTGTACATCGTCGTTGGCGAGCGAAAATTCACGTGTCATTTTTAGGCAAAATGTGTTAATTATGTAAAAGTGTTTTTACACCTATTATCTACCGTGTGGAATGATAATAAGAGCTGTTTTTAGTATTTCCGATAATACATCAATGTCAGAAGTACATAACTACTTGTCAAGCAAAAAATCAGTCAATCACAATCATAGATCATTTCTTACTGTCGTTGATCAAAATTAACTAACGGTGCTTGAGTAAATTATGACAATCGTTTTACTAACGTTTTATCAAATATTGGGCAGCACTGCGCTATTAGGGTAAAACCCGGATAGATGCTCCACTTTTTGAAAGGGCCTCCTATACTTAAAACTATTGATTTACCATGATTAATTCATATGAATGTAGCTAGTTTGTTATCTTACCTTAATTTACGACATGTTTTTGTTGACCTAACAATTACAGATTCTGCTGAAATTGAGTTTTTGCAGACCTTTTTTTTTAGGATAGATGCCTACCTATATGGATAGATGCCCCACCATGAAAATGCTAAGAAAAATAAATGCCTGTGGTGTAGGATAGATGCCCTAGAATAAAATATGTAAATACATATTAAATTTGTAGTCTTTAGAAGATAATTTTAATAGACAGTATAAGCATAATTAAACTTTCATTTGTTCACCAAAAAATTAACAGCATTTAAGTTTTAACGTGCACAATCATAACTAATTTAACATGAGGAAGTAAAATCGTAAACTTTTCAAAAAATCAACACACATAATACATAACCTATCCTACTTAATTTGAGCTGGAAAATGCTTTCTATTGGTCTTCATTTGCGCTTTTTGAACTGTAAATAATTTGTATTTTTCGTGTTCTTCGACTTTCTAATACTTTTAAACAATAATTTTATCTTTGGTTCCTTTGTTTGTTTTCTCAAGTCTAAGAAAGTATTCGAGTTCGTACTCCTTCCTTTCTTTTGTATTTTCATGGCATGGTTCACCTAAAACAGTATGCATTAATAAAAAATACACATATAGTACATACAGCTAGGGCTATCGGGGTATAGATGCCCCTTTTTTTTTTAAATGTCTCTTGGAATCGATTGAAAAAGCAATCAAAACTATAACAACAATTAAAACACATTTCAAAAATACGATGGCACTAGTTAAGGGGTATGGGGCGGGGCATAGATGCCCGTAAGGGCACCTATACCCCAAAAAATTGGGACGACTATCCTTTTTAATAAGGATAGATGCCCTTTCATTCATTTAACTAACAGAGGAAAAACTTCGAATAAAATGAAATTCTGTGGTTCGGTAAAAGTCACCAACAGATGTTTAGTAATTTAAGTATATGAAGGTAACCGCACGTTTTTCAGTCTTTACGTTCTCCAAAATTGAACTAAAGTTTATTAACTAAAGCAAAACCAACTCAAGTTTTTGTTTTTGAAAATGCTATATTTAACTATCATACTTTTTATTTTATATCTCAGTAACGTTACAAATATTAAATAATTTATTCATTATTAGGCTGCTGGGTAAAAATATCAATATATTGTTCATAGAAACCATTTTTGTAACCATAAGCGTTTAGGAGTTATGCCGATTATAAGGACATAAAAATCTCTGCCCCAAATCATTAATAACGGAATCTAATAGAGGTATGTAAATTGATTTCCAAAAGTACTCTTCTGCCGATTTCGCATTACATTGACCGTGAAAGTGTGAGGTCACAAGTCTAATAGAGTTGTGGGCATGCCCACCTTGCCCACAACGGTGGATCCGCGCTTGGCTGGGAGCGTACTAGGGTTTTGTACAAATACAGATAAGTGGAGGTGCGCTTAAAATCAGCAGATGATCTTGCTGGTAAAAGCTCTTTTCTCGTGTTCGTTGCTGTTCCGTGATGTCAGGTGGAGTCAAATTCTCCTCACGAACACTGTTGTCACATGTTTAACACAACTTTTTCACATATATAATCAGGATAAATATTTGATCAACATAATAAATCACATAAAATTGGTTAGGTAGGTACGAGTAATAATGTAAGGTAAATTGTGGCGCCAAAATCCAGTCCACAGTCTAACACGCTCCGCCATAGACAATAAATGACGAAAACCCTCATAGGTGCGGAGCGTTAATGGTGCTTTAATGGTAAAAATTATATATATTATAACATCGTTTAGTTTAAAAACAGTGTTATATATATATGTATATATATATTTTTTATTAGAGACGTGCCGTGCTTAATGTATATCATTACGCCAACATTTTTGAGTTCATAGTCCGGATTTTACGATATGAATGTAAATAAAAACAATTAAGGCTTCGCCAAGTTTCGATTTCATGGTTTTCCTTTTATTTAATTTACCATATTTGTTATAGAGATTTGATCCTTATATTGACCCTATCAATTGATGCCATAAAAGTAAGTGAATGCAGATTGGTTTCGTTTTAAATATAAAGGAATGTTTCCTTTGAGTAAAGTTTGCTATCTCCAGTATTTAGAGTACTTTCCTTCCAGGTATGGTAAAAAAAAAACCATTCTGTATATGTTGGACCATACCTAAAGCATATACTATTCTATAAAAAAAAAAAACTTCATAATATACCCATTTGACGGAGACATCGCGTCATAAAAAGGTGAAAGTTAATAAAATGAAGTCATCCCCTAACTTTCCACCCTTAGAGGAACATTTGAAATTTAAATGGGACTACCCTTGAGGCATACCCTATGCAATAAAAAGATAATTTTTGAAATCGATTTACAATTGCCGGAGATATCGCAATTATCAGACTGGATAATAAGTTACAAAAAAAAAAACGGGTCGAATTGAGAATCTCCTCATGAAGTCGGTTGAAAATGAGATCCAGTACAACACTACACTTTTCAAAATTTTTAATTTTCTACCACAATTAAACAGTTTTTTGAAATTATTGTTCGTATCAAAATAATTAAAAAAAAAAAACAAATGTTTTCCAAAGTGGAAAAGTTAGGTTTTGTTTCTCACCTCCTCAATTTCCCTTCTTCTCAGACATAAATGAGTGCTTGGAAGGCACCCACCTCTGCGACCAACACCAGAACTGCCTCAACACCAATGGCAGCTTCATGTGTCACTGCAAACTGGGATACGAGCTGGACACCTTCACAGGAGCTTGTGTTGGTAAGTATTTTGAATTGATTAACCAAAGTTAAGGTAAATTTAGGTATAAGCCAGTCAATAGGTATTTTTGTCTTACAAAAGGTGGAGTAGGAAATATTTTGATTTGTTTTGCTTAGGTATGAGGTCTTTATGAAAAATTCAAATTTTCGACAAGGGTCTGATGCCTTAGTCTCCATTTTGAGTTGATACCAAAGGCCTTCTAACTTGTGTGGCATAGCTACAAGTGAAAAACCTGAAAGTCTCGGCGGCCACTGATCAAACCTTGATATATCAGTCATCATCATCATCATCAACAACCTATATTAGTCCACTGCTGAACATATGCCTTCCCAAGGCGCGCCACTGAGCCCGATCTTCGGCTCTTCTTTTCCAATGACTGCCAGCTACCTTGCGCATATCGTCGCTCCATCTAGCCGGAGGGCGTCCTACACTACGTATGCCGATTCGCGGTCTCCACTCTAGAACTCGTCTACCCCTACGGTTATCGGTTCTACGACAAATGTGACCAGCCCATTGCCACTTCAGCTTGCTTATTCTCTGAGTTATGTCGTTTACCTTCCAAATCACCTCATTTCGGATTCGATCTCTCAGATAAATTAGCATAGCTCATTCCATAGCTCGCTAAGCGGTCTTGAGCCTGTGGACCAGTTTCACAGTCAGTGTCCCCGTTTCGGCTCCGTATGTCATTACGGGTAGGACGCACTGGTTAACCTTAACACTAGAATCAGGCCTCATTATGTATTTCCGAGAGGGAGCTCAATAATCCCAGGGTGACGTTGGATTCCTCGTCAATAAGGGCCTCACTGAAATGTTGTAGAAATCTCCAGTGTTCGACCAGGGTAGCATACTTAAACTTATCGAGAGATACAGTCTCAAGGTTGTACAAGTTTACACACCGACCTCGAAACACACGGGCGATGTAGTGGAAGATATGTATCAAGACATATCTTCAGCGCTCCAAAATGCCATTAAAGCGCACTACAACATTGTCATGGGGGACTTTAACGCCAAAGTGGGAGTATATGCTTGCGGTGAATCGAAGGTAGGTCCACACTGTGGTCCACACGGATATGGAAGCAGGAATTATAGAGGGCAAATGCTCGTTAACTTCTAGGAAAAAAAGGGTCTGTTCTTGATGTACCTACGTACTCGTTCTTAGAGAATCAGCCCCAAAAAAAGTGGACGTGGCAAAGCACCGATTCTGTGACAAAAAATGAAATTGACTTCATTATTACAGATAAGAAGCACATATTCAGAAATGTCTCAGTGATTAGCAGGTTTAATACCAGTATCAATCACCGACCTGTCCAAGGCTCTCTGAATATCAACTTCAAGCTGGAAAGATGTCGCTGGAATGATGAAATCTACGCTCCATCCTAAGATCCTTTAAACCGTTGTGGGATCAGAGCAGTTTCAGCTCCACCCACAAAATTCATTAACTCCTTGGAAACCACAGAGGACATAGACGAAGGTCTCCAACAAGTGGTGGGAGTCCTGAGAGAAGAGAGTGTGAAGTTTTTCCAACTGCAACGTATGGGCACGAAGTCCAAGCTCTAGGCTGAGACTCTCCAGCTTATGGAGAACAGACTGAACGTTACGCAAGCCATGCTGTCAGAAAAGTGAGCGCTCAACTGCCAAAATAGTAAACTGGTGCGACGTGACCTCCGATGCTCCAACACATACCAAATCGAAATGGAGAATGTTCGCCCAACAGTTGAAGCGCTCGCGTCTGGCAAAGCTTAGGAGTTCAAGTGCCCAAACCGTAACTTCAAAGCTGAAGATATTAGCTGAGATAGAAAACTTATGCGGCTGATTGTACGAGTCGTATGCTTCACAGCCTGGCCCTATTGCAGAGGATACCCGAGCCACTCTTATACGCCACTACAGGGAAGACCTGCCAGAAATCTGCCTAGATGAAATTGGGATGGCGCTCAGACAGCTTAAAAATAGAAAAGCCCCAGTTGAGGACGGAGTCACTTCAGAGGTCTTGAAAGCAAGAGGTAAACCTGTACTTCAGGAGCATCAGAAGTTTTTTAACTCTGCTCTGAATACTGGGAGAACTCCAAAGGCGTGGAAAAGGAGTATTGTAGTTTTATTTTACAAAAAGTGTGATTAAACCTTCCTGAAAAACTACCGCTCCATCTCACTCCTAATCCACGTCTATAAGCTGTTTTCAAGGGTCATCACAAATCGTCTCGTAAAAAGACTTGATGAGTTTCAGCCTCCAGAGCAGGCCGGGTTTCGTGGAGGATTTCGTACCGTAGACCACATACACACAGTGAGGCAGATTAGACAGAAGTCAGAAAAGTATAATTAGGCGCTGTGTCATGCTTTTGTGGACTATGAAAAGGCCTTTGACTCCGTTGAGACCTGGGCTGTTTTGGAGACACTGCAGCAATGCCAGTGGACTGGCGGCATATTGAAGTACTGAGATGTCTGTATGACGCCGCGACTATGAGTGTTCAAGTACAGAACCAGCAGTATGAACATATCCAGATGCGCAGGGGAGTGAGACAGGGGGATGTCATATCCCCCCACGAGTCACGAGGACACGACCACGATCAATGCAACTTGATCGAAACGTCGAGGTAAATAAATATTAATTTTTCAGCGCGATTAAGTCCCGTTTAAAAATTTAACTATGTGTTCGAATCGCGAAAGTTTAAAAGTCACTGACATAGCACAAAGGATTAGCAGGCTGAAATGGCAATGGGCTGGCCACATTTCTCGAAAGAAGGACAACCACTGGGGTAGACGTATCCTCGAGTGGAGACCGTGTCTTGGCAAATGTAGTGTAGGACGCCCACCAGCCAGATGGAGTGTCGACCTGCGAAAGGCGGCCGGCAGAAACTGGATGAGAAGAGCCGAAGATCGGGCTCTGTGGCGTTCATTGGGAGAGGCCTATGTAACCTTACTATACGCGCCGTGTCCATTATTATTATCATTATTATTATCATTATTATCATCCAAGTTTTGGTAATTGTGGGCAATTATGTATACTTAATGATATAATGTATATTTACTTTTTATTATATTATGTATAATTTTATTGTAAATATGTTAATAAAATTGACAAATATTATGTGACATTCCCATAAAGTTCATTAATTTGTATTCAACATTTTTGACTAATAAAATTGCTTAATTATGTTGCCTACATACGTATAATAAATAAATATATTGAAATATATATATGTATATCGGCGAGTCTTCAAATTGACAGTGTACATAATTGACAGCGTACATAAGAGCAAACTGTCAACTGTCAATCACTTTAGCGGAGATTGACGTCATTGGTAGCGGGGTAGCCATCTTGTGATTGTGATACACGTGATACATATACTTGTTGAACAAGAGGCGCCAACACACCATGTCTGCAGCATCACCCTTTTAATCAGTTTGAATAGGGATGTAAAGCTAATTCGAATTAATTTGGAGTCTTTTAGTTGTAAAAAAGTTAAGTATTAGAGAATATACTTTAGAACGAGGCCAAATTATTTCAGAATTACGTTGTTTTTGACGTGAACATTCCTCGCCTACATTCTCATGCCTTTCAAGGTTTACTCTGATAAAGGCTTTATCCTGAGCCGTCATATAGAAATATATTTAAGACAATTCACACCAATTTTCTTACTTAAGATACCCTGTATTACGACTATGGGTACTAGACAACGAATAAACATTCTTAAATACGAATATTAAGGTTCATCCGAATCGGAAACAAACAATACTGCTCATCAAACAAATGTTTCGGAGCTCGACCCCGCGACCGTTGACTTTGCAGTCAGTCACTGGCCACTTGGCCAACCAGTCGTTAAACCTATTCAATATTTTTCAAATCTTTCAAGATGTGAACGAATGCGCGACGGGCCAGCACGACTGTTTCGTCGGCTCGCAGCGATGCGACAACACCGTCGGGTCCTTCCTTTGCATCAGGATCACTTCCTGTGGTACTGGTTACATCCTGCAGCATTCTACTGGAAATTGCGAAGGTAAGTTTTCATTATTCATCTCTGGTACATGCATCCAGCTGATATTTACTGACATTTACTCGTAATTCTGCGTCAAGTAAATCTTGGATCTTAGTCCCGTACGTAACATTTCCCTGGACTACCTTAAACAATTACTATCTGCTAGGTTAGTTACACCTCTCGCAGCGCCACTTAGGCTCCATATTTTTTGAGTGGATCTTTTTTTTGCCGCACCATAGGTGCAAATTATGCAAATATTGCCCAAATGACTTTAAGTGTTGAAATTCATCGTAGCAAACCATAGCTGAATAAATTCTTAACACGAATGAACTGATTTTGCCAACCTGACGGAACAAATATTTTTTAGGAGCAAACAATTATATTAATCTACATTGTAATACATCATCCGCTACATTGCTTACCACGTGACCAAAAGCACGAGAGAAGTTTCGCGCATTTTTGATCACGTGTTAAGCAATGTAGCGGTTATCTAATATTTTTACTCATTTTTTTTCTGAATCCTTTCTGGGCAAATGTCTCAAATTTCTCTCCACGTACCTCCATTCAGGACATGAAATCAAGCTTAGATGGTAGTGAGTTCATCACGCCTCCGTCACTGATTATGTATAAGTGGTAGTAACGTCACAGTACACATACGAGTATAACACTAAGGACAGTAGTGTATCGAGGCTAGATCGAGGCATAGAGGTAAGAGAGCAATTCGTTCCATTTACAATATGAAATCCCGAGATTCTCTTAGGGAACGTTTTAAAGAGATCAATAATCTTACAGTGGCTTGTCAATATATATATGAAAATATAATGTATGTTCGGAAGAATATCAATACCTTTGTTAAAAATAAGGATGTTCATAAATTTAATACTAGAAATAAAAATAAACTAAAAGTGTCTGGATTTCGGTTAAAGAAAGTTAGTGGTTCATATATGGGGAACTGTATACGATTTTGTAATAAGTTACCTGACGGCATTGATCAATTACCAATGCATAGGTTTAAAACTTTTGTTAAAGTAAATCTCATAAAGAAAGCGTATTACAATGTAAATGATTATATTAATGACAGAAATGCATGGCCTGATGTCTCCAAGCTCCATGATAATAATAAGTGATAGCTTCGTTAAGTGAATGAAATGTTCATAGTACTTTGTGAGATGTCTCAAACATACCATGAGATCACATTGGTTTTTTTATACAACATAATTATCGAGTTAGAAGTTTTTACCTTATTTTTTTCCAGTATGATTTTTTGATGTTTGTGGGATATCTCATTGTCACTTTTACCTCTTATATTTGTACTTTACATGTTTTGTTATAATTGTGACATTTGAAAAAAATATAAAGAATTAACAAATATGGAAAAAATACATCCCCGTAGAGTTTCTTGGTGGTCTCTTCTCTAACGGGCGTATTTCCGAAGCACCGGTAGAGTCAGAAGGGTATTTCCTTTTCCAGTGTGAGATTTAACTCTGTTGGCACATGAAAGGGAAATTTCCTTTTCAAACTCAAAGAATACTTAGTTTATCTAAATTTGGATTGATTTGATCTTTTTATAATATTTTATGTAAATCTCTTTGTTCAGGAGATGTTAATTTTGACTTGTAAAAGTGCTATTATTTTTGCCTATTTACAATAAAATACTTTGACTTTGACTTTGACTTTGCATTGTTCGAGTTTGATGCCTACTGTCAGTCGGACATCGAGGGTTGTCATTGGTGGGTGACTATAAAAAATAAGGTTTACGATATTAGCAGCGTACCTACCTATGTATGCTGAATGTATGTATTTTTGTCTGTTGCCTTGCAGGAGCGCCTAAACTACATAACCAATTAAAACTTAGTAAAGTATCTTTGAATTCATCTGGATTAACCGCGTGTTTTTTATACCAATTTGGCGATCGTGAACCGTCTAGAAAGATAAAGACAAAAAAAAAAACACAATTTTTGTGAGATTTTGAGTCTTGTAAACATCAATACTTACACACTGCATTAATTTGATGGGGCCATATTTTTTATTTATCCGTGATGAGCCAGGAGGCCCGATAAAGGAGAGAATCACGACTGTGTTTGGTTTATACTTGAATATCGAATGATAGTTCGAAGAAAATAAATATTACGTTAACGACCAAACGACGGTCTTCATGCACAGCACTCGCAATTTAGCCTTCGGTTCAAAACGGTTCCGAGACCCCACCCCCGACTCACACTCATCGCGTGCGTCAATTCGCCCGTTTTCTCCTCGTTAATCTACGGATCGTAAGGATCACCCGTGGTAAGGATAATGTATTATGTACTATGGTAACGTAAATAATGGTCACTCTCCGCCCGCGCATGCTGCGTCCGCACCCGCAGCCGTAGCTCAAGCACAGAATAAATAATAGTAGGTATTAGTAGGCTCAAGGGTCAATAATAGCGCGAGCTGTCGGTACGACATTTAAACGTAAAAATGACGTATCCAATCAAAAATCTCGAATTACGCTTGCTGGCGTTATCCAATACTAGACGCCCAAATCTAATTGACAACTTGTTTTTACGAACCCTCATACTAGCGGTTTGTCTCTTGTTTTGGTCGTCACGTAGGATGTTTGTGAATTTTCGATCCTCTTGCAGATGTAGACGAATGCGCACTTGGCATCCATAACTGCGCGCGCGCCGGTCCCGAGTTCCAATGCATGAACATTCCGGGCTCCTTCCGCTGCGTCCGAAAACGACAACCTACCACTACAACTACTCCAGAACCTGAATATGAATACTATTATGATTCCGAGTAAGTGCATTTAGATGCTATTCCTAAAATCATGAAGAGGGTAAATTGAAATTACATGTAAAAAAAATAAGATTCAGTACATTAATTAGATTGATTCCGAATATATATTTTAATGAATGCCTACTTAATTCATTAATAATTAAAAACATTTTATATTAATAAAAAGCACTGCGCAGTACGCGTGACGTCACTGCTTCCAAATTCACGATTGTTTTATTCCTGTGTGGTTAGCGTTTTTGTGCACATTTGAGCATCAGTGACGTCATACGGTCACCACGACCACTATGGTCGTTACGGCGCGATTAAATTTATCAACTCTCAAAAGTGTATCTAAAGATTTTAGTCATATTTTTAGTTTTTTGCTAGAATAGAGGATTTTTCACCGTATACATTAGATGACAAAACATTATTTTAGTACGTTGGCGAATCGTCTTTAGGGAAAAGTAAAGTGCGGGCTAGTTTTGCAGGTTATAGGGTTATATGAAAACTAATTTGTGGTCCACATGGAAAACTAATTTCTGTTCCATATGGAAAACTCATTTCTGTTCCATATGGGAACAGAAATTAGTTTTCGCACAAGCACTGTCACTTGTATACCACACGCGTCAGAAATATAATTTATGCAATTGTCTGCACAGAAAGCCGAAACATTATAAGGACTATTTCTATTATAATATTTCGGTTATCAGCTTTCGAAAAATATAGATCTCAAACGCTTATTGTCTAGATGTAAACCACCTTGAAAATAAACACAATGTGCTTATGGCCCTTATTTAAACTTCTTTACATGGACTTAGCTTACTGTTTGACTGGTAACGACAAAAGTAACGAATAAAAACCATGCAGAAACTGTTGACAAAACACACCTGTTACTAAACTTGTTTTCAGAGAAGAACCCGAAGGAAACGTAACTGCAACAAATGCCAACAAGCTAGCTTCAGAACCACCTCCCGTATTGTTACCATCCACAGAATCAAGCTTAACTCCTATCCCTAGTACTACCACATCACTAACCATTCCTAAGGAAGAACCAAGGATCGAAGAACCTAGGATTGAAGACAATAGCGTAATACCAGAGTCAGAGAGAGGTGATGAACAAGAGGAACCGAAACCTGAGTTTATTCCAGCAACTTTTAGCCCACCTCAGGTAAGACCGTCTGAAGAACCAAGGTATCAGCCGGAAGAACCAAGGCAACAACTAGAAGAACCAAGGCATCGGCCAGTTGAAGTAAGGCATCAGCTAGAAGAACCAAGATATCAGCCAAAAGAATCAAAACACAAGCCTGAAGAACCAAGCTACCAGACAGAGTCACCACCTGAAATAACCTACTCAGAACCCGAATCGGAGAACCCAACTCAACCTGAAATAGTCTACAAAGAGCCATCAGAGCCACCACAGCGTAAAGAAACTCCTGACTCCACATACTACGAAACAAGAAATGAAATAGAGAAGCCTATTTCCAACGAAATCATACCAGAAATTACGGAAAGACCAAAAGAACCAGAAGGATCTACAGAATCAGAACCTAGAATAGTACTAGAGACAGAACCTACGATAGTACGTCTCGATCCTAAGCCAGTAGTACCTACATACAGTCCATACAGACCTACGGAGAAGACTGATGCTGCACCACGTCATGAGGTAAACTAAAGTTCATATAAAACTAAAATGCCCAATGTTTTTGCAGTAAATATCTTTATTTTTACTCGATTGCACGGCGTAAAGGAGGGTAATGTGTTTATCAGCTTAAGTATGTATGTAAGTTCGTTCCATTATTGTGCTGTAGAGACCAAATCGTCGGCCGAGTTTGATGATTCATACGTCAATCGTTTTATCATATTCTTGCGAGTGTCACAAAAGACATGACAGTAATCAAAGTTCAACCAGATGTCGTATTGTGACCAATAAAAAAATAAAAGTCAGCGTCAGGTGGAGTATATTAAAATCATCTTGAAAATTCTCCTATCATTTTTCATTTCGTATTACCATTTAGGGTCTATAACGATTTACAGTTAGGTTAGGTTAGATGAAGTACCTATCAAAATGAAGGTATTTCAAAGATCATTCAAAAATATAGAATTATTTTAAATATAAACTAAAAAGTTTGAAATAAAAAGAAATTATTATAAAACAAACTAGGCAAGCGTGCTACAACATCATCGCTTTCCATCAGGTGAGATCGTAGTAAAACGATTGCCTAGTCCGTAATAAAAAAAAACGACTGCGTACAAAACAAAAAGAGGCAAACGATGTTGAGATTCTTGAATGAATGAATGAATGAATGAATGTCATTTATTTGCTGTAAATATGTGTACAGTATTAAGGTGTTAGGTATATTAAAGTTTCAACATATTTTACCATTGCTGGTGTGCAAATATTGCTACAAATTTATACATTTCAAATACATATCGGTTAATTAAATATTATGTCAATGTTAAATGATTAGTAAAGATGTCACACAAAGAAAAATAACATTAGATGTCGTTATAACTACGATACATTTTTCAAAATTGATCGCGTTTTTTATGTGTTCATGTTAAAAAACTCATTAACGGAATAGAAATTATACGATAATAACCATTTATGGATTATTGTTTTAAACTTATTCAAAGGTAAATCCGTAATTGCCATCGGTAATTTGTTAAATATCTTTACAGCCAATGTTTTTTCGGTATAGTGCCAGTATGCAATTTGGTAAACGGATTTTATTTGCGTGAACTGTTCCATGTTCTCTCGAGCTAGTCATTGCTAGTGTACTAAAGATTGATACTTGATTTTGAAATATTAGTCAGAAGCACGAGGAAGTAGCTCGCCAGGTAGCTGACCCCGTCAAAGCATAAATGAATTGCATGATGCATTCGCCTCCATCTTATATTTTAAAATCAGCTTGTTTGGCTCTTTTTAGTTTCGTAAGCTTTCTTTTTGGTGTATTTTTGTAATATTTTGTTTTATTGCTGCTGTAATCAAAGTTATGTTGTTTCATTCATTTTAGGTATACGTAAGTGTAGGAGAAGAGTCAGCAACGGTTACAGGGGAAAGAAGAGATGATGGATCAGTCGTAGATGAAACGAAGGAGGATCCGAAGAACAAGTGGACCTCGGACAATGTGAAGCCGATTCCTTGTCCATATGGCTTTGAGGCTAATGACTATGGAGGATGTTTTGGTGAGTTTCTTTAGTGCTTCAGCAACTACTACAGAAATCAACTGACTTAACTGCCACAGAACATGACTAACTTAAGGCGAAATGGGCTCCAAATTTGACGATTCGTCCTCACGAATATTTAAAACTAAACCTCTAAAAACGGTTAATTGACATTATTTTTTGATTTGTAATACATTTTCACAAAATACTTTATCCGGATGTGGTCACTAAAACACGATTAAATAAATTTGGCTTTATAGATAAAAAATTGTAATGTTTCCTAAAAAAAACACCCGTTTTGACGTCCCCGTCCATGGAATTAATCAACTTCATTCAGTATATATCAAAGATAATTTTACAATAAAAAAATATGTATGTAATCCCAATAAACATTCAAATACTTATTAAATATAAATAAAACGGCTAAAAACTCACGAAATAGAATACTTCTGTGAAATTATTTTTTTGAAAAATTGTTAGACAAATAAAAAAATAAAAATTACATTGAAAATTTGATCTAAAATCGGCTCCTGAGATGCATTATCTGTCCTGCTTAACCTGCACCTAGAAGATCAGGACAAACATTTTGGCTACCATAGCGCCTTAACTTTGAGGCTAATGACTATGGAGGAAGTTTTGGTGAGTTTCTTTAGATCTTTAGTAACTACTACAGAAATTAACTAACTTAAATACCACAGACCATGACTAACTTAACTTTGAGGCTAATGACTATGGAGGAAGTTTTGGTGAGTTTCTTTAGTTCTTTAGTAACTACTACAGAAATTAACTAACTTATATACCACAGACCATGACTAACTTAACTTTGAGGCTAATTACTATGGAGGAAGTTTTGGTGAGTTTCTTTAGTTCTTTAGTAACTACTACAGAAATTAACTAACTTAAATACCACAGACCATGACTAACTTAACTTTGAGGCTAATGACTATGGAGGATGTTTTGGTGAGTTTATTTAGTAGATAACTATTACAGAAAATAACTAACTTAACTACCTACCATAGAAGATATCTAACTTAACTTTGAGCCCAATGAAGAAAAGATGGATCAGTCGTAGATGAAAGATGTTCTGCAGTGCGATTACGTAATGTTGATCATGACGGTTTCAAGCCGTGAAATTCAATAATGCTTTGCGATAGAGTAGATTTTGCTATGAAAAAAGTGACAATCTGATTGTAGCCAAGTTCTGTAATTGGGCCACTGATGTTGGATGTTTTGGTAAGTGTCTTTAGTAACTACTACAGAACATAACTAACTAACCAGTTGATTGCCGCGCGCACAGTATGCGAGCAGTAGTGCGTATTGGCGATAACAACGAAGAAACTATGAAGAAAGTTAGTAAAACAGTTGGGCAGTATACTCTTGCACTAGTGGGCAAGAATCAAGAGCACCGACCAATATGCTGGCATTAATTGTCCTGTTGAATGAATTAGTGCAATACATATATTTGCAGGGTTGACGTTTACAAAAAACTACAGCCAATCCGAAGTGTGGTTAACCATATCTTATTCATGTTACTAGTCGAACTAGTCGGCTTGCTGACGTATCGCAACAAAACTTGAGAGCCTATCTGCTGGTAATTGTATACTTACAAGTACATGCGAATAAAGTAGCTCCAATTCTCTTCTTAACTCTTAATTTATGTTAGACCAGTTTGTGCTCTAATAACTTTGATCAAACAACGCGGTAGCTCGAGGTTGCTCTAGGTAAGCCTAAAAATAAACAAGTAGAGTATTCTGTCCTAACGTTGGATTCGCCATCCCAAATATCACAATGAGTAGAAACTGAGCAATCAATAAAAACTATTTGACAGCAGCTGTACGAGTTTTGATGAAATTCGGTATTTTGGTATAGGTAACTTTATCTCAGGAAAAACCAAGCTGCAAAGTAGTGGGCACAGCTGGTCTCCTAAATATGTCTTCAAACTCTTAATATTCGGTGTGACGTGATGAAGCCATTATTTCCCCTATTTTGATCTGTGCATTTTATGTTTTCCAGACATCGACGAATGCGCTACTAACCGACACAGCTGTTCCGGCCTGACGGAAGTCTGCCGCAACACCATCGGCGGGTACCTCTGCGACTGTGCTTCCGGCTTCCGCCGCGACCAGATAACGGGCGCTTGTGACGTCATCACCGTGTCCTCCACTACCCAGCTCCCACTTATTTTCCACCCAGACTCAGTGCCTTCTGTTCCTCCTACCACTAGAAGTACTACTACTAGTACTACTAGTACTACGACTGAATCACCGCCGCCGCCACCGCCGCCAACTGCTCCCAGTACCACTCCAGAACCACCGCCGCCGCCACCGCCGCCAACTGCTCCCAGTACCACTCCAGAAGTCTTGCCTCCTACGACTGAAACTCCAAAAAGTAAGTTAATTTCAGAGATGAAGCGGATATCTGGTAACTATCCGGTATCCTGCCTAAATTTACTATCCGGCCGGATACCGGATAGTAAGCGATTATTCAGCGGGATACCGGATTTCAGAAAAAATAACGAAATATCAAATTTAGGTTCTATTTAATCCACATAACAAAATTTAATCGCCAAATTTTCATTTTTCATTAAAAATATAGTAATCGTACTGCACTAGGGGAATATACAGGCTGAATTTTTTAAGTGGGCGTGGATGGCTAAATCAGAAACTATGAGAAATAGCGAAAAGTACTCAAAGGAGTCACGGGCCCGATTTTGATGAAAACTAAAACTGCATCTTTGGATTTTTGAAAAAAAAAACAATATTTCTAGGCAGGAATCGCACACGTTGATTTTGGAAAAAAAAGCACATACTGTATTATTACATCATTCGATAGTGAAAGGATAATAAGGATCAAAGGATTCAATAAGGATTGAATTATGGGAAGAAATGACATACGGCAACCTTAAGGAAAATGTTGTATTTTAATAAACTGATTCATTTTTTAAAGTACCGTTTTAATTCATACCTGCATTACCTGTACCTTGTCCGAAATGATGCTCAATATTTTTCTCAATGCAGACCCGCAGCGCGGTCATCTTCACAACATTATGTTTTTTATTATGTCTTCGCGGTTAAAGGCAACAGTAAAAGGAAAAAAATGTAAACAATTGAAATTGGAACGTAGATTAAATTGGCGCCAATAATTTAGATTTTGTTCCACGTTTCGTTGATTACTAAATGTTTGCGTACTGTTTCGTATTAATAGTCGTATTGTAAAAGAGATGTTGATTCAGCAGTTTGGTGAACATTTTATTGCAATTTATGGTCCTGTGCCGTGGCTGTGCGAGGTCACCGAATCTTACCCCCTTAGATTATTCTCTCGGGGGGTATGTAAAAAACGAAATCTACAAAGACACGTATAATGCAATTGATGACTTGAAACGAACTTTGGAAAATATTCTAAACGGAATCAATAATATTTTAATACTGAATGCATGACAATCCTTGAGATGTCGAATCCAGCTATGTATTGAAAACAACGGTCATCATTTGAACAATTAATCAGATATGGTTTAACTATTTTCGTTAAAATTGAGCTCTTTCCTTAAGTTTGCCGTATGTCATTTCTTCGCAGAATTCAATCCTTATTAGTGACACTATCGAATGGTTTAATAATACAGTATGTGTTTTTTTCCAAAATCAACGTGTTCGATTCCTGTCTAGGAATATTGTTTTTTTCAAAAATCCAAAGATGCACTTTTAGTTTTCATCAAAATAGGGTCCAAGACTCCTTTGAGTACTTTTCGCTATTCCTCATAGTTTCTGATTTAGCCATCCACACCCACTTGAAAAATTCACCTGTATATTGTGGTAAATCATTTAGTATTATAAAAAAAAAGTTTTATAATAATCTCAAACTAACTAGCAAGTTAGCAATAACCTCAACTGATCGTGTTTGTAATCAATTCAACAAGTCCATGAAACACTTGCTAACTTCGCTCATGAACGAAAATACCTGAATTCACCCGATCGTTCGTGTGCCAACTTTCGCGAGCTTGCTCGTTACGTTACGATGCGCCAATTGGCTATATTCCTCTAATATGATATCCAGCGGCTATCCAGCTTCAGGGTTGGCCGGATATCCGCTATCCGGTATCGGGCTAAACAGCTATCCGTTTCATTTCTAGTTAATTTTAGGGCACAGTATGTTGGAAATAATTAAAGGGTTCAAGGCCTGGGAGGGTTTCAAGCGTCCAGGCAACCCTTTACTTCCATCTTCCAAATGGAACGCATACAGTAGGTTTTAACATAGAGAACCCCTATGATAACGATTAAGGATTGAAATAAGTGTTCTTGGAAATCCATATGAAGGTTTTCAAACGCATTTTAACTGCATTTATATTAATTTCTGAATTATTGTTCAGAAATTAATATAAATTAATATTTTGTTGTTGTTTTCTACTTAAAATTGATTAAATTATATTCTGCTACTTATAACTAACTAGCTGATGCTCTTGACTTCGCACGCGTGGTCATTTTAATATATAGCCTATGACACTCACGAATAACATGGCTTTCTATTGGTAAAAGAAATTTCAAAATCGGTTCAGTAGATCTAGAGATTACCTCCTATTATAATATATAATATTAGTATGGACAACAAGTTGTATGATTTTGGTGATGATGCAAACCTTTGAAAACTAGATGGGTTTCTAAAAATACATCGGAATCTTTAACGGTTATCATAGCTGCCATAGAGATCCCTGTTAAACACTCACCTGTATACAGTTTGAAACATACACAGGCTGATTTTGGAATACACTACGCATGTAGAAGTATTGACGGCTACGTATCAGCAGGGCGGGCAATGGCAAAACACTGGAAAACAATCACACTAGTACACAATTTAAACCATATTTTTGAAGTATGTTTATAATACATAATAGATATCATTATTTTATTTCATAATTTACATTACTCAATGAATTTATTTGTACTAGGGCATGGCAAACGGACAAGCATCAAGCGTATCTCAAACGGACAAGCATCAAGCGTATCTCAAACGGACAAGCATCACGCGTATCTCAAACGGACTAGCATCACGCAATCCGATGAATAGAAGCCGACCAATCGATAAAAAGCTATTTGAAGGATCAACAAATTTTAATGAAATGTGGTACATATATTGAGGCACTTTTGGTACTGGAATAACACATGTGGTTACTTTTTGCCCAGTAAAAAGAACACGCGGGCAAAGCCACGGGCACAGCTAGTCCATACCAATATATAAAAGTGAAACGTTGTCTGTTTGTTTGTTTGTTTGTTTGTTTGGGGAACAAACAAACAACAAACATTGATTTCACACGATAATGGCTAAACGGATTTTGATGAAATTTGGAATCAAGGTAGCTTATACCCTGGAATAAAACATAGAATACTTTTTATCCCGGAAAAGTTTAAGTTTCCACGGGAAAACTGGAAAAAGTTGATTGCTCGCTGTAAGGGACGGTTGCCATGGAAGCGAAATAACAAGTCTGTCAAAAAACATCAAGAGCATTGGTGCTATACCTACTTTTGCATTTGTTTTTAATATCCTAGAAGAACATAGGATGCTTTTTTTACGATAAACAGTAGACCACTTGGACGAAGTCGCGGGCGGGAAAACTAGTATTTTATAAAAGTGAATCTTTGTTTGTTTGTTTCGGGAGTTTTCACGCCAAAACGGCTGATGCGTTTTTGATGAAACTTTGTATATAGGTACTGTACAATATAGATACCAACATAGGATACTTTTATTCTGGAAAATGGTATGTTTCCACGGGAAAACGGGAAAAAGCATCAAGAGTGTTGGTGCTATACTTCTGCATCGGTTTTTAATATCCTAGACAAGTAAACATAGGATACTTTTTTCGCGATCAATTGTAATCCACGTGAATGAAATCGCGAGTTAGGCAAGTAAGCAAGTAGGTACCAAATAAAATACTTATGAACATTTTATTTAAAACATATTGTTTTTGTTTTTTAGAAAAAAAAACGACGTTTTGTTGTTTAAAAGTGTTTTTTTTTTCAATGTGTGACATCAAATTAGATGAGCGTCAAAATGGTTTGGATACATTCCATATACAGGGTAGTTTTTTGAGATGGAGCAGTAAGGGCAGGTACCTTAACCGTTGTAGCTACAGGAAGACTGGCCATTATTTTTGAAAATATTTTGACCTCTATTCACAGATTTTGGAGAAAAAAAAACAGTCAGCAAGAAAATGGTCATTCTACACAAAAAAAAATGTTTCATGCCAATCGGTCCTAATTTTTATAAGGATCAAAAGTCTCTACCGGACCAACTGAGGTTAGTTAGAGTACTAGAAAAGTCAGCAATCGCTAAAAACTTGTTCCATGCATTTCGTTTGAAATGAATGTGGATGAACAAAATAAAATTCAAACATCGTTCAGATACAATCTGTTCATAGTTTACTTTCACTAAGAAAAAAACACGAGCGAAAAAAAAATTCGTAAAGAAACAGTATTTTTTCTTAGTACTCTAACCTCAGTTAGTCCGATTTAAGTGGATTTCGTACATATGGTTTGGAAAAGTAAACTATGAACAGATTGTATCTGAACGATGTTTGAATTTTATTTTGTTCATCCACATTCATTTCAAACGAAATGCATGGAACAAGTTTTTCGCGAATCCTGTCATTTCTAGTACTCAAACCTCAGTTGGTCCAGTAGAGACTTTTGATCCTTATAAAAAACAGAATCGATTGGCATCAAAGATTTTGTGTAAAATTAAATTTTCTTGCTGACTGTATTTTTTTTCAAAAATCTGTTAATGCGGGTCAAAATATCTTCAAAAACTATGGACAGCCTATTAAGTAACCTATTTAGTTCAAAATATTGCTGATATAGAAAAATATTATTGGATCGGATAAAGCCAGTCAGGAATAATATCTCATGGACAAAAATTAATTTGATTTTAGATTTCTGATATATATATATCCGAAGCATAGATATATATATATATATATATATATATATATATATATATATATGCTTCGGATCACCTTGGATAAGTGATTTAGATACACTGTTATGCCATTGACATAGAGAAAGAAAAAAAAGTTAATTGGTCCGCACTAGCAGATTTCATTGGGCATTGGATTCATAATGAAGCTCCCAATTAATTAACCTACATTATGGTTTCTTATGCCTCAAGCTTCACGTGACAAAACGGTTCCTACAGAACGAATTAGTACAATCTGGTTCATTTCTCTAGGTAGGAGATTCTGGGGGTACAAAGACGACCGGTTCGCAGCCACACGTCCCTTCCACCCCAGGTTCTCGTGTGACGCTGGCTACATGCATAATCAGCAGACTGGAAGATGCGAAGGTACATTTAAATTATCTTATAGGGATTTCTACTTGTCCTTTACGTAGAAAAGTATTTATTATTGTCTCGTTCGAGGCATTTTTCCAAGCCCAACTTTCACCTCATTTGTTTTAACCAGCTATTATTATGTACAAACATCATTTCCCCATGTATTTAATTCAAGAATAAATATAACTCTGCTGTTAATGGTTCTACGGGTATGACTATCTAGTATGACCACTTTACCTTTAGCTAAATCTGGTAGAATTGTATCAATGACCACAAAACTCCTAGCGTATTCTTTTTACAACAAGATAAACATAAGCCTCTTCTTGACAAGCAAGTAACATTTCTTCTGTACCAATTTTGGGCGAGTCATTTTAAACTTTTATCTATTCCCAGTTGGATGCCTTTTTGCGCTAGTTTTTAAGCCACTTCTATACTACGAACTACGTGGAGGTCTAACACAATGGAGATGTTCCACAGATATAAATGAATGTACTAACGGGGTAGCCAACTGCGCTTCCGTGGAGGTCTGCGTGAACACTAAGGGTGGCTACCGGTGCGAGTGCCCGTCCAATTGGGAGCTGGACCAGGTGCGCCACCGCTGTGTGCCAGCCATGCGGCAGGGGATGTTCCCGCCAGGCTTTGGGAATGAACCTGGTGAGTTATCGTCTCGTCATCATCAGCGTGCTCTTACTACAGAGACTCGGGCCTTCTTTCAGAGTGATAAAATAAGTTGGACCGTAATCAACCATACTGACCCAGTGCAGATTGTATATATGTAATTGAATTTTAGGTTTTTTGGACATGACAATTTTCTCATGAGGCTTTCCATCACGTTTTAAAAAGTGGCTAGTTGCCCCCGATCATAAAGTGAATTTCTTCAAATTTGAAGCTGGTCGCTGGTGTCTATTGGACATATCAATGAATGATAATTATATCCATTACCAAAGATGTGATTGGAAGATGCTAATAAAATGACGGTCTTTTTCAGTATACCCCACTCAAGTAGATCAGCAAGAGACCGTCAGCCATGTGGACCCGGATCCAGAGATCACGCAGATCGAGGACAGAGGGATGGTGTTGAAGTGCCCCTGGGGGTACAGACTGGCGGATGACCACAATTGCGTAGGTATGGAATTCCGAGTTGGAGGACAATACGTTATTTTATTTTGAGTGCAATAACCAATTTCAATTAAATTCCTAGATCCTTTTGGGTCGCACACACATTAATAACAAAATAGTATTTTGACTAACTCCTTTCTGTTTCGATCAAGATGCATTTACCGTGGTCGCGAGAAATCTGAAGTAGCTGGTGTCCCCGCAATTGGTCTTATAAAACATGCGAGCAACATGAGTAGCGACTCATAACCGCCTCAGTATTGTGTGTAGTGTAGCGACCATTCTTAAAAGGGGGGGGGGGGGGGGACATAGGGCAACCTAGAACATCACGTAAACTACACCCGGACTAGATACAACTACACTAGGCCACAGACACCAGACATACCCACACAGCTACATCTACAATGTCATACTTCGTTTGCATCAAGAAAAAAGATAGAGAGATATACGCCGACAGAAGCACACGGACAGAAGTGCGAACGAAATAACAATAATTGTTGCGCACCCAAAATATTCAGCGGTAGGTACTTAAACGCCGCTTGTCTTGTCGCACTCTTACGGAATTGTATGTTTCTGTCACTTTCTGCAAATGGTGATTTACAAACAATATCAATCAGTAATTTTTAAAGAAAATTAAGATATAAAGTACTTACGAGTGAAAAGTAATACCGTAGAACATGTTTTTGGTTCTTGACCTATTTATGCACCTTATACAAGCACAACAGGAAGGCATTTTTGCCGCGTATTTGGAACAATATGTGGTAAAGTACACGCACGTTTTACACCAACGCCACTCCGATTACTACTAAGGCCAATTGTGTGCGTTGCACCTTATATACGCGGTCCACACTGGTAGTTGGTCCCTAAACCCCCTATTAATACCTACGTGAATGGTAGCGACACAATACTGATAGTATAGTCATAGTAGATACAGAATAGGCCCTCATTTTTAAAATCATTGCTAAGGCAGATACACGCGAAGGTAAAATTGCTGATTTCCACGACACGGAGCTATTTTCCCGTTTTAAATTCTATACGTCTTGATCCTCAAAAAGTAAGTACCTGAGCTGCATTTAAGAGGAATCGTATTATATTTGTTCTTAGTACCATAGATAAATAATAGAAGTATTTATCTATGTTGATACTGATCAGTACCTTTGTCCAAAAGTTGCCAACAAAGCTGGGCTGGGTTCACATTCCACAAATGATATCTCCAGCTCTTTCAAACTTTCAGACGTTGATGAGTGCGCGACTGGGGAAGCCAAGTGTGGCGCCTTCCAGATCTGCACAAACTTGCCCGGGGGCTACACTTGCGGCTGTCCTCAAGGGTACCGACTCTCAGGAGACCACGAGTGCCAGGATGTAGACGAGTGTGCCAAGGCTGGCAACGTGGTGAGTCTCGTCATCAATCTTCCTAGTCATCATCATCGGTCTGAGTATCCGCGCATTACTGAATCATACTATAGTTAACTATTCTCAAATAAATAATGTCACAATATATTTTTCAAGTTATTCCATATGAAAATTATTATTAAGCAGGCGTTAACTGCTATAAATATAATAATAAAAAAACATATGTCACTTATTTATTTTTCTTAAATCTTGAAAAGTAAGACAGTTATCTCTTTGTAAACAATGATCCAAACTGTTGCATTAGTGGTTTATAATTTTCTTAAGGCTATTATAGCATCAGATCGTGTTTGGCGCGAGGAATACTATGTATACTTGAAATATAAGGGGCAAATCGATGGCAGATGATTGTAATAAGCTACGTCTATTCCACGAGCGCGTTTATTTGAATACTGGGGTAGCCGGTAATGGCTATCCACATTAAGATATTGATAAAACTATTGACCACCTACATTACACTACAAAACTCAAGCAACACAAAGTGTCAACAGGATCCAGGATCTGCCTCAAAAGATTTCTTGAGTATTTTGGGTTTGGATGCACAGGCAGGACAAACGAGATAACATGGATAATTTCGTAGTCACCGGCAAAGTCCAAGGGTCACAAGGTTGCAGTGCAGCCCGATGCGTTGGTCCATTCAGATCCGCTCAACCCTCGGAAACTCCGTCTCCTATGCTATGAAGGTCGCCGTCAATATGAATAGATTGCGTACCATCATGAACGAGAGGATATTGAGTGGAGGTCACGATCTAGCAGTTGCCGGGCAGAAATGATAGTCTTCTTCTTTATGTGGAAATAAACCATGACCCGAAATAATTTGTGTTAACTCCTGTTGAAAACGTTGTCTTAATACGTGACAAATTTTCGGTGATGAAAAGCTTTGAAAAACTTTGATTCAATTCATATTTCTTGTTCCAGCCTCTCTGTTCTCACAACGCTGACTGCGTGAACACCATCGGCTCCTACACGTGCAGATGTCACAGTGGGTTTAGATTTGCGCCAGTTAATGACAAAGTAAGTTCTTCGCTTACTAGATCTTTAGATCTTTTTATAATATTTTATGTATATCTCTTTGTTCGGGAGATGTTAATTTTGACTTGTGAAAGTGCTATTATTTTTGCCTATTTACAATAAAATACTTTGACTTTGACTTTGACTTTACTATAATAGCTTTTAAAATAACTAGTGGTTTTGATCGCAGTGGCGTGTTTAGTTTTTTTTGGAAGATCTTGAAAAGAGGCCATTAAATCTATAGCTTGAGTTATTTCAAGCTATAGATTTAAGATTGTTATAGATTTGTCTGTCAAAAATATCTCTAAAAGCTACGTCTAGTCGGCCGATAATGAAATGGGTTAAGGATAAAAAGAGAGCGAGTTCCGACATAGCCCAAAGAAAAACAAGCAGAATGGGGCTGTTCAGCAGTGGTCACGTGTCAACCGTTGGGGAAAAACGAGTTTACTAGGAGAGGCCTACGTTCAGGACTGGACGAATATAGGCTGATGATGATGCTGACAATGATGATGAATTTAAATGTTCAGGTGTGCATGGACGTAGACGAGTGCTCAGAGTCCCGTCCCGGCTCACTGTGCGAGCATCGCTGCAACAATGTCTGGGGCAGCTACAGGTGTTCCTGCCATAAAGGATACAGGCTCAATTCAGATAACAGGTTCGTGATCAGTTTTTGAATTGTGTCGTTTCAAAATTTTTAAGCTATCTCATAGTAGTCTATAACAACAAGTTTTTTTTTTTATTATTAAAAATGTATCTTCTGTGCTTATAAATGTATCTTCTGTACTAATAGATATATAGATAGATTCACTCTTCATTGACATACCAAGAAAATAAAAATATACAGACATAGAAAAACACTTAGATAAAAGGTACAATGGGCGGTCTTATCGCTAAAAGCGATCTCTTCTAGACAAGAGAACTTCTTCTTTGTTTTCAGTTTTTAATGCTTTATGCAGTTTTTATTGCTTTATGCAGTTTTTATTGCTTTATGCAATAAGAACTGAAAAGGTAGAAAAATAAAGAAGATAATTAAATGAATATGGTCTAGGGTACTTAAAATAAGCTACTGATCAGGTTTTTTTTATTTTTTAAATCGTGTCTGTCTGATTGACTGACGTCTGTTTGTTCACACATCGCGCAAAAACTACTAGGCCGATTGCAATGCGGTTTGCACTGGTAGATAGCTTAGGGCTTGACTTAAAAATCTCTCGGCATTTAATAATCTTAATCCGATAATTAAATGCCGAGCAATCGATAAAAACTATATAATGGCTGAATGAATTTTGAAGAAATTTAGTATATTGTACTTTATTGGTACTTTTGGTCCCGGACGAACACGTATGCGCTTATTTTAAATGAAATTACCATGCGGGTAGCTTTGCCCACGCTAATAACAATATAAAATTATTATTATTTTTGGTAAGTACATAAAAGTAAGAAGAGCCTGGAAGAGCTTTTGGTCCATGAAGGATCTAATGAAGGGAAATCTCCCACTATCCTTAAAACCCCTGGACGTGTGCATCCTCCCCATACTCACGTACGGCGCACATACATGGTCTTTGACAGTAGAGGTCAGAACTCGAGGGAGGTATGTCAACGTGCTTTGGAGAGTAGATACTTGGCGTGAAACTGACGGACCATATCCGGAACACTATAAGTACTACGCTCTCGGACAAAAATAGTGTATGTAACCCGGAAAGCTGCAAAACTTAAATGGGACTGGGCAGGCCACGTCTGCCGAATTCAGGAAGAACTATGGGCCAAATCAACAACTGAATGGATCCCACGACATAAGAAACAGCGACGCGGCAGGCTCAGGAGGAGATGGCGGGACGATCTTGACGCCTACCTGAAAGATTGGCCAGCTATTGCCCAAAATCGAGAAAATTGGAACGAGGAGAGGGAGGCCTTTGCCCTGCAGTGGGATACTACAGGCTCATAATAATAAAACACAAAAGTAATCCATATCGATAATACCTACAGACACCAAGACACCAAAGAACTTACAAACATAGAATAATAATACTGCATCTACTAAGTATCGATAACATTGAAGTTCTGTGTAATACACTTCCTGGGGTCAAACACACCTGTGTCGGCTGTGGTTTGCTGACAGAGCCAGGCGTTAGTTTCCAGAAATCCACATAAAATAAAAAGGCAAACAAATCAATTCCATAATAGTCCAAGGAGACCCAAGGGGACTAAAAATTAAATGAGTATTACATTTCCATTACATGCGCTTAACATTTTTCATATAGATGGCGATGCATAGGTCACGGTAGCCGAATTGGTAGCCGAATTGGTAAAGGCTTGTACCGCGCAGAGGCACAGTATGCGAGTTAGAATCTCGTCCGTGATCCAAATTTTCCCATTAGAAAATTATTATATGCAAATATGTTTTCGCTAAGCAGGCGTTAACTGTTAAAATCATAAAAAATAGATTTGTGAGGCGTTATCTTTCAGACACGAAGTTAATCAATATTAGCCGTGTTTGGTCGGTTAGTTTGAAATACTACCAATAGATGGCGCTACCGTCCCCATAAGATGGGTTCAAGAAAATAGTGGAAAAAATTTGGATGGCGATGTATAGGTCACGGTAGTCGAATCGGTAGAGGCATGTGCCGCGCTGAGGCACAGTATGCGAGTTCGAATTTCGTCCATGATCCAAATTTTTCCATTACAAAATTATTATATACAAGTATATAATATTTTTATTCAGTTGATTATTTTAAGTACTCTAGACCATATTTTTTTTAATATCTTTCTAGTATATATTTTTTGGTACATATTGATTTATTAGAAGTATAGATATTTATAACCACCCACATATTAATCTTATTTTATAAACGCCACCACGATTGGAAAAATATAAGAACTTGAAAATTCTTCTTTCATACGCTTGACACTGCCACGAGTCAGCTTTATTATTAAACTACTTACTTTAAATGTATTTAGAACGTGCTCAGACGTGGATGAATGTGAGCAGTTCAAGTCCAGAGTCCCATGCGTGGGCAAGTGCATCAACGAGCCCGGGAGCTTCCGGTGCGACTGTCCACCCGGGTACAGGCTTTCACAAGACAAGAGAAGCTGTATTGGTAAGTATTACTGTCAAAGTATCTTCTATTGTAATCTTACCATCTTATAAGATGTCTTAACTTATGTGAAAAACATACAGGTTTAAAAATGCTTCAAGCTAAATATAAAATTTTGGATGCAATTGATAAAAAATAAATGGACAAAGGGACATGCAATTAGATCCGTAAATTTTGTTAACGAAAAAATAGGAAAACTAAAGGAAAGCTTCATTATAGTATATGTATATAAAAAATATATAAAAAAGTACTTTAAAAAGTGTTGTGAAATCCAGGTTACCACCACCATTTTGGAAAATAGTTACGGCATCCCACAAGGGAGCGTCCTAGGCTCCTTTTTGTTTATTACATACTTACATATACGAGTTACCGTAATAACCAACATTCCCCAGTATTAGTATTCCTCTTTGTCAACAGATATTGACGAATGTGAAATCGGCAAAGCGACCTGCCAAAATGGCATCAGCGGTGGGACCAGTCACGTCTGTCTCAACACCCGCGGTAGCTACCACTGCCAGCGCATCACCTGCCCGCCTGGGTACCAGCTGGAGACCAAACAGTAAGTGTCACTGAACAGTAAGTGTCACAAAATGGCATCGTCTTTTTGCATACGTACCGAAGCACCGCGCTTGCCTCTACATTACAGTTACTGTCCACATGACATGAGCTCACATTTGTCACTTTACTGCTGCGCCATGCCACAAGGACTACATAATGTACTATGGCCATGCTGAATTATTGTAACCTGTCGAATTTATAAAACAGCCTTTTGTCGCAGATTAAATAATACTTTCTGTGTTAAATCTGTACAACCGTTTTCACGATATTTAGCTCTGTGATTACTCTTTGTGAAGAGATATCGAGCACTAATTTAGCTAGAAACTATAACCTTGTGCCATAGAACTATTATACTCCTGCTTGTAACTGTTCAGTTTCAATGGCATTCTTGGTACCTGCATAATGATAATGCATAATAATGGGATGGATTGTGGAGATATATGGTTGATTTTTTGAAAGCATTTGAGCACGCTAGTTACTTTAATGCTAGGGACGAAGCGCAGCAGTCAAGAAGCAGCTCCAAGTCATACTTCGTGGTCGAGTTATTGTTCTCCTAATTCCACGTGAGAGTTTCATGAAGATATATATATATATATATATATATATATATATATATATATATATATGCATATGAAGATCAGTACCAAGAAGATCATTGGCTTCAAGATACTTGGAAATCGACTTTGAAGTTTTGAAAGTTTTGAGACACTATGACCTGTGTTGTATGAATGGGGTTATATAAACTTTTATTTGGCTAAATTCTTCCATTGATTGTGTCCAGCCGGTGTACAAAAACCCAACGCATCTGCAGCCCAGGCGACTGGGATTGTGCTCACCAGCCGAGCACCATCTCATACAACTTCATCACCTTCGTCTCTAACCTCTACGTACCTGACTCTTATGTAAGTACAAACTGTTTCATTTTTTTTACAGCGCTCAAAAAGTCTTAAGTCTTCTTTACTTGTTTTTGCACTCAATCAGCGTGAGGCATGGGCGGGTTAGACTTCCGACTCGTGCATGAGTGTATGAAAATCTTTGAATGCAGTTTTCCTTGATTCTAATAACCACGATATTGTTCCTTGGAACAAATTTGTCTACCTTTAATAGATTCAGATTTTGACATGCTGACCCCTCAATGGATCACCTGATAAGGATTTTTCTTAAGCAGTCTCCTATTCTTATCTAATTGTTGAACAGTAAACGCTGGCTTGCTTGTCATAATTATAAGGTAGTGCTGGCTTCTGGTGTCAGTGCTTGTCAGGCCGCCCGAGGGCTTATGACATGGTTTAACGACTGCTATAAATCAGTAACAGCCGAAACTGACAGCTCAACGTGCCCTCCGGAAGCGATGCAAATCCGCACAAAACTTAGAAAAGTAATTGGTGGAGCTGAGGACCGAACCCCGGAATTATTGGATTCTAACTCGCACTAGTACACCAGTACTGATGATGAGTACCTAACCTTCTACTTTATCTCTTAGGTAAATCTTTTTACGATGCGCGGTCCCACGTGGCCTTTTGGAAAGATGAAGTTCGAGCTGAAACTGCTGGACGTCAACGCGCCGCCTAGCGTCAATAAGACGGCGGATATCAATGCTTTCTTGTGAGTTTACTTTTATCTTTTATTTATTGGCCTATTGAAAGAGGTCTCCAATTCAACATGGACGTATCACCATTTTTTTATGATTGTGTGATGAGATTAGGAGGTCGCTCGCCTGGTGATACAGATCCACCCAGATCTTTGGTTGCAAAATCTTGCGCGTCACTGCACTGCGCTCGACATTGAGAGATTTGCGCTGAGACAGGTCTTTAAGTCTCATTGCCCAGTAATTTCGCTGGAAACATCCTTTCAAACTAAAACAAAGAAATGTCAAATCAAAGCGATTTCTTTGTATATTACATATTCATACATATTTGAAAAAAACTTGAGGTTTCAATAACTCGAGTCGATCCAATAGTTTTATGGTCCCTATAACAATAACCTCTGATCAGTTTGTGCTGTTGTTGGAGCCTTGTTTTGTAGTTCTACTAACAAAAACATTGTTGCTTTGTTACCAGATTGATTCAGAAGAACAACGAAGCAGTATTGTCACTAGTCCGGCCGCTCGAAGGACCACAGTCTATTGAACTAGAATTTTCCATGGAGCTGTACAGCCGAGAGCAGTTTGGGGGAACAGCTGTGGCCAAAATCTTCATCTATGTGTCAGAATACGAGTTTTAATGAGAGAGTGAGATGATTGACAGGTTGAATAGGAGCAAAAGAGATGGAAGAGGCCATTGTAAGTGTTCACAGTATATGTAATATTTGGAAGATATTGTCTGTTGAAAATTTGAATGTAATAATTGAACTTCTACACCAATGTTTTACACTGTAATGACGTCATAACGCTTAAAATATCGAGAAATAAAATGTTCAATTTTTAACTATGTATGCCCTGTTGTTATAGGTAGGTATTTCAAAATTGTTATCTACCTCAAATATAAAACAGTTTGTTCTAAGATCTAAAAAAAAACATGAAATTATGCGAAAGGAGTGTGGAATAGGTATAAGAAAAACTTATTTTGTAGTATTTCTAGTATTTATTAATGTATAAAGCAAGAATTTAAATGTGCTTAAATATAAATAAAATAAAATCACAATTATCTACGTTTTTTCTTCTCAACCACAGCCATGAACATAAGCTACGTATTCACTAGGAGATATTTTATAACGTAGTGAAGACGCACCTAAACCTTTCTCCCCCCGCCCTCCCTAAATGTTATCCTCCAGGCGAAACCTCGTGCTCAGTATTGAAAACTGATTGATAAAAATAACTATTCGGCTACAGATTGAGATATTCACATTGTACTTTTGTTACTCAGCGCCGAAACAGTTGAAAGGATTTTGATGAAATTTGCTTAAGTCTTGGAATATACAGGGTGAATTTTTCAAGTGGGCGTGGTTGGCTAAATCAGAAACTATGAGGAATAGCGAAAAGTACTCAAAGGAGTCCCGGGCCCGATTTTGATGAAAACTAAAACTGCATATTTGGATTTTTGAAATAAACAATATTCCTAGGCAGGAATCGAACACGTTGATTTTGGAAAAAAAAACATACTGTATTATTACACCATTCGATAGTGTCGCTAATAAGGATTGAATTCTGGGAAGAAACCACATTTTTTTATTTTTTTTTAGAAAGGATATGTGCTGTTGGTCTATAACTGACCTCTACAGCGTCACCGGACGGTGGGGCGGGCGCAAAAGCGCTCCGCCGCAATGCGTGACGCAGAAGGCGCACGCCAAAGTTAAGTTTTTGGCCACTTGCTCAAGGGCACCCAGGGGGTACGAACCTCGGCTTGGACAGTTGCCATTGATTACTTGGGGAGTATCGAACTAAAAGGAAGAAACCACATACGGCAAACTTAAGGAAAGAGCTCATTTTTAACGAAAATAGTTAAACCATAACTGATTAATTGTTCAAAATGATGACCGTTGTTTTCAATACATCGAACCCAGCTAGGATTCGACGACTCAAGGATTGTAGTGCATTCAGTATTAAAATATTATTGATTCCGCTTAGAATATTTTCCAAAGTTCGTTTCAAGTCATCAATTGCATTATACGTGTCTTTGTAGATTTCGTTTTTTACATACCCCCAGAGAAAATAATCTAAGGGGGTAAGATCCGGTGACCTCGCTCGCCACGGCACAGGACCATAAATTGCTATAAAATGTTCGCCAAACTGCTGAATCAACATCTCTTTTACTATACGACTATTAATACAAAACAGTACGCAAACAGTTAGTAATAATCAACGAAACGTGGAACAAAATCTAAATTATTGGCACCAATTTACTCTACGTTCTAATTTCAATTGTTTAAATTTTTTTTCTTTTACTGTCGCCTTTAACCGCGAAGACATAATAAAATTTTGAAATTGGAACATAATGTTGTGAAGATGACCGCGCTGCGGGTCTGTATATTGAACATAATTTCGGACAATGAACAGGTAATGCAGGTATGAATTAAAACAGTACTTTAAAATATGAATCAGTTTATTAACATACAACATTTTCCTTAAGTTTGCCGTATGTCATTTCTTCCCAGAATTCAATCCTTATTAGCGACACTATCGAATGGTGTAATAATACAGTATGTGCTTTTTCTCCAAAATCAATGTGTTCGATTCCTGTCTAGGAATATTGTTTTTTTTTCAAAAATCCAAAGATGCAGTTTTAGTTTTCATCAAAATCGGGCCCGAGACTCCTTTGAGTACTTTTCGCTATTCCTCATAGTTTCTGATTTATATATATACACAGGCTTTTTTTATATATACTTATTTTACTGGATGTATGTATTTATTTTCATTTTATTAAGATTGAAGTTGTTGCATGATGCTTGTGTAAGATCAAATTATATATTTAATTAGACCATTGATAAAAATGAATAGCTAGCTATAGAAATTTACGGCTGATTCCAAGAATATTTAATAAGTATATTTTTATTTACATTTTAATAAGTAAAGCTGTAGCATGATGCATGTGTCTTAGTTAACTTTTAAATTTTGAATGATATTAATTTGGCAAGCTTTGTCAGGTCATAATGATTGTTACAGCTATTGTAGGTTATATTTGAAGCAAATATACTACATTCCATCTATATAATCTTAAAATATCTCTTCTTACACAAAATTTACAAGTTATCAATACTGTACAAATGGTTTCGGTTAACTTCAAGGTCTCATCTCAAGATTCATTATTTATTTGCTCTATCTTCCAAAATACTTAATATGTATTAAATAGATAATTAAACTTGAAGACTACAAAAACATTAGTTACAAATCACTACTAACACACTAATTTAATCAAATACTTCTATGTAAAAAGAAACAATCATTCTAAAAAGACATCCTTCCCCATTCCCCCAGTTAAGGCGCTGCATAGGTTCTCAAAAATGATTTTCCTGACATTCTGTGTGCAAGTTGAACGGAAGAGGTAATACCGCTCGGGAGTAGATTTTATTTAAATTGTATGAGTTTCAATGACAGACAGGATATATCAAATCTTAGCTAGACATGCAAAGTACTAAAACAACTGAACAACTATCTTACATAGAAGTTTCGTGTCGTAATTTATAAAATAATTTCGCAGAGTGACACAAAACGGTATCGTATCGGTACGTTGAGTCGTGACTTGCTTTTGAAGTAAGTATTACATTTTTCACTACAAAAATATAGTTTTGTTTAATCACAGCGCCCTAAAAATATTATTGGGTCCAGCCCTTAAGTCTTTTCCTTGCACTTCTTAATTGTACTTTAATAATTGACTTACGTTTCTATATCTATAACTACTTCAACATAATATGCTCTAGAAGTGGAAAAAACCACAAGAAAAACAGCATAATTTTTCATGTTCTACAAGATTGATAAACGATCTGCTAGTTTGATAAATTTGATATAATATTATTAATGTCACAAAATAAATTTGGTATTAAAACTAATATGAGCAATTTAACTTCCTAAATTTGATTAAGATTGGCTGACAAAAAGCCTATTGCATTACAACATCGACTACACTGAGAAACTTGAAATCAACGAATTCATTAGGATAAGCACTATGGACTGGGAAGATAAAATAAAAGTAAATAAATGTACTTAAATATGATTAAAATTGATTGGCAAAAAGCCTAATGGATTGACAACATTGACTACTTAGATTGATAAAAGTGACATTAGCACAAGTAGATTGTAAATATAAATAAAACTGAAAGCCTACATAATTTTGATCCGGATTGATTGACAAATAATATAAAGCCAAATAATAAATAATGGATTTACAACATAGAATAAATTGATAAACTATCACATTGAATGAGCCAAAAGCAAGCAAGTATATAAGTAGTTATGTCGAAAGCATGTTGAAAAGTCTTCCCGCTGTAGTCACAAAACGACGTTTGTCTTGTCCCCACGTCTCAATTTAAGCAAGCAAGTAAACCTCGACTATTAGTGTGCCTGCTATAATGCCGTGATAGAAAATGAAGCAATCCTATTAATTCCTTCTCAGTTCCTCACACTACTCATAGTTTTTCACAGATAAAGGAAATATCTGGAGAAAAAATAAGACAATTGTTTATGAGAGAAAAAGCAGTAAGAGAAAATACAATAAAAAACCAATAATATTGACCAAATAAACCTAATGTTTACATAATGTTCATAATGTTTACACAGATAAGACGTAGACATAAGAAGAAAATAATTTGGATTACGATTTAGTGCTTACGGTGTCCTAAATTGACACATGAACATGATCTTACCACCAGAGACACGGATGACGTGGGTTTAAGATCAGCTTCTTTTTTTTTTTTTTAATAAATACTTAGTATTTTTAGTTAAAACAGCCTACTCGTATGGATCTACAATATTAAGCACAGTGAGGCACCCGTCCTGGGACGCGATGGCTAGGGCTTTGCCCCCGTGAGCACTGGCGATTCCCGTTACCTCGGCTGGCGCCCTGTATTCTGCCACTGCTTTGCCGTCCACTGTTCTGGAAGTTTTTTTTTTAAATGAGCACATTAATGGTAACGCATAAAACCTAGTGCTTTGACATTTTTACTAGGAATGAATAAATGAATTTTATTTGTATAAATATATTGTGTACATACAGATAAGATGGCAGTGGTTTAAAGATAGTTATAAGATGCTCTGCCTTGCGGCGTACAAATATTTATATTACAGTTAATTAAGTATAAAATTTATCTGAATTCATTATATGATGTTAGAGAATTAATTATGTACCTATGTAATTAGTTAGCTAAAATAGTTAAAATACTTTATGTTTAATACCGCCAGCACGTTGGGTACGCTGCCAATTGGCAGTGGGCTGGAACATTTGGGCTACCTGTGAGCCAGTAATGGCTTGTAGGTTGTAATTTTTGTAACGTTACGTTATTATAGACTTTGTAACGTTACGTTATTATAGACTTTGATAGTTATACAATTACTTATTGTTTAAAAAAGTTTTGAATAGGTACTGGGGCATAGCTAGGTTTCTGCGATAGCGAGTCGAACGTTGCAAGAAAGAAAACCCGAATATTGCTTCACAAACAAAATAATGTCTTCTAAACATAGGTAGACTGGGAATGGACAATGTTTTGAGTTCTCTGTACAGAGACCTACATGAGTCACGATACTCTGCCATGCATACGGTACGGATACATTTTTTCTGTGCTCATTCCTTGTCCACCTAACTTCCCCAATCCATATCACAATACTGATCCAATATAACTGTAATATCACGAATGGGTAGCCTTCAGTGAGAGAGGCAGAAAAAGATAGTTCTCAACAAAGACGAGCTAATGACTTGTTTGTCTATTTTCACTACTTACATTTAGTAGGTACTCTACCCATCTGTTTCAGACGGGCAAGCGGCTAAGAAAACCAATCAAAATTTCAATTAATGACTGTATCCGTGTCTTCCTGTCTTTTGCTCATTGCCCAATTTTTCATTTTTAGCTTTATTTTAACTTACGAACGTTTCAGGATTTCACTTGTACGTTTTCCTAAAGATGGAAGAAATTCAATAGGAAAAGTTCTCATACCTAAAAACTCTCAACGTCTTCCTCCCACTATGGTAGTAGAACACGTAGTTATCATCGGAGCTGAACATGGTGATGATGGAGAACACTCCCTCAGCGGCCCTAGAGATGAGCTGCTGCACGGAGGCTCCTCGCTTCAGCTCGATGAGGTCCAGGCCACCGCGGGTCGGCGCGCATAGCCCGGTCTTACCGTCTCGGGTGCAGAAGCCATTCCAGCGCGGAACGAACCTGGAGAATATGTTTCGATAAATAGACCCAGAATACCTGACTATTTTTATTACCAACTACTTCACCCTCCCCCTCACACTCCCCGTCCCCTACACCCACATCCATCTCCACTAATCCTTACCAACAACCCCTAACCCCCACAAAACCCCTCCACTAATTTTTATATACAAAAATGTCACTTTGACTCCTGTCCCTTTGACACCTGTCACTTTTATTACTTTTTTTTTTAAAACACGTAGTTTGTAAACAAAATATAATTAATATTTTTGATTTTATTTTTATTATTACTCTATTATTATAAAGGCGAATGTTTGTATTCGTGTGTATATGTTTGTTACTCCTTCACGCTCAAACGGCTGAACGGTTTTTTTTTCGTATTTTTTTATGTTTCAGGATATATCCTGGCACATAAGCTATCACATTGGCTACTATCACATTGGCTACTATCACATTGGCTACTATCACATTGGCTACTATCACATTGGCTACTATCACATTGGCTACTATCACATTGGCTACTATCACATTGGCTACTATCACATTGGCTACTATCACATTGGCTACTATCACATTGGCTACTATCACATTGGCTACTATCACATTGGCTACTATCACATTGGCTACTATCACATTGGCTACTATCACATTGGCTACTATCACATTGGCTACTATCACATTGGCTACTATCACATTAGCTACTATCACATTGGCTACTATCACATTGGCTACTATCACATTGGCTACTATCACATTAGCTACTATGGATCCCGATTCAGGAAAAAAACGTTTTTTGCCACTATGTCAAAGTAACAGGTATGAACCCGAAAGGTGCAAAAAAAACTGAAGATTTTTTGAAATTTATTTCCTAAAGTGGTGACGGGAGTGTCATAAAAATTACTATTAAGAAAGTTTGTGCATGTTAGTATGTTTGTTAGAGCGCTGTCATCATCATCATCAATCCACGGGGGTGAAACCGCGGGGAGCAGCTAGTTTTTTATAAATCTGTTTTTTTTAAATAATCTGGCCGCTAATAATCGTGGGCGTCATCAGAAGACCCTATCAAAGTTTCATCACAATCTGATTAATAGTTTAGGAACGCATAGAGGACATACATACATTCTCCTGTATGTAATAATATATATAGATAATCAGTGAATTAAATCAAACAATTGTAAAATCATGCGTGACTCGGGCATTTGGCTCATCGCCAGTAATTTTACTGGGTACAGTGATTTAACCCAATATACACTAAGACATATTTTCACACTCTTGTTGGTGCCAAAAAACGCTCGAAGGCTTAATTAATGAAAAGTATGTAAACTTTCTTCTTTAAGTAGGTACCTGGGATTTTTATTTTTTAAGACCAACAGGCGGTTTTCACACAAACTAAATTATTTATTATTATAAAACAAAACAGGTTTAAATTTAAGAACCTTAATGCTACACTACTTAGTATTCGTGTCTACTTTTCCTTACCTAATCAGCCTCTTGGTTTTGATATCCAATATCCCCGCCTTGTCATTGCCGATGACCGCCACCCATAAAGGTTTATGGGGCAATGCCACTATAGACTGCATGTCTTTGATCCCACTGTTCTTAATGGGAATCCTGTAACAATAACAGGCTGGTAAAGTTTGATAGACTCATCCTGGTGATGATAAAGGAGCTTAATCACAATCTTCAGATAAGTTTTTAATCAGATGAGCAATTAATCCCTGGTAGTGATATGCACAACAATAACAATGCAGACAGGAATAGTGCGATACTCGTCGGTCTCACCTAACCACAACTCTTTGCACCTTTGCTGATAGTTTTCTGCCAGTATTCTCTTTAGTTCTAGAACAGACACGCAGGGCCAGAAAGGATGATAAGCAGAAGAGTAGACCTATTCACTATAGTGAGTGAATAGTGATTGAAAAAAAGAAGACAGATGGAAGTTATCTGCGAAGCCTGGCTTTAATCCGACCATAGAATACTTGCAGAGATTCTCTGGCAGACTTGTCGACAGTAGACACCAGGCGTAGTAATGTGATCCTCATCAGTCACCGCTGTTCCTCAAACTGCAGCTGTTTGCTTCTTTCTAAACAGTTCTGAATTTACCTATGAATTCTAGCACCAGTCCTGGCATGGAATACGTGGAGGCACTCCCTGGCAGACTTGTCCATACCAGGTGCTGTGATATGATGTTCATCAGCTGATACCACCGCTGCGCGCCACCCTGTGCTTCTGACTTCGTAGTCTGCTGTGTAAATTCTGTCACCATCTGCGAAATTGTTCTTGTTGCTGAATGAACCGTGGTTATATGTTTCGTAGGCACTCTTTCTATCTCTCTCTGTTTCTCTGAGGTCCTAGCAGCGGAAACGTAAGAGTGATGATGACGAAAAAGTAACAAGAAGCGAGAAAAGGTGACACAACGAAAAGTTAAAAGCAGGTACTGACTTCTGAATGGTTGTCATGGAAAGGACATAGCATTTATATTTTAAAAGAAGTCGATTATAAAACTCCATGACCAGGAGAAATTTAAGATTTTGACTTGCAAAAGTGCTAACGTATGTTGCCTATTTACAATAATAACAATAACAATGAATATGTTTCATTCATTGGTAAAAAGAGCACTGGGAAAATTGGTGCGATATTTTGGGAAGAGTCACTGACAAACGAACAGTGGTCTGGGATGCCATAAGACCAAGGAGAGTAAGAGACAAAAACAAGAGGATAATGTTTAAGTAGGATGAGAAATACTGATAAGAAGATGAAGAATAAAAGCTGGATTTAGTTTTGATAAAGAAAATAGTATTTTGCTAAGAAAATAAATACTAAGAGAGGAATGTTAAAACTATCTGATCCAGGTAAAAAGAACTATTTTCATTACAAAAGAACACTTGCCTGGTATAGTTCTAGCAATAATAGTGGCTACTGCAACATTGTCCACATTATCAGGGGGCACATGCATGGAGATCGTAATGAACTTGGTACCATCTTCTAGAAGAAGCACTTGTCTCACACCTTTTTGCTCTTCTCTGAAAATCGCCTGGAGGAAATATGTAATAAAAATATACTCAAAACGTTAAGCATAATTTCGGTCAGCTAATTTAATATTCTAAAACTTAATGTTATAAATACTTTTGTTTTTGGTTGACGAGGATATGACTATGCGATTTAAAGTTATGAATAATAAAACAAAGTAACTTACTTAAATTTGCTCGTCTTCTGACATATAATTATTTATACAACCAATGATGACTGAAGACTTCTAGTAGGTGACATTTGGTTGCTATTTACTTATAAATATGTTTCCATTTCATCATTGCTTGCTCCCAAAGTCAAGGTCAAATCATAATTCCCAGAAAGCAAAAGACAGTGACAAAAATTTCTGGGGTCGCTACCGTGTGGGTCAATATGACTTAGGGAGTATAGGAAGTCTAGGGGTTTATTTCAGCCTCTAATTTGCGAGTCACGTAAAAGAAATACCAGTAGAAATCATCCAAATTGTTTAACGCCTCAAGGTTTTCTAAAACCTTAACTTTAGCCTCACCTGCCTCTGTGCAGTCTCCCAAACCAGGACATTCCCAGACTCCGCGGTGACCACATGTTCACCTGACGGGGTCACCACAGCGTGTGTCACTATAGCTCCTAGAGGAGCGTCGGCCAACTGTGCCAGGAGCTTCCCAGTGCTGGTGTCCCAAAGTGCCCAGCAGCTGCGGGTCACTGTTACTGCAATCTGGGTGTCACGGGCTAGGCTGGAAGTTAACCTTATTATAATAATTTCGTATGTTTCTGTATCAAAGATTCGGAGAAGACCTGAGTAACAGAATTTGGAAAAACAAACATGATTTTAGAATCTATGAATGTCGAAAAGTAAGAAAGTCCTCAATCATCGAGCAGAGTCTACAGCTTGAATTCTAACATTCTTTTACCTATATTTTTTATGAACTCTGCAGATAAATTCCACGAAGTTATATCAACACAGACATACATTTCTTGGAAAACCTATAAGAGACCATTCCCCAGAAGAGTCCCAGAAAAAAACTTTGGAGTATCAACTTTTGGATACTCCAAATCTCACATTTTTTTTTAGGTTATATTAAATACAATGTACGATTTACTTTAAGTGGTATAAAATAAAGATTTACGTATCTATCTTAGTCAGTATCAAGTACCTACTCAAAAATGAAAACGCTTGACATTTACCTGATTGTGTCAATAGGCAGTTCCTGTCGATCAATCTTATGCACCTGCTCAAATATATTATCAATATTCCAGATCTTGACAGTTCTGTCAATGGAAGAAGTGATCACGTTGTTCCAGGTGCCAAGCGTGAGTGGTTCCAACTGGACTATCCTCCCAAAATGTGCGTCCAAGACTTTGATCAGCTTTGTGGTCTCTAGGCTCCAGACGTAGAGACTCTTTCTATAATTGAAAGACCTCGTTAAAGTGACAGAACAAAGTTAAAGTGCACCTGTGCGCTATGGCGGCACATAACAATCCCAGCAGTTCATTTTTAATATTGTTTTTATCAAAAGTATTAATCAGTTTTTATCACAAGACTCAAAACTCTCAGAACAAAAGAGTACTACAATAATTATAATAACTATAAACCAGACTCACGAATAAATATCGAAATAGTTGAACCATGAATACATGGTAAGCCACCTAATACAAAAGCTGAAGTACCGCTATTGCAAATTCGGATAAATAATATTAGACAAACCCGTAGATATCCTTCTTTATGATCTAAGAGAAGACGTAATAGGCTGCTGATGATGATGATGTAGCACCTGATAGCGACTGCGTATTGACAGTTGTTGATGATGATGTAGCACCGACTGCGAACTGACAGTTGTTGATGATGATGTAGAAACACACCTGACTCCAGCAACTGCGTACTGACAGTTGTTGCTGATCATGAACGAGTTGGAGAGCGTCATCTTGGTGGAGATGTTGCGGATGGTGTGTGGCAGCGGCAGCACTATGCCGTGGAGATGCTGGTCTTTTTCTGGCTCCATGTCTTGCTTTTCTTCCTGAAAGATGAACACTATTTTTGAGATTCTTCGTCTTGTGTCAATTCATTCGAAAACTCATTCGGCCCTGAAAAATTTCTAATAATTTTATAAAAGAAAAATTTTGATCACCGACGGGATTCAACCCGCATCATCCTTGCCTCTGCGCAATACATGCCTTTAGCCAATTCGGTTATCGAGACCACTACATCATCCAAACTTCCTCTTCAGTTTCTAAACCCGCCTTAAAGAGAGGGAACCGCCGCGCCGTCTTTTGGTAGTTTTTACTGAGCTGACCAACCAAACAGGGCTAATATTGTGGTTTTAAATATAATTTAAACTAAAAAGACGTTTTTTTTTATTCAATATGATAAACTTAAAATAAAAAGACTAGCTTAAAACCAAGACTAGCTAATCTATACTTATAGTAAAACTGTAACAGGTCCAATTCTGTACATAGAAGATATTTTGTCATTTTTTTGGAGGCTGTTTTGTGTTCCATGCTGAAGCCTAAACGATTTTTGTCTTTTCAGTTTTGTCTGTCTGTCTGTCTGTCTGTATCTAGACTAGGCACCACGCCAAAACTACTGCATGAATTTAAATGAAACTTGGTATGATTTGAGTTCATACTACGAGGTAGGACGTAGGCTACTTTTCATCCCGAAACATGAAAAGGTTCCCGCAGGATTGAGGTTTAAAGTTATTTCAAAAAACACTTACCACTCTGAAACTACTGGACGGATTTTGATGCAGTTTGGCACTGTCATAGTTTATATGACGGATAAAAATTGAGAATAATTTTCATCCCGAAAAATAAAGGGTTTTGCAGGATAGGGGTCCAAATTCTGTACATTAAAGATATTTGGGGTTCGGGATGAGTTTACAGGTTGACTACACCACCCGTGAACACAAAATCCCCAAGGTTTTGTCAGGCTATATATTTATAACAGAGTCGCCAGATTTTGCGACATTAAAAGAAGAAAAAAATGTAGTGAAGCTAAAAGTATAATTTGTAAATGGTTGAAAACATTAACATATGAGAAAACTGAAGATATTTTAAAGGTGAAGTGTTAGTTTAAGTAATCAATACAATGTAATATGTAAATAATAATGTATATACTTATGCATTTGGAACAACACATATTTATGACATATGAATAAATTTGAGTAATGTCGATTCATACATAATTTTATATAAGCACTTTGCATGTATTACTTAAGTATACATAATAATTATAAAATAACTATATATTTATTTTTGGAATTTTTGACTTTTTATTATATACCTCCAGAGTTATTTTTATGCGTTTTAAATTTAATTATATTATAAAAAAAAACAAGTCTGTTACTGAGGTTACAATAAAGGCAATGCTATTTTCGAGCCCACATTACCTCGATACAGGCTTGCCTAGTGAGGTAACGAAAAGATATATAATACTAGATTAAGAATTTGCCTGCAAAATAACCATAACCATTATAATTATTTAGTTTTATGTTTAGCGTGTGTTATTGTATAATTTTTATTACACAATAACACACGCTAAACATAATAAACTAATAAACTATTTTTCATTTTTCATTTTTTCATTTAGTAATTTTTTTGCAGTCTTTTCTATTATTTGCACTGAGGCCAAAACTGTTTTTTTTTTTTCATTTTTATCTATTGTTTGTCTGTCTGTCTGTCTGTCTGTACCTTGGACGCGCATCACGCCGAAACTACCGAATAAATTCAAATGAAACTTGGCATGATTTGAGTTCATACTACGAGGTAAAACATTGGGCATATTACTATTCTTAGCGGTAAATAAAAGGGTCCCCGCAAGATAGGGGTATTTTATTTAGAGTTGGTATTCATGTTTTACGGTTTATAGTTACTTCCGCAGTTCACCTCTAGGATACTCAAGGAATATTCCTCCAAATTTCAAATACATAGGTCCACCGACTTTGGATGGCTGTTGTCTGTTAGTCAGTCAGTCAGTCAGTCAGTAGGTACGAGTATGTCACGGTAATTTTATATAGGCATAATTTAAATAATGTAATAAAACATATTTTTATTATTCCGCCCAAAAGTGAATCTATACATATAATAAAGCAGTATGTAACAAAAAAACTGTAAAAGGAAGATATTTAAAAAACAAAGATCCACAGGGTACTAAAAATAAGCTAATAAAAAGATTAAAACATTTTTAAAATTCTTGTCTGTCTGTTTATCTGTTAGTCTGTTCACGTATCACGTAAAAACTACTAGACAGATTGCGATATGGTTTTCACTGTTGGATAGTTTAGGCTTTGACTTAAAAACTGGTTTACTTATTATCTCAATCCGATGAGTAAAAGCCGAGCATCAATAAAAACTTTATGACAGTTGAATTAATTTTGTTTAAATGTTGGTGTACTGGTATTTTAGGTATTGTAATAGTAATAGTGTTATTTTTACCTAGAGAAATGGACAAGTGTGCAAAGCCGCGGGTACAGCTAGTTAATACTAAGTATATATTCTAACAAGCCACTACCAGTGAGTAACGTTTCCAAAATTCCGGCAGCATTGCCACTTAGTATGGCAATGCTTAGTTTATTGGCAAACTAAAGGTCAACATTTTGGTCACATCTTGCTTCAACCAGATGCCCTGATAGTTATTTATATATTTTATGTGCTCCTGGTCCCCACGGTCCTAGTGACCTAACCCAAAAGTCTCAAATACATATCCCGCTGTCGATGATACTAAATTAACTTTGTGTCGTAATGATAAGGCCTCCCAAGCGGAAGGTACAAAAAAAATGCTCTGATAAATACTGATGATGGTCAGCTTGTAACCGTTTGAAAGCGATGCTTGCCTAAAATATCAATTTACTCTTGACTTGAACATAACCCGTGATGTATAAGGATTATTCTTATGCTCACCAATGAGTAACTGAAACCTAAAAAAATGTAATAAAAAATTGAGTTGTGCCTTATTAGCAATAAGTGCAATAGCCCGTTGAAAAGTGTTTGTGTAGATTTCATGCAGAAACGGTTAAACCGAAAATGTTACGTAAATTGTGTACTACGTACAGGTACTATTATTTATTCTGTGGACACCTAGAGATCAACATCAACATCATACTTTTATGTGAGAAAACCACGGGAAGCAAAAAATTGCAGGCACAGCCTCATAGAGCAGGTTATTTATACTTACTTCATCATCTTCTTCTTTCTTATCTTTTTCTCTGTGCTGTTCCCCCTTCTTCTTAGTTTCAATGATGTGCCCTCCCCTGGGGATTATGTTGTCAAAGTCCCACACTACAAAACTGTAGGTGGTTGTTGCTGCAAGAAGTAAATAAATTCATCCTCAACGGTTCACGTAACTAATACTATCTAGCATTTAATGCATATCTATATATTGGAGCAATGGTGATAGCCAAGCGGCAACACGTGTGCTTTACTATTCAACATCACCCGATTTTAAACCTCTACCAATGACCTATGTGCAGTTAAGTGCAGTTTTCTATGTCATAGATCAAAAAAGCCCAAGTAAAATATCGTGAGAAAACTGACATGTCCAAGATCTTCAAAGTTCAAATACATCCACCAACCCGCAATTGGCCAGTGCGGTGGATTACAGCACTTACTCTCTTTCTCTATCTCTCTCTATTTCTCTCTCTCTCTCTCTCTTTCAGAGAAGACCTATGTCCCAGCAGTGGGATAGTAATGATGATGATGATATATCAACGCGATGACAAGTACGATGGCGGTGATGGCAAGAATTTGCCCTCAATGTTGACATGATCCGTGTTTATGTCATACCGTGTGTGCCCGGCTTAATAATACCACCCGTTCTATCCCGCGGGTGCTGTGACTGACCAGCATAAGGAACTCAGGACATAGGCAGCAGCAATTTTCTGTGATCACTAAACACCCCTTTTATGAGCGACGCCCATGTTCTGCAGTGGACGTCTTCAAATTGACGATGTGATGCCTAGATCTTTATACTATACCCAATAGCATCCGATCCTTCTTCCCACGTTTCAGCTGCAGCATCGCCTCAGCAGTGTCCGTCTCCCGGTGATGAAGTTCCTCCACCTTGATCCAGCAGCACTGTTCCACGTTCAGCTCGAATATTGATATCTAAAGGCAAACAATGTCATAATATACCATTGAGCTCTATTAATTCGATGGTTATTTGACATTTGGTAGAAACTAAACATTTCCCGTAATGACAAGACCGCATTTAAAATAAATTTTAATAAATTAAAGTATGATGGGTAGGGTACTTTAGGGCCAGGATATGTAGGGTAGAGTTGGCAAGGTTATACTAGAATACTAAACACAGACACAACAAAACAGAAGAATAGAATAGGTAAAAATTATTGTTAATTTGGTATAGTTGTATATAATTAGTATTGGTGGTAGGTATATATTTGTATGCCTACCTGATACCCCCTTTCAGGATCGCTGGTATACACCCTGGTCCAGTACTTATTCATAGCAAAAGCTCCCCTGCACCGGAGTGGCTTCATCCATACGCCATCCTTGCAGAACTGCAGCAGCATCCGATCGTCTTCCAGGTCTCCACTCCACTGGATGAGGAGCAGGTTCTCCAAGTCACGGAGTTCCATTGCTGGAAGAAAATTATATAATTTAAGCTCAATAGTTAACAATTGTTTATAATTCAAAAATTATACAATAGGTAAACATATTTTTGGGTCTCAGAAATTCATATGTGTACCAAATTTCAACACAATTGGTCCAGTACATTTGGAGCAAATTGGCTGTGACAGACGGACATACAGACAGACACACGTGTGATCCTATAAGGGTTACTGTTTTTTTCATTCGGACGTACGGAACCTCTTAAATGAAAGAACGAGGTAAAATATATATTTTTGAGGCTTCCGATTACTTAGTTGTGATGTAGCTTGGCTCCTCAAATTTAACCCAGCGAAAGGATGACAATTAGACTAACAAGTAAAATTATTATAAATTACATAAAACCCGACACGAACAAAATTATTGAATTCGTAAAATTATTATAAAATACATAAAACCCGACTCAATCAAAATTATTGAATTCGGGCGGCCAACCCGCAAAAAATATAAATGCGAAATGTTGTATGTACAATGGTTGTGTGTGTTGTGTTGTGTGTGTGTGTGCGTGCGTGCGTGCGTGCGTGTGTGTGTGTGAGTGCGTGCGCGTGTGTGTGTGTGTGTGCGTGTGTGTGTTTGTTACTTCTTCATGCTTAAATGGCTGAATTGATTTGGATGAAATTTGGTAAGGGACTAGCTTATATAACACATAGGTTAACACATAGGCTACTTTTTATCCCGGAAAAATTAGGAACCAAAATGAGGAGGAGATGTTTCTGAGGGACCTATACATTTTTCCCCGTACCAAATTTTATCCAAGTCCGATCAGCCGTTTAAGCGTGATGAAGTAACACACATATACACACACACACACACACACACACACACACACACACAAATAATCACACATAATATTAGTGTGATTATTTTTGCGGGTGGTCAGTTCGTCTATACTATATGTTAATATTATAAAGTTTGTGAAGTTGTAGGAGGTAATCGCTGGATCTACTGAACCGTTTTTGAAAATTATTTTACCAATAGAAAGTCACGTTATTTGTGAGTGTCATAGGCTATATATTAAAATAACCATGCGTGCGAAGCCGCGGGCATCAGCTAGTATTCAATAATTTTGTTCGCAGTCGGGTTTTTTTTAATTCTGTACTAACATATTTTACTTTAATAGTTGCAATTGCAACATTAGTATTACATAGTATTACAACAACTATTTACATTAACTTGAATAAACTAAAATAGATTTTTTTTTAAGAAGTTTAAGAAAATGGCTACTGTTCAGTTAAAAGAATTATATATTTTTGAAATGGTCTTTTAAAGACCTGTATTTTGATACCTCACTCGAAAGGTTTTGGTCTTTTTTTCAGTTGGAAATACAATATGGCAGCTGTAATCCGCCATATTAGTTTTCTTGATACATCATATCTCATAGAGCACTCTCGTGATCAAGACGAATCCAATAATACCTGATTTATCAAAATCCATCAAGCCGTTTAGGCTGTAGGACGTGCCTAAGAAACGTACAAACAAACAAGCAAACAAACAAACAAACAACATACATACAACCCAAATACATAACCCTCCTCAGTCGGGTAAAAATAACTTTGACTCAGAATAAAATCAACACATATTAATGAAGGTGATCCTAAACGAACGCAGGTTTCAGTAGATTTCGAACTACATTGATATTTATTAATTTGATATTCAGTTTCTGTCAGTGGATTATTTTTCTTGCTTGTGGTCCTCAGATCCATTCACAGATTCCTCAGAGTCTTTACTCTCACGTAGACTATTCGAACACTGTTTTGCCAGAATAATTACTGAGTATCTCCCAGTTTAGGTCATCATGTGGCTCCGTGCTTGGCGCGGGCCTGGTCTCCTCGTGCTCTCCTCTCATGCTGTACCGCACCCAGGAGTGAGGTCCATAGATGAACATGTGGTGGTTCAGCACGTACACTCCTCGGACTGTTTCCTCTGAAGAATATAAACCCAAGTTATATAAAACTACAGCAAGAGCACTTTGCGTCCGCAAGCCAGCTTACAAATCTACCGCGATGCGCGACAAGACCCGTCGATACAATGCGTAACTAAGGTCACTTTGTGCCCGATTTTTTTATCTAGCTTAAAGTGCGACTATGGGCAGTTTTCATTATATTACGAACTTATCATTATTCTGACAAAACCTAATTACTTGGTAAAGTGGATGTGAGAAACTTACCCTCATCTAATGGGTTGACAATTGTGATGTATTCACTGGTCAGCATGTTGAGCAGCATTGACTGAAAAATCACATAAGCACATTGCATTAATATCGCTCTATAATTACCTTTAGATTGTACTAGCTGATGCCCCCGGCTTCGCACGCGTGGTCATTTTAATATATAGTCTATGTCACTCACAAATAACGTGGCTTTGTATTGGTAAAAGAATTTTAAAAATCAGTTTAGTAGATTCAGAGATTACCCCCTACAACCTCACAAATTCACAAACTTTAACTCTTCATAATATTAGTATAGATAGTATAATTTTATTTTTCATTTAGGTACCTCCAGCAGTGACTGGATGGATACGGGCTGATCAGATAGAAGTATAATATTATCAGTTTTCTAGGTTCTTGATTCTAGCATAGCGGAGCGTGTTACAATAATCGAATTACCTACAATGAAGAGGAGGACCATCTCCACATTATCATTATCATTATTAATATTTTTTTTTCTTGTCATATTTCACTGAGACTAGATCAATGTCAGATATTAATATCCACAATGATATCTAAGAAGAAATAAATCAATAGTAACTCATAATCATTTTTAATCACTACATTGCCATTGTTGGAAGCCAGGGCTAGTATTTTGTGCTGAGGCATAAGCCTTGTCTCAAAGAGACGGTATAATATTACTCACCACTGAATTATTAGTAGATGCAGCAGCCCACTTATTATCCGGAGACAATTCAAGATTCTGCATGATCCCTTCGAGTTGAGGACACAGGTCCCTAGCTAGGTCTGACGTGGAAAGATCCCAGGAGATGACTCGACTAGAGATGGAGACCACGAAGCGTTTGTCAGAGCTCAAGCGGAAAGCGAAGACTGCGAACTGATGACCTTCAAGGGAGTACTGGAAAAGGGAGAAGAGTATTAAGGATTAAACATTTAGCCCATAAATGATAATTCGGTGAAACTTACCTTCAAAGGCCCACCAGGGGTATGCAAACAATGATGCGAAGGCAGTAGCGCACAATGATTTTTCCCCGCGTCATGGCATTGCTTCAGAAGCATAGCTACAGCGGGATTGGTAGGAGCTTCAGGCAGCAGCCTTCCTACAAGTTGTGGTGCGAGCATGTCCGGGTATTGGCCCAGGATGGCTCCGCCGAGGCGGAGTGCGTCAGCGACTAGCATTAGTTCTCTGAAAAAATCAGATGTGAAGAATGAAACCATTACATTCCACACCAAATCATTTATGAGACTGGTGGCACAGAGGTTCGATTGTATGAAAATTAAAATGCCCAGATATCCAGAATTGAGGTGTAAATTAAGATAAGATAAGAAACAATTTATTCTCACAAACTGTACACAGCAACACATAAATCAACAGAGAAACTTAACCAAAAACAAGCAACTAAGCACCTGTGTACAAAGGTCGCTGCCATGTACAGTGCTGCCAGAAACAAGCAACTAAGCACCTGTGTACAAAGGTCGCTGCCATGTACAGTGCTGCCAGAAACAAGCAACTAAGCACCTGTGTACAAAGATCGCTGCCATGTATAGTGCTGCCAGAAACAAGCAACTAAGCACCTGTGTACAAAGATCGCTGCCATGTACAGTGCTGCCAGAAACAAGCAACTAAGCACCTGTGTACAAAGATCGCTGCCATGTACAGTGCTGCCAGAAACAAGCAACTAAGCACCTGTGTACAAAGATCGCTGCCATGTACAGTGCTGCCAGAAAAGGTCTGAGCTCAGCAAAAAAGCTGTATATTAAGATGAGAGAATCCACACAAGACAACATTAACAACAATAACATTATTATTGACCCAAATGAGTTGTCATTGTCATCAGATTTTATGCTGATCAAAACTGATTCAATAAATACTACCACAGTACATATTATATAGACTACGCGTATATAATAATATGTACTGTGGCATTTACTCTCCAATCTCCCGGTGAAAAGCAAATTATTCTTTCAACACTTGTGAAATGTATGGTATGATGGTATTGTTGTGAATTGTTCCGAATATATTTATTTATACGGCAACATTTTCTCGTGATACAAAATGTCCAGTAATACACCTTTTACCTACCTTACAGCATCCTTGTTCACATGCTGTTTAGCATCCTCGAAGTCAGCCAGCACTGCTTGCAAGGGGCAGCAGTTCAGCTTGGCGTGGAGCCACTCGTAGTTAAAAAGAACTTCAGCATAGAGGTCAGCGAAGCGTTTGGATCGGTTCAGATGGAATGGAAGTTCTCCGAACTGTAAAGTGTTAGGTTAGAATTTCTTAAGGATAAGTGGATCTTGGTCAGAATTAGGACCAGAAATGAAGTTTGTGATATGCACGGCTCTATTCTCTGTGTGTAGTTTGGAGGACTATAGTTAAGCTTACGAAACGTAGATGCTCCGGTTTAGGGCCATCCGTATCTGTGGCTAAACGTAGTGATTATATTCTCTTTGCCTGTGGCCTTGTCCCAGTACAGGGTGGATGGGAATAGTTCAGGTTATTCAACTTCTAGAGCAAAAATAATAAAATCTCTGATTTTAGGAAGAGCTAGGAAAGTAGCAAGTTTTTTTAAGGTTATCTTTGAGTCTTCTTGAAGTTAATATTTAAAAAAATACATTATAGTTGTTTTTATTCAAGAAATAGGTAGTATTATTTGTTCCGAGCCGATATCCGGAATCCATCTTGAGTCAAGCACCTGTCTTTTTACGGTTTTTGGTCTCAGCAACTCCTCCCTTCGGCTTCCGGCGCCACCGTCGCTTTAGTTTTGGCGGGCAAATGGCGGCACTCGGAATGGAGCGCGGCATTTAGTTCATTATAGCGTCGTTTTTCATTGCGGTAAAGTCTTAGCAAAAATACGAAGTGAATTAAAATTAAAATAATAATTTTAAATACGCGAAATATCCCTCCCTTCTTTCTCCAAGTTCAAGCAGTGAAGCAGCATCGTAGGATTCTAGTCCTGTAAGGAGGAGATCAAAAAGTTCCAGGAGCATAAACGTGAGTGACTTAAAATTTGAATTCTTATCCCAACAAGTGGCCTTCTTAACCAATTTAATTTCTCAAAAATGTGATCACAAGCATGTGCATTGCCGGTCGTCTTAGAGGTTAGCAAATCCGTTCCGTGCACCAATGATGACCTGGCTTTGCGACCGCCACAGGCCACAGAGAATTTGGATAAACAGCAACTGCAATTATCCGAGTTATCGACCACGCTGAAAGATCCACCTTTCCCAAAGTCAAACGAGAATCGTTTAGCAAAGTTGTCCCAGCTACAGCGATTCCAATGCAATGATTGGTATGCGATTCGTTTTTCGGAGGCACAGAAAAAATACGTAGCTACCCCCGGTTTTATAGAACTAAATGTAAATGACGAGTTGAGGCGTTTTAATGCATGAAGAGGTAATGAAGATCGCTTATACTTATTGGAGAGAACTTATGCAGCATTATCAAATGATATTCTGACACAGAAAGATGAATTGCGTACGACCTTGCAGAGTTTAGTGGATTGGTCAAATGACAAAGATACAACACTTTCATCAAAGTCTCTTTTTGATAAAATTGAACAAATATTTGGTAGAGAGTCAAACTACACAAAAGTTACGGATGATATTTTACAAATATGTTGTGGCAGGAGGGCTGACTGCATTCACATGCGCAGGGAATCTGTGCTAAAACAAATTCCTGAGGAATATCATTGCGGAGCTTTACAAAAGATTCCCCCTAGCGCAGAAAGTTTATTTGATGGCGACTTGCTAGCAGCCTACCTACAAAAAATTGGGGGGGGGGGGGGGGCCGAAAAACTAACAGCTACTTTACAGACAACACAACAAACAAGAGCAACTACTGACCGGAAGCTTGTCTACGATAAAACACCGAAGCCATCTACAAGTAAGCAGGTAAACAATAACTTTTTTCAAGGAAATTCTTCAGCCTCTAAGGACAAATTCAAAGGTCACGCAAAATAGTCTGGCAACAAAACATCCAACGCCAAAAACAAGCGCTATACAAAGAGTAAGAAACCAACATCTCGCTCACCAATTAGAAATAATAGTTCATGACTCAAAATTATTTCGGGGTGGCTGTCTAAAGCAATATATACATGTATGGGAGAATCTGGGAGCCCCCAATCATATATGCAAACTACTGAGAGGAGTACGTATCCCATTCGTGATGAAGCCACCCTTAATTTACCCACATCAATCTTTAATGAAAAGTTTCGAGACAAAACGGAGCTATCATATGACACAACAGATAAAACAAATGTTAGACACGCATGTACTAGAAAGAGCAGAGATCGGCCCCAGCTACCTCTCAACATTATTTCTAGTTCCGAAAGCGGATGGATCGCTCCGCCCCATCTTCAATCTCAAGCAGTTGAACAAATTTGTCAGATTGAAGGATTTTCAAATGTTCAGTCACTTTCGAGTACCAACCTTTTTACAGAGTGCAGATTGGATGGTGAAGGTAGATTTGAACCAAGCATACTTTCATCTTCCTATAGCCAACGAACACCGAAGGTTCCTGAGGCTCGTCTACAAAGGCGAGCTACTGCAGATGACTTGCCTGCCCTTTGGCCTTTCATCCGCGCCACGGACGTTCACCTCTGTAACGAACTGGATTGCAGAATACCTAAGGAGCCACAGTATAAGGTGCGTGGTATATCTAGACGATTTTCTAGTCTCACCATGTTTTACGCGACCACATTGCATTCATGGTGGACCGACTCGGGTGGACTGTAAATATGGACAAGTCTGTTCTGGTTCCGACACAACGCCTGGAATTTCTAGGCGTTACATGGGACACCAAACTCAACACGAAGTCCCTGTCGGAACCAAAGTGCCTAACGCTACGCAGGGTACTTTACAGTCAGATGTCCAAAGGCAGTTGGTCCCTCAGACAGGCCCAGTCACCTCTGGGGCGACTCAACTTTGCCTCATTCGTAGTACGCAGAGGGAGATTACACTGTCGAACCCTGCAGTACTACAGCCGTCAGCTTCCCAAAGCGCACCCCTACAGGCAGGTAGAATTACCGGAACCTGTACTTTCCGAAATGAAATGGTGGTGGGAGGCCGCACAGGGCTCACTACCGATACATTCAGGACCGATTACACATCTACTCTCCACGGATGCGTCGGACTTCGGCTGGGGCGCTCAAATAGGATTCACGAAGATGTCGGGACAGTGGACAGGACGGCAATTCTCGTGGCATGTGAACCTCAAGGAGCTGTACGCAGTATATGCAGCGATACAAGAAAACAGAGCTGCACAATGCTCATATATTGTTACAGACAGACAACCGGACAGTCGTAGCCTATATAAACAAGGAAGGTGGAACCAGATCAAAGAAACTACTGGACCTAACTCGACGGCTGTTGACAGTAATGGATCAGTTCAATATATTTTTGACCGCTCAGTATTTTCCGGGCAGATTAAATTGCGAGGTCGATGCCTTGTCTCGAGGCAAACCCTGCCCGGAATGGCACCTGACTACTGCGGCGACGGCCGAAATTTTCAAGATGTGGGGCACGCCAGACGTGGACCTATTTGGCTCGGAAACGGCTCACGTGGTTCCGAGGTATGTGTCAGCAAATACGCAGGACCAGAAAGCGCTGTTTCACAACGCATTCCTACGACAGTGGGATTACAAACTGGCGTGGCTGTTTCCTCCCCCAAACCTAATTCCTCAGGTGTTATCCCACCTGAACACAGCAAGAGGTCAGTACATCCTGATTGCCCCGAAGTGGAAGATGGTGTTTTGGAGAGCAGACCTACAAGTCCGCACCATTCGAGAGCCTTACCAGATCCCTTACCTTCCACAAGTTTTAATCGACACGAGGACCGGGATGCATCCACCAGAGATTCGCAATATTTGTCTGGAAGCTTGGCTGATTTCGGGTGGATAGATGAGATCAAGGATTGGACAAACGACGAAAGATCCTTGTTGATGTCAAGTTGGCGAAAATCCACTATGAACACCTATAGACCGGCGTGGAATAAATGGAGAACATGGTGTATCTCACAAGACATCTCCTACAAAAATCCAAGTCCTGAGCAGGTAGCACGTTACCTGGCATATCTACACAACAGTGAAGGTTTGGCCTACCGGACAATACTAGTTCACAAATCGGTAATTAATACTTTTACAAATCTCACAGGAAATAATGACTTTTCATCTAACTTTTTCGTCAAACATATGCTTAAGGCTATTTCAGTTGCAAAGGAGAAGAAAGCCAAGCCACCTATCTGAGATGCAAGAATGCTATTACAGTACTTAGAGGAAAATGCACCAGATGAGAATAACTTATACAATGTATCACGTCGTACTGCGATATTATTATTACTTGCATCGGGACGACGAGTACACGACCTCACGCTGTTAAGAGTCGATTCGGAAAGATACATAGACGAAGAAAGTGGGATTGTACTCTGGCCTTGCTTCGGATCAAAGACAGATAACATAAATTACCGACAGTCAGGTTGGAGACTTAAGATACATCCAAACAAAAATCTCGACTGCGTGTATTGGACTCGTCAACTAATAAGATCGTCACAAGACCGTCGAGAATCCAATAAGTTATCAGAACTTTTTATAACTGCTAGAGGAGAACCTAAGCCAGCATCCAGAACAGTGATTGGCGGCTGGATCAAATCCGTACTCAGAGACGCGGGTGTCAACGCCTCGCCAGGCTCGGTACGTTCTGCGGTAGCATCCCTCAACTGGTTAGAACATTTTTCTATCGATCAGATACTTGCAACTGGTAATTGGAGACAAGAACATACATTTAGAACATATTATCATAAGGAATTATTTAATCAATCTGCTGATCATGATTGTAATAATTCAATTTCCTTGACAAATTTCTTTGACCCAGTGCGGTAATAATTTTGTGAATAATCAAATGCCAACTAGAAGTTTACGTTGTTTTCTTATTAATAATTGATTAAAATCTTGATTTAATCTTGCTTTTTATTTTCATATCACATTATAGCATCAAAACTTTTGGCTACCAGGAGATAACAAACACATCACTCAAGATGGATTCCGGATATCGGCTCGGAACAAATAATAGAGAGTTTTAACTAACAATAAAACTTACCTATTATTTTTCCAACGATATCCGGAATCCAGGCAATGCCTACCTGGTACAACGTGAGTAAGTATAATGATAGTTTACTTAAATGCGCGGCTTTTAGTAAAGCCGCGCTCCATTCCGAGTGCCGCCATTTGCCCGCCAAAACTAAAGCGACGGTGGCGCCGGAAGCCGAAGGGAGGAGTTGCTGAGACCAAAAACCGTAAAAAAGACAGGTGCTTGACTCAAGATGGATTCCGGATATCGTTGGAAAAATAATAGGTAAGTTTTATTGTTAGTTAAAATTCTCTATTATGAAAGTAATTTTAAAGAATCTAATTCATCTTACCTTTCTCAAGTTATATCTCTTCATACAACCATCAGCGGATGTAAACACCAACGGCTGGAGAGGCACCTTCCGATCAGCCACGCCCTCCCTGTCTGCCAAGTTGAAGCGATGTCGCTGGATTTCCGTGTACTTGAAGGGCTTGGGCACACCACCGCCCCAGATCCCTGAAAGAACGAGATGTGTAACATCAATGTACCAGGTTTCAGAAGGTAAGCATTTTACATACGGATTGTAGCAGCACCTGCTTTATTCTTATTTTGATTTATATTCCGACCTAACGAGATTCTGATTTATATTCTGACCTGACGAGATACTGATTTATATTCTGACCTGACCAGATTCTGATTTATTGATGATTTTGCTAAGAGACGATTATCAAATCTTTTTTAATTTTATCCACCGGAACATGGCCAATGGGCATTTTCTTGTTCTTGAAGTATCGCTCCCAGGCTGTAGTAGTAGAACTTTCGGTGGTATCTCAGTTAAGATGATGAATAAATAAATAAAATAAACAATAAATAAAAACACTTTCTTGATACCAAAATAAGGGACAAAAAATAATAGAGTTTAAAAACACTAAAAACACGCTTTATATAGAAAACCAAACTAAAAATTTTTTTTTTTTTTTTTTAATTATTTTGAATTAAGAATAGTGTAAAAAATTCTAATAAATATAAATTAATAATAGCGTAAATAAGAAAAAAAAGTTTTATTTCAAACAAATCGTGGGTAGTTATAAATATTTCATTGACAGATATGAGAAGAAGGATTATCATTTCGATAATATCTTAAAAAGCACCCCACGCTTTTTTTTAAATAATTTTTTTTTTCTTATTTACACTATTATTCATTTATATTTATTAGATTTTTTTACACTATTCTTAATTCAAAATTATTAAAATTTATTTTCTATTTTTTAGTTTGGTTTTCTATATAAAGCGTGTTTTTTTAGTTTTTTTAAACTATTATTTATTTTCTACTTTTTAGTTTGGTTTATTTATAAAGGCGTTTTTTTTTTCGAATTATTGCATTGTCATCGGTCTTTGACAGTTGTGCAAAATTTGAATGCAATCTGACCGTTTAAAGTGGGTCAAAATAGCGTCCAAAGGAGTCGGTTACAAACATACAAACATACAAGTGAAGCTAATATAAAGCGTATAAAAAGGCACGCACAATGGACGGTCAAAAAAACTTATTTTCTTTAATATTAATGTATAAAAGTAGCTGTGCCCCGCGGTTTCACTCGCGTGGATTATGATGATGATGAAAAGTAGTCTGTGTTAATCCACGATATAAGCTATTCTGGTACCAAATTTTTTCAGCCGTTTGACCTTGAAGTTGTAACACACACACACATACACAAACACACACGCGCACACACACACTTCCAAAGATAAAAAATAGATGGCGCTAATTGGTTTTGCATTTTGTTTGGTATGGCCTGTTCGTTCTAATGTTTGGAGTTCTGCATTCGCTCGATAAGAGAGTATTTATTTTTAAAACTTTAAACTCTGGCCTGTTTACGACAGTGGCTACACTTCTCTGATTGATATTATTAGTGTGAAGTTTTTTTTTTGATATATAAATATTACCCAGATAATAGTCAGCAATCATAGAGTGGAAGTACATGGCCATGTTCATGTTCTTGAAGTACCTCTCCCGGGCTGTGTCGCGGAACTGCCGGTGGTACCAGTTCATCACGGAGACGCCGTCAGCCTCACGCTCGGAGAGATAGTTGGGCAAGTCGTTACGAATTCTGAAATGTATAACTGTGTTATTGGTGCTTTATGAGGTGGGCCTTTGTTCGAGGGATAAATCTGACTCTTTGAAAGAGTGATAGAGCTGCCATATAGACAGTGAAAGCATGAAGAGAGAGAGAGCGACAAAGTATTTTCCATTTTCGATCAATGAACCGATATGTCGAAGGCACCGCTTCAATACGTCCATGATAGTCAAAATAAAAATAAATTTGCTTGAATTTTCTTCTTCAGTTTTTAGAGAAAGTAATAATCTTGACAACCCTGGAGCCATCCGCTGTGTCTATCTTTTCCCCGATGTCTTTTTAGCTAGACATAAAAACATAGTGTATCCCAAAGAACTCACTGAGAAACCAAAGTTATGAAAAACCCACGGACGAGAAGGGTTGTGTTAGGAACAATAACAGCACTTACCTAGTCCACAACAAAGGTGGGATTCTCCTCACAGGTGGCAAGTGGTACTGGTACACGTCATCTAGGACCTTGTCATCGAGGGAGATGAGATCCTCGAGCTCTGTCTCCGAGAGACCGCTGCGAGCTGCCGTGATGTATGCCAGGGCGTGGAACACTAGGAGTCGACCGTGCTGCAAAAGAACAACATATTTATAAAGATGACCAGATCATATGCCTAATGGTAAGCGCTACGTCTGCCCATGAAAAAATTAGTGCCAGAACATTTGATGGTAAACTAACATAGCACTGCACTTCGCTTTATCAACCTGAAACATCTTGGAACACAACAGAAATACCTAGTATTTCATGACTTTTGGGTGGAACTCTTGTACCCATCTAGCTATGCTTTGTGAAAGTATAATATATAGACGAATCAGTCTTCTGAAGCAGTTCTAGTCATCAACATTTCAATTAAATCAGCAGATGAGCTGGTTATTCGATGGACGATGTGCCATCTCCGGCAGTGCCACCTACAACTTTGCATTTTCAAATGTCTACTGGGGCACTGTACATTTGTCATCGCCACCTGGATAGTAAAGTAATTATTACCTGCTTCTCAATTCTCTCAAAAAGCATCATGATGGAGTCCATGACAGTGGATGCTAAGTGAGTATCCGTAGGCTTCGTGTAGCTTCTCCATCTGCACACCTGAATCACGAAATATTAGATTTTGCAAACTAAGATTTAAATTCATATTAATATATAAATAAAACGGCTAAAACTCTCGAAAAAGTAAATAGGAAATATTCCAACCAGTTTTGGACTAGATTGAAGTTTATTATCTGGGAGTGTTATGCCAACAAGCCGCGACGAGTGCTACGAACGTCACCACGCAACTGGCGACGCGTGCACGGCACAGGCGGCCCAGCGGGCGGCGTCTACGGCTCTGCTATAGACCAACAGCACAAATAATTTAAAAAAAAAAAACCGTTCATATACCTATTTCAACTGCTACATGGTAAGCGTTGGTAGCCTAACGGTTCGATAGTGCAACTTAGAATCTAACGATACCGGGTTCAGTCCTAGGCTCCTCACGAATTACGTTTCTAAGTTAAGTGCGGTTTTCCATCACTCCGTGCTTCGGAGGCTGTCGGTCCCGGCGTTATCGTAAAGCCATGTCAGCTCGACAAACTCTGACACCAGAGGCCACCACACTACCTCATACGATGAACAAACAAACTGCTACAAAAAAAAAAATATGCTTAAGAAAATATGGTACACCCTTGCCTCCAGCTGACACTCCAGCTTACATTATTTTTGCCATTATTATCTCTAGCTGCGCCCCATAGCGCAAGTAATATTTTTCCATTAAGGCCAGGTCCCTTTAATACATTTTCCCACTCTCTAGCTCCGCCTCTATACTCTACCACCCGCTACCCGCAATACGCACTGAGGTGCCCGCGTAACAAAGTTGAATATAGCGAGCGCTGAATCAGCGCCGCTGATTGAACACACAATTTAGCTTGGAACTAAATGACGTTAGTCTCAAAAGTTATTTATTTTATTGGCAGGCTAATCATTTAGTTATGTAAATTTTGTCTTGACAGTGGAGAATAAACTATATTTTCTTGCCGTGAGATTTATTATAGAGATAAAACTTCAGCCGTAGAGTAGAAAAATAAAAATATTGCTGAAAATAACGTAACTTTTGATAAGACAATGTATCGAATGAAAATCTGTTAATCACGTTTTTGTCTTAATCACGGAGAAATAAAGATCTCAAAAATATATATGTTAAGTTTCACATTTATCAGATTTGTGGTTTGAAAATACACTTAAATATTGGAGCCTGGTCTTAATAAAAAGCCTTGCTTAGTACACCTCTATGATACTAAGGAATATTTATTCCTTTGGGTCCGCCGGTATAGCCTATGATTGTCTATTGTATGGATTGATATGTCTGTCAGTCAGTATGTCGTGGTAGTGTTTTACAGGATGTATATTGTTTTGTTGGATTATTCTGGCCTTACCTCCGCAAACACCAATTTGACAAAAATGGGCAGAGAACATGCACCAATCGCGTTGGACACCAAACGCCACTGGTAGTTCGACAGGTCTCTTGCGGCGGAGGCCATCCACAACCTGAAATTTATGATCACAATACCCTTAATACATAGTGTTGAGTCTCAATGTAATAATTATACTTATAGCTTGTTAAAGTTCATCAAAACAAATTACACAACACCAAAGATGCAATGTTTCTTAAAGAGATTTGATCCTTATGACTGACCCTATCGATTGGAGCCAGGCGCGGATCCAGCCCGCTAAAAAGGTTGTGGTCACAGCCCCCCAAAAATCGGACAAGTGCGAGTTGGATTACGAACTCGCTCATGTTTGATATAGTGCATTCCTACAAAGGAGATGTTTACAAAATATATGACCAAGAAATTGTACAGTGTATAGTTCCACGTGGGCAAAGCCGTGGGGCGAACACTAGTAAATTAATAAACCTGTAAAATGTTAGTTTGTTCGCTCACGAAAATTACTAAAGTAAATGTGTGTTTGTTTGCAAATCACAGTGTCATATATAGACTCTTAACTATTAAACCTATTTTGATGAAATTTTTACAACTTTAAAGGATATTAAGGTATACATTTCAAATTAAATAATTTTATTTAGGTGCTTACTTAAATTACAAATTCATCTTTTGCGCGAAAACGTTGATAATTTCATCAATGTCTAGGTTCACATCTTTGTGTATATTTAGGAGAGCTAGCCCGGATAATCTTTCCTGTGCCATTGAGGCACGCAACCAAGATTTTACGATCTCTCTGCGGTAGCTACGCTGACGCAACTCTCCCGGAGTTGCCAGTATATTTTGTAAGAACAATTTCATGTTAGGGTACAAATCTTGGTCGCATGCTTGACATGCTTCAATGAGATGAGCTACCGATTCTGGTATGGCGGAATTGTTTTCACATTCTCTTTTCCATTTGGCCATCCAGATTCATTTTTAATATTTGATTCACTATCTTTAATGCCGGTACATCTGGACCACTTTTTTCACTGACTCGATATTTTTATCCCAGTCCCTGAAAATAACATTTGGTTTAGGTAGAAAAACTCCAAACTGAAATAGGTCGAGTACCTCTGGAGACAATCTCTGCCCCAAATCATTGATAACAGAATCTAATAGAGGTATGTAAATTGATTTCCGAAAGTACTCTTCTGCCGGTTTGCCTGATAATTGGATCTGTTCGTTTGCCTTGGAACTGTACGTGGGGATTTTAATGTAACATCTAACTGTTTTGCTTGCTCTGTCGCCTCTGAAAATAATTGCTTGAATACAGGCTCAGCGTTTTGACGTTTTGATCCGTAATACTTCCAAGACATCCTTCATTGCATCGGTGGCTCTTTTGATGTCAACCAATGTATCTTCTCATACGCGTCGCAAAAGCATACAAAATCTTCCTTAATAACACCATCATTTAAATATCTGAATGATAGACTCATCTATTCGGTATGAGAAATATCTGTAGTCTCGTCAAAAAGAATAGCGAAAAATTTAGCTTTTTCATGTTTTCTAAAATAATTTCCTGAATCTTTTCTTTACAAATGTCTATAAGTTCGTTTGTACAGTTTTGCTTATGTAAGTCGCTGTAGAACTTGTTGATGATAAATGGCGTTCGAGAACTGAGTCGCCTGCATCTATTCTAAATTTCAACAGAGCTCGGACATTTCCTTCTGAAGAGGAGTCGTCACTAAGATCGGTGTTCGACTAAAAATCTGGCCATCGTCTCTGTGGCCGCGTAATGATATATTTTGACGACCACAAAATATTATAGTTATTATAATTGGTCGTAAACGATCTCTGTTTTCTGCCACTTGAGCCATTCTTTGACTAGAAATCTGGTTAGGAATATCAACCTCAGGTTTATGACAATACGCCAAAAAGTTCTTCCCACTTTCGACAGCTATCTTATGGTAATGATTACGTTGATGTTGCAGTAATAACCCACCTTCACCTTTTAAGTTGTTAAAGACTTTAAATGATTCTTTTACAAGACGTCCTGGGTTCGAACTAACAAAATCAGTGGCAGATGAAGGCAGATGATAAATAGGGCACAATATTTGCAATAAAGTCCCTGATCTGTATGTGAAAGCACAAACCAATGTGATTTTTGCACATGTTTTTTGTACGTATGTCCGCGTTTTTTGCAAAACTTGGTGCGGAAAATCATAGGTGATATCAGTTTTTTCTAGTAGTAGAGATTTAGTTGCATCAGGTAATTCATGCATGTTTATTTTAGCAGAAATATAGTTTCCGATATTTGAAGCAAATTCAGAGTTCAATGACAACATGTTGAGATTGACGACCGGTTGGTCTCGTAGCTAGTGTTCCTAGGCACGCAATCAAACGGTCGCTGGTTCGAATCCTGCAAGGTGCAATCATTTGTGTGATGAGCAGAAATGTTTGTTTCCGAGTCATGGATGTTATAATATTCGTATATATGTATGTTTATCCGTTATCTAGTACCCGTAGTACAGGGTATCCTAGTTTGGGGCCTAGTTAATTGGTATGGAATTGTCCCGAATATATTTATTTAATTATACTTTAATGACAAGCCACTAGTTCCAGTTGATGATGATGACGCTGTTAAAGCTGTATACATAGACTGATCAACATCTAAGTCATCATCCACTTTAGATGGAGGACTCTCAATTTCACTACCAGTACTCAAGGCCCCAGCCTCAACCTCAACTCTAGGTTTAAAAAAAACAAAATGTGTTGTTCTTTCGCGTTGATGCAGTATAATTATGACTCCGCTTAGATCCACTTGCACTACCACCCTTTTTCTCCACACCCTCACCTCATGAAATAATGCATCCAAAAAATCATGCACAAGCCAGTTTTTATCGTATCGACGATATTATCGTCTACGATGAATTGATGACTTTGATGACTCGCTGCGTTCCGAATCACGCACGATTGATTGTTTTTTTAAAATTTTATTATGGCATTGGATGTATAATATTATTATCATCAACCTATCGACTTCAATAGACCGTGGAAGTGTGACGTCACAAGTCTATTAGGGTTGTGGGCATGCCCATCGTGCCCACAACGGTGGATCCGCGCCTGATTGGAGCCTCCAAAAGGATTTGTCGATTTATGAATTTGACAAATCAGTTATTAGTCTATTTTAGGGTTTGACCAGTTTCTAAAGTGACAAGTTAAGTTAACGCGAAAAAAAGCATCCTATTTTCTTCTAGGATATTAAAAACAAAGCAAAAGTTGGTATAGTACCAATGCTCTTGTTGTTTTTTGACAGACTTGTTATTTCGTTTCCATGGCAACCACAGAACATTCTGTGATGGCAACCGTTCCTTACAATGAGTAATCAACATTTTCCACTTTTCCCGTGGAAACTTACTATTTTCCGGGATAAAAAGTATCCCATGTTTTATTCTGGGGTATAAACTATCTCCATTCCAAATTTTAGCAAATCCGTACAAACAGACGTTTCACTTTTATACAGGTTGTAGTTTTGCATCCCGGCCATATTTGCAGAGGTAGGTATACTTCACTTACAGAACACGAATCATTAATAAAAGAAGCACAAAAAAAATGAATTAAAAATAAGTAAAAAATGTTTATAAAAAGCGATATGTGTACGCGATCCTAATTTGAAATCACCCAGTGTGGCAAGAGCTTGCGCTCACACACACTAATGAAGCCTTGTCGCGTGTATTGCCTCTTTCACACACACTACGCGCTGGCCGCGGCGTGCAGCGGCGCGGCGCCCCAAGGCTGGCGGCACCCTCAAAAAAAGGCAGCGCGGTCATTGCCCCGGTCGTTGCCCGAGCAATCAGCTGTTCTATCACTCACAGTCGGCAGCGGCACACGCTTGCCGCGATACGCTCGATGTTAAAATGGAGCAATTTTCTAATGTCGAACTTATGGAGATGGTTCATTTGTTTTGATGGTTCATTTGTTTTTTATGCCCACGCCCACGCGACGTGTTGCTGGATGCCACACAGAGCAATTCCAGGTGTTAGATCAATGTGAACGTGTTAAAAAAATTACACAAAACATTAAGACATCGTGCTCAATTGACAAGTTTTCATATTTCATATGGCAATGAAATTCGAAAACCATTTCGAGATATTGCGACGCTGATCATTATTCTAATTTTTCCAAAATTTTTAGTGCAGTAACTACAAAGATATTAAGTAATAACTCTCAACTAAGCAGAGTTCGGTGGAATAATAAAATACATGTGCCTGTAAAGAAAAAAAAAACTGCTCTAGAGCCTGACTTTAACAGATCGATAAATGTTTTTGTTTTCGAATGTGGCTTCGGTAATCTTGTTCATTCCACCGAACTCTGGCAGTTACGTCCTTTTAGAATAAGTTACTTTTTAATAATTAATTTCTCGGAAAATATAGCTTAAATTGGAAAAAGAAAAAATATGTGTATCTTATTTTTCAATATTCTTTCATAGAAAAAAACAAATAGTAATGTTAAAAATTTGAAATGTTGTCAATTGTGCATTGAAAATGAAGGAGGATACTGAAGAGTATCAAGGTAACGTAAATTGTAAACTTGTTCATATTTTTTTCATTCCAATCGAACTGTAAATAAGCTGATTCAAATTTTTTTACCACGCCGGAAATTCCTAACTAATGTCAACTTTGATGATACATTCTCACTTGCATTAAGTTTATTTATACAAACTGATAATTAAAGGTTCGCTATTTATTCTGTGGTGCGGGCGGCGGCGCGCGGCGCGTCTATAGGAGCGCGCACACATACCTACCATACATGTGTGTGTGTCGAAGGGTTCTACTCCAAAATGAAGTTGGGCCTACTACGATTTATCAATAAAATGTTTTATTAATAATTCCACCTCCAGTTAAATGTAGGAATTAAATAGTATAGTTAGTTGAAGGTATACCTATTACAATCGACTCTGCGAATATGGGAGGGATGGAAAACTACAACCTGTATATTGGTATAGATTGAGAGTACTTTCATTCCAGGGCCAGTCCAATCTTTCCATACCATGGCTAACATTTGAATACCAGCACACTCAGTGTTACGTGCCGAGCTGGTCTATGCAAGAAGGATTTAAAACAGACGTCCACGCCGCCAAACAAATGAAGATCAAACGAACGAGTGAAGCATAGCAATAACGGCTGCGTATTTGTGCGTGAGTGGGTAATTTGTGGTGTTTTGTGGTGGCAATGATTGGTTTGATCATGAATAACTTGCTTTATGTGTGTGCTTGAGGCTTGTGCTTACGAGCGGATCGGCATATCTTGGCTTAACTTTCGATTTGGCGGTGTGGCTTCTGTTTTTTTATAATCCTTCTTGGGTCTGTGGTGGTAAATACGATAGACAAAGAATGGAACTTGATCTCAAGGAATACCCATAATACCCCAAAAGGGATATTACGGCATCAGTCCTTGTGGCGACATCATTTCTGCTTGAGTGAAGCATGAAAGATTTATAACGATGTTTTCCTTCACAAAGTTCGTGCCCCTTTGCTTGGTTGGTTATTTCCGAATAAACAACCGATTGAGCAATCACCACAAAAAGTTACTTTTCGGCATAGTAATTAATTATTTATCTATGCTTTTCACATGTTGCCTTCGCATTTAAATCAACTTCCAAGGAGGTTTCCATTAAAACTTTAAAAAACTTTACTTGGTTGACTTTAAAAAAGTTTTTGAGTCAACTGTATGTGTTTTTTTTGTAGGTATGGTACGTTGATCTAATAGCACTTGGTGCAATACTTACTTTCTCTACGTGTTTTCCGAAACAATTTAGGTATTTTATTATTTTTATTTCGGACTAGGCAATCGTTTGACCTCGATCTTACCGGATGGAAAGTGATAATGTGGTCGAAGGTGTAGCACGCTTTCCAAATAATTCCTTTTTGGCCAAGAAGGGCGAATCAAAGGAAGCGTAATGAGTTTAACAGTCGATGTATGTATGTAGATGTTCCACCATGTCGTCTACCCCGTTGGTCCGATTTTGACAAGCAAGGTATCAAGCAATTCGTCTTCATTGCATAGGCTATTTTTTACCCGACCGCAGTCGGGTTTTAGTTTTTGAACAAGTCATTCTATTGGAAGATTTCCAGCATGATTTCACAAACATTTCATCAAAACTTGATCAGTGGTTTTTTTGGAAATCTTAAGTCATAGTTGCCAATTAGCAAGCATTAAATCAAGAATTTTAACATTAATTAATCACATTATGTTTCATTATGTTATTTTGTTTTTTGTGGAGTAAAAAGTCACAAACAAGAATATTCAAACGTTTTAGAAATTTATAACTTTAGATCCGGGGGGGTTTATCTACTTGGTTAAATACTGATAAATTTATATCGCACTCCTACGGCGCTAAAATTTTAAATTTCTGAATATATATTTTCGAAATATGCTAATTAAGACATTTCATTTGATACCAAACAAGGGATAAAAGAAAAAAAATGTTCTCTTTATGTCCTCTAAAGGGCGTAAATTTAATGTGACGTCACATAGCCTATACAGCGGACGATGAAGACGCTTCCAACGATACCTCATTTAATTATGTCAACATATGATGAGTAGTTTAGAAGTTATGAGGGAACAGATGAACATACATACATACCGGTCAAAATCATAACCCTCCTTTTTGCTTTGCCGTAGTCGGGCAAAAAAAATACTGTACTCTGAAAATAATTAAATAATATTGTTCTAGGCTAGGGGATTTAAAATAAGCTACAGAGGGTTTTTTTTCAAGGTATCAAGCAATTCGTCTTCATTGCATAGGCTATTTTTTACCCGACCGCAGTCGGGTTTTAGTTTTTGAACAAGTCATTCTATTGGAAGATTTCCAGCATGATTTCACAAACATTTCATCAAAACTTGATCAGTGTTGTTTTTGGAAATCTAGTTGAAGTAAATTGTTAGTTTCGAGTTTTTCTACAGATCTAGGTAGGTACTTACTTCAAAACCTGCATAGCAAGGTCCTCGCCCAAAGCCTTGACTTCAAGAAAGCTGTCTTCAGAATCAATCATGCGTCGCAGCACGTCGTACTCTTTAGAAACTTCTGGATTCGTTTCTTCACATGCACACGTTACTATTATCTGAAAATGTTAAGCATGATTATGTCAAGGGGTTTTCATTGTTATCTTGCAAGATTTCGATTAAAATTGATATAATAACACATGTAAACAAGTTAAAATTGATATAATAACACATGTAAACAAGTTAAAATTGATATAATAACACATGTAAACAAGTTAAAATTGATATAATAACACATGTAAACAAGTTAAAATTGATATAATAACACATGTAAACAAGTTAAAATTGATATAATAACACATGTAAACAAGTTAAAATTGATATAATAACACATGTAAACAAGTTAAAATTGATATAATAACACATGTAAACAAGTTAAAATTGATATAATAACACATGTAAACAAGTTAAAATTGATATAATAACACATGTAAACAAGTTAAAATTGATATAATAACACATGTAAACAAGTTAAAATTGATATAATAACACATGTAAACAAGTTAAAATTGATATAATAACACATGTAAACAAGTTAAAATTGATATAATAACACATGTAAACAAGTTAAAATTGATATAATAACACATGTAAACAAGTTAAAATTGATATAATAACACATGTAAACAAGTTAAAATTGATATAATAACACATGTAAACAAGTAAAAAAAAACGTGGGAAAAAAATTGGACAATCATAGCTAACAATACCTTTTAGAATATGCAAATATGCCCTGTCCTCATCAGTGTTTTCGGTAAAATATAACCCAGGTGTGTTCAAGTCAAGAATGAATAGGTATCTTAGTAGATACCTATTAATTCTTGACTTGAACCTAGTTGCCTAGTGGCAAGCGTGCTACACCTTCGACCACATCATCGCTTTCCATCAGGTGAAATCGTGGTCAAACGATTGCCTAGACAGTGATAAAAAAATGACCTAATTATTTATCTATTAAGCTACTGAACAAGAATAAAAATATTTTTAAGTGGTGCCTGTCTGTTTATTTGGTCGCGAATAACATAAAAACTACTGGATCGATTGCTATGCGGTTCACTGTAATATAACTTAGGGTTTAATTTAAAAATAGGTGTACTTGGTGACTCAAACCGATGAGTAGAAGCCGATTAATCGATAAAAAACTATCTGACGGCTGAACGAAATTTTGTGTTTTGTACTTTATGGGTACTTTTGGTCCTGAAATAACACATAGCTTACTTTTAACCAAGAGAAAAAAACACGCGAGCGAACAGATAGTGTGTAATCCAAATATTGAACTACCTACCTTGCAATGTGGAGGAAGTCTCGTTGGCAGCCAAGAAACCTTATTATTCTCCGTCCCGATTCCAGTGAGCTGGTCTACCGAGTCCAAGAACAGCAGCAAGGGCTGCTGCTGGGTGGCCATCGTAAGCAGCTGCTTGAAATGTGCTGTTAGGGGCACCAGGTCGTCCGGGATGCTCTCGAATGGCAGGGCGAAGGTGTAGGATATCTGGAAAGCGGAGTGAACTGGTGAATTAGTGTGCATGGAATAGGGGATTTTAACGCTAAAGTTGGACCTCCACACTCAAGCGAATCGTCAAACCGTCGGTAATTTTGGAATAGGAAGTCGAAATCCAAGGGCAAAATCTTGTTAATTTTCTTGAGAATACCTTTTTTTCTAAAAAAAACGTGCCTCATGAAAATGGACTGGGCAAGCCCAAACTTTCGGACAAGGAACGAAATCGACTTTATTCTTACACCACATAAGAACAGAACAACATCACAGACGTAACTGTTTTAACAAGCTTTAAAACAAGCAGCAACCACTGCTTGGTAAGAGCTACATTTCAACTTAACAAAAGAGAGGCATAATTTAGTAAATTCACAACATCGCAAGTACGAAAGTTCTTTCTTCAAAAGGAACTTGAACTCTCTAACCGCTTTGAAGGCCTCGATGAGGAAAGCATGGATGGGGATTCGCTGAATGGCACACTAACCAACATAATATCAGAAACAACAAAAAACATTTAGGTGGAAAAATACCAAAAGAGAAGAGCCTAACACCGCATACTCTTACCCTACTAGCTCAAACAAGATAATTAAAAAACAGCGATACAAATGAACAAAGGAAATTGGAAGCACTAAATAAACCAATTAGAAAGAATATAAAACATGATACAACACAAAAGTAATAACAAGAACGATTAAATAAAATAGAGGCCCTAAAGTTTTCAGAAGAAAATTGCGTACTCACAAAACTGAGAAAAATAGACTGTTACAGGCGAACTTGTTACGGATCGAGATCAGATAGTTAAATCCGTTGAAGAGTTTTACACGGAATTATATACGTCGAAATTTTCTTCCTAGAATTCGATCCTTATAAGCGACACTATCGAATGGTGTAATAATACAGTATGTGTTTTTTCCCAAAATCACCGTGTTCGATTCCCGACTAGGAATATTGATTTTTCAAAAATCCAAAGATGCAGTTTTAGTTTTTATCAAAATCGGGCCCGAGAATCCTTCAAGAAATTTTCGCTATTCCTCATAGTTTCTGATTTAGCCATCCACGCCCAATTAAAAAATTCATACTGTATACGTGGAGATTTTGCAGGCTGGTGGGCTCCCTATATTACAACCGCAAGCAAAACTCTTCAACAAAGTACTCTACCAAGGTATCACACCTAAAACGTGGAAAACTGCCCCAGTTTCGATCCTGCATAAGAAAGGGGACAAAACCAAATTGCAAAATTACCGCCCTATTAGCCTCCTCTCGCAGGTTTATAAACTGTTCGCTAAGGTCCTGTGTAACAGATTATCCTGCCCTCTTGACGAATACCAACCTGTAGAACAAGCTGGGTTCCGGAGTGGATTCTCGACTATGGACCACATTCACGCTGTCAGGCAACTCAAGGAGAGATGCAGAGAATATAACAGGCCCTTGTGTTTCGCCTTTGTTGACTACGAAAAGGCTTTTGACAGTGTCAAATACTGGGATGTGCTTCATTCTCTCCGTCATTGCGGCACTGACAATCGTTATGTGGAAATCCTCCGAGAGCTGTACAGGACCGCGACAGTGCAGGTTCACATGCACAGACTGTCTGACTCTATTCCAATTGGTAGGGGCCTAAGGCAAGGTGACACCATCTCGCCCAAGTTATTTACAAACGTTTTGGAATACATCATAAAGACCTTGAATTGGAATGAGAATGGTGTTAATATTAACGGCTGATACATGTCGCACCTGCGTTTTGCCGATGACCTCATCTTGGTGGCCAAGACCGCTGTGGATCACCAACGTATGCTCATTGAGTCAGTCTGAAGATGAATAACTCCAAGACTAAAGTCATGACAAATCAACCATCACAAAGACTTAATGTATTCGTTGATAACTGCTCTATAGAGGTGGTCAAAGAATACATCTATCTAGGACAACGTTTATCTTTTGACGGGGGCTCTCAGCTACAGGAGATCTCTACGCGCGTGCAACTTGGATGAGCCACCTTTGGAAAACTTGATGACGTTCTCAAATCAAACATCCCGCAATTCCTGAAGACCAAGACATTTAACCAATGTGTCCTCCCCATTTTAACCTACGGTGCCGAAACATGGTCGCTCACAAAAGAGCAGATGTATAAATTACGAGTTGCTCAGAAAGCAACTGGAGCGCGATGGTCAGACGACATTGTTAGGCACGCAGGAATAGACTGGATGAGACTTGCACAGGACCGGAACAAATGGCGTGAAAGAGAGGAGGTCTATGTATACCCAAACAATGGGTGGATGCGTGCTGAGTAGTAGTTGTTTGTTTGTCGAATGAGGTAGTGCTGGCCTCTGATGTCAGAGTTCGTCAAGCCGCCCGAGGGCCTCTGACATGGCTTAACGACTGCTATTAATCAATAACTCCGAAGCACGGAGCGATGAAAAACCGCACGTAGCTCAGTAAAGTCATTGGTGCGGAGCCTAGGTTTTGAACCCGGTATCGTTGGATTCTAAATTGCACTATAGAACCGTTAGGCCACCATTGCTTTCATACAATAGTCAAACTATTTCATTGGTCTGTGAACTTCATTCACAACTCGCCTCGGTATGAGGTGGCGAATGAAGGTGAGGCAAACGTGTGCTCCTTTAAATTTCAAAAGACAATTTTTGTCTTATGGTAATTTAAGGTTATTAGATCAATATTCTCTACTAGCATTGGCAGTTCCTTCGGTTGATTTTATCTATATACTAGTTATCCCGCCCGTTATTTTATGTTTGTCTTTAAAAAACTTTGTATTGATCAGATTGGGACAAAACTTTGGTAGGGTTTTCTAACGACGCCAAAGAGGTTTAGGGCTGTTTAAATAATTAATTAAAATACAAAGTAATCGTTTATTTTTATTATTGACAAATCGGTGCCAGAATCCAGATTCTGTTTTTTTAGCGTTTTAGAGGGGACGGGGGTGGGGACGGGGGAGGGTCAGGGATTAAGGCCAAAATTTGTACACGTGCAAGTCGCGGGACGCAGCTAGTACGTTTATGAAATTATCATGAGTTTCAATATTCACCTGCTGACAGATCGAGATGAGCGTCGGAGTGAGAGCGCTGGAGTCAGGAGTGGTGCCAAGAAACCTAATGATGTTGGTTGGGCGAACTTCTGCGAACCAGGTGTCCAGAGATGTGGCTGCACTCTTCGATAGGAGACTGGTCTTGCCGCAACCACCTGGAAGATGGTAAAGCGCGATTTGCTTTGCTCCTTAGATGGAAGCTAACATAATTTTGGATTAAGTACCTAGAGGCGCTAGGAGTTTGCAGATACATCATCTCCCTGTACAGGCCAAACTGTACATTAATTGCAATAAGAATGATCAGATTATACCTTCGAGATATTCTTCTTCTGGGTAAGTACTCCAAAAACTGATATATTCAACGACTTTCTGATAGTATTATTAATACAAATAGATAGAAAACTCTTTATTGCACACCAATTAAAAGTAAATCGTACATTGTACATAATATAAGCTAAAATAGAGAAATTGCGGTAACACAATCGGCGACGGTCTTATCATTTACAGCAATCTCTTACAGACAACCTTTGGATGAACTAAAAAAGATTAAAAATGAGTAGACGATAGTGACAACAAATTAAACAACTTAGTAATAATAATAATATCAGAAAAATAAAAAATAATAATAAAATAATAGATACCTAACAAAAATATGAATACATAAATATTTATTAATTTTTACTTTAATCTATACTTATAATAAAACTAACAGGTCCAATTCATCAATCATTGAGTGAACATTAAAGATATTTTGAAATTTTTATTTCGAAGGTTCTCCATATTCGATACTGTAGCGAAAACTGTTTTATTTTTTATTTTTGTCTGTCTTTCTTTCTGTCTGTCTGTCTGTCTGTATGTCTGTCTGTCTGTCTGTATCTTAGCCACGCATCACGCCGAAACTTCTGAATAAATTCAAATGAAACTTGGTATGATTTGAGTTCATATTACGAGGTAGGACATAGAATACTTTCATCCCAAAAAATTAAAGGGTTCCCGCAGGATAGGCGTTGAAAGTTATTTAAAAGAACAGGTACCACGCTGAAACTACTGGACGGATTTTGATGCAACTTGACTTGGGCATAAGTACGATAGTTATTTTTGTGAAGGCGTTTATCATCGAGATCTTTAAGTCGATGCTCTTTGAAAGTTGTAAGCCTTATTTACAGATATTTAATAAAGCAGTAAGAACCAAAACCGATTGATATGCGGTTTTCACTGTTGGATAGTTTAGGGTTTAAAATAAAAACTGGTGTAATTGGTATCTCAATTCGACGAGTAGAAGCCGAGCAATCAATAAAAATATTTTAGACGTTTTAAGAAATGTTGATCAAATATTGATATTATATAATGGTATTTTAGATCTTGGAATAGCACATAGAGTACTTTTAGCCTAGATAAATCACCACGCGTGCGAAGCCGCTGGCACAGCTAGTACATAAATAAATAAACAATAATAAGCAACATACTACATATATAGATATATACAATAAAATATGTACATATATACGCAATATTCAATGTAATAAGACAAACATTGTAACAGTTCTAAGTCAGAAAGGACAGGTAATGGAACTAAAAAAAAAAAAAAAGAAAAAAAAAAAAATTGAAAATATCTATAGCTTTAGCTTGCCTGACGATTACAGGCACTTTATTGTATAACCGTACCGCTTGCACAGTAAATGATTTGCTGGAGAATGTGTACAGTGCACAGGCATCTACAATTGAAGCGTTTCTGAGAAGCACATGTGACGAGGATTGGAGAGGTGTAAAAATTGGAACCGCTCTTTGAGATAGGATGGAAAAAACCTGGTAGTATAGAACTAGAGGTTTATTCTTTATAGCTGAGCCTGGGGCTTCGCACGCGTGGTCATTTCTCTAGGTTAAAAGTACTCTATGTTGCTATTCTAAGACCTAAAATACCAATATACCAACATTTGATCAAAATCCCTTTAGCCGTCAAAAAGTTTTTTTCGATTGCTCGGCATCTACTCCTCGGATTCAAATACCAAGTACGTCACTTTTTAAGTCAAACCCTAAGCTATCCAACAGTGAAAACTGCATTGCAATCAGTTCAATCATTTTTTACGTGATGCGCGAACAAACAAACACAAAGACATGAATTTTAAAAATGCTATATTTTTGTTCAGAAGCTTACTTTAAGTACCCTAGACCAATTATTTTTAATTATCTTCTTTGTACAGACTTTTTCACACATATTCTTTTATTATCAGTATAGATAGAAATAGATAGGTATACCTAATACAAATTCAAAGATACCTATACCTAATTCAATGAAGCAGACAATTTTGAACCTGATTTCTAAAAGGACGAGGTTCTCCGAGGGGACAATTCGATAGCTTTTTGTCCATGATATCTCTTATCTCCGGGATTTTGTCAAGAGATTTGAATTATTCTTTTTTATTCAAAGTCAAAGTCAAAGTATTTTATTGTAAATAGGCAAAAATAATAGCACTTTTACAAGTCAAAATTAACATCTCCTGAACAAAGAGATTTACATAAAATATTATAAAAAGATCAAATATTATAAAAAGATCAAATATTATAAAAAGATCAAATCAATCCAATATTCGAATAAGGAGAGCAGGTCCCATATAAATTCATGAAAATTAGTTACTTAGTAGTTATTTAGGAAATCCTTTCGGTCGGTTTTTAGTTAACAGAATTATTTTCATGGAACTTAAATCGCTTCCAGAATTCCTTGAATGCAACTGCTTCATTCGCATTAAATTTATTGAATTTGAATCTCTATTTACAGCAATATACCCAAAGCTACAATTACCTTCTCCATACAAGACGAGGGGTTTATCCGAGGAGTTCTTCATGTAGTTCTCTATGAACTCCAGATCTGGCGCTCGTCCGTAGAACACCTTGACAGAGTTGTTGCAAGCGTGGAGATGCTGGAGTATCTCAGTCACTATTTGACCCTGGGCGCTGCTATCTTCCTTGCGCATGGCTCTGAAAGCGAAGCGATTTTTACTTTCTTAAATTTGCGTATTCTACAAGTCTAGTAATCCATCTGGGAAAATTCCACTGTTGTGCCAGACATTCGATCGCCAAGCAGTGATGTGCAAATAGTACATTTTTCAGTTTGTAAGGCATTAAAACTATCGCAAGCTAAATCCGTAACGATAATATTTGCGGCCCACGCAACCGTTACCAGATTTAATTTAGGCTATAGTAAGGACATAATAAGTTCTGCGTGAATTTTCCATCGCTTCGTGCTTTGAAGGACAGTTCAGTTGCTAAAGCAATTGATAGCAGTCACCAGCCACGAAAGAGACTCTTTCTTTGGGCGTCATGATAAACTCTGACACCAGAGGTCTACATTACCTCATGTGACACCAGTATTCCATATTAATTTCTTGGTGGCACTGCATTTTTTATATCGAGGAACTTAGGACTCGCAGATTCACTGTACTATGTACCAACCTGTCTACAAGTTTGATGATGTTCTTGTAGAAGTGGGAGATGAAGTGGTTCAGGTATTCGCCGTGTGTTTCAGTATCCAGACCTTCCCTGCCTATCCACTCCACTGTATATCTGAAATGATAGGATTAGATATATTGTCATCTACCAGTTGAGATATAGAAGAGAACTGCTTAGCCAGTGGCAACAGGATAAAAGAAAAGAAAAGAAAGATGATTATGACAGCTACTAGGGTTAAAACTACAACGACTACTGTAAGATTTCATCATCTTCATCATCAACAGGAAGAAATCTACTGCTAATAACAAGTTAATTAAAAATATTAAATAAACAAGTAAAATTATTATCAAAATGCCTAACGGTTCTATAGTGCAATTTAGAATCCAACGATACCGGGTTCAAAACCTAGGCTACGCACCAATGACTTTTCTAAGTTATGTGCGGTTTTCCATCGCTCCGTGCTTCGGAGGGCACGTTAAGCTGTCGGTCCCGGCTGTTATTGATTAATAGCAGTCGTTAAGCCATGTCAGAGGCCTTCGGGCGGCTTGATAAACTCTGACATCAGAGGCCAGCACTACCTCATACGACAAACAAACAAACAAATTATCAAAATACGAAAAACCTTTTTTTTTATTGAATACGAGCTGACCGCCCGCAAAAATAATCACACTAAAAAGTCGAAAGTTTGTATATATATAAGGATAGCTTATACTCTGGATTATAAAATAGGCTACTTTTTATCCCGGAAAAATGTATGGTTCTTGAGAGACACGGGTGAAACCGCGGGGCGCAGCTAGTATTTATATAATTTTTAGAGGAGCTGGAGCTGGAGCTATTCCTGGATGTCAATTTAGGTCATGCTTACATTAAAAATGCATTGTCATCGGAACTGAATCAACATGTAAAAATTAAACTCCAATGGATAAGAGGAAGTGGTTCTAATTCAGCTTGCAAGATTTGACCCATACAAAACTCAAAGCAAATTATATAAAAGCTTTTTAAAATAGGAGTTCCCATAGAACGACGAAACGAGCGGAAGCTAGCATATTTTTTTATTTGTCAGGATAGTCACATCCTAAGGGAAGTTTTTGTCATAATCTGTAGCTTAGAAGGCGACTTTGTGTTCGCAGTAGTAGATTTTAGGTTCATGGAAAAATGTTGCTCTCATGAATTCCCTCCCTTTGAGGGTCTTGCAGCTCACATGGGATGAGAAGGGGTGGTTCTTATCACAGGCCATATATCAAGATAGACGATGCAAGCGGTTCTGTACCCCTATTATGAGTTCAATCAAACGCTTAAAACTGTACTTGCTATCGAGTATCGTAACATTTTTGTACGAAATCCTGCGCAGCGCCACTAGCGGTAACTATTTGTCACTATAAATCGTACCTCTATTATGAGTTTGGTTTAATATACTACAATATAAGTCGACAATACGTGAGGAACTGTAGATATTATGCCGTCATGCTGGCGCCTTGTTAGCATTTGTTTGTTTCTAAAAATATGAAAAAGTCGGAGAAAAACAGCGGCTAGCGAACGTATTGTCATTTTGATAATCCCGATTCACGTTAGATGGCGCTGTAAGGGCCTTGATCGCGCAAGCGATCGTGTTTTCCGTTTTAAAGTAAACAGATTTGTTTTTTGTCTGTTTGAAAATTTCTCAAAAACAAAAAACACAACTAAATTTAAATAAAGTAAAATACGATTAAATAGTGACAAAGACATTTAATGTGTTAAACGAAAAAAGACTGAACCGACTTTACACATTCTTTCATGTAGGTTTATAAAATTGAGACTCGCAATACCAAAAACATGCAAACTGAGAATCCGTCTTCCGTAAGAAGTAGTGGCTATAAGAGGAACTAACATCAAAACGCTTATAAATTTACGCTTTAACAAAAAAACTAGCGCCGCGTCTGTGAGATTTCTTCTCTTCTCACGGTTTTGTCTACCGGTCGATTAGCGGAGATACTTTAAGTTGAGTAGTAACGTCAAAAGTGTTTACTAGAGCAACTCGTAATAGGGAATACTGAATACTGAACTGCATGAAAACCAAGCGTTTCAAACTTTTCTTGCCTACAATCACGAGAGCAATTTAGTGATGGGAAGTGCATGCCACGCGAATCCGATGAAAAGGCGTGTCGCCAAACCGATTCAAAGAAAGTTATTTTTTCAAAAAAAACTTTGTTACTGTAACTCCTAAGGGTCAGAGTAGAAGGGGGAGGTTCGGGGGGGATGGCGGGTTGCGGGGGAGGGTTTAGCTGAACTCAACTTTGTGAGCACACAAGGTAGGTCGGCTTGTGGCGTCTATCATGGTCTGTGGTCTCAATACTGTGGCGATAACCACATGGCAAAGTAGGCTAGGGTGGAATATGAGCAATCTTACATACCACATTAATAAAGATGTCTACCATCAGGCAGTACTATAAGCTTAGTCCACTGTCTCGCCAGTTAACCCACTATTGGTGACGTATATGTCTGTGAGACCTGGTGGTTCAATAAAGTCGAATAACTTTTTTACTCGCCATCGAATTGAGTTGTGATTTTGTGTACTTTCCTCATTGAAAATTCCCCACCATTAGTCCACCCTGCGCTAGCGATATGGACATTTGGCCCCAGCCCGGTGCTATTATTATTTTTGATTGTAAAGTCTACTCTTTGTTGTCTATAAAAAGTTTTAACTAAAAAAGTTAAAAGGCTATAAAAAATATCATTCTTAAAAATTTTCATTGTTTTATTTTATGCATTAGAAATAACTACAAATAATACAACTAATAATAATAATAATAATAATAAAGTTGGCTGCGTCCTGGAATCCCGTGATAAGCAAGTGTTCGCGTCGCGGTTTATGTCAGAAGATATCTGCAGATGTCGTTAGTGTCGTGTGTCGTGACAATTCTGAACTTTTACAAAACCAAATGCGGGTAGTTGGACACAACGCTCGCCCTTCTCGACGCTGACACCCGCTACTTCAGTCTTCTCGTGACCACGATCAATGCAACTTGATCGAAACGTCGAGGTAAATAAATATTTAGTTTTCAGCGCGATTAAGTCCCGTTTAAATATTTAACTATTCTAAGTACATTTTATGTAAAGATTAATTAACGACATGTTATTTATGATGTCTTCGTTTTATTGTTGAAAAAACATATTTTTCATTATTTGGCCACTTAAAAGTAACATAGATAATTCTTTATTTAGGAAAATCTTCGGTTGAAAAACCAGGTGCGAAAGACCAGCGTCACCAAACAGATGTAAGTCAAATTCAAGTCACAAGTGACGGGTTAAATATACAGTTTATGTGCCGTAACAAGCCTGTATACCACGTGCTTTAGATTAATACTAGTTGGCAACCCATCTATCAACAAGCTGGCTATCTAACAACATTGCCTTGTTGAATTGCAATACTCCTAGCTCCCTAGGTCCTAACGCTTCAACACCAAAACACTTACATAACCATTGTCAACTAACTTATAAAGACTTACTTCTGTATATTAGTAGTCTCAATTTTACTAGGCAGCCTCTCATCTCGAAGGTCAGCTAGCAGCTTCGAGGCCTCGTTATCCAGGGACCTGTTGAGGATGTCGACGAAGTTGCTGGCCTTCTTAAGATTCTGCAGATTGATGTTGTTGATGTACCTGACGTAGGCCAGGCAGTGGTTCTTTGTGTTTTTTACGTTTAGGACCCCGTTGATGACTTCGCGTTCGGTCACTGGAATTAATGATACAGAAATTGAGGATGAAAATTCTAAATCAGTGTATTTTGTGTGATTTTGTTCAATAAAGTAGTACCGGGCGGAGAATTTAGTAAACTGTAACCATAGGTATCCTGTTATTGTTATTTATGTAGATATATCAATGTGTGTGTGTGTGTGTGTGTGTGTGTGTGTGTGTGTGTGTGTGTGTGTGTGTGTGTGTGTATATGGTATATGTGTATATATTGATATTAGTATGTCTGTTTATGGTATATGTGTACATATTGATATTAGTATGTCTGTTTATTATATTTTGTATTTATATATTTTATGATGTAGGTACGTTTCTTTTAAACTGGAAACCCCCCTTGCCCATCCCTTACCACTCTTTATTCCTCTCCGTACAGGTTGTCTGGAAGAGAACGCTCTGAGCGATAAGACCACGCATTGTGATACTTATTGTTAAACTGTATTTTTAGTTATAATTTCTCGTTGTATTTATGGTGTTCAATAAATAGTTAATCTATCTATCATATAAATAAATCTATTTACGACACTCACAAACACTTCTATTGACAAGACTAGCTACGCCCGCGTGGTCACTTCTATTGACAAGACTAGCTACGCCCGCGTGGTCACTTCTATTGACTAGACTAGCTACGCCCGCGTGGTCATTTTTCTGACGAAAAAGTATCTATTTATATATGTAGTATACAATAGGTAAACCAAATCGTCCAGCCGTCAAACAGTTTTTCATAGAGTGCTTGGCTTCTACTTATCGAATTAAGATACAAAGTACACCAGATTTTAAGTAAAACCTAATCTATCCAAAAGTGATTACTGCGTCGCAATCGGTTTAGTAGTTTTTACGTGATGCGCGAACAAACAGACTGACTTTTTATTTTTTATATTATTTTTCAGTAGCCTGTTTTAAGCTCCGTAGAGCATTTTTTTAAATTAACTTTTTTGTTACTTACTGGTATAAACCAACTCTATTTTTCTATCTAAAGATAAGATTGTGAATGAACTGTGTTTTAAATGACCAAATCTAATAAAAATATATTTCAGCGTTATAGATGTGCCTACCTAATAGACTCCTCATTTCCTTTTAGACGTCATTATAGACATCCCAATCTCAATCTGTAAATCGCGTCACTGCTTCCTGAGTCCGCCACCTTATCATCAGGTATACTTGTCTACTGCTGGACGTAGGCCTCCCCTAATACACGCCACTGAGCTCGGTCATCAGCTCTCTGCAACCAGTTTCTGCCAGCCACTAGAGTCCACCACTTACCAGACATGAAGTAATTATGCATGGTGTCCTTATCTATCTTCCCCGTGGTGTAGAGCTGCGAGGAAGCCTTGCGGAACAGCTTCTGCATCTTGCCAAGGGTGTCCCACCAGATAGCCTGGTCCTCTGCTTGAAGCTTGGGGACCCTCTGGAAAGATTTTTTAAAGTTTTTTTATATCATTGTAGATATAATTTATCTAGTTATTTCGGTTGTTGGTACGACGCCAATGCAATAGTCATAAAAACTATTCTAGTAGTCACTGTGCTTCCATGAAAAATCAATAAAAGAAACGGTACAATTTACATCAATTACCTAGCCCGAACTAGATACCCTGTACAAGGGTCCAGAAACATACATCGATACGAAAATAACATCCATGACTCGGAAACAAACATTTGCGCTCTTCACACAAATGATTGTACCTTGTGGGATACGAACCTTTGAATGACTTCGCTCTCAGGGTCACTAGCCACTCAGCCATCGGTCGTCAACAACCATATTCATCTATTAATAGATTAAGATCCTACAAAATTGCACTCGCGCAATCACTCTTGCTCCCCATACTTGATTATGCTGACACCTCATACCTAGATTTAATCAAAGAGCAGCTTACTTGAACGCTTTCAAATTTAGGTTCATATACGTACGTCTAACGCAAATATTACCACATTACCGAATTTCGCCAAAAGCTGCAATGGATACCCATATTCGTTTTCGCCGGAATGCACATATCCTTTCTCTGCTCTATAGTATCCTATTTGTTGGTAACCTGGGGAAGTACCATACCTTTATCAGATGTTCAACCGCCAAGCAGTAGTGTGTAAACATTTCTGTGTTTCGGTTTGAAGAGCAATGTTTCCAGTGAAATTACTTGGCAATGAGACTTAACAACCAATGTCTTAGGGATACGAGCGCAGTGCAATGACGCGCAAAATTTTGCAACTAAAGCTCTGGGTGGCACTGCAACTGTTATGACGCTTACCATAAGGCGAACGACCTGCCCGTCTCGACACAAAAGCAATAAAAAAAAAAACTCTTTACGATATAATCAGTCCGAATCTGGTATGCACTGCCACTCAATGTCCAATGAGCTTTATTTGTTTGTGAGGTAGTGCTGGCCTCTGATGTCTGAGTTTTTCAGGCCACCCTGACATGGCTTTACGACTGAAATAACAGTCGCGACCGACAGCTTAACGGGCCCTCCGAAACACGGAACTATGGAAAACCGCACATAACTCAAAAAGTCATTGGTGCTAAGCCTAGGACCGAACCCGGTATTGTTGGATTCTAAGTTGTACTATTGAACCGTAGGCTACCATCGCTAATGCGCTAAATCATTAGGTACCTATATTTAAAAATATGGTGATAAATCACTACATAACTGGAAGAGATCGCTGCTTAGCGATAAGGCCGCCGATTGTACTATATATTTAAGTCTATTTTTGTTTGTAAGTGTTTCATTTGGTGCAATAAATTGTTATCTAATCTAATCTAATCTAACTTTATCCAAACTCTGAGAACACATGCTAAAAATTATTTATTTTATTTATGTATTTGATATGTTTAAAGTACTAGCGATGCGCCTCTCGACTTTGCTTAAAAATCAAATGATTATACACGATAGGTGCATTAATCGATGAAAAATAACCTCTTTGCACATGGCAGTCCAGGATTTGTGCCAAGCTGAGGGGTGGTAACCTATTTTATCCAGATCTATTGATTGATCTCTCTTAGATGCCACTACATTTACCTTCAAAACATATGGGTGCTATTTATTTAAATTTATCAATTACAAGTCTATTTTAAACGACTTTTACGAGGAGGATATTCTCAAGTCGTTTTCAAATACTCTTTCTATCGTATTAGTATATAAAGTTTATAATTTTTCAAAAAGTTGTATTGTTCAATTGTAATTATTTTATTATTTTAGTATAACATTAATTTGAATATGAAGTAATATTTTTTGTTTTTTTTTGTTCTTGTGCCAAGATTTTGCTCGGCAGCCTAGCGGAAGTGTAAACATTCACTTAAATTACATTTAGATTAAACTAATAGGTGCACATTTATACTGTGGGATATTTATCTACAATGAATTTATTTACAATGCCGTTATTTTATAATGTGGGCTCTTTATCTACAATGAGTTTATTTACAATGCCGTTATTTTAACACCTGTTTCTTACTGCAACTTATAATCTACTAAAACAGAGCAGGTTCTTCATTCGATGGTATAAGAGTCACACGTGGCAACTTATCTATGTTCATACATACTAACTCCAGTTACGAAGTTCCTCCATTGAAGTGTTGGACAAGTCCAACAGTGGAGTACTAAAAGACTATGATTAAGATCCGCAGCAACCATACCTTGTTGTTAAAATTAATCAATATAGACGATATGGGCTGCAGCACCGACACGGGAGGCACGGCGTTGGAGTCTTTCTTGTACCAGGTGTCCAGGAGAATCACGTCTACTCCACCAGCCGCGAGCTCGTCTCTTAACATCTGTAGCTCTGATGATAGGACGTAGGTTGGGATCGGCCTGACAGAGGAAATGAACGGAAATTAAATCTATAACTATTTCTGAGAAGCTCACCTACGCAACATTCGTGCGTTTAAGTAGGTTGATCAAAGAGTCGTACGCAGAAATTATGATTATTTTTAACTTAATATTAGAAAAATGTGTTCAGGGAACAGAATAATCTACTAATAAAATATACTGTATAGTTCTTCAGAGGATATATCGAAAATAACATAGCTTTAACATAGCTCTTTCTGCATTCTTATTGCAGCTACCAGTTAAGCCCGAATTATGAAGTAACCAATGAATATCCACGGACCTGTATCCATACTTCTGACCTAGAAACACCACGAAGTTAGGTCCCATGGAGAGTCGCTGGCAATTCTTGATCTCTCTCATGCAAAGCTCTGTCGTCATGTGATCATCAGTGGCTTCGTCTCGGACGCCCCATCTCATGTCCACCACCTTGCAACGAAGACGGAAGGTTAGATAGGAATAATTAGAATATATGGAAATATATAAGAAAGCACTATCTTCCTCTGTTCTTAGTCCGGTTCATTTCGTCACATAAATAAAGTTATGAATAAGATATTTATATCTTTCACTTGGAGGTTATCCGGCAGATAACTAAAGTTGTTAACATAGCTGAAGTGGCAGTAGGCAAAGTCAAATTCAAATTTTAATTTTACAAGTCAAATTAACATCTCATGTACACGGAGAAATACGAGTACATAAAATATTATAAAAAGATTACATCAATAAAAATTAGGTAAACTAAGTATGCTTTGAGTTTGAAAAGGAAATTTCCCTTTCATGTGCCAACAGAGTTAAATCTCAAATAGGAAAAGGAAACACCTTTCTGCCTCTACCGGTGCTTCGGAAATACGCACGTTAGAGAAGAGCACCAAGAAACTCTACATTTTTCATTTTTTCCATATTTGTTAATTCTTTATATTTTTTCACATGTCAGAGCTTAAAACATAATTTAAATTACAAATATAAAAGTGACAATGAGATGTCCCACAATTGATGGGTCAATCAAATCAAACGGTAAAAATGGCAAAAATAAAGTAAAAATTATAACTAAATATTTTGTATAAAACAACGTAACATCATGTCATAATCTCATGACATGTTGTAGTCATGAAACATCTCACAAAGTACTTTGAACATTTTATTCACTTAACATAAACATCGAAGTTCACTTGTCATCAGCTTGGAGACATCAGGCCATGCAATTCTGTCATTAATATAATCATTTACATTGTTATGCTTTCTTTATGAGATTTACTGTATCAAAAGTTTTAAACCTATGCATTTATAATTGATCAATGCCGTCAGGTAACTTATTAAAAAAGCGTATACAGTTCCGCATATATGAACCACTAACTTTCTTTAACCGAAATCCAGACACTTTCAGTTTATTTTTATATCTAGTATTACAATTTTGAATATCCCTATTTTTAACAAAGGTAATTAACATAGTCTTCCGAACATACATTATATTTTCATATATATATATATATAACATTTTAAAGAGATCAATATTCTTACAGTGGCTTGTCAATATATATATATATATATATATCTGAGGGAACATTTTAAAGAGATCAATATTCTTACAGTGGCTTGTCAATATATATATATATATCAATATTCTTACAGTGGCTTGTCAATATATATATATATATATATATATTGACAAGCCACTGTAAGAATATTGATCTCTTTAAAATGTTCCCTCAGAGAATCGCGGGATTTCATATTGAGAATTGCTCTTATTATCTGCCTGGGCTGGCATTATCTACCAAAAGACAGATAACCGTTGGGATAGACTCGTTTTTGAATGGAGACCGCAACTCGACAAATGTAGTGTAGGACGCCCTCCGGCTAGGTGAAGCGACGAAACACTGGCTGGTGCCAGTTGGAACGGAAGAACTGAAGGTCGGGCTCAGTGGCGTTCTTTCAATCCACTGAGTTTATCCGACATAGTATGTCCAAACTTCCAATTTGCAGGTTGCAATTTTGCAAGGATCGATACCTGGAGTTCATAGTACCCCGCAGAATGTTGATTAAAGTCCTTTGCGTACAAAGAACACGAGTCTATTTCCGACCATTACTTGAACTCATAACGTCAACAAACTAGTGTTGATGGCTAAGCAGTGTTCACATTTAATACTTACAAGTATTAAAATCGGCATCTGACACCCCGACGTTGTTCAAGATTTAGAAATATTTAAGCAGATTTAGGCGCTTTGGATTTGATTTTCACATTTTTACGCCTTCAAGCTTTCATATTCATATATTTGTCATCGGTTCACTAGCTTTTACGTGACGTGGGTACATAAGTACATACCGATAAAACATAGGTAGTAGACATGTATCATTCACCGGCTTGCGTGACATCGCGTCCGCGCCCTTCAAAGCAAAGGCAGCAAGGTCAGTTTTAAGGCATTCGAGGTTAGATGAAAGATATTTCCCAGTAAACAAATACACCAAATTGTAACTAAATTGAACGGTAACTGGACTTTTCAATTATAGGGCACCTACCACCTACAGTCCTCGGACCTGTCTCGACATCAAGTGACGAAATGGTCAAATGTAGGCGATGTGACCAAGCGCCATCTTACCGTTTATAACATTCCATCAGAGGTATGGCAAGAGCTGGCGCAACAGAGACAAGAGTGGCGCAATACTGTTAACAAGGCCGTGACTGATCATACAAAGAGCCGTCCCAAGCCTTCCTACACCCTACACGTAAAACTCTACTGATCAGTGGTACTGTGCGCCCTGAAGCAATTTACGCTCTCATCTCCTGAGCTAACAGGGTTCGTCGTTGACGGTTACGCCAAGGAGGTCATCATATCATCATGTCATATTATTAATACAAAACTATAAGCGCTAAGCCAATGCTCAGCCTCTCAGATAATAACTAGCTTTAAAGCTATCGATAAGCTTCAAAGCTAACGACTAACCCCCTAGCTAAACAACTAGCTTGCAAACTAACGACTAGCCAACAATCTGACGATAACCACAATGCTAACAACTAGCGTTCAAGGTATCAACTAGACTAAAAGCTAAGAGCTAGCTTCTTAGTTAACGACTATTCTACTAGCCTCTAAGCTAACGATTCGGCTTCAAGCTTCAAGCAGACGACTAGCCTCCAAGCTAACGACTAACCTAAAAGCTAACGAACAACCGCTAAAATAAAAACTACTAAACTAGCCTCTATGCTAAAAAATAGCCTGCAAGCTAACGATAAGCCTAAGCGAAAGCTAGTCTCAAATATCCAGACATGCGCGTCGTCTGACCTTAGCCTAACGGAGCACAGGATCATTGCACCGCCCTAGGCTTCCGTTGCCTGAAATAGCAACAGTTACTAACGGCTAACTAGTAATGTTTACGAATAACACCCCTACTCTATTTGGGGAATTACGGGAACCGCAGGTTGGTAACCTGTTCTAATGTGGTTAGTGATTTAAACTATTTAGTTTTTCGATGAAGTATTAAGTTTAAAAATGAGCTTCTCCAAAACATATTATCACACTAGCATTAGGTACCAGTATTAAGCCAGTTTTACGGATTTTGATCAGGTCATCTTAAGAATAAGAATAAATGTATTGTTTAAAACTGTGTACATTGAGATCTTAAAGTATAAATTTGTTTCAACAGTTTGTCCATTCCGGACGTACAATATTAAGTAAAGTATAACAGTTTATTATTACACTCCTACGTTAAACTAAATCTACACACATTATAGGTATACAGTAGACACAGAGTATATTTATTAATATTTGGAGATCTAGTTGACATCAAAGAACTCATTTAAATTGTAATGGACTTTATTCAATAGCCATTCCTTGAGTTGATTTTTAAATTGAATGCCATTTATAGATTTTAACTGCGTTGGTAAATGATTGTAAATTCGGATGGCACTGACAAAGGAACTTTTGTAATACATTGTATTATTAATTCTAGGAATACAGATGTTAAACTTATATTTACTGCGAAGATTACCTGCACGACTGGATTGTATGTTAAAGAAGTATTCAGCGTTATTTTTTACAAAAGTACAAAGTTCTAAGATGTAAATTCCTGTCAAGGTAAGAATTTTCTTATCCTTAAAATAGCTTCGAAGAGAATCTGTCCTTTTTAAATGAAATATACTTCTTATGCAACGTTTTTCCATAACAAATGTTGACTGCACATCAACAGAATTGCCCCAGAAGATTATACCGTAGCTTAACTGAGGATATACTTAACCATAGTAAGCATTTGTTGCAATGGCTTTGGATGCTATACAACTCAGCATTGATAGGGCATAGCAGTATTTTGTTATTTTTTTATTTACTTTGCCTAAATGAGCTTTCCAATTTAAATGGGAATCTAGCGTTACTCCTAAAAAGTTGTTTTCGTCAATCATTTTAATATTGTTGCCTTTGTTTTGTATATCAAGTTGCAAAGGAGCCATTTTTACATTTTTAAATTGTATGAATTTAGTTTTTTCTATATTTACCGTAAGATTAATTCATTTAAGCCAATTCGTAACAGTTTCTGTTGTTGATTTCTGTTACTAAATTATAAGTTTCGTTATTTTGAGGAATGAAAATGGTGGCGTCATCGGCAAACATGATGCATAGGTGTTTAGTGACAAGAGGTAATTCATTAACATATATTAGGAACAGTAGTGGTCCAAGAATACTACCTTGTGGGACTCCTAAAGTAATATTTTGGAAGGCAGATTGTACTTGTTCCACAGTTTTGGAGTTTTTATTGTAAATTTCCAACAATGTTGATTGACTTCTATTACTTAGGTAAGATTTTAGTAAATTTAAGGGCGTTCCACGTATTCCAATTGCTTCTAATTTGTTCAGTAAAATGTTATGAACTACACAATCGAATGCTTTTGAGAGATCTAATAATAAAGCAATACTTGTTCTTTTATTGTTAACTTCCTCCCAAACTTGTTTTAACATTTTGAAAATAGCTAGTGATCTACTTTTCCCCTTACGGAAGCCGAATTGGTTGTTATTGAGTAAATTATTCTGGTCTAGAAATGATATTATTCTATTATAAATAACCCTCTCAAATACTTTGGAGAAACTGGGTAATATGGCTATAGGTCTGTAGTTTCCTACATCTTTTTTAGAGCCTTTTTTATGGAGAGGTTTAACTAATGCTTTTTTGAGGTCTTGAGGAAAACATCCAGTTTCAATTGTCAAGTATATAATATATGTTAGTGGTTCTGCAATGTAATTTACGCTCATTTTTATTAGTTGCATGGATATATCATCATGACCAGTACTCTTTTTATTTTTTAACAATTTCACTATATTTGTTACTTCCTGGACAGAAACAGGATTTATGAAAATGCTCTTACAACAATGATTTTTACAATTTTGTTGTGGTATATTTTCATCGATCATTTTATTAAGTTCGACATAGTAATTGTTTATAGCCGAGGCCATAGACAATGGTTCCACTATATTCTCATTTTTTATATTTATGCATTCTATTGTCGTTTTAATGGTATTTGTTTGTGATGTATGCTTTTTTATAATTCCCCACGTAGCTTTATTTTTATTAGCACTTCTGTTTATGTATGTAATGTTAGCAATTTTTCTAGACATATATATATATTTTTTAAGCCTTTTACAGTATTTTTATACTCTTCATATTTTTCTTTATTTCTGTTATTTTGTAATTGTACGTAAAGTTTTCTCTTATATTTACTTGCAATTTTAATTCCCGTAGTTTTCCAGTTTGGTAGTTTCATGTATGTTATTTTTATTTTTTCTAAAGGTTTACATAATTTAAATATCAAACTATATAATTCAATAAATTCTTTGTATGCTTCGTTTGGATCATCACAAGCAAACACATTAGAGAATTTTATTTGCGCTAAATATTTAATGAATATATCTAAATAAGAGTCCACATTTCTTCTTTCAATGAACTAAAATTTCTCTCGAAAACTTAAATTTGATGGGATATTAATTACCTGTGCTGTATGGTCAGATAAACCCAAATTTAATACTTTAGATGTATATCGTTTAACGTTCGTTAATATATTATCGCTGCATGATTTAGAGTTTGCAGTTATTCTAGTTGCTTCTCTTATTGTTGCCTGTACATCAAAGAATTGTATCGTGTTTGTAAATAATTCACTATTTTTATTTGTTACTAATAAATTGACATTAAAGTCTCCTAAAAGTATTACTTTTTTCTTATTAGCTCTGGTTCTCAGTGTAAGTTTTTTGTAGTAAATTTTCTAGATTTTGAACAAATAAATCTAAATTAAAGGTGTTCTGTACATGCATATTACAACAAAGTTTAATTCGGTTAAAACTATTCCACAGCACTCAAAGTGTGTTTCTATGCCCATATCCATTATCCAGTCTAATTTCTTGTATTCAATACAAAAATACAAAAATATATACACCTCCTCGAGATTCATTTTTCCTACTAAAATGTGCAGCTTTCGTATAACCATTAATTTGTAATGTATCTATTTCATTATTAATTATGAATGTTTCACTGAAACAACAGATATCTATGTTTTGTTCTTCAGTCAGTATTTCTAAATAGTCTATTTTATTTTTAGACCTAATACCTTGAGAATTCATGTGCATAATACTTAAGTTGTTTGTTTCTTCAGTTACGAAAAAACTGTGACGAGTTTTCAGTCAGACTAAGTTTATCTGGACTATTGTTTATAGTTTTCTTAAAATAAAATGGTATCGTTCCTGGTTTTGGTGTGTTGTCTGCTATTTGGTTCATACTGATGTTTTGCAAGTTAGATTTGCTTGTAGTCGTATTTTTTTCTATATTAGTCTTATTTTTGTGGGTTTTACTTTTGTTTATTTTATCAAATAAGAAAGGAATCGTTCCTAGTTTATGTTTATTTTGTCGGTTTTGTTTGTTATTTTGAATTATGTTTTTGCCTAAGTAGCAAGATTTGTAGTCTTCTGTATTAATCAGGTCATTTAAGACCTTGCATTGATTCATATCGGATCTATAAGGATATCTTTTTTTTTGTGTGATATGGAGTAACAAGAAATCTACTATTTATTGAGTTGTGTAACAATATTTCTTAGCTCTTGATTGAGTTTATCCTCATTTAAGTGACGGTTGTTAACAATATTAGTTACAACGATATGAGGCGTAGTATTTTTTTTCAAAATGGCTGATATCTCCATAAAAAATCTGGTTGGATTAGTATCATTTGAGCCTACAGACAATATTAACCAGTCATCTTTTTGAAAATCATCGTTAATTATCTCGCAATTTCGCAGAATGTGGTCTGTAGGAGCATCAGGGTATGTATGACTAACTACTCTATAGTCTCTTGCATTCCGGTGTTTATCTCTAAGTGCAATAAGCATTGCTGCTTGTCCTCGACTGCTTTGGTCTCCAATAATGAAAATCTTAGGCTTGTTAGTAAAAGCAGTGCTAACTTCCTTTATTTTATTGCCGTGACTTGAAGTGGGCTGTTGATTTCCATTTTGAACTTGTTGAATTTTTAAAGCAGCTTCATCTGTATAAGTCAAAGTTTTGTGAGGTGGGGTATCGGGCCTGTTGCTAAGCTTTTGCTTGTATTTTTTCCTAGTGTAGGGGAGTTACGGCGATTTTAGTTTTATTTTTTGAATTATTACATTTAATGTTCGCAGAAGACTTTTGAGGTACTGAGAGCTGTTGTATTTGAATTTCATCTGAATCTTTATTATTTTGTTCAAATACCAGTTTCTTTTGACATTCTCTGTTATTTCCTTGTTTTTTTAGTATCTCTATTTGACACTTTAAATCTCCATTTTCCGACTGTAACTTATTGACTTCTTCTTTGGCGTTAATGAGGTGATTTGTTATTTCGTCAAGTTCATTTTTCAGCTGTTTTTCGTCATATTTTGAGGCATCTTTTACTTCTTCAGAGCTAGGGCAAAATGTTGAGTCTTCAAGACTGTAATTAAATGTGTCATTTGACATAGACAAATTCTCTAAAGAAAGCCGACGTAATATTTTTGGTTTTCTAATCGTAATATTCTCAGAGTCTATAATCCGGGCGATATTGTGACTGTTACTGCCAACAAGAGTATTCGTGTTATTTCCTTTTGGCTTTTTAGAAATACACGGCGTACATCTCCACGATAACTTTTTATCTTTTTCCATTATAATGAATCGTGTATATGATACATTGGCACAGAACAGATCGTAAGTGCAATTACAAGCAGAGCATGTCATGTACTCCCTATTTGTTATTTTTTTGGGACACCCGTCACAATTTATGGAAACCACTGTCTTTGTTGAAATCTCCATTTTAACTTTATAATAATAGGTAATTGAAATACACAGGAACAAGATGCGTTTTTTTCTTATATTTTTTTTTGGTGTTAGAAAATGCTATAAAATCATTCAGCAAGTTATTGGGCAAGCTTCGTATTGTGGAATGGAATAAACGTCCACGTGTCCAATTTTATAAAAATCGGAAAAGAAATAAACGTTCAGTGCAAAAAACTCGCCTCTAGAGAGATTCGAACTATTCACTAGAGCACGCCACGAGACCAAAGTCGCTTCAATTGCATCGGTGAAATAACGGACCCAATCTTACACTGTTAGCGTCCTCTGGCAGAGGGATTGTCATTACCATTCTTGTCCATGGTTAACATCTATTAATGTTTTATTTAAAATGAATAATTTCCTAGAACACAACAATATTGTTTAAGTTCCAAATGAGCAACAACATAAAAAATTGCAAAAAGTGAAGAAAAACACAAATTGCCCTTTGCCAGTTTTGAACTTGGTATTGAACCGATCGTGCACTCTTAATCTACGCCACTAGACCGCTAGACCACAATCACTGTACCAAACTGGTCGAAATTGGGAAGTATATTCTCAAATGGCTTTAACAGTCTAATGTTGTCGTAAATGGAGTCCCAATGTCAACTTAGAACTGAATCGAGTAACCGTTACTTCTGATGGTAATTTTAAATTTGTACACTGTTCTACTGGGCCAATTTTGTTCACTTTGGTATTGTTTTGTTCTGTAAGTTAAAGGGAATGTAATTGTTCACTTTAACTAAAGTATTTTCGGGTATTTATTGTACACAATTGGCGGACTTTAACACTTGTGTTTTCACGCTTGATACTAGTCCGAATTTGTTGAAAACGATATCACTTGGTTATCGGAGTGTAAATCACATACTTATGGCACTGTTGATTCTTAATATTTACATTACGATTTTAAAAAATATTATTTTTGCGGAGGCGATCTTTCCCGTACAGCGCCATCTACGTATCTCTAAGTAATCGTACGCTCGTAAGCTGGGTATCTAACAGTGAAAACCACATTTCTAACGGTCAAGAAGTTTTAACGTGATTACAAAACACAGACACCATATTTGAAAATGTATTTTGAAGTCCCCTAGTTTTTTCTTATTTACTTCAATGTACAGATTTTTCGTTACTTACTGCTTAATTGAAAGCATAGTAGATAATATATTATAATATATTGTTCTAGCTGTGCCCTTCAGCTTTGCCCGCGTGCAATCTTTGCCACCCGGTTCTCCCCCTTAGAGGTGGAATTTCAAAAAATCCTTTCTTAGTTCCTTAGTATTAGGGAAGTTTTTTCCTAGAGGTGCATCAAAGAACAAAAAGTTAAATTTTTAGGATCCTCAAGTATCCTAAAGATGCACGATTCCTAATAAGGAACGATTTTTTGAAATTCCATTTCTAATGTTAACCGGAACGGCATATAGTGATTCCTTGAGGAATATTTCTTCCAAATTTCATATCTCTAGATCCACCGGTTTGACCTGTACGTTGTCTGTCAGTCAAAAAGTATGTACTGTTTAATAGGTAGGTATAATAGATTTTTATAATAAATAGATCAAAGATGTTGAATTACGCCAATAATGTTTAAAAAATTACTGAGTCTACACCGCCAAACAAGCGAATGAAGCATAGCAAATGTAGGCTGCGTATATCGTGCGTGAGTGGATCATTTGTGGTGTTTTGTGGTATAAACACAATTTTATATAATGTCATCACAAAATAATGCATTGTTTTTGAATTTCAATTTCACAAATAATGCATTGTTTTTGAACACGACTAACAACATCGAGATCTTGCTGTGATGTGGCGGCCGGTCGGCATAACATGGTGTAAGAGTGAGGCCTGTGCGTTCGGCATATCTTGGGTGCTTCACTTTCGATTTGGCGGTGTGGAGTCCGCCTTTTTTTAAACATTCTTGAACCAAAGTCGATCAGCGACCTATTTACCATCCCCGCAGGCAAGGTACATTTCAAAATCGATAAAATATTTTTAAAGCGCGGTTTCCACGAACAATTTCAACTAAAGCGCGTATTTTCTCAGCGCTATAAAAATTGATGACTTCCGACGATCCGTGTTCAAATCTTCATTTGGCTTAAGGGCAGGGGTGCTCGTCAAATTTAATAAAACATTTTTAATGGTCATTCGAAGAATTTAAAAGAAAAAGTTTAGTCTTTCTTGACCATAAATACTACAGTGATCGAAACGTCAGAAATCTTCTTTACCTACTTCTAATAGAGCAGTTGTACTTTAATAGAGCAGTTATACTTATGTCTGTTTATATGTATGTTCGTGCACCACGTGAACACTACTGGACCAATCACCCTGCGGTATTCAATGTTGTATAGCTTAGGTTTTCGACTTAAAATCTGAGTATAATATAATGAGAAGCCGAGCAAACGTTAAAAAATGAGCCATCGCGGTACGCCTTGCTGATGTGTAAACATCAAATATGGCCGAGCTCAGGCGGAAAGAGCGGAATAGCCAGAAGCGCGCAGCAACGCGTTTCGCGCGCTCTCGTCGCTGCGCCCAGAGTCGGTGTTACCGCCATTAGATGTTTACACATCGAAAACAATTTGTTGGCTTAACTAAATTTGGTATAACTGTACTATAGTTGACGGGCGTAGGCTTAGTAATAAAGCTTCGTTTTGAACTTTTGGGTAGGTTCGGAACCCTAAAACTGTCAAAATTGCATTAGATTACAAGAACTAGCTAATAATAATAATAGTATCTCGATGATCTTCGCGTTAACAGCCCGTCCTTTGATCCGCGTTCTTCATAATAATCCCGAAAATCCCGGATCTTCCCGGGAAACGGCAAATGAATTTAAATAATAACCCCTGGAAGCTGACAGCGGTCTACTTGTGTCGAACTTCTCAGAAAGCTGTATTTTTCATTTCTTTGGCAAATCCTTTATTGGTTACCATTCTATACTCGTAGTACATACATATTTGAGTAAAGTTTTCTGATTAATTAACTTTACAAAAGGAAGAGGTTGTATGTTCGATAGTATGCTATTTTTTTATAATATTTTTCAATTATTTTGAGATATTTTTTTTTTGTTTGAAAGTGTATATTCTCGTGGTGGTTTCAATAAAAATGTATCAAAATTTGATCATTTTTTTTTATTAGTTGTTTAATCCATTTAATGTCGTTTTTTGTACAATGTACGGCACTTGTTTTAAATTCTGGCTACAAGAAGGTAAGGTTTGAAAATGACAGAGCCCATATCACAGAATAAATAATAGTACAAGTACGCATACCGCAAAATCCAAAGTAAAGGACTCAAGATATGCTGACCCGCTCGTACGCACAAGCCTAGCACTTACACCATCTTATGCCCATCGGCCGCCACATCGCAGCAAGGCTTTGGCCTTGTGAGTCGTGTTAATTCTGTCAAGCAGCACAAGCTGAAGATACCCAATTGCCGTCGATGTTTGTAGCTGGACGCATATATATATTTTTTCTATTGTACTTTAATATAATGGATTATGTATTTATGATAGTGGCAATAAATTAATTTTTCATTTCATTTTTCATTAAGTACTCAAAAACAATGAAGTCTTTTGCGATGAAATTGTGTCACAAAAAACACAAATTATCCACTCACGCACATATACGCAACCACCATTTGCTATGCTTCACACGTTACTTTGGCGGTGTAATCTCCGTTGTTTTAAGCCTTCTTGTCTGGCTTTTTGTTTTTATTTGCACTGCATGAACAGTATCAAATGGATTTCGATGAGATTAAAAAGCTGTGCTGATTCCGTGCCTTGCTGTCGATGGTACTATTCTAAGTAATTTTGTGTTCATTTAATAATTAAAACAAAACCACTTCACAAAACTACTTAAAACTTACTTAGCCAGCACTACCTCATACGACAAACAAACAAACAAACAAACAAACAAACAAACAAACAACAAACCTGATGTCAAAGCAACATTGAGAAACATCGTAAATTTCTCAATGTTGCTTTGACATCTGATGTTTTTTAAATTCAAGATTTTAGTTTACTAGTTATGCACGCGGTTTTGCCCGCGTGGTAATTTTTCAGGGATAAAAGGATTCTATGTGTCATTCCAGAACTAAAAGTACCAATAAACCAAATTTAATAACACTTCGTTTTTATCGATTGCTCGGTTTTTGCTCACTGGATTGAGATGCCAAGTATCTACCTATAGTATTTAAGTCAAAACTTAAGCTATGAAACAGTGAAACCCGCATAATAATCGGTCCAATAGTTGTCACGCTGATGCGCGAACACACAAACTAATAGACAAACAGACACTTTATTTTGGTGTAATTTTCTTGATCAGTAGCTTATTTGTATATATATAGGCCTTTTTAAAAATAAAACTTTATCGTACATACCTACTTTATGTTACTTGGTTGCTGTGTTATTAGATAGCAGCTATGCCCGTGGCTTTGCCCGCGTGATAATAATTAAATAAAAAACTAGTAAAGGTTGCCTAAGCTACTCATAACATCAGCTACCTTCCAGTGAAAATCCCTTCAAAATCGGTCCAAACGTTTCGGAGATTAGCTGGAACAATCAGACAGAAAGACAAAAGTTTAATTAAAAAACTTTTTGTTATACCTTATATACATTAATATGCATTGTGTAAAAAGCTGTTATTTTGACAATACAAACAGACTCTTCAATTTTATTTATTTGATAAAATACGTACGTACGTAATACGTACCAGCGGGTGTGTTCACTAACATATCGATATCTAATGCAATCTGCAAGAAAATCGCAGGTGAAATATATATATATATATAGGTTAGTTTTATAAATAATCCACATCTCTTTACAAAATACCTATAGATAGTAGTTTCCCTCATAATTCTCACGCATCTAAGTACCTTAGAAGTTTCCTCACTTTGTACAGTCACCGTTTCGCATCGTCACCGTGACTCATGGTTAGTCTCAATGGATACGTTTTTGTCCAAAATCTTGTAATTTGCTTGTCAGCCGACCGCGATGACTTGATGAGTCCAAAGAACGCCCGGTGACGCTGACAAGGTCCGCTCGGCTATTGACAAACGACCAACGACATCTAAAAAATAATTCAGAAGTCCAAAGGTTCTACGTGCTATTTGTGTCTCTATAGTTAAATTAAATGTCTGTCTTTGGGATATCTAACGCTATTGGTATTAATTTGGATTTATATTAGTACTAGCTTTCCCGCCCGCGACTTCGTCCGCGCGGACTACAGTTTATCGCGAAAAAAGCATCCTATGTTCTTCTAGGATATTAAAAACCAATGCAAAAGTGTAGCACCAATGCTCTTGAAGTTTTTTGACAGACTTGTTATTTCGTTTCCATGGCAACCGTACCTTACCACGTGTAATCAATATTTTCCAGTTTGCCCGTGGAAACTTTTAATTTTCCGGGATAAGGAGTATCCCATGTTTTATTCTAGGGTGTACGCTATTTCCATTCCAAATTGCATCACAATCCGTCCAGCCGTTATCGCGTGAAAGCTCCCCAAACAAACAAACAGATAACGTTTCACTTTTATATATTGGTATGGATGGAATTGAATACTTACACATCTTTTATAAATACTTTTAATTATTTTATAGTATCAATTTTACTCAAAACAGAGGCTTTTTCGAAGAAGGTTTAAGAAAGTCGGAGTCTACACCGCCAAACAAACGAGTGCAGCATATCAAAATGCGTATGTTGCGTTAGTGGATAATTTGTGGTGTTTTGTAGTTAATACACAATTTTATCACAGAAGACTGCATTGTTTTTGATTTTTCTTCAGAACTTGAGATCTTGCTGTTATGTGGCGGCCGATCGGCATAATATTATGGTGTAAGTGTGTGCGTGAGGCTTGTGCGTATGAGCGGATCGGCGTACCTTGGGTGCTTCACTTTCGATTGTGCAGTGTGGAATCCGAATTTTATAAACATTCTTGGCTGAAACTATCTCCCAGCATCTCTTATTTCTGATAATTAGGTAGATATAATGGCTATCTTCTGTGCAGTAAGAGTTGGTTTGACCGCGCGTTGTAGAATTTGAGGGTACTGCAGGATTAATTATAATTTATGTATCGTTGGCAACACAGGCAAGTTCACTTTTTACCCGAGTACGGCGAAACAAGGGAAGGATAATGTGTTCAAAATAAATCTTGGACAGATTGAAACAGGAAAGTGACTTAATAAAACCCTGTTAAAAAGCTTTAAATAAAGTTTTTAAGCAGTAGCCATGTCGCGGTAAAACTTAGAACGGGGTATCATTATACACGCATTTAAGTTTCACCATGTCGTGGTAAAACTTAGAACGGGGTATCATCATACACGCATTTAAGTTTCACCATGTCGTGGTAAAACTTAGAACGGGGTATCATCATACACGCATTTAAGTTTCACCATGTCGTGGTAAAACTTAGAACGGGGTATCATCATACACGCATTTAAGTTTCACCATGTCGTGGTAAAACTTAGAACGGGGTATCATCATACACGCATTTAAGTTTCACCATGTCGTGGTAAAACTTAGAACGGGGTATCATCATACACGCATTTAAGTTTCACCATGTCGTGGTAAAACTTAGAACGGGGTATCATCATACACGCATTTAAGTTTCACCATGTCGTGGTAAAACTTAGAACGGGGTATCATCATACACGCATTTAAGTTTCACCATGTCGTGGCTACTGTATAGAAGCTTTGTTTAAGGCGCTCTTCTAGGGCAGATGTAGGTATGAAAACATTTCCTCAGCCCCCGCAAATGTTTCGAGCGTAAACACGCAGCGAGCGAGAAACACGGCGCGAGTCGGGATGCCGCCGCGCTTTTCGGCATGCCACAGTATAGTAAATGCAGAAGATATGTAGATCGGGTTAGGGTATAATCTGGTTTAGTTTTTCGCTATATTGGGTGGGTACGAAAGAGAAAATAAATTTGCTTTTCTACTGAGTACGTTTAATTATTATGTAGGTACCTAGGTCTGAATTATTATTGTAATTGCAATCTAATCTTATAATAAATATCCAAAAGTTTGTGTGCATTTATGTATATTCAATTGGATTTATTTCAGATATAAACATTCATATTTGTTAGTATACCTATGTGTGTCTGTTACCATTAAGCGCTGATATGGCTGAATGGATTTTGATGAAATTGTGTATATCTTATCATCTTCATCCATCATCATTTCTCCACGCAGGTAAAACCACTGGGCGCAGCTAATAAACGTATAGCTGTAATAATATCATACTAATAAAGTTTGTGTGCCTATTTATGATTGAAACTATGTTATCTATATCAGCTGAACGGATTTGTAAGAACGGCTAAAATTAGAAAAAGTGTGATATGGCATATTATTTTTAATGTATGTATAAACTAAAATGTTTCACAATATTTTCACTTTGTAATGTCGTACGGGTCTGAGACAATGCTGCTGACACCAATAGAATTTTTGTATTACAGAAACGTGCGGTAAGGTAGGTCTATAGGCTTAGCCCTAGAGAATCGCTAAGAAACGTCTTTTCACAAGTGAAATTTTTAACATTGCCTTGTTTATATGTCCTCTTGGATATTCTGTACGCTCGGCAACATTTAAACAGGATTACAACATGCGGACAACGTCACAATTATGAGAAAAGGCACAAGTATAAACTTGTGCTGCCAAAAACTAGGCTATCAAAAATTTACCGATCCTTTTTTAAAAACTATGTTCGTTTTTATAATTCACATGGAGTGAATAATTTGTGTGAGCGGATAATTTGTGATTGATACACAATTTTATCACAAAAGACTGCATTGTTTCTGATGTTTCATGAGAACTTGACAGAATTGAAACGACGAACAAGGTCTAGATCTTGTTGCGATGTGGCTGCCGATCGGCTTAACATGGTGTAAGTGAGAAGCGGCTTGTGCAAACGAGTGGATCGGAATATTTTAGTTGCTTCTCTGTAGATTTCATCGTCATCTGCTGGACGTAGGCCTCTTCTTATGAAAACAATACTATTAATTCAAACTGACAGCGTATTTAAAACTAAAGTAAAGGTTTTTTTAATGCAAAAGGCATATTATAGCGTTAAAGATTTTTTTAATGCAAAAGGCATATTATAGCGTTAAAGATTTTTTTTAAGTGACAATGCTTTATGGCTGAATTTGGACTGTATCATAAGTACTAAACTCTAAGATAATTTTCACAGCATTAATTTACTTTAATTCTTTAATATATAGATATTTTTATTGTTTATAATAGATTTGTATTTTATGTTTTCTCTGTTGACGCTCATAAGTGTAACGTGTTGTACCTATATTAAAATAAATGAATTGAAATTGACAATCATACTCAAATATAAAAACAGAAACAAAGGTATTCAAATTAGAATGACATGGAAACTAAAATCAGAGATCACATCAGCGGTCTGCTGATGGTATTTATTTCTTCTCATCAAAGCACAGCATTTTTTTTGTGTTATCCTCGCCATTTATACGGCAATTTTTCGACCTTCTGATGCTTCATTATCAATCAAAGACAAAAAGAATAAATATTGACATATATACTTTAAAAATATGTGTTTTTGTAGCAACCATCTTAGCAGCACAAACACATATATACAAAATCACTTGAGCAGGCGTATTATTGAAGGCGTGTGGTATGAAACGAACATGTGGTATAACACAATGGATACTTTTTATCCCGGAATATAATAAGTCTCCTCGGAAAAACTGGAAATTATCGATTACTCGCTGTACAATGCTGTCAAAAAGCATCAAGAGAGTTGGTGCAAAAGAGAATACTATACGTTGGTGCTATACTTTTGCATTGATTTTTAATACCCTAAAAAAAATAGGAAGCCTTTTTTCGAAATAAATTGGACTACAATTTATTTGCGCAGACGAAGTTGCGGGCAAAATGTATATTAAAAAAAAACTGCCTTGTAAACCCCAAATGAATTGGATGAGAAACTCCAAAAAGTTGTGGGAATCCTTAGGGAAGAAGACACAACATTTTGTCAGCTGCAGCGTACGGACAAGATATCTAAAATCCCAGATGAGGCTCTTCGACTTATGGACAAACGGCGGGAGCAACAACAAGCCACACCGTCAGAAAAAAGGTAGCTCCATCAGAAGATTTGTAAGCTGGTGTGATGTGACCTCCGATGCTCAAATACACACTTGATAGAAAAGGCAATTGAGCAATATTGGTAGTCGAAAGCCTTCGCCCAGCAATTAATTGAGTAGGTCCCATCTGACGAAGCTCAACACCAATAATGGTACAACCATCGTCTCTAAGCCGGAGATTCCGTCTGAGAACGAAGACTTCTATGGTGGATTGTATGACTCGCATGCTTCTAAACCTGAACCTAGCAAAGTGGATTCCCACGCAATGACCCGCCACTAAACTGACAAACTGCCTGACGTCAGTCATGACCTACGGAGCCAAAATGTGGACACTCATGGTCAAACTAGTCCACAAATTTAAGGTTGCTCAGAGGTCACATTTCCCGAAGCACCAATAACCGTTGGGGTAGATGAGTTCTCGAGTGCAGACCACTTTTAGGCAAACGTAGTGTAGGAAGCTCTGTGGCCAGGTGGAGTAACGACCCGTGAAAAGCGGCTGGTAAAAAATGGATGAGGAGAGCTGAAGACCGTACTCATTGGCGTGACTTAGGAGATTAATTTTTTGCCTAAACGCCTTGATATATTTTGATAAATGAGGTATCATTGGATTCGTATTAATCATGAGAGTGCTAAAGAATATATAAAAGGTCAAGAAAACTAATATGACGGCATACAGCTGAAATATTGTATTTTCCACTGAACATACAATCATCCAAACCTATCGAGACCATTCCAAAAAAATACAATTCTTTTTCCTAAATAGTAGCAAATGTATTTTAAGCTTCTTACAAAATTTTCAATTTTAGCCTTTTCACGTTAGTAATATAGTCCAATATTGCAATTGCAACTATTATTTTAAAATATGTAAGTGAATATGAAACGTTAAAATTATATTATTATCATTTTTGCAGGTCCGTCCGCTAGCGTGGCTGAAAAGCAAAAACACGAGCATGAGCATACGTTTGCGTCATGTGTTCCGCGCCCCACGCCTGCACGCCAGTCGGGTTTTTTGTATTTTTATAACAATTTTTACTTGTTAATTACCTACGTCTATCAAAACATTGTTTCTACTTTATCCTTGATTTCAGTGATTGGTTGAAAACTAGTCAGCAGGTGGACGAAACTGGATTTAGGGTCGAAAACTGGCGAAATGTGCATATTCAGTCATACATAAAATAAAAAAAAAACACCTTTACTAGCAATTGGCAAAGAACTGGCGAACTTACTACACTACTTTTTCATTTCCCATTGTTTTATACTGAATTACTGACTCAAGTATTATTTTGGGGTAATTGAAAAATTTTAACTAAGTAACTCAATCTGTTCAGAAAATCTTACCTACTGTACTTTTTTATACTGTGGCATGCCTGCGTAAAAGATTATTAGGTCGTCAACGTAAATCATATACTGTAAATAAATGAGTTAGGTAATTGATTAAGTATCGGTAAATATTTTTTGTTATTTTTTTGTAACAAACTTTTATCTACATAATTAAAAATCAAAATACCTAATAATTATTATTATAAAAAATAAATAACCTGCTTACAGCTTTTCAAGTATTTACATACCTATTTTCGATAGATATAGGTATAAGTATCTATTATATTTATTTAATATATAATTTTTATTTTCAGTTCTAATCTGAATTATTTTATTATTATTACCCATTTTGGAAAATATAAATCAACATCAATGAATAAAAATACGTTACTCACAATTTTTACCTATACGATAACTTTACTACGCCAAAAATTTATTTACGGCTCTACGCTACAATGATCATACAAATGTACTAAGCGCGAGGGCACCGCGAGTGGTATTTTTGCGGAGACAAACGACACAGATCCTTCCTCGGAGAAGCCTCGGCGGACACTGACGGACGACCACTAGTGCTCGAAATGCAAAATTTTGGTTGTTTGAATATTTTTTTAATGCAGCTCCTAAAGAATAAAAAGCCACGTCTATTGGAATAACTTTCACATGGCTTTATGATAGTATCACTTAACAGGACACTTTTTAAATACCGATTTAGAGTCATTTTTGGAATTATTTTTTATCGAGCCAACAATTCTCAATCACGTTTAAATAATTTACAATTTCTAGAGTGTATATTCAAATTTAATAAAACATATTTTTTTATTTTTTTTTCTTATATTTTAATCGATTTACAGAGGTTTTAAAACCTTCAAATGTGCTAGAAGCCCGCCTTAAAACGTTTTTTCATTAATTTTTTATCACTTAGCTAGGTTGTAGGTTCCCTTTTGAAGATAAAAAATTGAAATAGGTCATTTATGTAGGTACGGCTATACGCATCCTACTACTAACTAGGTACTAATAGTATTCATGTAGGAATAATTATCAAATCTGGCTTAGGTAGGTACTTAATATTATATTGTACTGAAGATTGTGTAATATTCTTACTTTTGAACAAAACAGGAGTCATTTCCATACAAATAGCTATCGATCGATGTGCTTACCAATTTTGCATATTGAAAAGCTGTTACTTTTATGAAGTTATTTGAGAATGCTGACCCAGTAGAATTGCTGATAACTTGAGTGCTTTGACTTCAAGTTTTAAGTCATTTATTAAAACTTCTTTGTTTGTATTACGAATACAGTTAAGTCAGGGCGGTCGCACTCCGCAACAAGTACAAATAAATTCAAGAACCCAATATTCGGGTCCGTTCAGTCGAGTGTCAAGCGTGCGCTCGATGAGTCGCGCGCCTTGTACTTAGCGATAGAGCACCTACTTACGTAAAGTTATTGACAAACTTTATTCGTGTTTTAATTATGAGTACCAAGAAGAAAGCTAGAAAGTACTGCATAGCATTCGGCTGTTTGAATAGTGATAGAAATGACGAATTGTCATTCTTTACGCTTCCAAAGGATATTGAAAGGTAATAAATTGTAATACCTATAATAATAGGTCCTAGTTATATTGTTAGATATTGATATTTTTTTATTACGTAGGTTCCTATAGTTTTATGTTATTTCATTTGTGTTCCATACCGAAGCTACGCATATTTAAGGTTTTTCCGCGCAGAAATAAAGTCGTTTATTAAATCGATCAACGTAATTTTATAATTGATTATAGTAGGTATTGTTGATCGGAAAATGAATTACTGTGCTGACTTAGTAAGTAGCCGACATACTTTTAATACGTTTTATTACGTAGGTAGCTATTTATTTTTCACTCATTAAAAAGCATGGAATTCAGACAGGCACCTTTATTCATCAAAGTGCAATACCTATTGGATATAATCATAATCAACCAACGACACGTAGGAATATCTAAGTCATAACATATCACAGAATAATTAGTAGTACAAGTACCTAGTCATATCTTAATACAACCCTACCGAGCGAAAAAGGGACAGAGCGATTCTGAAACGGTTAGAGCAATGGAAGTTCTCGCGCGTTGTGATACGGTGTATTCTAGCCTGCACGCGGTGAGCGAGCGCCTTCTAGGTAAATATAATTGAAAGCTCGCAGCGCCATGCGAGTTAAATTGCACTTTATAGCGTTGTAGCGAGAGTCGCTATTTATTTAAATGACTTTACTCAGTTAGCCTTCTGTATTTGTACTATTATTTATTCTGTGGTTAAGTTTAGGTTAGAAAGTTTTTTAGAGGCCCTCAGGCAGTCTGACAAACTCTGACACCAGAGGCCAGCACTACCTCATACGACAAACAAACAAACCCTAAGGTCCTGATGACACGTACCTAGTCATCAGGACCTTAGGGTTTGTTGTACCTGATGACACGTACCTAGTCATCAGGACCTCAGGGTTTGTTGTTAGGGTTTGTTAACCCCAGGGATATACCAATTGGGGTTTCATTAATACGTGGCCAATAAGGCTCTTTCTGATATAAGGAGTCCACGTTGTAGTTCAACAGAGCGATTGTGGACGAGCATTAATCTAACAACACCAGGTTTGATCCACGGCGCCGAACAATTAATAATTTGTGCGGTGCTTGTGGATATGATATGCCAAGTCTTGGCCTGACAAAATTTGATATCAGAGGTTTGCACAACTTCATGTGACTTATATAATAACTGTAGAATGACTTAAGAGGAAGGTTACTCCACTTTTACTAACCTGAAACTCTAGTCCGTGCTTCTCTCTGCAGTAGTCCTTGATTCGGGGGTAGCATTTTGCCATCAAGGTGTTTCTCTCCATTGTTGTGTCTGAAATATACATTTTATAAAGTTACTCGTTGTTTCGGACGGAGCCTTTTTTATACGCTTTATATTAGCTTTACTTGTATGTTTGTATGTTTGTAACCGACTCCTTTGGACGCTATTTTGACTCACTTTAAACGGTCAGATTTCATTCAAATTGTGCACACCTGTCAAAGACCGATGACAATGCAATAATTCTGAAAAAAAAAAGCGTGGGGTGCTTCTCATATCTGCCAATGAAATATTTATAACTATTGACCCATGCACCCCACGATTATTTTGATATAAAACATTTTTTTCTTATTTATACTATTAAAATTTATTTTCTATTTTTTAGTTTGGTTTTCTTTATAAAGCGTGTTTTTTTAGTTTTTTTTTAAACTATTATTTATTTTCTAAAACTACTTTTTTAAAACTATTGAATCTTTAATATGCTCCAAATCAGAGTCAGAGGAAAATGCAATGATTTAATCTAATAAGTTTTGGATCTGACTGTACCATACAAAATAAATAATAGTTGAATGGTTTACCAAACGAAAATGAAAATGATTTATTAGTGATAACAAACATAGATAAAACAAATACAATTAATGTTGATGATCAAAATTTTAATTTAAGCCTAGTTTGAAAACATTGCCACACTATTACTCGTAGGAGGTCCTGTGTTTTGCCATGTCAATGCCTCCGCCGGACTAACTATTGAAATTACAAATATTAAATTGTTTACGAAACGCAAAATTTGACTAGGTTATATACCTATGTATACTTATAATAACGTTTACTTTATAGAATGCAGCTAAGTTAAAAAGCTTGATACAATGATGTTTATAAGTTTGAAATAAACCGTCAGCTCATAAAAGTGAGCAATTTACTGGATTTTGAGGAGCTATTCTGCTCATCATGCCGAAGATCCTCATCAGATCTTCATCAAATTTTTATGAAACCAATTAAATGTAACTACCTTTAAAAAAAGTTTAACCTGTATACTTACCAAGTTTCGTCTAGATTGGTTGATAAATGCGACCTGTAGAGGAGAACAGAGATCCAACCGGAAAGACAGATATCCGGACATCCGGACAAACGAAAGCATTTTTGCCCCAGCTGAATCGGAGAAGCTTCACTCGTGCTTCGCGCTCGCTCAATCAATTATAAAGGCGAAAGTTTGTACTTCTTCATACGGCTGAACGGATTTGGATGAAATTTGGTACAGGAGTAGCTTATACCCTGGATTAACACATAGGCTACTTTACACCCCGTAAAATGTTTGGTTCCTTAGGGACGTAGTAGAAACCGCGGGGTGCAGCTAGTATTTATATTTCTTTTTAACTTACATATTTTACTCTACTTTAATAGTTGCAATGGGATGTTTTCCGTAAGGCAATAAAAAAAATTAGTTCATATAATTGTGATAGATGGCGCTGACGAGACGTGGATCTGGAGATTTTGTAAAACCACACGAAGCAACGCCGATAAAAAAACTTTCTCAATAACATAGACAAGCGTATATCTGTCTGTCATGCTTGTTTTCTCAATAACATAGACAAGCGTATATCTGTCAGTCATTCTTGTTTTCTCAATAACATAGACAAGCGTATATCTGTCTGTCATGCTTGCTTTTTGTTATTTTATTACCTTTACTCAAACAAGCTTGTAATGTGGTCATTATTTCGATAACCTTCTTTAGGCAAAGTCGACCTTGCCGCGCTGCTTGAATAGGCGCCAGCAAAGTTGTATGGAATTTCATTACTGTCGTGTTTTGCGGCCAGCAATTTCCTTTGAACATCCATTATTATCGTGTTTTTTAGTACTATTATTTATTCTGTGGTTTTGTTAACCACCGAACTCGAAAAGAGAGGCGTTGTAGCTCCCAGACGAATGGACCGATTTTGATAGTTTTTTTCTTTTTGAAAGCTGATGTGATCGTGATTGTTGTTGTTGTTGTTTCTGTTTCAGTTTCAGTTTCAGTTTCAGTTTCAGTTTCAGTTTCAGTTTCAGTTTCAGTTTCAGTTTCAGTTTCAGTTTCAGTTTCAGTTTCAGTTTCAGTTTCAGTTTCAGTTTCAGTTTCAGTTTCAGTTTCAGTTTCAGTTTCAGTTTCTGTTTCTGTTTCTGTTTCTGTTTCTGTTTCTGTTTCTGTTTCTGTTTCTGTTTCTGTTTCTGTTTCTGTTTCTGTTTCTGTTTCTGTTTCTGTTTCAGTTTCAGTTTCAGTTTCAGTTTCAGTTTCAGTTTCAGTTTCAGTTTCAGTTTCAGTTTCAGTTTCAGTTTCAGTTTCAGTTTCAGTTTCAGTTTCAGTTTCAGTTTCAGTTTCAGTTTCAGTTTCAGTTTCAGTTTCAGTTTCAGTTTCAGTTTCAGTTTCAGTTTCAGTTTCAGTTTCAGTTTCAGTTTCAGTTTCAGTTTCAGTTTCAGTTTCAGTTTCAGTTTCAGTTTCAGTTTCAGTTTCAGTTTCAGTTTCAGTTTCAGTTTCAGTTTCAGTTTCAGTTTCAGTTTCAGTTTCAGTTTCAGTTTCAGTTTCAGTTTCAGTTTCAGTTTCAGTTTCAGTTTCAGTTTCAGTTTCAGTTTCAGTTTCAGTTTCAGTTTCTGTTTCTGTTTCTGTTTCTGTTTCTGTTTCTGTTTCTGTTTCTGTTTCTGTTTCTGTTTCTGTTTCTGTTTCTGTTTCTGTTTCTGTTTCTGTTTCTGTTTCTGTTTCTGTTTCTGTTTCTGTTTCAGTTTCAGTTTCAGTTTCAGTTTCAGTTTCAGTTTCAGTTTCAGTTTCAGTTTCAGTTTCAGTTTCAGTTTCAGTTTCAGTTTCAGTTTCAGTTTCAGTTTCAGTTTCAGTTTCAGTTTCAGTTTCAGTTTCAGTTTCAGTTTCAGTTTCAGTTTCAGTTTCAGTTTCAGTTTCAGTTTCAGTTTCAGTTTCAGTTTCAGTTTCAGTTTCAGTTTCAGTTTCAGTTTCAGTTTCAGTTTCAGTTTCAGTTTCAGTTTCAGTTTCAGTTTCAGTTTCAGTTTCAGTTTCAGTTTCAGTTTCAGTTTCAGTTTCAGTTTCAGTTTCAGTTTCAGTTTCAGTTTCAGTTTCAGTTTCAGTTTCAGTTTCAGTTTCAGTTTCAGTTTCAGTTTCAGTTTCAGTTTCAGTTTCAGTTTCAGTTTCAGTTTCAGTTTCAGTTTCAGTTTCAGTTTCAGTTTCAGTTTCAGTTTCAGTTTCAGTTTCAGTTTCAGTTTCAGTTTCAGTTTCAGTTTCAGTTTCAGTTTCAGTTTCAGTTTCAGTTTCAGTTTCAGTTTCAGTTTCAGTTTCAGTTTCAGTTTCAGTTTCAGTTTCAGTTTCAGTTTCAGTTTCAGTTTCAGTTTCAGTTTCAGTTTCAGTTTCAGTTTCAGTTTCAGTTTCAGTTTCAGTTTCAGTTTCAGTTTCAGTTTCAGTTTCAGTTTCAGTTTCAGTTTCAGTTTCAGTTTCAGTTTCAGTTTCAGTTTCAGTTTCAGTTTCAGTTTCAGTTTCAGTTTCAGTTTCAGTTTCAGTTTCAGTTTCAGTTTCAGTTTCTGTTTCTGTTTCTGTTTCTGTTTCTGTTTCTGTTTCTGTTTCTGTTTCTGTTTCTGTTTCTGTTTCTGTTTCTGTTTCTGTTTCTGTTTCTGTTTCTGTTTCTGTTTCTGTTTCTGTTTCTGTTTCTGTTTCTGTTTCTGTTTCTGTTTCTGTTTCTGTTTCTGTTTCTGTTTCTGTTTCTGTTTCTGTTTCTGTTTCTGTTTCTGTTTCTGTTTCTGTTTCTGTTTCTGTTTCTGTTTCTGTTTCTGTTACTGTTTCTGTTTCTGTTTCTGTTTCTGTTTCTGTTACTGTTACTGTTACTGTTACTGTTACTGTTACTGTTACTGTTACTGTTACTGTTACTGTTACTGTTACTGTTACTGTTACTGTTACTGTTACTGTTACTGTTACTGTTACTGTTACTGTTACTGTTACTGTTACTGTTACTGTTACTGTTACTGTTACTGTTACTGTTACTGTTACTGTTACTGTTACTGTTACTGTTACTGTTACTGTTACTGTTACTGTTACTGTTACTGTTACTGTTACTGTTACTGTTACTGTTACTGTTACTGTTACTGTTACTGTTACTGTTACTGTTACTGTTACTGTTACTGTTACTGTTACTGTTACTGTTACTGTTACTGTTACTGTTACTGTTACTGTTACTGTTACTGTTACTGTTACTGTTACTGTTACTGTTACTGTTACTGTTACTGTTACTGTTACTGTTACTGTTACTGTTACTGTTACTGTTACTGTTACTGTTACTGTTACTGTTACTGTTACTGTTACTGTTACTGTTACTGTTACTGTTACTGTTACTGTTACTGTTACTGTTACTGTTACTGTTACTGTTACTGTTACTGTTACTGTTACTGTTACTGTTACTGTTACTGTTACTGTTACTGTTACTGTTACTGTTACTGTTACTGTTACTGTTACTGTTACTGTTACTGTTACTGTTACTGTTACTGTTACTGTTACTGTTACTGTTACTGTTACTGTTACTGTTACTGTTACTGTTACTGTTACTGTTACTGTTACTGTTACTGTTACTGTTACTGTTACTGTTACTGTTACTGTTACTGTTACTGTTACTGTTACTGTTACTGTTACTGTTACTGTTTCTGTTTCTGTTACTGTTACTGTTACTGTTACTGTTTCTGTTTCTGTTACTGTTTCTGTTTCTGTTTCTGTTTCTGTTTCTGTTACTGTTTCTGTTTCTGTTTCTGTTTCTGTTTCTGTTTCTGTTACTGTTTCTGTTTCTGTTACTGTTACTGTTACTGTTACTGTTACTGTTACTGTTACTGTTACTGTTACTGTTTCTGTTTCTGTTTCTGTTTCTGTTTCTGTTTCTGTTTCTGTTTCTGTTTCTGTTTCTGTTTCTGTTTCTGTTTCTGTTTCTGTTTCTGTTTCTGTTTCTGTTTCTGTTACTGTTACTGTTTCTGTTTCTGTTTCTGTTTCTGTTTCTGTTTCTGTTTCTGTTTCTGTTTCTGTTTCTGTTTCTGTTACTGTTACTGTTACTGTTACTGTTACTGTTACTGTTACTGTTACTGTTACTGTTACTGTTACTGTTACTGTTACTGTTACTGTTACTGTTACTGTTACTGTTACTGTTACTGTTACTGTTACTGTTACTGTTACTGTTACTGTTACTGTTACTGTTACTGTTACTGTTACTGTTACTGTTACTGTTACTGTTACTGTTACTGTTACTGTTACTGTTACTGTTACTGTTACTGTTACTGTTACTGTTACTGTTTCTTTTTCTGTTACTGTTACTGTTACTGTTACTGTTACTGTTACTGTTACTGTTACTGTTACTGTTACTGTTACTGTTACTGTTACTGTTACTGTTACTGTTACTGTTACTGTTACTGTTACTGTTACTGTTACTGTTTCTTTTTCTGTTACTGTTACTGTTTCTTTTTCTGTTGTTGTGGTCGTTGTTGTTTTCGTTGTTGTTGCATTGTTTGAGTAAATTCTTATTATACTAAGCTGGTTTTATTTAAATTCCTCGCATTGTTTGAGTAAAGCACTATACTAGCCTTGGTCCGCAATGACTGCCCTGCTGGCCACGCTATGATGGTCTCGAGCTTTGCTTAGTTAAGTTCTCGACCATCATCATCGCTGCCAGCAACGCAGTCATTACAGACCGCGGCAGTAATGTACTATTTATATTCTCTTTAGTTTTTGTGGCTATTGTTTGATATCAAACAAAGTACTTTTACATCTCTCATATTCGGTAAGTAGGTCCTTATTACCCCCAAATGGGGCTTGTAGGTGACCAATTAGCGCTCTAGGGTAATAATGTAGCTAGAAAAGCCCTAGGGCGGTAAGTAATTAAAAAAAACTTCACTCTTTAAAAAAGTTCGCGTACATCTAACCATCATACTGGCAATAGACATCATGCATTCAGCCCAATGACAAAAGAGGTCGCTTCGCTATTCAGCCTTGTCTTCGTATGAGTATAATAGTCATCAATTTTAAATATCGAACGGCGAAAAAGGCGGGAATAGAAAAATTTTACTTTAAATATTGTTTGTTTTTGAGTTTTTTTTATAATTACGTGCTAATTAGGAAAAAAACATGAGTTCTGCAAGTGATGAAGATATAAGCTGCACTCCCGATTCAATGAAAATGGAAGCTGAAGCAGCAATTAACAATATTTTGCCTGAAAGTTCTAAAGAGAGATATTTGAAAACTTACGACGAGTTCATGAAGTGGCGAAAAGAAAAACGAGTAAAGTCTTTATCTGAGACTGTATTCTTAACATACTTTAGTGAGCTATCAGAAAAGCTGCAGCCTCTAGTTTGTGGTGCATTTATTCAATGTTAAAAGCAACTATGAGTACTAAACACGACATCAATATCAAGAACTTTTCAAAATTATCATATTTTCTAAAAAGACAATCAGCTGGGCACAAAAGCAAAAAGTCAAAGGTTTTTACAGCGCAAGACGTGAAAACATTCATAAATGAAGCCCCTGATGACATATATTTAGCTGTTAAGGTACGTAAAATAACAAATCACATAATGGTAATACTTCATCATTTATCTTTTAAATTCTTACAATCCTATAAAACATACTTACTTATTTTTATATTTCGCTTGTTTTAGGTGATTCTTATCTTCGGTATAACTGGCGCATGCCGAGGTATTAAATTGACAAATATAACAATAGAGAACATAGAACAACAGGGTCAGTTGTTAGTAATTAAACTACCGAACACAAAAACTAAAATTGACCGAACATTTGTAGTTCCTCAAGAATTCTCTGAAAACATACAAAAATACAGAAATCATCGTCCTGAAAATGTAAACACCAACCGATTTTTTTTGAAGTACCACCAAGGCAAATGCTACAAACTATTTATTGGAAAAAATACCATCAGAAGTATGCCGAAGCAAATCGCAAGTTATTTAAAGTTAGATAACCCGGAATTGTACACAGGTCATTGCTTCCGGAGAACATCGGCTACACTTTTAGCTGATGCTGGGGCTAACTTAACCACTATAAAAAGGCACGGTGGGTGGAAATCCAGCAAGGTGGCTGAAGGTTACATCGAAGATTCCATACAAAATAAAAGTAAAATTACCAACCAAATAACCAACGGTATAACAATAATATACCGGAAACTATTCAGCTTTCAAAAAATGAAACATCTCTCTCAAGAGATTATCCGCAACCATCAACTTCTGCTGAAGAAAGCTTCATCCCGTCAGATTTTGTCCATGACCAACAAATATTACAATCTCAAACTATTAACATACCCAAAAAACACCTGTCCCTAAAATTTGAAAATTGTTCTCATTTCACTATAAATTTTAACTAATAAAATGTTTTATTCTTGTAATGTCGGTTTTTTTCTACTTACCTCACAATCGAGATGTAAAGCAGAGTAGTTAGCTCGGGTGTAAGCATCAATTGCACCCTCGAACTATAGGCGCCCTCGCTGCGCTCGTGCGCCTAAATATCTCGGGCTGCAATTGATGCCTTACAGCCCTTGGCTACTAATCTACTATTACATCTCTCATATTCGGTAAGTAGGTCCTTATTACCCCCAAATGGGGCTTGTAGGTGACCAATTAGCGCTCTAGGGTAATAATGTAGCTAGAAAAGCCCTAGGGCGGTAAGTAATTTAAAAAAAAACTTCACTCTTTAAAAAAGTTCGCGTACATCTAACCATCATACTGGCAATAGACATCATGCATTCAGCCCAATGACAAAAGAGGTCGCTTCGCTATTCAGCCTTGTCTTCGTATGAGTATAATAGTCATCAATTTTAAATATCGAACGGCGAAGCTCAATTTTGTTTTTGAAAAAAAAAAAAAAAGAAAAAGGAAAAAAGGCGGGAATAGAAAACTTTTACTTTAAATATTGTTTATTTTTGGGTTTTTTTTATAATTACGTGCTAATTAGGAAAAAAAACATGAGTTCTGCAAGTGATGAAGATATAAGCTGCACTCCCGATTCAATAAAAATGGAAGCTGAAGCAGCAATTAACAATATTTTGCCTGAAAGTTCTAAAGAGAAATATTTGAAAACTTACGACGAGTTCATGAAGTGGCGAAAAGAAAAACGAGTAAAGTCTTTATCTGAGACTGTATTCTTAACATACTTTAGTGAGCTATCAAAAAAGCTGCAGCCTCTAGTTTGTGGTGCATTTATTCAATGTTAAAAGGAACTATGAGTACTAAACACGACATCAATATCAAGAACTTTTCAAAATTATCATATTTTCTAAAAAGACAATCACCTGGGCACAAAAGCAAAAAGTCAAAGGTTTTTACAGCGCAAGACGTGAAAACATTCATAAATGAAGCCCCTGATGACATATATTTAGCTGTTAAGGTACGTAAAATAACAAATCACATAATGGTAATACTTCATCATTTATCTTTTAAATTCTTACAATCCTATAAAACATACTTACTTATTTTTATATTTCGCTTGTTTTAGGTGGTTCTTATCTTCGGTATAACTGGCGCATGCCGAGGTATTGAATTGACAAAAATAACAATAGAGAACATAGAACAACAGGGTCAGTTGTTAGTAATTAAACTACCGAACACAAAAACTAAAATTGACCGAACATTTGTAGTTCCTCAAGAATTCTCTGAATTCGTACAAAAATACAGAAATCTTCGTCCTGAAAATGTAAACACCAACCGATTTTTTTTGAAGTACCACCAAGGCAAATGCTACAAACAAGTTATTGGAAAAAATACCATCAGAAGTATGCCGAAGCAAATCGCAAGTTATTTAAAGTTAGATAACCCGGAATTGTACACTGGTCATTGCTTCCGGAGAACATCGGCTACACTTTTAGCCGATGCTGGGGCTAACTTAACCACTATAAAAAGGCACGGTGAGTGGAAATCCAGCAAGGTGGCTGAAGGTTACATCGAAGATTCCATACAAAATAAAAGTAAAATTACCAACCAAATAACGGAAACTATTCAGCTTTCAAAAAATGAAACATCTTTCTCAAGAGATGATCCGCAACCATCAACTTCTGCTGAAGAAAGCTTCATCCCGTCAGATTTTGTCCATGACCAACAAATATTACAATCTCAAACTATTAACATACCCAAAAAACACCTGTCCCTAAAATTTGAAAATTGTTCTTATTTCACTATAAATTTTAACTAATAAAATGTTTTATTCTTGTAATGCCGGTTTTTTTCTACTTACCTCACAATCGAGATGTAAAGCAGAGTAGTTAACTCGGGTGTAAGCATCAATTGCACCCTCGAACTATAGGCGCCCTCGCTGCGCTCGTGCGCCTAAATATCTCGGGCTGCAATTGATGCCTTACAGCCCTTGGCTACTAATCTACTATTGTTGTTCCATAACACAACACAAATTAGTAGGTATCAATGAGTAAACTTTGCATTTTCATTGATTAAATGCGAAAAATTGAGAACCATGTCCCGTCAGCGCCACCTATCGATGGTTTCAGAACTAGGTCCCTCCAGCTGTCAGAAAACCTCTCATTGCAACATTAGACTATAGTATTTATTTTAACTTGAATAATCTAAAATTGGAAATTTTGTAATAAGCTTAAAATAAATTTGCTAATGTTTAGTAAAAACAGTTATATATTTTTGATATGGTCTTTTTGATATCTCACTCGATATGTTTTGGTCCTTTTTTGTTTTGTCGGAAATACAATATGGCAGCTGTGAGCCGCCATAACGCGCACGCGCCTGAACGGCTTTATGGATTTTGATAAATGAGGTATCATTGGATTCGTCTTGATCACGAAAGTGCTATAGGATATATGAAGTGTCAAGAAAACCAATATGGCGGCTCACAGCTGCCATATTGTATTTCCGACAAAACAAAAAATCCAATCAATCCGCGCCCCACACCTGCACGCCAGTCTGGGTTCTTGTATATTTATAATAAGTTACTTGTATCATATTCATTCGTGCACGCTATCATTCAAATGCTGGCATGGCAACCCACAATTGTGCCAGGAGTTACGCAGATAACCTTAAACCACCGTGTTGATGATGACAGTAGCTATAAATTAGTTTAAAAATCAAACCGGATAAAGTGCATTAATCAATCTAAACACTAATATTATAACGAGGAAAGATTTGAATGTTTGTATGTTTGTTAGTAATGGCACAGAATAAATAATAGTACAAGTACAGAAGGATAACTGAGTAAAGTCATTTAAATACATAGCAACTCTCGCTACAACGCAATAAAGTGCAATTTAACTCGCACTGCGCTGCAAGCTTTCAATTATATTTACCTAGAAGGCGCTCACCCCTTGCGTGCAGGCTAGAATGTACCGTATCACAACGCGCGAGAGCTTCAATGGAAAAGAAAGAAATGAAAAGATTTTTATTTTGGAATTTTTTGAATGGAAAGTGACAGAGCGATTCTGAAACGATTAGAGCAATGGCTCTAATCGTTTCAGAATCGCTCTGTGACTTTTATCAAGATATGACTAGGTACTTGTACTAGTAATTATTCTGTGATATAATATGACTTAGATATTGTAACCGAATAAATAATTATGTAAAAATGTATTATTTTATTACTTATTGTTATAAATGTTGATAGTTCTATTAACTACATATAATGACATTCTTATCAGAATAGACCTAGTACCTCATTATTTGATTATATCATAATAGGTTACACTTTGATGAATAAAAGGTGCCTGTCTGACTTCGATGCTTAATAATGAATGAAAAAGAAATGGCTACCTCCGTAATAAAATGTCAGTGTGTATGGTATTTTACGAGATTTGTCAGACCGAATGCTATGCAGTACCTTCTAGGTTTCTCCTTGGTATTCATAATTAAGAAAATAATAAAATTTGACAAAAACTTTACGTAAGTAGGTAACATTATCGTTAAGGACATGTCGTTAAGCGCGCGACTCATCGAGCGTACGCTTGACACTCTACTGAATGAACCCCAATATTACGGCCCCGAAGTTTAGGTATAATATTTGTACTTGTTGCGGAGTGCGACCGCCCTGGTAATGGTTAAACTCAAAAAATACTGAACCGATTTAAAAAAAACTTTCATATATAGAAAGCTACATTATCAGTGAGTAACATGGGTAGTATTTTATTTTTCAAACAATTAGAGATCCCTACGAATATTGCAATAATGTACTGTGTTCATAATTAAGACTGAAAAAAAGAGAAATAACTGTGGAGTTCCTCAAGGAAGCTTCTGGGTCCTTTACTATTCTCTGTAAAAAATAGAAATAACTGTGGAGTTCTACCGTAATCTTAGAGTCGGGCCATATTATGTGTTTCAGGGAAGGTGACCAGCAATCCCAAGGCGGTGTCGGGTTCCTTGTCAATAAGGTCCTCTCTGACAACATTGTAGAAATGTCCAGTGTTTCGAATAGGGTTGCGTACCTCGTAATGAAATTAACCGAGAGGTATAGCCTCAAGATTATTCAGGTATACGCACTGACTTCGAAACACTCGGATGATGAGGTAGAGGATATGTACGAAGACATATCTAAAGCTTTGCACTACACCTCCAAGGCTCACTTTAATGTTGTCATGGGAGTCTTCAACACTAAAGTGGGAGTATAGACATGCAGGGAGTCGGTAGTAGGACAACACGGATTTTGCAGAAAATTGAAAAAATCACAGGGCGCAAATGCTAGTCAACTTCTTGGAGAAAGAAGGGCTCTTTAAAAAACAGCGCCAACGGAAGTGGACCTGACAAAGCCCCGATGGTGTGACGAAAAATGAGATCGACTTTATCATAGCAGGCAAAAAGCGTATATTAAGAGATTTATCCGTGATCACTAGGTTTAAAACTGGGAGTGATCGCTGACTTGTCCGAGGCACTCTGGATATTGATTGTAAGCTTGAACGTCTCGGTTTGATGAAGTCCACGCTTCGACCTAACCTGTTTCAAACCTTTGTTGGATCAACATTCCAGTTGAGACTGGAGAACCGATTCCGCCTTGGAAAGCACAATTGACGTTGACATTGACTAGGAACTTGATCGAGTGGTGGGTATCCTGAGGGAAGAGGGTACTAAATTCTGCGAGAAGCGGCGTACAGACAGGAAATCAAAACTTTCGGTGGAGTCTCTGCAGCTCATTGAGAAACGACGTCCAGCAGATGCCCGTTTTGTTGTGAAAAGCCCGTTTTGTTGTCCAAAAGTTAAGGATAGTCTCTTAAGAACGTTTTCCTGTACCCACAACGGTCATTTCCTGTACCCACAACGGTCATATCCTGTACCCACAACGGTCATTTCCTGTACCCACAACGGTCATATCCTGTACCCACAACGGTCATTTCCTGTACCCACAACGGTCATTTCCTGTACCCACAACGGTCATTTCCTGTACCCACAACGGTCATTTCCTGTACCCACAACGGTCATTTCCTGTACCCACAACGGTCACTACGTACAAAACGTATGGGAAAAGTTTTTCGCAATTTCTGACATTTCTAGTATGCACTCAAGCCTCATTCGGTCCATTAGAGACGTTTGATCCTTGTAAGAAACAGGATCGATTGGCTCAAAAAAGTTTTATTTTTGTGTAAAATTTCAATTTTCTTGCTGACTGTATATTTTATCCAAAATCTGTGAATGCAGTTCAGAATATCTCTAAAAGTTAAGGATGGTCTCCTAGGAACGCTTTCTTGTAAATATAGCGGTTAAGGTACCTGCTCTTACTGTCCCATCTCAAAAATCCGCCCTGTATATGTAGTCCTTAAGGACTATACATATGTATGCTGTGCTTGAGTGTCGCTTCTTTTAACGAATAATAACGTAGTCACGTACTGCTTTTTGCACGACTGCCCAAAAAAGGTGTGTAATGTTTTAAGGGTTTAAGTAGTATGTATAACATTAAAAAAATATGCATCTGAGAAAGTACGAACCTGCAACGACCGTTAAAAGTACGATTTGAAAAAAGTTCATTATGTAAGCAAATTTTGAGGAACAGAAATAAAGTACCAGATATAAAAATATAAGCTGATCAGACCCCTCAGCAGCAGCAAACTCATCTCAGAGAACTAAAAAATCTCTTACATAAGCGCCAGGAGGAAGGTGAGACTGACATAGGGACCTATATAGAAATATAAAATAGTGAAACTTCGTTCAAAAAACTCGCTGGCGTCCACGATACCAAAACCCATCTAGAAAATTCTGAAGACGAGCAGAATCGGAGTCGTATCGGTAGTTAAGTTCACAAAGATGATCTATACCAAACTCTACTCACACAATAACACACAACAAATACACAATACAATAACACACACTACTATAGATTGAACAAACATGATTGTGGAGGAGGTGGTGTTTCTATTTATGTACACAACGTTCTAAATCATAACTTCAATGAAGATATTTACAAGAGTGGCAACAAAACTGTAAAATTGTAATAACATACGAGTATTACCTATACGCCTGCTCCAGAAGTGAACTATGTTCTTTAGAGAAGTGAACTATGTTCTTTAGAGAAGTGAACTATGTTCTTTAGAGAAGTGAACTATGTTCTTTAGAGAAGTGAACTATGTTCTTTAGAGAAGTGAACTATGTTCTTTGGAGAAAATGAAGAATCTTAAATCATATGTAGGTATGTTTGTATTTAGGTAGGTATGTGAGTTTCTTTGTTCCACCATAACTTTTAAATGCCTGAACAGATTTTGATGTATGTGGTATTGTTAGAATCCTTACATTATCCCGAGTAACATAGGCTATGTTTTTTTTTCATTTTTTGCTGTCTTTCATGTTTTTCTTCTTACTTTGATGATGTACTTATTTCTTTGATTAGGTCGTGCTCAGATGACGCGGCGCCTGAACTACACGGTGAAGTGCACTGCAGATACCATCCGTACCAATATATAAAAGTAAAACGTGGTCTGTTTGTTTGTTTATTTCTTTGTTTGGTGTTTGAGCTTTCACGCGATAACGGCTGGACGGATTTTGTTGAAATTTGGAATGGAGATAGCTTGTACCCTGGAATAAAACATTGTATACTTTTTATCCCAGAAAATTGTAAGCTTTCTTGGGAAAACTGAAAAACTGGAAAAATGTTGATACGCTGTAAGAAACGGTTGCCATGGAAACGACATAACAAGTATGTCAAAAAACATCAAGAGCATTGGTGCTATTCCTATTTTTGCATTGGTTTTTAATATCCTAGAAGAACATAGGATACTTTTTTTCGCGATAATCTGTAGTCCGCGCGGACGAAGTCGCGGGCGGGAAAGCTACTTGCTTATAAAATTATACTTAGTGTATAAGAAGAATACTGAATGTTTTGTTTGAGGCGGGTGATGGATGGTGATGGATGGTGATGGATGGTGATCAAGTCATATTTGTGAACGGGTGCTGCTTGTGAGGACTGGTCCAGCCTGGTTTCTGATCAGTCTTTTGTATTTTTAGTATTTATAATCAAAGTGGTTATTGTAACGACCTGCGAATGGCGGCCGGCAGAAACTGGATGAGAAGAGCCGAAGATCAGACTCTGTGGCGTTCATTGTGAAAGGCCTATGTCCAGCAGTTGATGAACTTAGGCTGATGATGATGATGATGATTATTATTGTGGAACAATACATACGCACTTGTATCTTTTTTGAGAGTTCTCGGAAACCATAAGATTTAAAACTGTCATCGTCACCAAATCAAAACTACACTACACTACACTACACTACACTACACTACACTACACTAGGCCAAACAAAGTGTACGGTAGCATGCCAAGTTACAAATATGGACAGTCAGGAATAATAATGACTGACACGGAGAAGTCATCCATCGCCAAGCTTCTTCTTGAATCCGGGACAAATCGCTGGATTGAGTTCCACTACCCTCAGATTATCTCAACAGAACACCACTTTATATCTAGATTGGTGAGGGAAGACTGTGGAATGCGTTGCCAATAGACATAAAAAAGGCAACTTCTAAGAGTATGTTTAAGCGCCAAGTTCGCAACTTTTATGTCGAAAAGGTTCATCATTCATAATTTCTCCCTTTTTTTTTTGTTTTTCTTATTTGTTCCTAGATATAGTATGGATTCTTTATAAACTGTTTTTTTTTAATTATTTTTAATTATCTTCTTTCTTTTTTTCCTGTCGTACTTAATGATAAATGATAATAATATTATTATAATTTTTTATATATTAGTGTATTACTTATAATATTCTTATGTATTCTTTTAGCTAGGTACCTTTTTTTATTCACTTTCGTTATTATTATTTTTTTACTGCACCGCTACCATTTTTCTTGCACTTCCAGGTTGACTGGTAGAAAATGCTACTTAGCATTAAGTCCTCCTTGTACATTGTATTTGTGTGCTAAAGAATAAATAAATAAATAAGCTAAACATTCCAATCTTGGGATTGCGTTTCAACTGTAGAGCGTCTGCAATCCAGTGGTACGCCTTTGTAACAACCGGAAGTGTGCGGTTTCCGGTGCAGGGGCTGATAGAATCTGATACTGTCAGTCTTGTGTGTCGGGAACAATTTTTTGACTGTGAGATAACAGTGTTTTATGCCAGTAAGCGTAATTTAACCTCTTTGTAACGGTCCTAGTGTCCGTAAAAATTATGTGAGAAAGGGGGTAGATCGATTTGTCTGCCCACAGAACTACCCAGTCGCAAGAACATCAATTTAATCTTATTTTTAACCAACTTCAAAAAAGTAGATTCTGTAATTGATGTGTATGTATGTAAAATTGTTGAAAATGCGTAATATTCATATATGTTAGTCTATAATAATATGAGTGTCTATTATGTACCAAATTTCGTGTATTTATATATGTAATATTGTCAAAAATGCTTAAAATTGTCGTTCCTTAAGCCTTCGGTGTTTTCTTCAGCTATAATGTAGCAGCGTGCTGAGAGACAATAGGCTAGCTCGACCCACATCTTCTCAGACTGGTGAACAATCTCCATTCAACGGGGTATTTCCACCAGCGCGTAAGAGAGGAGAGGCCTAGCAACCTGAACCGCAGACGGAGCAGTTTGTATGTAAATACCTACTTTTTGTGCTAAGTGATAACAAGCACTTTTTTTTTTACTTTTCCCCATACAAAAGTTTTTTTTTTAAGTACTATGTAGTATGTATTCAACCATTGTACACGTAAACGAATTTACATGCTTGATCAAAACAAACCTGCCACGTACTTATAAGGCTATTCAGTGACAAGTTGTATGTGGGGTATCTGGAAAAACAAATAAAAATTTCACGAATTTATGTTTGTATGTCTGTTTGTCCACTATAAGTCAGATTGCAATAATTCTACGCGTGAAAAAGCTACCACGTGTAGCAAGCGACTGGTAATGTCATAGAAAAAAAAACTTTATTTTCAGTTTTATAAGATTTGAAGTCTTTTTTTTAATTTAGTTTTGTTTTGTAATGGTTTGTGCAGGGTTGCCACAAATTACGCAAGAACATTAGTTGGCTCGTGATCATGGCGCCTGCAACGGAGCCGAAATATTGAGAATTCAAAACAAATTTAATAAAATAGGTACATGGAAATAAGTATCTCGTTTCCTAGCGTTCTAAAAATAATTTTCGCACACGGGATAAAAAAATTGTTTGTGTGTTTTAATACTTTAGCAACCAGTATCTTATTTAGAATTTGAGCACAAGATTATACTATCAACAAAAAAAACCGTTTCATCGGTGTCACATTAATAAAACAAAATGGTATATCGCTGCGGTAGTGACGACATGCAATTGTATATAAAACCTCTAAAATATATAGTAACATATTGTTTAAGGGATATTATTAATCAGTCGATTATAAGATGATAGGCGACTTTGCCGCGTTGCGTTAAATATTAAAGTTGGCGAAAAAATAGTGAGTGGGTGAAAATACTATGTTAGATAGAATTTCGCCAATAAAATCGAGTAGGTTAGTTAGGTGTTGGGTTGAACCATTGAGATATAATTATGTGCGACGGTTGAACATGAAAACTTTCGCCCACGCAGTATTTAAATTATGATAATAATAAATAAAATAATAAATATAATAACTAAATCAGTTTTCCTACTTTAGAATTTAATTCAGTCACTTAGAATTTTAATTGATAGCAATTTGTTTTTTGAAGTCGCCGTTTTTGTATTCGCCCACAGTCTTTCGCACTCTTTGTGTTTCAGGAAGTCATATTCAGTATTTTTTCTAAATTCAAATTCAACAGTACCCATCTAAGCACCCGACCTTTTGCTCAAACTTTTTGGGAAACTTAGTAAAGTCAAAAATAACCTATCCATAGTTAGATGAACTGAAGATATAAAAAATGTAAAAGCCTAAATGTAAGCTTGGAAGCACTTTTTAACATTCCTCTATAGAATTTCACATGTTTCTAATAATCCTTCAGATTCGACTTCCCTTACAAACAGAATAAAACAAAACTGTATCCATAATTCAAATTCTCTCCCAAATTTTTCTTTTACATCACGTTCACGTGCAGCTCAGTCTTCAGCCACATCTTACCGTATGGTAGAAAACAGGCTAAGGTGAAGGTGACATAAAAGTTGCAGCAAGAATTTGGTTTTCTAATGACACTATTGCACCAAATACCTACTCCTGAAACCTTGTTGGCACTAAAAGATAAGCATCCACCTTCCAATATGCCATTGCCTACAGGCCAGGATGAAGATGCCTTAATGACAACACCTGAAGATGAAGTGAATGCCATTGCGTCTTTTCCCAGTGGGTCTACAGGCAGTCTCGATCTTAGCACCATAAAGGCTTAATAAGTGGTAGTTGTAATGAGATCGGGGATGCCCTTCTAAAAGAAATAACTAATTTGACCAATTCCATGCTATCTAAAAAAGTGAACACCAACATTTTCTTAAGGGGCAAATATACGTGCAATCTTTAAAAAAATGGGGGCAAAAAGCCGATTGCTGTTGGCACAGTTTATCGTCGTCTTACAGCCAAAATTTGCTGTAGGTCAAAAAGTGCATACCTCTTTACAAACTTCCAACCTGTAAAGTTGGGACTAGGTTACCGCGGTGGCTGTGAGGCATCGGTTCATGCTTTGAGCTTCTTGCTGTTGAAGGTGGATGTTAAAAACGTATTTAATTCAGTCGTTAGGGGCCACCCTATTGACGGAGATAATAGATAAAAATCCTGATTTAGACAAATATCTTTGACATTCTTATGGTCAACCCTCAAAATTAATATATAAAAATCATCTCATCTCTTCAGACGTACAAGTAGGTTGCCAACAAGGAGATCCACTTGGGCCGGCTATTTCAGCCTCGTTATACATAATCATTACAAACTTAGAATCAAAATTTAACGTGTGGTTTGTGTACGATGGAACTTTAAGAGGCGATGTGAACACAGTCCCGAATAATTGCGAAAAATCAAGTCAAATCAAAACAATTGGTCTTGCTAAAAATGTTCTAAATGTGAATTATGCATTTCAAATTCTGTCATTTCAATAAACGTTTTTTTTTTTTTAGAAAAATAGCTCCAAATATTAAAATTTTGGAAAATAGTTCATTTCATCTTTTAGGGGATGAACGGTTACCAGATTTTGTTGGTTTCGGTTCTTTCTATTTCGGACTGCCTACATAAAATTAATACACATATGGCATATTTTTTTATCCGCTACTGCCCTTTTGTGCCAAAATGTATGTACTCGTATGTCTTAGGACTAGCTCCACCCTGCAGTTTCACTTGTGTGAGGAATGAAGATGATGATGATGATAAAAGTATCTTATGTGTTATTCCATGGTATAAGCTATCTCCATTCCAAATTTCATCAAAATCTGTTTAGCTGTTTGAGAGTGAAGTATGAGGATGATGATTAAACGTATAATATGTGTTATTCCAGAGTAAGCTATCTCCGTTCCAAATTTTATCAAAATCCGTTCAGCCGTTTGAGAGTGATGTTGATGATGATGAAGATCATGAAAAGTATCCTATGTTTTATTCCAGGGTATAAGCTATTTCCATTCTAAATTTCATTAAAATCCGTAAATCCGTTATGTCGTTAAAACTTCACAATCAAACAAACAACACTTTCACTTTTATATATTGGTATAGATTTTCATATAGGTACAAATGGTCACTTCTAAAAAAAACACCAGTAAGCGTAATTCAAAATCATTGGCAGCAGTGTCTTTTACCTACAATTGCATTATTACTCATCTACTTGACAGACTTGTTATTATTTCGTCATTCCGTTCTTTATTTATGATACTGTCGGGGCTGGTTGTTATTTGGAATATTGTTCAGTCTATGTCTTCAAAATAATTGATCTAGCCCAATTAAATAAAAACACTTGAGTTAAATCACATAGTAGTTTTAATCACGTTTGTATACAAAGACCTGGCGGAGACGACTGCCGACGGAGGGGGGCGCTCGGACAGCCGCTCTACAGTTTTGCTTACTGTGCTAAATATAATATGTCACTACACATTCCCCCTCTTTAATTAAAAAAAAAATAATTAAGGGTAAACTCCAAAAACTTTCAAAATTACATTTTCATAACAATAAAATATATATTTTTGATTGAGGCTTAAAACATTCAACTTAACTTAAAACAATACGTATGCTTCTGAAATATGGGTGGCATCAGTTGTATATCATGTATTATACGGGATTTGCTGACGGTGTCGTTGCGTACGGCGGAGCGGTCGCGGTGGGTGGCGGTGGCGCGCCGGCGCCGGCTATCTGCGCTCGCAACCACGCTGCTATCTGCCCTTTCAGCTTTCTCCAAATCAGTAGTAAAATAATAGTCGCGAACAAACTCAAAATCACTAGTAACATGAATATGAATATGAATATGACCCATATTTCTGCACATACAACCATTTACTTAACATTAAATACGAGTAGTTACATGCTAGAATTACTAATTGCAAAAATGCTAACTAAAGGAGTTTATAAGTATGCGGCTTTGCAAATATGCCGATTATACTTATAAATACTATGTAGTGTTCGTGCATCTTTTTACAACTAAACTAAATTACGATACATTTGCGTTACATTTATACGTTATTCAATATACTACTCGAATTATACGTCATTTTGAAAACGGATCGGCGTTCGTACGGCTCGTCCAGATCTAGTTTTCCTGCTGGCTGCACCGGAGGCATCTGTGTTGGTACCGCCGGTAGTGTGGCTCTGTGGTACAGGGCTCGACGAGTCTCTCTCTGCATTAGTTGATGCATTAGATCGTTCCTCCGTGCCTGGGATCTTTAGCGGCACGGGGCTCTGTGAGCCTCTCTGCGAAACGATCTGTTCGCCGTCGTCAGCTAGCAATAGATACGCTGGTTTTAATCTATCTATTGATATACGCGTGGTTTTGCCGTTGATGTTCAGTACGAAAACCTTTTCCCCTCTATTTATTACGGGATATGGGCCGTCATAAGTGGGTTGAAGAGGTTTCCTTACCGCATCATGCCTAACGAATACATAATTTGCCGTTCTTAAATCGGGATGCACGAAAACTGCACGAGAATTGCTATGACTTGACCTTGGAACCGGTTTGTATTTTCTAATCGAATCTCTAATGCGGTCGACTAAAGTCGCGGGATCGCTTACTTGTTTGGTGACGTCAAAAAATTCGCAGGGAATTCTTATTGATTGACCATATACCATTTCTGCTGCGCTTACCCCGCTGTCACGTCTGATAGCTGATCGCAAACCTAGTAAAACCGTCGGTAACTCATCTACCCACGACGTACAGTCTAGGCGTGCAGTAAGGGCAACTTTGAGAGAGCGATGCCACCGTTCTATCATTCCATTACTTTGTGGGTGGTATGCGGTGGTGCGAAACTTCTCTACCCCCATGTACTGCATCAGACGAGTAAAAAGCGTACTTTCAAATTGACGACCTTGGTCGCTAGTGATGCGATGACATATACCAAACCGTGCTATCCAGCCGTCATATACTACCTTTGCGACTGTGTTAGCAGTTATATCCTTGACCGGGAAAATCTCGGGCCATCTAGTACATCGGTCTATTATAGTGACTAAGTACTTGTAACCTTCCTTTGTTTCGGGTAATGGGCCTACTATGTCTAAATTGAGGTGTTCAAACCTGGCAGACGGTAGAAACTGTTGTAGGTCGGAAACCGTGTGCCGTTGCACCTTCGAACGTTGACATTGTACACAAGCTTTAGCCCATAAACCTATATTTCGATTCATTCCTGGCCAAAAGAATTTTTGAGTGATCATACTGCGTGTCGTCCGTATACCTGGGTGACTTAGATTATGTACAGCATTAAAGACAATCTTGCGAAATGACTCTGGTACATAAGGTCTGACGTTGCAAGTAGATACCTCGCAATATACCTGTGAATTGCATCCGGGCAAGCTGACACGTTTCAACTGAATGTTACCTGATATGTTATTCGAAGTAACATACTCGTCGTGGGACTGTGCTTCTGCCAATGCTGCATAATCGATGGCTGACGGGCAATATACTGTCTCTACCCTAGATAAGGCATCTGCACATTGGTTATCTGAACCGACTATGAACCTTATGTCCGTGGTAAACTCACTTATAAACATCAGCTGCCGTGTTCGCCGTGGCGTCTCTTTGTCTGTACCTATCTTTTTGAATGCATGTACTAGTGCTTGATGGTCGGTATACACAGTAAGGGTACGACCTTCATGCATGTTCCTAAAAAATTGAATGGCCATGTAAATAGCCAGCAACTCACGATCGTAAGCAGAGTACTTACGTTGAACTGCTGATAGCTCTTTGGAAAAGTATCCCAACGGCTTCCAAGTACCTTGATGCAGCTGCTGCAGTACTGCTCCCACACAGGTGTCAGATGCGTCGGTCATGAGCGCTAATGGGACCCCTGGTAAAGGATGGAACAACATACAAGCATTTTTCAAGCTCTCTTTACATTGTTGGAAAGCATTCTCCGCTAATTCAGTCCATTCAATTTTAGTACTATCATTTTTTTTAACTCCATGCAAATACGCATTTAATACCGACTGATAAGACGCGGCCTGTGGAAGATGAGCGCGGTAAAAATTTAACATTCCCAAAAAACGACGTAGTTGAGCTACTGTCTGTGGTTTCGGGTAATCTTCTATCGCCTGCACCTTATCTTCCAAAGGGCGTATCCCCTCAGTTGATACTTCGTAACCCAAAAAATCTAGTTTATTTTGGCCAAAACAACATTTAGATAGATTGATAGAGATTCCATACTGGGTAAATCGTTCTAAAACTTGAGCTAAGTGTCGTTCGTGGCTGATGACGTCAGAACTGGCTACTAACACATCGTCGATATAACAGTATATAAAATCTAACCCTTGCAGCACCGTGTCGTTCATAAAGCGTTGGAATGTTTGAGCCGCGTTCCTTAGACCAAAAGTCATGCGTGGGAACTCAAACAAACCAAACGGCGTTATGATAGCGGTTTTTTCTACATCATCAGGCCAGATCTCAATAAAATGATATGCACGATTTATGTCTAGACGCGAGTATATAGTCTTATTAGCAAGTACATAGGTAAAATCTTGCAGTCGCGGTATAGGGTAACGATCCGGTTTTGTGATCGCGTTGAGTCGCCGATAATCGCCGCAGGGTCTCAACTCACCATTCTTCTTGGGAACTACATGCAATGGACTGGCCCATGGACTTTTGGAGGGCCTGCAGATTCCCATCTCTTGCATGACGCGGAACTCTTCCTTCACCTTGGCATACCTGTCCGGGTGCAGTGGTCTCGCTCGAGCGTACACTGGTGGGCCGGTGGTCTCTATGTGGTGATATACAGAGTGCTTAGATGGTTCCCTGAAAGAAACTGGTTTGGTTACATCCGGATATTTTTGCAAAAGTTTGGCATACGGATGCGTAATGTCCACTGCGTGTATCGGTGAATCACTGTAAGGTACTATTGGCGCGATAACACACAAATTAGTCGTTTTGTCCACTAACTTTTGTTCACTTATGTCTACCAATAGTTTATAGTGTTTTAGAAAATCAGCACCAAGAATAGGCTGTTTCACGTCCGCGATAATGAATGTCCAACGATAAGGTCGTCTCAGCTTGAAATTTAATACCAAAGTCCGAGTACCGTAAGTCCTTATCTCTGAGCCATTCGCTGCATATAGTTTATAGTCCGAAACTGCACTACTTGTAAAAAGTTTTTTTGTTACCGGAATTACCGAAACTTCCGCACCTGTGTCCACTAAAAATTTATGTCCACTAGTTAAGTCTGTTACACAAAGACGGTGACTCTCCGCTATTGTACAGATTACCGCCTCTATCTGTACACGTCCTAGTTTTCCTGGTTTTCCCAGGCGCAGGGCTGAATGCACTTCCTAGCGCGTGTCTTGAAACGGTAATGATAGAAACATAACCAATCCGGGCTCCTTGGATTGCGCGAGTTGCTGCGGGTTCTTGGAGACACACGTGAGGTCCCGCTGCTGTCCCTTTGTCTGGCTCGCCCTCGCTCCAAGTTATTTAGTCTTAGGTTGATTTTTGCAATCTCCGCTAAAACTTTATCTAGGCCATTATTGGAGGTATGCACAACCTCGGCAATTTGCACAGGCCGAGTTGTCTCCACGATCTTGTCGGCTATGACACTTAAGTTTTCTAACTCCAAATTGTCCGTGACCGCCAGCACCGCTCTGGCTGCTTGAGGCATATGACCTTGCCACAATATGCGCAGGGTATCATCGGGTATTTTGCCTCGCGCGAGATCTCTCATCCGGCGTAGCAGTTGGGATGGTTTCTGGTCTCCCAACTCCATTTCTCCGATAAGCTTTTGTATTTGTCTATTCTCGCTCTCTTCATAAATCTGCAACAAGCGGTTTTTCAAAGCTTCGTACTTCCGATCGGGCGGGTTAACGATCAAATCTGTCACTTGAGTTATCGCGTCTTTTGTTAATTTGGATAGTATCACGTTGAATTTTGAGTCGTCCCCAATTTTTTGTGGTGCTAAAATCGCTTCGGTCCGTATAAACCACACTCTGGGCTGATCCTCCCAAAAATCTGGTATTTTCTGAGTAAGCGACAAAGCTGAACAGGTAGTCCCCGGCTGATCCATTTCGTCTACCTTCGGTTGCTGTGGGTCGACCGGTGTTTCGAGTGCTGGATTCATTTTGTAACAATTAAATATGAGTCATTGATTTCACAACAAAAATGTTCACTAAAATAAAAAATAAAAGTTTTTGCGTATTCACTATAGTCTGGGGTCACCAATGTCGGGGCTGGTTGTTATTTGGAATATTGTTCAGTCTATGTCTTCAAAATAATTGATCTAGCCCAATTAAATAAAAACACTTGAGTTAAATCACATAGTAGTTTTAATCACGTTTGTATACAAAGACCTGGCGGAGACGACTGCCGACGGAGGGGGGCGCTCGGACAGCCGCTCTACAGTTTTGCTTACTGTGCTAAATATAATATGTCACTACAATACCTTGGGTTACATTATTGAAATTTTCGAAGGGATCTCTAATTTCTTGAAATATAAAATGCTGCCCATGTTACTGCTTGATAATGTAGCTATCTATTGGTGTTTTTTTTTTAAATCGGTTCAGTATTTTTTGAGTTTATCCATTACAAACAAACAAACATACAAACAAACACACATACGAACAATCAAATTTTTCCTCTTTATAATGTTAGTGCAGAAGAGAAGATATTTTATAAATATATATGTAGTTTTGACATTTATATTCGCTCGTTTTAATCCATTTTTACTTCATGCACTCTAGGTACTTTATCAAGCCCTCGTCATGAGGTGAAATTTATAGGACTCGTTATGAAAAATCTAATGAGCCCAAACTCGATGGGTTTAGTACACATGCAAGGGTTCTGTTACTCGCCTTCCAGCTCTTACAAGTGTCAGGTGGATGCGACCTCAAGAAGTGGGTTTAGATTTTTACTAACTCACTTTCAAATCAACAAGCGTGTTTTAAGCCAAGATATTGGGGCTTAAAATAATATACCCTATAAACCACGGAGTAGTGTATCTTAAGCTCGGAATAAGTAATTCAATCGCGTGACAAAAGCCCATAGTTCACAGGCTGGTCGCGGCCAGTGCTGACGAAAGCGCTGCGGCAGTCCGACCCGCCCTAATGCATTACAATCTTGCATTTGAGCTTCCTTATCCAAGGTTGTGATATGGTTGATAAGAAAGTGATTAGAACGGTATATGGTTTATAGCTAACATAGTCATAAACACTAGAAATATTAAACATTAGATACAGGATATTTACCATGGATACTATTTTTAATGAGTTCCTGATATTTCGTTACAAGCGCCATGATCACGTTTATGGATAAATTGAAGTAACTCCGGGTGGATAAGTTTTAACGAGCAGAACAAAATGGTCTGCTCACTTTCTCCCTCTTTTATTTGAACGCCGAAACCAAACGCTTTGATCGCCGTGTCCAGCCGCAGGACGCGTTTGGTTTGAACATGTCGTTATTAGTACAATTGCATTAACTGATCGCTACCGTGCACGCCACCGTGATCGCAAGCTGGACGCGTTGGTTTGACCGAACCTTTACACGTGACTCCGCAGTAGGTACCATTGTTCTTACTTTCATTAATAACTCGATCACGACACAACACTAACAGTATCACCTCGTGTATTTGGGTCGATATTTCTTCGGTTTTCACATAGACGTACCAATGGATTCCAGAAAATCCTCACCATTGGTTTTTTTTTTTAATTTGGGAATTTCAATTGCTTCTCTAACCAATCTTGGTATGTAGTGGCGTTCTGTAGATAGTATCTGAGGGTTATGTAACTCGATCCAATAGTTTGTCAATTATGCCTTTACTGATTAGAACGGTGTAAAGCTTACCAGATATTCCAAAGAAAATGTTGTGATGTGATGTTTTTCAGCAGTGAGAACAATCTATGGTAGAGTTTTGTTTGTTGTTCAAATTGCGCATACTCACAAAGTAGGTGCTAGTAGGTGGTAGGTGGTAGGGAGTGTTGGAGTCTGGCGTCCAAACAAGTGAAATAACCCCAAATTTTATATCTAGTATCTCAGAAAAGCGACACTTTAGGTAGCCTAAGATTTTTTGTTTCTATTAAAATATTCTAATTTATTATGGTTTGATCAGTGGCTCCGTGCTTCGGAGGGCACATTAAGCTGTCGGTCCCGGCTGTTATTGATTAATAGCAGTCGTTAAGCTATGTCGGAGGCCCTCGGGCGGCTTGAAAAACTCTGACACCGAGGCCAGCAGTACCTCATACGACAAACAAACAAACAAACAAGTGGCTGCGAAGTTTTTCACATGTAGATATTTAGGTATAGGTATGCCCCAAAGAGTAGAAAGAAAGTCAGACTTGGTGGCGGTTTATAAATACTTACTGTCACAAATACGTTGATAGATGCGATGGTGGCCGAGCGGTATACTAGTACGTGTTAGAATCCAACGTTACCGGATTTATCCGTTATCATCCACTTCGTACCACTTTTCTAAGTCATGTCCGGATATCATTCATGTGCTTCGGAGGGAAGTGGGAAAGGATAGAAACGCTGTGAACTAAATTTTGTATGAAACCTGTTGGCATGTTGCATTCGCATGATGGATTGTCTTAGTTGACACACAAATTACACAAATAATATAATTCTCCCATTCGTCACGTTTATTACTATTTTAAAGGCTATAAACGCCATTCGTAACTCTTACGAATTTACCTTATCATAGGAATTAATGATGAGTTTCCTACACGTTTTTACGCACGGTTGCTTTGTATTAGGTACATTGAGACTATAGATGAAACGGATAGCTGTTTAGCCGGATACCGGATACCAAATATCCAGCCGAACATTGTCAATTGGCGCATCGTAACGAGTAAGCTCGCGTAGGTGGCGCACGTGCGGGATCGGGTGAAAACGGATCTTTTCGTTTATGAGCGAAGTTAGCAAGTGTTTCATGGACCTGTTGAATTGATTGCAAACACTATCACTTGAGGTTATTTGAAAAATGTTATTGTAGTTTGAGTTTTTTTTTATCTATCCGGTATCCCAACGGATAGTAAATTTAGGCCGGATACCAGATAGTTACCGGATATCTGTTTCATCTCTAATTGAGATATAGTCGCAGCGCGGCTGTAACGCTAACATAGCCTCTCTACTTTAACCAAAGTTCTATAGGGTGTCGGCTGTTACTGATTGAAAGCAGTCTTCTAGTCATGTCAGAGGCCCTCGGGCGGACAGAACAATGTACACCAGAGACCAGCACTTCCTCACACGACAAGCGAGCAAGTTTACAGACGCAGTTAGTTTTGGAGTTAGGTGTATGTTTCATTGTTTATCCAAATACCTAACTAAAACATCCTGTATCAGTTTTTTATAATATCTCTGGTGCATTATTATTTTTAACCTAACTGCATAAGTACAGTTAGGTTAAAAATAATAATGCATTATATTTTTATACATTAAGTTTGTATAAAAATATAAACTTCTAGTTGTTTTTATACATCTATTTACTTGTTGTTCCAAAGTAAGTCTCCGCAATGTTTATACTCAATTCCAGTTCATCCAAAGGTTGCCTGTAAGAAATTGCTAATAGCTATAATTTTTTATTGTGATGTGTTCAGTAAAGAGTTATTGTATTGTATTTCAACATAAAGTAACCCAAATAGGATATAAAACATAGAATTATCTAAAAGTTCCCAAAAATAAACTTTTTGTACGGAAAGGATAAAGTTCCCCAAATGCCACTGTTGACGATATTTTATAAGGTTCTCCAAATGTGTTGTTACCCTAATGGGATGTAGCCAAAACTTTTAAGAAGCTTTTGAACCACATTATTTTTATAACAAAACATTTTCCCCGAAAACACCACAAAAAATGTAGGCCGCGCAAATTAAATTCATCCTATCGGCAATCAACCACTATCTGATAACGTTTAATTAAAAGTTGTCCATTTTCTTTCCCCCTTACCACCCTTACAGGGGAGGGAGAGGGTGGTTATTTAAATTGCATTTCGACATGAAACAAGTTACTTTGGATATTTATGAAGTTTAATCGAAGTGTTTCGTTTGTGGTATCTGTTGGATGGAAGTTTCGTGTAATGTTGTATGTTATTCTGAGTGAGCTTTTATAGGTACATACATATATACCGACGATGTGAGGCGGGGATGGCGGCGATGATTCAATATTCTATATATGTATTTTCTTTTCGTAAGTTATTCAACAAAAAATCGAAACACTATGCTAGTCCAGTGTCTGTAGGTCACAATCTGCTAAACCTTACCTGTGCCCTTATTCGCTATAAATACGCGCCGTGCCTGCGTGCAATTGTTCGTAATTTGCCGAACGGTTCCACTATACGACGCGTTGCGTGTGCCTCTGCTTGTAATATGAAGTCAAAGTCAAAGTATTTTATTATAAATAGGCAAAATAATAGCACATTTACAAGTCAAAATAAACATCTCATGAACTACAAAAAAATACAAAAAATATTATAAAAAGATCAAATCAATAAAATTTACGCTAACTAAGTATTTTTTGAGTTTGAAAAGGAAATTTTCGTTTCATGTGCTAACATAGTTAAATCACACATTGGAAAAGGAATACCCTTCTGACTCTACCGGTGCTTCGGAAATACCTCTGGTATGTCTGAATTTGTCAGGCCACCCGAGGGTCTCACAACGACTGCTATAAATTAATAACAGCCGGGACCGACAGCTTATGCCGCGTTCCACCTATAAATGCTATACCATTTGTGCTAACACGAATGACTAGCGCTCAATCAGCGTTTCTCTTACGAAAAACCAGCAATTTTAGCACGGTTGACATCTACAAGTGAAACGTGTTGCTGCTCAACCACAGAATAAATAATAGTACAAGTACAGAAGGATAACTGAGTAAAGTCATTTAAATAAATAGCGACTCTCGCTACAACGCTATAAAGTGCAATTTAACTCGCACAAATAAAAAATAATTATAAAAGTAGTAGTAGTAGTAGTAGTTATAGTTTTTTTAATAGTTTAAATTAAAATAGTTCTATTACATACAATGACATTCTTATCAGAATAGACCGATTACCTCATTTTTACTACCTACCTATCCCGTTTTCAGAACGCCGATAAGTTTAGTGAGATACCTACCTACGTATTAAGTGTCGTTGGTTGATTATGATTATATCCTTTAAGTATTGCACTTTGATGAATAAAGGTGCCTGTCTGAATTCCATGCTTTTTAATGAGTGAAAAATAAATTGCTACCTACGTAATAAAAGTTATTAAAAGTGGGTAGGTATCATACGAGACCTGTCATCCATCACTGGTGCATGAAGACTTGCCACGACTTGCCGAATCTGGGCGCGCGGTGATTGCGACCGTACGACGTGTAGCAACGCGACGCGCGGCTATTATAGTTCGGGTGCTTAGGAGCAATTTTGGCAGTGAAAAATAAATGTAAGTAGGTACTTACCTAGTGTTAGATTGCAAAACAATTATTGTATCCAGATTGAATGTCTATCAAATAATAATAAATGAACAATAAATCATAACGTATATTAGTATATTATAGTAATAGCACAAAATAGATAATAGATCGCAAATTGTATAATAATTATCGAACATCATTGAAAACGATAATTGAGGACAAAAGGACATTTCTTGGCGTCCATATATATTTAGCCCAAGAACCGACACCATGAATTTACTTCGACATTTTTATGAACTTAAAATAGGCAGTATTATTATCATCACCAGTACTAATAATAATACTTTCTATTATAATCCCTAGAAGTCGAGAATGGTCAACAATTAATCCAGTCAATCCAGCTTAAAGCAGGTTAAGCACTGTAAAGACATTTTTAGGTTTGCTGCAAAAAATAAATAGTAGTTATCTACCTACTAAACAAGAATAGCTCATAGCACTTCATAATAATCTTACGTCAGCTCTCAGACTATATCACTCATTTGATTTATTTCATGATAGGTAAGTTCCTAATTAGTTGTAGGCTACTTACTAAGTCAGCACAGTAATTAATTTCCCGATCAACAATACCTACTATAATCAATTATAAAATTATATTGATCGATTTAATAAACGACTTTATTTCTGCGCTTCAGTATGGAACACAAATTAAATAACATAAAACTATACTCGTAGGAACCTACGTAATAAAAAATATCAGTAGCTAACTACATAGCTAGGACCTATTATAGGTATTACAATTTATTACCTTTCAATATCCTTTGAAAGCGTAAAGAATGACAATTCGTCATTTCTATCACTATTCAAACAGCCGAATGCTATGCAGTACCTTCTAGTTTTTTTCTTGGTACTCATAATTAAAACACGAATAAAATTTGTCAATAATTTTACGTAAGTAGGTACTTTATCGCTAAGTACAAGGCGCACGACTCATCGAGCGCACGCTTGACACTCGACTGAACTGACCCGAATATTGCGCCCTCGAATTGCAGGTATAATATTTGTACTTGTTGCGGAGTGCGACCGCCCAGGCTCAACACAACTGTGGCCGTATTACAGAATTTGGTTTCAATCAGATTGTCACTTTCTTCATAGCAATTTCGACTCTATCGCAAATTAGTGATAGTGATATTGAAAATCGGATTGAAACCAAGATAGATAATAGCACTGTTCTATTTACTTTTGTAGCACCATTCCCTCATCCCAATTAATTTAAAACTAGGAAATGAAAATAATTATCGAAAATATTACACTTATACCGCTAGACCAAGCAAAACAATGTTTTTTTTATTTAAAATTACATACTCTGCCGCTAAATTTTGACACTTTCAAAAAGTAGCATTTCGAACCCACAAAATAACATGGGTCTGACGATCCTAGTTTCCGAAGCTAGAAATGTTAACATTTTGCATTGTGGAACGTTTGACGTTTGTTATTTGTGCTAGCAGCGGATGGCTTGTGGAACGACATTGGGGCTAAAAAAGTTAACATTGCTAGCATTTTGCTCTAAGTGGAACGCGCCTTTAATGTGCCCTCCGAACTCTGAAGAACGGAGCGATGAAAAACCGCTTATAGCTTAGAAAAGTCATTGGTACGGCTGCGGAGCCTAGGGCCGAACCCTGTATCGTTGAATTCTAAATAGCACTCACCAAAGCTAAACGGTACACCATACATAGAGTGAAATTGTTATCACGAAGGTTTTAAAAAGACGGAGCCTACATCGCAAAAGATTCGGGTGATGCCTAAAAAATGGCGGTTGCGTTTGTGTGAGTGAATAGATAATTTGTGGTCGATACACAATTTCACCACAAAATACATGCAGTTTTAATTTTTCGTGCGAACCTGACAGAATTAACACGACTAACAATATCGAAACCTTACTGTGATGTGGCGGCCGATCGGTATGTTACGAGCTGGAGTTCCAGTAACTTTTTGTTGCTGTGCTCATTCTCGCAACATCACTCCATTTAGGTTTAGTTGCACTGGCTTTAACCCACTCAAGAATTGGCTTGATGTCTGCATCCTCTTGTTGTGCAAGCTGCATGGTTTTCTTCCACTCATCGCTAAGGTCCGTTCTCAGCATTCTGACAAGTACCGATTCTTTGGGCTCTTGCCTCACACAATGCTTGCAATTCTCCGGGCAAGGTCTCCTTGACAAGGCGTTCGCGTTACCGTGAGATCTGCCACTGCGATGCTCAGTTTCGAAATCAAACTTTTGCAGCTGTTCAATCCATCTTGCCACTTGTCTTTTAGGGTTCTTGAACTGGAGCAGCCATTTCAATGCAGCATGATCTGTTCGCAGATGAAATTTGCGTCCCAGCAGATATTTACTAAAATGCTGCAGTGTTTTTACTCAGTGTTTGTGTTTTTGTTTTTACTCTCTTCTCATGACACAGTAGTTACGTTCCGGTTTATACAAGGATTTGCTGAAGTAAGCAATCACAACTTCCTGGTCTCCTTTTCGTTGAGACAACACACCGCCAATACCAGTGTTACTCGCATCTGTATCTACGATGAATCCTTTCTCGGTGTCAGGATAGCCAATAATAGGTGTATCGCACAGACGTTTCTTCAATTCTTGGAAAACGGTGTCACAGCTCTTATTCTAACAGAAGGACAGCTTCTCCTCAGTGAGTTTGTGCAAAGGCTTAGCAACATCAGCAAGTTTCTTCTTCACAAACCGTCGGCCAGAAATGCTCTTACTTCTGTTTTGTCTTTTGGAACTGGCCACTCCTTGACTGCAATGCTAATGACATGTTCTTTATTAGTTGGTTCAATTCGCGCACTGCTGAAGTGTTGGTGGCCTATACCAAAGTCCGTGCCACCACCCAAAGTTGATCATTTTCCGATTTTTCTAGTAGTACGCATCTATGTTTTTGCGTAGGATCCCGTGGCAGACTCACGGCACGATGGTTTCGGACAAGCAAGCTGTAAGCAAGGACTATTTTCGTAATAATAATAATAATAAATCTTTATTTCAGACGTACATGTCCATAGTACACCAAATTGTTTTTTTTTTTTTTTTTATATAATATAAATTTCACACAAAAATTTAAATTACACTGACCAAAATTCACTTTTTAATACCTAATAACAACTGTATTAAATGTGCTTGTAATGGACAATCAGTTTGTTCAGCAATGGTATTCAGAATGCTATTAACACTGCCTCGAGTTCTGTGTAAGAGAGATGCCGCCTTCTTTCTTATGATCGCGTAAAAATCATCAGTGCGTGCCTCTGCGAACATTCCAGACGCACTGCAAAACCGAGGCAGGCCCAACAGCACCCTGAATCCATTATTATATTGAACCCGCAGAGCGCTGTAGGCCCTCTGCATATAACGGACCCATAGGCTGCTCGCGTAAAACGACTGGCAATATGCCTTAAAAAGAGTAATCTTAACATCGGCGTTACAGCGAGCAAACCTACGAGCCAGCATTTTGCATCTGACCGCCAGCGCCCTACGTTCCCTCTCAATGTCCTGATCGTCCCTAAGATCGTTTGTTACAATATGACCCAGGTATTTAAAGTTGTTGACAATATAGGAACTCCATTTAGGGTGACAGGAGGAACGTGGTTGGGTAATTTATTTCCAGCTTTAAAAATCATTATCTCACTTTTTTTTACATTGTAACTTAATCCATGTGTTTCTGCGTAAGATTCACAACAGTTAATTAATTTTCTTAAACCTCCAATTGAGGGGCTCAGCAACACCATGTTGTCAGCATAGCTAATGTTGTTAACACAAGTATTACCAACATAGCAACCCGCACGGATGTTGCTGAGCTCCACAATCAGCTGATTGACATGTAAATTAAAAAGTTTGGGTGATGTTAGTCCGCCTTGTCTAACTCCACATTCTTATTTATAAGGTTCGGACACCTCATCCACCCATCGCACACAGTTCACTTGGTTCTGGTATAATTTTTTCCAAATTCGTATTAGTTCTATGGGAAGATTAATGTCCTGTAGTATTTTCCAGAGTATGTCGTATGATACAAGATCGAACGCTTTGGATAAATCTAGGAAACATGCGTAAATAGGTGTTTTCCGGTCAGTATAATATCTGACAGTATGCTTGAGACTAAATATGGCGCTCTCAGTAGACAACCCAGTTCGGAAACTAAACTGAGCATCGTGTAGATGAAGATAGTCACCGAGGCGCTTCTCAAGCAAACTATCAAATACCTTGGCTATATATATCTTAAGGCAGTAGATTTTTCCCGATGTTCCTCCTTCCATGAAGATCTCCTCACTGCCGCATTTTAAAATTCCTTGCTTCACGTTGATCTCATAATGATGTTCTCTCATGAAATCCAAGCCAAGAATGCAACATCGACTATGTCGGCCACGATGACTTTATGTCGGAAAATCCTTTAACCGAGTTTCATCTCCACCTGCTTTTCGCCTTGGACGGGTATGTGCTGACCAGTAGCTGTTAGTAGTATAATTGGCTTGCAGTTCTCGAAGAAGTCCCTAAGAACACTATTTCTAAGCTTGGAACTGATCACGGTTCGAGAAGCACCCGTGTCTAAAGTCAGTTTACATGGTATCCCGTTGACTTCACCCTTGATGATCAGGCTGTTCCCGTCGTGAGCTTGCGAGATTGAAATTCTGGGGGCTTTTTTAATACCGGCCAGCACCCGCCCCGCGGTCCTTGCGTTTACTCGTTTCCCTGGGTCTGTTCGGTGGCGTTGCTGACCACCCGCATTTGCTGAGGCCGATCTTCCCTGCCAACAAGTCATCTCGGGCAGCTTAATCTCAGGTGGCCCCTTTCTCCACACTCGTAGCATCTGGGACTAAACTTAGTACAAGTTTCACGTGGAGGTGATGTCACAACTTCCCTGATGCGGTGAGCTCGAGGATCTTGTCGTACGGCCTCTCCTTCGAAAGCATGGGCCAGGGCATCCTTAAGGGATTCGTGATGCCCAAGTCTCACAGCAGCCCTCACTTCCAGGTCAAGAATCCTATCGACAAATGCTTGGACTAAATTCCCATCGATGAGTGCAGATGACGACTGGTACGCCTTTCGAACCAGCTTTTCAATTTTGAGAGCCCATTGTTGTAGGTTCCACTCACTATTCCGCTGAGCCCTTTCATTTAACGGATCATGAAATACGTGCTCCAGGTGTGAGTCCTCGTTGCGAGATTCCAACGCTTCGAGCAACTGTTCGTAGGTAACGTCCTTTCCGAGGGCATCCAGTATAGCCACGACCTGGTCACGAAGGCCATGTTTGAGAGCAGTCATGGCCTGAGCTTTACTCCATCCATTTGCCTCAACAACAGCCTCAAATTAGATATTATAGGCCAACCACGAAGAGCTTTCATCAAACGGCAGCACTTTGAAACCTCGCGCTGAAGACGCAGTAACAACAGGAGCTGACATTCCACTTCCAGATTTTAAGACAACCAAAGTTTTCTTCACGTCTACGATCTGGGTCTCAGTTTCGGAGAGGCGGTTTTCAGTTACGGAGATGCGGCTCTCATGAAGACAGCATCTCCTTTACATCTTTGAGTTCTTTCCCAAAAGTTGCATGCAGGTCCTTTTTAAAGAGTGTTTGTTCTTCCTGTCGGCGAGACTGCTTCTCTTTGTCACGTTGTAGCTACACCTCTAGGCGTCGGGCCTGCTCCTCCTGTTTGCGTGCCTGCTCCTGGAGTAATGCCATTAAGCCCGAAGGATCAAATGAGGGTGGGGCTATAGAAGACGGGGAATCTGCAGATGTACCAGCGGCCGCGGTGGCGTCCAACTCAGTGGTTTCTTGATCGTCACCACCAACAGGCACTCGCAATGACGATCCAAACCGTCTTTCGTCCATCTCCCTCTCTCGTTGGCTTCTAGTTCTCATGCGTTCTGTCTCCTGCTTTGGTGTAGCCGTCATTATTTTATCCTTGCTTCTAACACAAAATTGTAACGAGCTGGGGTTCGGATAAAATTAATGTACGCCAATTACACCAAAAATTAACACCTTTATTCGAAAAACCACAAAAAGAAATTAAACTGACAAGTAACACGCAAATACTCTTTAACTTGACTGTACAACTAATCAATTATAACTGAATACTCGCTTCGAATCACTATGATCGTTTAGTTCTGAATGCCAAGTCAAAACAGTGTCAGGCAGTCGATGCGCGCCCTATTTATACCGCGACGGAAATTTCCAGAAGGTACTCGTACGTACTCGTATGTACTAGCAGTAGTCGGTAGGTATTTGAACTTTCAAGGTCGGTGGTGCCTTTCAAGTTGCCGCGCCGCACCGCACCCGTAGGTACCTAAGGACAGCGGCGTCTTTGATGTTGCCGCGCCTGTAGGTATGTACCTACCGCACGCTCTGGAAACTCTGTAGGTACCTACGCGCAACTAGTGTGTTCCAGAATGATCCTTTAAATGTAGATATTGCGTCATCCGACCGAAACTCCTCGAACATTTTAGTAACTACTGTTTTTCTAAGAATCGACCGGCGTAACAGGTATAACATGCTGTAAGAATGTGCGCGTGAGGTTTGTACGCACAGGACGAGCATATTTTGGGTGCTTCTCTTTCGATTAGGTGGTGAGGACTCTATTTTTTGAAACCTTCTTGTTTGTTATGATATGATGCAATCACTTATCAGTCGGAAGACGTTCACTGCTTAACATCCCCCCACATAACGCCACAACGAGAGGTTCGCTGCTTTTTGCCTGTCATAAGGGGGGTTTGAGATGATCTCTGTCATCTTGGAGACCGCAGTAGCTGGTGATAATACACAGGACAACGCTGCTGCCCATTTCCTGAATTTCCCGTGTTGGTTCCTACAGCATCCGCGGGATGAGTATTGTCATGCTTCCTAAACCTACTGTTGAAGCATCTGCATGTTCTCAAGCTAAAAAGTATGTTTCGATATCAATACATGGTATAAAACAAAGTCGCTTTCCGCTGTCTGTCTGTAACGATTAATCTCTTAAACTACGCAACTAATTTTAATGCGGTTATCACCATCAGTTAGATTATTTGTTCTGGAAGTTTTACATAATATATATATGCTATGCTTGCGGCTTTGCCCGTGTAGACAAAATTCATTGGTTTTTTGCGAGGAACCCTAATTCTTTTCAAAAATATAAGTAGCCTAAATTACTCCTTATAACATCACCTATCTGCCAGTGAAAGTTCTGTCAAAATCGGTCTAGCTGTTTCGGAGATTTTTCTTATTATGAATACGAGCATACGAGACCTGAACTTAGTGAGGGGGAGGCGGTGAACAAAGCGAGCCGCCGCCTCCCCCGAAGCGGATTCAAGGTCGAGTGTGCGAGAACTACAATTTTCACCTCTTTATGTCTTCTAAATTACACCTGTGCGAAGCCGAGGCGGGTCGCTAGTAATATTATAAATGCGAATGTCTGTTTATTACGCTCTCACGCCTTAAGTACTCAATCGATCATCATACAATTTTACACACATTTTGTCAGGCGTACAAAAAAGTACATAGGGTATCTTCTATCCACATTTAAGGGGGAAACGTAATAAACGGTTAATTTAAATTGTGTAATTGACTTTGATGTTAAAGTGACAGGTTAAAAAATTACAGATGTCAAAGGGGTGCAATAAGGAAAGATTTTTTGAAATTTCATTCCTAAAGGGGGTGGCAAAGTGAGCACGTGGGCGAAGCTGCGGGGCGCAGCTACGATTTCTATAAATAAGTCAACACACAGCGGTCGGGATCTATAATGCTTTGCTAGGTCAAAAGCATGACCTTCCAGCCAATTGTAAAGAGAGGTGTAGTTTTCGATGCCCATTGTCGTGAGAATGCCCCAAAGTATTAACCTTTCGCTGTTGTCGCTTGTTTTCTGTCTAAATATCAACCTGGCATTTGTCTTGTTTCACAAAAGGTCGGAAGGGAGTAAAATGAATACAAATAGATCCATATTTGGCCTTTGTGGGGTCTATAAACAAGGTTGACATTTGCTGAAAGTGTACCTATATTAGGCATCAGTATTGTGTTTTTTTACGTTATTGCCTAAAGTACAAAGTAAGTCTGTACAAAGAAGATAATTAAAAAAGAAATAGCTGATGATGTGCGAACAAATATACAGACAAACAGAACAAACAGACAGACACGATTTTTTAAAATGTTATATTCTTGTTCAGTCGTTTTTTTTTTAATTTATGTTCTTTGTACAAACTGTTTCGTTCCTATTGCTTTATTATATGTATAGATAACATAGTTTAGATCAAAAAACTGTTATATTTTTTTCTAATAAGAGATGTGCCGTGCGTAATGTATGTCATTATGCCACCATTTTTGAGTTCAATAACCGGATTTTACTATATGAATGTCGATAAGAACCGCGAGGCTTCATCTACTGTAGTTAGGTCACAATAAACGTTTTTTGTTCTAATAAATACGGGTAGAATAGAAAGATGACGACAGTTGTATCCTGATATTAATCCTTTAATATCATGATACAACTGTCAATAGTTTTTTAAATCAAGGTTGATTATGAATATGTAAAGTCCTATTTAAATTATTCGAATCGGACCTTTCATTTAGAAGTTACGAAGTGTATAAAAATGCTAAATATAAGGAAAATGCCGCGGTGTGAGCGCTACCCGTGCGATGCCGGGGCGAGTCGCTAGTTACATATATGGAGACACAAATAATGACTGTACCGCGAGTGAGAGTCAATGCTAACACGTGCAACGCAAACACCACTCCGATTATGACTATGAATTTATGAGGTCCACGCCCAAGGAACTATTTCCTAATCTTCCCGTTATAAGATCTATGGTAATATACTCGTATTTTTCATTCGAAAAACGTGCTCTAAAAGTGGGGGCAAAATAGATAACTCTTTATTGAACCACACAAATAAAAATCTTACAACTAAAAAAAAAACATAATTAATAATAAATTGTCACAATGCCCCCTATTGTCTTATCGCTCAGAGCAATCTCTTCCAGACAACCGTGCATGGAAAGGAATAACGGAGGTAATAGGGACGGTGGTTTCAACCAATAAATAAATACATATACCTACCATAAATAACCACTTAAAAATTACAAAATAATAATTAAATTAATTGGGAAAACACAATAGAAAATTGGATTAAAAGATATAAACCTAGTAGATACATGTATCTAAAATAATTAACATACACACTTACATACTACTATCTATACTTATAATAAAACTGTAACGGGTCCAATTCTGTACTTTGAAGATATTTTGAAATTTTCTTTTGGAGGGTACTCTATTTTCGATACTGAAGCCAAAACTGTACTTTTTTCATTTTTGTCTGTCTATCTCTCTGTCTGTCTGTCTATCTGTATCTTGGCTAGGCATCACACCGAAACTACTGAATGATTTTAAATGAAACTTGGTATGATTTGAGTTGACTTCGTTTTGAGTACTACGAGGAGGATACTTTGAATCCCGAAAAATTAAAGGGTTCCCGTAGGATTGGCGTTGAAAGTTATTTAAAAGAACACGTATCACGCTAAAACTACTAGGCGGATTTTGTTGCAACTTGGCACAGTCATAGTTCATATAATGAGTAAAAATTGAGGATAATTATTATCCCGAAAAGAAAAGAGTTCCTGCGGTGATAACGTCCCAAATCCTGTAAATTGAAGATATTTTGTAATTTTTTTTGGAGGCCGTTCTATATTCAATACTAAAGCCAAAACTGTATTTTTGTAATTTTTGTCTGTCTGTCTGTCTGTCTGTCTGTCTGTCTGTCTGTCCGTTTGTTTGTCTGTACCTTGGCAGCGCATCACGCTGAAAATACTCACTGAATTCAAATGAAATTTGTTATGATTTGAGTTCATACTTCGAGGAAGAACATTGGTTACTTTTCATCCCGAAAAAATAAAGGGTTCCTATAGGATAGGGGTGGAAAATTATTTAAAAGAACACGTAGCATGCTGAAACTATTGGACGGATGTTGATGCAACTTGGCACAGACATAGTTTATAAGATGGGTGAAATTATGGATACATTTTCTCCCGAAAAAATAATGGGTACCTGCGGGATATGGATCAAAATTCTGTACATTAAAGATATTGTGAAATTATTTTTTTGGAGTTTACCCTATTTTCGATAATGAAGCCTAAACTGTATGTTTTAAATTTTTGACTGTATGTCTGTCTGTCTGTCTGACGCGCATCACGCCACCGGAACAACTGGATGAATTAAAATGAAACTTGGTACGATTTGAGTTCATACTATGAGTCAGGACATAGGATACTTTACATCCCGAAAAATTAATGGGTTCTCGCAGGATAGGGGTTGAAACTTATTTAAAAGAACACGTACCACGCTGAAATTAATGGACGGGTTTTGATGCAACTTGGCACCGTCTTAATTTATATGATGAGTTAAAATTGAGGACACGTTTTATCCCGAAAAATTAAAGGGCTTTTGCGGGAAATGGGTCCAAAGTTATGTTAATATTTAAGTAATAAAAAATATATTTTGGATGGTTCTCTTATTCGATACTGAAGCCAAAACTGTTTTACTTTTTATTTCTTTTTAGTCCCATGGAATAAGAGGAGTGGCTCATGATTGGTTCAGGAGTTATTTGAGTGATCGTAGCCAATACGTAAAAATTGGTTCCTGCACTAGCGATAATCTCCCAATTGATTTTGGCGTTCCGCAGGGTAGTATCCTTGGTCCAACACTGTTTACAATATACATAAATGATATAGTGAGCTGCTCTCTAAAAAACGCAGAAATTATCACTTATGCTGATGACACCGTTATTTTGTTCCATGGTAGTAGCTGGGACCAAGTGTACCATCTTGCGGAAGTAGCTCTCACGCATGTCGTTACATTATTGGATAAAAACCTTTTGACGTTGAACACTAAAAAAACAAAATACATGGCATTCTCCAAAACATGCGTCTCCAGCCCTTCCACAGATCTTTTGTTAAGAATTCATAGTTGTTTGCAAAACAACAGCACCGGCCAATACCCTCATTGTACAAGCAGTTGCAGCCTTATTGATCGAACTACATCAATAAAATACTTGGGGATTACGATTGATGAGAACTTGTCCTTTAAAGACCATGTAATTGATTTGTCGTGCCGAGTGAGAAACTTATCTATATTATGAAAAAGCTTAGAGATTGTACTCCGCTGGATGTTACGACAAATCTATCTAGCCCTGTGTCAATCCATCATGCAATATTCCGTTTCGGTTCGGGGCAGTGCCGGCAAAACTTGTTTTATTGCATTGGAAAGAGCCCAACGGGCTCTTATCAAGGTAATTTTAAGAAAAACTTTTAGGTATCCGACTGACAATCTGTACAATGAGTTCAAGGTCCTACGAGTTCAGCAGTTATTTATTATAAATGCCACAATAAAAGCACACAAGGCTCTCCCCAACCGACCTGACTATTACGAGCTAATGGCTAGACGTGTCTTTGTCTCCCCCTTCCGCGAGCTTCATCCCTATTGTCTCGTAGATGGCCAGCATTCTCTCATCTCAATACATACAATAATGTTAGCAAACTATGCGACATTAAAGACAGCTCAGTTTCCGAATGCAAACGGACAGTCAAAGATTGGCTTCTAAGGCTCTCATATGAAGAGTCAGAGGATTTATTATAAATCTGCATACGCTTTCAATTGCAGGCATGAATACATCAATTCATACACACCTTTACACTCATCCTCAAACACAAATATATACTCTTACACACAAACATACTCACGCACAGACACTCACACATAAAATCTCCCATTCAACCCCCTGATTAGTAAATAATTAAACTCCTATATTAATAAGAAAACACTTTATTTCAAAATTATATTTCATTTAATAAATTTTTCCCCCTATTAATTAATTTAATTAATTTATTCATTTTTATACCTTAAAAATGTGGAATTAGTTTTTTATTATTTTGTTTTTACACTTTCTTGAGTTTCTGTTAATATATTTAAATTTGGTTCATCGCTCTCAGAGCCTCAAGATACAGGCTCCGGCCTAGTTTGAGACTCGCTATTTACTTGGTATTTTTATTCTAAATTGTTTACCTGTGTGTTTATAATGTGTACCTAATAGAATAAGTGTTCTTTTGGAAATAAAAAAATATTTATTATTATTATTTGGTTTGGTCTGTCGGTCTGTCTGTTTGTCCGCATTTTGACCGCGCATCATACAGAAACTACTGAATGAACACAAATGAAACTTGGTATGATTTTAGTTCACACTACGAGGTAGGACAGTGGATTCTTTCATCCCAAAAAATTAAAGGGTTTCCGCAATATAGGGGTTGAAAGTTATTTAAAAGATCACGTATCAGGCTGAAACTACTTGACGGATTTTTTGATGCAAATTGACACAGTAATATATTTATACTTATAATAAAGCAATAGGTGCGAAAAAGGCTGTAAACGGAATATAAATTAAAAAATGCTCTTGGGTGCTTAAAAAGGATGTTGAACAAAAATATATATATTTTTTAATCGTGTCCTTCTGTCTGTTTGTGTGTATGTTCACGCATCACAAAAAAAAAACTATTGTTCAAGTTCAAGGCATTTTCTGTTAAAAACTTTCAGAGAAGGCAGTAATGAGTTTTGAATTTGAAACGAGAGTTTTTTATGTGTAAATATCTAATGGCGTGGTACCGGGATAACGCTGACTGTTGGCGTGGCGATCGATCAGTTCCGCGTCGCGAGCGCTTTTGGCTCGTCGGCTATTTCCGCCTCAGCTCGGCCATATTCAAATTATCACATATATTTTTATGTGCAAAATGTAGGCATTCCAGTTGGGAATTGACCTCCAGTACTAAAGAAAGAGACCAATGAAAGAGCGTGGTGCAAAACAGTTGTTCTTTGTTCGCAGATCTAGATCCTGGCAGATGTATTATTACTCGGTATATTGTTCCAGAGCAACCATACTACCGTAATTTACCACCATGCCCAGCCCTGCACCTGGATCACGGCAGAGTCCGCTTCAGAGCGCAAGCCAGACTGGCGAAGTTCATGTGCAACGATTCGTACGTGTTAGTGGGGCACAGATATAACAACTGCAGAAAAGGGCAGTGGGACTTGTCTATGCCTGTGTGTGTTAGTCAGTATACTTTTAAAACCTTTTTTTGTTGCGAACAGTGCTAGTACCGGAACCGGAACTAGTTTATTAGAAAAACGAAACATTTGAACAAACGAAATAATTACTATGCTTGGAGTAGTCATGTTTGAACAATCATTATATTGTTAACCTAAATTTTTTTTTGAAAATTTATGGCTTGAATAAATTATATTTACCTGTAGATACTAGCTGTCATTGTTTTCCCCCAAGAGCTTTTAGATAGTTGCTTTTTGGCTTACGTTTTTCTGGAGTTTTCTCTTTATGCCTTGGAATCTTGGAATTTTCCCGGGGAAATCTTAGCCATCTGAAATAATGTAGCTTTCAATCAGTGAAAGAATTTTCAGAATCGGATCAGTAGGTAGTTCAAACTTTTCCTCTTCATAATATCAATAAAAGTGTAGTGTAGACATTTTTGGTGACTATCGCCGTGACGACTCAGATTCCAGTAAACATTCCCCTTCCACCAGGGGGGGCAATGCCAGTAAATAATCATTGTAGATAATTTTGGTTTTTACTGCCTACGTAACGGAAAGAATCGATATGTCGTGGCCATATCGTACACTTCATGATGTGCTCGATAATTTCAAGAAATGGTTCTATTTCATGATATGGCTAGCTAAAACCATATCGTTGAGACCTCAACGTTTAATTATATATCAATCCACGATATCATTAAACTAGCTTTCCCGCCCGCGACTTCATCCGCGTGGACTTATGATTATCGTGAAAAAAAGCATCCTATGTTCTTCTAGGTTATTAAAACCAATGCAAAAGTACTTATAGCACCAATGCTCTTAATGTTTTTTGACATACTTGTTATTTCATTTCCATGGAAGCCGTTCTTTACAGCGAGTAATCAACATCTTTCCAGTTTTGCCGTAACTTTCAATTTTCCGGGATAAAAAGTAACTCCACTAACTCCATTCCAAATTTGATCAAAATCCGTCCAGCCGTTATCGCGTGAAAGCTCCCCAAATAAACATACAACGTTTTACTTTTATATATTGGTATGGATATCATTAATGCAGGGTTTCCATGTTACTAAAGGTGTTCAAACAGATACTTAGTGTTTCAAGACTAAAAAAATACGAATTTTATTTTATGATATTTTCACTAAGATCATGAAGTACTGTTGCTTATCGTTAAAGGCGATTTATTAATTCATCTGGCCAAACCGTATCATGATGTGGGCAGCGAATATTTGAAGTGATCAATTCTATGATATCACAAATTGAAGAACACAGTGTAACAGTCAAGTCGAAAGGACACGACGCCGACGCCTTGCTTGACTTGTTTGTTTGCCATTATTTATTTATTTATTTTACGTGATAACTTGATTAAAAATATATAATAATTTGCATGGGACCGTTGGTGCAGTTCTATTGCATCGCTTGAAAGTGTTATTCAAGCATTTCAAAAATAATTTGGAGGAAATAGGTGCTGAAATACCAGCTAAGCTTCGAGAAAGCAGCCAACTCTGTTTAAACTGACATATAAAGTCCAATTATTAAACAAAAAATTCTGGAAGTTTTTGAAGGAGAGGCGGGACCAACACTTTCAAGTAAACACAAGCGCCCGAAACACGTTGGCACTGAAAAAAATATAGTACAATGCGTTGGCGAGTGTGGCCGCACCAGTACGTTCGCTAATACATACTCGTATTGGCGATCGTGTAGTTAGAGGGTGGTATCGCCTCGGTAGGTCTAGCAAAGGTCTTATTCTCAGTTTTTTATTTAAAATTGGCTGTACCCACGGCTTTGCGAGCGTGGACACTTCTCTAGGTTAAAATAACTATATCACAAAAAATACAGTTTTGGCTTCAGTATGGAATAAAGAAAAGTCTCCAAAAAAAATTAAAAAAAATCTCCATCCGGTCCTTACCATTACAAAGATGACGCAGATTGTTATTGGTTCGAAACGCTACATGAACGTTGTTTTTCCTAAGCAAGTTTGCGATTTTATCCGAAACTGGGCCCATGTATGACAAACTACCCACATATTTGTTGATTTTATCCCGTGGACCCGCAAAAAGTAATGATCGAACCCTATCTTGTAGTTTCCTTTTTATCAAATTAATTTGATAAAAAGGACCACAAAAAAATCAGGTGTTTACAAGTTGGTTTGTGATGAGTGTAACGGGGTGTATGTGGGTCAGACTGGCCGCAAATTTGAAACTAGGTTTAAAGAACATAAGGCCGCGTATAGGAATAGTCATCCAGAGCAGTCCCATTTCGCTAAACATTTAATTGAGTCCGGTCACTCTCTGCGGAGTGATAATACGTATAATGTTTTACATGTTTGTGACAAGGGTTTCCGTTTGTGTGTATTGGAACAATTAGAAATTTTAAGACATTGCAATAATAGGTATACATTGTTGGACGACCAAACCAACTTAGTTTCATCACCTTTGTTGCGTATTTTCACTGGAAATGCGTCACAAGTAACAGGCGGCGATGACGTAATCGTAAATATGGTGCAATAGTGGCATGACCTTGCGGATTCATAGCGATTCATTCTGGCTCAAACTGGTTCGCGGCGATGCAGCAGTGCAGTCGCACTAGCTCAGGCGCGTGGCCTATATAAGGGAATTTGTCACCATTGCTCAGGCACTCTCAGTCCAGCATTCGACGAGTCAACATCACCCGAAGATGCCTCGTGCAGAGGCGAAACACGTGTCGTATTGATGTCAGACGTTTGGTATTTGGATCGAGGTATATGTTTTTTATTGTGTTTTTTTATATTATATGTATATGAATATATAAGTGTTTCGATACTTGTATTTGGGTAGGGTTTGTTTAGCTTGGGGGTTTTTTATTGTGTATATATATTTAGATATATTATTTGTATATAAGTGTTTTTTCTGGCCTCCAGGCCTTAGCTTTTCTTTCATTTATATTTTTCATTAGTTCAATCTGGGGTAGGGTTTTGGTTAGCGTGGGGTTTTACTTGTGTTAATTTTACCATTTATCATTTGTCTGACTTACAGTTTTGGCGGAAGTAAGCTACATATTTTTATTTTGTTCATTTTTTTTTTCATATCCCAAACTTGAATTCATTGTCAATGGTTCGAAATCAGTATTTTTGGATAATCATTAAATTACTTGGTACCTGTAGTGATAGTTTGATTAAAATTACTAAGTATAGGGGGGGGGGGGGCTCTACCTTGAAACCTCCGCTTTTCACTATTTCCTGGGACGCTGTAGATACAGTTATACAATGGATCTGTTGTTTCCGAAACTAATCCTTGCGGAATTGTATTTTCGGGAACAACAAGATTTCCCCGTGAGGTTAAATCCACGAGACCACTATTGTAATTTTTTAGGGCGTGATCACTGCAGTGTAATCTTTTGTTTTCTATTATCGCGTTATCTTTAATTATTGTTTTAATTTTAGGATCACCAGAACCCGATGCAACTTTATCATCAGATGAGCAATCCCAAACGGATGAAATCTCTACCACAAACCAATACCAATCTACCACACCTCTTCAGCCACAAAAACGACCAATTACGACTACGGCTGAACCAACTACTACGATTAAACCACCCGCTACAGTAAGAGCAGGTGAAGTGACAACTGAAACGACTAAAAAGCTTTTGCCAATTGTTTCGAACACAACGACACCAGCTGATTGCAAAGAAGAAGAGGCAAACAGGCAAATTGATGTCCAGAAAATGACTGGAAATGAACCAGTGCCACCTCGCATTGTTGCATCTGAAAAAAGAGAAAATCGAAATACTACATAAGACCTAATAGACAGGATACTAAACTTTTTTGAAAATAAAATGAAGCAGTGTTATGATGGTATCAACCTACTATTTCTTAGTTATGCCGATACGTTTAGAAAGTTGCCACAACAAAAACAATCCTCGCTGAAATTGGAATTAGCTAAATTATTCTACAATGCAGAATCTAGTGAATTCCAATCATAGGAGTGCAATGTTATGTAATCTCCAGCGCATTTAATATTACAGTATCCACGGTCGGTTCATCGGATGGTATACACAATGCTTAAGAAGGTACATTTATGGCAAATCGAGCTCACTATAAACAAGCATTGTACCATTGAATTAAGTACGTAACTTTGAACGATTTTGTATTAGGTAATTATATTTCCTTAATATCTTTCTGTTGATGACGATATCGAGTCAAGAGAGACAAATCTCGAAGTAATGAGACTGTGGATGACTGGATTGTAACTGAATAGCATTACTAAACAGTTAAGAATACTTATTTTTTAAACTGAGTAAATAAATAATTGTAATCAACATTATTACCACCTTTTATTTAGTCACTTTCTTGTTTGTCTTTCTGTCTGTCTGTTTGTCTGTCGTTCCGGGTGGAATCTTGCAACTCAAATTTCGAGCACTTCCCGATTACCTGTCCGGCTGAAACTATTAGGGTAGCTCACAACACGATGACAATGCATTCTAAAACAAACTGGTTTTATATTAGTTTTTTAATCAACATTTGCTATTTGTTTTCATTATTCACTTTAATTTATTTGATGTAGTATAAAGTAGTAGGTAGTGGTTGTGCTGATAACGAATTACTTCTAAATGCAACCATAGATTAGCTACACGAATCAAGGAAACAGACTGCGTTGAATATTATTCAGATAAGCGCAAACTCCACTAGATAGGAGAAAAGTGTACAAGATGATCCCTCGGAGTGTGATGATTCTTTGGCATTGTGATGAAACTACTAATGCTATTTCATTGATTTTTGGATTATGTGTAGTCACAGTCTCTCGTAGAGGGATCATCTCGTACACCGTTGTCCTACCACCTACCTATCTGAATTATGGGCCACCCAAGATACAGGTGTAGCCTAGTTTGGGACCCACAGGTGTTAATTTCTATATAACCTCGTGATAACTATTCTTTGAGTTTCTATAACCTGGCTCAAAAGAGAAATGAATCTAAAACGGAGGCTCTTATCATGCCCTCTCACTCGCACATTATTCTTGTCTTTAATGCAAAAAAAAACAGTCTAGGTCGGCGTTACCACTGTCTATAAGCCCATCGTGCAATTGTTTCTAGTGTTCATTCAGGATGTGTATATTCAGGATTGTGACTTGATATTTATAAAACCTAAGCAATATAATATGGCTAAATTAAAAATCTATAAAGGAAAATATATTAAGAAATCTCCAAAACTTTTAGACCAACGCTCTTGAAATGTTGAAATGTGGCACGCATGTATTCTTATTGGCTTCCAGGTGCATATTAAGAAAGGATAATCAGATATTCAACATCTAATGCATCCTAAAAATCTTTCATACACCTTTTCCCCTCAAAATTAATTTAATGACGCCTGACGAGTACGAATTAAAAGTATTACGTTAGTAGTATATTAGATGTTTTGTTATTATGCAGCTAAAGTAGCAGAGTGAGCAATATTCATTCTACTTTTTTACCATCGGTACTTCCATTACACAGTGCATTGGGCAACTATTTCAGGTTCGTTTATGCGCACTAAAACGCTCAGCGTGGCACTAAAACGCTTTGTGCGGCTATAGTTCTAGATAGCTTTTGCTACACTTGTCGATTTACTGCGAAATCAGTTAAAATATTGTTGACCCGCGGCTTTAAAAGCGTGGTCATTCCTCTGGGTTGAAAGTATCTAAATAAAATTTACATATTTTTCCAATTAGATTAAAATTCATTCTGCCGTCAAAGTTTTTTCGTTGTACTTTCTCCAAAAAGGTGCTTTAGCACCTTTTATAGAGGGCTATTAAATATCTCCGCCTTTAGATCCGATTTCGAAGTTAATTTTTTTATTTGAAAGGTAGTAACTTTAAGTTAGACTGATAAAAATTTGTTGAAGAGCTGATGCTGTCTCTTCAGCGTGCAAAAATGCAGTAAATTGCTCACTTTTAGGTTAATAACAGTGGAATCAGCCCTTTACCTTAATGATTGATGGAGCATCTTGGTTATTAATGTTAGTTTTACAATAAGGTCACTAGATGGCGCTACTTGTAAGTGGCCATCTGTTATATGTCCTTTCTACTTATTACTGTATCTAGCTGTTAGTTTTCCGAATAAAATAAAGTAAAATAAAATAAAATAAAATAAAATAAAATAAAATAAAATAAAATAAAATAAAATAAAATAAAATAAAATAAAATAAAATAAAATAAAATAAAATAAAATAAAATAAAATAAAATAAAATAAAATAAAATAAAATAAAATAAAATAAAATAAAATAAAATAAAATAAAATAAAATAAAATAAAATAAAATAAAATAAAATAAAATAAAATACTGTGCACCGCTAGATTGCTGCAAAAAAGTTTGTGCTCTCGCGGTCTACTGTTCGCAGAACTACTAGTTAGCAAATTTTAAGTCATCTAGACCAATTTTTACCAACTGAGGGTTATGTGTTTGGGTTGTATGTATGTTTGTATATTTGTACGAATCTTAGGCGCGTCCTACAGCCTAAACGCCTTGATGGATTTTGACAAATTAGGTATCACTGGATTCGTCTTGATCGCAAGAGTACTCTATGATATATGAAGAGTCAAGAAAACCAACATGGCGGCTTACTGCCATATTGTATTTCCGACGGAACAAAAAATTGCCGAAACCTATCGAGTGAAGTATCAAAATACAGGTCTCTAAAAGACAATTTAAATAAGTTCTTCTTTCTTCTTTTCTTTGCTTCTTTTTTTTACCACGAGACGTATCATCTTTCCCGCTCTACTTTATCGCGGATGAGAGGGACATAAAATTCACTGACACCTGGCCTTAACAAACATACACACACAAACCTTACCCCTTACATACATATAAACTTTCGTCGCTCAGCTCGTATTCAATAATTTTGTTCGCAGTCGGGTTTTTGTTTTTTTTTTATAATATTTATACTTTTTTAAATTATCTTCATTGTAAGACGTCGTAGTCGCGTGTACTGTATTACGTTAAATTATGTGCGTCTTAAAATGATCGGTAGACGTGCGAAAGTCTACACAAAGTTGGATAAGTTTGGTAAAGGTAAAATAGTTCATATAATTATGATATCACTAAACAATTTAATGAACCAATTACCCGTGTGGTGGCCCTCCTATTTATTAGGACCACATTTTCCTATTTATTAGGACCACCCTTTCCTATTAATTAGGACTACCCTTTCCTATTTATTAGAACCTCCCTTTCTCATCCCTCCGGTGCTGTGGGAACTAGCTGATGACCATGATGATGAATTTTAATCAAATTTATATGGGTCCTTATTAAAAGTGGGAAGATTAGGAACCAGCTCCTCAGGCGCGGACCGCATAAATTAGGTGCAACGCTCAATTGGCCTTCGTTCAATTAGAGTGGTGTGTAGCACGTGTTAGAAGTGACTCGCATTCGCGCTATAGTCTGCGTATGTCTATCTGTTGTTGATGCACAAGACGCGCGGCGGTGGGAATGTAGCTGTGTGTGTCTGTTTGCTTGTTGTTGTATCTAGTCCAGTTTTTGTTTACGTGATTTTAAAGCGTGCCATATCCTCCACCTTTGACTAGATCTATGATACAACAGAGGAATTCAGCCCTATAAAAAAAACCGTCGAATTAACCTCCTTTTGGAAGTAGAATAAAAAAAGATCCATAACCAGCTCACCTGTAAACGTGGAGCTGGTGAAGATCCTTACGATCTTGGAGCTGACTGGAGGCAGCAGCTTCAACGACCCAGCGAAGATCAGGTCTACCGTCCGGTCGTCCATGGCTCAGGAGTTTGGAGACGGAGTATCTGGTAGGAATGAGTGGTTTGATAAGAACATAATTCTTTAAACCAAGAAACCGATTTAAAATCTAAATCCACACCAAAATATAAAAGTGAAACGTTGTCTGCTTGTTTGTTTGCTTGGGGAGCTTTTACGCGATATCGAAATCGAAATTTGGAATGGAGATAGCTTATAGCCTGGAATAAAACATAGAATACTTTTTGTCCCGGAAAATGGTAAGTTTCCACGGGAAACTGGAAAATATTGATTACTCGCTGTAAGGAACGGTTTTCATGGAATCGAAATAATAACAAGATAGTCAAAAAACATAAAGAGCGTTGGTGTTACACTTTTGCATTGGTTTTTAATATCCTAGAAGAACATGGGACGCTTTTTTCACGATAAACTGTAGTCCTGTCACGATAAACTGTAGTCCTGTCACGATATACTGTAGTCCTGTCACGATAAACTGAAGTCGCGGGCGAAAGCTTAGCTTGTTTACCTCTAAAACTTTTTTTTTTTCTACATTTACTACTCAAGAACGACTGGACCGATTTATATGATCTTTGATTTGTTGGATCTGTCTCCGCTCTGTGTCCGTTTATTATGGAAAATTGCAAGTTTCCACAGGAAAACTACAAAATATTCAAGACTCGTAAGGAACGGTTGCCATGCCAACGAAACAACAAGTCCGTCAAATAACTTCAAGAGCATTGGTGCTATACCTACTTTTGCGTTGGTTTTTAATATCCTAGAAGAACATAGGATGCTTTTTTTCCTGATAAACTGTAGTCCGCAAGGACGAAGTCGCGGGCGGGAGCTAGTAACATATAAAACCGAATATCTTTAAAAAAAACAATATTATTAAGTCACTTTATTGTTTGTTTTTCCGGGTGGAATCTTGCAACTCAAATTTCGAGCACTTCTCGATTAACTATCTATACGGCTGAAACTTTCAGGGTTTCTCACAACTCTATGACAATGCATTTCCTATTAATAATTTAAAAAAAAGTGTTTCTAGATTAGTTTTTTAATCTAAATTTGGTGCTTGTTTACTTTATGTAATAATGAGCCGTAAATGCCTAAGCTAGGTTATATTCTGCGCTTCCCCAGATCTCGCAGGGTTCCTTGTTTGATTACGGAAACCTAAAACAGACGAATTGGAGAGAGAGACCCTTTTTGGAGTCTGTTAAGAAATTACACGTGACTGTAAGTTTTGCTATTTACAATCCAACGGTATCCGGTTCGAACCTCAATCCTGCACTAATGATTTGATTGGTAAGTTAGGTGTGGAGGTGTGGATATGCAATCGCTCAAAAACGGTCAAGAAAAACCGGGTGGGGCTGTGTCGGGCGTACAGCCGTTTGTTTATCGTGAAACGTCTACGCCACGTACAAATCGCGGTTTATACCGAATTAAAGCTCACAAAAACATCGTTGATTTATGTCAAAAAATATTACATCATCGAGCTGACTAATAAGCTAAAAATAACACAAAAAAAAATTAAGTCTCGGGATCTTATAGTTTCAGAGTTATAAAAGCGAGACGATACAGACCTTTTCGTTACGATTCACTTTTTAGTCCTGGTACCTGCAGGTACCGGTGTGATTTTAAAGTTTCACGTCAAAACAAAACCGGCATGTCCTAGATCTTCAAAAGTACAATGTAATATTTACCGTGGTAATATCCACCAAACCGCACTGGGCCTTCATGGGGAGGTCTCTCTCTCTCTCTCTCTCTCCATGAATCTGAGAGAAGGCCTATCTCCCAGCAATGGGTTTATAATAGGAACGTGGAACTTCTTAAAGATTTTGCGATAAGGTTTTAATTTCAACTCAAATATATTTTTCCTCTGATATTTTTAACCGTGCAGCAATATCGAATTAACTTAAAACGCGAACAAAGCCTCGTCAAATACCTAGTCTACAAAATACAAATCACCAATTGCAAACCAGCCCTATCGATTACCCTTTATCACCTTATCTGCACTTATCGAATTTTAATCAGCATTGCGAATTTAATCATACATTACCTTGTAACGAAATAACGGCAATTTTTTATCTTGCTCGCCCTTCGATGGATTCGCTCTGATGCGCCGATAACGATTGGTATGTAAGCTTTTTATGGAGTATTTTGTCTGTGATGGGTATTATATTTTTATTGCGAATTAGCCAGGCTCTGTCTAAAGGCAAAATGTTTCTCCTACCCATTCTTTACAGGGTGGGAAGTTCGAACGGGGGAGGGAAAGTAGGTATCAAAGTTAGCAAATTTAACTCAAAGGAACTCTTTTTAAAAGCAACTGTATTCAAACTTTTTTGACAAGTTGCTTTCCTCAGCCGGTAGGTAATCAAACGGACACAAATGCGAAAAAAAACATGTTTTATTTATATAGCCAAATCGATAGGATCAATCATAAGGATCAGAACTCTTTAACAAACATTGCAAGTTAAATTAAGAGAAAGGCATGAAATATAACAATAACTTATAAATTCAATACAATAAAGTATTTCCTATCCATGCAAATGCAGATTTGTCCAAGTTGATTAAAAGACCTCGCTCCGCTAGGTCAATAACATCAGCAATAAAAAAACTGAAAGAAAACCGTTGAGTTTCTTGGCGCTCTCTGGTTAAATAGCGAAGCTTCAGAATACGGGCGTATTTCTGAAGCACCGCTCGAGTCAGAAGGGTATTTCCTTTTAGCTCCCATGAAAGTCAGAGTTAGTTGAGCTACTTTATTGACTTGGTATTTTTATAACATTTAATGAATATGTTTTTCTCCTTGTTCATAAATTATATTGCCTTTTTACAAAAAAAATACTTTGATTTAGAATTTCAGAAAACAGTAACCTCTAAACTACAAAGTTGTCCAAAAAAGTTTCTAAGAAGTTCGATTCTTCAAACTCAATTCTTAACTTCTAAAAATTAAATAACATAATCAATCGTTCATCGCTTTATTTCATCGAGACTCAATCTATCGAATACACAATTTTCTTCTCAGAACACTTCACTAAGTATAAATAATGATGGCTTCCGTTCCAACCACTTGATTATGAAACCCTTAAATGATTTAAGAGGAATTATTGAGTGACGTGATGACTGGCCGTAGCTTGGTAGGTGACCGCCCAACCAGAGACTCAAGTAGGTACTTATATGACCGATAAGCAGATCCATTAGCCTTGGACCCTTATACAATACACATAGGTTATACCTACATAGATCTAGTTATCATCATTAGCTATCAACTTTGCCCACGCGGGTAAAACCGCGGAGCGCAGCTTGTTGTTTTCTAAATGGTGGTTTCTATGGTCCTATTATTTTTTTGTTCAGCTTATTGAGCTGTTTTATCGAAACGAAACGAGATGCCATAAATATTTGTATGTTTTCATTTATTTCAGAAGACTTTGTGAACCCCTACAAATTTCATTAAAATTGGTTTAGTAGTTTTTTAGTGAGTCCATTGAAAGTATATTTTTTATTTACAGAATTATTAAATTCTCAGTTGTATTTTAACCTGTCGGCTATCGGTAGACCGTACTGGCGAAATTGTATTTTTGGTAAATAATGCAAAAAAAATAATACATTTTTTGTTAGTTTATCTTCCTTAAATTCAGATTTTGTGTATGGCAAACCTTCTAATCATTCTATATAAAAAAAAATAGCCCAAGAACTCCAAAAACCCATTTGACCACGGGTTAAAGCTCCATCAACACCTCTCCGCCCGTATTTCAGCCACCAACCACGAAATGGTTTGAGTACGAGTCGTTAACTTCATAATATTTCCACCAGGAGGCGCTGCGGTCGTTCCGCACATGTTAGCAAGCAGTCCTACTTACAGTTTTATGAGTAACAAAATTATTAGTGTTTCACACTGTTTACAAGATGAAAGTATAATATTTAGAAACACGGGTTTCCAAATCGTTTGAATACCGTTCTCCTCTCTTCTACCTTGTTGTTGTGCTTAAGACTTCTTATGAATTTAAATCATAAGTAGGTTACCTACTATGCAAATATTGTAACGTTATATTTCATAGTTTATTTACAGAACAAACAGTGAGATAAAGTAATTTTAAAGTACCAGTAACGGGATATTTTCCATGTTTATCTTATGTTGTAGTTTCCGAAATATCATACTATTGCAAGCGCCATGACCACGTATTAACTAAAGTAAATGCGGGTTGGCAAATTTAATATTCTGTGAATACTGGCTTCACTCCTTCCAGGAGAGTATGACAGTTTTGGCGTTCCCTTAAGGATAATACCCGTCGGAAAAATAGACTGTAGTTATGTTAGCTCTGGAACATACCAAACTAACTACAGCTAGCCGAATCAAAGATTACATTAGAGCTGTTTTTTAAAAGATTTTATTTAACTTTAATTTATATGTATGTATGTATTTTGTCCTGGAATCTTGCAATCAAATTCCGAGCACTTCCCGATTAGCTATCTGGCTGAAACTTTCAGGGTAGCTCACAAACCGATGACAAAGCATTTAGAAATATAAGGGAAAAAGAAAGAAAAAAATTACTTACAAACGTAAAAAGAGAAAATGCAACAAAACAAGTGACAAAAGAAATAAAAACCCTAAAAAGTGTAAAAAAGGTCGTAAAACCTTACATTTTTTTTCTTTAATTATACTTATCCATACCAATATAGAAAAGTGAAACGTCTGTTTGTTTGATTGTTTGTTTGTTTGTGGAACTTTCACGCGACAACGGCTGGACGGATTTTGATGAAATTGGGAATGAATCAGAATCAGAATCAGAATCAGAATTATTTATTCACAAGAATGTAGTAATTAAGTAGATGGTAATAACAATTATAAAAGTTCAGTACATCCTACCATAACAATGGTGTGCAAACATATCTATACAAAAAAAATACAACGACAATAAACAAGATTCAATAGTAAAATATAGGGTTTATTATTTAATTAATGTCAAAATGTCAAATTAAAGTTAATGTCAAATTATATTAAAAATTAAGTCATAGTTGCCAATTAGCAAGCATTAAATCAAGAATTTTAACATTAATTAATCACATTATGTTTCATTATTTTCCTTATATGCCATGTACTCATTGAGATTATAAAAACATTTTTCTGAAAGCCACACAGTCAGTCTTCTTTTAAACATGTTAAGCGTCAGTTCTTTAAATGTGCATGGTAATTTATTATACACCTTAATGGCGTTAATGTAGGCATTTCTTTTAAATATATTTAATCTGCATCGAGGGATATAAAGTTTAAATTTATTTCTTGGAGTGACATTTCTCCTTACTATTCCCGAATGTAAATTGAAGTATTGTGGATGCTGCTTAACAAAAACACACAGCTCTCTAATATACATGCAAACCAATGGTAAAATTCGAAATTTTTTAAACAGTGGTTTGCAGCTGTCCATAAACCAGGCGCCAGAAATAGCTCTCACGCATTTTTTCTGGACTCTAAATGCTTTTTCAATCTCAACCGAGTTACCCCATAACAAGAGACCGTAAGAGAGCACCGAAGACACGTATCCATGGTATGAAGACAGCTTAGACCCTGGAATAAAACATAGAATACTTGACTTACTACTACTACTTTAACTGGAAAATGTTGACTACTCGCTGTAAGGAACGGTTGCCATGGAAACGAAATAACAAGTCTGTCAAAAAACATCAAAAGCATTTGTGCTATACCTAGTACCTATTGCATTGGTTTTTATAGAAACTTGGAACTTAGGATGTGTTTTTTCGCGATAAACAGTAGTCCGCGTGGACGAAGTCGCGGGCGGGAAAGCTAGTTTATAAATATTTAGAATGATCTCAGCCATAGCACAGCATCTGTTAAAAGTAGACACTGACCGCTGGATTGAGATACATAACCTTCAGGTCGTTTTGACAGAACGCCATTATTCAACAAGATTGGTAATGGAAGCGAAATAAATAATTAAATACAGTTATTTCAATCGTGAAGACGATTTTCAATAGTCGTGGCCCTAGAATACAGCTGAAAATAGAAGAAGAGCAGAGAAGAATGTGCCAGCAGATACTGTGAGTTTCATTTTGCGAGATATGAATCGAGTTGGAAGTGATATTGTGTAACATTGAAAATAACATAAAACGAACTCGCAAGAGGGTAGACCGTTTTTATCTCCTTGTAGAACAATAACACCTACCTGCAATTAAATATTTCATTCCGTGATCATGGCGCTTACAACAGTGCTGAAATATCGGAAACTCAAAACAAAATATATACGTGGTATATTCCGTTTCTAATGTTGACTTTATTGACCATGTCGGTTTAAAAATTTAAATTATAGTTGGTCAAAATTTAAAAACATACAACCAAACTGGTTCATACCGCATTTCAAACTTACGTGTTCTTTGTCCCACGGAACTAGTGGGAAAAAGTCTCACTAGATCCGTCACGGAACTTCTCTCATGGAACTACTGGGAATAAAATAAACTTTCTTGATGCCACATTTACCCTCGATTCAGGTCTTTAATGCTTCCCATCACCATGTCCTCACATTATATGCCAACACGAAGAATGACATCGAAAATGTATTTATATAAATGCATTTTTTTTTTCAGTCCCGTGATTATTCCATTAATTTAGAATTAATTAACACTTTCCAAATTAAAACTTCAGAAAACACAGTCATCCAAGAGCAATTAAATTCTTATCGGATTGTGGAACGTTGGATCCAAATATTTTGAAACAAAATACTGGCCTACTTAAAACCAACTTAAATATGTAACTTCGAAAATTACTTTTTTAAAGTATTTTTGATTTATTTAGCAATTCAAAACCCAACGGAATAAAGTGAAACTTCTCTAATCTTGAGTAGATTTTTATTCCTAACATTTTTATTAATACCTATGTCATGTGCCCCATTAATTACTAACAACCAAGGAAGTTATATGTACCATACGTACAACTACTGTAACATAGAATTTCCTTGCTAACAACTGATTCATCATCATCATCATGTCATCCTTTAGAAGTCCACTGCTGAATATAGGCCTCCCCCAAAGAGCGCCATGACGAGCGGTCTTGTGCCACCTCCATCCAACGACTTCCTGCGATGGCTACAATGTCGTCGGTCCATCGTGTGGTCGGTCCAACAACTGACTACTAGGTACAAAATAAAACTAACTACATAAATGAAGCAGGGGAAAACCATTGCATAATTTTAAATGCTATAGTTGTATGCTTATTTCTTTTTGTAAGTGAAGAAATCAGTGGTGATTTTGTGATTTTTATTATTGTAACATGTAACTATACATTCATTATATATTTATGGAATATATTTATGATTGCATTAAGTGTAGTAGGTATTAGCAGGTAGTTGTGTTGGTTGATTATGTGATTTAGTTTTGGAAAAAAACAAAATAAGTTTATTATTTTTTACATCGAACTCCCTTATAAAATCCATTCAGCAGCGGAAGTTCAACATGTCATCATACATAAATAATAATAATCGATAACAACCTCACGGCAACCGACCAAATGCTAAGTTTCTCGATCTATTATTAAATAGACAAAGACGTACCTTAACTGCCCTAGTTCCAAGGTTCCAAACATTAATCAATACTTTGCACTACTAGAAAGGTCGCGGACATCGAATACTTAAAACTCACTTTTCAAAATCGATTATTTAACACTGGCCGGTAATAAATAAAGAAGAAAAGAACTGTCAATCGAATGTCAAATGTTCTCCTAAACGTGTGGCCTGCAAAGATGATTGTCCTCACTGCACTGAATTTGCAGAGTGATACCGGAATGTAAGTGAATCTGTTATTCGGTTGCTATGAAACCGATTCGGTTAAGCTGTGATTGGGAGTTTTAAAAAGAGTTGTGACGTCACTTGCTGGGGGGTTCGTGCGAGTTTTCAAAGTTTTTGAGGCTTTATCGGTTGCTTAGTTGTTAGTTTGATGTGGAAAGTTCACGGCTTTAGCGAGGATGGATTGCTGATAATTTGCGCCAATGCAGTATTTCTAAAATTGATTTGGCCGTGTGCTTGAAATTTGAGTGGGAGTGATTTGATTGGATCTGCAAGGCATTGCCATGCTATTGTACAGTTTGATTTGAGCTTTACGAACTACACGATCTTTTTGATCAAACAGCATTTTTAAGTATCGACTGGCTTTCTTTCACATATTCTTTGAATAAAGAAAACTATTTCAACTGGATTTGCTTAAAACTATTGAACCAATTTCGATGGAATTTAGCGACCCGCTGGTGCCAAATTTGCATTTTGATGAATGTGATGGCAGAACCAATTCAATAATTATTACATTAATTATTAGACATCTTCTAAATCAGGGCGAATATTCAGTATGCCAAAAGAAATTCCTTGCAGAAAACGTTTGAAGCCATTATGACGAACAACTTCACGAAGATATCTTAACGCGACGCGTTACGTGTCTGGATGGTCATAGTAATGGGCCCAGTATCAAGGACAAGTCCGATCATGTATACTTTCACAGTTAACATAATTTATCTTTTCTCAACTGTGGGATGGTTCTGCCAAATATCGGTTTGAGGCACTGATCTATAAGGATTTGCTTTGCCGTACTTTCGTTTGTGCTGATTCAAAATGCCCCCACCGAGCGTCCATGGAACTAAAATTTAAATTATCTCATTTCCTAACGTTAGTCACAGAATAAATAATAGTCATAAACAACTGCAAATTACTAGTAGGTTCGCTAGATAGGCTGTTGACAAACGTTAGTTAGTACGCTCAGTACTTCCAAACTACTAAGCTGCTATCAGCGCCAAAATGGCGATCGTCAAATGCTCTCATTGCGACGTACGTCAAAAGCCTGTCTAGTCTAGAGTACGTGAGTAATAATTCAGTTTTCTATGGTTTGAGGCTTTGAAAACAATTGAAAGAAGAGCCAAGTAATCTATTGGTAGTGATGTGTTACTTTAAGCTAAACTCCAGAGCTATGAGCACCGACGCAAAGTTGTTGCAGTCTATCATTTCAGAGAATGTGCATTGAAATTACGAGTAAGTACGTAGGAGAATGTTAATGCCATAATTGGGAAATTCTCTGGACAAGATTCGTAATGAAGTGATCCGACAGAACTAAGGTAACCGACGTAGCTCTAAGGATAAACAAAGTAAGTGGCAGTGGGCTAGTCACACTTCCCGAAGAACCGATAACCGTTGAGGCAGATGAGTTTTATAGTGGGGACCATGTTTAGGCAAACGTAGCGTAGGACGCCCTGTGGCCAGGTGGAGTGCCGACATGCGAAAAGCGGCTCGCAAAACCTGGATGCGGGGAGCTGAAAACCATGCCAATCATCATCATCATCAGCCCGTGTCAGTCCACTGCTGGACATAGGCCTCTCCCAAAGCACACTACTGAGCCCAATCTTCGGTTCTTGTCTTCCAACTTCTGCCAGACGCTTTGCGTATATCGTCGCTCCACCTAGCTGGAGGGCGCCCTATACTACATTTACCGAGCCGTGGTCTCCACTCAAGAACACGTCTATCCCGACGGTTATCAGTGCTTCGACAGATATGACCAGCCCACTGACACTTCAGCTTACTAATCCTAAGGGCTATGTCGACAATTTTGATTCTCTGCCGGATCACCTCATTCCGGATACGATTTTTCAGAGAAACTCCGAGCATAGCCCTTTCAATAGCCTGAGCGACCTTAAATTGGTGGACTAGTCATTCCGTGAGTGTCCATAACTCGGCTCCGTATGTCATAACAGGTAGGTCACACTGTTTAAAGACTTGTGTTTCTAACTTTGCGGCATTGGTGACGAGCCCAGCTGTATTCTTCTGCGGGTCTCTCTCTTGAAGTTGTTTTTACCTAGTTGCAAAGTTTGTCCCAGATAAACATACTCCTGAAAAACTTTGAGAGCAGTTCCGTTAACAGCAATTTTCATTCCGGAATAACATGTTCGTTGAACATAACCTTGGTTTTATCCAAGTTCATCCGAAGACCAATACTTTGAGAAGAGAACATCTGTTGCAAGTCTTGCAAAGTTTCTGACAAAGTGATGATGTCATCCGCGAATCTCAAGTGTGAGATGTACTCACCGTTAATGTTAATGGCGCATCCTTTCCAGTCCAAAGTCTTAAACATGTCCTCCATTGCATTTGAGAACAATTTCGGAGAAATAACGTCCCCTTGTCTCACACCAGGGAATTATGCTTGGTCTGCTGGTTTTGTACTTCGAAGGTCATTGTTGCGGCGTCATACAGACCTCTCAACACTTGGATATACCTCCAATCAACTTGGCATCGTTGCAGGGACTCCAAAACAGACCAAGTCTCGATAGGGTCAAAGGCTTTCTCATAGTCCACAAACGCCAGGCACAGGGGCTGAATATACTCTTCTATCTTCTGTATAATCTGCCGCACTTTGTGGATGTGGTCTGTGGTACCTTAACTTCCCCGAAACCCAACCTTCTCTGTTGGCTGGAATTCGTCGAATCTCCGCGCAAGACGGTTCGTGATGACTCTCGAAAACAGCTTGTTGACATGGCTCGGGAGAGAAATGGGCTGATAGTTTTTCAAAAGGGTCTTGTCACCTTTTTTGAAAAACAGGACAACCAGACTCTTGTTTTATGCCTTCGGAGTTTTCCCAGAGAAGAGGACAGAATTAAACGTAAGAGAAGCTCTTTAAGCGTAAGAGTACCTGCTGCCTTCAGGAGCACCTTAGTAATTCCGTTCCATTTCTGAGCTGTTTCAGAGCTATCTCGATTTCGTCAAGGCTGACTTCTGGCAGCTCTTCGGTATAGCCTCGGGTCAGAGTGGCCCTGGAATCCTCAATATCGGGTTCAGGTTGCGATGCGTGTCACACGTACAGTCGGCCATAGAAATCTTCAAGTTCCGCGAGAATCTCCGGCTTAGAAACGATAACTTTTCTGCTTGTTGTGGTCAACTTTATCAGATGGCTTCGACCAAGCTGTTGTACGAAGACTTAAGACCCCCGATTTCACTCTATCGCTTCTTCTATAACACTTGTATTGGTGCGTTGGAGGTCTTGCCTTACCAGCTTGGTTATTTGCTTATTCTTAGCCCGCTGTTCTGGCAAAGTGACTGCTGGATCTTTGCGTCGTTTGTCAATGAGCTGCAGAGTTTTGATTTCCTGCCTGTACGCCTCATCTCGCAGAACTTCAATCCCTCTTCCCTCAGGATTCCCACCACTTGGTCAAGTTCCAATGTCAGTTGTCAATGTCAACGTCAATTGTGCTTGCCAAGGCAGCGAGTCGGTTCTCCAGTTTCAGCTGGAACGTTTGGAGCAGGTTAGGTCGGAGCGTAGACTTCATAAAACGGAGACGTTCAAGTTTGCAATCAATATCCAGAGTGCTTCGGACAAGTCGGTGATTACTCCCGGTTTCAAACCAAGTGATCACGGAGACGTATCTGAATATGCGCTTTTTATCCGCTATGATAAAGTCAATCTCGTTTTTCGTCACTTTATCGTGGCTTTGCCACGTTCACTTCCGTTAGGGCTGCTTTTTAATGCTCATTCATTAAAAACAGCCCATCTTTCTCCCGGAAGTTGAATAGCATTTGCCCCCTGTGATTTCTACTGACAAATCTGTGTTGTTTTACTACCGACTCGCTGCATGTCTGTACTCCCACTTTAGCGTTGAAGTCTCCCATGACAATATTGAAGTGAGCCTTGGAGGTGTTGTGCAAGGCTTTAATATGTCTTCGTACATACCTTCTACTTCATCATACGAGTGTTTACGAATAAACTTGAGGCCTCTCGGTTAATTTCATTACGAGGTACGCAACCCTATTCGAAACACTGGACATTTCTACAATGTTGTCAGAGAGGACCTTATTGACAAGGAACCCGACACCACTTGGGATTGCTGTTCTCCTTCTCTGAAATACATAAGGTGGCTCGACTCTAAAAAATTAAATAAAAATAAATATATTCCGGACCATACCACACCAATTACCTAGCCCCAAACTAGGATACTCTGTATTATGGGTACTAGATAACGGATAAACGTACATAGGTACGGATATTTAACATCCATGACTCGGAAACAAACATTTCTGCTCATCACACAAAAGATTGCACCTTGCAGGATTCGAACCCGCGACCGTTTGTATACGTACGTAGGATCACTAGCCACGAGACGTCGAAGGTTACGTTATCTCTCTTCGGACTTCACATAACCCCAGAATGTGCCATCTTATGTGCCCCAACTCCTCTTCCAATTACATCAGATTTTCGTCGAACTGTAACGTGCGTCCGTTATACGTAGAGTCAGTCGGTTTTGGCAGCCTTCCGTAGCCCGGGGATTCTTAGCACCCCCTGCCCTGCCGTGACCATGACCACCACTGTGTACAGAAATAGTAGGGCTGCCAAGAACTGGGGGCCGTATTTTATTTGTGCTTAACATGGGAGGTAAAGCCCATAAAAGCTGGCCAAGCTGGCGATTATGCTGGCAGTCGGGTTGGTGATCGCAGGGCACAGTTTCTTGCACCGATGACGCTGCTGCCCGTCACCCGTCTGTAGAATTTAACTGCGCCAATTTTGAATGGTTATACCGCCATTTGTCGGTCGTGAGAGCCTCGTTTCGTTGTTCAGCTGAATGTACCACGGGCAGGTGAGGTTGACTTGGAGTACTGACGTGGTAGTTGTCCCTTACAACCCCCAAGACCATGGGCGCGTGCAATACGCAAGGCCTACGTCTAGCACTGGACAACTGACAGTTGTACATGCTGATGATGAATTGAATACCCCCAACTCCTTGCCATCATTGGAAGACTTCATTCACCATATCAAGTCATGCGGACAGAATGGGTGTCAACCTAAATGACACCCCTTCTGTCCGCACCAAGAGTTTCATCATCCGGACGACCGAGGAAAAAACTTTAAACTATAAGCCTGCGCGCGCTTATAGTTGCTGAAAAGTATAATTTAAGAGTCTTTAAGACGCAAGTAAAATGTATCTCCAAAGCACGTTTAATCCATCGTTTAATGGAGCCTAGCTTAAATCAGGTGTACCCGCCCAATCGGTGAAAAGTGAGTATAGTACCTACTATTATTTATTCCGTGACGTGAGTTAAATAATACATAAAAAACTAATTACCGGATTAATTGCTCCTTTCCTGAACCACAAAACCTATTAGCAATCAAGTCCTAGGGTTTATTAGTTCTAGGACTAACCCCATTGTTCCCCATCGGCCATAAAACCGATAGTTTAGCCATAACGGTATCGATTGGCAATACCATGCCCACTGTCGGTGGATGGTAACATCACCGTACATAACAATGATGAATAGAGCAGAAAGCAATCCATTAGGCATGTTGTATGCACGCCGCACCTTGCGCTACTATGGGCGTAGTCTTTAGTGTGTGGTGCAAGGCACGAGCAGTAGCGACAGCTGAGGCGTACCACCAAATGAATGGCAAATGGGCAATCAGAAACTAAATATCAATGCATTTGGTACGGCGTTGTATGCCCATAGTAATGGGCATAGTCTTTAGTGTGTGTTGTAAGCCACAAGCAGTGGCGGGAGGTGAGTAGCACCTAACTTAACAAATGGTCAATTATGAAAACCGAAATGAAATAGCAATCTATAAGGCACGTTATAATATGCACGCTGCATCTTGCGCTATTATGATTGCAGTGCTTAGTGTGCTACTAAGAACAAGTAGTAATAAGTAAGAGGACGTAAGCGATAAGCGAGTATCATATAGCGAAAGTCCAAATACCATTTTTTTTGCCATACCTTGTATCCCTATAGACGTAAACTTTGTAATGTGATGCAAGAAAGAAGCGGTAGCATGAGTGATAAGTGGGCATGCTGAATATTAATGAGTAAAATTGGTGGTTTTGTCGCTAACGAGCGATCTTTCAGACAATCCTAGGATGGAATAGATAATGGATTAAAATAACTAACATTAAGTAATAAATTTAAGGGATTTTTCAATTGCGATATTTACCTCTTCTTTTACCGCTCCATTTATTAGCGGCATTTTTGTATGCATACTCTTAAGCAATGTACTTCAGAATCAATCAAATTGAATTAACATGTTTTAGCCCGCTCTTCGCGCATAACCCCACCTTAATCTTCATTCCGCTCATCGCTCACACCTAAGCCCAACCAGCAACGGAAACGCGTCTATTTTTGTGGTGATTTGTACCTGCTTTTCCACGATTATAGCGCGCGTGTGCCGCGCCCGTGCCGCCCGCCCATGCTTATGTTACTTATGTTACACTTTATAGGTTCGGCTGAAACCAACATAAACTTGACGAAGTTGACGACACTTCTACATTGTTGTAAATTACATTTGTTGAATATTTTTCTTTCATGGTGTTTTTTTTAAATGATTTTATTGGATAAAAACAGGTAGATTTGTCATAAAACACTTGAAAGTTGTTTGAACAAGGCAACATTAGTTCTGTTCACGGAGCGGCGCAGTGTTTTCAAGTTTGTGAAATGTAAAAGTACCATTGACTTGGTTGTAATTCAATGGATGTTATCTATCTATCTATACTATAATAAAACTGTAACTGGGCTAAATCTGTACATTAAATATTTTTTGAAAATTTCGATTGAGATAAACTTCAAAATCGATATGGAGTGCAAAAAGGTTATTTTTTTGCCTTGAAAGTAGAAAATACTTGCATAGCAAATTGATCTTTGTCTCTATATATAAAAGGAGCACTATCGCGTGTGTGAAAAAGTACTCTGAAGCCTTGAAATTGTTTGTTTGTCGTATGAAGTAGTTCTGGCCTCTGATAGTTTGTCAGGCCGCCCGAGGGTCTCTGACATGGCTTAACGACTGCTATTAACCAATAACAGCCGGGACCGACAGCTTAACGTGTCCTCCGAAGCACGGAGCGATGGAAAACCGCACATAACTTCGAAAAGTCATTGGTGCGGGAGCTTAGGTTTCGAACCCGGTATCGTTGGATTCTAAATTGCACTATAGAACCATTAGGCCACCATCGCTGTTTTGAAATGGAAGTAAAAAATAATTGAATAGGAAATTGATCCGTGGGAATGCATAAATAAAGACCACAATTGCTTTTGCGTAAAAAATACTTCGAAGCGTTGCAAGTTTTCTGAGTATGTATATACATTATATGTACTACGTTTTTTTATTGTTTCTTCCATTGATATATTATAATGTACTACCTACGTACCTACATAATTATATAATTATATCGGAGGTTTCTTCATAATGTCTTACTGGCAAAATGGTTAGTTATCGGCACAGATTACTGTGGTTGTCGGTATTGAAATGTGTACATACAGAGGTAGGTACATGTATTGCTCTTCACAGAGAAAGTATAGAAAACTTTTATTTTTTCATCTCAATCCTCATATCGTGTTGAAAAAGCTCAAAAAGTAGGTAGGTAGGGTAGGTAATTATTAAGAGCCAGTTAAAGTGCCAGTAAGTACGTCTTTCTGTGAAACATCATAAAAAATAATTTGTACTAAGAACACAATGTTTCGTTGCATTAAAATTTGTTCGTATGGACCTCATAATAATGACCTACCCTTGATGCCCCATCCAATTTACCTCACCATCTTAATTACTTTCTAATCTGTGCCACCTTACCTTCGGCACAGAATAAATAATAGTACAAGCCTTCGGAGATAATTTTCTCTACTCAATGACATGTTTTTTGTGTTTTTTGATAGAATAAGTCGACTTCAGTTGTAAAACGCGCATTGAAATTAATTGAATTATTTATAGTAAAATAGTAATTTATTAATTAAAAAAATAAATTTAACTCATTCGTTTCATGAATCTTTCATTATAAAAACCAGGGTTCAAAATACTTTCAACTTGAAAGTAGAAAATACTTGCATAGGAAATTTATCTTCGTGTCCATATAAATAAGGAGCACAATCGTGTTTGCTAAAAAAGTACTTGGAAGCGTGGAATTGAAAGTAAAAAATACTTGCATAGGAAATGGACCCGTGCGCTTATGTAAATATAGAGCACAATTGTGTTTGCTTAAAAAAACTTCGAAGCCTTGCAAGTTTTTTGAGCGATGTAGCTTCTTGTGACCCGGCTGGCCGAGTGCGGCCGAACTCAGCCGAAGCCATGCCGAACCAGCCACCGAGTATGTAGGTGCGGACGGGGCGACCAGGGCACCAGGGCGGCGTACTTACAAGCCAAAACCTGGTTTAAAAACCTGGTCGCGTAAATACCCACCTTCCCTAATTCCACGCAGGTGGCGTGGAATTAGCGTGAGTGGTCATACAGAATCGAGGCCCTGCTCTCAAGCCCTTGCGCTGATTTAAAAACTGGGGTACTTGGTATCTTAGGCCTTGCACGCACTGCCTTGCAGTGGAACGCGGTGCGTTTACTCTAGCGTTTATTTCACACTGTATTATATGCGTTTATTTCATATTTTATTATATGCGTTTATTTCATTGCAATACGTGCACTTCTATGAAGTGTCATAGAAGTGCAAGTGTGTTATAACGCATATTCTGTGAAGTACGGCACTCCGTACTTTACAGAATATGCGTTATAAAAAGGCAAGGCAGTGCCTTATTCCGATGATTAGATGCCGAGCAATCGATAAAAAACTATTTGACGGCTGAACGAATTTTGAAGAAATGTAGTATAATATTGTACTTTGTAGGTTTGGTCCTGGTCCTCCTGGTCCTCTGGACCTGGACCAAACCTACAACTGGTCTGGTTGTGGTTTGGCTTTTGGTCCTGGAATAAAACGTGTGGGCTACTTTTAAATAAAATGACCACGCGGGCAAAGCCGCGGGCACAGCTAGTCGATAATATTTTAGCTTCTCAGGACAAGCTTAAGTGCACGTTGCTAGTATTACTTGATTTTTCCCGTGCATTTGATTCGATTAATATTGCACTACTTCTCTCTTAACTCAGTTAGGTACTGGCCGCGATCAACTGGTTCCATGGCTACCTAAGTAGAATTGCGACAATCTGCTGGCATCGTTTTTTTCTCTAATCTTTCAGAGGTCAATGAGGTACCACAGGGGACTATTTGGGGTCCTATTTTATTTATTTTATACAGTGCTGACATTAATAAATGTATTAAAAAATCGAAATATCACATTTATGCAGACGATCTGCAGGTGTATATATATTTTTGCCCAAAAGACCTTGATAGCGATATCAAACGGTTAAGTGATAGATAGAATTGTAGACTAGTCTTCACTAATATTATAAAGAGGAAAGATTTGATTGTCCGTATGTTTGTTTGTTTGTTTGTAATGGAAAAACTCAAAAAATTCTGAACCGATTTTAAAAAGTCTTTCACCTATGTATGGATGGCTACATTATCAGCGAGTAACATGGCCAGCATTTTATTTTTCATAAAATTAGAGATCCCTTTGAAAATTGCAATAATGTAACCCAAGGTATCAAATATATAGAAAGGAATGATGTTGCCATGGAAAATAATAACTACAAGTCTGTCAAGTAGGTGAGTAGTAATGCAGTTATGTCTACGGTCAAAAAACACTATTGCCAATGATTTTGAATAACGCAGGCGGTTTTTTTTGAAGTTACTACGTGTATATTAAAATCCACACCAATATATAAAAATGAAACGTTGTCTGTTTGTTTACTTGTTTGTTTGGGGAGTTTTAGGCGATAACGGCTGGACTGATTTTGATGAAATTTGGAATGGAGATAGCTTATAACCTGGAATAAAACATGGGGTACATTTCATCATCATCATCATCATCATCATCATCATCATCATCATTATCATCGTCATCATACTTCACTCTCAAACGGCTGAACGGATTTTGATGAAAATGGAATGGAGATAGCGTATACCCTGAAATAACACATAGGATACTTTCATCCTGATCATCATCATCATCATCATCATCATATTTCACTCTCACAGACCTGAACGGATTTTGATGAAATTTGGAATGGAGGTAGCTTATACCCTGGAAAAACACACAGAATACTTATCATTTTTGATGTGTTGTTTCTTCAGGCTTATAAATTTATATATACTAAGACCATTTCTTTCCGAAGAGCTGCGCTTACAACTAGTTGAAAGCCTTGTTTTGTCGAAATTAAATAATGCTGACACTGTTTATGGACCCCGGATGCTATCTCGAACGCAGCGCTTAGTTCAACGAGTGCAGAATGCTTGTGCAAGATTTTGTTTCCTGATCCCGCCGCGAAGTCACGCTACACCACTTTTCAATAAGCACTACGCTTTAAAAATGAAATCTCGCCGTAAAGTTCACTTTGCATGTCTCCTTTTTGGTGTAGTTAATTTTAAAGATCCTTCGTATTTGTGTGATACGTTCAAATGGGTTACCGATAGCAGGCAATGTTCCAATAGACAGGGTTCCAAGCTGTTGTCCATCCTACAATACATACAGTCAATTTCAGGGGTGCTTTCCGATATGCTGCGCCCAAGTGCTGGAACAATCTCCCACCACCAATCAGAAAACTGTACACTTGTTTAGACTAAAACTTAGAAAGTACTTGATGGATGAGCAGAGAAAGTATAGAAATATTAATATCTCATTCATATGGAGGCTAATGTGGCTATGTGGTTCCATTGTTTTCACTGTAAGTAATTTTATTATTTTCCAAGCACTTACCCTTATTATTTTTTTCTCTCCTTTTCCTTATCATGATTATCATCAGCCTATATCTGTCCACTACAGGACGTAGGCCTCTCCTAATGCACGCCACTGAGCTCGGTATTCAGCTCTCCTCATCCACTTTCTTCCAGCAGCTTTTCGCAGGGCGTCACTTAACCTGGCCAAAGAGCGTCCTACACTACGTTTGCCTAAACGTTGTTTCCACTCGAGAACTCATCTACTATAACGGTTATCGGTTCTTCGGGAGATGTAATCAGCCCACTGCCACTTTAGCGTTCTTATCCTTTGAGCTATGTCGGTCACCTTAGTTCTCCGTCGGATATCTTCATTACGAATCCTGTCCTTCAGAGAAACTCCAAGCATAGCTCTTTATAGCTCGCTGAGCGACCCTAAATTTGTGGACTAGTTTAACCGTGAGTGATCAGTTTCGGTTCCGTAGGTCATGACAGGTAGGACGCACTGATTGATGACTTTTGTCTTTAGGCACTGCGGTATGGACTACGAGAAGACTTGACGAAGCTTGCCGAATGCTGCCGAACCCAGCTGAAGTCTTCTGTTGGCTTCCTTCTCAAAGTTGTTCTTACCTAATTTCAATATTTGCCAAAGATAAACATATTGTTGGACAACTTCAAGAGGTACACCATTGACTGCAATCGGTTCCGGGTCAATAAAATCGTAAAACATGATCTTGGTCTTGTCTATATTTATTCCGAGACCAATACGTTGAAACGCGTCATCTATATTGGTCAGCATACTTTGCAAGTCTTGCACTTCTTGTCTTGCGATTCCACCATTAAGACGATATCATCGGCTAATCTTAAGTGTGTGATGTTCTCGCGATTGATATTAATGCTCATTCCTTTCCAATCCAGCGTCTTAAACATATGTTCCAAGGCATTAGAGAACAGTTTCGGGGATATAACATCCCCCTGTCTCACTCCCCTGCGCAGTTGAATATGTTTTGACTGCTGGTTTTGTACTTGTACACTCATATTGGCGGCGTCATACAGAAACCTCAGTACTTCAATGTATCGCTAGTCCACTTGACACCGCTGCAGAGACTCCAGAACCACCCAGATTTCAACGGAGTCAAAAACCTTCTCATAGTCCACAAAAGAAAGATATAGGGGCTGGTTATACTCTTCAGACTTCTGTATAACCTGCGTCAAGGTCTATGGTCTTAATCCTCCGCAAAACCCGGCCTGTTCAGGAGGCTTCAATTCGTCAAGTCGCGAGACGATTTGATATGAACTTCTAAAACAACTTATAGACGTGGCTCAAGAGTGAAATAGTTTGGTAGTTTATAATACGGTTTCATCCCCATTTTTAAAGAAGAGTACTACTAAACTCCTGCTCCAAGCCTCTGGGGTTCTCCCAATGATAAAAACGGTGCTAAATTACCCCTGAAGCTCCCAAAGTACAGGCTATCCCCTGCTTTCAAGAGCTCCGAAGTTATTCCATCATCTCCAGGGGCCTTTCCATTCTTAAGTTGTTTGAGCGCTATCTCAATCTCGTCTAAGCTGACGTCAGGCAGTTCGTCATTGTAGTGGCGGGTCAGTATTGCGAGGGATTTCTCTGTGCTGGGTTCTGGTCTAGAAACATGTGAGTCATACAATCGGCCATAGAAGTTTTCGATCTAAGAAAGGATTTCCGAATTAGAGACGACGGTTGTACCATTATTGGTCTTAAGCTTCGTCAGATGGAATTTACTCAATTGCTAGGCGAAGACTTTTAACCCCCGATTTTGCTCAATTGCTTTTTCTATCCAGCGTGTATCACTGATCTTCTGATTGTGCTCCCTTTTTTCGGACGGTGTGTCATGCTGTTGCTCCCGTCGTTTGTCCATAAGCCGAAGGGCCTCATCCGGGATTTTAGACTTCGTGCCCGTACGCTGCAGCTGACAAAATCTAGTGCCTTTCCTCCCTTAGGATTCCCACAAATTTTTGAAGTTCCTCATTCACGTCATTTGTGGTTTCCAAGGCAGCGAATCGATTTTACAACTTGAGTTGGAACTATTCAGATCCAACAGCAGCTTGGAGCAGGTTAAGTCAGAGCGTATAAATCACCAGACGGCATCTTCCAAGCTTGTGGTCGATATTCAAAGAGCCTCGGACAAGTCAGTGATCACTACCGGTATTGAACCTGCTGATTACTGAGACATCCCTGAATATGTGCTTGTGACGATGTCAAAACCTCTTTCATAATAATACTCACCACGAGGACCACCTCGTGACACTGGCGCCCCGGGGCGCGTCACGAGGTGGACACTGGCGCCCCGGGGCGCGTCACGAGGTGGTCCTGGGTTTGGGTTAGTTCCACTAGCCCAGGGACCAAACCTCAGTAACATGTGTTACATCGTGCAGTACATTTAAGTATACATGACGTCTCGAACTAATATAAATATTGATATGATATAATATAATATAATTTCTGTGAAACCTATTGTTACCTGTCGCGAAAGTACTTTCATATTAATTAGCGACTTTGTCCGCGTGGATTTCTCTGGGTTATGAAAACCTACCATATCTGCTATTCCAGAACCTACAATACCAATAGCTAGGTACTCGAATAAATTCCTCCAGCCGTCAAACATATTTTTATCGATTGCTCGGCTTCTGCTCTTCGGATTGAGATACCAAGTACACCAGTTTTTAAGTCTAAACCTAAGCTATCCAACAATGACAACCACATCACAATCAGTGCAATATTTTTACGTGATGCGCGAACAGACAAACTGGCAGACAGACACGGTTTTTATGAAATTTAAGTTCCTATTCAGTAGCTTACTTGAAGTCCCCTAGACCATTATTTTTGATTATTCTTATATCTTCTATTGACCATTTATTCTTATTATTACAATAAAATGTACGATAAGGGAGTTGGTATAGCAAGCGCCCCGGGCGCGCGCCCGGACGCTCGGCCATTGTAACTATTTAGTAATCTGTGTCAAGACGCCATACATTTTAGACCGGAGCGCACCCGGGGAGTGTATAATATTCTGTGCCCGGGGCGCTTGCTGTGTAAGATGCAATTAACATACTCTAGCACAGCGCGCGCAAATTGTTCAACTGTGAATTAGCAACTACTTTATGTGACCTATCTGATCTTACTTTTCGTCATAGAGCCGAATGTCTTGATAGCTGAGCCGGGAACCGTTCGGCTGATAGTCTGAAGTAAGTACCTGAGCTCGATTCCCGACAGAACTGTTTATTTTGCACTATTTAAAAAAAACATGGCTTTTTCTAGCTTGATAGAGCACCCCACGCGCTTCCTCAGCTTCTTATTACACTTCCGGTTACATAATTCCGGTTACACATTATCTAATACTTTTCACGAAATCACTCCCATAGATTTCAGGAAAGCGAGCGGAAAAATATTACACTTTTTTTTATTACAATCGTAAACGTAACGTAATAATTACTTAATTTGGTAGTTATTCTATATATTTCCAGCGAAATTAGGTACTGGGCATTACTTTAATGTCTCAGGGTGACAAGCGCAAAGCAGTGACGCGCAAGATTTTGTAACTAAAGTTCTGGCACAGAATACCTAATAAGTTCTGGGTGGCACTGCAACTGTTATGTGTCAGCGTGACGCTTACCGTCAGGCGAGCGATTCGTCACTAAATTGCAAGAAGGTTTAAAATAGCTAGTTTGCACCGCCAAACAAACGAGTGAAGCATAGCAAATGGCGTCTGTGTATTTGTGCGTGAGTGGATAATTTGTGGTTGATACACAATTTCATCACAAAAGACTGCATTGTTTTTAATTTTTCGAGAGAACTTAACAGAAGGAACACGACTAACACGAACAAGATCGAGACGATGTAAATAAGTGTGCGTGAGGCTGGTGCGTACGACCGGATCGGCATATCTTAACGACATGATGTAAATAAGTGTGCGTGAGGCTGGTGCGTACGACCGAATCGGTATATCTTAACAACATGATGTAACTAAATGTGCGTGACGCTGGTGCGTACGACCGGATCGGCATATCTTAACGACATGATGTAAATAAGTGTGCGTGAGGCTGGTGCGTACGACCGGATCGGCATATCTTAACGGCATGATGTAAATAAGTGTGCGTGAGGCTGGTGCGTACGACCGGATCGGCATATCTTGGGTGCTTCACTTTAGAAATGGCGGCGTCGACACCGTTAACTAAAGGAGAGAGAGAAAGGAGACAACAAAAAAAATATTTTTGCATTTTTGATTGACACCAAGGTAAAAATATACTGACCTACTTAATACAGTGTTGTCAGGATCTAATATAAGTAATTTTTTTTTAATTCTTTGTCTTCGGTTTGCGGAGCTACCTGAAAGTTTCAGCTGGATAGCTAATCGGGAAGTGCTCGAAATTTAAATTGCAAGATTCCAGGACAGACAGAAATACATACAACAATGTATATCTTTAAATAAATACATACATATGAAGTTAAATGAAAGCTTTTAACAAGTACCTACAATTAATATAAAAATACAAAAAACCCGACTGCAAACAATATTAATAAATACGAGCTGACCGCCCGCAAAAATAATCACAGTAATATCATAAAGGCGAAAGTATGTATGTATGTATGTATGTATGTATGTTTAGGTTAGGGTGTGAGTTTGTGTGTGTGTGTGTGTGTGTGTGTGTGTGTGTGTGTTTGTGTGGGTGTGTGTGTGTATGTTTGTTGCTTTATCTTAAATGGCTGAACGGATTTGGATGTAATTTGGCATGGCGGTAGCTTATGCCTTGGATTAACAAATAGGCTACTTTTTATCCTGGAAAAAATCACGGTTCGTAAAGGACCGTGAAACCGCGGGGCGCAGCTAGTATTTAGATAAATTTAATGTTTCTTTTAACTTAACTTTAATTACTTTAAACATAAGATATTTACATTAACTTGACTGATAGATAGATAGATACATAATACTTTATTGCACCTAAAAAGATATTATTACACATAAAAAAAAACTTTTAAATAAGTTCAATAGGCGGACTTATCGCTAGCCGTTTACTTATCGCTAGTCGTAGACCACTGTCTCGGCTTAGAATAAGACCCCTCCCAATCTTCCCGTGGATGTTGTAAGAGGCGACTAAGGGATTAAACACCGGAAGATGGGCAGCAGCGTCCTCCGAGTACTCATGTACAACACTGCGGTCAATCTGCCTGCCAAGCTTGGTGACTGCACCCCGGCGGTCATAAGCGCGAGATAGATTTCATTGTGAGGACCTATAGGCATGTATTCAATTATGTCTCCGTGATCAAAATGGTTAGGACCGATAGTGATCACCGTATGGTAAGCGGCTCATTGAATATCAACGTAAAGCTGGGAAGGTCTCGTTTGATGAGATCTACACTTCGCCCAAATCCCGGGAACAGATACCGCAGTTCCTCAAGACGAAAGTTTATAATTAGTGCGTGTTGCCAGTGATGACATATGGCACTGAGACGTGGTCGCTAACTATTAGTCTCATACACAAGCTCAAAGTCGCGCAGCGTGCAATGGAGCTATGCTCGGAGTTTCACTACGTGATAAGATCCGTAACGAGGAAATCCGTAGAAGAACCAAGGTTACCGACATAGCTCTCAGAATTTGTAAGTTGAAGTGGCAATGGGCAGACCATATAGTTCGCAGAGCCGACAATTGAATAAAGAATAAAAGTTCTCGAATGGCGACCACGAACAAGCAAGCGAAGTGTAGAGAGACCCTCCCACACGTTGGACGGACGACATTGTAGCCATCGCAGGGAGTCGATGGATGGAGGCGGCATAATATCGTTCGTCGTGGCGCTCTTTGAGGGAGGCCTATGTTCAGTAGTAGACTTCTAAAGGCTGAAATGATGATGATGTTGATGTCTTCCAGATAACCTTTGGATGTACAGTAATGGAAGAACAGAGAGTAGACGGCGGTGCATTAAAATAAAATTATATTACTATTTTATAGATACTTTTATAAATACAATAAATCAATAACTATTTGTACGATAAACTAATACATGTTATTACAATAAACTTATACATATTTATATTTTGCGTATTAGTTTAGATTGGAGAGATAGTTTCACTATCATATTTTTTAAGATAGGTAATATTTTAGCTCGTCTGATATCCAGCGGAAGTGCATTCCAGAGTTTTACAGCTTTTACTGTGAATGACTTTTTATAGAACTTTGTAGTATAGGGGGGTGTCTTTCTTGAGTTGAAGAGTTTCTGAGGAACGCAAGCATCAGGAGTGGGTCATGTGCAGGAACACAAAACGTTCTTTGAGATAGGAGGGAGTAGAAGGAATAAATAATATATTGAATAGAATAAAGAGGATGGGAGCATTCTGGCGAAGGCGAATAGGTAACCATTTCAGCTTTTTGCGATATTCAGAAATATGGTCTTATTTGCGCAGACTAAATATGAACCTCATGCAAAAATTCTGAAAGCGTTCAAGCTTATTGAACTGTTCTTCGGCTAAATCTAGATATGAGGCGTCAGCATAATCTAATATACCTTGAATGATCTAAAATTATTATTTTTTTAAGAAGTAACTGCTACTGTTTAGTTTTAAAATTATATATTTTTGAAATGGTCTTTTAAAGACCTTCATTATGATACCTCACTGGATAGGCTTTTGTTTTTTTTTTGTTCCGTTGGAATTACAATATGGCAGATTTAAGCCGCCATATTACTTTTCTTGACACTTCATATATCCTGTAGCACTCTCGTGATCAACATGAATTCAATGACACTTTATTTATATTATACTTATTATTTATAAAAATCCATCAAAATGTTTAGGCTGTAGGACGCCCCTAAGAAACGTACAAACAAACATACATACAACCCAAGCACATAACTAACCACGCAGTCGGGTAAAAATGGACGCCATAAATCTTGCTAGGCATCTCGAAACTTGTAACACTCTAGAGCTTGTTACCATGTTACAAATAAAACTGGGCCCTCTTATCCCCAAGGACATGGACAAGGGTGGGATATAAATAACCCCTAATGTTTCTTGGTGCGGCCGATACGTTTGTACCAGTATAAAAATTTGGCTTTAGTTTATATGTGGTACAGTTCCTTGCTCCTACAATTTGATGATCTCAACAATCTTTAACTTGCCTATAAAATGAAAGGGAACAAGCTTTGCTTTTTGTTATATGGCTTGGCACGGCTTTCTCATTTAGCCAGTGTAAATAAAACGAGAAAACTGAAAAAAAAAAACAATTTCCACCAAAGAAGTACGTTGTATATTTCGAATAGATATATAGCTCATCAATTTGAATAGAAACCTTTATATAGGTAGGTACGACACGAAATAATTATTTGTTTTAATGCATTCTGTAGGGCTGTGCTGTAGGCCACTATCGGGGTTCATAGGTGGCGGATAATGGATCGGCGGCAAGATATTGCCGTTAGCTGCTACGGCAGCCCCCGACCACTCAGCAACAAACAAGCTGCATTTGAGCTCTAGAACGCGGACGTTCTATCGAGGTCACGGCAGAACAGCTGGCATTAGCGCAGGATGTCGGTTTAGGGTGGCAGCGGAAGAGTACCTTGCGTACCAACGGCGGCACCTGCGGGTCTATTTAGATGGCTCACTGCACACCCACCAACCCGCATTAGACAAGCGTGGTGGGTTAAATGTCTAAACCCCTTCTCTCATGGCTAATTCTTCTAAAAACAGGCCCCAAGTGCCCGGCGTCTCTAGTAGAAGCTCTGCCAGTGGGCAGGCAACTTCTAGAGCAGGGGGCGCATACAATCCCCGGGTGAAGTCCCTTAACTGTCAAACAAATTCGGCTTGTCAAATGGATACTGATCAATTGAATGTTATATCATACAATGTTCGCACACTGCGAACCGAAGAACGGTTACTTGAATTAGAAAATGCACTAGAATCGGTTAAACATGACATTGTAGGTTTATCGGAAGTTAGAAGAGAAGGCGAATATTCATATGAAAGAGAAAATTATATATTCTATCATGTAGGTGAAACTAGCAACAGAAATGGTGTTGGTTTTCTGATTGCCAAGCGATGGAAACACAACATTAAAGAATTCATCTCTTACTCTGAGAGAATAGCCTTAGTAAAACTCCAAATCACAGATACCATAACCTTGTCTATTGTTCAGGTCTACGCTCCAACCTCTAAGCACCCAGATGCAGAAATGGAAGAGTTTTACGATCTCCTCGATAAGGCATGCGAAGAAAACAGAGGGAACTAGACAATAGGCACAAGAACTGATACAGATAATTGTCAAATCATCGGACCACACGGCTTGGGATCACAAAATGAACGTGGCACTCGTCTTCTACAATTTGACTTTGCTCAGAACTTAAGCGTAAGCAACACCTTCTTCTTCAAAAAACCCCACCGTCGTTGGACATGGTCATCTCCGAATGGCACTACCAAAAATGAAATTGACTTCTGTCTTTCTTCAAACAAACAGATCATATGCAATACAGAAGTACTTAATAGCTTAAAATATAGTTCAGATCATCATCCCCTACGCATCACACTTAAATTAGATATAAAAATATTACGGCAACATATGATCAAAAACACAATCAGAAGACTAGACAAACTCACACTTCTTGCCAATAAAGATCGGTTTACTCTTGAGCTAAAGAATAGCTTCAGCTTGCTAGAATATCCAGTCACCGAAGACGTACAGACACTGTATAACAATATACACAGTTCAAAAAAAAAAACACCAGTTTATAAATCAAAAAGGTCAAAAATAGGGCTAAAAAGCTTAGCAACACCTCAAAACAGCTCATTGAAGAAAACAGAATTTACCATTCCAAACGTACGAATATAGAGAGATAGACAGAAAAGTTAAGACAAGCATTGGCAAAGATCTGAGAAATTTCGACAGATTAGACAGAAATTTTTCGTTACAATCTGCCATCAAGGGCAATAACAAAGGTAGATCCACAATTAATAGCTTGAAGGATTGTGAAGGTGTCAGACAGGGAGATAGAGACAAAGTCTTACAAATATGTACACAGTTTTACAAATCTTTGTATTCCGATGCTAATTCCGCTCCCCAACCGATCCCAGCGGCGTATTTATGTTGCGACGATATCTCACCGATAACAGGGTTTGAGGTTCACAGAGCGTTTGCGAACATGAAATACAGTCGAAGCCCCGGTGAAGATGATATAACTACCGATGCCCTCAAAGTTGGGGAATCAATCCTTCTACCACATGTCACCAACTTGTACAATGCTATCTTAAAAACTGGTAAGTTACCCAAAAATTTCTGCCACTCCAACATCATTTTGCTACACAAAAAAGGAGACAAGAACGAGACAAACAACTACCGACCTAACAGCCTTGTCTCACATCTTTACAAAGCTTTCATAAAAGTGATCGAAAGTCGCATTTCTGGACAACTTGATTTGCACCAACCTGCTGAATAGGCCGGCTTCAGACGCGGTCTCTGGACAACCGACCACCTCCATTCCTTAAATAAATTAATTGAAAAACACCAAGAGTTTAATATCCCTACGTACTTAGCCTTCATAGATTATTCTAAAGCTTTTGACAGGCTCAACCACAGTTCCATTTTCAAGCTCTCCACAATCAAGGCATACAACATACTTACATCAGTTTACTCCAGCACATCTATCACAATAGCACTGCAGCCGTGAAATTACATAAAACCGGACAGCTATTCTCCATAAAGTGAGGAGTTAAGCAAGGAGACCCGCTATCTCCCAAACTCTTCACAGCCACTCTAGAAGAGGTTTTCAGAACACTGGCTGGGAGAACAAGGGCATTGTCGTTGGTGAAAAGAGGCTCACCAACCTCCGCTTTGCTGACGACATTGTCCTTTTTGCCTCCTCAGCTCAAGAGCTAAGCTTAATGATCCAACAACTCAACAAGGCAAGCTTCGAGGTTGGACTTAGCATGAATATGTCGAAGACCAAGCTCATGTCAAACGGCACAGAATGTAGGATCGACATTGAGGGGGTCGAGATCGAGTATGTCCAAGAATACCTGTACCTCGGCCAAATAGTCTCTTTTCAGGCGCGACAAGACATGGAAGTTGCTAGACACACTGAAAACGCCTGGAAAAGCTATTGGTCGATGAAAGAACTAATGAAAGGTGAGTTACCACTAACACTCAAGAAAAGGCTCATGGACATGTGTGTTCTCCCCATCCTCACCTACGGTGCACAAACTTGGTCACTAACAATTTAGCAAAAGTCCAAACTCGGAGTATGCCAGCGAGCCATGGAGCGCAGTATTCTGGGAGTCAGACTATCGGACCGTATTAGAAACACAATACTGCGCTCCAAAACACAAATCGCGGACGTTGGTAAGAAAGCCGCCAGCCTGAAATGAAACTGGGCTGGACACATCTGTCGCATGTCGGACGATCTCTGAGCAAAAACCACAACATTGTGGATGCCACAGAATATCAGAAGACGTCGCGGCAGGCCCAAAAGGAGATGGCGGGACGAGCTTGATTCCTATTGTAACAATTGGACCACAAAAGCTCTCAACCGTGAGGAATGGAAGGAGGGAAGGGAGGCCTTTGCCCTGCAGTGGGACGAATATGGCTAAAAATAATAATAATAATAAATAATAATGCATTTGGGGCTGAAAATGAATAGTTACTTACCTACTTCGGGAAAATAACTTTAGATATCGACAAGATTTTTCAGACAAAAAAAGTACATAACAATCTAACGATCTTCAGATGTTACATTAATAATACTTCATTTTATGTAGTTGACGTAGGTTTTAACTTATTAGAGCATTATTGCATTGTCATTTATCTAACAGTTTACAGTTTTGGCGGAATTACTACCTACATATTTTTATTTTGTTAATTTTAAAAATGGATTTCCGCAAAGTAACGCCAGAATCTGTCAACTATATTCTTCGAGCTATATATGCTTGAAGAATATAGTTCCGTTCTGTTGGGAGCCAGTGATCACTGGCTCCACGTGACCATTTCACGCATATTTTAGGTCGATCTATGTCAGAACTATTGTTGTTGTTTTTTAAGTATATATTTTTTCAAATTTGAACTTTAAATCGTCTTGTATTATGTAGTCTCATTATGAAACGTACCCGTGAGTTTAGTTGTTTTAAATAATTGTTTTAATCTCTCACGCAGCTGCGTGAATATTAATTCAGATAATGTCTTAGACAATAAATCTCGACTAGTTTATTCGTGCTAAACTGACGGTAATTAAAACAATGGACCTAATATTTTATTTATTCGTATCCTGAATCCGTTTCTGATCGTGATAAAGTTTAGTGCAAATAATACGTACGTACCTTAATAATACATAAATTAACTAATGTCCAACGTTCCAATATCTTAATATAAATTAACTAATGTCCAACGTTCCAATATCTTAATATAAATTACAATAATAACAAAATTGACAGTTAAAATCTGCACAGGGTTTAAAATCATTTATAAACAATGGAGAATTGCCGTCTACAATACCAGTTTTTTTTTAAATCTTGTTGTTTATCGTAGAAAATTGTTTATTTATATTGCATTTTTAGAAAACTAAGTTGTCTATTAGATAATTATAAAGATAATGTCGTACCCCTGACTTTTAATTTATCGAACTTTGAATTTTCTTTGTTCGGAACTTTCAAAGTTTTTTTTTCACAAAATTCCTGATTTCGACACAAACTTAGTAATGTTGACCAAACTAACAATATTATTTAGTTGAGTTTTGGAATGCTGGTAGTCCAGTAGTGAACCTTTTATGAGATATCAAACCCATATTTAAATAATTAACAAAACAATAAAAATATAAAAAAATAACTTCAGGTTAAAATGGAATAACCCCGAAATATCAAAAATCGCGAAACATACATGGGGGTTATTCGGGTGCGCCTGGGTGTTTTCTACCTCGGGACCTTCGCTTATCACTCCTTCCTGGGATAGCCTGTATATATAGTTATAATTTAAATTAAATTAATTCAATGCTAAAATGAAAATATTTGTAAGATGTTCTTGTACCATTAAGTTTATAGAAGAAAAAATAATATGTCCATCTTTTTAAATCCTTTATCTAGTAGGTGATCAGGTGGCGGTATATCGCCAACTCGCCTTATTGCGCGCATACTGCGAAAAATATGGAAATATGGAATATATAATGTGTTCATGTAAATATTTAAATTAATGAGAAAAACCTTTGTTAACATTGCATGTTTTTAAAGGCAATGCTTGGAAAAATGGTGGATCTTTGCTATCAATTGCTCCACAAAACATAACAATCTCCAAACACTATACCCCGACTGTACATATTTGTACAGTCAAGGTACAAGGTAAACAGTACTTAACGTTCACCGTTGTCACAGAATAAATAGCAGTACAAGTATTGTCGCATGTCTTGTCGTGAAACTAATGGCATCATTATGACATATTTGAGGTTGTTACCCAAAGAGCTTGAATTACGCTTACTGGCCAAATAAATGGAATTGTTCTTTTGGTGATATTTTGTAACTTTTTGATCGGTGCTTCTTGCAAACAAATTTTTCATCTATGGCTACACATAGTAATTATATTCTCTACGTAATAAGTTCAACTTATAAAACTTTGTAATTGGACTAAAACGCCTATCTCTTTTAGTCCTTTTAGTATTATATTAAATTACGTTATTGAAAATGACAATTAAGTGCTCTTAATATTTTGCATGGTAGATTTTTTCGATTATTATAATTATTAAAATAATATTAAATGCTTTTTTAATTACCTACGACCAACAAAATAATGTTTATAAGTAATCCTTGATTTCCGTGATTGGTCGAAAACTATTCAGCAACTTTTTAGGTATTAGACGTAATATATTATTACTAGCTTTCGCCCGCGACTTCGTCCGCGTAGACTACAGTTTATCGCAAAATAAATAATAGTTTAAAAAAACTAATAAACACGCTTTATATAGAAAACCAAACTAAAAAATAGAAAATAAATTTTAATTGTGTAAATAAGAAAAAAAAGTTTTATTTAGTAAAAATCGTGGGGTGCATGGGTCAATAGTTATAAATATTTCATTGAAAGATATGAGAAGCACCCCACGCTTTTTTTTACAATAAAACTTTTTTTCTTATTTACACTATTCAAATTAATTTTCTATTTTTTAGTTTGGTTTTCTATATAAAGCGTGATTTTTAGTTTTTTTAAACTAATATTTATTTTCAAATTTTTTTTTTTTTTTATCGAATTATTGTATTGTCATCGGTCTTTGACAGGTGTGCAAAATTTGAATGAAATCTGACCGTTTGAAGTGGGTCAAAATAGCGTCCAAAGGAGTCGGTTACAAACATACAAACATACAAGTGAAGCTAATATAAAGCGTATAAAAAGCATCCCATGTCCTTCTAGGAATATAAAAATTAAAAACCAATGCAAAAGTATAGCACCAACAGTCTTGATGCTTTTTGACAGACTTATTATTATTTCGTTTCCATGGCAACCGTTCCTTAAAGCGAGTCATCAACATTTTCCAGTTTTCCCGTAGAAACTTACCATTTTCCGGGATAAACAGTATCCTATGTTTTATTGCAGGGTATAAGCTATCTCCATTCCAAATATCAACAAAATCTATCCAGCCGTTATCGCGCGAAATCTCCCTAAACAAACAAACAAACAGACAACGTTTCACTTTTATATATTGGTGTGGATATCATGGGTATTAGGTGCTATTTTTTGTATCTAACCAGGTAATTAATTGCAAAATTTAACAATCAACCATCGGTTAAGAAAGAGAGCAATGCATCAACAATTAGTAAAATAAAATGAGAATAAAAGCAGAAAGCTTTTAAAAAAATATAAATTATGAGCATGTACGTAAGTAGCTATTTTTACTAAGACATAACACTTGTAGCGGTTTCAAAACCTTATTCTCTACTACTTTTTAATCTAGATATAATGCAATTTTTCCGATGTTCCAACTTTTTGGTCCTAAATCCAAAATAATCCGATACGAAACTCCGTCTCGGCATCCCAATTTATATCTTTTTAATTAAAAATCGTATTAACTATCCCACACTTGGCAATAAACGACTACGATAAATTGACTTCACCAGTATTGCAAATAAACCGTGTTCATAAAAAATGGTGCCTATTTTTAAACACATTTTACAATCTCTAGGATATAAAGAGTTGCTCTAATTCACGGATGTGAAGTAGGTTGAACTGGTACTGGATCGAGGCTCGTCGCTCGTGACTAGCTCTAGAATAGTGTCCATTGTTGCACGTCATTTTACAGTCTTTACGAACACACACAACATGTTACACGTAATTGTATAGTCCCGATGAGGATACACGATAATATTACATGACATTGTACAGTCCTCACTAGTACTTGACATGTTACACGACATTTTATAGTTCCGTCGAGAAAGACTAGCCCGATTCACGAATGTGAATGAAATTCTACTGTATGGACCAGACTAAAGCCCGTCGCAAGTATTTAACCGTGGGTTTTATTGTTACAAGACATTTTTGACATTTCAGCTTAGAGACGCGATAATAATTATGGTTGTAAATAGTTATTTGGTACTTATTAGTTCTGCACTGCACAAGTTTAGATGCCATTTGCCACTCTTTGAATAAAAAATCTACTGCAAATGGATCTACTAGAAAAACTACTGAATTAATTTTTTGACAATTATGTTAATATGCGATCAGAATGAAGGTGTAAATTTCAAATAAAAAATAAATCATTCAGTTAAGTTCAAAACTCCCGGAGCTATTACACACAAATACACACATATAACAGTCGAATAGAGAACCTCCTCCTTGCTTGCTTCTCCTATGAGGTAGTGCTGGTCTCTGGTGTCACAATTTGTCTGGCCGCCTGAGGGACTCTGTGAGAGCTTTTCTACTGCTCTTAATCAATAACAGGCAGGACCGACAGCTTGCCCTCTGATGCACGGAGCGATGAAATACCGCACATAGCTTAGGCCGCTTACAGTGCAACGTGGATGACCTACGCGGACATCCGTAGCAGACGGTACAATTTATTATGCCTATAAAATGCATTCAGTGCGAGGCGGACGCGGAGAGCAAGGAACTGAACTATCCACCCGAACCCGGTATCGTTGGATTCTAACTCGGACTTGTATACCACAATGCTACCACTACCAACTCTTTTTGGAAGTGTATTAAACAATGAGTAGTACCTACCTTATTTTAGAAGTTATGCTTCATCTCACTGTTCTTTTTTCATAAAGTGTATCACTTAGCATGTACTTAGATCACAGATAAGCCAAAACCGTGTCATCCGACAATGGAAACAAGCTCTTAAACGGGCGATCAGATGAGTCAAAAACGGCGCCAAGTCAACGACCGGCCGCGGAACAGCTGTTTTTTGTACACTTTTTGAAGATATCGTGATATCACATTAATATATTAATTATTAATCAACTCTGAGTACATAACTATTTATGCCTATTTAAGTGATTATGAACGAGTTTTTCATTTCTGGGTTATAAAACCTCTTTTCCCGGGCTTACACGTGGAACTTAAATTGTGTTTCTTTTTGACCTATGATCTTGTTTTTTTTTTTGGCTCGTAGTGTTCTTGAATTAGTCACGCTATACAGGTTATAAAAAACTAGAAAACCTATATATACAAATAGGTTATAAATCAGTATATTCGGGACAATTCACACCAATTACCTAACAAGGATACACTGTAATATGGGCAGTAGATAACGGATCACGGATCATCATCATCATCATCATCATCATCAGCCTATATCTGATCACAGCTGGACGTAGGCCTCTCCTAATGAACGCCACTGCACTCGGTCTTCAGCTCTCCTTATCCACTTTCTTCCAACCGCTTTTCGCAGGTCGTCACTCCACCTGGCCACAGGGCGTCCTACACTACGTTTTCCTAATCGCGGTCTCCACTCGAGAACTCGTCTACTCCAACGGTTATCGGTTGTTCGGGATATGTGACCAGCCCACTGCCACTTTAGCTTGCTTATCCTTTGAGCTATGTCGTTTACCTTGGTTCTCCGTCGGATATCTTCATTAGGAATCTTGTCCTTCAGAGAAACTCCAAGCATAGCTCTCTCCATAGCTTGCTGAGCTTAAATGCAATTTTAATACTTTTGGAAACCTCTAGATGGATTTCTATGGACAGATCTTATGGTTATCATAGCTGCCATAGAAATCTTAGTTAAAAATAATTCATGTGTATTGGCACAGTTACCTAAAAAAGAGACTTATCTTTTGATAGTAATATTAGAAGCCGCCTCTTCAGTTTGTCTTGCGCCACTTTTGTCGATACTCTACCTGAACATCGCTCAATTCCTGCCCGACAAAATTTGAACACATTTGAAAAATGAGGTATCGTTGGAAGCGCCTTGATTATCCGCTGATTATTAGCTATGTGACGTCGCATTAAATGGAATATAGCGTCCTCTACAGGACATAAATGTTGAACATACACGAGGCCTACGTCAGCAGTAGACTGCTAAACGCTGAAATGATGATGACTCAGTTGTTAGCAAGGAAATTCTATGTTACAATAGTTGTAAGTATGGTACATATAACTTCCTTGTTACATGACATAGGTATTAAAAAAAAAACGTTGTTGAAAAGACAAATAAATGAACTTTTTTAATGATGCCGTGTTGGGTTACAAATGAAAGGGCACATTTAAAATACATATATTTTGTTGGCTGATGCTCGCGGCTTTGCTTGCTTGCACCCGATAATTAGGAATTTCTAAAATCACACCAATATAATTTAAATAAAACTTTACTCGTTACTGGTTCTGTACATAAAAAGGTGTCCTGTTTCATTTGATGCTGATAAATCCGAAAAATTGTAAAATAGCAAGTGTAGTTCACGTCCTGTTACCATCGACTGTAAATAAAATACATGTCAACTGCGAGTTACCCCCTTGGGACGGTGGACCAACCCTCGGGGGACTTCCGGTGACAAGGATACCAGTGTTCTAACTTTTTTTAAAAGCTTTTATTTAATTTCACTTGTATGTATCTATGTTTTATGAATCTTACAATTCAAATTTCGAACACTTCCCGATTAGCTGTCCAGCTGAAACTTTCAGGGTAGCTCACAACCCGATGACAAAGCAAAAAAAAAGGTCATTTTTAATATTATCCTTAAAAAGTGAAAATGCAACATAAAATAAAAAAAAAAAAAAAAAAAAAAACTGAAAAGGAAATTAAAAATATAGTAAAAAAAATATTTTACATTAAAAAGTGACAAGTGACATTCATTAAAAAAATGTCATAAAAGATTTTTTTAATTTATTTTTGAAATTATATCTATTTTGCTTTTTGAAGTCCTCTATCGATTGAGTAAAGTTTGATCAGTGGCCGCGATTTCTCAGTTTTTTCACTTATAGCTATGACACAAAGGTTGGAAGGCTAATAATGCGCGCATGGGTCTTCTATGGGTTGGTGCCGTTCGTGTCTACCACAAATCCTTGAATTTTGAGGCCAATTACTAGTAAAAGCCCCACATATTTTTTTTTGGAAACAACACAATAATTGAGTGACACCATGTCACCCTATACTTTTAGCATGGCCTTCACACCAGAGGACACCCGCTGGCGTCGACGAAGACAAAAGCAGCTGGACAATAAAAGAAAAACGATTAACCTCGTTCCTAACCACAGTACCGTGTGTTTTACTATTGTCTGGGCACAATGATATGTTGTTGGAGTATGAAATGGGATACTTTGAAAACGCCTAGTATCTTGTAGACTTGAAGATCTGTATTCAAAAGCCCTAAACGGAACCATACTCCAAAACATAGTGATCGATTTATTAGCCGAGAGGATTTGAGGCTGTTTTGCATTAATAATCAGTTCTTGTAAAAAGTTATCGTTTCAAGTGCTCGTTTATAATTGCTTTTTTTAATTATTTACTAGCTGTGCCCGCAGCTTTGCGTGGTTATTTTTCTGGGATATTGGTTTCGGTTTAAAGATATTTATTGTCTAAAGAAATTACAAAATTTCACTTAAATAAGACAACATTCAAGAAACTTAAATAAATTGTGTTATGTAGTGAGCATGCATAAGATTATAACTAAACTTAATCTGTACCTAACTAAATCTGTTACATACCAAACATAAATGCAGATGCAGTAGTTGATGGTTGATCACTAGGTACTTTTCTTAGGAATAGGGTTTTACTGTAACATATATTTTGTATAATTTATTTATTTATTTGCCAGTCTTAAGTTAATCTCTATTTAATTTATTTAATTTTAGCTTTTCCGTCTACCATTATCCACTTCATATACAGGTATGCTTCATATGAAATATCAATTTTGTAAATAAGGGAATAAAACAAAATTGTATATATATATATATATATATATATATAAGTACCCTATGATTTATACCAGAACCAAAAGTACCAATATCATTAAATATCGTTCACACCTATATGTTTTTTTATGGATTGCTCGAATTCTACTAATCGGGTGAAGATACCAAGCACACCATTTTTTAAGTCAAACCATCAGTTATCCAACAGTGATCGCAATCGGTCCAGAAGTTTTTACGTCGTAAGCGAACAAATAGACAAACACCATTTAAAAAAAGATATATTCGTGTTCGGTAGCTTATTTTAAGTCATCTAGTTTTATTTTTATTTTCTTTGTACAGACTTTTCGTTACTTACTGCTTTATTATAAGTATAGATAATGGTTATGGTGAAGGGCCTAGAATAAGTAGGAGGAGGTTAGGATCGTAGATCGTAGCTCCGAAACGAATGGACCGATTTTGATGCGACTTTTTATGTTTGGTAGCTGAAGTAATAATGATGCTTCTTAGCTACAATGGGGAGTGAAGAGGGGGGAGGGGGGGGGGGAGGTTATATTTTATTTTTATTTGTAGGTGTATTCCCTTGACTGCTCAACGTCCCCACTCCTCCCCTGGTTGAGGTTAAGTTACTTCTTGATAGAAAATGATCAGCTGGGCTTTTATTTGCTATGAGTACCGTTCGTGGTATTGACGCGCGCTACTTGTTACTTGGCCGAATGGCCAAGTAACAAGTAGCGCGCGTCAATATATCTGCGTGAAATTGTTCGTGTATGTTCGTGAACTGTCGTAATTTGCCGAACGATTTCACAACGCGACGCGTTACCCATGTGGCTATAGCGAATAAGGACCCTGATTGAGACAAATGTTTTTTTGGTTTTAATAAGTTTCATATTCCTACATTGGTCACATGTAAAAACGCACGCTGTTTGGATAGTCAAAAATATAGATAAAATTATAGAAAAAAAAAGTAAGTAAGTAAGTAAAATAAAGAATAGTCTAAATATACGCTATTGAACAGAAATATAAAAAAAACGTGTCTGTCTGTCTGTTTACCTGTATGTTTGTTCGCGCATCACGTAAAAACTACTAGACCGATTGCGATACGATTTTCATTGTAGGCTATCTTAGGGTTTGCCTTCAAAACTGGCGTACTTGGTGTCTTAATCCTATGATTATTTGCCGAGCAATCGATAGAATTTTGAAGTAATGTAGTAGTTTATAGGCACTTTTGGTCACTCAGCACCCGCGGGATGAGTAGGGGTGTACCTCTTATTGATATGAGTTCTTTGACATTATCAGATAAGTATGTGGTTAAAAATGTTTATAACCATATGTAACAATTAGCTGTGTGACGAGGTCCAAACCTCTTTCATAATAATACTCATTTGATCTCTTAATTCTTTCATAATCCATTTCTTTTCATTTTTGATAGTTGGTCATCATTGATTGATTCTAAATACAAATAACATGTCATTCGAATATTGATTTTTGGAAAAACCGAAATAATATTATAAAATTAATAAATAAGTTTATAACAACTTGAATTTCTCTTTTAAATATATGTATTATAATACCTACATAAGAGGTTATTTTCATCCGTATTGTATCACCACGAAATTCTCCTGTGCTCTCTATTGTTCCTGTTCCTGTAATTCTGTGTCACTGAGGTTTGGGTCCTGGGCTAGTGGGACAAACCCAAACCCTGGGACCGCCTCGTGACTGCTGTACCCGCGGCTTCCTTGTTCTCTAGGTTAAAAGTACTCTATATACTATTTTATGACCCAAAATACCAATATACCAACATTTGATCAAAATTCCTTCAGCCTTCAAAAAGTTTTTTATCGATTGTTCGGCTTCTACTCATCGGAATGAGATACAAAGAGAACACCAAGTCTTAAGTCAAACCAGAAACTATCCAACAGTGAAAACTGCATCGAAATCGGTCAATTAGTTTTTTACCAGATGCGCAAACAAACATACAGGTAAAAAACGATATTTTAAAATTATTTTTTTCAGTAGCTTATTGACCATTTCTTTTTATTTATCTTCTTTGTTCAGACTTTATCGTAGTTATTGCTATATGTATAGATTACTTTTCGCAAGGCTAAAATTAATGGTAAGCTGTCCGGGACACCCAGTTAAGACTTCCAAAATAATCTCAAAACGAGCAAAATACGGTCGGGTGTCTAATGTACACTTTCGGGAAAGTAGGCGCATTTCCGCAAAATGAAATTCTGTATAATTATTATATTCCAGGGCACGGTAAAGTAATTAACTTTCATGAGAGTATCTTCGCTGTGAATAATGGCATTTGAATATTTCGGTGCCAAGTACACGAGCAAATTCTCATCGCGCGATATTCACGCGCGCCGTTTGTGAAGATGAGGCCTAAAATATTTGAAAATTATTGCCAGGCGCCATAAATATTTGAAAATTATTGCCAGGCGCCATAAATATTTGAAAATTATTGCCAGGCGCCATAAATCTAAATAAAAGGTGGGAAGATTAAATACCAGCTCCTTGGGCGTGGATGGCATAAACTAGGAGCAACGCGCACAATTGGCTTTCTTTGGCCTTAGTCACAATCAGAGTGGAGTTTTTGTAGCACGTTTTAGAAATGACTCTCATGCCCGCTACAGTCTGCGTATATCTATCTCTGTTGTTGATGCACATGAAGCACGACGGTGGAAAGAGTGTTTGTCTGCAGTTGTATCTAGTCCAGTTCTTTTTTGGAAAAAGAAATAGAAAGGCAGTCACAAAATTGATTCCCAGGTGCCTGGTCAGTAGTAGTCAAGCTGATTAATACAGATGATTAATATACCAGCAGGTGTAAATCAAAGAACTAAACATGCACAGGACTGGAAAAGATAGCGTGTATTAAGACGAGTGCAGAGCTGTGAAACCCTTTTACACGCCAAGATTCGAAATCTAAAAACTGGGAAATAGACAAAGAAACACATAAATACTAGCGAAGTATATTTGTCTGGTGTCTTTTGGAGCAGTGGTAAAAGTACTGATAAACATAAGCATTCAGTTGTAACAAAACATTAAACTTTCACAGTTTTTTATTTTGCCGAACTGAAAAACGAAGCCAATGGTCGGTACGAACATTTCGTCGATCTATCTAGCGAACTCTGAAATAAATGCTTGTCAAAAAATCTATTGTACAGCGTAGAGGGTCTGCGCGGCGGAACAATGAGAATTGCTCGGCTCGGCAAGGTCCAATCATATTTTTTTGATTCACTGAAATGGTGTAGGAACGCTCCTGTTTATTTTATGTGTGTGCAACATTCGCTTGAATGCTCATTGTAAATGAATGCTCAAGTTTATCACCGCTTTTAGACGTCTAATGCCGCTGTTCAAGCGGAAAGCACTTGTTTGCTGACGTCGATGGACATCTGTGGCGTTAAGCAGCTTAAAAATAAATTTAGGGAGGCTCCTGATGTGCACCCCGAATGATTTATCTGTGGATTATAAAAGAATGACAGGACATAAGAAAAGTTTTAAGTAGGTAATACACGCTTGAACATTGCTCGTGAACATTGAGCCTAAAGTTAGTAAAAATTATTCTCGTACAATTTGATCCCTTTTCCACGAATTTCGCAAGGCTCAGTGTAACTGTCGCATTTGCAATATTTGGTCAGTGTTAGAAGCTGGTTTACTTAAATGACTAGCTGTGCCCGTGGCCATTTATCTGTTTTAAAAGTACCCTAGTGGTATTCTGGGAACTACTCGTAAAATACCAATCAAAAAATTCCTTCAGCCGTCAACAAGATTTTCAACAATGGCTTGGCTTCTGTCATCAGATAGATACATGAAGTACAAAAGATTTAGTTGAATCCTAAGCTAGCCATTTATGAAACACGCATTTTATCGATCCACTGGTTTTTAAGTGATGCGCAAAACAAGCATCGAGACAGACATGATTTAAAAAAAAATTATATTCTTGTCCTTTAGCTCATCTTAAGAGCGGCCAACCCGTCATACTTTTCATACAAACGCTCATGGCTTTATAACCCATCTTTCTTTGAAATTTTTGAACTAACAGGTATCTTGTACACTGTGTCTAGGTTTCTAAAAAAGCAAAAAATAAAAATTTGGAGAAACAAAGTCAGTATAAGCCTCAAAAAATCTGCTTTTTCGCACGAATTTTACCTGAACTTTGACCGTTCTTTGAGTTCCTGCGTATTCCTGGAACAAGTTTTATGAAATTTCCACACACTATTTTTCGCTCAATGTTGTTATTATTGTTATAATGCGGAAGTTTCCGAATGCCAACCGAGCGTTAAGACGCTATCTCTCTCTTTTCGCTTTGTCTCTTTTTCAAACATTGCGCTGGATGAAATAAGATGCTTTTCGACCATGCTCGCGTTGACAATAGACGGACCGGGAAGGGCCCCCTTAAGTCCTAAAAGCAATTTTATATTAAATCATCTTTGTTACTTAATTACTGCTTTGATATTAGTATGGAAAGTATATATGTATAGAAGATTTTCCGTGATAAACATAAACTACATAGACCCCAAGACAGTACTGATAAAAGTCAACTGACTCGACCACCGGATGCAATCATAGGTATGGGAAGAACCGGAAAGAAATTGTTTTTTTTTCACATCTTATCTATCTATCTATCTATCTTATTTGTCTATACTTATAATAAAGCAGTAAGCAATAAAAATACTGTACAATAAACGTAGTAAAAAAATTGGCTAGGGTACTTATATAAGCTACTGAACATGAATAATAATATATTTTTGAATCGTGTTCGTCTGTTTGTCTGTTCGTGCATCACGTAACAACTACTTGAACGATTGCGATAAGGTGTTAACTGCTGGATAGCTTAGAGTTTGACTTAAAAACTGAGGATCCGATGAGTAAAAGCTGAGCAATCGATAAAAAACTATTTGACGGAAAACAAATATTGCTGAAATGTAATATAATGTACTTTCGAAGTACATTTGGACCTGGAATAACACATAGGTTAAAGAAATGACCACGCGGGCAAAGCAGCAGGCAGAGGTAGTTTATAATACTTACAATCTTAGATCTAGTTAAAAGGGGTAGATACGGCACGCTTTAATATGATGTAAACCAAAACTGGACTAGTTACAACAACACACTCAAACAGCTACATTTCCACTGTCCGTGTGCATCAACTACAAAGATACATACAAAGACTGTAGCGCAAATGAGTTAACAATAATTGGCACTTCTAACACTAACACATGCTACACAAATGCTACTCTGATTGTGACTAAGGCCAATAATACGCGTTGCACCTAATTTATGCGCTCCACGCTCGAGGAGCTTAGTACCTACCTAATCTTCTAACTTTTACTGAGATCTATGCTTACAATAGTAGGAGTTAAAACAGTTTGGCTCCATGCATTAACATTAATAATTTGTTATGTGATCAAACTAAAAACTTAGTCTGATTTTGACAAGAAGGTATTAATCGATTCGTCTTCATCGCAAGAGTGGTCATAGGCTTTACTCGACCGTAGTCAGGTTTTAATCGATTCGTCTTCATCGCCAGAGTGGTCATAGGCTTTACTCGACCGTAGTCAGGTTTTAATCGATTCGTCTTCATCGCAAGAGTGGTCATAGGCTTTACTCGACCGTAGTCAGGTTTTACTCGACCGTAGTCAGGTTTTAATTTGTGAACTTAGGTTTGGATACGATTAATAATCAAAATATTTTTGACTTGAGAGAAATTTACTCAGTTATCGTTTTAGGCAACCGCTTGCTTGAAATTTACCGTTATACATCCGGTTTCGTAGTACTTGGTTTGTCGCTAACGCTACCAGCTGTGAAAACCCTTCCAATGAGTGCCTATAGACATGTATGCGTAATATGCGCGTAGACTACGCGCGTTAAAGGTAAGGAAAGTGACTTCTTATCGTACACACTAGTGTGAAGGTAAATAAATTAATTAATTAAACATAAATTTCCTAACCTTAACACTGATATATGAACAGTTTGAAGGTCACATTTTATTCCTAACCATCACACCAGTGTGACAGAGCAGTGTGATGGTTAGTCGGTCACGGAAGTATCGGCCTTGAATCAAACGCTGTCAATGATGACGATGCGTGAAACAAGCTTAGGTGATCGCGATGTTTTTATAAGTTTGACAGTTCTATACTTAATTATTCCCAGTCTTCATTCATCACATACTCAATACCAAGCCCAGGCACTTCACAGACGTCCACATTCCTAGTACACCTACAACACGAGTGGAACTGTCCGTATAACAATGCGATGACATCATGGCGGCGATCGTGATCTGAATCAAACGGACACACATACTGCCTGTGTATATAGACTGTTATGCAAGAATACATTAGTGTACACTATGTACATGTATTTATATAATAATACAATAATATATTCGGGACGATTCACACCAATTACCTAGCCCCAAACTAGGATACTCTGTATCATGGGTACTATACCACGGATAAACATACATAGATACGAATATTACATCCATGACTCTGAAACAAATATTTCTGCTCATCACACAAACGATTGCACCGAGCGGGATTCGAACCCGCGACCGATGAATTCATAGTCAGGGTCACTAACCATTTGGCTAACCGGTTAGTGAACTTGACTTATCATCTAATACAGAACCGAGTGCGTAAGCGTGATAGTGTAATTAAAATAAATCAGAATCAAAAAACAGGCAAATATGTTTAAAATAAGTTCTAAAAAACATAAAATAAGGTTTTATGTAATAACCATGTCATGGTGAAACTTAGAACGGGCTATCACAATTAAATGTGTACACAAAACTTCGTGTCTTTGCTGTTGACCGGTCAAGAGTTCCTTTATCTGGAGCTAATCTTGGATGTCAATTCAGGTCATGGTTACCATAAATAAGTATAATATAAAAAAAAAAGTTTTACGTATATATATATATATATTTTTTGGCTTTTCACTTTTAACGTTTTAAGTCAACTCTGCAGGATAAGAGGAAGTGTTTGTAATACAGCTTGCAAGATTCCACCTAAACAAACATCCATGCATTGCAAATTAAATAAAAGCTTTCAAAAAGATGAATTCCACACCGCCAAATCAAAAGTGAAGCACCCAAGATATGCCGATCCACTCGTACACACAAGACAAGCACACACACCATGTTTTGCTGATCGGCCGCCACATCGCAGTAAGATCTCGACCTAGTGGTGTGAAATAGTGTGAATTGTATCAACCAGGAAACAGAGCAACTTATACACTCACGCGCATATACGCAGCCTCAACTTGCTATGCTTTGTTATGTGTAGTAATTCGTTTGTGTGGTGGTGAGGTCTCCATCTTTTTTTAAACCTCTTGGGTAAAACCATAAAACTATGAAGTTCCGAATTTTAAGAATTCCTAATGTAGGTACCTACCGACTATGTAGGGATATGTCCATATTATTATTATTGAATGTGTCTATCAATGTGGATGCTTCAACGAGTATATTTATTAGACCTCAAACGAACGATGTAACCGTAGATCTAGTTAAAGGCGGGGAGATACGGCACGCTTTAACATCGCGAAAATAAAACTGGACTACTTTTAACTACAGGCAAACACACCCACACAAAAAGATTCTGCCGTTCGTGCTAAATGTGCATCAACAAGAAATATATATAAAGAGAAATATACGCAACCTATAGCGGAAAAAAGGGTTACTGCTAAAAAGTGCTACGTATACAAACGTCCCTCCGATAGTATAAGGCCACATAAGTAACGCACACAATTGGTAACGCCAATTGTGTGCGTTGTACCTTATTTATGCGCTTCACGCACGAGAAACTCGTACCTTATCTTCCCATCTTTAATTAGATATATGGATGTAACTGATCGTTTATCTGGTTGTCAACTCTTCTTTTTCGTTTAGACAGACACCCTACATTTAAGCCATTCGATTCATTTCTATGAATTCGGATGCATCTAGGTACATTAATTTGACCTCGGACGATCGATATAACCTGTTAGCGACGCGCTCAAATGTGTTTACCCGACTACGGTGAAGCAAGGGAAGGGTAATGAGTTTAACAGTCTCGTCATCATCATTTCAGCCTTTAGCAGTCCACTGCTGAACATAGGCCTCCCTTAAAGAGCGCCACGACTAACGTTCTCCATCCTCTGACTCGCTGCCATGGCTACAATGTCGTCTGTCCATCGTGTGGGGGTCGCTCTACACCACGCTTGCTTGTTCGTGGTCGCTATTCCAAAACCTTTATTCCCCAGTGGTTGTCGGCCCTGCGAACTATATGGCCTGCCCATTGCCATTTCAACTTGCAAATTCTGAGAGATATGTCGATAACCTTGGTTCTTCTACGGATTTCATCCTTACGGATCTTACCACGTAGTAAAACTCCGAGCATAGCTCTCTCCATTGCACGCTGCGTGAGTTTGAACTTATCGATGAGACCAATAGTTAGCGACCACGTCTCATTGACGTATGTCATTACTGGCAACACGCACTGATTATAAACTTTCGTCTAGAGGCACTGCGGTTTATGTGACGAGAAGATGTGGCGTAATTTCTCGAACGCTGCCCATCTGAGTTGCATTCGCCATTGATGTTAATACCATACCCGTTCCGGTTCAGAAGCTTGAATTGGTTCTTCCAGTGCAGTGATGAACAGTTCCGGAGAAATAACGTCTCCCTGTCTCACCCCTTTTTGCAGCTGGATAGAATTCGTGCTCCGATCCTGAAGACGGACTGTCATGGTGGCATTGCTGTACAAACACTTCAACACTTCGATGTACCGGTAGTAAATCTGCACCGCTGTAATGACTGTAGCACTGCCCAGGTCTCAACTGAATCAAAGGCTTTCTCGTAGTCCACAAACGCTAGATATATTGGCCAATTATACTCTTTATTTTTCTGTATAATCTGCTGGAGTGTATGGATGTGGTCTACGGTGCTAAAGGCTTTCCGGAATACAGCTTGTTCAGAAGGCTGAAAGTCGTCGATCCTACGAGCGAGACGGATTATAACTACTCTCGAAAACAGCTTATGGACGTGGCTCAGCAGCGAAATTGGCCAATCATTTGTGACGAGGTCCAAACCTCTTTCATAATAATACTCTTTTCATAATCCACTTCTTTTCATTTTGATTTTCATTATCCATTCCAAATACAAATATCCTGTCATTGACATTGATTTTTAGTCAAAATAGAAAAATATTCCACTTTAGTGCTTTCATTGATTTAATTTGCAAAATATATCTTTCGTCCTTCCTTCGCTAACATTAATATAAAAAATCTGAAAGTCTGCTCTGGTTTGAGGAACATCGTTGAGTTGCAGCGCCCGATCGCGTTGCACTCGATGAACGGCTTCGCGCGGAACTCTTTTAGACAAGAGCCGGACAATATCAGACTCTGGCCTGCCGAGTCTGCTCCCGCCGTGTGCTAGAATCGAGCGGAAGGAAGTTCCTGTAATTCTGTGTCAAAGAGGTTGTGTCCTGGAATAGTGGGAGCAACCCAAACCCGGGGACCTGCCTCGCGACACTGGCGCCCTCAACGTGTCCGTACCCAGCCTGCTCTACCTGCCTACAAGTTCCCGATTTCTTCGTGTTTTTTTTTTTAATCAGTGTTCAATTTTTAAGTCGCCCCACAAAATTCTAAAAGGCACTAGGCCATCTTGATTTAAATTTGGATTGAATTATTTGGCAAACCAGAACAGTTTTTTTATACTCAAGTGTATTTTATATTTGCATTCCAGTCATTCATGTAAGTAAGACATTTTCATTAGTACGTACTTTATTCCAAATTTCACTATCGGCCTACCTAGTTCCGAATTACTTTAAAATTTAAACGCGTAGTTACATTAACGCTATTTTTTTATATATTTTTAAAGCGTTACTAACGCACTAAACGCACTAAACGCACGTTACCTACATAGTAAACACTTAGTTTTATTTGCTGGTCTCATATTAAATAAAAATGGACCCTGCGCATCTAAATAAACCAGAATTGATCTATGAATTAAAATGTAGAAATGCTGAAGTTGATACAACAGATACTGTAGAAAATTTACGTTCAAGGTTATCGACCTTACTTGACAGCTCGAATACACAAGATTTTCAAAGTCCGTATACATTTGAACAGGATATAATCGAAATTCAAAAATGTCTAACCATTATTTATGCACGTTTAATAGCTTACCCGGTACGAAAGGAGAAGAATGCGTCCTATATTCTGCACATTAAAAATAGATTAAATAACATGGATATTACCACCGAACTTACGACAGTACAACTAGAAACATTTAAAAATGTTTCAGAGAATTTCTTCGATTTACAAAAACGTTTCGAAACATTAGAAAATCCTAGCAGCTCTTCTACAGAAAATTCTTCTACACACGATCATTTTCCAGAACAACAAACTCAATTACCATATTTTGACCTACTGACACAAAAGCTACAAAATATTTCGATCAACAGATCAAGTCACGAAATTAAACGGTTTATTTACAAGGGGGATAGTTGTCCAAAAGATTTTCTTGAAAAAGTAGAGGAATTCGCAGTTGCTCGAAATATTTCACATACTGAACTATACAATCATATATACGATATTCTGAAAGGAACTCCTTTAGATTGGTTTCGAGCTCACAAACAAACAATCCCGGATTGGGAATCTTTTAAAATTACATTACTAAATGAATTTGAAATTACAGACTACGACTATAAACTGCGTAAAATCATAGATGCTCGCAAACAAAAAACAAATGAGCGTGTGATTTGTTATTTTACCGAATTAGAATCATTATTTGCAAAATTACGTGAGCCTATTTCAGAAAAAGCTAAGATTGATATTCTTAGGCGTAACTTGCGACCCGAATTCGGTCAAAGGTTATCTCCAAACGATCTCGACTCGGTCGCAACATTATTAAAATCGTGCAAATGGTACGAAAGTTGCATTGAAATTTCCAACTCTGATACTCCTTCTACATTACAAGACTTAGCGAAGCCTTCGACTTCTAATACCCAACACAAAGTCACTGCTACACCTAACATACCACATTATCCGTACAATACCTTACAACAACCACTTGTGCAAACACACCCTCACCCTCAACCTTACCCTGTACATTCAATTGCTGCAGATTCTAACAAAACTGCACTACCTATATTTTGCCCTCGCTGTCGAAACGACAGTCATGCTTTATGTCAATGTCCCTACAGACATAAAGTTTGTTTTCGTTGCGGTAAAAAAGACGTAATTTTTACCAATTGCCCAGTATGTACAAAAAATTCAAAAAACTAATTAGAGAGGAACTAGAAACACAAAATTGTAATACTAACAATAACTTTGATCAAAATGATTGGAACAATTGGCTTAAAACTATTTCAATATTTTTCAAAACATACAACGTTTCTACGCTCCTCTTTGATAATACATCGGACACTGAACGTCCATACCTTAGAGTAAATGTTGGGAATTTAACCCTTAACGGTTTGCTGGATAGTGGCAGTGCCATTACAATTTTAGGTAATAACTCACATAAATTATTACTTGAACATGGTTTGGAACTACAACGTGACCAAATTATCAAAGGTTCTGTTGCTAATGGTCAAACAATCAATTCAATTGGTACTATTAAGCTTCCAACTTTATTTAAAAATAAGTTTGCTATAATTACCGCCCATGTAATACCTGCTGTTACTCAACCTTTCATATTAGGTATCGACTTCTGGAAAACTTTTAAGCTGGCTCCAGACATACTTAATACGGTCAGTATGCTCAAGAGTTCAGATACTCCCATGTTTATCATCAATAATAATGATACTTACTTACAGTCTTATGACAGACTTACAGATACACAATTGATTCTTGCTAATGCAGTCGTAGAACAATTTCGTAATATTTCTACCGACGTACTTCCTTTAGGAAGAACAAACCTTATTGAACACTGTATTGATACAGGTGACCACCCACCTATTCGTCAACGTTGCTATCGATTATCCCCTGAAAAACAGAAAGCTCTTCGAGCAGAAGTCGATAAAATGCTAGAACTTGATGTTATAGAGCCTTGTGAAAGCCCATGGCTAAATCCTGTAATTATTACCCCTAAGAAAGATGGTACTTGGAGATTTTGCGTCGACAGTCGTAAGCTTAACGACATAACTAGAAAAGATGCTTATAAATTACCATTCATATCAGACATCATAGATAACCTTAAAGATTCTAAATATCTGAGTTCAATTGACATTGCTAAAGCTTTTTGGGAAGTGCCTTTACGTTTAGAAGACAGACCTAAGACTGCTTTTCACGTTCCAGGTCGTGGATCTTTTCAATTTAAGGTTATGCCTTTTGGTCTTACTAACGCACCAGCTACGCAACAAAGATTCATTGATAATCTTCTTTCTGATGAGTCTAATAACGACTCTCTTTTTTATTATTTGGATGATATAATAATAGCCACAAAAACGTACGAGGAACACGTACGTTTGCTTAATAAATTACACGCAAAACTTTCAAAAGCAGGTACAGTAAATTTTCCAAAATGTGCATTTTTCCGAAATGAACTTAAATACCTAGGCTACGTAATTGATGATCAAGGTCTCCACACAGACCCTGATAAAGTCAAAGCAATCTTAGAAATACCAGCACCCAGGTCTGCTCGCGAGGTGAAAAAGTTTCTCGGTACAGCTAGTTGGTATAGACGCTTTGTACCCAATCTTAGCACATTAGCTGCTCCCCTCACTAAACTTACGTCTACTAGTAAGAAAGCTCCCGCTTTCAAGTGGACTTCTGAAGCTGATAAAGCTTTTAATAAAATCAAACAAGCTTTAATATCAACTCCTATTCTAACTTGCCCTGACTTTTCTAAACCCTTTGCTGTTCATTGCGACGCATCCGCTTTTGGACTTGGAGCAATGCTTACCCAAGACTTCGATGGAGTTGAAAAACCCATAGCTTACATGAGCAAATTACTTACAGGTCCCCAAAGAAACTATTCTATCACTGAACGTGAACTCTTAAGCGTTATAACAGCATTAGAGTATTGGCGTTGCTATCTAGACAATGGTCAAAAGTTTACTATCTATACCGATCATTCTGCACTTCAATGGTTCTTACACTTAGATAATCCTACAGGTAGACTTGCCCGTTGGATTATACGCTTATCAATGTTTAATTTTGACATTAAATATAAACGTGGCAAGGATCATTTGGTCCCAGATACATTATCTCGTATTAAACCAATTAATGTGATTAATTATGATCCAATACAGACTTCTGATTCGTCGTACACTTCTGTATACTCCAAGTGTAGCACAAATCCCACATCAACTCCTGATTATATGATACGACACAATAAACTCTACAGGTACACCCGTTCTAATACCCTCATAAACTCAGAATTAAGTTGGAAAGAAGTAATCCCATCTGAATTTCGTACAGCTATTATCGACGAAAACCATTCGTTACCAACAGCAGCTCATTTTGGCACTTTCAAAACATACCATCGTATTAAAGAAAAATACTTCTGGCCAGGAATGTACAAAGACATTGCCAGCCATATTTCTAAATGTGAAACATGCCTCGCTTATAAGCATCAGAATCAAAATACCATTGGTCTGATGGGTAAACCCAAGAAGTGTTCTCGTCCTTTCCAATGCATATCTATTGATATTGTTGGTCCACTTCCAATGACACGTAAACTTAATAGATTTATTTTTGTAGTCACATGTTGTTTTTCCAAATATTGTCTTATATTCCCCATGAAGCGAGCTACCTCTTCTGTAATCAAACATATACTTGAGAACTTAGTTTTTATGGTTTATGGTATTCCAGAGACCATAATCCTAGATAATGGCCCTCAACTAATTAGTCATGAACTCCAGGATTTATTTAAATATTACAACATACCAAAAATTCATTACACCCCCCGTTACTGTCCGCAAGTCAATACTGTTGAACGTTACAACAAAACAATTATAACAGCAGTTGCTTCTTTTGTTGATAATGACCATCGTACTTGGGATTTATATTTAAATCAAATCCAATTTGCAATAAATTCAGCTGTTAATGAAACTACTAAATTCACACCAGCTTTCTTAGTATTTGGTCGCGAACTTGTAACATGTGGTTCTGTATATAATGCTTCGGATCTAAATGAAGAATTGATTTTTGCTCCACGCGATGAGTACGCTGACAACATAGGTCAGTTAAGCCCTTTATTTGCTGAAGTTCAAGCACGTTTATTTCGCGCTCATGAAACTAACGCAAAATATTATAATAAACATCATCAACACCTTGAATTTAACCAAGGTGACATTATATGGAAACGTAATTATCCCATAAGTTCAGCAGGCAAGTATTTTTCAGCTAAATTAGCTCCTAAATTTGTAAAATGCATCATAGCAGCTAAAATTTCACCACTAATTTACGACCTCAGTGATTTATCTGGTAATCCCTTAGGCCGTTGGCATGTCAAAGACATTAAACCTATACCACGTACGTCTTAACCTTAACCATCACTTCTCTACTTACATACTTTATTATAATTATGTACTATGAAAGTTACGTTGCTTTCATATACCTGTACCTTACCATATATTTAAATATCTACTTATGACCATTGTAGGTTCCCTACTTACAAATAACCTTGTATTTATGTTGTAAATAATGTAATTTTAATATAATTTCCCTTTACGGAGTAATATCCACATTTCTAGCCTATTTTTTTTATTCACTTCATTAACTTTTCGGATTCATTATGAATATTGACTTCAAGTCCCTACGTATTGCTATTCAGTGCTATTTTACTTACTACATACTTTAATTATTTGGTACTTATGGTAGCTAATACCCTACTTATTAGCTATGTAATTTTTTATATTTTACAAACATAATGTTCAGTTTAAAAAGAAAACAAGTTCTATATATTATTATTTACTAGACCTACACACAAAACTACCAACACTGAAAAGAGCGGCAAATGTGATTACTCTATAAACCAAGCCTAGGTCACAAAACCTGTATTATTTTATAGTTAATATGCTATTACCTACCTACCTTACTTATATTATTTTAACGTTCTAACACAACGTTTACTATGTACATTCATGTGCTACAGGCACGTCGTACCCTAAGGTACGTTTAGCCATTTTGGCAAAATAATTGTAAATAAATATACACATACATACATTTACACATCACACACCACACATTCACCACACATACACATACACACATACACTCACATAATCATTCTGATCAGCGGCTAGTGACTGTATAAATAAGCCTACACTATACTGTATTGGTTCCACGAGTGACTTTATTGATATATAAGGTTCCTCTTTCTTATGAGTTTTATTTCCAAGGAATGGGAATAAGACTATGAATGATGATGAATGAATGTGTGATTTATGAATATGAATGCATCTAGGAATCCAATCAATTGTATATTGACATTGTTAATAAACATTTTCACATAAAAATTGAAAAGATAGCATTTTTTAGCATTTCCATTATTTTAATTAATTATTTTACTATTTTAATTTTATTACCCATATTATATATATTTTTATTATTAACTTCTACTATTATTTTTTTCTTTTGTTCTTAGCATATCATTTTTTTTTTTTTTTAAATAAACCTTAAAAAAAAATTTTTTTTTTTTACTATCAAAAAAAAAAATTTTTTTTTCTCTGGGGAGACGGGGTATTGTGACGAGGTCCAAACCTCTTTCATAATAATACTCTTTTCATAATCCATTTCTTTTCATTTTGATTTTCATTATCCATTCCAAATACAAATATCCTGTCATTGACATTGATTTTTAGTCAAAATAGAAAAATATTCCACTTTAGTGCTTTCATTGATTTAATTTGCAAAATATATCTTTCGTCCTTCCTTCGCTAACATTAATATAAAAAATCTGAAAGTCTGCTCTGGTTTGAGGAACATCGTTGAGTTGCAGCGCCCGATCGCGTTGCACTCGATGAACGGCTTCGCGCGGAACTCTTTTAGACAAGAGCCGGACAATATCAGACTCTGGCCTGCCGAGTCTGCTCCCGCCGTGTGCTAGAATCGAGCGGAAGGAAGTTCCTGTAATTCTGTGTCAAAGAGGTTGTGTCCTGGAATAGTGGGAGCAACCCAAACCCGGGGACCGCCTCGCGACACATTCTTCAAGACGGTGTATTCACCTTTCTTGAAGAACAACACCACTACGCTCCTATGCCACGCCTCTGCCGTAGTACCCTCGAAGATAACGGAATTAAACAGCCTCTGAAGGACTTTAATTACCGCTGTTCCACCCGCTTTCAGTAGCTCTGTCGTTATTCCGTCCTCTCCTGGTGCCTTGTTGCTCTTAAGCTGTTTGAGAGCCATTCTGATTTCGTATAGGCTTACGTCCGGGATATCTTCGGTATAATGTCGGGTCAACACTGCCGGTTTTCAGCTTCGTCAACAGGCTTTGCCCAATAGACATATCTGTTGCGAACACTTTGGAGCCCTTGTTCCGCTCTATTGCGTTCTTAATACAATTAGTATTATAAGAACGTAAATCGTGTCGCATCGACATGGAGATCTGTTTATTAAGCAAGCTGTAACTCGACATATCCACTGAAGACTGCAGCCTCATTTTTAACAGACTATGTATGATCCAGGTATGTCTATTGATCTTCCACCATAGCGTCACCCCTATTGGTCCGATTTCGACAAGCGAGGCGAGGTATCAATCGATTCGTTTAAATGTATAGAGGCATATTTTTTTGGCCGACTACGGCAAAGGAAGGGTGTTCAAACAAAAATTTGGTCCGATTTTGGGTTGGGTTTTAGTTTTTTGTTTTTAGGTCTTGTAAATAATGTTTAAACAATGTTAATTATGTTTAAATAATGTTAATTATGTTTAAATAATGTTAATTATGTTTAAATAATGTTAATTATGTTTAAATAATGTGTTTACTTTTCTTAGAATATCACTTTGGGAGACAGAGACAGGAGGATAGAAGGTAATTTTCAATGTTTTCTTTAAAGCTTTGTGATCGTATTTAATAGGGCCAGCCAGGGATTTATGTATTGTTTCTTTCTACGCCCTATCCTACCACCTGATTTTTATTTTATTCTTAGAAAAATTACCACGCGGACAAAGCCGCAGGCACAGCTAGTATAATAATAACTGCGTCTATTAATTTGGACACATATACAATTAAAATATAATTAATATTAATATATAATTAAAATATTTTTGCACAAAATTTCATGCAGTTTAGTTCATAACTCTAGAAGACATGATGCTGTATTGGCTTGGCGTCACTGTGGCGCTGATAGTGTCCTTGCCGGCTTAGCTTAGTGTCCCAGATTCCAAACCTGGCCAGGGCTAGCATTGTGTGATGAGCATTAATGTTTGTTCTCGGGTCTTGGATGTTTGTTGTGTGTAGATGGGTGTGTGTGTGATTCGACAGTTCGTCACCACCTCCGCGCTTGCTTGTTTGCATTTTAACCCGGCGGCAATGTGTTACGAAAACTTACAAAGTCTACAATGAGAAGGGACATTAGGATCTTTGTTCATTTTCCTTATAATTTGGGTAATTTTTTACAAAGCATTGAAGGTAAGATTTAATGAAACAAAGTATTTGAATGATGTAAAATAACAATAAAATTATTTAGAAGAAATTGTATTTTAGGTTTTATACAAATCAACTGAAAAAGGAATTTAAGTTTTATGGCTAAAACCTTTTTTTACATTATCGCAAAGGATGTGAAGTAAAATTATAATTATTTATAAGAAAATTATTACTTTTATATATTAGGTTTTTTTTTAATGTAAAATACCTAACATAGGTATGTTAGGTATTTTTTATTAGTGGTACGAATGAACTTTATGAGGACATTGTTTTATACCTAAAACTACGTTTTTATACTGTTTAGGGTCCCAAAACCTGGCACCGGTGGCATAGTCAAATCGCAAGACTTTCTAATGCATTTTATTATCGTCAAGATAAGGCCATACTAAGCATGCAAATGTCAAATAATATAAACTTTATCCTTTTTGACATTTGCACATGTGTACATACAAACTGCGAGTTTCGATGGGCAGGGGATGATACCTATCTCCTCCATCTATAGATAAGTTTGACGTGATGCGACTACAGGACAAAAAACTACATCATCGTCATCATTATAATCATCAGCCTCGACTTGTCCACTGCTGGGCGAAAGCCTTTCCCAATGCACGCCACTGAGCTCGGTCTTCAACTCTCTGCATCCAGTTTCTACCAGCCGCTTTTCGCAGGTCGTCACTCCACCTCGCATCAGCTTGCTTATTATTATAGCAATGTGGGTTACTTTGGGTTTCCTTTGGATAACTTCATTTTGAATCTTGTCTTTCAGAGAAACTCCAGACCTGCAGTCTCGACATCGACAGCGATTGCTTTACAACCGAAATCGGTCGCAAAGTCCAATTATAACGATATTTGGTAGTCTCTGCAAAATATCGATGTCAATCATGATCAATGTCAGTACAGATACCGATGACAATCGATAGCATCTGATTATAACTGTCAATCTAACGATTGTCATCGGTATGTAACTATATCGGTTGTAAAGCAATCACTATCTATATGTCGCAACTGCAGGCATATAAGCATAGTTCTTTCTATAGCCCGCTGAGCGACCTTAAATTTGTGGACTAGTCTGACCGCGAGTGTCCACCGGTTGAGTGAGTGAGTGAGTGAGTGAGTGAGTAGGTGAGTGTCCGGCTCCGTAGATCATGACTGGTAAACAAGAAATAAGTTCAAAAACTAAAAGCCTACTATGGTCAAGTAAAAAAGCATATGACACTCTTGCGATGAAGACGAATCGATTGATACCTAGCTTGCCAAATCGAACCAATAGGAGCGACGCTATGGTGGAACATCCACATACCCACATACATAGGTACATGCATACAAAGACTGTTAAACTCATAAGCCTTCCCTTGCTCCGCCATCTGGTAAAAAGCAATGTTTTTTTTTATTACGAAGCGAGACGAGCAGGTCGCTCACCTGATGGTAAGCGTCACGCCTATCCATAACAGTAGCAGTGCCACCCAGAACTTTGGTTGCAAAGTCTTGCGCGGCATTGCTCTACGCTCATCACCTTGAGACATTGGTTGTTAAGTCTCATTGCCCAGTAATTTCGCTGGAAACATTGCCCTTCAAACCGAAACACAGAAATGTTTACACACTACTGCTTGGCGGTTGAATATCTGAGAAAGTGTGGTACTTCCCAGGCAGACTCTTCTGTAAGAGGCCTACAACTACAAAAAAAATAAAAAAACAGTTTTATAATGACCCTCCTCATCCTCGCCAGGTTAATCAAGGACTTTATAAATGGCATTTTACGTAATTTCACAGGTGTAGGATGCGTAAATATAGATGGCATAGTGGGTTGCAGTGGGAGGAAGCAAGTGGGCAAAGGCCTTTGCGACATCGCTACGTTGTCTTCTAACCAGATGAAACTTGTTTGATCTGCCGCTCAGTGTGGGTGTGTGTGTGCAATCGACATTAGCTTCTTCATCAGGCTATTATGTTCCCGTCGCCTGGATACAGCCGTACTCACATAGAGTGTGTGAAATTATGTAGATTAGTACGTACGTACCTAATTTTCAACGATAATTTTAATTGTCAGATTCGTTATCATCAGCCTAAAGAAGCTGAACGTGGTTCTCCTCCATCATGTTAGGGGCCCAGGATTATGCCGTAATCGCCGCACTTTAAAGGCGACGGAGGTCGCAGCAGGTGTTAATTCCTGGATTCACTTTGCTGGTCTCACAGCACCCGGGGCATAAGAAGTGGTGGACCCTATTACTATGCCGGGCCCACGCGCCCCTTTTGACAGATAAGTTACCTGTTAATAGCTTACCCGGAAATTATTAGGTCATTAAGAAACATACGTTGATATTAAACATTAACTGTTTATAGAAATAAATGGTTGAAAATTGTAAGTCATTAGACTTACAAATAAAACTAGATACCAATAGTAAATACTAAGAAGTTGTAATAAAATAAAAGCACTTAGCTTGTTTAGGACTTGATACCTAACACAGATTGCATTCAATGTTGAAATACACGGCAGGATTGACAAATAGACAGACTGACAGACTGACAAATTGATCATTGTGATTGTACAATAGCAGTTAAACGCTGTAGGGTGCCTACGATTTGCTCTTTTTTATCGAAATTAAGTGATACTGGATCTACATTATTTATTATGCTAGAATATCGAGTAGGTAATAATCATTCTTCAAATCAGAAACCATAAACAATAAACTAGTGGTTCGAATGTATCGTTTTTTTACAAAAATCTCCTAATATTAACCAAAAATAACTTTAACATTTAATAAAAAAAATGATATGTATGTTTTTTTTAAATGTAATTCTTATTTTCCGTTTGATTTGATTAGATTGTATCCCTTTAACCCTTAGATCCCCATGTCTCAAAATAAAACACATTCCGCTCACAGACGAACCTAAATATTTTATTAAAACTTACCTTACTTCCTACCAAAATTAATAATTAGGTCGGATCAACGATTTGAAACATAAATTACTAGCTGCGCCCCGCAGCTTCGCCCGAGTGCAAACTTTGCCACTGCTGTCACACTTATAAAGATGAAATTTCAAATACCATCCATGAAGGTTCAATAATCACACACACACACACACACACACACACACACACACACACACACACACACACACACACACACACACACAAACACAAACACATTCATACAAACTTTCGGCTTTATAATATTGGTGTGATTAATAGGTAAGATTATAGATACCATTTCATCGGGCGTAGACCGCATAAATTAAGGGCAACACACACCATTTGCCTACATTGGCCTTAATTGGCCTTTTCACAATCGGAGTGGCGTTTGTGTAGCACGGGTTTAGAAGTGTCACTCATTCACGCTACTGTCCGCGTATAATATCTTTGTTGTTGATGCACATGGAGGAGCATGACAATGGGAATGTAGCTGTGTGGGTGTGTTTGCCTGTGGTATCAAGTCCAGTTTTTGTTTACGTGATATTAAAGCATGCCGTAGCTTTCCCCACTTTACTAGATCTATGTTCGAAAGTTATCATAATTATGGTCGAACAAACATACATACAAACAAACACCGATTCGCCCAGGTTGATTAGGAGAAATTGCTGTGCTCAGTCAATTAATTAATTACGAATGGATCTTCAAATGGATCTATTAAAAATAATGACATCAATTATTATTATCAAGAAAGTATGAGACCGTTTTGGGAAGTTTTCTTAAAATTAAATAATGCAGTGCAATCTCTACTTCATAAAAAAAAACCATCTCTTTGATGTCCTCATCAGGCAAAATTAAATAATGCAGTGCAATCTCTACTTCATAAACAAAACCATCTCTTTGATGTCCCCATCAGGCAAAATTAAATAATGCAGTGTAATCTCTACTTCATAAACAAAACCATCTCTTTGATGTCCCCATCAGGCAAAATTAAATAATGCAGTGCAATCTCTACTTTATAAACAAAACCATCTCTTTGATGTTCCCATCAGGCAAAATTAAATAATGCAGTGCAATCTCTACTTCATAAACAAAACCATCTCTTTGATGTCCCCATCAGGCAAAATTAAATAATGCAGTGCAATCTCTACTTCATAAACAAAACCATCTCTTTGATGTCCCCATCAGGCAAAATTAAATAATGCAGTGTAATCTCTACTTCATAAACAAAACCATCTCTTTGATGTCCCCATCAGGCAAAATTAAATAATGCAGTGCAATCTCTACTTCATAAACAAAACCATCTCTTTGATGTCCCCATCAGGCAAAATTAAATAATGCAGTGCAATCTCTACTTCATAAACAAAACCATCTCTTTGATGTCCCCATCAGGCAAAATTAAATAATGCAGTGCAATCTCTACTTCATAAAAAAAAACATCTCTTTGATGTCCCCATCAGGCAAAATTAAATAATGCAGTGCAATCTCTACTTCATAAAAAAACATCTATTTGATGTCCCCATCAGGCAAAATTAAATAATGCAGTGCAATCTCTACTTCATAAAAAACCATCTCTTTGATGTCCCCATCAGGCAAAATTAAATAATGCAGTGCAATCTCTACTTCATAAAAAACTTTCTCTTTGATGTCCCCATCAGGCAAAATTAAATAATGCAGTGCAATCTCTACTTCATAAAAAACCATCTCTTTGATGCCCCCATTAGGCAAAATTAAATAATGCAGTGCAATCTCTACTTCATAAAAAACCATCTCTTTGATGCCCCCATCAGGCAAAATTAAATAATGCAGTGCAATCTCTACTTCATAAAAAACCATCTCTTTGATGTCCCCATCAAGCAAAATTAAATAATGCAGTGCAATCTCTACTTCATAAAAAACCATCTCTTTGATGTCCCCATCAGACAAAATTAAATAATGCAGTGCAATCTCTACTTCATAAAAAACCATCTCTTTGATGTCCCCATCAGGCAAAATTAAATAATGCAGTGCAATCTCTACTTCATAAAAAACCATCTCTTTGATGTCCCCATCAAGCAAAATTAAATAATGCAGTGCAATCTCTACTTCATAAAAAAACCATCTCTTTGATGTCCCCATCAGGCAAAATAAATAATGCAGTGCAATCTCTACTTCATAAAAAAAAAAACATCTCTTTGATGTCCCCATCAGGCAAAATTAAATAATGCAGTGCAATCTCTACTTCATAAAAAAACATCTCTTTGATGTCCCCATCAGGTTAAAATAAATAATGCAGTGCAATCTCTACTTCATAAAAAAAAAAACATCTCTTTGATGTCCCCATCAGGCAAAATTAAATAATGCAGTGCAATCTCTACTTCATAAAAAACCATCTCTTTGATGTCCCCATCAGACAAAATTAAATAATGCAGTGCAATCTCTACTTCATAAAAAACCATCTCTTTGATGTCCCCATCAGGCAAAATTAAATAATGCAGTGCAATCTCTACTTCATAAAAAACCATCTCTTTGATATCCCCATCAAGGAAAATTAAATAATGCAGTGCAATCTCTACTTCATAAAAAACCATCTCTTTGATGTCCCCATCAGGCAAAATTAAATAATGCAGTGCAATCTCTACTTCATAAAAAAAAACATCTCTTTGATGTCCCCATCAGGCAAAATTAAATAATGCAGTGCAATCTCTACTTCATAAAAAAACATCTCTTTGATGTCCCCATCAGGCAAAATTAAATAATGCAGTGCAATCTCTACTTCATAAAAAAAATAATCTCTTTGATGTCCCCATCAGGCAAAATTAAATAATGCAGTGCAATCTCTACTTCATAAAAAACCATCTCTTTGATGTCCCCATCAGACAAAATTAAATAATGCAGTGCAATCTCTACTTCATAAAAAACCATCTCTTTGATGTCCCCATCAGGCAAAATTAAATAATGCAGTGCAATCTCTACTTCATAAAAAACCATCTCTTTGATATCCCCATCAAGCAAAACTAAATAATGCAGTGCAATCTCTACTTCATAAAAAACCATCTCTTTGATGTCCCCATCAGGCAAAATTAAATAATGCAGTGCAATCTCTACTTCATAAAAAAAACATCTCTTTGATGTCCCCATCAGGCAAAATTAAATAATGCAGTGCAATCTCTACTTCATAAAAAAACATCTCTTCGATGTCCCCATCAGGCAAAATTAAATAATGCAGTGCAATCTCTACTTCATAAAAAAACCATCTCTTTGATGTCCCCATCAGGCAAAATTAAATAATGCAGTGCAATCTCACCTTCATAAAAAAACATCTCTTTGATGTCCCCATCAGGCAAAATAAATAATGCAGTGCAATCTCTACTTCATAAAAAAAAAACATCTCTTTGATGTCCCATCAGGCAAAATTAAATAATGCAGTGCAATCTCTACTTCATAAAAAACCATCTCTTTGATGTCCCCATCAGACAAAATTAAATAATGCAGTGCAATCTCTACTTCATAAAAAACCATCTCTTTGATGTCCCCATCAGGCAAAATTAAATAATGCAGTGCAATCTCTACTTCATAAAAAACCATCTCTTTGATATCCCCATCAAGGAAAATTAAATAATGCAGTGCAATCTCTACTTCATAAAAAACCATCTCTTTGATGTCCCCATCAGGCAAAATTAAATAATGCAGTGCAATCTCTACTTCATAAAAAAAAACATCTCTTTGATGTCCCCATCAGGCAAAATTAAATAATGCAGTGCAATCTCTACTTCATAAAAAAACATCTCTTTGATGTCCCCATCAGGCAAAATTAAATAATGCAGTGCAATCTCTACTTCATAAAAAAAAACATCTCTTTGATGTCCCCATCAGGCAAAATTAAATAATGCAGTGCAATCTCTACTTCATAAAAAACCATCTCTTTGATGTCCCCATCAGACAAAATTAAATAATGCAGTGCAATCTCTACTTCATAAAAAACCATCTCTTTGATGTCCCCATCAGGCAAAATTAAATAATGCAGTGCAATCTCTACTTCATAAAAAACCATCTCTTTGATATCCCCATCAAGCAAAATTAAATAATGCAGTGCAATCTCTACTTCATAAAAAACCATCTCTTTGATGTCCCCATCAGGCAAAATTAAATAATGCAGTGCAATCTCTACTTCATAAAAAAAACATCTCTTTGATGTCCCCATCAGGCAAAATTAAATAATGCAGTGCAATCTCTACTTCATAAAAAAACATCTCTTTGATGTCCCCATCAGGCAAAATTAAATAATGCAGTGCAATCTCTACTTCATAAAAAAACCATCTCTTTGATGTCCCCATCAGGCAAAATTAAATAATGCAGTGCAATCTCACCTTCATAAAAAAACATCTCTTTGATGTCCCCATCAGGCAAAATTTCTTCTAATGTCCGTTTAAAAAAGCTACAATAAAACTGTACGATTTATCCACACCAACATATAAAAATGAAACGTTGACTGTTTGTTTGTTTGTTTGAGGAGCTTTCACGCCAAAAGGCTAGTCCGATTTTGTTGAAACTTTGTAAATAGGTACTGTACAGTATAGAGACCAACATAGCATACTTTTTATCCCAGAAAATGGTAAAGTGCCACGGAAAAACTGGAAAATGAAGACTACTCGCTGTGAGGAACGGAATGACATGAACGGTTGCCGTGGAACCGAAATTCTAACAAGTCTGTCAAAAAGCATCAAGAGCGTTGGCGCTTTAATTTTGCATTGGTTTTTAATATCATAAATGAACAAACGATGCTTATATTCTTGATATACTGAAGTCCGCGCGGACGAAAGCGATTTCATTATAAAAATTCAATTTTTAGTTCAGACTTCTTTCATTATTTGTCTCTGAGGAGAGCGCACATTAATTTAAATAAAGTTTAAATAAGAAATACTGGCCTCCAAGGAAAAAGATCTCCATTTTACAGTACCCAGGTAATTTAGTTTCTGTTAGTCTGATTCCATCTAAAATGTATTTTAATAAATGGGAGAAGATAAAACTGAAGGTTTTTTTACTACGCTAGGCTTGTTTCAGCCGTTACTCTTTTCGTGACGTTTTAATTTTTCCCAAGATTAAATATTTTGTTTTATTAGGACGATGTGTACAATTTTAAAATATTGCTTGATCTGGTTTTAAAAAACACGATTAGAAATTACCTGCTGTAATCATATAATCATCATCATCATCATTATCATCGACGGTCTGCATCAGTCCTCTCTCCGCCACTCACTGAGCCCAAAATTCTCATGTAATTGCTGCATTTGCTATCTTGCGTAGGTCGTCGCTCCATCTGGCCGGAGAGCGTCTTACACTATCCCATCGGTTATCAGTACTTCGATTTATATGACCGGCCCTTTGCTACTTCAGTTTGCTAATTCTTTGAGCTATGTATCAGAATGAAAGCCATATCTTTTGTGTTTCTCGTAACCTAGAATCGTGAAGCCGAAATAGCAAGACATTTTGTCGTGAATGGTGCACAACAGACATTTGTGCGTAAAGTACCAACACGTCTCAGAAGTTTCCTGATAAAAAATACCATCTCCATCCCATAAGTGACCATTTCATAAATACCCAGACATTTGATAGACCCATTCGCACCCTCTTACGAACTTCGCAATGAAAAATACCTCCCACCCTCTACAAAGCCCATAAAAACGCCCATAGATCATAAAGGACACTTGTTAAGACCCGACACTTCATACATGGCAGTATAATATTGCTTATTACCGAAATTCTGCCTTATTTTGTTTTATTTACGGCTCGTTCCATTTTATTCGAGCTAGAAGTGTTTCATTTGTATGATTTTCGTAGATACCTGATGACAGAATAATTTGTTTACTGGAATTTTGAAATACTAGCTGCGCCCTGAACTAGACTTAACTATACGTATATATATATATATATATATATATATATATATATACGTATAGTTAAGTCTAGTAGTATATATATATAAGTCTAGTTATATTGTATTGTAGTAGTATATATTGAATTTCATCAAAATCCGTTTAGAAGTAGCAAACTAACACAAACACACACTCACTCGCAAACTTTCGCATTTATAATATTAGTGTGTGTTGATTGCTTGTCGTATAATGTAGTGCTGACCTCTGGTGTCAGAGTGCGTGATAGTATGATACATACCATACATTATATTGGTAGTTGATATTTATTACTTACTTCATCATCATAATCAGCCAATAAACATCCACTGCACTGTTGAACATTGACCTCCTGGATTTTCTTAGCTGGGGAGGCCGAAATTGAGAAGCACCCGCGGGATAATAAGGCAGTCTCCCATGCAGCGGGACCGTAAAATGGTGATAATGATGATGTTGATGAATAATATAAAATTGTTATGTAATACGATGGTTTGAAACTAAATAAATAGCAAATTATCATGCATGGACATCAAATAATCCTCTACGAATATTAAGAGAATAGGCAAATAATTCAACTATCCTTTCTATTCAAATCGCGAATCTTTGCCAGTGCCCCGTAAAGTATGGCACGTACGTAATAATGTTTAGTACTGTTCCATAAGGAACAATACTGAATGAGATATAAAAATTATAGCGCATTGCTATACCGATCGTAAATGTTACGGCAACCAGATTTTTAGATTAAAATCTACGTTGCGGTAGGTGGTGTAGGGTTTGCACGTTTTACGGGAAGTAAGATACAATAGACATCATTACCGGTGAAGTCTGATAAAACCTTAGCAATTCTAAGGATTATGTAAACGTAGAACGTAGATTTAAATCTAAATCAAATGACAGTGTAAATAGTCTTAATTATACCTACCTACCTACAAAACTAGCGCAAAGTTTAATTAGTAACTTTATTAATTCGATTCTCCGGTGTTATTTAGCTTGCCCTGTTTGTTGTTGATTATTGTTTGGGTCAAATCTAGTAATTCAAATTTTACCCCCTTCCTGTTGATCGATTGATCTGTAATTTGGTATATACATTTAGTTCTGATGACAATACAATTATGTATATTCAGTACAAGTTCCTTGATTCTCAGTAATTCCAAGATGGCCGCTGCCACAAAATGGCGGATTACATACATTTTTTCAACCCCTACAATATGGGTATCAAATGAAAGGGCTTAACTAGTAGAATACAGTACACTCTGAAAACTCCAAATCCAAGATGGCCGCCACCACGAAGTGGCGGATTACTTTCTTTATTAAAAGCTTTTATTTAACTTGCAATGTTTGTGTTATGTGTGTATCCGTATGTATGTTTGTTTAGGTCAAATCTTGGAAGCTGAACTAGAACCACTTCCTACGAATTTATATTTTTGTATTTTGGTTCTGTTCCGATGACAATGTATTTTTATAGTAAGCATGACCTGAATCGACATCCAGGAACAGTTCCAGATAAAGGAACTCCTCAACGGCTAACAGCACTGAAACGAAATGTTGTATACTTTCGCATTTAATTAAGTTTATTTATGAAATTGCTAATACTGAATGAACTGCTTATTTGGTTAAATATTTTTATATTAACTTATTTTTCAATTCCCTCAATGTGGGAAAATGAAAGGGCTTGACAAGTAGAACATAGTATACTTTAGAAAAAACAATAAAAAATAAAATAAAAAAATTATGAAATAAATATATGTTTTTTTTCTCATTTAACTGGTTTTATATTTACTAAAAGCTAAAAATAAAATGAAATCGTGGGGCGTAGCGTAACCTGAGTAATAGAAATTCGACTCGCTATACGAAGTTATTTTAATTTTTGCTTTTAGTACAAATACAAATACAAATTCGTTTATTAAGCGAAATACATTTTTACAAAATAAGGAGTTTCCAGTGGCCCCCGCACTAGGTCAAGCCTGTATCGTGGGAGGCCGTTACAGATTAACAAAACATGTAGGTATGTTATGTAGTAAGTATGTATGTAGTGTTCGTTTGTATTATAACAGGGGTGTGTGCATGTGTATTGTTATGTTTGTGTGTGTGTGTGTGTGTGTGTGTGTGTGTGTGTGTGTGTGTGTGTGTGTGTGTGTGTGTGTGTGTAGATGTGTAAATGTTTTGCATGTATGTTTATTTTTACCTAGGTTATGTTTGTGTATATGTGTGTGTGTGTGTAGATGTTTAAATGTTTTCCGTGTATGTTTATTTTTACCTAGGTTATGTTTGTGTATGTGTGTGTGTGTGTAGATGTTTAAATGTTTTGCATGTATGTTTATATTTACTTATGCTATTTCTGAACGATCAGAAGTAATTCCGTTTCATCATAATCCAAAGTGAGGAGCCATTTCGAACGGTCGCGGGTTCGAATCCTGCAAGGTGCCATCATTTGTGTGATGAGCAGAAATGTTTGTTTCCGAGTCATGGATGTAATATTCTTATCTATGTATGTTTATCCGTTATCTAGTGCCCATAGCACAGGGTATCCTAGTTTGGGGTTAGATAATTGGTGTGGAAATGTCCCGAATATATTATTATTATTATTTCCTCAATTTTTCTTTGATAAAAGTAACCATTTAAATAAAAATACAATAAGTGTATTTTTTTTTTTTCAAATTTAGAATGGGAAGAGAGTGGAAACGTTTACATATAGCTTTGTGCCCCGTAGATATTCGTAAGTAAAATTAAAACAAAATGTACTTCCTCGTAAAGCATACAATTTCCATGTCAAGTTTCATCAAGATTAGTCCACCCGTTTCGTCGTGAAAGTAACAAATAGACAGAATCACTTTCGCTTTTGATGGTACTTCGAACCTTTGTGGGAACCCTAGTGACATGTGGCTACTGGGCACGTAAATGTAAGTTGTAAAGTGTTGTTTAATGATCACTTTGGAATGGCTGTTAATAATGCTTTTATTAAAACACCTACACTACATAGTACTTAGTACATAGATACTAACATAAAATGAGATTTTACGACTGTTCTCGGCTCGGCGGCTCTCCATATAAATCTTAATGTGTCGGTTTTGGTTTGTTAATAAGTATCTACTATTACTAATTAGTAATTGAGTTTAATACATTTTTATAAATATATATATATATGTATATATATTATTTTTGTAATGCATCTAACCTTCAAAACTAAACACTTATAATTTTTTTTTTTTATTAAATTGCTTGGCTCCTTCTCATTGAATTGAGATACCAAGTACACCAGTTTTGAATTCAAAACCTAAGCTATTCATCAGTGAAAATCACATCGTAATCTGTCAAGTAGTTTTAATATGATGCGCGAACAAAAGTGAATAAAAGCGAGAATAAAAGTGTAGTACTAGATTTTGAAGGCTAGTGTATATTCATGAATGTAATGATTTTGGATCTCAATGTGACGAGAATAAGACAGATTATTTTATTTTAATTGACAGCTGATTGTTTTTTTACGAAACTGAACAAAAAATTGCATTCTAGAGCTTTGACCGTTAAAGTAAATTTTTAAATTATATTTTATACTAGATTTCCCGCCCGTGACTTCGTCCACACGGTCTACCGTTTATCGCGAAAAAAAGTATCCTATGTTCTTATAAGATAATATAAGCCAATGCAAAAGTAGGTATAGCTCCATTGCTCTTGAAGTTTTTTGACAGACTTCTTATTTCGTTTCCATGGCAACCTTTCCTTACAGCGAGTATTCAACATTTATCAGCTTTCTCATGGAAACTTAAATTTTTCCGAGATAAAAAGTATCCTATGTTTTATTCTAGGGTATAAGCTATCTCCTTTCCAAATTTCATCAAAATCTGTCCAGCTGTTAGTGCGTGAAAGCTCCCCAAACAAACAAACAAACAAACAAACAAACAAACAGACAACTTTTCACTTTTATATATTGGTATGGATTAAAATATAAAAGATAAAGTCATGTTCTTTTTCTTGCGAGTTCTTGGTTCTTCTTTTCAATTCTGTAGATGAGTCGGCACTAACACACCTGAAAGTTTGCTCACCTAGTCTAAATACAGGTTCGAGCAACGATTCAGGCCCATCAGTGTACCGTACTTTGCTTCTGTTCTTCTCTCTTCTTAGCTTCACCTCTATTCATTCTTCTCTCTTCTTAGGTTTCTTCTTCTAAAGCTTTATATATTTTCTTCTTTTGTAGGTGTTATAGGTAGCTCTTTTTTGGTAAGACTGCAAGGTACTAAGCATTTATTATTGTTTGTTACAAAGGGGTAGAAACCCGCGAATGACAAATTATTAAAAATGAAATAATTTATCAGGCACAGAGTTTAAAACATGAACGCACTTGTATCGATCGAAAAATGTCAAAAACACATTTGAAAGATTGTTTCAGTCAGTTCATATACGAACTTAATAGCATATTATGTTAAACTACCACTGTCAAGTCACAGAATACCTAATATGGTCAAGTTTAACCGTGTATGAATTCTATACTAACCCCCCAAACCAATACGAACCCAATAATAAGAACCGTCACGGAGTTTATTTCTTACGTCATTTCCGACGACAGGCGGCAGACGTAGAGAAATATTGGATTACTTTTACGTAACATTTCATGTACTCCTGCCTAACATTTCTCGGTTTCTTTCGATGTAACTTAGCCATTTTTATGCAAGTTTTATATTTATGTAAAAGAAACAAAATGAATTAAAATGTTGTGTAGGTAGACAAATTGGACGGAGCCGAGATTTTAATAAAATAAACAACAAATTAAATTTGAAGTTAATTTTATTGGTCTTACTTTTGACCGTACAATTCAAGCGAAGATAAAATAATGACAATTTGTACTTAGTAACTTCCTTATATAACTTTTATAAATGCGTAGGCGATTTCTAGTACATTCTTCATTGTAATAAACAACTAAGTAGTTACATTTCTCATACTTTAGCGAGAAAAACATCTAAGTACATAAATGCTTATTCAGCTATGCGCAATTAAATCAAAACAACATGTAGAGTACCTCTGCGCACTATTCATAGAAAAACAACATAAGTACAAAAAGTGCTTAATTGGTACTTTCACAATCTAAAGAAGTACCTACTTGTATGATTAAATATGTCGCAATTGGACTTCGGTAAACAACGGTGGGTTTGTGGTACATATAACTTCTCCACCCTGAGATTGAAAATTATCTGAAAGTTCATTTTCTGAAGTCAGATTATTTTCAATTTTACATAATTTCAAAATCTTATTTTTATATTTTATAATAAAGTATACATTAGTAAAAATCATTAAAATATAAAGTATTAATGTCCATAAACTAACACTTTTTATTTGCACTTTATTGACCATTTCACTCATTTCACTATATTCACTGTTTTCACTTTTCTTCAAAATATAATTCAGCATTTGTAGATTTTCCATGTTTACTTCATCTAAGTTAACAGGTTTCCTTTTGAAATTATTTGTAACTGGAACACTTGGTAAATTTATCAATGGTAGTTTAGGAATATGTAAGTTCATTCCTCTGAACAATTTCTTCCGTAGAGTAATATCTTCAACTTGTATTTTACAATTATCATCCAAGGTTAAAATATAAGTACCAAGGATTTTCTCTCGAGTAATCTCATTTTCACAGGTTTCTGTCAAGTACGTTTGGTAACTTGCAAAAATTATCCATATGTTCATTTCAATTTGTTGAACTTTTATCTCTGAAGTTTCGATTAAAATTGGAGAACACGACGTAATATTCAACGTAAATTTCATTAAATCAGTTATACATTTATCTTGTTCCAATACGACTGCACAACTTTCTTTACAAAGAAATAATTTCTCATCAATCTCGTCGCATGGCTTGGAGAGCAATGTAATAGAGTTCAAATCCTTCACGAGGATAAAAGGATATTTAGGAAATATCAAGGATGTAATATTATTAGAAGTATCAAGGATAAGTAAGGGGAATAACTGGTAATATTTGTAAGTGTTTTTGCGTACAATTGGAATTGCCAGTACATATGTAATTTGCCTACCCTTAATATAAGCTTTTATCTCTATATTTTGCTCTATGTTTACTAAATTTTCATAATTAACAGGGAAAATTAACTTATCTGTTCTCTCAATATTTTTTAACAATTCAAATAATTCATTAGTATCAATTATTGATCTATGTAATATCTTATTTTGACTTAATGCGATTGCTGTATCAATCTCATCTAACTTAGAAAGAATTATTTGAAAATTATGAGTTAACAAACTATAAGTATGAGATACTTTATTTTCAAAATCATTCATTTTACTTCTATTCAATGCTTTCTCTATATCAATTAAATTATTCTCAAATTGTATAAAATTATAATAAGAAATATTAGTAAAATTTACAAAACCATCAACCATTTCTGCAACCAAAGTAACTTTCTTTGAAATAGCATCTTGTTTAGTTTTAATTTGATTAATTAATTCATCATATTTGATTGCGTCATCATTATCCATATTTCCAGTTATCAATTTAATTATTGATCCTAAAGGATTTATAAGTCCTCTTTTAACACGTAAAGTTGGGACTAATTGCTCATACCTTTCTAAAGTTAAGTTTTTAATAAATTCAGTTTGTATTTTATCATCATTAAAATTAATCGTATAATTAACTTTATCTTTTAAATATATGTTTAAATCTTTCAACTTATTTATGTTTAAATATAAATCATCTTTAATTAAGCTTAAGTCTAATACCTTAATTAACTTCCATTTATCATATTCCAAAATTGCATTTCCTTTTTTAACAGGCAATATTCCAGGATTATTTTCAATCCTTTGTAGCTGAATAGCTAGTCCTTGGGTCATCAGTGTCAGGATGACGAATCTGTGGACGTTTAATATCTTTTATTGGAACCTTAGTTTTACGACCATTTATTTTTACAGGGACAGTATTACGTACTATTTCTCCTGTCACTTGTGCTTTTTGATATCTAGGACTATCTTTACTTCGCCTAGTATTAACTCCTTTTATAAAAACTTTATCGCCTACTTTTATATTAAATTTATTTTCTCCGCCTCGTTTTTCTTTAATTCTTTCTTTCTTTTCAACTAACTTTTCCGTTAGATATTTATAAAGATATTTTGTTCTTTGTGCGTGCTCTTTAACTAATTGCTGAGTAAAATATTTATCAAAGTTTACAGCAAACATGCTACTTGAATCCGTATGTCCAAATACTACTTCAAATGGTGTTAGATTTGTTGTCGAATGTATCGTTTGATTATATGACAATACTGCATATGTCATTATAGATGCGGCATCAGTAGATTTTTGCTCATATTTAGCAAGTCTATAAATTTCTATAATTGTTGAATGAAACCTTTCAATTAATCCCATTGAATTTGGATTATGTGGCGTTCCTATATGTAAATCTATTTTATAAAAAGATAACATTTCTTTCAGTAAAGTATTATTAAATTCAGAACCTGGGTCTGAACTAATTTTACTTGGTATTCCATAATATGAAAAATATTTTATTAATGCTCTTATTATTTCAGGGGTAGACTTTGTATTTATTTCAATTGCTTGACCTAACTTGCTGAATGCATCAATTATGGTCAAAAATGATTTATTTTCAATAGTAAAAGTATCTATAAATATTTCTTGAAAGGGTTTTATTTGGGTTTGCGTTAATTGCAATTCAGGTTTAATTGGTTTACGATCATATTTCATACGTTTACATAATTGACAAGAATTTATAACGCTTGCAACTGTTTGATCCATATTATTCCAATAATATGTTCTTTTTAAATGTGCCAGTGTTTCTTTTATACCTCTATGACTTGTTTTTCCTTCATGATATTTTAAAATTATTTCACGTTGTTCGTTTTCATCTTCAACATATACTACTCTTAATGTGCATTCAAATAATTTTACTGAATCCTTTTTAAATAAAGTAGTGACAACTGATGCAAAATCTTTTCTGTGTGCTTCTTCTTCAAAATATATAAAATATTTAATTTTAGGTCTTATGTAACCTTTTAAAAATTCTTTTACTAAATTTGTATTATTTACTGGCATATGTACTTCTAAAACTTTTTGTTTATTTCTTGAAATATCTTTTACAGACATTTTATTTAAATTCCACGAGTAAATTAATATTTGATTTGGTTTTGTATCAATTGCTTCATGTAAAATAGGTATGCTTTCCATATCCATATTTTCATGAGAATGTGCTGTTTCAGTACTAGAATTTTCAGGAATATCAGATGCCGTAATTGTACTACTATCAAATGAAGGTATTGAATAAGGTGACCTTCTAGAAATACTTAAAGTTTTTTCTGAATCAGAAGATATTGTAATTGGAAATTCACCTCTTCCATCACAACACTTAGAGCTTGTTCTAAAGTAACGCAACTTTTCAGACGCACAAATCGAAGTAAATCTTCAGATAAATTGTACATAAATACATTTAATGCAGTGCTATTATAAATTATAGCCTTGGCTGCTCTAACTCCCGAATCTTCAATTAAATTCACTTTTGCAATCAAAGAACTTCTCACATTTTGAATACGGTGGCAGAAATCGATGTAGGATTCGTCATTTTTAATTTTAAGACTTTCAAGTTCAATAGCAATACATTGTTCTGACCTTGGGTCGCCAAAATGTTGAGTAAAAGATTTTTCAATTGTATCCATGTTGTAATATCGCTACGTTCACTTAATAATGAGGCTGCTCTGCCTATAAGTCTACTTGAAATAACATGAAATAAATATAACTCTTGTGCTGCAGTAATTTCGGTTCCACTTAAGCTACGCACATATTCACATTTTGAAATAAATAAATTTAATAATTTTTCATTCCCATCAAATTTAGGAATTAATTTCACAATTTCATTCGTTATAATCCTCATAGGTTCCATTTTAAATTATTATTTAAAATCAATTCAAAATATTAAAATTGAGTATGCGTTTGTACAATATAACACGTATAACACACAAAAATTCAAAATATAATTAAATATAAGCACATAAAAGTTCAATAAAAACACAAAAATCAATAAAGACACATTAAAATCAATAAATTCACATAAAAATCAATTATGACGCATAAAAGTCAAGAAATTCACATAAAAATCAATTATGACGCATAAGAATCAATAAATTCACATAAAATTCAAATAAAAACGCATAAAATGACAATACATTCACATAAAAATCAATAAAGACACATAAATTCACATAAAAATCAATAAAAACGCATAAAACGTCAAAATAATTCACATAAAAATCAATAAAAACGCATAAAACGTCAAAAAATTCACATAAAAATCAATAAAAACACATAAAATCAATAAGTTCACATAAAAATCATAAATTCGCATACAATAAATCAAAAATAACAAGTGTATTGGCAATTTTTGTCCAAAAACACTAAGGGTCGAATAGCAGGGCAAGAATACGGAAAGTGAATGATTTTCGACTCACTTAAAACCGCTCGATCCCATGCCTCGGTGATTATTCCACTCGCTGAATTGTTTCTCAACTCCTTTTTCCAATACAGTCGTATTTGTTTGGTTCGAGTATTTTTTTACGTGGATTTGTCAGGAACACACGAAGTTATTCAGGACAGCTGCACCAGATATGTAGGTTGCGCCAGACAAATTATATTTCACAATTTTTGAAGTAAGCGCCGGACAAATTAAATTTCCACGACTTTAAAAAAAAATACAACCGGCTGCGCCAGACAAATTGGACGGAGCCGAGATTTTAATAAAATAAACAACAAATTAAATTTGAAGTTAATTTTATTGGTCTTACTTTTGACCGTACAATTCAAGCGAAGATAAAATAATGACAATTTGTACTTAGTAACTTCCTTATATAACTTTTATAAATGCGTAGGCGATTTCTAGTACATTCTTCATTGTAATAAACAACTAAGTAGTTACATTTCTCATACTTTAGCGAGAAAAACATCTAAGTACATAAATGCTTATTCAGCTATGCGCAATTAAATCAAAACAACATGTAGAGTACCTCTGCGCACTATTCATAGAAAAACAACATAAGTACAAAAAGTGCTTAATTGGTACTTTCACAATCTAAAGAAGTACCTACTTGTATGATTAAATATGTCGCAATTGGACTTCGGTAAACAACGGTGGGTTTGTGGTACATATAACTAGGTACTTACTTACTTAGCTACAATGAAAAAAACTTTGGTATCGTAAAAACACGCTCCAACTTTGCCAGGATTATTAAGTTATTTGGCAAATCACTTTTTAATTTCAAACAAGTCTCAACTTTGACGAGCTATTTGTTCAAGACTATACTTTCATGTACTTATAGGTTTAGAATCACTAATGAACCAGTAAAATAGTTAAACATATTCACATTATACAGAAATTTGTAAGCACACGAATACCTACCACCTATTATAACTTTCTTTAATGCTTTGAAACTTGTTAATAACATTGGAATCACCCTAGGCAAAGTAGGGATATGTCGGCAAAGATAGAGCATTCCACGCTTAGTTTTTTGAACTACGAGTACCTATGCATAATTCCAACCAACCAGTCCAAATTAACACCAAACACGCAACATACAATACACCACACAAATTGAATCAAAAAGAACAACAAGGCACCATGCGTTTCCAATCATGAACTAGACACTATCTCAAACAAAAATCTACATCATTAAGGCGCAAATAAAATGGCGCGAAAGAGCCTCTCGATTTGACAGCTGTCAATTAAGAGTGGAAAAATGGCGGGCGTGACGTAAAACGAGACGTTCCGATACACGTAACGACGAAACCTATTAAAGCGGAGCCATATTTTATTTTTACGATATATTGGAACGGGTGTCCTATTTAATATTCTTAGGCTTTTTCCAAAGAGTTCACGCATATTTTATATTGTTTGTGCTAAGAGTTATTTATTTTCAGATCAAAGACTGTACTGGAGAGGTGCGTTATCAATCTATACTTATAATAAAGCAAGATTAACAAAAAAACTGCACAAATAATGTATAAAAATAAATGGTGTTGGTTACTTTAAGTAAATAAAGTACTGAACAAGAAAGTAACATTAATAAAAAAGGTGTTTGTCTGTCTGTCTCGCATTACGTAAAAACTACTGAATTGCGGTTTTCACTGGGCTATCCAAGCTAAGGTTTTGACTTAAAACTGTACTTGGTACAAAGATCATATGAAGTGATCTTTGACTTGGTATCTCAAACGATGAGCAGATGCGTCGTGGGACGCCTGGCAGATGTGTAAACATCGAATATGGCCGAGCTGAGGCGGAAAAAGACGACGAGACGGCGTTACTCCCGTACCGGGCGATTAGATGTCACATCAGAAAACTTTTTGACGTCTGGAGAAGTTTTATGAAATTTGGTGTATTGGCACAGAATAAATAATAGTACAAGGTATTGGTACTGTTGGTTTTGTAACACAGGATCCTTATATTCCAGAAAAATAACCACACAGGCTAAGCCGCAGGCACAGTTAGTTTATAAAATTCGATGTCTGTTTTTTTTTATTTTTTCATATAACCGGGATTTCTAGCCAGATTTTTTAATACTTACTTTTTTTTTTAATTATTTGGTTGTGTTAATAATTTTTGGTAAAAGCAATTATTTTTAAAGTACCTAGCATGAATTTTAAATTTATTTTGAATCCCATTGTTGACTTACCTATGGTCATATTAGGTACCTATCCTACTATTTATACTTATAAACAAACTCATATCCGCATATCCTATTGTACACGTATGTGAATTAAAAATAATAATTAATTCCATGTCCATTTTTTTTCTATATCCGAATCCATTAACCATAGTTCTACGAAATAATAAATATTTAAATGACACAGGAGAAAGGCGCAATAACTTTAAGTACAGTTTACTAGGACAAGTGAAGGCCTGTCGATATAAAAGTATACTAAATCGTGTCGTGTATAAAAATCTTACTCAAGACAAAAATAAACTATAATACCTGTTATTTATCGACTTCCCTGAGGAGGTCAAATAGATTGCTTTTTTACAAGTTTTTATTTAATTTGAAATGTTTGTATGTTAGTTTGTTTGCTATGGTCAAATCGATGACAATGCATTTTTATGGTAAGCATGACCTGAATCGACATCCAGGATTAGCTCCAGATAGAAGAACTCTTCAACGTTCTACAGCACAGACACGAAAATTTGTGTACGCATTTTTATGATTTAAGTTTTACAATAACGTCGTGGTTGATGCACATAAAAGCTTGTTTATAAGGGTTTTTTTTACTATTAATTTATTATTGTGTACCTACCTACCTACGTTCAATCATATTCAGGAATTTATGAACCGATATCGATGTTTTTTTAAGGGTGGAATTTGATTTTTTCTGTACCGTTTACACCGCGAAAACATCGAAAGCCGCTATGAATAGCTACAGGAACACTTCCAAGTTTTTTCGGTTAATAACACTTTGAAGTTTTCAAACATTTCAATACTAGCAATACAGTAGGCGCAACAAAACTTGACCGTCGCTTGTGAACACATTCTCTACAACTATTAAGTGTTTGCAGAAAAAAATGTAGAGATAGCGATGCGCATGACTGATGCGAGTTGGCGGGATAGCAGACTTAGGGTCCTACAATATCTATTGCGACATTTGCGACTACCCTACCGGCTTGGGTTTACCTTACGTCTGTTTTTTCCGGATATGTCTGTAATGTAGGCACTTTTTAACCCCCGAACACAAAAAGACAGGAGTGTTATAAGTTTAAGGTGTGCATGTGTGTGTATGTCTATCTGTGGCATCGTAGCTCCCAAACGAATGGACCTATTTTGGTGCGTTATTTTTCTGTTCGAATGCCGATGTTATTCAGATGGTTCTAAGCTGTAATGGGGAGGATCTATGTTTTAATTTCGTTTCCGTGGCAACCGTTCCTTACAGCGAGTAATCAATATTTCCCAGTTTTCCCGTCGAAACTTACAATTTTCCGGGATAAAAAAGTATCCTGTTTTATTCCAGGGTATAAACTTTCTCCATTCCAAATTTCATCAAAATCCGTTCAGCTGTTATCGCGTGAAAAAAAAACAACCCTAACAAAAAAACAAACAAACAAACACACAACGTTTCACTTTTATAAAATGGTATGGATTTATTTTTAGAGTTGTGTCCACACTTTACTAAGTAGTTTATGGAAAGACTAGCTGTTGCCCGCGGCTTCACACGCGTGGTAATTTTTCGAGGTTAAAAGAACTTCAGCCGTCAACAATATTTTTATCGTTTGCTCGGCTTCTACTCATCGGATTGAGATACCTAGTACCCCAGTTTTTAAGTCAAACCCTAAGCTATCCAACAGTGAATACTGCATTGAAATCTGTCCACTAGTTTTTACTTAATGCGCGAATAAACATACAGACACACAGACCAACAAACAAACAGACAGACATGATTTAAAAAAATGTTATATTATTTTTCAGTAGCTTATTTTAAGTAGACCATTTCTTTTTAATTATCTTCTTTGTATAGACTTTTCCATTCTTATTGATTTATTATAAGTATAGATAGATAGATAGATAGGTACATGTTTGTCCTCTATCTCACCTGAAGCTACGAAACAAAGCAGTAGACGAACACGCACATATGCACAGAAGTCTGTCGTTTTGAATACGAAACAAGCGCAGACGGATAGAAATCCGGGCGGCCAAGTTTATACTGATTTTGTGCTGGCAATACTGAAGTTTTGTGTGTATATGATTGAGTATGATGGATGTGGGGCCATGGCTCGTGCCAATATCAACAATCTGGTTGAATCAGTGTGAAATTTTTGGAATGTTTATTTAGCTAGTTAGCATGACGAATGGCAAGCTATTTTTGAAATTGAATCTGTAATATATATATATATATAAGTGATCAATATTGGTGATCGTTTCGTAACTTTGCAAAATAATTATCTGTGCTCATAGCTTAGATACAAGTCAGTGAGAGGGCCGCGAGTGACAACTCGGCGTTTAGTCCGGCTTGCTTGTCTTTCTAACCCCTGAACTCCAAATGAGAGGTTTGTTATAAATTTAGGGAGTTTATCATTGTATGTATGCATCACCGTATCCGTGTGTCTGTCTGTGGCATCGTAGCTCCTAAGCGATTGAACCTATTTTGATGCGGTTTCTTCTGTTTGAAAGCTGATTTGATCAAAATGTTATGTTTGAAAGCTGACGTGATCGAGACGGTTCTTAGCTATAATGGGGGGTGGGGGGCTCGGGGGTTATTTTTTTTTATTTGTGCTAGTCGTTTAAGGTAGTGCTGGCCTCTAGAGTCAGAGTTTGTCAGGCCGCCCGCACCGGAGAACCTATGACATGATTTAACAATTTCTATCAATCAATAACAGCCGGGACCGACAACTTAACGTTCCGTCGATGCACAGAGCAATGTAAATAAGCAAATAACTTTGAAAAGTCATTGGTGGAGCCGATGACCGAATCCGGTAACGTTGAATTGTAACATTTTCCCTATTATTAATTCTGTGCCCTCAGCTACCATCGCTGCGCTAGTCCGGCTTTAATTGAAAATGTGTGTACAATGAAGATAACTACAAAAAGTTGGTCTACCTAGGGGACATAACACAAGCTACTGAATAAAGATATAACATTTTTTAAACCGGTGTCTTTCTGTATGCGCATCACGTAAAAACTACTGGACTGGTTGCAATGCTGTTTTCACTGTTAGATAGCTTAGGGTTTCACTTAAAAACTGGTATAAATGGTATCACAATCCAATCCGTAGAAGTCGAGCAATTGAAAAAAACATTTGACGTTTGAACGAAGTTTGATGAAATTGATAGTTTTGGTTCTGGAATAACACAGAGGATCCTTATATCCCAGAAACATACCAAACGGGCAAAGCTTTTTATTAAAATAAAAAGTATTTATTTATGTTCCCAACACTCTCTAAATGTATCCGGGCAACAGGTCAGCCGCAAAGAGTTATGTTACGCTTTTGTTACAACGCCAAGATAAATGACAGAAACGTCAGAAAAACGTATTGCCAATTTACGCTTGGACGCTTCACGATCCTACGGTTACTGTATATTTTTGTTAAATGTTGTGGAATATTACTTATTTTGTTTTGTTAACGTGTACTGCCATTTTATTGAATGGGAAATAATGTTGGTTATAAATTTATGTATTACGTAAAACAATTACAATGATTATTATGTATTAAAATATAAAAAAAATAATTAAAGAAATATGAATTACTAATTTTGTATTATTAAACTTCTTTTTTTTTAACCTATGTTGTCCCACTGCTGGGCAAAGGTGTCCCCCATTTCCTTCCAGAGATCCCGGTCCCCTGCAATCTCTGACCATCCCTCCTGGAAGGCATCGAGGTCATCACGCCATCGCTTCCTGGGTCTGTCTCGGCGACGACGCCCCTGATCAGGCACCCATGGCGTGACGACTCTTGCCCAGCGATCTGGGTGCATACGGCTCACATGTCCCGCCCACTCCCATTTTAGCCTAGCAGTCTATTTCAAGTCTTATGTCAACGCTGAGTCGTTTCCCTTTAGCGGTTATCGGAGTAATCAAAACCATGCCGTACCTACTTTTTTTAAGAAGTTGAAGTTCACAAAAGTTGTTCAACTATTAAACTATAGATTTTGAATACGTATACATACAATTTTGGTTATCTGAGACACCATAATGGCAAAGATCTGTTCAAAAAGGTATTTTGACTGGGAATCTATCATTGAATGAAACTAGGGTATCCCTGACATCTTTGCCTGCTAAAACTTCTGAGTTTGATTTCTATAATAACATAAAATAAAAACTGATATGTTGGCACCATATTGACATAAAATAATAATGACATAAAACCATGGGATGGTTCAGTTTTAGCATAGAATCAATATTACGTTTTGATTGGTTTTAATATTAAGTTTTTTACGATTTGGTAAGATGACATAGCCAGAGTTGCTGGCAAACAGTTTCTGAGGACAGCACAAGATCGAAAGGGGTGGCGTCAAGGAGAGGAGGCTTATGCCCAACAGTGGGATGTCAAAGGCTGAGAAAGAAAGGTTTTAATAAAAATATGATTTCTTTCATTTTTGTTTTGTAAATAAATGTACAAAATATATGTAATAGGTAACTAAAATATCAAATTTATAATATTTTAAGAAAAAACAGGTCGGCAATCTGAAGAAATAAGCCTAACTCTAAAACAGGTCGGCAATCTGAAGAAATAAGCCTAACTATAGTTTTATAAAACAGGTCGGCAATCTGAAGAAATAAGCCTAACTCTAAAACAGGTCGGCAATCTGAAGAAATAAGCCTAACTCTAAAACAGGTCGGCAATCTGAAGAAATAAGCCTAACTCTAAAACAGGTCGGCAATCTGAAGAAATAAGCCTAACTCTAAAACAGGTCGGCAATCTGAAGAAATAAGCCTAACTCTAAAACAGGTCGGCAATCTGAAGAAATAAGCCTAACTCTAAAACAGGTCGGCAATCTGAAGAAATAAGCCTAACTCTAAAACCCAAAACACTTTTCATAAACTAGCCGTCACCTCCCCGACTACATAAGGCCGCGCCTACACGTTGCGTGACTCTTGCGACCAACCATAATTGAATTAGCCAATATCCATTCTATCCATTAAGCTATCTTCTATTCATTTAAGCTATCTTTTCATCCATTTAAGCTATCTATCCATCAGATTAGCGATCGTAAAATACTATAGGTTTATATTTTTTCTTGGCTTGATTCTGCCAATTACTTTAACAGGCGGTTAAGGGTAGATTAATTGAAGGTTAAATTGATTGCTTCGGGGAAGCTATTCCCGTGGGCTTGGTAGGTATTTTTCTGAAACTTGAGGTATTTTACTGGAGATTTTGTTCTCTGTTAAAACATTGTTTTGTTTACCCATCCATTGGAATGACCAAGCGAAACAAGGTGTTCCAATCAGCTAGGACAAATTGGCATATTTGTGTATGTGATATATGTATATTTGACGATAATTTTGAAACTGTTCATCCGATCTTCATGAAATTGGGAAGGTAGATACTTAGTTCATTCGTAACATAATTTTTAAATCAGTCGGGGTGTTATTGCTGGTGCACAAGTCATACTCGGGCTGCTTGTGGGGACTGGTCCAGCCTAGTTTCTTATTAGTCATTGTAATTTTATTACTTCAACCCATTTTTAATGAGTGTGGAGTGGGACATCGCATTGGCACTTATTTTGACATGTAGGTACATATACAAATAACATAAAACAGACAACATACATATAAAAGGATAAAAGTATTGTCAAAAATGACATCCCCGTAAAGTTTATTGGTTCTGTCTTCTCGAAAGGGCGTACTTCCTTTTCCTGTGCGGAGATTCAACTCTGAGCATAAAAGGGAACTTTCCTTTTCAAACTCAAAGTATGGTTGACCTAATTTATTGATTTAATCTATTTGAAATATATGTTTTTATCCTTCTCTAAGATACATTTAAGATTTTGACTTGCAAAAGTGCTATTTATGTTGACTATTTAATAAATGAGTTTAATTTCGAGAAGAGCACAAGTTAATAAATATATGTAACTATAAATAAGCTGTTGAACAAGAATATAACTTTTTTTAAATTGTTGTCTGTTTGTTTGCCTGTTTATTTGTTTGTCTGTGTGTTTGTTCGCACGTCACGTTAAAAAAACTGTATTGAATGCTATGCGATTTTCACTTTTGGATAGCTTGGGGTTTGACTTAAAAACTGGCGTACTTGGTATTTCAATCCGATGAGTAGAAGCCGAGTAACCAATTTAAAAAAAAAACGCCTGAAGGAATTTTGATCAAATATTTGTATTTTGGTATTTTAGGTCTTGGAATACAAAGAGTACTTTTAACCTGGAGAAATGATGCGTGAGAAGCCGCAGGGTACAGCTAGTATAAAATATATACATTGAGGTGTAAATTATTTGTTACACTAGGTAGCTAAAAATATAACACGCCATATTAGCTACCCTTTTCTACTCTCTACGCCCGGCACGAATTCCCTAACGAAGTAAAATACAGCCCATTCCACTTTCTCGCTAATTACACTTCCTGCGAACGAAATAATAAACATTGGTAACAACTTGCAAATAAACTGAATTAGCCTACAGTGTCTGGCAATAAAAATGCCCCAGTTTTTTTGGCCTAGTTTACTTTACGGCCTAGTTTTACAGAATTGGTGCGGCCTAGATGAGGTTCATTTGGTACGTGTGAAGCTTGAGTTTTTACTCAGTTAATAGTACCACAGTATACGTTGATAGTTAAGAAGGATGATGTGACCCAAATACGATTTCCTACCAAAACAGATAGATACTTAATCCGATATACATATGTATGCATTCATTATGGACTAGCTGCAACCCGTGGCTTAGCCCGCATGGTCATTTTGCAAAAATATCCTGTGTTCTTATAAAGTTCTATACACACCAAATTTCATCGTTTTCGTTCAGCCATCAAATAGTTTTTTATCGATTGCTCGGCTTGACGTAGCGGGTTATCGGCTTAACATGGAGCTTATGTGTGCGTACGAGCGGATCGGCATATCTTTGGTGCTTCACTCTCTAATTGGCGGTGTAGAATCCGTGTTTTTTAAACATTCTTGGTTGCTGGCATCAACTGTTTTGGCCACTTCAGACGAAGTTGACGCACCTTGAGAATGCCCTCTGCCCAGCAATGGACGAAAACAGACCTATTCTGGTGAAAAGTAACAACGCTCAATGCCAGACCTTCACTAGTTCAGTTCGCCATTTCACAGGGGGTTACAGTGAATCCTAGCCAGAGGTTATGGCCCTCCCGGTTGTATGCGAGAGCCGTTATCACATGATCTAATTTATTCCCCCCTATCCCTCCCCCTTATCTATTACTCTCCACGGGCGGCTATTACGGGTATAATGATAAAAATTAGGTTAATCGACAATTTACTAGTGAACGTCTAGGATGAGTCATGTCGTGGCCTAGTTTGTGTCGGACGGAACGAGTAGAACTGTATGTATGTATTATACTGGGCACTTATTCGCTATGCCACACGAATTTCGTCACAGAAAACGAGACGTCATTACAAGGTGCATTACGAATAAGCGCCGGGCCCTAGACAAGTAGGCTTTCTATTATTTCAATGTAATGGAATATAACGAAAATGTATGGGACTGAAATTAGAGTTTTCGCTCGCTAATGTCAGTCCCATACATTTTCATTCTATTCCATTAGCATTGAAGGAATAGAAAGCCTACTTGTCTAGGCCTACAGGTTTAGCTTTTTACCCGACTACGGCGAAGCAAAAGAAGGGTAATGAGTTTAACAGTCTATGCATGTATGTATGTAGGTATATAGATGTTCCACCATTGGTCCGATTTTGACAAGCGAGGTATCCAATCGATTCGTCTTCCTAAAGAGTGTCATAGGGATTTTACCCGGCCTATTCGGGTTTAACTTTTTGAACTTTTGTCTTTTTAACAGAGATCTCTAATAACCGTTTAGTAACCGTTACAGACAGTAAGTTTTGATTTCCGTAATATAGAGTTTATAAATATATACTTATCCAGTAAGAAACTATATCCATGTCTTCAACTAAACCTAGTCCAACCAAGCGCTATCAGAAAGGAAAGTTCCCCAAAACCCTGACAGCATTGCCAACTCCAATCTATTTAGAAAGACATTGCCAGCATTTCTGGGCCTGCAGTCTTGACATCGACAGTGATTGCTTTACAAACGAAATCTGTAAAACTGTAATTTTTAATTTCCATTTTCTTGATCGGTCTGTAATTCTGTATAGATATTCAATAGGCTCCTAGCGATGGTAGCCTAGTATTACACTAGTTCTAACGATACGATAACGATAACGATTCTAAAAATTCTTCTGTATCTAATGATATAGGATTCGGTCTTACTCCGCACCATGGTTTTTCTAAGTTTCTTAATGCTTCGGAGGGCACACGCGTCAAGCAATCGGTCCTGGCTGTTTTTAATTAATAGTAGTCAACCGATAAATTCTGACACCGAGGACTACACTGCCTCATACGACAAGCAAGCATGGGTTCCTGCGGTTTGTTTACCTTTAGTAGGTAAATTAAGTCTCCTACTTAGTCATGATCTCACCAACAATCAACGTTTCAGCTCCGTAAGTTTTCCAACAGAGGCGACTCGTGGACACTCACGGTCAGGCTAGTCCGCAAATTTAAGGTCACTATGGAGCAATGGAGACAGCTCAGAGTTTCTCTAAAAGACGAGATTCGTAATGAAGTGATCGGACAGAGAACCAAGGTAACCGACATATAGCTCTAAGGGTACTTGGTCATTTTTTCTCAAATAAGTTGTAGGCTAGAATTATAATAAAATTGAAACAAAAAAAATATGCGGCTGTACAGGGGCGATAACCTTTGGTGTAGACGAGTGGAGACCACATTTAGTGAAACGTAGTATAGGAAGCCCTGTGGTCAGGTGGAGTGGCGACCAGCGGAAAGCGACTGGCAGAAATTGGATGCGAGAGCTGAAGACCGGGCTCAGTAGCGTGCATTAGGAGATACCTACGTCCAGCAGTGGACAAGTATAGGCTGGTAATAGAACAGGCGAAATCAAGCGTAAAGGCGAATAAACTGGATAATCAATGCCAATGCCAGACATAGTTACTATGACACCGGCACAGATTATTCTTGGTGGATTTGATTTCACTTGACACAACGATTCACTCAAAAGCGCATTCCAGCCGTTACTTATCAGAACTTAAGATAACACATTTCTCATTAACTCGTACTTACCTACAGGCATTTTTCTCAGAATTTTTGTTATCAGCGTTTAAACAACCGCGTAGCAGAGTAGTAGATGAAATACAAAAGAAAGCATAGCGGTTTCATTCAAGATTTACTATTATTATTTGGATAAATGAATAAAGTAGTATACGATACCGCTTTACGTATATATTAAACGTGTGCTTGAATATGATATCTATCTATACTTACAATAAAGCAGCAAGTAACAAAAATAATGTTCAAATAAGTTTTTTTTATCTAAGATTAGATTTATTTTTTTAAACCCTTTCAATGTCGATATTTTTACATACTAAAGAATTATTAATTAACTTCCGTAACATTCCGTTCACAAGTCAACTGAATCTTTTGGATCTCTGTTTTTTTAATGGTGACTTCATTTTGATTTACGTTCCAATATAAATTTCATTACAATTGGTACAGTTCAATCGTCTAAGTGTTTTTTCAGCATGTTTGTTTTTTGTTGAAAGTAGACAAAAGGGTTTGCGAGACATGCACAATCTGCAGTAATTGTACAGGGTAGGTAAATGAACCCGCAGTAAAATCATATATTTATGCAAAAATATCGCAAATTACTCGTAGGCCACTGATGAACGTGAGGCTAAGGAAATTTAGTAATATTGATTGAAATAAACTGATTGTGATATTTTCTGGATTTGCTTTATATTCGAGGCTAAAATTAAATCAAAATGTAGTTTTTACATTACCAAGCAGCCATGTTGTTCCATGGTCATTCATACCTGCTTGAGTAGCGGCAAGTATTAAATTTGAGGTAACTGCAAATATTTCTTGTAAATTGGCAATTAAAGTAACTTTATTACAACATTTTCTGGTTTTTCGTTAAAAATTTGCGGTAACAGATGACAAATAAACCGGAATTATCATGGACATTATCATTAACGGCTAGTTCTGTTTGAGTCCAAATCCAAACCTCGCGATGCAATACAGGTTTCTTTAATATTTACGATTCTAGCTCAAAAATTAAGGAGCATAAATTTAACAAGAATCAGTTATGTAATGTTAAAAATAATTTCAATATTATTATTTCATTGACAGATATGTGAAGAAGGATTATCATTTCGATAATATCTTAAAAATCACCCCACGCTTTTTTTTAAATTCAAACACTTAATTCAAAATTATTAAAATTGGTTTTCTATATAAAGCGTGATTTTTAGTTTGTTTAAACTAGTATTTATTTTCTACTTTTTAGTTTGGTTTATATAAAATAGCGTTTTTTTTTTTTTTTTTTTTTCGAATTATTGCATTGTCATCGGTCTTTAACAGGTGTGCAAAATTTGAATGAAATCTGACCGTTTAAAGTGGGTCATAATAGCGTCCAAAGGAGTCGGTTACAAACATACAAACATACAAGTGAAGCTAATATAAAGCGTATAAAAACCCCTTTAATATAACAACCCCACTAGTTTCAATTGCTTCACTTTGAAATATTTAACCCCTTTTGATCCCTTTTGACGACCGGTTGGTCTCGTGGCTAGAGATCCTAGGTACGAAATCGAACGGTCGCGGGTTCGAATCCTGCAAGGTGCAATCATTTGAGTGATGAGCAGAAATGTTTGTTTCCGAGTCATGGATGTAATATATGTAATCTATGTATGTTTATCCGTTATCTAGTGCCCATAGCACAGGGTATCCTAGTTTGGGGCTAGATAATTGGTGTGGAAATGTCCCGAATATATTTATTTATTTATTTATTTAAATCAATAACCCCCCGAACAATTCAATTTATAGTTTTAACTATACCTAGCAAGTACAAAATACTATTATTTTATTTTAGAATTATTAATGTTACAAATAAATAGGAAACATACCTAATAATTTCTACAAGTCAAAAACTTAGCGGGTCATGAACAAGGAGAAACAATATTATTAAAATATTATACATAGGCCAAATTGGACTCTACCTGTGCTTCGGAAATACACCCGTTAGATAAAAAGAGCACCAAGAAACTCTACGGGGATGTCATTTTTGTTACAGAATAAATTATTCAAAACACATTTATTAAATCTTTAAGTTCTAATGAGTCATCGCAAAAACAAAAAACTAGGGCAACACAAACAATACAATGACTGCTAAATATTTGAAGGAACTAGCCTGGACCAGTCCCCACAACTAACGCCCGTTAACGATGATTTGTGTACTATCGCCTTGAGAGCTCAAAAGACCTGAGTCTCAGTAGTGAAAGCCTAAAAGTCCAATAAAAGTCCAATAAAATTATTTACGTTATAACCTGAACTCTCAGCGCCCTCACTCGGGCATGGAACTTTGAGTTTCTGCCAAAAAATATGAATCTTACGATCCCGAAATAGTTTTTAATTTGAGATCGATCCGAGGTGGCTTCATCGAAAACTGTGGGTTAAGATAAAAGAGATTGGCTTATGGGTATTCCGACTGTATCTGACTATGTTCAATATCAATAAAGCGGAGAGCCTCAAAAGACGCAAATATAAATTCCTATATATAAAAAAATATAATCAACCTGTTGCGGTGGTTATATATTTGAGCCTTTTGGGGACGCTGAGACTGCGAGGACCGGGAGCTCATACAATTTTTACGCGTGACCACAATTATGGTCTTTATTTTGGACAAATAATAAGCATTACCTTGGAGGATTAGTAATATTTGGTCTGAGAGCGTTACCAATTGCCAACGTGATACATAATTCAGCCAGCATTTTGGGAACGTTACCTACTTGTAGCGGCTTGTTAGATTAGGTTTCGTTTATTTTGGGAAAGTTACCTACTTGTAGCGGCTTGTTAGATTAGGTTTCGTTTATTTTGGGAAAGTTACCTACTTGTAGCGGCTTGTTAGATTAGGTTTCGTTTATTTTGGGAAAGTTACCTACTTGTAGCGGCTTGTTAGATTAGGTTTCGTTTATTTTGGGAAAGTTACCTACTTGTAGCGGCTTGTTAGATTAGGTTTCGTTTATTTTGGGAACGTTACCTACTTGTAGCGGCTTGTTAGATTAGGTTTCGTTTATTTTGGGAAAGTTACCTACTTGTAGCGGCTTGTTAGATTAGGTTTCGTTTATTTTGGGAAAGTTACCTACTTGTAGCGGCTTGTTAGATTAGGTTTCGTTTATTTTGGGAACGTTACCTACTTGTAGCGGCTTGTTAGATTTGTTTATTTTTGTTTTAAGTTAGTTCAAATTACTTATTTGTTATATTTGTTTCCCTAAAATTAAAAATCTTTGTAAAAGTAACAATAAAAATAAAAAACAACTTCATTTTGAAATAAAGTACCAAATGTTTTAATGGAGTTTGAAAACAAAATTGGAACACATTTTATATTCTCGCGCATATTTTATATTATATTTTTGTATTCTATGTAATATTCTAGTATTATGTACTAAGAAAAAGTCAAAAAAACAAGTTATGATTCTTTTTTGCGTATTGTTCGGACTCTGCAGCTAGGTTATATACTTATGGCCTCCCTTTATAAATTATGGTCACAAATATATAATTTCTGATGGAAGCTAACAGTCATGTTATCGTGGATTAAATAGAACAGGAAAATCTCCTGGGCAGGAAAATATGATAGGTATTTTAAATGGTATTGTTAAATATTTTGTAACATTTAATTATATTGTGTGTATTAATGGCACCAGAAAGATAAAAGCGTAAAATAAAAACCAAAATGGCGCGGCCGCAGTAAGAAGTCGTTCACGAAACAAGATTTTCGTACCGTCTACAAAGTTCTCACCATTTCAGTGGGGAATTTTCACAATTTCTATGCTTTGCTCGGTCGTTCCATGACAGAACAAAAATAATAAGAAATTCAAAATTAAAGGCGGTTTGTACACCTTTAGCACGAGAGTTCTTTAAGTATTAAAACTGTATCTACAATGATAATTCTTATAAACACTCGATTAATGTTTTCTAGAGATTACTAGTTTACACACAACCTGTGAATTTGAAAAAGGATAGCGCAAAACAATTATTTTTGTTTTTTTTTGCAATCAAATCGCCTTTGGCCCTGAAGTATCCATCTGGTTGTATGATGAGTATGTTCTATGGGGGAAGTCAATATTTAATAGTAAACGTTTAACGACGATAATTATACCGTGCGTAGTCAGTCAGTATGCAACGATACTGTTTTATAGTTAAAGAAGATAATGTAATATGATGATGATTATATAACACCGCTACGCTCCCAACTTGCACCACACACTAAAGTACCAGTATCCAGTAATTCGGGGCCAGATCTGGCATCTGTCCGTCAAAGCGGCGCGTGCGCGGATTTATTGCAACCATCCTATTCATAGGCAGAGAGGTAAATTTTATCACAGTTTCATATTTGACTTTGTTGCTAAAAGAATAAGTGCTTTTTTTACTTTGTAGATTTAATTTTAGAGTTGTTTGCTGCGATCTGAATTATTTAAATAAAAAAATGACTTCATATGAACTACAAAAACTTTAAATCAATTTTGATGGACTTTACTGAAGTCTAGTTTACCAAATAAAAGAATGATTTAGATATTTAAGAATATATAACTAAATCTGTTCAGACATCTCGGAGATATGAGTCTTCAACTACAACTTAAAATAATATATAAATCAACATTTCGATTTTCTATTTCTTAGCATAATGTAGGTATGAAAATAAATAGCTTGATTTTTATGAAGTTGTAGCAACTTTTTGTTCGTTATACCTGCCCAAGCAGCAGCATACAATTTCGTATTTTCAAAAATCATATTTTTTTATGGAACTAATAGATTTTTCCAAAATCCTTAAATGCAGTTTTATTACGTTTGAGAACCTCTAAGATCGATTCTAAGAACACATCTTCCGGTTATCATAGCTTCCATAGAGATCCCTGTTAGCAACACACTGAATGATATATTATCCAATCATAAAACCAAAGTATTAAACAATACTTTATCTGAAATATTTATTGGAAGCTGTTTGTTTTTAGTACCTAAGGCTAATTTCCCAATGGCGGAGGAGAATAAATCAAATTGTAACCTTGCATTTTATTATGATGGATCTCTATAAAACTGATTTAAAGTTGACGGCAAATAAGCTTGAGTGCTTCTGGGGATTGTGTTATTTTAGAAGGTTTTTTCTTTCTACTGAGAGGAGAACATGAGTGGAGATCATTTACAAATAATCCTTTAGAATATAGCATAACCGTGTCGGGTATTATATGAAAGAGCTTTTTGCAAGGAACACAAACAAATAATTTTGTACATATTTTTGGGGATATAGCTGAAAATATTTTATCTATTTCCGAAACAAATACAAATGTAAAGAACGAGGCAAACAGACACACTGCACTGCAAGTGCCATACTCTAAAACCACTAAAACGATTCATTTTTCATATTTCTACAAATACTTCAATTGAACGATAATGGTGAAACAGTTCGCAACCGCAGAGGCTATGACGCCAAGGTGACTGGTGATACACCTACTACCTACTACCTACAATCTATAGTACGGTATACATATATATATTATACTCTTTACCATACACTAATGCAGGAAGTATGTGTGATGTGCTTACTTTACCGATGGTTTAGTTCAGCCATACTCAACCTTTTTCCCCGGGCCACAAGCTAACATTTTTTTATCCGGGTAAAATAGTGGTAGCGTGTATAGTATTGGGGTATAATAAGTCAGGCTACATGCCACTCTTCAAACGTCACCTGGTTGAGAATTATTGAGCCAGTTTCTATTTACGTATTACATATACTTAAATAGGTTATTATTTTACTTTCGAGTAGGACGAGTCCCACTAATAAAATTATTAATTGCAAGTATTCTGTGTATTAACATTATTTTTTTAATTCAATATATATTCTTGAGCGATAGTAGCCTAGCGGTATACAATTGCGAATTAGAATACAGCAATACCAAGTTAGGTCCTGGGCTCCGGACTAATGAATTTTGTAAGTTATGTGCGGTTTTCCATCGCTCCGTGCTTTGGTTCCGGCTGTTATCGATTAATAGAAGTGAGGAGCCACCAGATGCCCTCGGGCGGCCTAACAAACTCTGACACCAGAGGCCAGCGCACTACTTCACACGATAATCAAGCAAGCATTACTTGACTGCCTTTCCAGGACACTCGCAAAATATCGGCTTGCCGCAAGCGGTCCTTAGGCCATAGGTTGAGTATGGCTGGTTTAGGTATATTTTTAAACCTATAATAGTTGTGACTAAGTGTTTGGAAAAGGAAACACTTAGTCACAACTAACTAACTTGGTGTTTTTATTTATGTACACGTAGTACATAATAATATACTGTTTCCGTGGCATTTTTTAAATAGTTAAAGTGTAATTCGGATACTGTGTCTTACCACCAAAGTTTTCGTCATCGGAAGCTCATGCTCATTCGATCCAACCAATCATTTATGCACGGTTGGCTGGATCAAAAAAACAGTCAAGTTACGTACAGTTTTGTGATCTGGAAGAAACTTTTCCAATATAGTACCTGAAAAGAAAAATGGTATCAATTAATTTATGTCTCCAATCACTTAAAGACTGTATTATAGTTTCTGATTTACAAAGCATTTAAAATTATATTTTATTAAAAACATGGACACTAGTACTTTTATGGTGAAGAGTTCTAATGTATTATTATTACTCCTGACTACATAATAAATAATTATATGTCTGTGTATGTGTACAATATTTCAACACAGGCTAGGCCCTTGTGCCCATTTGCTTAGTTTTTTCCTGTCTGTTTCTTTCCCTTGGTGCCAATAAAGAGTTAATCTATATCTTACAAGAGAAAGTAATTAATAGCTTGTAAAATTTGACATAACAAATACAATAAGCTTGAAAAATTCAAGGTTATTCCATCAAAAATTACTGGGTCGCCATGGTGGATTAGGAACTGATAAAGAAAGAAAAGAGAGAAAGAAAAAAGATTTGTTTTGTATAACACAACATTGTACAACAATAAATTAGGCTGCTCCGAAAGATTTTAGCCAAAGAGTTGTTTTTCATTATTTTTTCTGCATTACATTGAAATTATAATAAATCGAAAGATTTTTAGAAATAAATTTCTTTGGAAAATGTAACTGGCTATCTACATATTATTTTTAATGAATTTTGACGTCAATGCGTCGATCTTTTGAATTGATCGTGTCGCGTGAAGCATTTCGTGCATTGCTTTTATACGTTAGGTATTCATTATTATCGTCACTACGGGTGTCCAATTACTACTCTATCCACCTTACAACACAGAATAAATAGTAGTACTTCCAGCCGAGATTTAGCCCCGCGGTCCGCCCAGTTTCCCCCCATTAAAAATACTCTATGGATGAAACTTTAAGACCTGATTAGGTCGCTGATGAATTCGGAAAATGTTTTTAAACCTTCCGCAAGGTCTTTTTTTAATGTTTTGTAAACCGGTTTAGTTGAATGAGAGACTGTAAGGAAGTAGGTTTTTTGAAAAACAGTAATAGTAGATTATACCAAGATTACCAAGGGGATAAAGTAGTGTCTTACGTGACGGGCAGCATATTGGAACCCTTGCTTCACTCAAGACTCTACATAACTCTAGAGTCCGTCGTCACGCTCAGGGCAATATGCCACCCGTTACGTAAGACAGGCTTAATCGTCGAAGTGAATGCTCTATTTTTCATGCCTTCTGCGAGACAATAAAAACTATAATGAATGCACAATAGGCTGCTTGGCTTTCAAGTTGATGCATTTTTTTTTTATAAATTATTTGTGGTGTTGGTATAACTGACCTCTACAACGTTACCGGTGTAGAGGTCAGTTCAGAGAGTCAGTCAACGTGGACGGTGCGGTGGAGTGCGGAAGCGCTCCGCAGTGTTGATGCTAAGTGTTGGAAATAAACTAAAAGGACTTATTCGGATACAGCCTTGATAACGTTTTTAAAAGCTATTATTTAACTTGCAATGTTTGTATTATGTATGTCTGTACAGGTCAAATCTTGCAAGCTGAATTAGAACGACTTCCTGTTATCCTACGGAGTTGAATGTTTCCATGTTGGTTTAGTTCCAATGATAATGCATATTTATGGTAAGCATGACCTGAATCGACATCCAGGATCATCTCCAGATAAAGGAACTCTTCAACATTCAACAGCATAATCACCAAATTTTGTGTACGCATTTTAGTAAGATAGCCGGTTTGAAGTTTTACCATGACATGGCTGCTGCACTCCGGGTTGGCTCCTGACAAGGGAACCTCAACGGTTAACAACATAGTCACCAAATTTTGTGTACGCATTTTAGTATGATAGCCGGTTTGAAGTTTGACCATGACATGGCTGCTGCAATCCGGGTCGGCTCCTGTCTAGGGAACTCCTCAACGGTTAACAGCATAGACACAAAATGTTGTATACGCATTTAATTGTTTTTAAATAAACATATCTGTTCTCCATTGATTAAAATCATTATATACATATAGTATTTTTCGTATATATCTTTTGATTTTTACGGTGGTGCATTATTAACAATCCCAAATAACCTAATGTCTTAAACTCCGGAGTCAAATCACTATCGCTAGACGACATTTATGTGTCAAATTAAAAATTGTAAAATACGGAACTGTTAAAATAACACCAAACACCGTCTCTAGTTTCACATTCTTTACAACCGCGCTTTTTTCTTTTGTTTTTGTGTTCTGCATGAGGTGGCCATTTCGATTTTCGAATAAACTCTCTTTACAATGCCCGAATCTATGCTAAGAGTCAAACGAATTTTAACGTTCCAAATTCAAATCACACTATATCCCTTGGGAGTTTCATATAACTACTATGCTTTATTGCGTGATATTTAATTGGTCATTTTCGTGCAGGTGGTATGAAAACACAAATTTCACATCTACTTATTATTTTTGGTTTAACTACTGCCACAACTTCTGGGACAGCCCACGTATGTTACTAGTCTCTTTCTTTTTCTCTGAGGAAAACTCCAGCAGTGGGCTGATGATGGGTAGTGAAATTATTCAATCTACATACATTAAAATTCTATTTTGGTACAAGGTTATACCAAATACTTATTCCAGGCAGGTGTAGGCGTCCGCAAACTGGAAAACTTTTGTCGTTCTACTTCCTACAGAAGTTTGAACTTTTGGAACAAAGTCATTATCTTTTATTTATATTTCGGTGAATCTACAAATTGTCAGCGAACATAAGAGCGAACTGTCATTGTCAAAATCACTAGCGGAGCGTCACGTCATTGGCAGCCATTTTGTGATACTTGTTGAACGAAAGGCGCCAGCGCACCATGTTTACGACGAATCACTGTTTATCCTTTAAATTAGAGTGATTTAAAGCGGAGTAAGATTAAATTTGAAGTGTTTTAGGTGTAAAGAAGCTGTAGAAGAATAGATTAGAGCAAGTCCAAATTATTACAGAATTTCATTGTATTTGTCAAGAGTTCACGTTCTCACGCAGTCCAAGGTGTGTTCTGATGAAAGCTCTATCCTGAGCCGTCATATGTAATGACTTGTATGTATATCAAATAAGGTCTTAGTGCTAACCTCTGATGTCAGAGTTTGTCAGGCCGCAAAGGGCTTCTCACGTGGCTGCTATAATATGTTAGCAACCGGGACCGACGGCTTGACGTGCCTTTCGAAGCACGGAGCGATAGCAAATCCGATCAAAAATAATTGGAGCGAGACTGAAGATTAAACCCAGTGGTGTTGGATTACAAAAAACACCGCAGCCATCATCTCTCTGTAATAAGATGAGCAGGACGTTTACCTGATGGTTTTCTGGAACACAAATGGTGGTTTTCATATTAAAAATAAATAATCATCTTAATCAGTTTGGAAATTCCGGAGAGACCATCAAGAACCTAGCTGATTTGAAAATTCTTTATTTTGCTCAATTAGACAAAAAACAATTACTAACTACACGAGATGTCACAAAGCAAATTGTGCTAAAATCATATTATTTTCTATGTTCTAGAAGATCGTCATAATCTTGTTCGGAATCACATAATTTTGTTCGGAAAACGTCACGGTAGCCTGTGGCGATTGAAGAGCTGAGAAAAGACAGGTTGTCCTTCAACACCCGCCTAATTTATATTGACAACGCTGTTGGCAGGCGCCCCCGACGTTCTTTGATCATCCCCGATGGGTACCAGATGCTGACCGAAATAGATCTGATTACATTGCCTGGCTGGAAACTGTCTAGTCGAATTTTCTTGGAAAATATATAGCGTGTTAGCAACATGACTCGTAGTGTCAAAAAAACCGCTGTATTTAAATTTTCTTTACACAAAACAGAAGAACATGACAAGAATACACATCTACATCATCTAATTTACCTGAGGCAAATATTTCAATTGGGTAAGAACAAATTTGAGAAGGAAGCCACGCAATTAGAAGAATTCAGCTGGGTTGGGCAGCATTCAGGAAGCTTCGTCAAGTCTTCTCATAGTTCATACCACAGAGCCTTTTTTTTGTAAGAAGACTTCAATCATTGCGACCTACCAGTCATGACCTAAGGAGCCGAAACGTGGACACTCACGATCAGTCTAGACCACAACTTTAGGGTCAATCAGCAAGCTATGGAGATATCGTAATCGTAATAAAGTGATCTTACAGAAAACCAAGGTAACCGACATAGCTCTAAAGATAAGCAAGCTAAAGTAGCAATGGGCTGGTCACATCGCCGGAAGAACCGATTACCGTTGGGATAGTTTTCGAGTGAAGACCACGTTTAAGCAAACATAGCGTAGGACACATTGTGGTCAGATGGAGTGACGATCTGCGAAATGTGTCTGGCAGAAACTGGATGCGGAGAGCTGAAGACCGAGCTCAGTGGCGAGCATTAGGAGAGGCCTACGTCCAGCAGTGGACAAGTATAGGCTGATGATGATCTAAATCAGTTCCGAAATACCAGAGATCATGAGGTTACCTAAAAAACCGGGCAAGTGCGAGTTGAACTCGCATGGAGACGGTTCCGTACGATGAATGTATTGAGATCTTTACCATGTTACTTTAAGACCATAGACTTATTATAGATTTTCATGCAATTTATAAGTAATTTTATAGTAAATTTAATTTTTAGGCTTTGTATATCTTCGTTGATATTTATGGGGATTGAGAATATTCTTCTTTTTAAAATCAATTCGGCTGTTTTATGGCGTTATAGAAGTCATTCTTCTTTTTAAAGTAAAACGTTGAATGCCATAATACAGCCGAATTGAGAATATTCATCTTTTTGAAGTCCATTAAAAAGAGAGAAGACTTGTATCCACCTGGGAAAAAAAACTCGTACACTCGTGATGGACTGATGGATGAGACCCAACCTGATAAGACATCGCCAACTGGGCCAGCGTGGATAACGGCCCATACTTTTTTTTTCTCTCTCTCTCTCTCTGACAGAAAGTCTATGTCTCGGCAATGGTAAAATAATAATGTTTAAGTTATGTCTATGATGAAGATGATAATATGACCCAACCTTGGCCACGTCTTTCCATCGCGCAAAACTACTGGTAGAGCATTCTTTGATCATCACGATGACTACCAGATGGTATCCGAAATAGATTTGTTTATGGTACGTTGCTGTCTGGATCCGTCTACAAACTGTAAGAGGTTTTATGGGCGTACAAAGTGATTAGGCTATGAGAATTTTCTATTTTCGTAGATGTTTCAAAGATTTCAAGGTTTTCCCCCCTGTGTCGATCTCTGCACAACCTCAATGCACTCCTTGACGCTAACCCCGATATTGACCTATTTATTGACAACTGGAAAACCATTTGTTTGACATATTGTGAAGGTATTTAATTTGACATTGTTTTGTGATTGTTTCTGTGTATTATTTTATTGTAGATAAGGTATCTGGTTTTATGATTGATTTGACTTGACATGTATGTGGTTTAGTTGACATTATTAATTAATTAATTGACATTTGCTTTGCCATAAAATTTTATTAATTATATTATTATGTTTTTGATGTGTGTAATAATGTGTAATTGGTGTAATTAATGCTGTTTTTTATTACAATAAATTAATTTGAAATTTGAAATTTGTAGGTATATATCGCGGATCAATTCATTTTGAAAAGCATGGGCGTCTTCATTACAAATAGGTAAACGATTTAAAAAAACTAGTTTTTTTACCACTATTGTGTCTTACTACATGACAAAAGTCTATGTCTATATATATATGTCCATATCCTTCCATGCATCTCTATCCTAAGTTAGGTTTTTCCAACCCATTCTGAAAGCGTTCAAGTCATCATGCTACCTTTTTCGAGGCTGATCACGACTTCGCCAAACATCTAAAGGCTCCCATTGAGTGACGACTGCTGTCCACCTTGCTGGCTGCATACGGACTATATACCGACCCACTTCACCCTTGTAACCAGAATCATGGCCTGCACCCCGCAGTTTTACCCGCGTGGATGATCATTATGATGATGAAAAGTAGCCTATGTGTTAATCCACGATATAAGCTATCCTGGTACCAAATTTCATCCAAATCCGTTCAGCCGTTTGAGCGTGAAGGAGTAACAAACATACACAAATACGCACACACTCACTCACACACACACACGCGCGCTTGCACGCACACACGGACACACATACAAATACACACACGCTGATACATACAAACTTTCACCTTTATAAATTAGTGTGATTACTTGTAATTCCGTTATGTCAGCTGATGGAAAAACCAAGATGAATGACAATATCTTTCCCAATTACCAAGGTTTCGCAGATACCTGCTAACAAATAGTCTATTACCGACTCATTACTGTTCGATTTGTTTCAGTTACTCGACAAAAAAACTGTCGCAGAAATAAAGCAACTTACCGCAAATGTTGCAAAATAAATCTACAAAAATAATATTAATAACAAATTATAGAAAAGTTATATTTGCCATGGCAAAGAAGAAGAAATTTCCCGTTTTAATTGAAATATATAAGATATATATCGCATATATCATAATTTTTGTCTCCATTGTAATTAAAACTCAATAGCAACTCCACTCCATTAGAACAATCATTTCTCATAGGATATAACACTACAAAGAAGGCTTTCTATGCAAATCTTTAACTACATAATTATTACATTAACTTAGGAAAAATATTTACCTATCAAACATAACGAAATTAAATTATTGATGAACTGATAATTTGTTTTCCCCTTAAATATCCCGTGGCTTCGACCAGTGCGTACCATTTTAACGAGACGTTTTAGAATAACCCAAGTTTCTGTTCCGATGTTCACCAAGTAGGTAACTAGGTAGAAGGTAGCTTACATATGTAAGAAGACTATAAACGTTAAATGATACGGCATTATTGTCCGGAACGAATTCGTTTCGGACAGTAAGTTAGTACAACCACAGAATACATATTAGTAGTGTGTACAACTACCTTATAGGCGTGATAAGAAAAATTAGGAAATTTTCGCTTAGTCAGAGTGAGATGAGATGAGATTGACCTTACATGTTCTATACATTGTGATTCGGCATTATTGTTCAGATGGTACTGGTTTCGTACAGTAAGCAGGTAACCTTCTTTATAAGAAAATAAGGAAATTTTTGCTTAGTCAGTGCAAGAAGTTCATGGTTCATATTTATGTTGCCTAATATTTCATAATCATGCATGACTGTTTAAAAAGTTCTGGTTCATTTTTTGAGATAATGTTACTCATCTTAACCTGTGGACAGATGCTTTTTTCTGAGATTTTAGGTTTATGTTGAAATATAGAAAGAATGAAAGTTTTGCCACACGTACTATCTGTATTTGTAGACGGCAAATGAACCGCCAAATCCTGAGCAGTATTTTTTTGGGTTCGATTAAATAAAACGTCACCCGGGGTTGCTACTACCTTTCACTCAGGCCGTTTACTTAAATAATTATATTCGATAATGCTTATAGCAATTAATATGGTGGTGCAGCACAGCACTGCGGTCGTGGAAACCTGCATCATTGATTATTTCTGAGATTTTGGATTTTTGTTGAATATAATCATCAAAGAGTCAAAAAATATATCTAAAAAACGAGATTGGCCTTTAATAGCGGCCGCTTATGCAATGTAACTTCACTGAACATCGTGCCCTTTAAACTTGAAAACACTAATATCTGCACACTACTGCTTGGCGGACCAATACCTAGAAAAATCTGTGAAAGCATTATTTTAAGGCCTGCAGAAGAATTACGAAGTTATTTCATTTAACTCTGGCTAACAAAACTGAATCTGTTAAATCCACAAATGCCATCCACACAAAAATTGACAACAAAGAGTATTCACAAAATGATGGCAACACTGAACAAGTGACCTGTTTTTACACAATAAACGTAAAAACAAAGTGTCCACTCGAAGCGAAGTGTAAAACAATACGGCGTACTCAAACAAAACAATAAAATAGCTTTTAAATGTATCCGCTGAGTATACTCTGTAAATGTGTTGTGTACGTACCTATACTATATACTTTTAAGTCCTTTTTATTGGGTGACCAATTAAAGTTAATTTATCATATTACAATGTTAGTAAAAACTAGCTTAAAAGAAAAAAACACGCCTGCCCTGCCAGTAAATTATGTAAATTATATAATGTCGGAATGTGTTTAATAAGGCCTTTTACATCCCTCTATTGTAAAATTGGAAGAAAAAATATTTTTTCGCATTTGAAAAAGGAGCCAATACTAATCTTTTTCCAAAAAATATTTTTCCTTTGTTACTCGAGGGGATGTAAGGATTCTAACGATACTCCACACGTCTAAATCTGTTTAGGCATTTTTTTATATTTTTTTTATTATTTATCTTTTAAAATAAACATAACAGATATTAATTAAATAGCACTAAGGAAACCACTAAGGTTTGTAGAAGTAATACTACTCGAGAGTCTTATAGTCGATAGCTTCTAAGTTATACAAAATAAAATAAACATAACAGATATTAATTAAATAGCACTAAGGAAACCACTAAGGTTTGTAGAAGAAATACTACTCGAGAGTCTTATAGTCGATAGCTTCTAAGTTATACAAAATAAAATAAACATAACAGATATTAATTAAATAGCACTAAGGAAACCACTATGGTTTGTAGAAGTAATACTACTCGAGAGTCTTATAGTCGATAGCTTCTAAGTTATACAAAATAAAATAAACATAACAGATATTAATTAAATAGCACTAAGGAAACCACTATGGTTTGTAGAAGTAATACTACTCGAGAGTCTTATAGTCGATAGCTTCTTAGTTACACAAAATAAAATAAACATAACAGATATTAATTAAATAGCACTAAGGAAACCACTAAGGTTTGTAGAAGTAATACGACTCGAGAGTCTTATAGTCGATAGCTTCTAAGTTACACAAAATAAAATAAACATAACAGATATTAATTAAATAGCACTAAGGAAACCACTAAGGTTTGTAGAAGTAATACGACTCGAGAGTCTTATAGTCAATAGCTTCTAAGTTATACAAAATATAAATAAAAACTTGAAATAAACTGGATCTAGGTAAATAACTGCAGTTCTAGTAAGTACAAGACATAGACAACATAACAAGACGACATATACAAGATATGGTGGAATAAAGAAACTCGCATACATACAAACATACATAAAACATACATACAAACATACATGAGTCCTAAACACATTACACTCCTTCTTTGGGCAGTCATGTAAAAAGACTCTAGGCAGAGACTGAAAAAACTGAGGAGAATACTTTCTGCTCTGTGTTCCGGCTCCCTTCCGCCTAAAATGGTCGAGGTGGTTTACGGCTGATACATAAGGCACACTCATCAACGGGTGCTGCTTGTGGGGACTGGTCCAGCCTAGTTTCATAATATTCTTATTAATCACATGAATTTTTATTATTATTATACCAGTTTGATGATGGTGTTTGTTGGACATCTCATTGGCACTTTTATATTAAACTTATACTTGGGTGCTCTCTTCTCTGACGGGCGTATTTCCGAAGCACCGGGAGACACTGAAGATTATTTCCTTTTTCTTTACATCAAATAATGTGTCCCTGATACCACTAAAATAATAATATTATTAAATCTTATTTTCTTTATTTACATTGTTTTTTCTTTCTTGGGTAGCAATTACATTAATTGCTTTAAACCCAAATACGTCCCCGAATTCCCTCAAGTAGCATACACAGCAAAATACTGCATCGTAACCGTAACCACACTCCCAGGATATTCCCTTGAGTTCTTGTCTACCAACCGCGAAACGGAGTGTTTGGGAGCAGGCAGTCTCTGTAGGATTACACGAGATGTTATTCCGAATTTGCGAAGCTGTATTTTACTTATTTTATAGGACTTCAAATCGTATAAAACATAAAAAAGTGTCTGTGCCAGGTAAGTGCCTACTTGTTCACTTTAGTCGGTCTGAGCGCAGCACAGATAAAAAAACCTTCTTCCATTACAAACGAAGACGTGATTTCCCTAATCATCATCAAAATCTCATCTCATATAAATTCTCAGTCAAACAAAAAAAATACATCGAATCCGTGCTTTCAAACTACTCAAAATAGACCTTCTGTTAGGCTGTTCTAGGATTGACATTCAGTCATAGTCACATTAAGTCTTGAAGATTTCTCTACCAACTTGAACCCTTCGAGCTTGGAACCCTAGAAACTACTAGACTATCCTTTAGAAATCCTTAAACCCCTAAAAGAATCTCACAGACCTTAAAGAAAACGTTTCACTCAATTAACTACCCTTAAATCTATTTTAAGGAGTTAGCTCCAGTCGTGCGTTGTAAAGGATATCCTATTTAAAGGACCAAAGGGCCAAAGGGGTCTAAATGGGGCGAAAAGGGCGAAAGGGGGTAAAGGACCTCGGTACGACCCATCCGCGCTCTTAAAGATTTTAGGAAAATGTTTTACGAGTAGAGCGAAACCTTTTCCTGCCCTCAGTGTTTTTCCTTTTAGTTTAGAGTTTTACGATAGCTTCTGGGCGTATTATAAGATCGTATGGACATCTTTGTAAAGCCTTGGGGCGCAGCTAGTAACAACTAGTTAGTAACACGTGACGATCACATACATAAGCCCTAACCCTCACCCTACATACATAGGCCCTAAGCCCTCTCCCTAACCCTCTAACCTTCCCTTTATCTAGAGGACCATGACCTACGAGAATCTTGTTCACGATACCACAAACACCTAGATTCAAGTCAAATTGTACATGTGGTTCTCACAAACATTTGCTCTACAAGTTGCAGTTTTGTTTTTATCACAATAAGTCTCACTCAGCATTACAGACAGAGAAGCTGTAATATAGACCACACAGATAGAAGATATAATTACAATGACTCAGTATTTCCATGTGCATTCCATTCATCATTGCAGAATTAAAAGATAAGCGCGCATCACCAGAAACATTTAGTTAAAAATCATTCAAAATGATTCAGTAGAATTTGAACTATAAAGGTATATCAAAATAAGTATAAATATCACAAACATTCATACAGCAGATGATAAAACCCGAGTAGTATTCGAAAACGCAAAAAAATACGAGGATCTTCATATAAAATATCCCTCAAAAGAAAAACCCTTCCGTAATATTTTCGTAGAGATATCTATTTTAAGGCCTTTTTTGTACCTAAAGCAATATGCCAACCAAAGGTCCCGAACACAGATACAGAGCAAATAGATACCACGGTTTCGTAAAATATGCCACGCCACAGTGCTTGAAGACGATAGCCTTCAATGCATGCTTCCTATAAGAACAAACAACAGTTACAACAGTTGCTGTTAACATTGTTCAAAGTTTGGACTTCTATTAGGAGCGTGAATTGGCAGTGGGCTAGATACATTATCGAAGGAAGACCTATCATGTTTTTACCTATATTATAATAATTATTAATTAAAAATGTATATGTTTATAAGTTGAATTGTTTATCTGAAGGGCGACCCATCGAAACCCAGCGAAGCCGAGGAAAACTGATCCAACCATGGATCGATGACATAGAGAACCACTCTGGTAAGACTGAACAAGATTGGCTCAAACCAGAGATGAATGGCGTAAGAGGGAGGAGGCTTATGCCCTGCAGTGGGCGGGATAAGCTGCAAATTATGATGACGATGACGACATAATGTAGGACGCCCACCGGCCAGGTGGTTCGATGACATCTGAAAGGCGGCCTACGGAAGCTGGATGAGAACAGCCGAATACCGCGCTCTGTGACGTTCCTTGGGAGAGGCCTATGTCCAGCAGAGGAAGAATATAGGCGGATGATAATTATGTTATGAGGGAAATATATTATCCAGGAAACCATTGGCTACTAACTACTTTGACTATTTTAGGTATTGGCTTGTTTTTAAATCCATTGCTCTCAACACAGTACGGAAATAAACTAAAATATGCGCGGCGCGCAACAATTGAGTGCAGAGCGTTTAATTGGCTCCAATTTTAGGCACGCTTTAAATATCAACTTGCTGTACATCTGTTGCCACCAAAAGGTCCCGAGATATGAGGAAAACTGAGAGGTATGAGTCGCCAAATAACTTGACGACTCACCGTGAGTAGGTTCCGCGGCACGGCTAGGCAAAACATATTCGCGAACGCGTTTTTGTAACAATAAGTTTGTAGAGGGCGATATAAATGAGATGGAGAGTTCTTGAACTGTATTGGCTTGAAATTTTCATTTTTTAAATCCTATCACGTTTACTGTGATTTAGGCAGAATAACAATGGAATCAAATCAGGATCTGATAAGCACAGGATCGAGGCAAATGGAGTCATGAGCAATGTAACGAGAATAATATAAAATTATAAACAAGAGTGCGTTAAAATTAAGTGTAGATAGGTTCGAATAGTCTAGTACCTTTCTTAATTCCTAATGTCCAGAGAGTGATCTCTTGCTTCAAAGATACTCGACAATATTGATTGAACTTAAACCAAAAAAGAACATTACATTTTACCCACATCTCAACTTGACCTTTAGAATAAGTATAATAAAAAAAATATAGAAACAAAAGAAGCTTTTACGAGCTTTTTTTCATGAATATGCTTTGTCGTCGGTTTGTGAGCTACCCTGAAAGTTTCCAGACGGATATCTAATCGGGATGTGCTCTTAATTTGAATTGCAAGATTCCAGGACAGACAGAAGTAAATAGATACATACAAGTGATGTTAAATAAAAGCTTTTAAAATGAAAATAAAATTTCTTATCTCGGTCTATTTTCCGCGATAGCTTTAAAGTCCCATCCCAAGCTCCACACTCCATCTAGTAAATTATTTTGAGAGGGATCTCTATAGTAGCAAAGGAACTTTTCTGTTCTTCAAAATCTACGTTGAGTTCTTCTAATATTTTAAAATAGCATATTTTGCAACCAGTTCTGGGTGGCACTTAAACTGTTTCGGGCAGGCGCTTACCATAACGAATAAATAAAGGTTTTTTTGAATAATCGTATATTTTTGACATATTTTCTTGAGCAAAGTTTAAAAGAAATAACTTTATTTATTTGTCTTTCGTTCTGTTTTCAAGCTGATTGTATTTATCGAAATGCAGCCTAACTCGGTTTCCATAGTTTCTAAGACAAGAGAGTCAATGACGTTCTACAACCTCCAGCTGTTGTTTATCAAAGAATAGGTTTCATCATGAACAGCCCACATTCGTCCATCACAGGATGTAGTCCTCTTCTACTGAAAGCCACTGAGCCTGATCTTCGGTTTTCCTCATCAAGCTCTCCCATAGTATGTTAATTCGGTAAAAACTAACTTTCAAGTTTCACTCCATATTACACAAAAGTTAGCTGGGAGAAAATCTATACCAATATATAAAAGTGAAACGTTGTCTGTTTGTTTGTTTGTTTGTTTGCTTGAGGAGCTTTCACGCGATAACGGCTGGACGGATTTTAATGAATTGGAATTGAGATAGCTTATACCCTGAAATAAACATTGAAAATTGTAAGTTTTCACGTGAAACTGGAAAATGTTGATTACTCGCTGTAAGGAACGGTTGCCATGGAAAGAACACACGGTTCTTTTTTTCGCCATAAACAGTTAGTCCGCACGGACGAAGTCGCGGACGGGAAAGCTAGTGCTAAATAAGTAGCATTAAGTTCGTCTGTATGTCATGTGCCTGTCGCTGTCTGCGTGCCACCCCCGTTCATCTCTTTAAAGTGTGAATTTTCAAAATTCTTTGTGCTCCTCTACACTACTAAAGGAAACAACCCTGAAAATTTCAAGTCTGGATACCTCCCTCTGGTTTAGGCTGTGCGTTGATTGTCAGTCAGACACGACAATTTAATATATTTAGATTTTCTTGGGCAATAGTTCTCTATCGATACGCATAAAATGTAATGTCATAATTTAGTGTGGCATAATTTTACTTATCCTAATAATGTGCATTCATAATAATAGTTACGCATAAATGTTTAAGCATAATCATGTTTATCATATCTAAAGTTAGCATAATAATAAACAAGCATATTATTTACTAGCATTATACTATAATAATGTAAAACTAATATTTTCGCGGCTAACGTGTGGCCCAAGGTGCAGTGGGGTGGCCCCGCTGCATCTTAACCTACTGTCACAGTATAGTATCTAGATTATATTGAATCTAACTTTTTTTATTTTTCAGTTTCAAAATGCCTTATAACTTTTATGCGACTCAATAGTAGTCCAAAATAATATAGGCCAAAAGATCATTATGCCTACCTTAACATTATTATGTGATTAAGAGTTATGCCTATCTCATTATGCCAAAGTAAATAAGTATTAAAAAATTATGAGAAACAAAGGGATACCATAAATAATGCCCTATCTATCTTGAAAAAAAAATACCTCTGTAAAATAAGACCCTCTTTTTTCGCGGGCTTAGAACTTATTCGGTTTACGTAACTCCAGTAATTCAGGATCTACTCGCTGAGGCAATTGATGACCCAAAGTGCGGTGTGAGCTCCCTCTGGGATCCTATTTCTCGGGTCCCGCAAATAATCAGACGAAAGTGGGATCCTCGCAGTATCCCCAAACGAACGTTGCCAGCAGATATTATTTTCTTGCGGGTAGAGCCTCTTTTTGGTGAACCATAAAATGGAATTATATTTTCTTGGAGTTTTTACTTTAGTTTCGTACTTGGTGTAATGAAATTTGAATTATTTTTGTGTTACCTCTCATTTGAAAATAGAGTTTATGAAGGAAGCTTGTGATGATAAGAAAACATAAATAGAGTTTATGAAGGAAGCTTGTGATGATAAGAAAACATAAAAAAATGTTGTATTTGTTGTTTTTTTTTAATACACAATAATTTTCCGTTTGTAATGTTGACTTTAGTATGAGTAACAATGTTAGTTTTGAAAACTTCAATTTATTTTTCTTTGCGTTACTTTCCGAACAGAATTAGGAATCTGCTGTTGATATTATCCACGGAATAAATAACTTTGTCATAGAAAAATTATCAAAATTCTGGGTACCTACTACAATTGTTAGTTATTTATTTTATTACAGGAAAACTATCGACATAAAAAACAATATGCCTTAAATAAGGAATCAAAAAAGTCATTAATATGCCTCCACCGATAGAAATCACATAAATTACTTAACACTGAGATGTTGACAACAGTTAGCAATAAAGAAATACATCAATTAAGATATAATTGAATCCCGAACTACTTACGTACTTACGATGATTATTATGGGCATAATAACAGTAGGGATTACCATCATGCCAACACACAGCTCGTTTTATCACTTCGTTGATAAAAAAAATAACAACATGACAAAATACTTCCATTTGTAACATTGGACAGTTAAAATATTTTTTAAACCAAAAACCGACTTTAAAATGATTAATGTTGTACTAAAATATTCTACAATATAGTGCAACTTAAAATCTAACGATACCAGGTTCGATCCTAGGCTCCGCACCAATGACTTTTATAAGTTATGTGCGGTTTTCCATTGCTCCGTGCTTCGGAGGGCACGTTAAGCTGTCGGTCCCGGCTGTTATTGATTAATAGTAGTCGCTAAGCCATGTCAGAGGCCCTCAGGGGCCTGACAAACTCTGACACCAGAGGCCAGCTCTGCCTCATACGAAAAACAAACAATATTCTGAATTAAATTTCATGATACTTATTATGGGATCATTGCGGAGGTCTACCTTTTCAAACAAAAAAGTACCTATCTTCAAATAGGTTCAAATAGGTGTTTGTTACGAAACTTACTAAAGTCCCCAGTTTTATTAGCAAAAAAGCTAGCGTCTGTAAGTTATCAATAATTGCACAAATGTTTTTGTCAAGTACCCGAGTATTTCAGAATTTTAAAATCTAAAGAAATCATTACGTCACTTCCCGAAAAATGATCCTCCCTCCTATCTATTCCCGACCACTAACGAACGAAACAAGCGTTAATTCGAATTCTAGGCTAGCGCTTAATTAACGAGTGTAGGCGAGACCATAATATCTGACTCACTAATTTTAACGATCGGAACAAATTATCACTTATTAACGTTTCCGAACGAACTTTGCTCAACTAGAGCTACTATTTGACTAGTAGGCGACCACGCGCGTTTACGTCGCGTCCAAGACTGAGCGTTTACGAAGGCCGTCACATCTTATAAAGGCATAGACAAGGGGTGCGCGCGCATAGACAAAAGCTAAATGCTATAAAGTGTCCTCATTAGTGAAAGGGCGGGTTTGCACTGTCTTTATTGCAGGTGGGCCCCAGCCCCTCGTTTGTCAGGTCATCTGTTTATTTTTAAGGTCGTTTCTTGTCTTTATGGTGCGTTTACGGGGTGAGCTAACAAACGGATTGACTGATCTAGGGTGTTGCCATCACCGCACCCTCGGCAAATGTCGGGGCGAGTCTGTTTATCGCCAGGTCAGGCCAGGGTGTGCCAGGGTATGGCCTGATTTATCAAACGTAGGGTAAAAAATTACCGTCGCAAATTGGCCCGTAAAGGTTTATTTTTGTTGGCAACCCCTTTGTTTTATGTTATTGGCTGGGGTTGGATTGAGGTTTGATTGTTATTGCTTGATTGTTGGGTGCACGCGCACTTAATAAAGCGTTTTGGAGGTTTATGTTGCAATAGATATTGCTCTTGCTTAAACGATTCGTGTAATAAGGATCTTGATGCTTATAGAGCAACATTTTGTGGGTTTTTATGAAGATCATTATAGTGTGGGTTCTTTTTATAACCCTGTAACTAGCTCTTGAAAAGTGAATCTGACAAATTGACAACCTTTACGATAATCCAAAATAATAAATAAATACAGTACACAGTACAGTCAGAAAGTATTGTACTGAAGTACAGTCAGTCACAAAAATATAGTCACATGATGAACACAAAACTAGAAATATTAGAGATTTGAAATTTTTCACGTGTGTTCGTCTTGGCTTTTAGGTGCTCGAAAATAAAGAACTTTTCTAAATTATATCCCTAAAACTCAAGATGATATCAACAGGTATCGAAGATTGTATCTACATTAAATGGTGAAGTTTTACTCCTTTATTATATTGAACTAAATAATTAGCATTAAGTTTATTAGTGTTGACTGGCTGTGCCCGCGGTTTTATCCGCGTGGACATACTTTTTGGAAAAAGTATGCTATTTTCCAAAAGCACCTACAATGTACAAAATTCTAAACTTCATATAAAAATCCTTCAGCCGTCAATTTTTTGTAGGATTGCTCGGCTCTTACTCATCGGACTGAGATACAAAGTACACCAGATTTTAATTAAAAAGACTTAAGCTATCTAACAGTGAACAACTCATTTCATTCGTTCTAGTTCTTACGTAATGCGAGAACAAACATCCAACAGTCAACATTTTTTGAACGTTATGTTCTTGTCTCGTTTTAATTCCTTTTTTTTCAATATCTTCATTGTAAGATTGTTTTTACTTACTGCTTTATCATTAATATAGATAAAACAAATCAATCCAAAAACACACACTCAGTTAAAACAAAGCAAAGATTGCTTAATCTATGACTGAAATCGGTAAAAATATCAGAAAAATCGGAGAGCGATCCCAAAAAAACATTTCGGGTTGTAATGCCATCACATGCTGTTACGATGCGGAGGTCGGGTACTCATTTACAAATTCAGATATTTATGGACTACCCTTTTAAATGGATAAGCTAAAAATAAAAATGTCAGAGAGCCCTATTTGCGGGCACTCTGCTGTTTTCATAAATTTTCGGTATTTTTGGGAAATTCTTAAATTTTATATATGACAGGAAAATTACTCAGGTATTTAACTGATTGTTAGCAGTGACGCCTGCTTATGGATTTTGATAAATGAGGTGTCAATGGATTCGTCAATTTAGAGACTGTCAGGATACAAAGAAATGTCAACAAATCAACTGAAATCTATTGAGTCGGGTTTTTTTAATAACTTTTTATTTCTTTACTAAATCACAATCCCCCAGTAAACTTGACATAAAACAATTTGCTATACTCATGTTTCCAACCAACAACAAGACCAGCCACAAAACTTTTAAAAACATGGGCGCTCTCATAAATTATATCTTAATGGCTTAAATTCTCAGAACAATTATTATTATTGAAAACGCCACAATGAATTCAACAAGTATTAAAACAATAATTATATTCATGAGAGTCGACGCCGCACGCTTGCAACTAGTTCGGAACAATCGACTTATTGAAATAACTTTGGTGGTTTGGTAGTGGTACAAGTCTTAGGCTACAAGCGAGAGAGATTCTAATAAACGACTGTTCAATCTTCTACGATTGAACAAGCTAGGAGGGTATAGTCAAAATGATAATATACGCGATATAGCCTACTTCGTTAACTACATAATTCGACAAAGGACTAATTTAGTGAAAAACCTTACTTTGTAAACAACTAATTCACGTAAATAGGAATAGGGAAGAACAACTGATAAATGATTGTTTATGTTTAGTTTCTACTCCCACAGATGTTTGCCTATTTATTGACAAGCTTTGCCGGCAGCTTTTCCCGCGTGGTTTTTTTTTGTGGGATTTAGGGATCATTAGTACCAATATACCAAATTACATCAAACTTCGTTCAGACCACAAATAGTTTTATATTTATTACTCGGCTTCTTGTCATCGGATTGCGATAACAAGTAACAAACACACTAGTTTTAGTAAAAACCTAAACTGTCCAACAGTGTAAACTGCATCGCAATCACTCCAGTAATTTTCACGTGATGCGCGTACAGAGAGATATACAGATATATCTGTCAGACATATCTGTCTGTGTGTCTGTCTGTAAGTATCTATTAAAATTGTTTCTTTTATCGAAGATTAAAATCGATAAGCTATGTCTACTCGAAAAATACATGTTTGGAGGGATACGAATTGAAAAAGTTGTTTTTTGTTTAATAGCAAAAAACAAATTGACTAATTAATTGTTAATGACTGCTATTGATTAATAGCAGTCATTAACATAGGTGGTCACGTTTTGGTAGGTAGGGAAAAGGTGTACGAAATGATCCCTCGGGGATCATCTTATACATTACCATTGTGATTAAACTACTAATGCTAGTTCGTTACAAACAACGCACGTTGTTCATAAATATTATCTATGAGAGCGCTGATGTATAAGGCTGTTAAGATGGAAATATGAGTAACTAAGTAAATTACTATTTCATTTTTACGGGTGGATTTTGTTTAAGCGACGTCCCGGATCAGACAAACTATCAAATTGTAGTGCTAATCTAAGTTAAGACTAATTTTGAGGCTAGGCAACTTTTTCATATTTGGTTTTATGTAATGATTGTTGTATTTGCGGCTCGACTTCTACTCATTGGATTGAGATATCAACTACGCCAGTATTTAAGTCAAACCCTAAGCTATCTAACAATGAAATTCACATCGTAATAGGTCCAGTTGTTTTTACGTGATGCGTGAACAAACAAACAGATAAACAGACATAATTTTCGAAACTGTTATATCATTGTTCAGTAGCTTATGCATGTGATTTATTGACACAATTTGATTTGATAAATTTGAATTTGAGAATATATTTTTTACAATTGTTGTTCACATAATTTTTGATAATCTTTAGATAGCTAAACATTAAGTTCGGATTGTTCGAAAATAATCGCAATACAGATTACGCCGATTCGTCAAAGTTGATTTAGAGAGCTCGCTTCGGTCGGGAACAAGAACAAATTAGTATAACAAAAGAAGGTCTTATCGGTCAAAGATATCTCTTCTAGACACTTTAGAATAGAGAGGAATACCCAATCATTACTTCAGTCAACAAATAAGTTGTTTTCATGCCGCTCATGCCTTCCACTAAACCATATAAATTATTAGAACAATATTGGTGCATGACTCATGCGCAGCCAGTAGCCGGTATTTAACCCAAATTGAAGTGCTCGGATCCATTGTTACCCACGTCAAGTTATTGTGTCTAGACTTCACGTTATACTAGAAAAAAAAACGGCCAATTGCAAATCAGACTCGTGTAGCCAGGGTTTCGTTTTTTGTGATTTATCTAGAAAGTTACGGTTTTCAGATTTTTTCCATTACTTGTTCTATAAGACATTGCTTCTTCCAAAATTTCTAAGCCAACGGGAAGTGCCCTATAAGTTTTGATTCCCTTGCGACTGTCAAAAATATGTGGCATAAATATGTGGCATAAACAGCCGTATCTTTTGAATGCGTTGACTTAGGTTTTTTTTACAGCTTGAAGGGATGGCAGACTTGAGTATTTGATATTAATTTTAACTTTATATCTCCACTCGTTCCTTTGAAAGGGCCCAGACCGACGCGGATCACAAAGTGATCCCAGGTTTAACTTTTTTCTTTTGAGCTATGGAAACTAAAAATGCAGATCTGTATTGTTAAGGCCTAGTTTTCATTGGATGAGAATTTCTCAAATAGGTAGGTATTATCAAGGTAGAAGAAAGGCCGCGCTCAAAAGTTACATATTATCCCGTTTTTATATTTGGACTGGACACCCGCCACGGCTTCGCACTGGAGCTAGATAGAAGCTTAAATTTTATTGACTAATTTGAACAAAAAACGGTTATTGTGACATAACTATAATAGTAACTTTTAAACTTTCGCGATTCGAACACATAGTTATATATTTAAACGGGACTTTATCGCGCTGAAAACTTAATATTTATTTACCTCGACGTTTCGATCAAGTTGCATTGATCGTGGTCACTAGAAGACTGAAGTAGCGGGTGTCAGCGTCGAGAAGGGCGAGCGTTGTCTCCAACTACCCGCATTTGGTTTTGTAAAAATTCAGAATTGTCACGACACACGACACTAACGACATCTGCAGATTTCTTCTGACATAAACCCCGACGCGAACACTTGCTAATCACGGGATTCCAGAACGCAACCAATTTAAAAAAAAAACAAAAAAAAACAGCGCGATTAAGTCCCGTTTAAATATATAACTATAATAGTTGGAAATATATAATTAGGAGTACTATAAACATGTATAGTACATTATTTTATGTATCATGTTTTTGCAGCGCACGCCAAACAATGACTTTTACAGTCATTTTTTTATTCCTTGGTTTACATAGAGATCTCGGTTTTTTTGTAAAATAAAATGCTGCACATGTCACTCGCTGATTGTAGCACATTTAATCCATTAAAAACAAAAATTAAATCCTGAACAATGAGAAAAATATACATAAAAAAGACTAAATCAATAATTTTGGTACCTGAATTACACTTGGTGTCTGAAAAGGAAATTTCCCTTTCATGTGTTGACTCAGAGTTGAATCAAGCAAAAAGGAAATACTCTTTTGACTCTACCGGTGCTTCGGAAATACGCCTGTTCGAGGAGAGCACCGACAAACTGTACGGGGAATTCAAATTGTCAAATATTTTTTTTTGTTAAATGACTGTTTACTGAAATTTTATTTATAATGCACATTTAAATAACAAATTTATGTGTGTATGAGATGTCCCACAATCATAAAATCCGGGTAAATGTAAGGACTAATAAATTTCGAAAGGAAAAATTTGGATCTCGATAAGGCACGGAAGATGCGGATTCGAGTCCCGTCCGTATGTATCCTTCAAACTTTTTACATGTTGGTGCAGTTCCGATGATAATGCGTTTTTATGGTGAGCATGACCTGAATCGACATCCACTATTAGCTCCAAATAAAGGAACTCTTCAAAGGTCAAAAGCACAGACAGAAAAAATTGTGTACGCTTTTTATTATGATAGCCGGTTTTAGGTTTTACCATGACACGGTTGCTGCACTCAGGGTTGGGTCCTGACTAGGGAAGTCCTCGACGGTTAACAGCACAGAGACGAAATGTTGGATACGCATTTTATGGTGATCCTGTTCTAAATTTCTCCATGACAATACTCAATACTTATTCAACCAGGTTTACACGTCAATCATATTTACAGCTATGTCGGTGGCTTTCGTTCTCTGCCAAATCTCCTCGTTTTGGATGGGATCCCTTAGAAACCCCGAGCATAACACGTTCTATAGCTCGCTGAGCGACCTGAAATTTGTGTACCAGTCTCATAGTCAGTGTCCACGTTTCGGCTCCGTATGTCATTACGGGTAATAGGACTAACTGGTTTAAGACTTTCGTCTTCAGGCACTGTGGGATGGGCGACGAGAAGACATGACGAAGTTTCCCAAATGCTGCCAAGCCCAGCCTGTGAATCCGCCTATCGGCTTCCTTCTCAAAGTTGTTTCTGCCCAACATAAGAGTTTGTCCTAGGTTGACATACTCCTGCATAAATTCGAGAGGCATGCCAATAACGACTATTGGTTCCGGTGCAATGTGTTGATTTATCATCAATTTTGTTTTCTCGATGTTCATGCGGAGGCCAATACGTCGGGAGGCATCTGATAGGCTGGTCAGCATTTGTTGCAACTCTTGCAGCGACTCCGCGATAAGGAAAATATCGTCTGCGAATCTCAAGTGTGAGATGTACTCGCCGTTTATGTTGATGCCCATTCCATTCCAGTCCAACATCTTGAACATATCCTCCATTGCGTTGGTAAACAGTTTCAGGGATATTATGACATCTCCCTGCTGTACTCCTCTAAGCAATTGAATTTGTTCAGTTTGCCGGTCCTGAACTTGGACGGACATTGTAGCATCGTTTTATTTTTTCATTGTACTTACCTTATAATTATTTTTAGCATATTCTTTCTAGTTCTTCTTTCTTAAGCTTTTCAGTTAAAATACCTGCAACAAACACAATAAATAAATACAAAGAACGAAGGAAAACGTTGTTCTAATAATGTATGTAGAAATGCTATTGTGTGAATAATATCTACCGATATCAGGTTTGCAACTAATCGGTTTTTATGCATGGGCGTTAACTGTTTGATAGCGCCTCGAGCTATATGTTATTATTATAATCTTTATGCAATTATTTCGATACTTTAAAATATTAGCTTAGGTTGTTACACGAGAAGTTTTTGTTCTGGTAAGTTTTAAGATGCGATGAAATCTCTATAATATATATGTATTTCGAGTGTAGTTCCGATCTCTGAAATCTTCTCATAAAAAATATATTCAAAATCCAGTTCCGATCTACCATCAATCTCATGAAACTTTTCTTAAAATGCGAATGTTATCATAATATTACCGAGAGTTGAGCTCCAGACTATCTTCCAACCCTCCAACTGATCGTCCAACCTTCGATATGTGGAAGGGTGGTTCGAGCACGTTTGACATAGTTCGGTAGAGATGGCCCGAGATTGCAGTGGCGGCGGCAAATCGAAAAAAAAGGAGTTTTAAAAAATTCTAACTCACTAGACATAACCGGATTTCCACACAACGGAGGTTGTACGATCAGTTGGCCGGTCGTGCGATTTTTTTCCGCGGCTCATTCGATATGTTTGCCACATTTACGACCTTGTTAGTATCCACTACTTCTTCGTTTTTTTTTTGTTTATTTCACTATGTTAGACTTTATGTATTTTTTGTGTATGTTTCCGATTTCTCCGTCAATTGCGGACCGATTTTAAAAATTCTACTTTAGATGAGTAAAGATTTTTATTCAACTCACAGTTAAATCTCGATTTGGTCAAATTTCATTAAATATTTTAAGAGAATTGGGGCGCTGCTGGTTTCGTGCTAAATTGTTACCAACCGGAACCGCTTGGCTTATCGTGTCCTCCGAAGCACGTAAATTCAACTTATGAAGTCGTGATGCGGGGCCGAGTATCGAACCCGGTGTCGTTGCTTTCACGAACATATTATACCATCTCTCCCATCAGTGAAATCTGTTAGACAGGTGACGACAGTAAACTTTCTTTTAGTTCATTCTACTCTTATCTCGACCTATGAGATTCCCCATTACCACTAATCCCCATTTCCCCACTAAAATCATAATAGTGCCACATTGCTTGTTGGGCGCTTTCACACGCAAACGGCTGGACCGAATTTGATGAAATGTTGTATGTAGATGCTTTACACCATTATGAATCAACATATACTTTCATCCCGGAAAAAAAACCACGCAGGCAAAGCCGCGGGGCGCAGCTATTTGGAAAATATGAACCAACTCAGGTAGGTACATAAAGTCTTATCATAAGTTTTGTATGCACTGCACTGAGTTCGAATCCTCAGAAACATCAGTTTTCACGACATAACTATCATGCCCAGATTTCCAAAGCTTCGATTCGTGTGTATTCTAAACACCGCGCGCAGTTTTCAATAAACAAAGTAACGTACAAAAATAATTTCAATACAGAACTGCTATTTTCGCTATAACAATAAACAAACGTAACATCCCGTGATTTCAATATTGTTTGGAATAATTTGGAAAGTTGCGAAACCAAATTGCTATTATTGAAAAGTTTCTGAAATGTTTAAACCTACATCTTGTTTTCGTTAAGCTGTTCTTTTTATATAATCTACTTAGCCATTAGCCGATATAGCTCTCAGAATTTGCAAGTAGAAGTGGCAAGGGGCAGGGTACATAGTACGTATAACATACAACCGTTGGGTAGAAAGGTTCTTGAATGGCGTCATGACTCGAAGACGGAGCTTGGGATGACCCGCACGAGGTAGACTGACGATGACCCGGTGAAAATCACAGGGTGCCACTAGACGCAAGCAGCGAGCATAGAGCAGCGGGAATAATGTTTACACCAGTTCTATATAATAATTGTTCAGTTGGTTTTGCCGTAACAGTTCCAATGTGTTCTTTTAAAATACCTCCTTAGCTGTTATTTTGGACTGTTTCTATAGATATTCGTCAATTCTACATTCCAGTAGTACCACATCACTGCTTAACAAGGTAGTGCGGGATGAATTTTAAAGAGCTAATGTAAGGCCGGCTATAGGGGGAAGCTGTGATCTTCAGGTTGATGATGATGATAACTAGCTTATTCCCGCAGCGTTACCTGCGTGGTAAATTCATAAAATTCCAGGACTACCTGTCAGCGTAATAAGAAACCTTCACAAAAGAAGAAGGATATACCGTCTTTTACTGGAATTTAAAAAACACAACATTATGGCTTCAGTAAGATCGGAAGATTATCAGGAGCTTCGTTCCCGGATCCGTTCCTGAACGAACACTAAGTCGCAGTTCTGTTTGAGTTGACAGTCTAACGTCGTCATTTTACGTTGGACCTAGCCCTCATCACGTCACTGCGCTGAGGGATAAGATAGCTTTATATGATGCATTCCCATCTCCGATACTTTCTCCCTGTACCTTATAAGAACATGAATCCCAGTATAGATGCTTTATACAGCTGGCTGAGTAAAGGTAACTTAAGAACAAATTCAGCAATAAAAATCATAGATCTAATTAAAAGTGCGAAGATTAGGTTACCAGCTCCTCGGGTGTGGGTCGTATAAATTGGGTGCAATGCACACAATTGAACTTATGTGGCCTAACTCACAATCAGAGTGAGGTTTGCGTAGCACGACTGTGCCTCTCATTCGCGCTACAGTCTGAGTACGAGTATGTCACTATCTCTGTTGTTGATGCACATGAAGCACTACGGTGCATATGTAGCTGTTTGGGTGTATTTGTCTTCAAGTCGTGTCAAGTTTTTTTTTGTTGAAGTGTTATTAAAGCTTATCGCCCTTTAACTAGATCTATGATTGAAATGTACACAATTTAAAAATCTTTCGTTTTATTCAATTTTCGGTGAAATATTTTACCATCAATCATCTCGATACTTTTTGAAAAGATTAGATCTCTTACAATATTTTTTTGTTATTGCGGACTAGGCAATCGTTTGATCACGATTTCACCTGTATGGAAAGCGATGATGGGGTCGAAGGTGTAGCACGCTTGCCTAGTAGATACCTATTCACTCTTGACTTGAACACACCTGGGTTATAATTAACAATTAGAGTTAAACCGCTACTGCCTTTAGACAGAATAGACTAGGTTGTACGTTTTACCACCAATCAATAACACGGTATGGGTGCTTTATCCCATCACACTCTAACACTCAATGGATGGCGTTACCATCCCCGTAAGATGGTTTGAGGAAACTAAGGTTTTTTTTTGGATAATGATGCAGTGGTCACGGTAGCCGAATTGGTTAGAGGCGGCATGTGCCGCGTGGGTTCGAATCCCGTCCATGATCCGTCCGTGATAACGAAAAAACTCTTTACTTATAATTAAATGTATGGTAAGATTAAATTTAGAGTATGTATATATTTTATTTATTAACCCCCGAACCCCCGAAAGAGACGGGTGTTATAAGTTTAGGGTATGTATCAATGAGTCACTGTGTCACTGTGTCACAGGGTGTTTGTTCTGTGGCATCGTAGCTCCCAAATGAATGGACCGATTTTAAAGTGGTTTTTAATGTTTGAAAGCTGATGTGAACGAGATGGTTCTTAGCTGTATGGGGGGGGGGGGATGAGAAAAGAGGGATGAGAATCGTAGCTTCCAAACGTATGGACCGATTTCGATGCGGTTTTTATGTTCGAAAACTGATTTTATCGAGATGCTTGTTAGCTATAATGGGGGTGATGAGTTGGGGTTTTATACATTTTTAATTTGTACTTGTGAGTAATTTATTTTAAATTTCAAAATATAGCAAACAAGTAAATTAAATTAACTAAAACCTTAACTAAACCTAATTTATATAATATTATATATAAATTAGGTATTGGTATAATATTCCCAGAATGCATCTAAAATAAAGGCCAGCATTTTAGTCAGGAGATGCTTCGATCAGCAGCCCAGACAACTCTAAAATAATAAATTATGCTCACTAAGTGTAAAATAATAAATTATGCTCACTAATTTCGCTAGAAACATGGCCCTTCAAACTAACAGTACATAGTGTTTGCACAATACTGCGGAAGACACCTATATTTATTTACCAGCTATACCCGCGGCTTCGCACGCGTGGTCATTTCTCTAGGTTGAAGGTTCTCTTAAGTACTATTCCAAGACCAAAAATACCAATATCAAAACGTTTGATCAAAATTTCGTCCGTCAAAAAGTTTTTATCGGTTGCTCGGCTTCTACTCGTCGGATTCAGATACCAAGTACACCAGTTTTTAAGTCAAACCCTATGCTATGCAACAATGAAAACCGCATCTCAATCGGTTTAGTAGTTTTTACGTGATGTGCGAACAAACATTTTTATTGCTTTATTAAAAGTATTATTGTAAGTTTAGACAAATAAATAATATAATAATAATAATATAAGTATTATATAATATAATAAGTACAGATTTATTTAAAACTTTATAAAAGAGTACAAAAAGACTGAATGCTAATTTCCTTTCCCTTTCCTTTTCTCTCGCAGAATAGGCTTACATTAGCCAAAACGATGGCCAGTACAATCGCGAAAGAGATAACCCTCAAATTGACACCACGTTTTCATGAGAATTAGACTGCCCATACTGTAAATTCCGTAGCAATATTTTAGATTAGAACCCAAGTTTCTAATATAATTTCCATCCGCCGCGGGACTTAGCTTAATGTACTATTATATTTTATTCGGTGGCTTAATACACTTTATGTACATACTCTCTATTACAAGTTGAATTGCTTTATTTGGATAAGTTTTTAGAATTATTTAGCTGTTTACGTTTTCTGAAATTTTGATAATTAATTTTCCTAATAGTTGACTCTGAACTGGAGATTAGATTATGTAATGGTCCATGTTTATCTGTGGCCAATGAGAGACGTTTTAGAGTTCCGCACCCAAACCGTACTAACATCCTTCAAAATCTGACATAACACGAAATCAGTTTTGAGAAAAGTATGTGCGATATATGTGTCGTGGCCGTATCGTAAAATTGATCATATCATGAAATGGTTGGCCACTTGTTTTTTATTTTTATTTTATTTTTCGGACTATGCAATCGTTTGTCCACGATCTCACCTGATGGAGAGCGATGATGTAGTCGAAGGTGTAATTATCGGTGACATCATGAAATAAATGGTTTGGCCAGATGAATGTATGATTATCGTTTGACGATATGTACAGCTAAACGCACGTTACTTCATGATATGGTGAAACATTAGTGATGTCGTAAAACAGTTACATTATCTTCGTGTTTTTTTTAGCCTTGATGACCTGTTTGAACACCTTTGGTATCATGAAAACCCTACATTAATGATGTTTAATGATATGGCCAAACGTGGATTGAAATATAATTAAACATTGATGTTTCAACGATATGGTCAGTTTTAGCTGGGCTTTTCATGAAATGATCAATTAACCGGTATCTATCGCCATTACATATACATTAATTTCATTCATGAATAACCTTTTTGATACTGAGCTCTTGTAGGCAAAACTGCAGCTAACAATATCGCTAAATGTACCCCAAGTAAGATTCTCTGTTCGGAATCCGTCAAGCACGCAGACCCTCCGTTCAAAAACACGCGTCCCGTGTCCCGTTAGCTGACGCAACACAACGCAGACAACAAAGAGATTTGCATTCGTTTCCGAACGAATTAGGCCGCCGAATGCACGTGCGCCTTTATAAAAATAAAAACAGATTCCAAAATGGAATAAAAGTTGAAAAGTCAACTTTGACGTTACGAATTAAGAGTGATCGTTATAATGAGCGCATGAACGATGGAGTTGTCATCTTAGAAACTTATATTTACTGCTTTACGTGCAATGTTAAACTCCGTGTTATTTAAAATAAGGTTTACTATTTTTGGGAGTGGTAAAGGTCATCATACAAGGAAGGATCTCAAAGAATGGTTTGTTTGAATGAATGAAGTCTTAAAGTACAGATGAGTTACTGTATGTAGGTCTCAGATGCGAGTGCTTCGTGATTTGAATACCTATGTGATTGGTTCAATACAGAACCGGATTTTTGTTCGAAGAATATTGAGGGTCTTTAGGGAACGACTAATTTATGTGTTCGATGTTTTACAAAGTAAGAAAGGTTTTTGTTAGGCGACTATTGAATTACCAAACAAAGGGATAATAACTTAAATAACTCACGCAGTATTTATACATAATTTTAAAAATTTATATTTTATTAATTTTATGTACATAAAACGAAATACTTAGTACTATTTGGTAATTATAGTACTATTTTTACAAAATAGTACTTTTTTTACTTACAAATGAAAGAGGTTCACGTGCTTTATGTTATTTTATAAAATTAACCTCTTATTATATTACGAATATCACCAATAATTTGCTTCGATAAGTCTACTCGTGTGCTACGAGATAGGTTTAAGTACTTACCTAATTTGAATTCTGGCTGCTACTGAACCAATTCTGATTAAATTTGTATGTTACCCTTTTAAATACCAAAAGAATCAACAAATCCTGGAAAAAATCCGTCAAATTGTGGAAACCCACCCCTTTTTGAAGTCGATTCTGTACCTACAGTGCAGAGTCGGGTTATTTTCATACAAATGGCGAATCAAATTCGGTCACGCTGCAGCCCGCTGCCTAAATTTCAATAGCTTGAGATCCTCTGTTTATTTATTTGCTACTGCATCGTTATTGTAGGAGTTTTAGAACGCGCACACCGGCATTTTCGTAGATGTCGCGTCGTCATCGCACGTTGGGTTACGTTACGCTAGCTGACTGCAGGCAGAAATAATACAAGACAAGCCAATTAAAAATTTATATAACCCCCGAGGAAATGAATAACTTGTTTTATTTTTTTATTAAGTTTTAGATCTGCGAGCAGAAAGACCTCGCGAGCACAAACTTTTGTGCATCAATCTAGCGGTACAGTAGCGCCATCTAGTGATATTATTGTAAACCTTACATTAATAACCCAAGTCTCTATCAATACCTAGTAGTTAAAGGGCCGATTCTACTGGTGGAAATCTTAAAAATCTGCATTTTGAGGAGCTATTCTGCTCATCACGCTGAGGTTCATCAACAGAACTTCATCAATTTTTTATGAGAACAACATAAAGTACTTTCAAATGAATAAAGAACCATTGAAATCAGATGTCATAAGGCGGAGAGATGCAGCAGCCCCCTTTTTGTCCTATTTTGGAGGAATCCTAATTAAAAAACCCTGACGACAAAAAACTGTTAAACTGTAAAATCTGTATATGTATACCAATTTTCATCCAGATCGGTTGTAAAATACGACCTGTCGAGGAGTACCAACAGAATGAAAGCAAATTGTTTGTACAGGGTGTCCCGTAGCAGATTTATGATTTGTAAATGAAACAAATTAATATTTTCTGTAGAAAATAATTATGTATTGCTTCTAACTTTAAGCATGCGGATTGTAGTTTTCAAAGATTATGCCATCCAAATGATTTCCTTTGTAGCATACACGTATTCATTCATTGAATCTCTCGACATTATTCAGAGCGACGCGTTGCAATAGTGATTGTGGAATGGCGTTCTCCTCTTTCACGATATTTTCTTTTAATTCCGATAAGTTCGCTGGGTTGCTGTCGTGCACTTTTGCCTTGAGATACACACATAGAAAAAGGAACATGGGAATGAGATCCGGCGACCTGGGTGGCCACACGATGTTACCAAATCGACTTATCAGTTTTCAGGGGGTTTTTTCACGCAGGAAGCTCATGGTGGCTCTAGATGTGTGAGGTGTTGCACCATCTTGTTGGAACCTCGTGTGCAAACTGTAAGATGGATGCTTTTGAAGTCGCGACATAAAATATTCGTTTATCATTCAGCGGTAATAACCAACATCAACAGTTACAGTTAATCCTCGGGAATTTTCAAAGAAAAACGGTGCTATTATTCCATTTGTGGACAGAGCGGCCCAAACGGTTACTTTAAGGATGTGCAGGGCTTGCTGGTGCTCTTGATTGCGGATTTTGTCCTTTTGTTTTATATATTGTCCCAATATCGGCAGTTTCGCTTGTTGACGAATCCATTTAAATCCATTCAAACATGTGCGAAATCGTCGGCGGGCAATGGTACACGAAGTACGATTCTATTGCGAACGCGCGACGCTCACTGGTCCACTGTGACATCGTGACTAAGCAATCCGCACGAATGTTGCGTCGACCGTCGAACTATATCCCTTCCTCCCTCCCCCGCGCAACCGTTTAAAGAATATTTAATTTACAACTCCTAAATCTGCCACGGGACACTCTGTACTTGAAGCAGAGACGCTTCGCTCGCTCGGTCAACAAAACGTTTTTTCTTTGAAAATACGTAGGTTTTTTGAGTCTTTCAGAATAGTTAAAAAATCAAATATAACATTCCTAAGAACAAGATTATTTTTACAGGCAAAATCTTAGTTTAAAAAACAGAGCATCCATTATTTTTAATCTTACTAGGTAATAACATCTTATAAACAGTGTTAACCATCTGAATGGTGTTGGTCACGCCTGCACTTCCTCCCGACCGTCACTGATGCTATCTGTTAATTTACACCATTGTTTTCATATAATCATTATCAGCTTTGTAACGTTGTAAACTGCAGTTTAAGCTGCTGACCTTGCAGCATGGTTATACTTATAACACGGTTTAAAGAAATGATTATACTCTATAAGATTGCGGTTATTCTTTCAGACGAACGGCATGCTGCCGAATAAAACTGCCTTAGAGGGCACGTCGACGACCACTGTGGCTGTTACCATTTGTGGACAAAGCTGATGTCAGCCTCTTTGCCAGCAACCTGGAAGGGAGTTGATATAGAAAGTGGCCAGGGCGCGCGCCTGGACGCTCGCCTATAGTAAGTATAGTATAAGTAGTCATCTGTGTCAAGTGTGAATTCGACCGAAGTCATATAACCCTATCAAGTCGACAAAGCGCCTTTAATACAAAAGAGTCCTTAAAAAAGATTAATATACGCCAGTGATGTCGCCACAGTGCCTTCGACGGCAGTCATCGACTCGTAGTCACCCTATGACCCTACCAAGCCGACAAAGTGCCGTTAATCGAAAGGAGTCCAGTAATGTCACTGAAGCGCCGTAGAAGGCAGTCACCGACTTGCAGTCACCCTATGACCCTACAAGTAGTAGTAGTCGACAATGTGCCGTTCATCTAAAAGTTAAGGCAACAATAGGAGTAATAATCTGCTTAAGGGCAAGCAGATTATTACTCTTATTGTTGCCTTTATTCATTGTTTTTTTTTGTGATGACTGAACCGATATTATGGTTGATTATTTTTTAACTAATAGGGTGCTTTTTTTCAGTGTAGTCCCATATAAATCTCATCACAATTGGTTCAGTCATTTTTATGTAAATCCAGTTTAAGTCGATTTTTTGTTTAAAGAATTATTGATCAGATCTTTATTTGCTACATCAGTAAAATAAAGGACATATATATGTATACCCAGGAAGCTAGGGGTGACAGGCGATAAAGAATTCAAGTTATTCAAGATAGCCCTCATTGTTTTTTTATGAGGCGCTACCGCAAACTCACCCGTATGTTCACCTAAACAGTTTTACTTCAGAAACTAGCCTTATGTATTATGTTCCAACTGCAATTAAAAAGTTAGTAAAACTAAACTTATTATATGACCTAAGCTTCCCCGTGGTTAGCCAACACGCTAAGCTCTCCCTTTACACTTTAACTTGGTAATTTCACTTAAACTTCAAGTTATATCTAAGCTCAGTAGCAATCTAGCGATGTTTACAACGCGTAAATTAAGCTGAGATAAAGCGCTTTAGTATCTTTTTATTATTTTTGTTGGCTCCGCACGCACAGCTAGTGCATTTAGCCAGCGTCAAGTAAAGAGATATTACAATATAAATGTTTTTTCACTAAATAGTAAAAATTTCAAGTCCCAGTCAATCAGGTAGTCAATTAAGTCTAGTCAAACGTAAAGTGGTGGAGTACTGGAACTTCTTAGGGAGTTTCAGAGTGAACACGAAATAGCACGTTTTTTTACGTTTGTATTATGTACGTGCACTTGTGCACGGCAACAAATAATTAATGGTTAATATTCCACCAATATTACACATTAAAACTCGAAGAAACACAAATTTGAGAAAATAACTCAAAGCAAAACTACGTCTTGATTTCGTTTTACCGCCGAAATCTCTCACCATGCTTTACCTTTCGAGTGTAACTTATACTTAACGTAGTGTTACCATACCAGATAATTATTATTTTTATTAATATTCTCCAAGTAAATTTTGAGACAGGCAGGTCGCTCGCCTGATGGTAAGCGCCACGCCTGCCCATAAAAAATTGCAGTGCCACCCAAACATTTCGTCTCGCAAATCTTGCGTGGCACTGCACTGCGCTCGTCACCCTGAGACATTGGTTGTTAAATCTCATGCTCAGCTATTTCGCCGAAAACATTGCCCTTCGGAATACAGTAGTCTGGCCACTACTGCTTGGTTGAATATCTGATAAAGGTGTCGTATTACTTCCCCGTGCAGATTCTTGCCGAAAATAGTCTAAGTTTATTTCTTTCTGAACTGAGTATTAGCACAAAATAGCCGAATAAAAGTTTTAAGAAATAATTAATTTATAGAGATGTCAGGTATTTCTACTCCTCTCTCCTTTTAATTTTACCTCTTTGCTCCTATGTTGGGACAGTAGGTAATAATATTATTTCCAATTTATATACTCATGGCAACTCACCACCCTCTCATCTTTACTCTGAAAGCTAAGTCTAAGTGAACTCGTGTTACATGTTTACAATTTCATTACTCAATATTAAATTATGTTCACAAGTGAAAACCAAAATAACTAAATAGCGCATGGCTCCAATATATTAAAAAAGCTTTTCTACTTAAACTACCAATAAATTGCCTATAAATCCGAAAGTCCAACACTTAATAGGAAAGTTAAATCACAGTTAAGATATAGTTAAGTTTTAAGTTATTTAAGTCACTTTTTTCTTGTCACTTGTCTCTTCAACACGTGTTTCTAACACAATGGCGATATGTCACCGACCAGACGAGAAAACCACCATTTAAAATTAAAAAATTAAAAACTAGACATGTCAACATTTGTCGCGTCCCAAACAAAGAAAGAATAAATCAAGAAATTTCCAGCATAAATTGAGCCGCGGCTTCCAAATATCTTCATAACGAATGTTCGTTAAAAGGTAACACAAAGAAGCCTTAAAGATCAAGTCTGGCTGGTCCCTCCTTGTTCTACATTCGGTTTCTATGCCACCAAAAAATATTTTACCGCCAGCTGTCGTTGTAAATTCAAATTTGGAACTTAAGCTTCTGAAATAAGAATACATTTCGTTCTAATTTTGAATTGCGGCAGGAAATAATTCGGTGCTACCTCTTTAGAAGTGAGTTCGTAACCTTTTTTGGTACCCGAGTACATTCAATTCATAAACCACTTGAGTACCCTGTCACAACAATAAAATTCTACTTTGGCTTCATACTAAAAGATGTTTTGTAATTTTTTATTGCGAAAGGGTACTAAAAGTAAACTTTTCAGGCCCTACCATAGAGATTTCGTAATAAGTTTTAATTGACGACAGAGAAACATTACTCTTTTGGGAGTTCTTTGTTTCGGCGACCGTCGCCATACTTTGATTAGGTCATTGGGACTAAATTAAAGACGGATTTAGTAAAATAACCTTTTAAAGATTCGTAGCAAATTTTAAACATCTGGAGACCAGTTCTTTGGAATAAAGTTTACTTTATTAACGTGAACTCGTGTCTTTATTAGAATCGCCATACCATAAAGCTCTTTGCCATACCTACTCACGAATAGCTTAGTCGGTGAAAAGATGAGATTCTATTCTCATAGCCGGATTTCCCCTGATACGTCGTAATATTTTTATCTGTTCCAAAAATTGCCTCCTAATCCTAAGAAACGCATAACGGATTTGCCAAAACTAAAAACGGTAAAGGAAAAGACGCGTAAAAACTTGTCCATGAACTTCAAAAATCAAGGAAATATTACTTCCACCAAATCGGACTAAACCACTTTGGTGGGTTTGAGGTATCATATTATTGTATAATACGAAAAGATCAGACTTTAATTTATCAAAGTCTCAGTGGAGAGGATCGGCCATCCAAATTAGTGATGCACAGAATCTCGAATTTCGGCGAATGTTTCGTTCAAATGTATGTGCCCAAGCCGAATTTCGGTCAATACTCAGTGACAACTCAAGACTTGTTTACTAGCTTGCTATTGCACTAGTGCAACTGCCGTTTGTTACTTTCGCTATTCACGCTCACCCCGTACCTTATAAAATTTGTATTTACTCTATCTCAGCAACAAGTGCATTTGTCTAAATTACGTCTTATTTATAAAATTACATAGGAAGATTGACTAATTTGTTAAACCTAAGTTACCTCATTAGGCTTTAATTCGAGTCAAATCAGTCAATTCAACCTGTCAATGACGATCAGCAGTAGGTACTAAATTCGGTCGAAGAGAAAGTTCGGTAAAAACTCGAGCTTCGGCAGATTTTACCGTACGTAAACCGAATTTCGGTGCATCTCTAATCCAAATGTATACAAAACGCAAGCCTACTGTTTTTTTTTTCAGTTTGTAGTCGGCCTTGTTAAGGCTTATCTAAGGAGTATTACGACACCATTGAACAATGTAGAGATAATCCCCAAATCCATTTAATTTACGAGGCGACTTCACAACATGGCGGCCATATTTGCGCTCGCGTAGTTTACGAGGTTTCCTTAGTGAAAAGTATGAAGTTTTTATGGTAATGAAGATTCTAAAGTGTAAACTCTACGTTTTATAAAGTTCTGAGTTCATGTGTGGAGTTCTCGAGTTTATGAGCAGAGTTCTGAGTTTATGTTTAGTTGTGTTGATCTGGTGTTGATAGTTCCTTTGAAAATCTCATCACGATTTCTGTACTCAAATAAATCGCAACCTGTTCTACGTAACGGATGTTTTTATTTTTGAAAAAATGCAAAGACATTGGACTAAGGAAAATCAGATTATCAATGATAATTATGATGCAGTGTCATTCCCCATCAGTGAGGAAAACGTAAGCGTAATTAAAAATTCAAAAACAAGAAAACTTTTTTGAAAATTGAACCTTTTCAAGATAATATATTCGGGACAATATTCGTTTTTTTTTTATATAGCTTGATTTAACGAACATTGTTAGGTAGGTATATCAGCTGATGTACGTATCGGCCTTCAATTACCTCTTTCGTTTACGTTTTTCCTCTCTAATACATTATTGTTCCCCGTGTTTCGGGACAGTAATTATCCCCTGCTCCTAATTAAAGAAGTAGGCAACCCTAAATCCTCGAACTGTCCCACTTGCTTAAATTACATTGACTAGGGCAGTGTCTCGTACGACTTTGTACATCTTTCGTGTTATTAATCACTAGCTTTCGTCCGCTACTACATTCGCGCGGACTACAGTTTATAGCGAAAAAAAGTATCCCATGTTCATCTAGGATATTAAATACCAATGCAAAAGTATAGCTCCAACGCTCTTGATGCTTTTGACAGACTTGTTATTATTTCGTTTCCACGGCAACGTCATTCCGTTCCTTACAGCGGAGTAATCGTCATTTTCCAGTTTTCCCTTGGCAACTTACCATTTTCCGGGATATAAAAGTATCCTATGTTGGTCTCTATATTGTTCAGTACTGTGTTGTTGTTGCTACTGTATTTATAAAGATTCATCAAAATCAGATCAGCCGTTTTGGCGTGAAAGCTCCTCAAACAAACAGACAACTTGTCACTTTTATATATTGGTGTGGATTAATGTATAAAAAAACTTGTAAACGTCCACTGCTGTCCTGGTGAAATGTCCGCGCTGGAATTGCTTCTACCTGTGTCCTGAATTCCCTTTCCTGTATCTCAAAGCACGCGCGGGGTGAGAAAGTGTGGACCTATTATTAAGCCGTGTCCACGCAGCGAAGAAAAGAGTTAAAGATTTATTAAAATCTGTTATATTTACTTAGTACACTGTTTCTCACACACTGTAGGTGGTAATTTACAGTTGTCATCTACAGCAATATTTATGAATGTCATGAGAAAACTGTTAAAATGCGAGCAAAGCCACAGGGTGGCCTGTACGGGGTACGTATAGTTTCAAATTCAACGTGTAAGACCCGAAATACAATAAATCATGTTATGATATTTTTCATCGACATTTACGTATACAACCTTCACCAAATCCCCCCTAAAACCGTATAATTCATGTAAACCCCTAAACATAATAATATCATGCTAAGCTATTTTTCGTCGACAACATTTCTATTACGTTCAACCTCCACCAACCTCCCCATAAAACCGTAGAAATACGTGTTCGTAACTAACATAGCCCCGTAGCCCGTAGCACCTTACGCAATCAGCCTCGCTTAAGGCATCTTCACATTAGGCACAAGAAGAAGTATGTAGTGGCGCGACTGTGGCGCGACAGTATATTTTTATAAAATTTATTAAATGTACAGTCGTAGCGCACGAAGTAAAGAATAATACGAGTATGTAGTGGTTCTGTATTATTTTACTAGATGGACTAGAAATTCCATCTCCACGAGGTTTAGTAGGAATATGTTCGAATCAGGAGGTTCGAACCAGTTTGTAACACGTTCACTGCTGCTTGCTTCACTTTTTGTCCTTTACTTATGTCTTACTTGAAAGGGAAACAAGTACATAATCATAGCAAGAGAAAACACACTACTGCCCTGCCAAAAAACGAACTTTTCATGTATTTTTGTAGCATTTGTTAGTTGGGATGATGTAACTATATACTATATACATCCATATCTATTTAAAAATTTAAAAGTTATGGCGGAACAAAGAAACTCACATACATATTGTAGCGTTGACAAAACGCTACTTAAATAAAAAAACAATAAACCTATAACTAGCAATACAAAACAACAATTCGACAAGTAAAAGTAGGAATGAACAAGACAGCACATAAACAACTAATAGAAACGCATCTTTATAATAGTAAAACTAGAATTATAATTGCATATTGTTCAATATACTCACATATTAGAATGTATCTTCGTTTTTGGAGTAAATAAACAACAGACAAGCCATCCTGTTGTTGTTATTGTTAGAATGTATAAGATGACGACATTGAAGTCGCACATAGTTGGTTGAAACAGTACTATCGTTCGTATTTGGTGAATACCAGCGAAAGCAGACGATCGGGTACATAAAATAGATTATCGTACGTTGTTTACTTACATGATATAATCCTGTAAATCGGAGTTACAAAAAACAATAGTCATGTTCTGAGGTTATAAACACTTCGAGAAATACAACACGTCCATGCACTAGGGATCACGACTTTATAACTCTCATTAGGTCAATTGATTGAAATAAATACAAAAGGGAACAAGGAATAACTGGGAATCAGATAATAAATAAATAATTAATGAGGTACAGTTGATAAACACGGAGACAAGTAATGAACTCTACCGGAAATTTTACTTATCTTTGCATTGATTAGCTGTCAAAGCAAAAGGGCGCGTTCCGTTGTTCGGCACGGTCCCGCAATGTCAGCAAATAGGAAATAAAATTAAACAAACCAATTAAATGCAACGAATGTCAAATTTAGGAACGTAGATTTTTTCCAAAGTTATCCCATACAATATCATAATTTAATAGTTACAGTATATAGTTTTATGATAGTATAACAGTAGGTACCGAAGCAAAGAAACCGCGTTCCGTACCTTTCGTCTGGAAGTGAACGGAACGTTTTATGGACTATAGTTTATAACAATTCTTAGACGTCTCTTGGCAGTTGTTTAGCCGTCAAAAATGGTTAAAGAAACGGTAAATAAACAAATGCGATTTCGAGGGTGAGAAATATTAAAAATAAAAATAAAACCATATTATCATTTCCAAAGCCCATGTGTAAGCGCTGATCGGTTTCTTGGTGAAACGAAATGTTATTCGGATAGATTTTGCTAAATAAAAAAAACTAGATCCGGCTAGACAGAAAGAAACAGACAATGAAAATGAGTGACGTGTCCTTTCTTTTCGTGCTGGAGAGCCCAGTAGCAGGACTGACAAGTTTTTTCCCTGCATATTATAAAACCCGTAAAAAAAGGTGAGAGCATTTGTTGGTATTTTTGTATTAGCGGCAGTAATGATTGCGATTGTGAAATTACTTTTATCCATTTTTCGAGACGCCATTTTAGTGAACTGAGAGCGGTGGCGTTTTCGAAGTCTCGAATTCTAAAAAAACGTTGTGTTTATTCATTCACAGCGGGTTTTCCCCCCTGGACTGAGACCCCACGACGGAGATTTTCCCCTGGACTGAGTTATCACACGACGGAGGCTTCTTCCCCCGGACTTAAGTAGAAAGGCGCCGTGTCGCGGTACGCCACGCCACGCCGACATTATACCCAACGATTCCTGCCACGTTTTTGGGATGCGGTATCATACTTTATCCATATATTTAACCGGAGTGTTGAACTTTGATTCCCCACCGACCTGCTGGACACCTGCAACGCCTGAAGGGTCTAGCCTGGCTACCTCTCATGCGAATTGGACATTGCTGAAACGTCGGATGGAGAATTACCTTCACTAACATAACGGCTAAATCCTATAGAAAAAGGTAAATAAGTAGACTGCCGGACGGCAATTCATCACTTGTTTTATTAGAGTAAATACTTAATTTTGTCAGTTCTATATCGACCCTAGTTATAACAGGGTAATCTTAGATCTTGGTATTTCTTGTCTGCTGAGTTGGATCTGCAGGCTAGGATTCTTTAGACTTTAAGTAAGTAAACAAAATTAAACCAAGGATAATAAATATTGTATTGGTGAATTTAAATTGCATGTTTTGTCTTCCACTATTACATGATAGCTTGAATGGCCGTCCAACGTACCTACGGCACGGTTCCTTAGATTTTAAGTAAGTAAGCAAAATTAAACCAAGGATAATAAATATTGTATTGGTGAATTTGAGTTGTATGTTTTATCTTCCACTATTGTACCCACTAGCTAGTACATTACCGAACGGTCTTGATCCAATAGTTCTTGAAGCTCGTTCCGGTCTAAGTTTATCCAGGTAATTTTATTAATTTCAAAATAGTAACAAGTATTTTTAGTTTCGAGTGATTCCGAAGAAAGGTATAGCGTCCTCGCGTTCAAAGCGACCGAATGGGGTAAGAATCCCGACTCACCCCACTCTTGGACTGACTTGCCCCAATTTATTTTTTATTACCTTTATTCTCAGAAATTACCAAAACACCCTTTTATATCGTTACAATATATACAAATATACATAAACCCTGAAAACATTACACTATTTTTTTGAGCATTTGTGCAAAAACTACAAATGAGTCCTGAGACTGAGTTAAAGTATTTACCATGACGTGCACATTATGTTTTGGAGATCTAGCCAGAAACCTATTGGTAACTAACTTAAGTCATTTCAAAATAATAATGTATTAAATAAAAAGATATTAAATGGCATAAGCTTAATTTTCGGAGGACGGCACAATGCTCAGTGACCTCAATATTGTTTCCCAACAGGTGGGTCTTAAAATGAACATGGGCAAGACGAACATCATGTCAAATGCCCATGTCGCACCCATGCCGGTTTATCTTGGGAACGATATTATCGAAGCTGTTGATCACTATGTCTACTTGGGTCAGACGATCCAACTGAGTAGATCCAACTTCGACAAAGAGGTCAACCGACGAATCCAACTCGGATGGGTAGCGTTCGGGAAATTACGCCATATCTTCTCGGCGCAGATACCGCAGAGCCTCAAGACGAAAGTTTATAATCAGTGCGTCATGCCAGTGATTACATACGGCACTGAGACGTGGTCGCTAACTATTGGTCTCATACACAAGCTCAGAGTTGCGCAGCGTGCAATGGAAAGAGCTATGCTCGGTGTTTCACTACATGATAGAATAAAAAATGAGGAAATCCGTAGACGAACGAAGGTTAACGACATAGCTCTCAGAGTTTGCAAGTTGAAGTGGCAATGGGCAGGCCATATAGTTCGCAGAACCGACAACCGCTGGGGAATAAAGGTTCTCGAATGGCGACCACGAACATGCAAGCGAAGTGTGGGGAGACCACACTTGTGGTTGGTCCATCGTCTTGTGGAGAGACGATGGACCGACGACATTGTAGCCACCGCAGGAAGTCGGTGGATGGAGGTAGCACAAGATCGCTTGGCATGGCGCTTTTTTGGGGGAGGCCTATGTTCAGCAGTGGACTTCTAAAGGCTGACAAGATGATGATGATGAAGCTTAATTTATTAAATTAATATTTTTTATCTTCTTATACCTTTCAAATGAATATAATACCAACACTTTTAATTATAGTTACTGGAAACCTACAGAAGCACTTAATAAATAAAAGTACGCAAGTGCGTTTACAGCGCCACAGTCACGCCATAGTCGCGCAACTCCAGCGCTTCTACAAACACGTAATGTAAAGGGGCACTAACATAGCACCGTAGCACCTCACGCAATCACCCTGGCTTAATTTACGTTCAACGTAAACGTAGTTTAATTTAACTTACGTAAGCTGACTGGAGAGGAGATCTGAAACAAATTAGAGAACTTATTACTACAAATTAGAGACATTATTAATGTTAGTGATAAATAGAGGTAGTACAAAGAACAAGCTTATGAACTATATAAATAACTAGCTTTGCCGCCGCGACTTAGACCGCGCGGACTACAGTTTATCGTGAAAAAAAACATCCTATGTTCTTCTAGGATAAAAAACCAATGCATAAGTAGGTATAGCACCAACGCTCTTGATGTTTATTGACAGACTTGTTATTAAGTTTCCATGGAAACCGTTCCTTACCGGAAAACTTTAAAAAAACCAGGATAAAAAGTATCCTATCTTTTATTCCAGGGTATAAGAAGTAAATTATCAAAGTAAGAGAAAAAAAAAACAGGACTATCTATTTAACAACGAACTTCTAAAAAAATATTGCCCTCGGGATGAAGTAAGGATTGTAACGATACCCCATATAAAAGAAACTCACGTACAAACATTCATGAACCCTAAAAACATAACACTTATTTTTCGTGTACTCTTGTAAAAATAAGAAAATTGTATGAGCTGTCTTATCGTTTCGTCATCAACAGCCTGCCCTCATTCACTGCTGGACACAGACCTCTCGCGATGAACGCCACAAAGGCTGGTCTTCGGCTCTTATCATCCAGTTTCTGCCAGCCACCTTTTGCAGGACGTCACTCGCCGGTGGGCATCCTACACTACGTACGTCTCGTCGTGTGGCTATACTTTAAAAGATTTTATTTAACTTCACTTGTATGTAGTCCTGGAATTTTGTAATCAATATTTCATCCACTTCTGCTGAAGTTATCGGGCTGAAATTTGGCACGCACGTGCCAAATTTTTTTTTCCTTGTTTAGTTTACACATCATTAATGCAAGGCAAAGTTAATAATGCAATACTTTAAGAGATTTAAAAGAAATATGAAGTTGTTTGATTGTCAAATTAAAAGAGGTATTCCTAGCCTCAGCTGTCAGTTTGTTAGAACGCCCGCTATCAATCCATAACGGAGCGATCGAAATACGTACTATCTTAGAAAATTCACTGGTATCAAAGATCATCTATGATCTTTGCTGGTATGGAGCCGACGAGGATCTATCCTATGTCACAGAGTAAATAATAGTACAAGTACAGAAGGATAACTGAGTAAAGTCATTTAAATACATAGCATCTCTCGCTACAACGCATTAAAGTGCAATTTAACTTTCAATTATATTTACCTAGAAGGTGCTCACCCATTGCGTGCAGGCACAGAATAAATAATAGTACAGAAGGATAACTGAGTAAAGTCATTTAAATACATAGCAACTCTCGCTACAACGCATTAAAGTGCAATTTAACTTTCAATTATATTTACCTAGAAGGCGCTCACCCATTGCGTGCAGGCACAGAATAAATAATAGTACAGAAGGATAACTGAGTAAAGTCATTTAAATACATAGCAACTATCACTGCAACGCATTAAATTGCAATTTAACTTTCAATTATATTTACCTAGAAGGCGCTCACCCATTGCGTGCAGGCACAGAATAAATAATAGTACAGAAGGATAACTGAGTAAAGTCATTTAAATACATAACAACTCTCGCTACAACGCAATAAAGTGCAATTTAACTCGCACAGCGCTACGATCTTTCAATTATATTTACCTAGAAGGCGCTCACCCATTGCGTGCAGGCTAGAATGTACCGTATCACAACGCGCGAGAGCTTCCATTGTTCTAACCGTTTCAGAATCGCTCTGTCACTTTTTCGCTCGGCGGGGTTGTATCAAGATATAACTAGGTTCTTGCACTGGTAATTATTCTGTGATATGATATGACTTAGATTTTGTAACAGAATAAACAATTAAATAATAAATTTTGTTTTACTTAAATTATAAATTTTGATAGTTCTATTAACTACATATAACATTCTATTCAGAATAGACCTAGTACCTAGACCTCATTATTTGATTGTAACTTAATAGGTATTGCACTTTGAGGAAAAAAGGTGCCAGTCTGAATTCCATGCTTAATAATGAATGAAAAATAAATAGCTACATACGTAATAAAATGTCAGTATGTAAGTATTTTACGAGACTTGTCAGACCGAATGCTATGCAGTACCTTCTAGGTTTCTTCTTGGTACTCATAATTAAGAAAATAATAAAATTTGGCAAAAACTTTACGTAAGTAGGTACTTTATCGTAAGCACACGTCGCCCGACTCATCGAGCGCACGCTTGACACTCTACTGAATGAACCGCAATATTGCGGCCGCAAAGTGTAGGTATAATATTTGTACTTGTTGCGGAGTGCGACTGGCCTGGTGCAGGTTAGAATGTACCGTATCACAACGCGCGAGAGCTTCCATTGCTCTAACCGTTTCAGAATCGCTCTGTCACTTTTTCGCTCGGCAGGGTTGTATCAAGATATGACTAGGTACTTGCACTAGTAATTATTCTGTGATATGATATGACTTAGATATTGTAACAGAATAAACAATTATGTAATAATGTATTATTTTTACTTATTATTTTAAATGTTGATAGTTCTATTAACTACATTTAATAAAATTCTTATCAGAATAGACCTAGTACCTCATTATTTGATTATAACTTAATAGGTATTGAACTTTGATGAATAAAATGTGCCTGTCTGAATTCCATGCTTAATAATGAATGAAAAAGAAATGGCTACCCACGTAATAAAATGTCAGTATGTAGGTATTTTACGAAACTTGTCAGACCGAATGCTATGCAGTACATTCTAGGTTTATTCTTGGTACTTATAATTAAGAAAAGTATAAAATTTGTCAAAATTTTACGTAAGTAGGTACTTTATCGTAAGCATACGTCGCGCGAGTCACGCTTGACACTACTGAATTAACCGCAATATTGCGGCTGCAAACTGTAGGTATAATATTTGTCCTTGCTGCGGAGTGCGACTGGCCTGCTTAAGTATGTGTTGAAATTGCGAAAGGAAAAATGCAAATCGTATAGCTTAATCGGGAGAGCGATGGAGCTTCATTCTGGTGGTTCAGTGGTTCAAGTCCTGCTTCGTGGTTAACTTTTTTTCTTTGCTTTTAACGTAAAAATTGTAATATGGGTGGGTATACAATGTCAATCGAACACTCCTAGATACGAGTAGAAGGACTATAGAAGGCACCGTATAGTCCGTATATCCACGAAATTTGAAGTAGAAGGCACGCTAGACGCGCAGCGGCTATGGCGGGAAACTCGGCACACATCCTACGTCAATAAGGTCTGCGACCGGATTCAAAGAGAATATAATCACTACGTTTTACCGGACTGACGAAGGCAAGGCAAGCGCACGCTCTGATGCCATTTTTGTGAATAAAAATTATATAACCATGCCATATCATATTTGTAAAGTTTTTTGATGCATTCTCGAATAAAATGCTAAGTGTGTTCCAAAAAAGTAAACGTGAAGTAAGTCTAAAAAAATATTTATTTTAATCTGTGGGCGAATGCGCTTTTTTTTTTACGGATTAGACTGATTAAAAAGTTTGCATGTTTGCACTTGAAAAAGGTAAATGAAACAATTTTAACTTTTTTGCATCATTTACAAAAAAAAAGAAAGTGTTTGTTTGGTAACGCGTGCCCCGAGTTAAATGGGGGTAAAAGTAGCTTCGATATTTTTTTCTATCAAGTGAAGTACCTATTTCGAATTGTGTATCGAGTCAAGAGCGAAGAGAGAAGGCTCAAGAGTACCACATTTTTTTCGGTGGCTTCAAGAACTAATAGACCATCATCATCATCATCATCATCATCATCATCATCATCATCATCAACACCATCAGCCTATATTTGTCCACTTCTGGACGTAGGCCACTCCTAATGCACGCCACTGAGCTCGGTATCCATTTTCTTCCAGCAGCTTTTCGCGGGTCGTCGCTCCACTTGACCACATGGCGTCCTACACTACGTTAGCCTAAACGTGGTTTCCACTCGAGAACTTGGCCACCCCAACGGTTATCAGTTCTTCGAGAAATGTGACCAGCCCGCTGCCACATTAGCTTGCTTATCCTTACAGCTATGTCGTTTGCCTTATTTCTCTGTCAGATATCTTCATTACGAATCTTGTCCTTCAGAGAAATTCCAAGCATAGCTTTCTCCATAGCTCGCTGAGTTTGACCGTGAGTCTCCACGTTTTGGCCCCGTAGGTCATGACTTGTAAGACACACTTAAAAGAACATTATTTTTTTTGAAGACTTTTTATTGAAGTCTTTTGTCTTCAGGCACTGTGGTATGGACGGCGAGAGGACTTCATGAAGCTTGCTGAAATCGCAATCGGTCCAGTAGTAACTCACAGGTAAAACTTAAAAAATCTAGGGCTCTAAAGTGTTTCGCGAACGGGTAGCGTCTTAAATGGCACCTAGTTACGGACATGAAACATACCACATGTATGAAACAGCTGTTCTGTAAACAGTAACGATGACGGTAGATCATGAGTAATGGTCAGCTCTTGCGTAATGTTTCATGTATACTCTATTTACATTTTTCTCGTGACTAATGCGGCTAATTTTATGTTTTATGAGGATCTGTTCTGAACAGTAGGCCTACCATGCTGATGTTACTAGGCGTCATGTATATATATAGCGGCCGATGGTCAAGAGAAGTGATGTCTAAATCTGTCTAATCTATCTGTCTATATCCATGCTCTATATACTTATAATAAAGTAGTACGTACAAAAAAGTCTGTACATGTCTGTGTCTGTGTGTTTATTATCTATAAAAAAAAAAACATCTAGGGCACTTAAAATAAGCTACTGAACCAGTTTTTTTTATATCGTGTGTCTGTTTGTCTGTTCCCGCGTTACGTGAAAATTACTGAACTGATTGCTAGGTGGTTTTCACTTTCAGATAGCTTAGGGGTTGACTTTAAAACTGGCGTACTTGGTATCTCAATCCGATGATATCGAGTAATCGATCAAAAACTATTTGACGGATGATTTTTTTATGATGAAATGTAGTATATCGTACTTTATTGGTACTTTTGGTACTGGAATAACACATAGGTTACTATTAACCCAGAGAAATGACCACGCGGGCAAAGCCGCGGATACAGCTAGTTATTATAATAAAACAGTAACAAAAAGTCTGTACAAAGAAGATACATAATATAAAAAACTATGGTAGGTACATAAAATAACCTACTGAACAAGAATAAACATTTAAAAAAGTCGTGTCTGTTCGCGTAACACTTAAAAACTGCTGGACCGATTGCTACGCGGTTCTAGGGTACTTGGTATCTCAATCCGATTAGTAGAAGCCGAATAAACGATAAAACTATTTGACGGATAGGTATATATATATATATATATATATGAATTAGCACACACATACAATTTTTTGCCCTTGTTCATGAGAAATTTAATAATAATAAAAGCACGATTTTTACCAGTTATATTATTTTATATTGTTGCGTAGTAAAATAAAATAACTTTTTTCCTGCAACTGCCGTGGTATCACAACTTCCAGACAGGACCACAGATGGATAGATTACAGACCTTGTTAGAACTTAAGTGTGTATGAAGATGTGCCGTCAGCAGCAGCTGGTGGTGATGGACGGCAGCTGATGTGTGATCGACCTTGATTTTCACGTTTTTTTTTTTCTTTTCATTTTTTCAATCTTTAAGAATCCCTTCGATCTACATACACACTATAAACACCACACCTATAGTAAGTATAGACTACATCCAATTTCATGATCGTGACACGTGAACCGTTCCAGCGCGTACCTTTTGAAAAATGGCGAGGATTATTCACCGATTCTGCTTATCTGTCAGGCTTCCGTGCCGCGCCGAGCCGGTTCTGTACAATAAGCCTGCTACATATTGTGTACAACATTAGATCTATCTATGTCAGCTTACATCAACCCATTGTTGGGTATAGGCCTCCTCATGTGCACGCTACTCTTTCCGGTCCTGCGCAAAGTGAATCCACTGCCCCCTACCACCTTGATTGATGACGTCGTCTGAACATCGTGCAGGTGGTCTACCTCTTAATCTCTGTCCTTCTCTTGGCCAACATTCCGTCACTGCCCTTGTCTGCCATCTTCTCGTCTCGCCAACTGACCACCCATCATATCGCAATCTTCTTATTTAAGAGCCCAGCTCTTGTCGGTGGAGTAATTTCCAGCGTCCCCTATCTTAAGCCATATGAAATTCCCTATACGACACGACATTTGCCTCGCTTCCGTACAGAGCAATGCTCCAGATGTAAATTTTTGTCAACCTCTATCTTAGATGTTTGAAATTTCGGATTTAAAGAGATGTTTTTTGTTCTTGAATGCTCTTTTTGCCATCGATATTCGTGCATTTGCTTTTAAAATATTTGAATGAGGTTACTTGTTTTATTGGGCTATTGTTTAATTTAATTTGGTTTCCAGTTAAGCATACTCGTAGCTATAGCTATTATTATTATTATTATTATTATTACCTATTACTCGTATAGGCATACGAGTAATAGGCAATAATATATTATACTGTCTGATTTGAAATTGTCGCTTTTCTGCAAGGACTAATATTTCAATGATGATTCAATAGCGCAGTTGGTAGTGCTTCTGTCTGCTGATCTTAGTATACCAGGTTTGAATCCTGGCCGGGGCTAAAATTTGTGTGATGAGCAATACATGTTTGTTCTCGTGTCTTGGATGTTGATGATTATGTTCATGCTACGGGTAACACAGTAAGGATTCCTAGTGTGCGGGTGAATGAGTTTATACCTAACGTTTTTTCCAATGTTCTGGTTATTCATTGTTTATGATTTTTTTAGACTTAAATTAGAAGAATCTTGTGAGTTATCGTTAAATCTGTCTATTATATTCCTAACAGTTTTTTTAAATCTTTCTTTGGTTACACTTACAAAATGAAATGCGCAGGCTTTGCACAGATTAGAAGGAAAAAAAACATCTCGAGAAATCAATGATTAGCCCAAAAAGACGAACAGCCACGATTGATGACTTGATTATTCTGAGAAAACTAAAGAAGACATTAAATTAATTTTGTTTTCTAAAAAAGTAAACAACTAAACTAACCTGATATTCCATCATCTGTTGGTCACGCCTGACCCTGTCCTGGCATTTTGTCGAAATACTGGCCTTCAAAACATAGTATCACATTTTTTAAATTGTAATTTTTCCTAAACTATATAAGTCAGAGTTTTTAACTTTCTTTGGACTTAAAAAGATGCATTTTTTAAATCGTGTCTGTCTGTTCGCTCATCACGTTAAAACTACTGAACAGATTGCGATGCGATTTTTTGGATAGCTTCCCAACCAACACAAACTAGTTGCATAACCAATCTGATTATGCCCAAAGGTGCTAAGACGTAAGTGCTAGAGCGTGCTCTGGAGGCCTAATGCAGCAGCTTTATTACCATTTTGGGCATAATTTTATGTAGCCTTTAGTTCTATTACAACTGCACAATAGTAGTACAATGATGCCTCAAGAGCTGCAACGGAGGATTAACGCCACACTAACCCTGATATGAAGCTACTTTTGTGAACGAGTGAACGAATATGAATGAATGTATTGTATGTCAAAAAGGTGAATTGTAATTAATATTGTAATCGGCCATCATTAAAATATGATTGTTATGTAAATAATTCACATGTGCCTTATTAGTTTGTTAAACACAAGCGGATAAAAACGCTGTTATATTTACTGTGCATATATATGGTGTTTTTCCAGTATTTTTTAAGCGCTTTCGAAATAACATCAAAAAGGAAAAAATATTTGCTAAATAGTTTGACTATTTTTATTTCATATTATTATTATTTATAGACAGTGTATTATCTAGTCATGCGACCTGAGTCCCATCCTGTAACGTTTACCGTTCGCGCTTAGTCAGCGCAGATAAGCTCATTTCTTAGGAATAAGGACGATAAGGAGACGACTCGGGTGGTCCGTCTGGTTAGTGGTAATGTTTCTTTGTTCGAATATTAAGTTAGTCCTAAGCGATCCGTCGAATAAACGACACTTAACTTTTAAAATTTTGTATTTTTTTAAACTCGTCCTGTGGCCGTCCCGACTTGAGTATCTGCAATTGGTCGTTTGTATATTTACAAAAACAAAGTAAATTTTATGAAATATCATTATAACATCTAAATATTGCAAATAAATACGTCAATTTTCTTGCGAAATGGAAAACGTAATAATGTCAATTAGATCTTTAGTTACATAGATTGTCTTTTTTGGAACTTGAATCTATATAAGAGTATATTATTACACCTATTATGGAACTTCTAGTAGAACAAGAGTAGTTATTTGAAGTCTTATACAACTGCTTTATATGGCCTACAATTAACTCTTTAATGCAGTTGAGCGGCGTATAACAGTAACAAGAGAAACCCTCATAAAACTTTCAGTGACAAATGCTCTTCGTAACTCTCTATAAAAGTTGTAAGTGGTAAAATGGTTCTAGAATAAACTATTATAAAGACAAGGGACGTATTTGGTTCCGATACTGCCACTTTTGGTACATTTTGTACCTAAAAACGTTTGTGGAATCAGTTATGCAACTTAAAACTGCTTCCTGAACTCTAATGGCGCTATTATATATCTTAAAGTTACAAAATAGGCAATTTCCACTAGTATGTTGGTTGGGTTAGGTTTTGATTTTAAAATGGTGTACTTGGTATCTCAATCCGATGAGTAGGTCAAGCAATTTAATAAAAAACTATTTATTTTAAGTGAGTTACTAAGTTGTAATGGCCAGTGTAGAAATACCACTGATCTCTATGGATTTGTTCTGCCGTACTTTCGTTTGTGCTGATTCAAAGCGCCCCACCGAGCGTCCATGGAACTAAAATCGACATTGTTTCATCTGCATGGTGATAATCAAATGCTTTTATTGCGAAGTTGGTCAAGAGCCTGTCTATGAGTAATACTAACAAAACAGAAATGCCACAATTTTATTAAATGACTGTACCTACTCAAAATAGTAGTTTAAAAGAATGGTGGCCTAAAATAAAACAGCTAAACTACTGAATCATAAAGCTATTATTAAAACATTCAAAGACATTCTAGTCTGTATGAATCAGTGAATAAAACAACGCGAAAGCGGATGTCCGACATTTCTTACTGAAATTTTATATGTTCCTTATAGCGATTTTGTTGCAATGCGGGTAGTTTTTGGCAGATCTTCAAGGGTAGGTTGGTATGTTTATTGATTTGGGTACAGGATGCCATGGCTTTCTTTATGGGAAGACTTTTTGCGCAAGGTGACTAGCAAAAAGTCAGGCACGATGATGCCATTCGTGGCCGTTAACTAAAGATAGTTGGGCAGTGAGGGTTCTCTCTCTCCTTGAAAACAAAATGTCTGAAAATCGTGATCACTGTTCTAAAGAATTATTTTAAGGCCTGACCAAACAGGAGTCGTATCTAGCACACGTCCAAACATCAATAACGTTTGACAGCTGTTTCAACTTGAATAGGTAGGACAACACATCGCAGCGCTAAAGCGCGGCGCTAGTATGCGACGCTATTACGCTATGACGCGCACTTGTTACCCCTCCTGTATGTCCAGGCCTTTAGACGACTTCATCAGTTTCAACCCAACCTTGCAGCTCTGCTGGTTTGACCATTGAGGATCTGCCTAAATACCACATCAAGAACGTTTTCCCTCTACGTTTATAATTTCTCAAGTTTCTCCAAGTTTTCAGGGGTTTTCCTTTATGTCTTATGTCAATGTTAGTTTGTTCAGGTGGAATCTTGCGAGCTGAATTAGAACCGCTTCCTCTTATTCTACAGAGTTGGATTGGTTCAGTTCCCGTAACAACATGTATTTTTATGATAAGCATGACCTGAATCGACAAATAAAGGATCTCTTCAACAGTCATCAGTACAGACATGAAATGTTGTGTACCATTTTATTACGCTATCCGGTTTTAAGTTTTAACATGACATGGTTACTGCACTCAGGGTTGAGTGCTGACTAAGGAACTCGTCAATGGAGCACAGACATGAAATGTTATATACGCTTTTAATTGTAAAAGTCCGATCTAAGTTTCACCGTGGCATGGCTACTGCATAAAAACTTTTCTTTTAAATGTTTTCTAAAGCTATTAAGCTTCACTTGTATGTATTTCCTGGAATTTGCAATCAATATATCACCCACTTCCACTGAAGCTATCGGGCTGAAATTTGGCACACACGTTTGGATCTCGTGACAATGCACGGTTACTTAATTGCCGCCATTTTTTTTTCCACAATAACTCCTATGGTATGAGTATCAAATGAAAGGGCTTGATAAGCGAAACACAATAATTAAAGTGCCTGTATGTCATACTAAACCCAGCATGACTACTGCATGAAACCTTTTTTATAAATTTTAATGTTTTAAATAAGTTATTTAAATTAACTTATCCATACCAATATATAAAAGTGAAACGTTGTATGTTTGTTTGTTTGTTTAGGGAGCTTTCACGCGATAACGGCTGGACAGATTTCGATGAAATTTGGAATAGACATACCTTATGCCCTAGAATAAAACAAAGGATACTTTTTATCCCGTAAAATTGTAAGTTTCCGTGGGAAAACTGTCTCCATGGAAACGAAATAACAAGTCTGTCAAAAAAATTCAAGAGCATTGGTGCTATACCTATTTTTGCATTAGTTTTTAATATCCTAGAAGATAGGATGCTTTTTTTTCGAGATAAACAGTAGTCTGCCCGGACTAAGTTGCGGGCGGGAAAGCTAGGTATTTAATAAAGTAGAGTTTTTATATCTATATAAAGTTGCCTTATAGTACGTAAACTTGTTAGTTGTTTATTTAGTAATTTGCTTGGATTATTACTGGCATCGCATCAACCATCGCAGTGAACTGAAAGTACCTTGAGAAATCCTATCTAGCCGCATCATATTTTGTCCAATCTAGTCATAGCTCAGCCTCGCAGCCTACTGATATCGCCCACACAATGTACATATATACACGTTTACATTATACATGTATGTGCAGCCTGGACATTATCTTAATTGTGCATGTTAGCTTGGCTGCGTCATTGTGTGCTGCTGTTATCATGGTAATGCCTCACGTGAGGTGTTCTATGAACGCATTTTAAGGCCTCTTCAAACAGAGGAAGCAACCCCGATTCATAGAATAACTAATAGTTGCCCGATTCCGGCATGGCGTAGATGATCGGGATGCAAGTCGGGATTGTTCATCCCTGTTGAAGCAAGCGTGTTACAACTGACACCACATCATTGCTAACCATGGTGTCCAATGAAATGATACAAATTCATTCGTATTTAGAGTTTAGTTAGGATACTTACGGTGAAACTGTTCCACGATTCGCTGAGTGAGCTATGGAGAGAGCTATGCTCGGAGCCTCCAGAATCCGCATTTAGGGGATCCTCCAGAGTATCATGAAGTAGCTAAAAGAATTAGCAAGCTCAAGTGGCAATTGACCGGTCACATCTCTCGACGATCCGACAACCGCAGCTGAGGTGAATGAAATCTAGAGTGGAGAGCGCGTTAGGCAAATATTGTGTGGGACGCCCCCAGTCATTTTGGAGAGACGACTTGCGAAAGGTGACTGGCGGCTTCTGGATGAGGAGAGCCGAAGATTAGGCTCAGTGGCGTTCATTAGGAGGCCTACGTGCAGAAGTGGACGACAATAGGCTGAGGATGAGACTGCGGTCACCATATTATACCAACAAAGCTGTCGAACTGACAGCTTTGTTGATTAACATAGACAAACTAACAAACCTAATGCAACACTCGACCAGGGTATAATTATGTAGCTGATACATATGCAATAATTAAATGAATGGAGTCGATTGAAACAAGAGCCAAGAGGCTCATTAACAACACGATGCATTCGAGGCCAGGATACTGATGTTTATTCTGAGCCTTGAGCATCGACGTAGAGTTCTTATCGATGCTTTAAAGGATGCGTTTGCGCGAGGATGCGTTGGAATTGCACAATTTTTACCCGAAGTCTCCGCTAAGATCACACCTTTGCCAGATATTCAGCCACCAAGCTGTAGTGTGTTCTGGATTGAAGGGCAATGTTTCCAGTGAAACTACTGGGCTTAAAAACCAATGTCTCAGAGTGATGAGCGCAGTGCAGTGCCGCGCTATTTTGCAATACAATGTTCTGACGTAAAGCTAACCATCAGGCCTGGTCGACTCGTTATTTAATTGAATAAAAAAATGTGGAAGTTTATGGATGGAATTTATGTTTTCTCTTTGTTCATTAGATGTTAAGTTTTGATTTGTAAAAGTGCTATTAATGGGCATAAAAATAACAACATAATGCACTGGACATTTGTGCTGATTATAAACTCCTTTCGACGCACTTACAATCACATATTTTACAAACCTTTCGACGCACTTACAATCACATATTTTACAAACCTTTCGACGCACTTACAATCACATATTTTACAAACCTTTCGACGCACTTACAATCACATATTTTACAAATCTTTCGACGCACTTACAATCACATATTTTTTAACCTGTTTTGTGTTTTCAGTAAATGTTTTTCTCTCTTGCTTTTCTTTCTAATACTTTGACTTTGACTTTGGATCCAGCCATACTTAGTACGTATAGCTGGATCCAAAGTCATCCAAAGGCATCGTACGTAATACGTACGATGTCTTTTGCTACTAAATTTATCATGCGTCGCTAAGAAGCGACTCTTTACCATAGTCTTTGTTTCCCCTTACCTAGTTATAACCTAGGAGTATTCAAGTCACGAGTGAATAAGCTACTCCTAGGCACAGAATAAAATAATAGTAGGTATTACGTATTCTAGGTACGCTTGTGTTATTATCAACTGTACTCGTATCACCGTTGAACATCAGAGATACAGAAGGTGACGAAAAACTTACTGAAAACATAATTGACCGAGCGAGCGAAGCAGCTCAAGTCTCTGCTTCAACTACAATCAATTTGCTTTCATCTGTCAGTTTGTATGTACTCCTCTACAGGCCGTATGTTACAACTGATGTAGACGACACGTGGTATACAGGTTTGACAAAAGGCGGTCCTAGGGTTTGTTCCACGGGCCTGGTCGGTCGGTCGGTTAGTCGGTCGGTCCGTCAGTCAGTCAGTCAGTCAGTCAGTCAGTCAGTCAGTCAGTCAGTCAGTCAGTCAGTCAGTCAGTCAGTCAGTCAGTCAGTCAGTCAGTCAGACAGTCAGTCAGTCAGTCAGTCAGTCAGTCAGTCAGTCAGTCAGTTAGTCAGTCAGTAGGTATGGCCTGGTACTATTTAACAGGTATAGAAGATTAATTCTACTTTTTTTACTTTAATCTTATAAGCTAGTTAATTCTGTATTCCATACAAGACTGTTGATAAAAAGGTCTAGAGGCTATCTGCGCTATTCAATAATTATGTTGCGACGACTATCGGGTATCGCACTTCCGGTATATTAATAGTTAATTAATCCATATAAAGCGATAAAAAACTGCTCGTAATAATAAGTATTCGTAGAAAAACAACGTTAGAAAAAGTTATAGGTGACATTGCATTTATTTTTGTTATAGGCAGGCTTGGCAGCTTACCATCAGGTGTCCGACATTAAAATCGACTACAAAATCTAGTAAACAATTTATGATGAGATTTATGTGGTACTGAAGGTCTACTCTTTCGAAATCATCCAAGTCGGCTCAGAAATCCCGCAGATATGAGTGAACATATACAAAAATAGCATAGTCGTTTTGAGGACCTCCTCCTTTCCAAAGGTAGCCGAAAAAAACTCCACTAAAAGATTGTTAAACGGCTAAAAACTCACGAGTACGAGAAGAAGTATATTTTCTTATTCTTTTTTTGCTTTTGAAGGTCTTCTTGTGTGACGCAACTGGACACTCGTGTAAGTTTTCAAATCAAATTCAACCAATCTAAAAAATTAAAAATAAACTCGTACATTTTATACGCAACACATTGCCCATTGCAAATGGTGCCTCTATCGTACGCTACGTGCGTAACAAATCAATATTCAATGCTATCTATATCCGCGTGTCTGTGTACTGCGTTACGTCGGCTGTTGCAGCCGTCAGACACCTCCTATGGAGCAGTATAACATTACGACTTGTAGGGTGCCTGTGGTTTGGCAGGAAAATAATAATAGTAGACGTACTGGCTGAAAATAATTACAAACACAAGACATAAGATCCAAAACTAAAACACGACTACCCGTAGCTTATGACATTCTTGCGATGAAAACGAATCGATTGATACCTTGCTTGTCAGAATCGGACCAATAGGGGCAACGCTATGGTGGAATATCCACATATATAGGTATATACATACATACGTAGACTGTTAAACTCATTACCCTGCCCTTGCTTCGCCGTACTCGGTAATAACTGGCCAAGTGGGAGTCGTAACACGCGTTGATCAGGATTCCATTATTTTATACCTCATTACAATCACCAAAAGGTTTTTTAAGAAAGCGGTCGGCGCTGTTCGGGACTTTAAGTATCTAACATAATGTGTTTTTGTTTGTTAAATAAATATATGTATATGATCCACAGAATCAAGCTAGTTGGTAGGAGTATTTATTATCTATTATCTATTGCACTAAAACGTACTTTTTTTTCCTTATTTCTTTTCGTTTTGATTATGACTTTGTATTTCGGGTCATGGAAATACTATTAAGTTACATTTCAAGTCCTAATCTTATTTAATATAGGCTCTACAAGTCGGTGACAGACGAACGGACGGACAGGGTTACCTCTACGCTAAAGCTCTTTTTAATCTAATTCAAAAAAGAAGGGGGTTCTCAATTGGACAGTTTTTTGTTGTAGGTTCTCACAATCCGCTCGCTTGAAATTTACCGTGATAAAACCGGTTTCGCAATACTTAGTTTGTCGCTTAAGTAACCGGTTGCTAGCAAGCGAAACCGAGGATTCATTTTGGAAAGAGGACGCTAGAATGGCACGACATGATCCCTTCTTTTCCCTACTATAACAGGACAAGACGTAGATACGCAAAGTATCATCCGATCATCATTAACATTCCGCCACGGATTCGTACTACACGTTATATATAGTTTTTCATTATATATAGTGCGTACAGTTAAGTAATATAATTCGCTGCCTTCTTCCTATTTTCAGACATTTTCAGACATCAGATTGTATTTTTCAGGAACCAAGGAAGAAGACAGGAAGACATCCAGGGGCTCTAAATGCATTTCCATCACCTCACGACCAGACGATCGGCATAGCGCCACTCTTTTATTATGGTAGAAGTACGCACAAGAACGAAGCGTTTCGCTTGTTCATTTATTATAAGAACTGATAGGAGCGAAATGCTCTGCCATATGTACAAGTTCAGAATGAAAAGTATCTACTAGGCAAGCGTGCGACCACATCATCGCTTTCCATCAGGAGAGAGAATGCTTTTACGGGCCCTTTTTTTATTGCTTTGTAACTTTTACGTTTTTAAGTTTTTTGTTTTCTTTTTCTCCTTTTTTCCCCGTTTTACAAATTTTTCTCTTGTTCATTTTTTTCATATTTTCTTTTTGGCTTTTCACTTTTAACAAATTTTTTTATTGCATTCTCATCGGTTTGTAAGTTTCAGCCAGATAGCTAATCGGGAAGTGCTCGAAATTTGAATTGCAAGATTCCAGGACAGACAAAATACATTATACATACATAGATAGATACGTAGATACATACATAGATAAATACAAGTGAAGATAAATGAAAGCTTTTAAAAAAAAGATAAAAGTCCCTCTCGAAAATTTAAGCAAGACATGAAGAAAATAAAAAAGTTTATAGTCTATGTCCTAAAACTTCCTCATCGAACCACACCCTACAATTACGTCAACACTTTATGAAGTGTCTGCGGGGGTTTGATTATCAGCAGAATGATAAGACCCCCCTCTTTTACCGCCACCGACCCCCTTCTTTCCTCCCCCCTCCTTTTGTATCGAACGTGCCCGCATTTAACTCGATTAGTGTTCAGTCGATCGGTAAAATAGTTCATTGGAGTTAATTGTTTGTTCCGTATTTATTGGAGTGTTCCCAGAGACTTAAACGTCTTTCTCCCTCAGTCTTGTATGTCTCTTTCACATACCTCTAGGGGTGTCACTAACCTTTCTTTGTCACGACGCGAGACAGTGAAGCAGTCTGTTTGAAACCCTGAAAGATATAGGCTGTAGCAGATGTAAGTTTCTGTATGGTTCTTATTCACAGAAATTCTAGATAATTACGTGTCTATTTAATCTTACTGCGTCCGCTATCGTATCAACTGTGTCCCAAAACTGAAAGGTATACCCTACATTATGATTTGGATTGCAATGATAACGATCAAGATCTTCTTCTGATCGTGATCATAAATTATGCTCTGTTGATATTGTGATACTGACCAGAAGGATCTATAGTATTCGCCAAAGTAAAGGTGAGATCTGGCACTGGAAAAGCCATAGGCGGATAAAACCAATAATATTAATTAAGCTCCCGAATGCACAAAGCAAAGGCTTATACCTAGTTGATGCAATAAGATGATAAACCTCTTAATCAATGTTATTTAGAGATTCAGTGGTTTTATATAAAGTTAAGTTAAAATGTAAGGATAAAACACTACTGCATCAACATCAAAAAAACAAACATAAATCTCCCCTAAAATATAAGAATCGGCGGCCTTATCGCAGCAAAATATGCAGCGACATCTTCTAGACAACCGTAGGTAGTAAATATTTTTTTTTTATAATACGAATATTTAGCTTAGCCGGTGTGGTAGAGTCAGTCATAAAGACCCCAACCGCTATCAACCTTCAAATAAGTGAAGTCTGTAACTATATGACAAATCAGACCAATACCTAGAAACCATTCCTATAATTCCCGGATTTATAAATCTATGATCCTGCCATAAAAAATATAAACCATAAAAATCCACCGAATTAATCCACAAATAGATCACACCTTCCTGTCGTAAAACGGCAGTATGGCATGTAACATTGAATTAATACACTTGACCGATTTCGATGAAGTTGTCATCGATTTGACACAGTCACGCAACTCTTGGAGCCGTCTTGTTATATTTATTGGAAGCAGCTCAACGTTGTAACACGCGAATCTTTTTTATTATTCTGAAAGGCCAACTGTATTCGAAACTGACGAGTCTCAGGGTTACCTGCAGCTTTCTTACAGACAATTTGGTATGATTTTGGGGTAAAACTTAATTTATACTGTTCTTCAAGTTTTCTGCTACCCCTTTGAAATCGGTTCAGTAATTTATTAGTAAAGTTTCTGTACGGATTTTGATAGGGGTTCGGCGTTTGGTTGGTTAGGTTTATCTATCACATTTAAATTATTTATCATAATTGAGGACTTGTAATATAAAAAGGGCACATAAGTACTTAGAATAATGTACTCCAAAAGAACAGAGCAGAACAGAAGCAAAAGGTTAATGCTCTCATGGGAAAAGAAAATTAGACTAATTTAAAATGTAGATAAAATCACAGCTTTTATTGCTATAAGGATAGGAAGAACGATGTAACCAATGTTTTCAATAGAAAACCACAGTTTAACGGTAGTTTTCTGTTTACAAATTCATCTCAAAACCTTCAACATTCCATTCAATTCAAGTTCAATCAGGCACATTTTCTGCCTCGTCACAAACCTTGTGCAAACTGTTCAACTTCAAAGGTACTTTCAATTCCATTCAGAAAAATGCAAAGTCATTTTCGAATTGCACAGTTTAGTACCAAGGTCTTTTGCATTCGTCTGCCTACTAGATTGTCGGCTCGTTACCGAAGTGACGTAAGTGGAAAATTTGACTTTTCATAGTGTTAACCATATTTAAGCCCGCGTTTTGTCTATGGTTCATTTATCTATACTCTCTCATGACTTGCTATTTTCTCGAATCAAGTTTTTTTTCTCATAGAGTTCAATGGCGACCGGTTGGTCTCGTGGCTAGTGATCCTAGGTACGTAATCAAACGGTCGCGGGTTCGAATCCTGCAAGGTGCAATCATTTGTGTGATGAGCAGAAATGTTTGTTTCCGAGTCATGGATGTTATAATATTCGTATATATGTATGTTTATCCGTTGTCTAGTGCCCATAGTACAGGGTATCCTAGTTTGGGGCTAGGTAATTGGTGTGAAATTGTCCCGAATATCTATAAAAAAAAATAAAAAAAAAAAAATGGCAGGACCACTCGCTTTCCCACCAATATTTATTGTTGCAAACTGCAGTATTTTATTAATACCACTGAGTAAAAGAAGACGAGTATATTATCGTTAGCCTGATTGTGTCACCCATTTCAATTGCAATTCCAGAACTTTGTGAATTTCAATATCTTGCGTGCTCTACGCTCGCCACCCCGAGACATCGGGTGTCATCGAGTTTATTGGGCCAGAACACCAGCGCTGAGTGTCGTAGACACTCGGCATTATGCTGAGACGCGGTCTTTTTGGCACTGCACTTACCTTTTTACTGTTTCTGTTACTATTCTTGTTTTTTTCTGTTTCTGTGTCAAATAAATGTTTTTTCTTTCTTTCTTTTTTCTTACAATGGAGAGTTCATTATTTTGATTGAGGTACAAGTAAAAAAAAATGCAAACGACCCGCCTGACATAACAATCGCCATCGCAAATATCAGGGCAACATCGATGCGCTGCTTACCTTGTAAGGCCCTATTGAAACTCCTGACGCAAGGCGGAATGTTAGGTTAATTATTTATTAATTCATTTATAACAAGTTTTTTTTAATAATTTGGTTACAAGTAGGTACCGGTAAACCTAGAAAGGTTTGCCTTAGTACTAGGGTCCTCTAACTACAAATAAAACTGATAACAATAATAGAAATGAATGAACGAGCGCAGCACCGGTGAGATACCTATGACTTAAGTAGGTATGGCAATACTAGTATGGTTAAGTAAGTAGCATAGGTATCTACGCATATCAAGCCTCCGGTGTAGCACTCGCTCAATGTATAAGTTTGTAGACTTTGTCCGTCTGCGTGACTGTGTCTGAGGGATTGTAGCTCTGAAACAGGTGGATCTATTTCGATGCGGTTGGCGAAATAATTCTTAGCATTGTTTGGAAGAAATCGCCGCGGTGGAACCGTTACTAAGATATTCCTCTGATTCTCTCGAGCACTATTGCTAAAAATGAGGGTCTGATGATGAGCTGCATCAAGGGGACCTGTGGCATCAATAAACTTTGATAAGACATAATAGAAAATGTTAAAAAGGCCGAAACAAAACTAAAAAGAGTTAAGTGAGAATGGTTCCTAAGATCCTAAACGGTCGTTCGAAATGAATAATAATAAGAAAAACCTAAAGATGATTTTCAAATAACTATTCAATGAAACCTCACTTTACATAGTTCGACTTAATTTTTTTCTTTTTCACAATATTGCGCCTTATTGAATTTTGATAACCGTCAAGTCTTAATAGCACTCGCAAGATTAAGCAAGATTAAAACAAATCGATTGACGTAAGAATCATCAAAATCGGCCCACGTGATTGGTCTCTAGAGAGTCTAGAGTGCCACTAAGGAACAAACATACATACTTATGCTGACAAGCACACTACCCTCTGCGCAGACGAGTTTTAACGTTATAATACGGCCATAAATTATATTCAGACGGTGGTTATTAAACTGTGACCCAAATTTACTTGTACACTCTTCTCTCACCATTCAAATCAAAATAACTTACTTTTTAAACCCTACCCTTCCTCACGGATGGAGCCCTTCCTACGGAACCCCTCAGCAGATGTGCAAGATAAACAGGACACGCGCTGAGTCATGCGCCCGCGCACGTACACTCGCGCACACAATCGCTTACTGCTTGTTTTGGTCGTTTTGAACGGAAGCACCTGTTATGTCTTTTGGCTTGTGCCGTGGTGGCAGATGGTAAGTAATGTGGCCTGCCGGGTACGGTTGTGATAACTTTCAAGCTGGCGAGTTGTAATGAGTTATATTATTGTGTTACATAATTAAGTATTTATATTGAGCGTTGTGTTTTTGTCTTGTTATTACACATAGTGACGTAATACGGTCGCCAATGATAATGACATGACAGTAGGCTTTGAATTTAGCTCTCAAAGGTGCAAAATACAATGATTTTTGTTTGTTTTTTCATAAATAAGTTATATTAAGGATTTTCATTAACATTAAGGATTTTCTGCACCTTATCGATATGTTTCAGAAAATTAGTCAACTACCAAATTTAGCATTCCTTAAGCCACGTCAGAGGACCTCGGGGGCCTGGCAAGCTCTGACATCAGGGTCTGCATCTGAACTACCTCATTTGTCACACTTATGTAGTGTAACACTTGTGTAGTATCTACTGTTTAGACAAAATTTACCTAAATTATTAGCCTGCCAATAAAATAAATAACTTTTGAGACTTACGTCATTTAGTTCCGCGCTAAATTGTGTGTTCAAGCAGCGCTTGCGATATTCAACCTTATTACTGCATCTATACTATCTCATTTGTCACACCTATGTTGAATTTTCTTCGAATATTGAACAGACACAAAAGATAGTCTTCCAAAAGTAAACTAAAATAGCCTCAGAGTCAGTAGATATATCACAGCAAGGTAGAATCCAAATGAAATTCCTAAATCCCTCACAGACGGGCGGGGTTTGAGCTGTATCCCCGCGAGATGGGTCAACACCCCTGCCGTTAGTACCTACTACTAGATATCCTATGCCTGCCACCCCGACCCTTATCTTCTACAAGTACATTTGCGCCTACGAACGTAGTAAATTCTCTGAAATTGTATACCTACTGGATCTATTTTAACTATATTGGATTGTTTAAAGACGGTCTCTCATTTTTTCTTTCATATTTCAAGGTATGTTTATATGCGAATAAGCCTCTCTGAAAGGCGTTTTAATAAATCGACCCCTATGATTCTAAGGAAGGCAATCTGGCAGAGTACGAAAGTCACCAGCGGCATAGCTCAAAAAATTAGCAAACTGAAATGGCAATGGGCTGGTCACATATGTCGAAGAACCAATAACCGATGCGAGTTTTTGAGTGAAGTCCACGTATACGCAAACGTAGTGTAGGAAACCCTCTGGCCAGTAGACTGACGACTTATGCAAAGCAGCTGGCAACAATAGCAGTGGACTAATGCAGGTTGTTGGCGATTCTAAAAATTCACCACACTCGTCACCTTGAGACATTTGTCTTTACGCCTCAGTAATTAAGCTGTAAACAATTCCCTTGCACACTACTGTTCGGCGGTTGAATGTCTGGCAAAGATGTGGTTTTTCACAGGAGGACTCTTGAAGAATAAGTTTACCCCACAAATGGTCCGGGTTACCCCGTAGCTATTTGTTCTAGAATATTACATCCCCTGACATTGTCAACCCGGCTTTTAATTCAGCCTCTCCTATTCCGCCTTACACCCCAGTGACTGATTACAGAACCAGACAGGCGGCGATCGATGTGCGCAGATGCACCCCAGTAGGGTTGTCACTAATGCATATTGAAGAGTTAGTTGTCGGTGTAATCTTCTGTAAAGGGCATATATCTGAAGTATATGGTATTAAAAAAAAAAACTTTTACTAAACCAGTAAGAGTTAAAAAACAATAAGTACACGATATTTTAAAACAAGTTCACACACATATCTGTAAAATAACGAGTTGCTTTTAGAAGAGCCTCGCTCCTCTTTATCTTTGCTTAGTTAATTTTCCTATAAATATTATGATGAAAGGCTACTCCGATTGAACTACTTTTAAAAAACTATTTTCACAGTTCTACTCATAGTTATTACTGACTTGTACTGTTATTAAAATTACTCTATGTTTTTAGACAAATATATGCACCATACTTTATTACCGCATCATCGATTTGTATCAGTGAAACAGTAGTCTACTTCAAACCAGTACAATAAAAATCTTTTGAAAAATTATGTATTACACTTTTGGAACCCCTAAAATTCAAGTGTAGGCACAATTCAACAAACGAGGACCCTATTAAGCCCATGAATAGAAATAGCCGGGTGGCAACCCTACACCCACCCTTCCGGAGATGATATAAAATGCAATGGCTAGTTGTATACATTGCTGGATCAATGTTGATTCAATTCAATTGCCCGGCTGGTTGGTGCGCAATGTACGATGTTGTTTTTGGCGTTTGTAATGTAATGTTTCTGTTTTGTTTTTTTTTTGTTCCTGAGACTAGTCTAGTGTTCTATGAAATTAATGCGAGAAAAACGTAACTTGAAAGTAGAAGAGGAGAGGAAAGAGTTCCCATCAAAATTAGTTGACGGGAAAATTAGAGAGTTTGTGGGTTGTGGAAGAGTGAACGAGTGAATGAGTGACCACGTTTAGGTAAACGTATTATGGGACGCCCACCACCCAGGTGGAGAGACGACTTGCGGAGGACAGCTGGCAGCGACTGGATAAGAAGAGCCGAAGATCGGGCTCAGTGGCGTTCATTAGGCCTACGTCCAGCAGTGGACTAGAATAGACTGATGATGATGCTGTGGTTTCTAACCGAGTACGGCAAAGCAAGGGAAAGTTTAACAGTCTATGTATGTATGTATGTATGTATGCGGTTTTTTTTTACGGACTAGGCAATCGTTTGACCACGATCACACCTGATGGAAAGCGATGATGTGGTCGAAGGTGTAGCACGCTTGCCTAGTAGATACCTATTCACTCTTGACTTGAACACACCAGGGTTATATTTTACCGGAAACACTGACGAGGGCAGGGCATTCCACTCCTTTGCAGTTCTTATAATAAATGAAGAAGCGTAACGCTTCGTTCTTGTGCGAGGTATTTCAACCACCGAGGTTTTACGAGGTTTTTTTTTTTTGGTATGTGGATGTTCCACCTATTATCCGTCGCGCCTATTGGTCCGATTTTAACAAGCGAGGTGTCAATCGATTCGTCTTCAGGTATAGAGTATCAAATAGGCTATTATTTTTAATCATCTATAGCGAATCAAAGGAAGGGTTATGTGTTCAAACTATAAACTTGGTCTGATTTTGGCAAGCGATGTATCAATCGATTCGTCTTCACCGCAAGAGTGTCATAGGCTATTTTTTCCCAACCGTAGCCGGGTTATAGTTTTTGAAATTATGTCCTGTTACAATCGGTATACAGGTTGTTCGATAGCAGCTGTGTATAGGTAGAGATTTCGTCATGGCACAAAGTTCTGTTACATATAAATTAGTCTAGTCTCAATAAAAAAAAGTGGCCCCAAAAAGAAAGCCAATGAACCAAACGCGTAGATGTAATAAGATAACACCTTATCGCAATCAGAAAGTAAACGGAACCCAAGGCCTTTGGACATTGTTTGCAGCTGAGATAATTTGAGTCAATATTGAAAAGATGTGTCTGCACTGGGGCAGACGAAATTAATTAAGAAATTGTATCAACGCGAGAGAAAGAATGTCTACCCTGGAGGTTTACCTCTTCAAATAAAAAAAACATCCCAATCGCTTCCAATATTCTGGAGATAGGAGGACTTACACATCGTGGAATTGCTTACAACTTGAGGTAAATTTTTATTTTTTTATTTTTAAAGCAACTTCACTTTTGCAAGCCATGTGCACATAATACTATGATTGGCTTTGGGAATCGACCTCAAAATTTAACATGGTGATATTAATTATGTGTTATGTTGAATACCGTCCGAAGGTGATATAAAATGTCCTATAAAAAAAAAAAAAATATATGTTTCCGCTAAGCACCAAGCATTGACGATGCTTAAATCTTTATAGCAAAGAGATTTATTCCATAGGCTTTGTCCTTACTTCTAGTTCAGAGTTTCACAGAGATCTACCGACCCAGTATAATAATCTCCCTCATTCATAGGTTTTATTATTTATAGGATAGATCACGTCAAAATTTAAATTATGTTCTATTCAATGATTGTTTCTTAAAACGGGTTTAAATGAAAATGTTTTTTTTTTGTTTTCTCGTGATCATGATCAACGCAACTTGACGAAACGTCGAGGTAAATAAATATTAAGTTTTCAGCACGATTAAGTCCCGTTTAAATATATGAGTATGGGTTTAAATGAGTTTTTCATTTTACTAAGCATTGTACCATCGAAATTTGCTGCACCAATTCAATTTTACGACCAACATCCACAATACCGTTAAAAATTTAACTTTTTACGACCGGAAACGGAAACGAAACGATTTCGCGCGCGATTGTACTTCGCCCACCGAGGTCTTATGGCGCCCGATGGACGCATCCTAACAATTAAACTATGTAGGTCGAACGCCCACAACGACTACGTTGTGCCCCTACCAGCTGAGCTAGACCCCCCTCCTTCCTGGAGCCTATAGAACTAATAGAGACGACTTAGGGGTCATCACTAACTGGATGACTGCATGACTTCATTGTAAGCCTACCAGCTTTACTAGATCCCCCCTACCTCCCATTAACAATCGAGCCTAGAACTAAAGAAGCCAAATGTGGGGTCCTCGCTAAGTGGACCTTTGCGTGACCTCGACGACCGAACTCTTCTGTTCTTTATTCGGTGTGTTCCAGACCGTTGATGAATTGTGCGTGCTATGGTTCAAATTTGAAATATATGTAGTGATGTTGCCGTTGCAGAAACGATTTTTATGTTTTTTTAAATATTTATGTAATAAAATGTGGCAATAATATTCCTTATCTCTTTTCAAATGCATTATTAAAAAAAGTTGGTAGCTGCGACGTAATTAAGGCGTCATAAAGATGAAAGCTATACTTTTCAATAAAATATCTTAGTATATTTATGAGACCTTAAAACTGACATCATTACCAAATTGTCAGTCACAAAGTGATAAAATCATTTGACAATCTAGATAACACTAACTCAACTGTCAAAAGCAAAGCAGCCTAGCTGATCCTTGTCAATGCAAAGTAGATTTATATTTTGTATTCAATCAATGCAACAAACTCTTTCAAGACACCTATTAAGATAATAAACTGCCAACCATAAATACTACAGAGAAGAAAACGTGAACAGATGAATAGAAAACGGAACAAGGAAAAGTTTTTGTAAGGAACTCAACCTCGATAGCCAATGACAAAAATGTGTTACAAATAATACCGAGTCAAATGCCGACCAAGATATTTAGTATTTGCCACTGTACCTTGTACAAGTATACTGTTACATTAGTTACGTAATACGTGATGTTCCCAGATCAAACCTCGATTGTTCGTGTGTTCTTCACATTTCTCAAAAACTACCAACCTAAAATGAATCAAAAAATACCTTTGAAATGTTTAAATTAAGCTTTATATACCTCACTTTACCTGATAGTCTTATTAAAAATGTTGAACCCCTTTTTGACCTCCATATCTCAACAGTCCCAGAATTGATTTAAAAAAAGACGAGACAGTAAAGTTTTTAAAATTAAATCGTCAATTTGTAAACAGTAGCTCAGAACTTGATGCGCATCTGTCAAATGGGGGAAATAGGAGCAAGCCAGCGTTTCTTGCAGTGAGAAATGCTTTTTGCGGCGGCTGTCATTTGTCAGTTTTTGACGGGAGAGTGGCAGCAATTGTTTTATTGTAGTACTAGAAAATGTAAATCTAAGTTTTTATTCAATATCATATTTTGTTCCGGTAATGTTTATCCAGCAACAAAGATAATTCAAAAATCCCTTATGTAAAAAAATAATATTACATAAGTATTTCGCTATTTCTTACATTATTGTTGCATGAGCTAGAAATTTAAACCACTTTTTTTCAAATCGTATTAATTTTATTGATCCTATTAAAAACAGTTTGCTGGCAACTGCAGGGGTTTGCAAGAATATTGTATGAAAAAAACTAGGGTTAAAAATGTATGTTAACATATATGGAACAAATTAAATGGCTTTTAAAAATATCACACCAGAAAGTTTTATGTACTAAAGGTTTTCCTCTTTCCATTTCTACAGATTTATAAAGGTAGAAAACCCCAAACAATGTAAACGAGCAATTTATGTCACTCGAGATGAAGGTTAATCTGCTTTCCATGTTCCAACAAAAACACAAACGGAATAAAATCAGAACAAGAACAAACAATGAGACGCTTCAACTGAATTTTCCCATGAAATTATTAAAGATCTATTGCATTATTCAATTTAATTTTCAACAGCTCTAACACGCAATGACAAATGAATTTATTTTCGAAGAAAACTCGTTAGCCAAAGACATCAAACGAAAAAACTTCAAAGCTCCGCCAACAAAAAATGTATTAATTTCAATTTAATTTCTCAACGCCAATCAAAACGATATCCGAAACTCTATACCCCAGACGAAATATGACGCCAGAAAAAATAACACTTAAAGCGAAAAGTTCCCGTCTGCCGCAGAAAGCTCGCTAATCGATTAGAAAAAAAAACTTACGTCACAAGCCGGGTCCGTAGAAAAAAAGTGGATCACAGAACTAAAAATCACTATTAGTCTTGTTATCGCGATAGATGGCGATATTTTCGATATTTTATCCGGTTTAGGAGCGTTACGGACGCGCGCCCGCCGCGTCTCGTGCAGGCCACTGATCTAATTCCGCGGGACGGCTGTGAAAGTGACGTAAGGACGCCATATTGCGCCGCGCTCGCCCCGCCCCTCAGGCCGCGCCTAGCTTCCGGTTGGAAAATGCATATAATCAATTTCTGAAGTTGAGTGGAATGTTTCAAAGCTCCAAGGGCTTACTGCGTGCTATCACGTTACAGTGCGAACTTTTCCACCAATCGATGGGCGCTATCTGTCAGTTACCAGCATTTTGACGCCATGCTAGTTTTGCTGCGGGAAAATTGGGCGCTATTAGTTGCGTTGCTTTTATTTTATTTTTATTTTGATCTACTAATTATAGAAATCAGTTACCATGTTTAAAATGAACATGAAACTAATTGTTATTCCATAAAACAAGCCTCTAGAACCTACCTATAAAAAAATACGAATTTTCACTTGCCTTGTTGTGAAATCATGAGGACAACTTTATTAACCAAAACCAATAAAAGTAATATCAAAATATTACGTTTTCTACTAAGTTATTATCTTCACAAAACTAATGTCTAAATTAAAGGCCATGTAAGCAGTCCTGTAACTTCCTGAAAAACATTTCTTTCTACCACGAACGAAGGGATTTTCCCTACCCTTCTTAAATTTGCTTTGTATAATAAAACCATCATCATCCGCTGCTGTGATGCAGACCTTCTCTCAGAGAGGATGGGCACAGTTTATAAACGAGTATGATTAATTCCAGTTTCAATTTTAGAAGCTCACCTTAACTGCAAAAGGTATAAAAAGATCCACAATACAAATCCACTAAATGCCCAATAGCAGCAAACCACACGATGACGTCACAATAATAAAATACTCGCCCACCATGATTACAATGGGAATAAACTAGGAAAAACAATGACATGAGTGTTTCCCGATGTTTCCTGACGGTTTCCCATTGGGAACTCAGACGCCACCGGTGTCTGGGAATTTGTGTAGATTGTGTGGGGTTTGCGGTTATTCATTTATGAATGCGGAGGCGGTTAGTGATAAATATTACATATATAAATATGGTATTGTCTGTGTACTGTGGCATTGTCCCATCATATTTAATTTAATAATAAATACTGAATTAATTACTCATTAATTTTATAATGTCTGGAAAATTTTTGCGAAAAGGTATCCCGAAGTCATTCAAACAACATGAATAATATATCAACGAGAAAAATAAACACAAGACAAGAAATAGCTTCTTATAATTACCTACATGCTAAATCTCCCATTCACGTAATCTGCATTTCTACATCTACACTAATATTATAAAGAGAAAGATTTGATTGTTTGTATGTTTGTTTGTTTGTAATGGATAAACTCAAGAAATATTAAACTAAATTATTTATTATTATTATTATTAAATTATTTTTATCAGCGAGTAACATGGAAAGTACATTATTTATCAAAAAATAGAGTTCGCTATGAAAGTTGCAATAATGTAACCCAAAGTATCAAAAATTTGCAAAAATGACGATTACTTTGTATAAAGAACGTTGCCATGGAAACGAAATAATAACAGGTCTGTCAAGTATGTGAGTAATAATTCAGTTGTCAATGGTCAAAAAGCACTGATGCTAATGATTTTGAATTACGCTTACTGGCGTTTTTTTTTTAAATTTACGAAGGGTATAAAAATGCTAATAATAAGAAAATTGGTGTGAGTGCAACCGACAAAAAATCTCAAAAAATACCTATACGATTATAAAAATTCTAGACATGGCGTAGACGTTTCACGACAAACAAACGGCCGTGCGCCCTGACACAGCCCCACCTGGCTTTTTAAACCAAAGGAGGTTGAATACGCTTACTGGCATTAAACCTTAACTATTATAAAGAGAAAAGTTTGATGTTTGTTTGTTTGTATAACAGAATGATCTTTAATTCGGGTTAACTAGCGATTTGTACGTGGCGTAGACGTTTCACGACGAATAAACGGCCGTGCGCCCCGACACAGCCCCGTCCGGGATTTTAAATCAAAGAAGATTGAATTACGCTTACTTCCCAACTTCCCATCTGGTTTTTAAACCAAAAGAGGTTGAATTACGCTTACTGGCGTTAAACCTTTATGGTGGCGAATGAATTGGCATATTTGTTTAGCCTTTTGTACCATAATTATTGTTATATTTGCCATTTAACTTTAATTTTGGTATGTTTCATTGATTAGTTGTGATAAAATGGATGCTTTAAATTACTTTAAAGTTTCGATTTATGACAGTATTTAACAGTAAGCGTAATTCAACCTCCTTGCGTTAAACAAATAATACTATAGACAAAATGGTACGTTAATATAATCACTACCTAGTCTGTGGTCAATATCAAACCTATTATGAAGCTCACGGAACGGGAAGCTCATATAATATAATTTAATAATATATTCGTGACAATTCCACACCAATCACCTAACCCCAAACTAGGATACCCTGTACTATGGGCACTACATAACGGATATAGATACATAGATAAGAATATTACATCGATGACTTAGAAACAATAATTTCTGCTCATCAAACAAATGATTGCACCTTGCGGGATTCGAACCCACGACCGTTTGATTTTGTAGTAGGGTCTCTAGCCACTAGATCGACCGGTCATCTAACTATAAACTATAACTAGATACTATAATTATAGCAAAGAGAACACAATGTATAATTGATTATGAAGGAAGTAAGTGTAAGGAATTGTTTTTATGTTATATTTGTGCAAATAAACATTTTGTGTAAGAAATTGTCGATATATTCTATTTTTTCCAAATAAAGTACTTGCTAATTTTATGTTTCTATTTATCTACCCGTGCGAAGCCGGGGCGGGTTGCTAGTTATCTATAACAGGGAAGAACTAAAATTCTACAACCATCAAACTTTTAAACACGATCCCCCTTGCTTCGGTGCTCATTAGGAAAGCATTTTTGGAAATTCAGACTCCAAAGGTGAGAAAATGGGGTTTCTCACGATATCCAGAATAACATTTCAGTCCAGAATGAAGATTTCCGTTGATTCGGATTCTAAATTTGTTTTTTGCCAGACTGCGCAACGCAAAGGCCGGGTAATATGTTTATCAGCCTAAGTATGTATGTAAATATGTATGTCTGCTTCTTGATGGCACTTTAAAGACCAAACGCTTGGACCGAATTTGATGATTCATACGTCAATTGTAAGTGCTATTAAAGACACGACAGTAATCAAAATTCAATATGGCGACAACCAGATGCCATAATGTGAAAAAGAAGAACAAGTCAAGTCCACAAACAAACAACAAACACACAAAGAGGTGTATCATTGAATAGGTATTTGAAAATCATTTTTAAGTTTTATTCGCAGTCGGGTTTTTTGTGAAGGTGCTTGAACGTGCTTGATAATTAGCTAGAAAGTATTCTACATACAAACTTATCGAGATAAATTGTTTTATTGTCAAATAATTATAATACTTTACGACTTTAGTTAGGAATAGAGATGAGACAATATCAACATAATTTTGGTCAAGTGTGTTGACTATCTAAACTGACTGGCCAGTGCCAATCCATTTCCAACTACTGAAAGGGTACGGTAGATAGGTGATGTAGCGTGAAGTCTGGATACTTTTAAAAATCGTACCATTGATTGTATAAGTATACCCCTCGACATTTTCGTGTTAGATGAAAAAAAGGCAATTTTTCCCAGTTAGTCTACCCAAATATTATTTGCACATATATAAAACTAACTAGTTAGTAACATAAAAATAGCCGGTTTTTTTATAACACACCTAGCAGGTAGACCGCCGCCTTCTTTTTTTATTCTTACGCTCCAAAATATCAAAAATATAATACAAAAAGAAAATTAAAAATATTAAATCATGTGTAGATAAAATTGAATTAAAATATCAGCGGAAAAAATAGTGAGAAAAAAAATTACTTTTAAAACTCATTGCAAAAAGTGAGAAACAAAATTACGACTTACATGTTTTTTCTATGTATGCTCTCCTAGATTTGATGAGTCCGCCTGAGCCAATTTTAAACAGTTCTTCTACTGTTCCTCCTTCACAGCGTCTTTGAACGTATCCTGCTTAGTTTCTGTATCTTATTGGCAGCTCTTTCTCTTTGCCAAATGAGAAAGACGTCTTTGCCAAAGACGTACCTTCCCGCACAGTTTTGAATGTTGACTAGTTTCAAGCACCAAGAAACTTGATTCGTCTAATACTATAAATGCGAAAGTGCGTCTGTGTGTTTGTTTGTTACGCTTTCACGCCTTAATTACTCAACCGATCATCATGAAAGTAATAGGACCTAGGAAAGTAATATGTACAAAAATACCTATTACTTTTGATCCTGGATAAACGACCACGCGTTTAAAGCCGCGGGCTCAGCTAGTACCTGTAAAAAGTCTGTACCATTATGTCCGGTGCATTGCCCGAACATCTGAGTCGGCATTACTCGCGTGACGCGTTCACCCAATTATAGACTTTTTAGCCTCAGTGCACATTTGGTTACCGCGTCAACCGGGTGCCTCGAACATCAACATTAAACATAGGATTTTAATAATAAATTAACATTTCATAGATAAACAATCTTTTATCTCAACAATCACCGCAATCTCGCCCCGCACCCGACATAATTTTGTTATACTAGTTCACGCTTCGCCCGACGGAACACGATTTTTCGAAATTTCACGGCGCTCGAGGTCCTTTCGAAGGACCAAAATACTAAGTACTAGAGTCTAGACACTAGTATAAAACAATTACTATTTAATTCTTATATAATAATATTATTATATTGCATTGCACCTAAGTGTTTAACATGATTTTGAAAAATAAAACACGAATGTTCCTAATGGGACTATCTAATTCCCATTAGGAAATCAGAATCACTTCCTTCAGTTTCAACAAGCACACCTACAAAATCCAACTTAAAGCCTCAAACATAATTATTATCATACCATTCAGTTATGTCACGTTTCGCAACCATTAGTTAATTGCTTACTAATATGACGGTAATTATTTACTTACGGCAGATTACCTTTGTTAGGCAGAGAGCACAACATTTTTGATGTTTTCCCATTGGGAATTTGCGGCGTGGCTTTTTGGGAAAATAATGTTCTATTTTAAATCAACTTCAAGGAGAAGCATAACATACTGCATTTTTAAATCAACTTCAAGGAGAAGCATAACATACTGCATTTTTAAATCAACTTCAAGGAGAAGCATAACTTACTGCATATTTAAATCAACTTCAAGGAGAAGCATAACATATTGCATTTTTAAATCAACTTCAAGGCGAAGCATAACATACTGCATTTTTAAATCAACTTCAAGGAGAAGCATAACATACTGCATTTTTAAATCAACTTCAAGGAGAAGCATAACATACTGCATTTTTAAATCAACTTCAAGGAGAAGCATAACATACTGCATTTTTAAATCAACTTCAAGGAGAAGCATAACATACTGCATTTTTAAATCAACTTCAAGGAGAAGCATAACATACTGCATTTTTGTGGGTATGTTTATACAAATCTCCGAGACTTCTGTACTATTCAGATGATATCCGACTACAGCAAAGCACGGGATAATGAGTAATGAAGGTAATGAGTTGAACAATCTATGTATGTATGTATCTATGTATTTGGGTGTGTGGATGTTCCACCATAGCGTCGCCCCTATTAGTCCGATTTTGACAAGCGAGGTGTCAATAGATATTTCTTCAGGTATAGAGTGTCATAGGCTATTTTTTACCCGACTACGGCAAGGTAAACGAAGGGTTATGTGTTCAAACTAAAAACTTGGTGCAATTTTGCCAAGCGAGGTATTAATCGATTTGTCTTCATTGCAAGAGTGTCACAGACTATTTTTACCCGATCGTAGTCGGGTGTTAGTTTTTGAACTTATGTCTTGTTTAATTTGAAAGGGCAGATACCTGCTGTGGTCCCGTCATATATATTTTATCAAAAATGATTAGTTATATAGTTTTTCTATTAAACTTGGGTTTGCTTTCGGCCACGATCAAAGTATATTTACACTAAATTATTCACATCCACAACCCTATCCCCACTAATATTATAAAAGTTACTATCTGTTTGTTTGTGGCGCTTTAAAGTGATAATGGCTTGATCAAATTTAATGAAATGTTGTATGTAGATGCTTTATACTATAGAGACCAACAAAGGATACTTTTTATATCGGAAAATTATCCACGCGGGCAAAGACAGTTAATATTAGAAATGCTAAAGTAGCTCTGTCTATACTACTGTTTTTTGCCTTTTCACAACCAATTGGCTAAACCAATCTTGATGAAATTAGACAAGAAAATAGTGTGCATCAAGAGAAATAACATCATAACTACTACCTTGCTCGCGCGTATATGTATTTAGTATATAGTAGGTATATACATATACAGGCTGAAATTTAAAGGCAAAGCAAAGACTGTCTTTTTGTTAGGCAAGGTTGGTGGAGGGAAACGATTGCGGATTTTACTCAAAGGAAACACTCCACTGTTAAACAATAAGAAAAACTGCGTTCAAAGATTTTTGAAAACTTTAGAACGTGATGCTCCATTGAATTGAGAAAATATTAGATTTCATAGACTTCCTTTAATTTATACACAATCAAAGATACCTCATAATACACAATGTTTCTTACAAACATTTGAACCTTTTTATTGACCTTGTCTATTGATGTCATAAAATGGCAGGATAAAGTTATTAAGTTAAGCATTTTTGTCTGTTCGATTCCCGGCTGAGACAAACAAGTTTTCAAAAAAATTTGAATACAGTTGTAATAATTTAATCTTTCATTTGAGTAAAATTCGCTATTATCAAAATCACCGACTTAAACAAAGAAACAAAAAGAACCTCCGTTAACTAAATCTAAGGAAAATGGTCACGAGATCGCAACTTGGTGCGTTGGTGCGACCGGATCCGCGCCACACACCTCCGTCAACTACGCTTTGCAAATCGCCGTCAATTCGAGCAGATGGCGCACCATCGTGAATGAGAGGATAATGAGAAGAGGTCACGACCCTCAGTAATGAGTATTACCACGCAAAGAGGGAAGAGGGGACGATACTATGCACATCAATGGTAAAATCTATGACCTACAAGCGTTCCAAGCGGTGTCGCTTCCTCATTAACACTCCATTTCCCGCTTGTTCCTTTTATTGTGCTCATCCTAAATTGTAGCGAAATACCGCAGAGGTTTAGGTACTTTAGTACCAGTGTTCGTCTCCTAGGAATTGTAGAAACTACTGTAACACTAGTGGCTGTATGAGCTGTAGACCTCGCGATTCTGTTTTTGCATAGCTTAAAACTGAATAAATCTGTAGCTGAGAGGTATAGGATAATAAGTCCATTTTTTTATAAATAGCTTGTTTAGAGGTTTTTGTTTCAAAAATCTGTACTCACATGGTAAAAAGAAATGTCCTATTGGCAATACTTTTGAATATAATAAGAATGAAATAGTAATAAGTCACAAGAAGGTTTAGAGGTAAATCGTTATAGTAACCCTTGTTATAGTTTACCTGTGAAGCTGTGACAGAACTCAATACACCAGTGGGTAATAAGTCCAAGCACGCTATTCGTATTTCACAGCAGCACCACTCAATCTGGACTTATTATTGTTTATCCCGCCACCGTTCGTGCGTTTTGCGGAAGGTGGATATGCGTGAACGCGTCCTATCCGAAGCAGTACTTTTTTGTTTTTTATTTTATCATATTTACCGAGAAGTTATAATGATTTTATTATATTTTAGTGAAAGAATAACGTATCCAAAATTAGTTTAAAAAATATTTTCGATTGTTTATTGTATTAAAACCTTTCTTACGACATCCTTCTGTACAACTATAAAAGTATTAAAAGTATTACGCTCTCAATGTCTGGATGGAATTTGTGTAAATATTTATTTTTTCAGTACTTCCCTTTTAGCTTAGGTTACATTTTAAGGATATGCCTCTTTCACCAATGTTTTTGAATAAATATAAGAGAAAATACAACAAACAGACTTAAGTAACTTCGTTTATCAAAAACATACTTGCCCATTTTCATCAACAATCCCTACATTTTAAGTAGATACATTTTAAGTGACATCTATAGATCGATTTGTTTTCACCAACGTCTAAGGAACACCTAAGTAAGTAGGGGATCCCCTACCCCTACCTACCGGATTTCACCCCCAGCGCTAAGTGACAGTTATTGATTGATTTAATACTACTACTATTTCTGATATATTTGAAAATGTATTTACTCGTATATCAAAATATTGTTTTGTAGGTAGTTAATTACCAAGAAACAATAGTTTTAAATGAATACAAACACAAAATATTCTAATGAACCAAACGAAAATTATAATCCTCTGCAGTCGGGTAAATATAGCCAGCGGTCACAGCAATAGAACCGGGGAAAAATGAAATTATAAAAAGTGTAACAACATTAATGATGAGATGATGAAATTAGTTTTTTATGTAATGTTTATCACGCCATTTTTCATTATTAAGTATTTTATCAACATTTGTCCATACACCCATAAATAATGGTAATTTTTTGTTTTTATCTAGTAACTAAAAAAAAAAAAAAAAAATTTTAAAAATGTTTAATTCTGCAAAAGTACCTAGTTATGCATTCCGGTATTAGGCATGAGACGGTACCAATACACACGTAGCCTGGCGTTGGCGGCAAAACCGCTGAGTTGCGTCTGGACGGCCGGCGCCTGGCCGGGATGTACAACTAGATAAGGCATGCATTTTGTACTCGTATTAGAATGAAGTTTTATTAGTCAGTCTGAACGACACTCTCGAATGAATCGTACATTCAATAAAAATACACTTTATAATTGTTGTGCTTTTTAAAAACAGTTTCCCTCAACCCTAAAATTTGACTGGCGCAGCCGGTAGGATTTCGCGCGCGAGACTGTATCCACCGCAAAAATCCAAAAATCAGTTTTTGTGATTGTGACACAGTTTATTGCAGTGCCGCTTTGCACTTGCGCGGAATCCACGAACCAAAAATATTGTCAAGTGATTTGGATTGCAGCGAAGAAACTACCTGGCTATAACGGAAGGATGAGTTCGAGTACACTGTGAGTAAACCCTTTCACATCCCTCTCGTTCCTGTCTATTTCTGTTTGCCAAATTATTAATCGTTATTTGATTTTCTTTATTGCGCACTCATATTGGCGCTATATTTTATGTATGTTAGTTAAGTATTATTGAGCCTTTATATCGGCGCTAAATTTACGAATTGTGTTGCTAGTAAAGTAGAGTTTTTAATAATGGAACAAATACGTGTAGTACCAAAAGAGCTTCTTTGCCTCATCCCTAAGTTTGAAGGGGAAGAAAACTTGTTAAATTTGTTTATTAAGAAAGCTCAGTATATATATGGAGGATTTTCTGGTAATACTCCAGTCCAATCATTGTATGTATTTCATGCGATTAGCAGTAGGTTGGCTGGTAGAGCTGCAGCCTTATTAAGTGAACGCGAAGACATTGCTACTTGGGATAGCTTAAAAGGGTTGTTAATTCAACATTTCGGCGACCCTCGTTCCGAGGACTGTATTGCAATCGAACTTGAACAGTTAAAATTAAAACAGGGCGAGTCTTACATCGATTTTTGCCATAGAATACAACATATGCGCAGTACCTTATTTGCCAAAGTGAATTTATTAAGTGATGAGGGTGTAAAAGCAGCAAAAAAGATCATATATAATAACATGGCATTAAACGAGTTTTTATTTAATTTGCCAGAGGATTTAATCCGCATAGTTCGCCTCAAACAGTGTGTAAATTTGGAAACGGCTTTGAGCGTGGTAGTTGAGGAAGTTAACTTTACGAATCAGTACAACGCTAAAAACAAAACAAAACAAGCCCTCACGTCCCAAAATTTCAAACCACCACAAGCCATTCAGCCTGTTATGTTGCCTAACTCTACGCAAAATTTCAGGTTTGGAAATCCCCAGTTTAATCAACAAAATAAATTCCAAATACCCAATCAGAATTTCAGATTTGGAATCCCACATCAACCACAAAATCCACCTAGATTTGGGTCTCCAAACCAGCAGAACCCCAGTGGCTGGAAATTCAATCAAAATTTGGGACCTCCAAATTACAGATTTGGTATTCCAAACCAACAGCAAAATTTTAGATTCGGAATCCCCCAACAAGGTCAAGGCTTCAGGCCACCACTTAACAATTTTGCGAGGCCACCACCAGGATACCAACCCCAAAACAATTTTAAGCTTGGGATTCCTCATCAAAACTTACAAGGTCAAAAACCGACCATGAATTCCGATGTATCCATGCGCACTGCTCGCCCATTCAGACAAAATATGTTAGACGCCTCCCATGAAGCTGATAATAGTAACGTATTTTACAACAATGAAGTCGATGCATCCCACGAGTTGTATGGATACCCAAATGAAACTTTCAATGAAAATTACATGGCCGATTTAGATGCACCTCAAATTGCGTTTGAGCCTTATGCGGAGGCACCCGAAGTCTATCATCAGGAAGTAGATTCATACAATGCCGAAAATTTTCAGCTGGAAGCCTCCAGTTTTCACCCGAAATAATACAAATTAATTGTGATTCTATTTTAAAGCTTCCACACATTGAAATTCCGGAAATACGTGCTCGCTTTATGATAGATACCGGAAGTACAAGGTCGTTCATAAGCCCAGCCAAAGCCGAGGAGTTTTTCACGGCCTTCAAGTTATACGAACCTTTTGAAGTCATAAGCACGCACGCTCGTAGCCAGCACAATGAAGCTATATACATACCACTCTTAAAAACTTTTAAGAGTACAGAGAAACATAAGTTCTATGTATATGACGTAAACGACAGGTACGATGGTTTAATAGGATCTGACCTTTTAAAACAACTTGACGCTTCAATTGACATGAAACACCAAATTTTACGCACACGTGACACGAACATTCCTATTATATACAATCCTCCATATGAAATTACATTGGAATCAAGGTCAGAAATGCGGGTAAAAGTGCCTACTAATTTGCAGAACGGAGATGCGATCATTGATTATGTTGATTTTGAACAGGGAATCAGAATGCCGAGCGCTATTGTAAAATGTAAAGATTCATTTGCACATACGGTGATACAAAATTTATCTGAAGACAGAATAACTATGACGTTTGGAAAGCCCCTTAGGGTGGATAAGTATGAAAATGAAGAATGTAAGGTGAATTTGACTTCGGACATGAACGAATATGAGGTAGATGAGCTGCTTAAACAAAACCTACAAAAATTAAGGCTAGAACATACAAACAAAGAAGAACGACAATGTATAAAAAAACTGTGTTACGAATATCGCGATATATTTTACTGCGACGAGATGCCACTTACATTTACAAATCATGTGAAGCATCAAATTAGGACCAAAAATGAGGATCCCATTTTTATCAGGCCGTATAGACTTCCACCCGCACATAACGATGAAATAAAGAACCAAGTAGACAAACTTCTTGAAAGTGACGTGATAAGAGAATCACACTCTCCATGGAGTGCGCCGGTTCATTTAGTCCCCAAAAAGTTTGACGCTTCTGGCGAAAGGAAATTTCGGATGGTTATAGATTACAGAAGATTAAACGAGATTACAACTGATGACAAATACCCCTTGCCAAACATCTCGGATCTATTTGATAAATTAGGAAAGTCGGTTTACTTTAGTACAATAGATTTGGCAAGTGGCTACCACCAAATCGAAGTAGAGGAGGAGGATAGGCACAAAACGGCATTTTCGACACAATCAGTACATTTCGAATTTACTCGAATGCCCTTCGGGCTTAAGACCGCCCCAGCTACGTTTCAACGCGCAATGGACAACGTGCTGAGGGGCTTGCAAGGCCTGCATTGTCTCGTTTATCTTGATGACATTATTGTGTATTCCAGTAGTTTGCAAGAACACATAGAGAAACTGCGCATGGTTTTTGACCGTTTGAGAGAAACAAATTTGAAGGCGACTTTGGATAAGTGTGAATTTTTCAGAAAAGAGGTGCTATATCTTGGACACATGATAACTAGAGAAGGGCTCAGGCCAAACGATGACAAAATTCAGGCAGTTTTAAATTTTCCGATTCCGAAAACCTCAACAGAAATTAAAAGTTTCTTGGGCCTGGTAGGCTATTACCGAAAATTTATTAAGGATTTTGCAAAGGTAACTCAACCCCTTACAAATTGCTTGAAGAAAAGAAACAAAATCGAAATCACTGAGCAATATGTAGCAGCCTTCGAACGATGTCAAGAACTTTTAGTGAACGCCCCCGTTTTACAGTTCCCGGACTTTACACAACCATTCATACTAACAACCGACGCGTCAAATTATGCTCTTGGAGCAGTACTATCTCAAGGCCCAATTGGCACAGATAAACCTATAGCTTACGCTAGTAGGACATTAAACGATGCAGAGACTCGGTATAGTACCATTGAAAAAGAACTTTTGGCAATTGTCTGGGCCGCAAAAATTTTTAGGCCTTACCTGTATGGCAGGAAATTCACTATATACACTGACCACAGGCCGTTGGCGTGGCTAAATTCCATAAAAGAACCAAATAGCAAGCTTACCAGATGGAAGCTGCGTCTTGCAGAATTCGATTACGATATAGTCTACAAAAACGGGAAACAAAATTACGTCGCGGATGCCCTATCTCGTATGAAGGTAAATGCGCTAGGTAAAGATGGACAAAGCTCAATGGAGGTTAATGTAGACACTGAAGAAAGATTACAAGAACATCTTGATGAAGTGATGAGAGATTTAGTAAGGTTGGGAAGAGAAAGTAGACCGGAAACCATTAATGTAGTTGCTCCCCCTACTGAAATACCACCAAAATCAGAACCTATAGATATTACATCAGATTCGGAAAAAACTCTATCGATTCCATCCCCGACAAGTAGCACTATCTCAGCAGTCTCTGAAAAATCTGGAAGTAATCGTACATTTACCGAACATTCTGCATTCGAAGTAGACACAGATGGCATCCCCATTTTAAACGAAGCTATAGATACAAAACCAAATCAAATCCTTGTCCATTTTTGGTATAGGGAAGAAATGACTGTAAAAGATATATCGCGACCAAAACAAAAGATTCTGGAAGTGCACTTACCCCTAAATAAATCTGAATTAGTTAAACGATTCCTGAAAGAATACATTAAGCCCAAAATAAAACACTTTATATATTTTGAACATGAAACACACCGAAAACAATTTGCAGAAGCGACAATTGCGTTATTTAAGAAGGGTACAGTTAAGTTATTGGAATGTAAGCAAAGGGTAGTTTACGTGAATGAGGAAAGTGAGCAGCGTGAGATAGTATTGAAATATCATGTAGGTAAAACGTGCCACCGAGGAATAAAAGAAACAATAATGCACCTGAAACGCACTTATTTTTGGAACAATATGGATATTACCGTAGCGGCTATAATAAACTCTTGTGAAATTTGTAAAACTATGAAATATGACCGAAAACCTTTAAAACCAGAGCTACAATTGACCCAAACACAGAATAGACCATTTCAAGAAATTTTCATAGACGTTTTTACAATAGAAGGAAAACCTTATTTAACAATTATCGATGCTTTTAGCAAGCTTGGCCAAGCAATAGAGATTAATAATAAATCGACACCGGAAATAATTAGAGCCCTCATTAAGTATTTTTCAATGTATGGTGTGCCACGAAAAATAAGTTCAGATTCCGGAACCGAATTTAATAATACACTTATTAAAGAAACCCTTAGTTTTTACAAAATTGACTTGCATATTGGAACCCCCCATAATCCCAATTCCATGGGGCTGATTGAAAGACTTCATTCAACCCTATTGGAAGTGTACCGCTTGGCAAAATATGAGCATAAAATCACAGATGCCGCGTCAGTTATGACGTATGCAGTCATGTCTTATAATCAGACAATACATTCCACAACGGGTCTGACACCCTTTGAAGTCGTTTTTGGCCATACCGACGCAACAAGTACCTTTGATGTCGAATTTAATAAAAGCTACACACAAAAGTTATTACAAGATCATAAAAAACGTACGAAATACCTTTATGAGTATTTAACAGATAAGGCAATCAACCGAAAAGAAAAGATCAAGGAAAAGCGCGGAGGAGAAAAAGAATTTGATGTTAAAATTGGGGATACAGTATTTATAAAAGGTGCCAACGTTAGGAGAAGCAAAGATAAAGCTCGTTATGAAAAAGCGAAAGTTACTGGAGAGGTAGATAGGAATATAGTCCCAGTAAAATTTCACGGACATGATACTAGAGCCCCTATTAAGGACATAAAACGACCTTCGCAGATTCATCCTGCTCCTGATGCACGTGACCAGCATCCAGGCCCTTCTACTTCAGCCGATCGATCGCACCCCTGGAATTCTCCCAATTAAGGAAGGGAAAGCCTTTGTTAGTAATGATAAGTGGACTATTGTTAAGATATTAGATTTAAGTTCCATACGTGAGGATTTAGAATTTAATATAAATCGATATGCAAATTTAAATATGCATATTAATAATTACTATAGCAAGAAAACATTTAACTCCGCCATAAATGATATAAAAACACAAACTGACTATATTAAAAACGTAACCGTCGAAAGATTAAGTCAGCTGTTACCTTCAAAACGATCCAAACGCGGAATTCTAAACCCTCTCGGCTCTCTTATAAAAATAGTAACTGGAAATTTGGATAATGACGATGCAATAAGGTACGATAGACTAATAAAGGAAGTTAAGACAAGCCAAAACGCGGTAGATAGAAAGATGACAGTAGTCGCTGAAATGATGGATTCATTCATAAATATTTCAAGTTTCATAACATAATTTCATCCAATTAGACAAGGCAATTTGGGATGTTAGAAAACAACTTAATGATACAAAAAAATCTCTGAATGAACTTAAAATTATAAACGTGTACCATTTGTTTTTACATAATTTTGAAACTCTTTATGTCAGACTGGACGAAATTGAAACAGCAGTTGCATTTAGTAAGTTAGGGACTCTACATCAATCTATAATAAATGCTGATGAATTGTTATCATTACTAAAAGCAATAGAAACTAAGAATACACTTGTATTTCCTGTAACATTTGGTAACTTTTTTAAACTGGAACATTGTATAAAATTAAAGGTTTATGCAAAAGAAAATCAAATAACGTTTATTATGGACATACCATTAGTTGAATCTGATAAATATACTTATTATAAAATCCTTCCGCTACCTATCACTAATTCCGTAAACCAGACTTCCTTAGTATTACCTAAATATCCTTACCTTTTAATGAAAGGGTTGAAAACGGTGTCGCTGCTCCACCCCTGCAGAAAGATGGATGAGTCATTATTATTATGTGATGAAGAATATTCACCCTTGATCATGAGAGATTCCTGTATTCTTGAACTGATGAGCTTCGCAACCAATACCACTGCATGCCGACCAATGCTGGTAGAGTTTGATGATGTGAAAATAGAGAAGATACAAGCAGACAGATGGATGCTCTACACTAAAGCAACCTTATATCATCGCAATCTTTAAGCATCGGTACCTTAGTATTATATGTACTTTTAGTAATAGTTCTCCTTTTATATTTTAAGCCAATTTTGTATCGCATTTTTCGAAATTCTCAGAATGAAGTAAATTCACCCGAGAATTTCGAACTTACGGTGGGAGGAGTTATGCATTCCGGTATTAGGCATGAGACGGTACCAATACACACGTAGCCTGGCGTAGGCGGCAAAACCGCTGAGTTGCGTCTGGACGGCCGGCGCCTGGCCTAATACGAGTACAAAATGCATGCCTTAAGTTTTATTAGTCAGTCTGAACGACACTCTCGAATGAATCGTACATTCAATAAAATTACACTTTATATTTTTTGTGCTTTTTAAAAACAGTTTCCCTCAACCCTAAAATTTGACTACCTACAAGTCATTTATCTGCATGTATTTTTCCTATATATTATTAAAATAACTTACAAATCTGTTATTTAGGTCTCGGGACTATGTGAATCGTATTTTTTGTATGGATCAAATAGATTAATAATTATTAAACAATTCAATTTGATGGTTTTTTCTCATCCAAATTAGCATCCGCACAACAACAAAAAGAAGAGTAGCAAGAGAAAAGAGAGGAGGAAGAAGAGTCTCTTTCGAAATTAAATTCGATTCTATAATAAAATACCGAAAGAGATATTGGACTTCAATGAAACTCAGTTTAAAAAACATGTTAAGGACAGTTTAATGGAAAAGGCATATTATAATTATAAAGATTACATTGATAACAAATATGCTTGGTGTTCGTCTAGCTCTGTGCAAACTTAGGTAGGTATTTGACAAAGCCCTGTACAGCTGCTAACACTATTTGTGAACCATGACAAGGCCCTTTTACAGCTGCTTTTTGTTAGTTTGTAATTTCTAACAAAGCCCCTTTACACCTGATACTCAATATTTTGTATGCATATAGTCATTTATTATCATTTTTATTATTGTTTGACAACGCCTCTGTACAGCCGGACATCTTTTTGTTTCTATACTAGGTACTCTTAAATTATTGTTTTTTTTTTACATAACCAAGTGTTCCATGTACACCTACGGTATGAATCATGACGGGTACGGGTACGGGTTGGCTCATGACTTATAACTTATTTAAAGTAGTTTGCCGAGGATCGAAGCCGATGTTTTTGGATTGCAAAGCGCACAATACCGCTTAGCCACCAGGTAATGTTTGCACACTACTATTTGCCAGTTGAAAATCTTGAAAATTGTGTGCTACTTCCCCGGATGGATTCCTCCAAAAGAGTCCAAACTTTTTGTCTTTAAAAATCAGCGATTATCACGCAGGAATAAACACAAAACGCGGGTAGATCAACAAAACGCGCAAACTGCGGATTAGTGTTAATCTTATGGTTAATCTCCTCACATCTCTCGGGTAGTTAGCCGTCAACGGATTACGAAGTTGCCTCATTAAAATTTTGTAAACTGCCATTAATTTGTGAACGACAAATTAGTTTTGACGTTTATGTGGCGGTGTGAAAGTTGGGCTAAGTCAAAAGCTTTCAAACTTTTGTTTGAACGCGGTTAAACCGAAGTTAACTTGACAAAATGTATGACAATCTCAAGTTATCTATGGTTTAACTATAGTTTAAACATTGGTGAAATCCAGACTTAAGTTATCAAATGTATTCGTACGCGAGGCCAGTGAAAGGCCAGTGACTGAACTGTCAACTGAACTGGCTCGCAAACACGACTGGAACATTGTTGGTTCTATAATCGCTATATCTTCTTACTTATGAACTTATTACAGAAAAAGCTGCAGATGTGATTTTCAGACGAAATATTTATAGAAAGCGATAAAATGCTTATTGTGTGTATGGTTTTTCAATTTCTATTATAAAAATATTATGTGAGGTTGCCAGTCTTTCTAACTGATGACATTTATGTCATAACTATGTTTATTACCGCGACTTCATAAGTTAGGCGAAAATGATTGATACATAGCTAATAGCTATGAGGTATGAACTACTTAGGTAAAGTTACCGACATAGCAAGTCCACATAGCTCGAAGAACCGTTGGGGAAGACAGGTTCTCGTGTAGCAATAGCAACCACGGATGGCCCTAAGAAGAGGACTGATGGACATGGTGTGAGTCGCATGGAGCCCCTGCCCCAAATTATAGCCAAATTTAATACTTAGGTACAGGACCATGCATAAATTAATATAATATTGATTATTTTGGAAAGGCATAATATTTATAAAACGTCGTTCATTCATTCAACTTTTCGTTCATACACCTCAGCACAGAGTAAGTAATAGCTACACTACAGCACCTCTGGGTCGACCCAATTATAGAATGGCATAACCGCCCTAACAACGTATTTTTCTAAACATCCAACATCATCTAAATATTTTACTGCCAAGAAATCAGATACCGCCCAAACAAAACATTCCGAAAGTATTTTCTATCAAATAACAGATAAAAGCACAAAAACCCAGTAAAAGTTTTTTCTTGCTCGATTGAACATGATGATATCGATGGCACGAACAATGGGAACGATCCAATATGGCGGGCCGTTTCCCGCGCTTTCTTATGTCACTCTGACTTTTCATGGCGGTAAATAGAATCTTAACTTTTTGGCGTGGCAAAGGCAACGTCATCTCCGTAAAGAGGATATGGATGATAATTCGTCACATTAGCTATTTCGACAAATTTCATTTTGTTAGTCATTGTACAAATGCGTCGGACGAGTTGGGAAAGAGTCGAAACACAGCATGAAATGAGTAAAGGAAACTAACTAGATGACAAAATGACGTATTATGAATGTGACCTATAAAGGATAGCGACGATATCCATACCAACATATAAAAGTGGCTCCTGAAACACAGTTTTTTACTACTTCACGAAACTATGTTTAAAAAAACTATTCTTTTTCACATAATTTAAGTCAATAAATTACTTTGTATTTGTATTTTTTGACTGTTTATTTTTTTGTATGTTTGTTTGTTTGGGGAGCTTTCACGCAAGATAATCACTAAAACATCGGATACTTTTTATCCCGGAAAATTGAAAGTTGGCATGGGAAAACTGAAAAATGTTAATTACTCGCTGTAAGGAACGGTTGCAATGGAAACAAGTTTGTCAAAAAACATCAAGAGCATTGGTGCTATACCTACTGTTGCACTGGTATTAATATCCTAGAACATAGCATACTTTTGTCGCAATAAATAGTAGAACGGCGGATGACATCGCGGGCGGGACAGCTAGTAGCTAATGTGACGACTGGTCATCCATATAGTAAAGAGAGGTTCGTTGAAAACAAACAAGACCTGCTGCTGCGTACCTGCTGGAATAATGGGTACGGACGGTTTTGTATGTATTTATGTATGATTGTTTAGGTCAAACCTAGCAAGCTGAATTAGAAACACTCCTACGGAGTTGAATTTTTACTTGTTGGTTCAGTTCCGATGGAAATGGATTTTTATGGTAAGCATGACCTGAATCGATATCCAGGATTAGCTTTAGATAAAGGAACTCTTCAACGGCCAACGGCACAGGCACGAAATTTTGTGTGCGCATTTTATTATGATAGCCTGTCGCTAAGTTTCACCATGACATGGCCTGGACATGGCTACTGCATAAAAGCTTTTTTTAAACACTGGTTATTACAACACTGTCTGTTTTTAATTATATAACATTACAGTGAACCAAATTTATAATAAAATACAACACACAACTAAGTTAATCAGTAATTACCTATTTTTTTCTTATTCTATACACATTTTAGCATAAATGAGTAGCAGTTTTACTTTATTATATTACTAGCTGCGCCCCGCGGGTACACCCGCGTGGATTATGTCGATGGATGACGATGATGATGATGAAAAGTAGCATATAAGTTAAATAATGATATAAGCTATCCTGTTATCAAATTTCATCCAAAACCGTTCAGCCATTTGAGCGCGAACGAGTAACAACGAGTAACAAACACACACACTTCTAAAGATAATAGATAGATGGTGCTAATAGGTTTTAAGCACTTGATAACTGTTTGTAGACTGTCAGTTCTAATGAATTGAGTGCTGCATCGCGCATACGAAGTTTTCCGCTCGATAGCGCACATAACTATTTTAAAAGTATTTATATTCGTATCTTTTTCAACATTAATTAAGCCATTTTAGAAAAACTTTTTTTTATAGAATGCCTTTTTGTATATGAATATATTTTCGGCGAAGGGACTTGTCTTAAGCAAGATGGCCGTGCAATTAGCGCACATGACTATTTTTAAAATATTTTATTTAATTTCTTCCTTAATTAGCATTAATTAAATAATTTTTAATAATGTCAAGTCGACTTCATAAAGTTAACAATTATTTGTGAATAATTGCTGGCACGACCGAGTATTTCAACATGGCGGACTTCGCCTTCGCGCGCTCTGTTTCTGACATTGTTTTACAAGGGCGTTTTGGGGGATAGTCGACTTGAGGAAAGTGTTGCAAAAACCTGGGTCTTTGCTGTACGATGGATCCTTTTCTACAAATCGAGGTCAGAGTATATAAGTATTTATAAGTGTTTTGTGTAAAATTTTACCAGTCTAAGAAACTTATGTATAAATTAATTAACGAGCTCGTAATCTAAACATGAAATAAATAATTTCTGAGTATATTTTTGAGTTTATAATAATAGATCAAAAACGTGGACCGATTTTGATGATTCTTACGTCAATAGATTTGTCCTAATCTCGCGAGTGCTAGACGCAATACATTAAATAGGATATCATTATATATATATATATATATATATATATATATATATATATATTTGAAAATCATCTTTAGGTTTCTCTTGTCATTTTTCATTTCGAATAACCCTTTAGGACCTATAACGTTTTTAAGTTGGTACTAACGGAAGCAAAAATGTCAATGAGAATAGTTGCTACCATTCTCTTTGACATTTTTGCTTCCGTTAGTTTTGTTCGCAATCGGGTTTTTGTGTCCGTACTTCTTTTTAAAACTCTAAGCTCTGATTGGCCTGTTACGACAGTGGCTACACTTCTCTGATATATAAGAATAATGTGATAGTGTGATTTTGATTGGTTATTGAGTTTCGTTTGTTTTCTGAATGCAGATATATAAATATCATCACAAATCGGGCCTAGTTATAACATTAAATTAAGATTTCCTACCAGCAACAAAGTACACATTAAAAGTAAAGCAATAAGAACGTCAGAAAAATAAGAATTTAATTCTTAAAGCTCGGATATAAACAATGATTAGAGGTAACCAGGATTTATGTAACGGGCCGCGAACTTTGTAGGACATACCTACGGAAAGAGGGAAAGAGATAGTACTCGCTAAGTGGAAGTATTTAGTTGGCCGAGCGGTAATATGTGAGCTTTGCAACACAATTACACCGGGTTTGATTCTCGGCTCCGCAGTATTGACTTTTAATCATTGATGTGCGGATTTGCCATCGTTCAGTGCTTCAGAGCGACGTTAAGCCATCGGTCTTAGTGTTTAACAATTGCAGCAATCGTTAAGCCACGTCAGAATCCCCCTGCCGGCTTAACAAACTCTGACAAAAGATGTCGGCACCACCGACTTTTATGGAAAATTACTTACTGGTAGCGGCTTGTTAGATTAGGTTTAGTTTAGGATTTGATATTAATTTTGGGAAAGTTATCTACTGCTAGCGGCTTGTTAGATTAGGTTTAGTTCGGGTTTGGTTAGTACAAATTAATTTTGGGAACTTCACCTACTAGTAGCGGCTTGTTAGATTATGTTTAGTTAAGGGTTTGGTTAGTTCAAATTAATTTTGGGAACTTCACCTACTAGTAGCGGCTTGTTAGATTGTTTAGTTTAGGGTTTGGTTAGTTCAAATTAATTGCCTATTTGTTTCCTTTACCAAAAAGCTGTAGATCTGGCATCTCACTTCGCAGATTTTATCTACGAGTACACACAGATACACACAGATTATAATGAGTACAGATTTGATTATTTGTATGTATGTTTGCGATGGATAAACTCAAAAATACTTTAATGATTTAAAAAATTATTTTACCTGTAGAAAGCTACACTGTTCCAGATGGACATAGGCTACTTTTACACGTATTTACTTTTTTTTTGTTGTTTCTTTTTTACTGTTTAGGATAACTAGAAAACTACTAGCGGAGCCGTAGAGCAGGGCAGCTATTCTTTCACTGATAGAAAGCTACTATTCCAGATGGACATAGGCTACTTTTTCTCCGGGAAAATGCAAAGTGGGATAACGGGTAACCTACGGGTGTCTAATAATAAAAGTCGAACCAACGACTTTATAAGAAGAAGAAGAGGCTGATGTTGAAAGAGAACTGTCGTAAGTCTGTCACCAACAGTTACAAAGTACAAGCTGTCCGCTGTCATGTGACAAGCAAGCAACCACTATTACGCTTTGGTTACAATGTAACAAACGAGTCGCATTATTCTAAGAAGTGCGTCCTAAGTTTATCATCAGTATAATAAGATAAAAATTAACTAATTTAGAAATAGTATTCTTTTCTTGCACCGATTCAAAGTTGAATATCACACAGGAAAAGACATATGAACATGAAGAACAAATATAGTCGTATGCCTAAATAGAGTGACGACTTGCGAAAAGCGGCTGACAGAAACTGGGAGAGCTGAAGACCGAGCTCAGTGGCGTTCATTGGAAGAGGCCTACGTCCAGCAAAACAAGTATAGGCCGATGATGGTGATGATAATGAAACTGAGATACCTAATTATAAAAGAACAAGGCTGGCCCAGTCCCCATAAGCAGTACGGTTCACGAGTATGACTTGTTGAATATGATATATGAAATGGTTGGGCGTAATGCAATACCCAAAGGATCTGGACCAACTCAACATCGACCAATATGATTTTTAGAAAGTATTCAATTAGGTAAGATATTTTATTTATTGCATTAAATTCATAGATCTAATTAGAGTGGGAAGATTAAGTACCAGCTCCTCGGACGTGGATCTAATAAATTAGGTGAAACGCACTCAAATGGCCTTCTTTGACCATAGTCAAAATCGGAATGGCGTTATCTTTGTTGTTGATGGACATGAAGCACGACGGTAGGAATGTAGCTGTGTGGGTGTGTGCTGCCTGTATTGTGTATAGTCCAGTTTATGTTTACATTATATAATAGTGTGCTCCTTTAACTAGATCTATGAGTAAAATATAAAAAACTGTTAGTTGTTTGGTTTTAACTATTTCATATCTAATATTACCTATGTAATATTCAAAGACGTAAGCTCTGTCGTTATGGGCCGTAATTGTAACAAATATTCATACGTACATACACACATACCGAATTACATACAAAAGTTATATTTATAATTTAGTAAGGGTGGAAATAAAGCATATTTTCTCTAAGCAGTGAATACTACCAGAACATAGTAAACTTTATATACCTAAACACATATATTAACAAAAATAATTTAAAAATATCACTCAAATAGCTTACATAATAGTATAGGAGGCTCAAATCGATCGGCTTGGCACCGTTAGGCGGCACGTCGACGCAATTCCCTGGGGTAGAGTCATAATAGGTAGTAGAGTCTCACTGAGACGCTACTCTTCAGCAATATCAGATCTGCTCTACATTTCCCGGAGAATAGACAATGTGTAAACGACCTCGTGGGAAAGTCAAGGCTATTATACAGCATCAACGACGCTATAGAAAAATCCTATCTATATCTACACTAATATTAGAATGAGAAAAGATCTAATTTTACCACGTTTTTATTAAGTCACTTTCTTGTTTGTCTGTCTATCTGTCGTTCCGGGTGGAATTTTGCAGCTCAAATTTTGAAAGGTTTCCTATCCCCCAATCCCAATTAGCTATCCGGCTGAAACTTTCAAGGTAGCTCATAACACGATGACCATGGTTTTACATTAAAAACGTGGTTTTTAGATTAGTTTTTAATCTACACCTGCTGCTTGTTTTGTATGTATGTTTGTTTCAAATGGATAAACTCAAAAAATAAAGAACTGATAAAAAAATGTTTCACTTATAGAAAGCTACATTATCAGTTTATCAGCGAGTAACATGGGCTGTATTTATTTTTTCATAAAATTTGAGGTCCCTACTACTTGAAATTTAAATAATTAATAAACCCAATGTATCAAAAACTTGCCTATAACAGTCATTATATTGCGTGCGCTGCGAAAATTATTGACTATACATTCAATAATGTACTATTAAAGTACTAATCGTTACTCACAAAAAAGTCCTCAAGGCTATATGTCTAACTATTGTAGTTAAGTCACAATAACGGTTTTTTGTTCAAATTAGTTAATCAAAACACTGGAAAAATCGACATTTTATATAAATAAATATTTGGAGAAACACTTAGCTGTGTGAAACCGGCGCGAGTCGCTAGTCTTAACTAATATTACTGCACCGCCACCAATTTTCTTATACGTCCAGGTTGACTGGTAAAAAATAATAATAAAGTCCTCCTTTATAAATATATAATAATTAATAATTATAATTGTTTTGTAGTAAAGAATAAATAAACAAATAATGTTTGGTAACACTCCGATTTGTAACGATTGTGATGTAACTTGTCGGTATAAAGATTGGGTCCTAGAATGGCACATAGGAAACTTTAATACCTACTGGTCGGAGTATTTCCGATCTTGTTTTTCGTGAGTTTTTAGCCGTTTTATTTATATTTAACTTTAATAACAGTCGCAAAGCTAAATTGTATTTAGCACTAGCTGTAATGTGCTGCGCCCCGAGACTTCTGTGTATCTCTATGTGTTTTTCCAACACTAAAGTATCCGTAAGCCACGTTCAGCTGTTGCGGAGCTGAATAGCAACAAGCTTTCGTGATAGAAAAATACAAGTTAAAAGCAGAGCAAATACCTACTGTGCTATGGCTATAAAAATTCAATACTATCAATATATCCATAATACTATTCTTGATAAATAATAGCTATTTGTTATGCAAGGCTGCAAAGTGATTTTTTGACGCGAGTACTTCAATTGAATCCTGGCCGTAGTGAGGGTTTCAGAAGTACGAGACGCAGAACTTTGCAGCCGTGCGAAACACAACTTTTCATCTCAGTATAGCGAGGAAAAAGCTAGGTGAAAAAAAACCAGCAAAAATAATATATTAAATTAGTGTTTATGATAATAATAAAAAAATGATCCGTTGCGGGACGCCTGGCAGATGTGTAAACATAATAGAACATAATAGAATATAATCGAATAGAATCGAGTAGAGTCGAATAGAGTCGAATAGGGTCGAGTAGAGTAGAACAGAGTCGAGTAGAGTTTAGTAGAGTCGAATAGAGTTGAATAGAGTCAAATAGAGTCCAATCAAACCGAATAATAATATAAAATATAAATAAGTATTAATGTATTAAAAACTCTATCCACGATAGCGGGTAAAATGCACTTTAGCACTCAAGTTTCTTATGACAAACAGAATCTTTCCGAGCCTGTAAGGTGAAAATACAATTATGAGGCAGTACAACGAATAAAATAGTTCAGTAGGTGAAATAGATTCAGCTTGATTCAGTCAATGCTTCTCAGTTCTCTTTGAGAATTTAAAATTCTTTACTAAAAAACGTAAGCTTAAAAGGCCGTTTATACAAAAGAGATATACAGTTTTTAAGTCAATCCCTAAGCTATCCAAGAGTGAAAACCGCATCGCAATCTGTCAAGTAGTTTTTACGTGATGCGCGAACATACAACCAAACAAACAAACAGAAAGACACGATTTAAAAAAAAACTTGTGCAGTGCAGTAGCTTATTTTAAATATCCTAGACCATTTTTTTTTATAATCTTCTTCCTCGGCAGCGTAAGAAGACAAACGGACAAAACCCTTTGAGTTATTTTCGTGAAGTGATAGTGATAATGTAGTATTCATGACTTTAAACCAAATGAACACAAGAACAAAGTGACTTCCCCTTAAATATAGACAATAAGAAGAGTGTTATTGGACACATTCTTAGTACTTACTCTATTTAGCCGCTTAGGTTAAAGTAAAATTACATATTAGTCTAAAGGCTAGATTGTAATTTTAATGAGTACCACAATACCGTGGTACTTTACTAGAAGAATAATACTTTGTATAAACTTTTTCGTACATATTGCTTTATTATAAGTATAGATAATATGCCTCTAAAACTTGACACATTTAAAACTGTCCCATCGTAATAACTTAAAATATCAACATTCTGTCCAGCAACCACCATAAAACAAACCTGGTTACACGTCCATACACTGTGACAACCACATTGCAACTGACACTTGATGTCCGCCATATTGGATTCCCGACGGGCACAACTGGTGGATGCGACGCAACAGTTTTACAAAGTTCTGTCACAATTGTAAAACTTTGAAAACGCTTTAGCTTTCTATTTGCAGTTTTCTTGAATAATTGAATGACTTCGCTTAGGAATTTAATGGTATTGGAAAGTGCAGTGCCGGGAATTTTATTTCTAATAAGTTTAAGTCATTAGATTTGAAGTAGGGACTTGACTTCCGAAGTATATTTTTTTACCAGCTCTAATGAGCGGAAAGTTATAATACTTACTTAAATAACTAGTTATGAACTAATGTTGATTCAGTGACCAAAGTCTAGATCTATATTTTTTTATACCATCATCTTAATCGTATATCTTTTAGGTTAGTTCATATTATCATGTATTATTATATAATCGGCAATAAATATTTTCTATTCGTCATTCAACTTTATCAAAACGTCAAGTTTATTAAACATTTTATTTTGCTATTATTCTGTGCGCCAATAGACCCGAAAGATTAATAAGGTTTTTTTTTCTAATTTTGGAATATGTACATATATTAATTTTGATAATCTTTATTGTATACCTGTTACTTTCTGAAACAAATCAGCATACAATCATGGTATACATAACCCAGAAGCAGAGATTTGATAAGCGTTCTGGAAACTGGTGGCAAGGAAATCCGTAGGCAGTCTAATACTAATTCAACTTCTGCTTTCTCCAGCAGATGTTACATTATACTCGTACCAACTTATTACGCAAGCTCCGAAATAAAACATAAAAAAATAGTTTAAGGAAGTACTATTTTGATTTAAGAGTAATCGTTCGAGGTCGCAATTTTTGTCTTATTCCTCTGTCGTTTTTTTTTAATTTATCTGACAAAAAAAGGTTTGCTCTCATTAAAGTAGATTTGTTCAGGCACATAAATATTGTTTTGGCACTTCATTTTAATGAACTCATTCAGAAAATAATTAAAATTTAGTTTTTGTGCCCAGAGGAATCCGAAATTTACGATAGAGGAATAAAATAGGTAAAAAAAAGTATATGTTATATTCTCCATTATTTTTATTGCTTTTTAAAACGTAATTTAAACAATGTACTTAATTATTTTTGGAATCATTTTTTGTACATATTATAGTTTTAATACATATAAATACATACATACGTAATGAATCGTCGGTTGAAAAATAATGTTAAAGTTAGTAATAAATAGCTACTTATTTTATAAAGTAAAAAAAATAAAAAACATACTATGAACTGTTTTTTTTAATTCCATTTTCCTTTTATCAATAGGAATAAAGGACAGAAGAATAAGAAAAAAAAATGCAAATAGTTCCTATCTTAAAGCAGTTAATCAATCACAATTACAAAAATTTAAAGGCTATACAAGCGTTAAAAAACCCGACAGAGTAATAAGAATGTTAAGGACAGAGAAATCAAATATTTTCCTTTGTAGCTCCGGAGCACCAGCTGACACGTCCACTACCTAACACGCTCGGAACGCGACTATAAACCGCCTGGTTAAGGTTTTATCGCCAGTTCCTTATGTCTTTTTAAGATACAACTGACTGAAGCGTGCTCCAGAGTAATAATAATTTTATGGCGGACACATCTTATATCTTCAACTATAAGAATAATATTGAAGGTAAAAATTATTTGTCATTTTTTTATATAACCACTTATTCTCTTTTGATGTGGACTCTCAAATAAAGTTTACTGATTTTAAGATATTGTCATATGCGACTGCATATGACAATATCTTAAAATCAGTAAACGGGGAAGAATTAGGGGAAGAAGTCACATTTACAAAATATTACAGGAGAGACAATTTAAGTTTTGAAAGTATTTTATGAAGGACTTGAAATATGCTCATACATTAGAATGAATGATTTTGAAAGGACATTTTGTATGTTATATGTACTTATTTGGAATTATTTTCTGTATAAAATATGCCTAATAATAACCGAAATTTCACACTAAGGGTGCGATCGTCTGACCAAATTTCACACTAAGGGTGCGATCGTCTGACCAAATTCCAGGACTTAGCCTGTTTTTTCCGTGAATTCATGGTATAATATATCTCATTTAGTTTATTTAATTGAAAATCAGGACCCCGAAGATTGACCAATATGTACAAATTCTTCGGACATTGGACTGTGTTCGTAATGTTTGTAAGATCAAGAAATTCTCATTGGATTAATAGGTAGGTACTTAAAAGTGCTATCGATATTATTACAACAGATAACGGAAGTAGATCAAGAGGACATTGGATTAGACTTTGGACGATACTGAAAAAATATATATTAAACCAGAACAAATTATTTTACATTCGTTCACAATATATCTATCTATACTTAACTTATAATAAAGCAGTAAGTACCGAAAAGTAAACCTACAAAGATAATAATAAAAAAATGGTTTAGGTTACTTAAAATAACCTACTGAACAAGAATATAACACCATTAAAAGTCGTGTCTGTCTGTTTGTCTGTTCGCGTATCACGTGAAAACTACTGGACCGATTGCGATACGATTGCTGTGAGATAGCTTTCCGCTTGACTTAAAAACGGGTGTACCTACTTGGCATCAGAATCCGATGATTAGAAGCCGAGCAATCGATAAAAAACAATCCGACGGCTGAACGAAATTTTGTATTTGGTACTTTATAGGTAGGTACTTTTGGTCCTGGAATAACAGATAAATGAACACGCGGGCAAAGCCGTGGGCACAGCTAGTACTTAACTATCGAAACAGAATAAGAAAATTATAAATAAATTTTTTTTTTTACTTTGGTTATTTTCCACTAATGGACGGCAACGGCACCCTGGAGCATAATCTATAATAACATAAACACAACAGCATGTTTCCACTGGCCGCCTGCCGTGCCGCCGGAACTTCATACTACAGCCGTCATCAATGCCTTCGCCGTCTATTAGTAGAAAAGGGACCACAACTTCTACACGAGTAGGTACATTTTAGCAGAAGTGTCCTAGACGACGTACATTTCTAACCTACCAGAGTCACCCACAATTACCACACAGATTGGAAACTGATTAGGTATCGGGAGGGCTTCGGAGTGACCCGTCAATTGTGATGAATGACGCCCTCCAGCGCCCTCCCGCGCTCTCTCACACCCTCTCGTCCTCCCTTGCTGAGTGGTGCTTGTAGGGTTTTCATTTTTTGTCACGTCTGATTTAGTGGAGAACAAGAATTCTGAATTTATTGTGGTTTTGGTTAGAAGACCTTGGAAAAGGAATACAAAATATGTACAACTAGCTGTTCCATCCGATGGAGCCGTAGGGCGGGACAGTTAGACTCCGCTTTTCCCGTTATCTCACGGAAACTCAAACTTTTCCCTGGAAAGCTAAAAATTGTCCATCTAGAATAATGTAGTATCTATCAGTGAAAGAATTTTCAGAATCGGTTCTGTAGGACTGGTAGAAATGCTACTTTAGCATTAAGTCTTCCTTCTACATTATATTTATGTGCTACAGAATAACTAGTACTTTTACACACATACTCACGAACAACTTATACCTCTTACCTCACAAACAACTAATACAGTCTCACTATATCTATTGGGTTCTAAATGATTACAGCAATGAAAACCTCCGAACCATTTATGAAGATGCACATAATCTGTAGAGGGTAAGCCTCTTCTAGATGAGTCCGCCTGGGAAAGTACCAAACCTTTGTCAGAAATTCAACCCCTTTCAGTAGTGTACCAACATCTCTGTTTCGGTGTAAAGGGCATTTTTGCCAGTGAAATTACTGGGCAATGATACACAAACCAATGTTTCAGGGTGACGAGAGCAGTGCAGTGCCGCACAAGATTTTGCAAACAAAGTTCTGTCTGTTACTGCAACAGTTATGGGCAGCATCAGGCGAGCGACGTGCACGTCTCTTCACTCAATCAACTAAAAAATTATTGAATAAAAAAACTAAAAAACACGCTTTAATACTATTAAACCGAACTAAAAAGTGAAAAATAAATTTCAATATAAGAATAAAGTGATTAACGAGAAAATGAATGTCATTGTAAAGAGAAGCGCGAGGTGCTCGATATTAATTGTTATTTATTTTTTAGCAAGATATGTTACTATTTCTATTTCAATTACAGAGTTAGTCTAAGAATGTCGTACAAAACACCCTACGGTTTTTTTACAATGAGATAATTTTCTCGTTAATCATTTTATTTAAATAAAAATTTATTTTTTACATTTTAGTTCGGTTTAATGGTATTAAAGCGTGTTTTTTAGTTTTTTAATCCCGAATTTATTTTTCAATTTTTTATGATATACTCGTAGTGTTTTTCCTTTTTTATAAAAAAGCTTTCATCCTGATGATCTTGATCAGGAAAATGGGACAATTTTTTTAAATTATTGTATTGTCATCAGGCCCTGATAAGTGTGCAAAATTTTGAATTAATCTGACCATTTAGAGTGGGTAAAAATCGAGTTCAATGATTCCGTTACATACAAACATACATACAGGTGAAGCTAATAAAAGCGTGATAAAAAACCTAGAAAAAAAACACTTTTGACAAATTAACAACTTATGCAACTTTTTTTCAACTTTTCTACATTTATATAGTGAATACTACGAATAGTGAATATTACCAGTCCATATACATTTTATCAAGATAGTGTTTAGTTTCTCAAATAATTAATTAGTTAGTTCTTATCACATCAAAATTAAACCAATCCTGTCAACTTAGTAACACCTACAAACACAAAACTTCACACACAATCGAACTAACTTTCAACAAATTAAGTCTGTAAATCCAAACATGTCCGTTCAGTTGTAAAAATAAAGAAATAATTAGAACATAAGGCTGGGTCGTCTGGGCGCGGCCTAATGCTTTTAGGGTGCGTACACACCGGAAACCACGTCGGAAGCACTTTGCATTGTAGCCAAATGATCGTGGATCTGAGGTGTTTTATCACGGGTTCATTGTCTGGTAACATAGACCTGGTTTGAGTTATGAGACTAGACTATACCAGTTCAGTTCATGATCGAAAAAACAAGGTCGATCGTTCTAGATCACGTGGCCCAAGAGTACGACACCAATAGGAACAGTAAAATGTGATTGCAAATAATAATCAGTTGAAGTTAGATTGTAGGTCTCTTAGGCAAGACTCCGCCGGGGAAAGTACCACACCTTTGTCAGATATTCAACCGCCAAGCTGAAGTGTGTAATCATTTCCGGGTTTCTGTTTGTAGGGCAATGTTTCCAGCGAAATTGCCCTACAGTGAGACTTAAAAATAAAATTTCTCAGGGTGACGAGAGCAATGAATTATACCAACTTCTTCTATTTCCCCCAGGAAGTTATAAAAATTAAAAGGTATGTCCCTATTCCACCCTTTATTGATAGATTTTTTACAGAGATTTCGTTGAGACATCATTTCCAAGCCATATGGTCTCATAAGGCTTGGAAATGATGTCTCAACTTGTCTTTTATTTCCAAGCCATATGAGACAATATTAAAAAAGGTCTTATGCATGTTTTAGGACTTTATTTACTAGGTGTTTCCAATCTGACCAAATCTAATCTAATTTACTAGGTGTTTCCAATCTGACCAAATCTAATCTAATTTACTAGGTGTTTCCAATCTGACCAAATCTAATCTAATTTACTAGGTGTTTCCAATCTGACCAAATCTAATCTAATTTTCCTGGACTAGTCACCTGTGTGGGTAACTAATACACACGGAATTCAGGGACATAAATGTAGGAAAATATTTATTACTAGCTCTTATCATCGGATTAAGATATCAAGTACTCCAGTTTTTAAGTCAAGCCCTAAGCTATCCAATACTTAAAATTGCATCGCAATCGGTTCAGTACTTTTTACGCGATGCGCGAACAAACAAACAGACGGCCGAGCGATCGCGGTATGCAAGTGAATCCAACGATACCAGATTCAATCATCGGCTCGACCAATGACTTAAGTTATGTGCGGATTTCCATCGCTCCGTGCTTCGGAGGAGACGTTAAGCCGTCGGTCCCAGCTGTTGTTGATTAAAAGCAGTTGTTAAGCCAGAGATCCACGGGTGGCCTGTCAATCTGACACCAGAGGCCAGCACTAACTGAAGCAAATTAAATATTACCATGGAAATTCTTTGAGCTCCAGTGCGAACACAGGCTACGTGGAAGCGGGGGAGCGGTGGGAAGTGGGCTCGGCGGGGTTACCGCGGGTTATCCGCACAAGGACGATGTGCTAGATAGCGCGGGATCATTCTAGAACTAGTTTAGCACTTTCCAAATTCAAAATTCAAAGAAGTAATAGTCAACATGTTCAATTTGACTTGTAAAGTGCTACAAAGAGAATAAAATACTTCAGTATTATGCTTGTCGCACTACCCCGTGCGACAAGCATAATAATTATGCAAGCAACAGGACCTAATCAATTTTGGTAAAATAACTATACATTGATCTGAAAAGGCAATTTCCTTCATGTGACGATTAATAATTATATTCATACTAGCTGTGCCCGCGGATTTGCTCGCGTGGTCATTTTTGTAGTGAAAATATATCCTATTTGTTATTTCCATTCATTAAGTACCCATAAGTAATAATGGTACAATATACCAAATTTCGTTCAGCCACCAAATAGATTTTTATCTATAGCTCGGCTTCTCCTCATCGGTTTGAGATACCAAGGATACCAGTTTTTAAGTCAAGCTCTAAGCTATCTAACTGTGAAACCACGTCGCAATCGGTTCTGTAGTTTTAACATCATGTGAAAAAATAGATAGAATAATAGACAACAGACAAACGCCACGTTTCGTTCACCGCTAGACTTACGTGCCGCTAGGTATATACCTAGGTATATAGCAGCAACACGCCAGTAAGTGTATATTTTTTATTTATGGGCAGCAACTCTCGTGGTGTTTTTTGACAGACTTGTCATTATTTCGTTTCCATGGCAACATGTCACTGCGTTCCTTACAGCGAGTAATCGACCTTTTTATTAGGCAAATTTTTGATACCTTTATTTTTGTAGGGATCTCTAATTTTTCGAAAATAAAATACAGTCCATGTTACTCGCTGATAATGTAGCCTTCTATAGGTGAAAGCTTTTTTTAAATCAGTTCAATTTTTTTGAGTTTATCTATTACAAACAAACATACAAAAATTAAATCTTTCCTCTTTATAATATAACTAGCTGATACCCGCGGCTTCGCACGCGTGGTCATTTTAATATAAAGCCTATGAAACTGACAAATAACGTAGCTTTCTATTGGTAAAAGAATTAAATCGATTCAGTAGTTCCAGGGATTACCCCCTACAACCTCACAAACTCACAAACTTTACCTCTTTATAATATTAGTATAGATTAGTGTTGGTATAGATTTGTATGTATTGTGTATTGTAGTATGAGTTCAGTTCCGTTGTACTCCTTGATGGAAACATTCCGGAAAACAACACAAAGGATTCTTTTCATCATCATCCATCATCACTTTCGTCGCCGCGGGGCATAGCAAATACCTAATGTCACACATCAGACATAGATCCTGGCCACTATTTAGGGATGCTGGAACTAGGAGAGCCGTGGTATACAAACATCACTTTCGTCGCCGCGAGGCATAGCAAATACCTAATGTCACACATCAGACATAGATCCTGGCCACTATTTAGGGATGCTGGAACTAGGAGAGCCGTGGTATACAAACATCACTTTCGTCGCCGCGGGGCATAGCAAATACCTAATGTCACATATCAGACATAGATCCTGGCCACTATTTAGGGATGCTGGAACTAGGAGAGCCGTGGTATACAAACATCACTTTCGTCGCCGCGGGGCATAGCAAATACCTAATGTCACACATCAGACATAGATCCTGGCCACTATTTAGGGATGCTGGAACTAGGAGAGCCGTGGTATACAAACATCACTTTCGTCGCCGCGGGGCATAGCAAATACCTAATGTCACACATCAGACATAGATCCTGGCCACTATTTAGGGATGCTGGAACTAGGAGAGCCGTGGTATACAAACATCACTTTCGTCGCCGCGGGGCATAGCAAATACCTAATGTCACACATCAGACATAGATCCTGGCCACTATTTAGGGATGCTGGAACTAGGAGAGCCGTGGTATACAAACATCACTTTCGTCGCCGCGAGGCATAGCAAATACCTAATGTCACACATCAGACATAGATCCTGGCCACTATTTAGGGATGCTGGAACTAGGAGAGCCGTGGTATACAAACATCACTTTCGTCGCCGCGGGGCATAGCAAATACCTAATGTCACATATCAGACATAGATCCTGGCCACTATTTAGGGATGCTGGAACTAGGAGAGCCGTGGTATACAAACATCACTTTCGTCGCCGCGGGGCATAGCAAATACCTAATGTCACACATCAGACATAGATCCTGGCCACTATTTAGGGATGCTGGAACTAGGAGAGCCGTGGTATACAAACATCACTTTCGTCGCCGCGGGGCATAGCAAATACCTAATGTCACACATCAGACATAGATCCTGGCCACTATTTAGGGATGCTGGAACTAGGAGAGCCGTGGTATACAAACATCACTTTCGTCGCCGCGGGGCATAGCAAATACCTAATGTCACACATCAGACATAGATCCTGGCCACTATTTAGGGATGCTGGAACTAGGAGAGCCGTGGTATACAAACATCACTTTCGTCGCCGCGGGGCATAGCAAATACCTAATGTCACACATCAGACATAGATCCTGGCCACTATTTAGGGATGCTGGAACTAGGAGAGCCGTGGTATACAAACATCACTTTCGTCGCCGCGGGGCATAGCAAATACCTAATGTCACACATCAGACATAGATCCTGGCCACTATTTAGGGATGCTGGAACTAGGAGAGCCGTGGTATACAAACACCCAGACTCAACGCAAATACATGTATTTCATACGAGTACTAATATTTGAACTGCGCGAGACGCGAACCCGCAACCTCACGCTTCGCATTCGACTCATCACCCACTACGCCACGGAGGTCTGCAAATAAAGCTAGTATTATCATTTATTCTGGGACAAAGCTACAATACAGCCACATACAATTATTATGCACAACCACAGAATAAATAATAGTAGAGGGCACAACGTAGACTGTTTGCCAACACTTCCCTGTTATTGTAATGCGTGTGCCTCTGTTTCTGTCAAATCATGCATTGTTCATATTTCACTTGTAATTAGTTACATTAGAGGACATTCATTAATTACGTAGTTACGTACTGACATTGTAAAACGTATCTGTGAGTGTGTATGTCAACGTGTCCCAGGACTGGGCAAATATGAATGCGCTGGGTGGCGATTGTGTTAAGCGGTACTGCTCTCGCATCGGTACGCAGATACCTATTCACTCTTGACTTGAACATACCAGGGTTATATTTTACCGGAAACAATGACGAGGGCAGGGCATTTCACTCCTTAGAAGTTCAAATCAATGAAGAAGCGTAACGCTTCGTTCTTGTGCGAGGTATTTCAACCTTAAAAGGATGGCCTTTTGCCGATCGTCTAGTCGTACGGTAATGGAAAGGTGATGGGGGAATCAGATTGTGTATGTTTTTCGCTTTACTCTTTTTTACCCGAGTACGGCGAAGCAACGAAAGGGTAATGAATTTAAGAGTCATGTATGTATGTATGTATGTATGTATGTATGGGGGTATGTAGATGTATAGGCTGTTTTTTACCCGACCGTAGACGTGTTTTATTTAGTTTTCAAGTTATGTCTTGTCCTAAATAATATTCTGCAGTGGTAGCAAGGTGAGGCTTTTCGCGGTTCATGGAATGTTATGCTAGTACATGGATAGGATATTATAGATACTTAGCTCTGCCCGAGGCTTTGCCCGCTTGGTGATTTATCTGGGTTAACAGTTACCTATGTACATACTAGTAGTTCTGCGAACAGTAGACCTTGCGAGCAGAAACTGACCAACTTAAAGTTACCGCCTTTCAAATAAAAACAACCATCGAAATCGAATCGGCAGGATATTCAGGAGCCCTTTTTTGCCCCTTTTTGGAGGAAGAACGAGAGGTGGAATGAAAGGGTCATTTTTTCTTTTGAGGTTCTAGTAAATAGATGAGACAAAAATTTGAACAGGTTGGAATAGAATTGTAAATATATTTTATTTCACTATCGAAATAAAATGCAATAATAAACATTTCTTTATTAGAAAAATGAACAAAATATAAATATGTAGCTTACTTCCGCCAAAATTGTTAGACAAATGATAAATGGTAAAATTATCACAAGTAAAACCCCACGCTAAACAAACCCTACCCAAATTGAATATCGTAAAATATTAATGAAATGAACAAGAATGACAAGACCTAGAGGCCAGAAAAAAACACTTAAAATTTAGTTTGTGTATATATATATATATATATATATATGTTTATACATACACAAAATTTAATTTTGTTAATTTTTAATTTAGATTTCTGCAAAGTAACGCCTGAATCTATTAACCATTTCTTTATTCTTAAATATATATATATTATGCACAAAAAAAAATGAACAAAATAGAAAATATGTAGCTTACTTCCGCCAAAATTGTTAGACAAATGATAAATGGTAAAAATAAACAAAAGTAAAACCCCACCCCCAGTTTTTTTTTTTGTTATTTTTGTTTTTGTTGTTATTGTCGTCGTATTCACAGTAAGCGGAGATCATTTAGTCTCACATTATTATAAACAGTAAATAAAAAATAAAAAATCATCTTGTTTTTTTTTTGTTATTTTGCTTTTATTGTTTTTGTCGTCGTATTTACAGTAAGCGGAGATCATTTAGTCTCACAATTATTATAAACAGTAAAAAATAAATAAAAAATCAACTTGTTTTTTTTTGTTATTTTGTTTTTGTTGTTTTTGTCGTTGTATTCACAGTAAGCGGAGATCATTTATTTAGTCTCACATTTATTATAAACAGTAAATAAAAAATAAACTTGTTTTTTTTGTTATTTTGTTTTTGTTGTTTTTGTCGTCGTATTCACAGTAAGCGGAGATCATTTAGTCTCACATTTATTATAAACAGTAAATAAAAAATAAAAAAAAAAACATAATTATTTTCATGAAAAGATAATACTATTTGATTTTGAAAACTAACGCGAGTGATATTTATATTAAATATAAATAAAACGGCTAAAAACTCACGAAAAAGAAGATCTTTTTTTTTCTTTCTTTTTCGTGAGTTTTTAGCCGTTTTATTTATATTTAAAAGATAATACTGCTTAAAAATAATGATTGATGGATTATGAGAGAAACAGTAATAATCAACAATTTTACTAGTATTTTTAAATGGCCATCTTGAAACTAAGTAATTAACTTTGATAATAATTAAGAATCTTAGTATGTCGAACAAAAAAGTTAAAGACACCTTTAATTCCGCAGGTTTCATGAGCCCATTTTGTACAAATTTTACATTGAAAGCAACCTTCAACTCTTTCTGAATATATTTTCTTACAAACATCATCATCATCATCGTCGTCTATTCTTTTATCTACTGCCTGGCTACGGTATCTTAAGCTTGGAGTGAATACTTCAGTTTCACAAATATTATCTATAGAGTTAGAATCAGTCGTCCTTCATAACCGTTTGTTGTGTCCCTTTCATAAATATCACACACAAAATAAAAACATAACTCCAAAATCTTCATTTATAATCACAAGTTTAATGACTTTGTGTCTATCTGTATCTAACCGATAGTAAACAATTGTACACAGATAAATAAACAACTTATTGACAAAAACTATTTCACTAAACGTTTCTCCTCAGCAACAAAAAATACTTTAGAACACTCATACAAACACACGTACGACACCGCTATCTTTGAATTGACTGGAACGTGACGTTAGGTCCAAATGGATGTGCATTTGGGTTGCCACACAACAAAATTAGTGTTGTTCCGAGAAGAATTTTATTTAGCCGGTATATGAAATGTCCCTTTCGATACGCGTCCCTTTCATGCCACTTCTGTGAACAGACAGACAGAGAGACTGTCAAAATTTACAAAAATATTATATACTTGTTCAGTAGGTTATTTTAAGTCCCCTAGAGCCCTAGACCAATTATTGTAATTAGATGCTTTGTTCAGATTTTTTGATACTTACTGTATCATTATAAATACTGCTTTATTCTATTAACTTATTGCAAATTAAAGTCATGGTTTTGGCACATTATCGAGTCATTTTTAACCCCCAACGGTGTTATAAGTTTAGGGTGTACTGTGTGGTGAACACAGTAGCTCTCAAACGGATGGAACAATTTTTATGTTTAATAACTGATGTGAGCGAGATGCTTCTTAGCTAAAATGGGGGATGAGAAGTCGGGGGTTATATACATTTTTAATTTGTGCTTGTTGTTTACAGAATATCAAACTAGCAATTTGAATAACTTCGATGTAATTAAGAATATACATTAAAATATGAAGATTCACAATCTATACTATGTTCTATCTATACTCTATTAAAGCAAGGAACAAAACTTTGTAAAATAAAGATCGCGCGTCACGTAAAACTACTGGACCGATCTATAGCGTTGCGATTTTCACTGTTGGATCGCTTATGTTTTGACTTAAAAACTGGGTTGCTTTGTATCTTAATACCATGATTAGAAGCCGAGCAATCGACTAAAAACTGACGGCTAAACGAAATTTGGTATTTTGTTAATTTAGAAATTACCACGCTAGTAAAGCCGCGGGCACAGCTAGTTATATTATAACAGCGCAAGCAACTCTGTCTCTCTATCTGTCTGTCTGTGTGTTACATTTTCACTAATAACGGACAGGACAATCGGACAGGTCCTGAGTAAGGACATAAGATACTTTACATCGCGGAAAACTGTAGTCCGCGCGGATGAAGTCGCCACCAAAGGCTAGTATATATAGCTTAGGTACTTATTAAAAATGTGACCATGCTATAACATACCAACAGACATCCCAAGCCCCTCTGCATCGTCATAAAAAATACACAAACACGTACACTCACCCCGAAGTTAATCTAAAGAACGTCCGAAACTTCTAAACTATGTCAGCGACACAGATGATTAATCTACCCCATCGTTAGGGATGTGCTGATACGGTGGGTTGCTGTTATTTGCACCCCAAAGCCGTATAATAAACGTAATAATTATTATTATGTTCGGTAAATTCGTCACAAAAAAAAACAAAAAAAAAACTTCATCCAAAACTGAAAAGAGGTAAACAAGCTTTAGATCATTGATTTTGAAATATAAGATGTAGCCGAAGGACAAGATATAAAATAATTATGTATTTTGAAATATAAGATGTAGCCGAAGGACAAGATATAAAATAATTATGTATTTTGAAATATAAGATGTAGCCGAAGGACAAGATATAAAATAATTATGTATTTTGAAATATAAGATGTAGCCGAAGGACAAGATATAAAATAATTATGTATTTTGAAATATAAGATGTAGCCGAAGGACAAGATATAAAATAATTATGTATTTTGAAATATAAGATGTCGCCGAAGGACAAGATATAAAATAATTATGTATTTTGAAATATAAGATGTAGCCGAAGGACAAGATATAAAATAATTATGTATTTTGAAATATAAGATGTAGCCGAAGGACAAGATATAAAATAATTATGTATTTTGAAATATAAGATGTAGCCGAAGGACAAGATATAAAATAATTATGTATTTTGAAATATAAGATGTAGCCGAAGGACAAGATATAAAATAATTATGTATTTTGAAATATAAGATGTAGCCGAAGGACAAGATATAAAATAATTATGTATTTTTAGAATGGTCTTCTAAAGACCTTCATTTTTATACCCATACGATAGGTGATGGTAATATTATGTTCCGTCGGAAACACAATATGGCAGCTATAAGCCGCCATATTAGTTTTATTGACACTTCATATAGATATCCTATGTCACTCTCGTGATTAAGAAGAATCTAATGATACCTCATTTATAAAGTACATTAAGCTGCTTCTACTCGTATTCGATGTAGTACGCGCCAAATGAACATAACAAACACACGCACATACATACAAATCGAAATTGAAAAGCTGTTACTTTCAAGAAGAGAACTGGCCAGTTTTTCAAATTAGACCTTCTACCTCTACTTGTCTATCTTTACTTATAATAAAGCAATTAGAACAAAAAAGTCTATGCAAAGAAAATAATAAAAATAAATGTCTATTAGGGACCTTAAAATAAGCTACTGAAGAAGAATGTAACATTTTTTTAAATCATGTCTGTCGGTTTGTCTTTTTGTATGTCTGTATGTTTGTTCACGCATCACGTAAAAATACTGGAACGATTGCGATGCAGTTTTCACAGTTGGACAGCTTAGGGTTTGGCTTAAAAACTGGGTTACTTGATATCCTAATCCGATGATTAGGTGCCGAGCAATCGATAAAAAACTGTTTGACGTCTGAACGAATTTTAAAGAAATGTAGTTTTCGGTCCTGGAGTAACACGTATGGGCAACTTTTAAATGAAATAACCACGCGGGAAAAGCCACGGGCACAGCTAGTAAAACATAAAATAATATCTTACCTTACCCCTAAACTAAACACCACACTTTTTCGCAATACTCTAGCGACAGATGTTGCCACTTTTTCCTCTTTTAGGGCCACCAATGTCTTGGCTTGTTCACATAGACGCGTGTCTTAAAAAAAACCAACCCAGGTCTGTTCAAGTCAAGAGTAAGTGGGTATCTACGAGTACTAGGCAAGCGTGCTACACCTTCGACCACATTCCATCAGGTGAGACCGTGATCAAACGATTGCCTAGTCCGAAAAAAAAAAAAAAACACCATAAGGAAAGTCTGCAGCGGTTTTTTTTATTGCATTGCTTGATGTGACGAGCAGGGCGCCGATTCTGTAAGCTATTGAACCGCGATAACGCAAGTCGATCGCTAGAACTTTTTCCTTTATCACTTAAAAGTGCTAGAAGCGAAAATTTTGGAAAATTATCAAAAAATAAAATAATACAAAAGTGGAAACAAAAAAAAACATAAAACAAAAATGTTCGGGAAATTTTCCTTTCGAGCACTTTTAAGTGGTACATGAGAAAATTTCACAAAAAAATTCAAGCGATCGACTTGCGTTATCGCGGTTCAATAGCTAACGCTTGCCTGTTGGTGGTCGTCACGCCTGCACATAATAGTTAATGTACTCGTAGAGCCACCCGGAACTTTGGTTGCAAAATCTTGCGCGGGACTGCACTGCACTCGTCCAGTAGTAGTATCATTGCCCAGTAAGTGCTGAAATCAGGCAATTTTGTGGCTAGTTTAAAACCAAGGAGTCAAAGAATCAAAGGAGTCTATTGTTCTGGGGTGATTGATTATTTTTGCGCACCTTGTATAAAAACATACGACATTACGACAGTCGAAACCTTGAGGCACATCACTACCCCGTCCCCATGTTTGTTCTACCCCTGCCAGAGGGTGGGAGAATTAATTAAACTATACATAAATAGCACGGGTTTGTCTGCGGCGGTTGACTTTGGAGATAGTGACAAATAAAAAAAACGTACATATCTTAGAAGTCCAATCTTGTATCTATGCTATGCTTATAATATAGCAGTAAGTATCAAAATGTCTGTACAATGAAGACAATTAGAAAAAAATGGTCTTGGGGACTAAAAATAAGCAACTGAACAAGCATATAACATTATTTAAAATCTTGTATGTATATCTGTCTGAATATTTGTTCGCGCATGACGTAAAATCTACTGGTCCGATTGGTATGCGGTTTGTAGCTTAGGTTTTGACTTAAAATCTGGTGTACTTTTTATTTCAATCCGATAAGTATAAGCCGAGCAATCGTTAAAAACTGGTTTGACGGCTAAACGAATTTTGAAATGTAGTATGTATTAATTATTGTACTTTATAGGTACTTTTGGTCCTGGAATAACACTAAGGTTACTTTTAACCGAGAGAAAGAACCACGCGGGCAAAGCCGCGAGCACTGCTGGTTCTAAATAAAGCAAGTATTCTTAGGTAGGTACGAATAATACGACGTGGAAGCGATGATTTACCAAAAGCTAAAAAATAAAATAAAATCGTGAGGCAAGTCGAATTTCTATCAGTCACTACGCCCCACGTTTAGATATACACTTTTAATTTCTATCAGTCACTACGCCCCACGTTTAGATATACACTTTTAATTTATATCAGTCACTACGCCCCACGTTTAGAAATGCACTTTTAATTTCTATCAGTCACTACGCCCCACGTTTAGAAATGCACTTTTAATTTCTATCAGTCACTACGCCCCACGTTTAGAAATACACTTTTACTTTCTATCAGTCACTACGCCCCACGTTTAGATAGATTCTTTTAATAAGTACAAATAAAACAGGTTAACTTAAAAAAAAAACTGTTTTTATTTTCATTTAGTTATGTGTAATAGTGAGTATCCGTAGACCGTTGAGGGTATTGAAAAAAAGTAATCCGCCATTTTGTGGTGGCGGCCATCTTGGATTTGGATTTTTTATGGTGTACTGTATTCTACTAATTTAGACCTTCATTTGATATCCATATTGAGAGTATTGTTTTTTAATATAATCTAACATTTTTTGGTGGTAGCCATCTTGAATTTGAAATTTTCATGATGTACTACATTCTACTAGTTCAGCCCTTTCATTTGATATCCATATTGAGGAGGATGAAAAAATGTATGTAATCCGCCATTTTGTGGCGACGGCCATCTTGGATTTATAATGATATTGAATATACATAATTGTATTGGCACCAGAACTAAAGGTGAGTACCAAATTTCAGATCAATCAGAAATAAACTAAACTGATAACTATAAAATAAACTGACAGTTTATTTTAAGCATGTTGGTACAGTAATTTCGAATATAAAACCAATCTTTTAAGGGAAATAACATTTCTCATATTGTTTTAAACCGTTTTGTTTATCTTGACCTGTCTGTTGATTGTTGTTTGTTTGTTTATTTATTTATTTGGGTCAAATCTAGTAATTGAAATTTTACCCCCTTCCTGTCGACTGATTGATCTGAATTTTGTATTTGCTGAATAACTATTACCGATATATATAGGGAGACGACTCGACAGCATGAAATTCGGTTAAATTTGTAATGACAGCTACTTTGAATTGGTTTGGATTCTGCCGTAACCACAATACCCGTTGCAGCCTAATTGCGTAACACACTTGCATCTTTATCATCATCATCATCAGCTTATAAATATCTGTCCTCTGCTGAACGTAGGCTTCTCCTAACGCGCGCCACTGACACTCGGTCTTCAGCTCTCTGCTTCCAGTACATGAAAAATGATGAAGTGGCGTTAACCAAACCGCACTTGTGCCTGATTCATCAGAGTTAAGGTGTGATTTGGTTAACGCCACTTAGACCATTTTTCATTGATAAATGGTCCATCTAAGTGGCGTTAACCAAACCGCATCGCACTGCACTTTAACTTTGCTGAATGAGGCAGCAGTTCTGCAAGCTATGTGACCAGTCCATTTCCGTTCTGAGAGATTTTGCCAACTCTGAGAGCTATAACGTTTTTTTCCGGTTCTTTTGTAGAGTTTTTCATTCGCTATATAAATAGACCAGCTGATGCCCACGGCTTCGCTCGCGTGGTCATTTCTGTAGGATAAAAGTACTCTTTGTGCTATTCCAGGACCTAAAATACCAATATACCAATATACATTTGCTTCCAGAAATATTTTTATCGATTGCTCGGCTTCTACTCATCGGATTTAGATATAAAGTACCCCAGTAGCTTATTTTATGTACCCTAGACCATTTCTTTTTTAATTATCTTCTTTGTACAGACTTTTTCGTTCCCATTGCTTTATTATAAGTAGAGATAGATAGATATGATAATGGTGTCCAATAATACAAGTGCTAAATCGCCTATCTGCTCTATTTTATTGAACAAATAGACCATTGTAACAATTAACTAAATTAATATAGCGCACCTACACCATAAAGCTGGTTGGCCCGCTCGTCTGCCTCAATAACAATCATCATAAAGCTTTTTACGGCTTATAAAAGCTGCATGTTGAGATGATGTTGTTGTGACGTCTTCATTTTATTGTATGAATGCAAAACATCCTATTTATGTACGCTTGGATGTAAGTGTAATGATTGAAAAAAAAAAAACTTGTCAATAATTATAATGTCTGCGATATGTTGATATGTCCTTGATTCATCTATAGGTACCTAATTATAACATAGTTTTTAGGCGCGTCCTACAGCGCTTGATGGATTTTGATACATGAGGTATCATTGGATTCGTCTTGATCACGAGAGTACTATAGGTTATCTGAAGTGTCAATAAAACCAATATGGTGGCTCACAGCTGCCATATTGTATTTCGAAAGGAACAAGAAATGACCAAAACCTATCGACTGAGATATCAAAATACAGGTCTCTAAAAGAGTATTTCAAAAATATATAATTTTTAGAACTTAACAGTAGCAACTAAGCAATTTGACTTTGAATTTGAATTTGACGACCGGTCTCGTGGCTAGAGATCCTAGGTACGAAATCGAACGGTCGCGGGTTCGAATCCTGCAAGGTGCAATCATTTGTGTGATGAGCAGAAATGTTTGTTTTCGAGTCATGGATGTTATATTCTTATCTATGTATGTTTATCCGTTATCTAGTGCCCATAGCACAGGGTATCCTAGTTTGGGGCTAGATAATTGGTGTGGAAATGTCCCGAATATATTTATTATTTATTTAATTACAACATTATAGCATTAACATTAACTTGAATAATCCAAAATAGAAAATTTTGTAAGAAGATAAAAAAATATCTTTTAAGCTTCTTACAAAATTTTCTATTTTGGATTATTCAAGTTAATGTTAATACTATAATCTAATGTTGCAATTGCAACTATTAAAGTAAAATATGTAAGTAAAAAGAAACATTAAATTCATATCAATATTAGCTCACCCGTGTCCTGCAGGAACCACACATTTTTTCGGGATAAAAATTAAACTATGTGTTAATCCAGGTTATAAGCTACCCCCTTACCAAATTTTATCCAAATTCGTTCAGTCGTTTAATAATAATAATAAAATGTATTTATTACAAACAAACAAACAAAAACTATCAACATAATCAACAAAATAGATATTCCACGATAACATGACTCGCGACAATTTGTAATATTAAATTTACCGTGCCGCGCGACATGTTAGCATGCACATCTGATGTTTGTTTAGGCGTGAAACAACTGAACGACAGAACATACACACAAACACACACACACACACACACACACTCACACACACACACACACGCACACACACACACACACACAAACACACACACACTCACACACACAAACACACACACACTCACACACACACACAAACACACACGCACACACACACACACACACATACACACACACACACACACTATTACAGACATACTAACCTTCGCCTTTATAATATTAGTGTAATTATTTTTGCTGTCGGTCAGCTCGTTTTCAATAACTTTGTTCGCAGTCGGGTTTTTGTATCTATATAATAATAGTTTTTGAACTTATTTTAGGAAAATGTTGTCTGTCCGTGTGTTTTCGAACCACTGGACCTACGTTGCAATGCGGTTTTCAGACGGTTTAAAGTAGGTTGGTTTTGATTTAAAATCCGTGTAGAAGCCAGCAATCAATAAAAAAGGATTTGCGTCTGAACCGATTTTGATGTAGTTTGTTATATTTGTACAGGTCCTAGAATAACACATAGGATACTTGTTATCCCGGAAAATGTTACAGCAAGCAAAAAACGTAGGTTGCAGCAATTTTTACCCGACTTTGGCGAAGCAAGGGAAGGGTAATGAGTTCAACAGTTTATGCATGTGTGAGATTTATAAACATATGTATAATAATTATACGTACTGTAAGGTTATCAAAACCTAAGTTTTGTAATGTTAGCCTTCAGTTGGTCAGGTTTGTCGAGTAGGAGATAAAACTTATCTGCACCTAGTATTAAAAGCAAGTTGCTATATTCTATAGTTGGTATCTATAGTACCTAGTAGCTACAGCTACAGAATAAATAACCTAAGGAGTATTTTAATGAAAACAAGGAAATGGGTTTGCAATTCTTTATATTGTTTACTTATTTGAACACCGGATTCGGAATACACCACTTTTTTTTTATGAAGGACTTATGCTGTTGGCTGGCCTCTACAGCTTGAACCGGACTTGGGGGCGGGCGCTAACAAGCATTCCGCCGCAATGCGTGACGCAGAAGGCGCACGCCAAAGTTAAAATTTAGACGACCCGCACGAGGGTACCCAGGGCGTACGGCCCTCGGCTTGGACGGCCGTCTGATTACGGGGGTATCGAACTAAACACCCCTGGATCGCTACTGTTAGGTAGAGATCGAGGGGGCCCTGAACAATGGCTAGGAGACCTTTTATTAAATTTTGTAACTCGCCGCCGATTCGTAATACACCTTCGAAAAGAATCGGCAAGAAACTCGAAGGCGAATAATAGCTGACTATGTGTTACGTGACCTTCGACCTCACCGGCGAGGTCGGTGTCTGTGTCTAAGTATGTTGATACCCCTGGCGGGTTACCAGGGGTGGTCGGATCGGGCGAGGCCATCGCTGCCAGTACTTTGACTGCGATGGCGTCGTCCGGATCGTCCAGGACATCGCGGGGACGTCGATGGAGGGCAATACTGTCTGTCGTGTAGTCAGAAGCTTTTACTATAAGGGGGTTGGGGTGATCAAAGTAGCGGCGAGAGGCATCTCCCATGAATTGTCTGATCGAGGGAAGCCCGATATCGCGGTGCAGGTCGGCGTTCCTCTCATACCAGGGTGCGCGTAATGCATTTCGAATGAATTTATTTTGAAGTATCTGTAGTGTAGTATCTGTATCTGTATCTGTAGTGTATCTGTAGCTACAGATACTTCAAAATAAATTCGAAATGAATGTCTAATTCATTCATGCGAAGAACGTGTGCGAATGCTATAGACGCGTATGTCATGACGGGGCGGATACAGGCTTTGTAAAGTGTCACCTTATTTCTAAGGGTCATTTTACTCCACTTGAAGGATGCCCTGTCGCGGACGCAAATCCTTTAAACGTTTCTTGACCGAATGGTTGCGTTCCTTGCCATCATCAGCCACCTCACGCTCTCAGGCAGGTTCCAGTGGAGGTGGTCCACCGCTGGGACCTGCTTGGAGCATTCACCTACGACGGTGTTGAGGTGGCAGGTGAGGGCATCAATCAAGCGGAATACATCGTCGGTCGTGACAATGTCGTCGGGGATGCGATCGAGATCGGGTGAACTGATAGGTTTGAGGTATTCCTCCAAACGCTTCCAGTCTACTATCATCTTGGTCGGTGGAGGGGAGAGTCGGTTGGCTGGGTCTGGGCCGAGGCACATGATTACGGGACGATGGTTCAAGTCTAACTCCTGGTATACTTGAATCGAGCGGACCTTAGGGGAAACTTTATTTAGTAGTGGTATGTCCAGTATGTTAGGTTTATGGTTGGGATTAAATGGATAATGGGTCAGTTCCAGTGGTGGGACGAAGTCAAAATGAAGGATGTCGACAAGGTCGTAAAGTGTTGAGGTTGAGGTTGGTGGCTTCGCACCCCCACGTAACGTGCTTGGAATTGAAGTCGCCCATCAGGATGACCGAGCTACCTAGGGAGAAGAGCGCCTCGAGGTCACTCCTGAGTAATTCTTTCTTGGGAGAGAGGTAACACGACCGATTGATGATCGGCAAACTGAGGCTTCTAAGTTAATTAGAGTAGGGGTTGTCAATGGGACGCAGAGAAGAGACTTCTTATAGTAAATAAGAGTACCTCCTTTTTCGGAGGTGACTCTGTCGTTTCAAATAACCCGGTAGTTTGCAATCCCGGGATTGCGCTTACTCGGCTTTAGTCTCTTGCACTAGCATAAAGTCTGTCTGGTAGGTCTTACAAAATTCGTGGACTTGATCGCGTTGTTCTGAGAGGATGTTAGCATTAAAATATGCTAACGTGATGTTACGGGGATTTACATAAGTTTCGTTATCAATCATAAAAGTTATAATTTAATATTACGGATAGTATCCATGAGCACTTTGTGCTCGGATAGGGCTCTAATAATTTGAACATCGTTCCTACAGGAACGAAGTTTCGACGCGAGCTCGTCAACTTCGCTCATGTCTCTGTTTATGTAGTCAAGGACTAGGGACAGATTGTCTTGTAGTCTTTCTTGTTGTTGGGGACGGGGCACGGGCCCTGGGGTCGGTACGTGAGCACGGGCCTGAGGAGGCCGATACGGTCCGGCGGGGGGAGCTTGCGGTCTAAGGATAGGTTGGGGCGCGGTTGGTGCCTTGGCCCAGGCGTTTATCTTAGATAGGGGAGCCGAGGTAAAATTAGTGTCGGGCATCGGGGGAGCTAGGTTCACCCTAAGGGTTCGGGCGACTTGTAATGCCACCCTATATAGCAAAAACTCCTCTCAAAAATATACCATAGATAAGGTAGATCTCATCATCTCATCATCAGCATTTGCGAAACTTCGTCGAGTGTTCTCGTCAAAAATACCGCAAAGTTTGAAGACAAAAGTCTTCAACCAGAGTGCTCTAGCTGTTATGACATACGGAGCCGAGTCGTGGACACTCACAGTACGACTAGTTCACCAATTTTAAGTCGCTCAGCGGGCTATGGAAAGGGCTATGCTTGGAGTTTCTCTGAAAGATCGTATCCAGAATAGCCGACATAGCCCTTAGGATTAGTAAGCTGAAATGACAGTGGGCTGGTCATATCCGTCGAAGGACTGATAACCGTTGGGGTAGACGTGTTCTTGAGTGGAGACCGCGGCTCGGTAAACGTGGTGTAGGGTGCCCTCCAGCTAGGTGGAGCCACAGAATAAATAATATGGTGGAGTGACGATATACGCAAAGTGGCTGGCAGCAGTTGGAAGAGAAATGCCGAAGATCGGGCTCAGTGGCTTGCTTTGGGAGAGGTCTATGTCCAACTGTGGACTGACATGGGCTGATGATGATGATGATGATGATGACGGTAGATCTTGTCGATCGATTGCCGGTATTCAACCGACGAAATTAAACACAATTTAGATAATTATTTTATGAAAATACTGTGAATGGTAGAAAAGAACACTACAAATACTGTATTGATGACACATAGCTCCCTCTCAATTTCTGGGTGGCACTTTAGTATTATACCTATACAATTTCATTGGTAGCACTGCAATAATAATTGTTAATAACTAATGGGAGGCTTACCATCCGGTGAACAATCTGCACGTCTGTCATTTTAAAACCCCAACAGTATTCAATTACAATTTAAACCAACCACCTGATTACAATCCCTTCACAATCTCCTGTTCCTACCCCGGACTCCCCACATAAATAAAAAAGCTTTTCCCTCCGACAAAACATATTTAGAACAAAATGGACATCTGCACAAAAAGAACTTCACAACTCCTTACTAGCTATGTTTAATCTGTGACTCCGTCATCCATCATTCGTGTGGTGACGACAGAGGAAAAAAGGAAAAAGTTCGGAACACGACACGATGTTTATTGGTAATTAGTGGGGTAAATGCTGGGGGGTAGGTAGTGGGGGGGCTTTGAACCTTGTGGTTAAGAGATTGGGTTTGTTTTTGTGTGTGCTTGAAATTCTGTAGAAACGAAGTGAAGGCAAAACTAAAAAAAATATTATGATATCAATTTTTTTATATGTAATTTGCTACTTCGAAACAAGTCACGTTATTTTTCTGTAGCATCTTCCTCAATATTTGTTCTCCAAGACATCTTCAGGAATGATTTGAATTCCTGCATTGCTCAAATCCTACAGTCATCAGAAAATCTCCTAAAGTTTCCTCTGCACAAAAGCTCCTACTATGATAAGTCTTTCGTTGTACAAGCAGTACGTCTGTTGAACACAACCAGTTCCTGTAAGAAAAGCACAATCATTGCAAAGTTTCAAACATCAGGTTATAAAATGTTACCTGTCGTCATTGTAATTTTTCACTTTAGGCTGAAACTATCTATACCGCATGTATATTGTTATTCACCACCACTCATAAAATAATTATTAGTTTATTTTAATGTTTATATATTTAGTAGTATTTGTTATTTACATATTTATTAGTATTATGTCGCTATTTATATAGTTATTGTTCAAATTCATTATTGTTTTATTTGTTTTTTATCTTTTTTAGTATTTTACTCAAATTTTACATACCAACATGACCGTATAAAAAAGGTTATTGAATAACATTTTTTATACGGTAATGTATCTCATTATAGCCTACGGTTGCCTGGAAGAGTTCGCTGCTTAGCGATAAGGACACGGATTGTACTATTTTTAAAATGTATTTTTATTTTGTTTCAATAAAGTGTTATATATATTGATAGCTATATCTATACTGATAATATTTATTTACAGGATAAAATGTACAAAAAAAAACAAAACTTAATTTTAAAATATAAATAAAAAACACTTAACTATTTACACAAAACTATCTAAAAGTCCTTCGGAGGAAGGGAAAGTGTCAGAATGCTGGCTGCATTGCCACGCTGTATTGCAATACTAATTTTTTGGCCTAAATAGGAGCCAGCATTCTGCTCACATGTCACCTCCACCAAACGTTTTGCCAAGTCCCTGTAAATTTAATGGCCGCCTGGCCCCCACGGACCCAAAGTTTCAACCCCAAACGGCAAAAACATGTAACCCCTGTCAAGGTTCCCATATTTGCGCCGCTTGAGGTTTTCTGCTTTGGTTGCAGCGCCGCCAGCCCAAATTGTTGTCTCTGGAAGATGAGACGGCGCCAAGGTGTCAACACAAGTTGCATCCCAAACTAAAGGCCGCCCCATCTTCCAAAGAATTATAGTCATACCATCAGGCCTCTTGCCGTCGTCCCGCATCAGGCCATTTGGTTCTAAGATTGACGGAACGCCAGCACTGACAAAGGCCCGACGGATGACTTCATTCAAACTGGCGTGTCGGGGAATCCCCCCTGCGCTTCTGTAGCAAGATAGTCCGTAATGGCCAAACCGATCCACCATATCGCCGCATAGGCAACGATGTGGGACTTGGAAAAAAACGTCCAGACGCAGAGAAACGGCTAATCGGAATGTCTGGTTGCCTAGTAAATTGCCAATGTTTTTTGATGGAAGTGCTTGCAACCAAAGGCCCGATTCCCAACGTGAAACAGCGAGGAGGCGAGCACGCTCTGCAGACCAAACAGATGTATCAAGAAGATTTTTCCGTTCAATTTCGCAGAGCGGCCCGTCCCAATGCTTCTATGAAGGAGGCGCTTTGGGCAAGGACTGATTTGGAAAGGCTATTTTCCAAGCGTCCCTAGCCTCAGTCATAAAACTTATTTCGTAATTTGTAATACAGGGAGATAAAATAGCTCCGATTAATTTTTGTGTGCTATAAACTGAGGATAGGAAAGCTGGTAGAGATACACTAGAAATTTTACGTATGCCAAGACCACCGCACCTTATTGGTAGTGAGGCCTGGCACCAAGAGCGATCATCGAAAGGTACATTGAGGATGGCGGTGAGCGTATCTCTTAAAATGCTGTCAAACTGTTGTATAAGTAAGGTATGATTCCAAAGTTGACAACATCTTAAGAAATACATAAATTTTGGGACAAAAAGGCAGTAGCGAATTATAAAATATGCCATATGTGTATTAATTTTATACAAGCGGTCCGAAATAAATTGAAAATTTTGAATTTTTTCTTCATCGAAATCTGGTAATGTTTCATCGAGGATCGGGGCCCCTAAAAGACGAAGTGAACTATTTTGCAAAATTTTAATATTTGGAGCAATATTTCTAAAAATATCTATGGTGTAATTTTTTGAAATGATTGGATTTGAAATGTATAATTCACATTTAGAAAAATTAAGAGTAAGACCTATGTCCTAACCTATGTTTTGAATTGTCTTGTTAAATTTTCCATATCTTTCGCGACTGTGTTCACATCGCCTAAAGTTCCATCGTCCAGATACTATACGTTAAATTTTAATTCTAATTTTGTAATGATTGTATGTATAGCGAAACTGAACAACAACCAACCGTTGACAACCTACTTCTGAAGAGATGAGATGATTTTTGTATGTTAATTTTGAGGGTTGACCATAACAATGCCAAAGATATTTGTATATATGAGGAATTTTGTCTTTAATCTCAGTCAAAAACCCTTTTGCCTTTTTGAAAAACGCCTTTAATTCAGTCGATACAGGCACCCGCCTGTATCGACTGAATTAAAGGCGTTTTTAACATCCACCTTCAACAGCACATCACCTCCATTGTGGCACAAAAAAGTTCTTAAAGCATGAACTGCCGCCTCACAGCCACCGCGCGAACCGAATCCCAACTGTACAGGTTGGAAGTATGTACAGAGGGATTCACTTATTGACTTACAGCAAATCTTGGCTGTAAGACGACGATAAACTGTGCCGACAGCAATAGGCCTTATGCCCCCATCCTTTTTTAAGACCGCACATAAATTTGCCCCATATAAAATATCTAGAATGTAGGGGTTCACTTTTCCAGAAAGCATGAAATTAGTCAAATTTGTTATTTCTTTTAAAATAGCAGCACCGATCTCACCGCAAACACCACTTTTAAGTCTTTAAGGTGCTGAGGTGAGAGAGCATCGAGACCACCTGCAGACCCACTGGGGAAAGACGCAATGGCATTCGCTACGTCTTCAGGTGTTGCCATTAAAGAATCCTAAAAAATCTATACTTATAATAAAGCAATAAGAACGAAAAAGTCTGTACAATGAAGATAATTAAAAAAAGTGGTCTAGGGTACTTAAAATAAGCTACTGAACAAGAATAGAACTTTTTTTTAAATCTTGTCTGTCTGTTTGTTAGTTAGTTTGTTAGTTTGTTTGTCTCTATGTTTATTCGCGCATCACGTAAAAACTGCTAGAACAATTGCGATGCGGTTTTCACTGTTGGATAGCAGTGAAAACCGCATCGCATCGATAGATAGGGTTTGACTTAAAAACTGGAGTACTTATTATTTTAATCTGATTATTAGATAACGATAAAAAACTATTTGACGGCACAACGAATTTTGAAGAAATGTAACAAGTATGGGCTACTTTTAAGAAATGTAACAAGTATGGGCTACTTTTAAATGAAATAATCACGCGAGCAAAGAAGCGGGCAAGCTAATTTACACATAAAACACGACAGCACTACATTTACACATAAAACACGACAGCACTACATTCACACATAAAACACGACAGCACTACATTTTCTCGACCGAAGCATTTTTTAAACTAAACCTATTATTTATTCTGTGACTAAACTTTCTAACTCTGCGAAATCTATATCTATACTATAATCTATCTATCTATATATACTATAATAAAATATATACTATAATATATATATATATATATATTATAATAAAACTGTAAATGGGCTAAATCTGTATATTAAATATATCTTTTAAATTATAACTGAGATAAACTCCAAAATCGATATAGAGTGCAAAAAGGATATATTTTTATTTTTTCTGTCTGTCTGTCTCTCTCTTTGAACACGCATCACACTAAAACTACCAGACGGATTTTGATGCAACTTGGCACAATCACAGCTGATGTTATGGATTAGCATTTAGAATACTTTTTATCCCGAAAAAAACATGAGTTCACAGGATAGGGCTTGAAAGATATTAAAAAGAACACATATTACGCTAAAACTTCTGGACGAAGTTTGATGTAACTTGGCATAGTAAAAGTTAATGTTAATATTAATATTAAGTATTTAAATAACGGATTATTTTTATCCTCAAAAAATACAGGGTTCCTGTGGGATAGGTATTCAAAGTTATGATAATTTATATGTAATATGTAAAATAAATAAAACATTTAAACGGTATGATAATTTCAACCTTCTCGCAACGATGCTGTGTGGCTCAGTGGGAGCATGTCAGCCTTCCAACCCAGACGTGCGTGATCGAAATCACGCGCTTCTTGAAATGTTTTTCTCCATATTTTTAAGCATTGACATATTTTATGCATTATTTTTACATTTTCCTTGATATTTTAAGGCTCCTGTCATTTCCTAAAGTAAACGGTCAAATCGTTACAACAAAATAAGTCACAATAATTCCAATTCGGATAATTTAGAAAAAACTCAAAAACAGAAAAGAATTCTGTCAATTTAATTTGTTTTTTTTTAATATATTTTTAGTTTTACCTGAAGTGCATGTTTCAAAAATGAAATAAATTATCATTTGTAATTTACAATCCCTCATACAAAAGAGCCCTCTTGCGGCTGTTTTTAATGGTAATCAATTTGCTTACTGTTTTACATTTTTAACTCCCGAACAAAGAGACGGATGTTATAAGTTAAGAGTGTGTATGTGTGTGTGTGTGTGTGTGTATGCGGGTGTGTGTGTGTGTGAGTGTGTGTGTTGTGTGTGTGGTATCGTGGTTCCCAAACGAATTGACCGATTTTGATGCGGTTTTTTTTTTGGTTGAAAGCTAATGTGATCTAAATGGTTCTTAGCTATATGGAGAGGGGAAGGGGGGAACCAGATAGTTCTTAGCTATAATGGGAGGGAGAGGGGGAAGGGTGAGGATTGTAGCTCCCAACGAATGGACCGATTTTGAAGCGGTTTTTTATGTTTGATAACTGGTGTGATCGAGATGGTTCTTAGCTATATTAAGGGAGAGGGGGGAGGGAGGGGTTGAGAAAAGAGGGGTGAAAATCGAATTTTCCAAACGAATAGACCTATTTAGCTGCGGTGCGTTTATTCTACCGTTTATTTCATATTGTATCATATGCGTTTATTTCACCGCAATACGTGCACTTCTATGACACTCCGTACTTAACAGAATATGCGTTATAAAAACGCAAGGTAGTGCGCGGTAGCCTTATTCCGATGATTAGATGCCGAGCAATCGATAAAAACTATTTGAACGAATTTTGAAGAAATGTAGTATATTGTACTTTGTAGGTACTTTTGGTCCTGGAATAAATACGTGTGGGCTACTTTTAAATGAAATGACCACGCGGGCAAATCCGCGGACACAGCTAGTATATAAAAAAAACAAACGGAACTTTTTTTTAAATATTTTTTTTGGCATTGAGTGATGAGACGGGCCAGTCGCTCGCCTGATGGTAAGCGTTGTGCCTGCCCATAACAGTTGCAGTGCCACCCAGAACTTTGGTTGTAAAATCTTGCGCGTCACTGCACTGCGCTTGTCACCCTGATGTTAAGTCTCATTGCCCAGTAATTTCGCTGGAAACATTGCCCTTCAAACAGAAACATAGAAATGTTTTCGAGGGACACCTAGTTATATTAATTTGGACAAAATCTTCCAATTTATTTAAAATCTACTTACGAGGCGAGGAAAAAAGGTTTTCTTTCAGTGAATGTGCCACGCCGCCGGCAATAGTTCATTCTTGTACGAATATACTGCACCACTATTATCCCTGTGAGATGTGAGGTACACGGTATAACCGCTCTGCCAAAACAGAGGCGGTTGCGTTGGCTAGGACATTTGCAAATGAAATCATCCCGTCATTTGCCCAGAAGTACTCTCTTTGAGGAAGTTGCACATGCCAAGCGCCCGCTGGGCGTCTTGCTACGTTTCACAAACAGCATAAAGAAGAAGCTTGCTTAAGCTTGAGGGTAATGGAGAAAGATTTGGAGGTCCCCTGGACACGTAGCTTGCACGGAGGCGCCAAATGGCTTTTAGATTTCACCCATACATCTGGGAGATCACAACTTCTGTATAACTATCAATTGTGCGGCCGTGACTATCGCTCCCGTATCGGTCAATTAGTCACCCAAGAAAAGGCCGTAACACCAATTATGACGATGATTATTTAAATAATCTTTCGTAGCTAGAAAGGTTAATGATGAAGTTTTCAGAACTGGAATTATAAAAGGCTGATGTAACCTGCAGTAATAAAGAAGCGATGGCTGAAAAAAACCGGACAAATTCGAGTTGAACTCGCGTGGAGAGGGTTCCTTACGATGAATATAATATCTCACAATATTGAGAAATCATTTGAAGACCATAGATTTCTTATAGGTTTTCCTGTGATCGTAAGTAAAGAATTATTTTCTGTATTTTATTCAAAATTGTATGTCTCTTATTTTCGGAGATAAGTGCGAATAGATAATTTTCATCCATTTTCATAAATAACTTTTAACATATTTAATTTATGACTAGTTGTGCCCGCGGTTTAACGCGCGTGACAGCGCTGTACCATGGAATACCTAGTAGTACAGGCGTTAATGTAAATAAAGCTCTAGTATTTAGCATGATATGTTTTGTAAGTTAGTCTAGCCATATCCTGGAACTCGAATAGACGTTGTGAAACTAATAAGTTCGTTAAATTATTTACTACCCCTTCTGTCACGCGTGGTTATTTCTCTAGATTAAAAGTTAAGGTGCTATTGCAAGTCCTAAAATATCAATATATTAACTTATGATCAAAATTCCTTCAGCCGACAAAAAGTTTTTTATCGATTGCTCTGCTTCTACCTTCTTTCTTATGATACTAAGATACTCCTTGATTAATAAGTCCACCAGATTTTAAGTCAAAACCTAGTTTTTACGCGATGTGCGAACAAACACACGATTTAAAAAACTATTCAGTAGGTTATTTTCAGTACTTAAACCATTTCTTTATCTTCTTTGTACCACAGAATAAATAATAGTACAAATTTGTACAGACTTTTTTTGCTGTGCAAATCAAAGTGCAATATGATAATAACTATTGAAAAAACCGAGCTTTACTGGGAATAATAATAACATTATGTGTTATAGGCATAATTATAAAACATTTCAATTATGCTTATAAAACAGTATCGTGACATACCTACTTACTGACTGAGTCACAGACAACGCACAGCCTAAGCCGGTGGACCTAGAGATTTGTAATTTGGAGGAAATATTCCTTGATACCTAGATGCACTACAGAAGTAACTATAAACTGGAAAACTTGAATACCAACTCTAGGATAAAAGGGACATTGTGCGGAAAGGACATACTGCGAAAGAGACATTGTGCGAAAGGGACATATTGCGAAAGGGACATTGTGCAAAAGGGACATATTGCGAAAGGGACATTTTGCGAAAGGGACGTAATGCGAAAGAGACATTTTGCGAAAGGGACGTAATGCGAAAGAGACATTTTGAGAAATGGACATTTTGCGTGCTGTAGACATTTTAGGAAAGGGACATTCTGCGACGGAGCCCTCTATACTACCAATACCTAATAAACAAAATAAACGTAACTAATCCTTAAACGAAATTCAATAGGTACTAAGATCCTAAAATTACTTGAAGTTGTGATCACTTATTATTATCTCAATCAGGAAACTAATAATACCTACCTAAAACCTACCTACGAACTGTAAAAATACAAACAAACAATTCTAAACCAAACCAACCAATGAATCTAATTAAAAAACCTAAAACACTGTCGATTATTTACCCTCTCCCTGGTTTGTGCTCTGTGCCTTGCCTCTGTCTATGGGCCTGCCGCAGTATCATCTATTATATATTCTGTGACGACACGCAGTCCGTCGCGCGCGCGTCAGGCGGCCCCAGAAAATATTTATAATTATGATGGGAAATAAACTACTGCATTTTTTTGCTACAGCAGTTTTATTTCATTTTATTATATTATATTTATTACCTCAAAATTAACATAACTTTGGACCCCTATCCCGCAGGATTCCTTTATTGTTTCGGAATAAGAGTATCCAAAATTCCAATCCATTATATAAACTATGACTGTGTGCCTAGTTGCATCAAAATCCCTCCAGTAGTTTCAGCGTGACTCATGTTATTTTAAATAACTTTCAACCCCTATCCTCCCGCAGGATCCAATGTCCTCGTAGTATGAACTCAAATAATACCAAGTTTCTTTTGAATTTATTCAGTAATTTCGGCGTGGTGTGTGGTCAAGATACAGACAGACAGACATAAATATAGACAAAAAAACTGTTTTAGCTTCAGTATCGAATATATTATGTAAGATACTCGTACATTTATTATCTAAAAATATGCAATGCTCACTTCAAATACTTTCATTTGATATGTACGGTACAATTCGTAAAACTTTTATTATTATTTTCTAATTTGTCCCGAAAAGTGAACCCCGTATTCAAAATTCATTTATTTACGTTACACGTCCGTGTTCGGGTCGCAGAAATTGATATGTGTAACTAATTTCAACTTAATGGTTCAATAGATTCGCAGAAAATTGGCTGTTACAGTCGGAAAGACAGACACGAGTGATCCTGCCAACGTATAGTATTTCACATCATCGTAAAAATTTGCGGCAGAAAATATAGTTTGGATCCTTTCAGGACTATAATTTATACAAGAAGACCTATAGTTACTACCCTTATAGGTACCCCACTTTCTTTATTCAAGGACAATTTGAAACATTAGACGTCAGAAGATCTCTAGCATTAGCCAAATTCGCTCTAGGACTATTCAGAGAAAAAATAGACTGTGTAGCTCTCGTAGAAGTTTTCCTGAGGCTATCTGTACCTAATATACTAACGACAGCTCCCCTGCGGCCGTGCCTGCGGCGGCGCACCCCGTGCCTAATAGCGCGCGCGCCACCGTACGTACAGTCCAGCGCCGCCAGAGCCCGGCAGAGCGCGCGCGCTCCCTGCTGGACGCCGTACTCGCCTCAGCTCCACACTGCGACTTGTTCGCGAGTGGGATAGCGTGTCTGATGAATGAATGCAGAAGGATGTGCGAGACGAATGCAAGGAAATCCAGTGTGAATGTGTAGTTATTTACAATAATACTAATATACAATAATACCCTAAAAAATGAATTATTTGACATTGGTGTCAATTCTGAGTGCACCAATTAAACCTAAAACTAAATTTGACAGCTCTAAAATTATTGCCGTCACTTTCAAACCTTTTGAAAACGAAAGGGACAGCAACAATTTTAGAGCTGTCAAATTTAGTTTTAGTTTTAATTGTTGCACTCAGAATTGACACCATTGTATACTTATTTTGACATAATATTTTTATATGACTAAAATAGCGTTATGCTAAAAATATATAAAAATATATATTATACATTTTTATGTTAACAATATTAATTTAAATATTTTAAGAATTATTGTAAAATATTACTTATAAAATTAATTTTACAATTTAGTTTTATGATATTATATTTTTTGACGGTATTTGTAACGAGTTGGTACCTACTGTTATGTTACAAATTATTACTAAAATGAATTTGAATTTGAATTTATTCTCAAACTATGTAGTTAAATGTTACTTTAACTGCTAAGATAAAATAAACAAGCAAAAATTAATAAAAAATAAGGCCTCGACCCAAAATCATAGCTAAGAACCATCTCGATCACATCAACTTTCAAATAAAAATAAAAACCCGCATCAAAATATAAGAGAGCTCCTCATTCGTATGAGAGCTAACGAGCCTCCTCCTCTTCCCCCTGTTATAGCTAAGAACCATCTCTATTACATCAGCTTTCAAACAGAAAAAAACCGCATCAAAATCGGTTCATTCGTTTGGGAGCTATGATTCCACACACAACCTAAAATAAAAAAAAATACAAAAAAAACTGAAATCAAAAAAACAAATCTTCAAATCTCAGTTTTAAAATAAGATCTCAATCTCGCTTATCACCATTGCAGCTTACCCAAACGGCAAATTTAAAACAAAAGAAATACCAGACCTAATGAAGAACACCCCGAAACACTCTTTCAACAGGCCCCTTAAAACTGAAGCAAACGGCGTCTCACTTCAATTCATTTGTTACCCTAACATGTCGCCTAACAAATTGTCGGTTGCTTAATTTGACAGCTGTCATTCATATTCGGAACGCGCGTTTTGGCGCGGGTGGCGATGCAGCCAATCAGAGGCGGCGAGTGATCTGTCAACGGGAAGTGCGTCGTAGTTAGTGTTAGGGGTATGTTTATTTTTAAATTTGTTAGCAGATGTACAGTAGTCCCAGCCAGTCTATATGTTTGTAGACTCTGTGAACGATTGCGCAGGTACTGCTGTGGGGATAAAACAGTATAAAGTAAAAGTGAGAAACGAAAAAAAAAAAACGTAAGCCAGTGAGCGAGGCAGTTATATAATGATGTCTTCACCTTCAACATTGGGATTGAGCCTGAAAAATAGCAGTTTGACTTCTGCGACAACTGTACTAACTTTAAAGCAGTGTAATAATATAACAGTAGATACAAAGAGAATATAATCACTACGTATACTACGTTTTAAGAGGCGGGACCTCCCTACTAGCCAATGAAAGCACTTTGGCAGAAATTTATTGGCATCAATGCACTCAACATTACTAACATTAAAGGTCAGACGTTAGCCTATCTTGACAGTGCTACCAACCTAACAACATAAAGGATAGATTAGTGCTTGCTTGCACGTATTCTTGGTTTTATCAATATCGATATCACATAGCCAAATACAAGAAAATGATGAGGTGGATCTTCTGGCGAAACAAGCTATGGTAGATGGAGTTCCATTGGGGGTAGTACCTTTATTTTCTGAGTATTTAAAAATGATAAAAGAACAATGTAGAAATATATGGCAATAGTATTTTGACGAAAGATCAAAAGAGAAGGGTATTTGGTACCAAACTATCCAACCGCAGATTACTAGGTGTCCATGGATTGATAATAACATCCTGACTCTTCAAATGCTAGTGATAGCCCTTAGACTGCGCTCCGCACATATTCCATCAAAGAAGTTTGCATTTTTGATGAAAAAAGTTCCATCTCCCAATTGTGCTGAGTGCGGGGTTATTGAGGACGTACAACATGTTTTGATGGAATGTGTGCGGAATGAAAGCTACCGAAGATTATGGTTCAATCGAAGCGAAATTTTAGATGTAGGGTTCTGTAGTTGTATCCTAGCGTGTCCGATGTCTGACCAGGCATTTAAATTGTATAGGTTAGCAGAATTAGGTTTAAGTTAATTGATGTGGTGATTTTGTGTATTTCTTTACAGGGCGATGTGGTCGCTAACCGACAAAGCCCATAAACATGCATGCCCTCGTCGAGTTTTCATATTAATGAAAGACGGTTCCAATAAGCCCAACGTTATTTTCTCACAATACAGCATTGGGCTTATTGAATACCCATTGCAACACGTAAATGTGGAGCCATGTAATAAAAAACTTTGAAATAAAACACTTTTGAACAACGGAACATTTTATTTATAATATTTATTTACAAAATACGAAAATGGATTTTGCAAACATAGGTAAGCTTACCTACTAGTACTTCACTCTGAATTGAGACCTTGCGATGTACCTACTCTACCTTTATCTCACGCACTTACACTCGTAAATGTATGTTACGACTGGTCTCTATACGAATGTATGATAGATCCTCATTTTCTGCATCAGCTGGAAATAAACATGTTGATTAATGATAAGGAAACACATTATAGGCAGCCTGACCCGGCCTACGATAGCTTTATCGATCTTTATTTATATATTTGATGTGCTCCTGGTCCCCACGGCTCTAGGGTCTCTACTCTACCCCAAAAGGCCCAAATATATATCCACTGTCGAGGGTACTATATTTTCGACTTTTGAGGCTCTCAGCTGATTCAGCCGCCGTTTCAGCCTTATTTTGAGTTCCTTGAAAATGAGAGGCGGAAGGGTGTCTACACAAGTAGCGTCCCATACCAAAGGCCCATCTTTCATGGAATAAGGACGGAAATACTCATTCCGTCAGGTCTTTTACCAACGCCACGTATGAGGCCATTAGCTTCTAAAATAGCAGTACAGTTGGCGGTGGTAATAGCCCGACGTATGATATAATTGAGGCTGGAGGGGCGAAGAATCCTTCCTGCGCTTCTGCAACAGGATAAGCCGTGGTGACCAAGCCAGTGAACAGCAGAGCCACACTGGCAGCAATGAGAAGCACAGCAGCATGCGCACAAGCGGAGTGACGCTGCAATGCGAAAAGCTAACGAATCATTGAGAGTTCCAGTGTTTGGCGAAGGGAGGTCGTATGTTATATCATGAGAATAATTTGTTCACATATTTGAACTAGTGAAATTATCTGTGCCCACTTGTTCAGTTGTCCGATTCAGTTGAGTGAACTAGAGAGGGTTTATCTTTAGTTCAACTCAAGCAAAGATATTTGTCGTTTGAACAGTTGAAAATAAAAACTAAATATAAAAACATAAGTATTTTTCATAAGGTTTAACGTTTGGATTTTTCAGAAGATGCACTTTCAAAAAGCATAATTTTCGGAAATGCTCAAATTAGTCACGTATTCATACTGCGTAGGGTTACATATTTTTAATTAAAAAAAAATCTCTTTCCTTTAAAAATAATATTTACGGCAAGCAAAAAGTCTTCGATGAAACCATATTCATTAAACATAGTGATAAAGCTAAACACTACTAAATCTTTGCAATATTATGTCCTGAACTTCACTATCAACATAATTATTATAATTTTTTGAAAGCTGCTGGCTTGGTACATTTTCTCAGACTTAATTATAATTATTATGATGTTGATAGTTAAACATTTACTGAAACATAAACGCCATTATTACATGAACTGGGGTATAGAAGAACATGATTACCAGATAAAACTAACTCGTAATTACTTCACTAATAAAATATAATAATATCCAAAGTGCATGTGTTTATCGTTCCTATTTTGCTCATTTAAATAATTCGACCATGTTCACAAGGCCATTAAAGCATTCGGCGGTGGCTTTGAAACAATTCCACTCTGGCAAGTGTCCAGGATCTCAGGATGCCTACATTCTATATTTTGTAACTGGCGAGGACTGGCAAATGCCAAAAGTAGACCACTGTTTTGTAAATAAACACGAGAAAGAAAAGGAAACGGGGCGATAAGTGCTGTTGGAACTAAGAATAACTCTTTTGTGACAAAGATTAATATTATTTTGTAACTAAAAAGCTAGAGGAAGAAAAAAGCGAGAAATAAAGGAAAAAGGAGAACATAATTAGTAGAGCCATTGCAAATATGTTAGAAAATACGTACATATTCTTATTAGGACGTCTTGTATAACACTGAGCATCACTTTGTAGTAATCTCGGAAACTTTAATTAAAAAAAGATGCCCTGCGTTTAAGATTAATCTAATAAGTCCGAACACGAGAGGTTTACTCGAGTCATTCAAGGATTTCTTTCGTTACCCACCTTCAGCTCCAACATGAGACCAGTTCTATGGTTTTTTTTATTTTTGTTTGTCGTATGAGGTAGTGCTGGCGTCTGATGTCAGTTTGTCAGGCCGCCCGAATGGTTTTACGATTGCTATTAATCAATAACAGCCGGGACCGGCAGTTTAACGTGCCGTGCAAAGCATGGAGCGATGAAAAACCGAATATAACTTAGAAAAGTCAATAGTGCGGAGCTTTGGACCGAACCCGGTATTGTTGGATTCTAATTTGCACTAGTGAACCGTCAGGCTACCATAGCTCTCGGTGGTTACATAATTATTAGTGTCATCGGAAATACATACATTTGCAAAGTTTCAAACGCTATACAACCACTAGACGTGTATGAAATTCAGTTCCATAGATTCTATTAGGTAGGTACATACTTAAGAACATAGCACGATAATATCAATAATCATCGTTGGTTTCGCGGTATATGGTTTGTGATTCTACCGTTATTTTTATTGAAGAAAAAAGTGGGTTTATTAAAATTTTCGTCCGCGTGTTTAATTCCGTCGCAGTTCACTAAATCTTCAAACCGTCGCAATCAATCAGCGTAAAACAAAACACTATCCAGCACGCTGTCGCCTTTATAATACAGTTACTGTCAAATGAACAACCCCTGGGACTCGCTCCTTGCACCCCTTTCGTTAACTAATTGATAAAGGCGACACGCTACCATGCCGTGACAGAAAAGATTCCCCGCCGTGACCAATATGGTTTCTTCATCAAAATCCAATCGCACCACAGAATAAGTAATAGTTCTAGCAGCTACCACTACTACTGAGTAATTGGAGTGGAGGGCTAGTTCCGCCTAGGGTTGCCATTTCAGCCCCAAGTTCGGTGTTCGGTTTGACAAAAATACCGAAGTATGGGTGGTTCTGTATATTTTGAAGTCCATCCATATCAGTAATTTATTTATTGCAAAATAAAATCAATAAACATTTGGCACCCGCGCGCGTCGAGTTGTGCAGATCAGTTGTACATTTGCGTTATAACCACGACTTTATCGTATGTAGTGTTTCGTAGGAACGACAGATATAAGATTAAGCTTCATACAAGGACATAAAAAGTATGTTCCAAATCCAAAACCCGACTACTGAAAAATCACTCTCTAAAAACTATGAAAAAAGAAAACATTATTTTTTTGTACATTTGAAATTGTTATGTACAAACTATTCAATATTATGTTTAGATGATAGCCGCGGTCGTATGCCTCCTACCCTAAGAAAACAGAGAACGCTCGCGAACGTGTCCCGCCTCGTTTAGGAGTACCTAATTCAACTAATATAGGTACGTAAGTTTTTGCCTTTTAAAATGTACAAAAACTACTTTAGTTGTCCAGTTTCTTCGTCCACAAATTAGTTTTCTTGGTAAACGTATGTGTATGGAGACGAAATTCCTAAGCGCTAATATAAAAAAACGCCTACGTGAAAAGTTTTCAGCCCATTGAATCATTTAGGTATGGTCAGACACTGAAAATAAATTTTAAGTGTCGATAATGGTGAAAGCAGAATAATTAGCAACATGCAATGACCAACACATTTTGACAATTTGATCTGGCAACCCTGTTTCCATCACGGTGTTGCTAAATTGCTAGTCATAAACGGCTGCGGCACGAACGAACAACTTTAAAAGCAAAAGGTTGCAGTTTCAGCGTAAATAATTATATGCGCTACGCGCCAACGACAGTGTTAAGCTCAAAGGATCAAGTTAAAATATATGTGTTATTAGCTGCGCCTCGCGGTCTCACCCGCGCTGGTGCTGATGATGATGACAATGCGAAGTTTGTGTAAAAACAAACAAACTTTGAGCTAATGCTACTACCTGAATGTCTCCGAAGTTTGAGACCTCTTTCTTTAATTACTATAATCTGGTTTCTGTGTGAATAATAAATACTACCACTTCTACCTCTACTAACTGACAGAAATTTAGCCGTGCAAAAAAACTTCTATGGTATTGCTGTTTTAAATTACACTAATCTAAGCTGCGGCAAGAACGATTCAATTCACTGGGTAAGGTGACTATGGTTATTTCAACAAATAAGTTAAAGCAAAATAATTATTATTATTTTGTAAGTTTTCATGATATTATTATGCTCTAAATTAATACAACATAAATGAAACCGGCCGCGAAACACGGAACAGTTTTGCGGCCAGCGTGAAATACGGACCAGGGTTGGAGAATTTAGGCGCATAAAGCCGAGAACACGGAACACGAATAAAACAATGTTGGTGTCTAAATTTGAACACGATTAAGATATTTGTATAAATAAAGGTAAAGACTTAGGTCTACATATATATTTATTTAAACATATATTTATATAAGTAAATGATTAGGACAGTTTTGTTACGCAACATGGAATAATAAACTCGACCAAAAAAATGTTGACGCCCAACATGGAACACGGAACACGATTAATTTATTTTTAGGAACCTACGTTTAAAAAAAATAAAGTAAACGTGTTACTTTATAAGAAAATTCAACCAGTGGGTATGAGACCTATTAGAACCCTAAAAATAGTTTTTGATAATAATGCATATCTCGCTCAAAAATATAATATTCAAATTTCATGAACTATGTTACTTATTTGTACCATGATTCATTTACAAGATTCTAGTATTATCGTTATTTTAAGATAATTAGAAACTTCCAAATAACATATATTTTGAATAAATGTTATCCGCCCTTGTTGCACCAACCGGTAAATTAATTGAGCGTTCATTAATAAACGGTTATTAATTGCTTTAGATACTTATGTGATTCTGTTTCTTACATTAAATTAACTTTCCGCAAGTTGCAGGTCATAACGGTTCTGAAATTGAAACGCATATGCGTAATCCTTGCAACAAGGGCGTAGCGCAACCATCTCACTTAATGTATATCACGCTATCCCTATGCAATAGATCCAAATGAGTTTTTGTGATAAGAAACCAGATGGAGCTTTGCATGTTTTGATGCAATAACATCAAAACGGGCCTTGGGTGCCGAACGCCCTTGTTGCTCCCAATGTTTCTATCTATGTTATTTCTGTGAATTATAAATAACCAATTGCTCTATCTTCATATTGTTTCGCACGCAATTGGCATAGGTATAGATAAACATTAAGTACGAATTAAAAATTTGGTATCGATTGTATCTCGCAACGCGAACAAAAGTATGTTCAATTTGGGTAGCGACTAGTGACTAGTTAAAATTATACCTCAATGATCGATAGTTAAACTTTTGTTCATCATCATCATTTCAGCCATGCAGTCCACTGCTGAACATAGGCCTCCCTCAAAGAGCGCCACGACGAACGGTCTTGTGCCGGCTCCATCCACTGACTCCCTGCGATGGCTACGAGTACAATGTCGTCCGTCCATCGTGTGGGGGGGTCTCCCTACACTACGCTTCTTTTTAATTTTTATTATAGCAATCAATTTATGCTTCTTACTCGGATATTTAATGGAAAATGTTTTTCATTGAAGCATGGTAAACACATAGTTTGATTACATTGCGAAGAATATGTTATTATTCGGGATTTTTTGGAAGCTTGTGCACTGTTCAATGTGACACGTAACTTATTGTTACATCCTACGCAGGCTTTTAATTTTATCACGCTGGAAAATAAGATCTGTACTGTACATCTTTCCGCAGGGAATTCTGTAATAATTAAATAATTAAGTTAGCAAAATAAAAACCAAATTTGCAAATATACCTTTAGGTTACCTACTAATTACAATAACACTTTATTGACACACAGTTAAACAAATTACAAAATAGAAATAACACAATAGGTACAATGGGTGGTCTTATCGCTCATAGCGATCTCTTCCAGACAACCTTAGGATGGAAAGAAGTTAATTGCTAATAAGGGTCGGTAGTGTAGCAATATTAAATTTCTAAACAAATTTAATGTAAATAATAAGAAATAAATAAAATATAAAATAAACTACACAGTAATAGTTACTTAAATACTATGTTAAAATATATAGCTATAAGTAATTGTAACTTACATACATATAAATGTATAATTATACATACATACATACATATCAGTCAGCCTGTGAGGAGCTGGAGAGGAAAAAAAAACACTTGGGTCTTAAAGCTATCAATAGATTGTGCACGTTTGATGGCGACTGGAAGGGCATTCCAGAGGCGCACAGCTTGGACAGTAATCGAGGAGTCATAGAAAGAAGTAGTGTGTACTGGGGTAAGGAGGACTAAGTTTTCTGATGATCTTAGAGACAGGGAGTGAGAGGAATGAAGAAACTGGAATCGTTCCTTGAGATAAAGGGTTGAAGATTATGTTGTAGAGAAGAAAGATAATGTGAGTATTCCGGCGAAGGCGAATAGGGAGCCATTTGAGCTTTGTACGAAATTCCGAGACATGGTAGTATTTCCGGAGGCCGAAAATAAACCTTACAGAGAAATTTTGAAGACGGTCAAGCTTGTTCAGCTGCTCCTCTGTAAGATCTAAGCAGCTGGCATCGGCATAATCAAGAATGGAAAGTAGGAGAGTTTGAGCAAGCGCTGCTTTAGTCGCAGTGGGTAAAAAGTTACGTAATCTATTCAGAGAAGCTGCAGAAGCAAACATTTTCCGGCTAACTGATTGCAGTTGCGGACCCCAGGATAAACATCTATCAATAATCACCCCAAGGTTTTTCACCTCATCACTAAATGGTACAGTAACCCCGCCAAAAACTATTTGTGGGAGTGTTGAAAAAACGATTTTACTGATCGCTCTGTAGCTTCCTATAACGATGGCTTGAGTTTTAATATGATTTACTGTAAGACCATATAAACTGCTCCAGTTTGCTATGGGACACAAATCAGAGTTGGTGTTATCAATAGCCTCAGCTAAGTTTTATTACTTACAATTTTATTACATAAACCATAAATTATTTGAAGTTTTTCATAAATTTGTATTTTACTGGTTGTCTGGTCAACATACTAGTAATCTGGCGTCGTATTTTTTTAATAATTTAATTACGTTGTCCCTTCTGAATCATTTCAATTTAAAAACAAATTGTCTTTTTACATTTTTTTTAATTTAAGGGAACAAATTATTTACAAATGCTTTGTTTTTCTTAAAAATGATTCAAGTAAAAATAAACACAACAAGAGAACAATTTAAACTTTTGCGAATTGAATTCATGTATGCAAAAAAAGTAAATTTTAAACAATTGACTCTTGAACAACACTAAAACAAAGCGCGCTGCGTCCGCGCCGCCCTCTCTTTATTCCTTGCGTCTACGCGGCCTATGATTTCGGTGATTGGAAACGCAACGCAACGAGTGTACAATATCACTACTCAGTACGATAGCCACTTGAGCATAAAAAGGTTTTGGCGTTGTATTATGCTCAAGTGGATAGGGACCTCATCGATCTCCATTATTTTTTAATACGTCCTGTACATAGTCAAACTTTACGTGGGAATCAAGTGTGTATATTTGTCTTTGTCATACACAGAAATACAGACGTTAGAAGGTCTACCGCACAGAGGGAGCAAACGCGCTCAGCGCTTTTATGCTCAGCACTGGTCGGAAGATATTCTTTAGATTTCCTAACGCACTGAACGTATTAACATGGAATAAAATCAGAAAAATATTGGTCTTGATACCTAATACTCAACACGGAACAAGATAAAACCAATGTTGGTATACCTAGCGGCACGTAAGTCTAGCGGTGAACGAAACGTGGCGGGGATCTTGGCACAGTCAAAGTTTATATAATGTGTTAAAATGTTGAATACTTTTTATCCCGAAAACTGACTGTGCCAAGATCCCCGCCACGTTTCGTTCACCGCTAGACTTATGTGCCGCTAGCTATGCGTTTGGATCATTATACGTTACATTTTGGCGCCCAACTTAGAACAAAGGAGATGAATATACCTATAACTTTTGCCGCCCAATGTGGAACACCATCAACAGCTGGCCTATTTATGTTCCCATTTGTGCAAATTAAGAAAAAGAGAATAATATAGGAACCCACTGATCTGTATGGATTTGTTTTGCCGTACTTTCGTTTGTGCTGATTCAAAGTGCCCCCTCTGAAGGTCAATGGAACTTAAATTTACAATGTTTCATCTTCTATCGTTGGTCACAGAATGAATAATAGTACAAGTACGTTAATAACATGGACTCTCACTACTGCCAAACTACTGCTATCAGCGCCAAACTACTGCTATCAGCGCCAAACTACTGCTATCAGCGCCAAAATTGATATAATCAAATTCTGTCATTGCGACGTTCGTCAAAAGCCTGTCTAGAGTACGGAGTAATATGCAGTTGTCTATGTATGAACCTTATCAATGCTATCGTAATGCTAGATGTAACATTTGTATGTATTTGAACATAGTTTTTTTAAATACCAGATTCTTCGTGATGTTTCCCTTCACCTCTATCACTCCCTTGCCAAAGTTACTCTACTCCGTTCGATTCTAATCAAGAACCCGTACAATTTTCACGAATATTAATTCGTCAAGTTGTTTTCAAGTCGTGATTGCGTGTCCAGACAACACTTTATCTGTTTATTACGTACAAAATCACGCAACATTCAACCTTAATCCTTTGTGATAAGGATGGATGGATTTGGCAGGGAGGGAGTTAGTTCCATACAATTATTAATTGTGTAGCATTGTTTTGTTGTAAAATTGGATTAAATCGTTTTATGGATGTTGCCGGTTGGTGAAATGATTTAGTCAGATTGTTTTGTGGTTGTTTTGTTATTGTTTATGTCAGATTTACTACACGAAATTTGCCCGATATGATAAAATAACGCACTGCGTTAGTCACAATCGGTGCGTTTGTGTAGCACGTGTTCGTAGTTACTTATTCGCCCTACATTTCTACATTTGTTGTTGATGTACATGAAGCTTGATCACGATGGTAATGTAGCTGTAGTTGTGCCTAGCTTTGTTTATGTGATATTAAAGTGTGCCGTATATTTCGCCCTTTAAACATAATATATACGATAGTTACAGATTATACTTGAACCTTTTACTTATGGATGTTGATTAAACGTGACGGATATCCCTAACTACCTTGATATTTTATTTTTATTTCAATTTACATTACAAATTAACCTGAAACTATATAAAGCATTCCCTGCATGATTAATACCGTTTCTGCCCCGACCTGCAGAATGCATTACAATGTAAAAACTAGTAACGTGGCAAAATGGCCCAAACTGCGAAATGGTAAACCCATTTCGGGCCCCTGCTGTTAGCCTCAAAATAGACACGAACATTTTGACATTGTACAACAGTTATTCGTCTTTTCTTAGTTTAGCAAGCATTTTTAACTTCATAACCATCATCAGTAATCTTCCTACGTACGTATTGGTGAATCTCGAAATATAGTGTTCAGTAGTTTCCGAGATAAGTCTGAATCCAACAGACAGACGCAATTAGCGACTTTGTTTTATTTAAAACTAGCTGTGCCCCGCTGTTTCACCCGCTGACACCTGTCACTTTGACAATTGTCATATTGACACATGACAACTTTCACACCTGTCACTTTCACAGCTGTCACTGACATTTGATATACACACATTCAAACTTTCGCCTTTATAATATTAGTGTGATAGTGGTTCATTGGGACAATGAAAATTTTCAAAAAGTTCACTCTTTTTCCCCACCAACATTGTTAATATTATTTGATGGGGATATTTTGGTCAGCGCACTCTATGCCAACTTTCTCAGATTGCTTAGCTTTCCAACAATCAAGTACAACAGATCCATTTTGACTACTTATTCAATTCCTCATGCTAATAGTTACATGTTGCCAACTTTCCCAGTTTGCCAACATTTTAACCCTTTCATGTCATTTACTCCATTTTGCCTACTAAGTAAATTAGTTCATGTAATATAAAATTTCTCATTTCGTCATTCTTTTGTACAATAACCAACAAATTTTATTTATTAACATATTCCCCACTCTGTGCTTTGTACAATAAATTGCTAAAAATGTAGACGTGTCTGGTATACCCGAAGGTGTACCACAACAAATTCGAAAAACGTTAATTCTGTGTCAGAGGGATGTTCCTCAATTTAATTACAGTGGAATTAAATGGCCTGATGCAAAGCGGTTCTTGCCACTTCTGGTACTAAATCTAATAAGTATTTATCAGTTTGTAAGTATATTCTATTATTATTTTTATTGGTTAACTTTTACTTAATTCAGCGAGCAAGTCGCTCGCCTGACGGTAAGCTTCATGCCTGCCATAACAATACCAATGGCAGTCAGGAATTTGGATTGCAAAATCTTGCGCTTCACTCCACTGCGCTCGTCAGGCTCCACTTTTTAAGGGTATTTTTCCATATATTTGCCGGGTCAACCACAAACCTGATAAATGTGAAACTTAACTTATATGTTTTTAAGACCTTTATCTCTCCGTGATCAGGACAAAAACGAGATTTACAGAATTATATACATATTCTTATCAAAAATTACATTATTTTCAGTAATATTTTCATTTTTCTACTCAACGGCTTAAGTTTTATATCTAAAATAAATCTCATAGCAAGAAAATATAGTTAATTATCCACTGTCAAGACAAAATTTACCTAACTAAATTATTAGCCTTAAAATAAATAACTTTTGAGACTTACGTCATTTGATACCGAGCTAGATTGTGTGTTCAAACAGCGCTCGCGATATTCAACCTTCTTACGCAGGCACTTAAGTGCTTGTTGCGGGTAGCGGGTGGCAGAGTGTACAGTGGAGTGGGGAGTAGGGAAATGTATTAATGGAGCCTGGCCTTAAAGCTCATTGCTCATTAATTTCGCTGGTGGTAAACTTTTGATTCCTGATCCTCTCCATCCTAAGGTTGTCTGGGTGGTATCACTCTTTAGCGACAACACCGACAACTTTATCATTTATATCCTGTATCCATGCGTGTATTATTTTTGGTATTTGTATTGTTTTGTTAATGTTCTCAAATACTGGTGATGTGACATCCCTCTAAGGTGTTATTTACATCTCGTAGTGTTCCTCAAAACAACACCTGTATTTCAACTATCATAGAGAAAATAAACGGTACTTAATCGCGCCAAAAAGTTAATTTATTTATCTCGTCGTTTCGATCTAGTTGCATTGATCATGGTTACGAGAAGACTGAAGTAGCGGGTGCCAGCGTCGAGAAGGGCGAGTGTTGTCTCCCGCATTTGGTATTTTAAATATATACTATAATTAAAGTCCAGTTAAATTAAATAATTAACTATGTGTCCATCCAAAGGTTGTCTGGAAGAGATCGCTTTAGAGATAAGACCTCCCATTGTACCTATAATCTAAGTGTTTTTCTATATCTATATTGTTTTATTTTCTTGGTGTTGTAACGATTTTTACTGGGTTTTCTTCATATTGTAACGATATATGCCGTTTTATAGTAAATTTCTCTGTGCTGACGGATTCTGATGAAAGATGTGATGAATTGGTTTTTAGGCCAAACTCGCCAACCACCGAGATAGTTGGTCCGGTGTCTAACGCCGATAGGGTATTCGCTTAAATCAATGAAAAGTAATTTTGAGAATAAAGGGAATAAAAAATAAAACGGGGTGAGTCACACCAAGAGTGGGGTGAGTCGGGATTCTTACCCCATCCGGTCGCTTTAAACGCGAGGACGCTATATCTTTCTTCGGAATCACTCAAAACTTAAAATACTCGTTACTACTTTGAAATTAATAAAATTACCTGGATAAACTTAGACCGGAACGAGCTTCAAGAACTATTGGATCAAGACCGTTCGGTAATGTACTAGCTAGTGGGTACAATAGCGGAAGAAAAAAAAACTCAAATTCACCAATACAATCTTTATTATCCTTGGTTTAACTTTACCTACTTACTTAAAATCTAAGGAACCGTGCCGTAGGTACGTTGGACGGCCATTCAAGCTAGCATATAATAGTGGAAGACAAAACATGCAATTTAAATTCACCAATACAATATTTACTATTTTTGATTTAACTTTGCCTGTTTACTTAAAATCTAAAGAACCCTTGCCTGCAGATCCAACTCAGCAGCTAAGAAGTACTAAGATCTAGGATTACCCTGTAATAACTAGGGTCGATATAGAACCGACAAAATTAAGTATCACTTCACTTCTCATCACTTGTTTTGTTTCCTAACAAAACAAGTGATGAGTTGCCGGCCGGCAGTGCAGTCTACTTATTTACCTTTTTCTATAATATTTAGCCGTTATGTTAGTGAAGGTAAATCTCCATCCGACATTTCAGCAATGTCCGATTCGCGTGAGAGGTGACCAGGCTAGACCCCTCAGGCGTTGCAGGTGTCCAGCAGGTCGGTGGGGAACCAAAGTTCATCACTCCGGTTAGTGAAATATATGCATAAACATGCCAATACGATACCGCATTCCAAGAACGTGACGTGGCGTATCGCGACACGGCGCCTTTCTAGTTAAATCCAGGGGGAAGAATCCTCCGTCGCGTGGTGTCTCCATCGGGGGGGGGGGGGACTCCGTCGTGGTATCTCAATCCGGGGGGGGGGGGGGGGGCGAACCCGCTGTGGATGAATAAACACAACGTTTCTTTAGAATTCGAGACTTCGAAAACGCCACCGCTCTCAGTTCGCTAAAATGGCGTCTCGAAAAATGGATAAAAGTGATTTCACAATCGCAATCATTAGTGCCGACAATGCAAAATACCGAAAAATGCTCTCACCTTTTTTTACGGGTTTTATAATATGCAGGGAAAAGACTTGTCAGTCCTGCTACCGGGCTCTGCAGCACGAAAAAAACCTTCACGCCTCTCGTCTCCATTCCTCGGTTTCTTTTGTCTAGCCGGATCTAGTTTTTTTGCAAGTTAGCAAAATCTATCCGAATAACATTTCGTTTCACCAAGAAACTGATCAGCGCTTACAGGTCGGAACGCGTTCTCCATGCTTCGGTACTGTTATACTATCATAAAACTATATACTGTCACTATTAAATTATGATATTGTATGGGTTTGCTTTGGAAAAAATCTACGTTCTTAAATTTGACATTCGTTGTATTTAATTGGTTTGTTTAATTTTATTTTCTATTTGCCAACATTACGGGACAGTGCCGAACAGAACGCGCGGTTTTGCTTTGATTGCTAATCGATGCAAAGATAAGTAGAACCTACGGTAGAGGTCACTACTTGGCTCCGTGTTTATCAATTGTACTTTATTAATTATTTATTTATTATCTGATTCCCAGTTATTCCTTGTCCCTTTTGTATATATCTGAATGAATTGACCTAATGAGTGTTCTCTTCGATGTGTTCCGTAATGCATGGACGTGTTATATTTATCGAAGTGTTTATAACCTTTGTTTTTGTTATGAATACGTGCGGCGAACAAAATAACCAGCGACGGTTTTCGTGTTGTGTTGTGGCTATATCTCTGTTGTTTATTTACTCCAAATACGAAGATACATTCTAATATGTGAGTATATTGAACAATATGCAATTATAATTCTAGTTTTACTATTATAAAGATGCGTTTCTATTAGTAGTTTATGTGCTGTCTTGTTTATTTCTACTTTTACTTGTCGAATTGTTGTTTTGTATTGCTAGTTATAGATTTATTGTTTTTTATTTAAGTAGCGTTTTGTCAACGCTACAGTGTCAATAAATAGTTAATCTATCTATCTATCTATGTATTCGAAAGTTTAAAAGATACATTTATATAATAAATATCGGTGTTATTAATAACAAAGTTTCCCATTTTTACCTAAAGACGTGCAAATAATGCTAAAGCTATGAATCTATCTCCGAAAACGTAATAAAATTCCTTCAGAGAATTTAATACCTTTCCTGCATTAAAGCCGCTATGCTAACAAAGGCAGTGTTAAGCAGAGACTAAGTTTGGCACATATTTTTCGTTTAATGGTAGTGCGGCATTAAATAAACTAGCACAAGACCACGTTTAATATTACCGACCACGACTGACGCTTTCGTGGCGAAATATCATTGAAAATGTTATTATTTTTTGAGAGCTATTCAATTAAAAATTTCTCAAAAGTTATTTATTTTATTGGCAGGCTAATAATTTAGTTAGGTAAATTTTGTCTTAGCCTTAGATAATAAACTATATTTTCTTGCTGTGAGATTTATTTTAGAGATAAAACTTAAGTTGTTGAGTAGAAAAATGTAAACATTACCGAAAATAACGTAATTTTTGATAAGAAAATGTATCGAATGAAATTTTGTTAATCGTGTTTTTGTCTTAGTCTTAGAGAGATAAATATCTCAAAAACATATATGTTAAGTTTCACATTTATCAGGTTTGTGGTTGACCCAGCATGTTTATGCAAAAAACCCTTAAAAAGCAGAGCCTGGTCTTAAGAACAAAAGTGTGCACGCAGTTTTGCCCGCGTGGTCATTTCCCTAGATTAAAGTATTCTGTGTGTTATTCCAGGACCTAAAAATATTAATATACCAAATTAGATCAAAGTTCATTCAGCCGTCAAATAATTTGGCGACGGACTCGTATCGATATTTCGGCTTCTACTCATCTAATTGAGATCAAAGTACACCAAAACCTAAACTATCCATCAGTAAAACTGTATTTCAATAGGTTCTGTAGTTTTTACGTGATGCGCAAACACACAGACAGACGGACGCCACTTAAAAATATATTCTTATTTAGTAGCTTATTTTAAGTCTCTTTAGACATTTTCTTTAATTATCTTTGTTGTAGTTGTTCTGACTTTTTTTACTTACTGCTTTATTTTAAAAGATCCATTCTATTTTTCCATTATTTCAAAAGAAGTCATTTTCCGGTGTATTTCTGCATTCTCATGACCAAGCATGACGTTTACCATCTGGCAAACAAACAAACCGACAAAGTTGTTCCAAAATTATTAAAAATGAATGCACAGTTTGCTTCACAGCGTTCATCACAAGTGGCGCTAGCAGTGATGATACACAGGGCCGAAAAGAAAGCGGGTCGCTCATAAAAATGCGATAACATTTAAAATGTATGAGCAACTCTTTTCAAATACAAACTTAATTAAATTTTACTTCATTACAAATATAAGAAGAAGTAAACCTGTTTATTTCTTACTGATGATTGTATTAAAAACCATAAACAAAAAATAAAGACGATTTTTATAATTTAGCATCGGCTCAGAAATCTGGCGGAAAGCATGTCAAACCATATAACAGCTGTATCAACAGTTCGTGGTGTCAATATAAAATACTTAAATGTATGATATTTGCTTTTCTTTTCCAAATCTAGTGAAGTATGGTAATTTTTATTAACCTAGGTACTTTTTTTCAGAATAAGCTACATTCAATTTTAAACTTTTATAAGTTTATTTAAGCACTATAAAATTGTCTATAATAAAGTCTTTATTTCATAAAGCTAGTTCCAATATTTTGGAAGATATTGAGGTTTTTGTTACCGACCTGCTTTCTTTGCGCCCCAGTGTAGCATCACTAGCATCAGCTTACGTACTGTCAAGATTTACACTATGACATAGCTGAGTGCAATAGTTTTCAATCTACCCTCTCATTCGATCACTTCAAAAGTTATATCGCTCCATCTCCGTCACTCTCTCTGGATTGACGTCACTCTAGTAAAGTGACACCACCAACGTCAATCAAATGGGGCGAGGGTGAAATAGGGGTTGTTTGACTAGCTTTTTGCCGTCGACTTACTCGTTAAAACGATCCATGTCGTGGAAAAATTGGGAAAAATACGAATTTTATTTTGCGTAGTTTATACAAACAATTTTTTGTTAACACACACAAATGGGTACGTATTGGTTATAAATCTCTTTTCAAAACTTTTGTGTTTTGTTGCTTAAGTACAGTTTTTGGCTATTAAAATTCAGACGCTACAGGAATGCATCATCATTATCATCATCTGGTACAAATTATATTGACGTTGGAAAGCCGCTACCGCTAGTTTTTTTCACGTATTCGCTGATTTCTTTGGAAGTGGTTTTGGTCGGTTGCAACCGGAATTTGATACTGACTACCTTTGACTCTTGGCATTTCGATGCGACAATTAGTTAGAACTGTCAATAATAAAATACGGATTACACTTTAGTCTGTCATATACAGTTTTTATTTCGTTACAAATCCAACAAATAGTTTTGATGCTACCGCGAATTATACTGAGCGTCGTTGGAGTCGGGCGACACCTCATTTTTCGGGTTTGTACCATCCGATCGCGCGATCCGTTTGGAGTGTCAACGGATCGCAGTGAGTTGTGGTAAGTGATATCGCGATCCGTTGCCACTCAAAATTTATTAAATATTTTTCCCATCGGATCGCGCTATCCATTGAGGCTCAAATAAAATACAAATATTTTCCCATCGGATCGCGATTTGAGTTAGGATAGATACTGCTATTGTTACGTAATTTACTTTATGTTATATACCTAATGTTAAGTACATTTAAAATTTACATTTTAAATGAAAGTTTTAGTTAGGCACCTACATACTTCGGTGATCCGTATGTGATTACAAATTTACAATGGACAATAAGGTATCGGGAACGGTATCAGTACGTACATCACCAAAAATAGTTACTCATTGGAATAAAATGAAACCACAATATCGATTAATATATCATATATTGAAAATTAAAAAAAAAACATGAAAGGAAGGACTAAAAAATAATATACTAAACGAAGTATTACAGATTCATGGTTAAACCCTTTTGCAAATTTGGCGTATTTTCATAATCGTAAAACAAAAGCGTGTTATAAAATATGATTCAACAAAGGATGCCAATAACACCGCTCTGTGGAATGACGTTGCAAGAAGGTAAAAATGTGAAATTATTGTTAAATTGATTTAAACGTAGTCATTTTAGAGATAGAGTGGAGTTGTTATAGGTACCTTCCTTCTGCATGTATTAGTGCGGTATATGCATACAAACCTAATAGATAATCATTTATTGTTTGCAAGTATTTTCTGTTATTGAAATAGTATAATTTCAGTCGCCCTCCACCTTCTGATGCGTAAAAGCTGCTAAAAGGTAGTTTTTTCACTCATTGTGACACATTTTCCGTTTTCATAAATCTATTATTAAATCATTTCATTAAATATTAAAAACAAAACTCATTTTTAAAACATTTTTAAAACACGATTTCCACAAACCCTTGTAATAGATCGTAGGTGACACTCGAGAATTTTAAGAACTTATTTCGATATTAAGAATTTTAAGTATTTTTTAAAAAATAAGAATTTTAAATACCTATTTTATGGTAGGGACAATGAGGATATGGTGAATTGTGATGAAGTAGTATGAATATATTAGAATTGTGCTTATGGGGAAAAAGTGTAATTAAAAGTGAGTTGACTAAATCCTTTTTTATACCAGTATTGTTTCTATTATGTCAAAAACTATCAAACGTGAAGTTTTCAATTTGCTTTGTATATTTAAAACTAGTTTTCCCGCCCATGACTTCGTCTGCGTGGACTACTATTTATTCCGAAAAGAAGAAGATATTAAAAACCAATGCAAAAGTAGGTAAAGCACCAATGCTTTTGATGTTTTTTGACAAACTTGTTATTTCGTTTCCATGACAACCGTTTCTTATAGTGAGAAATCAACATTTTCCCAGTATTCCCGTGAAAACTTGCAATTTTCCGGGATAAAAGTATTCTATGTTTTATTCCAGGGTATAAGCTATATCCATTCCAAATTTCATCAAAATCCGTCGAGCCGTTATTGCGTGAAAGCTCCCCAAACAAACAAACAGACAACGTTTTACTTATATCTATTGGTATGGATTCTACTGTAGACCAACCATTTGTAGCTTTTCACTATTTTGTTTTTAATATTTACTGAATTACCGTTGTCACGAGGCGGTCCCAGGGTTTGGGCTTGCTCCACCAGCCCAGGGACCAAGCCTCAGTGGACAACAGAATTACAGGAACAACAGGTGCATAGACTTTTTCGTGGTGCTACAATATGGATGAAAACGACCACTTACGAAGGTATTATTTTATGTATTTTAAAAGAGTCCAGTTGTAATAATCTTATTATTGGTATTTTATAACAATTTCGGGTTTGCTAAAAATCCATATATTGGAATGACAGGTTATTTGTCTTTGGAATGCATAATGAACTATCAAAATGAAAAGAAATGGATTATGAAAGAATTAAGATATCAAAAGAGTATTATTATGAAAGAGGTTTGGACCTCGTCACAATACCCCGCCTCCACGGAGAAAAAAATTTTTTTTTTTATAGTTTTTTTTTTTTTTTTGTAATGTTTATTTAAAAAAAAAGAAAAAAAAATGCTAATAACAAAAAAAATATATTAGAAGTTAATAATAAAAATATAGATAATATGAGTAATAAAGTTAAAATAGTAAAATAATTAATTAAAATAATGGAAATGCTGAGTCTTTTTAATTTTTATATGAAAATATTTATTAACAATGTCAATATACAATTGATTGGATTCCTAGATGCATTCATATTCATAAATCACACATTCATTCATCATCATTCATAGTCTTATTCCCATTCCTTGGAAATAAAACTCATAAGAAAGAGGAACCTTATATATCAATAAGGTCACTCGTGGAACCAATACAGTATAGTGTAGGCTTATTTATACAGTCACTAGCCGCTGATCAGAATGATTATGTGAGTGTATGTGTGTATGTGTATGTGTGTATGTATGTGTATGTGTATGTGTGGTGAATGTGTGGTGTGTGATGTGTAAATGTATGTATGTGTATATTTATATACAATTAGTTTGCCAAAATGGCTAAACGTACCTTAGGGTATGACGTGCCTGTAGCACGTGTATGTACATAATAAACGTTGTGTTAGAACGTTAAAATAATATGAGTAAGGTAGGTAGGTAATAGCATATTAACTATAAAATAATACTGGTTTTGTGACCTAGGCTTGGTTTATAGAGTAATCACATTTGCCGCTCTTTTCAGTGTTGGTAGTTTTGTGTGTAGGTCTAGTAAATAATAATGTATAGAACTTGTTTTCGCTTTAAACTGAACATTATGTTTGTAAAATATAAAAAATTACATAGCTAATAAGTAGGGTATTAGCTACCATAAGTACCAAATAATTAAAGTATGTAGTAAGTAAAATAGCACTGAGAAGCAATACGTAGGGACTTGAAGTCAATATTCATAATGAATCCGAAAAGATAATGAAGTGAATAAAAAAAATAGGCTAAAAATGTGGACTCCGTAAAGGGAAATTATATTAAAATTACATTATTTACAACTTAAATACAAGGTTATTTGTAAGTAGGGAACCTACAATGGTCATAAGTAGGTATTTAAATATATGGTAAGGTACAGGAATATGAAAGCAATGTAACTTTCATAGTACATAATTATAATAAAGTATGTAAGTAGAGAAGTGATGGTTAAGGTTAAGACGTACGTAGTATAGGTTTAATGTCTTTGACATGCCAACGGCCTAAGATATTACCAGATAAATCACTGAGGTCGTAAATTAGTGGTGAAATTTTAGCTGCTATGATGCATTTTACAAATTTAGGAGCTAATTTAGCTGAAAAATACTTGCCTGCTGAACTTATGGGATAATTACGTTTCCATATAATGTCACCTTGGTTAAATTCAAGGTGTTGATGATGTTTATTATAATATTTTGCGTTAGTTTCATGAGCGCGAAATAAACGTGCTTGAACTTCAGCAAATAAAGGGCTTAACTGACCTATGTTGTCAGCGTACTCATCGCGTGGAGCAAAAATCAATTCTTCACTTAGATCCGAAGCATTATATACAGAACCACATGTTACAAGTTCGCGACCAAATACTAAGAAAGCTGGTGTGAATTTAGTAGTTTCATTAACAGCTGAATTTATTGCAAATTGGATTTGATTTAAATATAAATCCCAAGTACGATGGTCATTATCAACAAAAGAAGCAACTGCTGTTATAATTGTTTTGTTGTAACGTTCAACAGTATTGACTTGCGGACAGTAACGGGGGGTGTAATGAATTTTTGGTATGTTGTAATATTGAAATAAATCCTGGAGTTCATGACTAATTAGTTGAGGGCCATTATCTAGGATTATGGTCTCTGGAATACCATAAACCATAAAAACTAAGTTCTCAAGTATATGTTTGATTACAGAAGAGGTAGCTCGCTTCATGGGGAATATAAGACAATATTTGGAAAAACAACATGTGACTACAAAAATAAATCTATTAAGTTTACGTGTCATTGGAAGTGGACCAACAATATCAATAGATATGCATTGGAAAGGACGAGAACAGTTCTTGGGTTTACCCATCAGACCAATGGTATTTTGATTCTGATGCTTATAAGCGAGGCATGTTTCACATTTAGAAATATGGCTGGCAATGTCTTTGTACATTCCTGGCCAGAAGTATTTTTCTTTAATACGATGGTATGTTTTGAAAGTGCCAAAATGAGCTGCTGTTGGTAACGAATGGTTTTCGTCGATAATAGCTGTACGAAATTCAGATGGGATTACTTCTTTCCAACTTAATTCTGAGTTTATGAGGGTATTAGAACGGGTGTACCTGTAGAGTTTATTGTGTCGTATCATATAATCAGGAGTTGATGTGGGATTTGTGCTACACTTGGAGTATACAGAAGTGTACCACGAATCAGAAGTCTGTATTGGATCATAATTAATCACATTAATTGGTTTAATACGAGACAATGTATCTGGGACCAAATGATCCTTGCCACGTTTATATTTAATGTCAAAATTAAACATTGATAAGCGTATGCTCCAACGGGCAAGTCTACCTGTAGGATTATCTAAGTGTAAGAACCATTGAAGTGCAGAATGATCGGTATAGATAGTAAACTTTTGACCATTGTCTAGATAGCAACGCCAATACTCTAATGCTGTTATAACGCTTAAGAGTTCACGTTCAGTGATAGAATAGTTTCTTTGGGGACCTGTAAGTAATTTGCTCATGTAAGCTATGGGTTTTTCAACTCCATCGAAGTCTTGGGTAAGCATTGCTCCAAGTCCAAAAGCGGATGCGTCGCAATGAACAGCAAAGGGTATAGAAAAGTCAGGGCAAGTTAGAATAGGAGTTGATATTAAAGCTTGTTTGATTTTATTAAAAGCTTTATCAGCTTCAGAAGTCCACTTGAAAGCGGGAGCTTTCTTACTGGTAGACGTAAGTTTAGTGAGGGGAGCAGCTAATGTGCTAAGATTGGGTACAAAGCGTCTATACCAACTAGCTGTACCGAGAAACTTTTTCACCTCGCGAGCAGACCTGGGTGCTGGTATTTCTAAGATTGCTTTGACTTTATCAGGGTCTGTGTGGAGACCTTGATCATCAATTACGTAGCCTAGGTATTTAAGTTCATTTCGGAAAAATGCACATTTTGGAAAATTTACTGTTATACCTGCTTTTGAAAGTTTTGCGTGTAATTTGTTAAGCAAACGTACGTGTTCCTCGTACGTTTTTGTGGCTATTATTATATCATCCAAATAATAAAAAAGAGAGTCGTTATTAGACTCATCAGAAAGAAGATTATCAATGAATCTTTGTTGCGTAGCTGGTGCGTTAGTAAGACCAAAAGGCATAACCTTAAATTGAAAAGATCCACGACCTGGAATGTGAAAAGCAGTCTTAGGTCTGTCTTCTAAACGTAAAGGCACTTCCCAAAAAGCTTTAGCAATGTCAATTGAACTCAGATATTTAGAATCTTTAAGGTTATCTATGATGTCTGATATGAATGGTAATTTATAAGCATCTTTTCTAGTTATGTCGTTAAACTTACGACTGTCGACGCAAAATCTCCAAGTACCATCTTTCTTAGGGGTAATAATTACAGGATTTAGCCATGGGCTTTCACAAGGCTCTATAACATCAAGTTCTAGCATTTTATCAACTTCTGCTCGAAGAGCTTTCTGTTTTCAGGGGATAATCGATAGCAACGTTGACGAATAGGTGGGTGGTCACCTGTATCAATACAGTGTTCAATAAGGTTTGTTCTTCCTAAAGGAAGTACGTCGGTAGAAATATTACGAAATTGTTCTACGACTGCATTAGCAAGAATCAATTGTGTATCTGTAAGTCTGTCATAAGACTGTAAGTAAGTATCATTATTATTGATGATAAACATGGGAGTATCTGAACTCTTGAGCATACTGACCGTATTAAGTATGTCTGGAGCCAGCTTAAAAGTTTTCCAGAAGTCGATACCTAATATGAAAGGTTGAGTAACAGCGGGTATTACATGGGCGGTAATTATAGCAAACTTATTTTTAAATAAAGTTGGAAGCTTAATAGTACCAATTGAATTGATTGTTTGACCATTAGCAACAGAACCTTTGATAATTTGGTCACGTTGTAGTTCCAAACCATGTTCAAGTAATAATTTATGTGAGTTATTACCTAAAATTGTAATGGCACTGCCACTATCCAGCAAACCGTTAAGGGTTAAATTCCCAACATTTACTCTAAGGTATGGACGTTCATTGTCTGATGTATTATCAAAGAGGAGCGTAGAGACGTTGTATGTTTTGAAAAATATTGAAATAGTTTTAAGCCAATTGTTCCAATCATTTTGATCAAAGTTATTGTTAGTATTACAATTTTGTGTTTCTATTTCCTCTCTAATTAGTTTTTTGTTTTTTTTTTGTACATACAGGGCAATTGGTAAAAATTACGTATTTTTTACCGCAACGAAAACAAACTTTATGTCTGTAGGGACATTGACATAAAGCATGACTGTCGTTTCGACAGCGAGGGCAAAATATAGGTAGTGCAGTTTTCTTAGAATCTGCAGCAATTGAATGTACAGGGTAAGGTTGAGGGTAAGGGTGTGTTTGCACAAGTGGTTGTTTTAAGGTATTGTACGGATAATGTGGTATGTTAGGTGTAGCAGTGACTTTGTGTTGGGTATTAGAAGTCGAAGGTTTCGCTAAGTCTTGTAATGTAGAAGGAGTATCAGAGTTGGAAATTTCAATGCAACTTTCGTACCATTTGCACGATTTTAATAATGTTGCGACCGAGTCGAGATCGTCTGGTGATAACCTTTGACCGAATTCGGGTCGCAAGTTACGCCTAAGAATATCAATCTTGGCTTTTTCTGAAATAGGCTCACGTAATTTTGCAAATAATGATTCTAATTCGGTAAAATAACAAATCACACGCTCAGTTGTTTTTTGTTTACGAGCATCTATGATTTTACGCAGTTTATAGTCGTAGTCTGTAATTTCAAATTCATTTAGTAATGTAATTTTAAAAGATTCCCAATCCGGGATTGTTTGTTTGTGAGCTCGAAACCAATCTAAAGGAGTTCCTTTCAGAATATCGTATATATGATTGTATAGTTCAGTATGTGAAATATTTCGAGCAACTGCGAATTCCTCTACTTTTTCAAGAAAATCTCGTGGACAACTATCCCCCTTGTAAATAAACCGTTTAATTTCGTGACTTGATCTGTTGATCGAAATATTTTGTAGCTTTTGTGTCAGTGGGTCAAAATATGGTAATTGAGTTTGTTGTTCTGGAAAATGATCGTGTGTAGAAGAATTTTCTGTAGAAGAGCAGCTAGGATTTTCTTTTGTTTCGAAACGTTTTTGTAAATCGAAGAAATTCTCTGAAACATTTTTAAATGTTTCTAGTTGTACTGTCGTAAGTTCGGTGGTAATATCCATGTTATTTAATCTATTTTTAATATGCATAATATAGGACGCATTCTTCTCCTTTCGTACCGGGTAAGCTATTAAACGTGCAGAAATAATGGTTAGACATTTTTGAATTTCGATTATATCCTGTTCAAATGTATACGGACTTTGAAAATCTTGTGTATTCGAGCTGTCAAGTAAGGTCGATAACCTTGAACGTAAATTTTCTGCAGTATCTGTTGTATCAACTTCAGCATTTCTACATTTTAATTCATAGATCAATTCTGGTTTATTTAGATGCGCAGGGTCCATTTTTATTTAATATGAGACCAGCAAATAAAACTAAGTGTTTACTTAGTAGGTAACGTCCGTTTAGTGCGTTTAGTGCGTTAGTAACGCTTTAAAAATATATAAAAAAATAGCGTTAATGTAACTACGCGTTAATGCGTCACGCATAATAACGCGTCAAAGTTTAGAGTAATTCGGAACTAGGTAGGCCGATAGTGAAATTTGGAATAAAGTACGTATTAATGAAAATTTCTTACTTACATGAATGACTGGAATGCAAATATAAAATACACTTGATTATAAAAAAACTGTTCTGAGTTTGCCAAATATTTCCAATCCAAATTTAAATCAAGATGGCCTAGTGCCTTTTAGAATTTTGTGGGGCGACTTAAAATTTGAACACTGATTAAAAAAAACACGGAGAGAACTTGTAGAGGAGGCAGGTAGAGCAGGCTGGGTACGGACACGTTGAGGGCGCCAGTGTCACGAGGCGGTCCCAGGGTTTGGGCTTGCTCCACCAGCCCAGGGACCAAGCCTCAGTGGACAACAGAATTACAGGAACAACAGGTGCATAGACTTTTTCGTGGTGCTACAATATGGATGAAAACGACCACTTACGAAGGTATTATTTTATGTATTTTAAAAGAGTCCAGTTGTAATAATCTTATTATTGGTATTTTATAACACTTTCGGGTTTGCTAAAAATCCATATATTGGAATGACAGGTTATTTGTCTTTGGAATGAATAATGAACTATCAAAATGAAAAGAAATGGATTATGAAAGAATTAAGATATCAAAAGAGTATTATTATGAAAGAGGTTTGGACCTCGTCACACCGTTACTAAAATATATATATATATTATAATAATTAGATTTTATTGTAAAAATCTTCTTGCAACGGCCATTTCATAGATTGGCGTTATCGGTTTTGAGTATATTGTTTTTTAGTCCTTCCTTTCATGTTCGTACATAAGTGAACATTTTTTTTTAATTTTAGTTTTATTATAAAAAGCTTTTACTTTCTTTTAATAAATGACATAATAATCGATATTATGGTTTCATTTTATCCCAACAAGTATTTTTGGAAATATACGTACTGATACCGTTCCCAATACCATATCCTCCATTGTACTTTCGTGTTCAGATACCGATCATCTAAGTATATAGGTATCTAACTAAAACTTTCATTAAAAATGTAGGTTTTTTTAATGTACTTAACCGTAGGTATATAAATCGCTATCCGATGGGAAAATATTTTTATTTTATTTGAGTCTCAATTGATAGCGCGGTCTGATGGGAAAATTACTTAATAAATTCTGAGTGGCAACGGATCGCGATATCAGTTGCCACGACTCACTGCGATCCGTTGACACTCCAAACGGATCGCACGATCGGATGGTACAAACCCCATTTTTCAGGGTTCATGAATATATGTATATATGTGAGTTTCTTTCTTACGACTACCCAAAAAAGTATTGTAACGTTTTCAGGTTTCATTTATGGTACGTATCCGAGTTTCTTTGTTCCACCATAACTTTTAAATGCCTGATCAGATTTGGATGTCTGATTGGATGATTCTATCGTTAGAATCCTTACTCCCGAGTGACACAGACTATACTTTTTTTGTCATACTTTGATGATTTAGCTGTACTGGAATGCTCGCTGGTATGACGAGGAAGACTTTCATCGAATTCATGTCAAAATTATTCCGATCCCTTAGTTACGAGCTACCTACAGTATCTAGTGCGGTAGGAGCTTAGCGATATGTGTGTGACTTAGAATCCAACGATACAAGGTTCGGTCGGAGGTTCCGCACTTTTCTTTTCTAAGTTATGTGCGGTTTTCCATCGCTCCGTGCTTCGAAGAGCACGGTAAGCTATCTGTTCTGGCTGTTATTTATTGGTAGCAGTCGCTAAACCTTGTCAGAGGCCCTCCGGGCGGCCTGACAAACTGACACCTAATACCTTTTACACACACACATCGATTTATCGTAGCGATTTATCTGTACAAACCGATCTGCGCAGATTTATAGATCGTGTGTAGGACAAATCGTTGCAGATAATCGTTCATCGGCGGCAGTTGCAATTTCTATTAGATAAATCGTTGTCGATTGCATAGTTATATCGTCGCGTGTGGATGGCGGCCGCTCAGTTCGGCAGTTCGTTAAGGAGCTCGCTTGTATGTACACCAATAGCGAAGGAAATGTTTCAAAGGGAAAATTCCTTACTGTGTACACGCGCGGGATTTGCTGTCATAACAAAATGTCGGAAGAAGAAAGAGGTGGACATCGTGAACAGCTGAAAGAGTTTATAGAAAGCTACAAAAGCGAAACTTGTCTTTGGAAGACAAAATCAAAGGAATACCATGATCGAAACAACAAAATGTTTCAGGAATGATTTGACTAAGAGCTTGCGGTGATATTATTGTAGAAAACTTCATACATTCGTAGGAACGACCTGTAGATGAAAATTGCAGTGTAGTAGATAATCTATCATGAGGACTTATTGCATCTCTCATTACAGTGTCCTGTTTCTTTATTATTTGAGTAACTAAAGCCAGCAGATTTAAGTATGCATCCTCGTTCATCCTTATATAATTATGCCAATCTTTCGGAGCGAATTTCAACTTATTTAATAAGTTGGTATGAGAAAATAGCTTCCTTTACATGAGCCAGTTTTTACACCACACACACCGCAACTTTTTTTTCTTTAAACACACAATCAGGCCCAATAACGCAAGTGCGCCATCATCTTCCATCGTGGATGACAAGTTTCTTGCGCGAGCTTCTGCGGAGAACTGACGATCGACGCTGATATCGGTGGCGTGTGGAGACACTAGGGGCGTTCGATTTAACTGCATAGTGTAAAATCGCTACTAAATATCATTGGGTGTTTAGCAGGCTTTAGGCCAGCACTACTTTATCCGACAAGAAAGCCTACAGTACTCTTACTTACATTTGCTTTACTAGCGATAATATCTTTAACGTAGAAATCACGCGAATTTCCATAAGGCGCGCGCTATTTGAATATATATATTAACGATAATAAATAAGCATTGAGAATAATAGGAGCATCGAAAATGTCATAGTATTGATAATGTTAACCATAAACCTATTCAGCGGATCGAAAATAATTATGTTTAAGTAATTTACAATAATTAACAGAGTAACATACAATGATCAATATTCATGAAAAAAAATAAGCGGTTTCATTTATTAACCCTCTTTTGGCTTCACTATCATATTCACAGAATCAACATACAAATATGCGAAAACCCCCAAATATGCGAAAACCCCCAAAAATTAGAATTCCCCACTTCAGCAAACATCATCGCCTATCTTACACGCTCCACCATTGACTGGGTCGTGATTTAACATCAGATGAGACAGCGCTCAAATGGTTTGCCTATTCAACATAAAAATCGTGAGAAAATTGTCACTCCTTATCAATAAAATGCTTTAAGACCCGGACGCTTTCAAGTCGTCTTCAACGCTCCCGCGGGCGATTTTCCCCGCGACTTTCCTCTTGGGTCAAGTACTCTTTCCCTCACGAGTGATGCTGATGACCCCACTAACGAATCAGTCGTCTCTTTCTTACCCCCAGAATAAGTGGTCGTGTCCCTTTCTCGTAAATTTCGATACAACATGAAATACGATATTCAAACATAAAATGCCTGTAAGTATTGTGAGTAGGGAAGTATACTTATAATAAAGCAGTAAATAGGTACTTACCAAAAAATCGGAACAAAGCAATTTTGTTTTAAAGTCTTGTAATTCGGTTTATCTGTTTAACTACTGGATAGGTTAGAGTTTGACTTAAAACTGGGTTGGTATCTTAATCCGATGATTAGATGCGAAGCAATAAAAATCTATTTGAGGGCTGAACGAATTTGGAAGTAATGTAATATATGGTATTATGGTCCTTTTGTTCCTGGAATAACACTATGGGCTACTTTTAAGTTAAATACCACGCGGGGAAAGCCGCGGGCACAGCTAGTATACATATATTGCAGTTTGGAGGTAGCCAGTAGCCAGTTAATAGTTTTTGTAACTATCTATGTAAGTGATCCTATCAGTACATATTATTTATTACATTTTATCTTTTTTTTTTAAAGTAAATTTCAATACAATTTCTGCCTCTTTTCAAACTGCACAATCTGATTTTCCCATCACATCCATCACCGTACGAGTAGAATATCGGCAAAGCGTCAACCCTTTTTACCCGAATACGGCGAAGCAAGGGAAGGGTAATGAGTTTAACAGTCTATGTATGTATATATGCATGTGGGTATGACGATGATGTAGCTTAGCGTCGCCTCTATAGGTCCGATTTTGACAAGCGAGGTAACAATTGATTCGTCTTCAGGTATAAAGAGGATGTTATTTTTTACCCAACTAAGGTAAATCAAAGGAAGGGTTATGTGTTCAAGCTAAAAACATGGTCCTGTGTTAAAAAGCGAGGTATCAATTGATTCGTCTTCTTTTATAGAGTGTCAAAGGCTATTTGTTTTACCCAGCTACGGCGAAGCAAACGAATGGCTATATGAGTTCCAAATAAAAGCTTGGTCCAATTTTGACAAGCGAGGTATCAAACGATTCGTCTTCATTTATAGAGTGTCAAAGGCTATTTTTTTTACCCAGCTACGGCGAAGCAAACAAATGGCTATATGAGTTCCAAATAAAAGCTTGGTCCAATTTTGACAAGCGAGGTATCAAACGATTCGTCTTTATTTATAGAGTGTCAAAGGATATTTGTTTTATCCAGCTACGGCGAAGCAAACGAATGGCTATATGTGTTCCAAATAAAAGCTTGGTTCAATTTTGACAAGCGAGGTATCAAACGATTCGTCTTCATTTATAGAGTGTCAAAGGCTATTTGTTTTACCCAGCTACGGCGAAGCAAACGAATGGCTATATGAGTTCCAAATAAAAGCTTGGTCCAATTTTGACAAGCGAGGTATCAAACGATTCGTCTTTATTTATAGAGTGTCAAAGGCTATTTTTTTTTCCACTACGGCGAAGCAAACGAATGGCTATATGAGTTCCAAATAAAAGCTTGGTCCAATTTTGACAAGCGAGGTATCAAACGATTCGTCTTTATTTATAGAGTGTCAAAGGCTATTTTTTTTACCCACTACGGCGAAGCAAACGAATGGCTATATGAGTTCCAAATAAAAGCTTGGTCCAATTTTGACAAGCGAGGTATCAAACGATTCGTCTTTATTTATAGAGTGTCAAAGGCTATTTTTCACCCGACGGGTTTTAGTTTTTGAACTTATGTTTTGTATGGTTTAAATACGTTAAAGCCTCACACGAAGCGTTACGCTTCTTCATTTATTATAAGAACTGCAAAGGAGTGGAATGCCCTGCCCTCGTCAGTGTTTCCGGTAAATTATAACCCCGGTGTGTTCAAGTCAAGAGTGAATAGGTATCTACTAGGCAAGCGTGCTATACCTTCGACCACATCATGTGAGATCGTTGCCCTAGTACAAGACGTAATTTTTTTTTTTTTTTTTTACTCGTCGTCTTTGTTAAAAAACACTTTTAAAAGTCAAAATCTTAAATGTCTCATAAACAAGGAGAAACACATATATTCTAATCTAGCTGTGCCCGCGTTTAACTGGGCAAATAGTAACTTATGTGTTATTCCAGTACCAAAGTGCCTATAAAGTACAATATGTATATATGTTATGTGTACCTACTATATTTCATCAAAATTTGTTCTTCCTTCAAATAGTTTTTTATCGATCGAGCGGCTTCTATTCATCGGATTGAGATTTTAAGTATACACCAGTTTTTAAGACAAAACCCAGATTTAACGCGATGCGCTGACATACACATGTATTAAAACAACAACTTGTTTAGTAGCTTATTTTAAGTAACCTAGAAACCTAGACCTTTTTGTTACTTACTACTTTAATGATAGTATTTTAAAAAAAGATGCTCGGACCGGACCGTTTGAAAAATGCCCAATATGAAAGGGCAATATTATGATAATAACTATTGAAAATAAAAATTGAGCGGGCTTTATGAATAATGCCCTATTGGGCAGAATAATAAAAAGATGTGTTTTATTACATTATTTTAATCATGACTGACTGACTGACTGACTGACTGACTGACAGACAGACAACGCACAGCCTAAACCGGTGGGCCTAGGGATTTGAAATTTGGAGAAATAATCCTTGTGTATCCTAGAGGTTACACTACGGAAGTAACTATTACTTCCGTAGTGTACACATCACGCCGTAGTGTATATCACGCCGTAACGTAACTACTGAATAAATTCAAATAAAAGTTGGCATAATTTGAGTTGTTTTTTTTTTTTTTTTTGTTTTTCATAGGTACTACGAAGTAGGACATTAGATACTTTTTATCCCGACAAATTAAATTGTTTCCGCAGGATAGGGATTGAAAGTTATTTAAACGAACACGTATCACGCTGAAACTACTGCACGGATTTTGATGCAACTTGGCACAGTCATAGTTTATATGATGAGTGAAAATTGGGAGTACATATTATACCGAAAAAATAAAGTGTTCCTGCGGGATATGGGTCCAAATTCTGTACATTGAAGATATTTAGTACATATTTTTTGGAGGCTATTCTATTATTCGTACTGCAGCCAAAACTATTTTTTTTTTGTGTTTTGACTGTCTGTCTGGCTGTCTGTCTTGGATGCGAATCACGTCGAAACTACTGGATGAATTCAAATGAAACTTGGCATGATTTGAGTTCATACTACGAGGCAGGACATTGGATACTTTTCATACCGGTAAATTAAAGGGTCCCCACTGGATAGGGATATTTTATTTGGAGTTGTTTATTCTTGTTTATTTACACGGCCGTTTGTTTGTCGTGAAACGTCTACGCTACGTCTAGAATTTTTAAAATCCTTTAGTATTTTTTAAGTTTATCGGTAGCGCTCACCCCACGACAATTTTCTTACTTTTCGCAGTTTCATACGCGCCGTATCTTCTAAAAGATCTGACAGTAAACATAATTCAAAATCATTGGCAGCAGTACTTTTGACCATAGACAACTGCATTATTACTCACGTACTTGACAGACTTGTTATTATTTCGTGTATTATAAGCATACAGCATTTCTTGTCAATGATTATTAGATATTCTGTGATTTCGTTTCCATGGCAACCACAGAACACTATTACTCCTGATGGCAACGTTCCGTAAACAAAGTAATCGAATTTGCAAAACTTCATACCTCGTGTTAAATTATTGCAATTTTGGAAGGGAGCTCATTTTTTGGAAAATACTGCTAGTGTTACTCCCTGATAATACTGCTAGTGTTACTCCCTGATAATACTGCTAGTGTTACTCCCTGATAATACTGCTAGTGTTACTCCCTGATAATACTGCTAGTGTTACTCCCTGATAATACTGCTAGTGTTACTCCCTGATAATACTGCTAGTGTTACTCCCTGATAATACTGCTAGTGTTACTCCCTGATAATACTGTTAGTGTTACTCCCTGATAATACTGCTAGTGTTACTACCTGATAATACTGCTAGTGTTACTCCCTGATAATACTGCTAGTGTTACTACCTGATAATACTGCTAGTGTTACTCCCTGATAATACTGCTAGTGTTACTACTACCTGATAATACTGCTAGTGTTACTCCCTGATAATACTGCTAGTGTTACTCCCTGATAATACTGCTAGTGTTACTACCTGATAATACTGCTAGTGTTACTCCCTGATAATACTGCTAGTGTTACTACCTGATAATACTGCTAGTGTTACTCCCTGATAATACTGCTAGTGTTACTACCTGATAATACTGCTAGTGTTACTCCCTGATAATACTGCTAGTGTTACTACCTGATAATACTGCTAGTGTTACTCCCTGATAATACTGCTAGTGTTACTACCTGATAATACTGCTAGTGTTACTCCCTGATAATACTGCTAGTGTTACTCCCTGATAATACTGATAGTGTTACTCCCTGATAATACTGCTAGTGTTACTCCCTGATAATTTAGCTTTCTTTATGTGAAAGTTTTTTTAAATTGGGCCAATATTTTTTGAATTTATCCATTGCAAACAAACAAACATCAAATCGTTCCCCTTTATAATATTAGTGTAGATGTAGATGTAGATATAGCAGTAAGTACCAACAAATCTGTAAAAGGAAGATATTAAAAAAAAAAACTTCTACTACTAAAAATAAGCTACTGAAAACGAATAAAACATTTTTAAAATTCGTGTCTGTCTGTTTGTCTATTATTCTGTATCACGTTAAAACTACAGGAGCGATTACGAAAAAACTGGTGTACTAATTATCTCAATCCGATGAGTAGAAGCCGAGCAATCGATAAAAGCTTTATGACGGCTGAAGGAATTTTGTTTAAATGTTGGTATATTGGTATTTTAGGTCTTGGAATAGTAATAGAGTTCTTTTAACCTAGAGAAATGGCCACGCGTGCGGAGCTGCGGGTACAGCTAGTCTTCAATATAAAGAATTGGACCTGTTACAGTTTTATTATAAGTATAGATAGTAGATAGACCAAATTAATAAATTACATGTAGTATAAAAAATAACAAGTACCAAATTACAAGTAGAAGAACCAAGGTTATCGACATAGCTCTCAGAGTTTGCAAGTTGAAGTGGCAATGGGCAGGCCATATAGTTCGCAGAACCGCTAGGGTATAAAGGTTCTCGAATGGCGACCGCGAACAAGCAAGCGAAGTGTGGGGAGACGCCCCACACGATGGACCGACGACATTGTAGCCATCGCAGGAAGTCGGTGGATGGAGGTGGCTCAAGATCGCTCGTCATGGCGCTCTTTGGGGGAGGTCTATGTTCACATTGGACATACTGGAGTCAACTTCTAAAGGCTGATATGATGATGATGATAACAAAAAACAATGACTGCTAAGAAACCAGGTTGGATCAGTCCCCACAGCTCCCGTTTACGATTTTGACTTGTGTACCAGCCATTGGTCAAAGTAGGTAATTTAGTCGAACTCTAAACGCTACTTCGATTTTCGGTGCAACTGGGTCAAATGAATGTTGATCAAAGAAACTATGATTTTGATTTGGGAGGATTTCAAATGGCATGGTTTGTATGTTTTAGGACAAGATGAGAAAGAAAGTTGCAAAGGAGTTGGCCTTGTAGAGGGATGCAATGACTGATACTGGCAGATTTTTCTTCTATTTGCCATGCCATTCGATTGCCATTGAAAAATAACATTATAATTCTGTATAGTTAATTTAAGTTTCTTGTTTTCTAAGTATATAGTCTATTTGTGTATTTTTATGTTATTTAAGTGTATTTATTATTTTTATGGCTATATGTATTTGTATTATTATGTATATATATCTATATATATGCATGATGTAACCACTTATGTATTTAAAAAAAAAAAAACTTTAAACCTCCTTTCTGAAAACCAGCGTCCAGTATCTAGCACTGGACATTTTTGCTGAGCACTGGCCTTTTTGGTACACTCGCTTAGCTTGTAATGCTTATGTCAATTTGTATTACTAGATATTAATTATGTTTTTGTATATTTTATTTCTTGTGCCAATAAAAACTTTATTCTTTCTTTTTTTCTTCCTTTCAATGAAAATCATTGGCAGTGTAAGGAAGTTATTTTTATTATCTAGTTGAAACAGTGAAAGATAGCTTTGTAAGGAAACGGGTATCCATCATTATCATCATCAATCTATGCATGTCCGCTGCTGGACTTAGGCCTATCCTAATGCACACCACTGAGCTGAATCTTCAGTTATCTGCATTCAGTTGCTGCCAGATGCCAGATTTCGTTACTCCACCAAAGGGGCATTAAAGAACCTTAATTTGCGAGGCATTGGGACTTTCACCGATCCTTATAGCTAAAACTTAACTTAAGGCATAGAATTAATAATAGTACAAGTACTTAAGGTTAACCTTACAACTTAAACTCAACTTTAAGTTACGGTGAAGTAAGTGTGGTGTTTGTTGTCCGTATTTTTTGGGAGAAACCCAGCAATTATAAGTTCCTAACGAAGAGACTACGCTCTCAATGGTCCGGCTTTAATTAACGGATGTGTTGGAGGTATACCATGATTGCATGACTTGCGACAATCAGTCGTATAACTTGAGACCACAGATTTCCACACCTTGGCCGCCCAGATTATCAAAACGCTTGGTGTGAACAGAAGGTATGGCAACAATAAATGGATGACGAATAGATTTCATTAAAAGTGGGATGATTACGAGTAGGTACCAGCTCTTCGGGCGTAGACCGTATAAATTTAGTGCAACGCACACAATTGGCTTTCTTTGGTCTTAGTCACAATCAGAGTTCCGTTTGTGTTGCACGTGTTAGCAATGGCTCTCATTCACGCTACAGTCTGCGAATGTCTCTCTAGCTTTGTTGTTGATGCACATGAATCACGACGGTGAGAATGTCGGTGTCTAGATGTAGCTGTCCCCCCCCCCCTTATCCCCTTCCCCGAACCTCCAACCCCCTCTTAACCCCTTTTAACTACATCTATGGGATGACGCAATGCTGTGCGTCTGTATTGACCGATGTTGGTAAGAGAACGAGGGAATTCATCATGAAAGACCTCCAGGCACCTGAGATACTACAGGAACTTTTCTAAGTGGCAGATGTCCAATATCAACAATGTTGTATATGGTAGGTATTAAGATAGATATTAGTTATAATTGTAAAAAATATTTGGCGCACTTACGTATATAAAAAAATTTGTAATTATTTGAATTTTGAAGTTGCAGTCTTTTGAAGGCTCTGAATTATAGCTTCAACTAAGGCTGTAGTTACAATCATAGTTAAACCGCAGTTAACTCGCAGTTGCAACGCGGCTGACCCTGAACAAACCATGGCCTATCTCTGTTGCTCTTCCTGCCCGAACAGCTGCACCCAGCAGGACCTAAAACCAACACAAATGCAATCGACATGACATCTTTCTGGGCAACACATATACGAGTAGGTATACATACTCGTACGGTCGCAGGTTCGAATCCCGCAAGGTGCAATAATTTGTGTGATGTGCGGATATGTTTGTTTTCGAGTCGTGGATTTAATATTCGTATCTATGTATGTGTATCCGTTGTCTAGTACCCATAACGCAGGGCATCCTAGTTTGGGGCTAGGTAATTGGTTTATGTCCCGAATATATTTATTTATATATGAGAAATATGCCATTTCCACAAAAGAAGATTAAAAAGAAGTTAACTGTAATTAAACATTTATGAAAAAAAAACAATAATTAAAAATAGTTTATTAGTTTGAAAAATTATACAATAACACACGTTAAACATAAAACTAAATAATTATAATGGTTATGGTTATTATGCAGGCAATTCTTAATCTAGTGTTATATATGTTTTCGTTACCTCACTAGGCAAGCCTGTATCGAGGTAACGTGGGCTCGAAAATAGCATTGCCTTTATTGTTACCTCAGTAACAGACTTGATAAAGTTTATAATATAATTTAAAACGTACAAAGATAACTCTGGAGGTATATTATAAAAAGTCAAAAATTCCAAAATAAATAAATAAATATATAGTTATTTTATAATTATTATGTATACTTAAGTAATACATGCAAAGTGCTTATATAAAATTATGTATGAATCGACATTACTCAATGACAATTTCAAATCAAGATTCTAATGTTGGCCTTACGCATCTTTCCCGATGAATCTTTTAGCTGTTTGTCTTTGTATATACCTAAAAAATTACAGCCATCACCGAAGATTAAGCGCGTTGTCCAGCCTTACTTAAAACTTCCTACTTTCCTTCCAGAAGGAAAACAAAGACATTCCTATGTTAATGGCCTAACGGACAATTAGTACGAAACTGCGAAGGGGAACTTTTACGTCGATTCCGAACTTCGTATAACAACACCTTTAGGGCGGGTTGTACTGTAGTTGATTAATCGCTTAATCGTTGTTTGAGATATCGATATTTCTTTTAGCTGAAAGTAATTTGTTGGCCCATTCAAACTTTTGGATCAAAAGGCTTAATACTGCCGACCCTGAGGCACCAAAACTGGACACGATGGAAAACAATCAGAGGTATATTGAGTAAATTGCATAGTATTTGGGCATCGTTCGGGAAACTATACCAGGTGTTCGCGTCATCCATACCATAGTGCTTATAATGACGAGTCTCCGATGCGTGCGTCCTACCCTCGAACCAGTATTGACCTACGGAGTCTAGACGTGAACACTCACCGTGGAAGTATTAACATCTACTGCGATTACCAAGACTATGGCAAAACGACCCCTTCCTGCCGGATGCATCGATCTGCAATGTTTTATTTTACTTAATACAAATTCTGTCATAATTAAAGTTTACTGCATAAAAAAACACGCTGCAAATGATCTAAAAACCGTTTTTTTCCGACACGATTATCAATCATTGGAAATGAGCTGTCAAATCAAAATACTTCTTTTATCAACCCTTTTCGCTAACCAACAGTTAAAGAACCGACCTCTAACATTTCCCTCCGTCCATCCATCACCCGTCGGAAACGTACTAAACGGCTTCGCGCGAGTGACTCGCCAGTGACTGGCGTTAGTGACTGGCTCGAGTGACTCGACTGGATCGACTAATATCCTATGCGGAACGTTTTGTGTAATGCGATTATTATTTGGTTTGGTGGTAGTAGGTTAAGTTTTACTTCCGATACGAGTTCCGATTTTTGCTTTGTGGCTGAAATCGGGAAATTTTTGAGTAACTGACAGGGGAGGTCTACAGTACAATGTAATTTAATGAACAGCAAAACAGTTTAGACCTAATAAATTCTTCCTCTAAACCATTAATTCAAGTTAAAAATATATATTTACAAATGAATAGATTTTGTCTTATTTGCAAAATAAAAATAAACGGCCAAGTGCGAGTCGGACACGCGCATCGAGGTTTCCAACTTTTTTTACTTGTGCTATCAGACATTGCTTCTTGCCTTTTATGATTGTAGGTCAACGGAAAGTACATATCCTAAAGGTTTTGATTCCCTTGCGAGTGTCAAAATATGCGCCATAATGGTATAATTAGATTTCTGTTTTTTTACAGCACCAAAGGGATTGCAGGCTTGATTATTTGATGTTAATTTCATCTTGACCTCCACGCGTTCCTGTGAAAAAGGGTCTTGACAAACAGACAGACGACGAAGTTATCCTTTATGGGTTCCTTTTTCTTTTGAGGTAACCGGAACCGGAATCTTAAAACGAATGAAATAAGGTTGAATGAACGCTGTTAACTTACTACCCCACAAAACTGACTTCTAATTGGACAATTCCCAACATCAGGATTAGGAGGTACCAATGTTCCTGACCAGATGATATGATTACGGGCCGTATGATTCAGTCTTCATTACTGGGGTCAATTGTTCAATTGCAAAGGACAACTTCCTAGGTCCATTCGATGTGGAATTAAACAGCGGAGTCTTTAGAAGGTTTAACGTATCTTCATTAGAGGAAGAAGTCCAGAGCTACACATAGGCCTCCTCACAGAACACCACAACGAGCGGTACTCGCTGTTTGATTCAGTGGCACCCCGCGACTCACCAGGGCCCAAGTCTGTTAGCTATTGAACCGCGATAACGCAAGACGATTGCATGTAAATCGCCGATTTTGACAGTTATCGTAGTCTGCTCGCTATTTCGAGTAGATCGCGGGTCGATAGATTTTGACCAGAGAATTTTGATTTTGACAATAATTATGTTTTAACGCTAATGCTTGATTGATACAAACTACACACAATATTGCAGAGTTCGTCATTGACAAATCAGACATTTATCCATATTTGCCTACATAGAGACATAATAATTTTGACTTGAAAGAACTCGTATGAATAAATTTTGTATTGAATAAATTGAATTGATAGCTATTATCAATTTTATTTCAGTGGCAACATTCATGCTATAAAACTGCGACGGCGTACTTAATTTAGCAGGCTACCAAATTTGACACTATAGACTGTCCAATCGCAGAGGAATCGCAGTGGCAAGGCTTATTGTCAATAGCTAACAGACTTGGGGCCCTGGTAAAGACACTTCGAGCTGATAATATATGGGAGCCTTAACTTCAAACATGTGCATGATGGGTATTTCGGCATTCAATTCAGTAGGCTACGCGCACTACCGTAGCAAGGTAGTGGTATGCTTTGAGATTCAAAAGAAATTTCCTTTTCAAGTGCCGACTCAGAGTTGAATCTCGCACAGGAAAAGGAAATTCCCTTCTGACTCTACCGGTGTTTCAAAAATACGCCCGTCAGAGAAGTGAACATCAAGAACCTCTTCGGAGATGTCAATTTCTCAATTTTTTCATCAATGAATCAATTTGTACATGATTTAATAAAAAGAAATTATAATAAAACACATGTAAATGTCAAATACAAAAGATAAAAGTGCCAATAAGACGTCCCACAATCATCAAAATGATAAAAATTATAATCAAAATAAAATAATATAATCCATACCAATATATAAAAGTGAGACGTTGTTTCTTTGTTTGTTTGTTTGGGGAGCTTTCACGCGATAACGGCTGAACGGATTTCGTTGAAGAAAACATAGGATACTTTTTATCCCGGAAAATTGAAAGTTTTCAGGGGAAAACGGGAAAAACTGGTCAAATGTTAATTACTCCCTGTAAGAAACGGTTGCCTTGAAAACGAAATAACAAGTATGTCAAAAAACAACAAGAGTGGTGCCACAGAATACCTAATAATACTATGTAGTGGTGCTATACCTACTTTTGCATTGGTTTTTAATATCCTAGAAGAACATAGGATGCTTTTTATCGCGATAAAGAGTAGTCCGCGCGGACGAAGTCGCGGGCGGGAAAACTAGCAATAAATACAAAAACTAATAAGGAACCAGGCCGGACCGGTCCCCACAAAAAGCACACGTTCACGAGTATGACTGAACTAGGAGTATGAGTTTTGAATACTATTATTTATTACTAGCTATACCCGCGACTTCACACGCGTGGTATTTTCTTAAGGTTCAAAGTACCATAATGTGCTATTTTAGGACTAATATACCTTCCAACATTTGATCAAAATTACTTCAGCCGTCAAAAATATTTTTATCAATTGCTCGGCTTCTAACTCTCCGGATTCAGATACCAATTGGTATAAAAAACTGGTGCAATTACACGTAAAAAAAAACTTGTTCAGTAGCTTTTTTCAGTAACCAAGACCATTTTTTTATTTATCTTCTTTGTACAGCCTTTTTTGTACCTATTGCTTTATTATAAGTATAGATAGATGATGTATAGATGTATAGATGTATAGATAGGTGTCAATTTGCATCAAAAAATCCTTCCAGTAGTTTCAGCGTGATACGTGTTCTTATTAATAACTTTCAATCCCTATCTTGCGGAAAACCTTTAATTTTTCGGGATGAAAAGTAGCCAATGTCCTACCTCGTAGTATAAGTACAAATCATATCAAGTTTCATTTAAATTCAATCAGTAGTTTTAGTGCGATACAGACATACAGACAGACAAAAATTAAAACAAAACAGTTTTGGCTTCAGTATCGAATAAAGAGAACCCTCCAAAAAAATATTATTTATTACTTCAAAATTTACATAAGTTTGGACCACTGTCCCGCAGAAACCCTTTACTTTTTCGGAATAAAACGTGTCCACAATTTATACCCATCATATAGACTATGACAGTGCCAAGTAGCATCAAAACCCGTCCATTAGTTTCAGCGTGGTACGTGTTCTCTTAAATAAGTTTCAACCCCCATCCTGCAAGAACCCATTAATTTTTCCGGATGTAAAGTACCCTATGTTCTACTTCGTAGTATGAACTCAAATCATACCCAGTTTTAATTGAATTCATCCAGTAGTTCCGGCGGCGTGATGCGCAGCCAAGATACATACAGACAGTCATACAGACAAATATAAAAAACATACAGTTTTAGCTTTATTATCAAATATAGAGTAAGCTCCAAAAAAGTATTTCACAGTGTCTTTAATGTACAGAATTTGGACCCATATCCCGCAGGAACCCTTTATTTTTTTGGGATAAAAAGTATCCTCAGTTTTCACCCATCTTATAAACTATGACTGTGCCAAGTTGCATCAACATCCGTCCAATAGTTTCAGCATGCTACGTGTTTTTTCAAATAATTTTCCACCCCTATCCTGCGGGAACCCTTTCATTTTTCGGGATGAAAAGCATCCAATGTCCTACCTTGAAGTATAAACTCAAATCATACCAAGTTTCATTTGAATTACTTGAGTATTTTTGCCGTGGTGCACTGCCAAGATACAGACAGATGGACATACAGACACACAGCCAGACAAAAATGAAAAATAAACAGTTTTGGCTTCAATACTGAATATAGAACAGCCTCAAAAAATTTTTACAAAATATCTTCAATGTACAGAATTTGGGACATTATCCCGCAGGAACTCTTTATTTTTTTCGGGATAAAAAGTATCCTCAATTTTAACCCATCAGATAAACTATGACTGTGCTAAGAAGCGTCAAAATCAGTCCAGTAGTTTCAGCGTGGTAAGTGTTCTTTTAAATAACTTTCAACCCCTATCCAGCGGGAACCCTTAATTTTTCAGGATGAAAAGTATCCTATGCTCGTAGTAAGAACTCAAATCATACCAAGTTTCATTTAAATTCATTTAGTAGTTTCGGCGTGATGCCTAGCCAAGATATAGACAGACAGACAGACAGACAGACAGACAGACAGACAGACAAAAATGAAAAAAAAAACAGTTTTGGTTTCAGTATCGAATGTAGAGTAACCTGTACAGAATTGGACCTGTTACAGTTTTATTATAAGTATAGATGTTCCTCTGACTATGCTGTTAACCTAACCTTAAAGGTACACATATTAAGCAACCAATTTTCATTTCTTTAAAATCCATATTCTTTGGCCAGTTTGTGCGAATGTTTTATTTAGCTACCTCCTTTATTCGCACTGGCCTGCATTATACTCACTCGCAGCTCAGTTGTTTATTCGAAATAACATTTCATCTTAATAAAATAAAATAGTAAAGTCAATTTGTACACTATGATACTGATGATTATACTATAAACAGCGTGTTATTGTTTACACTTATCAAACATAATTAGATTAAGTATGTTCTAAAATTGTAATAACATATTACTTACGCCTGCATGCTCAAAGGCAAAAAACCTAACTATTAGATTCAGTTTGTAATTTCTCTTATAAGTGAACTATGTTCTTTAGAGAAAATAAAGAATCACCGTATGTTGACAAAGATATTATCTATACGATGACTTATGTCGCGATAAACTCTCCGCGCGGACGAAGTCACGGGCAAAAGCTAATTGTTTCCATGAGAATACAGACGAACACTTTAAATCCTAGAGTCCTGTGTTAAATTCAAATAAAAAAGTTTTAATCTGATACGAATCCATTACAAGAACATCCCCATTTATCAACTAGAGACGTCAATAGTCAATAATACCCCCTCATATACTATTTCTATGCAATTCCCTTCTTCCTAAAAATCGTTTGACCTATTTCCTACTTCACGCGATGCGTCAATGTGTGCGTAAGCTAACACAGATAGGTATCGTCGACGTCATAATCGATTATTTAATCCCACAGAAGAAGCTCCATTCAGGCTTCAGTGCTATTATTAATTATTCTGTGTTTTAATGCTAGTTCTTGACTTAGTATTAACCTACTTTTACAACATACTTAAATTATATGTACATATGTATGTCGAACCTAGTGCCGAGTGCCAACCTCTGGTGTCAGTGTTTGTCAGGCCGACCAACGGCCGTGGCTTAATAATTGCTGATTGTTAGCAACCAGGTCCACACAACAAATAAGAACCACAGAATAAATAAGGCCTAACGTGCCCTCTGAAGAATGGATAAATAATAAAGTCATTGGTATAGTGGGCCGAAGATCGAACCCGTTGTCGTTGGATCGCCAATCGACCACCATGATTCTGCTTCTCATCATCTTCTCATGGTTACAATGGGAAATGCACAAATGCATTAAAAACAACGTATTATTTCGTGGTAGTTTCTTCTCGAACTGAATACAAATTTTCAGTCAGAGAAGTACGATGAATATTATGTTGACTGTACTAATACATACTCCTATGACATCATACACAAATGTGTGTGTGTACAGTGCGCAACAGGTGACGTTATTGAACGCAATTACACTTGTGTGCGCGAGGGTACATCCACTAATGTAGGGTACTGATGTTGCGGTATGGGCGATCGGAAAAGCTTTTAGATACAGATATTTCCTTGGCTACCGAGATTTTCTGAGCTAGAAATAATATAATAATAGTTGCTGCGTTTATTATTTATCACAGGTTTGGTATTGCAGGAACGATCCTGTAAATGAATGAATGCATAAATTAGTGAGTTAGCGAAAGAATTAATACATGAATGAAAGTTTGAATGAATGTATTACTTGTCGTATATAAAATTTAAAATAAGATTAATATTTGTGCACAGAAAAATGAGCATATTTAAAATTTTATTCCGTGCCTGGTTTTGGTGGGGTATGATCCTCTTAGTTACTAAAGAAAGAAGAAAGAATAAGGAAGCTGAAGTGGCAATGGGCTACTCACATGTCTCGAAGAACCGATAACAGTTGGGGTAATAGAGTACATAATCAATTTATTGGTAAAATGTTATTTTACATGTCAATAATATTATACAATAGTAATAATTACATTATAGTGTTCTGGTATAACAACTGTACAAGAGTAGAGACCGCATTTAAGTAAGTGTAGTATAGCACGCCCCGGCCAGAAGTGACGACTTGTGAAAGACGGCTGGCAGAAACTGGATTAGGAGAGCCGAAGACCAGGCCCAGTGACATTCAGTAGGAGAGGAATCCTGCAGTTGACGAATATAGGCTGATGATGATGATGAAAGAATCCTAATTAGGGGTTTAAAAATCAAAGATTTTCTAATTTCCTGATTATTCTTAATTAAAATTCTGCCTGCGACTGTACCTACGCAACCAACTATACTATCGTACCTATACGTCTCCTAAATGGATTAACGTGTCATTTGAACGGTGTATTTGCTTCAGGATCGGTTTTTGTTTGCTAGATCAGGCGGATTACACCGATAAACCATCTCCTCTCCCTTTCTAACATTACGAGTAAGAGAGGGATGGGAACCTGTCAACGAGATTGTAATATCCAACGTCCTCTTCCAAATTTATGAGTGGGAGGGGGATGGGTGACTGTCAGAGAGGTTTAGAGGTATTAGATTATGCATCAGACCCGAATTTTAAGCCGTTTTGGAGACAAAGACTGTGTGGATTTATGAAATAAGCTTTATGAATAGATTTAGAATTCAGAAAAAAGCTAACTCCAAGACCACTTTCCATGAATCTGTATTGGAACAACTTATTATTCTTTTTGAATTTGATTATTAATATGACTACTAATATGTATTTGCTTCATAACGATCTTAGTAGATGAGTTGTTTAATTACGACAGTCACATTTCAGGATGGGTATAATGTATTAACAGAGATAATATGGCAATTTGACAAAAAATATCTGTGATAAATATTTGAATCGACACGACTTCATATTAAGAATTTTCTAAGAAAAAACAATGATCTAAATTGGTTTAGAAATTCTGGAGGTAAACAAAAATTAGACAAATTGAGAACCTATATCCTGGAAGTAGATTTTTGGAAATCTTTTTCTGCAGATTTGAACATAAAAGCAATAAGGCGGTTTGGAACAATGCCATATTCATTCGAAACTTTTGGCTTTATAAACTTGGCTACAAGTCTACATCTCTCCTACTTTTCTTACTTATTGTTTTGTTCAAAAACACTCAGCTTTCTAGGTAATCATTAAAAATAATGCGATACAAGTTTTCGTAACTATACACTCGAACAAATCGAACAAATTGCCTAAATGATCGTCAGACTTTTCCCTAAGGCAAAATTCTCTCTACCCTCACAACTACCAATCCTTTGAAACCCCCAATCTCATTCCATTTCGAAACAAAACGAGCTCTAATTAAACTGGTGTTTCTAAGTGACCAAGAAACTTTAATCCCACTTCTGATGAAAAGACAACGAGTTTCGAGGTCTACTTATTTTGGTTATTGGTAGCAAATATAAAAAGACACCCTTGTTTTACAAGAGTTTTCCATTATGTAGAACAAAATGTTAGGGGTTGGGAATTGATGGGGGTCTACTACAAATGGTGAGGGTGGAGGGATTTGATCTTGGATGAAGTTCAAGGTTTATGCGTATCGGTTTACATTTTATCGATTGAAAATGGTCCTTATAAGATGGTTCTCGCTACAGAGATGGTTAAGTCAATGACATTGGAATACAATATTATGTCAAGGCTTATCATGCTCGGTTACATGATTCGTTTTCAACACTAAATTTATAAAATAAAGTCACAAGTCGGTTATGTACCTATATGCAGAAAAAACTGAGAAACTTCTGAGCTGATTTTGTTCCGGTTTTTACTGATGCAAAGATTGATTCCTTAAGAAGACTTTAGTCTATAATTTATAGGCATTATTGTGTCTATAGACTATGACATTTCCTCAACAATGTCGGAAAGAATTGACTGTTTCGGAATATTTATATCTATACTAATCTATACTTCTATACCATACTATATTAATTATTATATTATTATTATATTAATTAATAATAATAATAATATAGAGATAAGATGATAATATTATGTGAGTTTGTGAGGTTGTAAGGGGTAATCTATGAATAAATTTTGAAAAAAAAACAATAGAAATCCACTTTATTTGTGAGTGTCATAGACTGTATATTAAAATGACCACGCGTGCAAAGCCGCGGGCCTCAGCTATTGTAAAAAAATATCAAAAAGCTCTACGAAAAAGTACTATGAAAATAATCTTAAGATTATAAAAATATAATGTGTGCGTGTGTGCGTGTGTGCGTGTGTGCGCGTGTGTGCGTGTGTGCGTGTGTGTGGGTGTGTGTGTGTGTGTGTGTGTGTGTGTGTGTGTGTGCGTGAGTGTGTGCGTGTGTGTGTGTGTGTGTGTGTGTGTGTGTGTGTGTGTGTGTGTGTGTGTGAGTGTATCTGTAGTGTAGCATCGTAGCTCCCAAACCAATGGACCGATTTTGATGTGTTTTTTTCTGTTTGAAAGCTGATATGTTCTAGATGGTTCTTAGCTATGATGGGGGGCTATATCATTGTTAACTTGTGCTTGTTATTATCACATTATCTGCTTGCCTTAACCCAGCCCAAATTATACGTTTTTCAGGGCTAAAATATTAGAATTAAATTAGCACATTTAAGAGACACTGTTATAATATGTTACGAGTATGTGCTGAAATGAACATGACAATAGCATTTTGGTGTGCACCACTAAGTACGAACCTAACGTCAGGTATATAACATTCTTGTCGAGTTGATAGAGCGACGGAATGGACCTCGTCATCAGCCGCTATGCGCATGCGTGAACGTGTGATCGCCATTGAAATCAGTTGTTTCGAACAGTGTAGGTGTTTTCCATAGATACTAGTACATTTACGAACGGGAAATCTGTTTGAGGTAATCGCAATATTTTATGTAGTAATTCTATAGCTAAACTATTTAAATACCATAATTTATTAAATTGTACCAAAATTATTAACAAAAACTATAAAGAGCGCACGCGCGTGCGTGACGTGCAGCAAAATAAAAAAGCCTTTACAATTATTTTATTGTAATATAAATAATTTAAGGTAGGTAGTACCATGCTGCATGCACACGCGCAGTATGCGCGCAATGAGGCGTCAAAGTCAAAGTCAAAGAATTTAATGTAAATAGGCAAAATATTAGCACTTTATTATTCAAAATTAATATCTCATGAAAAAACATTGAGAAATACATACAATATTATTATAAAAAGATCAAATCTATAAAATTTTGGTAAACTAAGTATGCTTTGAGTTTGAAAAGGAATTTTCATGTGCCAGCAGAGTTAAATCTCTCACAGGAAAAGGAAATAAACTTCTGACTCTACCGGTGCTTCGGAAATACGCCCGTTAGAGAAGAGAGCACCAAGAAACTCTTCGGGGATTTCATTTTTGCCATATTTGTTACTGTTTTATATTTTTTTCAAATGTTATTATTTATAAAAAAAAACATATTTAAAATACAAATATAAAATAAGATAAAAGTGTCAATGTGCGTGTTGGCGATATATCACCGACTAGTTCTATATAATTATTACAATATTTTTTGGAAATCAGCCTTAAACCGTAAACAGATTTCCGATTCGTAATGTTACATATTTTTTTTAAATCTCCTACTCTTGTTAGAAATATTTGAATTCAAAATGGCAGTCATGCGGAAAAAACGGACATTAAAAGGCTCTATGGTTAGTCGCAGGACTCGCAGCTCGCAGGTAGGTACATATGCTACTTTGTGATTGTATTTTTCGATCCCAAATTTAACTTCCTTTCACAAAATTCCAAAAGCCTCAGAAGATAATAAATCGCCCTATCGTCCAAAATCTTCCAATCTCGGAAAGCGCTGAGTGTTGCCAAATAATAATTCTCTTTTGATATTCTTTCGTTCTTTTTGTCTATCGGGCTAGAGTTGAAACTTATTTGTGCTATTTTTGTAATATTCCAGTCGATTTCAATAACAGTAAGTGGTAACCTTACTGCGCGGTGTTAAGGCGAAGCGTTGTATTTACAATCTTCTACTAATTCATTTCACGTATTTATTTAGTTACTAGCTATACCCGTGGCTTTACCCGCGTTATTTCTCGGGGTTAAAAGTACCCTATGTGTTCTTCCAGTACCTAAAATACCAATATTAAAAATTAGATCAAAGTTCCTTCAGCAGTCAAAAACATTTTTAACCATTGCTCGGCTTCTACTCATCGGATTGAGATAGGTAGACATAAAGTAGGTACACCAGATTTTAAGTCATAACCTAACTTCTGTCCAGTAGTTTTACATGATGCGCAAATAACATCCAGTCAGACTAGACAAAAATTTTAAAAACGTTATATTCTCGTTCTCTTTGTAAGACGTTGATTCCATATAAATTTTACCACGTTTTTATTAAGTCACTTTCTTGTTTGTCTGTCTGTCGTCCCAGATGGAATCTTGCAACACAAATTTTGAGCACTTGTCGATTAGCTATCTGGCTGAAATATTCAGGGTAGCTCACAACTCGACGACAATGCGTTCTAAGAAAGAGAAAAAAAAAGGGGGGGGGGGGGGTTTACATTATTTTTTGATCCACATTTGCTACTTGCTTATTAACTTTTATGCACAGACTTTTTGTTACTTATTTCTTTATTATAAGTATAGATTAATAGTAATCAAATATTTTTCAAATATTTTTTCATCAGTTAACCTTTACAATTTGAAAAGGTTAACTGTTTGGAATACATGGTATCTAATTTAAAAGGAACTTATTATGGCTAAAAACATTATTAAAATTAAAATTAATTTATCATTATTTATTATAAAAACATACGTAGTAATAGGTATTTTATACAAGAGTCCGCCTGGGGAAGTACCACACCTTTGTCATATATTCAATCACCAATCATTACTGTGTAAACATTTCTGTTTCAGTTTGAATGGCAATGTTTCCAGCAAAATTACTGTGCAATGAGACTAAAAAAACAATGTCTCAGAATGACGAGCGCAGCGCAGTGACACGCAAGATTTTTCAACCAAAGTTCTGGGTGGCACTGCAACTGTTATGGGCAGGCGTGACGCATACCATCAGATGAGCAACTGGCTTGGAAAAATAAATATTTGTTGTCTTCTCCTGACCGCGAATCAACGCAATTTGATCAAAACGTCGCGGTAAATAAAATGGATGCTTTCAGTGCAATGAAGTTCTCAGAATATTCAACTTATTAAAACATATATTTTTTCGTTTCTTTGACGCGTGCACTTTTATGTTTATTTTAAATAATAATAGTATGGTCTTGAAAATGTCGTGACAATCGGTAAGGTTATAATGGTTGCCCAGAATTTTTTAGATCAGAGCTAGTTCATCAGCAAAGACACAATTAGAGAAAAATGAGGAGTTTGCCCAGCATTGGCCTAGCATTGGCCCAGCATTGGCCCCTTAAAATAGTATTGCCTACTGATTTTTCAACTCTCCCACATATTAACACTAGATCTGGTATTTGTTTGTGGATATGTGTAGATATTAATGTAAATAGTCCAAGAAAAAGATTTCAAGTCACCAAAATAACAATCAGAAATCTCAGAGCAAATACTACAATCATCCTGATTACAACTAAAACTTCCTGTACATAATGACAAGGTACGAATGTCCAATCAGTACTCAGTACTTGAAGTCAAACCATTGACTCTGATTTGGCTCCTTGCCAGTATAATCACTGGGACAGACACTTTCCCTTTCAGTTGTGTACAAGTGAACAAGTACATTAATATTGTATTAACTATTTAGTTAAATTTACTTTGTTTCGTACTGACTATGAGGGTGTATTACCTTTTCAGTTTTGTATTAAATCTTTCGTGACATCTGTGTTTTTATCCGACTGTGTTTGGGTACTTTTCAGATTCTTGATTTTGAATTATAAGATACAGTCGGAGGCATCATGCATTACCATCATTTCTCCTTTGACAAGATCAGCTAGCTAGAACCTGGCGAGCTACTTACTCCTCATGCCTCCGACTGTACTATACATTTCAAAATAAAGAGTCTAAAGCTTGTGTGGCTCTTTTTAGTTGTATTCGCAGTCGGGTTTATGTATTTTTTATAATAATTTATTTTATTTTTCCAATAAATAGTAGGAATATAAACGATAAGTACCAATAACAATTGCCTTATAAATCGTGTTAAATATATACTACACTGATACCAGGCGTGGAATTATATGAACTACACCATCGCTATGATACCTGTGCGCTTATTCGCTATGTCACACAAAATTCCTTGCAGAAAATATATGACGCCATTACGACAACTGAATTTTAATTTTTGTACAGTGAAATGTTTTTGTTTTGTAAGTATAAAAAATGAGCGAGCCTTACAGTAGTCGCATATGATGTGTAACATCTGACGTCTCACCTTAGTAATAAGCAACATTAATATAGCACCGCGCTCGCTCATTGATCAAATCAAATAGCGCTTCTCCGGCTTCCTGTTTCACACTTCCGTCCCTTTTCACGAAATCACTCCCACAGATTACAGGAAAGTGAGAGGAAAGATTCCCTTATCTTATTCTTAGGTCTTTCCCTTAATATCCATCTCAAAATAGGATCGCTTGATCGCTACCAGGCGCTGCGCACGCGTTGATCGCCTATCGATCGATTGATTTATACTACGGCCGTCTCTTTCACTCTTATCTAGGGCTGTTAAACTATATATTCTCTGGTCTTTGGTGTTTTGCGATATATGAAACAAGATGTAATCATTAGAAATGTATGTGTGATGCTGTAATAAATTTTATTCATGGGTGTTGCGATTAGATAATACGTAGTAGATCCAAATTTATTTTTAGAAAAATCTGGTAATGGTGTGCTACAAAGGTGCTTTGCATATTCATTGGAAATGAAGTGACATTTCATCTATGAAAATTGTAGGTGACATATCAGCGCTTTCATGCTCCTCCTGCGGTGGTACGAGTATGAAAACATGTACATATTTTTCACAAATATCTAGGCATTGGAGAAACAATGTTGAGGCAGCATCGGAATGTGTAGTATCTATTACAGTTACTTCATTCTGAATAATGTCTTCGGGAATTAAAAAAGACCCATGCCACAGGGATGTTGATAAAAACAGGGATTCGATCAATTCAAGGTAGATGTTAAAATTATGATTCGATATTGTCATTTCCCTAAACAAATCTAGTACCTAATTTGATCGAATCCCTAAACTAATTTTACTATAGGAATAAATTTCTCTAAAAATTCCTTTTTTAAACGTATTAAAAAAGGAAATTTCCGTTTTTATGTGTCAATTCAGAGTTAAGTTACGCACGAGACAAAGAAATGTCCTTCGAGAAAAAAGTGCCAAGGAAATAAATTTACGAGGCGGATATTTTTTTGTTTTTGTATTCACTTTATAGAATATATAATCTGCTTGGATGATGCTTAGATCAAGATTCTTGGTCACATAGCTCGGGTAGAAATCTAGAACCAGATCTCCATGTAGATGTCACCGGTAGATAGCTTAATCCGCCGTTTAATTAACTGCCTATCCTTTTGATTGAATGGTGCCATTCAACTAACCACCTGAATGATATTCAGCCATTCAATCAAACGGCTAGGCAAATGATTTGGATCGATCACGTTTAACTACTTGCCGAGACTTAAATTTAGATAGATAGATAGATAGATAACTCTTTATTGTACACCACATAGAACAAAAAATACAATAATAACTAAAACATTTATACAAAATAAATGGGACAATGGGCGGTCTTATCGCTAAAAAGCGATCTCTTCCAGACAACCTTTGGATGGAAAGGAATTAATATACGGCAAAGACGGTGGTGCATTATAATATAACAAATAAATAATAAAAACTGAATACAGTGAATAAACATATATATACATATATTCCAATATACCTACACATAAATATGTAAATATATAGTACAGTATATATATATATATATATATATATATATGCATATACATAGTATATACATTATAATAAATTACATTTACTACATATACATTTACAAAATATATACAAACATAATAAAAATAATATACAGTGAAACCACAACAGAATAACAAGAAAATAGCAAGAAGTGATATTAATTAGAGAGATAAAACTTCTTTACTTGAAGTTTAAAAACAGGAGTGACTGGGCTCGCCTTATAGTAACTGGCAGAGCGTTCCATAGGCAAATAAATTTAGTTCCACATTTAAATTTATATCCACTTTCTGCCACCTGGCACTGAAGACCATACATTGTCAATATACGTAGTATCGCTACCTAGTATGTGGTCACTATGGTGTCGGCGAGCTACAATAGTGTGGGTGTTTCTCACAGTTAGATTGCGTTTACGCAAAAAATATTACAATGGAAGAGTGTTGTGACTAAAATAATGTAAATTTAGCTGTGACTCGTCTGTTTGAAAACTACTATGATTAGAAATGTTTGATACAATTGTGTATTTTGTTGTCACATGGTCACCCTATTGTATGAATGGCCTAAGCAATCAGCCAGCCAGTTAATTAAATGTCATACGGCTGAATATAATTGAGGCCGTTAGTTGAATAGCACCATTCAATCAAAAGTCTGGGCAGTTAATTAAACTGCGGATTAAGCTATCTGAATGCGACATAGACATCACCTCACCGTCCTTAACATTTCTAACCCTTAGGTGACCTAGATTATGAAACCTAACGTTCTTTGATCCTGCCGATACATTGCAGCACCATTTCACACATTTTTAGTAAAGTCTATTCTCTTTCGAGACAGCACAAACGTGTTCTAATAGGTAAGTGCCCATTTCAGTAAAGAGATTGCGTAAACGGTCTGAAGCGGGGTCTGGCGAGCAGAAGGACCGTTTTTGGTGAAATATAACGGTATTATTTAACTCCTAAATTTATCGTGCATCCACTAGTATTTTCGTTTATTTTTTAAATTTCGTGTAATTGTTTTTAAGAAAAACTGTCTAGTGGCACGGTAACTGCAACTTCATTGGAAACGTTGAAGTTATCCAAAATTATAGCTTAGGGTTAGACATAATTGATAGATTCAGGCGTTACTTTGCGGAAATCCATATTTAAAATGAACAAAATAAAAATATGTAGCTTACTTCCGCCAAAACTGTAAGTCAGACAAATGATAAATGGTAAAATTAACACAAGTAAAACTCCACGCTAAACAAAATCCTACCCAAAATTGAACTAATGAAAAATATAAATGAAATGAAAGCTAAGGCCTGGAGGCCACACAGCCGGAGAAAAAACACTTATATACAAATAATATATAAAAAAAAATATATATATACACAATAAAAACCCCCAAGCTAAACAAGCCCTACCCAAATACAAGTATCGTAACACTTATATATTCATATACATATAATATAAAAACACAATAAAAAACATATACCTCGATCCAAATACCAAACGTCTGACGACACGTGTTTCGCCTCTGCACGAGGCATCTTCGGGTGATGTTGACTCGTCGAATGCTCGACTGTTCAATTTTGGGTAGGGTTTTGTTTAGCGTGGGGTTTTACTTGTATTAATTTTATCATTTATCATTTGTCTGACTTACAGTTTTGGCGGAAGTAAGCTACATATTTTTATTTTGTTCATTTTCTTAGGGTTAGACTTAAAAACTGGGTATTGGTATCTTAATCCGATGATTAGATGCCAAGCAATTGATAAAAATCAATTTGGCGGCTCAACGAATTTGGAAGAATGTTGTATTTGTACTTTACAGGTACGTTATTGGTCCTGGAATAACACGTATAGGCTACTTTTGAATGAAATGACAATGCGGGCAAAGCAGTGGGCACAGCTAGTTTATTATCCACTTGAAAAACGGTAACGGTTTCTCAGTCCCTGGACACACGAGGCACGGCCCCGCTCCCAATCTCTCCATTTCAGTCTCCCTGTAACATACAGGAGGGAATTTCGTATCCAATACGTAAGAAAATTAAATAAGTACGTATACGCGTTTTATAGGCATCCACTCACGGCCGTCAAGTTCATATGCGGTGCGAAACGGGAATGGCTAGGGATGTGAGTTTTTTTTAGGAAGGAGAATCTACAGCTTCACCGGACTGGGGGGCGGGCTCTAGAGCCTCCGCCGCAATGCGTGACGCAGAACCCGCACGCAAGTTTAAATTTTGGCGAATATTTTTAATAATTTTATTTTATTATTTTTAATTTTAGCCCAGGATAATAATAATAATAAACACTTTATTGCACCAGAATTAGGAAAATATAAACATGTATTTATTTTAAAAACAGGCACAGTTAGCAGTCTTATCGCTAAAAGCTATCTCTTCCAGACAACTTTTGGATGGACAGAAATTACTAATTAAAAAAGGACGGTGGTGCACAACAATACAATAAATCATGGAAAATAAAAATGACTATACCTACATCTATCTATACTTACAATAAAACTGTAACAGGTCCCATTCTGTACATTGAAGATATGTTGCAAATTTTTTTTTGAGGCTGTTCCGTACTCAAGCAAAAACTGTTTTTTTTTTTCATTTTTGTCTGTCTGTCTATCTGTATCTTGGCTAGGCATCACGCCGAAACTACTGAATGAATTTAAATTAAACTTGGTTTGGTTTGAGTTCATTAAGACATAGGATACTTTCCATCCCGAAAAATTAAACGGTTTCCGCAGGATAGGGGTTGAAAGTTATATAAAAAAACACTTACTACTCTGAAACTACTGGACGGATTTTGATGCACCTTGGCGTTGTCATAGTTTATATGATGGGTAAAAATTGAAAATACTTTTATCCCGAAAAAGTAAAGGGGTCCTGCGGGATAGGGTTCAAATTCTGTAAATTGAAGATATTTTTTTAATGGGCCCCACGCTTATTATATTAGACATAAACGACATACTAAGCAGCAATTTGAAAAATGGAGAAATTATAACATACGTGAACGATACAGTAATCTTATTTCATGGAGAAACGTGGGACCGAGTGTACAGCATTGCAGAAGAAGGACTCTTTGAGATTGCAAACAAACTAGACAGGAATCTCCTTACACAAAAAAGACCAAGTATATTGCTTTTTCCAAGACTTGTGTTTCTCTGCCCCCCATCGGGAAAGATTTAATAATTCACTACTGCTCTGATCAATCTTCCACGTGTACATGCAGCGTTATAGACCGCACTACTAGTATGAAATATTTAGGCGTAATTGTTGACGAAAATCTCTCTTACAATCAACACATAACTGACCTTTCTGCTCGAGTATAGAAATTAATATTTATTATGAAGACCCTTCGGGATTGCACTCCTGTACCTTACTTAGACAAATATACCTGGCATTGTGTCAGTCTATCATACAATACTGTATTTCTGTCTGGGGTAGTGCTGGCAAAAGCTATTTTATTACCATTGAGAGAGCACAGAGAGCCTTGATAAAAGTCATGTTACGAAAACCGTTTCGTTTTTCTACTGATGCGTTGTATACAGAATTCAAAGTGATGCGCGTACGACAGTTATTTGTTTATAATGCTACTCTAAAAATTCACAAAAGCTTAAAAAATCGCTCCGACTACGATGAGATCATGATTAGACGAGCTTTCAGGTTGCCGGCGTCAAATCTTTGCTGGGTAGACGTAGGCCTGTTTACTCTCACCTATGCACCTACAATAAAGTAAGCAAACTGTGTGAAATTAAAAATCTTTCCATATATCAGTGTAAAAAATGTATTAGGGAATGGCTACTTAAACTTCCCTATGACGAAACTGAAGAAGTTATTTGAATATTAAGAACGCGCAGTTACATTCTCACTTACACACCACACATACACCCACACACCCACCCCCACACACACACACACACACACACACACACACACACACACACACACACACACACACACATTTGCATAACGCACAGACATGCCACATTTATTTTTCTCTAGTTTTATAATGAACATAGGCAGACACTATAATTATATAGATTCTGTTTTGTGTACCTTTTCTAAATAAGACCATACATTTTCGTCTTTTGCATTGCCACTGTATAATACTTTCCTTATTTATAATTATTTTCTTTCGGTTCAGTTAAATGTAACAAACTTATCTGGTAAATTTGCACTCGAGCCCCAAGATACAGGCCTCGTGCTTAGTTTGGGGTTCGCCGACAATCTTGTTTGATGTTTTTCTGTTTGTTTTTTCTTCCTATTTTTGATTTCACTTGTATTAATCTCTTTTTGGCAATAAAAACTCATTAATCATTATCATTATCATTGTTTTTTGAACTACAGAGTGTTATAATAAAAAAAAACTATGAAAGCACGGGTTGGCTCCGTCGTCGTCGGGTTTTTACCATTTATTATCTATGGCGGCGCGTGCTAGACCGTATGCGCGCGAATTCGCTGTGGACTGGATTTTGGCGCCTTAATTTGCTTTACATTTAATTAGTACATAAAAAATGTAATGTATTTTGTGTTTTTGTTAATCAAAAGTTTTATCCTGATTAAAAATGTCCGACAGCAGTGTTAGTGAAGATAATTTGACTCCACCTGACATCACGGAAACAGCAACGAACATTCGAACGAGCTTTTATTAGCAAAATCAAGAAAGTATTACGCCAATATTTTTTTCTGTACAAGTAATTTCCTATTGCACGAGTGTAGATAAAGTAGTGTATGAAACGGCACATAACTAGGTATTAAAACACTCGTGTGATACTATTAAAAAACTCGCATACGGCTCGTTTTTTAAACTCACTCTCGTGTTTTAATACCCCTAATTATGCAACCGTTTCATGAATTATTATTATTTAATTTAAATAACTTTCCGATGTTCTTTAAATATTATGATGCTTTTTGAAAATGTATTTCACCCTTCTAATATTAAATAGGCGAAAGTTTTTGTGGTTGGCATATACCTACTCGTATTATGACAATAACGCGGTGTAACGGCTGAACGGATTTTGAAGAAACTTGATGCCTTAGGTCATTGAACAACATATAGGATACTTTTCATAATCAACATCCTCGCGGGTGAAACCGCCGGGCACAGCTAGCATCATACTATGACCTCTAAAAGCAGTCAGTCAAATACAGGTACGTAGAGGGTTCTGCCTCGTGGAATCCCACAGTTGCGGTTAGTTAGACGGAGCGTAGGTGGAAAGACCACCTAGTCTCGTATGACTTTGATGCAGAAATAGTGCTGTACTCTAAGTGCCTAATTCGATAATTTTTATATTCAAACAACTGGTTGCAGCACTTAGGTATATTACTAGATGAACTGGGTACTCCGCGACTTCGCTCGAATGGACATTGGTATATTACTAGATGAACTGGGTACTCCGCGACTTCGCTCGAATGGACATTGGTATATTACTAGATGAACTGGGTACTCCGCGACTTCGCTCGAATGGACATTGGTATATTACTAGATGAACTGGGTACTCCGCGACTTCGCTCGTATGGACATTGTTCTGGGATAAAAGTATAGGAGGTACCTAGATGTATTACTCCAAGACCTGGGTCTAACACCAAACATAATCAAAATGAGTATTTTATCGAACTTTTATTCGGCGCATTGATTATGCAAAATACCTATCGTAAGTTAATTAACAGTGTTAACCAAATTTTAATCGGTCCAGCAGTACTTCTGCAGTACTTGATGCCAAAACATATCGACAGACAGACAATCAGCATAATTTCTAACTATGATATTAACTTTGCAGTTTGAACTATACCGCTAATTATCTAACTTGCAAGCAATAATTTTCCTTAGAACTATCTTACGCAACCTTCCCCCAACCCCCCTCTCCCCCTCTCCTTCAGGTTTTACAACAAACTCAACAAAAACAATAAGTATAAAACGTTGAACCACCATAACTATAAAACACCACAATCTTTATAAAAGACTAGCGACTCGCCCCGGCTTCGTACGGGTAGCTAAAGGTTTCTCTAAATATTTCTTTATATAAAATTTCGATAACACTTTTTTGTCAATCAAAACACGGCTAGAATAATAGTTAAGACATACAGCCTCGCGGGTTTTTTTGTGGGCAATGATGAATACTATAAACATATAGGTACATTATTTTATATACATAAATCACAATCAATAGTTTTTCTATCAATAATGTCTTATAGGCAAATGTTTGATACCTTGGGTTACAATATTGAAATTTTAGAAGGCATAACCATTTTTTTAAAATAAAATACTGCCCATGTTACTCGATGATAATATAGCTTTCTATAGTTGGAATAATGTTTTAAATCGGTATTTTTCCATTACAAACACAAAAAAATAAACTCTTTTCTTGTTATAATATTAGTGTAGATCTGGCAGAAAAAGCCTCATAAGAGGCACTCTAATTAGGTTCCGATTCCTAGGTTTCACTAAACTTAGTGCTAACGTCTACACCTAGCTGCAGGGCTTGCGAGAGGAATGACCTACTAAACTTGAATACCAGTAGTGAGCTCGTGAGTACTATTTCCAGTGTACTATCACAAATCAATAACCAATTTTCAGTATAATTTCAACCTTACAGCATTGGCTTAAGGTTGGTTTTATGTTAGCAGGATGTTGAAGAGCCAGAAACAATGGATTTCCTCTTAAATATGAGGTCTTTCTCCGTAATAATACAGGAATTTTAAAATATACTTTTTCACAATAATTCATAACTTTACAACCCATTTTGAACCTTACTACTTCCTCTTAAAGCCTATTTATATAATTTTCAGTGTGAACACCAAACTGTATACAAAAGAATGTAAGAAATAGCTCGAAAAGAAATCTACTTTCTTAAGAAATATGGTTTACTTTCGGTTGTTTCTCGTAAGTATTCAAAGGGAGTCAAGGGCTTGTAAAAGTGCTTCGGCTCTTGGCGGGGTTTGTAAAAATCGACATTTATTTGAGAGCGATGTGGATTACACTTTCATAGAGGTTTTTGATCGGTTAATGAATTTAAATTCAGCTGAAAGCAACGTAATCCATAATTATTTGTATTTTTGATACGTTTTGTGTTATATGATAGACTTCAGGAATAAACACAAATACATGTGAGTATTCATTCCATATCTTTTAAGTAAGTGCCTGCCTGTGCAATGCAGTGTGGGGCATACAGCCGTGCAGTGCCTTATATAGCTTAACTAATAATTTGAGCCTGAACTTTACATTACATTTACGCTAACTAACAGCTTGATTAACATATAATTGGACAGAATTCTAATTTTTTGTTAGTTAATATGTGTAGCTTTTAAGGCACTAGAGCTAGACTTTATTTATTTATTGATTGGTTTGTGTATTACTTGACGTATTATTGACGCATAAGAAAAGGGAGTCTATCCCACTAGTCTTATCGTGTTGTCCCGTGATGGTACAACTGCCACTAATTCGACCCAGTAGTCCCATGGGACAAGTGACATCAATATTTCAGACCCATCCATTCCATCGTGTTGTCCCATTACACTACTCGTATTTTGACCCAGTAGTCCCATGGGACAAGTGACATCAATATTTCAGACCCATCCATTCCATCGTGTTGTCCCATTACACTACTCGTATTTTGACCCAGTAGTCCCATGGGACAAGTGACATCAATATTTCAGACCCATCCATTCCATCGTGTTGTCCCATTACACTACTCGTATTTTGACCCAGTAGTCCCATGGGACAAGTGACATCAATATTTCAGACCCATCCATTCCATCGTGTTGTCCCATTACACTACTCGTATTTTGACCCAGTAGTCCCATGGGACAAGTGACATCAATATTTCAGACCCATCCATTCCATCGTGTTGTCCCATTACACTACTCGTATTTTGACCCAGTAGTGCCATGGAAAAGTGAAACCTATTTATTGGTTCTAGAAGTCCTATTACCGTCATCACCGTATATAATCCGTGTCGTTAGGTTCCGTTCATTTGTTTGAAATAGGCAATTTTTTAAATATTGCTAATTTTATGTTTTATCCTGTTGTGTATCTGTTAGCAGAATTAGTAATAACTTTAAAAATGTATAGTAAGATTGAATATGAATTTATGTTAAGTACATTAAACACTACATTGTATGGTATATTTAAAAAAAATACTACGAGATAGCATACGGATGTTAGAAACGCTAAAACCTGGTTTACACGTTTTCAATCTTTAGTAGAAAACGAGATATTACTAACTAAAATTTAGTGACTAAAAACGTGTAAGTAAACAATTAATTTAGTATTTTTAGTTATATATTGATGTTATTTTTCCAATGGGACTACTGGGTCAAAATAGTGTAATGGGACAGGTGGGACTGGTGGCTCCGAAATATTGAGGTCACTTGTCTCATGGGACTACTGGGTCAAAATAGTGGTAGTTGTCTCATCACGGGACAACACGATGGGACTAGTGGAATAGACTCCGAAAAGGAATAACAAACTAAATCAATAGACCGGAAATATTGGAATGGGAGAAGGGCGAGGGAGGCCTTAACTCAGCAGTGGGACGATATGGGCTGATATTCAATAATAATAATATGATCGTATGATAATTTATCGTGTATTGTTGTTACGTACACCTTCTTAAATACCTAACTGTTTAACTAGTGTAACCTTGAATTATAGGAATCTCTTTAGATTATAATACCTAAAAACTAGTGTTCCTAATATCACACACCACTGGATCCAGTCTCCATAGAACAATGGCGTCGGTCACCCGTGACCGACCCGTGACCCGGCCGTCGACCCCAGCCGGTCCATTGTGGACGCTCCACTTAATCCGGTCCTTAGTGCCGTATCCGCCAGTCGATGGACACAAAGGTACTTTTGAAGTAGGTGAGGTCGAGGTCAAACGACGACCCTGTGAAAAAAGCTATTAAGCTATGGTCAATATATTAAGCTAATTATTAAACGCGTCACAGACGGCTAAGATACGATAATATTTTATCTTAAGATAAAATATCGCTCGCTATACAATTTATATGAACCATCACAAACGGCGAAGGTAATATATATTTGCATCTTACAGTATCTTAAGATATCGAGCGATATGGAATTTATTAAAAGATGTCATCTTAAGATACTAAATATATCGTAACAGATACAAAATATATATTAATATACTATCTTAAGATACTAAATATATCGTAATTGCTCTACAGGTTGCTCTGTTTTGTTTTCGTGACGTTTTTTTTAACCCCTAAACAAAGAGACTGGTGTTATAAGTTTAGGGTGTGTATCACTAAGTGTGTGTGCGTGTGTGTGAGAGGGTGTGTGTGTGTGTGTGTGCGTGTGTGTGTGTGTGTGTGTGTGTGTGTGTGTGTGTGTGTGTGTGTGTCAACGTAGCTCCCAAACGAATGGACCGATTTTGATGCGGTTTTTTCTGTTCGAAAGCTGATATGATCGATCGAGAGGGAGGGGAGGTGAGAAAGAAAAGGGGGGTGAAAATCGTAGCTTCCAAACAAATGGACCTATTTAGCTGTTTTTTTTATGTTTGAAAGCTGGAGTAAACAAGATGATTCATAGCTATAATTTGAGGATGGAGGGGAGACGGGGGCCGTCTCCCTGACGGGGGGGGAGAAGCGGTGCAAATCGTAGCTTTCGAACGAATGGACCTATTTAGCTGTGTTTTTTTTATGCTTGAAAGCTGGGGTAAACGAGATGATTCATAGCTATAATTTGAGGATGGAGGGGGGAGGGGGGGGGGAAGGAGTGGTGTGAATCTTAGCTTTCGAACGAATGGACCGATATAGCTGCGGTTTTTTATGTTTGAAAGCTGAGGTAAACGAGATGGTTCTTAGCATACTGCAAGTCGTTGTTCTGTACAAATGCTCTCGCGCATGTTCGTATTTTGTTTCACTAAATCTTCCTTAATCAAATTATGAATTTCGAGAAAAGTTTCCTGCGACTTATTAAAATAAGCTAGATATTTTTTTGTAGAAACATCTGCGTAAAGATTAAATTCACCGCGGCTTTTTCAAAATGTAATTAGTTTTTCTATCCAAATTGATCACCTTATACAGTGCGCTAATGCAATTTGCATATCAAATTCTAAATCAGAATCGTCATCTGATGAGCTATCTAATAAATCTAATAGTGAAACCGTACTACTCATATTTTATCACCTGTATATAGAAAGTGGTGAAGAAATACGTGTGGCACCTAGAACGGCCAGCGAATGAATAATTTCAATATATTATCGTATCTTAGCCGTGTGTGATACCATAAGATGCTATAATATTTTATATGCAGATATCGTAACATCAAATATTATAGTATCTTAATCGTCTGTGACGCCCTTAAAATGCGAAAATATTATATGAGTTTTTTTGTTAAGGCTCCACACGACTGACGCTTTTAGTCAGTGTCAACTGACGTGTCAAGTACGCTTTACTGAAACTTCCTAGGGAGTTTAGGAGAACACAAAATGGAACTTACATTTTTGCATTTGTATCATTCGTCTGCACTCGTGCACGTTAACGAACATATTCCACTAAAATAACAACACATTTCGTTTGACAAAATAAACAAAATCAACGTCACATTTTCGCATTTTTTAATCTTTTAGAACTTGACTAAGTATAGTACCTATATTCTATATGGGAAAACATAAGTCCTGGGAGTACTATAGTGAACAACAAAAAATTACTGAGAACTAATCTATTAGGTAGGTACACATTTTATACATAATTAAACAAATTTATCTAGCCTTTAAGTACGTCACCACAGAATAAATACTCGTCACTGATTCATTTATTGTAAGTATTAGAAGCAATTAGAGAAAGTGCGTCACAAAGTACGACTTCAAAGATTGTAATTTTCACAGCTGACAACACAACACTTGATATAGGTACCTACCTACTTAGCGGCGCCGGAGAAACAGCCACGGAAATCTGCATAATTTCCCTAATATTCTTGTTATTTTGTTATTTTTGTCAGGCGTTGAAGATTTTAGGGCTTGCGAGACCTCGACAATTTCATCTTCAATGAGAGGGCACAGTGATTATTCAAAAAGTAATTTGCAAGAAAATGTGTCGTAAATTTTCCTTCGCGCCGTTAACTTTTGCGGTTTTAACCATTACGCTACATTACGTTACGATATACATTACTCGTGTTCTAATTATGAAATTAAACAGCGCAGCGAGTACCTTCCTGTAAGTTAAACATAAACCACCGGTTTCAAAACCGCGGAAAACTTCAAAATAAACCCGAGCAATAACCTATTTATACCACTTAGTTTTCAATAACATCGGTGCCGATCGCGGCTGAACGGTTTCCATCATAATTTTATATTTAAAATCCATCGGCTGCCAAAAACCTTTTGTTAATTTTGGCGCGGTTTACGATGCCATAAAGCCGCCATCTTGCCGATCGCGTCACCAAGATGGCGGCCGCCTATGTCAAAAACGGGCGCGAAACGAAGTGGATGCCTTTCGATCGTTATTTTTTAATAGCCTTTCTTTTTATTTGTCCGTCTCGGTCATAAGAAAATCCGACGCTGTCCTTTGATTTCGTGATAAATTTTGACGAGTTTCTACTGTGATGCTTTGGGTTAATCGATTTGTCAAATGCTTAAAAGTATCTTCTTGAAATCATTTTCGTAGCAGAATTCGATATCTGGAAATTGACTTGATTAAGTTTTTATGAAAAGATGTAGATAAAGACAACGATTTTGCCAAAATAGATGTCTAGACAGCATTGATATACATTTTAATACATCGATGCTAGACAGCCACATGGTCAGACACTGTCGTGTGTGGTAGATTTTGGCTCAAATTATCCATGAGAATGCCACGTAGAGGTGCAGTAATCAGGACAAAACATAAATTGGATAAGTAGCTCTAATTTCGTCAGGAAAAAGTATTTCAAAAAAGGTACATACAGCTTTACCTACTCACAAAGTTATGATTCGATCTGATAAGTATTTTTCACGACTGCCCAAAAAAAGAATTGTAACGTTTTCAGGGTTTTTGTATGTGTGTGTGTATGTATGTATGTATGTGAGTTTCTTTAATCCACCATAACTTTTAAATGCCTGAACAGATTTAGATGTATGTGGTATCGTTAGATTCCTTACATCATCCCGAATAACATAGTATATTTATTTATTTTAAATTTTAATTTGTCTTCAATATGGCTTCATTTACATATGCGAAAAAATATATATAGAATTTTACAATAGCTCATGCTCATCAAGGCCTTCAATTTGAAACGTACCCAACGTTTCAAATTGAAGGCCTTGATGAGCATATTCCAACAGTACCTAATTATATAATGTATTGTTCTTTTTTTGGCAGGGCAGGCGAGTTTTTTATTTATTTAAGTATCTGTGTCTTGTTTGAATTAAATGAAAACTTAAGTACCGAGTTTGTACCTACCTATACCTACGTAGGCCGGATTATTGTACTTTTTTTAATGTGTGTGATACTCAACACAACAGTAACAGTAGTAATATCACAGAATAAATAATAGTATTATTTATATGATATAGGTACGGCAGTTTGGCTTTAGGCTCCAAAATCCCCATTAACCCTCAGTACAGTTTGGCTTTAGGCTCCAAAATCCCCATTAACCCTCAGTACAGTTTGGCTTTAGGCTCCAAAATCCCCATTAACCCTCAGTACAGTTTGGCTTTAGCCTCCAAAATCCCCATTAACCCTCAGTACAGACTGAAAACTAATAGACACGCAAAAACGTATGGAACTAGAATGGTCTGTCATTTTCAACTACCCTCATTCTCTGAAACTTCAGACTTGAATTAAATTATACGGTGGCCTACATACGGCATAACTGCCGCATTAAGTTGATACAGGGTAATTTAATTTTCTGACTGGTAATTATTTGGGGCAATTAGTTACTCGAGAACTGCATGTGAACATCCACCTGTTAAAAAACGAGGTATCTGCTTACAGTGTTTTGGGTTTCTATGGAGGTTTTTGGGTTTGTAGGTTCTTCGTATTCTTGAGGAAAATAGCTGGGTACCGAATCCATACTAATATTACAAAAGCGAAAGTATCTCAATTTGTTACCTTTTCACGAATAAATGGATGAACTGATCTTGATGAAATTGGGTACCTATGGCAATTGTTTGAACTCTGTGGATGGACATGGGATACTATTTATCGCAATAAACTGTAGTCCTCGCGGACGAAGTCACGTTCAAAAACAAGTATTATAAAATAATCTGCTGGCTTACTCTCGAATACAATTCCGATTCAATCACGATTCCAAAAGTGCGATTCAGCTAGAAAACCTAACTACACCTAACTGCACTACAAAGTGGGGGGATGTGGGGGAAGGTTTGGGGTTGTGAGGGGAGGGTAGGGGGAAGTGGACGAATGGTAGGAGATGTCGGGGAAGGGTGCGGGAATTGGGGAGGTCGTGCAGAGTGGGGTAAGACAGAAGTGAAAGAGTGAGAGAAAGGGTTGGGGAATTAGGGGAAAGAGTGAGGGGAAGTGGAGGAAGGTAGGGTAGAAATAAGGGCATGGTAGGAAGAAAGGGGAAAGGTTGGGGGAAGTGGGAGAAAGGTTGGGAAGTGGGAGGAGGACGTAATTTTTTTAAACCAAGGTGGCGGACATGTTACCACACCGAAAAGTAACGATCACGTTGCAGCGCAGGTTAGGTTTTCTAGCTGAATAGCACTGTTGAGATTGTGATTGAATAGGAATGGTGTTCGAGAGTAAGGGGGCTCGACTGAGCAGACTGAAAATTTAAGGATATTCTGGATAGCCATATTCATAAGTGAAATGCACACACAAGGTCAGCTCTCGTCTTGTTTATTGTAGGAAACATTGGATTGGTCTTTAATAATATATTATTTTGACTAATTTATTATGTTATATCCCCTTAGATTCTACTAGGGCATGAGCGCTGGTCTATATGACACGTGATGTGCTCTCTTCTCAAACAGGCGTAGGTATATCCGAATCACCGCAGTAGAGACAGACAGAAAGGCGTTACCTTTTCTTGTGCCAAATTTAGTTCAGAATCTGCACATGAAATGGGAACTTCCAACGTATAATTAGTCTTATTTATTGATTGGGTTTATTTACAATAATCTTATTCTCATTGTTAAGACCAGGCTCTGCTTTTTAAAGGTTTTTTCTATAAATATGCTGGGTCAACCACAAACCTGATAAATGTGAAACTTAACATATATGTTTTTGAGATCTTTATCTCTCTAAGACTAAGACAAAAACATGATTAACAAAATTTCATTTGATACATTTTCTTATCAAAAATTACGTTTTTTTTCGGTAATATTTTCATTTTTCTACTCAACGGCTTAAGTTTTATCTCTAAAATTAATCTCACAGCAAGAAAATATAGTTTATTATCTAAGACTAAGACAAAAGTTACCTAACTAAATTATTAGCCTGCCAATAAAATAAATAACTTTTGAGACATACGTCATTTAGTTCCGAGCTAAATTGTGTGTTCAAACAGCGCTCGCGATATTCAACCTTGTTACGCAGGCCCTTCAGTGCTTATTGCTGGTAGCGGGTGGCAGAGTGTAGGGTAGGTGGCAGGGAAGTGGGGAGTGGGAAAATGTAACCTTGGAGCCTGGCCTTAATATAAAATAGTATTTTCATGAAGAAGTGCTTTAATATAGCACACATTATTTAATATTTCATTGCGCATGCAACTTTGTCCGTGCGGACTTCAAAAAAGACTAGCGACACAGAAATTGGAATACAATATTAATTGCTATTAGTGCCTAGCGATCATTTTCCCCCGCGACTGTCTGCGCGGACTGTAAAACCTTATTTAGCAATATTAATTAAGTACTACTGTAAATGCTTTGAATATCAGCATAACTTCATAGTTACTCTAGGGCAGGGGTCGGCAAGTACTTTTTTAATGGGGTCCGGATAATGATGTTTTTTTTTACCGAGGACCAGAAAAAAAACTGATATTAGGTACTAATATTATTTTGCTTTCAAAAATAAATTATTAATACGTAAAATTAATGTGAGAAATTACACCGAAGGACTTGAGCCAGTTTTTTATAGTTTGGTTCATGAAGGGAACAGCAAATGCGAGGTGTCTTTAACGTGGACGTCCGTAAATCGCAAACGATATTTGTTCTTCAAAAAATTCATCTTTGAGAAAAATAGTTGCATACATATGATGAGCCAAACATAGTGGCCAGATTCATAGCTAGTTTCTTGCAACTTTCATTCTTTTCTGAAACACGTTTACCCCAAAATTCTTTAGTGGATGCAGTTTTATACATTTGCAAGGAAATATCTTCTTGAAAGTCAATTATCTCCATTTGAAGTAAAGATCTTTTCAATTCTAATCAAAGCGTGTGGGTAGGCCACATAACTAATTAAATCACTTGTAAAATAGGTATTAGGTAACTAGAATAATTACTAAGTTAGATTCTACGTGGCTTTCAAACGTATGAATATAGGGCTAGTTATATGAAAATATTATTTAAATTAATATATTTAACAATATTTGGGGTCCGAGGTTCGACCGTCCGCGGGCCGGATACGGACCGCGGTTCGTCTGTTGCTGATCGCTGATCTAGGGCTTTGAAGTTTAAACCTCGTATGTAAGTAGGTAATAATATCAATTATTCTGTGTATAAAAGCAAAGCATAGACGAATATACACGCAAAAAACAATTAAATTTTACTGCGTTGGTAATATCGCTTCTCTAACAAAACATTTCATAACGTTTATATTTATCATATAAAAAACTATTTCAACACCAAGCTTTCGTCAAAAACGCGATGCTATCTCCCGAACTTTCAAAATGGCGTCGAAATGTCAAAAATAAGGTAGGGTGCAGAATGTCAGTCAAATGCTAACGTGAGACATTTCGATGGCAAATCTTTTCATGGTTGGATAACCACCCTAACGACAGGTTGCGAAGGCATTACAGGGACGACTTTATTACCGAGACGTAGTATTATTTTGTTTGAAACGGATTTGTGAACAGTATTATTAGAAGACAAAATGTAATACATGAAGTTTTTTATAAAGGAAGATTTTTAGGGTTCCAATTGATTTTACGTTTTATGTGTACTTTATAGGATTCCGTACCTCGAAAGGAAAAAAGGAGCACTTATACGATAATTTCATTGTCCGTCTGCCTTTCTGTCGACCCTTTTTTCTCAGGAATGCGTGGAATATCAAATTGAAATTATTATCAAATACTCAGGTTTGCAATCCCTTATAGCTGTGAAAAAATACAAAATTCTAAGTCAACGCAATAAAAAAATACGACCGTTTATGCCGCATATTTTGACACTCGCATGTGAATCTAAATCTATAGGATACACTCCCCTTTGACCTAGAATCGTGAATTTTGGCAAGAATTAATGTTTTATAGCAAAATCCGAGAACCGTAAAGTTGTAGTTTCATCAGAAAAAATATTAAATGTACGGAACCCTCGGTGCGCGAGTCCAACTCGCACTTGGCTGTTTTTTGTGCAACGCTTTATTCTGTCTGTTCGTACGTCTGTCACTGGCTTGCAGATCCTAATAAAAATAGATAGGGTCTTGAAATTTACATATACCTGTAGTTCTTGTTCTACTTCTATTCAGCCCACAACGACCCACTGTTGGGTATAATCGGTCTCCTCTCTTTCTTTTTATTTTTTTCTCTGTCTGTTTGTTCCAACCCTGTGCAAGTCGTCGATAACGTCTGACCATCGGGCTGGTGGTCTGCCCCGTGGACGCTGCTCTCGGCCCCCACCTCGTTATCGCTTTGGTCCATCTTTGATCTTCCCGTCTTGCCTGAAGTGTCCTGTCCATCCCCATGCCCAATGTAGTACCATGACCAAACTAGAAAATTATAAATTGTATTTAAAATTTAGATATTATTAAATTTTGAGGGATTGCCAGGGCACTCCCGTTTGTGGACATGAAATAAAAAATTAATTAAAAAAAAAACTGAATTTAAATCGTATAAAACTTAATAGATTTATAGACTTTATAGACTTAAATACGGAAGACATGTCTGACTTGTTTTCTGACTTACTGCGACTTTTTGCATAATCGATTTATTTTATTCCTTCAAAATCGATTAATTTTCCAGAAATAGTCGATCTTTCTGAAAAAAAAATATTTCTTTACATAATGTTTGTCAAAAAATTGATTAACAAATAATCGATTAATTTAAAAACAATAATCGACAAAACCGTCAGAATCGATTATTTTAATAATCGTATTTTTCCACATCCCTACTGCAGTGGCAGTGTTATTTTCTGTATCACAAAATAAATAACGGTATGTACAAATGCTGTGGTAGTAAGGTGGCGATAAAATATGCCACGTTGGCCGAGATTGTATAATATGGCGTGTTAAAATCCGACGATACCGGGTACGGTCCTAGGCTCCTCACTAATGACTTTTCTAAGTTATGTGCGGTTTTCAAACGCTCCGTGCATCAGGAGGACACGTTCAACTGTCGGTCCGCCTGTTATTCATTACTAGCAGTCGTTAAACCATGTCGGAGGTCCTCGGGCGACCTGACAAACTCTGACAACAGAGGCCAGCACTGCGTCATACGACAAGCAAGCAAGCTCACGGAAAATCAAAAACACTGCAGTATTTTGTGATGAAGTGTGAAATTGTGTTTCAACCACAAATTATCCACACACACATACGAAGCCGACATTTGCTATGCTTCACTCGTTTGTTGGCGGTGTGGACTCCTTGGTGCCAGTATACAATTTTAACTTGAACTTTTTCAACAATAGAACTTTAAGGCCGCCTGCGTACCGTGTCGGCATTTGTTTTTGAAAGGGTCCAAATTTATAGAGGGCGGTAATTAGAATGCTTTATTTTTTTTTTTAAGTACATTGAATAAATAAGCAGGCAGCCAATTTTTTTTTTTTAGTGAACTAGGTTTGTGAAATTATTGCATAAAGTAGTAAACTTTATATTTTCATGGCATTACCATCATCTTCATCCTCATCATCAACATCATCATCAGCCGATAAACGTCCACAGCTGAACATCGGCTTTTCCTATAGAGCCTATACATTCCTCGGAATCATTAGTAAGCCAAAAATACACATACAACGTTATTATTCAAAATATTAATATTAAGTACCTATACAAATAAAAGGCACGTGTGGTCTGTTGTGCCCTGTCTTTTTAACCCCTGAAATAAAAAAAGAGGGGTGCTATAAGTTTAAGGTGTGTATGTATGTATTATTGTATCCGTGTCTGTCTGGGCATCGTAGCTCCTAAACGAATGGACCGATATTTAAGCGGTTTTTTTCTGTTTGAAAGATGATGTGATCGAGATGTTTTAGGTAAGATTTATTTTATTTTATTATTTACTAAGACTCTTTATAATTCCTTAACAGTATACGCACCAATGTGATGTTATAAAACTAACTAAACTCTAAATGTTTCCGTGCACTTTCTGTGAATTTCGCCAGGCTGCAGTGACAGAAATCAACGTCCTGCATAATTATATTTAGAAGACGTATAGCGCGTGACACGATGGGGGTGGGTGGCGGGGATATATATTTGTTATTTGTGCTTGTTAAAAAAATTGTACGAGAGAGAGAGGGGTTTACCTGCGGGGGTCCTTATGCCAGTTATGCCAAAAATTTAACACTTTATTCCCGTATGGTTCATCTAGTCAAGTCTCCCGAAATTATGAGACTATCACGCTCGGTGTCTAGAAGTTGGCCACACATGTCAGGCGATGAGTTCCATCACAGAGATACAACTCAAATCACTATCGCTAAAAAAGTAGGTACAGTGCATGTATTTTATGATTTTGTAGACTTTTCGGTTCATCAACATTACAAGTTGCAACATTCCAACCCTCGTGCTTATTTGAACGTTTATGAAACTGTTTTTCGGAGGGGATTCAAAGCATTGTTGTATAAAACCAGTCATGGCATAGACGAACAAATCGAGTTGATTTTGTTAGGCTTTAGAACATCAACAAGAAATAATCCAAAATGATAAAAACCCGACTGCGAACAAAAATAAAAAGAGGCAAAAAATACTTAAGTGCGAATGGTTGCCAACCAACTTTAAATAGTTATAGATCCTAAATGGTCATTCGAAATGAAAAATTGTAAGAGAAACCTAAAGATGATTTTCAAATACCTATTCAATGATACCCCATTTAACATAGTTCATAGACTTTTTCGTTTAACACGACTGCCCAAAAAAAGGAGTGCATGATTTTATTTAGCATTCATGTATAATTATGTATGTATTTATGTATGTTAATTTCTTTATTCCACCATAACTTTGCCTGAACAGACGTATGGGATATCATTAGAATCCTTACATCCCCCGAGTAACATAGGCTATATTTTTTTCACCTCACAAGCTCGGAAAGATTCTGTTTGTCATTCGAAATCTGAGTTCAAAATTGCATTTTACCCGCTAGCGTGGAAAGAGTTTTTATAATTAGAACCTTTCTATTCAATAATTTTCTATACCGACAATTCACTGAAAATACTTTATTACTAATTTATACTATATTATTATCCGATTCGATTCTACTCTACTTGACTCTATTCGTCTCTATTCTCCTCTTTTTGACTCTACTCGACACTACTCGATTATAGCGCCAATCCACTGAAAATACTTTATTACTAATTTATACTATATTATTATCCGATTCGATTCTACTCTACTTGACTCTATTCGTCTCTATTCACCTCTTTTTGACTCTACTCGACTCTACTCGGCTCTACTCGACTCTACTCGACTCTACTCGACTCTACTCGACTCTACTCGATGCTAATCGACTCTATTCGACTCTATCCGTCTCTTTTAATTTTCAATTCTTTTCTACTCTATTCTACTCTATTCTACTCTATTCTACTCTATTCTACTCTATTCTACTCTATTCTACTCTATTCTACTCTATTCTACTCTATTCTACTCTATTCTACTCTATTCTACTCTATTCTACTCTATTCTACTCTATTCTACTCTATTCTACTCTATTCTACTCTATTCTACTCTATTCTACTCTATTCTACTCTATTCTACTCTATTCTACTCTATTCTACTCTATTCTACTCTATTCTACTCTATTCTACTCTATTCTACTCTATTCTACTCTATTCTACTCTATTCTACTCTATTCTACTCTATTCTACTCTATTCTACTCTATTCTACTCTATTCTACTCTATTCTACTCTATTCTACTCTATTCTACTCTGTTCTACTCTGTTCTACTCCGTTCTACTCTGTTCTACTATGTTCTACTGTGTTCTACTCTGTTCTACTGTAGTCTACTGTGTTCTACTGTGTTCTACTGTGTTCTACTGTGTTCTACTGTGTTCTACTGTGTTCTACTGTGTTCTACCGTATTCTAATGTATCTTACTCAATTCTGCTGTATTTTACTCAATTCTACTGTATTTTACTCAATTCTACTGTATTTTGCTCCATTCTACTGTATTTTACTCAATTCTACTGTATTCTACTCTGTTCTACTGCCAGGCATCACGCGACGGCCCATTTTTTATTATTATTATTATTATTATAAACACTAATTTAATACATTATTTTAGAATACATTGTTTTTCTTGCACCTAGCATTTTCCTCGCTGTAGTGAGGTGAAAAGTTTTGTGTTGCGCACGGCAGCAAAGTTATTTGGCGTCTCGTACTTTTGAAACCCTCGCTGTGCTCAAGATTCTATATTTGAACCACTCGCTTCGCTCGTGGTTCAATCCTAGAATCCTTCGCTTGCTCAGGTTTCAATACAAGTACTCTCGCCAAAAAATCACTTAGCAGCCTTGCATAACAAATAACTATTTTAAATCATTCAGTATGGCGGCAGTATGGCTCCACTATCAAATTAGAAAAAAGAACTTCAAATTTTACAATAATGGTATCAAATTTATGGTCTTGTTATGCACATTCCAAAAAATATATATTATTGGCAAAAGCTCTTTTTTGCCAGGGCAGGCATGTTTTTTTAGCTTTTAAGCTAGTTCACAATATGTCGTCTGGTTGTCGCCATATTGAATTTTGATTAATGTCATATCTTTAGTACCCACCGCAACCATCACGGTGCCGCTAAATTAGTCACCCTTGGATTTGTATGGAACCTTACACACGGCGCCGCCGGCAACGCGGTCGGGAAAAATGACATTTCGCCCCACAACAAAAGTCGTTTTAGAGAAGTGTGACATCTGAAAGGAAGTTGGAATTTTGAGTATAGCCCACGCATTGTCTTCTAGTAAAAGAGTGTTTTGGCACTCAAACTTATGAAGCTTAAAGTATTGAGTTAAAAAATAATATAAATTATATCTCACTCCATTTTATTGTAGTTGATTTATTTATTAATAATTTAAATGTGAATTATGCCATGTTACTTACTACTTTGCATTAATAGTTTTAACCTAGTTTTGTAATAACTAAAGTGTCATTTAAGTGTCATAGCAGGGTTGGCAAGCTTCGACGTCTTCAAGCAGTGCGTCCTACCAGTCATGACTTACGGAGCCGAAACGTGGACTCTCACGGTCAGTTTCGCAATGAAGTGATTCGACAGAGAACCGATGTAACCGACACAGCTCTAAGGTTAAGCAAGCTAAAGTGGCAGTAGGCTGTTCACATTCCCAGTGTACGACCTGTGGCCAGGTGGAGTGACGACCTGCGAAAAGCAGCTAGAAGAAAATGGATGAAGAAAGCTGAAAACCGAGCTCAGTGGCGTGCCTACGTCCAGCAGTGGACAAGTACAGGCTGATTATGGATATAATCAAGTTTAGCAACATTTTTAAAAGTCAAATGGAATACTAGCGATGCTGGCGATGCTAGATGCAGTCTATGATGTGACATGCTTGCCTAGAAGATGCCGGTTCACTCTGGACTGGAAAACTCATTGTAATCACCACGCTTGGCACGTGTATCTTGGCACGTGTATCTTGGCACGTGTATCTTGGCACGTGTATCTTGGCACGTGTATCTTGGCACGTGTATCTTGGTGATCGCAGTACTTGGTGCATGCGGCTGCGCAAATTCTGAATTCGCTTAGCTGGTTCTCACAGCACCCGCGGCGCGGGATGGAAAGAAAATATCCAAATATCTAGTCGGCCTAGCGAAGCTAACATCTTTGAATGAATAAGTGTTTGTTTGTTCTACGATAAGTTTTGTACCAGCACCAACCGACTACGTGAGACCGACTACTACTACACATCACAGACTACTATAGATTTTTTTTTTGGATGAAAGGTTTTTTAGTTTTTGTAGTTTCTAGCGTCATAATGACTGACAAAGGCTGATTGTTTTAAAAAGTATGATTGTTAAATGTTTTGATATTTTACAATAAGCATGATAATAACTAGGTAATTTCTGGTGTTTTAAGTATATCATATCATCATCATCATCATCATCATCATTTCAGCCTTTCGAAGTCCACTGCTGAACATAGGCCTCCCCCAAAGAGCACCAAGACGAGCGATCTTGTGCCACCTCCATCCAACCATTAAGAGATGACGATCATCGATTACGAGATGTCATTTATCTTTGTTTTATTGTTAATAAACATGTCTGTTTAATATTTGACCAAGTAGTTCTACAGTGGGGTTTGCTAGACGGAGGGAACGATCTATTCGAGTAGCCCTAAAGGGCTGCTCGTCTGGTCAAATGGCTATCAACGCCGGTGTACCTCAGGGATCGGTTCTCTCGCCTACACTGCTTTTACTGCACATTAATGACCTTCTGAAGCTCGGTACCTTTGGGTATGCAGATGACATTACCTACTGTAGTTGAGAGATACATTTCGAATGCTTAAGCCAGATGTAACGCTGTCCAGCTTCAGAGAGAGGCTATGGTGGAACGTTTGAATTTAGCCTTAGAAACCGTGTCCGATTGGGGCGATGCTAACCTGGTTAAGTTTAATGCTACTAAAACGCAGGCGTGTTTTTTTTCTGCTAAAAAGAGTCCTCTAAACCGATCTCCATTTTTCCGCAGTGTTACAATACCAATAGGCTAATATGTTCGACATTTGGGTGTCGAACTCACATCCAACGTGAATTTTGGGTCTTACATTGATTCCAAAGCCAAGGTTAGCTGCAAAGAAACTTGATTTTTGTCTTGGTATATTTTGTATGGAGTACTGCTGCCACCCCTGGGACGGTTCTGCCAAGTATCAGCTCGAGGCCTTGGATTCAATTTAGAGAGAGACGTGCTATGAGACTCATTGCGGCAATGACACTCTGGTAAAGAGTCAAAGTACAAAGTCTGGCGCATTTTCGTGAGGTCTCAAGCCTGGCACAAGAACTGCACAATCTGATTCCTCCATCACCATCACCGTACGACTAGACGACCGGCAAAGCGCTACCCTTTTATGGTTGGAACACCTCGCACAAGAACGAAGCGTTACGCTCTTCATGTATTATAAGAACTACAAAGGAGTGGACTGCTCTGCTCTCGTCAGTGTTTCCGGTAAAAAATAACCCAGGTGTGTTTTAAGTCAAGAGACAACTTCGACCACATCATCGCTTTCCATCAGGTGACATTATGGTCAAACGATTACGGCAATCGTTAGTCCGTTCGTCGTAAATAAAAATATGTAACAAAATAGGTAAAAGTAGCATGGAGTATTCCTTAGTAGGAAGCCTTAGGTTAAAAAACCCGACAGCATCACCAAAGATGTAAGTCACACACACAAGTACCGTGTTAAGTCGCGGAGCACAGCGAGCATTATAATTATAATATACATAATGGAAAGTAGCTACAACATTCTGCATAAAATATAGAGCTGCCCAGCCCAATCTATCTTCACACCAATTTTAAAACAGCGTCTTGCAAACGACATGCTAATTCTTCCCTCGGAACAAAGGAATGAGTACTGTTTTATTCATATTTGCGAACTACCTACATATTATGTAAATATAATATGTAATATATGTAAATTCAGCGGCCAGGAGAGCTGGCAACCTAACGTTGTATTTAGGTTACTGATAGGAAAATCGAGTAAGTTATTTTGCTTGTTGATTTAGCACCTGGTCCTGTGTTGTTATTTTGATGTTTTTGGTTTTGCGAATTTATCTTTTCTGTTATTTTTTACCGACTTTAAACCACCCGTACAAATGTGAGTTGAATTTCGTGGAGAGGTTTCCCTACGATGACTGATGATGAATATACAACAGCTTCCAAAAAAAACCACAATATATTCAATGTACAGAATTTGGACCCCTATCCTGCAGGATTCTTCGCGATGAAAAGTATCCTATGTCCTACCTCGTAGTATGAACTCAAATCATGCCAAGTTTTATTTGAATTCATTCAGTAGTTTCAGCGTGATGCGCGTCCAAGATACAGACAGACAGACAGACAGACAACAGAAAATAAATCAGTTTTGGCCTCAGGACGAACACAGAACAGCCTCCAAAAAAAATACAAAATATCTTCAATGTACAGAATTGGGCCTGTTACAGTTTTATTATAATAATAGATATTTAAATAATATTGGTCTGGGAAAATATCAATAAAATGCATCAGATCTCATTACAAGTGAAAAGATTAGGTATTACTAAATATATGTTTATTGTTTGTCATTAACATTGTTATCTCATTCTCGCTACAGTCTGCGTGTGCCTCTCTATCTATGTTGTGGACGCACATGAAGCACGACGCGGACGGTGGGCATGTAGCTGTGTAGGTGTGTTTGCCTGAAGTTGTATCTAGTCTAGTTTCTGTTTACGTAATGCTAACGCGTGCCGTATATTCCCCTTTTTAACCAGATCTATGATAAAATGGATGTAATTAACTGAAGGGAACGATGGCGGAATCTTACATCAGGCTAACGCTCTGCTCGTCGACAATGTAACCCAGAGAGTGGTCGTAAATTTCATATATTTCAACTTAGATGTTTTTAGTATTTTTTTAGGGTTCTGTAGTTAAACCAGGAACGCTGTCCGTCCATCTGTATGACAAAGCCATTTTATTCAGACACTATTTACACAACAATGTTGAAATTTGCCAAACGAATTTGATATTCTTAAATCCGTGTGTAAAAAAATATTGCTTTTATAGTTATTTATTATTGATGTTTCTTTGGCAATCTTGGTTTCGAAATATTCAGCTCTAAAGTCACCATTTTGCTTCAGTTGCATGAAGTCCCTGGCTATACGGAACCCTGTCTGTGCTTGTCCGACACGCAATTGGCCGGTTTACGGTATAGTAATTTTCGATCATGAATCTATGAAACTTCCTGTATCTAAAGTCTCAGCATCTGCCTAACATATTCCACCATATATCTAAACACACCTATTTATTAATAATTAATAAAATATACACGCACACAGCCGTCGAGTGACGCAGACGGTGCGTCGGCGCGCGCGCAGCAGATGTGCGAGTTCGATGTCCGGTTTGGGAGGGCCTGCCCGGATCTGGAATACTACAGGATGTTGGTTTTCTGTCAAATTGAAATTTTTAATCGTATTGGCTCTTATTTTGAGGACGTTCATGACAGTTTAATGCCTATAACCAGATTTAAATTTAGGTTTTAGATATGTTTGTTTGTGTGTTTGTATTGAGAGTGAACATGTATATTCTAGGCAAGCGTCTCACATCTAGACCGCATCACTACTTACCATCAGCTGAGATTAGTGGTAAAACCAAACATAAAAAAAAAAACAAAAAACAATTAAATACTACATAATATGGATTTACTGAAAAACTACCTTCAAAAAACTTTGTTTAAATACTTAGTTATTTATTTTATTGTTTTAAAATAGTAAATATAAATAAATATAGAGCGAGTTAATTTTAACCCGTCATTAGATCTAATCAAAAGTGGGTAGATTAGGTACCAGTTCCACGTGCGTGGACTGCATAAATTAAATGCAACGCACACAATTGGTCTTCTGTGGTATCAAGATATCCAGAAAAGTTTTTTAACATTTTCTATTAAGTTTGATAACATTTCAAGAACCGCTATTGGTGTTACAAGATGGATTAATACGTCAAAATGTGGCATAAGAGGAAGTCTCCATTATTAGGTTGCAAGAATTGACCCGAACAGAAATCCTAACACCATGTAAGTAATAATCTTACATCATCGTCAACCTTTGTTAGTCCACTGCTGGACATATACCTCTCTCAAAGCACGCTGCGAGCCCGACCTTCAACACTTCTTTTTCTACTGCTGCCAGCTATTATGCGTCGATACGCAGCCCGCCTAACGCAGCCCGCCCTCCGGGACGATTCCCGAAGGGCGGGCTGCGTTAGGCGAGTCACGGTCTCAATTCAGGAGCACGCCTACCCTAAGACTTATTGGTCTTTCGACAAATTTGAGGAAGCTAAAGTGTCAGACTGGTAGTTGATGGGTTACTAGTGCGTGTTAGAATCCTCAGATCCGCATTAATGACTATTCTAGACTAGTGGTTCTGTGAACTGTAGACCTCGCGAGCATAAACTTACAAGTCTGACACCAGAGCAAGGCCAGATTTGCCTACAGGCCGAGTAGGCCCGGGCTAGGGGCGGCCAGATTTAGCGACAATCGTGGAAATGACAAATTTTTGGTGCATCTGTGTGTGTTCATACAGATATTGTAGATGTAGCGAGTGGGCGAAATTTTCTATTATTTGTCCGCTAAACTTGGCAACAGAGATGCAGTCCTGATACAAATTACTCAATGTTACTACGTCTGGAGAAGTACATTATGATAACTTATCATCCCGATTAAGCATGGGGACAGAGCAAATAACAGACTATTTTAATCTGTGGGATATAGTAACAGGCCACAGCTGGTAAATTCATATATTTTAGCTGGGTAGTGGAGCTGAGAAGGGGGCGGCTGGTGTTACACGGCCTAGGGCGGCCGAGACTGCCAGTCTGCTTCTACACCAGAGGCCAGCACTATTCGATAACCAGACCACTGCCACTTCAGCTTGTTAATCCCAAAGGCTATGTAGATAACTGACCTCAATGAATACTGAGCATATTATGTTAAAATTTAAATCTCCAGAAACGCGACATCCTATACCTGCCGCTTGTTTTATTTTTACTTTCTTCATGAACCTAATTCTTTTGTTCTTTGATGTAGCCCGTCGCGCCACATGGCTACTCGAAGTAAAAATAACGGTCAAGTGCGAGCGGGGCCACTGCTGGGATACGTGGTATTAAAAAGTTTGATAGTGCTGTATATTTAGATGGTTATTTTTGGGTTACTGAGATTTGGGAGTCTAGATGTGGCATGGATATGGCCCGAGGCTATGCGAGCGCTGGCCAATTTAATTTCGTTTAGGAACAAGTCTATGGCATATATAATATAAAGAATAACACAGGATACTTTTCATCATCATCATCATCATACTTCACTCTCAAACGGCTGAATGGATTTTGATGAAATTTGGAGTGGAGATAGCTTATACTCTGGAATAACACATTACATACTTTTCACCATCATCATCATCATCATTATCCCTCTCGCGGGTGCAACCGCGGGGTGCAGCTAGTTAACTTAAATAATACCAGCTGTGCCCGTGGCTTCACACGCGTGGTCATTGCTCTAAATTTAAAGTACTCTATGTGCTATTCTGAGACCTAAAATAACAATATACCAACATTTGATCAAAATTCCTTCAGCCGTCAAAAGTGTTCTATCGATTGTTCGGCTTCTACTCATCTGATTGATCTATCAAGTACCCCATTTTTTAAGTCTAACTCTAAGCTATCCAAAAATGAAAACAATCGCATCGCAATTGGTTCTGTAGATTTTACGTGATGCGCGATCAAACAAACATACAGACAGACATATGCGTTTTTTTTAATGTTATTTTCTTGTTCAGTAGCTTATTTTAACCACCCTAGACTATTTTTCTTAGTCTTTTGTGCAGACTTTTTCGTACTTATTGTTTTATTATAAGTACTAACTGTACCCATACCCTATAAGTACTGGCTTCGCACGCGTGGACATTTCTCTAGGTTAAAAGTACTTTATATACTACTACTATCCCTTTCTTTTCCCTTCATTATTTGTTTCAGGAATGGTAGGGCTCTTCACCTTAGAGCTTAGGCGTAAGCTCTTACTGATTACGCATTACTGCCTGTTGATGCGAAACGAAGTAGACAACCCCTCTGTGCTAGGCAGATTAAGTAATTTTGTGCCACAGAATTACGAGTACATCCGCGCGGGTCAACGACGCCAGCATCGACTGTTAGCGCCGCCTTCCGCGTTATGCACACAGCATGCACATAATGCGCCAACGGCGTGGGCTGTAACAGTCATCAACCGTTTCCTTAACGAGATCCATGATGCTGACATACATAACTGACCCCATTGTTCGTATTTCTATGTATGTGTTATTTTATTTCCGCATTATAGTATAACATTGTGAACGTTTTTGCTTATAGCTGTAAGTTTGCAATTGTTAATGAATAAATAAATTGAAGGAGCTCAGGGCCATTATTCCCTGGCAATAGGGATAAGACACGTTACGCACCGCGTTAATATATCTGCGTGGAATTATCGTGTAACGTAAAATACTATTCTGTAAGGAACTATCAAATTTGAGAAACGCGACAAGGCGCGTTACGCGCACGTTATAGTCTATATTATTTATGGAACAGTAAAAAATGAAGCTTGTTGTGATCTTGTGATAGAAAAACAAACAATAATTTAGTTCTAAGAGAAATAGATTGGTTTCATTTTTCTGCTCATGAAAATATATTTTAATCACTTTTTTCAGACAAACTTTTGTTTTGTGGCTCATATTGTCAAAAGCCACCAACCAAAACTTCGCAACTTTTGCGAATGAAATTAAACTATTTTGTGCGAATTTAGGTAAATACATACCTACCTACCTACATGCTACTTAATTAAATATGTATCGCTACTGAGACGTATGCTTTCATAATGTTTTTTTTTTTTTTTTTTAAATAGGATATGTGCTGTTGGTCTATAACTGACCTCTACAGCGCAAGCGCCGCAATGCGTGACGCAGAAGGCGCACGCCAAAGTTTAGTTTTTGGCCACTTGCTCAAGGGCACCCAGGGGGTACGAACCTCGGCTTGGACAGTTGCCATTGATTACTTGGGGAGTATCGAACTAAGCTTTCATAATGTGTTTTGTGTATAGTCATACAACAATAAAAAAACATCAGTTTCTTAGTTGGTCCAAGAAAGCTAGAGATGTTAGTGTACAAAATATTGATAGATTTTATAGTTTCATTTCTGCTATGACATTTTCAGAAGTTTATGAAAAACCTAGTTTGAATGAACCGTTTAACGAATTTCATGAACAACGAGTATTTACATTGTTTTTTAATTTATGTTTTCCAATATCTATTTTTTAAAAAACTATCAAAAGTAATAAAAATATATGGTTGACTAAAGGGTTAAGGAAGTGTTGTGTAAAAAAACGCTTATGTTTTAAATTGTTGTATTTAAAACATAAGCAAATTGGGTCTAATAAAAGGAACAATAATAATGCCTAAAAAACATTCAAGAATCCTGAAACAATGCCTACATAAATCACAGCAGTTACAAAATAAAGAAAAATCTTAAAAATAAAAATAAATGCAAGGCTGTATGGGACGTTATTAATCAGAATATTGGTGACAATAACAAAAATAGCCCCCACACGATGGACCGACGACATTGTAGCCATCGCAGGAAGTCGGTGGATGGAGGTGGCACAAGATCGCTCGTCTTGGCGCTCTTTGGGGGAGGTCTATGTTCAGCAGTGGACTTCTAAAGGCTGACATGATGATGATGATGATGATGATGATAAACAAAAATAGAGAAATAGATACTATATTACACAATAATCAATTGTATACAAACTCAGTTGAGATTAGTGAATTATTTAATTATTTTTATATTAATTTGACGAATGACAATGATTTTAAAATTAAAACTGACAATATAAATGAAAGCATAGACTGTAACAAACCTAATACAATATTTTTAAAACCGACAGATCCAATGGAAATATATAAATTGATAAATAATCTTAACAATACTGACTCGGTAGAAGTTGACGAAATAAGTACAAGAATAATTAAATTATGTGCAAAATGTATGTAACAATCTTTGAGTTTCCTAATTAATATGTCACTTGAGGAAGGATCATTTCCAGAGAGTTTGAAAAATCTATTGTAAAGCCGTTATTCAAGAATAGAGATAAGACAGACATGAACAATTATCAGTCGGTTACGTTGATACCAGTTCTTACTAAGGTCTTCGAAAAAGTAATGCTGAAGAGGTTATATGATTTTGTCACAGGACAAGAGGTATTAAAACAGAAACAATTTGGTTTCCGGAAAAATAGTACCACTTCACTAGCATGTTTTAACTTAATAAAGATTATCACAGAAGCGATTAATGAAAATACACCAGTAATGGCTATTTTTCTCTATTTGAGTAAAGCTTTTGATTTTGTTCATCACAAATTACTTCTACATAAATTGGAAAAGTACGGCATTAGGGGAGTAGCAAATGATTGGATTAAAAGTTACTTAACTGATCGTTCTCAATGCGTAGAAATAGACAAAGTACAAAAAAATGAAAGTGAAAGTTATGAGCAGGTCGAACTTTAAACTAAATAATTTTGTAGTTTCACAAGGAAGTGTGCTAGGACCATTTCTATTTTTGATGTACATAGATGATCTTCCGAACTCATTACAAAACGATATTATTTGCACACGACACTACTCTAATTGTCAAATGTCAAAATATAAACATATACGAGCAAGAAATGAATGATGCACTTAGTAAAATAATTAATTGTCTCAGTAACAATAATTTAAAAATAAATGTTAGTAAGATATAATTTATACTTTTTCAAAATTATAGGAAACGGGACATGAACCTAAATGTAAATTACAAAAACAGTAAAATAGAGGAGGTAGTCTCTACTAAGTTTTTAGGACTAATAATTGAAAGACACTGCGACTGGAAGACGCAAATTGACTATCTCTGCGACAAGTTGGACAGGTTTGTGTTTGCTATAAAAAAGGTTAAGGCAAACAGTATCTACTAAAGCACCACTAAGTGCATACCATGGATACATGTCTTCGGTGCTCTCTTACGGTCCGAGTTACCCCATAGGGTAACTCGGTTGAGATTGAAAAAGCATTTAGGGTCCAGAAGAAATGCGTGAGAGACATTTCTGGCGCCTGGTTTATGGACAGCCGCAAATTTCGAATTTTATCATTGGTTTGCACGTACATTAGGGAGTTGTGTGTCTTTGTTAAGCAGCATCCACAATACTTCAATTTACATTCGGAAATAGCAATCTCAATGAGTACATGACATATAAGGAAAATAATTAAACATAATGTGATTAATTAATGTTAAAAGTCTTCATTTAATGCTTGCTAATTGGCAACTATGACTTAATTTTTTATTAAATTTGACATTAACTTTAATTTGACATTTTGACATTAATTAAATAATAAACTATTACTATTGAATCTTGTTTATGTTTGCACACTATTGCTATTGTAGGATGTCCTGGACTCTTATAATTATTATTACCATCTGCTAAATTACTACATTCTTGTGAATAAATAATTCTGATTCTGATTTCGAAAGGGCGATCAGCAGTCTCAGGGTGACGTGGGGTTCCTCGTCAATAAGGTCCTCATTGATAATGTTGTAGAAATATCCAATGTGGCGACCAGGTTAGCATACCTGATTCTTAAGCTGAACGAAAGGTATAGCGAGACTGAAAGGTAAGAGTGTGACATGTACACAAAATGTATACTTATCTGTTATATAAAATGTCATATCTACTTATAATAAAGCAGTAAGTAACAAAAAGTCTGTTCAAAGAAGATAATTTAAAAAATGGTCAACTGGAATTATTAAAAATGTCTGCCTATTTTTTGTCGGTTTGTTCGCGCAACACGTAAGTTTGATGATGTTGGTACTTTTGTTCCTGGAATAAAAAAAATAGCACGCAGGCAAAGCCGGGGGCACAGCTATTTAATAATATTTGAGTAGATATCATTTATGAATGCTCCACTCCACAAATTATTTAAAACTTCATCTGAAAATCTAAAATTCAAAAAGTTTATCCATTCAAATTCGCCAAGACACCTTGCAAAGCGCTCCATTCATCGAACAGTGCTAAAATAAGAATTTCATAAGACATTATTCAGTTTCAGTAGGGTTGCTATGCGTCTGTGGTTTTGGAGGAACAAATAACCCGGGATTTCCGGGAATTATAGAAATGAGAGGCTCGTGGTTGAGCTCGTCGGTCCTGATGTTAAATGACAGTGCTGTCTAGGATGACGCAGAGTTGCCATTATTTATACTATCTAAGGATGATAATTAAATATTACATAACAGTAACACACGAAAGTAGATAGATACATAGATATATTAATTCCTTAATTGAACACCAAAACACAATTACAAACATGTAATTGTGTTTTGGTGTTCAATAAGGAATTATATAACAATGAGTGTCACAAGAGGCGCGGGCGGATTAAAGTATTACGTATTCTTATTTTTTGTAATATTGATAAATATTTATGCATCGTTGGAAGAAATATATCTACATCAAAATTTTATTTGTAGGTTTAGTATAATCTATAACTTTCCCCATAGATCTAATTAATTTATGCAGTCCATGCCCGAGGAGCTGGTACCTAACCAGTTCCTGTTGTTTAAATTAGGTGCAACGCACACAATTCACCTTTGGCCTTAGTCGGAGTGACTATTGTGTAGCACGTGTTCAGTGTCTCTCATTCGCGCTGCAATCTGCGTACGTCTATCTATCTTTGTTGTTGATGCACATAAAGCACGACGGTGGAAATGTAGGTGTATGGGTGTGTTTGCCTCTATTGTATCTCGTACTGTTTTTGTTTACACGATATTAAAGCATGTTGTATCTTCTCCCATTTAATAAGATCTATGCTTTTACTACTTCCTAACCGCGGAGGCTGCTACAAACAAAATCCTGGTTTTGACCCCAAATATCTGGGATATAAGCCCGCAAATTCAGTTTTGTCCATGTTTTTAGCTCAAGAATACCATACTAATCTTGAAAGTTCAAGTTTCAACGCCAATTTGTCCGGATACTTTTTTCTACGTTGGTTTCGTAATAACAGTAGACATCCCTATTTCCAGTTCATATTGCTTCAGGAGGATATTGAATTTTTCATAAGCCTCTGTAAAAAGTATGTCGCAGTATAAATCACTGAAATGTCACACGTACACCGTTATCTAGGCTCTGTCTGGGCACTAAAAAAACACTGAAAGTCATTCTGAATTCTGTATTATTTTTATAGTCACGTTTCTTCACGATGTTTTCGTTCACCGTTATGACTTTATGACACAGTATACTCATGTTTATTTTTGTTGCTCTATCTGCGAAAGTGCCCATCATCATCTTCAGCATAAGCATGTCCACTGCTGGACGTAGGCCTCTCCTAATGCACGCCACTGAGCTCGGTCTGCAGCTCTCCAATTTCTTCCAGACACTTTTGGCAAGGTCGTCACTCTACCTGGACACAGGGCGTCCTACTCTACGTTTGCCTTAATTCTCCACTCGAGAACTCGTCTACCCCAACGTTTATCGGTTCTTCGGGAAATGTGACCAGCCCACTGCCACTTCATCTTGCGTATCCTTAGAGCCATGTCGGCTACATTGGTTCTCTATCGGATCACTTCGCTACGAATTTTGCCAAACGTGCCCATCATTGCTTAATCCTCGTCGCAGTATTTCCACCTATTCTTTGGCCAATTGCTCGGTCTTTATTGCTGTGGTCTCCAGCTTTGTATGCTTTGCGATTCTGCTGTTGTGCTGTTATGACATTTCAGTGAAAAGTAGTTTATTCAATCATCATCATCAGCTGGGAGACATCCGCTGTTGAACATAGAGCTCTGCCATAAAACGCGACATCGGACTGGTGCTCTGTTTGTATCCAGCGGCAACTTTCAGGCGTCACTCGTGGAGAACCGTCATATTTGACTCCAGTTGGTGTAGTGGCTAGAGACCCTACTACGAAATCAAATGGTAGTGGGTATCCCGCAAGGTGCAATAATTTGTGTCATGAGCGGAAATTATTGTTTCCGAGTCATGGATGTAATATTCGAATCTATGTATCTCTTTATCCGTTATTTAGTGCCATAGTACAGGGTATCCTAGTTTGAAGCTAGGTATTTGGTGTTAATTATCCCGAATATATTAAATTTAAATACACTTTGTCTTCGTAGTGGGGTTGCGAGTCTAGAACCTTTCTTCCCCATTATCAGTTTTACTCCCTATGTGGCCTGCAAATAGCCACTTCAAATTGCCTTTTTTGTATATTTGGTATTTGTACATTTATTAGCACTTGGTCGGATTCGCTAATGGTCGGATTCTCATTTCGCCGGAATAGAGTTCAGAAGAAAATCTTCTTTTGTTTTGCTATTTAGCACTTGGTTGGATTCTTATTTCACCGGATTCAGTGCAGACAATAACTTTTATGTTTCTAGAATATAACATACCAAGAGATCAGAAATACTGTTGAGGTAAGGGTTATAATGTGTGGAATACGATACTAGTCAGGTACGTTGTTATCATAAAACGCTTACGCTTTACCTCTTTATTACGCTAGTATTAACGTTAGGAAATAAATTTCCTAACATTGTTTTACAAACAGTGTGAAGGTTTAACTAACAACAAAATATGGCTAGCTAACTACGACATGAAACATTTGGACAACCCACATGAATACCACATACCCACATGCTATTACAGCCTTATAAGTAGTCCAAGTGCAAGTGTGTGTGTAGCCTACAACTCGAAACGGCTCAAATATGTAACCACTACCGTTGTTCGAAACCAAGCGTTGGTTTCACCCAGCTTACTTGGGTCTGTCGGAACTTCTGCTGGGCCCTTTTGTTTATGGCAATCAATCGCTTGACGTTTGACGTCTAGAGAGAGAAAAAACGTAATGTCACTTGGACGGAACTCAATCGCCGACCTTGTGACGTAGAAAGACTATACCAATCAAATACCAATATACTCGCGTCCACGCATTGTGACGATTGTTGAGAGATAACCGTGAATGTTTTTTATATGTAGGTAATCAAATCGAATTATAGTGGTATTTCGCGTGTTCTGGATGAGTTTGCGTATACGCGGTAACGCGGATACCCGCGAGTGGTAACGCGGATACCCGCGAGTGGCGAACCTGGAAGTGTATTTTTAACGTCCGCATGCCGATGCGTAGACGCAAGAGATTTTTGGTGTGAAAAACTGTCATGTCATTCTTGTCGGTGAGGTGGGAAGACGACAAGGGCCGTTGAGCAGACCAGAACGGGCACGGTGTGCTGGACACCGGCATCCAACGTAGAAATCAGATTTCCTACTACCATCCTCCCCTTTCCCCTGGTTTCTACAGGGAACGACGCGACAACATGATTTACGGGTGAATTCTACCAAACCTTAGAAACGCTCGGCGGATCACCGACAAGTGCAGTCCAGGGAAGCTGCTTTAGACTTGGAGTCACGGTGGATTCTTGCAGGTCCCTGAATCTTACAACCGTTGTTAGATTACTTTTGCCGCGAGAGCTGCTCTGCCGAAGAAGCCGCGATGCCCGCCCTACGACACAGGTGGTGCCCCCATAGAGACTGTCCCATCTTACAGGGAATGTGCCGTCAGTCTTTTACCATTTTCCTTGCTAATTCAAAAAAGGTAACTTGATAACTTCAATTCTTCTGCGGAATTCCTCATTCTGGAAAGTAGGTACTTACAAAAGTAAAAATATGGACACTCTTGGTAATAAAATCTATTCACAAATTATTCTTAAAACCCTCCGCTTCACTGCAGACTGCTAACTTCATAAAAACAAAGCGCCAACGATTAATATTTAAAACAGCTGACAATATGCAAATGGCGCGAGTTTGCACCCGACACCATATTGTTTGGTGTCACTGGTTTCAGCTGGGTTTGCTTACTTTACCTATTCACTTTTACGCACGAAGCGTTTTATTATGTTGTATATTCCCGGCGATTGCATTTGTGGACACAGTTTCATGAAAATCGGTTAAGTAGAAGTTGAAAAAGCTCGCAAAAAGCGTCAAATACCAAAACGTCCTGCTCATTACGTTGCCATCTCAGTTCGTAATATCTCAGTTCTAAGCCGCCATCTTAATTGGGCAGTAAATCCAAACCCTAATGGATGAACACTGCTCTGTATGGACCCATCTACCCCTCTGCTAGTAGCCACAAAAACCTATAAACCGACACCCTCAGCTTGTATGCGCCGCCATAAAGTACAAACGTACAAACAGACAGCTCAACAAGATTCCAAATATGCCAAAATATGAATAATTCCGCCATCATTCCACGTAGTTTCACGGGGACAGACAAAAGTAACTATGCCAGCTTTAGATGCTGGGACGGATTCAGGGCGGGCAAAGGGGCATAATTCTCAAAACTGCATTCCCATACTTTTTCTATATTATACAAGCTGCGCCCCGCATGCAAACTTTGCCACTTCCGTTCTCACCCTCTGGGGTGGAATTTCAAAAAACCCTCCTTAGTGCACCCTTCGGTTACTCATGGAATATTTCCTCCAAATTTCAAATATAGGTCCACCGGCTTAGACTATGCGTTTGATTGAAATTTTGATTTTAGATTGTAATGTAACGATTGAATTGAATTAAAAACCAAACGTTAGTTACTGAACGAGTATTAAGCTGCTTTAAGTTTTGGTTCATTGTTGCGGCATAAAAAAAGAGGAGGGGATAGAATTATGGGTGCTTTTAACATCTTCAAAAAAAGCAGAAAAGTAGTCTAGGATGGTATATTATTTTAGAATTGGGGTGGAACACGGTAGCCACAGGTAGTGGTTTTAATAAATAGATCCTATGATCCTAAAACCATTTGGGTAATCTTTTCTGAGGCTACAATAGTTGAAACTTCGTTATTTGACACGAAGAAGAAAAGCAATGGTAGCCTAGCGATATACTAGTGTGATTTAGAATCCAATGATACCTGGTCCTAGGCTCCGCATCAATGAATTTTCTAAATTATGTGCGGTTTTCCATTGCTCCGTGCTTCGGAAAGCACGGAAGGCTGTCGCTGGCTTTTATAGATTAATACCAGTCGTTAAGCCATGTCAGAGGCCCTCCGGCGGCCTAACAGACTCTGACACCAGAGGCCAGCTCTACCTCACTTGACGAGCAAGCATGAAGTCGAAGAAGATGAAAATTTTGTTTTCCTGGTATTCAAAAGTACTGAGGGTAGTTTTTTCTCAAGATGTGTGAGTTGGAGAGATAAATCTAGCTTGTATAACTGCCTCACTCACTCGCTTAGGTTTTTTGCATATTCTATCTCACTCTTACTTTATGCTATTTTATCCTCACAGCAGTATCTGCGCAATCGCTCACAGAGCCAACCACCATTCACAAACATAAAGATTCGCTGCGAGTACTATAAGCTAACACCACCTTTATTTTATCAAATAGTCTGGATGTTTTATGTATTCTCTGGATATTGGGAATTCTAATAAGTTTAGGCCTCAGCATAAAACCTAATCAAATAAGTTTAGGCGTCAGCATAGAAACTAATCAAATAAGTTTAGGCGTCAGCATAGAACCTAATCAAATAAGTTTAGGGTCGGCATAGAACCTAATCAAATAAGTTTAGGCGTCAGCATAGAACCTAATCAAATAAGTTTAGGTGTCAGCATAGAACCTAATCAAATAAGTTTAGGCGTCAGCATAGAACCTAATCAAATAAGTTTAGGTATCAGCATAGAACCTAATCAAATAAGTTTAGGCGTCAGCATAGAACCTAATCAAATAAGTTTAGGCCTCAGCATAAAACCTAATCAAATAAGTTTAGGCGTCAGCATAGAACCTAATCAAATAAGTTTAGGGTCGGCATAGAACCTAATCAAATAAGTTTAGGTGTCAGCATAGAACCTAATCAAATAAGTTTAGGCGTCAGCATACAACCTAATCAAATAAGTTTAGGGTCGGCATAGAACCTAATCAAATAAGTTTAGGCGTCAGCATAGAACCTAATCAAATAAGTTTAGGGTCGGCATAGAACCTAATCAAATAAGTTTAGGGTCGGCATAGAACCTAATCAAATAAGTTTAGGCGTCAGCATAGAACCTAATCAAATAAGTTTAGGTGTCAGCATAGAACCTAATCAAATAAGTTTAGGCGTCAGCATAGAACCTAATCAAATAAGTTTAGGTATCAGCATAGAACCTAATCAAATAAGTTTAGGCGTCAGCATAGAACCTAATCAAATAAGTTTAGGCCTCAGCATAAAACCTAATCAAATAAGTTTAGGCGTCAGCATAGAACCTAATCAAATAAGTTTAGGGTCGGCATAGAACCTAATCAAATAAGTTTAGGTGTCAGCATAGAACCTAATCAAATAAGTTTAGGCATCAGCCTAGAACCTAATCAAATAAGTTTAGGCGTCAGCATAGAACCTAATCAAATAAGTTTAGGCGTCAGCATAGAAACTAATCAAATAAGTTTAGGGTCGGCATAGAACCTAATCAAATAAGTTTAGGCGTCAGCATAGAACCTAATCAAATAAGTTTAGGGTCGGCATAGAACCTAATCAAATAAGTTTAGGGTCGGCATAGAACCTAATCAAATAAGTTTAGGCGTCAGCATAGAACCTAATCAAATAAGTTTAGGTGTCAGCATAGAACCTAATCAAATAAGTTTAGGCGTCAGCATAGAACCTAATCAAATAAGTTTAGGTATCAGCATAGAACCTAATCAAATAAGTTTAGGCGTCAGCATAGAACCTAATCAAATAAGTTTAGGCCTCAGCATAAAACCTAATCAAATAAGTTTAGGCGTCAGCATAGAACCTAATCAAATAAGTTTAGGGTCGGCATAGAACCTAATCAAATAAGTTTAGGTGTCAGCATAGAACCTAATCAAATAAGTTTAGGCATCAGCCTAGAACCTAATCAAATAAGTTTAGGCGTCAGCATAGAACCTAATCAAATAAGTTTAGGCGTCAGCATAGAAACTAATCAAATAAGTTTAGGCGTCAGCATAGAACCTAATCAAATAAGTTTAGGCGTCAGCATAGAACCTAATCAAATAAGTTTAGGCGTCAGCATAGAACATAATCAAATAAGTTTAGGCCTCAGCATAGAACCTAATCAAATAAGTTTAGGCGTCAGCATAGAACATAATCAAATAAGTTTAGGCCTCAGCATAGAACCTAATCAAATAAGTTTAGGCCTCAGCATAAAACCTAATCAAATAAGTTTAGGCGTCAGCATAAAACCTAATCAAATAAGTTTTGGCGTCTGCATACCACTTCCTCGGGCGTGGACCGCATAAATTAGGCGCAAACACACACAATTGAACTTTGTGGCCTTACTCACAATCTGATTGGCGTTTGTGTCGAACGTGTGAGCAGTGACTTTCATTCGCGCTACAATCTGCGTTAGTCTCTCTATCTTTGTTGTTGATATACATGAAGCACAACGGTGGAATGTAGCTTTGTGTGTTTGTCTATAAATGTGTCTAGTCTAGTTTTTGTTTATGCGATATTAAAGCATGCCGTATCTCATCAGGGTCTATTATTGTGCAGTCGTTGGGCAAAAAAGTTCCCCCTGTCGTTTCATCCTAAATCCGACCTCATTCGCAGGAATGATAAAATTATTTTTGAAGGGATTATTCGAGGACCCATCCCGCCGGAAAGGGATAGCTGGCTCCAATTTGGATTAAGATCATCCCAAGATGCTCCGTGCAGTGAAATGTGAGTCGTTTTATTGTCGTCATTTGTATGGGAGCAGATTAAACTGGCTATGAATGATGAAAGAATATTAAATCCTACTATGAAATGAGCAATCCTTGTAGGTAATAACATTATAACGTAGGTGTTAAGAAATATTCTCGTAAAAAATTACGAATGAAGTTTTAGGTGCATGATAAGAGCTTCTCATCGAATGTCGTTTATAAGTCCGATTTCAGATTCTGAAAACGTCCTAGCTAGGCCTTCTGCTAGCTTCTACTTCTTCATGGATAATCATCATCATCATCAGCCTATATTTGTCCACTGCTGGACGTATATTAAAAAAAACATCAGCATGCTAACATGACGCGCGGTAAGGTAAATTTGTTTTTATAGTGTTACTAACGGTCGCGGGTCATGTTATCGTGGAATATCTGTATTGATGAATATATTGTTTTTTTTGTTTGTTTGCAATAAATACATATTATTATTATTTTTTATTATTTTTATTAAATACCGTCTTTGGTTTCACATTCTTTTCAATCGCGCCCACAGACCATAAAGGAGATACGGGGATATCGCGCTTTTTTTTTGTCTTCTGCCCATGGTGGCCAGTTCAGTTTTCTCTTTACAATGCCTGCGGGCATTAAAATCCGTTGCTTAGTTTAAAAGATTAAGCGTTACAGAGTGACAGACGGCGGGAAGCGACTCTGTTGTATACTATGTATTGATGATATATCGTATGCCTTCATAGCCAGAGAGTCTGCAATTTGACATACCTATAATTGCCATCCACCGACTTCCTGCGATGGCTACAATGTCGTCGGTCCATCGTGTGGGGGGAAACCCACAGTTCGCTTGCATGATAACTATCTGTAAAAAAAAAAGTTTTGCTATCCGATGTTTTTTAATCAAATATTTTTAATCGATGATTACTGTGATTTTGTAGACATTTTGTAAGACAATCTTTGGGTAATCTCTTTATGTCAGAAGAAACCTGGGCGCTTATTCGCACACGAAGTTCCTTGTCGAAAACGTATGAAGTCATTACGACGATTCCCGAACGATTCCACGAAGATATATTAACGTGCCACGTTACGTGCGTGAATGGTCATATGACAAAAAGACGGACAAAGAGACACACATAATAATGCCCTGCAGAAGCCGTTAGTATTGTGTGTGGTGACTATTCTGATTTTTTGCAAAACCAAGTGCGGGTAGTTGGAAATAACGCTCGCTGGGTGTCAGCGTCGAGAACTACTTCAGTCTTCTCGTGACCACGATCAATGACGTTTCGATCAAGTTCGTCGATCGACCCGTCAAAGTAAATAAAAATTAATTTTACAGCGCGATAAAGTCCCTTTTAAATATTTAACTATAAAGTTAGTACACTAGTGATGCCACGATGTGATGGTCACTTTGGCATGTATTGCTACAACCGAGGGTTGTCACTTTTAACTTAGTATTTTACCCGACTACGACGAAGCAAAGGAAGGGTTATGACCTTAAAAGTCTAAGTGTGCATGTTTGTATAGATGTTTTACCATAGCGTCACCCCTATTGGATGTATTGTACCGAATGAGGTGTGAATAATATATTCATCTTAATTGCAAGAGTTTCTTGCAATATTTTATATTACAGTTGAGAGGTTTTTTTCAAATAAGGTATCTATATTGATAAATGGCTCCCTAACAGCATTTAATGATAAAAATAACAATAAATAAAATAACTGAGAAATAATATACCCACAATTTTGTTTTCATGCGCGCACAATTATATATGCTAAAATATTCTGAAAAAAATAATAAATACTTTTTCGAAATTACCAACTTAATAATAATGCAAAAATACAACATAAGATAAGAAAGAGTTTTTTGAAGGCGGTGCCAAACCCAGGCATCATTTAAATCTAATATCTTTACAAAATTAATACATACCTATCTACGTACGAAGTAATATGCAGTTGTCTATGACGCACCCTCATACTAAACGCGAAACGCAGAAGAGACAAAACAAGAGACTCACACGAGCAGAGTTTTATTTTCACACTTTCACAAACCGATTGACACGAATACAGCAATCCAGTAAATGATAAAGTTTTTGTAGATAATTACTTAAATAACTTACTACTTTATAGCACGTCAAGCCGTTTAAGATATTATCTTTTTGAATAAGCTCAATCATATTAATAAGTATGGCTCGGTTTGGCACCGCCTTCAAAAAACTCTTTCATATCTTATGTTGTATTTTACATTATTATTACGTTGGTAATTTCAAATAAGTGATATTGTTCTGGCTCAATTGTAATTATTTTATTCTTTTTAATGGTTGTTTACAAAATACCATTTTTAATAAGAAACCCTTTTTTTCTCATAGCGTTGAGATTCGAAGTTCATGAGATTTTAAGTCAAATCTGAAGTAATCAACAGTGAAAACCGCATTTCAATCGGTCCAGTAGAGTAATGCGCGAACAAACCTCCAGACAGACACGATTAAAAAATTATATATGCTTGTTCTGTAGCTCATTTATTTAAATTATATTCTTTGTACAGACTTTTTGTTACTTTCTGCTATAAAGTATCGTAGAACATAAAATAAGGAAGACTTCAATATGAAGAGGTTCTCAATTCGACCCGTATGTTTTTTTGTATGTGATTTTACGCGATATCTCCGGCAATTGTCGATCGATTTCAAAAATTATTTTATTGGATTATATATGCCTCAGGGGTAGTCCCATTTAAATTAAATAAAAATATTCCACCTCTAAGGGTGGAAAATTAGAGGATAGCTTAATTTTATTCACTTTCACCCACTTTATGACGCGATATCTCCTTAAGTTCATGAGATTTTAAGTCAAATCTGAAGTAATCAACAGTGAAAACCGCATTTCAATCGGTCCAGTAGAGTAATGCGCGAACAAACCTCCAGACAGACACGATTAAAAAATTATATATGCTTGTTCTGTAGCTCATTTATTTAAATTATATTCTTTGTACAGACTTTTTGTTACTTTCTGCTATAAAGTATCGTAGAACATAAAATAAGGAAGACTTCAATATGAGGAGGTTCTCAATTCGACCCGTATGTTTTTTTGTATGTGATTTTACGCGATATCTCCGGCAATTGTCGATCGATTTCAAAAATTATTTTATTGGATTATATATGCCTCAGGGGTAGTCCCATTTAAATTAAATAAAAATATTCCACCTCTAAGGGTGGAAAATTAGAGGATAGCTTAATTTTATTCACTTTCACCCACTTTATGACGCGATATCTCCTTCAAATGCGTGTCGATTTTCAAGTTTTTTTTTTTAAATATAATATTGTATGCTTTAAGTTTGGTCCCGTATATAAATTTCAGTGAAGATCTGATGAAGACCTTCAAGACCTTCGGAGATACAAATGAACTCTTCAATGGATATTAGCAAGTCACTTGCGATTGCTGTAATCGCAGTATTGTTCACGCCACTCAAAATAGGGAAATAAAATAAACTTTAAAAATAGGAAAACCGACTTCAAAATGAATAAAATAATCTTATGTGGGAAACAGTTAAGGAAGTCTGTGTCATTGATTTGGTTAGATTTAAGAAAATTGGGCATCGACTTCCTTAACTGTTTCCCACATAAGATTATACTATTCATTTTGAAGTCGGTTTCTACTTTTTTTAAGTTTATTTTGTAGTTTCATTTCAATATTTCTTTTAGCTTTCTATTATTGATTCGTTTTTTTTTGTTAAACAACTTTCACCTTGAATTCGTCGATAATTGCAAATTTGTCTCCCCACTGCAGTTATCCGCACGTACTTTTTAATCGACTTCACAAAAGGAGACGGTTTTATATTCGGCTGTATGTTATTTTTTATGTATGTACACTGATTTCTGTGTCAAAAGCGGTCGTTTTTCTTTATTTTTTATGTTTTTTTTAGTATTACATATATATATACATATATATTTGGTTCTGTAGTTTTTCGAGAATAAAGAGTTTATTTACTAATTCCATTTGATTTCGCGTTTAAATTGCCTAAAATATCTAAGATTTCTAAACTGATTTGGATGGTTGTTGATTTATTCAAAAGGATAGACTTTCGGTGTAGTTCCATATAAACTTCATCAAAATTGTTTTAGTAGTATTTATTAGAAAATCTATTTGTTTTATAGTTTGTTTGATTGTTTTTACTTGAGAAAGAAGATCTTCAGTGTGGTACTGTATACGTTTCATCAAAATTGGTTTAGTAGATTTAAACAAACTTTGATTAGTTATTAGCTAGTCCATTTGAAGTCGATTTTTTGTACCATGGTATTTATACGACACTTGTAGATCTTTAAAAATCCCTTCAAGGGCACTAGGTACTAAATATCTAGACCTAGATTGCGCTGTGGGCTGAATGACTAACGGTACACAACAGGTGCTTAGCAGATGTATTGTCCTAAGGTACAGATTGCATCGGAAACAGAACGACTTTGTTTTTTTTTTCTAAACCGAGTAAAAAGTATTTACTCTCTCACACATAAAGTTCTCATTTCTTCTTTCTTTCGCGAATTTTGTTTGCTGAAAGCTCAGGCAGTAAAACTCACTTAAGCATTAGACAAGGTCCCGCCTGGTCTATAAGTAGTATGCCGATTTCTTGCGTGATAGACTAGTGATAGATATATAACGAGCACGAACTCACACGAGCAGAGTTTTATTTTCACACTTTCACAAACCGATTGACACGAATACAGCAATCCAGAACGAAAGAAGAAAATACGATGAAATAAACGATGTGATATTCGTGTATTTGATAAAGATAAAGATAAGATAAAGATTATTTATTTGCATAAAACATAACACACAGATCACCTGTGACTTATTGTGATTTGCATCACAATAAGTCACAGATAATAGTAGTCAGTTAAAAGAGCTCACGTTTTGCCTTTCACAGACGAACAAAATAAAAATAAACTAATTATTCTTAAATGGAATGCAGATTAAAATAACATGAAATAATAAAGAAAAAACAAATCTCACTAAACAATGCCATAAACTAAATAATATTTCACAATTTAATATTATCAGAGAGAAGTGAAATAATCGTCAACAATTGGCACTTCTTAGTATTAAAATTCGTCATAATCAACAACAATAAAATATGTCAACAATCATCATCATCATCATGTCAGCCTTTAGAAGTCCACTGCTGAACATAGGTCTCCCCCAAAGAGCGCCATGACGAGCGATCCTGTGCCACCTCCATCCACCGACTTCCTGCGATGGCTACAATGTCGTCGGTCCATCGTGTGGGGGGTCTCCCCATACTTCGCTTGCTTGTTCGTGGTCGCCATTAGAGAACCTTTATTCCCCAGCGGTTGTCGGTTCTGCGAACTATATGGCATGCCCATTGCCACTTCAACTTGCAAACTCTGAGAGCTATGTCGGTAAAGGTTACCGAAATAGCTCGTTCTTCTACGGATTTCCTCATTTCTGATTCTATCACGTAGTGAAACACCGAGCATAGCTCTCTCCATTGCACGCTGCGCAACTCTGAGCTTTTGTATGAGACCAATAGTTAGCGACCACTTCTCAGTGCCGTATGTCATCACTGGCAACACGCACTGATTATAAACTTTCGTCTTGAAGCTCTGCGGTATCTGCGACGAGAAGATACCGCGATATGTCAACAGTACAAGAATAAAAATGAAATAATCAACACGCCGATAATTGCAAAAAAATAAACAGCGCACAAGTAAAAGAGCATGAGTATTAAATTGTAGTCAAAAAATATAGTTATAGTTAATCAATTAAAAAGTCATTTATCGTATAATAGCATTTATCAGTTAGTACTTTTTTAATGTATTTTTGTATAATATTGAATTTAGATTTTTAATTTGACTAGGGATTTTATTATAAATTTTCATGGCCATACAGATCACATATGGCATACATCACATATGGGATAATGGCTACACTTCAGGTCTGGTGGCGACAAACGTCGGCGTTCCGCAGGGGTCTCAGTTCTCTTTGACACTCTTTTCTATTGCCTCTCAACGACCTACTTACACCCGGTGCTATTGGATATGCAAACAGTAGTACTGCCATAGATAAATATTTTTTTCCAATCAGGTAAGAGTGTTACAGCTTCAGTCTCGTTTTCACATAATTTTAAATAAATCTAAACTGAGGTATTTGTCTGCCATCGCTACACTACTCTGTCATTTGCATAAATTCACAAAGCGTAGGCACTATTATCTAACAATACAGTGAGTTATGGATTCTCTATTTACCGCTAGTATATTTGTATGTACAGTCCGTTCCAAGCAGGAAGGCACTTTGGACAGCTCTATTTTAACGTATTTTCAAGTACTCGTAGTACTATACATTAAAACGTATAAACTATCATTCTAGTACCCATAGTACAGGGTATCCTAGTTTGGGGCTAGGTAATTGGTGTAGAATTGTCCCGAATATATTTATTTATTTACCATCTCTTCATCTCAAAGTGTTAAGGTACTTAAATGATGTGGTACACATATCTGTCTTATTTTTAATTTTGTTAGTGATATCTCAACAAATGTGTCCTAAAGTAAATGCACTTAAACGAAATTTTCGTTTTCGTATAGAAGGCAGCGTCGCATTTTAGACTTATTAGTAGAACTGAATCTTTGGGTCTATGAGTTGAGTAGTATTTGATCATGTATGATTGTCAGTGTAGGTTTGTGTGTGTTTATATATTTGCATGTGTTTGTTATATGTTGTGTACATTATCCCTGTGCAAAATTTCATCAAAATCAGCTGAGTCTTGAACTAATATCCTATTTTTGCTGTAATTACGATACGCATACATAATGTCCAAAAAAGCACATCTCAAGTGAAAATATTTAGCTGAAGATAGATCTACGTCTCACCTTTAGATCTACGATAGAGCTACGTCTCACCTTTAGATCTACAATAGATCTACGTCTCACCTTTAGATCTACGATAGATCTACGTCTCACCTTTAGATCTACGATAGATCTACGTCTCACCTTTAGATCTACGATAGATCTACGTCTCACCTTTAGATCTACGATAGATCTACGTCTCACCTTTAGATCTACGATAGATCTACGTCTCACCTTTAGATCTACGATAGATCTACGTCTCACCTTTAGATCTACGATAGATCTACGTCTCACCTTTAGATCTACGATAGATCTACGTCTCACCTTTAGATCTACGATAGATCTACGTCTCACCTTTAGATCTACGATAGATCTACGTCTCACCTTTAGATCTACGATAGATCTACGTCTCACCTTTAGATCTACGATAGATCTACGTCTCACCTTTAGATCTACGATAGATCTACGTCTCACCTTTAGATCTACGATAGATCTACGTCTCACCTTTAGATCTACGATAGATCTACGTCTCACCTTTTCTCATTTTCAAAGCTTACACATTACTCTGCATCACTTCATTCAGGGCGGTTCTATGATGATGTTAAGAGATGTTACTGCCAAATGTGAAGACCGCCTACAAACAAATAAATGTAATGACTTCATCGCATGTCGTCATTGTACGACCTCGTATCTCTCCCCTATACCACGTTATCTAGTAATGATGTCATCATAGCATGAAGTGATATCATAGTCTTAGAACTTACTGTCTTTTTCACTTGATTGATGACCACAGGTCTTCTTCTATTCGCGTCGAGAGCGGCCTAGGTCTCTTTAAAGTGGGAATATTAGGTAGTAGCTCCTCGGCCGTGGATCGCATAATATATATTAGATGCAACGCACATAATTGGCCTTTCTTGGCCTAACCTTGTCACAATTGGAGTGGTGTTTGTGTAGCACGTGTTAGCAGTGCAGTGACTATCATTCACGCTGCAGTCTGCGTATGTCTCTCCACATTGTTGACTAGCTGTGCCCGCAGCTTTGCCCGCGTGGTCATTTCATTCAAAAGTAGCTCACACGTGTTATTCCAGGACCAAAGCATTACTTCAAAATTCGTTCAGCTGTTAAATAGTTTTAAACGATTGTTCGGTATCTAATCGTAAGATTAAAATACCAAGTACCTCAGTTTTTAAGTCAAACCCTAAATTGTCCAACAGTGGAAACCGCATTGCATGCGGTCCAGTAGTTTTGTGATTACGTGATGCGCGAACAAACATACAGACAGACAAACAAATAACTAACAAACTAAATAACAAACAGACAAACAGAACGATTATAAAAAATTATCTATTCTTGTTCAGTAGCTTATTTTAAGTATCCATTTTTTTTAATATAAATTATATTCTTTGTACAGACTTTTTCGTTCTTATTGCTTTATTATATGTATACGAGTAGATCACAGATGAAGCGCGCACGACGCGACGCTACATTCGGGGAAAAAACGTAGGACACTCTTGCGACGAAGACGAATCGATTGATACCTTGCTGGTCAAAATTGGACCAAGTTTTTAGTTTAAACACATAACACATACTTTGCTTCGCCGTATTCGGTAAAAAACATACCTATGACACCATACAAGAAGACAATGAATACCTCGCATGTCAAACTCGGACAAATAGGGTCAACGCTATAATGAACATCCACATACATACAAACATAGACTGTTAAACTCATTACCCTTGCCTTGCTTCGCAGTAGTTGGATAACAAGGACCGAAGTAAGAAATAATTTGACAGCACTAAACTAATATCATAGTATTATTAGGTGTCCTGTGCTAATATGTAGTCTCGTTAGCCCATCATTTGGCACTACGTTTGATCCACCATCTTCGGCACCATGCATCCGTATGCCCCGAGCTAATTTGTAAGGAACACTATTGCGCAAGTGCGTCAGTCAGCCACTTGGTTGTTTTTCAATTCCTGTAGCATTTTAACAAAATGATTCGAGTTCGCGAATTTTGCGTACGACATGTACCTCCTACTGAAAACGTGTTCTGAATCCGAGCGTGCGGAAACAAAGACTCTTCAAAAAAGAGCTCTTCTTGTCTTTGTCATATTAAAATATTCCTTTCCGTCGTAGTACCATATTTACGGATATAACATATAACATTATAAATCAGACACTGCGTCTGTTCGTAAGTATCTTACACCTGTTTTTACGACTAAACTGCTGAATTCCACGTGTACTGTGTCGAGTGAGGCAGTGCGGAGCTGTCCTCAGCAGTGCGATTACGTAATGTTGATCATGACGGTTTCAAGCCGTCAAATTCAATAATGCTTTGCGATAGAGTCGATTTCTTATGAAAAAAGTGACAATCTGATTGAAGCCAAGTTCTGTAATACGGCCACTGGTGTCAGAGTTGTTAGCAACTGAGAGCGGAGGCTTAACGTGCCTTCCGAAGCACCTAGCGATGATTCATTTCTATGAAATATTGCAGTCATTAACCCAAAGTTGCGGAATAGGTATTATATTTCCGAAAAAAATAAATTCCTAAAAAGCATAGGCACGAGGTAAAATAAGTAATTTTAATGAACGAATCTGTTGGTCAGGTGGGCTCAAATTGTCACCCAGTGGACACCTAAAGATGGTCGCAGACGATGTAGACCATAAAACGATGGTGTGATGACTTGGATTCCTTTGCTGCGGAAATGGTCTGACATGGCCATGGATAAGGATGCTTGTAAGGAGATGGGGGGCCTTTGGTCAGCAGTGGGACCGCGGGAAAAAACTGTTGTGGTTGTTATAGAACAAAGAAAAAGCAAACTCCATACGTAACGTAAATATTACGTCACGTTATTTTGTTCGCACTACGGCTGAAGCACCCACGTAAGGCTACGTGCTACTAAATGAGTTTTGGAACCCCCCGTTACACACGGGGCGCATTCCTCTAGGGGGTGGAAATCAATTACAAGGGGTGGTACGTAGGGCTGTCAAACTGCATGCGTGTGAAGTACCTATGTTATTTGGAGATCTAGTTAGAAAATATATCCGGGTTATACGAAAAATAGACATGTGTCTTATTTACATACATAAGCATAATAAAGCAGTAAGTATCGAAAAGTATACAATACAATACAATAACTCCTTATTGAACAAATCACAATAAAAAACAAAATAACAGTAATTATAAAGTACTAGCTGATGGCTTCGCACGCGTGGTCATTTATGTAGGTTAAAAGTACTCCTTAACCTAAAATACCAGTATAGGTATAGACAGACAAACAGAGAGACACGTTTTTTTTAAATGTTATATTCTTGTTCAGTAGTTTTTTATTTTTTATTATCTTCTTTGTACAGACATTTTCGTTCCTATTGCTTTATTATAAGTATATAGATGTACAATGATGCCGTCGTTTACGAGTATAGAAAAAATATATACGCGATAGCACGTCAGAGCGGGATACAAGGAATAAAAATATTGGTCTACGTTACGGGGACTACTGAACCAGAAATAACATTGTCACTCTGTCTGTCTATGAATTCTCGCATCACGTATCTACTGAACAATTGAAATGAGGTTTTTACTGATGGATACCATAGGAAACTACTAAAATATATACGCGATAGCACGTCAGAGCGGGATACAAGGAATAAAAATATTGGTCTACGTTACGGGGACTACTGAACCAGAAATAACATTGTCACTCTGTCTGTCTATGAATTCTCGCATCACGTATCTACTGAACAATTAAAATGAGGTTTTTACTGATGGATACCATAGGAAACTACTGTCTACTGTCTCAAATGAGTTGAGTAGAAACCGATCAGTCAATAAAAACTATTTAACGGCTTAACGAATTTCCGAGAAAGTTATTTTGTCCAGGAATAACATATCATCATCATCATTAGGTCCACTGTTAAACATGGGCCTCCCCCATAATAGGGGGGGGGGATGCCATAATCTCCATACATGGCAGGCGGCTTAGTGTTCGCAGTAGATGTTGATACATACACAGGAAATGCTGCTGCCTGCCAGTGAACGCATAAATGCGTTGACCCGAGTGATTTCATTAATATACCTACACCAATAAAACAGTACCGGACATACCTAATGACTGACAGACAACGCACAGTCTAAACTGGAGGACCTAGAGATTAAACATTTGGAGGAAATATTCCTTGAGTAGTCTAGAGGTGATTTGTGAAGGATTAATTGAAATTAAGTACATCCTTAAAAGGGGTGGCAAAGTTTGCAAAGCTGTGGGGCGCAACTAGTGTTAGGTATCTATACCTAAAATAAAGCAATAGGAACGAAAAAGTCTGCACAAAGAAGATAATTAAAAAAGTAATGGTCTAGGGTACATAAAACAGCATACTGAACAAGAATATAACATTTTAAAAATTCGTGTGTCTGTTTGTCTGTCTGTATGTTTGTTCGCGCATCACGTAAAAACTACTGGACCGATTGCGATGCGGTTTTCACTGTTGGATAGCTTATGTTTTGACTTAAAAACTGGGATACTTTATATCTCAATCCGATGAGTATAAGAAGCCGAGCAATTGATAAAAATATTTTTGACGGCTGAAGGAATTTTGATCAAATGTTGGTATATTGGTATTTTAGGTCCTGGAATAGCACAAAGAGTACTTTTAACTTACAGAAATGACCACGCGTGCGAAGCCGCGGGCATCAGCTAGTAAATAAATAAGGTGGCAACCCTAATTGGGTGGGGTGATTGTACGCGCCACTTGGATTTCTTTTGTACGAGGTGATGTCATCGGAGCGGGGGTAATTTCTGTGCTGGATGTTGGGATGGAATAAACCGAGTGTGGGATGTTGGGATGGAATAAACCGAGTGTGGGATTTTAGACAAGGATAATGATGAAATGATTTTCAGCTTACCCCTGGGGGGCGGGCGGGATTGTAGAACAGTATGCTAAATTGAAGTTGCAGTTAAGTTTATCCTCGAGTCAGGCCCAGACTTCATAATCTGAGCGTTGTTGGCCGAGCAGTACCTAACAATTTGATGGTTGACTAATTTTCGTAAACTAATTGTTATGATTCAGAAGCCTCTATATATAAAGCAATAACATTTACGAAAATACAAATGAAATTCTATATATATTTTCACCTTTTGAGAGTTGTTAAATGAGTTGTTGAATCGCGCCATATCCAAAGAGTTATACAATAAGGGAGCCAAAACGACCATTGATGTGCTTGTTCTAACGACCGTATGACGTCACTATGTACAAAAGCAAGACAAAAACGCAAGTTGGACATGAAGAAAACAATCACGAATTTAGGAAGAATGACGTCATGCGTACTACAAGAGCAGTGTTTTAGTCTAGTTGGCAAAATGATTGTTTATTGAATGTTGTTTATAAAAATAATATAATATTAATTATTAATTAATTTAGTTGAACATTATTATTCTCTGTTTCAGCTTCGGCAAAAAATATTTCGTATGTCCGGAAGTCTGTCCGGCTGTTCTCCTCTACAGGTCGCATTTCTCAACCGATCTAGATGAAACTTGGTATACAAGTTAAGCGAATATTTAGAATTTTTCAGTCCTCGGGGATTTTTGATTGGGGGGGGGGGATACTTCCCCTAAAAAAGGGTAAAAAGGGGGCTACAGAATATCTCCGCCATATTAAATCCTATTTTGATGGTTCTTTTATTATTTAGGTAGTAACTTTAAATTGGTTTCATAAAAATTTGGTTAAGATCTGATGAGGATCTTCGGCCTGATGATCAGAGTAGCTCCTCAAAATGCAGTAATGTTCTCACTTTTAGGTTTCTACCAGTGGAATCAGCCTTTAACTACTAGGTAAGGATTGATGTAGCACCTTGGTTATTACTACTGTTGGCGCTACTGTGCACCGCTAGATTGTTTGCAAAAAAGTTTGTTCGCGCGAGGTTTACAGCTCACAGAGCCACTATTATTCTGAATCCTATATTAATACAAAAAATACTTTTCGTATTCTAACTTCATACGCAAATAACCCGGGTTTGATCCTCAGCCTATTACTTTTACGGATTTACGATCATCTTCAGCCTATATCTGTCCACTGCTGGACGTAGGCCTATCTTAATGCACGCCACTGAGCTGGATCTTCAGCTCTCCTCGTCCATTTTCTTCTGGCCGCTTTTCGCAGGTCGTCACTCCACCTGGCCACAGTGCGTCCTACACTACGATTGCCTAATCGTGGTCTCCACTCGAGATCTCGTACCCCAACGGTTATAGGTTCTTCGGGAAATGTGACCAGCCCACTGCCACTTTAGCTTGCTTATTTTTTGAGCTATGTCAGTTACCTTAGTTATCTGTCGGATATCTTCATTACGAACCTGTCCTTCAGATAAATTCCAAGCATAGCTCTCTCCATAGCTCGCTGAGCGACCTTCAAATTTGGACTAGTTTGACCGTAAGTGTCCAAGTTTTGGCTCCGTAGGTCATAACTGGTAAGAAGCACTGATTGAAGACTTCAGGCACTGTGGTATGGAAGACGAGAAGACTTGACGAAGCATACCAAATGCTGCCCAACCCAGCTGAATTCTTCTGTTGGCTTCCTTCTCAAAGTTGTTCTTACTTAATTGCAATATTTGCTTAAGGTAAACATATTGTTGGACAACTTCAAGAGGTACACCATTGACTGCAATCGGTTCCGGGTCAACAAGATCGTTAAACATGATCTTGGTCTTATTATCTTTGTTCATTCCGAGACCGATGCGTTGATAAGCATCATCTAGGTTGGTCAGCATACTTTGCAAGTCTTGCAGCAACTCCGCCATTAGGACGATATCATCAGCAAATCGTAAGTATGAGATGTTCTCGCCGTTGATTTGAATAGCCATTCCTTTCCAATACAGCGTATTTACGATCGTAGACGCAAAATTACTTATATCTTTTTAAAATGGCTCAATATTTTCGGGGAGTTCTTCGTTTAAAAGAAATACAAAATAATGCGTTGTCCTACAACATCCATCAAACTACAAATTGCTGTCCATTCTATTAGTAGATGCTCTTTATATTTCACGCTTTGAATCGGCACTCGGATTGGTCGCACACTATACTATGTTATGCCAAGCTTAGATCACTGGGCGAACTTTAGACCCAAGTGAGTATAGCGTCCCCGTAAAGCGAAAATTAACTAAGTGTCACTTTTATCGAAAATGAGTTTTGAATGTCACGCTTGTCACATTTTTTTTCTTTATTTTTCTATTTTACCACCATAGCTCTTCTCATGACTGAGATAGGAAATGTCAAACACTTATTGCATGATGGTTCTCCAATATGTAAATACATTATTAAATACATATGTAAATAAAACCTCAATGGTGGAAGGTCGAAAAACAATTACCTGAATTCATCAACGGGCTCATCAGAAGACTTTGTTTCTTCCACAAAGTTTATTTTTATAGGCGGGAAAAAAAAACTGGTCTGCAAGGTATTAGTAATTGTACACCCGTAGTGAAGAAAATAATGAATAACGTAGAAAAACATCGCACCAAGTGCTGATTTAAGCACACAAACTAAGTACGGTAACTAAGTAAAGTAATACAGGGATTTTAATCGGCACGCTCAAGGCGTAGTAAAATAAAAAATAATTTGAAAAATGTTATATTAGATGTCCAGTTGCAGAATGCATTTTTGCCCAAGCTGAAAAGGAGACGCTTCGCGCTCACTCGGTTAATAAATTTGGTGCAACGCACACAATGATCGGAGTGTCATTTGTGTAGCACGTGTTAGCAGTGACTCTCATTCGTGCTACAGTCTGCATATGTTTCTATATCTTCGTTGATGCACACGAAGGACGACGACACAGAATAAATAATAAATAGTACGACGACAGTGAGAATGCATCTGTGTGTTTGCGTTGCAGTTGTATCTAGTCCAGTTTTTATTGATATTGCGGTGTGCCGTATCTCGCCCGTTTTAACTAGTCACCTATATATTTTATTGTTTTAGTACGCGATGGTTATTAAAGTAAATAAGGCTAGCCCGCAGCGGCATTTCGCGTGCCTTGTGAGTGACGGCCGTAATTTCGTTTATTGCGTAAAGTGTATTAGAACGGGAAAGTTTGGACATCGGACTCACAGATAAATAAAACATGAGGCGAGGCTTTTTAGGTATTATCTGTCTGCTGTACAAAAAGACACTGTGACGGAGGCAATTTATTTTCTAAATATAGAATGTAGATAAAGGTTTTTTTCGGTAAAATGGACTGCCTGGATGTTTGATAGGTATGTACTTTGACCATGACCGTACATACGAGTAATCGAAGTTTATTTACATTTCTTTATGTATAATTATGACAAAATAAAGTCCGTAATGTCGAAATCCGGCGAAAAACAAAAGTTTGGGGCGCCGGAATTAAAGCCTTTTAAATTTTTAATTAAATGAAGCTGGGCATGGCACATGGCCAGAGGAAGTTATGATAGTTGGTGTAAGGCGGTGACCGAGTGGTGGCCGAGGCAGGGGAAGCGAAGCGTCGCGCGTTGATCGTCCGGGGCGGGCGGCATGATGGGCCGACGATATTGTACAGATTGCAAAAGGCACACTACACACGACGAATGGCGTGGGAAAAGAGAGGGCTATGCCCAGCAGTGAGAAGATAAGGGCTGTAGATGATGATGATAGTTTTGCCATATATCTAAGTATATTGATTTATTACAAATGATCTGTGTACTTATACGTAATTAGATATTGGTGTCGATTTTGACGCAACCACTTAAAATTAAAACTCTCTAAAATATTATAATACTATCATTATTTTCCACTTGCCCATGTAACCTGAGCCACAAGGAAAGATTAGCGCTTCCAAACTTCAAATGAAAAACAACAGCAGGGACCTTATTTTCTATTGCCACTCGGCCACGTGACGCGCCGCGTTAAGATATCTGCGTGGAATTGCTTGTGCATGTTCGAGAATTGCCGTACTTTTCCGAACGATTCCACAGCGAGACGCGTTAATAATAATAATAATATTTATTTGCATAAAATGTTGGTAATATAACAGATAAAATAATAAATAATAATTATACAGTTCCAGAAACATTTTGCTGCATTGCAACGTGCAAATATTTTAAAACATGCTAAATTCAAAATTAAATCATCTAAGTATCTGTATAGCTAATAGAAGAATAATAGGTATGTCAATTTATAAATCATCAATGTCAAATACTTATTCTAAATAAAAATCTATTCATTACAATCACAAAAAAGTCAAACAGTTATTTTATTAAATCTGAGACTGAATAAAAACATTTCTCCATTAGCCACAATTTAAGTTTTCCACAAAATCTACTGCTTGGCAATTTTTTTAATTCTTGTGGAATAGAATTGTAAATGCGTCCACACATAGCATTACAGTTCTTTGAAAACATTGCAGTTTTTGGTATCTGTGACAAAACAATTCTATCCGGATTCCTTGTATTTCTCGGAAATACATCACTAGCTGTTTTAAATAAACTTGGATGTAGTTTCACAAATTTGGCTGATTCCAGAATGTACATACAGGGCAAAGGCAGTATACGAAATTGTTTAAAAAAGGGCTTGCAAGATTCCCATGGTGGTATGCCGGCTATGGCTCTAACACACTTTTTTTGAGCCAAAAAGGCTCTTTGAACGTCTGTAGAGTTCCCCTACAGTATAAGACCATAGTTTAGAACGGAAGATACGTAACCATGGTACGCCGCTAGAACTGTTGAACAAGCTGAAGTTTTACGCAATTTATAAAGGACATAGACAAACCTATTTATTTTATTGCATACGTTGTCAATATGCGCCTTCCAGTTCAAAAATTTATCAAGCTTTATTCGCAAAAATGTTGTTTCTGCTACCTCTGATATGTGGTTTTCCTTGTAAGAAATTTTGAGCTCACGATGTCTACTACCATATGTACTGAATTGAATTAAATTAGTTTTAGTCAGATTAACTTGAAGGTTGTTGTCATTTAGCCAATTAATTATAGATCTTATCGTATTGTTTATGTCAATTGTATATTTATTAATGTCAATATTTTTATTGCATGTCATAATTAAAGAAATGTCGTCAGCAAACAAAGTACAAGAATTCATAGTTATGTCAGGAAGATCATTTATGTATAATAAAAATAAAAGCGGTCCCACGTGTGACTGTTCTTAGAGAATAATGGCCCAGCACATACCATATGTTGTATCGATTAAAATTTATATCCACATCCTTAAAAGAATAAAAGAAATTGAAACGGAAAATTTATGACACTAAATTAAAACATATTCAAAATAAATTTATATAAAAAATTTAAGATATTTTCAAAGATAAAACACCAAAAAAAGTTAAAATGTACCTTATATAAATAATATAAATAATGGACCTAACTTAAAGTATAACTCCTGCTCTCTTCTGGTTGTTGTGCCCGACATATGCTATTGTTTTAATTCTCTAATGTTATGTTTTTACCACCAAATTTAAATATTGTTTACATTAAGGAATTGGAATTTATTTGTAGGTATAACACGTATCCATGTTAGTTTATAAAACAAAATATTTCCAGCAACGTATAGTTAGTACTGTACCTATTTACTTTTTGTTCCAAGACACATCCCTGGTCATCCAGTTTGCCTGGAAGAAATTAATAATATTGTAGTAGTCTTATTGTGCTAATAGGTGTTTTAAGCAAAAGTGACAAGATGTCACACAAGAAGCATGGGTATTATTATGACCGGAAGAAGGAACATAATAATATGTCATAGATAAAAAAAACATTAAAATTAAACTTTCATGGTGATTTAAGGAAAATTAAAAATTCTACTAAGTATTTAAGTAAGTAGGTCAGCCCCAACAAAGACGAGGGCTTTGGAGGGCGTCACTTAGAGACACGTAGGTATTATAGCTAAATTATTCAGAGGACGTGTTGGCGATTCGACTTAGTAGACTTTTGTAGTAGGTACAATGTTATAAACATTAGTGTTATGGACCAGGTGATTCATAGTATTTTTTTATTACGGACTAGCAATCGTTTGACCGCGATCTCATCTGATGGAAAGCGATGATGTGGTCGAAGGTGTAGCACGCTTGCCTAGTAGATATCTATTCACTCTTGACTTGAACACACCTGGGTTATAATTTACCGGGAACACTGACGAGGGGCAGAGCATTCCACTCCTTTGCAGTTCTTATAATAAATGAAAAAGCGTAAGCTCCAATATAATAAATAATATATATATAATATCCTTATATAATATAATACAAAAAAAAAACTTAAAAATTAGATCTATCACAAGAAACTACAAGAACTATGACACTATGTCCTAAATGACTTAGTCGGTTTTAAAAAATACACTTTTGAGATTTTGATGCGGTTTCAAGATATGTCAGTTTAGTTGTTAGTGTATCTTTATTTTGTGTATCTTGTCACACAAAACTGAACCTTAATTGTACCTAACTTTTCGGTAGGTACATTTTTTACGGGGACACTCACGGTCAGATTGCTTCCTAAGTATAAGGTCGTTTAACGAGCTATGGAGAGAGCGATGTTTCTCTTAAATACAAGATTTGAAATGAGGTGATCCAACAGAGAAGAGAATCAAAATTACCGACACAGCTCAAACAATTAGCAAGCTGAAGTGGCAATGGGCTGGTCACATCTCTCGAAGGTCCGACAACCATTGGGATGAACGAGTTCTGGAGTGGATGCCTGCCGGCCAGGTGGACGGACGACTTAAGAAAATTACGGCTGGCAGGAACTGATGAGGAGAGCCGAAGATCGGGCTCAATGGCGCTAGGAGAGGAGGACGATTATAGGCTGATGATGATGTAGGTACTTTTGTGTTGATAGATCGTAGCCAAAATATTTCATCGTATAGCCATCCGATCCGAGTAGGTTATGAACCTACCTACTGATATATTTCTTGGAACTTCAACGAAGTCGCTCTTGTATGTTGTAGTATCTCCTACTGAGTGTTTAATGCAGCTGGTTAATTTTTACCTGAGTACGGCGAAGCAAGGGAAGGATAGTGAGTTTAATAGTCTATGTGGGTATGTGGATGTTTTACCATAGCGTCGCTCCTATTGGTCCTATTTTGATAAGCAAAGTATCAATCGATTCGTCTTCAGGTAAAGTGTCATAGGTTATTTTTTTACCCGACCGAGTTTTAGTTTTTGATCGTATTTCTTGTTAACTGCCATATAAATACCTATATCATTTATTTGCACGCCACAGACAACAAACAACAATGGTGTTCGTTCACTGCAATCCTTGATTAAAAAGACCTTGCGCGCTGCAGCTTTATGTATCTGTATAATTATTGTGTGGATTTATGTATGTATGTAGTAATTATTCCTTTGTTGCCCGGCAGTAGCGATGGCAAGGAAGTTTTTAAATATATCTGGAGTATTTTATTTCTTAGAGGTTTTCTTTTGTAGTCGTCTCTGGTCAATAAATATACTTACTTTGATACAGTGATGCGCTTTGCCAGAAAGCAAAGCGCTGAAACATGCAGCATGCTCCAGCGTTTTGCAGGTTGTTGTCCTAAAGGTAAGCGCCTGAAGATTACGCCTGCCCATAACAGTTGCAGTGCCACCCAGAACTTTAGTTGCAAAATCTTGCGCGGCACGGCACTGCGCTCGACAATGAAGCTCTATGCTTTGATTAATACACAAGACAGTAATGTATGCTCATAATGCCCAATAATTTTACTAACTACTACTAACTACAGCCACTTTCATACAAGAACACAGTAATTTGTCAAGGATCTATTAATTTTATTTATTCAAACCTAGCTCACGTGTAGGTACATACTCCTGAAAGTCTGCCAGCCATCACACACCGTCACTGTGTATGGAACAAATTAGCCAATGATGGATGATCGCAGGGAGCGTGTGCGGGAATCACAACCGCTGTTTTGTTGACGTTATCGCATCGCGCAGGGGTGTACAACGTTTGAGGGTGCTTTTCTGATTATAGAAAATTTAATTTAAAACTTTTTTGATAAAAAAAGGCTTTATAAGTACGCAGTAACTAGTTAGGTATAGTTTTAGAATAGAGTGAAGTGATAAAAACAGGCTTTTAACATCACGCTATTATCGGCCAAGACTTATTATGGCTCACTGGCCTGGTTTTAGTAGCGACCGGGGCTATGAAGAAAATGACAGAGGACGACACTACATGGAAGCCTTTAGTTTTATAACCATCGGTTTGTATAATATATAGGTATATATATATATATATACACACCTATATATACACCTATATAGGTTTTACTGGCTTTTGTCTGGCGCGACGCGACGTGACGTGACGTGACGTGACTTCGTCCACGCGGACTACTGTTTATCACTATAAAAGTAAAATAAAATAGAAGAATAAAGTATTTTATGTCCTTACCCAAGGTTCAAACTATCTCCATACCAAATTTCATGTAGATCGGTTTAGCCATTTAGTCGAGAAAGGTTAGACAGAGTTACTTTAAGTTTTATAATATTATAGCAGATATGGAATATCCAAAGTATTTATTTGGATCCGTTCGTTGTGCTCCCGGTGACACATGCCCGTTTTATGCACCCGATCCTGTTTAAGTACGTACAAGAAATTTAATTCAAAGCTTTAAAAGCTTTTATTTAACTTGCAATGTTTGTATGTATGTTTGTTTAGGTCAAATCTTGTAAGCTGATCCTACGGACTTTAATTTTTACATGTTGGTTCAGTTCATGTTTCCGCATTTTTATGGTGAGCATCTCCTGAATCGACATCCAGCTCCAGAAAAAGTACGATTACGATAGGAACAGCACAAACGCGTAATTTTGTGTACGCATTTTATTATGATAGCCAGTTTTACATTTTAACATGACATAGTTTTCAGATAAAGGAACTCTTCAACGGTCAACAGCACAGACACGAAATTTTGTGTACGCATTTTATTATGATAGCCGGTTTTAAGTTTTAGCATAACATGGTTTCTGCACTCAGAGTTGGGTCCTGATTAGATAACTCTACATCAGTTAACTGTATGTTGTATACGCATTTAATTTTGATAGCCCGTTCTAAGTTTCACTATAACATGACACTACTGCTTAAAACCTTTTTTCTAACGTTTTTTAATTAACTTATTTAATTAAAAGTACTAACTACAACTAAAATATATCTAATTAATTATTAGCATTGAAGCTTACGTATTCTTATTATTTTACCAATAATTAATTCATAACTGTATCATACATACATGTAAGTATAAATAAATTGTTAAATATTTAATTGTCTACAGTTTAGTTGTCAAATTAACTCAAAACCGTCTATTCCCGTTGTCCCCCACTTTTTGTCCACCACTGGGGAACAATGGGAAAAAAAGTAGCTACTAAATTATTCCCGTTGTCCCCCAGTGGATGCGAATGGTGGATATCGAAACTAACCATGTGGCATTGTCCCTCACTACTTAACACAGGTCAAAGGATGTCAAAGTGACAAGTGACAGATGTCAAAGTGACAGGTGACAGAAGTCAAAGTGACAGGTGACAGATGTCAAAGTGGCATGTCAGACGTTAAAGTCATAGGTGAATACCTGTCAAGATCTCATCGATGTCTTCGTTTTGGATGACAGCTGTCAAACTTAAAAGAGCTTTAACTCTGAATCTATTGATAGTGGACTAGTTGTTCATTTACATAAGTGATAGATCTCATCGATATCTTTGTTTTCATCAAAAACAAAGATGTTGATGAGATCTATCACTACTTGAAAACGAAGATATCGATGAGATCTATCACTTCTGTAAACAAACTACTACTGTAGGATCAATAGTTTCAAAGTTATAGCCCTTTTAAGTTTTACAGCTGTCATCAAAAACAAAGATGTCGATGAGATCCATCACTTCTGTAAAAAAAAAACTACTAGTCTAGGATCAACAGTTTCAGAGTTAAAGCCCTTTTAAGTTTGACAGCTGTCATCCAAAACGAAGATATCGATGAGATCTTGACAGGTATTGACCTATGACTTTGACGTCTGACATGTCACTTTGACATCTGTCACCTTTCACCTGTCACTTTGACATCTGTCACTTGTGTTAAGTAGTGAGGGACAATGCCACATGGTTAGTTTCGATATCCATCACTGGGGGACAACGGGAATAATTTAGTAGCGTTGTCCACCACTGGGAGACAAAAGTGGGGAACAACGGGAATAGACGCTCAAAACTGACAAAAAATACAATGATACAAAATTTAATCGAATCGGGTGCTTAAAGCACGGGCATATGGTCATGTGGGGGTTTAACGAACTGACCCATTTAGTAGAACCAAGGTTACCAATATAGCTGAAGTGGCAGAGGGCCGGCCATATTAGTCTCAGAACCGATCGCCGTTGTAAGACCGTACCGGTGGGGTATATATATATACCTTACACCCAGTAGGGCAACCATCTGGAAGAGCCAAATACCCTCCAAATGGTTTGGTGCAGAAGGCAACGGGAAACCACTGCACTACTTTCCCAAGAAATCTAGCATGAAAGGAAAAACAAATAGAAGTACGAAGGCATGCAACCGGCTACCACCCAGCGCCATGTCGAGTCCAGGTCGCGTGGTGTGAAATGTGTTACTGGCCACATTGCGGCACAATGCGGACAATATGTTACTGGTGACAATGTTAAATCAGGCAGTCACCAGTCATAACTCAGAAGGAGGATAACGCTGGCAACATGGACTGTCCGAGGCACGATTCAGCCAGGCAAATTATTGATAAAGAACAACAAGCCCCGAAACTGGATATTTTAGGCATCAGTGAGACTCATATGAGAGGCTCCGGTTTTTACAAAACAGGTAGAGGGCACACTATATACTTTTTGGGTCCGAATGATGATAGTAGCAAAGGCGTGGCCATTTCTGTATCTCCAGAAATTAATAAGAGCGTACTCGGTTACAATCCTGTGAGTGAATATCATTCAAGTATACGCACCCACATCTGTCGCAAAAGAGGAAGACATCGAAGCATTCTATAATGAACTTGATGACACTTACAACTCATTACCAAAACGGGAAATAAATATGCTTATTGGAGATATGAATGCTAAAGTGGGGTGCACGGAAAATGATAGTCACTTAGGAGATGTGGTAGCACGATTTGGTCTAGGTACACGAAATCACAGAGGAGACAAGTGGCTACAATTCTGTGCATCAAACTCACTGTCCATCATGAGCACCTGGTTTGAACAACACCCTCTGTAGACTGTATACTTGGATATCACCGGGAGGCAGAACCAGAAACCATAACCATATAGATTACATCACTACTGCGAAAAGGTGGAAGTCATGCATAATAAATACCAAAACGTACCCAGGTGCTGACTGTGGCAGTGATCATGTATTGTTAGTTGCAAATATGAACATCAAACTAAGAAGACGTAACAAGGTTACTGACAAACAAAAACGTAGGCTTACACCTGGAGAACAGAATAACTTTAAATCACGCTTTCAAAGAAGAGCGGTAGCGGAAATTCATGTTGATGAAAGCTCAGAAAATAATGATAGCTGGAGAAGGATGAAAGTCGTTTTGTTATCCTCTCGTAGGGAAAGCCAAATTAGCATGCATGATGCCCCTCATAGTTTATGGATAACGGAAGAGACATGGGACCTCGTCAAAAAAGAAAAGATATATTAAAGAACCTCTCTGATGATGCCGACCGTAAAACTAAACGAACGTCAACTTTATAAAACTCTATCAAAGGAAGTGCAACGCCTGTGTAGAAGAGACAAAGACCAATATTTCAACATATTATGCACAGAAATACACGGGACCTTTTTATGAAAATAAAATTCATTACGCGGGAGTTTAAGCCTAAGACCTCGGCAATAGAGGATGCGAATGGAGTTTTGCTTACGAGATTGACAGTGTAGTTGACAGATGAAGGGGCTATTGTGAGGGCTTATATGCAGATACAATCGCAGCACCTACAAACCCTCTATACAACATTAATGGTATTCCAACCGAGCCTGATATACTAAAGTCCGAAATTGAATTCGCTATAAAAAAAGTTAAAACCTAATAAATCTGCCGGTAGTGATGGCATTTTTGCCGAAGATCTAAAGCATACAGGAGAAACTGGCATAGGAATCCTTCATACGCTATGCAACCAGATATGGAAAACCGGTGAATGGATAAGTGACTGGCAGGAATATGTTCTTATACCTCTTCATAAGAAGGGCTCGACGAAGTCATGTGGAAACTACAGGACTGTAGCGCTCATCTCCCACGCTAGCAAAATTATACTGTATGTTATCAATTAACGTCTTAAAGCATTCCTACAATGGCAAATTCCAGCAGAGCAGGCAGATTTTGTTAAGGGACGAGGCACTCGAGAACACATAGTAAATGTCAGACAGATCATAGAGTAAAGCCGAGAATTCAACATTCCAATGCTTATATGTTTTGTCGATTACTCAAAGGCGTTTGACTGTGTAAGATGGGAATGCCTGTGGAACAGGCGAGGAAATGGGAGTACCCAGACACCTCACCGTTCTTATTGCAAACCTGTATCTGGATGGTAATACAGTTGTTAAGGTGAATGATGTATTATCAAAATCTTTTAAGCCACAAAAAGGGGTGAAACAAGGATGCATATTGTCCCCAATTCTCTTTAACATCTATGGAGAATTTATTATGAGAAGAGCTCTGGATGGCTGGGAAGGTGGCATTGCTGTGGGGGGTAGGAAGATAATCAACTTACGTTATGCCGACGACACAACAGTCATCGCGTCGTTTGAGGAAGAACTTGCGGAACTGCTTGCCAGAGTAGAGAGAAAAAGCAAATTGGTCGGCCTTAGCGTAAACAAAGCGAAAACCAAAGTCTTAGTGGTTGATAGGCAAGGTACACTTTTATGCTCCAACAAAATGAAAGATCTTGCGTTTGTCCACCAATTTGTATATTTCGGCTCTTTTATAACTATCGAAGGTGGCAGCGATAAAGAAATAAGCAGAAGCATCCAAATGTCTAAGTCAGCGATTATGAAGCTCACTAAAATATGGAAAGACCGCAACATATCACGTAAAACAAAAATGAGGCTGGTGTGCACTTTAGTCTTCTCGATCTTCTTTTATGGCGCAGAAACATGGATGACACGAAAGACCGAAGCTAGGAAAATCGACGCGTTTGAGATGTGGTGTTGGAGGCGGATGTTGTGTATTCCATGGACTGCTCGCAGAACAAACGTTTCTATTCTCAGTCAACTGCACATAGAAACAAGACTCTCTGCCATCTGTTTTAAGCAGATTCTCAATTACTTTGGCCACATAGCTCGTAGAAACTGTGACAACCTTGAAAAGCTTGTAGTGGTGGGAAAGGTCGAAGGAAAAAGAACACGCGGTTGATCACCCACTCGTTGGACGGACCAAATAAAATCACTAACTGGTCTGCCTATAGCAGATACCATAAAAATAGCCGAGGACAGGACATCGTGGAAAAGTTTGGTGCAAGGATTGATACTGAATATTTCGTCTAGCTAGACACGACCTTCATTATTGAAGTCGAATACGTCGAATACCAACTATGAACGAGGATGTGATGAAGTCGATACGCTCAAAAACTGGTTATCAATTACTCTGGAGAACTCAATTTGTGTAGGAATAAAACCGGAGACATCGACTGAATGAATCAAATGTATGAATGACAGAAACAATTACGGCGATATAATTATTTGAAATATGAAAATGAATGTGTGGACAGTGCACAGTGATAAACATGAACCGAAGTTGTAATATTGATGGAAAAGGATAACTTTGTCACATTGGTACGTCCAGAAGTGGGACGAACTCAAGCTGTTTTGCCCAACTAGGTATCTTGTTTGCGACCCCTGTTCGTTGTGTTTACAGTCCACAGATGCGGTGCACGTGTGCCGGCGCGTGCGCATCGTTCCTGAACGGCGCGGCCAGACGGTATGTAACTATGTACTATGCTCATTCCTTATTCAATTAGTGTGCTGATGAACTCTGGGCATGCCTGGGTGTATTTTACTATATGACCAAAATAATTATTTAAATTTAAACAAATACTTCAAATGGAATGACACTCAAAACGCTAAACCAATATTTATGAAATTATGTCCTATCGGTTATAATTATATTTATACAATACATGAGCGAAATTTCAACCTTGTTTTAACAGTGTCTGAATGAAATGGCTGTGATATACGGACGGACGGACAGACAGACGGACCTGACGAAGCTATAAAGGGTTCCTTGTTGCATTTTCAGAAAAGAAGAACGATGGTTTGCATATCACAAAGAGATTCCTGTAGAGATTATTATATTACAGACTAGCTGTACCCGCGGCTTCGCACTCGTGGTCATTTCTCTAGGTTAAAAGAACTCTATTAATATTCCAAGACCTAAAATACCAATTTACCAACATTTGATCAAAATTCCTTCAGCCGTTAAAAAGTTTTTATCGATTGCTCGGCTTCTACTCATCGGATTGAGATAATAAGAACACCAGTTTTTAAGTCAAATCTTAAGCTATCCAATAGTGAAAACTTCATCGCAATTGGTCCTGTATTTTTTACGTGATGCGTGAACGGAGTAACAGACAAACAGACAGACACGAATTTTAAAAATGTTTTATTATATTTTAGTAGCTTATTTTTAGTATCATATATAAAAAAACCTATGACATACTTTTTGGTACTTACTGCTTTATCTATACTTATAATAAAACTGTAACAGGTCCAATTCGGTACATTGAAGATATTTAGTATATTTTTTTTTGGGGGCAGTTTTATATTTGTTACTGAAGCCAAAACTGCTTTTTTTTCATTTTGTCTGTCTGTCTGTCTGTATCTTGGCTAGGCATCAAACTGAAACTACTGAATGAATTCAAATGAAACTTGGCATAATTTGAGTTCATACTACGAAGTAGGACATAGGATACTTTCATCCCGAAAAGTTCAAGGGTTCGCGCAGGGATTGTTTTTTTTATAAAAACACTTATCACGCTGAAACTACTGGACGGATTTTGATGCAACTTGGCACAATATGAAACCCCCCTTTTGTTTATAAGATGATTGAAAATTAAGAATACTTTTTATGCCGAAAATATAAACAGTTCCTCTGGGATAGGGGTCCAAATTCTGTAAATTTAAGAAATTTAGTAAATTTTTTTGGAGTCTGTTTTATATTGGGTACTGAAGCCAAAACAGTTTTTTTTTTCTGGCGGTCTGTCTGTCCTTCTGACTGTATCTTGGCATAGCATCACGCCGATACTACTCAATGAATTCAAATGAAACTTGGTATGATTTGAGTTCATACTTTGAGGTAGGAAGGACATTGGATACTTTTCATCCCGAAAAATTTAAGTGTTTATTATTAAGGGGTATTTAAAAGAACACGTATCACGCTGAAACTAATTGACGGATTTTGATGCAAGTTGGCACAGAACATAGTTTATATGATGAGTGAAAATTAACGACACTTATTATCCCGAAAATATAAATAATCCCGAAAAATTAAATGGTTCCCGCAGGATATGGGTTGTAAGTTATTTAAAAGAAAACGTATCACGCTGAAACTACTGGACGGATGTTGATGCAACTTGGCACAGTCATAGTTTATATGATCGGTGAAAATTAAGAATACATTTTAATCCGAAAAATATTGGAGTTCCTTCGGGATATGGGTTCAAATTCTGTACATAGAATACATTTGCTTTCTAATGTTTCGCAGTATTCTATATTGAAACCAAAACTGCTTTTTTTTCATTTTTGTTTCTCTGTCTGTCTGTATCTTGGCCCCGCATCACGCCGCTGGAACTACTGAATTAATTTAAATGAAACTTGATATGATTTGAGTTCATACTACGAGGTAGGACATAAAAAAAAACATAGGACATAGTAAAAATTAAAGTGGTCCCGCAGGATAGGGGTTGAAAGTTATTTGAAAGAACACGTATCATGCCGTAATTACTAGACGGATTTTGATGCAACTTGGTACAGTACTCTATCTATACTTATAATAAAGCAATAGGTACGAAACAGACTGTACAAAGAAGTCAAATAAAAATAATGGTCTAGGGTTCCCTAAAATAAGCTACAGAACATTTTTTTTATTTTAATTCGCATCTTTCTGTCTGTTTGTCTGTATTTTTGTGCATCACGTAAAAACTACTGGACCGATTGCTATGTGGATTTCATTGTAGGATAGCTTAGGGTTTGACTGAAAAACTGGTGTAATTGGTATATGGCGATTAGAAGCCGAGCAATTGATAAAAATATTTTTGACGTCTGAAGAAATTTTGATCAAATGTTGGTATATTGGTATTTTAGGTCCTGGAATAGCACATTATGGTACTTTTAATCTAAAGAAAAGACCACGCGTGCGAAGCAGCGGGTACAGCTAGTTATAAATATAGATGCCCTTCTCTTTTGGGCAGAATACTAAAAATATGTGTTTTATTACATTATTTTTATCCTGCCTATAAAACAGTACCGTGACATACCTACTGACTGACTGACTGACTAACTGACAGACAAAGCCCAGCCTAAACCGATGGACCTAGGTATTTGAAATTTGGAGGAATATTCCCTGTTTTCTAGAGTATCCTAGAGGTGAACTACGGAAATAACTATAAACCGTAAAACATGAATACCAACTGCAAATACCAATACCCCCTGACCTGCGGAAACCCTTTAATTTACCGAGATGAAAAGTATCCAATGTCCTACCTCGTAGTATGAACTCAAATCATGCCAAGTTTCATTTGAATTCATTTAGTGTTTTCGGCGTGATGCGCGTCCAAGATACAGACAGACAGCAGGAATCCTTTATTTTTTCGCTATAAAAAGTATTCTTAATTTTCACTCATCAAATAAACTATGAATGTGCCAAGTTGCATCAAAATCCGTGCTGTAGTTTCAGCGTGATACGTTTCTTTTAAATAACTTTCAATTCCAATCCTGTGGGAACCCTACAATTTATCGGGATGAAAAGTATCCATATCCAATGTCCTACCTCGTAGTATGAACTGAAATCATGCCAAATTTCATTTGAATTTATTCATTAGCTTCGGCGTGATGCGCGGCCAGAATATAGATAGTCAGACAGACAGACATACAGACAGACAGACAAAAAAGAAAACACTTTTGGCTTCAGTATTGAATATATAAGAGCCACCAAAAAAAAAACAAAATATCTTCAATGTAAAGAATATGGAACCCTTATCCTGCAGGAATCCTTTATTTTTTCAGGATGAAAGTGTCTTAAATTTTCATCCATCATATAAACTATGACTGTGCCAAGTTGCATCAAAATCCGTCCAGCCAGTAGTTTCAGCGTAATAAGTATTCGTTGAAATAACTTTCAACCCCTATCCTGCGAGAACCCTTTAATTTTTCGGTATGAAAAGTATCCATGTCCTATCTCATAGTATGAACTCAAATCATGCCAAGTTTCATTTGAATTCATTCAGTAGTTTTGGCGTGATGCGCGTCCAAGATACAGACAGATAGACAGACAGACAACAGAAAAAAGAACGGTTTTGGTTTCAGTACAAATATTGAACAGCCTCCAAAAATGTTTACTAAATATCTTCAAGACACTGAATTTGGACCCCTATCCTGCAGAAGCCCTTCATATTTTCGGGATAAAAAGTATCTTTAATTTTCATCCATCATATAAACTATGCCTGTGCCAAGGTACATCAAAATCCGTCCAGTAGTTTCAGAGTGGTAAGTATCTTTTTAAATAACTTTCAACCCCTATCCTGTGGGAACCGTTTAATTTTTCGGGATGAATAGTATCCTATGTCCTACCTCGTACAATACAATACAATACAACAACACTTTATTGCACACCATGAAGAAGGTAATATATAGGATAAACTAATGAAATGAAAGGTACAATGGGCGGCCTTATTGCTATATAGCAATCTCTTCCAGGCAACCTTTGGATGGAAAGGATTACTTAGATATCAAAGTCATCGGTCGGTGGTGCGTAATAAATAAAATAAAATACAAAACATTAATAAACAAGAAATATTTGTTTGTTTGTATGAGGTAGTGCTGACCTCTGATGTCAGAGTTTGTCAGGCCGCCCGAGGGCCTCTGACATGGCTTAACGACTGCTATTAACCAATAACAGCCAGGACCGACAGCTTAACGTGCCCTCCGAAGCAAGGAGCGATAGAAAACCGCACATAACTGAGAAAGGTCATTGGTGCGGGAGTCTAGGTTTTGAACCTGGTACCGTTGGATTCTAAATTGCACTATAGAACCATTAGGCCATCATCGCTCTTACAAACAAGAAATTATACCTACTAATTAAAAATACATACGAGTACACACAAGAAATATACTATTTACACATAAATAAATATACATATATATACAAGTTCAATAATAATAAACATATAACTATAATACCAGCTACACTACACACACAATAAGTTCTAATCAATAAGGCACGTCTTCAGATAAGTACAAGTTTAATAATAATAAACATATAACTATAATACCAGTTACACTACACACACAATAAGTTCTAATCAACAAGGCACGTCTTCAGATAAGTGCAAGTTTAATAATAATAAACATATAACTATAATACCAGCTACACTACACACACAATAAGTTATAAATATACATATATACAAGTTCAACAATAATAAACATATAACTATATTTACCAGCTACACTACACACACAATAAGTTCTAATCAACAAGGCACGTCTTCAGATAAGTACAAGTTTAATAATAATAAACATATAACTATAATACCAGCTACACTATACACGCAATAAGTTCTAATCAACAAGGCACGTCTTCAGATAAGTAGAAGTTCAATAATAATAAACATATAACTATAATACCAGCTACACTACACACACAATAAGTTCTAATCAACAAGGTACGTCTTCAGATAAGTACAAGTTTAATAATAATAAACATATAACTATAATACCAGCTACACTATACACACAATAAGTTCTAATCAACAAAGCACGTCTTCAGATAAGTACAAGTTTAATAATAATAAACATATAACTATAATACCAGCTACACTATACACACAATAAGTTCTAATCAACAAGGCACGTCTTCAGATAAGTACAAGTTTAATAATAATAAACATATAACTATAATTACCAGCTACACTACACACACAATAAGTTCTAATCAACAAGGCACGTCTTCAGATAAGTACAAGTTTAATAATAATAAACATATAACTATAATACCAGCTACACTATACACACAATAAGTTCTAATCAACAAGGCACGTCTTCAGATAAGTACAAGTTTAATAATAATAAACATATAACTATAATACCAGCTACACAACACACACAATAAGTTATAAATATACATATATACAAGTGCAACAATAATAAACATATAACTATAATACCAGCTATACTACACACACAATAAGTTCTAATCAACAAGGCACGTCTTCAGATAAGTACAAGTTTAATAATAATAAACATATAACTATAATACCAGCTACACTACACACACAATAAGTTCTAATCAACAAGGCACGTCTTCAGATAAGTACAAGTTTAATAATAATAAACATATAACTATAATACCAGCTACACTATACACACAATAAGTTCTAATCAACAAGGCACGTCTTCAGATAAGTACAAGTTTAATAATAATAAACATATAAGTATAATTACCAGCTACACTACACACACAATAAGTTCTAATCAACAAGGCACGTCTTCAGATAAGTACAAGTTTAATAATAATAAACATATAAGTATAATTACCAGCTACACTACACACACAATAAGTTCTAATCAACAAGGCACGTCTTCAGATAAGTACAAGTTTAATAATAATAAACATATAACTATAATACCAGCTACACTATACACACAATAAGTTCTAATCAACAAGGCACGTCTTCAGATAAGTACAAGTTTAATAATAATAAACATATAACTATAATACCAGCTACACAACACACACAATAAGTTATAAATATACATATATACAAGTGCAACAATAATAAACATATAACTATAATACCAGCTATACTACACACACAATAAGTTCTAATCAACAAGGCACGTCTTCAGATAAGTACAAGTTTAATAATAATAAACATATAACTATAATACCAGCTACATTACACACACAATAATTTCTAATCAACAAGGCACGTCTTCAGATAAGTAGAAGATTTTAACCAAGAGCTTGAAAGTTGTCAGAGACTGTGCTCGTCTTATTGGAAGTGGAAGGACATTCCAAAATCTTACAGCTTGCACTGTGAAAGAACCGTCGTAAAAAATACTACGATGTACAGGACTTTTTAGTGTGATTTTCTGATGACCTAAGAGAACGGGAATGGGAGCAATGGAGAAATTCAAAGCGTTCTTTGAGATACTGTGGAGTGGTGGGATTGAATCATATATTGTAAAGTAGGGATAGTATGTTAAAATTTCGGCGAAGACGTATAGGAAGCCAGACTCAAGAGCTGAGTGCGAAATTGTGAGACATGGTCATATTTACGTAGGCCGAAAATAAATCTTACACAGAAATTTTGAAGACGCTCAAGTCTATGTAGCTGGTCCTACCTGAGGTCAAGATAGCAAACGTCGGCATAGTTAAGAATAGGAAGTAAGAGTGTTTGTGCAAGACAAATTTTAGTGGCTGTTGGCAGAAAATTTCGCAATCTTTTCAGGGATCCAGCGGAAGCATACAGTTTACGACTAATAGACTCCATTTGTGGTCCCCAAGATAAGCTCCTGTCAAACACAATGGCAAGGTTCTTCGCCTTATCGCTAAACAAAACCACGGCACCGTCAAACAGAACGGGAGGAACGGAGGTCCAATTGATCTTAGAAGTCATACGTGAGCTTCCGATAACGATTTCTTGTGTTTTGATAGGATTGATTTGAAGGCCAAAAGCCTTACTCCAGCTAGTTATCGTGCATAAATCAGCGTTAATATCATTAATTGCTACAGGTAAATTCTGAAGTGAAGCCTGAGAGTAGATTTGCAAATCGTCTGCATAGAGGTGATAGAAAGAAGTTAGATCGTCGGAAATGGAATTTATAAAGGTAGCAAAAAGAAGAGGGGATAGAACGCCACCTTGTGGTATGCCAGCTGATGTACTGCACCATGAAGAAATGATTCTTCAACACGAACACGTCGTAGTATGAACTCAAATCATACCTAGTTTTATTTAAATTCATTCAGTAGTATATTTGTCTGTACCCTCGCATATAACTTCTGGTATCCCGCAAGGATCACATCTTGGCCCGTTACTTTTTACTATCTTTATAAATGATCTCATTCATCGTTTGCATAGTGACTGTCTTCTATATGCTGATGATCTCAAAATCTTTCGTACCATTGAGAATATTAGTGACTGCCTTATATTGCAAAAGGACATTGAAGCTGTCAGTGACTGGTGTCAGAGTAACAAAATGCACCTTCACATAGGAAAATGCTTTGTTATGTCATTTTGCTCTAAACAACCAAAATTTATATTTGATTACAGAATAGCAAACACAATACTTGAACATAGAGATGTAGCGAGAGATTTAGGTGTTTACTTTGATTCGAAGCTCTCATTTCGCCCCCACTATGATCACATACTTAGTAGAGGTAATCAGTTGCTTGGTTTTTTGTTGAGAATCACAAAATCTTTTACTAAACCGAGGAGTATTATATATCTTTACCAGAGCTTGATTAGGTCTGTCGCTGAATACGGCTCCGTTGTTTGGTCTCCCTACTACATTACTCACATGGATAGTGTCGAACGAATCCAGCGACGTTGTATGACTGCTGTCTGCCGTCGATTTGGTATGGTTCGTAAAATTCATTGCTACCATTCACGTATTCGACACTTCAAACTAAGTCCTCTTTCTGCAAGAAGACAAGCGACTGAGCTACTTTACCTACATAAAATTATTCATTCAACTGTTGACTGTCCATACTTGTTAGGCTTGATCCACTTTAATACCAAAATCCGAAGTAGGGTTCCTCGAATTTTCAATGTGGCCACTTATAAAAACAATATCTCCCACAACGGCCCCATACCTCGTATGTGTCGGTCGTATAATAATCTACTGCGCGGTAACGCTCGTAATGAACACTCAAATGATTATACCATGAAATTAAATGATCTTGATATATTCAGTTTTAGTCTCAACCGTTTCAGAAGTGCCATTTATAAACACTTTTCGTAATGCACTACAATTTTATGTATTGTGGTGTACTGTATCGTAACACTGCCGTGATTTTGTATCTAACAACTTATTCACAGTTAGGTATTTCTTTATTGTAATTCAACAGCTTGCGTTTTTGGGTGGCGATAGTGACGGGTGTATGCCTGATAACATGGTTATAATACACCTATCATTGCAGGTAGAGACAATTAAGGGAACTTGCAGTCTGCTCGCCTGTACTATACAATTCTTTTAAAATACCTACCAATATTGTGGAATAGTGCTTGCAACTTTAGCTATAAGTATTAATATTTTTGGCAACTTAGCTGTTTTTTTTTATTGATGCCGTGTGCACGTATTGATTGGATTATGGAATCGATCGCATAATTTACCATTTTATTCTCATATGTTATATTTCTGTAATCTGTTTTGTGCACCTAATAAATAAATAAATAAATAAATAAGTAGTTTCAGCGTGATGCCTAGCCAAGATACAGACAGAGAGACAAAAATGAAAAAAATACAGTTTTGACTTCAGAATGGAATGCAGAAAAGCCTCCAAAATATTTACAACATATCTTCAAAGTACAGGATTGGACCTGTTACAGTTTTATTATAAGTATGGATTTTGACAGTTCCGTTTGATATATTCTTTATTCTATGGTTCCGTGCCTCTAGTCCTTCATAATTTATTTAATTAAATATTATACATGATTTTGAAACGGATGATGAAAGGAAGGATAGAGATGGTACAAGAAGAATGGATCATATACACAAAATTCATCCGAAACTAAATATTACTAAGCCTTCTACTACCTAACAAGCTGTTGAAATTTTTAATAAGTTGCCAAAGGACATCATTAAATTTTTTTTTCAATTTTTTATATTACTTTACTTTAAGTAAACGGTGGTGGTCTCCTTAGTTGGGTTTTGATAAATTTTTGATCAAACTTTGTAAATTTAATAGAAATAGCTGAATGAATGATTTGATTGTAATTTTGATTATATAGGCATGTATTTTTTTTAAGTTTTTCCTTGTTATTTTTTATATAACCCGGTGCTTTTGTTGGATTTTTATAAGTTTTTGCTCTAACTTTGTTAATTGAATAGAAAAGCTGTGAATTCGAGGAACAAGTTGATTATTGTATTTTTAACCCCCGAACAAAGAGACGGGTGTTATAAGTTTAGGGTGTGTATCACTGTGTGCGTGTGCGTGTGCGTGTGCGTGTGCGTGTGTGTGTGTGTGTGTGTGTGTGTGTGTGTGTGGGTGTGTGTGTGTGTGTGTGTGTGTGTGTATGGGTGTATTTACGGCTTTAACATTATGCGGTCTTTACCGTGACAGGAACCACGATGGTGCGGACTTACCCGGTTGTGCGGACGTCCGCATAATAATTTGACGAGGTCTCAAATATATCTTTGAATTCGTCGCGATGAGATTAGTTGACTGGTGAAATCTTAGCAAAATATGAAAAATGACCGCATATTAGGGATATTTGACAACTTTAGTTAACATCCGTTAGTGTTTTAGTTCAGTGTGTAACCACCACGCGGCGCCACCAGACCTAGTTGTGTAAGAGTTAGTACGTTATTATAATGCGGACTTCGAGGTGTGTATGTTAGTCTGCAATTGATTATGCGCTCGCAAATATGTTTTATTTTTTGTGTTAAAGTATGTATGTGATGTAAAATGCGGACCTTGTCCTATGTATGTTAGTCTGCGATTGATTATGCGCTCGTCCTGTGTTAAATTACGTAGGTGATGCAAAATGCGGACTTGATTGTGTGTGATTAAAATACGTACGTTTCATTTATAAAATGCGCCCTTTACGTGTACCGTTTGTTGAAGCGTATGCTCTGTTGCAGCGGGATGTGCGCAGGCAGTGCGGAGAGCTACTGACAGTTGTGACAACGCCATTTGCACCCCGCTTCCATAGATTATTAAATTCATAATTTTATCTATTTGGATTTGGGTGCCAATAAAAGTACCAGTACAGTAGTACAGTAGTAGTTTACATGCTTTTAAGTTTATCTTGAATTCCCGGATTAGAACCAGAACTAAAATGCAGTTGCGCTGTAAACTATGAATTTTTATATGTAGTTTTATTAAAATATGTTTAATTTATTTTAGTTAGGTAACTACTTATGTCATGAAATTGTTTTTTAGGGTTCCGTACGTCCAAATAAAAACCGAACAATCATAGGATCACTCGTGTGCTGTCTGTCTGTCTGTCCGTCTGTCACAATAAATGTGCTGCGAATCTACTGGACCGATTAAGTAGAAATTTGGTACACATATGAATTTATGTGATCCAAACACGGACGTTTATACGGGCACGGGCATTTATATCAATGGCGAGAACATCTCACACATACGATTTGCCGATGATATCGTCCTAATAGCGGAGTCGCTGCATGACTTGCAAAGTATGCTGTCCAACCTAGTTGATGCTTCTGAACGTATCGGTCTCGAAGTGAACCAAGATAAGACCAAGATCATGTTTAACGATCTTATTGACCCGGAACTGATTGCAGTCATTGGTGTACCTCTTGAAGTTGTCTAGCAATATGTTTATCTTGCGCAAATATTGCAATAAGGTAAGAACAACTTTGAGAAAAAAACAAAAGTCTTCAATCAGTGCGTCCTACGGAGCCGAAACGTGGACAATCACGGTCGAAATAGTCCACAAATGTTAGGTCTCTCAGCAAGATATAGAGAGCTATGCTTGGAGTTTCTCTGAAGGACAAGATTGGTAATGAAGATATCCGACGGAGAACCAAGGTTAATTACATAGCTCTAAGGATAAGCAAGCTAAAGTGGTGGTGGTCACATTTCCCGAAGAACCGATAACCGTTGGGGTAGACGAGTGGAGACCACGTTTAGGCAAACATAATGTAGACGCCTTGTGGCCAGGTGGAGTGATGACCTGCGAAAAGTGGCTGAAAGAAAATGGATGAGGAGAGCTGAAAACTCAGTGAGCTCAGTGAAGTGCAGTAGGAGAGGCCTACGTCTAGCAGTGGACATAGTATAGGCTGATGATGATAAAACACGGATGTTTAGCTTAAATAAAAGAATTTTGTAAATGGGGAACACTTTTAGGGACAATGAAAAAGTAAATGGATAAGTTATCCCAAAAACGAAAGTCAACATCCAAACGATAAAAGACCACCACCTGGTTTATGCACCAGTTCAGTTCCGTTCAGATGATTACAACTTTACACATTTAAAAGTTGACTAGTTTTTAGATATGCCAACTTTTATTTTATTCGAATAATTGGTAAACCCCCCTTGATCACTAACTTGGGTGATATTACTAAAAAATAAGTTTTTTAGTAATATCACCCCAATATTTAAAACAATATTTTACGAGATACCACACCAGTACCACTAAGACCTGAAAACTCATCGAGACCAATCAAATAAGCCTAAACTCGAAGGGGTTTCATCATTTTGTTGTAGAGTTCCTGTGACTTCCTTCCGGCTCCATCATCAGACCAGCTCAACAGTACCATGATATTGTATTGTCATCAGAACTACACCCGTGTGCAAAACTTCAACTTCATTGGACGTCGTTAATTGACTTGCAAACTTGTCCCAACCCAGTGTATTGAATAAAAGCTTGTAAAAAGCTACTACTACAAATTTATACAGTATGTCCTCTTTTTTATGTCCTCTCAAGTAAAAATAATCATCTAGTTCAGAAATTCCGAAGATATGAGAAAACATAAAAAAATAAAACAAATAGATTTTCTAATAAAAAAACTACTTAACCAATTTTGATGAAGTTTATGTGAGACTACACTGAAATTCTACCCTAATGAATAAAATCTTGGAGATTAAAGGTAATATAAACACAATTTAAGAATAATCTATTTAATTTCAAAAACTACTTAACCAATTTTGATGCAATTTATATGAGACCACCTCGAGAGTATACACTTTCAAAAAAATAATAATTTCAATATCGGAACGTAATTGACGGAGAAATCGGAGAACATACACAAAAAAAAAGCGTACAATCGAACAGAATTATAACTTATAACCGTCTCCTTTTGTGAAGTCGATTACAAATTTAAAAGCTGACGATAGTCAGTTGCGGTACGGGACGGGTCGGAAAACTAGCGGGCGATTTGAATCTTGCGTTTTGTCAGTGCGTGACCAAAACAACGCGCAACGTATGATTTTGAAAAATATTATTGTCGTTAAGGACGATTTTGTGTAAGCAAATTCATCTATATTACTATAATTATTTAGAAAGTGTTATAAAGGATCTGATTTTACAATATTATGCAAACAGTGTGTTCAGAGCGTTCGTGGCTTTTTCTTATACGGTAGGTCCGCATAATCGGGATTTAAGGTTTTACTGTGTAATAGAACATGGCAGAATATTATGCGGTCAGTGTTTGTTAAATAGTAAGTACGACTTTAGAATACTGAGTGGACTGTGTGTAAAATACGAGAGTACTTTCGAATAATATGGGGACAGTGTGTAAAAGAGTACGACTTTTGATTATTATGCGGTCTGTGTGTAAATGAGTATGGCTTATTGGCAGGCGGATTGGTGACCACAGTATTACAAATATGTGCTCGGAGGACGCTGCTGCCTATTTTCCGGTGTGTATTCCCTTAGTCGCCTCTTACGACATCCACGGGAGGATTGGGAGGGGTCTTATTCTAAGCCGAGACCACCACGGCTATTAGCCACACATAGGATACTTTTAATCATCATCATTAAAACTTCACCATCATCATCATATTTCACTCTCAATCGGTTCAACATATTGTGATAAAATTTGGAATGGAGATAGCTTATACCATGGAATAACAAATAGGATACTTTTCACCATCATCATACTTCACTCTAAAACGGCTGAACAGATTTTGATGAAATTTTGAATAGAGATAGCTGATACAATGGAATAACAGATATGATAATTTTCATCATCATTATCATCATCATCATCCCTCTCACGGGTGAAGCCGTGGGGCTCAGCTAGTATTATAATACATGTTTTTTTTTTTGAGATAGCTTATACCCTGGAATAACACATAGGATACTTTCATCGTCATCATCTCATCATCATCAACATCATCATCATCATACTTCACTCTCTTTCTACTTATAATAAAATTGTAACAAGTCCAATTCTGTACATTGAGGATGTTTTGTAATTTTTTTTGGAGGCTGTTCTGTATTCTATACTGAAGCTAAAACGCATTTTTTCTCTTGTCTGTCTATCTGTCTGTCTGTGCCTTTGATGCGCATCACGCCGAAACCTGGTAGTATATTTTTTAACCTAAATACCGAGAAAATGGAATGTTAAGAAGTAAACAACGGCCCTGCGCAGAATGCAGAAATCATTCAGCTAATGAGAGAGCCAATCTTGTTGTGTCGAAAAACTATAAATAGGCAGTATTCTCTCAAAAATGATTCAGTCTCCAGCCAGCCGTGAACAGAACAACTACTAAGAAATAAGCAGAACCACCTAGCAGTACTGAATGCCCTCAGAAGCTTCATATAGTGAACAGTAGTGAAGGCTCCGAAAGCCCATATTTGTAACCGGGCCATAGAATAGGGCAACAGTACTCGTATCTACGCCTAAGCTTAATTATAATTGAATAAATAATTTGAAGTTCATATAACCTAATATTTTTTATCTTCACTCCGTCAACACCTATTCTCTCAACTGGAACCCCGCACCTACGCGAGATTCCTAAACACCATACCAAAAAGACATCAGGAAAACTCAAAAATTCAAAATAAAAGTAAAGTATTATAAAAAACAAAAAACCCAACCGTAAATATAACTAAAAAGAAAATGGCAAACAAACTCTAGGTTCTTGATTTTGAAATCCACACCAATATACCTGAAAACGTTTGTTTGTTTGTTTGTTTGTTTGGGGAGTATTAACGCGATAGCGGCTGCATTGATTTTGATTAAATTTGGAATGGAGATAGCTTATACCCTGGAATAAAACATAGGATACTTTTTATCCGGAAAATGGTGTTTCCATGGGAAAACTGGAAAATGTTGATTACTCTGTGTACGGAACGGTTGCCATGGAAACGAAATAACAAGTCTGTCAAAAAACATCAACAGTGTTGGTGTTATATACTTTTGCATTGGTTTTTAATGTCCTAGAAGAACATAGGACGCTTTTTTTTCGGGATAAACTGAAAACTGTATTCCGCGCGGACGAAGTCGCGGGCGAAAGCTACTTTATAATATATGGTAGATTCTAGCTGATCCCGTCAAAAGAGAAAGAAAATGCATGATTCCTCCAACTGTACAACTGTACCTTGTATTTCAATATCAAGAATCCAAAGCATGATTGCCTCTATTTAGTTTTGTTCGTAGTCGTTTTTTACAATAATTTAGATTTATTTAAAAAAACAATATGTTGAATTGTAAGGATTGAATTCCCTCTCAAGAGGAAAACTGAATTTCCCAAATTTTCCTGACCTAGCAAAATATCTGTACCTAGGTACCTAAAATTAGTTCCAAATCCAAACCTAGTTGTTCCCAAAGGTAAACCCTATTAGAATGGCGGGTAATCTAACTGATTAGTGCGCAAACAAAGCCCCATTTAATTGGCCCGCCTGGGTGCCACTTGACCCACTGTGCCACTGCCGAGACTGCCACTCACAGAACATCTGCCGCTAGCCAGCGTTGTCCATAGCTCGTGTATTGTGGAGCTGTGAGATAGTAGGTACATACGTGTTCATCAATGGTGATATATTTGTAACACGATTGAACACCCATCTATGTAGATACACTAGATGCGCCATATTTCACAAATATGACCTAGGTACGTTATGACAAACCTACGAGTAACATGATTTTATTCAACTTTTAATGTTGGTTTAGGTCAAACCTTGCAAATTTTCTATTGTTTTATATATTATTTAACGTTGTGTTGTTATGTTTTTATTGTAACTTATTTTTGTAGCTATTAAACTAATTTTGTAAGACTGCATTTAGTGCTTAACCAACCGTCAGCGCGTACCTTACGTACTGATCGTACGTTCTGACCGTCAGTCGTGGCCAAACGTTTAGTGTTTAACTGACGGCAAACGTGTACAGTAGCGAAGAAAAATTAACTTAACTCTATAATATGTGCGTACTATGTACGCAAAAGTACGTAAACAAACAACAATAACATATGGATAACCTGAAAGAGAAAATCAAGTTAGTTGTAGATAATTGTGTGGAGTGTACACTAGTATCACATAAAAAAGGTAAAAAAGAAGGCTACTTACATTCTATAGATAAAGGAGATAAACCACTAGATACTTACCATGTCGCTCACCTTGGTCCCCTGATATTTACTAACAAAAATTACAGGTAAATTTTGACAGTACTAGTTAGATGGATTTGCAAAATTTACCTGGATATACCCGACGAAAACGGGATCAACCGAAGAGGTACTAGATAAACTAAACATACAACAACAGACGTTTGGATCGCCGAATCAGATAATCACTGATCGAAATGCATCAAATAATGCAAAAAAAAACAAATATGTAAATATGGATGATTATGTAAATACATCCAACGCTTTTAAAGACTATTGTGAATCAGAAAACATTACCCATCACACGATTACCACTGGCCAACCGAGAGCCAATGGTCAAGTGGGAAAAAAACCCACCAGATAATCATCAATGTATTGGGAAAGTTAAGTGCTGATGACCGTACTAAATGGTACAGACGTATAAACGCTGTCTAACGAAGTCTAAACAACACGTTCCAAAGAAGCATTGGGATGACGCCTTTTGAGTTATTGACAGGAAGTAAGATGAAAGATAATGATGATGGAATATTGAAACTAATTGAAGAAGAGAACATACAAAATTATACTGAACAGAGACAAGAATTAAGATGGAAAGCAAAGGAAAGTATTCAGAACATACAAGAAGAAAATAGAATTAACTATAACAGAAAGCGAAAGAGTGCTAGACAATACGACATCGGAGACCTTGTAGCTATTAGAGGAATTTCGTTCAAGGCTATCAGCTACATCCTAAATACCTTGGGCCGCATGAAATTGTTAAAAAGAAAAGTAATGATAGATACGATCTTAGAAAAGTTGGCCATGGGGAAGGTTCAATCAATACATCGAGTTCCGCTGATATGATGAATCCTGGTCCATGGCTGATGCTGCATATTATTCATCTGAGTACGTCTGAGACAGACGAATAAGTAGGATGACTGTGTCGGGATCATAGATAGACATTTCTTACTGTCGTTGGTCAGGATAGTTTAGCGTAATCTGTGCCTTACGTGTATTTTGATTCTGTCCTAAAAATAAGTTATTGTCTTTGATTGAAGTGTGAAAGCTGTACAGAACAGCAGTGCGATTACATTATTGAATTTGACGGTTTCAAGCCGTCAAATTCAATATTGCTTTGCTATAGAGTCGATTTTGCTATGAAAAAAGTGACAATCTGATTGAAGCCAAGTTCTGTAATCGGGTTGCAGATGTCAGCAGCCCGATTACAGAACTTGGTTACAATCGGATTATCACTTTTTTCATAGCAATTTCGACTCTATCGCAAGGCATTAGTGGTTGCGATACTGACAATCCGATTGAAGCTAAGTTTTGTAATTGGGCCACAGGAGGTTTAGAAAGACTACAAAAACGACTGTTTGTGCTTCGGTAAAATCGTGGTAAAATAAATAAAATATGCTGTGAAATACTTTGTTAGTACTTGAATCACCACTCTGGCCATTCCTACATATAGATAATTTTTTCCCGTCGGATCGCGCTATCCGTTGAGACTTAAAATAAAATAAACATATTTTCCCATCGGATCGCGATTTGGGTTACGTTTGATCATAGATTAAATGAAATTAGGTGAAAGGTGTTTCGAAGTAGCGCAGTGAACCCGTTTGATATTGCTATATTTACGTAATTATTTGTTTTACTTTATGTTATACTAGCTGATGCCCGCGGCTTCGCATGCGTCATTTCTCTAGGTTAAAAGTACTATACTCGTATAGCCTATGACACTCACAAATTTAATAACGTGGCTTTCTATTGGTAAAATAGTTTTCAAAATCGGTTCATTAGATCCAGAGATTACCCCCTACAACCTTACAAACTCACAAACTTTACCTCTTTATAATATAAGTATACTATTAGATACCTACGGGTAAGTTCATAGTACTATAGTAATAATAAAACCTAGATTTTTAATGAAAGATTTAGTTAGGTATATGCTAATGGGAAAATATTTTTATTTTATTTGTATCTCTACGGATTGCGCGATCCAATGGGAAAAATATTTAATAAATTCTGAGTGGCATGTAAGGGAGAGCAACTACCACCTCAGTAATCCAAGTCAACCTCACCTGCTTGTGAAACATCCTGCTAAACAACGGACGAGGCTCTGACGACCGAAAAGTGGCGGTATAAACATTCAAAATTGTTGCAGTTAAGTTCTACAGACCAGTGACGGGTAGCAGCGTCATCGGTGCAAGAAACTGTGCCTTGCGATCGCCAACCCGCCTGCCCAGCGTGGTGATTATGGTCATTATTACATCTATGATAAACACAATAAAAGTACGGCCCCAGTTCTCGGCAGCCCTGCTATTCCTGACCGCGGTGGTGGTCATGGTCACGGCAGGGCAGGCGGTGCTAAGAATCTCCGGGCTACGGAAGGCCGCCAAAACCGACTGACTCTGGCTACGTATAACGGACGCACGATACGGCTCGACAAACTTCTGACGCAACTGGAAGAGGAGCTGGGGCACATGAGATGGCAGATTCTGGGGTTATTTGAAGTCCGAAGAGAGAGAGAGATACCGAAACCTTAGACTCGGGCCATCTTATGTATTTCAGGGAAGGAGACCAGCAATCCCAAGGCGGTGTTGGTAAGGTCCTCTCTGACAACTTCGTAGAAATCTCCAGTGTTTTGAAAAGGGTTGCGTACCTCGTAATGAAATTAACCGAGAGGCCTCAAGATTATTAAGGTATACGCACTAATTGCGAAACACTCGGATGATGAAGTAGAGGATATGTACGAAGACATACCTAAAGCCTTGCGCAATATCTCAAAGCCTGACTTAAACTTTGTCATGGGAGACTTTAACGTGGGAATACAGACATGCAGCGAGTCCGTAGTAGGACAACACGGATTTGGCAGTATAAATCACAAATGGCAAATGCTATTCAACTTCATCTAGGAGGAAGGGCTGTTTTTAATGAACTCATTCTTTAAAAGGCAGCCTCAACGGAAGTGGACGTGGCAAATCGTGATGGTGTGACGAAAAATGTGATCGACTTTATCATAGCGTACAAAAAGCGCATATTCAGAGATGTCTCTGTGATCACTAGGTTTTTCAACCAGGAGAGATCACCGACTTGTTCGAGGCACTCGAGGGTTTGATTGTAAGCTTGAAAGTCTTCGATTGACGAAGTCCACGCTCTAACCTAACCTGCTCCAAGCCGTTGTTGGATCCGAGACATTCCAGTTGAAATTGGAGAACCGATTCGCTGCCTTGGACAAGCACAACTGACGGTGACATTCACAGGAACTTATTTATTCATTTTATTTATTCATTTAGACACACCAACGAACAATTCACAAAACATTAATAGTTAGCTTAGGATAAGGGTACATGGGTTGCAGGCCGGATAACCTCCAAGAGTGCCCGACGGTTGCTGGTCCCCTTCGATGCGTTTCATCTGAGGGGAAGAGCAGCAGTTGGGACGGTGCACCCGGGGATCGGTCAATAATTCTCCTCGAGGGATTATTGGCTGTAGCCGATATCTGGCAGAGGCTTCTCCGCGTGTCCCTCTGATGAGCAGAGGGCACAGTGGACGAAGGTAAGGGGGTCCGGGTAGTGTTACTACCTGGACGGCAGGACGAGAACCTCTGCAAAGAGCTTTTATCTTTGTAAAGGTTCTCGTGTTGCGGCGTGGAGGGCTTGGCAAGATGCCGAGCGGAGGAGGCTGTCCGCTCTGAGCACTACTGAATACCGACAGTGGTGCTCAGATTGTGACGTGCTCCGTGGTCTCTCGGGTCTGTCGTTGCTGCTCGGTGCTGCACGGGACAGAGGATGACTGTCGGTAACTGTGTGGTGCTTGGCGGGGACAATGGATGTGGGAGGCCATGGAGTGGAGGATGGTGTCCGTTCTCTGCGCTACTGCTGGATAGTCTGTCTCCACCCAGGTGCTCGGTAGTGGTGCGGAGAATGTGACATGAAGGGGGGGCCTGGGTTTTGTTGCCTGGGTCGAGAGGGGAGGTCCTCAACGGAGGGCTTCGTCCTCGCAGTGCACTGCAAGACGTGTCGTGCGCTGCGAGGAACTGGAGTGGAGTGGAGTTGGAGAGACATTCTCTCTCTCTCTGACTCTACTCACCCTTTCCCTCACTCACTCCGCAATGTAATGTTTTTTCCGCATTGCATTGTGGCGGGTTTGAGGGAAGGTCCGTGGCGTCCGGCTTCCAGCCTGCGGTTTGTGCAGTAGTGTTGAAAGTGGGACGAAGCTTCGCGGCCTCCTGCTTCTGATGCAGCTGTATGGGCAGTTGTGATGGTTGTGGGAGGAGTTCTCTGACCCGTTGCATCCAACACTGCTTCGTACACGTTTACGGAGTGTTTACACGTTAGCGGCGGTGTTGGGAGTGACGGGTCGGTGGTGGGGGTCTGGGTTTTGATACCCAGACTGGGAGGGGAAGGCCTCGACAGAGGACTTCGTCCTTGCGGTGCACTGCAACTTGGGTGATTGTGGTGCATCGCAAGGTGGTGAAGGCATGTGACGTGGATTTAAAGAGTTCTCTCCTCTCTTTCGATCCACTCATCTTCTTCCCCTTTTCTTTCTGCGGTGATATGTACGCTCCCCTTGTCGCCGCGGTGAGCTAGGGGGAAGCTTACGTCGCACTCTTGACACTGCTGTGGTAATTTCGCGGCAGTGTCAGGAGTGGGACTACGCCAGGAGTCGGAGAGGGAAGCAACATGCCTCTCCTTCTCCGGCTCCCACTGAGACCTAGGTGGTAGACACGGGGGTGTCTGCCACCAGCATAAGGCCTCGAGGTGGCGCGCGCTGTGTTTCGGTGCGCCCCTCAATGGCGGCCATGGGGTGGAGAATAGCTCTGTCTCCACCCCACTGAGAGGGGGTCCTCTACAGGACCAACGCCGTCGGGGCCGCGGACGAGCGACATAACCACCCTGCTGCCCCCGCAGCTTGGTGGTATCCATGAGGATTTCCCCACGTAAAAAAAAAAATGTTAAGGGTACATACAGATTAGGTGAACCAAGCAATTACAGGTGTATACAACACTGTATAGTAAAAATACAACATTAGGTTAATATAATACTTAAATATAAATATAAGAATACACTAATAAAATCAAAAAAATAATAGAAGTTAATTTGAAACTTAGATATTATGGTATTATAAATATAAGTAGTATTAAACAAAATAATATAAAATCAATAATAAATCTAAAAGTAACATTAATATGACATTAACGTGAAGCAATCAGGCTTGCGAAATGGCTTTATGAGCCTCTTTTTTAAAATGAGACAAACTAGCATCAAAGATATCTAGGCTTGGGTTATCCTTGTACAAGTTATTGTAGCTATTAATAATACGGTTTAGCGGCGAATTGTGACCCAATTTTGTTCTACTCTGTCGGGACTTAAAAATTTTACGGGTTTTTAACCTAAATGTAGGGCGTGGGACCGTAATCGCGATCTCAGACAACAACTCAGGAGAACTCAACAATCCATTAAGAATTTTATAAAAGTTAACCAAATCAATGATGTTACGTCGTTCATGTTGTGAATCTGCTTTGAGAAAACTTAGGCGCTGAGGGTAGTCCAGATTCTTGAGCACATTTGTATCTTTATGAGCAAGAAACCGGGTGAACCGGCGTTGGACTCGTTCAATTCAGTCGATGTGGTTTTTATATGTAGGGTTCCATACTGTCGAAGCATATTCTAAATGACTTCGTGCAAGAGCATTAAACAGACAACGTAACGATGCCGGTCTCTTGAAGTCTTTGCAGTTTCGCTTGATAAGGCCAACCATTTTCGCAGCTTTGCTAACGACACTATCAGTGTGTTGTATGAAAGAGAGCTTGCTGTCAACCAGCACTCCCAGTTCCCTAATACAATTCACCTGCTCCAAGCGAACTCCATCAATGGAGTAGTCGGATTGTATTATATTCTTGTTTCTAGTTATTTTTATATGGAAACATTTAGAGGCGTTTAATATCATGATGATTATCTCTACACCATTCAATGACAGCATCTAGATCCTCCTGAAGCAGAGATGCATCACTAGATGATCTTACTGATTTATAAATTTTGAGGTCGTCAGCAAAGAGTAATGCTTTGCTGTGTTGAAGGCAATTAACAATGTCATTGACAAAGACTAGAAAGAGAATTGGTCCAAGGTGAGAACCCTGCGGCACCCCTGAGCTTGCTACATAAGGTGAGGAAGTGAAGCCTCCAACGATCACAGGTTGCACTCTGTGCGTGAGATAGGATCTGAACCAACTTAACATTGGGTCGTGAATATCGCAGAGTTGCAATTTCTTGATTAAGATATTATGGTTGACCTTATCGAAAGCGCTACTAAAATCTGTATAAATTGCGTTAACTTGAACGCGAGCATCTACTGCCTGTGATCAATTGCTGGGCGAAGACTTTTGACCCCCGATTTTGCTCAATTGCCTTTTCTATTCGTCGTGCATTTGAGCATCGGAGGTTACGTCGCACCAGCTTACTGGATTTTTAATTGAGCTCCCTGTTTCGGTGTAGCTTGCTGTTGCTCCCGTCGGTCGTCCATAAGCCGAAGAGCCTCATTCGAGATTTTAGACTTCAAGCCCGTACGCTTAGCTGAATCAAATCTAGTGCCTTCCTCACTAAAAATTCCCACAACTTTTTGGAGTTCCTCGTCCACGTCATTTGTGGTTTCCAAGGCAGTGAATAGATTTTCCAACTTGAGTTGGAACTGTCCTGATCCATCAGCAGCCTGGAACAGGTTGGGTCGGAACGTAAACTTCACTAGATGACATCTTTCAAGCTTGTGGTCGATATTCAAGGAGCTTCAGTTCACTGAGACACAGTTACCTGAAAAACATATAATATATATATATAGATAGAAAATTCTTTATTGCACACATAAGATAGGTACATAGGCGAACTTAATACTACTTAGATAGGTACTTAGGCTTATATATATATATATATGCTTATTGTCCGTCATGATGAAGTCAATCTAATTTTTAGTCACAATGTCGGCACTTTGCCAAATCCCTCTCTCTAGGGTTACTTTTTGAAGAAAGAATTCATCAAAAAGAACTGTTTTTTCCAAAAAGTTAACTAGAGTTTGCCCCCTGTGATGCCTGTCTCCACAGCCGTGTGGTTGGTTCTATTTTCGATGCAAATTTGCCGCTTTTGCTACCTTTTCAGGACTAGCAATGAAGAAGTACATTTTTATATTAATTCATAACTGGCTGTCAAATGAGAAATAAAATACATGTTCATAACCATTTTCGAAACTAGCTACTGTAAAAGAACAATAATAAGATTTCCGAAACCGTGATCTTTTTTGTGTTACTATAAATAAACTGCTTGGAACTGAGCAAGCTTTGCTATTACATACTTAAAATTAACACGAGCTCATAACAAAATAAGCTCAACCATATTAAAAACGGGTTTACTATTCGAAATCTAATGCCTTTTGATCTAATAGCAAAATTACCCGAACCGACTTCAAAACTCTTTCTTATCTTATGATGATTTTTTGTATCATTAGTATCACTATTTTAAAAGTCAAAAAAGTGAAATTGTTCTTGTTCAATTTTACCTTATTATTTTATTACAAAAAATAATCATTTTTACTATAAAGAAGAGTATTTAATTGAAATTTTTTTTTTTGTAAGTCCCTTTTCTTGTTCGATAACCAGAGGACCAGCGATATACATATTTTAGAGTTAAGGAACTCACAAGAAATATTTCTCAATTGATAGCCAGTTATGAAACAGTCTAAAAGTTCATCCTTTCGAAGCTTGTTATGAGAGCGCCAAAACTGCAATTACGAAAAAGGCTAATTTATTCTTATTTGATAACCAGTTATGAAACAGTGAAAAAAGTACCTTTTTCGTAGTTAGTTATGAAAACGGTACAAAGGGTAAAGGTAGGTAAATAAAGATATTTCACAAATTAAATTAAAATTAAAATATTACGACGTTTCCTTGAAAAGCCTAAATTCCGCACTACGAGTACCGACTCCGTGTGGTATTAAATACTTCACTCTTTTGTCGAACTGGATCGGGTGGAACCCTGAAAGCGCGTAAAGCTACATTATTAATGTTTCCGACAGTTTTCCTATGAGGAAAACCGAGTTTCCTCTTCAAATGAGGTAAACAACGGCTTATTAGATTGTACAGTTTAAGTATAACTAGGTATGTACGACGCAAAGGGAAAACAAGGATTCAAATATACCTACTCCGTGTCAAGTGTCTGGCGTCTACTAGGTAGCTATACCAACTGCAAAAAGATGGAAATGAGACCAAGTGGCCTAAGTACTGATGTGCTTTAAAGCTGTGACCTTTATGAGTGTATTCCACTGTTTTTGTAATCACTTGTACATTTAGCCAAGTGTCTAGTAAAGAGATATAACAAGTTGAATGTTTTTTCAACAAATAGTTAAAACTAGCTTTCACCCGCGACTTCTTCCGCGCGGACTACAGTTTCGCGAAAAAAGCATCCTATGTTCTTCTAGGACATTATAAAAAACCAATGCAAACGTATAGCACCAACGTATTGTATCCTCTTTGGCACCAACGCTCTTGATGCTTCTTGAAAGACTTGTTATTATTTCGTTTCCATGGCAACCGTTCCTTACAGCAAGTAATCGTAATTTTCCAGTTTTTCCTTGGAAACTTTATATTTTCCGGGATAAAAAGTATTCTATGTTTTATTCCAGGGTATAAGCTATCTCCATTTCAAATTTCAGCAAACTCCGTCCAGCCGTTATCGCGTTAAAACTCCCCAAACAAACAAACAAACGGACGTTTTCTTTTATATTCTACCATACCATTCGGTATCCTGGATATGCTTTGGCAACTGGTTAAAGACGCGAATACTAGTTATATAGGTGTTTTTATTATATATCATTGTCTTAACTCTAGGAAGGTCACACGCATTTCAGACTTTTGAACAAATAGATCTTAATTGCTTTTAACAAACAGGCACAGCGCTAATATGAATATTCCTGCAACCGTGAGGTATCCTTTATCTTTTGTCTCTAAAAATTGTGTCTAAATTTTTCGCAAGCTTCGTTTCTGGAGCACAAAAGTACTTTTTATGTGGACTGAATTTCCCCAAAAAAAAACCGTAAGTTAATAATCGATAAATTTTACATTACCAAAGTAAGCGCTTCTGGCAACTTCAATTGAAGTAACATACACCAAAACTGACAGGGCATAACCCCCTGCATCGTGGTGTGAGACAAATGCATTGGAGGATATGTATAAGACTGGACTGGAAAGGATGTGGCATTAAACATAGAATACTTTTTATCCCGGAAAATATAAAGTTTCCAAGGGAAAACTGGAAAATGACGATTACTTGCTGTAAGGAACGGTTGCCATGGAAACGAAATAATAACAAGTCTTTCAAAAAGCATCAAGAGCGTTGGTGCCAAAGAGGATACAATACGTTGGTGCTATACGTTTGCATTGGTTTTTTATAATGTCCTAGAAGAACATAGGATGCTTTTTTCGCGAAACTGTAGTCCGCGCAGACGAAGTCGCGGGCGAAAGCTAGTTTTAACTATTTGTTGAAAAAACATTCAACTTGTTATATCTCTTTACTAGACACTTGGCTAAATGTACAAGTGATTACAAAAACACTGGAATACACTCATAAAGGTCACACCTTTAAAGCACATCAGTACTTAGGCCACTTGGTCCCATTCCCATCTTTTTGCAGTTGGTATAGCTACCTAGTAGACGCCAGACACTTGACACGGAGTAGGTATATTTGAGTCCTTGTTTTCCCTTTGCGTCGTACATAGTTATACTTAAACGGTACAATCTAATAAGCCGTTGTTTACCTCATTTGAAGAGGAAACTCGGTTTTCCTTATAGGGGAAAACTGTCGGAAACATTAATAATGTAGCTTTACGCTACTCGTAGTGCGGAATTTAGGATTTTCAAGGAAACGTCGTAATATTTTAATTTTAATTTAATTTGTGAAATATCTTTATTTACCTACCTTTACCCTTTGTACCGTTTTCATAACTAACTACGAAAAAGGTACTTTTTTCACTGTTTCATAACTGGTTATCAAATAAGAATAAATTAGCCTTTTTCGTAATTGCAGTTTTGGCGGTCTCATAACAAGCTTCGAAAGGATGAACTTTTAGACTGTTTCATAACTGGCTATCAATTGAGAAATATTTCTTGTGAGTTCCTTAATTCTAAAATATTTATATCGCTGGTTCTCTGGTTATCGAACAAGAAAAGGGACTTACAAAAAAATAGTTTTCAAAAAAATACTCTTCTTTATACTAAAAATGATTATTTTTTGTAATAAAATAATAAGGTAAAATTGAACAAGAACAATTTCACTTTTTCGACTTTTAAAATAGTGATACTAATAATACAAAAAATCATCATAAGATAAGAAAGAGTTTTGAAGTCGGTTCGGGTAATTTTGCTATTAGATCAAAAGGCGTTAGATTTTGAATAGTAAACCCGTTTTTAATATGGTTGAGCTTATTTTGTTATGAGCTTGTGTTAATTTTAAGTATGTAATAGCAAAGCTTGCTCAGTTCCAAGCAGTTTATTTATAGTAACACAAAAAATATCACACTACGGTTACGGAAATCTTATTATTGTTTTTTTACAGTAGCTAGTTACGAAAATGGTTATGAACATGTATTTTATTTCTCATTTGACAGCCAGTTATGAATTAATATAAAAATGTACTTCTTCATCGCTAGTTATGAAAAGGTACCGAAAACGGCAAATTTGCATCGAAAATAGAACCTACCACACGGCTGTGGAGACAGGCATCACAGGGGGCAAACTCTAGTTAACTTTTTGGAAAAACAGTTCTTTTTGATGAATTCTTTCTTCAAAAAGTAACCCTATAGAGAAAAATTTGGCAAAGTGCCGACATTGTGACTAAAAATTAGATTGACTTCATCATGACGGACAATATATATATAAACATATAATATATATATATATTAACTATGTCACTATGTCACAGTGAACCGAAGCTCCTTGAATATCGACACAAGCTTGAAAGATGTCATCTGGTGAAGTCTATGCTCCGACCCAACCTGTTCCAGGCTGCTGATGGATCAGGACAGTTCCATCTCAAGTTGGAAAATCTATTCACTGCCTTGGAAACCACAAATGACGTGGACAAGGAACTCCAAAAAGTTGTGGGAATTTTTAGGGAGGAAGGCACTAGATTTGATTCAGCTGCAGCGTACGGGCTTGAAGTCTAAAATCTCGAATGAGGCTCTTCGGCTTATGGACGACCGACGGGAGCAACAGCAAGCTACACCGAAACAGGGAGCTCAATTAAAAATCCAGTAAGCTGGTGCGACGTAACCTCCGATGCTCAAATGCACGACGAATAGAAAAGGCAATTGAGCAAAATCGGAGGTCAAAAGTCTTCGCCCAGCAATTGAGTAGATCCTATCTGACGAAGCTCAAGACCAATAATGGCACAAACGTTGTCTCTAAGCTGGAGATCCTTTCTGAGATCGAAGACTTCTATGTCCGATTGTACGACTCGCATGCGTCTAGACCCGTATCCAGCACAGAGGATTCCCTCGCAATACTGTCCCGCCACAACACTGACGAACTGCCTGACGTCAGCCTAGACGAGATTAAGATGGCGCTCAACTAACTTAAGAATACTGTAGTACTGTGTAGTACTGTGCTGGGTTCGGGTCCTCATCCACGTCCTTTGTGGTTCCCAAGGCAGAAAATCGATTTTTTAGCTTGTGTTTGATATCTAAGGAGCCTTGGACAAGTCGGTGATCACTACCGGTATTGAACCTGCTGATCACTGAGAAATCCCTGAATATGTGCTTATTGTCCGTCATGATGAAGTCAATCTCATTTTTAGTCACAGAGACAGGCCTTTTTTTTAAGATGAATATATTTATCAAAAAGAAATCCCTTTTTTTCCAAAGTTAACTAGCATCTGCCACCCTGTAATTCCTGTCTCCATAACCGAACCGTGTAGACATATTTTCGATTCACGACGAATAGAAAGTAGAATATACTTCCGAGAGGGCGATCAACAGTCTCAGGGTGGCATGGGGTTCTTCTTCAATATACCACCACCACCGGTGGCCACCTATTCGGTGGCCCGATTCCAGGGTTATTGTGTCCTCCCCGTCTTTTCGGACTTCACTTTACCCTAGAATGTGCCACCAATGCCACAAGTGTCAAGCCAAATCGTTCATCCCTGGCTATGTTTGTTGTACATAGCCAGGGTCATTTGTTTTTATTTCGGGTGGCCTACGGTAGTCCGGAGATTCTTCGCACCCCCTGCCCTGCCATTTCCTTGACCGCCATCTTAGTCAGGAATAGCAGGGCGGCCGGAAACAAGGGGCCTTTTTTTGTATGTGCCGTCCATGAAGGAGGGTTTGCCCATAATTGCCACGCTGGGCACGCAGGTTGGCGATCTCAGAGCGTAGCTTCTTGCACAGGTGACGCCGCTGCCCGTCACCAGCCTGAGTCATTTGGCTATGCTTGTTTTTGGGACGGATATACCGCCATACGTCGGTCGCCCGAGCCTCTTATCCAGCAGAATGACCGCGAGCAGTTAAGGATGGCTTGGAGCAGATCGTTTTTCTCTCCCATCCATCCCACACACATACCACAGTAACTGAAGACAAAAGTCTTCAATACTCTGCTTCCTACCAGTCATGAACTACGGAGCCGAAACCTGGACGCTAACGGTTAAACTAGTCTAAAAAATTAAGGTGTATGGAGAGAGCTAAGCTTTCTCTGAAGGACATGATTCGTAATGAAGAAATCCGACGGAAAACCAAGGTGAACGAAATGGCTCTTAGGATAAGCATGCTAAAGTGGCAGAGGGCTGGTCACATTTCCAGAAGAACCGATAACCGTTGGGGTAGACGAGTATTCGAGCGGAGTCCCGTTAAGACAAACTTAGTGTAGGACGCCCTGTGGCCAGGTGGAGTGACGACCTGCGAAAAGCGGCTGGAAGGGAATGGATGAGGGAAGCTGAAGACCGAGCTCAGTGGCGTGCATTAGGAGAAGTATACGTCCAGCAGTGGACAAATATAGGCTGATGATGATGATGATGATGAGTCAAACCAAAATCTTATTAATACGAGTAGCTAATTAATGTAGTTTCTTATATCCAAAATAGATGGCGCTGTAATGCTCTCTTAATAATATATTTAGAGGTATATTATTAACAGAGGTTTATATAAGTATCAGTCAAAATATGTATATTGCCCACAGAATAATACCTAATTTTGGTTTAGTTTATTAATCCCCGAATTGCAAAGAGTGAGTGCGTGTTATAAGTATAGGATGTGTGTGTGTGTACGTATGTACGATGTATCACTGTATCTGTTATCGCTGTTTAATTCCTTCGCTAATTCAAAAATACGCGATTATAATCTACGCAGAATGATTGGTGATTTTGTGTCCAGTTTGACAGCCATATTCCTTTTTCATTCCACTTCCTTCGCCTTGCTTTTTCCCACTCGCACGCACGCCTACTATGTATATGTGTTTCACGCGTCGCGATATGACGCGTGAAGGTGCATAAGAAAACGCACATGATTGGGTCTCCAACCGTTGGTGGAGAACGACGCGTTTCACGCTGCACGCTGCAGCCTCCCGCTTATGTAAAAATATGTCTGACGGTCTAATCGACCAAATAATATCTCCGCTTCGCTAAATAAATATGTAAATCGGTTATTCCGGTAAGATAAAGGACTATAAAACGACGCACAAAATATTGGGGATTAAAATAGTGAATAAAACAGTGTTTTAGTGACATTATTAGAACACGTGTGTCGCTCCATTAGACGTGGGCGCCGCGCCGTGTTGTATCGGCGCACCGCCACCGCCGCGCCATTTGGCCACGGCGTGAGTTTGGCTAGTGTGTGTGTCTTTTTTCGCGATTTTTTCTGTTTTATGTATTGGGATGGAATGACAAGTTTTTCAAATTCCAGTTGAGTAAGCTATACAATGGCAACACGGCATGGGGACCCATGCCGTGTTTATTGTTGTTTGTTTACATATGTTGCTGAAACCCGTAGAGGTTTTTGTTGGAAGTACTTCGGAAACATTGTTGTTGCTGAGGATAATAGAGGGAGGGTTTCAAATCCTGATCGGGTTTATTGCTCGGTCTGTCTCGCGGTAGTTGAAGGAGTGGGACGTAATATTTGGACAGTAGTACTTTCCTATTTTCTATTTTAAGACGAAAATGCTGTGTAATTTTTGTCTGCTATTTACCCCAAAATACCTTTCAGGAATATGCAATCCTGCAGAGGCGAGTATTGTGGCGTTGTGGCTTGGATGATTAACCGTTCTAAAAGCAAAAGCCTAAATTCTCTTTCGAAAAATTAATCATCGATACGCTGGAGATGCAATATAGATGCTCCTGTCGCAGGGCAAGTTGTGGCTGAGTAGCACTTTTGCGCGGGCACTTCATGAAACTCAGAGAAGTAGACAAGTGTTTGGAGTTGCAAAATGTGACAGAGCATCTGGATCCGTATCTCCAGTTATTTTAGTTTTTTTTTGTACCTGAATTTCCAGTCCATTTTTTGGCACCTTTAGTAAATTTCCGCACCTTTTGGTCCTCATTAAACGAACAGACTCTGTCGCATTTACCGCATTTCTTTAACCCCCGCTTTCTAAGGTCTTAGAATAGTCTAGACTCATCCGTTCTCTTGGACCTAGATTTGTCTAGACTCTAAACCCACCCGCTTCAAAGTCTAGAATAGTCTAGGCCCCCGCTCTTAGTCTGGATTAGTCTAGCCAAACCCGCAATCTTTAAAACCTAGTTTGTTTACAGTACGTTATTCAAATAACTACTTAAAACAAGTAGGTACCGCCATTATCGCTTTAACCGCGCTTATAAGGTCACCTTTATACTAAATTGTCTAAAAATTAAATTACCGCATTTTGAACGCTATTAGGCAATTTACGCATAACTGACCTACCTATAAGTTATACTCGTAGAAGATAAGCATTAAACCCGTTTACGTACGTTATTTACCTACTTGACGCTCGGCTGGCGACAGCGACCAGCTAATTTATCCTTGTCTCCACCAGCCACGCGCCTGCGCAGGCGGTATCCGCACCGTTCTTTATATACTTATTTCTGCATATAAGCCGCCTTACTTAGAATAACTTATTTAAGCCCCCTTTATTATTTTATTGCAAATAAATAGTAGGCCTCCGTCCACTTGGCTCCCCTAACATGGATCCCCTGGGGGATTCATTTGAATTATTTGTCCACACGAATCCCCTGGGGGATTAAATTGTATTTTTTGTCCACATGGATCCCCTGGGGGATTCATTTGGATTTTTTGTCCACATGTATCCCCGGCGACGGACTCGTGGTCACACAGTTTTGTCACTCTGGTGTGACCACGAGGAATTATTTTTACTCCTAGTCCTTGGTTGGTGGGACAACTAGTAAGCTACAAAATATAAGACGTAGTCACACCGTGTGCAAAACCAAAAGACCAATTACTTATCGACATAATTATAGGCAACAATTAATTAGTTTGTGTCAAAGTGACAGTTTGGGGAAAAGTGAGCAGAGACTGGGAGGACGAGGGAGTGCAGGAAGTGAGGGGTGAGTAGGGGATGGAGAGGGAAGAGTGGGAGGTGTGTGAAGAGGGAGGGGAGGGGCTGAGGGAATAAATGGTAGGGAGTGGGGAATTACCTTGCTTTTTTAACGTATTTTGACTAAAAGATCGGTTTTATTCCTGTAATCCCCACATTAGTGAATGACAGCTGTCATCTAAAACGAAGATATCGATGAGATCTATCACTTCTGTTAAGAAACTACAAGACGATAATAAATAGTTTCAAAGTTTATAGCCCTTTTAAATTTCACAACTGTCATCCAAAATGAAGATATCAACGAGATCTATCACTTTTGTAAAGAAACTTCTAGTCTAGAATCAATAGTTTCAGTGTCAAAGCCCTTTTAAATTTAACAGCTGTCATCTTAAACGAAGATATCGATGAGATCTATCACTTCTGTAAAGAAACTACAAGACGATAATAAATAGTTTCAAAGTTTATAGCCCTTTTAAATTTCACAACTGTCATCCAAAATGAAGATATCAACGAGATCTATCACTTTTGTAAAGAAACTTCTAGTCTAGTATCAATAGTTTCAATGTCAAAGCCCTTTTAAATTTGACAACTGTCATCCAAAATGAAGATATCAACGAGATCTATCACTTTTGTAACGAAACTTCTAGTCTAGAATCAATAGTTTCAGTGTCATAGCCCTTTTAAATAAATTTGACAGCTGTCATCTCACATGAAGATATCGATGAGATCTATCACTTTTGTAAATAAACTACTAGTCTACGATCAGTAGTTTCAGAGTTATAGCCCTTTTAAGTTTGACAACTGCCATCCAAAACGAAGATATCAATGAGATCTATCACTTCTGTAAAGAAAATGCTCATCTAGGATCAATAGTTTCCAAGATAGAACCCTTTTAAATTTGACATCTGTCATCCGAAACGTAGATATCGATGAGATCTTGACAGGTGTTGACATATGACTTTGACGTTTGACATGTCACTTTGACATCTGTCACCTGTCACTTTGACACTAATCACTTTGCCACTTGTCACTTTGACACTTGTCACTTTGACACTTGTCACTTTGACACTTGTCACTTTGACACTTGTCACTTTGACACTTGTCACTTTGACACTTGTCACTTTGACACTTGTCACTTTGACACTTGTCACTTTGACACTTGTCACTTTGACACTTGTCACTTTGACACTTGTCACTTTGACACTTGTCACTTTGACACTTGTCACTTTGACACTTGTCACTTTGACACTTGTCACTTTGACACTTGTCACTTTGACACTTGCCACTTTGACACTTGCCACTTTGACACTTGCCACTTTGACACTTGCCACTTTGACACTTGCCACTTTGACACTTGCCACTTTGACACTTGTCACTTTGACACCTGTCACTTTGACACCTGTCACTTAGGTAGGGAGGGACAATGCCACATGGTCAGTTTCGATATCCACCACTGGGGGACAACGGGAATAGACGAGCCTTCATGGTCTAAACTAGGACCATGAAGGAGTCCTCTGTTTTTTTTTTTGTTTTATTAAGTTTTTTATATATGTCCCAGTCCAAATAAATCCCCCAGGGGATCCTACAATGGTTGTTCTTGGCCAGGGGATCCGTGTGGACAAATAATCCAAATGAATCCCCTGGGGATCAATGTTAGGTGAGCCAAGTGGACGGAGGCCGAGATAACGCTTTTAGAAAGTAAACGAGATAACCTTTTCGAGTTTGTACAGTCAGTCTACGACCGCTCTCAGGTAGTACATGTTAGCAAAGAGTCCAAAGAGGACTTTTTAAACTCTGTTGAAACTATTGACGATGTTCGCCGCGAATTCCGAAAAATTGTAAATGAGTACAATCGCGCTCTTTTAGAAAATGACCCTACCTCGATACCTAATTTTAAAACACTAACCGCCTTTGAAGATTTGTACTGTCGCATCAAACGTGTAATGAAACGCGTTGAACCCGCTCCTTCACGGGTGGACTCTGGTCATGATCAGAAATAAATTATTGATCATGTAAATTTAAAACATAGAACGCCCTCTTTACCACCAATTCAAATCATGCCATTCGATGGCGATATTCGAAATTAGCCTTTATTCTACGCTAGTTTTAAATCGATAATACACGAGAATGCAACGCTAACAAACGCTGAAAGATTGTATTATTTGATATGTAAACGTGGCGTGGCGGTCTCGGCTTAGAATAAGACCCCTCCCAATCCTCCCGTGGATGTCGTAAGAGGCGACTAAGGGATTATACACCGGAAGATGGGCAGCAGCGTCCTCCGAGCACATTTGCTACACTGCGGTCACCAATTCGCCTGCCTAGCGTGTTGACTATGGCAACCCCCCCTCCCCTCCCTCCCCCCATTATAGGCCCATTTCGCTGCTGAGCCACGTCTATAAGCTGTTTTCGAGAGTATTTACAAACCGTCTCGCTCGTAGGTTTGACGACTTTCAGCCTCCCGAACAAGCTGGATTCCGGAAAGGCTTTAGCACCATAGACCACATCCATACGCTCCGGCAAATTATACAGAAGACCGAAGTGTATAATCGGCCACTATGTCTAGCGTTTGTGGACTACGAGAAAGCCTTTGATTCAGTCGAGACCTGTACATCGAAGTATTGAAGTGTTTGTACAGCAAGGCCACCATGACAGTTCGTCTTCAGTATCAGAGCACGAATTCTATCCAGCTGCAAAAAGGGGTGCGACAGGGAGACGTTATTTCTCCGAAACTGTTCACCTCTGCACTGGAAGATATATTCAAGCTTCTGAACTGGAACGGATTTGGTGTTAACATCAATGGCGAATACATCACCCACCTTCGATTTGCTGATGATCATGAAGTCATCATGGCTGAAACCCTGGAAGACCTAAGCACAATGCTCAGTGACCTCAATATTGTTTCCCTACAGGTGGGTCTTAAAATGAACATGGGCAAGACGAACATCGTGTCAAATGCCCATGTCGTACCCATGCCGGTTTATATTGGTAACGATATTATCGAAGCTGTTGATCACTATGTCTACTTGGGTCCGACGATCCAACTGGGTAGATCCAACTTCGACAAATAGGTCAACCAACGAATCCAACTCGGATGGGCAGCGTTCGGGAAATTAGGCCATATCTTCTCGTCGCAGATACCGCAGAGCCTCAAGACGAAAGTTTATAATCAGTGCGTGTTGCCAGTGATGACATACGGCACTGAGACGTGGTCGCTAACTATTGGTCTCATACAAAAGCTCAGAGTTACGCAGCGTGCAATGGAGAGAGCTATGCTCGGTGTTTCACTACGTGATAGAATCAGAAATGAGGAAATCCGTAGAAGAACGAAGGTTACCGACATAGCTCTCAGAGTTTTCGAGTTGAAGTGGTTATGGGTAGGCCATAGTCAGCTGACAGGCTTTATACGAGAACAGTTCAGAGTATACAATAATTTAAAACTTGCCGCAAGTGTTCCTTTCTTATCACGGAACGTAAATAAACCGCGAAGTCATGTACCTAATCCTCAATCATATGTAGTCATACCCGAGACACATCAAAAATGCTTGTGTGATGATGTGGTACACGGCCATCTTTACAAATGCCCAGCATTTAATGATTTAACGCCTCCCGCTCAATTTAAATGTGTCAAAGAACACGACGCGTGTATAAATTGTTTAAGTCTTAATCACAAAATCATATGACATATCGGCCCTCGTTGTCGATCACGGATAACCTGCCTTTGGTTCCCATTGACGAGTCTGTGCTCGTACATATTAATTCACTACCGCTTGCAGACGGTTTTTTCGCTTCGCCTTCTGAAATAGAAATGCTGTTAGGAGCAAATATTTTTCCGCACCTGTTGCTACCGGGTTCAGTACATAGCAGTGTTGAGGGAATGCCGATTCCTATTGAAACGAGTTTAGGTTATTATGGGCACTACCCCCGCGCTAATACCTAAACATGCACTGAAGTCGACATCGTCTTGTTGTGCTGTAGTGGAACATGCTTTGGACCACTTACTCAAGAGATTTTGGGAACTCGAGGAAATATCTGCTCCGCTTGCCCTCAGTCAAGACGACCTTGAATGTGAGAGTCACTTCCACGCCACTACTACGCGTGATGCTACTGATAGATATACTGTCGCTTTGCATTTTAATAACGATGTTTATAAATTAGGACATTCGTACTCCACCGCATATAAACGCTTTCCATGCTTAGAAAATAAATTAGAGTCGTAAAATATTTTGCGCGCCGCCTACAACGATATCATTCGTGAATACGTTGATAAGGGTTATAAATCCGAAAAAGAACTTATTAATAATATCGCTCACCCCGCATCCTATTTTGTTCAGCGTTTTTCGGTGCATTGTTTTGATAAATCAAAAGCACCAAGTTTCACATTACTCTAGACTCCAGCTGTAAAATCACAGGATTGTCACATAATGAAGTGCTGGATTACCTACAGGATGATCTGAATCGCATACCTTTGAACTTCCGACGATTTGAAATCGCGATTTCCGCTGACTGTACCCAACCTATAGAATTATTCAAATGCGGTCAGTTTGATCTTGTCAAGTGGACCAGTAACTCTCCCGCTGTTTTGAGCGCCATCCCCGCATCATATCGCGCCTCTTCGGATCTCGAAATCGATAGGGGTGCCACACCGCAGAAAATAGTAGGCATGCATTGGGATAGGCTGACGACGTTTTTAAATTCAAGGTTAGGATGCACCAAACGCATCATCGTATCGGCTGTCGCGCGCTTATGGGATAACCTGGGATTAGTAGCTCCCGTCATATTGTATGCTGGGCTCCTCATTCAGGGGCTTTGGCTTTTGAAATGTGACTGGGATGACACGCTTTCCCAACGCATCGTGACCTTATGGTCACAGTTTCGCAGTAAGCTACCTGCGCTAAACGACGTACGTAAGCTGCGACTAAGAGTGGCTCAGGGCCGCGTTAACTTATTGGGACGTACTATATATAGTAAACACAACCGCAATTGAATCGCAGATATACACGCTCGCTAATCGCATTTCAATATGGTCAAAGCTGTTGCGAATCTTAGTCTTCATCTTCCGGTTTGCAAAGTTGTTACCGCGCAGATCATCAATCACTCGTGCTGTAAGACTTTGTTAAAAATAAAATTATTTTCGCGCTACAAAACATCTACTTCAGTGACAACATAAGTAAATTAAAAAACAGCCAATGCTGTTCGCTCGCACTACAAAAATTCTAATCGACCAAATAATATCTCCGCTTCGCTAAATAAATATGTAAATCGGTTATTCCGGTAAACGAACGCACAAAATAGTGGTGATTAAAATAGTGAATAAAACAGTGCTTTAGTGACATTATTAGAACACGTGTGTCGCTCCATACCGGCGCGCCAGCTGCACTATTCAAGGACAGGATTTCACACCGAAGCAGGCCTGTAGCAGGCCTTCTCAACAATATCGGAAACTTGGGCAGAGGAGGAGATCAACAAAAAGTAGGCGTGCATTGTCTTTCTTTTCCACCATCTACCCTTGGCTGCTAACGTATCTGTCACCACAACGCATTTCGCCCTATGAATAACAAAATACAGTCCACAAAACGCGAAGGTCACATAATTTTATAATTCGATCCCTCCGCACCAGGATTATATTCCTGGAACATTGGGATTTTCTCTGATCTCAATTTCCGCAAAAACCGCATCTTGTGGAGACGTTCCTCGGCGTCTCCAGTATCCGTGTGTCTGTCTGTGGCATCGTAGCTCTCAAAGGAATGGACCGATTTGGATGCGGTTTTTTTCTTTATATTTTTTTCTATTCTGATACTTTAGTAATATTGAGGGGGTGATCGTAGCACCCCAACGAATGGACCTATTTTGATGCGTTTTTTTTTTTCAGTTTGAAAACTAATGTGACGAGATGGTTCTTAGCTATAATGTGGGGAGGTCGGGAACGCCATATTCGGTCTATGAAAAGAAAATTTAACGTTGCCGCTTAGACCTGCAAGAAGATACTTAGGAAGGCTCATTTTGATCACGTAAGTCGAATTGGGGCCAAACTGGCTTCATACCCCGCGGGTAGCAAAGCTTTTTGGTTTACATCGACCGACTTGGCCAGCCAAGTCGGTCGAAGTAAACTTCTGCCGCCCCTCACTGACACTATTGCTAAAACCTGATGGATCACTAGCTCACACTGCTAGAGACAAAGCGAATTTATTTGCTTCTCTTTTTGCAGAAGCCTCGCATCTAGATGCTTCTGGCAAAATACCTTCCTGCCTTCCTCATTGCGGGGTTTTATGCCCGAAATTCGCATTCGCCAGAAGGAGGTTCTCAGAACGCTTCGAGCTCTAGATGTGAACAAGGCCAGTGGTCCTGATGGTATTCCAGCGACTGTGTTGAAAAACTGTGCGACCGAATCGTCTCCCATCTTAACGCGTTTGTACCGCCTCTCTCTTCACTCAGGTAAAATTCCGAAGAGCTGGAAGCTTGTCAATGTACAACTAGTACCAAAAAAGGGTAGTCGTGCTGATCCGGCCAATTATCGTCCCATCTCGATAACCTCCTTACTCTGTAAGTGTATGGAGCGTGTCATAACCATTAGGCTCTTGGCATACCTTGAAGACAATGATCTTCTCAGTGACCTACCGGTCACGGATACGGATTTCGCCGAAACCGGTCTACTGGGGATCTTCTCGCGTATGCCACTCACGTACTGAGTGAAGCCATAGAGATGCATGGTGAGTCGCTTGTTGTCACCCTTGACATATCGAAGGCATTTGATCGGGTCTGGCACGATGGCCTTTTAAACAAGCTCCCTCATAAGGTTTACCTGTTGGCTTATGCAATTGGATTTCTTGAGGAAACGATCTACTCGGGTAGTCTTAGAGGGCTGCTCGTCTGATCAAATGGCTATCAATGCCGGCGTACCTCAGGGATCGGTTCTCTCGGCTACACTTGTTTTACTGCACATTAATGACCTTCTGAAGCCCGGTACCTTTGACACTTACTACTTTTTTCGGGTATGCTGATGACAGTACTTTAGTTGAGAGATACACTTCCAATGTTCAAGCCAGCTGTGACGTTGTCCAGTTTCAGAGAGAGGCTATGGTAGACCGCTTAAATTTAGCCTTAGAAGCCGTGTCCGATTGGGGCGATGCTAACCTGGTTAAGTTTAATGCTACTAAAACGCAGGCGTGTTTGTTTTCTGCTAAAAATAGTCCTCTAAACCGATCTCCGTCTTTCCAAAGTGTAATATTACCAATTGGCGACCATTTGGAGCTTTTGGGTGTCGAACTCACATCAAACCTGAATTTTGGGTCTTATATTGAATCCAAAGCCAAGGTAGCTGCAAAAAACTTGGTATTTTGTCTAAGGTTAGGCGGTACTTCACACCGAGGCAGCTTTTGAATCTTTATCAAGCACAGGTGCGATCTTGTATGGAGTACTGCTGCCACTTCTGGGACGGTTCTGCCAAGTATCAGCTCGAGTCTTTGGATTCAATTGAGAGACGTGCTATCAGGCTCATTGGGATGACATTCTGGTAAAGAGTAGGCTTCAAAGTCTGGCGCATCGACGTGAGGTAGCAAGCCTGGCGGTATTCTACAGATTGCACTATGGAGAGTGTGCACAAGAACTGCACAACCTGATTCCGCCATCACCTTTCCATCACCGTACGACTAGACGATCAGCAAAGCGCCACCCTTTCATGGTTGAAATACCTCGCACAAGAACGAAGCGTTACGCTTCTTCATTTATTATAAGAACTGCAAAGGAGTGGAATGCCCTGCCCTCGTCAGTGTTTCCGGTAAATTATAACCCCGGTGTGTTCAAGTCAAGAGTGATTAGGTATCTACTAGGCAAGCGTGCTACACCTTCGACCACATCATCGCTTTCCATCAGGTGAGATCGTGGTCAAACGATTGCCTAGTCCGTAATAATAAAAAAAAACACAATACATAAAAAAGTACGACGAAACTCTCAAACGAATTGACCGATTTTGACACGGTTTTATAAACGGTATGTTCTTCGGTATGTTTGAAAGCTGATGTTATCGATATGGTTCTTAGCTTTAATGGGGAGAGAGGGGTTGGAGTATTATAAATGCTCTACGTTTTTATCTTAGACAGAAATTCCGCACTAGTACATACGTAGTACTATTTATTTATTGTATTACTATGTAAACATGTAAAATACAGAAATCCACATATTGCCTTATTATTTGGATGTCTATGTATGAAACGTCCGTTTGTTTGATGCATATACTGAACCCTCAGCGCCTGAGCTCTACTCGCGTTTGGCTTGTTTTTATTTATCCCGGTATGTTTCTTTATTAGAGGCTTTATTGTTATTAATCTGGTTGGTATTTAATTAGATGGAAAAAACGTTTGTCTGGAGTTTGGATAAAATACGGAATTTAAATATGAATTGGCATGAAAACCTGAAAAAAAATTTGTTGTTTTGATAAATTTGTGAATAATAATTGGTTGGATTGGATCTTCTACTTATTTATAATCGGGATAGATTAAAAAAAACTATTTTTTTCTCTTCTGTAGTTCGTCCCATTGTTTTTGTCCAATAAATCAGAAATTATTTAGTACATTCGATAACATAATCTTTAATTTAAACATTGAATGCGATATCTCGGGGGTTGCAATTGGTCCAGCTACCTCCTGCATATCAGACGTGCTAAAATATGTCAAGTGTGGCGAGAGAAACTCTAGTCAAATTAATGTGTATGGCGAATTTTGTTATAATAATTTAGATATGTTCTCTGACTTAAATATATGTGATTGTGATAATATACAAAAATGTGTTCATTTTAATGACTATTTTGATTATATAGACCAGTATTACAGGCATATAGTAGATGTACTGCAAAATGCAGCTACTGTTAGTTCTCGCTCATGTGGACAGAAACGTCATGAAAAGGTTGCTGGTTGGAATTACCATGTCAGGGATAGTCACAATAAGGCTAGGCTTTATTTTGCGTGCTGGGTGGTTGCTGGGAAGCCGTCCGGAGGTTTGGTGTAGGAGAACATGCGTAATATTCGAACTGTTTTTAAGAATAAAATTAGATGGTGTCAGAAAAATGAAGAAATGATTAAAATGAATATATTGGCTGTACAAAGAAGAAATAAAAATTTTGCAAAATTTTGGAATGCGACGAAAAAGTTAAACTATAAACAAAGCTTACCTGTTTCCGTAGAGGGTCTCCAGGAACCATCCGCTATAGCCGAGCTGTTCGCGCAGAAGTTTAGGGTGAGTCCGCTGGCCGCAGAGTGTGTGCTCGATGCTGAACCACATCAGAGCGGTAAAGCCATAGAATTTACACGTAAGGATATTTCCAAGGTCATAATGAATATGAAACGTGGTAAATCACCAGGGCACGATGGGCTCAGTATCGAACACATACTTTGGGCCAGTGATAAGATCTGTAATCACTTGTGTTGTTTCTTCAACCTTTGTATTAGATATGGCTATTTACCTGAGCCTTTAATGCGGACGGTGGTTGTGCCCATCGTAAAGAACAAGACTGGCGATCTTAGTGCTACATCTAACTATCGTCCCATATCTTTAGGTACTATAATAGGTAAAATATTAGAGCGATTAATCCAACCTGAACTGCTTAAAAATATTAAGATTAACGACGCGCAGTTTGGTTTCCGTCCCGGTCTTTCAACGGACGCCACTATCGCTAGCCTGAAAAGCAGTGTCGGCTACTATAAGACGCGCAAAACAACTATCTATGCGTGCTTTCTTGACCTCAGTCGCGCATTTGACCTGGTCAACTATGGTATTTTGTGGGCCAAATTAAGAGCGTCAAAGGTGCCTAGCTCTGTGGTCAGTCTATTGAAATTCTGGTACGGAAATCAAACTAATTGTGTTAAATGGGGGAACACAACTTCTAGTCAATATAGACTGGAATGTGGAGTTCGCCAAGGGGGGGGTGACCTCTCCGGACTTTTTTAACCTCTACGTGAACGGTCTGATCGAGAAGCTGAGGAGCACTGGGGTCGGCTGTCATTTAGGGAATGTATGTGTAAATAACCTAAGTTATGCGGATGACATGGTGCTCCTTAGTCCCTTGATCAAGGAGTTGAGGAAGCTGCTTTCGGTTTGTGAGCATTATGTTAATGCTCACGGACTGAAATACAACGTTTCTAAGACAGAGATGATGGTGTTCGCTTTGGGTCGGAGTAAAGTGAAGTGTTTTTGAATGGCACAGTGATAAACATTGTAAAGCAGTTTAAGTATTTAGGGCACCTGTTGGCGGAACGAATGCACGACGACGCTGATATTGAGCGGGAACGCAGGGCTCTCGCTGTCAGAAGCAACATGCTCGCTCGCCGATTCGCTAACTGCAGTAGGGAAGTTAAGACCACACTCTTTAAAACGTACTGCCTATGCATGTATACGTGCCAGCTGTGGATCACGTTCACGCAGAAGGCAATGAGCACCATAAGCATCCAATATAATGATGCATTCCGGGCTCTTATGAGACTGCCACGGTACTGCAGTGCGTCAAGTATGTTTGTTGAAGCGGGGGTTCCTGACTTTTTTGCTGTTGTCAGGTCGAGAGTGGCGTCTTTTTGGAGTCGCTTGCGTCGGTCCAGCAATGGGATCCTCGAGGCTGTCTCTGACAACATTATAAGTGGTCCAATATTTAAGAGATGGGTTTCTGTCCACATAGATGGAAACAAAAAGTGACTCAGCACTATTGTGTAAAGCGTAGATAACAAATTTTTATTTTATTTCTACTTTTGACTGCACCTTTTTACAGTGTTGCTATCATGTTTTACTTTTAAGTTTATTTTACGCTTGTATGGGTTATATGCCTAAAATAAAAGTTTTTTTTTTTTTTTATTTCAATAAAAAATAGTCCCATTAAAACAGTACCGTGACATACTGACTGACTGGCAGATAAAGCACAGACTAAACCAGTAGACCTAGACATTTGAAATTAAGGGATACTATTCCCTCAGTACCTTAGGATAAGTAGATTCCAGTAATTCTTACTGGAATCATTAAATCCAAAAGTGAGAAAAGAAGATGAGAAAGCGAAGAAGAATAAGAATTTGGAGTTCAAACTAGACAATATTGTAAAGATTTTAGGACTTACGTGGAACACAATCCGCAACGAATTCAAGTACTCGGTAAAGCTGCCTCCATTGTCTGCACCTGTAACAAAAAGAAAAATTATATCGGATGTTTCAAAGCTTTTTGATCCCCTTGGGTGGATCGCACCGTGCGTGATAAAAGCAAAGATTTTCATACAGCGATTGTGGATAGCTGGAACGGCATGGGATGAGGAACCATCAGCTGAAATATTAAGTGACTGGTATACTTACCGCAACGAGTTGACTCAACTGACAGAATTTTGTATGCCCAGGTGGTTGTACACAAAATCGGATGATGCACTTGTCGAGCTGCATGGATTTTCAGACGCATCCAACACTGCTTACGCAGCCGCAGTTTACTTGCGGGTAATAAATGCGTCAGGAGAAGTTTATATCGGTCTAGTTGGAGCAAAAACGAGAGTGGCACCGGTCAAGCAAGTCAGCATACCGCGTTTGGAACTATGTGGGGCGGTTTTGTTAGCCAAGTTATTGGTGGAGATTGCTGAGGTTTTGAACGTCCAGAGAACCCAAGTAAGAGCCTGGACGGATTCAACCGTAGTACTTGCGTGATTAAATAAACATGCCAGTTAAATAAACAACTGGAAAACTTTTGTAGCCAATAGAGTCGCAGAAATTCACACGACTCTTGAATCTTCACAGTGGTCCCATGTCTCTACAAAGGACAATCCACCTGATTGTGCTTCTCGTGGTGTTCGGCCAGCTGATCTTGCTCAACAGGATATGTGGAAATTTGGTCCGAGGTTTTTTTGGGACAAAACGGTTTCATACACCAAATTAAAGAACAACGTCACGCACGAGAAAGAATCATTAAAGGTTCACGTAGGCGTTGTGTATGAATCTATACTTGAAAAATATTCCTCGCTTAATAAACTAGTTCGTGTAGTAGCGTATTGTAGACGATTCATAACGAAAAACAATGCACCACGGACAAATCAAGGGACAAAATATTTAAATACACAGGAATTAGACGAAGCTTTGAATACTTGTATAAGGTTAGCTCAAGTATCAATATTTAAAGCAGAAATAAAAGAAATAGAAACGCGTGGCCAGATACAGTCAAATCACTCGAAGCTGGTTTCTTTAACTCCTTTTGTTGACGAAAAAAGATTGCTTAGAGTAGGTGGCAGAATATCACATTCACAAGAACTTGAAAACGCTAAGCACCCAATTATACTGCCACATAAATCGACCTTAATCGAATTTAATTGTTGATGATGCGTACAAGAAAACTTTGCATGGACGTACAGTTGATGCAAAATTATTTACGTTCAGCATACTGGATAATAGGAGCAAAAAATCTTGTAAAAGCTTATGTCCGGAAATGTGTAACCTGCATTCATTACAAGGCTAATCTCCAAACACAGCTAATGGGATCTCTGCCTTCTGTTAGAGTCACACCTGCTAGAGCATTTATTAACAGTGGTGTAGATTACGCAGGTCCAATAATGCTGTGAACTGCAAAAGGCAGAGGGCATAAGGCATATAAGGGCTATGTATGTCTGTTTTTGTGTATGGTCACGAAGGCTGTACACGTTGAAGTTGTTAGTGACCTGACGTCTAGAGGTTTATTGGAGGCGTTTAAACGTTTTGTGTCTAGGCGAGGCCATTGTGCAAATTTGTACAGCGACAATGTACAAATTTTGTAAAGGCTTCAAAGGTACTTAAAGATCTATTTGACGCCGAAAGATCAACAATGGTTCAAGAGGTAACTGACGGTCTAGCTTTACAGGGAACTACTTGGCATTTCATACCACCCCGGGCACCAAATTTTGGTGGATTATGGGAAGGAGGTAAAAAATCCACAAAATATCATATTAAATGTGTGATGACTACCCTCTTGTACCAAATAGAAGCGTGTCTAAACTCACGCCCAATATCAATTGTACATAACGATCCAGGATAATGCAGCCCGTTAACCCCGGGCCACTTCCTCATAGCCTCTTGTGACTGTGCCTGAAGTAAATTATCAAAGCACCAACATGAGCTCTTTGAAACGATGGCAAATTTTACAAGTGATGCTTCAGAACTTTTGGCGACGATGGTCAAATGAATATTTAACGCATCTCATGCACCGCTATAAATGGGCTCATAAAATACCTGAACCTGAGGTTGGGGATATTGTTTTGGTGAGGGAGGATGATTTACCTCCAAGTAGATGGGTTTTTGGCAGAATCCTGGATAAATATCCTGGATCAGATGGGCTGACTAGAGTTGTATCATTAAGGTGTAAAAATTCTGTTATAAGACGCCCAACTTCCAAACTCTGCATTTTGCTAGTTAATGAATAATATATGTTATTTAGATATAAGATTTGGCATTGCGGATGTTCATGGTATGTTTGTTTTGTTAAAGGCTTTATTTTGTTAACCGTGCTCGCCAAGGATTAGATTAACCACGTCATGGTGGGCGGTTAGAATGGAAATTCTGTCCTTGGTGGGCGGAATGTTTAAGTTGTGTTAAGTAAAATAATAAAATATTTGTAGTTCTAAAGTGAACGACTAGATAGCGCCACTGGTTCTCGGCCTATTTCTGCATCGCGGTATCGTTTGGTTGCAACGTTATGTATGAGGTGTAGCCGCGAGGTTTTAAATTTTGAGAATTACAGAACATGGTGATACAGTAACACTTTGGTTTTATTTATATATCCGAGCATAATCGTGTTCAATACCTATCAATAGGGGCTCTGTGAGCTTTAGACCTCTTGAGTCTGCCTTTGCTTAGCTTTTTTTTCATATACTTTTTTTGACGACCGGTTGGTCTCGTGGCTAGTGATCCTAGGTACGTAATCAAACGGTCGCGGGTTCGAATCCTGCAAGGTGCAATCATTTGTGTGATGAGCAGAAATACTGGTTTCCGAGTCATGGATGTTTATAATATTCGTATCTATGTATGTTTATCCGTTATCTAGTACCCATAGTACAGGGTATCCTAGTTTGGGGCTAGGTAATTGGTGTGGAATTGTCCCGAATATATTATTCATCATCATCATCATCATGTCAGCCTTTAGAAGTCCACTGCTGAACATAGGCCTCCCCCAAAGAGCGCCATGACGAGCGATCCTGTGCCACCTCCATCCACCATAATATATTATTATTATTATTATTATTATTATACTAGCTGTGCCCGCGGCTTCGCTCGCGTGGTCATTTCTCTAGGTTAAAAGTACCCTATGTGCTATTCCAAGACCTACAATAAACATTTGATCAAAATTTCTTCAGCCGTTTAAAAGTTTTTTATCGATTGCTCGGCATCTAATCATTGGATTACGATACCAAGTACCCCAGGTCTTGGTCAAACCCTAAGCTATCCAACACTGAAAACTGCATCGCAATCGGTCTAATAGTTTTTACGTGATGCGCGAACAAACATACAGACAAACAAACAGACAGACACGAATTTTAAAAATGTTTTATTCTTGTTCAGTAGCTCAGACCATTTTTTTAAAATTATCTTCTTTGTACAGACTTTTACGTTATTATTGCTTATAGCTGTGCCCGCAGCGTTGCTCGCGTGGTAGTTTTTCTGGGATATAATGATCCTATGAATTATTCCAGTACCAAAAGTACCAATATAGGTACCTACCTACCTGTGTTAGCAACCTTCAGTGGCGATCCGACATGGTCGTGATAGGTTAGAAGACAAAGACGCGAGCGAAGCGTAGTGAGCATAAAGCCTCATTATAGCTAAGAACCATCTTCTTTACCTCAGCTTTGAAACATAAAAACCCGCAGTTAAATTGGTCCATTCATTTGAAAGATACGATTCTCACTCCTCCCTTTTCAACTCCTCCCACCCCTCCCTTTTCAACTCCTCCCACCCCTCCCTTTTCAACTCCTCCCACCCCACCCCTCGCCCCCCCCCCCCCCTCCCTAATAGCAAAGGGACATGATGAACCATCTCGATCACATCCTTTCTAAAACATAAAAAACTGCATCAAATTTGGTCCATTCATTTGGGAGCTATGAACTTCACCATGCCCCCCCCTCCCCCCTTATTGTAGCTCAGACAAATCTTGTTTACCTCAGCTTTGAAACATAAAAAATCGCAGGTAAATTGGTCGATTCGTTTGAAAGGTACGATTTTCACCCCCTTTTTCTCGAAACTCCCCCTTTTTCTCGAAACTCCCCCTTTTTCTCGCCCCCCACCCCATATAGCTAAGAACCATCTCGATCACATCAGTTTCAAACATAAAAAACCGCATCAAAATCGGTCCATTTGTTGGAGATCAACGATCCATCTCGTTTACCTCAGCTTTCAGATATAAAAACTCGCAGCTAAATCGGACCATTCGTTTGGACGCTAAGATTCTCACCCCCCCCCCCCCCCCCACCCCCATATAGCTAAGCTAAGAATTAGCTTTCAAACAAAAAACCGCATTAAAATCGGTCCATTCGTTTGGGAGCTTTTTTATGTGGATGCCATAAACACACACACACACACACACACACACACACACACACACACACCATACTTAACCATAACTTTGAATACCTATCCCGCAGGAACCCTATATTTTTTGGGGATAAAAAGAATCCATAATTTTAATACATAATATGTACTTTGACTGTGCCAAGTTACATCAAACTCTGACCAGTAGTTTCAGCGTAATATGTGTTCTTTTAAATAACTTTTAAACCCTATCCTGCGGGAACTGCGGGATTTTTTCGGGATATAAAGTATTCTAAATGTTAATCCATAACATAAGCTATGATTGTGCCAAGTTGCATCAAAATCTATCACGTAGTTTCAGCGTGATGCGTGTTCAAAGAGACTGACAGACAGACAGACAGACAGACAAAAATTAAAAAAATATCCTTTTTGCACTCTATATCGATTTTGAAGTTTATCTCAATTATAATTTTCAAAAAATATTTAATGTACAGATTTAGCCCAGTTACAGTTTTATTATAGTATAGATAGATTACCTTTCCATTACCCTCACACTCCCGACACGAAGTTTATGCGTCTAACACCCGGTTTCCGAAACGCATGTCAATTTAAGTATCAGCCAACGGGCGGTCACATTTGACAGTCTGATAACTCTCTTCGGGTTTCTGAAACACAATTCATCTAAAAATTCGGTAATTGATTGTTAACAAGAGATTGTTTTATTGATATGGTCACACTTGATAGGTTCGTTCCCTTTCGTTCACTCTTTAGTGTTTTTTATCTCTGTGGATATTCAAAAACAAAAGAGAAAACGATTGAGCTCTATCCTTGTCTCTTATTTTTGACATTATATGAATCAAATAATTTTGATTTACCGTCGGTTTCTGAAAGGCGTGTCACATGAAGTAAATAAAATAATATGTGTAATAAGGGTTGATGAAGCATTTAAAAAATGATGTTTCATTAATCCTAGGTATTTTTTATAGCTCAGTAGATATACAATACCCTTCAGTAACTTATTCCAGTGACTAACACTAGGTCTATTGGTCAAAAATGTGCAATTAACTAATTGCAAGTTAACAAACCTTTGACATGCGAAAAAGCTTCCTGGAAACCCAAAATTGCTTCAATTGTCGTTTAATTGTAGATTTGACATTTGCGTTAGCAGGCTTTCAAATGAGATTATCAGCACCCCAAAATGCGTTTGACATTGGATTAACAAACTGTTAAGTATTTTTTTCGCTAATTTGCGTTCCAGAAACCGGGCGTAAGGGCAACAATAAAGAATTATATAATTTTTAGTTATGTCATTTTTGGTAAATATATATATGTCTATGCATTTTTGTCAATTTTTCGAATTGGTTTTAATATGCTTTTTTATGTTTGCTACCCTCATATATCCGGCATTTTGAAAAATTTCGAAAATCTAAATCGCCATAAAATTCAATAAAATTATTGAACCTGCTTATAAAATTTCACGAGAATCGGTGGGAAATGTGACCTTTAGAGGAGAGCAACCTGACATCCTTGTACACAATACTTAAGCAATAATACTAATACTTAAGCTAATTTGTGCTGACATCCGCCGGCCGCACATAATAAAGCAATTTTGTCCAAGCTGAAACGGAGAATTCTAGAATGATCATAGATCATAGTAATTTTATTGTCGTTCTAATTTGTGCACCTAACTCACCAAACACAAAAAATAGTGTTGCCGGTATTTTGTTACTATCAATATCGACATTCGACATATATTTTTTCAATTGGATATTATTTGGCAAAGAGATGAACAGTCATAATCCAATCTAATAAATATTATTAATGCGATAGATTCTAGTTTTTTTCTTCTTACTATTCAGCACAGATACGGCTGAACGCCTTTTGATGAAATTTAAATTAATGAAAAAGTTGTGGTGAAATGGTGCAGATTCTGAATAACACATCAATATAGCTTGTGTATATAAACATTATTTTTATTAATTGTAAATGTAATAAAAATAATGTTTATTACAAATTATAGCTAAGACGCTTCTCGATCACATCAGCTTTCAAACTGAAAAAACACATCAAAACACCCAGTGACACAGTCCTACACATTCTAAACTTATAACACCCCATCTCTTAATTCGGGGGCAAAAAAAAACGCATCAATATCGGTCCACTCGTTTGGAAGATACGATTCTTACCAAAATGAGCCCAAACTCGAAGGGCTTCCATCATCTGATCGTCGAATTCCTTAGACTACCTTCCGGATCCATCATCAGACCTTGGATACACATAAGTCCAGAGAACCTATCAAGATAAACCCAATAAGCGCAAATTCGAAGGGGTTCCATCATCAGGTCAGCTCAATAATACCTAACATAATTGTCATCAGAACTACACCCATGTGCAAACTTCAGCATCTCTGGACGTCGTTAAATGGTTCAAAATTGACTTGCAAACTAGTCCCAAGCATAATAACACAGTGAATTAAAGCTTGCTTAAAGCTACTAAACCAATTTTGATGAAATTTATACAGTACAACATCAGTGGTCTTCTTTCTCAAGTAAAAACAATTCGGTTTAGAAATCCCAAGATGCTAGAGAACATAAACTATACAACAAATAGATTTTCTAATAAAAACTACTGAACCAATTTTGATGAAGTTTGTATGGGACTACCTAAAATATAAATACAAAATCAAATGGATTTACTAAAAAAAAATATTTATTCTAGAAAGACTACTGAACCAATTTTGATAAAATTTAAATGGGTCTACCTGGAAAGTATACTCTTTCAAACAAAAAGAATTTTCATAATCGGTCCTCAATTGACGGATAAATCGGCGGAGATAAAATAAATAAACTTACATTCGAACATAATTGTCTCCTTTTGTGAAGTCGATTAAACTAAAACCCGACTACTGAAAAATCATCTTCATCGTCATCTCAATCAATATAATTCTATCTATCTATCTATCTATCTTATAATAAAGCAATAAGAACGGAAAAGTCTGTACAATGAAGATAATTAAAAAACAAATGCTAGGGTACTTAAAATAAGCTACTGAACAAGAATATAACATTTTTTTAAATCGTGTCTGTCTGTTTATTTGTTAGTTAGTTAGTCTGTATGTTTGTTCGCGTATCACATAAAAACTAATCGACCTATTGCGATGCGGTTTTCACTGTTGGATAGCTTAGGGTTTGACTTAAGAGCTGGGGTACTTGGTATCTCAATCTAATGATTAGATGCCGAGCATCGATAAAATACAATTTGACGGCTGAATAAATTATGAAGACATGTAGTAAATTGTAGTTTATACTATAAACTACAATATACTTATATATTACTACTATATTATACTTTTTTTATTTTTTTTATTTATTTATGATACGCCAACAGTGTACATATTTAAATTAGACTAAGAAACAATTGCCAATTTTATGACCGTAGTCATAATTATAGATTCCGATATGTGCACCTTTAATATATGTCTCAAAAATATTCAATAATCTTAATTATTTTAATAAATAGAATTGATTTTCGATATTTTTAGACCTTGACCAGCTATAAAATACAAAAATTTATAAGATTTTATTTTATTGTCAACTACCCTATTATGTTATTCAAGGAAGAAGATTAAACAAGGTTTGTTTCTAAAGAAGCACAGCAAAACAACACGTAAAAATTGCAATAGCTTTATTTACCAAATATCACATTTTGGACTAAACATGAATACAAAATAGTTTTCAGCCATATTTATAACTATTTTCCAGACCAGTTATTTTTCTTAATTAGTTACGTAATCTATATTTATACATATAATAAAGCAGTAAGTCACAAAAATAGTACAGATTTTTTTTTAAACAAATATGCTCTAGAGGAGTTAAAATAAACTACTGAACATTACTGTTTATTCGATTCTGTCTGTTCGCGCATCTCGTAAATACTAGTGGAAGAACTGCGATGCGGTTTTCACTGTATGCAACAAAAAGTGTTTTTTCTTAACTGGTTAAGAAAAACAGTTACGTATATGGCTGAAAGGGAAAGAATGAAGTTGTCATAGTAGGCTGTACCTAGCAACTCTAAATTTAAGTTTATATAATAAAATTAATATAGTAAAATTAACAAAAAAAGTTTTAATAATATCTAACTATTAAATAGATCGTATTTGGTGCATAAAATTTGATTTAATTGACACATAAATGTACTATTTGAGCTGTAATAGTAATTTTTCTAATAGAAGTATTTGGATTACGGACGGGATTTGAAAACAGACCACTACTCGTGCCTCTGTGCAGCACATGCTTCTAGCCAATTAAGCTACCGTTACCTCTACATCGCTCTCCAAATCGTTCCATAGTTTCTATTTATGCGTCTTACGCCATCTATTGATTTATTACTGAATTAATCAAAGGGGTCCTTACATTTTACTAAGCGACATGGTTTACCAACAAGTGAAAATAACAATTCGCGGCACTGATCAAGCCTTAAATCGATAGAGGACATAATAACCTATTTTATATCGGGCCTACGCCCGAAAACCAAAAAAACAACAAAAAAAAACTGGTATCCTAGGGTCGCGTTTCTAAGATACTGGTAGCGATTTGGACGTTCCCTAAACTAAACTCAATTTCTTCAAATGTAATTTAAACCTTGTTGGCTATAAAACAAGGTATGTTTTCCCCAGGCATCTATGCCTCACTCACTAAACTATCACTAAAGCCTGTCAGCGTAAAGTCAACTTTGTTTCCACGCGGCGAGAGTCCCGATTTGTCCAAACGCTGTCTCAGAATGTGTCCGAATTTATCCAAACGCTGTTAGGCAGCGTGTTAAAAACCTGTTTTTATTAAATTGACGTAAGTTTGAAATAGATGCCAGGGGCAAACAGACTGTGTTACGAAGTCGATAAGGTTCAAAATACATTTGATTTTTTTTAGTCTAGTTTAGTTTTAAGAGTAAAATGACCGAATTGCTGCCACTGGAGTTCAAAGATAGAGTGTTTTTATCGATATAAGGCTATCTGGTCGTGAATTCGTTTTTTTCACCACATAGGCTTAGAAGGCCATTTATCCTAAATTTTCCTTTAGAAAGAAATATAAGATACACAAATAACTAAAATAATAATACTAATACAATTTTTTACTTATAACTAGTTATAAGAATATCATAAAACAAACATAATCAAGTACTTAGTAAAAAAATACAAAAATAATTTACCCTTGTAAAAATTAAAAAACACAATCAGGGAATATGTCGAGAAGCATTCGGAGGGAGCTCCTACCTCTTGAGCAGGAGGAGGAGGATCGAACTGGCCACCACAGGCAGAACACAGATAAAAAGAAGAAAGTCGCGTTTGTATAGGCGAAACAAGAGACGGTGTTTGGTGTCAGTTTAACAGTTCCGAATTTTATCATATTCAAGTTGACTAAAAATGAGGCCAACCGATAGTGATTCGACTCCGGAGTTTATTATACATGCTTTATTTATGTAGCCCCGGGTTATTGTCTCGCAGAAGGTATGAAAAGTAGAGTATTCACCTCCAAGATGAAGTCTGTCTTCATCTTGGGCGGCATGAACCCCTCGCTTCACTCAGGACTACATAACGTAACGTTAACTCTAAGTACCTCGTTGCGCTCAGTATCTAATATGCCGCCCGTGGCGTAAGACACTGCTTTATCCCCTTGGTGCATAATCTGCTATTGCAGCGCATTTGGCGCGTCTACAAATGTCATCTGTTTATATGTGAGAGTAGTAGGTATTTTAATCAACGCGGTTGTATGGAGATTCCGGGGAGTGACAACACCAGGCGAGATACTAGTCAAACGATACAGTCATACACATGTATGAAAAAACTGAGTATCCTATTTTTATACTAATAAACTCAATATACGATAACATCTTCAGAATAGTAGATTTTAGTCAGTGTAGAATCTTGCGCGTCACAGCACTGCGCTTGTCAACCTGATACATTGGTTTTTAAGTCTCATGCCCAGTCATTTTGCTGGAAACTTTGCCTTCAGTAATGTTTACACCCTACTACTTGGCGGCTGATATGTCGTAATCTTGACACTTGAATTAAAATTCACGAAACAGGTACTTTTCTCTTCATAGTACTTAAAACCATGCGTCGAAAAAGGTATCTAAACACTGTTCCAAGAGCAGAATGAAAAATTACCGAGCATAAAACCTTATTGGCGTAAACCTATACCTAAACTTCCGCCATTTTCAAAAAAGGCTTGTTTACATGGTCTTAAATGAAATTAGTGTCAATCGATAGGAAAAAATACAAGAGGCAATTATAAAACTCCATAAAATATGTAGAACATTTAGAGTTATTTTAGTTTGAAATTATTATTTTTTTCGTCGTTTACACGCATTAAGAACTCATGCTGCCGTCTTGTTTCCCTGTCAGGTCAGGAAACCACCATAAATAGCTGTGTGAAGCAATTAATGTCACAGAAAACTATTCTTATCTGTATCTAATAATTTTCTAAACGAAAAATTAGAATCGCGGACGGGGTTCGAACCCGCATCATTCCGTGTCTCTGCGCGGCACATGACTTTACCAAGTTCGGCTACCGTGACAGGTGCTCCATGCTTCAAATTTCTCGTATAGGTTGTAAGCCCGTCTTACGGGGACGGTAACGCCATCTATTGACAGTATTCAGAACTGACCAACCAAATACGGCTAATATTGCAAATTAAAATTTTTATTTTATTTTTCGTTTAGAAAATTATTACATGTTCTCGCTAAGCATGCGTTAATGCTAAAAATCATATAAACATTTGGGAGGCGTTATCTTGAAGACAAGTAGATTGCAATATTAGCAGTGTTCGGTTGGTCAGTTTTGAATACTGAAAATAGATGGCGCTACCGTCCCCATAAGACGGGCTTACACCCTATACGAGAAATTTGAAGCATGAAGTATCTGTCACGGTAGCCGAACTTGGTAAAGGCATGTGCCGCGCAGAGGCACGGAATGATGCGGGTTCGAACCCAGTCGGTGATACAAATTTTTCGTTTAGAAAATTATTAGATGTGTTCTCGCTAAGCATTCGTTAATGCTAAAAATCATATAAACATTTTATTCTAATCTGCGCCATAGTTGCACGACAAATTAATACCGTCGTAAAGTTTTGAAGAAATATAATGTTTTTTGAACCCAGATATCAAGAAAAGTATATCACTTAGGTGTTTTTTTTCAAAATGGCGGAAGTTTTACAACTTTACGTTACGACATTTTTGCAAATATTTTTTATTCGGAAATGAATCTTATTCTTATTACGATTAACTTGATTGTATAATACACAATACAATGAAATTCTGCCTGCCGTTGGAATAGAGCTTTATTTATTTGTCCAAACAGTCAACACGGTAAATGGAGTACAAAAACTTATTTCAACTAAAATACCATGTAATAATTTACCTAACTATTATTGAGTTATGATTGGTCCACATAAGAATAGTATTAACTATTATTTTAATAATTATTAATGTTATAGAGATGTAGAAGTGACAGATTTGAGTCCCCTAACAAGTATGGTCGGTGAGAGATCCTTCGTGAATTCGTCTAATACCTGAAAAAGAGGTACACATTTTTATAATCATATAATCAAAATCAGTTTATTGGTAAAATATTATTTTACAGGTCAATTATTATAGGTACAAAAGACATGTCATGTAGTTTAGGCATCAAAAAAACTGATGGTGAAAATGATCTCACGTCCCATGTGACACAAGAGGACATTGTTAGCATATTATAAAGGTAAAATTGATTGATGTCCAGGTAAAAGTTTTGTATGGTTAAAATTGTTGGGATAATGCAGGTAAAATAAGAACTACAAATGAGTGGAATGCCCTGCCCTCGTCAGTGTTTCCGGTAAATTATAACTCCGGTGTGTTCAAGTCAAGAGTGAATAGGTATCTACTAGGCAAGCGTGCTACTACTTCGACCACATCATCGCTTTCCATCAGGTGAGATCGCGGTCAAACGATTGCCTACTCCGTAATAAAATTTATATATATATATATAGAAGGATAAAAAAAAAAGATTTATAATTGATGAATAAAGTTAATGTGCATATTTAAAGAGGTAACATTTATGGTTCTGAAACACGTAATACCTATTGATGCACTAAAATTGATGGATTTGCACACGTAAAAGTGATGGACATTTAGAGGTAACAAGACATAAGATCAGAAACTAAAAAAATAGCTAAAAATAGCGTTGACACTCTTTCGATAAAGACGATCGATTGACACCTCGCTTGTCAAAATCGGACCAATAGGGGCGACGCTATGGTGGAACATCCACATATAATATTATGTCGTAGCGAAATCGTAAAATTGATCATTTTTTGAAACTTCCCTTGCTTCGTCGTAATTTGGTAAAAAATATAGTTTAATACAACTTAAATTTATGGGTATGTATGTACAAGTTTGTTTGTTTGTCCTATGAGGTAGTGCTGGCCTCTGGTATCAGAGTTTGATAAACATAGACATGTACAGGTAAAGTTAATATTGTCATTCGTATGGATTTAGAAAATGGTCATGAGACCATTAATATTGAGGCTAAAACATATTGGGATGAGATGTCAGATGCGTTTTGTACGTCACATTTTAGGATAATGATCGGTAGAAACGTAGTGATCATATTCTCTTTGATCAGTAGTACATACTTTCAAGTACTGTTCGCAGAGCGATTCGTCGGCAGGCGAGTGCGAGGGAGGCAGCGTCGGGGGCGCCGGCAGTTGTACGAACGTTACCGCTGTGCCGTCCGCGCACCGGTGCTTGATTATGTTGTTTACACTGGAAAAATAATTACCACACGTGTTCAAAACATCAATATGCTACCGACGATATGCCGACCTGTCAGTTTGTTAAGCTGACGCGGCTTAACGACTGCAACCGGGATCGATGGCTTAACGTGCCCTCCGTTATCATAACTTATTAAAACAGTTATTAAACCATTTAATCGCCTTCAAAAAAACTCTTTCTTATCTTATGTTGTATTTATGCATTATTATTACGTTGGTAATTTCGAAAAAGTGGTACTGTTCTGGCTCAATTGTAATTATTTTTCTTTTTCTTTTAAGTGGTTGTTTACAAAATGAATATTTTAATATGAAGTTGTTTTTTTTTTGTTTTTCCTGTGTCTACCTTCCGGCTCCATCATCAGATCCTGGATACCACATAACACCAGAGAACTCGTCAAGACAAACCAAATGGGCCCAAACTCGAAGGGATTCCATCACCGGATTGTGTAGATCTTTTCACTACTACTACTACTACTACGGTAGTTTTTTAATTGTCATTAGAACTACACCCAGGTGCAAAACTTCAGCATATTTGGACGTCCTTAAATTGTTCAAAATTGTCTTGCAAGCCAGTCCCAAAACTAATAACACAGTGAATTAAAGCTTGTTTAAAGCTACTAAACCAATTTTGTTGAAGTTTATACAGTACCACACTAGAGATCTTCTTACTGAAGTAAAAACAATCATCTAATTCGGTTCAGAAATCCCAAGATATTAGACAAATAGATAAACTATAAAACAAATAGATTTTCTAATAAAAGTACTGAACCAATTTTGATGAAGTTTATATGGGACTACACAGAAAGTTTACCCTTTTGAATAAAAAAAACAACCATCGAAATCGGTTGAGAAGTCTTAGAGATAAACACAAAATCTAGGCAATATAAACACAAAATCGAAAATAACATACATACTTACAATCGAACATATAACCGTCTCCTTTTGTGAATTCGCTTAAAAATGGGGTTTACGGTGTACGACATCTAAATATTAATCATAATATCCGCAAGCAGTTTTTAGTTTTTTTTTTGTAGTTTTTTTATTTGGTTGAGTGGCGTGACGAGCAGGTCGCTAGCCTGATGGTAAGCGTCATACCTGCCCATAAGAATCGCAATGCTACCCAGACCTTTGGTTGCAAAATATTGCGCGTCACTGCACTGCGCTCGTCACCCTGAGACATCTGTTTTTAGTAATATTTCCAGCAAAATTACTAGGCAATGGCCTAGTAATTTTGCTGGAAATATTGTCCTTCAAATCGAAACCCAGAAATGTTTACACACTACTGCTTGGCGGTTGAATATCTGACAAAGGTGTGTTACTTCCCCAAGCGGACTCTTGCGTGAGGCCAACCACTGTCATTTATTTTTGGTATTGTTTTCTTCTCTAAATTGACAGGAATAGGTCAATATTTTCGCGCTCGCATTTTTTGATTATTTCCGGGCTAAATGAGCGCTGGAATGGATGAAAAGAATTTAATATAATTTTGTAGATATATAGATATTTGGTGCTGGAATAACACATATGTATACTTTGCATCATTGTCATCCATGCAGGTGCAACCGAGGGGCGCAGCTAATAATAATATAAAAGTAGCATTTCCAATTCAGAAAGTACATACCAGTATTATTTTTTTGTTGATAGGGTCTGTATTCCAGAGATTTCCTCCCAACAAACAAACGGACCAACTTTTCGTATTCTTCTATAAAATGTCTAGTAACTTACGTTTGTAAATAGCTGAGCGGCACTCTTTGGTATGCGTTTGATTCGTCTTCATTTGTCCATCTTCTATTCTCTTCTAGCTTAGGCCATTCTGAAACCTGAACCAAAATGCTTTTTCTTAAATACCCGTGGGCTAGTTGTGACGTCGATGGGCTCAACTTTAATCAAATAAAAATTTAGGGCAAGCGTACTTTTGAGTTTTTTCAATATGCTACTATTTGAATTAGAAAGTTATTTTGGGAAAAGGTATCCTGATAGGAAATAGAACTGAATTACATAGTTTTTTTTTAGTACGTTGACTAAAATATTAAAAAAAGCTTCTATATCAACCTGCTAAGAACAAAATCTTCTAACTACATACGAAAATGCCGTCAATAATCCAATATTTTGTCTCAACCTGTAGGTATAGGTATAGTTTTGAAATGGTCTTGCAAACTAAAATTCACTCGAAGCTCTTGAATTTGTACCACGGTACAAACGGTTGAGTGTACGCCGGTCGATTCTTAGATAAACCGTGGGCTCTGGAAGGTTCTAAAAAAATTGATCTAGAATGTCCCCGTAGTTCATTGAAAGTACTGGAACGTTATAGACGTTTCCAGTTGGTACTAGAAAATTCTAGAAGGATCGGGACCTGGATGACGCAATGTACGAAAACCAACGGGAACATTCCAGAAAACAAGGGAAGAGCGCGTCCGGCGAGACAGGGTTTATACCCTAACCGATATCGATTCCAATGCGCGCCGTATTTATATACGGCACGCATCGGCTGAGTGAGTCAGTCTCATTTCAGCTAAGCTTTAATTGCGATCTGTTATTACCATTAGTTGTAATCAATTTTAAAATAGGCTGAAAAGTGCCTTCTTGCACTTTCCAGCCAGAAGGAGAGACCTGTTCTGAGACGGATAGTTAATTTCAATTTTCTACCAAAGTCTTCTACTTTATTTTACGGATTTGATTATATTTTTGATTTGATATATATAGTAAAGTACTAATTTCCATTCTGAGCTTTATTTTTAAAAAGGCTTTCCCGCAATGCCGTCTAACAGATCGAAGTATTTCAAAGAGAATAAACGCTGCTGCTATAGTTGGGTTCAGTGATCAGTGAGTACCTGACAGTCAAGTTAATAAGTGATTTAGTGTTAATTGTAGGACTATATTGATATTTAATAAATTGGATAATATATTGTATCCGAACCCCAACTCGTAACAATACTAACCGTGTGCGTGGTAGCGTTTATCCTGAGCAGTTTGAGCAGTCGCTCGAGCCTGTCTTGCATCGGGCGGCCCGACCCCTCTAGCACCGTCTCTCCCACCGTCACCGTGCGGCCTGCTTCTGGAACAAAATCAGTTGCTTGTAAGGTTTTCAAGTCTAAACAGCTTACTCGATTTTGGTGAAACGTTGTATAGGGATATTGTTCATTACAAAGACCAACACAGGTGGCTACTTTTATCCAGAAGTCGTAAGGGGCGTTTTGTACCACCGTAACGAAGATAAACACTAAACTCAACTTGTATTATGTCACCGATTTATTTTAAGAACCGACAGATTACAATCTGACTGATTCTAATTCGTATTATTACAAACAGTCGAAAAATTGTGAACGAACTTGCACGATCGAATCAGTGCACAGTTTTACAATTTATACGATTTCTGCGATTCGATCGCCACCGTCAAATTTTGAACCTGCCCTTGATTGGACAGACAACAATTAAATAGAAGATCACGAAAAGGAGTCAGAGCACCCCGACCCCATGTGGTCCGACCTTGCCCTACCCCGGGTGTAATTTCAAAACGCGGAGCCAGAACCTCGGAAGGATATCCTGAGCGAAACGAGCGCACGAGGCCCGAACGTGGCGAGCGAAGCTAGCCGGCAACGTCTTAAGCGGATTGAAGGTCGAGTGTGCCAATAGAGCGAAGGGACGACGATGCGAAAATTGGGGCGAGAGCCAGATTACTAAATCATGATCAATTTTAGTCTTTGAAGTCATGTCGGTGTGAATATCTCGAGATTATTTGCTATTGACTGATTGTTTAATTTGTAACTCTATGGTGATAAATGCGAGTCTGACCAATCAAGGGCAGGTACAGTGCACTCACCGTGTATACAGTCCACTCACCGTGTATATGCGTGACAGTGTGAGGCGGCACGGTGACGGCGTGCACGCGCAGCCGCAGGTGCTGCCACCCGCGCGCCGACCGCACCACGGCCGCCAGCTGCAAGGTGAACAGCCCTCCCACTGTGAACGGCTCCTCGCACGACGGAGACAGCAGCTCTACAAGCCACACGTCTATGTACTTGAGAGCGGGGGACTTTCTGTAAACGACGGTTAATTAGGTTTAAAAATGGCTTTCTAATAGTAGAAAGTCGCAAGCGAACCGAACACAACAATTAGAAACATACAACGTGGCAAATAGAAGAGGTATGAGCGAAGCGAGCGCTTACAATATCGGAAGACTTGTTAATGGGAATACTGGTGGATGGTAAATAATAAGATTTAATGGATTGTATTAAATGGTGCGGTATAATCAATATTTAAGTTAATGCGGGATGCGGGATGTCATTTTTTAACTGTTTAAATCTGATTATAGCCGTGAGTGAATCGACTAAAAAAGTTTGAAACATCAAATGTGGCAAATAGAAGAGATATGAGCAAAGCGAGCTCTTAAAACTCCGGCTGAGTCCGGCTCGTACTGACTTGGGTATTGGAGAAAGACTGGCAAACCGAAAGTTACCATTCTGACCGACTTAGTCACACATAAAAGCGATGGTAGCCTAGCAGTATACTAGTGCGACTTAGAATCAAACAATACCGGGTTCGGTCCTAGGCTCCGCACCAATTACTTTTCTTTGTGCGGTTTTCCATCGTTCTGTACTTCGGAGGGCAAATTAAGCTAATTAAGTTATTGATTAATGCCAGTCGTCAGAGGCCCTCAGGTGGCTTGACAAACTCTGACGACAAACAAACATAAAAGAGTCGCGAGTGAAGCGAATGCGTTTAAAAATGAATCGATCTTAGGAGACGCGAAAGCAAAAATCAAAACATCATACTTTATGCAAAGAGAATAGGCAAAAGGCGGACATGTATAGTAAATTCGTGTATATCCCTTGAGAGGGCAAAAAAGCCATCCAAATTAGCGTGCCAAATTCAAGAGGCCACGGGTTTTAGCAGCGTACCGACAGTTACTATAGGCATAAGGCGTATCCTCAGGTTTTAGGGTCTAATTGCTGAATTGTTTCGATTAGAATGTTTTGAGTTACTGTTCTAGATAGCTATTGAACGTAGCAATAAGGATATCTAAAAATATTATCATATAAATAATAATTTTATAAACTACAGCAGTTAGATTCGAAACAAAATAAAGTATTTTTTCGATAAATAAATAAATAATTATTAGTATAAAAAAATACAACACAATTTTAATATATTCCTTACAGTATTATTAGACGTAATAACACAAAATACAACCACTAAATCTAAAAACAAACACAAATTATTAATCACAATGACTAACTACACGGTCGATGACGTCACACGGGCAAGTTTGACTTTCAACTGCATGTACTTACATAAAATGTTTTGACATCGAACAATATTTTTCTCAAACAATTAAATCCCTCGGTTCAAGCTCTGATCATTTATATATAAGACTAATAGGAAACTCTATTTTAGGTCAATAAAAATAAGGCTTGAACGCGACTGGGACATATGTCCCCTTAGGACTCATAGATATTTATTATATGGGGACATATATCCCCTATGGCCTCTCAAAGGATATAGACTCGAGTATAAGATAAGAGAATTTCGTATTAGATAAAGCAAGAAAGACGCAACCGAAGCTATTGCATACAGTCAAAAACATAACATAAACAGAAGACGCGTGAGCAAAGCGAGCATTTTAAATTAAACAGTCTGTACAGACTCGGATATAGTAGAGACGCGAGGGTGATAATTTAAACAGTCTGTACAGACTCGGATATAGTAGAGACGCGAGGGTGATAATTTAAACAGTCTGTACAGACTCGGATATAGTAGAGACGCGAGGGTGATAATTTAAACAGTCTGTACAGACTCGGATATAGTAGAAACGCGAGGGTGATAATTTAAACAGTCTGTACAGACTCGGATATAGTAAAGACGCGAGGGTGATAATTTAAACAGTCTGTACAGATTCGGATATAGTAGAGACGCGAGGTGATAATTTAAACAGTCTGTACAGACTCGGATATAGTAGAAACGCGAGGGTGATAATTTAAACAGTCTGTACAGACTCGGATATAGTAGAGACGCGAGGGTGATAATTTAAACAGTCTGTACAGACTCGGATATAGTAGAGACGCGAGATGATAATTTAAACAGTCTGTACAGACTCGGATATAGTAGAGACGCGAGGGTGATAATTTAAACAGTCTGTACAGACTCTGATATAGTAGAGACGCGAGGGTGATAATTTAAACAGTCTGTACAGACTCGGATATAGTAGAGACGCGAGGGTGATAATTTAAACAGTCTGTACAGACTCGGATATAGTAGAGACGCAAGGGTGATAATTTCTTCAAAGTAAAAATAAATTCATTAATTGAAAATAGTCTAAATAATAGCACTTTTACAAGTCAATGAAATATAAACTAAAACACGACTACGGTGTAAGTGGATTAAAAGTCACATACAAGAATTTTCCAACGTTTTAGAAATTTAAAATTTTAGATCTACAGGAGTGCGATATAAATTAAAATTTTAGATCTGCAGGAGTGCGATATAAATTAAAATTTTAGATCTGCAGTGCGATATAATTAAACAAAATATTTCCGACTCTACCGGTGCTTCTGAAATACACCCGTTAGGAGAAGAGAGAATCAATAAACTCTACGGGATGGCATTTTTTCATTTTTGTCAATACTTTATTATTTTTGATGAGTCAGAAATATTAATAATCAATGTACACATGTATAATGTCAAATTAAGTGCCAAAGAGATGTCCCATCATCATCATTATCATCATCAGCCTATATTTGTCCACTGCTGGACGTACGCCTCTACTGCACGCCACTGAGCTCGGTCTTCAGCTCCCCTCATCCATTCTCTTCCAGCCGCCTTTCGCAGGCTGTCATTCCACCTGGCCACAGGAAGTCCTATACTATGTTTGCCTAAACATGGTCTCCACTTTAGAACACATCGAGAAGAGATGTCCCACAAACATCAAATTGGGCTAATAAGAAACCAGGATCAGTCCCACAAGCAGCACCCGTTCTTGTGTATCAGGCATCAACCCCTTGACCGTCAGATGCGATATAGTCATATAAATATTCTGCCTGAGTCTAGGTCCAACTGGTCCCTCACCGTTCCACGGCCGCCATATCCAGGTTGTGGAAGTGACGACACACGCACGCGTTCTTGTTGACGCACAGCACGTCGGATATGATGCGCGTGTACTCGCTCGCGGAGAGGCGCGCGTCTGCCGCGCGGTGCAGCGGGAACATGCTGCCGCCGGACTCCAGCTCGAACGCGTCGGTTTTGTACGGGGATGTGACGCTGGAAACGGAATTAATATAAAATAAGTATAAATTAAAAAAATACAATTAGGAGCTTTTTTTTTATTGCATTCTCACTTTTTAGTTTTTTTTTTAATTTCTTATTTTTTACATTATTTTTCTTTTTTTTTTGCATTGTCATAGATTCGTGAACTACCCTGAATGTTTCAGCAGGATAGCTAATCTGGAAGTGCTCAAATTTGAGGCGCAAGATTCCAGGACAGACAGAAATACAAAGATAGATAGATAGATAGATACAATACAAAAGAAGTTAAATAAACGGTTTTAAAAAAATTGTACAATTCACACCAATTACCTAGCTTCAAACTAGAATACCTTGTAATATGGGTATCCTATCTATGTATGTTTGGTTAACCATTGTCTTATACCCTGTACTATGGGCACTATACAACGGATAAACATACATAGATACTAATATTACATCCATGACTTGGAAACAAATATTTCTGCTCATCACACAAATGATTGCTCCTTACGGGTTCGAGCCCGCGACCAGTTAAGTTAGTTACTAGCTGTGCCCGCGGTTCGCCGCGTTGGTCATTTCTCTGGGTTAAAAGTAACCTATGTATTAATCCAGGACCGAAAGTACCTATAAAATACAATAAACTCTACATAATCAAAGCTTGTTCACTCGTCAAATAGTTTATTATCGATTGCTCAGCTTCTACCTGTCGGATTGAGATAAAAGCACACCAGTATGTACGTGATGCGCGAACAGACAGACGACACCGCTTTTTAAATGTTATATTCTAGTTCAGTAGCATGTTAAGACCCGTTTTTGTTTTTTAAATTTATTATAAGTATATAGTCGGGGACTTGCAGGGCTACCTTGGCGGCATTCCTCTAGAATCTTTTATCTCTATCGAGAGCGTTTGACCAATGGAAACGCATGAAAGCTATTTCGGATACGAAAAAACAAATTAGGTAAACTAAGTATACTTTGAGTATGAAAAGGTTTCCATTGCATGTGTCTGTCATAGTTGAATCTCGCACAGGAAAAATCAATAACTATCTGACTAACCCGGTGCTTTGGAAACACGCCCGTTGGAGAATGCATCGCCTGTTTTTTTACGGACGGCTGTCTTTTCTTGTAATATATAATCATTAATTAAAAGGTTTGCCATATGCACAATCTTCATTTGAGGAGGGTTAACGAATCAAAAGATTATTTTGCAGTTATTTAAAAAAAAAACATTCCTGAATAAATCATTATATATGAGATGTCTCACAACCAAAATCTGGGATATTATATACAATGACAGCTAAACAGAAACTAGGCTGGACCTTCCCCCACAATCAACCCCCGCCGTAGTGTGCCTACTTACTCTCTGAACCAGTCTGTGTGTGGGGCGGTGTCTCGGAAGCCCAGCAATACAGTGTCGGGCTTCATGGCCCCCAGGCCTGACAGCCGTGTGAGATGCGCCGCCCCGCTGCGTACTGAGTCTGCTAAGCACAGCTCGACGAATGCTTTTACCTGAGGGGGAAACATTAAGAGGAACAAGATAAAGTATACTGCCGTATCCATTTCATTCAACGCTTTGAATTAAGTGGATGTTGTGTCATTATTCTGTGCGATATCGTAACAGGGAAGTTGACGGTAAACGAAAGAAATATACGATATACTCCGCATATATGTTTAAATTAATTTAATAATAATAAGAAACCGACTGCGCACATAACTACAAAGAGGCAAACGAGCTTTAGTTACCTACTTGATTTTAAAATATAAGAAGTCATCGGTTTTTTTTGGTTCTTTTTATATATTAATTTATTTTTTAGTAGAATTATAAATTTTTGTAATGGTATTCTAATGACGTTTATTTTGATACCTCACTCGATAGGTATTGGTAGTTTTTTGTTGCATAAATTTGACAATGGAGCCAAACTGCCGCCATAATGAATAAAAAAAAAAGAAGATGTACCCTATGTTACTCGGGGGTATGCAAGGATTCTAACAATTTGCCATACGTCTAAATCTGTTCAGGCATTTAAAAGTTATGGTGGAATAAAGAAACTCACATACATACAAACATGAATCCTAAATAAAACACTGCTTTTTTGGGCAGTCGTGTAAAAAGTAAGGGGGGAGTAAGACAAATCCAATTATATGTACCTCATTTTATCAAGCCGTTAAAATCCGATAAACCGTTAAGCCAAAGAAACATATAAACATACATAAAGACCAAAAAGTAAACATATTATTTTCAAATATCATTACATAAAATTTATATAACCCCCGACTTCCCACCCCCCATTATAGCAAACACAAAAATCGAACTCGATCAGAACTACGGTCGTAACCCCCATTCCCTCCTTCCCCTCATTATAGCTAAAAACATCTCGATTACTGAGGTAAATTGGTGATTTTTTATGTTACATAAAAAACCGCACCTAAATCGGTCCATTCGTTTAGAAGCTACGATTCTCATTTCATCAAAATCCGTCCAGCCGTTATCGCGTGAAATCTCCCCAAACAAACAAACAGACAATGTTTCACTTTTATATATTGGTATGGATCTCATTGTGTTATATGAGATTGAATCAAGACATACTCATTTAAATAATAAAAATAACATCAATGTTAAATACGTCATGTTTGTCCGATACTCCTAGCTGGTTTTATTTTCCAAATAAAAATGACAAAGTCGAATAATTTCGGCTCGTACTTTAATATTATTTAATTGGTTAACATTTGATATGTATGTTAAATATGTTAAAGTCAATACAAGCTGTAGGTAGGGCTAACAATACATCATAAATAAAATTAAAGGGCTTAAAATTAAATAAGATTAATATTCGGCACATCAACCGAATATTCGGCCGAATACCGAACATATAAAACCATGGCGAATATGCCGAACACGAATATTTGTTTACCTCAGCCTTGATATATGAAAAACTGCAATTAATTGGGAAATTACTTTAAATTGCAAATACTTGTTCACACACTGACTGCATAATAATCGAAAGACATGCCTCGTTCACAAACTGATGAATTTGATTACACAAGACCGTTATTATAATATTACAGCATTTTTACTAAAACCCCGACCTACTGAGGGCCTACTGGAGGTCCGCTTAGGAAGGCACAAACGCTCTAAAAATACTGTCCCATATTATTCCAAAGTACTATTTTACACACTGTCCGCATAGTATTCTAAAGTTGTAATATGTTACACACAGACCGCATAATATTCTTGTTTCACACTATACACACTTTGAAGGACTTAAAACCTCGAAACTGCGGACCTACCGCATAATAAAATGTCATACTAATTTACACACTGACCGCATAATAATCAAAAGTCATGCTCTTTTACACACTGTCCCTATATTATTTGAAAGTACTCTCGTATTTTACACACAGTCCGCTCAGTATTTTAAAGTCGCACTTACTATTTAACAAACACTGACCGCATAATATTCTGCCATGTTCTATTACACAGTAAAACCTTAAATCCCGATTATGCGGACCTACCGCTTATGAAAAAGGCACGAACGCTCTGAACACATTGTTCGCATAATATTGTAAAATCAGACCCTTTATAACACTTTCTGAATAATTATAGTACTATAGATGAATTTGCTTACACAAAATCGTCCTTAACGACAACAATATTTTTCAAAGTCATACGTTGCGCGTTATTTTGGTCACGCAGTGACCAAACGCAAGATTCAAATCGCCTGCTACTTTTCCGACCCGACCCGTACCGCAACTGACTATCGTCAGCTTTTAAATTTGTAATCGACTTCACAAAAGGAGACAGTTATGTTATAATGATGTTCGATTGTATGTTTTTTTTTGTGTATGTTCTCCGATTTCTCCGTCACTTGCGGACCGATATTGAAAATTATTTTTTGTTTGAAAGGGTATACTCACGAGGTGGTCTCATATAAATTGCATCAAAATTGGTTAAGTAGTTTTTTGAAATTAAATAGATTTTTCGTAAATTGTGTTTATATTGCCTTTAATCTCCAAGATTTTATTCATTAGGGTAGAATTTCAGTGTAGTCTCATATAAACTTCATCAAAATTGGTTACGTAGATTTTTTATTAGAACATCTATTTGTTTTATTTATTTTCTTCGGGATTTCTGAACTAGATGATTATTTTTACTTGAGAAAAGAGGACATCATCATCTTCATCATCATCATATCAGCCCATAGAAGTCCACTTTTGAACATAGGCCTCTCCCAAAGAGCGCCATGATGAGCAATCTTGTACCACCTCCATCCACCGACTTCCTGCGATGGCTACAATGTCGTCGGTCCATCGTGTGGGGGGTCTCCCCACACTTCACTTGCTTGTTTGTGGTCGCCATTCGAGAACCTTTATTCCCCAGTGGTTGTCGGTTCTGCGAACTATATGGCCTGCCTATTCAACTTGCGAGCTATGTCGGTAACCTTGGTTCTTCTAAGGATTTCCTCATTTCGGATTTTATCACGTAGTGAAACACCGAGCATAGTTCTTTCCATTGTACGCTGCGCAACTCTGAGCTTGTGTATGAGACCAATAGTTAGCGACCACGTCTCAGTGCCGTGTCATCACAGGCAACACGCAGTGCGCAAATGGCGTTGTTACAACTGTCAGTAGCTCTCCGCGCTGCCTGTGCTCATCCCGCATACGCTTCAACAAACGTTACACGTAAAGAGCGCATTTTATAAATGAAACGTACGTATTTTAATTACACAGAATCAAGTTCGCATTTTGCATCACATACGTAATTTAACACAGGACGAGCGCATAATCAATTGCAGACTAACATACACACCTCGAGGTCCGCATTATAATAAAGTACTAACTCTTACACAACTAGGACTGGTGGCGCCACGTGGTGGTTACACACTGAACTAAAACACTAACGGATGTTAACTAAAGTTGTCAAATATTCCTAATATGCGGTCATTTTTCATATTTTGCTAAGATTTCACCAGTTAACCAATCTCATCGCGACGAATTTAAAGATATATTTGAGAACTCGTCAAATTATTATGCGGACGTCCGCAACCGGGTAAGTCTGCACAATCGTGGTTCCTGTCACGGTAAAACCGCATAATGTTAAACCCGTAAATATACACACACACAACTCTCATGCGATTAAGACGAATGGATTGATACCTCGCTTGTCAAAATCAGACACATAGATACTGTTAAACTCATTACATTACCCTTACGTTGCTTCACCGTAGTCCGATAATGAATGAAGTACTTTATTGGCGCCGGCCCGTGGGAGGTTTTCTCCTTCGTCGACGTGCGCCAGAAGTAAGAGGTATTTTCGGACCTGTGGACAAATGATTTGTATTCTTCTTTTTTTTACTCACTCTGAGGTGGTCAATAAGTTTGAGCCAATATTTGTGTTCTTCTGCCAGGGGGTCGCCGCTGCCGTCCAGCTGTCCGATCCGCACGTGGCCCAAGACAAATAGACCGCCCTGTCAATATGTAAACAATATTTCTTTATTAATATAGACTTCCACTGCTTTTTTAATCGCATTCAGAAAAGGAGACGGTTATATGTTCGGCTGCATGTATGTTTTTTTTAATTATTATTTTTATGTATGTCGGTCGATATCTCCGTTAATTGAGGAATAATTTTTAATTGGCACCGCCTTCAAAAAACTCTTTCTTATCTTATGTTGTATTTATGCATTATTATAACGTTGGTAATTTCGAAAAAGTGATACTGTTCTGGCTCAATTGTAATTATTTTATTCTTTTTAGTGGTTGTTTACAAAATAACATTTTTATTATGAAGTCGTTTTTTTTTTTGAAAAGTATTTTATTATTTGTATTACTTAAGTGCTTTACTCGTATCTCTAGGATTCATAAAATCGGTTTGGATCATTTGAAAATGTTGACAGCATGGTTAAACAGCGCGGTCCAGAGCGGTCTCAAATAAATTTCATCAAAATTGGTTCAGTAGTTTGGTTCAGTAAATCCATTTTATTTGGGTTGTTTGGTTCCAATAAATATTTCAATTATAGCAGAGTTGAAGTTTTTCTTGGATAAAAAATGATTTTAAATATTCCTAAAGTATTAAATCTATACCAAGTTTCATTAAAATCAATTCAGCCATTGCGGAGCTGAATATTAACAAACACACTTGCAAAAGTTAGACAACCGTCTCAGCTGCTATTAAAGTAAATGTAGTCAAAAATGTATATCGACAGAGTACAACAATACCTAATACAAACAAATCTTACTTTCTTCTGGTCATTGACAAAGTCGATCAAAGGCGCCGACTGCCTCGGAGAAGCGACCAGCAGCAACATCTGAGGACGCCAGAACTTCACGTGCTCTCGGCGAGGGTCTAGTAGCAGGAGGTATTTGCGGACCTGTAGACAAATGTATTTTTTTCTTAAACATTACATCTCTGATCTAAATTTTGAAGATAATTGGCCTGCAGACAGCGATAGTAACTGGCTATCTTTTTAGTCGCCTGTTAATGTCCCAGAAAATTGAGCGAGAGGAATTATTCGGAAAGGGAGGGATACTCTGCCCTCGACAGTGTTTCCGGTAAATTATAACCCAGGTGTGTTCAAGTTCCTATAAAGTACAGTAGTAGCTGCGGAACTTTGTGGCTCGGAAGTTGTCTGCAAGTCGCTGCGCAAACTGCTATTTTTTCAGGCGCAATCCCAATGTGGAAGGTTAAGACAGCATTGTATAACTGCCTCGCTCACTCGCTTACGTTTTTCGCAAATTCTATCTCGCTCTTACTTTATGCTCTTTTATCCTCACAGCAGTACCTGCGCAATCGTTCACAGAGCATAACATAAATCACAAAGTTTCGCTGCGACTACTGTACATTACACTACATTTCTTAAAACTCGTTCAGCCGTAAAACAGTTTTTATGTACCCTAGACGTATTTTTTATTATCTTTGTACAGACTTTTTCGTTCTTATTGCTTTCTTGTAAGTATAAATTAACGTTAAGTATAGGAAGCTACTATAAAGTGCAAGTTATTATTTGTGCAAAATGTGAACATTGTAATTGAAATTGCATATAACTCCTAATATGAATGTTGCCCACACGCACGTAATCATGTAATTTTGAATATCGTATATCGAAACCCTCGCTACGTCCAGGATTCTACTTAACTACTTGTCTCTAGTCCTTCACTCCGCTCTGGATTCAAAATAGCGCCCTCGCTATAAAAATATTATTTTGCTCCCTTGTCATAAAATCTACTATTCAGTTCTTAGAACAAAGTTGTATTTCTAACCTGGTGGAATATGAGCGCTTGACTGAGGCTGCCCCACTTGGGCTCCGCGGCGGCGGGTGACATCAGATGCAGCGCCACCACCAGCGAGCAGCAGGCCAGCGCGGCCCCGCACGCGTACAGCGGCCGCAGCGCGAACATGGTGCCCGCGCAACCGAACAGGCCCAGGAGGGATGTCAGCCAGTTGAAGTGTTTGAATGTTGGCCTGTCGATAAATTACAAGTGAGAATCACTATTCCCTTTAGAATATTACCGTCTGCCCCCTTTTCCAAAAAGTGGGGCTAATAGCCTTAAATTTCGTGGGGGCCGATTATAATAAATCCATATCCTATTCATTACTGGTAGTTTATGAAACGGTTGCATAATGAGGGTTATTAAAACACGAAAGTGTTTTTTAATAGTATCACTCGAGTGTTTTAATACCCAGTTATGTGCCGTTTCATAGAATACTTTATCTACACTCATGCAATAGGAAATTACATTTGAAAAAAAAAAGAGTCATAATATTTTCTTGATTTTGCTGGTAAAAGCTCGTTCGTCATGTTCGTTGCTGTTCCGTGATGTCAGATGGAGTCAAATTCTCCTCACTAATATTGCTATTGAACATTTCTAATCAGGGTAAAACTTTTGATCAACAAAAACACATAACACATTAAATTGGTTAGGTACTAATTAAATGTAAAGTAAACTAAGGCGCCAAAATCCACAGCGAATTCGCGCGCATAAGGTCTAACATGCGCCGTCATAGATAATAAACGGCGAAAACCATTCGTTGTGTAGAGCCAAACCTTTTAAGAGAAAAAAGTTATAGTATAACATTGTTTAGTTCAAACAACAGTGTTATAATGGGTTTTTTTTTCTTATTATGGACGTAAAATATACTGTGCGTAAAATATGTGATTACGCCACCATTTTTGAGTCCATAATCCAGATTTTACGATATTTGGGTAGATAAAAAATATATTATAGTGTTGGCAAATGTATGAACTTCAATGTGTTTCAATATATTTGTTTTTTGGAAATGTTGAGATGGATGTGTGGAGTGACTAGAATGGATACAATTAGAAACGAGTATGTCAGGGGAAGTTTAAAAGTCCAATAATGAAAAGTTGAGAATTTTTATCGTTTGTTTGTTTGCCGTATGAGTTAGTGCGGACTGCGGGCCTCAGAGTTAGACAGGCTGCCCGAGTGCCTAATATTAATCAATAACAGCCGGGAACGACATCTTAACTAGCCCTGGAAAACCGCACATAACTTGGTGCGGAGCCGAGGACCGAACCGGGTACTGTTAGATTCTAAGTAGCTACCTTTCTGATAAGATTTTTTAAATAAAATTCTAAATTTAATTTTACCGTGTTGTCAAAAGTTCAGTTCTGGTTCTGTTCTGGTTTAGGTTCTAATAATAATAAGTTTACTAACCAATTTCTTTAACAGCGAAGGGGTACGGGAGCATGTAAGGGTGCGTGGGGGTATGTGTATATATGGTTACGGGAGCATGTATGGGTGCGTGGGGGTATGTGTATATATGGTTACGGGAGCATGTAAGGGTGCGTGGGGGTATGTGTATATATGGTTACGGGAGCATGTAAGGGTGCGTGGGGGTATGTGTATATATGGTTACGGGAGCATGTAAGGGTGCGTGGGGGTATGTGTATATATGGTTATGAAAGGAGACGGGTGTGTGTGTGTTTATACTCACTGATAAATCAGGTCCTCTATGTCAGAGTATGATCACTTAGGTAACAATCTTTGGACCATTACTCTCACATGGGAGATTCGCTCTCTCTTTATAGCACAAACAGTAGATGTTTTGTTATAAATGCGTGGGAGTAGATACGGGATGTGGGATGTGGGAATGCTGCTCTGGTTCTGCTTGTATTTTCGACAAAATATGTGAGAACAGCTCTCACGCGATCATGCAAGTCGAACGCGACGAGACCTGTCAATACGTGTTTGTTTGTTTGTCGTATGAGGTAGTGCTGGCCTCTGGTGTCAGAGTTTGTCAGCATGGCTTAACGACTGCTATTAATCAATAACAGCCGGGACGGACAGCTTAACGTGCCCTCCGAAGCACGGAGCGATGGAAAACCGCACGTAACTTAGAAAAGTCATTGGTGCGTAGCCTAGGTTTTGAACTCGGTATCGTTGGATTCTAAATTGCACTAGCGATGGTGGCCTAACGGTTCTGTAGTGCAATTTAGAAAATACGTGTTTAAAATGATTGTTGGCAAGACGGTGGGTTAGAGAGGGACGGAGGAGGGGATGACATGATTCCTCAAGTTACCTGAAGAGGGGGAGGGAGGGGGAAGTTACCTGAAGTTGGGCGCCGCGGCGAGGTCGAGACCCAGGCACGCGAGGTTGATGGCGAAGTAGCTGCTGATGAACAGCACCGAGTTCACTTGTGCGATCGCGTTTAGAGAGTCCGCTGCGATGCCGACCTGACAGACAAATACTTTTATAAATACAACTAGCGACGCGATAAAAAGTATCATATGCCATTCTTCAGTTTAAACTACCATACCAAAATTGATCAGGATCGCTTCAGTAATTTAAGAAAAGGTAACAAACAGAAAGAGTTACTTTCGCTTTTATGATATTAGAGTGGATCATTGATGTATTAAAAGGGGGGAGGTAAGGCAACCTAGAACATCACGTAAACTACAACCGGACTAGATACAACTACAGCCCAACAAACCCACACAGCTATATTTGCTTCATATGCATCAAAAACAAAGACATACGCAGACAGTAGCGCGAAAGAGATAACAATAATTGTTCTCGATCAAAACTATTCGGCGGTACTTATACGCCGCTTGTCTTGTCGCACTCTTACGATTCGTATATGTCTGTCCCTTTCTGCAAATGGCGATTTAAAAACAATAGCAATCAGTAGAATTTTAAAGAAAATTAAGATTTAAAGTACTTATGTACGAGTGAGAAGTTTAAAGTACTTATGTACGAGTGAGAAGTTTAAAGTACTTATGTACGAGTGAGAAGTTTAAAGTACTTATGTACGAGTGAGAAGTTTAAAGTACTTATGTACGAGTGAGAAGTAATGCCGTGCGACTTGTTTTTGTGCACTTTATAAAAGCACAGGAAGGCATTTTTGCAGCGTATTTGGAATAATATGTGGTTAGTACACGAACGTGTTACAAAAAATATCTTCTTGTCAACGTTAGTTTCACGAAGCTTACCTGAACTAGCAGCCAGGACGCCAACACTGCCATGACGGGGTTGCCAGACCTGGACACCATGGGACGAAGTAGGAACCCTGACCAGAAAGACAAATCACATCGTACTAATATTATAAACACGAAAGTGTATTTGTTTTGTTTGTTCCTCTTTACGCAGCTACTAAGTGACGAATTGACGTGATTTATCATCGTCAGCCACGCGAGTGAAACTGCGGGGCGCAGCTAGCATTAAACAATGGAATCCTTACAACATGTGGCCAAGAACCATAGGAATAAAGAAACAGAAAAAATAACTTATATGAAGAACTAACTGCGCCGCGCTGCTTTCCCTGTGCTCATTTTTTCAGGATAAACATTAATTCTATACCAAATTTCATACAAATTTGTTCCGCCGTTTTTTTATCGTTTACTATCATTTTCTACTCGTCGCATTGAGATGCCAACAGATCTTAAGTCAAATCCTATTCAGTGAAAGTGCTATCTTACAGTGAAACCCGCATTTCTTTCGGACCAGAGTAGTAGATGCGAGAACGCAAATACAGATAGACCATTTAATAATATGATGTATTCTTGTAAGCTTATTTTAAGTCACACAGACCAATTTTATTTAAATAACCTCTACTGACTTCTTTTACTTATTGCTCTAATCTAAAAAAATCTTCCTATAAAAATTAAACGAATCGTTTTTCCATCGTCTCGTTACATATTGTCGTTTTTGTATGGCGTTTATGACAAAAACTGACGGACAGTGAGCGAAAACGGTTCGTTTTAAGATATAGGAACCGGCCTTCAGTTTAGAGTTTAGAGTATAAATTACCAAATATGTTATCCTTAGCCAGTGCTTCTAGAACCCTCGAGGCGCCGATCAGGTTGGACAGGCCGGCTGAAAACGTGGCCGTCAACATTCCTGGAACAAAATAGTTCGTTGAAAACATTCAAGTAGGAATATGCAGCCTGTCGTTCCCACTGATGGGTCTTTCAAAGAGAGAGAGAGAGAGAGGGAGAGGGAGAGAGAGAGAGGGAGAGGGAGAGAGAGAGAGAGAGAGAAAATACTAATACTTATTATTATTAATTAATAAGTATTAGTATTTTGGCTGTTATTGATTAATAGCAGTCGTTAAGACATGTCAGAAGCCCTCGGGCGGTCTGACAAACTGACACCAGAGGCCAGCACTACCTTACACAACAAACAAACAAACAAACAACTAATACTTTTACAAGTCAAAACTTAACATCTCATGAACAAGGAAAAAAACTAGTGATGCAACGAATAGTACTTTTACGAATACGAATACGAATACGGATATCAAACCTACTATTCGGCGAATACGAATACGAATACGAATATCTCGCCATGGTAATAAAAGACTAATTTATTTGATAAATTTCTATTCTTCTAATAATTAAAATTTACAACAGGCAAATTTTTATTTAAAAAACATAAAATTTGTAGATTTTCTGGTTTAAGGCGATAATGTAATTATAAATTGTAATGATAGGGAAACTCCCGGAGCTGCGGTACTGTACAAACTATGGCTGGGGAGTTACGTTGCGTCGTCGTTGCGGTTAAGGCCCTCTGCACACGTGCGTATTTTTACACGCGCGTTTTTCAAGTCTGCCAGTAATTATAGTTGCGTTTGTACGTAAAATATTAGTTTTTAAATATTCGTATTAGTATTCGCCGAATACGAATATTCGGTAAATGTCTACTATTCGGCGAATACGAATATTCGTATTCGTTGCATCACTAAAAAAATCATAAATAGCTAAAACAGTATCTCGATCACATCAGTTTTCAAACATAAAAACCGCTTCAAAATCGGTCCTTTCGTTTGGGAGCTATGATCCTCATCCCCACTCCCCCCCTCCCCTCCCCATTATAGCTAAGAACCATCTCGTTTACCCCAGCTTTCAAACATAAAAAACCGTATCAATATCGGTCCATCCGTTAGGGAGCTACGATGCTACAGGCACACACACACACAGTGACACAGTGATACACACCCTAAACTTATAACACCCGTCTCTTTTTTCGGGGGTTAATTACGTAAATTAGGTATGCTTTGAGTTTGAAAAATGTGGAATGTGCTGACTCTGAGTTGAATCTCGCACAGGAAACGAAATACCCTTCTGCCTCTACCGGTGCTTCGGAAATACGCCCGTCAGAGAAGAGAGCACCAAGAAACTCTACGGGGATGTCATTTTTGTCGAAACTTTTTTAATAAATTCTGTTTAAAGAAATTATAATAATAATGATAGAGCAACGCATTGTTACTTACCCACAGCTATAAAGGGCGGCCACACGTTAATAGGCAGCAGGTACACATAGTTGTTCTGCAACAGTTGTCTGGAGCAAGTCGCCGCGGTGAGGGCGGTAAGGGCGACGTAGGATACGGCCGTGAAGAGGAGGGCCGAGAGCGTGCCGAAAGGGATGCTTCGCGAGGGGTTTTTGAGTTCTCCTGGAAATGAAAATGGCTGATTTAGGAAAACTCGTAATTGTGTGGCCTTTCTAAATAATCTTATTAATACTTCTTTTTAAAATCGACTTCTCATTTTTCTAAATAGAAATGCCGGTGATATGAGTGAACCCGTTCTACTTCATTTCTGTACCGATTGAAAGAATATTTTTTATTTGAAAGGTTAGGCCGCTAGTATGGTACTACACGGTTGCCTGGAAGAGAGTGCGGCTTAGCGATAAGGCCGCTGATTTTTCTATTTTATAAGTTAAAATAAAGTGCAACAAAGTATTCTCTATCTATATCAACTTGATCAAAATTGGCTCAAAACAGGCGAGTTTTTTTTAGCTTCTACATATTTAATTATTTAAACAGGACTTAATCGCGCTGAAAACATAATTTTCGTTTAACGTGGTCCAGAGAAGACTGATGTAGCGGGTGTCAGCGACGAGAAGGACGAGCGTTGTCCCGTATTTGGTTTTGTTGTTCCTATATTGGACAAACCAATCGTACTATAGCGGAAAGGGTCAATGAACACATTGCAGCTGTAAGAACCGCCAGATAAATAAATCTGCAGTCGCTGAGCATTTGCTCGATTCGGGCCCTAATCACTGGATTGAACTCCATGACCCGAAAATCCTCTCCACGGAACGTCACTACTACTCACGTTTTTTTTTTAAAAAACCATTAGAAAAATTATTATATATATTTACGCTAAGCAGGCGTTAACTGCTATAAAAAACATAAAAATACTCCAGGATTGTACGTGAAGTGGTTAAAATTAAAAGGTATCCCAATTTCAACAGGAGGATGGTTTCAAGTTGGCTCCGTCCTGGAATCCCGTGATAAGCAAGTGTTCGCGTCGCGGTTTATGTCAAAAGTTATCTGCAGATGTCGTTAGTGTCGTGTGTCGTGACAATTCTGAATTTTTACAAAACCAAATGCGGGTAATTGGAGACAACGCTCGCCCTTCTCGACGCTGACACCCGCTACTTCAGTCTGTTCCTGACCACGATCAATGCAACTTGATCGACACGTCGAGGTATATAAAAATAAAGTTAACAGCGCGGTTAAGTCCCGGTTAGATATTTAACTATGTGTTCAAATCGCGAATGTTTAAAATTACACATATTTTAAAGTAGATTTTTGATTCAAAGCTCTTCATTAATATAACTTCTTTTACAATTATTTATAGGTTAAAATTAAATGGCTATATTTTATGGTCCTTCAAGCCACTCCATCCACTATAGAAAGTCATCACTTGCACTACTTCTTTCACACAGAGGTCACTATAAATTCTTAGCGCTCACGTTAGCGCCGGGTACGACCCTGTGTCAGACGAATAAACATAACTCCAAACGTGGTCCTTCAATACACCACCTCAACCACACAGCTCCCTCCACACAGAGAGGTTATCATAACCTTGTACTCACCGCTCATGTTAGCACCAGCCATGACCCCAGTGACTCCAGTGAACAGCACTCCGAACACAGACGCGAAGTCCACCATCGGGGGGGGCCCAGCGGTGGAGTAGTCTCGGGCATATTCGGGATACAGGTTGTCGAATAGTGTGGCGCTGCTGAGGCCCGTGTAGTTGTATTGAGTGTTGTTGTCTATCCGGTTCGTGTCTGGCTTATCTATCTGCGGAGAAAATGCGTGGAAGCTTTAGATATATAGACTTCGATTTGATATATTTATTCGATACTGAAGCCAAAACTGTTAATTATTTTTTCATTTTTGTCCCCCTTTCTGTCTGTCTGTCTGTATTTTGCCCGCGCATCAGGCCGCCGAAACTACTGAATAAATTCAAATGATACTTGGTATGATTTGAGTTCATACTACGAGTTACATAGATAGGATACTTTTCATCCCGAACAGTTAAAGAGTTCATGCAGGATAGGGCTTGAAATTAATTTAAAAGAACACGTACCACGCTGAAACTACTGGACGGATTTTTATGCCACTTGGCACAGTGATGGTTTATATGATGGGTTAAAAATGACGATACTTTTTATCCCGAATAAATAAAGGGTTCCTGCAAGATAGGGGTCCAAAGTTATGTTAATTTTGAAGTAATAAATATCTATATGACTTATAATAAAGCAATAGGTACGAAAAATTATGTAAACAGAAGATAATTTAAAAACATGGTCATCATATCAGCCTTTAGAAGTCCAGTGCTGATCATAGGCCTTTGACAAGGCCCCCAAAGAGCACCATGACGAGCGATCTTGTGTCACCTCCATCCACCGACTTCTTGCGATGGCTACAATGTCGTCGGTCCAAAATATAATATTTATTTAAAACATTATTCTCTGTCTGTATTTTGTTTGTTCGAGCATCACGTAAAAACTACTGGACCAATTGCGATGCGGTTTTCACTGTTGGATAGCTTAGGGCTTACCTTAAAACTGGTGTAATGAGTATCTCAATCCGATGACTAGAAGCCGAGCATACGATAAAAAACTTTTTGACGGCTGAAGAAATTTTGACCAAATGTTAGTATATTGGTATTTTAGGTCTTGGAATAGCACCTACCTACAGTACTTTTAATCTGGAGAAATGACCACGCGGGCGAAGCCGTGGGCACAGCTAGTAATTAATAAACTTCAACTCTTATGTGCCTTTTGTGGAGGAGGAGGGAATTAATAAAATAATGTATTATTGCTCCAAGCCAGTTCAGTCCAGTTCCAGATGTTCTCCAGTTCTAAATGTCAAAGTGACTTTATTTAACGATCTTTGACTCTTGTGTATTATTAGGTATTCTGTGCTCTCGTGTTACGTTTGTTTTGACGCAGCAAATATTTAGCGCCAATGAAAATAACTCTAAATTGCAGGTCCTAAAAACTAGATTTATTACCTCTATGTTTAACACCGCATCTAACGCCAGCCGTCTCACTTTGGTTAGTTACGACTTTATTTTAGGCCCACTTTAAATCGTCTCCTTTGGTATATTGGTACTTTTGGTACAGGAATAACACATAGGATCTTTTTATCCCAGAAAAAGATCACGCGACAATAAAACGAATATTATATGAGAGTCATCGGATTAGGCATGCTGTATCCCTCGGTTTGATACAGTGGCAGTGGGCTGGCCACATTTCCCGAAGAACCGATAACCGTTGGGGTGGACGAGTTCTCGAGTGGAGACCACGTTTATATATATTTTATGTTTTTCTCCTTATTCATGAGATATTATTTTGTAAGCGCTATTATTTTGCTTTTGGTAACTTGACGTATTCCCGGCAGGACGTGGTAGGGGTACTAATAAGGTGTATGGCCGAAAATTGATAGTTTTGTGATATTTTAAATTTTGCAATATTTCGATAAATACCTACCCAGTTTTGGGTATTTGTGACGAAATAAAATGAAATGGCAAATTGAATGTTATCAAAGTATTTTTTATTTGTTGGTAACTTAATAATATATCTAAAAACAATTTAAAAAAAAAAAGTTATTTTATTGCTAATTAAGATTTTTTACTTTATTTCCTACAAATAAAAAAAGCTTAGATGACATTCAATTTTCTATATCATTTTTATTTCGACACCATATTTTCCTTATTTTTTTGTACTGTATATATTAAGCAATCATTTTATTTCCCCATCGCATCATTCATTCATCAAAGTTGATGAAGAAAAGTTAATTTAATAAAAACGTGCTTCGTCTATTTGAAATACACCAAAACGACCGACTGCGGTATTTACGGCCTTGACATGACTACCATTCCGACTCATTAGTCTAATTATAATAGGCAGCATATGCTCCTACAGTTTGTTTTACTGTTATCAATAATGGTCATTTTGAATATTACCACCTACGTGCTTATTTACTAAGTGAATTACAATAAACCTTTTTAGATTATGAGGCTCTTTAAGTAATGATTCCTTCTTGCGCAATTACATGATAACAGTGTAGTAGATACAATTTCTCAAATTAAATATTATCAAAGTTGTAAAGTATGTAAAGGCTTTGGAATAGTTCATTTCAGTGTACACAAGGAACGACTCTTGCTGAAATGTAGACTTCATTAAGAGACTCTATAAAACAAAGCGTGAACGAAATGAAGTTTTTTTCAACAATATCGTAGATAATGAGTTACAGCCATATTTGAAACCTCTAAACTCTATGCAAGCCTTGTTCTTCTTTCCTAAATATCAGATTCGGGATAACCTCATAGCTTCGAACACACTGGTGGCAAATGCTGTTTCTTTCTTAGTAACATGTGTATATGTGACATCGTCTATATTTTGTTTGAGATACCCTAATGACCCTCTTGGGTCTTACACCGACCCTAGTTATAACTTCATGTCCTCATTCTGCAAATGCATGCACTTTTCATTATTCATTGTGGGATTTTTAATAAATCTTATAACAAGCATTCTAAGTAGTGTAAACAACGTTAATCTAGTTCTCAAAATGCAGAAAGTTATGAAAATTATTAATTGCAAAAACAATATTTCTGAAAATGGAATTATTCTCAATTACGTGTACAGTTTCTTGATTATCACTGAGAGTGTTTTGTACTTTTTCGCGTTTAAATCTACTACAACAATAATTTTTATATACGCGACTCTATCTACTTAATGACAGTTATTTTTCATCTGAATATGTTATATGCTATTCGAGTTATAGTGTTAATCCGGAGTAGCCTATCGGGCTGGATCTGTGAAATTCGGAGCTGCAATAATTTGGGGGGGGAGGAGTAGAGAATTAAATGTGACACTGCTATTTGAGGCCTACGTCGAGTTGTTAGATTCTTACCGCCTCTATATCAAAGTTTTCCAAGACTTGGTAAGTTTCAGTTTCATTAAATTCTACTTAGTCTCCCTTGAGTCTATATTTAAGTTTTTATTTTCAAATTCACAACATTTATAACTAAAGCGGCCTATACACTTGCAAATTAATAAAAAAAACTTGGTATGTTATTTTCTATATCTACGGGATCTGCTTATAGACGTGGCTCAGCAACGAAATGGGCCTATAATTCTTCAAGAAGGTGTTATCACCTTCCTTGAAGAAAAACACTACTACGCTCCTGTGCCACGCCTCTGGCGTAGTACCCTCGAGGATTACCAAGTTAAATAGCCTCTGAAGGACTTAAAGTTCCACCCGCTTTCAGTAGCTCTGTCGTTATTCCGTCCTTCCCTTGTGCCTTGTTGCTCTTAAGCCATTTGAGAGCCATTCTGATCTCGTATGGCTGACGTACGGGATATCTTCGGTATAATGTCGGGCCAAACGGGCTCTTGCATCGCTAGTCGTGCTAGAGCGAAGAGGTGCATAATTGCCCATAGAACTTCTCGAGCCCACTTCAAATCTCTGGCTTTGACGAAACGATGCTGCCACTGTCAATCTTCAGCTTCGTCAACAGGCTTTGCCCAATAGACAGGTCTCTTGCAAAATTTGGAGCCCTTATTCCGCTCTGTTGCGTTCTTAATACAATTAGTATTATAAGAACGCAAATCGTGTCGCATTGACTTGGAGATGTGTTTATTAAGGAAGCTGTAACTCGACAAATCCACTGAAGACTGCAGCCTCATCTCGCCTTGTTCTGCCATAAGTTTGAATATATGCTCAGAGAGTTTCTGTGTTCTATTTTTACGGTATTTCTCCGGCCCAACCACGTGAACAATTTCCACCAGCCCGTTGTTTAGTTCGTGTATTGTATCGCATTCGGTAAGGATTTGGAAGCGATTTTGGAGTTCCAACTGAAAGCTCGCGGGGTTTTGGATTTGGGCATGACTTGGGCGAAGAGTAGATTTCATCAAACGAGACCTTTCCAGCTTTGCGTTGATATTCAATGAGCCTCTTACCATGCGGTGATCACTTCCGGTCTTAATCCTGTTGATCACAGAGACATAATTGAATATATGCCTATGGGTCGTCCAAATGAAATCTATCTCGCGCTTATGACCGCCGGGGTGCAGCCATGTTCATTTCCTGAACGGGCGCTTCTTGAAAATAGTTCATCATTATAAGTCCCTCCTTCAACATGAAATCAGCCAATCGCTGACCCCTTTAGTTCCGCTGTCCAAATCCAAACTGCCCCAAACTTGCCAAACTCTCAGTTCATCGCCATTCCTCATGCCTAGCCGTGCGTTGAAGTCCCCATCACCACTGTGAAGTGTTTTTTCGGGGCATGTATGAGATCAGAAATGTCGTCGTACATAGCGTCCACTTCATCGTCCGGGCGTTTCCAGTGTGGGGCGTACACCTGTATGACCTTCAACGAATACCGCTCGGTAATTTTGAGTATAAGGTATGCTACCCTGCTCAAAACGCTTTCGATCTTCACAATGTTGTTGACGAGGGACTTGTGGACGAGAAACCCGATACTGTGTCGGGAATGCTGGTCGCCCTCTCTGAAATAGAGTAAGTTGCCGGAATTGAGGGTTATGGTATCATCTCCCTCTCTTCGGACTTCTGTTCTAAGTTCAAGTTCTAAGTAAAAGTATGTGCTGTATTTTTCTCAAACTTAGACAACTTAGACTTAAAAGAACTATTCAACAATTTCATATGGAGCCTAAGTCACTATGGAGATCTGGCTCCATAGTGACTTAGGCTCCATATGAAATTGTCGCGGACACAACTGAACAGTATTTTTATTTTTAAATGATTATGTTTAAAGCTTTTGTGTGTTATTAGTTTTCGCTGGGAACTTTTCAAAAATAAGTTAGGAAAGGTTAACTTTTGAGGTTATGTGACTTTCGTTTGATTATGACACGGTTTATGGTCAAGGGAATAAAATAGCCAAGATTAATATTTGAAATCTAATATTAAACTGAGATATTGTGTAGGAACCTACACTTTACGATCATGTTTAATATTAATATAATTTATAAAGTTTTATTAGTTACCTATACCTGCTACAGTAGTTGGCACCTAGGTAAGTACTCAATCTGAGAATCGAACCCTAGGCCTTCTCGGCTGTTATGAGATTGGTACTTAAACCACTAGAACGTTTTTACAACAAATAATGAATTAATGTATAAGCAGCTTAAAAAAATGCGTTTATTGTTTGTTTATTAAGTATTAATATCTAAAATAATATACTGAAATGTTTTCTATTAGAATAAACTAAGATAGCATTAAGTTTTTTTTTTTTTAATTCTTTATTATTTATCGATTTTTTAATAGTTTATTTGTTATAGTGTCATGTTAACACTGCAATTCGTAATTAGTATCAATTCACAACAATCTCCGGTCCGGTCATTCTATTCATATAAATTATTTTTCTTTTAATAACGGTTCCTGAAAGTTATTGTTTGAATATGAATGAATTATATTATTTTACAGGGTCAATAATGTGGATAGATTTCGTGTCCGCGGCATTTAACTTTTAAAAGTCTTGCACAGCAATTTCCGGTCATTTCTATTCTTTTTAATTCATTACTTTTTTAATAACAGTTCCCAAATGTTATTGTTATAATAAGAATGAATTATATTATTTTATATATAATTAATGTGGATAGATTTCGTGTCCGCGGCATTTAACAATTAAAGCTGGCATCCTCCTTTTGCAATAATTGACTAAACAAAGCATGGTCTACAAATGAACGGATAAATTGACGTTTGTATGAACGAATGTTTATTTGTTATTGTTACTAAAGGTAGAAGGAGAGGAGAACTTTTTTTTTATTCGTGTTTATTTAAGCTAAATCGGTAGGGTATAGTTGAATATTGATTGTTGAGGTACAAATGGGTGTAAAAACTTCAACGTAAGACAGTCAGGTCAAGTGGGACATTATTTGTAAGGAATTTGTTTGCACATGATAAAAGAATATTTTAAAAAAATATATGCGATATATATGTAATGTCACGAGAACCAAACGTGTGTGCCAAATTTCAGCCCGATAGCTTCAGTGGAGTGAAATATAATAGTGTTCAGGTGCGTGAAATATCGATTGCAAAATTACAGGACACACATTCAAGTGAAGTTAAAGTATTTTAAAAATAAAACTTTTAATTTTACAATTTGTACTCATAATACGTTATTAAATCCGATAGATACTATGTTTTATCAATGGCAACCTCAAAACATATTAGTCCCTTTCCCCTCTAGCTTTGTCCCAATAGTTGGGAGAAAGGGAATAATCAGAAATCGTATTTCCTTACTCCACTACGCATTAATACGCAATAACACTAACAACTGGAGACAAAATTCAATATTAAGAAACGTCCCGCGCGTCAGTGAGACGTTACAATGGACAAATCAAGATCCATATTAGGTATATGTTTTATTTTCAGATGTGGAGCGAAAAATATACAAGAACATCCGACGACTCTATCGTTCACATTTCTCCAAAGCAAAGGCGCGCGCAGCGTTCTCTCTGAGCGTAACTTTACCCCTACAGCTGACCAGTCTCATCACTACTTACATCGTTGTGGTACTGCAGTTTTCATTTTCGTAGATGAGCATTTATTTAGATTACATTGTAATTTGTGTGGACTTTAATTAATATGCTTAGTTTCAGTACCTACCTAATTATAGTGTTTTTCTGGAAATATTCATCTATTAAAACTGTATTATTCTTGGATTAGCTGTAATCTATTTTACTAGTTTAACCAGAAGTTTTCACGAGAATAAAGCTTTATGCTCTGAATAAGGATTATTTATTCTGTGGCCAATGTCAATAACATCTAGAAAAACCGGCCAAGTGCGTATCTGACACTAATAGACTGAGGGTTCCGTTTCCAGAATCGTAAGCAACCCAACTATGAAAACCGCATTTCAATCGGTCCAGGAGCGCAATTCTCACGAAGTGATATAAATATCACAATATTATATTTAGAAAAATTTATGAATTTTTCGACATTTATCTATTATGATATTTATATCACTTCGTGAGAATTTCGCCCCAGTATTTTCTTCGTATTATGTCCAAAAAGTCGGTCTAACTTGGTCTCATACTACTTAATTTGGGTGCATGAAAGGAGCCTCCCCTAGTAATCGGCATCGGTCTAATTATGTTATGCGTCCGACGCACCCTGGGCATCAGTCTTCGAGGTCAGTGAGTCAGTAACGCAGATTGGCTGATCCTCTCACCACGATGGCTAAACCTAAACAGCCCTTCTCAGGGCTGCCACAGTCACGGAGCCACAAATCAGCCCTTTTCAGGGCTTAAGAACAAAACACTGTCAGAGCCTGCTTTGACCATAATCAGTTAACATGGAGGGGTTCTCAGTGGCAAGACCAACTGCGACATACTATGTGTTCAGGAAACCCACCGAGATTGTGGCCAATCCAGACCACAAATTACCGGAAAAACTCTGATTGAAGGAATTCCACACCGTAATCACGGCAGCGCCGCATTTGCTAAACCCGATATCTGTATAACAACTGTTCATAGCTCCAACCAAAATTCCATAGAGATAATTTCTGTTGAGATCGGAAACTGCATGGATATATCCGTTTATAAGACCGGGCAAAGCTATAATTTATCGCCTCCTGAGAATTTTAGCAACCAAGCAATAAAGATAGTCATCGGTGATTTCAATGGCCACAGTGTTAAATGAGGATTAAGGAAACAGATTCACATGGACAGGCTGTCGAAGAATAGGCGGAAACTCAAGATCTTAACATGGTGCACAATCCAAAATTACAGTCTTAATATAATAGCGGTCGATAGAAGCGTGGATACAACTCAGACCTAATCTTTGAACAGGTCTGCTATCAATTCCCAATACATAAAATGTGTCTGCCAGCCAATTCCTAGAACTCAACATAGACCAATCATGTGCAGTATTCAGGCACTAGTGAGACCCGCCGAAGTGCCCATCAGGCGACTTTTTAACGATCAACGCGCAGACTGGGAGCAATTCACTGAATGCATTGATGAAGCAATGTTAAAAATTCCGCCTACTCCCCAGAATTATAACCTTTTTATGGAAACTGTTGTCTCTGTGTCACGCAAGTTTTTCCCACGTGGCTGCCGCAGCTCCTATATCCCAGATCTCTCCTTTGAATCCACAGCTGCTCTGGAGCGTTACGAAAAGCTCTGTAACACCGACCCGTTCTCCGTAGAAACCTTACAGACGGGAGAAGAGATTCTGGCACGAATATCAGAAGAAGCTGCGAGAAGTGGATAAACACTGTCGACACTGTCGATAATCCCAAACAGCATAGACGCCATTAGCAAACCCTTCTTCGTAACTGAAATAATAACATCCATCAAAATATTTTAAAACCGAAAAGCAAGTGGTTTCGATGATTTTCAATGGAACAAATCAAAAATCTAGGTCCAGTCGCGACATCGTGGTTTCTAGAACTTTTTAACTGTTGTATCAATACTGCACAATATTCCCTGCCTGTAGAGAAAGTCCAAAGTGATTGCTATCTTAAAACCAGGAAAACACCCAGATGACCCCAAGACCTACTGACCGATCTCCTTGCTGTGTCATACGTTCAAACTTTTTGCTTCTGAACCGCCTCACGATCTTTGTGGATCCCAAACTCATCCCGGAGCAAGCCGGTTTCAGACCTAGAAAGACATGCTATAACCAAGTGATAAATCTGACCCAACACATAAAAGATGGGTTTGAGACCGGTTGTGTCACGGGTTGGTATTTGTGGATTTATCTGCGGCGTATGACACAGTTAACCTTAGAAGATTGCTGTGGAAAGTGGAAGGTGATATTACCGGAGACCACTGCTTTGTCTAAATCCTCAGTGAGCTGCTGCACAATCGCCGCTTCCAGGTGCAACTCACTTCCTACAAAAGTATCTGGCGATCACAAAAAAATGCCCTTCCATAGGGCAGCGTTCTAGCGCCGACCTTGTTCAACATATAATATATAAATGACCAGCCCTAGATCTCGGAGACAATACGTTTCATCTACGCTGATGACCTTGCTCTAGCCATACAAACCAAGTCCTTCGAAGAATCCCAACACCAACCGTCAGTTGCACTCGATTATCTGAGCCAATATTATGACAAGAACGCTTTAAGACCCAACCACTCAAAGACCCAGTCTTGCGCATTCCACCTTCGCAACAGCGTTGCCAGTCGCCATCTCAGCAAACGCCTGCTCAGCGAGAACATAAACAGAATTCCGTGTTCCGTGTGGAACTCACCAGTCCAGGAGTAGTGATGAAGAAGCTGAGAAACGCCGAGGCCAGGCAGACCAGCATGGTGGCCCAGATGGCCAGGCTGGTGCGCGCGAACAGTGAGGCTCCGGCGAGGGACACGCACAGCCCGAGGCCGTTCAGGATAGAGCGGTACAGGAACCGGTACCACCAGCCGTCGGGGATGCCGGGGTGCCCCCCCACCAGGTACCCTGCAATGGGCGGTGGTATGGTATTAGAAATACATTTACTTTCACTTAAAAATACACTTTAGAACTAAATCTTTACTTATAATAAAGCATTAAATAAAACAAAGAAGATAGTTAAAAAGAAAAAATCGAGGACATTGTTTGAAATCGTATATTACTGAATGTTTGTCCGCACATTACGCAAAAAACTACTGGCCGACTAAAATGCGATTTTCACACTTGGATAGATAATCACGATGCGACAAGTATAAAGAAGCTAAGCAATCGATACGCAACTATTTGAAGGCTAAACGAATTTTGATGAAATTTGGTTAGGCAATACAAGAAAAATAACCACACGGGCAAAGCTGAGGGCACAACTAGTTCAACAATAATAATTCAAATACTACTAGTTGGAACTACTAGTAGTAAGGATAAAGTTATAAAGGTCCTAAGACCCATTATAACTTAACTTTAGCCTTTTCGTTCAATCTAGGTGATGTCACGTATCAATTTATATAGGTTACTCATCGTTTTTTTTTTAATGTTCGTACGACTAGTGTATTTAACAAGTATCAAGAGATAAAACAAGTTGTGTGTGTTTTCAACAAATAGTCAAAATGTCGAGTCCCAGTCAGTCAGGTAGTCAAAAGTTTAGTCAAGTCACGATTCAGTTAAGTGGTGGAGCTTTACTTAAACTCCTGGGGAGTTCCGGAGAGAACACGAAATGGCACGTTTATCCGTGTTTGTATCATTTGCCGACACTCGTGGACGTTAACGAACTAATGGTTAATATCCCACAAATATTATACACTAGTGGCTCGCCCCGGCTTCGCATTTTCCTTACTTATAGCAATTTATACCCGTCGTAAATTATATAAAAAATACGCCAGTAAGCGTAATTCAAAATCGTTCGTGGTGTTTTTTGATTAAAGACAACTGCATTTATTTCTCACGTACTCGACTGACTTGTTATTATGTCGTTTCCATGGCAACGTGTCATTCTGTTCTATATTTTTGTATGCAGCTTTCTATAGGTGAAAGCATTTTTAAAATCGGTTCAGTATTTTTGAGTTCATCCATAACAAACAAACATACAAAAAAACAAATCTTTCCTCTTTATAATATTAATGTTGATATAGATTAACTCTCGAAGGAACACAAGTTTGAGGTAAAAAATCAAAGCAAAAGAACCGTCTCCACTTCGTTTCCCGCCAAATGTCTTACTCACCATTAGTCCCAAAGTTTTCCACCAATGCTTCAGTGCACGCTGATATGCAGAGTGCACTGGACACGACGTTGGCGAAGAAGAACAGAGTGCCGATGGCACCACCGAATTCTGGACCTAGAGTTCTGCTTATCATGACTGAGAATCGGTTGAGGACATAGATCTAATTAAAAGTAGCAAGATTAGGTACCATGAGCTGGTACCAATGCCAATTTGCCTAATTTCTGCCGTCAGAAATTAGGCAAATTGGCGCAATTGACCTTCTCTAGCCTTAGATACAATCGCAGTGACGTTTTGTGGCACTCGTTTGCAGTGTCTCTCATTCGCGCTACAATCTGCGTAAGTTTGTTGTTGATGCATATGAAGCACGAAGGTGGGAATGTAGCTGTGTGGGTGTTTGCCTGTAGTTGTATCTTGTCTAGTTTTTGTTGACGCGATATTAAAGCGTGCAGTATCTGCCGTCCTTTAATTAGATCTATGGTTGAGGCGGTTATCTTTTCCTTTGGTTTCATAACTAGTGGAGTGTCCGAGGCTCGAGCGCTTCCATTGGTCGACCCGTTCCACTTCAACCTGACTTATAGTTTCATAACTAGTGGAGTGTCCGAGGCTCGAGCGCTTCCATTGGTCGACGCGTTCCACTTCAACCTGACTTATAGTTTCATAACTAGTGGAGTGTCCGAGGCTCGAGCGCTTCCATTGGTCGACGCGTTCCACTTCAACCTGACTTATAGTTTCATAACTAGTGGAGTGTCCGAGGCTCGAGCGCTTCCATTGGTCGACGCGTTCCACTTCAACCTGACTTATAGTTTTTAGGGTTGCATAGTCAAACCGTAGTTTCGTCATGGCCTTCTGTCCGTCCGTCTGTCTGTACGTCGCAGCCATTTTATTCAGAGACTATTAACACTACAAGTTAGAAATTTAGCACATTTAAATAACCAACAAAATCAAAATGATAGGTATTTAAAAAATAAAGGTATTTTAAAATTATAATGAGGTCAGTTTGAGTATTTTTTATAAGCTTTTATTTACAAAGCTTCACTCGTATTTATGTTTGTATTTCTGTCTGTCCTGGAATCTTGCCATTCAAATTACAAGCAATTTCCGATTAGCTATCCGGCTGAAACTTACAGAGTAGCTCACAAATCGAAGACAAAGAGTGAAAAATATATATGAAAAAAAAAACTTTAATAGCACAAAAAACTTTTTTTTTTTAATATATGCTTATTTACTATTCGGTTCTATTTAAGAAATATTCGGCTCTGAAGTGTTCATGTCCCCCTCTAACTCTTGAATATTTTTTCTAATATTTCAAAACATCAGGATTAATACATAATATTCATAATATTCGGCTAGTAATGCGAATTTACTTACAAAAATATTTAAAACATACAATTTATTACTTTACTAGATATAGTATAGCTAACCAAGTTAACGCGTAGTTCAAACAACTTTATTGCCGTATCACATCGGAGTATTATATTAGTTATTCTATGGCATCACGTAAAAACTACTAGACCGATTACAATGCTGTTTTCACATTTGGGTAGCTTAGTATCCTGACTACGGAACCCTAAGTCTTTGCGTGTCCGATACTCACTTGGCCGGATTTTAATCAAGAGGGATCTACACCTGAATGAAATTACGCAACCAACCGTTATGTTTCAAAAAGGATACAGTACACGCCCCCTCCCTCCACAGCACCGTTGGTACATATAGCACATATCGACGTCACCGTGAAGTATACTATCAGGTAGGCCAGTCCGAACTGTCCTAGAGTGACCAGGAGCCCTGCGTTGCCGACTAGATACCCTGAAAGAAGAAAACAAGACAGGTTAATAACGCACACGGACGAATGGTAACGAACGCTTCTTCATTTAACATAAGAACTGCAAAGGAGTGGAATGCTCTGCCTTCGGCAGTGTTTCCGGTAAAATAAAACCGAGATCAAGAACCTTTAAAAATTGACGAAGCATAGCAAATGGAGGCTGCGTATATGTGCGTGAGTGGATAATTAGTGGTGTTTTGTGGTTGATACACAATTTCATCACAAAAGACAGCATTGTTTTGGATTTTAGTGAGAACTTGTCAGAACTATCACGACTAACAAGGTCGAGATCTTGCTGTAATGTGGCGGCCGATCGGCAATACCGATCGGATCGGCATATCTTGGATGTTTCACTTTAGATTTGGTGGTGTGGACATTGTATTTTTATAAACCTTCCTGGCGAAAATTGTATGTATTGTTTGTGTGTGTGTGTTTGTTACTTCTTAAAGCTCAAACGGCTGAACGGATTTTGATAAAATTTGTAATGAAGATAGCTTATACTCGGGAATAATACGTAGGAAACTTTTCATCATCATCATCATCATCATACTTCACTCTCAAACGGTTGACCGGAAAATCAATAAACCAGTAAAATACACTACAGCAGCTAAAAAATTAAAAAAACACTTCTCCATAAATTACATACTTTGTTGTTACCTCTGATACTAGACTCCACCTAGGCCCCTTGTTAACGAGCGCAATAAGAACCGACCTATAGCTATAAGTAGATGTAGGTATAAGTAAGTCATGTATAGAGTCATAACAATTTAAGTTTGTAAAAGAGCGCAACTGAAGCCTACAAAAATATGTGAATGGGTAGGCAGTAAATAGCAACACACAATAATGGGCTTAGGTGTTATGTAGATTTTGCGCCAATCGGCTATGGGAAGGTTAACGCTTAAGCGAGTTATTAATTATTTTGTGTGAGCTTAGTTACTAACTAACGTAGTTGTAGTTTAGGATCTACGTGCCATCCCATAAGACGACTAAAGCATACGGGATGGCCTCGTACCTCTTTAGGTAAATGGATGGAAACATGCAACCACAGAGAGACTGAAGTTCTCTGTGGTTGCATGGATATTGGTACAGGTTGGTTCAGTAAGAGCCCCGCTTTGTAAAGGTACTAGTTTACAACGCGGGGCGAACCTGAGCTGATCTAAAGGTAATCTTTAAAGGTAATTGGACTAATTGGTAAAGGTACAGTAAGAGCGAGAGGGGACTCAATGGAAGAAGCTTTTCTAAAATCAGTCAAGTGTGTTGACTTGCAATGAGTCACACACAGGAATGTCGTGAAATGGGACAAAATTTTAGTTAGCTGCCTAAAGTACCGTCTTTGTACGAGTGCGAGGGGTTCACAAGATCGGAAGTTCTCCTTGCACCCGTAACAAAGCCATACAAATTGGGCTTTCTTTACGGTGCGGATTCGAAGTACGACCGTAACAAACTTCTGGGTCTATTTTTTGTGTCTGTTTACGAGCGTGGGAAGTAAGATCAGAGAACAATAGGGCTCACGTATGCCACGAATAAAATGAAACGAATCACCCAATGGGAGAGCTTCGAGTGTTTTACGTTTAGTATAAATACGCATACTTTCTAAAATCGGGGTGCATTTTCGTCAAAGTTCCCGTTCGCAGTAGCAGTCGAAGCAAGAAGCTCTCCTATAAGTGACCAAAGTTATTCAGTAGCACCACAAGTTTATTACGGCTCCGATAGCCAACATTTATAACCGGGTTTACAAAACTATATACTGTACCATCCTTGTTTATTGTGATAATATACCAACTAAATTGTCAACAAGTGTGTTTCCGTTTCGTCCTCCTATCCTGAGCTCAACGAAGTCTCATTTTCTCTACAACTGGGACCCTGCACCTACGTGAGAGTCCGCAACACCCCTGATTTGTATGTTTGTATGTTTGTTCGTCGTCTATACGTGCGCGCATTCGTTCATCCCGAGGAGGATACATTACTTTAGTAATATTTGGCCTGAGGTACATCCGGTCGGGTTGAAACTTTGTACGGTTGTTGTTGGCACTTGCGTGAAAGTTCCTGTCATCAAAACAGGGTTAAAAAAATACATTAAATGGCATTGCGACGCCGAGCTCTAGCTGGTAATTTATATTGTCAGCTAGCATTATCCTGCGACTTCGTCCGCTTCTATCCTATGATCTTCCCCAGAGCCCAAACTATCTGCACATGAAGACCCCCAGAGGCCTATCGGGAAACACAAAGTCTGTCGATCCGCAAAATCAATCTTCATTGATTGACACAAAACACAAACAAGTAATCTCCATTACAAGCCCACATTAATCTTGTTAAATCATGCATCAATTAAATCATAACTCATAACAATAATTACTGTTCATTAATAATAATTAAACATTGCAATTATCTCGTTTAACCGACACATGTGTTCATTGTTTCATGATAAAAATATAGGCAGACAATTCCAATAATGTGCTGACTTTTTAGCACCATCTCGAAACAATTATTACGAACATTCCGTTGAAAAGTCGACGGATGTGAGTGTTTTTACTGTGACAAAGTACATGTAAACAAAAATCGTGTTATAGATAAAATCTAGGTAAAATAATGTAAGAGTTATTTTGTAGTGAAATGTTACAGATGTTTTGTCTGTACACTGAACCTAATGTTTGTTAGCCAAAATATACAATCAAATGAAATGTTAGATGTTTTGTCTGTACACTGAACCTAATGTTTGTTAGGCAAAATATACAATCAAAAGGTCGACTAACGAATATAGAGAATTACAACAGTTTCAATCTCTGTTAAGATTACAATATAAATATGTAAACATATTCGGAATTCACACCAATTACTTTTAACCCCAAACTAGGATACCCTGTACTATGGGCACTAGACAACGGTTAAACATACATAGATGCGAATATTACATCTATGATTCGGAAATAAACATATCTGCTCATCACACAAATGATTGCACCTTGCGGGATTCGAACCCGGGACCGTTGGGTGACTTCGCAATCAGGGTCACTAACCACTCAGACAACCCGCCGTTAAACTAACTATAAACACCGTGACATTGAACTCGATATTTTTCTTAAACGTAGGTATGTACTCTGTCCATGCAACAGTTACTTAAAATAAAAAAAAAACTTAAAATGAATTATCTAAAAAAACTGAATCAATTTTGATGAAATTGATGAAACCCTTTCAAATAAAAAAAACCATCCAAATTGGCTAAGAAAACTAAGAAATATGAGTGAGCAAAGCCTGTATTTTTTATTCCACTGCTGGACATAGGCCTCATCTAATGCGAGCTACTGAGCTCGGTCTTCAGCTCTCCTCGTCCATTTGTTTCAGCTGCTTTTCTAAGGTCCAGCTGGCCACAGAGCGTCCTACACTACATTTGCCTCTACGTGGTCTCCACTCAAGAACTGGTCTACCCCGCCGGTTATCGGTTCTTCGACTATGTGACCGGCCCATTGCCAACTTCAGTTTGCTAATTCTCTGAGCTGAACGCCCCGGTGACTTACTTTACCTAAATAATCGACCACATCACTTTATTAACCAACAACAATAGAACAACCAAGGTCAACACGATTACAGAACTATGAGTCAACAAACATCGTTATAAACGCTTTTACTGCGAAAAATAAACTATTGGATACAGTTGGGCGCGACCTTGTCTTTAATTAGGTCATAGTTCGTCACCTGAAGAGTTTATTGGAAACCAGTGACTCGCCCCGGCTTCGCACGGCTAGCGCTCACACCGCGGCATTTTTCCTACTTTTAGCATTTATATACCAGTCGTAAATAAAATAAGTAGCTTAAAAGCTAAATAAACACGCCTGCCTTACCATGAAAGAGCTTTTGCCAATAAATTATACTGTTCGTATGTGCTTATCAAGGCCTTCAATTTGATACCCATATTGTAAATTTCGAAGTTTTTTCGACTTATTTTTTTTATTACGGGCTAGGCAATCGTTAGACCACGATCTCACCTGATGGAAAGCGATGAGGTGGTCGAAGGTGTAGCACGCTTGCCTAGTAGATACCTATTCACTCTCGACTTGAACACACCTGGGTTATATTTTACCGGAAACACTGACGAGGGCAGGGCATTCCACTCCTTATAATAAAAGAAATAAATGAAAAAAAAAACAAATTTCATCAAAATCCGTTCAGCCTTTTGAGCGTGAAGGATTATGATGATGATGATGAAGGTATCCTATGTGTTATTCCAAGATATAAGCTATCTCAATTCTAAATGTCATCAAAATCCGTTCAGCTGTTTGAGCTTTAAGGAGTAACGAACATATACACACACATACAATACATTCAAACTTTCGCCTTTATAATATACTAGCTCCCGCCTGCGACTTCGTCCGCGCGGACTAATGCTTATCGCGGAAAAAGCATCCTATGTTCTTCTAGGATATTAAAAACCAATGCAAAAGTAGGTGTAGCACCAATGCTGTGTTGAAGTTTTATGACAGACTTGTTGTTTCGTTTCCACGGTAACAGTTCCTTACAGCGAGTAATCAACATTTTCCAGTTTTTCTGTGGAAACTTACAATTTTCCAGGATAAAAAGTATCCTATGATTTATTTTAGGGTATAAGCTATCTCCATTCCAAATTTCATCAAAATCCGTCCAGCCGTTATCGCGTGAAAGCTCCCCAAATAAACAAACGGACCATTAATCAAAATTATTAATTAATCAAACGGTGCCCCGCGGTTTCACCCACGTGCAAAATGATTAGGATGAAAATATTCTGTGTTAATCCAGGACCTAAATAACAAATTCTATTTCAGTATCTATATAAAAATACAAAAGATCGCAGAGCCTCAAGACAAAAGTTTATAATCAGTGCGTGTTGCCAGTGATGACATACGGCACTGAGACGTGGTCTCATACACAAGCTCAAAGTTGCGCAGCGTGCAATGAAGAGAGCTATGCTCGGTGTTTCACTACGTGATAGAATCCGTAATGATCGGACCTGTGCTTGATAAAGATTCAAAAGCTGTCCCGGTGTAATGTACCGCCTAACCTTAGACAAAATACCAAGTTTTTTTGCAGCTACCTTGGCTTTGATACAATATAAGACCCAAAAATCGAATGGCGACCACGAACAAGCAAGCGAAGTGTAGGGAGACCCCACACGATGGACCGACGACATTGTAGCCATTGCAGGAAGTCGTTGGATGGAGGTGGCACAAGATCGCTCGTCATGGCGCTCTTTGGGGGAAGCCTATGTTCAGCAGTGGACTTTGAAAGGCTGAAATGATGATGATCTATATAAAAATAAACATCAAAATCAGTTCAGCCGTTACAGAGTGAATAACAAATACAGTTAAGTTGGTTCAATGAACATAGAGCTAGTTACTTAGGTAGGTACCAACATAAAGTATTGTTAGTGGTGAATAAACGTCCTCTGCGTGATAAATTCTGTGGTTATGGTGACTCCCCCGAGATAGGTATAACTATTCGGTAAACAAAGAGGCGGTTATCTGCGCGGGCGAGCGCAGTTTATTATATTACTAGATGTGCCAGAGTGGCCATTTTTCTGGGATATAAGGATCCATGTGTTATTCCGGAACCAAAAGTACCCAATATCATCAAACTTCGTTCAGCCGTCAAAAAGTTTTTATCGATTGCTCGGCTTCTACTCATCGGATTGAGATACCAAGTACCAGTTACCAGACTTATCAAGTTATCTAACAGTGAAAACCACATCGCCAATCGGTCCAGCAGTTTTTACGTAATGTGCGAACAAATCAACAGACAGACACTATTTAAAAAAATGAGATACCTATTCTGTTCAGTAGCTTATTTTAAGTCCCCTAGACTAGAGCATTTTTTTTATTATCTTCATTGTACAGACATTTGGTTACTTACTGCCTTATTATACGTATAGATAAATGTAGGGTGTACTAATTGTACAATATAATATTTATAATGTACAGCTGTGACAGCGGCTTTGCCCGCGTGGTCATTTCTGCTGGTTAAGACCAGGCTCTGCTTTTTAAGGGTTTTTTTCCTTAAATATGCTGGGTCAACCACAAACCTGATAAATGTGAAACTCAACATACATGTTTTTGAGATCTTTATCTCTCTAAGACTAAGACAAAAACATGATTAACAGAATTTCATTCGATACATTTTCTTATCAAAAATTACATTATTTTCATAATATTTTCATTTTTCTACTCAACGGCTTAAGTTTTATATCTAAAATAAATCTCACAGCAAGAAGATATAGTTTATCATCTAATGTTTAGACAAAATTTACCTAACTATATTATTAGCCTGCCAATAAAATAAATAACTTTTGAGACTAACGTCAATTTAGTTCCGAGCTAAATTGTGTGTTCAAACAGCGCTCGCGATATTCAACCTTGTTACGCAGGCACTTCAATGCTTATTGCGGGTAGCGGGTGGCAGAGTGTAGGGGAGGTGGCAGGGGAGTGGAGAGTGGGAAAATGTAACCTTGGAGCCTGGCCTTAAAAGTAACATGTGTTATGACAGGACCAAAAGTACCTATAAAGTAATACTACAAATGTACTTAACTAGCGACCCGCATTGGCTCCGCACGGAAAGTTCGGGCAGAATTAATAAAATTTAAAACCGCTCATCATAAACATCGTCATAACTTCCAAACTACTAGTCAATAAGTTCAAAAACGAAAACCAGCAAGAGTGTCATAGAATAAAAAATTGCCTATGACACTCTTGCGATGAAGACGAATCGATTGACACCTCGCAAGTCAAATTCGGACCAATAGGGGCGAAGCTATATGGTGGAACATCCACATACAAAGATACATACATACATAAAACTCATTACCCTTCCCTTGCTTCGCCGTAGTCGGGTAAAAAAGTGGTGTCAAAAGCAAAATGTATCTACTTGAAATGAGGAAGACTAATGTGATATTGAATTTGATAAGGATTCATACCACAATTAGTCCAGTAAATAAAGGAGTTGTAGATCGAGATGCTTTTTAGCTATAATGGGGGAGGGGAGGGGGGGGAGGTTTATTTTTTATTAGTGCTTGTTAATTACATAGACTAAACTAGATAGATAAGAGACAAAAAAAATGTTTCTCTCATACTGTTACCGCCTTCAGCGCGTGCTTGGCTTATGTTATTAACAACAAGCACCGATTACAATATTATATAATCCCCGACCACCATATTGCTACCCCCATTATTGCTAAGAAGCATCTAGATCACATCAGCTTTCAAACATAAAAACCCGCATCAAAATAAGTCCAATCCTTTGGGAGCATTGATCCTCAACCCTCCCCTTCCCACAAAAAGTTTAATTGGTAATTAAACTTTTTGGGGGAAGGATTTAGTTGGTAATAGATTCTGTATCACATTTATTGCGTAGGCTCTTATATTTTCAGGTGTAAGTAAATATACATAATACTTTCAACTACTTTACTACTACAATACTTTCGAACTACTTACGAGTACTACAATACTTTTTTTTTACTTTTTTTTTGTACTATAATACTTTCGCTACATGGGCCCTATTTCATAAAGCGACAAATCATAATAAACCTACAAATGTCAGTCGAATACGCCAAACCTGCATTTCATATAACAAAAAAGAGCCATGTACTTTATGAACTCATTTACGTGAAATTATTTAATTTTTGCACTGTCAAGTCATTATTCCTCGTCTCTATCTCCGTGACGATGATATCGTAATTCGCACGCTTTTCATTTTTTCCTCCTTTTCGTACATTCACATGATTCTTTTTTCAGATACAGATAGCGCGCCACGCGGCCCAATGAACAATATTCACGTTCCAAATTCAAATTTCATTACTGCCCTCTCAAAAAGTCTTAAAAGACCTACTTTGCTCCCACTTATCAAGGAAGCAATCAGCGTTTTTCGAATAGTTTTTTTTTAATTACTGAAACCGTTTAGGGTTTACTGTTGTCCTGTAGGTGCATACATACAAGATGCCGCGGTCATTTTTTGTAGAACTAATGAAGACCAATATATTTGCTGAAGTTTCCTCTCACTTATCTCAAACCATTTGACCAGCGCGGCGCCCAGCGCACGACGATAACACAGCCTAATGACCTGTATTTTGGACTTGAATTAGAAATATTGTGATTTCTTATTGTAAACTTATTTTTAATCGACTTTTTAGCAGTATTTAAGATAGCATATACTTAGGTTACGCTACGTTATCCGTTACGTAGCGTAACGGATAACGTAGCTTCCTATAAGTGAAAGAATTTTCAGAAACAGGTAAGTAGTTTCAGAGATCAGCGGCAACAAACAACCAACAAAGTTTACCTCTTTATAATATTAATGTAGATTTCTTCAAAATGCGTTCAGCCGGCAAATAGTTTTATATCGATTGCTCGGCTTCTAATTTATTATTATCGTATTGAGATACAAAGTACACCAGATTTTAAGTCAAAACAACTTGTCCAACTACACGCGGTGGCGCAGTAGTGGTCACAATAGCCAAACTGATTTAAAGGCATGCGCCGCGCAGAGATGGAGCGGGTTCGAGTTCCGTCCTTGATGCAAATTTTTCCTTTAGAAAATTATTAGATACTAGCTTTACCCGCAGATTTGCACGGGTGGTCATTTCTCAATGTTAAATATACTCTATGTGCTATTCAAAGACCTAAAATACCACTGTACCAATATTTGATCAAAATTCCTTCAGTCGTCAAAAAGATTTTATCGATTGCCCGGCTTCTTCTCATCGGATTAAGATACTAAAAACCCCTGTTTTAAGTCAAACCCTATGGTATCCAACAGTAAAAACCGCATCGCAATCGATCCAGTAGTTTTTACGTGATGCGCGAACAAACAAACATACAGACAGATAGACACGATTTTTTAAAATGTTTAAATATATTCTTGTTCGGTACCTTATTTTAAGTACCCTAGACTATTTTTTTAAATCATCTTTGTACAGACTTTTTCGTATTGCTTTATTATAAGTATAGATGTTTGTGTTTGCCTGCTAATCTCGGAAATTACGGCTTTTGACGGGTGTTTTTGGCGTTTGGTAGCTGTGGTTGCAGCCTATACTACATACGGTAAATAAAAACAACAATCGAGAACATTGTCTATGCTTTGCAGTCCACGTGGACTAAGTCGCGAGTGAAAGCTAGTATAAAACAACAACAATCGAGAACATTGTCTATGCTTTGCAGTCCACGTGGACTAAGTCGCGAGTGGAAGCTAGTATAAAACAACAACAATCGAGAACATTGTCTATGCTTTGCAGTCCACGTGGACTAAGTCGCGAGTGGAAGCTAGTATAAAACAACAACAATCGAGAACATTGTCTATGCTTTGCAGTCCACGTGGACTAAGTCGCGAGTGGAAGCTAGTATAAAACAACAACAATCGAGAACATTGTCTATGCTTTGCAGTCCACGTGGACTAAGTCGCGAGTGGAAGCTAGTATAAAACAACAACAATCGAGAACATTGTCTATGCTTTGCAGTCCACGTGGACTAAGTCGCGAGTGGAAGCTAGTATAAAACAACAACAATCGAGAACATTGTCTATGCTTTGCAGTCCACGTGGACTAAGTCGCGAGTGGAAGCTAGTATAAAACAACAACAATCGAGAACATTGTCTATGCTTTGCAGTCCACGTGGACTAAGTCGCGAGTGGAAGCTAGTATAAAACAACAACAATCGAGAACATTGTCTATGCTTTGCAGTCCACGTGGACTAAGTCGCGAGTGGAAGCTAGTATAAAACAACAACAATCGAGAACATTGTCTATGCTTTGCAGTCCACGTGGACTAAGTCGCGAGTGGAAGCTAGTATAAAATCATTCTGTGTATAAGTAAACAAACTCACCCATTCGTATAAATATAAGCGCGCTGAACATGGACAGCACGACTGGGCAGAACACTCCAGCGAAAGTGCCCACTTTTTTGATCCCAGGGCGCTCCGCTCGGAACTCGCCGAATTCCACGTACCCTGGGGAAATAGATCCATAGATAGGTAAATTATACAAAAATAGCGAACTAGTAAATTAGTCAATACTTTTAGCACATAATGTAGTCACGCACGCAAAGCACGTACGTAAGGGTGCGGACGCACGCACGTTTTTTCTGGGATATTCAATGCTTTGTGGTTCGAACGCCGTTTTTTTTTGCGATTTCCTTTATTTATTTGAGTGGATAGAATACACATTCGGCATGGTCCCATATAACTTTTACAAAAAGTGGATCACATATTCATTTGAATTCGATTTTATGGTTCAATTCCTCACCTTCCCAAAAGTTTCCAACCATTTTGTGACACATGTATGCACCAATCCACTGACAAATGTGCACTGCTGTGTCGAAAAGAGATTAAGATTGGCCTTTATTGCAACCGAGTTCATACTTAATTTGTAAACAAAACTATGTGAAGATACGAAGTACATTTTGCATAACAATATTCAGGTCACTGTGGCTCATAATGTTCTGCACAAGACTGGTGACAGGAGCCACTGATAGTCCTCTGTGTCGCGGCTGCAGCTGCATGCAGGAGAACGAGACTGTGGAACGTGAGCTACATGAAAAACATGTAAAGAAAAAATTTGGTCGGACGGGACTCGAACCGGCACCATTTCCGTGCCTCTGCGCTGCACATTTATGCTTTAATTTGTTAGTTCAACAAACTACTAATAGATGGCGTTACCGTCTCCGTTAGACTGATGTTACAAGCTGAATGAACAATTTGGAGAACGTTGAAGTGGTCACGGTGGCTGAACTAGCAAAGCATGTGCGGCGCAGGGGCACGGATGATGCGGGTTCAAGTCCGGTCCTTGTACAAAATATGCCATTAGAAAAAATATTTGGTATGTTCTCGATAAGTAGGCATTACTGCTAAAATGTGGATGGTAATCAAGCCGTTTACTAGGGCGAGTTAGAATCCAACAATACCTGGTTCGGTTCTCGGCTTCGGATTCGGACCATCATCAACAACCTATACTAGTCCACTGCTGTACATAGGCCTCTCCCTCGGCGCGCCACTGAGCCCGATCTTCGGCTCTTCTCTTCCGATGACTGCCAGCTACATTGCGCAGATCGTCGCTCCATCTAGCCGAAGGGCATCCTACACTACGTTTGCCGATTCGCGGTCTCCACTCTAGAACCCGTCTACCCCAACGGTTATCGGTTCTACGACAAATGTAACCAGCCCATTGCCACTTCAGCTTGCTCATTCTCTGAGCTATGCCAGTTACTAAGAGTTCTCTGCCGAATCACCTCATTTCGGATTCAATCTCTCAAAGAAACTCCGAGCATAGCTCGTTCCATAGCTCGCACCAGTGACTTAATAAAAAAAAAACTGACTTAATAAAGTTATGTGCATCACTCCATGCATCAGAGGGCACGTCAAGCTGTCGGCCCTGGCTGCTTTTTATTAATAGCAGTTGTTAAGCCATGTCAGAGGCCCTCGGGCGAACTAAAAAACTCTGACAAGGCCATCACTACCTCATACAACAAAAGTTACCTTCTCCAGCTGTCCTGCTCGGCACAGTCCTGCCGAACCTCATCCGTAGCTTGTGCATGATGCCCGGCATCCGAGGAGAGTTCACACTCGGAGACAGCGGGTCCAGGGTCTCAGCCATGTTAGGTGGCTTCGTTGCTAGAAAATAACATATGGAATGAGGGCGTTTGTACTGTTTGTCCATTTGACAGATTAACGCTCAAATCATAGATGTTTATTTACATCACACCTGAGAGGACACTCGATAAAGGTTATCACCATGCAAAGTACAAGCAAACCAAGAAAACACTTCCTATCAAACCGCATAGTTCAGGCTTGGAACAGCCTACCGGAGTATGTGATAAGTGCTCCCTCAGTGAACTCTTATAAGAACAGACTTGGTAAACATATTCAAAAAGTGCACTGATATGATATACACGCTTCAGCTTGAAACTGCTAGTGTATTATATGATGATAATAATATGGGTGGATAGTAAGCTGTTGTGGGCGAAACAACTAGACTTTATAACCACAAAGGCAACAAACATTTTATGGCAATGCACCAGAGCAGTGGGTAAGGACTGGGATCTGAAACCTACACTGTGCCGCTGGTTCTATACTGTGATAGTACGACCAATCCTCACATACCAATGCGTAGTGTGGTGGACGGGAGCAAATCTGGCGACCACAATCTACAATATTTTCACCGACGGTGTGGTGGTGTGATGGTGGCCTAACGGTTCTATAGTGCAAATTAGAATCCAACGATACCGGGTTCAAAACCTAGGCCCCGCACCAATGACTTTTCTAAGTTATGTGCGGTTTTCCATCGCTCCGTGCTTCGGAGGGCTCGTTAAGCTGTCGGTCCCGGCTGTTATTAATAGCAGTTGTTAAGCCATGTCAGAGGCACTCGGGCGGCTTGACAAACTCTGACATCAGAGGCCAGCACTACCTCATACGACAAACAAACAAACCGGTGTGAAGAATCATCGCCCTTATTGCATGATACGGGCGGTGACAAGTTCAGCCACCCAATGTCCCTCATGAAAGCCAGCAGCTAACGTATTCTGGCGTAGGCTTCCCTTAGGGTAGAAGTTGTTCCCAGGAACTGTTCCCTTTGTAATGCCACGCTTACGCACTCCAGGAGTACATGCATGGCCATTTCTTAAGGTATTTGAAAATCATCTTTAGGTTTCTCTTATCATTTTTTATTTCAAATGACCATTTAGGATCTATAACGATTTAAAGTTGAGGAGGCATGAGGAGAAGCTCGCCAGGTTCTAGCTGTTCCCGTCGAAGGAGAAACAAAATGCATGATGAGAAGCTCGCCAGGTTCTATCTTATCCCGTCGAAGGAGAAACAAAATGCATGATGAGAAGCTCGCCAGGTTCTATCTGATCCCGTCGAAGGAGAAACAAAATGCATGATGAGAAGCTCGCCAGGTTCTAGCTGTTCCCGTCGAAGGAGAAACAAAATGCATGATGAGAAGCTCGCCAGGTTCTAGCTGATCCCGTCGAAGGAGAAACAAAATGCATGATGAGAAGCTCGCCAGGTTCTACCTGATCCCGTCGAAGGAGAAACAAAATGCATGATGAGAAGCTCGCCAGGTTCTATCTGATCCCGTCGAAGGAGAAACAAAATGCATGATGAGAAGCTCGCCAGGTTCTAGCTGTTCCCGTCGAAGGAGAAACAAAATGCATGATGAGAAGCTCGCCAGGTTCTATCTGATCCCGTCGAAGGAGAAACAAAATGCATGATGAGAAGCTCGCCAGGTTCTAGCTGTTCCCGTCGAAGGAGAAACAAAATGCATGATGAGAAGCTCGCCAGGTTCTATCTGATCCCGTCGAAGGAGAAACAAAATGCATGATGAGAAGCTCGCCAGGTTCTAGCTGTTCCCGTCGAAGGAGAAACAAAATGCATGATGAGAAGCTCGCCAGGTTCTAGCTGTTCCCGTCGAAGGAGAAACAAAATGCATGATGAGAAGCTCGCCAGGTTCTAGCTGATCCCGTCGAAGGAGAAACAAAATGCATGATGAGAAGCTCGCCAGGTTCTATCTGATCCCGTCGAAGGAGAAACAAAATGCATGATGAGAAGCTCGCCAGGTTCTAGCTGTTCCCGTCGAAGGAGAAACAAAATGCATGATGAGAAGCTCGCCAGGTTCTAGCTGTTCCCGTCGAAGGAGAAACAAAATGCATGATGAGAAGCTCGCCAGGTTCTATCTGATCCCGTCGAAGGAGAAACAAAATGCATGACGAGAAGCTCGCCAGGTTCTAGCTGTTCCCGTCGAAGGAGAAACAAAATGCATGATGAGAAGCTCGCCAAGTTCTATCTGATCCCGTCGAAGGAGAAACAAAATGCATGATGAGAAGCTCGCCAGGTTCTAGCTGTTCCCGTCGAAGGAGAAACAAAATGCATGATGAGAAGCTCGCCAGGTTCTAGCTGTTCCCGTCGAAGGAGAAACAAAATGCATGATGAGAAGCTCGCCAGGTTCTAGCTGTTCCCGTCGAAGGAGAAACAAAATGCATGATGAGAAGCTCGCCAGGTTCTAGCTGATCCCGTCGAAGGAGAAACAAAATGCATGATGAGAAGCTCGCCAGGTTCTAGCTGATCCCGTTGAAGGAGAAACAAAATGCATGATGAGAAGCTCGCCAGGTTCTAGCTGATCCCGTTGAAGGAGAAACAAAATGCATGATGCCTTCGACTGTATGTTATATTTCAAAATCAAGAATCTAAAGCTTTGTTTGCCTCTTTTTAGTTTTGTTCGCATTCAGGTGTTTTGTTCCTTTTATATAATTATTTTTTGTACTAATACTCTAAGAAAATACTCTCTCCTCTTCATGTATATTATAAATGATGTAAAGAAACAGTTCTATGAATTTGTTTGTTTGTATGTTTGTCGTATGAGGTAGTGCTGGCCTCTGGTGTCAGTTTGTCAGGCCGCCCGAGGGCCTCTGACATGGCTTCATCATCATCAGCCTATATCTGTCCACTGTTGGATGTAGGCCTCTCCTAATGCACGCCCACTGAGCTCGGTCTTCAGCTCTCCTCATCCATTTTCTTCAAGCTGCTTTTCGCAGATTATCACTCCACCTGGCCACAGGGCGTCCTACACTACGTTTGCCTAAACGTGGTCTCCGCTCGAGAACTCGTCTACCCCAACGGTTATCAGTTCTTTGGGAAATGTGACCAGCCCACTGCTACTTCAGTTTTCTTATCCTTTGAGCTATGTTGGTTACCTTGGTTCTCCGTCGGATATCTTCATTACGAATCTTGTCCTTCAAAGAAACTCCAAGCATAGCTCTCTCCATAGCTCACTGAACAACCTTAAATTCGTGGACTAGATTGACCGTGAGTGTCCACATTTCGGCACCACAGTTCATGACTGGTAGGACGCACTGATTGAAGACTTTTGTCTTCAGGCACTGTGGTATGGATGACGAGAAAACTTGACGAAGCTTGCCGGATGCTGCCCAACCCAGCTGAATTCTTCTGTTGGCTTCCTTCTCAAAATTGTTCTTACCCAATTGCAATATTTGCCCAAGGTAAACATATTGTTAGTCAACTTCAAGAGGCACACCATTAGCTGCAATCGGTTCTGGGTCAATAAGAACATGATCTTGGTCTTATCTATGTTCATTCCGAGACCGATCCGTCGAGAAGCATCATCTAGGTTGGTCAGCATACTTTTTAAGTCTGCTATTAGGACAATATCATTGGCAAATCGTAAGTGTGAGATGTTCTCGCCATCAATAATAATGCCTATTCCTTTCTAATCCAGCGTCTTAAACATATCTTCCAGGGCATTAGTGAACATTTTCGGGAATATAACATCCTCCTGTCTCACTCCCTGCGCAGTTGGATATGTTTAGACTGCTGGTTTTGGACTTGGACACTCATAGTCGCGGCATCATACAGAAACCTAAGCACTTCGATAAAACACTGCAAAGACTCCAGAACTGCCCAGGTTTCAACGAAGTCAAAGGCCTTCTCATAGTCCACAAAAGCAAGACACAGGGGCTGGTTATACTCTTCAGACTTCTGTATAACCTGACTCACTGTGTGTATGTAGTCTATGGTGCTAAATCCTCCGTGAAACCTGGCCTGCTCAAGAGGCTGGAATTCATTAAGTCTTCTTGCGTCACGATTTGAGATGACCCTCGAAAAAAACTTATAGACGTGGCTCAAGAGTGATATAGGTTGGTAGTTCTTTAAAAGGGTTTTATCCCCTATTTAAAGAAGAGTACTACCAAACTCCTGCTCTACGCTTCTGGAGTTCTCCCACTGTTAAGGACGGTGCTAAATAACCCATGAAGCTCACGAAGTACGGGTTTCCCTCCTGCTTTCAAGAGCTCCGATGTTATACCATCCTCACCGGGGGCCTTTCCATTCTTAAGTTATTTGAGCGGCATCTCAATCTCGTCTAGGCTAACGTTGGGCAGTTTGTCAGTGTAGTGGCAGGTCAGTATTGCGCGGGAATCCTGTGCTGGGTTCGGATGTAGAAGCATGCGAGTCAATCGGCCATAGAAGTGTTCAATCTCAGAAAGGATCTCCGGCTTAGAGACGACTGTTGTGCCATTATTGGTTTATATATATAGCTTCGTCAGACCCCCATTTTGCTCAATTGCCTTTTCAATTTGGCGTGTATTTGAGCATCGGAGGTCACGTCGCACCAGCTTACTGATTTTTCGATTGAGTTCCCTTTTTTCTGAAGGTGTGGCTTGCTGTTGCTCTCGTTGCTCGTCCATAAGTCGAAGAGCCTCATCCGAGATTTTAGACTTCGTGCCCGTACAACAATGCAGCTGACAAAATCTAGTAAGGATTCCCACAACTTTTTGGAGTTCCATGAGGTCATGAATGATCATGACATGGCTTAATGACTGCTATTATTCAAACAGCCCGGACCGACAGCTTAAAGTGCCCTTGAAGCATGGGGCGATGGAAAAACACTCATAATTTAAAAAACACATTTGATACGGAACTATTATTACTACTATATTTGGCGGAACCTTGATAATAGTCAGTGAAGTTGAATAATAGAGCTATGTGAATTCCGTAGTTTTTTGATAATTATCTGTTCCTATGATTATTGTTGGCCAAGCATCAAGGGCTTACAAATTTATATATTTAAGATTCCTAGAGCTGTTTTTTTATGTTCTATTTCATGCACACTTACATGAAAAATATTACTGCCTTATTTATAAAAAGTTAAGCTAATAATAGTAATACTGCGCACTACAATATTGTACTGCGCAGTACTAATTGACGTTTATTAACTTTTTATAAATAAGGCCGTTAATGTTTCAAAATATTAATAAAACTATGCATCTATGCCTCTAACATGAATCGTCTCGAATTTTCTTTTCTCTAAGGCAAGTGTCTTCAACCTTTTCTCTATGGCAAGTGTCTTCAACCTTTTTTTCAGTGCAAGTGCCATTAATAAATTTTACAAGACCTGAAGGGCCGCAACACACAATGCTCCATCATAGAAAATAAGATCAGATGTGATGGGCCAAATGTTATGGATATGAGCGGATGAACAGAAACACAAAAAAAACAACAATTAATAAATTGCTATTATAATAGAGGGAAAAATACTAATAAACATAGTTCTGTTAAGTTACTATACCAACTAATACTATAAAACAGTGCTGTGACATACCAATTGACTGACAGACAGTGCACAGCCTTAAACGGACCTAGAGATTTAAAATATGGACAAAATATTCCTTGAGTAACCTAGGCAAGAAGGGATTTTTTTAGAAATTCAATTTATTAGGGGGTGAACAGGGAGTGGTAAAGTTTGCATATGGGTGATACTGCAGGGCTTTGCTAGTTTCTACTAAATTTGCATAATTTTGTGCAGTTCTAAATTTAACATTATGGTTAATAAAATTACAGTTGTTCATAGAATGAGAAACTAAGGGGGGGCGTTCACTTACTACGCTTGAATCACCCGTGCCAATATTGCTCGATATCATAATGATATCGCCCATGTTAACACAAAACAGAACTCCTAAATCCCACAAGTATAACAAAGCTTTAATGCCATTCACAACTGCACTGCATCATGTCTCACGAGATAATCAGTTATCTGCCAATCTTTGAACAATGCAAAGATTATGCTGAGAAATTAATCTGAGTCTGAGATAATTCTAACTTAAGTAGGTACTGAGTACTGAGTCTGACTGATAATGTTAATAAAACGCAAAGAAATTTCTTGATATACATACCACACTAGATCGGATTTAGGCATGTAAGGCGTAAGACCTAAATTATAAGCTATAGATATGACCTCACCACAATATCGTACAAAAAAAAACTTTTTTCCAAACCAGTACTAGTTTAACAGCACATAGAATTTATTCTTGCGATATATCGCTTTGTAGGAGTGAGAAAACGTAATGACCGTGTCTAAAATTCAGTATTAGAATTTGTAAACAAAAATATACAAGACTTACATGATAATCAAGGGTTAAGCAGTCAGAATAGCGCAATTATGTTGCTAGCTAGATACAAACTAATAGATTTTAACTGGTATGATTTTCATGCTTTCTTCATGGTTTTCTGCATCTAAATTAATTATTTTACGGAATTTACTCCACAAGAAACGAAAGAAAACAAAGCATTGAATGAATCCACAATCACAATTAACACAATCACAAACACAAACTACAACCACAGAATAAATAATAGTACAACTACAACGAAGATACGGGGATCACAAACCCCACAAACAGGGATGCCAATGCCAATTTATAAAAATCCCCAATAATTTAAGTCAGATTTCCCAATTTGGGGAGAAAATCTGCCAATTCCCCCACAAATTCCCTTCAAAATTATTTTAAGAAAAGAAACTAGTTCCAACAATTTATATATTAAAAAAACATAGCAGTTTGCTCGATGGCTTAAATTTGAGAATGCCGCCTTCCCTTGCAGCCATTCAATATACTGCAGTATGTGTATTCTGTCGACTGTGGTTTTCTGTTTTTATATACATATATATTTCTGTTTTTCTAAGGACACTAAATTTTCCCACTATTTCCAAAGTAGGCGTACTACAAGTGTATTTAGTTCGTTTGTTTTATAAAACTTTTATTATAGGGAAATCCTCTAATCATAGACAACTGTCAAACTAGGGATATGTAATACATGAAGTTTCCAAAATATGACGACCTATACTTTGATATTTATAGCTTGATATCCATGACGGCTGTCATCGAAATAGCGCACATGAAGTTTCGTATTTTTTACAGTCAAAATGTCGTAGAGGGACTATCAATAGAGATGCTCAAAGAATATTAATATTTGTACAAGCGAGATAAACTCATACACCGTTACCTGATAGAAAAAGAGAAGACGATAATATTTTTTGTCCCTTACTGTGTATGCTGTTTTAGTTGTTTGCCCAAAAGCTCATTCCAGCCAAACAAACCGTTCAAGACATTTTGGTCAACGATATTTTAGTGATTTGTGCAATTTTGACTGCATTTGAACGTTTCTGAGTGCTGATTTTTGTAAATCACTTAAATTTAACTTACAATGATGGTGAGTTGTTGCATTGTAGGCTGTAAAAGCCGTACGGAGCGAAAATATGAAAATATATCATTTCACACTTTTGATTTTCGAGTACATTATTGAATGGTCTTGCATACATAATTGCTATTAGATTCTCCTTCGCTTTAGGTGTAGAAAGATTTAATTTATTTTACACGATATTTGTAATATTTTTCTATTTATAAAGGTTACCTTTTTGTATTCTTATCCTCACAAATTGCGTGGCTTGTTTTATTTTGACATTTCTGTCCATCTCGCTCTATCTTGATGTGGTTTGAGTGAGCTGGAACGAGTTAGAACATAAACGACAGATTTATTACATTTCGTAAGGTTAATCTGATTTTAGGGATACCATATATTTTTTTTATCCTCAAATACTGGGTAATTTTAAGAATCTAACGTAAAATAATAATTGTTGTTTGTTCTGTGTGTGGGTATTTTGATGTATAATAAGTATGTATTTACAAAATAAAAAGTATAGATCACTGATAGCGGTTATCATTGTACAGGCATTGCTTAGTCTGCGGTTAAATGGCGCTGTGTGTAAAAAATCAACCAAAATATAAAATTTTACTTAACAAAATGGGATTAAATTGTATAAAATTAATCATTTTTATCAATTTTCTAATTCAATCCCTTTAGATTTTTCAGATTTATTAAAATTCTAACTATAAGAAATTATGGGACAGTGTAACAGGTCGCACTAACTGGCTTCCAACAATTTTCTCACGTATATGCTCAAAACATTTTTGAATCAAAATATTTCAGAAAAACAGAAAAGAAGATGTTCTTACGAATGGGTTCTGTACCTAAACTTGAGTAAGTTAATTCTATACTGTGTAGTCTGCCCTTCATGATTACACTAGCAGTGCCCTGTGGTTTCCCGATTTCCTACATAAACTGTTTTTTTTTTGTTAGGATAATAAGTAGTCTATGCGTTAATCCATCTACCTTCATACCAAATTTCATCTAATCCTATCAAAGGAGTATCAAACATACTATAACTCTCTCTCTCTCACACACACACACACACACACACACACACACACACACACACACACACACACAAAGTGATACACACCCTTAACTTATAACACCCATCTCTTTGTTCGGGGGTTAAAAATATGATGATTTTCGTCTGATTTCTTCATATAATGTATTATTTTGCTATAATAGAGGCCCTGTCGATTAGTTTACGAAAACAAGACATGTGTTCAAATATAAAACCAGACTACGGTCGGGTCAAAAATAGTCTATGACTCTCTTGCGATTAAGACGAATGGATTGATACCTCGCTTGTCAAAATCAGACACATAGATACTGTTAAACTCATTACATTACCCTTACGTTGCTTCACCGTAGTCCGATAATAAATGAAGTACTTTATTGGCGCCGGCCCGTGGGAGGTTTTCTCCTTCGTCGACGTGCGCCAGAAGTAGGAGGTATTTTCGGACCTGTGGACAAATGATTTGTATTCTTCTTTTTTTTACTCACTCTGAGGTGGTCAATAAGTTTGAGCCAATATTTGTGTTCTTCTGCCAGGGGGTCGCCGCTGCCGTCCAGCTGTCCGATCCGCACGTGGCCCAGGACAAATAGACCGCCCTGTCAATATGTAAACCATATTTCTTTATTAATATAGACTTCCACTGCTTTTTTAATCGCATTCAGAAAAGGAGACGGTTATATGTTCGGCTGCATGTATGTTTTTTTTAATTATTATTTTTATGTATGTCGGTCGATATCTCCGTTAATTGAGGAATAATTTTGAATTGGCACCGCCTTCAAAAAACTCTTTCTTATCTTATGTTGTATTTATGCATTATTATTACGTTGGTAATTTCGAAAAAGTGATACTGTTCTGGCTCAATTGTAATTATTTTATTCTTTTTAGTGGTTGTTTACAAAATAACATTTTTATTATGAAATCGTTTTTTTTTTTAAAAGTATTTTATTATTTGTATTACTTAAGTGCTTTACTCGTATCTCTAGGATTCATAAAATCTGTTTGGATCATTTGAAAATGTTGACAGCATGGTTAAACAGCGCGGTCCAGAGCGGTCTCAAATAAATTTCATCAAAATTGGTTCAGTAGTTTGGTTCAGTAAATCCATTTTATTTGGGTTGTTTGGTTCCAATAAATATTTCAATTATAGCAGAGTTGAAGTTTTTCTTGGATAAAAAATGATTTTAAATATTCCTAAAGTATTAAATCTATACCAAGTTTCATTAAAATCAATTCAGCCGTTGCGGAGCTGAATATTAACAAACACACTTGCAAAAGTTAGACAACCGTCTCAGCTGCTATTAAAGTAAATGGAGTCAAAAATGTATATCGACAGAGTACAACAATACCTAATACAAACAAATCTTACTTTCTTCTGGTCATTGACAAAGTCGATCAAAGGCGCCGACTTCCTCGGAGAAGCGACCAGCAGCAACATCTGAGGACGCCAGAACTTCACGTGCTCTCGGCGAGGGTCTAGTAGCAGAAGGTATTTGCGGACCTGTGGACAAATGTATTTTTTTCTTAAACATTATATCTCTGATCTAAATTTTGAAGATAATTGGCCTGCAGACAGCGATAGTAACTGGCTATCTTTTTAGTCGCCTGTTAATGTCCCAGAAAATTGAGCGAGAGGAATTATTCGGTAAGGAAGGGACACTCTGCCCTCGTCAGCATTTCCGGTAAATTATAACCCAGGTGTGTTCAAGTTCCTATAAAGTACAGTAGTAGCTGCGGAACTTTGTGGCTCGGAAGTTGTCTGCAAGTCTGTGTGTGTGTGTGTGTTGTCTGCAAACACACACACACACACACACACGCACGCACGCACGCACGCACGCACGCACACACACACACACACACACACACGCACCGACAAACTTTCACATTTATATTAGTGTGATCTATATTTTTCGTGTACTTTAAACCATTCACTTTTTGGTCTAGTGGCTAGAAAACTAGTGTCTAGATACGAAATCAAACGGTCGCGGGTTCGAACCCTACAAGATGCAATCATTTGTGTGATGAGCAGAAATGTTTTTTTTTTCGAGATATGAATGTTAATATTCATATTTACTCGTATGTATGTTTATCCGTTATCTAGTGCCCATAGTACAGGGTATCCTAGTTTAGGGGCGTAATTGGTGCGGAATTGTACCGAATATATTATATATTTTAACAGGAAAATTATTTATTCCTATCAATCAAAACCTCAAAAATTGACTATCATTTTACCTACACTAACTTTATAAATTGGGATGAATGTAAATTTTCAGTTAAATATTCTTGCTCGCCAGGGTATTTATTTTGCAAAGCGGGTAACCCTAAAATTTTTGGTACTTTATACCTGTCTTTTTTCAGTATACGCGTGGAGCTCCTCTATATTGATACTCTCTCTACGCAAAATGTACTCAAAACAATGTCGTATTTTATTGGTGTGATGGAATGGGATGTTCAATTTTCATTGCAACATCATAATCACAGACTATTAAACAATAATGATCGATTAAGAAAATCGAAATAACATTATTTGCTTTTTCGTAATAAATTCATAAAAAAGTTTCCACAAGGTAATTTGAATCTATTGTTGAGATAAAATGCAAAGATTTTGAATTACGCTTACTGGCGTAAATTAGATTCACTCTAATCTAATTTTGTTCTTGCAAAAGTCACGTTTTATTTAGTCTAGATGGTCTATACTCTATATGCACCTAAGTAAAAAAAAACATCCGTATGAAAAAATAATTGTCATGTATGTACTAGGGCATGCAAAACTCGGGTAGTTTAAAAAACCCGAGTTTTCGAGTTTTCAATTAAAAAAAACAGTTTTTTAGAGTTTTACGGGTTTTTCGAGTTTTTCTGTATTTGGGCTTTGAAAGAACTATTATTAGTCTGTGTAAGTAAACAAAAGGCTAAAATGTAATTAAAATATTTTTTTACTTCGTGTTCTTATTTTTTAGCTTTACCAAGAGATAAATCAAGTAACATTTGGTATATTTACTATGAATATTAATAGTCAAAGTAACATTTGGTACTAGTAATAATAAAAAACTGACTGTCCGTCTCCAAAATCGGAGCAAGAATTTTATCGAATTGCAAAATGGGGTGAGACAGGGAGACGTAATTTCTACGAACTGTTCACCTCTGCACCGGAAGATATATTCAAGCTTCTGAACTGGAACAGATATGGTGTTAACTTCAATGGGTCTTAAAATGAACATGGGTAAGACCATCATCATGTCAAATGTCCATGTCGCACCCATGCCGGTTTATGTTGGGACGATATTATAGAAGCTGTTGATCACTATGTCTACTTGGGTCAGACGATTCAACTGGGAAGATCTAACTTCGACAAAGAGGTCAAACGTCGAATCCAGCTCGGCAGCGTTTGGGAAATTGCGCCATATCTTCTCGTCGCAGATACTGCTGAGCCTCATGACGAAAGTTTATAATCAGTGCGTGTTGCCAATGATGACATACGGCAGTGAGACGTGGTCGCTAACTATTGCTCTTATACATAAGCTTAAAGTCACGCAGCGTGCAATGAAGAGAGCTATGCTTGGTGTTTCACTACGTGCTAGAATCCGAAATGAAGAAATCCGTAGAAGAACCAAAGTTACCGACATAGCTCTCAGAGTTTGCAAGTTGAAGTGGCAATGGGCAGGCCATATAGTTCGCAGAACTGAAAACCGCTGGGGAATAAAGGTTCTCGAATGGCGACCACGAACAAGCAAGCGAAATGTAGAGAGACCCCCCACATGATGGACCGATGATATTGTACCCATCGCAGGAAGTTGTTGATGAAGGTGGCACAAGATTGCTCGTCATGGCGCTCTTTGGGGGAGGCGTATGTTCAGCAGTGTACTTCTAAAGGCCGACATGATGATGACGATGAAAAAAAAACAAATTTCTTCCCCTTTCATAGATAACACATTTAGATAAAGAGAAGGTACATTTCATACACACACAAAAACATACACATACATCCTCAACACACACACACACACACACACACACTATAATTAACTATTAAGTAGCATTTAAAAACAAAATGAACGAAATAAAATGTTTTCAAATAATTATATGTGTGAGTGTGTGTGTGTTTTCTAACTGGTAGTTACGATAAAGTATTTCGTGTCGTATCGTATTGTAAATCACATATAAAATAAGTCTTATTTATTGTTCATACATTAATTTAAACTAAAAATTAATTCTTTATCAAGGACAATCAATAAAAAAAAACAAAGACAATTCCTAATCAAATAAAAATAAAAATGGTGCAAATTTATTTTTAAGATACTCTGTCAAGTTGTAAAGGGACCGTTATAATAAATCTGCACCATTTATATTATTTTATTTAACATTTTGTAACCCTAGTCAAATTTTTACTTTGACAGTAAAAACTAACTAGGGTTACAAAATGTACAATAAAATCCGCCGTTACCAGATGACTACCGTAGTCTCGTAGCGCTCGCAGCGCCTCACTCATTCAACGTCAGACCAAAGCCTAACAAGTAACAATATATTACTCCCTAATACCTCATAATGATTATAGATGGTGGTCAGACTGTCCAATTTATTCGGTCAATAGAGTAGAAATAGGGAAACATTAAGTTTTTGAGAAGTTTGATTCTTTATTAATGTTTTGGTGGTAGTATTTTACATAAACCATTAAGAATGAAAAAACTCGAAAAACCCGGGTTTTCAATCTTAAAAATCCGAGTTTCAAATTAGTCGGTTATTCGGGTTGTTCGGTTTATCGGGTATCCGGTTTGCATGCCCTATCATGTACTAGCTTTCGCCTGCGACTTAACTCAAATTATAATAATAATAATAACTCGAAGAACCAACAACCGCTGGGGTAGGCGAGTTTTATTGTGGAAACCAAAAATATGTGTGTGGTAGTGAGACCGTTGGCCAGGTGGAGTGACGAGATGCGAATGTCGAGAAGAGTTGAAGATCGGGCTCAGTGGCATTGACACTCCTTGTCAATGGCCTACGTCCAGCAGTGGAATACGGGCTGATGATTTTGACGATGAGGATTATAGATGATGTGTCACCACATCAAAGTAAAGATAATACATACTTACCTACCATCGTTTCTGAATACCTCACACCTAATATATATTGATATTAATCGATCCATTGGATTACGAAAAGTGTACAACCTTTCAAAATGGATGCTTGATTGACGCTTGCTACGTGTTCACTTTTATATATTGGTGTGGTTGTTTCTAGCTAATTAAAACAACGATTTCTTTGGATATATCACATTTAATTGACCAAGCGAGCGTGAAGCGCGAGCGAAGCTTCTCCGTTTCAGCTTGGGCAAAAATGCTTTCGTATGTCCGGATTTCTATCCAGATCTCTGTTCTGCTCTACAGGTTGCAATTCTCAACCAATCTAGATGAAACTTGGTATACAGGTTAAGCGAATTTTTAAATTTGTTTAGCTTCTTAACATGCAGTAAATTAAAATATCACTACCGGCTATGACTCACGTGTAGTCCAAAACATCGACCTAGGTTTCGAGCGTACCCGACGCTCTTTTTCAGGTGTTCACGCCGCGAGATGCCGACGCGCACAGCGACGCGTGAGATGCGACGGCGACTGGGAACGGGGACGCTCAGTGCTCGTACTGCTCTGCACCGCCGTCGTCGGAGATTGAACTCCTGCTGGCGACGGCGATGGAACTCCATCGCTATCTATTGCATCATCGCCAAACGTGCTGCCACATACAATGCTGACCGTGTCACACTCTAGACTGCCTACCAGTTGCTGCGTCGAGGAAACATTAAGCACGGTTTTCCAAGCTGGAAGCAGAGTCCACCCAAGGTCCCGGTTGAAATTAGGTAATCGAGAGATCTCTAACGCCTCACGCACTTTTCGAGGTATGAGTACAAATAACTTCTCTCGAGCTAGTACCGAGGCTTTGTCAAACCTTATGTAATGATTCGAACTGGAAAGACACGCATGCTCGCAGCTGCGCAGCTGTGTCCAGATTCTTAATGCTCCTTATGTGCTCGGAAAGTCTATGTGGATGTTGCGTCGAGTTTCACCAATATAATTCTTGTCACAATTGTAAGGTATTTTATATACACCGGGCACGCTTAATGGGTTTCTATCTTTTGGTTAACGTAAATGCTGTCTCAGTAAACCCGGTGGACGGAAAAACGTCTTGATACTGTACTTCGGCCGTAAAAGATATGCAATTTTGCCGTTACTTCTCTTACAAACGGTAGATACATCGGAGACCGTTCCACCCTAGGGGCCTTCCACTTTCACTAAGATTTACCAACCAAGCACACTGGCGCCAAACATAACCATTATTTTTAAGTACTTCCCTTGCATGCCTCAGTTCAGTCTCCACATATGCGGGGTCATACAACTTGAGAGCTCGGTTAATAAGAGACCTAGGTACCGAGGCTAAATGCGCAGGATGGTGGTGCGAATCTGCCTGCAGATACCGGTCTATGTGAGTTGGCTTACAATAAGCAGTGTGCATCAGACTGCCATCTGGTTTCCTAATCACTCGCACATCCAAGAATGGCAATACCCCCTCACTCTCCTCCTCCACCGTGAAGCTAATATTGCGATGCAGCGAATTAAGGAAATCTGTAAATCCAGGCAATCCCTCCTTGGTAATTATTGCAAAGATATCGTACACATATCGCCAGCACTGTCGTGGTTTCACACAGGCTGTTGTGTTGTTGATTCATGCAGTAAATTGCTCATTTTAGGTTTCTACCAGTAGAAACAGTCCTTAAACTTTTGGGTAGGGGGTTGATGGAGCACCTTGGTTTTTAATGTTACTATTACAATTAGGAAAGGTTGGTGCTACTGTGCACAGCAAGATTGATTGCAAAAAAGTTTGTGCTCGCGAGGTGTACAGCTCGCAGATTCAGTAGCATTGGTTGGCGTCACGTATGAAATTGGACAAGAGAGCAAAAAAATATATGCTTATTGGTTACAACGATGATGAAGGCTATCGAGTGGGGTATAAATATTTATCTGAATAAACTCAAGAGATGTTGCCGAGTCTGATGTCGAGGACATTTCATGAAGTGAAGAAATGTTACGGCCTGTTGAGGCAGACCTACAAGAGGAATTAAGAGATCTTAAAAGTAAACAACCTCAAGAAGTACCTCCATATTCTATACGTTGTGGCGCAAGTATATAAAAAAACTCCTAGTTTCATATACTGAAATAAAAATGTTTTTATTTCTAAATTATTTCCTTGTACAGATTTTTGTTTATAGTTTTATTATATGTTTAGATATAGATAGATAGATAAATAGATATAGACAATGTCTGTACTACCAAAAACACAATCAGAATATGGAACATAAGTGATCAACATAATTATATGATCGTTTTTTTTTCAACTTCTTTCAATAATCGATTTTTTCCTACACTACTCAAGTATCATTCTGGCAGCTGTCTTGGCGATTGAGCTATGTTGTACAAGCTATAGTTTAAAGGCCGTATACTTCAACTAATTTTATTCACTAATTACCGGACATGTGAGCCGCATGTCCATGAGCTTTGGGCCAATATAACATCTCAATGAACCCCTAACAACGGCAGACGGCCTCGTGGCAGGCCTCGACGGAGATGGCGGGATGACATTGACTCATTCATGAAAGATTGGACTAGTGTCGCACAAAACCGTGAAATGAGGAAGAGCGGGAGGGAGGCCTTTGCCCTGCAGTGGGACGACCCGGCCTAAGGATAATAATAATAATAAAATAAGCCTTGAAACTATCGATAAATTAACGATCGATATTATTAAACGGTGAGATGTCAAAATCCCCGCATAATGCCAGTCCCCAATAAATCCCCAATCAACTTAAGATTCCCCGCAGTTTGGGGAACTCCCCACAAATTGGCAATGTTGCCCACAAACAAATTAGGAGTGACCGGTGGCCGTATTTCATAACTTGGCTTCAATCGAATTCTCAATATTGCAACCACTAAGCCTTGCGATAGAGTCGAATTTGATATGAAAAAAGTGATAATCCGATTGTAGCCAAGTTCTGTAATTGGGCCACTGATACTTAATCTGTGGGAGTGACAATGAAGAGTGAGGCCGCCGTTATAGATACAGCTTTTTTTTTAACGTTTTTTTTTTCTTTATTTATAATCTGTGTGTTAGCTCGTGAATAGACCCGTGACCCAATTCCATAACTTGGCTACAATCGGATTATCACTTTTTTCATAGCAAATTCGACTCTATCGCAAGGCATTAGTGGCTGCGATACTGAGAATTCGATTGAAGCCAAGTTATGGAATCGGGCTGCAGTGGCCTTATTACAGAACTTGGCTACAATCGGATTGTCACCTTTTTCATAGCAAAATCGACTCTATCGCAAAGCATTATTGAATTTGACGGCATGAAACCGTCATGATCAACATTACGTAATCGCACTGCAGTGGCCCAATTACTGAACTTGGCTACAATCGGATTGTCACTTTTTTCATAGCAAAATCGACTCTATCGCAAAGCATTATTGAATTTGACGGCTTGAAACCGTCATGATCAACATTACGTAATCGCACTGCTGTGGCCCAATTACAGAACTTGGCTACAATCGGATTATCACTTTTTTCATAGCAATTTCGACTCTATCGCAAGGCAGAAGGGCCATACATTTTTTATTTTTCCCTTTCTTCCCACTAGTGGGGAGAAAGGAAATAACCGAATCAGCAGTACTATTACGCAATATTGATCATATCGGTTTCAATCACATCGTCAGTATCTTCATAGCAATTTCAGATCTATCACGCTGCATTATGAGCACTTGATAGTGACAATCTGATTGAAACCGATATGATCAATATTCCGTAATAGCACTGCAGTACTTTGTTTTTTATATTTTCAATATCACTATCACTAATGCCTTGTGATAGAGGCGTAATTGCTATGAAGAAAGTGTCAATTTGATTAAAACCAAGTTCTGGTTCATAGGGCCACTGAACCTTTCGATAACTCAGGGGCCTGACCACATAACTTAGCTTCAATCGGATTGTCAGTATCGATATCACTAATGCCTTGCGATAGAGTCGAAAGTGCTATGAAAAAAATGATAATCCGATTGTAACCAAGTTCAGCAGCCCGATTCCATAACTTGGCTTCAATCGAATTCTCAGTATCGCAGCCACTAATGCCTTGCGATAGAGTCGAATTTGCTATGAAAAAAGTGATAATCCGATTGTAGCCAGGTTATGGAATTGGGCCACTGTAATCTTGGCTTCAATCGGATTGTCAATATCGCTATCACTAATACCTTGCCATAGAGTCGAAATTGCTATGAAGAAAGTGATAATCCGATTGTTACCAAGTTCTGTAATACGGCCACAGATGTGGATAGATTTTATTTATTCTTTGGATTCGGTTTGAAATCGTACAAATCAATAATATTTTCAAGAATGTGAAGTACGTTCAATCGAGTCCCTTTATCATGGCCGATAATACGCGACCAAATAATGTACAGCCAATTATACGCGACCAATATTACGTGGATTGGCCTCGTAATATCAGGGTGTACATTATATGGTCGCGTATTATTGGCCGTGTAATATCACCCCGAGCAGATTTTGTACAGGCGATAATACGCGGCCAGGATTATGAAGCCAAATTATGTATACGTATTATTGGCAGTACATTATTGGCTGTGTAATACGGGTCGGACACTTTTTGTACGGGCGATAATGTACAGCCAATAATGGGAGACGATAATACACGACCAAAATAATGTACGGCCAGTATTGTACAGCCAATATTACACGGCCAATTATTACGTTAACATGGATTCATAATATTTGGACGGCTAATACTGGCCGTGTATTATTACAAAATCAAACACCCGTACAAAATCAGTCCGGGTTGATAATGCACGGTCAGTATTGTAGGGTATTTGGAAAATAATATTTATAAATTTAATTGAAGGTAGTTAAATAAATAATCAATCATGGCTGAACTACTGGTTTCATTAAAACACGTCCTCAAATATAGTATATCTGAGGGTATAGCTAGCGGCTAGCGGAACGTAAGTCTAGCGGTGAACTTGGCACAGTCAGTTTTCGGGATAAAAAGTATTCAACATTTTAACACATAAACTTTGACTGTGCCAATATCCCCGCCACGTTTCGTTCACCGCTAGACTTACGTGCCGCTAGGTATACCTACCTACCTACCTTCTATCCCTAGTATATCGTGGTGTGACCACGAGGAATTGTTATTACTAGTGATAGTAAATAAAATTCCTCGTGATCACACTAGTATAACAAAACGGTGTGACCACGAGTCCGTCGCCAGAACCATAAAAAAGAAGTTGATGGAGCTTTTTGGATTTAACTTTAGCAAAAATCATCATCATCAGACCATGTAAGTCCACAGCTGGACATAAGGCCTCTGCCAAAGCACTGAGCCGCATCTTCTGCTCTTCTCTCTACCAAAAATGCCTGTCCTAAGGCAGGTTTCCATGCTTGGATTCCTTCACTCGTTTTTTTTCTTAGAAGTAAGATTACGGTTAATGTGATAGAGATAAGTACCTATTATTTAAATAAGAAATCGTCTTTTATGGCCGGTTCCTATCTTTAAAACCGACTCGTTTTATTTTTATAGGAGTGAGGGGCTGTCTAGCTAGGTCATACTTCCTGTAGAACCCTCTCCAGCATCGATCACAAGGGAACGAGTCTGCTGCTCATGGAACATCAGCATTGGTTTGGAAGGGAAGCACATGCAGTTCTTACCCACCGTCCACCTCCTGAGACCACCTGACCAATAACCCGAGTGCCAAGCCGCGGGTACATACAAAAAAATCATTCACTAAATCATAGAAAAGTCAAAAGTACCTATTAAATGATACCCCATTTGACATGCTTCGAAGACCTTTTTTTTCACTTAGCAGCCTCTGTCTGGTTTTCGTATGAATCTGGTAGAGGTTCGTGGGTTTCCGCCATATTGAATTTTGATTAATGTCTTGTCTTTATTACCGCTCGCAAGATTAAGTTAAAAATATTGGCGTAACAATCATCAAAATTCGTAGAAAGATAATATATACTCAAAAAATAAAATAATAATGTAATGTCTACATCAAAATAGGTTCACGCGTTGGTCTAAATCAATGACAGTACCTAATGATTAGGGGCAATGACCCGTCCACCTAAAACATAGTGATTATATTCTCTTTACGTCCACAATCCGGCTACACCTAGTGGGTGCACGGGTAATTCGCATTTACCCTTCCACCCTCTGCACTAGAGTTGGAAACTAATAATAATAGTGGCACAAAGGAACAGACATACATACATACATACATATATAGGCTAATAAACACATTACCGGGCCTTTGTGTTGCGTAGTCTAGTAAAGATACATGCCTACCAATTAAATTTCACCCTAAACGATGACAAGGTTACCTTCACCTCAGAATAGAGCGATGGCGGCCTAACGGTTCTGTAGTGCAATTTAGAATCCAACGATACCGGGTTCAAAACCTAGGCTGGTGCGGACCAATGACTTTTCTTAAGTTATGTGCGGTTTTCCATCGCTTCGTGCTTCGGAGGGCACGTTAAGCTGTCGGACCCGGCTGTTATTGATTAATAGCAGTCGTTAAGCCATGTCAGAGGCCCTCGGGCGGCTTGATAAACTCTGACATCAGAGGCCAGCACTACCTCATACGACAAACCAACAAAAACCACAGAATAAATAATAGCCTTTACTAACAAATTCGCCACCCACATATAAGCAATGATGTTACATATTTGCATAAAAGTATGACAATATACAAGTAGATTAATAAGTTATGCAACCCGATTCTTAATAGGTGCTGCGTAAATATATCCTAATTTATGGAGCCAGTATTGTCACCATTGATCAATCCTCCCTCCAGACGCCAAACAAACCTCCTTTGAGGGGGAGCGTCACCCCCCTACCGATTCAGTCTGGGCGTTTCTGCATGCTCCTACTGGTAGGAGCACGAGGACTAATATATCCTTATGCTCCTATTGTGAAGTCATATGCAATGAGTATACAAACCTCGCCTGGCCATGTATCTTACCCAAATCAAAGCATTACCTCGTATAAAAAAAAAACTATGGGATTAACCTTTCCCTGGTTACTAAAAGGGGTTACTCGTTCTTGGGGTAACGTTACCCATAGGGGTAGTAACTAGAGAATCACTAGTTTTTGTAACAGGCTGTCCATACTTTGGGGGTTGGACTTTATTTATTGTAAAACACATGTTATACATAGAGTTAATCTGTTTATTAGTTCTTACAATTAAAAAAACACATTTAAATTATCAAAGTTATATTACATTGAAATGCACAAAACATCTGGAAAAACCCCCAACAAAAATGAAAGGAGTAGCCAATATACTTCTGTGTGAACTCCAACCTGAGCAGTGGTGACTTTTTGTATTGACCAAGAATACCCTCACTGTACCCTCTGTTAAAGTTTTAAACTGAAATTGTAACTTATTGTTAACTTAAGAAATAGGGCGGTGGAATGCAATCATCCTCGCTAGAGTCTGTCTAAGGCTTCCACCATGATGATACTGTTCCCCCTGATCACCTGGAAATAAGGAAACATGTGATAAGTTTTCTATTTAAAAGATAAAACCTTACAGAAGGGGAAATTGGGCTATTCCGGAAATCCCGACCAGCTTCGCAATATAGTGGGCCGTGGGGACTTCAGGAATAACTTAAAAATGCACTACACATAATCCCCACCACACTATAAATATTGAGGCAGTAGGGATTTTAGTAATGACTAGCTACACCCGCGGCCTCGCACGCGTTGTCATTTCTCTATGTTAAAAATACTATATAATATGTGCTATTCCAGGACCTAACATATCAATATACGAACAGTTTTGATCAAAATTTCTTCAGCCGTCAAAAATATTTTTATCGATTGCTCGACTGCCACTCTTGCAATCCATCCTCCACTTCTGGCGATTGGCAGCAATGCGAGCACATTGGATCATTGTGGAATGCGTTGCCATCCTGATGATATCCGTCCAGCGAGTAGGTGATCTGCCGCGTGATCTTTTCCCTTCCACCTGGCCTTGGATCACTAGTCTCTCAATTGAATCTTCATTTCCGGAGATGTGGCCAAATAACTTCAGAATTCGCAGTTGCACAATCGACGAAAGTCTGTCCTTAATATTAAGCTCTTTTAGGATCGAGTTGTTGGTGCGGAATGCCGTCCACGGAATTTTAAGAAGGCGTCTGCAACACCACATCTGCAGAGAATCAATTTTTCGGCGATCCTGCAACCTCAGCAACCAGGTCTCAGCTCCGTAAAGGAAGATAGGGAAGACTAGACATTTCATTAGTAGAACCTTTGTTTTCTTGGTTATTCTTCTGTCCTTCCAAATCTTTCCCAACCTTTCTACAGCAGATCTAGTGATGGCACACCGGCGTTTAATTTCATTCTCACAGCCTCCGGTATTGGAGATAGCAGAGCCGAGGTAGATGTAGCTTTGCACTACTTTGCAATTGGCTACACTCAGTAAGTTCGTTCCGTATTGTTCAGCCCGGTCTACTACCCACCTTTTTTCTTGTCTTTATTAATGTCAAGGCCAAATTGGAGACTGGTTGTTTTCAAACAAGTCAAGATGTCTGCCATATCTTCTTCAGTGCAAGAAGTGTAGTATCATCAGCATATCTGAGATTATTGATCAACCAACACACCTCCAAAATTTAAAATTACTACCTTTTTTAATAAAAAAAGAACCATTAAAATCGGAACTAGTAAGGCGGAGGTATTCAGTAGCCCCTTTTTAGTCCCAAGAAGGGGCAAAAATCCCCCCAATCAAAAATCCCCGACGACAAAAAAATATATACTAAAAATACGTTTTACCAAGTTTCGTCTAGACCGGTTGAGAAATGCGACCTGTAGAGGATAACAGAGATCCGGACAGACTTCCGGACATACGAAAGCATTTTTTCCCAAACTGAAACGGAGACGCTTCGCGCTCGCTCGGTCAATCTATCTATTACATATAATAAAGCAATAGGAACGAAATAGTCTGTTCTGTACAAAGAAGATAATTTAAAAATGGTACTTAAAATACGAGTAAGAAAATATCATTTTTTTAATTCGTGTCTGTATTTTTGGTTGTTAGTTTGTTTGTCTGTATGTTTGTTCGCGCATCACGTAAACCTACTAAACCGATTGCAATGCAGTTTTCACTGTTGGATAGCTTAGAGTCTGACTTAAAAACTGGCGTACGCTTTATCTCAATCCGATGAGAAGAAGCCAAGCAATCGATAAAAATGATTTGACAGCTGAAGCAATTTTGATCAAATGTTGGTATATTGGTATTTTAGGTCTTGGAATAGCAGATGGAGTACTTTTAACCCAGAGAAATGACCACGCGTGCGAAGTCGCGGGTACAGCTAGTAAAGCAATAAATGGTCTAGGTACTTAAAATAAGCTACTGAACAAGACTAGAACATTTTTAAAAATCGTATCTGTTTGTCTGTATGTTTGTTCGCGCATCACGTAAAAACTACTGCACCGATTTCGATGCGGTTTTCACTGTCGGATAGCTTAGGGTTTGACTTAAAAACTGGGGTACTCGGTATCTCAATCGGATGAATAGATAACGATTTTTGAAGAAATATGGTATATTGTACTTTATAGGTACATTTGGTCTTGGAATACGAGGGCTAAATAAATAAATTAGTGATGCAACGAATAGTACTTTTACGAATACGAATACGGATATCAAACCTACTATTCGGCGAATACGAATACGAATATTTCGCCATGGTAATAAAAGACTAATTTATTTGATAAATTTCTATTCTTCTAATAATTAAAATTTACAACAGGCAAATTTTTATTTAAAAAACATAAAATTTGTAGATTTTCTGGTTTAAGGCGATTTCTTTTTTCAGTCTGAATGTTCCCAGCCGTTGAAACAAAGTCTAGTACTACATTGACGCAACCATTAACTACCAACGTTCGTCTAAGTTACTTACTTACTATCCTACCTTTTGTTGATACCAAAGAAATACAGACCATATAACTACTTACTCGGTAATTTATCGAAGTGTTTCCATATGTCACTTTGATCTCGTTTACGAGAAGACATTTTCAATTCAACTTTAACATCTTTTACTTCGCAGCAACCTCAGAAAATAAATAAAACAATACTCTCTTGCTTGACTTTTGCTTTCGACTAACAAATGAAGTGAAAGAAATGAATCAATCAATCAATGGTTCGTAATTGTAATGATAGGGAAACTCCCGGAGCTGCGGTACTGTACAAACTATGGCCGGGGAGTCCCCCGTTGCGTCGTCGTTGCGGTTAAGGCCCTCTGCACACGTGCGTATTTTTACACGCGCGTTTTTCAAGTCTGCCAGTAATTAGAGTTGCGTTTGTACGTAAAATATTAGTTTTTAAATATTCGTATTAGTATTCGCCGAATACGAATATTCGGTAAATGTTTACTATTCGGCGAATACGAATATTCGTATTCGTTGCATCACTAAAATAAATATATTCGGGACATTTCCACACCAATTATCTAACCCCAAACTAGGATACCCTGTGCTATGGGCACTAGATAACGGATAAACATACATAGATAAGAATATTACATCCATGACTCGGAAACAAACATTTCTGCTCATCACACAAATGATTGCACCTTGCAGGATTCGAACCCGCGACCGTTCGATTTTGTAACTAGGATCTCTGGCCACAAGACAAACCGGTCGGTCAAGGCTGTTTGATAAGTTCTTTTAAACCTTTTTTCTGGTAAAAAAACATTAACACTGGCAGGCACAATCTTTCAAATGAAGACTGTCTAAAATTCAGCAAAAAAAAAAACAAGTTTTTGTCAGTTTAACCATTGTTTAACTGTGATCACTCTTAATTTTCAACAACTATGGAAAAATCTGAATTTCGTGCCGTTATAAAACATTTTTTTATGAAGGGTTGCAGTGCTGCCACAATAAAAACTGAACTTGATTCTGTTCATGGCACTAACGTTGCAGACTGTTTATAACTGGATAAATGATTTTAAACATGGTCGGTGAAGCACATCTGATACTCCACGCTCTGGTCGCCCAATCGAAGTCACTACTGAGGATGTTGTTGAAGAAGTCCATAATATTGTAATGGACGACCGCCGAGTGAAGGTGCGTGAAATAGCTGAGAAGGCATCTGCACTGAGCGAGTACATAAAATCCTGCATGAAGATTTGGGTATGACAAAGCTGTCTGCACGATGGGTGACATGTTTGTTGTCAATTAAACAAAAACGGGAACGAAAGCGAATTTATGATGAAGCGTAATCCTCAGATTTTTTTGAGTCGATTTGTCACTGTGGACGAAACTTGTGTCCATCATTATACACCTGAATCAAAACAGCAATCAAAACAATGGATGGCGACTGGTGAACGTGCCCCAAAGAAGGCCAAGACTGTTTTGTCGGCTGGGAAGGTGATGGCGACAGTCTTCTGGGATGATGAAGGAATCATTATGATTGATTACTTGGAAAAGGGAAAGACTATCACTGGGCGTTATTACGCAGAGTTATTGGACCGTTTTAATGCCAAATTGTTGAAAAAACAACCAAAATTGTCCCCCAAGAAAGTGCTCTTTCATCAAGACAATGCCCCAGTGCACACGTCAGCTATCCAAAATCCACGAGTTGGGCTTCGAGCTGGTTCCGCATGCTCTATATGCGCCGGACCTAGCTTCGTGTGATTATTACCTATTCCCAAATCTGAAAAGATGGCTTGGAGGGCAAAAAATTTTGACAAATGAAGACTGCAACGCAGGTGTAAACGGCTATTTTGAAGACCTCGACAAAACATATTTTTTGGAGGGGAACAACATAGTCTCCTTTGGCCCTCAAAGAAGACTATGTTGAGAAATAAATGTAAATTGTTTAAAAAATATATATATTTTTTTACTTTTTAAAACGACTCATCAAACAGCCTTCGTAAATCGTATGGCTACTTTTAAATGAAATGACCACGTCATGAAATGACAAAGCCGCGGGCACAGCTACTAAAGCAATAAGAACGAAAAAGTCTGTCATAAGAAGATACGTCTAGCGATGCAAGATCCTGACATCAGCCTATACGAGATCAGAATGGCTCTCGGGGATAAAAAAATTGGAAACTCGCTGGAAAAGTGTTTGGCCCTCAAAGGAGACTATGTTGAGAAATGAATGTAAATGTGTGAAAGAAATGTAAATTGTTTAAAAAATATTTTTTTTTTTACTTTTTAAAACGACTTATCAAACAGCCCTCGTATGCATTATTATTCTGTTTGGCTTGCTGAATGCTATGGTGACTTCTGTAAGCACAGTAAGTAATTTAATAATTAATAAATAATAATAATTACATTCATGATTTGGAAACAAACATTTTTGCCCATCACAGAAATGTTAGCAACTTGCGGGATTTGAACCTACAATCATTGGTTGATTTCGGAGTCACTTACCAGTCAACAAATCTGTCATCAAACAATTATGTACACAAAGATATTATAACAAGACGCATTATTATGTCTGAATGGTCATAGCATATTTGGGTCCTGGTTTGTCTATAACTGTACTGAAGACAGTTTTAGGCTTACATTTTGTGATTTATCAGTTTTTATACACACCAGCTCACCTACTACGCCAGTTTGTAGACGAGGGTAACAACCCGCTGACACTCCACAACACCACCACACGCACATAATTATATTGGCCTGCAGCATTGCCCGCACATACTTGCCCTTGCCCCTTCTCTTGTATAAATCTCTTACGAAATACTTAACAATAATTGTACATATTTTGATTATACCATGCCTTTTATACAATCCTTTATTCCATTCCTGACTAGTCTAGATCAGTAGTTCCTTAAACAGTTTACTTCATATTAGTCACAGCAATCAGCAAAGGTTACGCATTGTGGTTGATCAAATTATTTTGAATGAGCTTAATATTTTGCAGCAAGTGATTCAGCTCAATGTACTACTGCAGGGCTATTACGCAATGTTGATCATATTGGTTTCAAGCCGTCAAATTCATTAATGCTTTGCAATAGTTGATTTTGCTATGAAAAAAGTGTCAATCTGATTGAAGCCAAGTTCTGTGGTCGGGGCCCTGTAATGCATACTTTGTAACATGTTGAATTGTGTTCAAATGATACAGGTCAGTCTACAAGTTAAAACCAGTATCTGATGTTTCGGGATGCCAAGCACAAAGCAGGGGTGCATTCACTTACTATGCTCGAATCACCCATGCGAATATCGCTCGATCATAAGGAGTTAGTGACCGATTTTGGGCGTCTACATAGAACTGACAACTGTCAGTTTCATACTATTCCTACTATTTTTCGAGTGACTCTTGCGTACGCTCGACGACGACGTGAACGATTTCGAGTGATCGCGCGGGTGATTCGTGCGTCCTCGATCGTAGCAAGTGAACGAACTCCAGGATTCCTAAATAAGACATTGCAATTCAAAGTTCATTATTAGACGAATGATACTTACCACCATACCAATGTTGTTCCGGGATCCATCTTTACATTCTTCTACTGATTCGTCAAGCACAAGGTTCATAAATGGATCGAATCCTCTAAGAACGCCTGTAACACTGCGGCCGGCATTCAATTTGATTGACAACTTTTTGTCCATAAACCTGCAAGAATTGGTGTATTAATAACTTATCATATACCTAGTCCTCCAGAATGAATAATTTTCAGGTCGTTCCTTGCATTAGCATGAAAATGTACAAAACTAGAACGGGAATAAGGTTATTTTGGCGCGCATGGAACGCTGACAAGATTTGTTAAAACAAAGGTAAAACTTTGAATACTAATTCAACTTACTTTTTTAACTCTGGGGGATGAGCCTTCGACATCTTTGGCTAATTTAAGTTGAGCTAAGCCTAAATTTGAAAACTTTAGTAAAAATACAGAGAAACGCCGTGCAAAATGCTAGAGCTAGAAGAAAAGCGCAAACAACGGTGCTGCCAGTTGTTATATATACAAAAACGTAAAAAATGACACTTATACCATCAAAATAACTACCATTAATTTTTGATTTTTTGTTTCCTACCGCACGACTATCGCGACAGTACTAGTAGTAAGTAGTCCTAGTAAATCTTCGCATCGCTTGTTCATGTTCGCTTTAACCATGCAACTTATTTATTCGGTGACGCAAGTCGCAACCAACTTCTTGCGCAGATGCAGTTTTATTATAATACTAAGCTCAGTCAGAGGTGTATTTACTATAGGGCCAAAAGAGCTATTACCCAGGGCGGCAGGCTACAAGGGGTGGCGGAAGTCACCCCTCGCGCTCATCTGTAAGTGCCTTTCATAATCGTAATAAATTCGTAACCTATCTTGACCGCCCATTGTACCTATAATCTAAGTGTTTGCCTATGTATGTATCGTTTTATTTTCTTGGTGTCAATAATAAGTTAATCTATCTATCTAGAATTTTATTGCTTTTTGACTTGACTTGCCAGAAATTTATTAAAATAAATAGCAAAAAAATTCGCCACTCGCTGCGCTCGCGCTTATTTACTTGGAATCATATTATATATATTATTTTAAATTAATGTTTACTATAATACACCTACCTCTACATTTTCGCGATTACTGCGCTCGCATTTTATGATAAATCTATCTCTTTTACATCATTTTGAATTATTTTCTACGTTTACACATGTAGAATTGTTTAACAAAAAACGCGCTCGCTTCTCTCGCGCTTTCTTATTATGACAGTATCATTCGTTAACCAATAAGTGCATCACAAAAATAAACTTCATCCTTGTGTGTGTGCTTTTTTAACTATTATATGAATTTCACTTTTTAGTGTTCCTTACGTCCAAATGAAACCCCTTTTATGATCACTCAAGTGTATGGCTGACTGTCACAGCTAATTTGCTCCGAATCTACTAGACCAATTTCTGAGACCCAAACGAGTGTAAGGGAAATAAATGACTTGTGAATGTGTATGTTTTAAAATTATTTAAGAAAATAGATGAAAATTTACCATTTCATTCTTATTTATCTTAAAATAACATCAAATCTCTCAATATTGTGAGATAAATATTAATCGTAAGGATTACCTCTCTACGCGAATTCAACTTGCACTTGTACGTTTTTTGACTATAATTTATAGGGCGGCAAACCTTACAGGCCCGGGGTGCCAAATCATAAAATATTCCCCTGGGCTGTGTTCACTTACACGCTCGAGTCATCCGTGCGATTATCGCTCGATCATCCGTGGCCCAATTCCATAACTTGGCTACAATCGGATTATCACTTTTTTCATAGCAAATTCGACTCTATCGCAAGGCATTAGTGGTTGCGAGACTGAGAATTCGATTGAAGCCAAGTTATGGAATCGGGCTGCCAGAGTTAGTAAACGACTTCGGACTTCCACATACAACTGACAACTGTCAAGTCAGGTTCATACTATTCCTCCCCTCCCCTACTATTTTTCGGATGACCCAGGCGAACGCCCGACGATGCCGTGAACGATTTCGAGTGTACGCGCGGGTGATCCGTGCGTCCTCGAACGTATAAGTGAACGGGCCCCTGTACTATCTGCGCTCGCGGTGACCTGCAAATTTCATCAAAATCCGTAGAGCGTTTCAGCGTGAAGACTGGAAAAACATACACACTAAATAACAAACTTTCGCATTAAATAATATTTGTATTATGCACCAACATAGAGAATGTTGGCTAAAAGCTGGGCTCGTCAGCAGTTATTGAGTTATTAACTTATTATTAATTCCAAGCACTGTTCGGGTCATTTGGTTGATAAAAAACTTGGTATTTTGTCTAAGTTTAGGCGGTACTTCACACCGGGACAGCTTTTGAATCTTTATCAAGCACAGGTCCGATCTTGTATGGAGTACTGCTGACACCTCTGGGACGGATCTGCCAAGTATCAGCTCGAGTCTTTGGATTCAATTGAGAGACGTGCTACCTGGCTCATTGGGGATGCCACTCTGGTAAAGAGTAAGCTTCAAAGTCTGGCGCATCGACGTGAGGTAGCAAGCCTGGCGGTATTCTACAGATTGCACTATGGAGAGTGTGCACAAGAACTGCTCAACCTGATTCCCCCATCACCTTTCCATCACCATACGACTAGACGATCAGCAAAGCGCCACCCTTTCATGGTTGAAATACCTCGCACAAGAACGAAGCGTTAAGCTTCTACATTTATTATAAGAACTGCAAAGGAGTGGAATGCCCTGCCCTCGTCAGTGTTTCCGGTAAATTATAACCCCGGTATGTTCAAGTCAAGAAAATAAAATAAAAAAATATATAAATAGAAATAGAAATATGCCTGGCAAGCGTGCTATACCTTCGACCACATCATCGCTTTCCATCAGGTGAGATCGTGGTCAAACGATTGCCTAGTCCGTAATAAAAAAAAAACTATAACTATTTTGTACCAGAAAATATCATGGTAATAATAAGACTATTAATTGTTAAAATCAATTTATAGATAATTATGTTAACCCTATTTTCTTATTATTAATCAGCTTAAAATAATTATAATTTGATAGTAATTGTAATCGCAATGACAATTTTTATTTTTATTTACCGGGCCTCAAAGTTTCGATCAAATTGTATTGATCGTGGTAAGTAGCGGGTGTCAGCGTCGAGAAGGACGATCGTTGTCTCCAACTACCCGCATTTGGCATTTGATTTTGGGAGTAATTGGTTTTATGTATGAAATATGAACATGTCATTTTGAATTTGTATTGAATCATGCTTTTGACTGTGTCTATTTAAAGGTGGTTGTGTTCTCTAATCGATTAAGTAACGACTAAATAAATGATGATGCACTTTAAATTCACTCACTTCTTGTTTTATGGCATTTGTGGAGTTGTCATTCCATAATTCCGCCACGTGTTCATTTTTACATGAATGATAGTGTTATCATCTTAGAAATGACACTAAGTCATAGCTTACATTGTAGCATGGTAAATTACCATCTCCTTCTTTATCAGTTATCAGTCGTCGTTGAGCAGGCAAAGAGGGGATTTCTTTAAAACAAATGTTCTCATATTTAAACAGATGGCTTTGCACTCTATAAACTGGAAGGAACTTACACTCAAAATCTCTTTATTACACTAGGATCTGTGATCATTACCAATTAGGAATGTATGGCGTCCCATGTTTTTACATGTCACGACGGCACAAACGCGTATTTTATATTTTGAAAATAACTTTTAATCGAAAACAATAAAAGCTCTTTTTGTGAAACACATTGAATTTTTGAATAATATGCACAAAAACTATAGGCTGTTGCCTATAGTTTGTGCAAAACAACTACACTAAGATTATTAATCTGTGGGCAATATACATATGACTATGACAGATACCTCTTCAAGCATTACAACGCCATCTCCTTTGGATAAAATAAACTATATTTATAACCCATAAGAAAACGGCTCATTGTTGCAAAATAAACCACGCCACCACGCCTCGTTGTAAACTATTGTAAACTGTACTAAACGTGACTGTTATACAAACGATTGCTGTGGTTTAAATTGCACCAATGTGCGCTATGTGTACTATCAGCGCGCACAAAGTCGGATTAAAATGCGCATTTATTCTCCACGTCGGACACATGACGTCAGGAGTGACGTCATTTTGGTGTGCACACAACGCTCACAAAAAAGAGGTAGAGCAGCGTATGCGGTAACGTCAAATTCAATTGACATCTGTCATTCTGTGTTGATATATCGTTGGAACTCCCGCCAGACTGCGAGTACATATCATAATAATTATATTCTTTTAGCATAAGCAAACGAATTAAACAGAACTAAGAGAGAAATGAGAAAACTAAAAACAAAACAAAACAACAGTAGGTAGAATAGCTGACTCAAATGACATAAGCATGCAATCGTTGGTTTAATTTGTTAGCGTGCATATGCTGACCAACAATATAAACCGATCGTTAGCAGTGTTTGCAGTCTCAGCACTGTGAGTGCAATTTAAACCACAATGGATGTGTCGGCACCATTGTCCATTAAGAAATGAGGGAAAATTCCTTACTCTATGGTTGGCACCAAGGAAGTTCTATGTACACTAGTGGCCCAATTACAGAACTTGGCGTCAATCAGATTGTCACTTATTTCATAGCAAAATCGACTCTATCGCAAAGCATTATTGAATTTCACGGCTTGAAACCGTCATGACCAACATTACGTAATCGCAGTGCAGTTGCTTGCCGCGCGCGCACGCGCATGTATGCGCTCAGTACTGCGCAATGTTTGCTATTGCGCCCCCCGATGATCATGTACGTAAGTACAACGTACATAAAACTTCTTGGTCAGCACTGACGACATCCGATGTTGCACGGTGCTACACTCAGAGGAATTATAACTTCTCTGAGGTGCTACAGTTCGTTATTCAAACAATGAAACCCAATATTTATTCAGCGGGAAATTTAGTAAATCAACTGGGACAGAAGTTTAAAACCGGTGACATGTCCGGGGCCCCGACCCTACAGAACTTGGTTTCAATCGGATTGTCAATATCGCCGCTATCACTAATGCCTTGCGATAGAGTCGAAAGTGCTATGAAGAAAGTGACAATCCGATTGTAACCAAGTTCTGTAATACGGCCACTGGGCCCCGACCACAGAACTTGGCTTCAATCGGATTGTCAATTTTTTCATAGCAATTTCGACTCTATCGCAAGGCACTTATGAATTTGACGGCTTGAAACCGATATGATCAACATTACGTAATCGCACTGCTGGTGTACCGGGACGGAACGCTCATGCTCATTAAAGTTGAGTTTGAATGAACCTGCAGTGCGATTACGTAATGTTGATCATATCGTTTTCAAGCCATCAAATTCATTAGTGGCTTGCGATAGAGTCGAAATTGCTATGAAAAAAGTGACAATCTGATTGAAGACAAGTTCTGTGGTTGGGGCCCTCGCACTGGGCACAGTGGCCCAATTACAGAACTTGGTTACAATCGGATTAACACTTTTTTCATAGCAATTTCGACTCTATCGCAAGGCATTAGTGGTTACGATATTGAGAATTCGATTGAAGCCAAGTTATGTGGTCGGGCCGCTGGATTCGATTCGGATATCCTACCAAATTAATGTAACGAAATCTACTAAATTATTATTTAGTTACATCAACTCTCGCTTATCATCGAGTGCGTTCAAATCAAAAGTTAATAAAAACCCAGAGCATATACTTTTTTTGCATACACTGTGAAATTTGCGTATTCTAAGTGATACTAATAATAATTCTCAATAATTTAATTTCATAGTTTTCTGGATTAAATTATTTTGTATTTCGTTCGGTAAATAACAGTGTTTTTTGCCTATAAATGTGTTTTGGTATGTAAGTATTTTGAATACATGTTTACTCAAATGGTTTGCAAGTTGTCATGTTAAAATATTAAATATCTACTATTTTTATTTAATGGATTAAAATAGCAGGTAATTAAAATTTCAGCTTATTTTCAAACAAATATTTCACTATAACGAACATTAGGGATTAGGATTTTGTAAAAGTTAAATTACCGAAAAATCGCAAATTTGGGTGTATTGCCAGTGTATAAAAAGCTTTACGCAACTAATTTAGAAAGGGTAGTAACGTTATCATTATTGCGGATAGGCGCATGATATTTATTTAGTCACAGTAACATCATCCTTTTTTATCTCACGCGTGATTTTCACACACAGCTACACCAACAAGTCCAACAACATACCTACAAGTTTAGATAGGTTAGGTATAATGTAATAGCAACAAGGTAGACAGCTGGGAGGCCGGAGGATGGATGTTGTTGAGAAGTTCATCCTATTCTCCAGCAAATAGCCACGTTTTGTTATCAAAATATGGACCTATAACATTTTTACGTAATCTACGTTACTAGTGTTGGAAGTTAGTGTTTGTGGTTTTATACAAAAATGGATGAGTCCGGGATCGATATGGGCTACGATCTGGCCTCTCTCCTGACGAACGATTTTAGCGTGGATCAGAAGATATTGGAGGAGATGACAGCAGCTCAACAGCACCAGGACTTCATGTTCTACGAGCTCAAGTCGAAAGCGGTGCCTATAACAGAAAGGTAAGTGGAAAGTTACTCGAAACACGTATCAATACTAGTAGCAAGACGCTTAGCGTTGCGTTGTAGCAAATAAATTGGCGAATATTTTTAGAACATCATGAGGAACAATTTCACCGAAGTATTGAACGCTCGCGGCCCTGAAAGCTGGACTTGGCAAAGACCCCGATTTTTGCCATGTTGTTTTTGTTTGATCTCTGCAACTTGCGTTATCTGTTGCCGCCTAAAAAACCCAAACGAATACTTTCTTTTCATGTGGACTTGTGCAAAGGTGTTAATTTAATCAGGCCATTCAGCCTATGAGCCTGCCTACTCAGGAATAAACTAATTGACCAATGACGACCTTCCATTTTTCCCGCCGTTTTCAGAAATTGAAAAAGTTTGTTTTGTGCGACTGTGTTCTCTGATTTTAATTATTATTCTACTCCTAGATCTAAGACAAAATAAAATTAACGTGTGTATTCTACAAGGTACTTTCAAAATTGACCTCCTTTTGGTTTTGCGAGCCCGACACCGACAGTCGACATCGATGAACTGATGCTGCGCCATTGGAATGTCGTCTGGGAGCATCTTTAGCGCGGATTGTTTATTAGTTGGGTAAATAAATCCTTCCCCGTTCCTTAAGTGTGAAAAATACATAATAATATACGAATAAGATTATTACTTTTCCATCTCTGACACCAAAGCCATGTGGCAAAGGAAGGATAATATCCAAACATTAATTCTTGCAACAATTTCTAAATGAAGAGGATTTATAGTAACATCATCTACTTACATGTTAATAAGGTTGCGACTAGAGGATTCGATCACGGGATCCCGAAAACCGGCATCGCGGGATCCCGACCTCTTTTCTGTCCCGAAAATTTCGGGATTAAGTTTTCCTGATCCCGAGATTTTCGGGATTGACATAATTTAGAAAAATATGCAAATTAGACTGCTTGAAGTTAAACACTCAGTGCGTTTTACCCGTCAATATGTCGGCCATCTCGTCTTGTTCGACAATTTGTCACTGACATTAGCCATCTTTTTTTGCCAGCTGATTTTATGCAAATTCCAAAGTGCAACAAATTGAGAAGCAGGCTTGATGATGAGATACTGGACGCCTTGTTATTTCTAAGATCTAATTACCCAATTAAAATTAAAAAGTTTTTCTTATATTAGTTTTCTTAACCATCATCATCATCATAATCAGCTCGGATTCGTCCGAAGCTGGACGTAGTCCTCTCCTTGTGAACGACGACACTGAGCCCGATCTGCAGCTCTCCTCTCTTTTTATATTTAAGAGAAATGTGGCTGGTTAATATTTGTTTTTAAATACTTTTTGATATGAAATTTACTGTCTACTTACTAAGTTGTTACTTGGAAGTCATCTAATGTATCATAGTTTGTTTCATACCAGTTTTCTTAGTTTGCGTAAGTGTAAAGAGTTCTCACTGATCTTTGCAAAAGAATAACTTTTACATAGAGGCAGTGATATTAGATCTAGTTAGTCTGACTTTAATTCTGATTATTTAGAGTTATTAGATTAGCTGAAATTTTGTTTTGTTTTGTTTCTGTAATCTAAGTGTTTTTCTATGTCTGTATCGTTTTATTTTGTTGGTGTCAATAAAGACTTAATCTGTCTATCTATTGACTAAGTATAATCCCGAAATGCCGGGATCTGAAATAAGGTCCGGGATCGAATTCTCTAGTTGCAACTCAACTAGTGCTTAGGTATATTCACTTTGATTGCGACATTTGCGATACTACCGATAGAGCACTTACCTTAGTAAATAAATGAATGTCAGTGATGATGGAGATCGAGTCACTACCCAAAGACCTTGGCAAATGCTTAGGGCATCAGGTAGGCAGAAGGAAGGTTTCTGAATGTGACGCGCAGAAGTCCGGCACCCACAGGACGACGTGACGACTTGTTTTTTTACAGGAAATCCTCATTGGGGGGATCTAGATCATGTCATTGTTAGGCACACAGAAGTCTTCTATCATAAGTCACTGAGAACGCTGCATTGCTACTATGCTAAACTACAGATACACTTGCGTCCGGTCCGGCTTTTGTATTTTGTGTGACCGGGTTGTGTCACAGAATACGTTATAGTGAGAACAAGGTTGCGTCAATTTGAATTTTTTGTACCCTAAAGTAAAACACCCTTCATAACAGGTTTTTTTTCGATCAAGCATGTAAATTCGTTTACTTGTGCAATGGTTGAATAGGTACATCCGTATATAAAATTCCCATACAAAAGTAAAATTATTTTATTTTATAATTTGACCAAAAATGTGTGTTTACTATCTATCACCTTGCACCCAAAATTAGGTATGTACATACATACTGCTCCGTCGGGGATTCAAGTTGCTAGGCCTCTCCTCGCTTGCGTGCTGGTGGAAAGACACCGTTGAGTGGAGACGGTTCACCAGTCCGAGCAGATGTGGAGCGAGCCAGCCTGTTCTCGTTGCGCGCACATAATTCGAGTAAGAAGTGTTACTTTACATTACATATAGCTCAAGAAAACAGCGAAAGCTTAGGAAACGACCATGTCATGTAACACTTGAAACTAATCACAAAAAGATAAGATCCACTATTTACAAAATAATAAAGACCATTGGATTCGTCAGATTTTCACTTTGACGTTCGTTCGTGACGTACCACTGCGCATTTGGCCCGATGCGCGAGGTCTGTCAATTAGACTTGTACAAAGACATAAGCAAACGTCGCTGTTGTTTTTCTCCCAGCTGACTACTAGGTAGTACTATTATTTATTCTGTGCTACTAGCGTTTGAAGTACAGTGTTCCTAGTTTATATTAGTAAATCTGTACAACTTAAAGGCATAGATCTAGTTAAAGGCCGTACGCTGTAATATCGCCACAGAATAAATAATAGTGTAATTCGTAAACAAAAACTGGACTAGTTATTTGGTTGTAGTTCAATGACTAGATACAAGTACAGGCAAACACACCCACACGGCAACATTCCGCCGTTCGTGCTTAATGTGCATAAACAAAGATAGAGACATACGCAGACTGTAGTAGAAATGAGAGTCACTGCTAATACGTGCTACACCAATGCCCCTCCGATAGTGACTAAGGCCACAGAAGGCAAATTGTCTGCATCGCACCTAATTTATGCTTTCCACGCCCGAGGAACTGGTACCTAATCTTCCCACTTAGATCTGTGAAAATGAAAATCTTAACGCGTGTACTCCGCCGTAACTCAAGTCACGGTAATGTTATAACATTACCGTGTCAAAGCTACTGTCATAGTCATCGTAACTCAAACGTTAGCATTATGACATACCTATGTAGTTTATTCTGTCATAGTATCAGTAGACTATGTATGTAAACATTAGCAAACGCTTCAATAACATTTCCTTGGAGCCTTAATTTAGTCATGGAAGCTTATGTAATTTCAAGTTAGGTATGTACCTAGACCTATCTAGGTTCAGCCATACATACTTACAATTTCCGAGTCATATCAGACCACCTCAGGAATGGATTTAAAGGCTGCGAATCAAATTATGTTTGAAACCTACTCGTAGTGTCCGCTGTTGGTTGTTCGAACGATATATTGTCTTAGTTGACGCACAAATTGCACAAAATATGATATCAGACCGTACAATAATTTATAGTTACCCTCTTTCCTTAGAAGTTGGCCACGTTGCAAATTCCTTAGAACAACACGCGTAGTTTACTCGATTAATCTTACCCAACCCCAAGCACCAATCATCATATATCTCGAAGTCTAGATTTTGGCTACTTTGTATTTGAAGTTGCATCGTTAGACAGTGCGTCATGTGTCATCTATCAATACAATACCTACATAACAGAAAAGTTGGCACGCGTTAAGATTACCCGCTCTAACAAAATTACCGCGATACAGTTTCGAAGAGCGCCTTCGGCATTTCCGCCTCTTGGAACCGTCTTTGAAACTGATGGCACAACATAATTATTATAGTATGAGTAAAATAATAATAGCTAGAGAAAATACAAATCTATACTTATAATAAAACTGTAACGGGTCCAATTCTGTACATTGAAGATATTTAGATATTTTTTTGGACCTTACTCTAGATTCGATACTGAAGCCAAAACTGTTTTTTTTTGTCAGTCTGTCTGTATATTGGCTAGGCATCACGCCGAAACTACTGAATTAATTTAAATGAAACTTGGTATGACTTGAGTTCATACTACGAGGTAGCACATAGGATACTTTACATATCGAAAAATGTATGGGTTATTATTTAGGGGTTGACACTTATTTAAAAGAACACGTACCACGCTGAAAGTGGCTAAGTAGAGCGATGGTGGCCTAATGGTTCTATAGTGCAATTTAGAATCCAAGATACCGGGTTCAAAACCTAGGCTCCCGCACCAATGACTTTTCGAAGTTATGTGCGGTTTTCCATCGCTCCGTGCTTCGGAGGGCACGTTAATCTGTCGGTCCCGGCTGTTATTGGTTAATAGCAGTAGTCGTTAAGGCATGTCAGAGGCCCTCGGGCGGCCTGACAAACTTTGACATCAGAGGCCAGCACTACCTCATACGACAAACAAACAAACAAACGCTGAAAGTAACGGATGGGTTTTGATGCAACTTGCCACTGTTATAAGTTATATGAATGGTTAAAATTGAGGACACGTTTAATCCCGAAAAAGTAAAGGGTTTTTGCGGGATATCCAAAGTTATGTTAATATTTAAGTAATAAAAAATATTTTTTGGATGGCTCTCTATATTCTATACTGAAGCCAAAATGTTTTACTTTTTAATTTTGTCTGTCTGTTTGTCCGTATTTTGACCGCGCATCGCACCAAAACTACTAAATGAATTCAAATGAAAAAAAATGCTCTTGGGTGCTTAAAAAAGGTATTGAGCAATTATTATTTTGTTAATAGTGTCTTTCTTTGTTTGGCTGTATGTTTGTTTGTTCATGCATCTCGTAAAAAGTTAAAAACTACTGGACCGATTGCAATGCGGTTTTCATTCTTAGATAGCTTAGGGTTTGATTTAAATCTGGTGTAATTGGTATCTCAATCCGGTGAGTTAGAAGCCGAGCAATTGATAAAGTATTTTTGACGGCTGAAGAAATGTTGTTCAAATGTTGGTATATTGGTCCTGGAATCACATTATGGTACTTTGAACCTAAAGAAAAGAACACGCGTGCGAAGCCGCGGGTACAGCTAGTTTTGAATATGTATTCAAAAATGACACAATATGGTTGCCACGACTCCGCATATACGAATTATACAAATCAAGAAGGTTAATAAAACCCGGCCAAGTGCGAGTCGGACTCGCGCTCTGAGGATTTCGTAAGTAAATAATTCATCTATCACGGGAATCGAAATTCAATAACTAATTACAAATTTACGGTTTTATTTTTTTTTTCTTTACTTGTGCTATAAGATATTGCTTCTTGCGAAATTTAATAATTCTAGGTCAACGGGAAGTACCCATAGGTTTGATTGCGTTGAGTTAGAAGTTTATTTTTCACAGCTCCAAGGGATTGCAGACCTGAGTATTTGATGTTAATTTCAATTTGATACCTCCACGCGTTCCTGAGAAAAAGAGTCTAGACAGACAGACGGACAACAAAGTGATCTTCTAAGGGTTCCTTTTTTCCCTTTGAGGAACGGAACCCTTAAAAGACGGAGTCTGCACCGCCAAACAAACTAGTGAAGCATACCAAACTTCATCACAAAAGACTGCATTATTTTTGATTCTCCGTGAGAACTCGACAGAATTAACGCGACTAACAAGGTCGAGAACTTGCTGCGAAGTGGCGGTGACGTCCGATCGGCATAACATGGTGTAAGTGTGTGCGTGAGGCTTGTTGTTGAGCTACTTTTCATTCTTCTTTAGGTCGGACTGCTAGGTTGTCTCGAAGTCTCGATGTCACGCTGATATGACATAATAATTGTACATTACTGTTCTGTACAATTATTATGTCAATAAACATTATTATTATTATAATAAAGCAATAAGAAAGATATTGGATGCTGATTTAAGTCGCAATCCATGGAGTCAATTGATGCGACCAGCAGCGAAGTAACAGTAACAGGCCGATCGCAAATTAATTGACATGTTTATGCGGTTGGCTTGTGCCACCATGTGACCACTAATGGCTAAAGATCGCCGCAATAGTTTCGATAAACTGCTTTAGTGCTCTTTAGGTTTCTGTTCTTCGTGGAATACCTCATACAGTGAAGCGATTGTGTTGTGTGTTTGCGATGTTCGTATAGTCCAGTCTATGGTATCTACTCGAGAATCTTCTACACATACGGGTATCGATTCTACAAGCAGTGTTGTCACTTCAACTTGCTAATGCGGATTAGCAAGTTGATGTGCGGATTTCCTCATTCCGGATCCTTTGTCGCAGAAAAGAAAAAGCCCAAGCATATACTCCAATCTAACTGGTACATACTTACTTGTCATAGTATGAGATATCTAACTGGTACATACTTACTTGTCATAGTATGAGATATCAACCATGGCCTATTTCATTTCGTAAAATAATAATAAGCAAGAATGTCTAAAAAAATACCGATTCCATACCACCGAGTCGAAAGTGAAGCAGCCAAGATATGCCGATCCGCTTGTACGTACAAGCCTCATGCACATAATTACACCATGTTATGCCGGCCGCCACATCGCAGCAAGATCTTGACCTTGTTAGTCGTGTTAATTCTGTCAAGTTATCACGATAAATCAAAAACAGTTTGTGATGAAATTGTTTAACAACCACAAATTACGAGTATCTACTCACGCACTCATACGCAGCCGCCATTTGCTATGCTTCACTCCACAGCTTCACTCGTTTCTTTGGCGGTGAAGACTCCGTTTATTTTTAAACTTCTAGTAAATAATTATGAAAATGCCATTGAACAATATCGCACAGTATAATTAAGGGGGCGTCCACACGTGATTTAACACGCCTTTGCTTTATCAACTGTTAATAAATGACAAAGTAAATGTTATTTAGAATGCCATGTATGGCAGTTGTATGACATTAAGGTTCATAATTACGAGGAATATGCCATGTAATTTATAATTTCAAGGTGCTATGGTGCCCATCGCTGTCAATGTGGTAGTGGACAGGTCACATTTCCCGAAGAACCGATAACAGTACGAGATTTAGAGTGCAGACTACGTTTAGACAAACGTAGTGTAGGACGCTCTGTGGCCAGATGGAGTGACGACCTGCGAATAGTGGCTGGCAGAATATGGATGAGGAGAGCTGAAGAAGAGATTATCAAGTCGTTTGTTTTTTTCTTTTTTACCTCGTATCGGAAGGAACTCTACAATCAAATAATATAACCCTTTCGATTTTAGGCTTATTTGATTTGTCTCGATGAGTTATCTGCTCTAAAGTGATAGTGATGGCTTGTAAAACGGTTTATTCCCCCAGTTTATACTCACTCCATTTCTACTGTATGAGGCCTATTGTTATGCTAATTTAACATTACGTTAGTTTTTCTGTCCACTGACAGAAAAACACTCAATATTTGTTTTCTAGTTGTGGCTTAACTCCGAATTTAGTATCAGGCCATCATAGATCGGAAGGAGGCCTCAAAGGAAAAATACACTACCGGACGATGCGGAGTGTGGTAATTTCGCGGGGCGCGTGTTATGAGGAACGGGTGGGTGCCTATTCTATTCAAACATTCAAAGTACCAGGCTATCATATATAGGAAGGCGGCAAACCTTAACTTTAATCGTAGTAGTAATTTATTTCTGTGCTTTAATGAAAGATCCGTGTCTCGTTGAGTACACGACCTTCCCGGCACAATGCCTGGTCAGGTCCCCGTTCTCAAACCCTTCTAGGACAACGTGCCTTCACAAGTAAAGGTCCACGTTTGTATCAGCGGTTGGACAGAACTCTGGCCATCCTACAAACATCCCGTTACGTTTGTAAACGTAAAATTGTGACTTGGCTTTTCACGTTGAGTTACAGTGATACGGAAGACATAATTAAGCCCAAAACATGACGCCTGCTCCACAAATAAGTTGACAGATTGCCACTTGCCACCCAGATGATACTCGGATCTTAATTCGGTTTTGGATTTTGTTGACAGTTTGGGGGTCCAGGCCCCTCACTCCATTTACTGCAGGATCTGCTAAGTTGCATTGGTACACACACGGTATTGGTTACTTCACACGCAACGTATTATTATTTTCCCGTAGGAACTGCATTTCATCCCTGACTATATAATTACGATACTTTTTTTTTTCCAGAAAGTGGATAATGAGAGATTGCCTCTGATCAGTACTGTACATGACATGACACTCCATACATTCTACTCACCCACACGTTCATCTTCACATACATTTTACACAATTATCTAATGTGGGTACTTGAGATGGTTGTTGGCTGGCCTTTTCTTGTCTTTTCTTGTTTTGCTTCAATTTTTTTTTATTACCAGTACAAAAATAGAACAAGATAAGAAAGAGTTTATTTGAAGTCGGTGCCAAACCTTTACAACGAATTTACTTAGGTACCTAATCATAGAACTGCGCGCCGCTAAAGATGCCCGCTTCACGGCGATTCTATTATCTCTCGTAACAGCTTCGGCGATTGACGACTCTCCTGCGTCAACGGTAACCCCCCATCTTCACTATCTAGGTATAACACCATCTAGAACATCCATTTCACTCTTAAGCCATAAACCGATCTCCGTCTTTTCGTACTGTAACAATACCAATAGGCGACCATCTCGAGCTTTTGGGTGTCGAACTCACATCGAACCTGAATTTTGGGCCTTACATTGAATCCAAAGGCAAATAAACTTGATATTTTGTCTAAGGTTAGGCGGTACTTCACGCCGGGACAGCTTTTGAATCTTTATCAAGCACAGGCCAATCTTGTATGGAGTACTGCTGCCACCTCTGGGATGGTTCCACCAAGTAACAGGTCGAGGCTTTGGATTCAATTGAGAGACGTGCTATGAGGCTCATTGGAGATGACACTCTGGTAAAGAGTAAGCTTCAATGTCTGGCGTATCGACGTGAGGTCGCAAGCCTGTCGGTGTTCTACAGATTGCACTATGGAGAGTGCACAAGAATACAATCTGATTCCCCCATCACCTTTCCATCACCGTACGACTAGACGATCGGAATTTTATGGTTGAATCACAAGTAGCAAAATAAAGTCGTGTGTTCGAATGGCTACGACTTTAAAATTAATAACAGTTATATAATGGTATTTCATCGGCATTCTAGTTATATAAATGATTAAGTTGTATATTTTAGTCAAGTAAGCGTTTATACAACTTCGTTTTCTGACAATCCTAAAGTGGTTTAGATTGCAACATGTACAGGACAAGTTCAGGCGACGTTTTAGTCGTAATGGCGGCTAATTGGTTATATAAACGATTATTATTTGACATTCAAGTCTTATAATTAAAAGTTATACAGTAGTGACGTATACATAGTCTAGAAGACAAATAATATGCAATAATCATGTCATTGTAATGGTTTTAATTTAAACATATATTTAATATGTTATATGACTTTTTAGTCGAGTGAAACACTTTGATTGACTAACAGTTTCTAAGTCGACTATTGTAAAACCGTTAAGACTTTTACGAGACTGACAAACAACAATTGGTTATATAAAAGACTTTGACACTATTACCATACAACTTATTTTTAAGAGTTTTATTTGTGACAATTAAATAAGTACCTACAACTACTGAATTGCACCTTTATGTAACTTCCATATAATTTATGGTTTCTTTGAGGTTATTATGTTTACTTGTATAAAATATTTCCTAAAAATGGCGGATCATCATGGGTGACGGGTTGTTCAAATAAAGTTTAATCCTTCCGGTCTGGTGTTTAAGAGTTTCATTGTTAAGAACAATTAAATAACGCAATATCGCATAAGCTCCGCGCTCGAGGAATATGACTATCAGATATATTCATTCAGTATAAAGGTCACCGTTATTACCTTAGGTCACGTAAAATTATTCATCATAGAAATAAGGAATTCAACATTTAATTATTTATTCATATCATTGAATTTCAAGGGCGCATTTAAAATATCATAGTATTTCTTAATACATTGTCGAAAAACTGATACTGTCATTATGCATTTTGGTAAAATAGACCCTCCACAAAGACATAACTGTACGGCTAATATTAACTTGATATTATATTTTTGTCTAAATATCCATTAAGCTCACAACTTTACTACAGTAAAACGTAGAAATATTTTCGTTTGACGAGTAAATTACTTTTTAATCGACTTCAGAAAAGGAGACGGTTATATGTTCGGCTGTACTATGTTTTTTATGTATGTCTGTCGATATCTCCGTCAGTTGCGGACCGATTATAAATAATATATTTTTTTGTTTGAAATAGGATACTCTCCAGGCGGTCCCGTATAAATTGTATCAAGATTGGTTCAGCAGTTTTTCGAAAATAAATAGTTTTTTTGAGTAAATCAATTTAAGGAAGACCAAAGATGCTGAAGTTTTGCACATGGGTGTAGATCTGATGACAATTGAAAAACTACAGGTATCCAGGGTCTGATGATGGAGCCGGAAGGGAGACACAGGAACTCAACAACAAAATGATGGAATCCCCTTCGTTTTTGGGCTCATTTGGTTTGTCGAGATGAATTCTCTGGTGTTATGTGGTATCCAGGGTCTTATGATGGAGACGAAAGGTAGTCACAGGAACGCAACTACAAAATGATGCTTATAAATCCATTTGTTTTGGGTTTATATTTCCTCATATCTACGAGATGTGTAACCATTTTTTTAAAGTGTTCCATTTTATTCCAGTGAAATCATAGATAATTTTCGTCAAAACTAATTCAGTTGTTATATAATTAATTATAATTATTTAAATTATGTAGGTTTATTCATCCTTGGTTTTAATTTACCAACGCTTTGAGTCTAAAGTGAGTGAGTGTCTACTATTTTCTTTCCGATGTTTGCTGAGGCCACTGAAAATCAAAAAATAAAATATTTTTCCAGAGAAAATTAAATTGACTTCATAATAAAAATGTTATTTTGTAAAAAAACACTAAAAAGAATTAAATAATTAAATTTGAGCCAGAACAGTATCACTTTTTCGAAATTACCAACGTAATAATAATGCAGATGAGAGAGATGCGTAGAGAGATATATATACAACATAATATAAGAAAGAGTTTTTTGAAGGCGGTGCCAAACCGAGCCTTAATTATTAATATGGTTGAGCTTACTCAAAATGACAACTTACTTAAACGGCTTGACGTGCCATTTAAAATAATAAGCTTTTAAAGTAATTATCTACAATTAATTGTATCATTTACTAGATTGCTGTAATAAAAAATAAATCCAAAAAAAAATAAAAAAATTGGAAAAATATTTTATTAATAGTAAATGTGTCAAATATTCATATCTACACTAATATTATAAAGAGGAAACGTTTGTTTGTTTGTAATGCTAAACTCAAAAAATATAGACCCAATTTAAAAAATATTTTACATAAAGAAAGCTAAATTATCAGAGAGTAACACTTACACATTTTATATTTCTAAAAATTAGAGTTCCCGAGGTATCAAGTTTTGAAAAAAAAACTCGATTACTTTGTATCACAAACTAAGAAGGAGATACGGGTTAAACAAAATCACAGAACATCTAATAATATTGACGTATGAAATGCTCTATGCTACTAGTACACGAAATAATAACAAGTCTGTCTAGTACGTGAGTAATAATGCAGTTGTCTATGGTCACAAGTACTGCTGCAAAGGATTTTGAATAACGCTTACTGGTGTTTTTTTTAGAAGATAATAAACGAAGGGTATAAAAATGCTAAAAAAAAGCCAAAAAAAATAAAACAAATGGGCTTATACTTCTGGGGTTATATTTTGAAAAATATTTTATTAATAGTAAATGTGTCAAATATTCATATCTACACTAATATTATAAAGAGGAAACGTTTGTTTGTTTGTTTGTAATGCTAAACTCAAAAAATACTAACCGATTTTAAAAGTTCTAGATGTAGCGTAGAGTTTCACGACAAACAAACGGGCGTGCGCCTTGACACAGCTCCATCCAGTTTTTTAAACCCAAGGAGGTTGAATTACGCTTACTTCCCACCCGGTTTTTAAACCAAAGAAGGTTCAATTAACCTTTTAACAGTAACCGTAATTCAACCTCCTTGCGTTAAACATAATAATACTATAGACAAAATGGTACGGTATAAAACCTATAAATATGAAAATTTTGTGTAAGAAATTGTTGTTGTTCTATTTATCCAAATAAAGTGACTACAGTAGTCGCAGCAAATCAACGACAGTAAGAAATGTCTATACGACCAGCCAATCTATATGTTTGTGAAGTTAGGCTCTGTGAACGATTGCGCAGGTACTGCTGTGAGAATAAAACAGTATACAGTACGAGCGAGATAGAATAAGCGAAAAACGAAAAACCGTAAATAAAAAAATAATTGACCCTTATAAAAAAAAGAAGAAAAACCGCCGATGTTCTCTCAACTCCAGCTTTATCACACAGATGGTTCAGTTTTCGTCACTACTTTATATGGCCCTGGCACGATCACTTCATCCTGCGATAGTTAAATATTAATTCGTGCTAGATTTTCACATAGCTCTGGAAGCTCTAATGTTAGCCCACTGTCGAATATAATCAATTCGGTAGGTGTTATCACCACTACAACATTAGTCGCTTCAGTGAAAGGCTGTCCCTCATATTTCCAATATATGAAGACATCATACTCGTATGAGCTTCCACGTTGTCAACTAACAATCTAGCTGAAATAATGCATTTCCACAACCGTTACTCACCACCTCACAGTCTTTCCCAGAAACCTCTAGTATTTTTAAACTCCGAACAAAGAGATGGGTGTTATAAGTTTAGGGTGTGTATCACTATGTGTGCGTTTGTGTGTGTGTCTGTGTGTATGTCTTCTGTGGCATCGTAGCTCCCAAACGAATGTACCAATTTTGATGCGGTTTTTTCTGTTTTAAAGCTGATGTGATCGAGATGGTTCATAGCTATAATGGGGAGATAGGTGGGGGGGGAGGGGAGGGGGGGTTGCGAATCGTAGCTTTCGAATGAATGGACCGATTTAGCTTCAGTTTTTTATGTTTGAAAGCGGAGGTAAACGAGATGGTTCTTAACTATAAGCGGTGAAGCGGTGAGGGGGAATGGGGATGAGGTTCGTAGCTCCCAAACGAATAGACCGATTTTGATGAGGTTTTTTATGTTTGAAAACTGATGTGATCGAAATTGTTCTTAGCTATATGGAGGGGGGAGGGGGGAGTTGAGAAAAGGGGGGTGAGCATCGTATCTTTCAAAAGAATAGACCAATATAGCTGCGGTTTTGTATGTTTCAAAGCTTAGATAAACAAGATTGTTCTTAGCTATAATGGGGAGGTGGGGGGGGGGGGGATGGATGTGAGGATCGTAGCTCCCAAACGAATGAACCGATTTTGATGTTTTTTTTTTGTGTTTGATGATGTGAATATAGTATTTTCGAAACGAATGGACCAATATAGCTGCGGTTTTTCATGTTTAAAAGTTGAGGTAAACGAGATGGTTCTTAGCTATAAGGGGGGGGGCGGGGGCGAATGGGGGTGAGAATCGTAGCTCTGGAACGATTCTTATGTATGAAAACTGTTCTGATCGAGATGCTTCTTAGCTATAATGAGGGGTGGGAACTCTGGGGTTATATTCAATTTTTAGTTTGTGCTTGTTTGACGAATCGATTCCCCGTTGTTTTTATTATTAGCGCTTCCACAGTTCGCTGACTGTGTTATTGTTTAACACTTTTGTTTCACTTCTCATCAGCTTTTTCTAGGCTCCTTACATTCAGATTCTGAACCATACTGTCTGCGTTTCCAACAATTCTCAAAATTGTGCTCGTCACGCATGCAATATGAACACAATTTGTTTTGATTCCGTTTCTAAAAACAGTTAGTTTCCACATGTGCTGCCTAAAGATTCAAGAAGAGAAATTATACTTTGACAACCTGCAGACACTGCGCGAACTTCCATTAGCTTATCACCCAGTGTTCCTATAATGGCTTCAGCTATGACTTCATCCCACGTCCCACAGGTCATACCGAATAACCAATTTATCATAAAATAATTTAAATTGATCATCTCTAGCTGGCCTCACAGTATTCACTAGCTCACGAGTTAAATTTAGGCTTGTTTGAGTAAAAGGAAAAGCTCGTTTAAGTCTTTCCACTCTTCCCAACTAATGTCGAATGACTGTTGCCGTTCATACCACCCCTTAGCGTAGCCTCTTAATTTTGACATGCAATTACATATTAGCACAGAATACGTAATAAATATCAGTGTTCTTTCATCCCAACCATACATAGATCCAATGCTTTCCAGTTTTTCTATCCAATGTTCGACGGATATTGTAGAAAACTCTGGATTAAACTCATGAACAATATTACTCCGATCCAAATATCGGCCAGTATCTGCTGACGTTATCATAAAGCTGCGCGGCGCTACAGATGCCCGCTTCACGGCGATTCTATTATCACTGGTGACAGTACCTATCTCACGCATCACATTCAGCGTCTATCGTGATGTGACTAGTACAAGCTCGCATACTAAAGTTCTATGGACACGTTTCGACTCTATAGAGCATGTTGTCTTTCAGGGAGAAGTGGAAGGTACCTACCAGACAGCATGGAAGGTCACATGTGATGGATCTACTGGATCAAATCAGCTTTGGGCGGCTCCTTGCTTGGGTTTAACGGTGATGCTAATTGCAAAAGCTGGGGCAATGCCAACCATGATAGTAAAGGATCTTATTAATGTAACTGCGAATGTCTGTACTATGTTTGTTGGCATTCAGCTCCGTAACGGCTGAACGAATTAAAAGTCTTGCAATAACAGCAAAGCCGCGGGGTTCACCTAGTATAAAATTGATTGAACTTGATCCGTCCGGCTTTTGTCAGGCTTTTGGACATAGATAAATATAATAGGTAAGTAGTATATCTACACCCCCCCACCCCTGCTCTGGGCTCATTAGATTAAGTGAAATAGTGACTCGAGACTGTGATGCATTCACTCTTGACATCCTTAGATTATAATAATCAGAAAACAAAAACAAGGACTCTGGTATGGTGTCCAATTCCTTCGCTGTTCGAATAAAAATTAATGTGAATTAGGAGTATTGAGTGTCAAAGTCCCGTGAGGGGGGGCCTGGCGTAATAATAAGTCCACTTCTCCTCACCCCATATGCTGTGAGAACCAGCATGGAAATTCTCACCCCGCAGGTGCTGTGAGAACCAGCAGGGAACTCAGGAAGTGGGCAGGAGCATGCACCTGTAAGTAACAACATCTGCTGCGATGCGGTCACCAAGCCGCCTGGCTGGCGATTAATAAGCGCGGTTATTTGGAGGCCCAGTTTCAATAGCGAGCTACTAATTATGATGCAAATGATGAAGAGGCATAAAATAAAAGTATTATGTGATATTTGAGGCCAGTTGTTGCCAAGATTATAGCACCAAACACCATCCTTATCTGGGCAAACTCACTATAAAAATATCACACAGCACAGGCCCAAGCATGACCTCGGTAGAATATCAGCTATTTTATCTCCGTTATCTTCAGTTCATTTGAAGATCACAAGTAGGTAGCAAGAATTTCATGACGTGGAACTGACTCCTAAGCCTTTTGTAAACAAACATCTTGAAAAGCAGCTGACAAAAAAATGTTTGGCTTTGAGTTTGACATGTTTGCTGGTAGGCATTTTAAGCCAACAAATTAATGTAAAGTCCGACATTTGTTCATAAAAATATGTTCTTGGCTGTTTAGATCATCGCAGCAAGATCTCGACCTTGTTAGTCGTGTCAATTCTGTCAAGTTCTCTCGGAAAATCAATAGTGCGACAAATCAGTGTGACCAAGAGTCCATTGCCAATCAGTCTTTTGTGATGAAATTGAGTATCAACTACAAAACGACAGAAATTATCCACTCACGCACACATACGACGCCATTTGCTATGCTTCACTCGTTTGTTTGACTCCTTTTTTTAACCTTTTCGATCTTAACTACGTTCCACCTAGTAACAGGAAAGCCCACGATGAAGATTTTTCCAAACAACTCAGTCAATATTGAATCCGATACCAAATAAAATGTTCTCACTGTAGTAGTAAGATCTAGACGAAACTTGGTACAATACTGTACCTATACTGAAAAAAAAAAGGGATTTTTGATTGGGAGGGGGGGGGGGGGGGGGTTGTAAAAAGGGGGCTTCTGAATATTTGAAAGGTAAAAATTTTAAATTAGTCTCATAAAAATTTGGTGAAAATCTAATGAGGATCTTCGGCGTGATGAGCAGAATAACTCCTCAAAATGCTGTAAATTTCACACTATTAGGTTTCTACCAGTGGAATCAGCCCTTTACCTATTAGGTAGGGATTGATGGAACATCTTGGTTATTAATGTTAGTTTTACAATAAGGTAACTAGATGGCGCTACTGTGCACCGCTAGATTGTTCGCGAGGCCTACAGCTCACACAGCCACTAGTAGTATGGTTAAAATCTACTCTGATCACGAATTGTTTTAATTCCAACAAGCTGTTTTCATTTGCCAATTCACTCCCATTCTTGTTCCTAATTTTATAATCTTAAGGAATCGTGTATTGAGACTAAAACATGAAACATAGGTATAGTAAAAACGGTAGATAAGAAGTTTGCGATATTGTACAACATAAGACAATAACCGATAACTGAAATCGTAAGGTCGTCACCAAAAAAGAGATAAAGTAACTTTGAGGCAAAGTGCTCTGAGGAAATTCAGACGCGCTTAGAATTAGGATTCCATAGCCAGAACCCTAAGCTACCCAGCTGTGAGAACCGCATTGCAATCGGTCCATTAGATTTTAAGTTATACGAATATGTTCAGAGTTGTCGCGGGCATGAAATGCGTTATCTTGGTCGACTATATCTCGTAAACTACATAATAGACACTAGATAGCCATAATAATGTTGTTCGTAAATTCGTGTTATGCGCTCGATGTTATTTTTTTTCTGTACTGTATCAACTGTATGAGTAGATGTGGGTACTGCAACTCAACCAAAAAGGTCAGAGCTTAATATTTCGTAAAAAGAACCAAATAGAAACAAATAAAATTATTTCAAAAATACAAATAACCCGACTGCTAACAACATTATTGAATGCGCTGCTGACCGCCCGCAAAAATAACCCGACTGCGAACAACATTATTGAATACGCTGCTAACCGCCCGCAAAAATAACCCGACTGCTAACAACATTATTGAATGCGCTGCTGACCGCCCGCAAAAATAACCCGACTGCGAACAACATTATTGAATACGCTGCTAACCGCCCGCAAAAATAACCCGACTGCTAACAACATTATTGAATGCGCTGCTGACCGCCCGCAAAAATTACCCGACTGCGAACAACATTATTGAATACGCTGCTAACCGCCCGCAAAAATAACCCGACTGCGAACAACATTATTGAATACGCTGCTGACCCCCCGCAAAAATAATTACACTAACATTTTAAAGACGAAAGTTTGTATGCATGTAAGGATGTGAGGGTGTGAGTATGTTTGTTACTTCTTCACGCTTAAACGGCTGAACGGATTTGGATGAAATTTGGTACGGGGGTAGCTTATACTCTGTATTAACACATAGGTAGGCTACTTTTTATCCAAAAATGTATGGTTCCTGAGAGACACGGGTGAAACCGCGGGGTGCAGTTAGTATTTAGATAAATGTAATGTTTTTTTTATTTACATATTTTACTTTTAATTTTTATTTTTATTATAGACTATATTAATTTGAATAATCTAAAATTGCAAATTTTGTAAGAAGCTTAAAAGAAAATTGCTACTGTTTCGTTATAAGAATTATGAACCGAGCAACCGGGAAGCGCGAGCGAGGGTCCCCGCTTCAGCTTAGGCAAAATTGCTTTCGTATGTCCGGATGTCTGTCCGGATCTCTGTTCTCCTCTACAGGTCGCATTTCTCAACCGATCTAGATTAAACTTGGTATACAGGTTAAACGAATTTTTAGAATTTTATAGTCGTCGGGGATTTTTGATTGGGTGTTGTACTTCCCCCCCAAAAAGGGGGCTACTGAATATCTCCGCCTTATCAGATCCGATTTCGATGGTTCTTTTTTTACGGATGGTTTTTATTTGAAAGGTACTTTAGATTGGTCTCAAAAAAAATTGTTGAAGGTCTGATGAGGATCTTCGGCGTGATGAGCAGAATAGCTCCTCAAAAGTCATTAAATTACTCACTTTTAGGTTTTTACCAGTGAAATCAGCCCTTTACCCACTATGCAGGGGAGCATTGATGGAGCACCTTCATTATTAATTTTAGTTTTACAATAAGGTAACTAGAAGGCGCTACTGTGCACCGCTAGATTGTTTGCAAAAAAGTTTGTATGCGCGAGGTCTACAGCTCACAGAGCCACTAGTATATTTTTGAAATGGTCTTTTAGAGACCTGTATTTTGATAACTTCGATATGTTTTGGTCATTTTTTGTTCCGTCGGAAATACAATATGGAAGCTGTAAGCCACCATATTAGTTTTATTGACACTTAATATATCCTATAGCACTCTCGTGATCAAGGCAAATCCAATGATACCTCATTTATCAAAATCCATCCAGCCGCTTTAGGCTCTAGGACGCGCCTAAAAAACGTACAAACAAACAAACATACAAACAAACAATCAAACAAACAAACATACATACAACCCAAACACATAACCCTCCTCAGTCGGGTAAAAACTGTCAAAGAAACCTCATTATAATTTTAAATTTTCAACGACACCCCACTCGATGGGATACTGATACAATATTAATTTTTCTTCTCCTCATTTCATATATGAGACCGCTAAAAAACTCATATCTCCAGGATTTCTGAACCGATTTGGATGATATTTTTGTTTATTTGAAAAAGACCGAAATTAGTTCAGTATGGTCATTTATAAATTTCAACAAAATTAGTTCTGTACATTTTTAGTAATTAATCCATTAATATTGAAGTCGATTTTTATACGCTTTATATTAGCTTCACTTGTATGTTTGTATGTTTGTAACCGACTCCTTTGGACGCTATTTTGACCCACTTTAAACGGCCAGATTTCATTCAAATTTTGCACACCTGTCAAAGACCGATGACAATGCAATAAATAAAAAAAAAAAAAGAAGTAGAAAATAAATAATAGTTTAAAAAAACTATGAAACACGCTTTATATAGAAAACCAAACTAAAAAATAGAAAACAATTTTTTATAGTGTAAATAAGAAAAAATGTTTTAGTCGTGTCTGTTTGACTGTTTGTATAGCGCATCACGTAAAAACTTCTGAACTAATTGCGATGCGGTTTGACTGTTGGATAGCTTAGGTATTGACTTAAAAACTGGTGTACTTGGTATCTCAATCCAGTGAGTAGAAGCCGAGCAATTGAAACTTATTTGAGTGCTGAACGAAATTTGATATATTGTACTTTAGTACTGTCCTGGAATAACTTATAGGTTACTTTTATCCTAGAAAAATATAAACGCGGGCAAAGCCGCGGGCTCAACTCGTCATTAATACGACTACCCCAACGGGTTCTTCAGCTAATTTGCCCAGCTTATAATATGAATGTATTTTATCCTCAATCGAGACATTTTTGAAATAGATTAGGTGTTTATTTTTGAAACTGGTAATTCCAGAAAGAAATACATACATAAGTAAGGTTACCTTTCCTTCCTCCTTTTTGTATCATGCAAAAGTAGCCAGCCACCTGATTTAATATGTTGTTTGATTTCACCGAGAGAAGCTAATCATTGTGTTATTATTACGTGGTAGGTGCGGAAGAGAACTGTATATAAAAGTTTGTTTATGTGCATAAATTGCATGTGGGTAACTCGTGAATGAATGAAAACCATTGTATTGGCTCCTATTAGTTAATTCATGTTTGAAATCAATAAGGTTTAAAAAAGACGGAGACCACACCGCCAAACAAACGAGTGAAGCATAGCAAATCGTCGCCTCATTGCTTATTTGACTTTTCTGAGTTATGTGTTTTTTTCTATCGCTCCGTGCTTAGGGCACGTTAAGCTGTCGGTCCCGGCTGTTATTGATTAATAGCAGTCGTTAAGCCATGTTAGAGGCCCTCGGGCGGCTTGAATAACTCTGACATCAGAGGCCAGCACTACCTCATACGACAAACAAACACAGTAGAAGAGTTTTTGCTCTAATTTAAAAAAAATACTTTTGTTTCCAGATTTGAAGTTCTTTCTTAATACACGAGTTACCTATGAATTGATAGATATAATTTTCATAAAACATAGCAATTAATTATACCTTCTTTTACAGGTTTTTATAAGCAGATAGAATAAAGATGAAGAAATATAATGTGGACTTAGAACATTACCTCATTAGAGATAGGCCAAAGTGTCTGTTTCATTTTTGCATGCTTATTTGTTCTATGTTTGTCTTGATGTATATACATTTCACCGTATTATTCATAAAAAACTCAAACGCTATATAACCTATTTTAGTATAAAAGTGTTCTATCAATTTCAAATTATTATTTGAGTATGAAAGAAAAAAATACACTTTTTGACTAAAATAGGTTTACTAATCGTTTAAGTATTTTTTATGAAGAATACGGTATAGTAGAGGATCCGTATTAGAACAACCTTAACTCATCTATTTATGAAGAATACGGTATAGTAGAGGATCCGTATTAGAACAACCTTAACTCATCTATTTAATGGATGAAAAGTATTTTATACCATATTTACTTACGCTAAAAAAATATCGCGAGTGGGTTGGCTAAGAAATTCCTGGTGAGACTACCCATCCAGAATAAAAACACAGACCTCGTTGTATTAAAAATACCAATGGCTTTGTGTGTCAGCTTATACTGCAAATGGGTAAACAAAACTGCCGTTGTGTGTACATACCAAATAACTTGTAATTTTAATTACTTCCTGCGGTTGTTAGAAGTTTGAAACAAAATAAATAGCATTTGACATGTAAATAGTCAAAGCTCACAACATTTTCTAGTTCTTTTTATGATTATACTCTTAAAAAGCTAATATAATTACTCTATTGTAATAAAATTGAAGTAAAAAGTAGGTAAATGTCTATTGATTTTCTTAACGCAAATTCTAATTATAAAAAATACGGGCCTTACTGCGCTCTAATTCGGTCTCAGAATAAGAGAGCCAGAATCACTGGAGTCGGATTACAGTAACACCGTCCGAATTATAGAAATAAGTTTTTTTCTCAACTTGACAAACCGGGAATAAATCCTGTCCTGCGTCTAGGTTGACACATTACACTACTCATATGAACGCACTTTTTGGGATTAGCTTAGAGGTTGGTCAGTCATTAAAAAACAACAGCCTGTTTAAAATTCATACAGGAATCGAGTGTAAATTAAAAATAGCTTACTGCTTAGTTTGTGGCTGCGTCTGTTTATATTTACTTTTATAGTATTGTTACGGCGGTCGATTCTTAGAAAAACAGTAGGTACTAAAATTACGCAATACCTACATTTAAAGGAACATTCTGGAACACTAGTAGAGCGTAGGTACCTACAAAAGTTTCCAGAGCGCGCGGTAGGTATATACCTACGGGCGCGGCGACATCAAAGGTGCCGCCGGCCTTAAGTACCTACAGGCGCGGCGCGGCAACTCAAAGGCGCCGCCGACCTTGAAAGTTCAAATACCTACCGACTACTATTAGTACATACGAGTAGTAACGAGTACCTTCTCGAAACGCCCGTCGCGGTATAGAGCGCGCATCCACTGCCTGGGACATTACTGATTTGGCTGACGAAACGGAACGATCAAAGTGATTCGAAGCGAGTATTCAGTGATAATTGATAAGAGTGTACAGTCAAGTTAAAGAGTGTTTGAGCATTATTTGTAAGATTAATTTCTTTTTGTGGTTTTTCGAATAAAGGTGTTAATTTTTGGTGTAATTAGCGTACAATTATCTTATCCGAACCCCAGCTCTTAACAGTATGTCCTAGACATAATTTGACATTTGTCTAAAACAATTTAAGCATCAAAACACAACAATTTAAATGATTTTAGAATATTTTAGGGAGCTACGAGGTGGTTTTTGGGATGTCTCGAGCCACAGTGACAAATCAAATAAAATGGCAGACATGACTTCGCGGGCTGTGATTGGTCGATTGAGTAGACTTAGAACACTCAAGCACTCAACGTCTTTTGCGATGTAGGATTTACAACAAACACTAAACAAAGTACAAATAAGCACAAAATTTAGGTTACGGTGTCGTTTCACTAATAAAACTTTTTCTTAACCAACAAGAATGTAATTTAAGTCTTAAACATACTGCGATTTTCGTAAAAATTGGTAGTTAGTACAAAAAAGCACTTGGGCGACGTAATGGCGACTGCGTATGTGTGAGTTAATTTGTGGTGTTTTGTGGTTGATACACAAATTTATCACAAAAGACTGCATTGTTTATGATTTTTCGTGAAAACTCACCACTAATATAGTCGTGATCTTTCTACAATGTTGCAGCCGATCAGTATAACATGGTGTAAGTGTGTGCGTGAGGATAGTGCGTGCGAGCGGATAGGCATATCTTGGGTACTTCACTTTCGATTTGGCGGTGGGGTTCCGTCATATTTTAAACATTCTTGGTCATCATCATCTCAGCCGGAAGTCGTCCGCTGCTGAACATAGGGCTTCCTCATAGATCAAAGGGCTTCCTCGTAGAACATAGGGCTTCCTCATAGATCTTAGAGCTTCCTCATAAAACATAGGGCATCCTCATAGAACATATGCAAAAGGCATTTCTTCGTTTTCTTTATAAACGTATATTTGGGTATTACCCATACATGTACCCGACAAGGTTTCTCCTAGGCAGCCTAAACTATAACTCATTAGAGGTTAGAAGAGCAAATTGCCAACTTATTACCATGTGTAAGATTCTCCGTGGGAAAATAGACGCGCCCGATCTCCACAATGAGCTGTCGCGTTTTTTCGCCCCGAATAATTACCGACGTAACAGGAGACATACATTTTTCGCAGTGCTATCCTGCCGAACTAAAGCGCATGCTCAATCTCCTATTCCCCGAACTCTCGCTGCGCTCAATGCCCTCCTGTGCACAAACCATGAGATTGATGTGTTTGCTGATGAATGGAAGGTGATTATTACTGAATGCTTGGAGTATTGTGAGAAGAATTTATGAAAATGTGTTTATTGATTTTAATTTTAATTTATTTTGACTGATTTATTTGACTTCTATTATTATTATTATTTTTCTAATCTGTGTTTGACATAGTTTCTTATTATTATCTAATTTAATATTTTTGTAATGTAATTAATTATAATAATTGGCCAAGGCCGTGTAATTAATTGAATAAATAAATAAATAAATAAAAATGGCTTTCTCATAGATCATAGGGCTTCCTCGTAGAACATAGCGCTTCCTCATAGATCTTAGAGCTTCCTCATAAAACATAGGGCATCCTCATAGAACATATGGCTTTCTCATAGGTCATAGGGCTTCCTCATAGAACACAGGGCTTCCCCATACAACATAGGGCTTCCTCGTAAAACATATGGCTCCCTCGTAGAACATATGGCTCTCTCGTAGAACTTAGAACGCCACAGCCCGCAACGATCAAGCGGTTGCCAGCTAGTAGCATTCAGCGGCGCCCCGCGACTCGTTAGGGCGCTAACTCTGGTAGATATTGAACCGCGATAACGCAAGTCGATTGAATGAAAACCACCGATTGTGACAGTTATCGTAATCGGCTTGCTATTTAGGCTGGATCGCGGGCCGATAGCTGATGTCGACAGATTATTTGACTAGATATCAACAATAATGATGTTTGACGCTGACGCTTGATAACAGCTATCAGCTGTTATGAATTTTATTTCAGTGGCAACACTAAGGATTTTCGGAAGTCGCAGCACATCCTTTGAATTTGGTATAAAACTGCGATAGTGTATTGGATTTAGCAGGCTACCAAATTTGACACTATCGACAGTACAATCGCAGAGGTATCGCAGAGGCCTTTTGTCAATAGCTAACATATTTACGGCACTGGTCGTCAGTCCATGGTCGTTCTTTGATAACCTTTCCGAACGGTTATCTCTCAACATTAACGGTATAACGAGCTATGTGGTCTGCCCATTGTTACTCAAATTTACTAGTTCTGACCGCTATAGAATTATGTCGATCACTTTAGTTCTCTTGCGAATATATCCTTTAGCAGGATTTTACCTCGCAATGAGATCCCAAGCATAGCTCTGTACATAGCTCGTTGAGATACGGCTAGGCTACGAGTAAGTATTGTGATCATAATCAAAATATGGTGTTACATGTTATATTGCCACAGATTAATAGTTTGATGTTGCGTCGGAACCACACCTACTCGTTGCATATTTAATGTTCTTTTTAAATCTTAAACCTTGCTTAGGAGATCTCTCATGACCAATTGCACAATCGATCCATGTGTAATAATACTGAAAAAAACATTAAGTACGCCATCAGTCCCGCGAGTTATCTTGCGCGCACTTTTAAAAATTACGTTTGACATCTCAAAAATGTTGCTTGGTATAGTATAGATAGATAGATAACTCTTTATTCCATGCCACTTAAATGTTAATCGTACACAGTAAAACATAAAATAAAGAAATTGCGGTAACACAATCAGTGGTCTTATCGCTTACAGCAATCTCTTACGGACAACTTATGGAAGAAAAAAAAATACATATTTGGGTAGCAAAAATATGAATATTTAATAATTTTACTTTAATACAAAATTAATAAATAAACAATGATAAACAACATACTAAATATATAGATTTATACAGTATACTAATATAGTATAATTTTATATAGTACTAGTTATCCCGCCGCGACTTCGTCCTCACGGACTACTGTTTATCGCGAAAAAGCATCCTATGTTATTATAGGATATTAAACTCTTGATGTTTTTTTTGCCATTATTGTCATTTTAAACATTTTTCCAGTTCTCTTCTCGACACTTGGTTATCGCATAATTATTTTATTTCTCATTTCCTATTTTAAATATTCATTTTAGAAAAACATTCTAAAAATACTGCGATGAAATATAGTTTATTTCATTGAAGTACAAATACAATAAAAAAAGATTTTGAACCCTTACATTTCTAAAAGAATAAGTTATGTCAGCATAAACACCAACTTTCGGAAACAGGAAAAAAATAATACTTAAATATAGCCGGGAGGCAGGAGGGGGCTAGTTGGACCGCCATGCGCCATAACGTTACAAATGGTCCTACCTGCCCCTCCATACCGTATGGCACGCGTTCCGCCGAACACCCTGTATTATTGTTTGGTATTTGAGCTGATGCTACTTTTAGTTATTTGTCAGTATGAAGTTAGTCACGTATTCATTTCTATGTTTATTTAAAACGCATTATACTAAACAAAAATTTTAAACAAGGCGCTAATTTTGTAAAAAAAAAAAACAAAAATACGAAATAGTTAAAACAAAATTAGTCCTTCCCCGTATCAGTACTAATAAGCTGTCTATAATGCCGTCGAAATAAGGGCATACCCACACGGATACAGTCCAAAACTCCCCGGTCTACTCGCTAAAAGAACAGCGCACTTGTTTAGCGTTCAAGTATGTGCTAATTCAAACACATTAGCTTACATGGTTATGAGCAAGACACGTTACACGTTACACGTTACACCGCCTAGCTCAAGACACGTTACACGTTACACCGCCTAGCTCAAGACACGTTACACGTTACACCGCCTAGCTCAAGAATTTCCTGTGGAATAGTTTCTTCTTCCAGTTTTGTAGTTGATTACACAATTACATCACAAGAAAACTTCATTGTTGTGATTTTCCATGAGAACTTGACACAATGAACACGACTAACAAGGTTGTGATCTTGCTACGATGTGGCGGCCGATCGGCATAACATGGTATACGAGCGTGCGTGAGGCTTGTGCGTACGAGCGGATCGGCATATCTCGGGTGCTAAACTTGATTGGCGATTTTGGTATTTTAGAGTTCCGTACCTCAAAAGGAAATAAGGAACCCTCATAGGATCACTTCGTTGTCCGTATGTCTGTCTGTCACGACCCTTGTTCTCGGAACGCGTTGAGGTATCAGGTTGAAATTAATATCAAATACTCAAATCTGCAATTCCTTGGAGCTGTAAAAAAAACAAACATCTACTACAACGCAATCAAAAGATACGGCCGTTTATGCCGCATATTTTGACTCTTGCGAAAGTACCCTATAGGTCCTTTAAGGTACTTTCCGTTGACCTAGAATCATGAAATTTGGTAAGATGCAATGTCTTAAAGCACAAGTAAAGGGAAAAATCTGAAAACTGTTAATTTGTAGTTACATATATATTTTGCTATTATTAACTTATTTGCAGTTAGTAAACTGACCGCGACCTACTCGTATGTCGACGTCTAGTTTACCAACTGCAAAGTAGTTTGTCTAACGAAAAGATAAACTGGATTGAGGGACGAACTTAACTTTACCGTTGGAAAGTTGTAGTCCCCATACATCGACACAGGTAGCGCATAATCGCAAAAAAAAGTTATGTTACTATTTACAAATTTAATAGTTTATGAACTTCAGTAATTTAACATTGTTACCTAATAATTTTGGTGTATGTTTCACCTATAAAGACATTAATATTGTAATTATGTACGTTTTGGGGAGAACTTAAAACATACTCGGACAAAGCGGGAAAAGTGTTCAAGACTCGATTCGAGTTTAGAGTTCGACGAACGATTCCCGTGATGGACGAACTATTTACATACAGTATACAAGTTTGTACGGAATCGGTGGGCGAGTCCGACTCGCACTTGGCCGCTTTTTTTAAACATTTTTACATCGAACATAATATTATGATCTTGTATCGCCGAACTGTTTCGCTTATATACGTAAGAGCGAGACCCTCTAACACTCTAACACAGGTATCTCCATAAAAAGACGGTCCCAAACCATGAAATGTATCATAGATTAAGTTTACCGAAATAATATATTTGTATTGTATTGTATATGCGTTACTAAAAAATAAAGCTTGGGTCAGTTTTACTAGATTCAAAGAAACTTTTCGTATACACCTAGGAATCATAATTCCTTGTCAGTTTATGTAAACTTTTGCGGACAGAACTGCGAGCAATACCTGCATAGTTTAACGGAATTCAAACCCACCCACGCCAACAACTTTTGTGTTATTTTTATCTTAAAACTCGCAAATTTTGGCCTTGCCGCGTCTTCAGTACCCGAATAGTTTGCTCTCACCTAGACGAAGACAACAACAATAAGAAATAAGTCAGACTAGTTTATCCTAGTCCAATCCAGTTACCGGTTCAATTTCACTTAACCCAGTCGTTTGCGGCAAAATAAATCTGAATCTTGATTGGACAATAAGATTCGCACAATGGACGTATTATCTGGACCGACCTATCAAATGACGTGTTAGAATTGGCGGAAATTTAGCGATAGGCTCCTGCCTATCGCTAAATTTCTGTCAACCAACACTAAACTTGAACTAGATGAATCTTGGAGTCTTCACATTTTGCAAAACTGGAATATCACCCGCTGCTCGCGTTCCTTCCATAAAATGTTAAATGCCTGCCTTCTTCCTACCGTCTTCACTCAAAACTAAAACGTGAAGAGAAGATCCCTAAGAAAAACAAAGTTTGCAGGTTTTGTAGGGTTTTTTGAATCAAAAGCATATGAAAAGTATCCGCATGACTGCTGAGGGCTGAAAAGTGGTATTGAAATAATCAAGGCTCGGCAATCGGCAATGCATCGCGCGCGAGCACTTCTGGTTTCGGAGATGTTCAGCGTCACTGACCCCTTACTATCAGGCGAGCCGTCTCTAAATTTTCCACTTATGTCTGCATCAGCATCACCACTTGGCATCAGTATACGCGCCAAATTAAAATAACCGAACAGTATTTGATTCATTACAAGAAACGGTTTGGTTAGCAACCGTTTATCTCGCTATATCCTACTTCAAGTTTGTATTTGTAGAAGATATCGTGGAAGATGTTACTCGTAGCTATACCTCTTTAATTGACAATAATGCCGCTTTTAAGGTACCAATAAGTTTCATGTGGAGTTCTTTTTTACTGCTCAGCAGGCACATGAAAGGTTGTGTAATCACTCCGTTTTTATGTAATCATTATATTAATATTTTTACTTAGGCCAGAAGTGCAAGAACATGTCTTCAATACATTTTTGATCTTCCTTATGGTTGAACCTCTGGGACTCTAGATAGATCGGTGTGGTGGAGGAGTGCCAGCAATTTTCTCATCTAACAGAAGACCTGAATAACAACAGTAAAAGATAACCTAAGCTATTATTTAATCATAGGTAAAAGTTTGATGATGACTTGAATATATGTCTGAATTTTAAGCCTTGTTTTTCCTAAACTTTGAGGCCCAAAATCTGTAAACTTTTCTGGAACAGTCTTTAATTTTCTTAAAGTAATAAAATTATCATTTCATAATGAAGATCCCACGAATCCGACGACCTCCTTTATTGTATTGCAAAATTACATTGTCTCCATCGAGATAAGGCAGTCAGTACGTCCGAGTCCTGTGCGTCCTAGGTATGGAAGCTGCACACGGCAGTGGAGTGATTTGTTGGTAGGGTGACTGACATGTCCGATAATATAGGACAAACAAGAAAAACGCCAAGAATGACTGGTATCTAATGCTATTTATCAGTAATTCCCCAATGTATCCTAAAAAGCCGAGGATATATTAGGTAAGCTTACTTAGAAAGTATTTTTATCTTGAAGATAACCAACTCTTATTTATTTCTCTGGGTTGACGACCATAATAATCATAATGGTTGGTATTTTTTTTATGAAATGGGGTAAATACCTCCTGCACTTCCGTAAGAAGAACCGGAGATCTGACTCTGGCAAACTCATTTTTTTTTCACATTCTATAACACACTTTGATTGACAAGACCTGAGGGGGATAAAGAAGCTAAGGAACAATAAATTATTATCGTGCGACCTGGTCTTTCAAGCCGCACTTCTTTCAGTTTTTGGTCTATCTCAACTGCATTTGTGTGATAGTATTTGTGCCTCGACGTGGCCAGATAATTATGAAAATGAGGTGGTGTCGCTACGCTACTACTCTCTGTACGATAACGTAACTACATAGGTTTATCATTATCTTGGACGAGCCATGTGTCAGATATCTATTTACTTATCTGCTTTACGCATGGAAGTACATAAAATTGTATTTCTGTAGTTTAGTTTGGAAAGTAGTTACTATCTGAAAAGGCTCTTACTTAGGGTTGCTGTGGAAAATACACTTTTACGAAACTCACTTGAAATATACTTCATCTACATTCAAATTAAAATACATTTATTAATAAATAGCAGCGTCCCGCAGCTTTGCACACGCACAAATTACTTCCTCCTCCCTCTCCCCTTCTCCCCCTTTCCGTCTCCTTTCCCCAACCCCCTCCACTCTTCTCCTTCCCTCCTTTCCCTCCCCCTCTAAAACCCCTACCAACAACCCCCGACCCTGCCCACAAACCACCCTTTATTTTTTTTTGTGATTTATGTAGTTACTTTTCCAATGCTCGAGGAACCTTCTCGAGACCGAAATGAACAAAAATTAATCATTGTAAGCAGTCAATCCGTTCTCGAGATATTTTCAAATACGTTTATTAAAAATCATTTAAAAAAGCTTTTATGCAGTAGCCATGTCATGGTAAACCTTAGAACGGGCTTTCACCCACAAAAATATTATAATCATCAAAAACAATAAATTGCACAATTAACTTTAGAAGTGTTGATAACAATAATTATTAATGAATATGTCATATTGTTAACATAAAAGTTTCAACAAAATATTTTTAGGATAAAAATAAAAATGTCAAAATAAGTAATGATGTTTTTTTATTATAGTTATTGTATTAATGTAAATAGCTACATCTGCATCACATTCAAAAATCAAAATATATTTTTTGCTGAGACACGGGTTACAAGCAGCTGTTAGAATCACATAATTAATTACGTCCACCATGCTCTAGCATCATGGCATGCAAAAATTAAACATAATTAAAGTTAACATTATAAAATTATTATTATTATTAATATAACGCTAGAGCGTCGTAAAAAATTACATCATACTTAGTTACTAACATAAATACATATTTTTATCTTTTATAAATTCGTCAATGGTACAGTAAGTTCTGTCAATTAAAAATTTCTTAAATTTAAATTTGAAAATGTTAATATTGCCTATATCTTTCAAACATTGTGGTACTTTATTATAAATATTCACTCTCATTACAAAAGTACTGTTCAGGGCACTATACAGGGCAGTTCTGCAGCACGGCTGACACAGTCTACTAGCATACCTCTTACTTATTAAAGTTTTATACAACGACAAATTCTTCTTTACAATCAGGGCTGATTCGTATATATAGAGAGAGATATATATATATATATTATATATATATATTTATATGTATATGGAAATATATTCCCTTCCATTTTGAACTTTGCCGCGTTCCGCTCTGTCGGTAAAGATGTAAACTTAAACACGACTTTGAAGATAAAGCAGAGCCACATTCAAGATAGCTGATAGCCGTGAGAATTTTACATGGCCGCAATGAAGGATATTTTGGAAACATAATAGTAGAAGAAATAACAATAAAGGAATTGACATAATAAACTTAAATGTCGTTTCTTTGTTTTTACAGGTAGGAGTTTTGGTGAAAAGTGTTAGTGTAGCTACCTAATTTGTTTTAAGATGTACCTAAAAATATAAAATAAAACTTTGTATTTACAGAGCAACACATGGGTTTATTTATCAAGATATAAAAATTAACCATTTAATGGAGAAGCTACGCTTTGAGTTTACAATGTTACCTGGAAGCGATGGAAAATCAAACATTCTGTGTATAACCTCAATAGCAACATGCGATAATAAAGTGTACGCAATACCAGATGAGTTGCAATCAGCTAGCCTTCACAAAGAAATAGTGAAAACAGCTGCTTTTAGCAAGGTGAAAAATAGTTTGAAAAAAAGAAACCAGACGAGAAAAGTCTGGATTACAATCACAGAAGAACTGAAAAATACGTATATAGACGAACATGGAAACCTACAATTCGGCGATCAATTCCTGGAAGAATTGGAAGAATAAGAGTTTTCTATACATCGATTCGATCGATTATTTTTTCCAATGTACATTGGAAAAAATAATCGAAAAATTAAACGAAAATAAGCAGCCGAGCCTGAAAAATATTTCTGAGAAGATTGTGATTGAAAAATTCAATAGTAAAAATACAAATGCCAGTCAGTGGATGAATATGTTCGAAAAGGAATGTATACGGTTTGATGTAAGTACAAATGAACAGAAAATTGAAATACTAAGATTGTTTATGGACAAAACTTGTATGGATTGGTACAGTTCCATGGTTATAAAGTTTATAGGAAAACCGAATCCTGTGAATCATTCGCAAACAAAGGCTGGAATCCTGTCACTTATGCACTATTATTTAAATACAAAGATGGTTCATTGTTGGACTATACTCTGAAAAAAGAAAAACTGTTATTAGAAATGAGAAAATCAATCGATATGGGTACTTTGATAGATCTTATTGCTTCCGGACTACCAGAATTCATACTTAATAAGATTGATAGAGAAAGACTTCTAGATAAAGTGGATTTGTTTAATGAAGTGAGCAAATATGAACATATGGTGAATAAAAAAAGCTATTTAACCAAGAAAAATTTTGAAAATGAAAGATTAAATGGTAAGAGTGTAAAACAAAATCCATGTAAAATTTGTGAAAAATTTAACAAGGGTACTCGCTACCATGCTGGTTTAAAACAAAAGAGGATGAAAAATTCAAGAAAAATATAGTAAAACATGTGAATAATTCAGTGATAGAAGCTAAGTTAAATGAACACGATCAAAAAAACGAATAGTCACACCATTAATAAAAGTCAAACTAATACTAAATGATAAATTAGGATTGTATGGAATATATGATTCAGGTTCAAATGTTTCTCTGATAAATTCTAAATTATTGAAACTACAGGGAAAAGAAAATAATTTGAATGAAGCAGATTTAGTAACAATGAATGGTGTTAAAACAAGTGGTTTGACAACTTTGAAGATAAAAAATCTTTGAATTAGAAAAATATGTTGATGTGTACATTATTGATGAACAAAATACAAATTAATACAGAGTGAAGACTTACAAATAACACAGAATACACAATTTCTAAAATGGTTAATGTTTTTTTTTTTTTTTTTTTATATATATATATATATATATATATATATATATATATATATATATATATATATATATATCGAAGGTAGCGTCAAGAGTTTCAATTTTTTAAAACAAGGTTTGCAAGATTCTCTGTTCTTTATACCACATATTGCTCGAATGCACTTTCTTTGAGCTATAAACGTGGATTGTTTTTCGGTGGAGTTCGCCCAGACTAAAACTCCATATATTAATGAGGATCCAACATAAGCATGATAGGCACTTAACAGTGCTCTTTCATTCGCTACTTTACGTAGCATATATAATGCGTACGAAAACTGGTTGAGTTTTGCACAGACATGAGCAAAATGCATTTTCCATGTTAAATTAGCGTCTATATGAATGTCTAGAAGTGTAGTTGTCTGGATTTCATCAATATTCTTACCATGATAATTGATATTCATAATATCAAATTTGGAGTTAATTGTTTTAACGGTCATAAAATTTGTTTTGTGCAAGTTAATTTTTAAATTATTCTTGTGTAGCCAGTTAATAATTGATTCTAAAGAATTATTTATATCATTTTCATGATCATCTTTTTATGGTCAGTAAAAATGGCGGTGCTATCATCGGCAAACATAACCATGGGATGATTAATGAAACTTGGAAGGTCATTAATATAGACTAGAAACAATAGAGGCCCCAATATACTGCATTTCTTCTTTAGTTTCAATATTTAATTTAGTTATTTCAGTATATTGGAACCTATTTGTCAGATATGAGGTTAGTAGATTTAAAAAATTACCTCGTATGCCATAACGTTCCAACTTTCAAATTAAGATACTGTGGTGTACGTGGGAACGCTTTTGTCATATCCATATAAAGTGCAGTTACTCTTTTCTTGTTATCAAGATCAAGACCAACCACCTTTGACACCTATTTTCCTTTTTTTTGACATATTTTCTACGAAATTTAATATTGCCAAGTCGATAGTTTTTTTTCTTCACGAAAACCTGATTGCTCTGATGCAAAAATATTAAATGTCTCAAAATATTTGTTAAGGCGCTTCTGAATGACTTTTTCAAAAACTTTTGAAAACACGGGAATCAATGTAATAGGTCTGTAAAAACGCATATGTTCCTTATCCGCTTTCTTAAAAAGAGGTTTAACGATAGAAGTCTTTAACTTGTTAGGAAAAATACCATGCTCGATACTTTTATTAATAATAAAATTAAGAACAGGTGATATTACAGGCAGTTACTTTTACTATTTTGATAGAGACGCCATCATAGCCAGTACTGTTCGTATTTTTTAAGGATAATATAAATTTTTCTATATCGTCTTCGTTAGTGGGTTCTATACTTCCATAGTAGGAACCGTTTTCGCTTCGTACAGACCTTTATAACGGCATAAACCATTAAGCTCGTTTAGTTAGAGAAATTTTAACTTTTACTATTGGGAAACACAGGTTGTAAAATAAAAGAAAAAGGTCAATAAATTCGTTATATAATATCTTCCTCATTATTGTAGACATCATGTAATGATAAGCTATTGATTCTACAAATTTACCTATGTTATCCCCGTTATAACCTCTTTTCAATTTAAAAAAATGTCTAGCAAAGTAAGTTCTCTTTACCTGACACTTCAAAATTTGAGCAGTGTGGTCAGATAAAGCACACTCGATAACATCTGTTTTACAGCCTCTAATGTTGTGAGCAATATTATCAAGGCAAGTCTTACTGCAAAGCCTAGTGGGTTGGTTGACACTTAATTTAAGGTTAAAGCTCAATAATATTTCCTCAAACTGAAAAACAGCGGGATATTTTTTTTAAATATTAAAGTTGAAATCGCCACAGATAACAACTTTCCTATTTCGGTAGCAAATAGTATTTAAGACTTCTTCAAGTTTCCCAAAGAAATGATCTCTAATTGATATTTTATTTCTTGGGGATCTATATCAGCATTCAAGAATGTTTATAACACTTAATGAATTTATCTCAGGCATTATTTTGTACTTGTGTTGATTAAATACTAAGATGCATGAACCACCTGCTCTATTGTGCCTACAGAACTTGGTAGCTAAAGTGTAATTCGCTAAATTCATTACTGAAGAGTCACTTTGAACCATATTGTGCTCAGTAATACAAACTATGTCGATAAAATTATTGCTGTTTTTAAATCCGTCAAAACATATAGTTAAATTTTCCATTTTACTAATTAAACCATCAATATTTTGATGCATTACACCTACTGTATTATACACGAAAAAGCTGTTTATTCACTATGGCTTCAACGTGTTCAACGTCTACTTTTGTGTCTGTTGTATTTTCTTGGGTATTATTTTCCGTTTGAGTGCTTTTATCGGTCATGGTGAACTTTCTGATTAAACAGTCTGATACAAGGAAATTCTGACTGATATTTCAGTTACTTAATTTATATCTATAATCCAAACGCACAATATCTCTATATATATATCTGTATATTTGTAACCATGTGCCACAAAAAACTCTTTCTCCTCGGTATATATCTACTGTAACCCATATCAATAAAGTGTGCATTATCAAATCTACCACATATGGATTTCAATTCAACATTAATTTTCTTGATACACAGAGATGGATTGTGTGGTAACTCACAGACAATTAATTACACTAGGGTTATTGATGCTCGTCAAAAAACAATTCAGAAGGCGTTGAAATTCAAACGGGTTCGTGTCATTTGTACCTCCAAACAAAATAATATAGTCATTTTGATTCAGGTTCCGTAATTCTTCTTCTTGACTAGATAATATATGACGAAATTTTGCTCCTGGTTTTAACGACCAACTAATGACTCTAGTGATGATCGTAGATAACGTCCTTGTTGATCAGCAACAACAATGATACGTCTCCTGTGTTAAGTGCACGTGGAAGTGGACTTGAAACCGGCCTTTAATTGATGTTCTTTCCGATTGAGTTTCGGACTCACTGTTTTTGCGTCAGTTGTTATGGTATCAATAGTTATAGTGTCCTTGCTATTTTCTATTATATATTCTTGATATATCGCATTAGTTAAGTTTATGCCTTTATTTATTGGTCCTGAATTTTGTTCTTTCATTGGCGTTTTCGTACAATTCACAGAAGTTTCAGATATGCATGCTGGGATGCTGTTTCTTCTAAGTTTCGATTTTAGTTTCCTTAGTTTCCTTATAGGCAGGGGAGAATTGCAGTTTGTTACCGAAATCCCCACTTTTTTATACAATTGTTTTGTACAATTGTATAAAAAAGTTTTGTTCGACTTTTCCAAATCATTTATTAATCTAGAATTAGCTAGGCTTAAATTTTCAATTTCATTATTGTCTGATTCCAATTGCTCCTGTAGTTTGTTTATTGTGACGTAAAGATCCTGGAATATGGCTTTCGTCCAATGAATGTCGATCAATGAATTTGGTAGGCTGAATACAGTAGTTTCAAACAAAGTAGAATTGCTGGTAAGTGTCGAGACATTGTTCAGTGAACTGGTTCTTTGAGGTTTTCTGAACGTAACATTTTCTACACTGAGATTATCCATTGTAAGTAATTATGCGTAAATTTTTCGCAGAAAGCAAGGTAAAAAGTTTCAACAAAATATTCTATGCTATGTAAGTTTAAACTTGATTTCGGAGCCCTGTCGAAAGTGACGAAATTACTGCAGTATCGTAGAATAAATGTCTTGTGTCGCTCGCAGTTCACATTACACGTCATTACTTATTAGTTGAAGATGGCAGAGCGATCGCATCATGGCAGCAATATGTAGTAGCATACCTATTCGTGGCGATATTGCAGAATTGTTTATTTCATGAAATGGTTTGCTAAAACTGACTGACCATATCGTTGAAACATCAACGTTTATTGATATTTCAATCCACGTTTGGCCATATCATTAAACATCATTAGTGTAGGGTTTTCATGATACCTAAGGTGTTCAAACAAATACAAGGCTAAAAGGTTTACAAGGGTAAAAAAAAATACGGCTTTCTAACCTATCAAGGCCAAGTCGGACTTCCACCTAGCGCCTCCACTATTTTACGATATGATCACTAATGTTTGCCATATCATAAAGTCGCCGTGCGAGCTGTTCATATCGTAAAACGCTAAACATTCATTCATCTGGCCAAACCATTTCATGATGTCAACGATAATTTCATGAAATAGTTTTTTTCACGATATGTGTGTTCACGATATGTTTTTTTCTATTTCATGAAATGAAAATAATAGCATTTGCTTCCTCTTGATCAGCCCGTATTCGTCCACTGCTGGACGTAGGCCACTTCTTGTGAACGCCACTGAACCAGATCTTCGGCTCTTCTTATCCAGTCGTTACCAGCCGCCACCCGCAAGTCGTCACTCCACCTGGCCGGCGGGCACCCTACACTATGTTTGCCTAATCGTGGTCTCCAATTTAGAACTCGTTTTCCCAATGGTTGTCGGTTCTTCGAGCTATGTGGCCGGCCCATTGCCACTTCAGCTTGCTAATGCTCACCTTGCTTCATCCGGCCACAAAACAAAATTAAACCAGACATCAGGCACAAAATGTGAAGCCAGAACACCTTGACAAATATATTGGTAGGTCTCTTTGTCATTGTTTGCTATGACGTCTGTGCATTTTTATTTATTCTTTGACGTCTGATTAGAAAAAACAAGATGACGCTAATAATATTTGCTGAAATCTTAAGTTGTTCTTAAAAAGGTCTTAAAACTAGAGTAACCATTGTCGCAGTGCCATTTTGTTTCCGACATTTTGACAACGCAACGGTTAGCTAAGTAATCACTTGCTTTTATAATTATTCTAGGTAATAATATTTGTGTTTTTGTTAGAACAAACATTTTAGGAAACGCTTCGACGATTTATATAGTTACTAATGACATCTTTAGAAAAAAGACGGATTCCACACCTCCATATCGAAAGTGAAGCAAGATATGGCGATCCGCTCGTACGCACAAGCCTCACGCACACACACCATGTTGTGCCGATCGGCCACCACATAGAAGCAAGATCTTGTTAGTCTTGTTAATTCTGTCAAGTTCTCACGGAAAATAAAGCAATATTTTGCGATGAAATTATGTATCAATTACAAAAAAAAAACACAAATTATCCACTCACGAACACGTACGCACGCAGTCGCCGTATTTTGCTATTTGCTATTGGCGGTGTGGACTCCGTCTTTTTTATACCTTCTTGGTTAGTAGATACCATCTCCGCGTACGTGTATACTTTTAAAACAACACAAGTCATACTAGTGAACGGGTGCTCCTTGTGAGGACTGGTCCGGCCTAGTGTCCCTAGTCTCGCTTCAGGGCATGACATTGAACAAATCTGGTTTTACTACTTTTACACTTATAAGTACTCACAAGCAATTTTTTTTTTTTTTTTTTTTTTTTTTTTGTTTTGTTTCCTCATCATCTTATCACGCACGTATACGCAACTTCTACTTATACGTGCGTAGATACCAACATTTCGAAGTTCAAAAAGCTACAATTCTTTACGTAACAAATTTATTTCTTTAAGTTTACATTATCATGGCAGACAAGTCTAATGCTACAATGTACTTAATTACTAACACATTTAAGGGCAGCATCAGTGAATTTCACCAAAGTACATGTGAAAATGTCTAAATCGCTGCGTTCAGCTTTAATTATATTCAATAGCCGGAGAGCCCGGGTAAATGGTGCTTGGTGAAGCAAATTGGTTCTACTGAATGGTACTGCAAACAGCTTGCGATGACGCGCACGTATATAGTTGTTTGGTACGTTCAACTTCAAGCACATAAGTATTTGAGGATTGTGTAACAGTTTAAATAAATAAGTAAGCAATAAAAGGTCCTTCCTGACCTCCAGCCTATGAGGTCCTACCATTCCTAGGACGAAAAGAGTAGGATACATTAGGGGGTAGAAAGGATAAACCCCATATTGCTTAAGGTAAAGGAAACGTGTAAATTTGTTCTGAATTTTGTTCACCATAGATCTATATTTTCATAGATTCATGGGGACTCCATACCATTGCACTACATTCTAACCTACTTCTCACCAAAGCGTTGTATAATGCTTTAATGGCATTAAGGTTTTGGAAGCTCTGAGATTGTCTAAGTATAAAGCCTACGTTCTTGAATGCTTGTTTACATATGTTTACAATGTGATTACGAAACCTTAATTCCGAATCTACCTGTCCAAGATCCCTCACAGACGTGACACGAGCCATGGCAGCTGCATCCACTCTGTAACTAAACGTATATTTTTTTAAACTATTACCAATATAACTATTACCGCCGATTGCTATTATTGCGCTACTCTTTTCTCCTGTCTGTCTGCGAATTTAATTTCTGCTCTATTATACCCGACAATGGCGAAGTCAAAGACACGTATCACCTTGGTTTTGATATTTAGGCGCTGCGTGTTTCGATATTTAGCGTTCACTCACGATTTTGTTAGCGCTCACTTCTGCACTGTGTAATACAGTATGTAATGTTCTACTAATAAAGACGGATTACACAGCACCAAATCGAAAGTGAAGCACCCAAGACATGCCGATCGGCCGCCACATCAAAGCAAAATCTCGAGCTTGTTATTCGTTAATTCAATAAAGTTCTCAGAAAATCAAAACCAATGCAGTCTTTCGTGATGAAATTGTGTATACCACAAAACACCAAAAATTATCCACTCACTCACACATAAGCAGCCGCCATTTGCTATGCTTCAGTCGTTTGTTTAGCGCTTTAATTTAAACCTTTTTGGCCCTGTATTCGGAACCTTAACTACTGTGAATTCATGCACTTCATTGTGTGTGTGTGTGTGTGTGTGTGTGTGTGTGTGTGTGTGTGTGTGTGTGTGTGTGTTAGTGTGTGTGTGTGTGTGTGTTTGTGTGTGAGGGTTTGTGTGTGTGTGTATTTTTTCACAGATAAATCAGGTCCTCTATGTCAGAGTAAGATCGCATAAATAGCCATCTTTGGACTAGTACTCTCACTTGGGAGATTCGCTCACTCTTTATAGCACAAACTTTCGATATTTTATTATAAATGCGTGGGAGTAGATGGCTTGGATGCCGATTCGTGTAGGCAGAGTTAGCAGTCGGTACTGCTATCCTATAAACACGCCTTTTCAACAACTCTGCTAGTTCTTTAGAAGTCGACATTTCTTTGTGGACCGTGGTTACAGCTTTTAGGATAAATAACTGTCGCACCCGCAGAACTTCAGTCTCTTTGTACAGAGAGTCAGTCGAGTACCTAAAGGGTTTTCCTAACATTACCTTTAATACCGCTCGTTGGGCCCTTTCGAGCTCAATCAAAACAGTTTTAAATGCACCTCCCCAAGCTAGAATACCGAATGTTAAAATTGATTGGCAGACCGAAAAATAAACCATAATAAGTGTTTTTTTTATCACAGGCGTATCGTAGCGCCTTCATAATGTAAATTATTTTCCTTACTCGTCCTGACAACTTTTTGATGTGGTGCTTAAAAGTAAGAGTGTCGTCAATCTCTATTCCTAAATATTTGATATGTTCTACTTGGTCGATGGATTCGCAATTATTATTGCACGAGAAAGTATAACCCGACCAAAAACCACCACATGAGTGTAACTTGATGACTAGATCGTACTTAGGATTAGACTGTCGAGTTTTGTAAAAAGTTATAAATTTAGTCTTTTTGGTGTTAAGTGTAAGCAAATTTCGATCCAGCCATGTTGCTACTTCATTAATGCCCGATTCTGATAGACTAACAACTTTCTCCCAGGATGAGTCACGAAAAATTACTGCTGTGTCGTCTGCATAGCAAATAATATCCGCTCCAGGGATGGTTAGGTCTAGCACATCATTCATGTATACTGCGAAGAGGGTTGGGCCTAATATACTACCCTGAGGTACTCCGAAACTCACAAAAGATTCATCACTAATAATCGAACCCACTCTTAGACACTGTTTACGACATGTAAGGTAGCTAAGGAACCATTTATGAGCTTGGCCTCGAATACCTATTGAGTCTAGTTTTTTCAAAACATGTTTACACCATGTACTATTCTCATCAAGTTTGGTGCCCGCAGCCTCTCGCAGGTCGACACTTTACTTGGAAGGTAGGCGTCGGCTCCACAGTGATTGTCCGTCCTTCGACAATAGTGACCAGCCCTATGCCCCTTCAGCATGCTAATCTTTGAGCTATGTCGGTGACAAAGCCCCTAATCTATTAATCGCACCAACTGCTGGGCAGCTGAATAACTGGCAAAAGAGGCATGGTGCCATTACTTCTGTGATCGAAGAAAACCGGAAGTTGGTAACCATCTAAGCGGAACTCAGCAAGGCTTGGAGATCTGTTTATTAAGCAAGCTGTAACTCGACATATCCACTGAAGACTGAAAGTTTGAGTGTATGCTCAGAGAGTATCTGTGTTCTATTTTTGCGGTGGGTCTTAAAGAACTCCAACCCGACTGCGTGAACAATTTCCACCAGCCCGTTGTTTAGTTCGTCCACTGTATCGCATTTGGTAAGCATTTGGAAGCTATTTTGGAGCTCCAACAACTCGGGGTTTCGGATTTGGGCAGGACTTGGGTGAAGAGTAGATCTCATCAAACGAGACCTCTCCAGCTTTACGCCGATATTCAATGAGTCTCTTACCATGCGATGATCACTGCCGGTCTTAACCCTGTTGATCACAGAGACATCATTGAACATATGCCGATTGGTCAACAAAATGAAATCTATCTCGTGCTTATGACCGCCGGGGTGCAGCCACTCCGTTTCCTGGAGGGGCGCTTCTTGAAAAAGGAGTTCATCATAAAGAGTCCCTCCTTCTCCATGAAGTCGACCAATCGCTGACCCCTTTGGTTCAGCTGTCCAAATCCAAACTGTCCCAATCTCAGTTCATCGCCATTCCTCATGCCCACCCGTGCGTTGTGCAAGACTTTATATTTACTCGTATATACCGTATATACGAGTAAGTGTAAAGTTCCACAGCGAAATCTCCAATCTCAAAGCATATTCAGCGCCTGTAGTAGGTAAGATATTTCTCAGCACTTCATAAGATGTCCTGATCTGTCTAACCTAAATTTCAATATTTCAGAGGGCAGGGCAATCACAATTTTCATACTCGCATCGGACAGAGCCCAGCAATGTCCAGTATAAATTATCCAACCACTGCTCGGAGTAGCCAGAGAGCTAAACCACAAAATACCAAAAGCTAAACAAAGCAGACACGTTTGTCTAGTTCATCGGTTCATCAGTTTTTTGGCTGGCCGCCCAATTATGCTATGCATACCAGTATACTTATAACATCCGGGGCAATTACATAGTGCATAACATATCAGTGGATAATCTACTAATAAGTCACCGATGTGTTATGCCCGTGTCTAACGCACACGTTTATTAAACTTGTACTCTCTATTATCACCGTACAATGGAGTACTAGGCCCATATTTTAGAATGACGACGCTTGACTCTTTATTTGGGAGCTCGTAGCTCTAAAGAAATCGAACTCAAATCAACGCCGAAAAAGTATCTTTTAGTTATTCTTTGGCTCAAGTCTGGAGTAGGAGACTTATCTCCATCGTTCTTGGATTATCATTCTAAGATATTTCTTTACGTCCCTCGATTATCATTCTAAGATATTTCTTTAAGTCAAATATTGACCATCTTTTCTTATTCTCTGGTGTGGATTTCCACACTGTCTTGTTTTCGGTTTGGTTGGATATACATATCACTTGGTTTTCAGTTTTGTGGTAAACCTGCACCCGTGTTACTTGAGCCCACTGCGCCCTCCACTTCTTTGATTGATGCTACATATTTTACAACAAATCAATAGGCCAAAAAAACCAGTGAACATGAATAGGTATAAATATCTCATGGTAGGTAGGTCTTAATAGATATTTTTAGATAGATAGATAATACTTTAATGAACACCAGTTTTCAAAAAAAAAATACAGCAAATAGAAACAATCTTATAACTAAAGTACAACGGGCGGACTTATCGCTAAAAGCGATCTCTTCCAGTCAACCTTTGGATGGAAAGAAATAATGGAGTGAGAGAGGATGGCGGTGTAAACAATTAAAACAAATATATATGAAATATTATGTATATATATGCAATAACTGCTCAATAACCTCCCAATAGCCTCCTCCTTTAGCCTCCTCAATAACTGCTCCAACGATTATACATTAGGTCGTGGTTTCAGGGTTTCTACAAATCATTCAGGTTTTTAATTTCCCGAAAGTAGGAATATTGTAATCGGCTGATATCTTAATTTTACAGCAAGTTTCCAACTTTAGTGACATTATGCGAATCAGGAAATGCATAACGACGGTGGAACGAAACTAAGGAACACATTGCTCTCATTTACCTGGTGCTGTGTAATAAAATAGAAGCAACCGAATTTGATCGTTAGACATTTTATTTGCCCTACTTATCGGACAGTCTACGCAAAAAAGCAGAGCCCGTTGGCTGACCCTGACCATAACAAAGTCTCCACAGCAATGCATGCCAGCAAAAAGTCCATCAGGGTCAGGCGAAGGCAAGTTACAATACAACAGATCAATGGATTATCAAAGGGAAGTGAAACAGCTATATTATATTAGTCCGTCAAAATCTGTGTCAAAACAACGTATAACCCAAGCTGAGAACCCTAGCATCTTCTATCTATGTGTAATCTATATTATTATTTATTCTGTGTCTATACTTAAAATAAAGTAGTCAGTAACAAAAAACACGGGTGGGGCTGTGTCGGGGCGTACGGCCATTTGTTTGTCGTGAATCGTCTAAGCCACGTACAATTTGATCCGATCCTGGAACCCTCTCGTTCGCTCTGAGCTGGAGTTTACCAGTTGGAGCTGGAGTTTTGGAGGGTACCATTTTGAGCTCCAGATCTTCTTCATTGTAAATCGCGAGTTATACCGAATTATAAATAATAAAAACATAAATTTGGTGATTTTGGTCTGTGTGCCCTGCAGCCTCCTCCCCCTCTGTGTTTGACAAAAATTAAATATTACATCATCGAGCTGACTATATAGGCTAAAAAATTACACCAAACTCAGATCTCTGGAGCTCTGTTTAAAGAAGGTATCTATTTTCTTTATACCTATATACTTATATACCCGCGGCTTGAAAGTATAAATCGATATATCCAAAACATTTAAAAAAAAACGTGTCTGTCTGATTGTTTGCCTGTTTGTTCGCGAATTACGTAAACACTACTAGACCAATTGCGATGTGGTTTTCACTATTGGATAACATAGGGTTTGATTAAAAAAAAATGAGTATGAGACTTGGTATCTCAATCAGATGAGTAGAAGCCGAGCAATCGATAAAAACTTTTTGACGGTTGAATACATTTTGATCAAATGTATGAATTATGATGATATTGGTATTTCAGGTCTTTCTTGGAATAGCACATAGAGTGCTTTTAACATAGATAAATGACCTCGCGGGCGAAGCCGCGGGCACACGAGTTAAATAAATAAAGTTCTAGAGGACCTAAACTAAGCTACTGAATAAGTTTTTTTTAAATCTCTGTTTTGCGCATCACGTAAAAACTATTGGACCGATTGTAATTCCATTTTTACTGATGGATAGCTCGACAAAAACTACAAAAAATAAAATAAATGAACATAAATTAACTATGCTTGCCTGTTTGTCGTATAAAGTAGGTAGTGCTGGCCTCTGGTGTCACATTTGTTAGGTCGCCCAAGGGCCTCTGACATGGCTTAACGACGTCAGTTAATCAATAACAGCCGGGACCGACAGCTTAGCGACAGATTAAAAAGTATTTGACGACGGAACAAGTTTTGATGAATTGTAGTGTACTGTACTTTGTAGGTAAGTACTTTTGATCCTAGAGGTTACATTAACCCAGCGAAATGAGCACGCGGGCGCAGACAGTAATAATAAACGAATGAATCAGCACTTCAACCTATACTTTGTAAAGATTCCGCATTGCTGTCTCTATGCGAATGAACTAGCCTCGCTCGTCTTATCAATCAATTGGTCCGGACCTTGACCCCTCCACGTCACAGCACTCGCGACTGTCGCAGTCGGCTAAATGAACATTTTGTACTGGATTATTATCTAATCTGAGGACAGTTGCTCCTGTCTCGTGTGGACTTTTACTCTATTGAGCATTTCACTGTGGATCTTCTCACAGTATGATTTATAGGAAGCTATTTTGGGGATGTATTTGAAATTATAGAGCGATGGTAGCCTAGCGGTATACTAGTGTGAGTTAGAATCCAACGAGCATGGGTGTGGTGATGCGGAGGCGAGGACCGAAGAACCTAGTCTCCTTGGATTCTAACTCGCACTATTCCGCGCCTCCGCGGCCCCACACGTAACTTTAAGTTATGTTTGGTTTTTCTAAAGCTCGCTTAAGCTGCTGGTCCCGGCTGTTATTGATTAAAAGCATTCGTCAAGCCCTCGGGCGGCCAGATCGCTGCCGATAACTACGATAAGACCGCCCATTGTTTCTCTTCTTCTAAATCGATTTTTCATTTGTATTACTTTTTATAGTGCGCACAAAAGTATTTATTCATCTACCAATAGCTTGTTTAAGTACCAACATACGTGACTGTATTGTCGTCTAATGGTCGCATAAATCGTTTCGTCGTTTCTTTCATTGTTTTCTAAAGAAAAATTACCCAAAAACTATAACAACGGACAAAACTATATGACCTAAACATCATACATTCATACTAGAGCATGCAAAACTCGGGTAGTTTAAAAACCCGGGTTTTTCGAGTTTTCAATTTAAAAAACCGTTTTTTTTTTTCGAGTTTTACGGGTTTTTTTAGTTTTTTCTTTATTTGGACCTTTAAAGAACTATTATTAGTGTGGTAAGTAAAGAAAAGGCTGAAATGTAATAAAAATATGTTTTACTTTCGTGTTCTTATTTTTTAGCTTTACCAAGATATCAATCAAGTAACATTTGGTACTAGTAATAATAAAAAACTGACTGTCGGTCTCCAAAATCGGAGCACTAATTCTATCGAATTACAAAAAGGGGTGAGACATGGAGACGTTATTTCTCCGAACTGTTCACCTGGAAGATATATTTAAGCTGCTGAACTGGAACAGATATGGTGTTAACTTCAATGGCGAGGGCACTCACCTTCGATTTGCTGATGATATAATCATCATGGCAGAAACCCTGGAAGACCTAAGCACAATGCTCAGTGATCTCAATATTGTTTCCCAACAGGTGGGTCTTAAAATGAACATGGGTAAGACGAACATCATATCAAATGTCCATGTCGCACCCATGCCGGTTTATGTTGGGTTGGGAGCAATATTATCGAAGCTCTTTGGGGGAGGCCTATGTTCAGCAGTGGACTTCTAAAGGCCGAAATTATGACGACGATGATAAAAAAACAAATTTCTTTCCCTTTCATAGATAACACATTTAGATAAAGATAAGGTACCTTTCATACACACGCAAACACATACACACACACACACACACACACACACACACACACACACACACACACACATCAGATAATCTAAGCAACACCTTATCATAATTAACTATTAAGTAGCATTTAAAAAAAAAAAACAAAAAAAGTTTTTAAATAATTATGTGTTTTTTATATAGGTAATTACAATAAAGTGTTTCGTATCGTATCGTAAATCACATAAAATAAGTCTTTTTTATTGTTTATATAGTAACTTAAAACAAAAATTTATTCTTTATCTAGGACAATCTTTAAAAAATATATTAGATTAAGACGATTCCTAATCAAATCAAAGTAGCAAAGTGCAAATTTATTATTAAGGTCCTCTGTCAAGTTGTAAAGGGACCGTAATAATAAATCTGCACCATTTATACTATTTTATTTAACATTTTGTGACCCTTGTCAAGTTTTTACTTTGACAGTAAAAACTAACTACGGTTACAAAATGTACAATAAAATCCGCCGTTACCAGATGATTCTCGTAGTCTCGTAGCGCTCGCAGCGCCTCACATTCAACGTCAGACCAAAGCCTAACAAGTAAACATATATTACTCCCTAATACCTAATAATGATTATAGATTGTGGTCAGCCTGTCGAATTTATTCGGTCAATAGAGTAGAAATAGGGAAACAGTAAGTTTTTGAGAAGTTTGATTCATTATTAATGTTCTGGTGGTAGTATTTTACATAAACCAGCAAGAATGAAAAAAACTCGAAAAACCCAACCCGGGTGTTTCGAGTTTCAATCTTAAAAATCCGAGTTTTAAATCAGTCGGTTGTTCGGGTTTTTCGGTTAATCGGGTATCCGGTTTGCATGCCCTAATTCATACATACATACAAACATTACAAGTTAAATAAAAGCTTATAAAACAACTAAGTTTAGCTCAATAACAAAGGTCCATATGTTTAGTAAGTAGCCCTTTCTTAATTTCACCCATGCGTAGGCGGGGTCGGGTCGCTAGTTATATATGAACCTTTGTTTTACAAAAATATGTATTGATTTCTTCCGACACCTTGATCATTTATCGTCATATTTCGACAAATTAACACAAAACAATATCAAACTATCCCTTCGTCTTGAATCACTATCTATTGATGAAATCGGCATTAAAATCCGTAAAGATTACGTTATGGAGGGACAGATGGCGGGAAGCGACTTTGTTTTATAATATGTGTTAGCTTTCGCCAGCGACTTCGTCCGCGTGGACTACAGTTTATCGCGAAAAAAGCATCTATGTTCTTCTAGGATAATAAAAACCAATGCAAAACTAGGTATAGATAGATAAATATTAGATAACACTTTATTGCACTAAATGAAACACTTACAAACAAAAATAAACTTAAAAAAAAAAATAGTACAATCGGCGGCCTTATTGCTAAGCTGCGATCTCTTCCAGGCAACCTTAGGCTATATTGAGACACATGACTATATAATAGAGGCAGTTGTTGGTGTTTGGTATAGCACCAACGCTCTTGATGTTTTTTGACAGACTTGATATTTCGTTTCCATGGCAACCGTTACTTACAGCGATTTATCAAAATTTTCCATTTTTCCCGTGGAAACTTACCATTTTCCGGGATAAAATCCTGTTTTATTCCAGGGTATAAGCTATCTTCATTCTAAATTTTATCAAAATCCGTCCAGCCGTTATCGCGTTAAAACTCCCCAAACAAACAAACAAACAAACGTTTTCACTTTTATATGTTGGTGTGGATTGATTGATACATTGTAGTATTATAGTGACATCTGTCAATTTTAAAAGCTATATACATTTCACCAGCTAAGAGATTGTGTTTGATTGGCAGACCTAAGGTAATTTTCTAAGATTCTAATTGGGTTCAAATTCTTTGGATCAAATACAGTTTTATCATTCAGAAACGAACATTTCTTTATATAATAATATATATTTAAGCGTCGTAAATTCCTAACGCAGAAACTTGACATTGTCTTCAACTTTCCACAAAGTGAAAAGAAGTTCAGCATACTACCCATAATGTTAGTAGTGGAATGTAGTTGACATTGCACCATTTCGTAACAACTACCAAGTCATTATGGTTCCATTTTTATATAACGCGTGCTGGCAATTGGCAGCAATATGGCATTGCTAAGGAATGGAACTCGCTGATCTTCCTTGTTCCTCAAGAGAGTCATTACGGTGAAAAGGTATTTCGCCGCTCACCTAACAGGCGACAAAAAGCCTTCCGAATTTGTATTATGAATCCGGTGGTGGTAGACATTTAACATACACGAGTGCCCGAAGAGATGTTGATAATTACTGATGAAACTAGTGTAGAAAACACGAAGAACAGCGTAAATGATGAATCAGTAGCGCAAGTGACATCAAACGCAGCATTGGCCCTTGAACTTGCCTCGTTCGTTCAGAAATAGCGCGCCGTAAACACAGCCGGCGCGGCTGCCAAAACCGCAGTGAGACAGGGTTGCATCCAGTTGGTGGCCTGCAGATCTACCTACCTGGGGCCTGAGGGTCTAACCTGGACTGTCTTGAAACCAAGGAAAAATCCTTCTTGTTGAAGGATCTACAATAGGCGTTCTAGGATCAAGTCGTTTGTTCCAAGAATCGAACAAAATACCACACATGTCCTCATCGCATGGCATATCGCATTTTCAAGTTATACTCATCATATTTCAGCTTCAGCGGACTGTTTGGTTTGAGACTGCTAAAACCATGCTTACTACATACACAGAATAAAAATACATCCCACATTAATTTTGATGCAGCCGTTTTTCTCAGAAATTCAGAAATAAAAAGCTCGTTCAAAGCACAATACTTTTTTATTTATTTATTTTTTATTACGGACTAGGCAACCGTTTGACCACGATCTCACCTGATGGAAAGCGATGATGTGGTCGAAGGTGTAGCACGCTTGCCTAGTAGATACCTATTCACTCTTGACTTGAACACACCGGGGTTATAATTGACGAGGGCAGGGCATTCCACTCCTTTGCAGTTCTTATAATAAATGAAGAAGCGTAACGCTTCGTTCTTGTGCGAGGTATTTCAACCATGAAAGGGTGGCGCTTTGCTGATCGTCTAGTCGTACGGTGATGGAAAGGTGATAGGGGAATCAGGTTGTGCAGTTCTTGTGCACACTCTCCATAGTGCAATCTGTAGAATACCGCCAGGCTTGCTACCTCACGTCGATGCGCCAGACTTTGAAGCTTACTCTTTACCAGAGTGTCATCCCCAATGAGCCTGATAGCACGTCTCTCAATTGAATCCAAAGACTCGAGCTGATACTTGGCAGAACCGTCCCAGAGGTGGCAGCAGTACTCCATACAAGATCGGACCTGTGCTTGATAAAGATTCAAAAGCTGTCCCGGTGTGAAGTACCGCCTAACCTTAGACAAAATACCAAGTTTTTTTGCAGCTACCTTGGCTTTGGATTCAATATAAGACCCAAAATTCAGGTTTGATGTGAGTTCGACACCCAAAAGCTCCAAATGGTCGCCTATTGGTATTGTTACACTTTGGAAAGACGGAGATCGGTGTAGAGGACTCTTTTTAGCAGAAAACAAACACGCTTGCGTTTTAGTAGCATTAAACTTAACCAGGTTAGCATCGCCCCAATCGGACACGGCTTCTAAGGCTAAATTTAAACGGTCTACCATAGCCTCTCTTTGAAACTGGACAGCGTCACAGCTGGCTTGAGCATTGGAAGTGTATCTCTCAACTACAGTACTGTCATCAGCATACCCAAAGGTACCGGGCACCGGTCTATACTGAGCTTGATCTGCAGCTCGTTCTCTCTTTTTCTAGACAATTATTATATTCCTACGTCATAGATCATTGTCGTTCTATCTAGCCGGAGGGCACCCTACGTAGAACTACTTTAAACTACCTACCCAGCTTCTTCCGAATGCCCTTTGGCTTTCCTTAAATACGCCCGCACTAACACCGTCACAACATCAGCTTTCAGTTTCTCTGCCAAACAAAAACTCCGCATTTCTCCGACAAGCTTCGATTGTAACTCTTGCGCTTGGATTACAAAAAACATTTTATCATCACCACCTTAGCCCACTGTCCACCCACTTGTTGACAACTGTTTTAGTAAGCTCGAAAAGTATTGACAGCAACTTTAACTCTTTAGGTTTATTATCTAACAGAGTGCTGAGACAATCAGGTTTTAGTGCCCGTGGTCCACCCAGGTAAACTGAGCAGGTGGACCACGACCAATGCCAGGTTTTTAGGTTTCCCTAGTCCAACAAGGAAACCCTAAAAGATCGCCCAGTCCGTCCGTCTGCTTGTCTGCCCGTCCATCTGTCCGCCCAGTCTACCATGATTTCACCTTGTGATTAAAACTATATGAAGAAAACTGTGAGCACGGAAAAATCCTACACTATGCGTGGTCTGACAAGTGCTTGGCCAGTTCTTTTTCTAATTGTGTCAGTAATCAGCATCACTTCTGCCTATGTTCTGCCTTTTGCATACTCGTGACTTGTGATTATGATAATAATAACTACTTATGCTCATCTATAAAAGTACGTTTATTCATATGTGGAAGATCAATGAGAGACGGTGGTTAGAAGCTGACTGATTTATTAAATGCTGGCGCCTACCTACATACATGATATCTTAAACCTGACATCTTTCCCTTCTTAAAACTAGCATATGGTAAGCATAATATATATATATATATATATATATATATATATATAATCAGATATAATTTCTGACAAAATAACCTTTCCGCGAAGTAACTTTATTAAAGGAACTTTAATAGGTACTCGGTAAATGATCGTGATTGGAACATGAAGTCGGTATTATTGAAATACCTATTTTATGATGCCCCACTTGACATAGTTCGTCGACTTTTCTTTCTTATGCACAATATGACATCTGGTTGCACTCGCAAGATTAAAACAAATCGATTGCCTTAAGAATCATCAAAATCAGCTCACGTGTTTGGTCTCTAGAGTGTCACAAAGGAACGGAAATACATACATACCTACATACATAGGCTGATAAACACAATATCCTCCGCCCAGTCGGGTAAAAAACAAAGTTATGTCGGTATTATAGACTGATGCCTGCGGCAGACAAATTAGCTGTGAAGCTTCAGCGTATGCAGAAATGTGATATATAGTCACATGATGCCATCGCTCAAAAATAAAGCACAAAATAATAAAAACCACGACTGCCCTGCCAAAAACGAACTAAAAACATGAGATGAATAAACTGTTATTGCAGTCGAGGGACCATTCAGTGGAACACTTTTAATAAACTGTTATTGCAGTCGAGGGACCATTCAGTGGAACACTTTTAATAAACTGTTATTGCAGTCGAGGGACCATTCAGTGGAACACTTTTAATAAACTGTTATTGCAGTCGAGGGACCATTCAGTGGAACACTTTTAATAAACTGTTATTGCATTCGAGGGACCATTCAGTAGAACACTTTTAATAAACTGTTATTGCAGTCGAGGGACCATTCAGTGGAACACTTTTAATAAACTGTTATTGCAGTCGAGGGACCATTCAGTGGAACACTTTTAATCTAAGAAAGGCAGGGCAGTCGTGTTTTTTTAATTAATTTTTGTTTCATATTTTTTTATGACAAGTTTTGAGTTATGCCAGTAAATTATATATTGTGTTGTGCTCATCAAAGCCTTCAATTTGATACCTATATTGTAAAATTAAAAGAAAATTTTAATTTTTCGTCATTCAAATTGGAGCTATAACGACGCCACATAAATAAAAAATGGCTTTTGTTACTCGGGATGATGTAAGGATTCTAGCGATACCCCATACATCCAAATCTGTTCAGCAATTTAAAAGTTATAGTGGAATAAAGAAACTCACATAAATACATACAAACATACATGAATCCTAAAAATATTATACTTCTTTTTTTGGGCAGTCGTGTAACAAGGGATTAGTAGTAAACATTGTGCCCAAAAATTTTAAGATTCTCCAACCCACTTGGCCAGAGTGATGGCATTCATAAAAACGACAGCGTGATTACTGACCCAGTACGAACTGGATCATCCCTATTCCCCGCTTCCCCCTCCCCCTGGCTCTACTACTCAAAGTAACGTATCTTGGCTTCCGACGAAAACAAGCACCATTTGACGTTCTTTGTATGGCGTTTATGTTAAAATCTGACGGACAGTAAGCGAAAACGGTTCGTTTTAGGATATAGGAAACGGCCATTACTCCGCTGGTCAGCTTCTTAATACGTTTCTTGGCTTCCGATAAAAAAGCAAGCACCATATTTCTCTGATTACCCTGACTTCTTTGCTGGCTCATCTACCCTTTATCTTGGCTTCTGAAAAAAGCAAGCATCATATTTTCTGCGAATATCTGGCCTAGCCTAGCTACACTTTAGGTATTGGGAAGCTGACTACCCAAAGTGTAGCTAGGCTTCTGGTAAAAGCTAGCACCCTTTCTCTGAACAACCTGACTTATTTGGCTGGCTCAGCTACCCAAAGTATACCCTGGTTTCCAACAAAAGCAATCATTATTCCTTCAATCAATGCTTGACTTGTAATGATTGTACTCATCCTTCTGTACTTCCTGTCCCCATTTGTACTTAGGATCAACCTGCACTGAGCTGTGTCAAGATATAACTGATCAGCAACAAGTTTCAGTGACAGTAAACCCAGGCCAAGTAATAGTAGATTGTTACATTTAACGGAAAGTGACTTCTTGCTGCACCTAAAAAAACAAGTGCAGCAAGAAGTCACTTGATCAAGTCACTTTCTTTTCACTACAGCCTCTCTCTACGGCTACAGCGAAAATTTTTAGTCAAAACAACAACAAAAGTTATAAAATTAAATTCGCGCCGATTCCGTCACGCTCAAATTTAATCATTTTTTTATGGCCAGTACAGTTCTATTTTTAAATTTATTGGACGAGTGCATTCATTCAATACGAAACTAATAGAACCTTATCTGTAGCTAGCCTATGCTAAGTTTAAAAAATCAAAACAAAACGGGATCTAGGTAAACGAAACGAAAATTAAATAAAATACTTTTCCAAAAAATAAATAAAACGACTTCATAATAAAAATGTTATTTTGTAAACAACTAAAAATAATAAAATAATTACAATTGAGCCAGAACAGTATCACTTTTTCGAAATTACCAACGTGTTAATAATACATAAATACAACATAAGATAAGAAAGAGTCTTTTGAAGGCGGTGCCCTATCAAACAAAAAAAATATTTTTAAAATCGGTCCGCAATACGACGGAGCGACGGAGATATCGACCGACATACATAAAAAAAAAGAAAAAAAAAACATACATACAGCCGAACATATAACCGTCTCCTTTTCTGAAGTCGATTAAAAATAGAGATAAATAAAATAAAACTGATGTACCTAATGGTTTTCCATACTTACTTTCTGCACTGTTTTTATTAAGAGCATAAACAATAATACTTGTTACCTACTTTGTAGTGGAAAGAAAATCATTTGTTCGATAGTTTCCAGGTAGGTAGGTACTACCAAATTGAACTTCGTGGTTGCATTTTATGAAATAAACATGTTCCTTTCAACAGAGAACATGAAACGTCCATACGTAGCATCAGAAGAAAAATAAATTGTTGTTCAAAGTGAAATAAATTGTTGTTGTAAGATTAGATGCTAGTTACTTGACAGCTGTATCTGAGTTGATGGAAGCTTTATGGAAATTCAGTATTGTAAACGTGTAAACTGATTTGCATATCTTTACTTCGCTACGTCAGCTCAATGAAGTTCTTGAAACTTACGATCTTCATTTTCGGAGTGAATAACCTTTTAGCATTAATAATGTGCCTTAATATAACTTTGCACAGGCTTACCTACCATACCAAGGTAAGTCTACTATAATGCCTGGGAAAACTGAAAAAATACGGGCACATTTTTTTGTTTTATTTTTTTATTACGGACTAGGCAATCGTTTGACCACGATCTCACCTGATGGAAAGCGATGATGTGGTCGAAGGTGTAGCACGCTTGCCTAGTAGATACCTATTCACTCTTGACTTGAACACACCGGGGTTATAATTTACCGGAAACACTGACGAGGGCAGGGCATTCCACTCCTTTGCAGTTATTATAATAAATGAAGAAGCGTAACGCTTCGTTCTTGTGCGAGGTATTTCAACCATGAAAGGGTGGCGCTTTGCTGATCGTCTACTCGTACGGTGATGGAAAGGTGATGGGGGAATCAGGTTGTGCAGTTCTTGTGCACACTCTCCATAGTGCAATCTGTAGAATACCGCCAGGTTTGCTATCGTATATCTAGTTCCTAGGTACTTTGTGGTATTATAATTATGAGCCTACGGTCTCAGAATAAATAGTCTACAGTATCCAACTACAGTGCAAAGCCCCGCTACCCTGGAAATAAAAATATAAATTTAGGATTAGGATTCTAGTCCATCCCACCATCTCATTGGACTACCTCGAGCTCGACGCTACGCCTTTTTACTTGACTGCGCGGAGGGTATTGTTATTAGCCTATGTATGTGTGTCTGTTCCATTGTGTATACACTTTGTCTGTATAGTGCTATACAGACAAAGGGTGGCCAAACTTTAGATGTTTGCGGTCTATATTTGAATCCAAATATCCATAGCGGTCTACCGATCAACTGTTTTTAAATAAAACACATGAACTGTTTGCATGACATAATAATAAAACACATAAACTGTTTGTATGACATAATAAAACACATAAACTGATTTTATGACATAATAAAACACATAAACTGTTTGTATGACATAATAATAAAACACACAAACTGTTTGTATGACATAATAATAAAACACATAAACTGTTTGTATGACATAATAATAAAACACATAAACTGTTTGTATGACATAATAAAACACATAAACTGTTTGTATGACATAATAATAAATCATTGAACAATATCTTATGTACGTATTAGTTTTAAAGAGAAATGACGTCAGATATAAATTACACTTCAAAACTGCTCAAGCCCCAATCAAAAGTCAATAATCCTAAAACAATCCATTAATTCAGCAAAACAAGTATAATTTTTAAAAAAAAAATTTGTGTTATTTTTAATGCTTTGTCACTTTTTATACTTTAAGTAATTTTCTTCTTTTTTTTGCATTGTCGTTGTTTTGTGAGCTACCCTAAAAGTTTCAGCAGGATAGCTAATCGGGAAGTGCTCGAAATTTGAATTGCAAGATTCCAGCACAGACAGAAATACATAGATACATACTAGTGAAGTTATATAACAGCTTTTAATAAATAATTATTTAATTCTTTACATTCATTTCTAAACAAAGTGTTTTTGGCTGGATGTTCGCCACTAATGTGCAGCTCCACATGTTTGTCATGTTGCACGGTGTAAGAACTAACTGCAATGCGCAATGTGGGTTCGAATCCCGCAAGGTGCAATCATTTGTGTGATGAGCAGAAATAATTGTTTCTGAGTCATGGATGTAATATTCGTATCTATGTATGTTTATCCGTTATCTAGTGCCCATAGTACAGGATATCCTAGTTTGGGGCTAGGTAATAGGTGTGAATTGTACCGAATATACATAAAAAAATAACCAAAAAAAACTGCCCCCAAACGCACAAAAACAGGAAATTAAATGCGCGTCTGATAACCGACACCGATGTCTGTTGCATTCTTTTGAAAACGTTGATTTACAAAGGATCCAAAAAATACTGTCAAATACAGAGCTACTTTTCGTAGATATGGAAACTTTTGTTGGTGCCTCAATTTTCAAACATCTGTACTTATTCAAAATATATTGCATCTCAGTTTAATAATTTCCTTCTCGACCACAACAGACTCCGTCATTCAATTGGCTTATTTTACTTTTACAGACACGTTATCAATATCTATGTATAGGTCAAAAGGGAACGCCATGAAACTGATAACTTCTGCTAATAGAGTGTTGAAATATGCAAATCTTTAAAATACGTCAGAATCATCAAAATCAGTCCACCCATGTGGTCTATAAATCGATTTGTCTTAATCTTGCGAGACATGACATGGCAACAACCAGGGTCCCGATTCTGTAAGCTATTGAATCGCGATAACGCAAGTCGATCGCTTGAAATTTTTTGAGAAATTTTCTTATTTACCACTTAAAAGTGCTGGAAGCGAAAATTTTGTGTGTGTCCATGCAACCCTCGAATCCTAGTTTGTATACGCACGTACAAAAGAAGGACTAGGCATGACCATTACGCGAAGATCGAGAATCAGTCCACGCTGATTCGTTTAGAGTTATGTGAAGAGGTTTGCCCAACAATAATCAATACTATAAATACTTGACAATTATCTATACCATAAATAAATATTGACCTACACCGATCCATTGTCATCATCAACATTCTATACATATAAAACAGTACAGTGACATACCTACTGAGTATTGACTGACTGACTGACAGACAACGAACCGCCTAAACCGGTGGACCTAAAGATTTCAAATTTAGAGGAAATACTCCTTGAGTGCAAATTTTTAGCACATGAAAAGTTTTTTAAATTCACCTCGGGTTTCTGAAACGTTTGTCAACTTTGACAAGAGATTAATTGTATTGCTGCCTTTATCTGGCACTAAACAAATGAAAAAGACAGCAATAGAATTAATCTGTTGTCAACGTTAACAAACGTTTCAGAAACCCGAGGGTCTCGCTAAAACTCGAGAACTCGACCGATTTGAATAAATCATTTTTTGTTGCGTTCATAATTGTACAGATGAGGTGTCACCTGGCAGTTTAAGTTTTAGAAATAAATAATTAGAATATTTAAGAAGCTTACCTACTCGTGAAGTGGCGGTAGGTATTAAAAAAAGAAGGAATAAAATAGTAAACTACCAGTGTAATCAGAAAGATAAAACAAAAAACTCTGGGAGTGAGTTACAGGAGGTAGCGTGGGTATGATATTGTCCTCCGTTTTGAGACTTAGCTTGGAGGCGCGCGTGGGAAGACGTTCCGCGGAAAGATGGTGCAGAAGTAGTGCAGCAGCCAGAAGTAATGCCGCGGTGCGCAGAGCAGCTCCCGGAGGACAGGTAATTAAAGACAAAAAGTTTATCCAAAAAGTTAAAGTTTGTCCAATATTATTTGCAAAATGTTTTAGAAAAACCTTCTGCAAGCCAGCACGAAATAACGAGGCTAAAAAAGCACCATTCGTCACCACAGGTTAGTTAGTCGCTGTTATTGGTTATCTGTTATGGTCGCGTTCGTAATTTTAGCGTATAACCACCCATTCTGTTTCAATTAGAACCTGTATTACGGTCATTCAATGCGGTGCGTTGGAGTAGATATTGCGGTGAAAATTTGTTTGCAACAAGTCGTATTGGCTTAGTTAAACTTCTGTTTACGATTGTAGATTACGTATAACGTGTAGAATGAACATACTAACTCAAAGACAAGAAATACTTAAAATCTTGACAACACATAGACATTTTAAGGTTACGTATTTCTTTGTTTATTATCGACTGTTTATTTTATTGTGAAGGTGGACTTATTTTGTTGATTCTAAGTGAAAACTCGACTAAACGGAATAAAAACAACGTGAGATGAAGTGAGACGATACAGAGGTTTAAAAACAGAAAAATAATAATAAAACTCAGTTTGAATTTTTGCTTTTGAAGTTTTTGAATCAAATTAGACCAAAAATTCTAAGGTTTTCGTGCTTTGAAGCGTTCGAATCAAATTTAACCAAAAATTGTTTAAGGAATTATCAAAATGACAGGTGTGAGGTGTCAAAGAGAGAGGTGTCAAAGAGACAAATGTCAAAGTGAAAGGTTAAAGTGACCGTTGTCAAAGTTACAGGTGTCAAAGGGACTGGTGTCAAAGTGACCTCTATTCTTCAAAATATAAAATTAATGGATGGGTGTTTGCGGGTGGAGGGGGTTGTTGATAGGGGTTTTAGAGGGGACGGATCCAGGGAGTAGGATGGGAGCTAAATTTATACGCGGGCAATGCCGCGGGGCGCAGCTAGTTGGAAATAAAAATTCTATGTCGAAGCTTTTGAAACCTAACTAGTCGTGCTTCAAAAATGCAATCACTCCGAGTATTGTTGTTTGCCTCGCTTCCTAAAATCTAGAGTGCATACAGACAGTTATTTTACATGCCCACTTAATCAAAAATACAATGATTAATTATCAGTCATACAATAACAGTCTGGGTCGTGACTGGTCAGATTCGGGTCAAGGTTCTTTGTCATCGATAACAAGCCGAATGACGCATTTGAAAAACTTTCTTTGTAACATCTCAAAGAGAAAGAGAGAGAGGGCTTGCATGCGAATCACTGTATGAATCAAAAGTAGACTTCGATTAGGTTTACTAAAAAAAAACTGAATCAATTTTGATGACATTTATATGTGGTCACATTGTAATCACTTGTTTGTTTGTCGTATGAGGTAGTGCTGGCCTCTGGTGTCAGAGTTTGTCAGGATGCCCGAGCGCCTCTGGCCGGGACCGACAGCCTAACGTGCCCTTCGAAGCACGGAGAGATGTAAAATCTCACATAACATAGAAAAGTCATTGACGCGGAGCCTAGGACCGAACCCGGTATCGTTAGATTCTAAGTTGCACTATTGAACCGTTAAGCTACCGTTATTGTAATCCGGTTATGCATTCCCTAGTGCAAACTGTTACGGCCGTTAACAAATTAAAAAGAAAAAACAAATTTAGCATTCAAATATAGCCGCCAGGAAAATAATCTTAAGATATAAATGTAGTGTAATATATTGTAATTTATAGGTACTTTTGTTCCCGGAATAATGCATAAATACTACCTATAGAAATTGACTACGCGGCCAAAGCCGCGGGCACAGCTAGTAATACAATAATGACGTGAGTGCCGAGCGGTAAGTGTCGACGAGACGCCATGTTTAGCTCGCGGATATACGAGCCCGCCATGTTTGTTGCGGGATGTTGCTGTTTAGGCACTGTTTATGAGGTTTACATACTACTACATACAAATAATAAATGGCCAAGTGCGAGTCGCACCTCGCGCTTCCAGGGATCCGTAATTAAGAGCTTACTTCAACAGCAAATCCAGCTGGTTGTCGTTTTTAAATCTAACATAAGTACAGCATGCAGGTTATAAAAAAATAATTTTGTTGTGTTACTGATTAGTTTAAAAAATAAACAAGTTGGTAAAACGAATCGTTTTTTAAATTGATTAATTAATTACGTCAAAAAACTCTAATTTGACACTTACGTCCTAATCCAAATTTACCGTTGCAATAAATAAAAATATATACATATTACACCGAGGTGTTTTGTTTTCAGTGCGACAAGTCCCGCTGTAAAATTATATACTTACCCACTACTTGTAAAAATATATACATATTACACCGAGGTGTTTTGTTTTCAGTGCGACAAGTCCCGCTGTAAAATTATATACTTACCTACTACTTGTAAAAATATATACATATTACACCGAGGTGTTTTGTTTTCAGTGCGACAAGTCCCGCTGTAAAATTATATACTTACCTACTACTTGTAAAAATATATACATATTACACCGAGGTGTTTTGTTTTCAGTGCGACAAGTCCCGCTGTAAAATTATATACTTACCTACTACTTGTAAAAAAATAAGCCAATTAAATTAAATAAATAATAAAAAAACTCGGACAAGTGCGAGTTGAACTCGCGTGGAGAGAGTTCCGTACTCAGTAGTCTCAGTAGTTTCGGAGATAAGTAGGGAGGGAAAAGGTAAATTTTCTTAATGTTAAAAAAAAAGTCTGTCCGCAAGCACTTTTACGCCTATCCATAGATGTAGTTGAATGGGTAAGATACGTCACGCTTTCTTTTTTTTTTTGTACTGGGCAGTATTCAGAAAGCTGCGTCAGGTCAGATTTTTTCTTTAATTAACACGGATAGACCAATTACATTTATTAAAGACAGTGAACAATACAAGAAAAGAGGCATTTTCAAATAATAAAAGGAACAACAACACACAAACGATCAAACATCCCTCACAAACACACAAACACTCTGACAATATCTTCTGCCATACATCAGCAAACAAATCACAGTCTGGCAATGACTTACGGAGCTGAGACGTGGACACTTACGGTACGGCTGGTCCACAAACTTGAAGTCGCTCAGCGGGCTATGGAGAGTGTGTGACTGTGCTTGGAGTTACTCTAAGTCTAAGGGATCGAATTTGAAACCAAGGTTACCGACATAGCTCTGAGAATTAGCAAGCTGAAGTGGCAGTGGGCTGGCCATATGAGAACCGATAACCGTTGTGGTAAACGTGTTCTCTAGTGGAGACCGCGAATTGGCAAACGTAGTGTAGGACGCTGGCAGAAAGAGGACGCGAAGAGCCGAAGATCGGGACAAAAGGCGTGCCTTGAGAGAGGCCTATGCCCAGCAGTGGATGAACACAGGCTGATGATGAAAAACTGTACTAGTTACATGTACAGGCAAACACCCCACACAGCCAAATTTCCAAAAGCAAAGTGGAATCATTTATTTTTTCAATGTCTCTTGTTTGCTTACCCATATATTATTATATAGCTGTTAAAATAGTAATTCTTTTAACATGTCCCAAAATAATATTTTTAATGGACGTTGAGTTTCCATGCATAAAGCTACAAATGTCAAAATAATTTTAGCATTTAAATTAACGATATCGCTTTTGCATAAGGTTAAAATAACAATATAATACGATTATTAGCATTTAAGCAAAACCGATTAACTTATAATTTGACAGGTTTAAATAGCTTGCATAACAATAACAATTCATTTTGTTAGCGTATTCATTTACATTAAAAAAACATGTTCTGTCAATTGGTCTTTTGACATGCAAATTGCGTACAAGTCACAATCAATTACTAAAAGAACCAACCGAAAACATATAAGTTAAAAAAAAAACAACTTCTCGTTATGAGTGTAAACTGTGATAAATCTATAGATACCAATATATAAAAGTAAAACGTTGTCGGTTTGTTTGTTTGGGGAGCTATTACGCGAAAACGGCTCGATGGATGTTGATGAAATTTGGAATGGAGATAGCTTATACCCTGGAATAAAACATAGGATACTTTTTATCCCGGAAAATTGTATGTTTCCACGGGAAAACTAGAAAATATTGATTACTCGCTGTAAGGAACGGTTGCCATGGAAACGAAATAACAAGTCTCTCAAAAACATCAAAAGCATTGGTGCTATACTTTTGCATTGGTTTTTAAAATCCTAGAAGAACATAGGATGCTTTTTTCGCGACAAACAGTGGCGGGAAAACTAACTTACTAAATAAAAATGAACTGAAATGTAGAAGTTACGCCACAGAATAAATACCAGTACTCGAGTAGGTTCGCTAAGTTCCGCTGACTACTATTATTTTTTTCTGTGGCTATACGTTATAATATAACAAGTGTTTTGATAAGCAAAAACCCGGCCAAGTGCGAGTCGGACTCGCGCACCGAGGGTTCCGCACAAACTTGTAGGTATGTAAATAATTCGTTCCAAACGGGGACGACAAAATTTATTTATTGATATTTCTACAAATTTACGGTTTTCGGATTATATTCCCTTTGCTTGTAAGTACTATAAGACATTGAATTTCATGATCCTAGAACAACGACAATAATTACCCTGTAGGTTTTGATTCCCTTGCGAGTGTCAAAATATGCGGCATACACGGCCGTATCTTTTGATTGCGTTTACTTAGAAGTTTGTTTATTTCAAGCTCCAAGCGATTGCAGACTTGAGTATTTGATATTAATTTCAACTTGATTGCGTTCCTGAGAAAAAGGTTCTTGACAGACAGACAAAAAGGCAGACAGACAGACAGACGTACAAACAGATGGAGGGACAGCAAAGTGACCCTTTAAGGGTTTCTTTCTTCCTTTTTAGGTATGGAAAACCTAAAAGATCGGAAAAATACATTGTGAATTGATAAATTTAGATTTAACTTCGCAAATTTTCATTAAAGAATCGATCAAATAAGATTTAAGACCCTTGAAAACTTGCAAACAAAACACATTCCTGATGAGAAGTTGGCCTGTTTTTTTTCACATGGATTTCATAACTTATTGTTGGACTGCCTGTATCCGTAACTTTCCAAAGTAGCTGTGTCGCTTTATCGTGTTAGATAGAATGTGCTAAGTTGTAATTCATGAACATTTGATTTCCTCGCTATGTTCGAAATTTCAAAACAACTCACAGCTCGATTGGAAGCAATTAAGAAATTGGTCGAATATCAAACCCATAGATCTAATTAAAAGTGGGAAGATTAGGTACCAGGTCCTCGGGCGTGGCCCGCTTAAATTATGTGGTCCTCACCACTTTTGGTCACACTTTTGGTCACACTCACACTTTTGGTCCTCTTTGGACTTAGTCACAAACGGAGTGGCGATTGTGTAGCACGTGTTAGCAGTGACTATCATTCGCGCTACAGTCTTCGTACGTCTCTCTAACTTTGTTATTAATGCGCAACGGTGGGAATGTAGCTATGGGGTGGGGATGGGGCGTGTATTGTTTACGTGATACACACATGTAAAAAGGGAAAATTTATTGAAATTAAGTTATGTATTTACAAAAAAAAACAATATCGAGCTAATTCAAGTTTGATACTAACACCAATACTCGGGAAAAAATATAGATTTGTATTTATATATATTTACTTATTTTTTTTAATACCTTCCAGATTAAAATAATCGTTCTATTAAATAAATCAAAATGGACTACATAATGTAGTCCGCGCGACCCTAATCATGACTTTTTCTTGCGCGACCTAGTGGTCGCGCAAGTAAAAGTCATGATTAGGGTTAAAGCGTGCCGTATCTTCCCCTTTTAACTATAGGTATCTATGATCAAATCCGATAAATTGCAAAACACACATTACGGCGCGGCCAACATCTCAGAGATTTAATGCTTAGCACTGTAGGAGAAGCAAACATCAAAAAAGTCTATAGACCAATTTTTCTCCTATCAAAACAGTAAGTACAATCCCGTGCGACTTAACTAGAAACCTCGCGCTGATGACTTAATTTTCTTTTTCATTGATAAGTAATGCTTTATGTGTTGAGGTAGATTTTAGCATTTAAATCAGTGAGCTTATAATATAGTGTTTAGCCTACAACCCGTGTGACTTAACTAGAAACCTCGGGCTGATAACATATTTTCTTTTTTCAGTGTTATGATATGTATTATGTCTTGAGGTAGATTTTAGCATTTAAATCAGTGAACCTATATATAGTGTTTAGCCTACAACCCGTGCGACTTAACTAGAAACCTCGCGCTGACGATGTAATTTTCTTTTTCATTGTTATGGAATGCATTATGTGTTGAGGTAGATTTTAGCATTTAAATCAGTGAACCTATATATAGTGTTTAGCCTACAACCCGTGCGACTTAACTAGAAACCTCGCGCTGACGATGTAATTTTCTTTTTCATTGTTATGGAATGCATTATGTGTTGAGGTAGATTTTAGCATTTAAATCAGTGAGCCTATATATAGTGTTTAGCCTACAACCCGTGCGACTTAACTAGAAACCTCGCGCTGATGATGTAATTTTCTTTTTCATTGTTATGGAATGCATTATGTGTTGAGGTAGATTTTAGCATTTAAATCAGTGAGCCTATATATAGTGTTTAGCCTACAACCCGTGCGACTTAACTAGAAACCTCGCGCTGATGATGTAATTTTCTTTTTCATTGTTATGGAATGCATTATGTGTTGAGGTAGATTTTAGCATTTAAATCAGTGAGCCTATATATAGTGTTTAGCCTACAACCCGTGCGACTTAACTGGAAACCTCGCGCTGATGATGTAATTTTCTTTTTCATTGTTATGGAATGCATTATGTGTTGAGGTAGATTTTAGCATTTAAATCAGTGAGCCTATATATAGTGTTTAGCCTACAATCCGTGCGACTTAACTAGAAACCTCGCGCTGATGATGTAATTTTATTTTTCATTGTTATGGAATGCATTATGTGTTGAGGTAGATTTTAGAATTTAAGTCAGTGAGCCTATATATAGTGTTTAGCCTACAATCCGTGCGACTTAACTAGAAACCTCGCGCTGATGATGTAATTTTCTTTTTCATTGTTATGGAATGTATTATGTGTTGAGGTAGATTTTAGCATTTAAATCAATGAGCCTATATATAGTGTTTAGCCTACAATCCGTGCGACTTAACTAGAAACCTCGCGCTGATGATGTAATTTTATTTTTCATTGTTATGGAATGCATTATGTGTTGAGGTAGATTTTAGAATTTAAATCAGTGAGCCTATATATAGTGTTTAGCCTACAATCCGTGCGACTTAACTAGAAACCTCGCGCTGATAATGTAATTTTCTTTTTCATTGTTATGGAATGTATTATGTGTTGAGGTAGATTTTAGCATTTAAATCAGTGAGCCTATATATAGTGTTTAGCCTACAATCCGTGCGACTTAACTAGAAACCTCGCGCTGATGATGTAATTTTATTTTTCATTGTTATGGAATGCATTATGTGTTGAGGTAGATTTTAGAATTTTAAACAGTGAGCCTCTGCCTATATAATAAGTGTTACGTAAGGGTTGTAGGCTAAACACTATATAGGCTCACTGATTTATATGTTAAAAGTCTTCAATGGATGTTTATCAATCAAGTCGGTCACCGTCTCCAGTCATGGCAACAACGGTCGTCAGTATTTTTTCGTCAATTAAACTCGCATTGAAGTCGATTGGACGGCGTCTTCGGGTTAAATGGTGCGCATGATGTTTATACGTGATTTCAGTAACATTTCTCAGAACTGGGCTATTCGGGAGTTTATGTATACTCATTGTTTGGGACTTCAATCATAGCGCAAAGTAGGATGCATCTTACTGTCGTATGTCGTATTCTAGGGCAAGAAGGTACCTGAACACTCGAATCCTAAAAAGTACTTCTTTGGCCTAAGAGGATCTCTAGATTAGATCTCGATTTAAGTGGCCGGTGGATGATGAATTGTCCATACAAAAGTTATTCTAAAATCATTTGTAATTAAAGCACATAGCATATTTTTTCCAACCATATTGTGTGATATTATTCGGATAATATTATTTGTATCTATCCGAACCTAGATAATACCTACTATTACGTACTACTATTATTAGTTCGGTGCTACTATGTACCCGAATCAGACAGAATCCATACCAATATATAAAAGTGAAACGTTGTCTGTTTGTTTGTTTGCTTTCACGCGATAACGGCTGGACGGATTTTGATGAAATTTGGAATGTAGATAGCTTATACCCGGGAATAATACCCTGGAAGGTTACCGATATAGCAGAGTTTGCAAGAAAATTGTGATATTGCAAATTATTTTGTTATTCGTTTGTATGCGCGTATATTATGGTATGTGTATACATACGAGTATATGGTACCTGTACATATATCTCTATGTTGTTCGCAAACATAAACAAGCTTTATTGCTCGAACATTTAAACAAGTAAAAAACACAATCCTCAATAAACGCTCAAAAGAGTAGAAATCAAACGAAATTCAGATCAATGTGTTACTCTACCTACCTATATTATTGTTCTACATTCTAAACGTGTTACTGTTTTCATCAACAATGTTAAAAAAATACTTCGTTTTTGTTTTTTAAACCTTCTTGATTTTCATTTCTACAGTGTGCAAACTACAGAAATGTTAATAATAAGTAGGATTTCTGTAGTCTATTTATCAATCTGGTGGTAGTACATACATATGAATACAATAATAATCATTACCTTGACCCGTAAGAAAAAAGCGGGAGGGACAGAAAATAGATCTCCACAGCTGACAGTTTACAATGTTAGGGATTATCTGGATCGGGCTCAGATTTTCTCACAAGGTACGTACATAGCAAAATGCTGTCATTTATTATTTACTCGCAGTGCCCGCGGTTTAGTCCGCGTGGTCATTTATTATTTACTCGCAGTGCCCGCGGTTTAGTCCGCGTGGTCATTTATTATTTACTCGCAGTGCCCGCGGTTTAGTCCGCGTGGTCATTTATTATTTACTCGCAGTGCCCGCGGTTTAGTCCGCGTGGTCATTTCTCTAGGGTGTGATTACTCTATGTGCTATTCCAGGACCTAAAGTACTAATACGCTTACGCTTCTTCATTCATTATAAGAACTGCAAAGGAGTGGAATGCCCTGCCCTCGTCAGTGTTTCCGGTAAATTATAACCCCGGTGTGTTCAAGTCAAGAGTGAATAGGTATCTACTAGACAAGCGTGCTACACCTTCGACCACATCATCGCTTTCCATCAGGTGAGATCGTGGTCAAACGATTGCCTATACCGTGATAAAAAAAAAACTAATATTTCCTTCAGCCGTCAAATAAATTTTTATGGATTGATCGGCTTCTACTCATCGGATTGAGATACCAAGAACACGAGGTTTTAATCTAAACCTAAGCTATCAGACAGTGAAAACTACATCGCAATCGGCAAACCAACAAACAAACAGACAACTTTTCAATTTTATGTATACATGCTTATAGGGATTCTTATTATACATGTCAAATACAATTATTATAAGTATAGATTGCCAAATTAGTAAACATATCGTATACATATTAATTTCTTAAGTAAGTGTACACGATAAGTTATAACCGTTGCGCATGTTTCGCATATTAGATATTTCCAATAAACAGGAGCTCCGCGCTCTATACGCGGTAACATTGTGACTAAATAGGAATTTAATTTTATGTTCTTGTAAATATATTTTTAAGTTGCCGTATTTTGTTAGGGAACTCTTAAAAGATCCATCCGTCTGTCAGTGTATCCTAGCTTCATAACTTCTAGAGTTATGATTGTGAACCAAACTGCTTGAAGTCTTTAGTACATTACTGCCGCGGTCTGTAATGACTGCGTTGCTGGCAGCGAATGAATCTCGATAGTCGAGAATTTAACTAAGCAAAGCTCGAGGCCATCATAGCGTGGTAGCGTGGCCAGCAGGGCAGTCATTGCGGACCAATGCTTGTATAGTGCTTTACTCAAACAATGCGAGGAATTTAAATAAAACCAGCTTAGTATAATAAGAATTTACTCATACAACGAAAACAACAACGACAACGACAAAGACAACAACAACGACCACAACAACAGAAACAGAAACAACAACAACAACAACAATCACGATCACATCAGCTTTAAACAGAAATAAATATATATCAAAATCGGTCCATTCGTCTGGGAGCTACAACGCTCTCTTTTCGCGTTCGGGGTTAACGAACCCACGGAATAAATAATAGTGCTACGACAAAAGACGACAATAATGGATTTTCAAAGGAAATTGCTGGCCGCAAAACACGACAATAATGAAATTCCATACAACTTTGCTGGCGCCTATTCAAGCAGCGCGGCAAGGTCGACTTTGCCCAAAGAAGGTTGTCGAAATAATGACCACATCACTAGTATTGTTTGAGTAAAATTATAAATCGTTTGCTAACACGATTTATAATTTAAACTTCACCGGGCCGTTTGCCACCGGGCCCGCCGGTATATTGATCCAGATTAACAATCCATACCTCCATACCAATATATAAAAGTGAAGCGTTGTCTGTTTGTTTGTTTGTTTGGGGAGCTTTTACGCGATAACGGCTGGACGGATTTTGATAAAATTTGGAATGCAGATAGCTTATACCCTGGTATAAAACATAGGATACTTTTTATCCCGGAAAATTGTAACTTTCCAGGAAAAACTGGATAATGTTGATTACTCGCTGTAAGGCACAGTTGCCATGGAAACGAAATAACAAGTCTGTCAAAAAACATCAAGTCTACTTTTGAATTGGTTTTAAATATCCTAGAAGAACAAGAATGCTATTTTTCGCGATAAACAGTAGTGCGCGCGAACCAAGTCGCGGGCGGGAAAGCTAGTATAGCAATAAACATTAAAATATTGGAAGAATATATACCACTTTTGTGATAATTATGACGTCACCAAACTGAGAAAATGTTTTTTAAGAAGCTAAATCACAGAATAAATAATAGGCTACATGAGAACAACCAGCAAATATAGATTACAAAACTAATCCAAAAACCACGTTATTTTTAAATATGCATTTTCATCGAGTTGTGATCTACCCTAAAAGTTTCAAATCGGGAAGTGCTCGAAATTTGAGTAACAAGATTCCACCCGGAACGACAGACAGACAAACAAGAAAGTGACTAGTCAGTTAAAAATAGGCGATTGGAGGCCGCCATGACAGATATGCTTGAACAAGTTTGTTTGGAGTTGTTCGCGCGTAATTGAAGAAATTATAAAATAAGGAACGGGCTATTACATTGATGTATTGAAAGGGTACATCAACAATTAAATGCGTATACAACATTTCGTGTCTGTGCTGTTAACCGTTGAGGAGTTCCCTAGTCAGGAGCCAACCCTGAGTGCAGCAACCATGTCATAATAAAATGCGTACACAATATTTCGTGTCTGTGCTGTTGATCGTTGAAGAGTTCCTTTATCTGAAGCTAATCCTGAATGATGAATTAAGTCATGCTTACCATAAAAATGCATTGTCATCGAAATTGAACCAACTTGTAAAAAAACAATTGCGTAGGATAAGAGGAAGTGGTTTTAATCCAGCTTGCAAGATTTGACCTAAACAAATATACATATATATATACAAACATTGCAAATTAAATAAAAGCTTTTAAAATAAATTTGGAGCTGCAACTACTGACAAAGAAAATGATTGGTGCTACTCTATTGACCGAATAAATTGGACAGGCTGACCACAACCTATAATTATTATTAGGTATTAGGGAGTAATATATTGTTACTAGTTAGGCTTTGGTCTGACGTTGAATGAGTGAGGCGCTGCGAGCGCTACGAGACTACGGGAGTCATCTGGTAACGGCGGATTTTATTGTACATTTTGTAACCCTAGTTAGTTTTTAATGTCAAAGTAAAAACTTGACTAGGGCACAGAATAAATAATAGTACAAGTACAGAAGGATAACTGATTAAAGTCATTTAAATACATAGCAACACTCGCTACAACGCAATAAAGTGCAATTTAACTCGCACAGCGCTGCGAGCTTTCAATTATATTTACCTAGAAGGCGCTCACCCATTTCGTGTAAGCTTGAATGTACCGTATCACAACGCGCGAGAGCTTCCATTGCTCTAATCGTTTCAGAATCGCTCTGTCACTTTTACGCTCGGTAGGGTTGTATCAAGATATGACTAGGTACTTGTACTAGTAATTATTCTGTGATATTATAACGTGACTTAGATATTGTAACCGAATAAACAATTATGTAATAATGTATTATCTTATTACTTATTGTTATAAATGTTGATAGTTCTATTAACTACATATAATGACATTCTTATCAGAATAGACCTAGTATCTCATTATTTGATTATATCATAATAGGTTACACTTTGATGAATAAAAGGTGCCTATCTGACTTCGATGCTTAATAATGAATGAAAAAGAAATGGCTACCTACGTAATAAAATGTCGGTATGTAGGTATTTTACGAGGTTTGTCAGACCGAATGCTATGCAGTACCTTCTAGTATTCATAATTAAGAAAAGAATAAAATTTGACAAAAACTTTACGTAAGTAGGTACTTTATCGTAAGCACACGGCGCGCGACTCATCGAGCGCACGCTTGACACTACTGAAAGAACCCCAATATTACGGCCCCGAAGTTTAGGTATAATATTTGTACTTGTTGCGGAGTGTGACCGCCCTGACTAGGGTCACAAAATGTTAAATAAAATAGTAGAAATGTCAGTAGTTGCACTGACAAAGAAAATGATTGGTGGTTTTATTACAAGAGCTGCAGAGGACGAAGGTCGTCTAAACAGCAAGGGTAAGACTTTTTCTACAATCGGATTTCTAAAGAACTAGCTGCGCTCCGCCTTTTTACCCACATGGATTATGATGATGGAGGATGAGGATGATAAAAAATAGCCTTTGTGTTAATCCAGGATATAAGCTATCCTGGTACCAAATTTCATCCAAATCCATTCTGCCGTTTGACCGTGAAGGAGTAACAAACATTTACACACACACATACTTCTAAAGATACATGGTGCTAATCGGTTAGGTATATGCATTTTATTACGTTTTGTATGGACTGTCAGTTATAATGTATGGAGATCTGCATCGCCAATACGAAGTTTTCCGCTCGTTACGAGATTATTAATTATAAAAAGTCTAAGCTTTGATTGGCCTAGTTTGCGACGGTGACCTTGGAAACTACAAATGACATGGATCAGAAACTATAAAAAGTTGTGGGAATCCTTAGGGAGGAAGGCAGTAGATTTTGTCAGCTGCAGCGTTCGGGCTCGAAGTCGAAAATCGCGGATGAGGCTCTTTGGCTTATGGACGAGCGACGGGGGCAACATCAAGCCACACCGTCAGAAAAAAAGGTGCTCCTCAATCCGAATAGAAAAGGCAATTGAGTAAAATTTGGGGACAGAAGTCTTCGCCGAGCAATTGAGTAGATCCCATCTGACAAAGATCAATACCAATAATGGAACAACCGTCGTCTCTAAGCTGGAGATCCTTTCTGAGATCGAAGACTTCTATGGCCGATTGTACGATTCGCATGCTTCTAGACCCGAACCCAGCACAGAGGATTCCTACGCAATACTGACCCGCCACTACACTGATGAACTGGCCGACGTCCTAGACGAGATTGAGATGGTGCTCAAACAACTTAAGAATGGTTAAGCCCCCGGTGAGGATGGTCTTGGACGCCGTGTTACAATTAGGGCATGCAAACCGGATACCCGATTAACCGAAAAACCCGAATAACCGACTGATTTGAAACTCCGATTTTTAAGATTGAAAACCCGGGTTTTTTGAGTTTTTTCATTCTTGATGGTTTATGTAAAATACTACTACCAGAACATTACTAAAGAATCAAATTACACGCTGCGCGACTTTGAGCTTATGTATGAGAGCAACAGTTAGCGACCACGTCTCAGTGCCGTATGTCATCACTGGCAACACGCACTGATTATAAACTTTCGTCTTGAGGCTCTGCGGTATATGCGACGAGAAGATTTGGCGCAATTTCCCAAACGCTGCCCATCCGAGTTAGATTCGTCAGTTGACCTCTGTGTCGAAGTTGGGTCTTCCCAGTTGGATCGTCTGACCCAAGTAGACATAGTGATCAATAGCTTCGATAATATCGTTCCCAACATAAACTGGCATGGGTGCGACATGATGATGGTCTTACCCATGTTCATTTTAAGACCCACCTGTTGGGAAACAATATTGAGGTCACTGAGCATTGTGCTTAGGTCTTCTAGGGTTTCTGCCATGATGACTATATCATCAGCAAAGCGAAGGTGAGTGATGCATTCGCCATTGAAGTTAACTTCATATTCGTTCCAGTTCAGAAGCTTGAATATATCTTCCAGTGCAGAGGTGAACAGTTCGGAGAAATAACGTCTCCCTGTCTCGCCCCTTTTTGCAATTCGATAGAATTCGGGCTCCGATTTTGGAGACAGTGAGTATAGAGTGACGATAGAATTCGGGCTCCGATTTTGGAGACAGTGAGTATAGAGTGACAGTAGAGTGGAGAGTGACAGTGGAGGACACTCTCCACTCTACTCTTATCTTAATATTACTAGTACCAGATGTTACTTGATTGATCTCTTGGTAAAGCTAAAAAATAAGAACACGAAAGTAAAACATATTTGAATAAAGAAAACTCGAAAAACCCGTAAAACTCGGGAAAAAAACGGTTTTTAAAATTGAAAACTCGAAAAGTCCGGGTTTTTTAACTACCCGAGTTTTGCATGCCAACTGTTTAGAATATAATGTTATTTATTTTTGAAATGACTCGACACGACTCGAGTTGGACCGATAACGATAATTTCTGTTTGCATTTTACTGATAATACGCTCAATAAAAATGCATAAACAATATATAATGGGTAATGACAACAGTACCTATGCCTGCTTTTTACCTAACCATGTTTAGTTAGGTATAGACAATGTAAGTTTTTGTTCTCTTCTTTTGCTTTCTTAAAGTAGCTACTCTTTTTAGGGTACTTACCATTGTCAAAAATGTGACCAAGTATTTTATTATTGATACCCTTCATTTTCTATACGTGCCTACCAAAAAACCGAGTTCAAATTTCTTCCTAAAAATTTACTTAGATAAGTAACCAATTTTCACGTTATTTTTGTGTTATATTTTTATAAAACCAATAATAGAGTAGGCACTATACATATTCTGTCGGTACTTCTGTAGTAACCCCTCCTTTATTTCTTCATGGACTAATAGTACCTACTTACCTACATGACTGATCAAACAACACGCACTAAGTACTTACAGCTATAAACTAGGAAAGTTTATATTACAAAAATTTCAACCGCTTCGCTGCCTTGAAAATTAACCATAATGATCATATCATGCAAACATGCTCGTGCGTGTGAAAGTTGATATGTTACCTAACTTGATAATCTACAATGTTTATTTACATTTTATTATCAGCAGCAGAAGTTTCTAGTAGCGCTATCTGTTGTAAGTTGGGGCACTCTTCGATCGGTAGTTAGTAAGTTTGCATTCAACTTCAACCTCGGCTCGGTAGATGGCGTTGTGTTAAATTTTTGTGGCACCAATAATTGTGAGTTGTTTTCTATTTGACGTATTTTATTACAAATGCTTTGATTGTAGTATTTATAATGATTATTTAATAATTTCAATTGATTTTAGTCATTTATCAATATGGTTCAGTTCCTTGGATTTGCACTAATGCCTAACAGAGTAAGTTGTGTGCCAATTTCGACACCATCGCTCAAAAACCGTAAAGAAAAATATCGGGAGGAATCCGATCAAAGTATTTATTGTAAGGCAATAATGATTAAAAAAAATGGATACAATCCCGTTAACAAACGAGTTAACCATAGCAACGTATTCTTTTAAACATTCTTGTTATAAGACAGAAACTTAACGTCTCATGAACAATGAGAATAACAAAAATATAAGTACATATAGACCAAATTAAAAATTTAGATAGGTAAACTAATTATAAACTTTTTGCATTTTTATACCCGACGTAACTTCTAAACTGTAGACCTCGCGTGTACAAACTTTTTGCATTTTCATACCCGTCGTAACTTCTAAACTGTAGACCTCGCGTGTACAAACTTTTTGCATTTTTATACCCGTCGTAACTTCTAAACTGTAGACCTCGCGTGTACAAACTTTTTGCATTTTCATACCCGTCGTAACTTCTAAACTGTAGACCTCGCGTGTACAAACTTTTTGCATTTTCATACCCGTCGTAACTTCTAAACTGTAGACCTCGCGTGTACAAACTTTTTGCATTTTTATACCCGTCGTAACTTCTTAACTGTAGACCTCGCGTGTACAAACTTTTTGCATTTTTATACCCGTCGTAACTTCTAAACTGTAGACCTCGCGTGTACAAACTTTTTGCATTTTCATACCCGTCGTAACTTCTAAACTGTAGACCTCGCGTGTACAAACTTTTTGCATTTTCATACCCGTCGTAACTTCTAAACTGTAGACCTCGCGTGTACAAACTTTTTGCATTTTCATACCCGTCGTAACTTCTAAACTGTAGACCTCGCGTGTACAAACTTTTTGCATTTTTATACCCGTCGTAACTTCTAAACTGTAGACCTCGCGTGTACAAACTTTTTGCATTTTCATACCCGTCGTAACTTCTAAACTGTAGACCTCGCGTGTACAAACTTTTTGCATTTTCATACCCGTCGTAACTTCTAAACTGTAGACCTCGCGTGTACAAACTTTTTGCATTTTCATACCCGTCGTAACTTCTAAACTGTAGACCTCGCGTGTACAAACTTTTTGCATTTTTATACCCGTCCTAACTTCTAAACTGTAGACCTCGCGTGTACAAACTTTTTGCATTTTTATACCCGTCGTAACTTCTAAACTGTAGACCTCGCGTGTACAAACTTTTTGCATTTTCATACCCGTCGTAACTTCTAAACTGTAGACCTCGCGTGTACAAACTTTTTGCATTTTCATACCCGTCGTAACTTCTAAACTGTAGACCTCGCGTGTACAAACTTTTTGCATTTTTATACCCGTTGTAACTTCTAAACTGTAGACCTCGCGTGTACAAACTTTTTGCATTTTCATACCCGTCGTAACTTCTAAACTGTAGACCTCGCGTGTACAAACTTTTTGCATTTTCATACCCGTCGTAACTTCTAAACTGTAGACCTCGCGTGTACAAACTTTTTGCATTTTTATACCCGTCGTAACTTCTAAACTGTAGACCTCGCGTGTACAAACTTTTTGCATTTTCATACCCGTCGTAACTTCTAAACTGTAGACCTCGCGTGTACAAACTTTTTGCATTTTCATACCCGTCGTAACTTCTAAACTGTAGACCTCGCGTGTACAAACTTTTTGCATTTTTATACCCGTCGTAACTTCTAAACTGTAGACCTCGCGTGTACAAACTTTTTGCATTTTTATACCCGTCGTAACTTCTAAACTGTAGACCTCGCGTGTACAAACTTTTTGCATTTTCATACCCGTCGTAACTTCTAAACTGTAGACCTCGCGTGTACAAACTTTTTGCATTTTCATACCCGTCGTAACTTCTAAACTGTAGACCTCGCGTGTACAAACTTTTTGCATTTTCATACCCGTCGTAACTTCTAAACTGTAGACCTCGCGTGTACAAACTTTTTGCATTTTCATACCCGTCGTAACTTCTAAACTGTAGACCTCGCGTGTACAAACTTTTTGCATTTTTATACCCGTCGTAACTTCTAAACTGTAGACCTCGCCTGTACAAACTTTTTGCATTTTCATACCCGTCGTAACTTCTAAACTGTAGACCTCGCGTGTACAAACTTTTTGCATTTTCATACCCGTCGTAACTTCTAAACTGTAGACCTCGCGTGTACAAACTTTTTGCATTTTTATACCCGTTGTAACTTCTAAACTGTAGACCTCGCGTGTACAAACTTTTTGCATTTTTATACCCGTCGTAACTTCTAAACTGTAGACCTCGCGTTTACAAACTTTTTGCATTTTCATACCCGTCGTAACTTCTAAACTGTAGACCTCGCGTGTACAAACTTTTTGCATTTTCATACCCGTCGTAACTTCTAAACTGTAGACCTCGCGTGTACAAACTTTTTGCATTTTTATACCCGTCGTAACTTCTAAACTGTAGACCTCGCGCGTACAAACTTTTTGCATTTTTATACCCGTCGTAACTTCTTAACTGTAGACCTCACGCGTACAAACTTTTTTACAAACAATCTATCTGTGCACATCTAGTTACCTTATTGTAAATCTAATATTAATAACCAAGCTGCTCCATCAATCCCTACCTAGTAGGTAACATTTCAAATTTCTGTGGTAGGTTTCATTTCATGAGTTTATCCTATATATTACCTTCTTCTTGGTGTACAATAAAGTGTTTTTGTATTGTATTGTAAAGGGCTGATTCCACTGGTAGAAACCTAAAAATGAGTTTGTTCAGCCTTTAATTATTTTTTTATCGATTGTTCGGATTCAATTCATCGGATTGAGATACCATATAGGTACACCAATACACCACCAGCACCACCAGCAACAGTACCAGTACCAGTTCAGTAGTTGAGGTATACCAGTTTTTAAATCAAACTCTAGTTTTTACGCGATGCGCGAACGTCACGGTTTAAAAAAACTTGTTCAGTGTCTTATTTGAAGTACTTACCGAAGACATTTTTACTGAAATTTTCTTCTTAGTTTAGACTTTTTGTTACTTACTGATTTATTATAAATATTGAAATAGATAAATGGCCGGATAATTTAAAAAATGACAATGAAATTTTTGAATAATGCCCTTCACCTATTGGGCAGATTTATAAAAGAATGTTTTTTTTTAATTATTTTAATCATGCCTTTATAACAGTACCGTGACATACCTACTGACATACTAATACACAACGCACAGCCTAAACCGGTGGACACAGAAATTTGAAATTAGTAGGAATTATTCCTTGAATATCCTACTACGGAAGTAACTATAAACCGGAAAACTATAATAATACCAACTCAAAATAAATACCTCACAAATAGACGTAACTAATCCATACCTATACAAAATTCTAAACTAAGATCCTAAAATTACTTTCGCTAAGTAGGTAACCTAACTACTTATTATTATTTCGAGCATAAAGTTCTAATTATACCTACCTTATACCTCCCTACGAACTTCAAATAAAACCAACCAATGAATCTAATTGAAAACTTATAATACTTTAGATAAATTACCCTCTCCCTGGCCTGTGTCACAGTACATAATATAGTACTGTATGTATGTATGTATGTAGCACAGGCACAGTACGCCTGTGCTCCGTGCCTTGCCTGCCTGTCTATCGGCCGTCCGCGGTTCCAACTTATTATATATTCTGTGTCCCACCCGCGTCGGGCGACCACAGTTTTTTTATAATACTAATAATATTATGACGGAAAATAAAACTGCTTCATTTTTATTTTGGTATAGCAGTTTTATTTCATTTTATTATACAATAATTTACTTCAAAATTAAAGTAACTTTGGAGCTCTATCCCGCAGAAACCCTTTATTTTTTCAGGATATAAAGTATCCTCAATTTTAACTTATCATATAAACTATTTCTGAGCAATGTTGCAACAAAACCCGTCCAGCAGTTTCAGCGGGATACGTGTTCTTTTAAATAATTTTCAACCCCTATCTTGCGGGAACCCTTCAATTTTTCGGGATTAAAAGTATCCTATTTCCTACATCGTGGTACGAAATCAATTCATACCAATTTCATTTGAACTCATACAGTAGTTTCGACATTAAGCTCGGCCACGATACAGACAGACAGCCAAACAAAAACGAAAAAAAAAAAAAACAGTTTTGGCTTCAGTATCGAATTTAGAGTAACGTCCAAAAAAATGTAAATATATTCGATGTACAGAATTGGACTTGTTACAGTTTTATTATAAGTATAGATTATCTTGATTGTACAGACTTTTATTTACTTACTACTTTATTATAAGTATAGATAAGCTAGCTAGCTTTGATTGACGACTATGAGTGCGGTATAGTTTAAGAACAAATTACTGCATTTAACGAAGTGCACTTAGTTAATTATCTTGATATGTTCGCGTGATACTAACAGAATCATACAGCTGTAGCAATTGAATATCTATGCCTTATGAATTAGGTCATGGTTGATTTGATATCGTAGAGTTTTATCTAAACTATAGTTATAACAAACATGTTATTTCCGTACAAATAAAATTAAAACGAGCTTCGCTAATTTCGAAAAATACTCCTAAAGCAATCTGTACTTACTCATAATAAAGCATTAGTAACAAAAAGTCTGTACAATGAAGATAAATAATGGTCTAGGGGACTTAAAATAACTAATGGTCTAGGGGACTTAAAATAACTAATGGTCTAGGGGACTTAAAATAACTAATGGTCTAGGGGACTTAAAATAAGCAACTGAACAAGAATATTTTTTAATGCTGTTTATTTGTTCGCACATAACGTAAAAAAAATAGTTTTTACGTGCGGTACTGATTGCGATGCGGTTTTCACTGTTGGATAGCTTAGTGTTTAAAAATAGGTATACTTGGTATATCAATCCGATAAGTAGAAAAGAACCATTTGAAGTCTGAACGAAGTTTGATGATATTGGTACTCTTGGTTCTGGAATAACTCATAGGATATTTAATTCCCAGAAAATGACCACGTGGGCACACACACACACACTGCTAGCTAGTTATTTGAATAAAATAACCGAATTCAAATGTATAAAATAAAAACAACAACAAGATAATAAACCAATGTTGAAGAAATTTATATATGGGGTCACACTGAACGTGTACTGTAACAACTCAGTGCGTGTGCACGCGCATAATTTGGGTTTAGTACTGAGTTTTGGTAAACACAGGAACCGCGCGTAATGAGCCTAATTAAAGAAATAATCATCTAAATAGTTTCTGATATGTTGTAGATACATGAAGAAATACAAGGGTGAAAAGTATACGATGATACCATAAAAATACATGATGTATTTTTTTTCGCAATAATGCCGGTTAGATACCTGGCTCGGGTGTATGATTAGGTTCTGTGGCTCGGGTGTATGATTAGGTTCTGTGGCTCGGGTGTATGATTAGGTTCTGTGGCTCGGGTAAGCATCTTTACAAAAGAAGTTTGAATATAGTTTTACTTTAACAAATAAGGGAATGCTTCCTATAAGTAAAACATGCTAGCTTCAATATTGAGGGTAGTTTCACTAAAGGTTCACCTTTACATTGTATATATACAAAAACAAAGTACATTAATAAAAAGCTCCTTAACCAATTTTGATGAAATTTATATGACACCTCGCTGAATGTCTGAATGTCTACATGGTCTACACTTTCCAATAAAAAAAAAAACTTAATCGATTCTGAAATCCTGAAGATACATAAAGGAATGGTATTACGACAAGTAACATTATTATACAAATACAAAAACCCGATTGCGAACAAAATTTTTGAATACGAGCTGACCGCCCGCACAAATAATCACAATATTATAAAGGCGAAAGTTTGTATGTATTTAAGGGTTGGTTTTGTGTGTGTGTTTGTGTGTGTGTGTGTGTGTGCGTGGGTGTGTGTTTGTGCGTGTATGTTTGTTACTTCTTCACGCTTAAACGGCTGAACAGATTTGGATAAAAATTGGTATGTAGGTAGCTTATTCCCGGGATAAAATAGGCTACTTTTTATCCCGTAAAAATGCACGGTTCCTGAGGGACGCGGGTGAAACCGCGGGGCGCAGCTAGTATTGATATAAATTTAATAATTCTTGGTTAGTTACATATTTTACTTTAATTTAATAGTTGCAATTGCAACATTAGACTTTAGTATAATACATCTTGAACAATCATAAATTGAAATTTTTGTAAGAAGCTTAAAAGACAATTGTTACTGTTTAGTTATAAGCATTTTAATACCCTACTAGGTTAGGTAATTTTTATTTTTATTTTTTTGTTCCGTCGGAAATACAATATGACTGCGGTAAGCCGCCATATTAATTTTCTTGACACTTCATATATCCTAGACCTAGAGCACTCTCGTGATCAAGACGAATCCAATGATACCTCATTTATCAAAATCCATCAAGCTGTTTAGGCTGTAGCACGCGCCTAATAAACTTACAAACATACAAACAAACATACATACAACCCAAACAAATAATTAAACCCTCCGTGCAGTCGGGTAAAAACAAATTAACAGCTTGTAAAACATGTAACTTAATAGCATACCTAAACACCAATTAAAAAAATGTCGAGTCCCAGTCAGTGAGGTAGACAAAAGTCACTTGGTTCGCCATCTCCTGTTGATGTTGATCATTTTCAAAAACAGAGGTTCTCTAATTGGATCATCATCATCAGCCCGTGTCAGACCACTGCTGGACATAGACCTTTACCAAAGTACGCCACTGAGCCCCATCTACGGCTCTTCCCTTCAAACTGCTGCCAGCCACTATCGTCGCTCCGCCTAGCTGGAGGGCACCCTACACTGTTTGCCGAGTCGCGGTCTCCACTCAAGAACACTTCTACTCCAACGGTTATCAGTCTTTCGATAAATATGACCAGCCCACTGCCACGTCAGCTTACTAATCTTGAGGACTAGGTATGTTGACAACTTTGGTTCTCTGCCGGATAACCTCATTCCGGATACGATCTTTCAGAGAAACTCCGAGCATAGCACTTTTCAAAGCCCGCTGAGCGACTTTTAATTGGTGAACTAGTCGTATCTTGAGTGTCCACGGCTTGGGTTCGTATGTCATAACAGGTAGGACGCATTGGTTGAAGACTTTTGTCTTCAAACTTTGCGTTATTACGTACATGGTTGTGTATTGCGACGAGAAAACTCGACAAAGTTTTCCAATTGATGTCCAGCCCAGCTATATTCTTCTACGGGCGGGTATCTTTTCTGGAAGTTGTTTTTACCTAGTTGCAAAGTTTGCCCCATGTAAACATACTCCTGAACAACTTCGAGAGCAGTTCCGTTTATTCTGTGCCGTTAGTAGCAATTGGTTCCGGAATAATATATTCGTTGAACATAACCTTGGTTTTGTACATGTTCATCCGGAGACCAATGCGTTGAGACGAATCAGCTAGGCTGTCCAACATCTGTTGCAAGTCCTGTCACTGTTAATTTTAATGCCAGGTCCTTTCCAGTCCAGAGTCTTAAAAATATCCTCCAATGCCTTTGAATACTCGAATAGGACACTTTCTGATAAACTTTTTTTTTTTTCAGGTAAGCTGAAAGACTGAAAGCGCAAAAACCGTAGTTGCCGGTCAGCAGCCCGCAAAATGTCCGTGGTGAGTTTTATCCGAAATACGAACACGAACCAAACAAATATTTTGACGTTTCCATGTCATCTGGAATTAATACAGTCAGATTCCGCCACAGAAGTGTGTAACCATCTTCGTACTGTATCGCAATAAAGAAAGCTTTTGTCTCTCTGAATGGTGTAGGAAGTTTGTGAATTTGTACTGTGACAAGTTAAACTTTTGATGTTATCATGCCTTCCGAATCGGATCCAGATACACAAATACATTTAATCGGCGTAGAACCTTACCGCAAAATAAGAAATCTCAACTTTCGTTAAATTTTCAATGAAGATCCGGAAGGTATACTGCGATAAAGTGCCCAAGATAACATATTTTTGTAGTCTCTACAATGGCAATGAAAACGTCATCTGAGTTTGCCCTAGTTTGCTCTACCGGAGGAGTTATATATTATCAAAATGAACGCTTTATCATAAAGGCATGTTGTTGATGCCCTGACTGAACACATTTTGAGGAAATGGATCCAAATTCGTTTTAATAGAACTTTCACTATTTATCCTGATAAAACAAGCAGATAAGAATATGTCTCCTAAAAGCATTCAATTAGAAAAAATAAGAAAGAGAGAAAGAAAGAAAATACATTTATTCATAACAACACACAACTTAAGTACTACCATTATTTATTCTGTGGTACTACACACAATACTCAAGGTTGATTGCGCGTACCCTCGTAGAGTATTCTCATCTCCTATATCGCAATCCGTACATGCTGCATCATCATCACCGGTGGTAACAGCACTGAAGCGCAGTACTGAATACCGAATCTAATCCAATTATATATCTATTAATGTATTCAATTAATACTTATAATTTAATGTTAAAATAGTAAGGCTTAGGCCAGGCTCCAAAGCATGGCGCAATGACGGAGTTCGCAGGTTCGGTATCCTCAAATTGCAATAGAGAGTGTGCAAAAGAACTGCAGAACCTGATTCCCGCATTACATTCCATCACCATACGATTCATTTTTCTTATGCCAAAGCGCCATTATTTTATGGTTGAAATGCCACGCACAAGAACGAAACGTTACTCTTCATTCATCATAAGAACTGCAAGGGAGTGGAATGCCCTGCCCTCGTCAGTGTTTCCGGTAAAATAAAATCCAGGCGTGTTCAAGTCAAGAGTGAATACGTATCTATTATGCAAGCGTACTACAACTAGAAGGAACAATAGTAGAAGAAGTATAACAATAGGCGGCCTTATGACTAAAAGCGATCTCTTCCTGGCAACCTTTGCATGGAGAGGATTTATTATAATCGCAAAGGACGGGATGCACTATGATATAAATAATCTAGAGCGAAACAATAAACCATAGCTACTACAAAATTCATATTTTTTTACCTCTTGCTCATATGAAGACAACCGGTTGGTCTCGTGGCTAGAGATCGAATGGTCGCGTGTTCGAATCCTGCAAGGTGCAATCATTTGTGTGATGAGCAGAAATGTTTGTTTCCGAGTCATGGATGTAATATTCTTATCTATGTATGTTTATTCGTTATCTAGTGCCCATAGCACAGGGTATCCTAGTTTGGGGCTAAGTAATTGGTGTGGAAATGTCCCGAATATATTTATTTATTTTATATCTAGTTTGGGGCTAAGTAATTGGTGTGGAAATGTCCCGAATATATTTATTTATTTTATATCTAGTTTGGGGCTAAGTAATTGGTGTGGAAATGTCCCGAATATATTTATTTATTTTATATCTAGTTTGGGGCTAAGTAATTGGTGTGGAAATGTCCCGAATATATTTATTTATTTTATATCTAGTTTGGGGCTAAGTAATTGGTGTGGAAATGTCCCGAATATATTTATTTATTTTATATCTAGTTTGGGGCTAAGTAATTGGTGTGGAAATGTCCCGAATATATTTATTTATTTTATATCTAGTTTGGGGCTAAGTAATTGGTGAGGAAATGTCCCGAATATATTCATTTATTTTATATCCTATGGAGTTGAATTTTTGCATGTTGGTTCAGTTCTAATGAAAATGCATTTTTATGGTAAGCATGACTTCAATCAACATCAAGAATTAGCTCCAGATAAAGGAACTCTTCAACGGACTAAAGCCTAGACACGAAAATTTGTGTACGCATTTTATTATGATAGCCGGTTTTAAGTTTTACCATGACATGGTTGCTGCACTCAGGGTTGGGTCCTGACTAGCGAACTCCTCAACGGTTAACAGCACAGACACGAAATGTTGTAAACGCATGAAATTGTGATAGCCCGTTCTGAGTTTCACCATGACATGGCTACTGCAAAATTTAATACGCATACGCGTTTTGGAAGATATCATGCATAACTTGAATTGGAATGAGAAAGATGTCAATATTAACGGCCGATGAATGTCGCATCTGCGTTTTGCCGATGACCTCATCCTGGTGGCTGCTGCGGATCTCCAACGTATGCTCATTGAGCTGCATGAGGCATCTGAGAGCGTTGGTCTGAAGATGAATAAGTCCAAGACTAAAGTCATGACAAACCTACAGTCACAAAGACTCAAACATATTCGTTGATAACTGGCATAGAGGTAGTCAATGAATACATCTATCTTGGACAACGTTTATCTTTTGACGGGGGCTCTCAGATGCAGGAGATCTCTAGGCACGTGCAACTTGGATGGGCTGCCTTTGGAAAACTTGATGACTTTCTCAAATCAAACATCCTGCAATGCTTGAAGACCAAGCCATTTAATCTGTGTCTTGCCCATTTTAACCTACGTTGCCGAAAAAAGGCCGCTCACAAAAGAGCAGATGTATAAAAAACGAGTTGCTAAGAGAGCAATGGAGCGCGCCATACTAGGCATCCGCCTGCTAGGCCATATAACGAAAATTGAAATTCGACGTCGTACTAAATCTAAGATGTAGGTATACGGATAGCAAAGCATAAAAGGAGATGCACAGGACACTTGGCAAGACGGGATGATCAAAGATAGACCAAGGCGATAACGGAGTGGTGGCCGAGAGAAGCGCAGCGTTCACGGGGCAGACCACCAGCCCGATAGCCCGACATCGTTAGGCACGCAGGAATAGACTGGATGAGACTTGCACAGGACCGGAACAAATGGCGTGAAAGAGAGGAGGCCTGTACCCAGCAGTGGGTGGATGCGGACTGAGTTTATCTATCTGATAGAATATGCATACAAATATAAATTTAAAATGTAGGGGGGTGTCCTACGCTCCATATTCGAGAACCTTTCTTCCCCAACGGCTAAAACCTTACGCCACACAGAAAGCCATGGTGCCATTTCAATTTGCTAATTCTGCCCTGCGAGCATGGATCTTATCGATCGGTAAAGATCGATAAATTTATCGATTTTATCGAAATTCGGTAGCGTGGATCTTCTAGCTTCAGTAAAATTTTATCGATTCGGTAACATTCGTCAAATTTGACATTGAAATTCGGTAAATTCGGTAAGTTTATCGTTCGATAAGATCCATGCTTGCAAAACTTTAAATCTATAGCGGGTATCCAGACACTGCTTGTTAGCTGACTGATATCATAAAAATACAAACCAGTCTAAATCGGCGCCACACCTCACCGCACGCGAGTATCTCGTGTTCATCATCTTCTCCACTATCTCATCTGTCTCGGTTATCAAATAGGTTTTGTTAAATATGATCTTATGTAAACACCGACACGTCTAAATAAGGCGATTGTTCTATTAAAGTGATATTATTAGTCTTAGTTATTGTTATAGATGCATAAAACCAACTTCAGATGGGTTTACTTGTGCTGAACCAATGTTTATTAAATTTATATGGGAATTTGGGACCATCCCGGAGGTTCAAACATCTCGAAGAATCGGTGTACATGGAAAAGTTTTTATGAAGTAGCCATCTCATAGTGAAACTTAGGACGGGCTCACAATTAAATGCGTACATAACATTTCGTGTCTGTGCTATTAACCGTTGAGGAGTTGCCTAGTCAGGACCTAACCCGGAGTGCAGCAACCATGTCATGGTAAAACTTAAAACTGGCTATCATAATAAAATGCGTACGCATCATTTTGCTTCTGTCTTGTTGACGCAAAGTAAGTTACTTACAAGTACTTGTAAGCAAGAGTTACTTTATCTGGAGCTAATACTGTAATATGTCGATTCAGGTTATGCACCACAAAAATGCATTGTTATCAGAACTTAAACACCTGCAAAAATTCAACTCCATAGTATAAGAGGAAGTGGTTCCCATTCAGTTTGCAAGATTTGTCCTAAACAATACATACATACATAGATACAAACATTGCAATTCAATCAAAAGCTTTTATTAACATAACGCTTCGTATGCAGAAATCCTCATATATTTTAAGTTTAAATAAAAGTTATCAGTTGAATTTGATTGAGATCTTCATAATATGCAATTTTGAACATTAGCATTTTGCAGCCGTTATCTGAATAGTAAACCTTGACTTATCAGCCCACAGGACCACCCGTTCTCACCCCACGAATACTTTAAGAACCACCAAAAGGAATTCAGGAAATTCCCGTCTATTATCACTAAATACTGCGATCACCAAAAGACGCCTGTCAAGCGTGTTGATAACACCGCTAAGAAAAAAGATTCAAATGCAAATCTCATGTTTTAGGCAAGTTAAACAAACTAGGTGTGCAAGTCTTCTGTTTAGTACACCGGATTTGTCTGGTTACATCTAGTTAATTCCAGTTGTAATAACGTTTAATGAGAAGGAATGCAGTGATGATCTGTTCCGGGGGTTATTGTAACCGTTGGTAAAGTTTTTAATGGTCTTAATGGTTGTTATGGCCATGGGAGGCTATTCGTTGAAAGCTGAAACATAAATTATGTTCATAAATTACTATTGACTTCTATTAAGTACATACATTGACATACGAGATTTGTCAAACGATATAAACTAAGGTAACCAAAACCCAATATGAAGTAATGCGTATAAGATCGTATGGTTGTCTCGTTATCCAAAGAAGTGGAAGATGAAGAACGGAAGCGACAGTTGGCGGTAACAAGGTTTATGGACAAAGAGGTCAACCGTAGAACCGAACTCGGTTGGTGTTTCGGGAAGCTGCGGGTTACGGCACTGACATGTGGTCGCTTACTATTGTAACTTTTAAACTTTCGCGATTCGAACACATAGTTAAATATTTAAACGGGACTTGTCTTCTCGTGACCACGATCAATGCAACTTGATCGAAACGTCGAGGTAAAGAAATATTAAGTTTTCAGCGCGATTAAGTCCCGTTTAAATATTTAACTACGCTTACTATTGGCTTAATATAAAAGATTTTTCGTTTTGGTATGCCTTACGCAAGAGTCCGCCTGGGGAAGTACCACGCCTTTGTCCAGATATTCAACCGCCAAGCAGTAGTATGTAAATGAGAATTAAAAACCAATGTCTCAGGGTGACGAGCGCAGGTCAATGACACGCAAGATTTTGCAAGCAAACTTCTGGATGGCACTGCAACTTTTTGAGCAGGCGTGACGCTTACCATCGTGCGAGAAACCTGCTCGACTCGTCTCTGAAAGGTATAAAAAAACAGTCACTCAACGAGATAGATAGATAGATAGACAAACGCTTTATTGCACACCAAATAAATCATACACACAAATAAACATTTAACTTAAATAGAGTACAATGGGCGGTCTCATTGCTTAAAGCGATTTCTTCCAGACAACCGTTGAATGGAGAGGAATACATTTAATACGAGCTGGAGCTGGAGAGAGCTGTTTTGGGAACTAAAGTATCGTAAAGTTACCGATATAGATCCGGAATTAGCAAATTGAGGTTTTCAAGAGCAGGCCACATAAGTAGCTCGAAGAGCCGCTTGGGGAAGAAAGGTTCTCGGACTGGACGACGGAGCTTAAGACCTCCACGGTGGAACGACCACCTGGTGAGACTCGCGGGGTGCCGTTGGGTGCAGACAGCTCACAAGCGCTCTGTGTGGCGTTCTAGGGGGAGGGCTATGTTCAGTTGTGGATGATGATGGTCAACTCCTGGGCCTGGGATGTACCTAGCTCGTTTAAAGATTACCCGTAAACATAAAGAAGTCTTTCCGTGTCATTATTCTCTAGGTAAATGCAAATTTACCTCATTTCCCTCCATTAATCAGACAGTTGATAGTCCTTGTATAAAGATTTTTGTCTCTCACGTGATGCCCCATTCGGCAATATCAAAGGCTACTGTTATCAAAAGAAAAATGAATCATTGTGATTAAGATTATGCAGTAACAGTCAAAGCCCACTTTTACCTGTTTCTTAGTACATTAGTCACTTTCAAGATAACTTATTATTACCTACTTAAGCTCCAAATCTCTCTAAGCTTATTACGGTAATTACTCCACAAAAATGAATCATTCTGATTTTGCAGTATTAGTCAAATCCCACATTTGCCTACACCTGGTTCGGTCCTCGGCCAATGAATTTTAATAAGTTACGTACGGGTTTTCCAATGGTAAAAATTTGACCTAAATAAGCTATCCTTGTAGAGTAGAGGATCAAATATTATAGTCACCAACATTATATGCTCGCGCGGTGAGACGAGATTCTGAATTCACGGAGCGCAAAAATAAACTATAGCTGAATTTTCCCATAGATCTAATTAAAAGTGGGAAGATTAGATATCAGCTGCTCGGGCGTGGACCGCACTAATTAGGTGCAACGCACACAATTTTCGTCCTTTGGCCTTAGTCATAATCTCAGTGGCGTTTGTTAGCGGTGACTTATTCGCGATACAGTTTGCGTATATCTCTTCTTTTTTTTAGATAAGTAGCTTTGTGGGCGTGTTTGCTTGTAGTTGTACCTAGTCCAGTTTTTGTTTATTTCTTCTTAGACTTGGTTGGTCCAGGAATACCTGGATAGATAAAGTAATGATTGAAAGAAAGAACTGAATGTGATCTATGCAGCCGACGCAGGTCTGAAGCTGTCAAACAGCGTTGGTATAAAATTATAAACAATACGGAAATTATCCTGTGTGTGAGATAGTGTCGACCTCTGTCCTGCCGCCGAAACTCCGACGTGGCCCATCGATTGCTATCAGAGCAAAGAGCGATAGCAAAAAAAAACAAGCTCGCACGTACAACGTGAAGTTTATATTTTCACAGATAATGCTATTTTAAATAACAGACCGTCACAAATAACATCTTCTATCTTTTGCGTTTCAGTAACCACTTATTTTTACTCATTTATACTTTCTTTTTTTATATTGTCATCATCATTCTGGAACACGCCCAGACTCATTACGAGACGTGCAATCAAAACCGGTCTCGTAACATCTGATTTTAAACTTTCGATGCTAAATATAACGTCTATTTTCATCTTGAAGACGTAAATGCGCGTACGCGTGTAACTACGTCACTTGTAGATGTGCTTCTTTGACAGCCGACCTTCGTCTTTTGAGAAGTGCAATGACACGTAGTCTCATCATCATCAGCATGAGCGATGGTAGCCTAACGGTTCAATAGTGCAACTTAGAATCCAAGATAAGTTATGCGCGGTTTTCCATTGCTCGATGCTCCGTTATTGAGTAATAGCAGTCGTTAGGCCAAGTCAGAGGCCCCCGGACGGCCTGACAAACTGACACCAGAGGCCAGCACTACCTCTTACGACAAAAAATCAATCATCATCATCACCAGCCGGAAGACGTCCACTGCTAAACGTGGGTCTCCCTCATAATAGAAGGGTTTTTCCCTTATCTCCACGCGTGGCAGGCGGCTGGTGATCGCAGTAGACGTTGATACTTACACAGGTGCATGCTGCTGTCTCTTTCCTGAATCCCCTTTGCTCGTCCCCACAGCACCCGCGGGATGAGGAGGGGTGGATGTATTATTAAAATGAGCCCATACGGCACTCCACCACGTAGTCTGGCTTGATCTGATTCCTAATAACCAGGATTCACAGACGAGGTTCATAACAATTTATACCCTTAACAAATACTTCCATTACCAACGAGCTCTATTGCACATCTCAAACTACGGTCATTTATTGGGACTATTCCCAATATCCCCATCAGTGGGGATTTCGACAAAATGAAAAAAAAACATTATAATTAATGGCTACTTAGCGAGAACCATATCTAATAATTTCGGTTGAGCTGTCAGTAGATGGCGTTATCGTCCCCGTAAGATAGATTTAGAAACTGATGGAAAAATTTGGATGGCGTTGTACTTATCACGGTGGCTGAACTGGCAGAAGCATGTGCCGCGCAGTGGCATGCGGGTTTGAGTCACATCCGTGATAAAATTTATCCTTTCGAAAAAAATAATGATAATCAATAATGTTTCACTGAAATCCCCAATATGAGCGATGTGGGGATTTCAGGAATATTAAAAACCAATACAAGTATAATTTTCCCCAACGCGCCAGAACATTCGGTAAGGTTATTTCGGTTACTTACTGATGAACCAACTTACTCGTATCTGTAAAATGACGAAAAAATAAACTACTGCCGCCAAGAGTAAGGTTCACATTTTCTGTATTTTTCTGATTTTTGATTGGTCTACTTATCGATTGACTGCAACACTCACGCCACATTTCAGTTCACAGTTAAGTTGGTCGAGCTGTATCTTGGTTGAAGATCGTACCAGCTTTATTCATAATAATTCTATGAACCCATCAATCGACTTCATTTTGATTTGACTATATTAAGTTCGTTTACCCTTCCGATGTCTATGGTATAACCAGGCATCACACATATACATAGGTACCTATGGTAATGAAGAACAAGTCATTTCATAATCCAATATTTCAAGACTTTCAAGGTATCCATACCAATATATAAAAGTGAAACGTTGTCTGTTTGTTTGGGAAGCTGTCACGTGATAACGGCTGGAGCTTATACCCTGGAATAAAATATAGGATACTTTTTATCCCGGATAATTGTAAGTTTCCACGGGAAAACTGAAAAAAACTGGAAAACAACTTGATTACTCGCTGTAAGAAACGGTTGCCATGGAAACGAAATAACAAATATGTCAAAAAACATCCATAGTGGTGTTGTACCTACTTTTGCATTGGTTTTTAATATCCTAGAAGAACATAGGATGTTTTTTTTCGCGATAAAAAGTAATCCGCGCGGACGAAGTCGCGGGCGGGAAAACTAGTATTACATAAAGTATTTGCTCCACAAAAAAGCTGCTTAATAATGACGAATACTTTTTTCATGATTCAGTGTAGGACCGATGAGGCCCGCAATGACGTCCTGCTTGCAGCGTATGTATCACTCTTCAAAGTAATACCAATCCGTACTCGATCCGTGAGCAAGGTTATGACGTCATCACTCGTCACAACTCCACCGTCTAAATTTGCGATCGACGCCGTGCCAATTGCGTGCTGACCACGGACCGCGAAACTATGTTGCTAGTATATGTATGTCTGAGGTGAATGAAGCCAATCTGTGATTTCTGGGAGCTTTTACTTTGGAAGTAGCAGCTAATAGTAATAGCAGTTGATTAGGTTGAAACGGGTGATGTTTGTGGGAACTGGTCGAGCCTGGTTTCTTATTAGTCATTTGTTTTTTTTTTTTTCCCTCTTTGATGGTTTAATGATTGTGGGACATCTCATTGGCACTTTTATTTTTTGCTACGAGTAGCATTCCCTTATTGTTTATCGCGAAATAAAAGCATGCTATTTTCTTCTAGGATATTAAAAACCAATGCAAATTTAGGTATGGCACCAATTCTCTTAAAAAAAATTGACAGACTTGTTATTTCGTTATTAGTGAAACGTTGTCTGTTTGTTTCAATTCAAATCAAAATCCGTCCAGCTGTCATCGCGTGAAAGCTCCCCGCTTTCACGCGATGACAGCTGGACGGATTTTGATGAAATTTGGAATGGATATAGCTTATACCCTGGAATAAAACATAGAATACTTTTTATCCAGGGAGATTGTAAGTTTCGACGGGAAAACTGGAAAAATGATGATTACTCGCTGTAAGAAACGGTTGTCACGGAAACGAAATAACAAGTATGTAAAAAAACATCAAGAGCTTGGTGCTAACCTACTTTTGCATTGATGCATTACACATAGGATGCATTTTTTCGCGATAAACAGTACCTAGTCCGCGCGGACAAAGTCGCGGGCGGGAAAACTAGTAAAGCAATAAGAACGAAAAAGTCTGTAGAAAGAATATAATTGAAAAAAATATGGTCTAGGGTGCTTAAAATAAGCTACTAAACAAGAATATAACATTTTTTAAATTCGTGTCTGCCTGTTGTTTGTCACGCGCATCACGTATAAACTACTGGATCGGTTTCGAGGTGGTTTTCACTGTTGGTTAGCATATGGTTTGACTTAAAAACTGGTGTACTTGGTATCTGAATCCTTTGAGTAGAAGCCTAGCAATCGACAAAAACTTATTGGCGGCTGAAGGAATTTTGATAAAATGTTTTGATATTGGTATTTTAGTCTTGGAATAGCACATATGAGCACTTTTAACCTGGAGAAATTAACACGCGAGCGAAACCGCTGATACAGCTAGATAACAAAAAAAAACTTTGATTTTGACTCCGAAAAGTCTAGATGTAGTTTGCAATTTTGACCACATAGTGAAGCAAGCACACAACATGCAAGTTAGGGTAACGCTATACATCAAGACAAAAAGATATATCAACTCTCTAAGGAGTTCGTCCAATTGAACGGTATGTGTTGCAGTCAATGATGTTATATAAAAATCTCATTGGTTGCAGTGATATTTCTATGGGATTGACAAGATCTACCTACTATCTCTAAGGTCTACCTTCGCACGGTCTCCACAACACCCGCGCCTTAGCGAACTGGCGATGCTGTATTGATCAACAAGTTTTTTTAGCTCTACATGATATTAGGGACCGTGCGTAGACTTGCCACATCGTACGTGGACAAGAGCTCTGTTAGCGAAGTCTGGTGCAAACCCGAGTAGGTGCTGTTGCTGGTACAACATTCGAGTAACCTGCAATATTTTGTCATATCTATTTTGCTGAGATAACGTAGGTAGATGAGTAAATACCCACTACAATAATAGTCTTAAGTCTTTATCACCCATTTTCCAATAAAACCAACAGAGACACGTGTTTGACGATCACCTCTGTAACTTTACTGCCGTTTATGTTAACGTGTACAGTCTGTTGTACTTGATGATCGCGTGATGAATTACGGAGTACCTACATCTGATGATGTAGAATTGTTAGAGGCCCACCGTTGGAAGCACGCATCTTATTATTCTGGTGCCGGAACCAGGATTTGATTTCCATAAAAGTAATGGTTCTCTTAAAATTTATCCCTCCTCAATCTATACCCATGATTAATTCTATGGCATTAGAACAAATTGATTAAAACGCAAGTATCTTAAAATTTAAGGATATGAACTGGATAACGGTAGTATTCATAACTTGAAGAAACCGCTCCCAGATCTACCAGATTCACCCCGATACCACCAGATAGAAATTAATATGAAATTTCTAGCTGTGTCGTTTCTGATGATATTTCTGCCCTGATCATTTATCTACTGCATGCCAGGCATCATCTAGTTTTTTTTATAACTTTTAAGCCGCTAAGCTGAAGTGGGACTGGGCAGGGCACGTCTGCCGCATGCCGGATGAGCTGTGGGCCAAAATCGCTACAAAGTGGAGCCCTGATACAGCGAGGCGACGTCGCGGCAGACCTCGGAAGACATGGCGGGACAAGCTTGACCTCTTTAATAACGACTGGACAAATTTTTCATAAGATCGCAATGTCTGGAAGTCATGTTGGGAGCCCTTTGCCCAACAATGGGACAGTACAGGCTAATAGTAATAGTAATAATAGTTGATTCTTACGAATAAATAAGGTGGTTTGAGTGAGTTGATTGAATGGTTTGTTAAGCAGAGATTTAATTCGTAATTAACATCACCATAAGTATACGTAATTCTACATAGCTATTCTCAGGCATCTTCGAAAGAAAACAACTGAGACCGGTCTTCAGGTTTTCTAATCCAGTGTCTGCCAGTCACCTTTCTCAGAACGTTCCCCTTGATTTGAGAGCAACTTTCCAGTGTCCATTAATCTCATTTTTTACTTGTCTTGAACATAGGATTACCTTGATAGGAAATCTTGAACGGTCTTAGCAAGTTTCTCATCTCATCATCAGCCCGAATTTAGCCACTGATGAACGTGGGTCTACCCTAATAATAGGGATGATTTGCCTTAATCACATTCACCATGCATGTCAGGCGTCTTGGTGCTGCCCATTTCCTGAATTCCCTTTGCTGGTCCTCACAGCACCCGCGTGTTGTAAGGGGTGGACCTATTATTAAGACGGGTCCACACGGCATGTTTCTCACGCTCTACATAAAATAAACGGTGTAGTTAAAGATTCCTTTTATCACAGGAGAGAGAAGCGAGATGGAAATCTTAATGAAAGAACAGAGAAAACAAGAAGTTATATCTAGGAATTGCATCCACTAAAATCATCGTTTGAACTGTAAAATACAATTAGTTATGGAATGGAATGGAATTTCAGCCTTGTTCCTTAAATCGTTGCTTAAAACTATATCCTAGGTCTCTTCAAGTCGAGAGTAACTATTCACTCTCGACATTTGCATATCATGGCATGGGGTAAGCGTGCTTCACCTTAGCTGCATCATCAATTCATCAAATATAATCATCAGGTGAGATGTCAAAGGGGAATGAAAGATGCCTTAGCAGCAAAAAAAATATGTTATCGCGTTCCTAATCTAGATATTCCAGGTCCTGGTGGCTTTATCCGCGTTTCATTTTATTATATTCTGTGTTGGTGCTGCCTTCTGCAAGCAAAACTTTAGCAATTTCGGCCCGGCCATTTAGGCGTGAGAGCGCCCCAAACAAACAAACCCACAAACAGGAATGTTTTGATGAGGGGATTATTCACTAACCTTTAGTTTTAAGTTTATTTTGTGCGGCGTTGAGAATCACTTCAAGGTTGAGGTTTCCTTTGGGCTCATCGCAGTCCGTAATTTTAGCTTCAACCCTCGTCTGGCCGTCTGGCCAGAGCCGACGAGTCCACGCGTTACCAATTAGGTATTCTATTTTAGATCAGACTGCCTTTGCGCGTGCGCCGCTGCGACCGCCTGCGCCATTAACCGGTTCAATATGAATAAAATACGCCATAAACGATTAATAGCCGTTTGGAAAACAATATGGCGGAAGGTGGCGTGAATTTCAAAAATTACATTTTGGCGCCTTCGGTTATTACGTGTCAAAGTGAAAAGTGTCTTAAACACAGTGCAATAAACTGCTATTTAGTGAATAGTGACAGTGATTGTGTTTTGTTTTGATTCTCTGCGCAGATCTGTTTGTTTTGGATTGATTTTGCAGGTTGCAGGCGTAACGTTGAGTTTTCATCATAATTTATAGTTTTTCTCATGGATTTTTGAATACAGATTCATATTATGACTCATTCTCCGTCTGGTTTTGTTCCCATTTACCTCAGTTTATCGTAACTAAGCCAATGCTTGTCTGTTTAATGTTATGCTTCTAATCAAGATGAGTATTTATAAAACGCAAGAAAGTGTGCCAATTGCAATATATTTATTTAATTACGGTTAGAGTAAAGCAACGCTAGAGTCAGGATTAAACTACTGCTAGTGATACACACAGCTGTTAGTTTTAAAATACTTTTAGACCTACTTCCTTAGATGCCAGGTTTAAAAGTGATCAATATCTAACGAAGCCTACAAGGGTGCAACAACCTTAGATATATTAGCTGCGAATCACTTGCTTTGTTCACGTTTTGTTTGGTTCTTCTATTCATAACTTGTCCCGATGAGGTGGGGGGGCTCCAACTCACCATGCTGGATATCAGGAACATTATCAGACTATTCTAGATTAACATTTTATGCAATATTCAATTCCAGAAACCATTCTTACGACGACTGTAAGCGTCTGTCATTCAAAAATTTGTTTTGTTAGCATGAATCTCATTTTCATTCTGTTTATTTTTTGAATCGAAAATTATTACCTAGCAACAGATGAAAAATAAGAATGCGATTTGCCTAGAAGAATCGGCTCTATAAGTCTACATTAAATCATCACAATGATCACCAACAAGAGCCTGTTTTTGACCACTACTGGACATAGGCCTCTCCCAAGGCACGCCACTGTGTTCGACCTTCAGTTCTTCTCTTTCTCGTTCAGTTCTTCATCGCTTAACGGTTTTACGACAAATGTGATTTAAATCTCGCATAGAAAATGAATATTAGAATCATCAGCATCTTCATATTCCTTGATCTATTTCTACTACTGATTCTACTGCTGACTACTGCTTCTTGCAATTGGTGCAATTTAACAAAGAACATGTGGCATAAAAAAAATGGTTTTCGAGAGTTTTTAAGTTTGTCAAACCAGCACTGAACAGAACTATGCTGAAAGATCACACTAATTCCTGTCAATCACTGAACTGTTTGTCGCAGATATCATGAATCAACGATACGCTATCGCTGTTCTTGGATCAATGCTGTCAAAAACGCTTTTTGAGATTGCTGAGGTACGTCTCAAGTGGATATTTCCTTTGCGCCAGTGCAAAACAAGTTATTTGTGAAGCTGTCTTAGCTTTCTGGTCAAATACGCTTAGAAGTATTTCAGAGGTAAATTGTAGCTGATTTCAGATTAGCTTGAGGTGTTATTGATTCAATAAGCAGAATAAGGATACTTAATTTATATCTAACTAGTTTTCCCGTCCGCGACTTCGTCCGCGCAGACTACTGTTTATCGCGAAAAAAACATCCAATTTTCTTCTGGGATATTAAAAACCAATGTAAAAGTAGGTGCGTAGGTGCACCAATTCCATTGATGTTTTTGACAGATTTGTTATTTCGTTTCCATGGCAACCACAGACCATTCTGTGATGGCAACCGTTCCTTACAGTGAGTTATCTACATTTTCCAGTTTTCCCGCGGAAACTTTCAATTTTCCGGGATAAAAAGTATCCTATGTTTTATTTAGAGTATAAGCTGTCTCTATTCTAAATTTCATCAAAATCCGTTCTACCGTTATCGCGTGAAAGCTCCCCAAACAAACAAACAAACAGATAACGTTTCACTTTTATATTGGTATGCATGTATATTATACATTCTTATTGGTTTGTACTTTGTATGTTTAAGGCAACTGTAATGTAACGGTAATTCAGTTATAACAAAACGCAATGCGTCAAGGTAGGTAAGTAGTAGGTACTTGGACCTCTCTCATAATATCATTACTCCTAAAATTATTATGGACCATTCAACGGAATTCTTGTTATACTCGTAATTCCCAGACATTTGAATAATCTTGGACGTGTAGACCACCCAATCACTTCGCTTCGAAGAATATTGTAGCCATTGAGCCAGCTGGTCATTAAGTTTTCACTTGAATCGTCGCGTCGTATAGCCAACTTTTTAATTAAATTCATAATCTATACCAATATATAAAAGTGAAACGTTGTCTGTTTGTTTGTTTGTTTTTTTGTTTGGGGAGCTTTCACGCGATAACTGCTGGATGGATTTTGATGAAATTTCGAATGGAGACAGCTTATACCCTAGAATAAAACATAGGATACTTTTTATCCCGGAAAATTGAAAGTTTCTGCGGGAAAACTGGAAACACACTGTAAGGAACGGATGCCATCACAGAATGGTCTGTGGTTGCCATGGAAACGAAATAACAAGTCAGTCGACAAACATCAAGAGCATTGGAGCTATACCTACTATTGCATTGGTTTTTAATACCGTATAAGAAAATAGGATGCATTTTTTCGCGATAAACAGTAGTCTGCGCGTGCGAAGTCGCGGGCGGGGAAATTAGTTGATATATACGGGCATTGGTCGTGGGCAAGTTCACCTGGGTGGACCTCGGGCACATTTTTCCAATAAATGTATACCTACGTTATTATCTTGTCTGAATAAAGATAATATGTTTTTCTTTTCTCTGCCTTGTTTCCGCGGTGTATTTCTTTGTTCAGTAGTAGAAGACCGGATAAAATTCAACCTGGTTTCAGGAGTACATCCAGTCTTCTTACTCGTGAGCTGTTAGCCGTTTAACATACGTTAATATGAATTACACTCGTGTTAGTTTTCAAAATCAAGTATTACTATATTAGACCAATCTTTCAAAAAGTGTCCAAGTAGTTAAGGTTATAGATTTGAATCGAATGCGGACTTTGTCACTGTCCTACCAGCTATAACATATATTGATTGTCACAAAAATAACACTGATAAGGATAAGACAATAGAGATCAACATTTATTTCGACATCTAGTTTTTATCAAATGATAAGCATTTAAGCAGTCGTCATGACACAAATGCTATTTTAAATGTTATTCTATGTATTCTATCGTTAAGCCATGTCAGAGGCTCTCGGGTGGCCGGACAGACTCTGACACCAGAGGCCAGCACTGCCTCATACGACAAGCAAGCATTTTGCGTTTAGTACCATTCGAAAATATATAATCATCATCGCCCTCCCAAATATGCCGTTTTCACCGAAGATTCCGTGTATAACAATTGCAGTGCCTACCCACAACGATGGATTTCAAAATTGCACTGCACTGTGCTTGTCACCTTTGAGACTTTGGTTTTTAAGTCTAGATCCAGTAATTTCGCTGGAGACTGCCCTTAGATATTTGCACACTCCTGGCAAAAGTGTGGTACTTCCCTCGGCGAACTCTTGCATTAGTGTGGTACTTCCCTCGGCGAACTCTTGCATTAGTGTGGTACTTCCCTCGGCGAACTCTTGCATTAGTGTGGTACTTCCCTCGGCGAACTCTTGCATTAGAGGCCTCTCACTATAAAAGTGTGGTACTTCCCCCGGCGAACTCTTGCATTAGAGGCCTCTCACTATAAAAGTGTGGTACTTCCCCCGGCGAACTCTTGCATTAGAGGCCTCTCACTATAAAAGTGTGGTACTTCCCCCGGCGAACTCTTGCATTAGAGGCCTCTCACTATAAAAGTGTGGTACTTCCCCCGGCGAACTTTTGCATTAGAGGCCTCTCACTATAAAATACCAGTGTATTACAACATTCCTAATAGTTTTTAATTATCTTCATGCCATAAATTATGTGTATCTATTTTCAAGACAAAAATGTTATCTCCAATATACAATACACACCGCGTGCAAAACAAAAATATTTCGCTTTTAGAAAATGCTCCTCAAGAATATTCCTTAGACCCTAAGCCACAGAATAAATAATAGTACCTCACACCTAAGCTATTTTCTTTTCGATTCACGAGTATAGAGTAAAATTTACATATCACCATGACTTCTAAACCATAATTTACATATCACCATGACTTCTAAACCATAATTTACATATCACCATGACTTCCAAACCATAATTTACATATCACCATGACTTCTAAACCATAATTTACATATCACCATGACTCCCAAACCATAATTTACATATCACCATGACTTCTAAACCATAATTTACATATCACCATGACTTCTAAACCATAATTCGTGTCATTATATAAAAGACTAGCGACTCGCCCCGGCTTCGGAAGGATTCGAATTTCAACAAAAAATGGTTATTGTGACTTTTAATAGTTAGAGATATATCCTCGCGGGCTTATTACCCGACTGCAAGGAGGGTTATGTGCTTGGGTTGTATGTATGTTTATTTGTCTGTTTGTTCGTTTCTTAGGCGCGTCCTACAGCCTACCTGAGTAGGTCCATGAGAATTTGAGAATCCTCTTCGTCCGATGAATAGGACCAACAAGAAAAAAAGTTCACGTCGTACGATCGAGCGGACTAATCTTCGGACCACGTATTCAGAGGGGCCTAAACGGCTTGATGGATTTTGATAAATGAGGTATCATTGGATTCGTCTTGATCACGAGAGTGCTATAGAATATATGAAATGTCAAGAAAACTAATATGGCGGCTTACAGCTGCCATATTGTATTACGGACGAAACAAAAAAAGCAAAACCCATCGAGTGAGGTATCCATAATGAAGGTTTTTAAAAGACCATTTCAAAAATACACATAATTCTTATAACATAACAGTAGCAATATTCTTTTAGCTCCTTACAACATTTTAAATGTTAGATTATTCAAGTTAATGTAAGTACTATAGTCTAATGTTGCAATTGTAACTATTAAAGTAAAGTTAAATATGTAAGTAAATAAGAAACTTTTTTTTTTATAAATACTAGCTGCGTCCTGAGGAGGAACCGTAAATTTTTCAGACATTAAAAATAGCCTATGTGTTAATAATTTGAAATGGAGATAGGTTATACCCTGGAATCAAAATAGGAAACTTTTTATCCCGGAAAATGGTAAGATTCCACGAGAAAACTTGAAAATGTTACTGTAAGGAACGGTTGCCATGGAAACGTAATAATAACAAATCTGTCAAAAAACATCAAGAGCGTTAGTGCTATACTTTTGCTTTGGTTTTTGATACCCTAGAAGAACATAGGCTGCCGTTTTTCGCAAGAAATTGTAGTCCGTTCAGACAAAGTTGCGGGCGAAAACTAGTAAAAAAATACTTTCGGGTACGCGATCACAGAACATGTAGCAATAGCTTGATAACCACAGTTTCAACAGCAGCTACTACGTGGATGATACAGATTATAATCTGTAACACACATGGTAACGTTAGTTGGTACTATTATTTATTTTGTGGCATGGTCACAGATTCGAGAACAGTTAGAAGTCACAGTTACCATGTGAATTGAAACAATTGAAACAAATGACTTCAAGTGACCAATGATGTCGGCCAATGAATATTTGCCAGAGGTTCGAACTGGAGATTATTTTAAAGTTATGATTGATAAGTTGGATAAGGAGTTGGAAATCTTGTTCTATATTTCTCTGAAAATTACTTGATAGCTTTGAAAGGGGATGTGGATGTGGTGAACCTTGAGACTCATCCAATCCATTTCTGGATGAGACTTAATCAGTATAATATTTCTGTGCGTTTCTCTGTCGTGTAATTCTCCAAAATTTAACCTCAAATATTTCAGATTATAACTGAGAAATATCTGTGTTCCACGTGGCAAAAAGTAGAATATTTAAAATTAAAGGAAGTTTTGAGTAATATTTTGTAATATATAGCTCGAGTAAATACAGAATAAGAAGCTGGTAGAGAACAGAAAGACAGCAAACCAATGCAGCGTCAATAAAAAAAAAACATTTTAAAAATGTGTATAACCACCCTATTGTAGCTGAGAAGAGATAGATAGATAGATAGATAGATAGATGAACTCTTTATTGAAACACCACAATACAGAAATATACAATTAATAAACTTAATCTAACAAAAAACATGTTACAATTGGCGGTCTTATCGCTTAAAGCGATCTCTTCCAGACAACCGTGCATGGAGAAGCATCCCGATCATAAAATAATAATAATAATAATATATTCGGGACAATTCCACACCAATTACCTAGCCCCAAACTAGGATACCCTGTACTATGGGCACTAGATAACGGACAGACATACATAAATACGAAATCATATCAGCTTTCAAACATAAAAAAACGCATCAAAATCGGTCCATTCGTTTGGGAGCTACGATGCCACAGACAGACACAATGATACATCCATACACACCCTAAATTTATAACACCATTCTCCGAGATCGGGGTTTAAAAAAATGGAAGATAAATATGTGATTGATTCCATTTAATTAGCCAGGGGTTACATCTCACCATAAGGCCTTACCTCAACACAAAAATGGAGACTAGCCGAACTTCCAGAACTCCTCCTTTCTGGATTTAACTGTTCAGTACTGGAATGTGAAAGCCGCAATCGTCCAAGAAGTCGCTGCCTTGAATAAAGATTAACCGGTATACATATATACAATGTGCCATTACTTTTGTAAGACAGTACCATGAAACACTAGCTGTTACTTAGATGCCATCAACAAAACATTAACTGTTCTAACTAAAGACCCCCATATAAACGTCGTGTCTTACCGTTTGCTCGAACCAAATTCGAACTCATAATTGAAGAATGCTTATGAATGTAAAATAACTTGACCATGTTGAGAATGACAGAGTTGACAGCATCAAAAGATGTATTTCATTATTCATTAGAAAGAAATCCGAGAACAGAGGTTATGGTCCTTAATCTCTGTCTTTCTCTCTGAAAGAAGACTTGTGTCCCAGCATTGGGAAAGTAATAAGCAGTTGATAATATAAACTATTATGTAAAAGTACTAACACTAAATCATGCTCTACCAACATTATGAAATATAAATTATACGTCTGTAATTTAGGTTCAGGCCTTCTGTTCTTACTGAAGGTAACTGCATTTCCCAAGATTAGCATATAGCTATAACCCTTCTAGAATCTAAAACACCAGACAGCCAAACAAAAACAAACCGCCGAAAAGTAAACAGAATAAAACACTCAGAAATTCAACGTGGGCCTTCTTAGAAGGCAAAGATGGGAAGAACTCGCGAAACGTGGCGATTGCATCACTCGAGTATTTTCAGAGGCAATTTACCTGCTATATAGCACATACATACCTGATAGCCATGCGCTGGCGCCGACGACCATAATCAAGAACCTGTCAGTCAGTACTGTGTCAGTTACTCCTCAGTGTCCTAGCGAACGCCGCGCCGCGCGGACGTCATTACCACGCTCATAGTAAACTCACCACGTGTGTTTGTGAGTAAATAGTGCTGGACTGTATTGTTTGTGTCGTGTCAAACATTTGGATTGCTCCAAACCAAACGGAACGCTGCAGGATTCGCGTCACGGTACCTATATCACAATTCGCCACGCTTCGAGTCGATTTTGTTTGTTTTGATGACGGTTCTTCGAAATCTTGTATTGTTTGTATGATATATTCTAATGCTCTACAAACTTTACTATTACGTTTGAAACGGCAATTGCTACCAATAACAACAATCAGCGAACCATGATCAGCTTAAATAGTTTTGAAACTTTCAATCAGCGTTAAATAGAGTGAAGTGACCGACAATCTATGTCAATGGCATAGAGTCGGCATTCGACTGAATTTTTTATTTATTTTCCATCGGAATTGTTGCTACAGATTTTATATTAACGTTCGATAACAGGGTGATACTGAGTCTGAGATTGATAATCTTTACGACCACCGGTTCATCGCTTTCTACATCCTATGTGTCAACTTTATTAGTCACAGCGTGTCCTGCGGTTTTAATTACTTCAGTCAGTCAACCGTTTCGTAGTCGGTACATATAATAACTATAATTTAAATACAATACCAGTAATTTTGATTCATGTTTCCGCTGTTTATTCCCATGTTTATAGCCTGTGTATGTTTTTTAAGATAAGGAAATGACTTTGGAGCCGCCTTCAGTTTACGCGCATTAGTATGTTTGGAATTTAATTATTATATATACAACAATGATTTTATTTAACATTGAAATTATGGTTATATAGATACGGCACAACTGTTTCTTTTTTATACATTGTAATTAAAAAAGAAACAGTTCCTATTGTTATTATATTTTAAAAAGAGTTTATAAACCTTGTCCTTCGAGCAGTCAACGAACGAATTAGTTAACTGCTCAAAGACCTTGTCGCAATAAATCAATTTCACATTTTATACTTCAAGTGTGACAATATAAACATACCATGACATAGTACACGTTTCGTGTACATTTTCAATTTGAAAGAATGAACGGATAATTATCTAAACGAGCTAAATTAGCAAGTTAATAAACGCCGACTGCTGTGTTTTCATTAACAATGGCGCGAATGAAAAGATCGTTTCTAGTTATGTTTTATTTAGAATACAAATGTAATTCTCTTCTTATTTTGTTGCTGCAACATTTGTTTATTCTGCCTTAACTGCGTTTTCTTTGAAAATACTGGACACGCGAGTGCAATGCGTTTTCTGTTGTACATACTGGACACGCGAGTGCAATGCGTTTTCTGTTGTACATACTGGACACGCGAGTGCAATGCGTTTTCTGTTGTACATACTGGACACGCGAGTGCAATGCGTTTTCTGTTGAAGATACTGGACACGCGAGTGCAATGCGTTTTCTGTAGCACATACTGGACACGCGAGTGCTATGCGTTTTTTGTTGAACATACTGGACATACTGTTGAACATACTGGACATACTGTTGAACATACTGGCGCATGCAATGCCAATCAAACCGATCTGGGACTAATTTTACCTTGCAGGGCATAATGTTAATGCATACATTAGTCAATCTTTCTCTTTATCTGGAATGAAAATGTACTGGTCAACATGAAAAAAAAAACACTTTTCATGCGATATAAAATGCATTAATAGACAATAAAATTATGTATGTACAGAGATAATGCTGTGCAACAGAAAATTATCCCCCAGTGACTCTACCCTAGCTAATGCATATTAATATACAAACATGTAGCAAACGTACATTAAAAAACTAATCTAAAAACTCTTTTTTTTCTTTTTCATTGAGTAGTGGAGCTACCCTGAAAGTTTCAGCCGGAATCGGGAAGTGGTTGCAAGATTCCACCCGAAACGAAAGACTAGTGGTAAAATCAGTCCTTTTTTTTTTTGTTTTTTTTTAGTGTTTGTAAAGACTTCTAAAAAGTTAGTGTGTGATATTTTTTCCAACAAAGTAAAATCATAAAATCTCTATGCTAACATCTAACATCTATAAAACAGTACCGTGACATACCTGATGACTGACAGACAACGCACAGCCTAAACCGGTCGTCCTAGAGATTTGAAATTTGGAGGATTGGAGGGTATATTCCTTGAGTACCCAAGGGGGTGAATGTGGTGGCAAAGTTTGTACGCGGGCAAAGCTGCGGGGCACTGCTAGTAAAAAATATTAAAAAAGCTCTAGAGAAAAGTATAACGAAATTGTTTCGATTATGTAAAAGGTATGTGAACTCGTTTCAAATTTATTTTTGAAACAACACATATGCTAATCATCCTCCAAATGAATTTTCATTACGACAAAAACGGTGTTGTGAAACTTATAATTTTGGATTAACGATCATTTTGATCATTTCCAAAGTAGACATGGCTATTTCAAGCAAAGCCTAATGACGGAGACACTTTCATAGGCTGGTTTACGCAACCTTCAGTCGAAATAATAAATATTTCGGTGTCAACGACACCTCAGTGAAAGCAATGTATCCAAAAGTGATAATTTTATTACCACTGCTCTTTTAACAGCTTCTCCGCTCGATTAATATGAAATACCTTTGGTAACTGAGTTGACCGATCATATAAAAATATAAATTGCGATCCAAAAAAAATGAGCGAACCTTACAGTGTCGCGTATGATGTGTATCTGACATCTTGACAACGTTTAACACATCGTTTAACTTTTTTCACGAAATCACTCCCATCATCATCAGCCCATGTCAGTGCACTGCTGGCTGCTGGACATAGGCCTCTCCCAAAGCACGCCATTGAGCCCGATCTTCGTTCTCTTCCAACTGCTGCCAGCCACTTTGCGTATATCAACTTAGCTCCGCCTAGCTGGAGGGCGCCCTACACTACGTTTACCGAGTCGCGGTCTCCACTCAAGAACACTTCTACCCCAACGGTTATCAGTCCTTCGACAGATATGACCAGCCCACTACCACTTCAGCTTACTAATCCTAAGGGTTCTCTGCCGGATCACCTCATGCCGGATACGATCTTTCAGAGAAACTCCGAGCATTGCCCTTTCCATAGCCCGCTGAGCAACCTTAAATTGGTGGTCTAGTCGTACCGTGATTGTCCACGACTCGGCTCCGTATGTCATAACAGATAGGGCACACTGGTGAAGTGAAACTTTTGTCTTCAAACTTGTATTGGCGACGAGAAGATTTAAAGAAGATTCGCAAATGCAGCCCAGCTGTATTATTCTGCGGGTCTCTCTCTGGAAGTTGTTTTTACCTAGTTGCAAAGTTTGCCCCAGATAAGCATACTTCTGAACAACTTCGAGAGTACACAAGTAAGATATTAGTACACATCAATAATCAAATAAGAGTTAACCGGCTTGTTAGATAATACATTAATTAAGTTAAGCAGTAAACGCGTTCCACTACACAATAATAATGTTTAACAGCGGTGTAAGTAACTACCAGTTACTATATCGGTCCTTTTCTTGACTATATCGGTCTTTTAGAAGGCAGAACTGCCTAAGTGCCTACACGAAAAAGAAGAAAAAAGACCGATAGAACTCAGAGAGAAAGAGACAGTCACGTAACACTAACAATAGTATTTGTTAACCCTTAAAGTATGTTAGTAAAGAATTAAATTAAGTTAAGAAAAAGTGGAGGTAAATCCCCGGTTGGCCGTAATCCACCGCGGTTACCCAGTACGTTTATTGGCACAGATTATTTATTACGCACAGGGCTACTCTACGAATCAACTCTGATACTTTTTTAGCCTTAAATCGCACTTTTCAAACGGTCTTCAAAGAGTTTCTTTATAATTAGCTGCGGCCCGTGGCTTTGCCCGCATGCTAAATCCCTCCTTAGTGCACCTCTAGAATACTAAAGGAATATTTCCTGCAAATTCTAAATCTCTAGGTCCACCGGCTACGACTTAGCCTGTGCGTTGTCTGTCAGTCAGTATGTCACGGTACTGTTTTATAGGTATAGATTACTCAATATATTTTTGTAAACTGATGTACATCTAAGCATTTTCTTTTTTCTTTCTTGGTTTTAAAGGACGAGGTTTTATGAAAGGGTAGAGACCTCCAGATCCTTTCACAAACATTCCACCAATATTGTTTCAATAGTTTACTAGAAAGTCCATTTGAAGTATATGTTTCATGGTTCAATTTGTGACCTATGTAATTCCTTGTTTTGTATTGGTTGAATTTTGGAATACCTCATTCATTTGCATTTAGGTATTCATATTTTTTCAGAATCTGCAAAGTAATTTGTGATAAGGCAACACCCGCAGAATACTAAGTGGAAATCCTGAAATTATATTACTGGTAACAATATTAAAACTTAGTCACTGTACATGATATACTACTAAAATATTATTTCATTATCTAACATTTGGAATTCCGTGAGTCATTTAAAAATGTTGGGTTTTATAGTATTAAATCTCTCTGTTTCGTTTAATACTTATTAGTTATTATAGTGTTATTATTAGTTTAGTTATTTGAGTAGGTAGATTTATTAGTTTTAAAAATTGTTAAGTTTTCTGTTAATAACATAAGCTTAGTTTATGTAGTGATATAGTAGTTCAAGTCTAAGTATTTATTGGGCATCGTATAGCTATAAATAATAAGGCGAGTTATACCCATAGATGTGTTTTCAACAAGATAATTCTTGAGTAAAGATAGTTTCATTTATAACGATGAGTCATAACTTAATGTGGAAGAGGTTTAGAACTTTTCTGATCATATCAGCTATAGCTTTAAAAGAAATCATGTTTTCCTGTAGATTGCTTTTTAAAACAAGATGCGATATTATACTAAAAATTTATAACATACTCCGATGGCCCAGATGTTGGCTTCCAAAACAAGACCGCTTCATTTATCCCTGTCCTGCTCACACAGTGTTCCAGGACTAGTACTAAAAAGTAGAATTTTGAGTAGTTATTTACTCAAAATTCGTACAGCCGTCAAATAGTTTTTAACATTTGCTCGGCTTCTTCCTGTCGGATTGAGATATCCATCCGATAGGAAGAAGCCAGATTTTAAGTCAAAACCTGAGCTATCCAACAGTGAAAACTGAATTTCAATCAGCCCAGTAGTTTTTACGTGATGCGTGTACACACAGACACCATTTTTTAATTTTATATTCTTGTTGAGTAGCTATGGGACTTAAAATAGCTACTTAAAAAAAAGTTGGGCCTAAACCATTGACTGCTTGATTATAAGTGTAGATAAACTTCATAACCCCAAACTATTGGTCCTCGGTTTTGCACTTATGTCTTTATTAAGTACTTAACGGCTTTGCCATAGATCCGTGCTTCTGAAGGGCCACCGTCGACACCGTCGTTGGTCTCGGCAGGCCAGTTGCACTCCGCAACAAGTACAAATATTATACCTACACTTTGCGGCCGCAATATTGCGGTTCATTCTGTAGTGTCAAGCGTGCGCTCGATGAGTCGCGCGCCGTGTGCTTACGATAAAGTACCTACTTACGTAAAGTTTTTGTCAAATTTTATTCTTTTCTTAATTATGAGTACCAAGAAGAAACCTAGAAGGTACTGCATAGCATTCGGTCTGACAAGTCTTGTATAATACCTATATACAGACATTTTATTACGTATGTAGCCATTTTTTTTTCATTTATTATTAAGCATGGAATTCAGACAGGCACCTTTTATTCATCAAAGTGCAATACCTAGTATGATATAACCAAATAATGAGGTACTAGGTCTATTCTGATAAGAATGTCATTATATATAGTTATTAGAACTATCAACATTTATAACAATAAGTAATAAAATAATACATTATTACATAATTGTTTAGTCTGTTACAATATCTAAGTCATATCATATCACAGAATAATTACTAGTACAAGTACCTAGTCATATCTTGATACAACCCTGCCGAGCGAAAAAGTGACAGAGCGATTCTGAAACGGTTAGAGCAATGGAAGCTCTCGCGCGTTGTGATACGGTACATTCTAGCCTGCACGCGATGTGCGAGCGCCTTCTAGGTAAATATAATTGAAAGATCGCAGCGCTTTGCGAGTTAAATTGCACTTTCTTGCGTTGTAGCGAGAGTTGATATGTATTTAAATGACTTTACACAGTTATCCTTCTGTACTTGTACTATTATTTTTTCTGTGGTCTCGTTTGGCCGCGTCAGAGACCTTTGGACAAACCCTGGCACTACCTCATACTAAAAGCAAGAAAGCAACATATTTGTGACATCCATACCATTATATAAAAGTGAAACGTTGTCTGTTTGTTTATTTATTTGTTTGTTTGGGGAGCTTTCACGCGATAACCGCGACGACCGGTTGGTCTAGTGGCTAGAGACCCTACGAACGAAATCAAACGGTCGCGGGTTCGAATCCTGCAAGGTGCAATCATTTGTGTGATGAGCAGAAATGTTTGTTTCCGAGTCATGGATGTAATATTCGTATCTATGTATGTTTATCCGTTATCTAGTGCCCATAGCACAGGATATCCTAGTTTGGGGCTAGGTAATTGGTGTGGAATTGTCCCGAATATATTAATATTATTATTATTATAACGGCTGGACGGATTTTGAGTAAATTTGGAATGGAGATAGCTGGAATAAAACATAGGATACTTTTTATACCGGAAAATTGAAAGTCTCCACGGGAAAACTGGAAAAACTAGAAAAATGTTGATTACTCGCTGTAAGAAAAGGTTGCCATGGAAACGAAATAACAAGTATGTCAAAAAACATCAAGAGCATTGGTGCTATACCTACTTTTGCATTGGTGTTTAATATCCTAAAAGAACATAGGACGCTTTTTTTCGCGATAAACAGTTTTCCACGCGGACGAAGTCGCGGGCGGGGAAGCCAGTTAAGTGTCATCAAGTTCCATTTGTGGGTGCAGAATCTCAACAACACACAAAATACACACAGATTTGTGATTCTCATTGTTCTTCGGTTATTCCACTGGTTGACGCGTAACACGCAATGCGGTTTATATCTTCCATCTAATTCATCCTTTCTTATTTGCACTCATAAAGTTTTTCCTGACATATTCAAATATTTAACCGACGCAAGTAATTATATCACTTTTCTTATTCGTAGAAAAACCAGTAACCTTGAGTGTACAAACTCGAGGTTACTGGTTTTTCTAAGCATTAATGTGGAAAATAATGAAGTAAAATTAATAGCGAGCAATACCAGCTTATGTCTTGAAATCAGCAAACACAAAATGAACATTGCTGTGCCAGCAAAATAATTCTTTGAATACTTGTAAAATTAAAATTATACCTCCCTCAAGCCTCCCTGGAGGTCTACCGTTTAAAAAAAAACGAAAACGTAAAGTTGAACTCGCGTGGAGAGTGTTCCGTTCGATGATGATGTACGTAGACTTATTATAGGTTTTCCTGTAATCTATATATATTATCTGTAAGGCTCAATATTGAGATGGTTAACTTTCAACTATTTTCTTACTTAAATTACTTTAAAACTATTTACAATAAACAATAAAAAAATTAGACCAAAGCCAGTTTATTTGATGTCATATGGTACAGTAAGCAAAACTTTATTTTATTTTTCAGAATTCATTTAGTATTTACTTTACACGTCCGTCTTTGGGTCACAGATATTCATATACGTCCCAAATTTCAACATAAACGGTCCTGTATATACGGAGCAAATTGGCTGTGTCAGACAGACACACGAGTGACTCTATAAGGGTTCCGTTTTTTTTTATTCGGGCGTACAGTACTCTAAAAACACAATAAAACGTGTCTGACATTCCGGAAACATGTATGTATGTCGAATGGCATGCTGTTACAGTTTTTTCAGGCCACCCAAGGGCCTTTGATGTGGTTTAACCACAGAATAAATAATAGTACAAGGCTTAACTGCTATCAGCAACCGGGACTGACGGCTTGTGCTCTCCGAAGCGCGGAACGATATCAAACCCGCATGTAGATTTGATTAGATTTTATTTTTGCTCCGCAAAGTGAAACAAGAATCGAACTCGGTTACTTGCGATTGCTAAATGCAATGAAAAATATATGAAAATTACTCATTAAACCCGAACGCGAACAGAGAGGGGTGTTATAAGTTTAGGGTGAGTGTGTGTCTGTCTGTGGCATCGTAGAAGTTGATATTGTTTTTTCTGTTCGGAAGCTGATTTGATCGAGATGGTTCTTATGGGGGTGAGGGGCCAGGGGCGTATGGGGTTACATGAAGTTTTAATTTGTACTTGTTTAATTACTAAGATCAACATCAACATAGCAATAGAGCACAAGAAAGAAGCACGCTTCCCTTTGCTTCAAATTCGTAGAAACAAGCGAAGCAATTAAAATCAATCTGTAATCTGTGAACATGAATAATTCTAGTAAAAAACAACTATCTGTCAAGGTCGTTGAGTTTTTACTTGAATTAAACATTTTAGGGTCGTATGGAGCGTGAACTAGTCTATCGATACCTACTTGTAAATAGGTTTAGCCTTAATGAGTAGGATATTATCGTCGTATCAAATGAGATAGATAGTAGCTGGCAATCATTGGAAGAGAAGAGCCGAAGATCGATCTCGGTGGCGCGGCGCGGGAGAGGCCTATGTCCAGCAGTGGGCTTATTAAGGTTGTTGATGATGATGAATGAGATAGTACCGATCCCTGGTGTCAGTTTGTTAGGCCGCCCAAGTGCCTCTGACGTGGCTTAACGAGTGCTATCAAATGTTTGTAACCGGAACCGACGACCCTTAATGTGCCATCAGAAGCGCGGAGTGATCATCATCATCAGCCTGTACTCGTCCAGAGCTGAATGTAGGCCTCTCCTTGTGAATGCCACTGAGCCCGATCTTCGGCTCTCCACATCTAGTCGCTACCTGCCGCCTTTTGCAAGTCGTCACTCCATCTGGCCGGCGGACGCCTTACGCTACGCTTACCTAAACGCGGTCTCCACTCCAGAACTCGTTTACCCCAACGGTTGTCTGTTCTTTGAGTTATATGACCGGCCCATTGCCACTTTATTTGTTGGCAGTCACCTTGTTTCTCTGGCGGATCACCTCATTTCGGATTCTGTCCTGTAGAGAAACTCTAAGTATAGCTTTCTCCATTGCTCGCTGAGCGACATTAAATTTATGGCTCCGTAGGTCATAAGCGGTAGGACGCACGCTTTCAAGACTTCCGTCTTTAGGAAATGGTATGGACGGCGAGAAGACCTGACAGAGCTTAACAAATGCTGCCCATCCCAGCTGAATCCTCCTATCATCGGCTTCCCTTTCGAAGTTGTTCTTACCCAATTGCATAATCTGCCCGAGGTAAACATATTCCTGAACAACTTTAAGGAGGATATTTAACAGTAGACCCTTTTGTCACGACCTCGCGACCTTGGCTACTGTGCCTAAATGTTTTGCGCTATCGTAAAATTTAATCTTTTTAATCCATTTGACCTCTTTGCTTTGCTCGCCTTGACCTCTTGTGTAAACAATTGATTAAAATCAGATCATAACCTGTTCAGGACGTTTATTGAGGTAACAAGTGGAAAAAAAACTTGCTGTGCTAGTCACAGACCCAGTTATTTTTCAAGTGGGGCAAAGTTAGTATAGAACTGTGTATGTTAGGTCAAAGTTAGTGAAGGAAGAACTATGTATTTTTGGGGTAGGTAGACAAGACTGTATTCCTATTATTCAAGCCCCTTTTGGTACAGTCGCAAGCGCTACTTTAAAAAGAGCATTTTTTTATTTTCTGTAAAGAAACTTTTTTTTGTTTTGTCATCATCATCATCACCATCATCATCCGAAATATCGTCAAACGCTGAACCAAAAGAAAGAAAGCAACATCGCTCCATAGAAAGCTACAACGAGCGGTGCACACTGTTTGCATCTAGCTCATCTACACTAATATTATAAAGAGGAAAGATTTGATTGTTTTTATGTTTGTTTGTAATGGCAATAAATAATAGTACAAGTAATGGATAAACTCAAAAAACGCAGAACTGATTTCAAAAATTCCTTCACTAGAAAGCTACTTTATATTATCAGCGACTTCGGCGAGTAACATAGGCAGTATAATATTTTACAAAAAAAAATTGAGATCCCTACTAAAATTGCAATAATGTAACCCAAGCCGTATCAAAAATACAGAACAATGACGTTGCTAAGGAAACGAAATAATAATGACAAGTTGCTATGGAAACGAAATTACAGCAAGTTTGTCAAGTACGTAAGTAACAATGCAGTTTTCTATGGTCATAAATTCACACGATCGTTGCTGCCAAAGATTTTGAATTACGCTTACTTTTAGTATTTTTACGGTATAAAAATACTAAAAGTAATAAAATTGCCGCGGTGTGAACGCTACCCGTGCGAAGCCGGGGCGAGTCACTAGTGTTGTATAAAGTGTCAAATAAATAAACATGCTTCTTATTGTGCTTTGTTCTTCATCAACTTTTATCAGTCTCTACATCTTTCATCTAAGTTTATCAGTCTCTACACATTCTATCTAAGTTTATCAGTCTCTACATATTCCATCTAAGTTAATCAGTCTCTACATCTTCCATCTAAGTTTATCAGTCTCTACATCTTCCATCTAAGTTTATCCTTCTTCCCTTACCATCTTTTAAAACAAGTTTAAATTAATCTCAAATTCTTATCACCTAACATGGCCACAGAACAGCGACATGGCTAACACTGACCTAGTGGCAAATATTTATCTGCTTTACATGTGAGTACCGCCGCAGGCTGCTTGCACTCGAGCGACCTTGGCCACATGTGGGCAACTCGAGTAATGGGTTGGACGCATGGCATGCGCGTTAGCTGCAGCCAATCATCTTGTTTTATACCAGTAAAAGTTATCATTTCAGTAAAATTATTGAAAAAGGCTAGTATTTTTTTGGACAAATGACTTTAATTGCTTACTAGCTGCACCCCACGGCTGTGCATACGTGTAAGCTTTTTCCAACCTTGGAGAGGGCTCTAGTGCACGCTTAAGGTACTTAAGGAATATTTCCTCCAAATTTCAAATTTCTAGGTCCACCGGTTTAGGCGGTGAGTTGTCGGCCAGTCAGTAAGTACGTCACGGTACTGTTTTATAGGTTGTTTACTACTGCGCCCTGCGGCTCAGTCCCTTAGGGATTGAATTTCAAAGAATCCCTTGTTGGTGCACTCCTAGGGTGCTCAATGAACATTTCCTTTCCTCCAAATTTCAAATCTCTGGATCCGCCGGCTGACGACGTGCGTTATCTGGCAGTAATTACGTATTATACTGTTTTATATGTTGGTATATCCAATTAACATTTTGTATGTGTAAATGTGTTGATTCTAATTTTTTCATTTTTATTTGACAACTAGCTGTACCCGCGGCTTCGCACGCGTGTTCTTTTCTTTAGTTCAAAGTACCATAATGTGCTATTCCAGGACCAATATACTAACATTTTAACAAAATTTCTTCAGTCGTTAAAAATACTTGTTATCAATTGCTCGGCTTATAACTCACCGATATCAAATACACCAGATTTAAATCAAATCCTAAGCTATCGAACAATGAAAACTGCATTGCAATCGGTCCAGTAATTTTTACGTGATACGTGAACAAACAAACATACAGACAATCTGAAAGAAAGACACGATTAACAAAATAATAATTGTTTAATACCATTTTTAAGCACCCAAGAGAATTTTTTTCATTTGAATTTATTTAGTAGTTTGGGTGCAATGCGCGTTCAAGATACGGACAAACAGACAGACAAAATTAAAAAGTAAGAAACAGTTTGGCTTCATTATCGAATATAAAGAACCATCCAAAAAATATTTTTCATTACTTAAATATTAACATAACTTTGGACCCATATCCCGCATTTGGACCCGAAACCCTTTACCTTTTCGGGATAAAACGTGTCCTCAATTTTAACCCATCATATAACTTAAGACAGTGCCAAGTTGCATCAAAACCCGTCCATTACTTTCAGCGTGGTACGTGTTCTTTTAAATAAGTTTCAACCTCTAAATAATAACCCATACATTTTTCGATATGTAAAGTATCCTATGTCTTTCCTCGTAGTACGAACTCAAATCAATTAGAGTACAGACTGACAGACATACAGAAAAAAATGAAAAAACATACAGTTTGAACACTTAATTTTTTCGGGATGAAAAGTATCCAAAGTCCTACCTCGAAGTGTGAACTCAAATCATACCAAATTTCATTTGAATTTATTGAGTATTTTCGGCGTAATGCACTTCCAAGGTACAGACAGACAGATGGACAGACAGACAGAAATACAACAATAAAAACAGTTTTGGCTTTATTATTTAATTTAGAACGGCCCCAAAAAAGATTACAAAATATTAAATATTATTAATTATTAACTCTTTATTTTTTCGGGACAAAAATTATTCTCAATTTTAAATTTTAACCCATCATATAAACTATGACTGTGCCAAGTTGCATCAAAATCCGTCCTGTAGTTTCAGAGTGGTAAGTGTTTTTTGAAATAACTTTCAACCCCAATTCTGCGGGAACCCTTTCATTTTTCGGTATGAATACTATCCTATGTCCTACCTCGTAGTATGAACTCAAATCATACCAAGTTTCATTTAAATTCATTCAGTAGTTTCGGCGTGCCTAGCCAAGATACAGACAGACAGACAGACAGACAAAAATGAAAAAAATACTGTTTTGGCTTCAGTATCGTATTCCCGAAGCATATTTCCGAAGCGGCGTATTTCCGAAGCACAGGTAGAGTCAGAAGGGTATTTCCTTTTCCAGTGTGAGATTTAACTCTGTTGGCACATGAAAGGGAAATTTCCTTTTCAAACTCAAAGAATACTTAGTTTATCTAAATTTGGATTGATTTGATCTTTTTATAATATTTTATGTATATCTCATTGTTCTGGAGATGTTAATTTTGACTTGTAAAAGTGCTATTATTTTTGCCTATTTACAATAAAATACTTTGACTTTGAATTTGTATCGAATCTAGAGTAAGGTCCAAAAAAAAAATCAAAATATCTTCAATGTACAGAATTGTACCCGTTACAGATTTATTATAAGTATATAGATTAAATTTGAAACATTTAAATTTGTTCATTGTTATGCAGAAAAATACATATATATCACTAGCTGCACCTCGCGGTTGTCCATGTGGGTAGGTACATGGACAATGATGATAAATGATTATGAAAAGTATCCTATGTGTTATTCCAGGACCTAACGCTTTAAACCAAATTTCATCAAAATCCGTTTAGCCGTTTCAACGCTGCACTGGCAATAAACATACACACAAACTTACTCATTTATTGGTAATATTTAAAATTATGCATTATTGTAATGAAACGTTTGGTTTACATACCTTTCAAATTCTATGTTATTTAACAATAAACATTAATAATCAGCAAAATATATCTAAAAATTTAAACATGAATGGTTAATTTATAAATTGCAATAAAATTCATTACAACGGTTATTCTTATGACGAAACTGATTATCAATGACTAACCCTATAAAATAAATAGTTGGGAAATTCCCTATCCCGGGAATTACTGGGATAAAATATAACAAAATTCTAACATACAAAGTATTTTTGTAAATAGGCAACATAATATTACAAGTCAAATTACAAGTTTAAAACTTAACATCTCATGAACAAGGAGAAATATACTCTATAGTGTATAAAATAGACCATATCTCCGAATGTATTATTATTCGTAGGACCATATTAATGAATAAGGTAACCTTTGAGTTTGAAAAGTAAATTTCAATATTAATACAATACAAATACACTTTATTGCACACCAAAAAATAATACAAAAAAGGATATCAATTATAAATTAAAGAGTGCAATTGGCGGTCTTATCGTTAAAGACCGATCTCTTCCAGGCAACCTTAGTATGGAGAGGATCACAGATTATATACCTTTCAGTCGGTGGCGCAATAATATAGAAATTAACATAAATACTTATTACAATATAATAATACATATTTTTTCACGCACAGAGAAAGAAAACTTTTGAACTCATTCGACGTACATACATTTAGATGACATCGGAGGGCACGTTAATCCGTCATTCCTATCAATTGATAGTAGTCGCCACTTCAGAGGCCCCTGGACGGCCTGACAAACTCTGACACCAGAGGTCGGCAGTACCTCATTCAACGTACATACATTTAGATGACATCGGAGGGCACGTTAATCCGCCTTTCCTAACAATTGATAGCAGTCGCCACTTCAGAGGCCCTTGGACGGCCTAACAAACTCTGACACCAGAGGTCGGCAGTACCTCATTCAACGTACATACATTTAGATGACATCGGAGGGCACGTTAATCCGTCTTTCCTAACAATTGATAGCAGTCGCCACTTCAGAGGCCCCTGGACGGCCTGACAAACTCTGACACCAGAGGTCGGCAGTACCTCATTCAACGTACATACATTTAGATGACATCGGAGGGCACGTTAATCCGTCTTTCCTAACAATTGATAGCAGTCGCCACTTCAGAGGCCCCTGGACGGCCTGACAAACTCTGACACCAGAGGTCGGCAGTACCTCATTCAACGTACATACATTTAGATGACATCGGAGGGCACGTTAATCCGTCATTCCTAACAATTGATAGCAGTCGCCACTTCAGAGGCCCTTGGACGGCCTGACAAACTCTGACACCAGAGGTCGGCAGTACCTCATTCAACGTACATACATTTAGATGACATCCTAGTTGGTTTGTTATTTGAAACTCTTCTAAATGAGGTTCTTGAATAGCACTTACAGCATTCGGATATGAGACATACGACTGATATGGGTAAGACAACACAAAGAGCCCATTGAGCTATTTTTTTATGGAGTGTTATTATTATGAATGGTTGTATACGTATAATATGTTTGACAGTGTCATGCTAACTACTGAGGCAGACTTAACAGAAATATGACCTATGTGTGTACGATGACGCATAGATTAATCAACAAACAAAAATCAAGACAATCTTTGAACTTCGTACGAACAACATAGTTCACAATGGAATTAGTTTGTGCGAAGTACAAATATTGGCTAGCTATTAAATGATTCTTCTGTGGTTTGACTTTGGATCAGGGAGTTTCCCATGATTATTTACTGACTTTTTGTATATATTTTCGTTAAGATAAATCAGACTTAAATTAATAAGAGTTATACAGAATGACATACGTAGGCACTCCCTTACACCGGCTACATACGATCACTTTTCACTGGAAGTTTAAACTGAACCATTAAAACTGACTGTGATGATGATCCCTTGAGTCTCCACACGTTAAAATTATACTGTCAGTATCATAATTTGTTTGCAAGATGTCATCAGACAACGACGATTTTAGCGATACTTACTTGATATCTTATTAGTTTTAACTAGTAAAATTATTATATAAATACATATAACCCAACTGCGAACAAAACTATTGAATACGAGCTGACCGCCCGCAAAAATAATCACACTAATATAATAAAGGCGAATGTTTGTCTGTATGTAAGGGTTGTGTGTGTATGTATGTTTGTTACAACTTCACGCTTAAACGGCTAAACGGATTTTGATGAAATTTGGCAGGTAGGCCAAAGGCAAGGCAGTAGCTAATAACATGGATTAACACATAGGCTAATCCCTGAAAAATGTGTAGTACCTGAGGGACGCGGGTGAAACTGCGGGGCACAGCTAGTATTTATATAAATTTAATGTTTTTTTTTTACTAACATATTTTACTTTACTTTAATAGTTGTATTTACATTAACTTGAATAATCAAAAACTGAAAATTTTATAAGAATCTTTAAAGAAAATTGCTACTGTTTAGTTATAAGAATTATAAATATTTAAAATGGTCTTTTAAAGACCTGTATTACAACTGAACAATTAAAGGACCTCACTCGATATGTTTTCGTAATTTTTTGTTCCGTCGGAAATACAATATGGCATCTGTAAGCCGCCATATTGGTTTTCTTGACACTTCATATATCCTATAGCACTCTCGTGATCAAGACGACTCCAGTGATACCTCATTTATCAAAATACATCAAGCCGTTTAGGCTGTAGGATGCGCCTAAGAAACGTACAAACATACAAACATACATACATCCCAAACACATAACCCTCAGTCGGGTAAAAAACAAAACAAACGCAAGTTATCTACTAGTTTCGTATAGGTACGCTCCTGTTTTTTTTATCGATTATAGTAGTCCTTATTTGTTATCTGCCACAGATACAGAATAAATAATAATACAAGTACACTAAGGAAGTTCTATGTACGTACAACTGGAACGATATCTCTCATATAAAAAAGTGGTCTCACCGAAAACGTAATTTAAACAGAAAATGTGACAAAAGGAAGTATACAGAGGATCGGAAGTCTCTTTCTCTCTCGTACAAAGTTTCAGAGTTTTCGCACAGACTAAAATAAACTTGCGAAATAATCATCGCAAAGACAACTGTACTAAAGAGGTCACCTATTTAATATATTTACATAGTAATCCTCTTTCGTGTCAGATGAGATTTCATATACTATTCTGGAAATTTAAGAAGTTCTTGTCCTGTTTGTTTTTCGAAGTATTTGCTGTCGTCTGAGATTGGCACTATAAATAAGAAAGAGACAACAAGGGCTTCCGCTCACGTCCTTGTTTTTTTTTATCGTTTTCAAGGTCAAATAATCGATACCCCGCTTTTTCTTTGAAGATATCGTTCCAGTTGTACGTAAGTACATATAACTTCCTTGAAGTACACAGACAAGGCTCACTTCTATACATTGCAAAAAAAGTTGCTAGGTACCTGTTGTAGATACGTGGTTCTTCGTTTAATATCGCACTTTCCCAGCACAACTGACGTTACTGACAAACGAATCGCATTTTAAACTGAACAGTTTCGTAATGTCAGTTATCAAATATGTAATGAAAAAATATTACATTTCTAACTGACAGTTCAAAAACCTGCCAGTTTTCTTGCTACACAAGCTGAGTTTTAAGTGTTCAGTTAAAAGTGATGTAGCGAGATGTGTATGTAGCAGGTTTAATACAGAAACATAGAGTAGGAACACAGGCTGTTCATGATGATAGTTTACTTTCGCAATAAATATGATCTACACAAAAAACTCAATGACTGTATTTGACATCTCAAATATAAAGTGACTAACAAACGACGACAACTATTTAAACAAACTACGCTTTAAATTAACTATACGTTGAAATTTAACAAGGAAAAGTCCTTTCCATCTATAAATTTATTACTAAATCTGGAATAAGAAAAGGAATAACTTTTCTGAATTTATATATCAGTTCTGATATACCACCAAATTCACGATATTCCTTTATTAACTAAATATCACGTTGCCACTTACGACATCGGTTATCTACATGCACTCACACCACGAGCGGGCTTGTCCTCGTGTGCGCTTTCGCCGAAACGTTTTGGCTCGAACCTGATATTTTATTGCACACCTTCAACTGTTGTATGTAAATATTTTAAATTGATATCATGGCAATTTGTACATTCATCACGCAAACCTAACGGTTAAGGCGCTTTATGATCTCAAACTTGTGCCCTGCTCGACTAAGTGCTGGTAGAGCGGGAGAGGTGATGCAGCTTGCGAGTAGATTATAGATAAATTTAATGATTTTGTATGACATACGGGATGTATCGAAAAACCGCTAGGCAAGAATCTAGGTCAACTTAAAAACTATCTTACAAAGCGGATTCCAAGTCGATATCCATAAAGACCGAAACAGAGCAAAGTCTCAAAACTTTTTTGATCGAGAAAATGTAATATAATCGTGTTTTCCTTAGGTGAACGAGTAGTTAAAAGAATAGAGAAATACATATGTATAACAATATTAACGTTGTGATGTGACTTGATTAGAAATATTACATTTTTAAATGCTTTTATTTAACTTCACATTTTGCAATCAATATTTCACCCACATTCACTGAAGCATTGGGCTGAAATTTGGCACACACATTTGGTTCTCGTGACATTACATGGCTATTGTTTTCTTCCATTCATCGTTGCTACTCACAGCAGCGCCTTAAATTGAAAGATATTCACTGTTCACCGTTGCGATTTATAATATTATCTTTGGTATTTACGAAACAAGAGAGAAACGGAATGAAGCGTTGTAGAGATTGCAATGTGGTAGCAAGTAGCAATACACCTTAGCTCTTTTGTTTAATGATACCCACTGTTCAATCGCAAGGCATTTGAAATATTTTATCACCCATCGTCTCACCTCTCCGCTCTTTACAACTAGGTTTGTTATTCCAAGTGGCCTTAGATACGTGGCTTTACTACTGTCGGCGTGGTCCTCTAGTGCTCGTATATTTTATCACCCATCGTCTCACCTCTCCGCTCTTTACAACTAGGTAGGTATGTTATTCCAAGTGTATCTGGCCCTACGATACGTGGCTTTACTACTGTCGGCGTGGTCCTCTAGTGCTCGTATATTTTGAAACGTACAGAGGTAGTATTATTTTTATTACATATTTTTTGAGCGCTACTAATATATTTTCTGTCTCGATACTTGCAAAGGTAATTTTGAAATCCACCGCCATATCATAATTAGCATTTAATATAACGGCCACGTTTGACATCACACCGTTATTGGCTGTCAATCTATCGGCTAAAACAAGTGCAGGATTAACAGCGACGGCCAGACATACTGGTTTGTTATGTGCAAACATAGTAAATGTTGCAAGTTCTTTGAACTCTTATATTTGGCGACCGCTGGATGATGGAGATGCTGAGTTGGAATTGATTTTGAATTAACTTTCGACTATGTATAGGAATTATACAAAATCCGTCACTCGAAGTGTTACTAATTGAATATGTTGTTATTTACGTATTGCGGTTAAACACTAGATAGATAGATAGATAGATAGATAACACTTTATTGCACCAAATGAAACACAAACAAAAATTAAGTTAAAGGTAACTAAGGTAAGGTAACTTACTAGGTAGGTTGGTTGAACATGATGATTTTGGGTTAAAATGGTAATTGGAACCCAAAATCTCCTAACCTGTTGAAATAAGCTGTTTGACGACGCCGAGTTCTACAAATTGCCTGCGACAGCGAGGCGTTTTGTAATATGCCTTCGGTATTTTGCAAACAGACGGATTTTTATAAACAGACGACACCGTTTCTAAAAGGACGAGTTTTACAATTTGCCTAAGTTTCGCTGTTTGTAAAATGACGGATTCTACAAATTGCCCACGACGAGTCCATTAATCAGTTCTCCATATTATAATTATTATCTTTTTAATTAGTGTTTTTTTTTGGCGTTGTTTAAACATTTCTGAATTCACGTTCTTCATTCATTAAATTGTTCCTTTTATGTTCTCGCCATCTGTGAAAACAATTTAAATTAAACTACTTAATCATGTAAATCCAGTGCCTGTCGCTACGGTCAAGGGCAGTTTTTTGATAGTTAAAGAAACCGTGCTTTTAATAACTCACATTCGTTTTATTATGCATTAAATTGACCGACGATTACAAAAGTAGGTGTCTTGAGTAATTGCTTGTCAAGTATTTTATCAATGTTAAATCTTGTTCGTCTGTGTTATCTTTGTATTTTCAGATTCCTCCGATTATGGAGTCGTAGGATTCATTCTTAAGATTGCTATGCGTTATTTTTATCATATTTTAGTGTAATATGTAATCTATACTAATATTATAAAGAACAAAGAATTATTTTTGTATGTTTGTTTGTAATGGATAAACTCAAAAAATACTAAACCGATTTTAAAAAATCTTTCACATATAGAAAGCTATATTATCAGCGAGTAACATGGGCAGTATTTTATTATTCCAAAATTAGATATCCCTTCTAAAATTGCAATAATGTAACCCAAGGTATCAAAAATACCGAAAGCAATGACATTTTGCCATGGAAACGAAATAATAACAAGTCTGTCAAGTACGAGTACTAATGCAGTTGAATATGGAAAAAAAACACCACGATCGTGTTTTTATTAGAAGTTACGACGGGTTTATAGATTCTAAATGTAAGAAAAATTACGCGCTACCCGTGCGAAGCCGGGGCGAGTCACTAGTTTGTTAAATTTTGTAAACTTTCAATATGTCTAGCGATACCTACAACCCGTGGTTAGTCTTTTGTTTATTATGTTTTAAGTTATTATCTAGCAAACATACAAATACCTTTTCGTCCAAGTTGACATGGAGACCTCGCTTCACTCAGTCAATTATTCTTAATCCATTTTTCAATGTACCTCGGCGTAGTACGAGTATAATGTGGCCTACAAGTTAAATCGCTATAGTTTCGTCGTTTAGCAGTACACGCCTACTAATAGCTGTCAAGCTGTCATTGTGAAATACGAAACGATAAGATTTATCAGTTCAATAGAAAATTAACACTGATTATATCACTAACGAGCTGCGCCCGCAGCTTTGCCCGTGTCCAAAATATGCCACCTTTGGAATTGAATTTCATAAAATCCTTCTATAGTGCAACACTAGGTTCTAGAAATATTATTTCTTTCAAATTTCAAATCTCTAGGTCTACTGGTGACGGTGCGTTGTCTATCAGTCAGTCAATCAGTACCTACGTATGTCACGGTAGTTTTATGGGATAGATTAATTATTACTATAGGCGTAGTACTATTATTTATTCTGTGCTATAGGTAAATGTGGAGCTAATATTATCTAGAATTCTAGATCAATAAACTGGAATATGTCCCAAATTCTCAGAAAAATTGGAATTTCGGGTGGAAAGTGATGTTGATGCCAAAGAAGGCAAATGCTGTATGCACTTACCCAGAAGTAATCTCGATTTGAATTGAAGACAAGTTCGTTGTACGGAGCTGGAAATATCTCTCGATATCTTATTTAGTCTTAAATATTTCTGATATCTTACATGTGACGTGCTTTATATTTTTGGATTCGAACCTGTCAAATGTAATGAAATGATTTTCATCCGTAGTTTGATATCTTATCTGATTCTTATAGACACCTCTCTAAATTGTACAGATCTCTATATTTACCTCGGACAAAATGTAAAAAAAAAATTGAGAAGGAAGCCTGTAGGAGGATTCAGCTGGGCTGAGCTTTTGGAAAACTTCGCCAAGTCTTCTCGTCCCCATTCCACAATGCCTGAAGACAAAAGTCTTCAACCAGTGCGTCCTACCACTCGCTCAGCGAGCTATGGAACGAGCTATGCTCGGAGTTTCACTGATAGATCGAATCCGAAATTGGTGTGTGGTGATTCGGCAGAGAAGTAAGGTAATTGACATAGCTCAGATAATAAGCAAGCTGAAGTGGCAATGGGCTGGTCACATTAACCGATTAGAACCGATAACTGTTGTGGTAGGCGTAGAGACCGCGAATTGGAAAACGTAGGTATAACATCAACGCCACAACGCACGGGAAAAATTGAAAAATGTTGATTACTCGCTGTAAGGAACGGTTGCTATGGAAACGAAATAACAAGTCAGTCAAAAAACATCAAGAGCGTTGGTGCTATACCCTACTTTTGCATTGGGTTTTTATAACCTAGAAGAACATATGATGTTTTTTTCGCGATAAACTGGACGAAGCTGCGCAGACGAAGTCGCGGGCGGGAAAGCTAGTTATTAATATTTGAGATCTTTTATTATAAATACCTATGATTATTAAATTCACATCTGGGTGTATGTTCCTTCTATAGTCGAATTATTAAATTCACATCTGGGTGTATGTTCCTTCTATAGTCGAATTATTAAATTCACATCTGGGTGTATGTTCCTTCTATAGTCGAATTATTAAATTCACATCTGGGTGTATGTTCCTTCTATAGTCGAATTATTAAATTCACATCTGGGTGTATGTTCCTTCTATAGTCGAATTATTAAATTCACATCTGGGTGTATGTTCCTTCTATAGTCGAATTATTAAATTCACATCTGGGTGTATGTTCCTTCTATAGTCGAATTATTAAATTCACATCTGGGTGTATGTTCCTTCTATAGTCGAATTATTAAATTCACATCTGGGTGTATGTTCCTTCTATAGTCGAATTATTAAATTCACATCTGGGTGTATGTTCCTTCTATAGTCGAATTTCTTAAATTCGCTGTCTCAAGTTTACACTAAAATACGACACAGGTAGTATTTTTCATTTCAATGTAAACTGAAGAGTTCAATGGCATTTAATCAGTAGCACAGCGTGATGTATGCATTTTCGTCGTCTGTTTTTATCTTTATTTATGTTAATACAATTACATATACCTTGTTACACATTTTATAAAAACATCATGAGGAAATCGGTCGGCATATTCAACTAGCTTTAAAGCTAAAATAAATAATAGTTTCAAAAAACTAAAAAACACGCTTTATATAGAAAACCATACTAAAAAATATAAAATAAATTTTAATAGTGTAAATAAGAAAAAAATAAAATTTCAAAATAATCGTGGGGTGCATGGGTCAATATTTCATTGACAGATAGATATGAGAAGAAGGATTATCATTTCGATAATATCTTAAAAACGCTTTTTTTCTTATTTACACTGCTAAAATTTATTTTCTATTTTTTAGTTTGGTTTTCTATATAAAGCGTGTTTTTTAGTTTGGTTTATTTATAAGAGCGTATTTTTTTTCTTTTTTTTTTTTCGAATTATTGTATTGTCATCGGTCTTTGACAGGTGTGCAAAATTTGAATGAAATCTGACCGTTTAAAGTGGGTCAAAATAGCGTCCAAAGGAGTCGGTTACAAACATACAAACATACAAGTGAAGCTAATATAAAGCGTATAAAAACACGCCTGCCCTGCCAAAAAAGACCTTTTGTCAATAAATTATATACTGTTGGAATGTGCTTATAAAGGCATTCAATTTGATACCCATATTGTAAAATTTGAAGATTCTTTTTGTATTTTCGAATATAGTTATTATAAGTAATAACATAACATAATATCTATGTAACTAAAAAATACTAAAAACAACAAAATATAACTAACTACTACTAAATGAATCAGTTGGACAACCAACATGTCAGTACAGCCAACCTACCACTACCAGTTGGCAGCGTACCCGTCATGCTGGCGGCATTGCCCCGCTGAATTGCAATTCTAATTCGATGAGCCAACTAAGTACCAGCATTTTGATCACGCGTCGCATCGATCAGGCGCTCAGACAGATTTTCAGATAGAAGAATAGATATACCTAGCGGCACGTAAGTCTAGCGGTGAACGAAACGTGGCGGGGATCTTGGCACAGTCAAAGTTTATATAATGTGTTAAAATGTTGAATACTTTTTATCCCGAAAACTGAGTGTGCCAAGATCCCCGACACGTTTCGTTCACCGCTAGACTTACGTGCCGCTAGCTATAACAACATTGCAGGTGCATTTACCGACGCGCATTGGGCTAACGGTGGATTGTATCCCCTTCCTTCCCCCACTTTCACACTCTTCTCAAAAACACGGACGGCCAAGGAGTGGAATTCCATGCAGACGTCTACTCGTATGTTGTCCGAAAAGTACAATTTGCATTAGTACAATTTGGGAGATTAGAAAATTAGACGAGAGCAAATAGGTATGTTCTAACCAAACGTGCTCCATCGTTGACCGCATCATCGCTTAACATCTAATTAGGCCAAACTTGAATCAATCCACAACAGAGAAAATAATAAAAATAAAACACTCGCCCCTCACACTCTCTCAGAGAGAATGAGAGAGTCCCAACAGCTTAAAAATAACGGGATGATAATGTTAAAAATGTCATTAATAAAAGTAGAAGCAATAAAAAAAAACAGCGAAATTACTGGGCAAATGTCTCGGGAGAGTGAGCGCAGTGCAGTGACGCGCAAGTTTATTCAACCAATGTTCTGGGTGGCACTGCAACAGTTATAGGCAGGCGTAACGCTTACCATCAGGCGAGCGACCTGCTCGTCTCGTCACTCAATCGAATAAAAAAATTGAACGGTTGGGTTAAGGCAGGACCTTGGAAGAACATCAGTTTCTCTACGTTTTTTTTGCTAAAACCTTCAGAAGTGATGGAATCGACCGTTGTTTTTGTTCAGTAGCGATTACTGGTGACCTTTGTTCAGTGACTAATTTGCTGATTTTCTTGAAGAATTCTGATGAGTTAAAATGTATTGTATATTGTAGGCATTTCTGCCTCATTTCTTTTAGCATTATGGTTGCAAACAATGTTTACGAAAGGAAAGTATTAATACATTATCTGACTATATACAGGTATGTACATAATTAGTTCGCTGATTATAAAAGGAAACATTTTATTCAGCTTCCTATGTAATCACCCGACCTAGCAATACTAGCAGTTTATTTAAAACTAATTCATAGTGCATGTATCATTCGATCATGATCAGCTCGAAGTATTCTTCTATGAGAAGCATTCCTCCTCATTCGTATAGCATGTGAAATTGCTAAAAGATCTAGTTCAAGTGCAATCGATTTGTAAGATTTCCTTACAGACGGAAAAACGGTCAACATAATCTGATTTCATAATATTTTCGTAATATTTTTTACTAGAAGACTATATTGATCTAACTAACGGTTCACTTGTAAACACTTTCTCAGGGTTTTTTAAAAAAAAAAGCCTTTGTAGAAAAAAGTTATTCACAACATTTAATGAACATTATTCTTATGTATATTATGCAATTTACCACCTTTGTAAATGAGTAAGGATTAAGCACACGTAAGGATTACTTATCTGTCATAAGGTATCCATTGGCCATTATTTTTTCGCAATTTTTCCTCCTATTTATATTTGGGTCACGGGGAACCGCTCGCGAAATTACAAATGTCTTGCGCTACGCAATCGAGTGTGTGGTCGCATGCTAAGTCGAATGTTCGTACTTTTACGACATTGAATGAGACTGAAGTAGTAAACAACTTGTTTGTGTGTTGTATAAGAAGCGAAATGTAAGTTGAAATACCTTATCTGCGACTAAGAGTAACGTTTTCGGGGTGGGGTCCCTCAAGGTTCTATTTTCGGAACGATTCTTTTATATATATATTTTAGTAGTTTATTTGCCGGATCTAGTAATGGAGGAAGGCAAAGGGGAGACCATTGCCCAGCTATGATACCCAATAGGTAAATAATAAAGGTAGTTTATTCTTATTTAGTTGCCTTGGTCTTAAAATGTCTGTGTTTGTTTTGGGGCTAATTGGTATATAATAAAATTTGCCCGTGATTATATTAAACTAAAAACCTTCATTTTTATATTTGTGTTTAGTTTTAAAAATATATATTTATCAAAAAACAATGAACACCTACGTAGGCTACGAGGTAAGATGTTACGAAAATTACCGCATCGCAGACAGTTGAAGCTATGAAGTGTTTATTTTCTCCGACAACTCGCTAAACGTCTGGTAAGTATCATAAACAACAATATAAATTTAACGATCGTAAATCACCATAATAGATAAACAGACTTAACTGGTATACAACAGAGAGAGCTTTTAGGTGCATCGCCGAGAACCCAGATAAATGTAAATAATGAGGATTACCATTTTATACGATTCTAAAAATAGAAGGTTATCATCGACTTCTTTGTGTTTTGAAAAATGTGTGATTCAATTTTAATGATTAAATGGGATTTTATGTGAACTAGCAACATGTTCACATAAAATCCCATTTAATGTGGTGTCATGTGGTAATGTCTAACATGTGGTGAGGTTACTAATGCAGTACCGAATCTAATGTTTTGAGATGACTTTGGCCATTTTGCATTAGGCCAAACATAATGCAAAATGGCTTGTATCCTAAATACATCAATGTCCTATAAATCTTGTTGTACTGACTGACCCTCAATTGGTTCTTCTGACGTACAGAACAGACTACCTGCTTACATTAATGTTTTTATGTATGTGACGCAGGCTTCAAGTTAATAGCGGGATTTCAGTTAATGCAATCAAAATCTGATATTCATTAATGCATTTCCATTAGCTTAATTTAGTAAATGTGAATAGGTACACAGCTTGGGATTCCCGTTCAGCAAATTACATTGAGTCACTTTTGATTTTAACTGCATAACATCGTTATATTTTTACCGGGAAGTATATTATTTTTGTCCACCGCAACCACCAGTTTTTATGGGCGTTTGTTCTATACTGTTTGTTATATTAGGTAATACAATCAGGGGACACATTCACTCAGTCAAGGTTGGTAACTTACGTTGGTTGGTAAAGGTACTTAACGTAAGTGTCGTTTGGTGTATCGCTGTTTTGAAGACGGCTGTTGAGAGTATACCCCTGAAGATGCATTTCCGTACTTTGGGAGGGTTGAAATGAAGGTTGGTTGGTATGGTTTTGTTGGTTGGGTTAAGTATGGCCACACTTCCTTCTTATTAGTAGAAAAGAACTAGATGCTATACTATATACTATACTATACAGTATATAGTATAGCATCTACTGTTAATCCGTTCCCTTGGAAAGCGCAGATTGTAGTAATTTTCTACTGTGACTCACTTAAGCAATGCGGTTTGTAGTTCATCTAAACTACAGCAATCTAAATTATTTTAATCATCCCACCGTCACAGGCACTAATATCGTTTAATTACTGCACGTCACAGATAAAATAGCTTCATTATTAGGTTATCTCTTCTAGTATGATAGATAGATAGATAGATAACTCTTTATTGTACACCACATAGAACATAAATACAATAATAACTAAAACATTTATACAAAATATATGGGACAATGGGCGGTCTTATCGCTAAAAGCGGTCTCTTCCAGACAACCTTTGGATGAAAAGGAATTAATATACGGCAAAGACGATGGTGCATTATAATATAACAAATAAATAATAAAAACTGAATACAATGAATAAACATATATACACATATATTCCAATATACCTACACATAAATATGTAAATATATAGTACAGTATATATATATATATATATATAAATAAATATAGATCCATATACATAGTATATACATTATAATAAATTACATTTACTATATATACATTTACAAAATATATACAAACATAATAAAAATAATAGCAAGAAGTGATATTAATTAGAGATAAAACTTCTTAGTAATATGGTTAGTTATATTGTATTTGAATTGTTAGATTATTTGTTCCAACGTGGAAATTTATGTCTTTCGTTGTCATGGTATTGTTTTCAGCTCAACTTTGTGCGGTTCGAGGCTGAAGCTTACCTTTGTGCGGTTCGAGGCTGAAGCTTACCTTTGTGCGGTTCGAGGCTAAAGCTTACCTTTCAGACATGTATGACAAGTATTGTATCTGTGTTGATTAATATTCAACTTGCTCAAAAAATGTGATGTTCTAGGGCATATTATAATTAGAAACCTTTGTCTCGGGGCGAGTAGCGGTGCCACACAAGATTTTGCAATCCAGAGTTCCGGGTGGTGCAGGATTTGTTTGGGCAGGCATGGCATTTACCATCAGGTTAACAACCTGCTCTCGTCGCTTCATTATCATTTATCCGCCGGTTATCCTCCTCTGCTAAACATCGGTTAACATAAACGCCACAACGAGTTGCTTGATGTTACTATCGTGAAGCGGGGTGTTACCCCAATCAGCACGCTAGACAGGCGTGTTGGTGGTCGTAGCTGGTGATGTACACAGGAGCATGCGGCTGCCCATTTCCCGAAATCCTTTAGCTGGTTCCCACAGCACCCGCATGAGAAGGAATAGTCCTATTATGATGTAGGCCACACTGCCTCGTCTCTTAATTGTATTTATACAAGACATAATCGAAAGTGCTAAAAACCCGACTGCGAACAAAACAAAAAAGAGGTAGCAAATTAAGTGAGAATGGTTGCTAACCTATTTTAAATTGTTATAGATCCCAAATGGTAATTCGAAATGAAAAAGGATAAGAGAAACCTAAAGATGATTTTCAAATACCTATTCAATGATACCCCACTTTACATAGATCGTCGACATTCATTTTTTTATTTTTCACAATATGGCGTATGGTTGTCGCCATATTGAATTTTGATTACTGTCATGTCTTTAGTATCACTCGCAAGATTAAGACAACTCGATTGACGTAAGAATCATCAAAATCGTTCCACGTGTTTGGTCTACATAGTGCTACAAAGGAACAAACATATATGGCTGATAAACACAATATCCGCCGCGCAGACGTGTAAAAAGCCCACATATTCCTAAACTTTATCACCAATTCATCAACTTTTAACCAAATTGTTACAATTTAAAACAGTTAACAAAAGAAATGGTAAAACTGCTACATCTATTCATCATATCCATTTAGTTATGTTAAATAACGCCTCGTTTCTAACTCTGACTTGAAAAAGCCCAAGAAACTGTTAGACTGACTTGCATTTCTAACAAGGCGTGGAAAAATTGCAAACACAAATCACGCCCTCGTTACATATGACGTAATTAACGCAGCGTTATTTATAAGTTATTGAATTGAGCCTTCACCTTAAAGAAACCGGGCCAATTGCGCCGGCGCGGGCGCATGATTAAGCGGCGCGTGCGCCTTGTCGGGAACGAAACGGCTTTTAACCACGGGGATAAGTCGTTGGGGATCGTCTCTGACGAGGTGTCGTCGCCAGCTTTTATGGCACCTTACCTGCAGACGGATCTAGTTTTAATTGTATATATTAATTAGTACTTGTAATTAAAATAAATTAATAAATAAATCCAAGTTATATTATAGTATGCAAGTATTCCAGTAGATATTTTTAATATGTTCAATAAACTTATAGACAATGGCAAAATAAGCCGGAGAACTTTGGGTTAAAAATCAGTAGGACCAAAACGGAGCATATGTTCTGCGATTTCAGGGGTCCCTCCAGTTTCTCTTCCATTTCCTTAGACAATGTGTCTCTACCAATCTGCTCCGATTTTTGGTACCTCAGTTCATTTGTACGATGGTGATATAGACGTTAGTAAATTAATAAATGCAGGATGGATGAAATGGCGACAGGTCACAGGAACATGTGATCCAGGTATGCCCCTTCAACTTAAGGGGATAATCTATAAAACCATTAAAAGACCTGTCCTTTTGTATGGGTCTGAGTGTTGGGCCGCCAAAGGGTCAGATGAAAGCAGATTGCATGCAGCTAAAATGCGAATTTTGAGATGGATGTGTGATGTGACGAGAATGGATAAAATTAGAAAATATATGTCAGTTTACAAGTATGAAAAGTTGGCAATTAGCAGGTTATCTTGGTAACAAGCTAAGGGAAAATCAAAAAAAGTGTGGATGGATTGTGTGAGAGATGACAATATGTGTAACAGAAGGGAGTGAATACTGAGATGACGGTCTGATAGGGATAAATGGAAGAAAATTACATGTTGTACCGTCCCCATATATTAGTGGGATAACGGTTCTAAAGTGCAATTTAGAATCCAACGATACCGGGTTCAAAACCTAGGCTTTTCTGAGTTATGTGCGGTTTTCCATCGCTCCGTGCTTCGGAGAGCACGTTAAGCTGTCGGTCCCGGCTGTTATTGATTAATAGCAGTCGTTAAGTCATGTCAGAGGCCCTCGGGCGGCTTGATAAACTGACACCAGAGGCCAGCACTACCTCATACGACAAACAAACAAACAAGTGGGATAATGGTAGGGAGGTGATGATTAGTTTATTAGATTATGTAACTTTCAATATGCTAGTGTTAGTATTATCTGTCGTGTAAGAAACCAAGGCCCGTAAGGACCAGTAGTAGTGGTAAAACCCTCCTCTAGTAAATTGTTTCTATTTCTATCTTTTCTGGGATTTCTGGACCAGAGCTGTCGACAAATTTGTTGTGACATAGCTAGCTTAAAATTCACATTACGTGGGTCATCTGCATCAAAACCATAGAATAAATAACAGTACTATGAGAGAACCGTTTGACAGTTGGATTCATGACGGAAGACCATGTCATGGCAAGCATTTTGCAAAATTCTCTAGCTTTGGCGAGCAGGACAATTATGTATTTTTCTAGCTATTTTATCGCCGTTGCATTTCATATTTCATCATCATCATCATCATCAGCCTATATCTGTCCACAGCTGGACGTAGGCCTCTATTAATGCACGCCACTGAGCTCGGTCTTCAGCTCTCCTCATCCATTTTCTTCCAGCCGCTTTTCGCAGGTCGTCACTCGAACTGGTCACAGGGCGTCCTAGTCTACTTTTGCCTAAACGTGGTCTCCACTCGAGAACATGTCTACCCATCGTACCCGTTGCAGTAAAACATGCTCAATTTCTTCAGAAAGTCATTTCATACACCAGAACCTGTTCCATCGCCCTGAAGATATCACAATAAATTTAAGGACTTCACTCCAAATAAGCCATATTTAATTGCATTAACGTAAGTCAACTGTTCTGACGATTTCTTTTATGAGCTCAAAGATATGATAATGAACGCGTTAAATGTGTTAATCCTCGCAAAATAAACAATTACAACTTTTAACAAGAATTTAAACCTGCCGGCAGAAATGCACATCTGTTAGCGTCAGTATAGAGATCAATTTTCATTTTATCTTACTTATTGAATGGACAACCGAAGTGGGAATAGGTCAAAAAGCTGCGAGACAAATTTTGTATGAAACCTAACCTGTGTTGTCTATCGCATATTCGAACGATAGATTTTCTTAGTTGACACACAAATTGCACAAATAAATAATTATTCTATTCCTTACGTCTATTACTGTACGCCAATCGTAAGTCTTAAGAATATACCTTATCATTTACGGATGATCTCCCTATGCGTCTTTACGCCCTGTCGCTTGTCCTTTTGCATATGTACGTTGATACATATTCGCGGCGCGTCCGAAACGCTAACATAGATTCTCTACTGTAAACAAAAAACGAGTCTTCTCTATGGAATGAACTGATTTTACAACACCGCGCCTTTCGTAGAGCAATATAGTGAAGTGGAACAGTAGAAATAGTAGAGTAACACGGAGTACTATAATAACTCTTTCTTGGTGCAAAGTATCTATTTTTTCCACTGCTTCTTTATCTGCCATACACTCGCTCTCTAAATAAGAAACTAGGCCGGACCAGTCCCCATAAGCAGCACAAGTTAACGAATATGTCTTGAGTACAAGCAGAGTAGAAAGTAATTACAAGTCTCCATGTGTGTCCAGCAGTGTTGTATGTATGACGGCGGATAATTGACATATGTTTAAACCTGGTAGGTTTTGACCTTACATTTTGATTGTACGAACATGATTTTTATCGATAATAACTTTTAAGTTTTGCACTTCGGACTTTATAAGTTTTTATGTTTACATTACATTTACTGGCTTGAGTACACTCGAGTACAGTACTGTATAACATTACCGTGACTGTACCTATATTTATAATCTATCTATCTATTCGTTACTTATAATAAAACTGTAACAGAACCAATTCTGAACATAGAAGATTTTTTATTTTTAAATGAGGCTTTTCTATATTCGATACTGAAGCCAAAGCAGTTTTTTTTTTCATTTTTGTTTGTCTGCCTGTCTGTATCTAGGCCGTGAATCACGACCAAACTACTGAATGAATTCAAATGAAACTTGGCAAGATTTGAGTTCATACTACGAGGTAGGACAAAGGATACAGGATAGTCATAGTTTTATGATGGGTGAACATTGAGGATACTTCTATCCCATAAAAATAAAGGGTTTCTTTGGGATAGAGGTCCAAAGTTATGTTAATTTTGATGTAATAAAATAAAATAATAAAAAAAAAACTGCTGTAAAAAAAATGCAGTAGTTTTATTTCCCGTCATAAAATTATTATTATTATCTGGGGCCGCCCGAATCGCGCGCAGCGGACTGTGTGCCGCCACAGAATATGTAACAGTTGGTACAACGTCCGGCCAATAGGCAAGGCACAGAGCACAACAGGCAAGGCACAGAGCACAACAGGCAAGGCACAGAGCACAACATGCAAGGCACAGAGCACAACAGGCAAGGCACAGAGCACAACAGTCCAGGGCGAGGATAATTTATATAAAGTATTTTAGGGTTTTAAGTAGATTTGTTGGTTGGTTTCGTTTAGATTTGATTAGAAAAAATAAATGCAGTAGTTTTATTTCCCGTCATAATATTATTATTATTATCTGGGGCCGCCCGAATCGCGCGCAGCGGACTGCGTGCCGCCACAGAATATGTAACAGTTGGTACAACGTCCAGCCAATAGGCAAGGCACAGAGCACAACAGGCAAGGCACAGAGCACAACAGGCCAGGGCGAGGATAATTTATAGAAAGTATTTTAGGGTTTTAAGTAGATTTGTTGGTTGGTTTGGTTTAAATTTGATTATTTTATATGTAGTTCGTTGGTAGGTATTATGAGACTTTTCTGGTCGAGATAATAATATCTACCTTTACCTACCTACCTATCTACCTGATCACCTACTTAGTAATTTAAGGATCTTAGTTTAGAATTTTGTAAATGGATTAGTTACGTTTGTTTGTGAGGTAAGATACTCAAGGAATATTCCTGAAAATTTCAAATCCGTAGGTCCAGCAGTTTAGGCTGTGCATTGTCTGTCTGTCAGTTATCCCTCAGTAGGTATGTTACGGTACTGGTTTTAAGCATGATTCAAATAACATAATAAAACACATCTTTTTATTATTCTGCCCAATAATTAAGGGCATTTTTCATAAAGCCCACTCGAATTTTATTTTCAATGGTTATAATCATATTTCCCTTTGTATTGGGCATTTTTCAAACTGTCCGGGCACTTATAATAAAGCAGTAAGTAACAAAAAAGTCTGTACAAAGACAATATTAAAAAAAAAGAAGTTCAATGGCACTTAAATAAGCTACTAATCAAGTTATTTTTTAAATCGTGTGTTTGTTCGCGCGTCATGTTAAATCGTGTGTTTGTTCGCGCGTCATGTTAAATCGTGTGTTTATTCGCGTGTCATGTTAAATCGTGTGTTTGTTCGCGCGTCATGTTAAAACTAGGTTTTGTCTTAAAAACTGGTGCACTTGGTATCTCAGTTCGATGAATAGAAGTCGAGCAATCGATAAAAACCCTTTTTGAAGAATGAACAAATTTTGATGAAATGTAATATATATTATATTGTACTTTAAAGGCACTTTTGGTACTGGAATAACACATAGGTTACTATTTGCCCAGTCAAATGACCATGCGGGCAAAGACGCGGGCACAGCTAGTAAAGCAATAAGAACGAAAAACTCTGCACAAAGAAGATAATTAAAAAAATAAGGTCTAGGTACTTAAAATAAGGCAACGAACAATACAATAAAACACTTAATAATCGTGTCTGTTCGTTTGTCTGTATGTTCGCGCATCACGTAAAAACTACCGATACGATTGCGATGCGAGTTTCACTGTTCGATAGCTCAGGGTTTGACTTAAAAACTGGGGTACTTCGTATCTATAATTATATATAATTATATAATTTTAGTTTTGAATATTCATATATAAACATCCAAATACAATAATGTCTAATATCATATTACAAGAATAGACATCATAATTATTTATTAAATTTCTTTAAAAATAAAACACCAAGCATACCATATACGAGTATCCAAAATAATCCGAAAGAGCCGGATATCCGATTGAAAAGATATCAAAATCTGTTTTTCTAATTCAAATTCCGTTTCTGAATATTCCTAATTATGCACTATGTGCAGTAATACACAACCTGAACTGCTTAGGAAGAACATTTTGCAGAATCAATTTGTTGCTCTTGTGATCATGACAGCTATAATATACATTTGGTAAAAAAACTAGAGTATGGTCAACAGGTTGCACGAAATCCGTTTACTTTATATTAGAAAGTTCCGCTGTAAATAATTTCGAAATGGACTACACTAATGGAAGTCCTTCAGTCAGAACATCAGTATCTGACTCAATGTTAATCAGCCTTTATTCTCTTCGCTTTATTTTCTCTTTGATCCTAATTTTTATCGTCTTACTTGGTTATCTGCACGATTACGTGCGGTTTATCTGCACGTACACGGACCTCTTCGCTTTATTTTCTCTTTGATCCTCTTTTTATCGTCTTTCTTGGATATCTGCACGTTTACGTGAGGTTTATCTGAACGTACGCTGAACTCTTTGCTTTATTTTCTTTTTGATCCTCTTTTTATCGTCTTTCTTGGATATCTGCACGTTTAAGTGCGGTTTATCTTCACGCACACGGACTCAAACCTTCTCATGCGTAAGTCACTTTCTCTGGTATGGTAAACGAATCCACTACCTTCTGCCATGCTTTCGATGATATCTGGCCATCGGGCAATTGATCTATAAAATTGACCGTATGAATCTTTTAACTAAAAATTATATGTCGAAGTATCTCGAAATATAAGGATTAAAGTAAAAGAACAGGAAAATATGAGTTTCCTGTCAGCTAGGCCTATTGTCATACCGAACTGTTTCTTGTAGCTAGCAGGGACTTTAAATGTCCTTATACTCAATAAGTTTTCCTTTCCCCGTTTAATATTTAAAGACAAGGATAGTTTATCCGTTTTCCTGTATGATACTTGTTCAATGTGCATTGAGGTTCTTAAAAAACCTTTGAGTTTGTAGGTATATCCACTGACGTAGTGTTGACTTCTGCTGTCAGTTTGTCAGGCCGCCCATGGGCCTTCGACGTACGACTACTAGATTGGTAGCAACTGGGAACGACGTCTTAACATTCCCTCCGAAGCACGAAGCGATGTCGCCATCGCTCCGTCCATACTATTTTTTTTTAAAAGTCATTGTTGCGGCCGAGGATCGACACCGGTGTCGTTGGATTGCAAGGTCCTTGGATCGTCTAGTGCTCTAAAGTTTAACATTATTTTCAATATTGCACGCTGTGTTCGCTGTTTTTAGGATAGACACTAAAATAGAATGTAGCATATTGAGTTTTAATCATTGTTAGAACGTACGCGCGACAAGTGAGTCTACGGAGTTGAGTACCTATATCCAATTTGAGAACCGAAAAAAATATTGTGATAAAATTTAAACTGTAGATAAAAACTTAGCCTACATTTTAGCCCATGGGCCCCATGGACCGCCCTCATGAGCTTGGTGTACACGTTCAAAACTCGTTCAATATCCGAAACGTATTACTAGAACTAATTGCTCGAACTGTGGCGATTGTTGCGCAACAGTCGCTCAACATCGGGGACAGGTGCGAAGGTCGTCGAAAGTGGTAGTGTACTCTCGTGAGGTTTGGGAGCAGGCGGTTGGTTCGAGTGAGTTGCTTTGTGTACATATTAGGGTCGCTTTGCTATCACAATTTTACATAGCTATAGTCCCAAGTACGACAAACAAAATATTTTTCCGAAAACCCGGTTTTTCGGCAGTGTTTGGTGGACGGCGAACGCGCAAGCGGAATAAAAATAAAGAATAATAATTTAAAAAATAGTACTGATATTGATAAAACGATACAAAAAGTAATTGTTGCGAAAATCAGTATTTTTTTTGATTTGTGGTGTCTGGCGCACGAGCAATCGGAATATAGTTTTTGAATAATAATAGATAAAAGGACTGAAATTTATAATTAATATGTTATAATAATAAATAATCTAGATAGGTGATTCAATCATACGTAATAAGGGATAGATAGGTACATGAACATTTTGAGATTATTGAAGATAGGTAGATAGATGCATATCTAAATCATGACTTATGTACAAATTAGGAACTGTTACGATTTCAAAGTTTTTATAATGATGTTTTTTTTTAACAGATCGTTATCGTCACAGTTACAAAATATTTTCTCTGCTAACGAACAACAGTTTACATAAACGACATAGTAGCCATTTTACACTGTAAAACATCCTTCATAATAATTAAAAATAAAGTTTATGATTATTACTATTTGTTTAACATGAATACTATTATATTCATGTTAAACAAATAGATACGATAAATATATTAAAAATATTTGATATAGATAAATATATTTGATTATTTTTTCTACAATCGGTCTAACATAATATGTACCAGCTACTTTGTTTTTTCCATCCAAGAATCATTCGTAACTCTCAACCCTGTCAAAGCACAGTACTCAAGCTTTCTGTAAGCTCTTACACTAGCGCTCCCAACTCTTCATGGGTACTGACTGGTTCGGCTTAGCGTCATTTTTATTTACTGCACTCGTGTGTACAGGTTTGCATGACATCTTTGAACTTTAGTGTGTAGCAATATTGATGAAGTAGAGAAGTCGATTTTGACGATAGTATTTATTGTTATGCTTTTGCATTGGTATATTTTCTTGCTTGACTCTGGACCTATAGACTATTTTTAGAACAAAACTAGATGTGAACGCAGCTTTGTCCGAGCGGTCATTTTACTAGGTTAATCGTAATATTCAGTTTGGAGTTATTCAGGACCAAAATTACCTATAAAGTACAATAAACTTTCATGAAAATTATTTCATTCGTCAAATAGGTTTTTTAATTGTGACTCGGCTTCTACCTATCGGATTGAGATACAAAATACACCAGGTTTTAAGTTAAAACTTAAGCTATCCAGTTGTGTAAACCGCATTTAAACCAGTCCAGAAGTTTATACGTGATGCGCGAGCATATAGGCAGACACATTTTTTTAATTTATTTAATGTCTTCTTTGTACAGACTGTTTGTTATTTACTGATTTATTAATGTATATTTCAGAAATAGATAAAACTACACACACACACACACACACACATAAAACTATTTTACCGACAGCTAAAAAGCCGAAACTTGACGGTTGTAAAGTCGCCAACCCAATTAGCATAGTCACAAAAAAAATACGAATAGTACAAGTGGCATGGCGGAAATGTTAATTATATTAATTGTTATTTTATGTGCTAAATTATAATTAGTAACGGTAGTAATTGTTTTTTAGTGTTGGCTACTATAGTAAAATGTGTTTAGTAACATAAGATGGAATGTAATATTAATACCTTATTTTATTGAACAATATAAAATGCTGCCCATGTTACTCGTTCATAATGTAGCTTTTTATATACGAAAGAATTTTTAAAATTGGTTCAGTATTTTTCGACTCGTTTGAGTTAGAAGTTTATCCTTTACAAACAAACATACCTACAAACAATCAAGTCTTACCTCTTTATAATATTAGTGTATGTATAAAATCATCATCAAATTGGGTTAATAAATCCAGGGCCTGCAGTCTCGACATCGATAGAGATTGCTTTACAATCGAAATCGGTCGCAAAGTCTGACTAAAACGATATTTGGTAGTCTCTGCCAAATATCGATGTCAATAATGATTAATGTCAGTACAGATACCGATGACAGTCAATAGCTTTTGACAATAACTGTCAAAACTAACAGTTGTCATCGGTATGTCCCGATTTCGGTTGTAAAGCAATCACTATCGATATGTCGAGACTGCAGGCCCAGGATAAAAAAATAGTTGAATTGATTAAAATAGCTAATGTGAGGAATGGTCATCGCATCCAAAATATGTATGGACGATTAAACAACTCATAAGTATACCTAAGTACCCAAAGTTGTTAATACAATTAAATAAAAAGATACGCTACGATACAAGAAGATGTTTGCGTCTCACAATTAACTAGCACGGCCCAACCGCCTTGGCATTGCTGATGGGATGATTATATCCCATTGTAATACGCGTCTTCCCTTTTACACTGTGCGCGATGGCGGGTCTACGTCATCGCTTGAAGACAGAGGATGTCTTGATCTTGACTGGTTTTTACCCGACAACCCAGAAGAAGGGTTATATTTATTTAGCGCATCTTGAGGGACTTTGATAATTAGGTGCCACTGGACTTGTCCTTGATCTCGAGACTGACATTTAGGATATAAGAAGTGTCAAAAAAATAACAATATGACGGCCGGTAGACGCCATATTGTTACCGTTCTGTGTCCGCATCACGTAATGTGCTCTTAAACTGATAAAACTCTGGGCTGATCTCTCTCGTTTTTCTCTAAACTAGTAATAGGTCAGAATTCACCACGCTGGCTTAGTACGAGTTGCTTTTTACTGTGTAATGCCGTTCTCATCAAAATCATACAAGAAGCTGTATTTTTAAGCTTAAAATATTGAAAAAGAAACTTTGAATCAATGAAATACCTATATGCTCTCAAACATACAGTTACAGTAGGTCTGTTCACTGTCTACGCTCTAACATTCATCTTTGTAGATGTTTAACGAAATAATTAACAGACACGCACAATTGCCCAATTCGCTACACTTGTATCAACACAACTAAACACGTCAGTCCTTACTGTAACTCAATACGCACAGTATGGAGTCTTTAGGAAAGTGTCTAGATTTGACTCACACACTGTGAAAGCTTGTAAATTTCGGTATCTCGCCGAACTAGCCATGCGTTAACGTTGCAATGTGAACGCAGTGTTGACGAGAGAAGTTATTGCAGCAGTAATTTTATTCAACAAAGAAATAAAAGCGTGATGGGTTTCACTTGGAAATTGACAGTTTAAATCAACTGCAGTGCAAGTTAGAGGTTTTTAAAAATTAAGTAAAAATTAATTTTGAGTTTCTGTTTCCTTACGGTGTTACCATTCACCGATTTTTGAGTGACAGTATCGAAATCCTCACATAACTTATCATATAATTCACTAGCTGTGCCCGCGGCTTTGCCCGAGTGGTATTTTTTCTGGGATATAAGGATCCTCTGATATTCCAGAATAAAAACAACCAAAATCATCAAATTTCGTGTAGACGTCTAATATATTTTATCGACCGCTCGAATTCTACACAACAGGAGATGCCAAGTTTTGCCAACACCAGTTTCTAAATCAAACCCTAAGCTATCCAACAGTGAAAACCGCATCGCAATCGGTCCATTCGTTTTTACGTGACACACAAACAAACATACAGACAAAAAGAAAGACACGATATAAAAAAATAACAATACTCTTGTTCAGTAGCTAATTTTATGTCCCATGGATAATTTTTTAAATTATCTTTATTGTAGGTATAGACTTAATGTTTCTCTTTTTATCTCTTTTCTATGAATGAAAAATCAATCAGTGCTATCCCAGATATGACCAAGTTCTCTTACTGCCGATCCACGTATACTGCGCCTCTACCGCGGCCTTGGTGACACTAACTAGTAAAAATTAAGTCATCTCGTACAAAAAGATGACAATTCTCTAGTAACTATACAATTGTCGTCCGTTTAGCCTTGAGCATAGGAAATTATACAGAAAAACTTGAAAATGTATTGAAAAACATGAAAATTGAGGTCGAGACCTTACACCTGACAATTACTTGGCAAAAACAAATGTTCGCGCTCCATTTAGATTGTATTGTTTGGAAATAAGACTTGTTTCCGTATCTAACATAATTTGTTTACAGAAACTACGAATCGAAATGTTATACAGGATGGAATTTGAAGGCCGGGGAAAGAAAATAACCTTCAATATTGATGATAGCGATTTAACTCAAAGGGAACGTTCCTTAAAAATTAATTATAACTGTACTGATTTTTGAAAACTTTCCAATTTGATGCCACATTGAATTGAACAATATTTGATTTGATAGACTTCCATTAATATAAGACACAATGTTTATATAGTTAAGTTGTTTTCAATGTTTTTTTTTATTATTTTTTACTAGCTGATGCCCGCGGCTTCGCACGCGTGGTCATTTCTCTAGGTCAAGGTACTCTTTGTGCTATTCCAGGACCTAAAATACCGATATACCAACATTTGATCAAAATTCCGTTAGCCGTCAAAAATATTATTATCGATTGCTCGGTTTCTACTCAACGGATTGAGATATAAAGTACCCCAGTTTTTAAGTCAAAACATAAGCTATCCAACAGTGGAAACCGCATCGCAATCGGAACAGTAGTTTTTACGGGTTGCGCGAACAAACATACAGACAAACAGATAGACACGAATTTTTAAAATGTTATATTATTATTCAGTAGCTTGTTTTATGTACCCTAGACCATTTCTTTTTTCTTTGTACGGACTTTTTCGATCTTATTGCTTTATTATAAGTATAGATACTTTCCCTCCACCGACCACCTTTAGGCACATGACATACAAAGCGCACCGGGTGCGAGGCCGCGCGCCGCCGCCGCGCCCGGAAAATGCACGGCACATAATTACTAAATAGTTACTATGGGCGAGCGTCCGGGCGCGCGCCCGGGGCGCTCTGTATATCATGCCTGTTATATAAGTAACGAAGTATATTCGTTGTTATAATTCTTCTTGAAATAGTAGTCACGATTTTGAATTGACAAGCTACAGGAAATAGGACCTTTTAGCACCTAAAGTGCTGGCACTACATTCAAAGACGTAAAAAGCGACGACAATTTCTACACATAAATAGACATTTGACACATTGTAATAATGTACATAATTACGCGAATTTATAACCCCCCAACGCGAAAAGAGAGTGGTTTTATAAGTTTAAGGTGTGTATGTGTAAGTATGTCTGTCTGTGGCGTCGTAGCTCCCAAACGAATAGACCGATTTTGATGCGTGTTTTGTCTTTTTTAAAGGTGATATGATCGAGGTGGTTCTTAGCTATAATTGGGGTCGCGGCTTAAATTATTTTTTATTTGTACTTGTCTGTTTCGTTGATTTAAACTGTAACAAGATACGAGTTATGATAATACTTAACCTACCATTGTTTTTTTCTTTCGATCTATGTCTAGACATAAGCATATGTTTGTAAGTATGGCGCCAGTACATACCTTATCATCATGTTCTGAATTGATTGATATAGGTACTATATATATATATCTAAGTGGCTGGTATCTATAAAAACGAAAAAACTTTATCGAAATGACATATTTTATTGATAAATGTCTGTTTCGAGACACCACATAGTGCGAAAAAAAATATCTTAAAAATAAAAATATTCGTAGAAGTCTGGCTACTAGAGTATTTTTCGTGAAATCGATGATTTACAAGGTGTCTCTTTTTTACCCGACTACGGCGAAGCAAGGCTACATTTAACAAGCTACATTACTGGCTGATAATGAAGCTTTCTATCAGTGAAATAATTGTTAAAATCGATTATGTATTTTTTGAGTTTATCCATTACGGGCAAACAAACAAACATACAAAAAAAACTTTTCAGTTTATAATCTATATATATAAAACTAAGTCAGGTTTTGTGTTTGTTCGAACACTTATATACTGTGCGCTTTGGTCGCAATACTGTTAGTACAGTAAGCATTTGAATTGAAATAAATAAATAAATAACTCGAGAACCGCTGGACGGATTTCGATGAAATTTGGTACCAGTATAGCTTAACCTATCCTGTTATCCTGGAATAACACATAGGCTACTTTAGATCCCGAAATCGGAGAAAAAAAAAACAATATAGAAGAATTTAAAAAACTTGGGAAATAAAAAACTAAGTTCCAGGAGAGATACAAAATTTAAAAATAAAGTTATTTTAATTTGGTACCAGGATAGCTTATATCCTGGATTATATATTTTTGCAAATTCTTTGTCAAAGTGACATGGCGGGGGTGGGGATTGAGGATTGTTGGTAGGAGTTTTAAAGGGGACGGGGCCAGGGAGAGGAGGATGGGACCAAAATTTGTACGCGGGCATAGCCGTCATCAGGAGTTGAACAACAAAATTCATCGAAATCAGTCAATCCAATCTCGAGATATTAATAAAAAAAGCTGTTCCATACAAAATGTATCACAAAAAGACAGCTATTAAGTTAGCATCTTTTATTGACTCTAAGGCGGTACGAAGTTCGTTGGGTCAGCTAGTAATAGTATAGAAAATCGGAAACAGATGAACATACTTACATAGGTACATACCTATGCTGCTAAAATCATAACCCTTCTTTTTTGAAGTCGGGTAAAATATTAGGTGCCTTAACAGCACGTGTTCAGTAAATGATAGAATATGATATATGGTTCATTGTTCCGTATGCTGCGACCTTCAGCCGATGAGACTAAATCGATCAGTATGATCATGCTTCCTCATTGTCACGCTTTTACTGGCTTTGTGGTGGACGGTTGATTAGTGAATAGAACTGGAGTCAGTCACTAAGTTACTGGAGTAAGCAAACTAGGCTTAGGTCAGGACCCTAAGCTACTAACTGTGACAACCGTACTGCAATTGGTGCAGTTATTTTTACGTTAAACGTCACTAAACAAGTTTGTACGGTTGGATTATCTCTCAATACAGAGATTGTTCATAGTTGACGCCGGCACCTCATGCGTTATCTCTCAATATAGAGATTGTTCATAGTTGACGCCGGCACCTCATGCGCTATCTCTCAATATAGAGATTGTTCATAGTTGACGCCGGCACCTCATGCGCTATCTCTCAATATAGAGATTGTTCATAGTTGACGCCGGCACCTCATGCGCTATCTCTCAATATAGAGATTGTTCATAGTTGACGCCGGCACCTCATGCGTTATCTTAAACTAGTAGAGCCAGGACAGCTGTGATAATTTTGTTATCATGTAACAATTTTTTTGCGTGTTACATGATGTACCTACGTATGTTTAACAACAAAAATTGAAGTGTACGTAACAGCTTCATACAATAATTCAATTGTATAATGCCAGGGGGATGCAACTCCATCCCCTTGCACCCCTTCGCGGCGCCTACAATGATCACTAATAGACAATAAACGATTTTGCTCGGTACCTCGGTTGTAGACTGGCATTAGTCGTTAAGTTCGTTACGGAAAACTATTTTTGTCGTTGTTATTTAAAGATCGGTAGCCTCGTTATCTATGTCTTGACTGCAGGCCCAGGTCTGCAATCCCTTGGAGCTTTGAGTAAGTCAAACTTTTAATTTAACGCAACTAAAAGATACAGCCTTGTATGATGTATGCCGCATATTTTGACACTCTCGAGGGAATCAAACCCTATAGGGTTGACCGAGAATCATGAAATTTGGCAAGAAATAATGTATTATGTCACAAGTAAAGGGAAAGTTTTTATAGAACCCTCGGTGCGCGGAACGGACCATAAAAATTTGAAGTTCCTAAACCTGGAAACTCCAGCCTATACCGTCACTTGTACTTCGACATCTAGTTACTAGGTGACAACCAGATGACGGATGAGCACAATCTCACAGCCTCCCTGATAATATGATAAGATAAGGCCACTCGCAGTCGTACTGAAAGATAGCTGTAGCACCTTGTCATAGGAAATATTCTAAAATACGATAAATTGTTTAAAATAAGTGAGTATTTTTGTCCAATAACGATGGTAAGCGTTTCTTTGGCGATAAAATCGGTCTTACTAAATAGTCGTCGGTCTACTACCTTGCCGCATGCGCACGCGCAGTATGCGCGCAATGAGGCGTGTTGGCGAAAATATATCGCCTCCCGATCACCGACTAGTTAGGATTACTGGGAATTTTCTTCCAAGTAGTCTTACTGGTATCAGTAGTCTTGTAGGTATATTTTTTCAAAGCAAGCTTTTTTAAAAATCCTCCGTAATGAGTATAAATAGCACTTTAAAGACAAGGGTTTCCTGAAGAAAAGAAGAAAATACATAAAAAAACATCCCTCGTGCACAGCGCAGACACCATATCACACTATTTAAAAACATCCCTCGTGCACAGCGCAGACACCATATCACACTATTTAATTGTTCTAAACAATGAAACTCGTAGACAACGTCGCGGAGGAGTTAATAGGGTCTCTATAAGTGTCTCTAAACATCATCTATTGAACTTAATGCATAATGGTTTTCACTGTTAGGTAACTTGAAATTTGGCTTCCGAGTATTTGATGTACTTAATAACTCAAATCAGAAGCAGAGCAATCAATAAAAAACTTCGTACGAATAAATCCGTATATAGTTAGTTATGTTCTCTAATGACGCATGTAAGAACTACTGAACTAGTTATAATGCAGTTTTCACTTATAAACGCGAAAATATACGTTCAAGTAATTCGTTACGTACTGTAGCGTATTTGTTTATGCAGTTCAGTACGTAAAATTCATATAGTTAAATCCTGAAATAAAGAAGACACCATTTATTTAGGACCTAAAAATTGATATTTTTAGGTCGCAGGTACGCAGACAAAACCGCGGGGCGCAACTAGTCTTATAATAAAATCTATTTTGGTTTGGTTACCCACTAAGACGTTCCTTTACTAATTCCCATTGTCACTTATTACTGACCTCTGCGAGAAATACGACTTATTCATTTATATGTCCGACGAACTGTCCGTTTGTCCGCAATGTCCTTTCATCACTGTATAGTTTTTACTACTTATATTTTTTTTTTATTGTAGTCTATTCAGCCGCGCGTAGCAATCGAAAGAGAAACCTTTTCGGAATATTCTCGAAGATATTAAATTCTTTACAGATAAAATATATTTACAGATAATTTTTCAATATTGTTTTTAGAGCGGGGACTAGAAAAATCCATACCAATATATAAATGTGAATCGTTGTCTGTTTGTTTGTTTGTTTGGGGAGCTTTCACGCGATAACGGCTGGACGGATTTTGATGAAATTTAGAATGGAGATAGCTTATACCCTGGAATATAACATAAGATACTTTTTATCCCGGAAAATTGTAAGTTTCCACATGCAGTTCCACATGCAATGCAAGAAAACTACGACAGTTTGTCGTAGTTTTCTTTTAGTCATTGCATTTTTAAACGCTGTTCATTCAGAACATGTGCTGTCTACCCAAATCCATCCAGAACATGTGCTGTCTACCCAAATCCATCCAGAACATGTGCTGTCTACCCAAATCTATCCAGAACATGTGCTGTCTACCCAAATCCATCCAGAACATGTGCTGTCTACCCAAATCCATCCAGAACATGTGCTGTCTACCCAAATCCATCCAGAACATGTGCTGTCTACCCAAATCCATCCAGAACATGTGCTGTCTACCCAAATCCATCCAGAACATGTGCTGTCTACCCAAATCCATCCAGAACATGTGCTGTCTACCCAAATCCATCCAGAACATGTGCTGTCTACCCAAATCCATCCAGAACATGTGCTGTCTATCCAAATCCATCCAGAACATGTGCTGTCTACCCAAACTTAACATTCAATTTATACAAAAAAATACATATGCCCAGTAGAATTTTTTGTAAGACTATACAACCAATTTATTAGATTTTTATTTACAACCTTCACAAACAAAACTGCAATAAAACACCATTTTTTTTATAGTCAATCCCAATGGGTTGACTCTCGATTTGTGTACAGTACGGCCGATAAGTCGTGGCCACTCTGAACTTGGCGCGCGAATGTAAACATTAATTATAATAGCTTCCAATTTTTCTATACTGAACTACTGACCCACCATAATAGAACACCTGGTTGTATAGTCATGTGCGGACTTCGAGACATCGCTCAAAAACGGTGAAGGAAAGTACCCCAGCGTCCAAGGACATGTGAGATCCGCCAGCCGGCGCTGGGCCAAGGTCTTATGCCTATAGAGTAAGTGAATACTTAGTGATAAGTTGAACTTGACCGTATTTTTTAACTATTCCTCACTTTCGGCCTACTATGGATGACGGCCATGGATTCACAAAAAAACATCGCCAAATATTATCTGAATGAAAAACCTGCGCCTTGTTGCAAAATTGTTCTAAAATACGTAAGGTTACAATCGAACCAAAATATTTAAAACAACAAGTGGATTTAATTAACATATTGCGCCCCTTGGCTTGGCTTGGCTATGCCAGCGTGCAGACTTTGCCTCCCCCGTTCCCTTAGGGGTGGAATTTCATAAAATCTCTCCTTAGTGATGGGGACAATCTGCTGAGGATTTCGGGAATAATCCGTTTGGGAAGGCATTTGATTAATGAATTGTTTTTTTTTAAAAGGTATGCCCTTCTATTATTTCTTGTAATTAATTAATTTTGGGAGCCTTGACTCAGGTCAGTATGGACACATAAACATTTATAAAACCCTATTATAACACATTTATCTGCGCAGTCAGTCAGTTATGAACAGTTTATTATATTTAGATGTGACTTGCAAACGTTATTCATATAAATTATAAAATATAATATTAACAACTATTATAATTATTAAACAAAGGATTATAACGTAAATAACTCTCTAAGAATACACAATATATTGTTCAGGCAGTTTATACGAATAATCTATTTACCCGTAGAAGCTCAGGGAAAACACTGGTGACTGCGCCCGCGCATCACGTAAGGCAGGGATTGTCAACTTTTGGGTGTCACTTCAGGCAACAATTAATTATTAAATTTGTTGAACTACTATTGAACTACTTCTTAGGAAGATTGTAGATGAGACTGTTGAGAGCCATTTCAAAAAACGACTGACATGGGTCCAACATGACCTTTCCCATAATGTTACTATCCCTAGTAATGATTCAACATACACACTTGCAAACATAATATACCTAGTGAAAAACAAAGTGATATGTCGTATAACCCAGAAAAACTATTTTGTAACATACTAACGCGATCTTGGCATTGTTAATCTTTATTTTCAACGTCCAAAAACGTATGCTCTGACAAATATGAGATACTCGTATGTCACTGTCATGTGGGCCTATTGCACACGGCGTATTTTATACGCGCAGACGAAGCGCGTTTCACGATACTTTGCGGCGCCAAAAACGTACGCGTGGTTGCGACTGAATCTCGTTTGAAGAGCGTATAAGCGCGTCGCATCGTCGGAGCTTATAAAATACGCCGTGTGTATAGGATTTCTTAAAACTTGTCAATTGGCGACCTTATCGCACCAACGCTGAGTAGCCATCTCTTTCAGGCAACCGAAGGCTGGATTAAATCATATGACAGAAGATAGTTGTTTAACCAGCATTATGCTGAGTTGGGGCCGATTTGTAACTTACTCATGCAAATTTTTATTTTCTTTTGTGTTGTTTGTCACAAATAAAGTTTTTTCTATTTCTATTTGTTGGCGGACAAATACCATCTACATATTATTATGATGTCCCAAAATTCTACACACCAAATTCTACACAGCAAATTCGATATAGCGTCAATTCAAAAGGTTGCTGGTGGCGTTATCAACCATTATCACCTCTTGACACACATACATACAACACGTACACAAGCACTTGTTTCACATTAAATACAATAGCATAATATATACTAGATATAGATATATTACAATGCCATCGTGAGCAATCGTTTCACATAATCTTACAGAACGTGACTGCGTCTGAGATCCTCTCATTTTTTATATGTTAAACTAATATACATAGTATGTCGGTGTTATAATATCATAACATGTACCGTTGTTATTTGAATAGTGGTTGCTCTTAGTAAAATTGGATGTAATAAGTACAAAACCAAATGGATTATTTGGAGACAGCAATCGCCCTTCTCGACGCTGACACCCGCTACTTCAGTCTCCCTTGGCCAAGATCAAGTTGATCAAAACTTCGAGTTAAATAAAATTACGTCGTTTTAGCGCGATGAAGTCCCGTTTACATAGTAAAGTATACTTCAAACGGTCGGGAGTAAAGCAAATTGTTCGCTACTTCTAAGTAATATTACTATTAATTGTAGCTCAGGTCAGCTCGCTGTTGGACAGGATGTGACCAAATATGATAACCCGCAAGCAAGCAAAGCTCTCCTATATAGCTTTCATTTTCTGAAGGATTTGAGTTGTTTATTACTCTTTTCATCGGACAATCCTACCAAATAACTTCTTTTTTTTTAAATTGCTGTGTGTGACGAGACGAGCAGGTCTGATGGCCTGCCCATAACAATTGCAGTGCCACCCAGAACTTTGGTTGCAAAATCTTTTCATACTCGTATATACTGTCTTACTTACGGTATACTGTGTTATCGACAGACGTTCTAAAAAGTTCCTGGTATCCGCCCGTCACCAGGCACATAGCACCAGCCTCAACCCAAATCCTTGAGTTGCGTCACTCACAAATTGGGCGACCACGACACTTGCGTGACTCGCTAACCACCCGTCACGTTTTTCATGACGGTGACATTTGCTGTCCTAATTTGACACACTGCCTGAATTTCACTTGGCCGTTTTTCATGAGATGCTGAAAGCGGGGGTGGTAAGTGGCCACTTGTTGGAGAGACTTTTGTTGCAAAGTAGAGAAATGAGATTGATTGATTAGCTATATACTTTGCAACCCATTTTCATACAAGTTTTTCTATACTGTGGAAATCTTTAGAGGAAGGACTTAAACCCATAAAAAAATGTCAAAGAGTTCTCTACGCTTATTTCGCTGGGTTTTGATGTTCCAAGACTGTGCGGTGCGACCAAACACATGTTTTTAACATTGAGAAAACTTGTGTCGTCAACCTACTTTCAAATAGACATATCATCATCATCATGTCAACCTTTAGAAGTCCACTGCTGAACATAGGCCTCCCCCAAAGAGCGCCATGACGAGCGATCTTGTGCCACCTCCATCCACCGACTTCCTGCGATGGCTACAATGTCGTCGGTCCATCGTGTGGGGGGTCTCCCCACACTTTGCTATAACTTATAACATAATAAGACATAATAAAACATACAACTTAGACATAGTTAATAGACATATAACTTGGACAAATATAAATGTAAATCATAATAGTAAGATAGGTTGACAAGACATTCGTCAAAACCCTTTTTCGTCAGGAGCATTTTTCATCAAGAGCATGTTTCGTCACGTTCCTTTTTCATCAAGTGTAAGATATTCGCGAAAAGAATTTGTTAGTAAATTTTACAAATAGTCTTATTGAAGCAAGTTAATTTTCCTAATACACAGGATGGAAAGTTAGAACGGGGCCTGGAGAAATAGTACACTCAAGTTAATTTTCCTAATACACAGGGTGGAAAGTTAGAACGGGGCCTGGAGAAATAGTACACTCAAGTTAATTTTCCTAATACACAGGGTGGAAAGTCAGAACGGGGCTTGGTGAAATAGTACACTCAAATTAATTTTCCTAATACACAGGATGGAAAGTTAGAACGGGGCCTGCAGAAATAGTACACTCAAATTAATTTTCCTAATACACAGGGTGGAAAGTTAGAACGGGGCCTAGAGGAATAGTACACTCAATTAGGCAAATTTTACTCAAACGACGGTGACGATTTGTTTGCTCGTGACGTGATCGTGCGCCTGCAAGGGTGGGACATGGCTCATTGAATTTATAAGTTACTAGCTGTAACCGCGGCTTTGCCCGCGAGGCCTTTTCATTTATAAGTAGCCCATATGTGTTATCCCAGGACCAAAAGTACCTATCAAGTACAAAATACAAAATTTCTTCAAAAATCGTTTAGCTGTTAATAAGCTTTATATCGATTGCTCCGCTTCTTCTCATTGGATTGAGATACCAAGTGCCCCAGTTTTTAAATCAAAACCTTAGCTATCCAACTGTAAAAACCGCATCGCAATCGGTCCAGTAGTTTTTACGTGATGCGCGAACAAACATACAGACAAAAGGACAAACAAAGAGAAAGACACGAGATATATTTTTTTAAACTTGTTCAGTAGCTTAGCTTATTTTAAGTACCCTAGACCATATTGTTTATTTATCTTCTTTGTACAGACTTTTATAATGCTTTATAATAAGTATAGATATAGAAGATAATAAGAAAAGATTACACAAATCTCTAGGCAAAAAGCGAGCGCTCGTGCAGGAAGCGATTTTTGAAAAGTGTAACGGGATTTGCGGGATTTGGATTGCGTCTTCATCATCATCAATTTCTCCTGAAACTCAGTTTCTTCCTTTATCGAGATAGACGTATGTATTAATAAGTAAAACATTTACTAGGGCATAAATAAACTAAGCCACTTACACACCTCGGCGACCCAATGCGCCAGTTTGTGTCTGACCAGAGCTGGACGTCGTGCCTGGACACGCAAGAGGTTTGTCTCCGATAAACACCATTGTCTCAATGCTTAAATATTCATGAGGCTGGCTATAAGTTATCTGTCGCAAGTAACAACAGGTGTAGAAATTCGTATTGAGAGCTATTTACCATTTTGGGATAGTAAACAGGGAGTTTTGAATGAGACGATGTTTTTTTTTGTATTTTCGGCCACTTCGTTGCTTTCCATCGGATAAGATGTAAACTATGAAATTGTGTTTAGTTATTTTGGATCTTAGGCCTCGACTAGCTAGCGGGTTCTGGGGCTTACAGGCAGAGGGCCACGCCGAACCGAAGAAACGTAGCTTTTTAACACAGGGGCATTATGTACTCGTATTGTTCTTATCAAAAAGACTACTACATGATTAAAAAAAAAACAACTCGAAATCTTTACAGTGTACTAATCATTTGATTGAAATTCAATCAAGCAATTCCTTTATTTACTATCGTTATTATTTAATGTTTCTTATTAAAGTTATTAATTACGAAGATAACAAAATAATAATCAAAAATATATATTACAAAACAAAAATTTACCTCCTAGCGATGATGGAATATGTGTTCAAAATAGATCATTATTAAGCATTGATGTTGTTATAGAAAAATAATAAACCATTTTACCCATGATTGGACCCAAAGTAGCGTGAAAAAAAACACGGTACAAAGATCATGGTCACATTTGCCTAGTATGTTGTAAAAAAAAAAAGAAAAAAAAACATATGTTATATTTACGAGTAGTAATTACAATCGTAGGTAGTAAATATGTTATTGAATCATTCCAAAGTGTAGATTTATAAATGGGGGCGACGTTCAAAGATACCTACGTAGAGTTCATCACTTTAGTCTGATTTGAATTATCATGTCACAAAAGCTTGGCAATTTTTAATAAATTTTTCATGTTCCTCAGTCGAAATTCAGACATTACAGATTTCTGTACTGGTTCTACTTTACATAAATGTTTGTGGATTAGCATATATTTAACTGGCGATTCCTAAATCTCGTTAAATTATGCCAAACTCCTTCAAGTTGTAGATAGCTTAGCAATAGATGTTAGATCACTATACTTATGTGTACAGTATTCATTCCACATAATGCCAGTAATAAGCTTCCGACCTTCAAACATTTTAGCTTAGTTTCATCCACGCCGCTTCTATTTTGCGTCGGTGCATAATTGGCGTGGCGGACGCAGATCGTCGCCGCATTTCAGATGTTATTGTGGAGCTAAGAATTTAAAGTAAAGGTATCTTTCTGTGGGAACTACTGAAATCTGGATATTACTGCTGAATGTTCATCTTCTGGGTAACATTTTATACAAATTGGCAGGGCGATGTCAGGCAGTTCTTGTGACGACAAGTCATAAGGTCCAGTCATAAATTTATTATTATCTGAAACTCGATCTTTTCTCTTTTTCTTTATTCTTTTTAGGGTTCCGTACGCAATCGGCTCTTATAAACGAAATGATATAGTTAATACATGCTTTCATAAAGATAGTTTCATGGGTTAAATGTTTGATCTCGTCATTCCGGGTTTTCCTAACGTTTGGAAAAATGTTTTGACTTTACTACATATCTATTTAATTTCAAAACTTTAATGCACACACAATACGCCACTGAGGCTACCGACACCACCGACCAATCAGGGGCAGCAAAATAATCTCGGAAAATCACATAAATTGTAAAACTGTGCATTGATTGGTTGACAGTATTCGATAGTGCATGTGCATTTACAATTTTACGGTTGGAGGTTACATTGTAATATAACTAAATGGTCTTCGTGTCATTGTAAATTGAATACTTCGTTAACAATTTTTAAACGGTATACACAATATCGTCGTGTTTAATACAATCTGACAGTTCCCACAATTTTACGATAACATAATATGTAGCTAACCTATGTAGCTAATTGATCCAAGTCTCTGCTTCAAGTACAATCAATTTGCTTTCATCTGTCAGTTTGTTGGTACTCTTCTACGGGTCGTATTTTACAACCGATCTGGAGCCCAATTCTCACGCAAATGGACATACGTCGAATTCGAGACATGTCGAAAACTAATTTCCGTATTCTCGGAAAGTCACGATAGAGATATGTCTACGCCCAGCGTTCGACATGCAACGAGTGGTCCGGAGCAGTAGACTTTTGTAAGTCGAATGAGAGGTCAAACCGTTTCTTATCTGTAGTCGAACTCAACTTGAACTCTCTTCTTGTAAAATAATCAAATGAATTCGAAATATTAAAAATTTCTTTATAATATTAAAGATTTTTTTACTATTTTACCTGGTTATTTGTGAAATTACTGAGGATTTCACAAATAACGTAGTTGAGGCAAAAATATTTTTAATTTGTTTTCTTCGTCTATGCTAAGTACTTTATAATAATAAATCATAAAACTTGTATTATTATATTTCTGATTTTTATTTACGACTTAGTTTTTGATCTTTGTTTTATATACATTTCTAAGTAGGTAATATTAATCATCTTAGTTTTACGGTACAAATAGTAAACACACGTACGAACAATAGAATGTGACCGCTCATTAACAGCGGGGCAATTTCCTATCTTGTTGCAATCAGATTTTCATTATCACGTGCACTTAATGCGGCGCGTTAGAGTTGATATTGCATTGAAAATCTGATTGCAACAAATCGCATTGGTAACAAGAAAGTGACTTAATAAAAACGTGGTAAAAAACATCATAGCCTCAAGAAGAAGATTAACACAGTATTTTAATTTACCCGGGTATACTGTGGGCTCTTGGACTATGAAACTCCACCTTGCCTCGTCTACTGTTTTACTAAAGGTCGAGAACTTTCCTTGACGCAGCTCGTCCGCCTCTATTAAAGTTAATAATCTTAGCTTCTGCGCCGAAGAAGGATAACTTTTCCTTATTTTTTCCATGTTTTAGACATGGAAAATATCTCACAACAAACAAACAAGCAAGATCCCATGCCATGTATTAAAAATATTTAAATTTGACATTGTAGAAAACACATTTCTTTTCACGCGAGTACTTTTAGAGTCTTTTCCGAGCTTAAGGATGGAATTTGAAAATTAAATTCTTGGTCAGAAAAATGTCTACTATGAACAAATTGATGCAATTCTGTATAAAATATATCTAGTATTCATTAATATTATCATCTGCTATAATTTTTTCCCCAATGTTGATATTTCTCGATTTTAGGTCAACACAGTCGAGAAAACGGAACGTATTTACAGATGTCTACGAATAAGTCTATGACAAAAATCTCTATAATAACTGAGAATGCGATTTTTTGATCCTGTCGACATTTTGGTGACGTTTTTCGTAGAGATTTAAGATTAGAGATAATCTCGAATCCGATATATCTCTATTTGCGCGAGAATTGGGCTTCTGGACGAAAATTGGTATAAAACAGGTCTAACGTTTTTTTTATTTTTTTTATTCTTCGTGGATTTCCAATTGTCCAAAAAGGGGCAGAAAGGGGGCTACTTAAGATCTCCACCTTATTAGAACCGATTGCGATGGTTGTTTTTTATTTTAAAAGTAACTTTAAACTGATGCAGTAAATTGCTCACTTTTAGGTTTCTACCAGTGCCAGTGCAATCAGCCCTTTCCCTACTAGGTAGGGGTGATAGAGCTCCTTTGTAATGTTAGTTTTACAATAAGGTAACCAGATGGCGCTACTGTGCACCGCTAGATAGTTGCAAAAAAGTTTGTGCTCGCGAAGTCTACCGTTTGCAGTTAAATTATGTACGTAATTATTAACCTACCTAACAAAACAGTCCTACATAAATTCATGGAACTGCCATCGCGGCATCGTATCACGCCATAATTAGTAGCATTTTTCGCATGTATGTATTTTTCAACCGGTGTGGGATAACTTAGGAAGAATATTTGCAGCGAAACAAATATTCGCCTTCCAGTAGGTACAGAAAAAAACGATTAAAAAGTATATATGGCACAAGCTAAAGCAGGATACTGTTATACATAATTATATTACTAAAAATAGTAAAATATTCCACACAAACATATGACAACACACACATACATATAGGTTTATACTTTTATTACATCAATAAAACTAACTCATTAGCCACTTAATCTCATTACGAAACTAATTACAGTTGTAATTATTTTTATCTCTAATGATAAGCTTCACAACTTGATTTCTTTCATAGATACTCATGTAGGTGATTATGACGTGAATTAAATTCCAAATTAATAATGCCTAGTGAACCTATACTTATTATTATTATTATCATATTATGATCACTACGAGTCTTATTCATGCTTTCTTAATAATTTGTTGATCCGTTAATTTGATTTCTCAGCTATAATGTACTGATGTATATTTTTGTTTATTCGTTAGTACTTTTATTATGTATATGTATAGTTTCTTTTTTTAATTATTATATCTACCTACGTTTAAAGAAAGAAAGGTAGAAACGTACATATACTGTCGGTATGTCTGTATTTTTTTCTATAGTTTAAATTTTCTTTATCTAAACTATTTTTTTAACAAATAAAATTATTATAATAATACAAAAAACCCGACTGCGAACAAAACTATTGAATACGAGCTGACCGCCCGCAAAAATAATCACTCTAATATTATACAGGCGAAAATTTGTATTTATGTAACTTCTTCACGCATAAGCGGCTAAACGGATTTGCATGAAATTTGGTATGGAGGTAGCTTATAACCTGGATTAACACATAGGCTACTTTTTATCCCGGAAAATACACTGTTCCTGAGGGACGCGGGTGAAACTGCGGATTCCAGCTAGTATTAATATAAATGTACTTGAAATACAATATGGCAGCTGTAAGCCGCCATGTTAGTTTTCTTGACACTTCATATATCCTATAGCTCTCTCGTGATCAAGACAAATCTAATGATACCTCATTTATCAAAATCCATCAAGCCGTTTAGGCTGTAGGACGCGCGTAAGAAACGTACTAACAAACAAACGTGCAGTCGGGTAAATATAGAATTGTTTTTCTTTTCTTTTAACTTCCCGAAGCACTTTACCATGTTATGTCAACATAAACATTCATAAATTTACTAATTGTAACATAAAATCTTTAAAAAAATGAAGTGGATATTGGCTATACACATTTTTCGTAGACTTAGAATAGATAGAGAAGTTCTAGAGTGGAGACCGTGAATCGAAAACGCAGTGTAGGTCGCCCTCTGTTAGATGCAGCGATGATCTGAGCAAGGTAGGTTAGCTGGCAAGATCATTGGGTTGAGTGGCGCGCCTTGGTAGAGGCCAACGTCCAGCTCTGACGTATACATGCTGTTGATCATGATAATCATTTAAAACAATAGGATTAATGTTAATTTACCTTTACATAGTAAAAAATAATAAAAATAATTTTGTTAATCAGATTTCAAAGTAGTGGCCTGCCTAAATGTTATTTATAACTAGCTGTGCCCGCGGCATTACCTGCGTGGTCATGTTTCTGCGATATAAGGAACCTATGTGTTATTTATAACTAGCTGTGCCCGCGGCATTACCTGCGTGGTCATGTTTCTGCGATATAAGGAACCTATGTGTTATTTATAACTAGCTGTGCCCGCGGCATTACCTGCGTGGTCATGTTTCTGCGATATAAGGAACCTATGTGTTATTTATAACTAGCTGTGCCCGCGGCATTACCTGCGTGGTCATGTTTCTGCGATATAAGGAACCTATGTGTTATTTATAACTAGCTGTGCCCGCGGCATTACCTGCGTGGTCATGTTTCTGCGATATAAGGAACCTATGTGTTATTTATAACTAGCTGTGCCCGCGGCATTACCTGCGTGGTCATGTTTCTGCGATATAAGGAACCTATGTGTTATTTATAACTAGCTGTGCCCGCGGCATTACCTGCGTGGTCATGTTTCTGCGATATAAGGAACCTATGTGTTATTCCAAAACCAAAAGTACCAAATTTCATAAAACTTAGTTCAGACTTTTACTAGTTTTTTTTATCGACTGCTCGGCATTTACTCATCGGACTGAGATACCAAGTACACCAGTCAAAACCTTAGCTGTCCAAAATTAAAAACCGTATCGCAATCGGTCCAGCACTATTTGCGTGATGCGCGAACAGACACAAACAAATGAACACGATTAAAAAAATGCTTTAAGCTTATTTTAGGTTCCCTAGACCATATTCTTATGTGTACAGACTTTTTTGTTAATTGCTGCGTTATTATAAGTATAGATAGTGGTCAAGGGCAACCCTTTACCTATCAAAGTCAACATAACTCAAGCGTTTCACATTTTACATACAACGCCAGTAGGAACCGTGAATGAAACTAATTAAATAGTCATTATGATAATCATCGCCAGTCTGGCATCTGCGGGCTGAACTGGTTTACTCGAGAGTACTCGAGACACGCAGAAATCACAGACGTTCAGAATTTGACCCGAAGAAGTCCACAGCTAAACATGGGCCTTCTCCATAATACGGGGGGTTCTGCCATTGCAACTCCACGCTGGGCGGGCGGCTTGATGATTGTTGTAGATAAATAGATAGATAAATTATTTATAGTACACACCACAAACAAAAATAAAGAAACAATAGTAGAAGAAGTACAATGGGCGGCCTTATCGCTATAAGCGATCTCTTCCAGGCAACCTTTGGATGGAGAGAATTTGTTACAAGCGTGAAGGACGGGGTGCACTATGATATATAAATACTAGAAGGAAACAGTAAATCAAATTTTTAATAATACTAAAAGCTATTTTATGATTAATAATATATTATAATATACATACAAATATATATTTAAAATATACATTATATGTCAGAAAACATAAATATATATAATTACTAGATTTCCCGCCCACGACTCCGTCCGCGCGGACTACAGTTTATCGCGAAAAAAGCATCCTATGTTCTTCTAGGATATTAAAAACCGATGCAAAAGGAGGTATAGCATCACTTTTGATGTTTTTTGACATACTTGTTATTTCGTTTCCAAGTCAACCGTTTCTTACACCGAGTAACTGAAAAAAAAAACTGATTTTTCCATTTTCCCGTGAAAATTAACAATATAACAAACGTGTAAACATAATATTAACTAAACTTCCCAGTAAAACCTCTTCATTTGACGTTTAACAACTTCCAAAGAAAGCGCACGGCCGTATAGAAATTGGCAATGAATTGGTAGATGTTGATAGTTACACAGGAAAATGCTTTCTGCCCATTTCCAGACTTCTCAACTCTGGTTCTCATTCTTGCAAAACCGCGGTATGAGAAGGTTGGACCTATTATTAAACCGACACGATGCCGTATGGGCCCACATCGAAGTTTCCTTACTGAAAACTGGACTTGTTGAAAAATGTAGTTGAGTAAGTGAATAGTAAAGTGGCGCTTACCATCAGTCGAACGACTTGCTCGTTAATTCATTTGCATGAAAATCAAAACGAGAATTAAAAGTAAGAATAAAAACCACGTAACTTAGTTTCGAATAATTTTGGAATATTTTCTTCGCGGTTCGAACTTTCTAAAGTTAGAAACATTAGAAACTGTCTGCGCCTCATCTTTGCCTTTTTCCGGAATGAAGGGTAAAAAAATAGCCTTTCTCCATACTCATTTTTGAAAAATCTTGATGAAATTTAACGAGGAAATAGTGCACACTATCTCTTTGTCAAATTTCATCAAGATTGGTTTAGCAGCCGCCTAGCCGCTTAGTCGTGTAAATGTATTGCGCGTGCGCGTCGCGGTAAGCGACTGGAAAGGAAAGCTACCCTGAAAATTTCACGTCTATCATCTTTGGTTTAGGCTGTGCGTTGATTGTCAGTCAGTCAATCACGGTTTCATATATTAGGAATCATTTATTTAATTTTCAAACAAACAAATCAAATTCCGTAGCCTTCATCTAATCGCATTTCACGTGCGACAATATCAATCACACTTTTCGCCCATATCTTCAGAGCTTATCTGATAACACGAATCGACGACCGCTCGTCAGCCCAGTCCGAATCCGACTGTCGTAGTATCATTATAGGTATACTTCGTCACGCACAAAGTTTATTTGTATTTTTTTCATGATAAAATCCTATGTAATCAGTCTCGTGTCGAGCCTCGACGTGACCTAACGTATCTCGTACTATACCGTAGTAACCAGTTGTAACTTAGCGTTGACTATTTTGTGTGTGTTTGTGTGGAATTTCAAGTCGATTCTGTAAGTAACAGTGAATGAATATTTGATTGAAGGCAATGAGTAATGACGGACTTATCACCGAGAACTGTGACTTATAGAAATAAACGTAATACATTCTCTTTGAACTATTGCAAGCTGCGCAGCGTAGCTTCGCCCGCGTATAAACTTTGCCACACCGGTTCAACCCTAGCTATGGATTTTCAAAAATTCCCTTGTTAGGGACCCCTAGAGTACTCAAGGAATACTCGAAATTTAATATCTCTAGGTCCACCGGTCAGCCAATAAGTGTGTCATGGTACCTACTGTTTTGTAGGTGTAGATTGCGTTCAAGTTTCGTTGTTATATCATAAAGTTCATCATTTAGATTATATCCTAACGAAAGCGGAAGTTTCAGGGGTGGTTCTGTTTAGAAACCTGTTACCACATTTAAACTCAAATGTATACACTATTACCCATTATCTTGGCGTTATTAAGTTGAGCAACTTATATAACTTAACATTTTGAAAATATGAAAATATTTGATAGTGTTTTTAATAACTAACATCTAACTACTACAATATATTACTAGCTAACTGCTACATGAAAAAGTTTGACAACCCACATGCCATTACAGGCTTATAGTCATTGGACACATATATGAATGTAGGTTTCATGCATTCAATTAGATAATCAAAAGTACATAATTAGTAGATTAATTCATTAATTGAAAGCAAATTATCGATAATTTTCATAAATTTGTATTTTCATGATTGATCAAAATTCATTGTGATTAAGTCAAGTCAAGTTCAAGTGATTAATATTTCACCTAAAGCAGAAATTCATCTTCCTCTATCATGTGTAAATTGTATAATTACACTGTAACATAGTAACATACAGTGTTACTAGGTTACATCATAAACACGCTAATCTTGAGCTGTGTTATATAGTACTACAACCAATACTCTAAGTTAGTTGGCGTGAACTGATGAAAACATCATTATTTTTCATATTGCGATCAGTATTTCTCAGAGCAGAATCACAAATAATGAATTTTCATACATTTGCACGGTTCACAAACGAAGGTTACTCTAGCTTTTATTTATCATGTAAAGCCTTATGTAAATTACATTATCTGCGGAGCTGTTGTCGATAACGCTTCTAGCTTGTTCTCCAGAGGTTTTTTGTACAGCCTTGTTTGTATCATGGTATTCATCATGGGGGAAAACAATTAACTGTGTCGTAATATTTAGTTTTTTCTTCTTAGATAGCTTATCTGACACGGTGACACGTTTTTGTATCATGTCTCCCGCAGACACACACGTGTTTTACAGTGTTGAAAATGAACTGGAGTCAAGTTATTTCCATATATATCTTCATTTATACAATCGTGATCAGCTGTTTTACTTTGAATCTCAAAAGATTTTATCGCAAACTTCAAAAATATATCTATACTTACGAATGCGAATAGGTGTAGCCAAACCATTCTAATTTAGGCCAACCAGTTAAGCGTATGTCAGTATGCTCCTTATTGTACAGCTGTCGTTTTCTAATTGTCACTTTCATGTCACTAACATCGTTTAAATTTTGCAACTACTGGCAACTATTGTTTTTTTGAGGTTAGCAATTTTTGCAAAATCGAAAGCTCAATGGCGCTCGACAGTTATTTGCATAAAGTGAGCCTGAATTTCACGTTATTATTAGGGTTACCAGTTGAAATTGAATCATCATTCTGTTCTTTTATAGCTATTAGTACCTATATAACAGTGACAAGTTTTTAATATTAAAATATAATATAACTTAATGACCAATCCGCCTGCGTTCGTCCAATGCTGGACGTAGGCCTCTCCCAAGGCACGCCATTTAGCCCGATCTTCGGCTCTTCGCATTTATTTGCTACCAGCATCCTTGCGCAAATCGTCGCTCCATCTAGCGACATTATACAGTGAACTACTAAATATTAAGTATGGTTCTTATAAAAATACTATGTTTCCGAAAATTTGACAACCCTGATCACAGTATTCAAATATTTGTAACACTTGGCTGCTCCTTAAGTTGTCGTAACGACCAAGTTAGCAGCGTCAACATTTCGGCGTGTTCAAAAATCTTTTTTGTTAAGTAAATAGTTACAATTTTTGTACAATTGATTAACATTGTTTCGCTTCGGCAGTGAGTCGGTGACGCAATAGCATGGAAATGTTTAAGGACATTCTTTATCTCTTAATTGGTTAGTTTAAGCCGTAATTACTGTTTAGCGCCGCCTGGCATTTTTAATCAGTGACGGTGGCTTCAAAGGAAGTCAATGAAAGTGCAAAAAGCGTCCCGACCTGAGGTTCTCATGGGAATTTGGCTGAAGACTTAATGTTTGTGTGAGGTAGTGCTGACCTCTGTTGTCAGAGTTTGTCAGACTTGATCATCAAGTGACTTTTGGTAATTGTATAATAGATTCAAATCATAGTTAGCGTAAGTTTCAATTAAGGTCCAATATTTAAAAATATTCGTAAAACTTAATCTTGGAACTATAAAGCAAAAAAAAGAAGTAATTAAGCCAAGACTCATATGAAATCGCCCTTATAGTATGGATTTTGACAGAGTTTAATGGTAATAGACCTCTCTGAGTACGGCAGTTAATGTGAATAATTGTTTAAGCTGCGTAAGCGTACAAACGATAAGAAGCAACCTAATATTGACGAGATATGTCTCATTGATAATTGTGACACAAAAAATAAGTGAAAATTTCCATAGCATTAATCCTATATAAAAATATATTGGATAAGTTATTTCCAGAGACGATAAATGAAGTTTAAATAACACGCTTACGATACCTACTACGAGTAGAAAATCAAAATCTTGAAAATCCAGCTATCGCCATTGATAGCGATAAAGATACCGAATCTGCAGTCGGCTCCCGTCAGATAACGCTCCTGATTGTCTATGATAAATTACTTGAACGGCCTCGGACGTGACGAAAGGCCTGTCACTCGGGTTTGAAGTGATAAAGGATTGGTGAAAATTCCGCATGTAGGAATAAACCTCCGCTCACTCGCGACTGAACAAGATTTAGAATCTGCCACCAAAAATCTTTCCATGGTGCCTACAAAATTATTCTCCAAAAAAGGCTATCAACTTAAAAAGTCCTTTTTTTATCTGAAATATAATTTATATATTCATACGTATTTAAATGTTATTTGTTATTACCAATTGTACTCTAATTATGTTTCGTATACTTGCGTGTCTTGTTTTATGGTGTACAATAAAGTGATTGTATTGTATGACTGACTAGGTGTGCCCGCGGCTTTGCCTACGTGGTAGTTTTTTGGGATAAAAGTATAAAATACCAATACACCTATAAAGTATAAATAACCAAACTCCAACAAATCAAAACCTAAGCTATCGAATAGTGAAAACCGCATCGCATCAGTTAAGTAATGTTTACGTGATGCGCAAACATTCAGACAGAAAAACAGAACATAATTTTAAAAAATAAGTTCAGTACCTTATCTTATATCTAGAGCATTTTTCTTTGATTAAATATCTTCATTTTACAGGCCTTTTGTTACTTCCTGCTTTACTTGTAAGTAAGTATAGATATATGACACGATGAGAACACTTTTCGGCAGATAGGAATTGATTGTCACTCTTTCTCATAACAATTGCAACGCAAGCGTTGCTTGCACTGCTGCTGTGTTCTTTACAATTGGTTTAATACAATTGATAAATCTAAGGTTAATCAATGCGACAAACTGAGTCACTACATTTGCGCTGAATACAGGATCATTCAAAATCAAATCTCTTGTTAACAATTACTTAACAATTAATTTATTTGAAGAGCTGTTTGCATTGTTATTAGATTAGGAATTAATACTGAATGATTCACTGCGTGGGTAAATAAAATACACTCACATGCAACGAAATTGGGGCAAAGAAAGACTCTACATCAAGGGAGCAAACGCGTTCTTTTTATTTTAACAATACGCAATTGACAATAAACAATTTAGTGACCCTAAAATTAAATTTCTGTAGTGAAATTAACTTCAGTAGTTTAGAGATAGGGTTTTAGGCTGTTATTGATTAATAGCAGTCGTTAAGCCATGTCAGAGGCCTTCGGGCGACCTGACAAACTCTGACACCAGAGACCAGCACTACTTCAAACGACAAACAAACAATCGACTTTTTGTGATATTCAATCAAAATCATCAAAAATGAAAATTAAGTAAATAAACATTATTAAATGAAGAGGTTCCGGCGAATATGGGACTGTTTATACGAATTCATTCTAAATATACGTATGTTTTATGATGGTTTTTACCTGAAGACATAATAAATGAAACTTTCAATCAACTGATTTTATTTTTAATGAAATAATATTAACAGAAAAACTGCCTCTGGGGCTGACCCAATTTCATTGCTCGCGAGAATCACGAGTGTATTTTCTTGTCTTGTCATTTGTAGGTTAAGATTGTATGATTATATGAATCAATCGGTTTTCCTGTAATTTTTATCTTTATTTGTATCGGTCAAAGTGTTTGGTCTCGAGTGGTAGAAGTGATTCGTACAGCCAATATACCAATCAAACCATTAGACCCAATATTTGTTTGTTTTTATATTTAGCTGAGAAAATTAATTTTCAATTCAATTCTATAATTATCATATTTTGTTACAGTAGGCCTCTTACGCAAGAATCCACCTGGGGAAGTACCACTCCTTTGTCAGTTATTCAACCGCCAAGCAGTACCTAGTGTGTAAACTGTGTAAACATTTCTGTATTTCGGTTAGAAGGGCAATGTTTTCAGCGAAATTACTGGGCAATGAGACCTAAAAAATAATGTATTAGGAGGATAAGCGCAGTGGGCAGTGCGCAGGACGCGCGAAATTTTGCAACCAAAATTCTGGGGGGGCACTGCAACTGTTATGGGCAGGCGTGACGCGTGACTAGCGACCTGCTCGACTCGTCGACTCAAAGGAATAAATTAATAAATTATAGTTTGTAAGAGCGATGGTGGTCGAGCGGTAAACTAGTGCGCGTTAGAATCCAACGATACCGGGTTCGACCCTCGGCTGCATCCAAGTTATGTGCGGATTTCTACATTCCGTGCTTCGGTGGGCACGTTAATGCACAGTCAAGAAGTAACGCCAGTTTCCAAAAACCTGTATTGTTACTGTTTCGTTCCATTTGAATGAGTATAAATCAATTATAATGTTTTCTTATGAAGGTACTAATTACCACGAATACTTCTGTTTTATGAGATACTTAGATGTATATTACGCTACTACTCTAGGTTTGGCAGTACTTCAATTAACGTAATCTGGGAATTTACAAGCTTTTAGAAGCTTTTCTAACTCTACATAAGCATACTAGGATTTGAAAAATAAAAGCCGGCGAAGGAATCCGTAAGCAGGATCAACATTTCAAACATAATTTGCAACGTTTTGCTGTTATTTTTAAACTTTTATTTAACTTCACTTGTATGCATGTATGTATCTACACCTGGCTATATAGTTCTCATTGGTGCTATCTTAATTTCCTCTTTTGTTTCTTATTTTGCGGGTTTATTGTCCCACATTTTTTATAAATCACGCTTGTTAATTTAACACAACATTACCGTTATGTGCATATTGTTCAACACATGATGAAGCTATCTTATCATCTTCATCAACTGGGACATTGTTTATTTGTAATTTAGCGTTATCAGCGGTTTCTCACATATTTGCTCACAGCATTTCTCTTGCTTCATGTATTTCATTACCGGCTTTATTGTAGGTTATTAGCCTTCATCATGTTCATTTAGCACAAGTAATTGTTTCAACATTTATCATTATAGAATTAAACCATTTTGAAATTCATGCTATTCAAATGCATTTACTGTAAATAAGCATAACAATAGTACTATTACAAGTCAAAAATTTACCATCTCGTGAACAAAGAGAAAAACAAAATGTTATAAATAGACCAAATCAATAAAATTAGGTAAACTAAATAGGCTTTGAGTTTGAAAGGAAATCACGGGCCGACTCAGAGTTGAATCTCGCACAGGAAAAGGTATATAAGTAAAGTCACTACCGGTGCTTTGGAAATACGCGCTTTAGAGAAGATAGCACTAAGAAATTCTACGGGGATATAATTTTTCTATTTATGCCAACGGTTTATAAAAAAAATGGCAGACATGACAATAATGTAATATGTAAAATGTAAAAGTGCCAATGAAATGTCATACAATCATTAAACATAAATACATAATAATCAGTGTAGTATGTATAAGCATGGAATCAGTAAATCATTATTTTTTTAGGAATCTTAATAGGAATGAACGCAATAGAAAAACTCGTAAATATTTGTTTTGGGTTTATATAGTCCAAGACTATAACTATCCTTGTGACGTTTCGGACAATTCCATGCTTGAATTGCATCAATGCCCAACATATTTGTAGTTGGTAGTAATTAAGAAATCTTAATTAGGGAGCTTTGATGTAATATGTTTGTGATTTTGAGGCCTAACTCAAAATTCTCTAACCCAATAAACATAATAAAAAAAACATCATCAGCCAGAAGCTTTCCACAGCTGAACATAGGTCTCCCCCTAGAACGCCACAACGAGCGGTACTCGCTGTTTGCATCCAGCTCTCCGCGACTCTCACCAGGTCGTCGTTAACCACGCGTGGGTCCGTCATATGTCTCCTGGTCCGTGATCGCCATTCAAGAATGTTTCTTTCCTAATAATTATCGCTTCTACAAGCTAAGTGGCCTACCCATTGTCATATTAATTTGCTAATTCTGAGATGTTGATAACTTGAGCTCACAAACAGTATAATCATCAGCGTCAGTCAATATTAGTCCACTGCTGGACGTTGGCTTCTCCTAATGCACGCCACTGAACTCAGTCTTCAGCTCAACATGATAATAGTACTAGCAATGTGTACGCGTGGTTCTTCAATTGCTATTTAATAGCTTTCTCGGCCATTGGTCACGTGGAGTCGTCACGTGGGTCCCAACGATCTTGTATGAGTTGTATGACTACCAGTTCATTTAGGTCATTGAGTCCTGAATGGAAGGTATGGTCTTGTTTTGCAATAGGTTTGAATAATCTGCTGCTACAAAGTTGTATGGATCTGGAACCCGAATGATTATTGCTGTGAAGTTAAATGAGAGGAAGAATAATCTCGTTTTTGTTGTTTTTGATAATATCAACAACAACAACAACAACAACAACAACCATTACAAAAACAGACGATGCTAAACTGGGTTTAAAAATGAAAATTTTCCAGTAACTTACTGTCTGTTAGTCAAAGTATTTGATTGTTTAAAGGCAATATAATAGCAGGAGATAAGGAGAAAACATAAAATATTATAAATATATCAAAACAATAAAATTAGTTAAGCTAAGTATGCTTTGAGTTGGAAACGTAAATCTCACTTTCATGCACCAACTTATTTGAATCTCGCATAGGAAAAGGAAATACCCTTTTGTGACTATACCGATGCTTCGGAAATACGCCCGTTAGAGGAGAAAGGACCAAGACACTCTACGGAGACCCATTTTTGTACATTATACTTTTTTCAATTGTCAGAAATTATAGTAATACACGTGTAATTGAGAAATACAAAAAACAAAAGTGCCAATGAGATGTCTTACAATCATCCAACCAACAAACTGGAAAAAAAGTCTAACCAGGCTGGGCCAGTCCCCACAAGCAGCACCCGCTCACGGGTATGACTTGTGTCCCAGCCATCACCCCTCAACCATTTTATAGGGAAGAGAGACCCGGCACACAGAGCCGCCGCAAGTTAAGACATTTTAGTGAGCATTAGAGTCTAGTTTCTTTGAACCCTTAATTGTCATCAATTCTTTTAGACACTCATCAGTCGCGATGCCCCTTTCATTCATGATTTAGTTGGTTTTATTTTTTGCGGACGCGTGTGTATTTATTAATCTTTTACAGCATTTTTTCATCAACACATAAATTGATCGTATATTTCCTATTACTCGCATATTTACTAATCTCAATTCCATCCGTTCACGGTGTATGACTTTCATGACCAATATACATATTATAATAGTACTATTGAATATATATAAGCAGTATATGCATGTATAAGTACTAAGGTCAGCGAAACCGAAGGAGAACCTACGTTGTGGAACATATTAACTCATATTTCTCTTACTAATGTTACCTCGTTTCTGTCATTGTTGATATTGTTATTGAGATTTCTTTTATTTTGTGATGTGTAGAAGTCGTTAGTAATTTTCTAGTTTTTGTGTTTCTTTAATGTGCTGGATATGCTCTTTCATGTTTTCGAGATTCTGTTCCGAGGTTCAATTTGCATGTGTTTTTGAAACGAGGTGTTCATGATCTATAAAACTAAATCGCTAAATTTTTGAGTTAATTCTAAAATATGACCTCTCTTGAACTCATTTTGTCTTTCTTATTTATTTCATCTCAACTTTGATAGCATCCACAAGCATCAGCCTACTCTTATCCATGGATGTAAGCCTCTCCTAATACACGCCACTAAGCTGGATCTTCAGCTCTCTGCATCCAGACAGTTTCTAAGTTTTGCTAATTACCCTGCTAGTTTTCATATTTCTTGACTGTTAAAGTAGTAGCCATCACAGTCGAGGTGGATTTTCTTACAATAATGAACAAGTGAAGTATTAAATTATTTATTAATCATTGATTTCATATTACCTATCCTATTTGCCAGTATTTTCAGCTAAAAAAAAAACAAAAATTGAGCGTAATTGACACAGATATTATAAGGTGGGTCGTTATATCAACTGTGTCACATTCTTTTGTACCTATCGCAGTGATTGATTGCATACAAGTAGTTGAACACCTTCCATACACTTACACAAACGTATGTAAGTGTGTTGCTATCTTATTCGTGTTTGAATTGACTAGCGCGGATTTGAGATGAGATTTTAATTATTACGATTGGGAGTGGACTCTTGATTTCGGAAAATTCTTTGCTGATGAAATTTCAATCCATGTTTCATGAAAACTTTTCGACCGATCAGTTGGTTTCTTGAAATGTTTTTGAGTGGAGTTTTAAAGTTTCTCCAAAGCAAAAGCTGTTTATTATAGACGCGTGGTTTTTTTCTTGGTTTAAAGTAACCTATGTGTCATTCCAGGACTTACAGTACTTCTAAAGTACAATAGTACATTTCATCAAAATTAGCTCAACCGATAAATAGTTTTATATCGATTGCTCGGCTTCTACTTGGCTTCTACGTATCGGACTGAGATAAAAAGTATACAGCTATCCAGCTATATATAATAGTGAAAACCGCATTTCAATCCGTACAGCAGTTTTTAAGTGATGCGCGTGACGTGTAACAGACTGACAAAATACACCATTTAAAAAAATGGTTGTTCACTAGGTTATTTTAAGTCACCTAGACATTTTTTTTAATTATCTTCTTTGTACAGTACAGACTTTTTGTTGCCTTACTAAGCAGTAAGGCATATATATATTATATTATTATAAGTAAAGAATAGAGATATGATAATAACAAAACTGTGATTGAGTAGTTATCACACATTTTGTTATTATTGATAAGATTTCACATCAACTAATTAGGAGTAGAAAGAAATGCATCACCCACATACGTACATACCTAATGTCAGACATGTCGTGTATGATAACAGCGCCAATTTAATCAAAATATTATATGTGACTGCGGCTATGCCGCGTGGACATTTACCTGCCATAAAAAAACCTATAAAGTACAATACATCAAATTTATCAAAATTTGTTCAGCTGTCAAATAGTTTTTTTTATTCGCTCGGTATTTATAGCATCGAGATTCTTAGTTAATTAGATTAGAAGTCAAAACCTTAGTTAGCCAAAAGCGACAACCGCAGTTCAATCGGTCCACTAGTTCTTATGTGACGCGCGAACAAACATCCAGACAGATAGTGACGAATAAAAAAGTTAGTATGTTATTTCCTCGAGAACATTTGGAAAAAAAACTTCTTTGTACAGACTTATTGTTATCTTTATTTTAAGTATAGATGCTGGGTGGGAAAGTATAGATGCTGAGTGGGACAGTATAGATGCTGGGTGGGAAAGTATAAATGCTGGGTGGGAAAGTATAGATGCTGGGTGGGACAGCTTGCAAATAAACGGTGTTAAGGCAAACGCGGAGTGACGACCTGCGAAAAGCGGCTGGAAGAGAATGGATGAGGAGAGCCGAAGACCGAGCTCAGTGGCGTGCATTAGGAGAGGCATAAGTCCAGCAGTGGACAGATATAGGCTGATGATGATGATGAAGACGAACGCGCCAATAGTCCCTTATCGTCCAGGGCACGCAGCACTGCACTCTGTGTCCGGATTGCCATTCCCGTTTCGGTTTCTTTAGTCATCAACGGAAGTGACTAGACCCCCGACTAGAGACGCTGCTTTAGTCATCTTTCATAGATGCGAAAGATCAATTATGATGATGATGATGATGATGATGCTGGGTTATAATATTATAATGTTAAGTTAATCGATTTCAGCTCTATGCAACTATCTGTGAAACAAACTTAGCATTGTTTGTTGAGCAACAAAGCGTGGCAGCTGTCAGCTAGCTTGGAAGTAGATTTTGATTGATTTTAACTTGCTACTGAAAATTTTAATAATTACAGAAGTATAAAATATAAAATATTAAAAAACTTTTATGCAGTAGCTACGTATCACAAGAACCAAACGTGTGTACCAAATATCAGCCCGAAAGCTTCAGTAGAAGTGGGTGAAATATGGTATGCAAAATTCCAGGACTACATACAAGTGAAGTTAAATGAAAGCTTTTATAAATATAACCCATCCAGAATCAAGTTAATACTTTTATTGCGAGGTCCGACCTGCTAATACTTTTATCAATGGAGATTATACTTGTCTATCTCATAATTAATTAACTAACTTAATTGTTACGTTTCCTCTTCCATCTATTCAAGATTTATATATACTCATACATGAGTTGAGCTTGTGATATAGACTTATATAAAATATTTAAGAAATATGTTTACCAAAGTGTGAAAACCTTATATTAACACATTCGCTTCGGGACCCACTAATCCATATCCTTATTTGATGTTTTATTTATCGAAATTATATACATTTATACGTCATTGTCAAACCTAATGGTAGGTATTATATGTATGTATAAATCACTGAAACCTCGTTTTGAGCGTTCACCTGTTGATTACGTCTCATTTTTGAGATGTAATATCTAATCTGCTTATCTAGTAACTGCGCCTTATTTTGGAATTGCTTGCGGTACACGTATTTATAAATTGGTGCCTCGTATTTAAGCAAAGTCATAAACATAACCCAGATTTATTCTTCTCTATATAAATAAATATAAATGCTATTCGTTGGTAAGCGCATCACTTGAGTACGTCTGTGCCGATTTGTATGTTTTTAGTTTTAAAATGTTCGTATTAGTCCGAATCAGTTATTATGGAAGGAAAAGTTGAAAAAAACACTGAAATTTTTCAAATTCGGAGAAAACTGAACGTTCTTTTTATTCTATGGGATTTTTGTATGAACTCAAACTAGACTTTGATAGCTCTTTCGAAATATGCTTGTGCAGTTGCTTATTTTAAGTCACCTAGAGTTTTTTTCTTATTATCTTCTTTGTACAGACTTTTTATTACTTACTGCTTTTTTATGAGTATAGAATAAATATGATAATAATAAAACTGTGATTGAGTAGTTATCACACATTTTGTTATTATTGATAAGATTTCACATCAACTAATTAGGAGTAGAAAGAAATGCATCATTCACATACGTACATACCTAATGTCAGACATGTCATATATGATAAAACGTCTCCAATTTAATCAAAACTACTATATGTAACCGCGACAATGCCGCGTGGACATTTACCTGTCATAAAAGTACTTATGAAGTACAAAATACCGAATTTACCAAAATTTGTTCAGCTGTCAAATAGTTTTAACAATTGCTCGGCGTTTACTGATCGCAACGAGATGCTTAGTTAATCAGATTTTGAATAAAACCTAAGCTAGCCAAAAGTGACAACTGTTTTTCAATAGGTCGGTTTTAGTATGCGATACGCGAACAAACAGACAGCCAGTGACTTTTTTTTTATATACAAGAATATAAAAAAAAGTCACTGGCTGTCTGTAGCTCATTCAATGTCCTCGAGACCATTTGAAAAAAAAATACTTTGTACAGACGTTTTGTTACCTGACTTTATTATAAGTATTAGCTGTGCCCGCGGCTTTGCCCGCGTCGTAATTTCATTCAATAGTACCCTACACGTGTTATTCCAGGACCAAAAGTAACGTAAATAAAGTACAACAATTACTACATTTCTTCAAAATTCGTTCAGCCGTCAAATCGTTTTTTATCGATTGCTCGGCATCTAATCATCGGATTGAGATACCAAGAGGTGCCTACACCAGTTTTTAAGTCGACCCCTAAGCTATCCAACAGTGAAAACGGCATCGCAATCAGTCTAGTAGTTTTTACGTGATGCGCGAACAAAGATACAGACAAACAGACAGACACGATTAAAAAAAAACTTATATTCTTGTTCAGTATCTTGTTTAAAGTACACAAGACCTTTTTTTTTAAAAATATCTTCATTGTATAGATTTTTAGGTTCTTACTGCTTTATTATAGATAGAATAGAATAGAATACATAGATTTTGCTTAGTAGGTATAGATAGAATAGAATAGATACGAGTAGATATATGCTGGGTGAGAAAGCTTGCAAATAAACGCGTTATAAGACACGACCGCGCAGAATCCCTTATCATCCAGGCACGCAGCACTCAATCCTCTGCAACTAGACTAGACTTTGATAATGCGTTCGGAATTCAAGAATAAACAAAAGTTCGGCTCAAATTCGTGCTCAAGAAGGTTAAATTACGCTTACTGATCCTTTAGCGGGCCTCATAGCAAGTCATGGTAAACGAACAGTTACGAACGATGGATATTCGTATGGATGGTGTTCATCATCATCATCCACGTGGGTGAAACCGTGGGGCGCAGCTAGTTAAGAATAAGAAACAAACATGTACTATGAGTGAGGCACTATATATCGTACGATGACCCCATTATAATCCTAAAGTTCAGTGACTCTCAGTCAGCTGTGAAGCCCTCTTTCAACTTAAGATTTTTAACTGTCAGAGTTAATAACATTCGTATTATCGGGAACTCAAAACAAATGAAATAGATGTCAAATATCTCGCTGTTTCCAATAAGTTAGTTTATCTCTAAACATAAGAAGTTCTTCACCTATTTTCTGTAATATCCATATCAAACTCAAGTGTCTTCAGACCTCAAGCTTTTGTTATTGATTAGGTTATGAATGTTACACGTGATAATCATCTCGGGTAGATTTATTTTAAATACCTTTTTTTTTAAATGCATTTTCTTCGATTTGTGAGCTACCCTGAAAGTTTCAGCCGGATAGCTAATCGGGAAGGGCTCGAAATTTGAGTTGCAAGATTCACCCGGAACGATAGACAGACAAACAAGAAATAGAAATGTGACAGTATTATAAATATCATGACGCTACTCCATAGCAACAAAATGTTACTTACATATCAACAAAAAAAAACTTTTGAAATCCCTCCTTTATCTTCAATAATTTTACAAATGTAAATCTGACCATGTCAAAATGTAGTCTTAATGATATTTTAAGCCTTTTAGAACAAAAGTACTACAAACTGATACATGTCTAAACAAAATGGCTATCAATTTTTAAGACATCTTTATATCCTTATATATACAATTATTTTTCTTAATTTATAAAATAAGACAAGAACATCGTGAAGGTTTCATAGGATAATGATACACATTAATCTAATTAAATAATAATTTGAGGAGATACAACATTACTCAAGGTGATTGAAGAAATCATAAAGCAAGTCTTTTTCATTTTTATCGGAAAATTACACAAAGGTATCTCAGCTAGACACCATATCACTATGCAACAAAACTGAGTCACAGTCAAGGAACACATAAAAATTGAATGACATAAGTTGGAAGAGGCTTAATTTTTATGCTGATAATAAAAACATGGTCACCAAAATGCTAACAGACATTATGCCTAATCAAACACATGACGAATTTAAAATTAATTGAAAAGCCTAACAAAATTCTCGTGACGTTATTGTAAATGTTCAATATTTGGCCTCAGTATCGCTCTCTTATGATATTGTTATCAGTACCTGAACAACCATGTATCATCATACATCATCTCAAATCTTGACGGCCCATGTGACTATCAACCGAACTTGTTCCATTTTGATAACATCTGTCAACGAGTACATTCATTCTACGTTCTTCTCCAAAATAAATCATCTTGTTACATAATCCTCAATGGTATTTTTATTTAAATCATAATATTTATTTGTTAATTCCTTTGGCATGCTTATATCACGTGATTTATTATTGATATCATCAAAGATAATTACTCAAAGAACTTCATTGTATGCATCGATCAATTTATCTAAATCCAGTGTTACATAATTAAGATTAACAAAATCGACTCGAAATTCAAAATTAACTTTTTCAGTATCAGTGATTGAGTGTGAGTGATCGTCAAGTGATTTCAAGATGTGTTTAATGCAAAGTAGACTGAGCTAGTGACGATGTCAGTGAGGTGACGATGGGACGGCCCATAGTGGCTTAGTGTATAGAAATACGGAAACATTCCTCTATTAAAAATTCTGACCCAGGGCCCAGCGGAAAACAGCAAGGATATCTGCAAAATGACCAAGGGCCCTCGGAAAGTGAAACTAGTCATTGTAGTCAACAATAAGAAAGAGTGAGTATATCTTTATTTTTACTTTGTTTTTTGTTCTTATGTGTGCAATTTTTTTCAGCTTCGGTTGTCGTCTTTTTAAACCTTTCACTTATTATAAGATGCAGATAAAACCCAAGTAGCTAAAATGAGACTGTTTTAATATCGGCAATGCTCTAATAATTATAATAATAAATTATTATAAGTATAGATTATAATTATTCTTATAAAAGTCTGTACAAAGAAAAAAGTATTTAACAACAGCTATTGAACAAGAATATATCATTTTTTAAATTCGTGTCTGTCTGTTTGTTTGTCTGTTTGTCTGTAAGTTTGTTCGTGCATCACGTAAAAAGTACTGCACCGATTGCAATGCGATTTACTGTTGGATAGCTTAGGGTTTGACTTAAAAACTGGGGTACTTGCTATCTCAATCCGATGAATAGAAGCCGAGCCATCGATAAAAACTTTTTGACGGCTGAAGGAATTTTGATCAAATGTTGGTATTTATGCATTTTAGGTCTTGGAACAGTACATAGAGTACTTTTAACCTAGAGAAATGACCAGGCGTGCGAAGCCGCGGGTAGCTTTTAACTAATAATGTAGTTAAAATAAATTGGCTAACTTTCGAATAAGTCTATCCTGCCCAAAAGTCTGATAATACATATACACTAAATTTGAAACACCTTGTAAAGGTAAACTAACAAAATGAATATTCATGCTATCCTGCCCATAACATTTTGCACATACATTAATAAAAAGTCTGATAATACATATACACTACATTTGAAAACACCTTGTAAAGGTAAACTAACAACATGAATATTCATGCTATCCTGCCCATAACATTTTGCACATACATTATTAAAAAGTCTGATAATACATATACACTACATTTGAAAACACCTTGTAAAGGTAAACTACCTTCATGAATATTCATGCTATCCTGCCCATAATATTTTGCACATACATCAATAAAAAGTCTGATAATGCCTATACACTAAATTTGAAAACACCTTGTAAAGGTATATGAATAATGAATATTCATGCTTAATTGAGCCATAATCAACATCCTTTTTATTAAAAGCAAAATTTCTAAATTTCTTCAATGTGCTCTTTTTAAAATATTATTAACAAAAGTACTCGTAGCCGATCGTATCCAAAATTTAATTTTACATGCATATAAACTATTATTGTACATTTTGCCTACTAGCGAATGTTGCATAAACATATTAACCTATGAAGCAGACATTTATTCCTTTACATTCAGTACTAAAGTTTGTTCGTAAGTGTATCAATTCTGTCGTACGTATTATACTTCTGACAAGTGATCAAAAATTACTATGAAAACCTTGATTCCTATACGAAGGTCTCTCCATCCTCGATAGAAATTAAAAACTTAATTGAATCCGCGATCATCGCAAGTGCAGCTACATAAATAGCAACGCCGGATGTAAGCGATTTTACACCTATTACAGCATATAATTAAGTCGATTTTACTCTCCGATAATATATTTGCATAATAATACTACGTTCATTCAGAAGAGCCATTCAAGTTGTTTTGATTGTAATGCAATCGTTCCCTTTATCTGTTATATTTTCGTAATTACAAACTTTAAATGTTTTCCATGTTAATGTTTTATTGCCTATGCAGTAAGTCATATCAGGTCGTAAAATTAACACAAAGTCACAGATTCAAAAATAGTTACCAAGCAACTGAGTCAGAAAAACTTACCAGACGACTTTTTTATTAAGCGAATTGATAAAGGAAAAGTATACGACACACATGACATTTCTTGATAATAAAACACAAACAAATTATTGATATTGTAAGTTCAATTGATAAGACTGATAGTATTTGGAGTGTTAAAGATACATATTGGTCCTGTTATCCTGTTTTCTTTTCCCTGCTACGCCAATGCTTAATGGCCTCGTTCAACTATGGATGACATTTCATCACGTCAACACTGCTTTTATTAGCCCACTGCTGGACATATTCCTCTCCTAATGCGCGTCACTGAGCCCAATCTTCGGCACTCGTGAATTTAGTGCCAGCTACTTTTCGTCGCTGGGTGGCTTCCGTCACTTAAATTAGCTACACGTGATCGTCACTTAATAACTCGCCTACCTCATCGGTTATCGGTTCTTCGACATGTTATTTTGAGATTTAGCCGGCCTATTGTCATTCCATCTGCTCTTTTTCCGAATTGTGCCGGTAACTTCCGTTCTCTCTCTGCTGGATCACCTGGAGTCTGGAAGACGTTTGCTGAGCTATGTATCTTGGTTTGAAATCTATACATTTTGAAACAATTTATTTCGCAGTATTCATAGATATAATTGATATAAATACATAAAACACGATGACATCTATCTCAAAAATTTAATACCTATTAGGTTCATAGTAATAGCGGCCACTATTTCGGCGTAGTGTAACATTACCGTTCCCACAGATGAGGTTATGTCAAATTGACCTACTAACGAATGTGTGGTACAAACCACTGGCGGAATGCGACTTGGTGAACCTTCAACACGGTCAAGAATAATGACAAGGAAATTTGAAACTACCACTAATATTACATGGTTCAATTTTGATTGTAAGTCTTCATCTGTCAAGACCATTAAATTACTTTGAAGATTGTTGTTAAATTATCAGTTATTACATGTCTTATTTCAAAGGAATAAGGTCCAAATTAGATGAAATGACGAGATGACGTATAGTCAGTCATACATAAGTCTAATGAAAGAGGGTCACACGCAACTAAACTTTACAATTGATGACAATGATGATTCAACGTAAGGAGACCTTGGGCATAGGGAAATGTTTGGCTTTGTTATGGTTAGATATCTTACAGATCAAAATCTACATATCGACAGTGTAATATTATTATAAATAGCTTGGTAATATAAAAAAGCCATAATACTTAAGAGATGATCTTGTGGAATTGTGTAGCTTCAACTTTACACGTTTTTGTCTTGAGCTTAGGTATTTTTTTAATCTCATTATGGCGATTGTTCGGGTTGAGTATCTGCTTATTAAGATAGGGGATCGGCTTCGATGGACTCTTTATTTTTCTTTAAACTGAACACTCCTGACGGTTGAGGAGTCGTAAAAGATTACTAAAAAATCTTTCCATTATCATGTTTGTACGCTGCTTGTGTACTTTCTCTCCTACCCAAGTTTTTGCATCTTGCACCACAGACCTTGAACAGCTGCAAAATCCTTTTGCCAAGGACGTGTAATCACCGTGTGAGAGTGAACGGTGAGTGGTCACCATTACATGGATGACTGCTGCGGCAGCTTCCGTATTGTTAGCTACACGAACGATGACCTAGCAAAAACGTCGATCCTGTCAAAACTTGAGTGAATTTGTTTTTCTGGGAAAGGAGAACATCTTAGAGAAAATAGGCCCGTTTAGAGAAAATAGTAATATGAAACTCCACGAGGGTTTCGATGTGCAGGAAGTTCGGCGCTACGTTGAACATACGAAAATGGGAGGTAGGTAAGGGGGTCATCTGCTACCTACTACTTTTTTTACCTACTAGCAAGACTAAATTTTGAAAAAAAAAAGTTTTTTGCTATGCAACTGATGTTTTTGAATAAAGAACACCAGATTTGAATTAATCGTTTAATTATTTTCACCTTTGCATTGATAAATTTCGCAAAACATTTAACTTTCCACATAAGTAGAATTTTGTCGAAGTGCTACGTAAAAAGCAACGAATAACTCTGGTCACGAAAAAGATATCAAAGCGAACTACATACCGATACAAAGCAAACTACATACCGATACAAAGATATCAAAGCAAACTACATACCGATACAAAGCAAACTACATACCGATACAAAGATATCAAAGCAAACTACATACCGATACAAAGCAAACTACATACCGATACAAATATATCAAAGCAAACTACATACCGATACAAAGCAAACTACATACCGATACAAAGATATCAAAGCAAACTACATACCGATACAAAGCAAACTACATACCGATACAAAGATATCAAAGCAAACTACATACCGATACAAAGCAAACTACATACCGATACAAAGATATCAAAGCAAACTACATACCGATACAAAGCAAACTACATACCGATACAAAGATATCAAAGCAAACTACATACCGATACAAAGCAAACTACATACCGATACAAAGATATCAAAGCAAACTACATACCGATACAAAGCAAACTACATACCGATACAAAGATATCAAAGCAAACTACATACCGATACAAAGCAAACTACATACCGATACAAAGCAAACTACATACCGATACAAAGCAAACTACATACCGATACAAAGATATCAAAGCAAACTACATACCGATACAAAGCAAACTACATACCGATACAAAGCTCATACTTAAGAGAAGTTTTAAAAAAATAAGAAGTAATCCATTAGTTTTTTTTAAATGCATCACTAAATTGATCTTTTACTCTTTTTTTGTGTTTGAGGGTCCATATATAACTTTGTAAATATATACCACCTGCAAAAAATATCAATTTTAAAAGGACCTACCAACCATTAAGATTCAAATTAAAAAAACCAGATATGTCCATAAAAAAAGAAGTTAAACTGGTTTAAATGTATGAAAGTGAAGAAATTAAGAAAATAAAAAATAAAATAAAAAAACTTGGGGCCTTGGTTAAATCTTTGAGGCTGAGCAGACGACTCCACCTACCTCCCATTTTCGTATGTTCAACGTTGAGCCGAAAACCCTGTATCTAGAGACAAATAAAACTAGTATTTAATAGAAAATCTGACCATTTCTGGGCTTTCTGGCAGCATTCTTTGATATGTAGAGAGCTTGGGATACGAGTCTTATTAAGTCTTACCAAAGCTTACCAAGTTTACCAATTTCGACCACATAGTCATCGTCAGGCAAGTTAGTGATCGAAGTCTATCATCATCTCCCTACCTTTATCCCACTATTATGTGTAGTCGGTACAACATGTACTTCTTTTTCACCCTATCAGCCATCGTCTCCGTATTCACTCCCTTCTTACACAGTAATTTCTCAAACAATCCATCCTCACTTTTTTTGGTCTTCCTCTACGCTCGTTTCCAATTGCATTCATGTTTAACACTTTCGTTCATGACATCTCTCTCTCCGCAGAACACGCCCATACCAAGTTAATCTGTTACTTCTCAACTTTTCAGTCACTTACTTTAAAACTTCCGTTGAGTTGCTCGTTTCTAATTTTATCCATTGTCGTCACTCCACACATCCTTCCTTCACAAACATTCTCTGCTCCAAGCAATCTTCTTTGAGCAGCCCTTTGGTGGCCAAAACACTCAAATCTATGCAAAACGACTTACGTATGTCGTTTTTTTAAATCAAACTTTATAATAGTTTGTTGTGTTATAATTTCCGATGGTATTGAAGTTCAGACTTATCTCTCCCACAACTACGAGTTGCTGTAAGGTTTCCTGTCATCACAGCTGTGCACTTATTACCATCTGAAAGGACACCTGAAGTCCTTCAGCCCTAGTTTCACACGACCGTCAGCTGCCCCCATTACTCCAACCGTCAGCCGATGACGGTAATGATGGTCATCGTCGACCGTCCTCGCACACGGAAGCCACCGTTTCCCGTCATTACTGTAATGATTGCACGTGCGATGTGGTAGGTGATGATTGTGACGTCACTGGGAACTGCACGCAATGGGCGGGGCCTTGTCATCATGCGAAGGCTGAGGTTATGGCATAGATTTTATAACTAAGATCTTTTATTGATCCACGGGCAGATTTTCGTGCAGTTCTTTTGTCACGGATAGTATATCTACAAATATTTCTACGTATTCGTACGATTGCAGCTAATACTTTCTTCAGAATTTGGAAAGTAGGCCTCTAGTAGTAATGTATACATTCACTCTGCATTATTAGGGTTCCGCACCTAAAAAAAAAAAGGAACCCTTATAGGATCCTTTCATTGTCCGTCTGTTTGGTTGTCTGTTAAGAACCCTTTTCTCGGGAACGCGTGGAGGTACGAGTATCAAGTTAAAATTAATATCAAATCCTCAGGTCTGCAATGAAAAGTGAAAAAACAAACTTCAGTCAAAGCAATCAAAGGTACGGCCGTTTATGCCGCATATTTTGACACTCGCAAGGGAATCAATTAGGAGAGGCCTACGTCCAGCAGTGGATAATGATAGGCTGTTGATTGATTCATGATTGAAGGGAATCTAAATCTATAGGCTGCTTATAGGGTACTTCCCGTTGACCTAGAATCGTGAAATTTGGGAAGAAGCAATGTCTTATAGCACGAGGAAATGAAAAAAACTGAAAACCGTAAATATGTAGTTATATCACAAAAATAAACCTTCTATTTCAACTATTTACATACCTACAAATTTGTACAGAATCTGTACAGACTGTAGATTCTGTAGATCAGGTTTGAATGAAATCAAAATCAAGGAATCCTAAGCCAGGTTATTATTATAGATCAGGTTTGAATAAAATCAAAATCAAGGAATCCTAAGCCAGGTTATTATTATAGATCAGGTTTGAATAAAATCAAAATCAAGGAATCCTAAGCCAGGTTATTATTATAGATCAGGTTTGAATGAAATCAAAATCAAGGAATCCTAAGCCAGGTTATTATTATAGATCAGGTTTGAAAGAAATCAAAATCAAGGAATCCTAAGCCAGGTTATTATTATAGATCAGGTTTGAATGAAATCAAAATCAAGGAATCCTAAGCCAGGTTATTATTATAGATCGGGTTTGAATGAAATCAAAATCAAGGAATCCTAAGCCAGGTTATTATTATATGAGAGGTGATGTTGTAATATCCACAATCATTAGGCTGCACTTTAAATTGTCATCATCTCATCATCATTATCAACAAAACAACATTTTTATGACAAAAACAACTCCACCTACACCCACCCACAAATGATTCAACTACACTTTAGTACAGGGAATTCCCAAATATATTTATTTACCTCACATTAAATAATAGACATTTTTTACACAAATTCCGTGGGAAAACCAAATAAAATCAAAATTGCGCCTTAAAAATAGATAAGGCGAACGAGAATCGGGCTCAGATACTACTGGGAAAGTACATAATAATATCTGGTAATCTTCAATTTTATTTAGTTGTGTAATGTTCTGGGTACATCATTTGTTTTCAGGCTTTTATTTCATCAAAGCTGGTTTAATTAAGCCATGGTAGTTTAGCGGGTTACTAGTGCGAGGTGAAGTGTTGGGTATTCTGGAAAACTGTAGCCTTGAACAAACCCAGGTTAGTGAATGATATATTAAAAATACCGCAAAGATTTCTTCTTCGTATCTTATCTGGCGCATTGTACAAAATAAATAATGGAATGTATTTAACCATAAACAGGCATGATGGCAAGTTCTCCACTACAATGATAAACCATTTCATGAACCAAAATTTTATAAAAAGGGATGAGTTTATTCAAAATTCAAACTGAAAATGCCACCGTTACATTTACATCCAAGGGATCCTCTCATTATTGAACTAGACGAGGCAACGACAAGAGTCATCTGTGCCAGTGCCCTAGCAACTACTAGTATGTTTATCAATGGCATAATATTAATGCATACATCTACACTTCTACACTTCTACAGTAAACTTCTTCTTTCTTTTGTATTATAAAGAGAAAAGTTTTTATTTTTGTATGTTTGTGTGTAATTGATCAATCATTTTTTTTTTATATTGGTATTCCTACCAAAATTGCAATAATGTATACGATGTATCATAAATATGGCTATTTTATAACACGCCAAATAATGACCTAAGTAATTATTGGGCGTGCGCTAAAACTATTGATAATACATAAAATGATGTACTACATGTTTATAGTACTTATCATCATTACCTACATAAAAGTCCGCGAAGCTTTATATCTTACTATTATAGTTTTAAGTCACAATAACAATTTTTTGTCCAAATTAGTCAATTAAAACACTGGTATAGATAAACCCTTAGCTACTCGTGCGGAGCCGAGCCGCTAGTATTATTATACAGATACTTATTTAAATTGTTTATGACTTGTTGTAGTTCTGTGGTTTTCACAGCTCGAATCTGCATTTACGCTCGAATATGAATTCGCCTGAAGTTACTAACTTCTAAGAATAGGCTAAAAGTGTTCACTCCCACTAATTTGAACTTCCATAAACTCTGCAACATTGTCTTTTAACCACATATCAACCAATCTTCCCTTCACCTTGTCTTCAAGAATAATGATATTTGCCGTCGTATAATTCTCATCCAACGATATATTTTATCGAGTTACTGAAGATAATACATAAGCAGTAATGCTACGTCCATTTGCCGGCCTTGCAGCATCTCTAACTCGGATGTCACGCGAGTTGTGCTGATGATAATTACAAGTATTCACAAATGTAGGCTGTAGAGTATGCCTGAAGCTTACAAAACCTTTACTATGTACTATGTACTACTTCAAGTAAAGAAGTTTTATCTCTCTAATTAATATCACTTCTTGCTATTTTGTTGTTATTCTGTTGTGGTTTCACTGTATATTATTTTTATTATGTTTGTATATATTTTGTAAATGTATATGTAGTAAATGTAATTTATTATAATGTATATACTATGTATATGGATATATATTTATATATGTATATATATATATATACTGTACTATATATTTACATATTTATGTGTAGGTATATTGGAATATATGTGTATATATGTTTATTCATTGTATTCAGTTTTTATTATTTATTTGTTAGATTATAATGCACCACCGTCTTTGCCGTATATTAATTCCTTTCCATCCAAAGGTTGTCTGGAAGAGATCGCTTTTTAGCGATAAGACCGCCCATTGTCCCATTTATTTTGTATAAATGTTTTAGTTATTATTGTATTTTTGTTCTATGTGGTGTACAATAAAGAGTTATCTATCTATCTATCTATCTATGTATCAACGTTTATTAACATAATTTATTAAGTTTTAGTGGCTCAAAGACAATTGGTCAGAGATCCTTGGGCTTAATAATAAGTAGTATTAAGTACTTGGGCAGCTCGACAAATTGACACCAGAGGCCGGCATTACTTCATTTTGTATGTTCGTTGGTTTGTTACAGGATTTTACGTAGCAACTAAGCTATAGTTTGACTTATTTTTTATGATTCCGTTAGTTCGAATGAAAAAGGAACCCTTATAGGATCACTCTCTGTCCGTCTGTCTGTCCGTCCGTTCGTCCATCTGTCCGTCGGTATGTCACAGTCATTTTATTCAGATACTAACACAACAAAGTTGAAATTTGGCACATTTTAGTTATTGAACTTATGTCTTGTTATTTTTTTAAATAAATAGTTTTAAAGTTATTTCCGAAAATAGATGACAATTGATCATTCCCCCACCACCTTATCTCCAGCTCTTGTTGGTGGAGTAATTTTCAGCTTCTTCGGCCAAAGCTTTGCCTTCCCTATACATGACATTTTGCTTCTCCATTATCTGATCTGTAAATGTACTTCTAGGTATGCCTCTTTCACTTCTACCTTCCCTTCTATGATGATCCATAAGAAATTGTCGTGTCGTATATGGTAGCCAAACTTCTTTCCTGTTCTCATTTCTATGGTCGCTAGTAAGTTCCGTTTTTCTTGGACGAGATTAAGTACTTCCTCTTACGTTTTTCTTTCTGTCGAGCTTATTTTATGCACGCGCCTCCAACAGCACATTTCAAATGCTTCCAGCTTTTCCCGATCGGTCAGCGTTTGTACAAAAAGTCTACATTCTACAATTCCGTGGCAATCTCTTGTACAATTTGCTACAAGTCTTGTACACATATTAACAGGAGCCAAGGCAATAAACAGCATTTGTTAACTGCACTGAGGACATATTTTGATACTGTGTATGTAAATTGCTGTCACGACTTAGGTCTGTTTGTCCAGGCTTAAACATCGCACGCGATGTATTAGGCATTCAGTATTTATCAGTTTCGAGCTGTTTGTTTTGTAGTTTATGTGAATTCAATTTGGTTGTCATGAATTTATTACACTATTTCGAATACAGAGTGTTTATTACGAACTAAGTCATAAATGTCGTCACTCTTTTGATTTCTTTTGAAGATTTCTATTAGAGAGACAATTTTTGAGGTATCCGACCGATGTACTAGTGTGCTGTAGAATCCAACGATACCGGCTTCGGTCCTCGGCTCCGTACCCATGACTTTTCTATGTTATGTGCGGATTTTCTTCGCTCATTATTAGCAGTCGTTAAGCCATGTCAGAGGCCCTCGTGCGGCCTGACAAACTCTGACACTAGAGGCCAGCACAACAAGCCAGCAAGCAATTCACTACTCTGGCGCAGTCAATCTGATGATAAGATGTCGCGATTAAAAAACTATTTGACGAATGAACGAATTTTAAAGAAATGTAGTTTTTGGTCCTGGAATACCACGTATGGACTACTTTTAAATGAAATGACCACGCGGGCAAAGCCGCGGGCACAGCTATTCAATAAATACTTTTGGAAAATCATAAGCACACTACGGCAAGCCAGAGGTCGCAGCTTGAGTCCTCGTGCCAAAAGTTCAGTTATGCCACTATTAAACAAACATTTGGCCTTATAATTTCGCGAATGCCCCATTACTATGCCACGCGTGTTCCGTTTCGCGATTTCGTGTGTACGCGTCCTAAATGCGTGATTAATTGACGTAACGCTAAGCATCAGGTGACGCTACTTCAGATCCAGTTATGTCTAATGGATTAGGATTCCAAGAGTACACTCCTGCTCCTTTAGTTGTTCACTGACTGCTGAGCATCGCGATGATCCGGCTGAGCTTTTCCTTAATGATTTACCTATCGCTATTTTAGGTGTTAATTTAGGTGTCTAGCTGATCGGTCATCTCTTAGGTTTCCCAGCATCTGCTAACATTCAGGCCTCTCCAAGGATACCTCCGAAATGTCTCCATAATTCTCCAGAGTTGTGTGTGTGTGTGTGTTCAGGGAGCACATCCAGCGTTGGATGCATGGCCCTTTTATGTACCTAACAAAAACAGCTTTTATTTGGTTCTGCTATGCAATCTTTATTTTTTATTGGGGTAGGTAATAAGTATTTTTTTGTAATATGTAGGTAATATGTACTTATTTTTGCACATGACTGCACTAAGACAGTATATTTCATACTGACATAAAGGTTGCCAAACTGATTTGGCCACGAGGAATTAAATTTTCTCTTAGCCAAATCAGTTTGGTAGCCTAGTTAGGCCACTAAGAAACACCCTCGCCTTCATGGTTTCCAAAAAAATCTAATTAACTCTCTTCTATCACTGTAGTGTTATTAGCGAAGTCTAGTACCATTAAATCTATAAAAGCACTGATATTATTATATTCAATCTGTACATGCTGCTAACATGTTCAACATAATCGCGGGTTTGATTCAGGTCAACTGTGTCGTATACTGTTTATAATCAAAGTACCCTCATTTTATATTAGTATTTGCTTTTACCTGCTGCTTTGCTTGCTAATGAACATAATAATGTTGCGCTAGGTAAGTATTGTATAGCGCCTATTCTTTACCTCGTACCTTGCTTGCTTGCTTTTCGTATGAGGAAGTTCTGGCCTCTGGTGTCAGAGTTTGTCAGGCCGCCCGAGAACCTCTGACACGGCTTAACGACTGATATCAATTAATATATCATAGTCCTGTAGTTTTGTGTGTTGTCTGTACAATTTTATCCAAAATGGGCTTGGTAATCAATATCAGTCGGGATCGGCAACTTAACGTGTCCGTGTGATTGAATCCGCACTGAGAAAAGTCATTGGTGCGAAGCCGGGGACAGCACCCAGAGGATAAAATCTGGAAAGTTGTATGAAAAAAATGCACACGACAGCATAACACTGACGGTTATGGCGCTAGATATCAGGCAGTTCTGTAGCAAGTCGACTTTTTCACTCTACTGTCCAAAAATATCAAATTCATCTTGCACATTCCTCGCTCGTGGGACGAAGAGGCAGTTCACTTTGGCATACAATATGACAAGATGCTGCATGCTGTAGGGTGTTTAAGCGCCTACAAAGCGAACTTAGATGTTGGGAAACAGTTCACAAATCTTTGGAGAGGAACAGAAGTTTTTTTTACTTCTGGGCTGTCCTCATTAATAATAATAATAATATTCGGGACAATTCCACACCAATTGGTGTGGAATTACCTAGCCCCAAACTGGGATACCCTGTACTATGTGAACTAGATAACGGATAAACATACATAAATACGAATATCAACATCTATGACTCGGAAACGGCAAGGATTCGAACCCGCGATTGTTTGATTTCGTACCTAGGGTTACTAGCCACTAGACCAAACGGCCGTCAAAAAAAAAGCAAAATAAGCAGCTCAAAGTGTTATAGAAATCGCATAAAAGGATTAAATTATGATCAAAATTATATATGATGCCCCGTATAGGTGACAAATGGAATTCAGAAAATGAACAGCGGTATTTTCATTCATGTGATGGCAACATAAATATTAGATCACTCATCCAGTTACAAACTAGTCTAATATTGTTTAAACTGTGACTGTGGCTAATACAAATTTAGCACTTTGAACAATTACAACTTTGTAAATTTAGCACTTTGAACAAATTACAACTTTGTAAATTTAGCTACTTGTCTTATTCCTTAATAACTTGATGTTAAACAAGAAAAACTACAGTAAACAGTCATAAAAAGTCAAGGATCAATGACTAGAGAAAGGAAATCTGAATTAATTAGTAAGGTACAATAAAGGGAGCTATTATCTATAATAGTCGATAAATGTGTAAGTCATAATAAAATACCTATTTTTTTATCTTATTGACAACAAAAGACCTAGAAACCTTGTGTAACATTTATTGGTTGTGATTAAGATCTGAACTAATAAAAGAAACTGGAGTTTCTTTTATTAGTTCAGATCTTCGCTGAGTAAGTATCAACATCTAATCGCAATAGATGTTGATACTTACTCAGGAAAATGGTGCAGTCCTATTCTGCTGGTTATGACAGCACCCGTAGAATGAGAAGGGGTGGACCTATTATTAAGCCGGGCCCACACGGCCAGCATTAGTGCTTTAATATAACACTAATTAGTGAACACCAATAACCACGCGCCAATATGTTAATTATCCCTGAAATACAAGTATTTATAATTCTAAATAAAATATTAATTTAACGAACTAGAAGTCGGCTAACGAATGGTACTAATAAAAGCGATGGTAGCCTAACGATTCAACTCGGAATCCAACGATACCGGGTTTGTTCCTAGACTCCGCACCAATGACTTTTCGAAGTCATCTGCGGTTTTCCATCGTTCTGTGCTTCGGAGCACACGGTTCGGTTAAGCTGTCGGTCCCGGCTGTTATTGATTAATATCAGTCGTTAAATTATGTCATAGGCCCTCGCATAGGCCCTCGGGCGGCTTGACACCAGAGGCCAGCACTACCTCATATGACAAACATACAAACAAGGTTCTTATCTTTCTAAAACATGCTAGGGTGGGAAAAGCTACGATTCGATTTCATTCATTCCTAGGCGTTCCTAGAACGCCGGCAGTATACATATTATGTGCAATTAGATTTATGTGTAGAGTGTACCACATGCAAGTAGAGGCAATTGCGTGTGTTGATATTGAGTAGAATTAACGGTCAGGGCTGACTCGTTGTCGCGAAACATACACATATGCACAATATGTAACACACATATGCCGGCATATCGTCTTAGACAGGGTCATGTGGACGCATGTGTCCAACGAACTGGTTTGAGAACTGTATCTGGTTCATATACCTATCTAAAAAAGCTTGAGAAGCTGGAAGTACATTATCAAAAGTTTAAGATGCATGAGATTTCGCCAAGTATATGTACTTCTTTCTTTGTATTCAGGTACAGTTGCAAACTGAAAGTTTCCTGGGGAAAGAATACAATTTATTATTATAGAATTCAAGAGATAATACGATAATACGATAATTACGAAGTTATTCATCTTTTGCTGCATCCTTTTTCGAAGAAAAATGAGTCTGCGTGTGTTACGCGGTTGGAAGTCACAACTCTTACGACAGGCTTTATTGTATGTAGGCTTAGTGTGATTTTTGCATAAAAGAAAAAATAATCTACCGGATTGCATCTTCGCCTACTCCCTTTCTACCCCCAAGTTTATTTTGTCAATGGCTAAGACTAACCTGTTCTTTCCCCTTGTTCCAGCCCGCCTACATTTAAGACCCTCACGCCGACGTCTCGCACACAGCTGAAGCAACAGTTGATGCGAGAGCATGCGCAGGAGCAGCTGCGCAGAGAGTCTTTACAAGTGAGTACAGGACAACCATAGATCTAATCCATACCAATATATTAAAGTGAAACGTTGAAAACTTTCATCATCAACATCTTCATCATCCTCATCATCATCATCTTACTTCACTCTCAAACGGCTAAACCGATTTTAGATGAAATTTGGAATGGAGATAGCTTATACCCTGGAATAACACATAGAATACTTTTCATCATCATCATCATCATCATCTTACTTCATTCTCAAACGGCTGCACCGATTTTGATGAAATTTTGAATGGAGATAGCTTATTCTCTAGAATAACACATAGGATACTTTTTAACATCGTCATCATCATCATCCCTTACGCGGGTGAAACCGCGGGGCGCAGCTAGTTCTAACTAAAAGTCGAAGATTAGGTACCAGCTCCTCGGGTGTGGACCCCATAAATTAGGTGCAACGCACACAATTGGACTTCTTTGGCCTTAGTCACAATCGGAGTGGCGGTTGTGTAGCACGTGTTAGCAGTGACTCAAATTCGCATTACAGTCTGCGTATGTATTGTATATATTTTTTGTTGATGCACATGAAGCACGACGGTGGGAATGTAGTAAGTGTGTTTGCCTGTAGTTGTATCTAGTACAGATTTGGTTACGTAATATTAAAGCGTGCCGTATCTTTCCCCCTTTAACTAGATCTTCGAGGACAATTAACTTTATATACACAAGAGTGACAAGTCGCAGTTGTGGGAAAGTGATAGTGGTGATGATGATGACGATGTCGGCGAAGCGCCCCGCCCGGTCCATAACATTTGCAATGTCCAGAACTTTGTATTGCAAAATCATTGTAGTGACTGCACTGCGCTCGTCAACTTGATAATAATTATTGCGTAAGCAATTTTCACTGGTTGGAATTTGATACCGTCAATTTCGGTTTTTAATCAGATCAATTCACAGACCAACAGAACTTGTTACTAGTTTGATATATTTTCCATTCGGTTCAGAATCATTCGTGGGGTTTACAGCTCGTCACATCATAGCCCAGCTCGCTTTTTCGCCAGCCATTTGTCTTGCACCAATCTTTGCTGGGTCTTTCCACTTACAGGATATCATTGAACAGTGCGTGTGCACTGGTTTTACCATGAATGCGCTTTCTTAGAGGTTGTCACCAATCTGTCAGGCCCGCCGGGTGGAATGGATATTCGGCCTGCCATCACTACTTGCCAGTTACCCAACGCCTCTTGAGTTTAATTATTCGGATATCTTGCACCCCGTTTCTTCTGTGGAAACCGGATCCACGACGACTAACATGGCACGCTACATGGCGTTTTGGTTGCAAATGCGCATTTATCATATTCCAGTATTTGTAATATATTTAGAGAGGTCTTGTTAATTGTGCTCATCCTGATCTGACAACCACTTGCAAATGAAAATCTTTGCGTTAACAATTGCTCGTGGAACAGGTAATCCTAACATGGCTCATTTGAACAATGTGTTAATTTACATAATTCCTTCCCGGTATTCGCCAAAAACAAGCAAAAACTAATAATTTATAATGTATATCCCTCGACTCCCACTATAATAGCTAATAACCATCTCGATCACACCAGCTTTCAATCTGAAAAATACGCTTCTAAATTGGTCTATTCGTTTGGGAGCTACGATACCACAGACAGACACACACACACACATTAGGTACACACCCTTAATTTATATCACCCTCTTTTTCGCGTTGGGGGTTAAAGAGATTGTGAAGAACCGAAAATCAGTTAAATAGTAGGTATATTGGCCCATGCATTTTCACTCAGAAAAGATTAAAATTATGTAGTACGTTTATTCAGTCGTCATTATAGCTACAAGAAGGCAATGAAATACCTGTATTATAAAATACTAATTGCTCTGCCCTACGAAACTGCCCGTAGTTTATATCTCACTGATGCTTTGCATTTTCGCGGGATAAAAGTAGCCCAGATCCATCTCGAATAGGTAGCTTTCTTTCAGTGAAAGATTTTTCAGAATCGGATTAGTAGTTCCAGAAATTAATTACCTCTTACAAACAAACATAGGTACATACAAACTACTTTACCTCTTTTTACCCGAGTACGGCGAAGTAAGGGAAAGGTATTGAGTTTAACAGTCTGTGTGTGTATGTGGGTATGTGGATGTTCCACCATCGTCACCCCCATTGGTCCGATTGTGACAAGCGAGGTATCTATCGGTTCTTCTTCAAGTATGGAGTGTCATAGGCTATTTTTTTTACCCGACTATGGCGAATCAAAGGTTTGGTATGTGTTCAAACTAAAAACTTGGTCCGATTATGACAAACGAGGTATCAATCGATTCGTCTTCATGGCAAGAGTGATAGGCTATTTTTACCCGACCGTAGTCGGGTTTTAGTTTCTGAGCTTATGTTTTATTAATATGTATTGGTTAAACGTTATCTCTTTATAATATTAGTGTAGATATTATACTTGGAGCCTATAAATGTATGCCTCCAAATGTATGCCCTCATAAAATAAAATGATTTTATTATTCGTAGATTGCATCGTTAATAGTTTATTCCTCAATTCATGGCATAAACTCACTCCGTCTTAACTCACACGCTTTTCTTTCCAATATCATCACAATCTTCAATTTGTAGCATTTTAGCCCTTCCAATGATTTCAGTTTCCAATATCGTTACAATCTTAAATCTGCAGCTTATTTAACCACTTTATGATTTCAGTTTCAAGTATGGTCACAATCTTCAATCTGTAGCTTATTACCCCCTGTATGATTTCAGAACCAGCAAGCAGGGCAGTCCAAGAACAATGAAGAGAAGAAGAAACCCACACCGGCGGAGGTGCCTCGGATTACGCCGCACGTCGAATTACCGCCACAGGTCTTACAGGTGAGACTACTAGTCTAAAAACACAGGTCTTACAGGTGATACTACTAGTCTAAAAGCACAGGTCTTACAGGTGAGACTACTAGTCTAAAAACACAGGTCTTACAGGTGCGACTACTAGTCTAAAAACACAGGTCTTACAGGTGAGACTACTAGTCTAAAAACACAGGTCTTACAGGTGAGACTACTAGTCTAAAAACAACTAAAAATTAAAAATCTAAGTAGTAAATCCATACCAATATATAAAAGTGAAACGTTGTCTGTTTGTTTATTTGTTTGTTTGTTTGGGGAGCATTCACGCAATAACGGCTGGACAGATTTTGATGAAACTTGGAATTGAGATAGCTTATACCCTGGAATAAAACATAGAATACTTTTATCCTGGAAAATTGTAAGTCTCCATCGGAAAACTGGAAAAACTGTATTTTTTTATTGCTTGCTATAAGAAACGGTTGCCATGGAAACGAAATAACAAGTATGATAAAATACATCAAGAATGGTGCTATACCTACTTTTGCATTGGTTTTTAATATCCTAGAAGAACATAGGATGGTTTCTTCGACATAAACAGTAGTCCGCGCGGACGAAGTCGCGGGCGGGTCTTAAATATATCCATCCGGCAGCTTAGCTAAAAAATAAGTATAAATTGAATGCTGTCAAATTTATAAGAATGATGCTGCTACTAATTCAGCTGAGGGCATTAGTATTCAAGTTAAATTAGATCCACCAGCATCTCGAGTAGTAAACTGAGGGACATCCTGAGAAAGGGACTTTTGGGGAAGGCATATTCTGGGAAAAGCGTATTTTTTTGAAAAGGACATTCTGGTAATAGGTACATTTTATGTAAGGGACATTTGGAACCTAAACAAGCTGTGTTGCAACGTGTTATAATTATATAATTAGAGGTTATTTCAATTTAAGCATACTTTACATACATCCTTACATTTTCCAGGTCCGAACAGTTCTGGAGAACCCCACCAGGTATCACGTGATACAGAAACAGAAGAGCCAGGTCCGACAGTACCTTAGTGAATCTTTTCAACCACAAACACAGGTCAGTGTGCTTTTTGGCAAACTATTTAGAAAATGTTATTTGAACCAATTATAATACCTAAAGAAGTTACGAGTTTTAACGTGTATATTGATTATGAATGAAGCATGCTTATGAAGAAAATACAAAACTCGTTGGACCTATATGAACCTATATGCTACCTATATGCTTAAGCATAGTTAAGACTAGGCAGGGACAAATTTTAAGATTTTGTCCATTCTCCGCATACTATTACAAGTACATTATCAAAGTAAGAGATACTCTGCCCTGCCAAAAAACGAACTATTAAAAAAACATTCACTCGGGATGATGTAAGATAATACACCCTAATCTGATCAGGCATTTAAAAGTTATGGTGGAACAAATAAATTCAAATACATACATACATACCATACATGAACCCTGAAAACACTCTTTTTTTGGGCAGTCGTGTAAAAACCAGCCAGCCCTCTAAAAATCTTGGCTTATCATTCTGTTTTACATTTCCAGGTGTCAGCAGCTAGCCGCGCTGCACCTGCACTATCAGCGCCAGAGTTAGGCGGCACCACCCCCTCGTCTCCTGACAGAGCATCCGCCTCCAGTCTACTTAGTCCAGGGATGTGTTCTGTTGGAACTAATAATTCGGAAGTGAGTATAAAACTATTGAATCTAATTACTGTTCCCCTTGTTAGCACAACAGAATCTAACTGCCACCTAGTAATGTTTCCTGATGTTTAATTGCCTCCCTGTAACGTCTCCAGGCCGACGAGTTCCTAGATGACATCCTGTCCCTGGACGGGGGCGGGGGCCCCCTCTCCTCGTCCGGCCCTCCCTCCGCCGCCAGCTCGGTCGCCGGCGACATGTTGTCTGACGCAGACATGCACGGACTCTCCAAGGATCGCCAGAAGAACATGAGTGAGTATACTTTGAACTGTATTGTTCTATTGGTTTAGTCGGACTACTGGTTCTCCTAGCCGAATATATGGGTAAGTAGGACTTAGAGCTAAAAGTGACTTAAGTCGCGTTCATTCTAAATATACCTTGTAGAAACTTCCCGTAGATATATTAGACAGGGTGTTTCAGCATGGTATAGTTAGGACTGAGTTTTATATATTATTCCTTAGTTCCTTACTACTAAAAATAACTAGCCAGCAGCAGGGGGTTGGGGGGGGGGGGGGGGAAGGGTAGGAATGAATCTTAGCACCCCGACTCGCACGAGATCCGACTCTGCTCAACCCCTGGGTGCAATCCCAAATTAGAGCGAAGGGACGACGAAGCGACACTTCGGCGAGAGGCGCGAGCCTGTAACTGCTAACCAAATGGAGTAAACGTTACATTAAAAAAAAACATTTTCAACCCTAAATCGGTAAATGTTCACCAACATTGGACATCCTATTTTACTCGTATACTAAAACTTGTATGTGTGTGTGTAAATAAAAACATAATGTCTTGGAGCTCCAATCAACACTTTAGGATACTATTGTATTAACATTTTTTGTTTGTATTGAAGGCTCATATCGATTTATTATGGTTTGTTCAGTGGCTGCGGTTTTTTCAAAATGGCGGACTTGTACGTTGCCACAAATGTTAGAAGGGCTTTGACTCGAACAACTATGCTAAATAAATATTATTATTAAAGCAGTGCCATTGTTCACAGGGCTGGAATCAGGTGGCTACAACTTGCTCACGGACGCAGATATTCACGCGATTGCCAAGGATAGACAGAAAAAGGAAAACCACAATATCAGTGAGTATACCAGCTTACTAATTGTACTAGCTGCGTCTCGCGCCTTTGCGCGTGCGTTGATATATTTCTAGGATAAAAGTATCCTAAGTATGTTATTGAAATTTAGGACCTTATCCAAAAATACAAAGTAAGAGTATATTTAAAAGTATCTAACAGTGAAAACCGCACTTTAATCGGCTCGTAGCTTTGAGGTCACGCGAAAACGGACAGACAGAAACCGTTTCAAAAATGCTTTAGTTCAGTAGCTTATTTCGAGTCGCTATACTAATTTTATATTATTTTCTTAATTTTACAGACTTTTTTGTTAGTAATGTTACGTAAAATCTGTTGTTCCTTGCATCTCAATGCGACGAGTAGAATAAAACAAATAATTGACGGCTCAACGAATTTTGATGAAATTTGGTAATTTATGAAAAATGAGCATAAAAAACAATTCCAACATAAATCCTTTTAATTCTCGACGCAAAAGGCGTTATAAGATTAACGTGTGTATTTGTGTGTCTGTCTGTGGCATCGTTTAGCTCCCAAACGAATGCACCGATTTTGATGCGGTTTTTCTGTTTAAACGCTGATGTTATCGAGGTATTTCTTAGCTATAATTTATTTAAATTTTTATTTTCTCATTCTAGTCGAACGCCGTCGCCGCTTCAACATAAACGACCGAATCAAAGAGTTAGGGACCTTACTGCCCAAGACAAACGACCCATTCTACGACGTCATACGAGACGTGAGACCCAACAAGGGCACCATCCTGAAGAGCAGTGTGGACTACATCAAGTGTCTGCGGGATGAGGTCACCAGGCTGCAGCAAAGCGAGCAGAGGCGCAAGCAGATTGAACTACACAATAGGAAACTCATGCTTAGGATACAGGTGAGTCATGCTCGTGAACGGTTAAGTCATGCTCGTGAACGGTAAAGTGAATTCATGAACGGCTAGGCGTCTTAATAATACTCGTGGTTTGTTATCTGTGCAGAGATTAAAAGAATAATAAAATAAGAATTATTTTTCTAAGCAGTTCTTGTCTATTTCTGTCTTTTAAGTCCTCCTAGTCGCGCAGACATTTTTCTCATAAATACGAACAAAAACTTGTTAAGACTTCGACTATAGAGGGATTAATACAACCGTGAAGAAAATGTCTCAGATTCGCTTTGAGAACAAGACATAAGGTCGGGCATACTATGGAACAAGACATAAGTTCAAAAACAAAAACCCGACTACGGTCTGGTAAAACTAGCCTAGGACACTATAAACATGAAGAACTCGATTGACACCTCGCTTGTCAAAATCGAATCCATAGGGGTGACGCCACATACATAGATACACAAATACGCTGTTAAACTCATTGCCCTTCCCTTGCTTTGCTGTAGTCGGGTAAAAAAGATTAAACTGAACGGCATTAGCAGCGAAAGATTATGGATGTTTTTGTAAGAGCTATACCGCTCTTTGTCATCACCAATATCCTCAGTCTATGCTCGTCCACTGCATCTCGTGAACACCACTGAGCTCGACCTTCGGCTCTCATCATCCAGTCGCTGCCAGCGGCCGCCCGCAAGTCGTCAGCGTCACTCCACCTGGCCGGTGGGCGCCCTACGCTACGTTTGCCTAATCGCGGTCTCCACTCTAAAACCGTTTACCCCAACGATTGTCGGTAGATATGTGACCGTAAAAAAAAACTTTGAGAAACTTTTTTAAAACTTATTTTTTCCCCACGGAATAAAGGTTCTCGAATGGCGACCACGAACAAGCAAGCGAAGTGTGGGGAGACCCCCCACACGATGCACCGACGACATTGTAGCCATCGCAGGAAGTCGGTGGATGGAGATGGCACAAGATCGCTCGTCATGGCGCTCTTTGGGGGAGACCTATGTGACCTGAAATGGTTGCCCATTCGTTTTCGCCGGAATGCACATATCCTATCTTTGCTCTATAGCATCCTGTTTATTCCTTTCACTCCACCCTACCTCAAAGAACGCTTTGAGTTCCTACTACCTTCACACTCCATGCGCTCTTCTAGAGCCCTTCAACTTAAAATCCCTATCCACACTTCCCAGTTCTACTGCAAATCCTTCACAATACAAGCTGTCCGACTGTGGAATGCATTGCCGCTAGATATCCGACGCGCTAAATCCTTGTCAATTTCCAAAAATATGGTGAAAAATCACTATTTGTCTAACCTCTGACAACACAGCTGCTTAAAATTTTTCATTTAACTATTTATTTTGATATGTATTAATTTATTATAATTATATATTTATTTTATGTAATATATATTTATTACTATTTTATGTCATATATACTTTTTATATAATTAAGTATTTTTAAGTAATTCATAATTATTCTTAATTGTACACCACCGTCTATTTCTGCTTCCTCTGATACTGTCCATCCAAAGGTTGTCTGGAAGAGATCGCTTTAAGCGATAAGACCGCCAATTGTATTACCTTATTTTGATATTGTTTGTTCTTTGTTTTGGTATACAATAAAGTATTACGTATCGTATCGTATCGTATGTTCAGCAGTGGACTTCTAAAGGCTGACATGATGATGATGTGACCGTCCCATTGCCACTTCAGCTTGCTAATACTTGAGCTATATTGCAATTAGAAAAAAAAACATATCAATAATCCACGTCGTTGCACAATTTAGTAAAAGACTAACACTAACTTGTTGCGCCGAGGTTCAGTCCCTAGTGCGGTTCAATTTCATGGTAATCCAACAGATTCAAAGACAGACGACTGCTTAGCCGAGTGGTTAGTGACCCTGACTGCGGTGTCAACCAACGGTGTGTGATGAGCAGAAATGTTTGTTTCCGAGTCATGGATGTAATATTCGTATTTATGTATGTCCCTGTACTACCCACAGTACAGGGTATATCCTAGTTTGTCCGAGTCATGGATGTAATATTCGTATTTATGTATGTCCCTGTACTACCCACAGTACAGGGTATATCCTAGTTTGGGGCTAGGTTATTGGTGTGTATTGACCCGAATATATTTATATTTTAATTATTTATCTTCGTTATTCCAGGAATTAGAGCGACTGGCGCGAGTACACGGGCTTCCGATATCGTCTAGCGGAGAGAGTGCGAGCGGATGGGCGTCGCCTCACACGGACGACTCCGGGATTGAAAGCGCACCCGACCACACGCCGCGCCCCGCACCCACCCCGCCTATACCGGTAAAGTTTTATTTTTTAATTGCAAGTCGTTAATTTAGGGTTTTCATGATACCAAAAGTGTTCAAACAGATAGGTTTTAAAGGATAAAAAACACGAAGACGAAGGAGGGAGCGAAGCGTAGCGAACTTCGTCTTCGTACCTATCACGGCCAAGTTGGGCTTCCGCCTCGCGCCTCTAGCGGTGGATAATGTAACTATTTTACGATATGATCAATAATGTTTGACCATATCATAGAGCTAAACAACTCTTCATATCGTCAAACGCTAATCATTCACTCATCTAGTCAAATAAACATGATGTGACCAACCATTTCATGAAATGATCAATTTCACGATATCGCCACGCATAAGGGCATAAGCAGATACTACCAAGCAGTGCCAAGCAGTAGTGTCACGGGATAAACGATCATAACTGAATTATATTAATGAATTTTGTATCTGCATTATATTTTATTTTTATTATTATTTTTGTGCTTTTGCGGTGTTTCCTTTTATTTTTTGTGCTTACTATGCATTTTATGTTTTTAGGGGTTTATTGCTTTGAATCATATTCGTGAACGGATGTTGTCCTAACCAAATCATACTCGTGAAGGGATGTTGTCCTAACCAAATCATACTCGTGAAGGGATGTTGTCCTAACCAAATCATACTCGTGAAGGGATGTTGTTGTCAAAAAATCAATCGTTCACGAGTATGATTTGGTTTCCTAACCAAATCATATTCGTGAACGATTGATTTTTTGAAACTCGTGAAGAAATGCTGTTGTAAATTCTAGTGAACAAATATCACTCTTTCATGCCTTTAAAATGAATTTTCCTTCATTAACTAAAATTACAAATGTCTGTCTGTTTGTTTCTTTGTTTGTGCATCACGTAAAAAATATTGAACCGATTGCGATGCAGTTTTCACTGTTGAATAGCTTAGGCATTGACGCAAAAACTGATGTACTTGGTACCTCAATCCGATGAGTAGAAGACAAACAATCGATAAAAATATATTTAACGGCTGAAATAATTTGGTTGAAATGTAGTATTATACTACTCTAGGTACTTTTGATCGTGCAATAACACGTAGCACGTGCAACGTGTTTCTTTTAACCAAGAGAAATGAGCACGCGGGCAAAGCCGCGGGTACAGCTTCTCTTACATAAGAACTAATCAATTGTTCCCTTAATTCTAGGAGGTAATATTACCAAAGACAGAGCCGGCGGCGCTGATGGAGTTGGGCGAACAGCCCCCCGACCTGTTACGGGACATGCCCTCCACTGAGTGCCTCTCTGCGCTAGATGCACTAGGTAAGTAGTATGCGATGTCAATACCGTCCCCATAGACGGATAATAACAAACTAAAGGAAGAATATGGAGAGCAATAGACGCGCGTGACCGCCATTCTGAATGCAAATGTTTCAAAACAAGTGTGGGCGTTTATCACTAGTAGATAAATGTTACAAACAAGAAATTTGTGTAAGGTAATTGCTGATTTGCATTATTTTTTGTAGTTTTTAGATAGATTGTACTACTTACCTTAAAATATTTAAATTACACCAAAATTACTTATTGTAATTTTAATACGTCAAAAATCTATTTAGTTTATTTTGTATTTTACGCGCATGCGTGATCGCGCTCTGCGGAAATGAAAACATGTGTACAGTGGATACCTACGGTGGAGCGTGAGGAGGCACGAAGGTGCGAGTTCCAGACCCGTCCATAAATGTCTTTAAAATTACTTTTGTAACTGTTCTATTTATATAGCGGGTGGTTACAAAAGTCCCGGTAAACACTAAATGGACAGCATGATGTTTTTCATCGTCTTACTTCCAGATGGACTCAAACTAGGCTCCTGTTCGCCGCTCAGTCGAGAAGAGGGCCTGTCCTTGGGCTGTCTAGAACCCGACCTGTGTCTAGATCCAGTTCCCGACAACCTGTTTAGTCATAAAGGTATAAAGGTAAGTTATATCAGAAAGATAAGTTTCTATTAAGGTAAGAGTTACATTATGAATTCACGATGAAACTTATCTTTAAAGTGATGACTATAATTATAAGGATAAGTTCCATCACAAAGATAGGTCCCATCTTTAATATGTTAAAGTAAGCTCTGTCATAAAGTACCTGAGGTAAGTTCTACCTAAACGATGATTGAGAAAACCTCTACCACAATGTTATAAGGATAAGTTATATCAGAAAGATATTGAGATAAGGTTTATTATATATGTATATCTGTGCTAGTATAGAACTGGACTGTAATTGGGCTCCTATTTGCAGCTCAGTCGAGAAGAAGGGCTGTCGTTAGGCTGCCTGGAACCCGAGCTGTGTCTGGACCGAGTGCCGGATAACCTGTTTAGTCATAAAGATATTAAGGTAAGTTCTAATGCAAACATTATACAGTAAAGAAGTACTACAGTAGTACTACAGTAGTACCACAGTAGTAGTTGTTCTTGTTGTTTTTTTATGAGTGAGTTCCATCACAGAATCTTATGGCGACGGGACTCGTGGCTCCCCTGAATACTATGGCGACGTGACTCGTGGCTCCCCTGAATACCCCCTCGGCGAGATATTAGAATTTTTAGTCCCAGTGGCTCTCCTAGTCCGGAGGAGATAGCAGAAGTTCCCTTAAAATAACATGACGACTCTTGGCTCACCTGATCGCTCCCCTCGTGGAGACATTTGATTTTTTCAGCCCTGGTGGCTACAAAGATAAATTATATCCTATATTTTTAAAGATAAGTTCTATCATAAAGGCTTGCTTACTTGTCGTATGAGGCAGAATGCCCGAAAGCTTCTAACATGGCTTAACGACTGCTGTTAATCAATAACCGCCGGGACCGACAGCCTAACGTGCCCTCCGAAGCTCGGAGCAATGGAAAACCGCACTTAGAAAATTTATTTTTACCATAATGATATAATGTTGATTTCTAAAGTTCTATCAGGCAGTTTAATATATCAAGCTAAGTGCTATTCTAAAAAAAATGGGTTTTGTGGAATGTTTGTTGTTGTAAAAAGAAGCTTTTATGCAGTAGCCGTGTATGTCATGTCACGAGAACCAAACGTGTGCGCCAAATTTCAGCCCGATAGCTTCAGTGGAAGTGGGTGAAATATTGATTGCAAAATTCCGGGAATACATACGTAGAATACATAATACATAGAACATAGATACATACATACATAGAACATAGACACATACAAGTGAAGTTAAATAAAAGCTTTTAACTTTTAAAAAGGCATTCTGAACTCTGTTCTGGAAAAAAATACATACATATTATAAAAGAAAGTCATCAAACGCGACTTTCTATTTGTAAATACATCAGAAATTACTTAACTGATTTTGTTTCGCTTTTTACCTAAACGTAGTTTGATTCAAGATAAAGGTTTTTATCAACGGTGCTACACTGGTATATAATCTAAGTTGCATACAGGTATATAATCTAAGTTGCATACAGGTATATAATCAAAAGTGTTTTGTATGGATTTGGTCGGATTAGGGGTAATTAAATCAATGAAGTCGGAAAATATAAGCTGTCTTGGTAGTTGATTTTTTTACGTGTGCTACATGTTTTTTACGTGAGCTACATGTTTTTTACGTGAGCTACATGTTTTTTACGTGAGCTACATGTTTTTTACGTGAGCTACATGTTTTTTACGTGAGCTACATGTTTTTTACGTGAGCTACATGTTTTTTACGTGAGCTGCATGTTTTTTACGTGAGCTACGTGTTTTTTACGTGAGCTGCATGTTTTTTACGTGAGCTGCATGTTTTTTACGTGAGCTACGTGTTTTTTACGTGAGCTACATGTTTTTTACGTGAGCTACGTGTTTTTACCATTGGTACTGTTAAAGGATTGTTCTACAAAATAATCCTAAAATAAGTGTTTTTCAATAAGAAAAAAAAAACAATGTTTTGACTAAATTTTCTAGAGTGCCACATTGTATTCATTCACATCAATTCAAGTGATACAAGTCTTCCTCATTTCATGCAGATTAATTTTGCATTTGACCACACTTTTTTGACAAAAGCTTTGTGATTTATGAAGATGTTATTGAATGAGAACATAATATATACTACGCAACGCAGCTGCGGGCAAGACGCGGTGGACAATGAAACAATATTAAACACTAAACCAACCGTGCGAAGCCGGGGCAGGTCGCTAGTTGAACATATCAATATATGTAAAAAGCAATGAGTGAGGCTAGTAAGCCGAACGGTAGGTATTGCAAGTAAAAATTGCTATCGGCCATCAAAAGGGTAGCCTGTTCGGGAACACACAACACTTTGCGTGTGTTATAAAGCCTTACGTCATTTTACTGTTCCAGATGCGACTGTCCCCGACGCCCGGTCTACTGGGAAGCGAGGACAGCGACGCTGTCCTCAACCTAGCGCAAATAGAAGATCTCATGGACGACGACTCGCATAATCCTGTCACGTCGGGTAAAAATATCTTAGTACCACCACATAATAAATAATATACAAGTATCATTAATTTGTATGCGAATGTTTGTGTGTGTTACCGCTGCGCTGAGACCACTGAAACTATTTTGATGTTTGATACATAGATACTTGAGGTCCTGGAATAACATATAGAGTTACTTCTTATCATCGCATGCACGCGGATGAAGCCGGAGAGCGGTTTACGATAATTATTGGAACAATACTTTTATTCGCGTTGTAGTGTTTTATGTTTGTGTGTGTGAGGGTGTATTCGTGTGTGATTTAGCGTAGGCCTGTAAGGAAAGGTGTGTGAGGATGCGTGTGTGGGTTGAATTGGACAAGGTTAGTTGTGTTATTTCTTTATCCATTCAATGAATAACTTGATTTTTGAAAGAATTTTGAGCATGCTAGGACTGATCCTCAGTTAAATTTAGGAAAGAGAAAATTCGGCCACGAAGCATTTACACCTGCGGCCACTAGAATGCCGTTCCATCGCTCTCCCAACTGAGCTATCAGTGGTCCAATTATTCCTTTTCAAAGAGGCTCTTACATTTTACTATAGATATCTGGCATACCTAAAAAAATACCTACAACCGCCATTATGAAAAAATCGCGAATTCGCAGTATTCAATTTATTAAGACTTCTATCAAGAGGAAATGACAATACAAACAAAACAATATGGACTAGTATTGCGTGTAAAGTGTCCATTATTGCGAATTTTTTGTAGATATGTCACAAAGGTTGTAAGGAAACCATTCACTTGAGAAAAACTAAATTCGCCTACTAAATATAGTCCAATATCCACAGGGGATCCAATGCTCTGTTCGTCGCCGACATCCCAGCTCTGCCTCAGTGACGTTGTAGCCGAGGCGGCTGACAGGAGCATCTCCTCGATGCTGCACGGCGACTCCAACGGGTTCTCCCACAATACAGGTAAAAAAAAATAAAAATAAAAATTTTTTTTTGTGGTTGGCTTGCAAACGTGCCTTTATATAACCCATCACCATACGACCAGAAGTCCGGCAAAGCGCCACCCTGCTATGGTAGAAATAGCACGCACAATAACGAAGCGTTACGCTTCTTAAGACATCGTGCAGACTAAACTGTCGGACTACATGTCCATAAGAACTGCAAAGGAGTGGAATGCTCTGCCCTCGTTAGTGTTTCCGATAAATTATAAGATGTACATGTCTAGAGTGAATAAATATCTACTAGGCAAGCGTGCTACACCTTCGACCACATCATCGCTATCCATCAGGTGAGATCGTGGTCAAACGCTTGCCTATCCTGTCATGAAACAAAACACTTATTCTGACATTTGAGCGAATGATTACTACTTCTTATAGTAACCAAGACGGACGGATTATGATATGAGTCAAATCTACCATGGTTCCATTTTATGACCATTTCGTTACGTTTTCATCACTAAAATTCATACCATCTCTATTTCTCTATCTGTTTCTCTCTCTGACTTTCAAAAAGAGCTTAAGTCATAAGCATAACCCACCACGTTCTGATTTAAAAAAGAGCTAAAGTCATTCGCATAACCTACCACTTTCTGTTTCGAAAAAAGCGTCATAAGCATATACCACCACTCTCTGTTTCAAAAAGAGCTTAAGTCACCTACCACTTTATTATTATCTATAGATTTCTTGGGGATCTGGTATGTTTTGGTAAGCAAAAGCGCAAAATCTGACTGAGTCTTTCTCCTTAGGTTCTATGATGAGCGAGCCCAGCCTCTCGCTAGGAGGCCTGGGCGCTCTCACTGAAGGCTGCCTCCCGAGCCTACTCCTCGGCGGACCGCATCACCACGCGCCGCACTCGCCTCACTCACACCCACGTGTCATATGCTTCGATATGGATCTTGGCGCGTAGCAACGAATTCAGGGGCTGGAGGTAGTGTGAATAGTGCTGCCATCTGTTACCGACAAGTTCTGTTAACGTTTTGTTTGTGGCGCCACCTGTTGACAAAAAGCAGCATTTGCTAGATTTTAGAAATGAAAGCCTGGAAACACCATGGTGCCTAAAAGATTTGAAACTTCTATAAATTGAAGATATGCTCTAGCAACGGCTCTGGTAATATTGTGAACGCAGTTAGTGCTGCTGTCTGTTATCGAGAAAAACTGTTTACGTAGTGCTCGTGGCGCCATCTGTTACCGAGCAACGATCATGTGTGATTAGAGCTGCCATCTGTTATCAAAAGATTACAAAAAGCGGAAAAAAAGGAATGCTCTACTAGAAATAAGACCTTCCCATTATGATGCTTGGACTATGCCAGCACGCGCCACACACCGTCACACGCACTCGCGTGCCATCAATTCGTTCAAAGACCTAGGCGCGAGTGAAACCAGGTGCAAGAGGATGTGTAGTTAATGCTGCCCTCTGTAAGTAAAAGACGATGATACGCACGCTATCATAGCGGCGCCATATTTGACGAAAAATTATAAACTGCTGTAAATAAACGCTTCGCTAAATAAAGCATCCGCTTCAACATGAACCTTGACATGTAGCAACATACACCTGGGATATTTGAGCGGAGAACGAGTGCTGCTATTTGTTCGCGAAAAATGCTGCGTTTTATATGTAGTAGTGCGTCTGCATGTAATCAAAAGATGGTGATCTTTTGATGAGAAAAGCGAACGCTAAACACTCACGGAGCCTGAAACAATGATTTTAGCTTAGTTCATAGCGTAATCCGTTATCTAGTAAGTAGCAACTATTTGTACAAATGCAGCCGTAAATAAGTTATTAAAATCTAACAGAACTTTTTACTATAACAGTTTATCCGTTTTTGTCAATAGATGGCGCCATTTACAATTTACGTGTACGGCGGTTAGTACATAGCATTGAAAATGATGTCATTAATTTAATTGTAGATTATATTAACAACTCTGAATATAATGAAACAGTAGCGTTTTATACTCCGTTACGCAATGAGGATCTCTTGTATGAGAGTGTATGAAAAAATACGTTAACCCGGCGTCACTGTGGCGGAAAATGTGTACACCAACGTTGAGTGAGTCACTATGACCCTGTTGCAATTTTCTTTATTATTATATTTGAAAAATTGTTTCTTAGTTTAAAAACAGATAATCTAGATAATGTCTACTAAAAAAACTTAACCCTTTTTTTTAAATAATCCAAAATAACTTCCTTACAAAAATGTTACTTAATTCAAATCTATAATATCAGATCTTTGAAACAATAATCCCAACAAACATCAGGAACTTTCTCAAACTTCATCTTTTTGATTTATGTTTTCATTACAGTTTTAGTATTTAGTTCTCAGGGCATGTAAACGTACGGCAAGTGTTACCTGTATTAATTGATCTTATTTATAGCATTTTATAGGAACAATCTTGCCAACTTTTTTAAACACCAGTAAGCTTTGCAGGACTTGTGACATCATCATTTTCACAAACAGAAGAAAAACTTAATTTCCATCACTTTTTGAAGACTCTTCAAGTTTATCCATGACTCGAAGGCGCTCACGGCCCATTTTAGAGATATATATATGTAATAAATAAAAGGGCATGAGTAAGTGAAATACATACAAACACAAAATTATTTACAGCACGAAGTAGCGTCACCGCTGATTTGGGTCATAATAATGCGGTTGCATGTTTATGCATGCACTTCTCCTTATGGCGACTGAAGTGAGATGCTCCAGCTACTGGGACACACGGCTGTGTACGCCAATTATTTCTGAAACAAAACGTACAGGGGCATATTGACCCGGCCTCAATGACACCGGGTTATACGTATGAATGTAAAGCTTAAAATCGAATAAGATTCTCAATCAATCACGTGATACCATTGAGCTACTAGAGGAGACGCACTTCACTACGATATATTATTCAAATGCGGCGATGTCTGAACACTTTACCAAGTCTTTACCTGCGGTGTGGTCAGGTGATGTGTTCATGTGAAAATAAACTTGTCAAACTTAAACGTACAGACTGCACTTAGCCAGAAATGGTTTTAGTACTAAAATCAAAATCATTTATTAGTAACAGGCAACAATAGCGCTTTCACAAGTGAAAAGCTTGCATCTCTTAAACAAGTGAAAAGCTTGCATCTCTTAAACAAGTGAATAGCTTGCATCTCTTAAACAAGTGAAACGCTTGCATCTCTTAAACAAGGAGAAAAATAATTTAATATAAATAGACATATCAATGTATGTATGTAAAATTAAATTACTTTGAGTTTGAAAAGGAAAGTTGTATTTCACGTGCCGATTCAGAATAGGAAAAGGAAAGTTTTATTTCACGTGCCGATTCAGAATAGGAAAAGGAAATTTATATCTTTCTGACTCTGCTCCTGAAATACGCCCGTTAGCGAAGTCTTGGTGCCCGTTAGAGAGCACTAAGTAACTCAACGGGGATGTCATTTCTTACCCGCGTGTGACCTTACCTACCTACTTAGTAGCTCAAAGGTAACCTGGTTTGTTGGGCTCCGTATATAACTACAGATAATAAGTTCCTAATACTTACATATCGTTCGTTTTATAATAAAAATTTAGTGGAGTTTCACTAAAGTAAAATCTTAAAGTGATCTAGAGGTATCCATTTTTGTGCTTTGAGTACTAAGTACAATCAATGCGTAAAATAATTATCACAAGAATTAATAACCTTCCATTATCATTATTGGTATAACTTTAATGATATTCGTATAGTTCTGAACCCTAGTTAATCTTTGAGTTATTATAATGAAAATGGGCACTTCAATCACGAATAAAAATAGATTTTAATTATTTGCGGAACCCAAAAATGTATTGCTAGTACTTATAATATTGTGTTCAATTCTGAACACTGCGCATTGCAATTATTTGGAAACTTTAACCAGAATGTGAACAATGAATGTAGTTATGCAAAATGCATTAAATCCATTAAATAAACTTATAATATGTATATGGGTTTTAGTGAATAACTAGTGTTTCGCCCCGGCTTTACCCCGTGCAAAGCTGTAAGTAGCACAGAAACGAAATTATGGCAATACTACATAATAAAACGAAAGTATTTTAGCAGATTCACATACAACATAAAAACAATATTTATAATTATTGCGTAATATTTTTGTAATTTGTACCATTTTGCATAACTACCTATATCAAAACCAAAAACAAAATGTAGATTTTCTTTTAAAGTTAGAAAAAATCGCAGTTACAATAGAAAGGAAAACCAAAGAATTCATTTTGCATAATGATCGATTTAAAAGGTGTCACAGGAATCGTATAGTCGCATCGTGTAATCGCATTAATCATATGGTCGCATAAATCGTATAGTCGCATCGTATCGGATTTCACAAAGTATCATAAATCTCTGACACCAGAGTACCTCATCATTAGACATACATACATGCATAGAAAAAAAGGTGATCAAATATTAACATCATCAGATGGCAACCGTCCACGGATGTACATCGGCCTCCCCACTAAGAACGCCATCATAAGGGGACCCCCTTTTTTTTGCTATAATCAGCACACTCGGCAGGCGTCTGACTGATCGCAGTAGTTCGTGATAATTCATAACAAAATGCTGCTGTCAAATGGTTCTCGCAGCACCCGCGTTGTGTGTAAGGGTAGCCCTGTTATGTCGAGCACCACACGGCCAACTATGGATCTATTTAATGTTTTTAACCCCCGAACGCACAAAGAGAAGGGTGTTATAACTTTAGGATGTGTATGTGTGTGTATGTCTGACTGTGGCAGACATACACACACATTGTATTTTCGAGATGGTTCTTAGCTACAATGGGGGGATGAGGGGGTCGGCATCGTAACGTTATTCCCAAATGAATGGATCGATTTTTGATGCGGATTTATCTGTTTGAATGCTGATATGATAGAGATCGAGATGGTTCTTAGCTATAATGGGGGAGGTAGGGGGTTATATACATTTTGATATGTGCTTGTTGATAAATACGTTATGTAATTTTTTACGACAATACGATTCTTGCTGCACCATAACAGCATGCCCATGTTTATATCTGTTGTATAATATATTATATTAAACGTTTATTAAGTTTTATAGAATTAGCGAATTTCTTCCGTAGCTTAGTTTTAGAACGTGATAATAAAGTAGTTACCGAGCTCATATTAATATATTTTGTAACTTGTATTATACTTAGATAAATGTATGCTGTGATGTACAGGCTGTTGAGTTTTGTCAATACAAACTTCGTGAATAATACAGATTTAGTTGACAGTCATTTTTTTATTGTCATATGAATGTTTCCTTTATATAGCTATATATAACTAAATATTATTTAGTTATCAATGAAATTAATGACAAAATATATGCATCTTTGTACATCGTTACAATAATATATCATGTCGCATACATTTTCTCTAAAGGGGTCACAACACAATGCATCTAATGCATTAAATATATTTTTGATAAATGCTAGTTCAAAAAGCAGCTATATTTTAATACATATCTTTATATACATATAAAAAATTGAGTGATATACAAACACAAATAATATATTTTACGAGATTTTTATGTAAAACTTATGAAATGAAAAAAGAGTATTAAAGTGTGCTATAGATTTAGATTTACTTATTATGGTGCTCTATTTTTCAAACATTTTTTCTATATTAGCAAAATTTGTTTTAGAATAGTGGAGTAGACAAGTGCCTCTACGAATATTTATATACTTAATGATAATTACAAATATTTATACACTTAATGATAATTACAAACATACGCTCGTCTTGATAAAGAAATTCCACTCGTATTAAAAGCAACTATTATAATATCATACTATATTCGTATCTATAAGCTTTCATACATAATTTTAAATAAATGTTAGGACCACATTTTGTACAGTGAAACAATGTGATACGAATAATATATTTTAGACTATGTTTATTACTATTTTTGTACATAATAAAAATAGAAAATATATAAAAATATATTAGATTATCACGAAGTGCCTTGCTTTTAGCCAATTTATTAGAAAGAGCTTGTTTTTCTATAAATTAATGTAAATAAGATTTTTGTTGAAAATCTAACACTGGTTAAGTATGTCACGAGTATTGTTGTTAAGTTTGTGATGAATTTATGATATATTATGATATTTATTATATGAATTTATGATATTTTCTCTAAAAGTGATTTACATCACTGTTGAAAAACAACATTCTGTATGTAAATAAAAATCTTGTTGATTATAAATGAGTAGCTCAAATGCTTCATATGTAAAAAAATAATTATAAAACATTTTTTACTTATAAAGCAGTTACTACATTTTGAATAAGTTATATATTATGTTATGATATTGAAAGCGAACAAAATGTATAACAATACATGAAATCCTGTACTTTAAATTAAGAAAAACCAGATCATTGAGCGTAGCAATAACTATTCTTAGAGTGTAAAAAATGAATCGTTTGTTATTATAATAATTATGATTTGTGTAAATGTGACTGTGTAAAAAATGAATCGTTTGTTATTATAATAATTATGATTTGTGTAAATGTGACTGTGTAAAAAATGAATCGTTTGTTATTATAATAATTATGATTTGTGTAAATGTGACTGTGTAAAAAATGAATCGTTTGTTATTATAATAATTATGATTTGTGTAAATGTGACTGTGTAAAAAATGAATCGTTTGTTATTATAATAATTATGATTTGTGTAAATGTGACTGTGTAAAAAATGAATCGTTTGTTATTATAATAATTATGATTTGTGTAAATGTGACTGTGTAAAAAGTTTTCGCTCGATTTTATACTCAAAATTATAATCCTAAAATTAGAAATTTTAGCTATCAATATTATCAAAAATGTTACCGTGAAAATGGTATGTTTCTGTTTTACCTCACATTATTTATTGTAGATAATAAGTGTCCGTATATAAAAGTATCGTTTTTAAAAGACCGGCGATCCGAGACGCCTGATATAAGTCGATTGTGTAAATAAATAATCCAACGTCACTGGGTTCGACACTCGGTCCCGTACCATCAACTTTTAAATGTGTGATTTACCACCGCTCCGTGCTCAGTTGGACACGTTAAGCCGTCTAGTTGTAGTTGTTGTAGCAGTTGTTAAGCCGAACTTTAGGCGGCCTGAAAAACTCATACAAGCACCAGACCTTCAGTACTACCTCACTCGCATACATTAAAAATAATAATAAAAACAAGTAAATCATCAAAGTAAGAGAAAAAACACGACTGCCTTCCAAAAAAACACGACTGCCTTCCAAAAAACACGACTGCCTTCCAAAAATACGAACTAAAAAGTTTTATACCAATAAATTATATATTGTTGAAATGTGTTCATCAAGGCCTTCAATTTGATACCCATATTATGAAATTCGAAGTATATTTTAATCATTTGAAAATGGAGCCATACTGCTGACATTTAGAATAAAAAAAAAAATAGCCCATGTTACTCGGGATGATGTAAGGATTCTAACGATACCCCATACATCTAAATCTGTTCAGGCATTTAATAGTTATGCTGGAATAAAGAAACTCACATACATACAAAGATACTTACTTGAACGCTGAAAACATTTCAATCCTTTTTTGGCAGTCGTGCAATAACATTCAATTACCAAATTAATTTACAGTATAACACGTGTCAAACTTCACGTAGAACCGTACTAAGAAGTTTACTAACTATGTACTATATAACTCACCCGCCTCCGCTTTAGCCACTGAATCAACAATACTGGATTTACCTTGTTACAAAAATCTAAAACTTAACTGAACAATTATTCAATTGTATAATTTTCCGAACAGTGATTGATAATTGTCTAAATAATAAACACAACTATTCATTATAAATATATGTTCATTGTTGTATATATTTGTGGACGGTTCTGATAAAACAAAAAAATATGGCCTCAATTCTATTTATATTGACACGTCATTGTTTACATGTAAATTAATAAATTGACTGTGATTATAGTTATTGCTTCACGTTTAGCGCAGCAAAATCAATAAATATGTTTTCGCACAAAGTCACCTACTTATTTATATTAAATAAATAAATATATTTAGTTTAGGTAATTTATAATCAATATCCGCATAATAACGTTTTTGCTAACACGTCTTTCAAATTAGTACGGAATTTATGAGAAGTAATACATATATACTAATATAATATTATAAAGAAGTAAAGTTTGTGAGGTTGTAGGGGGTAATCTTTGGATCTACAGAATCGATTTTGAAAATTAATATATATATATATAGATATATATATATATATACATAATTTTTCGACAATATGTAATAATTATATTAATCGAGCGAAAATATAACACAGACTTGAATGTTATTTAATATTGTATGAGATTAAAGATTTTGAAGTACAAAAAAGTGAATAACAAGTGAATTTACCAGAATAACAATCGTCTTTTATTGAACAGCCTATATAAGATGACAAAGGAATTGCACCGGTGAAGTCAGGTGAAGCCACAGAATAGCTTAAGAGATCTAAAGAATACGTAAAATTTGAGACAGAAGATCTCTTTGCATTTTTGTGTTAGGTTGCTGATGTGCATATGTAATAAATCTAAAGAGGGGTTACATGCTACTGTGGAGCCAGGAAAAGATACATTAACTCTTTATAGACATGAAGAAAATATTATAAAATGGATAAAATGGGCGGTCGCTAAAATTAATCTCTTCCAGACAACCTTTGGATGGACAAAAAATCCATACCAATATATAAAAGTGAAACGTTGTCTGTTTGTTTGTTTGTTTGGGGAGCTTTCACGCGATAACAGCTGGACGGATTTTGATGAAACTTGGAATGGAGATAGCTTATACCCTGGAATAAAACAGATAATTGACTGATTGATTGATTGCACCATTTTTGATTGTTTTTTTCACGGATAATTGTAAATTTCCACAGGAAAACTAAAAAAACCAGTTTGTTTTTATTACTCTCTGTAAGAAACGGTTGCCATGGAAACGAAATGACAAGTTAGTATGTCAAAAAACATCAAGAATGGTGCTATACCTACTATTGCATTGGTTTTTAATATCCTAGAAGAACAAAAGATGTTTTTTTTCGCGATAAACAGTAGTCCACACGGACGAAGTCACGGGCGGGAAAACTAGTATTTAATAACAGGGACGGTGGGGTAAAGAAATATATTATGTGAAATTATGAAAGAATAAAAATTATATATTATGTGAAATTATGAAAGAATACAAATTATATATTATGTGAAATTATGAAAGAATACAAATTATATATTATGTGAAATTATGAAAGATAACAAATCAATATATATACCTACTCTAGAATTGGACTATAAATAGGCATATAGAATTGCACAGACAAATACATCTATCTATACTTATAATAAAGCAATAAGGAACAAAAAGTTTGTACAATTAAGATTATTAAAGAATGGTCTAGGGGACTTAAAATGAGCTAGGTAATGAATAATTATTTCTTTTTTCTGGAAAACTTCTGGACCGGATGCGATGCGGTTTTCACTGTTGGATAGCACTGGCTCATAACTTAAAAATTAGTGTAGTTGGTATCTCAATTTGATGAGTAGAAGCCGAGCAATCGATAGGTAAAAACTATCTGACGGCTGAACGAAATTTGATATTTTGTACTCTATTTGGCCCTGGTTTGACACAGGTTACTTTTAACCTAGAAAAATACCCATGCGAGCAAAGCCGCCGGCACAGCTAGTACTAAATAAATACAACTAAAAATTCGACATTTTGATAAAATCTATAGCAACCATCATCATCATATCTTTGAGCTCCAATGTCTCAGAAGCTCGACATTATATTGGATAATAATTTCTAAACAATTTTTTTGTTTGTATGGATGTCCTCTATGGATTCTTTAATTTATTCTGTGACAGCCATGATTTCAAAGTGATGCACATGTGTGTGTTAAAAGCAAAGGTTAGAAAGAAGAAGAAGGTGAGCCTCTTGCCACGATTTTCTTCGCAGAATAGAAATTATAGTTTTTTTTATTTTTTCAAAGTTCTTTTCGACCTTCGAATAAACAGTCAACTTTAAAACAGAGTTGGTCGTTTTCTCGAAGTCCAACTTAATGGACATAGTTGCAAGCATTGTCCGATTACAAAAAAACTTTTTTAAGCGAATTTTTATGGCTGGCATCTGTTGCCCTACATTCCCAAAAGCTCCCTGCCCGATTCAAATAAATCAATATTACTTTGACCATGCAAAAATCCTTATTAATTCAACTGTCGCTTGCATAAAAACTATGTTAATTCTATGCAATTCGGCACACTCGCGTGCAAAAATAAAACGGAGTTTCCCCCAAAAATGAAGTTGCAACGATTATTTTTATTCATTCGAGCTGGCAACACAATGGAGCGTTTCGAATTTCGAACGAAATTTGCGTTTTTGCATAAAACCGTGGCAGGGCGGCGCGTGCGGTGCACATTATAATGTGCGGTGACCATACTACGAGGCTTAGTAGGGTAGTCTGAGAGTTTTTAATATAATGCTTGTAGAAGACAGATGTGAAAGCATAATAAATTAATTATCAAAAAGTGGCATAAGTACCTACATCATTTTAATTCAGTCCCTCACCATTCGTGTAACAACTTTTGTATGCATTTATGTGACAATGTCCGCGGACTTGCACATGCTATGATAACACTCAAGCACTTTAATGACGTAGAGTTTTCATGTTAGGTAAAACTTACTTCTGACTGCATCATAAGCATTGATATACGATCTTAATCATAAGGATAAAAAATAATATGTCAACAAGCAAATCGTCTAGTATTAGCTTACAACATTTTCTAGCTTTCCCGTGGCAAATTGCCATTTTCCGGGATAAAAAGTATCCTATGTGGGTCTCTATATTGTACAGTACCTATTTACAAAGTTTCATCAAAATCGGATCAGCCGTTTTGGCGTGAAAGCTCCCTAAACAAACAGACAACAATTCACTTTTATATTTTGGAGTGGATCGTTTAATTCGTCTCGATTGTCCTCTCCAGCGTAACCGGCTAGTTTTTGCGTCTGTGGTAGGAAGGTACTTCATAAAGTTGTGTACTAAAAATAAATAAAAACGATCACATGGCTATCAAATTCAGAGCTTTAAAAGCCTTATAAAATACATCTGGCGATAAAGAGTTGAAGAACAATATTTCATTTCATTAAGTAAGTCGGGTTTTGTGTGTCATTTTTAATCGACTTCACCAAAGGAGGTGGTTGTTCGACAGAATGTATTTTTATGTATGTCCAACGATTTCTCCACCAATTTAGTCCGACTATGAAAATATTGATTTTATTTGAAATTGTAGATATAAATTTTATAAAAATTGGATCAATAGTATTTTTTTAGTTTTATGTAGGTATATCCATTTGAAGTCGATTATTTGTACCATGGTATTATGTACAAGCACTTGCAACAGTCCGTGGCACGACCTAGTCATGGCCACCCCAGAATCTTTTGTAACCTATCCTTTGTAAGCTCAGATTGATAAAAGCGATACAGTTTCCTTTTTTTTGCCAAATTTAAATGAAGTCCCCTTCGTAATAATAATATATTTGCATGAACATATTGTAATGGACTAAAGAAAAAAACGCGAATGAAATTTGACACATTTGGGTGTTTTTAAACGGTTTTATTTAGCTTGACCTGTTTGTAGAGCATCGGACTTCGATCCTCCCATATTTTACCGATTAATATCCTTCTGGTATTCTCCCTTATTTTTCGGAATACGACTTACGTGACATTGGCGGAATTGTGGAATGACTCCACAAATGCCATAAAACAAGAACCTTGCTTGCTAGAGCATCGGAGTTTGTAGTCTTCAAAGTAAAAGAACAATGTTGAAGTTTATTGACTTTTGAGTTTTAAGTTGTTTATATTATACCTGTGGTGGATTGAAGCATCAAGCAAAAACAATACTACTCGTATACGGTGACAAGCGCAGGGTGACGAGCGCAGTGCAGTGATGCGCAAGATTTTGCAGATAAAATCAGGGGCGGCACTGTAATTGTTATGGGAGGTGTGACGCTTACCATCAGGTGAGCGACCTGCTCGACTCGTCACTCAAACAAATAAAAAGAAAACTCATTGAGTTCTCGTTCTTCTTCATAGAAGAAATCGCTCAACTTTCATCACCAAGTAATTTTTTTTTATTAGAACTATTTACTGAAATACTCTACCTAATAAAAACTCTATTCTTATGTTTTTTTTTCTTTCAATGATTCTAATAGCGTTAAAGCTCTTTGAAAGCTTTTGTCAAATATCTGTCAAATCATTTAGCACAACCGTGGCACAACCGCAGAGCACAACAAATTCATGTATTCTCTTTGAACAAATTCTTCATCACAAAAAATATAGAATTGTTTATTATTACGAATTCTTCATGTAAATGCAAAAATTGTTTTCCGCGTAATATTTTCTTTTGATATCGTTTTTATTACTGAATATAGTTTAAATCTCGTTTTAATATGAGTGTTCAAGCGACTCCTATACCTATAACTCCGACATCGCCCATAGTAAAGCTCCCTGAACCCGACATTTTAAAAGAGACCGTTGTAGATGAGAAACCCAAGGTAATTTGCCCCCTTTGCTCTTTCCAATAGCTTATAGCAAATTTAGGTGGCTCCAGACGATGATCCAACTCTTCAACTCGTAACGTTCGCGACCGATCCACGAACCGGCTCTCCACACACATCTAGGGCGAACTCCGAACCATCATGAAGGCAGACGGAGCTATAGGAGCGGTCGTGCCTGTGGGATGCTAGACATTGTAACATTGCTTCGTGGCTTTTCTTTATCCGCAGTTGCTAATCAAAGAGTATACAAATACTACGTAAGCGTTATTTACAGGCAGAGTGGCAGGGGTAGACCCTGCCACAGCGTTAACACTGGCGGAATGTTACATTGACTAGGGGCCTTGATCAGCGTTGCCATCTTGATGAGATCCGTTCAGCAAGTAGACGACCTGCTGCGTGCTCTTTTGCCTTTCCCCTGGACTTGGATCACAAGTCTCTCAATTGAATTTTCATTTCTGGAGATGTTGCCAAAGAACTTGCAAATTCGCAGCGGTACAATCAAGTTTGTCCTTAATATGAAGTTCTTTCAGGATCGATTTGTTTGTGTGGAATGCCTTCCTCGGAATTTTAAGGAGTAATATCCGTCTCCAATATCACATCTCCTGAGCATCGACTTTTCTTCGATCCTGCAACGTCAGCTTGTTTTTTTTTGTGAATTTTTCTCATTTACCACTTAAAAGTGTCTTTTTGTTTCCCGAAATATACGCTTCTAGCACTTTTAAGTGGTAAATGAGAAAAATTCGCAACATTTTTCTAGCGCTCGACTTGCGTTATCGCTGTTCAATAGCTAACAGAATCGGGGCCCAGGGTCTCAGCTCCGTAGAGGAAGATAGGCAACACATTTTATTAATCTAACAATTGATTTCTTGAGTATTCTTCTGTATTTCTAAATCATTTCCAACCTTTTCATAGCAGATGATGGTACACCGCTGTCTTATCATCATAGGTACATCTCCAAGAATATTGGTCGAAGTGTGGAAGGGCGGTTCGAGTGAGTTCGCGAACTTCTTCGTTATATTCAATTCTACGATGTCAAAAGGTTCGAGGTTCTGAGCCAGCCTTCAACTTAAAGATACTTTTTGATTGAGGATCAACTTTATTATTCTATTATTATTATTATTCGTTATTATTTTGCTGACAACTAATATTGTGTGCCGACTATATATTTTGACACGTCAATATGTACTTGTTAATCAAAATTAGTATGTTCGCTCACGAAGCATTACGCCAGATTTTTAATTTACCGTTTCAAATAATTGCACAAGGGTTTTTTTTCTTAAAAAAAACAAATTTGAAATAGTCAGACCATTTAATCACTTCTTCTTCGCCGTCGTGTCGATGGTCCTATATTTTTTATTTCTAAGTTGTTTATGTTAGACAGTTCTGGCCTAGTATACAGCTACTTTTATCCCTAGGGGAAACGCCTCGTGGATATCTTTTAAAGTGCAGGTGTTGGGGCACTGAGGCTATTATTTATTTTGTGACTGAGGGCACGACAGCACGACAATTAATCATTTTAAATAAGATATTTACGTCAAGGAGCCTCCTACCTACATAATAACATCCTGATTTGACTTCAGGAAGTCAAGTCAAGTCTGACCACAGGACCTAAATAGATTAGATAACCAATAGAAGGTATTTTTGTGATTTCATTATTTATTAAGTAGTTTCACATCATTAGCCCACGATTTCTAGCAAAATACACAGATTTCATTCTGAGAACATTGTACAGTTCAGAGCGTTCTAAGCGCTGTAACACTCAAAGCGTTCTAAGCGCTGTAGCACTCTAAGGTTTCTGCTTAAAATATAAATAAAACCTTGCGTGCTCCAGCTCACCTTAGCGCTGCGTTCAACAATGCTGTTGGAATACGCGACGGGAGACGGAGCGTAGGCCGGCCGCCATGAGTTGGACCGTGCGACGCGGACGGCTTGGTGGGATCGCGGGTGTCGCTGGATGCAAATAGCGGGCAACCGCACGATGATTCTATAGGGAAGGCCTATGTTCAACAGAGGTCGTCTTCCGGCTAATGATGATGATGATGATGATAAATATATTGAACTAAATCTTTACCTACTTACAATAAAGCAGTTAGTAACAAAAAGTTAATAAAATGAAGGAAACAAAATGTAGTCGTTTGTCCGTGCATCACGTAAAAACTACTGGTCCGATTGCGATTCGGTTTTTACTGTTGGTTAGCTTAGTGTTTGACATAAAAACTGCTGTACTTGCTATCTCAATCCGATGAGCAGATTATAAGCAATCGATAAAATACGACTTAATGTCTGAACGAAGTTTGATAATATATTAGTACCTTCTGTTCTGGAATAACTCATAGGATCCTTAGATCCCAGAAAGATTACCACGCGGGCAACGCCGCGGGCACGGCTAGTTCTAAATAAATGATTAATAGATGACGTAAACCAATACTCACAAAAGGGAATATTCAAGTATTTGCATATGAGTTAGTAACATGGATAGCTCAGTTAGGAGAGCGATGGAAGAACATTCCGAAGGTGACTAAGTCCTTCTTCGGCGTTTTCGTTTGTTATTACACCCAGTTACTTGTTCCATCAGCTATCCCAGGAGATAGTTAAGGAGGTAACACCATCGCCGTCACAAACCTCGTTGGTCCATTCCCCTCTCGAAGAGCTGACTTCCGTGGACCGCCTGCTCATCACCAAGCGGCTACGGGTGAAAAATGTGCTGCTCCTTAAAGGCAAGAGAAACAGGTTCTTCGTGAGGACACCAGACCAGAAAATACTCTACACTGTAGAGGAGGAAAATAGGTGAGATGTGTTGTTTGTGCCACTAATAACAACATTTTTCGTGGGAAAATGTTTTAGAAAGTTGCCAAAACTGCAATGCGATGTGCAAAAGGCACTGCAATGTTTCGAGGTGGGCGTGATGCTGACTACCATGCGAATGATCTGCTCGTCTCGGCATTTATAAATCTCTTTTGCTCAAGGTCACTCCGGTGAAAATAATAATAAGTATAATCTTATCGCATATATCAACGAGATCTTTGTGTTCATGACGTAGGTTCATGATGAACAATCGAATGAATGTTGGTCATTGTGTTCATGATGAACAATCGAATGAATGTTGGTCATTGTGTTCATGATGAACAATCGAATGAATGTTGGTCATTGTGCCCTTTTTGGTATTGTCAATGATTGTTTAAGCTGTCGAACTGTTAAGCGAACTTTTAAACCTTATTGGATGATCCCAATGTATTCCTTTGGGAAAACTAACCCTGGTTTGGGCGTATGTATGTATTTTGACCTGGACTACCCTCAGAGAGCGACACCGAAGATGCTGCTGTCATTTAAATACATATTCTTTATTGGACACTGATTTGTCATAATAGTTGTTCCCGAAACCGTTGCTCTACACGCGTTCATCATAATCAACCTGTTTACGTCCCCAATGCTGTAACAAACCTTTTCTCAGAGAATTTAGGTCCTAATCTACCACCCTGGCCTTATGCAGACGGTGGTTATCACAAACCTATTGTTTTTATGGTCATATCGTGAAGGTTTTTAGGGACGTTTTTCTTACTGACCTGCCAAGCTCTTGTTTCTGGTATGACCTTATCTTCATCAGTTGCATCGGTGTGTGTTTTTATACGCTTTATATTAGCTTCACTTGTATGTTTGTAACCGACTCCTTTGGACACTATTTTGACCCACTTTAAACGGTTAGATTTCATTCAAATTTTGCACACCTGTCAAAGACCGATGACAAAAACACGCTTTATATAGAAAACCGAACTAAAAAATAGAAAATAAATTTTAATAGTGTAAATAAGAAAAAAAAGTTTTATTTCAAAAAATCGTGGGGTGCATGGGTCAATAGTTATAAATATTTCATTGACAGATGAGAAGAAGGATTATCATTACGATAATATCTTAAAAAACACCCCACTTTTTTTTAAAATATAACGTTTTTTTCTTATTTACACTATTAAAATTTATTTTCTATTTTTTAGTTTGTCTTTCTATATAAAGCGTGTTTTTTAGTTTAATAAACTATTATTTATTAACTATTCAGTGCAATGGCTGCGTAGTTTTGAAAAATACAATATGACACAATTGTTTGCAGGTGGTGGGTAGGCTACTTATGCTATGGATTACGGCCTATGGAACTGAAAGTGACCAACCGCCAGGGAGAAGAAATCATGAGGATAGAAAGGCCGTACGCTTGCACGGCGAGGGTTCTTCCTTGTCAATTGCAGAGGTTAGAAATCATCATAATCAGCCTAATTTACGATCTTACGTACATTAATGCCGTGGATTCTGACAAAATTAAAGCGAATAAGTATTCAGTTCAAAAAATAAAATAGGCAAAATTTTTTAAAAATATCTTGGTGTTTCAATAAAATTATACTCGTTATATGGCTTATCTTAATTTATCTTCAAAGTTTGGGTTCAATCTGACTTGCATTATTGAATGAAAAGGGAACTGATGTCCACATTGCTCTGTGACAACCATTAGTAAGAAACAATATTTATCCATCTCATAGAGATAAAGGCAACGAATAGAAATAAATACTTCGCTGGAATCGCTGGCCCAATGTGGATGGATGGTCACCATAATATTCTCAAAAGGTACATACATAATAGCAGACTGTTAGAACCTGGGCACCATCATCTTGATGGCTGTTGGACTGATGTTCTACATGGGGGGGTCCACATCACAAGTTTTTCAAGATTATGAGATTTCACTTATGAGGTTGTTGATGCAGGTTGAAGATTTACGCGCCTCCTGGTACTGTTTTGGGCACTGTCGAGCAACAGTGGACAGTCATGAAACCTTTATACCTCGTCAAGAACCATTATGGCGAAGAGTTGTTCTGGATATTTGGTAATAACTTGGGATTATTCATAAATTCCTTTAGGTGAGATTATTCGGATTAAGTAGGTCAGTGACGCAATGGTGTCCAAGAGGGGGATGAAGATTAGAGGCAGAGGCTTTCCCAATAGGTAGGTGGCAGCATCTTCAATTCATGACATCACTGTGGCGTATTTGGTACTGCCCTTGCCTGCTGAACACAGTCTGCCAGGTTCGAATCCTAACAGGGCAGCATTTGTGTGATGAGCAAAATGTTTGTTCTTGTGGCTTGGATGTTTTTGGTATGTTATGTGTGTATGTGCGGAGGTATGAGAGTGATATTAATTTATTATACTACTTCACCTATTAGCCCAGGAGCAGAAAAAGTGGCATTCATTATTACCATTATTAGACCTATAGTTTTTTTTGGGTTCCTTTCCTCAAAAGGAGCCCTTATAGAATCACTTCGTTGTCCATATGTCTGTTTGTCTGTCTGTCAAGACCCTATTTCTCAGGAACGCGTGGAAGTATCTAGTTGAAATTAAGGGTCGGCTTTAGAATCCAGTCACAGGATTTTGGGGGGAAGGTATTTGACTCCTCTTCCTAATGGTGCCACTCCTAGCCCGAAGAAACGCGTAGTATTTTTTTATATTTTTTTACGATAGAACATAATCGCCATTGTAAATAAAATTATTAATTGGTAGAATGCGGTTTGTGTATGGCCCCAATGAATATGTTAAGTTAGGTAAGAACAGTGACCACAGATAGCGCCAAATTTAATTTACTGCTGTTGAAGGCCTTCCCATTTCATTTCGTACGTTTTGTCATACTTAACCTCAGAAAATGATATATTTATTTTCTCAGAAACTAGGCATTTTTTAGGGGCTACCTGTGGTAGCGTTCCTCCTCCCCCTCTCACCCCAACACCCCCAGCTCCCAAATTTATGCAATTGAATTCTAAAGTAAGACCGGTAACGTACTTCCCGTTGACCTAGAATCATAAAATTTGGCAAAGAGCAATATCTTACAGCACATGTAAAGGGAAAAATCCAAAAACCGTAAATGTATAATTACATCACAAAAAACAAAACCAGTTTGTACGGAACCCCTCGGTGCGCGAGTCCGACTCGCACTTGTCTGTTTTTTTTTTCATTTAGCTTGACACAGTGGAGCATTCTTGTTGGTGGTTTATTTCTTATCTCGCTCTCATCTCCCTCGGACAGCTCTGCTGGACCCTTATCCAACTATGTAGGGTCAGTATAATAGCAAGTATTTATCTCTACTGCAGCGTAAGCTCCAGGCAATAATTTTTGGGCTTGATCATTCAGACTCCTGTGTGCCGTATTGTCCCGTTTTAATAGGTCCACCCTTTCTCATTCTATGGGTGCTGTGAGAATCAGGGTGGTCAGGACATGGGCTGCAGATTTTTCCTGTGTATCAACAGTTACTGCGTTAATCAAGCCACCTGCTAAACGTGGTGAATATAGATATACCCCCCATATTATAGAGGAGGCCCATGTTCAGCAGTGGCCTTCTTCGGCTAATGGTATTATGTGATCCCTCCAAAGTTGTTCTCGCCGAATGTTCCAGGCCCGTACGTAACTATAAGTTGCTTCAGCGACGTGAAGTTTTCCATCACCCGAGTGAACGGCACCCACATAGGAGGCACCTGCAAACGCTGGCTGGGCATCACTCACGCGCTCTTCTTTGCTCCCGTCACGGACAAGTAAGGAATCATCGACTGTCTTCAGAGTTTGATCCCTGATACCGCACCAATCACTTTTAATGCGCATTTTTAGTCATTGCGTGAAGGACGGACAATCGCTGGGGTAGACGTGTCCTTGAATGGAGACTTGGTAAACGGAGTGTATGACCGGCCAAGTGGAGTTACGACCTGCGGAAGGCAGCCAGCAGAAATTGGATGAGAAGAGCCCAAAATCGGGCTCTGTGGTGTTCATTGGGAGAAGCTATGTCCAGCAGTGGAGGAATACATGCTGTTAAGCCATCGGCCTGGTTGCTAATAGTAGATAGCAGTCGTTCAGTGACGTCACTGGCGGCCTTGGGCAGCTTGATAAACTCTGCCCCCAGAAGTTGGCACTACATTATTTGTATTCATATCATACATAATCTTTCGTTATACTTAGCATTCATTGTTTTCAACGTATATTTATGTTCTAACGTTGATCTAGAGCTGCTGGGCTACTTAGTCTGGATTCCACCAAACGAGAGTCAATTTAATCTTAGAATAGAGCCATAGAAATGAAGGAATAACCGTCATTTGTCTATACTACTATTCTAAGAATAAAACTCTCGTTTGGTCGAATGCAGCGTTAGACGACTAACTAAAATATTTAAGTATCATTAAACTATTTCAGATAAAACTCAGTTAATTTTTACTAGATTTCTTATCCCACTCGTGGATCGCTGCTAGCTAATAGCTTTTGTTGATAGGATATCCGAGCCGCTTTCTTCTTTCATTATTTTGTCCTTCTTTCTTCGTTATTTTTTTCTTTCCTCTAGCTTTTTTTGATTTTGTGGTTCTTTCTTCTTTTCTTCTATTTACCGTCTTTCTTCTGTGAATTTCTTTCGTTATTTGACTCTTGTTGTTGTTCACAGATTCGGTATAGCGTTTGACGTGGATTTGTCTCTGGAGGAGAAGGCTCTACTTCTGGCTGCAACCCTGCTCTTGGACTACATGTATTATGATGCTTGATACTGATAACTGATTATATACTTTTGGAAAATAACAAAACGTGATTTAATTCAGTTACTGTTACCGTTATCAGCCAATTAAGTTCTTATAAGGTTCTTCGACTTTCGTTTTTCTTTCATTTTTAATCTACAATTATGACAAACAATATTTATATATTTTTTTACCTTTATTTTCTCAATGCTAGGCAAAGGTTCCCAGCATTGGGAATCCCTATTTTCTTCCAGACATCCCGGTCCCCTGCAATCTCTGACCATCCCTCCTGGAAGGTATCGAGGTCATCACGCCATCGCTTCCTGGGTCTGCCTCGTCGTCTCTCCTTATCAGGCACCCGTGGCATGATGACTCTTGCCCAGCGATCTGGGTGCATTCAGCTCACATGTCCCGCCCACTCCCGTTTTAGCCTAGCAGTCTTATTCCCCACATGAGCGATTTCTGTCATTGTTTGGAGTTCGGAATTCTGTCGATCCTCTTAATTCTTAACACGCTTCGCTCCATTGCTCTATGGCAAACCTTCAGTTTGGACATCTGAGATTCGGTCAATGACCACGTCTGAGCACCGTAGATCAGCACTGGCAAAATACACGTGTCGATGAGTGTTCGCTTTAGTGATAGCGGAAGGTCGCCCTTCATAAGGTCCTTTATGGACTCCTACAAGCGTTCTCGACTCGGCGATCGATTTCAATGTCCTGCCGGGTGCTGATAGAGACTATCTGGCCCAGATAAATATACTCAACGACATAGTGTAATTGTTGCCCGTCGACTTATCCTTACGTTTCTTGCTGTTAGACTTCACTTGTATCTTTGACCGGCATCAATAGTCCAACCTCAAGGCAGCACATCAAGCTCAGATCTCGGAGCATTAGTTGCAATCCGGCTGCTGTGGGGCAAAAAGGACAATGTCGTCGGCAACACGACTAGGAGTCTCTTGTTACCAATTTCAATACCCAATGTTGCCCAGGAGACTGCTTGAGTTTTAAATACCTCTTCGAGGGTGCTAGTAATAACTAGCTTATAAGCCTAAAAAACACGCCTGCCCTGCCAAAAAAGAGCTTTTGTCAATAAATTATATACTGTTGGAATGTGCTTATCGAGGCCTTCAATTTGATACCAATATTGTAAAATTCGAAGAAAAAATACATTTTTCGAATTTGAAAATTGAGCCATACTGCCACCACATTGAAGTTTTCAAAAAAAAATACAGCCTATGTTACTCGCTGATGTAAGGATTCTAACGACACCCATACGACTAAATCTGTTCAGCCATTTAAAAGTTATGGTGGAATAAAGAAACTCACATACATACAAACATACATGAATTGAAAAGTTTGTAATTGTTTAAAAAGTAGTTTGTAACTTTAACTTAGTCTCATAAAAATTTGGTGAAGATCTGATGAGGATCTTTAGCGCGATGATCAGAATAGCTCCTCAAAATGCAGTAAATTTCTCACTTTTAGGTTTCTACCAGTGGAATCTGCCATTTACCTACTAGGTAGGGATTGATGGAGCACCTTGGTTATTAATGTTAGTTGTACAATAAGGTGACTAGATGGCGCTACTATGCACCGCTAGATTGTTTGCAAAAAAGTTAGTACGCGCGAGGTCTACAGCTCACAGAGCCACTAGCAAGGGCGTCGCCAAGAGTCGACGACCCTAGAGATTCAAAAAAGGTAGCCAATTGCAGAGAAGCCAATGTATATCCTAAAAGCAAGTCGTTTGACTGATTATTTTCCATTTGATTTTCATACCATTCCAAGTGCCATCCGCTCTTCTACAGTCTAATTGTTATTAAACCCTTGCAAGTTCAAGCCTACGCGTGCCTAAAACGTGTGTGACGTTTTAGCGGTAACCTGCAGTCATCCGGGTTGAACCGGGTTCCCATGCTCTATTTACGTATCTTCCTTCTTACGATTATAATATTCTGAGTTTCTGAACTTGAAAGCCATTGAAATTATCAATAATATCCTTGGTGATCATAATATCACATAAATAATTATTTTATTAGCTTGATTAAAAATAACTATAAAAAAACTGTAATTTTTGGAAATAAATTACCTTCACTTTAAATAAACACAATTTTTTCTATTTTGTTTTTTTCTCCTCGTTATTTTTTATAACATTTCCTCTCTAAACGAAGTAAAAAAATATATGCAATCATTATAATAATTCTAATATCAGCACCCAAAGATATTGGCGGGAACTCGCCGAACAAAACTTATTTTTTGTGAATAGCATAATACAATAAATGACATAATGTACTATAATTATTATACCATTATAGATAAAACAATAAAGAACCCCGAAAAAATACTAAACAGTAATAACACTATCTAAAAATATACTCACGAACGAAAACATCTTCTCGCCAAAACGGCTCCGCACTTTGTTTACAAGTTTTTGTTGTCAAGAGCTTTAATTGTTTTTTTTTATTATTATTAATATTTTACAATATATTAAGCACTCTTCTTGTAGAACTTTTTTAATTCCTATGCAGATATTAGTAGCTCAACATTTTCGCGATCTCTATAAATACCTATTATAGTTTTTTTCATTATTTTCTTACGATTAGGCATAATGTTTTGTTTTGTAATTGAAAGAAAATATCCAAATTTTTCGCGCTCGCTACGCTCGCGCTTTTTACATTTTAGTCTTATTTCAGTGCATATATATTTTTTGGAATCGGAACTATATTTTAAATAAAATATTGATAGAAATAACTCAAATTTCGCGCTGGCTTCGCTCGTTCGTGTCTTTTGTGCTTGTCCATAAATTTAATTTTATGATTCTGTTTAATATCAGTTAATTGCAGCATTGATAGAAATCGCTCAAAAATTTCGGGCTCGCTTCGCTCGCGTTTCCGTTATCGTTCAATATTTATATTTCGTGTTCCACATTAAGAGAAATAGCTCAACATATTTCCGATCGCTCCGCTCTCTTCTTTTCGATGTATCAATAGATTTGGAATTAAAGAAAATAGGGGGTGGCAAATTCCGTTTCAGCTCCGGGTGGCAGAAATTCAAGCTACGCCACTGTAAAGCTTCATGTGTTCTTGACTGTGTTCATATTTTTTCCGTCCTCCATATAATATCAACTTGCTTAATTGTGTGATTTAATAATTTAATTAGTGTATTAAGTCGCATCTAGGATTTTAAATAATGCCAACACCGAACTGAAGAAGTTGAAACACTGACCAGCAGCCCGATTCCATAACTTGGCTTCAATCAGATTGTCACTTTTTTCATTGCAAAATCGACTCTATCGCAAAGCATTATTGAATTTCACGGCTTGAAACCGTCATGATCAACATTACGTAATCGCAGTGCTGTAGTGCTATTATCGATCTTGGTTTCAATCAGATTGTCACTATAACGTAATGCACATAATGCAGCGCGTTATGTCGAAATTCCTATGAAAATAGTGACAATCTGATTGAAACCAAGATTGATAATAGCACTAATGCATAATTAAACTCACGTGAGTTGAAACCAGTTCGATGTTGCCCGCTTGATAGTTCTATTGTCCGCTTCTATACCCAATTCAAATACCTAATCTCATTACATGTAGGTATAACCTGATTTCAATGTTGTAACAATACAAAATACACTTTACTGCGTACCAAAAAATAATACAAGTAAGGATACAGAATAATTATGAATTATTAGAAGTAAAATTGGAGGTCTTATCGCTAAAGAGCGACTTCTTCCAGACAACTTTAGGTGTAACTAAAATGTTTCAAAATTCTCATCATACATCCCTTACAATAAGACTTATTGATGTTTTAAAATGATTAACAAACTCTTTATTTGGTCCTCTTCACAGGCAGAACCACAGATCAGATAGACTATATTCGCAACGTTTACTGTATATTACGCCCTGTGTTTACTTACGCCAATGCATAATTCAAGATATTTGGCTAGAAATGATTCCGTAGCTACAGAATAAATAAAAGTTAGAAGCCCATCATAGACGGCGGTCGCCATGTGCTTAGTTCCTGTCAGCGTTTTCCCCTATGTTCTATAGATTAGGATTTTCCCATACTGGCTAGAAAAAAAGCTCACACTGTATTTAAAAAGAACTTAAAAGAAACAGACACGTGCGATTTGAACTCGCATGGAGAGGGTTCCGTACGATGAATATATTATCTCACAATATCGAAATATTTACCCTGTTAATTTAAGACCATAGACTTCTTATAGATTATCCTGTAATTTATAAGAACTATTTTCCGAATTTTTAGGCTCTGTAGTTTCGGAGATAAGAAGAGTACTTAATCACATCAATACAAGGCTACCCTTTCTACTCTCTAACTCTCTCTCCGAACGAAGGTCTGTGTCCTAGCCGTTGAAATTAATGATGATGATGATTGCAGATATCCTCAGGTATCTGTGGATATCTTGCCAACCAAGTTTGTACCAAATGTTGTGCCGTGAATTACATTTGTACACACCCAAAGGTTATGTCACACCCACGTCTCGGGTATTGTCTAAGAGCGATTATGCTCTTTTGAACTTTTTAACCCTTTTGGAGGATCCTAATATATCCCTCTTGGGAAGAAAACCCTTTGTGCCCGCTTATTTTCTCTAAAACAAGACGCTGGTGATCACACGAATAAGAAAACAGTGATAAGTATTATGCTGTGTCCTGACTCCTGTTTTTCAATAGTGTGTTTCATTTAAAAACACTATATCTAGGTAGGTACATGCCTAAACTGTCAAATCCATTGATATGATTGAGAAGAATACTTAATTGTATTTGTTATAGAGGCTATGTTAGCGTTACGGGCGCTGCGACTACGTCTCAACGGAGAGGCTATGTTAGCGTTACGGGCGCTGGTACTACGTCTCAACGGAGAGGCTATGTTAGCGTAACGGGCGCTGCGACTACGTCTCAACGGAGAGGCTATGTTAGCGTTACGGGCGCTGCGATTACTTCTCTACGGAGAGGCTATGTTAGCGTTACGGGCGCTGCGACTACCTCTCAACGGAGAGGCTATGTTAGCGTTACGGGCGCTGCAAATACGTCTCAACGTACATATCATTGCAAAGCGACAAGCGACCGTTCGTAAAGACGCGTAGGGAAATCAATGTATGGGAAATCAATTCCAGTACACGTACGGTACGGTGGTTCTTAAGAGCGTTCGGTACGGTATATTCGCTATGAATAGGGTTTATAGCTTTTACAATAGTAACAAAAATGACGAGTAAGAAAAGTCATCGTTCGAATATTCAAGAGACGATACTAGGTGCCGCAAATAAAAAACTGGCCAAGTGCGTGTCGGACACACATAGACAGGGTTCCGAAGCCAGGATAACCAGTAGTTTTTATTTTTATGTGATACGCCAACAATGTTGTTTTTACGGCTGATTATGTCTCTCACTATGGAATTTGTTCAGTGGGCATAGAATGCGTGATCGTGGGCATCTTAAGCTTTTAAAATGGTAAACCCTAGAGAGCCATGATAATTTTGTTAATAAATTTATATTTTGCGCTAGTGTCCTGTTTTTACTCGACTGAGGAGGGTTATAGATAGATAGATAGATAACTCTTTATTGTACACCACATAGAAGAAAAAATACAATAATAACTAAAACATTTATACAAAATAAATGGGACAATGGGCGGTCTTATCGCTAAAAAGCGATCTCTTCCAGACAACCTTTGGATGGAAAGGAATTAATATACGGCAAAGATGGTGGTGCATTATAATATAACAAATAAATAATAAAAATTGAATACAATGAATAAACATATATACACATATATTCCAATATACCTACACATAAATATGTAAATATATAGTACAGTATATATATATATATATATATATACATATATAAATATATATCCATATACATAGTATATTCATTATAATAAATTACATTATGTTATGTGTTTGACTTGTATGTATGTATGTATGTATGTATGTATGTATGTATGTATGTATGTATGTATGTATGTATGTATGTATGTATGTATGTATGTTTGTTTGTATGTTTCTTAGGCACATCCTAAACGGCTTGATGGATTTTGATAAATGAGGTAATCATTCGATTCGTCTTAATCACGAGAGTGCTATAGGATATATGAAGTGTCAAGAAAACTAATATGGCGGCTTATAGCTGCCATTTTGTATTAGAGAGAGAAAGTACTATAGTTCAATGTTGCAATTGCAACTATTAAAGTAAAGTATAATAAGTAAGTAAATAAGAAACAATCAATTTATTTACTACTAGTCTTCCCGCCCGCGACTTCGTTCGCGCGGACTACTGTTTATCGCTAAAAAAAAACATCCTATTTTCTTCTAAGATATTAAATACCACTGCAATGCATAGCACACATATATATATATATATAATTAAGATAGGATTAATATATATATATATATATATATATATATACTCTATCACTCACCTTCGTTTTGCTGATGATATAGTCATCATGTCTGAAACCCTGGAAGAACTAAGCTCAGTGACCTCAATATTGTTTCCCAACAGGTGGGTCTTAAAATGAACATGGGCAAGACGAACATCATGGCAAATGCCCATGTCGTACCCATGCCGGTTTATGTTAGGAACGATATTATCGAAGCTGTTGATCACTATGTCTACTTGGGTCAGACGATCCAACTGGGTAGATCCAACTTCGACAAAGAGGTCAACCGACGAATCCAACTCGGATGGGCGGCGTTCGCGAAATTACGCCATATCTTCTCGTCGCAGATACCACAGAGCCTCAAGACGAAAGTTTATAATCAGTGCGTGTTGCCAGTGATTACATACGGCACTGAGACGTGGTCGCTAACTATTGGTCTCATTCAAAAGCTCAGAGTTGCGCAGCGAGCAATGGAGAGAGCTATGCTCGGTGTTTCACTACGTGATAGAATCAGAAATGAGGAAATCCGTAGAAGAACGAAGGTTACCGACATAGCTCTCAGAGTATGCAAGTTGAAGTGGCAATGGGCAGGCCATATAGTTCGCAGAACCAACAACCGCTGGGGGATAAAGGTCTCGAATGGCGACCACGAACAAGCAAGCGAAGTGTGGGGGGGGGGGGGGGAATTGTAGTAGTCATCGCAGGATGTCGGTGGATGGAGGTGGCACAAGATCGCCCGTCATGGCGCTCTTTGGGGGAGGCCTAAGTTCAGCAGTGGACTTCTAAAGGCTGACATGAGTCTATGTATAGCACAACTCTTGATGTTATTTGACAGACTTGTTATTTCGTTCCCATGCCAACCACAGACCATTCTGTGATAGAAACCGTTCCTTACAGTAAGTAATCAACATTTTCCAGTTTTCCCGTGGAAACTTACCATTTTCCGGGATATCCTATGTTTTATTCCAGGGTATAAGCTATCTCCATTCTAAATATCATCAAAATCCGTCCAGCCGTTATCGCGTGAAAGCTCCCCAAACAAACAAACAAGCAGACAACGTTTCACTTATATATATTGGTGTGGATTACTTCTGCGGGCGGTCAGCTCGCATCGCATTGCGAACCGACATAGCATAGTGGGGTGACATGCAACTCAAGCAAAAAGATCACTTTAGAGCTGAATATTTCGTAATTAGAACCAAATAGAAAGAAAAACTTCAAAGAAACCTCATTAAAATTTTAAAATACATATTGGACGAGACCGCACTCGATGGAGTACATTTTTTTTTAATCTATGTTGTTACATACTGTTTTTTTACACCTATACATAGCGATAATAAATATCTATACTAGTACATGTGCCAAATTTCAATTTTTTTGTGGTAAAAAAATGGCTGTGACATACAGACAGACGGACGGATGGAAGGACGGACATTAAAAAGACATGTCGGGGGCCCTTGGGCGATCTGGCAAACTGACACAATCTTCGGCACTATACCTTTCGACATACACATACGTACGACATACGTGTTTTTTTTAAGGATATATATATATATACCAACCGGCCGTCTGTTTGTAAAGTTTCAAACCTATAAGTTTTGAAACTTTACAAACACTAACACAAACACAAACACAAACACAAACACTCGTGGCTAGGGTCACTAGCCACGAGTGGCTAGTGACCCTAGGAACGAAATCAAACGGTCGCGGGTTCGAATCCTGCAAGGTGCAATCATTTGTGTGATGAGCAGAAATGTTTGCTTCCGAGTCATGGATGTTGATATTCATATTTATGTATGTTTATCCGTTATCTAGTGCCCATAGCACAGGGTATCCTAGTTTGGAGCTAGGTAATTGGTGTGGAATTGTCCCGAATATATTTATTTATTTAATTTTAGATTAAAAAAAAAACGTTATTATTTATTCTGAAATCGATTAAATGTAAAAAAACGTTTTTTTCCTACAGCTTGATTTCTAAGAACACATCTACCTATCTTTAACGGTTGTCGTACCTGCCATAGAGATAAAAATCTCACCTGCACGTACCCATTAATTATACATTCTTATTCTATAACTAGTTCTGCCCACGTGTGGTCATTTCTCTAGGTTAAAAGTACTATATTCCAAGACCTAAAATACCATTATACCAACGTTAGATCAAAATCCCTTCAACCGTCAAAAAGTTTATATCGATTGCTCGGCTTCTACTCGGATCGGATTGAGATACCAAGTACACCAGTTTTTAGTCAACCCCTAAGCTATCTAACAGTGAAAACCACATTGCAATCGGTCTAGTGGTATTTACGTGATGCGCGAACAAACATACAAACAGACAGACACGAATTTAAAAAATGTTATATTCGGTACCCTAGACCATTTTTTTTCTATTTAATTTCTTTGTGACATACCTACTCATGCACGTTGTGACATACCTACTCATGCAAGTTGTGACATACCTACTCATGCAAGTTTTTTGTATTTCTATTTCTATTTTTCTATTTGTACACAGTTTTTAGTTCTTATTGCTTTATTATAAGTATAGATAGATAGATAATTAATAGAGCGGTGGTGTGGCATAGCGCGAAATTTGGAATCCAATGACACCGGGTTCAATTCTCGGTGGCCCTTTACCAATGGTTTTTAACAAGTTATGTTACTTTACAATGGATCCAAAGCCAAGGTAGCTGCAAAGAAACTTGGTATTTTGCACAAAGTCCAGCACAGGTCCGATCTTGTATGGACTACTGCAGCCACCTTTGGGACAGTTGGGCTATAGCCTCCCATGTTAGGCTTCCATGTCATCCCCAATGAGCCTCATAAGGCTCATTAGGGATGACATGGAAGCCTATGACATTCTGCTAAAGAGTAGGATTCAAAGTCTGGAGCATCGGACGTAAGATCGTAAGCCTGTTGATATTCTACAGATTGCACTATGGAGAGTGAAAAAAAACTAAACAATCTGATTCCCGCGTGACCGTTTCTATCATCGGCAAAGCGCCACCCTTTTATGGTACAAATACCACGCACAAGAACGAAGTGATACGCTTCTTCATATATTACTGCAAAGGAGTCGAATGAAATGCTCTGCCCTCGTCAGTGTTTCCGGTAACTACATTATAATCCAGGTGTGTTCAAGCCCACAGTGAATAGCTAGGAAAGCGTGCTACACCTTCGACGATATCATCTCTGTCCATCAGGTGAAGTAGAAAGTAATTAAAAAAAGCATTATGAGGAACTGAATAATAATAGAAAAGTCGTTACAAAACGCATTATGATTTGATCCACTATAAAATTAATGACAAACAGCAGTAAATCCACTGAAATAATAAAAATCTAAATCGCCCATAAAAATGCAAAATGATCTCACCTCAAAACGGTACGCTATTCTGGCTCTAATTACACATGTGCTAAAGAATATAATCGTAGGAAAATATATCAGATGGCTATTAAATATTAAAATAAGGGGGACACCACGCTATACTTTAAATGCATTTTTGTATTTTGCTCACAAAAATGTCGGATTTCCCCTAAAAATGAATGTCGTGCGTCCCACCCCTATTTGCATTGTGTTTAAAAACTTTTTTCGTCTCGGCAGATGTCCGAAGTAAATGGCGCGAAATTTTGACAGAACGTATAATTTTGGCGCACAATGACAGCTCGGTGTTGCCAAAAAAAGTTAATATTGGGTATTTTATCGAACCCTTTTCCAAAGGATTGAATTCAATTACAAAAACTTATAAAGGGGTGCTTTTTACGCATTTCGGGAAAATCACGGGCTTAAGTGTAATGTATGTAGGTCACTGTTACTTTAGTGAATTAAAGTTTTTTATATATTTTTTCACTTTTTTGTGTAAAAATAAAAAGCGTGGCGCGCGCGTGTCTCGTTCTCTGTAATCTGTAAGCAAGGGTTTAAAAATAACAATGGCTTTTTAGAAACTGATTTACAGTTGTTTTTTTGTGATGGATTTATAAAATTGTACTTTTATAGGAAAAATATATTTTTGTAAAAAATAAGTCAGGGTAAGTTTGTGTATTGATAACAAAGTTTATTCGATGATTGATTGCATTTATTGTTAATATTATAATAAAAATGCTTAAAATAAGTTTGATAATAAATAATAATATGTACATACGGAAACAAAAAAAAACATTAAGGAGGTCTTGATTGGTGCGGAGTCTAGAATTGAACCCGGTATCGTTGGATTCTAAATCGAACTAGTAAACCGTTAGACTGCCCTCGCTCATAACAGCAATAAACAAATATAACAGCTCAGAAACTGAAATTGCGCTATCAATTTCATAATAGGGTAGAGTATATCTAATTAGTTTGGTAGGTAACTAATTACTATCTAATGCCTATCTAACAATAAAGTTCGTTATTCAAACTCATGCTTTTTATTTATGTTTTTTTGACACGAGTGTTAGCTCTGAATACTGGGCCCTTACCTATTCGCTATGACCTCACACACGTTACGCGTCGCATTGTGGATTCCTTCGGCAAATTACGATAGTTCACGAACATACACGAACAATTCCACGCAGATATCTTGACGCGGCGCGTTACTTGGCTGAATGGTCATAGCGAAAGGGCCCTGACGTGAGAAGTGGATAAAAACAGGGAAAAGATAATTTGTCCATCCCCATGCTAGGTCTGCTGGATAGCTCTAATCTAAACTATAACAATTTCAATTACTGAGTGCAATGCTAAATATTGATTGCAGATTTCTGAATTATTGATAAATTTAATAAAGTACAATAAGCAATGAACTACTCAACGCCACCCAAAGCAATTGCTGTAAGCACAACAAGCATTTGCTTATATTTAATGACATCACATGAAATCACCAGCAGGAAACGTCCACTGTTGCTGTTGTTGTTGCTGCTGCACAACAACTGATGTCCTTTTCCTGATTCCCTGTACCGGTTCTCACAGCCCCCGCCCGCGGCTAGAGGAGGGAGACCTATGATGTCTACCCTTTCTAACAGGGCCCACACGGAATGCATAAAAAAAATGAAAACTCACTTATTTCAGAAATCTAAAAAAATAAAACGTTTTCTATCTTAAAATTGAATCACTTCCAAAAGTTCAAATGCTAACTCACCATGACGACTCGAGCGGGGTTAAACCGTGTAATGTTGACACTCTCCCGATCAAAACTTAACCCCACTGTGTTGCCATTTTTTACAACCATTTAACCCATTTCCAACAATTTCGCTGCATTTTTCCCAAATACATTTAGGGGCTTTGACAGATGCGCGACAGGAATCACCCTCGCGATTTATAATGCGTGTCGACGTTTTTTCGGAAAAATGAAGTTAATTTTTTGTTAAATTTTGTTTTTTTTTTTATTAAACTAAAGCTGACAGTTGACGCGGACATAATCTTTAATTAAGAGTATTTTTGGCGGGAGTTTTTTTATTTGTAGTTGGCTGTAGGGAAGTATGTAATTGTCTGCTTATATGTATTGATGATTTTTATCTAAAGAAAGGGTGTTATAAGAAACACCTAGTTGATGTACATTGTACATGTACGCTTTATTGGTTAAATATATCTATTTATCTTCTATTTATACTTATAATAAAGCAATAGGAACGAAATAGTCAGTAAAAGAATATAATTAAAACAAAAGGTCTATGATACTTATTTAAAATAAGCTACTGAACAAGAATATATATATTTTTTAAATCGTGTCTTTCTGTTTGTTAGGTTGTTTGTATGTTTGTTCGCGCATCACGTAAAAACTACTGGACCGATTGCGATGCGGTATTTATAGTTTGATAGCTGCAATTTAGAATCCAACGATACCGGGTTCGGTTCTAGACTCCGCACCAATGACTTTACTAAGGTATGTGCGGTTTTCCATCGCTCCGTACTTCGGAGGGCACGTTAAGATAGATAAATACATTGTACACCACATAGAACAAAAATAACTAAAACATAAAAAAGAATGGTACAATGGGCGGACTTATCGCTAAAAAGCGATCTCTTCCAGACAACCTTTGGATGGAGAGGAATTAATATACGGCAAAGACGGTGGTGCATTATAATATAATAAATAAATAATGAAAACTAAATACAATGAATAAATATATTAATAAAAATATATACACACATATTCTAATATAGTATATATAGAATACACATAATAATTAATATAATTAGATTCACCACATATACAAAAAAAACAAATTATATACAGTGAAACCACAATAGAATAACAACAAAATAGCAATAAGTGATATTAATTAGAAAGATAAAACTTCTTTACTTGAACTTTAAAAACAGAGAGAGATTGCCAGTTACTATAAGGCGAGCCTTATAGTAACTGGCAGAACGTTCCATAGCCGAACTGCTTGGACCTAAGAGGATACATACTTTACTAATATTTGGTTTGAGGCTTGGACGGTAAATGAACTGTCATAAAAACAGCTTCTATGTGGTGGGATCTTCAAAGCTAGATTTTCTGATGACCTGAGTATCAACTTGTTAGAATCAGACAGGAAATTGAAACGTTCCATAAGATATCGCGGGGAGAAGGGATTAAACAAAATTGTATAAAGTAGAGCATTATATATAGGAGCATTCCGGCGAAGGCGTATTGGAAGCCACTTGAGCTTAGAGTGAAATTCAGAGACATTAACATATTGGCGCAAACCAAATAAAAATCGAATGCAGAAAGCTGTCGGATCTGGCTGTTATTGATTAATAGCAGTCGTTAAGCCATGTCAGAGACCCTCGGGCGGCCTGACGAACTCTGACATCAGAGGTCAGCACTACCTCATACGACAAGCAAGCAATTTGGATAGCTTAGGTTTTGACTTAAAAACTGGTGTACTTGGTATCTCAATCCAATGAGTAAGAGCCGAGCAATCGATAAAGTACTTTATTAGGTACTTTTGGTCCTGGAATAACACGTGCAACTAGGATATGGGCTACTTTTAAATGAAGTGACGACGCGGGCAAAGCCGCGGCCACAGCTAGTTATATCATAAATGTACTACCATGTGTGTTCTATGTGTACCTACCTATACCAGGGCGGTCGCACTCCGCAACAAGTACAAATAAATTCAAGGACCCAATATTCGGGTCCGTTCAGTCGAGTGTCAAGCGTGCGCTCGATGAGTCGCGCGCCTTGTACTTAGCAATAGAGCACCTACTTACGTAAAGTTATTGACAAACTTTATTCGTGTTTTAATTATGAGTACCAAGAAGAAAGCTAGAAAGTACTGCATAGCATTCGGCTGTTTGAATAGTGATAGAAATGACGAATTGTCATTCTTTACGCTTCCAAAGGATATTGAAAGGTAATTAATTGTAATACCTATAATAGGTCCTAGTTATGTAGTGAGATATTGATATTTTTTATTACGTTGGTTCCTGTAGTTTTATGTTATTTCATTTGTGTTCCATACCGAAGCTACGCATATTTAAGGTTTTTCCGCGCAGAACCACCAGTGATGGATGACAGGTCTCGTATAATACCTACCTACTTTTAATGCCTTTTATTACGTAGGTTTTTTTTACGTTGCAATTTATTTTTCACTCATTAAAAAGCATGGAATTCAGACAAGCACCTTTATTCATCAAAGTGCAATACCTATAGGATATAATCATAATCAACCAACGACACGTAGGTAGGTATCTCACTAAACTTATCGGCGTTCTGAAAACGGGATAGGTAGGTAGTAAAAATGAGGTAGTCGGTCTATTCTAATAAGAATGTCATTGTATGTAATAGAACTATTTTAATTTATAATAATAAGTAATAACATAATACATTATTACTTATTTATTCTGTTACAATATCTAAGTCATAACATATCACAGAATAATTAGTAGTACAAGTACCTAGTCATATCTTAATACAACCCTACCGAGCGAAAGAGGGACAGAGAGATTCTGAAACGGTTAGAGCAATGGAAGTTCTCGCGCGTTGTGATACGGTGCATTCTAGCCTGCACGCGGTGGGCGAGCGCCTTCTGGGTAAATATAATTGAAAGCTCGCAGCGCCGTGCGAGTTAAATTGCACTTTATAGCGTTGTAGCGAGAGTCGCTATTTATTTAAATGACTTTACTCAGTTAGCCTTCTGTACTTGTACTATTATTTATTCTGTGCCTATACCTACATCACAATCAAACCATTAAAAAAATAGGTTTATGTACATAGTGCTATTATTAATATTCTGTGTTAAGAAACCCCTATTATAACTCACGAAGAGATTTATTTTCTCTGATGTCGCGCCAGTCGCAATGTTCCCGATCGTTTTGATAATAGCTCCAGAAATTTCGAGCTGTTGAGTATAAGCAGTTACCTACATAAAAAACAACACTTTTAATAACCATAATACAAATACGGATCACTAACCGTTGCTAATTTGAAATAGTCAAACCGGTCGCGTGTGTTGATCTAAAGTCACAGTAATTCAACAACAGGTAAGGACAACATGCAGAATTACATTAAAAATAAAAATTTAAACTGAGCGAGGTAGTACAATATAACATATTTAAACTGAGCGAGGTAGTACAATATAACATATTTAAACTGAGCGAGGTAGTACAATATACCATATTTAAACTGAGCGAGGTAGTACAATATAACATATTTAAACTGAGCGAGGTAGTACAATATAACATATTTAAACTGAGCGAGGTAGTACAATATAACATATTTAAACTGGGCGAGGTAGTACAATATAACATATTTAAACTGAGCGAGGTAGTACAATATAACATTTATTTTTCTAATATGGTTTAAGTAGTAAAGCTACACTGGATAAACTCTTAAATTTTTCCGTGTCGCATTTTTATTGTTACTACTAACTTATTCATATAGTACGAGTACATTCAGCGGTCAGCATTGCAGCCCTTGATAGCCAAGCTGGAATGAAGGCCGAGACCGAAGGTCGAGGCCTTTATAGCGCGGAAGGTCGAGAACTTAACTAAGCAAAGCTCGAGGCCATCATAGCGTGGCCAGCAGGGCAGTCATTGCGGACCAAGGCTTGTATAGTGCTTTACTCAAACAATGCGAGGTATTTAAATAAAACTGATGAAAAAATTATATAACCCACTAAAACAACAACAACAACAACAACAAAAACCAAAACAACACCAACAACAACGTCAAAAACAACAAGAACAACAAAACAACAATAACAATTAAAAAGAACAACAACAACAACAAGAACAACAAAAAACAATGAAAACTAAAACAACAAAAATACAACAACAAAAACTACAACAATAATAGCTAAGAACCATCTCAATCACATCAGCTTTCAAACAGAAAAATAAACATCAATATCGGTCCATACGTTTGGGAACAACGACGCCTCTCTTTTCGCTTTCGGTGGTTAACAAAACCACAGAATAAATAATAGTACTTGAAAAACACGACAGTAATGGATTTTCAAAGGAAATTGCTGGCCGCAAAACACGACAGTAATGAAATTCCATACAACTTTGCTGGCGCCTATTCAAGAAGCGCGACAAGGTCGACTTTGCCCAAAGAAGGTTGTCGAAATAATGACCACATTACAAGCTTGTTTGAGTAAATATTTTTGTTGTATGATAGTTATTGTTTGCTAGTAGTTAAATAATTTGACTATTATATTCGGGCGCTTTCTGACCCCACTTTTCTGTAGTCAATGGCAAAGTATTTATGGTAAATAGGCAAAATAATAGCACTTTTACAAGTCAAAACTTAACATTCTCGCATGATTATAGAGAAAAACATTAAATTATATAAACACATCAAATCAATAAAATTAGGTAAACTAAGTATGCTTTGAGTTTAAAAAAGGAAATTTCCTTTTCAAGTGCCGACTCAGAGTTGAAACTCGCACAGGAAAAGGAAATACCCTTCTGACTCTACCGGTGCTTCGGAAATACGCCCGTCAGAGAAGCACCAAGCAACTTTACGGGGATGTCATTTTCTCCATTTTTGAACATTATTTATGTATATTTTAAGTGGCTGTAATTATATTACAGACGTAGATGTCAAATACAAAAGATAAAAATGCGAATGAGATGTCACACAATCATCAAACGAGGATAAATATACAAATGACATAAATAACCAGGCTGGTACGCAGGCTGCTAGTAGTCTCATGGTACTGTTTTTATCTTACTGTCGTGCGTCAAGCGATCGTTTTATGAATGAAACAACAACTGACTGTGGTGACGACCAGTTGGCCGAATGGTTAGTGACCCTGACTTTGAAGTCAGCCAACGGTCGCGGGTTCGAATCCCGCTAGGTGCAATCATTTGTGTGATGAACAGAAATTTTTTCTAGTCATGGATGTAATATTTTACATCTATGTGTGTTTATCCGTTGCCTAGTGCCCATAGTACAGGGTATCCTAGTTAGGGGTGTGAATTGTCCCGAATATATTTAAATTTATTTATTTTATTTCTATTTTAATAACACGCGCGAAATTAATAATCATTATGTATAATTCCTACTGCTACATACATTAAATATTAATCTATTAACTTTTAAAACGAGTTTTATTTTTTATTCTTTGTTACCTCCGAAGGTAAGGACTAAGGTAAGGACTAAGGCAGCTGGCACATCCAGAATTATTTCTTTCTTTTAAGTTTTATTCGATTAAAAGTAGTTTTTTTAATTAGTTTTAATTTCTTACCTTTTAATTTCGTTGAAGTAGGCCTTTGAAAATGAAATACTTATTCCATTCGCGAAGAAAAAAGCCATACTGGAAATAGTAAACTGTCCATATCTTTTAAAATACTGAACTGATTTTGATTAAATTTGAACTATTCCCTAAGTTGAAAGATACTAAAACTATTACAAAAAGAGTTATTGCAATCAGACTTGTAGTTTCCGAGAAATACGTGGACATACATACGCAAATGTGTGTAGGTATGTATTTGCGAAATTTGGTATATAATTATGTTCAGATACTCAAATAGATTAACATAATATGAATATTAAGCATTTTTGACAATATAACATACATTGAAGTACGAGTATATGTACTACGTGTACATATATCTCTATGGTTAAAAATTTAATAGAATTACTTTGCGACCTCTTGGCCTCAATATTTCGTTGAAGTACCTACTTACAATTTCTTATTCACAAAGGAGGTGTACAAGGAAAACTCAACAATTATTTGTATAATTAATTTATTGAATACGGTAGAAATGCTTTAATTTAATGGAAAACAAATATAACAAACAGACGGTGTTAGGAACATATACCGACCACAGACCGCAAAACAACACTTTTATAAAAAATATTTAATCAGTAATTATGTACTTTATACGCACTTATTTTATTGAAGTTTTCTTTTTAATTTAGCCGACATGCGGTGAGTGAGGGAATTATAAGAAACAGACGCGCGAAAATAAGTCGTATCCTTGAAATATGTACTTGAATTAAACTTTTTGTTCGAAGAAATTAAACAATTATTACTAGTTAGAATATAGGTAGTTGAACGAAAAGATGGTGCCTTATTTCTACGATCTTTTGTTTAACTTCACCTGAACTTCCGACTGCCTATAATTATGTTGCAGGTTGATTTTAGCATACACATGATCTTAAAAAAAAAGAAGTATAATCCTCACATCTACAATTATGGTAACCGTTCAGTGTTTATACCATTTAGGCCTCTTGTAACCCTCTCCTAACTTTTATATTTTTGTTACATTCGTTTAACTATTGTAGCCCTTCTACTCATCCGATACATCTTATAATCAGATCCTTTTAAATTAATCTAATGGTGTAACCAACATTACATAATATTTCATGCCCAATATTATCTTATTATTCAATGCAATACCCTCGATCGAAGTAATATTTGCGTGGCATGCATTAGTAGAGTCCTGCAGTGGACAAGTTTAAAGAGATTTCTATAATAAATCATCATCATTATCAGCCTATTCCCACTGATGGGAGACGAAGCTTCTAGAGAGAAGCTAGAAGAGAACTGAGAGAGGATGGAGTCTACCATGTTGGCCCAGTGCGGACAGGGACGACAAAAAATTTAAAAAAAGTTTGGTCCAGATTTTGAACACTGCTAGAATCTAATTTTTTAACTAAAATATGGAAAGTAATAATGAAAAGGAAGATGGTGATGGCTGGAGGATGGTGTATGATGGAAAGTAGTAGTGTAATTTTGTCAGGAATAGCATTTTCCATATAACTTATCAATATAAATTTTGATTAATAGAAAGGAGTTTTAGGAGGAGGATGGAGTGAAATGGCACCCCCTTTGCTATGCTACCCCCAGGTAAATAGGCTAAGGATTAATTATGTTTTTTTTATTCTGTGATTCAGCTGACTGGAACACTTCAATAGCGTGCGTGACTTCCCAATACGTCGAGTTCTATCTGTGGTTGAGTAACGGCAAGAATTATTTTTCATTGATAATTCATGCTTACTAACGGAGGTTTGAAGTAAAACCTATCACGGAACCCAGCGTTTTACAGCAAACATTTAAATGGAAATAACCACATTAGACGTTCTTTAAAATTTATCGCAATTTTGGAAAAATATACTATACGTGAGGATATTTTAATATTAATTCCAGACATTTTAGGATTTATTTATCAAAAAACAATATACCAGCCCTTCTTTGATGCCGGCCTACCCTTACTGATTTACCTATTAGGGTAATTTAATGATAAATGCTTTTTTCTTTTATGATTTACTGAACAGTTTTCATTTCCCAAATTTTTGAGTAAAAAATAATAAGTACCTACTTTGGATTTAGATACAAAAGGTGGTATGTGCATTTTGTCAAGCAGTGTTGCATTGCGGTTGTGGTACAAGATCTGGCTTCCTCCCAAAGCCATAATATAATTCTCGTTATATATAATTTTAAATATTTTTCACCAATGTGTGTGAATTATAAATATCTGATTTAGTTGAGATATTCATGTATTTTTTTATGTTAAACTTTCTGGATGTCTTTATATTTTTATTATAGAAAGTTACGACGATTACTTTCATCCACATTGGTGAATTATTGTTAAAATATTTGACTAGAAACAACACATTTAAATATAACCCGAAAGAGATGATCAAGTTTTACCATATTATACAGTCGCACTTATAAATAAATACAGCAAATAATCGTAATTAAGACTAGAAAACATTTTTGGAATCAAGGAACTTACACTGAGATCAAAACATCTTATATATAAAAAAATAATTTATTAATTGTTCATATTGATTTTTCATATATTTTAACAACAATAAAATGAACAACTATTGAATTATTTTTAAATGAAAAAAATTATTGTAGAACAACCTAACATATTTTTTCTCAATTTTCATCCTTTATTTTAATTTCGGAATGTTATACAATGGAACCCTTTGCTTATATTATGTTACGTATATTCTTAGGTAAGTTTTCAAATATATACCTTTTTGGTCTGATTTATCGTTTTCTCATGTTAACATAAACTATTAGAAAAACTATCAATTTAAAAGAAATTGTTAAAAACAGAGCAAAAGTTGTGTTATTCAATAACAATATGTAATAATTATACTTACAACATACGAACTTAATGACAAAAATATAAATACATAAATGAAAAAAAAAGTGCGACTGTATGAACCAGAATATAAGCCATGTACCCGAGTGAACCTTACACATTTATAAAAATTTATTGTTTTTTTATAATCTCCACATCTGTTTACCATTCAACTACACTTAATATTAATTTGTACTGTAATCTATTTGTCATACCAATCTCCGATACCTTACATTCTTTGGTATAAACATTTGTACTATTGTTGTTTATTAAAAATATTGGTCTATATCCACTCTAGGTACAAAGCTAGCGAAATAAATGCTGAACACAATTTTTTCAATACATTTTCACTACATCCAATGAATACGATCATCATCAACGTTCACATTCCAATATAGTAAAAATTTAACAGCATTTTCTCCTAACTACGGTGCAATAATGCCCCTCCTTAAATAAGAATATGAACGTCGACAAGGGATCGTCACCACGCGTACATTTTTTATTAATTTTGTTTATTATTTAAAACGTTATTAATATAATTTGTTGTATTGCGCGTTGGGGCCTCGGCTCGGGACTAGGTGTGGAAATTTGGCTATTTTTGGAGGAAGACAATTGTTAGGAAGATGGCTGCTTTAACTGTTTCTACAGTTTTGATAAAATATTTAGAAACATTTTTCTCTCATCGTCAAAAATTTAAGGAAGAATTAATAGGAACTTTCATTAAAAATTAAACTATAGCTTTTCGACGTGTTCCTCGCTTTCTTTTTTAATATTTTTCGTCGTGTTTCATGTTTTTTTTTTTCGGATTATCTTACCTAGCGTAAGTTAGACAGGTTTACCCTGATTCTCAATCACAATTTTATTATAAAAATCAGGAGTCCCCTTCAAGGTCCTGTACCGAGCCGTCGCGCCAACGACCTCTAATTTTTTTAATTAAAATTACAACTTACGTACATACATAGGAACTTTCTTTAGAAGCTGCATGGTTTGTACAAGCTAACCTCCACACTGATCTACCGAATAATGAATAATTATAAACAAGGTTACCGATTTACTCATCAAATTACTATTGACTTTCAAGATAAAATGATAAAATAATATTTTGTAATTTTTCGCGCACCCCCTTATTCAACTCTAACGTGGCGTTGTTAAAAAAAGTATGAGTTCAGTCTTTGCTTATGTAGATGGACTTTTTTGTTATTAAGATGCAATTTTTGTGGGTATATATGTATTTTTAATTGCTTTTATTTAACTTGCAATGTTTGTGTATGTATGTACGTTAAGGTCAAATCTTGCAAGCTGAATTAGAACCACTTCCTCTCATTCTAAGGAGTTGAATTTTTACGTGTTGGTTCAGTTCCGATGCCAATGCATTTTTATGATAAGCATGACTTGAATCGACATCCAGGATTAGCTCCAGATAAAGGAACTCTTCAACGCTGAACAGCACAGACACGAAATGCTGTATACGCATTTAATTGTGATAGCCCGTTCTAAGTTTCTTCATTACATGGCTACTGCATAAAAGCTTTTTTTTTAAAATGTTTTTAATTAATTTAATTACGTTTAGAAAAAAACTTCATTCATTTATATAATAAGTTATTATTTTACGTCATGATTAAATTCCGTTTAAATTTGAAACTAATAAATATTAATTTAATCAAGTAATTTAAAACAAAATGTATTTCCACGTAGAGTTGAACGAGAAGGCATCCAGCAGTAAAATTTTAAAATAATTAATACAATTTACAAATAATAATTAATACAAATTGTAAGCCCGGCGAACAGTGGGACCACGCTGAGCTGCGCCCAGACGCGGCCCCGAAACAATGACCCGTATGATGCGTGTTACAACTAAACCCGCCCCCGAGCTTCACGTCCACATATCTAATCAAATTTAATACTAAAATTACGTGTTGATCACTGCCCAATAGTACGTATCTTTGTGCTTTAAGTCACTCGCAGACAACAATATAGTATCGAGTAGCCGACCGCGCCGGCCTCCGTCCGGCGGGTCCTATACTTTTGTACATTATTGTATTATAACTCCAAAATATAATTTATACAATAACAGCTAATATAAAAACTAATGTCGTGAGGTAGAGCGGTTGTAGTCGTAGTAGCCAGCTGACGTACTGAGGGAGTCGAGAGCCGGCGCGTGTCGTGTCGCGTCGTGTCGTGTCGCGCCGTGCGTGGCGCACCGACCGCCAGTGATCAACAGCGCACCGGTACTACGACGCTATCGTGAGTGCGCACTCACCGATACATATACCTTTAAATTATAAATTACTTCTAGGGTGTATTTCTTCTCCCGATCGAAATCGACGTTTCAAAAACTCGTCTCGGACCGACCCGACGGAACATCGCGGAGATAATAATAATAAATAAAATGATTCCTAAGCGGCAACGTTTCATATATCACCCGATTAATATAATTCTCAATATATGAAAGAGACAGAACAGAACGGCCGGCCGCCGCGCGGTGTGGCGCTCGGGCGGGCGGACGGCTCTCCGATTATAATTACGTCTCATAATATTTTTTAGCAATCGCTTGAAGGCACACAGCGTTAAATGTAGTCAGTAGAGTTCAGCGATCGGAGCGCGCGCGCGGCGGTGTCGCCTCGGGCCGCGCGCGCGCCGTCTCGTGTCGCGCGGCGCGGCTAGGCCGGCGTCAGCGTGAGCGTGACGGTGGCGCGGCGAGTCGCGCGGCGCCGCACCGGCAGGAACACCAGCGCCGGCACCAGGCTGAGCGCGCCGCCCGCCTCCTCCACCACGAACGGCTGCATCGTGAGGGGAGCCTGCGGCGCGCGCGGCACCGCCAGCAACGCGCCCGCGCCGCCGTGCGCCGCGCGCAGGTGCGCCTCCAGCGCCGCGAACCCTTCCGCGCGGAACTCGCACCGCGAGCACGAGTACTGGCCCTCGCCCTCGCCCTCACCGCTTGAGCTTGCCTCGCCGCCGTTCACGCTCTCCGCCATCTCCTGTTCGACGCTCTGCTCCGGTGGCGGCTCTGGCGGCGAATTGGCTTGCTGCTGCTGCTGCGCGTGCGCGCGCTCGTGTGCGAACAGAAACGCGAGCACGTCCGTGGTGAAGGGGCAGTAGGAACACGCGTAGGGCTTGTCTCTGGCGAGCAGATCGAGCGGGCGCGGCGGTGGTGGCGGTGGGCGTGCGGGCGGCGCGTGCTCCGCAAGCAGGTGCGCGCGTAGTGCCCGCGGGCCGCGGAACCGTCGCGCGCACAGCGGACAGGGCTCGGCGGGTGCGGTGGTGGCAGGCGCGGGTGGTGCCGGGATGCCGTGCGTGTTGTGCTTGTGCACGCGCAGGAAGTACTTGCTGCACAACTCCTTGTGGCAGATGTCACACGTGACGCCACCGAGCTGCGTGCCACTCTCCAGCGAGATGCCGTGCATGCGCTGCATGTGCGTGCGCATGAAGTACTTGTTGCACAGCTCCTTGTTGCAGATCTCACAGAAGCTCGAGCCGGAGGAGGAGGCGCGGCGTTCGTCTTGCGGCGGGGGGGACGAGGAGGGAGGGCGCGGGCCTGGATCGAGTGGCTCGTCCGCCAGCCGCTCGGCCGCCAACTCGTTAAGCTGCGAGATCATCGTCTGCAGCTTGCGTAATTCCTCGCTGGCGGAGCCGGGGGAGGCTGCGCCACGCTCCTCCATGATCAAGTTAAGCGGGCTGGTCTGTCCGTCACGCAGTGCCGCCTCTAGTTCATCTTCGCATTCACGCTTCACGTCTACCGTTTCCGGCATTTCGGCGTCAAACGGCGGCGGTAGCGATAGCGAGCGCGGTGGCGTGTCGGCGAGCGGCGCTGGGGCGGGCGGCGTCGCAAGCGGTGCCAACGCAGGCAGTAGCAGGCCGGGAGGCGTGAGGCTGGGCGGCGAGCAGTCCACCGGTGACGGCTGCGCTGGCACGCCGTGTCTCCGCTCACGGTGCGTTCGCAGGAAGTACTTGTTGCAGTACTCTTTGCAGCAGATCTCGCAGAACGCCTCGGGATTTATGACGCCGAGCCGGCGCAGCGCGTCGGGCTGAAAGCCAGACTCGCGCGCGCGCCGCGCCGAGTCCGGCGACAGGCGCCGCGGCGTACCTCCCGACTCCTCATCGGACAGCCGGCGTGGCGGCGAGAAGTGCGCGGGCGGCGGTGCGGCGGGTTGAGGCTCGCCCCCGTCGTAGATCCCGTGCTTATTCGCGCGATGGGTCTTCAAGAAGTACTTGTTGCAGAACTCCTTACAACATAGATCGCAGTAGGCCTCAGGGTTGAAGATGCGCGGCGGGTCGTGGCGCGGGAGCAGGCGGAAGGCCGCGAGAGGGTCGAAGGCGGGTAGGGTGAGTTCCCCGAAGGCGAGCGCGCTCTTGTAGATGTCCTGCATCTTGGCGTGCAGGTCAAGGGGGGGCGGCGCGAGGGGCGGCGGCGCGCGCGTTGGCGCCGCCTGCTTGCGCCGCTTACGCCCCGGGCTACCGCCGCCGCTCTCCGCGTCCAGCTCGCGCTTCACCGCCGGCGCCACAGACATCGCGTCACCGCCGCATCTGAAATTAAAAGCAGTGTCTAGTTAGTTCAATGATTCTGAGGACGAAGTTAAGTGTCTAGTCTATAAGCCAAAAAGAACTGGTTTACATATTTTATTGACTGGGGAACAAATCGTTCGGTAACTACTTGTCTTAGGTTTACTATTTGTTCAAAATCTTTCTAAGTTTGAACACCAATTACTTTTTCTTTATTTGATTGAGGGACGACACGAGCCGGTTTCTCCCCTGATGGTAAGCGTCACTCCTATACCCAAAGGTAACAGTTCCAGTGCCACCCAGTACTTTGGTAGCTAAATCTTGCACGTCACTGCACTGCGCTCGTCACAGTGTCTCAGTGTGTTAGTCGTCTTTCCCGCCCGCGACTTCGTCGGCGCGGACTTAATCGCGAAAAAACATCCTATCTTCTTCTAGAATATTAAAAACCAATGCAAAAGTAGGTATAGCACCAAAGCTCTTGATGTTTTTAACATACTTTTTATTTCGTTTCCATGGCAACCGTTTCTTACAGCGAGTAATCAACTTTTCAAGTTTTCCCGTGGAAACTTACAATTTTCCGGGATAAAAAGTGTCCTTAGTTTTATTCCAGGGTATAAGCTATCCCCATTCCAAATGGCATCAAATCCGTCCAGCCGTTATCGTGTGAAAGCTCCCCAAACAAACAAACAAACAGACAACGTTTCACTTTTATACATTGATATGGATTTATGAAATTTTATTACTTGTTTCTTTATTACTATCCTAGGACTAACAAGCCTCTCCATTGTATTTTCGTTTCTGGAGATGTGACAAAAGATATTTATTTTATACTAGCTGTGCCCGCGGCTTTGCCCGGTGGTCAATTCTCTATTCTATCATTACCGTATGTGCTATTCCAGGACCTAATATACTAAATTCCTTCAGCCGTCAAATAGCTTTTTTATCGATTGCTCGCCTTCTTCTCATCAGATCGAGACACCAAGTAGGTACACCAGTTTTTAATTCTAAACCAAGTAGGTTTTCACTGTAGGGTAGCTATAGTAAAAACCGCATCATAATCGTCCAGTGGTTTTTACGAAATGCCCGAACAGACAAACAGACAGACGGATAGAGAGACACTATTTTCAAAAATGTTAGATTCATATTCAGTTGCTATTTTAAGTACCCTAGACCTTTTTATTAATTATCTTCTTTGTACAGACCTTTTGGTACTTACTGCTTTATTATAAGTTTAGATATAGATTTTTCTATGTTAAAACCCTTTTCATTATTTTTTTGTTACTAGCATTCGCCCGCTATTTCGTCCGCGCCTGCGCGAATATTTTATTCTGTGATCGAAGGTCCGCACGGACATACGCGCGAACAAACATCCTAGTTTCTTCTATAGGATATTATAAACCAATGCAAAAGTATAGAGCCAACGCTCTTGATACTTTTTGACGTGCTTGTTTGTACATATTTTGGTTTCACGGCAACATGTAATTTCGTTCCTTACGAGTAATCGTCATTTTCCAGTTTACCCGTGGCAACTTACCATTTTCCGGGACAAAAAGTATCCTATGTATGTTGGTCTCTATGTATATTGCACAGTACCTATTTACACAGTTTCATCAAAATCGAATCAGCAGTTTAGGCGTGAAAGCTCCCCAAACAAACAAACAGACAACTTTTCACTTGCACTCGTATGTGGACGGCATACATTATTACCCTACTTGCTAAAGAAGGGTTATGCCGCAGTACATACTCGTATATAGTCGTGAGGACTATTAGACTGTTATATATGTACTGTGGTTATGCTTATCGCGTGTATTAATTGTATGTAGGTACTGTACTTTCTGTATGTCCAACATTTGTATATAATTATAAGTGCAATTAGGTACCATCTCTCGAATTCGGAGCGTCCTCAGAACGTGACAAAGAGTTCACAAGAATATTCATAACTTACTAGATTCCTGTAAAATGGACGCTACATCACGCTACAGGTACCGATACTTAATTGAATCCTTCTCAAATGTAAACAGGAAAATAGGGATTTGTACAATATTATTCCATGAGTTTGTTTATAAATTATTTACAATAATGTTAACATACCTACCTATTAACTGTGTATACCTTAACATGTGGTGACGCCAGACTGAAGGGAAATTGTAAAGAAAAATTACACTTCCTTTAAAATATAAAGACATGTGTGTGTGTGTGTCTCAAAACATGTGTGTGTGTGTGTGTGTCTCAAGATTGTGTAAACGTTAAAGAACAATAAAAACAAACAACAAAAATAATTAGGTATATTTAAAAGTAGACTTTATTCAAGTCAACCCTGGAAATCTATACTAGTGGCTCTGTGAGCTGTAGACCTCGCGCGTACAAACAAACTAGCGGTGCACAGTAGCGCCATCTAGTTACCTTATTGTACAACTAACATCAATAACCAAGGTGCTTCATCAATCCCTACCTAATAGGTAAAGGGCTGATTCCACTGGTAGAAACCTAAAGGTGAGAAATTTACAGCATTTTCAGGAGGTATTCTGCTCATCACGCCGAAGATCCTCATCAGACCGTCACAAAAAAATTATGAGACTAATTTAAAGTTACTACCTTTCAAATAAAAAAAGAACCATCGAAATCGGATTGAATAAAGTGGAGATATTCAGTAGCCCCCTTTTTACCCTTTTTTGGGGGAAGTACCCTCCCAGTACAAATCCCCGGCGAAAAAATTCGCTTAACCCGTATACCAAGTTTCGTCTAGATCGGTTGAGAAATGCGACCTGTAGAGGAGAACAGAGATCCGAACATTCGGAAGGAATTCGGAAAGACATACGAAAGCTTAGAATATTTACGCTGCCTTCTAAGTACGAAAGCATTTTTGCCCTAGCTGAAACAGAGACGCTTCGCTCGCGCTTCGCGCTCGCTCGGTCAATAAATAATATGTTAATATAAAAACATTTAAATAAAAGCTTGAATTCAGTAGCCATGTCATGATGAAACGTAAAAAGGGCTATCACAATTAAATGCGTATACAAAATTTCGGGTCTAAGCAGAGTTCCTTTATCTGGAGATGTTCCTGGATGTCGATCCAGGTCATGCTTACTATAAAAATGCATTGTCATTGTTCAAGAACCAACATGCAAAAATTCAACTCCATAGGATCTCTTGGAAGTGGTTCTAATTCAGCTTGCAAGATTTGACCTGACCAAACGTACTCGTACATACAGACATACATAATACAAACATTGCAGACTACTATCATCTGTGCATTATTGTGATGTATACTCATGTTTTATGCAAATAAATAATCTTTATCTTTATCTTTATTGCAAGTTAAATAAAAGCTTTTAATACAAAATGCGCATCAATCACTTGAAAACGGCTGGACCAATTTGTCATTTGTTTACCTTAAAATGTTAGTAAAAGTCCGCATTCGGTTTTTATGGAATAAAAATTGAAAAAATGATCATAAATATTTGTTTTTTGTACGCTTTTTCCTATAAAAAACTGTTATTTTTGTATGAACTCAAACTTGACTCGGATGCTTCGTTCGAAAATCAAGAATAAAATGTTATTATGAATAAAAAAAAACTTGATCTTCGAGTCCTGACAGTCGTGCTTCTCTCCTTTGGCACGTCGTGAGTAAATAAAAAAGTTTCGAATGATGCATATATCGTTGTTTTAAACATCAATAACCACGTGGGTCATTGAAGTAAAGAAATAATAGTTTAAAAAAACTAAAAAACATAATTGGTTAAGCAGTTTTTTTCTAAACCAAACTAAAAAATAGAAAATAAATTTTAATAGTGTAAATAAGGAAAAATGATTTATTTAAAAAAAATCGTGTCAATAGTTATAAATATTTCATTGACAGATATGAGAAGAAGGATTATCATTCCGATAATATCTTAAAAAGCACCCCACGCTTTTTTTTTCTTATTTACACTATTAAAATTTATTTTCTATTTTTTAGTTTGGTTTTCTATATAAAGCGTGTTTTTTAGTTTTTTTCTACTTTTTTTTTTTCTTTTTTTTTCGAATTATTGCATTGTCATCGGTCTTTGACAGGTGTGCAAAATTTGAATGAAATCTGACCGTTTAAAGTGGGTCAAAATAGCGTCCAAAGGAGTCGGTTACAAACATACAAACATACAAGTGAAGCTAATATAAAGCTTATAAAAAGGATAATCCATATCGGTTCGGAATTCCCATACACACAAAAGAGTTCTACTTTTAGAAGTCGATTGAAAAAAGTTTGCATTTAAAATTTGAAATGCGCTGGGCAGCTCAGGATGGATGCAACTGCAATAAATCTGTCCTCATAAATCAAGTTGATATTAGTTTCTGTGAACTTGGGTTTATGCAAGTGTTTTAGAAGAAATGCTGCCACATGTATGATCCAAGCGAATGACAAAGGCATGGTTGAAATAAATTACTTCTTTTTGACGTTGATACGTCTATTAGTTTGCTTCCATATGGAGGCAATTGAAAAAATTGAATGATAATAACAGCGGGGTTGCAGCTTACTCGATAGCTAAAGAATCAAAGAATTCGTTAAATAATAAAAATAAAACTTGGAAATCCGAAGGCCAGTTACGTACACGTATTCACGTAAAACACACGGCCGTGTCCACGACACAGCCGTGTGTTTTACACAGCAGTTATTTATTATTAACAGTTGTTAAGCCATGTCAGATGTCCTTGAGCAGCCTGACAAACTCAAAAACTGAGGCCAGCACTACCTCAAACGAAAAGCAAGAAACGCGTTATTATTACATAATAAATATACAATGTGTCTGGGCACAAGACTCGGAGACTTTAACAGTGTTTTTTTTTTAAATCAAATTTTGAATTATAAGTGGGGGGTGGAACCCCACCGCCTATTAATGGCAGCCATTATACTTTTTTTTAAATAAAAAATGTCTGATTGGCTTAATATCTGTGAAAGTAATGGCCTTCCAGACAAAAATAATGACTAATTGAAGAGTGAAAATATTTTTTATTGAGATAACAATAACTTTATATTCAAAATATCTACACATCATGGCAAAAAAATGGTCAAAAGTTGTGTCAAAAATAAAGTAGCTAAATTTTCTACTCTATTGCAAAAACTAAACTGTTAAGACTTAATTATTATAAACGTAAATGATAGACTATAATCTGTGCCACCTAAAAATAATACATATTAAGTATTTAGAATTTTAGTTTAGGAGCTATTTTTAACAGATTAAACAAAAGGAGGAGGTTCAGTCTTCAGTTGTTATTCATTTTTTGTATGTTAACTCATATCTCCGGTATTTGTGAACTAATTTAGATGTTTTTTATTTTATTCGAAAGAATGGATATTCAGTAAAGTTTTAATAAAATTTTATCAAAATTGGTTAAGCAGGTTTTTACTAATTAATTAATTTTTAGTAATTAACTGTGTTATTTTGTTTATATATCTTCATAACTCCAGGATTTATTTACAGATATTAATTATTTTTTTTATCTCTATGGCTATATCTTCATAGTGGTTTTACATAAATTTCATCGAAATTGGTGTAGTAGTTTTTTGTTAAAGTATTTTTTTTGTATGTTCCTTCATATCTCTATGAGTCTGAACCAATTTGAATAATTCTTTCTTCATTTACAAAAATAGTTCTCCGGTAATAAGCTTAGTAGTTTGAAGTATGTGTTTTTTTTTGTTTAAACGCGATTCTTGTACAAGCGACACGAACAATGAAAACTAACGTTATAAATGTAATGTTATCAAGTTTAAACGCGATTCTTGTACAAGCGACACGAACAATGAAAACTAACGTTATAAATGTAATGTTATCAAGTTTAAACGCGATTCTTGTACAAGTGACACGAACAATGAAAACTAACGTTATAAATGTAATGTTATCAAGTTTGTTGATTTTTATTATTTATACCTTTTAAGAAATATTTTATTGGTTGAAGTTAGTGTTTTATAAACGCGCACATGATTAACTGTTATCATTGTTTGTGACGATCGCGTAAGGGCATTGTTCAAACAACAATAGCTCCTAAGCTAACATTCTGATAATTTTATAGGGAATGTTGATAGGTAGAACAGATCATAAGCTACCACAAAATAATGTAGTGTTTACGGTTTAATTTTTGTAGTAAAGTAGAAAATCTGAAACATATACTTATTTTTACAGAAATTTTAACAATAACCATTTTTTGTGTTGATGTGTAAACAGTTATAAGAGAAAGCTATAATCCCAAAAAGTATTATTTTCACTCTTCAAAAAGTGTATGTTTATGTCTGGAGCCTTTTTCCGTATATGAAAATTATTAAAAACAATCAAATATTTTTTACACTTAAAAAATTAAAATAGCTGCCTTTAATAGGGACATCGAATTTATACCCAGATATGGGGTGAGTGTGCACCCCCCTATTTTATTTCTCTTTTATAAAATTAAGTGTTTAACACACTGTTTAAGTCTCAGAGTCTTGTGTCCAGACATATTTTATAAATAAATATATATACAATTACCTAGCCCCAAACTAGGATACCGTTGTACTAGACAACGGATAAACATACACAGAAACGAAGAAAACAAACATTTCTGCTCATCAGACAAATGATTCCACCGTGCGGGATTCGAACCTACGACCGTTTGAATTCGTAGTAGAGTCTCTAGCCACTAAACCAACCAGCCGTAAAAAAAAAACTTGTATTTATTCTAGGCAGGCCTCCAGTGTTGTCCCAGATAACATTCATTAATATAGTTTTAGTTATTTTTTTATTAGTTTGAAGAATTATAGGGGCAAGTATTTGTTGTAGGTACTTAATGTTATTGAACTTGCAAGCTGCAAGTATGTACCTACTAAATTAATTGTAAAGTACCGTTTACATGTCGTCATTAGTTTTGTACTACACAATAATTAAGGCCAATTACGAGATTTATATTTAAAATCGCAAAGCTTATTTTATCCCTAGTAGTAGTAGATCTAAACTGCGTTCTACAATTAATTTTAAGATTAATTCTAGAACCCGTACGAACCTGTTACGAAATCGGTAACTAATCACTTTCAACCACTTAGCTAAACGTTGGGATAGTAAAAAACAATACCTTAAATTCAGGCAGTTCATTTTTCATTTAAATAAATATTTTAAACTAACTAGATTCCAATAAGAACAGCTCACCTTTTATTTTGACTGAGGTCTAACGTTCCTTCACTCATTGGGCACTCAATGTAGTCCTTGTTATCATTTAACTTTACTTCATCACCAGCTTACACCAAGTACATCACTTTGTCATAACAGTAATTTAGTTAACATCATATTAAACAAAATTTATATTAAAAAACACCAATCAAAAGTCTTCAAACATCCTTCATGCGAAACAGTGAGTCACTAAAAACACTTAGGCATAAACACCATGTCAGCTTAGCAAAACAAAGTCTTTTTTTAAATTTCAATTGACATTTGAACTTTTAATTTGAACTTTCTATTGGCAATTTGGCACGTGTTATCGGCTGCGCGTGCGCTCAAAACTGATGTTTTTAAGTAAAAACGTGTGGATATTTTTATTTTTTGTAGAAAATAGCAAAAATTGTTCACCCCACCCGGCCACCCTCGGCTCGTCGATTATTGACAAGGGGCCGGTGCATTAGCCGCAGGGTTGGCTCACATAGAGATGTTTTTTTGTTCTTGACCGTCACCAGATGTGGTGTTTTTTGTTTGTTGTGCACATGTGAGACCTAAGTAGAGCTTGGAAAAAACTACTTCATGCAGGATTTGTGCCTTTAGTTCACATTTAAGACAGGGAAGAAAATCGTAAAGTGTTGTATTCCGAAACCGTTGATAAAGTCAGTTAACTGTGAAAACATTTTTGACTTTACATTTGAATAAATAATTTATTTTTGTGTTGAAAGTTTATTTTACCATTTTATTTCTACAATGTGTCTGGACACAAGACTCGGAGACTAAAACAATTTAGTTTTTGCAACAGAGTAGAATATCTAAAAAACATACCTTATGTTTGACATAAATTTTCACATTAAGCATTTTTAGTGTGTAAATAATTTTAATAGAAAGTTATTGTTATCTCAAAAAGTATTATTTTAACTCATATAAGTGTCTATTTGTTTGTCTGGGAGGCCTTTTCTTTCACAGATATTAGTAATTTATCACAATCAAATAATGTTAATACTTGAAAAAGTAGAATAGCTGCCATTAATAGGGAATGAGTGTGCACCACTCTTTTATTATTTTTATTCATAAAATTAAGTGTTAAACACACTACTACTAGTGTGTTTTAGTGGTACACACTGTTAAAGTCTCCAAGTATTGTGTTTAGCATCATTGTGGATCAATTAGTAAACGTCTAATTTTCTACTATTGAATTTGAGTATTCTACGATATCCAAGAAAACATCGTTAGTTACTTGGTTAATTAACTGAAAGGTCCAAATATTCGACTCGTTAAATTACTTTTTTCATTATTGCAGATATGTGTATGTATGTATATTTTTGCGTTAGTTTTCATTTTTTATTAATGTAATTTCTGTAAGGACAAAAAATTGATATTTCCAAAAGTAAGATTAGCCAAAAAATTCGTCACCATGTAAGACAAACCAAACAGCAAACAGTGCACATTGCTTTCCGAAAATTTGGAAACACTATCAAAAGGGCGTCTCATTGTAAACACATCTATCTCTTTCCTCCACATACAAGACCGTCAATCTCCATCCCTTTCTCAACTCCATGGAGTATATTGTGTCTCTTTCTATGGGTTCGCTTCTTTGGGAATCGTGATTATGAGTTATGGGCTATGTAGAACTTTTGGAAGATCACTTATGAACTTTTTGACCCGTGCCTAACTTGCTTTAGTGGTTTACAATAAAAAAAAAAATTAAGTGTAAAGAGAAGATTGTAAGCAAGTGTGTTAGACTTGCATACAATCTTAATTATAGTTATTATTGTTCTTTATTATAGCATGTCCTGGATACTACATACACCTCTACTATTTTAAAATAGTTGACCCAAAAAGTCAAAGTATTTTATTGTAAATAGGCATAAATAATAGCACTTTTACAAGTCAAAATTAACATCTCACGAACAAGGAGAAATACATAAAATATTATAAAAAGATCAAATCAATCAAAATTTAGATAAACTAAGTATTCTTTGAGTTTGAACAGGAAATTTCCCTTTCATGTGCCAACAGAGATAAATCTCACACTGGAAAAGGAAATACCCTTCTGACTCTACCGGTGCTAAGGAAATACGCCCGTTAGAGAAGAAAGCACCATGAAACTCTACGGCGATGTATTTTTTTCTATATTTGTTAATTCTTTTCAAATGTCACAATTATATAACAAATATGTAAACTACAAATATAAAAGATAAAAGTGACAATGAGATGTCCCACAAACATCAAACAATCAAACTGGGAATATAATAATGTATTTATGCTCTGTGTTCAGACTCTACATACACCTCTACTAAACTAATAAAATAAACTATTATAAAAAACAAAAAACCCGACTGCGAACAAAACTAAAAAGAGGCAAACAAGCTTTAGATTTTAGATTATAAAATATAAGATGCAGTCGGAGGCATCATTCATTTCACTTCTCCTTTGACGGGATCAGCTAGAACCTGACGAGCTATAAGACTCTTCATGCCTCCGACTGCATCTTATATTTTATAATCTAAAATCTAAAGCTTGTTTGCCTCTTTTTAGTTTTATTTACAGTCGGATTTATTGTTTTTTATAATATTTTATTTTATTTTAAACTTTTTAGTTTATTTTTATAAGCATTAGTGAGAATTTAAATCGTTATAGATTCTAAATGGACATTCGAAATGAAACATGATAAGAAAAAAGATAATTTTCAAATACCTATTCAATGATACCCTACTTGACATAGTTCGTCGACTTTACTTTTTTCCTTTTTACAATATGGGGTCTAGTTGTCGCCATATTGAATTTTAATTACTGCCATGTCTTTAATAGCACTCGCAAGATTAATACAAAACGATTGACGTATGAATCATCAAAATCGGTCCTCGCGTTTGGTCTATATAGCGCCACAAAGGAACAGACATACATACAAAGGCTGATAAACACATTACCGGGCCTTTGCGTTGCGCAGCCTAGTAAAAATAGTTGACAACTTAATTAATTAATAATGCTTTGTGTCCAAGACTCTACATACACCTCTACTAAGCTGCAACTAGCGGACAACTTATTTATGTAATTATACTTTGTGTCCCAGCCACCTCAACTTAACTAAAAATTGTTGATAGCTAAATGATGCAATTATACTTTGTTTCCCAGACACCTCTACCAAACTAAAAATAGTTGACAAAATAATTAAGTGATTATACATTGTGTCTCAGCCACCTCCACTTATTTAAAAAATAGTTAACAGCTCAGACCAAACTAAAAATAGTAATCAAATTAATAAAAAAAGTAATTATACTGCACACAGTAAGTAAGTTTGTGTCTGGGATCTGGGACAAATCCCAGCCACCTCTACTTAACTAAAAATAGTTGACAAATTAATTAAGTAATTATACATTGTGTCCCAGCCACCTCCACTTAATTAAAAAATAGTTAACAGCCCAGACCAAACTAAAAATAGTTAACAAATTAATAAAAAAAAATACACACAGTTAGTAACTTTGTGGCTGGGACACATCCCAGCCACCTCTACTTAACCAAAAATAGATGACAACTTAATTATGTAAGTTATACCTTAGTGTCCCAGGCACCTCTACAATGACATACACCTTAACTAAACTAATAATTGTTGACAGCAGTGTATTCACTTATTCTTTACATCCGTGTTGGATTTAGAAACAATCGGAGTGGCGTTTATATAGCACGTGTTAGAAGTGACTCTCATTCGCGCGACAGTCTGCATAAGTCTCTTTATTTTAGTTGTATCAACAACAAAAACAAAAGCATCAGCACATGAAGCACGACGATGGGAATGTAGGTTGTGAAGTGTGGGTGTGTTTGCCTGTGTTTGTATCTAGTCCATTTTTTGTTTAAGTGCTATTAAAGCGTGCTGTATCTTCCTTTTAACTAGATCTATGATTATACTTAATATGTATCACAGCCAGACACCTATTTTCACGGGTTCCATTACTGAATAATATTATTGGAAAAAGTGTCTCACATCCACTTAATTTTTAAGGTCCTTTAGATAAAGGGATACCTACTCTTAAATTCTACTCACATATAACATTTTATTGTCATCCGCGTTTTTTTATAATTGACAGAAAAAATCTAGTCTGGGGTCGGGCTACAAATCGCCAAGCGGGTATTGTTTATTTTTCGGCTTCTACTATTATTAAATATATGCAGATGGAACGACTACCATCTTTTAAGTGAGACGTTGGGCTATCCAACGACGAAAATAGAATTCTAATCAGTGCAGGACATTTTAAAGTGATGAGTTAATAAATAAAGACTAAAAAATAATGAGTGAGGAATGAATCTGACATACGTACGGACAGACACCATGAATGTCAATGACTTATTCCTCATTCAGTATTTTTTAGTCTATTCCCTTACATAAACTTTTATTTTAGTAAATTGGTATTAAGTTCGTTTAAATAAAAACAGATTTTCATAATAAACAAAACACTGGCCATCTGTTTAAAAAAAAAACTTGAAGCAAGTATTATAAATTGGCACAAACAAGAGTGGAGCGGAGGCTGGGAAAGCGGGAGGTTTCCCATCATTTTTTGCAGAGTAAAAAGTTTTATATTAAAAACTGGAAAAACAAGTTTAATTACTTCTCGAAAGAGCCGACATCAAATTAAATTGTTATTGTAATTTTATTTTAAAATGGGGAAGTTTTTAATATTTCTAATTTCTAAATGGGTTTTCGGAGTTGTGATTTGTGGTAATGTTTCACGTGGCCTAGATAATTAAAGTGTTTTCCCGCCACGACATATCTTACACATCCAGGTTGACTGGAAGAAAATTCTAACACAAACTCAATTGTTTTATTGTAAATTGCCATCATTTGCACTTTAACAATTCACGATCTATAAGCAAGTAGACCCAATCAATTTTAACCATACATTCAGTTTGAAAAGGATATTTCTTTTTCGTATGACTACTCAAATAGAATGACACACAGAAAAATGAAATAACCTCCGACTCTACCGGTGCTTAGGATATACGCCCGTTCGAGAAGAGAGCACCAATAAACTCTATGGGATTGTCATTATTGTCAATACTTTTTTGTTGTAAAATTTATGTTTAAAGAAATTTTAGTTATTAATCAATCAATAAGCAATCTTAAAATCTTAATCTTAGCAATAAGTCCTCATGTGTAATTGTTTTTGTGCTAAATATTCACTGTGCCAACCAATGTACTTAGAACCGATTCCTATGGGATATATCTGACACTATTCCATTTCCCATTTGTATGACTTAAACATTGCTTCTAGCTCGTACAACCTTTGGGGAAGGAAAGTTTTTGAATGGCAGCCACGGACCGGAAGACGGAGCGTAGGATGGTCCCCACGATTTGGATTGTTGGCGTTCTAATAAACCCAAACTCCTATAAATAGGAGAGGCTTACAAAGGTACTATTAATTAAACAGAAAGTGTATTTTAAGAATTTTCACGCAATTTTTCAAAGCTACGTGCTATAGTTAAATTCTGATCAACGGAATTAATCAGAATTTAATTATAGAAAAAGCTTTCCTATTCCAATATCTCAGGCAATAACAAAAAGATTAACATCAAATAATGACTTCCTACTTCCTACTTAGTGTCTATTAAGGAATTAATTTACTGAAAACAAACAGTTTGTTGCACGCCCACTTAATAAATTAAAAAAGCTGTATTGGAACCAAAGAGTATGCAAATACTTTGGAACAGCAAAATCTAGCAAAATTCCTAGATTTCCATACAAGTGAGCAAATTTGTATTCCTATGGCTAGATTCAACCTCTTTGGTTTGACCACGTCATTATCCTTATCAGCCCATATCAGTCCACAGCTGGACATGGACTTCTCCCAAAGCACGCCACTGAGCCCGATCTTCGGCTCTTCCTTTCCAACTGCTACACTGAAAATAACTTCATTTTAGTTGTTTTTTGTGTTAATCGAATATTGTCATCTTAGGTCGTCTTTGTCAACCTTAAATTATTGTCAAAATCTACACGTAAATAGTAATGACACTGTACATTCTAATGCTTGTTAAGCAAGTTTTTGAGCATGCTTAGGCAAGACCACATACTGTTTTATTACTGACAAGCTGTGCCCATGGTTTTATCAAATTTTTTTTATAGATTGCTCTGCTTTTACTCGTCGGGTTGAGATACGAAATACACCAGTTTTTATCAAATTCTAAGCTATCTAAGTGAAAACCGCATTTCAATTGATTTTACGTGATGCGCGAACAGACAGATATACATACAGACAGACAAACCCCATTAAAAAAAAACTTGTTCAGTAGCTTATTTTAAGTCACGAGACATTTTTCAGACTTTTCGTTACTTACTGATTTATTATAAGTATAAAATCCATGGAAATCGAGGAAATCTGTAGAAGAACCAAGGTTGTCGAGATAACTCTCAGAATTTGCAAGTTGAAGTGGCAATGGGCAGGCCATATAATTCGCAGAGCCGACAACCGCTGGAGAATAAAGGTTCTCGAAGGGCGACCACGAACAAGCAAGCTAAGTGTAGGGAGCCACGATGAACGGGCGATGGACTGGATGACATTGTAGCCATCATAGGGAGTCGGTGGATGGAGGCGGCACAAGACCGTTCGTCATGGCGCTCTTTGGGGAAGGCCTATGTTCAGCAGTGGACTGCTAAAGGCTGAAATGATGATGATGATGATAGAATAAATAGTTATAACTACACTTTACTACTCTACACACTACTGTTACATTTTCCTTTCTTAGAAAGTCCGTCCGCCGAAAGCGAAAACCAAAGTTCTTTTGCTGCGCAATTTTGGTGGTATGGATTTGGAATGCTTGAGCAAGGATGCTCAGGAGCTTGAGTGGCCAGCTGTCTTAGATGCAGTATCAATTGATGAAAAAGAGGGTTTCAATCGTACTTTGACAAAATTATATGATGTACATGCACATAGGCAAGTCCAAATATTTTTAGGAAGTCCAAATATTTTTAGGGTTAAGTTAAGGCAACTCCTGCATAACGGGTGTTTCTGCTCAATGGATGAATATCTAAGAAGTAATAAGATCCTGATTTGACTTGTTTCTATTATTACTTTATTATGTCTTTAATTTGTTTGACTATATACTGACTATTACTACTATTTGCTATTTTTACATGTTTTTTTTGTGTTGATATATTAATTTAGCTTAATTTTATTTTTTGAATTATTAGTATTATTGTATAAATAATCATTATTGAATAAATGAATTGAATCCGACCTGATAAGTTGAAACATCTCCCAGCTCCTTGGCTTAAAGGTAATCTTTAATGCACAAAAAGTTAGTGGCCAAGGCCAAGCTTAGATGTTGCCCAACAGATTATAATAAAAAACAATATATTTAACGTAAAAATCACTGCAATAGAGTTTGTAGGAATGCACAGCGCCAACATTTCCATAACTCAGTAGAAAATCAAGACTCCGCTAAAGTTCGATGGGAGTTGGAAAGTCACGGCAAGATAATATTCCTAATAACTTAAATATTGATCTCTTAAAAGCCACTTTTCCTCTTCCTCCAACTTTGATGAACCTAAAAAACTGTTACGTTTAACTATATTTCTTCATTTGCACCCTTCTTTTATTTTCAGTCAATTTACCGATTGTGACTTTGGGAAAGGCGTTGCTTCCATTTCATCCAACGCGGTTGATAGTGACAGCATCAGTCGTAAGACGATTCTTCCCATACTTGATGTAGTCATCCCAGTTAACTGTACATTTGTTTCAAAATCTGTGAATACAGTTCAAAATATTTACAAAAATTATGGACAGTCTCCTACAGTCTGTTCACTATAAAAAGTCCCTTAGTTCAGGAATTGGTAGCCCTGAGTAGTGGGGCTGCCAGATTTTTCCCAACACTACGTCCTAAAAATTAAGGTAGACGAGATGGGTTATAGAAAATGATGAGCTTTTTAATATATCCTATTCCTAATCTATCTATATCTATACCTATAATAAAGCAATAGGAACGAAATAGTTTGTACAAAGAAGATAATTAAAAAAAAAGGTTTAGGGCACTCAAAATAAGCTACTCAACAAAAATATATATTTTTTTTTAAATATTGTCTGTCGATTTGTCTGTTTGTATGTTAACAAACAGTTGTATGTTGTTTTATGTCTGTATGTTTGTTCGCGCATCACATAAAAAATACAGGACTTCACTGCGAATTTCTCTGTTGGATAGCTTAGGGTTCGATTTAAAAACTGGGGTACTTGGTATCTCAGTCCGATGATTAAGTGCCGAGCAATCGATAAAAACTTTGACTGCCGAAGGAATTTCGATCAAATGTTGGTATATTGGTAGTTTAGGTCCTTGAATAACACATGAGTACTTTTAATCTAGAGAAATGACCACGCGTGCGAAGCCGCGGGCACAGATAGTAACATTTATAAATGAGTAGAAACTGAAAGGCGGTATCATACCAGTCAGGTTAAGTTTGGTGACCCACACATGAAAAAGTTATTTTTGTTTAACTTTAGACCCCTTAGTTTTTTAATTATGCCCAAAAACAAAAACAAACAAATTATTTATCATCATCATCATCCAATCAAATATAATATATTGGGGTACCTTACGTATCGGTTTTCGAGATATGGCAACTCTATTTTACTTACCTGTAATGGCGGTAGAACTGTCATTCAAGGAAGTTCTATGTACTTACGTACAACTGGAACGATATCTCTCATCTAAAAAAGTGGTCTCACCGAAAATGCGAGAAAAGGATGATTATGGAGGATCGGAAGTCTCTTTCTCTCTCGTACAAAGTTTCAGAGTTTTCGCACAGACTAAAATAAACTTGCGAAATAATCATTACACAGACAGCTGTACCAAAGAGGTCACCTATATAAAAAATTTACATAGTACATCCTCTTTGGTGTCAGATGAGATGTTGTATACTATTCTGGAAATTAAAGAAGTTCTCGTCCTGTTTGTTTTCGAAATATTTGCTGTCATCTGACATTGGCACTATAAATAAGAAAGAGACAACAAGGGCTTCCGCTCACGTCCTTGTCTTTTTTTTTAAATCGTTTTCAAGGTCAAATAATCGATATCCCGCTTTTTCTTTGAAGATATCATTCCAGTTGTACGTAAGTACATATAACTTCCATGCTGTCATTACATTGATACTCAGTAGTACCAACATTATATGAAAGGGACAAGTTATAGAGAACGGTCTGTAAGATCTTTTTCTTGTAGCTACAACGGGTAAGAAACTGACCTAACTGCGCCATCTCAAAAAAAACTTTCTGTATATCTACCTATTTACTTTTAAGTTCAAATGTTAGTCTCCATCACTGACCGCAATTTTTATAGTCAATTCCTTTCCATCCAAAGGTTGCCTGTAAGAAATTGCTAATAGCAATAAGGCCGCCTATTGTACAAAATTGGATTTTATGTATAATTACTATTATATTGTTTTTTATTGTGATGTGTTCAATAAAGAGTTATTGAATTGTATTGTACACTGAACTTTTACTGTTACTGTTGTTTGGTTGATTTTGTTTGTTTATTAATGGTTTATTCCACTATGTTGAATATAGTGGAAATAATGGTTTCCTCGTTTCACCTCGGAATCATAGCACCTATGTGATATCACCTGGGTGAAGTGAATCGACATAAGTGGTGTAATTTAGCTTAATGTTTGTTTTAGTTTCTTCTAGGCGAAGATTATCTGTAGATTTTAATGGTCTACCAGATAGATCGTCCAGATACTTATACAAAACCAAAGCTGCATAGAGACGCAAACGGTTTTAAAATGTACTCCATCGGTCAGGGCTGTCAATTATGGAATTATGAAGCCGTCACCTGGCGGGTGCGAGTTCCACTCCCGCCCCGTGCGGTGACACACATGACATGATGGATTAGGAAAGGAGTGGAGTCGACATTGTTTATAGATAATATTTTAAAAATGAGGTAGTTGGCTAGGATAAAAAATGTAATGGTTTATTTTGTCTTACAAATATTCAAAACTGGTTTATCTATAACTACTACGTGGGAGTGAACTGGTACCTGCTTGACAAGTATTGTCACTTTTAATCCGACTTCTAAAAGGAGGGAGTTCTAAATTTGACTGTTTATACAGTTTCATGTTTGTACCCTCACTTTTTCGACACTTTTGAACTTTTTACATTAATGGTTCTAACTTCAGGATAGGTTAATTTTCTTAAAAATTGGTTCTGTACTTATTTTTTTAGTAAGTCCTTTTGTATATTTATTGGGTTCATGGATTATCCAATCAGACCATAATTTATTATCATCATAAGCTCATACACAACAGTACCTAAATAGTTAAATAATTGGTTATACAGTTAATAACTGATACACAGTTTATCAAGAAGTAAAATGAGCCTAATAACAAGTTGGTAATATTCCATACACTAGTTTTAAGTTTTAGTCAGTCACAGAATAAATAATATTACACAGTCTCACCCACGACCACGACCATAAAATAAAATATTGACACACTGCCACAGAATAAATAATAGTACAAGTACACTGCGTCTCTTCTAAAAAAAATAGTAACCTCTAGATACCTAATTGTGAATAGACGGACCTAAAGCCAAAACATTTTATAATAAATGACTACACAATAGCCTTCAAATCAACACCATGAAAACTCTGCAGTGGCATTTCGATCAGGCGACTCCATAGCCGCCGCGGCGGCGCCCGCATGTCATTTCGCCGTCCATTATAAAATGTCGGCAGTAATCGCCCTTTATTTTTATTTTATTTGCCAACCCCCACCCCCTATTCACCCCCCGCCTCACCCCCGACCGATATTTCAAAGTTAACGACTAAGCTATAAAAATATAGTACTTGAAATACTGAATGAATATATTTGGTGAGATCTGGTGTTGTTTGGAGATTAATTTGGTGTTGGATGAGTGAGAGTAATCGGAAGTTACGTCCTGTTAAGTTACAATGGATGTTGCTTGTGGGGAATGGTCCAGCCAAGATTCCTATAGCTGTACTCATTGCTGATTTGTTGACTGTTGGTCATCTCACTTCGCACTAATAAAAGGTGCTCCTTGACCATCGAAGGAGGTACCCTTGGAAACGGAGCCACGACCTTGACACTAAGTACAAAACATCAGATGGAGGTAGCCTAAGGTTGCTTGCTTGTCGTGCCTGGCAGACATCGCTCTTTAGCAATAAGACCGCCAATTGTAGGTACTGTTTAATTTATATGTATCATTACGTGTATTATTTTTTGCTGTGCAATAAGTGTATTTGAACTGTATTGTATGAGGTGGTGCTGCCTTCTTGTGTCAGAGTTTGTCAGGCCGTCCGAAGGTCTCTTTACAACCGAGGAGGGAACCCTATACCTACCGTTGGATTCTAATTCGCATTAGTTAACGCCTCGGCTACCATTGGTCAATTGCCCAAGGTTGTCGTTAGGTAGGTATATGGGAGATCCACCAATTGTATACTATACATACATATGACGAGCTATGCCACGCGGCTTTGCCCGCGTTTACAGTTTTCTGGAATAAAAAGTATCCTATGTTGGTATCTATGGTACCTATACAGATACAATCTTTCAGTAAATTCGGTCCAGCCGTTATCGTGTGAAAGCGCCCCAAACAAACAAACAAACAAACAAACGGACAACTTTTTTCACTTTTATAATTTAGTGGGGATTTTGAATATATAGTTATCATTTCAGATACGAACATTAGATACGTGATGTTTAAATTATAGGAAATGTTTGATTTGAGTTTCTCATATTTCGGCCTCGTAGCGAGCGCCATGATCGCAGATAAACATCGATATCCAAGCTAAATATCTCGTTTGTAATGTGTGTATGTCAATAGAATATTAGTTCAAACAACACATTGTACATTACACGCTGTAACGACTGAAGCCGTGATTGTAACTAGTATAATCATTAATCACCTCCTGTCGAGTTTTTTCACCGACTTTAGAAAATACAAGCACGTGGAATATATAAAAACTTAGAATACATAGAGTTCAGAACCTACTTATGACTTCCATAAGAAGATACCTGCCACCGAAGTCAAAGTTACCAAAATTACTTGACAGCGACTTTCCTCACCTCTCCCATACGTGTTCATATAAAACATTCAACATAAACTTTCCTATATTTTCCTATAGATAACGAATCGATTGATGATTTAGTACATTTTTAATTTCGCTTATCGCCACCATATTATCTTTAAAAGCGTACGAAGATAAAATATAAAAATTCGACATAAAATCAATACTTGGCGGGCTCGTCGCCGTGACATATGTTATATGTTGGCATATACTCGTATTCTGTATGTTGGCGTATACGGTAAGTTATAGGTTTTCCGCAGTGTGTACGGGTTTATGTCTGTGTTTTGCCCGCGACTTGGCTTGATATACGGTGGCTATGACGTAAGGAGAATTTGAGAAGTGCGCGGATCTTTGACGAAATAATATTATACGGCAGCGTATATGGCCGCTTGACCTAATTTGGCTTTGATAAAAAAAAAAAATATAACAAACTATTTCGTGCTTCGGAGGGCGGGCACGTTAAGCCGTCGGCTCCCGTATCAATTTGATAGCAGTCGTTAAGCCACGTCATAGGCCCGGCCCTTAGGGCGGCATGTTAAACTCTGACACCAGAGACCGGCATTACCTCATTGGACATTATGGACGTACACTAGCTATTGCCTACGACCTCGTTCGCGGTATAGTAACTTCAGCTTTTGTAAGCAGTTGGATCATTTACAGTATAGGTATATGGAAACTGTTTCTTTCATTGGGGCTATCAAACCGTACAATAATGTTTACGTGACAAAATAACAAACTCGAAAACTGTTATAAAACTACTTTGGTGACCGGTCAGTGACACTGACGGCAAAGTCAACGGTAGCGGGTACGAATCCCGCAAGGTGCAAACCTTGTGTGATGAGCAGAAATGTTTGTTTCCGAGTCGTATATTAATATATTCGAATTTAAGTAGGTTTATCCGTTGTCTAGTACCCATAGTACAGAGTATCCTAGGTTGTTGGTAATTGGTGTGAATTGTCTTAAAAGTATTTATATTTTAATTTGTACTCGTATCTATATAAAGTATATTTTTGTTCAATAACTCATTAGAATGGCACAGAATAAATAATAGTACATCTAGAAGGTAGACCCTAGACCTAACCAGTTGTTTTGGTACCTACCTATGCCTTAACATAATTTCTAGCAGTTTAGTGTTTGAAAATGACGTTTAATAAATAATGGTCTCTTAGGCATGGAAAATTAGCATACCTCAAATATACTGTAAGCATATTTTTTTCAGAGCAACTGTAGAACCCCTCCCTGCGGCCATGGTAACCCGTAAGGTCAACCAGCTCATAATTTTGCAAAACAAACATTAATTTAAAAAATAACCTCTACTGTAGATTGATAACTGCTTTAACTCGTATTATATACATCAAACGAAACTCCAAAACCTATTTGAGCGATTATGAGGAACATCGAAGAGGCTTCGCATTTTGAGGTTACTTTAGTACCACGCAAGTTAAACCCTATACAAAAGCTCGTAAAGTATTAAAATAACCGTTTTACATAACACTATGCCGGAACAACTGAATTTAAAAAGGCTTCCATCGATCTGGCCCAGTCCCAGCGCAGGGCAAAGGTCGTTAGCAGAACTGGCCCAGTCCCAGCGCAGGGCAAAGGTCGTTAGCAGAACTGGCCCAGTCCCAGCGCAGGGCAAAGGTCGTTAGCAGAACTACACAAGTTCTCACTGTTATATCGGGCGTTTTTCGTTGAAATTTTCGACAACAATTTATTTATACTGCTTCTAGGTTTATTAAACTTTTCTGAGGACTCCGTTCAGGTGCGTAACAGAATGGCGCTTTGGAAAAAACTGGGCAAGTGCGAGTTGAACTCGCGTGGAGAGGGTTCCGTACAATGAATATTATTATCTCACAATGTTGAGAGATTTACCAAGTTATTTTAAGACAATACACTTATTATAGGTTTTCCTGTAATGTATAAGTAAGGAACTATTCCGCCCATTGTGACACTTCTTCTACTATTGTTCCTTTATTTTGTTAATTTTCTTTGTGGTGTGTACAATAAAGAATTTATCTATCTATCTATCTATCTATTCTGCCGTGGAGTATGAAGGATTTTGTCGTTTTGAGCTGAAAATTCATCCTTGATGCCCTTAGCGTAGCGGATCTAATCATGTATCAGATTAGAAAATCAAATATATATAAGTCTAAAATTGTATCAAACACAATTTTTGCATTCCAATTTTATCCATTAATGTCGTGCAACACCAACTAAATTGCAGTAATGCTAGTTACGTCTACGACGGACGGTGCGTATTTGCCGAGTAAAATACTGCAATTTTGAAATATATTTTTTGTACTTACAGAAGAGAATGGTTTACTTATCTGTAAAACATTAATTCGAGATCAAGCTAAAATGCAAGTAGGAAATTTAGGCAAAATCTTATTACTGATTTATAAAAAACAATAATGCAGATTAAAATGCAGTTATTTGTTGGTATATTTTATTTTACAACGTAAAAAAAGGCAAATTATAGCAACATTAGGGAAAAAGATATAATCGAGGGCACAAGTTGAGGTAGGAGGGCTGGCCCCTAGTGACCTAGTAATTTATGAGATATTTCAGTTTTAAGTTTATTAAATTAACTCGCGGGGGGGGGGCTTACTAGGGAATGGACCCCCCCCCCCCCCCCCCGTCCCTACTCCTGCCCCTAGATTCTATAGTTAACTCCAACAGTAGAACGGTCTAAAGTGCAGTTAATAACAGATTACTGCATTTTAGTTATGATAACAGACTAAATTGCAGTTTTAAAATTATACTATTATACTGTTTAGGTACTACAAATCAGAGCACTTGTGGAATACTTGGCTTGAAGGCGACCCAAAAGATACTCATTATAACAGATCTAAAGGCAGGTGATTTGGTAGTGTATGCTTAGAGGACTGGTTTAACTCCATTATCGTACCCTATGCCAAAAAACAGAATGGAGAAAAATTAGTTGTGATACGAGAAAACTTATCATCCTGTTTCTCTGAAAGTGTTCTTAGGTCTTGTGAAGAACTCATTATAGCCTTTGCCTGCCTTGCACCTAAATGAACACAACTCCTACAGCCCCTAGATGTGGTCTTGTAAGGTCGCCTAAAAAAAATACAGGAGTCAAATTTTCACAAGCTGGAAAGAACTTCAAAGCCGGAAACACAAAACATTAGTAAAGAGTTGTTTCCTTCGGTTGCTTACTAAACTACAAACCAAACAATCTGAAAATGACTTAGGAAGTAATAACACTATAGCGGGATTCAAAACATGTTCAAAACCTGTAAACCCTGAAATACCCAAGTCAAGATTGCCACAAAGTTATATTTTACCCAATGAAGTTAATTTAAATACAGCTACGAAATGTTACAAGAAATGACAGGAGCTTCAGCTCCCCAGAAACCAAGATAAAAAAAGGGTTCAGGTGCCATCAGATAAAAGTATTAAAATGGGTGATATTCTAACAGCTTTCGATGTACTTTTAAAATGTCACCTTTTAAAACTAGAGAAGGAAAAGGCATTCGAAAAAAGTCATATCTTTGAAAACGAAAACTCTGCCCGAAATTTACAGCAATACAGTTTAATACCCGTCAAAGAAAAAACAGACAACCATCTTCCACCATCATGACTGATTGCATCAGTTTACACAGTGCCTCCGATATTGAAGATATATTTGAAGACTGATATGGAACGTGATTTGGGATTTAGAAACATATTTTCAGATAATGAGCTAGAAGCATGAGACATATCAGAGGAGTGGAACAAAGGACCAGAAGAACCAAGGAGCATAACAGAGGAGAGGACAGAGATAGTAAATATCAAATGAGCAAGGAGTCAAAAGAAGTAAGTGACAATCCTAATAAGAAAATAAAAGTGACCCCTATAATTAAAATTCATTTATTAACGTTACACGTCCGCGTCTGGTCACAGAAATTCATATTATTTTAACTAAATCGGTCCGTCCAGTAGACTCATGAGAGCAAGTTGGCTGTGACATACGGACAGACAGACAGACACACGAGTGAACCTATATGTTTTTTTTACAATCGTACTTACGGATCCCTAAAAAGGCAGCAGCAATTCATATTCATTCTTCTCCTTTCGTTCCAAATACTGTCCCCTTTGATGGACCGTTTTCTGTCAGGATTAGCTAATGATATTATATTTAAACATAGGAAGATGTGTCGTCCGCGCTCTAAAATGGCAACGAAAACGTATGCTAATTGGCAAACTTTCGGTTAGTCGCGTGCGGTCTTGCAACGGTTACACGCGCACGTCGACTCGTCGAACTTAGAACATAAATCAATCATGTCTTTCTGACAAGTTTTTTTTTATAGGACCGTCTATTTAAAATGACGTTTACTTTGACGTTTTATAGAATGACGTCTGTCAAAACGAGTAAGTCATTTGATACGCTTGATGTAGTTTGTTTGTCGTGTGAGGTAGCACACAAAAAATAATAGTACAAGAGGGAGTGCTGGCCTCTGGTGTCAGTGTTTGTCAGGCCGCCCGAGGGCCTCTGACATGGCTTACAGTGCTATTATTCAATAACAGCCGGGACCGACAGCTTAACGTGCCTTCCGAAGCACTGAGCGATGGTAAACCGCACATAACTAAGAAAATACATTGGTGCGGACCGTAGCCCAGGACCGAACCCGGTATCGTTGGATTCTATCTCGCACAAGTAAATCGCTAGGCTATTTGGTAAGTGTCACGCCAGCTTATAACAAGTGCAGTACAGTCTGTGCAGTGCAGTCTGTGCAGGCCACATACGTAGTACTATTATTTATTCTGTGCCACAACATAGCACATTGCGCGTTTTTCCTCAGAATAAATAATAGTACGTTAATTACCTACTATTATATGTACTTTTAGCCCTAGAATAAAACATAGGTTACTTTTTACCCAGATAAATTACCACACACACGGGCAAAGCCGCGGGCACAGCTAATATTGATGGCATGACGGATTTTGATGAAATATGGAATGGAAATAGCTTATACCCTAGAATAAAACATAGGATACTTTTTATCCCGAAAAATTGTAAGTTTCCACGGAAAAACTGGAAAATACTGTAATTACTCGCTGTAAGGAACGGTTGACATAGAAACGAAATAAAAATTCTGTCAAAAAACTTCAAGAGCATTGGCGCTATACCTACTTTTGCATTGGTTTTTAATATCCTAGAAGAACATAGGATGTTTTATTTTCGCGATAAACCGTAGTCCGCGTGGACGAAGTCGCGGGCGGGAAATCTAGTACTTAATAATTTACATGCCACAGGAAAGAAATTAAAAAGAAAAACATCTTTGTTGCACCCCTAGGGTTCACACCTGTCACTCTGACAAAGGTCGATTTGACATGTGTCACTTTGACACCTGTCACTCTGACATCAAACTGCCAATTCGCATACAAAAATATATAGAACAGTGGCCCAATTCCATAACTTGGCTACAATCGGATTATCACTTTTTTCATAGCAAATTCGACTCTATCGCAAGGCATTAGTGGCTGCGATACTGAGAATTCGATTGAAGCCAAGTTATGGAATTGCTGTGCTGAATATAAGTTACCAAATTTCATTCAAATCCGTTCAGCCGTTTAAGCGTGAAATAATAACAAACATACACAAACACATACATACAAAGTTTTGCTGATAGAATGTATTGTAGCACAGTATATACGTATATATGTACTGTGATTGTAGTATACAGGTTCAGCTTTTTAACTGGGATCTCTAAGACAGCTACGCTTATCTTTTGGATAAGTTAGTTTATAAAATCCGTCTAGAGTTTTTCAAACGAATTCTACATTTAACTATCTCGCCATGCCTGGAAGTGATCGCTGTTTAGTGATAAGGCTACCGATTGTACTATTTTTAAGTTCAATATCTGACGTGCTGTATTTTTAGTTTTCAGTGAAATATAGAGTTATCTATCTTTGCTTTGGCTTTGAGAGTAAGTTTTTTTTTTTTTGTGTCTTATATCATTAAAAAAGCTCATTAAATTTGTATTAACTGCAAACTTATTATTCGTAATAAGCAATATAATATACTCTTTAACGACACAAATATGTTATTTTGTTCATTTTAGTCAAAATAAAAACGAATTATCGAAAATCTCTATATTTGCAGTTTAAATTCATTTGAAAAATTGTACATTCATTTTTAATAAGAAAACATTCAATTTATTTGACGATTATCGTAGCGACCCTGTTAAAAACTAATCCTGTATATAAGTACGTCCTGAACGTTTTCTCCGTGAGTTCGCCGACCCCAAGATATTAAATTTCATGTTAGAGAAAAACCTTGGACATTTTCTGCCGTTTTTGGGATGAATTTAATGAAAATTCTTATTATTTTACATATAGGATTTCTTAGAAAAACTCCTACTCTGTTGAAAAGAGAACATACACGTTCTGAAAGCTAATCTAAGTATTAACAATTAAGATTTATTGACCGAACTCAAGTTTCTGCTTCAAGTACAATCAATTTGCTTTCATCTGGCAGTTTGTTGGTACTCCTTACAGGTCGTATTTTACAACCGATCTGGACAAAACTGGGTTTACAGTTTTATCGAATTTTTTGAATTTTTAGTCGTCGGGGATTTTTCATTGGGGGGAGGAGTACTTCCTCCAGAAAGGGGCAAAAAGGGGGCTACTGAATATCTCCGCCTTATAAGGTCTGATTTCAACGGTTATTTTTTTTATTTGATAGGTAGTAACTTATAATTGGTCTCATTAAAATTTCGTGTAGATCTAATGAGGATCTTCGGCGTGATGAGCAGAATAGCTCCTCAAAATGCAGTAAATTTCTCACTTTTAGGTTTCTACCAGTGGAATCAGCCCTTTCCCTAGGTAGGGCTTGATGGAGCACCTTGGTTATTAATATTAGTTTGTTAGTTTTACAATAAGGTCAGATACGTAGATACTGTGCACTGCTAAAAATAGTTTGTGCCCGCGAAGTCTACTGTTCGCAAAACTAGTAGTTTATTTTTATTAACTAACGTTTCTCGTTAACATAACGTTACGTTACGTTTCTCGTTACGTTGTTCGTTCGCTCTTGAATAGTGCAGAGGGTAACATGTAGTGTCATAGTCATAATCTTGCCCACTGTTGGGTCTCAAGCAATACAAAGAAAAAGCTTCACCATCATCTACGTTCCCACTATAGGGCATGGAATTCTCAAAGAGACAGGAAAGGTACGAATCTGGTCAATAGGCTGTCATCTTGTTTGCCTTTCAAACTTTTTACATAATATGTTTTTACCTCGCATGCCTTTTAAGTATTGTTAAAGGCATGTATGTACCGCTGCGGTTGGTGTGCGGTTGTGTTGACGAATCTTACAAAATAAAAATGTGAATGAAAATATTGTGGGAGGTATTTGCCTTACCACTGCATACTTTTATTTTTTATATTTTGGCCTCGCACGACTAGTGCATTTAGTTGTATGTTTTTCAAAAATAGGTACCTATATAGTCAAAATGTCGAGTCCCAATCACAGTCAAATGCACGATGCAGTAAAGTGGTGAACTCTTTACTGAAACACTACAAGTATAAACATTAGAAACGGGATATTTACCATTGATACCTACTAGTGCTTTACTGAACCTTCCTAGGGAGCTGAGGAACAACCACGAAATGGCACGTTTTTCGCGTTTGTATTATTTTCACGTTAACGATACAAAATTACACACACACGTGTAAAAAAAATATATAAAATCAATAACGTTACATGTTAGCTTTGCCGCCGACAATTTCAAATTAAGAGTTTACAAACTGACATTACACAGGATGCCTACTTCAGGAAATCGTATCGCAACATTTAAAGGGTGTCCTAACTCATTGTATCACTATCCCCAAATCATGCCATCCCCCTTTCCCCCCTTGAATTCAGCGAGTGCGTACAAACACAGGCTATATTAATCTAATCACACTCGTTTCCCAAGAATGTGTGAGTATACGTCTTTAATAATATCTGGGGGTGAAGACAGCCCCCGGGCGGAGGGAGAGCCTCCTCACCCCACACTAGTGAAAAAATATATCCTCAAGAAAACAATATTATAAATTGGACGGTACGCCTGTGTGAGTAGGTACTGCCAAAATGGGAACGTATTTTGCTCGCATGCCTTTTTATTTCATTTTACTTTATTTTATTCCTTATGTGACGTACTATTTTTTTTTCAGTTTTATTATATTTTCGCGGAGGCTCGACGATTCGTATTCTACTTCGCCATTTTGTTTTCCGTAAGTTCGCTCGTGGCGTGTTGTCGTGAGACGAAAATGAGTCATGTTGAATTAGTAATGTTGTTTTGATCAATTGGTTTAGTTTTAATCGTATGTTAGTCATTGTTCTTAAGCAGATGGTTCTTAAAACTGTGAAACTAGATGTATTTAACTATATAACTCATAAAATTCGCCGATCTAAGAATTCGTTATAGGTATAAAATGTCCCATTTTTTTAAATATCATATATAGATCATAACAATAAATTATAGGTACTTTGAATCTACAAAAAAACCTTTTTATATGCGAACAGGAAAAGGAAACACCCATTTGACTCCACCGGTGCTTAGGAAATACGCCCGCTAGAGAAGAGATCACTAAGAAATTTTACGGGTGCGTTTATTGTATCAACATAGCTATATAATTACAGAATAAATTATTTTAATACAATTATATACCTATTTATTATACAATCATAATTCAATTACTGCTATAACTCGTCTTCTTCTTATTGAAGAGCCCAGCTCTTGTCGGTGGAGTGATTTCCAGCGTTCCCTATCTCCGGCCAAAGCTTTGACTTCCTTATTCGACATGACATTTGTTTTCTCCTTTATCTGATCTGTACATGTCCTTCTAGGTCTGCCTCTTCCTCTCCTCCCTTCTACCTTCCCTTCTATGATGGTCCATAAGAAATTGTCGTGGCGTTTAAGGTGGCCAAACATCTTTCCTCTTCTCCTTCCATGGTCGCTAGTAAGTTCCGTTTTTCTTGGACGAGACTAACATCCTCGTTTGTCTTTCTCTCAGTCCAGCTTATTTTCTACATGCTATACCTATAGGTAAATAAATTATTTTGACTGGGATCTATGAGCGCTATCAGTTAAATATAGGAAAATTAGTAAAGTTCTTAGAAATCTATTTAGTTTTTCAAACTCCGACCTTAAAAAAACATGTAAACATGGAAAATCCTATAATCGATCTATCCTTCCAACAAAGGTAACAAAATTATAGATTGAAACCATGTTCTTCAAAAAGTCATGACGAACAAATTATAGATTGAAACCATGTTCTTCAAAAACACATGTAGAACAAATTATAGATTGAAACCATGTTCTTCAAAAACACATGTCGAACAAATTATAAATTGAAACCATGTTCTTCAAAAACACATGTCCAACAAATTATAGATTGAAACCATGTTCTTCAAAAACACATGTCGAACAAATTCATAACAATAAAACAAAAAAATAAAATCGCGAACAATATTCTATAACATTGAGACTTGTAAACATTCCCGTTCTGTTGTCCGAGAAAGGACAGTAGTACGGTGTCCATCTATTGGGAAAATTCAGGACACATAAATACTATGTTTACATGACAAATATTTCATCTATAGCAGGTAGGTTGTCATGGAGAAGGCCGGAATTCCTGATTTTCTTACAAACGTAGAATTTATCTTTATGAAAAAATAGCAAGTCCGATTAAAAACAAATTTTGTAGATAGACTAAGCTATGCTATAATTGTATAGACTCCATAAAAAAACAAATAAATTATATTTAATTCTAAATGATCACGCGTTAAGATCTATAGATAGATGGATAAATTCCATTATTGTACACACTACAAAAAAAAAACGAAACAATAGTAGAAGAAGGTACGTATTTTCCAAGGAATTTTAACAATAATTAATTTAAAAGAACCCTACATGTATTGAACTTGTTTTATAATGTAGGCTAATAAACTATGTTCTACAATCTTGAAAAAGATGTATTAAAATACTAAGATTACAATTACTACAGATCACCAACCAAATTGCTAATCACAAATAGTTTTCTTTATTGCCTTTTTATTTACAAATTGATTTTCCAATATATACATTAGTAGGTATTTTTTTTCAGAACCAAGGTCAAATGTATTGCCGCAGAATACAAGGTGCCGAGGTCACTCCAGGTCATGTCCAAATACAATAAGCCCCCATGGCCACCCCAGCTGCCCCTTTCGATCCATCTCGCGCGCTCGCCGCAATTTATTTGTCCAACCGGACAAGGAACTTGGACTTCCCTTTTTAAATTCTTAGAGGTTTGGTCAGTTCTGGTTTATTCCGAGTTACAACAATAAACATTAGAAACGGGATATTGACCGTGCAATTATTTTGCTTTGACAGTTTCATGTTCTGTAGTCTCATCATCACCATCAGCCTATACTTGTCCACTGCTGGACGTAGGCCTCTCCTAATGCACGCCACTGAGCTCGGTCTTCAGCTCTCTGCATCGAGTTTCTGCCAGCCGCTTTTCGCATGTCGTCACTCCAGGGCGTCCTACACCACGTTTGCCTAAGCGTGGTCTCCACTCGAGAACTCGTCTACCCACACGGTTGTCGGTTATTCACTCACCCTCCTCTTTTATTTTTTTCTCCGATAAAATTAAGTGCATAATACGCAGTTAAAGTCTCCGAGTCTAGAATAAAGTATTTTGACAATAAAATGGGAGCACTCTGACTTACGGTACCCTTGTATATTACATAGAATCACCAAAACTGGTACAGAAATCACGGAGATATTCTTCAGAAACACACACAAAAAGAGCTGAGAACCTGCTTACCTAATTTCTTTCAAATAATAATAAATATTCAGGTCAATTCACACCAATTACTTAGCCCCAAACTAGGATACCCTGTACTATGGGCACTAGCAACGGATACATACATAGACACGAAGAGTCCTAAATGTGTATTCATATATACATCCAGAACTCGGAAAGAACTTTAATTTTAGCTTATTTACAAATGTTGACACCTTGCGGGATTCGAACCTGCGACCGTTGACTTAGCAGTCAGGGTCACTAGCCACTAAGCCAACCGATTGCCAAAGAAGTTTATGAAGTAGATTACCTATTGCTATTTAATTATTCTCCATATTAGCATGCAAACACTCCAATATATTGTATGAGTGCAATTGAAAACCTGCTCCTTATTGAAGTCGGTTAAGAATATATTGTTTTATTTACTATAAAACTTGATCTGCTGATCTGGTTTTGTATAGGAAGTTGAACAGTGTGATGCTGAGATTTTGCAGCTTAAAGCTATAATTATATCTTTGAGCTCCAATATCTCAAAAACTTTATGAAACTAACATTTTCACGTTTGTCGGTTGTCTTGAAGTCCTCCTATTGGGTTCGACATTGCGGCCACCGCGCCGCGAATTCACGGATTTAATCAGTACAAGGTATGCTAGCCTCCATTATAAAATGTAAGGAGCCTTTCAAAAACATTTTGAAAAAGTAAAGTTTAGTCGGTTGTTCTGCTATTGTGGTTTCTCGTTTTGAAGCGATAATCTTCTGAAAGAAGTACCTTTGCCAGATTTTCCAACCAAGCAGTAGTGTGTCAAAATTACTGTGTTGGAATTTAAGTGCAATTAGGTACTGGGTTTTAAGGCGCTGTCAGCAGAAAAAGTCTTATATTTGGAACTAGCTTTCCCGCCCGCGACTTCGTCCGCGCGGACTACAGTTTATCGCCAAAAAAAACATCCTATGTTCTTCTAGGATATTAAAAACCAATGCAAAAGTAGGTATAGCATCAACGTTCGTGATGTTTTTTGACAGACTTGTTATTTCGATTCCATGGCAACCATTCCTTTCAAGTAGCGAGTAATCAATATTTTCCAGTTTTCCCGTTGAAACTTACAATTTTCCGGCATAAAAAGTATCCTATGTTTTATTCCAATCTCCATTCCAAATTTCATCAACGTGCGTCCGTCCAGTATCGCGTGAAAGCTCCCCAAACAAACAATCAAACGAACAGACAACGTTTCACATTTATATATTCGAAGTCGTGGGTGGGTACACAATATTTTCTCGATCTAAAATTTTTGAACCATGGCTGTTTTTTTTAGTACTAAAGCTAAATATCTTAAATCTAATGTAAAAACCGATCGGAATATACTTATTTAAAAAAAATACGGAATTTATATTGACGGAATATACTTCGTAAGATATTTTTTAAGTAGATCTAGATTCTTGCCTAGTATTTTTTTTATATATTTCGTATGTTGTTCAAAATCTATAAATTATCTGAAATCTGCTCCCGAGCTGCATCACCTCTCCGCAGGACCTGGAAGAGCAGGACAAACTTTTGAAAGCGTCCTTAAGTCTCATTGTCCAAGTAATTTCGCTGGAAACATTGACCTTCAAATCGAAATACAGAAATCTTTACACACTACTGCTTGGCGGTTGAATACCTGACAAAGGTGTGGTACTTCCCCAGGTGGACTCATGCGTAAGAGGCCTACCACACCTCTACAATTTTTTTTATGTGTGTGGTAACATTTTTTAACAACAATTCTCAATTTTCCTGATTAAAAACTTTATTTTTAACAGCTTTTATTTAACTTGCAATGTTTGTATATCTGTATATATGTTTGTTGGGGTGAAATTTTGAAAGCTAAATTAGATTCACTTCCGCTTGTCCTACGGAGTAGCATTTGTACAAGTTGGTTCAATTCCAATAAAAGATATTTTTTATGGTAAGCATGACCTGAATCGACATCCACGATTAGGTCCAGATAAAGGAACTCTTCAACGTTCAACAGCACAGAAACGAAATTTTGTGTACGCTTTTAATTGAGATTAAGTTTTAAGTTTCGCCATGACATGGCTGCCTTTTTTTTATTATTTTAAAATGCCTTTTGTTTTTTCCCACCTGTCTAATCAAGAGTACAACTCGTGGTCACCCCAAGTCCTCCCTTAGCCATCCATCTCCCGCGCTCTGGCAATTTATTTATCCAACTAGACACGATGGAACTCGGAACGATGACATTTGAAGGAAACCTCAAAGAATTCACTTGGTCAGCCTTTTTTAATAGTTCTACAAAATTATTTTGAATATGTTTTAATCGCCAGCTAGGTTCACGTGTATATAAGTCGACCTAGGTTTTGACCGTATCCGACATTCTTCCTTGCAACTAGCCGCGCACCAATGACTTTTCTAAGTTATGTGCGTGCTTCGAAAGAGCACGGTAAGTTGTCGGTCCCGGCTGGTATTAATTAATAGCAGTCGTTAAGCCATGTCAGCAGTCAGCGGCCTGAAAAACTAAGACACCAGAGGCCAGCACTACACTATAATTCGTGAAGATGTGAATCAATATTGAATGCAAAAACTCCTTATCGTCAAAGAAAGGGAGTCGTCAAACTTAGGGGTTGTTCTAACCCCGAGTGAAGCGCAAATATGCATTAGCACGGTCAAGTGTAGCTGTTATTACTTCCATGATTTGTTGAATCGATTAATTAAAAAACAGATCATTTTGACCATAACAAATAATCAGCTGATTAATTTGTATGAAAGTTAGTACTGTCGCCCGTAGGGCCGTTGAAGATGAAAGGTTCTGGAATAGCGACCCTTGAATATTTAAAAAACTGATTCCACAATATCTAACAAACAAGTTAAGCATAGGAAATGGAAGCTGCATACGTGTGCGTGAGTAGATAATGTGTGGTATATACACAATTTTCATCCATTGTTTTTGATTTTTCATTAGATCTTGACAGAATTAACACGACTAAATAAGTACGAGATCTTGCTGCGTTGTGGCGGCCGATCGGCATAACAAGGTGTAAATGTGTGCGAGAGGCTTGTGCGTACGAGCGGATCGGCATATCTTGGGTGCTTCACTTCTCGATTAGGCGGTGTGAAATCCGTCTTTTTACCCGACTACGGCGAAACAAGGGAAGTCGCCCCTATTGGTCAGATTTTGACAAGTGAGCTATCAATCGATTCGTCTCTTCGATCGATTCTTGTGGCAACCATGGACTGATAGACGGAGCATAGGACAGCCAAGAGGTAGAGCGACGACCTGGTGGGAGTCGGGGGAGACACTGGGAGGCCTATGTTTAGCTGTGGACAGCTTCAGGCGGATGATGATGCTGACGCACATTTTTTTATTATAATGTCCTACGGGCGATGTTAGTAATTTATAAATTTTTGAACGAAAGTTTGGTCTGGGAAACCCAAATCAGTCAAAAATTGGGGAAACACCGTACTTTAGACCTAGATTGATTTTAACTAGTTGGGTAAGTAGATGGTGTTTCCATAACGATAAAAATGTTAAGGAAATGTATCCATACTGGTCCCTGATTGTCATAAGCGCAAGGTTTTCCCGTCAATCATTTTTTTCTAGTATGTAGATTTTCCCTAATACCTAGTTGTCGTACTTGTAGCAAGAAGAACAGGTTCTTTTGATGATAGTAACTGGTATATGTTGGCTGATGACAGTTGTAGTGCCTCTTAGAACTCTAAATCCATATCCATACTTCCACACCAATATATAAAAGTGAAACGTTGTCTGTTTGTTTGTATGGGGTGCTTTCACGCGATTTTGATGAATCTTTGTATATATGTACTGTACAACATAGGATACTTTTTGTCCTGGAAATAGTAAGTTGTCAAGAGAAAAAACTGGAAAATGACGATTACTCGCTGTAAGGAACGGAATGACGTTGTCGTGGAAACGAAATAATAACAAGTCTGTCAAAAAGCACCAAGAGCGTTATTACTAAACTTTAGCATTGGTTTTTAATATCCTTGATGAAAATAGGATCCTTTTTTCTCGATAAACTGTAGTCCGCGTGGACGAAGTCGCGGGCGAAAGCTAGTATATTATAAAAGCGAAACTATCTGTTTGCTACCTTTTCTCGGCTAAACGGCTAAACCGATCTTGATGAAATTTGGTATGGAGATAGTTTGATCCCTGGGAAAGGACATAGGATACTTTTTACCTGACTACGGCGAAGCAAACATAAGATTTTGACTTGTATGTATGTATGTTCATCTGTTCAACCTGTAAACTACTTATCATAATTTGACAAATGAGGTATCGTGGGAAGCGTCTTGATCGAATAGGCTTGTAACGTCACATTAATAGAATATGGAGCCCTATAAAGGACATTATTCATAGTTGTGTTCAGAGGATAGCCATATTATGAGGAAAGGTATAAAGATATTAGATTTATTTTCTTCACACTATTAGTTTTTAAGTTTTGAATTTGAAGAAAATAAGAATAATTGCAAAGAAAAGTCACACTCCTCAGGATAGCACATCAGAAAAAATAGCAATATGTACGGCACAGGGACAAGAGAATTGTCATTTTGAATTATAGCGTAGACTTGTAGACTAGATATGCAGGTTTCCTGATGATTTTCCACTAACAAACTTGACAGACTACAGAAGTTAGGTAACCTTCGTTAATTAGTGCTCAATTTTATGCTCACATAACCCACACCTCAAGACACCCTAAAAATCATAAGACAATAACCATTAATTAAGACGCGAGGCCGCCGTAACCCATATTGATTTTTCCTCCCCATGCTCGCCATCGCTAAATTATAGAAATCCGACAAAAGCATCCCAAGACTGGCAAGAAAACTAATAACTGGACTTACACCCTGTAACACCCCACACGCACACCCTTACACGACACGCACACAACGCACAAACTCTAATTATATACGTCTACGAAGAAAATAAAGATTGGGGAAAAATTTAAGAAGAAACAAGTGTGCCGGACGAGGGTAGGGACGCTGACCGCTCCCCCCGTCATTAACCCCCCTTCCCACCCCTCGGGGGCTAGTTCCCCCCGATGTTTAATAATATGAAGAATTGGAGATAATTTGCGAGAAACTAAATAAGAAACGGCGAACGAAATTGAAAGGTCGGATGTTGCCGTCCCTCTCTCGCGGATCTTGGATAGTTGTATGAAAACTGAATAAGTGGTGATGAATTATTATCTGTTTCCTCCTTGCTCAAAGTGGATTGCAAACGTAATAAACTTAATTGAATATTGTTTCAATAGATACGAATACGACTGAAGTGTCTGAGTAATATCATGAAAATTAGCAAAGTCGTAATCCAAACTTAGAGCATGTACTTAGTGACACTGACAATTCAAGGTCAGTGAATTCATAAGTCATCCTGTGTGGTAACAATTTGTAGGTTATAATTTCTTTGCTTTTCGAGCATAACTGAAATTGAAGTTTGATTTTACCAAACTATCTTCCTTAAAATTGAGATTACTTTCCTAAACATAACAAATAAATTCTTATAATTCATTGCTAATATATACCGAAACATTAACCAGTTAGAAGATGATTCTATTCTAACGCCCGGTCTCTTACGATGCCTTTTAGTTGTCAGTTTTCATGCTTCACAACTTCAGTTTCCACTGTCAGTTTATCAGTCTAGTTAAAACTGTCAGTGAAAGTGATTATGTGGCCGGTGTGGGGTGGATGTTTCTGAAGAAGTCTTCATTATGCCTGAAGACTGAAAACACAGTTGCTATGGAACGAAATTATGTAAATCAGCTTGAAATGCGAAAGATGTAGGCTAATATTAAAATATTTCTAAATGAATATGTTCTTTTTGGAATACCCAAAGATTAAAGCAATGTTGTGAATGTTGTTAATTCTAAATAGGATTGTTTCTAGCAATCGTAGGTATATCTACTAAAATTACTGAATCAAGTCCTCCTCGTGTACGTTTCTCATTTATATTGTAACATATTAAAGCTGGAGTTCGTCAAGTTTCATGAGCTTTATGAACTGTTTACGAAAACAGCAAATTATTTTTTATTTGTTATGAAATAGTAAACCAAAACGAATATTATTCGTTGCTTCATTCCTTCAGATATACTTAACCAGGTATTCCTTTTATCCTACAGGCATAATTCGCACGTTTTCAGAGACAATCGATAACCATATCGATTTTAATTTTTCTATACTTGTCACCTCACTATCGTCGACTCCTCATTATTTTTTCATTCATTCATTCGATCATTTTAAAATAAAATAATGAACGCACATCCTACATAGTCCGCCTCAGTGGATATAAGTCACTAATTTTATCACTTTTTTTTCTTTTTTTTTATACTAATTTTTAGTGTAAGGAAAATGAAAACAAAAAACGTTTAGGGTACTTCCCGTTGACCTAGAATTCTAGAATTATGAAATTTGGCAAGAAGCAATGTCTTGCAGCACAAGTAAAGGGCAAAATTCGAAAACCGTAAAGTAATAACAATACAGGAACCCGATACCCTCGGTGCGCGAGTCCAACTCAGTTCTTTTTTTTTTACTTTTCTATTTAATTGTTTGTGTCTTTCACCCTCAGATCAGACGTCTGAACGGATTTTGAAAGAATAGAGTGGGAAATGCGACTAACGTTGGTTAAAATATAAAATTATTACTTGTTACTGATATTGTGTCTATTTACAAAACAAAACCCTTTTTCAAATTGCTTTAGCACCGCACATCGGCAATCCATCAGCAAAACTAGGGCCCAACTTCAAAATAAAAAGGGAAATAAACCTGAAGAAGGCATAGTTGAGCAGGTCCCCGCAAATTAACAACCACTGTAGGTATCGATTGATCTTTAGGGTCCCCCGAACTCTCATAAATATGTAGTTTTTGCGGAGCCCGGCTTGTTAAATGGCCGACCAGATTTATTTGCAAGAAGTCTTTGAATTAGACGAATTATAGATATCTGTTTGGAATAAAGGACAATGAAATACATATTATGGGTCTTTGTAGGTTATTCGTCGTGCGGCTTTTACAGGCCTTTTATATCTGTACCTTTTTGAGTTGAAGGAAATCTTGACGCTGTTTTTATTTCAATTGGGATACATTTTTCGAGTCCGCATATTAGTACTATCATTTATATTATTTTTTATTCTGTGTTTTATGTTCCGTTTTTTCATTCTAGCATATACAAGCTGAGCCTCGCGGATTTGCACAAGTGGTCATTTTATGGGATAGAGAGAATATTCTGTTATTCCAGGATCCAAAGTATCTTTAAACCAAGTTTTATCAAAATCCATTCAGCTGAGTGGTCGTTTAAAAGCAGTCGTTACGCCATGTCGGGGTCCCTCGGTCGGCCTGACAAACCCTGACACCAGAGTACAGCACTACCTCATACGACAAACAAACAGTGGTAACAAACATACTTATACAAAGACTTTTGCATTTATAATACTAGCTACGCCCCGCGGTACCCACGTGGTTAGTAATACTAGCTACGCCCCGCGGTACCCACGTGGTTAGTAATACTAGCTACGCCCCGCGGTACCCACGTGGTTAGTAATGATGATGATGAAATATATGTTATTTATTTATTATTAACTAGCTGATGCCCGCGGCTTCGAACGCGTGGTCATTTTCATATATAGCCTATGACACTAAAAAATAACGTGGCTTTCTATTGGTAAAAGAATTTACAAAATCGGTTTAGTAGATCCAGAGATTACCCCAACAACCTCACAAACTCACAAATTTTACCTCTTTATAATATTAGTATAGTATAGATAAATATGTTATAAAACCAAATTTCATCAAAATCGGTTCAGCTATTTCAGCGCTGAATGCAAGTAGGATACTTTAGGATGGTAGCAATCCAAGTTGCCACTGAAGTCTTGCCACCAAGTTTTATAAAGATTTTTGCAAGGTTGGTTAATAGTTTCGAACCCACGACATAAGGCGCGGCGCGCGACACCACAACCGACTGAGCAAGAAGGTACTAAATTTGCGGTCTACAATGCGGTCAGCATTAGGTGAAGGTGAGTGATCTCGTTCCACTCACTCGTTACTTGTATAAATAAAAGTGGAAGACGTATTGTTGTACCAATTTACCTTAAAACCGCATGTTTATAATACTTTTACATTGAAGTCTTCTTCAGAATAAATAGGATCGGTTACAACGGTGCTTATGAAACAACAGCCAAGAGTGATTGGCCGCTGTAGCTGAGAAGGTTCCGCACGTAATAAATAATTTGATCTACTACAAAAGGAGTCACAATAAAATGAGAAGGTAATTCTTAAAAAGGCCAGACAGAAATGTATTGAGTTGGAATCTTCGAGAATAGAGACCATAATTTAGTTAGTTTAAAATTATAAGCAAATGTAAAAGATTCTTAGTTTTCTAAAAAGTCGAACAAAAAGTGATATGTTGTACATACGACGTCACATGACACAAGCCTTTTTCTTTTTTGATATCTGTTTCTAACAATATGATTGTGAACTTTTTAACAAAAACACGACTGTTGCGTATAGAGGTAAAAGGTAAACATACTTTGTGAGCATTTGTATTTCCGGCAGTTATTTTTGGGGTCTTTCAAACTCTTGCAAAGCATATTGGACCGCATCAACATTAATCATGGTATGGTACAAAATTACAGTAGAACTACATGCATGTTAATTATACAAAAATAAAGTTCTCTTAAGTACTTGATGATTTTTAGTCTCGTCGCGTTTCTGTGTTGCGTAACTAAAATTAAAATAAAAGTTTTGTTTATTTTTATGATAGACTATAAGTCCAGTCTCAAATTTGGTTATGGCAACATTTGTTGTCTTATAATAGAGGAATACGGTGGTGTAATCAGTTTTTGAAATTTTATGTGTTGTAGTTTATACATTTTATCATCGAAAAGGAACTTTTGGGGTAACTTATTTATAATCTGTGGCATATAATAGTGAGACAACAAATATGTTACTTGTAGAGAATTACGAGATATTGAGATTTCTGTTTTGCTTTCCATCCAATAAAAAAGTTTTTTCGATTTTCGGCTAAACCATAAGTCCGATTTGTAAAAACGTTATGGCAATATTTGTTGCATTATAAATTATAATAGAGGGATGCGGTGGTAAACTCATATATTTTTTCTCCTTTTCCTGACCAAGAGTTCATACAAGAGTATGGGATTGAACCACTGCACACTGTGCGCCGCGGCTTCAAACCGTTCTAATATTTATCATTTTCAGCTACAGTACCCTAATTTTGCGGTTTAAATCAGAACAATTTGACAGTTTGTGGTTTTAAATTGCGTAGGAGGATTCATATGAATGGAAACAGTACTATTTCTTCGAATTTATGTAACAACAAGTATAGTAAAGCAAGTACATACCTACTGATGTAAATGCTCCATACACTTTGGATGTGAAATGTAAGAAACTAAGCCGCCCATATAAAAAAAAACATTTTCACCTCAGAAGCTCGGAGTTATTAAAATTAGAGCCTTTCATAATGTTTCATAATAATCAATAATGTTCTTTAGGAAGAATTAATAAGAGCGATTCTATTCCATTCTATTCGATTTTATTCGATTCTATTCGATTCTATTCGATTCTATTCGATTCTATTCGATTCTACTCGATTCTATTCGATTCTATTCGATTCTATTCGATTCTACTCGATTCTACTCGATTCTACTCGATTCTACTCGATTCTACTCGATTCTATTCGATTCTATTCGATTCTATTCGATTCTATTCGATTCTATTCGATTCTATTCGATTCTATTCGATTCTATTCGATTCTATTCTATTCTATTCGATTCTATTCGATTCTATTCGATTCTATTCGATTCTATTCGATTCTATTCGATTCTATTCGATTCTATACGATTCTATTCGATTCTATTCGATTCTATTCGATTCTATTCGATTCTATTCGATTCTATTAGATTCTATTAGATTCTATTCGATTCTATTCGATTCTATTCGATTCTATTCGATTCTATTCGATTCTATTCGATTCTATTCGATTCTATTCGATTCTATTCGATTCTATTCGATTCTATTCGATTCTATTCGATTCTCTTCGATTCTATTCGATTCTATTCGATTCTATTCGATTCTATTCGATTCTATTCGATTCTATTCGATTCTATTCGATTCTATTCGATTCTATTCGATTCTATTCGATTCTATTCGATTCTATTCGATTCTATTCGATTCTATTCGATTCTATTCGATTCTATTCGATTCTATTCGATTCTCTTCGATTCTATTCGATTCTATTCGATTCTATTCGATTCTATTCGATTCTATTCGATTCTATTCGATTCTATTCGATTCTATTCGATTCTATTCGATTCTATTCGATTCTATTCGATTCTATTCGATTCTATTCGATTCTATTCGATTCTATTCGATTCTATTCGATTCTATTCGATTCCGTTCGATTCTGTTCGATTCCGTTCGATTCTGTTCGATTCTGTTCGATTCTGTTCGATTCTGTTCGATTCTGTTCGATTCTGTTGGATTCTGTTGGATTCTGTTCGATTCTGTTCGATTCTGTTCGATTCTGTTCGATTCTGTTCGATTCTGTTCGATTCTGTTCGATTCTGTTCGATTCTGTTCGATTCTGTTCGATTCTGTTCGATTCTGTTCGATTCTGTTCGATTCTGTTCGATTCTGTTCGATTCTGTTCGATTCTGTTCGATTCTGTTCGATTCTGTTCGATTCTGTTCGATTCTGTTCGATTCTGTTCGATTCTGTTCGATTCTGTTCGATTCTGTTCGATTCTGTTCGATTCTGTTCGATTCTGTTCGATTCTGTTCGATTCTGTTCGATTCTGTTCGATTCTGTTCGATTCTGTTCGATTCTGTTCGATTCTGTTCGATTCTGTTCGATTCTGTTAGATTCTGTTAGATTCTGTTCGATTCTGTTCGATTCTGTTCGATTCTGTTCGATTCTGTTCGATTCTGTTCGATTCTGTTCGATTCTATTCGATTCTATTCTATTCTATTATGTTTACACATCTTCCAGGCGTCCCGCGACAGCACATTTTTTATTATTATTAAGTTGTTTCTTGCACCTAGGATTTTCCTCGCTGTAGTGAGGTGAAAAGTTGTGTGTTTCGCACGGCAGCAGTTATTCGGCGTCTCGTACTTTTGAAAACCTCGCTACGCTCAGGATTCTATATTTGTACTACTCGCTACGCTCGTGGTTCTTTCAATCCTAGAATCCTTCGCTTGCTCTGATTTCAATACAATTCTCTCGCCAAAAAAAACAATTTGCAGGCTTGCATAACAAATAACTATTCCTTGTAACAACTTAAATCAATCGATGTTGATCTATTCGAAACAGTTTTGTCACAGTGATTAAAAATGCATATGGTTTGTATGTTCATTATTTATCCGATTCACGTTTTTAATAAATACTTCAAGATTCTCTGTCTGTTACCACAGATCTAGTTAAAGTGAGGGAGATACAGCATGCTTTAATATCACAAACAATAACTGGACTAGATACAACTACAGACAAACACACCCCCACAGCTACATTCCTACGCCGCGTCGAGCTTCAGGTGCATCAACAACAAAGATAGAGAGATATAGCAGACTGTAGCGCGAATGAGAGTCACTGCTAACATGTGCTACACAAACGCCTCTCTGACTGTGACTACATAAGGCCGATTGTGTGCGTTGCACCTAATTTATGCGGTCCACGCTGGTACCTTATCTTCCTAATTCTAATTAGATCTGTGTTTGTAACTATGAAAATACATGAAGTACCTGCCCAAAGTGGCTTCTATTAAATCGTAGTTCCTAACTAATTTATATGCAAATTTTCGTTTTTATATGTGTTTATTACGATTCAGCGCCGTAACGGCTGAACAGTTTTTGATATAATTTCCACCGGTCCTGCATAGGAGTTTGTATTTCAATCCAAAATTCTTTATGATTGTATGTATTGTAGCACCAGGATAACCGACTACTTGTTTTATTGTTTAATAACAATGGAATAAAAAAATAAAAATAAAAACTTTCATACAGCCGAACATATAACCTTCTCCTTTTCTGAAGTCGATTAAAAATAATTGTAAATGCCTAACACACAACGAACAGGGTAAATCGCGAATAATACGATTTGGAACTTCCACAACATAAATATTAGATTACATTTATGAAGTAAGTATATAAATATTTATTAAACAATAGAGTTAAATTACGTCAGCTAGTATTGTTGCTTATTTATTACTAGCTGTACCTGCGGCTTTGCCCGCGTGCAAACTTTGCCACCCCTGTTAACCCCCTTAAGGATGGAATTTGAGAAAATACTTCCTTAGTGAACCTCCATTATACTGAAAGTCAGTCTGTAGGTATGTAACGGTACAATTTTATAGATATACAAGACCTTGCAAATAAATAATTAGATGAATACTTATGATTATGAATGGTTATGAAAATGAAGTTATGGGACTTTATAGGCGGTTGCAAATTGATTGATACCTGATAGAACGAGCATTTTTTTCTTTCAATTATAATGTTCATGTTTACTTTTTGAAATTAACTTATTCGTCAGGTGACTTCGCACGCTTTGTGCATTCAGATAGTAGCAAGCCCTACACTTAAATATATATACCAACATCATACATCTATACTAAACTATACGTAGGTATAAAGTAATATATTTACCCACACACTGACAAATGTTGACTGTAGAAAAATCTTGGTAGATTTCGATCCTCCCCGCGGCCAGCACAATAATTAGTTTAACAGTGTTCGAGTCTCCCCTCCGCCCCTTAGGGGGTGGCCCCCACCTCCCCCTCTCATTTCAACAAACACACACGATCTCAAACTTATATGGAGTTTATGTGTGTGCGTCAACTATCGGAAAATATCCAAGAATATTGGGGAAGTAGTCATTTGTATTTAGCAACTTGTTTTTTTTTGTATGAGAGATGTAGTTTGTATGCGCTGTGCCTAATGGATTCAATGGGTGTTGTTTGTATGGACGGGAGATGAGTATCTAGTGTTTTTTTTTATCGTGTTTGACAAGCCGTCATTTTGCTAATTATATTATTATTATCAGCCGGAAGCGGTCCACAGCTGAACATAGGTCTCCCCCTAGAACGCCACAGCAACAGTAAGCGTGAGAGTGTGAAACTATAGTAAACTGACTAGACATAAATGTAATTGAAAAGCTCATAGGGAAAAGCCATAGATCTAATTTAAAGTATAAGTAGTTTTTGTTCACGTTATATTAAAGCGTGCCGTATCTAGCCTCTTTTACTAGATTTATGGGGAAAGCAAATATACAAATATTTTGTAAGGTTCCTTGGTGGTGGCACTAATGTCGTCCTAGCAAAGAGTTAGTCCCATTCAAAATAAATAGATAGATAACTCTTTATGTTACAACTATAATTAAACTTATAAATTCATTGTACAGCGGGTGGTCTTATCGCTAAAAAGCAATCTCTTCAAGACAACCTTTGAATAGAAAGGAAATACAAGATTCCGCAAAAAAAAGAAAAAAAGCGTTTTGATCACATTGTTACAAGCGCCAGGTGACTGAAGGCCGTACGGTAAAGGAAGTACGGTAAGTTACCCAGTTACCCAGTTCAAACTTCAGCCGTGTTTCCGATGTGCAGTACATCGAGGTCCATAGATGCCATCGCTCAAAAAACCGGCCAAATAAGTGTTGGACCCGCATAAACTTAGGATTCCGTAGCCAGGACACTAAGCTACCCAACTGTGAAAACGGAATTGCAATTGGTCCAGTAGTTTTTACGCGATACAAGGTTGTTTTTTAGAGTTGATGCAGTCATAAAAAGCGCTATCTTGGTCGGCGATCAAAAATATCACTTTTGAGTCAAATATTTCTTAAACAGAACCAAGTAGAAAAAGCTGTCAAAGAAACCTCATTATAATTTTATTATAAAATTCTATTCAATGAGACTCCACTCGAAGGAATACGAAAAACTTTTTCTTCAAATTTCACCTATAGGAGCGACCCAAAGCTTAATAAAATATATATTTTTTTCGTACAACTATGTAGCGGTTATAAATATCTATACATGTACCAAAATTTCAACGTTGTAGTCAAGAATGTTTGAAAACAACGGATTCCACACCGCAAAATCGGAAGTAAAGCACCCAAGGTAATTATGCCGATCCGCTCGTACGCACAAGCCTCACGCACAACCTTACACACATGTTATGTCGATCGGCCGCCACATCGCAGCAACATCTCGAACCTCGTTAGTACTCAGTCTAGTTATCACGGAAAATCGAAAACAATGCAGTACATTTGCATTTTGCATTTTATATTTGTGATGCAATTGCGTATCAACCACAAAACGCCACAAATTATCCACTCACGCACACATGCGCAGCCGCCATTCGCTATGCTATATTTTGCGTTTGTTTGGCGGTGCTGTAGATTCCGTTTTTTTTAAACCTTCTTGGCTATAATTAGTTGCAATGGGTAAGGAAGTCCCACCAAGGTCATAGAACTTAGGTAACTTTGGATTATTCATGGGGATTTTTGGTGAAAGATAAGAACACACATTTACTTTTTCCTTTTATAACAATAAATAATTGGTTTTCCTTCTTTTTTGCCTCAAATATGTACCTACAGATTAGGCACAATACAAGCCAAAATTTGATGAATGAATCAAGGAATGGTTCAAATTCAAGTAATAATGTTTACACAGGGGCATTCATTAAAATTTGGTGACTGTACCGCTGATTTTGTTGTTGTATTGTTTAACACATAGCTTGCTCATCTATAATTATATTCACTGTTAGATAATTTAGGATATGAATTAAAATAAGGGACAAGACGAGCTGGTCGTCTGCCTGATGGTAAACGCTACCAGTTTGACGACTGGTCTGGCCAGGTGGTAGTGACACTGAGTACAAATTTAATGGGCGGGGGATTGAATTCCACAAGATGCAAACATTTGTGTAATGACACAAATATTTGTTTCCAAGTCATGGATTTATGTGTATTCGTATATATGTGTTTATCCGTTGTCTAGTGCGTAGTACAGGATATCCTATTTTGGGGACAGGTAATTTGTGTGAATTATCCTGAATATTTATTTATTTATAGTGACTATCACAGATTGAGTATTTTGACGTCACAATCTAGACCAGTCAGGTGACCAAACATTGTAGCACGATAGTTATTAGAAGTAATTAAATTCTTATCATCGAATTCATAGTCGCGGTGGGGCGGGGGGTGCAAGGGGGCGCACTTACAAGCCAATTCCGATAATTTTAGAAATTTTATACAAAGTCCTGACCGCGCAACCAGGCTTTCTACTCGTGCCCTCACTCAGTTACTATCGGAGGTAGAGTATTCTGACGTCACATTCTAGACCAGGCAAATGACCAATGAATTTTATCACGAATGTAATCAAAAGTTATTTGTATAGCATTACATTAGTATGAATACAATTATGAATATTCCAATATTTTAGATTTATAATCCAAAAATGTTAAGTAGAGTTTTGTTATGAGCATTCAGGCCTTACCTTAGATCGTTGGTAGTCTAGCGGTATACTACTGCAAGTTAGATTAGAATCCAATGGGCACCGGGTTCGGTCCTGGGTAACGTACCAATTACTTTCCTCAGTTACCCAAGGTAAGTTCGCTGGGCACGTTAAGCTGTCGGTCCCGGCTGGTATTTTTAATGACAGTCGTGACGCCATGTCAAAATCCAGCGTTACGTCAAGCAAGCAAAAGGCATTACTCAGTTACTATCGAAGTTAGAGTATTTTGAAGTCACATTCTAGACTAGTCACGTGACCAAGCGTTTTAGCGCGAACTATACCTAAGTTAATAAAAAATACTATTCGTAACCTTACTCAGACGTAAGAGTAAAAAATACGAACAAATTATTCATATTCTCATGTATAACAGGTAACATTCGTCAATATGTCCTACTTTGACGCGCGTACTCACTTCATAGATCTCTGTGAGTCTCCACTAATATCAATATGAGTCGCGGTAGTAAACAACTATTGCAGTCATATTAGTTACATTACGCCGTTGGGCTCTGTGGGCGAGCCCTTATTTAGCTTTTATTAGTTTTATTACGTTCATATTGCTGTTAAATAGGTCATTTTTGACATTGGTATGACGTGTTTTTGGCGTTAGTAAAAAGGTTAGGTTTTGGTATAAGCTTTTCTTCGTGTGTTTTTCTATAGACAAATAAGTAGGGAACGATTTGTGACATTAGGTATATAGACATAACCTAGGCATTAACAAGTTTAGAGGTATTTTCATTTTAACTTGTAAATTTTATATAATGTAAATTATTTATTGAGACGTATCTTATGGAAGTAATCCTATGAAACAAAAAGCAAAACAGACATACATATACTCTATTCTCTGTGTATATATATTATTTTATACTAGCTGCGCCCCGCGGCTTTGCAAGAGACAAATTTTGTCCCCCCCTTCTCCTCCTCTCTCCCCCCTAAGTTACTAAACAAGAATGTATCATTTTGAAAATGGTGTCTGTTTGTTTGCGCATCACTTAAAACTACTGGACCGATTGGAATACGGGTTTCACTATTGGATAGCTTAGATTATGATTTAAAAGGTGGTTTTCCACTTTGTTCTCCATCCGATGAGAAGTAGAGCAATCGATGAACACTATTTGATGGCTAAACGAGGTATCTACACTTATAATAAAACTGTAACAGGTCCAATTCTGTACATTGAATATATTTTGTAAACATTTTTTGGAGCCTGTTCTGTATTCCATACTGAAGCAAAACTGTTTCTTTTTAATTTTTGTCTGTCTGTCTGTCTATATCTTGGCTCGGCATCACGCCGTAACTATTGAATGAATTTAAATGAAACTTGGTATGCTTTGAGTTCATACTACGAGGTAGGACATAGGATACTATTCATCCCGAAAAATGATTGATTCCCGCAGGACACGGGTTGAAAGTTAGTTAAAAAAAACTTACAGAAACTGCTAGACAGATTTTGATGCACCTTGGCACATCACAGTCATAGTTTATATGATGGGTGAAAATTGAGGATACTTTTTATCCCGAAAAAATAAAGAGATCCTGCGGGATAAGAGTCCAAATTCTGTACATTAAAGATATTTTGTAAAAAAAAATGGAGGATGTTCTATATTCGTTCTAAAGCCAAAGCAGTTTTTTTTTTCTTTTTTTCTGTTGTCTGTCTCTCTGTCTGTATCTTGGACACGTAACACGCCGTAACTACTGAATTAATTTAAATGAAACTTGGCATGATTTAAGTTCATACTTCGAGGTAGAACATTGGATCTTTTCATACCGATTAATTAAAGGGTCCCCGCAGGGTTGGGGTATTTTATTTGGAGTTGGTTTGGAGTTTTTTTTTTATTCATGTTTTACGGTTTATAGTTACTTCCGTCGTTCACCTCTAGGATACTCAAGGAATGTTCCTCCAAATTTAAAATACCTAGGTCCACCGGCTTAGGCTGGGCGTTGTCTGTCAGTCAGTCAGTCAGTAGGTATGTCACGATATTGTTTTATTGGCATAATTAAAATAATGAATATTCTGCCCAAAAGTGAAAGGTCTATACTTAAAATAATCAGTAAGTACCAAATAATCTGTAAAAGGACGATATTAAAAAAAAAGGGTACTGTAACGTCTCACTTCATCTCACGTTTGTTTTTATTCCGTTTAGTTGAGTTTAACAAAATAAGTCACGTAGTGTCAACAAAATAAGTCCACCTTCACAATAAAATAAACAGTTGATAATAAACAAAGAAATACGTAACCTTAAAATGTCTATGTGTTGTCAAGATTTTAAGTGTTTCTTGTCTTTGATTTAGTATGTTCATTCTACACGTTATGTATGTAATCAACAATCGTAAACAGACATTTTACTAAGCCAATATGACTTGATGCAAACAAATTTTCGTAGCAAAGTCGACTCCAACGCACCGTATCGAATGTCTGTAATAACAAGTTCTGATTGAAACTGAATGGGTTGTCGCTACGCAAATATTCTGAACGTAACCATAACACAGATAACACCAATAAAAGAGACTATTTAACCTGTGGTGATGAATAGTTCTCTGAGCCTCGTCATTTCGTGCTGGCTTGGATAACGTTTTCTATATCATTTTAAGAGTAATTTTGGACAAACCTTTGTCCAGAGTTAATTTTATAACAATTATTTACCTGTTTACCTAGTGAAAAAACGCCAATATTGGGTAAGTGTTTCATATATCGTGTGACCTCTAAATTGCTTCTCGCTCTTAACTATTGGCTATCAGGCCGTAATATTTTGGTTTTTAAATTATATGTAACGCTTGTGAATCCACGAACTGATTGTTTTATACTTATCTAAAGTCTTGTGTATAACTTTACTGTGCATCTTACGTACCAGACTCTTGATATTGCAGACCTGGGGCATTATTCTCTATTGCTACTATGACACGCTACGCGCCGCGTTAAGATATCTGCTTGCCGTACTGACTTCACACGTTTTCGGCAAGGAATTTCATGCGGCATATTGAATAAGCGCCCTGGATTGCAATAACGTCCGGTACACATTTTAAATTTAGTAACGGAATTTTTTACTGATTTTGTTCATATTTTTTTTTACTTTTCTTTTAGTTAATTCATTTAGCAAGTCATTGCGAAAGTTAATACGGTCAAACTATGCTTGTTGGTTGCATTTAGTCATACCAGCAAACGCTTTCGCAATGACTTGGCTTTTTAGTATGTACCGGTTTTATACCGCTTTTGTATTCCCTGCATTTCGTGATAATGTTCTTCCAACTGGTGAAATTCTTTTAAAACTATGCTTCTTACGTGCTGTATTTCTATAATTATGAACCCACCCGACCCCGACCCTTCTGGTCTTTCACACTTGTACTTTACTTTTAACTTTTTATTTATTACTTTAATGTCAATCTTATGTACCATACTGGCTGCCACATCTACTTCCTTGGGGCTTAACTGAAAGAGGCCTCGTCCGGCATGGTGGACCCCAAGGAACGAAGACCTTGTGATGTATGGCAGCCAGACCTACTGAACCTGGACTAAGGCGTCTAATTTTACCGCTCGTGTTTTTTTTTTATACCCTAGGGGTACGAACGCCGACTAGCACCTGCCACGTGTCTGTGGACACCTGTCTCCCGGGAGCTGCTCTACGCACTACTGCATTACTTCTTGCTGTACCTCTACTTCTGCACCATCTCACCGTGGAACGTCTTTCAAGTCCTCTCAGCTAAGTTCCAATCCATGAGGGACAGTAACACGAACATCACCACCTCCTGTAACTCACTACCTGAGATACTTTTCTGATTACACTGGTAGTTTACTATTTTATTCTTTTTAATAATACCTAGCGCCACTTCACAAGTAGGTAGGCTTCTTAATAATACCTACCGCCACTTCACAAGTAGGTAGGCTTCTTAATTATTTATTTCTAAAACTAAACCTCGAGGTGACAGTATTAAAAATAAGCTACTGAAAAAGAATAAAACATTTTTTAAATTCGTGTTTGTCTATTAGTCTGTCCACGCATCACGTAAAAACTACTGGACCGATTGCGATGCGGCTTCCACTGTTGGATAGCGTAGAGTTTGACATAAAAACTGGTGTACTTATTATCTCAATACGATCAGTAGTTGCCGAGCAATCGATTAAAACTTTTTGACGGCTGAAGGAATTGTGTTTATATGTTGGTATTTTGGTATTTTAGGTGTTGGAATAGTAATAGAGTTATTTTAGCCTAGAGAAATGTCCACGCGTGCGAAGCCGCGGGTACTGTACTATAAAGTTATTTTTGGTCCTAGAACAGCACATTATGATACTTTCCCCTGGCAAAGCCGCGGGTACTGTACTATAAAGTTATTTTTGGTCCTAGAACAGCACATTATGATACTTTCCCCCGGCAAAGCCGCGGGTACTGTACTATAAAGTTATTTTTGGTCCTAGAACAGCACATTATAATACTTTTCCCCGGCAAAACCGCGGGGCACAGCTATTTATACTATAATAAAACTGTAACTGGGCTAAATCTGTACATTAAATATTTTTTGAAAATTATAATTGAGATAAACTTCAAAATCGATATGGAGTGCAAAAAGGATATGTTTTTATTTTGTATCTATCTTTGTGTCTGTCTGTCTGTCTGTCTGTCTGTCTGTCTGTCTGTCTCTTTGAACACGCATCACGCAGAAACTACCAGATGGGTTTTGATGCAACTTGGCACAATCATAGCTTATGTTATGGATTAACATTTAGAATACTTTTTATCCCGAAAAAAACAATAATTCCCACAGGATAGGGATTGAAAGTTATTTAAAAAAACACATATAACGATGAAAATACCTGACGGATTTTGATGTACACTTGGCACAGTCAAAGTTTATATTACGTGTTAAAATCAATAATACTTTGAATCACGAAAATATACGGGATTCCTGCGGGATATGAGTCTAAAGTTATGTTAATTTGAAAGGAATAATAATTGCGCATCGGTTTATAAAATGGTACCGAAAATTCGGCACCTGTGCCACAAGTCAGAGTGGCACAGTGGAAGCGGTGTCTGGCTGCAAGACACCGCTTCCATCCATCCAGAGGCACATGGATCAAATCCACGCGCTGCTATGAATGTTTTGCCTCAATATTTATAAGCATTTACATATTTTGTGCGTGTTTTTACATTTTCTTTGATTTTTTTAAGGCTTATGTAATTTCCTGAAGTAAACCGTCAAGTTTTGTAATTGCAGATGGTAGTTTTTTAATTATTATGGTTTACAACCAAAGTGTAAAGACAGAAGCGGACACCCAATTTTAAACTTATGTCTAAGATCCTTCGTGGCGCAATGGTGTCAGTACCCGACTTACGTGCCGTCAAACCCAGGTTCAAATCCGAGTAGCCTTTAAAGACTTTTTCGCACTTTTTATTGTTTACAAACAAAGTGAAAAGACAGAAGCGGACACTAAATTTTCGGTCAGGACTTTTTCGCACTTTTTATTGTTTACAAACAAAGTGAAAAGACAGAAGCCGACACTAAATTTTTGGCCAGTGTTTAAGGTCCTTTGTGGCACAGTGGTGTCAGTACCCAACTGACGTGCCGTCATTCCCAGGTTCGTCCGATCCGAGTAGCCTCAAAAACTTTTGCACTCAACAAAAACTTTTCATGAAGCAATAGTTCCATTAGCTAAATACAGAGGCGCCACTGGAGCTTTACCCCTATTGGGCGCGAAGATAGGCCTCTATTTCCGTATATAGTATATACATAGTACTCTGTGCCAGAATCCTTAATGTTTTACATGTTGTACTAACAGAACTGTCTGATGCACTAACTAAAGGAAAGCCGACGTCGTTGCATAATATTTCGAAAATATACATTACGTACACAACGCTCTTGTCCGTGTTGGCATCATGAATCTGTAGAGGGTTCATGGTTGGCATGGAGTATGTTTTAAAATCCAGACAGCGTAAATGTATTCTTCGAAAGTACACCTTAAAGGTTTCGAACATTTATGTCGTCACTGGCCGAGCTGCGATCGGGTATAGGTAGTTTCGAATAACGCTCCACATAACGCTATTCTATTCTATTTCACAAAGTGTCTTAGTGGCTGTACAAACATTAATAAATAATAATAAATATATTGGGGACAATTCCATACCAATTATCTAGCCCCAAACTAGGATACCCTGTAATATGGGCACTAGATAACGTACATATATACGAATATCACATCCATGACTCGGAAACAAACATTTTTGCTCATCACACAAATGATTGCACCATGCAGGATTCGAACCCGCGACCGTTTGATTTCGTTCCCAGGGTCACTAGCCACTAGACCAACCTATTAATTATTTATTTGCTATTGCAACACAGATAGATTTCTGCCAACAGCCTTCAGTGGCAACCCGACTTTGCCGTGAATGTTAGAAAGCGAAGGCGAGAGCGAAGATTAGCGAAGCTTAGCGAGCTCCCGCCTTCGTCTTCTAACCTATCACGGCCATGTCGGGTCACTACTGAAGGTCTGTATGAAAGTTTGTTCGCTTATCAAGTAAAAACTACTTGATCGATTGCAATGCAATTTTAACACTATTGGATAGCTTAGGGTTTGAGTTAAAAACTGGGCTACTTAGTATCTTAATCTGATGATTAGATGCCGAGCAATCGATAAAAAACTATTCGACGGCTGAACAAATGTAGTATATTATAGGTACTTTGGTCCTGGAATAACACGTATGAGTAACCTAACCTAACCTAACTTTTAAATGAAATGACCACGCGGGCAAAGCCGCGGGTACAGCTAGTTTAGGAATAATATAGCTTGCTAATAAATAATTATTGAAATCTGTTTAGTAGCACAGAATAAATAATAGTAATATTAGTAGTTTGATCTGTACACACGACCACAGAATAAATAATAGTACTATTAATAGTTTGATTTGTTGGCTTGGCTCCCATACTTGAGAAGTGAAAGAGAAAAATAAATGTTTGTACTTATCTAATGGGTTCTCGTTGGATCATCATCATCAGCCTATATCTGTCCACTGCTGGACGTAGGCCTCTCCTAATGCATGCGACTGAGTCTCAGCTCTCCTCATCCATTTTCTTCCAGCCGCTTTTTACTCCACCTGGCCACAGGGCGTTTGCTTAAACGTGGTTTCCACTCGAGAACTTGTCTACTCCAACGGTTATCAGTTCTTATGGCAAAGTGACCAGCAAACTACCACTTTAGCTTGCTTATTTTTAGAGTTATGTCGGCTAACTTAGTTCTCCGTCGGATATCTTCATTATGAATCTTGTCCTTCAGAGAAACTCCAAGCATAGCTCTCTCCATAGCTCGCTGAGCGACCTTCCAACACCTGCTCGTTGGAGAGGTGTTTTAAAATTATAATGAGGTTTAATTGGCAGTTTTTCACTATTTGGTTTCGTTTACGAAATATTCTGCTCTAAAGTGACCATTTTGCTTGAGTTGCATGTCCCCCTCCCCCTCTAACTTAGAGCATAATAGTAGGACGTAAGCCTCTCCTTTTGAACGCCACTGAGCCCGATCTTTGGCTCTCTTCATCCAGTCAGCTGTCTTTCGCAAATCGTCTCTCTTCCTGGCCAGCCGGCGTCCCACACTACGTTTGCCTAAGCGTGGTCTCCACGCTAGAACAATTTTCCCCAACAGTTGTTGGTTCTGCAAAAGATATGATCAGCCCACTTCAGCAAGCTTATTCTCTTACCTATGTCGGTAACCTTGGTTCTCTGGCGAATCAATCGCCTTGTTCTGGATCCTGTCCTTCAGAGATACTCTGAGCATAGCTCTCTCCATAGCTTGGTGAGCAACTTTAAATTTATGGATCAGTCTCACCGTGAGTGTCCACGTTTTGGCTCCGTAGATCACTGGTAGGACGCACGCGTTGAAGACTTTAGTCTTAAGGCACTGTTGTATGGACGACGAGAAAACCTGACGGAGCTTCCCATCCCAGCTGAATCCTCCTATCAGCTTCCTTCTCGTAATTGTTCCTACCCAACTGTATAGTCTGCCCGAGGTATTCATATACCTGAACAGCTTCAAGGGGGACACCGTTTATAACAATTGATCCCGGGGTGATAAGGTCGTTAATCATAACCTTGATTTTTTAATGTTCATTCCGATACCAATTCGTGGAAAGGCGTCAGCGAGGTCGGTCAGGAAGTGAATCCGTTCGAGATCCTGCAGCAACTCCGCCATAAGGACAATATCATCGTAGATATGAGATGTACTCACCAATTAGGTATGTTTATGCCCGTTCCTTTCCAGTCCAGCGTCTTGAACATATCTTCCAGGACGTTAGTGAACAGTTTTGTGGTCAAACAAAACTGTAAACATCCCACAGGGATCACAGGGGGCTGTCTCACTCCCCTGCGCAATTGGATATGTTTAGTCTGCTGGTTCTGTACTTGAATACATAAAGTACAGAACTAACAATAAAAAACTAGGTTAGAGCATAATACAAATTAACTAACAAATTGTCACGGATATCTAGGGTCTACTAGTTTACGAGCTATAGTCGACCAAAATAACGCATTTTATGCCCGCGTCAACTCTGAACGAATTCTAGTGAGAAACATAAATCCAACCGGAAAATAGTTTCGTAGGCGTATAACGTTAAAACTACTAAACCGATTGCAATTAGTTTTGTAATAGACAGTTGGGTCCTGGCTATGGAACCCCAAGTATATGTGTGTCCGACACACACTTGGTTGTATTATCTATTCTTTTTTAGACTATTTTCCATGACTATTCCTAATTACAGCTGCCAAGTACTAGGTACCTACTAAGTACCCACATAATATTTTTAGACTATTTTCCATGACTATTCCTAATTACAGCTGCCGAGAACTAGGTACCTACTAAGTACCCACATAATATTTTTAGACTATTTTCCATGACTATTCCTAATTACAGCTGCCGAGAACTAGGTACCTACTAAGTACCCACATAATATTTTTAGACTATTTTCCATGACTATTCCTAATTTCAGCTGCCGAGAACTAGGTGCCTACTAAGTACCCACATAATATTTTTAGACTATTTTCTATGACTATTCCTAATTTCAGCTGCCGAGAACTAGGTACCTACTAAGTACCCACATAATATTTTTAGACTATTTTCCATGACTATTCCTAATTACAGCTGTCGAGAACTAGGTACCTACTAAGTACCCACATAATATTTTTAGACTATTTTCCATGACTATTCCTAATTACAGATGCCGAGAACTAGGTACCTACTAAGTACCCACATAATATTTTTAGACTATTTTCCATGACTATTCCTAATTACAGATGCCGAGAACTAGGTACCTACTAAGTACCCACATAATATTTTTAGACTATTTTCCATGACTATTCCTAATTACAGCTGCCGAGAACCTACTAAGTACCCACATAATATTTTTGCTTACATAGCGTATTTGAAACTTTTTATATGAACTTGAAAACTAGAAAAGGTGGAAATTTTTAAACTTGAAGGTGTACTTTAATAATTTCCTAAAGAAAAATTTGGATCACGGACGGGATTCGAGCCCTCATCATCTGTGCACCTGCGCGGCACAAGCCTTAACCAATTCTGCCACACCGTGACCCTTAACAAAATGTTTCCTCCAGTTTCCAATACCGTCTTACTGGGAGTTCCAGTCCCGTCCGTGATCCAAATGTTTCCTTTAGATAATTATTAGATATGTTCTTGCTAAACATGCGTTAAAGCTGAAATCATAACAGCATGGCTTTAAATTAAATTTATTTATTAAACTTTTGTTTGTGAAGTTCTGTCTGAAATAGGCTCTTTTAAATTATAATGAGTTGTGGTTGTAATTGAAATACAATTAATTAACATATAAGTAACTAAGCCTCGCCCTCGTGCAAACATTGCCACTTCCTCACCGCCTCACGGATGGAATTTCAAAAAATCCCCCCTTAGTGCACCCCTGGGTACTCAAGGAATATTCCCTACAAATGTCAAATCTCTAGGTCCAGCGGTTGAGGCTGTACATTTTTCTGTCAGCATGTTTATTGATAAATTATATATAGCTGCTCCCCGCAGCTTTGCCCGCCGGCAAAACCGCATTTCAATAGGTTCAGTAGTTTAACGTGGGCAGACAGACAAACAGACAAATACTATTTATAAAAATGTTATATTCTTGTTTAGTAGCATATTTTAAGTCCCTTTAGACGTACGACACTAATGTTTGTCGTACGTCTGCTTTCTCATCAAGATCCACAAAGGTCTCCATGAGCTTATATCTGTCCAACCAAGGTGCAAACATTAATTGTGTGATGAACACTAATGTTTGTTTCTGTATATATTATTCGTATATATTAATGTTTACATAAACATAGACATAGCTTTATTTATGGCAAAAAAACAAGTACACAAAATAAAAACTATAAAGAAATAAGTTAGTACCTAAGTAATTAGGTTTTTTGCCATAAGCCGGCACCAACTCAGCATAAAGTATGTAAGAGTAAGTAAGTAAGTATGTAGGTACTATGGGTAATAAATTTACCCGTTATTTATTACCCATCCTAGTTTAAGCCTAGGTAGGTAAATGGTGTGATTTGTCCTGAATATCCCTATTATTATGTCACAACTGATACTGTTAAATATCTACTCCAAATATCTTATATACCTAGATGAATTTTAACAACAAAGGTTGCAATATAATTTCTAGAACATTATATTTAAAATATTTATGGTTTCTTGATTCAATAATAAATTTATAATTCCGCCTACCCGCATTCATCAATCCCAAAGTATTTCAATTTTAAACACTACAAAGTTACGTCACGTCAAAGTTAGTATTTGGCTTCTGGCGATGTTCCTTTTTTATATATTTAAACATGATTCAACTTGCTATCAGTAACCAAGGAGAACATTTATGTACGCCACGGTATCTAACTGACGTCCCTAGAACATACGTAAACGCCTATCAAGAAAAATAACCAATTAACTTAAACCACTACGCCTAGCGTATCAAATCCAGTGAGTCACAGACAAACCGCCTTTATAAAAGCATCAAGGCGCAGGCTCAAACATCATTCCAGTTTTGACGCCGCAACCGTCAACATGTCTGCTAAATTCTTCCTTATCGTCCTCTTCTCTGTTGTTGTAACAGAGGCGCAGGAGAACAACCAGATATGTTGGTGCGACACTGCAGAGGACATGGAAGACCACGACGCCTTTTGGAAGTTCCTGAAGAAACTCTCTTCTGCTGAAGTCGCAGATGACATGAACGTCGTCAATCCTGGGAGTTTGTTCCAGTTCGACTGCAGTCACTGCGATGAGAAACTGCGTAAGAAGAGGAAAATCGAGTTTGCTGAAGCACCCGTAGTACACCCTGAAGAAGTTGATGAAGAGACCGTAATAGAAGAGGACGTTGGAGAAGAGGTTGATCGTGACAAGAGGACCATTCACATGAATGATTTGAGGTGCCCGTTTGGTTATGCAAGGATTGCTCGACGTTGTATCGAGAGGGAGAAAATCGATGATATCGTTGACTATTAATTTAAAAAACATCAATTAGTGACAAGGTTTTGTTCAATTACGAACAATATATGAAACCCGAAATGAAGACTTACCAATTACCATAGTGATTATCGAGGAGGCTACCTTTTATGTAAATTTTTGCAAGTAAAGCTGTAGACTGAATGCTAGTTAAATTGTGTGCATTGGTTGTGTTAAACAGTGTCAAGCTAGTGTTTTTGTACAAATTAATTCCATTTTTGCTTAAACAGATAGATTTATTTTAATTGTAATATACTCCTTTAACTAGAGTAAAAAGTTTCCTAGACATTAAACTAATTTCAGAAATTTTCTTGTATTATTTTGGATATGTATTCTGTATAATTTGATTGTATGGCATAATATAAAGCATTTTTAATGTTATGACAGAGAATTAAGCTAGTCGTATTTAAATACCTAACTAGTATTATTAATTTAATTATAAGAGAAGCTATAAGTTTAAGTAAATAAATATTTTAGTAAATACATATATTTTTTCACTGATTTTACCCGTAATTTCAATAAATGTTAGGATACAACTGAGTAATTTCAATAAATGTTAGGATAAAACTGAGTAAATTTAAACAATACCTAGATGAACTAGACTTTTTTTTTTATTCTCATACTTGCAAAAATAATTAGTTACTTAACTTGGGGGGGAGGGGCATTAAATATACCATAGCACAGGCTCGTCTCGTATAGGTATCAAAAATCAATGTCCAGCAGGATCAGGTAATATATTTGAAACTCTGTATGATGTATATACACCGTGACATTGAATTTGATATTTTTCTTAAATGTACAATATTATTCTGTTCATGCAATAGAATGGATCTGTAATACTAAATATGAAAAGTAAATAAATAATAAAACATAAAACTAGGCATTATTAAATTAGTCAAAATTCATACTTGTTATCCCTGCGGCACCGCGGGAGCGGGGCGACATATGGGTAGGTACAAACATGTCATCGCGCGCCTGGCGGAGCACCCGCGCCGTGCCGCGGCCGTGTAGCGTGTTTAGTGAAATAGACCTTTCAGCTTAAGGCTAATCTGTTTTTGTTCATTTTTTTTTAAATTTAATCCTATAGAACGATCCTAAATAATGGACTGAATACATGCATTACATACAAATATCGAATTAAATGTCACGGTGTATATAACTGTGTATATATCTTTCTGTTATTATTATGAGACTTTTGTTGATTAACAAAAATCATTCATTCATACTGGTGGAATAATTACGACTTTATCGTAAAATATTGATATAAGAAATGAAGAGAAAACATTAACTCATTATATTTAATCCGTATAATCAGTTAATAGATCAAATACAATCAACATCATCTGCCTACCATTATCCCATTATTATGTGAAACATGGGGTATGTACAACATGTAGTTTTATTCCATTTGTCTCTATCAGATAAATAGACAATAAGGTGTAAAATAGCAAAAAAAAATACTATTTTGTTATTGAGTATTCTTAATGAGCTCATCAAGTTAGTGTCTCAATCAGAGGGGCAATCATAATATCAACAGATATCAGAATAAGCAGAACCGTGGGAACTACTTACCCAGCGATAATGATATCACCGGAAATTTAGAAACGGCTAAGAATACCGCCGACCCACAGAACACCGTGACCAAAATGTTGGTACTTACTTGGCTCATCGAACCAGCATTGCTATTCAGCGGGCAATGCCGCCAGCATGTTGGGCACGCTGCCGATTGGTAGTGAACACTTGGACTACCTATAAGCCAGTTTTATTTTGTAGTAGTTAGGTGTTAGTTTATAAAGGCACTTGCCCCCATTAATAGGAAACAGATGTATACATGCAGGTGTCCCAACGTCAACATTCAAACGTTAAAGGTGACCAAGCACCACCTCAGTTCCGAATTCCGATCAGATGAGCACAACTTGACCGCTATGATGCTTGATTTTTGAGATATAGCAACATTACACTTTTTCGAAAAACTTGTACCCTTAATCTATACTTATAATAAAGCAATAGGAACGAAAAAGTCTGTACAAAGAAGATAATTAAAAAAGAAATGGTCTAGAGTACATAAAATAAGCTCCTGAACAATAATATAACATATTAAAAATTCGTGTCTGTCTGTATGTTTGTTCGCGCATCACGTAAAAACTACTGGACCGATTGCGATGCGGTTTTCATTGTTGGATAGCTTATGCTTTGACTTTAAAACTGGGGTACGTTATATCTCAATCCGATGAGTAGAAGCCGAGCAATCGATAAAAATATGTTTGACAGCTGAAGGAATTTCGATGAAATGTTGGTATATTGGTATTTTAGGTCCTGGAATAGCACAAAGAGTACATTTAACCTATAGAAATAACCACGCGTGCGAAGCCGCGGGCATCAGCTAGTCATTAATAAGTTTAATTGAATGAAGACAGTAAACATGTTTTATCACACAACATAATCGCGAAAGATCGTGTTTTTGTTTCGTTGCTTTATTATACAGGACCTAATGTATGTTTACCCGCCTACACCCAAACAAGGGAGGGATAATGAGTTTAACTGTCTATGTATGTATGTATGTATGTATGTAGATGTTCCGCTATATCGTAGCCTCACTTGGTCCGATTTTGACAGGCGAGGTATCAATCGATTGGTCTTCAACGCAAGAGTGTCATATGTTATTTTTTACCCAACCGTAGTTGGGCTTTAGTTTTTGAACTTATGTCTTATCAAATAGTCATATATTTATCCAATTAAACAAGTTAGTCGCAATAATAATTAGTTATGCTTACGATTTCCTTATTGTAATGACAATGTTATTCAAACTATTCCAGTACAATTATGAATTATTATATTGGGCGCGATTTTGATCCAGAGCAGAAGGATTCTAGCTCATATATTTATTTACAAGCACAAAATAATAATGTATATACCCCCCCCCCCCCCTCCTCCCCTCCCCATTATAGCTAAGAACCATCTCGTATACCTCAGCTTTCAAACATAAGAAACCGCAGCTAAATCGGTACATTCGTTTGAAAGCTACGATTCGCACCGCTAAGAAGTATCTCATTCACATCAGCTTTCAAACATACTTAATAGAGAGCAAAATTATATTTTGCTGGCGAGGGCGCTACGCTACGTTCAGGATTCTACTAAAGAATCCCTCGGTACACTCGGGATTCTACTCTAGAATCCTTCACTCCGCTCTGGATTAAAAGTACGTCACCCGAGCCAAAAATATATTTTGCGACCGAGTGATACACTCTACTTTTCATCACCCACTATGAGAAAATTAAAGCCACCTGTTACAAAACCGAATGTGAATAAGACAAGTAGCTATCGAAGTACAGGTTACAATAAAATGCGCATTTTAAAACGCTATGGTTATAGTTTACTAATCCACCATATACATAGTTACTTACTTTTACGGCAAGAAAGACTTTGTCGTGTTCCTCATTAAGGAAAGTCTCCACGTTTTTGACTGAGAACACTTTGGATTTTTTAGGTTTAAATCCATCAGACATCCTCTTCAGATACGCTATTAATTTATAATATCTGTCCAGTTTTACATCGTTTAACTATTGATTTTAGCATTGAGTAGGTACTCCAAAGAGTGGAAGGTTGTTTAGTTTTGGTACAGGAAGTAGGCCAAAAACATAGATTTTAATAAATTCTTGGCGCCTCTTGCATTTCTCCATTCAATAAAATTACCATAGGCTTTCATATATTTCTCCCGGGATTTAACAGATAATAGATTATCCATCACATTTCTTGCGTCAGTTCTAATACTTTCAGGCATAGATTCTAGAATTTAGGTAGTACCTATTCAGGAGTTAATTCTATACTTTCACTGTCACTTGAAGAACTCATTTTTCAAAACAAAACCATGAATTTCTAACAATCTGTAAAAATTGACGAAAACGCGGGCGTTTTTAATTTGATTTCTTCTTTTTTTATTCAGCCGGCGGCGCGACTATGGACCGTCGTACCGCCAGTCTTAATTCAAACATTGTTTGCGTTCGATTTCTTTGGCGCTGAACACTAATATGTTCCAAATTCAAAAAGTGCGCGGCAAAGATAATTGCGGCGCACTTATAAAAAACTCATTACTGCCTGCTAAAAGTTTATTTTAGAAAACTCCATCTTTGGGTGCATTTAAAGGCGAACCAAGTCGTCCTTTTCAAATAGATGGGATGAAAACATAATTATATAAACTTTAGATTTCAAGTGTGCAACCGTATACTTTGGCTTTTTCTTTTTTTAAACAAAGAGACGGGTGTTATAAGTTTAGGGTGGGCATCATTGTGTCACTGTGTTATGTGTGTGTGTACGTGTGTGTCTGGCTGTGGCATCGTAGCTCCCAAACGAATGAAACCGAGATGATGTGATCGAGATGGTTCTGAGATATATGGGGGATGGGGGCGAGAGGGGGGGAGGTGAGAAAAGGGGGGTGAGAATTGTGGCTGGATTTAGATAGATAGAAAGATAACTCTTTAATGAACCACAGAAATAAAAATCTATTAACAACTATTAAATAAAACAAAATTAATAATAAAGTGTCACAATGGGCGGTCTTATCGCTCAGAGCGATCTTTTCCAGACAACCGATTAAGCTGCCGTTTCTTATGTTTGAAAGCTGGGGTAAACGAGATGGTTCTTAGCTATAAGGGGGGGAAGGAGAGAAGGGGGGTGGGGGTGAGAATCGTAGCTCCCAAACAAATGAACCGATTTAGCTGCGGTTTTTTATGTTTGAAAACTCATGTGGTCGAGATGGTTCTTAGCTATATGGGGGGAGGGGGAGTTGAGAAAAGGGAGGTAAGAAAAGGAATAGACAGATTTAGCTGTGCTTTATAATGTTTCAAAGCAGAGGTAAGCGAGGTAGGTCCTAGCTATAATGGGGAGGAATGGGGGTGAGAATCGTAGGTCTCAAACGAATGGACCGACTATGCAGTTTTTATGTTTGAATACTGATGTGATCTAGATGTTTCTTAGCTATAATGGGGGGTCGGGGGTTATATAATTATTTAATTTCTGCTTGTTTCCAGCGTTTGACGATAAGAGCAGGTTGTTCACCTGATGGTGAACCACTTACTACCATTACAATTGCAGTGCCATCCAAAAAAAATTACGTGTCCCTGTCACTGCGCTGAGCACCCAGCGCAGTGACAGGGACACGTAAAAATTTTGGGACATGGCTTTTAAGTCTCAGTATTTCTTGGCAACATTTTACTTCAGTAATGTTGGCACTGCTTGTTTTTTAAGGGCATTGTAAAAGGGAAATTACTGGGCGTATCATTATCATCATCATCATCATCATCATCATCATTGTGCATGCGATATACCAATGTCACAGCTCACAAGGCGACGAGCGCTGTGCGCTGCCGCGCAACATTTTGCAATCCAGTTCTGGGTGGCACTGCCATTGGCGCGAATACGATCAGGGTCCCAATTCTACTAAAACAATTGTAATGACAATTATCAAAATTTTCGCAAAATTTTCTCTTTCACCTCTTAAAAGTAGTAGAAGCGAAAAAATTGTGAAAATTTGTTGAATTTTGAGGTTTTCTTTTTTGGAAATATTTTTATTTGATTTTTTTTCCAAAAAAAACAACACCACTTTCACAACAACAGTTTCTACCACTTTTAAGAGGTAAAAGCGAAAATTTTGCAAAAATTGTTGACAATTGTCATTACAATTGTTTTAGTAGAATTGGGGCCCAGGCGACCGACCTGCCAACTCGTCAGTCACTCAGTTTAACAATACAGTTTTTTTTATAACATAACTAATTGCGCCCTGCGGTTTCAGCCGCGTTCACTAACTCTATGCTTTGCTTATTTGATTCCAATAATAATTAAAAATATATTGCCGTCTCCTGGTCATTTCAGTAAAAATGCAAACGGTTTTTTTTTTAATATATTTTTATTTTTAAACCTCATCTGTACAATTACGAACACAATAAAAAAGAAAAATTCAAATCGGTTGAGCCATTCTCGAGGTTTAGCGAGACTGCACGGCACTTGATTTTTATTCATATACCTAGATAGATAGAAGATAGATAGACAGTCAGAAGAAGATAAATAGATAGATACATAGATAGATAGATGATAGATAGATAGAAGATAGATAGATAGAAGATAGATAGATAGAAGGTAGATAGATAGAAGATAGATAGATAGAAGATAGATAGATAGATAGAAGATAGATAGATAGATAAATAGAAGAAGATAGATAGAAGATAGATAGAAGATAGATAGAAGATAGATAGATAGATAGAAGATATATTAGATATCTTTGGAGGTAATTTTATTATTATTATTATTATTATTTATTCATATTCAGACAATGTCCATAAAATTGTTAGTATAGGTCTTATTTATCTATGTTAGTCTAATACAGTCCAGAAAAATCTACACAGTAAAATAAAAAAATATAAAAAATGCTAGTTATGAAGATATTCATCCGAGTCCCGGCCAGACAGCCTGCAACGAGACTATCTGATCTGAACCCGAATGAACTCCTTCACAATCGCGGAATCGTATCTTCCACCAATGACTTTAAGGATGCTGTTAGTACTTCCCCGCACTCTGCTTAGCAGGGAGGCAATTCTCTTGCGCATGATGCCATGAAAGCCATCAACCCGCGCCTCCGCAAACATACTCCGAAGCACTACAGAAACGGGGCAGCCCCAAGAGCATCCTAAATCCATTGTTATACTGGACACGCAAGGCATTAAGCGATCTCTGAGTATAGCTGGCCCACAGACTACTTGTGTAGAAAGTTTGACAATATGACTTAAACAGTGTTATTTTGACTTCGTCACTACAACGAGCAAACCTGCGTGCCAGCATATTACTTCTAATCGCCAATGCCCTGCGTTCCCTTTCTATATCAGTTTGATCATCGAGGCCTTCAGTAACGTAGTGTCCGAGGTATTTAAACTGTTTCACCCTCTTAAGTTCTACACCGATCAGCTTTAATGGTGGCACATTAGACGGATATTTACCAGAAGCCCCGAAGATCAAATACTCACTCTTCGCACAATTATACACAAGGCCATGTTTATTAGCATAACTCTCACAAATAGCTAATAACCTTCTCATTCCACTAATAGAAGGGCTCAGCAGCACCATGTCGTCTGCGTAGCTGATATTGTTCATACAAACATTATCAACCGAGCAGCCGACACGCGCATTGCTGAGCTCAACTATCAGCTCGTTCACGTACAAGTTGAAGAGCTTGGGAGAACTCAACCCACCCTGCCTTACCCCGCACTCCAACCTAACCTAACCTAACTCCTATTTTGATAAGTATTAGTATTTTATCATGACGCCTGGTTAGAAAAAAAAACATATATTTTCCTTTGCGTTACGAGTCGAGCAGGTCGCTCGCCTGATGGTAAGCGTTCTCGACTGCCCATAAAAGTTGCCAAACAGAACTTTGGTTAAAAAATCTTGCGCGTCAGCACTTTACTGCGCTCGTCACCCAGAGACATTGGTTTTTAATCTCATTGGCCAGTAATTTCACTGGAAACATTGCCATACACACCGAAACAGACATGATTACACACTGCTGCATGGCGGTTGAATATCTGATAAAAGTGTGGTCAGGGGGTCTCTTAATTGCGTAAGTCTACCACTACAAACACTATTTAAGAAAAATCATATGATAGATTATTTTCATAGATACAGTGGTTGGATCGAAGAACTCAACTATAGCACGTTCGATCGAAGAGTTCGATCACCGTGACGTGACAAATATTTTAATACTGAAAATAGTGTAAGTACATATAGTATGTAATCTGGAGTGTTTTAGGTCACACTGCCTCTACTACTGATTACCTTGATACAGGGAAAGAAAGAAAGAAAAGTCTATATAGTACTGTAGTGACCTACATCAGTTTGCAAAAATATTAAGAAAATCTTTCAAACTAAGGTACAATGCAAGAATGTTTAAAAAAATACTGTTGTTACCGCCAAATCGCAAGTGAAGCACCCAAGATACTCCGATCCGCTCGTACGCACAAGCCTCACGCACACACACCATGTTATGCCAATCGGCCGCCACATCGCAGCAAGATCTCAGTCAAGAAATCACGAAAATAAAACAGTCTTTTGTGATGTTTATTTGTTTGTCGTATGAGGTAGTGCTGGCCTCTGGAGTCTGGTTTGTGATGCTGCCCGAGGGTCTCCGACATGGCTTAACGACTGTTATTAATCAATAAAAGCCGGGACCGACAGTTTAACGTGCCCTCCGAAGCACGGAGCGATGGAAAACCGCAAATAAACCGAACCCGGTATCGTTGTACTCTAAGTTGCACTATTGAACCGTTAGGCTATATTCCATCGCTCTTTTGTGATGATATTGTGTAGGTATTGACCACAAATTATACACTTACGCACACATACGCAGCCACGATTTGCCAAGCTTCACTCGTTTGTTGGGCGGCGAAGACTCCTTTTTTTTTAAACCTACTTGTAGTTCGGCTTATTTATTCTGAGACAAGGCAGGCCACCGTACACATAAATCTAAAATGTCTAAAACAGGATGATAATACTAATGACATTACAGTTTAATACCTTATGTTAATTATTATTTAAACTACTTGACTTACGGAATATAATACTAAAAGTTTGTCCCGTTACGTCAACTTAGATAACTGCAGGAAAACAACACATGGTGCCTACGCCTGCGCCTGCGCACGCAAGATGTAGGGCGTTACGAGTTTGAGGTATGTTTTCTTGGTATGGAAAACATCCCGAAATCGACGTCACTTGCACGAATAGTGACGTTTCCGGCCTCGGGACCTTCTTCGTCAGTTTTTGGTCCTTCTCCGTCAGTGATGTGAGTTTTTATATCGTTTACTAGTTGGTTGCTTCAAGCATTTAACCAAAACCGGGAAAAGCGATATTGATAATAATTAAAACTATACAGCAATTTTAAAATAAATTATTGTTCTCAATATCCTAAACATTTCTTAGAAACATCACGCAATAGTAACCCCCAAAATCTATTCACAGGAAGGAAGCCAGAGGAAGTCATCGATTGCTGGCCAAAATCCAGTTGCACCGGGAATTTACTACTGTGATAGGACAAGATCATGCGTCAGACCTCGGACTTTCCTGGTTGTGAACAGGACAGGAAAGTTAAATTTCAGTCTATTATATTGTCATTTCACTTTCATGATAAAATGTATTAACCCCCGAACTCATAAGAGACATAGGGATGTTATAAGTTTAGGGTGTGTATGTATCACTGTATGTCTGTCTGTTACATCGTAGCTCACAAACGAATTGAACTATTCTGTTACGGTTTTTTCTGTTTGAAAGCGGTCGAGATGGTTCTTAGCTATAACGGGGGGAAGAGAGGGTGAGGATCGTAACTCCCAAATGAAATGAGTCGGAAAGGAGATATTGTCAAAAACTGCTTTTAGTTGCCATATTATTCCAATATGGCGGCGTGAGCGGCAAAGACAATGCACGAGGCGACAAAGTTGAAATTCGGAAAGAGCACATCGAAATCTATAAAAATACCCATTTTCAAAACGCCCGGAAAACTTGTGTTCGTTTCGTCCGCGTGGAAACCACAGTTATAGGCCTCTACTGCAAGAGTCCGCGTGGAAACCACAGTTATAGGCCTCTACTGCAAGAGTCCGCGTGGGAATCTCAGTTTTGCCAGATATTTAACAGCCATGTGTTCCCATGGCAATGTTTCCAGCCAAATTAATGGGAATGAGACAATCAATTTCTCAGGGTGAAGAACAACGGTTTTACATCTCTCACTGCTTCTGAGGGCACATTAAACTGTCGCTCCCGGCTGTTACTGATTAATAGGAGCCGTTAAGCCATGTAATAACATATATATTGACTTAGATATATTTTATTTATCCTTGCTTAAGTTTCAAGAACAACTGATGTCGTGCATTGCCTCCAATGATTAATTGTTAATATTATTGTATTTTTCTAATTAGTTTGTTAAATTCTTAGCTTGTATTATTTTATTATTCAGTTTGTTTATACACACCGCTTTATTTTTTAATTTTGGTTAAATATCTACCTAATTATTATACATTATGTTTTTTGGAATTCCCACTCGTTAACTTTGTATTAATTTAAGTTGGAAACTTTGTAGGTTTTAAGTTATTTTTATTGTTCTGTTTGTTTCCTTAATAAAATAAAATAATATAAAAAATGACAGAGGACCTTGGGTGGCCTGACAAACTCTGACACCAGAGGCCAGCACTACCTCATAAGACACGCAAGCAGGGGTGACGAGCGCAGTGTAGAGTCGGGCAAGATTTTGCAACCAAATACTGGGTGGTACTGCAAATACTGGATGGCTCTGCAAATACTGGATGGCTATGCAAATACTGGATGGCTTTACAAATACTGGATGGCTCTGCAAATACTGGGTGGCACTGCAATTTTTAGGCGTGACGCTTACCAGCATTACAGGCGGGCGACCGGATCCTGTCGTCACTCATTTGAATAATAAAAACACAATAACTGATAACACGGCATAAAGAGGAAGGCACCTTGGATTATGTAATGTAGGATACCTACACGCGTTATCTAGTCCTCATTGTAATCTCTGTTCGACACTTTTTCCAATTATTTGTTATCAGCTAGGCTCTCGTTCCGGGCTTTGCCCCGTGGTAAATTTTCGAGGAATTTCATCAACATTTGTTCAGCCGTCGAATAATTTTGTGTCGGTTGCTCGGCTTTAATTGAATTAAGATACCAATAAGTACCCCAGTTTTTAAGTGAAACTTAAGCTATCCGACAGTCACAATCAGTCCAGTAGTTTTACGTGATGCGCTAACAGACAGACAAACAGGCACCATTCTTTTAAATTTTATATCCATGTTCAGTAGGTTATTATAAGTAACCTAGGCCATTTTTTTATCTTCAAGTTTCTTTTAGTATGGTGTGTTGATGAATCTAAGATAAGATTCATGTATCTGTATTTTTATATTTTTTTCAGCTGTGAATTTAATTATATCTTTATTATATATAAAAAAAATATGATGTAAACTAAACATATTGTTTTTAAATTATGAATTTTTGTTATTTTATTATCATTATCAACTACAATACAATAAATCATCGAAATGTTTAACTATAGTACAATGTACTCATTCAAAATCTTGAAAAATCCACAGCTTATCAAAAAGTTAAAGTTTGTCATTCCAAATTGTCCATTCTGGTATTTCGTAATTTAAATTAAAGTTATGTAAATCTCAACAACAGGGAATTTCCTTACTCACAACAACATACTACGTGTATTAACTTGCAATCATTAAATTTAATCTGTACTACTGCTTACACTGTGACCAACCGGGTTTCCCGCGCACGCGCCGCTTCGCAGATTAGGACATAGTACGTTACGATAGTTGATAATGTCGAAACGTGACGTAACAAACTACTTATTTGTACGCACAGTGTGACAATATTAATCAATTTTGTGGATTTTGTATATGGAATAATAACAAGCGATATTAAACCTGGTACAGCTTCGTTCATTATTAAAACCTTTTATTTAACTTCACTTGCATGTATCTATGTACCTATTTATGTATGTATGCTGTCTGTACTGGAATCTTGCAAATCAAATTTCGAGCACTTCCCGCTTAGCTATCCGGCTGAAACTTTCAGGTTAGCTCACAAACCGATGACAAAGAAATAAAAAAGTAAAAACGGCAAAAAAAAGGAAAATATTGTGACATTCATTAAAAAAACTCCGTAAAAGCTTCTATTTTTTTTAATTATTGTACTTATTTTAGCCTGACCCTGACAGATCAATTTCTGAACCCTAAAACCTCTAGGTATATCAAAATCGTTATAGTTATAACTTTTATTTTTTTATTGTGTCTTGTTTAGTACTTACTTATATGATAACATATGCAAATAACTATTATGTACAAGCAATTAAAAAACAAAACTCCAATTTCAAAAATACGGCAATGTGCTAGTCGGAATCGCGTACCGAGGGTTCCGTACTAACTTGTGGGTAAATAATTCAACCATCACGGGAATGAAATCTCGAAGTTTTTTTTTAAATACATTATTTTTTCTGATATATTTTTTTCCTTTACTTGTGCTAAAAGATATTGCTTCTTGCTAAATTTCATGATTCTAGGTCAACGGGAGTCCCGCCTGTAGGTTTTGATTCCCTTGAGAGTGTCAAAATGCGGCATAAACGGCCGTATTTTTGGATTACGTTGTTTTTTTTCACAACTCCAAAGGATTGCAGACCTGAGTATTTGGTATTAATTTCAACTTATACCCCTCCACGCGTTCCTGAGAAAAAGGGTCTTGACAGACAAACAGACAGACAGACAGACAGACAGATGGACAACGGTTCCTTTTTTCCCTTGTGAGGTACGGAACTCTAAAAACGATGACAAGTTGACCTTCTGCAGATATTGTAACAATACAGATTCATCACGTTGAGGAGATTTATAATATTATCCTGCCATTTTGTTATACAAACCGTATACATAATTTAAGTAGGCTAGAACCATTCGGAGCATTAATAATTTATCTAGACAAATATAACTTCGAATTATAGAGATTAGAAACGGGATATTCACCATGGATACTATTTGTAACTGAAATGAATATAACTTATTAATTTATAACGAGGAAGTCTTATGTTATCATGTCGGATTGCCATATTATTATATTATACGCTCCGCCAAACTTATACTCCGGTATTTCCTGCGTTGAGCAAAATAATATATTTAACAGCATCGAAACCACATAAATCACCAAAACAAAGCTCAATACTGGTTATACTTAATGTATTTTATGTCTAAAACAGGTATTGAGGAAATAATTATTACAGTTATGATGTTCTCCTATGACTACGAGTAGTTGTCGAGCGGTCTCTGGGAATCACCGATATGGCATTGAAAAAATAAACGGACAAGTGCGTGTTGAACTCGCGTGGAGTGGGTTCTGTAGGATGAATATCTCACTATATTGAGATTTACCATGTTATTTTAAGACCATATACTTCTTTCAGGTCTTCCTGTAATCTATAAGTAAAGAAATATTTCCGGTATCAGTTTCAAATTTAAGGAATGATAAATTTTCACAAATTTTGTTAATTAACTTTAAAATTAAAATTTTAAAAAGAGTGCGACTCTCACAACAAGTTCTTTCGTTTGATATGTCACATGAAAGACACGGCACAGTTTGCAAAACTTTTATTTTTTTAATCAGTCCCCAAAAGTGAATTCAAAATTCATTTATTTCAGTTAATCGTCCGAGTTAGGGTCAGAAGAATTCTTAATTCTACTAAATTTCAACTTAATTGGTCCAGTAAATTCGATGAAAATTAACTGTCACAGACGGACAGAGAGACAGACATACACACGAATAATTTTACCAGGATTCCTCTTTTCATGTGGACGTACGGAACCCTAAAAACAACAAATAAGAGTAAATTCCTCTAAAATTAAGCATTACATGGCTGAATAAGTGAACAAGCCATAAGTTCAGAAAACTAAAACCCGAGTACGGTCGGGTAAAAAATAGCCAGGACACTCTTGCACTGAAGACGAATCGATTGACACCTCGCTTGTCAAAATCGGACCAATAGGGGCGACGCTATGGTGAAACATCCACATATATACATACATAGAAAGTTAAGTTCATTAACATTCCCTTGCTTCGCCGTACTCGGGTAATATTTATTATTATATCAACACCCCACGAACATCCAAGTGCCTAGAACAAACATGTATGGTTATCACACAAATGTTAGTCCAGGTCAGGATTCGAACCTGGGACACTAAGCTTAGATAATCCAAAAAGGTTCCATAATTTATGCGTGTAACGAAATGTCAACGATCTTGCATCGAAGGCTAACCGCGGAGGTCCAAGCGACAAGATCGTGGTCACGACTTTAAAGTCTAGACGCCTAGGGCCTGATTAACAGCCTTAGTATGCCCTTTGTGGGACCAATGCGGAGACCTGATTGGAATTTATATCCGATAGCTACCTATAATACAGGGGTTTATTGCCAGGGATCGATTCAGTTTCTAAATCCGTCTTACGAGGATAGTATCGCCATCTATTAATAGTTGTCTGAACTTATTGTTCACGGATGTTGTGGTTCGAGGCCCGTCCGTGATACATTTTTTTCTGTAAGTTAACTTTTATTGCTTACTAAAAAAAATACAGTTTTCGGTTTCTAGCCCATGCTAGAACACCAAAACACCATGCCCATGCATGCATGCACGATGCATAATATTTTACAGGATGTGTCAGACCATTCTGACACATCCTATAAAATATTATGCATCGTGGCGTTAAAGACTTATATTTTTTATTACCCGACTACAGTGCAGCAAAAAAGAGGGTTATGATTTTGAACGGTACGTATGTATGTATGTATGTATGTGGGTTAGTATGTATGAGTATGTTCATCTGTTCCCTCATAACTTCTAAACTACTCATCATAATGTGACAAATGAGATATCGTTGGAAGCGTCTTCATCGTCCGCTGGCTATGTGACGTCAAATTAAATGGAATATGGCGCCCTCTAGAGGACATAAAGAAGAGAAAACAAAAAATAACTATTATGCCGTGTTTGGTTTCAAATAAAAGGGCTTAATTAGCACATTTCGAATATATATATATTATAACCCCAAAATAATTTAAGTTAAAATATAAAATATAAGTTCAAAAACTAAAACCCAACTACGGTAAAAAGTCACAAACATTTGTAAAACATTTATATTCATATATATTTTTAGTGCGCGTTAGAATCCAACGGTACCGGGTTCGCCCCTCAGTTTTTCCTAACCTTCTTACTTGACTTTTCTAAGTTATGTGCGGATTTCCATCGCTCCGCGCTCCGGAGGGCACGTTAAGCTGTAGGTCCCGGCTCTTGTTGTTTAATGGCAGCCGTTAATCCATTTCAGGCCATTTGCTATTAGGGCCCAAAGTTACTCAACCAGCTAGCGGAAAGAAGAGAAAGGTAAGCTGGTTTCAAAAAACACAATTTAATCACAAAAGACTGCATTGTTTTTGATTTTCCGTGAAAACTTGACTGAATCAACACGACTAACAGGGTCGAGATCTTGCTACGATGTGGCGGCTGGCATAACATGGTGTAAGTGTGTGCGTGAGGCTTGTGCGTACAAGCGGATTGGATATGGCGGTGTATTATCTTTTTTTAAACCTTCTTGGACAAACTCCGAAAATTTGACAGAATACGCCTACGTTTAAGTGGCAATAAAATAGAACCTTTAACCGTAGTAGAAGAAAAGTTGTCTAGTAGCGACTACGGACCGGAAGACGTATCGTTGAAAGATCTCAACGACACGTGACAGACGACCTTATGAGAGTCGCGGGGAGCTGGTTGCAAGCAGCAAAAAACACCGCTCGTTGTGGCGTTCTAGGGCCTATGTTCAGCTGTGGACTGCTTCCGGCTGATGATGATTTGATGTTATCAATCACGCTTAAACAGTTGAACAGATAAATATTAAACTTGATAGTTTAATGTAATATGTTAACTTTTATACCGGAAATTGCAATCAAAAACTGTCAAATTGTTAAAAACAGATAGTTTATAATAAACCCCAAAGTCTGTGGCTTTGCCCGCGTGGATATTTTTCTGTGGATAAAGTATCTGTGATATTCCAGCACCAATAAAGTATAATTATTATACCAAATTTCGTTCAGTTGACAAATAATTATTTATCTATTGCTCGGCTCCTACTCATCGGATTAAGATACAGAATAAACCAAATTTGAATCCAAAACCCAAGCTATCCAGCAGTAAAAACCGCATCTCAATCGGAGGAGTATTTTTTGATGCGCGAACAGATAACCATTTATCTTTTTCATAATAATAAGCTACTGCTTACTTTAAATCCCGTAAACTTACAGACTTTTTGTTACTTACTATATTATAAGCAGGTATGTATATATGAAACTATTTTTTACGACTTATGTAATGCTTAATTATGACTGAAGGAAAATAAAAACTGTAGAATCGCGTGACTGTGCTACTTATTTAAACTATCTTGATTTTGTTTATGCTAATTTTAAATTAACTACAATTATGTTGTTTTTATTGAATATAAAAGAACTCAACATAACTAATTATTAGCAAGCAAACTGTGTTTTAGAAAAATATAGTATGGCAAGTATTAGATTGGAAAATCTTAAGGATCCAATCAAATCAAAAATTTCATGGGTCTGCCTGGGGAAGTACCACATCTTTGTCAGATATTCAACCGCCAAGCAGTAGTGTGTAAACATTTCTATTTAAATTTGAAGGGCAATGTTTTCAGTGTAATAACTGGGAAATGAGACTTAAAAACATTTTGCAACCAAGGTTTTGGGTGGCACTGCAACTGTTATGGGCAAGCGTGACGCTTACCATCAGGATAGCAACCTGCTTGTCTCGTCGCTCAATCAAATAAAAAAGAAGATATTAAACACGTACTACAAGTATTTAGTATTTGTTGTGTAAATATAAAGTAGGTAAGATTAGTTATGAAAAACAGTTTCAAGTTTTGAAGTCAAACTGTTTTAGAAACAGAGCCGTCAAAAACTTTAAAATAGAACTATGAGGGCAATCAGGTCATAAACAATTTACTCTACTTAAAAACTATATACGAAACTATGTACTCGTACTATATACCGCTCAAGAATAGAAAACGATACATTTGTTTATCCTCCCTATCCTCTCTCCTCTCTATCTCCTATTTGTTTATCCTTTTTTGTTTATGTATGGGAACCCCCAAGCTTTTTAAAATATGATTTTCCTTGATGAACCAAGGAAGTACAACTATGCGTTCCTCCTTCATTTAGGAGCTTCAAGCCCTGACAGACGGAGAGACAGTGTTGTCAAAGCAACAAATAGGGTTCTGTTTTTACCTCTTGTATTTGGAACCCTAAAAACAAACCCCGCTCTCTCTTCTCCTTCTTCTTCAAAGCTCATGTTCTTCAACACTACTACAAGATATTCTACTAGAAGACAGAAACAGAAACCTACATGGAATCAGCAATCAATTAAAGTCTTAATTGAAAATGAAATTATCCAGCTTTTAAATTTTCCGTATGTTTTAGGCCCTGAAAAAGGTCATCCACCGCATGGTGGTCGCATTTAAAGTCCTAAAGAAATATGAGTACCAGAAGTTGAGATAGTCGAAAAAGAGAAGCATGACTTCCGGCAACAGAATTCAACCAAACACCGAAGCCAAATCGAAACGAAACGTGAACAATCCAACAGTAATCGAAGTTTAGTTTCTTGGTTTCTTTGAGGCATACGTCATCGCGTCCGGTCGCTCCCCCAATAAATGAAATTTAACAGAATGAGGGAAAAAAATCAATACACTAGTCACTCCGTATCGGCCACTATCGCAGCCCCTAATTTACTGCCAGACGATAAAAACAATCTCCAGCCTGTGTGCGTCACCCACACACGCACACGTTATTAACCGCTATAATATTCATGCGACATCATGAACGCGCCCTTATGTAACTTATAACGGTCATCAATAATTCTAACAATAATCTATAAGCTACAAATATGTTTATTATCAGCTATAATACTCACGGATAGAACAAACGTCAAATATCCTGATGATGGAGCATCCTAAAGGTCGACGAACCCGGCGAGCATACAGACATACACACAGTCCGCCATCTTGAAATTTAAACGTCAATTTTAAATTACGCGAACTGTCAAAACTTGGTGACAAACTTAATATCCCGATTTCAAGTTTAGAGTCCCCGTTGTTACAAAGTCTCTGTTGTAGTTACGCCTATCTATAAACACTTTTATTGTATAAAACGGTATAAAAATATTAAAATTATGAACGATGGAAAACTTGTAAATTAAAACGAAATATAAATATATATTAATAATAATAAAAACGTTGTAGCGCCTCTGAGTTCGAGCGCCTACTGAGTTAAAATTTTTGGGTATAAAAACATGCTACAATGGCCTCCCCCAGGATCGACTGGTCTTGGTACTTAGAGCCGGGAAATTCGCTGATATGAGGAAAATTCACGGAAGTCTTCGTTGATTTGTGTTCACGGAAACGTGAGCCTTACGCCGCTAGACTGAAAATTCAGTTTACATTTTACTTAAGATGTGGTTTCTGCGAGGAATTCATGTAAGTTATGATTGTAACAAAATTATCTATATAATCTTTATTTGATTACACTGCACTATTTGGATAATATAATAAACACACACTTTTGATTTGTAGTGAATAGATACAACTTCAAACCGAAAATTTATAGACAAACTTTTCTATAGCTGTATATGAACTCATTAAATGTTAAATTAAAGGAAATCTTGCTAGTTAAAAATAAGTCTTGTGTTTTTACTTTTCAACATTTGAAATTAAATTATTTTCAGGAACACAAAACTACACGAAATCACAGTACAAAGTGTACTTCCAAATTTCCTAATACTTGGTCACGTTTTGTTTCTGACGCACTACACTTTCAATTTCCAAAATAAAAGTGAAAGTTTCAAGTATCAAGATGAGTAAGGCTGCGCTGCTGAAACGCGTGTGTGCGTGTGAGGGGCGCGGGGGTGTTGCCGGGTGGCAGCGAAGGGCGAGGGGGGTGAAATTTTTCGTTTTTCGCCTACTTTTCCGTCCCGCTCTAGTTTTTCGTCTCTCCCTCATTTTTTCTTCGCCCGCTTTCTTCTTCCTAGTACCCCACCACATGTGTGCGATCGCAGTATATGCGGGAAATGCAGAAGTGGCTGTAAGTCGTTTCCGGTTTCAACTAGTACAAGGTACTAAAAGGTTAAAATTTGGTATTTTCAGTTTGGAGTAAATCAATTGTTATAGAGTTTAATATGATACGTCACATGATTTGATAGTAATAGACTTAACTTATAAATAGTTTTTCAAATATCAAATAAATATTTAGTAATTTTTTAAATGGTGAAGTAACAAAATGTTTTTTTTTGCGGGTGCGCCAGAGGTTTTTTAATCGTAGCAATCAATTTTAAAACGACACTCAAAATTTTGTATTTATAATATTATTACCCACTTCATCATCTGGTTTTCCCACTTATCATCACTTATCAGTCAGAAGTAGCTGTTTGAGTATACCGTTAGTTTAAATATGTAGCACACTTTTCTCATTTCAGGACTTTTATTCTATTCGTTTAGGGAAATTTACAGCTAGATACAGAAAAAATATTAATTAATAGACTTACCCCCTTACTTATAAAAAGTTATGCAATGATTAAGTAGTCGTCGATTAACTGCTGTTAACTATGTGACTAGGACATACTTCTATATTTTTTGTCATGAGATCATCATGGTCAACCCAATAGCGTGAACTTTTTTAGGTTAGAATCGTCGTATACTATCAAAAAATTACTCGTTTTTTTCATATTTTTTTTTAATTATTTATTTGTACGAATCATTAACTTAATAAAAATATTCTAATACCTATTACGGCAAAATAATGTTAAGGTTAAAAAAAATTACAAAAAAAAACTTAAAGCATCAAAATATCCCGTTCCTTCTGCCCTCGCAGCTTATACTACGCGAGGCGGCGCCCGCCCTCGTTCCTCGAGCGGCGCCTTACGGATATACAGCATGCTGTTAAACAAATGGAATTTAATTATTGTATTTTTTATTCTATTTTTTGCAGGCTGCAATAATGTTGTCGAAATTTGTAATGGTGATTGTCAGTTTTTAATAATAAAAAATTGAGGCGTGATAATACTTATCTGTTTCTTTTATTCCACCGAGAGACGAGACGAGCATTCAAATCGAATCGTCACCACTATCTAACTTGACAAAGTAATTAATAATTATTTTTTATTTAAAGTAGTTCTAGGCTAGTATCAAGGGTCATTATTAAACTACGTGACATAGAGATGATGATGTAGGACATTGAAGGTAGGCTTCATTAGATTATTCAATTTATCGGAATCTGAATTAAGATCCTAACTAGGAGAAAGATAGAAATCTATTGATGACTGCCGTATTTGCAATTACACCTTCTTAAATCCTAATTAGGATTCCGATAAATTGCATAATGTAATAAGCCCTAATTTGAGCAACTATTAATACCAATATTGCCCCTAACATTTCACATCAGTATTTTTTTCTTATCTAAGACTAGCTACGCCCCGCGATTTTACCCGCGTATATGATGATGATGATGTGAAGTCTTGTATCCTATTTTTTGTTCCAGGACTTACAGAATCTACATACCAAATTGCATCAAAATATATTCCGCCGGCTTAGAATTTATAGACTTGGTTCGTAGAGTGCTGGTGGGTGAGAGATAGCATGTCGCTTCACAATCCAACAGCACTCGGTTCGAACCTCGGCCCTGAAAACATCGTGAGGAAACGGGCATGTTTACGAACCTCAACATCCGATGACATTTCAGATTCTCCAACCCACAATGGGCCAGCTTGGTGTATTATGGGCCAGCTTGTTGTATTATGGTCTATCTCTCTGTGAAGGCCTGAGTCCCACCAGTGGGCAGATGATGATGATGATTACTTCGATACGTACTACTTAATCCATGTTTGTCTATTGTCTAAAACCTGCTAGCATAGCATTATCACTTTTGCTTTGAAACATGGTCACAAATTCTTAACGACGATAACTATTACAGGCGGAGTCGCGGAACGCTAAGCGTGTAGGTATTCTCTGCAGTTCTCATCCGTCCATAGAATATCAAGACTAAGAAGATTCTACCAACGCCATTATAATGACAAATTAAAAAACTCCACACACGAGCCAACCCAAGGCCACGCGGCAAATAAACTCACTTCCTCCAACATCCTGTATACCCGCCGAACTAGGAAACGGGGGGTAAGTACACACTCTCCCCCCACTTTCACCCCCAGGGGGAGTACATGGCAAATACGCGAAAGCAATAGGACTTTTAAAAATTCTCCAGAAATATGATTTATGTGTTGACGGCGCCTCCTTCCAAGGCCGGGGGTATGATTCGATTTTTAAACCACCCTGTAGCCAGGGCCTTTTTTCAGTAAAAATATTGTTTTTTGCAGCTTTAAAACCGGGTGGATTGATGGCCTCTTTTGGCCTCTTCGAAGTATTTCTAGTTATTTTAGCACTGGAGGAGAATTCGTGAGCCCTCATTGAGTTTACTACCGCACGCGCTGGGACAACGTGCTGAATTATGGTACTCCCCCCCTCTCTCTCTATGACGCATAGAGGTAAACTCTCTCTCTATCTCTCGCATCACTCTATTAAAATAGAATAGTGTGTGAATGATGATACCAATGCTGATTATATACGTTCGATAATACATACTCCATAGTAATAATACGAAAAAACAAGCAATAAGTAACATAATGTCTGTACAAAGAAGATAATTTAAAAAGTGGTCTAGTTTACTTAAAATAAGCTAAAGAACAAGAATGTAATATATTTTTATCACGTCTGTCTGTCTGTTCGCGCATCAGGTAAAAACTACTTGACTGATTGGTTAGGGTTGGACTTAAAATCTGCTCTACTTGATATCTCAATCCGATGAATAAAAGCCAAGGAATCGATAAAAACTATTTGACGGCTGAACAAATTATGAGGCAAAGTTTGTTGTACATTGTAGGTACATAGGTTGCTTTTAACCCCGCGAAATGACCACGCGGGCAAAACCGCGGGCACAAATATGTAGTTCCTAATAATATGATAAAGGCTACGAAGTCAAACGGTCGCGGGTTTGAATCCCGCCAGGTGCAATCATTTGTGTGATGAGCAGAAATGTTTTTTTCCGAGTCATGGATGTATATGTTCGTATCTATATAGTTTCTCCATTGTCTAGTGCCCATAGGACAGGGTATTCTATTTTGGGGCTAGGTAATTGGTGAAAATTATTGTCCCCGTTATATAATGGTTCTTATCAATATTTATTCCATAAATTTCACAGGGTCATAAACGTGATAGTACTTTTAATCGCATATGGCAATATAATGGTTAATTCCATTTATTAAACAGGGTCATTTACTGGCCCAACATCCATTATTTCTGTTATTATAATCACATGAACGAAAGCAACAATAATCTTTAAACATAAATATAAATACATTATTTCAAAATGATTCACAAGTAACTGACTTTCAATAACTTGTAAATCTATTAAAACCTTCAAAGTCGCAAATCTACTGGCCCTCACAACCTCTATAAACGCTCCCTTTTTTATCCCTGCCCTATTCGACTCACTTTAAAATACCTACCGTCATACCTACTGACATACATTTGCCGTATATGTAGGTTTTGGGGGACTTTACACTATCGCATGAATACAACATTGTTATTGTTTTATGTTTAGTGAATTTATACGTAAAATGTTGTCAAATCTGTCGATTTTAAGATTAATTGTATGTTTATTGGGTTAACTGAGTGAATTAATGTCTCACTTTGAAGTTTTGAACCCGACCGTTTAAACAATCCCCAAAGCGATATCTCACATACATTTTTTCAATTAAATTATTATTACCTAACTACATAACAAATATCATCACGATCAAACGCCAATCCAATACAAAATTAAATACGTAGTATTTGTATACTCTTTGGTAGATACCTACATTTCAATTTAGTATTTATATATATTATTTTTACGAAATTTTGAATCATTTCATCGAAAAAATACTGTGTAAATATGGACCTTATCGCTAAAATAGCATCTCTACCAGACAACCTGACTTCAATACAATACAAGACATTCCGTAGCCTCGTCAACGACAAATAATGCTACTAACGTAGACGTCCTACGACGTAGGCCGTTATAACCAAAATACTAAATACGCACGTATTTCCTAATATTTCGCTTATTTTCATATTATATTTTATGGATATAATATTTAAACGCCTACGTCTTATTTGTTGTGTTCCTTCAAAATAATTGCTTAGGAACCAATCTTTAAACAAATTTCAACATTGTTGTGAAGCTATAGGGATGAAATTTGTATGGGGCTGTTTTGGAATATATATGGTTCCTTACCGAATGTTTTATAGCGATGAAAAAAATTGTCGAGACTTCTTGGAGCCCTAAATGATCCATATTCTTACGTATTATAAAATGCGATGTCTTTCCGTTTCCTTTGTTTACGAAGTTTGTTTATTGATTTTTCCTACTATAATATGTCTTAAAGATTCTTGTGGTTATATGTTTCGGAGGGTCGTTGTGAATCAGGGGTAGTTCGATCGATATGTGATGAGATTAATGTTATAAGTCTGTGGTTTGATTGAAAGATGTGAATAGTTTATAATGTTACTATTTAAAGGTAGTCTGAAAGAGATTGCTTAGCAATAATATGGCTATTGATCGACACCAATATGGAAAAGTGAAACGTTGTCTGTTTGTTGCTTTCAATAACGGCTGGACCGATTTTGATGAAATTTGGAATGGAGATAGCTTATACCCTGGAATAAAACAATGGATACTTTTATCCCGGAAAATAGTAAGTATCCACGGGAAACCTGGAAATTGTTGATTACTCGCTGTAAGGAATGGTTGTCATGGTAACAAGTTAGTCAAAAAACATCAAGTGTGTCGGTGCTATACCTACTTTTGCATGGTTTTTAATATCCTAGAAGAAAATAGGAGGCTATTTTTTGCGATAAACTGTAGTCCGCGCGGACGAAGTCGCGAGCTAAAGCTAGTATCTAATAAATGATAACAATATGGCTTTCACACTCATGCTCCCGGACTAGGATTCCCAGAGACACGGTGGCATGGAAACATCAACACACCACCAACATACTCTCGCACTAGGATTCCCAGAGACGCGGTGGCATGGACACATCAACACACCACCAACATACTCCCGCACTAGGATTCCCAGAGACACGGTGGCATGGAAACATCAACACACCACCAACATACTCCCGCACTAGGATTCCCAGAGACGCGGTGGCATGGACACATCAACACACCACCAACATACTCCCGCACTAGGATTCCCAGAGACACGGTGGCATGGAAACATCAACACACCACCAACATACTCCCGCACTAGGATTCCCAGAGACGCGGTGGCATGGACACATCAACACACCAGCAACATACTCCCGCACTAGGATTCCCAGAGACGCAGTGGCATGGAAACATCAACACACCACCAACATACTCCCGCACTAGGATTCCCAGAGACACGGTGGCATGGAAACATCAACACACCACCAACATACTCCCGCACTAGGATTCCCAGAGACGCGGTAGCATGGACACATCAACACACCACCAACATACTCCCGCACTAGGATCCCCAGAGACGCAATGGCATGGACACATCAACATACCACTAACATACTCTCGCACTAGGATTCCCAGAGACGCGGTGGCATGTACACATCAACACACCACCAACATACTCCCGCACTAGGATTCCCAGAGACGCGTTGGCATGGACACATCAACACACCACCAACATACTCCCGCACTAGGATTCCCAGAGACGCAGTGGCATGGACACATCAACACACCACCAACATACTTCTGCACTAGGATTCCCAGAGACACGGTGGCATAGACACATCAACACACTACCAACAATACAATACAATACAAATACACTTTATTGCATTCCAAAAAATAATACAAATAAAGATACAAATTATAAATTAAAGAGTACAATTGGCGGTCTTATCGCTAAAGAGCGATTTCTTCCAGACAACCTTAGTATGGGGAGAATCAGAGATTAAATACCTTTCAGTCGGTCCTTTCAGTCTCGCACTAGGATTTCCAGAGACACGGTGGCATGGACACATCAACATACCACCAACATACTCCCGCACTAGAATTCCCAGAGACGCGGTGGCATGGACACACCAACACACCACCAACATCCAAGACCCGAGAACACCATATTTATGCTCATCACGCAAATGTTTGACCCGGCCAGGATTCGAACCTGGGACACTAAGCTTAGAAGGCAGGTGCAATACCAATTGCGCCAGAGTGTCGTGATAATTCACTTTTTAATGTGTGCAATTAAAATTTTGATTATCATCATCAGCCTATACATGTCCAATGCTGGACGTAGGTCTCTCCTTTTTGCAGTTCGTCACTCCTTGGCTGGCCACAGTGTGTAGCTACGTTTGCCTAATCGTGGTCTTCATTCAAGAACTCTTCTACCACAACGGTTATCGGCTCTTCGGGAAATGTGACCAGCTCACTGCCACTTTAGCTTGCTTATCCATAAAGCTATTTGTTTGTCATCTTGGTTCTAAGTCGGATCACTTCAATACGAATCTTGTCCTTCAGAGCAACTCCAATCATAGCTCTCTCCACAGCTCGCTGAACGACCTTTTAATGGACTAGTAACTATGACCGTGAGTGTCTACGTTTCGGCTCCTTAGGTCATGAATAGGACATACTGATTGAAGTCTTTTGTTTTGTGGCACTGTGGCATGGACGACAAGAAATCTATCTGATTTCTTCTACTGGCTTTATTCTCAAAGTTGTTCTTACCCAATTGTAATATTTGGCCGATATGAACACATTTTTGGACAACTTCAACCATTGACAGCAATCATTTCCGGGTCATTATGATCGTTAAACATCATCTTGGTTTTATCTATGTTCATTCCGAGACCGGTGCGTCAACCAGGCTGATCAAATACTTTGCAAATCTTGCAGCGACTCCACCATAAGTACCATTATCATCGGCAAATCATAAGTTTGAGATGTCGTCACCATGATATGTTTATTTACATAGATGTTACAGTTATTGTTATTTAGTTTTTTTATGTGTATAAACTGTCTGGCATAAACTGGATTCTAAACACGAAAAGTTCAAACTTCTGCGATCAAAAAAAAACAGCACAGGTTCTAGGGAATTAGCACACCGATTTTTACCGCAATTAATTAGTTTAAAAGATTATAGTGGGTATACATTAGCTGAGCTAAGTAGTCTAACAGCTTTGTGGCTTTCGTCTGAACATAGAATCAATTTGAGTGAAGTTTTAATATCCCTATGAAGAAATAATCGCAATACACTTATGTACGCAGTTCCCCAATCCTACAGGGACCGGCTCGGAGGTACTGGTATTTATTTTGTGAGCCGGCTAACTCCCGTTTATGGGGTTATGAGTTTCATGTATTTCATGATAATATTGATAGCCTACTATTGAAAAAACGAGGAGTGTTATGCGTTCATCATGGAGTTTCTGTGTGTTTGTCCGTAAGTTGATCTTTAAGGTCGTCAGATTTTGATCCGTTATTTTAATCTAATAGAGCATTTTCCCGAAATGGGTGTAGGACTATGTCTCATTGAGATTTTGATGATGATCGACAAGAAACAGGTATAACTGTACTATAGTAAAAAAATAACTTCGGCTAAGAAAAGATTATAGAAAGTTGAAATTTTCAATCACATACAAAACTTATTTAAATACAAAGTTGAAACTACGTTATAAGAATAAAAATAGGTGTACTTACTAGCAGTAGTCCTGAAATATGAAACAGCAATGAGGCAGTCTACAAACAAAGGGAAAAGCGAAAAAATACTTTCTATCTACCAACAGTACTAGCGGATTTACAAACTTATATTTGTAGAACTTTTAAAGAAATTGTACGGACCCAACTGCAAAGCCTATCTTGGTCGTTTTTAGAACTAGATAAATTCAAAAAATATTTTCCTGGATGAAAGCTACATTATTCTAAGTGTATGTTCGCTATGTTTTATTCTTAAGAGTTTCGTAATCAAGAAATAATTACTAAGATTAAAAATATGCTAAATAAGAGACCAATTGTTATCTGACATAAGTAATTTCTTTTTATGCCACGTGACATAATAACTGAACCAATTTTAATAAAATGCAATGCATTTTTTTAATATTTTACCGGTTGGACAAGGACTTTCTAGGATTCATATCCTAGAAATTACTTGTCCAACAGGGAAAATAAATTCCCGTGAGAGAACGGAAACGCTTACAAAGGCGCAGGCAAAAAGCTACTCGTTGTGAGTACAGGAGGCAGGTTATTCCATTTTTACCCGACAAGCGGAGGTTATTGTCTTTATCAGCCTATGTATGTATGTCTGTTCCTTTGGGGCACTATATAGACCAAACGCGTGGACCAATTTTGATGATTCTTACGTCAATCGATTTGTCTTAATCTTGCGAGTGCTACTAAAGAAATGACAGTAATCAAAATTCAATCGGAAAAAAAAACAAGTCGACGAACTATGTAAAGTAGGATAACATTATTAGGTATTTGAAAGTCATCATAACCACCTGAGCATAACACGCGCCAAAGCAACGTAAACAAAAAAAAGAGAAACCTTTTATCATTTTTGATTTCGAATGACCATTTAGGATCTATAAAGATTTAAATTTGGCCACTTAATTTTTAGTTTTGTTTGAAGTCGGGTTTTTATCACTTTCGATCATGTCTTGTTGTGTTTGATAAAATTAATAAAAAAAAATGTGTCTGTAAGAGTTATGTCATAGGTATATTTTGGAACCGCGTGGCTTCTACAGGTTTTGCCTCAGGTACATTTTCCGTGAATTTTACGTTTTGGGAGAAAACGTTTCCACCATACTAAACCATAACGAAATCCAATAACAATATTTTTTAATCACAGAATAAACTACGTTTTGTAGAACCTGTTTAAAAAATATTTGTAGTTCATCGAGTGGGGTCTCGTTGAGAAATTATAATGAGGTTTCTTTGACAAGATTTTCAATTTAGTTCAGTTTTAAAAATATTTGGCTCTTCGCTTGAGTTACATTTCCTCATAATTTATGAGTTATAGGGAGGGGGAAATTCAACGCATAAATTAAGATTCATAATCATAAAAACAGAACAAATAAAACACAAAAAATCTAGCGCTATTACGAATTTACTTTTAAATTCATAACAGCTGTCTAGGTTACTAGTTTAAGAGATACAGGCGACCGAAATAGCGCAATTTATGCCTGCGTCAACTCGGAACAAATTCCGTAGTGAGAGACATAGTCCAACCGTAATACGAAATTAATTGTCTTTGCACGTAAAAACTACTGGACCGATTGCAATTTGGTTTTGAAGTTTATGGGTGTCCGACACGCACTTCACCGGTTGTTTCTTTATTTTTCTACAGTAACTGTGTTATTTTTTTCTTCTTAATATTGAAAGGTATGAAAACGGCTCAATCGATTGCTCATCACGTGTACGTACGTACAGCAGTGTTGCAATTGCGGCGGTGCGACCTTACGCCCGCCCCAGCTCGGTGACGCTGCCAACAGAAAGTAATGAAGTTGGTATGAACGTTGTTTAAATAAAATGGTGGACCGATTAAGCTGAAATTTAAGTATATGCTTTCCTGTCACCCTAACACAGACGTAAAAAATAAATTAATAAATTTGAGGGTCAAATAAGATTATTTTAAAATAATAGTTTTGCAGTCTGTACTGTGTGACATAAAAAATGAAAGGAATTGTTGTGAGGGCCCTAAATATATTATTTTAATAATTTTAATACAAATAAGTATGTAGTTGACCATTCCTACTACTACTTTACTAAATTGTGTGCGGATGTCCATCGACCCGTGTTTCGTTGTTATTGAATGAGTAGCCGTTAAGCCATATTTGTGTAGGCCCTAGGGCGGGTGGCCTGACAAACTCTTACACCAGAGGCCAGCATGCAAGCAAGCATGTCGCATCAATCAATATAATATCTAAATTGAATCAGATAATCAAACGGGCCACCTGATGGGGTGCGTTACCCTTGCTTATAGATATTTTTAACAGCTACTTTCGTCAAAATCAAAGAATTTTATTGTAATTAGGCAAAATAATTGAACTTTTACAAGACTAAATTAACATCTCATGAACAAGGAAAAAACATCATCATACCTTTATCTGTCCACTGCTGGACGTATGCCTCTCCTAATGCACGCCACTGAGCTCGGTCTTCAGCTCTCCTCATCCATTTTCAGCCAGCCTGTTTTCACAGATCTTCACTTCACCTGGCCCCAGGGCGTCCTACACTACGTTTGTCTAAACGTGAACTCCACTTGACAACTCACCTACACCAATGGTTATCGGTTCTTCGTGAAATGTGACCAGCCCACTGCCACTTTAGCTTTCTTATCCTTAGAGCTATGTCGGTTACCTTGGTTCTCTGTCGGATATCTTCATTACGAATTTTGTCCTTCTGAAAATCTCCAAACATAGCTCTCTCCAGTCTATATAGCTCGCTGAGCGACCTTAAATTTGTGGACTAGTTTGTCCGTGAGTGTCGACGTTTAGGCTCCATAGGTCATGACTGGTAGGACGCAATGATTGAAGACTTTATCTTCAGGCATTGTGGTAAGGACGACGAAAAGACTTGACGAAGCTTGCCGAATGCTGCCCAATCCAGCAGAATTCTTCTTTTGGCTTCCTTCTCAAAGTTATTCTTACTTAATTGCAATATTTTCCCAAGGTAAACATAACGTTGGACCACTTCTAGAGGTACCATTCACTGCAATCGGTTCCGGGTCAACAAGATCGTTGAACATAATCTTGATTTTATATGTTAATTCCGAGACCGAAGAGTCGAGAAGAATAATGTACTCGTAGGTTATTCAGCATACTTTTCAAGTCTTGCAGCGATTCCGTCATTAGGACGATATCATCGGCAAATCGTTAAGTGTGAGATGTTCTCGCCATTGATCCAGCGTCTTACACATATCTTCCAAAGCAGTGAACAGTTTCGGGGATATAACATCTCCCCTGCGCTGTTTAAAAAATATAAAATATTCTAAATCAATAAAATTAGATAAACTAAGTGTGCTTTGAGTTTGAAAAGGAAATCTCCCTTTCATGTTCTGACTCAGAGTTGAATCTCGCACAGGAAAAATAAATACCAGGAAATACCCTGCTGACTCTACTGGTGCTTTGGACAAACGCCCGTTAAAACTTCAAAAAAAAGAGATTCTGAAGTTGATGTGTATGTTTGTAATGTTGTTGAAAATTCTTAATATTCAAATATGTTAGTCTATATCTATCTATATACTTACATGGAGTTATTATTTTAGTTATTATATACATGGAGGACTCAATGCTAGAAAGCATTTTCTACCAGTCATCCTGGTCGTGCAAGAAAAATTATAGGGTTTGTGGCAAAATTTAAGAGATTATATTATGTACCAAATTTCATGTATGTATATATGTTGTATGTATGTATGTTTGTGCACGTATTTCTTGGAAACTACTAGTCTGATTGCAATTATCCTTTTGGCAATAGTTTCAGTATATTTCAACTTAGAGAATAGTTTGATCAAAATCGGTCCAGTAGTTTAAAGGTTATGGACTGTTAACCGTAAGTAAGTAATTAAGTAAGTAAGTAACAATTTTTTCCTTAGCGAACGGAATTTGTACTCCATTTTATTAGGCCTACTCTAACAAAACTAAAAAGTAATAAATTAAAACTAATTAAAAATTAAACGACTTTAAATCGTATAAAACTTAAAATAGAAAAAAAAACACTTTTTTGAGTTCTCTGCTACGCCAAAACCGACAAACGGACCTCAACAAAAAGCATTATTTCTTTATTTAAAATTTTATACGATTTAACGTCGAGTATTTCCGATCTTCTATTTCGTGAGTTTTTAGCCGATTTATTTATATTTGATTTAAAGTCGGTTTAATTTTTAAAAAAATGTTCATCCTATTTTAATTCAGTTTAATAACTTCGAGCTAATCATCAACCCTGAATCATTGATCTAGGTACGAGCTCCTCGCCCGTGGACCGCATAAATTAGGTGGAACGCACACAATTGGCCTTCTTTGGTAAGTCACAATCAAAGTGGCGTTTGTGTAGCACGTGTTTGCACTGTTAGCAGAGTAGTGACTCTCATTCTCGCTACAGTCTGCGTATGTCTCTCTTTCTTTGCTATTGATGTACATGAAATGGGAATGTAGCTCTGTGTGAGTGCGATTGCCTGTAGGTGTATCTGGTCTAGTTTTTGTTTACGTGATATTAAAGCGTGCTGTGTCTGACCCCCTTTAACTAGATCTATGCCCTGTATGCCGTAACATAATATTGGACTTTATAGTTAGTTACTGGTTAGCTCAGACTATCCCTGGTTGACATAAGTGGACCTAAAGGCCAATGTTCCTGATAGCTGACTCATTTTTACTTTTTTAACAAGCTTTTCGAAGGCTCCATTGCCGTTTTTAGGGTACCGTACCTCAAAAGGAACAAGTAACGCTTATAGGATAACTTCGTTGTACATCTGTCTGTTAAGAATATTTTTCTCAGGAACGCGTGGATGCATCATGTTGAAATTAATACGAAATACTCAAGTCTGCAATCCCTTGGAGCTGTGAAGAAAACAAACTTCTAAGTCAACGCAATCAAAAGATACGGCCGTGTATGCCTCATATTTTGACACTCGCGAGGGAATCAACCAAAACCTATATATACGGTACTTCCCGTTGACCTAGAATCATGAAATTTGGCAAGAAGCAATGTCTCATTATACAAGTAAAGGGAAAAATCCGAAAACCGTAAATTTGTAGATAAATCACGAAAATATATTACAAGTTTGTACGGAACCCTCGGTGCGCAAGTCCAACTCGCATATGGCCGTTTTTTTAGGGTAGTGTTTCGTTAGTCCAGTATCTCACCTGGTGTGTTAAGTGCATGATGCAGTCGAAGGTGGTAACACGGAACGGCTCGCAAGGACTGATGTAATCCTGAAATGAGCTAGGAGACATTGAAGTTGAATGTACTACGTCCATAGTAGCTAAATTCTAGCCAGATTTTCTACTTGAGGGTCAGGCGGGTACTATAAAGTACTATCATCATAATTATCAGCGTGTATCAGTCCACTGCTGGACAAAGACCTGTCCCAAAGCACGTCACTGAGCCCGATCTTCGGCTCTTTCTTTCCAACTGCCGCCAGCCATCTTGCGTATATCGTCGCTCCAACTTAGCCGTTGGGCATCCTGCACTACGTTTGCCGAGTCGCAGTCTCCACTCAAAAATGCATCTACCCCAACGGTAATCGGTCCTTCGGCAGATTTGACCAGCCCACTGCCACTTCAGCCTACTAATCGTAGGGGCTATGTCGATAACTTTGGTTCTCTGTCGGATCACCTCGTTCCGGAATCGATCTTTCAGAGAAACACCGAGCATAGCCCTTTCCATAGCAAGCTGAGTGACTTTGAATTGGTGAACTAGAAGTACCGTGAAAGTCCACGACTTCCAGCTCCGTATGTCATAACAAAATACCAAAAAAAAAGAAAAAACGCGTGGCGGTACCATACAATCAAGGCTTTAAACTTGCTTTGCGGGAATCGCTGATGGAAGCTTTTTTAAATATTTCTCTTCGGAAAAACAATTAAAATCAAAGCAGTACCATCTTTGACGTACAGATTTGTACGCGCGGCACAACATATAATATTTCTTTCTCTAAAACTATCTACCATACCCCCTCACCACCCAACGTACACATGCATGTTCAACGCACGTGTGTGCGTGGAAAACTGTGTACACACACGGCCACCCCCCACCCGCCTTCACGGTTCTAATTTTTGGGGAATTTGGGGCATATTCGTAAATATGAAATGGAAAAAATATTTCGCGATAAATGGGAATTTCTACCCTATTCCGAATGAAAGAAGGTCGGTTGTGCTGTGGAGGGTAGTTGGAAAAAAAATTACTTCATATGTCGTCCTTAAGACGAAGCGCGGCTTCGTATGTGTGTTCTGGACAGGGAGAGAGATGGAGTAGCGGGCTGTAATTAGGGCAAAAGTAAGAAAAAAATACTTATACCAAATGCGTGGTGTATTATGTTATGGCCCATCTCTGAAAGAAGGCCCCAGCAGTGAGATTGTAAAGGCTGATGATGCTAATAATGGCAAGATCCAGTGAAACACACCTTACATTGGTTTGTAAGTTTCATATGCTTAATTTCGCTGCTCTTCAAACCGGAACACATCAGTACCGAATGTTTGCACACTACTACTTGGGGGTAGAATATCAGGCAAAACGGTGATTCTTTCTTTCGTCAGGAGGACTCTTGCTGAAGTGTAAACAAGGTAACCAGGTAAACAACAACATCACATCACATAAGAACATCATTTTATAAATCAATGGAATTTCTTTAAAAAGTTGGAAAGGATCCGGGTAAGACGAGTTAGTGACCTCTCCCGCCACCGGATCCAATCGTTCAACGATCGTCCGTCCCAAGCCAATTTACAGAAATAATTTAATTTCCAAGAAATATAAATAACAATCGCATTGATTTTACAGCCTGACCGCTAAAGCTACGGGAGAGGAATTGTAAAAAATTACGATCTCCCGAAGATACTATTATTATCATCAGCAGCAGCAGCAGCAGCCATTAGCCTTTTTTATTTAATCACAAATACCCAAAATAGTTATATGTACCACAAACCCACCGTTGTTTACCGAAGTCCAATTGCGACATATTTAATCATACAAGTAGGTACTTCCTTAGATTGTGAAAGTACCAATTAAGCACTTTTTGTACTTATGTTGTTTTTCAATGAATAATGCGCAGTAGAGGTACTCTACATGTTGATTTGATTTAATTGCGCATAGCTGAATAAGCATTTATGTACTTAGATGTTTTTCTCGCTAAAGTATGAGAAATGTAACTACTTAGTTGTTATTGCAAATGAAGAATGTACTAGAAATCGCCTACGCATTTATAAAAGTTATATAAGGAAGTTACTAAGTACAAATTGTCATTATTTTATCTTCGCTTGAATTGTACGGTCAAAAGTAAGACCAATAAAATTAACTTCAAATTTAATTTGTTGTTTATTTTATTAAAATCTCGGCTCCGTCCAATTTGTCTGGCGCAGCCGGTTGTATTTTTTTTAAAGTCGTGGAAATTTAATTTGTCCGGCGCTTACTTCAACAATTGTGAAATATAATTTGTCTGGCGCAACCTACATATTTGGTGCAGCTGTCCTGAATAACTTCAGTGTGTTCCTGACAAATCCACGGAAAAAATACTCGAACCAAACAAATACGACTTTATTGGAAAAAGGAGTTGAGAAACAATTCAGCGAGTGGAATAATCACCGAGGCATGGGATCGAGCGGTTTTAAGTGAGTCGAAAATCATTCACTTTCCGTATTCTTGCCCTGCTATTCGACCCTTAGTGTTTTTGGACAAAAATTGCCAATACACTTGTTATTTTTGATTTATTGTATGTGAATTTATGATTTTTATGTGAACTTATTGATTTTATGTGTTTTTATTTGAATTTTTATGTGAATTTTTGACGTTTTATGTGTTTTTATTGTTTTTAATGTGAATTTTTTGACGTTTTATGCGTTTTTATTGAATTGTATGTGAATTTATTGATTTTATATGTCTTTATCGATTTTTATGGGAATGTATTGATATTTTATGCGTTTTTATTTGAATTTTATGTCAATTTATTGATTTTTATGCGTCATAATTAATTTTTATGCGTCATTGATTTTTATGTGAATTTATTGATTTTTATGCGTCATAATTGATTTTTATGTGAATTTCTTGATTTTTATGCGTCATAATTGATTTTTATGTGAATTTATTGATTTTTATGCGTCATAATTGATTTTTATGTGAATTTATTGATTTTTATGTGAATTTATTGATTTTTATGCGTCATAATTGATTTTTATGTGAATTTATTGATTTTAATGTGTCTTTATTGATTTTTGTGTTTTTATTGAACTTTTATGTGCTTTTGTTTAATTATATTTTTAATTTTTGTGTGTTATACGTGTTATATTGTACAAACGCATACTCAATTTTAATAATTTGAATTTATTTTAAATAATAATAATTTAAAATGGAACCTATGAGGATTATAACGAATGAAATTGTAAAATTGATTCCTAAATTTGATGGGAATGAAAAATTATTAAATTTATTTATTTCAAAATGTGAATATGTGCGTAGCTAAAGTGGATCCGAAGTTACAACAGCACAATAATTATATTTATTTTATGTAATTTCAAGTAGAGTTGTAGGCAGAGCAGCCTTCTATTTAATGAATGCAGCGATGTTAAGACATGGCTACAATTAAAATTTTTTTTTACATCAAGTGAATAATATAATTGAAAAAAAATATGGAAACAGATTGTGAATTAGACAAAATATTATCTGAAAATCTACTTAAACTGTGATTAAGTCATACGAATGAAGAAGAAAAAAAATAGATATGCAATTTTTAATTTAAGCAATCAAATATGATGAATTAATTAATCAAATTAAAACTAAGCAAGATGCTATTTCAAAGAAAGTTACTTTGGTTGCAGAAATGGTTGATGGTTTTGTAAATTTTACAAATACTTCTTATTATAATTTTATACAATTTGAGAATAATGTAATTGATATAGAGAAAGCATTGAATAGAAGTAAAATAAATGATTTTGAAAATAAAGTATCTCATGCTTATAGTTTGTTAACTCATAATTTTCAAATAATTCTTTCTAAGTTAGATGAGATTGATACAGCAATCGCATTAAGTAAAAATAAGATATTACATAGATCAATAATTGATACTAATGAATTATTTGAATTTTTTAAAAATATTGAGAGAACAGATAAGTTAATTTTCCCTGTTAATTATGAAAATTTAGTAAACATAGAGCAAAATATAGAGATAAAAGCTTATATTAAGGGTAGGCAAATTACATATGTACTGGCAATTCCAATTGTACGCAAAAACACTTACAAATATTACCAGTTATTTCCCTTACCTATCCTTGATACTTTTAATAATATTACATCCTTGATACTTCCTAAATATCCTTTTATCCTCGTGAAGGATTTGAACTCTATTACATTGCTCTCCAAGCCATGCGACGAGATTGATGAGAAATTATTTCTTTGTAAAGAAAGTTGTGCAGTCGTATTGGAACAAGATAAATGTATTACTGATTTAATGAAATTTACGTTGAATAATTACGTCGTGTTCTCCAATTTTAATCGAAACTTCAGAGATAAAAGTTCAACAAATTGAAATGAACATATGGATAATTTTTGCAAGTTACCTAACATACTTGATAAAAACCTGTGAAAATGAGATTACTCGAGAGAAAATCTTTGGTACTTATATTTTAACCTTGGACGATAATTGTAAAATAAAAGTTGAAGATATTACTCTACGGAAGAAATTGTTCAGAGGAATGAACTTACATATTCCTAAACTACCATTGATAAATTTACCAAGTGTTCCAGTTACAAATAATTTCAAAAGAAACCTGTTAATTTAGATGGATTAAACATGGAAAATCTACAAATGCTGAATTATATTTTGAAGAAAAGTGAAAACAGTGAATATAGTCAAATGAGTGAAATGGTCAATAAAGTGCAAATAAAAAGTGTTAGTTTATGGACATTAATACTTTATATTATAATGATTTTTACTATTGTATACTTTATTATAAAATATAAAAATAAGATTTTGAAATTATGTAAAATTGAAAATAATCTGACTTCAGAAAATGAACTTTCAGATAATTTTCAATCTCAGGGTGGAGAAGTTATATGTACCACAAACCCACCGTTGTTTACCGAAGTCCAATTGCGACATATTTAATCATACAAGTAGGTACTTCCTTAGATTGTGAAAGTACCAATTAAGCACTTTTTGTACTTATGTTGTTTTTCAATGAATAATGCGCAGTAGAGGTACTCTACATGTTGATTTGATTTAATTGCGCATAGCTGAATAAGCATTTATGTACTTAGATGTTTTTCTCGCTAAAGTATGAGAAATGTAACTACTTAGTTGTTATTGCAAATGAAGAATGTACTAGAAATCGCCTACGCATTTATAAAAGTTATATAAGGAAGTTACTAAGTACAAATTGACATTATTTTATCTTTGCTTGAATTGTACGGTCAAAAGTAAGACCAATAAAATTAACTTCAAATTTAATTTGTTGTTTATTTTATTAAAATCTCGGCTCCGTCCAATTTGTCTAAATTGACAATATTTCTAAAAAATACTGAATTTCAAATATCTCATAATCTATTAACTTTCGGCTATATATTAAGTACCCCTCCCACGTTCTCCCAGGAATACGTTGAGTTACCAGTAGCCCTGTATACGAGTATGCTAAAGTACCTCTTGTGGCTCCGGTACTCACTTACTATTATTTATTCTGTGGTTATAAACAAGGTAAGTTAAGAAACACAGAACACACAGCAATCAAGAAGAAACACTAACACTACCTAACATCTAAGCGTCTGTGTAAAAATACCGCCGCCATGTACGGTCACGGTCTAAAAATGTTTATCAGTTTTCAAATTTGATTTTTACAGTGTGCAGTAATGTCCAAAGTGCTATATCTAAGTATAGGTCGCGTCATGTAAAAAGGAACTCTGGTGGTTAGGCTGCGCATTATGCGATTTATCGGTAAAAGGTGCGGCACGGGGCGGGCGGGTACCTATACAAAGCTGCGAGCGAAAGGCTAATTAATAATTATTTAAAACAATAGACCTAGTAATTTTGTGCGCGAGTGTACCCATGCGCAAACACACCCCCTCCACTTTCTTCCAGCGTTCTTTTTACATGACGCGATCTATAGTTATTTCTATTATTCTATTGAAAATTTAAAAATCGGTCCGCAATTGACGGAGAAATCGGTACACTTATGTACATAAAAAAATAAACAATCAAACATACATACAGTTGAATATGAACCGTCTCCTTTTGTGAAGTCGATTAAAAAGAGTTTTTATGACATTTTGATGATAAAACTCATTTCTAAATCTGCGCGGTAAGCAGATATGTACCCGATGGAAAGTCTACGTGCTTTAGTAGTGGAAAACGCCAGGTGCCATGGCATCGCAGTGCCTAGAATTTTGGATTCGTCCGAACTTCCGGGAACTGCAATTCATTATTTGTCGCCCCATCAACAAAGAATGAATTGTAGTTATAGTATGTAGTCTTCCTATATTTTTATTGGTCTGATTTATTCCTGGAATGTATGCTCTCTGTTCTAATTAAAGATGGTTGTTTGCTTATCCGTACAGCATGCAAAATTACGACGCATTAGTGTTTTTTTAAGTTTCTTTTCATCGTAACTGTAGGACATACTCGTAGGCCTCCCAAAGTACGCCACTGAGTCCGATCTTCGGCCCTTGTTTTAACAGAGTTTGTGGAATTACAGGCGTGGTGAAATAGAATAACAACGAAGCTTCAGAAATAAATCAATGGTACACATTTTAACAGAAGGTATTTTTATTTCCTCTTGCAAAGTAAAACTCGTAGTGACATAGTCAAAACATAAACAAACAGTATCCAAGATACATCTGACATCTCACTATTTTTGTATTCAGCCAATGCATAGAGTTACCGACCTCCCTGCAACTTCAACATGTTTTCTAACTGCTGCCAGACATTTTGCGTAATCGTCGCTCCACCTAGCTGGAGAGCGCCCTACATTACGTTTGTCAAGTCACGGTCTCCACTCAAGAACACGTCTACCCGAACGTTTACTCTTCGACAAATACGACCAGCTCACTGCCACTTCAGCTTAGTAACCCTAAGGGCTAGTCAATAACATTGATTCCCTGACGGATCACCTCATTCCTGATACGATCTTTGAGAAACTCTGAGCATAGCCCTTTCCATAACCCGCTGAGAGACTTTAAATTAATGAACTAGTCGTATCGTGAGTGTCCACGACTCGGCTCCGTATCTCATAACATGTAGGACACAAAGGTTGAAGACTTTCGTCTTCAAACTTTGCGGTATTGGTGACGAGAAGACTCGACGAAGTTTCCCAAAGAATAATATATTTTTAAATGACGGTCACTAATACTGGAATTATAAACTAACGCTAGAAAATAAACTTGTAAATAAATCCCTGAAAATTCAATACTAATAGGTAATTTCCATTCTTAATGTGGCAGCCTAACGGTTCAATAGTGCAACTTAGAATCTAACGGTCCCGGGTTCGGTCCTAGGCTCCGCACGTTTTCCACATAAGTTATGTGCAGTTTTCCACATAACTTATCCCCCCGGCTGTTATTGATTAATAGCAGTCGTTAAGCCATGTCAGAGGCCCTTAGCTTGTACTATTATTTATTCTGTGCAAGGGCATAAAAAAAGCATATAGCGGGGCAAATTTCTGACACCAGAGGCCAGAACTACGTCATACGACAAAACGGGATAGTATCAATGTTTGTTTGATACGACAAACAAACAAACAAACATTGATACTATCCCGTTTTTCCTACATTTCCAGTGTCAGCTCATAAGTTCAAAAGATCCTCGATTTTCTTAAAAGATTTCTGGAGATTAGTGATTGAGAAGGCAAAAAAATATTATAGGTAAATCATGAAAGGTCCGAAGCAGATCCAGAGACCAGACGTCTGTAGATGATGATCTTCTATTCTATTCTACTTTATTGGTTTAGTGACATAGTCTTCAGATTTCTTCATTGATGTAGGCAGAGAATACCTATATAAAAAAATACTTCACTCGCCACTCCATGGCTTTCCTGTTCCATCAAGTCGCAATACATATAGCTCAAGTCGGAGAACGCGAACAAATATATTATATTTTCCTATATGTTAGTTCTATCATTTATACTTTATAACTATATATACATACAACTATTTATACACGTTCCAAGTGTTTGTCTATTCGTTGCATGTGTGGGTACGGGAAATACAATGAGAGGGGGGGTAGGAACTCAATTAAATATTTTCCCCTTAATAAGGAATAGGGAATATGAAGATAATATATATTTTTTCCTTACTAATAATTCCGTATTAACATTTTCGCTGGTCGTAGTCTATATTGCGAGGGTAGGTAATCTGTTTGGACAGCAAGATCCGAATAAATGATGGACAATCTATCTGCAATATAAAAATATAAAGAAATATTTTTGAAATTATCAATGTAATAACTAAGAAGGTTTAAAAAAAGACGGAGTTTAAACCGCCAAACCAAAAGTGAAGCACCCAAGATATGTCGATCCGCTTGTACGCATAAGCCTCACGCACACACTTACACCATGTTCTGCCGATCGGCCGACCTTGTTAGTCGGATTAATTCTGTCAAGTTCTCACGAAAAATCAAAAACAGTGCAGTATTGCGTGATGAAAACCACGAATTATCCACTCACGCACACATACGCAGCCTCCATTTGCTATGCTTCATTCGTTTGTTTGGGGGGGTAGACTCTAACTTGTTTTTAAATCGTCTTGGTAATAATAATATTATTAACCAACAATACAGACTTCATTGATTTCGGCTATGACCACTACATATATCTGATGTTATGAACATTTTTATTTCAAAAGGTAGGTTCCTAGACCTCCAGTGTGGTCCTATACAAATTTCATAAAAATTGGTTCAGTAGCTATTACGATATGTTTGCTCAAAGTATTATTGCAGGCTACGAGACATGGACGCTCTCAAAGGAAGCTGTGTACGGACTAGAAGTTGCACAAAGGGCCCTGAAGCGAGCATGCTCGGCATCAAATTATAAGACCGCATTCCTAATGTCGAAAGTTAGAGAAGTTAGGAAGAGAAGTTATACTAACTAAGGAACTTAAACTACTACTACACTAGGGGAGTACAAGCTAGGGGATGTAAGGGAGTACAAACACCACCTCACTACTCCAAGTCAACCTCACCTGGCCGTGGTACATCCTGCCGAACAACGGATGAGGCTCTGACGATTGACAAAAAGCGGAATAACTTTTCAGAGTTGGCGCAGTTAATTTCTACAGACCGGTGACGGGCAGCAGCGTCATCGATGCAAGAAGCTGTGTCCTGCGATCACCAACCCGCCTGCCCAGCGTGGCGATTATGGGCATTAACCTCCCAACCCAATGACAAGGACAAGTCAAACACAGTGGCGTGCTTTGAGAGAGGCCTATGTCCAGCAGTGGACTGATACGGACGAGCTGGACGGCTAAGCAAGCTGGTGGCAGCTTAAGTAGACTGACCGTGTGGCAACCAAGAACTGGCAACAAAAAGGCAGGACGTCTAGGGGCGCGATGATCTAATTAAGGTGCTATGAAGGTGATTGTCCTATTATTTATTCTTTGGTGAAGGGAAAGACATGTATGACGTTAATATCTGATCAAAAGGCGGTAGCAACAGCGAAAGGAGGCATATACCTACACAATAAGTTAATGTACGTAGAAAAATAGAAATTTTTATATGACAGTTTGAAAGGTTGGAATCCTGAGTAAATTGGACTCATGCGACTAAAATGCGTATACAACATTTCGTGTCTGTACTGTTAACCGTTGTGGAGTTCTCTAGTCAGGACCAAACCCTGAGTACAGCAACCATGTCATGGTTAACCGTAGTGGAGTTCTCTAGTCAGGACCGAACCCTGAGTACGGCAACCATGTCATGGTTAACCGTAGTGGAGTTCTCTAGTCAGGACCGAACCCTGAGTACGGCAACCATGTCATGGTTAACCGTAGTGGAGTTCTCTAGTCAGGACCGAACCCTGAGTACGGCAACCATGTCATGGTTAACCGTTGTGGAGTTCTCTAGTCAGGACCGAACCCTGAGTACGGCAACCATGTCATGGTTAACCGTTGTGGAGTTCTCTAGTCAGGACCGAACCCTGAGTACGGCAACCATGTCATGGTTAACCGTTGTGGAGTTCTCTAGTCAGGACCGAACCCTGAGTACGGCAACCATGTCATGGTTAACCGTTGTGGAGTTCTCTAGTCAGGACCGAACCCTGAGTACGGCAACCATGTCATGGTTAACCGTTGTGGAGTTCTCTAGTCAGGACCGAACCCTGAGTACGGCAACCATGTCATGGTTAACCGTTGTGGAGTTCTCTAGTCAGGACCGAACCCTGAGTACGGCAACCATGTCATGGTTAACCGTTGTGGAGTTCTCTAGTCAGGACCGAACCCTGAGTACGGCAACGACGTCATGGTTAACCGTTGTGGAGTTCTCTAGTCAGGACCGAACCCTGAGTACGGCAACCATATCATGGTTAACCGTTGTGGAGTTCTCTAGTCAGGACCGAACCCTGAGTACGGCAACCATGTCATGGTTAACCGTTATGGAGTTCTCTAGTCAGGACCGAACCCTGAGTACGGCAACCATGTCATGGTTAACCGTTGTGGAGTTCTCTAGTCAGGACCGAACCCTGAATACAGCAACCATGTCAAACATGAACATGTCCATGTATGGTTAAACTTAAAACCGGCTAACATTATAAAATTCGTGCACAATATTTCGTGTCTGTGCTGGTTGACCGTTGTTGCTCCATTATCTGGAGCTAATCCTGGATGTCGATTCAGGTCATACTTACCGTTTATCATCGGAACTGAACTAACATAAAAAAAAAACTTCGTGGGTTAGGAGGAAGTGGTTCTAATTGAGATTGCAGGATTTGACCTAAACAAATATACATACATACAAACATTGCAAGTTTAAAAATCTTTTAAAAACCAATGTCTCATGAGAGCAGTGCAGTGGACCTACTATGTATTCTGTATATTATGTATTCTGTGGTGCAGTGCCAAGATTTTGTTACCAAAGTTCTGGTGGCACTGCAGTTTAATTGTCTGTGCCTTTTATAACTTACTAGCTTCCGCCCGCGACTTCATCCGCGCGGACTACAGTTACACAGTTAGACTACAGTTTATCGCAAAAAGAGCATCCTATGTTCTTCTAGGATATTAAAAATCAATGCAAAAGTATAGCACCAACGCTCTTGATGCTTTTTGACAGACTTGTTATTATTTCGTTTCCACGGCAACGTCATTCCGTTCCTTGCAGCGAGTAATCGATATTTTCCAGTTTTCCCGTGGCTACTTACTATTTCCGAAATACAGAGTATCCTATGTTGGTCTCTATATTGTACAATACCTATAGGTCGCGTCCTTTAAAAAGAACGCTGGCGGTTAGGCTGCACATTAGGCGATTTATTGGTCTATTTGGTGGTATGAGGGGCGGCGCGGGCCGGGCGGGTATACGAAGCTGCGAGCGAAAGGCTAATTAATAATTATTTAAAACAATAGGCCTCGTACTTTTGTGCGCTATTGTACCCATGCGCAAACACACCCCCTCCACTTTCTTCCAGCGTTCTTTTTACATGACGCGACCTATACCTATTTACAAAGTTTCATCAAAATCGGATCAGCCGTTTTTGCGTGAAAGCTCCCCAAACAAGCAAACAGACAACGTTTCACTTTTATATAGGTACTGATGTGGGTTATCGATCTAACTAAGTACATTTTTACCTATCCTAAGGATCCATACTGAGCCTGTCCTTAAAGGACCTAGGTACCTTTTGAGTCGAAATAGGTAGCCGGTTGAAATTTCCACATAACAGGTATGTGTTAAATGTCGCTTGGTCAGTTTTTTTTTAGAAAAGAATAGAACAGAATAACATTTTATGGTTTAAAATGTGAACATTAGGTATAAAGGTATGAGGTATCGCAGCACACGCTGGGCTGAGATGAGATTTTCTCCTAGTTATCTTCATGCCAAATCTCTGGGAAGGCATGTGCCGAAGGGACCGCCCCGGCGCGGCGCCAGCGCATTATTATTCACATTAGTAAAGGATCGTTGTTGTTTTAGCAACTTTTATGTCATTTTTACCCAACTAAGTTCTGTCAATATTGCATGGCATCTAGCGGTTTTAATTAGAAGTTAACCTACCTACATTCAACCACTGACAGGAATTTTATTGTAACAACGTGCATTCAACAGAAGAAATGTTTTAGAACGACATAGTGACAAGGATTGCCGGCAGATGGCAATGTTATAAATGTTTGTTAGTTATTCTGTGGATCAATATATAACAATTGATAACACAAAAAGTATTAAAAATTTTTTTTTTTTTATCAAAAAGGTTAAAATCTGTTTTCTGAAGCAATCAAATCCCGAAACTAATGTCAATGTCGTATGCATCTCTGACATAATTATTTAAAAAAAGTCAAATCAACTTACTTGTAACTTTTACTTACGTAAGCCAAGCCATGGATAAATTAGTTAAAGATAAAACAACGTAAAAATGTAAGTCACTTTTTTTTTTTGTTAAAATCATGCGGCTTCAAAAGTAACACCAGATGACAGTGCCTGTGAAAAATGTGACCGATAGCGCAGATTGGATGCCCTGTCCCCTGACAAACGAGACCAATTATCCAGGCTTAGCTTATATCTGTCCTCTGAACGAGCTGATCATAGTCAAACAAACAGACGCCCTTCATGACCTATTCGGTGAGATGAGTGCAGGGTACACGATCTTCAACAATCAAGGGCAGAAGGTCTTCCTAGCAGTACAGAACAAACAAAGCGGAACATTCCTGATTAAGATATTCAATCATTACGGCAATGAAATCATTCAAGTCGAAAGGGCCTATAGGAATTTCCTCAACAGAGCGCTCGTTTGGGCACCCCCAGGAAACTTCGTTGGGGTGGTAAAGGAACTAAGATCGTGTATCAGCACATTTCGGGTCAAGAATTGGTACAGCACACACATACTAGAGCTCAAAGCATATGGCAAATGCAATTTAGTGTACAAAATACGGCAAAACGGACGAGTGGGTACATTGAAAAATAAATGGAAGGAAAGTGTATTCAACGTGCAACATTTCGGAATTAATTTTCCTCAAGAAATGAATATTATGGACAAGGTTGCATTGATTGGTGCTAGCTTTTTAATTGGATGTGTGAAATATAAATGATCACTGGTGTTAGTATTATATTCAAGCAATCATGGTTGGTAATTGAATAAATTCGATAGCCCCATGATAGCCCCCAATTATGCCGTGTTCAAACGCCTGCTAAAAAGGTTATAGCAATAGATTTTACTGTGGCTAGAAATTTTTGGTAACCAGGCGCTAGTGCAATGTGTAATGCAACCGACCATTGCAAACTTGTAAATATCATGCCTTAAAACATACAACCACGTAGTACTATTATTTACTCTGTGTTATAACTTAACAAAAATTCTACGTGAACATTTTACTGTGTGTAAACTTTATAATACCAAACTTTAGCGTGAATGGCCGAGTTGTGAGTTCCTGATATGTAGGTACTCAGCGTCTATAGCGGCTATAATAAATTAATAATTCGATAATTTATATTATTTTCACACGAAGAAGAAATCCATTAATGTCTAGCTTTTTTCCACTGACGCTTGTTACGCTGACGTTTCAATAAAGGTATTAAATTGTTTCCCCACTCTCATAATGTACCAGAAATATCTCAAAAATTTCGCGGTCGCTTCGCTCGTGCTTTTTTTATATTGTTAATGCATTTTCACGCACCGATGACCGATCATAAACGCATATTTTTATTTCACTATATTGCCCTTTGTCTATAATTACCCTAATAAAAGTATGAGAATATCAACAATTTGTAATACACTACCAATACGAAAATGTTCACGGGTTCACGATAGATATTAAAAGCCATTTCGGGAACTGAAAAATTTACTCGCCCAGGCACCCAGATGTCTAAGGCACTGTAAGGCCTGTGAGTTTCGTATTTTGTGCGGGGTCCGCACCATACCACAGATTACAACGGCATACTAAATACATACCTCACTCGCCGGCTAGTCCCGAAATGGAAATATGCGCGAAATTCAATACAAAATGTATTTACTTCAAGTTTTAAAACTGTAATGGTATGTTAATCCGATGAGCTAGCTAGATCTTGGCCTAGAGGCTTTGTGGAGCAATCAGTCTGGCCCTTAGGTTAAAAACTTTGAAGACCCTTGTTTTAGACCAACCTGAAAAGGACGCCAAGTGTTTTTCCCAAAGCGGTTCAGACCTCTGCGAAAGTTGCATACCATGTGCATGTTAACTTTTATCACAATATAACATGCACATAAACCACCTTATTAGGATGCATGTTGTGTAATTCTCGCAATTTGGTTACCGAAAGTGACTTGTAAGAGACGATTTTCAGCGCTGAAGCGCATTAAAACGAGTCTTCGCTCTCTACTGGGGCAAGAACTTTTGGATTCATATTAAACACAATCTAATCAAATCACGGATGAGGATACTAGCAGCTTTTACGATCAAGTTATTGACAGCTAGCTGAAATTACACCTCAACAAAAATGAATGATTGGCTAGCTTCAGATTTGATAATTATATTACAAGTAATTGGAACTATATTTGCTCAATAATATATAACGTTAAAAATTAATAATGTACTAATTATTAATTATTCATTATTATTCGATAGTATCCCAGCTACCATTATCCCGTCCCGGGCCCTGAGATTGTGGGGAGCCACCGGGGCCCTTCCGGCCCAGTCCGCCCCTGTAGGTACTCGTAATTCTCAATGCATGAATAGGTACAAAATATACCTACTTAAAGAAATTAGACGGTCCTAACGAGTGCAATGAAAATGATTCATTTCGTGATGTGATACCTACCTACTGAAGTTAATGAACTTTAAATTTTGTATGCACACTTTTCTATATATTTTTCTATTTACATGTCTACCTTGATACGTTTTTATATATCTACAGTGCTAACCCAATAAAGTAATATGGCAAATGCAATTTAGTGTACAAAATACGGCAAATAGACATAGATAGGTTATTACATATCTATGTCTATTTCTAGATCTCGAGCTAGGAATAGAATAGGTAAAACAAATAAAATTCGCTATTTTAATCAAAAGATGTATTAAAGAGCACACGCAGCACACAAAAATCAGTCATAATTATGGTACAGTCGGAATACTGGGGCAGTTTTATTTATTCTCTTAAACTTAAAACTAACGTCTTCGTTTTTTCTGCGGAGAATTCTTTTCAACTTCAACTTCCCCATTAGCTTGTTCATCATTACCTTCAGGATTTCCATCATGACTTTTCCTTCTCACCGGTCCAGTTTGAGTGATGGGAATAGCTCTCTCGTCTTTATTTTCGTTGAATTTTGGAGCTATAACTGACAGGACCCCATCTGAGGACAGTCTGGATTCCACTGTTTCCGGATTGCATCCTTCAGGCAGGGCGTAGCGGCGCTTGAATTGGCGCGAAATAAACCCGTGCTCGTCCTTCTTTTCTTCGTGTTTTCCCTGGATCACCACGTATCCGTCAGAAGTTTTCACAGAAATCTCCTCGGGGGCGAAATGCTGGACGTCCAGGTTTACTTGGAATTGGTCCTTGTCGCTTTTGATGGTGGAGCCGACGTCTCTAGCTGCTGCCGCTGCAAGGTTCCTCCAAGGACGCAAGTATCGTCGCACGTTCAGTACTGGCCGGTCAACTAAGTCCGTTAAAAAATCGTCCGAGGATAAATCAAGGCCGAAAAGCTGATCGGGAAGGTGTCGAGGGCGCAGCTCGTCGAATAAGTAATTTAGTAGCGCCATTGTGACGATTTCACTTTAAAAAATCGCTTTTAAATCGCTCTGAACTCACGACTCGTGTCTGAGAGTCTGAAGTATTATGAATGACGTCGCTTCGCTCGCGATCGCTTTTATATTCCGCTGCGATGGGTAGTTGCCGGTCGAGCCGTTCGGTAGGGCTCCAGTGGCATCGAGAACACAGCAGAACTTTCCCGAAATGCTGTTGAACGTCATCTAGCGTTGAGTGTCTGAACTTTATGCAATGCTTATTATTCTGTGCAAAGTGCAACTCGTAATTGTATTGCTACTTCACGCTAGATGTCACTTTAAACAATAAATATCTGTTAAAATTAATAATGAGTTTATCTACTTCACGCTAGATATCACTTACACTTTGAACAATGAAAAAAAAGGATCTTCTTTTTGAAAGATTTACCAGAATAGGCGTTAAAAATTCCCTAAAATCTGCGTGAATCATCTTAGTCAGTTTTTTGTGTAGTTATTTATTTTAAACAAAACTGACTGAACCTTGTAGGTACTATTATTTATTGTGTGACTGAACCATCATTATGTTATGAACAATAAAATAAACAGGAATTTTATGAATTACCAGAATATCCGTAAATAAAACCTAAAATGTGAATGAATCATCGTTGTATCAGTTCTATTTTTTTATGTAAGTATTTATTATATACAAAAAAGAACAAGATGTGTGATTTAACCTAACATTTAAATCTACTACTTACCTGTATATTAAAACCAAAAACTTTTTTTCAATGATAAAAATAAAAATATATGAGCGTTCCAAAATAGATGTCTACTTATTATTTATTTACCTACCTACCTACTGACATAATTAGCTTTCTCAGAAATAAGATTATTGTAGTATATGCAAGGGATAAGGCTACCTTTGTTTTGTTTTACTAAATATGTAGGTAAGTTCATTTTTCGTTTAGGGATTTAAGTTTTGAAGGGTATATTAATAGTAGGTAAGTAGGTACTTACCACGAGACCGCACCTCCCTCCGCCCTCTAAATAATAAATAATTAGGTATATTACTTATCAATAACTACACTAGCTTATATTATAGGTAATTTCACTAAATTTACTGTTATAAATTGAGTAGGAATAACCTGTCTAAGTACATAACATTAAAAATGGGTAGGTATTTTTTTATAAAATTGCACTGTCTGCTGTGGATAGGCATCTAGATAACATAAATACCTAACAATGTTATTTCTAGGTAAGTACAAGTGGCTAGATTCTGGAACATTCGCATCGCATGTCTGTGTTCGGTAAGGTCGTAAACGACATAAAGGTGAATAGCTAAGTTGAAGGAACTTAAGAATAAAAAATATATATAAACTGTTGATAATGAAGGTAACATGTTTTTGTGTTGGTTGTGAACAAACAAAATTATAACCTAAAATAGACTATAAGAGGTGATGAAACGTGGATGAAACAGTGTTTTCGATTTTATTGATATCAGAATTAAGGGCGTCACAGACGACAAGTCTTGGTTAATAAATAATAGGTCTAGGTTCAAATCTTTCAACACACTCATGGCACCTACTTATTTTTAAACATAGGTACATATCAATTTATATTTTCGATTTTTTTATGCTATTTTTGCAATTTCATGTAATAGACTCTATTTTCATCTCAGAATAAATATTAGGTAGGTACTAAATCATATACTAAATATTTACTCTGAAAAGATTTTCATTCATGATTCTGGATCTTACTATAAGCCGGTGTAAGGTAAGTCTAGTTAGAGGTTAACATTTATAACAACAAGTCAATGTTATCTATGAATTTTTATTTATGTATAATTAAGTGAACTTTATTTTGCTATGTACATTTCGATTCTTTCTAGAAGTTGGATTGAAAAAAAAAACTTAATTTGATTTGAATCGAAATCAATACAAAGCAGCAGTGGTGTAGCCATACGTTACGTTAAGTGCTAGCTAATATACCTAATTCAAAAGTGTAGTGTCGAAGATATAATAATACAATTTTAGTAGCTTAATATATATAGGCATTATTTTTTATAACAAAGTAAAAGGTTTTAAAATTCTGCATTTGCAATGGAATAAAAATAAGTCAAGTGCTAGCTAATCTAATTCAACTGTATTGTTGAAGATATAATAATACAATTTTAATAGCATAATAGTTACATATGTATTCTTTTAATATCAGTAGTAAAAGGTTTTAAATTTCTGACTTTGCAATAGAATACAGACTATATTGAAAAACACGTTTTGAGAAAAACGAACGTCCTTTTTAATGCCCGAAAAATAAATAAAGAGACGTTGCGTTGCATGCCACTTTAAATTTTTGTTGATTTTCTTCTTTATTTATTATTCTATTTATTCAGTAATCCAGCGATAACAAAAATAAGAAAAACAAGCAGACATAACATAAGGCCAAAACAGAATTACACAGTATAACTACTCGTATTATTAAAAATAAACAGAGTGCAGCAATAATATATAAAAGCAAACATTTTAAAGAATCATTAATGTTTTTTATGAATCTAAAGATGTATGAGGGTGTGTGCTTCTCTTTCTTTCTTAGAAGCGTAGACGGTATATTTTGAAAGGCAAAAACGGGAGTTATTTACGTAAATTAGTCAACTATAGTTTCAACCACATATAGTAGAAGGACTGTACAATATATACAATCGATTTTGGGGGGTGGAGAGGTGGAGGGGGTAGGAAGGGGATGCAGGAACCCCCTCTTTGAAGGAAAAGTTGCGCAGCTCCCCCCTTTCCGAGTTTTTTTTTTCCATCCTTACTCTCAAATTTACTTCTAATGCGATTGATTAAAGGTAGGGGGTAGAGGGAGGTGGTAAAGGGCTATATACCCTGGTATCTCTCTTTTTCCGATGAAATACTTAGTTTATGAGATATTTCAGTTTTAAATTTATTAAGTTTATTAATAATGTAGACCCGTAAATTATCTTTGGTGCTTGCCGGCCGCTGCTGCGGCATGCTCGCTTCGCTCGCTCGGCTCGCGCGATGTGTAGTCATGTTCTAACCTAACCTACCTTAGTCTTTGGGCAATTTTTAGTAAACTTAAAACTGAAACATCTCATAAACTAAGGAACTCCGCAAGGGGAAGGGGTAGCAGGGGGTAGCCCTTCACCTCCCCCATCCACCCCTCACCTTAAATCAATGTCATCAGAAGTAAATTTGAAAGTAAGGATAAAAAAAAAACTCGTAAAGGAGGGAGCTGGGCGCAACTTTTCCTTCAAAGGGGGGGTTCCTACATCCCCCTCCCTACCCCCTACACCCCTCCGCCTCCCCAAAATTTATTGTATATATTGTACAGTTTAGCCATAGTGGTCACTCTCAACGTGAGTGCGGAACGCTCGCAAACATGTCCCAAACTGCGGGCCTCTCGCAGCGCGTGTGATGACAGCAACTGATGCGGAAAGGGTTGTCTGCTGCGTCAGCACGTCTTGGAGTGAATCCTCTTCATCGCTCGAGTAATCTCGAGGAACACTCCAACAAACAGAACTCACTACATCTCCACCAGTCACATCCTTCACAATAAATCATATGTTCCACGAAGACATGGTCTCCAAGCAGGTGGCAGAAACTATCCCCCGTCTCTGTTGAAGTTTTGATGCCTACTACGGATATAATTCCACGTATCAGAAAGCAGAGAGTGTTCTGCCACGGCAAAACCATTGACGTCCAGATTCTTCATATAGCGTATGTGTTCCGTCCGTGAGTCTAGTCGAAACGTTTCTTCTCTTGTCACCAACGTAACATTTACCGCAGTCGCAGGGAATCATATAGACACCGGGTACACCCAAAATATCTCCATCCTTGGGAGAGCAAAGCAGCTGTATCAGTTGTCCGAGGGGACGGAATGTCGTCTTGATACTGTAACTCCGGCGTAACAAGTTTCCAATACTGTCCGTAACTCCCTTAATGTATGGCAGGTATGCTACCGCTCTTTTCACCGATGTTGGACGCATATTCAATGACGCGCTTGCAACTCGCCGGCTCTGTCTCCATTGGTACCCATTTTTCTCCAGTACTCCTCTAATGTGACTCAACTCAATATCCAAAAATCCCGGATCACATAATTGTAATGCTCTGTTTATAAGCGACCGTGGAAGATAATTATGCTGGGTGGTGGTGTGAGTCCGCTCTCAGATACCTATCAATGTGTGTTGGTTTACGGTATTCAGTATGCACCAGTCGGCCATTTAAGCCATGCTGCACCAACATATCTAGGAAAGGCTCCATCTCGTTCCCATTCCACAGTAAAATCAACAACCTGTATTAGTTCACTGCTGCACATAGGCCTTTCTCAAGGCGTGGCACTGAGCATGAGCTTCAGCTATTATCTTCCAATGACTGCCAGTGTTTATTCTGTGCAGCTACTTTGCGCTACGTTACACTACACTACGTTTGCTGATTCGCGAGCGATCTCCACTGTAGAACTGTTGTCTACCCCAACTGTTATCGGTTCTACGACAAATGTGTCTAGCCCATTGCCACTTCAGCTTGCTTATTCTCTGAGCTATGATGTTGTCGGTTATCTTAATTATCTGCCGAATCATCTTTTTTGGATTTGATCTCTCAGAGAAACTCTTTTGATATAAAAAACGATTGATAGAGTTCTAACATAATTGTCACACCAAAAGTAAGAAAGTCAAAATTAAAAGGATTGATCCCGTTTGCAATTAACTATAACCACTTTCACGAGCGGAAAACAAAGTCTTTATCGTTTGAAAGAAAGCAGCTCGAATCATGTAGAAGAACACGTCATGCCACAAAGAGATCCCCTATTAAATCTTTTTGGACTTCATCGAATTCATGAAAAAATTGCGATAGTAGCACGACTTCTACCCACCTCATGACGCTTCATGTTTTTTTGTTCTCTTTTTGCGAGTCGTTCATGAATCATGAATTTCATCATTCAAAGTCCTGATTTTATACGGGTGTTTGGTGCATCGTTTGTCAAATCAAAATGGTTCTTGCTAAGAATCCTTGGGCACAGGTTTTTTATTATTTCTTATTTTTTATATTAATAATGTTAATATGTTACGTCAACACATAAACTAACATATAAAATAATGGTATCAGTGCCAGTGTACCTCAGGGATCGGTTCTCTCTGCTAACACTGTTGTTACTGCACATTAATGACCTTCTTAAGCCCAGTACCTTTGGGTATGCAGATGACAGTACTGTATTTGAGAGATACATTTCCAATGCTCAAGCCAGCTTCAGGGAGAGGCTATGGTAGACCGTTTGAATTTAACTTTTGAAGCCGTGTCCGATTGGGGCGATGCTAAGCTGGTTAATTTTAATGGTACTATAAGCAGGTGTGTTTGTTCTCTGCTAAATAGAGATCTCTAAACCGATCTCCGTCTTTCCGTAGTGTAACAATACCAACAGGTTACTATATGGAGCTTTGAGTGTCGAACTCACATCAAACCTGAATTTTGGGTCTTACATTGAATCCAGAGCATAAACTATGCTAGCTTTGTCAAGTCTTCTCGTCGTCCATACCACAGTGCCTGAAGACAGTCTTCAATCAGTGCGTCCTACCAGTCATGCCTATGGAGCCGAAACGTAGACACTCACGGTCAAACCAGTCCACAAATTTAAGGTCGCTCAGCAAGCTTTGGAGAGAGCTATGCTTGGTGTTTCTCTGAAGGAAAAGATTCGTAATGAACATATTCGACGGAGAACTAAGGTAACCGATAATACCTCTAAGGATAAGCAAGCTAAAATAGCGGTGGGCTGGTCACATTTCCCAAAGAATGGATAACTTAGCTGATCCCAGTACATTGAACGGTTAGTTCATCTGGGTACATTGAAGAATTTGAAGATAACTTATACAGCTCTGTGCCAATCTATCCTTAATTATTGCATAGTAAGCTGAGGATCTGCAACCAAAACCTTATTCTTTAAAATCGAAAGATCTGAACGAGCGGTTCTGAAAGTTGCCTATAAAAAGCCATTCAGATACTCGACAGATGATCTGTATTTTGACCCCAAATATTTGAGAGTCCGGCAGTTGTACATTCTTGCGGTAGCTTTAAGATTTCACGAAACAGCTCTAGGAACAGTCTCGTTGAGAACACGACCTTCCCGGCACAATGCCTGGTCAGCTTCCCGTTCTAAAACCCTTCTTGGACAACGTGCCTTTACAAGTAAAGGTCCACGTTTGTATCAGTGGTTGGACAGAACTCTGGCCATCCTACAAACATCCCGTTATGTTTGCAAACGTAAAATTGTAACTTGACTTTCCACGTTGGGTTACATTGATACAGAAGACATAATTAAGCCCAAAACATGACGCCTGCTCCCCAAATAAGTTGACAGATGCCACCCAGATGATGCTCGGATCTTAACATAATGAAAATAAGGTCAGTGAAATGATTGCGACTACAGAGTGAAAAATTAAGAAAAAAATAAACACGAAAATTGCATTTACTTAACTTTCCAATAATGTGTGTTACATGGAAAAAGTACTAAATATCGGCCTAGAAATTACAATAATATAGATTAGTTGTTTTTATTTAAATCTAGAGTCAAATGAACTAGGTCAGTCTTCTCCGAGTTGGCCTTACTTTTATTATTATAGCAAAACAGATAATACTATGTTAAAGAGGTAAAAATGTGTAATTTATCATAATATGAATTTAAGATTGTTTTATAGTTATCATATCCCTGACACTTGTGTTACGCAATACAACAAAGCTATCCACTTGTTCGTTAGCCATTTTTATTCGTGTACCTATTATTATTTAAAATCACACAAAATAGATACATTTATTATTTGGTAACACTATTCCACATACCTAAACTTTTATTATAGTAACACCGGACACAGCTAGCGATGTAAGCGGGCAGTGGATGAACTAAAAACCGGATGCGAGTCGTTTGTTCTAGATGGTTTCAAATTCTTATGAAAATAGTCGTATTTTGTTGGGTAACGTGTCTCTTTTCTATTTTTGTATTTTTTGACAGATTATTACATGCAGATTAACGGCTTTTTGTAACAATGTTTCATTCAAACTACATGTTTTTTGAACAAAATTCTCGTAGACTCTGGAACATTCGAGAACATTTCTAACAAAAAAGCACACTCAATGCTACTGCCATCTAGCGCTGAGTAGCAAAACTGCTAGGTAACGGTAGGTGTCCTCAACATTTTTATGACGCCAAATCTTCAACCTTTTAAATTGACGATTGAAGACAAAGAGACCTTGATTGATTTTGTGATGATTGACAGTGTAGGAGAGGTAAATCTGTAAAATGTAATCAAAGGACCTAGGGATATTATCCTGTACAGGATTAGTTACTGAATATGCTAAATAATATCTATGTAGGTAATCTGTTATTACTCACGCGAACTAAATCACTAATAGCACCTTGCTTTTATTTATCAACCTTCTTGTTTGCCACCTACTTCACAATGTGTGAAGTGCATCTACGACAAATAACAGTGGCTTCCAACTTAGAGGATGTTAGCTTGTCACGGAATGATCCAGAAAATCAGTATTTTATTCAAAAAACATATGAGCCGTCGCTGATCATCTGGACGCCTGGCAGATGTGAAACATCGTATGTCGCCGAGCTAAGGAGGAAAGAGCCAACGAGCCACGAGCAGCAGGTGGCGTCGCCACGCCGTGATGATTGATCGCCATGACAAGAGTCGGCCATACTCCCGTACCGCGCCATTAGATATTTCACATCAAATAAACATCTAATGGCGCGGTACGGGAGGAACACCGACTCTTGGCTCGTTGGCGCTTTCCGCCTCAGCTCGGCCAAATTCGATGCTTACACATCTGCCAAGCATCCTGCAACGGCTCATTTTTTTAAATTATGTTGTTTTATCTGCTAGTTTGTCTGTCTCTTTGTACGTACTCTTTGCATCACATAAAACTAATGGACGTATTGCGATGCGGTTTTTACTGTTGGATAGCTTAGGGCTTTGATTTATAAACTTTTACTTGGTAGGATCTCAATACGATTAGAAGAAGCCGAGCAATCGATAAAAAACTAACTGACGGCTAAACGAAATTTGGTATTTTGTACATTATAGGGTAGGTACTTTTGATCCTGGAATAACACATAGAGTACTAGCTGTACCCACGGCTACTATAACAAACTTGACATATACTTAATTAGTATAAAATAGGTACCCACTTACAGTAGCCGCAGCCAATCTATGTTTGTGAAGTTAGGCTCTGTGAACGATTGCGCAGGTACTGCTGTGGGGATAAAATAGCATGAAGTAAGAGTGAGGTAGGATATGCGAAAAACGTAAGCGAGTGAGCGAGGCAGGTAAATAATGCTGTCTTCACCTTCAACATTAAAAATAGCAGTTTGCGCAGTGACATGCAGATAATTTCCGAGACACATACTTCCGCTGCGATTACTGTACTTACCTATTGTTAATGCGATAATAATTTTATTTGTATAATAATTATGAAATTCTTACAAATGAAATATTTCATCCTACAGAATAACAATTTGGCAAGCATCTGCAGATTCTTGACAGTGACTTTAATCATTTTATAATAGTAATGTCACTTTTTGTTCAGAAAATATATTTTCCACTAAAAAAAGATCTCGAATGGCTTAACTCAATCAATCTACAAAGTTTGGTTTTAATTTGGCTTGTTATTTTATGAAACATTTTATACCTACTGATATAACGAAATTTCGCACGGTGCATTCTCATTTGTGAAAAATCATAACCCTCTTTATGTAGTTTTGAATGAAAACAAAATGAAACAAAATGTTGAGCCAAATGTGTGAACCTCTGGCGAGTAGCGCGCAAAATCTAGAAATTTCTACCCGACTATAGATGTCGCCGACTCTCGTGTCTATAAAAGCCATTTGATATTTCGCCGCGGCGTCATTTTACGAAAATACAAAGTGAGAGCTACTAGCCGCTCCCTCCCTATTCAACTGTGCTAAAATACACGTGTTTCACCGCCATTTCTGTGTAGGCAAAAGTACATTTTATTTGAAGAAAATATCGTGAAACAAGTGCTACCAAAATGCCGGAAGGAATGGAGACACAGTCGGGAGATGTGGAGACCTTCGCGTTCCAGGCTGAGATCGCTCAGTTGATGTCCCTCATCATTAACACATTCTACTCGAACAAAGAGATCTTCCTCCGTGAGTTGATTTCCAACTCGTCAGACGCCTTGGACAAGATCCGCTATGAATCCCTCACGGATCCGTCGAAGTTGGACAGCGGGAAGGAGCTTTACATCAAGATCATCCCGAATAAAAGCGAGGGCACGCTCACGATCATCGATACCGGCATCGGTATGACCAAGGCGGATTTGGTGAACAACCTGGGCACAATCGCAAAGTCTGGCACAAAGGCGTTCATGGAAGCGCTTCAAGCGGGAGCGGATATCAGCATGATTGGTCAGTTCGGTGTTGGTTTCTATTCGTGCTACCTCGTGGCTGACCGCGTGACCGTGCACTCGAAGCATAACGACGATGAGCAGTACATTTGGGAGTCTGCCGCGGGGGGCTCCTTCACCATCCGCCCCGACCCCGGTGAACCTCTGGGCCGTGGCACTAAGATCATCCTCCACGTGAAAGAAGATCTGGCTGAATATATGGAAGAAAACAAGGTAAAGGAAGTCGTCAAGAAGCATTCTCAGTTCATTGGCTACCCGATCAAGCTCCTCGTCGAAAAAGAGCGTGAAAAGGAACTGTCTGATGATGAAGCCGAAGAAGAAAAGAAAGAAGACGAAAAAGACGACAAGCCCAAGATCGAAGACGTCGGTGAAGATGAAGAGGAAGACAAGAAAGATAAGAAAAAAAAGAAAACTATCAAGGAAAAGTACACTGAGGATGAAGAGCTTAACAAGACCAAGCCTATCTGGACACGTAATGCTGATGACATCACACAGGAGGAGTATGGTGACTTTTACAAATCTCTAACCAATGATTGGGAAGATCATCTGGCCGTCAAACACTTCTCTGTAGAAGGTCAGCTGGAGTTCCGCGCTCTGCTATTTGTTCCCCGCAGGGCTCCGTTTGATCTCTTTGAGAATAAGAAGCGCAAGAACAATATCAAGCTATATGTACGTCGTGTCTTCATAATGGACAACTGCGAAGACCTAATTCCTGAGTATTTGAACTTCATCCGCGGTGTGGTTGACAGCGAAGACTTGCCTCTTAACATTTCACGTGAAATGCTCCAACAGAACAAGATCCTTAAAGTTATCAGGAAGAACTTGGTAAAGAAATGCCTGGAGCTGTTTGAGGAGTTAGCCGAAGATAAGGAGAACTACAAGAAGTACTATGAACAATTCAGCAAGAACTTGAAGCTTGGCATCCACGAGGACACTCAGAACAGGTCTAAGTTGGCTGATCTACTCCGTTTCCACACATCTGCATCTGGTGACGAGGCTTGCTCGCTGAAAGAGTATGTTTCTCGTGTCAAGGAGAACCAGAAACACATTTACTACATTACTGGTGAGAACCGTGACCAGGTTTCAAACTCATCCTTTGTTGAACGAGTAAAGAAGCGTGGCTACGAAGTAGTCTACATGACCGAGCCCATTGATGAGTATGTAGTACAACAATTAAGGGAATATGATGGTCGCACCCTTGTCTCCGTTACCAAGGAAGGTCTGGAACTCCCTGAGGATGAGGAAGAAAAGAAGAAACGTGAAGAAGACAAGGTCAAATTCGAAGGCCTCTGCAAGGTCATGAAGAACATCCTTGACAACAAAGTTGAGAAGGTTGTTGTATCTAACAGGCTGGTTGAATCTCCGTGCTGCATTGTCACAGCCCAATACGGCTGGTCTGCGAATATGGAGCGTATCATGAAGGCTCAGGCCCTCCGTGACACTTCCACCATGGGCTACATGGCTGCGAAGAAGCACTTGGAAATTAACCCTGATCATTCCATAGTTGAGACATTGCGGCAGAAGGCAGATGCTGATAAGAACGACAAGGCTGTCAAGGATCTAGTCATCTTGCTTTATGAAACCTCTCTTCTGTCTTCTGGATTCTCTCTTGACGAGCCTCAAGTCCATGCTTCTCGCATCTACCGCATGATTAAGCTGGGTCTTGGAATCGATGAAGATGAACCAATTCAAGTTGAGGAGTCCAGCGCTGGAGACGTACCCCCTCTAGAAGGAGACGCTGATGATGCATCCCGCATGGAGGAAGTAGATTAATCTCACTGCCTACCTAACCATGTTCTAATGGTGTTTCTTATGTATGAATGTATCGCAGTAAAATTGATTTGTGTACTGGTGTACCGCCAAAGACTGATTTAGTTCAAAGAATTCCATAACAATAAATGGTAACATTTAATGATTATTTCTGTTTTTCATTTGCCCTTGTGATCTTTACATGTTAGATTTAGTTAGGTACAACGTAGCCTAGGAATAGACTGCAGAATTCAACTATTTTCTGCTCTATGTTTAGAAGACAACACTAGTAGTTGTACACAACATTAGAAACTTATAAAACTATGTAGGTAGGATATGCATAGATTCATAGTGTAGGCCTAGGCTAGGCATAGAGAGAATAGGCTTTAATAATATAAGGCTATGTATGTATGTACGTTGAGGGTATTTCATTTTCCTGTGTGAGATTGAACCCTCCGGCACATGAAAAAGAAATTTAATTTTCAATAAATTAATTTTTAATAATATTGTCTGAAGACACATAGAGGCTGACATTGATAGCGTAGGCCTAGACTAGGCATAAAGAGTGCTGCATAGGCTTTAATAATATAGGGCTATGTATGTATGTATGTACGTTTGGAGGGTATTTCATTTTCCTGTGTGAGATTGTACCCTCGGCACATGAAAAGGAAATTTGAATTTCAATAAACTAATTTATAATAATATCGTCTGAAGACACATAGAGGCTGACATTGATAGTGTAGGCCTAGGCTAGGCATAAATAATGCTGCATAGGCTTTAATAATATAGGGCTATGTATGTATGTACGTTTGGAGGGTATTTCATTTTCCTGTGTGAGATTGTACCCTCGGGCACATGAAAAGGAAATTTGAATTTCAATAAACTAATTTATAATAATATTGTCTGAAGACACATAGAGGCTGACATTGATAGCGTAGGCCTAGGCTAGGCATAAATAATGCTGCATAGGCTTTAATAATATAGGGCTATGTATGTATGTACGTTTGGAGGGTATTTCATTTTCCTGTGTGAGATTGTACCCTCGGGCACATGAAAAGGAAATTTGAATTTCAATAAACTAATTTATAATAATATTGTCTGAAGACACATAGAGGCTGACATTGATAGCGTAGGCCTAGGCTAGGCATAAAGAATGCTGCATAGGCTTTAATAATGTAGGGCTATGTATGTATGTATGTACGTTTGAGGTATTTCATTTTCCTGTGTGAGATTGAAGCCTCCGGCACATGAAAAGGAAATTTGAATTTCAATAAACTAATCTATACTTATAATAAAACTGTAACAGATACAATTTTGTACATTGAAGATATTTTTTTTGGAGGCTGTTCTAAATTCCATACTGAAGCCAAAACTGTTGTTTTTCTTTTTTTTTTAATTATTTATTCTTTAGCACACAAATACAATGTACAAGGAGGACTTAATGCTAAGTAGCATTTTCTACCAGTCAACCTGGATTTTATGTCTGTCTGTCTGTATCTTGGCTAGGCTTCACGCCGAAACTACTGAATGAATTTAAATGAAACTTTTTATGCTTTGAGTTTATACTACGAGGTAGGACATAGGATACTTTTCATCCCGAAAAATGAAACGGTTCCCGCAGGATAGGGGTTGAAAGTTATTTCAACGAATACTTATCACGCCGAAACTACTGGACGGATTTTGATGCAACTTGGCACAGTCATAGTTTATATGATAGGTGAAAATTGAGGATACATTTCATCCCGAAAAATTAAAGAGTTCCTGCAGGATAAGGGTCCAAATTCTGTACATTGAAGAAATTTAGTAAAAATTTTTTTGGGGCTGTTTTATATTCAATACCTGGCTATATGGAACCCGTCTATGCGTTTCCGACACGCACTTAGCCGGATATTGGTTTTGTGCTTTGGGCAAGAAACAAATACTGAAAAGTGTATTGTCACTCTTCGATAAAGGTGTTTATACAATTGTTTTATTTTATTAGTCATATAAATTACATACTCACCTCAGAATTTTGGTCAATGACGCATTTTTGAAAACGTGTTTTTTTCCTATTGCGCCGTCTAGTGAAGTTTTGTAGAATCTAATCATATGATTGTACTGTTATTTGAAAATATTGCAATGTGCCAAGATTTTTAATTACATTTCTGTGCTACATTGGAAGGAACATACTTAGATCATCGGGGAAATATATATAAGAAAGGCAATAATGATCATTGAGGAATTACTCCGATGATTGGAAAAAGCTAACAGATCACAGATTTATAAAAGCGCTACCTAGCGCTGAGTAGACGAACTAGTTCTGTCATTGCATTGTTTGCTATTAATTATTCCTTGACATTTACTTGCTATTATTTATTCTGTGACATTGTACAACATGGGATTCATGTCACTGACCTGCGGCACAGAATAAATAATAGTACAAGCCTGCGGTAACCTACATATTGTACTTTAGTGAGAGAGAATGCCCCATAGACACAATACAATTATGTTATTTAGAAACTGAGGCATAGACATAGGTGTAACAATTTATATTTTGTTTGTTTGGCGTATTAGGTAGTGATGCCTCTGGTGTCAGAGTTTGTCAGGCCGCCTGAGGGCCTCTGACATGGCATAACAACTGCTACCTATTGATTAATAAGACCCGGGTCCGACAGCTGTGCCCTCCGAAGCTCGGAGCGATGGAAACCGCACGAGCCTTCGATCAAAGAAACAAATACCACCTATAACCGAGGGAAAACAAAACAAGATACTAATTAGAAGAAGGAGAAACTAACGTCGCGTCGCTCTAGACTAGACGAACAATCACTCTAATCATTACTTATTACGAGATCGACCTTTTTGTATGGATTTTGACAGAGTTTAATGGTAATTCGCGCTAATTGAACAACTTTCAAAACAATGTAAAAAGTTCCTACTTGGAACCCATTTTTTATTAATAGCTGTGCCCGCGGCGTTGTTCACGTGGTCACAGAATAGACGTGGTCACTTCTCTGCGTTAAAGTAACCTATGTGTTATTTCAGGACCAAAAATACAATATACTCGTAGGTACCTACGCTACCTACTACATTTTATCAAAATTCGTTATCTGTCAAATAGATTTTTATCGATTGGTTAGCTTCTCGTATGAAATACCAAGTACACCAGTGTTTAAGTCAAGCCCCAAGCTATCCATCAGTGAAAACCGCATTGCAATCAGTCCAGTAGTTTTTACATGATGCGCGAGCAAACATACAAACAGACACCATTAAAAAAATGGTTATATTCTAGGAAACTTAAAATAAGCTATTTTAAGTCTCCTAGACCGTTTTTTTTTATTATCTTCAGTATATAGACTTTTTGTTACCTACTGCTTTATTGAACGAGCGAGCGCGAAGCGTCTCCCAACCAACACACAAGTGGAAATTGCAGCCTATTTTGTAACTTTAAGATGTATAATAGCGGCATTAGAGTACAGAAAGCAGTTTTAAGTTGCATAACTGCTTCCGAAAATGTCTGTAGGTACAAAATGTACCAAAAGTATCAGTATCGGAACCAAATACCACCCTTGTCTTTATAATAGTTTATTCTAGTACCAATTTACCACCTACACCTTATATAGAGAGTTATGAAGAGCATTTGTCACTGAAAGCTTTATGAGGGTTTCTCTTGTTACTGTTATACGCCGCTCAACTGCATAAGAGAGTTAATTGTAGGCCTTATAAAGCAGTTATATAAGACTTCGAATAACCATTCTTGTTCTACTAGAAGTTCCATAATAGGGGTAATAATATACTCTAATACAGGCTCAAGTTCCAAAAAGACAATCAATGTAACTAAAGATCTACTTGAGGTCTTTAAAATGTAAAAAGAGCTACCTTGAGTATTACAATAGGGATTATTTGCACCGTTGTACAGACTTAGTCAATCCGCCATTGCTCAAGAAAAGTGACTTATTTACTTGAAAAATTTAGGCATTACAATGATGTGTTTCATTGAATTAACCTTGTTTTTGTCAATATACAAACGACCAATTGCAGATAATAAACTGTCGATGCATAATAAAAATACGAAATCATTTTATTTGAAAAAGTCAATACTACTGAACAAATATTTCTTCCATTTTGATGTTATTTCGAAAGCGCTTATAAATTTTATGGAAAATCACCATATATATATGCACAGTAAACATGAAAGCGTTTTTATCCGCTTGTGTTTAACAAAATCATAAGGCACATATGAATTATTTACTTAACAATAATATTTTAATGATGGCCGATTACAATATTAATTACACTTCACCATTTTGACATACAATACATTCATTCATATTCATTCACTCGTTCACAAAAGTAGCATCATAAAAGCGTTAGTGTGGCGTTAATCATCCGTTGCAGCTCTTAAGGTACCATTTTACTACCCTTGTACAGTTGTAATATAACTAAAGGCTACATAAAATTGTGCCCAAAATGGTTCTAGAGCTGCTGCAATAGGCCTCCAGAGCACGCTATAGCACTTACGTCTTAGCACCTTTGGGCATAATCAGATTGGCTCTAAAGCCGTTATGCAACTAGTTTGTGTTGGTTGGGCTCCGTTTCAGCTTGGGCAAAAAGGCTTTCGTATGTCCGGATGTCCGCCCGCGCCGTCAGCCTGTCCGTCCGGATCTCTGCAGTGCTATTACGCATTGTTGATCATATCGGTTTCAAGCTGTCAAATTCATTAGTGCCTTGCGATAGAGTCGAAATTGCTATGAAAAAAGTGACAATCTGATTGAAGCCAAGTTCCGTAGTCGGGCCGCTGTTCTCTCTACAGGTCGCATTTCTCAACCGATCTAGACGAAACTTGAAACTTGGTACCGATCTAGACGGAACTTGGCACGCAATCCCTTTACCTACTAGGTAGGTAAAGGGATTGCGTGCCTTCCCCACTGCTCAACTGCTCAACGTTGAGCAGTTGAGCAGTAGGACATAGTTTGTATTAGGTACCGAACATTGTATGCTCTATAATAGCTCAACTATATTTTTCTTAACCCCTTTTTAATTATTGTTTTTGTCTTTGAGTTCATCTTTATCTTTAATGAGATATATCTGCATGACATTTACATTTTTTTGACATTTTAGAACATTATAGGTACTCCAGAATATTCCTTGTTCGTAAATGGTGTACTCTAATCCTTGCAAAAAAATTGAATGAAAAAACAAGTTGGCGGGCTGACCTCTATGCCAAAATCATCAAAGCCCTTTAGGTAGGTAATATGTATGTGACACATTTTGTGCTACACATTATGTATGTGACAATCAGAAATACCTAGCTTAAGTTTAGTTTAAATTAGACCTCGAAAAATAATGAAAACATCGTTAATCGATAGGAAGGCAAGATTGCATAGCTTTCTACCTATGGCTAACTACAAATATTATTTTTATCTGAATCATAGGTACTTACCTAATTTCAGAATTAGAGCGTATACATAACTCAGAAAAGCACAAAATACGTTTGCAGGTAGGTACCTACCTAACTACGATTTCACCGACACCGAGGTCAAAAACCAAAAGAAAACCACCCATAACCAAAAACTCATCTGAACTTCAGAATAAATAATTGTAGGTACCTACTAGAGATAGGTAAGTACCTAGGTACTACACGCAAAATCGAACGAAGTTTCTCTTGATGTTTCTATTTTTCTAAACATAATCTGCCTGCGCAAGTAAGTTACCAAGCTAAGTTACTAAGCTATCAAGTAAGTTCATTTTATTCTGTGCCTGCCTAGTGCCTACGTATTTCTAGACGCACAGCGACTTGGAATCTTGGAAATCTCCTGACTCCAGACACAGAATAAATAATAGTACTCACTCCAGACTTGATTCACGGACATCTAATCTGAGACGGACATTTTAAAATAGATCTGCTGTGTGGTCACCTACCAAAATTTTGTATAAATTATGTTAGTTAGCAAATTGCAATGCCAAAATTTTCATTTATTGCTGCAGTGATAATGATATGAGTTTAATACCTAGGTAGTATAAGCATTAAAAAAAGTACCTACTAGTAGGTATGTTTAAAATTACTTAGACATGTTAGTATTACTAACACTGTATATACAAAATACCTAATCAATAGGTACCGACGTAATGAAGCCGGTTGGTAGGTTACGTACCTACTTAGTTTAGTTTTAGTAGCACAGACGAATGAAATAAATTATTAGTAATATCAAGGATTTAAAAGGACGTTAAAGTACACGCAATACATTAAATAGCTTTCACGATGCAAAGCACAAACCCAGAAATTTCTACCCTATATGGGCACAAATGTCAATAAAATCAGAGGGTCGAATTATCTAGCACAGAGCACAGCCTTGCTCGAACAGCTGTTGTACAGAGCCGTCATTGTAAACAAATAAAGATGTTGCTATCTCGCTCATAAGCCAGGTATCTCCTTTTCACTCATTTTCAATCATTGCACCGCGACCGTGCCCGCCCGCCAGCGAGCCGGCCATGCAACTTCTAGAGAGTTCGCCAGAAAAAAGCATTGTCAGGAATAAAATTACCCCATTTCTGTGCACCAAAATATACTGTCACAGTTTTACAAATATTGTAATACAGTGGTACTGTGCAGTGGCACAGAATAAATAATAGTTCAACGTGCTGTGGTAAATTTAAGCATCTGTTGTTATGTAGTTTAAGTACATAAGTAGTTAATTTCGTCAATATAATTAATGTAACATAAAATATATTTTTTAAAAGTTACCTATTAGTCACCATAAAAAATAATTTTAATAATATTTCAAAAGATCAAAGTTATAACGTAGTTAAATGTAGAAAATAACAAAGTAGGTACGTTAAAAATACAATATGGGCTTTATATTATTAGGCCAAAGAAGTTTTTTTGTCCCTCTCATCTATGATCAAGTAGAGCGGGACAGATGATACATCTCGGGAGTAAAATTTAAGGCTTTTATTTATTTGTAGTATAACTAAAACAGAACAAAAAAGTGTCTTACCATTTTCTCAATAATAATATGTTCTTGCTCTTGGTATATCTTTGATATCATTTAGTGACGGGGTCTCTTTCCAATAATTAATGTACTAAGCACGCTCGTCTCGGCACGCGTGCGAGGTGGTCGTGTTTTCGAGTCCTACACAGTTGTTTATTTGTTAGGCGCGCGATAAGGCCGGCGCGGGAGCTTCCTGCGTAGGCGCATTGTTCGCGCGTCAGTAATAATGGCGAATGAAAGTGTAACAGAAAACGAAGAGATGGAGTTAGAAGTGCGTGAAGTGGTAGCTAATAAAGCAGCGAAGAGAGGTCATGAAGAACGTGAGAGTTCTGAGGAAGAGTGGAACTTAGTAGAAGGAAAGATTAAGAAATTACGCCAAGGGCAGTGCAGTAAGACAATGGAAAGAAGAGAAGAGAGTAAAAAGTTTGAAATTTATATTTCAAGCCAAGAATTGATGCCTAAGCAATTTGCGTTAGCGCGATTATTTAAAGACCTAAAAATTACGGATATACAACACATAAAGTACTTGAACCCTTACAAAGTGCGAGTTCAATTTTACGACGAAATGAGCATGGAGTTACTCCTTTCTAATGAGACACTACAAAAGAAAGGATGGCGTTTCAATAAATTATCGGAAGTTAGTTACTCTTATGGAGTCATCAAGGATGTGGATTTGGATCTATCAGTGGAAGAAATTATGAAAGATATTACTTGTCCTGGATCCGTTGAACTTATATCGTTAAAAAGACTTGACCGTAGAAACAGAGACATAAATAGCAAAGATACAAAATGGAAGCCGTCGGAGTCGGTTCGCCTTTGCTTCAAAGGTAACTATTTACCTACTTTTGTTTACGTCCATGATGTGAAAGTCGTGATCGATCCCTATGTATATCCAGTTACTCAGTGTTTCCTCTGCTGGAAACTAGGTCATACTGTGAGAATGTGTACCGTTAAAAAAGAAGTTTGCCCAAAATGCAGCGGAGATCATGCAAATTGTGATACTAAGGTCCTTAAATGTATAAACTGCTCGGGAAGTCACATGGCTATGGCGAAAATATGCCCTGCCTACTTGAAAGAAAAACGAATAAGAGAAATCATGGCAGAATATAACTATACCTTCAGTAGGGCATCGCAAATGTATGCAGCGTCTCCTACCATAATACCGGCCGTTGTAAAGAGATACCCAAGAGCCAAAACGCAGACAATTACGTCGTCAACGGGATCAGTAACTTTGACACAACAGAGCCCTCTTGTGAGTGATGATACGAAATATGGATCAGATGTACAGTCCGAAAAGAGCGTGATTTTACCTACAAGACAGCAGAAGAAGAAAATATCGAAAAAGAAGACCTCAAACAGCGGGCTCAATAATATATCTGAATGGGACTTCGTAGTAGAAGAAGAAAGGAATCAGGAGAACCAACAAGAATGTAACATGAGCTCAGATGAACGGCAACCCGATAAGATCACTTTTAGTGAGCTTTTAACTAGAATTAAAGAGGTAATATTTTTGAAAAAGCTCGATGTTCATACAAAAATAATGAGCGTTATTAGATTGTGTGTCGAGTGGATCATACTTGTCGCGGTAGATAATATTTCTGATTGGCCAATATTAAAATTAGTCTACGGATTAATCAATCTTAATGGATAGTACAAAGTTAATTAACCTGAAGATTGTACAGTGGAATGCTCAAAGTATTAGACCTAAATTGATATGTTTTGAACAGTTATTATTACAGGAAAAAATTCATATTGCTGCTATTAACGAAACGTGGTTAGAACGAGAAAGCGCTTTTAAAGTAGGTAATTATAATGTTTACCGCTCTGACCGGAGTGACTCATGGGGAGGCGTAGCCATAATTGTTCACAGATCAATTAAATCTCAACTTATTAATTTACACTTGAATAATTCAAATATCGAAGTTGTTTGTGTTAAAATATTTAATTGTAAGCTGATAGACAACATAATTTCTATTTACTGTCCCTCGTCAGTACGCACGAGTCAACACGACTGGAATGATTTATTTTCTTTATTTAATAGACGTACTCTGATACTAGGAGATTTTAATGCGCATCATTCTACTTGGTTTCATAAAACGGATTCCAGAGGAAATTTAATATTTGATGCATTATTAGACAATAACTTTGTAGTTTTAAATGACGGTCGTGAAACGCGAGTTAAATTAGTTAATGGAATTCTACAGAAATCAGCTCCAGATATATCATTAGTAACTTCGGATGTTGCACTAGAATTTACATGGAACGTTCTTCAAGAAAACCTAGGTAGTGATCACTTAATTATTAAGATTTGTACCAGTTATTATTCATCTCAAAAAACTATTAATAAAAGAAACTATAATATGGCCAACTGGGATAGTTACACACAATGCCTAAATGATATTTTTCATATTATTGCAATACCTATAGATAATCAAAAATATTATGATATATTTATAGAAAGTATAAATATGGCAGCAGATATACACATTCCTTTTAAAAAAAATAACCAAAATCCTGAATCTAATTTTACACCTAAGCCTTACTGGAATACTCAGCTATCCAAAACAGTAGCCGCACGAAGATTAGCATTGTCCAAATTTAGAAAAAACCCTACCCCTGGTAATTTAAATATACTGAATCAAAAAGTAAGTGAAGCTCAAAAACTAATTCGTCAAGCGAGAAGTAATAGTTGGTATAGTGTGTGTACGTCGGTCAATGAAAAAACGTCTTCTTCTGAGATGTGGCAACGTATGAGGTGGGTGAAAGGCTATAGATATAATCAACAACATATCAATGAGAAACAAGCGTCCAATTTACTTAAATCTCTTGCTCCCGATTATGTAATTCCGAACCAACCTACTTTTATGAACTGTAACTCTCAGATAGATGTTGAAATCTCCATGCAGGAGCTAGATGCGTGTATTAAATCCAAGGATACATCTCCTGGGTGTGATGGTGTTTCATACTCCATGATAAAACACCTACCTGAAAACGGTAAATATTTACTTCTCTCGTTATACAATCGATTCTTATCAACCGGTTTTGTACCTACGCAGTGGCGGGCGGTAGGGATAGTGCCTATTCTGAAACCAGGGCGAGACCCAAATGAAGTTACTTCATTACGGCCTATTTCTTTACTATCTTGCTTTTGCAAAATTTTTCATTCAATTTTAAATAAAAGGATAGAATGGTTTCTAGAACATAACAATATGCTTTCTTCGAATACGATTGGATTTAGAAAAACTAAGTCGTGTATGGATAACTTGAGTTCCTTGTTAATCAGAATTCAAACTGGATTTTCTGAAGGTTATTCGACTATTGGATGTTTTTTAGACGTATCGAATGCATATAACAATGTTGACGTAACGGCACTATTATCAAATTTAAATAAAATTAAAGTTGGTCCTAAAATATGTATTTATTTATGGAATTTTCTTAAGGAAAGAACTTTAAAAATGAATATTGGGGGATATGACATGACAAGAGTTACTGGTATAGGCATTGCACAGGGAGATCCTCTCTCTCCGATTTTATTTAATATTGCGACAATGGATATTTGTAAGTTATTGGAAAATAATGTATATATATCTCAATATGCAGATGATTTTGTAGTATATAACCATTGTAAAAATTTAACACAGGGGGGCAATAAATTAGAATCATCTTTAAAATTATTATGCTCATTATTGGCTAATTTAGGTTTAGATATTTCACCTCATAAAAGTAAATTATGTATTTTTAAACGGGGATTTATAAACGATACTTTGAACATTAAAATAAATAATACCTCATTAGAAATTGTGGACCACATAAAATATTTAGGATTATGGATGGATAGAGGGATTAGATGGACAAAACACATAAATCAAATTCATGAAAAGTGTCTCAAATTCGTCAATATTTTTAAAGTTTTGGTCGGCTCAACTTGGGGTGTACATCCTATACATTTAAGAAGACTATATACAGCGGTTGTTCGTAGTCGTCTTGATTACGCAAGCTTCTTTTATGATAACTGTTGTCGTACTAGAATTTCTAAACTAGATAAGTTACAGAACCAATTTTTAAGAATCATAGGAGGTTTTATTAAAAGTACACCTATCCATGTAATGGAATCAGAGCTCTGTATTCCACCTTTATTTGTGCGTAGGCATTATTTAGCCGGTAGGTATTGGCTGAAGTGTAAATCAACAAGCGATAATGTTGTTATTGAATTACTTGAAGAACTTTCCTATCTGCTAAGATTACCATACTGGAGTCAAAAAAAGAAACCTTTACTAATAACTGTTCATAATATCCTTAAATATAATAGCTTATATAGTAGTAAACAATTGGAAATGTTTAGTTTGAAAACTTGGGTTAGTAATATAAATTTAAGTGATGTGCTGGAAACTAATATTAAAGTAATAGATAAACCTAAAAGATATTATAATCCTTTTGAACTAAAACTTAAATGTGGTAATTATTTACGCGAGAAATATAGCGGGTTCTATAAAATATTTTCAGACGGATCTCTAACTAATGACGGAAGAGGCGCCGCATTCTTAGATTCTGAGACTGGTAACTTTGTTAGGCTTAAGATACGGTCAAAAATAAGTATCATGAATGTAGAACTTATAGCGTTGGCTGAAGCTTTATCTTATATAGAATCAATCAATTATAATAATTTTGTCTTATTTACTGATTCCAAAAGCGCTCTATTTCATCTCGCTAGTTGTGTCAGTGGATCTAGCTTTAGAGGCATTCCAATTGCATATAGTATATTAAAGAGTTTAATGAAAATTAGAGACATGAACAAATGTATTAAAATACAATGGATTCCTTCTCATGTTGGTTTGGTGGGGAACGAAGAAGTAGATCGTTTGGCTAAAGAAGCAACTGTGGATGGAGATATGTTTAATTGTATTCCCACTTTTTCAGATTTAATTTCTCATGTTAAAAAATGTGCTTATAAAATTTGGTCAGAATATTTTGATGAAAGATCGTTAACTAAAGGTATCTGGTATAAAACCGTTCAGCCTTCACTTCTTCGTTTTCCATGGTTTTTGAGGGCCAACATGGGAAGGAATGAGATAGTGACGGCTCTGAGACTTCGATCTGGGCACATTCCTATGAATAAGTTTGGATTTATGATGGGCAAAACGAGTAACCCAAATTGCGAGATATGTGATAAATTGGAGGATATATTTCATATCATCATGGAATGTGCCAGGATCGAAGGCCTACGTCGGCAGCTGTTTGCTGATGACCAAGCTTTCTGGCAAGTTGGAGGATGTAACGCAATACTGTCGCAACCACTATCAACTGAGGCCGGAAAGCTATTTCATTTATATATAGCAGCAATTAATCTTAGATGATAAGGACCAATTGTTTCTTTTTAGTTTTTGATTAAGCTATAAGGGTGACATATTCTTGCAGAATAAACCCTGTATAAAATAAAGAGACTAAAAAAAAAAAAAAAGCATAATGTAGTGTTACCTTTGCTTTATTTTCTATGGAGTGAATTGATACTAATCATGTTTCTGTGTTCACAAAGTACGAGATAATATGAAAAATTTTGATGTGATACCAATTCAAAATTTCATAATTCTGGGTTTATTATAAAAGAAGATAGAGAGATGTTAAAAAATGATTGAAAATGCTAAAAATGCTAGAAGCGGGCCTTAATTATTGAAAAGAAACAAGCTCAAAAACTAAAAGTACAAAATAGCCTAAGACACTCTTGCGATGATCGATTGTTTTACGAATCGATTGATATCTTGCTTGTCAATATCGGACCAAGTTTTTAGTTTGAATGCATAACCCTTCCTTTGCTTCAGAGTCGAGTAAAAAAATAGCATATGCCACTCTATACCTGAAGATGAATATATTGACACCTCGCTTGTCAAAATCAGACCAAACGGGGCGACGCTATGGTGGAACACCCACATATATACATACATACATACATACATACATACATACATATATAGACTGTTAACTTCATAACAAAAAAAAAATACAAAAAAAACACAAAAAAATACAAAGAAAAGGTAGAGTAAATAACACCTTTTCTGTGAAAGTATTTACAGAAAACTAACTGCTCGAGCACTCTTACTCGTACTGTAGATTTAAACATAAAATAAGTACCTATATCATATAAATAAGTATATTATATAATCAATATTTATATAGCACAATTATTTATTTTTACCTACTTTTAGGAAAAAATTATTGTGACCAACATTGATTTTAGAACTCCCTAAAAATGGGGAAAAAATCTTAGGTATCCACACCACATAGTGACGAAAAGAGCGAGAAAATGCCTATTGTCTATCTCAGTCTTCGCTCTGATTGGCCGACCTAGAATGGCCCTCTAGAATATTCGATGACCCTCGCTCTTGATTGGTCGATCTAGCAAAGGGTAGAACGTTCTCGATTCCTATTCGTTACCATATAAAAGCACATACAAGTCGGCGGGAAGGCAGAATAATTTGAAACTCCAAGTGATACAGACGTAGTGTTTCTAGGCAACCGAAGCGAAGTTTTTAATACCATTTAATACTCTACATCTACAACTCTACGCAAGTACTAAACAAGTGTGTTCAAGTGTCGCAAGAAGACAAAATGCCAGCTATTGGAATTGACCTGGGTACCACCTACTCCTGCGTAGGAGTATGGCAGAATGGAAACGTGGAGATCATCGCAAACGACCAAGGAAACAGAACCACACCTTCGTACGTCGCCTTCAATGACAACGAGCGACTGATTGGCGATGCAGCGAAGAACCAGGTGGCTTTGAACCCCAACAACACAGTCTTCGACGCAAAACGGCTCATCGGACGCAAATTCGACGACCCCAAAATCCAAGCTGATATGAAACACTGGCCCTTCAAAGTTATCAACGATGCCACGAAGCCCAAGATCCAAGTGGAATTCAAAGGGGAAGTTAAAAAGTTCGCCCCTGAGGAGATCAGCTCAATGGTGCTAACCAAGATGAGGGAAACCGCTGAAGCGTATCTGGGAACGTCAATCCGCGATGCAGTAATCACAGTGCCGGCATATTTCAACGATTCACAAAGGCAAGCGACCAAAGATGCCGGTGCCATCGCTGGGCTGAACGTTCTCCGCATCATCAATGAACCGACCGCTGCAGCTTTGGCCTACGGCTTGGACAAGGACTTGAAAGGCGAGAGGAACGTCCTGATCTTCGATCTCGGCGGTGGCACTTTCGACGTTTCCATCCTGACCATTGACGAGGGATCGTTGTTCGAAGTGAAATCAACGGCGGGAGATACCCATCTTGGCGGTGAAGACTTCGATAATAGACTGGTGAACCATCTCGCTGAGGAATTCAAGAGGAAGTACAAGAAGGATCTGAGTTCTAATAACCGTGCGCTGCGACGCCTGCGCACGGCGGCCGAACGCGCCAAGCGGACCCTGTCGTCAAGCACAGAGGCCACCATCGAAATCGACGCCTTATACGAAGGCATCGACTACTACACGCGCATATCCCGCGCCCGCTTCGAAGAACTCAACGCAGACCTGTTCCGAGGCACCCTGGACCCCGTAGAGAAAGCTCTGAAAGACGCAAAGCTCGACAAAAGCCAGATCCACGACGTGGTTCTAGTCGGCGGCTCTACTCGCATTCCTAAAGTGCAGAGTTTGCTGCAGAACTTCTTCTGTGGCAAGAAGCTGAATCTGTCCATCAACCCTGACGAGGCAGTGGCTTACGGCGCGGCTGTCCAGGGGGCCATCCTGAGCGGCGAGACCCACTCCAAAATCCAAGACGTTTTACTCGTCGATGTCGCACCGCTGTCCCTCGGTATCGAAACGGCCGGTGGCGTCATGACCAAAATCGTCGAACGCAACTCCAAGATCCCGTGTAAGCAGTCTCAGACCTTCACCACGTTCTCTGACAACCAGCCAGCCGTCACCATCCAAGTCTACGAAGGCGAGCGTGCCATGACCAAAGACAACAACCTCCTGGGCACTTTCGACTTGACTGGAATCCCGCCAGCGCCTCGTGGAGTTCCCAAAATCGACGTGACCTTCGACCTGGATGCGAACGGCATCCTTAACGTATCAGCTAAGGAGAACAGCACAGGTCGCAGCAAGAACATCATCATCAAGAACGACAAGGGTCGCCTATCGCAAGCTGAAATCGACAGAATGCTTTCCGAAGCTGAAAAGTACAAAGAAGAGGACGAGAAGCAACGCCAAAGAGTAGCTAGTCGTAACCAGCTGGAAAGCTACGCCTTCAGCGTGAAACAGGCTTTGGATGATGCTGGAGACAAGCTTTCAGAGCAGGACAAGACCTCGGCCCGAACCGCTTGCGACGAGGCGCTGCGCTGGCTGGATAACAACACGTTAGCTGATCAAGAAGAATATGAGCATAAGCTGAAAGACCTCCAGCAAACTTGCTCTCCATTAATGTCAAAGCTGCATGGAGCTGCTGGTGGCGCTCCTGGAGGAATGCCGGCAGGAAACGGCCGCCCAGCTGGTCCCACTGTGGAAGAAGTTGATTAAACCTAATTTTCTCAGATCTTATTGTGATCTACTGTTTTGTTAAGACTGACTATTTATTTGAAGCGTTTGATCATTATGTCGGAAAATGAATAAATTTAATTTAATTGTAATGTGTCTTTTGTCTAATTTCAACAGGTTTTTCACACCTAGATACGTAGTTCGGAAATTTTTAGGTAGGCACCTACATAAATATTACAAAGATGCAGTAGGTAGTTAGTAGGTATGCAAGAAATTCTAAAACTAGGCTATCAGTTATTGTTACATGTAGGCTGAGCATACTAGGTAATCTGTGCTAGTGTAGAACCACGAGTCCGTCGCCAATTACTCATACATAAGTCTCATAATCATAACAATGAACTTTGAAAAGTAGGTAGATATGCAGTAGTGTGTACAACCACAACCGCTAACTGGACTGAAAAACTTCATTTGATAAAGCATACTGAATTATACATACAGTGCCGAACACCCACCCAACCCATCTAAGGTTATTATAAACATTCCAAAATAACAGTGATTCAAGGTTACCCCTGGCCTGGAAAAGCACTAACACTATTTTGATCACGGATTCGATGCTATTTCGAAGATGTGTGTTCATTTCTGCGCCATCTATTTCAGTTGATGAAGTCACACAAGCTAAAATAAAAAGTAAGCGATCTATATAGTGTCTGAATCATACAATGGCGGTTTGAGTTGTTAGGTTGTTACGATAATAATTTGGTGGCGCTAGTAGCTAGGTAGTAAGTATTTGTATACATTTTGGTAACTTTAGTCGCAGAATAATGGTGTAGTGGCATATTATTTATTCTGTGGTAGTGGTAAGGAATAGATAAAGTACACGAAAGTTCACTAACCAATACCAATAGCTACTGTACATACTAGTTGTACTCGACTGAGTAAAAGCTTTTTTGAAGAATGATTTCATAGCACAGAATAAATAATAGTACAAGGTCATAAGTACTTGAACCATAGATCAATATCGAAGCGAAGCTTCTTTTCTAGCGCCTTCGTATAAGTTTATAGCAGAGAATATAAAGGAAGAATCCTTGCAAACTATCAGGCGTTAACGGCTCTGGCTCAGGGAACATCCAGTAAGTCTTTTGGTCCGGCTATAAATAAAAAAAAAAGTAATGTGTAAACTTCCGACTACACAAGCTTTTTGGATTCAGCTCTCATTGGAAGAATGAAATTTGTAGAAAGTCATCAATCAACACAGAACATAATCGAGAGAGAATTTAATAAGTGTCTGACTGCTGACTCATACAAAGATTTCTTTATTAAAATTACTAAGTGCCTGGTCAATTTCAATGGTATTTTAGCTATTTAGGCACAATATTATGTTGTTGTTGTAAGAATAACTACCGTTCGTAATTTATTTATGTTAATCCTCTCCATGCACGGTTGTCTGGAAGAGATCGCTTTAAGCGATAAGACCGCCAATTGTAACATGTTTTTGTTAGATTAAGTTTATTAATTGTATATTTCTGTATTGTGGTGTTTCAATAAAGAGTTCATCTATCTATCTATCTAATATTATCTTTCCCAGGGAATATCTCACACTTACGATTTGCTGATCATATCGTTCTAATGGCAGATACGCTGCAAGACTTGCAAAGTATGCCGACTATCCTACATGAACCTACGTGACGCGGAAATAAACATTTCTGCTCATCACACAAATGATTGAACCTAGCGGGATTCGAACCCGCAACTGCTGGTTGACTTCGCAGTCAGGGTAACCACTCGGCCAACCAGTCGTCAAATGATAGCAGTACCTAGCCTAGCCTTGCCTCCTCAGACCCAAGATCTCTTTATGTTTGCTAATGAAATGAAAGTTTAAAGGTAGATTTAAAGGACTCTACATTTTTTTTTATTAATTTACTATTTTTTTTTAATTTCATTTCCCCTTTAAGAGAAGCTGGTACAAATTGTTATTTTTTAACTTTATTTTATTATTTCAATATTTTTATGTTATCATACAATATATTCTAAATACGTTAATTTTTACATTTCAATGCGTTAATTTCAACAAAATCAATTAAAAACCGAAATTGGGCAGCCATTTATCGCAGACAATTTCAACCACAAACTCCGAATAGTAACATTTGTACAGGTCCTTCCGTATAGATGACGCTTTTTTTTCACTAAGAGGCATCTATACTGAATATCCTGTACTAATATTATACGATGTTACATCACGAAAAACGTATGAGGTTGACACTAGACATAAGGTCTCGTAAAGGACGCCAGGGCCCTATTTCATAAAACTATAGTACAATGACAAATGTCAATCGAACCGACTATTGTCAGTCAAACTATCGAAATGTCGTAGGTACATAAATTTTTGTTTTAGGAAACGCAGGTTTTGCGTATTCGACTGACAATTTTGTAGGTTTATTATGATTTGTCGCTTTATGAAATAGGGCCCAGGACCGGAGGTAGGACTATCAGCAACAGAAATGAAATGACTTATCTATTGACTCTAGGTAGGTACCTAAGTAGGTATACCCGCTGAGGCACCCACTAAAAATGAACAAACAGAAGGTAAAAGATTTAAGGGTTACCTAAGTCCAAAGAGATTTTTATACAGAGAGAGAGAGAGAGAGAGAGAGGAATTGAATGAGATATACAGAATCCGTATCATATCAAAATATATTTTTTCACAAACTTCCTGTGAAATGTTTCTGTTCTTCGATGACAATAATAATTGGCCTCAACAATTTGTACGTTATTTTATTTGCACTGACCAACTAGGTCAAAGAATCACGGTACAAAATCCAGAATGCAAATATATTAATAATTTAAATGATACAATACATGGATGACCTGGCATGACGTTTTAAATTAATCTCGTACATTTTAATTTTGATAATAATGTTAATAGCTATTATAACTTTATCGATTTTATTAATCGTGCCTTGGCGTGCCTTGGCGTGCCTTGGCGACTAAGTACACATTGGCGATACGTAGGTACAATAGGTATATTATACACAAGGAAGTTTTACATACTGTTGTACTTAGTACATACTTAATTATTCGGTGGTAGTACTTAAAACTTCATTCAGTATAGAACCTAACAAAAACGTCCACAATATAACATACGGAGATGTCGACGCGCTCATAATCGTCGTAGGTACTGTACACTACTTCCATATTCACAGCTTGGTACAGGAACAAGATGGGTTTTTTCTGATCTAAAAAAAGTAAAAAAAACAGGAAGTTGACTGTTAACTAGTGGGCTACCACTTTTTCAAAGGTTTTACTGGATATAGATGATCACACGACCGATTTCCATCTAGAAAGGGTAACTGGATTGTAGGTTAGGTTAATAAAATAAACTTACAGCAGATTTTTAACAGATCTTTATAGCCAAACAAATGCAAGAAAAATCTATGGTAAACAATTTTATTTTCTAAAATAAAACAACTAAGATTTTTACTGTAACTCCCTAGAATTAACTATATTACTGCTTCATTTCAAAATGCCTATCCCGTCGTAGATACAAATTAATATGTCGTGGCGATATGACAGAATTGATCGTTTCTTGAAATGGTTGGCCACATCATGAAAAAGTTATATATCATGAAATTATCGTTGACATCATACAACGGTTTGCCCTGATAAATGAATGATCAGCCTTTGACGATATGAATAGCTAAACGCACGGCTACTTCATGATATGGTCAAACATATAGTGATCATATCGTAAAATAGAAGGCGAGGGCGGAAGCCCGACTGTGCCGTGATAGGTTAAAAGGGAGCATAGCGTAGTGAGCTCCCGCCTTAGTCTTCGTGGTTATTTTTTTAGCCTTGAAAACCTAAATATGTCATGAAAACCCTACATTAATGATATCTAGTGATATCTAGTAATATGGCCAAACGTGGTTTGAAATATAAATAAACAAAGATGTTTCAACGATATGGTCAGTTTTAGATGGCCATTTCATGAAATGATCAATTCTACGAAATGGCCACGAAAAATACATTGTAAAGACCAAGAAGGTTACAAAAAAAAAACTATTTATTAGTAAATTATAGTACCTACCTATGATATAATTATGTATATCACTACTAGTATTTAATCTCGTATGCTTTTGGGCCCTAGAATCAACCTAGAATGTATGAAACTCTGGCCCATTTCTTCCACTCATGCGCAATTCCACAATTACATGTTTTTCACAACCAACGCATTCCTGCCGTCGTCTGCCATACTTGCCATAGAGACAAGTTCGCAAACAGATTATGAAAAATTAATCATGGATATAATCAGCTGTATGCGGACCTATCTGCTCCTCGAAAACAATTAATCTAATCTTAGCTTATCGGACGATAGGTACCTAATAACTTCGTCTACGTTATCATAACCTTTCAAGCAATGCCTTCCATTCGGTACACACGCGGGTATAGTTGATGACGATGCTGAACACCTTTTGATAGTAATTTTGTGCAGTTTGTGGGACACTGACCCAAAATGGGTGAAGTGCGAACGAGTGGAAGTTCTTTGCCGATAATAAGGCAGGTAAGGATCGATATTATGATTCCTAGTTTTTTGGTCAACTTCAATAGCACTAACGACGGAATCCACATTTTTCATTATTATTATGAAGACAGGATCAAAGTATAACGACGCAATATAATTTATGACAGGTCAAACGAAGTATGATTGTTGATTTTAAGTTCACTAGTTTATTGCCGTTTGGTAATAATTTATGTCAATTGAACTACTACTGCTTCTACTGCTTTTTGTGGGTGAAATTGTATCTAATACATATTTTACGATCGATTTTTTCCTTCCGATCCGTTACCTACACTCCGATTTTTAAGATAGATCTACCTTATTTCTGTGCCTAATCTGAGGTTCATCAGTTCTTTGGTCTTAAATAAAACATAAATGTATTTTATTCGGTGACTCCGGTACCGACCAACCCAGACTACTAACAATGTCATAACATCCACTTGCTGGAGTTAATATGACTTCATATCAAAGACTAGGTATGTACCCTATCAGAGGGTTTACATTATAATTTTCCACCGCCCAGGTTATGACTTCATCCTTGCGGGATTCTTTTCCCACCAATCGTACTAATCATCATGTCAGCCTTTAGAAGTCCACTGCTGAACATAGGCCTCCCCCAAAGAGCGCCACGACGAGCGATCTTGTGCCACCTCTATCCACCGAGTTCCTGCGATGGCTACAATGTCTTCGGTCCATCGTGTAGGAGGTCTCTCCACACTTCGCTTGCCTGTTCGTGGTGGAGTGGTGGAATAAAGAAACTCGCATACATACAAACATACATGAATGCTAAAAACAATATACTCTCATTTTTTTGGGAAGTCGTGTAAAAAGGAGTGTTATGTTTTTAGCATTCATGTATGTTTGTATATATGTGAGTTTCTTTATTCCACCATAACTTATAAATGCCTGAACAGATTTAGACGTATGGAGTATCGCTAGAATCCTTACATCCCCCCGAGTAACATAGGCTATTTATTTTTTTGAAAAAACCACTGTGGCTTCAGTATGGCTCCATTTAAGAAGGAAAAAAAATTATGTTTTTACATTATGGGTATCAAATTGAAGGCCTTGATAAGTACATTCCAAAAGTACATAATTTATTGGCAAGTTCTTTTTTGGCAGGGCAGGCGTGTTTTTTTTAGCTTTCAAGCTGATTATTAAGTTTATATTTTTAATTGTGTTTCTTTTGGTGCAATGAAGTATTATCTGTCTATCTATCTTTCTATACTCAGACATACAAAGGCTTCCAAAGCATCCCTCAAGCAGCAGTGGGAAGATAAGGGCTGTGGATAATAATGATTAAAAAAAAACTTATATTTTTATTTAAATTATATATTCGAAATGTGCTAATAAGCCCTTTTAATTGATACCCAACACGGCATGTTTTTTTATTTATATTTATTTATTGCCTTTATTTATTTCTAGAGGGCGTCATATTCAATTTAATCTGACGTCACATAGCGTATACCCAGCGGACAATCAAGACGCTTCCAACGATACCTTATTTGTCAAATTATGATAAGTAGTTTAGAAGTTATGAGGGAACAGGGGCTCGACCACATAACTTGGCTTCAATCGAATTCTCAATATCGTAACCACTAATGCCTTGCGATAGAGTCGAAATTGCTATGAAAAAAGTGATAATCCGATTGTAACCAAGTTAAGTAATCGGGCCGCTGATGAATATACTAGAGTTGCCGCGAATAGTTGTTATAGCGAATAGTCGAATACCGATTAATCGCCTTTCACTTTGGCGAATAGTCGAATAACTCGACATTACTATTCGACATAAATAAGGCACATTAAAAATATTTCTAATTTCTTCTAAGGTTGTGAGAAAAGAAAACAATAAAGTTAAAGAAATCTGTTTCATGTTATACATATCTACATATATATGTAGTATTTTAATTTTTAAATGCTGGCAACCCTTTTCTTGTACATATTTTACGGGGAATACCCCGTTTTGTATTACCCAGCGTTTACTATTGTAGGGGATTTCCCGCTCAATCAATACGCTTGTGTTTAGGGTAGGCGGCACGCATTTATAATTTGATTTTCGACATCGGTTGACGTTTTTTATTTCTTCTTTCTATACTTATTTGAAAATTACTATGGAATTAAAGACTTTAACTAATTAAGTATTCAACTTAATTAGTTAAAGTGTTACTTAAAAAGACGAACAATCATGCCAAACCCAGGAAAAAATCTCATGTTTGGCTACATTTTGAAGAGGAAGAAAACAGTGCAAAATGGAATTTATGTGGAGTAAAAATAAGTAGAGCAGCAAAAAAAAGCAGGAACGACGGCTTTGCAGAATCATTTGAAATTCAAACACCCAGATGAGTATGGTAAAATTTATGGAAGCTCAAGTAGTCATGCTCAACATAATGCTCCCGCAGAATCATCTCCAAGTACTTCCTCATTCACCCAGTTGCCCATTCAGCCTTTGGTCAAATCAACGATAGCCGAGCAAAAAAATATCACTACTTGATTGGTAAAATGATCGCTATTGACAACGAGCCACTTTCCATCGTCGATCATCATGTGGGCTTTAAACGTCTTATTAATAATGCTTTGCCGCAATACACTATTCCTGGCAGGACATATTTCACCGAGAAAATAATTCCAGACATGTATGAGAGAGTGGTTAGCAAACTAAAAAACGAGTTAGAAAGGGCTGAAGCTATAGCATTCACTACCGATCTTTGGACTTCTTCTGTAAATAATGCTGCATTTCTGAGTTTAACAGGACACTGGATATCAGAAAACTTTAAACTGAATCATGCCGTTCTAAACATGGCTCATTTTCCTGAATCACACACATCAGAAAATATCAAAAGAGAACTGTTACAGTGTGTAACGAAATGGGACACACCCATCTCTAAAATTCAAGCGATTGTTCACGATAATGGAGCGAATATGGTTAAAGGAGTTAAGGAAACTCTACTTCCTTCAGAGCGTTGCTTCATACATACTCTCCAGCTGGTGATAAATAATGCATTAGATAACAGTTTTCCAATAAAATAAATTCTTACTAGTGCCCGCCGCATAGTGACACATTTTAATCATTCAGGATATACAAAAGAAAGTATTCAATCTGAGCTCGGACTTCCTATGCATAAACTGATTCAAGATATTCAAACTCGCTGGAACTCAACATATTACCTACTGGAGCGTCTATTTGAGCAAAAAAGAGCAATTTCGGTGTATATTTCAGAATCAAGGAGCGTGAATTTTGAAAATTTGACCAGTGATCAGTGGGAGGTTATAGAACATCTGTTAAAGCTCTTAAAACCTTTCGAAGAGATAACAAAAATCACGAGTTCCACATATGCACCTATATCAGATGTGATACCACTGTTTCATTAACCAGATACCTAATGAAAGATGCGCTGATTCAACAAACTGCACACGTTGATGATTTTAGAAAGGCGTTAATAGAAAATATGCAAGCCCGTTTTAATTTGGATGATCTCTGCTTCAGGAAGACATATTACTTGTCGACATTTTTATACCCCCGCTACAAGGACTTTTAGTTTGACGCTACCCAAGCTGAACGGATCCGTAGAGCTGCGCTCAGAGAAGGTCTTAGGCTTTCTTTAGATGACGAAAATGATGATTCGGATCCAGAAACGGCATCCAAAAGGACTCGTTTAGACAATGAAAGTTAGCATGTCGATTCAGAAACTCATAAACTATTTTGGGCAAGTTTTGAAGAATCATCTATAGAGCAGCCTACTGAAGAGCAACCCAAGAATGCCACTGCTGAAGAAATCATCCACTACATCGCATTAGCAAAGGCTGACAGAAAAATAAACCCATATGAATGGTGGGCTTTGAGTACCAATAAGAATAGATTTCCTACTTTAAGTAAGCTTGCTAAACAATACTTAATCACACCAGCAAGCTCTGTTTATTCAGAAAGACTATTTTCCGAGGCAGGTTTAGTTTATGAGGAAAAGCGAAACAGACTTGCTCCCGAACGTGCAGAAAAAATAGTTTTTTTGCACCACAATCTGCTTCTGTTGGATTTTAAATATTAATTAACTAATTTAATTTCATTAATATGACAGGCATAGGCACATATTATTACAGATAATAATTGATACTGTGTATTGTTTTATTAAGGAAAATAATAAAAATTTATTATTTTTAACTCATTCGTTTTTTTGTTCGTTAAAAGTTTATTTTAGACTATTCGCCGAATGCCGAATAATACTAGCTATTATTCGGTATTCGACGAATATCATAAAATGTCGAGTAATGCCGAATACCGAATAATAGCGAGTATTCGCGGCAACTCTAGAATATACCTACATACCCTCCCACATACATACATACATACATACATACATACATACATACATACAAACATGCACACATACCGGACAAAATCATAACCCTCCTCTTTGCTTCGCCGTAGTTGGATAAAAAAGGTCCCAAACTTCTCGCGATTGTCAATCAACTTATATAGCGGGTATAGCGCTCACATTGCGGCATTAAATTTATCTTTTAACAAAAAACGCCGTAACCATGCCGTAAATTAAAAAAAAAAAAGCAGCGTAATTTTAATCTTTGGCCGCAACGCAACGCCAAGGAGGTTGAAATTACGCTTACTATGAGGAACACTCGAGGTGCGTTTTGAACTACGGTTTTGACAGAATTGATTTTTCGTTTCCACGGCAATACATCATTCCATTCCGTTTTTACACGACTGCCCAAAAAAGGAGTGTAATGTTTTTAACATTCATGTATGTTTGTATGTAAGCGAGTTTCATTATTCAACCATAACTTTTAAATAGGTACCTGAACATATTTAAACTGGTAGATAAGCACATTCCAACAGTATATAATTTATTGGCATAAGTTCTTTTTTAGCGGCAGCCGTGTTTATTTAGCTTTTAAGCTAGTTGTTATAGAAAAAAAAATATACCCTGGGTTACATTTTTGTAACTTACGTAGGGATCTCTAATTTTTTGAGAAATAAAATGTGTTCCATGTTACTCTCTGATAATGTACCTTTCTATATATAGGCGAAAGATTTTTTAAATCGGTTCTGTATTTTTTGAGTTTATCAATTACAAACATACAATCAATCAAATCTTTTCTCTTTATAATATTAGTTTAGATGTAGATGTAGAAAACCTTCCAAGGCCTAGCTCAGTTTGTAGACTTTCAAGAAGTAGGTAAATAACTTTTCTTGAAACGTAATCACTTTGCCCTATATTTCATATTGTTATCTATAAATCTCCTTGGAACTTGAAGTGGTACTTTCCGATTCGAATCTTCATACTTATTGCAAATATTTAATACCTATAAAATTAATTATATAAAATTATTGCTTTAATTAATACTTATAAGGTTTGTTTCGTTACATTTAAAAATACCTATTTAATATTTGATAAGTACGATGTTTGTATCCCACACCGCTTGATTAGCTCTAAGTACAGTCAGCTCTATAATCACATCCGAGCTTGCACCACTTCAAATACAAGAAACTGACAGTACTATTTTTATTCTGTGGCAATACCTAGATCATCGTCATTCACGAAGCTCGGAGGCCAAGCGGTAATAATATATAATAGTAATAATACTACCTATATATATTATGTATATCTTTACAATCTAATTATTTGCAATATAGTTGCGGAATAATTGCTATCACCCCGTGCTTTGGAGGGCACGTTGAGCAGTAGCTGGTTGCTAACAACAATAATACTTAATTGAAGGGGGCCTTGGGCAACCTAACCAAACTCCCGAAACTAGACGTCGCCACTGTACCTTATTCGACATAATATTTTAAATAGAGGTAGGTATATGAATAAGTAGGCAACACGAGTGATACAGGTTTGTGGGACAAAAGTAGGCAACACGAGTGATACAGGTTTGTGGGACAACACGAGTGATACAGGTTTGTGGGACAACACGAGTGATACAGGTTTGTGGGACAACACGAGTGATACAGGTTTGTGCGACAACACGAGTGATACAGGTTTGTGGGACAACACGAGTGATACAGGTTTGTGGGACAAAAGACAAGACACCTATGATATCTCCCCATGCATATATAAAAGTGAAACGTTGTCTGGTTGTCTTTTTGTTTGGGGAGTTTTCATGCCAAAACGGCTAGACCAATTATGATGTTTTTTTGTAGATACTGAGTACAACAGGTACCAACAGAGGGTACTTTTATCCCGGGAAATAGAAAAAAGTCACGAGAAAACGGGAAAAATTAAGATTACTCGCTTTCACTCCAAAATAGCTATGATAAAGTTTTAAATATAGATAGGTACTCTAGGTACTGTACAATACAGAGATCAACTTAGGATACATTTTTCCAAGAAAATTGAAAGTCCTTACGGGAAATCTGAAAATTTTTAGTAGATTGTTTTTACTCGCTTTCACATCAAAATCTGTTTACATGTATACTCGTATATGTATGTTTGTTTAGTTCAAATCTTGCGCTGAATTAGATCCACTTCCTCTTACCCTACGGAGTTGAATTTTGCATTTTGGTTCAGTTCTAATGACAATGCATTTTATGGTAAGATAGATAGATAGATAGATAAATTCTTTATTGCACACACCACAAACAAAATCAACAAAAAATAAAGGAACAATAGCAGAAGAAGTGTACAATGGGCGGCCTTATCGCTAAAAGCGATCTCTACCTAAGCCTGTAAGCTTGACCTGAATAGATCTCCAGGAACAGCTCCAGATAAAATAAACTCTTGAACAGTCAATACCACAGCCACGAAATTTTGTTTACGCATTCTATAATGATAGCCGGTTTGAAGTTTCACCATGACATGGCTGCTGCACTCCGGGATGGATCCTGACTAGGAAATTCCTCAACGGTTAACATTACAGACACCAAATGTTGTATACGGATTTAATTGTGATAGCCCGTTCTAAGTTTCAACATGGCCTGTTTTTAAATTAACTTATTATAAATGTAAGCTGCAATTGTGTCATTTTTTTATTTAGTAAGTGTATGACGTGTCTCCTAAAAGACTACAAGTGTTGTATAAGCACCATTAGGTTACCTACTCTGTGATATTATTACCCAACTCCCACTTATTGCTGCTTTATCATCAAGGTTCTGATAAACTCCTTGATTAGCAATAGTGTTTAATTATCACTTTACAAATCTGAATAATATATTGATTATCTGATATTGGTGCTGCTCATTTTTGCCTTCGGCAAACAGCCTAATGCTGAGTTAAGGCCCATTCATCACCACTTTAGCTGAAAACCAGCGCTGCGTGCCTTCAGCAAACAGCCTAATGCTGAGTTAAGGCCCATTCATCACCACTTTAGCTGAATACCAGCGCTGCGTGCCTTCGGCAAACAGCCTAATGCTGAGTTAAGGCCCATTCATCACCACTTTAACTGAATACCAGCGCTGCGTGCCTTCGGCAAACAGCCTAATGCTGAGTTAAGGCCCATTCATCACCACTTTAGCTGAATACCAGCGCTGCGTGCCTTCGGCAAACAGCCTAATGCTGAGTTAAGGCCCATTCATCACCACTTTAGCTGAATACCAGCGCTGCGTGCCTTCGGCAAACAGCCTAATGCTGAGTTAAGGCCCATTCATCACCACTTTAGCTGAATACCAGCGCTGCGTGCCTTCGGCAAACAGCCTAATGCTGAGTTAAGGCCCATTCATCACCACTTTAACTGAATACCAGCGCTGCGTGCCTTCGGCAAACAGCCTAATGCTGAGTTAAGGCCCATTCATCACCACTTTAGCTGAATACCAGCGCTGCGTGCCTTCGGCAAACAGCCTAATGCTGAGTTAAGGCCCATTCATCACCACTTTAACTGAATACCAGCGCTGCGTGCCTTCGGCAAACAGCCTAATGCTGAGTTAAGGCCCATTCATCACCACTTTAGCTGAATACCAGCGCTGCGTGCCTTCGGCAAACAGCCTAATGCTGAGTTAAGGCCCATTCATCACCACTTTAGCTGAATACCAGCGCTGCGTGCCTTCGGCAAACAGCCTAATGCTGAGTTAAGGCCCATTCATCACCACTTTAGCTGAATACCAGCGCTGCGTGCCTTCGGCAAACAGCCTAATGCTGAGTTAAGGCCCATTCATCACCACTTTAACTGAATACCAGCGCTGCGTGCCTTCGGCAAACAGCCTAATGCTGAGTTAAGGCCCATTCATCACCACTTTAGCTGAATACCAGCGCTGCGTGCCTTCGGCAAACAGCCTAATGCTGAGTTAAGGCCCATTCATCACCACTTTAACTGAATACCAGCGCTGCGTGCCTTCGGAAAACAGCCTAATGCTGAGTTAAGGCCCATTCATCACCACTTTAGCTGAATACCAGCGCTGCGTGCCTTCGGCAAACAGCCTAATGCTGAGTTAAGGCCCATTCATCACCACTTTAACTATCTACTTTTACCTTTTCTTTGTTTTCCTTTTCTATTGTTCCTTCTTAATTTTTCTAATTATTTGTATCTTTTATTTTTGTGTGTGTTGAATAAATGTATTTTCTTTCTTTCTTTCTTTCTTTCTAATAAAAAAGAAGAAGAAGAAGAACAAGATTCCTAAAAGAGCTCTATTGTGGGGTAGGTTACTTAACTTAGCAGACAACGTTAAGCCTATGTCCTATTACCAAGGTAATCAACCAACATACTCAGACCAAGCACGCTAATCCTTTTGCACTCATTGACATTCATTATCTTAACACTATGTCCATGAAATTAGCCAAAACAACATTCGTCACGTCGAGATTAACAAGTTGTCGTTATTTTTTACAAGATTATCTTTGATGTCAATGTCATCCGGAATTAATATTAATGCACCTCTAATATTCGTTTTACGAGTATTAAGGTCGATTTCATGTGCTTGGAATGTTTGATTTGTAATTGTCTGTAATTGGTAGGTATGGTCTAAAATCAAAGCGAAGCTCAGTGCCCATGACTAAATATTATAAAAGAAAGTCACCAAACGCGAATCTCCACAAATACCTCAGAAAATACTGAATCGATTATGTTCCAGTTTTCACCTAGGCGAGAGGAAGGTTTTAAAGTATAATTCGTAAGTGTTATGTGTAAGCTATGTGAAAGTCATGTATTAAAGAATTCTTCTCAAAAATGACTACAAAATATCCGCGACACCATATATGTATATTACAGAAAGCCCAAAATAAACGTTTTTCAGTTATGTACAAAAAACATAAAACTGTATATTCTGTGCTAAACTGTATATTCAAATTATATATCATTGCAGATCTTCTTTTTAGTATGCTGTAAAAGACAACATTGATATAAATACATTTTATGCATATCAATGTTGTTAAAAGACAACATTGATATACATTCATTGTATGTATATCAATCAATTTTTCGTCGCGTGTATGTATTCTATGAAACGTTTTGTACAAATACATATTGAGGGAAACCTTAAGCTACCCATGCGAAGGGGTACTTCGCATCGGATCCCGAGATCCGTTGCATCTCAAATAAATCTAAGCATCTCCCGTGCCACTACTCCAATGTCCTATGCTTCTAAAATCTCTTCTTTATCGATTCTCTGTACCTCTAGATCCACCCACGATTTAACTTCATCATCTCTGAATTCCAGTGTTTCATCACAGCATCCGTGGCGATCAACATCGTGGGCCACGGCTGCGTCATCGGGTTCTCCGCCATCCTCATCCCCAGCCTCAGAAGGCCGGAGTCGCACATCCACGCCACTGACAGCGAGGAGTCATGGATAGGTGAGCCAATTTGAGACACACACACACTACTAATGGCAAATATTTAACCGCCAAGCAGTCTGCAAACAATACTGCATTCTCGTTTGAAGAGAATTAGCGAAATTACTACATCTATGTCTCAGGGTGACAAGCACATTGCAGTGCTCGCAAGATTTTGCTATCAATGTTCTGGGTGGTACTGTAATTGATATAGACATGATGATGGAGATCTGTGTTCTCAGAAGATCTGATGAAAGTAGAAATCGTTAACATCAAATTTTAATAAAATATCCTTACTAGGTATATTCGAAGTGTCTCGGACGTACAATATAAATATAAGTTAGCTTAGTATACATTTTATGTAAACATAACCACTACAATTTTCCCCCACGTCGTCACTTTCCACCATAATATAAGTTTAAGTACCTACGACGATATGTCTGTGAAAAATGAGTCACCTAAAGTTATATAGCTGTAGTTAATTCACTGATATCTAAATGCGATTGATAAGAAATGCGAATATCAAGATCGAGCCTCAGAATCTGATAGCATCCAAAATGATATTATCATCTTAAAGACATTGTAAAAGTTAATTTTATCAATCCTTACTTACCTAATGTGCGATAGAAGATCTTATGTAATATTGCTTCTAGAACATGTGTTTATATTATTATCCACATAATTTTAGAACTACATATGATTGATAAATAACACGTTATCTCTCATAATTGAAGCAAGAATAAATTGAAATGTAATTTTTCACATTTGTATATTTCAGCTTCAATCGTCGGATTTGCTCTGATAGTCGGCAATATCATCAACACAATGCTCCTTGACTCCATTGGAAGAAAGAAATCTCATCTGCTCACCATCTTCCCCAATATGATAGGTTGGTTCATGCTTCTGGTTGTCAACAACGTCAGTGGTCTCATCATGGCCAGGTTCCTCCAAGGAGTGTCCATGGGAATGCTTGGACCGCTCGGTTCCATTATCATTGGAGAAATGACTGACCCCAAGTACAGAGGAATGTTTCTAACTAGTGTCTCTTTATCACTAACAATCGGAGTCCTCTTCAGCCACACTCTTGGGACATTCTTCAGCTGGCAACAAAGCGCTGTGATATGCTCATTTACGACTTTTACAAGTCTTCTCCTGATTATTTATGCTCCAGAGTCTCCATCCTGGTTGATATCAAAAGGAAGATACAAAGAAGGGAGTGACGTGTTCTACTGGTTGAGGGGATACAATGAAGAACAGGAAACAGAGTTAGAAAGGATGATAGCAGCTCAGAATATGATTCGAAAATCAAGCATAGCAGATCAAAATTTACCAACGAAAGTTAAGATCAAACGGTTCTTTAGACATTTCAACGAATCCTGCAGAAAACCTGAATTTTACAAGCCCATCTTTATCATGATTTGCCTGTACTCCATGTTCCAATTTGCCGGTATTAACGTCATCAGTTCCTATACGACAGATATCATCGAAAAAGTTGTGGGTCCAGAATCCAATGCCAAGCTCCTGATGGTTATTTTGGACGTTGAGAGATTTTTATGCAATATTCTGGCAGTTTACCTGATGAAGACTATGAAAAGGAGGACTCTGCTGTTCAGTACTGGAGCAATCTGTATTATATCATACTTTGGAAAAGCTGGTTACGTATTTTTAAAACAGACCGACAAACTACCATTTGATAGCCAATGGATACCAATCGGATTGATTGGCCTTTACATGTTCTCCTTGACTGTTGGCATTTCTTCCATACCGTTTGCATTATCGGGAGAGATATTCCCACTGGAGCATCGAGGATTGGGAAGTGGAATCAGTATACTAGCACTTTCCTTAAACTTCTTCGTGGCTGTGAAATGTTTCCCAGTCTTAAATAAGACCATAGGTCTACCTCTGACATATGTCATATACGCAAGTGTGGTGATGGTCCTATTGATATTCGTTTGGTTCATGCTACCAGAAACAAAGGACAGGACTCTTCAGGATATAGAAGACATCTTTAGAGGATATTCACCAGAAGATGTGAGGAGTGTGCAGCCCCTGAATGGCATAAATAGTGAGATGAGGAGGTGCAGTTCACATATTATTTACTAATATATTGTAGAATAGTTATATTTTTATACATGGTATAAAAATGTTAGGCTGTGACCTATGTGACCCATACTGAGGTTAACGATGAAATAATTAATACATTTTCATGCAACTTCAATACTTTAATTAAAACTAAGACTTTACGTTATCTTGGTATTAACTACTCGTATTTATTATTCATTAATATTTTTGAAGAAGTTAAATATTCAATATGAACTATTAATTAATAAAACTATCGATAACATTTTGTACTTTTTATTGTTTTTTACAATACAATACCATCAGAATACAAGGAACAGTAGGTATATGCACTGTTTTTAACATTCGTTTATCGTATATCTCACCTAACTACGGGGTCAGCTTTAATAAAGCTGAAGAGCATTTCCTGGTTCTTCCAACGTGCTGTCATCCACCTTCCACTCTTTGGAGCTCCAGCATCATTTCATTTTCACATGCTTCAGGTAAACCATCGTCCTTAATTCCTCTGAAATGGCACTCGATTTCATAAAGCGTCTTCCCTTTTGTCTCAGGAAGTAGGAAGAATAAAAATACTCCGCAAATCGCTATAGAGATCCCATACACGCAAAACGTCCCGTTGACTCCAATAGACTGAAAGGATGATGGAGCAGTCTTCACCACGACAAAGAACATTATCGATAGGAACATGCCCGAAATACCACTTCCCAAGCTTCTGTATTGGAGTGGAAATATTTCACCAGCTACCGCCCAGGGTATAGGAAGAATCCCTAATGTCTTCCCGAAGATATAAAATAAGGTAGGTATCACAGGTGTCCATTTGTATTCCTCTGGTATATACCCCAGATCTCGTAAGAACAGTAGCAAGGCTGCCAGGAGTAAGGAGCCTACGCTGATAATAATTCCCATGAATAGGACAGTCCTTCGGTTGAGTTTATTCACAACTACACAGGCCAGCACAGCTGTTATGAATCGAACTACGTCCACCATCAGCATGCTGATATTTGGATCTATACTTTTATCTGAAACCTCATCCATCATAAGAACAGTATAGGACGGTACAACAGTCATTCCAGACATTTGAAAAAGCACAAACATGAACATCATTATCAGCGTAGGTTTATAGAACTCAGGTTTTTTTATTGTGTTCAGGTACCGTCTGGACCTGGATATATTTGTGGTGGAAACGGTCACCACTTGAACCTTCTTCTGGCTGTTGAGTAGGATTTCTAATTCCTTCTCGGAGTTAAGATCGTTGCCTCTGAACCAGCGAAAGGATTTTCTGCATTCGCTGTTGAGACCTCGAGAAGCAAGGTAGGGTGGAGTTTCCGGGCTTAAAGTTATCAGTATCAGGGATAAGGCATAGAAGCTTCCGCAAGCCACAGCGGCTGATCTCCAGTACAGCAGGGTTCCGAAGATGTGGGCGATGAGCATGCCCGTGGCGAAAGAAAAGGCGATGGTAGCGAGAAAGGCTCCTCGGTGCTTCGGAGAGGAGTATTCCGCGATGGTGATTGGTGCTGCTGCAGCTTGCAGGCCCATTCCAAAACCCTGGAATTGAAAAATTCTTAAATTATTTTTCTGACAAAAGTAAAAGTTAGAAGCGACTTAAGTTTTAGATTGTTTTATCGTGTCAGGTAGCAAATAAAGAATACAAATATTTATTCATTAAAATAAAGTATTACATTCTTCAAAATTTGCCTTGAGCACCGAGTTAAAAGTTAAAAAAGTTTGAAGAAATTTAACCCCGCGGCCTACATGAAGTTAAAATAAAAAAATCTGAATCTTCAGGGCGCTTATTCACTATGCCGCATGAAATTCCTTGCCGAAAACGGACGTCAGTACGGCAATTGCCGTACGATTCCACGAAGATATCTTAACGCGGCGCGTTAAGCGCGTCCCAGACGGCTAAGATACGATAATATTTTATCTTAAGATAAAATATCGCTCGCTATACAATTTATATGAACCATCACAAACGGCGAAGATAATATATATTTGCATCTTACAGTATCTTAACCAGTTGCTTGCCACGCGCGCACGCGCATGTATGCGCTCAGTACTGCGCAATGTTAGAAATAGCGCCACCCGATAATCATGTACGAATAATAATCGATAATCGAGCAATATGGAATTTATTAAAAAATAACATTTTAAGATACGAAATATATCGTAAAAGATACAAAATATATATTAATATACTATCTTAAGATACAAAATATATCGTAATATTCTCTGTTTTGTATTCGTGACGGTTTTTTTAACCCCTGAACAAAGAGATGGGTGTTATAAGTTTAGGGTGTGTATCACTGTGTGTCTGTGGCATCGTAGCTCCCAAACGAATGGACCGATTTTGATGCGGTTTTTTCTGTTTGAAAGCTTATATGATCGAGATGGTTCTTAGATATATGGGGAGAGGGAGGGGGGAGGTGATAAAGAAAAGGCGGGTGAAAATCGTAGCTTCCAAACAAATGGACCTATTTAGCTGCGGTTTTTTTATGTTTGAAAGCTGGAGTAAACGAGATGGTTCTTAGCATACTGCAAGTCGTTGTTCTGTACAACTCCCGCAAATGCTCTCGCGCATGTTCGTATTTTGTTTCACTTAATCTTCTTTAATCAAATTATGAATTTTGAGAAAAGTTTCCTTCGACTTATTAAAATAAGTTTTTTTTTGTAGAAACATCTGCGTAAAGATTAAATTCACCGCGGCTTTTTCGAAATTTAATGTAATTTTCTATCCAAATTAATCACCTTTTACAGTACGCTAATGCAATTTCCATATCAAATTTAAAATCAGAATCTAATCAGAATCTAATATCTATCTGATGAGCTATCTAATAAATCTAATAGTGAAACCGCACTACACATATTTTATCACCTGTAATAGTGAAACCGCACTACACATATTTTATCACCTGTATATAGAAAGCGGTGAATAAATACGTGTGGCACCTAGGGCGGCCTGCGAGCGAATGAATAATTTCAATATATTATTATTATTGTACCTTATTGTACTATTATTTATTCTGTGGCCGTGTGTAGATGCTATAATATTGTATATGCAGATATCGTAACATCAAATATTATAGTATCTTAATCGTCTGTGACGCCCTTTACTTGCGTGAATGGCCATAGCGAATAAGAGCCCTGCAGCCCGATTACAGAACCTGGTTACAATCGGATTATCACATTTTTTATAGCAATTTCGACTCTATCGCAAGGCATTAGTGATATCGATACTGACAATCCGATTGAAGCTAAGTTATGTGGTCGGGCCCCTGGTCTTCAAAGTTTAACTAGCATGCTGTAATGTTATTGTTGACGTACCTATATAATTTAATCGACACGTTGAGGTTAGTCAAATTGTTATTGTAAACTTTGCGCGAATGGACTTGTTCTTATCTTTTTGTCCTAAAACCACGAATCAAATCAATAAAATCGGTTTAAAATATTTCTCAGCGGCTTAAGTCGGACCCACGTCAAAAGATTTCCGGAGATCCCTCCGTACATTACCAACCTGCGTTTCTAAATGTTGAAAGCATGTTGTTGATGTTAATTACAACTACACTAATGAGGTGATGACCTCTAAGCCAAGGACTTTTAAAAGTCCTTGCTCTAAGCTATAAGTAGGTACGTCTACTTGCGTTTACTATGAGCCAAATTATATAATAATTTTGGTCACGCTTGTCGCTTCAATAGCCTTGATATTGACTTTGACGGATGTGGCATACCTACATACATACTTACTCAGTACTAGTGTAATCAGTTCTAAATAAAATAAAAAGTTTGAAATTAGTCAGACTTAACTATTAAATAAGAAGACATTCGAAAATACTCATCACGTGAATGAGAAGTAAGACTCGTATTCATTAACAGAAATAACGGACCGCATTGATTTCAATTGGTCCAATGAAGGCGTTTTTATTGATTCGCAATGCGGACTTCAATTCTGTGAGATCACATGCCACTGGCTCCTTTATCGTGTGATGGAGGGCCTCTTAGTAGATAGGGAAACCACGCGGCTTCTACCATAATAATTTGTAAAGAATTTGAATGAATGAGATCATTCTCTCAAGTTCGTGTGCTGTTTAAATGAAAAATAATAATAAATTAAGAAAAAAGAAAAGCTATTAACGTAGTTTATTCTGGGATTAATAAAATAAGTGGATTTTGTTATGGTTTAGGGTAAAAACGTTTTCTCCCAAAATGCAAATTTCATTGAAAATGTAAGGCAAAACCTGTAGAAGCCGCGTGGGTTCCCTGTCCATTAAATCCCTGGACACCAATTTTGCTAAACCAAGTGTGTTCTCATCATGGTCTTACGAAGTCATCAAAATGACAAATAATTGTTTAAAGAACTAGGATCTAGAAACAAAGTCATTGGCAGATTGGCAAAAAAATAAACGATTACTTTCAAAATGTTTATACGTAACATTGTATACTTTAGTAATATTTGGACTGAGATTTTAACACTGTTGATAAGCAGAAGAGCCCTGATTGAAAGGAATTGCTAGTTTCATCTATACTTACTAAGAATCCAACACCTTACAACTAATATTTTGGAATATATAGACAAATAAAAAAAAATGAAGTGTCTGTTTGTAATTTTAAAATATTAGCTTTTTACGAATCGCATATGAAAGTATATACGGTACTTATAACAAAAACTCATTTTATAATGTTTTTGTCTTTCTGTCTGTCTGTTTGTTCCCGCTAATCTCCGAAACGGCTGGACCAATTTTGATGGAACTTTCACTTTTCAGTAGCCTATGTACTCCTTATAACATCAGCTATCTTCCAAGCTGATGATATAAGGAGTACCATAGGCTACTTTATTTTTTAAAAAGGATAGGGATCCGCGCAAAAAAAAAAACCATGAATTTTGACCACGCGGGCAAAGCCGCGGACACAGCTAGTTTTAAATAGTTTTGCTGTAGATCATTTGAACATTTCTAGGTCCCAAATGGATTCGTATTCTGAAACATTATCACCATAACTAATTCAGAATCAAAATTTTCGTTCTGCTGGAAATAGGTATCCCAAGAACCAGTCTTCGGCTGCAAAATATTCACGTGGTATTAACCCAGCCGGAAGTCCTAAGTATACTTCTTTATTATGTGCCTTTACTACGTGTGTCAATACAATATATGAGACCAATCCTACTTTAAACAAATCCTTTTTCCAGACGATATACATTACAATAACTGTAGGTGATTTTGGGCTTCACAAAATGGCCTCCATAAGTTTTTTTTATTAATTTAATTGAAAACTTTGATGTATTTTTCAAGATTGAAAATGATGTTTTTGAACTGACAATGTTTATAGCAATGGCGAAGGAAATGTTTGAATGGAAAGTTCAACATTAGTAACGAGAAATTTGTCACATCTTTTGTTTTGAGATTTCGATATTTCAAATCTGTTGCAAGCGATCACGAGTATACGTTGCAATCGATCACGAGTATACGTTGGAAGCGATCACGAGTATACGAAAAGATAAGAATTGAGTTGGAAGTGATATTGTGAACAGTGGTAACGTTGAAAATAGCAAAAAATTAGCACGCAAGAGAGTAGACAGTTAATTATGTCTGCTTGTAGAAAAATATCACCAACCCTTATTTACAGTGCCACCAACTTATCTGTGAAATGAATGGTGGCGGGAGTGTTCCAGTCAATCGATAAGTAGACCAATCAACAAACACAAAAATACAAAGCTCATTCGTAGCGGTTGTAGTTCTTTTTTTGCCACTTCAAAGATAAGTTGGATGCACTGTACTTTCACACAGTGCTGAAAAAACGGAAACTCAAAACAAAAGATATACAAGACGACTTCAATTGTAATTGATTATTTTATTTTCTGATTGGTTACTTTATGCATCTAAGGCATTTGACTTTGGTTCTGCAGGTCTTAGGATCCGCACGACAATGGCGCCTTGTTCTCTAGTTGGCATAAACATTACTAGAAAGGTCTATTAGTAAGTACAAACTTTTCAATGTGCAGGTTTCAAGTCACCGACATCCTATAACGATCCCACGGCTGGGTCCCCACGCTGGCCTAGTGCGGTTTGGTGGATGTCACATGTCCATGTGAATTCTGAGGTTCTACGACATGCCGGTTACCTAACGATGTTTTCATTCACAGTTTTTTATCTATGGCACACATATCCATATCCATAATTCCATATCGTTATCATCATAATCAACCTATGCTTGTCCACTGCTGGACCAAGTTTTTAGTTTTTAGTTTTTAACCCTTCCTTTATTTGACGTTGTCAGGTAAACAAAATAGCCTATGATCCCCTATGCCTAGCCTATGACACTCTTTACTCGATTGACACCTCGTTTGTCAAAATCAGAACACTGGGGACGATGGTATGGTGGAACATCCACATAATTATAAACTTATATACATACATACATAGACTGTTAAACTCATTACCCTTCCCTTGCTTCGCCATAGTCGGGTAGAAATTAGACTTATATCACAACATAATTTACCAGCATCAACAACTCTAGCGCATAACCAAACGCATCAAGGTTCTCCCTCGGAATAAACTAGATGGCATTGCTTGACGTTAAAACCACGGAAGTTGTGTACTATGTGTTGTACGTAGTACATATTACTTCCATGTTTAAAACGCGCAAGCACTTTGCTAGGCAATTCGGTTGACACTAGCTTTATCGTGTTTCTTCAGCTTTCACGACCTTCAGCTCTCAAGCACTTGCGACTGGAAGTTTTCTGTTGAATTGCCTATTGTCCGGTTGATAATTGACATCGAATTACTGTGCGCATATCTTTGTATATATAGATTAACGATTTATCTTATTCTGCACCAATATAAGATATATATAAACTACGTATTTTCTTCTCTTCACCCTGGCGTCATCCTGCCCTGCCCTGCCCTGCCCTGCCCGTCGGACTACGACGCCTTACCAAACAATATCGCACGGTGAAGAGCGCAGTGCTTACTTACATGTACAGCGCAAGATTTTGCAACAAAACTTAGGAGAATTACATTACAATTATTAATGTTCAGGGTGGCACTGCAACTGCTGAGCAGGCGTGACGCTTACCATCAGGCGAGCGACCTGCCCGTCTCGTGATAAAATGAAATAAAAAAGGGTTGTTATTAATATATTGTTCTGATAGCTTACGACACGCAATCTTTATTTCCGTGATATTTGAGCTTTGATATCCTTCAGCGACCTCTCAGTTGTCGCAATTTAGTTTTTAATTGTACGATGGATGCCACTATTAATATTAATAAATCTTGATAATGTTCATTGAAGATTGCACGCCATTCTATTTTTAGTTAATTCAATGTAAAGTTGTATCATCTGATTTATATTGCTACAACAGCTGTCCTGCCTGAGCACAGTCTGTAAGTGTTTGTGTCCCTGATGGTGTGACCATGGAATAATAATATTTATTGATCAACTAGCTGTGCCCACGGCTTTGCCCACGTGGTCATTTTCTGGAATTTAAGGATCCTATGTGCTATTTATTTTATTTTCATAAAACTTCGTTCAGATATCAAATAGTTTTTTATTGATTGCTCGGCTTCTACTCATCGGATTGAGATACCAAGTACACTGGTTTATAAGTCAAACCCTAAGCTATCCAAAAGTGAAAGCTGCATCGCTATCGTCAAGTAGTTTTTACCTAATGCGTGAAGCGACAGACAAATAGACAGACTGGCACGAATTTTGAAAACGTTATTCTTTTTCTGTAACTCATTTTACTTGCTTCCTTACTTGCCTGCACTAGGTACCTACCACTTCCTAATTAGGAATACTGAATAACGCGTAATGTATTAGCGTCATTATGAAAAATGTGTCTGTTTTTGGTTGTACGAAAATTTGTTACCTGTTCAACCTATTCATGGAATGTGTCAAAATGGGAAGTGGAACAAAATAAACGTTTTTGAAGAAATTCAAAATTACTTATCACCAAAAACGTAATAGTAAGAAATAGTACTATTTTCTCAAAATATTAGTACATACCATGTACTTATTAGTTATTGTTACTGATATTTTTAACATTTAAAAATAAATCGCGTATATATGGCTTTTTATTTTTTCTAACGACTGCACTTACAATTTACGACATATGGTTTGTGGTCCCGTTAAATGATTAAAAAAAATTGCTATTGAACGACCAGTACCTCGTGGTCCCAGTTGCATGTCTTCTCTATTATATGGTTACCGCACACTACTCCGATCTGTATTAAAACAAAGTTTCACCTGTAAAGACCTGCTGATCAGCAAAGCTTCAGGTCCTTTAGCGCAGACCAGCAGAGCCCATCCTCCCAGCGCTGGCAACGTGCTGAGCTGGTTGGTGAGCTTCCGGCCGAGATGCTGGAGGCTGAAAGGAGCCACTACGATGCCAGAGATTAGCGCCAGGCCCAGTATTGATGCTGTGGAAGAGGAAGACGTTGATGTAAGGTCAGGCATACTACTACTATGGAACAAGACATAAGTTCAAAAACCAAAACCGACAACGGTCGGGTAAAAAATAGCATTTATAATACTCTTGCGAAGAAGACGAAACGATTGATATCTCGAATGTCAAAATTGGACCCAGTTTTTAGTTTCAACACATAACCCTTCCTTTGCTTCGCCGTAGTCGGGTAAAATAAAGAAGCGTATCAAACTCTATACCTGAAGAAGAATCGATTGATAACCTCACTTGTCAAAATCGGACCAATAGGGGCGCGGCTATGGTGGAACATCCACATACCCACATACATATATACATACATATACACATACATACATAGACTGTTAAACTCATTACCCTTACCATGCTTCGCCGTAGTCTGGTAATAACAAGGGTCGGACCACTTTATTCGATAAGGTTTGGCTGGAGAGAAACCCTCTGGCCCAGTGAACACTTAGTCATCATCATCATCAAAAACTAATAAAGAAAAAAACGAAAAAAATGAAATCCGCGTACAGTTTCTTGGTGGTCTCTTCTATAATGGGCACATTTCCGAAGCACTGGTAGACTCAGAAGTATATTTCCTTTTCCTGTGCGAGATTCAACATTCTGAGTCTGCACATGAAAATAAAACTTTCTTTTCAAACTCAAAGCACCACTAAGTTTACTTAATTTTTTGATTATCATCATGATCGGCCTAGTGCTAAACCAGACGTCACTAAGACAGGATTATGAAGACCAAATAGGAACGTACTCATTTGGTATATGAACGTTTAAGTGGCGGCTGTTTACCATCTGTGGGATAGTAATAGGAATCACTAGGATTATGATGATGATGGTAGATATGTGCTGAGTTTATAACCGTAGCCAGGAAGGTGAAAGGGGTGTTCAATCGCCTCCCGAAATCTTCGAATACAGATTACTGATTATATAAGTAACGATAACATAAAATAAAACAATCCGATGTCGCCTTGTATATCGAAATAAATATTACACCCATAAGTATTCATTTTAATTGTCTGAAAACCTATTTATTCATTTTGTACACAATTGTAAATGCGTTAACATTTCCATTTGTACGCTGCGCTCGAGCTGCTCTCATCAATACAGATTTTAATTTACATAAAATCTAAACACACTGATAGACTGATAGAAATAGCTCAAATCTAGATTGTTGAGGAATATTTCAATGTATTCACGTTCGTTGCACACGAGCTTTTGATCATTCATTGCATATTTATTTTTAATCAACAAGATATAAGTTCAAAAAGTAAAAATCAGCCTATTACCACAGTGCATATATTATCTGGAAAGACTAATATATGTACTATGGTATTACACTCTTTCGATGATGACGAATCGATTGATAGCTCGCTTGTCAAAATCAGACCAAGTTTTTAGTTTGAACTCTTAAAATCGGGCCAATAGGGGCGACGCAATGTTCCACCATAGTGTCGCCCCTATTGGTCCGATTTTGACAAGCGAGGTGTCAATCCACTCGTCTTCATTTAGAGAGTGTCAAGCTATTGTTTACCAGACCGCAGTCGGGTGTTAATTAGTGAACTGTCTTATATATTTTTATTTTTCCATTTATCATTAGTTTGAGTTACTGTTTGCGGAAGTAAGCTGCATAGTTTTTCTTCGTTTATTTTAAATATGGATTTCCGCAAAGTAACCTGAGTGTATCAACCGGGTAAGCGAGATACAATATTTTTATTACGATACACTATTAGTTTAAAAATAAATAAATATATTTGGGACAATTCCACACCAATTACCTAGCCCCAAACTAGGATACCCTGTAATATGGGCACTAGATAACGGATAAACATACATAAATACGAATATCACATCCATGACTCGGAAGCAAACATTTCTGCTCATCACACAAATGATTGCACCTTGCAGGTCACACTTAGTAACCTTGTCGCTCAAAACTAGCTTGTAACTCATTTTAATATTTCATACAGCCTTTAGAATATAAATGAATACTCTAGTTTTGCTAAGTATTCATTTATATTCTATAAATGAATACTTAGCAAAACTAGAGTTTAAATGCTCTATTAAACCAATGCGCTGAATTTAATTTGAAATGTGATTATCAAATTTATATAGGTTACCTATCCACTTTGATTGATTAGTTTTATTTTCATATTAGGTTTTAACTTATTTTCAATTTTTACGTTAGGCACTGCTGTTATTTCGTATCATTCAATAGTTTTCCCGGAAAACGTTAATAGTAAACGCCTGACAATCGAAAATTGAATGGTTTACTTACGTATTTATTGGTTGAAAATTACAAATTGATACGCTTACGTTTACTTAGCGTATCCGCAGTCGCCTTGAAGTTAGCAGTATACATCCAATATTATATTATTTTAGTAAAAGCATCTTGTCTCTGCCAGTACATACTTTTAGTTAAAAATATCTTAGAATTAAATGTCTCGTACATATAAACAGAATCGGGTGCATAAATCACGGAACCATTGACACCGGGGGTATAACGAACGAACCCGTTTATTCGCTTACTTCTTTGTATCAAACGTAGAGAAACCAAGTATCAGATCACAGATTACCCCAAACTGTGTATCAAATCAAGCTAAAAGTCATAGAAAAACCGGATAAATGCGAGTTGAACTCGCTAATCAAATCACAGATTACCACCAAACTGTGTATCATATCAAGCTAAAAGTCATAGAAAACCTGGATAAATGCGAGTTGAACTCGCTAATCAAATCACAGATTACCCCCAAACTGTGTATCAAATCAAACTAAAAGTCATAGGAAAACCGGATAAATGCGAGTTGAACTCGCTAATCAAATCACAGATTACCACCAAACTGTGTATCATATCAAGCTAAAAGTCATAGAAAACCTGGATAAATGCGAGTTGAACTCGCTAATCAAATCACAGATTACCCCCAAACTGTGTATCAAATCAAACTAAAAGTCATAGGAAAACCGGATAAATGCGAGTTGAACTCGCTAATCAAATCACAGATTACCACCAAACTGTGTATCATATCAAGCTAAAAGTCATAGAAAACCTGGATAAATGCGAGTTGAACTCGCTAATCAAATCACAGATTACCACCAAACTGTGTATCATATCAAGCTAAAAGTCATAGAAAACCTGGATAAATGCGAGTTGAACTCGCTAATCAAATCACATATTACCCCCAAACTGTGTATCAAATCAAACTAAAAGTCATATGAAAACCGGATAAATGCGAGTTGAACTCGCTAATCAAATCAGAGATACTTCCAAAGTGTGTATCGAATCAAGCTAAAAGTCATAGAAAAACCGGATAAATGCGAGTTGAATCAAACGTTGCCCTTTCCAAGTCAAACTTAACTACATACTGTCCTTGGGTCCTTGATCCTCTCGAACTTTTGACCCCCAACGAACTTACCCATTACCCCCAAGAACTCTACTCTTAGCCAAAGTGAACTTTGAACCACCCTCTGACGCAAATTGCAAGGTTATTATCTGTGGTCTACAATTTAGTCATTAGTCATTACTACATGCGAAATTACAGCGATTTGCGGGTAGGTAGTTACCTAATTCTGTAGAACCAGCGCCAATGCTGACACGGGTTTGTTGAGTTGATAGTAGTACTTATAATAAAGCAGTAAGTGTCAAAATGCTGTGCAATGATAATAAAAAAAGGAAAACAAAATCTAATAAACAAGAATATAACTTCTCTCTGTTTGTATGTTTGTTCGCGTATCACGTAAAAACTACTATAGCGATTGCGAGGCGATTTTCAATGTTGAATAGCCTAGAGTTTGCCTAAAAAACTAGTTAATTGGTATATCAATCAGACGAGTACAATTTGTGAAAAAAAAACAGTTGACGTTTAAACGGAGTTTGATGATATTGGGTACTCTTGGTTCTTGAATAACACATAGTATCCTTACATCCCACTAAAATGACCATGCGGGCAAAGCCGCGGGCACAGTTAGTACTTATGATAAAGCAGTATGTAACGAAAAGCACAGTACATACATAGTCCTTACTATGTACGTACTGTGCGAAAAGTCTGTACAAAGAAGATTTTAAATAAGCTACTGAACAAGAATATAACTTTCTTTTTCAATTATGTTTTCTGTTTGATCACGCATCTCGTAAAAAAACCTGGTCCGATTGCGATGCGGTTTTCACTGATGTATAGTTTAGGATTTCACTTAAAAACTGATGTCCTTGAGATCTCAATCCGATGGGCAGAGCAATCGATAAAACTATTTGACTGCTGAACGAAATATGGTATATTGTACCTATTTATTCAGGTACTTTTGTACCTGGAATAACATATAGGATACTTTTATCACAGAAAAATGACTACGCGGGCAAACCGCGGGCACATCTAGTCTATACTTATAATAAAGCAATAAGAACGAAAAATCTGAACAAAGAAGATAATTTAAAAAAATGCTCTACATGTTTAAAAATCATGTCTGTTGTTTGTTAGTTTGTCTGTATGTTTGTTCGCGCATCACGTCAAAATTACTGGACCGATTGTGATTCGGTTTTCACTGTTCATAGCACATAGAGTACTTTTAAGCTGACCAAGCGCGCGATGCCGCGGGCGTCATCTAGTGCTATAATAAAACTGTTACTGGGCCAAATCTGTACAATAAATATATTAACTATTACTAGTTCTCCTCACAGCTAGTGCTGGTCCATCATGAGTTCTGGATCAGTGAGCTTCTTCCACATGTACGTTTTGAACCACCGAAGCTGCTGACTCCCTTTTGGCAGTCACCTTGTAATTTGAACTAATACTTGATGTGTTTCACTAATAATAAAAAAACAGACAGACATATTATTTCATTTTTTTAGATATATTATTCAGTAGTTTAATAGTTTTTGTAGTAGTTGACGACCGGTTGGTCTCGTGGCTAGGTACGTAATCAAACGGTCTCGGGTTCGAATCCTGCAAGGTGCAATCATTTGTGTGATGAGCAGCAATGTTTGTTTCCGAGTCATGGATGTCATAATATTCGTATCTATATATGTTTATCCGTTATCTAGTACCCATAGTACAGGGTATCCTAGTTTGGGGCTAGGTAATTGGTGTGGAATTGTCCCGAATATATTATTATTTATATTATTAATAGACCACGTGGACGGTGATAAACAATACAATGTCACAACCCACATGCTCGCCATTTTGAGTAAAGTTTATACAATTTTTAATAAGTTTGCTAAGAAAAAGACAAGAAACATTGAGTTTGTTAACTTTTATGTATTTTCACCGATGAAATAACCTCAAAAGGATTTTCTACCTAAACCCTATTATAATACCTACATAAAATCGGTTAAGTAACTCACAAGTCTTATCAGCTTTTTCTCAACATTTTAGCTTCTAATAAAAACAAGATTGTATTCTATTATTTGAAACAAACTCCGTTGTTGATAATCTAGAAATTGGCTGTTTCAATTTAGCAATAATTTGTTAATCCTCATAACCTCTAACTTATAACTTGAGACAGATGTCGCTGTCATAGGAATAAATTGATGCTATGGAACTTAGTGTCCTATTGTCAATTTTTATATATGAGTTTTTAGTTTTGTGTCAGGTATTTTTTCAATATTTATGGTATAAAAATAATTTATGTCGAGTAACACTGTTGAAAAACGTTCTCAATCACGTACAGAACTAATTGGTATCGAAAGCTCGATTTTGTCATTTTGTAGGTTGACGTAGTACGTGTATTGCTTAACAGCGTCCATATTAAAAGTGGGAAGATTAGGTATCAGCTCCTCAGGCGGGGACCGCATAAATTAGATGCAACGAACACAATTAGCCTTCTCTGGCTTTAGTCACAATGGGATTGGCGTTTTTGTAGCACGTTATCTGTGCCTCTCATTCTTGCTACAGTCTAGATCTTTCTATCTCTGTTGTTGATGCACACGAAGCACGAACGGTGGGAATGTTGCTGTGTGTGTGTGTTCAACTGTAAGTAGTCGTTTTTAGTCCAGTTTTGTTTACGTGATATTATAGCGTGTTCTATTCTCCCCTTAAACTAGATCTATGGTTTGATTACTTCTTACCCTATTAGTAAGATGAGGACGAACTTGGAACCACAATCAACCAAATTGTAAATTGAGGGTTAATTGGTAGACCTTTTCTACTTCAAAAATGACTTCAATAATGGCTACAAGATTGAATGGCTGCTAGTTTCCCATGATCTTCATAAGCTGCTCTTACCATTCTAATAATTTACATATCGCTGCACGAGCAGAACAATGTTTTGACTTTAAAAGACATAATACGCCTTTGTTTTGATTGATATTCTCTATAAACAGATCTATACCACTAGATAGGTAGGTAATAGGTACCCAATTATCTAGGACCTATGCTTACTTATCGTATGGGGTAATGATGGCCTCTGGTGTCAGAGTTTGATAGCAGTCGGGCCCGACAGCTTAACGTGCCCCCCGAAGAACGAAGCTATGGAAATCCGCACGTAACTTAGAAAAATCATTCGTATGGAGCCGAGAACCGAACCCGTTATACATAGTGAATCCCTCAGTTTATAAGTGAACGTATTCAATTAATTTAATAATCACGCTCAAATTATGAGGTTTTCTATAGAAACATCTTTAAACCTGATTTAATCGTACCTATGTATAGAAACTAGCTGAGAACGTGACTTCTGAGCCACGTGACAGACATTCTCTGTTTGCGAAACCAACTTCCCAGACATACTACTATGTAAATGGGTTTGTAAGCGTACATTTGGACGGTAAAGTTGGATACGGACAGACAAACAGACGTAGATAGATAGATAAACGCTCAACGAAAACGAGAGACAACAGTGGAATGGAGAGGATCACATTTATTTGTCATGGACGTGGTGGGTGATGCTCAATGAATGATAAATAATTTATGTGTTTCACTTTATGTTAGTTTACTTAGTTCAACTTACAAGGGGACTGCCAAAAGGGAGTCAGCAGCTTCGGTGGTTCAAAACGTATATGTGAAAGAAGTTCCTGATCCAGAACTCATTATGGACCAGCACTAGATGTGAGGAGAAGATGGCCACAGACCATATGAAGAATAAGTTCTTACGTGATTCGAGAAGTTGGAGAACACAGACATGTAAAAAATTGATTTGTCTTTTTTTTTGTCTAAGCTATGTACTGAACATAGCTTAGCTTTTTTTGAAACTTATTTACTGGTTTATTATAAGTATAGAAGAAGCTCACCGATCCAGGACTCATGATGCGCCTCCAGCTTCAGCACGGAGTCTGGCCGGCGGAGCTGTTCCAGCAGCACGCCGGGGAACGCGATGTTGGCGCCGGTGCCGATCATGTACAGCACCACGCCGCTCACGGCCAGCAACTGAACACAAAATTGTAACCTTCGCAATTCGAACACATCTTTATTTATTTAAACGGCACTTAACCGCTCTAAAAACGTTATTTAATTGAAGCGATAGTTTAGAGCTGCAAACTATTTGGAGTAGGATCATTTAGAACGATCTAAGTTGACGTAGGTCACATGCTACTCGTATTTTTGAGCTCCAATATCACAGAAACGAATCACTTTAGGGTACTAGGGTTCAAACAATTGTTTCGTCCGCTGTCGATTTATTAAGTTTAGATCAGTGTGGTCGCGAATTTCCGTCGTTTTTTTGGCGTTATGGTAGTTACTAGAAGTTTCTGAGATCTGCGGTACTTAGTTTTGTGAGAAGGATTCGGTGCAGCCGTTCCCAAGATATTTAGCTCTGATAGTTCTTAAAGTTTCATCAACTTTTTATTTACAAGAGTTTACAGGACATTGCCACTCTGATGCTTTGTGCAAACCTACCATTAACTAGATCGTTAAAGTAATGTTAATGAGACATGCATGGAGTTGAATGGATGGAATTGCTTGATGTTTATCTAAAACGAGTGTAATTTGTTCCGGTCGTGTTTACGTCAATGGTAGAGTCACCTTGGCGAAATTCAATGGGATCTGTGGCGAATAGGATTATGCCATTATTACAGAAATGTGTGATGAATTAAACCACGAGTAAACGTTTTAACGAAATCAGGTGATCCGTCAGAGAAAGGTAACCGACGAAGCTAAGAGAACCCAACTTTTATGGAATTACGATAAACGTGACCAGCCCATTGCCACTACAACTTGCTTATCACGTTTATCGTAATCCCATAAAAGTTGGGTTAGACCGTAGACTTGTTCTGGAGTGGAGACGCGAATCTTCAAACGTAGGGGTCAAGTGTAGGGCATCCCACAACGTCGTCACAGCGCAAGTAGCTAGGCAGTAATGGGTTGAGAAGAGCAGAAGATTCGGGTTTTCGAGCTTCTATGGAGGGAGGAGGCTTAGTTACTCCGGCAGGATTGATGATTAAGCCGTTATATTGTGGATTTTACGAATTTCCTAATCTATGATCTGTAAAAAGCCCATACCTGTCTTATAAACGGTGACAGCCGCTGTCTCTGGTATACAGTTCCTTCCGTCATGTCGTCTTCTTCACTGACTCTTGTTCAAAGGGTGAAATCCGTAGAATATCTGCAATAAGATGAAACTAAGCTAAATTAGTTTAAAAAAGTGACGTTTGCACTTGTGCCATTATTTTATTCTGTGTCAAAACAGCAACATACCTATTTATAAGTACAAAAATATATATATAAATATATATATATATATATATATATATTTTTGTTATATACATATATATATATTTGTACATATATATATATATATATATATATATATATATATATATATATTCGTTTATACAAATATGGGTATAATTTTTGTTCTTCATTTTGCCTGGGAGTTTGATCAGAATTCTGATAATGTCACCCCCGTAGGGCAAATCACATAAAATTATGCTGCGAATGTATACAATCAATAATTAGGTGTTTATCTACCATCGAAAAGGAACAAGTACAATTTGAGCAGTATCCCGGAGCCCTCCGACGAAGGAGATGACAAGATACTGTTACAAATTCCCATACTATTATCTAATACCAATAAGCTCTGACGCAACGCCTGGTTTCGAACACATTCCATCAGCACATGTTGCACGTCTTCAACCACACCGCAATTGTTAACAATTTGGCGAGTCTGAGATGAGACTTCTTCATCAGGAATTTAAACTTGTCATATGGAATGTTCCGGCACGGAGTCTCAACATCGCCACCACATGTTCACGACTAATCGGTATCAAATCGAACCATGGGTAGCGAGGAAGTTCACATTGCATGGTTTTATACGATATTCCCTTAGATAACGACCGCTCATCAAAATATTCACGGCAACTGCGTCTAGATATATCTTTAACTTTACCCAACAGTTTACTGAGCAACGGTGAGCAACTGTAGTCTGTTCGGCCCGGTCAACCTCCTCGTTACCCATAATGCCAATATGCGAAGGTACTGTACGACTATTGTTTTATTTAAATCGCGAAGTTTGCAAATAGAATCTAGGATACTATAGGCTATCGGATTACCTCGAGTGTTCGAGGTTAACGAAGCCAAGTGTGAAAGTGCACTTTTTGAATCAGATAGGATGACAAATTTGCTACTGCCATAGTAAAACGTAAGTCAGTGTTTCCGAGATTTTGAATTTAGCGTATGTTCCTATTTAAGGGGCATAGAATGACGCCATCCAGTTTCATCCGTAGATCCGTCGCTATACACTTGGTAATTTGTACTATTATTTATTCTGTGGTAATATTAACGATATTTGGTATTGATCAAATTGGTACAAGAACTTCAATTGGTTCAAGAAAGAATATATTTGTACGTCTTTTAGACGGATTCATTGCATCTATACCTACTACAATATTTTCCGACAAATTGAAGCCACCTTTATGGTATGTAAGAAATGTTTTTGTAGTTTAGTAACTGAATGAATGTGATGGTATTTGTAGGTTGTATATATTGTTACTAATTAAGGTATTTTTCCTTGCCCAGTAGTTACAGTGAAAAACATCGCTAAGTTATTCTATAACATTTATATTTATATTATCATTAAAAGATTTAGACCTCAACCAAAATTTGCCAGCTAAGTACTTTCTACGGATATACAACGGTTATGACGAGCTATGCCTTCATAGCTCGCTTTCCATAAAGTGGATTTGGGGTACTTTTAATGAAACCTCCTATGATCCTCATTGCTTGATTTTGTACTATGTTAACTTTATTCAGATGGGTTTAACCCTAGTGTCGTGTATATAGAAGACTACAATAGTTAAGTCAAACTGCTATGAATAATTGCAATGTACAGTCGCCTGAGGTATCTAGGATGTACTCCCCACTTAGCTCCAGCAAGCACTTTAAATACATTTAAAATTTAAGGGTTTTGTTTCGATTTTCATTGATTGTCTACCCCACCTCAAACTCCGATCTAACCACTTACCTAAATATTTAACACTATCAACTTCCTGAATTATGTTGTTATCTATATTTAATATTTATATTATCTACCTCTACTAAACACACATATTCTAGTCTTTCTATGTGTGAAATGCTAAATGCTAAGGCCTACTCCATTGATGATATTGCAGAAAATACTTAGCGTTTTGTATACTCAAGGCTTTTCCCGCTAGTTCTTTTTTCGTAATATGCTTTTATTAATAAACTGTGTTTAAAAAAATCTAACATCCAAAGAGCATTGTAATCTTATTGGCGTAACTAAAATTCCACAACATAAAATAATACGAGTTTATGGCCACATATAAAATTGGTGTCAATCGATAGGAAATAGGTAATATATTTATATCAGTTAAGTACAAATCTTTCGATTTTAATAGAGAACTTTTTGTTTCTTATAATTTTCTTTTCCGACTAACCTTAGTTTCGTTTATGGCCAAGAAATCAAGCCTTTTTTTCCGTACCTCAAAAGGAACCCTTACAGCAGGGGTCGTCAAGTAGTTTTAAGTGGGGTCCGGATACCGTTGTTTTTTTTTACCGAGGTCCAGAAAAAAAAGAGCGAGCCTTACAGTAGTCGCATATCGTCGTTGCGCTTGCCAAAACCTCTACCTATGTGTTTTTAGTCAAGTTTTCAGGGGAGACAATAAACTATTTTATTTAATAATAGATGGACATATCCATAAATTAAAAATGTAGTATGGTGGCAAAAAAAAAGTGTGAACTGAGATACAACTGAAAATGATAAAATGTACTATCCATCCACATTATTTTTTTAGCCATGTTGATGCACATATCAGAATTGTCTTGCGAGCACCATTTCTTGCAAGTGAAAAATGTACACATGCCAGATTTGATATGTAACTCAATTGGATTAGTTTATACATACTATAAACTTTTTCTGTGATCACATAACGAGTTTTTCATTGCCAGAACTATTAATTAGGTGCACATATAAGTTTTGTCAAATCGATTTCTAGAGGGAAATAACACATAGATGTTTTTGTAGTCGATGCGCAATTCGATTTTAAGGCAATCCAGAGAAAAAAACCCCATTAAAATGCACATAACGATTTTGGCAGGCGCACCGACGATATGATGTGTGTGTAACATTGTTACAATGCTACACTTCCACAATAGGGCGCGCTTCTCCGGCTTCTTGTTACATTGTCAAACACTGTTACGCTTTTCACGAAATTACTCCGATAGATTTCAGGAAAGCGCGATGAAAGATACACATCAAAAAACTGATGATGATTAAGTAGGTACTATATTTTATTTTCCTTTTAAATTAAGTTATTATTTAGAACATAATACGTAAAATAATTGCGAGAAATTACACCGACAGTCTTGAGCCAGTTTTTATGGTAATTTCACTGAACAAATATTAAGTACTCGTACAGAAGACTCTCTCCCTTATAAAATGCTCTAATTTCCGGTGACCAGAAACTTCAACTTAATACATAATAAAGAGAATACCGGCCGGAGTGAGACCGTCCTCGTAATTTCCAATTAGCCCGTATGTAGGTATATTTAATAATATTTGACGGTCCGAGGTTCGACCTTCGGCGGTCCGGATATGGACCGCGGTCCGCCTGTTGCTAACCGCTGCTTTACATGATCACTTCGTTGTCCATCTGTCTGTCTGTCAGTCAAGTCTGTTTTTTTCATCAAAGCGTGGAGGGGAGGTATCAAGGTGAATTTTATATCAAATTTTTAAGTCTGCAATCCCTTGGAGCTGTGAAAAAACAAACTTTACGGCCGTTTATGCCGCATATTTATGCCGCATATTTTGACACTCGCAAGGGAATCATAACCTATAGGGTATTTCCCGTTGACCTAGAATCATGAAATTTGTCATGAAGCAATATCTTATAGCACAAGTGAAGGGAAAATTCCGAAAACCGTAAATTTGTAGATACTTGTACTCCACAAAAAAAAACTATTTCAACTATGTATTTACATGTGTAACTTTAAAACTAATTCAACTATGTATTTACATGTGTAACTTTAAAACTATTTCAACTATGTATTTACATGTGTAACTTTAAAACTAATTCAACTATGTATTTACATATGTAACTTTAAAACTATTTCAACTATGTATTTACATGTGTAACTTTAAAACTAATTCAACTATGTATTTACATGTGTAACTTTAAAACTATTTCAACTATGTATTTACATGTGTAACTTTAAAACTATTTCAACTATGTATTTACATGTGTAACTTTAAAACTATTTCAACTATGTATTTACGTGTGTAACTTTAAAACTAATTCAACTATGTATTTACATGTGTAACTTTAAAACTAATTCAACTATGTATTTACATGTGTAACTTTAAAACTATTTCAACTATGTATTTACATGTGTTACTTTAAAACTAATTCAACTATGTATTTACATGTGTAACTTTAAAACTATTTCAACTATGTATTTACGTGTGTAACTTTAAAACTAATTCAACTATGTATTTACATGTGTAACTTTAAAACTAATTCAACTATGTATTTACATGTGTAACTTTAAAACTAATTCAACTATGTATTTACATGTGTAACTTTAAAACTAATTCAACTATGTATTTACATGTGTAACTTTAAAACTATTTCAACTATGTATTTACATGTGTAACTTTAAAACTAATTCAACTATGTATTTACATGTGTAACTTTAAAACTAATTCAACTATGTATTTACATGTGTAACTTTAAAACTAATTCAACTATGTATTTACATGTGTAACTTTAAAACTAATTCAACTATGTATTTACATGTGTAACTTTAAAACTATTTCAACTATGTATTTACATGTGTAACTTTAAAACTATTTCAACTATGTATTTACATGTGTAACTTTAAAACTAATTCAACTATGTATTTACATGTGTAACTTTAAAACTATTTCAACTATGTATTTACATGTGTAACTTTAAAACTATTTCAACTATGTATTTACATGTGTAACTTTAAAACTAATTCAACTATGTATTTACATGTGTAACTTTAAAACTATTTCAGCTATGTATTTACATGTGTAACTTTAAAACTATTTCAGCTATGTATTTATATGTGTAATTTTAAAACTTTCACGATTCGAACACAGTATAATTATACATAGGTCTTCTCGTGAACACGATCAATGCAACTTGATCGAAACGTCGAGGTAAATAAATATTAAGTTTTCATTGAATATATAATTATAAATATGTATTTACATTCCTACAAGTTTAGTTGATACTTTGCTATGTCATTCCGATTTAATGACCTTATTGTATTACAATAGGGTCATTAAAAACGTTTACAAAAAAGGTTTTAAGCAGTAGCCATGTCCTGGTGAAACTTAGAACGGGCTATCACAATTAAATGCGTATATAACATTTCGTGTCTGCGCTGTTAACCGTTGTGGAGTTCCATAGTCAGGACCCAAACCTGAGTGTAGAAATGTCATGGTAAAACTTAAAACCAGCTATCATAATAAAATACGTACTTACACAACATTTCGTGTCTGTGCTGTTGACCTTTGAAGAGTTCCTTTATCTGGAGCTAATCCTGGATGTCGATTCAGGTCATGCTTACCATAAAAATGCATTGTCATCGGAACTGAACCAACATGTATAAATTCAACTCCGTAGGGAAGAGTAAGTGGAAATGATTCAGCTTGCACGATTTGACCTAAACAAAAATACATACATACATACATTATATACAAGTTAAATAAAAGCTTTTAAAAAGAAGAGTAGAGGCAGAGGCTAGCTTACTTCAGAGGTTAAATTTCATTTGAATTTATTTCCTGATCCATTCCATTTCATTTTGTATAAATCACCTTCAGCTTACCATTTAAATAACGCGTTTATCGAATCATTATTTTATTAGGTATTGGTTTGCTTCAAATCAAAAACACCAACAAAATCAATTTTTGATTACTTATTTATGTATATCTAATTAAATAGGCGTTCCTCTTTTGTTCTTTGTTTTTGTTCTCTTGCAAAGGAACAAGAAAAAAAACGATTGACTGTGATAAATTATTATATATATATTATATAATAACTAGGAAGTATCTACCTTAGCTATTATAACTTACTAATACCACAGAATAAATAAGAAGTATTATCTATTTCTAATTCCAACAGATGTTTTTTTTTAAATTGATTGATTTATTTTGAGTTTTTAGTTACTACTAGCTGTGCCAGCGGCTTCGCTCGCGTGTTCATTTCTCGAGGTTAAAAGTACTCTATGTGCTATTCCAGGACCTAAAATACCAATATACCAACATTAAATCAAAATTCCTTCAGCCGATATAAGATTTTTACTCCAATGATCGTCATTGAGCCCAATCTTCGGCTCTTTTCATCCAGTCAATGCCAGCTGTCATTCGCAAGCCGTCTCTCCACCTGGCTGGCGGGCGTCCCACACTACGTTGTGTTTGTGTCTACGGTGACCCATAATCCAATACGATAAAGTGTGAAGGCCAGCTAAGATGAGCCTTACGTTCAAAAGTTCCTGTACATTTCGGGTTTCAAATTATTTGAACATAATACTGAGGGTTGTGCTGTCTGAACTACAAAACCGATAACCTTGAAATATTTACATCACAATATTTTAAATAGGTATATACTCGTAGATAGGGGGTATCTAACAAAAAAAAAACTGACTACGCGTTAGTGAATTACAATTAAGTATACATTTTGACTTTCATCCCTTCTCCCAAGGGAACCATGCTAAATATCGGGATAAAAAGTATACAATGCCCTACCTCGTAGTATGAACTCAAACCATACCAAGTTTCATATAAATTCCTTCAGTAGTTTCGGCGTGATGCCTAGCCAAGATACTGACAGACAGATAGATAGACAAAAAAAAAACAGTTTTGGCTTCAGAATCGAATAAAGAGAACCATCCAAAAAAAAACAGTTTTATTATAAGTATATAGAAGATAGATATAAAAGCACTTCCCGGTGATAAAAAAATACGGATGCATCCCGTTTGTGGAACTTTATAAAATATTTACTCTAAAGTTTCGGAAACTTTTAATATATTAAACACTAATAGCTTTCGCCCGCGACTTCGTCCGCGCGGACTACAGTTTATCGCGAAAAAAAACGTTCTATGTTCTTCCAGTCTAGGATATTAAAAACCAATGCAAAAGTATAGCACCAACGCTCTTGATGTTCTTTGACAGACTTGTTATTTCGTTTCCATGGCTACCGTTCTTTACAGCGAGTAATCAACATATTCCAGTTTTCCCGTGGAAACTTACAATTTTCCGAGATAAAAAGTATCCTATGTTTTATTCCAGGGTATAAGCTATCTCTATTCCAAATTTCTTCAAAATCCGTGCAGTCGTTATCGCGTAAAAGCTCCCCAAACAAACAGACAAAACGTTTTACTTTTATATATTGGTGTAGATTCAATCGCATCTGGTAACATATTGCACTATTCTGATGTTTGTATGGTATATAAATAGTAATAATAATACTAAGATAGGAAGTACATAGATAGGCAGCGGCTCCACACCACGCTCCAGGCCCATGTCGTGGGACCCTGGTCTGAATTCCATTACACAATTTTATGGAGGCATCAATTACTGGACAATAAATTAAAAAATAATTATTATGATGTCACAGCAAAATTTTAAAACAATACTTAATCTTAACTTAAGTATCAGCGTGGGGTAGGGGGGGAATGTGTGTAAGGGTGTGAGGGGGTGAATATGCGTATGTATGTTTATGAACGGATAAGGGGTGGTATGTCGGTATAGTTGATAGACTCAGGCGTTACTTTGCGAACTAATATTTCTTGTGGCTCTGTGAGCTGTAGATCCCCGATAAAACAAACTATAAACACATATTAAATTTAACACGATAAAAAAATAAGTAGATTAACTAAAGATATTCGTCAAGTTAAAAAATCCGCAAGTTAGATGCTTTTCAATTTAAATATCTTCTAAACTAGCTATCGGATCTCTTAATCTGTTTCACCAGTAGAAAGAGCATACAATTTTAAGTAAAACTGCATTTTTAACTCATATTTTTTTTAAACTGACGTGGTCAAGTAACAATGGTACTGGTACTGGTGTCGCGCGTAATAAAAGAGTGAGAAAGAGGGTAGACCATTTTGTCTGCCCTTAAAAACTCTATGATTAAACTTGACGGATCGAAATGGTGATTTCACGAGACGGAACGGGCGTTTTGGGTACTATTATTTATTCTGTGGTTTCATTTCGAGCACTGTATGTAGGTATCTGAGATCCTTCCTAAAGTTTCCCATACATTTCATCTACGCGCGCAAGCTTAGTATAGTACGAACCAAACTTAATGGCGGCTGTGAAATGCGCTGCTAGCGCGGCATCGCGCATCCCCTCTACAAACTTTGCAATTAATCTAGCGGTACATAGCGCCATCTAGTTACCTTATTGTAAAACTAACCTTAATAACCAAGGTGCTCCATCAATTTCTACCTAGTAGGTAAAGGGCTAATTCCACTGGTAGAAACCTAAAAGTGAGAAATCTACTGCATTTTATACGCTTTATATTAGCTTCACTTGTAAAAATCCCCTTCGCAGGGGATTGTCGAAGGGGATTTATGGAATAAGCCGTATGTTTGTATGTTTGTAACCGACTCCTTTAGACGCTATTTTGACCCACTTTAAACGGTCAGATTTCATTCAAATTTTCTACAACTGTCAAAAACCGATGACAAAGCAACAATAAGAAAAAAAAAATAGTATAAAATAACTAAAACACAGTTTTTAACTAGTTTAGGAGCCTATGGATTCAATTTTTATTCTGTGTCACATATTTATGTCAATAATTTTTTTTGTCTCGTAAAACACAGTTTTTAACTAGTTTAGGAGCCTATGGATTCAATTTTTATTCTGTGTCACATATTTATGTCAATAAATTTTTTTGTCTCGTAAAACACAGTTTTTAACTAGTTTAGGAGCCTATGGATTCAATTTTTATTCTGTGTCACATATTTATGTCAATAAATTATTCTTAAAGGTTTTTTCTCGAAATTTGAAGAATTTCGGTTTATAAATTTGAACACCACGGGCCTAAGCCAAGTGAAGTTCATTTTGGGAATTAGTTTCATTTGACAAATCTTCGTGCAAAAAATTCCGTACGTCTCGGCAAGTGTTAAGGATGGCAGCTTTTTACATAGTCATAAATAAATTACTCAATCTGTTGTAAGTAGTGAGTGAGATGTTTGGGTATGACTCCAGGACTGGAAAGCACCAGAGGCACGATATAAACTTTATTCATTTTCCAGATTCTAATAATTTCTTCCTTTAATTCGGTGTATTTGTGTATTTTTTCGGTAATTGTCTTTTGTAGGTTATGGGTGTTGGGAACAGCAATATCTATTAAGTATGTCTGCTTATTTATTTTATCTATAACGGTTATGTCTGGTCTATTGTTATGAAGTGTTTTGTCTGTTAATATTGCTCTATCGAAGTACATCTTGTAACTCTGGCTTTCCAGCACCGGTTTTGGAACGTATTGATAATAAGGTACTGCTTTAGATAGTATGAGTTTATGCTTAACGGCTAGTTTTTGATGAACTGTGGGCTGTTTGGTTATGTCTGTGGGTGTAATCTGTTTGGGCTAGGGTTGGACAGGCACTGGTTATGTGTTGAATGGTTTCAGACGCGCGATGACATTTTCGGCATTTGTCATTTTGAATGCTAGCGTCTTTAGGAATAAATTATTATTATTATTTGACGGCTGAAGTATATTTGTTCAAATGTTGGTATATTGGTATTAGGTCTTGGAACAGTACATAAAGTACTTTTAACATAGAGAAATGACCACGCGTGCTAAGCCGCGGGTACAGCTAGTAGATCGATAAATATGACCGATACTCTATTCTTATAATAAAGCAATAGGAACAAAAAGTCTGTAACAAGAAGATAATTAAAAAATAAATGGGTACATAAAATAAGCTACTGAAAAAGAATATAACATTTTAAAATTTCGTGTCTGTCTGTTTGTCTGTCTGTATATTTGTTCGCGCATCACGTTAAAACTACTGGACCGATTGTAATGCGGTTATAACTGTTGGATAGTTTAAGAGTTGACTTAAAAACTGGTGTAATTGTTATTTTAATCCGATAAGCAGAAGCAGAGCAATCGATAAAAACTTTTTGACGGCTGAATTAATTTTGATCAAATGTTGGTAATTGGTATTTTAGGTCTTGGTATAGTACATAAGGTACTATAACCTCGAGAAATGACCACGCGTGCGAAGCCTCGGGTACAGCTAGTATAACAATTCCATTTAAATTATTTAATTAACAATGTACCTAGCGACTGTCGCAAAATGAGACAGTTATTTTAATATGCAATTAATGCAGAAAGGATTTAATTTATTTTACAATCGAACATAGATTCACTTTTTTAGTTCCTTGTCAGGCTCTTTGTTTCGTACTTACTGATTTATTACAGGTATATAGATTTAAATAGTTACGTGTTAAACACTCGTGCTAAATATACCTAACCGAACAGCTAACACTTCCCGTCCTGTCAGCAATTAGTTCCTTGACAGTATCAACCGTAGAATAAGTTATTCTAGGTTAACTAGAACAAATTCCTAGGTACTCTACGATTGATTGCTTCGAAGATTTTTTGGTATCTTGCGCCTATTATATCGATCTCAGCTACATGTTGTATATACTCTATACTTTTCTATATACTTAGACATTATAATATAGCTGCCCCTTAGCTTTGCCCGCGTGTTAACTATGCTACCCCCTACTATGTTCTCCACATTAGAGCTGAAATTTCAAAATATCCTCCCTTAGTGCACCTCTACGATACTCAAGGAATATTTCCTTCTTAATACAAATCTTTATATCCACCGGTTCAGACTGTGCGTTGTCTGCCAGTCAGTCAGTTAGTAGGTATGTCAGGGTCTGTTCTATGGGTACAGATAGAAGATAGATAAGATCAGGAAGTTACAAAAAATACTATAGAATAAAAAGCTTCCTGACAGCTTCCTTTTTTTACAAACGGCGTTCTCTGTAGTTCGGTCACAGAATTGGTGAGACTTTTTCTTCTCAGCAGTACTTGTACTATTATTTATTCTGTGTCAGCAGTTCGTGGATGTAATACTACCGGACTATTGAGCCTGATAGTTCGATATCGGACCTGCGGGGCAATTCCATAACTTGTTGCAATCAGATTTTCTTATCACGTGCACTTATTGCGGTGTGTTAGTGGATATTGCCTTGTACTATTATTTATTCTGTGATATTGCTATGAAAATCTGATTGCACCAAATTGTATTGGCTTATGGAATCGCACTGTTGTATTAGGAAGGATAGAACGAAAGGTCGCCTAATATTAAAAGATTTTTTACATATTTTATTTAACTTCACTTATATGCATGTTATGAAATTTTGCAATCAATATTTCACCCTCTTACGCTGAAGGTATCGGGATTTGGCACACACGTTTGGTTCTTGAGACATTAAAAAATTACAATATTTAAATATATTTTTCGTGATCGAACGTCCTGCATCAATACCGTACTATCGGGCTCAGTAATCCGGTCGTATTGCATCACCGAACTGTCGAGACGAAAAGTTCGGGAACGGACTAAGTAACCGAACTAATGAGAACGCCCGTTTACACAATGGTGTATGTCTGTCTTTGTTTAGCGCATCACGAAAAAAAATGAACTGATAGAAATGCTGTTTTCGCTGTTGCGTAAAACAGTGTCAGTGTTTTGTGTTGTGTTGTGTGGTACGTGGTTATGATGTACCTAGCTGCGCCATCCATTCTCGAGTAATCATGAATCTGTAATACTTTATAGTAGAGGTTCGTGCGAGTAATAGGCGTCGTCGAGTAGTTACTATTGTTTATTCTGTGGTAGAGCTCCTTAATTTGTTACTACAGACCTTATATCGTGGTCTGTGTTTTGTTTGACATTTTTGGTCATTTTTTTATTTTTTTTCATTTGAAGAATATTTTCGTTATGCACCTATGTTACATACATACTTAGATGCACACATGCAATCATACGTATACAATACCATATAGAGCGATGGTTCAAAGTGCAACTTAGAAATAACAACTGGGAATCCAACGATACCGGTTTCGGTCCTTGTTATGTGTCATTTTCCATCGCTTCGTACTTCGGAGGGCACTTGAAGCTGACGGTCCTGGCTGTTATAGATTAATAGCAGTTTTTATGCCATGTCAGAGACACACGGGCGGTATGACAAACTCTGACACCAGAGGCCAGCACTACCTCATACGAAAAACTATTACAATTAAATACCACATACATATATAAAATCCAATACCATCCTCTGGTAATCTAGTAAAAATGAGAAGGCGCGAGAAAATATCCCTATGAATCCTAGGTACTCTGTGCCGGTAACGTAGCCCTAACTACAGGTTGTCTCAGAGTGCACTATTTCATTTAAAAATTAAAATCCGTATTTTTTGAGCGAGTTGTTTTTTTTTTTGAGTAAATATATATGTCTATGGTTTTTGACAAAGATGTGGCTGTATATCACCTATGACGTCGATTGAGCTCAGAAATTGTTTCTGGTTTATTCACATAAACCCTAGATTTCACAAAACCCCAAAGAAAGAAATCGCTCGGCAGCGTTAAATCGTATGATATTTAGTGGCATCAAAATTTCGTGAGATTATTTGTTCTGGAAATCGTTTCTGTATTAAATCGATTGTTTCACGCGCAGTCTTTTTTTGTTTCTCTTTTCTTTTCTTTTGACATATTTTTCCTTTTTTGCATTATGCTTTGAAGCTGAATCATGTTCGGGTGAAGGTGGAGTCTTTCTTCAAAATTCCCAATGATAACACGTTCTCCTTTTGTGTAGCGCTCCATTTTTTATAATCGGAACAATCATAGGTGATAGCTGTCAAATATAAGAGATGCCACTTGCTTAAAAAAATGACACAATATTTAATTAGTTCACTCTTATTCAGACATATCAAGGTACTAGCTGTACCCGCGGCTTTGCACACGTGGTCTAGGTTAAAAGTACTATTATGTGCTATTCCAGGACCTAAAATATAAATACACCAAAATTTGATAAAAAATTTTTCAACGGTCAAAAACATTTTTATAGATTGCTCGGCTTTGTTTACACCAGATTATAAGTCAAACCAACAATGAAAACCGCATCGAAATGTAGTTTTTATGTGATGCGCGAACAAACAAATATACAGACAGACAGATACGATTTTTTTAAATGTTATATTCTTGTTCACTAGCTTATTTTAAGTACCCTAAACCATTTCTTATTATCTTCTTTGTACAGAGTTTTTCGTACCTATTGCTTTATTATAAGTATAGATAACGTAAACGCACATAATCAGCAGTTTGCGACTTTCCTTATCGAGTGAACTTGTTTCACAGTTTGCTTTTTTAAGGGTCCGTCTCTTAAACCTTCATGGTTCTGCCATAGATATAATTAAAAGTGGGAAGATTAGGTACCAGCGCCAAGGGCGTGGAGCGCATAAATCAGGTGCAACGAATTCAATTGGCCTCCTTAGGCCTTAAACTATTATTTATTCTGTGCCTCTAAACGGATTTCTAAGAACACATCTTCCTATCTTTAACGGTGATCATAGCTGCCATAGATATCCTTGTTAAAAAAACTTTACCTGTATACAGTTCGGCCAGCACCACTGTATGGCTCTACTTATCATGTTATTTACCGATTGCTCGGCTTCTACTCATCTGATTGATATACCAAGTAGGAACACCAGTTTTTAAGTCAAACCTTAAACTATTCAACAGTGAAAACTGCATTGCAATCGATCCAGTATTTTACGCGATGCGCGAACAGAACAACAAACAGAAAGACAAGATTAAAAAAATAAGTTTAATAAGTAGCTTGCTACAAAGCTGTCGGAAAACACATCAGGATGTGATTGTACAATTTCTGGCACACGAACTGTCGTAATAATAATCTGTCCTAACACGAACTGTCGTAATAATAATCTGTCCTAACACGAACTGTCGTAAAAATAATCTGTCCTAACACGAACTGTCGTAAAAATAATCTGTCCTAACACGAACTGTCGTAAAAATAATCTGTCCTAACACGAACTGTCGTAAAAATAATCTGTCCTAACCCGAACAAGGGCTTATTGTATGAGCTTACCTTAGAGTATTTTTTAGTTATCTTAATTGTACGTACTTTTTGGTACTAACTGCTTTATTTTAAGTAAAAGTGTAGATGCGAAAGTGTGTTCGCTTCTTCCTCTTTCACGCAGCGACTTCGCCACGGATTGACGTGATTTTTACCCGACTACTACGAAGCAAGGGAAGGGTAATGAGTTTAACGGTCTATGCATGTATGTATCTATCTATGAATCGATGTATGTGGAATTGTGGACTATGTGGGTATATGGATGTTCCACCACAGCGTCGCCCCTATTGGTCCGATTTTGTGTCAATCGATTCTTCTTCATTTATAAAGAAATTCATATTCTATTTTTTTTAACCGACTACGGCGTTTGATGAATGAAGATTTATGTGTTCAAACTAAAAACTTGGTTTGATTTTGACAAGCGAGGTATCAGTCGATTCGTCTTAATCGCAAGAGAGTCATATGCTATTTTTTGAACAGCCTTATCGCTAAAAGCGATCTCTTTCAGGCTATAAGTAGTTCCTTTTCATCCAAAGGATTGGATGGAGAGGAAATACTTCAAGGACCTGATGACATAGATAGGCTCTTCAACTTTGGTAGTGGTTGGCCTTTTCTGCAACAGTCCGCCGGGGGAGTACCACGCAGGCAGGAGGCGAGACACTTACCATCAGGCGAGCGGGCAGTTTAACTATATCGATATAGGCCGCGGTCAGTTTAACTATATCGATATAGGCCGCGGTCAGGTTACCAACAGCATTTTTTTGTTGTTTGCTTTTATATTTACGGTTTTCGGATTTTTCCCTTCACTTGTGCTATTTGACATTGCTTCTTGCCAAATTTAATGATTATAGATCAACGGGAAGTACCCTATAGGTTTGGATTCCCTTGCGGGTGTCAAAATATGCGCATAAACGGCCGTATCTTCTGATTGCGTTGACTTAGAAGATTTTTTTTTTCACAGTTCTAAGGAATTACAGACCTAAGTAATTGATATTAATTTTAACTTGATACCTCTACGCGTCTGTGAGTAAAAGGGTCTTGACAGACAGACGGACGGACAACAAAGTGGTCCTATAAGGCTTCTATTTGAGGTACCGAAACCAAAAAACAAGCACGCGGGTGAAACCGCGGGACGTAGCCAGTACCTGATAATTAGTATACTAATCATTTAGTTAGGATAGCGGTCGGCAAGATTCTTATAATTCTGTTAGGTTTTATTAGGTGCGTTTCCCGCAAGGACAAATCTATTTATTCCACATAAAATCAGCAAAACGATATGAAAAGCGTAAGTGATCATTTACAGTATAACCTGAAGACTCTATTACAACAAATGAGCACTGATTTAAAATAATTTATTTTTAAAATATTTTATTTTTTAATCAGTCAATGAATATAATAATTTTTATTTTTAGGACATCAGTCGTCAAATTAATATACTGAAAAACTGCTGAACTAACTTTGTTGAAATTTTAAACTTTATATGTAATCTCTGAGTTTCTTTTACAAATAAAAAATAAACTTCCAAATCGTTTCAACAAATCCAAAAAAAAACGTGAACGCACCAAAAAATAGCATCGAAGTTCTTCACATAAATTCAAACAAAACTTGTACACTAAAACAAACAGCGCTATAAACCGGTATTCCCAAACTCAAATACCTACTTAAATTAATTCAAACATTACGCAATAAAAATCATTATAAAACCGAAAACGAGTTCAACTTAAACAACTTCAAAATCAACTTACCATAACCACACTCAGTAGAAAATTAAAAAAAAACACGTCACATATTTTTTTGGCACAGATTTATCACATTTTCATTCAAAAAACGGTAAATATAAATTTAAGCAAAAATCAGTATGTGTAGTCGCACAGCCGTGGGTGCACTGTCACGATGCGAAACGAGCCTCGTGTGGTAACAACCCATGCCTACTGGTAGGGGGTAGGGGGGCCACATGTGCCGGTTTTTGTAAGACGGACATTTGTTTTTTTAGGGTCCCATACACAAAGGTATTGTTGTGGCTATGCTGTATTTTGTCCGTTTGCCATCGGCTGTGGAGCCTAAATAAATTAACATAGGTACTTGATACGCATTTAGTTCCCTCATTTGAATTCCCAAAATGAAAAATCTAAATGAAATTGTATTCATTCATGAGAATATTGACGATATAGATGATAAAACCTAAGATAATGACCAGGTATTCTACAGTTTCCGGATAAATATTAAAAATGGAATATAATTACAAAATCAATTGGAAAACTAAATAAAAATATATCGAAAATGCAGAAAATAAAATAAAAGCCATAATAATAATCATGTCAAAAGGGGTCAATTATTTGTTAATTATTTACAAAAAAAAAAAACTGTACCTACTTGATATAATTTAATATTTTATTCAACTATTAATAAAAACTTTTACACGGCCTTGAAATTTTCAAAATTCTGTATTATTTTCTAATAAATGCATGAGCTCGGTCTTCAGCTCTCCTCATCCATTTTCTGCCAGCCGCTTTTCGCAAGTCGTCACTCCATCTGGCCACAGGGCGTCCTACGCTACGTTTGCCTAGACATGGTCTCCAGTCGAGAACTCTTCTACCCCAACGGTTATCGGTTCTTCGGGAAATGTGACCAGCTGATTGCTTGCTTATCCTTAGAGCTAGGTCGTTTATCTTGGTTCTCTGTCGGATCACTTCATTACGAATCTTGTCCTTCAGAGGTACTCCAAGCATAGCCGTTATTTTAATCACGCGTAATTTTTGGTCAACCTATTATACCTAACCTATTGCTGATTATACGTATTATTTGTGTTATGTATGTTGGATACGTTGTACTGGCAAAATACTGGCATCTCATTATCCTTATTCCCTTGTAATAAAGTTTATATTTTCAAATTGATTGCGAACTGTTGTACAAAGTCGTTAGGAGCGAGAGGTCGACGTGGCCATAGGGTTCTCTATGATTGTATTTTATCAGTGTACGTTGAGTGAATTTAAATTTAAATTTTATTTTATTTTGTGACCGAAATGTTTTTAGTAGACTTCCGATAGGAAGACGTTCGTAATTCAAATGTATTTTTTTGCGAATCTTTGATATTTCCATATTGATTCTGTAGTTTATTTGTAATATGAACTAGCTTTCGCCCGCGACTTCGTCCGCGCGGTTTACAGTTTATCGCGTAATAAAGCATCCTATGTTATTTTAGGAAATTAAAAACCAATGCTAAAGTATAGCACGAACGATCTTGATGCTTTATGACAGTCTTATTATTTTTCGTTTCCATGGCAACCGTTCCTTACAGCGAGTAATCAATATTTTCCAGTTTTCCCGTGGAAACTTATCATTTTTCTCGATAAAAAGTATTCTATGTTGGTCTTTATATTGTAAAGTAACTATTTACAAGTTTCATCAACATCGGATCAGCCGTTTTGGTGTGAAAGCTCTTGGATGTAACGTTTATTTGACTTTTTAGTTCGTATTTAACATTTTTAACTTTCAGTAATGGAATTCACGTTATTATGAAAATATATATTTTGATATTATTTTGTGCCCGGTTCGCGCACTAAATAATATCAAAATATCTTTTTGAGTAATCTCGACATTTGTATTCGGTAAAATATTCAATATGTTGTATACCTAGTTTTATTTTGTAGTAGTTAGGTAGAGTAAACTAAAAGTATAATTTAAATTAATTTTAGTTCTTTATATATTAGTAAGTAGTAGTAGGTATTATACTCACATGTCGTTGTACCATAGTAAGCATTATACTCACATGTCGTTGTTCCATAGTAAGCATTATACTCACATGTCGTTGTTCCATAGTAAGCATTATACTCACATGCCGTTGTTCCATAGTAAGCATTATACTCACATGTCGTTGTTCCATAGTAAGCATTATACTCACATGTCGTTGTTCCATAGTAAGCATTATACTCACATGTCGTTGTTCCATAGTAAGCATTATACTCACATGTCGTTGTTCCATAGTAAGCATTATACTCACATGTCGTTGTTCCATAGTAAGCATTATACTCACATGTCGTTGTTCCATAGTAAGCATTATACTCACATGTCGTTGTTCCATAGAAAGCATTATACTCACATGTCGTTGTTCCATAGTAAGCATTATACTCACATGCCGTTGTTCCATAGTAAGCATTATACTCACATGCCGTTGTTCCATAGTAAGCATTATACTCACATGTCGTTGTTCCATAGTAAGCATTATACTCACATGTCGTTGTTCCATAGTAAGCATTATACTCACATGTCGTTGTTCCATAGTAAGCATTATACTCACATGCCGTTGTTCCATAGTAAGCATTATACTCACATGTCGTTGTTCCATAGTAAGCATTATACTCACATGTCGTTGTTCCATAGTAAGCATTATACTCACATTCCGTTGTTCCATAGTAAGCATTATCTACTATGTGAGTTATTTTGAGGTCTATTATTCATTTATTCAGGAAGTCTGGTAAGTTTAATTGAATAACAAACAAATGTTATTTGAGATCGTTTGTTTGTTTTTTAGCCGACTGAACGGAGAGTATTGTGTTTATCGGTATTTATTATCGGTTTACCTATGAATGTTTGTTCCTTTGTGGCAATATATAGCCGATTTTGATTATACTTACGTCAATCGAATTGTCTTAATCTTGGTAGTAAACACATGACAGCAATCAAAATTCAATATGGCGACAACCAGACGCCATATTAAGTAAAAGAAAAAAATGAAAGTCGACGTCTTTAGGGTTCGCTTATCATTTTTCATTTTGTATGACCATTTAGGATTTATAACAATTTAAAGTTAGCAGTTGGCTTTTTTCATTGTGCGTAAATTTTCTTGTTAAACAATATTATAATTTTTCAACACATTGGATTCATCCTAAAAACTATTATTCATTGTGTTGTATTATTTAAATTCGCAACACTTTCACCTTCTTTACATTCACGAGAATATTCACTGACGCGGACGCATGCTCGTCATAAAGAAGTAGACATTGTCTGGCATAAATTAGGACAGAAACCGTTCAATAAACTTATTAGGACTATATTATTATAAAGTAGGTTCACAGGAAATGGGCAGCGGCACTTTCCAGTTTCAGCATCATCTGCATTCGTCAAGCGTGCTGAATTATAGAAAATCATCGCTTTTCATCAGGTAAAAAATATATATAGGTAGAGTATTTGTGATTCTAAAAACTTCCGACGCACGTGGTCGTACGGTGATGGAAAGGTGATGCGGGAATCAGATTGTCCAGTTCTTGTGCTCATTCTCCATAGTGGAGTCTGTAGAATACCGACAGGCTTGCGACCTCACGTCGTTGCGACAGACTTTGAAGCCTATTTTTTACGGTCGCGGGTTTGAATCCCGCAAGGTGCAATCGTGTGTGTGATGAGCAAAATGTTTGTTTCAGAGTCATGGATGTAATATTCGTATCTATGTATGTTTATCCGTTGTCTAGTACCCATAGTACAGAGTATCCTAATTTGGGGCTAGGTAATGGGTGTGAATTGTCCCGAATATATTTATTTATTTTAAGATACCGGGTTCAGTCCTAGGCTCCGAACCAATGACTTTTCTAAGTTATGTGCGGTTTTCCATTGCTTCGTGCTTCGGAGGGCACGTTAAGCTGTCGGTCCCGGCTGTTATTGATTAATAGCAGTCGTTAAAACATGTCAGAGGCCCTTGAGCGGCCTGACAAACATTGTCACCGGAGGCCAGGGCCCTAGCCCATTTCATAAAGCGACAAATCATTATATAACTACACATGTTAGTCGAATATTGGCGTACTTGCGTTTCATATAACAAAAAAGCACGACATTTCGATATTTGTCGATTCGATTGACATTTGTCAGTGTACTATAGTTTTATGAAATAGGGCCCAGCACTATCTCATGTGACAAACAAACAGGAGAAATCAAAAATCAAACAACTAGACAGAAATATAGCCGTCATAGACCTTAGAATCCAATCATCCATACCAATATATAAAAGTGAAACGTTGTCTGTTAGTTTGTTTGTTTGGAGAGCTTTCACGCGATAACAGCTGGCAGGATGAAACTTGGAATGGAGATAGCTTATACCCTGGAATAAAATATAAGATACTTTCAATCCCGGAAAATTGTAAGCTTCCACGGGAAAACTGGAAAAATGTTGATTACTCGCTGTAAGAAATAGTTGCCATGGAAACGAAATTACAAGTATGTCAAAAAACATCAAGAGTAGTGCTATACCTACTTTGGTTATGGTTTTTAATATCCTACAAGAACAAGGATGCTTTTTTCGCGATAAACAGTAGTGCGCGCCGACCAAGTCGCGGGCGGGGAAACTAGTAGGAACTAAAACACATTAATAGAACTATAATAGTCGTAAGTATAATATAATATAGGAAGTATAGCTTAATAGATACTTCATTGTTTGTAAAGGTTAAAAAATACCAAATACTAATTATAATTTATCACAGTTAATCGATTTTTTCTGGTTCATATTTACAAGAGAATAAAACAAAGAACAAAAAATTAGGAATGCCTATTTGATGTTGTAATGTGTTATAAGTTGTAATTAAATAGCAAATTGATTTGGCCGGCGTTTTGTTTTGTATACCAATACCTAATAACGATTCGTTATACGTACGCGTTATTGTAAAGGGTAATAAAGCTGAAGGTGATTTTGCAATTTTGGAAGTTACATATAATTTAATTTATTTATTTAATACTTTAGCACTAAAAGTGTGCATGGAGGACTTAATGCTAGGAACAAATTAAGCATTCTCTACCAGTCGGTTGAAAATGCTTCATTGTTTCTTGTAGGAAAAAAATAATTGCATTAATTTTGCTCAAAATTTAAAATACCCTTTTTTAGGAAGTATACATGCTGTTGGTCTGTAGACGACCTTGTCACTGAGCTGGTCGCAAAAAAGGCACTTCGACAAAGTTACAAAATCAGCAAACTTAAAAAAAAAGGTAATTAATGTACGATGCTCTTTCAAACCATTTTGATGCCACAGATCTCCTCGATTCTAGTCTCCAAATACTCTTCATTAGACTCCCATAATTATAAGCGGGTATATATACATATAATAACATTGTACGTGTAGACCTCCGACGCAAGAGCACAGAATAAATAATAGTACTACCAAGAGTCCGCCGCCGCCGGGGGAAGTACCACACCTTTATACCAACATATATGCAACCGTCAAGCAGTAGTGTGTAAATAAACATTTCTGTGTCTCAGCTTAAGGACAATGTTTCAAGCGAAATTACTGGTCTTGACGAGCGTAGTGCAGTGAAGCGCAAGATTTTACAACCTAGGATCTGGGTGGCACTGCGACTGTTATGAGCAGGCGTGACGCTTACCGGTGAGGCGGTGAGCGACCTGATCGACTCGTCATTCAACGTAAAAATAATAGCTGGTACGAATAATGCCATCAAAGATGATCATTTGAGTGAGATCCCAGCTTTCATAATTATACCTAGATTGAAATCGGTCCATTCGTTTGGCAACTACGATGCTGCAGGCAGAAGACGACTCAGACAGACAAAGAACACTATAGTTTATGAGTTTGTATACGCAACCAATTATTGTGATTTTGTGTTTGCGCTGTTTCTATTATCCGAAAATTGTTTGTTGAAAAAGTGTTGTCACAATACATGTAAGTACCTTACTACCACGAATATATAATAATTATTCACATACGAATTAATGCGCTTGTCAAAGATTTGTTTAAAAAGACTATGTTGATAACCTTTACGTTATTCTGTCAATGTCGGACGGATAATAGATATAAATAATTACAAGACTTATCCAGATGTAGCTCTATGAAGTGACCTCTAAGCGATACATGTAAACTATTATTGTTAATAGTTTACACGATAATAATATTGAATGTTTTGCACATATGTGCGATTTTCAATGACACACCATATAATAAATAATAGTACTACATATATAGATAGCACTATAGGACATACTTCCAGCGAAATTATTGGCACAGAATAAATAATAGTACTAACAACTAATGTCTCAGGTGACAAGCGCAGTGATTATAATTTGGTTCCAAAATAAAATAATTTATTTCAAAGCTTCATTCATCGAATATTTAGGAAAAAACATTTTGAAAATCTGACACTTATTACTGTAAATACGAATTAAGGTCACCGCACACTGAACGCCCCGGCCACGCACCGGCACCGGAAAGGCTCGCTTACGGCTGATTGACGGCTAGGCGTCCACCCAGCTACGGCAAGGCGATGATGCCTCGCTTACGGCAAGAGGTGGACTCTTCGATCATGTATCTACATGATCAAAAGGTGGACTGGTTGACGTCTAGACTTGATGTATTCCCAGTGTTCCCGCTATGGTAATGTTGCCATATGTTTTTTTGTAAATTTTTCTTCCATTAACTGGTCTACTGGGACTTTAATTACCTGATGTCCCGTGTGTCTCATAGCATAGATGATGCCCAGAAGCACAAACGTGTTATTTGGTAAAAATAGGTTATTTTATATATTAAATCCTCTTTTAATTATTCTCATTTCTTTTGTGTGATTTTAATTAATTCTTTCAGGGTCCTTTATTTATGTCTTCATTTATTTTATTTGAGCTGATGATCCTAATTGTAAATAAATTATGCGCCGCGCATTGTTCATCTGATTAATATTTTTTAATGTTAATATTTGTACAAAGCCCCAAAATAATTACAAATACTAATACAAATTCGTTTATTAAGCGAAATACATTTTTACAAAATAAGGAGTTTCTAGTGGCCCCCGCACTAGGTCAAGCCTGTATCGCGGGAGGCCGTTACAGATTAACAAAACATGTAGGTATGTTATGTAGTAAGTATGTATGTAGTGTTCGTTTGGATTATAACAGGAGTGTGTGCATGTGTATTGTGTGCATGTGTACATATTACCAAAATAATTTAAAGATGTCAGTCAATTATTTTCGACCTTACTGACATGGAATAAGTAGTTATGCATCCCGGCACCATCCTTATCAGCGCATAGCGCCCGGTCGCCCACACAATTCCGCTTAATTTAATGACTATGTTTTATTCTGTGCGATTGTTAGTTGTCGACTTGGCACTTTTGTTAGTATGTAAGGTGTTTATTATTAAGTTTAGAGAAGCTCAGTCTGTACTTAGCATTCAATCAATTAATACATCAATTTAACTTCAAATTTGTATTTTTTAAAAACGTCCCTTGGGTCCGTCGCAATTTGAGTGGCGCAGCCGGTAGGATATCCGTTATCCTGCTGCCGGGTTGACGCTTAAGGACCCTAAAATCGGTTGTTCGCGTCGAGTATCCTGCAGTGAATTCGGGTATCCTCAAACCAAAATAATAACTCTCCCGCGACGCGTGTGCAGCGAAAACAGTTCAATCAGTGATCGGTTTGTGCACCAGACCCGAGACGAGGCGGATTGGCCCTGGACAGACTCACGCAAGGAGGATATGGGATTGAGCAGTTTGTGAGTAAACCTCTTCACACCTGTTTTCATAATACCCTATCTTTTCCGTATTTTCCGACCCCAAATCGTTGGCCTAACTAATTACGTCTATCTGATTTTGTTTGATTCAAGTATCGTTATATTCGTAATTGTTAGTGTTTATTAATAAGTTGTGTTTATTGATTATCGAAATCAATTTAGTGATATTAATAGTTGTTTAGTGATTATTGAAATCAGTAGTAGCTAAAATGGTTAACGAACAAAATGAAACGATTAAGATGATCCCTAGGGAAATATTGTGTATAATTCCTATGTATGATGGAGAAGAAAAACTACTGAACTTATTCATTACGAAATGTGAATATGTTATTAGAGCTTTTCAACTGGAAGGAAATACGTCACAAAATTTGTACGTATTTCATTCTGTAACGAGTAGACTTACGGGTAGAGCTGCGACTCTACTTAGTGAACATCAAAATTTAACATCATGGACTGAACTTAAACAAATTCTTACCCAACATTTTGGCGATCCCCGCTCAGAAGAGTGTATAGCGATTGAATTGGAAAGTTTGAAAATAAAACAAGGTGAATCACATATCCAGTTTTGCCATAGAATACAGAATGTTAGGAGTTCTTTAATTGCGAAAGTAAACATAATTACCGATGAAGGATTTAAAGCAGCGAAAATGATTATCTATAACAATACAGCTTTGAACGTATTTCTATATAACCTTCCCGAAGATATGATTCGTATAGTGCGATTGAAAGGTTGCTCTACCCTTGAAAATGCATTAAGCGTAGTTATTGAGGAAGTAAATTTTCTGCAACAATATAACGCAAAAAATAACAAAGCGAAACCGGCCACATTGCTACAACCAAACCCACAAAATTCACTGAGACCTCTGAACGATATTAGGCCTTCGTTAAGCCAAATGCCTAATCAACCTAACTTTAAATTTGGCATTCCACAAAACCAAAACTTGCCCGGATTCAGGCCAAATTTCATCCAGCCAAATAGGTTTGCACCCCCTCAAGGTTATCGGTTCGGTGTGCAACCAAATATGCCCCAACGAAATTTTAATCAGGGGCCTACTCAACAGCTATGCCCTCCATTCCAACAAGGTGGTTTTCGATTCGGAATTCCTCAGCAACAACATTTTAAATATGGTGTCCCTAACCAACAGCAGCAAAACACAAATCAGTTTAAATTTAGTATTCAACACCAACAACAACAAGCACCCAAAACTATGAATGACCCCGATGTTTCAATGCGCACGGCACCTGTCAGACAAAATATGATCACCAATGACTTGTTTTATAGCGAGGAACCTTCAACTTACCAGGATTATTACTCCGATAACTATGACAATAACTATTATGAGTTAGCGCCTATTGAATGTGGAGAACGCCCACGCCGATGTTGACTATCCGGATTATACTGGAAACATTGTAAATGAGGAAATTAGTGTCCCTGAAAATTTTCAAGCACCAGCCTCGAACGACGCGGTGAAATGATAAGCCTCAACTATTGCGATAGCATTTTAAAATTACCCCACATTGAAATTCCTGAAATTAATGCGAAGTTTCTTATTGATACAGGAAGCAGTAGATCATTTATAAGTCCTGCTAAAGCCAATGAATTTTTCACTGACTTCAAACAACACGAACCCTTTACAGTCGTAAGCACCCACGCCCAAAGCATTCACGATGAGGTAATATGTATACCATTATTGAAAACGTTCAAAAGTACACTTCCACACAAATTCTTCATTTATGACGTCGACAGTAGATACGATGGACTTATAGGATCTGATCTGCTTAAGAAACTGGCAGCTAACGTAGATATGGGAAATCAGATTTTACATACACTCAACACTGATATACCCATAATATATAATCCACCCTATGAAGTTATGTTAGAACCGAGGTCCGAAACACGAATTAAAATACCCACCAATTATCAAAACGGTGATGCTATTGTGGATTTTACGGAGTTTAGTGAAGGAATACGTATGCCAACTGCTCTTGTCAAATGTAGCAATTTCTTTGCTACAACAGTAATTCAGAATATCTCGAACGAAAAGGCTACGATTACTTTTACAGAACCATTTGATGTGACAGTGTTTGAAGGTGAAGAGTGCAAGCTAAATGTAGTGATTGATGACTGTGAGATCGACGCTATCCTAAAAGAGAATTTGACTAAATTAATAAAGTAATTAGTAAAGTAATAATTAATTAATCACACGAATAAAGAAGAGCATGAGAGTATTTCCAAATTATGTTACGAGTACCGCGATATATTTTATTGTGACAAAATCCCTCTCTCTTTTTCTAATCAAGTGAAACATGAAATTCGCACGGTTAATGAAAATCCAATTTATATTCGACCATATCGACATCCACATTCACAGAATGAAGAAATACAGAACCAGGTAGAGAAACTCCTCAAAGATAATGTTATACAAGAATCCCACTCACCTTGGAGTGCGCCGGTTCACTTGGTACCCAAAAAAATAGACGCATCAGGTGAAAAGAAATTCAGAATGGTCATTGACTACCGCAGGTTAAATGAAATCACGGTAGACGACAAATACCCCTTACCAAATATAACCGACCTTTTTGATAGATTAGGTAAATCGACATATTTCAGCACAATAGATCTCGCTTCCGGGTACCACCAAATCGAGGTCAACCCCGCGGATAAACCTAAAACTGCATTTACAACCCAGTCAGGACACTTTGAATTCCAACGCATGCCCTTTGGTTTGAAGACCGCACCGGCTACATTTCAAAGGGCCATGGATAATGTGCTACGAGGCCTTCAGGGTTTACACTGCCTAGTATATCTAGACGATATTATAGTATATTCATCCAGTCTACAGGATCACATTTCAAAATTACGTAAAAATTTTGATCGTCTCAGAGAAACCAATCTTAAAGTAACACTGGACAAATGCGAATTTCTCAGGAAAGAAGTGTTGTATTTAGGCCATACCATCACCAAAAACGGCCTTATGCCAAACAACGATAAAGTGCAAGCGGTGCTTAATTTCCCGATACCACGAACGACCACAGAAATTAAAAGTTTCCTTGGCTTGGTTGGCTACTACAGAAAATTTATCAAAGATTTCGCCAAGGTCACACAACCGTTAACCTCCTGCCTAAAAAAGCGAAATAAAATTGAGTTAACTCCGGAGTACAAAGATGCGTTTGAGAGGTGTAAGGAGCTATTAACTAACGCCCCCCTTTTACAATTCCCGGATTTTACCCGACCATTCGTTCTCACGACCGATGCATCAAACTTTGCTCTTGGTGCTGTTCTTTCACAAGGCCCAATCGGAAGTGACAAACCCGTGGCATTTGCAAGTAGGACCTTGAACGAAGCCGAGTCACGATATAGCACAATAGAGAAGGAAATGCTAGCGATCATTTGGGCCACAAAACATTTCCGTCCCTATTTATACGGAAAGAAATTTACTATATATACGGATCATAGGCCGTTGGCTTGGTTGAAAACGATGGATGAACCTAATAGCAAAATTACGAGGTGGAAGTTACGTTTGTCAGAATTTGATTTTGACGTTGTATATAAAAACGGAAAGCAAAACAGTAATGCCGATGCATTATCTCGTATAAGGATTAATGCGTTAGGCGGAAAGGATAATGAGTCAATGGAAGTAAATTTGGATGAAAATGAACAAAAGCTCCAGCGACAATTGGATGAAGTTATTGAGGAATTAGTACAAATAGGTAAAAAACAACACCAAAGTGATGCGTGTGAACGACCAGCGTCCCCAGTTGTAACTTTATCTGATTCAGAGAAAACCATAAGCGTTATAGAATCCAACGATCGACGATCCCCATATCCAATTCCGTCTGTAAACAGTAGCACCGACACGGCGCCTGAATGGCCAAGTAATAGTAGTACGAATACAGTTCATTCTGCACGCGACTTAGATTCAGAAGGTATACTCATCTTACAAGAGGCCATAGACACTAAGCCGAACCAAATACTCGTATATACCTGGAACAAAAACGAAATTGGAGTTAAAAACTTATCAAGACCGAAACAAAGAATACTAAAAGTCCACTTACCTGTAGATAACCCGAATCTCGTCAAACAATTCCTCCTGGAATACATAAAACCCAAAGTAAAGCATTTTTTTTACTTTGAGAGTGAAATTCATCGCAAACAATTTTCCACGGTTACCGCATCACTTTTCAAAAAGGACTCTGTTAAAATTTATGAGTGCACCCAACGAATCATTTACGTAGAGGAAGAAGATGAACAACGCCAGATTGTCGATAAGTACCACACAGGTAAAAATAGCCATAGAGGTATTAAGGAAACGCTAGTACACCTTAAGCGTACGTTTTTCTGGAATAACATGGATCAGACAGTAGCTAGTATTATAAATGCATGTGACGTATGTAAAAAGATGAAGTATGACCGGAAACCATTAAAACCAGAATTACAGCTATCCCAAACGCAAACAAAACCATTTCAGGAAATATTTATCGACACCTTTACAATAGAAGGAAAAATATACCTTACCATAATTGACGCTTTTAGCAAACTGGGTCAGGCCATTGAAATTAATAACAGATCCACCCCTGAGGTTGTAAGAGCGCTAATAAAATACTTCTCCATGTACGGCATCCCAAGCAGAATAAGTTCGGACCCCGGCATGGAATTTAATAATACATTAATGAAGGAAATGTTGGCTTTTTATAAAGTTGACCTTCATATCGGCACACCCCATAACCCGAATTCGATGGGTTTAATCGAAAGATTCCACTCAACTATAATAGAAATATACCGAATAGCAAAATATGAACAAAAGATCACCGATGCTGCATCCGTTATGATATACGCAGTTATGTCATATAACCACACAATACATGCTACTACAGATTTGACACCATTCGAAGTTGTATTCGGGCACACCGAGTCCAATAGCACATTTGCGGTTGACTTTAACAAACAGTTTACACAACAGCTCGTTAAAGAACACGTTAGAAGGACTAAACATTTATACGACTATTTGACAGATAAAATTATACAAAAAAAACAATTAATGATAGAAAAACGTGGAGGTGAAACAAAATTCGCAATAAAGGACGGAGATTCAGTTTTCATTAAAGGAGCAAACACTAGGCGTAGCAAAGACAAACCGCGCTATCAAAAAGCTCAAGTCATTGGAGAGATTCGTAGAAATGTTGTACCAGTAATTACACGTGACCGAACAACTAAAGTACCTATTAAAGACATTAAGCGTCCTTCGCAGGTTAATACTTCTGGCGATCCATGCGATCCGAAGCCAGGCCCTTCAACTGCACCCGATTGACAAGAACCCCGGGCTGTTACCCATCCGGGAAGGCCAAGCTTTTGTCAGCTACGATAAATGGACCGTTATCAAGATTTTAGATTTAAAATTAGTTTATGAGGAATTAGAATTAAATATAAACAGGTACATAACGCTTAGAAACCAAGTTCACAGCTGTATTGATAGTAACGTTTTAGATTCAGATTTAATTAACGCGGAAGTTCAAACAGATTACATAATGAACCATAGAAAAGTACAAGCAGTTAATTCCTTCAGCAAGGGTAAAACGTGGTTTATTAAACCCTCTTGGTTCTTTGGTAAAAATGATTACAGGAAATCTGGATAATGATGACGCCTTAATGTACGAAAAGTTAATTAATAATTTAAATTCAAAACAGGACGCTGTATCTAAGAAAATGACAATTATCACTGAAATGGTGGGTACCTTTACTAAAATAGCGAATTTTACTAGAAGCAACTTTATTCAGATTGAAGAAAGCATTCAAGAAATAGATTTGTATTTAATTGAAACAAAGACTTACCAGAAATTCAATAAAATTATTAATAATTACGGTACATTTCTTCATAATTTTCAAATTATCTACTTTAGATTAGATGAAATTGAAACTGCCATTGCTTTTAGTAAGATTAAAGTATTGCATCAATCAATTGTTGATACGAATGAATTGTTACTACTGTTAACTGAAATAGAAAAAAATTGTAAATTACTGTTTCCTGTTAATTTAGAAAATATTGTTAAAATAGAACAAAGTGTAGAACTGAAAGCTTACATCAAACAAAATCAGATTAAATTTATTATGAACATTCCACTAATTAGAGACGAAATTTATAACTATTATAAACTAATACCACTACCAATTTTAGACGATGCTAAAGGTCAAACTACCCTTATCCTACCTAAATATCCATATGTCCTTATGAAGGGGTTGAAAACAGTACCGCTCTCTCAACCATGTTCCGAAGCAGATGAAGACCATTTCCTGTGCTACGAGAATGACGTTTTGCCTCTGGTTAGAGATGACTGCGTCACTGAACTTCTACAGTTTACCACTAACATCTCGAGTTGCCATCCGATTCCTGTCATTATTAATGATGTCAAGGTCAATCCTGTACAGCCAAACCGCTGGATAATTTATACGAACACTGAGACACTACTTACAAAGTACTGCGAAAATGAAATAACCCAAGAAACAGTTCGCGGGACGTATCTGTTAATTATGAATGATGATTGTGTTGTCAAAATTAAAGAAGTGACCCTGAAAAGACATCAAATTAGTGGGAAAGACATAATTTACGAAAAGCTGCCAATAATTCAATTACCAAAAATATCCAACGTACCGGATTCGCAAAGAAAACCAGTTAATCTCAACGGAATTAATCTCGCCGACGTCCAGTTCCTGAATTACTTATTGCAGAACAGTGGAAGTGATATTATTAGTGATAGTGAAAAATTTGAAAGTTTTTTTAAAAGTGTTAGTATAGGAAACATTGTAATTTGGTTAATTATAGCATTAGTAATTGTAATCTTAGCCCTTAAGTATATGATTCGTAAAGCATATTGTGTGAGGAAAACTCGAGATGGTCCTTCAGACAATCTCGAACTTAGGGAGGAAGGAGTTATGCATCCCGGCACCATCCTTATCAGCGCATAGCGCCCGGTCGCCCACACAATTCCGCTTAATTTAATGACTATGTTTTATTCTGTGCGATTGTTAGTTGTCGACTTGGCACTTTTGTTAGTATGTAAGGTGTTTATTATTAAGTTTAGAGAAGCTCAGTCTGTACTTAGCATTCAATCAATTAATACATCAATTTAACTTCAAATTTGTATTTTTTAAAAACGTCCCTTGGGTCCGTCGCAATTTGAGTAAGTACTTTGTTTTTCTTAACTTATTTTGACTAAACTGACACAGTATATGCCGAATCTGACTAAATCTGATTAATGTGAATAAGGGTCAAAATCATGTGATACTAACTTTTGAACATTACTTAGACCCAAAATGATTTAAAAGGGGTCAGATTATTTTCAACCTTATTGACATGTATAATAATTGACATGAACTAAACTAAGTACCCCTCCCTTTCCTCTCTCCCATTACAGCTAAGAACCATCTCGTTTACCTCAGCTTTCTGACATAAAAACTGCTTAAAATAAATAAAATAAAAATATGTAGCTTACTTCCGCCAAAACAAAAAAAAAACAAAAAGCGGAGCGGAAGTAAGCTACATATTTTTATTTTAAATATGGATTTCCGCAAAGTAACGCCTGAATCTATCAATTATATAAAAACTGCTTCTAAAACAGTTCAAGCGTTTGGGAGCTACTATCCTCACCCTCCCCCCACCCTTACCCCTCCCATTATAGCTAAGAACCATCTCGTTCACATCAGCTTTCAAACATAAACAACCGTATCGAAGAAAGACAAACGGATACACTGATACATACATACATACACACTCTAAACTTATAACACACCTCTCTATGAAGTCCGGGGGTTAAAAATGGCTGTGACATACTGATGAAAAGACAGACAGATGGACAGACGTTCAGATGGACATGGCGAAACTAGAATATTTCCTTGTTGAACCCTAAAAAATGTCTTCCACACAACCATAGACTGGATCCAGTTTGTTTTATTATAGTTGGTATAAGTAGATATGGAAGCATCGAGAAAGGTACAATGAAAAAAAAGAGACGACAGAAAATAAAATCAATCTGTATCACCCGTTCACTCATAATTCAGACACTAAAACTTAACAGTATGAACGAAATGTATTCTCACCTTTCTAAATGCAATACACCATGCATGTAATCCTTTTTTTTAGTCGTTGCTGTCATTTTGGTGCTAAATTATTTTAAACATCCTTTTTAGTTTTTAACAATAACGCGGCTAGAATCAAATCATAACAAACAACTAAACAATTAACATGGCGTCGCATCACATCCGGACGAACGGCTGTGATTGGTCGGCTGACGGTGGTTGGACATACAAGGACGAATCTTGATATTTGGATGCGGTCGATTGAGCAAAATATTGCGTTTAGCCAAACAAGCACGCTACACGATTTATGAATTGGAGATAGGATATTTTATTTTCGCTAATTGTGAACGTTACAATAGAAAAAAAAACGAAAAATTATATATTAAGCAGCGCGTAATCATGTTCTCAATGGTTAAAAATAAAAAATGGCATTTTGGATAAAAAGGTTGGGTTAGCCATTCAAGTACTGGGGCGGCGATTCCAAATTTAATCAAAATCCGTCCAGCCGTTATCACGTGAAAGCTCCACCAACAAACAAACAAACAGACAACGTTTCACTTTTATATATTGGATACGCAAATTGTGCGCTCGAGGTTCAGTCTTTTTTTGACCGATTTAACGGTGAATGTAGTGGAATACTTGTTCTAGAGATAGAGCAAATAGTATACCTAATTAATTATTATATCAACAACAACAAAAAATTTGTCTCTGAATTAATTAGGTATGTTATTGTTTTTATTCACCAAACCAATAATCAAGTTTTTATTGTACCGTCAAACCGTTGTTATTTTGCAGTTAACGGGGTCACAGAATAAATAATAGTACAAGCCGGGGCTTGCAAGCATCTATCCAACAAAATACTACCCTTGAAGTTTTCGCACCGCAACCACGGACCCCTAAATTCAAGTTTCTTTGAAAGCGCACGTTGCACAAAAGAAGAGAAATTGTCATGTGAAACTGCCGAACCGGTTTTAAGTCTCACCCGGCCTTTTTGGAATCTGTAATAGTATTTTTCCTGTTTCTGACCTCTATTAAGCTATTCTTGGACAAAAGGACGAGATCAGGATCTAAAGGACAAGATTCGAAATGAAGTGATCCGACAGAGAACCAAGGTACCGACATATCTATAAGGATAAACCAGTTCTCGTTTGCCTAAACGTGAAGACCACGTTTAGGTAAACATAGCGCAGGACGCCCTGTAGCCAGGTGGAGTGACGAGCTGCGAAAAGCGGCTGGCTGAAATTGGACTCGGAGAGCTGAAGACCGAGCTCAGTGGCGTGCGTTATATAGGAGAGGCCTACTTGAATAGGCTAATGATGATGATGACCCCAATTTTACTGCACCCAAATAATGTGGAAGGAATTTTGCGAGGATTCACCTGGGGGGATGAGGAGGGGGGGTTAGGGGGAGGCAATAACTAGTTAGTTTACTTAATAATCTACACCTTCCTTCTGCATTCAAATCAAAGGTTATCTGGAAGACGTCGCGTTAGGCAACATCATCAGCTTGTATTCGTCCACTGCTGCAATGGACATAAGCCTCTCCCAATGAACGCTACAGAGCCCGATCTTAGGCTCTTCTCATCCAGTTTGTGCCGGCCACCTTCCACAGGTCGTCAGTCCACCTGGCTGGTGCTTGTCCTATAATACGTTTGCCATGTCGCGGTCTCCACTAGGACAACCACTGGGGTAGAAGTGTCCTACTTCTACCCCAGTGGTTGTCCATCCTTCGAAAGATAAATGTGACAAGCCCATTGCCACTTCAGCTTGCTAATCCTATGTGACTTTTGTTCTCTGTCGGATTACCACGTTTCGGATATTAGCCTTTAGAGAAACCCCAGGCATAGCTCTCTTCATAGCTCGCTGAACAACTTTAAATTTGTGGACAAGTCCCACTGTTAGTATCCACAGAATTTATAATTCATAACTTTTCGGGCACACACTATCATTTTTTTCAGCTAACACAACAATTACGATACTCTAATTGTTCCTGCACTTCTGTCTATTTGGGCAGAGGTTCCACCTGACTGTACTTAAACCAAGCTGACCGGCAGGCCTAAGACCGGGTCCGTAGTCAGGTGGCTTCAGAGAGCGATTAAGGAAAAAGGCCTCGAATATTAGAGATCGCGGATTATATACCTTTGCGAACAGTATATTGAATAGTTATTGGGGGTTGGCCCTTACGTTAGCAATATGCGCAGTGTGGAATGGCCGACAAGAAGACCTGACGAAGTTTTCGGAATGCTGCCCAGCCCAACTGAATCCTACTGTTGGCTTCCCTATCGAAGTTGTTTCTACCAAATTGCAAAGTCTGTCCGAGGTAGACACATTACTTAACAACTTCGAGAGGTTCACCATTAAGAAATCCAGATCTTAAAAAAATAAACTCGTTGCAGTGCAGTAGACAGGATTAGCTAGATCTGGCGAGCTACTACCTCACCTCATGCCTCCGACTGTACCTTATATTTGAAAATCAAGAATCATAAGCTTGCTTACCTCTTTTTAGTTTTGTCCGCAGTCGGGTTTTTTTATTTTGTCTTAACATTTAATTTTTCCTTAAATCAGTGCTGGGCATTGCAATTTAAAGTTGTGGGTGCGGCGCTCACCAATCAGCTAATCGACCTGCAAGTTATTATTTAAGATAACTATCTCTCTACACATACTTAACTTAAAGCAGTAAGTTACAAAAAGACAATAAAGAAAATATTTAAGAAAATGCTCTCCCAGACTTCAAATAAGCTGCGGAACAAGAATAAAATATTTTTAAAATTATGTTCTATCTGTTTGTTTGTTTGTCACACATAAGGTAAAAACTTCTGGACCGATTCCGATGCGGTTTTCACGGTTGGATAGCTTAGGGTTTGACTTAAAAACTGGTGTACCTGGTATCTCAATCTCGATTTGATGTCTGAACAAAGTTTGATGATATTGGTACTCTTGGTTCTGGAATATGGGAGTGACTGAACAAAAAATGATAATTCCATGATGTCCAACTCTTCACAAAATTTCAAAAATCTGGAACTTATTTGCTATCCTAAAATTTAAAAAAATACGTGTGCTATAACTTACAGTTTTTTTATTATTTAAATAATCCTATTTAAAAAATGGAAATATCATGCTTTAAAATAGTTTGGTCCGGAAATTAAATTTCATGTTCCTATTTTTTTATTTATTTAGGAATGATATTTGCTGTGTTGGTCTGTAACTGACCTCTAGTCCTCTACAGCCTCACCGACGCCATGGTGGAGCGGGCGCGAAAGCGCTCCACCGCAATGCGAGACGCAGAAGGCGCACGCCAAAGTTAGGTTTTATCCACTTGCTCAAGGGCACCCAGGGCGATGAACCTCCTGCACTGTATTTTTTGTATCTTGTTGATAAATCACCGCAACTTCTTAAAATATACTTACAAAAACATCAAGACACAATGTTAGTTTCGAAATTCCGAGTCCTTCATAATTAATTTACTAAACCGACTTCATGTCTAAATATAAGTAGCGACTTCATAAAGTATTTTTAAAGTTTGTATTATAATTATGAGCTCTGGTCTGGAAGTCTGGTCAGGGGTTATTGAGATATTGGGAGAAAAGCATAGAGATACGGCACGCTTTAATATCAAGTAACCAAAACTTGGACTAATACAACTACAGGCAAACACACCCACACATCAACATTTCCACTGTCGTGCTTCATGAGCACACAGATAGAGACATATATATACGCAGACTGTAGCGCGAATGAGGGAACAATTAACCAAGCACGTGCTACACAAACGCAGTTTTGATTGTGACTATGACCAATTATGTGTGTTGTACATAATTTATGCGGTCCACACCTTACGTCAATTTTTGTTTAATTTTAGACATAACCTACCAACGATAGAACCTACCAAAGAAAATTAATTAATGTTTAATCAAGAAGGATTAAGAAAAGACCACTAAATCGAAAGAGAAGCACCCAAGATATGCCGATCCACCCGAACGCACAACCCTCACGCACTCACTTACACATTTTATGCCGATCGGTCGCCTCATCGCTTAAAGATCGACCACATCGCGACCTTGTTAGTCGTGTTAATTCTGTCAAGTTATAAAGTACAATAAAAAATGCACCCTTTTGTGATGAAATTGTGTATCAACCACAAATTTTCCACTCACGCACGCATACGCGGTCGCCATTTGCTATGCTTCACTTATTTGTTAGGCGGAGAAAACTCCGTCTTTTTTAAATCTTCTTGTGTTTAATTTACTTTTTTTGTGTAAGCAACCCCAAAACAAAAGAAAACGAAATCCGCATGTTCCATGAACGCGTAAAAAGTGTAGGTATAGATAATGATTATTTGATCATATTACCGGATGTATTTTTAATTTGTATAAAAAAATAAGTGCTGTTTTGTTTTTTGGGTTGAGGTGATGTTATCGTCAAAGTCATTTTTTATTATAATAACTAGCTGCGCGCATGGCTTTGCCTGCGTGGTAATTTTACTGGGATATACCTAAGGATCCTGTGTAAGGAGTGCCGAAACAAAAAATTATAATTCCACTTTTAAAAAAAACTTACGTTTGGCATTTGACAAGATACCATATATTAAATCACACTTTATGCTGGTGTGGTTCAAATAATGTTAATTCCTTTAGTAAATAGAGACTATTTGACTATTTTAGAAGTTGACAACCTATTTTTTTATACAAATTAAAAATACATCCGGTAATATGATCAAATAATCATTATCTATACCTACACTTTTTACGTGTTCATGGAACATGCGGATTTTGTTTTCTTTTGTTTTGGGTTTGCTTACACAAAAAAAGTAAATTAAACACAAGAAGATTTAAAAAAGACGGAGTTTTCTCCGCCTAACAAATAAGTGAAGCATAGCAAATGGCGACCGCGTATGGGTGCGTGAGTGGAAAATTTGTGGTTGATACACAATTTCATCACAAAAGGGTGCATTTTTTTATTGTACTTTATAACTTGACAGAATTAACACGACTAACAAGGTCGCGATGTGGTCGATCTTTAAGCGATGAGGCGACCGATCGGCATAAAATGTGTAAGTGAGTGCGTGAGGGTTGTGCGTTCGGGTGGATCGGCATATCTTGGGTGCTTCTCTTTCGATTTAGTGGTGTAGACTCCGTCTTTTCTTAATCCTTCTTGATTAAACATTAATTAATTTTCTTTGGTAGGTTCTATCGTTGGTAGGTTATGTCTAAAATTAAACAAAATTGACGTAAGGTGTGGACCGCATAAATTATGTACAACACACATAATTGGTCATAGTCACAATCAAAACTGCGTTTGTGTAGCACGTGCTTGGTTAATTGTTCCCTCATTCGCGCTACAGTCTGCGTATATATGTCTCTATCTGTGTGCTCATGAAGCACGGCAGTGGAAATGTTGCTGTGTGGGTGTGTTTGCCTGTAGTTGTATTAGTCCAAGTTTTGGTTACTTGATATTAAAGCGTGCCGTATCTCTATGCTTTTCTCCCAATATCTCAATAACCCCTGACCAGACTTCCAGACCAGAGCTCATACAAACTTTAAAAATACTTTATGAAGTTGCTACTGATATTTAGACATGAAGTCGGTTTAGTAAATTAATTATGAAGGACTCGGAATTTCGAAACTAACATTGTGTCTTGATGTTTTTGTAAGTATATTTTAAGAAGTTGCGGTGATTTATCAAAAAGGCACAAACAATGCAATTTTTTGTGTCAACGACCTTATAAAGATAATCACTAATTTTAAACTACACAACACGATGTCGATGTGGCATCACATGACTCCATAGCTTTATGTTCTAATGAGGTACTGGCACAGAATAAATAAGGTACTGGCACAGAATAAAGAAGGTACTGGCACAGAATAAAGAAGGTACTGGCACAGAATAAAGAAGTACTGGGTGAGACCGTAGTTTTAGTTAGTATTTGCACCGTCAAACGGTTGGACAATAACAATAACAAAACAATTATGCTTTTTACTAACTTAGGTATTTTTATCCTATTAAAGTTACTAAAACAGTTTACAAAGTAGCTGTATAATAATACAGCTACTTATTATTAAAATATTAATGACTTGATGACATAAACTTTTCATACAAAAATTTCGATCCGTCAACAATCAACAATATAACGGATATTTTTCTAAGTTAGCCGTTAGGCGTTAAACTTATAGAAAAGTACGATGGTTGAGCTACCTAGTTCAATATAACAATATGTGTTAACGCCATAAATATATTTTATTCAAATTTTAAAAAGAGTCTCAAATTTTTTTCACTCCCAGCATGTCATTTTTTTATGTTACCAATATTTTAGTTGGGTAGTCTTTAGATAATATTGGGAAAGTTCGTATAATTCTGTCGGCAACCTGAGCAGCATTATCAGAAGTAAAATACAACAATTCTCTTTGTATTGTGTCAAACAGTTGCATAAGTGGGTTTCGCACACAGCAACAGTTGCAAACATTACTTACTGTCGTTGGTTTCGTTAAGAGCTGTGTACCTAAACAAAAAGTGATTTTTCGATTTTCCATGTAAAATAGACACTTTTTTATGTTTTTAATATCATTATTCGCGCCCAGAAGCTAATATTGACCGTGAAAGCATGTTTTATCACGAAAGTCTGTTTAGTTTTGAAATTATATAACCGTGATGTTACCGGTATCACAAGCGCTTACGTACGAGCGTGTTAATAAAAAAAAACGTTTTGACCTAACAGAAGGAAAAACACATACTTATAGAAATAAAAGTATACTTTTTCTTCCTTTTTTTTGTTTATTATTAAATTTTACTTAAACTTTCGTTATATTCTTAGTTTTATTATAAATGTTATATTTTTATCGTTTATTTTGTCAGACAGCAAAGAAGGACAACGCGGCGTGGAGACAAAGGTTAACTAGAATAAATTACGTTACTTTTATATTACAGTAACATAAAAGTATGTTAGTTTATGTGACAAAGTGGTAAAATATACGGCCTGACACACCTACCTAATTAGCACAAAAAACAATTGAGACATGGGTCGTTAAAAATGTGATTTTATTTCATTGATGTTTAATTTATTAATTAAGTGCTAAGAAATGATTTTCATTCAGGAGTTGGGACAAATAAACTAATTCACAAAAACATAGTAAACAAATCCCTACAAAAAATTGCAAAAATCTGCATTAAACGAAGCAGCCGTAAGAGAAGAGTGAGGGCCGTGAGCAGAATAAAGTCAAGTACAGACTCGAGGCACTACAAGATGCGAATGAATCAACAAGAGAAAATACCTACTGTGTGAACAATAATGATTGTCTTGCAATAAGTACCTACCTCTAATGTTTATCCTTTCTTCTATACTTAGTACCAATTCATACGTCAACTTTAATAGATGATGCCATGTCTACGCTGAAACAAATACGTTACGAATATTTTCGGGTATCTCAGGCCTTGAGTTCGTCTCGTTTTTTACCCGACCACGGCGAAGGAAAGGAAGTTTTATGAGTTCAAACTAAAACTTGGTCCGATTTTGACATGTGAGGTATCAATCGATACGTTTTCATTTACCTTTATTTTCATAAGCTATTTATTTTACCCGACTGCGGCGAAGTAATGGAAGGGTTATGTCTTCAAACTAAAACTTGGTCTGATTTTCACAAGTGAGGTAACTATCAATCGATTCGTCTTCATCGCAAGAGTATCATAGCTATTTTTACCCGACAGGGTTTTAGTTTTTGAATTTATGTCTTGTTCGCAACAGTAAATAATGTTGTTCGGTATTGCTCGTAGAAGTTCGGGTAAGAATACTGTATCTTCAACCAACCAATCAGAAATATAAGTAAGGTGAGTCGGACAAGCCACCTTGTATTAAGTGTACGTATAGATTCATACCCCGTATTTATAAATCTATACTTATAATAAAGCAATAAGTATGAAAACGTATGTTCCAAAAAGACAATTAAAAAAAATGGTCCATGGTATTTAAAATACGCTACAGAACATGTAAAAAAATCGTGTCTATCTGTCTGTTTGTTTGTTCGCGCATCACGTAAAACTACTGGACCGATTGCAATGCGGATATTAATTTCACTGTTGGACAGCTTCGGGTTTGACTTAAAAACTGGTGTACTTGGTATCTCAATCTGATGAGAAGCCAATCGATAAAATCTTTTTGACGGCTGAAGAAATGTTGATCAAGTGTTGGTATATTGGTATATTAGGTCCTGGGATAGCATATAATGTACATATATTACTTTTAATTTAGATAAATGACCACGCGTGCGAAACCGCGGGTACAGCTAGCATAACCTATATTGCTGTGGAGTAGGTTTAAATTACAAAGATACTTTTTTTCCATAACTTGAAATGTTTTCATCACAGGACCTCAGATTGGAATACAAAAACGGATATCACGCGCGGAACACAAGCAGAGATGCCAAAAATGCAAATAAAATTGAACAGCTAATTTTCGAGTCAGTAGTCAGTACGAAGCAAAACGACGTGTTTTCACACTGAAGCAGTATGTCAATGTGTTACGGCATATTATTGCCCTATACAGCTGGGACGGACGGACAGACGGGCAGACGATCACGGGAAGGTTATGAAGATTTCTTTGTTAGACTACATAATCCTAATAAACCGTATGTCATTATTATTTCATTTCTATCGATTGTGCTGGTATGGTATCTATGATTGTTTGCTCGTATAAATTAGTGCGGGCCTCTGGTGTCAGAGTTTGTTAGGCTATCTGCGGGCCTCTGACATGGCTTAACGACTGCTATTAATCAGTAACAACCAGGATCAACAGCTTAACGTGCCCTCCGAAGCACGGACTTATATTATTATTATAAGAGTCCTTTGTTAGACTGCGGAACACTAAAGAGGCGTATTCCGCTAGTCCACAATCTTCAACCGCTCCAACAGTTGCGCAAGTCATTTAGTGTTACCACAGAATAAATAATAGTGGTGCAATACCACCGACAGCGTATTTCACAAGCATCCCACCACCTACCGTCACGTGATGGAGACGGTGATATAATGTTTGTTGTGCTTGTGGAGAAGGGAGAGACGGGTGGTATTGGTAGTCGTTCTACCGGCACTGTCAGTGACTGCAGTACTACTATGTATTCTGTGATGATGGTTGTGGTGGCGGTACTACTATACTAGCACCGGAGCACCTACACTTAACGTGATCCGACATTCGCTCTCAATGCTGTAAAGTCAACTCGGTCGCCCCTACCATTAAAATTTATGGATGGATCAAGCGATGAGCGCGAGATTGATGATCAATATTACAGTGCAACTTAGAATCCAACGATACCGAGTTCGAGTCTTGGCTCCACGCCAATGACTTTTCTAAGTTATGTGCTGATTTCCATCGCTCCGTGCTACGGAGGATACGTTAAGTTGTCGGTCCCGGCTGTTATTGTTAAGCCATGTCAGAGGCCATCAGGCTGCCTAACAAACTCTGAAACCAGAGTTACTGTTATAGTAGATACGTTATAAAGTAGGTAAGTAACTCGATACCTAAACCTCGATACCTAAACCTCGATACCTAAACATTTTAGGAAAATAAGTTAAAAAAAACACAGACATGATTTAGTTTTTATTTGTCTCGCTCAGAAATTATCACGTCAAAATAAGTAACACTTTTAGGTATTATAAATTATAGCTTATTTTTAAATACAAAATACGTATAATTAATAAGGTATATGTAACCTGTTTAGTTTATGTTGAAAACTAAAATAACATGAAACTTTAAATAAATGTGTTTTTAAGGGAGAGGGTAAAAGTAGAGTTTTAAATTAGGAACTTCAGTATTTTAAGCAAGATACGAGTATTAACTATTTACTTACGTTAATTTACGATATTTAGAATTACAACATTTATAATCAAGCATATATATTCAAGAATTCAAACATGTGTCATAATTATATTTTTATAGATATCTTAAATTGACTTAAAGAATATTAACACAAATATTTTAATATTTCTATAATTAATTTGTTAAAATTTACATAATGTTTATAGTCGAGTATTAATAATAAATAGTGTATTACTATGACTAGTTTTTTGACTACATATTCATTTAATTTAACACAAAATAACTAAGAAAAACTTACTCAAAATGCTTATAAAATCGTATTTTTACTTATTAGTATTAATATTAACATGTATTTGTATCAATAAAAATATTAAGTAAAATGTATGTAATAAAATTGATATTCCAATGCTGTTAATACAGTGGTCACGTGGGCATGCGCAGGAGTTCATTGCGCACGCTCTACATTATAAGTACAGGAACCATTTAACCCATTTAATTAAACAAAACACGGTACTTATTGGCATTATCTTTAAGGCACGTAAGTACGTACCGAAGTTGCAAACGTAAGTTCGTTTCCATTCCATCAAAAAATTACAAGTTAAATCTATACGAAACTTTTAAGATTAATTTTAAGCTTTGATGTTTAAAACCCACATACATTTTGTAACATATTTTTTTCAAAACGAATGTGTCTCAGAATAAAAAAATATCTAGGTAATTTGGGTTTAACCTAATGTGAAAGCTAAAACTTCATCCAGGTAATTTAGTTTGGAAGCATATGCTACTCGTACTTACCTATATCAATAGAAAGAGTTTATTATTATCAAACAAATCGTACTGTTTTTTAAAATAAGTATATGTCCATGTATCGGTAAGCATAGCCGCGGACGACCGATTCAACGATAGGTTGATGGCAGAGAAGCACGCTGGTAAGACCTGGACCAGATTGTCTCAAACCAGAGATGAATGGCGTAAGAGTTCTTATTCTCTGCAGTGGGTGGAATACGCTGCAAATGATGACGAAGTATATCTTTCCCATAAGTACCTACTTACCTAAATAAAAACATGTATCATCCCGCGCAACTTACACATCGGGACAAACATTTCATAACAAAGCGCCTAATTTTAAACAGAGCTCTTTATTTCTATAATATTTGATTTTAATTATCTTACTTGTGTTTTTTTAATGAAAACGGAAAAACCTATGTTGAAGTTCACCCGTAGAAAACTATTAACCCTCCATATTCTTAAACTAACGTCTCGTCAATTTGTCGAATGATATTTAAATTAAATATTATCCATTTGATTTTCCAATCCAGCTCATTGTTATTGTATGAGAATTACCCGTCTCCCTGTTTTTTGTCCAATTTAAAAGTCTGAATATCCCTTTGCGCCAACGTCTAGCGAGACCGGCCTGTAATAGTCCTTCATCTCGCCCCACCCCCTGGGGGCTACGTTGAAGTTTGGCCCACAAACCAGGGGCAGACGTGGACTTTTCGGCGACGCGTAGACATCATTCAGCTTCGTGGGGGCTAGAGGGACTGGAAGCTCGTGATTTTGGATGATGATGGTCGGAGCGGAGACAGGGAAGGGCTCCATTTTGGGCAGGTTGTTCGGGGAGTGTTTCAGCGCGGATTTGGGGTAGGTTTTCTGGTTGCGCAGGCTGGAGGGCGGGCGGTACGCTGTGTCGTGGCTGGCGACTGGAGTAGGGGTCGAGCATGTGCTCGATGTGTTGCGGCCTGGAACAGAAATACCAGAGAAATATAAGAATACCAGTAAATCAACGTTTTTTTTTGTTAACATTAAGTGACGAGAAGAGCAGGTCACATCTGCCCATAACAGGCAGTGCCAAGTAACAGAAGTTTGGTTGCAAAATGTTGCGCATCACTGCACTGCGGTTTGTCACCCTGAGACATTGTGTCCAATCATTTCGCTGAAAACATTACAGCGTCAACAATTCAAAAAGTGTCAGCCTAAAATAACTATTTTACTGACAAAGCTTCCCCGTGCGTCGCAACAACGTCATACAAAGCTTCACCGTGTGTCGCAACAACGTCATACAAAGCTTCACCGTGCGTCGCAACAACGTCATACAAAGCATCACCGTGCGTCGCAACAACGTCATACAAAGCTTCACCGTGCGTCGCAACAACGTCATACGTTTCTATATAAATTAGACCACATTTATTTATTTAATAGTAGGGTTTTAGTTTAGGGGGTTCAAAGGAAGCGGGTACAATTTAGTTTAGGGGGTTCAAAGGAAGCGGGTACAATTTAGTTTACGGGGTTCAAAGGAAGCGGGTACAATTTAGTTTAGGGGGTTCAAAGGAAGCGGGTACAATTTAGTTTACGGGGTTCAAAGGAAGCGGGTACAATTTAGTTTAGGGGGTTCAAAGGAAGCGGGTACAATTTAGTTTACGGGGTTCAAAGGAAGCGGGTACAATTTAGAATTTCTGTTAAGTACGTTGTTGTTTTTATGTACGAGTATATCATATAGAAATAATTGTGTTTCTGTACAAATGTACGTAGTACAATTAATTATTCGGTGACATTTGTTTTTGTACATAATTATATTTGTAATTTTATTCATCATCATCAGCAGCCTGTGTTAGTCCACTGCTGGACATAGGGCTGTCCCAAAGCACGCCACTGAGCTTGATCTTCGGCTCTTCCCTTCTAACTTTGCGTATATTGTTGCTCCAACCTAGCTGGAGGGTTCACTACACTACGTCTGCCGAGTCGCGGTCTCCACTTAAGAACACGTCTACCCAACAGTTACCGGTCCTTCGACAGATATGACCTGCCCACTGCCACTTCAGCTTACCAATCCTAAGGGCTATGTCGAAAACTTTGGTACCCTGCCGGGTCACCTCATTCCGGATACGATCTTTCAGAGAAACTTCGAGCATAGTCTCTATTTCCTGAGCGGCTTTAAATTGGTGGGCTGTTTGTACCGAGACTACCGGGTGTCCGCAACTCGGCTCTGTCCGCGTAGGACATAAGAGGTAAGACGCACTGGTTGAAGACTTTAGTCTTCAAACTTTGCAGTACTGGCGACGAAAAGACTCGACGTTGACTGGTAATTATATTAATTTGCAGGAAATAATTATTCTCCACTTAAGTACTCACTAATCGAAATGGGCACAAAAAACAAAAGTAGAGGTCACACGTAAAATATTTTCAAATCTGAAATTAACACAGGGACCTCTAGGCATCATTTGCTACAGGTGTCGTACTGGCTTAATCCGCACTGCCTACTTTGCCAAATGTGGCCAGAAACCCCAAAAAGTGGCCAAAAGCTACTCAAATATTAATTTACTGGTAAACTTGTTTAGACGTCACATAAGCTAAAAAATTTGAATAGAGTAAAAATAATCACAAAAACGGCACTGCGATGGATTGCTTTGTTTGATTTGGTTGATACAATGTGGTGTCAGGTTTGGATAGCTAGTGAGTAGACTGTGATAATGCACACCAACTGTCCAGGACTCGCCAGAACTTATTGGAATCATTAGGTTAAGACGTCACCAGTGTCTTGTTGTGAACCTTTAATTTCAAGGGTTTTTTCCTCGTTCGTTCATGTTTGGCCTATTTAAGCAAACATGTATCTGCTACCTCAAAGCTAAATAATCAAGGTTTGTAGAGAACGCGACAAGTCCAGCTGTGGGCCATGAAGCAGTGCATGGATTAGCTATAAATAATAAAAGCTTGGCGCACGATCAAACTGACAATTCCGTCACGTTCGCTAATGCATCTGTTCTGTCCCGACACGATGGCTAATGCGAGATCTGTCGCGAAGTTGTTTATCAATGTTGTTGGCCTATATCTTCCGGACTTCGGAACTGACTTATATTCAGTAAGAAGAAATAATGTGCTTTTGGATTCTTGGCTTCAACAGGCTCTTTATGCCCTCGAATATAACGAGGTCGCTTTGTTGGTGGCAAGCATCCTGTTCCTTTTACACGGACCCACTTGCTGTACTTCACTGGCTGTAAGCCTAGGAACTTCACAGTTACCAGGTTATCCTACTCGTGTCTACTTCACTGTCTTGCCTGTAAACCTACTTCACTGTTCTCTTCACTGGAAACCTAATCAAAAACAAATAAAGCACATATTCCAGCAGCAGTCGTGAGAGACAGTTCCACACTCAAGTTCCAGTCTTCGACCGCATCGTCACGTACCTCAGGTAAGTGAAGTAAGATAATGGTCAAACAATCACTTCACGTCAGTGACAAATCAAAAGTGAAGGACCTAAGATATGCCGATCCGCTCGTACTTACAACCCCACGCACGCACACACTTACGCCGATCATGTTATGCCGATCGGCCGCCACATCTCAGCAAGATCTTGTCCTTGTTAGTCTTGTTCATTCTGTCAAGTTCTCTCGGAAAATCATAAACAATGCATTATTTTGTGATGAAATTAGGTATCAATCATAAACACACAAATTATCTACTCACGCACACATACGCAGCCTCCATCTATTTGCCGGTGTAGACTCCGTCCTTTTGTTATCACACTAACAAAAGGATGTGATTTCTGGAGACATTCAGAGATAGAGATGCTAGTTCCTGTTCCTTAACTTTACCACCAGATAACCCAACATAATATATGTACACTTCACTAGCTACGCAGGTAAGCCTACTTTACTACCTTAGAAAATCTCAATAAAATGCCGAAGTCCTCACCTCTTCCCTCGTGTACCCATTTGACAGACCGTTTCTTCCTGTTGACATACATGCTCTGCCCCCTGCTCATGTGGTTGCTGGAGTCGCTCAGGGACTTGGAGATGGACCTGGCCAGGTCCATCTGTTCCTTCACAGTGGGGTGTACCCCCGGCACGTAGAACGCTGATGAGGCGAATGTTTTCTCTGCAAAGTGAAGACTTGGATGAGAACACACTCCACAGAATTGCGCAAGGGGGAAGGGGCGTTTAACCAGCAATGAGACAAGTCAGACAAGCTGACGATGATGAGCAATATACCGTTTTAAGTCATCCAGTAACAGACAAATAAAGATAAGAAAGAAGTACTTCTTGTTTTCAACCACCAATACGCACTGGCCCAGCGTGGTGGATAATGGCCCACCCTCTCTCTTTTTCTCTCTGAGTTAAGTCCTTTCCCAAAGTATGCCACTGATCCCGATCTTCGGCTTTTATTTTCCAATTGCTGACAGCCATTTTAGGTATATCTTCGCTCCACCTAGCTGGAGGGCGAGTCACGGTCTCCACTCAAGAACACATCTACACCAACGGTATCAGTCCTTTGACAAATATGACTAGTTCCTGCCACTCCAATTTGCTAATCCTAGGGGCTATGTCGATAACTTTGGTTCTCTCCCGGATGCCTCGTTTGAATACGATCTTTCACAGAAACTCCAAGCATAGCCCAGAGAGAAGGCAACTGTGGAATTTCATTGAAACTCCGAGCATAGCCCCGAGAGAAGACAGCTGTGAAATTTCAGAGAAACTCCGAGCATAGCCCAGAGAGAAGACAGCTGTGGAATTTCAGAGAAACTCCGAGCATAGCCCAGAGAGAAGGCAGCTGTGAAATTTCAGAGAAACTCCGAGCATAGCCCAGAGAGAAGGCAGCTGTGTAATTTCAGAGAAACTCCGAGCATAGCCCAGAAAGAAGGCAGCTGTGTAATTTCAGAGAAACTCCGAGCATAGCCCAGAAAGAAGGCAGCTGTGTAGTTTCAGAGAAACTCCGAGCAAAGCCCAGAGAGAAGGCAACTGTGTAATTTCAGAGAAACTCCGAGCAAAGCCCAGAGAGAAGGCAGCTGTGTAATTTCAGAGAAACTTCGAGTATAGCCCAGAGAGAAGGCAGCTGTGTAATTTCAGAGAAACTCCGAGCATAGCCCAGAGAGAAAGCAGCTGTGTAATTTCAGAGAAACTCCGAGCATAGCCCAGAAAGAAGGCAGCTGTGTAATTTCAGAGAAACTCCGAGCATAGCCCAGAAAGAAGGCAGCTGTGTAGTTTCAGAGAAACTCCGAGCAAAGCCCAGAGAGAAGGCAAGTGTGTAATTTCAGAGAAACTCCGAGCATAGACCAGAGAGATGGCAGCTGTGTAATTTCAGAGAAACTCCGAGCATAGCCCATAGTCCGAGAGAAGGCGGCTGTGGAATTTCCCAGTAATGGGAACACAAACAGAAGAAAAGGCTACTGATGAATTAGTAGTTTTAAGACATAATAATATTAAAAAACATAGCGGATGTGTGTGAAGCCAAGGAAGGGTTATGTGTTCAAACTAAAAAAATGGTCTGATTTTGACAAGCGAGACATCAATCGATTCGTCTTCATCGCTAGAGTGTATGACACTCTATTTTAACTTTATTTTAACTTATGTCTTGTTACCCGATTGTAGTCGGGTTTTTGTTTTTGAACTAAGGTTTTGTTAATGTAGATCAATTAGTTCAAGTAGTGTAGTTTCTGTCGTTGCTTAGATAGAACTAAGTAAGTTAAACTTTCAAGACGGTAACTCAAGGGAACTTTGAGTTACCGTCTTGAAAGTTTAACGAGACGAGACGAGACAGGTCTGGCCTAGTGTGAGGACCACAAGTAAATTTTTAAGAATGTAATCATTCTAGGTCACCATCACGTGCCTTCGGCGTACACGCTCAGAGGTAAGAGGTAAGTATTGATTAGATTTGGTTATGCGTGTGTGCAGTTTCCAGTAATGTGACTGACACACTTTCAATACAACAATGAAACACGGATCTAGATAGTAAAGAGAACTTTCACGGATCGATGCAAGTACACAGGTAATTATAATTTGACTCCATGAAACTATTTTAATATACTGTTTTCAGGCGGTTTTTTTTTATTTTGACTCAGAGCTGATCTGTAGGTAATTGAGTGGTGCAGTGGCCGAACAGTAACATGTGTGCTTCATTACTCAACGGCACCAGGTTCGAATCTCGGCTTTGTATCTAATTTAATAAGTACAAAGGTACCAACATGGTTCAGATGTCAAATAGTTATTTATCGATTGTTCGGCTGTTCGATTGAGATACCACGTAAACCAGTTGTAAAGTCAAAACCCAAGCTATCCAACAGTGAAAACTGCATCGCACTTGGTCCACTAGTTTTTACGTGATGCTTGAACGGACAGACAAACAAACAGACACTGTTTAAAAAATATATTATATTCTTGTTCAGTATTAAATACCCTATATAGACCATGTTTTTTAAATTATCTTCTTAGTTCAGCCTTTTTGTTACTTAATGCTTTATTATAATTACTAGTTGCGCCCCGTGGTTTACCCGCGTGAGGGATTTTTTTTTTCCTTTTTCAAGAGTACATTTTAAGTATGTACTCTATTTGTATTACAATCTAGCCATCATTTAGGCTAATAAGTGATTTAAATTTAACTTAAACTGTTAAATTGAATAGAACTAAGAATGTGTCCAATAACACTTTTCTTACAGTCTCTATTAAGGCGAAGACACTTTGTTCATGTGTTCTTTATACGTAGCACTTTAACCACATTTCACTAATACACTAACACTAAACTAACTCGATCGGTTTTGTTCTTTTGAGTCTTCTCACTATGTCCGTGTGGTCGAGGAACTGGATTGCCTCGACATTCACATGATGATGAAGTCTTTTTTCATGAGCTTCTGCATATTTCTTGACTACTTTATCAACGAACTCTACTTTAAGATCCCGATGGAGATCGTAATTTCTTATGAACCAAGGTGCATTCACTATTTCCCTCAGTACGTTATTCTGGAAGCGTTGTATTGATAATATGTTGCTATTTTTGGTGCACCCTGGAATTAGGACTAGTTTATATAGTAAAAGTTTATTATGTGTTGACAACGTAGAGTGTCTCCCAAGCAGCCAATACATTATTTTAAACCGTAGTTCTAATTCTTCTTCTTCTTGACATGAGCTTTCCAGCGGAGCTTTATAGCGTCAAGCGTCATACCGAGGTACTTTGCTGTATTCTCATAAGGGATTTGCTTATCATTAATAAATATTGGTGAATAATGATGCTTTCTGTAGCTAAAGTCTATATGGCTTGATTTAGATTCATTAATTTTCCTTTTTCGGTCTAGTCATAGACTTCATTGACAGCCATGTGGACCTTTTCTGCTGCTTCTTCGTGGGTACTTCCAGCGTGAGGGATGATGATGATGATGATGAAAAGTATCCTATGTGTTATTCCAGGGTATAAGCTATCTCCATTCCAAATTTCATCAAAATCCTTCCAGCCTTTATCGCGTGACAACTCCCCAAACAAACAAACAGACTACGTTTCATTTTTATATATTGACTAGTTTTCCCGCCCACGACTTCGTACGCGCGGACTACTATTTATCGCGAAAAAAACATCAAATTTTCTTCTAGGATAAAAACCAATGCAAAAGTAGGTATAGCACCAATGCATTTGATGTTTTTTGACAGACCTGTTATTTCGATTCCATGGCAAGCACAGACTATTCTGTGATGGCAACCGTTCCTTACAGTAAGTTATCAACATTTTCCAGTTTTCCCGTTGGAAACTTAAAATTTTCCGGGATAAAAAGTATCCTATGTTTTATTCCAGCTTTCTCCATTCTAAATTTCATTATACGCCAGCCGTTATTGCGTGAAAGCTCCCCAAACAAACAAACAGACAACGTTTCACTTTTATATATTGGTATGGATGTAGATAGATAGAGTGGGATTACGATGTCATTGCTTGAAACGGTGAAAGCAAAATGTTTAAGGAAACCGGCATGTCTAAGAAACTCAAAATTCATCAAGCGCAAACAAAATATATGTTCCGCCCCCCATCAACTTACAAATAGAAAAAAAAACAAAATCGGTCCATTCGTTTGGAAGCTACGACACACAGTACTCTAAGTTGAGGCTATACACACCCTCAACTTAGAGCACTAACTCTACTTATAACTCTTTTCGCGTCGGGGTTAAAAACATGTATTGTGACATCTACCTATCCTCATTGGGCCAGCGTTGTGGATATGGCCGATTATGACCCATCCTCTCTCTCTCGTCTCTCTGAGAGAAGGCCTGTGTCCCAGCGCTCCCAGCAGTGTGAACCATTTATCAGACTGATGAAGACAATCAGTAATTATGTATGAAATGTGTTGGCTTTAGAGACTTACAAAATTTAAAGCAACGGGACCGAGACGAGGCGTTCCCGATGTTAACTTTTGTTGTGCACGTTAAGCGCGTCACAGACGACTAAGATACTATAATATGTTATTAAGATAAATTATCGCTCCCCATACAATTTATATGAACCATCACAAACGGCGAAGATAATATATATTTGCATCTTACAATATCTTAAGATATCGAGCGATATGGAATTTTTGAAAAGATGTCATCTTAAGATACGAAATATATCGTAAAAGATTCAAAATTTATATTAATATACTATCTTAAGATACAAAATATATCGTAATATGCTCTACAGGTGGCATCGTGCTCCCAAACGAATGGACCGATTTTGATGCGTTTTTTTCTGTTCGAGAGCTGATATGATCGAGATGGTTCTTAGATATATGGGGAGAGGGAGGGGGAGGCGAGAAAGAAAAGGGGGTGAATATCGTAGCTTCCAAACAAATGGACCTATTTAGCAGTGTTTTTTTTATGTTTGAAAGCTGGAGTAAACAAGATGATTCATAGCTATAATTTGAGGATGGAGGGGAGGGGGGGGGAGAAGCGGTGCGAATCGTAGCTTTCGAACGAATGGACCAATTTAGCTGCGGTTTTTTAATGTTTGAAAGCTGAGGTTAACGAGATGGTTCTTAGCATACTGCAAGTCGTTGTTCTGTACAAATGCTCTCCCGCATGTTCGTATTTTGTTTCACTATATCTTCCTTAATCAAATTATGAATTTCGAGTAAAGTTTCCTTCGACTTATTAAAATAAGTTTGTTTTTTTTCCAACCCAAATTGATCACCTTTTACAGTGCGCTAATGCATATCAAGTTCGAAATCAGAATCGTCGTCTGAAGAGCTATCTAATAAATCTAATAGTGAAACCGTATTACTCATATTTTATCATCCTGCATATAGAAAGCGGTGAAGAAATACGTGTGGCACCTAGAACGGCCTGCGAGCGAATGAATAATTTCAATATATTATCGTATCTTTACCGTGTGTGATACCTTATGATGCTATAATATTGTATATGCAGATACCGTAACATCAAATATTATAGTATCTTAATCGCCTGTGATCGTCGCGACGGTCTAACGTGTCCTCTGAAGCACTGAGCGAAGACAATTCGTGTATATTATTAACAGTCATTGGTGATGAAAGATCCCGACGATGTTAAACCAAACATGCTCTCACCAAATTTCCGGTCCTTCTTGATGATGTGCTCCTCAGCATCCGGCGCTGGCGTGAAGATCTTGTTGAGGTCCACCTCTTTATCTCCCACGATGACTGGCTTGTTTTGCATTTCCTCCTGGAAAGACGTGTTCAGGAATATGAAAGATTGGAAACTAATTATCAAGTTAAGACACCCTCTTTTTATGCCCCGAACTTCAACGAGAGGGGTGTTATAAGTCTAGGGTGTGTATCACTGTATCATTCACTGTGTGTGTGTGAGTATCCGTGTGTCTGTCTGTGGCATCATAGAAACCCAAACGAATGGACCGATTTTGATGCGGTTTTATCTGTTTGAAAGCTGATGGTTCTTAGCTATAATGGGGGAGTGGGGGTCGGAGGTTTTTTTATTGATTTGTGCTTGTATTAACAGTAGCTCGTGTAGATGCTCTTCCCTCACTAGAATGTATAGGCATCAGAGTGCATTGCAGTGATATTTAACCTAGGCCTCTTCTGCATTAGTCCGCCTGGAGAAGAACTGAAAAGGAGTGGAATGCCCTGCCCTCGTCAGTGTTTCCGGTAAATTATAACCCCAGTGTGTTCAAGTCAAGAGTGAATAGGTATCTACTAGGCAAGCGCGCTACACCTTCGACCACATCATCGCTTTCCATCAGGTGAGATCGTGGTCAAACGATTGCCTAGTCAGTAATAAAAAAAAAAGAAAGAAGTACAACATCTTCGCCATATATTCAACATTACTGTGTCCTGGTTTGAAGGAAAAGGTTTCCGATGAAATTTCTGGGCATGTTCCGGTTGACCAACGCGGAACAGTCCGTTCAAGATTTTTTTTTCTACTTAAAGTTCTGAGAGGCACTGCAATTATTAAGGGCAGGCGTATCGCTTACCATCAGACGTACGACGACCTGCCCGTCTCATCACTTCTAATCAGCCTGCATCCGTCGACTGTTGGGTATAGGCGTCCTATCTTTCAAGAGTCGTTCCGGTCCTTGGAAGTCTCATCCAGGCCTTTCCTGCGTGCCTAACAATGTCGTCCGACCATCCGGCTGTTGGTCTGCCCCGTGGATGCTGCGCTCCTCTTGGCCACCACTCCGTCATTGTTTTGTCTCTCTTTGATCTTCTCAAGTGCCATGTCCTGCCCATGACTTTTGGTATATACTTATACCAAAAGTCGATACTAGACCGTAGTCTAACCGGCTGATGCCCAGCATGGCGCGCTCTATGTCATCACTTTTTTTTTACACTGGAGCGAAACAACCTTATTCCGCCCTTTCCATGCCATCACCAGACAGCCAGGCCTACGGCGCATCGCCATCCCTATATGGTTGAAATTTCACTACTACGAACAAAACGCATCGCTCCCACATTCAAACGAAAAAATGGAATGCTCTGCCCTCGTGTGTGTTTCCCGATAACTATAATCAGGGAGCCTTCAAGCGAGAGAGGTAGCTTCTAGGCAAAAGTGTCACACACTAGAAAACACCATTGTTTACCTTCAGGCGAGATAGTGGTCAATTAAAACACGGATAAGTAATCGGTCGGACTGACAGACCAACGCGCGGTTATAGGAAGGTTTTATTGGACTTGCTTCAGCCGGCACGTGTGTAGTATTATAGCTCCGTGCTGACAGGAACTATGGTGGGTTTACTTACATTAAAAAAACTGATAAATTGTGTAGTGTAAACAAGGACAAAACATAACATGGTCTTATGTACAAGTATGTTCCTAAGTTTATTGAATGAATAATTATTACGTACAGTCAGCCTAAAAAGACAGATTAGGACAATATGTTGGTAAGTAGTAAGCGTGCTAAAGCATAATATATTATGATGTCCAGTTTTACCGAAAATTTGTAAACTGTGGTTTAAAACCGAAAAATACAGACCTAAATCGCTATCGCAAAGATCTGACTGATAAAAAAACGGATGAGCAACAAACAAAGGGTTTCTAAAGTAACTCTTTCTTTTCTTTTCTCATTCTTAAACCTCTTTTTTAACATGAATATTCACTTTTATAATTTCGATGTGGGGAGTGTGAAAAATATTCAAATGACATGGGCATTATTTTTTTCTATAGGATATATACATGATACATTTTACAGAAGAGAACTCTAAAATTCATTATTTCATCAAATACGACATTAACATACTTTTACTAAGAGATAAAACTGGCCATCACTATTGATCACATTAAAATATGATACATTCGCAATATGTAATATAACATAGTAAATATTACATATTGGTTATATTATAGTTTTATTATAGTGCAAGCAATGCAGAGTAGGAAAAATATGAGTTAATAGTAAAATAACACATGTAGAAATTGCAAAAATACCTTAAAATAGAATCAAAATAACACATAATTTTAGAGACATTGGTTCCATCTTATTGAATAATGCCCTAGTGAATATATACAAAAGAATGAGACTATTGACTGCATGTTTTCGAAAAATGTCAGGACAGTCTTACAGGGGTAGAGTCCGGTGGCTGCATTATAGCTTCATCGCGTACTCCGGATAATTCTCCGTCGTTCTGTATAACATTTATTTATATAAACATTTTGTTCAGTTACTAAAAGTCCTGTCAGAAGAACTGCCTGCAAAATACATTAGCTACAAGTTTACTTTGTAATTATATGTATCTGTAAATTGTAACAGAAGATTTCTGTAGAATCTGTAGTAGGTTTAAAAAAATTAAAAAAAAATGACACAGCAAACATTTCCCAAAACATTTTTTCGTATTTAAAAAATGTTTTGGGAAAAGTGTTTAGAGTTGAATAATTTGGCAAGTCCAAAATATTTAAAAATAATTTCTTTAATTTTAAGACCAGATTTTAGTGTCACGAAACTATTGACCGCATAATTTTGAAAACGTCGGGACAGTCTTACAGAAACAGAGTCCGGAATTTCCGGTTCTGATGGGTGCAAAATAGCTTTCTCACGTTCTCCATCGTTCTGTGTAAGATTAATTTTAATATTATGCATTTCTTCTTCAAATCCAGATAATCGAGATAAACTCTACTTTTTATCTTTTCAAGCATAAAGTCAAATTTGTTAAGTATCTTTCATAAATTATAAAAGCTATATTATTTTATATGGTATTCTTTATGTGGATGTCGCTAAACCCAGTTTTTTAATCTGTTCTCCGATGTCAATTTTGACACTGCCAGTGCCACAGAATCACGTAACAACTAGTAGCTACACAAATCAGAACAGCCTTACAGAAAGATTTTCCGGAAATTCCAACGGCTGCATAACAGCTTCCTCGAGTTTCTCTGACGTTTCGCCATCGTTCTGTGTAACAGTTATTTTATAATTATACAAAAGGCAACTAATTTCGTAATAATTCAAAAGATAATAAAAATATCTTCTTATTTGGATGTCTCTTAACCCAATTATTGACTGTTTGCGGCCTTCTAGTGAGCCACGAAACTAGAGGCTGCATAATTTTGGAATAAATTAGGATAGTCTTACAGAAACAGATTCCGGGTTTGTCGGCTTTTCAGTAGCTTTCTGGCTTTCATCGGATACTTCTTCTGAATCTCCATCGTTCTGTGTAACATTTATTGCATATATTGTTTATGAGAATGATGAAAATTCAAGTACATAGATTACGAACATAGTACTGACAACTAACAAAATGGATGCGATGACCATTCGCTATTTCGTCGCTATCCCTGATAGCACACATTCACAATACGTCACTTTGTGCATCTAGTCAGTATCCTTATTCCGTGTATTTATGGATTCAGGTTCTACGAGATCCTACAAACACCCAGTTTCAGAGCAAATACCTGTATTTCACTAATAATGCCCAGCGTGGGAATCGAACCCACGACCACAAGCTTCACTGTCAGCTTCTTATCACTGCTGTCAAATACATATAATAAATACTGACAAATCTTATCATATACAGGATACATTACACAATACCTAGATTAAGTGAGAATTACCTACACTAATAACAATTAAAAACAAAAATAAAATAAAATAGTTTTATCAACATTTTATAATTGACATCCAAAATTTGCGTAAAGTGCCACTTGTTAAAAAAAATATTTATACTGTCATTATTAAAAAATCCTGAAATACAACATTGATTACACGGTAATTAAACTAGAAAATTAATTAATATTGCACGTTCAATGTCTAATCTTTTGATATGACATCTAAACGATTTTGGCGCATTCCCAAGAGTCCCTTGGCAAGATTCCGACATAATTTACGATCACCAGCGTTTTTTCATAACCGGGCCAAATGTTTACTGCACGTGGTGCTTACTCATTAATAATAAAGAACCTTCATATTTTTTTTTGCTTCTGTCATTTCGATATACCGATTTTTCACATTTGGCTTATTACTAACTTATTACTATTAACAGTTTTAAAATGTACAAACAAGCACATAACACCCAGTTTCATTTGTCTAACTATGAATTTGAAATTGTTAACATCATTTTTGGGTTTTTAGACCACGATGTAAATATTCTCCAAATATACAATTTGCGAGAAAATGTCTAGATAAACGCTTATTTCAATTTATTATCTTCTTTTTTTATTGTTAATACGATAATTAATAACGACTGTGTCATGTATTCCTGTACTCAGTTTTTTCACAATTTATTTGGAATTTGACTCTACAGCATTTTTTTCGGTTGTAGAGACATTTAAAAACGAAAAAATCATCCAATTAACATAAAAAAGTACAAAAAACACTAAAAGCTATTTCTTCCAGTCAATCTTTGGATGAAAATAAATAATGGAGTGAGAGAGGATGGCGGTACAATATGTAACATTTGCTTTATGGATTGTATCTCGATTTGATTAAGAGTTTAATTTGCAGCAGGTACTGCTAATGCTGACCTACATGCGCCGAGGCCAAGACTACGCGAGTGCAGGTTCGATGCCCCACGTGTTGATTTGGAGCACCAAACAATAATGTAGGCCTACATATACTGCAGGTACGTTTGCCATTTTGAATGAAAGTCAAGGTATTTGACCGGCAAGAAAGAGTTATTGCCTCATTGGAAAAGTCAAAGTATATATATATTTTTTACGCATCGTCATCCTATATTTGTCCACTGCAGGACGTAGGCCTCTCCTAATGCACGGCACTGAGCTCGGTCTTCAGCTATGTTTAGTTATGCCGTTCATTGGAGGTTTTGACCATAATCGCCACGCTGGGCATGCGGGTTGTCGATCGCAGGGCGTAGCTTCTCGCACCGGTGACGCTGCTGCCCGTCACCGGCCTGTGTCCTTTGGCTACGCTTGTTTTTGGGATGGTTATACCGCCATCTGTTGGTTGCCAGATCCTCGTTCGTTATCCAGCAGGATGACCTACAGGTGAGATTGGCTTGGAGCAGTGAGATCGTTTTTCGCTCCCGTTTATCGCAGTTTTTTTACGCAACTCATTGTAATCTCACTCTTGTACAAAACTAAGCCACGTGACCAGTAGAAGTTTCAGAGACAAGATAATATTAAGCCTTCAAGATTTGATGTAAGTTTAGCCAAAAACCAAAGTTTTTAAGAAGTTCTCGCTTCTTAGATTCGATAAATAGCCAGTCATAAATCTATGTTGTATTCCTTCGTAATTAGTTTCGTCCAGCGAAGACTATGTTGTATTCCTTCGTAATTAGTTTCGTCCAGCGTAGACTATGCCAGACAATGTTATTCATTTTTGGCACATGTCTGAATAAATCGTTTTAGCACTTGTTCTACTACTCCAACGTCATAGCTGTAAGTGGTTCATGGACTGAGGTACGCGTAGCTTTATAATATCTCGTGACTAATACACTGATGTAAATAAGCTAATTAAACAATTTCAATCTAGAAAGATAGAAGTTGTGTGTAGCTTAAGATGATATTTTTTTGGAGGTCTCTACAGTCGGAGTCGTCCTAGGGAAGTATCAGTCACGTTTGCCGGATGTTCAACTGCCAAGCAGTAGTGTGCAAACATTACTGTATTCACCGGAAGCAAAAAAGGGCAATGATTTCAGAGAAATTACTCGAATACTACGAATAGGCTTGAGACTAAAAAACGAATGTCTCAGTGACGAGGGCATTGCGAGTTTTTGCAAGCAAAGTTATTTTTGACGTAAGGCGTGACGTTGATGGGGACGTTAATGGGGCAGTTGGGAATATATCCATCAGGCGAGCGACCTCCTCGTCTCATTTGTACAAAAAAGTACGCTAGAATTGCTAGATGTAAAATACATTCTGCATCCACTTAGATGTTACAACTGACAACACTGACACAACTTGAACTATAATTTTCTTGATAATTATACGAATTATGCAGGTAATACCTATCAACAATAAGTGAGAAAGTTATATTCTTTACATCTAATAAATTATTTACCTACTTTAATGAAAAGCTAACAAAAATACATTAAAGAGTGTTGTTATACATTAAATAACTCCTACACGAAGTCAGCCCAGTATAGTTTTGTATTCTGTTTCATATAAAACGAATCGCATGTATCAAATAAATAGCTCATACGTGCTATTGATCTATCGGTTTATTACCTCAACGTCGAATCTCTCTGTGTCGACTTTGTGAGGCCTATTGTTTATTTGTATTATTAGTTATTCTGTGCTATTATTTTATTGCTTTTCTTTCAACGGTCAGGCAGTTGAAAGAAAAGCAATGGATATTGTTTAGAATCATATTAATTCCGAAAAAAATGTATACGATTGTTTTGTGGTTTTTGTTAAAATATTTCAAGAGCAGAGCGTCATATACATATGCAGGGGTTTCATTTTATTATTAACTAGCTGTATTATTAATTATATCTTTCATATATATATATATATATATATATATATATATAAATTAAAACGAATCGAATAAGATGTAGGCATATATTAGGTAAAGTTAGGTATTGAAAAATTGCTGTTTCTAATCCAAATCCATAAACTCTCTAACCTAAGTGTTTTCAATTGACTTCTTTAGATATTTTCGTACCACTTTAGACTTGACCGGAAAAATATCTAAAAGTTCATTGCACTGTAGACTGTAGTTCAGGCAACGACCTAGATCGGATATAGATCTTAAAATCTTTCAGTTTTATGTGACCCTGGTTTAGGTGGAATTAAGAGGTCATTGGCCTTTTCTGATCGACCTGGCACAGTGAGGGTTGCTTGTCGACCGCTCAAGGAATGTTAAAACCTAACAACCATAACTCTATAAAATCGACTCCAAATGAAATTCTTAAAAAACTACTGTAACAAATTTGATGAAATTTGTTACAGTAAAAAATATACTATGAAAAAACTGTCTGTCTTTTTAACTTAGATTCCTAGTCGAGATAAGATGATTTTTTGTTGTTAGTAATCCATCTAGAATTAATCATAACTGCATTTAAGGTTTTCTTTTATGCAAATTCACCTACCTACTTAATTTTATGTGCTGTTAGTAACGAACCATTTGAAGAAAAATATCAACTATCGTGCAATGCAATAAGTAATCACAGAGAAAAATATCAAAATCATTTGTTTTTTAACTTTAATTTGAAAAGCTCTGATAGTTTCGGCGGAAAAAAATGAAATCAAGTCGTAATTTTGCTATGAATTATTTTCTCATACTTGTATTTCTTCGAGTGTTAATGTGTCATATTGTTGGAGTATTAATCATTAGGTGTTCGTTAACATTCGTTTAACCTGTATACCGATATATTTCGTCTAGATCGGTTCAGAAATCCGACCTGAACAGAGATCCGGACGGACTGACATCCGAAAACATTTTTGCCCAAGCTGAAAAAAATTTGCACGCGCGAGGTCTAAAGCTCACAGAGCCACTAGTTGTGTAAAATTATCAAAATGCGTACGTACAGGTAGCTCAGGTAACATTGTTTGAGTAATGTAAGTAGTATGGGTAGGTTTAAGTGGTGTGCAATGTGTCACTAATAGTTACAATAATTATGCATCACGTATTTACTTTACACACCTAAGCTCTCAAACTTGTTGTTGTATTGGAACACCTACAAGCTGTTATTAGCATTGCAAATACATTTTGATCGATTGCTGTATCTAACTGTTGACTGTGACTGTATGTATGTGTATAATATATAAACGTGACTGTATATAAGTGACACGCTATTCTAATTACTAATCTTAGGATCTTAGCTAAATTTTATATTCTCATCCTCGGAAAAGTTCGTCTTGCTGTTCTAAAATTTGTCTACAAATAGCACTTCGTAATTTGTAATTCAGGTTTTCACATGATGTGATCTCTACCACCAGCATTGGGGAATCTCGACTAAGGAGGAGGAGGAATCTGTAAGCCACTATCTAAGTAGTCGCCGAGCTGCGTCAAATAAATAAGTAGGTACAGAAAAGACATGGACAAAATTCTACTCGGCTCTTAGACTACATTGACTATATATACTATTCATAGACTCGACCTGCAATCGCTTCTTGTCACTCCCGCACTCGACGTGACTCGACAGTAATGTACTTCTATTACTATTAAACCATGTAAAACTTAGATTTATATTATACAGAACGTTAATTACCTTAGTACTTGGAGCTAAGTATTGTTCCTAGACTTCCGAAAAATGTTTTGTGTGACTTTATTAGACTGGCTTTTATTTATTTTTTGTTTAAATGACACATGATGACACACGCGTCTCGTCCCGTGGAAACTTTTGCAAACAAAACTTGCTATGAGACGCGCGAGCTTTAGGTACCTACGTAAGTACGTAGTACCTAACATACTGTAGTGACATATTAGTTACTAATTTTATTCTGTGCCTAAATAAAATAAGATGCTATAGACTGCTCTATATGCATATTAGAAAGACCACACACAATGTTTCCCCCATACTATATGGCCATAAAAGCACTATGAAGTGATAATTGGAACGATTTTCATAACTATTAAAATAAGCTTTAGCTGCTATAAAGATAAGCTCCTCATTTCCATAGTGCAACTAATAGATCAAAGCAGCTTCGTGATCCGCGATCGGTGGCCAAAGTTATAATTATAACTAATATAGGTTAATCTGCTCGTCTGTCTGTCCTCGGGCGTGTATCGCCGTGTTTTGAGCTGGTACCACAGAATAAACAATAGTTCTCATTTGGTTCTCTGGTGGATTACCTCGCTCGTACCGGATTCTGCCCTTCAGAGAGACTCCGAGCATAGCTCTCTCCATAGTTCGCCAGATGGACCAGTCTCACCGTGAGTGTCCACGTCTCATCTTCGTTACGCAGGTCATCTACATTTACACTAATATTATAAAGAGAAAAGATTTGAATGTTTGTAGGTCAATTAATTTTTATTTTCAGGTTTTACATGACGTTGTCATTATTAGAGTTCCGTACGTCCGGAAGAGGAAAGAAACAACCGTTAAAGATAGTGTGTCTGTCTGTCTGACAGACAGACCGACAGACACACAGACAAATCGGTACAAAATCTGGACTGGACAAATCGGTTGTAGGTACACATGAATTTCTGTGATCCAAACGTGGACGAGTATAAATGAATGTTGAATATGGGGTCACTTTTGGGGGACAACCTCCACGCGAGTTCATCTCGCACTTGTCCGGTTTTTTTTTACTGTTATAGACAATCATTCAGTTTCTTGGCAAATAAATTTATTTGCACAGTTTTTTCTGAACATTTTTGTTGGAAGTTTACAATGAGAATTTCCTTCTTTCAGTTTCAGTGTTCATTTGTAAAGTTTTAGAGACTGTTGTAAACGTTAACTAAATCTTAGAATAATACATCTGGATACGAGCCAGACACCGTTAAACATGTATCTAATCACATTCAACTCTATTGTTAAAGTCATAAGAGCTAACATACAGTAACGACTGTCCTAGATTACATTATAAAAAATGTAGTTTCGTCTGGCCTAGAACTTATGAGAAACATAATTAAAGTATCTAATTTAGTTAGTGAAGAAAATTCATGTCAGTACATCTAACTACGTCAAAATAAATATAATATAATTTAAATTTCGTCGGCTGGGAAGCAAAGTTGAGTAAATCGCTTTTGAAAAAATACTGGCTAGATATATGAGACTATTTAATAATTATCTTGTCTTGAAACAAGCATGATCCATCATGAGCCATAATCTCACTTTAGAAGCCTAATTCGGAAGATACCGAGATAAAATGCCCAATAAAAATCAGCTTTGCATCCCAATCCTTAGAATAATAAAATAAGTAAGCTAAATAATAAATACGTAAATACCAGTCTTACACTCCGCCGTGATTGTTAGAAGCCTCTTACACTAAAAAGGATTGCAGTAACTTACCCAACTTACAGGGAACAACTTATAACTGAGGTTTGTAAGGAACTGTTTCTTTTGAGGGTCGAACATATCTGATGGCTTGAACCCTCGCTTGGTGACCAGGGCGCTGTTGACGCTGGAAGAACTCTTTACATCGTCAAAGCTGTCCCGATGGACGACCCGGTCGTTGACTGTGTGGATGCTGGACCTCTTGTTTGAAGAGTACTGGCTTTCGCTTATCGTCATCATTTTGACAGTCTTTTTCGCACTGTTTTTTGTGTTTCCGCACTTACACTGGTTTTGTTTTAGTCTTCGATTCGATTGGAAATTTGTATGGGATCTGGAAGAAAATTTTGTGATTTTCGGGGCGCTTTTTATTTATTATTTAGTACGAGTATAATATTAATATTTTTTATAAATCGGCTTTGTCTAGATGTCACTTCGCGCTCGCGTTTTTCTTGACTAAAATATTTGCGTGTTTTCTCTGGAGATGAATCATAGGCTACTCATTGTATGTAGGTATTGTAACGACGTCACGTATCGGCCGGCAGGTTCGTGGGACGCTTTCGGAATATTTGCCAATGCAAAACAGAGGTATGAGTGTCAGTGGCACAAAAAACTTGGAACCGGCGTAATTGCGAAGATTTTCACTCGGATGTTATTACAAGAAAGTTAATTTAAATGTACTTGCGAAGTAAAATACACTGTTATTTTATATATTCAGTTCCTTGTTATAATTGAATTTGCCAGGAAGAGCTTGACGCTTTTGAGGACTACTGAACTGACACACATTAGCCCGAATAAGAGACGCGTGAAAGTCATAAGAGAGGTCAAATATTGGGACACTCCAAGATAACAGTTCCAGTTGTGTCTGTGCTACATCTAAGCGAGATAATTGCGATACAAAGCGAAAACTACGCATTGATCATTAGATTTAGATCTCAGAATTACAAGAAGGTACATAATATCGTAGTAATCATTCTATGATCATAGTACTATTATTTATTCTGTGATAATATGTAGCTTTCAAACAAGTCAAAATGTAGTGCAACTTGTGTAACCTACATACAAAAAAATTGCGGCGTCAGTTTGTCTGTCCACTCAGTCAAGATTACTGTGGGTCGCGGGTGGGTTTAAATGTTTTATGAACAGTTTGATGACAGTAGTGACAGTTTGTTTGTTTGTTAAGTACGTCTACTGTTTACTAAAACATATTTAAACTTTTATTTTGTTTGGTTGATTTTCGAAATCCGAGTATTTTTAGTTGTTTTACCATACTCAAAATGGTAAAAAAGTTTATTTTTTATTTAAGTAGCATTTAAATCGAAAATTAATGAGAGCAAATACTGTTGGAGCCAATTTCTTTTGGCACATCTACTTTTTCATTCATGTCAGACTGTACGAAAGCTAAAGGGATGATAACGTTAAGTATTAGGTATATGAATTGGAAGTTACCTAGTATTTACCAGTTATTTAGTAATCGATAATACATGCTAGTACTTTTGTTAACCAACCTAGAATTAGGTACGTGTCATTTATCTATGTAAAGAACAAAAGTTCTTTGCAATGATCATTAATTTCCATTCAGAAAATAGTAGAATCATAAATACCAATCTTGTCTCATTGGTGGAAACAAATTGCACAATATTTACTAAAGAACAATGTATAAAATATATATATGGGGATATAAAAGGCATAAATGTACCAGAACCAAGGTTTAGAGCATGAAGAATTTAATTCAGTTAGTTTACTAATTTACTTACTCTATGAATTTGCTGACTAGTAAAGGTTATAGATTATACACCGAGTTACTAGGTACATAAATGTTTTTAAAAGTGGAGGCCATCACTCATACTATATAGTACTGTATATCTTTATTAATTTTCTGTTTGTTATAAGTCTATGTTTACCTACTTAGTAAATATCAGAATGTATTAGAATAACTGTCTGTCTCATAGTAAATATGTTTATGATTCGCCTGAAATATTTACTGAAGGTTTTGCTAGGGAAGTTACAATCTCAATTCATACCAGTGAAACCTTTCAATTCATACCAGTGAAACCTTTCAATTCATACCAGTGAAACCTTTCAATTCATACCAGTGAAACCTTTCAATTCATACCAGTGAAACCTTTCAATTCATACCAGTGAAACCTTTCAATTCATACCAGTGAAACCTTTCAATTCATACCAGTGAAACCTTTCAATTCATACCAGTGAAACCTTTCAATTCATACCAGTGAAACCTTTCAATTCATATCAGTGAAACCTTTTTTTAGTTGTATCACTTCAGTAGGTATCAAAATAAAATGAAAAGATTTTTACGCGCACAGATTTCAAGCGTTGTTACTAAGAATATTCAACCAATATTCAACCAGATACTATTTTAATGGTGTTATTATATATTTTTAAGACTATTTCTCAAAACCAAAGCAATGAAATCGCAATTCTTTTGAAGGCGTACTCAGAAGAAAGATAAGCTTGAACTTCAATAAAACATTTTCTTTAGCTCGTATTTATTTGAATTAAGGTTGAAATTCTCTCAGAATTCTGTAGATGAATGCATTAAATGAATGTAGGTAGTCGTAATGTACAGAAATAAATTGGTCAGAAAATCGTTCGCCAGAGTGTTTAAACGTATTTGTTTACGTAGCCGGATTCTTTGTTTTTTGACTTACACCATTTGCTACAGTGCGCGTCGAGGATTGAGACCAACCATGTTAGGTTGATATTTGCAATTAGAATATTTGTACTAAACACCCTCGATTAATTTAAAGTTAAATTAACAGTGTTTATGTCAGCCATTTGGGCTAGTCAATTTTTTGTTAGGCTATTTTTTTTTATTTTTTTTTAACAAATCAATAAAAGAAAAGAAATAATAATAAATAAATGAGTAAATGAATCCCTATCAGAAATATATAAATTAGTCAACAAAAAATAAAAGTATAAAAAAACATTGTATCAATCATCAAAAACGTGGGACGTTAAATTATTTTATGACGTGTGCAGATTTGCCTAGCTGAAATGGGCGCAACGTACGTTACACTGCAACCTTGTAATGGCGTCATTACTTCGTTCCAGTAGTGTTCGTTATGTTTCTAATCATATTTACCACAAAGACCTACTAACATTACAAATGAATCCAAATTAACTTCTTCTTTCCTTAAAAAAACAACGACATGCGTTCAAAAATGAAGCAAGTTTAACTTTTAAAAATTACACGAAATAATACAAAATGTACTTTTAGTTTTCATATACCGGAAAATGTCATAGATAAATAAACCTAATTGACATTAGTCACCCCGGAAAATCTAACTACCCACATACAAGAAACAAACAAAACAAAAAGCAAGATGGCCGCCGTAGTATCACTCCTACACGACAACAAATAAAAAACTCTAATTATAACACTGTTTTTTTTCCAGAAAATACACGGAATCTCGTGAAATACACTTTTTAGGCAACAATAAATCGTATGAATGAATGTGTAAGACCGTTTTTAGCGTGTACTTTGGAAAGACGTGTGTCCAACGCGAGCAGTTTTCGTACTAACTAAAATAAGTTCTGAAACGCCATTGCATAATACGCAGAAAAGCTTCGTCTGGTGTAGTGCGGCCATGGATTAGGGAATTTTCACGGACCGGAGAGCAAAATCCAGCAAAAAAACGGATCGTTTGACATGGACTTTATATGACAAATCTCTACGAATTCCAAGAAGCAGCGAAAATTATGAAAAATGCCGCCCAGTAGCCATTTTTAGGTATTTTCCTATTACTGTGCTCACATAACGTAAATGTGCAAGAAATGTAATTAAAATTCATTTTATGTTCCCAAAAATCTCCCAAACTAACCGTTGAATGAGGACATGCATGGTAGCTGTAACCAATCGCAAGATTATTGTTTTTCGGTTAACTGATTCTACCTCTACCATCGAATCCAGTGAGGTTTAATGAGTATCTTGGATTATCAAGATTGGATTATCATATCACATAGGCCTTCTCCATAATAGGGGATTGTGGCATAATCATCACGCTTTGCAGGACGGCTTGTGATCGCAGTAGATAGGTAGAGACGAAAGGGTACACAGATTTGACTCCAGCACGAGGTAGATCGATCACCTGGTGAGAGTCGCTGGGAACTGCTGGATATGGCTTTATGTGGGGCCTCGCCATAAAGCCACATCGATTGGTTGATCGCCAGTGGAAGTCTTCGGGCAGATAATGATATAATTTGTCCTGAAAGTGTCCCTTCCATTGTTACCCTACTTGGACCCGCACACTGCCCGTTCTAATTCGGTCCTCGCTGGCCGTTGTTTCACCACTGCTATCGCCATCAGTAAGCAAACTTCATTATTGCAATGAAATGCTAAATACAATATTGTTTCAACGTCTTCCAGTTCTGATTAATTTATAAGTATGGAGAATTGTCTGTGGTGGTAATTTTAAATCTGATAGGTAGAGAAAGATCAGAGGACTACCTACTTATATGGGTCTTCGAGAATTTCACCAAAGGGCCAATAGTTTGGAAACTCGACGAAATAGGTAGTAGGTAGGTACAGTTGTTTATCGTTACCGGCCTTGTCCTGGCTACCGGAAAGCTAGTACCACAGATTACTAAATAGTTACCCCCTGCGCGTAAATATAGTAATATTTACTCTGAAGTTACTACTAGTACTATGTAGTACGTAGTACAAGGTAGTAGGTTGTAGAGAGGTACCTACGTGGTATCGTTGTTCCCACCTAGATACCTACCGGTTGCAATGCGTTGCAGATAATCTAGGTAGGTATTGTCACAGCTCGTAATAGTCCCTACGGAGAGTAGAGTATCGAAGCATTGTTTTCAAAATATGTACTGTGGTATTGCTTACCCATAACAATCTAATTTCGCCCCGCGGTTTCGCCCGCGTGTAAATTGCTCCGGGGTAAGAAAGAAGTAAAATAAAAATAGTCTATAGATATACATATATATACATTTAGTTGTCAAGGCATTGTGCACACTGTTTCATTGTAAAATTGTATAAATGTGATTTAGCCGTTTAAGCCTCTCAGACACTAGGGGACATAATGTCCGGCGACAATTATCGCTAGACTTTCGGGAGAAGTCGACTGTATCGAGTCGCGGGACATCTTCCTCGCATCGCAAGTCAACCTTTTTCGTCCAAAAGAAAGCAAGGCAAGATGTCGGTCGATGACATTTGTCGCCTAATGAATATGTAACAAACAGAGACAGATTTAATCTCGCATTTATAATACTAGTGGCTCTGTCTTTGCATAGCAAACAGAATAAATGATCAGTTTTGTGACACTTTCGCTCATTTTTCGAAATGGCTGAAATCTCCGCAATTTTGAAAAATTTCGAGAAACTAAATCACATATTAATTATCGAACCTGCTCACAAAATTTCACGAGAATCAGTTGAGAAACGCAATCCTACAGGTAGAGTTTCTCAACTGATTCCCGTAGAACAGTCGGACATACGAAAGCTTTTTTCCCAAGCTGAAAGAGAGACGTTTCGCTCGCGCTTCGCGCTTGTTCGGTCAATTAGAATTTCATCACGATCGGTTTAGCCGTTTAGTCTTGAAAAGATAACAAACTGACTGAGAGACAAAATTACTTGCCTATCGCGCCGCTCGAGAGTGTGTGGCTGCCAAAAAGAACGGTTTTTCTTTTGTTTTAATTTTTCTACACGTTTATGGGGAGTAATATGAGATTTAGGTGGCACGGGGCGCGGCGGTATTTTCGCCAACAGATTGTTTGTAAAGGAGCACTCTGATCTGTTGGAAAAATTGGAAAAAGATAAACATTTTCAGTTCACTAGTCGTGACCCTACGAGATTAAAGTTGGCCAATTGCAGAACTGCTTTGCGTCACCGGAACTGTAATGTTATGGCCATCAAAGTCTTTAACAACATTCCGCAAACAATCACTTATTAAATATTTTAAAGTAAAATTATAATTATATTAATTTTTTATGACTTACAGGAGATTTTTGATTTTAAAATGTATAAATGACTTATTATATTGACATCGTATTGACATAAATACTGAATTGAATGTAATATGTAGTAAGATTGATCACATATTATGTGCTTAGTATGACATGGATAATTTTAGTTTTATAAATATTTATAATTCCTTTGTCATAATTTGCGTGAATAATTTTAATTTTGTATCTTTTCAATCGTATTGTATAATTTCTAATACTATTGTTTTATGAGTAAAAATTTTTGTATGCCAGTTTCTGGTGAAGCATGCTGGACTTTGTCACGGATATACCTACCTACCACCTAATTGTACGCGTACCATGTTTCGGACAAATAAAGCATTTTCATTTTACTGTACCTACTTTCAACGAATTATCTTTTCCAGTTCATCCGGCAAACACGCATTGTACAACTCCGTAACGTTCATATTTCTAGTTTTAATTTAGTTTTCCTTGTTCATGCATAACTTTTTTTTCTGTTTAGTATCAATGTCTAGATTTTCAGCCGAAAAAGTTTTTAGTGCCTCCATACCAGAGTGCCTCAAATGATTGCCTAGTCATCATCATCATCATCATCATCATCATTTGCCTGTGTTCGTCCACTGCTGGACACAGGCCTCTTCCAAGGCACGCCATTTGGCCGGATCTTCGGCTCTTTGCATCCACTTTCTGCCAGCAACCTTGCGCAGATCGTCGCTCCATCTAGTCGATGGGCGTCCTACACTACGTTTGCCAATTCGCGGTCTCCACTCGGGAACACCCCAATCAGTTATTTAAAGTTTTTTTTATTTGTAAATCTTCTTTTGGTGCAATAAAGTGTTCAAATTCAAATTCAAATTAATTTATTGTAATAAGAACGGTGAGACCAATTTAACATTATTACACAATAATTTACCAAAAAATTCATAAACATATTTCAAAACAATTAAGAAAATTATAACATAAAGTATTACAAATAAAATAATCAAATGTCAAAAACCTTAAAAATCAAATATAAACTATAAATTAAATGTCAGCAGATGTCAGGTCAAAATTAAAATATATAAACAATAACACAATGATCAGTCATGGATTAAATCAATGATAATAAAATTCCAAAATTAAACATGTTCACAAAAAGACAAACAAATGGACAGAACAGTTTTCCACTTGTCATAAAATAAGTCAATATCAGGGTTGACAACCAGGAGTGCATTGAGGTTACTCAGGGACCGGCACAGGGGGGAATTGGCTCGGGCCACGGTGCGGCAGCCAGAGACAGCGAACAGCCTATGTCTTCTGCTGGGCCTGTGTCGCACATAATTGTCCGGAACGAACAACCTGCATAGATGACCGTGCAAGTCAGTGGAGTCTACGGACCCTCTTAGAACCTTGCAGCAAATTGTGAGCTGGTCTGATAACCTTCTCACTTCAAGTGAATTAAAACCAAGCTCGTAGCTAGAGTCTGTAAACAATTAATAAAACATTGTATTCAACGCATATGTAACACAAAATTCTCTTCTTTAATATCAGATAAATAGTTTTTTCAAATTTTCTTAGTTTTTAAACAGTTTTTATGTTAACATTAAGCCAGCGTATTGAGGCAATCAATTGAATTTCATTAATTATTGAATGACTGAATTACAAGAATATTATGTACTGCTTTTCCCGCCCGTGACTTCGTACGCGCGGACTACTGTTTGTCGCTAAAAAAGCATCCTATTTTCTTCTAGGATTTAAATACCAATGCACCATAGGATACTTTTTATCCCGGAAAATTCAAAGTTTACACGGAAAAACTAGAAAATGTTGCTTACTCGCTGCTATCCTCTCTCTCTATCATAGTACGTGCCTCTCGCTCTGATCGAATAACGAAAGTTGCTCTACATTTGTTTTTGTATATTTTTATAATCTCAAATAGGTAACTTGCATGTTAGAATATTTTTAATTGACCGAGCGAGCGCAAAGTGCGAGCGAAGCGTCTCCGTTTCAGCTTGGGCAAAAATGCTTTCATATATCCGGGTCTCTGTTTTCTCTGGTCGCATTTCTCAACCGATCTAGACGAAATTTGGTAGGTATACAGAATTTTTAGTCCTCGGGGATTTTTGATTGGGGAGTAATTCCCCCAAAAAGGGGGCTACTGTATCTTATTTTGATTGTTAGTCATGAATTAATTCATGACTGATCATTGTGTTATTGTTTATATATTTTAATTTTGACCTGACATCTGCTGACATTTAATTTATAGTTTATATTTGATTTTTAAGGTTTTTGACATTTGATTATTTTATTTGTAATACTTTATGTTGTAATTTTCTTAATTGATTTGAAATATGTTTATGAATTTTTTGGTAAATTATTGTGTAATAATGTTTAATTGGTCTCACCGTACTTATTACAATAAATTAATTTGAGTTTGAATTTGAACACTTTATTGTACCAAAAGAAGACTTACAGAAAAAAAAACTTTAAAAATAGTATAATCTGTGGCCTTATCTCTAAGCAGCGATCTCTTCCAGGCAACCGTAGGGTATATTGAGACATATTACTATTTATTAGAGGTAGTTGTTGGTGTGCAACGTTTGAATATTACCCAAAAAAAAACAACAAATAAAACAAAAATCAATTTGTACAAAATATAAATAGTAAAATAATACTAATAAGTAAATATTATGTAAATAGCAAATACTACTAAATATATAAACATTATAATAAACTACTAAATATTAAACTAAATATATAAACATTATAATAAACTACTAAATATTAAACTAAATATATAAACATAATAATAAACTACTAAATATTTTGTGGTAGGTACATAAATAATATACATGATGTATAGATAGTTTCAGCCAAAAGTGAAAAATTTCAATGATGACAAGTAAAAATTGAAACTTTGTTACGGTTGTGCTTTTCTTACAGGAACCGGTAAGTGGTTTATTTAACGTTTGATTTACTTATCAACAACCATCCAAATGAACATAAAAAATACTCAGTTTTAGCATATACTACGTATAATTACATGCAGTAAACATATTTGATTTAATTGCATTACATTATTACAAAAAATGTTGATAATTTAGAACGTAAAATCGACAATATTCAATTTTGACGCGGACCTAAGCCTTAAATAGCGAGTCATTAGCGAGCCGACTACGAAAATTGTCAAAATCGTCGATTTTCATGCAATCGACTTGCGTTATCGCAATTCAATAGTTAACAGATTGGTCAACCCTGGTCAATCCAGCGGGACCTGGGACGCCCGACGGCCGTCCCGAGTACGCACACTACCGCTCGTTCCTTTTCCTATTCCGTTCTCTATAACCTGGCCAGGCCAGGATGATGTTAGGGTCAGGTACTATTAGCTCTTCTATCTCTCTGTTCTTTCTGACCCTCCCTGTCTTCTAAACGACCCAAGAATTTTACGGATACACATTTCGCTCTGTTACAAGAAGCGTGTTTTCCTCCTTTAGAGTTAGCATCCAAGCTTCATCCGTACATTAGGATAGGCCCGATCATAGAATATATCTATTTAATTGGCCTAATGAAAGTTTTGTACGGAAAAACTAATAGTGACTTTGCTACTAGTTAGGTACTAGGTACCTCTCAGACTGCGTAGTTTGAGGACAGCGCTAATCGCGCTAAAACATTCCAGAGATTTAGGTCAGATGGACTGCATCTAACTCTAAACTTCACTTAAACTGAGGCATCTAGGGCAGACGCGTTTGTTTACGTAAACGTACATATATATGACTTGTTTATTGGAAAACGTTGATTCACAAAGTATAGGTTACCTTCTTTTATAATTTCGTGGTATAGGTCGAAATATGAATCATTTTTTGTTTGTTTACAAGTATCTACATACATAGTGAGTGTTGTATGAACAGGAGTACCAGCAGTTGGCAGCTTTTCTTGTCATTAACAAACTGCTGTGTTTTGCTCCGATTGAAGAGACCATGCGTTGCGACCTCTATTGCGAGTTGCGACCCCATTTTCTCAACAACTGTACCTAAATGTTTAAAAGTGTTGCCAAGGTACTGTTTTGGGACAAACATGACGATGGAAAACCGCCTTAGAAAATCAAGGCGCTAGAGCGCTCTGCCGCAATGCGTGACGCAGAAGGCGCACGCCAAAGATACAATTTTGGCAACCGGCACAAGGGCACCCGGCGAACCTCAGCTTGGAGCCTTGGACGGTCGGCTAAATTACGGGGATCGAACTGAACACCCCTGGATCGCTAGTGTTAGTAGTGATCCAGGGGCCCTGAGAAAATGGCTAGGATACCTTTAATTGATTTAATAACTGACCACCGATTCAGAATACACCTTCGAGAAGAATCGGCAAGAAACTCGAAGGCGAATAATAACCGATTAGTTACGAGACCTTCGACTTCGCCGGAGAGGTCAAAGTCTGTGTCTAAGTGTGTTGATATCCCCTGACAGGTTGTCAGAGAAGGTAGGACTGGAGGTAGATGCTAATAAAGGGGATATTTTTTGTGTCACATCTTCACAATGTAATTTATTTTATTGTAGGAGATGGCGAATAGATTTTACGATATTTATAACGTACCTAGTGTTTATACCCTCTTTGTAATATAGTTTTGGAGACATCAAAACGGTAATGCCTTTCTGTAATGTTTCTTCAACAGCCTATTGGTCCCGTACTGGGGCCTGATATAAAAGGTCTTTCAACCAAAAACCTTTAATATCATTTCTAGTTGCGTGATAGACGAACTGAGAATTGACCATCTGCGATTTCGATTGACACCAACAGCAACTAAATCGCCACCACAGTCAAGGCCCCCACTACACTAGTGGCAAACTGGTCTATTATTTTAGAATTTGTTTCCTGTGGTGGCGATCGGGAATGATAGTTTTACTACGAGACAGGGCAGAACCACTCGAAGCGCTCCGCTACATTAATTTTATTCGAGGGATTTAATTAGAATCTTTTCCTAAATAGTAGCTGTGACCTCGTAGTCATTTCTCTGGGTTAAAAGTGTCCTGTGTTAATCCAGGCAGGCATCCGTCACTCTACCTACTTACGCAAGTTAATCACCTACAGCGCGCTGCGCCCCGGCGGCACAAATCAGGAGAGACCACCGCGCGCTTGCATTCAAACGCTTACCGTGTCGCTGGTTTGAACTTTCGCTAGTAATGGTGAAACGTAACAATAATAACAATTGCTGTGTGAAGGGATGGCTAAGTACGCAAAAAAATAAGTTTGTTTTGTATAATTATCACTCGACGCTCGGACATGTTTACGGTACGGCTATCACCACGCGTGTGCAGACCTAGGTCCTTGCCTCTGGTCCCAGGAGCACCGCTTTTTGTGATAGGCTGTTCCCCTTAGACGCCTTCGTCGTGATAAACATACACAAATACGCTAAAACCCGCGTCACGTCGCGACAATCAAAATATAAACAAACAGCTCTTCAAGTATACAGTCCACACTGTCAAGGAAGGATTGGAAGAGGAGACGCTGCCACCAGAATACCAGGATCACAGTGCTTGGACCAGGTTAGTCGTCTATTCGTTCTTCCATCCTTATGCACCCACCAGCTAGTCTTCCACCGCTAAAGAAAGTGCATTCAAATATATTGCTTACTAGCTGTACCCGCGGCTTCGCACGCGTGTTCTTTTTTTTAGGTTCAAAGTACCATAATGTGCTATTCCAGGACCAATATACCAACATTTGAACAAAATTTCTTCAGTCGTCAAAAATACTTTATCAATTGCTCGGCTTCTAACTCACCGGATTGAGATACCAACTACACCAGATTTAAATCAAACCCTAAGCTATCTCACAATGAAAACCGCAATGCAATCGGTCCAGTAGTTTTTACGTGATGCGTGAACAAACAAACATACAGACAAACAGAAAGAAAAACACGATTAACAAAAAAAAAATTGTTCAATACCTTTTGCTGCTTAACACCCAAGAGCATTTTTTTCATTTGAATTCATTTAGTAGTTTGGGTGCAATGCGCGGTCAAGATACGGACAAACAGAAAAACAAAATTTAAAAGTAAAACAGTTTGGCTTCAGTATCGAATACAGAGAACCATCAAAAAAAATAAAAAATTATTACTTAAATATTAACACTTAGCCTGCAGAAACCCTTTACTTTTTCGGGATTAAACGTGTCCTCGATTTTAACCCATCATATAACTTAAGACAGTGCCAAGTTGCATAAAAACCCATCCGTTACTTTCAGCGTGGTACGTGTTCTTTTAAATAAGTTTCAACCCCTAAATAATAACACATACATTTTTCGATATGTAAAGTATCCTATGTCCTACCTCGCAGTACGAATTCAAATCATACCAAGTTTCTTTTGAATTCATCCAATAGTTCCGGCGGCGTGATGCGCGGCTAAGATACAGACTGACAGACATACAGACAAAAATGAAAATAGATACAGTTTAGGCTTCGTAATCGAATATAGAGTAACTTCCAAAAAAAAATACTATATCTTTAATGTAGAGAATTTGGACCCATATCCCACAGGAACCCTTTATTTTTTCTGGACAAATCCATAATTTTCACCTCTCTGATAAACAATGTCTGTGCCAAGTTGCATCAACAGCCCTCCAATAGTTTCAGCGTGCTAAGTGCTATTTTAAATAAGTACCCCTACCTGCGAGAACCCATTAATTTTTCGGTATGAAAAGTATCCAATGTCCTACCTCGAAGTGTGAACTCAAATCATACCAAATTTCATTTGAATTCATTATGTATTTTCCGGGTGGTGCGCTGCCAAGGTACAGACAGACACACAGACAAAAATTAAAAAAATACAGTGTTGGGTTTAGTATTGAATATAGAACAGCATCCAAAAAAAAAACATAATATCTTCAATTTACAGAATTTTAGACATTATCCCGAAGGAACATTTTATTTTTCGGGATAAAAAGTATCCTCAATTTTTACCCATTATATAAACTATGAATGTGCCAAGTTTCAAAAAAAACCGTCTAGTAGTTGCAGCGTGATACGTGTTTTTTTAAATAACTTTCAACGCCTATCCTGCAGGAACCCTTTAATTTTTCGGGATGAAAAGTATCCTATGTCCTACCTCGATGAATGAACTCAAATCATATCAAATTTCATTTGAATTCATTGAGTATTTTCGGCGTAATGCACTTCCAAGGTACAGACAGATAGACAGACAGACAGACAGACAGAAAGACAAAAATTAAAAACAAAACTGTTTTGGCTTTAGTATTGAATATAGAAAGGCCCCCAAAAAAAATTACAAAATATCTTTAATTTACAGAATTTGGGACAAAATCCCGCAGGAACTCTTTATTTTTTCGGGATAAAAAGTGTCCTCAATTTTAACCCATCATATAAACTATGACTGTGCTAAGTTGCATCAAAATCTGTCCAGTAGTTTCAGAGTAGTAAGTGTTTTTTGAAATAATTTTCAACCCCAATCCTGCGGGAAACCTTGTCCAAAAAAAAATTTTCTAAATATCATAAATGTACAGAATTGGACCCGTTACAGTTTTATTATAAGTATATAGATAGATTTGCGGCGCCTACTAGTAGGTTCTCAAGTTGATGTGTATGATGTATTGTATGTAATATTGTTGAAAATATGTAATATTCGTATAATTATGTTAGTCTATATGAATGTCTAAACAAATATTCAAAATTTCACGAACTTATGTATGTATGTTTGTCCACGTATTTCTGGAAAACTATAAGTTCGATTGCAATCATTCTTTTTATAATAATTTCAGTATCTTTCAACTTATGGAATAGTTTTATCAAAATTCGTTCAGTATTTTAAAAGATATGGACTGTTTACTGTTTCCCGTATGGCTTATTTCTTAGCTAACGGAATTAGTAGGTACTTTATTTTCTTAGGCCAACTTTAACGAAACTAAAAATTAAGAAATAAGAAACAACTAAAAAAATCTTTAAAGGAAGAAATTGTGTTAGTTTTTATGTTCTTATTTAGTTTCCGTACTAAATACCTACTTTTTATTAATAATTTGTTTTTGTGGCAAGTTGTTTACATCGGGAAAACCAATCGTACTTTCGCAAAGTGGTGCTTCTGCGGCTCGTCTGCGACGTTTTTCTGTGACACATGGACATACGGACGGACGTACGCATAGGGGCGAATCTACCGCCCATACCTTACATCACAGTTTCATGAACAAATGTTAAATTAAAATACATTGTATTGTACGGTATTTCATTGTTCTATGCAGACAACCCTATCACCCGAGCGATCGGCGTAGGTATTTTATGGACGATAGTCGGAACAAAGTAATATAAACTCTTAATGCGCGATTATTACGTACAATTTAGCATGCACGCTCGATGTATAAATACCTACGTTTCTAGGCTATTAAATCGGCGGTTTTCTTCAAGTTCAAAGTAGTGCTACTTCTGCTATTATTAAAAAAAAACTGCGCTCCAGGACTAAAAGTACCTATAGTCTACAAAATACTAAATTTAATCAGTCCTCAATCGTTTTTTTATCGAGTGCTCGGCCTATAGTCATCCGAAGTCTGTCCAGTACCGGGCGCGGCTAGATTATAGTCTTTAGTGGCAATAGGCATGCGGATTTATTGGTTTCCTATTGTTTGAAAAATTTGCGGTAAGAAACCAAGTTCCCCAGTTTTTAAGTTACCACTTTTCTTTTGGGAAGACTTCCCAAGTAGTCACTTTAGCATAATAGTGTGACTCGATAGGAGAAAAATTCCCAACGAGTCACACTAGATCTTGTCAGTGTGACTCGTTGGGAACCCACCGTCAAACCCTAAGCTATCTAACAGTACAAACCGCATCGCAGTCGGTCCATTAGTTTTTACGTGATGTGCGAACACTGCATTTTTTTCTCAATGTTATGTACTTGCTCAGTATTGTAGCTTAGGTATACCAGGATATTTTTTCTTCATTGTAGCTTATACTATTATTTATTCTGTGATTGTAGGTAGAAACAGACTTTTTGTTACGTACTGCTTTATTGATTATAAGTAAGAATAGTTTACCTTTTTTTTAACTTAATTTGTCTGTACACATTTTTAAAATATTCAAAAGCCCATCCTACAGATATTTTGTATAGAAAAAAGGTAAACTAAAGGCCTAGGTTAACGAAATAAAACTCGTCATAAAATAAACAAATTTTAATTTATTGATATAACTAAAAAAAATATTTTACACAATACATTATAATTAGTATTACACCACTAGGAATAATTATTTAAACATATCAAAGACGTGGACTAGCAAATAAAAATTAAATTATACAAATCCATTCATTTTTAGTCAAAGGAATCTTGCTAAACAGTTCGGTGACATTTCGAAAAAAATATCGTGTGGACTTCCAAAATTGAAAATCCTACTTGACCGTACAGTGTGGTTGATAATAGGAATGAAATCCACGTAGTACCTCTATTTAAGATCATAGCGTCAAAGCTAGGGGATAACCTATAAGTTCGAGAACTGACAAAACTATTATTAACATCAAAACATCATAAGACATTTTAAGTAAGATATACAAATATTAGTTTAATGTTAATGGCAGTCCATTCCAATAAAAAGTAAGTGGGAAAAATTGGTCTGACTGAATAGACAAAAAACGAATAGCCTTCGAAACTATCAATATCATACATACGCTATTATTTATAGTTAATCGTACATCGATTCAAAAAGAAGCCGTTACAGTAGAAAAACCAATGTTTTTATTTTTAAAAAGTCTTATAATCTAGGCGTAAAACTAGCAGACCAGAGCTAACTCCAAAACACTCGACAATTTTATTACTTGTCCAACCTGTTGGCTGTATGCAGTAAATTACATTTGCCTCATGGTTTTCCCGCCTTATTGCGGCAGCCATTTTGTTTTCCGTTGGACAAGTTACAAAATGTATATCCCTTAGATAACTTATGTTTATATAAATATATGCATGCGTGGATACAGAAGTGAAACTTGGCTTGATTATTGGAAAACTTATATTATTATAATAATTAAATATGTTTGTGTACAAGTGCTGGAGACACAAAATGGCGGAGTGAATTGTTATTGATATGCCACTCATTATTACCATGTTGAAAAACTGTTAGAAAATCGATGATTTAAAATGGTAATAGAAAATGCGATTATCATTGAGCATCTGGTATAATTGTAGGAAATTGTTAAAGTAATCACTTAAAATGGACTACGCAGTGTTGCCATATCGAATCGCGTCCGCCTAAATTTATAAACATCTACGTATATTGTATCCTATCTAATACGAAAAGGCTTAATTAACACAAAAATAGCGCGACAACCATTCATCGACTAAATAATTAAATTAGAAAGCCGACAAATTAAACAAGTGCTTAGAATTCCAACGAATACTGCAACGAAGGTTATAAATTAATCTAGTGTTACCACAAAGAAAAATAATATAAAAAAATTGGCATCCATTTTTTGCAGATAGCAACACACAGAATGTATCGAGTTACAAATGCCTAATCTTCAATATTTACCCTTACATACCTAAAGCTAGCTTACATCTAGAAATCAATTTCGGGTCATTTTTATGGATTTTGGATGGGATGTTGTTGAGTCCCGGTAATAATAAATTAAAATGTGTTTATTTAAATGGTTAACATACAATATTTATGCATAATCACAGGAGACCTAATTAGCCGTCCAAAATAGTTCGTTCCATTCCAAGTTAAATAGTTCGTCCAACTCAAAATTCTGTTGATTTCTACAAAAAGTTGGTCACCTGTGATAGCCTTTGAAGTTATACTTGCTCGAATATCCCTTATATCGATGGTACCACATAATATACATGTTCACATATAAATGATAGGAAATAGCACTAAGTACTAAATATAAGTGTGATTTTAGAAAAAAACTATTTTTGAATTATCGTGCAAGCTATCGATTTATAAAAATACAAAAACTTAGTTTGTTTTTGAGGCGTAGGTTATACTGAAAACTCGAATTCATGATGCCTTATCAATTCAAAAATCTCGTTCGTAAAGTTATTAAATTAAGAGAAAACTTATGCAATCCTTCGGGCTCCGCGCATGCGCCACACGCACGTATGCATGCGCATGTAATACGCATGCATACACGCATGTAATAGCGCACATTACGTTAATGTGCGATATCGAGTGAGCGGCGCTCGAAGGATAAAAAGTTATGTTCAAAGGAATGGTGCAGCAATGCATACATTCGGGCATTGGTTGGTACATGTCTAAAATGCATACATTCGGACATTGGTTGGTACATGTCTAATATGATTACATACTTTTGAATATATAAGTGCGCATCTTTTTTACATAATCGACTTTGAAGGTGCTCAAAGATTGTTTTTTTCAAAATTGTGCGTTGACTTTAGGTATTCCAGTCATTTTTAATCGTCAAGTCAATTTGTGCGTTGATTTAAAGTTGTATCCACTTTCAAATTCGATTTATAAGGGAAGATATATTTTTACGTGACGTCCAGTCGTAACGAGAACGGATTTTAGGGGTTGAGACGAACAAACAAATTGTAAAAATTATAATCATTATATTGTAAATGTCAAAATATAAATCACTGTAAACTTAATGGCTAAATTCTTATAGATCTCAAATCAATAAAAATCCTATAGTGTCAATTATGAACGCACCATTAGCGCTTGTGTATTGCCGGTAGTAATATATGACAGTGTTGCCAAATAGTATAATATATGACAGTGTTGCCAAATAGTATACAATTTTACGTTTGTTGTGAGTAAATATGAAACAAAACAAAGAATAATAACAAATGAACTATTTTCCATGAGGATGGAGATCTTTAAAAACATCTCGATTTTTAAATATTACATTGTGTTAATCTAAATACTAAATATATAATAATTAAAATCATAATTTAGCTCTGACCACTCTACGATAACATTTAAAAGTGAGGTTAAAATATAAAACAAAAGAATATTCTCAATAAATTACGCATCGATACGAATTAATAATAATATTTGGTTCATTCATTGTAGGATTGTTAGTATGGCGGATATTGTTGCGCGATGCTGTATCACCTGGAAACATTGAAAAATAACACGTTCAGTATATATATTCCTAATTTAAAGTGCCTCTAATCTGTACTTCAAGTAACAAAACGTCTGTACAAAAAAGATAATTTAAAAAATGGTTTAGTGTACATGAAATAAGCTATTTTTTAAATGGTATATGTCTGTCTGTCTGTCAGTCCTGCAATAATACTTTTGCCCCCAGAAAAATGAACATGCAGGTAAAGTCGCAGTGCGCAGCTTGTCAAGAATATAACTCTAGGATTAACTTTCACATTTAGAAGACTCCGCGGGAAAAACAATGATTGAATGATTGTCAAAATATCAAAATAAAGTTATAATAAGTTTGTTTCTCATATAAGTGAAAAATATTTTCTTGTTGAGAAAATAAGTATTCTTTACACGGAAATTAAAGAAAAACAACTGTTTATACTTTGAAAGTATATATATTTTTTTTTAATTTAATATAAAAATATATTTGTTTATATTTTAGTAAATACATATTGCAATGAGACTAAAGTAAATGACTAAACCGTACAATATTAAAAATTAAGATCTTTGACATTCCCGGTTTTGCCAATTTTATGTAAATTAAATAAATAATTTAAAAATGAATGCGAACATATATTTTTATTACCTAGGATAGTTATGGTTTTGAACTTATTTCTTAATAGCTAATTACTCTAATGAGGCAGACAATAAAAAAAAACATAATAGTTGGCTCCTTACTAGAATTTATAAGCCTTGATAAGCTGCAGCATGCAGAAAAAGCATAAACGGTGCATTTCTCCAAAATGAACAGTTTTTATATTATTCTGCGTTATCAGAAGATTAAACTCTTCATAAAACAATGCAAAAAACAGTATTTTCGTCACTGCTTCACTAACAACCGTTAAACTATAATAAACATAATAAATAAAACACGACACTAATTTCATCAACACAAACACTCAGTGACAGCTAAACTAAATGTGCGTGTAAGCGAGCTATTGACAACGACGGTTTAACAGCTACGCGCGGCGCGTACAGTGCTGCTTTTTGCCATGTAGGAACAGATTAAAATTGAATGATTTTGTCTGACTGCGACTGTTTATGTCGACTGTAATTACTGTAATTTATAGTACCTACACCAAGGATGCCTAAAGATGGCATTTAGAGGTCAATTTCACCAAAATGCTGACATTCACTGTTTTCCCGTGGAGTTTAGTTCCCGTGGAGTTTAGTTCCCGTGCATAAGTAAAGCTGTTAAAAAAACGCAGTAAAACTCATTGGTAGAAAAGTATAACCTAAACTTCTGTATATTTTATTATAGCTATTATAACAGTATCGTGACATCCTGACTGACAGACCACGCACAATCTAACTCGCGGTGGACCAAGAGATTTGACATTTGGGGAACATATTCCTTAAATACCCAAGGGGTGCAAACTGAGTGGAAATGTTTGCAAGTGGGGAAAGCCGCGGGGCGTAGCTAGTACAGGCTGTCTCAAAACGCTCCGACTATTTCGCGAGGAAACTAGAGGCAAATAAAGCGCTAGGAATGGGTGAAGCCAGCGTCGTTCGCCAGAGCACGCCTTACATTTTTAGTTACAATCATTCCATACACGGGAGAACAACGCTCGATTTGCGTGCGCGCTTATTTCGAGGTTAATCGGTCGCTCATTCGCGTTCGACTGTTATTTAGTTTACATTACCAATAGCGCAAAATTAAGGAAACGCCAAGCAACGCAACCATTCTAGCGAGGATCCAGACATTCAACACTACAGGAAACACTATTGGCGAAATCCATCGCGGCCGTCCGAGACTGACATGGTTCCAACAAGACGGAGTTACACCACACTCGACCAACAAGTCCTGCAAGAACTGTCCCCCGAAAGGGTGATTTCAAGAAAAGGTGACATTGAGTGGCCACCTCGGAGCCCAGACAAGAGCCAATTGTTTTTTTCCTTGAGAGCTATCTTAAGAGCGTGGTGTACGAAAATAACCCACGAAATTTAACTGAGTTAAGAAAAATAAATAATAATAACAATAAATTTAATAGTTTTTATCCCGAAATAGTTGGGTCGTTTTGAGACAGACTGTTTATTATATAAGGTCAGTAAATTTTTAATGAATACTTACCAATAAACAGAAATATGATCCGGCACTGCGTAACTCCTTGTTGAAAGGAATTCCGGCTACTATGGTATGAATGTGTAAATATAATTACGTAGCCAAATTATATTTATACCGTATGTACCTACATCGTGAACAATGAATAGGGCGCGTGAGGATGGCTTAAGTTAACAAACTGTGATATTTATGGATGGCTTATATTGGTTAAATTATATATTATATTATTATTTTATCTAAATATATAAAACTGACGTTTCGATGATTGACTGACAATCAGCGCACAGATTAAACCAGAGGTGATAAGAGTCGCGACATTTTCAGGGTAGGTTTCTTTGGTAGTGTAGCGGAGCACTGAGAAAGGAATTTTGAAAATTCGCACCTTACGGGCTGAACGGGGTGGTAAAGTCTGCACGTAGGAAATGACGCTGGACACACCTAGTATACATATAAAACAGTACCGTGACATACTGACTGACAGACAACATAAGATTTGATATTTAGAGGAAATATTCCTCGAGTACCCTAGGGGTGCACTGGAGCGGTTTTATGAAGGGGCGAATGTGAGTTGCAATTTCTTCACGCAGGCAAAGCCACGGGGCAAAGCTAGTATGAATATAATCATTCTTCAGTTCTCTAGACGATTATGACCATAATTTGATTCGATTTTGTCAGTTGTTAACCGTGTTTGTGACGATGATATAAATATTAGACTTCCATATTTATACTGCATATTGCATGCACGCTCAGTATTCTAAGGGTTTAAGAGATCATTCTTAGCGATAGGTCCACCCTATTTTTTAAGTCTCTTACAGATGTGGTTAGTTTAAAAAATCTTTATTTTGTCGAGTATTATGATGGAATTTATTTCAAAAACTTTAGTTTTAGTTAAATACACTTAAGCCATTTTCACGCCACCTCCTGTATATAGCGCTCACATACTCAATAACGCACGCAGACCATAATGAACAGGCAGACATACTCGAAATTACCACCCTATATATATAATCGTAACATTAAATGCTTCCCTATCGTAAGATACTCTAATATAGTATGTAAATAAATAAAGCAAAGTATGTGCGGGCGTTTTGTTATGTTTTTCACCTTTTTTTAATTTTAGATATTGTCTTATTATTTTTTAATAATTAATTATATTTCCAAATGTGGAAGAGGGCTTGAATGTAAAATATAATAATAAGACAATACTGAAATGTTTATTACGGCGTTAATTTGTGCTAATATTCGAAATTATAGTCCTAACCGCACATTTAAAAAACTGTCTGACTTAATTTCGCTTACGCAACGATTACTTTGTCTAGACAGATATATTAGGAAATTCTGATAGTCTTTATTACTATTATTGTAAAAATTTGACAAAACTAACATCTTATACAAGATCTGATTGGATCAATTCAAAAGATATGATTAATTTTGTCAATATTAAAACATAATAGCAACGACGAAACAAACTTAATTATCAATTTTAGACATTTAGTAAGTTCAAAATTGAATAAATAATTGTAAAATTGTCGTTTGTAACGCGCTACACCAATCACACCGCGGATTTTCGCGATTTTTATTATAAAATTATAAAACGAGTGTTCTAGCCAGGGATGGCTTTGAGGGCGGGCCGGGGGCGAAAGGGAGCATTCTGCTTATACATTTGTGACCACGTCAATTTACGACAAATCTTTGTATACAAGTTTTTCGCCCCACGACGCGTCGTTTCAAAAATTAAAAACTCTTAAATTTATAGATCCAAGAGTATTACCAACTGGTCACACCTTTAGACCTTCGAGCTTTACCATAGTCGCGACTATCTTCAACACTATTTAATAACTGACCATTACTGACAGCAGTCGACTTTAACCGACGACAGTCTATAGTAACAGAAGACAGTCTATAGTAACAGACGACAGTCTGTAGCAACAGACGATAGTCTATAGTAACCGACGACAGTCTATAAACTGACGACTGTGTAAAGTAACAGTCGTCGCACGCCCTAGCTCGCGCTGTCGTCGCCTGCCCGCCCGGTCCACACCTGGCCATGTACTGTGTGCGGTGTGAATGAGAGAGTGGGGGTGTGAGGGGTGTGTGGGGGGTGTTTAGTTCCAGATGCGCAGGAACGAGTCCCAGGAGCCGGTGGCGACTGCCATGCCGTTCTCGGTGACGCCGAGACAAGACACGCGGTTGTCGTGGCCGGCCAGTATGCCTGCAAAGAGAAATATGTGTTAGTATTGCTTTGTAAATCAAGAAAATAGAAGATAAACTGGGAAATATGAGTTTAAAAGTCACACCCAAGAAAGTGTACAAAAAGTCGGGAGTCCACACCGCCTAATCAATAGTAAAGCACCCAAGATACGCAGATCCGCTCGTACGCACAAGCCTCGCGCACACACTTACAACATGTTACGCCGATCGGCCGCCACATCGCAGCAAGGTCTCAACCCTGTTAGTCGTGATAATTCTATAAAGTTCTCACGGAAAGTTGAAAACAATGCGCAGTCTGTTGTGGTGAAATTGTGTATAACCACAAAACACTACAAATTATCTATTCACGCACACATACGCAGACGCCATTTGCTATGCTTCACTCGTTAGTTTGGCAGTGTGGAATCGATATTTTTTTAAACCTTCTTAGTCTCACTCTGTTAAAAATCTGTCTCATCTTCAGGTGTTACATTACCAAGTCTAACTCTGATATATTACCAAGTCTCACCCTGTTACATTACACAGTCTCGCCCTCTTACAAATTCACAAACAGTATGTTGATGAAAGAACAAAAAAGCGATATTCTGGTCGCAAACGGTAGCATGTTCGCTTCACAATCCCACGGCACCCGGTTTAAAACCTCAGCCCTGCACCAATGACTTAATTGTAGTAAGTTACGTGCCGATTTCGATGTCATCACTCAAAAACGGCGAAGGAAAATATCGCGAGGTAACCGGCAGGCCCCAGAACCTCAATATTCAAGGACATTTGACATCCATCAACACGCATTGGTATTGGACCAATTGACTCTATGAGAGAAGGCCTGAAGGTAATAGACTGATGATGATAATGGTGACAAGTGTCACCGGGTCTTCTTGGTAGTAAAGTACTGACTAGTGCGTTCGCTTTTCATGGAGTCCTACACGTTGCAGTTGAAGTCTTACTCTACAATTACAATTACCCTGCTACAATTTGACAAACAGTATGGTGACAAGTATCACCGGACTTCTTGGTAAAGAAGGGAAGTGTACTGACCGGCGCGCTCGCTCTTCATGGAGTCCCACACGTTGCAGTTGAAGTCGTCGTATCCGGCCAGCAGCAGACGGCCCGACTTGGAGAAGGCGACGGAGGTGATGCCGCAGATGATGTTGTCGTGCGAGTACATGGCGAGCTCCTGGTCGGCGCGGATGTCGAACATGCGGCACGTCGCGTCGTCAGATCCGGTCGCGAACGCGAACCCGCTCGGGAAGAACTGGAAACATATAAGCAAACTTCAACTAACTGCAGGGACTAGCTGGTCTGCCGTATGTGGTTTTTCCTTTATTCCACAGAACCTTTGCCTTTTTCCAGGGAAAAAGTAGCCTATGCCCATCTGGAATAGTGCAGCTTTTACAAAAGGATTTTCAGTATCAGATCAGTAGTTTTAGACATTACCTCCTGCAAACATACTAACAACGTCACGTCTTTATAATATTATTAGCTGTGCCCCGAGGCTCTGCTGCATGCTAACTTTGCCACCCCAGTACACCCCTTTAGGGATTTAATTTCAAACATCGTCCATAGTGCACCGCTCTAGTGTACTGAAGGATTGTTTTGCTCCAAATTTCAAATCTTCAGGTGTGTCAATGTGTATGTCACAGTACTGTTTTATAGGTGTAGATAGATTGTAGCGGAGATAGTGGCTGAGTGGTAATATGCACACTTTTCAATCAAGACACCGGGTTCAAAACGTCGTGCCTGCATCGCTGACTTATATAGGAAGCTATATACAAACTCATGTCATCGCTCAAAATTATAAATGCAAACATCGTGAGAACACAGGCATAACCAAAACATCAAACTCAAAGATATGTGACATTCACACTAAACTCGCGTACATATCAAAATTAAAGACCCATTTAAAAACTTGGTAACTAAAACTGCAAGACAGATACACTGTCCTGCAATTTTAGTACAAAACTGAGCGGTTATACTCTGAAACAGAGTATCGCCGGACACGAACGTGCGCTATCGATATGAGAGCAATGGTAGCCGAGCGGTATAGAATCCAACGATGTGCTCGGCCCCGCAGTAATGAATTTGACATCAGAGAGCAGCACAATCTCATAAGGCAAGCATGCAAGCGACATAGTTAGCACTGACCGTGACGGCGTTGATATCACTCTCGTGTCCCGGGAAGGTCTGCTTGCAGGCGCAGTCGCGGATGTCCCACAGCTTGGCGGAAGCATCGCAAGCGCCGGACACGAACGTGCGCTGATCAGGCGCTAGCGACAGCGACATCACATCGCCCGTGTGGCCGGTGAACTGGCCGCACTGCTGGCCCGTCTCTATGTCCCACAGGGCGCTGGAATTAAGAAAGACACATCAGTAAATATGGAAAAGGTCCTAGATCAATGGTCATCCCAGTACCAAGTGTCACTTTGTTACATTATCAAGTTACACTGTTGTATACTCAAGTATTATTATGTTATATTGGTCGCACTATTTTACGTCACAAAGCTTAACCCTGTTACATATCCAAGTGTCACACATATTATCAGCTAGTAGACGTCCACAGCTAAACATCGGCCTCCCCCTTAGAACGGCACACGAGTGCTTACAGTTTGTCTATAATGGGAGCTTTGCCATAATCACCACGCTTGGCAGGCGTCTCGATGATCACAGTAGTTGGTGATAATACACAGGAAAGGGCTGCTTTCCATTTCCTGAAATCCCTTAGCTGGTTCTCACAGCACCAAAGGTGAGATGTGGTGATCCTATTATTAAAAGTATCCCACTTATGTCCAAGTCTCACTCAGATACCAAGTGTGACCATGTTACTGTTACCAAGTGTTACCTTGTTACTGTTAATTATTGTAATATGCCGCTTTATGCTACATTATTCACTGTCTTCAATTAATGTTATTGGTTACCTGGTAATGAAATGAAATAAAAGTAAATGATTAAATGTCACATTACTGTTACATTACCAAGTCTCACGCTGTTACAAATGCACAATGAACATGGTGGCAAGTATCACTGGGCTCTAGGTGGCCCGGAGAGTGCCGTTCACTCACCAGGTCATGTCCCCGGAGCTGGTGAGTATCTGGTTGTCGTCCAGGAACCGGCAGCACGACAGGTAGCCGGAGTGTCCCGGCAGCTCGCGTGACACGCGCACGTTGCCCTCGCGCGTTTTTAAGCTGGAAACAATAACCATTAGGTTCAATTTGAGTACAAGAAATATGTATTAGGCTCGAAATATTAACAAATCAGTAACAAGTTAAAATAAATGTATGTATTTTCGTAGGAGATAACCTCTAGAACTACAGTCTTTCTGAAAATTCTTTCACTTAAAGAAAGCTACTAGACTAAACTTCCATTGCAATTGTAGAAAGTAAATTGTTTATTTTAAATAATATGTTTTTAATGGACAGGATTCGAACCCGCGCCATCTATGCCTGAGAAGCATATGCTCTTAGCTAATTATAATTGAGCTACCGTAACAACTAAATAAAACTGTTTATTTCCATGAAGTTGTACCAACTTATCTTAATAAATATTTAGAATATTTAGAGTTTCTTTTGTATTGATATTTAGTAAAAAATGAAGATTAAAACTATTTTTGAATGGATATCTAAGAACAAATAACCAGAGGTCCATATTAAAAAACCTGAAAGCTATTCTGAGTGGTGGTGTTACCTGTAGATGGAGCAGATGTTGTCAAGTCCGCCGCACGCGACGTACGAGCCCGAGGGTGCGTACGCGCAGGTCATGACCCACGACGAGCGCAGCGGGATCGCGTGCACCTTGTTCGTGGTGTGGCTGTCCCACACGATCAGCTTGCCGTCCTGGCTGGCGGACACCAGGTTCCTGGGGAAGAGAGTCATGTGTTGTTACTTAACGTGACGAGACAAGCAGCTACTCGTACTTTGTCTAAAGGCGCTTCTAAGCGGGCGGTTTACATGGCAATAATATATTTATAGATAAAGATTGCTAGGACCAAAGATTATAGAATATTAAAATATAAACAACTGACGATGAAGAGATGGTATTTTTCTAGTTTATACTTAGTTTTATGATAACGTTAAAATAATATATCAAGAGCATGTAAAACCCGACAAGTTTTTTTTAAACGTATTTGTGTCTAACATTATGTAAACTAACGTGGTTTTTATGCACTTAAAATAACAGTAAAATTAAAAAGAACTAGACACATAAATTATAGCTAAGAGCCATCTCGATTAAATCTGCTTTCAAACAGAAAAAAACCCATCAAAATCGGTCCATTCGTTTGGGAGCTACGATGTCACAGACAGATAGATACATTAAACTAACACCTCTCTTTTTGCGGTCGGCCGGGGGTTAAAAATGACATGGCTGTAGTTTCTTGGTGCTCTGTTCTCTAAAGGGCGTAGTTCCGAAGCATTGGTAGAGCCAGAAGTCAACACGTGAAAGGGAAATTACCTTTTCAAACTTAAAGTAATTAATTGATTCAATTATTGATTTGGTCTATTTAGAATACATTTTTCTCCTTGTTCAGGAAACATTTAAGATTTTGACTTGTGTAAAAGCACTTTTGAAAGTGCACTTAGTTTCCAACTGACATTAAGGCCAGGCTCCAATATTTAAGGGGGTTTTCCTTAAATATGCTGTCAACCACAAACCTGATAAATGTGAAACTTAACATATATGTTTTTGAGATCTTTATCTCTCCGTGATCAAGACAAAAACGTGATTAACTGAATTTCATTCGATACTATTTCTTATCAAAAATTACGCTATTTTCAGTAATATTTTCATTTTTATAGTCAACAACTTAATTTTTATCTCTGAAATAAATCTCACAGCAAGAAAATATAGTTTATTATCCACTGTCAAGACGAAATTTACCTAACAAAATTATTAGCCTGCCAATAAAACATATAACTTTTGAAACTTACGTCATTTAGTTCCGAGCTAAATTGTGTGTTCAAACAGCGCTCGCGATATTCAACCTTGTTACGCAGGAAATTCAGTGCTTGTAGCGGGTAGAGGGTGGTAGAGTGTAGAGGGTGGGGGAGAGTGGGAAAATGTATTAATGGAGCCTGGCCTTAGAACAGTGTCGTCAGACCGCTGTGAAAATAGACTTCATCATCATGTGAATGTGGAGGCAATCCAGCATCTCAACCATACGAACATAGTTAGAAGACTCAAAAGAACAAAACCGTACAAGTTATTGAAATGTGGTGCATGTGCTATGTATAAAGAACACATGAACAAAGTGTCTTCGCCATAATAGAAATAATAAAAATATAAATAATATTTTTTTTTCTGATATAATTATTATACAGGCTGTCGTCTCACGACTTGTGGTTCAAGATAGATCGAGCTAGAGCATCCCTAGGCCTATCGATTTAACCCCCGTGTATGTTCAGCAATGTGTTTTAAAAGGCCCATAATTGGACTATCTACACGAAAAATAATACAATGTTAGCCTAGACTGGTCAGTGTCTACACGCCAGCCCGCCCTACTTCGCTAGTGCGGGGCCGAGGAGAGGAGCTGCCGCCACACCACGCCCGCATGCAAATCAATCAATACATACTCGTAGTATAAAACAAAGTCGCTTCCCGCCGTCTCTGTCTGTAACGCTTATCTTTTAATCTACGCAACGGATCTTAATGCGGTTTTCATCAATAGATAGTGATTCAAGAGGAAGATTTATACGTATAGTTTGATATTGTTTTGTGTTAATTTGATATATGTATTTATATTATGATATATTTATATCAAATTAACAAAAAACATTTTATTCATATTTCAATATGACGATAATTGTTCAAGATGTCGGAAGAAATCAAGCCGAGATAGAGCTTTTTGAATTTGGAACCTTTGTTTCCTATGAACAAGAGAGTTTATTCGAAAACCGAACTGGCCTGCATATACAGAAAACAAAAAAGGCGCGATGTCCCCGTATCTCCTATAAGTATGGTCTGTGGGCGCGACTGAAATGAATGTGAAATCAAAGACGGTATTTGGTGTTATTTTAACACTTCAGTATTTTATCATTTTAACACATCGACCTTATAACCCAGTAGACGCCTAGTACAGGATGAACGCTATCAGATACCACATTAGGAAAAGATCTTATATAAATCCACAACCACTAATTTTTGGCCAGTAGCGATATATAAAGAAAGAAAAGAAAGAAAATACGTTTATTTCTGACAACACACAACATTAATCATTATCAAGAAGAAAAAAAATAGGAAATTAGACAAACAAACAAAAAATAATGCTGTGTGTGTGTCACAAACAGGTCCCGACTCAGCAAACGCAAAGGCCAAGGCCTTCGCACTGATTTTCTGTTGGAACCTATTCGTGACATCACGAACGCAGAGTGGCACAATAATATAAACACAAAAAATAATAATTAAACGAACATACTTAGAAATAAAACAATAAAATTTGCAGTAAAAAAAATGACTTCAGAAATGCCACTTTATAGAGGAAACTTCAAGAAAGTCATCCGTCATTCGGCTTGGGAAGGATCGTTAGTGGCAAATATCTGCAAAAACCATAACGGCCATCACCAAACCGCCCAAAACGCCATAATGCCAATCCGAACTTAGCCTTCGACATTCTCATTGACGGGTGAAATGACAGCTAGCTAGTTCCTCTGTGGTCTTTGGCATGGCATGCCACGTAACTAACAAAGGTAAAGAACACACGTCACGTGATCATCATAACCAAAACACGTGATCTGACAATTAAAATACAATAGAAATAACGATAATAATAACTTTTACACATGAATAACCTTTCTATTTAATCTAGTGACTAGCCGACGAGTAAGGCTTAAAATAGCATACGCTATTCCGCGATACTTGACAGCTTAATGTACATTCACTACATGCAATCAAAACAAAGAGAAGAAACAAAAGCAAAAGAGAAAGCGTTATTAAACCACCATTGCAGAACGAGCATAAACAAATAGTAAGTACAATTTTACAATATAAATACCTAATTAAACTAAAAAAAAGAGGAATTTTTATCTTGACTGCACTTTGTGCTGTAGGAAGAAAGTTGATAAATGTACCTATCCTGTATTGGTTATCTACTGTAAGAACTGATTTCGCAGTAAGTGCAGTTTAAAATGACTAAGAAATGTTTTTATTGTTTTCAGGTCTCGAAATGGCGGTGGCAGATCATTCCAGCACTTGCTCGCTGCAAATCTAAAGCTACCACGAAATGCAACAGTCTTGTGAACCGGTGTTAAGATCAGATAGGCAGAAGCTCTAGTATGGTACCTGCGCTTCTCATGGGCCCAAGTCAACTTACGCAGTAAGTATTCTGGTCTTTTGTCTCTTTGGTCTTTTGGATATATAGCGATACGTCGTGATCATTACCTGACCAATGAGCGTTCAGTACCCCGCGCCCGCTCACCTCAGTTGGTTGACAGAACTGTTTGCATTGGGGCCGTTCGTTTTGTAACAATTGGCGAAAATAACTGTTAGAAACGCTAAATATGATCACAATTGGCGTTCCCTTTGGCCATTTGTAGGCGAAATTAGCGTTCTGTAAGTTTTCGATCACCGTTCATTTTGCAAGTTTCGATAACATGTTGACTTAAGAAAATCCACTTTATTCCGTCACGGATAGGGTCGTTTTTCATTCAGTTTGGAAAGGATCAGTAGTGTCAAAAGTTGCAAAAATGACAAAGTGTTGAAAATGTGTAAAGAAAACGGCTTGTTAAAATGTACATTTCGAAACTGCCCACAACGCCACTTCATCATCTCGAATGCAGGGATTGCGAATAAATAGGTATTAGGCGTCTACTGGGTTATAAGTTAGATGTTTTAACACAACACAAAAATGTCGTCAAAAGTAGACGGCAGAGGTAACCATGACTCGAGCCTTACACTAGTGGCTATCTTTGCATAGCTTAATACTGAATAAATGTTCACCGCGCACCTTAAAACAAAAAAACTGAGAGACATTTGTTAATATGGGCTCCATATCACAGACAAAAAAAATCTAAATAATTATTCTTAAAAAAAACATATAATTATCGAACCTGCTCACAACATTTCACGAGAATCGGTAGAGAAATGCGCCTTGCAGGAGAGATCAGCCGGACGTCCGCCGGGCAAACGAAATAACTTTAGCCAAGCTGAAACGAAGACGCTTCGCTGTCGCACCGCGCTCGCACGGTCAATTATATTACTAACAAACAATCGAAGGTAAGTAATGTAAACAGAAGCAGTTGCCCAGTTTACCAAGTAGTAATGGTAAGGTGCCTTTAAAACTCAACACAAACTTATCTAAAGCCGGCCTTACATTAGCTCTTTAAAATTCATCCCGCACCACCTTGCTAAGCAGTGATGTGGTACTACTGCAATGTAGGATTGAGGAATATTTATAGAAACAGTCCAAAATAACAGTTAATGAGGTATTTAAAAAGAACACATTGGAACTGTTACGGTAAAACCAACTAAACAATTATTTTATAGAAATGGTTAAAACATTTTTCCCGCTGCTCTTTTTTGCGACGATATCTGAAAGTGATATCACCTGTTTCAATTTTTAACAGAATTCTATTTTTCTCTAGGTAAGTAGGTCCAATACTGTACCATGTGATTTCTTATTTTATTTAAGTAGATATGTTTCTAAGCTGACATTGAGCGACTGAGTGCGAAAGACTGAGATCCAAAGAAGAACCAAGGTGAAAGACATTAGTACATAAACCTCAAGTGGCGATGAGAAGGACTCATATCACTCATAGCAAGATGCATTGATGGCAGGTGAAGTAGGTCACTGATAGATTGGTGGCCCCGCGTGGAAAATCGCAGCCGTAGAAGACCAGTGCAACAACGAGGGGTCGAGCTAAATTTGATATGACCTTAGCAAAGATTGGCTGAAGGCAGAGATGATAGTGTCAGAGGGAGAAGGTTTATGCCCTGCATTTGAAGCTGACATTGATGATGATGATAGTAATTATCATAGCAACATGATCTAAATAATATAACTACAGCAAATTCAGTTTAATTTCATCATTGTCATAATCATCCTGGGGCATGCTGACCATCTGTTCACCTATGAGGCTGTTGCTTGTCTCACTCACTCAATTATTTCTTTCAAGGTTGACTGGAAGAGGTTTTATCGCTTTTAGCGATAAGTCCGCCCGTTTTACTTTAGTTATAAGATTGTTCCTATTTGTAGTATTTTTTTGGAAACTGGTGTACAATAAAGTATTATCTATCTATCTATCTATCTTGTCCGACACAAAGTCCATAATAACATGTTGTGCGATAAAATAACTAATATTACACAATAATAAGATAGTGTACAAGTATCTTTAGACACCAAGTAAGTGGCAGTGGCAATGTGAAGAAAACATGGTCCGACTTGATTCGACCTTGGTGATGCCACAGGGCTCTTTCAGACGAACGGCACAATGCCGTCGACAGAGTAGCTGCGAGTTGGTAGGCAAACCGTGGACTTTTCGCGTGTCTGGAAATATATTTTTATTTATTTTTCTATTTATCAAAAATATGTAGAAACTTAGTGCAAAACAAGCCAAATAAGTCAGATGGAATATTATACCATATTGCAATGTATTAAAATTTATTTTCAATCCGCATACCTCGCGATTGCTAAGAGGTATTTACATGAGTTTTTAAATCAAAAACGTGTTCTTGCATCTGCTTTTCACCTATTAATTAGGTTCAGATGTACCACATCACTAGCGAATGTCAAGGAGTAAGCGAGCTGTTTTTTTTTTAGGTGTGAGGAGGCCTTAACCATTGCCCAGACTAATGCTGTGTTTATTGGGGGGGAGAATGCCGTTAGAGCTGCTCCGCATTCTGTGCAGTGGCGACGCGATCCTCTTCCGCTTAATAGCATGGAAGCCATCAACGCTCGCTTAATTAAGAAGCCTCTATTATAATAACAATAAGGGTGAAAATGTATAGTAACTATAGTTCATTAGTTACAAAATATGGGATCATCATTCGCAGCCTTGTATCTACAGGAAAATAACTAATGGAATAATAAATATGAATTTATATTGTTAGTGAACGTCTGTCATCATTACTATTTATATTGTTAGTGAACGTCTGTCATCATTACTGCTAGTATTTGACATGTCCTTAGTTTGTTGACTACAGTTCGAGGTTGACGACTAATGGCCGGTTTATTATATCTTAAACGAACAGTTTTCCCTTACTGTCCGTAGGCTTTTGAAATAAACGCCATACAAAAAACGTCAAAAGGTAACGAGACGTTGGAAAAACGACTCGTTTCAATTTTATAGGAATGGGGGGTAATTAGAATATCAGCTGTTCACTATCGACAGGAATGGATGTTTTCAATTAGAATGTTTTTTTAATGTATGTTCACTCATACCTCTGGGATTCCTGAACTGATTTGGATGATTATTTTTTATTTGAAATGGTAGACTTCTGGACCATTTTGTTTGTTTGGTTCCACATAACAATAATTGGTTCCAGTATTATTTTGGTGAAAATGTTTGTTTTTATTTTTTTTTGTATATTTTGAATTAGTACTACCAGTTTAGTGGTTTTAAATGTTGTCTGATAGACATGGCTCCAATTGATTGACAAGTCCACCAAATGTCACAGCAAATTTTCTACAATACAGGTGGTTTTGTTTGCCAAAAAAGAGTTATTTTTAAGTCCATATTTCAGTAAAAAAATACCTCCTGACCTTAACTACTGACCTAGGTCTCACTGTATCTAGTGACCGGGAACTGCTCCCACTATACTCAAATTATTAAAGCTCTCAGAGCTCTTAACATGATCATTCGTAGGCGTATCGTCAAACTATCGACCTGCTCGTGGTGTCTGCAACAAACCCTATAAGCTACTTTCTTTTCATCAACCTTGATATCACACGGTTACAGATGAAAAAAAGAAGTTTAACGGTGATATCTCAACTCAACCCGCTTGTCGTTTTATAGGTCATCGCTCGAATCTGATCGTACTCAATGCCCCCGCTCTGGTCACGTACGAGATACGTCACTATGTGAATAATATTATATGATCTGTAGCGATGCCAATAAATTATGACAACAGACATAACCACCCTTTTTTAATAAGACATCGCTCGAATTTTAAAGAATACTTGTTTGTTTTCGACCGATATGTCTCCTGGTAGTGGAAATAAACATACCTACTCGGAAAGCTAATAATGCCGAAACAGAATGAACTCTCGTCTTTTGGATTTGAGAACGTTATTAAAATTCGTGTCTGGCTGTCTCTCTGGATGTTTATTAGCGCGTCACGTTAAAACTTATAGTTCGATAGAAATTCGGTTTTCACTGTTGGATACCTTAGGGTTTGACTTAAAATCTGATATACTTCATATCTCAATATGAGTAGAAGCCGAACAATCAATAAAAAACTATTTATGGCCGAACGAAGCTTGAAGAAATTTCGTATATTGGTACTTTTGTTTCTGCAATAACACTTAGGATCATTATCCCCTGAAAGCTGATCACGCGGGCAAAGCCGCGGGCACAGCTAGTACTTACAATAAAGTAGTAAGTTACAACTTTTGTTACTTACTACTTATTCTCGTAAGACCCTGTGAACATTTAAATGTACATAATACAAGAAGTAACCAAAGCCCAAACATTTTTCAAAAAATGTGAGTGTGTACGGCCCGTGTACATTGCAATGTACATAATATATTTCAGTGCTTATTTGAAATTCCCGCCGGTAACCATATTCTCGTTGGCAATTTTTTTATTGGTGGATTCTAAAGTCAAAGTCTTGTTGTTAGGCAACCTTCAAATAGTTATTGAATATCTGTCAAAACTGCAAATTCGTGGCAAGATGGCGCACCATCAGAGATCACGTAAGTTAAATCAACATTTATCTTTTAAATCTAATGACTATTAGAATCAAAATTTGATATTAGTGCAAGAGTTATCATTTTACTATAAGTTTCCATTATTATTTTAACACTGTGATGCACAACAATTTTTTGAATTGCCATTAATATATATGTACATTTTATTGCACAGTGAGCGTTACTACATGGTATCGAATAAAATAATGTGTACTTTTCATTGCACAATGGGTGTTAGTGGATTATTATAGAGGAGATGGATTGATGGATGGAGGATGGACATGGTGCTGGGTGAGGACGTGATGCTGGCAGTAGACGTGGTGCTGGCAGAAGAAGTGGTACTGTTAGAGGACATCGTTTTGGGCGAGCACGTATACTGCGCGCGAGCTTAGACAATCAAGAGGAAGAAGAGAAATAAATCAAGACCGAGGACAAGTAGTTAAATTGAAATTTTCAGGCACCGTCCATCTTCAGATGGGTCTATAAGTAACTGGAACACGAAGGATTTTCATCCTCAACTTACAGCTATATTAGAACCAGCCCATTTGCCAGTAAATAGTGAAGGTTTAAAAAAAAAAAAAAAAAACTTATAATCCTGATATAGTAACGCCTGTTGGACATTCAAATGAACAAACTTAATTGTAATAACACTTAGTTCCTGTCTACTCTAAATAACCACACAGTAACCAGTTTTTTAAAGATCCTGAGCACTTATTCACGCAAAAATTGAGTGCAGATATGCTTGGGCGGTAAGCTTTATATTATATTATGTACATTGAAATGAAACGAAGATATCGATGAGATCTATCACTTTTGTAAAGAAACTACTAGTCCAGGATCGTTAGTTTTAAAGTTATAGCCATTTTAAGTTTGACAGCTGTCATCCGAAACGAAGATATCAATTAAATCTTGTCAGGTGTTGACGTATGACTTTGAAGTTTGACATGTCACTTTGACATCTGTAAAAACATTTACTACCTAGAAATGTCTTACTGCCTAGTTATAATACTTGGTGTTTTTTTTTCTTCATAATTGACGATTATTTTGACAACTGTCACTTTAAAATGTCTTGTTACCTAATTACAAAACATGTTGTTTTTTTTTCTTCATAAATGTCGATTATTTCTTCATTAGTTTCCAACTCTAGTGCAGTGGGTGGACGGGTAAATGCGAATTCCCCGTGCACCCACCAGTGGGAGAAGCCAGTGGGTGCACGGGGCATGCCCCAAATTTGCGCGCATACGGTCTAACACGCGCCGCCATAGATAACAAATGGTGAAAACCCTCGTAGTGCGGAGCCAAATCGGTTTAGTTCCAAAAACAGTGTTGTAATGTATTTTTTTTCTTATTAGAGTCGTGCAGTGCGTAATGTATGTCATTTTGCCACATTTTTGAGTTCATAATCCGGATTTTACGATGTGAGTGTAGATAAAATTAATAATTGCACCGGCCAAGTGAAAGACTTTAGTTTATATATCCAAAAATATATTTTTATATGACCGCTGTTAAATTTGGAACATTTTCATCAGTCTCATAATATGTTCTAAATTCGTATGAGCACAAGCTAAAAAATACTCGTCATTTGAATGCCGATGTCTATGTGTGGATTTCAAAGCGCCATTGTTTCGCCCTCCGCCTTTGTCCGCTGTTGTCATCGTTTACGTAATTATTTCTTGTGTTGTTACTGTGCCTAGGGTTCCTCCATAACCATAATTAAATTAACGTATCCTGCGTTTAAGTATCGAAAATACTTTACTCCGATCATAATGCGTGGAACGACACGGAATGTTAACATGATGACTTGTACACAGAAACAAAGGTTCATAAATAAACTCAAGTTTTTTCTTAAATGATGGTTTTAATTATTATTAAATACCGCCAAAAGTAAGCAGAAATGTGTATTTAAGCATTTGAATAAATAAATTTGGTAAAAATACTTTTTTATTACGAAATCTAAATAATTTAGGTAGAAGTCTATAATAGAGTACACGTTAATTTCGCAAAAAATAAGTTGGCAACCCTATCGCCTGCGCACAATCATATATAAGCAAGTTATTCCTAGGTATACCTGTGTCTGCAGTCAAGTAAATTTTATTTGTTTTTCCTGTGGCAACTCCGCGTTCAACATTAGAGATTCCTTTCAAAGGTAGGTATTGTGTACGTTTAGTCTCATTATAATTCTTTAAATGAAAAATAGACTACAAATTCATCATCATCATCAGCCCGAACACGTCCACTGCTTATCATGGGCCTGTCCCATAAAAATGGGGGTTTTGCAGCTTGGTGATCGCAGCAGATGTTGTTACTTTCACAGGTGCATACAGCTGCCCACTCCCTGAGCTCCCTGCTGGTTCTCACAGCACCCGCGGGGTGAGGACGGGTGACCCTAGTATTACGCCGGCCCGTTAAGTTGCCTACTTAAAATAAATACTTTGAGAACATGCGAGCGCACAAGAGAAGACCGATGCATCGGAAGTACGCCGTTAGAAAAGACAGCAAGCAACATTAAACTCTACGCGTTTTTTTTTCGAGTAACGCAACACACTAGACTATTGTTCTCACCTGGAGTCGCTGCCCCAGTGCATGGCGTATATCTTGGCGAGATGTCCGCGCAGCGTCCGCCGCGTGCGCATCTGTATGCGTCCGATGGGCTCCAGGTTGATGGTCGCCTGCGCCAGCGACGTGTCGCACGCCGCCTTCCTAGCATCCTGCGTGACAAAACAAATACTAATGAATACAGCACAAATGAAAAAATACATATAACCTCCGACTCCCCATTATAGCTAAGAACCATCACATCAGCATTCAAACATAAAAAAACCGCATCAAAATCGGTCCATACGTTTGGGAGCTACGATCCCTCCCCCTCTCCCTATTATAGCTAAGAAGTAAGAACCATCTCGATCACATCAGCATTCAAACAATTAAAAACATTTCAATTTCACATCAATTTAATGAATTGATTCAGATCGTGTGGACTCTTTTCCTTTCTCTTTTCTTTTCGGTAATTCGTACGTAGGCCGTTAATTTTTTATGTTCATGTCTTTATTTGCCAAACAGTTGGCTTTGATAAATTCCTCCAAATTCTCTCGAACTCCAGTCTCTCATCACTCGACATTTTGGCGCGAACCCGAGCGCAGGACATGCACACAATCAGCTGGCTGAGACACTACTGAAGTTGAACGCACAAATGCCACACACGCTTAGGTAAACTTGCGCATACACAAAATTTGCACAAGTTCGGAATCGAAATTTGGACAAGTCTAGAAACTTGATCAATTACCTAAACTTGCGCAATTGTCTTCCAACACATTTTACTGTATACTTGCGCAAGTCTAAACTTACGCCAGTACATCGTTAGGTGTGTGCTAGGCATTATCATAGATACGGGCATTGAAAAGAGAGTTTAATGGCAGAATAAAAAAATAAAATAAAAAGCGCGAATGAAAAGACTTTGAGTAGACGGTGTTTGGTGTTATTTTAACAGTACCGTATTTTATCATTTTCAAGTTGTCGTCGAGCGATAGTGAGTTGACTCCGGAGTTTATTAAATCAGACGCTTTAGGGATTATTAATAATCTAGTACCAGATAAATCAATATATAAATACGAAAAAGCCTACAACGATTTTAATCAGTGGAGAACAAGAAAAAGAGTCAAGGCTGTGTCCGAATCTGGCCTTTTAGTTTATTTCCAACACTTAGCATCAACTCGAAAGCCAAGCAGCATGTGGTGCCTTTATTGTTTTTATTGTCTCGCAGAAGGTATGAAAAGTATTCACCTCGGGGATAAAGACTGTCTTTTTCACGGGCGGCATATTGGACCCATCGTATTTGACGACAGGTTGGTCTAGTCTAGTGGCTAGTTTAGTGGATTCGAACACGTGACCGTATAGTACGAAACCAAACGGTCACGGATTCGAATCCTGCAAGGTGCAATCATTTGTGTGATGAGCAGAAATGTTTGTTTCCGATTCATGGATCTAATTAATATTGGTATCTATGTATGTTTATCCCTTATCTAATGCCCATAGTACAGGGTATCCTAACTTGGGGCTAGGTAACTGGTGTGGAATTGTCCCGAATATATCACTCACACTCGGGACTATAAATAATACCTTCGCTTCGCTCAGGAGTTAACTTTAAGCCCCCTCGCTACGCTCAGGGTCCAATATGCCGCTCTTGACGTAAGATACTGCTTTATCACCTTGGTGCATAATCTACTATTACTATTTTAATCTACACTCAAATCGTAAAATCAGGATTATGAACACAAAAATGGTGGTGAATTTCCATTTATCTCTAACAGTAGAGATAGGTGGAATAAAAACTACTTCCCCACAGGGGATATACGGAGGGAAAAATGGAATAGTCCAGCATAATGGCATACTTAACGCACGGCACATATCTACTAAGAAAACAAAACATTATAACACTCATTCGCTGTGGACTGGATTTTGCGCCATAATTTACTTTACATTTAATTATTACCTAACCAATTTAATTTGTTACTAATTTAATATTGTTTTTGTTGATCAAGTTTTATCCTGATTAAAAATATCCGACAGCAGCGTTAGTGAGGAGATTATTTGACTCCACCTGACATCACGGAAACAGCAACGGACATGACGAACGAGCTTTTACCAGCAAAATCAACAAAATATTACGTCATTTTTTTTTCATTAAACGTAAGTTCCTTTTGCATGAGTGTAGATAAAGTAGTGTATGAACTTAACTAGGTAATAAAACACACGAGTGATACCTATTATTAAAAAACTCTCCTACGGCTCGTTTTTTAAACTCACTCTTGTGTTTTAATAACCCTCGTTATTCAAACGTTTCATAAACTGTTATAAAATACCTAATCATCAATGCGACCCCACTCGACAGGGAAAAACATTTCGTTCTCTTCTTCAAATTTCAAGAAACCCACGAAAAATGTGTTTTTCTTGACTGCGCCAAAATGCAGTGTAATTATTACACCTTTGTAGCGATTATAAATATGAACACTACAAAAATGCCAAATTTCATTTTTATAGAGGTAGTAGTGCCTGAATAAAATGGCTGTGATATACAGACGGACGTGACAATACTATAAATGTTCCTTGTTTGACTACGGCACCTTAGAACAGTGTTTATTCGTTTTACGCTTTTATAACGCCTAAACGGTACTATTCATATACAAATACATTATTATATCCGCCTGAATCGTCTCACTGCTGAGCAAAGGCCTTAAGGCCTCCCTTTCCTATTTCCATGCTTTCCTGTTAAGACTAGGCTCCAATATTTATAAATATGCTGGGTCAACCACAAATCTGATAAATGTGAAACTTAATTTATATGTTTTTGATTACTTATGATATAAAAAAAAATATTGACGGCAGAACACAATGTTGTATAAAGTACTTTTGATCCTGGAATAGCTCATATGATACCTTTTCCCCAGAAAATAGTCAAAGCAGGCAAAGCCGCAGGGGCAGCTAGTTAAAACTTATCAAAACGCTTGCTGTGAACAGACATACGACCATAAACGGATAACGCAATACTGAATTACGGTACAAATATCAGACAGCTCCATCTGACATTCGTTCCACGATCGACAAGGTCGCTTGGACGCCGATGGCTTGATAACGGAGTCGACAAACACATAAATACATTGACACCGGGATCGGCCATCTGGCGGCTCTATGGCACTGTGAAGTCCGCAGTTTGTTTGGACAGTGCCACAGTGGAGCTACAGCGAGTAGGTCTTGGTACAATGAGTGAACTAGGTTGCCATATCTATTATAGGTACTAGTTAATATTTTTAAGATACAGCGAAATTACTGGGCAATTAGACAAAACCAATGTCTCAGGGTGACGAGCGCAGTGCAGTGACGCGCAAGATTTTGTAACCTAAGTTCTGGGTGACACAGCAACTCTTATGGCCAGGCGTGATGCTTACCATCAGGCGAGCGTCCTGCTCGACTCGTCACTCAACGGCATAAAAAAAAACAAAAAAAAAATATCAATGTTTGATGCGATGTAATTTTAGTTTTTACTGCAATAAAGAGCTCTTGACACTTTTTGTTTTCTAAAATTATTTTCCCTGACGATTGACATTAGTATAGTGTATGAAGAAATGTTTTTTTTTTTACAATATTGTTTGCCAGGCGGCCATATGCAATAATGTTACATGGTATTTGTGAATTTATAATCCTACTGCCTATTTTACTGTGACAGAAAATGGACACTGTGTGAAAACGGGCATCATCATCATCATCATCATCATGTCAGCCTTTAGAAGTCCACTGGCCTCCCCCAAAGAGCGCCATGACGAGCGATCTTGTGACACCTCGACTTCCTGCGACGGCTACAATGTCGTCGGTGCATCGTGGGACTCCCTACACTTCGCTTGCTTGTTCGTGGTCGCCATTCGAGAACGTTTATTCCCCAGCGGTTGTCGGTTCTGCGAACTATATGGTTTTGCCCATTGCCACTTCAACTTGCAAACTCTGAAACCTATGTCGGTAACCTTGGTTATTCTACGAATTTCCACGATTCGGATTTTATCACGTAGTGAAACACCAAGCATAGCTCTCTCCATTGCACGCGGAGCGACTTTGAGCTTGTGTATGAGACCAATAGTTAGCGACCACGCCTCAGTGCCGTATGTCATCACTGGCAACACGCACTGATTGTCTTTCATCTTGAGGCTCTGCGGTATCTGCGACGAGAAGATATGGCGCAATTTCCCAAACGCTGCCCATCCGAGTTGGATTAGTCGGTTGACCTCTTTGTCGAAGTTGGATCTTCCCAGTTGGATCGTCTGACCCAAGTAGACATAGTGTTCAACAGCTTCAATAATATCGTTCCCAACATAAACCGGCATGGGTGCGACATGGGCATTTGACATGATGTTCGTCTTACCCATGTTAATTTTAAAACCCACCTGTTGGGAAACAATATTGAGTTCACTGAGCATTGGTGCTTAGGTCTTCCAGGGTTTCCGCCATGATGACTATATCATCGGCTGATATCATGATATGTTAATACCATATCCGTTCCAGTTCAGAAGCTTGAATATATCTTCCAGTGCAGAGGTGAACAGTTTCGGAGAAATAACGTCTCCGTCTCACCCCTTTTTGCAAGTCGATAGAATTCGTGCTCCGATCTTGGAGACGGACAGTCATGGTGGCCTTGCTGTACAAACACTTCAACACTTCTATATACCGGTAGTCAATCTGGCACCGCTGTAATTACTGTAGCACTGCCCAGGTCTCGACTGAATCAAAGGCTTTCTCGTAGTCCACAAACGCTAGACATAGTGGCCGATTATACTCTTCGGTCTTCTGTATAATCTGCCGGAGCGTATGGATGTGGTCTACGGTGCTAAAGCCTTTCCGGAATCCATCTTGTTCGGGAGGCTGAAAGTAGTCAAACCTACGAGCGAGACGGTTTGTAACCACTCTCAAAAACAGCTTATAGACGTGGCTCAGCAGCGAAATGGGCCTATAATTCTTCAAGAGTGTTTTATCACCTTTCTTAAAGAACAAAACCACTATGCTCCTGTGCCACGCCTTTGGCGTAGTACCCTCGAGGATGACGGAGTTAAACAGCCTCTGAAGGACTTTAAGTACCGGTGTTCCACCCGCTTTCAGTAGCTCTGTCGTATAATGTCGGGTCGAACGGGCTCTTGCATCGCTAGTCGTGCTAGGAGGACTATGCGATGAGGTGTATAATTGTCCATAGAACTTCTCGAGCTCACTCAAAATCTCTGTCACTGTCGATTTTCAGCTTCGTCAACAGGCTTTGCCCAATAGACAGATCTCTTGCGAACACTTTGGAGCCCTTGTTCCGCTCTATTGCGTTCTTATTACAAGTATTATAGGAACGCAAATCGTGTTGCATCGACTTGGTGATCTGTTTATTAATAAACAGAAGAACACCACTGAACATCCACTGAAGACTGCAGCCTCATCTGCCATAAGTTTGAGTGTATGCTCAGATAGTTTCTGTGTTCTATTTTTGCGGTGGGTCTTAAAGAACTCCGACCCGACCACGTGACCAATTTCCACCAGCCCGTTGTTTAGTTCGTCCACTGTATTGTATTGTAATGCAAACGGGCATAAATACCGAAATCTACCTGCATTTCATTAATTTCGCAATCTACATAAGATTTATTCAATCGTTTACCTCCGCCCGAACTATTTTCGCCGCTAGGCCCACTTCCCGAGGCTAAAACAGCCACAAAATGTATTATCTGTCTATACGTATTTATTGTCCACCTTGAATTGTGTGAAACTAATACGTGACACACTCGTTAAGAAGGCTTTTACTTAGCATGTACAATTGAGGATGACGTGGCCAAACACTTCGATGTCTCTTGTAAGTTCGTTTGACTTACAAAACAGTATATTTATTTTGTTAACCATCTACGCTTCTATTCGATTACTGACTCTGCTAAAAGTATGGATCTTCTGAAAATGTTCTGTCATTCTTCTCTGTAGTCATTGTTCTCAAAATTGATCATTGTCCGTAACTCCTATAACCACCACGTCAAACCACGTGGAACGTTACCACGTTATAACCACGTCAAAGATTTCCTGTATTTGCAGAATCACGTAGGTATATAAACGAAGATACTGGCACGGCACTATTTTCTGTGAACTAAAATTTGTCCAGTGACAGGGATCGAACGCGCAACAACTGTGTAACTAGCCGTCCTGTCCAACCAGTGTACCACGGAGGATGACTAAAGTTTGCAGAGTCACGATCTTGGTCTTCGAGACGGCATGGCAGTCTGTTAGCAACTATCAAAGGTCCTCTTACCCTGATGGCATTCTTGAGGGTCTCTGCCTCCTGGCGCAAGCTGTCTAGCTCATTCATGGCGCCGTGTGTCTTTGCAGTTCTGTGTGGAAACGATCGACTCTAGCGCGCCGCGTCCGCTACCCTCGCGCAACGCACCGACCTGCCGGCAAAAAAATACAATTAGACAATTACTCACATTACGTCACAAAACCGATGGAGAAGTGAGTAGGAGAACCCCCTCACGAGGTAGACAAGCGACCAGGACCCCAAGTCTACTAAAACAATTGTTCATGGACTGTTTATGAATTGTGGCAAAAAAATTGCAAAAGTTAGTCACGGAGAGCTGTATGGTGGAAACAGCGATCAACCGCTCGTGGTGGCGTTCTGTGAGGAATGCCTAGGTTCATAAGGGGACGATATCCAGCTGCTTATTATTATTTTGTTGTTTGTTTGTTTGTCGTATGCGGTAGTTCTGGCCTATGTGTCAGGCCGCCCGAGGGCATCTGACATGGCTTAACGGTTGCTATTGATCAATAACAGCTGACACCGACAGCTTAACGTGCCCTCCGAGGCACGGAGCGATGGAAAACTGCACATAACTTAGAAAAGTCATTGGGCAGTCTAGGACCGAACCCGTTGGTCCTAGTTCAATAGTGCAACTTAGAATCGTTCGATTCTAAGTTGCACTATTTAAACGTTAAGAAAACAGAAAGAAAATACATTTATTCAACACACACAAAAATAAGATATAAATTATTACAAAAATTAATTACAATAGAAAAGAAAAACAAATAAAAAGGAAAAACGGCGCTGAATGGGCCTTATCTCAGCATCAGTCTGTTTGCCGAAGGCACGCGCTGGTTTTCAGCTAAAGCCCAGAGGGGGCGGGAAAAAGATAACATACAAGAATATATACAAAAAATAAAATATGGATACAATTATAAATACATATACTATACTTATATATAGGCTACCATCTCACTTATTATCATGATGATCTACAGAAAACCAGCATATCAAAGAAGATCAACGCCATCGACATCCACCAGCACAGAACAGTGAAGAGGGTTACATTACTTATGATAGCGCTCTTTCTGCTCTCTCTCTCTCTCTCCCTTTCTCTCTCTTTAGACGAGAGAGACGAACTGTATGATGCTGGGTAGTATTAGGAACACAAAAGGATAATGGTGATGGATATTTCTTTTGCGAGCACTTATCGCTGTTTTGAAAATAAATTTCCCATTCCTTTTAATAGAGCTCAAGTCTTACAGGTACGAGTATATTGAAAAAGACACTATCATACCTTAATTTTTGATCTAGCCTCGAGGACAACATGGCAACACCTCTATCCGTCGATTAATCACTCATCTAATTCAATAACTCGTGCGGTACGAAAAATGGAACGTTTTTACGAGCCATTAAAGATCATTCGATCGATGGTACATTCAATACAGTCATAACTTTCCGCTTCACTTTATATAGGGTGCTTGACCTCTAATATAACCTGTAGGTCATCAACAAACCCTCAGTAGGTGAATCGTGTTTTTTTATCATTGCCACTTACTTATACGTTGTATGGATGAAGCTGAGTATTCGACTCACCTGACGAAGAATCCGCAGAAAAATGCGCAGAATTTGCAACACTATTACGGTGGTTTTCTTCATCGTCATCTCCCTACCGTTATCCCACTTTTATATTGGGTTGGTACAATACAACATGTACTTCCAATTCAGGCGTCATCAAAAGTTAAGGAAACCACCATGACCAAGGATTTCAAAATTTAAGGACATGGGCCATTCATATACCTGCATCGGGCCAGAGCGAGGTGGATTATCGTTTCATGGCCCGCTATACCTCTCCGAGAACCTGTATCCTAGCATGAGAAGTGGAACGTAATGGAAATCAAATAATGAGCTATCTACTCGTGTGTCCGTAGATCGGATATACTCTAGTATAGGTGAACTATTTAGAGGCCACTGCACCCGAATCCGCGGTTCTTAGAACGTATGCTGGCTCTATATACACGAAAGCTAAACATTTGGATTCGGTTTCCAGAGTTTAATACCTTTGGTTACAACTTGAAGACTAAAGTTGGATTTGACGTGACTTACAGTGAGATATCCTTTAAGGCCAGGCACCATTAATACATTTTCCCACGCTAGCTCCGCCTCTACACTCTGCCACCCGCTACCCGCAATAAGCACTGAGGTGCCTGCGTATCAAGGTTGAATATCGCGAACGCTGTTTGAACACACAATTTAGCTCGGAACTCAATGACGTAAGTCTCAAAAGTTATTTATTTTATTGGCAGGCTAATAATTTAGTTAGGTAAATATTGTCCTGACAATGGATAATAAACTATATTTTCTTGCTGTGAGATTTATTTTAGAGATAAAACTTAAGCCGTTGAGTAGAAAAATTAAAATATTACTGAAAATACCGTAATTTTTGATAAGAAAATGTACCGAATGAAATTCTGTTTATCACGGAGACAAAGATTTCAGAAACATGTACATTAAGTTTTACATTTATCAGGTTTGTGGATGACCCAGCATATTTATTGAACAAAAGCCTTAAATATTGGAGCCAGGTCTTCAAAACAATCGAAATTTAATTTCAATATCTCATCCTCTCCTTCATAAGTTGTCTGGAAGAGCTCGATCTTAAGCATTAAGACCGCTATTTGCACTTTTTAGCACTTTTTAACAAGCGAGCATGCTGGCCCTATTTAAAACCGACTCATGTGATTCAAAAAACCAGTTCGGCTAATCAAAACATTGATTCATATCGTACCCAAACAAAACACATTCCGACGGCTTCTGAGAAGTCAATGAGATATGCTCGCTTGCTGGAAACGTTTCCTATAGCCATTTCCACTCTTTCCACTTTTCCTCAACGTCAGAGTATTACGAGTACTCTGACGTTGTGTGTGTGTGTGGCATCGTAGCTCCCAAACGAATCAAATCAAATAATATTTATTCATGAAAGTTTCAGGTACACAGAGTTATTAAAATATGGTTAAGACCTACCAAAACTTGCCTCTAGAAAGCTTATGAATATTTAAAAAAATAAGTTATATACCATTATTAGATTGCATGCATTTTACGAATAATAAGTACTTATGTCAAAATTATCGTAGCAACAACTAATAACAATACCGATGGAATCGAATGGACCGATTTTGATGCGTTTTTTTCTGTTCGAAAGCTGATATGATCGAGATGGTTCTTAGATATATGGGGGAGAGGGAGGGGGGAGGTGAAAATCGTAGCTTCCAAACAAATGGACCGGGGGGGGGGGGGGTGGCGGTGCGAATCGTAGCTTAGATTTAGCTGCAGTTTTTTATGTTTGAAAGCTTTTTTTTCGAGAAAAGTTTCCTTCGACTTCACCGCGGCTTTTTCTATATTTAATGTGATTTTCTATCCAAATTGATCACCTTTTACAGTGCGCTAATGCATATCAAACTCGAAATCAGAATCGTCGTCTGATGAGCTATCTAATAAATCTAATAGTGAAACCGTGTTACTCATATTTTATCACCTGTATATAGAAAGCGGTGAATAAATACGTGTGGCACCTAGGACGGCCTGCGAGCGAATGAATAATTTCAATATATTATCGTATCTTAACCGTGTGTGATACCTTATGATGCTATAATATTTTATATGCAGATATCGTAACATCAAATATTATAGTATCTTAATCGTCTGTGATGCCCTTAATACGAGACGAGTGAGCGTGGCCAGCGGATGAGAAAGTACGTGTTCGCGCTTTCTGCGTATTTATTAAACTGCATCAAAATCGGTCCATTCGTTGAGAGCTACGTCGCCACAGACAGACACAAAGATACACACGTTAAACTTATAAACCCCTCTTTTTGCGGGGATTAAAAATACACGTCACGTGGCATTCAAGCAGCAAGCGCGCTTCACGCTTCCGCTCCCCGCAGTCGCACCGCGAGGCTTTTGTCTACAAAACATAGACCGCTACATTATCATCACCCGAAGGACGTTACGTCCACTGGTGAACATAGCCATCAGCGGCTCTTTATTACTCTCACACACCAGGTCCACATAGTGGGTCCTGGAACTAGTCCACATTTTAACCAGTAATGGATGTGCTCACTCCTAGAAAAATACCTGTTTGTGGCGATACTAATAAAATATATTAACATTAATTAACGCATTAACATTTTCCTGATCATAACCCTAATTTTGATCTGGAGTCATTGTCAATTATCATACAGCATTTAATTTCTAGCTTTAACTAGAAAATATACTATTTAAGGATAACTAGCTTTTATTTTCTAGAAAGCAACCCTGAGCACAGCATAAATAATACTACTGTATCCCTGGGACAATTTCTTGGTAAAGCTAGACTCGCTGCGTAGCGTTCCAAGTACCGAACCTTGTAGTAATATTTAAATGAAGTATGGGACGGGACTGATAGGAGCCATAGCTCCGGACCAATTATGTAAAACCAATGTATTGTTTCTCAGCGGAAGATAGGACTGAAGGAATAACAAAGACTTCAATAGATGTGCTAATGATTGTTAGAAATTAAATACTTTGATGGTACAAGGTAGACTGAATAGTGACTGAATACTAAATCAGTTACAAGATTAATTATATTTTTGAGAAAATATATAATAAAGTATTACAATTAAACTAGCTTAAAAAATAAAAAAACACGCCAGCCCTGCCAAAAAAGAAGTTATGACAATAAATTATATACTGTTGGAATGTGCTTATCAAGGCCTTCAATTTGATACCCATATTGTAAATATAAAGGAAAAAAATATTATCGCCTTTGAAAATGGAGCCATAATGACGCCATATAGAATATGAAAAAAAAAATATAGCCTATGTTATTCGCTGGGATGTAAGGATTCTAACGACACCCCATACGTCTAAATCTGTTCAGGCATTTAAAAGTTATGGTGGAATAAAGACACTCACATACATACTCGTACAGGAATACTAAAAACAATAAGAGACTGTTATTATTTTTGTTTGCAGTCGGATGTTTTGTTTTGTCGTTTATAATAATTTATTTTATTTTACACATTTTAGTATATATATTTATAAGAATTAGTGAGAATGGTTGCTAACCAACTTTAAATCGTTATAGATCCTAAATGGTCATTCGAAATGAAAAGTGATAAGAGAAAACTAAAGATGATTTTCAAATACCTTATTCATTTATTATAAGAACTGCAAAGGAGTGGAATGCCTTGCCCTCGTCAGTGTTTCCGGTAAATTATAACCCCGGTGTGTTCAAGTCAAGAGTGAATAGGTATCTACTAGGCAAGCGTGCTACACCTACGACCACATCATCGCTTTCCATCAGGTGAGATCGTGGTCAAACGATTGCCTAGTCCGTAAAAATAAATAATAAATAAATAACCTATTCAATGATACCCCACTTGACATAGTTGGTCGAGTTATATTTTTTTTCTTTTTCACTGTACGGCGCCTAGTTCACGCACGCCATATTGAATTTTGATTAATGTCATGTCTTTAGTAGCTCTCGCAAGATTAAGATAAATCAATTGGCGTATGAATCATTAAAATCTGTTCACGCTTTTGGTCTATATAGTGCAACAAAGGAACAGACTTACATATATACATAGGCTGACAAACATATTACCAGGCCTTTGCGTTACGAAGTCTGGTAAAAATACCTACGTTTTTGCACGACAAGGATGGTTGTAAGTATTCTAAGTACAGTGTATTTAAGCAAAAAGTATTTGTCTGTCTGTTCGCGCATTGGTTTTTGGTTGGATAGCTTAGGTTTTGACTTAAAAACTGGTGCACTTGGCCTCTCAATCCGATGAGTAGAAGCCGAGCAATCGGTAAAAGACTATTTGCAGTGTGAACGTCTGATTAACATAGAATCCTTAAATATTCCAGAATAATTACCACGCAAGGAGCAAAACCGCGGGCACAGGTAGTGTTGAACAAAACCAAACTTTTGTTTGAGCACAATGTGGCAGACATCGCGCAAAACATTTATTTTTCTGCCTTACCTTTCTGAGGCCGGACCCCCCCCCCCCCCCCCCCAGGCTTAAACATACAGTTAGCCGTGACTGTACCGTGACTGACTATCGGCAGCAGGTATTACCGCAGGTTTTAGGGGTTTAATTGCTGAATTCTTACGATTAGAATATTTCAAATTACTGTTCTAGAAAGCGATTGAACGTAGCAATAAGGATATGTAAAAATAATATCATATAAATAATTATTTTATAAACCAACAGCAGTCAGATTAAAAAAAAATATGTAATTTTTCGAATTACGTGACTTTTAGTATAAGAAATCACTTTTGTTTTATTTTCTTTTATATTATCAGTTTCTCTATAATATTAGCTTTCTAAAATTAGTAAAAAAAATAATTAAATCAACATAATAATTCTAATATCCCCCCCTCCGGAACTAGTCGGAGAGCGGGCGTCTCCCCGTGCGTAGAAACTGTTTTTTTGTAAATAGCTTATAGAATTAATTACATAATGTTCATCATTTTATAGATAAAATAATAAAGAACCTGGAAAAAATACTTAACAATGATAAACTATCAAAAATATACTCACGTAAACCATTTCCCGCCAATTTCACCCAAAATCGGCCCGGTTTATTTACATTCTTTTCATAAAACACTATTGTCAAAAAAACTATTATAATATGTTCTTTATAGTATTATTAGACGTAATAACACAAAATACAACCACAAAATCACTAAAAACAACACAAATATAGAATCACATAAACTAACTACACGTTCGATGACTTCGCACTGGCAGTTTTGACTTTCAACTGCTTGTACTTACATAAAATGTTCTGACATTTACGATTTTACGATTTTGTCAACCAATTACATTCATTGGTTCAAGCTCCATTCATTCATATATAACATTCATAGGAAACTCTATTCTAAGTAATACAAATAAGGCTTAAATTGGATTCCAAACACACCACCTACGGGTGGTTGGTCGCCTTTCAACGAACCGTTTGCGCACCACCCACCCGTGGGTGGTCGGCTTTTCAAAGGAAGTTATATTGCACATACTGGGCCAAATTCTATGCAGGAAAATATTTGGCCTGTTTACGCAAAACTCACAAACAATGCGGGAGAGGATAGCGCTCTTATTAATTTTACGCTATTTACGTAGTTATGACGTATCAAGGACTGTTACTGTGAAAACAATGGAGCTGGAAACATTTCCGTGTCAGATTAATACTAACTTTTTTGCACTAAATTGTAATGTTCTGACCAAGCCCGCGGCTTTGCCCGCGAAAATTTTATCTAGCGCCTTCTGCGTCACGCATTGCGGCATTTGCGGCGGAGAGCTCTCGCGATGTGGCGCTGTGGAGGTCAGTTACAGACCAACACTAAGTGTTATTCCAGAACCAAAAAACAGTTCAAACGTCAAACGGTTTTACGTGAACAAGACAGGAAAATGTTTAAAAAATGATATATTTTTGTTTAGTAGGTTATTTTAAGCCCCCTAGACCATATTGTTTTATTGTACAGACCAGATAAGTAAACTAAACGGAACTAGTAAATTCCTTCAGCCGACAAAAAGTTTGTATCGATTGCTCGGCTTCTACTCATCGGATTGAGATAACATGTACACCAGTTTTTAAGTCAACCCCTAAGCTATCGCAATCGGTCCAGTAGTTTTTACGTGATGCGCGAACAAACAAACTTTAAATTATCTTGCACCTACTTTATCGTAATTATTGCATAGATACGAGTAGATAGAGTTATAATATTGGATTGGAAGTAAAATAGGTGATAAAGCCTATTGGCCATATTTTTTTATTTAACTTTAGTTTAATTTAGATAAGGTTTGCATGGTAACTTCTGAATGACTAGATTTTTACTAAACAACTTTTAGTTTAGTAAAAATCTCAAAATTATAGGAAAAATTCAAGGAAGATTATTATTACTCTGTAGAAAAAGCTCAGTGGCGAGCATTAGGGAGGCCTACGTCCAGCAGTGGACAAGTGTAGGCTGTTGATGACGATGTTTCACCTATTCCATCTCTCCATAACCCGCACTGGGCCAGCATGGTGGCTTAAGACCCATACCTACTCTCTTTGAAGGAGAAATAGTGTTACTGTAGGCCCGTTTTTTAATACAATAGTGACGACACGCTCAGGTCGTTCATCTGATGGTTATCGCCACTCGTGCTCATAGTAGTTTCAGTGCCTCCAAGAACTAGGTTCTTGGTTGTTTTCTTAGTTGGGTACAATCTTGCGCGGACTCCAGACAGAGACATGGGTGTAGTAGTAATTCAAATCGGAACACAGTAATGATGGAAACATTATCTTCCTGTTAGAAGGGCAATGTTTCTGCTTGGAGGAAGAATATCAGGAAAACGTGTAGTATTTCCCCAGGCAGACTCTTGCAGTCTTGCAGAAGAGGCTCCTACGTTATGGACCGATGATGATTACCCCCCAGGTCACACAATAAACCACAGTACTACGTACCCAGGTGTACGACGCGCCAACGCCGGCGCACATATTGGTCACACTTCATACAGTGACATGTGAGGGGTTAACCTAGTAACACTGAAAAGAGCCGCTCCTCACCATTACACCAGCTCTTTGACAAAACCCATCTCCGCTGCCAACAGACGCTTTCGAAACAGTAAACTTTTTCAATGTGTTGTTTACATAAACCCGCTTGAGGCGTGGACTGCGCAATGTTTAGGTGCAGATTGGGCAATAGTTCGTTGCATGTATTGTAGGAATTCCTGTTGTCAGCTGTGTCTGGTTCTAGCGCCAGGCAACAGCAAAAAGCTACAACATAAGTAGAGTGAAAAAATAAGAGTGAATGTTGAAGGTTATCTAGTACTACGTTTCTCAATCCGAAGGTACCCGGTTCGATCTGTTTCACATTAGACCCTAAAGTGGCTCGCTGAGAACCAACGTAGTATCTTCAGAATTTGATAAAATGTTAAGGAATGTGGTCCATTTATCGACGCGTGTCTATGTTTTGATTAGATTATACGGTCTGCATTCTTTGCTTAATAATAATCAATCATTATAGACTTATCTTTGTCACGTGACCACTTCCCAGAAATCACCTTCACTCTTTCAAGAGAAGGCGGGACTTTTTATGATCACGTGTGCAATGTCGAGCGCAAAATATTATAAAAGCGCAAGTAAATATCTCTATCTATTTGTTAGATTTCCACGACTAAACTGATACTGATTAAATTTGCTATAGAGATAAGATAGTTTGAGCCCTAGCATGGGATACTTTTTATCGCTATAAGCTGTTGTTCACGCGGACAAAGTCGCGGGCAAAAGCTAGATACAATGTAAAGCTCTGCTTTCAATCAAGTGTCAAAGCAAACTTGGCTTTTGCCCTCAACTCTAATAGTCCACGGACCTATCTATCATTTCAATAATTATAACAGGCAAGTGGTGACCGCCATGTTTCTTTCCTCCAAGACTATACAACCCAGGCAGGCGTGTGCGATGCTTACTGTTCCCGTGACCGGCCAGCTCCTCTCAGACTCGTCACTTGTACACCCAACTGGCTGTCGCCCGTAGGTTCGTAGACCTTACCGATTTGTCAGTACAACAATAACAACGGTCCAGTCATCGACCGCACGGTATCGGTTCCCACAAGCGAGCACGCCGCGCCGTGACGCAGCGCGTGCGCACACTTTCCGTTCCACGTTTCCGTTGCATTCTTGGATCGATAACTTCAACAGTTATAAGGTCTGCGTGACAGTGAGATAACAGTGGCGTAGAAAGCGAAAAATCAAACGTTGTTTTTTTAAAATAGCAGATTATCTTGTGTTGTGATGAATCACATCTCAAAAACCAGCCAACGGCCAGGAACTATAATCTACAATTCAACATATATATAATAATCATCATTCTGTTACTTTCCCACTGGGCTGGGCTGGGAGGCCTTTCCTTGTAGAGGATGGGCGAAAGGCGATAAACCAGGCTGTCCTATTTTCCCGTTATTAATTACTTCGCTAATTTTAATACAGTTATGTTTTTCTGCTCAAAAAAACTGAAGTAATATCAATGTTGTACTCCCAAAGAGGCCGTCATTAAAATGCAACAAGGAATATACGTCACACATTGATTTCACACACACACACACACATGCACACGTTGAGGAAACATACGCTACGTTACTATGACTAATTTCGCTGGAACGTTTTATTTCATTTCAAATACTTTTAATAGGAAAAGCTCTTTGAAAAGTTCAACCGTGATGATTTTCCGAATTCTAACTCTAAAAATAAGCGTCCGGCAAACCGACGCCCTACGGTATGGTTGCGCGGAGGTTATTCGGAATATGGTTGGCAGCAAATTGAAAAGAAGACCCGAAGAACTATGACTAATTTTGTTGGAACCACGTTTTATTACATATCAAATATATTTTTTAGGAAAAGCTCTTTGAAAAGTTCAACCTTTATGATTTTCCGAATTCTAATTCTAAAAATAAGCGTCCGACAAACCGACGCCCTACGGTATGGTTACGCGGAGGGTATTCGGAATATGGTTGGCAGCAAATTGAAAAGAAGACCCGAAGAACTATGACTAATTTCGCTGGAACCACGTTTTATTACATATCAAATATATTTTTTAGGAAAAGCTCTTTGAAAAGTTCAACCTTTATGATTTTCCGAATTCTAACTCTAAAAATAAGCGTCCGACAAACCGACACCCTACGGTATGGCGGCGCGGAAGTTTTTCGGAATATGGTTGGCAGCAAGCTGTAAAGAAGACCCGAAGATGGGGCTCAGTGGCGTCCTTTAAGAGAAGCCAATATCCAGAAATGTAATAATACGATGATGATAATAATTAAGATTGAGAGTGGAACAAGGACAAAACAGAAATACAGTTCCTCAACTTATCGACTGCCACCAATTGAAGCACGGAGCGATGGCAATTCCGCACATAACTAGTAAAAAAAAACAGGTGCAGGGCCGAGGACTGAACGCGGCGTCATTGGATTGAAAGTCCTTTTCTTACATCATGATGTTTCATGCATTTTACCAAGAATTTTAACTTATGAAAACTTTAATATATTCTAACTTTATAATTTTCAACTTTAATATATTCTAGTTGTTTAGACGCCATTATTAGCAGAATAATCGATCATTGCCGTGTGGGCCCGGATAGGTCCACCCCTTCTCTTCTCACGGGAGCTGTGAATTCAGGAAATTGGCAACAGTATTTTCCTATGTACGTAGCAATGCAACAACATCTATTGAGATCCCCAAGCCGGGTAGGCCCGTGTTCTGCTGTGGACCTCTTCGGGCTGATAATAATCGATCAAACAAACGTAGCTGTTAGTAAATACAGATAGATATTTGATAGTACAATAATGACTCGACAAATCTGCTTCCGCTAGAAGGTAGCTCGGTGACTGGCTCATTTTCATTCACAACACCATTATTCCAATAGCATCGCTTAGCTGTAAGTGTATAGTATTTACGCGGTTGAAACTGAAATTTATACAGCGATTTTTAAACTTTTTGCACTATTCCGCATTAAAAACATCACAATACACAAGAGGTTAACTGGAAGATAATGCTTGCTAGCATTAAGTTCGCCTATGTACCTATCTTATGTGTGCAATAAATAATTTTCTATCTGTTTTTGGCCGCATTTATAGTTCCTTTGACGCGTCCAACTGCCTAAACAGCTTGATGGATTTTGATAAATGAGTTATCATTGGATTCGTCTTAATCACGAGTGACATAGGATATGAGAAGACCAATAATGGCACAACCGTCTTCTATAAGCCGGAGATCCTGTCTGACATCAAAGTCTTCTATGACCTATTGTACGACTCGCATGTTTCTAGACCCGAACCCAGCACAGAGCATTCTGATGATCTGCCCGATGTAAGCCTAGGCGAGATTGAGATGGCGCTCAAACAAATTAACAATGGGAAGGCCCCTGGTAAGAAAGGCATAACTTCGAAGCTCTTAAAACCAGGGGGGAAACCCGTACTTTTGGAGCTTCAGGGGCTCTTTAGCACCGTTCTTATATATCAGTGGGAGACCTTCAGAGATGTCGAGTAGGAGTTAGGTAGTACTCTTCTTTAAAAAAGGGGATAAAACCCTTCTATAGAACTACCGACCTTTTCACTCTCGAGCCACGTCTATAAGTTGTTTTCGAGGGTCATATTAAATCGTCTCGCAAGAAGACTTGACGAATTCCAGCCTCCTGAACAGGCTGTGGTGCGCGGAGGATTTAGCACCATAGACCACATACAAACAGTGAGGCAGGTTATACAGAAGTCTGAAGAGTGTAACCAGGCCCTGTCTTGCTTTTGTGGCCTATGAGAAGGCTTTTGACTGCGTTGAAACCTGGGCGGTTCTGAAGTCTTTGCAGCGTTGCCAAGTGGACTGTCGATACCTCGAAGTGCTGAGGTTTCTGTATGACGAGAACATCTCACACTTTTTGCCGATGACATAGTCCTAATGGCGGAGTCGTAAGTATCCTGACCAACCTATATGATGCGTCTCGACGCATCGGTCTCGAAATGAACATAGATAAGACCAAGATCATGTTTACCGATCTTGTTGACCCGGAACCGATTGCAGTCAATGGTGTAACTCTTGAAGTTGTCCAAAAATATGTTTACCTTGGGCATATATTGCAATTAGGTAAGAACAACTTTGAGAAGGAAGCCAACAGAAGAATTCAGCTGGGTTGGGCAGCATTCGGCAAGCTTCGTCAGGTCTTCTCGTCGTCCATACCACAGTACAAAACATAAACTGATTGAAGACAGTCTTCAATCAGTGCGTCATGACCTACCGCAGCTGAAAAATGGACACTCAAGATCCAACTATACCGCAAACAATAACAATACCGCAGTAGTCGTTATTTCCCGAGAATTCGTCTCCGTGGACTTCATTTGTATTATTTTTTAAATGAATAGTCCACAAATTTAGGGTCGCTGAGCGAGCTATGGAGAGAGCTATGCTTGGAGTTTCTCTGAAGGACAAGATTCGTAATGAACATGTGACCGGAAGTCCCCCAAGGGTGTACACCAGCTCACCAGCTCAAGGGGACTCCAAGCACACAATTCATATAGTAGGTACAGGAGGAGGAGGTAGCGTAGCAGAAGAATGTAGAAGTCGATGGATTTCTGTCTTAGCTGCCCAAACAGCACCAAGTACTGTGCCTGTCCTCCTTCAACGGGCAGCGGAGGCGTCGCAGCTGCAAGTCTTCATACAAACACCTGCGCAGCTACATGGCATAGCTTCTGTCTCCTGCATACTACATACACATTCCCTTCAGCTATGTTCAGTAAACTTAGATTTTGAAATTAAATGTAGTATAGGCAGCTATTATTTTTGTATATATTCTGTTTTTAGTAATGTTTTTACAATGATAGGTAAAAAAACATAGACTTTTGAGCGATTCCATATTTATAAATGACCATGTGAGAATGATAATATTTGAATTTAAGAATATATAACATGAAATGAGGTTTTATAATGTTGTTAATGAAAGAGGATGACATTGTCACAAAGATATCCGACAGAGAACCAAGGTAACCGACATAGCTCTAAGGATATAAGCAAACTGAAGGACTGGTCACATTACGCGGAAAACCGATAACCGTTGGAGTAGACAAGTTCTCGAGCGGAGACCACGTTTAGGCAAACGTAGCGTAGGACGCACTGTGACCAGGTGGAGTGACGACCTGCGGAAAGCAGCTGGAAGAAAATGAATGAGAAAGGCTGAAGATCGAGCTCAGTGGCGTGCATTAGGAGGCCTACGTCCGCAGTGGACAGATGTAGGCTGATGATGATGATCTATTATAGGTACCTACTTTTGGTCCTGGAATAAAATATAGGATAGTTTTAACCCAGAAAAATGACCACTTCGGGCAAAGCCGCAGGCATAGCTAGTTAAAAATAAACTGGCTTTGCTGAACGGAAAGAAAAACCTAATTGATTACATAGAATTCACATTAATTAGACACAACACTAATCTGATAATCACAGATATTCAGGCTTATCTGATCAAATCTATAAAATTCGATTGCTTTATAAAAAGTCCACAAGTACGCTAGAAATATCGATAATTGTATGTAACGTAGTTCACGCGTTGTTTCATAACAATAACACGCTTATTTTTAGACTCTGACAAAATTATTACAATCTCGGCGACTTGGCACAAAAGTACATATATTACAAGAACCAAGAATGAAAAGTGGCAGAAGAACGAAGCGTTTCACTTCTTCATTTATTATAAGAACTGCAAGGAGTGGAATGCCCTGCCTTCGACAGTGTTTCCGGTAAAATATAACCCAAGTGGGTTCAAGTCAAGAGTGAATGAGTAAATCCAGCAAATTCCAAGTCTATATTGCTAATAGTTTTTGATACTTCGCAAAGACCGGAAAAGAGCAGTGTTTCAAAAAATCTTTTGATCGTGGAATTATAGTGTAATCGTGTTTTCCTCATATGAAAATCTAGTTTAAAAAGTAGAGAAATATATATATCTTAGCTTTGTGACTTAACTAGAATTTATATTTTCAAGTCAAGAGTGAATAGGTATCTACTAGGCAAGCGTGCTACACCTTCGACCACATCATCGCTTTCCATCAGGTGAGATCGTGGTCAAACGATTGCCTAGTCCGTAATAAAAAAATATTAAAACTGTGTTCTAACACACTTTTTTTTAAATGTTTTATGTGTCAAATATTGGCACATAACAAGGAAGATTAAGACTTTGAATACATGTTTAGTACATTTTAAGATTAAGACTTTGAAGACATGTTTAGTACATTTTAAGATTAAGACTTTGAAGACATGTTTAGTACATTTTAAGATTAAGACTTTGAATACATGTTTAGTACATTTTAAGCAATAAAGCGTGTGGTAAGATGATTTACTTTCATTGTCAACAGTTGATTTGGGGGGAGGGGTGGATTTCCCCTATTATCCATACCAAAATATAAAAGTGAAACGTTGTCTGTTTGTTTGGGGAGCTTTCACGCGATAACGGCTGGAAGGATTTTAATGAAATTTGGAATAGAGATAGCTTATACCCTAGAATAAAACATAGGATACTTTTTATCCCGGAAAATAGTGAGTATTCACGGAAAAACTGGAAAATATTGATTACTCGCTGTAAGGAACGGTTGCCATGGAAACGAAATAACAAGTCTGTCAAAAAATTTCAAGAGCATTGGTGCTATACCTAATTTTACATTGGTTTTGAATATCCTAGAAGAACATAGGAAGTTTTTTTTCTCGATAAATAGTCTCCGCGAGATAAAAAGTTAGTGAATAGTCGCGGGCAGGAAAGCTAGTGATTAATATAACAGTAACACCTGTTCCCTGCTTACCATTCTATCCTGCTAACATTATACATGCGAAAGTTTGTATATAGTTTGTCAGCTTTGAAATGTCTGAACGGATTTTGATGAATTTTTAGTGAAGGAAGATGATTTTGTATATTTACTGAAGGAAGATGATTGAGTGTTACCTATGAACATACATTTCATCATCAACCATCATCATCTTCCTAATGGGTAAAGCCGCGGGCCGCAGATAGAAGTAGAGTTAAATCAATTTGTATTTCGGACGGAAATCGAAACCAGCTATCCATGCCTCAGCTCAGCACATGCTTAACGAATTGAGCTACCGTAACCATTACGTCGCACTCCCAAACCAAAACTTCTAGTTTTGACCTAATTTATACGGAGCATCGTTTTAAATGCTCCAAATTCCGTATCCGGCTTAGTTTAACCAAAAATATTTAAAGGACAGGGACGGTTACATAATTATTACACAACCTTGCATAACCTTGCATAATAGGGGTAATATTTAGGGTTGGCTGCGTCCCCAAAAACGATGATCAATGAAGGAAGCGGTTACATTTTCCGTTCGTCGTACGTATCTATATGGTGTTCTTATTCTTGTGGAGTCACTGGTTCGACTCTAATTAATACCTTTGGTGTAAAATATAGAAATTATGGATATGAAGCAGTCGCGGCCCTATATCAATCTACCTATACCTATATCAATGATCGAATGCCTCGACGCGTCTCGCGTCTTGCATTTAACTACGAAACAAAATTCCTCTGAGGGTTTTATGAAACTATTAGCTTTCGCCCGCGGCTTCGTCCGCGCGGATTTCTAAATACCGCAGTGGTCGTTATTTCCCGAGAATTCGTCTCCGTGGACTTCATTTGTATTATTTTTTAAATGAACTTTGTCCTAAATGCTATGCCCACTGCAAACATATTTTACAACTCTGTATCCAGTTGTACCATAGCTATAAAACATACCTACTTCAAGTTAATCTATACTTATAATAAAACTGTAACGGGTTAAATTCTGTACATTTGGAGAAAAATTGGAGGTTTCTCTATATTCGATACTAAAGCCAAAACTGTTTTTTTTTTTGTCTGTCTGTATCTTGGCTATGCATCACGCCGAAACTACTGAATTAATTTAAATGAAACTTGGTATGATTTGAGTTCATACTTCGAGGTAGGACATTGGATACTTTTCATCCCGTAAAATTAACGGGTTCCTGCATGATAGGGGTGGAAAATTATTTAAAAGAACACGTAGCACGCTGAAACTATTGGACGGATGTTGATGCAACTTGGCACACACATAGTTTATAAGATGGGAGAAAATTATGGATACCTTTTATCCCGAAAAAATAAAGGGTTCCTGCGGGATATGGGTCCAAATTCTGAACATTATAATGAAGCGTAAACTGTATGTTTTTTCATTTTTGTCTGTATGTCTGTCTGTCTGCATCTTGGCCGCGCATCACGCCGCCGGAACTACAGAATGAATTCAAATGAAACTTGGTATGATTTCAGTTCATAGTACGAGGTAGGACATAGGATACTTTACATCACGAAAAATTAATGGTTTCTAGCAGGATAGGGGTTGAAACTTATTTAAAAGAACACGTACCACGCTGAAACTAATGGACGGGTTTTGATGCAACTTGGCACGATCTTAAGTTATATGATGGGTTAAAATTGAGGACACGTTTATCCCGAAAAATTAAAGGATTTCTGCGGGACATGGGTCAAAAGTTACGCCAACATTGAAGTAATAAATAATATTTTTTGAATGGTTCTTTATATTCGATACTGATGCCAAAACCGTTTTACTTTTATTTTTGTCTATCTGTCTGTCTGTCTGTTTGTCCGTATCTGGACCGCGCATCGCACCGAAACTACTGAATGAGTTTAAATGAAACTTGGTATGATTTGAGTTCATACTACGAGGTAGGACATTGGATACTTTTCATCCCGAAAAATTAAAGGGTTTCCGCAAGATAAGGGTTGAAATTTATTAAAAATAACACGTATCACGCTGAAACTACTGGACGGATTTTTTGATGCAAATTGACACAGTCATATATCTATACTTATAATAAAGCCATAAATACGAAAAAGGCTGTACAAAGAAGATAAATAAAAAAATGCTCTTGGGTGTTTAAAAAAAACGTATTGAACAAGTTTTTCTTTTCTTAATCGTGTCTTTCTGTCTGTTTGGTGTATGTTTGTTTGTTCACGCATCACGTAAAAACTACTGGACCGATTGCAATGCAGTTTTCATTGTTAGACAGCTTAGGGTTTGATTTAAAAACTGGTGTAATGGATATCTCAATCCGGTGAGTTAGAAGCCGAGCAACTGCTAAAAGCATTTTTGACGGCTGAAGAAATTTTTATCAAATGTTGGTATATTGGTCCTGGAATAGCACGTTATGGTACTTTGAACCTAAAGAAAAAACCACGCGTGCGATGCCGCGGGTACAGCTAGTAACTAATAAAGCTGTAAACTCCATCGAATCCGCCCAGCACATTAGGAATCTTTAAGGAACAAAACATAGGTAAATCTAAAACAGCTGCCATAGCAACTTCAGTACCATCTAGAATTTTGGCTTGCGGCACTTTATTGCGCTCATAACCCTGGGTAATTGGTTTTAAGGTCTTTAAATAATGCCCAAGAAAAGTCTTGGCTTACCCCGTAACCTTAAATCATTAAACATTAAAACGAAAAACGAACCTCCGGCAAACAGTCTGAAGCGCCAGTGTGAGTGGAAAATATGGAAATGAACGCAACTGTTATAGTTCATAATGGGAAACAAACCTTGACTTCGTTAATTCATTCGCAGGCTGGGAGCTTCCACTGAAAACACTTTTAATTAAGGTTAAGCCCGAACGGACCCAACGTTTCCTTGTTTTTCGCTCCCTTATGCGCGAGCTTATTTAAGTAATAGGGATAATACTCTTATGGGGGAAAATAAAAAACACCCAAGGGCTTGAGGCTGAAGATAATCTGCAACCTTAGACTAGACAGGCTCCTAATAAATTACACATAAAATGGTTAGGGTCGAAGCAGCCCTGCCCTGCAGATCATCAAGAGACGAAATGTGTAGCTTGACACTAACTGTGAGACTGGATCACAAATTTAAAGTTGCTCAGTAAGCTAAGGAGCTGGCAATGCTTGGGGTTTCTTAAGGGATAGCATTCGAAGCGAGGTGATCTGGCAGAGAGCGAAAGTCACCGACATAGCCCAAACAATTAGCAAACTGAAGTGGCAAAGGACCGGTCACAAAGTCACGAAAGAATCGAAAGGCGATGGGGAAAGCGAGTTCTTGGGTGGAGACCACGAATAGTCAAACGTAGTTTAGGACGCCCTCCAGCCAGATGGAGGACGACAACCTGCGCAAGGTAGCTGGCAGTAATACATGAGAAGAGGCTCAAATGCGAATGGCGAGGCCAATGTCCAGCATTGGACATATGCAGGCTGTTGATGAATGATGTAATTTCTCACTGCCGCCGGAGCATACCCTGGAAGCTTTCAGGCATAAAGATAGGTCAGAAAACACCGCTCTTTCTAGAAGGCTTCTAGGCCGCATATCATTGGAATAGACATATTATGTGTATATTCAGCAGTAGACGCATAAATAAGCTGATAACGATTACCTACTGGTCTGGTCACTATGTTGTATCTTGTTTTTATATGGCAGAGATCTTGCCATTCGGAATAAGGACAGGACCTATCCATCATTCCCAGACTTCAGAGACCTCGTGGGAGTTCCTATAGTATGTACGTCATTCCAGATACCAAGTACGCCAGATTTTAAGTCAAACTCTAAGCTATCCAACAATGAACCGCATCGCAATCGGTTTAGTAGTTTTTACGTCATGTGCGAACAAACATACAGACAAACAGACACGATTTCAAAAAAATGATATATTCAGAAGCTTACCTTCTTTGTACATAATTTTTCGTACTTATTGCTTTATTATAAGCATAGAAGATAGATACAGTGATATAGTTAGGTTAGGTATCCCTTGCATGCGGCAAAGGATCCGTGGAAGCACAATGAAGACTTTATTGTACACATATATATTTTACTGTTTTGCTAAATAAATCGTAGTGTCGCGTAGTAAAATAGAGGTACTCTTATGACGTCCAGCCAAAGAAGAAAATTTACACTAAGCGTGAACACTTGGTGAGCAGTTATGGAGAAAAAAATGCAACAGGACGTTAAAAGCCAGTTCAAAATGACGAAACGAAGGCAAGCTGGTACATGCCAAATCTTTGACTAATTGAAGTGACAAAGACAGAATCTAGTGAACGTTCTTTTGAACGTGCTAGTGAAGTGGGCAAATTATCTTCATTCAATTATTTAGTTAGGGTGTCTGTGAAATAGGAACATCATTACATTATCACCACAGGAAATATTTTCACACATATATTATACTCAAGGTACATTCTTTGAGATGAACTGCCTCGAATATAATAACGCATTAGTAACCACTTTCTACCCTGTACAGCTAACCAAAAAGGGCACACCAATGGTATTCAAGACATATACGGACTGTCGACCGACCACTGGTATACCGCGTCAATGCTTTAGTTCCTTGTCACAACATCAACTCCACAAACATATTTCACTTGTACAAGAACCGTTCGCGTTTCTTATTGCGATAAAGTGCATGTATATTATTTATGAAGTCGATCCTATCTCCGTTCGAGAGCACCTGTTTGGCTCAATGCACCCATTGTTCTCTAATGACATTTGGTAGGTATTCCTGTTTTATTGGATGGCTTATCTATTGGAATGGTAGTCAAAATATACAGGTGGAATTTTGAGATGCTGCTCAAAATCTCAAAAATCCGCTATGTAAATTTTTGAGCAGGGATCTTAATCGTACTAGCTACAAGAAAACGTTAACTTTTTATATATTTTGACCTGCATTTTTTTCACAGTCAGCTAGAAAATGGTCAATTTTCACAAAATGTTTTTTGATGCCAATTGATCCTGTTTCTTATAAGGAACGAAAGTATCAATCGGACCGACTGAGGTTAGCGCCGCCAGAAAAGTCAGAAATTGATAAAAACTTTTCACATGCATCTTGTACGAAATGAACGAGGATGAATAAAATTAAATTCAAAAAACGTTCGAATACAAACTTTTCATAATTTACTTTTACTAGGAAAATATACTCGAACGTTTTCCTGTAGCTACAACGGATAAGATACCTGCCCTTACTGCCCCATCCCGTATAAATGACCTGTAACTTATAAGGTTTCCTGTATCGAGGGAATCAGGAACTGCTAGCATCACATTCCACACTACTCCAACCAGCATTTTCCCGGGTTAGACTAGAGTCCTGGGAAAGTGGAACAGTAATAGCTTAACACCACGCCCTTTATTTCGATTATGAGCATAATACCTAAAATGAAATATCTGCTGCAATCATGGCTATCACGCCAATTGACTAAGAAGCAAATCAATTCTCGTGATAGGCATGATTGCAGCAGTGGCCATCTTTCATTTTAGGTACTGTGATCATAACCACTTTATTTCCCTAGAGTCGCTATACTAGACCGGACCTTCGGTTTGCATTTAGTATGAGTTTTTGCTTTTGGTTTTGGACCTTCGCTGTCGTTTAGTTGGCTCGGTACCCGAGTTAAAAGATAATTATTTGAACGGTAAGGGAAGAGACCAAGAAACCCGTTTTCCCAGAATTTTATATAAGGGATAGATGACTAGAAAATTGTATGCCCAGCATAACTAATTATGACGAGTAATGTGCCCAGCATATGATTTCAACAGTAGGTACAAACTGACGTCTCAAGGTGATGCTTCGGAGGGCACGTTAAGCTGTCGGTCCCGGCTGTTATTGATTAATAGCAGTCGTTAAGCCTCGTTATAGGCCCTCGGGCAGCCTGACAAACTCTGACACCAGAGCACAGAATAAATAATAGTGACCAGATGCCAGCACTACCTCATACGATAAACAAACAAAGTGATGACCGTAATGCATCAATGGATAGGAGGAACAACATTTGGAACAAGTTAAACCACAGTTAAACTCGAAAAATGTAAGACAATTTAAACTAACTGTAGTTTAAGTTTTTCAACTCACATGGTAACTAACACTAAAGTCAATATAAGAAACAACATATTATTATGAATAGAGTTGGACTGATATTGTGAACAGTAGTAAAATAGACAATATCATGATCTCGCATGAGGGTTCCGTACAAACTTGTAGGTATGTAAATAGTTCGTCCATCACGAGAATCGTACTCGCATGAGGGTTCCGTACAAACTTGTAGGTATGTAAATAGTTCGTCCATCACGAGAATCGACACAGATTTTTTTAACACTTGATATTTTTTATGATGTAATGTAACTACATATTTACGGCTTTCGAACTTTTCCCTTTACTTGTGAATATACCCTATAGGTGTTGACACCCTCGCGAGTGTCGAAAATGCCGAAATATACGCCATAAACAAACGGCTGTAGCTGTTGATTGCGTTTACTTAGAAGTTTGTATTTTACAGCTCCAAGGGATTGTAGATCTGACGGACAACAAAGTGATTCTATAAGGGTTCCTATTTTCCTTTTGAGGTAAGGAACCCTAAAAACGAGCATACAAGAGGGTAGGGTAGTCTGCTTGTAGCAAAATAGCCCCCGCTTTTACTTCAGTTAATTCGTGATATTGGCGCTTGCAACACTGCTGAAATATCGGGAACTCCAAAAGATATACATGGTAAATATATCATTTGTAATGTTGGATTTTACTGTGTGCTTTGTTAACTATTGTTCTAATGTTGGTTGGCCCTGTAAAATAACGCTTGGGCACCGCAAGTATTATGTTGGTGGGCCCTGTAAAATAACGCTGGGGCACTGCAAGTATTATGTTAGTGGGCCCTGTAAAATAAAGCTGGGGCACCGCAAGTATTATGTTAGTGGGCCCTGTAAAATAAAGCTGGGGCTCCGCAAGTATTATGTTAGTGGGCCCTGTAAAATAAAGCTGGGGCACCGCAAGTATTATGTTAGTGGGCCCTGTAAAATAGAGCTGGGGCACCGCAAGTATTATGTTAGTGGGCCCTGTAAAATAAAGCTGGGGCACCGCAAGTATTATGTTAGTGGGCCCTGTAAAATAGAGCTGGGGCACCGCAAGTATTATAACCCGGTTTTCGTCATGACACAAGCCGCATGAAAAAGTCAGCATACAACATACAACACTTGGACTATTATATATTCCGTGGTTCAATTGAACGCGCGAGCCGTCCGTCAAACGGGCGATTGGCCGCGGTTTTCACACTTGTTACGCAAACAAGGCCGGCGAGTAAGTTGGTTAACTGAACTAACTAGCATTGGTTATAATGTTAGCTTAATCTATACTTATAATAAAGTAATAAGTACGAAAAAGTCTTTACTAAGATAATTTAAAAAATATGGTCTAGAGTACTTAAAATAAGCTAATGAACAAGAATATAACATTTTTTTTAATCGTGTCTGTCTGTTTGTCTGTATGTTTGTTTGTTCGTTCGCGTATTACGTAAAAACTACTGTACCGATTGCGGTTTTCACTGTTGGATAGCTTATGGTTTGACTTAAAAACTGATGTACTTGATATCTCAATCCGATCAGTAGAAGCCGAGCAATCGATAAAAACTTTTGACGGCTGAAGGAATTTTGATCAAATGATGGTATATTGGTAATTTAGGTCTTCAATAGTAGGTACATAGAGTACTTTTAACCTAGAGAAATAACCACACGTGCGAAGTCGCGGGCATCAGCTAGTAATTTAATAAATGTTAAAATACATTGTACGGTATTTCATTTTTCTATGCAGACAACCCTATCACCTGATAAGCTAATATGAAACCATTTCTATTCTACAGCCATAAAAGGATGGTTGGACTGGAACGAATGATTCTTGGAACCAAAAATTTACTATTAACTACTGAACAAATCTTCAAAATGTAATGTAATGTTTGACACGGGACCCTGGAGGACTAACTATACAAATAAAAAAAAACGATAAGTACAGGGCACCACCCCATCATGGCACCCCGCCAACCAGTTCGGTTCAGAAAACCCGGAGATATGAGGATCCACATAACGGCTGGTCTCGAAGAAACAACCGTTGGGGTAGACGAGTTCTAGACGGAGTCCACCGACATGGTGTTGCAACGAGCATGTCACGACTTGCAAAGAGGGCTAGCAGGGACTGGATGAGAAGAGCCGAAGATAGGGCTCTGTGGCGTTCACTAGGCGAGGCTTACGTCGAACAGTGGAAGATAACAAAGGCTGATGATGATGATGATTGATGATGATCCACATAAAAACAAAGTGTAATTGAAAACCTCCTTCTTTTTGAAGTTGTTTTGGGAGGGGAGGACTGATAACTTCTGTGGCTTTTTCACTGAGTGATAAAGGTATTATTCAAAGTCCACCCTTGACCGTATCAAGTGGCATAAATGGGCATACATGCTAAAGTTGCTTGTCGAAACCTAAGAAGTAGTGCTGGCCTCTGGTGTCAGTTTATCAGGTCTATTAATCAATAACAGTCAGGACCAACAGCTTAACGTGCCCTCCAAAGCACAGCGATGGAAACCGCATATAACTTTAAAATTATCTTTGGATTCTACCTCACAGTAAACCCAAACTGATTATATAAGTGGATTTTTATTTTTTAACTAGCTTTTGCACGCACTAATTATACAGAGTATAGAAGTAACGCACAATCAGAAGACTAATCACATGACAGACAAAGCTTACTGCTGCACCAATAAACGTCAATTAAGGCTGATCAAACATTGATGTTTTCAAAATCCATACAAAATCAGCGATTTAATGCTCTATTAGCGTTAATTGACGATTAGTAGTGTGGCAGTTAGGTTTATATTTAACTGGGGAAACAAAGCAGAATAGGTATACAACATGGCTTAATCTTCGGAATATTTCCTGTGGGTTGCCGCGTGGCGCGTGGCGCGGACGTACGCTTCAGTTCGACTCGGAATTGAATTCCGTGTCGTAAGTTTATTTCTGAAATAAATATGAATCCTGTTTTGAATGCATCTAGAATGTTTTTACATTTAAAAGCGTTCAATAATACTTCGTCTTTTTATGGAAGGCTAATAGTACCTACCCTCAAATTCCTTTTGTAATTATATAAAAGAACTCATGGAACTCAAAGAACTCAATTCAACGCAATCAAATATGTGGAATAATACTGTTAAAAAACTTCATTATAATTTTAAAATATCTACAACAAGACCCCACTCATTTTTTTCATCTTCCCTTTATAAGTATAGGAAACAATAATTAAAAAAAAAAAATTGCGGTTATGCCAAATTTCAACCTTTAGTACTAACAGCATAAAATGGCGGCGACATAAGTATGTATAGACAGAAATATATGACGACACTGTAAGAGTTCCTTGTTTGAAAGCCGTTCTCTACAATTGCCAGGTCTAAAATGTGTGCATAGTATAGTTAAAATGTGCTTGAGTGCTATTTGTGGTTTGTAATTTTTTTGTGGTTTTTCGTTTAAAGGTTTTAATTTTTGGTTTAATTTTATCCGAATCCCAGCTCATAACTGTATACTGGTATTTTAGGTCCTGGAATAACAGACAGAGTACCTTTAACCTAAAGAAATGACCATACGTGCGAAGCCGCGGGCACAGCTAGTCTATAATAGTTAGAGATATGGTCTTGGTACCATGTCCAAACGCAACTGAATGTGACCAAGTTTTAATTTTACTTACACCCAAAAACCATAACCAGATTGTATTTCGAAAAGCGAAAGTAGTTGCTCTTGCCTGTCTGTTACATTTTCACAAATAAAAGGCTGAACAGATCTTGATGAAATTTGGTATGGCTATGGTTTGAACCCTGGGGAAAGGACATAAGGATACATGTTATCGCGATAAAATATAGTCCGCGCGGACGAAGTCGCGGCCAAACGCTACAGTTCATCTATATTTTGCGCACCGACAAACGCTACAGTTCATCTATATTTTGCGCACCTACACGGAATTTCCGTTTCTATCAATAGGAAAACCAAATTAAAAACCATATAAATCACACTTTCCGTTTTATGTTTTGGTAGATGCTATATTAATTTAGAATCTGTGCCAAATTGAGAGCAGTATAACATTTGAGTTAAAAGATGGAAAGCTCAATATAAGTCAGTTTACTATTCAGTCTCCTCTTGCTTGCTTGTTGTATGAGGTAGTGCTGGCCTCTGGCATCAGTTTGACAGGGCACCCGCAGGCCTCTGACATGGCCAGGACCAACAGCTTAACGTGCGCTCCGAAGCACAGCTCCTCTACCTTCCCTAGATCTGGTGTAAAAATAGTTAAACAAGCACGGCCAAGCACCTTCACACAAAACCCGACTGCAAACAAAACTAAAAGAGGCAAAAAAAAAGAATAGTTGCTTAACTTTAAATTGTTGCAGATCCTAAATGGTCATTCGAAATGAGAAATGATAAGAGAAACCTAAAGATGATTTTCAAATACCTATTCAATGATACCCCACTATTAAATGATACCCCACTATTCAATGATACCTCACTATTAAATGATACCCCACTATTAAATGATACCCCACTATTCAATGATACCCCACTTAACATAGTCGAATTTCATATTTTTTCTTTTTTACAATAATATAGAATCTGGTTGTCATCATATTGAATTTTGATTAATGACAACTTGTGACAAATAGATTCACAAAAGAACCATCAAAATCGTTCAACATGTTTGGTGTATATACTCGTAGAGTCACAAAGGAACAGACATACATACATAGGCTGATAAACAGATTACCTGGCCTTTGCATTGCACAGTATGGTAAAAAAAGGGTTCAATGAGAAGATAGTTTATAAAAATTTGTATGTGTTGTAGAAATTGAAACCTATCAGACTATCAGTCTTCTATCCCTGCATTCGAGGTGATGAAGTGGCGTTTTGTTTCAATTGCCACTTTTTACACTAATGATCCTTTCCAAACCGAATAAAGTCGAACAACCCTAAAGCCTAGTACATAAAGTGGAATTTCTGATGTCAAATTTAACTGTCATGTCCAAAGCGAATGCTGATTGAAACATATTTAGCATTTTTAACTGTTATTTTCGATCATTTAGCATCAAAACGAACGGCCCATTTGTCACAATTTCAAAAACAAGGTGACAGTATTCTTTGTGCCTTAATTTTGAGATAACATCTGATGATGACAACCAGGCCCATATGAATGTCTTAGAAGGCCCTAAACAATAATAATAATATTTATTTCTCCGTTCTTATTAACAACAATTTCATCGAAAAAAGTAAAAAGTTTCATTGATGAAAACATCAAATTATTACAACCAGTTGCTATAGTGTGGCTATAACTAAATAACTTACTGAACAAGAATATACTTAGGTTTCTATTTTATTTACACTTCATGAGGTTTGAAAACAAAACGTACGGTTCAGGTAAAGATAAAATGAATCCGAACATTATTATCTGGTGTGTATATCAAGTTAATAATAATAACAACTAACACGATTAGCAAAAAATGCTATATGACTAATACAAAATTAATAAACAACAAAATACATCATTTCCATAGCGAGTCTCACCGTAAAAACTTGCAATGTAATTTTGTTATACACAAGATTGGAATACATACCTACGCAACAAGAAAATACATGTAAAAGATAAAAGAAATCAACAACATCAGAATCACACTTACTTAACATAAGCCACACAAAACGCAACAGCGTATTGTTTTTTATGTACTTTTATTTTATAATACCTAGAAACAGCAAAAAACTAATTGTTGGTTAAAATCCATTTTTGAAAACGCGTGCCATGCATCAAGTCCATACACGTATCACAACCGTGTTCGACGACCGTCGTAAGTTCTCTGTTGTTGTATATATGATTTTAATTTAAATTAGTGATGTATTACACATCACTAATTTAAATTTTTGTTTCCGCTTGTTTTTCTGGAATCTATGTTTTTCGTGAAAAGCGTAACCATGTGTATGAGTGTACCCGGAAATGCGTGACAGGAAGCCGGGAAAGCGTGCGCTATTTGATTTGATTTGATTTGATCAATGAGCGCGCACGGTGGCATCAAGCTAGAAGCCATCACATAAAATGTTTATCGTGTAAAATTTAAACAATCAATTATTTTAATTGGTGAAAGGAAAAAAATTTACCGCAAGATCGTGATTGACAGATGCACACTTGGGACGCAGTTTTAACATTTATTTTCGGTGGTAAATTAACACGACAAAGACAAAACATGTTAAATATCTGGGAAAATTAGTTTAGTTTGTAGTTTTTTGTAAGCCCTTTATATTGGAAATTTAATAAATATACTTGTCCTTTAATAGTACTTTTAGTCTTTAAGCTTTGTTTTTTTTTGACATCTCAATCTGATGACTAGAAGCCGAGCAATTGATATAAAAGTATTTGACGTCTGAAGTTTTAATATTGGCACTTTTGGTTTTGGAATTACACGTAGGATCTGTGTATCCCAGAAAAAATGACCATGTGGGCAAAGCCGCGGGCACAGCTAGTACTATTATGAAAGACGAAAATAACTCTGTCTCTCTGTTTATTACCTTTTCACAACTAAAAAGCTGAACAGATCTTGATGAAATTTGGTATGGGCGCAGTTTGAGCGCTTTAAACAATTTCCTTTACATTTGATATTTTTTATCAAAATAAACTGCAGTCCGAGCAGACGAAGTCACGGGCACAAGCTACTCTACTACGGGTCTTCAAAAATATCACAATTAAAATCCAAAAAACTTCTACATTATTGCAAACATTGACATGAAATAATTGAGAATCATAAAATTAAAACAGAGATAATCAAAATGATACATGTTTCTCAAAGCAAGCTACCTTGTTTGACAGAAAACAAGATAGCAATATCAAAACGCGGGTAATTAATTACTCAAGCAGAGCTTAGGAATATGTGAAGTAAAATGTAATACAGTTTTACTATATATTTAGCACATCTCTAGACCAGCGATCAGCAACCCTAATTGGCAATTCAAAACTTTGCATATACAAATACAACAGATAAGCTGATTTTGAGCAGGTTCTAGCAAGTCAAAACACTTTGCAAACACATTTTTAGCTTACAAGTAACTTACAAATAAATGTAATTGAGTTGCAATATACCTAATGATGCTCTCAAAAATGTATTATATGAAATGAAAAACTTTACGGAAGTCTATCATCTGATTTTAACTATTTGAATAAGTTTTTTGAAGCACTATTGTATCAAACCTTTTTAATACAGAATTACAGAAACATATCTCTCATCTTATTGATGAACATTTAGGAGCCGTTCTAAGAACTTCTACATAATTAAACAAACATAAATCAAACTGCCAGTCAAATACCAACCCAAAATACCATTAATTTAAGTTTGTTATTGCTACTTTATCATCCTTAAAGATCTTCTCATTTGTAATTAATTAATCCAAAGTTGTTGGTTATAAACTATATGTAAATATGCTTTTTTAGTTTAATATCTTGAACATACCACAAACATCATAACTGTGGCCACTATGCGGCCCTTCTCTGCTAAAAGGTTACCAACCGCTGCTCTATACTTACCAAGTAATTCCTACCTCATGGTTCTTGTGGCTTTGTATGTAAAGAGTTATAAACTTACCGAACTTTCTTCAAGGTTAAGTTCACCAGAGGGCTGGATAAACTTACACCACAGTTGAAATAGTTTGACTAATGCTGTTTTATTTGATTTCATGCATAGCTTCATTAGTATTTTCAACTTAAACTACCTAGTGTATGATTGGTTTCGGGTGGTGTCACACAAATTGTTACCTACTAAAGAAAGGCAAATGCAAGGGTACATTTTAGGTTAATTACGCCAGTGCATGAAATAGTGTCTTGAATTATTGATTATTAAGAAAAGTTGCTAGCAAGATTCAGGTACAACTGATCCAAACTAACACTAGTCTACCAGTACTTTCCTTGTAATAGATATTGTTCTAATGAATCGGGAATTATACGAGTAATATCCGCAGTAAGATGCAAAAGGTGTAAGATTACAGAGGAGGCACGAACGGTTGCTAATCAATACAAAACGTCTGTACCTGTACAATTTTAGGATAATTACAAGAAAAAAAAATACATTACACATCAAAACGAAGTCTAGTAACGTTTGTGGATACAATGAAATCGCTTAAAAATTACATCATGTACCTAGAACCTATGTGCGAACCAATCGATGTTACTTAGATCTAGCACTAGCAACAGGGCAGTGCCGTTCACTATACCTACATATAGTTTCACACAGCTTTCACGTTAATTCCCAATATCCTATCATCCGGCGGATGGTGAAGGGCTATTAAGAGCGCAAGGGCGGGGTACTTGACACTACCAGCTCAAATCACAGTCCTATGTGCATGATTTGCACGAGACACGAGATGGTCTCCAGCCGGCAGACTCGCGCATACACCCTTAAACACAACCATTTTAGCACATCATCCCCGCAATGAAACACAGGAATATCTAACGACACTACTGAATATCGAAAGTACATCGCCTAGGCCACGAAACGTTGAAGGATTAACGATAAAAAAGCCAGGTCCTTACCCTTCTGTCAGCAATGTCCCTTCGATCGTCGTTCCAGCGGTTTTCGGGCGCTTTCTAAACCACCATTAAGACTGGATTTTCACTTTTTGGCACATTTTGTATATTTCAAACGGCACCACACTGTCTGAAGTCTATTTCACTAGTTTTTATCACGGAACAATCCACCATTAAATCTATACACCCTCGAGATCAGTCCTTTTCACGGCCATTTGCAAATTGCGTCAAAGTTCCTGGAACGTGATTGGTGTTTTCTGCGCTAATGAAGTTGAATACAGTACCGCCACCTAGTATCGAAGTAACGAAATAAACATGTTGCTTTATAAAAATAGTCTGTAGGTGGTGCGAATAACGGCTACTTACATTTTTATTTCATGTTGTTGTGCCCTTTCGGTTCGGATAAAGAAGGGTGCGGTACGACTTTTGAGAACCCCGCGCAGTGTGACGTCAAACTGGGCGTGAGGTGCTAAAGGCGGGCTGTTTGAAATCACTTTCATGCCATGAACAAAAAAAACATTTATGTGAAAAGAATATTATATCCTTAACTACATTATTCTACCACATAAAAACCATATATCCAAATTATAATAAATTTGAATTACTATAAACCAGCGCAGTCGGCAACTCGGGCTCGCGGGCCGTATGCGTCTTCAGTGCTGCCATTGCCAACCCGACTCACAAACCAAGAAGGAGGGGGAAGGGGGAGTTGAGAAATGGGGGGTGGGGGTGGGAATCGTACCATTGAAATGAATGGACCAATTTAGCTGCAGTTTTAATTTTTCAAAGCTGAGATAAACAAGATTGTTCTTAGCTGTAATGGGGGACAAGGGGGAGGGGGGGGGGGGGGGAATGGGAGTAAGGATCGTAGCTTTCAAACGAATGGACCGATTCTGATGAGGGTTTTTATTTTTTTATGTTTGAAAACAGATGTGTTCGAGGTAAACGAGATTATTAGCTATGATGGGGAGTGGGGGGAATGGGGGAGACGATCGTAGCTCTCAAACGGATGGACCGATTTTTATATTTGAAAACTAAAGTGATCGAGATGCTTCTTATCTATAATGGGGCAAAGAAGTCGGAGGTTATATAATTTTGTAATTTGTGCTTGTTTTATTATTATCTAGCTTTTACATAGGATTTTGGCTAAGTGGTATCAATAATTTATCTATCTAAACATCCTCGCAAATTTTCGCATTTATAATATTAAGTAACAAGACTAAGTAGAGAAAGATTACTATAATAATTTATTCTTGAGATCGTGTCGATTTGGTTGTCGATTCTACATATATCCCGTACCTAGCTGCACAAGCAAGGTCATCTAGGGTGCATTCCGATTCACGATAATATCGCTGTGAGCGATCACAGTGCTAATTTGCGTTCCGATTCAGATATCGCGCTCACGGCAGTTGAGTGCTGCAGTTGATTCGGAACGCTCGTGAGCGTGATTACAAGATCACAACAATATAACCTCAAAATTTGCTCAAAATTAATAAAGTAGTATGTCTAAAAATTGGTCAATTGTCTGTAATAATATTTGGAAAACTGTACGAAAATCACACACAACTGAATTCAAACAACAGTTTTCTTTGTAAACAACCGTCAGTCTGTCACCTTGACAGTAGCGCTCACGGTGATATCGGTTTGGGGCATGGTCGGTGTAATCGCAAAATGGCGGATGTAATGACGTAATCCATGACGTCACAAGGGATATCGTTGTTGCGCTCACGATGACTCGGTACGCGTTTTAGCGCGATAATATCGATTTTATCGATATTTGCGCGTCTCGTAATGCACCCCTAAAGTCTGACTTGGTGCCAATTGAATAGAGTTCTGTGGCCCAATTACAGAACTTGGTTACAATCGGATTATCACTTTTTTCATAGCAATTTCGACTCTATCGCAAGGCATTAGTGGTTGCGATATTGAGAATTCGATTGAAGCCAAGTTATGTGGTCGGGCCGCTGTGGTCCAATTACAGAACTTGGCTACAATCAGATTATCACTTTTTTCATAGCAATTTCGACTCTATCGCAAGGCATTAGTGATTGCGATATTGAGAATTCAATTGAAGCCAAGTTATGTGGTCGAGCTGCAGACCCCGATTCAGAATCTTTCGATAACTCAGTTGTCAATCGATTAGGTATTATTTATTCTGTGGATTCGGTTTTAAATCGTTCAATACGATACATTTTTCGAAAGGTTCTGAATCGGAGGGCAGATTACAGAACAAAGAAGTTATTAATTGTTTTGGGGGTTGCTACCATAGCTGTGTTGGTAATGCCAAGTCAGAGTTTTTATATCTAGATTTAGCTCTAATTCAACTTCATCAGCTACAACAAGCTACTTCTTTTAACTACAATTTTTAGCTTTTTTTATGTTAATTAACCTGTCTCAGACTCAGACACGTATATAGCATTTAAAAAAGCTACAACCTTGGCATGGACGTCAAATCAAATGAAACTGACACAGAGACCGTAGAGTAAACTAAAATAGGAGGTGACTATTCTTTGTTTGTGCTCTATGGTGGTGACTATTTCATTTGCCATTTAAGGAAGCAAATAAATAAACAAACGGTGCGGTCCGAATCAGGCCATAATCGATATTATTACGCTCATAAGCGGTCCGATTCAGCGTAAGCGCGTGTGAGATTTATAAACATATGTATAATAATTATACGTATTGTAAGATTATCAAAACCTAAGTTTTGTAATGTTAACCTTCGGTTGGTTAGGTTTGTCGAGTAGGAAATAGAACTTATCTGCACCTAGTAATAAAAGCAAGTTGCTTTATCCTATAGTTGGTATCTATAGTACCTAGTAGCTACAGCTACAGAATAAATAACCTAAGGAATATTTAATAAAAACAAGGAAATAGGTTTGCAATTATGTATATTGTTTACTAATTTGAACACCGGATTCGGAATACACCACTATAGAAAAAAAACTGGCAAGACACTACGTGGCGAATATGTTTTGTAATATTATTAAACCAATAACTATTTAGATACATAGTTATTAACAATTTAAATGTGATAATTGGTCACAAACAAACATATATATTTGCCTTAGTTACACTAGGCATAATAACTTCGAAAACAGCATTTAAACACAATCAAATGGATGATAATCCCGTTAACTATAATCTTATAGATTATTTCATCACCCCACAATGAAGTGATACTCAGTAACAAATACACAGTTATAATTACACGGTTACAAATAAGTAATATAACAAAGTAATATAAAAACACTTAATTTGCCAAGGTCCTCTGTGTGACGGTCACAAGAACACTGCACATTGCCAGGGCGGTCGCACTCCGCAACAAGTACAAATAAATTCAAGGACCCCATATTCCGGTCAAAAGGGTCCGTTCAGTCGAGTGTCAAGCGTGCGCTCGATGAGTCGCGCGCCTTGTACTTAGCGATAGAGCACCTACTTACGTAAAGTTATTGACAAACTTTATTCGTGTTTTAATTATGAGTACCAAGAAGAAACCTAGAAAGTACTGCATAGCATTCGGCTGTTTGAATAGTGATAGAAATGACGAATTGTCATTCTTTACGTTTCCAAGGGATATTGAAAGGTAATAAATTGTAATACCTATAATAGGTCCTAGTTATGTAGTTAGATATTTATTTATTTTTATTACGTAGGTTCCTATAGTTTTATGTTATTTCATTTGTGTTCCATACCGAAGCTACGCATATTTAAGGTTTTTCCGCGCAGAAATAAAGTCGTTTATTAAATCGATCAACGTTATTTTATAATTGATTATAGTAGGTATTGTTGATCGGAAAATGAATTACTGTGCTGACTTAGTAAGTAGCCTACAACTAATTAGGAATTTATATAATATATGTCTCGTATAATACCTACCTACTTTTAATACCTTTTATTACGTAGGTAGCAATTTATTTTTCACTCATTAAAAAGCATGGAATTCAGACAGGCACCTTTATTCATCAAAGTGCAATACCTATAGGGTATAATCATAATCAACCAACGACACGTAGGTAGGTATCTCACTAAAGTTATCGGCGGTCTGAAAACGGGATAGGTAGGTAGTAAAAATGAGGTAGTAGGTCTATGCTGATAAGAATGTCATTGTATGTAATAGAACTATTTTAATTTATAATAATATGTAATAACATAATACATTATTACTTATTTATTCTGTTACAATATCTAAGTCATAACATATCACAGAATAATTAGTAGTACAAATACCTAGTCATATCTTAATACAATCCCAGTTAGCCTTCTGTACTTGTACTATTATTTATTCTGTGACATTGCTAAGTTGAGAGAGCCTTTATATAGCATTTTGGAACATCCGACGCTATCAGCACTGCAATCACGTTATGTTGATCATGACGGTTTCAAGCCGTGAAATTCAATAATTCTTTGCGATAGAGTCGATTTTGATATGAAAAATGGGCCATAGCAGCCCGATTACATAACTTGGCTTCAATCGAATTCTCAGTATCGCAACCACTAATACCTTGCGATGGAGTCGAAATTGCTATGAAAAAAGTGATAATCCGATTGTAGCCAAGTTCTGTAATTGGGCCACTAAAGTCATCCGAGTCGAAGACTACCGACATCGTCCGAGCTATTTGAGTCGTTCGAAAACAGATCAACGAATATCTACCATTTACCTTATTAATTACATTAGTCATGTCTGATAGTTGTATTTAATTATTGGAATACATTCTAATAATTATGGCATAATAATACAAATGTTTCATAGTGATGGATGACATACATCGTAAGTTTACACGTGGTACTTTACTTTTCTTTAAAGTAGTCAATACTTTGTTCTGAAAGCTTGATACATAACATTTACATGAACCAAGTATTATTTTTATACATTTCTATATTTACAAGAAGTAGTAATCTAACACGCGCTAACGACAGACTGACGATATCGCGTGTGATGTCTTTATTGCCGCCATATTGAACTTACGGTGATTATGCTCCTGCGTGAAATCACTGTGAGCCTTATGTCAAATTTTACCATTCTGCCAAACATCACCGGTTTTGTGGATGCAATAGCAAAGAGAAAAGAACCCGCACAATCCAAGTAGAGTTCATATTAATAAATATAAATCACTACTTAGGTACATCCACATATCTCCTATAGGGTCATTGCTACCTGCGTTTCCACGACAAAGAGAAAAATTATCTGCGACGCGAAAGTGGCTGACAGCACTTCAAGCTGTCAAAATCGCAATTTTTGATTCGGACCGCAGTTATTTCCGTCAACGCTTTTGAGTAATGAAATTCAATACGGACCGCGGCCAAAGATTGCCGTATAACTACGAGGTTTTGCGTAAAGGAGACCAGTGGCCCGATTATAGAACTTGATTACAATCGGATTATCACTTTTTTCATACCAATTTCGACTCTATCGCAAGGCATTAGTGATATTGATACTGACAATCCGATTGAAGCTAAGTTATGTGGTCGGGCCCCAGCTATCAGATTGAGCTACGAGTAGCTCAAGCAATTCCAATATAATATTACTCCACTTGTTATTTGTATGGGTTACCAATCAGAATTTGCAGCCAAGGTAAAAATCCAGTGGAATAATATATCATTATTAAATTAGGAAAATAAAAATAAAAGCAATGTTCTGGGCAGAGGTACTGAAATATCTAAAAGCAGCTGACGAAAACCCGTTTGATGAAATCAGCTCTTATTGCATCCATGCTCTCATTGCCTTGGTCCAATAGTGAGGTGGAAAAAGTTTTCAGCCAGCTAAATTTGGTGAAAACAAAATCGCGGTACATTGGGGCTGCCAATGATAAATGTCATTTTAACAATCCGATCAGGATTAAGAAGGATGAAAAAATGCTGCTATGATTATGAGCTCCCCAAAGAAGTTCTTTATAAAATTTGAACTAGTACAGCCTACAGGGAAAATACTAAATATGGTGCTGGTTCCAGTGGCCTACAACATGAACCAGAATTGTTTTTTATACGCTTTATATTAGCTTCACTTGTATGTTTGTATGTTTGTAACCGACTCCTTTGGACGCTATTTTGACCCACTTTAAACGGTCAGATTTCATTCAAATTTTGCACCCCTGTCAAAGACCGATGACAATGCAATAATTAAAAAAAAAAAGAAAAAAAAAACGCTTTTATAAATAAACCAAATAACAAGTAGAAAATAAATAATAGTTTAAAAAAACTAAAAAACACACTTTATATAGAAAACAATCCTAAAAAATAGAAAATAAATGTTAATAATGTAAATAAGAAAAAAATGTTTTATTTCAAAAAGAAGCGTGGGGTGCTTTTTAAGATATTATTGAAATGATAATCCTGCTTCTCATATCTGTCAATGAAATATTTATAACTATTGACCCATACACCTCACGCTTTTTTTGAAATAAATCATTTTTTTCTTATTTACACTATTAAAATTTATTTTCTATTTTTTAGTTTGGTTTTCTATATAAAGCGTGTTTTTTAGTTTTTTTAAACTATTATTTTTTGTTGCGGATGATGAGGATATAATGTTTGCTTAATAAGTTCTTTTGTTTTTTAATGTGTGACTGATTAAAAAAAAACATCAAAAACTTTTCGTTTTGAACATTATCAAAGCTATATTTTTATGATTTCTTATAGCTATTAACGCCTGTTTAACGTAAATATTATATAATAACTTTCTAATGGAAAATTTTGCGTCACGGACGAGATTCGAACTCGCATACTGTGCCTCAGCGCGGCACATGCCTTTAACAATTTGGCCACCGAGACCTATGCGTCAACATCCAAATCTTTCCACTAGCTTCTTTGAACCCGTCTTATGGGGACGGTAACGCTATCTATTGGTAGTATTACGTATTATTTTTATTTTCCTAATTTAATAATGATATATTATTCCACTGGATTTCTACCTTGGCTGCAAATTATGATTGGTAACCCATACCAATAACAAGTGGAGTAATATTATATTTCAATTGCTTGAGCTAGCTCAATCTGATAGGTGGTCTACTTTACGCAAAACCTCGTAGCTATACGGCAATCTTTGGCCGCGGTCCATATCGAATTTCATTACTCAAAAGCGTTGTCAGAAATAACTGCGGTCCGAATCAAAAATTGCGATTTTGACAGCTCAGAGTGCTGACAGCCACTTTCGCGTCGCGGATAATTTTTCTCTTTGTCGTGGACTCACTCAATTTAGCTCGTTTGACCTCTTGCAACGTCAAACGGAGGGTGTACTGCCTCCCGTTGCCTTCATCACTAAAAGGGACTTATTTTTTTTCCATTAGTAGAAACGCAGGTAGCAATGACCCTATAGGAGATACGTGGATGTACTTAAGTAGTGATTTATGTTCATTAAAATGAACTCTACTTGGATTGTGCGGGTTCTTTTCTCTTTGCAATAATCCACAAAACCGGTGATGTTTGGCAGAAACGTCAAATTTGACATAAGGCTCACAGTGATTTCACGTAGGAGCATAATCACCGTAAGTTCAATATGGCGGCAATAATGACGTCATCTATGACATCACACGCGATATCGTCAGTCTGTCGTTAGCGCGCTTATACTGAATCGGATCGCTTATGAGCGGGATAATATCGATTATGGCCTGATTCGGACCGCGCCGTTTGTTTATTTATTTGCTTCCATAGACGGCAAATGAAATAGTCACCACCATAGAGCACAAACAAAGAATAGTCACGTTCTATTTTAGGTTACTCTACGGTCTCTGTGTCAGTTTCATTTGACGTCCATACCAAGGTTGTAGCTTTTTTAAATGCTCTATACATGTCCATTGGCAGAAAATCGTCAAACAACGATAAAAAGCCACTCAATAAAAAGAAGATGAAGATATACGTGTCTGAGACACGTTAACACAAAAAACGCTAAAAATTGTAGATAAAAATAGCTTAATAGCTAGATCGTTTTTTTTTGTAGCTGATGAAGGTGATTTAGAGCTAAATCTAGCTATAAAAACGCCCTTAGACGATAATTGAATAAAAGAAAACATTTACAAACACGTAAATATTATTTAAATTTAATTCTACCAACATAACTTTAAAATATACACAAGTAACACAGAGTCTAGGCTAAACCATTCAGCACTACGTCTCGAGCAAAAGTGAAGTTTCTCCGCCAGCCGCCTGGTGACGCTAGTGGTGCTCTCCACCATTGCAGTGCCCTCTATAGTCATGTTCAGAACCAATACCTGCTCTGATTGGCTGACTGGAATACCACGTGACAGAACGACTGGTCTTCCGATTTCTTCTACTCCAATAATATATATTTACGCTAAGCAGGCGTTAACTGCTATAAAAAAAACATAAATATATAGATTTGGGAGGCGTTAAGTATCTTTCAGACGCGAAGTTAATCAATATTAGCCATGTTTGGTTGGTAGTTCGTAATACTACCAATAGATAGCGTTACCATCCGCATAAGAAGGGTTCAAAGAAGCTAGTGGAAATATTTGGATGACGACGCATAAGTCTCGGTGGCCGAATTGGTAAAGGCATGTGCCGCGCTGAGGCACAGTATGCGAGTTCGAATCTCGTCATATATTATCAAAACTATTAATTTTTTCGTGTTTATTTGATCAGTTCAGTAGTAATTATGAGTTTGTTTAGTTATATAGTGTATTTATTTTGTTTATTTGTGTACATTATTTACTGGTAAGTCGTTTTTAAGTTTTTCGTCGACGATTAATGAGCCACCGGACCCAGGAGGGACAGTGCCTCCTGTTGGATGCAATGTAACCATGAATGAATGTAATGTGAATGAATCTGGTATGATAACGGATTGTTCTATCAATGCCCGTGCAATTAAGCGTAGCCCTCTTAACAAAGTCTGTAAGAATTGTAATAAACGCAGGAGGAAGCATAATGCTGCTCTAAACCTACCGATTGTCATTGCATGGAAAGAGAACCCATTGTCGAGAAATCTATGGCAAAATTGGCAATTCCTGTTGCTAATGTTGCGATAGGTGATTATATAGGTGATAGGTGATAAACCCATTTGCTAGAACTTTATATGAACCTTTAGATTGTGCGCCTTATGTTGTGCATGTCCAAAGACTACAATCTGCCCCCAACGTTTTTTTTAAATTTATTTTATTACAGTCTAGGCAATCGTTTGACCACGATCTCACCAGTAGGCTGATTCACTAAGGAGTGAGGTTGAGTGATTGCCACCGAGCACCCATTGCGGGTGCGCTTGAAGGTCGTGAAGGTTTTAGAATTCACTAAATAGTTAACGCGCATCCGTCAAGCAACCGCAATCAACACTAATACCGGGAAACCGGTAACTATGCGGCAGAATTAAGCTAAACCTAGCCCACAAATACTTCTAGCAGAAATAGGACTTTTCAAATTTTGCCGGGTTTTATGTGCGAGTGATTATCTGATCGCCATTGAGTGGCGCGCCAGCCAATCAATGGCGGCAATCGCCTTCCAACAATCATCGTTTGAATTTATTTTCTGTTTTTTCTCTCTCGCTTTTAATCTATCTAAAATTTTGTTCCCGTGTAGATATTAAGTATAATTTAAATTTAATTAGCATCTTAAGTTTTGTAGTGATCTAATAATATGCCAATAACCTTTTTGTAAATTGTACGTCTTTGAACGAAAATCTAAACATTGATATTATTTCTCAGCAATAATGTACTTACCTACTTCAAATAATTATTACGACTGCTTAAAAATACCATGTTCCTATAGGTATAGTGACTATAGTGCTTCTCAGCTTTTTTTTTTATTACGGACTAGGCAATCGTTTGACCACGATCTCACCTCATAGAAAGCGATGATGTGGTCGAAGTAGTAGCACGCTTGCCTAGTAGATACCTATTCACTCTTGACTTGAACACACCGGGGTTATAATTTACCGGAAACACTGACGAGGGCAGGGCATTCCACTCCTTTGCAGTTCTTATAATAAATGAAGAAGCTTAACGCTTCGTTCTTGTGCGGGGTATTACAACCATGAAAGGGTGGCGCTTTGCTGATCGTCTAGTCGTACGGTGATGGAAAGGTGATGGGGGAATCAGGTTGTGCAGTTCTTGTGCACACTCTCCATAGTGCAATCTGTAGAATACCGCCAGGCTTGCTACCTCACGTCGATGCGCCAGACTTTGAAGCTTACTCTTTACCAGAGTGTCATCCCCAATGAGCCTGATAGCACGTCTCTCAATCGAATCCAAAGACTTAAGCTGATACTTGGCAGAACCGTCCCAGAGGTGGCAGCAGTACTCCATACAAGATCGGACCTGTGCTTGATAAAGATTCAAAAGCTGTCCCGGTGTGAAGTACCGCCTAACCTTAGACAAAATACCAAGTTTTTTTGCAGCTACCTTGGCTTTGGATTCAATATAAGACCCAAAATTCAGGTTTAATGTGAATTCGACACCCAAAAGCTCCAAATGGTCGCCTATTGGTATTGTTACACTTTTCATTTTTTTTAAAAAAAAATCCAGGTAAAGTTAAAATTCAACTGAAAATAATCTTTGCCGTCGAGTAAAAATTCTGTGAATGAAAACATGTCATTCCTTGTACACTACTTTTTTGCAAAACAATTAAATCAATAAATAATTAAAACGCCAAAAAACGAAGAAAGAAATATATTTGCGATTTAGATATGTATTTCTAGATGAAATCTCTTGCTTTTTACCTATATAGAAGTGTATTGTATATACATAAGTCTTATATATCGTTGTAGATTAACAAAAATGATCTGATGATGATGATGAAGTCTTGGAGAGACGGACAAATGGGAGCTCGCTCGACAGTTGATAATTATACCCTAGGACTGGATAGACAAGTACATAACTATATTGAACGTTGAATCTACTTGATTATACTAATATTATACATTTGTTTAAGGTGGATGCACACGGAACTGCAGTTCATATGAATATATAGATCTCCGCTTTCCGAGCTCATAAGATAGTGTAAATCTCAATTTATGTGAAAATTATAACATTATTACATGATATTTAATACATAGTACTTACGCTTGATTTTGTTTTGCTTATATTTGTATTGACCCCTCGTTGTTAGTAGAACTTCACATAATTAGGCTTTGTAAGAAAACTACTAGATTTTAAAACCAGTAGGTATTTTTCTATTTTAGGGTTAAAATCCTACTCTAGCTATGAAATAGTTAGGTAGGTTCTATTAAATACCACATACATACAAGTCATTAAAACCTACCTTTCACAAAAACAACACAATTTCATAGCACGATAAAACATGAAGCAATGTGTTCCTAAGTGGGTGTTAGATTAGAACTATAAGTTTCATAGTAACTATGCATTATCAATGATCTTCACTAACCAAACACTGCTAGATAGTAAATGCAATGAACGTACCGGGTGCATTTATTAGCAACGACACTACCAGCTGCTCTTCGGTTGACAAAAAAAACATTCTCACATTCGGTGATAAAGTGTACAGGAATGATTGCTTTAATAAATTTTTTGAGAGTGTATTTCAAAAACCAGCTTCTTCATATAACAGCAATTTGTAATCATATACAAAGCCAAGCGATATAGTGCATCAATTACATATTACCGAATCATCCGTTCTCAAATTACTAAATTCAATAGAAACCAACAAAGGCCCTGGCAGTGACGGTATCCCGCCAATTTTTATTAAAAAATGTGCTATATCCTTGTCTAAACCATTGCACAGAATATTTTTGTTATCAGTCAACGTATTTGGTGCTTTTCCTGAGATGTGGAAGGAAGCAAGGATCGTGCCAATTCACAAGAGTGGTTCACGAAGCCAAATTGAACATTATCGTCCTATATCAATATTAAATACATTCAGTAAAATTTTCGAGAAGATTATTTATCAAACTATTAGTAGAACTGTATTCAATTCAATCCCAGAAGAACAACACGGCTTCATGAACAAACGCTCTACTGTGACGAACTTGACCGTATTTACTAACTATGTTTTTCTCAGCATGGATGGGAGGACACAGGTTGATGTGATCTACACTGATTTTGAGAAGGCATTTGACAGAGTAGATCACATCATCCTGCTCCACAAACTACATGCATTGGGAATACGGGGAGACCTTCACAGATGGTTCAGCTCGTACATCATCAATAGGCGACAAGCGGTGGTAATTGGTAGTGCACGTAGCGACTATGTGTCTATCAGTTCTGGAGTCCCCCAAGGTTCTATTTTAGGTCCCTTGTTATATAATGCTTACCTTTTTGACATAAATACTTGCTTCACCAACTCTAGATACATTATGTTTGCCGATGATAAAAAAGTTTTTTTAAAAGTTAACAATATTGAAGAATGTACCAAGATTCAAGACGATCTTAACAATCTTAACCTTTACTATATTCTAAATAGAATCTCTGTTAACACAGCAAAATGCTTACAAATAACATGCACACGGAAATCTAAGCCTATTCATTTTACCTATCAAATAAATAATGCTCCTATTAACAAAGTTAGCACTGTACGTGATCTAGGCATAAAATTAGACTCAAAGATGATGCTAGTTGAACATATTGATACCATTGTTGGTAAAGCTTACAAGCAATTAGGATTTATCAAGCGGGTATGCAACTCTTTTACAAACATAGACTGCATCAAAGTTTTGCACTTTACCTATGTCCGAAGTATCTTAGAATATGCTTGCAGTGTTTGGTCCCCATGTTATATTGTCCACATCCAAAAACTAGAATCCATTCAAAATAAATTTATAAAATTTCTGAGCTTTAAAGACCACAAAATTTTTGATTCTTATTCTGAAGCTTGTTTACATTTTGGTATAGATTCGCTTGAACAAAGGCGTAAGCAGTATGACGTCGTTCTACTCCACGATATATTATCTGGGAAAATGGACAGCTGTGAACTATTGTCTAATATAATGCTGCGAGTACCATCTTACCGAACACGGCATACTCCACTCCTCCATGTTCCCTTTGTCAACACTAATTATGCTAAACATTCTGTCCTATGTCGCGCTGCCCGAACTTATAACAAACATTATTCTGACTTGGACCTGTTCTATTTATCCAAAAATACCCTTAAATATGAAATTAAGAAGTTGCACCATCTCAATCAATTGATTTAATTTTATAATCTTCATATAATAAAACTTCTCAGATTATCATTAATATTGATGATATTAAAATTTATTATGAGTGGAACAATATTTAATAAACCTAATTTATTTTCTTTATCTATATAATGTTTATTTATTATTATATTTTGTATATCTCTCTCACACAAACACACACACACGAACACACACACACACACACACACACACACCCACACACACCCTCACACACGTTTAAATGCATAAGTATTAAAATATATAGCCTCGTATTTCACTTATTGTATTTCTCTTATTTTGTTATTGTTAATATCTAAAACTTATTATGTAATCCTGTTTTGGCCTAATTTTAAGTCTATTTATGTTTAATACTTCTGTAACATCGCTGTTGGATTACTAAATAAATAAAATAAATAAATAAATAAATAAAAATTCATTGATACTGAATTCCTTGTGAATTCTGATTTTGAATTACTGGTTTTGTATTTCGTAGTAAAATGACAGTTGCCGTGCGGTTTCGGGCTCATCGCCTTGATGACGTCATTTTATTTTATTTTATTTTATTTTTATTATATTTGGGGGGCTTACAGCTTTCGTTACAAAACAGTCTTAAATCAAAATAATTTAGGAAAAGCCATTAACAAGCCTCCACAGGTAGTAAAAAAGTACATTCGAAAAAGTAAACATTAATTATACAAAAATAGGTAGGCAAATAATAAACGTACAGCCGCGCGTTAAGAAACTACAAAAAAGACATAAGTTTCTTACTTTACTCTCATTTTAATCTTTAATTTATTTTATTTTATACTATTTTATTGATAAAGGCCTGGTTAATAGAAGACAGCTTGCCAGTATAAAGATCAATAGAGGAATGGCCTGATTTAATAAACTTATTAAAAGCTGAAGACGATCGTACTATAAAAGAATTCTTACGATATTTAGTGCGAATGAATGGAGTGTGGAGCCACTTTCTGGGTCTAGCGTGAGCTGGAGGAACATATAAACTTAACTTACAAACTAAATCGGGACAATCGATCTTAGATTGTGCTATCTTCATTAGCAACCTCAGGTCAGATATAATACGACGAGTAGCAAGTGGTGGAAACGGGCACATCAGTTCACATAATCAGTGGCCCAATTACAGAACTTGGTTACAATCGGATTATCACTTTTTTCATAGCAATTTCGACTCTATCGCAAGGCATTAGTGGTTGCGATATTGAGAATTCGATTGAAGCCATGTTATGTGGTCGGGCCGCAGTGCGAGGAGTTTTAAATGTATATCCTAGGTACCTAGTGTTTTTTTTCTGAATTCGATTTCACATGCTCACAGCAGTGCTATTATGCAATGTTGATCATATAGATTCATAAGTGCGTTGCGATAGAGTCGAAATTGCTATGAAAAAAATGACAATCTGATTGAAGCCAAGTTCTGTGGTCGGTGGCCCTATTACAGAACTTGGTTACAATAGGATTATCACTTTTTTCATGATAATCCGATTGTAACCAAGTACTGTAATCGGGCTGCTGAGCTTAGGGAATTCGAAACGAGTGATCGGTGACAATGAATGGTCCAAGTGGCATTAACCGAACTGCACTTTAACTCTACGGAATCAGGCCCCTGATGGAAAGCGATGATGTGGTCGAAAGTGTAGCACGTGTTAGATTACTACTTATTGTAAATATAGAAATGTATAAAAATAATACTTGGTACATACATGTAAATGCTATGTATCCAGCTTTCAGAACGAAGTATTCGTTCTGAAACGAAGTATTGGCTACTTTAAAGAAAAGTAAAGTACCACGTGTAAACTTACGATGTATTATTATTATTATTTATTTATTTATACTTTATTGCACAATTAAAAGTGTACCATCCATCACTACGAAACATCTGTATTATTATGCCATAATTATTAGAATGATGTTAAAATGTATTCCAATAATTAAATACAACTATCAGACATGACTAATGTAATTAATAAAGTAAATGGTAGATATTCGTTGATCTGTTTTCAAACGAATCAAATAGCTCGGACGATGTCGGTAGTCTTCGACTCGGATGACTTCTGACAGCGTCGGATGTTCAAAAATGCTATATAAAGGCTCTAGCGACTTAGCAAAGTTTTGCCCTCCGTAGACGTCCCCGCGATGTCCTGGACGATCCGGACGACGCCGTCGCAGTCAAAGTACTGGCAGCGATGGCCTCGCCCAATCCGATCACCCCTGGCAACCCGCCAGGGGGTATCAACACACTTAGACACAAACAGCGACCTCGCCGGCGAGGTCGAAGGTCCCATAACACATAGTCAGCTAATATTCGCCTTCGAGTTTCTTGCCGATTCTTCTCGAAGATATATTACGAATCGGCGGTCAGTTATAAAAGTCAATCAAAGGCCATTGTTCAGGGCCCCTCAATCACACACAGAGCCCCATCAATTAGCAAAGTTTAGTGTTCTTGTGATTGCCGCACTGAGAGGATCTTGGCACGTTAAGTGCTTTTCTTTTTCCTCTGTTATGCTGCTTGTTTGTAACTATGTTATTATACTGTGTATCACTTCATTGTGGGGTTGTGACGAGGTCAAAACCTCTTTCATAATAATACTATTTTGATCTTTTAATTCTTTCATAATCCATTTCTTTTCATTTTGATAGTTGATCATTATTCATTCTAAATACAAATATCCTGTCATATTTTTACATTGATTTTGGAGCAAAAGGGAAATATGATATAAAATACATAAATAAGTTTATAACCAGTTGAATTACACTTGTAAATATATAAACGATAATACCTACATAAGAGGTTATTTTAATCCGCATCGTCAAAGTACAAAAGTCTGATCATCTCCTCCTGTTCCTGTGCTTCCAATAGTTCCTGTAATTCTGTGTCACTGAGGTTTGGGTCCTGGGCTAGTGGGAGCAACCCAAACCCTGGGACCGCCTCGTGACAAGGTGATGAAGTGATCTATAAGATTATAGTTAACGGGATTACCATCAATTTGATTGTGTTTAAATGCTGTTTTAGAAGTTATTATACCTAGTGTAACTAAGCCAAATATAAATGTTTGTCTGTGACCAATTATCACATTTAAATTATTAATAACTATGTATCTAAATAGTTATTGGTTTAATTATATTACAAAACATGTTCGCCACGTAGTGCCTTGCCGGTTTTCTTCTAAAGTAGTGTATTCCAAATCCGATGTTCAAATAAGTAAACAATATAAAGAACTGCAAACCTATTTCCTTGTTTTTATTAAATACTAATAAGTTATTTATTCTGTAGCTACTAGGTACTATAGATACCAACTATAGGATATAGTAACATGCTTTTAATACTAGGTGCAGATAAGTTTTGTCTCCTACTCGACAAACATGACCAACCGAAGGCTAACATTACAAAACTTAGGTTTTGATAATCTTACAGTACGTATAATTATTATACATATGTTTATAAATCTCACACACGCTTGCATAATAGATACCTATGATGAAGCAACCAACCACCACCAACCACCCAATGGCCTTCGGTTTTTTTTAAAGAAATATTCTATTGACAACATTGTAAATAGTAGCCTAAAGCAAATTGGACGGAATAGAATAACCATATTTTTCACAAATTATGTGAGTAAAAACTCTTTCTTCACACACAGCAGCATATCATCTGACAACCTTAAGGCGGGCTTCTAGCAAATTTGAAGGTTTTTGAACCTTTGTAAATCCACTAAAATATTTAAAAACAAATGAAAAAAATATGTTTTATTAAATTTGAATATACACTCAAGGAATTGTAAGTGATAGAAACGTGATTAAGAATTGTTGGCTCGATAAAAAATAATTCCAAAGATGACTCTAAATCGGTATTTAAAAAGTGTCCTGTTAAGTGATACTATCATAAAGCCATGTGAAAGTTATTCCAATAGACGTGGCTTTTTATTCCTTAAGAACTGCAAGGCAAAAATATTCTAATTTCTTTCTTATTTTTTTCCAAGAAGGTAAAACAACCAAAATTTAGCATTTCGAGCACTAGTCGTCGTCGGTCAGTGTCCGCCGAGGCTTCTCCGAGGAAGGACCTGTGTCGTTTGTCTCCGCAAAAATACCCCCGCGCTTAGTATGTATGATCATTGTAGCGTAGAGCCGTAAATAAATGTTTGGCGTAGTAAAGTTATCGTATAGGTAAAAATTTTGATTAACGGATTTTTATTCATTGATGTTGATTTATATTTTCCAAAATGGGTAAGAATAATAAAATAATTCAGATTGGAACTGAAAATAAAAATTATATATTAAATAAATATAATAGATACTTACCTATGTCTATCTAAAATAGGCAGGTATGTAAATACTTGAAAAGTTGTAAGCAGGTAATTTTTTTTTATAATAATAATTATTAGGTAAGTATTTTGATTTTTAATTATGTAGATAAAAAGTTTGTTACAAAAAAATAATAAAAAATACTTATCGATACTTAATAAATTACCTAACTCATTTATTTACAGTATATGATTTACGTTGACGACCTACATTGTTTAGGCAAGCATGCCACAGTATAAAAAGTACAGTAGGTAAGATTTTCTGAACAGATTGTTACTTAGTTAAAATCCTTTGCTCAATAATAATAATAATAAATAATAATAATACATTTTTATTTCGAAAAGAACACTTATTCTATTAGGTACACATTATAAACACACAGTTAAACAATTTAGAATAAAAATACCAAGTAAATAGCGAGTCTCAAACTAGGCCGGAGCCTGTATCTTGAGGCTCTGAGAGCGATGAACCAAATTTAAATATATTAACAGAAACTCAAGAAAGTGTAAAAACAAAATAATAAAAAACTAATTCCACATTTTTAAGCTATAAAAAATAATAAATTAATAAAATTAATAAATAGGGGGAAAAAAATAATAAATGAAATACAATTTTGAAACAAAGTGTTTTATTATTAATATAGGAGTTTAATTATTTACTAATCAGGGGGTTGAATGGGAGATTTTATATGCGAGTGTCTGTGTGTGAGTATGTTTGTGTGTAAGAGTGTATATTTGTGTTTGAGGATGAGTGAGGGAGTGTAAAGGTGTGTATGAATTGATGCATTCATGCCTGCAATTGAAAGCGTATGCAGATTTATAATAAATCCTCTGACTCTTCATATGAGAGCCTTAGAAGCCAATCTTTGACTGTCCGTTTGCATTCGGAAACTGAGCTGTCTTTAATATCGCATAGTTTGCTAACATTATTGTATGTGTTGAGATGAGAGAATCTGGACATCTACGAGACAATAGGGATGAAGCTCGTAGAAGGGGGAGACGAAAGACACGTCTAGCCATTAGCTCGTAATAGTCAGGTCGGTTGGGGAGAGCCTTGTGTGCTTTTATTGTAGCATTTATAATAAATAACTGCCGAACTCGTAGGACCTTGAACTCATTGTACAGATTGTCAGTCGGATACCTAAAAGTTTTTCTTAAAATTACCTTGATAAGAGCCCGTTGGGCTCTTTCCAATGCAATAAAACAACTTTTGCCGGCACTGCCCCGAACCGAAACGGAATATTGCATGATGGATTGACACAGGGCTAGATAGATTTGTCGTATAACATCCAGCGGAGTACAATCTCTAAGCTTTTCCATAATGTAGATAAGTTTCCTCACTCGGCACGACAAATCAATTACATGGTCTTTAAAGGACAAGTACTCATCAATCGTAATCCCCAAGTATTTTATTGATGTAGTTCGATCAATAAGGCTGCAACTGCATGGACAATAAATGTATTGGCCGGTGCTGTTGTCTTGCAAACAACTATGAATTCTTAATAAAAGATCTGTGGAAAGGCTGGAGACGCAAGTTTTGGAGAATGCCATGTATTTTGTTTTTTTAGTGTTCAACGTCAAAAGGTTTTTATCCAATAATGTTGCGATATGCGTGAGACCTACTTCCGCAAGATGGTACACTTGGTCCCAGCTACTACCATGGAACAAAATAACGGTGTCATCAGCATAAGTGATAATTTCTGCGTTTTTTAGAGAGCAGCTCACTATATCATTTATGTATATTGTAAACAGTGTTGGACCAAGGATATTACCTTGCGGAACGCCAAAACCAATTGGGAGATTATGGCTAGTGCAGGAACCAATTTTTACGTATTGGCTACGATCACTCAAATAACTCCTGAACCAATCATGAACCACTCCTCTTATTCCATGGGACTCAATTTTATTTAGAAGCAAGCCAACCGATACGGTGTCAAACGCCTTTGCTAGATCTAAAAACACCGCTAAACAATGTTTTCTATTTTCGACGAGTGATGAAACTAGATTGACAATAAGTGATGTAGCGTCTTCGGTTGACCTACCTCGTCGGAAACCAAATTGCCTCTCTGACAGCAGGTGGTACTTTTCCAAGTATGCAATGAGACGACTATTTACAACTTTTTCAAGGATTTTTTAAATAACGCTTAGCAAAGCTATAGGCCTGTAGTTGTCAGGGAGGGTTTTGGATCCACTTTTATAAATTGGGAGATGAATTTAGAAATTTCATATGGGTCATAAAAAATTGCTGCCATATCTCATATGGGAGATATGGCAGCAATTTTCCAGCAGTCCGGGAATAAACCTGATGTTAGGCTGAGGATTAATATATAAGTGAGAGGAACTAGTAACGAATGGAGTGATTTCTTCAACAAGCTTACTGTGAATTTGTCAGGACCAGGTGAACTGTCAGTATTAAATTGGGAGATGAATTTAGAAATTTCATATGGGTCCGTTGCATTGCTAAAAAGTGAGTGAGTGACTGAGGAAGATGGTCTATAGCCCGCAATGAGTGAGTCTTGTGTAACACAGAGTTTATTTAATATGGTAGCTGACAACATTTCACAAACTGACACAAAGTGTTTATTACAAAGATGAAGCGAAGCGATGGGATCATTATTGACATGATTTAAAAGTTCACAAGCGTCATTATTTTTGACTGAGGTCTGACATATGTTTTTGATAGCTTTCCAAAGCTTTTTCGTGTCATTTCTATTTTCTTCGAACTGTTGACAGTTGTATTCATTTTTGAGTTTCTTTAGTCGAGTGTTACAAAAATTACGGTACCTAGTGTATACTTTACGCTTTAACTTATCATCAGGATGGGATCTATAATCAAGGTGTAATTTATCACGGTGGCGCATACATCTGAGTAACCCAGGGTTATCCAGGGTTTCAACGTGACCCATTTACGCCCAATTTTTATCTCTCGAGTGTGTTTGGCCATAATATTTGTCAAAATTTGATTGAAAGAAATTGCCGCTGAGTTTACACAGGAGTCTTCGATAACAACAGCACAGTCAATTTCATTCATTTCAGCTGCAGCTGCTTCTATGTCTGTTTTGTATTTAAATCGAGGCTCAGGTGCAGCTTGGGTAGTAAGATCTATTCCGGCGATAACTATATCATGGTCAGTTATTGAAGACTTGCACACCATTCCTACCGATTTAGTATTTGATTTTATGAAAATATGGTCTAGGCAAGCTTTATCTCTCGTTGGCTTTGAGATAGCTGGAAGGTGACCGTGAGATGCCATCAGGCACAAGTAATCATTTGGCACATTGTCAGATTGATTGCAAATAATATCTATGTTTATATCACCAGTAACAGCGATAAATGGATAGCTCTTTAATGTAATCAGAGTGGAGTCAAGAGAATTAATAAAAGGATCAAGAAGCAACGTAGAGGGAGATCGATAGATCCCGAGGATTGCAATCCTGTTGTTAATAGTTATAAGAAGCGAGTCAGCGTCATCTATTTTTGGATACTGGATTGCAGCATTGCCGACTGAACTCTTAATATAAACAATAACACCTCCATTTTTGTTTTTCTGTGTCAAACTACGGTAAGTATCATATCCTGGTAAGGAGTCTATTCTGAGGCCTTCAGTAAGCCAACACTCAGATAGCACTATGGCGTCTATATCAGCATCTATACGTTTTAACGCAACCACAAAATCATCGAAATTATGCTGAAAGCTCCGAATATTTAAAGAGAGAACTTTGAACTTATAATCTGCCTTAATCAGTATATTCTTGCACGAGTCCACAGACTCAAGTGTATGACAGTTAATGGATACGGTTTCATCAATTTCATTAGAAACACTAAGTAAAGCCATCATTATAGTAGTAAAATAGAGAGGATGAAAGCGTCTGAGTCCAGAAAGTCATAGTAATAAAAATCTTAACAATATGAGCAAGAAAATCGTAGGAAACAGCATGAACAATTATTGTGTTGATGTTGAGTGTGTGGTAAAAGTGTAAATGTAAGTGTGTGAGTGATTTAATATAAGTCGTTTCCCCATTTGTAGTTTCATCAAAATCAAGTACAAACAAACGAAAAAACTTATTAAGAAACATTTCATAAATACTAAGTGGTTTAAAATGCGCAAAGCAGGCAACCGAAAGAACAAAAAAGATCTTCATGACTAATGTCCGTCTGTGTTCCGGAGACTTATGTGGACGGCGGCGGCGGGCACAAATGACGTTCGAGCTCTTCCATATTCCTGATGGCAATGGCGGGATTTCCCTCACACTTGCGTACATACACGGTACCGCCTTTGACCCAGCAGAATTTGTAGTCAGCCGATTTGGCTTGCTGCCGGGCGGCTCGAAATAACTGCCGATTTTCCAGCGTTAGTCGCTCGTTTATATATATTTTTCTCGCAGGTACTTTTACTTGTATGTCAAACTAATACTTAGGTCAGTAATTCAGTATAATTGAAACGATGGGATATGAAAAAGTAGTGTGTTAAGTTTGCTAATTCTTGGCCAATTGCTAGTAAAGGTGTTTTTTTTATTTGATATATAACTATTCAGTTATATTCACATAAATGCGCATTTCGCCAGTTTTCGACCCTAAATCCAGTTCCGTCTATCTGCTGACTAGTTTTCGACCAATCACTGAAATCAAGGATAAAGTAGAAACAATCTTTTAATAGACGTAGGTAATTAACAAGTAAAAATTGTTATAAAAATACATTAACAAGTAAAAATTGTTATAAAAATACAAAAAAAAACGACTGGCGTGCAGGCGTGGGGCGCGGAACACACGACGCAAACTGTCTTTTTTTTTAATTATTATTACGGACTAGGCAATCGTTTGACCACGATCTCACCTGATGGAAAGCGATGATGTGGTTGAAGGTGTAGCACGCTTGACTAGTAGATACCTATTCACTCTTGACTTGAACACACCGGGGTTATAATTCACCGGACACACTGACGAGGGCAGGGCATTCCACTCCTTTGCAGTTATTATAATAAATGAAGAAGCGTAACGCTTCGTTCTTGTGCGAGGTATTTCAACCATGAAATGGTGGCACTTTGCTGATCATCTAGTCGTACGGTGATGGGGGAATCAGGTTGTGCAGTTCTTGTGCACACTCTCCATAGTGCAATCTGTAGAATACCGCCAGGCTTGCTACCTCACGTCGATGCGCCAAACTTTGAAGCTTACTATTTACCAGAGTGTCATCCCCAATGAGCCTGATAGCACGTCTCTCAATCGAATCCAAAGACTCGAGCTGATACTTGGCAGAACCGTCCCAGAGGTGGCTCGTGTTTTGGCTTTTCAGCCGCGCTAGATGCGCGGACGGACTTGCAAAAATGATAGTATACATTACTATCATTTTAACGTTTCATATTTACTTATATATTTTACTGTAATAGTTGCAATTGCAATATTGGACTATAGTACTAACGTGAATAATCTAAAATTAAAAATTTTGTAAGAAGCTTGAAAGATATTTGCTACTATTTCGGCAAGAGAATTGTATATTTTGTAAAAAAAAAATTTTTTTTTCAAAATCTATCTTTGCCGTTTAGGCAAAAACTTCATCTTCTAAGGCACGCCACAGTTTTTAAATTGTACTATGTATATACACTACCATACACAGTTTTTTTACAATAAAATATTTCTATTTCTATTTCTATACACTTCTATACGGGTACAAAGCAAGAGATTTCATCTAGAAATACATTTCTAAATCGCAAATATATTTCTTTCTTCGTTTTTTGGCGTTTCAATTATATTTTGATTTAATTGTTTTGCACATAAGTAGTGTACAAGGAATGACATGTTTTCATTCACAGCATTTTTACTCGACGGTAAAGATTATTTTCAGTTGAAGTTTAACTTTACCTGAGAAGCACTATAGTCACTAACAGTCACTATTCATATAGGAACATAGTATTTTTAAGCAGTCGTAATAATTATTTGAAGTAGGTAAGTACATTATTGCTGAGAAATAATATCAATGTTTAGATTTTCTTTCAGAGACGTACAATCTACAAAAAGGTTATTGGCATATTATTAGATCGCTACAAAACTTACGATGATAATTAACTTTTAATTATACTTATTATCTACACGGGAACAAAATTTTAGATAGATTAAAAGCGAGAGAGAAAAAACAGAAAATAAATTCAGACGATGATTGTCGGCGGGCGATTGCCGCCATTGGTTGGCTGGCGCGCAACCAATAGATAAACACTCGAACATAAAACCCGGCAATATTTGAAAAGTCCTATTTCTGCTAGAAGTATTTGTAGGCTAGGTTTAGCTTATTTCTGGCGCATAGTTACCGGTTTCCCGGTATTAGTGTTGATTGCGGGTGCTTGACGGGTGCGCGTTAACTGTTTAGTGAATTCCAAAACCTTCACGACCTTCAAGCGCACCCGCAATGGGTGCTCGGTGGCAATCACTCAACCTCACTCCTTAGGGAATCAGCCTGCTGGTCTCCTCCTAAGTATTCTAAGGGTTATGATCGTGATGCTCATAATAAACTTTGTACCCTTATAGAAGTGTATAGAAATAGAAATAGAAATTTTTTATTGTAAAAAAACTGTGTAGACTGTGAGGTCTTAAATGTTAACAACGTTCCAACAGCCTATCCATTTCGGACTTGCAATATTTTGAACATTATTCGATAACATTCTTTATATAATAAATTTATGGATAAATTTATAATAATATGCTTATAAATTATTAATAGATAGTTATTAAATCTGATATCAAAATTACATTCCATTCTTATTTACACAGATTCAGTAATCAAAGTATTCATTTAAATCATAGTAAGCTTTAAATCATAACCATTTTTTAAAATTCTGTTTGAATATGTTGCCGTTAATTTCAGTTCTATGGGCAAGTGATTGAATATTTTAATTGCGCTTATAAAAGAGCTCTTATAAAATAAGGTATTATTTATCTGCGGAATACACATATTATATATATATATATATTTGCTTCTTAAGTTACCAGCACGACTAGACTTTTGACTAAAGAAGTGTTCTTCATTAATTTTTACAAAATGACACAATTCTAATCTATCTATACTTATAATAAAACTGCAACTGGTCCAATTCTGTACATTGAAGATAAGTAGATTTTTTTTTGGACCTTGCTCTAGATTCGATACTGAAGCCTAAACTGTTTTTTTTCTCATTTTTGTCTGTCTGTCTGTCTGTCTGTCTGTCTGTCTGTCTGTATCTTGGCTAGGCATCACGCCGAAACTACTGAATGAATTTAAATGAAACTTGATATGATTTGAGTTCATACTATGACATAGGCTTTCATCCCGAAAAATGAAAGGGTTCCCGCAGGATTGGGGTTGAAAGTTGTTTTAAAAAACACTGAAACTACTGGACGGATTTTGATGCAACTTGGCACATACATAGTTTATATGATTAGTTAAGATTGAGGATACTTTTTATCCCGAAAAAATAAAGAGTTCCTGCGGGATAATGTCCCAAATTCTGTAAATTAAATATATTTTGTATTTTTTTTTGGGGGCCGTTCTATATTCAATACTAAAGTCAAAACGGTATTTTTTTATTTTTTGTCTTTCTGTCTGTCTGTCCGTCTGTCTGTCTGTACCTTGGAAGTGCATCACGCCGAAAATACTCAATGAATTCAAATTAAATTTGGTATGATTTGAGTTCACACTTCCGAGGTAGGACATTGGATACTTTTCATCCCGAAAAAATTAAGTGTTCCTGCAGGATAGGGGTGGAAAATTATTTAAAAGAACACTTAGCACGCTGAAACTATTGGACGGATGTTGATGCAACTTGGCACAGACATAGATTATAAGATAGGTGAAAATTATGGATACATTTTGTCCCGAAAAAACAAAGGTTTCCTATGGGATATGGGTCCAAATTCTGTACATGAAAGATATCCTGTTTTTTTTTGGAAATTACTCTGTTTTCAATTATGAAGCCTAAACTGTATGTTTTTTCTTTTTTTGTCTGTATGTCTGTCAGTCTGTATCTTAGCCGCGCATCACGCCATCTGAACTACTGGATGAATTCAAAAGAAACTTGGTATGATTTGAGTTCGTACTACGAGGTAGGACATAGGATACTTTACATATTGAAAAATTTATGGGTTATTATTTAGGGGTTGAAACTTATTTAAAAGAACACGTACCACGCTGAAACTAATGGATGTGTTTTATGCAACTTGGCACTGTCTTAAGTTATATGATGGGTTAAAATTGAGGATACGTTTTATCCCGAAAAAATAAAGGGTTTCTGCGGGATATGGGTCCAAAGTTATGTTAATATTTAAGTAATAAAAAATATTTTTTGGATGGTTCTCTATATTCGATACTGAAACCAAACTGGTTAATTTTTTATTATTGTCTGTCTGTTTGTCCGTATCTTGACCGCGTATCGCACCCAAACTATTAATTGAATACAAATGAAAAAAATGCTCTTCGGTGCTTAAAAAAGGTATTGACAATTATTTTTTTGTTAATCGTGTATTTCTTTCTGTTTGTCTGTATGTTTGTTTGTTCACGCATCACGTAAAAACTACTGGAACGATTGTAATGTGGTTTTCATTGTTAGATAGCTTAGGGTTTGATTTAAATCTAATGTAATTGGTATCTCAATCCGGTGAGTTAGAAGCCGAGCAATTGATAAAGTATTTTTGACGGCTGAAGAAATTTTGTTCAAATGGTCATATATATTGTCATATATTTATTATATTATATTATCATATATTTTGTTCATATATATTGGTCCTGGAATAGCATATTATGGTACTTTGAACCTAAAGAAAAGAACACGCGTGCGAAGCCGCGGGTACAGCTAGTATATAAATACAAGTCAAGGTGAGGAAATTATTATTTTTAAAAATGTTACGGTGTGACATGTTAAATCATGACTCCAAGTTAGATTTTTGTTATAGATCTCGATAATAGAATATATTGGGTACAACGCCATCTGGCGAGGAGCAGCGTCTTTTCTATTAGATCAAGTTGTGTTTTCTCCGTATCTGAAAACCAGACGCCGAGTTTGTAAAAAACGCCGAACTCCACCGCGCGTGCGCTACTTTCTTCGTTAAAGGAATAATGAAAGCTTTTCTTGTTGAAGACAGATTGATAATTTCGCCTATCTAAGAATCAAGAAATAATGGTTGAATTTGCCTCTGCGAGTGAAAGGGAAAAGTTTTCATCTACTGTCTCAAAATAGATAAAATGGTTAATCCACGCAGCGACAGCTAGCTACAAGTGGCGTGAACTAGAAGAAAGGTGAAAACTAAGTGGAGGTATCTGTCGGCAAGTAGCGAACTTCTTAGTGTTGCTATTAATAATTGACGTTCAAGGAATATTTCGGGCTCTGGATAACTTTGGACGAGGAACGGGTTGTTTAAAAATCCAGAATAGGTCGCATCATTAAGTTGGCTAACAAATAATAATTACAGAAGTCAGCGTTTGATATGTCGAAAATAATTTAAATCTAGAAATAGCTTGCGATGGTCACACCATGGAAGGTTTTGACATAATGTCTAAATCGCATGAAAGTTCCGGAGAGTTGTTTTTTTTTCTATAAACTTGTTCAAGTAAACACCGGATGCTGGCTGGTATGTACCAGAACTGGCTGGAGGACAGTGACCAGTATTACTAGGCCGACAAGGTCTACTTTACGAAGCAAATGGCAGAGTTAGTTCTGGACTTTTCGAGATAACTGGAAGTTCGAGTTCTCAGTAGAATGCTACTCGAAGTTGCAAACCAAAGATCGTATATATACAAGAGAGAAGCCTGTGGATTGGATTTTGTTTTCTGACGTGAAACTAAATTTAGTTTACATAGTTGGCACGTAATTAAGATCGACGCAGGCGGCAGAAAAATACGCAGTTTCTCTTGTGTGAACCAAACAACCGAGGCACGCTGTCCAGAACGAAGCTGCCCTGTTACAGGCGAAATAAGTATACGAGTGCAAAAGCCAGGTTAGTGTGATTTCCCGTGACTTCAGTATTATTCCAACGAAATATCTGTTTTGATTTTGCACCGCGTCTATCTAAGGCGGGCATCTCGAGACACATTTGAACACGAAGGAACGTGGGTTTCAGGTTATATCGTGCATCTACGGTCGGCTATTGTCGTTACCACTGCGAGCTGCTGTGCGCGATCACCCGGGGCTCACCACCGTTCGTGGAAGAAGCCGGTCTACGAGGGACTCCAGAAGGACTCCAACGCACCACCTGTCCAGTAGAAGATATCACCACCGTTCGTGGTCAAGCAGTAGGAGCTGATCGAGTGGAGTAAGGAGGCGTTCCGCGGCGGTACGCGAGACGACGATACGGCGTCCCAGGAAGCTTCCAGGTTGGTCCACTCCAAATCAATTTGAGTCAGCGAGCTACGGTAGCGAGGGAAGCTTTCGCCTACTTGTGGGTTAATATATTGTTGAAAGATACTTTCTGTTATTATCTAGATACTTTCTGTTTATTTTCTATATACTTTCTATATACCTTCTGTCTTATTTTATATCTTAGTTCCTGTTTACTTTCTATTTTAGAGTTTGATTTCCCTCTGGGAAACACATTCATACACACACACACTCTGTTTGCACTAGTTCTCTTTTAATTTAGTAAATTCTAAGGCAAAGACAAAATTATTCCGTTGCGTTGTGACCAATACATGTTAATCTGCTGAGCACAGACTCCCTAAGTTTATTGGCCTAGGATTCTCCAGTACTATAGTAAATTCATAACATACAGGCCGAAGTTAAGTACTAGAATTTATATGTTTGAGGAAATTGTAATCACATTTGAGAATTTTGAGTATTAAGTTAGTAATATTTCCTATTATAAGATCTTGCTGTTTATAATTATTTTGATGCAGAACAAACTAAAATAAGTGTAAAATATTTCTTTTTGAATTCCTCAGTAAAGGGGAGAGTACCAATATTCGATAACTCATGACTGCTTTTTCTATTTTTTTGTAATAAAGCCCTTTGTTATTGAATTTACCATCTTGTTTTAATTCCTCGCCTTTACCTGAGAAGGAGGTCCGTTTCCTTAGCCGGGCAACGGCCCTTTCAACGGAGGGTATCAGTACTGTCTAGATTATATATATTTCGCTGACATCTCTTTTGCAATATAAATGTTGACTGAACGTCCACTGAATTTCCCCAAAAGATTATCCCATAACTCAACTGAGGGTAGACATAACCATAGTATGCACTCACAGCTACAGATTTAGATGCAAGATTACTTAACACTGACAAGGCGTAAGAATATTTTGTCAAGCGACTATTTATTTTACTAACGTGAGCCTTCCAGTTCAAATGGTTATCTAGAGTTACATTACAACAGATTATGAATTTATATTGCTCCGGCGCTGCGGGAAGTGTTGTCTCTCCGCCCTTGCGTGACTAAGTGCAGGTACCGGGGTGAGCTGGAGTGATGGAGGCTGGTCATCGAAGGTGACCAAACTGCCGAAGCTGTGGAGGTGAGCAGTGGACTGGGCTGCATTCCCTCCGCGCCTCCAGATTTTTTAAAACACTCTACTGTAGGGCAGACAAGACCACGTGGAGTCGGTTGACAGTTTTTTCTCCTTGACACTCGCTTTACACAAACGAGGCATCAAGGAGTGATTCTATCTTTGTCTATGGTTGGCTGCGTATTCATCATCATCATCATCATCATAAGCCTATATCTGTCCACTGCTGGACGTACGCCTCTCCTAATGCACGCCACTGAGCTCGGTCTTCAGCTCTCCTCATCCATTTTCTTCCAGCCGCTTTTCGCAGGTCGTCACTCCACCTGGCCACAGGGCGTCCTACACTACGTTTGCCTAAACGTGATCTCCACTCAAGAACTCGTCTACCCCAACAGTTATCATTTCTTCGGGACATGTGACCAGCCCACTGCCACTTCAGTTTGCTTATCCTTTGAGCTATGTCGGTTACCTTGGTCGGTCTCCGTCGGATATCTTCATTACGAATCTTGTCCTTCAAAGAAACTCCAAGCATAGCTCTCTCCATAGCTCGCTGAGTGACCTTAAATTTGTGGACTAGTTTGACCGTGTGTGTCCACGTTTAAGCACCGTAGGTCATGACTGGTAGGACGCACTGATTGAAGACTTTTGTCTTCAGGCAATGTGGTATGGACGACGAGAAGACTTGACGAACCTTGCCGAGTGCTGCCCAACCCAGCTGAATTCTTCTGTTGGCTTCCTTCTCAAAGTTGTTCCTACCCAATTGCAATATTTGCCCAAGGTAAACATATTGTTGGACAACTTCAAGAGGCACACCATTAACTGCAATCGGTTCCGGGTCAATAAGATCGTTGAACATGATCTTGGTCTTATCTATGTTCATTCCGAGACCAATCCGTCGAGAAGCATCATCTAGGTTGGTCAGCATACTTGTTAAGTCTTGCAGCGACTCCGCCATTAGGACAATATCATCGGCAAATGGTAAGTGTGAGATATTCTCGCCATCGATATTAATGCCCATTCCTTTCCAATCCAGCGTCTTAACAGTTTTGGGGATATAACATCCCCCTGTATCACTTCCGTGTGCAGTTGGATATGTTTAGACTGCTGGTTTTGGACTTGGACACTCATAGTCGCGGCGTCATACAGAAATTTAAGCAATTCGATGTATCGCCAGTCCACTTGACAACGCTGCAAAGACTCCAGAACCATCCAGGTTTCAAAGGCCTTCTCATAGTCCACTAAAGCAAGACACAGGGGCTGATTATAATAATAATAATAATTTATTTTATTTCCAGGCAATAATAGGTACATTAGATAATTAAAATTAATACTTATTGAGCTATTATTAATTAAAATTATATCTTAAGTTTGCTACGGGCCCCAAACTAGGCTATGCTATCTTGGGTACCCATTCTCTAATTATCCAAAAATGTAGGCATTAAAACTGAATTGTACGTGGTCTGTGAATCTCTGTGTACAGTAATAATATTCACAAGTGGTAATAACAATTGACCAAACAACGAAACTAATAAATTATAAAAATGTTAAGACAATAATAATAATAATAATAAAATAAACCAATATTAATAACCAAACATTGCAATACAAAAAGAAATAAAAAGAAAGACATCCATAACCAAAGAAATACCAAAAAGCTACACACAAAATTACATTAGGTACATCCTAAATAAAATAAAATACATTAAAATATGAGTTCCAACAAACATTGTTTACCAACTTCCTGTGAGAGCTGACGGCAAGAGTAGCAAAACTGCCTCCCATTCTTTACATACATTCTGGTTGACGAGGAAAGTAATCATACGAAAGTAGGTTGGACCGCCCACACAATTATCATAAGTAATGAAACATAATGACATTGAAGATAGTCAGAACTAAAATTAACAAATGAATTACTACAATCATGATTATAGAATTAACTTATTGTATAATGAGTATAAAACTATGTAATATGGGCAGCTAAACCGAAGGCAAAAAAAAAAAAACTTTTGAACCTGCGCGTGAGTGTGAAAGTAGTGATGTCACAGGATATGCAGGACAATAATAGTTACGCACCAATGTGTCACACTAAAAGCATAGGTAGCTAAACTTGTTTGCGGGAGAGATTATACTCTTCAGACTTCTGTATAACCTGCCTCACTGTGTGTATGTGGTCTATGGTGCTAAATCCTCCGCGAAACCCGGCCTGCTCAAGAGTCTGGAATTCGTCAAGTCTTCTTGCGAGATGATTTGAGATGACCCTCGAAAACAACTTAAAGACGTGGCTCAAGAGTGATATAGGTCAGTAGTTCTTTAAAAGGTTTTTATCCTCTTTTTTCCCCTTTTTTTAGTACTACCAAACTCCTGCTCCACGCCTCTGGAGTTTTCCCTCTGTTAAGGACGGTGCTAAATAACCCTTGAACCTCCCGAAGTACGGGTTTTCCCCCTGCTTTCAAGAGCTCCGATGTTATACCATCCTCACCGGGGGCCTTTCCATTCTTAAGCTGTTTGAACGCCATCTCAATCTCGTCTTGGCTGACGTTGAGCAGTTCGTCAGTGTAGTGGCGGGTCAGTATTGCGCGGGAATCCTCTGTGCTGGGTTCGGGTCTAGAAGCATGCGAGTCGGTGCAATCGGCCATAGAAGTCTTCAATCTCAGAATGGATCTCCAGCATAGAGACGACGGTTGTGCCATTATTGGTCTTGAGCTTCGTCAAATGGGATCTAATTGCTGGGCGAAGACTTTTGACCCTCAATTCGCTCAATTGCCTTTTCTATTCGGCGTGTACTTGAGCATCGGAGGTCAAGTCGCACCAGCTTACTGATTTTTCGATTGAGTTCCCTTTTTTCTGACGGTGTGGTTTGCTGTTGCTCTCGCCGCTCGTCCATAAGTCGAAGAGTCTCATCCGAGATTTAAGACTTCGTGCCCGTACGATGTAGCTGACAAAACCTAGTGCCTTCTTCCCTAAGGATTCCCACAACTTTTTGGCTTCGTATTATTGGCCGTATAATATTGGTCGTACAAAAAAACGGTACGGGCTGATATTAGGCATCCAGTAATTGGAAACCTGTAGACGTATTATTGGCTGCGTAATACTGGCCATGCATTAACAACCCGGACCTATTCTGTACGGGCAATAATACACCATACAGTATTAGCCGTCCAAATATTACGAATCCATGTACACGTAATATCAGATGTACAATACTGGTCAGCAGTGTGAACAGATGCAGTAGATTTCTACTTTTTCAGTAGATTTAGGCCTTTGAAGTGACTTTAACGGTAGACAAAAATATTGAGTATTTTTTTGGTAGATTTTAGAATTTTGTTAATACTTTTAGTAGTTTTGAAAATGTTTAGTGATGGCCACCCCTTAACTTCAAAATTCTTATTTATCTATGGATCAGCAGTGCGATTACGTAATGTTGATCATGACGGTTTCGAGCCATCAAATTCAATAATGCTTTGCGATAGAGTCGATTTTGCTATGAAAAAAGTGACAATCTGATTGAAGCCAAGTTCTGTAATCGGGCTGCAGGGGCACGACCACAGAACTTGGTTTCAATCGGATTGTCAATACCACTATCACTAATGCCTTGCGGAAATCCATATTTAGAATGAACTAAATAAAAATACCTATTTATCATACTTCAAATGATAAATGTCAAACTACTGGTAAATGGTAAAATTAAAATAACTACGACAAAAAATTAAAACCTCACGCTAACCAAACCCTACCCAAATTTAACTATCGTAAAATATAAATGAAATGAAAGACAAGGACTGAAACAACACTTATTGAAGGAGGTTGTGTACATTTTATCCCTGATCGTAATATGTTATTGGATGTGAAAGCACTGTAAGTACATCATTATAAAACGTAAATGATGATTGTAATTTAAAAACAATTAAGTAATAAATAATTAAATGTGTAGATTTGAAATATTTTAAATAAAATTACATTTCTTAATTTAAAGTAACACAAAAACCGTACAGTATATTTATAGTAGATTACGTTTTTTGTTCAGTAGAATTTGGTAGAATTTCGTAGGATGCCACAGTAGATTAGCCGAAAAAAATATGGTCACACTGCTGGTCAGTGGTCGTACATTATTTTGGTTGCGTATTATCGTCTCCCGTGAATTGTTATGACTTTTGTTTTGAGTTTAATTTTTAGTTGTGTTGTGAATTATTGTACCTGTTATTATGTAAAATAAATAAATAACAGACGCTATAGCTTTCGAAATATCAGTGGTCTCTATTTGTTTAAAACTAAAATTCGTAATATTCGTCGAAGTGGATAAACAACTGTTACGAAGATTGTTTCATCACTGCTTTGGTAAGTAATAACATTTAAAACATTCATTTTTAATCTAGGTTTATTATTAGCACACGCAGAATGATAAACAGTAAATGTACATGTATACTTACCCCAACGAATCTTACAGGTGAATGTTGCATTGTGTTCCTCATGGTTCTTTGTTTGGTTTTTCACAATGTTATTATCATGTACTTGTAATGTAAGTATTAGACTAACCTACTTACACTTATTGATTTCGTTATAAAAAATATAGTTTGTTTAGATTTAACATGACCCAAAGTACCAAAACTACATTGAGGCCAAATTGTTTATAGACTTACTAAATTAGAAATACCTAAAGTTAGCTACCTACCAGCAGGTCATAAGCTACACAAACCACTGACCACTGACTGGTAGGTTGGGGCCTGCTCTGCTGCTGGAATTCTCCATCCTGACTATTTTGTGCCCGGAGTACTGTCTCCTGCATCTGACTCTTGATCCCACAACTGAGCATCAACATAATAACAATTATATTGGCTGAGGCTGTGCTAACTGTAGCTTCTTAGTATATTTTTTTATTATACTAGCAAGCTACACCTAAAAATGAACTAGATGTTGTACTTATTTCAAATTGAGAAAAATACTGAGTCTGATCCCTCTTCCCCCCTACCTTACAAATGTTATGGAATGGGTACTGAAAAAAATAAAAGTAATCACACTGTTAAACTTAACAAACAAATAAATTTATAATAAAAGTCCTCCTCTCTTCTAGTTGCTGTTCCAGATAGAGTCCTTACCTTAGTAATATCCTTAGCCTTTTTTTTTAGGTATATTAGTAATTTTTAACCATTTAATTCATTAAGGAAAGCAATAAACATTTGTATTCAATTTCAACACAATTTAGATGAAATAAAATAAATTTCTGATGTTAATATCCAGCTACTTGAAATTGTTCAGAGGAAAGCAACCAAGATATCACTGGCACTGCATTGTAATTCCTATGTAGAAAGACTGAAGAAAGGGGCCTTTGCGGTGACCTCATTCAACTTTCAAGAGCATTACGCACCAATACAATCTCCCAGGTATCCAGGGTATATATGTAAATGTAAGATAAATCTAGCTCTGTGAGTGTGCACCACAGCTTCTGCACATCACTTGCTCAGTAATGGAGTGGTCCATAATTGGAACATACTTCCAGAAGATGTTGTTTCTGCCACCTCAGTGAACACTTTCAGAAACAGGCCTGATACCTAACTGGAACTAAAAAACACATTGTTACAAAAGTGAACATTAATAATGTGAAGTAACTTTCATGCTGCTCTTCTATATACAAAATAAATAAGTTTTGTTCAATAAATTATGTAACATTAGATTAGTAGCTGGTACATACCTGCTACTGATATCCAATTCACTGAAGTAATACATATTATTATCAGCGTTAATTTGAATTAATTTTAATACAAATTATCAAAGCTTGCAAAATCCTGATAACTACCTAAATACTTAAATGATTATCATTATCTTTAGTACACATCAATAATTACTTGTACTTGACAACAAATTTTTATTTTTTATTTTTTAGGGTTTTGTAGTACAAACAAAAACTGTTTCATCATGTCCGTCTGTTCATTCATCTGTCTTTATGTCACAGCCATTTTATTCAGATACTATGTACACTACAAGAATTAAATTTGCCACATGTATGATATTGTTAGAACAGTTATAAATAATAAAAAATCTTTTATATTTTTATTGTCTCCCCATTACATGAAAAAAGACAAAAATATTGTTTTCTTGTAACCGTTCGAGTCGGGTCTTGTTGAATGGGTATTTTAAAATTATAATGAGGTTTGTTTGAATTACAGTTCTTTTTTAGTTGGTTCTGTTTACGAATTATTTGGCTCTAAAGTGACCTTTTTGCTTGTTTTGTTTTGATCACATGGATACTGATTACTGATCACTGATTACATGGACTGGACCGATTGCAATGCAGTTTTCATAGTTGGATAGCTTAGACTATGGAACTCTTATTAAGTGTATGCGTGTCCGACACGCACTTGCACTTTTTTATTAACATACTTTTATTAGGTCAACTGTACCTGTCATCATGAAAGTATAAAATAAGGAATTGAATTTTACAAACTTCTAGTCGTTGTATCCGTTTGAAACATTGCAAACGTATTTAATTCCAATGACAACACAATAATATGGTGCCATCGAGCTGGTCTGATGATGGAGCCGGAAGGTGGGTCATGGAACCCTTGAATGGCTACTTGAAAACACATAGAGTTTGAGCTCATTAGATTTGTCTCAACTTGTCCTATTCAGTACACCTGATGTTGAGTGTGTTTTTAGTTTTTTTAAATCTATTTATTTATTTATAATTTATTGTCAGTTATTGTAGTTCAATTGCTTTTGATATTCCAAAGTTCGATGATGATGATGATGATGATGACGCAGATGCGAAAGGGAGGGTGGCGGGCGATGCGGTACAAACACGCAAAGCGAAAAGATTAGTCTACTGTTTGGACATACGCTGTAGGCGCCCGCGGTTGAGAGTGGTGGCGCAGCGAACGATAATATACATGTGGTTTACGATCCGAAGGCACTCGGATCGAACCTCAGCCCTGGTGTAATTCGTCGATGCCATCGCTTCAAAACAGTAAAGAAAACTTCGTAAGGAAACCGGTATGTCCTAGAACCTCAAAACTCAGGACATGTGACCTCCAGCATCCATCCACATGTGGGCCATCCTCTCTATGAGAGAGATGGCCTGAGTCCCAGCAGTGGGAACGGAATACAACATGAGTAACCAAAGAATAAGTGATATTAGCAGTACCAACTAGAGATGTAACGGATAGCTGTTTAGCCGGATACCGGATATCCGGCCAACTTTAAAGCCGGCCGGATATTCGCCTGACCATTGCCTATAGTAACGAGCAAGCTCGCGTATGTGGCGCACGAACGATCGAGCGGGCTCGGGTGAATTCGGGTCTTTTCGTTCATGAGCGAAGTTAGCAAGTGTTTCATTGGCTTGTTGAATAGATTGCAAACACGATCACTTGAGGTTATTGCAAACTTGCTATTGTAGTTTGAGGTTATTATAAAAGTTATTTTATTATTCTAAAAGATTTACCACAATTATCCCCTAGTGCAGTACAATTACTATATTTTTGATGAAAAATAAAAATTTGGTGTTCACATTTTATTGTTAAATTTTTCTTAAATCCGGTATTCGGCCGAATACTAGCTTAACTATCCCGTATCCGGCCGGATCGTAAATTAAGGCCGGATACCGGATAGTTACAGGATATCCGTTTCATCTCTATTACTAACTCTGCTCAGCGCGATTTTCCTAAAGCGCGACCCAAAAATATGGTGACGACATTGAGAGTAATGCTAAGCTATAATTGTGTAGGTGAACAAGATTTTATAAATACCCCAAACAAACTTTCGGTGACTGCATTAACATGATGAAATATTGCATTACAGGGCAAAAACACTGCCACGCATTTGCGTGAAAAATACCGAAACCCCGACAACATTAATTTGCCTCACGTCAGCACGTTATCCTGCGTTTGAGAATTTAAAAAAAAAGCCAGTAACCTCAGACAGCGTCACAACAGATTTTGCTGCGATCTTCGCAAATACTCACAAATGGTAACAATCTTTCTTATCCAAATGATACAACTTATCTTTAAAAAAAACGTCTAGCGACGACCCTGAGTCTCCCTTCACTTCAGAGTTCAGTTGCTAAGTCTAGATAAACTTTATAGCCACCGGTTGCAATTTGCAGTTGCAAAATCCTGAGGAAGGAAAGAGTAGTTAGTCAGCTACCTAGTCGGCCTTTGGTAGTTGGTACTCGGATTCGTTTCCGCCAAGCCACACTGCTTTTTTGTGGCGAATAGTTGGCCCTTTACTTGGTAAATACATTAGTTTTATTTCTGTGCAATGTCCATCGGCTCGGCTTACATTTATTTAATAGATCTCGGCTGTATAATTTGTTGATCGTATCTGTATTCATATGTCAACGACAACGATGCTTTTATTAACCCGTCGAATAACCTATATATTTGTCGAGAGTTAAGTGAGACCCATTATAGTCTGGATGTTGAAAACATATATATCACCGTTCCATTGCGTGTCTACCACCGAAAAAGAAAAGATAAGAATGGCTCAACCCCATGAGGCATGACTTATTTCGATCGATACAAGACTAGGCTTCACGGCTTCATACAAAATCTCGTGACTAACCCAAATCTTCTTACACATACACTTACAACTCTGAGAGGTCAGTTATACTGCGAGACCTGCAACAGGTACTTTATGACAAAAGGCTCTGCAAGCCATCTCTCTCACCTTCGCGCTCCGAAGCTAATAAGGTTCTCCGATGACGGATATGTCAAGGAGGACATCGCCATCAACTCATTATCACTGCTAAGATTAGGCTTTCTTTACGAGATTGGTGAAGAGATCTTCAACCTGCTCTTAAGAACAGGTTGACGATGGGAAACCTCCCTTTGTATTTTGTGGTGTTTCCTCACGGTGTTAAATTTTCCTTCAACGTTAACATTTTTGACTCAATAAAAGTATCCGCGTTGCGTGACGCCAAATTGATAGTGCTTTTCTTATGAGAACGGTAATGTAAAGTATGATTTACCTCGTTATTTTACAAATTGTAGTATTGTTTCGTGGTTTGTCGCGCAAGGGTGACCATTGTTTCAAATTCCAGCATTGGAATCTAACAACATATTTATGTTTGGGTAAAACTTAACTCACAAGTTAGTCAGTGAAGATGAGGCTGTGTGTGTGAACCCAGCCCATCTTCAGCCTCGTCACACTGTTGTTTGGAAGAGGCCTCAGCAGGCTGGAAGAGTGACAGTGGCAAAGCCAATCATCCACGTCTATGCATGCGACTTTATGAATAAAATAACTATGATTTGTCACTGTCCCTATCTACGCTTTTTGATGCATTATATCCATCTGTTTTTAAAGTTAGCCGAGTGTCAAAATGGTAGGTAGCACAGCAGATGAAAACTAAGGGAGGTCTTTCCACGGTCTTGGAAAACCAGTTGTGGATGCGCAATTTCAACTTCAAACCCGACGTTGATGTGTCATCGTGCAATAATTTCTTCATGATATTTTATTATTTTTTCCGACATTTTATTCCACGGTGGTGACAGCAAAAGCTCTCATGCCACAGCCGTACAATTGACCGTCATGCCCCATGGTTTCCCACCGTACTATTCAACCGGATGTACTGTACATCAATTTCTAGTTAAGTGCCTGGAAACGGAGAAACCTTCGTGGCAACATGATAACATGATTGGTCGTGTGTGATTGTTGATATTAATTTTAGGTTAAGATTTTGTTGGGATAGCTAGAAGTGATGGAAAGCATAAGAAGAGTGATGTTGAAAAGATATCAGGGACTTTCCTAGAATCATTAGCTTAATTAATAATAATAAATTAAATAAATAATAATTTGTAAAGTTTTACGTGTCTGTCAAAGATTTTGAGCGTTTGCGAGCGCGTTTGATGGTTGTTTGTATGGGCACAATTTATTTGATCGTTTATACCCTTAACGGAATTGGTTGTTCTTCTCGTTGTGTGAGCGCTAGCAAACAAGGCCTGCAGTTATATCCTGTTTCGGAAATCTCATGACATCACCAACCTGAGGCAGTCTCCCTCTGATCAAAGGCCTCAATAGGGAGGGCTGCGCCCAAACCGACTTAATTAAGTAAGTACACGTTAGTTAAGGCACTTACCTGGCACAGACTTCAAAAAATTATTTATTTCTTTAAAGTTTTATACGACTTGAAGTCGTTTTTTTTTTAATTAGTTTTAATTCTTATTTGTTAGTTTCATTAAAGTATAGACCTCAGAAAATGAATGAGTTACTTTTACCAATCGCTAAGAAAAAAACCTGGAAACAGTTAACAGTCCATATCTCTAAACTACTATTTTTTTTTTTATTGTGGACTTGGCAATCGTTTGACCACGATCTCGCCTGTTTTTTTATGAAACTTTAACTATTCTCTAAGTTGAAATATTCTGATACTATTACAAAAATAATTATTGCAATCAGACTTTCCGAGAAATACGTGGACAAACATACATACATACAAACATACATACGTTCGCGAAATTTGGTATATTTGTTCAGATACTCATATAGACCGACATATATAAATATTATGTATTTTTGTCAATATAACATGCATACATACATATACATACAATATAACAAACATACATACATACATACATACATACATACATACATATGCAAACATGTAATTTGGTACTTTTTTTTATAAAGGATATATGCTGTTGGTCTATAACTGACCTCTACAGCGTCACGGTGTGGGGCGGGCGCAAAAGCGCTCCACCGCAATGCGTGACGCAGAAGGCGAAGGCCAAAGTTAAGTTTTGGCCACTTGCTCAAGGACACCCAGGGGGCATAAACCTCGTCCTCGACTTGGACAGTTGCCATTGAGGGGGGGGGGGGGGGGGGGGCAATGGGGGGGTGTATCGAACTAAACACTCCTGGATCTCTACTGTTAGGTAGTGATCGAGGGGACCCTGATGAAATAGCTTGACCCCTTTGAATGAAATTGATAAAATTTAGTTTATTATTCAAGTTTATAATTCGTGTTTTTATGACAGACTCGGCCAGCGTTTGATCATGATCTCATGTGGCGCTCTTTGGGGGAGGCCCGTGTTCAGCAGTGGACTTCTAAAGGCTGACGTGATGATGATGATGATGACTACACTAGAATCATAATAGAGAGGGGCGGCCCTAGGAAAATTTTTACGTAGTGCGAGATCTCAAAGTGGCGCCCTTTTATATACAAAACTTTAGTTTATTCCTATACTATGCAGTTGCTTATCCGTGATTATAAAAAGTATTAGATAAACCTCCCAAATCTCTAATGTGTAGTCTGTCGAAATGTTGCCTATACCTTCGACCAATATATATTATATACCATCGTTTTTTTTTTTGCTATTTTAGGTAAGGTCTATACCGCTCGCACTACCCTGTTGCGCTCGACAACGCCACTGTGCTTGCCCTCTTGCCCTGCTGAGGTAAGGTCTATACCGCTCGCACTACCCTGTTGCGCTCGACAACGCCACTGTGCTTGCCCTCTTGCCCTGCTGAGGTAAGGTTTATACCGCTCGCACTACCCTGTTGCGCTCGACAACGCCACTGTGCTTGCCCTCTTGCCCTGCTGAGGTAAGGTTTATACCGCTCGCACTACCCTGTTGCGCTCGACAACGCCACTGTGCTTGCCCTCTTGCCCTGCTGAGGTAAGGTCTATACCGCTCGCACTACCCTGTTGCGCTCGACAACGCCACTGTGCTTGCCCTCTTGCCCTGCTGAGGTAAGGTCTATACCGCTCGCACTACCCTGTTGCGCTCGACAACGCCACTGTGCTTGCTCTCTTGCCCTGCTGAGGTAAGGTTTATACCGCTCGCACTACCCTGTTGCGCTCGACAACGCCACTGTGCTTGCCCTCTTGCCCTGCTGAGGTAAGGTTTATACCGCTCGCACTACCCTGTTGCGCTCTACAACGCCACTGTGCTTGCCCTCTTGCCCTGCTGAGGTAAGGTTTAAACCGCTCGCACTACCCTGTTGCGCTCGACAACGCCACTGTGCTGCCCTCTTGCCCTGCTGAGGTGAAGTTGTACTGATGAGAAATAACAGTCAATAATTTTGTTTGACAACTTTTATTTACACTATTATGCTACAGACAGTCTTAAAAGAGATAAAAGAACTACTAACAATGTTAAGTTTAATTTTTTAACTCATTACAAAGACGCGGGGACAGCGACATTACATACAGAAAAGCGACAGCAAGTGAGTTCAGACAAAAAATGTACTGGGTCATTCGTTATGGTACTTATAGTGGAAAATTTCGCAAATATAAACTATGCAAGCGAAAACTTTGGGTTATGCATCGGTACGTATACATACCTACGCCAAACCGGCCCCCATCCTTTATTTACATCTCTAATTGCTGAACGCTTACGATTAGAATGTTTTTAGTTACCGTTCTAGAAAGCTATTGAAATTAACGATGAGGATAAATTAAAATAATATCATATAAATAGTTATTTAATTAACTACAGCTGTATAATTCGAAAAAAAAACTTGAAAACTGTTATTTTTGCAAGTTAACTATTAAACAAACACTTTTTTTCTTTTTTTTTACACCCTCGGTTACTCTATAATATTTCCTTTCTAAAATAAGTAAAAAACATTTATGCACTCATTATAGGTAATAATTGTAAAATCAGCACCCAAAGAAATTGGCGGGAACTCGCCAAGCGCGCGAGAATTCCCGCGCGTTGAAACTTATTTTTTGTGAAGTGCAGAATAAATAACAATGTGTTACACCGTTTTATAGATAAAACAATAAAGAACCAAGAAACAATACTAAACAGTAATAAACAATCAAAAATATATTTACGAATATGTTTTCCCGACTAATACGGCTCCGCTCGCCCCTGTTTGATTCAACTAACTTTTGTTTTCACATAACCCATTTATTTGCTATCATAAAATTATTATAAATTGTTCCTTATAGTATTTTTAGACGTAGTAACATGAAATACAAGCACTGAAAGCCTAAACACAACACAAAACATAACCACAAAACTCAGTTGTCGATGACCTCGCGAGTGTGAACCTCGACTTCGAAAGTTCGAACTGTCAAATCAAATCCTTCGGTTCAAGCGGTATTCATGCTTTACACTACACTAATAGGAAACTCTACTCTAATGTCATGTAAATAAGGTCGGAACTCCGCTGTAGCAAAGTCAGTCGTGGTTCTTGAGGGACCACGCGCGCTGTGACTTTTGTCACTCGTGGTCTTGAGGTGATTACATGTCGGTTGATTTCGGCGCCCCCCTCATGACGGCGCCCGGTGCGGTCGCACCGCTCGCACCGCCCTAGGGCCGCCCCTGTATAGACTAGAACATTATCAGTTCGAACATAACTTCCAAATTGACAAAGGCATGTATTTTTGTTCGTTTGTTCACTAATTTTTCCGGGATTTCTGAATTGGAGATCCATTTAAATTGAAAAGATACACCTCCAGTGTACCTTTTGAAATTAGAGGATCATATAAATTTCATCTAAATTGGTAGTTTTAACCGACCACGGCGAAGCAAGGGAACGGTAATAAGTTTTACAGTTTATGTATGTGTATGTATGTGGATGTTTCACCATAGCATCGCCCCTATTGCTTGTACTATTATTTATTCTGTGCTATTGGTCAGATTTTGACAAGCGAGGTATCAATCGATGCGTCTTCATCGCAAGAGTGTCGACATTGGATATTTTACCCGACCAACCGTTTTAGTTTTTGAACTTAACGTTTATAAATCCTTTTAGTATTGATTTTTTGATTTAAATAATTTAATGGTAGTGATTATTCAGTTTTAATATCAGATAAAGCATATCATTATGCGTTATGTCTACCGAAATATTAATGTTCATAACGACAATTTAATGGTTTATTAATGATAGTAAATTCGGTCAAAATTACGGGCTACAGTCATAGATCAAGTTAAAGGGGTGAAGATACGGGACGCTTTAATATCCCATAAACAACAACTGGACTTAATACAACTACAGACAAACTCATTCCCACCGTCGCGCTTCATGTGCTCAACAACATAAATAGAGACATACGCAGACTATAGCGCGAATGAGAGTCGCTGCTAACACGTGCTACACAAACGCCACTCCGACTGTAACTAAAGCCAAAAAATTGTTCGCGTTGCACATAATTTATGCGATACCGAGGAGCTGGTACCTAATCTCCCCACTTTTAATTAGATCGACGACTATAGTCCTAAAACGGGTCACCTACTAATTCGGGGCATTGAGTTTTTTCTTCTGTCGTGATTGTATTCCAATGTTAAGCTGTTGTTGTGGTGTTGTTGTTCTAGAAATAACCTTTATTTTGTGAGAGAAGGGTTTGTAACCGTGTGGGATCGACTATTACATGTTAGTGAATTCTGTTTGAGATTCTTTTTAGTGGGGTCAAAAACTACTGGACGTATTTTGATACGGTTTTTAGGGTTCGATAGCACATCTTAAACTAAAGTTACTATTTAAAAATTGACATTGCAGTTGGAGGACCGTTCTGTGGAACACATTTTAATCTAAAAGGTCCTCCTACTGAAATGTCAATTTTATTTCTCTCTTTTTGACTTTTTAGTTCGTTTTTGGCAATACACCTCTCACACACACCCTCGGACCCTCTCACACACACACAAACAATTATACACTCCCTTGCATGCCTTTAATTGGAAATCATTAGGATTCCTCAAAATGTATGTACAACTCGTATATACTGTTAGAATGTGCTAATCAAGGACTTCAATTTGAGCTTTTTTTCGCATTTGAAAATGGAGCCATACTGACGCGGATGGAATAAAGAAACTGCCATACATACAAACATACATGAATCCTAAAAACATTACACTCCTTTTTTTTGGGCAGTCGTGTACCAAGTGCTGAACAAAATACCATGGTACAAAAATCGACTTCAAATGGATTAACTAATAACTACAAAAACACTACTGATGCAATTTTGATACAATTTATACTATAAGACCAACCTATTAAAAACTCATTCAATTAAAAAATGAATTTTCAAAATCGTTCCGCAATTGACGGAGAAATCTGTGAAAATACAAAAAAATACATACAGTCGAACGTAGAAAGGAGGAGGTCCTTTTGTGTATAATAATCGATTAATAATTATTATGGGTTATCTTTATTCGGTTTCCACGATACGGGCCTAGAGCCCGCTGTAATATATTTTTTGTAAACTTTATTTTAAATTTGTACCTAATTTATTTATTATTATTTAATTGTCACGGGGGTGAGAAAGGGTGGCCCTATTAGTAGGCGGACACAACACGGCAAGTAGTTATCTAACTCCGCTATAAAGTTTATTCATATTGTTTATCTGTACAGTAGAATACATGCGCGTGTTTGTTTTGATAATACAGTGAACTTTGATACTTTACAAGCCCTATGATAACATTGGATTGGATACGACGAGGTTACAGTAGGTTCATGTCATAGTTATATTTATATCCACTGTGACGTGTCCCCTCATTGGAATTTTAGTATGTTTTCGCAGAGACTTTGTCAATCTCGCGTTTCGTCAAAACAGTTATTCGTCAAAACCTGCGGTCAAAACCCTTACTTCGTCAAATCAATTATTCGTCAAAAACTTCATTCGTCAAATACGTGAGTTGTCAGGTCATTGTACAATTGGACATATGTTTCATTTATATACAAGTTGCATCTGCAAGGATGCATCACTGTCTAAATTAGTTTTTGATATCAATAGTTTAAAAAATATTGTGTACACAGTTTAAGTATGTATATTATATGTACTCGTATGTACCGCTATTTACTATTATGTTGTCGACTACCTCACTGTTATTTAAGGTCGGTATAACAATTTCTTTCTTTCATTTCTCCCTATCAGCTGTCGTCTCAGTATTCACTCCCTTTTACACATGTCATCTCTCACACTACCCATCCACACTTAGTTTGGTCTTCCTCTCTATCTACTTTACATTTTTAATTGATTACCAACAAGACATAAGTTCAAAAACTAAAACTCGACTACAGTCGGGTAAAAAATTGCCTATGACACTCTTGCGATGAAGACGAATCGATTGATACCTCGCTTGTCAAAATCTAAGCATGTTTTTAGTTTGAACACATAATCCTTCTCTTGCCTTGTCGTAATCGCGTAAAAAATAGCCTATGACACTCTATACATGTCGTCGAATCGATTGATACCTCGCTTGTCAAAATCGGTTTAATATGGTCGACACTATGGCTGTGACTATGGTGGAACATCCACATACCCACCTACGAACATACATACATACATAGATTGTTAAACTCGTTACCCTTTCCTTCCTTCATCATACTCGGATAAAAAAGAAAGAGGTTCTCAATTCGACTGTATTTTTGTGAAAAACTTCCGAAGCTAATTATGAGCGAAAACTCACATTTTTAATTTTAATAAGATCTACTCGTATAATTATGCTTAATTGGCCCAAGTATAATAGTGGTAATATTAAATTAATGTTTTCTGAGTATATTTTGGAGAAGACACTCCAAAATATACTCAGAAAACATTAATTTAATATAAAGAACACAAGCTCATTACTTGATTTTATATAAAAAGTTTCTCATACTGATTTCTCACAATTTTTTCACGCGATAATGGCTGGACGGATTTTGATGAAATTTGGAATGGAGATAGCTTATAAGCTAAAAAAAATATGAATAATATATGGATAAAAAGTAAAAATACCCTGGAATAACATAGGACTTTTTATCACGGAAAATTGTAAGTTTCCACGGGAAAACTGGGAATTGTTGATTACTCGCTGTAAATAACGGTTTCCATGGAAACGAAATAATAAGTCTGTCAATAAAAATCAAGAGTGTTGGTGCTAGATCTACTTTGCATTGGTTTTTAATATCCCAGCAGAACATAGGATGCTTTTTTCCGCGATAAACTGTAGTCCGAACGGACGAAGTCGCGGGCGGGAAAGCTAGTTCTGAAATAATTGCTAACTTTATAAAGTCTAATTCACATTATTTAAAAATGATTTAAATAAAGCTAATTAAAGAAGATTCGAATAAAAATACTTTTGTAAGTACACTAAAACAAGTTATGACGTACAAATTTAAAGATGTTTTATTTTTTTAATTCAAGTTTGTTATATATACGTACGTAAATATATCATTTGTGCTAATTACCCACCTTCCCCTACTTAAAACGTTCTAGAACAGAAGCAGTTATCAAATTTGTACACGATTTTTATTAATGTTGAAATATAATTTACATTAATAATTAAGTTATTAAGTATGTAGTTACACGATAACCTTTGAGCAGCAACGTCATAGAACATACAATAAATAGCTTAAGTAGCTGTTGTCTGCGATTTCGACTCCGTATATTTTGACAAGACAACTATGATTGCATGGTTGTAATGTAACACACCTCTACCTGCACTAAGCTGGAGGTAAGTATGTTATACACTAAGGACGGGATCGGGACTCGGGATTGTTTCAGCGCAAGTCTCATCAAAATCGCTGCAGTAGCTTTGGTTCATGAAGTGCAAACAGAAAGACAATCGCAGTTATTCAAAAAACTTTAATTCGATATTCATTAGTTTTAGATTGTATATACCCAGCGTCGAACTTAAATGGATTTAATTTATAAAATATAATCGATAGTGATAAAAACCCGACTTCAAACAAAACTAAACAGAGGCAACAATTTATGTGAGAATGGTTGCTAACCAACTTTAAATCGTTATAGATCTAAACATTCATTCGAAACGCAAAATGATAAGAGAAACCTAAAGATGATTTTCAAATACCTATTCAATTATACTTCACATAGTTCGTCGACTTTCATGACGCCTTATTGAATTTTGATTACTATGATGCCTTTAGTAGCACTCGCAAGATTAAGACAAATCGATTGACGTAAAAATCATCAAAATCGGTCCACACGTTTGGTCTATGTAGTGCTACAAAGGATCAGCCATACATACATAGGCTGATAAACACAATAACCTCCGCTCAGTCGGGTAAAAACTACAGCACCAATTTTCATAAAATTTGAGCGGGACCAAACCAGAGTCCATTTCATTCCGCCATCTCCTTCTGGGCCTGCCACGACGTCGTTTAACGTTGCGTGGGCTCCACTCAGTGGAGAAATAATGTTATTGTTTTGTTTGTAGTCAACTACCGCATAAACAAGACCAGTGAGCTAGCTATCTGGTAAAAACGGCCCAAACCACAAACTTTCTACTAGAAATACTAGCTAGTACTATTTGAACATTTATGCATAAGTGGATAAGTTTCACTCTCGTTGGTAAAGTTTTATAAGACGAATATTGAAGGACATAGAATACTGCCTTGAGGGACGCTTGCTCTTTGTTTACGCTATCGAATATTTACAGCGTCCAAGGTCAGTGGCTTATCGAGTTAGAACTCGGAGCATATTATTTATCTCTGTGCCCGGAGGCAAACCACATACTTTCTAGAAATGTTAACTACGATCTCCAGTACTTGCTTGAGCAGTTTAAATATTTGTCTAGTAGAAGGTTGTTTACTGGTTTCACTTTCTCTGATGAAACTTTCTAAGTATTACAGATGAACCTATTGCTACTGTTTGATATAAGATTTTAGTGCAACTATTTTTGCCCGCGACTTACTTTAGCAGTTTACTTTATTTTTCTTCTCTGCAATCTGTCGAATCTATACTTATAATAAAACAATAAGTACGAAAAAGTTTGTACAAAAAAGATAATTTAAAAAATAAAATGGTGTAAGGTACTTAAAATATAGATCAAGAATTAAACATATAAAAAAACATGCCTGTTTGTTCGTTCATCACGTAAAAACTACTGGACCGATTGTGATGCGGTTTTCACTGTTGGATAGCATAGGGTGTGACTTAAAAACTGGGTTACTTGGTATCTTAATCCGATGACTAGAAGCCGAGCTATCGATATAAATCTTTATGACGGCAGAATAAATTATGATCAAATGTTGGTATGTAGTTTAGGTCTTGGAATAGCACATTATAGTACTTTAACCCAGGTAAATAAGCGTGCGAAGCCGCGGGTACAGCTAGTACCTAATAAAATAGTATTTGTTATCAAAACCAAAAGTAAAATGTGCATTTTTCTTGAAACAGTTGTTCATTAACTAAAAAAATACATCATATATTAGGTTGAACCCTAAGGTGACGAAACACCCATCAAAATCAGTCCAGTAGATTTCGAGATTTGAGGTGACAAACAAAAACACGTACAAACAAAAATTTAAAATAAATGATGTTTTCCGGGTAATAGTCGATCCCAGTTAGATTTGCAAAACTGTAAAGGGCTAATTACAGTTTTATAATACGAGTCTGTGATACGAGTAGCTAGATCTGGGGACTCATTATACTGGCTCAAAAATGCTATCTTGTATAACCCCCGACTACAGGAACAATAAATGGATAAAAGGGATACTAGTAGGCTTCGATTTAATCGCAATTTTGTCATTTACTGTGATATACTATAACTATAAAGTTGCGAATCGTGTATGGCTATATGTACGTCAATTAATGCAACATTTACTCATAAAATTAAAACTATCTAAGTTAAATAAATACATATCTATATAAAATTTCAAGAAGGTTAATAAAACCTTGCTTAAAAATTATAGACACATCTCACTTCTGAGTCATGTCTATAAATTGTTCTCGGGGTCATCACAAGCCGACTCGCGCGAAGACTTGACGAATTTCTACCTCCCGAGCAAGCTGGGTTTCGAGGAGGATATGGTACCGTAGACCTTATCCACACAGTGCGCCAAATTATGCGCCTATATTAATATACAGTCGGAGGCATCATGCATTTCATTTCTCCTTTGACGGGACGGGGAGCTAAATCTGAAATCGAAAGCTTGTTTGCTTCTGTTAAGTTATGTTCGCAGTCGGGTTTACTGTTATTTATAACATTTTTTGTTTAATTACTGCTTCATAACGATATTATGTTTACAAAAGTATCACCATAATTAAATATGCGCTCCAAACTCAGTAAGGATAGTAAATACTGTCCATCATCTAGTCTAGACTATTATCTGTTTTGACTGTGACTGGACTATAATTACTTCCCTATTAACAAACTACATTAGTACTTATTGATCGACACCTCTTTTTGTGCAAAGAAGGTCACAGTGCAAATAGTTTGATTTGTCTCCTTGTCATTCAACACTGGTACACAGTTTTTTTACTCTACTGGTAAAGTACCTGCCGCTTAATGTAGACAAATCACGTATTGGCTGTCGTCTACATGTCTCATTAAATCTAGCTATGGTGATTAAAATATGCTAATTTTGTGGGAGTGAGTTGGCAGTTTGGAAGTTTTACAGTATCGTTATTGTTTTTGGAAATAATCTGTACATTTAATGAATCAGTATGTACTCCTAACAAAAAAACTGTACAAAGAAGATTATTTAAAAAAAAAAATAGGCTACTGAACAAGAATATAACATTTTTATAAATCGTGTCTGTCTGTTTGTTCGCGCACCATTAAAAATCTACTAGATTGATTGCGATGCGGTTTTCACTGTTGGATAGCTTAGGGTTTGACTTAAAAACTGGGATACTTGGTATCTTAATCAGATGATTAAGAGTAGATACCGAGCAATCGATAAAAAAACCGATTTGACGGCTGATCGAATTTTGAAGAAATGTAGTATATTGGTACCTACTTTAGAGGTACTTTTGGTCCTGGAATAACGCGTATGGGGTACTTTTAAAGGAAAAGACCACGCGGGCACAAATAGTGTCGAATAAATGTTTCAGTTTTTATACGTTTTATCGAGAATTGGTCGGATAAGCAATGGTGCTCATTCCGATATTCTGCCATCCAGCCGTATCATTCCTACTGTCTTAATTTGAAAAGTTGCCAGCGAAATTATTGTGCTTATAGGCTCAGTACATGCGAACGCGACATAAACCGGGTTTTGTACATAGTCCGTGTTTGAGTCACATAAATTAATATGTATAGGAACCAAATTTCAACTTAATTAGTCCAGTAGATCCCATAGGGGTTCCTTTCTTTCATTCAGACGTAAGGAATCCTACGAAATCAATACGTCTTTTATAGAAACTCATTTGACTGCAGAAATAGCACGGCGTACAGAGATTTGTAATTCTGATTTGTTCTGGATAGCCAGATCATTTGTTCTAGATAGCCAGATCATAGGATGGGATTGCTGAAGGGTTGCTCGCTAATAGTTACCTTTTTTAAGACGTGCCCATAATTATATATAGGTACAGCGAAGGACTACCTAAATTTTTAGTTAACCTATAATTATTATAACCACGTTTTTATTAAGTCACTTTGTTGTTTGTCTGTCTGTCTGTCGTTCCGAGTGGAATCTTGCAACTAAAGTTTCGAGCACTTCCCGAGCTAACCGGCTGAAACTTTCAGGGTAGCTCACAAATCGAAGACAATAAATTCAAAAAAAAAAGTGGTTTAGTTTTTTAATCTACATTTGCTGCTTGTTTTCAGCCATGACTATCCCACTGCAGGGCATAGGCCTCCCTTCCTTCTTTCCATTTCTCGTGACCTTATGCTTTGAAGGCCAGTCGGTACAAAAGTCATACAGTTCGTCCGCCATCTCCTGGGCCTGCCGCGACGCCTTTTGCGATTTTGTGGGGCACTCATTGGTCATTTTAGACCACAGCTCGTCAAACATGTGGCTGATATATCCTGCCCAGTTCCACTTCAAGCTGGCAGCTTTTTCACCAGCGTCTATGATTCGCGTTTTGGATCGTATTTCGAACGCGATCTGTAAGTCTTAACACCAAGAAACTGCGTTCCATATCTATTTCCTTAACTCTGAGTTTGGACTTTTGATGTTTCGTCAGGGACCAAGTCATCCGTAGGTGAAGATGGGGAGAATACACTGTCATGTCCATGATTAAAAACAATCTTATAAAATAACTAGCTGATGACCGCGGCTTTGCACGCGTGGTCATTTCTCTAGACTAAAAGGACTATTCAAAGACCTAAAATACCAATATACCAACATTTGATCAAAATTCCTTCAGCCGTCAAAAAGTTTTTATATATTGCTCGGTTTCTACTCATTGCATTGAGATACCAAGTACACCAGTTTTAAGTCAAACCTCAAGCTATCCAATAGTGAAAACCGCATTGCAATCGGTCCATTAGATTTTAAGTGATGCGCGAACAAACATACAAACAAACATATAGACACGAATTTTAAAAATGTTATATTCTTGTTCAGTAGCTTAGTTTAAGTACCCTAGACCATTTCTTTATTATCTTCTTTGTACAGACTTTCGTTCCTATTGCTTTATTGTAAGTATAGATTATTCCATGCTATTTCACAAATGCGTTAATCAAACGTTCCAGTCCGTCTGTCTTCCGTTCTTACGTATACATTGCCAGTATCGCCACCGGTTACACGATCTATTTGCTTCTTCGCGGTATTGCGATAAGGCCGCCGATTGTACAACATATTTTTGAGAAGAACTTGCTTAAAATAATTATTTATTGCTATCTCTTGCCTTTAAATAGTTCTATACATTTTATAAATATCTTTGTTTGTCTCTATGTAACTATAGTTACTTCATCAATCCACAGAATAGTTAGCAGTACAAGATCAAAACCCGCAATTTGATATCAACCATGCAATGCGTTAATTTAGTGTCGTCACGTTGCAGTTCTTTGGCAATGTTTCTATTGCTAAGTTGCAATGCCTGTGTTGCTACATGACTGAATTGCATTGCTTCATTTCTCCTAACAGTCTTAAGAAAATGCAAATTAGTTTTTTGATTTAATTAAATTAAATTTACTAATGTTTTTTTTGTTACAGGCACTGCAGCATGGTGATGGTTTTATGTGAGTAACCTATTCGTTGTTTTCTTACAGACACCTAATGTACAGTCGATTTTTTTATTTTTTTATTGATTAATAGCAGTCGTTAAGCCATGTCAGAGGCCCTCGGGCGGCTTGATAAACTCTGACATCAGAGGCCAGCACTACCTCATACGACAACAAACAAACAATCGAGACGAAGTAAACTGTAACTAACCTCATATGTCAATTTGTGACATAATGTTGCACGCTTTCATGTTGTAGTGATGGTATTTAGTTAAGCTTTAGTGTTCAAAAGAACGGAACATGAACATAAATATTGAAAAGCTCAGATTTATTTTTAAATGTTTAAAACGACTGATGGAACAAGCATTCCCTGCCGACAAGTAAAATAAACTCTCCACATGTCGCCGACGGTAAACAAGTTGAATAAGGGTTGGATGGTCTGATAAAATCAATCATTTTTATTCATATTTAAATATGTATCTACTGCAATATATTTATATACATTTAGCTTTCAGCCAATTACTATGATGGCCTATAATGTACGGCCGCTAATGCGTCCTGAAACAATTCACTGAACTGGACTGTAACAAACAAACATATTTTTTTACCACTGCACTGAAAAAAGTAGACGTGGCGCTTTTAGTTACTACATGAAAGCGATAATTTTAAAAGCGTTGGACGTTAGTTCTTCTTGCCGCCTCCCCGTGGCTGACTTTTAGTTACTACATGAAAGCGATCATTTTAAAAGCGTTGGACGTTAGTTCTTCTTGCCGCCTCCCCGTGGCTGAATTTTAATTACTACATGAAAGCGATCATTTTTAAAGTGTTTGACGTTAGTTCTTCTTGCCGCCTTCCCGTGGCTGACTTTTAGTTACTACATGAAAGCGATCATTTTAAAAGCGTTGCATGTTAGTGCTTCTTGCCGCCTCCCCGTGGCTGACTTTTAGTTACTACATGAAAGCGATAATTTTAAAAGCGTTGGACGTTAGTTCTTCTTGCCGCCTCCCCGTGGCTGACTTTTAGTTACTACATGAAAGCGATAATTTTAAAAGCGTTGGACGTTAGTTCTTCTTGCCGCCTCCCCGTGGCTGACTTTTAGTTACTACATGAAAGCGATCATTTTAAAAGCGTTGGACGTTAGTTCTTCTTGCCGCCTCCCCGTGGCTGACTTTTTTCGTGGTGCTAACTCTATAGATAATTATCTAACTTTCAAAACTGACTAGACCTTGTGATAGTGTTGCCTGCAATCAAACAAAACTATACATATCTGCTTCATCCAAGCAATATTTATATGATTTTAGCATTAACGCCTTCTTAGCGAGAACATATCTAATAATACATACATATCTAACAGGTGATGCGGGTTCGAACCCCGTCCGAGATTCAAATTTTTCGTTGAGAAAATTATTAGATATCCAAGAAATAATTCATTTAAACGGTATATTTAAACGTCGAAAACGTTTTGAACGCATAAATTAAATCTCATTAGCAGTTATACATTTGGCAATATTATATACAATTGTTATAACAATTTATTTTGTAAAGTAAATTAAGAAAATTAGTTAAAAATAAAAGAACCTTAATACTCGTAATATCCCAGTAGAGTGTCTTGGTGCTTTCTGTCTTCTATCGGACGTATTTCCGAAGCACCGGTAGAGTCAGAAATATCTTTCCTTTTCCTGGGCGAGAATCAACTCTGAAAAGGAAAAATCGTTTTTTAAACTTGAAGTATTAGTTTACAACATTAATTGGCCTACTTACAATAAACACTATGTTGATGTGGCATACATTAACAGCTGTGTTCAAATTATGTTTACGGTTTTCTAATTTGTTATACTCGTACTTATAAATTACTAGCTTTCGCCCGCGACTTCGTCCGCGCGGACTTCAGTTTGTCGCGAAAAAAGCATCCTATATTCTTCTAGGTTATTAAAAACTAACGCAAAAGTATAGCACCAACGCTCTTGATATTTTTTGACAGACTTGTTATTATTTCGTTTCCATGGCAACCGTTCCTTACAGCGAGTAATCAACATTTTGCAGTTTTCCCACGGAAACTTACCATTTTCCGGGACAAAAAGTATCCTATGTTTTATTCCAGGGTATAAGTTATCTCCATTCCAAATTTTATCAAAATCCGTCCAGCCGTCATCGCGTGAAAGCTACCCAAAAAAACAGGCAACGTTTCACTTTTATATTTTGGTGTGGATTTAACTAGTTAATTGGGTATCTCGAAAATCTATAGGCTTAATTTGCCATTGTATGTTATCTCACAAACCGATCTTAATTCTTACGTCAAAAGGTTATGTGCAAAGAAAACGTACTTACCTACTTTAAAAAGTTATGTCTCAAACTTCTTAAAGTTAGTTCTTAATAAACATGATTAGTATTCATAAAAAAGAGATCACAATATTTGGTCATAAAACCTCCGATCCCGACCAAACATAGTTTATTAGAGACTCGCGACTCGCCCCGGCTTCGTACGGGTAGCTCTCACACCGCGGCAATTTATTAGAGACTCGCGACTCGCCCCGGCTTCGTACGGGTAGCTCTCACACCGCGGCAATTTATTAGAGACTCGCGACTCGCCCTGGCTTCGTACGGGTAGCTCTCACACCGCGGCAATTTTCTTACTTTTAACATTTTTGTGCCCATCGTAACTTCTAAAAAAATACTCGTATATGCCGGTAATCGTATAATTCAAAATCTTTGGCAGCAATGATCGTGGTGCTTTTTGACCATAGTAAACTGCATAATTACTCACGTACTTGACAGACTTGTATTTCCTTTCCATGGCAACTTGTCATTCCGTTCCATAAACAGTGGGTAATCGTCATTTTTGTAAATGTTTGATACCTTGGGTTACATTGCAATTTTTAAAAGGATCTCTATTTTTTATAAAAATAAAAAACTGCCCTTGTTACTTGCTGATAATGTAGCTTTCAATAGGTGAAATAAATTTTAACATCTGCTCAGTATTTTTTGAGTTTATCCATTACACTCCATTTGTACTCGTGTACAAACAATCAAATCTTTCCTCTTTATAATGTTAGTGTAGATCCTTTTAAAACCGTTTTGTAATGTTCAAAACTTAAGTTCAAAGTTCCTTGATGGCCTAGATCCCATCGATTCAGGTCTTCAATTATGTTTATCATCATCTGGCGACCTGTTGGTCTAAGGTTATATTTTTCCAAAGTAAACATTGTTAGACAACTTCAACAACATCCCCCTGTCTCACTCCCGGGAAGGACAGGGGGATGTTATATCCCCGAAACTGTTCACTAATGCCCTGAAGTTATGATTAAGACGCTGGGTTGCAAAGGAATGGGCATTTATATCAATGGCGAGAATATCTCACACTTACAATTTGCCGATGATATTATCCTAATGGCGGAGTCGCTGCAAGACTTAACAAGTATGCTGACCAACTTAGATGATGCTTCTCGACGCATCGGTCAACATAGATAAGATCAATATCATGTTTAACGATCTTATTGACCCGGAACCGATTGCAGTCAATGGTGCACCTCTTGAAGTTGTCCAACAATATGTTTACTTTGGACAAATATTGCAATTAGGTAAGAACAACTTTGAGAAGGAAGCCAACAAAAGAATTCAGCTGGGTTGGGCAGCACTCGGCAAGCTTCGTCAAGTCTTCTCGTCGTCCATACCACAGTGCCTAAAGACAAAAGTCTTCAATCAGTGCGTCCAGTCACTTACGGAACCGAAACGTGGACACTAACGGTTAAACTAGTCCACAAATTTAAGGTATGGAGAGAGCTATGTTTGGAGTTTCTCTGAAGGACAAGATTCGTAATGAAGATATCCGACAGAAAACCGAGGTAACCGACATAGCTCATAGGATAAGCAAGCTAAAGTGGCAGTGGGCTGGTCACATTTCCCAAAAAACCTATAACCGTTGGGGTAGACGAGTTCTCGAGCGGAGACCACGTTTAGGCAAACATAGTGTAGGACGCCCTGTGGCCAGGTGGAGTGACGACCTGCGAAAGGCGGCCGGAAGAAAATGGATGAGGGGAGCTGAGGACTGAGCTCAGTGGCGTGCATTAGGAGAGGCCTACGTCCTACAGTGGACAGATTTAGGCTGATGATGAAAACCACGTAGGAGACTTCGTAATAACACCCCTCTATTTGCTGCTCCTATTGTCTTTACCCGGTGAGCATAAGGTTCAAATCTGAAACACCTAGCGTTAGGTTGGGTTATTTTTACACGAAGTCTAAGATTAATTGAATAAATGTTTACTCTATCAGATTATTGTTACTTACTATAAATTAATTTAAATAACACTGATATTTTTAGTGGATAGTTTTCCTAGTTTTAATCGACTTTACAAAAGGAGAAGGTTCTATGTTCGACTGTGCATGTTTTTATGCGTTTTCACAAATATCAATTCACAAAAAAACTTCGTGAATTGCGGACCGATTTTGAAATATATTTGTTTTATTTGAAAGAGTTGGACCAAGATTGGTTCCATATAAACTGGATCAGTAGTTTTGTTTAGTTATTAGTTCCGTTTGAAGTCGTTTTTGTGCCGCGCTATTTTGTAAAGCACTTGTTATCATTATCAACAAAAACATCAATCTTACAAAAAACGATAACCACAGAATAGTCATTTTTTTCATAGAAATTCTGATGATGATTCTCTTGCTACTAGCTGCGCCCTGCAGCTACTCGCTGACCACTTTAACTCCTAACTGCCTCGTTCGTGCGGCGGCAGACTACATCGTGTGACTTGTTATTTCCTTGCTCGCCCTGCGCAATGAAATCTGTGCGTTTCGTTAGCTGTGCAATTCAGCGCGACCAATTCTAATTATCGGGAAACTAAATGATCTCGGGTGAATCTTACCCAACCTTACGCTCGCCGGGTCAATTAATTGATTCAGAAACTTCGAAGACTTAAAGTACATACAAAACAATAAAGTCTCGCTTAGAATTTGGAACCTTTGGGACTAAACACAAAAAGAAATACCCAAAAAAACAAACAGTAACAAATCGGGCAAGCTAAATACAACCGTATAAAAAGGACGTAGACCTCCTAAACACTTATTAATATTATTTGAGTATAAACCTGCGATTGTTAGCCTCAATAGCGGCGCCTTATCTTACCATAACAAACAGGTCTAACAGCAGACAGAACATAATTATGTAAAACATCGCAAAATCAACAGCGCAGATCTCGTGCCCCACATTAGCTTGCGTAAGAGCGAGACGTCCGTGCCATGCGACCTCTATAGGTGTATGCGCCGGCGCACAAGCTCAACCGGTTTTGGAAGTCATCATCCTTCCCTCGTAGAAAGAGAGAGTGAGTTATGACATATTATCTACCACACACATCATCATCATCAGCCGAAGCCGGAGGTGCACTGCTGTCGCCCCCCTCCCTCCTAACACCACAACTAGCGGGAGGTCGCTAATTATCATAAGGGTTGTTGTGCCATAATCACCACGCTTGGCTGTCTTGTTGTCCGCACTAGTTGGTGATAACACACAGAAAATGCTGCCCTTGCGCTGCTCTAAATACTGATAGTTCGCTCCGAAGAACTGCAGTGCGATTCCCTAACTAAGCCAATGCAATTTGTTGCAATCAGGCTTTCAAAGCAATATCAACTCTAACGCACCGCACTACGAGTAGGTGCACGTGATAATGAAAATCTGATTGCAATAAGATAGGAAACTGCCCTACAGAGACGTCTACATTTTATTATTTTTTATTACGGACTAGGCAATCGTTTGACCACGATCTCATGTGATGGAAAGCGATGATGTGGTCGAAGGTGTAGCACGCTTGCCTAGTAGATACCTATTCACTCTTGACTTTAATCTATAAATTCTAATGAAGTCACAAAGCATTTCTTTTTTTTTTTAGTATATATTTCTCTAGTATTTTAACTAGATTTTCATATGAGGAAAACACGATTACACTATAATTTGTTTTTTTTTAAACTTTGCTGGTTTCCGGTCTTTAAGCGAAATATCATAAAAAACTATTATCAATATCGACCCGGAATTTGCTTCGTAAGATAGATTTTAAGTTGATCTAGATTCTTACCTATCGTTTTTTTGGTACATTCTGTATGTCGTTCAAAATCGATACATTCATCTAAAATGCGCTCCGAAGCTGCATCTCCTCTCCCGCTCAACCCGGGCCTGGACGAGCAGGACAAACATTTGAGAGCGTGCAGCGCCTTTAAACTATAAATAGTTTTGAAATGCACAAACAAATCCCTTTCATATTATGACATCTCGATCGACCTGATTGTGTCACTTTTCAATGTTAACCCTCTCCTCGTACCTCAATATCTCAACGACTCCCAAACCGATATAGCCGACATGAAAAAATAAAAATTCTACCTTTATAAAGATTGGGTCTACGGTTTGAGACTTTTTTGTATGACGAACTAGGCAATCATTTGACCACGGTCTCACCTGATGGAAAGCGTAGATGTGGTCGAAGGTGTAGCTCGCTTGCCTAGTAGATAGATACCTATTCACTGTAGACTTGAACACACCTGGGTTACATTAAATGGAAAGGAAAAGACTGAAGTCCAACGTGATCTTCTGACAACGGGAATCCCGGCTCCAACAATCTGATGCTTGGTATTGCCTACTGACTGCGTTTTCATGGCTTTCTTTTTATTTGAACCATAGATGGTGGATTTGACCTACTTTGATTACCGTCGTAATTAAGCGCAAATAGTTTCCATGCCAATAAGTCTCTATAGGGTAAAACCAGGATAGATGCCGCCGTGGGCTAGGCGCCCCGTTTTAAAACCTAACTTTCCATAATCGTAGCAAATAATTAATAGTTTAATTAGGGAGCGCGGGCGCCATACATCTCAGGCCCCGCAAGTCGTCGTGCGAAAAAGACGCGTTTCGCTTGTGCGTGTGATTATCTCCGCGACGAACGCAAAAAACGCTTCAAAGTTTCAGACGTAAGTTCACTGTTGCATAACTTTACAAGTAGGAATAGATTCCGTTCTATTTTTATTATATCAATACACTGGTTTATTAAGTACACACCTTGTCAATAATCGCTCTTTTGTATAAAGATTAGTTAAATAAATGAAAGGGCATCTATGCATATTAAAAAGGATAGTCTCCCCAATTTTTCGGGGTATAGTTTCTATCTATCCCCTATACGCCTTATCAAATGTCAGCGTATTTTTGAAATGTTTTTTAATTTTTGTTATAGTTTTTATTGCTTTTTTAATCGATTCCAAAAGATAAATAAAAAAAAGTTGTGGCGTCTATACCCCGATAGTGCTACCTGCATGTGCCATATGTGTATTTTTTATTAATGCATACTGTTTGTATGTGAACCTTGCCACAAAGAAAGGAAGGAGTACGAACTCGACTTGAGAAAACAAACAAAGGAACCAAAGATAACATTATTATTTAAAAGTATTAAAAGGTCGAAAATAATACAATACACGAAAAATACAAATTATTTACAGTTCGGACAGCGCAAATGAAGACCAATAGAAATTATTTACAGTTCGGACAGCGTAAATGAAGACCAATAGAAATTATTTACATTTCGGACAGCGCAAATGAAGACCAATATAAATTATTTACAGTTCGGACAGCGCAAATGAAGACCAATAGAAATTATTTACAGTTCGGACAGCGCAAATGAAGACCAATATAAATTATTTACAGTTCGGACAGCGCAAATGAAGACCAGTAGAAATTATTTACAGTTCGGACAGCGCAAATGAAGACCAATAGAAATTATTTACAGTTCGGACAGCGCAAATGAAGACCAATAGAAATTATTTACAGTTCGGATAGCGCAAATGAAGACCAATAGAAAGCATTTTCCAGTTCAAATTAAGTAGGATAGGTTTTGTATTAAGTGTGTTGATTATTTTTAAAGTTTATATAATTACTACCGCATGTTAAATTAGTTGTTATTGTGCACGTTAAAACTTAAATGCTGTTAGACTTTTGTTGAACAAATGATAAAGTATAATTATGCTTATGCAATACATATATTAAAATTATCTTTTTCAGATTTAATATGTATTTTACTTATTTTATGCTATTGGGCCTACACCACAGGCATCTAACCTTCTTAGCATTTAGTTAAATATTTAAACGGGACTTAATCGCGCTGAAAACTTAATATTTATTTACCTCGACGTTTCGATCAAGTTGCGTTGATCGTGGTCACGAGAAGACCACGATCAATGCGATAAAATCTAAGACAAGAACATTTTAAGAAAATAATTCCTCAGGTCTCATGTCATGCTCCACATTTACTGACGCAACACGCATTCATTTCCTCCAAGATGTCAGCTACTATGGCCATAGGTCTATGCGCTTGCGCACAATGCCCGACAGTTTCATTCCTCGCCTGACCCGAGTAGAGATGGGACAAGCAGGACTACAGCTAGACCTATCGACGATAAGTTATCGATAATGTCGAACTTATTTTGTTAATCACTGAACAAGCCGATAATGCCAAACTTGTATGTACCTATCTTATTCTTTATTCTTCTCCAGTTCGGTGTCAAACTTTTTACATTCAGTTATGACAAAGGTATTGGAGATTTTAAAGAGGAAATAAGATTGGCATCACCTGAACAGCGCATGATGTGTTTAGGCGACGAATCGACTGTGCGTGAGCTGTGACCACTGAGTAGATGGACTTGGGGCTGTGCAAGCCCAAGGCAGCACCTTGTTTGCTTTTGGAATAAACATAATTTGAACATGGTTGTTCTTGACCGCTCTTTTTAACGCACGATAATTAAAACAAAGCGCATGTATTCCCAGTATATTATGATCTATCCAAATGCATTTCATTTTTCTTGGATAACAATCGAGAACTAAATATTATGCAGTGAAATCATCGTGAAGTTAGATACGTCATTTGATCATAAGTACATTTATTTACATATTAAAATAGCGCTAACAAATTAAAATGTTCGTTCTTATCTCGGGCATTTTGATAAAATAATAAGCAAAAAATATGTCTCACACGTAAGCGGACATTGTTAATCACTGTTGATTAAATTAGCTTGCTAAGGTTGTATTGCGTAACATAAATACTATGTTAACCATCATAATAAATCTGTTTTTTAATGTCGTTATAATTACTAAGTGTAACTATAACCTAAAAATCCCTAGAAATGTTGTAATTAAAAAAAACAGTATACATCTAAAGAAGAGCTCAATGCTGTGAACTAAAACGCTTGCAAAACATTATGTACACAATAAGGATTCAATACTAAGTGTGCGAAACGGTGGAGTTTATAATTTTTGTGCTTTGAAATAATTTGCACCCAAACGGCTGAGATTTTAATTAGGTGTTGTAAAATTCATCATAACTATGAGAATAATAATTAATTCGCATAAATGAAGTGTTATGGAAAATTATATGATTAGCGAACAGGACGTTGTTTAAATTAATATTAATATCTTTTTAGTCAACTTTCAAAATGAGGTTCCCATTTCGACTACGACTCCAGGCTTTTTAATCCGACTGTTGTATTTAGAGTCCTGGAAATAAAAATCTATGTTCATGATCCAAATTAGTTTTTAATTACAGCTTCAAAGTATTGAAGACCACAGTTTATACTTAATCGTCATCGAACCTCAGATGTGCCAGTAACATTCTGAACGGATATTGGTCAAGACCAGTTCCTTTCAGTATATTATGTATAATGTTCACTCAATTTTTATTTCTGAACCGATTTGCATGATTATTTTTGTATCTTCTCCAATATGGTCCCAAATAAATTTCATGTAAATTGATTCAGTAGTTTTTTTTAATAAACCCATACCAATTGATTTTTTTGGTTCAAATTATTATTATGTCGATAGAAAGATCTCTAAAATTACGTAACACTATTCGTTCGACTATTGCTTTCGTCCGACTGCAGTATTACAACAATGTTATAAGTAGGTACAATATGTATAAACATTTTCATTGTGTATACGTTATGCATGAGCACACACACGTGACCAGCTGGATTGAAAGTGGCTGTAAATCAGCTAATATTGAAGTGTTATATCGATTTAATTTAATTGTAAAGTCAACATTAGAAACGGGATATTTACCGTGTGTTTTGTTTCGAGTTTCCGATATTTTACAAACTAACACACACCCGCATTTACTTCCGTGTTCGTGGCGGTTGCAAAATTGCTTAAATATCGTAAATTCATAACAAAGTACATGCATGGTAGTTATATCTTGTTCTAATGTTGAATTCGTAACAAAGTACATGCATGGTAGTTATATCTTGTTCTAATGTTGAATTCGTAACAAAGTACATGCATGGTAGTTATATCTTGTTCTAATGTTGAATTCATAACAAAGTACATGCATGGTAGTTATATCTTGTTCTAATGTTGAATTCATAACAATGTACATGCATGGTAGTTATATCTTGTTCTAATGTTGAATTCATAACAAAGTACACGCATGGTAGTTATATCTTGTTCTAATGTTGAATTCATAACAAAGTACACGCATGGTAGTTATATCTTGTTCTAATGTTGAATTCATAACAAAGTACATGCATGGTAGTTATATCTTGTTCTAATGTTGAATTCATAACAAAGTACATGCATGGTAGTTATATCTTGTTCTAATGTTGAATTCATAACAAAGTACACGCATGATAGTTATATCTTGTTCTAATGTTGAATTCATAACAAAGTACATGCATGGTAGTTATATCTTGTTCTAATGTTGAATTCATAACAAAGTACACGCAAGGTAGTTATATCTTGTTCTAATGTTGAATTCATAACAAAGTACACGCATGGTAGTTATATCTTGTTCTAATGTTGAATTCATAACAAAGTACACGCATGGTAGTTATATCTTGTTCTAATGTTGAATTTAGTGTTAGTGACCATGTCTGCAATTTAAATATATGGTAAGCAAGAAAAAGCAGCTATTGTGTGTCTGGTCTGGTTATATAAAAAGCCGCTATTGTGTGTCTGGTCTGGTTATATAAAAAGCAGCTATTGTGTGTCTGGTCTGGTTATATAAAAACCAGCTATTGTGTGTCTGGTCTGGTTATATAAAAAGCCGCTATTGTGTGTCTGGTCTGGTTATATAAAAAGCAGCTATTGTGTGTCTGGTCTGGTTATATAAAAAGCAGCTATTGTGTGTCTGGTCTGGTCATATAAAAAGCAGCTATTGTGTGTCTGGTCTGGTTATATAAAAAGCAGCTATTGTGTGTCTGGTCTGGTCATATAAAAAGCAGCTATTGTGTGTCTGGTCTGGTTATATAAAAAAAACAATCGGCAGTAAAAACGTATCTGGCACATCATGTAGTACATGCAACTTTACTTCTCCGTTCCGATGCTCAACAAGATTTAACTATGCACTCTTCTCACAATCTTTTCCCTCCAATAAAAATGGCGACATCTTCGTGAGACTAAGTTTCCGGCAGAATCTTGGAATCACAGAAACGCTGCCTTTATACTCCTACAGTAGTAGTTAAATAAATTCTAAATTATTCTAACTTTTCCTTCCAAGGTGCGCCTCCTTCGTGCGCCTTTCATTAGGCATGCTTTTAAATATTTCTAAGTAGGTACGAGTAGTAGGCAGTCAAATTAAATTCTAAGTCTACTGAGAATCCCTTCATTTTATCAATAAAAATTGGAAATCACGACAAATGAATCAATGATCGGGTGGATCTCCTCAAAATGACGACGTCATTGTTCTCAGAAGTCAGAGTCCGTTTTTTTTATTTTTTTCTATTATTTTGTCTTGCAGAATATTTATTAGTCAGTACGCTTCCTGGTTTTGTATGGGTTGCGGCGAAACAAAAATAATATATCGAGCGGACTTTGACTTGTGAGAACAATGACGCGGAGAAGAATGACGACTCATTTTGAGGAGATCCACCCGATCCTGTCAAGGAATTTATGTACATTGTGCACAAAAAGGTCGTGCTTGTTAAAATGAAGGCAAAGAGGCCACTGGATGGTTGTGCGCCGCAGCTGAGCACTCTCTGTAAATGTGAGAAAATGAGAGGCTGAGTTCATGGATTTAGGGCTCTCACTTCTCAGTTTAATCTCGATTACTAATCGAAAATTAAATAAGATCTAATTAGTTTCCGGAATATTCCAATTATGTTGTGAGCGCTCCTTACATTTTACTATGTCTCCTGGCATACAAGTGAATAAGTTAATTATAAAACATAAAAAAATGAGATTTTATGCAGTAGCCATGTAATGGTGAAACTTAGAACGGGCTATCACAATTAAATGCGTATACTACATTTCGTGTCTGCGCTGTAAACAGTCGAAGGGTTCCTTTATCTGGAGATAATCCTGGATGTCGATTCAGGTAATGCTTACCATAAAAATGCATTGCTATCGGATCGGAACTGACCCAACATGTAAAAATTCAACTCCGTAGGATAAGAGGAAGTGGTTCTAATTCAGATTACAAGATTTCAGCTAAACAAACTTACATACATTGCAATGCAAGTTCAATAAAAGCTTTAAAAAAAACGCACGAGGTTTTTGCACAGTGTAACGGGAACCAGAGTTGCCGCTCGTATTAAACCTTTAATAAATCAATATAAGACTTCAATACAAACAAAAATGTTATTACACTAGTCCTAAAGCAATTGTTGTTATCTTTCGTTCAGTGTTGCAGTTTGATAAAAATTCAAATGTAATAACAATAGATATTTGAATATTATTATTGTTTCCTTTAGAAAACAATAGTAATTAGTCTTATACTTTTAATCCAGAGAATTACCACGCGGGAAAAGCCGTGGGCACAGCTAGTATTTAAATAAAAAACAAAATATTCCCTAATATTTATATGTTAACTAAAAATATTTAAAGAAAATCAATGTAATTTGTAATTTGTTTTTTAGTTGTAAGATTTTTATTTATGTGGTTCAATAACGAGTTATCCATCTATCTATGTAATCTCAATAACAACACAACACATTATCTCAATTAGATAATCTCAATAACAACACAACACATTATCTCAATCAGATAATCTCAATAACAACACAACACATTATCTCAATCAGATAAACTCCGTAAAAAACTTTTTTTGCTCAAACAAGCTTTCGAACAAAACGTTGTACCTCCCGAGTCACAGCAACCTTATATTAATGCTAAATATTTGTATGTACCTGTAATTACTGTCAAGTACAGATAAATAACCAGTATCAGGAATTCCTCGAAGTCTCATTATCTGTCAGGTTTTTGCGCCAGTGTCATGTCAAGTCAATGCTCCTCGAAAAGGCAAAAGGTCACGCATTGTTTACGACTAAACCACCTTGGCGTAAGCAGGAACACGGGCTTGTTCTATATAAACATATATTTATTGGAATCTCTCCAACAAAGGCTGGAATAAAGACCGCAGCATGTGATACATTGTCTGAGGGTTTGCAAACAACTATTTTAATCGAGAACCATACATGTATGTACACTTTTAGTAAGATCTATGTGGAGAACAGGCCTCCAATAATAATTCTGCGAGTGCTGAAAGATATGACAGTAATCTAAATTCAATATGGCACCAACCAGCCGCCATACTGTGAAAAAGAAAAAAAGAAGTCGACGAAATATGTTAAGTGGGATATCATTGAATAGGTATTTGAAAATTATCTTTAGGTTTCAATTATCATTTTTCATTGTGCGTAAATTTTCTTGTTTAAGTTGGGACACTACTCAGGTTCGAATCCTGGCCGGGGCAAACATTTGTGTGGTGAGCATACGTAAATTTTTGTTTTCGGGTCTTGGATGTTTGTGGTGGATGTGAGTCCATCCATTCCATGCCAGCCGTGAGTCGTGACGCGTCTATCCTAAATATACCCAGCCCCATAACTGCGCCATTATGAAAAAATAAATATCGAATAAGCTCACAAAATTTCACGATAATCGTTTGTGAAATGGGACCAGTAGAGCCTGTAGAGAAGAACAACCGGACATCCGCCGGACATACGAAATAATGTTTACCCAAGCCAAAACGGAGACGCTTCGCTCGCGCTTCGCGCTCGCTCGGTCAATAAATTTCATAAAGCATTTCAAAGGGGTTTGACACGAAATTGAACTTGGACCAAGTCCGAAACCTGATCGGAGTATTTCCGACTATGTAAATCCATTAATTATAGCCGATGTATTTACATATTTAATTGGTTCAAGGCTAATTTCTAAGGTACGTGTACAGTTTACACTTGTGGCGGTGTTCGACGTTCCTTTCGAGAAGTCCATATTTCCTTTTGGGCTACGAGACGGTCTAACCGTTCGATCTTGCTAGATTTATTATGAAAAAGACGAGTTTGTACACACATGCAGAGTTATTATAACTCTAATTACCTACAAGCTGGGCTCTTGATAGTCCATCTGGCTCATCCGACGAACTAACACATTCGTATTCAATCGGCGCCCCGTCGAATGTTATCGTTTCGGCTCGACGTGCGTCGGTAAATCATTGTCCTATTGACGTCACGGAACTGATCAGATTCGTACGGAATATTTTACATTATAAAGTAATCACTCGATAGTCGATATTATCAAATTGCGTGCGTCCCGTTTATATTTGACTAGCGACTTGCCCAGGCTTCGCACGGGTGCTAAGAGTTTGGAACTCTGTCAGTTCTCTTTACTCCTAGCATGCTACGCTCCATTGCTCGTTAACAAACCTTGAGTTTGGACTTCTGATACTCAGTCAGTGACCAAGTTTGAGCACCGTAGGTTAGGATAGGCAGGATACACGTACCGATGAATTTGCGCGTTAGAGACAGAGGAAGGTTACCCTTCAGTAGCGCTTTCATAGACCAGTAGCTCTTCGAGGCATTGTCGATGCGACGATTGATCTCTTTTTCTTGCCTGTTTTCGAAGGTCACTAACTGGCCCAAGTAGACGTACTCATCGACATAGTGTATTTACTGCCTATCAACCTTGACCCTACGTCTCGTTCTGTTAGTCATAAGTTGGGTCTTGGACCGGTTCATCATTAGTCCAACCTCAAGGCTCGCAGTGCTTAGTTCTTCGAGCATTTGCTGCAATTCAGATGCTGATGTGGCGAAAAGAATGATGTCATCGACGAAGCGAAGGTTTGTAAGCCTTTTGCTTCCGACGACTAAACCTCTCGTTTCCCAAGGGTGCCAGTTTCTTGAATATCTCTTCGAGAGTGCTGGTGAACAATTTGGGAGAGAGTGGGTCACCCTGCTTAACGCTCTTTTCTATTTTAAAAGATGGACCAGATGACTGCAGTTTGATGGTGGCTGAACTATTGTTGTAAATATTTTGGATGAGATTGATGTAAGTGCTATTGAGCTGTTGATTTTCTAGAGCCGAGAATATTGCAGAATGTTGTACTTGATATGTACTTTTTGGTCCTGGAATAACACGTATGGGCTAATTTTAAATGAAGTGACCACGCGGGCAAAGACGTGGGAACAGCTAGTCATCAATAGTTTTCGAAGGACACGCCAAATAATGTTTTTTATTGGCAAATTTTTGATACCCTGGGTTACATTATTGCAATTTTTTGATACCCTGGGTTACATTATTTTGCAATTTTCCATGGGACATCTGATTTTTGAAAAATAATATACAGTTCATGTTACTCGCTGATAGCGTAGCTTTCTATAGTTGAAATATTTTTTTAAATCGGTTAAGTGTTTTTTGGGTGTATGCATAACAAACAAACATACAAAAAATAAAAGCTACATATTAGTGTATAAAAGTACTAATAGTTGATAGAATCAGGCGTGACTTCCGTGACCATGGTGACCGTGGTGCGCCGCGTAATAATAGGTCCACCCCTCCTCACCGTGGGTGGTCGGAGAACCAACAGGGAATTCAGGAAATGGCAGCAGCATTTTCAACATCACCAACTACTGCAATCACCAAAACGCCTGCCAAGCGTAGTGATTATGTATAAATCTCCCCACATGATAGCAAAACGAGCAACCGTGTAGGGGTGTTCAGCAGTGGACCTCTACCTACTGATGATGACTTGAAAACTCCTGTTTCAAGTGGGTTAACAATGGTAGAGTACGAAGTTATAAGCAATGGTTGAGCGGTTTTGCATCAGTCAACAATTAAAAATAGTATCGCGAGGAAACCGGCATGTCTTTTTGTAGGACATCATCGTCATCATCATCATCAACAGCCTATATTTATCAACTGCTGGACGTAGGCCTGACTGAGCTCGGTCTTCAGCTCTGCGCATCCATTGGGCGTCCTACACTATTTGCCTAAGCGCGGTCTCCACTCGAGAACTCGTCTACCCCAACGGCTGTCGGTTCTTTGGGAAATGTGACCAGCCCATTGAGCATGTCGGTTACTTTGGTTGTCTGTGAAATCACTTATTTCGAATCTAGTCCTCATCATCGTGCCTGACTGTAACTTAATCCTAGATAACTTCTCACGCTCTCTCGTATCATAAATGGCTGATAATGATGATGACGACAGGTAATAAGCGGAAATCTTAGGTTAGTTTTTAAGACATTAGAATGGCCAAAGCAAGTGTCAATTCAGAATACAAAGCGTATAAGGCCTACACAATAAAATAAATATCATGTTCATCGAACCCAACTTTTCCGTTCATAAATTATACATAGCGGTGGGCAAGAAGGTTTAAAAAAAACGTGTTGAAGCATAGCAAATGGCGGCTGTGGCTCAATTACATCTTAAAAGACTGCTTTCTGATTGATTTTCCGTGAGAACTTGACAGAATTAAAACGACTAACAAGATCTTGCTGCGATGTGGCGACCGGCATAACATGGTGTAAGTGCGTGAGGCTTGTGCGTACGAGCGTATCGGCATAACTTGGGTGTTTCACTTTCTATTTGGTGGTGTGGAATCTATTAAAACCTTGCCGGTTTGGACATCTTCACGGTAAATCAATTCAGCATGTAGATAATTGTTATTGAACTGCTGTAATTGCTTTACAGTATAATTGCAGCTGTGTACTTCTGTTAGAAGCTTTCTAGGCACCTGCAGGTTCAAGGAATCGTTTCAACTTTTATTTGTATCCCATGTAACTTAACACTTTTTGGTTGAGAACATGAAAATATGTGTTACACTTTTATTGCTGATGTATGTATTGGTATTGCTGACGTTGGCGAAAAGACAGCCAGACTTAAATGGGATTGGGCGAGCCACGTGAGCCGAATGCTCTCGGAACTAGTGGGCGCAAGTCGTCACCCAGTGGACACCCGAAGATTGTCATAAAAAGTAGCCTATATGTTAATCCAGGGTGTAAGCTACCTCCATACAAAACTTTATCCAAATCCGTTTAAGCTAAACTTTCACATTTATAATATTAGTGTGATTATTTTTGCGAGCGCAAAATAATCATACATAATAAGTTATTAATCTTATGTACAATCTATTGCTGAAACTTCACGATTTGGGAGGCTTGGGATTAGGAAGTTGGGTTGTGTTGTATAGCTCTCTCACTCTCTCTCAGAGCAGTGGAAACGAAACGAACTGACGATTGTGACGACGGTTATTTAAAAAATGCACAAAGTGACTTAATGTAAATGTCTAGTGTTTACTTGAAAAATTGCCACTAACGACTCTAAACACATGATAAACATCAAGTCATACAAAAAAACCAGTGCCCCTTATCAGTAATCGATTTATTATCCACTATTAGTACCTATAACTTGTACTTCACGCTCTATACAGAAATGTTTGCGCACGCGCACGTGTCCGTAGATATAAAGTTGGGTACGTGTTTACATAAGTGTGGTGAAGGACATTAAATAAAATGCGATTTCCCGTTTGTATGTTTGAACTCTCTAAACTTTGTCGTCAACAATAAAAGCACAAAATAAAATAATAAGATAACCCATTATAGCTAAGAATCATCTCGATCACATCAGCTTTCAAACAGAAAAAACCTATAAAAATCGGTCCGCTCGTTTGGAAGCTACGATGCCACAGACAGACACACAAACAGATACACACTTTTGAGTATATATACCCTAAACATATAACACCCCTGTCTTTTCGCGTCGGGGGTTAATAAAAATAGAGTGTATTTTTTTACTTGTTGCCATAGAACTAATTAAAAGTGGGTAGACTAGGTACCCGTTCCTCGCGTGTGGAGCGCATAAATTAGGTGCAACGTACACAATTGACGTGGATTTGTAATTGGAGTGGCGTTCGTGTTGGCGCTACAGTCTGCGTATCTCTCTCTCTCTCACTGTTGTTGATTCACATGAACCACGACGACGGGAATATAGATGTGTGGGTGCGTTTGCCTGTAGTTGCATCTAGTCCAGTTTTTGTTTGCGTGATATTAAAGCGTGCCGTATCCTCCCCCTTTAACGAAATCAATGCTTTTTACCGAGGAAAAATGTCTTCGCGGGTAAAGCCGCGGGGCGCAGCTAGTATACATATAATGTTGCCTGATGGTGATTATTTTCATTTAATTACACTAACCAACTAAATAATAAATACAAAACACACCAAATAAGTCCTGCTAACACCTGCATTTTGTAATATGGTGGAGTTGCGCCGATGCCTTTCTAGGGCCTGATTCCGTAGAGTTAAAGTGAGGTTCGGTTAATGCCACTTGGACCATTCATTGCCACCGATCACTCGTTTCGAATTCACTAAGCTCAGTGAGCATGTGAAATGACGTCATCAAGCCGATGAGCACTCAACCGCACGGAAACTGTCATTTTACTAGGAAATACAAAACCGGTAATTCAAAATCAGAATTCACAAGGACTTCAGTAGCAATGAGTTTTCGTCAACCGAAGAGCACCCGGTGCGTTCATTACATCTAGCAGTGTTTGGTTAGTGAAGATCATTGATAATGCATAGTTACTATGAAACTTATAGCTAACACCTACCTAGGTACACTTTGATTCATGTTTTATCGTGCCATGAAACTGTGTTGTTTTTGTGAAAGGTAGGTTTAATGACATATATGTATGAGGTATTTCATAGCTAACCCTAAAATAGAAAAATACCCTACTGGTTTTAAAATCACATAAATTGAGATTTACACTATCCTATGAGCTCAGAAAGCGGAGATCTATACATTTATATGAACTGCAGTTCTGTGAACATCCACCTGCAACAAATGTATCATTATTATTAGTATAATCAAGTAGATTCAACATTCAATATAGTTAGGTACTTTTCTATCAAGTCCTAGGCTATAATTATCAACTGTCAAGCTCTCATTTGTCCGTCTGTCCAAGACTTGTTAATTTTTGTTAATCTACTACGATACATAAGACTTCGGTAGATACAATACACTTCTATATACTTAAGTACAAAGCAAGAGATTTCATCTAGAAATACATTTCTAAATCGCAAATATATTTCGTTCTTCGTTTTTTGGCGTTTTAATTCTTTATTGATTTAATTGTTTTGCACAAAAGTACAAGGAATGACATGTTTTCATTCACAGCATTTTTATTCGACGGCAAAGATTATTTTCAGTTGAAGTTTAACTTTACCTGAGAAGCACTATAGTCACTATACCTATAGGAACATAGTATTTTTAAATAGGCAGTCGTAATAATTATTTGAAGTAGGTAAGAACATTATTGCTGAGAAATAATATCAATGTTTAGATTTTCTTTCAGAGACGTACAATCTACAAAAACGTTATTGGCATATTATTAGATCGCTACAAAACTTACGATGCTAATTAACTTTTAATTATACATAATATCTACACGGGAACAACATTTTAGATAGATTATAAGCGAGACGGAAAAAACAGAAAATAAATTCAGACGATGATTGTTGGAGGGCGATTGCCGCCATTGGTTGGCTGGCGCGTCACTCACAGATAATCACTCGAACATAAAACCCGGCAAAATTTGAAAAGTTCTTTTTCTGCTAGAATTATTTGTAGGCTAGGTTTAGCTTCATTATGCCGCATAGTTACCGGTTTCCCGGTATTAGTGTTGATTGCGGGTGCTTGACGGTGCCTGAATGCCGTAATCGTAATTGAAAAAAAATAAAAAAATATAAATAATATAATAATAAATTATAGAGTACAATTGGCGCTCTTATCGCTACAAACTAGCTCTTCCACACAATTTTAGTAAGGAGACGATCAGGGATTTCGCGGTGGCGCAATATTATAGTAAATTTACATACGAGTACATAGAACAATACTATAATACATATTTATGAAATAATACATTACTTATAATAAAACAATACATAAATACAACTATATAAGTAATATTATATATATCACATATTTAAGGAATCAAAACACTATAAGTATAATCATATATAAGTAACGGGATATTTACCATGGATACTATTTGTATTGAGTCCCCAATATTGTGTTTCTGTTAGTGTTGTGTGTCGCGATCTAGTTACTAACGAAGGTGTGAACAATGTTACTGGTGAGAAAGAGGGTAGACCATTTTGTCTGCCCTTAAAAACCAATCCACCCGCAGTTACTTCAGTTATCCGTGATCATGGCGCTGCATCAGTGCCGAAATATCGAGAACTCAATACAAATAGTATCCATGGTAAATATCCCGTTCTAATGTTATACTTATTGTGTACGTGACCATGTCAGTTATTATTAATCAAAACACTTCTTTTTTAAAACTTTTAAATTTAACTTCACTTGGAATTTTGCATTCAATATTTCACCCACTTCCTCAGAAGCTATCGGGCTGAAATATGGTACACACGTTTGGTTCTCGTGACATGACACGGTTACTGCAAAAATGTTTTTAATTCACTTTTAAAAGTGTAAGGGCATTCTTCAAATCAAATGATTTAATTTGTCAAATGCACGTGTACGTACAATAATAATGTATAATGGTAAAAATGACCCTATGCCTTCTAAAATTTACATACGGGCAAATTTTGCAAATGCAAATAAATAAGTTTTTTAAACGTGATTTAAAAACTATGCAACCCAGCGTTAAATTTTGGCGCCGATTTCACGCCGATACACGACCGGTGGCGGCGCCGCGGGCGTGGCGTGGTCGTGGCGCCGGCGTCACGCCGATACACGACCGGTGGCGGCGCCGCGGGCGTGGCGTGGTCGTGGCGCCGGCGTCACGCCGATACACGACCGGTGGCGGCGCCGCGGGCGTGGCGTGGTCGTGGCGCCGGCGTCACGCCGATACACGACCGGTGGCGGCGCCGCGGGCGTGGCGTGGTCGTGGCGCCGGCGTCACGCCGATACACGACCGGTGGCGGCGCCGCGGGCGTGGCGTGGTCGTGGCGCCGGCGTCACGCCGATACACGACCGGTGGCGGCGCCGCGGGCGTGGCGTGGTCGAACGCCAGCGTCACGCCGATACACGACCGGTGGCGGCGCCGCGGGAATGGCGTGGTCGTGGCGCCGGCGTCACGCCGACCGGCGCGCACTTCTGGCGGGTAAACATAATTATTGTATGTTTACTTTTTTAGAATTATGAGGTGAAAAACAAAGAAAATAAATTATTGCAAAAGCAAGAACCTTCGCCAAGGAGTACAAAATAATAAAACACAATGTCACATTCAAAATATAATTAGTAGGTTCTAGACTTGAGTGTTTTGGATAAATTTTGTGTAAGGTCAATAATTGCATTTTGCTGATCTGATCAGTTCACATTGCAATAAAGCAAGCCTGTTTTTTTCACCTAGATTACAACATTATATAATTTTACTCAAACAAGCTTGTAATGTGGTCATTATTTCGATAACCTTCTTTAGGCAAAGTCGACCTTGCCGCGCTGCTTGAATAGGCGCCAGCAAAGTTGTATGGAATTTCATTACTGTCGTGTTTTGCGGCCAGCAATTTCCTTTGAAAATCCATTATTGTCGTGTTAGTACTATTATTTATTCTGTGGTTTTGTTAACCACAGAACTCGAAAAGCGAGGCGTTGTAGCTCCCAGACGAATGGACCGATTTTGATGTTTTTTTTTTCTTTTTGAAAGCTGATGTGATCGTGATTGTTGTTGTTGTTGTTTCTGTTTCTGTTACTGTTTCTTTTTCTATTGTTGTGGTCGTTGTTGTTTTCGTTGTTGTTGCATTGTTTGAGTAAATTCTTATTATACTAAGCTGGTTTTATTTAAATACCTCGCATTGTTTGAGTAAAGCACTATACAAGCCTTGGTCCGCAATGACTGCCCTGCTGGCCACGCTATGATGGCCTCGAGCTTTGCTTAGTTAAGTTCTCAGACTTCAAGCTTGGCCATCATTGCAGCCCTTGCTGTCCGCGCTATAAAGGCCTCGACCTTCGGTCTCAGCCTTCATTCCAGCTTGGCCATCAAGGGCTGCGATGCTGACCGCTGTGATGGCCTCGAACTTAACTTAGCTACGCTCTCGACCATCATCATTGCTGCCAGCAACGCAGTCATTACACCCCGCGGCAGTAAAGTACTATTACTAGCTTTGCCCCGCAGATTTGCCTATTGGGTTGTTATGTAATGCCTATGTCCTTCCTCATGATGCACTATTTCCTTGTCAAATTTCATCAAGATCGTTTCAGCCGTTTAGTCGTGAAAAGGTAACGAACAGACAGAGTTACTTTAGCTAGTATAATATAGTATGGAGTACGGACTTGTACTATTATATATTATGTGGTATGGATGGATAAGTGTGAAGTGTGACAGTGTGGCTGACCGGTATACTACTGTGCGTTAGAATACAACGGTTTTATAAATGCTAATGGCGATGAAAACTTGAGCATTCAACATTGTAGCGAATGTTTTATGACAGGTAAAAGCTCACATGAAATAAAAAGAAGCACTAACGAGCATTCTAGTGAATCAACACAAATTTGCTTCCAGCTTTTTGCTGAGCTGAGCAGTTCACATCGCATTGATCCGCCCGTAGCATAGATATTTCGGTTAATAATTTTGTATGCATAGTACCATTAAAGAAAACTAAAGATATTCCCTCGTAATTTTAGCTGATAATGATGGAACTAACGATACAACTTTGTAGCTCTAGGACCATTATAGAAAAGTCAAGGCATAACATGTTTTTTTGTATTGTCACCTGTATAAAATGACAAAAGAAACCCGAAACTTCTACGTGTAAATAAAAACGGAAACAAGCCCAAATTAAAAAAATATATAACCTCCGTCTCTCCACCCCGCCATTATAGCTAAGAATCATCTCGATCACATCAGTTTATGAAACATAAAAATCGTTCCATACGTTGGGGAGCTACGATTTCACCCTCATTCCCCCCCGCCCCCCCCCCCATTATAGCTAAGAAGCATCTCGATCACATCAGTTTATGAAACATAAATATCGTTCCATACGTTGGGGAGCTACGATTTCACCCTCATTCCCCCCCCCATTATAGCTAAGAAGCATCTCGATCACATCAGTTTATGAAACATAAAAATCGTTCCATACGTTTGGGAGCTACGATTTCACCCTCATTCCCCCCCCCCCCCCCCATTATAGCTAAGAAGCATCTCGATCACATCAGTTTATGAAACATAAAAATTGTTCCATACGTTTGGGAGCTACGATTTCACCCTCTTCCCCCCCCCATTATAGCTAAGAAGCATCTCGATCACATCAGTTTATGAAACATAAAAATCGTTCCATACGTTTGGGAGCTACGATTTCACCCTCATCCCCCCCCCCCCCTTTATAGCTAAGAAGCATCTCGATCACATCAGTTTATGAAACATAAAAATCGTTCCATACGTTTGGGAGCTTTCAAACATAAAAAACCGCAGCTAAATCGGTCCATTCGTTCAAAGGTACGATTTTCACCCCCCCCCCCTTTTCTCACCTCCCCTCCCGCTCCCCATATATGTAAGAACCATCTCGATCACATCAGCTTTCAAACAGAAAAAAACGCATCTAAATCGGTCCTTTCGTTTGGGAGCTACGATGCCACAGACATACAGACACACACACACACACACATACAGTGATACACACCCTAAACTTATAACACCCGTCTCTTTGTTCGGGGGTTACTAAAATGAAGCTACACAACTAGCGGCGTAATTTTTCTAGACATTGTACCATCAATGTACTTCTGACATAATAACCGTAATTTTTCTAGACATTGTACCATCAATGTACTTCTGACATAATAACCGTAATTTTTCTAGACATTGTACCATCAATGTACTTCTGACATAATAACCGTAATTTTTCTAGACATTGTACCATCAATGTACTTCTGACATAATAACTGTAATTTTTCTAGACATTGTACCATCAATGTACTTCTGACATAATAACCGTAATTTTTCTAGACATTGTACCATCAATGAACTTCTGACATAATAACCGTAATTTTTCTAGTCATTGTACCATCAATGTACTTCTGACATAATAACCGATATTTTGACGACCATTTTAATTGAGTGTTCGTTAGAATCGACCAAATGTTCGTACCGACGATTGGCTCGTTGTTTACGAAAAAAATAATACGGCGAATGCTCATTGTTTTGTTACAAGCGTACAAGAATGGTCAGGGTTATGACTATCAACTTCTCATAATTTTACTGTTGTATGTCCATGTTTACCGTCCTTTTGTCACAGTTAGGTATCACTAACACCGGAACATATTACAGGAAAAGCGAAACCCCGAATTTCCCTTAAATCGTAGATCTTATCGTCAACTGTTCGTCATTCACAATTGTACGTTCAGCCTTTATGTTTATGCATGTTTCGTCGATAGTTCAAGAACAACAGTAGGATATCTACAGACAGAAACCGGTGGAGGCTCTTAACTCAGGAGTTGTAGCAATTTGATTTTGAAAACTAACGCGAGTGTTATCTTAATTTTAACTAGCAATCATCATCCTCAGCATGTATTCGTCCACAGCTGGACATAGGTACGTTGTTTGCACTATACATATTATGTGACATGGCCTATCCCAATGAACGCTACAGAGCGCGGTCTTCAGCTCTTCTTATACAGTTTCTTATGCCGGCTGCCTTCCGCAAGTCGTCCCTCCCCCTGGCCGGTGGGCGTCTATATGCTTATAGTACTTTTAAGCATATAGTTAATCTGAAAATGCCTTTTAATTTACGATTAAATAATTTGGCACACTTTTTTGACATCATTGTTATGATATCGTTACATTCGCTACTAGACGATGTCTAGAAAGTTTTAATTTGAAGAATCATTAATGTCTTAGCCAAGTATCTCGGTATGACGCTTGATGCGAAGCTCCGCTGGAAAACGCACGTCAAGAAGAAAAGAGAAGAGTTAGAACTGCGATTCAAAAGAATGTATTGGCTGCTTGGAAGACACTCCACGCTGTCAACACACAATAAACTATTATTATACAAGCAAGTCCTAAAGCCAGTCTGGACTTATGGTATACAGCTGTGGGGCTGCACCAAACAGAGCAATACATTAATTATTCAACGCTTCTAGAACAAGGTACTAAGGGAAATAGTGAATGCACCTTGGTACATAAGAAACAACGATCTCCATCGGGTCCTCAAAATAGAGTTCACTGACAAAGTAATTAAAAAGTATGCAGAAGCTCACGACCATAGACTTCAACACCATGTGAACATTGAGGCAATCCAGCTCCTCGATCACACTGACATAGTTAGAAGACTTAAAAGGACAAAACCGTTTGAGTTAGTGTAGTGTATATTATTATATTAGTATAGTGTAGTGTGTAACAAGTGCTGCTTATAAAGGAAACATTAACAGTGTGACTTCATCTTAATAGAGACTATAAGAAAAGTGTTAATGGACACATTCTTAGTATACTCAGTGTAAAAGTTTAAGTTATATTCAAATTACTTATTAGCCAAATCGTGGCTAGATTGTAATAAAACTAGGGTGCGTAAGTCTTACGTTCCCTAAGAATAAGAAAAAAAAAAAAACCTCACGCAAAACAGCTAGATGATCATCATCATTTCATCATCAGTTTTTTCATCCATTGACGTAGACTTCTTCTTTATTGCAACATTCTTTTGGGGCCTGTTTTGCTTTCAATTCGAACGAAAACATCTTCATGCAATGCGCTTTCCTAAGTAAAATTTGTTTTTTCAACAGACTTCAAAATAGATTAGATTATCAATTTCACGCGTATGTATGTGATGTTGTTGAAAATGATTAATTTTCACAAATGTTAGTTTATATGTATCTAAACAAATATATCGAATGTTTGTAACTTTGGTCGAATGTTTTAAAATTGGTTCAGGAGTTTAAGGTATAGACGGATAACAGTTTTCAGAAAGATTTTCTTCTCAGCGAACGGAATTAAGTATTTTCATTTTTTAGACGTATCATAACGTAAACTAACAAATAAGAAATAATAAAAAAAACAATTTCTAATAGTATTAAGCTCAAAAGATAGCAATAATTCATTTTTTGAGATCTTTGCGAAGCCGTGACAAAAAGTAAGTACCTATCGAGCTGACTATTCAAAAAGGTTTTTTAAGTATTTCTATTAATTTTTATACTGTTTTTAGACGATTAATATTTATTTTAATTGTTTTTATTGGTCCATTAATTATTTAACTTATTGTTTTATTCATCTGTTAGTAATGTTGGCGCCACACTAACTGGAAACGTATTAATTATCGCGATGATGGACGTTTGAACTTGGTGTAGCCACGAATTATCGCGATCATATCATTTTACAACGGCATGCACATTGCCGTTTGACGTTAGGCGAATGCTGGAGTTGCGGTAAATCAAAAGAGATTTTGCGAGAATTAATGCGTTGAAGCGGCCACACTACGTTTGTCATTGTGCACCGTGAGCGCAACGGGAACGTACTTGATAACACTTGATAACACTTCTTCGATAATTTATGGAGTGGACTAACGAAGACATTGTTTCTCGAAATTCTGCAAACAGAGCCATGTTTGTGGGATCCGAAGCACAAAAGTTACAATAATGGTGCAACACAAAATGATGCTTGGCGACGAATACTGCAATTATTACCATTTAAAACAACAATCGATTGATATAATTTCAATTTACACTCATGACTCATGTTGTAGCAGTGTCAATGTTATCTTGCTTGAAATTCAAGGAACATTAATGCCAATGGAATGGCTATTGACGTTGACTGTTCAAGAGTGGCCACTCCATTTAACGCGTTAATAATTAACGCAATGTTTATCGCCATGATGAGCATTGACGTTTCCCGTTAGTGTGGCCCTAATATAACAGAGCAGCTGTGATTTTGTGAATGGAACTACGCGTTTTCATACGATTCGGGCAGTGGCACATTTTTGCCACTGTGGTGTGGATTTGGCAGTGAACAGATCCAGGCTTTTTGTTTTTCTATCGATGGCGAATATATTTACCGTGCAACTATCATAATCATCACCGACAAAGCGCTTCGATACAGCAGAAGTATCCTTACTGTTATCAATGCACTGTGTACAAAGGTTGTATTCATCATCCAGTGCTGCCTATCGCGGTCTGCTTCCAGTTCCAGCTACTAGCGTGCCAGTCTTGCGGAGGTCGCCATAGTCGACGCACGTCCTCATATCTTGTTCTTATCGATTATTTCCGTGAGATAATCGACATAATTATTTAATCTATGTGTAGTGATAATTAACAGCGACATTGTGAGTGCCTTTGTCTCGAGGACTTTTTGAGGACATTTTTTCTATAAATCTGGTGAGTTTTCCATGGGTTTAGTTTTTATTTTTGAACTTGTAGTGCATTATGTCACTTTGTTTCAAAATTTTCGACGCTACGTCTCGCCTCAGAAGGAAGCTGCAGGCCTTGGGGTCTTATTAAATTTTTTATTGTTTGAGAAAGTAAAAGTGGTAGATAGCTGCGTGACTCCTCTATTTGGCAATGTCTTTGTCTCGGGGAGCATTAACCTAGTGGTGAATTCGTAGAGCTTCGTAACACATTGTACATTCACTTTATGAAGTGCTCTTATAACTTTTGTGTGTTACTGGTAACTTGTTTAATTAAAAAAAGCCCTTTATTTCTAAAGTTGAATTTTTAGCCAACTTTACCGAATTAATTTTTCACGCGATATTCAAATAAGTAAATATAAACGAACAATACTGCTGCGATTAATACGCTACTCAGATATTACATACAGTCATAATATTACTGTGACAATATAATACAAGACAGTTACGTGTTATCTATTATTTGATCAACTACTACAGATATTACAGAATACAATTTATTACTACCTACTACTTTCATTTGAACTACCTAGTGGCCTGATTTCATAGTATTATGTAAATTATTAATATATCTCGTTGTACTTGTGGTGTTCAATAAAGAGTTAATCTATCTATCTATCTATTAATTGCATACTCACTGTTTTTTTAATTATGTGCTTGTGTCGTCACTGTTTGTTTCCTGCAACCTAAAATTTAATTATCAGTTATGGGGACAAACTTCATCTTAATTAAAAAAAGAGTAATACAGCTATTTGATGAATAGGCGCTCATATTTCTTTAAAAGTTTATTTGAAGCCGTCCCTTAGTATTTCTTTATAAGTTTATTTGAAGCCGTCCCTTAGTATTTATTTATAAGTTTATTTGAAGCCGTCCCTTAGTATTTCTTTATAAGCTTATTTGAAGCCGTCCCTTAGTATTTTTTTAGCTTACAAATTATGAAGCTTCGAAATTACTTTTTTATAAAACTGGAACAGAGGAATGTTATGCATATGTTGCCAAATGGTAAGCTAGACCACTTTGGTAAGGTAAATACCTACTTATAAGTCTTTGCATCAATATCTGTCCAGTAAATAATCTAGTATTCCATTAGCTTCCAGTCCTTATCTACACTAATCACTAATATTATAAAGAGGAAAGATTTGATTGTTTGTTTGTTTGTAATGTATAAACTCAAAAAATAAAGACACGATTTAAAAAAATCTTTTACACAAAGAAAGCTAAATTATCTGCAAGTAACAACATTAGCAGGTTTTTTTTAAATTAGAGTTTCCTTCGATAGATTGCAATAACCCAAGGTAAAAAATAATTGCAAAAATCTCGATTACTTTGTATCACAAACCAAAGGGTATATAAATGCTACGTAAGATCACAAACTAAGAAGGAGATACGGGTCTTTGTATATGGAACGTTGCCATGGAAACGAAATCACAGAACATCTAATAATAATTGACGTAGGAAATAATACACGAAATAGTAACGGTAATTCAACCTCCTTGCGGTAAACAGAATAATACTATAGACGGAATGGTACGTGAGTATAAAACCTAAAAACATAAACATTTTGTGTAAGAAATTGTTGTTGTTCTTTTTGTCCAAATAAAGTACCTACCAATTTTATGTTTTTATATATCTACCCGTGCGAAGCCGGGACGGGTCGATATTTATAAATATTAACAAACTATCATAAATACTTGTAGATAAAAATAACATTAAATAAATAATGCACAGCCTATATCTATATAAATATTATTCCGAGGTTTCTACGCCGATTTATTATTTGTGGGGTAGCCCTCCGCGGTCCCATTAAATTACATAATAAAAATTAGATCAGTATTTTGCATTCGTAATTTTTTGTACAAAAACAGAATGATTATATATGGAAAATATGGACATGGCTCACTAACAATATCATGATAATAACTAAACATTTTCTAAAGTTCAGTAGCCATCAGCCAACAGAAAGCCCGCGAGTGCGGACTGCTGCGAGAAAATTATCTATTAACCAAGACCTACTTTCTTGCCGGAATTAGGCCAAGGCCTGAGGGCCGTGACTATTGTACCTATGCATAATATCTTGAAAATTATTATAACCGTATTGTATAATTAGTTTTAGGCGTATAGAAGCTTTAGTTCTAATTAAAAAACTGCGATCGCGCTGCTTCTTCAGCTAACGCTTTCATAGTGCGGCTGATGTTTAGTTTACCTACTATAAAAATAGGAAATACATATAGGCATGATATAGAAAATTAATCGCAATATTTGGGTATTCCATTATCTATATCGAATCTAAATAAATGGTACATAAATCATCGGATTTGTCACATTACTAAGTTAGATTAATAGACTTAATTTTGTATCTAGGTAGATATGCAGCATGTATGTGTGACCGTTAAATTGTTAGAACTGCGCAATAGATTGCAATGTAAATTTTATTTTTCTTTGGCATTTATGACAGGGTAGTAGTATTTTTGTTATTTTTTTATGCTCGATCAATTTTAGTCCTTGAGGTCATGCCGGTGTGAATGATCGTGAGATCATTTGCAATTGACTGTCTGTTTTATTTGTAACTCTGTGGTGATAAACACGAGTCTGACCAATCAAGGGCAGGTTTACAAGTGACGGTGGCGATCATCATCAGCCTATATCTGTCCACTGCTGCACGTAGCCCTCTCCTAATACAGCCACTGAGCTCGGTCTTCAGCTCACCTCATCCATTTTCTTCCGGCCGCTTGTCGCAGGTCGACTCTCCACCTGGCCACAGGGCGTTCTACACTACGTTTGCCTAAACGTGGTCTCCAATCTAGAACTCGTCTACCCCAACGGTTATCGGTTCTTCGGGAAATGTGACCTGCCCACTGCCACTTTAGCTTGCTTATCCACTTGATCTTGCTAGCTATGATCTATCTAGATGGTGCTTCTCAACGCATCGGTCTCGGAACGAACATAGTTAAAACCAAGATCATGTTTAACGATCTTGTTGGCCCGGAAACGATTGCAGTCAATGGTGTACCTCATGAAGTTGTCCAACAATATGTTTACCTTGGGCAAATATTGCAATTAGGTAAGAACAACTTTGAGAAGGAAGCCAACAGAAGAATTCAGCTGGGTTGGGCAACATTCGGTAAGCTTCAAGTCTGCTCGTCGTCCATACCACAAAAGTCAAAAGTCTTCAACCAGTGTTTCCAGCAATCATGACCTACGGAACTGAAACCTGGACACTCACGGTCAAACTAGTCAAACAACAAATTTCTTGTCATAGCTCTCAAGCTATGCTTGGTGTTTCTGTGTAGGACAAGATTCGTAATGAAGATATCCGACTGAGAACCAAGGTGACCGACATAGCTTAAATGATAACCGGGCAAAGGATAAGAAAGGTGGCGATCGAATCGAAGAAATCGGATAAATTGTAAAACTGTGCACTGATTGGTCGGAAATTATTCGATCGTGCCTGTTCGTTGTCGATTTTTCGACTGTTTGTAATAAAACTAATTAGAATCCGTCAGATTGCAATCTATCGGTTCTTACAATAAACTGTTGACATATACATTTACCTACTATTTCTTATTTCCTTATGTTAAAACAAAGTGTCTATTTGCGTTTTATATCTGATTTTGTTCTATAATTCTTTTATTCAGTAATAATAGCTGTTACGTCCGAGTTAAACTCGCGTAATTTAATTTTTATAAAACTCAACAGTATTCGACATTTAGTGAAATCACAAACACGACCCTGTCACTTCTATTGCATTATTAGCCAAACTTTCGCCAGTTATAAGTGTGAGATACCATCTTGAAGAGAAAGCGGCTTTCGCGTGATTTCGGTAGTACATCTTGTCAAACTCGGTAATTTCAGCTGTGTCTGCTTTATTGTGGACACCACGTGAACGCGCGCTGCTTCTGGGGACTGCTCCAGCCTAGTTTCTTATAAACAAAATAAATTTATTAAATAAAGCTTTTATGCAGTAGTCATGTCATGGTGAAACTTAGAACGGACTATCGCAATTAAATGCGAATACAACATTTCGTGTCTGTGCTGTTACCCGTTGAGGAGTTCCCTAGTCAGGACCCGACCGCGAGTGCAGCAACCATGTTATGGTGAAACTTAAAATTGTCTGTCATAATTAAATGCGTACACAAAGTTGCGTATCTGTGCTGTGGAACTATTCAACGGTCAACAGACCGTTGAATAGTTCCTTTATCTGGAGACCATGTCATGGTAAAATTTAAAACCGGCTATCATAATAAAATGCATACACAAAATTTCGTGTCTGTGCTGTTGGCCGTTGACGAAGAGTACCTTTGTCTGGATCTAATCGTAGATGTCGATTCAGGTCATGCTTACTATAAAAATGCATTGCCTTCGTAACTGAACCAACATGCAAAAATTCAACTCCGTAGGATATAGGAACTCCCAGGAAGTGGTTCTAATACAGCTTGCAAGATTTGACCTAAACAAACAAACATACATACATACAAACATTACAAGTTAAATAAAAGCTTTGAATATAGCAGTAAATTTATTTTTATTATTATCTTTAACCCAGTTCTGATGATTCTGGGACATTTCATTAGCACTAATGAATTTGGCAATATGTACTTCTTTAACAATTTATTCTGTAAAGTCTATACATATTGGGAAGTGGTTTCTGAAATCGTAATACTTACGTTCCTTAATTTTGAACATATTCTACACATAATACACTAGCTTTGCCCGCGACTTTGCCCGCGTTTAATTTTTCTGGGATATAATTATCCTATATGTTATTCCAGATTTTCCAGAATCAAAAGTACCAATATCATCTAACTTCATACAGGCGTCAAATGGTCACGTCGCGTCATTTTCGTGATTTTCTTGTTGAGAGTCATCTGCTCTGGCAAAGAGGCCTTAGCATTTTCCCGTCTTTGTGCCATTAACCGGAGAGTCTCGTCTGAGAGCTTGGACTTCTGGCCCTTACGCTGCAGACTACAGAATTTACTGCCCTCTTCCGTAAATTCTGTAGTCTGCAGCGTAAGGGCCAGCCACAGGAATGTTGTAAATAAATAAATAATCACCCTTCTCTAAGGAGTGCGTGGGTTATAATAATAGGCAGTATTATCGCTAAAAGCGATCTCATTGAGATTTTCCTCAGCATGAAGCGGAGAAGGCAATAGCTGGTTAAGAGGTTAAGATAGCAACATATCAAATAAATGTCGACACCAGCACAACCATCATTAAAAACCTTTCAAATGTATTTCTTACGAAACCGAGTGAAATATAACCATATCCACGGTCCCATTCCAAGGTTCCGTTGGGTAATGTCATGGTATTTTGACACCTGTTGAAATAAATTCCTCATAGGCATATTATACCATTAATTAGGCTGTTGCTGCATTCGTAATAAGCTTTATTTTGACACCTGTTGTAATAAATTCCTCATAGGCATATTATACCATTAATTAGGCTGTTGGTGCATTCGTAATAAGAAATAAATTCCTCATAGGCATATTATACCATTAATTAGGCTGTTGGTGCATTCGTAATAAGCTTTATTTTGACACCTGTTGTAATAAATTCCTCATAGGCATATTATACCATTAATTAGGCTGTTGGTGCATTCGTAATAAGAAATAAATTCCTCATAGGCATATTATACCATTAATTAGGCTGTTGGTGCATTCGTAATAAGAAATAAATTCCTCATAGGCATATTATACCATTAATTAGGCTGTTGGTGCATTCGTAATAAGCTTTATTTTGACACCTGTTGTAATAAATTCCTCATAGGCATATTATACCATTAATTAGGCTGTTGGTGCATTCGTAATAAGAAATAAATTCCTCATAGGCATATTATACCATTAATTAGGCTGTTGGTGCATTCGTAATAAGCTTTATTTTGACACCTGTTGAAATAAATTCCTCATAGGCATATTATACCATTAATTAGGCTGTTGGTGCATTCGTAATAAGAAATATATTCCTCATAGGCATATTACACCATTAATTAGGCTGTTGGTGCATTCGTAATAAGCTTTATTTTGACACCTGTTGAAATAAATTCCTCATAGGCATATTATACCATTAATTAGGCTGTTGGTGCATTCGTAATAAGCTTTATTTTGAAATCAAGTTTGAGTTAGACGAAATAGTTAGCTTTTTAGGAAACTTGTGATGGATAATGCAGTCGTGATATGACAGTAACGGAATCTATAAATACTTATAATAAACCAGTAAGTAACAAAAAAGTATGAACAATAAAGATCATTACAATATATTGGTAGAGGGGAGATCAAATATGCTACTGAACAAGAACATTACGTTTTCAAAAATCGTGTCTGGATGTCAGTTTGCGCATCACATAAATACAACTGGACCGATTGAAATGCGGTTATTACTGTTAGATAAGTTATATTTGTACTTAAAATCTGGTGGACTTTCTTCATTTATCTTAATAGAGGAATTTTGATCTATTTTGGAATATTGGTGTTTTGGGTCCTGGAATAACACGTAAGATACTTTTAACCCAGTGAAATGACCACGCCCGGCGAAGCCGCTGGCACATTTGGTTACTACATAATTATTAATTTTGTGGCTGCTCTGGCCCTAAGGCGCAGCCTGTAGTTTTCCCCTCTTCCCGGAATTGTCCGGAAAAAATAGTAACCTATGTCCATCTGGAGTAGTGTAGCTTTTTATTAGTGGAAGAATTTTCAGAATGGGATCAGCAGTTTCAGATATTAACTACTACTAAATAGTAGTTCCAAATCGTATTTTTTCTTCACATTTTGGCTTTTAACATAACTAAGTAAAACTAGTTTTCAAATATACAACGGGCGTATTTCCGAAGCATCAGTAGAGTCAGAAAGGTATTTCCTTTTTCTGTGCGTGATTCAACTCGGAATTGGCAAATGGAAAGAAAAACCTTTTCAAACTCAAAGTAATTTATATCTTTGTTTATATATATTTTTATATAACCCGTCGCTTGCTACGCGTGCGCACGCGCAGTATGCGTGTGGTAGCTTTTTCACAAGCGAGCAAGAAAGAGCTTTGGTCTTACTTAGGTCTTACTTACCAAATCAGCGACTGGATCAGAAGAAGCGAAGATCGGGCTCAGTGGCGTTCATTGAGAGAGGCCTACGTCTAGCAGTGGACTAGTGCAGGCTGATGATGATTGATTTGGTCTATTTATAACATAGATCTAAGATTATAACATTTTATTTTGTATTTTAGAGTTTGGAGTCCGTTAACACTGATGTTTAACATTAGTGAAAACTTTTTCTGAATCAATGATACCAAATTTATGTAACGTCTTGTTCAAAATCAATGACATAATAATGAACCTAGGCGGCTGTGTCAATGACATAATAATGAACCTAGGCGGCTGTGTCAATATTATTAACCGAAACAAAAATATTGTTAAGTCACTTGTATTTGTATAACGTAATTTTGTTCGACGTGACGTACACACGTGACCTAGTGGAATCTTTTACATAACGACGGAAAACCGGCGTTACCGGTTACGGAAATATAATATGTGCAAGTATTATCTCAATACTATAAAATACAACTGACTATTACATGAGTCTAAAGTATCTATATTTATCTAAACTTATAATAAAGCAATATGAATGAAGAAGTCTGTACAAAGAAGACAATAAAAAAACTAGGGTACTTAAATTAAGGTACTGAACAAGAACATAACATTTTTTTATATCGTTTCTTTGTGTTTGTATGTATGTTTGTTCGCGCATCACGTAAAAAGTGCTGGGCCGATTGCGATTCAGTTTTCACTGTTGGATAGCTTAGGGTTTGACTTAAAATCTGTGTAATGGGTATCAAATCCGATAATTAGATGCCGAACAATCAATAAAAAATATTTGTCTGCTGAACGAAGTTAGAAGATATGTAGTATATTGTACTTTATATTTACTTTTGGTCCTGGAATAACAAGTATGGGCTACTTTTAAATGAAATGAGCACGCGGGCAAAGCCGCGGGTACAGCTAGTTATATTATACTCCCAGGGATGATTGTAGCCCATGCAATTGACCATTACTATCAGAAGATAGACTGCGAAATCGCCATCATCTACATTTAAAATCCCCGACCACATACTCGTAGTTTATAACGTTACAGTACAGTACTAGTTTGTAGCTGTTTGTAGCCCGCGGTTTTGCTCTCGGGGTCATTTTTCTGGAATATAAGGATCCTATGTGTTAGATATCTTTATTGCATACGATTTAAAATTAAATTGTATATCGTACATCGTATAAAATAAAAAAATATATGCGGTAACACAGTCTTATCGCTTACAGCAATCTCTTACAGACAAAAAGTACCAATATCATCAAACTTCGTTCAGACATCAAATGTTTTTTTTAAACAGTTTTAGTTAGCTTGCCTTGTTTGTTGTTGATTTTTGTTTATTGTTTTGTTTGGGGTCTAATCTAGTAATATAAATTTTACCCCCTTCCAGTTGACTGAAATTTGGTACACACCTTAAGTTCTGATGACAATACAATTATGTATTGTATATTTAGTATCATTTTAAATCCAAGATGGCCGGCCCGCCGCCACAAAATGGCGCATTACATAATTATTTTTTTCAAGCCGCCTTTGACCACGATCTCACCTGATGGAAAGCGATGATGTGGTCGTGGGTTAGCTCGCTTGCCTAGTAGATACCTGTTCACTAGACTTGAACACACCTGGGTTATATTTTACCGGAAACACTGACGAGGGCAGGGCATTCCACTCCTTCGCAGTTTTTATAATAAATGAAGAAGCGTAACGCTTCGTTCTTGTGTGACATATTTCAACCATAAAAAGGTGAACTTTGCCACCCTTTTTTTTCATCTAGTCGTACGGTGATGGAAAGGTTATGGGGAATCAGATGCAGTTCTTGTGCACACTCCATAGTGCAAATCTTAAAATACCGACAGGCTTGCGACCTCACTTTGATGCGCCAGACATTGAAGCTCAAGCTATATTGAAGCTACTCTTTACCAGAGTGTCATCCCCAATGAGCCTCACGACTCTGAATGAGCCTCACGACTCTCAATGAGCCGCACGACTCTCAATATAAATATGGGTATCAAATGAAAGGGCTTAACTAGTAAAAGGTAATGCATTTTTATGGTAAGCATGACCTGAATCGACATCCAGGATTAGCTCCAGATAAAGGAATTAAGTCTTCACTGACACGAAATTTTGCGTAAGTGCGCATTTTTCTATGATAGCCGATTTTAAGTTTTACCATGAGATGGTTGCTGCACTCAGGGTTTGGTCTTGATTATTTATATTATTTAACTAGGGATTATTTAACTACTCAACGGTTAACACAGACATGAAATGTATACGCATTTAATTGTGAGAGCCCGTTCAAAGTTTCACCATGACATGGCTACTGCATAAAGGCATTTGAAAAAACCCCTATTTTTTTTAGCTAGGACTTCATCTACCTATCTATATACTATAGTGCCCACGAAAAGAGAAAAAATGAGACGTGAATGATGACCAGTGGAATGCTCAAGCCTTGCAGAAACAAGCGGAGCCACAGGTACAAGTAGTTTATCTATTTTTAAATACGGTTTTACATATAAATGCCAGAATAGCCCACCGGGCGTTACGTAAACTCCAAAGTATTGCTCTTAACGTCGAGGCCAGTTTGCCACTAATCTATAAAATAATCTCAAGGTAAGTATTTCAAATGCAGTTCTATTTCATTATAATATTTAGAATGCATTCAAATAAAATGAAATGATTTAATTAATAGGACAGGGTATTTTTGAAGGTCTTCTTTAAAGACGGCACCGTGGCGTCGTTGGTCGTGCAAATGAAAAACGAAAAGGAGAACCTAAATATGCCTTTCAAATACCTATTCAATGATACCCCACCTAACATAGTTAGTTATTTGTTTTTTTCCATTAGCCATTTTTATCCATTAGTATTTTCTTAAGTTACTCGGGGGGATGTAAGGATTCTAACGATACCCCAAACGTCTAAATCTGTTCAGGCATTTAAAGTTATGGTGGAACAAAGAAACTCACATACATACAAACATACATGAATCCTAAAAACATTACAATCCGTTATTTTGGGCAGCCGAGTAAAAAACATTGCTGTCTTTTTTTTGGCAGTCGTGTAAAAAACGGGAGTAAGCGTAATTCAAAATCTTGCTCTGGTGCTTTTTGACAGACTTGTTATTATTTCGTTTCCATGGTAACATATCATTGCGTTCCTTACAGCGAGTAATCGTCATTTTTATAGGCAAATTTTTGATACCTAGGGTTACGTTATTGCGATTTTTGTAGAAATATCTATTTGTTTGAAAATAAAATACAGACCGTGTTACTAGCTAAAATAAATTCAGACTGGTAACAATGGCTCTCAAGTTGTGATTGAAAATGTCGACTAATTAGAACTCATGCGTAATTAGGGTTACCATTTAGAAATATTACAAGTCCTGACAAAAACCCGGACACTTCAATAAAAGTCCGGACATTTGAGTCACAAAATGTGCGTAATTAAAATTGATAACAGTCTATGAGTAAGCGCGCATAGTTACTCTATATTATGGATTCATCGTTCGCCGTAATAGACACGTCATTGATTTTATGACTATAACAATTATTTTATTATACAATACCAATAAAACATTAACTTTTTTTCTCCACCATTCCTAAATTCAATTTAAAGATATGCTCAAACATAAAAACTCCATCAACTGTTACATAAACTGTAAATATTATGTGTCATTGACGTAAATTGGTTTTGCACAGACTCATTATATTTCACACGAATGAAACAAAAGCGTTTCACGTCAATCACTGATGACGTAAAGTGTTAGTCTAAGGTGCAGGTAAAAGTCTTCGTAAATGCTCAATCGCCAGCTTCGAGAACACAACCAACTCGGAGTTGGTTCGTTGGTTTTCGGGCAAACGCTCGAAGAACTTCGCTATTACACTTCAACCAACACTTTATTTCGTTAGAACACTTTTTACGGCATATTTTTTTGTAAGAACTTTCACCGCCCGACTGAGGCCTTACGATAAAAAGTTCTCATTGTTGCTTTTGCTCAGCGTTTCCGTTATCTTTTACTGTTGTGCTAAAAATAGATGCAAATAAAGCAGTTAGTAGGTATTCGTTTTGACCTACTTTTATATACTGTTGATGCATTTCGGAGATTGGCAAATAGTGAATGGCGGTTGGATGAAATTAATCATAATAATCATTGGCAGCTCAATCCACCAACTGCAGGGTTATGCCCTGCAGTTGGCTGCCTGCAGTTGGCTGCTTCCTTCCTCTTATAATTATTTAATACTAACGATTAAATAACCAACTAGAAGGAATGAAGTTTTGTTTGTTTGTCGTATGAGGTAGTGCTGGCCTCTGGTGTACGTTTTGTCAGGCTTCCCGAGCGCCTCTGGCATGGCTTTACGACTATTAGGTTATCAGTAAAAGCCGGGACCGACAGCTTAACGTGCCCACCGATGCACGGAGCGACGGAAAACCGCACATAACTTAGGAAAGTCATTGGTCAATGCACTATTGAATAGTTAGGCTATTATAGCAATTAAGTTTTGAAATTTATAAACATTAAATGTTATCAACATCATCAGCCCGTGTATGTCCACTGCTGAACATAGGCCTCTTCCAATTATCTTTGCTTCTCCTTTTCCAACTACTCCTAACCCTTTTGCTTATATGGTCGCTCCAATTAGCCGGAGGGGGCACAGTACTACGTTTACCGATTCGGGTCTACAGTCAGGAACACGTCCACCCCAAAGGTTATCGGTCCGACTAATATGAGCAGCCCACTGCCATTTCAGCAAGTTATAGTAAGAATGAAACGTAATATATTCAAAGATTTCCATTTCTATTCCTTTATCTATATACTATTCTATACCTATTCTATACATTCAACCAGGAAATATTAAATGTTTTTACCATTAACGATCATTTCATTTTAGCATTAACGCCTGCTTAGTGAAAACATAACTTTTTTAAAGGAAAAAAATGAGTCACTGTCGGGACTCGAACCCGCATCATGCGTGCCTCTGCGCGGTACATACCAATTCGGCCACCGTGACTACTACGTCACTATCCAAATTTTTCCTCTACTTTCTATTACTGTCATAGGGGGACGGTAACGTCATCTATTGGTAGCTTTGTTTAAACTTACCAAACCAACAGGGCTAATATTGCAGTTAACTTCGAGTCGTAAGAATATCTATAGTTATAATAAACCAATAAGTACGAAAAAGTATGTTCAAAACACATGGTCTAGTGTACCTACTTAAAATATGTTCAAAACACATGGTCTAGTGTACCTACTTAAAATATGTTCAAAACACATGGTCTAGTGTACCTACTTAAAATATGTTCAAAACACATGGTCTAGTGTACCTACTTAAAATATGTTCAAAACACATGGTCTAGTGTACCTACTTAAAATATGTTCAAAACACATGGTCTAGTGTACCTACTTAAAATATGTTCAAAACACATGGTCTAGTGTACCTACTTAAAATATGTTCAAAACACATGGTCTAGTGTACCTACTTAAAATATGTTCAAAACACATGGTCTAGTGTACCTACTTAAAATAAGCTACTGAACAAGAATATAACATTTTACAAAATCGTGTCTTTTGTAAAATGTTCGCGCATCGCGTAAAAAGTAAAAACTACTGGACCGATTGCGATGCGGTTTTCTCTGTTGGATAGTAAGATATCTGTTTTATATTAAGATAGATGATATTAAGATTTCTGTTTTTAAGTCAAGCCCTAAGGGGTTTGTCTTAAAAACTGAGTTACTTGGTGACTCAATCCGACGAGTAGCAGCCGAGAAATGAATAAATACTTTTTGACGAGTGAAGGAATTTTGATCAAATGTTGGTATATTGGTATTAGGTCTTCCAATAGCACTTACTTTAAAATATTACTTCTAACCTAGAGAAATGACCAAGCTTGCGAAGCCGCGGGCACAGCTAGTATCTTATAATTTTCTAATTTGTGCCCAGACGCACGGATGATGCGGGTTCGATTCCCGTCCGTGCTGCTAAATTATTAGATAAGAAAGATTTAGTGGCGTTGCTGTAAATGTAACTAATCTATACTATGCCAAAGGCTCCGTTTTTTGAACTCCACTCTGAGACAACAGTAAAAATCAGTTCGGTTGTATGAGTAATGCAGTAGGTAACCGTATCGTACCGCTGTAGGACGGTCAAGGCGAACAAGTTATTATCATAACATATCTGTTATTTATTCTGTGGCGCAACGTCCGCGAATAAATAATCAATATGCTTATACACCAGCAGCCCGATTCCATAACTTGGCTTCAATCGAATTCTCAGTATCGCAGCCACTAATGCCTTGCGATAGAGTCGAATTTGCTATGAAAAAAGTGATAATCCGATTGTAGCCAAGTTATGGAATTGGGCCACAGAACTATCTGTAAATAAATTATGTTCATGCACAGATAGATCTTATTAAAAGTAGTAAGTAGTAAGGAGGATTACGTACCAGCTCCTCGGGCGTGAATCGCAAAACTAGTGGCTCTGTGAGCTGTAGACTTCGCGTGTATAATCTTTTTTGCAAATAGCGGTGCACAGTAGCGCCATCTAGTTACCTTATTGTAAAACTAACATTAATAACCAAGGTGTTCCATCAATCCCTACCTAGTAGGTAAAGGGCAGATTCCACTGGTAGAAACCTAAAAGTGAGAAATTTACTGCATTTTGAGGAGCTATTCTGCTCATTACGCCGAAGATCCTCATCAGATCTTCACCAAATTTTTATGAGACCAAATTATGGTTCAGTTACCTTTCAAATAAAAAAAGAACCATCGAAATCGGATCTAATAGGGCGGAGATATAGGTAGCTCCCTTTTTGCCCCATTTTGAGGGAAGTACCCCCCAATCAAAAATCCCCGACGACAAAAAAAACGAAACTTTCAAATAAAAAAAGAACCATCGATATCGGATCTAATAAGGCGGAGATATTAGGTAGCTCCCTTTTTGCCCCTTTTTGGGGGAAGTACCCCCCAATCAAAAATCCCGACGACAAAAAACTAACAATTCGTTTAACCTGTATAAGTTTCGTCTAGATCGGTTGAGAAATGCGACCTGTAGAGGAGAACAGAGTTCCGCACATCTGGATATACGAAAGCATTTTTGCCCAAGCTGAAATTGAAACGCTTTGCTCGCGCTTCGCGCTCGCTCGCCCAATCAGGTGCAACGCACAATTGATCTTATTTGGCCTTAGTTCTGATCGGAGTAGCGTTTGCGTAGCACGTGTTAGCAGTGACTCTCATTCGCGCTACAGTCTGCGTATGTCTCTCTAGCTTTGTTGTTGATGCACATGAAGCACGACGGTGGGAATGTGTGGGAATGAATGGAATGTGTGTGTTGGTATGTTTGCCTGTAAATGTGTTCAGTCCAGTTTGTGTTTACGTGATCTTATACCGTGCCGTATCTACCCCCCTATTACTAGATCTGTGGTTACTAATTTAATAATTATGTTTGTGGTTGCATGGACGCACACAAACGCTTGGCGTGCGCCTTCTGCGCAACCCTCACGTCGCGCGTTGCAGCGCGGGCAGGGCGCAGACCACGGGCAGAGCGCATTCGCGCCCGCCGCCCAGTTCGGTAACGCTCGCGCTGTAGAGGTCGGTACACTCGGTACCAACAGTCCGGTAACGCTCGCGCTGTAGAGGTCGGTACACTCGGTACCAACAGCATTATACTTCATAAAAATAAATACAACCGCAAACAGCCAAGTCCCGAGAATAAACATTTATCCTTACCACACAAATATTTGCCTTTGTTTCCTTGAACTCCAACCAATGAACCTGGAACAGGTAGGGTCACGACCAAACCAACCTGATCTGCGCCACAGTGTCGTCAGGATATGGATTGAGGAGTATCACAGATGTTAGGATTCGTTTGCGAAACGACATTGGTCTCAGAATATGACGCATGCCATCAGGCGAACGGCGTGTTCGTTTGGTAAAAGTTTCTGTAACGGTGTTACCAAACAAGACCTAAGTTCAAAACTAAACCCCGACTACGGTCGGTTAAAAAAGATCCCATGAGTGCTATGAGCCTATGACACTCTTGGGATGAAGACGAATCGATTGATACTTCGCTTGCCAAAATCAAACCAAGTTTTTATTTTGAACACATAACCCATCCTCAACTTCGCCGTAAAAAAATAGTATAGGACAATCTGTACCTGAAGACAAATCAATTGATACCTCGCTTATACAGAAATCGGAATAATAATAGTCCGAGTTCTGTAGGGGCAACGCTATGGTGGAACATCCACAATTATATACATACATTACATACATAAACTGTTTAATTCATTACCCTTTCCTTGCTTCAACGTTCTCGGGTAAAAATGTGAGTGGTAAGTATTATAACGTTTTTAGCAGTGTTGTAGATAACAATAGAGAGGGTATGCTATATGCGTTTGATTGTATTCCTTGAAAGGTAGATTCATTCATTCTCCCATGAATTTGTTAGCAAAATATAGAGTCAAAATTAGATTCCCCTAGAGATCGGTTACTGGATTTAAAAGAACAAAATATCATAATAAAATGAATTCCTCGCTAACGAAGGCTCAACTCAGAACCAAAAGTGTCAAACTCATTTCTAATTTCACCACCAGTTTTGATTTTCTGGACGTAGATTTCTACTAATTTAGTCATCATTATTTAATTTTATTGACTATATAATTATTATTTGTATTTATTTTTTATTTAGCCTTCTATTAGTGTTTTATCGTTTGCTCGGCATTTCATCATTGGATTAAGATACCAATTGCTCTAGATTTTAAGTCAAATCCTAAGAGTTATTCAACAGTGAAAACCGCATTGCAATCGGTCCACTAGTTTTTACGTGATGCGCGAACAATCATACAGACAAACGAACAAACAAACAGAGACACGATTTAAAAAAATGTTATATTCTTGTTCAGTAGCTTAATTTAAGTATTATAGAGTTTTGTTTTAAATTATCTTCTTTGTTCACGCTTTTTCTTTCTTATTACTTTATTATAAGCGTAGATATTGTACTTTGTAGGTACTTTTGGTCCTGGAATAACACGAATGGGCTACTTATAAATAGATGACCACGCCGGCAAAGCCGCGGGCACAGCTAGTCTTTAAATAATGAATCACGGTCACGTTAGTTTTTATAGCAATATCAATTACAATTAATAGTTATAAAATAATGTCAATAAGATAATTTAAAATAATAATCTTATCAATGATAATAAATTGTTATTACATTTTACAATTCAAATATTTCCGCTTTACGCGTAATCATAAAACTGTATAATAAGCCGTTCAATGATCTTTGATTCCGGGTTTCTTCCACAGTTTATGTTCCTTTAAGAAAAGGATAATAATAATAATAATAACTGTCAAGTAGTTCCGGGTTATTAATAGAAGCTATTGTTTATTTACTTAACATAGATAATTGTCGGATGCAATGTCGTTGAATAAATTTGCATTAATATTTTTTTCTGAAATTATTCACTCAAAGCCTTCTAGAAGATTCTGAAGGAGATTTAAGTAGTAGTAATGTCTGAAATATTATTGATATAATTAGCACGAGAGAAAAAAATAACAAATCAAATCTTGCACAAGTTTCTTAATTTTAACATGTATTAGTTTGTGTCTCTTATACTGAAGTGTCATAGTTTGCCTGAACCTACCTACTCATAGCATTACTGAAGGCATCAAGTTGTATTAGTTTGTGTCTCTTATACTGAAGTGTCAGAGTTTGCCTGAACCTACCTACTCATAGCATTACTGAAGGCATCAAGTTGTATTAGTTTGTGTCTCTTATACTGAAGTGTCATAGTTTGCCTGAACCTACCTACTCATAGCATTACTGAAAGCATCAAGTTGTATTAGTTTGTGTCTCTTATACTGAAGTGTCATAGTTTGCCTGAACCTACCTACTCATAGCATTACTGAAAGCATCAAGTTGTATTAGTTTGTGTCTCTTATACTGAAGTGTCATAGTTTGCCTGAACCTACCTACTCATAGCATTACTGAAAGCATCAAGTTGTATTAGTTTGTGTCTCTTATACTGAAGTGTCATAGTTTGCCTGAACCTACCTACTCATAGCATTACTGAAAGCATCAAGTTGTATTAGTTTGTGTCTCTTATACTGAAGTGTCATAGTTTGCCTGAACCTACCTACTCATAGCATTACTGAAAGCATCAAGTTGTATTAGTTTGTGTCTCGTATACTGAAGTGTCATAGTTTGCCTGAACCTACCTACTCATAGCATTACTGAAGGCATCAAGTTGTATTAGTTTGTGTCTCTTATACTGAAGTGTCATAGTTTGCCTGAACCTACCTACTCATAGCATTACTGAAAGCATCAAGTTGTATTAGTTTGTGTCTCTTATACTGAAGTGTCATAGTTTGCCTGAACCTACCTACTCATAGCATTACTGAAAGCATCAAGTTGTATTAGTTTGTGTCTCTTATACTGAAGTGTCATAGTTTGCCTGAACCTACCTACTCATAGCATTACTGAAAGCATCAAGTTGTATTAGTTTGTGTCTCTTATACTGAAGTGTCATAGTTTGCCTGAACCTACCTACTCATAGCATTACTGAAAGCATCAAGTTGTATTAGTTTGTGTCTCTTATACTGAAGTGTCATAGTTTGCCTGAACCTACCTACTCATAGCATTACTGAAAGCATCAAGTTGTATTAGTTTGTGTCTCTTATACTGAAGTGTCATAGTTTGCCTGAACCTACCTACTCATAGCATTACTGAAAGCATCAAGTTGTATTAGTTTGTGTCTCTTATACTGAAGTGTCATAGTTTGCCTGAACCTACCTACTCATAGCATTACTGAAGGCATCAAGTTGTATTAGTTTGTGTCTCTTATACTGAAGTGTCATAGTTTGCCTGAACCTACCTACTCATAGCATTACTGAAGGCATCAAGTTGTATTAGTTTGTGTCTCTTATACTGAAGTGTCATAGTTTGCCTGAGCCTACCTACTCATAGCATTACTGAAGGCATCAAGTTGTATTAGTTTGTGTCTCTTATACTGAAGTGTCATAGTTTGCCTGAACCTACCTACTCATAGCATTACTGAAAGCATCAAGTTGTATTAGTTTGTGTCTCTTATACTGAAGTGTCATAGTTTGCCTGAACCTACCTACTCATAGCATTACTGAAGGCATCAAGTTGTATTAGTTTGTGTCTCTTATACTGAAGTGTCATAGTTTGCCTGAACCTACCTACTCATAGCATTACTGAAGGCATCAAGTTGTATTAGTTTGTGTCTCTTATACTGAAGTGTCATAGTTTGCCTGAACCTACCTACTCATAGCATTACTGAAAGCATCAAGTTGTATTAGTTTGTGTCTCTTATACTGAAGTGTCATAGTTTGCCTGAACCTACCTACTCATAGCATTACTGAAGGCATCAAGTTGTATTAGTTTGTGTCTCTTATACTGAAGTGTCATAGTTTGCCTGAACCTACCTACTCATAGCATTACTGAAGGCATCAAGTTGTATTAGTTTGTGTCTCTTATACTGAAGTGTCATAGTTTGCCTGAACCTACCTACTCATAGCATTACTGAAAGCATCAAGTTGTATTAGTTTGTGTCTCTTATACTGAAGTGTCATAGTTTGCCTGAACCTACCTACTCATAGCATTACTGAAAGCATCAAGTTGACCATCTGTCAGTCTGAGGTATGCGAAATCGCATAGCATAATGAGTTACCTTGAGATGGGAATTATCATATATTATCATCAAAGAACAAGCACTTCAGCACGTAGGTATCTTGATCGTTGAAGCTGCGTTTGATCTCTAGTTGAGAGTCAGATGTTTTCTAGGGTTCAGTTTATTGGGGTATCAGGTTTCCAGGGTTGTTTTGCACTATAATCTACACTTAGGTATAATAAAACAGGAAGTAGGTAACAAAAACTCTCTACAAACAAGATAATAAAAATAAATACTAGGATACTTAAAATGAGCTCCAGAACAAGAATATTACCTGTATGTCTGTTCCCGCATCACGTAAAAACTAATGAACCGATTGCGATGCGGTTATCATTGTTGGATAGCATAAGCTCTGACTTAAAATCTGGTGTACTTTGTATGTCAATCCGATGAGTAGAAGCCGAGCAATCGATAAAAACTATTTGACGGCTGAACTAAACTCAGTAGGTATATTGTACACAATAAACCATAAAGGTACTTTTTTTCCCAGAAAAATTACGCGGGCAAAGCCGCATGCCCAGCTTGTTAAACATAAAGCAGGTGAAGCGGGAAGGTAACTGACATAGCTCAGATATTTAGCACGGTGAAGTTACAAGGGGCTGGTCACATTTATATTAGGGTAGACAAGACCGCGAATCGGCAAACGTAGTGGACACCCTCCGTCTATATGGAGCAGCGATCTGCGCAAGGTAGCAGGCAGTCATTGGATAGGGAGAGCCTAAGATCGGGCTCAATGGCGCGCCTTGGGAGAGATCTTTGTCCAGCTGTGGACTAATGCAGGATGAAAGTTGAAAAAGGCTGTTAGCAATTTCTATTAATTCACATTTGATTCTTTTCTGAAAAGAAGAACTACAATGTGATTTTAATAGTCCAAAAACCTCCTTTTGTGATCCTTTTATATATATCCTCTAAAAATATACAACAACTTTGCATGGCCTCTGTATATAAGTAGGGTAGGATCTTATAACCTTTAATAAAAATGGAGACATTACGTCATAGCAATTAAGTAGCACCGTTTCACTATACACACAATTAAGTAGCACCGTTTCACTATACACACAATTAAGTAGCACCGTTTCACTATACACACAATTAAGTAGCACCGTTTCACTATACACACAATTAAGTAGCACCGTTTCACTATACACACAATTAAGTAGCACCGTTTCACTATACACACAATTTTTCTTATTGTACATTTTATTTATCTTAATAGTCTTTAAAAATATTAACTGCATCTTCTTTACCCATAAAAAAAGCATTAAATACATACGTAAGAATAAAGAGTTATATGTTAACGTGACATATTTTAATTCTGAGCACTGTTTAGGAATCCTAATAAGGTTGACATAATTGTCATTCGAGACGATTCTCTAAATTGATTGGCACTAACTCTGTGATTGAAGCACTGCAGTTGACAGGACCTCCATCAAGGTCCTGACCTTCATATCTTGCATATTTAGCACATCTGTATTAATCCAGTCAGTGGCAGTCTGCCATGGTACAAGCTAACGTAGAAGTCACTTAACGAATGGGAAAATACCCCCAGGGCCTCACGTCATAAAATCCACTCTTAACAGAACGCATAGTAGGTACCTAAATGTGAAATTAAAATTCTTATAGCTTACAAGAGGAAAAATATCCACCAATAATGATACATGGCTGTAAGTCAATCAATCAATAATTTATTTTCAAGAATACACAACATAAAGGTCTTAATATTAAATAGTAGGTATTTAAAGTGCATGTAGCCTGCATTTAGTAGACTGCAAAGCAAACATTAAGAAGTATTTTTTGTCACTAAACTCTACCAATTCCATGAGCCAATCACTTCAAAGTTTCTTAAACCTGTTGCCTTCTAATATTTTAAAATCATTGGGTAATTATAAATTGAAATAGACATATATTTATTATGTGTCAAGGAGGAGTAGCAGGTTCGTAAACTTTATTATTTTTTGGCGGATACTGATTTCACTACGTTTCATAAAAGAAACCGCGTGAATTTTGGTAAAAAAATATATCCCTAATATAGATGCACGCTCTAGTTGTCCGATAGTGGAATGTGCTTAGAAAGTGAGTATGTAAATTCCAGATTTAAAAACATATTTTTTTCTAGGGACGCGCTTTGGATACCTGACTTTGACACCAATTCTGTTGAACAACTCACTAAACTAAGCTAATGCTAAATTTATTTTATTTTAGTGATTCCTAAAATTATATCAGTTGTTTATTTCAACTATAGTGACAGGACTAATTTGATTTTTACAACGACTAATTTTAATTGCTAGTGTTGCCCACATTTCAATAATGAACGAATGTAATAATAAATCGTTGTTTATTATCTGTGTTATTGAGCCGTTTTTTAAGTTTTTTTCTTGGGGTGTTTTGTGCATTCCCCCCTGCCAGCCTCTACCCAAGCCATCCCAACTCCTTATAATAGCGGAGTGTGGCTCTTAAGCCGCTTCTTATTCTTATTGGAAGTGGGGACGGTAAGGCCTGCACTGACGACCCGCTTGGGGTGTTTTGTGCATTCCCCCTGCCAGCCTCTACCCAAGCCATCCCAACTCCTTATAATAGCGGAGTGTGGCTCTTAAGCCGCTAAGCGCATGCTCGATGGATGTTTTAAACAGTGTAGGAGTTTTGAAATGAAACGTCTCTAAAATCATTCGGAAACATAGAGGGGTACCAGGTTTTAAAAGTGGACTATCACGAAAAAAGCTATATCGTCTTTTTTTTGCTCGTTTTAGTCAGCTCGGTGATGTACAACGCATGTATGTATGCTGTGTGATGTATGAAGCACAGGGCAAAATCAGCGACATTGATGATTTTGTGATTTTTAATTTTGGTATAACTCGCGATTTAGTAAGGGTAACATATTGATTCCGGTGTTTTTGTAAAGATCTCTTTGAGAAAATTCAATTCAATGTGAAAAAGTTTGCAAAAAGTCTACTTAAGACTAGCAAATTTAAAAAAATGGGTTCACAATTACAAAAGTGGCTGCAGCGCCCGGAAAGTCCGTACAAAAAAATAAAGATTATACACATTTTAAACTCCAGAACAGAGCAAACATGAGATTTTCATGAACGGATCAAATTGTACGTGGCGTTGACGTTTCACGACAAACAAATGGCCATGCGCCCCAACAAAGCTGGATCGGGTATTTCAAAGAAACTAGTACATTTATGAAACGGAAATCTGGTTATGTTTCGACGTTCACGCATAGGCTGTTGAAAAGGTCTATTTTAATCTTCGTAGTGGGAAATACATGGATATATGTTTACTTTTAACGGTCACGCATGCGCATCTCGATCACATCAGCTTTCAAACAGAAAAACCGCATCAAAATCGGTCCATTCGTTTGCGAGCTACGATGCCACAGTGAGACACACGGATACATACATACCCACACAAACGCACCCTAAACTTATAACCCCCTCTATTTTCAAGTTCGGAGGTAATAAAGATTTTGTAATGAAGCAGTAAGTAACAAAAGGTCTGTAAAAAGAAGATAATAATAAAAAATGGTCAAGTTTAAATAAGCGAATGAACTCTAAATAAGCTAGGTAATATACTTAACATGTTTCAAAATCATGTCAGTCTGTTTGTCTGTTCGCGCATTACGTAAAAAATAGGTTTTGAATTAAAAAAGGTTTTGGTGTTAAAGGTTTTTGGTGTAGTTTTTATCTCAATCCGGTAAATAGAAGCCGAGCAATTGATAAAAACTATTTGACGGATGAGTGAAATTTGGTATTTTATACCTTTATAACTAGGTACTTTTGGTCCTAAAATAACTCATAGGTTACTTAGGTTCTCATTTAACCCAGAGAAATGACCACGCGGGCAAAGCTGCTGGTGTCCCGCTCATAATCAGCAAAATATATGTTTTTGTAAGCTTTAATTCGGTATAACTCGCAATTTGTACGTGGAGTAGACGTGTCACGACAAATAAATGGCCGTGCGCCCCGACACAGACCACGTCTATGGTTTTCATTTCTTGCTGAGAGTTTTCGGCACGAGTGTTGTGTGAAGGCACCTTTATACGTAAACTGACGTGACGTACAACAGAATAGAAAAAAACTAAACTGAGAAATTAAAATCAATTTATGTGTGTCAAACTAAAATTTAGTTTAGTGCATTGTTGTTGGCTTTGGAGCAGAACTAAACTTAATTTTAGTGTAGTTTAGTCTAGTTCGTGCCAACCGAATTGGTACCTTTATCAACTTTTTTATAAAACCGGAAATATGCTGAAAATAGTATTTATTTCAAAAATATAACTTTTCATACCAAGAAGTAAACTTATAAAGTAGTTTGTAAAGCGACCTATTTGAATTATATTAAAGAAAAAAAAACACAAATACAATACATTTATTAGATTAGAAAAAGCATTTTTTTTGTAATCCTAGTGTTATTCCTGTAATATACGAGTTTTAATTTCGGCGCGGTGTTCGCTCGTCTCTGTTAGGAACATAATCAATGATTTTGCATGCCAAAAACTAGTTTCCAACTGTAGCGATATTAGTTCTATGTATAGAATTCTCTGTAGCTATTATAGCATTATCTACAAAAGATTGTTTAATACCATGAAAATACTGAGTGGTGGAGGTGACATGTGACTAGAATGCTGGCTCCTATTTAGGCCAAAAAATTAGTATTGCTATACAGCGTGGCAATGCAGCCAGCATTCTGGCACTTTTCCTTCCTCCGAAGGACTTTTAGCTAGTGTTGTGTAAATAGTTTTTTTATTTATATTTTAAAATGAACTTTTGTTTTTTGTACATTTTATCCTGTAAATAAATATTAATTCACCTAAAAAATATATATACGTGGTTGGAAGGAATTATGTATTACGCTACAAATACTCAGAATTAAGATAGCTTCGAAAATGTTACCTTTAGATGTAAATATCATTGAGTTGACTTTATTTTCGTTATTAATTCTAAGTATTAGTATGTGTCTATACCTAAATTTTAATGTTTATTTAGCAGCTTTGTTGATATCGTTTGTTTTCTGATTTAATGTGTTGGTATTTGTTAGACTTAAACATCGTACTGAATCATCGAAATAAGAACACAAATGGTACGTGTCTTTTTTTATTGTAGCTGTGCCCGATATTAAGATTTTACCAAAATTACCACTTTGTTTCATTAACATTGATGAAAATGTTTGTTTTCTGTATCCAGCCGGAGACGTTAATTAACTTTTAAACACAATTAAACAGTTTTTTGTATGGATTTTGTTTGACAGAGGTTAATGTTAAGCCCTAATTATATCCGGGTAATACAATTTAAACCTAAAAACACTGAAAGGTATTTAATTATTGTGTTTCAAAATGCACCTGACAATGCAAACTCAAGAAATTATAAATTCCTACCCACAGTTATGTATACAATTTAGATCATCTCAAATTATTTAGTTACCTAACGGTTCCCAACATTTCTGTAAAATAAGTCTTAGAACATACGTTTGTAGCAAAATTATGTACCGGTATTAATACTACCATATCATAACATCATTATCCCCCTACCTCTTTATCCTATTATAATGTGGGACTTTTCTTCCATTTATCTCTATCAGCCGTCATCTAAGTATTCACTCCTGTCTTATAGCATAACCTGTCATCTTTCACATAAATCCATCCACACCTTTTAGGACCGGTTCCTATATCTTTAAACGAACCGATTTCGCTTACTGTCCGTAGGGTTTTGACATAAGCGCCATACAAAAAACGTCAAAAAGTAACGAGACGTTGGAAAAACGACTCGTTTAATTTTTATAGGAATGCGGGGTTAGTCTTCCTCTACCCTTGTTACCATTCGACCACATTCCTCGTTACATGACATTCTTCTTTCCGCACACACAGTCATACTATAGAATTCTAGTGTATAAAATACCAAAATACCCACATATATAGCATACACCCATATTATATTATATACCCTACTAGCGACCCGCCCCGGCTTCGCACGGGTATAATTTAGAAAAAAATAAGTAACAAATTTGAAGTTCTCGCACACTCAACCTTCACTCCGCTTGGGGGGAGGCTTTGCTTGCCGCCTCCCACCTCGCTATGTTCAGGTCGTATGCTCATATATAATATATATAAACCTTCCATGAAAAATTATCTAACTGATGGTGAAACCGCATCAAAATCCGTTGCGTGGTGTAGGAGGAGTTAGCGGCCAAACAGACAGAGATAAATATAGATAGATAGACGCGGAAAGCGACTTTGTTTTATGCTATGTATTGATATTGACTGAGTAGAGCTGTCCTTTAGTGTCAGAGTTTGTCAGGCCGCCCGAGGGCTCCAACATGGCTTTAACGACTGCTATTCATCAATAACAGCCGGGACCGACAACTTTACGTGCCCTCCGAAGCACGAAGTGATGGAAATTCGCTCATAACTTAGAGAAGTTATTGGTGCGGAGCCGCGGGTCGAACCTGGGACCGTTGGATTCTAAGTTGCACTATTGAACCGTTAGGCTAGTGACCATTCACTATCGACCCATCAGCATATTTGCGATTACAAAAGATGTGTCACAATATTCATTTGGCGACGGACTCGTGGTCACACCGTTTTTTGTACATTATGCCGACGTACTTAGACTTACACAATCCTACACTTATCTCTTGGCATAAGTCTGACAGAAACTTGAATACTTCACCTTTACGATCCAAGGCTAACGTTTCACGAACAAGTTCTTGAACTGTAAGTCATAAATTAAAACATAATTCGTTTCATAGCCTAACATATATGTCACATATATGTCTACTTAACCTTTAGCACTATCATTGCTGCTTAATGGATTCATTAAGATTTGAGCTCTAGATTGTAAACTGTGCGGAAAAATGCCTGCCGGTCGAAATCTTCCATGATATTAAGGAACTACGGACAGGTGGGTCTCAGCAACAGCGACAAGCGCAGGCGGGGCTTTATTTCGGAGTCTCAAGAGCATAATGTGTTTGCAGAGCTGCCACTGAGACCTTGCTACTCCTGAAGCCCGCTAGCCCCATAGACCTCCTGGAGCAACAGATCTGGCAATTGCGGTTGCAGCTTGCAGCACACTGGGAAAACACAATTTAATTCAATAGGTCGACTGAACCATCAACATGATAAGAAGGAGAAGCTGCTAAATAAGTCTATATTAGTTGTTATCCGCGACTTAATTTGGGAGCTACATTTTTCTTAGGCTTGCTCCACATTAGACGGCATTATCGCTTTTCACAGGGAGAGGTATCTCAAAGGCAAGTCTAGTTACCTCTTATCTAAGTCCTAGTTCGTAAATTAAGTATTTGATATGATAATAAATAGTTATACAGTTTTATCATTTGCTCAATTAGTACTCGTTGCCAGCTCATCTCTGAAAACTACATTTCAATCAGTTTAGTACATTTTAAATGATGCGGAAACACACATAACAGAAAGACATACATCATTTTTCAACAATAATAAATGTTGATTAGTGTTCAGTAGCTTATTGAGTCTCCTAGCCTTCATCATTTCTTTTTTTCAATGTATCTTCAATGTAAATACTTTTTTAGCGCTTTACTATTTTATTTATACTATACTATAGATACTTATATTTTTCATTTTACTTCAATAAATAACGTCGATATAACATCTTGTACAATTCGCTACATTTTACGAACTACGTAGACGTAGGTAACGATACTAACGAACGCAGATATAAACAATTTATAATAGCGGTACGTTCAGGTACCGGCGGCATCTGAACCTTAATTTCCATTTCAAATTAATTATCCGTGTTAATTTTAAGGTCATTGGTGTTTTTGTTTACTTATGCATATTAAACACACTATTATATTTGTTGTTTGCATGGTTTAATTGGGTATAAAGTTGTCTTGACTTGACAAAGGCCTTTAATTATGTACGTCACGTCTTTAGAGGTTTGTCATAATAGTTTTCCTTCTGACTCTCTGTGTTAAGGCTGTGAGTCACAACAGGGCCTTGACCCTGCCGTAACTGAAGGCTCGCACGGGCATCAGTAAACAATAAAAGCGAACATGTGTTCGGTGTCCCTTAGGGGTCGTTCCTACATCCTCTACTTTACCGTATATACTAATATAATTGTCGTATCATCGCAAATGTCATGAATTTTATATTTTAATATACTTACAAACAAGTAAATTATTTACAGGTAATGGACATTGTCGGTGTTTAATTTCTGCAATTTTGAACTTTACGACATGTGATAGATATGTTACGATGCCATATATGTTATAGATTTTTCATGTGATGGCACAGATCACTTAGATAATCACGTGATTCATTATAACAATGACAATGCTTGTCGTGATGTGAACTTTGCCATGTGTTTGAAGTTTGAACAATGATGGCCGCAAGACAACGATAGGGATGTAGTACAGTTTTTATCGTTAATGACAGTCAAGTTACGTTATCACGTATTTTACAAAGTACTGTAATTATCATTGTTTTGAATTGGGTACACGGCATAGAATTATTTAGCACTGCTTGCTCGATATCGTACATTAACGAAATAGCATGCCCGGTGCTAGAAGCATTAATCGACTTCCAGAGACGACATCTAAGTAGTACAATATTCTCAATTCGACATTTTCTTTGCATAATACTATACGATACCACATATTCCACATACTCCAGTATTTCTAAATTACAGAGCACGCACGGCACATAGTTCTTTAATTAATCGACTTCCAGAGTCATCTCGTCATTTAAGTAGTCGGAGATTCTCAATTCGTCATTTTGTTTGTATAATACGCTAAGATACCTCATATGTCCTGGATTTCTAAATTACAGAGCACTCACGGCACAGAGTTCTTGAAATTGTCTCGTTATCTAAGTAGTCGGATATTCTCAATTCATCTTTTTGTTTTTATGTTACCCTACGATACCTTATATCTCCATGATTTCTAAATTACAGAGCACACACGGCACAGAGTTCTTTAATTAATCGACTTCCAGAGTCGTCATCTAAGTAGTCGGATATTCTCAATTCGTCATTTTGTTTGCATGTTACCCTTCTAAATCGGGTTGGACTAGAGATAAAACGGATATCCGGTAACTATCAGTTATCCGGCCTAAATTTACTATCCGGCCGGATACCGGATAGTGAGCGAGTATTCGGCCGGATACCGGATTTTAGAAAAAAGTACAAAATATCAAATTTAGGTAGGTACTTAGATTTAATCGCCAAATCTTCATTTCCCATAAAAAATGTAGTAATAGTAATGCACTAGGGGCAAACTGTGATAAATCTTTTAGAATAATAAAAATATTTTTATAATAACCTCAAACTAAAATAGCAAGTTTGCAATAACCTCAAGTGATTTGTAAATCACTTGATTCGTGTTTGCAATCAATTCAACAAGTCCATGAAATACTTGCAAAGTTCGCTCATGAACGAAAATACCCGAATTCACCCGAGTCCGCTCGATCGTTCGTGTGCCACCTATTACGCGAGCTTGCTCGTTACGATGCGCCAATCGGCAGTGTTCGGCCGGATGGATATCCGGCTAAACCGCTATCCGTTTCATCTCTAGTATGGACGACTTTTTTAATTTGAATATAATTAGATTTTCAGTTTTGACATTTCACCAAAATAATCTGAAACGCAAAACATTCCCCTATGTTTTGTGTTGTCTGTTGATTCCTCCATAGAAGAGAATGTCTTCCAAGAGACGTCATCTGATGATTTCTCTCAATTTCCCACATAGTTGGGCAAGTGGTACACGATGTCATCTCATTTGTTTGGAGCTATTTTATGATATATGTTATGTTTTCTGTAAAGAGAATGGTCAATTTGAGGCAGACCGACAAACGACCAAAACTTTTTATCACCTACTACCACGAAATACGCAGGCGTACTGATAAACAACTATTTATACACTGTATTAAGTTAAGCCACGTAGGCTTAACTTAATACAGTGTTTTTGCGTATTCTAAATGCTACTTAAATATTTTGTTGTAATGTTTTTCTAAGAATGTTTCATTATGAATATATTTTTATTAATAATATAATGCTATATGGAAAAAAAACTTAGGGTCACCACTTCACTAGCTTTTGCAGTTTTTTTTATGCTTGTTATTTACATTTAGTTTTTAATATGCAAGCTCGCAAAGAAGCAGATATCATAATTATAATGTATTCAAGAGTCAAGGCACAGTACATAATTATAATCCTTACGGAAGGACTTTATACGGAAGGATCTTACTGTGGTCAAGATTTCCAAAATAACTGATGACAAATCCCATATAAAACAAATGAAAGAGAATACATAAAACTAAAAAAAACGTGCTTTTTAACCATTTTTTTAATGCATTGTTCTTCTTCTTTTTTTATTTGTTGTCGTCGAGTTGTGAGCTACCCTGAAAGTTTCAGCCGTTTACCTAATCGGGAAGTGATCGAAATTTGAGTCTGTCCAGGACAGGCAGGTGAAGTTAAATAAAAGCTTTTAAAAACATTAATTCATAATCCATACTACGATTAAGCTAAACGATAGAAGCTAGATGTTTTAATAACATTATTTTCGCCATTATAATAAACTACTTATATATTCTGCGTGTTACATAACATACGATGTGAATGCATGTTCTGTAATTGCATAACTGGTTATTCTCGTAACTTCCCTGTCTTCTTGCTATGTTTCTAAATAACTTGACGTATTTATGCTGCTATGCATTTTATAGCTGTTATATAGGCAATACCTAACGAGAAAAAAACCCTGTATTCAAGAAACAATAATCTATCTATATAATAATGTATATCTAGCACGACTTAGACTCAGCTGACCCCAAATCCAAGTAAAGATTTTGTAATCAATAGAATAGGTTCTCTTTTGACCACCTCAGATTAGAAGATGACCACAATCTCATCTGATTTTAAGTGATGAAGCGGCTGGCGATAGGTCCGCCTACCTAGAAGTATTATATGTACTAGATATATCTCTATGCCTAGAAGTAACATATTCAATCGTGATTATATGACTCCCAGGTTATAACTATGGAAACATTATACTTTGGCAAATAGATACACTCCTTAGAGGAAGCACGATTTAATATATATATGGTAGAATAACCCTTGGAGAGTATGTAGGTTAAATATTTTCCATATAGGTAATGCTGGTTGCCGTACATCTAGTCGTCCGATGATGATGGAATGGGCTTCCATAATCCATTACTATATAATTATTTAATATAATGTAGCTACGTTCACATACTTGTGTCAATAATTAATAAGTATTATTTACAAAAAACGACCCTTATTTTATGAATGTCACTTTTTTGTATTGCTTTTCACATTTTAGGTATTTTTGTTATTGAATTTTCATATATTTTTTATTGCTTTGACATCGGTTTGTGTGCTACTCTGAAAGTTGCAGCTGGATAGATAATCGGGAAAGCTCGAAATTTCAATTGCAAGATTCCATGACATAGATACATACATACAAGTGAAGTTCAATAAAAGCTTTTAAAAAGAGTACGCATAATTTATTTTAATATTTAACATAACTTCATCATCGGCCAATGTTCATCACTGCTCGACGCAGGGTTCTCCTAGTGGACGACACTGAGCCCGATCTTCGGCTCTTTTCATCCACTTCCTCCCTGCCAGCCGTTTTTCCCAAGCTGTCAAGGGTTCACCTGGTCTGGTGGGCTCCCAAAGTACTTTTGTCCACTCAAGAACTCGTTTAGTTATCCCAACGGTTGTCGGTCCTTCATTTCAGCTTGCTAATTGTTTGAGTTGTTTCGTTTACTTTGGTCCTCTGCCATCATCATCTCTGAGATCATCTCTCTGCGAATTTTGACCCTCCGAGATACTCCCAGCATAACTCTCTCTCTCTCTCTCCACAGCTCGCTCACCATAAACTTAGGGACCAGTGAGTGAAAAAAACAATGTAATTTCGTGTCATATTTATCGTGTTAGTATCAAAATGTTATAAACAAGAAAAACATTTTAAAAATGTATATTTATGAACCCTTTCTCGTCGTTACAGATAATGGACGACACGCGGCCCTGACAACATGTAACGACGACCAGCACGCGAGTACCAGTCTGTGATTACTGCACACGATCTCCTTAGTTTAAGGATATAGTAGTCAACATGCCGGCTATACTTACGAAGATTCGAGAACAGGTAATGACAATTTAATTTCTTCGTATAAATTGTCAAATAACTTGTATCTGCATATTATGGGTCAAAGATATGCACTGATCTACCTAAAATCTCTGTGAGCAGCAAAAGCCCTAAATTTGGAATTAGAAAATGTAATACATATTTCTAAGCAAGTCCTAACGCTAATATATACGTATTTTTCTATTCTTTTAATTAGATTTTCAACTGAGGAAAAAACGATTACACTATAATTTCTCGATTAATAAATGTATTGAAACTTTGCTCTTTTTCCGTCTTGTTAAGTATAATTTAAAGAATTAAAAAAAAGAAGCTTATACTGGTTTTTTTTGTTGCTTTTTAACTTTTACGTTATTAAGTTTTTTATATATTTTATCCTTTTTTCCCCTATCTCAATTAACATTTATTTTTTCCCTTATCTCAATTAACATTTATTTTTTCCCTTATCTCAATTAACATTTTTTTTTTTCCCTTATCTCAATTAACATTTATTTTTGTCCCTTATCCCAATTAACATTTATTTTTTCTTGTTTTTTTTTCTCGTTTTCTCTTTTAACTTCTTTTTATTTTTTAATTTAATCGTCATTGGTTTGTGAGCTACCCTGATAGTTTCAGAAGGATAATCGGGGAGTGCTCGAAAGCATCTCCTCTCCCGCTCAATCCTGGCCTGCACGAGCAGGACAAACGTTTGAGATCGTGTAGCGTCTTAATTATGTTTTTTTTTAATATTAATTTGCGACGAGTCGAGTGCCATTCGATTGTGTGATGCATAATGTTCAGTCCGAGTTTCTTTCTGGTTTTACCCGACTGAGCGGACGGTAATGTGTTTATCTGCCCACGTATGTATGTTTGTTCCTTTGTGGTGCTTTAGACCAAACGCTTGAGTGGATTTTGATGATTCTTACGTCAGTCATTCGTCATCGTCATACGTCATTCTGTAGTGGTAGGCCTCTTACGCAAGAGCCCGCCTGGGGAAGTACCACACCTTTGTCAGATATTCAACCGCCAAGCAGTAGTGTTTAAACATTTCTGTGTTTCGGTTTGAAGGGCAATGTTTCTAGCGAAATTACTGGGCAATGAGACTTAACAACCAATGTCTGTGACGAGCGCAGTGCAGTGATGCGCAAGACTTTGCAACTAAAGTTATGGGTGGCACTGCAACTGCTAAGGGTAGGCGTGACGCTTACCATCAGGCGAGCGACCTGCCCGTCTAGTCATTCAACGTAATAAAAAAAAAAGACGATTTGTCTTAATCTTGCGAGTGTCACTAATGACATGGCAGTAACCAAAATTCAATATGGCGACAACCAGACGCGACATATCGTCAAAAATAAAAAAATAAAGTCTACGAACTATGTTAAATGGGGTATCATTGAATAGGTATTTGAAAATCATCTTGAGGTTTCTATTATCATTTTGAATGACCATTTAGTATCTATAACTATTTAAAGTTGGTTGGCAACCATTCTCACTTAAATTTTAACCTTGTTTTAGTTTTGTTCGCAGTCGGCTATTTAGTTCTTCCGATTATGTCTTGTTCCTCGGTGTTTTTTTTTATTTGGTATTTTGTATAGCTACTTAATTATCGAGAGTGGCTTTTTAGTGCCTAGCCTACGTGAACAAACATATTTAAATTGAGTAAATCACAACTCATCATCATCATCATCAGTCCGTGTTAGTCCACTGCTGGACATATGCCTGTCCCAAAGCACGCCACTGAGCCCGATCTTCATCTCTCCTCTTCCAGCTGCTGCCAGCGTATAGCACAACTCAACTTAAATAAATTGTTTAATTTTCCAGGCATCGCGGGTACAGCCGTCGATAGCACTGGGGGTTGGGGTGGGGGTGGCGTTAGCCGCCTGCGCAGTATATGGAAGGGAGAAGAAACAAGCGCCGCCCTGCAACAACAATAATAATTATAAGGTGAGCATGCATTCAACGGAAAGGGTGGATGGTCCATGACATAGATTTTACTAGATGGCACTGACATCAATATTGCATAATTTATTTCAACGGCCCTAAATTACAATCAGATTTTATTTAAATCTCATTGGCGATTAAAGCACTATACAGTGCTAATGTTTGATTAAAGCACTATACAGTGCTAATGTTTGATTAAAGAACTATACAGTGCTAATGTTTGATTAAAGCACTATACAGTGCTAATGTTTGATTAAAGCACTATACAGTGCTAATGTTTGATTAAAGCACTATACAGTGCTAATGTTTGATTAAAGCACTATACAGTGCTAATGTTTGATTAAAGCACTATACAGTGCTAATGTTTGATTAAAGCACTATACAGTGCTAATGTTTGATTAAAACACTATACAGTGCTAATGTTTGATTAAAGCACTATACAGTGCTAATGTTTGCTGTATAGCTTTCAATGTCAAAGTACAATTTTAACTTTAAATTATGCCTTGCGCAATAATTGAACCTTATAAAAAACAAATACGGTTTAAATATTAGATTTACTATGATTGTAACTTGCCTTTAAGATGAAATATAATCATCACATGGTATTATAGCCGCCAATAAAGTGTTAAATCAAATCTGAATGCAATTTAAGGGCAAAAAAGTATATTTTGCAAATATTTACATCTAGCGAAACCTACGTCATGGACCATCCATCTTAACGTGAACATGCTGTAAGTAAAGTTTGCAAAAACAGAGTACCTGGTGTATGCAGTAAGCAAAGAAACAGTAAGGTTGGATAAGATGAGCGTGAGAAGCTGTTATAACTTAGAGCAGGATGGGGCGCATCCCGTAAATTAAATAGCAATAAGTTTTGGGTAATAGCACAGAATAAATAATAGTGAGCATGCAGTAAGCGGAGAAGCAGTAATTGGAGTGGTAAAATAATAGTGAGCATGCAGTAAGCGGAGAAGCAGTAATTGGAGTGGTAAAATAATAGTGAGCATGCAGTAAGCGGAGAAGCAGTAATTGGAGTGGTAAAATAATAGTGAGCATGCAGTAAGCGGAGAAGCAGTAATTGGAGTGGTAAAATAATAGTGAGCATGCAGTAAGCGGAGAAGCAGTAATTGGAGTGGTAAAATTCGAACAGAGCATTAAGTTAAAAAGTCACTCTTCAAGTCAAGACTCCTTTTGATTTATTTCTAGACTATTAAGATATTATCGCGCTCAAAATCACTAGTTTTTCGCAATCAATTATGACATTTTTATTTTAGAACTGCGTGCGTATGTAAAAATCTTTAAAACTTAATTTGTAATACTTAGAGGTAAAACTTGTTTCATCAAGTAATCATCCGTATTTTTTGTGCGTCCGTTTGCGTTATATTTTTTGTTGATTTGCGAAAACTTTTAATTGGCCTTCTGAACGAACAAAACATGCCTTTTCTAGTTTCCTCAAGAATTCTTTGTCCACTTCGAGTAAAGTTCCAATACTTTAATGAAGCCGTCGAGGGATGGCCGATGTCTCTTGCTTTTCAGAGCGACTACAATAATGTAAACCTATTTTAGAACGAAAACCAATTCACCAAGCGACTAATGCACTAATCCCCATGTACCAGGTAGCGAAAAACGGCAACCTCCATACTGTGGGCAATGGCGCAGCTAAGGAGACCTGCGGGGGGCGCTGCGGCGCGGAGCAGTGCGTTCTCTGCAGGGGGGAGGTTGACACGGACAACAAACAGAATATTGTAAGTAGGTTTTAGAAGACGTCCAGGTCCTTCCACTACGTCCCAGTTCCACCCAGGGACCCTCTTACTGTTTTTAGCCCCTGAACTCGAAAAGAGAGGGGTGTTATAAGTTTAGGGTGAGTGTATGGCTGTCTGTGGCATCGTAGCTCCCAAACGAATGGACCGATTTTGATGCGGTTTTGTGGTTTGAATGCTGTTGTGGTTGAGATGGTTCTTAGCTATAAAAGGGGGAGGATCGTAGACCTATTTTGATTCGGTTTTGATACTTTTTGAAAGCTGAAGTGGTCGAGATGGTTTTAGCTATATTGGTCGGGATCATGGCTCCCAAATGAATAGACCGAGTTTGATGCGGATTTTAATTTTTGAAAGCTGATCTGATCGAGATGCTTATTAAGTATAATTGGGGGAGTAGGGGTCGGGGGTTATATAAATTGTTAATTTTTGCTTGCTCTAAGCATCGACCGGCGCGCGGCGTAACAATATTATAGTGAGCTCTATGTTCAGCAGTGGTACTTGACTGGTTAGGTGAGGTGATGTCAGGATAAAATGCTGTTAATAGAGTTGATAGATGCAGGCGTTGCTTTGCGGAAATCCATATTTAAAATGAACAAAATAAAAATATACAGTCTCAAATGTCCAGTATATCAGTCCAGCACTCGACTTGTCAACATCACCCGAAGATGCCTCGTGCAGAGGCGAAACACGTGTCGTATTGATTCAGATGTATGGTATTTGGATCGAGGTATATGTTTTTTTATTGTGTATAATTGTATATATTTTATATGTATAATTATAAATATATAATCTAATAAATATATATTTTCTGGCATCCAGGCCTTGTCTTTCATTTCATTTATATTTTACGATATTCAATTTGGGTAGGGTTTGTTTAGCGTGGGGTTTTACTTGTGTTATATTTTAATTTTATCATTTATCATTTGTCTGACTTACAGTTACAGTACTTGTTTACAGTTTTGGCGGAAGTAAGCTACATATGTTTATTTTGTTCATTTTGGTGTTAATAGCTTTAACGGAATGGTGGCTGTAGCCTCAAAAGTATCATAAGCATTGCAGAGACATGGATATAATTTTACTCTTACTGTTTTTTACAACTGACAAGACGAGCAGGTCGTTGACCTGAAGATAAGCGCCGCTCCTTTATATAAAAATTGCAGTCTCACCCAGAACTTTGCATTGCAAAGTGTAACTTACCACTGCACTATGTACCTTAAGATATTGGTTTAGAATTTAAAATTATTATATAAGACATGATTCTATTACAGGAAGATGCAGACGACACTCAATCCGAGTCCCAAGCGGAACATGTGCCCGGTCTCAACCTGGAGTTCCTCCGGCAGCTGGCTTCCCTCGCAAAGATCATGGTGCCAGGAGTGCGCAGCCACGAGGTGGCGCTGCTGGCAGCTCATACAGGATGCTTGTTCACCAGGACCTTCCTCTCGATATACGTGGCGGCGCTGGAAGGATCCATTGGTAACTTGCAGATAGTTCTTGTTATATTGCAGATGAGCATAATAGTCCGGTCACGATGCAGAGACAATTTCGTACAATGAGCCTCACTACCGTCTCTATCGCTCGTACATTAATGTATTGCGGCAATTAGCGGGCCATTGTACGAAATTATCTCTGCGACGTGACCGGGCTTTACATACGCTATCTTAAAGCTCCAATATATCAGAAATGCGATACATTAGGAAACTAGTGTTTTAACATATTTTGTTTATATTGAATTCTTCTATCTATTTATTAAGGTTTGAATTCCAGAGAAATCGTGGCCATGATTTTACGAGATTATCATTTGTTTGTTGTGTGAATGCTGGCCTCTGGTGTCAGAGTTTGTCAGGCTGCCCAAGAGCCTCTCACCGACCGCGTAACATGCCTTAAAAAGCACGGAGCGATGGAAAACCGCACATAACTTAGAAAAGTCATTGGTGCGGAGCCTAGAACCGAATCCGGTATCGTTGGATTCTAAGTTGTATTATTAAACCGTTAGGCTACCAAGTTTTTTACTTGTAAGTATGCCAAAAAGCCCCTAGGATCTATACCTTTTAAGTTTTATCCAAATCTGCTCAGCTACTTTGGTGTAATGAAGTGGCAAACATCCATCCATCCTTGCTAATAAAAATTATCAAACAACTGTTTTTCTCTTCCGCAGTGAAACACATAGTCCAGAAAGACATGCACCGCTTCGCTGCGCTGCTCCTCCAATGGTTCTCCATCGCCATCCCAGCCACCTTCATCAACTCCATGATCAGATACCTGGAAGGTATTCAAACTCGTATTCGTAGTCCTTGCAACATTGGCGCAGCGAGATTGTTGGTACAGGGAATCCCCTGATCTCTATATCTATGGATTGACTTTGCCGTACTTTCGTATGTGCTGATTCAAAGTGACTCCATGGAACCAAAATTGACATTGTCTCATCTCGTGTTAGTCACAGAATAAATAATAGTACAAATACGTTAGTTCCGTGGACGCTCACTGCTGCCAAACTACTGCTATCAGCGCCAAAATGTCGATAATCAAATGGTCTCATTGCGACGTTCGTCAACAGCCTGTCAAGAGTACGTGAGTATAATGCAGTTGTCTATGAGGGAATCTCATTAAATGTCTCGAGCCGTCTATTCGCAGTAGATCTAAATTATTTTATGTCTAAATAACTAGAAACTAGATGGAGTTTTGTGTAATGATGGAATAATATCAAAACCGTCTGCCGAACGCCCTTGTTGCACGCGATGCTTTAATTATAATTTGGTTGTTTTTAGGATTTCGTACGTCCGCATGAAAAAAAGGAACCCTTATAGGATCACTCGTGTGTCTGACTGTCCGTCTGTCACAGACAATTTTCTCCGAGTTTACTGGACCGATTAAGTTGAAATTTGGTACACATTTGACTTTCTGTGACCTAAACACGGACGTGTAACGTAGTTTTTTTTTTATTGAATAAATGAGTCACTTTTGTGGAGACAGACTGCTAGTACTAGTACTTTTACTTTGCAAACTGTATCGTGTGACTTATCAAATGAAAGGGCTTGTTGTGAGGGTCTCAAATTTTTTTTTTTTCGTTAATGTTTTAAAATTAGACAAGTAAAAGTGATGGAAATTGACCCCTTAGCTCCGAAAAAAAATATATAAGAAAAATGAAAATATATTTATTACTGCAAAAAAAAACATAATATATTCAGATCTTTTTACATCATCAGTGCATATACATATTGCAGACATTTTTAATCTTTAAGTACTAATATCTGTCGGGTACCTCAGTAGGCAAAGCCTGTATCGAGGAAACCAGTATTCTTGAAAAGGTTTTAGATTAAGATCTTCAGCGAACATCAAAAGGCTCCAAACCTTATTATAATATAAGGAAATTCAAACAATAATTAATTATCTATAAATGTATAATAAATGATAACAATACCTAATGATAATATATTAAAATTAAATATATATATTTATTTAATAAGTACATTTAAATAGTTTTATAATTCAATATGTATGTGTATACAATCTAACATAATTATAATATTTAGAAACTATCAGAATTTAGAAAAAATACAGAAAATTGTTTACTTACCTATAAATTATGGGCTAGTCATTGGGGGAAAATATGAAGCTTTGACCTTATATTTAACGAAAAAACAAATTTTCGAGCCGGAGGGGTGGGAGCGTTAGGCGCCATCTTGTTTTTTTTTTATCTGGTCTAAATTTCTTCAAATGTAATTTAAACCTTGTCGACTAAACTTACGTCAATTTAAGCTGCACCGCTTAAAATAACGTAATTAAAACAGGTTTTTAACACGCTGTCTAACAGCGTTTGGATAAATTCGGACACGTTTTTGAGACAGCATTTGGACAAATCTGCACTCTCGCCGCGTGGAAACAAAGTTGATTTTACGCTGACAGACTTTAGTGATAGTTTAGTGATTGAGGAATAGATGCCAGGGGAAAAATATTTTGTTACGAAGGCAACAAGGTTTAAATTACATTTGAAGAAATGAAGTTTAGTTTAGGGGATGTCCGAATCGCTACCACTGTTGACATTAGACACTCGAAATTTTGAATGTAAGCTCCCGAAATAAAATAAACTTACACGAGTTTCAGGAATTTTCAAAATTTTCGACAATAAAAACTCAGGCGAAGTTTTTCATAAAGAATAGGAATTGTGATTTTTTTGCTTCTTGTAACTTTTTACATTTGCGACTTACAGAACAAATGTGAATGCAAAAATATATGAAAATATTGTCTTCTTTATACTTTTCATAGACACTTTTGCCATAAAGATGTTACAGAACTATTTAGAAAATAAACTAATTTTGGCCCTTTCAATTCAAGATGGCAGCTAAGGCTCCTACCCCTCGAGGTCTTGGATTTTTCATCAGAGTCTAGACCTAAACAACATAATGTGAAAATCATAACGACACCACCCTTTTGCAAGGCATATTTCTCTATTTACTGGCCTATTACAGGAAATCCATACCCATATATAAAAGTGAAACGTTGTCTGTTTGTTTGTTTGTTTGTTTGTTTGGGGAGCTTTGACGCGATAACGGCTGGACGGATTTTGATGAAATTTAGAATGGAGATAGCTTATACCCTGGAATAAAATATAGGATAGCAAGTCTGTCAAAAAACATCAAGAGTGGTGCTATATTTACTTTTGCATTGGTTTTTAATATCTTACAAGAAAGTAGGATGCTTTCTTTCGCGATAAACAGTAGTTCGTGCGTACGAAGTCGCGGGCGGGAAAACTAGTCCTATATAAGTCTATGGTCTTAAAAATAACATGGTCAATCTCTCAATTTTGTGTTATTTAATAATCGTACGGAACCCTCTCCACGCAAAGTCAACTCGCACTTGTCCGGGTTTTAAATGTAAAACTTGTATTACATTGAGCTTTTTATTTCCGCTAGACCCTGAATTGAAATGTTTTGATCAAGTGTTTTGTTGTTTATCAAAGAAACTGGTACATGTAACAAACTGGAAAAATATGTAATCGTAGTAATCGCTGATTTGAATTATATTTTATAGTAATCTACACTAATATTATAAATAGAAAAGATTTGATTTTCTGTTTGTTTGCAACAGATAAACTCAAAAAATAACTAACTGATTTAAAAAATCTGTAACATTTTGAAAGCTACATTATCAGCATAGACTGTATTTTGCTATAAGTAATGCTAAAATTAACAAAAATGCCGCGATCTGTTTCAAGTCGTCTGTATGTGTGTTAGTTACCTCATATCTCAGGAATCTAAAGATTTTAAAGATTACATACTTTTTATTTTCAGATAAAAAAGACTTATGTAGGATCATATTTTCTTTTAGACCTTCAGTTTAGTTTCATCTAAAGTAAATTAATTTATTGTGTCTGTTTATGTTTTCTCATATCTGTAGAATAAACAGATTTGGATGATTATTCTTTTATTTAAAATAAATTGTATCAACAATTTTTCACCTATTTTTTTAGTCAATCCATTTGGACACGTTAAATTTGTTATTTATTTATTTATTTATTCAGGTCGTCTGGCGCTGGCGTTCCGTACGAGATTGGTGAACCATGCCTACGACCTGTACTTCCGGAATCAGACTTACTATAGGGTCGGGAACCTCGACGCCAGGATCGAAAATGCTGACCACAGGTAATGAAACTTACTATAAATGTGTCTCTTTATGTCAAATTCTTTAAAATTCAATCAATCTAAAAATAGTAGATTGTATGACAAGGGAGTTACATTATATTTATATGGCGAGAGCGGTATTTTGAATTGAGCGGAGTGAAGGATTCTAGAGTACAATCCTGAGCGTAGCGAGGGTTTCAAAAAATAATTTTGCGCCTGAGTACACTATACCTTTAGTTTTCATTGCGCTCTATGAGAAAAAGAAATAAAAGGCGCTTTTAGATACTTTACAGCTCATGAGTAGTACAAGTATTTATATAAAAGGGTATTAACTATACTAAAAATAAATTACATAAACTTAACTAATAATATATATTCACTTTGGACTTCTTTGATTTATGCATGTCCTTCAGAAAGTGTCTTCAAATGATGCTATAAATGTAAAGATCTCGATTAGAATGTCATTATTGGTACTGTTCATTGAGTAAGTACTCCAAAGTATATAAGGTTGCTTACAATTGACTAATTCTTGAAAATAGGGCAAAAATATAGTTTCACACACAGAGCGAACGAGAGGGTTCCAGGACTGGATCAAATTATACGTGGCGTAGACGTTTCACGTCAAACAAACGACCGTGCGCCCCGACACAGCCCTACTCGGTTTTTCTTTCCCCTCTCTCCTTACCTATTTGGTTTCACTTCACATGTTTTTGTTTAACCCTCGGCATTCCTGGTCAAAACGTTACACAGTCAAACCCGGATTTTAACCTAGCTATTTTTCATATAATTTATAGTAAATAAGGTGTTTAAATGTGCTAATAATTATGCACGGGGTATGTATTATGCACGGGGTATATATTATGCACGGGGTATATATTATGCACGGGGTATATATTAGGGACTGAAATGAATAGTTTTTATAAATATTTCTATCAATTAAACTTAGGTCACGTTTTCTTACAGAAAAATAGACAATGCTTTTACTATAAAATATTTTTTAAATTAAAACTTAAGAGATCTCACTAAGTCTTTAGGAAATGTAAGGCACTTTCAAACACTTATGAATAATAATAAAATAATCAGTCTTCATCACTTCCATCACTAAGTCTTTAGGAAATGTAAGGCACTTTCAAACACTTATGAATAAAAATAAAATAATCAGTCTTCATCACTTCCATCACTAAGTCTTTAGGAAATGTAAGGCACTTTCAAACACTTATGAATAATAATAAAATAATCAGTCTTCATCACTTCCATCACTAAGTCTTTAGGAAATGTAAGGCACTTTCAAACACTTATGAATAATAATAAAATAATCAGTCTTCATCACTTCCATCACTAAGTCTTTAGGAAATGTAAGGCACTTTCAAACACTTATGAATAATAATAAAATAATCAGTCTTCATCACTTCCATCACTAAGTCTTTAGGAAATGTAAGGCACTTTCAAACACTTATGAATAATAATAAAATAATCAGTCTTCATCACTTCCATCACTAAGTCTTTAGGAAATGTAAGGCACTTTCAAACACTTATGAATAATAATAAAATAATCAGTCTTCATCACTTCCATCACTAAGTCTTTAGGAAATGTAAGGCACTTTCAAACACTTATGAATAATAATAAAATAATCAGTCTTCATCACTTCCATCACTAAGTCTTTAGGAAATGTAAGGCACTTTCAAACACTTATGAATAAAAATAAAATAATCAGTCTTCATCGCTTCCATCAAAATTTTCTTAGGATCTGCTTTGGTAGATTAAAAGTCACACCGTATGCCTGGTAGGGTCTGTCACGTCTGCATCATGAGCGCGCTCCGGACTGAGGTAGCAGGCGGAAGACGTCGAGCGGTTCATAACAGCCAGCTACAGAGAATGGTTACGCACACAATTCAAATTTGATTGAAGTATTTGTATGGTTTTTGTGTCTAAGTGGGTCTGACAGACCATGCCGAGCTTGGCATGCCGAGGGTTAAATATAGCCAGCCCGCCACCCTGCGGCGGCGCGAAAACTCATTATACTTACTATCCTTTTAGAAATTCTTGAACAGAAAATACCTACTTTGGGCGCACTTATCAACGAACCAATCAGCGTTTTTCGAATAGATAGGATAAAAAACCCCACCCATACCCCGCACTAGGATGCCCTCTGTCGAGGATGCCATGTACACACACATCAACGCATATTGTAGGATGCCCTCTGTCGAGGATGCCATGTACACACACATCAACGCATAATGTAGGATGCCCTCTGTCGAGGATGCCATGTACACACACATCAACACATAATGTAGGATGCCCTCTGTCGAGGATGCCATGTACACACACATCAACGCATAATGTAGGATGCCCTCTGTCGAGGATGCCATGTACACACACATCAACGCATAATGTAGGATGCCCTCTGTCGAGGATGCCATGTACACACACATCAACGCATAATGTTTGTTTGGTACTTTTAGTGCTGAGACGGCTTTACGGATTTTGATGTTTTTTTTATGTACTCATGTTCTTGGTCCTAGAATAACTTAAAAGTTACTTATCATCACCCATCCACAAGGTATCCAGCGGGGCGCAGCTATATATATATTATAATCTATACCTACAATATAGCATTATGTAACAAACAGTCTGTACAACGAAGCTAATTAAAACATAAACTTATATTAAAATTTAATAACATATTTTTAAATGGTGTTTGTCTGAATGTTTGCGCATCACCTAAAAACTACTAGACCATTTGAAATGTGGTTTTCACTATTGGAAGCTCTCCGAGCAATCGATAAAAAACTATTTGACAACTGAACGAATTTTGATGAAATATAGTATGATTGTACATCTTAGGTACCAAAATAACTCACCGCCCCGCTAGTAAATAATAAAAATGTAGATGTTGAAATGTTGTCCATTATCTGTTCCAGATTAACAGAAGACGTATCGGTGTTCACCCAGTCGGTGGCGCACCTGTACAGCTCTCTGACGAAGCCGTGCTTCGATTTGCTGCTGATCGTGCTGACGCTGGCCAGCTACTCCAGCAAGATGAAGGGAAATATATTCTTGGGTGAGTTTACTTTTATTATCTAGGAGTCTTCAAGTGGAGGTATCTTCTAGGCTAGCATACTCTACTGTCGAGCACGTATTTTTGCGCTTGCTTCGCTCACGTCTCTAATATTGAATTAATAGACATTTCGAATTTACTTCCGTGAAAGGTAGTACAATTGTTATTCGTTTTTAGGGTCCAAACAGAGCCCGAGACCCTATTACTAAGCCTAACGCCATCCGGCTGTCTGTCCTGTCTTTAAAGGGATCTAGCTTTTGAACCGTGATTGGTAGCTGCAGCTGGTGAAAATGTTCACAGAATATGTGTCCTTATGAGGGTTTTTTTAAAGATTTCTTTGTTTTATTTCCATAGTTAAAACAACAATACATACAAGCGTCCAACTTGATGTGATTATAGTGCAAAGTGCAAACCCTAATATAGAACATAAAATGGACCTCGATTATTTTTTTATTTACTGTGTGGTGCGGACTGCCCCTCCTCGCTCCGCGGGTGCTGACAGGACCAACAGAGGGTACTCAAGAAACTGCATGCACCCGTGTACTTTCACCAGCTACTGGGATGACCGAGACGCCTGTCGAGCGTGGTTATCATGTCAAGCCGTCCTTATGCTCGTTCTTTGGCGGAGGCTGTTGTTCAACAGTGGACCTTTACTGGCTGATGATGCGATGCTGATGATGATGGTTTCTCAGGCCCGAGCATAGCGACGGTGGTGATCTGCGCGACGGGCCAGCTGCTGCGGCTGCTTTCGCCGCGGTTCGGCGCGCTCGCCGGCGAGGAGGCGCGCATGAAGGCCAACCTGCGGCACGTGCACGCGCGCCTCATCGCGCACGCGGAGGAGGTCGCCTTCTACGGGGGCCACAAGGTCTGTGCACACATGCAAAAATAATTATTTTACATTTTTAGTTTTACAAAATACACAAATCAACCGAAGCTGTGAACGATTATTAAAAGTATTCTAAACACAGATCATACGGGTCAAAACTTTCCGATGTACTTTTACCGCGCTCGCTTCGCCCAAATCTTTCTACTATATCGAAATCTGTCTCAATTTACTTTACGCACTCACTTTGCTCACTTATAGATTCTTGATTTTGAAATCCATACCAATATATAAATGTGAAACGTTGTCTGTTTGTTTGGGGAGCTTTCACGCGATAACCGCTGGACGGATTTCGATGAAATTTGGAATGGAGATAGCTTATACCCTAGAATAAAACATAGGATACTTTTTATCCCGGAAAATTCCACGAATTCCGCGGAAGTTTCCACGGGAAAACTAGAACATGTTGAATACTCGCTGTAAGGAACGGTTGCCATGGAAACGAAATCACAAGTCTGTCAAAAAACATCAAGATTGTTGGTGCCACAGATTAAGTCAACAAGCCACGGAGACCATAACCAAGAAGTCTATCTAGAATCTACTTTTGCATTGGTTTTTAATATCCTAGAAGAACGTAGTAGGATGCTTTTTTCGCGATAAACTGTAGTCCGCGCGGACGAAGGCGCGGGCGGGTAAGCTAGTATAAGATAAAGTCGGAGGCATCATGCATTTCATTTCTCGTTGACGGGATCAGCTAGAACCTGACGAGCTACTCCTGCCTCCGACTGCTTCTTATATTTCAAAATGAAGAATCTAAAGAAACAAATCTTAAAAGAGGCAAACAATTGCCTCTTTTAAGATTTGTTCGCAGTCGTTTTTTTTTTATAATAGTTTATTTTTATTCATTTCCATTTGAGAGCGCAGACAACACATCTCGTTCGGTTTGTATATAACCTCCAATGTTGTTATTGGTCCTCCAGGTGGAACTGGGCCAGCTGCAGTCCGCTTACGCCGAGCTGGTGGCGCAGATGACGTCCGTGTTCCAGCTGAAGCTGTGGTACGTGATGCTGGAGCAGTTCTGCATGAAGTATGTGTGGTCCGGCACCGGCATGGTGATGCTGGCGTTGCCCATCCTCACAGCCGCAAGGGGGAACGGTGAGATAACTACTTTATTCAATAAATTGAATGATCCATGGAGATGAATCTGTATGGAAAAATCTGAAAGTATGAGAGATCAGGAAATTTATTCTAAGGAACCATGTCCACGTCGATTTTAGAAAGATTTTCAAATACTACTGGAGTCGGAAATCGACCCTGTCATTTCCTTTAATCAAATCTTTTGCATGATGTTTATTAGTTTAGATAGGTTCCAATAAATACATCTTTCTATAGAACCCGGGATACGAGATATGAATAAAAGTATTTTATTTGTTGAGAGGAAATTTATTAAGATATTATGGATTCTCTGAGGAGTCGTTACTAAGGAGTCGTTACTGCTTGAAAAGTAAAATAGTACCTTTATGCAGTTTTGTAACACAAGATTATGACCGTTACAAAGTTGACCTGCTAAAAATAATAAAATGAACGTGCTCGCTTCGCTCGTTTTTACTCCTGTATCTACGTCTGATAGAAATCTTATAACGGACCTTTTGTCCATCCATTTGATCCATTTTCTATTCCAGGATAGAAAGAGTCACTTAGTTCTATTATTGCCGCAATTGTTTATGAATAATAAATGTAAATCAACCTCAAAAACAGAACATTGCCACCTACACCTCGGTGGGCGCAGCTTAATCCTCGCGGCCTGCGGTTCGGCCGCGTCTGTTATTATTCGTAGCGCAATTGTAAATAGGTTATGTGCAATAGGTTATGGCGAGTGTAGCACAACATTGTTGCTGTATGTTGCAGTAGCTCTTTGGCTAGGTGTACATTGGTATAGTCAGTGCAATGGTTATGGCGATTGTAGCCGAGATTGTTACGAGATCGATATAAATACAAAAAAAAGAAGATAAAATTAATATGTTGCATTTTGGCTACAAAATAAGGGCACAACTTAGCGTTGTTGTGTTATTTTACTATAAAATAACACGCTGATTTTCAGTTGCGCCCTTCGCAGTAAGCAGTTGCAGAGAGGCACACGAAATTATTCGTCAAAAATTATGTTCTAGATAGGTACTTAACAGAGATATGACTAATAACTGTTAAACAAAAAAATTAATAGAATTTAACATAATCACATAAATTTTGCTTAATAATGAAATTTTAGAGTAGAGGCAGGCATCCGCCAGTCTACCTACTTACGCGTGTTATTCACCTACAGCGCGCGACACCGCGCGCGTTACTCGTTACAAATCAGGCGAGGCCGCCGCACGCTTGCACTCAGACGCTACCGTGTCGCTTGTTTGAACTTTCGCTAGTAATGGCGAAACGTAACAATAATAACAATTGTTGTGTGAAGGGATGCCTTGTAAGCAAAAAGGGTCGGTTTAATGTAATCATTGTCACACTAACATTATAAAATTATCACAGAACTATACACAGAACGGATATAAAAAAAAAAAATGACTTATTTATAGGTGTGCTACTTAGAATAATAAATAGGTAGTTATTCTAAGGTGTGCTATGTTTTTCCCGCGACTTTGCTTCCGGAGTCCGTTAGTTTGTACCTAGATAGGTACCTATATTGTTTTTTTTTATATGACTGACTACTAGATTTATTTATAACCGACTGCATAAAATTGTAGGTTATCTCTTTTTCTGTGATACATGGACGTACGCGCTGGGGCGAATCTATCGCCCATAGACACAATTTACACACAGTAGTCATAGTTAAGATTACATAAATGTTAAAATATATTGTACGGTATTTAATTCTTCTATAATATATATCACTCGAGCGGTTGGCGTAGGGATGTTATGAACGAGAATCGGAATATTGTAATTTCAACTCTAAGGCGCGAGTGTTAAGTGTAATTTAGCATGCACGCTCGATGTATGAACACCTGCGTAATACGTACCTACGTTTGTAGGCTATTAAATTGGCGGTTTTCTCAAGATCAAAGTAGTGCAACTTCTGTACTTGTGCTATTATTTATTTTGTGGTAGAAGATACCAAATGACAAAATAATAATGTTTCTCCTGGGGAGTTTACACTACTAGGCTGATATTTGTTGAGAAAGTAAAATTAATTTCAATTTCAATATATAAGTAGTTTTCGACATAGTACTGAACGTTAGTCATATCTTTCTTTATTTCCAGGCAAAAGTGACGACAGTATAAGTGCCCGCACCGAGTACATGACAACCTCTAGAAACCTGCTCAACTCGGCTGCCGACGCCATCGAGAGGCTCATGTCCAGTTATAAGGTAAACAAGTTAACATTGTGTACTGGAAACTAATACTAGCTCCACAGCATGCGTTACTGTACAATGATACAAGCCTAGATATGGCATAGGTATATCAATCTGTCTTCATACACAAATAAAAAATGAACTTTACAGTTTTGTCTTTTATTTGATTTGTATGTTCTTATGAAACGGGAGCTACGTTTGTATGAAATGCTATGGTAGCCTAGCGGTATACTACTCCCGGGACTTAGAATCCAACAATACAGGGTTCGCAGGGTTCCTAGGCTCTGCACCAATAACTTTTGTAAGTTATGTGCGGTTTTCCATGGCTCCGTGCTTCGGAGGGCACGTTAAGCTTTCGGCCCGGCTGTTATTTATCAACTGCAATCGTTAAGCCATATCCCCAGAAGAATACAGCTGGGCTGGGCGGCGTTTGGGATGCTCCGTCGAATTTTCTCGTCGCCAATACCGTAAAGATTGAAGACAAGTCTTCAATATGTGCATCCTACCTATTACGGAGCCGAGTCGTGTACACTCACGGTACGACTAGTCCACCAATATGTGCATCCTACCTATTACGGAGCCGAGTCGTGTACACTCACGGTACGACTAGTCCACCACTTTAAGGTCACTTAGCGGAAAGGGCTATGCTCGGAGTTTCTCTGAAAGATCGTATCCGAAACGAGGTTATCCAACAAAGAACGTGGTAGACGTGTTCTTGAGTAGAGGCAGCGACTCGGCAAACTTAGTGTAGGGCAATCTCCGGCTAGGTGCAGCGACGATATACGCAAAGTGTCTGGCAGCAGTTGGAATAGAAGAGCTGAAGATTGGGCTCAGTGGCGTGCATTGGGAAAGGCCTATGTCCAGCAGTGGACTGACTCAGACTGTGGATGATGATGATGAAGCCATATCTGAGGCCCTCGGGCAGCCTTACATACTCGACACCAAAGGCGAGCACTACCTCATACATCAAGTAAGCAAGAACTTTAGCATGAAATGCTAAAGTTCTGCTCTACTCCTGTACAATCTTAAAGTTCTGCTCTACTCCTGTACAATCTTAAATCTTTTTTAGAAATATTACTATTTTACTTACTTGAAAATATACTTCATACTAGCTGCGCCACGTGGCTTTACCTATGCGGTTATATTCACGTGGTACAAATTAAAATAAAGAGCTTCTTCAAACCAATTTCAATAAAATCAGTTTAATTGTGTAATGGTAATAAATAGTCAAAATTTCTTTCACATGTATAATATAAGTGTGATAAAATAATGTATTCCCCCACAGGAAGTAGTAACGCTGGCCGGATACGCGACGCGCGTGTCCGACATGTTGAAAGTGTTCGAGGAGGTGGCGCGCGGGCGCTGCGTGCGCGCCGTGCACGTCGCGTCGTCGCCCAGCGCCTTCCAGGTCACGTTCAAGGACAACACGCCCGTGCCGCAAGGTCAGAATATATACTTTGATACAACATAAATGCCTCGAAAGCTTTAAAATATTACTCAAATTATAAAATTACTGGATCAAAATTAAGAACAACGCCATCTAGTGTCAACACGCCCGAGCCAGAAGGTCAGAATATATTACTGGATACTACATAAATGCCTCGACGTTTTTACAATATTACTCAAATTATAAAATTACTAGATCAGAATTAAAAACAACTCCATCTAGTGTCAACACGCCCGAGCCAGAAGGTCAGAATATATTACTGGATACTACATAAATGCCTCGACGTTTTTACAATATTACTCAAATTATAAAATTACTGGATCAGAATTAAAAACAACGCCATCTAGTGTCAACACGCCCGAGCCAGAAGGTCAGAATATATTACTGGATACTACATAAATGCCTCGACGTTTTTACAATATTACTCAAATTATAAAATTACTAGATCAGTATTAAAAACAACTCCATCTAGTGTCAACACGCCCGAGCCAGAAGGTCAGAATATATTACTGGATACTACATAAATGCCTCGACGTTTTTACAATATTACTCAAATTATAAAATTACTAGATCAGTATTAAAAACAACTCCATCTAGTGTCAACACGCCCGAGCCAGAAGGTCAGAATATATTACTGGATACTACATAAATGCCTCGACGTTTTTACAATATTACTCAAATTATAAAATTACTAGATCAGTATTAAAAACAACTCCATCTAGTGTCAACACGCCCGAGCCAGAAGGTCAGAATATATTACTGGATACTACATAAATGCCTCGACGTTTTTACAATATTACTCAAATTATAAAATTACTAGATCAGTATTAAAAACAACGCCATCTAGCGTCTACGCGCCCATGAAACAAGGTCAAACTATGACCTAACATTAGAACTGTCGTCGTCATCATTATCAACAGCATTTGAAACAAGGTCAAACTATGACCTAACATTAGAACTGTCGTCGTCATCATTATCAACAGCATTTGTCACTTCTCTATTGGAGTCAACAAAGAACTGCTAAGTAATTTGTCCAATTTTGTTACCATTACAGTCCATTAGTTAGTTATACCAGTAAAATGCCAGTAAAATGCTAGGCTTTGTAATGAGTACAGCTAAGCCTTTTAAACTGCTTGACTCATTCAAAATTCTGTACAATTCTCTAGTAAGAACGCAGTTAGAATACTGTTCTTCTATGTGGTCACCTATATATAAAAATGATATTGACAAGGTTGAGTCTATTCAGAAGCGATTTTTAAGACAATTAAGCATTAGACATGGCTTGAGACGTACTCTTCCCGAATATGACAATCGTCTTCAGCATTTAATTTTCATAATCTTGCATTCAGGCGCAAAATCACTGACCTTTGCCTACTCCATAAAATTGTTAACGGCCAGCTAAGTGATGAACTACTAATTCATTTAAATATCAACACTAATAAGCATATGTTTCGAAACCCCCGATTATTCAGTATTCCAATTTCAAACAATAAAGTTTCACATAATAATCCACTTCATCGTATGTGTCATCTTTATAATGGTGTTTGTTCCGAACTCGATATTTTTCATCAAAATCTTTGCAGTTTTAAAAGTTCATTATTCAAAATTAATTTTATTTAACAGTATTAATTATTAATTAAAAATAAACCAAAGTCAAAACTATAGTAGTTTTGACTTTGGTTTATTTTTAATTAATATTTTTGGTTAATTAATTATGTTAATGGTAACACACTGTTTTGGTTATCAAATTTAATAAGTTGTACTTTATAATTAAGTTTAGTTTTTTTAAGTAGTAATTTGATCACTGCTTTTGTACCATTAAATATAAATAAATAAATAAATAAATACAGTTGTTTTTTGTCGTATGAGGTAGTGCTGGTCTCTGGTGTCAGAGTTTGTCAGGCCGCCCGAGAGCCTCTGAGGTATATAGTAATAGATACAGTTATAACATAATTAATGGATTTACAACAACGCTATCTATATGATACAAATTTGACCTAGTACCAGCACATATTTTTAATAATCCCTTGGCGTAAAAATATATTTGTATGTTAACAAACACATGTTTAATATTTTTACATAGAAATCATCTTTATGGTGGATGGTTATGGTGACAGTTTTCACCATATAGCTGTAATGTCATGTTTCCATAATATATCTGGCATCGGGTTTGATTTAAAACTGTAGGTACTCGCGGCTATACTCAGTGCACTACTAATGTTTCATCTATTTTAACTGTTTTTGGTCCAAACCAATATAAGTGACAAGATTTGAAAGTTAATGTTGCGGCGAACAATGAATTGCCCACACAAATATAATTCCAAAATCATTTGTAATTGGAGGATATTTCCACCATTTTATAATATTCGGATTCGGATAGTATTCCCAAATGTATTTTGTTTTCAACAACCTCAATTCTTCATTCGCCAGTCGAAGGACTTCAAAATAGTCCGAAACTGGTCGGAGTATTTCCGATCTATTTTTTTCGTGAGTTTTTACCCGTTTTATTTGCTTATATTTTATAATTAATTGTATGTTTGTCGTGAAAATAAGGAAGTAGTAGATGGAATGACGAGAGAGCAAAATAATATTTTGACGGCGAGGGCGCTATTTTGAATTCAGAGCGGAGTGAAGGAGTTTAGACGCCCGGTTTTTTTTTGAATTCAGAGCGGAGTGAAGGAGTTTAGATGCCCGGTTTTTTTTAATTCAGAGCGGAGTGAAGGAGTTTAGAATTCAGAGCGGAGTGAAGGAGTTTAGACGCCCGGTTTTTTTTTGTATACGTCGCCCGAGGAAAAATATTTTTTCGTCCGAGTGACACTCTACTTTTCATCCCCCTCTATGAGAAAAATAAATAAAAGGCGCTTTTAGATACTTTACAACTCATATTATTTATTTAAAAGGGTATCAAATAGACTAAAAATAAATAACAAAATAAAGGTTTAGTTGGTAATAGATTCTGTGTCACATTTATCGCGTAGTATTTTCAGGTGTTAGTAGTATATACTGTCGCTACACTTGCATTTTAGTGAAATTATTTCGTTTTTGCACTGTCAATATTCCTTGTCTCTGCTTGTCTCCTTGACGATCCCCTTTCTTCTTTGTAGTTTGTGTTGACGATGACGCGTGCTTTTCATTTTTTCTTTCTCTCCATACATCTCTTATCTCTATGGATAGGCTCTGTTGTCTATGCCGTACATTCACATGATTTCTTTTTTCAAATACAAACAGCGCGCTACGCGACCCAATGAACAGCATTCCATTGTACGTAGGAAATTTCATAGCAAAATTCACGTTGGTAATTCCAAACTCATTACTGTCCTCTCTGAAAGTCTTGAACAGAAAATACCTATTTTGCTCCCACTTTTCGAGGAACAAATCAGTGTTTTTCGAATAGATGTTATGAGATTTTTAAATATTTGCTTACATTTCGTTTTAGGAAAGCATTTTGAAATCTTAATACAATTGGGAACCTATATATTTAAATACTATGCGAATCCGAATAATATCATAATATGGTTGAAATATGCTTCAATTACAAATTATTTTGGAATTACGTTTCTATGGGCAATTCACTGTTCGCCGGCCACGATGAAATATAATCATAACTCTTTTATTTTTTTATTTTATTACGGACTAGGCAATCGTTTGACCACGATCTCACCTGATGGAAAGCGATGATGTGGTCGAAGGTTTAGCACGCTTGCCTAGTAGATACCTATTCACTCTTGACTTGAACACACATGAGCGACAATAAAGTTTTAAATCTAACCTGATTGCAATCTATGGCCTAATAAATAAATTAAGCAAATATTTACATTAGCGCATTCTAGCGAAACCTGTCATGCACCATCCATAACTTCGTGTACATTTGCAGGCAAAATAATGTACACCACCGACCAATCTATCCGCCTACGTAACGTGCCAATAGTGACGCCCGCGTGCGACGTGGTTGCGGGCGGCGTTACGCTCGATATCTGCCCTGGCACGCATCTACTCATCGTGGGGCCCAACGGGTGCGGCAAGTCTAGGTAACTATGTGTACAACCCAACCGCCTCGGTTCGTAACCGTGCCGATAGGACGCCCGCGTGCGACATGGTCGCGGGCGGCGTCATGCTGGACATCTGCTTTGAAAATACTTTTTAATGTTTTAGTACTTATTTGCGCACTGTGCTAGTGACAGGCTGAATATACTTTACTACCCTTCGACACCAATATAATTTTGGTCGATGACTCAATATCAGGGTTCGCAAAAATCCGATACTTATAATAAATATATCAAAATATCCGATATTTGATATTTATCCGATATATATCGGATATATATCTTGCATGAAAAGATGCGTTTTTTAGTCTGCAAGTGACTTTATTTAATATTAGATCTTTTAAATCAAAAGGGTAAAATAAAGATTGAGTTTGCGGGGAATACCGAAATTTCTAGTAAGATTGCTACTCGACTTCGGCCAAAGTTGCCAGCGTAAAATTGAATCGGCTAATTTTGTGTCGGAGACAATAAATATCAATTGATATATTAAGGTGTAATTGTCAACATATGACCCTCACAGGGTATAGCAACAAGTAGCAAGCAGACCGAGCCATTATCTATAATATCAATTAATTATATATGTAGATTTATCATTTAAATACTCGTCAAGGGAATAATAACATTTATTAATTAAAAATTTCTATAGGTTACTATGGAATGTTGTTTGCTTTTTTTCCTTTTTTTATTATATCGGGTAGTTTATTATAAATTTTTACTGCTATTTTATTCGTTCCAGATGTGAATTTTTAATTTGGAAGAACTAGATCATATCTATACCTAGTTGCGAATTTTCTAGGCAGGTCTAATTTTTTAGAAAAGAATATCGGGTATTTCCGTACGAAATTGCAAGTTTCCATTATATAAATTGATATTAATGTCAAAAGCTTATAATATTTAAAATGTGCTTTACAACTGTCGGTTACTTTCATATTTACAAGAATACCGACACATTTTTTTTTTAAAATAGAGAGGTCCGGTGCGTCTACACTGTTGCCCCACAGGATGATGTCGTCAATTGATATATATCAACATATTTATAATTGATATATATCAACATATTATATATCAATTGATATATATAGCATCATATATATCCGTTGATACTTATCAGCGAACCCTGCTTAATAAACGATTTAATATTAAAACCTTTAAGTTGTTGTATTCTTGCAAATATAGTACGAGTATTATTGATTTGATTCGCTTTTATAATATTACAAATGGATAATATGGATTTATCAATCCCCTCTTATGAAGCGCTGCGGCTAGGTGGGGCTAGGTGGGGCGACGCAAGATGGCTGACGGCAGTTGGAAAAGAAGAGTCGAAGATCAGGCAAAATGACGTGCTTTGGTAGAGGCCTATGTGCAGCAGTGGAGTAATAAAGCCTGATTATGATGATGATTCATCTAAGTACCTATCTATCATGATCCCGTTGTTTTGCCGTATATTTTAGACCAATAAAGTGTCAATTGATTTTATTATAAGTTAAAAAAAAAACGTTTCCGTACGCTTGTTCAGCTTTAGAATCCTTTACACCGAAATTTACAAGTGCTTTATTATTTCCCAGCCTGTTCCGCATAATCTCTGGGCTGTGGCCCGTGTTCGGCGGCCTGCTGCAGGTGCCGCGGCCGTGCGCGTGCGCGCACTGCGCCGACGAGACCAACCTCGCCACCGGCGGCGAGTGCACCTCCCGGCCTATCATGTTCTACATACCGCAGAGGTGAGATGCAATCTCAACATGGATTAATAGCCAATAAATCAAAAGAAAAAGCTGTTTATCACCACTAACTACATCATCAGTAGCCTGGATAAGAAGAAAAAACTGTCGGTGTTCTTAGATATACCCAAGGCTTTTGACACAGTCTCCAATCACATTCTCCTAAAAAATATGCAGTAGCTAAGAATACATGTAGTACTTAATGAAATTTTAGGAATGTATTACGACTAAAACCCAACACGTGAGCATCAACGATATTGTGAGTGTGATGAATCTGTTACCTTTGGGGTTTCTCAAGGGTCGCTCTTGGGTCCGAGTCTCTTGTTTATCTTCATAAATTCAACTACAATTTAGTTCATGACAAAATAATTACATTCGCTACGCAATGTTACTTATCTCATTAAATCCGTTAAGTGATTTTTTAATAATATTTTGAAAGCAACATTTTGGATTATGAGTATGACACATAAATCAGCATCGTCCGTGTCTCTGCACGGCACATTCTCAAGTCACATATATAATCCTTTTTTCTATTTAGAAAAAATATGTTTAACCTTTGGGGTTTCTCGAGGGTCGCTCTTGGGTCCGAGGCTCTTGTTTATCTTCATAAATTCAACTACAATTTAGTTCATGACAGAATAATTACATTCGCTGCGCAATGTTACTTATCTCATTAAATCCGTTAAGTATTTTTTAATAATAATTTGAAAGTATAATTTTGGATTATGTGTATGACACACAAATCAGCATCGTCCGTGTCTCGGCACATGCTCAAGTCACATCTATAATCCATTTTTCTATTTAGAAAAAATATGTTTCTATTTTTAGCTATGCAATCGTCACTCTAAAAATCAAAATAGTCAGTGATTGTTTGTCCAAATTTCAGGCCGTACATGTCGCAAGGGTCTCTCATCGACCAGGTGACGTACCCGTCGCGCGCCGGCCTCCACGACGCGGGGGCCGAAGCTCGAGCGACGCACATCCTCAAGCTGGTGCGGCTGGACGCGGCGGCCGCGCGGCACGGGGGGCTCCGCGCCGTGCGCGACTGGCGCGCCACGCTCAGTGGGGGGGAGAAGCAACGGATGGCCATGGCGAGGATGTTCTACCACCGGTGAGAGATTTATGCTACGTAAAGTCCTTGCCATACTTGCTGAGGCAAATAACGGGGTTCAAACATTGAGTCTACCAGTTCTGACTTTGAGTATTCAATTTTCAAGTTTCTCAGTCTCTACGCAGACATCAAATGACGTTCCATAGAACCTTAAGGAAATCAAATGTTGGAGTTTTCAAAGAAACTACCACTATTAACCGGAAATCTGTTTAAGCATATTTGCAATGTTTTTTTGTAGTAATGAGATGGATAAACTATTTAATTGTCTTAAATTATTTAAGTGACACCAAAATAACTACATAAAATCTATAGAGAATGTTTACTATGTACGTGTGTGATCGGGCGCAGCGGCAATAAATCTATAGAGAATGTTTACTATGTACGTGCGTGATCGGGCGCAGCGGCAATAAATCTATAGATAATGTTTACTATGTACGTGCGTGATCGGGCGCAGCGGCAATAAAGCTATAGAGAATGTTTACTATGTACGTGCGTGATCGGGCGCAGCGGCAATAAATCTATAGAGAATGTTTACTATGTACGTGCGTGATCGGGCGCAGCGGCAATAAAGCTATAGAGAATGTTTACTATGTACGTGCGTGATCGGGCGCAGCGGCAATAAATCTATAGATAATGTTTACTATGTACGTGCGTGATCGGGCGCAGCGGCAATAAAGCTATAGAGAATGTTTACTATGTACGTGCGTGATCGAGCGCAGCGGCAATAAATCTATAGAGAATGTTTACTATGTACGTGCGTGATCGGGCGCAGCGGCAATAAATCTATAGAGAATGTTTACTATGTACGTGCGTGATCGGGCGCAGCGGCAATAAATCTATAGAGAATGTTTACTATGTACGTGCGTGATCGGGCGCAGCGGCAATAAATCTATAGAGAATGTTTACTATGTACGTGCGTGATCGGGCGCAGCGGCAATAAATCTATAGAGAATGTTTACTATGTACGTGCGTGATCGGGCGCAGCGGCAATAAATCTATAGAGAATGTTTACTATGTACGTGCGTGATCGGGCGCAGCGGCAATAAATCTATAGAGAATGTTTACTATGTACCTGCGTGATCGGGCGCAGCGGCAATAAATCTATAGAGAATGTTTACTATGTACGTGCGTGATCGGGCGCAGTGGCAATAAATCTATAGAGAATGTTTACTATGTACGTGCGTGATCGGGCGCAGCGGCAATAAATCTATAGAGAATGTTTACTATGTACGTGCGTGATCGGGCGCAGCGGCAATAAATCTATAGATAATGTTTACTAAGTACGTGCGTGATCGGGCGCAGCGGCAATAAATCTATAGAGAATGTTTACTATGTACGTGCGTGATCGGGCGCAGCGGCAATAAATAGGTATATTATAATTATTTGGTGTAATTTTAATATTTTATGGTAGTTAAATATCTACCTAATTACTACAGAAAATATTGAAATTAACTGTGATTATCCTAAACAGATTTCCGGTTTGTAAATGTACTAGTTTCTCTAACAAACTCACTTAGTTATAGATAGGTGGATGTTTTTTATTCGTCTGCTATTCATCGTTCATGAAATTGAGTAGAAACAATTTGGCGATACTCTTAAAGTGTAACATGTGTCCCCAGGCCGGTATACGCACTACTGAAGTGTAACATGTGTCCCCAGGCCGGTATACGCACTACTGAAGTGTAACATGTGTCCCCAGGCCGGTATACGCACTACTGAAGTGTAACATGTGTCCCCAGGCCGGTATACGCGCTACTGGACGAGTGCACGAGCGCCGTCTCCATGGAAACTGAGGTCGTCATGTACGAGGAGGCCGTCAAAGAAGGCATCACGCTGCTGTCCATCACACACAGGCCCAGCGTATGGTATGTCACGTCATACAATTTTCGCCTTATAATTATAACCTTAGCGTTTGTGGACTATGAGAAAGTCTTTGACTCTATCGAGATTTGGGTCTGTTTTGGAGTCCCTGCAATGATGCCAAGTCGACTGGCCGTATATCCAAATGTTGAGATGTCTGTATGATGCCGCAACAATCCAAGTACAGAACCAGCAAACTAAGCATATCCCCCTGCATCGAGGTGTGGGACAAGGGGACGTTATTTCTCCGAAATTGTTCTCAAATGCATTGGAGGACATGTTTAAGACTCTGGACTGGAAAGGATGTGGCATTAACATTAACGGTGAGTACATCTTACAGTTGAGATTCGCGGATGACATCGTCATTGTGGCAGAAACGTTGCAGGACTTGCAACAGATGTTGGACAGCCTAGCTGATTCGTCTCAACGCATTGGTCCCCGGATGAACTACAAAACCAAGGTTATGTTCAACGAACATCTTATTCCGGAACCAATTGCTGTTAACGGAACTGCTCTCGAAGTTTTTCAGGAGTATGTTTATCTGGGGCAAACTTTGCAACTAGGTAAAAACAACTTCGAGAGAAAGTTCCGCAGAAGAATACAGCTGGGCTGGGCAGCATTTGTGAAACTTCGTCGAGTCTTCTCGTCACCAATACCGCAAAGTTTGAAGACAAAAGTCTTCAACCAGTGTGTCCTACTTGTTATGACATACGGAGCCGAGTCGTGGACACTCACGGTACGACTAGTCCACCAATTTAAGCATGGAGTTTCTCTGAAAGATCGTATCCGGAAGGAGGTGATCCGGCAGAGAACCAAAGTTGTCAACATAGCCCTTAGGATTAGTAAGTTGAAGTGGCAGTGGGCTGGCCATATCTGTCGAAGGACTGATAGCCGTTGGGGTAGACGTGTTCTTGAGTGGAGACCGTGGCTCGGTCTTTGTTTGTTTGTCGTATGAGGTAGTGCTGGCCTCTGATGTCGCAGTTTTTCAAGCTTTTCGAGGGCCTCTGACATGGCTTAACGACTGCTATTAATCAATAACAGCCGGGACCGATAGCTTAACGTGCCCTCCGAAGCTCGGAGCGATAGGAAACCGCACATAACTTAGAAAAGTCATTGGTGCGGAGCCTAGGTTTGAACCCGGTATCGTTGGATTCTAAATTGCACTATAGAACCGTTAGGCCACCATCGCTCACCACCGTAGCTCGGTAAACGTAGTGTAGGGCGCCCTCAAGCTAGATTGAGCGACGATATACGCAAAGTGGCTGGCAGCAGTTGGAAGAGAAGAGCCGAAGATCGGGCTCAGTGGCATGCTTTGGGAGAGGCCTATGTCCAGCAGTGGACTGACACGGGCGGATGATGACGATGATGATGAATCCAACCTACTAGCTGCGCCTCGCGGTTCACCCGCGTGGAATATGATGATGATGGAAGTAGCCTATATGTGTTAATCCAGGATATGTGCTATCATGCCCCCGATTCAGAACCCTTCGCTAACGAACCGAATCGATTCGATGCGATATAGTGATTGAAAAATGTATTGAATTTAACGATTTGAAACCGAATCCACAGAATAAAAAATACCATATCGATCGACAACTGACTTATCAAAAGGTTCTGAATTGGGGGTTGGTACCAAATTTAATCGAAATACGTTCAGCCGTTTGAGCTTGAAGGAGTCTCAAACATATACACACGCAAACACACATTTCTAAAGATAAAAGATAGATGGCGCTAATAGGTTTTTATGTACTTTATAACGTTTTGTATGGACTGTTAATTCTAATGTATTGCTCGATAAGAGAGAATTCACTTTTAAAACTCTTAGCTCTGATTGGCCTGATTTTGCGACAGTGGAAATACACTTCTCTGAATAATAATATTAGAGTGATACCAATAAAACAGTACCGTGTCATACCTACTGACTGACAGACAACGTACAGCCCAAACCGGTGAACCTAGTGATGTGAAAAACGTTTTAAATGTAAGATAATTTAAAAAAAAAAACTTTTCTGCAGTAGCCATGTCATGTCATGTCACGAGAACTAAACGTGTGTAACAAATTTCAGCCCGATAGCTTATTGAAGCTATCTTATATTTAAAACGTTTTTCACATCACTAGGTTCACCGGTTTGGGCTGTAGAAATGAAATCTGAAATGGAATGGAATGGAATCCATTTAATGGATGGAATGGAATCCATTTAATGGATGGAATGGAATCCATTTAATGGATGGAATGGAATCCATTTAATGGATGGAATGGAATCCATTTAATGGATGGAATGGAAATGATCTGTTATGAAATGGATCTGTTGGGCTGAATGAATGGTTGTGGAAATGGGTGAAATATTGATTGCAAAATTCCAGGATTACATACGAGGGCTGTTTGAGAAGTCCTTTTAAAAACTATTTATAAAACCTTTTTTCTGGTAAATGGCATTAACACTGGCAGGCACAATCTTTTAAATGAAGACTGTCTAAACTTCAGCAAAAAAAAAAACAAGTTTTTGTCAGTTTAACCATTGTTTAACTGTGATCATTCGTACTAGACGACCGCCGAGTGAAGGTGCGTGAAATAGCTGAGAACACAGGCATCTCCACTGAGCGAGTACATAAAATCCTGCATGAAGATTTGGGTATGACAAAGCTGTCTGCACGATGGGTGCCACGTTTGTTGACAATCAAGACAATGCCCCAGTGCACACGTCAGCTATTGCAATGGCCAAAATCCACGAGTTGGGCTTCGAGCTGGTTCCGCATGCTCCGTGTTCGCCGGACCTAGCTCCGTGCGATTATTACCTATTTCCAAATCTGAAAAGATGGCTTGGAGGGCAAACATTTTTGACAAATGAAGGACTGCAACGCAGGTGTAAACGGCTATTTTGAAGACCTCGACAAAACATTTTTTTTGGAGGGGATAAAAAAATTGGAAACTCGCTGGAACAAGTGTTTGGCCCTCAAATGAGACTATATTGAGAAATAAATGTAAATTGTTTAAACAATTTTTTTTTTTACTTTTTATAACGACTTATCAAACGGCCCTCGTACAAGTGAAGTTTAATAAAAGCTTTTAAAAAAACCTCTAGATGGATTTCTTAGGCAGGACCTATCATATCATCGTTATCATAGCTGCCATAGACATCTCTGTTAAAAAACTCAACCTACGTTTTTGTTATTACATTTTAAATTGTATGCATTCTTAAATCCCTTTCATTACAGGCTTCAAAGACCTGGCCAAACAGGAGGCGTACCTAGCGCGCGTAATAGCTCCTGTTTGGTCAGGCCTTTAAGAATTCATATCATTTCTCTAACTATTTATTTGATTTACAGGAAATACCACACGCACGTTTTAGAGTTCGACGGCTGCGGTAATTGGTCATACCGACCATTAGAAAAAGACGCGCCAGCCATCACCACCGCTCTACCGCCGTCTAATTCTACCACAGGGTCAACTAGTTCAAACACTAGTTCACTCACGTCGACTAGTTCAGAGCCAACTAGTTTAGCTGCGGGGCCAACTAGTTCGACTAATTTAAACGTGGAATCGACTAGTGCAACTGAAGCGGCCTGAGTTGATGACAGTGAGGAACATTTGTGATGAGTGTACTGTATAGTATTACAATTGTTGAAATTATGTAGTTTACTTATAAAGGAGTTTAATGTCTATTATAACTATATTATAACATTTGTTGATTTCGGAAGTACATAGGTGGGGCAAAGTAATGAGACATATATTCTATTGTATGTGGATATTTCGGAAGTACATAGGTGGGGCAAAGTAATGAGACATATATTCTATTGTATGTGGATATTTCGGAAGTACATAGGTGGGGCAAAGTAATGAGACATATATTCTATTGTATGTGGATATTTCGGAAGTACATAGGTGGGGCAAAGTAATGAGACATATATTCTTTTGCATGTGGATATTTCGGAAGTACATAGGTGGGGCAAAGTAATGAGACATATATTCTATTGTATGTGGATATTTCGGAAGTACATAGGTGGGGCAAAGTAATGAGACATATATTCTATTGTATGTGGATATTTCTGAAGTACATAGGTGGGGCAAAGTAATGAGACATATATTCTATTGTATGTGGATATTTCGGAAGTACATAGGTAGGGCAAAGTAATGAGACATATATTCTATTGTCTGTGGATATTTTCTATTGTACTATAGGCTTTTGCTTATGAGATCTATTCTGAATATAAAAAAATGCAGTCAGCTTAAAAAAACACATTAAAATAAATGTAAGTACATAATTTTGTCTGTCAGTAAGTTACTTTGGGAAAATTATTCCTATGGGAAAGGTAGTTGATTGGGTCAAACTTGTTATTTTCAAAAGATAAAGTATTCTTTTACGCTACTTTAGTTTTTCAAAACCCCAAAAATGCAGTTCATTTTTTTTGGATCAAAGCGAGTGCGGCTTTTCATCCGGATTTTTTGTATAGTGTAACGGTAACCAGAGTTACCGCTCTTATTAAGCCTTGAAGGACAAAATTATCTATCTACAAAAGAAAAAGTACCTATCCTTGATGTCCCATTTCTTTGCCCCACTCTGTATATAAATGTTAAAGTTGCTAGGCGTGACTTTACGTTCAATTTAGAACAAGAAAAATTCGTCCACCCATCAACAGTTGAACGATGACCTCCGATATGTCGTTCCAACGCTCGTACTTATTAATAGACTATCTGCGCCCGCGGATTTGCCTGCGTGGTCATTTTTCTGAGATTAAAGTACCCTATAAGGGTATTCTAGGACCAAAATTACCAATGTCAATCAGATGTCAAATACATCGTTTTTTTATAGATTTCTCGCATCGCATCGAGATGCAAAGTATACCAGATTCTAAGTCAAATCCTAAGCTATCCAGCAGTGGAAATCGGTCCAGTAGTTTTTTTATGATGCATTAACAAACATCCGGACAGAAAGACAGCATGAAAACAATATATTTTCTTGTTCATTAGCTTATTTTAAGTTCCCTGGACCTTTTTTTTAAATTATATTCTTTGTACAGACTTTTTGTTACTTCCTGCTTTATTACGAGTACAAGTATAGATGACGAAATGTATCCCCCAAAAATTCATGTATGTACAATGGAAGGAAAGACTCTACGTACGGGGTAGGTAGGGCCACGGATAGCTCAATTGACAGAGCGATGGAACGGGATTTTGGAGCTCGCTGGTTCAAATCCTGCTCAATGGTAGATTTTATCCAAATTCAAATTTGGTGATAAAAATATACAAAAAAACTATAGAAACATATTCGTTTTTTAAGGAAGTGTTCAGATTTTTCTGGTTACGGAAATAAGGCATGTATTTTTTTAAATATTTGGTCGATAATGGAGTGAGGTAAGGCTATGTGACTACAGATTAAATTGTAAAAAATATATTATTGTGTAAAAATAATTGACAAAGAGTAAGTTGGACTAAGATGATGACACAGGCACTTTTAGTCCAGTTGTAATTCAGATGACATCTCATTAAAGTAAAGGCTCTCCCGCACAACCGAGTTACATCGCTCACTATTATCGCAATGCGATAACTTTTATAGATAGATAAACACTTAATTGCACCTACAAATATTGTACACTACAAAATATAGTTCTGAAAGTGAAAAGTACATTAGACGGTCTTATCGCTATGACCGACCTTATCAAAACAACCTTTAGATGGACATTATTGATTAAAAAAAAGAGCAAACGGCTGTGCAATAAAATAACATTCTACAATAAATATTTATAAAATAAATTAAAACAAATATAGTTAACCACATTTATATATATAGTTAGAAATACATTTTGTATCGTTATAATAAGCGATATATTATAATAATATATAAGGCGTAGCTATATTATCGTTATATCGTGTCTGTGTGGGAGTGCCTTTACTAATATTTTTCATTGACCTTATTAATTATTATTAGAGAAAGAAATTACCACGACTAAAGTAGTTCTAAAATCATCTCATATATTTACACAAAAACTTAATGATTAAATTACTTTACCAGTTATATAGCATATAGAGGGTGCTCCGATGTGCGTTGCATAATTTTGTACAGATGTAGTATTGGACAATTGAGGCTGCCCGGGAATGGCATTTTTAGGCAACTTTTGGAAGACTAGGACATCGGGAAAATGCATATCTAAAAACATAATTATGTGTATCGTTGCTCTTGTCGCCATCAGACGACACGCCTTTTTTCATTATTGAAAAAATACTTTAGATTTTCTGTTAAACGAAAAATCTACTTCAAATGAATTAACCAAAAAAGACCTGGACCAATTTTGATGAAATTTATATTGTCTACCATTTCATTTTAAAATATTATACTATTCGGTTTAGAAATCCCGGAGCTAATATGAACCTGCAATAAATAAATATTTAAACTCTGTAAAGAATTGTGCACTGTGGTCGGACACAGCGGCTGTTTTATACATTATATTTATTTTTACTTTTTTTACATGAAAGTGATAAAACTTGTACATATCGATGATTATGGAAATTATTTTTTGTGTTTAAATAATATTTTTCTTGTGTTCATTATAAGCACAATATAAACAGTAAGATGAATGAAAAAATGATCGATATTTTATTCATAGAAAAAGTTTATACGTTTATGAAGAACTGTTTGTCCACGTTGTTCGCAACACATACATCTTTATTCAATAACTAGCTGTGCCCGCGGTTTTATCCGTCTGATCATTTTTCCGGGATAAAAGAATCCTTTGTGTTCCAGAACCAAAAATCGACCAAATTTCATTAAACTCCGTTCTGACGTCAAACGGGCTTATATCGACTTCTCGGCTTCTGCTCATCGGACTGAGATACCAAGTACACCACATTTTAAGTGAAAACCTAAGCTATCCAACAGTGAAAAATCGCATTGCAATCAGTCTAGTAGTTTCTACGTAATGCGCTAACATACAGACAGACAAACACCAATTTTTTTAATGTTATCTACTTGTTCAGTACGTAGCTTATTTTAAGTCCCCTAGACAAAATTTTGTTTAATTATCTTCATTGTACAGACTCCTTGCTACATACTGCTTTATTATAGGTATAGACACTTGTACTATTACTTATGCTGTGGTATAACAGGTGAAGAGCTTTCGACTAAGCCTACTTAGATATACTTCCCTGTGTACTGTAAACAAAATTTAGGTAATATTAACATAAGCGCCATCTGTTCATAGCTCTTTGCTCTTGGCCCAAATCCTTATATGGACTTTCCATTGGTTGATGGACTTTTGTTGGTTTTAAAGGGCTCGTGTGTATACACTTGTGCTCGGTTCCTATATTTCAGGAAGGCTCGTTTTAGTAACGAACAGTGACATGATCTACCAGACCTAAGCTGAAACAGTTCCTACAGAACTAGGGTTTGCTACTAATGCATGGATATGATAGATTATAGCGTTCCTATAAAATATTAAACATCAGTGAACTGACAGTTAGATTGCGTGATTCGGTCAACCTACGGAAATTTGTCGCCGTTTAAGACTTGTGGAGGAACACTATGAGAACGCCTCGTTATTAGTAGGTTGATTACGAATGGTTGCTGTGCCATTGGCGTATCATTTGATTATAGAAGCCGGACATTTAACATTCCGCTTTGGCTACTAAAACTCGTATTTCCTGACGACTAACTACTACTAAATAACTATATTAGGATGTAGGACGAATTCGTTGTATTTTGAATTGTTGCTCTTACTGCTTATACTGTGATTTATTTGTGAATATTGTAAATATTGTAATGTAAGTTGAGAGGTCCTATCTGAAATTAGAAGAGAATTAAATGGGTTTTATAATTAAATACTTCTTTTAATTTTACTTTTTCCTCCTCATGTTTCCACTGCAGAGGCATTGTATAGGTAGATTATGTCTGAATAGGCGCACGGCCTATTCCTATACCTATAAGGTATTCCAAGACCAAAAGTAGTACATATAAACTCCAATATAAGTACCTAGTACCAATTTTTGTCTAGCCGTAAAATATTTTTTATCGATTGCTCGGCTTTTAGTCTTCGGATTAAAATACAAGGACACCAGTTTTAAGTAAATACCTAAGCTATCCAAGATGAAAAACACATTTCAATACAGAAGCTTATTATTTTTTAAATGATTCGCGATCAGACAGATACCATTCTTAAATGATTTAATTGTTCTCATTCAGTATGTACAGACTATTTTCACTGTACATAATTTTTGTAACTAACAGCATTATTATAACTATAGATGCGTTGCAAAGCCTCTTTCAATGTTTTTTTATTTCAATCTTGTTTATATCGGAAACCTTTACGCAAGTACCAACTACAACTGTACAAAGTTTCAACTTAATCGGATGCAGTAATGCGCGCTGCAAAGGAACCGAACAAACAAACAAACATTACTTCTTGGTATAGTTGGTGTACAAAGGCCAGATTAACCCTAAAAATAAAAGTTGTGTTTTTAGGGTTAAGCTTGTCCAGCAAACTCTTGAGGAAAGAGAATGTTCAAATGAGCAAGAAGTTTCTGTTCAGCTGGGATGAGCAGCATTTGGTACACTACGTCTGGTCTTCTCGTCGTCCATACCTCAATGCCTAAAGACGAAAGTCTTCAACGCTTGCGTCCTACCGGTTACGACCTACGGAGCCAAAAAGTGGATACTCATAGTGAGGCTGGCCTTAAGTCAAAGTCGCTCAGCGAGCTATGGAGAGAGCTGTGCTCTGAGTTTCTCTTAATCCGAAATGAGCCCACTGAGCATGAACCTTACAATAAGTTACAGTAAGTTTGCTGACTACGCATTTGCAAGTTTCAAACGTAATGTAACAGAAACATGGCAGTGACTTTCATCATACTGTTACTTTGAACCTTACAAAAAATATTAAAACTTATGTCACGGCAATGTTACGAATAAAAGTTTATAATATGCCTTTGCAGCAACATCAGTCCTAAACTTAATTAAATGTCAACATGTAAAGTTGCTGCAATAAAAGAATTGTGATGTTCCGAGTATTACGTTGCAGCAATGTTAGAGAAGAACATTATTGCTGAATGTTGCTTGTAACCTACAGTAATAAGTTTCTGCAGTGGGATTAAAGCAACATCACAACAAAGAGCCTTTTATAATAGTTTTAAAACTTCTTTACAATGTTACAAAAATGGTCCTTCTGTAACTTCGGCTACAAAAGATTGTAGACCGCAAATATTATCAATTCTATGGGATAGTTATTTAATAATATTGCTAGAATTTATTTTGTGTAATATTATATTCAAAACTTGAGTGTGTGTCACAATCTGACCTCTTGCTAAATTGCCTCATAAGATATTGCTAGTAATTTACTGTTCACTACCATTAGGTATACCTACTTTAAATAAAACCCTTATCTAAACATTGCGAAAAAATTATGAAGTACTAATTTCGCATTTTTTATCATTAATTTTGGCTTCACTCATACGCGTGTTTAACTATTGTCAAGTACCTATTATACCTACTTAAAATAGGAAAATATATAAATAAATATATTCGGGACAATTCCACACCAATTACCTAGTCCCTAACTAGGATACCCTGTACTATAGGCACTGGATAACGAATAAACAATACAAATGTTATATCCATGACTCGGAAATAAACATTTCTGCTCACACACAAATGATTGCACCTTGCAGGATGCTTGGCACCTTTTCAAAGCCGCGACCGTTTGATTTCGTACCTAGAGCCTCTAGACTAGACCAACTGGTGGTCATTATATTAATTCATTTCGTACCTAGAGCCACTAGACTAGACCAACTGGTGGTCATTATATTAATTCATTTCGTACCTAGAGCCTCTAGACTAGACCAACTGGTGGTCATTATATTAATTCATGTCGTACCTAGAGCCTCTAGACTAGACCAACTGGTGGTCATTATATTAATTCATTTCGTACCTAGAGCCACTAGACTAGACCAACTGGTGGTCATTATATTAATTCATTTCGTACCTAGAGCCACTAGACTAGACCAACTGGTGGTCATTATATTAATTCATTTCGTACCTAGAGCCACTAGACTAGACCAACTGGTGGTCATTATATTAATTCATTTCGTACCTAGAGCCTCTAGACTAGACCAACTGGTGGTCATTATATTAATTCATTTCGTACCTAGAGCCACTAGACTAGACCAACTGGTGGTCATTATATTAATTCATTTCGTACCTAGAGCCACTAGACTAGACCAACTGGTGGTCATTATATTAATTCATTTCGTACCTAGAGCCACTAGACTAGACCAACTGGTGGTCATTATATTAATTCATTTCGTACCTAGAGCCTCTAGACTAGACCAACTGGTGGTCATTATATTAATTCATTTCGTACCTAGAGCCACTAGACTAGACCAACTGGTGGTCATTATATTAATTCATTTCGTACCTAGAGCCACTAGACTAGACCAACTGGTGGTCATTATATTAATTCATTTCGTACCTAGAGCCACTAGACTAGACCAACTGGTGGTCATTATATTAATTCATTTCGTACCTATAGCCACTAGACTAGACCAACTGGTGGTCATTATATTAATTCATTTCGTACCTAGAGCCACTAGACTAGACCAACTGGTGGTCATTATATTAATTCATTTCGTACCTAGAGCCACTAGACTAGACCAACTGGTGGTCATTATATTAATTCATTTCGTACCTAGAGCCACTAGACTAGACCAACTGGTGGTCATTATATTAATTCATTTCGTACCTAGAGCCACTAGACTAGACCAACTGGTGGTCATTATATTAATTCATTTCGTACCTAGAGCCACTAGACTAGACCAACTGGTGGTCATTATATTAATTCATTTCGTACCTAGAGCCTCTAGACTAGACCAACTGGTGGTCATTATATTAATTCATTTCGTACCTAGAGCCACTAGACTAGACCAACTGGTGGTCATTATATTAATTCATTTCGTACCTAGAGCCACTAGACTAGACCAACTGGTGGTCATTATATTAATTCATTTCGTACCTAGAGCCACTAGACTAGACCAACTGGTGGTCATTATATTAATTCATTTCGTACCTAGAGCCACTAGACTAGACCAACTGGTGGTCATTATATTAATTCATTTCGTACCTAGAGCCACTAGACTAGACCAACTGGTGGTCATTATATTAATTCATTTCGTACCTAGAGCCACTAGACTAGACCAACTGGTGGTCATTATATTAATTCATTTCGTACCTAGAGCCACTAGACTAGACAAACTGGTGGTCATTATATTAATTAATTTCGTACCTAGAGCCACTAGACTAGACCAACTGGTGGTCATTATATTAATTCATTTAAGTTTTATATGTATTATACAAGTCAAATGTCCAGGTGAGTTGAGAAATACGAAAAGTCACTTTTTGTGTTTGTATCATTTGCCTACACTATGTACATCGCAATGTGTCCAGTAGTTTTTACGTAATGCGCGAACAAACAAACATACAGACAAACAGACAGACATGAATTTTATAAATTTTATATTCTTGTTCAGTGGCTTATTTTAAGTACCTACCCTAGACAATTTTCGTTTAATTATTTTTGTATAGACTTTTTTCATACTTATTGTTTTATTATAAGTATGAATATGTATTACTTCAAAATTAACAAAGCTTTGGACCCTACCCCGCAGGTTTTTTTTAAAGTATCCATCAGTAATAGTTTATAATGATGGGTGATTATATCAAAACTGCCAACCAACCAACCAGCCAACCAACCAACTATTACTGTGCCAAGTTGCATCAAAATCCGTCCAGTAGTTTCTGCAAGTTGCGTGTTCTTTTAATTAACTAGATATAATGCCACAGACACACTCACACACCCTCACACTCTCAAACAGTGATACACACCCTAAACTTATAATACGTGTCTCTTTGTTCGGGGGTTAAAAAATGTAAAAATAACGCATAAAATATGTAAATGCTTTTAATTATAGAGCAAAAAAAAACTAGAAGCACGTGGTTTCGATCCATGGACGTCTGGATTACATTTCCACGCATGTTACCGCTTCGCCACTCTGTTTCGTGGAGCGAACAACGCAATTTGGTACCGTTCTTTAAACGGATGTATTATTACTTTAATTTAACATAAACTTTGGACCCCCTATCCCTTAAAAATCCTTATTTTTTTCGGGATAAAACGTATTCTCAATGTTAACCCATGACATCAGCTGTGACCAAGTTGTATCAAATCCGTCTGGTAGTTTCAGCGTGATGCGTTTTTAAAGAGACAGACAGACAGACAATAACCTTTTGGCACTCCATATCGATTTTGAAGTTTATCACAATTAAGATTTTCAAAAAAAAAACAGATTAGTATAATATATAAATTCCTTGGTACCTACGTATTAGGAAAAGTCTTTCTGTCTCTATTTCGCTCGCGGCTCACGCTTGTGGGCGGCGACCTCAGACCAAGTTATCCTTCTCGGCGGCGACAGAGAACAATAGCCGCAAGCTTCTATTCGGCCGTATACTCCTCGATACACTACTGTCCGTAGGACTATATACATATATGTACTGTGACAATAGGTAACCTGGTACCTTTACAAAATACAGCGTGCTTAATTTACAATAAGAATTTTATATTTTGTGACAAAATATCGCCAATTTGTAGATTTAGGCAGAATTTAATTCCGTCGTGGTGCGATGCCAATTGCCGACTAAGTTAAAACAACCGAGCGATGCGTTTTATTATGTATATTTAACCGGTTAATGTAAGTACCGATAGATTACAATCTGACGGATTCTAATTCGTTTTATTACAAACAGACGAAAAATTGTGAACGAACTTGCACGATCGAATATTTCCGACCAATCAGAGCACAGTTTTGCAATTTATCCGATTTCTGCGATTCTATCGCCACCGTCTAATTGTGAACCTGCCCTTGATTCATGTTATTATTTAATCTGTGCTCATGGCCTCAAGGACTAAAATTGGTCGTTAATTAGTAAACTGGCTCTAGCCAGAACTCTTGCATCATCGTTCCTTCGCTCCACTCGCACACTCAACCTTCACTCCGATTAGGACGTCGCCGATCGCTTCGCTCGCCACCTCCCTCATCGCTACGTTCAGGCCTCGTGCGCTCATTTTGCTCATGAACTCATTGCGAGCTTCTGGCTCCGCGTTTTGGAATTACACCCGGTGTTAGGGCAAGGTCAGACCACGTGGGGGTCGGGTTGCTCTGATTCTGTTTCGCGAGCTTCTATTTAAGTTGTAGCTCTATGGTGACATACCTAGACGACCAATCAGGAAAAGGTTTACAATATAACAGGTGATAGTATCTGTAAAATGTCGTAAAATTGTATAACTGTGCACTGATTTATCCATAAGCTAGTAAGTAGCTGTAGCAATGCAGTAATTCGCATTAACTATCTAGGCAGTCGATTAAAATCGTGCGAGCTGCCTTGTGGCGAATTAAAAGAAAATACCTTCCACCGTGCAAAAAAGTCGCAAAGGGGATTTCTGGACAAAACGTCAAAAACTTCGCATGGTATTTGTCGAAGGGGATATACGAAAAATAAATATTTTAAAGTTACTTGGGTGCAAGCTACTGACCGACTCGCTCATCAGTAAGTAGGTACTGCAGTAACTCGCGCGCTGGCTCGCACTTTGTAAACTCGGCATAAGCGAAATGTTCTTAAATGGGCACAAATAAAAATACAAATTTATGCTTATCTATCTACCTCTTGTCGAGGTTATTAACCTCGCTATAATATAATAAGTAAAAAATATTTCTGTTGCTAATCGAAGAAAGTAAGTCTTGATATAAAAGTTATCACACTAATATTATAAAGGCGAAAGCTTGTATTGGTGGATATGTGTATGTGTGTGTATGTTTATTCCTTCACGCTCAAACGGCTGAACGAACATGGATCAAATGTGGTACCAGGATAGCTTTTACTTTTTTTTTCTTGGGTTTTGATGTATGGACATAAAGTAGGTAAGTATATGCGTAGTTTATGTTTATTAAGAACTAGCTTACCCGCCCGCGACTTCGTCCACGAGGACTACAAATATCGCGAAAAAAGCATCCTACTTACATTCTTCTAGGATATTCAAAACCAATGCAAAAGTAGACTTAGACTTCTTGGTTAGGGCCTCCGTGGCTTGTTGACTTAATCTGTGGCACCAACGCTCTTGATGATTTTTGACGGACTCGTTATTTCGTTTCCATGGCAACCGTTCATTCAACATGTTCTAGTTTTCCCGTGGAAACTTCCGCGGAATTCGTGGAATTTTCCGGGATAAAAAGTATCCTATGTTTTATTCTAGGGTATAAACTATCTCCATTCCAAATTTCATCGAAATCCGTCCAGCGGTTATCGCGTGAAAGCTCCCCAAACAAACAAACAGACAACGTTTCACTTTTATAGGTATATTGGTATGGATTAGCAAGCTGAAGTGGCAATGTGCCGGTCACATAACTCGAAGAACCGACAACGTTGGGGCAAACGATTTCTAGAGTGGAGTCCGCGTTTAGGTAAACGTAATGTAGGGCCCCCGCCGGCAAGATGGAGTGACGACTTGCGAAAGGCGGTCGGTAGCGACTGGATGAAAGAGACGAAGATCGGGTTCAGTGGCGTTCACAAGGAGAGGCCTGCGTCCAGCAGTGGACGAATACGGGCTGATGATGATGAGGATGATGATGATATTCTATTCTTCTATTCAAGCTATTGACACTAATAACAAAAGATTCCGTCACAATTTGGGGGGTGTCAAAGTCAAAGTCAAAGTATTTTATTGTAAATAGGCAAAAATAATAGCACTTTTACAAGTCAAAATTAACATCTCCTGAACAAAGAGATATACATAAAATATTATAAAAAGATCAAATCAATCCAAATTTAGATAAACTAAGTATTCTTTGAGTTTGAAAAGGATATTTCCCTTTCATGTGCCAACAGAGTTAAATCTCACACTGGAAATGGAAATACCCTTCTGACTCTACCGGTGCTTCGGAAATACGCCCGTTAGAGAAGAGAGCACCAAGAAACTCTACGGGGATGTATTTTTTCCATATTTGTTCATTCTTTATATTTTTTTCAAATGTCACAATTATAACAAAACATGTAAACTACAAATATAAAAGGTAAAAGTGACAATGAGATATCCCACAAACATCAAACAATCATACTGGAAAAAATAAGGTAAAAACTTCTAACTCGATAATTATGTTGTATAAAACAACGTGATCTCATGGTATGTTTGAGACATCTCACAAAGTACTTTGAACATTTCATTCACTTAACGTTAGCATCGAAGCTATCACTTATTATTATCATGGAGCTTGGAGACATCAGGCCATGCATTTCTGTCATTAATATAATCATTTACATTGTAATATGCTTTCTTTATGAGATTTACTTTAACAAAAGTTTTAAACCTATGCATTGGTAATTGATCAATGCCGTCAGGTAACTAACTTATTAAAAAATTGTAAACAGTTCCCCATATATGAACCACTAACTTTCTTTAACCAAAATCCAGACACTTTTAGTTTATTTGAAAAGTGGTGAAAAGTATAAACAAGCCAAAACACAAATTCTATCGAAATCTGTACCTACTAGTAAAACACACGAGCGGCGACTCTTTCTGTCACTAGTATGGGATTCCGGGAGCAAAGATCACAACACAATTTTACAAATTAGACACTCCAACTCAGAGTGACCGTTATCGCCTTATCTACACATTTCAGAGGTAACTGAAGTTCACCCTAATTAGTTTCATTAATTAAAAGATTGTTTAATGTTATATTATGCTGTGATTATAGTTTCCCTATTAATAACATTATTTTGTTAATCACGTTTTCACTCTATGAGTCACAATCACAACCTTAGGTACTCTTGAAACCCTATACAATCCCAATCCCAATCTCTCTCTCTCTCTCCGAGAAATAGTCAGTGCTGAGGCCCAGCTGTGGGAACGTGTATAGGGCATCAAAGAAGACTAAGATACTATAATATTTCATGTTAAGATAAAATATCACTTGCCATACAATTTATATGAACTATCACAAACGGCGAAGATAATATATATTTTCATCCTATAGTATCTTAAGATATCGAGCGATATGTTTTTTTTAAAAGATGCCATCTTGAGATACGTAATATATCGTAACCTACTAACATAAGATACACAATATATATTAATATACTAACTTAAGATACAAAATATATCGTAATACACTCTTCAGGTTGCTCTGTTTTGTATCCGTGACGGTTTTTTTATTGGGTAATGGCTGTGCCCGTGGCTTTTCTCTTGGTTAAAAGTTACCTAAGTGTTATTACAGGTCCAAAATTACATAGAGAAACTATGTTTTTTTTAAATTCACCGCGGCTTTTTCTAATTTTAATGTGATTTTCTATCCAAATTGTTCGCTTTTTACAGTACGCTAATGCAATTTGCATATCAAATTTGAAATCAGAGTCATCGTCTGCTGAGCTATCTAATATAAAAATATGTAATAGTTTGTTTGTCATGTTAGGTGGTTGTGCTGGCCTCTGGTGTTAAAGTTTGTCAGGCCGCCCGAGGGCCTCTGACATGGCTTAATGACTGCTATTAATCAATAACAGCCGGGACCGACAGCTTAACGTGTCCTCCGAACCACGGACCGAGATATATTCCGATATTAATATTATTGTGTTGACATATGTTAACATAATTTCATGATTGGTTAAAAAATAATGAATAGGTTAACGCGTTAAGTGTCGACGCTAGTTTAGCTACTAGAAACATAGCTATAGGTATAACATAATATAAAAATAATGAATAGGTTAACGCGTTAAGTGTCGACGCTAGTTTAGCTACTAGAAACATAGCTATAGATATAACATAATATAAAAATAATGAATTGGTTAACGCGTTAAGTGTCGACGCTAGTTTAGCTACTAGAAACATAGCTATAGATATAACATAATATAAAAATAATGAATAGGTTAACGCGTTAAGTGTCGACGCTAGTTTAGCTACTAGAAACATAGCTATAGATATAACATAATATAAAAATAATGAATAGGTTAACGCGTTAAGTGTCGACGCTAGTTTAGCTACTAGAAACATAGCTATAGATATAACATAATATAAAAATAATGAATATGTTAACGCGTTAAGTGTCGACGCTAGTTTAGCTACTAGAAACATAGCTATAGGTATAACATTTTTTTATTATTCCATTATTTGTATGTATTCTATTCTTTGTCTTTAAAAGAATACCACGATATGCGTCTGACGGAATCTTCATTATTGTACTATTCAGAGAAAAAACTTATTCATATTCATTTTTATTTTGCATGATTTATGGTATTGTTGTGCACCACCGTCCTTTTTTAATTCGTAATTTCTGGCCATCCAACGGTTGTCTGGAAGATACCGCCTTTAGCGACAAGACCACCCGTTTTGTCTATTTTTTAAATTAAATTCATGTATATTTGTTCCATAATTCTGGTGTAATAAAGTGTTTCTTATTATTAGCATGTTCTACAAGTAGGTACTAAAAAAAAACTCTAATAATTGCGAACCTTACTGTACCAGCGCGAAGTCACACCCGCAGCGCGCTTCACAGCCGCCATAAAGATCGGTTCCTACTATACTAGGCTTATGATAATATATTAAAAAACGTGTAACGTAACCTAATTTTTTCGTCTATTTTCACGATGTATTAATTTTGTATGTATTATCTATGGGACGGCGCAGAGGGGTGTACCATGTAAAATTTCATCAGATACTTTTATTTTTATAAGTAAGCTGCTATCTTGCTATCAGCATGTGTCCTTAGCGCGAGTAAGCTGCTATCTTGCTATCAGCATGTGTCCTTAGCGCGAGTAAGCTGCTATCTTGCTATCAGCATGTGTCCTTAGCGCGAGTAAGCTGCTATCTTGCTATCAGCATGTGTCCTTAGCGCGAGTAAGCTGCTATCTTGCTATCAGCATGTGTCCTTAGCGCGAGTAAACGATGAGAAAATAATTTTAAAACCCAAATTTCTCCGAAAGTATATCACGAAGATTTTTTGTAGAACACTTTTTGTTTCATTTTTTTCTTGTCAATCGACAGTAGTTTTATTTATGGCCAAGAAATCGAGCCGAGAAATAAAGTTTATTAGGTAATTTAAATTATCTAACTATTTAATTATTTATTTATTTATTTATTTATATGTGTGATACACAGGAAAAGTCGCATAAGTAATATAATATAGAGTTCGGTTTGAACCAGTTGGCTGCGGAACCTCAAAACAGCGTCATGTTGCCAAAAATTTGTATATTGTCTCATTTACAACTTAGAAACTTGTAAATGAGACAATATACAAATTTTTGGCATAAGTTATTTTTTGGCAAGGAACGCCATCCTTGTTGTTTTTTTTTAAGCTTTTAAGCTAGTTATGACAAAATGCCTCAAAAGCAATTTTTACTTGGTGAGAAATGGGTTTTTTGTAATCATGATAAGACTCGCTCATAATTATTGTGCCTATACGTATTGAAAGTACCTATTTAGATACATAATATCCCTTCTCATACATTCTCCATTACTTCACACCGCCAGCAAGCGAAACAATACTCGTAGCATTGGTAACGAGCTTAGAAACACGCGTTACTTCACACCGCCGGCAAGCGAAACAATACTCGTAGCATTGGTAACGAGCTTGGAAACACGCGTTACTTCACACTGCCGGCAAGCGAAACAATACTCGTAGCATTGGTAACGAGCTTGGAAACACGCGTTACTTCACACTGCCGGCAAGCGAAACAATACTCGTAGCATTGGTAACGAGCTTGGAAACACGCGTTACTTCACACTGCCGGCAAGCGAAACAATACTCGTAGCATTGGTAACGAGTTTGGAAACACGCGTTATTGTTTATCACTCCGCAAGTTTTTATTGCGGCCGTTACTATAACGGAAATGCAATTATGTGTAGCCTTCAGTATTGTTTTATATATTTTAAAAGCCATGTCAGGGGCCCTCGGTCGGCCTGACAAATTCTGACACCAGAGGTCATAACTTACACGAAAAGCAAGCATACCAAGATTTCACAAACGAATTTAAACTGCAGTGTACATTTAAAGTGATGTTTTAATTGCACAACCGTGTCGTCCCCGCCACGGGCGCGTCTCGTCCCCGCCACGTGCGCGTCTCGTCCCCGCCACGTGCACGTCTCGTCTCCGCTGCAAATGCACTCAAACTGCAAGATTTAAATGAACAAATAAAACGGTGCGCCGGTCGAGCTAGCTTATCCTTCTGTAGTTTCGAATAGTAAGTGAACATATATGTGTATGTGTGCAGTAGAGCAACTGATTCATTGATATATATTACGAACTAGCTTTCCCGCCCGCGACTTCGTCCGAACGTACTACACTTTATCGCGAAAAAATGCATCCGATGTTCTTCTAGGATATTAAAAACCAATGCAAAAGTAGGTATAGCATCAATGCTCTAGATGGTTTTTGAAATACTTGTTATTTCGTTTCCATGGAAACCGTTTCTTAAAGCAATTAGCTTATTATTCTTATTTAGCCTGTTAGCCTCTCTTGTGTCTTCTAACATGTTTGCTCTCAAACAAGTTTTTGTACGAGTTAGCGTAGAAAATGATCTCTCTGCCGTCGCACCGCTTACATGAAGGGTTGCCAGAATTTTTAGCAAAGTCTTTATATTTGGGTAGAGCTCATCGTCACAAACTTCGATTGTAGAAACACCACCGCTTAGGAAATGTTGTAACAATATTTTCTTTGAGCTCCCGTTTCCATTTTGAAATCATTAGCTGATAGTCTTCAGCTGACCTCTAAGGTTTTTGAAAAAACCGGACAAGTGCGGGTGATTTCGTGTGGAACGTGTTTGGGTCACAGAAATCGGTCCAGTAGATTCGGAGCAAATTGGTGATAAACGCACAGACAGACACAAGCACAATGTCCCCTGTGACCCCACCCTTCAGACAGCGCCTGGACCTATGTCGATTTATGGGGACAACAGTCAACAACAGAACCCTCGATGCGCGAGTCCGACTCGCACTTGGTTGTTTTATGTTTAATTTCATACTCAGGCCTGTGAGGTTGGACAGTAGATAGTGATTATATACTTGGTGAATTCACTGCACTTAGTACACTCACAGACAAAATAATAGAGCTTCACTTATTTTATGGGCCATAGGAGACGTTGTCTACAGTATGGGCAGTTTGCGGGTTGACCCGTGTTACTACTTAGGCCCACCGCAGCGGGAAAGGATCTAGAGGCTGAGAACCAAATGTTGTATGAACCCAGTGTCGCCTATTGCATGTTCGCAAGGTACATTGTCATAGTTGACGCACAAATTGCACATATATAATTATCCCATTGTCACGTCAATTATTACTGGCTATTTTAAAAGCTACAAACATTAATTATTATTTTATAACATTATTGTGGAATATACATACCGATGATTTTCCTACGCATCTTTACGAATGGTTGCTTATCACTGCATGACTTTATGTACATTTTTACACCTGTAAGCGTAATTCAAAATCTTTGATGTACATTGGGGCATACTTAGGTGGCTGCGGCGCGCCCGTAAAGCCTCTCTACTTTTAACAAAAATAAACTTCTCTATGGGTAGGCCTACAACCTAGGTCCCAGATGATGCAAAGGATGATGATGTGTGCATCAAGGTTTTCTAAAAAATAACTCTTCTTGTAGATACCTACTATTTAACGAGTAGGTACCGAGTTTCGTTTGTTTTCAATTTATCAGGTACTTTCACTTGTAGAAACATTTTGTTTACTTAATTATTATTAGAAAACAACTTTATCTACAGTTCAACGGTTTGAACAGAAGGTGACAGAATGAAAGTTATTATTAAACATAAGTAAGAGAGCAGAGTAAATAATAGGTAAGTATTTTCCTACTCACATGGATGCAACAACTATACTACTGTTAATTTTTTTTATTTTTTTTTTATTACGGACTAGGCAATCGTTTGATCACGATCTCACCTGATGAAAAGCGATGATATTATTATGGTCGAAGGTGTAACACGCTTGCCTAGTAGATACCTATTCACTCTTGACTTGAACACACCGGGTTTATAATTTACCGGAAACACTGACGAGGGCAGGGCATTCCACTCCTTTGCATTTCTTATAATAAATGAAGAAGCGTAACGCTTCGTTCTTGTGCGAGGTATTTCAACTATGAAAGGGTGGCGCTTTGCTGATCGTCTAGTCGTACGGTGATGGAAAGGTGATGGGGGAATCAGGTTGAGCAGTTCTTGAGCACACTCTCCATAGTGCAATCTGTAGAATACCGCCAGGCTTGCTACCTCACGTCGATGCGCCAGACTTTATTATTGTATCACCCAAGATACAGGATTCGCCTAGTCTAGGGCCCGATCCAAACTCAAATGTACCTACATCTACCTCAATGTTCTTACTGTTAAATCTCCAAAGATAACAAAAATACAGTGTCAGGGGAACTACTTACATTTAAATTAAAATGATGTCAAAAGAAAATTCTAATCATTTAATTTCTAATAATTTTCATAACATAATGCACAAACTCCACGGAGTTCAGTTTTGGTCAGTAGTTTTTGACGTACCTAGGAACTTTAATGATTTTTCCTTTTATATTTTTTTTTTGGAACACATTTTTTGTGTGACGAGTGACGAGTCGAGCGGGTCGCTCGCCTGATGGTACGCATGATGCCAGCCATCACATTTGCATATCAGTGCTATACCTACATAACTTGTGTTACAAATTCTTGTGCGGCACTGCTCTGCGCTCGAAATTATAGTTTAAGTCTCATTCCCAGTAATTTCGCTGGAACCTACATCATCATCATCAGCCTATATCTGTCTAATGCTGGAAGCGGCCTCTCCTAATGCACGCCTCGGTCTGAGCTCGATCTTCAGCTCTCCTCATCCATTTTCTTGAAACTACACTACGCTCAAAAACTGGAATCACTGATGCAGGCCATATTGTGGTCCGTATGCATCCGGCAACAGTCATCTCCAAATAATATAGTTACTCAATACTAAGAGAGGTCATCACACAAAGTTTCAAACGGATAGCTAATCAATAAAGATCTCAAAACTTGAGTTGCAAGATTTCACCCGGAATGACAGACAGACAGACAGACAAAAAAGCGAGTGATCAGCGTGATGACCTGAACGCTTTCAGAATGGGTTGGCAACACTTAGAACAGGAACGATGCCTACGCATGAAAAAATATGGGAGACCTTTGCCCAGCAACGAAATAAAATGGGCTATTAGCTAATAAAAATATTTAAAAAACTTGCATAATTAGGTATAATATCGTAGGCGAAGCGTGGTATTGGTAAAAATGGTATCGGCTAATAATGTTATCGTACTACCGTTCAACGACGAATCGTGCATTCTGTGTACAATTGTACACAGAATGCACGATTCGTCATGGGTAATTTTCTCGTACTACCATTCAACGGCGAACCGTGCTTTTAATAAAAAATAATTTTAGCTTTATTTTTTCCTAAATATCCAAAAAGGTAAAGAAACATATACAAAAGCGCAAAACAATTTAGCCACCACAAAATTGGTCTGTAAATCTGTAATCCTCATCACAAGACTTGTAGAACTGCGCATCTGGTCACCCGGCGCCCACGTGCTCGGTTGACACCGAGACCCGGCGGCAGATACCGGTGGGTTGTTAACATTTTAATGAGACCCATTTTTTTATAACACTATATTGCTTCGGTTTCTGTTGAACCACGTTGGACGTTGGGGATTTCGAATTTCGAGGTTAGATACGTTGCGTCTTCGTGGAATCCTGGATTTTTCCTTTTTGAAATATCTATTGTGGCAAAGAAATTTACAGATAGATAGATAACACTTTATTGCACCAAAATAAACACAAATGAAAATAACCTACAAAAATAGTACACTCGGCGGCCTTATCGCAAAGCAGCCATCTCTTCCGTAATTAACAAAAGGTACTCTGTGTAATTGTCGTCTGTGTCGTCGTCGTCGTCGTCGTATGTGTTTATCGTCTGTGTATCTCTGTGTTATTCGTTAGTCTACTGTCACAAATTTACAAACTGTTTGCAAAAATCTATATACTTCGGGAGCTGTACCAGTCGGCAACTATGCAGGTTCGACTGCATGCTTTGACAAACCCAATAAACATCAAAAGGGGACACCATATCACCCAAACTCTTTAGTGCGGCTCTAGAAGACGTGATGAAGGCGCTCGCATGGGATACCAAAGGAATTAACATCAATGGTGTCCACTTGTCGCATCTGAGATTTGCAGATGACCTCATCATATTTGCCGAGACCCTGGAAGATCTCCAAGACATGTTGTACGACCTTAGCAGTGCCTCTTTAGCTGTAGGCCTGAGGATGAACATGTCCAAAACGAAAGTCATGACCAACATCTCCACCGTCACGAATCCTGCCCTGATAGTAGGAACCGGGAGGTTGGAGGTGGTGGATCATTACGCGTACCTTGGACATAGTTTATCCTTTGGCAAAGAGCACCAAAATAGGGAGATCTCCAGACGGATACAGCTCGGATGGGCGGCATTTGGTAAACTGGACGATGTCCTCAAATCGAAGACCATTCCACAATGCCTGAAGACCCGTCTCTATAACCAGTGTGTCCTACCCACCATGACGTATGGTGCCGAGACATAGACGCTCTCAAAGGAAGCTGTGTACAGACTAGGAGTTTCACAAAGGGACATGGAGCGAGCCATGCTCGGCATCAAATTACAGGACCGCATTCCTAATGTCAAAATCCGACGTCGAACGAAAGTTCGAGACATTAGGAAGAGTATCATGGAACTAAAATGGAATTGGGCGGGACACATGGCTAGGCGAGGTGATGGCAGGTAGAGCAAGTCTTTGACCGATTGGCAACCAAGAACTGGCAATAGGAAGGTTTGACGTCCAGCGGCGCGATGGGTTGATGATCTCGTCAGGGTGGAGGGAAAGACATGGATGAGGTTATCATCCGATCGAAAGGCGTGGCAACAGCGAAAGGAGGCCTACCCAGCAGTGGGTAGCGTAGTGGCTGTAAATGATGATGATGATGATGACTCTGTGTAAGTAACTGCTGAAATATATCCATTTATTTAATGTTATTCGAGATGGGGGTGGTAAGGCCTGCACTGACTGACGTCCCGTCTACACTATCTCTACAGGGTGGATTTTTGAAACGGAACAGTAAGGGCAGGGACTTTAACCGTTATGGTTACAGGTTAAGTTCCTAGGAGACTATCCATAACTTTTTGAGATATTCTGAACTGCATTCACATATTTTGGAATGAATGTAAAATCAGCAAGAAAATTATAATTTTACAAAAAAAACATTTTTTGATGCCAATCGATCCTTTTTCTTATATGGATCAAAAGTCTTTACCGGACCGACTGAGGTTTGAGTACTAGAAATGTCAGAAATTGCGAAAAACTTTATCCATACATTTTATTTTGTTTTTGTTTTTTTTTTTTCATTTCAATTTACAGGCTGACAATTATGATGATGTTGTGTGGGCCCGGCTTAGTAATAGCTCCGCCCCACCCCTGCTCATCCCGCGCGTGCTGTGGGACCAGCAAGGACTTTAGGAAATGGGTAGGAAACGTAAGTAAGTTGTTCAGAATTACTTTTTCGGAGGAGTGGACTGTATTATAATTTTATCGCGTATTCACTTTCGGTCATAGGTCGCTGGTTTATATTAACTAACTGCAATAACTTATTCGTGGTTCAGGAGCTTCGAGGATTCAACGAATGAAACTACTACGACGGGTACAACAAACTGACTGACTGCCTTTATTTACAAAAATGCTCTTATATATATATATATACAATACAACTTAGGTAACGGTACCTACCTGCTCAGAGGGAGGGCTTGGGAGTAAGGGCAATTAGAACGGTTCTTGTATTTTTTGGAACAAGTAACTGGCTTCGTTCGTTAATTGTTTTACTACTTACGGCCTTTACTTTGTCTGTGCATTGCGCGTGTTATTATTCTCAAGATCGTGGGAATGTAGCTGTATTTAGTCTAACGGCAACTACCCTACCTGCGCTAAGGGCTCCTGTAATAAACACATTGCGTATTGCATTGTCTAACAAGCTTAAATCATAAACACTTTCATCTATTTCTAAACTAATGGAGGTTTTTTTTTGTAACTTTATTTTTCTACTTACTCTAGGTACTATTACTTAATCTTATTCTAGTTTTACAAAATAACTGATCTATGATCGCGGGGCTCGCGGCATCTGGGAGGTGGACAGGCTCACTGTTCTCAACATAAGTAATCAGCATCTACTACGACAACCAAGATGATTCCCAAGTGATTATGACACAACGCAACCTCTTAGGGGGCAGGCCCGATGACATTTTTATTAGTCATAAAATAATATCATTGGGCAGGCGTATGTTCAGCTGTCTTCCGGCGGATATTGTGTGATGTGATGTTAGGTATGTGACCGTTTCATTCACTCAAATTTTCAAACCTGGTTATATTTTTAACTACAATATACTTATGCTAAGATTAGGTAAAGTTTCGTCGTGGATACGGACATTGTAAGAATACATAAACTTGAATGGTACTATCGCCTCAGCCACATGTCAAAAATCTTTGTTTATACAAAGTCGTATCAACCTCATAATTAATTGTATATCACTTTATATGGTATTTTGGATGCTTGTTTAACAACTTTCTGTGACTGCTCGAATGGATTTTTATACAATAAACCGCCCCGCGGTGGTTCCCGTGTGTGTGTATACAGTGATGATGTTGAAGATGAAAGTATTCTATTCATCTTGAAAATAGTATGTTGTAAATACCATTTGTGTATCTCAGTCTCACAAACTTTCGCATTATAATATTAGTGTGATGTACTGCAATTTGTCTTTATCGGTCTCATCATCATCAGTAGATGACGCGCTAACCGATCACTGTACGATTTCACATTCACTGGTCACTGGTCGCTGGCCAAGTGTGGATTGTCCGTCAGGTTTTAGTTTTAAGTTTTAGTTATGAGTCTAGTCGGTAGGTTTTCCTTCGCCATTTCGAGTATTTCTTCGTTTGATGTATCATTTCAAGTGTAACCCTTAAGTCCTCAAATACCTATGTTATTGTGAAAGAGTTTTTTTTCTAACTTAAATTAGTGTAGTAATTAATTGATTTGGTTTATTAAATACGACATCAAATAGTTTTTTTTAATTATATTTTTTATTATAATGTATATAATATATATATATATATACTATACTATATATTTAAATATTTATAAGTAGGTATATCGGAATATGTGTGCATATATTTTTAGTAATATATTTATTAATTGTATTCAGTTTTTATTATTTATTTATTATATTATAATCCACCACCGTCTTTGGCGTATATTAATTCTTCTCCATCCAAAGGTTGTCTAGAAGAGGTCGCTTTTAAGCGATAAGACCGTCCATTGTCCCATACATTTTGTATATTTTTTTTAGTTAGTTTTGTATTTTTGTTTTATGTGGTGTACAATAAAGAGTTATCTATCTATAAAACAGAAAAGAAGAAAAAAAAGAAAAAATAATGCGAGGTCTGTACGAAGCCCGACAATCGACAGCTAAAGTACATAGGCAGGTAACACTCTGCACAGGCCTCAGAAAATATTGTATATATCTTGCTTGAAGTTGTATTCTATTTAAAGTCGTTTTTTTTAATTATTTCTTTCTTTTTAATTTAAAGTAAGCCGAAAATGAAGTAGCGCTTCTTATTGCACACATCTTTCATTCGTAGCGCACATCTTTAAAACTGCTTTTCTTTCTTTTTAATTTAAAGTAAGCCGAAAATGAAGTAGCGCTTCTTATTGCACACATCTTTCATTCGTAGCGCACATCTTTAAAACTGCTTAACCGATTTTGATGAAACTTAAACTTTTCCATAAGTTGAAAGACACTAAAACAATTACAAAAATAATTATTGCAATCAGACTTGTAGTTTCTGAGAAATACGTACATACATCCACGAAACTTGGTGCATCTGTTAAGATACCCACACATACATATTACTTATATGAATAATAGTACAAGTACATTACCTTGATATCCTCCGTTTTCAAAGTCGGTAAAAAAAAAAACTTTTTGTCCAATAGGTATTTCTGATTTTTTATATTGCTTACGAAAATAAAGAGTATTATTGTTGATAATTAATTATTATAAACTTACTCTTTACTTCCCAGTAAAAGTTTGAAAACGAACTGTAATTTATCCCCGATTATTGCGTAAGATTTTTGTCTGGCAGAATATGATATGCTTTGCATAATTTTATTTCTCGTTTGTATTTTTTAAGCAAGTTTATACCTACATCAAATCTCCCATAACAAGATAAATTTAGAATGGCACCACGAGGAAAAGGCATGGGATTCCGGAATTATATCAGTAGCAGATCATGATAGCAGCATGCTAGAGCGTCGAGAATATTGCTGACTCATACTAAGTACATCTAAGACTCGGGCTGGAGTTGAACAATATCTATACGGTGGTTAAATAGTGGGTAACTATCTTAAAAATAAGGCCAATGCTTATATAGCTACGAAAATGTTATATGCACAGAATAAATAATAGTACTCGATAAATGTCGGTGACAAGACAACTGCTCATGACGTTTCATTGGGTACATATATACTTTGCTAAAATTTTTTACATAGATAGCATTCTTGCACTAAAAATTAAAATTATAGCAACAGGACCATAACAGAACAGTAATTGAGCTTATATTATACTGAGCTAATAATTGAGCTTATATTATACTGAGCTAATAATTAAATTTATTTTAGAATATAAATTTGATTAATAAATACTTCACCAAATATGATGAGTACAACAAATTAAATAACATTATACTTATGAATATTCTTAAATTCATAAATAAATACTCTTTTTTTTTTCTTTTTTTTTAGAAAGGATATGTTCTGTTGGTCTCTATCCTCTACAGCGTCACCGGACGGTGCAAAAGCTCTCCGTCGCAATAAAATAATAATATATAAAAAAAAGTAATAAGATTAGTCAACATTAAAACAACGAATTTAAAAAGTTTAGTATTTAACTTATCTATTTTTAAATCGTCGAGTCACTCTCCAAATCATTACTCTCAAGCGTCACGTGCTCATTATCTCTCTAATTATATTTAAGTATTTTAATTATTGTTATTTGATAAGGTTTTTAAACACCCCTATGTGTGATGATACGCCAGTTTGAGAAGCGTGTACGAGTCAAAAGGTGAGATGAGTCAAATTCGGGTTTTACTTACAATGTTTGTAATTGTTAATTAATTCTTTACCTTGATGTATTTCTTTACCTTGAACTTTTTTGATAACAATAATTATAATTTAATTTGATGACTGAATGTGGGTGGCAAGTTGCGTCATATAAGATTTTTGTAGATGTTTTCTTGCGTTCCAACGTTCGATTCTTATAAATACTTACAGGAATACTGGTAGCGACGTAGAACCTGAACACACTCGGTTTGCATCCTCCTATGAGTAGCTTTATTTAATATACCTAAAGCCTACCTAAGTTTTTAAGTGTCAAGTGAAGAGGTTTTTATCATCTCGTAATTATATATATCATAGTTTTAGTATAATTAGAAATTTGATTTACTGTTTCCCTCTAGTAATTTAATATCATAGTGCACCCCGTCCCTCACGATTATAACAAATCCACTCCTTCCAAAGGTTGCCTGGAAGAGATCGCTTTTAGCGATAAGGGCGCCCATTGTGACATTTCTTCTACTATTTTTCCTTTATTTAATTAATTTTCTTTGTGGTGTGTACAATAAAGAATGTATCATCGTCACGTAGACAAGAAATATTGACAGTGCAAAAGCTGAATGATATCACAAAAATGTAAGTGTAGCGAAAGTAATATACTACTTACACCTGCAAATACTACGCAATACATGAACATGAACTGACATGTAATTTAATAATGTATTCTAGCAAATAAATAAATGATTGATTGATTGATTGATTGATTGAATAAATGTGACACAGAATGTATTACCAACTAAATCCCGGCAATTTTATAGAGTGCAAAAAGTCTTTTTCGGAAACTGTACCTATTTTCAATAATTACCCAAATATAAGCAAACTTCACACGTTGGCAGCCAGTACCAATAATGACATCAAGATCTACACAAAATTTAGAACACAATATCTGAAGAGACTGTCTGAAGACTTAAATCTAAGAAGTACAAAGTGAATATAGTTAAGTATTTATCTAGTTTATTTTAAGTTGTTTATATTTATTCTATTCAAAACAAGAGTAATGAAAACTATATTACAAAAAAAGCATTGTATATAAATTTGTTCTAAAGCTTAATATTTTAAGTCTAGAAACATAGCTCAAAAATGGTTTAAGATTACTTAAAAGCTGTTGATCATATGTAATATAACCTATTTAACTTTAATGCAATCGTTAAAATATGTTAGTATTCATCATGAAGTTGATCAAGCAACCCACATTACTAGAAATAAATAATATAGATATAAAAACACCTAAAAACCCTGTCAGGCATAGCATATTGTTACCTAATACAATTCGTTGTATTATTTGTGGGCCCTCTAACTATGGGAAAACAAACGTAATGATTAGTTTATTATTGCATAAAAATGGTCTTAAATTTAGAAACGTTTATTTGTATTCAAAAACAATCTTTCAACCAAAATATTGCTTTTTAAATGAAGTATTTACTAATATTACAAATGCTAAATTTTCTATGTTTAATAATAATAAAGATGTAATTCCTGCTGAAAATGCGTTGCCAGATTCTGTATTTCTTTTTGATGAATAGTATGTGAAAATCAAACGAACATTCTCAATTACTTTTCTATGGGTAGACATAAAAACATAGATTGTTTTTTTTGTCCCAAACATATTCTAAAATACCAAAACAACTAATTCGAGATAATTCTAACTTTTTAATTATTTTCAAACAAGATGAGATAACTTTAAAGCATATATACAACGAACATGTTAATTCTGATATGATTTGGGTACAATTTAAACAAATATGTTCAGAAACATGGAAAGATCCTCATACGTTTTTAATTATTAACAAAGACTGTGAATTAAACAATGGTAGGTACAGAGCAGGTTTCGATACTTTCATCAATTTCGATTAAATTTGGTATTTAAAAGCCAAACAGAGGTATTTTGACATTCATTCAAGTTTCTTTATTACATGTCAACGGTTGTTAACGTAACACAGTAGACAAAAAAATGGAGCGTTCAATGAAATAACAAATAATTAAATCTGTTAATGCTATTAAGAGTAAAATAAAACAAATGAAAGATGAAGACGACACGACGAACTTAAATTTGAAACGAGTATTTGAACCTCTTACCCTTGAAAAAAATAGTTGAATTAGGTAAAAAAAATATAATGCAAAATATGATTCCGATGATAAAAACAATAATTTTGACGTCAAATCTTTAAATGAATTAAAATCTGATTATTCAATTGGCCAGGACTTTCAAAGTGAAAGTGAAAACTCATTGAAAAGTGCTCGTTCAAGTACAGTATCTACTATACCTGTTAAAAATATAGGTATAAGAACGTCAATTGAAAGAAAAGGATGTGTAACAAACTTAGATACTCCTTTTTTGACGATGATTGCAAAAGAGAATTTACTTGATGATGACTTCAATTTGTTTAATATTCCTTTTGGAATACGTCGTGAAAACAATAAACTGATGATGGGGTACTTGCCAATTTCTTTCAAAACCGATAACGATACAATATCTGGACAGCCCTATATGTCTACTATTACTGTCGGTGATAAAGATTATGAAATGACTGCAGGCTTAAAAGAACTTTTGCTTAAGAAAAAACCAAACATAGAAATAGTAACTGAATTAGATAAACTTGTTTATAAAGAAATGTTATGCAACACGAATGCTCATAAGAGAGATTTTCAACGTATGGGCCAAATTAAAGGGGACAAGGGAAGGAAGTACTGTCGAATAATTAAACCTTTATTTTTTTAATCAGAGCAATCGCATGCTTCAAACATTAAAAAAGGACTTGGCTTGCCGATTTTTAAAAAAACATATAAAAACTCAGAAACATTTCAGAAATACATAATAAAATTAATAATTTTGAAAAATCCTTTAAACGTTATAAAAATGAGCAAAAAAAGCGTAGTAAATGAAATTCATAAATACGCTAGGGTAAATTTTCCTCGAAGACATGTTATCATGAAAGACATAGATGACCTTTGGCAAGCCGATTTAATTGATATGCAATCTTTTGCAAAACATAACTTGGGCTATAATTACATTTTAGCTATCATTCATACATTTTCAAAATTTGCATGGGTATATCCACTTAAACAAAAAAGCAAGGAATGTGTAGCACAAGCTTTTCAATCGTTAATGGAGGAAGGTCGCATTCCTAAAAATTTACAAACTGACTTAGGTTCAGAATTTTAAAACAAAAAGGTTCAGAAATTGTTAAATAACTACAAAATAAATCATTATTCTACATATTCTACAAAAAAAGCATCAATCGTCGAAAGGTTCATAAGAACTCTAAAATCCAAACTGTACAAGGAGTTTAGTTTGAAAGGGGCGTATAAATGGACTGATGATTAGTTATACAAAGTGGTTGAAACATATAACCAAACTGTTCATAGAACAATAGACTACAACACCAGCTCAAGTCAATAAAAACAATAAAGTACTTTTATTGAACAGATACAAATATATGTATGAGTCACATACTCAAAAAGCTAAAAAACTTAAAGTTAATGATTTCGTTCGTATTAGTAAATATAAAGGAACATTTGGAAAAAGTTATACGCCAAATTGGTCTACAGAAATATTTAAAATTAATAAAATTCAAAATACTAACCCTTTTACTTACTTATTGGAAGACGCTAGAGGTCGTCCCATACTTGGAGCATTCTACATTCAAGAAATACAAAAAACACAACATCCAGATATCTACCTTGTAGAAAAAGTTTTGAGAAGAAAGAAAAATAAATGTTATGTTAAATGGTTAGGATTTCCATCTAGTGAAAACAGTTGGATAGATAAAACTGCTATTTTATAAAAGAATCTGAACACTAATTTTATATCAGTCAGTTATAAGTTATGAAAGAGAATCGTCTTCACAACAGTTTAATTAATTGTTTTCCTTTTGAACTTCATTTACCAGGATATAATTACTGTGGCCCAGGGACTCGTTTAAAGGAAAGACTTGCTCGAGGGGATAAGGGTATCAATCCATTGGACGAATTCTGCAAGCACCACGATATATCTTACAATAAATCCTTAAATTTAAAAGATCGTCATAAAGCTGATACAATTTTACTAAAAATGCCAAAGAAACGGATATCATCTTCTAATGCCAGTGTTGGAGAAAAAATTGTTGCTACTTTAGTGAACAGAGCAATGTTAGCTAAAGTTAGTTCAGGGTCAGGGCTAAAAAAGAAATTTAAAAACATTGTATCTCATACTAGGAAACATATACGTAAAATGAAACCTAAATGTAAAAAATTGGCAATAGAAATGGCTTTTGCAGCTGCTAAGGAAATGGCTAAAGATCTGCCTGTTCAACTACCTCGGATTATACCTATGCCAAAGTCAGGAGGTTTTCTTCCTCTAATACCAATTTTCGCAGGATTGTCTGCTGCTGGTAGCTTAGCCGGAGGAATATCTGGTTTAATTAAAACATATAATGAATATAAAGCTGCAAAACAACATCTTGCCGAATTAAAAAAGAAAAACCAGAAAACTATAGGAGTATCCATTGGAAAGGGTTTGCATCTTAAACCTTATAGGAATGGTTTGGGTATATATTTAGCAAAAAAAAAAGTATAATTCAACGTTTGCAACGTTTAGACGAGCCCTTTTTAACATTGATATCTTAATTCATGCCAAACACATTCCTTATTTTCGAGGTGTATTTATGAGAGATGAGCTACCAAAGAATCTTCTACCTATAGAGTGTGGCATTATTAATTTAGATTGTTCGAAAAATCCTGGGTCACATTGGGTAGCATATATAAAAAAAAAAACTATGTTGAATATTTTGATAGTTATGGAAATTTGAGACCTCCGAGAGAATTTATAGAATAGGCAAAATTCAAGATCGTGTATAATTATGTCAATTTTCAAAAAAAATAACTCGTACAATTGCATTAAATTTTTGAAAAGTTTTTGGTGTAGGAATAGTTTTAAATAAATACCGTGTTCCTACTCCTTTTAGCTCAGTCATTGTGAAATTGTGCTTTACTAAAGGACGATGTCCATCACGTTTATTTATTTATTTATTTATTTATTCGAACACCAACACGGTGCACACCAACACATTCATAATATTATACACTTTTTAGTAAAAATAAAATCAAATTTCACAGTAATTATAGGTGAGGACAACATGCAAGTACACAACAAAATAAATTAAAATTGAAATTGGGCGAGTAACAACAAGTTAACTAAGATTAAAAATTAAAACTAAATCATTACATAAAAATTAAATTAAATAAAAAATGTTACAAATTAAAAAAGTGGTTAAATTTTTAAAACAGAAATAAAATTCAAAAAATTAAATAAATTAAGAAGTCAGATAGTCAAAGTCTTTTTAAAACCGTGAATTTTGTCAACGAATATGTTGACATCCTTCGATTTAGAAATAATATTGTATTGTCGCACCAACCTCGTCATGGGGGCATTATGACTAAGATTAGAGTGAGAACCAGCAACATGAAATAATTTGTATCGCGATATTGTATTGATTTGTAATAATTTTTAACGATTTTAGGCAATAAATCTGTATTAGAAACATTATTTAATCCGCCTTTAAATTTAAATGGTCCTTATGAGTGTGGATTGCTATATTTCTCTGTTTATAATGCTATACCAAATGTTAATGAGAGAAATAACTTATTTGTTTATGGCGACAATTTGATCAATGAAATAAAAATTCCAAATGGTTCTTATGACATACTTGATATTCAAGAATTTATAAAAAGTGAAATTAAAGAATGTGATATACAAATTGAATCAAATAGTAATACGTCAGTGTGTTCTTTATTGTGCAATAAAAGCGTGAATTTTGAAATAAATAATAGTATCGGCAGTTTGCTAGGTTTTCCAAAGGCGAGATTAGAAGCCAATAAATTGCATGTTTCAATAAATCCAATGAATATTCTTCCAGTGTCATTGATAAGAATTGAATGTGATCTAGTTCAGAGATCATTCACCAACGGTTCACCTACGCACATTATTCAAGAGTTCATACCAGACGTGCCTCCGAGTTTTCGATTTCTTGAAAAACCTAACAACATTATTTATTTTCCGGTTACTAATCAACATATAACATCCATGACCTTAAATATTGTAGACCAACATGGGAGTGCAATTGATTTTAGTAAGGAAAATATTCAAATGTGTATAAACGTAAATGGAGAATTTAGTACCAACAAAATGATTGTGTTTAACCGAAACGTAATACAAAATATAACTACAAACACAAAATTGAAAAATACTATTCATAAAAACACATTCAGGCGAAGACGACGTGTTAAAGTAAAAAAAAAAAAAAACGAAAAAAAAAATTCAAAAAATCTCCGTGCTCTGGGATTTAAAATATGAGTATCCTCCAAGTAAATGATTTACCACAATTCGATAATTCTATAGAAGGTTATGAAATTCATACATATAACCCTTACAGCAATCGTTATAAAGAAAATGATGAAATCCAAATATCTATTAATCAACAAGACATTTATGTGCTTCCCTCGGCAAGTTCTATCTACATTGAAGGTTATGCGACAGTGACTGAAAATGATGTTGGAGGAAAACTGGTTAAAAAACCAGTTAATTTCACAAATAATTATGTGTCATTTCTTTTTCAAGATATTCGATATGAAATTAACGGTGTTGAAATAGATCGCATTAGAAACGTAGGAGTTACTTCAACATTAAAATCATATGATTTTAATTAAATGAGGCTCAAAGTAAAGTAGCTGCGATATGGGGCTGGAATATTAATGGATTAAAACAAAAATATGGTTATTTTAGTATTGTTTTAATAAAATATTAGGGTTTGCAGAAGATAACAACAAAATAATTATTAATTGCAAGCATGAACTCATATTAAACAGAAGTAACGCTAGTTTGAATAATATACTTCTTGAAAAAGATGACTGTGTTAGTATGAACATACAAAGAGTTCAATGGCGCATGCCACACATAAAAGTATCCGATCGTGAAAGGCTATCGCTTCTAAAATATTTAGAAAAGGATAAACCTATACAAATAGCTTATAGAAATTGGGATCTATATGAATATCCTTTACTACCTAAAACTTCAAAACATTCCTGGTCTGTAAAAACATCTTCACAGCTAGAAAAACCTAGGTATGTTATATTCGGTTTACAAACAAACAGGAAAAATAAGAAAGACAAAGACAGCTTTATTTTTGATCATTGTAATTTGACAAACGTAACGCTATTTTTAAATTCTCAAAATTATCCGTATGACTCATTAAATGTAAGGTTTGATGAGAACAAATACAGTATATTATATAAATTGTATGCCAAGTTTCGTCAGTCATACTTCAACATCGCAGCAGATCCGTTGCTTGAGTTTAACGATTTTAAAGAAAAAGCTCCTTTGTTTATAATAGACTGCTCGAGACAACATGAAAATTAAAAGTCCGGACCCGTGGATGTGCGCTTAGAAATATAATCTTCTCAAGATATACCAGATAATACAGCCGCTTATTGTCTGATTGTGAACAGACTTGTAGAATACAAGCCTCTAACTAACATTACACGTAAATTATCATGAATGTCATATTGGATTTGCAAAGATTTAAAACCGATTCTTATAAATTAATATTAAAAGAATTAGCATTAAAATCTGGGACGCAAATAATAGTTTTACTATTTAAGCCGCCTTTCCCGTTTTATGACTTAACTGAAACAGAAAGAAGACAAGTATGCTGGATTGAAAGAAATAGAAATATATTTTGGAGAGAAGGATTTGTACCCTATCATGAGCATAAAATGTACATTAAGAATATTTTGAGAGATAAAAATATATATGTGAAGGGTCTGGAAAAAATTAACTGGATAAAAAATATATTGGGTACCACAGATAACGACCAGCAACTTTTTTGTAATTTAGAAGATTTTGGTTGTCCTAGCATATTAAGTTTGTATGATAAGTATAAGACGTATTTAGAAGTTTATCAATGTGTGTATCATTCTAGTGTATGTGCTTTGAAAAATGTAAATTGTATACAAAAATGGATTCTTGAAAATAAAATATGTTTTTGAAATAAAAATTGTTGTTTGTATATCTTAACATAATATTACTTACTACATTTAATTTAAGACTCGTTAATAGTTTTGGAGCCGATGTTAAAACATTGTATGGTCAGAGTGAACTGCTTCAGGATTATCAATAAAGTGGCATTAGACGGTTTTTGCATCACACACTCCAACGAAGTGAGTGTCAATTATACCACTTAGGTTAAAACATGCAGTGGTCAGTAAGATCTGCTTCAAATTATGTAGGAAAGTCGAATTGATCGGATTTGCATCTCGCTGTTTATTGGGCGGTGCAAGTGATGCAGAAGCCCCAATAATACCCTACTGTTGCCCTAAGTTACTTAGTCCTAAGATAATTTTGAGATGTATTTCTCTAGACGTAGTCATTTAATTTGTCTCAGAACTTGGCCGCCCCTTAGTCTAGCCCAGGCCTACTTGGTCTATAGGAAAATCCGCCCGTGGGTAGGTTTAGATCACGTATGTCACCCCAGACTAAGGCTGCCATCAACGATAAACTAAAAGAATACTTAGTTTACCTAATTTTTTATTGATTTGATCTTTTTATAATATTTTATGTATTTCTCCTTGTTCAAGAGATGTTAATTTTATTAAAAGTGCTATTATTTTGCCTATTTACAATAAAATACTTTGACTTTGACTTTATGTTGCTAAACCAGACCAAAATTTCGGAAACCCCGGACATGTGATCAAAATCGGGATGTTGTTCCCGGACGCCCATGCAGTGTTTAAAAATATGAATATTAATTTAATAAATAACTCGCACCTAGTTGGAAATGTCTGAAATAACATTGTTTATAAAATTAAATCATCTTGATTACCTACTAGTTATTACATTTAGTCGTTTAAAATGTGAATGAAAAGTGATCGTGCGTCACATGAAGGCATTTTTACTTTTAGCTTGCATGGAAGACATCCCCGGAAAATGCTATGCACAATTGTGTCGGATGAGAAGCAGTGTGTTTGATTCAAGTCATATATGACACGCGTCATATAGTTCACATAACTAATTACATGTTGCGTTTCTAAATCTCGTCCGACGACTACCGTTCGCCCCATGGTGTGCGACGTTCGTCATCGGACGTTTTCGAACGACACTGCGGAGCTGTCACTGACAAAATAGATTTTACAACTAAAATTCATCGTTCATCGACTATTAACTGGCCATTATCAGTAAAAATCCTCCTTTCCGTATCTTCCATGGCAGTTTCCATACCTCTTAATGAAAAATTTGCTCGCGATGATTAGAATAATCTCAAAATAATCTAAAAAAACTTTGTGTTGACACTCAAATAGTGTCAATAAAACGTCAGGGCGGCTTTCACCCACCTATTTCGTGAGGCAACCGGAGTGTCGTCGAGCGTCATTTAAAAACGCCTACGAGTGAAAGCCGAGCGATCGCCCCGTGGGTTTTAGAACGCGTTTATGTCATCGAGCGTCGTCGGGCGACGTTTACGAACGTAGCCATAGAAAACGAACAAAACTGTGAACACGACGAGCGTCCGGGTTTCACCCAGAAAATTTTGGACTGTTGCCCAGTCCACAAAATTTTGATTAGAATTAAATAAGTGGTAAAAAATGACAAAACTAGTAGAAGATCACGAAAATCATGACCTACGTCTTGTCTAATAATGTACGTTATGTTAAAGAGGTTTAATCAGCCCCTCAGTTATCTAGTGGGAAAAGAACACAAACAGATCTATTTATAACTCTGACCCTTAAAGGTTGACGGTAAACAAACTGTCTCATGTCTGCCCTTACTCTTGCTTTAACTCTTGTTGTTAATTTATAAAAACTAAAACAAGTACTAATTGATACCTATGAGAAACAAACAACCACTATCGGCTCCCGCAGGTTAGCGAACTACGCAATTTGTGCCAATAACCAGAATTGGGGGCGATCTCAGGAGCGGACAGTTGGAAACTATTATTGACGTAAAACGCCTTTAAAATCACTCCGATACATAGAGAAAAAAGGCACCGTCACGAAAAGGGTTATATCCAGATCGTCTCGCTTTTATAACTCTGTAATATAACGCTTTTATAATCCAGAGATCTAATTTTGGTGTGCGTAGGGCTCTCCTAATGCACACCCCTGAGCTAGGTCTTCAGCACTGCTCATTAATTTTCTGCTAGCCGTTTTTGGCAGGTCGTCACTCCGCCTGGCCACAGGACGTCCTAATACGCTATGTTTCCTAGACTTCTACCCCAATGGTTTTCGGTTCTTCGGGAAATGTGACTAGCTCACTCGATGATGTTTTTTTTACAATAGACACAGGACTGCAAGACGCACAGAGCAAAAACAACAAAATTTATGTCTTTGTGATCTTTAATTCGGTATAACTCGTGATTTAGATAGGGTAGCGTACTGATTTGGGTGTTGTTGTAAAGATCTCGGTGAGTGTTACGTTATTATACCGTTATGCAGTTTAGATAATCAATGAAATACCGCACAAACACATAAAAAAACATAAGGATTGGTTTTACAGGTACCTATTTATTAAAATACTAGCTGTGCCCGCGGCTTTGCCCGCGTGGTCATTTCATTTAAAAGTAGCCCACACGTGTTATACCAGCACCAAAAATACCTACAAAGTCGAATATACTACATTTCTCAGGTTCGTTCAGCCGTCAAATAGGTTTTTATCGATTGCTCGGCACCTAATAGCTAATAATAATTCTCTCCATATAGCTAAGAACCATCTCGATCACATTAGCTTTCAACCAAAATACAACGCATCAAAATAGGTCCATTCGTTTGGGAGCTATGATGCCATAGACAGACACACACACACGCTCACACACTCACACACGCACGCACGCACACACATACACACACACACACGCAGTGATACACAACTTAAACTAAAAAAAACGCGTCTCTGTCACAAACAGTAAGCAGTTTCGTTACAATAAAAAAATCCGCAAGAGGGCGCTTATTTATGAGGGATTGTAAATTATAAATGATAATTTATTTCTTTTTTAAACATGCACTTCAGGTAAAACTAACAAATTATATGAAAAAAAATACAAAGTAAATTGACTGAATTGTTTTCCATTTATGTTTTTTTTTTAAATTATCTGAATTGGTATTATAAGACCTATTTTGCTGTAACAATTTGATGGTATACTTCAGGAAATGACAGGAGCCTTTCGATCCACGCACGTCTGGGTTGAAAGGCAGACTTGTTCCGATTTAGCCACGCAGAATCGTAGCGAGAAGGTCGAAATTATGAGACCGTTTTAATGTTTTATTTATATGACTTGCATGATCTTAAGCTACATAAAAAGATCGCTGCGCTTAAAGCAATCGTACTACATATTCTGCTTTATGCTTCCGAGATAAAGTTAATGGCATAGAGTCCATGTTCATAAACGGTCAGCTGAGAGGCGCGGGAACCTCGTGCGTATTTATGACTCCAGTTTGCATATCCGCTCGATTGATTCTATGCGCTACAGTCACTTTTTTGTTTTCATTGATCATCGCAACTAACGCTACAGTCACTTTTTTTGTTTTCATCGATCATCGGACCACTCGATAGCGACGTAAATTTTGCCACTCGATTTTGAACATTATTGACCTCAATAATCATTCAAATCTAAGCGTGTTTATATAATTATTTTGCTTCGAAACCCACAACATAAACAAACATTTGAAATATGTGCCGTACCTATTTAGCTCCATAAATCACCAGTATCTAAGCGCTCAATGAAGTGGTCATAAAAACTGTTTGTTTACGCAAAGTCGGCGCGGCCAGATGTGTCGCGTAGACCTTCTTTTTTTTGTGGGTTGACAATCAGATACCTGTGATCTCGGCACGTACCCAATAAATCCCCAGTTTGGGGCCAGATGTGTTGCGTCGACCTTCTTTTTTTTGTGGGTTGACTATCAAGTACCTGTAGTCTCAACGAATATACAATCAATTACCAGTTTGATATAGATGTGTCGCGTCGGCCATTTTTTTTTTTGGTTATCAGTTTGGTCCTGCGGTCTTCAGCGCGTGGACAACCGAGCGGCTAGAGCTGTTTTCTACTCACAGCTGAAGGACGGAGAGCGAAAACAGTTGAAGGATAGGTAGATATATGATATCCGTCAAGGAGGACATCATCGTCATCAAATAATTAACTAAAAATGTGTTTGTTTGTATGAGGTTATCTCTAGAACAACTAGTCCTACTTTGAGAATTCCTTCACCAATACAAAGCTACAATATTCCCAAGCGGCACAAGATACGCGAGTGAAACCGCGGGGAACAACTATTATGATATAATTTAGAACCCTGTGCCTTTAGAAGTTGGGGACTTGTCCGCATGTTGTAAATCTGTTTAATTGTTTCCGAGCGTACAGAATATTCAAGGGAGTAAAGTAGCTATAGAAAAAAGGCAGTGTTAAAGATGTTTCTTAGCGATTCTTTAGGGCTAAGCCTATAGCCCTTACATCTCGTTTCTGTAATATCAAAATTCTATTGGCGTCGGCAGCATTGCCCCAGAGCAATAACCCGTACGACATTACAGAATAAAAATAGCTAAAATATACAATGCGAGCAGTTTTAACATTCGTAAGTACTTCTCTCCCCATTGTAGTTTACCATCTAAAGTAAGTCCAATAAATTTTGTATTTTCATATAAGTAAATGTCAGGTAGGTAATGTTTATTTGTTAGGTAATGTATATACATTTTACGCATTTAGTTTTCATATAAGTAAATGTCAGGTAGGTAATGTTTATTTGTTAGGTAATGTATGTACATTTTACGCATTTAGTTTTCATATAAGTAAATGTCAGGTAGGTAATGTTTATTTGTTAGGTAATGTATGTCATTTTTTTATGTGTATGTACATTTTACGCATTTAGTTTTCTTGGCATTCAGCATTAGGTTGTTGACAACCAGTTATGTGTAGTATTGAGAGACAGGTTCATATTATCTAATAATTTGACAGCCCCCATGACTCGGAGGCCGGGTCCGCCCTCGGGAGGCCGAGAGGTATAATTCGTGGTCTGTGGGTATACTAGTACATGCGCGTTTGGATCCAACCATACCGGGTTCAATTCTCGGCTCCACACCTATGACTTAACCTAAAATGACCAATGGCAATGCACCAATGACTTAAGTTGTTATGTTCGCTTCTTCAATAGTCAATAGTTATTTATCCATACGAAAATACACGTCATAAAAAAACACATTAGGTATATGTACATTGAGTACGAAATAATGATGATTTAGTAGGCACATAATTTTTTTATAAAAAAATTGATATCTATACTTATAATAAAACTGTAACGGGTCCAATTCTGTACATTGAAGATAATTAGTTTTTTTTTGGGACCATACTCAAGATTCGATACTGAAGCCAAAACTGTATTTTTTTTCATTTTTGTCTGTCTATCTGTCTGTATCTTGGCTAGGCATCACGCCGAAACTACTGAATGAATTTAAATGAAACTTTGTATGATTTGAGTTCATACTACGAGGTAGGACATAGGATACTTTTCATCCCGAAAAATTTAAGGGTTCCCACAGGATTGGGGTTGAAATTTATTTCAAAAAACACTTACCACTCTGAAACTACGGGACGAATTTTGATGCAACTTAGCGCAGTCATAGTTTATGTGATGGGTTAAAATTGGGGATACTTTTTATCCCGAAAAAATAAAGAGTTCCTGCGGGATAATGTCCCAAATTCTGTAAATTAAAGATATTTGTAAATTTTTTTGGGGGCCGTTCTATATTCAATACTAAAGCCAAAACTGTATTTTTTTTATTTTTGTCTTTCTGTCTGTCTGTCTGTCTGTCTGTACCTTGGAAGTGCATTAAGCCGAAAATACTCAATGAATTCAAATGAAATTTGGTATGATTTGAGTTCACACTTTGAGGTAGGACGTTGGATACTTTTCATCCCGAAAAAATAAGTGTTCCTGCAGGATAGGGATGGAAAATTATTTAAAAGAGCACTTAGCACGCTGAAATTATTGGACGGATGTTGATGCAACTTGGCACAGACATAGTTTATCAGATAGGTGAAAATTATGGATACATTTTGTCCCGAAAAAATAAAGGGTTTCTGTGGGATATGGGTCCAAATTCTGTACATTAAAGATATAGTGTTTTTTTGGAAGTTACTCTATGTTCGATTACGAAGCCTAAACTGTATCTTTTTCATTTTTTTCTGTATGTCTGTCAGTCTGTATCTTAGCCGCGCATCACGCCGCCGGAACTACTGGATGAATTCAAAAGAAACTTGGTATGATTTGAGTTCGTACTACGAGGTAGGACATAAGATACTTTACATATCGAAAAATGTATGGGTTATTATTTAGGGGTTTAAAATTATTTGAAAGAACACGTACCACGCTGAGAGTAACGGACGGGTTTTGATGCAACTTGGCACTGTCTTAAGTTATATAATGGGTTAAACTTGAGGACACGTTTAATCTCGAAAAAGTAAAGGGTTTCTGCGGGTGGGTCCAAAGTTATGTTAATATTTAAGTAAGAAAAATTTTTTTTTGGATGGTTCTCTATATTCGATACTGAAGCCAGACTGTTTTACTTTTTAATTTTGTCTGTCTGTTTGTCCGTATTTTGACCGCGCATCGCACCCAAACTACTAAATGAATTCAAATGAAAAAAATGCTCTTGCGTGCTTAAAAAAGGTATTGAACAATTATTTTTTTGTTAATCGTGTCTTTCTTTCTGTTTGTCTGTATGTTTGTTTGTTCACGCATCACGTAAAAACTACTGGACCTATTGCAATGCGGTTTTCATTGTTATATAGCTTAGGGTTTGTTTTAAATCTGGTGTAATTGGTATCTCAATCTGGTGAGTTAGAAGCCGAGCAATTGATAAAGTATTTTTGACGGCTGAAGAAATTTTGTTCAAATGTTGGTATATTGGTCCTGGAATAGCACATTATGGTACTTTGAACCTAAAGAAAAGAACACGTTATAAATAAATCAAAAATCTAATTTTAAATAAATCGTGCAAAATTGAAATCAAATAATAATAACATCAAAATTAAAATGATTTAAATACAATTAGCCCACTTAACAAATTCGTCATATTATGAGTAGAAGGTTTGGTCGACAAACCAGCGCTTCAACTTGATTTGAATGAATAGAGGCTCGGCGCATCCGTTACGCACGCAGGTAGACGATGTAAATCGTCGGAACCATAACATGAGTCAGCTTCCCCGATTTCGCTAGCGTTCGAGATACACCTGCTAGTTTCCCGGGTATTGTAATGAAGTAAATCCCCATTTTTTCCGCTTTGAAAAACGGCCTAGCCGAGCTGTCTCACGGCCCTCTTCTGCACGCGGAAGGCTCGGAGCCAATCTGCTGATCTAACCCAAAGCTCCGCGCCACGTTGCAGCACAGAGTGAACCGTTGCCAAATAGCACGAGCGCACCACATTCTCGGGTAGGAAGCGTGAGAGCCTCTGGATTGCAAAACATGCACTGCCAAGTTTTCCACAAAGCTTATTACTCGTAATATGCGATTCCCAGGTGAGCCTATGTCCAACTCGAAGCTTAAAAAAGTGGTGCTGTTGTATCCTTCTAGCCTGGTTTTTCCATTTGCGAAAACCTGAAGGCTTCTCGGTTTACGACCTCCAAGGCAGAAGTGAATGTAGTAGGTTTTCGTGAAGTTCAGGACTAACCCATTTTCACAAAACCATGTTGCCAACTGCTGAGCTGCGTCATTAAGACGCAGCTCAAGGTGATCTACAGATGGCGATGTAACTACTGCTGCCACGTCATCAGCGTACATCATTATGTCAGCGGCAGATTTTGCATCAGGCAAATCATTGAGCAACAAAGAGAATAGTATGTTCGAAACAGATGAGCCTTGCGCCACGGCCATCGTCAAATGCATTGGATCTGAACTCATCTGTCCTCCATCCCCTACAGCAGTCTGATGCCTGCCATGCATCATATCTCGGAGTACGTCGAGTGCCTTGTTCAGGATCCCGTAGTGACGCAATTTGACCGCGAGGATAGTGTGGTCAGCCACGTCGAACGCCTTCAAATGATCACAGCACAACACTGCAACGTGCTGCTTCTTCTCGCAGGCGTCCGTTATTCGGCGCCACCTCAAGAATCAAGCACGTAGTGGATCTGCCCTCGCGGTCCGCGTACTGACGATCCGATAGTACAGTACGTTCATTGACGACAGATATTGAATTACGCGGGAGCTTAGCCCGTTTTCTAAAACTTTTGCATCAGCCGGGATGTTGGAAACTGGCCTGTAAGCATTAATGTCCTGTCATCTGCCCTTACCTTTAAAAGCGGTGAGACTTTGCTCAGTTTTAGAGGACCTGGGCTCAGGCCCAGGCCTGGTAGATGCCTATGGCATCTCCATGAAGTTGTTGAGCATGGCAGCTGTCCCCTTGGCACCGGTGTTACCTTGCCTGTTTAACATATACCATAGAAATAAAAATAATATACCAATAATAAAAAATAATAATAAAAATATACCATAGTAGGTATATGTTAAACAGGTAAGCTAACAGTACACACCGTATCTATGGTATATGTTAAACAGGTAAGCTAACAGTACACACCGTATCTATGGTATATGTTAAACAGGCAAGCTAACAGTACACACCGTATCTATGGTATATGTTAAACAGCAAGCTAACAGAACACACCGTTTCTATGGTATATGTTAAACAGGCGAGCTAACAGTACACACCGTTTCTATGGTATATGTTAAACAGGCAAGCTAACAGTACACACCGTATCTATGGTATATGTTAAACAGGTAAGCTAACAGTACACACCGTATCTATGGTATATGTTAAACAGGCAAGCTAACAGTACACACCGTATCTATGGTATATGTTAAACAGCAAGCTAACAGAACACACCGTTTCTATGGTATATGTTAAACAGGCGAGCTAACAGTACACACCGTTTCTATGGTATATGTTAAACAGGCAAGCTAACACCGGTGGCAAAGGGACAGCTCCCATGCTCAACAACTTCATGGAGATGCCATAGGCATCTTGTGAAGGCTTTGGCTGTATTTTGGCTTCTATCGCTCCGTGCTTCGGAGGGCACGTTAGTCCGAGTTGTACTTGATTAAAGCAGTCGTTAAGCCATGTCAGAGGTCCACGGGCAGCCTGACAAACTCTGACAACAGAGACCAGTTATAATACCTTAAACGACTAGCAAGATACCGCCCTTAAGTGGCCTTATTTTTTTTTCCACATATTCTCATTCTAAACCCGAAGTTGTCGAATCCTACGTATTTAAACTTCCTTGACTATGCCGCACTGTGACTCACTGTGACCGACTGTAAAAGCCATAATTATAAAGATTACGATCAATATGCGTTTGTTTATCCACGGGCATGCGTTGAACAATGCACAATGTGCGCCAGATCCGGACCAAAGTCCAACGTCCGCGTACACCGGGAGCTGTGGGTGAGTTTGCTCACTCGTGGCATTTTAGACTGAGGTCAGCAAGATGTGTATACTGCATAAACTTGGCACGTGTATTCTATACATTTTATTGTAAGCATAAGTAATATATACATCTCACGAAAAGGAGAGAAATTAGTAGTATATGAAACGGTTGCATAATGAGGGGAATTAAAACACGAGCGTTAGTTTAAAAAACTTTATGATAACATTGTTTAGTTCTTTTTTTTCTCTTATTATTGACGTGCCGTGCGTAATGTATGTCATTATGCCACCATTTTTGAGTTCATAATCCGGATTTTACGATATAAAAAATAAAAAGATGTACACCTTGTTGATATACTCGGGCGTTACTTTGCAGAAATCCATATTTAAAATAAAGACATATCGTACCCTGCTTTACGCGAGGGATACGTTCCAAAAAACCCACGTTATGTGAAATTTGCGCATGGGGTTTGCGTTTTAACACAGCCAAAAGTCAGTACAAAATGCAACTCAATACTTTAATTCTAAAAACACATTGTGCAGATTAAAATATGTACGTAAGACAAACGAACGAAACAAAATAAGGAATCCCCAAGGACAAAAAATCCTACTCTGAGGGGATTCCCCATTATTTTATTAGAATGGTCAGAGAAAGTGGAAGTTCTGGTAATTCCCACGACCTAAGACAAGTTAGGCAAATAAATTACTACACACATGTAAGCAATACTCGTAAAGCGAGACATTTTAGCGCAAAATTTGAAATTCGCGTAAAACCGAAACCACGCCTAACGAGGTCACGTAAAGCGGGAAGTTGCTGTAAAACTAAGAACAAAATATGTAGCTCACTTCCGCCAATCTGTTTGAAGCTTAGCGGAAGTAAGCTACAAATTATTTCTTCGTTCATTTTACTGTAAGCTAAATCAATAAATTAGGCACTCAAAGTAATATAGCATTGTATTTTAACCTCTGTAGTAAGAGTAGTGCTTTGATAACTAACTTTGACTTTGAAAAAGAAATTTCCTTTTCATGTGCCAATTAATTCCGAGTAAAAGGAAACTCCGACTCTACCAGCCACAGAGCACCAATAAACGTCAATACCGCATAGATACCGTCTTAGTTTCAATGACATCGTAAATGAATAGACACGACTCGCAACTAAGTTAACTTGCTGCTGCTTGCAGCAGTTGCAGCTGACAACTTGAGTAGTTAAACCCTCCCGTAGCTCCCAGTCTAACACACCATTGAATGGGAGTGGGCTCCTCGTGAAAATCACGCCGCGAGAGCATGGCACGGGCATGGGCACGATGGTGCGTGCTGAATACGACATGTAGCGAGGTGGCTGTGTGAGTAGGTACTTAGGGTGTACTGCAAATTTAAACTCTCCCAGATGTACTGGACTCGTACAGATGTACTGGACTCGTACAGATGTACTGGACTCGTACAGATGTACTGGACTCGTACAGATGTACTGGACTCGTACAGATGTACTGGACTCGTACAGATGTACTGGACTCGTACAGATGTACTGGACTCGTACAGATGTACTGGACTCGTACAGATGTACTGGACTCGTACAGATGTACTGGACTCGTACAGATGTACTGGACTCGTACAGAATATTCCTCTAGATCATTTGTAAAAATTTATTTCCCTCAGTTCTTATTTTTAGTTTCTATAGGTATCTAGGAGTTTTGAAATGTTGAAATGGCCTTGATATGCTTCTAGAAGATGATGTACTTACCTGTACTTACGGCCGTGCTTGCTAAATTGAGGCAGATAAATTGAAGTTGCTTAATTCGGGGGCATTATAAACTGAAGTGGCGCCGCGCCGGGCCGCCGGGTGCTCGTGTACGTCCAGCGCCCCAACATGCTCACCGGAAGGGAGTCCCAATGAAAAACGTGAAAATGAGAGTGCATAAATGTTGAGCAATTTGAATCAGAAAATTATTAGAAATAAAAAGCATGAGTGAACCGAGCGCAATAATTTTAAATTATTTGTACCGAAAAACTAAAGGATTCCCGCAGGATAAGGGTTGAAAATTATGTAAAAAAAACATGCATCACGCTGTAACTACTGGACGGATTTTGATGCAGTTTGGCAGTTTATATTATGGGTTAATATTTGGGAAACGTTCTATCCCAAAATACTAAAGGTTCCTGCGGGATAGGGGTTGCAAGTTATATAACAGTATGCGCACCAATATGTTGGAGACACGGATCAAATCTTAAAAAAAATATCGTATAAACAAAGATATATCTTGGATATTTTTAGGGTTCCGTCCCTTAAGAGTTCAAACAGAGCCCTATTATTAAGACTGTTATTAAAGACTGTGGGCTGAATTTATTGATTCGTTAGAAGCGCGAGAAGAAAATGTCGTCTACATAGTCCTTCTATGTTTGTCATTAACCTTCTAGCGAATGTCAGTTAGTTAAATACACAGTAGGTGTATATATGGAAACCACAAGAAAAATAACATTATCACGCTAACGATGCCTGGGGCACGTTAAGCCATGTGTGAGGCCCTCGGGTGGCCTGACAAACTCTGACACCAGGGAGCAGCACTACCTCATTCGAGAAAACAAAACAAAAACAAGAGCCTCTATGGCAGCTGCGCCTGGCTGAAACTACAAAATAAAACCTTTTGCTCACCCAGAGCTTTCTGATGTGATCTGTAAGATAATTACCAATCTCGCGGCTTAGACTGACAGAGTTTATTAAATGACGTAACTTACAACATAGATTACAAGCTGCAAGGCCTAGGTGTCCAAGCAGATCGCTATATACTCTAAACAAATACCGAGGCTAGGACAGTCGCAAGGGTTTCCACCTTAGTAAACAGTAGATAGCAAGAACTTGACACATTTACACCAGGACTCACCCGTAAACAACCGTAAACCTGTCGGCAGCAATCACGCGGGTCCACTGTTCACTGATAACAGAGAGGAATCTCGGAACGGAACACCCCTTTTTATAAGCTAGCAAGCTACAGAGCTGATCAGTCGCGCCCCAGCAGTCGTCCTAACCGCACGCATGCGGCTAGATCTACTCTCGTATTTCAACTGTCTGCGGAGAAGGAATCTACCATGATGGAACTGTCGCGTGTGGTCGTGTTCCTTCTAGTCACTAGCTGTTTAAGTTTGGAGGGAGAAATGGTGGGGAGTTGTGGCAACTGCGCGAATGGGGACTTGAGTGTCACTGAATTGACTGAAGTGCGGATAGAATTCGTGAAGCAGCAGATCCTGAAGAAGTTGAGGATGAGTAAGAAGCCAGCAGTGGCTCTGCCGGTGAAGAGTTTGCCAATGCCGGTGGCTCAGGGGCAGACGCTCAGCGAGGGCACGGAGAAGGCGCCGGAATTTGACGATTATTACGGAAGGACGGAGCAAAAGATCATCTTCCCGGTTGAGGGTGAGTGATATATTTATGTTAGTTTAACTTTGCCGGAGTCTTAGGGTTATTGAAATTAAAGGAAATCCGCGCAGGTAGTGGTTTAGTGACACTTTCATTTATATTTTTGGATAGATTGTTTAGTTTCAGGTTTGTTTGTGCTCTTACTAATGTTTAACAACAAGGAATATAAGTAAATTAAATTAAAGGTGATCTCACATGGATACCTCAGATACCTAACCTTATAAAGGTGATCTCACATGGATACCTCAGATACCTAACCTTATAAAATAAATAGAATCTAATAAATTTCCAAACGATTAAACCGACGACTCAATTCAATATATACGACTATATATTTATGTCCGCGTAAATAGATGATTGTTTGCTCTGTTATCTCCGTTTTCTTTATAACATTTTCAAAAGTTAGTTATTCAAAATAAATATACTAAAATCAATATTATTCGCTTGTGAAGACATTTCACAACATGGCTACATTTCTGCATTGAGGTAGGTAAGTACTAAGTACTACGTACGATGCGAGATGTAGTAGTAGTGGTGCTAGTCGAGCGATAATAAGTGCTGTTTGCAATCTAACGACACCGGGTTTGATCCTCGGCCCCGCACCACTTTTAATTACTAATAACTACTATGCGGATTTTCCATTGCTCAGTGCATTGGAGGACTCGTTAAACCGTCGGTCCCAGTTGCTAATAACAATCAACAGCAGTCGTTAAGAAGAGTCTATAGCGTCCTTACACATACAAAAAGAAATATAAATGTATCTACCCCTAAATATTATCCGATTTCAAATATATTGTTTTTACATTTGTTTAATTAATTAACTACGCTTAAACTTGTTCATTTTCAAATTTTTTCAATAACTTCAATGTTTTACGCACCTTAACTGGCGCTGAACCTACGACAAATTGTTTTACGCACCTTAACTAGCGCTGAACCTACGACAAATTGTTTTACGCACCTTAACTGGCGCTGAACCTACGACAAATTGTTTTACGCACCTTAACTGGCGCTGAACCTACGACAAATTGTTTTACGCACCTTAACTGGCGCTGAACCTACGACAAATTGTTTTACGCACCTTAACTGGCGCTGAACCTACGACAAATTGTTTTACGCACCTTAACTGGCGCTGAACCTACGACAAATTGAAAATGCTCGTATTCAAAAACCTAAAGCTTTCTTTAGAAAAATGACACGTATAAGTGTATATTATATTCTTTTAAAACGACTGACATTAATAACAAAAGATTTCACCATAATTTAGAGGGTGGAAAGTACTTTCCCTCAAAACACAATTCTAACAAAAATTGTACGACTTATACTCTATCGCTCGTGTATGGGATCGGGGAGAGGGCTCTATCGCTCGTGTATGGGATCGGGGAGAGGGAAGGAGAGAGCAATACATTTACTAAATACTTACTTTGCGAAGATCTCGTCTATTCCCTTAAGCCACATCAGAGGCCTTTGGGTGCCTTTGGGCGGCTGGCCGGACAAACTCTGCCACCAGGGCCATTATTCTCTATTGCCAATAAGACACGTTACGCGCCGCGTTAAGATATCTGCGTGGAATCGTACGGCAATCGCCGTACTGACGTCACACGTTTTCGGCAAGGAATTTCATGCGGCATAGTGAATAAGCGCCCTGAAATCGGCACTACCTACCTCATTAACCAAACAAACGTGCCAGTCCTGGTAATAAAAGCTTGCATTTCTTGCCAGTCAACTGCTTTCTCTGATTTACTCGTATATTATCCATTGCAGAATTTGCAGATAAAGAGGCCACGTTTGCCCGCATTCTTGGCTTGAGCCGGATAAGAGTTCAGAGACTTTGGACTCTAAAAATATTACTTACCTTTTTCTTTTCTACACGATGTAAACAAATGTATGGAAGTATTTCAATCTTTTAAGCTTTTTAAACGATAAAACTGCCGTTGTTTCATTAAAGACATTTGGGTTGTATCAATATACGAGTAGTATATACCTACCTACTAAATGTCGTGAACATTTTTGTGAGAAGAGTATAGGTAGGTAGGTACCTAATCATTTTATTAAAAAAAGATTACTTATTTGTACCAAAATATTGTTTTTTTTTTTTTTATTTTTTTTTTTATTTTATGTCCACCAAACTGGACGATGCACTTTAGTTTCACAACAACATACAAACTTAGATTATACATACAATAAGTGCACGACCTTCTTGAGGTGAACACAACATGCCTAATAACATGAAATGAAATAGTACCTACGTAGATCAGATAAAAAACACGTACAAATAATCAAATAATGAAAAAAAGTATGACTAGTCCAGGAAATGTTACGAATATATTATCAGAAAACTGTTTATTAACTAAAATTCAAAAATGTTTTATTAATCTGTCTAAAAAATACCGATAATGTCTGAAAATCATTTACTTAGTTAAATATATACTCGTTGAGTTCAAGTTCCTACCTACCTACTTTTTACCCGATTACAAACAAGGAAGGTTATGATTTTAATTACTTTACATATCAATGTTGTCACCTAACCTAGTTACCTATTAAATATCTAACATATGTTTAAAGACAAAATCATATTTCTCTCTTCTATTTAAATTATCATACGTACATATATATGTCTATGTAAGTACATATCGAAATCTTTATTTTAGAAAGATTTCGATATAATATGTGACTGCCCAAAAAAAGTCATGTACGAGTATGTTTGTATGTGAGTTTCTTTATTCCACCATAACTTTTAAATGCCTGAACAGATTTAGATGTATGGGGTATCGTTAGATTCCGTACATCCCCCCGAGTAACATAGGGTATTTTTTTGAAAACATTCAGTATGGCGGCAGTATGGCACCATATGGCGGCAGTATGTCACCATATGGCGGCAGTATGGCACCATATGGCGGCAGTATGGCACCATTTTCAAACTAGAAAAAACTTTTCTTATAAATTTACAATATGGGTATCAAATTGAAGGTAATATAAGCACATTCCAACAGTAGGTATATAATTAATTGGCAAAAGCTCTTTTTATACATCACTTCACTTTATATATAATTTTATTCTTTTATTTTATTTGAAACACAGTAGGGGGGAGTAGGGGTACATTGATGCATGGGGCACATGGATACAGCCACAGTAAAAGTCAAACTGAACGAAGCCTAAACTTGTCCACACACATATACATAGGTGTCGGTTCAACCAATCACTGTGCTTGATTACGACCGCGACCTGTCACTTTTGCGCTCTAGGTAAATTTTTACATGTTTTGAGCCATTTGAACAAAAATGTTGTTCAGTTTTTGGGATTTTATTTTACCCGTTAAATCTAATTAATGGTGTTGTGTATTTCCTTAATGGTAAGTAAATATATTCTAAATTTGATACAGAGTGAGAGTTTAATACAAATTTTCATAATTTAAGTCTGGAGGTATTAAAGATAAAAATATACGATATGGGGAACATTGATACAACGGTACTAGGGGCACTTTGATACATACCTTAGTTTGTTAACGCAGATTTATTTTTTTACTGTTTTTTGTTTGTATTTGTATGTTTTCTTTGCATTTACTAAGTCTATTTATCATTTAGAAACTTCATTTTTTTTTAAATCATTTATTAATATGTAGTTGTATGTAGTGTAAGTATAAGATAGAAATGATTATCTAAAGTGATTAAAAAACACTTTAATTTCATTAGGACATTGTTGCCAAATGTCGCTATCATTATAACTTTAATATATACTCCAAAAAATACACATTTTGTGTCTTTTTTAGTTTATATAGGATAAGTTTTACATTATATAGGCAAAGTAAATAGTCGATATCAATGTGCCCCAGGCATGTACGAGTATCAAAGTACCCCGTGCATGGGGCAGATTGATACGTGGACCGACTTTGAAAAAACATGTTATACCTATTTTACCTTTCATGTTACAGATGAAATTATTCATAATTAAGATACTTTGAGGATGCAACTAAATCGTTTTTATCCTACATTGTAATGGCTTAGCTAACTATTTAGCTTTTCAAAAAATACGTATCTATCTACTCCCCCTAAATTGTCTATAATATTTTTATGAACGACTAGCTGTACCCGCGGCTTCGCACGCGTTGTCATTTCTTTGTATTAAAAGTACAATAATGTGCTATTCCAGGACCAAAAATACCAAGATACCAACATTTGATCAAAATTTCTTCAGCCGTCAAAAATATTTTTATCAATTGCTCGGCTTCTAATCGCCAAATTGAGATATCAATTACACCAGTTTTTAAGTCAAACCCTAAGCTATCCTACATTGAACCGCATAGCAATTGGTCTAGTAGTTTTTACGTGATGCACAATAATTTACTTAATATCTTCAATGTACAGTATTTGGACCCCTATCACGCAGGGACCCTTTAAATTTTCGGGGTAAAATGTATTTTTAATTTTCACCCATCATATAAACTATGACTGTGCCAACTTGCATCAAAATCCGACCAGTAGTTTCAGCGTGATACGTGTTCTTATAAAAATCTTTCAAACCCTTTCCTGCGGGAACCCTTTAACTTTTCGGGATAAAAAGTATCCTATGTCCTACCTCATAGTATGAACTCAAATTATGCCAAGTTTCATTTAAATTCATTTAATAGTTTCGGCGTGATGCCTAGCCAAGATACAGAAAGACAGACAGACAGACACACAAAAATGAAAAAAAAAAAAAACCGTTTTGTCTTCAGTATCAAATATAGAACAGCCTCCAAAAAAAACTAAATATCTTCAATGTACAGAGTTGGACCTGTTACAGTTTTATTATAAGTATATATATATCTATATAAATAAATGAATATAACACATTTTACACAAAACAAAGCAGGTAGGACAAAACAGGTAAGGTTTTGTGCGTAACTTAGAGAAACAGGTGCACGAGCTACTATCTAGGTCACCGAACTTTGGACCTAGTAAATTCATAGTTTACGAACGTGATCGAGATGGTAATTTGATGAACTCAGTCTTATTAATGAATTGCGTAATACCTACTTATAAAGTGCAGTAGAAGGCGAGCAAGTGTTACAAGGGTGTGGACTTCGACCTGGCAATAACTGCAACTGTGACCCGCCAGACATGGGATTAACTGAATCAGTGGGTCTAGTACGAGTTTTATAGTTTTCGAAAACGAAATGTAGTTTCGTTTATTTCCATACATTTACTGGCAGCGCCTCTAGCGGAAACTTGCAGGAACTGCAGTAAATGTATGAAACTAAACGAAACTACATTTCATTTTCGAAAACTATAAAAACTCGTACTAGGGGTTCTGAACATTAGAGAAATACAGAAATAGAGTCAAAACTGTAGCGAGTATGATTTAAAAAATGCATACGTACTCAACTCCCGGTGCAAAAAGGAGGAGTATGATGTTTGAAGTCTTTGTATTTCTGTGGCATCGTAGCTCCCGAACTGATGAACCGATTTTAATGCAGTTTTTTGATGTTTGAAAGCTGGTCAGTTTGATGCGTTCTTAGCGATGATTTCTCATAATAAGGTACTTTAGCAAAACCAAAAATACTGGGACATAGGCTGTTCTGTGAACACCTAATGTATAAATAAATGTCCGTTCCCGGGTTTACAGGGTGGATTTTGTAGCTAAAGGAAAACGTTATATAAAGACTGTCCTTAATTCTTGGATATATATTAATTGACTTGCATTCACAGAATTTGAAAATAGTTTACAGTCAGCAAAAAATGGGCCATAAAACCACAACAAAAATTTTGATACCAATTTATCCTGTTTATTGTAACGATCAAAGTCTCCAACTGAGGTTAGAGTTCTAGAAAAGCTAGAAATCGCTAAAACAATCCCATACATTTTGTACGAAGTGAATTTGGATGAATAAAATAAAATTCAAACATCATTCGAATACAAACATTTCATAGTTTACTTTCACTAAGAAAAAAAATACGTAAGGAGGCACAATTATCATCTCTGAGCCTCAAGCCAACCTCACCTGCTCGTGGTGCACCCTGCCGAACAACGAACCTCACCTGCTCGTGGTGCACCCTGCCGAACAACGAACCTCACCTGCTCGTGGTGCACCCTGCCGAACAACGAACGAGGCCCTGATGGCGACCGACAAATGGCGGTATATCTATTCTCAACAACTGCGCAGCTAATGGGCGAAGAGTTGCGTACTGCGATCGCCAATGCCCATAATAGCCCAGCGTGACTATTATGGGCATTACCTCCAATGACAAGTACCACAAGAAAAGGGCCCCTAGTTCCCGATGGCCCTGCTATTCCTGACCACGGTGGCGGTCATGGTAACGCCAGGGCGGGGGGTGCTAAGAAGCCCCGGGTTACGGAAGGCCACCACAAACAAATGACCTTGGCTACGAATAATGAACGCACTCTGAGACTGGACGAACTTATGGCGCAGCTGGAAGTAGAACTGGAGAACATAAGATGGCACATTTTGGGATTGAGTGAAGTCCGAAGAGAGGAGGAGGACACCGTAATACTAAACTCGGGCCACCTTATGTACTCCAGGGAGGGTGATAATCAATCCCAAGGCGGCGCCAGGTTCCTCGTACATCGAATCCTCGCTAACAACGTTGAAGAGATCTGTAGTGTGTCGACCAGGGTAGCGTACCTTATAATCCGGCTCACCAAGAGATATACTCTCAAGGTAATTCAGGTATACGCACCGACCTCGGCACACACAGATGAAGAAGTAGAAAATATGTATGAGGACGTATCTAAAGCATTACATAACACCAAGAAGGCCCACTTCAATGTTGTTATGGGAGCCTTGATCGCCAAAGTGTATTCAGAGATATAAACATAGACAAAACAAAAATCATGGTCAATGACAATATTATACCGGAACCAATAGTAGTCAATGGCATGCCTCTCCAAATTGTACAAGAGTATATTGACCTGGGGAAAATTGTAAAACTGTGTATGAATACTTTTGAGAAGGAAGCCAGTAGGGGGGTTCAGCTGGCTGGGCAACTTTTGGAAAATTTCGTCAAGTCTTCTCGTAATCTATTCCACAATGCCTGAAGACAAAAGTCTTCAACCAGAGCATCCTACCCGTAATGACATACGGAGCCGAAACGTGGACTGTGAAACTGGTCCACAAGTTTAAGGTCGCTCAGCGAGCTATGGAACGAGCTATGCTCGGAGTTTATCTGAGAGGTCGATTTCGAAACGAGGTGATTCGGCAGAGAACTAAAGTAACCGACATAGCTCAGATAATAAGCAAGCTGAAGTGGCAATAGGCTGGTCACATTTGTCATAGAACCGATAACCGTTGGGGTACACGAGTTCTAGAGTGGAGACCGCGAATCGGCAAACGTAGGGTAGAACGCTCTCCGGCTAGATGGAGCGACGATCTGCGCTATGTAGCTGGCAGTCATTAGAAGAGAAGAGCCGATGGCACGCCTTGGGAGAGGCCTATGTCCAGCAGTGGACTAATATATAGGTTGTTGGTGCAGAAAATAATACTGGCCGCCAGAAAAAATAACCTTATTACTGCCCCATCTAAAAAAAAAGAAAACAACCACCATTTAGATTCCGGGACCACTAGCCCTGTAGTCCAACTAGTTGGACAGAACAGTTGGACCACTGCCACAGAATAAATAGCCACTGCACCTGAAAGAATCTGACAGGGAGCAGAATGGAGCAGAATCTATTGATTTTGTACAGATAACGTTTGGTGAAAATATCAAATCATGTGAAAAACTCTATAGCGATTAGGTGAAATGGGGTTTCTCTGCGAGATTTAGCAAATTGAAGTGGCAATGGGCAGGCCACTGAGCTTGTAGAACCGGTAACCAGCAAGGGATGTCTTCCGCAAAAGTAAATAGTATAAAAATAAATAGTACTCGTAGAGTAGAAACACAGTACCTGTATTTCTCTGTATTTTTGCCATGAATTCCTTTTATTATTTTTATTACTTTATTTTAACTAATAAATGTAATTTTCAGGTTGACATTAATTTCTTGGAATTACTATTTCTCAAATTTAATATTGTAAATTACTATTATTTACTATTTATTTGCTTCATTTTAATTTTTATATTTTGTATTTTTATATTTTGTATTTTTAAATTTGTACAACTCGTTAGGCAAAACTTGTATTACTTTTTTTTTTTTATATTTAACACCTTGCATAATTTGTAAACGCATGTTTTAACAAATAAAATTATCTTTATCTTTATCTCTCTCTAGCTTCCAAACTCGTGTCAAAACGGCTTCGCCTTATCAGTAATTCGTCAGTTGATTACCTACTGTTTACATACATACTTCCCGCACGCGCCGGCCTATTGTAATCATTTCTTATCATTATCATGTAACTAATCACATGACCACTTGCTAGATGACCACAAACTTAATGTATCTTCTACTAGCTGCGCCCCGTACCTGTAACCGCGTGGACTATGATGATGGATGACGATGACGATGACGATGACTCACACACAAACTTTCCCATTTATAAAAACAGTGTGTTAGCATCAGTTAGCATTATTAGTTATTCTAAGACAATAGTGTGATCTATAATGTCAAAAAGGATTTAAAATGACGGAGTCCACACCGCCAAACAAACGAGGGAAGCATAACAAATAGCAGCCGCTATGCCGTATGTGTGCGTGAGTCGATAATTTGTGGTTGAGACACAGTTTCATCGCAATAGACTACATTGTTTTAGTTTTTCGTGATAACTTGACAGAATTAACACGACTAACAAGGTCAAGACCTTGCTGCGATGTGGCGGCCGATCGGCATGACATGGTGTAAGTGTGTGCGTGAGGCTTGTGCGTACGACCGGAACGGCATTTCTTGGGTGCTTCACTTTAGATTTGGTGGCGTGGAATCCGTCTTTTTTGAAACATTCTTGTATTAGGTATTCAAATATTAGGGCAATATTTGGTGGCAACGAACAACAGTACACACTAAAGACAGACTTTCGCGTTTATAATATTAATATTAGTTAGCGATATAATTGCCAAAATGTAATTATAAGTTGTGCTATTGTCACAAAATCTATCAATATCAGACTTTTTGTCATATAGCACTAGCAAGTTGGTGACCGCTTGTCGGACGCCGCCCGTTTTAACACCTTATGACTGTCCGCGGGAAAACGTTTGATTAATTAAATGAAATGAAATGTATTTAAAGTGTCACAATTTTAAATATAACCTGTACGCCCTTTAACCTACATATTATCTACTCTAAGCATGTACAGTCCGCAAACAAGGAAGTTGGAGATAAAACTTTTCATTTATCTGCGAGTTTATAAACAATAATCCAATTGTTTCAAGTTATATAACGGCGTGGCCTAACTTACTCGTTATCTAGTTATATTTTTTCGTTAGGTTGAGTAGTTTTTGCACTATGTGTTCTCTTATAAATTAGGAAAACAATTTTGAAAATCTATCTAGATCTCAAAGAAACTTTTACCATGTACAGTGTAATCTCTGTTCGAGAGCCTCGGCCACCACCGCTCTTTGAAATACTAAATGGCCTATACTTATGAATTATTCAAAGCTCTAGACTAATTTGATTAAATTTTATAAAGACTCCGTGTAAAACTCACTGCATTGCTGTCATAAACAATTTGCCCAGAGATAAGGTTAGAGGCTCGATACACGGAACCAATTTGCCCAGAGATAAGGTTAGAGGCTCGATACACGGAACCAATTTGTAATTAAATTATCTAAGTAGGGCGTGAAGTAGGTAATGACACGCCTGTCGTGACCCTTCACTAATAACACGCCTGTCGTGGCCCTTCACTAATTTGATTCCTTATCATGTAACTTTAGGCTATTTAAACTTGTTCATCTTCGGATCGTTAATTAGGCGTCTTGATAAAAAGCGTAAATTTAGGTTTTTTATCGTGTAAATAATACAACAGGCGAGCAGGTCCTTCGCCTGATAGTAAGAGCTAAGCTCTAACAATCGCTAAATTCTCACGTAAGTAAAGTACCCAGTAACTTTACTGAACGAAGCATATGTAGCTCATGTTACCAAACGTCTGCTTGGAAATAGCATGCCTGAGCTTTTAGTGAACGAAAACATCGCTGTAATGTCGGACGCCCTCGGGGGCGGCCTGGCATACTCCGACACCAGAGACCCTCACTACCTCATACGACAAGTAAAGAAGGATAGTGGTTAAACGCTACCATGCACCTATTTACAATAAAAAAATACTGGATAACTAGCAAAATATTCTGATATAATATGTCAAGAAAAACTCCAGCACATAAACCCTATCATCTGGTAGAATTTACCTTATTACGCTCTCTGTCTGCAAGTCTACGTTTAAATATAGTTTATATATGTTCACATCAACAACGTTGATAACCCATAAAATACGAGTTCTATAATAACCATCACTACAAATCTACAACTCAAAGACCCGTCAATGTAAAATCCATCAACTCCAGTTACTCGTGTCGTTTACGACGTAGTTAGATAACTGTGTAGGTATTCGATCCCGGCGCCTAAAACGCGGTTCACACGGGCCCGGATCTCAGAATCACGCGGACACCGAATGTGTCATAACGAGAACACTTGTTTATTTATATTTGGTCCATTTCAGTCGTTGGACTTGGCCGATAGCGGGTGACCTCTCGTCTAATTGTCTGATAAATATTTACGGTCTTATCGGTCGGACGAAATCGGGGTTTGAGTGGTTTTTACAGGAATGTGTTGGATGCGGAATTTGACACGTTGAAGCACAGTGACGATAATACTTTACTTCACACTATAATAAAGGGACCTGTGACCACAATTAAAGCCTGTGACAACCCTCAAAGCCGTGATAGCTTTGAGTATACATTTCTATACTCAAAGTGTGATAGTATTTGCGCCAGTAAGCCCTCCTCTTTGGTGATAGTCTACGTAAAAGAATACCTATACAAATGCTACACTTATTTATACGATACTACCAAAGCGTCTACGGAATCTACGGATTGAACGCGTCCACGAGAATTTTGTTCTCGTAGATGCTCGGCGATCTCGTAGAGGCTAGACCTCTGAATGGATTATTATTTATTCTGTGGCATGGCGTAGCCACTGCCGTGCATAGTAGCATCCTAAGATGTTCCAATCCACGTGGAAAACCCGTTGTTTTTGTTGTTACTAGGATGAAACAATCTTTGATAGATACAAGTAATCCGACTAGATAGATAGATAGATAGATAAATTCTTTATTGCACACACCACAAACAAAATCAACAAAAAATAAAGGAAAAATAGCAGAAGAAGTGTACTAGGTACGTATCTACAGGATAACTTAGCGTTTCGTAGTTAAATCTGCATTCTGCTATACGTTAGTATTTATCGTGACTTCGTCACCTATGAATAAGAAAAGTTTTTTCGCAGTGCGACATACTTCGGAGGCACATATCTCATTATAAATTGGGCTAAAATACAATAAAGGTAGGTACCCTGAAATTAAAAGCCTATGCCGTGATTTGAATGTGTATACATGTGTAGGTACCATTACCTACTGATAGTAATATTACCTACATAAATCACAGTGGGGATTCCTATAAATAATCATGTTTGAGTATAACTCAATACACGTGTGTCATTCTGTTTATGTCAACCTTATCAAAAATGATTAAGTTTTCAATTAACTCAGTCCTTGGACTTCTCTCTCCTACTCATACGCAATAAGAAATTGTCAGTAAATAAATACTTGCAGTATCTTTATTGTTCCCAGAAAGAAATAGCAACGAGACAAATATTTACCAGTACTTATATTTTTATGATTAAATTGGAATATGTTTTGTAAACAAGGAAATTGGTAATATCGTGTGATCGATGAATGAATGAATTAATAGTAGGCAAAGCTATCTACAAACGGGCAAATTGTTATTCATATTTTTTTCGTTTTACACTATGTTCCACGCTTCAGTGATGTTTTACACTATGTTCCACGCTTCAGTGATGTTTTACACTAGGTTCCACGCTTCAGTGATGTTTTACACTATGTTCCACGCTTCAGTGATGTTTTACACTAGGTTCCACGCTTCAGTGATGTTTTACACTATGTTCCACGCTTCAGTGATGTTTTACACTATGTTCCACACTTCAGTGATGTTTTACACTAGGTTCCACGCTTCAGTGATGTTTTTTTTCTGTAATAATTGATTTTATTGCGTTTATCTCAAATCAAAACCAGCCCGATACTACTATTTATTCTGTGCCGATACGTATCCTTATTAGAAGAGAGCGGACACCACAGAATCGAACCAAACACGAATACAGATAATATAATGAAATCGTTCCACACCAAGAAAAGCTCAGATTAGCTTTGAGTTTATCTAAAAGACTGACCGCACACATAGACCATGTACAATAGTTTGTGCCTACAAAAAAACGGATATTGATAATAATTTTGGATTTGTGTAGTACGAGGCAGCTAGAACACATAGGATAGGGTTGGAGGTAGCCAATCATTTTGATAATTTTACTATAACTACCTACAGTTTTGTTGGAGTTGTGTGATTGCTTTCTGCTTTGTTTTAATTATACTTAAAGTGTTTCCATTATCAAAGAAATAAGTAATTATTTAAGCAAGGAAAAAAACCTTTTGTCTTCATCGTGAATATTTAACTTGCTTGCTTGTCGTACGAGCTAGTAGTCTCTGACATAGTCGTGGCTTAAATGCTATGCAGGGTGCGGACCTCCCCCACCCCCCTCCAGCTTGTGTAGCTGAGCTGAGTATCCCTAACGTCTTGTACACTTGTACTATTATTTCTTCTGAGCTTGTTCGTAGTTTCGAGTCGCGCGTCGTAGCGTGGGCGGAGTACTAATATGTATTCTGTGGCGCGGGTTAATGATAACAGAAAGGTAGGTAGGTACACACATGTCCGCCTGCTATCACCCGACCTCGGGGTCATTCCTTGGTCCAATTAGCAGAGGTCAGTATAGTGCCGTGCCTGCTTCCAATCTATTATTGCAGTGTTGTGTGCAGGCCCTCGAGTCGGCCTCCAACCTTGCACAAACGATCTAATTAACATTTGGGAAATTCCAGATGGGCGGTCCGATTCTCCAGTCATCGATTTTCGAAAGTATAAATAAAAGATTATTGGTGGTGTCGTAAAAGAAATTAAAAAAACAGTAAATAGGTTTTTTTTGTAATTTTGGTTTCGCAACACAATAGGTACCTAATTGTAATATAATTCGATGCTGCAATGTTGGTACCTAGGTGCAGGTTCTTAGATATACTTCGATGCTGCAATGTTGGTACCTAGGTGCAGGTTCTTAGATATGTTGGTACCTAGGTGCAGGTTCTTAGATATACTCTTAAACAATGTTGGTACCTAGGTGCAGGTTCTTAGATATACTCTTAAACAATTTGACATTCATCTAAAAAGACGATACTAATATAAATATTTCCGTTGTTCCAGGTGAATGCCTGACATCGGGCCGGTACCCGTTCAAGTGCTTGCAGTTCCAGCTGCCTCCAGACGTGCAGCCCGAGGAAGTCAACGTGGTGGAACTGTGGTTTTATAAGGTGAGGTTCTTACCTCTTTCTATGAGTCTTTTCAGTCCTAGGTTCATGATTCGGTATTTAAATCCTTTGATAAGGTAAAATATTAACATAGGCCAAAAGGGATGACGGCTACAAATGGAAATCTGGCAATATAAGCCCCGTAATGAAATGCATAAATAATGATGATAAATACCTACTACCCACCTACCTACCTTTTACTACCTGTAAATACCTACTACCCACCTACCTACCTTTTACTACCTGTAAATACCTACTACCCACCTACCTACCTTTTACTACCTGTAAATACCTACTACCCACCTACCTACCTTTTACTACCTGTAACGATATTGTTATCAATAAATGAGTATGAGTATGAGTGGGTCCACGATTAAGTACCCACGATTAAACTGTTACGTAGTAGAGGAAAATCTCAAAAACTAACGGAATAACACTCTTTTCCAGGAGCGAGACCCAATGGATGAGTACAACCAGACGTTCGTGATCTCCGAAGCGGCTCACTGGGACAGCCAGCAGAAGTTCAAGAAGACGAAGCCCATCGCCATCAAGGAGACGGACATCGGCGAGGGCTGGGTGCGCGTGGAGCTGGCCTGGGCGGTGCGCGTGTGGCTGGAGGCGCGGGAGAGGCTCACGCACACGCTGCATGTGGCTTGCAGGACTTGCCAGGTAAATGTCTATTTTTTTTTATAACGGGCAAGTTCCTTTATGACTAACTAGTTAGGCACTACAGAAATCAAATCAGACTAATATTATAAATGGGAAAGTTTGTGAGTGTGTAAATGTGTTACTTCTTGATGAAATTTGGTAACTAACTTGGTCCTGGAACAACACATGGATACTTTTCATCATCATCATCCTCCACGCGGGTAAAACCATGGGGCGCAGCTAGCTACATACAACAGATGGACTACCTACATATTTACATACTCGTATATATGTTATCACAGCTTTTGAACATTCTTTTACCAATAGAAAGCCACGTTATTTGTGAGTGTTATAGGCTATATATTAAAATGCCCACGTGTGCGAATCCGTGGGCATCAGCTAGTATGTTATACAATAGTTAAGAACTACAGTGCACGTGCTCATTCTAGCTTTCATCGACCTTCAGATGATGCACCGTGATGATGTAACGTGTAATATTGTGCAAGTTGTTTGGGCTATTCCTGTGGCTGGATACAACACTCTCCCACTTCTATTTCCACTGTTGACTTACCAATAATGTTTGTTCCAGCTGCGCCGGTCACCGCTCTCCTTCCACGAGAAGCACCGTCCATTCCTCGTGCTGTACACTAAGTACGCCGGCAAGCGGCGCCACCGCCGCGCGCTCGAGTGCAGCTCCGCCACCACGGAGTGCTGCCGGGAGCCGCTGTACGTCAGCTTCAAGGAGCTCGGCTGGGACGACTGGATCATCCGCCCGGAGGGATACCACGCCTACTTCTGCAAGGGGAGCTGCGCGCCCGTCAGCGCGGTCTCACTGGCCAATAGCTATCATCATAACATTATCAGGGTGAGTGTCCAAACCGAGCTTTTAATATTTTAACTTCGCTTCTATTTCCACCTCTTCAGAATCCGCTTTTGATCAATTTCTTATTTGGACGGAATGTGTATTTTTTTGCCTAAAGCTCTTACGAGTCATTTACCACTGAAGTAACTAGTTTAATTATCATTATCATTACTTGTCTGCTGCTGGACGTAGACCACTTTTAATGTACCTCCCACTGCCCGCGGTCTTCAGCTCTCTGTTGCCAATTCCTGGCAGCCGCTGTTCGCAGAGAGCAGTTGAATACTGGTCATGTGTAGGAATTATCATGAAAGTAACACTTTTGATTTAGAGCCTTTTACCACTAAATATCTGTTTACAATTAATCTGACCATATTTATGTTTTGTCAACAGAAATATTTCTACACGGTGTCAGACCGCAAGGCCGAGTTCAAGCCTTGCTGTGCTCCCACCACCTTCAGCTCTCTACAGCTGCTCTACCTCGACTCTACGAACACAGTGACGCAAAAAACTCTACCGAACATGGTGGTCGAGTCTTGCGGATGTATGTGATCTATTGCGTGTTTAGTGCAGTGAAGTATTTTGAACTGACGATGAATTGATAGATGCTACCATAGCGACAGTCATTGTTAAGGTCCATATTTTTTTTAACTGATTAAATCTAATCTGTATTGCAATAAGGTTAAATTTGAAGTGTAGCTTCGTTGTCGTACAACTAACTTATGCAATAGGTATACAAAATGAATTATGACTTTTTGTATTAACTCTGAATCATTTTTGTAAGTCCTTAACTCTTTCGAGGTAAAAACTTAATCCTCCTCTGAGCAGAGTTATTAAACATTGATTTAGTGTTTGTAGTTCACATTCTTTGAAATATATTTATTTTTGCAATTTCTGTAATAAAAAGAGATAAATATTTTGTCATTGCTATGAAAGTTGGGACAGCAGCGGTTCGAATGCTATGTTACTTAGGTATTGACGTCACGTTGTGAGTAGGCAGTTACAACTTACCAGTGCATTTATTTTTAATGTATTTTTAAATAATTAAATTAAAATTATTTAATAAGTTAAAATAAGATTTTTTACTATTATGCATGTTTATGAAGGAATTTGTAGGGAATAGTCCGTTTGTTTGTCATGGAATAGGTTTCGTGTCACACTAAATAGTGGAAAGTTTATCCATACTAATATTGTAAAAGCAAAATTGATTCAGTCTCTCTGTCTGTTTGTACCTTTTCACCTCAAAAGGCTGAACTGATGTTGATGAAATTTGGTATACCAAATTTCATCAAGATCAAGAGATATCAAGAGATAGGTTTGAGCCCCGGGGAAGGACAGAGGATATTTTCTATCCCGATAAACTGTTGTCCGCGCGGGCGAAATCGTGGGCAATAACTAGTATATAATTTTATTGTCAAATTAAATTAACATGTTCATTGATAAAAACGTACTCCTTCATTTAATGTGTATTGAAATGTATAACTTATTTACGTTAAAATAATGTAAATCATAGTATGATAAATTATCATCAATTTAGCTAAGTTGTGATATTATTATTTCTAATTAGAATTATATTTTTACATAAATTATGTACCTATGTCTATAGGTTATAGAATTAAGGCTTTTCTCCTTTTTTAAATAATTGAAATAGTTTATATCCAAATTGACATAGAATAATGTTGTAAGTTTCTACGCCAAAATGGTTAACAGCCATAGTCATTGTCAAGGGGTAAACAATCCTCTAAAACAATTGAACACACTAATTCATTGTCAAGGGGTAAACAATCCTCTAAAACAATTGAACACACTAATTCATTGTCAAGGGGAAACAATCCTCAACAACAATTGAACCTAAATTGACAACATCTACCAATGCCGTAGATAAACATACACTCGTGAGCAATGAACTAGATTCAAATGCGCGAAATCTAAGGTGTTTTTTTTCCAAGTAAATATTATTTAATTCAAAAATTAAATCGATTATTTGAAAGTTGGAATCATTAGTTCTTCTAATAAAAATATTCGTAAAAGTCTGACAAATCTTACTGAAAATACGTACAGTTCGAATTAATGCTTGAAATTATTGATCTCCTAAGTTTTACGGCGGGAATGCCTATCAATTATTGTTCTTTAATCATTATTGAAATTATATAACCATTATTATTGATTTTACACCTAAATAAATGTTTTTTTTTTCTTTAAATGTTTCTTATAGCTTGCTTTTAAATTTGTACAAAATCTCGTATAATTTTAAGTATCGTATAGCTGATTTTCACGAAAATTATATAGGTAAATATAAAGGTGAGATGGTAAACTTCCAGTGTCTATAGTTTTTATTGTATGTTACGTATTCTGAGAATTAGAAAAACACGATTGCTCGCATGAGGTCTCGAGTCTATTTCATTGCTCGCGAGTATAGTTACTGCGTGCACCGGCACTCGTCACTCTTGGCGGAATGTTCACTCTTGGCTATAAATGTTCACCTCTTGGCTATAAATGTTCACCTCTTGGCTATAAATGTTCACCTCTTGGCTATAAATGTTCACCTCTTGGCTATAAATGTTCACCTCTTGGCTATAAATGTTCACCTCTTGGCTGTAAATTCGCCTATAAATTTGAATAATGCTCTTGTTCACTCAAACACATTTTTTACCCCAAATATTTAGTAAGATTATTTTGAACTGTAATTGTATTTAATTTATACTGTTATATTGAATTATTGTAAAAATGCATTGTCATACATATACTGTCAATACTGACTATATAGTGATATATATATATATAAATATATATCACTATTTACTTTTAAAATGTACTTATTAATCTTTATACCAGTGTTGTCATGATCAACGGATTCAATTATAACAGCGTATGAGTATTATAGGAAGTAAGTTTAGAAGAATTACCAAAACAAGTGAAAATTATCGAAATTAAAAAATTGTATTAAGATAAAATATCTTTTTATTATTCCCTTTAATTTTGTAATGAAAAATAACACACCTCTTTAAAAAAACATAAGTAGGTCGAGATATATATACAAATAGTTTGTATTTAGGTATGATATGATATGTAATTAATCATACCTAAATCACAGAATAAATAATAGCAGAAGTTGCACTTCGCGCAACCATTAATAGTTTTGCGACTAAGCAACAAAGTGCAATTCAGCTCACATAAGCGCTCAGTGCCTAACGCGATATTCACCTAAACGTTGCCGCTCTCTTCTAACGCGTAACTCTGTCGCTGTTTGGCGCGGAGTGAGCTGTGGCGCTAGGGTTGTCAGCCGGCTTGCCGCTGCTACTATAATAATCATCGTCTATCTACCTAATTGACCACGTAATCTATCTTACGTTTGATGCGTATGATGACACGGTCAATTAGGTAGATAGAAAATGAATATTAAAATCCGTCTTTTGTAATTAACAAGTGAAACAAACCTTCAATCTTTAGGCTACATAGATACCTCTTTGTTTAACATTCCTCATTAATTTACAATAATAATATTTCCATATTTTTCACTTATTAAAAAGTTCGTACCTAGAACAAAAACATAAAAAAACTGTTTACTGGTTTATGTCAGAAGATATCTGCAGATGTCGTTAGTGTCGTGTGTCGTGACAATTCTGAATTTTTACAAAACTAAATGCGGGTAGTTGGAGACAACGCTCGCCCTTCTCGACGCTGACACCCGCTACTTCAGTCTTCTCGTGACCACGATCAATGCAACTTGATCGAAACGTCGAGGTAAATAAATATTAAGTTTTCAGCGCGATTAAGTCCCGTTTAATTATTTAACTATGTGTTCGAATCGCGAAAGTTTAAAAGTTACAATAAAAAACCTGGTTGTTTACATTTTCACTATACTAATTCTTAATTATCTCCTAAACACGTGGGCCAATTTACATGATTCATACGGATAAAATGGTTTTAGACCTAGACCTTTCATTTGACACCAAAATCGTTAAGATATCTCAACAAACAAAAAAATCACATTGTCAAGTTGCTCTCGTAACTATCCAACATGTATGAAACGCGTAAAAATTCTTTTAAAAACTATCTTATCAAACGTTAAACGTTTAATTATTTTAAACTGGATCTAATTCAATAAAAAAGGAATCAAATTTTATTTGTGAACAACACAATAATCTAAAAAATACTTAAGTAGGTAGGTAGGTAATTCTAAAATACAACGCAAAAGTGTGTGTGACATGACTTATTTAAATAAAAATAAGTTTTGAAGTACCTAAGTACTGTTTTTTTTTTTAATTTACATGTTTTGATTAATGTCTGCGATTAGAAGCACTCGCATTTGCAGCGAATTTTAAGACCTTCGAGTAGTACAGTTTGCAAAAAAATATGCATGTATGTAATTTTTGTTAGCACACAAATAGACTGTTGAAAATATAAATAGTTTATATGGAACAAGTACCACCACTTCATATTTATATTCTAGTCAAACGCCAAACAAAAAATTACAATGTAGATAGGTACCTACATTGTAATTTTTTAGGTAGGTACAAACTAACGGACTCTGCTTGCAAAGTCGCGGACAAAACATAGCACACCTATAAATATGTACTTACAATTGTTTTTTTTTATCCGTTCAGTCATTCAGTAGACAGATCTGTGATAACTTTATTGTAACCTTTTTGAAGTACTTATACCAGAATGTCAAGTATTTAGTACGACCACAGAATTCCTAATAATACGTACGACTACAACTGGGACAAGGGGCTGAGAAATAAAATAGATGAATTTTAACGACACAACACATTGTTTACTAACAAAAAGCAACAGATCACAATATAAAATGCAACTATCGACATTTTTAAAACTTACAAATAACATGTTTACGGGACTTTTAAATAATTATTACTGACAACTCTAGTCTCTAACTCGAACACATGAAGCGTTCGCTTTAATAAAATAAATAATATTAAATTAAATTTACTTTTGATGTTTTATATGAAATTTACATATATATTTAATTTATGTAATTTTTCTGTGAGTTAAGAAAGTTCTCAATCGTTGTGAAAGTTTTATAAATATTTAGGACGTTTTCAATTTGGTGTCCAAGATTTTGAACGAATATTTAGAAATCGTGAAAAGCGTTTCAATATTTTTTTCTTATTATTGAACACTAATTTGTTTACCACAAATTATTCATGCATTATCAACAATTGTCGGAATTTCATACAAAACGTCAATCACTTCACACAAACACAAGAAATTTGGAGTCTGACCAGACTCCGTCATAATGTAGAATGTTATAATAAATCACAGGATTTGAGGATAGAAGCGTCCAACGTACGTGCATAGATACGAGTACGAGTGTAGAGCAACGTACGTGCATAGATACGAGTACGAGTGTAGAGCAACACTTACTGATATCTCAGTGGTACTAACCCAGCCAGCACGCGCTTACACATAGAAGCGTCCAACGTACGTGAATAGATACGAGTACGAGTGTAGAGCAACGTACGTGCATAGATACGAGTACGAGTGTAGAGCAACACTTACTGATATCTCAGTGGTACTAACCCAGCCAGCACGCGCTTACACATAGCTTTAGATCAAGATATAACCGTGAAAATATATATTTAGCTGAATAACCTGTAACAAATGTTTTTGAAACAGCTAAAAGAGACGAGTTTAAAAGATTTTTAATAAATAAATAATATAATATGCAAATTTTATGATATACCTTTTTTCGTAATATATCGCTAGAGTGGGACGGACGATTTACAAAAATATTTTTAGTTACATGAAAATCATTTAACTTATAATTTAGAATTTTTGGTTCGATTCTTACAATTTTATACCATAGTATTTTATATAAAATGCCAAATTCAATGGCACATTAATACATGTATCAAGACTTTTCTCTTGAATTGGACTGGTCAGTGTAATTGACTTCATTTCCTAAAACTAGTCATACAACTAAACTTAGACTAAGAGACAACACTTTTGGAATGGTTTGGACGATCACAAGCCTTGTAGAAACATTCATTTGGCAAATCGCAGGCGATTATTCATCTAACATATTAAATTCCAAAAAAAAGTGCACATGTAACAGATATTATGGATATTTAATTCACTCGATTTTATTGCAGTAATTACGATGTATAAATATAATATGTCTAGAAAATGAGTAACAGCTTGCAAGAATAAATTATATCTTATCATATATATAGAATATATAAGGCAGTGTGTTTAACGAGCGACATGCTCAAGTATGCACTCTGTTTTTTTTTAATATTATAAATAAAATGTTTCAAAATAAGAAACAGGCAGTCACAAAATAAAACACTAATACATCTAAAAATAATAATCTCGTTTCTTAGAAGCACCATGTACGAGTAAAATCTAAACATCAAAAATGTCTATCAAAAAACAATCCCTATAGTATTATTATCGTAGTTCGTGACGACTGGACAATCACAAAATATGCTGTAATATTATTATCGTAGTTCGTGACGACTGGACAATCACAAAATATGCTATAATATTATTATCGTAGTTCGTGACGACTGGACAATCACAAAATATGCTATAATATTATTATCGTAGTTCGTGACGACTGGACAATCACAAAATATGCTATAATATTATTATCGTAGTTCGTGACGACTGGACAATCACAAAATATGCTATAATATTATTATCGTAGTTCGTGACGACTGGACAATCACAAAATATGCTATAATATTATTATCGTAGTTCGTGACGACTGGACAATCACAAAATATGCTATAATATTATTATCGTAGTTCGTGACGACTGGACAATCACAAAATATGCTATAATATTATTATCGTAGTTCGTGACGACTGGACAATCACAAAATATGCTATAATATTATTATCGTAGTTCGTGACGACTGGACAATCACAAAATATGCTATAATATTATTATCGTAGTTCGTGACGACTGGACAATCACAAAATATGCTATAATATTATTATCGTAGTTCGTGACGACTGGACAATCACAAAATATGCTATAATATTATTATCGTAGTTCGTGACGACTGGACAATCACAAAATATGCTATAATATTATTATCGTAGTTCGTGACGACTGGACAATCACAAAATATGCTATAATATTATTATCGTAGTTCGTGACGACTGGACAATCACAAAATATGCTATAATATTATTATCGTAGTTCGTGACGACTGGACAATCACAAAATATGCTATAATATTATTATCGTAGTTCGTGACGACTGGACAATCACAAAATATGCTATAATATTATTATCGTAGTTCGTGACGACTGGACAATCACAAAATATGCTATAATATTATTATCGTAGTTCGTGACGACTGGACAATCACAAAATATGCTATAATATTCAGATATAAAGTAGAGATGATATAAATATGTATGACAAGGGTTTTATTACATTTTGCTTAGAGAACATAGTCATGAATGAACACTAACTCTTATAAAATAATTAATTACTTTTGTAAACGTCTTTTTAATTGATTTGTTAATTTGTTGAAATAAATAGACATTATTAACTTACCTACATGATTACTTGTGACTGAAAATAGACTTTTGACCACTTCAATGTCTTATATGGTACTTATATGGTGCCTATTTTTTCGACGGTTTTTTTTTTAATTCAAATTGAAATGAATGATTCAAATGAATCAATTGATCTGTAATAATATTTCCCGTGGTTGATTATAAACAGGTTTATTATATTTATTTATAACCGTCTGATGATACTGATCTGATGTCCAAACATTGATAAATTCTAAAATCAATCGAAAACATAAATAAAACATAAATTATCACTATTACAACATAATCAATTATTCCCAATAGTCGTTCAATCGTTGGCTCAAAATTCCCAATCCACGTTCATGACATTAAGATTCCCACAAAGATACTGTGGTTTTGTGATAATCAAAATGCTTGACAAATCTTTTATTACGCTTTTACTTATTTACTGAACCACAAGTAGTAAGCTCGCACCGAACTAAGGTTAAGGGGAGGGTTAAGACCCTCTCCTGTTGAGTAGGGGCCTATGCTTATTCCACATTACCTAGGTACTTAGGTACTTGTCACAAATAATAGCAGAATTTGTCTTTCTTTCAATGAGCACAATACGTTTTTCGTATAACTTATATCCGTCAGTGGTAAAAGTTTGTCATTTGACCTTTCAATTCGCTTTTAGACCACAACATATTCCCAACATTTGACCTATTATTATTTCCACTCGTTTCTTATTATTTTTTCACAAATAATTGTGCTAAGTATATTAATTGGTCACAATTGTATACTATTTGTTGACCTACTTTTCCTTCTCGTTAGTAGTAGTGAGCTTGGCAGTCTCGCTGTCGCTAGGGGGCGCTGGCTCGGAAGTTTGCACCTTGATGACGGCGGGCAGCGGAGTCCCGGGGGGCGAAGGCCTAGTGGCCACCGTGAGAGCGCCACTGTTCACATCTTCGATTGCTTTGCGGAGCTGTGAAGGAGAATGCATTTTTAATCGAATTCAAAAAAGGAGACGGTTATATCTTCGGCTGTATGTAATTGGTGGAAATATACTTCAATTACAAATAATTTTGGAATTCCGTTTGTATGGACAGTTCATCCTCCGCCGAACACTTCAGATTTCATTTTTGTTATATTTCCTAAGAAACTAGGCCAACTATAAGCATTATTTCCTAAGAGTATTTAAAGAGCTTTTATATTACAGCAAAATTAATGGCACTTTAAAAAAAGGGGGAATATGACCATATTAATGACCTGGGGTGTTATTGTGGCCATATTAACGGTATGAAAAAACATCTTACTCAATGATGTACTTTTTTACTTATATTGAAACATAAGAAAATTTTATAGCTGTTTTTTTAGGAATGCATCCAGTTTTATTTATACCAAAGTTAAGAACAACAAAATCTTCATTAACATAAAACACGTATTTTTTTAAAGAAACAATGTCATAAATTATCAACTAGGTGACTAAAACGTGTTCACTTTTGCATGCTTTATACATTGGTAGCTAAAAACGTGTGGCCATATTAATCGTCAGGCCATATTTTCACAGGTACCTTTAATCAAGAGATACATACCTCTTTGAGTGAGACGACGCCTATGAGACGTCCGATGGCGGTCACGTACGCTCGGCTCACGCCAAGAGTAGAGATACATACCTCTTTGAGTGAGACGACGCCTATGAGACGTCCGATGGCGGTCACGTACGCTCGGCTCACGCCAAGAGTAGAGAATAGAGAATGCACCTGGAAATTAATAAGTTTTATCACTAATAATAAAAAGGCGAAAGTTTGTATGAATCTGTGCATGTTTGTTACTCCTTCACGTTCAAACGGCCGAACGGATTTGGATGAAATTTGGTATGTACAATATACTTTATGTCCTGGAATAACACATAAGGTACTTTTCATTATCAACATCATCCATCATCATCATCGGATGTGACAGGTGTCAAATTGACAGTTGTCAAAGTGACAAGTGTCAGCGGGTGAAATCACTGCGCGCAGCTTGTATATTATAAGAAACTAGGCTAGACCAGCCCCCACAGTGAATTGTAGTGGAGTCTGTTCAGAAAGAGAGTGGACTTGGGATTTGAGGGTACAACTGGGTACATTTACCTTTTTTGTGTAGCGAGAAATACAATAGCGCGCTTGATCCATTTTGATCCTTTTACCATTTTTATTAGTTCAAGGTCAAGTCTCTGACAAAAAGAAACCAATTCCCGATTAAAGTTCCAATAATAGGGTTTACTAATATTATATTCTGTTCAGGTAATAGTGAGGTAAAGCAAAATATAATAAAAACGTATTTTTTTTTGCTATAATTATATATTCAAATTTGTATCAAAAATTATTCGCATGTATTCAAACACTTAAGCATAATTATAATGAGTCTCCTAAGTCTGTGTTGTAATCAAAATCTGATTCTAAATAGTCAATGTCCGTGAGTTCAGCATCAATGATACGTATCTTCGCCGGAACTAGATATATCAGAATCACACATTTATAATGAAATCCTGCATATCTTCAATTACAGATGCTGGTCCTTTTTTTATCTGAATTTATAACATGGTCACATTGTTTTCTCTCTCTCTCTTTTATTATAGGCATCAATTCCTTGGCTGACACATTATCATTTTTTGCTGCCACTTGCCTTTTTACCATACTCCAAATCAGTTCAATTGGATCTAGGCCACAGTGCTATGGGGGCAATCTGGCGACAGTGTGACCATGCGCCGCAAGCAATGTATCTATTTCGTAGACTGGGTCGCTCAACCTTTTTCTGGATATAATATGCCATTGTCATCTAGCCATTTCTCCAAGGAGTCTATTTTATCATTGGCACTGGAGACTTGTTTATGCGTACACTGTGATAAGATGCATTATATAACACAACGGCCGAGTCACCTTTGTCACTTCAGGTTCATCTGCGCCTCGCCAACATCTGTTGACTTCATGTGCATTATGTATACGTCTCATCTAAATATATAATTGGCTTTCTAGATTCTCTTACCATCGATGTATATTTTCCTACATCGATGTCTTGGTTTTTAAATATTTGGCACGTCAGACTACAGTCAGTCAACGCCAGTCTTTCGATTAGCGTTTTTCTTTTTGACACGATTTGTTTGTATCTATATCTCAGTATTTTTTTAACTTTTCTCAGGCTAGTAAGATCTCCACTAAAGTTTAAGTCTTCTTTCAATACTCGATGCAGCTTTCTTAAGTAGGTACTTCTTTTCTCACTGCATAAACATAACATAACAAAATTCGACAATTCGAATTTTGTGCCGTATAGCACACTTGTCAAAATCGTTATTTTTTTGTTCGTGTGTGCCACACGCCATTATTTGTAGGACCTTCTATTTTTTTTTATTGGGTGTTTCAAACAATTCAAGAAAAAATAGTCCATTACCTTATAATAACTACAAAGGATCAAAATCATTAAAGCCTACCTATTTGTCTTGTGACACATGCACATTTACCCAACAAAACTTAATGATATAAATATTATTTGTCTTGTGACACATGCACATTTACCCAACAAAACTTAATGATATAAATATTATTTGTCTTGTGACACATGCACATTTACCCAACAAAACTTAATGATATAAATATTATTTGTCTTGTGACACATGCACATTTACCCAACAAAACTTAATGATATAAATATTATTTGTCTTGTGACACATGCACATTTACCCAACAAAACTTAATGATATAAATATTATTTGTCTTGTGACACATGCACATTTACCCAACAAAACAACACGATGATATGACAGCTTATGATATTGTTACAGCTGGGTTTGTCATTTTTCAGATGGCAGAGGCAGATTGCCATTTAAAAATTGTAATGTTAGTTCTCCTTTTGGCCAAGTCCACTCTCTTTTTGAACAGACTGTATAGATAATGTATGTGGGTGGATGTATGTAATGACCTTGAGTAGTGATGTCCTCTCAACAAGTTGGAAGGGCGCGGGGTCGATGTGGCAGATGTACAGACTTTCGTCCTCGTAGTCGCCTTCTTCTGGGTTCTGGAAATAGGAAAATGCTTTAACAATCATAAAATAAATATGACAAGGTGCAGTGTATGAAATCAGGTCAAACAGGTGTATTGAATTTTATTTTTAATCGACTTCACAAAAGGTGACGGTTATATGTTCGGCTGTATGTATGTTTTTTTTTTGACTTGTTTATTGCATTCAATTATTATTGTTTTATTACATGACTGCCCAAAAACAGGAGTGTAATGTTTTTAGGATACATGTATGTTTGAATGTATGTGAGTTTCTTTATTCCACCATAACTTTTAAATGCCTGAATAGATTTAGACGTATGGGGTATCGTTAGAATCCTTACATCCCCCCGTAGGATATGTTTTAAATGCCTGAATAGATTTAGACGTATGGGGTATCGTTAGAATCCTTACATCCACCCGTAGGATATGTTTTAAATGCCTGAATGGATTTAGACGTATGGGGTATCGTTAGAATCCTTACATCCCCCCGTAGGATATGTTTTAAATGCCTGAATAGATTTAGACGTATGGGGTATCGTTAGAATCCTTACATCCCCCCGTAGGTTATGTTTTAAATGCCTGAATAGATTTAGACGTATGGGGTATCGTTAGAATCCTTACATACCCCCGTAGGATATGTTTTAAATGCCTGAATAGATTTAGACGTATGGGGTATCGTTAGAATCCTTACATCCCCCCGTAGGATATGTTTTAAATGCCTGAATAGATTTAGACGTATGGGGTATCGTTAGAATCCTTACATCCCCCCGTAGGATATGTTTTAAATGCCTGAATGGATTTAGACGTATGGGGTATCGTTAGAATCCTTACATCCCCCCGTAGGATATGTTTTAAATGCCTGAATAGATTTAGACGTATGGGGTATCGTTAGAATCCTTACATCCCCCCGTAGGATATGTTTTAAATGCCTGAATAGATTTAGACGTATGGGGTATCGTTAGAATCCTTACATCCCCCCGTAGGATATGTTTTAAATGCCTGAATAGATTTAGACGTATGGGGTATCGTTAGAATCCTTACATTCCCCCTTTTTAATATCATAGGTTTTTAAATTAAATATGACGGCTCCATTTAGAAATGCGAAAAGAAAAAAGCCTTTGAATTTTACAATATGGGTATCAAATATAATTTATTGGCATAAGTTCTTTTTTGGCAGGGCAGCCGTGTTTATTTTTTTAGCTTTTAAGATAGTTATTTTAACAATTTCTTGACATTATGAAGAAACTTAGAATGGAAATAATAACTTATTTTAATCAAATTGTGCCATGTTTGTTTTATAGATTGTTAGAACGATTTTAAATATGATTGTATTTTTTTTTCGAATTTGTGTGCACAGTGTTGCCATCAATAAATAAACTATTAGTCGGCTGAGCGAATTTTGATGCAACTTAGTATTAAACCCTAGGCACTACACAAACCAGTTTAGTGCAATCCACAGACACATTCGATCCTGGTGTCATTATTATCACGGAAAAATTTCCTCGCAGGCAAAGCCACCGGGCGCAGCTAGTACAACATATGTTGTCTGTTTAACTTGCCCTGAAATATGAACAGCGTGGCGGTTCGGAAGTACTGACCAGTTCGCGTTTCCGGGCGATGACCAGCATCCTGTCGAAGTCTATCTCCTTGGCCATCTCGAGCGTCTCCCACGCCTTCTGGTCTTCGGGAGACATGTCGCACACGCGCTCACGGGGCTGTGAAAAAATAACATTTCTCTGAACTTCTCAAATTACACTTTCTCACGTATTGCAAAGTCATCTTCATCATCAGCCTTGTCCACTGCTGGACGTATGCCTCTCTTAATCAGATATGTACAAGATACCCTATACAAAGAATCTGAAATACAAAATACAAGATACTATTACAATAAGTATTTCAGATACCAAATACCTTATGGAATGGTATCTGAAATCCTAGATACAATAAATATATATATATATATATATATATATATATATAATATAAATACTTTTTAGAGATTAAATAGTTTTTGAAAGAAAACACAATTTTATGGGGTTTAAGTTTATTATATGAATTATGAAACTTAACCTGGGGGCAATTTGATACATGGCGTCTAGATGGCGACTCGCCTTCTATCAAATTGGCCTCCGTTCAATTGTACCACTTCATAAAATGTCAATAGATGGCTTTTTTAATTTGCGGCGGCAATTCATAGGTAATTATTATCAAAAGTATTTTAGCAAACATAGTATTTACGATATCAATACAGTACAAGATACCAAACGAATGGTATCTAAATACAAGAAACAAAATGTGTTTAAATACAAGAAACAAAATGTGTTTAAAAATGTATTTTAAATATAAGATGGAAATACATATTTTGTATCTTGTATCTGTATTTCAGATAATTGTATCTTAGATAAGTCACATCTCTGCTCTTAATGCACACCACTGAGCTCAGTCTTCCACTCTCTGCATTCGTTTTCTGCCAGCCGATTTTTGCAGGTCGTCATTCCAGCTGGCCACAGGGCGTCCTACATTACGTTTCGAAAAACGTGGTCTCCGCTCGAGAACTCGTCCAGCCCAACGGTTATTGCACAGTCGGTAAGAGATAACATTTATAGTAGATTGGTGCACTCAGCAGAAAACGTAGATCTAGTTAAAGGAGATACGGCACCCTTGAATATCACGTAAACAAAAACTAGTCCAGATTCAACCACAGGCAAACACACTCACACAGATGCGGAAGTATAGGAAGCTATGAATGTTTCACCTGTTGACTAATTAAACTTTTATATCGACAATGATACAATTATTGATTGTGATAGAACAAGGTTGTTGATTACACAGTTCGCTGCAATTTTTATTTCTTCTGGAGCTACGGAAAGCTGGAAAGTGTACTACAATATTTTTACATAACATTGGATATGAAAAATGTAACACCGGCCTTCGTATGTCAAATTTTTTCGATTACGTTGAGGTTATTGCGTGACTGAATTCATAAAATGTTGTTTACTAGCACATGATAAATATTTCCAGTTCAGGAGGCCCTGATGTTGTACAGTGACACGTGTATTTCTAGTTCAGGAGGCCCTGATGTTGTACTGTGACACGTGTATTTCTAGTTCAGGAGGCCCTGATGTTGTACTGTGACACGTGTATTTCTAGTTCAGGAGGCCCTGATGTTATACTGTGACACGTGTATTTCTAGTTCAGGAGGCCCTGATGTTGTACTGTGACACGTGTATTTCTAGTTCAGGAGGCCCTGATGTTGTACTGTGACACGTGTATTTCTAGTTCAGGAGGCCCTGATGTTGTACTATGACACATGTATTTCTAGTTTAGGAGGCCCTGATGTTGTACTGTGACACGTGTATTTATTAAGTTAATATTTTTGAATTCCATCGTTTTTTTTCAAAGACTTGATTAATCTTTCCAGTACCGACACTCCATATGGAGTAGAGTTACACGTTGTTTTTCTATTGTTATAACAAGACATAAGTTTAAAAACTAAAAGTACGGTCGGGTATAAATAGCCTATGACACTCTTGCGACGTAGACAATACGATTGATTCAATGCCTCGCTTGTCATAATCGAACCAAGTTTTTAGTTGGAACACATAACCCTTATTTTGCTACGCAGAAGTCGAGTAAATAAAAACACTATAAATGAAGACGAATCCATTCGCTTGTCGAAATCGGACCAATAGGGGCAACGCTATTGTGATACGTGCACATATATACATACTCGTACATATATAGTCTCTTAACTTCATTACCCTTCCCTTGCTTCGCCGTAGTCGGGTAAAATTTAAATAATAGTGGGGAGATTAGGTACCCGCTCCTCGGGTGTAGACCACATAAATTAGGTGCAACGCAAATAATTGACGTTGATTTGGGATTCAAGTGGCGTTCGTGTTGGCTTTCTTTGGCTTTAGTCACAATCGGAGCAGTAGCTATCATTCGCGCTACAGTCTGCGTATTCTCTCTAGCTTTGTTGTTGATGCACATGAAGCACGACAGTGGGAATGTAGCTGTGTGGGTGGGTTTGCCTGTAGTTGTATCTAGTACAGATTTGTTTTGTTACTTTATATCATTTGGCACTCACCAGTTGCACCTTCTTGTTGATGGAGGGGCTCCGGGGTAGGCTGCCGGGGCTGAGCTGGTCCGGCAGGCCTCCCTCCACGTCCTGGAGCAGCGTGGAGCGCTTGAAGATAGCCTCGAATGCAGCTCGGATCCTGAGATAAAAAGGCTTGTTTTATAAACGAGTTGTACATTCTGCTTTCCACTTCGATTGCGCGGAAGTTAAACAATGATATTCTTATGTTATTTAAATACTGCTAAGGAATGACGAGAGCTTCTTTCCAGCCCCTTTTTTTTTACTTTCTACATATAGAGACCATAGAGAATTAGAGAAGTAAAACATAACTACACTCATAAAAAAACTCATAAAATCTGGATCATGAACTCAAAAATGGTAGCATAATGAAATATATTACGCACGCCACTTCTCTGATAAGTTTATTAAAATAAAAAACTTTTCAGAAATAAATTATAACTCTGTTTTACATGTGTAAAAATGTGTCGTCTCTGGAACGGTCTACCTTCCCACATTCGTCAGGCATCATCGTGCGTTTTCAAATCCAAAGTCTACAACCACTATCTCGCACTACAAAATATAACAACGAACTGAGAAAATTATTGAATATCTTATCCTGTTTTATTACTGCATGTAAAAAAACATGCATATCATATATTTAAAGATATGTATCCTAATTAGGTATACTATGTATACATTTAATTATATTATTATGAAGTAGTTATATTATACACGTAGTTATATTATGTAAGTATAGAAATAGTATTGATATTATTGTTAGGAATCTATTAGTTTTTCCAAATTAAAGTAGGCACTATTCCGCATTAAAAACATCACAATACACCGAGGTTAACTGGAAGACAATGCTTGCTAGCATTAAGTTCGCCTATGTACCTATCTTTTGTGTGCAATAAAGATTTTTCTATCTCTCTATCGTAATTTATGGTAAGAGATCAAACTAACTATATTTATATGAATTAATCATGGTGAATCAATAGTTTAAAATATAGAAGGCCCTCTCAAAATGTGGGGCATCTATCAGGGTTTTACCCTATACCATATTTTAGTCCGAAGATAGATCGATTCATATACAGTGGATTTCTCGGCAACCTATAAATATGTGTGACCGCTAGCTACCCATGTAGCATGGCGGGCGATATCTGATTTATAAATGTGTGTGACCGCTAGCTACCCATGTAGCATGGCGGGCGATGTCTGATTTATAAATGTGTGTGACCGCTAGCTACCCATGTAGCATGGCGGGCGATATCTGATTTATAAATATGTGTGACCGCTAGCTACCCATGTAGCATGGCGGGCGATATCTGATTTATAAATATGTGTGACCGCTAGCTACCCATGTAGCATGGCGGGCGATATGTGATTTCTAAATATGTGTGACCGCTTGCTACCCTTGTAGCATGGCGGGCGATATCTGATTTATAAATGTGTGTGACCGCTAGCTACCCATGTAGCATGGCGGGCGATATCTGATTTATGTCTAAACTGTCCTAAAAAGCTTTCTACCAACCCGGAGGAGTCCCAAACATGACAAAAGTCATAGTTACCTGGTCTCAGCGCCGGTGACGGTGGTATACACGTTGGGAGCGGGAGTGGTCGGCGTGAACGGAGTCGTAGCAGGGGATGCGAGTCCTCGCGTCAGTGTGAACGAGTTGGTCTTCTTTAGGATGGACTTCGGACGGAACAGTTGTCCCGGGGCTGCAGGACGAAAGTAAGTTTAAGAAACACTGCTCTAATGCGAAAGCACGCCAACTAGTACCTAGTTGGACATTTTCAAAAAACAATTACATACTTAAAAAACTATTAATCTATAACTAAGATTTGTTTGTTTGTTTGTCGTATGGGGTAGTGCTGGCCTCTGGTGTCAGAGTTTGTCAGGCCGCCCGAGGGCCTCTCACATGGCTTAACGACGGCTATTAATTAATAACAGCCGGGACTGACAGCTTAACGTGCCGTCCGAAGTACGGAGCGATGGAAAACCGCACATATGTTAGAAAATTGGTGTTGGTGTCAAAGTCAATAACTTTGAATGCCCACATTCCGGATTTTATGTCGCACAGATCCCGAGCATAGCTCTCTCCGTAGCTTCTCGAGTGACTTATTTGTATACTTACAGGGTAACAGTCCCCCTTGGTCCTTCGTGGTGAGGGAGGTGCCCCGCACCATGCCGCTTGGGGGGTGGAGACCCAACATGTCCGGTGCTGGAGTGACCTTGTAACAAATACACATTTTGTTATTATTACACTTTGGACATGTTAGAGACAGGCAAAGCCAGCTCCTCAGTCATTTGTAATATGCTAGTTCAGTATTTCGACCCGTGAACAATGAAACGAATCACTGAAATCCAAAGAACCGACCGACTGTTTTTATTTTATTTTTTAGTTTGAGAAAACACTGGATGCGTGCACGTGACGTGAGCGTGCACGTGACGTGAGCGTGCACGCATCGATATGATATTATTAGGTAGAAGTCAGACCACCTGCATGCCAACTATTAGAAATGTAAGTAACATAACAATGCTGGAGGTTCATTTAAATTTTATATTTATTTAATTTCATTAAGTTAAGGACATTACTTAGTTAATACCTGCTTCGGAGGGCACGTTTTAACCTGTCAGTCCCGGCTGATTTAAAGCAATCGTTAGCCACGGCGAGCGCCCCACGTGCTTCTAAGAAGGTCGGTACATACCTCAAACCGGCTCGGCCTCCGCTGGCGGCCCTGTGCCTCCCCGCGGCGGCGCTCCGCCTCGCGGTGCCACAGGGCGGCCACCTGCAGCCGCCGTGAGCGCCCCACCTGCCTCTCGATCACCTTCACCAACTCCCATCGGTGGATGGAACCGAGAAGCACCATGGAGGTCGGACTGTCCACTAGGGGGAAGCTTTTTATTGTCTGTGGAATGAAAATTGTGTGATTTAAATAGGGTGCATCATCAGATAAGCCACGGCGTAGTACTGTTTATTTATTCTGGGCTCAAGGTAAGGCTGGTCCACGAGTTCAGTAGTGTAAGTATCTCGGTCACATCAGTTTTCAAACATAAAAACCGCATACAAAATCGGTCCATTCGTTTGGGAGCTACGATCCTCACCCCCATTACGCTCCCCCCATTATAGCTAAGAAACATCTCGTTTACCTCAGTTTTGAAACTTAAAAAGCGCAGCTAAATCGGTCCATTCGTTTGGAAGCTACGATTCTCAAACCCCCCCCCTTTTTCTCCTTTCCCCCATTATAGCTAAAAACCATCTCGTTTACCTCAGCTTTCAAACGTAAAAAACCGCAGCTACATCGGTCCATTCGTTTGGAAGCTACGATACTCACCTCCCCTCTCTCCCCCTCCTCCCCCATATAGCTAAGAATCACCACGATCACATCAAATTACAAACAGAAAAAAAACGCATCTAAATCGGTCCATTCGTTTGGATGTCAGACAGACACACACACACACACACACACACACAGTGACACATACACACCCTAAACTTATAACACCCATCTCTTTGTTCAGGGGTTAAAAATGATTAATATTAGCTCTATTATCCTAGGTATTGCTTGTTTGAGGGCGCAATTCAATGTAACATTAACACTTGACTTCACAAAATAAGACGGTTATATGTTCGAATGTATGTATGTTTTTACCAATAGATTTGTTTAGGGAAATGACAATATTGAATCGTAATTTTAACAAAAAATAATGATATTAGATTGATTGACGAGACGATCAGGCTGCGCACCTGGTGGTCGCGCCTGCCCTTAACAGTTGATTGATTGACGAGTCGATCAGGCTGCGCACCTGGTGGTCGCGCCTGCCCTTAACAGTTACAGTACCGCCCAGGACTTTAGTTGCAAAATGTTGCACAACGTTGCACTGCGCTCGTCACCCTGAGACATACGTTTATAATAGTGCCAAGGTTTTGAATTATCTTCATTATACAGACTTTTTGTTACTGACTGCTTTATTATAAGTAGTTAGAGAGACAGATTAGAAGAGATACCTCGTTCTTCTTGAAAGTTAGGACGGAATGCCAGCTATCCGAAATATATATCTAAGACAAAGCAAGAGGGAGATGAAAAATAAGGAAGTCTGACACCACCAACATTTGGAACACAGACAGAGAGAGTGAGAGAGTTGTGTGAGTGAGAGAGAGAGAGGGAGATACCTTGTTCTCCTTCAAGAGATCCTTGAGCTGCTGGAAGGTCATCTTGTTCCAGATGTACTTGACATCACGCACCATAAAGTCTTCCACGCAGATGTCGTACATTCCTGTGACGAAGGGGACAATTTACTTTAATATTCACATTGAATGAGCGTTCGTTTTTCCTGAAGGAATTACGCTTTAATTCATGTTATTATTATTGCACTATGAAAAAATACAATATTAAAATATAAATATATACAGGGGTTTTTAACAGGGATCTCAGGAAATCTTAAGGAATAATAAGAGTGCTAATGTTTTCAAACATTTTAAAATTAATGCAATTTTTTTTCGCGAAATCGGTTTTCTGTAAACTTATAACGAAAGAAAAGTTGTATAACAAGATGAACTAAAGTTGAATGTAACATTTTCTTCAAAATCTTTTTTTTACATATTATGTAAGGAAATAGAAAAGAAAAATTTCGATTTCCAGGAATTGAGTTTGTAGTAACTTTGTATAAATGTTTTTGACACAAACAACTTTTTGTTTCGCAGCAGATTCTATTTTAAAGTAAATAAGAAGAAATCTCATCAATTTTAGAAAAAAAACAAAAGTTTTTCAATAAGCTAAATCGCCAACACGTACCTCGTACGGGCCAAAAGCAAATATTTTTTCAAATAAAGCGAAAGCTTTTCTTTTAAATAAACCTTCCTCAAATGCAGATTTTGTGTAAGTGCAAACAATTTAAACATTGTATATTCCAAAAAAGACCAACACGTTTTATAACTTCTAGATATAAATAGATTTCTATGAACAAACCTTCCTAACTTTTCCTGCTATAAAAAAGTGTTAACAAAGTGACTCCTTGACATTGTAACTCGACTGGCTATTGACCATAGCTATTGACGTAAACAGCGATTGACAACATCTATTCAAGCTATAATTATCCATATAATATTTACTATACTCTATACTCCATAATATATACTAATATTATTAAAGCGAAAGTAACGCCGTCTCTCTTTGTGTGTTTGTTACCTTGTCAAGACTAAACGGCGGAACCGATCTTGACGAAATTTGGTATGGAGGTATAATCCTGGGATAGGACCACTGACAAGCGCGGATCCGGGGGAGGAGGGAGTCATGACCCCCCCCCCCCCTTGGGCCTATGTCAATCAGTGTTTTTTTTAGTTCCATTTGTTATTTTCATATGTTTTGTTACTATGTTTATTGTGTACACTGATACGTTAAGCTGTCGGTCCCAGCTGCTGGCCGTTGTTAAACCATGTCGGAGGCCCTCAATCAGCCTGACAAACTCTGACACCAGAGGCCAGCACTACCTCATACGACAAACAAAAACTTATAGAAATAGCCAAGAACTTTCGCGCTCGCTTCCGTCGCGCTCATAACCTTGCCAGGGGTCATAACTTCATCTTTTTAAATATATTAAATTTTCTTCTAGAGAAAACCTTACAAAGCCCTCGCTTAGGTCGCGCTTCTTTGAAAAATTTGCTTAAGTTAATTCGTTATTTACATATGATTTTGAAAAGACCTTAAAATATTCGCGCTCTTTTTGCTCGCACTTCTTTGAATTTATATTAGGTATGTCAATCGGTTCGTTTCGTATGATTTAGAATTATTCAATTTCTACACTGAAATATAGCAATAGTATGCGCGCTGAGTTATCGTGTTTTGTTCTTATCAATACATTTTTTTTATCACGGTCTAGGTAATCGTTTGACCACAATCTCACCTGATGGAAAGCGATGATGTGGTCGATGGTTTTGCACGCTTGCCTAGTAGATTCACTCTTGACTTGAACACACTTGGGTTATATTTTACCGGAAACACTGACGAGGGCAGGGCATCCACTCCTTAGAAGTTCTTATAATAAATGAAGAAGTAACGCTTCGAATATTTGAATATTATTTGGAGTTATGTTTTTAGAACTATTTAACTGAAGTGGCAGAAGTGTTCAAAATTTGCTCTTACTTTGCTCGCTTTTTTCTTTTTCATTATTTCCATGGGATTAGGTATTATGTTTTGTTCTATAAATCTATATTATTATCTTAATAGCTCGGAACTTTCGAGTTCGCTTATTTTGATCATTTCAATGCATAATTTTATGTGCTTTAGAGTTATGTTTCAATTGTGTTGTTAGAATTGTGTAAAGAAACAGGTCAATATTTTTGCGCTCGCTTCGCTCGCTCTTTTTGATTATTTTTCAATGTTTGTTTTTATGATTTGCAAATATTATTTAACTTCTACACCGATCGAAATAGCTCAAAATTTCCGCGCTTGCTCCGCTCGCACATATTTTAGTTTTTTCATATATTATATTTTGTTTTTTTTTGTCGTTTACTACATCATTAGAAATAGCTCAAAATTCTATAAATATGTACTCTCGAAAGTTTAAATCGTGTCAGTTCATATTTTTACATGTTTTGGAATCATATTTTAATTTAAAAGTGTATTAACACAACTAATTCAAAATTTTCGCGCTCGCTGCACTCGCGCTTTTGATATTACACTAAATACATACTTTGTACGAATCGGAGTTTCGTTTTAATACCCACACCAACCCACACAGATAGAAATAACTCAAAACTTTTCCCGCTACTACTCTTGCGATTATTTTGTCCTGAAATTTGATGATTTATGTCTATAAATAAATGGATCTGCCTTTGGGCATAGGCTACGCGAGTTTTTGGGCACAGCCTGGATGGGTTCCAAAATATTGTATAATTTTGGAACCCATCCAGGCTGGATATAAGTGCGTGACCCCCCCCCCCCCCCCCCCCCCTTACCCCGACTCGAAGGCTGAATCCGCCCTTGACCACTGACCTATATGGATTTGCTCTGCCATACTTTCGTTTGTGCTGATTCAAAGAGCCCCCACCGAGGGTCCATACATAAAACACTTGATAAACTGTAGTCCCCGCGATCGAAGTCACGGGCAAAAACCAGTAAACATTTATATAATAATACAGCAGCACTTGTGCAAGCACTATTATTAAATGTCACGATTGTTAAAGTTACTATTTAAAAAATGTTGTTATTGCCACCTTTTCATTTAAATGTGAACCTGCGGACAGCACTTTTTCAATTCTTACAAATTAATTAACAGTTTTTGTAAGCAACTTCGTGACTAAACGATCAGTTCCCTTTTTGGTAAGTAGTGACCCTCATCATCATTATCATCATCAGCTCATCACTGCTGGACCTAGACGTAGCCATCTCCTGTGAACGCAACTGAGCACGATCTTCAGCTCTCCTCATCCAGTAGCTGCCAGCCGCCCGTCCAAAGTCGTCACTCCACCTGGCCGGCGGGCGCCCTACTTTGTACCGCGTTTGCGTAAACGTGGTCTCCACTTTAGAACTCTTTTACCCCAACACTTGTCGGTTCTTCGAGATATAGTCCGACCAGTTACCATGTCCGCTTGCTAATTCCTTGAGCTATGTCTGTAACTTGGTTTCCCTCATCCTCATTGTAAAACAATAAATAATAGTTAAAAACAACTAAAAAACACGCTTTATATACAAAACCAAACTAAAAAATAGAAAATAAATTTTAATAGAGTAAAAAAAAAAAAAAAAAAAAAAAAAAAACGTGGGGTGCATGGGTCAATAGTTATAAATATTTCATTGACAGATATGAGAAGCATCCCACGCTTTTTTTTAAATAAAACATTTTTTCTTATTTACACTATTAAAATTTATTTTCTATTTTGTAGTTTCTATATAAAGCATGTTTTTTAGTTTTTTTAAACTATTATTTTTCTATTTTTTTATTTTTTTCCGAATTATTGCATTGTCATCGGTCTTTGACAGATGTGCAAAATTTGAATGAAATCTGACCGTTTAAAGTGGGTCAAAATAGCGTCCAAAGGAGTCGGTTCCAAACATACAAGTGAAGCTAATATAGAGCGTATAAAAAGACACGAAGATGAAGGTGCCTTCGCCTTCTAACCCAATTCTAACCTATCACGGCCAAGTCAGGCTTCCGCCCTCGCCTTACCTTACCTTTTTCGTATTATTGTTTATTTATTAATGTTTGCTGCGGCAGCCTCTTTAAGGCGCCTTCGAAATTTCTTACCTACTGCCACTAAGGTTGTTCTCGCGCAATCTCTTTTGCTTCACATTCTCGATTACGCTGACGTCTGCTATCTCGATCTTACCGAAGAACAGCTGAATAAGCTTGAGCGTTTACAAAATGTTGCTATAATGTTCATATTTGGCTTGCGCAAATTTGACCATGTTTCTCACTTTCGTGCAAAGCTCAAGTGGCTACCCATTCGCCTTCGCCGGAATGCTCATATCCTTAACCTTCTTTATAATATCTTGTTTAATCCTTCTACCCCGAGCTATCTTAAAGAACGCTTTGATTTCATCTACACATCCAACACCTACCATCTTAGATCATCCGAAAATCTCACCCTCAAGCTACCTTTGCATTGTAGCACTTTTTACGGACGTTCTTTCACGGTAGAAGCTGTTCGTCTGTGGAAAAAATTGCCTGTTTCTATACGGCGCGCGCCATCTTTGGAAGCTTTTAAGTGTCAAGTGAAGAGGTTTTACTGGAAGTCTCTCTAATATTATGTTTATTATCACGTTTGTCATGTTGCTTGTATTACAGTTTTACTTGGAAGTCTAGCTAATATTATGTTTATTATCACGTTTGTCATGTTGCTTGTATTACAGTTTTACTTGGAAGTCTAGCTAATATTATGTTTATTATCACGTTTGTCATGTTGCTTGTATTACAGTTTTACTTGGAAGTCTAGCTAATATTATGTTTATTATCACGTTTATCATGTTGCTTTATTACAGTTTTACTTGGAAATCTAGCTAATATTATGTTTATTATCACGTTTGTCATGTTGCTTGTATTACAGTTTTACTTGGAAGTCTAGCTAATATTATGTTTATTATCACGTTTGTCATGTTGCTTGTATTACAGTTTTACTTGGAAGTCTAGCTAATATTATGTTTATTATCACGTTTATCATGTTGCTTTATTACAGTTTTACTTGGAAGTCTAGCTAATATTATGTTTATTATCACGTTTTTCATGTTGCTTGTATTACAGTTTTACTTGGAAGCTAGCTAATATTATGTTTATTATCACGTTTGTCATGTTGCTTGTATTACAGTTTTACTTGGAAGTCTAGCTAATATTATGTTTATTATCACGTTTTTCATGTTGCTTGTATTACAGTTTTACTTGGAAGCTAGCTAATATTATGTTTATTATCACGTTTGTCATGTTGCTTGTATTACAGTTTTACTTGGAAGTCTAGCTAATATTATGTTTATTATCACGTTTGTCATGTTGCTAGTATTACAGTTTTACTTGGAAGCTAGCTAATATTATGTTTATTATCACGTTTGTCATGTTGCTTGTATTACAGTTTTACTTGGAAGTCTAGCTAATATTATGTTTATTATCACGTTTGTCATGTTGCTTGTATTACAGTTTTACTTGGAAATCTAGCTAATATTATGTTTATTATCAGGTTTATCATGTTGCTTTATTACAGTTTTACTTGGAAGTCTAGCTAATATTATGTTTATTATCACGTTTATCATGTTGCTTGTATTACAGTTTTACTTGGAAGTCTAGCTAATATTATGTTTATTATCACGTTTGTCATGTTGCTTGTATTAAAGTTTTTTTTTTGTTTTTTATAATCTTATAATCATATTTGGGTATTTATGTATTCATATAATATATATTTATTTATATATGTATGTATATATTGGAAATTTATATTTAAATGTATATTGTAATATATCTATCTATATTAATCATAAAATAATTTTAGTATAATTAGAAATTTGATTTACTATTTCTCACTAAGTAGTATTTTTATAATGCACCCCGTCCCTCACAACTATAACAAATCCTCTCCATCCAAAGGTTGCCTGGAAGAGATTTAGCGATAAGGCCGCCCATTGTGACACTTCCTCTGCTATGGTTCCTTTATTTTTTGTTGATTTTGTTTGTGGTGTGTGCAATAAAGAATTTATCTATCTTATCTATCTATCTATCTATTGCATTGTCATCGGTCTTTGACAGGTGTGCAAAATTTGAATGAAATCTGACCGTTTAAAGTGGGTCAAAATAGCGTCCAAAGGAGTCGGTTACAAACATACAAACAAACATACAAGTGAATCTAATATAAAGCGTATAAAAAACTCGCATAACCACCCAAAAATGTTTGCCCTTAAGGAAGAAAAAAAGTTTACTTCTTGTTTTATGGATAGTTTTTAATAAAATTTTCGTTATAACATTTCAAACTGTCATGGTCTCTCACGTAATATTAGTAGTATTCTTGTGATGATGATTATAACATTTTAAACTGTCATGGTCTCTCACGTAATATTAGTAGTATTCTTGTGATGATGATTATAACATTTCAAACTGTCATGGTCTCTCACGTAATATTAGTAGTATTCTTGTGATGATGATTATAACATTTTAAACTGTCATGGTCTCTCACGTAATATTAGTAGTATTCTTGTGATGATGATTATAACATTTCAAACTGTCATGGTCTCTCACGTAATATTAGTAGTATTCTTGTAATGATGATTATAACATTTCAAACTGTCATGGTCTCTCACGTAATATTAGTAGTATTCTTGTGATGATGATTATAACATTTCAAACTGTCATGGTCTCTCACGTAATATTAGTAGTATTCTTGTAATGATGATTATAACATTTCAAACTGTCATGGTCTCTCACGTAATATTAGTAGTATTCTTGTAATGATGATTATAACATTTCAAACTGTCATGGTCTCTCACGTAATATTAGTAGTATTCTTGTAATGATGATTATAACATTTCAAACTGTCATGGTCTCTCACGTAATATTAGTAGTATTCTTGTAATGATGATTATAACATTTCAAACTGTCATGGTCTCTCACGTAATATTAGTAGTATTCTTGTAATGATGATTATAACATTTCAAACTGTCATGGTCTCTCACGTAATATTAGTAGTATTCTTGTGATGATGATTATAACATTTCAAACTGTCATGGTCTCTCACGTAATATTAGTAGTATTCTTGTAATGATGATTATAACATTTCAAACTGTCATGGTCTCTCACGTAATATTAGTAGTATTCTTGTGATGATGATTATAACATTTCAAACTGTCATGGTCTCTCACGTAATATTAGTAGTATTCTTGTAATGATGATTATAACATTTCAAACTGTCATGGTCTCTCACGTAATATTAATAGTATTCTTGTGATGATGATTATGAAAACAAGCCCTTGTATTATTATTCCAAGATCAGTATCTGATGTATTATCTATAAACCAAATTTCATCCAAATTCATTTAGCCGTTTAAGCGTGAAGATGTAACAAAGATACTCATACACACTCCCTCGCTCACAAACTTTCGCATTATACGTTTTATTTATGTAATTGGTAAATAAATAATTTCGTATCGTGACACAGTTGATTGTTTTCAGAAATGCTGCTCATTTTCCTTCTGATCCTGTTCTATCCAGCCTCCACGGTGGCCTATGACTTTACCAACCTGACAGCCATGTTCGGATCGTGTCGGGGACAAGAGATGAACACCATACAAATGGTGGAAGATGCCGGGTATGTATATGGACAACCTCTACATCCTAGTATATTTACATGTAGCCAAAACAAAAGCCTGATTTAAACTTAAGGGGCTATCAGTTCAGGAAATACTATTAAGAGCTCTAGAATTTTAAAGTTTTGCCTCTGAGTTTTTGAAGTAACCGAATAGATAGTGGATTTTTTTTGGTGCAATTTGATATACTCGTACTTCTTTCAATAGAAAAAACTAGTAGCCCTATTTAGATGAATGTATTTTGATATACTCGTACAATTTGATATACTCGTACTTCTCTCAATAGAAAAAAACTAGTTGCCCTATTTAGATGAATGTATTTTGATATACTCGTACAATTTGATATACTCGTACTTCTCTCAATAGAAAAAAACTAGTTGCCCTATTTAGATGAATGTATTTTGATATACTCGTACAATTTGATATACTCGTACTTCTCTCAATAGAAAAAAACTAGTTGCCCTATTTAGATGAATGTATTTTGATATACTCGTACAATTTGATATACTCGTACTTCTCTCAATAGAAAAAAACTAGTAGCCCTATTTAGATGAATGTATTTTGATATACTCGTACAATTTGATATACTCGTACTTCTCTCAATAGAAAAAAACTAGTTGCCCTATTTAGATGAATGTATTTTGATATACTCGTACAATTTGATATACTCGTACTTCTCTCAATAGAAAAAAACTAGTTGCCCTATTTAGATGAATGTATTTTGATAAACTCGTACAATTTGATATACTCGTACTTCTCTCAATAGAAAAAACTAGTAGCCCTATTTAGATGAATGTATTTTGATATACTCGTACAATTTGATATACTCGTACTTCTCTCAATAGAAAAAAACTAGTTGCCCTATTTAGATGAATGTATTTTGATATACTCGTACAATTTGATATACTCGTACTTCTCTCAATAGAAAAAACTAGTAGCCCTATTTAGATGAATGTATTTTGATATACTCGTACAATTTGATATACTCGTACTTCTCTCAATAGAAAAAAACTAGTTGCCCTATTTAGATGAATGTATTTTTTATTCTTACTTTTTACAGTTATAATTTTTTAAACATATAATAACATAATATGATTTATTAATCGTTATTTAGATTCAACAAAGAAAAAATAACTACATTCGCGTTATGGCATTTTTATATAAAGCTTTAATGCACAAAAATACGCAATTTTCCGCCATTTCCGTTGCGCGCGCAACACAATTGCCATCATACATAGCAGTGACATCATACGGTCGCCATGACAGCTATGGCCGATATGACGCGAGTCACGTTAACTTTGCGCAGGATTGCCAACTTCCGGCTCCATCGTAACGATAGAGTCACCACCATGGGCGGTATTCTAATTTACTACAAAAACCACTGTATCCCGTTAGACAGCCCTCCTCATATCCATTTAGAAGCCTCCTGCTGCCAACTTGCGATGACCGGTCATCAATCAATCATTATAGCATCCTGCTTCCTCTCCCCCGGTAAAACCTTACTCAGGTAGATTATTTATTTTATCTAGAGGCAGTCCTCTCCATGGGAAGCGCAATCATTCTGGCTGGTAACTTCAATAGCAAAAACATCATATGGGGGTGCCGCAAAACCACCCCAACGGTACTAAACTTTTCGACCTTAGCAAAATTCTTCCCACGGAGGCGAATCACTACCCCCGATGTCCCAACCACTAACTTGACATACTTGACATACCGCTCCTAAAGAACATAAAGCTTAGTTTCCGCTCAATTGAAGTGTTCAAAGAGTTAGAATCCGATCACCGTCCTGTTATCAGACCCCGAAAGACTCGTCCTCCCTTCCCCCGACCAAGGTGGTACTGGACTGAAAGCGTTTGGGGGAAGCCCTAAAAGCTATCAGTTCACCTGATCTCGATCGCATTCCTGACGACATAATCACACCCGACGACGTTTCTCGCTCGATCGATGCCCTCACCAGCCACCTCAACACCGTTATCGGTGAGTCTTCTAGACAGGTCCCAGCGGAGGATCTCCACAGCTGGGCCCTGCCTGAAGACGTGAAGAGGTTGGTGACGGCACGGAATACAGCCATTAGAGCGTATGATGCATTCCCCAACGCTGAACGCAAAGCCACCTTGATGCTACTACCACCGTATGGTCAGGACGCGCATTAGCGAGCTGCGCGAATAACGTTGGGGAGACTTAATGTCCGAAATCTCGCTGACCCACCAGGCCTACTGGGGCTTGGCGGAGACTCTCGAAGCCAAGTACGTCATCGTTTGTGGGGGACAAACGATCACGTTGATCCTGTCCACATCGCCGCGTTGGACCGCAACTATGTACTACCCCCCCCCCCCCCCCCCCCCCGAGCTGAGGTTGAGTCGAGCATCAAGGACTTCAAAGTGCGGAAGGCCCCTGACGCTGACGCCGTCAGCAACAGGGTCCTAAAGCACCTTTCTGTCCCGTAAGTTTATCTCTTAGTTAGCATCTTCAATGCAGCCATGAGCAACTTCTCCTTCCCCGACGCCTGGAATAGTGCCGTCATTCACAAACCAGCAAAAAAAGCAGAAAGCAAAAAAAGAAAAGCAAAGCAGGCATCTGAGCCCTCTAGCTACCGCTCCATCAGTCTCCTCAGCTCTCTGGGGAAGATCTACGAGCGACTCCTTCTGAATCGACTCTGGTCCTTCGCGAAATCTAAAAAGCTCATCCTCGATAAGCAGTTCAGCTTTAGGGCAAGACACTCTTGCCCTCAGCAAGTGCACCGCATCACGGAGCACATTCTCGCGGGTTTAAATAGGAAACCACTTCCCCAAACCACGATAGCCGTCTTCCTAGACGTAGCGAAGGCTTTTGAAAAGGTGTAACACGCCGGGCTGATACAAGCTGTACCAGCTCGTCTTGTGCTTATAGTACAAGACTACCTCACGAACCGGAGTTTTCGCTATCGTGTCGAGGGCGACCGATCCAACCCCCCTCCCATCAGAGCCGGAGTCCCTCAGGCTCCGCGCAGTCTCTACTCCTGTTCACGCTTTACACAAGAGACTTTCCCCGTAATCCCAAAGAAGAGATCGCTCTCTTTGCGGACGACACCGCCATTTATTCCACGGATGGAAACCAACCGTACTTCAAGAAGCATCCAACGAACGCTCCAAGCGCTCGATGGATGGTTCCGAAAGTAGCGAATAACGGTGAATCCCGAGTAGAGCGTAGCAATGCGTTTCACTCACGGGCTTAAACGCTATTTTCCAATCGACAATATCACGATTAATGACCGCCCTATACTGTGGGAAAGGTCAACTAAATACTTAGGAGTCACCCTTGACTATCGACGCGACTTCGATGAGCATATCAGCACCGTCCACAAAAGGGCGGCCTTCTACCAAGGTCGCCTCGCGTTACTCCTAGGCAGATGTAGTAAAATTTCCCTTAGAAATAAGGTGACAATTTACAAAACCTGCGTCCGACCAACAATGGCATACTCGTCTGTAGTATTCGCTCACGCCTCCCGCATTTCCCTAGAGAAACTTCAGACCTTACAGAATAAATTCATCCGCAGTGCAGTAGATGCCCCCTAGTATCAGAAGAACATCGACCTGCATTGTGATCTCGAGCTTCCTTCGATCCTTCAATACATGAAAGACGCTTCTCGCCGCTACTTTGAACCGGCACCCCATCACCCCAACCCTCTTGTAGTCCAGGCATCTGACTATTCGACAGACGCGACAGACGCACGACCCCTCCATAGACGCCCTAGAGACATCTTGAGCGATCTGGAAGAAGAAATCACGGCCGCAGTGCAGGCAGCGATAGATTCGTCCAACCCTTCCTCACCACCTGTCAACACAATTAGACTCAGACACCGACCTCGCCGGCGTGGTCGAAGATTACGGGACCTTACGGGATTAAAGTCAATTTTATTCGCCTTCGAGTTTCTTGCCGATTCTTCTCGAAGGTGTATTCCGAACCGGTGGTCAGTTATCTAAATAAATCAAAGGGCTCCAGCCATTTCATCAGGGTTCTTTCGATCACTACTAAAACTAGCGATCCAGGGGTGTTTAATCATACGCCGTAATCAATGGCAGCTGTCCAAGCCGAGGTTCGTAGTCCCTGGGTGCCACTGAGCAAGTGGCCAAAACTTTAACTTTGGCGTGCGCCTTCTGCGTCACGTATTGCGGCGGAGCGCTTTCGCGCCCGCCCCACCGTCCGCTGACCGGTGACGCTGTAGAGGTCAGTTATAGACCAACAGCATATATCCTTAATAATAAAAATAATACATGGTCTCATGGCATGTTGTGATGTATGTGGATGTCCCACTATTTCGTCGGTCCTATTCGTCCGATTTCGACAAGTAAGATATTAATCGATTCGTCTTCAGGTATAGAGGTGTCATAGGTTTTTTTACCCGAATACGGCGAAGCAAAATATGCGTTATGTGTTCACACTAAAAACTTGGTCCGATTTTGACAAGCAAGGTAGACCAATCAATAGATTCGTCTTCATCGCAATATTGTCAAGCGACCGTAATCGTTTTAGTTTTTAAACTTGTCTTGTTTGAAGAATAGTATTTGCGGCGTGAAGTGTTGTCTAATTACTTGCGTGAGGGCCCAACCCAAGCCATCGATACACCTTGTGGATCGGCCTACATGCACTGTAATCCGGGAACCTCTGGTACTCCTTCTGAAGATATGAATGTATCTGTGATCGAGACTCGGGCGCGGAAGAAGGAAAAAAAGGTAAACAAACAACCCCGTCCAGCTGTATCCTCTCAGGGTTCAAGGGCTTCGAAAGTTGAAGCCGGAAAAAATATCGAGGTGAGCAGATCCAACTTAAATGCTCGCTCAACCGATTTAGTAGATAAGAGACATTACACTGAGGCTTCTCAACAAGGTGTGGCTCCATTTCAAGCTGTTAAAGGTGGTATTAATGTCCTGGCAAAAAACTCGCAAGTAGTAGAAAAATCTGACTGGCAAGTTGTAACGCGGAAGCGGCCTACCTATAAACAACGCTCAATTTTAACCGGTTCCGGTAATTCGAACGACGATCTCCAATCAGTGGGGCAATTAAAATTCATGCAGGCTTGGTCCTTCAGGCCCGACACTACGAAAGAAAATATTTTGAACCACATCAACAAAATTTTGAAATACGACGATTACTTTGTAGAAAAACGTGACCTAAAAACGTGCAGGCATGCAGCGTTTGTCATCGGAATGCCGCTGAGTGTATATGAGCGAGTTTACACGCCTACAGTATGGCCATCCGGCGTCAAGATTTCCGAGTGGATTTACTTTCGTGGATCGCCCCGCGAGCGGGGCGCGAGCGCAACCGAAGGTACCCGACCGAGCCGCTCAGTCTCAGAGCGACAATGATACGGCGATGACAGATGTGTCATCACTCGTAGTTTGCCATCAAAATATTGCGTCGATTAACTATAAAACCCAAAAGCTTGAAGTGTTATTACAAAGTGAGCTCAAGTGCAATATATTAGCGGTGACGGAACACTGGTTAGCTGAACCAGAATTAGATTGTGTGAATTTAACTGGTTTTAAGCTTGCATCAAAGTTTTGTAGAAAACAAATATCTCACGGCGCATCGTGCATATTCGTAGATAAGAATTTAAATTGCATCGAAAATATACATCTTGTGACATGTTCAGTGGAACGATACTGCGAGATTTCTGCAATTGACTTAATAGATTATGACATGACTATTATTTGTATATACCGGACCAACAAGATTAGCAGAAATGATTTCTTAACGCACTTTGAACGTTTGCTCGATAGGATCAACGAACTTGATAGGGATTTATTAGTGGTGGGCGATTTTAATATAGATTGTTTACCCGAAGTTTATCCTGAAAAGAGGAAGTTAGATGATCTTCTATCAGCCTACAATATGACAAATATTGTGGATTTTCCCACTCGTATAACAGCTACGACTGCTACATGCTTGGATCACCTTTACACCAACATATCACCGAAATCAGTGCGGGCCACGCCAGTTGTTACCAACTTGAGCGATCATATCGCGGTACGCGGGGAGGTAATGTGCACTCGTCAGGTGCCAGAACCACAAACACATCTCACCAGGAACTTTTCACAATCGAACAGTTGCAACTTTGTAGCTTCAATAGATAGTGTAGATTGGCTGCAAATTATTGAGTGCTCTGGGTCGGCAGAGACTTTAGCAAAGTCGGTGACAAATGTCATTGCTAATAAATTTGACATATGTTTTCCTTTAAAGAGAAAACATGCTAGGAAAATTGACTCATCGTGGATAACTCCCGATATTAAAAATATGAAGTCCCTTTTATTTGACATTTATAAATTGAATAAATTATTTCCCAATGAAATTTGCATACAATCAATTTTAGATTACATAAATATTAAATTTGATATTTTAGTGAATAATCAGAAACGTTATTATTATAAGAACCTAATATTAAATTGCAGAGTGCATCAAAAGGCATGTGGAGCGTAGTTAACATAGAAAGGGGAAAAAACGACGCTCCCAAACTTAAATTTGCAGATATTGTAGTTAATTCTGACGGTAGCAAGTTTGACAGTACCAAGCAAGCGGTTGATTATATAAATTTGCGGTTTTTGAACGCGGCTTCCGCGTGCAGTGCACCTGCAGCTAATATCTCAGCTGTACGCCGAGTCTTGTCGGTCACTCGCACGCCCGCTGACCGTTCGTTGCGACTGCGTCCTTTCACTGCGGACGAGTTATTCCTCACTGTAGTAAATCGTATACCTCCGAAACAATCGAAAGATGTTTTCGGACTATCGATGGAGCTGATGAGGATGGCTATCATACCACTTGCCCCAGTATTGGCGTCACTCTTTAATGCTTGCGTCAAAGAGGGATCATATCCGGGACCTTTGAGAGTAAGCAAAGTGGCGCCGATATTCAAGGGTAAAGGAAAAAGAGAGAATATAGATGGATATAGGCCCGTGTCCATCATTCCCGCAATAGCAAAGATTTCCGAAAACGGGTTAAGTCATAGAGTGATTGAATATCTAACGGCAACTAGTGCCATGTCTGAACATCAATATGCTTATCGAGAAGGGCGGTCAACTACTTCCTTAGCTCGAGAATTAATAAGTCGCGTGATGGCTGCTCGCGAGCGTAAGCTGCAAGTGGCTGTTCTTTGTTGCGATTTATCAAAGGCATTTGATGTAGCTGTCCATACAATACTAGCTATAAAACTGAGGCACTATGGTATTGATGGGCCATCATCGTACGCCTTACTGACGGACTTACTACGAGGTAGGCTTCGAAATCGACAAGGGATTGACGTGGGAGAGTCATGTACAAAACCTGTGCGGTAAAGTTGGGAGTGCATGTTTCGCGCTGCGTCGTGTGTCCCGGGTGGTGTCCGCGGAGGCAGCGCATGCGTGCTACTTTGCAACAGTGCACTCGTTACTGCAGTACGGCGCGGAGCTTTGGGGACGTTGCTCGGAATGGGAGCGCGTCTTCCGTATACAGAAACGCGCTGTAAGAGCGTTAGTACGAGTATCGCAAGATACCTCCGCGAGACCGTACTTCAAAAATCTTGGTATTATGACGTTGCCTGCCATTGTGATTTTTCAAGTGGAAAAATCACAATGGAATTGTTTTTTTTTTTTTTTTTATGTGAGAATGAACCCCGACAAGTACAGGAAACGCGGTGACATACACTCCTATAACACACGCAATGCAGAGAAACTTGCAGCTGGATCTCGCTCTCTCACCAAGTCCAGCAAGCTGACTCGTGTGATGGGTCCAGCGATCTATAACCGACTTCCTGCGGATATTATTGTTGCAGCTGTATCTCGCTCTCTCACCAAGTCCAGCAAGCTGACTCGTGTGATGGGTCCAGCGGTCTATAACCGACTTCCTGCGGATATTATTGTTGCAGCTGTATCTCGCTCTCTCACCAAGTCCAGCAAGCTGACTCGTGTGATGGGTCCAGCGGTCTATAACCGACTTCCTGCGGATATTATTGTTGCAGCTGTATCTCGCTCTCTCACCAAGTCCAGCAAGCTGACTCGTGTGATGGGTCCAGCGGTCTATAACCGACTTCCTGCGGATATTATTGCTGCAGCTGTATCTCGCTCTCTCACCAAGTCCAGCAAGCTGACTCGTGTGATGGGTCCAGCGGTCTATAACCGACTTCCTGCGGATATTATTGCTGCTCCTAGTGTGGACTGTTTTAAATCCAGACTGAAACGCTGGCTTATCGAGCAAACGTTCTATAGTTTTGAGGAATTTATGTTAGTATGACATTATTGTGTATTTTGTATTATGTTCTTTGTTTAATTTTGACATTCATACTTTATGTTTGTATTGATTTTATTTTGATTTATGTTGTATTTGTCTGACATGATTTTATGACATAATTTTGTATGTTACTTTTTGTTTCTATTTTAAAAAAAAAGTTGACATATTGTTGCTTGATGAATATTTGTTGTATTCTGGATGTATACACACTGTATACCAACTTATTGTACTATAATTGTGATTAATACATATTTTTTACTCTAATCTGAATGATTAGCTTGTTGACGTGTAATAATATTTACCAATAAATGAGTATTTGAGTATTAGTATTTGAGTATATACTTTGCTGTGAATACTTTGTGTAGAAACTAATGATGATGAATGATTCTCACTGCTACAATTAAGTATGCGTGGGGACTAATGATGATGTATGATTCCAGCAGAAGACGGCCCCAGCAATAAGTCTCACTGCTACAATTAAGTTTGCGTGGGGACTAATGATGACGAATGACTTCAGCTGACATCTGAATGCTAGCCGGCTCCGGCAATAAGGCTCACTGCTAAATTACGTTTGCTTGGGGACTAATGATGATGAATGATTCCAGCTGACAACAGCGTGTTAGACGGCCCCAGCAATAAGTCTCACTGCTACAATTAAGTTTGCATGGGGAGTAATGATGACGAATGATTCCAGCTAACGTCGCGTGCTAGCCGGCCCTGGCAATAAGGCTCACTGCAAAATTACGTTTGCTTGGGGACTAATGATGATGAATGATTCCAGCTGACGTCTGCGTGCTAGCCGGCCCCGGCAAGGCTCACTGCAAAATTACGTTTGCTTGGGGAATAATGATGATGAATGATTCCAGCTGACGTCTGCGTACTAGCCGGCCCCGGCAAGGCTCACTGCAAAATTACGTTTGCTTGGGGACTAATGATGATGATTGATTCCAGCTGACGTCTGCGTGCTAGCCGGCCCCGGCAAGGCTCACTGCAAAATTACGTTTGCTTGGGGAATAATGATGATAAATGATTCCAGCTGACAGCTGCGTGCTAGCCGGCCCCGGCAAGGCTCACTGCTACAATTTCGCCGACAAAGGCCACGAGATCTGGGTACCCAACTGTCGCGGTAACAAATACAGCCGAAACCATACCTTCCTGGACCCTGATAAGGATCCCAAATTCTGGGACTTTGACTTCGATGATATGGCTTTAAAGGACCTGCCAGCTGTTATAAATTATGTGAGGGCGAAGACTGGACGGTCACAGGTATAGTTTTAGATTATATATATTTTTTTATTTTTTTTTGTTGAGGGCCTTGAAGATTTTGGTATAGTGGTCAGTCCGCCATCTTGATTTATTTTCAAGTTTGCGGCGCACAATGAAACCTATATAATGTATGGATCGAGAACACACAAAGATTCAACTTACAGAGATAGTTAATGGTAAAGATAGCGTGCTCCGCCTGCGACCGCACCAGCGCTTCCCAGCAGGTCCAACTAGTTGTATCCTTGGAACAGCCAATACAACTAGTGGACACTGAACATATTTAATGCTTAGAACCATTTAATTAGTTAGTTGTTATGGTATCGTTGTGTAAGTTGTGTTTATATTTGAAAAAGTCAAAAGCTCTATTTAGCCTCCAAAGAAAAATCTTCGAGATCATTATGTGTGATTGTGTTTGTGAGTATATATATGTTTGTGTGCGTCCTTGAAACTATTGGTTTATTTTTTAGATGATATACTTAGGGCACTCGCAAGGAGCCACCCTGTTGCTGATCCTCTGCTCCAAGATGCCAGAGTTTAACGCCTACTTTAAGATGGGATTCGGCTTGTCAACAGCGACTTGGTTGTATCATTCAAGGCTGTTTGTACTACCCATCGAAGCAATTTTGGCACCAAGTTAGTATATCCGACACACATCCAAAGTCGATAAGTTCTGCGATCGGACTGATAAGGCAAGCGCACGTTCTCATGCCGTATTTTGAGCATACAAATATCTATAAAAATGCCATATTGTATATATATATATATATATATATATATATATATATATTTTTATTATTTTTTAATTCATTAGCTCGATTAATAAATACAAAACAAAAATTCCAAAAATTTAGTATTTAAGAAGTAAGTCTAAAATATATATTTATTTTGGGTATCTTAGATATTTTTTATATAGAGTAAAGAATTACGAATTGTGTATTGAGCCGAGCCTAGATAAAAAGCTCATGAGTACCTACCGTATACTTTCTTCTATTTGTGTATTGACCCGAGCCTAGATAAAAGGCTCATGAGTACCTACCGTATACTTTCTTCTATTTGTGTATTGACCCGAGCCTAGATAAAAGGCTCATGAGTACCTACCGTATACTTTCTTCTATTTGTGTACTGAGCCGAGCCTAGATAAAAGGCTCATGAGTACCTACCGTATACTTTCTTCTATTTGTGTACTGAGCCGAGCCTAGATAAAAGGCTCATGAGTACCTACCGTATACTTTCTTCTATTTGTGTATTGAGCCGAGCCTAGATAAAAGGCTCATGAGTACCTACCGTATACTTTCTTCTATTTGTGTATTGAGCCGAGCCTAGATAAAAGGCTCATGAGTACCTACCGTATACTTTCTTCTATTTGTGTATTGAGCCGAGCCTAGATAAAAGGCTCATGAGTACCTACCGTATACTTTCTTCTATCTGTGTATTGAGCCGAGCCTAGATAAAAGGCTCATGAGTACCTACCGTATACTTTCTTCTATTTGTGTATTGAGCCGAGCCTAGATAAAAGGCTCATGAGTACCTACCGTATACTTTCTTCTATCTGTGTATTGAGCCGAGCCTAGATAAAAGGCTCATGAGTACCTACCGTATACTTTCTTCTATTTGTGTATTGAGCCGAGCCTAGATAAAAGGCTCATGAGTACCTACCGTATACTTTTTTCTATTTGGCGACTTCATGTAGGTATAGAAAAAACGATAAATTCTAGTGCTATTTACAGTATTTCGTAAACGGTAAAATAAAGCTGTTTTCTTAATTTCCAGCGATTACTTTCATGGAATCACAGGGAATCTATGCCGAAGTGTTTGAATACGACGGGTTCATACAAGGAACAGCCGAGCAGGCGTGCGGCCAAACCACCCTCAGCTACCCCGTCTGCAGCTTCCTGCTCTTCCTAATCTTCGGATACAACGAGTTCCAGCTGACACCCGAGGTCATCTGCAACGCGGTCCACCACGAGCCGTCAGGGACCTCCTTAAAACTGTTTAAGCGGTGGGGCGAAGTGTGGAAGTCAGGTTTTAGGGAAAGCAATAATGGATCTATTTTGACTTTAGGTCCTGAATACCCTTTCGAAAAGATCACCATGCAATGGGAGTTTCAGTGTAGCCCTAATGATTATATATGTCATCCGGAGGATTTGAAAATTTGTACCTCCAAGTTGACGAATTGTAAGCATAGGTCCTGCCAGTTGGCTGATGAGCATTTCGGACACGTGGATTATATTTATGGACGCAGTATTCCGGAGTACTGTTCGGCCTACGTGCTCAGCGCTATGGCTGGCGAGTACCAATGCAAAGGGACAGTAACGTCTAACTGGTAGTATCTCTTTTATATACCGAATTGAAAAAATGAGGTACTGCATTCTATATATGCGTGTGATTTTTTTAATGTATGTAAACCGATTTTCCGAGATTTGTGCGCCTAATTAGGTAATCTTGTTTTATTTCAAAGTGTAGACCATGATCCGAAATAAATCTCACGAAAATTGAAAATTGTCTAGTACTTTTTCACTAAATCTAGCTGATGTGGTCTTTTGGTATAATGTTTATTAATTTAATTATTTTTAACCGATTTTGAAAACAAACTCCGTCTCCTCTCAAGAACACATTTAGTCCAACGGTTATCAGTCCTTCGACAAATATATCCAGCCCACTGCCACTTCAGTTTTTAATCCTATGGGCTATTGTCGATAACCTTGGTTCTCTGTCACATCAACGAAAACCTTTAATTTGAAAAAAACTAGAGGTTTTACTTGATGCATATGTATTTTTACTATTATACTATTAAATATTGTTTTGGTATTGGGTTGTACTGTTCATTCATAGTATTGGGTTGTACTGTTCATTCATAGTATTTTTCATATTAACAGTTTTATAAATATCACATCTTGCCACCATTGTACAAAGATCCTTCATTTCTTTCTACGAGTACATATACCTTATCTACGCAAAAAGCTTCATATAAATCAACTTTCATAAAAGACTAGTATTGAAAAACTAACGGTTTGACTGCCATGTAACAAACTACAAAAGTGTAAACATTATTACAGAAAAAAATGTAGCAATAATTAAAAAAAATAACATCTGAGCAAATAGAGTCCACACCACACTACATTATGAATGCAAAAATAACCGTCTCTTTGATGCCTTTTAACGGCAGAACCGATCTTGATGAAATTTAACTAGGAGACTAGAGACTAGTGCATCACAAGGAAGGTCATAGGCAATATTATTTTTATGTTTACCCAAAAAAAAACACGTGTCTCCTAGTAATAATCACTATTATTACTAATATAGGTACTAGTAATAGTAGTGACACGTAATAGATACTTCCGATTTATAATATCGCTAACCGCGCCCGCGTGACCCACGTGATTTTTGTGATGGGGTAAAAGTAAAAAAAAAAACTGAAATAATGTGAAGCAGACGCTAACAACATATTTGCAGTTCACAGCACAAGACGAGGTGGCCGAGTGGTTAAGGCGTTGGACTGCTAATCCAATGTGCTCTGCACGCGTGGGTTCGAATCCCATCCTCGTCGTATTTTTGGAAATGATGTTCTATTTCTTTAAATTAAGAGGATAATAGAATATGGCAGAAGATAAGAGCGCTTCACTATTTGTTGAAGCGCTGGTCGTATACTAGTGCGACTAAGAATCTAAAGATACCGGGTTCGGTCCTAGGCTACACGCCAATTACGTTTTACCCGACTGAGCGGAGGGTATTATGTTTATCAGCCTACATATGTATTTTCCTTTGTGGCACTATATAGACCAAACGCGTAGACAGATTGTGATGATTCTTACATAAATCGAGTTATCTTAATCTTGCGAGTGCTACTAATGACATGACAGTAATCAAAATACAATATGGCGGCAATCAGACGGCATATTGTAAAAAAAAACAATAAATAAAGTCGACGAACTATGTTATGTGGGATATCATTGAATAGTATTTGAAAGTCATCTTTAGGTATCTGTTATTATTTTTCATTTCGGATTACCATTTAGGATTTAGAACGATTTAAAGTTCGCAGGTTTTTTCATTGTGCGTAAATTTTCTTGTCTAACTTATGTTTTCCATTGCTCCGTGGTCCGGAGGGCACGTTAAGCTATCGGTCCCGGCTGTTATTGATTAATAGCAGTCGTTAAGCCATGTCAGAAGCCCTCGGTGGCCTGACAAATGAGTGGTACTTACGGCTAGCTGAAGAGAGGAGGTCGGGTAGATACGGCAGTTTCTTGATTAAAATAATGCTGTCGAAGCACGACGGCTGCAGCAGCGTCGCGACAGCGTTTGCTGCCAGCACCGCTGCCATCACGGGCAGTAAGTGAGTCACCTGAAGTAATTTATAGTTAGTGTTAACAGTGAACAATGGTGGCAGAGTGGTAACATGGGAGCTTAAGAGGATAAGACACCCACACGGCTTCTACAGGTTTTGCCTTACATTTTCCGTGAAATTTGTGTTTTGGGAGAAAATGATTCTACTATACTAAACCTTAACCAAATCCAATAATTCTGGTCTTTTTTATTAATAACAGAATAAACTATATACACCTATACATATTATGTTTATAGCTTTTTATTTAAATTATAATTTGTAAAGAGTTTGAATTAATGAGTGTTAGTTAAACACCGATATTTTCTGGTACCTGACATATCTCTCAAGTTCGTGTACTGTTTAAATGAGGAATAATAATAAATGAATAATAATAATAAATTAAGAAAAAAGAAAAGGTTACGTAGTTTATTCTGTGATTATTAATAAAAAACGGGCCAAGCGCGAGTTAGACTCGCGGAATGAAGGTTCCGTCAGTACTAACTTATAGGCTTAGGTATGTAAATAGTGCATCACGGGAACAGAACCTTTTTTGTGTGATGTAACTACAAATTTACGGTTTTCCGATTTTTCTCTTTCATTATGACATTGCTTGTTGGCAAATTTCATGATTCTAGGTCAACGAGAAGTACCTTATTGGTTTTTATTCAGTTGCAAGTTTCAGTTGAAAATTCGTATCTTTTGATTGCGTTCACTTACATGTTTGTTTGTTTCACAGATCCGAGGGATTTGATTTGGTTACGGTTTAGTATACTAGACACGTGTTCTCCCAAAACACAAATTTCACGGAAAATGTAAAGCAAAACCTGTACAAGCCGCGTGGGTGCTCTTCAGTATTAATAATTCAACGTATCCCTTTTGAAAACTAGTACTCGTAGTGAGTTATGTATGGATTTTGATTTCATCGCTCAAAAACGGTGAAATAAAACATCGTGGTCGTCGCCTCAGAACCTCAAAACTCAAGGACACGTCACATCCACCAATATTTTTTGCGCCTCAGCGCGAGTAAAAGCCGAGCAATCGGCTAAATCTATTTGACAGCAGAACGAGTTTTGATGGATTCTGGTAAGTACTTAGGTCCTGGAATAACTCAGGATATTTTTAACCCAGAATAATGTCCACGCGGAAAAAGTCGCGAAGCGCAACTCGTCAATAAATATTATACTTATCACAAAAGAAGTTCCTTTTCAGATTTAAAAAGAGAATTAGTTTGTTTGTTCGTCGCATGAGGGCTCTGGTGTCAGAGTTTGTCAGGTCAGAGGTGTCAGAGATATTAGCACAAGATAATAAATTAGTATTACCTGTCCAGTCATTTCGCTGACGATTACGATGGTAGAGACCGTGTGGGTCACCGCGCCGGTGAAGGCGGCCGCGCCGACCACGGCGTACCCGCCTGTGTACAACCAAAACAATAATTATAATAAAAATACATTAATATATAAATAAAAAAATATGCTTTTATGTAAGCAATAGAGCCATGTCATGGTGAAACTTAAAATGGGCTATCACAATTAAATGCGTACATAAATATTTCGTGTCTGTGCTGTTAGCCGTTGAGGAAATCCCTAGTCAGGACCCAACCCTGAGTGCAGCAGCCATGTCATGGTAAAGCCTAAAAAAAAGTTAGGCTACCATCGCTTTAAAAATTTCAACTTAAATGAAATTGTTACAGGACAACACTTTTTTATTCCTTTGAGTGACTACTCAATCAGGTCGCTCGCCTGAAGGTAAGCGTCACGCCTGCCCGTAACAGTTACAGTGTCACTCAGAACTGCGCGTTGTAAAATCTTGCGCGTCACTGCACTGCGCTCGTCACCCTGACATTGGTTGGCCCAGTAATTTCGCTGGAAACATTGCCCTTCAAACCGAAACACAGAATGTGTACACACTACTGCTTGGTAGTTGAATATCTAACGAGTGATACTTCCCCAGGCCGACTCTTGCGTAAGAGCCCTAATACCACTACATTTGCGTACTATTCCAAATAAAAAACAACTTCTATTTGAATAATTACCGAACCAATCTAAAATCGGTTCAGTAATCATCCATCGACAATAAAAAACCGGTCGAAATGGAAATATTCAAATCGATTAATAAACATCGGTTATGTGCATATGCGCATTTGGTTTCCGTATAACACGCAGTGCTCTCGGACGTATTTCTGAACAGGAAAAGTCTTACCAAGTACATACAGTGTTTAGTCCTAAAATGAGATCAATGATCGTTGTTTGAGATGTGTTGATACAGTGTTTAGTCCTAATATGTAATCTCCATATGTTTGGTTTGAAACATAATGTCACCTCGATTTGGTTGATCATAATATTAGGCAAGTTTCAAATGAAAGTTAATTAATTTAACTAAAAGCTCGCGTTAATTACGTTTTTTTTGAGAATTTCCTATTGTTTCTTGTTCAAATTACTAAGTGTCAGTTGTATAACGAGCACTTAGTAATTTGTATTGATATCGAAGTGTTTGTGCCACCCAGTATGAACTAACAGTTTGTGCCACCCAGTATGAACTAACAGTTCCCGGCAGTGTTTGTACCACCCAGTATGAACTAACAGTTCCCGGCAGTATTTTGAATGTCCCCTGTAGTGCTTTAGGCAACAGAGGGGAACCCCTAGGAGACAAGCACCTCGCATGCGAACCTTGCAAGTGAATGAAGCTCCAATAAGAATGCTGTCGTAAAGGCAAACTTGCAATCTAGACGACCGATTGGTCTCGTGGCTAGAGATCCTAGGTACGTAATCAAACGGTCGCGGGTTCGAATCCTGCAAGGTGCAATCATTTGTGTGATGAGCAGAAATCTTTGTTTCCGAGTCATGGATGTTATAATATTCGTATCTATGTATGTTTATCCGTTATCTAATACCCATAGTACAGGGTATCCTAGTTTGGGGCTAGGTAATTGGTGTGGAATTGTCCCGAATACATATATATATAGTGACAGTACAAACCTGGCAGTATCTTCTGTATGTGTCCCCCGTAGGCTACCCCTAGGGGACAGAAGTAGTGCATCACCTCGCCGGTGAACCTGCCAAGTGAAGCTCCCATCTTGAAGGCTGGCACGAAGATCCCGGCCGGCACTGGTAGTGTGCAGGATACCATGCATAGGAAGAACTGAAAATATCAGGTTAGAAATAGTTAATTCCGTAGCTATAGCTTTTCCTCTGTAACTCGAGTTTCTAAATGTTAAATTAGTACTAATGAGATGTGTTAATGTATTTATTGAAAAGTTATTATTATCTCAAACACTATTATTTTCTCTCATTTAAAAAGTATATTTTAATGTCTAGAGGGCCTCTACTTCCGTAGATATTAGCTACTAGGTTTCCCGCCCGCGACTTCTGCGCGGACTAATATTTAACGCGAGAAAAACATCTAAGATATTAAAAACCAATGCAAAAGTAGGTATAGCCCCATTCTTGATGTTTTTTGACATACTTGTTATACGCTGTCCAGTTTCAGAGAGAGGCTATGGTAGACCGTTTAAATTTAGCCTTAGAAGCCATGTCCGATTGGGGCGATGCTAACCTGGTTAAGTTTAATGCTACTAAAACGCGAGCGTGTTTGTTTTCTGCTAAAAAGAGTCCTCTTAACCGATCTCCGTCTTTCCAAAGTGTAACAACACCAATAGGCGACCATTTGGAGCTTTTGGATGTCGAACTCACATCAAACCTGAATTTTGGGTCTTATATTGAATCCAAAGCCAAGGTAGCTGCAAAAAAACTTGGTATTTTGTCTAAGGTTAGGCGGTACTTCACACCGGGACAGCTTTTGAATCTTTATCAAGACGGTTCTGCCAAGTATCAGCTCGAGTCTTTGGATTCAATTGAGAGACGTGCTATTAGGCTCATTGGGGATGACACTCTGGTAACGAGTAAGCTTCAAAGTCTGTCGGCATTGCACTATGGAGAGTGTGCACAAGAACTGCACAACCTGATTCCCCCATCACCTTTCCATCACCGTACGACTAGACGATCAGCAAAGCGCCACCCTTTCATGGTTGAAATACCTCGCACAAGAACGAAGAGTTACGCTTCTTACAATTTCAGAGAAATAACGTCTGTCCTCTCTCACCCACAGGTCTCACCCCTTTTTGTAACTGGATAGAATTCGTGCTCCGATCTTGGAGACAGACAGTCATGGTGGCTTGCTATACAAACACTTCAACACGTCGATGTACCGGTAGTCACTGCCCAGGTCTCGACTGAATCAAAGGCTTTCTCGTAGTCCATAAACAAAACAAAATTAATATAGCTGGCATTAATGGGGGGGGGGGGGGGGGATTCACCCCTCACTTTTATTTTTTAATCGACTTCACAATAGGAGACGGTTATATGTTCGACTGCATGTGTGTTTTTTATGTACGTACACCGACTTCTCCGTCAATTGCGGACAGATTATGTATTTTTTGTTTTTAATTATATACTCTCCAGGCGGTCCCATATAAATTGTAACAAAATTGGTTCAGTAGTTTTTCGGGAATAAATAATATGTTTTAGTAAATCCATTTGATTTTGTGTTTATATTGCCTCAAATCTCCAGTTGCTTGCCGCGACGAGCACGCGCAGTAGGTATGCGCGCGGTAGTGCGCAATGTTAGTTTTTTTTTAGTTATTACCTGTTAATCCATTAAAGTCGATTTTTGCACCATGGTATTTTGTACAGTATTTGTTTCAGTGTTTAAACACACTGTTAAGGTTTCCGACTCTTGTGTGTACACTGTACATTCAATTCATTGTATAAAGCATGATTTTTGCGGTCGCTTTGCTCGCGCTGTTGTAATATTTTGTTTTGTAACTCAATTGTATGAAAGTACTACACAATACTTCTATCTTCTTCTTCATTCTAGTTATGAAATAAGAAAATAGAAATTGGACAAAACTGGAAGCTTCTCTCATTATTGCACCATGGTATTTTGTACAGTATTTGTTTCAGTGTTTAAACACACTGTTAAGGTTTCCGACTCTTGTGTGTACACTGTACATTCAATTCATTGTATAAAGCATGATTTTTGCGGTCGCTTTGCTCGCGCTGTTGTAATATTTTGTTTTGTAACTCAATTGTATGAAAGTACTACACAATACTTCTATCTTCTTCTTCATTCTAGTTATGAAATAAGAAAATAGAAATTGGACAAAACTGGAAGCTTCTCTCATTATTCCAATATATTCTTCACTCTTCTCCATTCCCAGTTATTTCTGCTATATTTCCAAAAATACGACGAGGATGGGATTCGAACCCACGCGTGCAGAGCACATTGGATTAGCAGTCCAACGCCTTAACCACTCGGCCACCTCGTCTCGTGCTGAGAATTGCAAATATGCTGTATCTAATGTGCTGCGTATTTGCACAGGTGGTTTACTTCATTAAATTTTAATTGTTTATTGTTTGTTGGTTTACCGGCGCTACTGCTCGTCAATAATAATGTTTTAATTATAACTTATAGTACTTAAGTGTGGTCATGATTGAATTTTATGGTTTTTACACGTGTGGCGTTTCTATTTCTATTAGTGTTTTTAAATTTTATACGAATAAGTCAGGCAGACCAAATAAAGTTGTCAAAAAAATATTTCACAATAATAATTCTATTCATGTGTTAACGCTATTAAATTGTTTTATAATGTTTAGTCGTAAAATCATGGGACTTTGAATGTTCTTTTAATTACATCGGCTAAATATATTTAATTATTCATATTACAAAAACCACAGCTCTTGATGCAACTTAAATATAACTTATGATAATACAAAAAGCCAAAAACGGGGTTACTTTTTACGAGTTAATGAAATTTCAACTGCCACTAATAATTCCTATTTAATTATGGTATATAAAACATAGTATACAAATAATAAGATATAATCTATACTTATAATAAAACTGAAACGGGTCCAATTCTGTACATTGAAGATAAATTGAATTTTTTTTGGAGGTTACTCTGCATTCGATACTGAAACCAAAACTGTAATTTTTTTAATTTTTGGCTGTCGTTTGTCTGTCTGTACCCTGCCGCGCATCACACCGAAACTACTGAATTAATTCAAATGAAACTTTGCATATCGGTAAATTAAAGGGTTCCCGCAGGATAGCGGTATTTTATTTGGAGTTGGTATTCATGTTTTATGGTTTATAGTTACTTCCGTAGTTCACCTCTAGGATACTCAAAGAATATTTCTCCAAATTTCAAATACCTAGGTCCACCGGTTTAGGCTGGGCGTTGTCTGTCAGTCAGTCAGTCTGTCAATAGGTATGTCATGGTACTGTTTTATAGGCATGATTAAAATAATGGAATAAAACACATATATTTAATTTATTAATCTGCCCAAAAGTTAAGGGTATCTATTCTTATAATAAAGTAGGTACCAAAAAATTTGTAAAATAACGATATAAAAAAATGGGTACTAAAAATAAGCTACTGAAAATAAATAAAATATATTTAAAATTCGTCTGTCTGATTGTCTGTTAGTCTGTTCATGCATCACGTAAAAACTACTGGACCGATCGCGATGCTGTTTTCACTGTTGGATACCTTAGGGTTACTTAAAAACTGGTGTACTTATTATCTCAATCCGATGAGTAAAAGCCGAGCAATCGATAAAAACTTTTTGACGGCTGAAGGGATTTTGTTTAAATGTTCGTATATTGGTATTTTAGGTCTAGGAATAGTAAAAGAGTACTTTAACCTAGAGAAATGGACACGCGTGTAAAGCCGCGGGTACAGCTAGTAGAATGTATATAGGGTGTGAGAGTTATGTGTGATTTGAATACCCAGTGTTTATGGGTAGTTAGCGCTTACCTGATGGCACAATCCTCATTCTGTTCCATAGTAGAACAGCATGGACGGCCAACACGTCATTTATTCGGATCCAATATGTCATACTGCTTAGTAGAACATATTGTTTTTCTTGTCCTATCTTTCTATAGTCGAACATATAGTAGAACAGTTCGGAGTAACCCATAAGAGTCAGGTACCAGGAGAGACGCTGTACGCGTGTTTGTGTGAGTGCGTTAGAGGATGTGGGTGAATGTCAGTTTTGTGTTGTTAACAATACAAGTTTAAGTTTTAGTAATATTACAAAGACACGTGTGAATTCAAAAACTAAAAACCTTGCTTGTCATATGCTTAGTTGAAGTCGGGTAAAAACAAATTGTCTTTGACAATAGTATACATGAAGACGGACCAATAGGGGCGATGCTATGGTGGAACATCCACCATCTTTAATTAGTTTTTATATCAATAGGGGCGATGCTATGGTGGAACATCCACCATCTTTAATTAGTTTTTATATCAATAGGGGCGATGCTTGGTGGAACATCCACCATCTTTAATTAGTTTTTATATCAATAGGGGCGATGCTATGGTGGAACATCCACCATCTTTAATTAGTTTTTATATCAATAGGGGCGATGCTATGGTGGAACATCCACCATCTTTAATTAGTTTTTATATCAATAGGGGCGATGCTTGGTGGAACATCCACCATCTTTAATTAGTTTTTATATCAATAGGGACGATGCTATGGTGGAACATCCACCATCTTTAATTAGTTTTTATATCAATAGGGTCGATGCTATGGTGGAACATCCACCATCTTTAATAAGTTTTTATATCAATAGGGGCGATGCTATGGTGGAACATCCACCATCTTTAATTAGTTTTTATATCAATAGGGGCGATGCTATGGTGGAACATCCACCATCTTTAATTAGTTTTTATATCAATAGGGTCGATGCTATGGTGGAACATCCACCATCTTTAATTAGTTTTTATATTATTATTTATGACCGCTGGAATCACGAGGAAGTCGTTCATAAATGAGAGTACTTACAACAGAGAAGAAGTATATGATGAGACACCCAAAAAGGTCCACTTCCGGAGTCTGCCAGTGCGACACTATCGACATCTGCTCCGCTGTCAGCTTGTCGCTCCACGTGAAGTTAGCGAACATGGATAGCACCTGTCACAGGAACACAAACATCCGATTAGTATACCCTAACCTTTTTGGAATTCGTAAAGAGAAAGAAGAGAGAGAAAAAGAGAGAGTAGAGGTGGAAAAAAGTGAGTTTGCCGTACAAAAGGTGGAGGAGTTTTTTCTTGATTTGTATTGCTTGTATGAGGTCTTTATGGAAAATCCAAATATTCGACCTCGAATGTCTGGTGCGCTAGCCGCCATCTTGAATTGAATGTGCCAAAATTTTATTTTCTTTTAATAATTCCTTAACAGTTGAGTTTATGACAAATGTGTTTATGAGAAGTAAAAAAAAGACAGACATGCTAAAAAATTATAATTTACTATGTATAGGTAACAAGTTAGAAGCACATATCTTGGGTATCTAAAACGGAGAGTCAACAACTTCCACTTTGAAATTTCGAGATTCCGATGTGTTTTGGGTTATTTTCGGTCGCTTGTATCTGTTTACCTATAAGACTTACAGAATAAACAGGCAAACAACGACTTCTCTGTCGGCACATAAAAGGGAAATTTCCTTTTCAAACATAGTTTTATGTTTTAATGATTTTAACCTGCTTAGCGAGAACATATCTAACAATTTTCTAAAGGAAAAATTTGGATCTCGGACGGGGCTGGAACCCGCATCATTCCTTGCCTCTACAATATTTTTTGTTTAAACTGTCAATCTGTCTGTTTGTTAACTTTGCATCTCAATGCACCGAGAACAAGCCGAGCAATCGATAAAAACTATTTACGAGTTTAGATCCCGGAATAACGCATAGGATACATTAACACATTATTATTACACTTTTATTCCAGAAAAATGACAACGTAGGCCAGGCCGCCAAGCTCAGCTAGTAAAGAAATAAATAAAATGACCTGTTCCTGATTGCCCAGATCAGCCGCCATGTACTTGCCGAGCCCCGGCGGGAACAGTATGGACATCACCGCTAGTGTCATGAAGCCGGGGTAGATGAAACGACTGAAAACAACAACAAACTAAATTAAACCACTTCGGAAAGGAGTAGGTACCAAATTCGGCTGCATTTTTTTAAATTGTATTTTGACCTATTTATGTTTCAATTGCGGACCTATATTGAAATTTCTTTTTTATTTGAAAGAGTAGACATCCAGTTTGGTCCCTTAGAAAGAGTAGACCTCCAGTTTGGTCCCTTAGAAAGAGTAGACCTCCAGTTTGGTCCCTGAGAAAGAGTAGACCTCCAGTTTGGTCCCTTAGAAAGAGTAGACCTCCAGCTTGGTCCCATAGAAAGAGTAGACCTCCAGTTTGGTCCCTTAGAAAGAGTAGACCTCCAGTTTGGTCCCTTAGAAAGTTTATCAAAATTGGATCTTTTTTATTTTATTTAGTAGTCTATTTATTATTCTCTTGTTTTATTTGTAAAGGAAGATCACCAAGGTAGAAAGATCAAAACATTTCGTCAAAAAAATTACAAACATTAAACAAAACTTACTTTTTCTGCAAGAAGTTGCTGAGAAATTTGGTGTTCCTCATAAACAATACGTATTGCCTGTGGAGGTACACCCACAGCGCCGCCAGCAACCCGCATACTATCCTGCAAAAACAAAAAAATAGGTAGGGAAGGACAAATGTAGACTTCTGACCTCCAACCAAACGCAGCCTATTACTGAGCTTACGCCATCTGTCTGTCTGACTGTGTTTTTATTTAGTATTTTGCTCTATTCATAAAAACTGCAATACATACAATAAGAGCATCAAACGTTATCAGCCTTATTATGGTTGGTAGTTTATGTTAGGTTTTTGAGTTGAAGCCAGGCTTAGACCCAAATCAAGAAGAAAATGGTATTAACGTTAGAGGTTTACGTAAGGCTTTTGGTTTTTCTATGGTAACATCGTAAAACCTACCAATCGCCTAGTTTAAGGTTGGTTTATACTTTATTGCTATTTGATTGACGTTGCAATGTATTTGAGGTTAGGATTGTTTCTTTCATTTTGCTGCAATTACAACTCTGTTTAATTGAAGATATACAGGTGATATTGAATAATATCACATCAGAGGCATCACGGCGCAAGCGTTGCCGCCCGTGTAACAACAAAATACATCAGAGTTTCATTATAAATATACAAGTGATATTGAATAATATCACATCAGAGGCATCACGGCGCAAGCGTTGCCGCCCGTGTAACAACAAAATACATCAGAGTTTCATTATAAATATACAAGTGATATTGAATAATATCACATCAGAGGCATCACGGCGCAAGCGTTGCCGCCCGTGTAACACAACAAAATACGTCAGAGTTTCATTATAAATATACAAGTGATATTGAATAATATCACATCAGAGGCATCACGGCGCAAGCGTTGCCGCCCGTGTAACAAAAAAATACATCAGAGTTTCATTATAAATATACAAGTGATATTGAATAATATCACATCAGAGGCATCACAGCGCAAGCGTTGCCGCCCGTGTAACACAACAAAATACATCAGAGTTTCATTATAAATATACAAGTGATATTGAATAATATCACATCAGAGGCATCACGACGCAAGCGTTGCCGCCCGTGTAACACAACTGTTATGTACCCAAGTGAGGGTAGTTAGAAAACCAGTCTGAAGATGTCTACCCAACCAGTATTTTGTGCTCTGCTAGTTCCCGGAATATTTGTGAGTTATATTATAGTGGCGACGAGAAAAACATTGTGAATGTGAATAAAAACGATTAGTGTTCATATTAAAACAAAAAAAAAACAACTATGGGTGTAAAATTTAATGAGTTTGATATTGCACATGGGTGTTGGAAAAATTATATCGAACGGTTTTGCTATTGCCTTGAAGCAAGCGAAATCGAAGAAAATACGAAGAAAAAGGCGAATTTACTTGCGGTTTGTGGCCCTGAATTGTATGATTTGATAATTTCTTTGATTTCCCCAGGGAAAATAAGTGAGGTTAGGGTTAGCTTTGATTTCATTGTAACCACTTTGAATAATCATTTCCATCCCAAACCCAATGAGATTGTGGAATCTTATAAATTTCACACCAGAAATCAAGAAGAGGGTGAGCAGATGAGGAATTATGTTGCTCAGTTGCGAAAATTAAGTATAAATTGTAGTTTTACTGACTTGAATCGTACTTTGAGGGATAGATTGGTATGTGGAATTTTGGATAAAGATATTCAAAAGAAACTGTTACTACAAACCCAGTTAACTTTTGAACAGGCTTGTAATATTGCATTATCACATGAAACTGCTAATTTTGATGCAAATGTCATCGTACAATACCCCTCGAGCTCAAGCAACCTAGGACAGGAAATGGTAGTGCCTATGGAAATTAACAAGGTTACTAGCAAGAAAATATCTACTCAGGAACCTCAGGATGGTAAATTAAATTGTTTCCGGTGTGGAAGACAACATAAAGGCGAATGTAGGTTTCGTTGGAGTAAGTGCCATCATTGTGGGAAAACAGGACATATAGAAGCGGCCTGTTTTGTAAAATCAAAGCAGAGTCAGAAGACAATCTCAGAGTGTAATGGGTTGTATGAAGTTGGTGTTAACAACATTAGACAAGACAAGGTGGGTCCTTTTCTAATTAAAGTGTTCCTAAATGGTTCAGAACTATTGATGGAAGTGGACTCGGGATGCCCATACACCATAGTGAATGAGACAACTGCCAGACTCATATGGAAAGGTAAACTACCTCGATTAGAAACAACAGATATCGGATTAAAGTCATATACTGATGGGAAATTAGTATTGCTCGGGCAGACTCTAGTGGAGGTAAAATATAAAGAGATAAGGAAAAGAATGAAAATTTTGATAACAACTGGTAGCGGGACAAGTTTAATTGGTCGGAATTGGTTTTCTGAGCTGGGAATTACTATACAGGGAGTAAACAATGTAAAAGTGAGACCCAGTGAAAAAGCTCAAATTACAGAATTAGCTAGCAGATATAAGCAGGTTTTTGAGCCTGGCTTAGGCAAATAGTGACCGGGCCAGTAGTGAATATAACACCGAACAAAGGGTCGGTACCAAAATTTCTTAAAAGTAGACCAATTCCATTTGCAATTAGAGAGCGGGTTTTTAAAGAGTTTGACAGATTAGTTAAGGAAGATGTATTGGAACCTACAGCGCACTCTGAATGGGCAACTCCAATAGTTCCAGTGTTAAAATCAAACGGAAGTGTGCGCTTGTGTGGGGATTACCGATCTACAGTAAATGCAGCTACAAATACGGATACATACCCATTACCGACTCTCAATGAAGCTTTTGTGGAGCTACAGGGGGGTGTAATATTCTCTAAAATCGATTAGAGCAAGCGTACACACAAGTGGTTGTAGATGATAAGACAGCAAACTTGCTGACACTGAATACACCAAAAGGATTGTATAAAATGAAGCGTTTAGCTTTTGGTGTAAAAGCTTGTCCTGGTATTTTCCAGAGGTTAATGACATCCTTGCTTGCAGGCATACAAGGGATAGCCGTTCTGTTAGACGATGTGGTCATATGTGGTAATGATATTACTGTCCACAATGCAAGGTTGAATATAGTGCTGCAGAGGTTAAATGATGCCGGTCTCAAAGTAAACAAGGATAAATGTGTCTTTGGGGTGCCAAGAGTCCAATTTTTGGGTTTTGTTATTGATGAATCCGGAATACATCCAACTAAAGACAAAATTGACTCCATTGAGAAGACCCCAGCACCTCGGAATGTAAAGGAATTACAGGCGTTTTTAGGACTTCTAAATTTTTATGACAGATTTTTGCCTCATAAAGCTAATATAGCTGAGCCGTTATACAGGTTGTTAGAGAAAGAATCAGAATGGAAGTGGAACAAAAAGCAAAAAATAGCTTTTAGGACTTTAAAGTCAATGCTTTCTAGTGACGATACACTTATTCATTACGATGGCCACAGGAAGCTAATAATATCTTGCGATGCATCACAGTATGGGTTGGGAGCCGTTCTCGAACATGAAATGGATGATGGAACTATAAGGCCAATAATGTTTGCATCTAGAATTATGAATGTTCATGAGAGAAACTATGCGCAGATAGACAAAGAAGGTGCTGCAATAATCTTTGCCCTAAAGAAATTTCACCAGTATATCAGCGGTCGGAAGGTAATCATTAAGACAGACCATAAACCATTGTTGGGGATATTTGGACCAGGAAAGCCAATTCCAAGTATTATATCTCCCAGAATGCGCAGATGGGCACTATTATTAAACTCTTATGATTATGAAATTCAATATGTCGAAGGAAAGAATTTGGGAAATGCAGATGCATTGAGTCGTTGGCCATCAGAAGAATCAACAGAGGAAGAAGAATATTCGGGAGTTCTATTAATAGAAGAGACACCTATAGAGTTGGAGTTTACGGCGGTAGAAGTTGCAAAATTTACAAAGAAGTACCAAGTATTGAATAAAGTTTTATATTGGATAAGAAATGGATGGTCTACAAAGGTCGACAAAGAATTTAAATTGTATTGGCAGAAGAGAGAAGAACTGTCAGTTCATAGTAACTGCATACTATGGGGTAACAGGGTTGTGGTGCCTGAAAAGATGCGGGCACATATCCTGGAAGAGTTACACCGAAACCATGATGGAATAGTAATTACTAAAGCGTTAGCAAGAAGTTATTTTTGGTGGCCTGCCATGGACAGAAATATAGAAGAAATTATTAAAAATTGTACTATTTGCTCTGAAAATAGAAACATGCCAACACAGGTCACTCATCATTGGATCAAACCTGATAAAGCTTGGTCAAGACTACATATAGATTATGCTGGACCATTTCAAGGGAAAACTTTTTTAATTCTCATAGACGCATATTCTAAATGGCCAGAAGTGAAAATAGTCAATGATATGAGCAGTGCCACATTAATTAAAACTTTAAGGAATATTTTTGTTGAGCAAGGATTGCCGGATTGCTTGGTGAGTGATAACGGAAGGAGTTTCATTTCAGAAGAGTTCAGGAACTACCTGAAAGATTGTGGCATTAGACAGGCATTGGTAGCACCATACCATCCAGCTTCTAATGGGCAAGCTGAACGCACCGTACAGACAGTAAAAAATAAATTGAAGAAGTTGACATCGGAGCCTTGGCATGTCCGCCTACCGACTATGCTTTATGGACTAAGGGCCAATGAAAAGACGCCAGCTGAACTCCTTAACAACCGCCGATTCAGAACTAAGTTTCACTACCCTTTGTCTTATAAAACTAATCAAGAATTGAGTGCCAATGAGAAGAATGAAGTAATTAAAGTACGGTCTTTTAGTATTGGACAGTCAGTATATGTCCGTAATTATGCCAAGGGACCTCGCTGGTTAAGAGGAATAGTAGAGAGACGGGTAGGGGTTTGCAGATACTTGGTGCGATGGAACGAGAGACTTCTGATGAGACATATTAATCAGATGCATAGCAGTGGAGTGGCGAATAATAAAAAGGAATCAAAAGTGACAGTACAGGCTGAAACAGAGGAAGACAAAAGTGATGATGAAAATGACATTGTAATTCCCTCACCAAAGAAATGGGCGGACATCATTGGAGTATCAGGGCCACAAGACATTGTAATACCGAATAAAGTTGGAGTAGTGAGGAACAAGCGGGCTTTGTCATTCTCGCCACCATCATCCAATTCAAAGAAAATAAGATCAGGCAGCATGGACTCCGAAAATGAAGAGATTGAGTCTTATGAAGAATAGCAAACTTGCTGACACTGAATACACCAAAAGGATTGTATAAAATGAAGCGTTTGGCTTTTGGTGTAAAAGCTTGTCCTGGTATTTTCCAGAGGTTAATGACATCCTTGCTTGCAGGCATACAAGGGATAGCCGTTCTGTTAGACGATGTGGTCATATGTGGTAATGATATTACTGTCCACAATGCAAGGTTGAATATAGTGCTGCAGAGGTTAAATGATGCCGGTCTCAAAGTAAACAAGGATAAATGTGTCTTTGGGGTGCCAAGAGTCCAATTTTTGGGTGTTGTTATTGATAACGGAATATTTGTGAGTTATATTATAACAACAAAATACATCAGAGTTTCATTATAAATATACAAGTGATATTGAATAATATCACATCAGAGACATCACGGCGCAAGCGTTGCCGCCCGTGTAACACAACAAAATACATCAGAGTTTAATTATAAATATACAAGTGATATTGAATAATATCACATCAGAGGCATCACGGCGCAAGCGTTGCCGTCCGTGTAACACAACAAAATACGTCAGAGTTTCATTATAAATATACAAGTGATATTGAATAATATCACATCAGAGGCATCACGGCGCAAGCGTTGCCGTCCGTGTAACACAACAAAATACGTCAGAGTTTCATTATAAATATACAAGTGATATTGAATAATATCACATCAGAGGCATCACGGCGCAAGCGTTGCCGCCCGTGTAACACAACAAAATACATCAGAGTTTCATTATAAATATACAAGTGATATTGAATAATATCACATCAGAGGCATCACGGCGCAAGCGTTGCCGCCCGTGTAACACAACAAAATACATCAGAGTTTCATTATAAATATACAAGTGATATTGAATAATATCACATCAGAGGCATCACGGCGCAAGCGTTGCCGTCCGTGTAACACAACAAAATACGTCAGAGTTTCATTATAAATATAAGCGTTGCCGCCCGTGTAACACAATAAAATACGTCAGAGTTTCATTATAAATATACAAGTGATATTGAATAATATCACATCAGAGGCATCACGGCGCAAGCGTTGCCGCCCGTGTAACAACAAAATACATCAGAGTTTCATTATAAATATCGTTTCACAAACCCTCAACAACTACCTATTGTGTATCTGATAAAATACGATCTAGGTACTGCGATGTAATGCATGAACCCAGATCGAGGAACAACAATTTTACCACAAATTCTGGTTGCACAATGCACATAACTTTCCCAACCTTAGCCAATTGAGCTCGTCATGAGGTAAGTTTTCACTGTTCATTTATCCTGAGAGGATGTATTGCTGTTTGTTTAGATAATGAGGATTAGTGTTATTTGTTTTGAATGAGTTTCCCAAAATAACCAGATAGATTACATACCTAATAGAGAGATATTCTTTAACCAAGTAAACAATAACCAAAAAAAAAAAAGTTCATGTAGTCCATAATATTTAGATGATATCTATAATGACCACAACCCTCTGACATGTACTAGACTGTGTACTGGTACAACAGTACACAGTGTACTGTATACATGTCAGTTCTACAACCTCGTGCATTTTTTATCTAATCATTGTATCCGGTTTACTAACATTATGCTTTTTTTTTCTTTCAGGCTGTTCCGTTTGAGGCTGGAGCATTCAACTGTGTGGTGTAGGTACTGTTGGGGACAGCAGGTATCCCTGCACCCATTAAGTATTTGTTTACAAGTATCCTCAACCTGCAAACTCCACAAGAGGAGTGATATAATTCTGCACACATTTTCACCTCGAATACCATCGACGGATGTTTCTTGTTAAGAGGAATATTTGGGAGTGTAGAAACAGTAAAAAACTATAGTTGTACCTAGTGATAATACTAAGTACATGATATTGCCATCAACATGAAAGAAACATTCAACTAGAGCAGCGGTTCTCAAATTTATTGGTGACGGAATCCTTTTGGAAAATGAAATATTTGACTGAACCCTAAAATAATCAAAAACTGGTTTTATTTGTATTTATCAATAATTATATTACCTAAAATTAACATTTTCATCTAATGGGAGGTTATTTTTTTTATTTTTAGTAACATTATTTTAAAAACTTTATTGGTATATTTAGATAGATTTTATTTTACTCTGTAACCTTACCTAAGGTTGTAAGGTTACCTTATGGGTACTATAAGGTTACCAGTACCTTATGGGTACTATAAGGTTACCAGTACCTTATGGGTACTATAAGGTTACCAGTACCTTATGGGTACTATAAGGTTACCAGTACCTTATGGGTACTATAAGGTTACCAGTACTTGTGGCTGAACTAGAGGGTTGTACTGGTCCAGGAGAGAGGTGTGTACCATCCTACACCCAAAACTGTTTGAGGAAATTTCACAAGAAGACCGTTCCTAGAAAATATTTTTTTTATTATGTAACCAGTTTTGCCTGTAGTGTTTGATTTAGCCAATAACTTCTAAGAGAACAACAATAATTCTCAACATAGTGATGATACTTTAAGGTGTTTCTTGAAATTAAATTAAAACTAAATGTATTTTCATGTTTTATTAATAACTAGCTGCACTCCGCGGTGTTGCCCTCGTGGACAATGATGATTATAATGAAAAGTATTCTGTGTCCATGACCTATCTATGTTCCAAATTTCATTAAAATCTATTCAGTCTTTTCATATATGTTGTCCTTGGATAATCCATAGGTAGTAATATTATTTAAGCGAAAGTAACTCTGTCATTTTGTGACCTTTTTACGACTAAATAGTTTAAATGATTTATTATGTAGATAATTTTGGCCATTCCCAGTAGTCTTACTAAGACTATTGGTAATTTTCTTCCTAATAGTCTTACTGGTAAGACAACTTGGAATGTATGTAGACTTAATGTTAGGACCATTGAAAATGTTCTTCCAAATACTGCCTGTTCTTCTGAAAAGGCATAAGCCATATTTTTTTCTCCTAAGGCATAGCTTATGGTAAGGCTAACTAGGTACGAAATTAAAAATCCAATGGGTAAAGACTACTGAGGAAAGAAATTCTCTTAACAATATAATTCAAGTTTACAAAAAAAACTGACTTCTGCTTGCAATTTATTAATAAAATTTTTGAAAACAAATTTTTATCTATAATCTATTTGAAACCCACTAGATTCTAGATATATTATGATCTAGTGAGTTCCAAGAGTAACTGATTGCATAATATTATGAAGTCGCGTAAGTAATAAACATTTTCTTCGAATTAGTTGTTAGTTGTTTACTACAGTATAGAAATTTTGCATTATTTTGTAATAACTTGCGCTTGCGTCGCCCTGGTGGAAATAAATTACTGAGCAGATATGAAAATTCGTCATACATGGTATCATATTTTTTATATTTTAGGATGGTATCCTAGGTCTTACCATAAGTCTGTAAGGAAGAAAATTCTGAATAGTCTTACTAGTAAAACTATTGAGAACAAAATTCCCAATAGGTAGTCTTACTAGTAAGACTACTGGGAACGGCAGGATAGTTTTAACCCTAGGGAAGTATGCGCAGACAAAGTCACTGACAAAAGCTAGTAGCCAATATAAACAATTTAGGATATACTCGTAAGGTATTCAAACATATTACTCAGACTTTAATAATGAGATATTTGATTTTATATATTACTAGCTTTTGCTCGCTATTTGGCCTGCGCGGACTACAGTTTATCACGGTAATAAAATATTTTCCCAAAAAAAAAAAACGACTTCATAATAAAAATGTTATTTTGTAAACAACCACTAAAAATAATGAAATAATTACAATTGAGCCAGAACAGTATCACTTTTTCGAAATTACCAACGTAATAATAATGCATAAATACAACATAAGATGAGAAAGAGTTTTTTGAAGGATTGGAACGTTTTGAATGAACAGTTTTGTTCAATGAATGAAAGTTACATCTTATCTGTGGTTGGTCTGGAGTTTGCTTGGGATCGTCTTCGGATCATCCGATCTTTCTGTAGTCCCGCGACCATAATACCAACGTTTTCAAGTCCGGTCTAAACCTGGTCAAAACCAAAACTTTCATTAGTCCCGAACTTCGTAAACCTAGGTTTAGACCTTCAACCATAATAAGGCTGTATGTGATTACAGTTCAAATTCAAGCTTAAAAAAAACCAACTAATAATAAGTATAAAAAAAATATAAATAAAAATTGCCTATGACACTCTTGCCATGAAGACGAATCGATTGATACCTCGCTTGTCAAAATCGGACCAACTTCTTAGTTTGAACACAGAACCCTTACTTTGCTTTGCCGTAGTCGATTAAAAAGAAAGCCTATGACACTCTATGAAAACGAATCGATTGATACCTCGCTTGTCAAAATGGGACCAATAGGAGCGACGCTATGGTGGAATATCCACATTTATTTATTTATTTACAAAACTTAGAACTACCATTACAGGATTTCACCTAATGCGATAGTGTAGCAACAAATTAAAAATAACCCTCCTCAGTCGGCTAAAAAATAACCTATGATTTAGGCATAACATAAAACTTCTAAAGTTACCTTAGTAAATTCACTCAGAGTACAACCAAATAGGTCTAGTTCAACCGCAATTACATTGAGTATGCGAAGTGCACGCGTAAAAGGCGCCTCCCGTAGGAGGTTGGTCCGCGCGCGCGGCACTGCCACCAACTTTGGCATCCGTCGCCGCCAAACATATCTATCTGGGACACACAAGCATATGTGCACATATATACATAGACTGTTAAACTCATTACCCTTCCCGTGCTTCACCGTACTCGGGTAATAAAAACCGGACGAGTAGGTTCGCTCACCGAGAGCTCCGTACCACTACATAATCCGATGAGTCTGACTCACACTTGGACGGTTTTGGTTTATAAGTCAAAATATTAAAACTAGATGAACCCGCGGCTTGCCCGCGAGCAAAATTTCTCCCCGTTCACTTCCTTAGAGAGCAAATTTTCAATAATCCTTTCTTGGTATTCCCCTATAAGTACCACCAACGGAAGCTACCCTAAAAATTTCACGTCTCTATCATGAATGTTTAAATAAAATATGGATTCGACAACGCCAAACCGACGTGGTATACGTGTGTGCGTGTGTGCCTCACGCACACACTTATACCATGTCACGCCGATGGGCCGCCAATCCGCAGCAAGATCTTGATCTTGTTAGTCGTGTTAACTCTTCTCACGAAAAATATGAAACAATGCAGTTTCATGTGATGAAATTGTGTATCAACCACAAATTATTCACTCACGCACACACATGCATCCACTTCCTTATAATCTCTGGTTTATGCTGTGCGTTGATTGTCAGTCAGTCAGCGACACGACGGTATTATATTTTTAGTAGATAGAAGAACAAGATAAAAACGATGCATGACGAAATCTCACGTCGGGGCAAACAACCAGATAAGTATAGTATTGAATACAGTCCTTACCCCAACAGTACGAAGACTGCGAACTCCTGCGGGTCGAAGGGGAAGTCCTGCGGCAGGTGCGTCGGGAACAGAGGCTTCACCGTCGGCATCGCGCCCGACCACACGGACAGCAGCCGGAACATCTGGAACGGACGAGAAGTGTTACTAAACTCAGAGCTTCTTCTAGTTGAGACATAGGCTTTCAAAGAGGAAAAAAAATATTGAAGCATTAAAAAGCACCAGTAATTTAAAGAGAATTCAATCTAAAGAACCAAAGAGAAAATATGCAGATTACTATCGCAAAACAGACTAAAATAATAGTGAATTTTTGTTTTTTATTGATTTGCTCTAGTCTAATTAAATCTACCCCCTCGTTTTTTTTAGTTCGATTTCACATAAAGTGGAGGTTTATATTTTGACTGTTTGTGTTTTATATAGGTATGTTTACCTGTTTCTGTTCGTCAATTGCGGACCAAACCTTTTTGTTTTATATAGGTATGTTCACCTGTTTCTGTTCGTCAATTGCGGACCGAACCTTTTTGTTTTATATAGGTATGTTCACCTGTTTCTGTTCGTCAATTGCGGACCGATCCTTTTTGTTTTACATAGGTATGTTCACCTGTTTCTGTTCGTCAATTGCGGACCGATCCTTTTTGTTTTATATAGGTATGTTCACCTGTTTCTGTTCGTCAATTGCGGACCGACCCTTTTTGTTTTATATAGGTATGTTCACCTGTTTCTGTTCGTCAATTGCGGACCGATCCTTTTTGTTTTATATAGGTATGTTCACCTGTTTCTGTTCGTCAATTGCGGACCTATCCTTTTTGTTTTTAAGTAGTGTATTATTAAATAATGAAATAATGTTATTTTTTTAATATTTTAAGAACTAAAATATGTAAATAAGTATTTTTGGGAGTATATTACGTTAGTTTAATTTAGTTAGGGGTTAGTTACTTAGAGATACGTCATCTATCTAAATAATTTATCTATCATTAGTCTGACAACTGTTTAGTCGATGTAGTGTTAAATCACGCAAAGGAAAGGCTCGCCGCGCCCTTCCGACTCTACCGGTGCTTCGGAAATACGCCCGATAGAAAAGAGAGCACCAAGAAACTCTACGGGGATGTAATTTTATAAAAATATTTTATTTGAGATGATATTGACATAGTATAGATTAGAAACAACTAACTTGCGCCAGCGATTTCGTCCGCGCGGAAATCTATCTCCATACCAAACATCACGATCGGTTCAGCCGTTCAGTCGTAGATAGGCAGTTATCTTCGCTGTTATAAAATTAGCAAGGATTTGGATTAGACACGGGATAGGTTTAATTGCCAGTAAGACGTGTGCCGACTTTGGAAGTTTTTAAATGTCAAGTGAAGCGGTTCTACATGGAAGTTTTAATTGCCAGTAAGGCGTGTGCCGACTTTGGAAGTTTTTAAATGTCAAGTGAAGCGGTTCTACATGGAAGTTTTAATTGCCAGTAAGGCGTGTGCCGACTTTGGAAGTTTTTAAATGTCAAGTGAAGCGGTTCTACATGGAAGTTTTAATTGCCAGTAAGGCGTGTGCCGACTTTGGAAGTTTTTAAATGTCAAGTGAAGCGGTTCTACATGGAAGTTTTAATTGCCAGTAAGGCGTGTGCCAACTTTGGAAGTTTTTAAATGTCAAGTGAAGCGGTTCTACATGGAAGTTTAGCTAATATATTATGTTTATTAACCACATTTATTTGTTACGTAGCTTATTTTTATTTGTTATCATGACATATACAACAATATTTATGTATTCTGTTATGTAGGATGTAACATAATAAAAATATTAGACGATGCGTAAGGAGATATATATACTTTACTGTATTTATCAATCAATTATATTTTTATCTTTTTAGTTATACACATTGACGATGCTATTGCAGAAAATATCTTTAATTTGTGATTATTAGTATTTTAAGACTGTCTAAGAGCATTTAATATGACGAAAGATCAATAAATAAATACAAATACAAATAATCTATAACATACCGGGCTGGGGTATGTGGTGCGGCATGGCGAGTAACGTTAGTTTTACGACCTTTGATATTTCTAAGATTTGCATTCATAAATTTACGTTTAAAGATTTCTCAAAAAACACTGAACATCAAACCCTGTAGTAGGATAAAATAATACATTGTTCTACAAAGTAATCAACTGGGAAAAAATCAATACCGCCTTTGGCCTTTGAATTTGTGCTACAATGCCACCAACTTATTTGTGAACTGAATGCTGGTCAGTCGAATGTCAAAGTCAATATAAGTCGAAGTTTTTTCTTCTTATTATAATTGAATCTTTTCTTCTACGAGTCGGGAGAAAACTGGATGAAGTGAAGCGGTTCGAATAAGGCGCGGGAGATTACTTAAACAGGATAGAGAAGCCTCACAGAGACGAGTTCACGTTCGGTACACTATCTGTACCGAATGTTCGACGACCGACGAGGTTTGGATCGTCGTATCGACGTGGATGAGATCATAGAGCCCATTATTAAAGAGAGGAGGAGGCATTTGAGTGACAAGCAGCGGGCGTTCAGTCGCTCGAGGCTTTTGGAGTTTCCTGAAGGTGAGAGAGAGGTTGTACGACGGCAAGGAGTACCGGGAGTACCTCGGGCGGTACTCCCTCGTGCGGTACTCCCTCGTGCCAGCGGTAGCTGAGGGGCAGCCGAACAAGTTCCGAGCACGTCCGCAGTGGCAGACTCGGGACAGTCCGACCATATTGAAATGCCATAATAGATATTTAGATTTGTGATCAGTTTCTTAAGCCTTCGGTGTTTTCTTCAGCTATAATGTAAAAGCGTGCTGAGAGACAAGAGGCTGGCTCGACCCACATATGCTCGGACTGGTTAACAATCTCCACTCAACGGGGTATTTACACCAGCGCGCAAGAGAGGAGAGGCCTAACAACCTGAAACCGCAGACGAAGCAGTTTGTAAGTAAATACATTTTTTTTTGTGCTAAGTGATTACAAACATTTAGGGTAGTCGCTTTTTTTTATTTTTACTTTTGTATGGGAAATTTAAATACTATGCATTCAACCATTGCACACGTAAATGAATTTACATGCTTGATCGAAAAAAATCTGCTACGTACTTATAAGGCTATTCAGTGACACGTTGTATAATAAAATATTTGTATGCATATTATAATATATTAATAACTAAAAAATAAATAAATAAATATAAGACGTGGCTATGAATTATTGTTTCGCTCTAGATTATTTACATCATAGTGCACCCCGTCCTTTACGATTATAGTAAATCTTCTCCATATAAAGGTTGTTTGGAAGAGATCGCTGTTAGCGATAAGGCCACCCATTGTTACATTTCTTCTAATATTTTACAAATTTTTTTGTGGTTTGTAAAATAAAGTGTTTATCTATATATTTATTTACCATGTAAAACTCATATAATTGTTTTGTGTTCTCGATATTTCGGCTCCGTTTCAGGAGCCGTGATCACAAGCAGACTGATGTTCCTGCGGGCGCGTAGTTTTATGGGCAGAATATGGATCTACCCTTTTCACACGTTTTCCGTAGTCGACACGAGTACCGCGGCTGTCACAGCACGGAGGACGGCTCTCTCTCTCCCTCTCTGTCTGAGGTGTCACAGTGGTGGGAAAGGAATGAGGATATAAATCACGCAAATTAGTTATGAATTGATCTTACAATGGCACTGCAACAGGCGGCGAAAAAGCCCCGCCAGTAGTTCCGCACGGCGAAATACGTGGTCGTCACTTCTATTGAGAACAGCACACCTGTAGAACATTAATACAATATTTAAAAGCTGGTACACAACAGCACAGGACTGCAAAGGATGAAAATACGGGGAGAGGCCTTTGCCCAGCAGTTGGGCAGTATAGGCTAAACACAATACAAGAACTTTGTTAAGTATTTTAATATACTTTAACCAGTTGAGGATGTGGAGCTGGTCATTTTGTTTTGTGTATTGTTTATTGTCTCGCAGTCGAACGCTGCAGAACTTCTTAAAAGCTGGAGCTATTGAACTCTGCTGTCCTCCAAATACCGCAGATTGGTCAATTATTGTCATTTGGGCTAGAACGTGCGCAAAAGTCAAATAGGGTAAAAATGAGCCTATATCAAACGCAATAAAACGCAGTCTATGTAGAATAGAAAATGCAAAGAACTGGAATTTTATTAGTGTAAAACCATTGATGAAATCAATATAATTATATTGTCTTTATCAATACAAAACTATATGGTCTACACAAAAATGATACCCCAGACAAATTGCAGAAATCAGACGAATTGATAATCAGTCAAACCGAGAAACAACCATAATTATAACTTTTCGTTCTTACCCTAAATAGTGTTAAACGAAATTTAAGTATGAAACCTAAAATCCTGGTAAAGTCTATTAATTTAATTAAGCCCTTTGAAATATATATCGAAATATTATCTTTCATATCCTATATAATGTTTTTCTTTGTTAAAATCCTTTGTTTAATATCCAATTTATACATTTACCTTCAATGCTTTGCAGAAATATACCAATTTATATTGAAGAAATTTGTTTATACAGATAAACAAATTTCTTCAATATAAATTGGTACCCGTAAAGATCCTTAAAAAAAATAGTTGCCAGGTACTGTATCACTAGTATCACCAGGTACTGTATCACTAGTATCACCAGGTACTGTATCACTAGTATCACCAGGTACTGTATCACTACTATCACCAGGTACTGTATCACTAGTATCACCAGGTACTGTATATCTGAAAAGCTAGGCTCATTTTAGCAAGAACAGAACAAAACATGTCTGAAGCTGAAGTTTAGCCCAATTGCTTCGTACAAAGCAGAAGACTTACCTCCAACGTACAAAGCAGAAGACTTACCTCCAACGTACAAAGCAGAAGACTTACCTCCAACGTACAAAGCAGAAGACTTACCTCCAACGTACAAAGCAGAAGACTTACCTCCAACGTACAAAGCAGAAGACTTACCTCCAACGTACAAAGCAGAAGACTTACCTCCAACGTACAAAGCAGAAGACTTACCTCCAACGTACAAAGCAGAAGACTTACTTCCAACGTACAAAGCAGAAGACTTACCTCCAACGTACAAAGCAGAAGACTTACCTCCAACGTACAAAGCAGAAGACTTACCTTCAACGTACAAAGCAGAAGACTTACCTCCAACGTACAAAGCAGAAGACTTACCTCCAACGTACAAAGCAGAAGACTTACCTCCAACGTACAAAGCAGAAGACTTACCTCCAACGGGCGCCGCGAAACAAGACGCCACACCGACTGCGCACGCCGCTGCCAACATCTCGCTGGTCCTGGACTCGTTGCTGTAGATCCCTTGGAAAGTCGTCACCAGCTTCGACAGGAGTGCTGCCACCATGGATGCTATGTGGACTGAGGGACCCTGGAAATCACACGTGATTGTTTGTACAGAGCAGGCGCGGCGTCGAAAACTTCAAGAAGGGTATTACTTGATTGCCCTGCAGGCTGCAGATCTTTGCTAGATTTTAGGTGGCACTACAAGTACCACGACTGTCGTGCGCAGGCGTGGCGATTACCACCACAAGTGGGGCCTTTTCATCTCATCAGTAGGATGCTGTAATCACCAGCACAGAATAAATAATAATACTATCACCGGCACATTCGAGATGATATCGTTTTCTGACCAGTTTTTTGCTGTCTTTACGTCCCATTTTTTATAAGGACTCTAGGACAACCTAACTACTAAGAGCATGTTCTTTCCTCACCTCTTTCCCAAGTGGCAGACCAGAACCTAGAGTGGCTGTGAGACCGATGACTTTGGAGATCAGGGCTCTATACGTGAGATACTCTTTTAAATGAACTCCTCGAAGAATTGTCTTCATTTCTGGAATCCCAGAACCTGGAAATATAATAGTGACGCTGTTAGCCACACATTTTTCGACACCGTCTACCCTTTTTTAACATCTTAGGCTCAGTTTATAGACTAATAAATTAGCACTCGCTGAAATTTGCAACTGAGCCACGGTGATCAATAGATATTTAAGACATACTGCGAATTTACAGTAAACATTTCTTATTCTGACCACGTAACAAAATATTTGCCATACTTCCGAGAATATCACCTAAATTGGGCTAAGCTTTCTTTATACAGAACGCGTTACTATCAAAATTAAGCCTTAGAACTTTTAGAAGAGGCCTTAAAATAATATGTGCTCCTGTTAAAATAAAATTAGTCTTATTAGAGCAGCGAATGTTTTTCTACAGTCGGAGTTCTAAGTTTAATAAGATAATCATCATTAGCCAACACTTGTCCACTGCTGGACGTAGGCCTCTCCTAAAGCACGTCACTGAGCTCAGTCATCAGCTCTCCGTATCCAGTTTAAGCAAGCCGCTTTTCGCAGGTCTTCTCTCATCCTGGCCACAGAGCGACCTACGCTACGTTTACCCAAACGTGGTCTCCGCTCAAGAACTCCTCAACTTCAACAGTTACCAAAAACAGTAAAACAGTTAAACAGTGGTCCAGCTCAGAGAGCACCAAGATATCCTCACCTATGCTCTGTGCAGCGACTATGTGCACGAAGCCAGCCGCGAACAGTATCAAGCACACCGGCAGCGACACCCAGGCCACGTACTGGCTGAAGGTGGACGTCGCCAGGTCGCTGTACATCCACATGCGCGCTGGAAAGAGGTGATCAGTAAGTAGCGACCGGAGCCGCATATTGTGCATCTCGCAGGGGATGCAATGAAAACTCACGAAACAACTGCTGGTTAATACATTAATTTTGAATTTAAAGTTATTAACAATTCACTCGCAGATTACATGTAAAAAGTGGCGGTGGATAAAAAATTACACGCGACAGTACGGATGCTCTTCATAAAAACGCAGGCGTTAAGAGGTATACTAATGCGAGTTAGAATCCAATGATACCGGGTTCGGTCCTAGGCTTTTACCAATGACATTTGTAAGTCATGTACAGTTATCCATCGCTCCTTGCTTCGGAGGGCACGCTAAGGTATCAGTTCCGGCTGTTATTAATTAATAGCAGTCGTTATATATATGCCTTCGGGCGGCCTGAAAATCTCTGACTGACATTTATACGACAAACAAATTAGCATTTATTCGGTTCCAGTGTAGGCTTAGAATAACAATATTCTATTTGGAAATCTGAAAGTCATATAACTGTTTATGTGGACCTAATAGAAATAGGTACAAAAAAAATTGCAATATAAGTCCATTTTCGTCTAGATTTACTGTACCATAATCTGAATACATAAAGCAAGCAATGTTGTCATACTGTTAGGGCGACCCTAAATGTTTATTGCTGTTATATTTTAATTAGAACACTTAAATTTATGGTGTTACCTTGTAATACAACTTCAGCAAGCTTGGAACAAAAATAAATTTTATCATAGGAAGGACATTTACAGGATGTCCCAGGAAGTAGTGATAAGCGGAGGTCCGAGGTAGAGCAACCCCAGGGACACCCAAATAACTCCCATGTATGTTCCGCGACTTTTGATATTTTCGGAGTGTTTCAATTATTATTATTTTTCACAAATCTCCAGATCTCGACAACTTAGTGATTTTGACCAAACTAACACTAGTGTTCAGTTGATGTTTAGTAGGTTTGTAGTCCAGTAGAGACTCTTTAGAAAATAATTATAACTTAAAACCTTAACTTACTTAAAATTATACTTTTTGTAAGTTAGTACCTTCAAACTTTAAAGACATATTTTGCTTTGAACAAAATGTTAAGTTATTCTTCAGTTAAGGTTTTAAGGTATGACATTTTTATTTTGGTGTCTTATAAAAGGGTCACTACTGGATTACCAACTCGCACAAAAACCACTGAATATTCCTAGTGTTAGAATGTTCAAAATTAGTAAGTTTGTTTTGGAGTTTTATGAAAACAAACAAAAATTTAATAACTCCGAAAATATCAAATATCGCGGAACATACAAGGGAGTTATTAGGGTGCTCTTGGTTGGGGGTGCTCTACCTCGGAGCTCCGTTTATCACTACTTCCTGGGACACCCTGCATATCTACGTATACGTGATCTGAATTGAGAAAACATGCACAAATTCATATACTGAATCCACTAATATGACTACTTTATTTTCTATCAGGAGAAAATGAACTATTTCTCGGAATTTCTCCAGCTTCTCGTTTAGCTACTTCTCACAGATCCTAGGCACTAGAAGCTGTTATAGACCCTAGAATCTAGGGTCTATAACATTCCCCAAGCAGTGGAACGTATTTAGACGTATTTAGTGTTAAGGAACTTATACATTTACGAACTAGAAATCTATCTAAGGTAATCGCTAATTAAATTGCAGTAATTAGATCTATTAACTATTAAACTACCATAAATAACATACCTATACATATAATGCCATAAATAACACCTAAATAATTGTAATAGACCTTTTTATTTCCGTTGCGCGCGATCACGCACGCGCGTTCATAGAACATTTTATTTAGATTTTGAATAATTATTTTGGTTCAATTTATACAATTTAAGGTAGTTAAATAGTTTTTACTGTAAAAATATTATATTATTACCGTAAACAGATTTCCGGTACTTAAATTTACTAGTTTATTAGAAAAACTCCCTCACTGTTGGAAACAATAGAATTCAATATGTAGGCCACGCACGCGCACAGCGGCTGATGAATGATAATAAACCATATAGACCACTACAGACCAATAGGCTATAGACCAATGATAATGAAGATGGACTCACCATTATTGCAGACGGCGATCCCCCGGTCCATGGCGAAGTTGAGGACTGCCATGATGATGCCCAGCAGCGCCAGAAATATCCAGTCCTCGCCGAGTCGCGCGAACGTGTGCCGCCACACATACCCTGCCACACGCTTCATATCATTGTTCATTTACAGAAGGAGATAACTCCAGAAAATATACATTAAAAGTTATCGACTAGGGAATATCTATAAGCAGTATGTCACAAAAAACAGTACAATGAAGGTAATTTAAAAAAATGACTTTGAATGTGTTACAGAACAAGTTTTTTCTTTAATCGTGTCTGTCTGTCTATTTGTCTATCTGTTTGGATGTTTGTTCTCCCATCACGTAAAAACTACTGGACCGCTTGAAATACAGTGGTCCCCTGTTGGATAGCTTAGGTTTAACTTAAAATCTTATTACATGTCTCGATGCAATGAGCATCACAATGCAAGAGCAAAGCAATCACTATTTGTCTCGGAGCGGAATTATTTGTATGTCTGTCGATGCCACAGACATACATACACACCCTAAACTTATAAAGCCCCTCTCGTTTCTCGTTCGGGGGTTAAAAATAAGCACATAAAAAGATCATCTGATGATGTACTCACCTAAAACTTTAAAGAACTTCCCCGTAGGTCTAGGTTTCCCGCTAGCTTCCAACTCCTTCTGCCGAAGTTTGTCGTCTTTTCTTCTCTTCTTACGCAACCGCCTGAGTCTTCTCGCTTCTTCTCTCGCCGCTTCGCTTAGGTCGCGCTGGTAGCGACCATACATCTGGAAAGACGGAGGATACGGTTAAAATCAAACTGAAAATGGTACATTCACCATGAACATGGTGTTAATGTTCATAGTGTGAACTGATAATGGTATTTCACGATACATTATTATCAAGCATTTCGAGATGTCAAAGAGCGTCTAGCATAGTGCAGGTCTTCAATTTTTACTATTATTAAGCGTTTAGCTAACCACCATCGTCTTGTAATCAATCAATCACAAACTGTTTATTGACACACATAAAAATATATATAGAAATTACATAAACAATAGGAACAATGGGCGGTCTTATCGCTCATAAAGATCTCTTACAGAAAACTTTAAGATGGAAAGAAGTAAATTGCTAATAAGGGGACGGTGTGTGGCAATATCAAGTTTATATTCAAACTGCAAAATACCATCATGGAACAAAAAATATTAAAATATACAATTAACTACACATAACAATAGGTACTTCAACTAAGTTGTTTAGACGTCAAGCGATCGTTTTATAAATGGAACAACAATTGATCGTTGTAAACAGGACACGCGACGGGTTAAAAAGACTTGGTGTGGCGAAGGTGGAGTTTGAAAGTGTTCAGCACCAAGTAAGACGGCGGAAATCCCGCAAATCAACGCGATGTTGTTATATATAGAGCAATGTTTATTTGATGGCGTCCGATGGATTGTATCAGAATGTGCTATTAATGTGCCAAGTTGTCGTCCGTTACATAAATTATGTGGAAGATTAAACGTCATGTCATCTTAAGGCGATGATAAACTTGAGCATTCACTTGTAATGAGCATTCTAGCGAATGTACGTGACAGGTAAAAGCTCACATGAAATAATGTTGTCCAGTTCAACAAAATTAAACTAGTGGCTCTGTGAACTACATACCTCGCGAGTCTGTCTTTGCATAGCTTAAAACGGAATAAATGTTCATCGCGCACCTTAAAACTAAAAGCTGAGAGACATTTTTTAATATGGGCCCCATATATCCGCCACTTAGAAAAAAGAAACAAAAACTGAATAGAGGAAAAAGTTCCATTTAATTATCGAACCTGCTCACAGAATTTCACTAGAATCGGTTGAGAAAAGCGACCTGTTTTATTATTATTATTATTATTATTATTATTATTTAATATCAGCCCATATCGTCCCACTGCTAGGAAAAGGCCTCTCTTCCCTCCTTCCAATTTTTCCGGTCTATTGCTTTAGTTCGCCATTCTTTGTCGTACACGTCGAGTTCGTCTCGCAAACGTCGTCTAGGCCGGCCACGCTGTCGCTTGACGCCTTGCGGGATCCATTCCGTGATGGATTTAGCCCACAGCTCGTCTGACATACGATAGACGTGTCCAGCCCAGTCCCATTTAAGCATGGCTGTTTTTTGGGTTACATCAGCGATCTGGGTCTTGGAGCGCAGTATTATCTTTCTGACCTGTATACGAAAGCATTTTTGCCCAAGCTGAAAAGGAGACGCTTCGCTCGTGCTTCGCGCTCCCTCGATCAAAAACGGTGAAAGTTCAATATTTTGTTACAAGTGAATGCTCAGGTTTATCAGCACCTTTACTAACACCTTTACAGCAAATTAATTGGACAGCGAAGTGATAACGCCGTATTCGTAATATGTTGTATACGACATTTGTGTCAGACTTCTTAGTAATAACAACAAATATTTTTTTATTGTATTTCTTTAAAATAGTGCATTTTGCGATTTTATCCTCGAATACATTTCTCCAAAGACTTTAGCTTAACCTTATCGTTAGGAAATGAATAGTTATATTACTAGTTTAAATTAGTTTTTGTATGAAAACCATTGTTTGTTTGTTTGTCGTATGAGGTAGTGCTTGCCTTTGTTGTCAGAGTTTTTTGGCCGCCCGAGGACCTCTGGCATGGCTTAACGACTGCTAATAATCAATAACAGCCAGGACCGACCGCTTAACGTACCCTCCGAAGCACGGAGCGATGGAAAACCGCACGTAACTTAGAGAAGTCATTGGTGCGGGCCTAGAGTCGAAAACCATTCGAGTGAGACTATAAAATAAAATAAAAACATTGTCACCTCTCGCTTTACCATCTCTAAATTATAATATCAAGTTATTCTGTGTCTCTACTTGATACTTACCACGACTCGCTCGCCTCTGTCTGCCATTTCGTTAAGGTCCATAGTGCTCTATTACTTTTAAAGATTTGTCAACTTTAAAAGTTCTTATTTCCGTACCAACTTTGAACAGTTTAAATGTCTTGTTTGCTTGAAAAAGCTTCTAGACAAAACCGTTCCGTACACTTGTATGGTCAATTACTACTAACCAAACTACTAATAATATTACTCGTAGATGGTCAACGACTTTATTTAAATGACATTTTCAAGCTTATCTTATAACGTCCCTTCAGTCGTTAACTTTGTTCGGTAACCCTTTGGTATAATCCGCCGGGCAGAACTATGGGGCGGGGAGTCCAAAAGGACTGAAGATTCGCTGCTCCATTATGCACTAGCCACCAGAGCTGTGCAAGATAGGACAAAAATCCAGTAATAACATTGCTTTATAACCGACTTAAAAAAAGAGAGGTTATTTTTGAAATTGCAGACCTCCAAGTAAATCCCATAACTATACATTTTATCAAAATTGGATCAGTAGTTTTTTTTTAGTTATTAGTTGATCCATTTGAAGAGGATTTTTCGTACCATTCTATTTTGTACAACACTTGTAAGTTTTCTACTGTTTGAAATCGGTTATATAAATGTTTAATGTGTGCTTGTTTAATTCGTTTAGGATCATATTGTCTAGTGTCCTAAAATGTCTAGTATGCTAAAAAGTCCAGTGTCCTATTACGTCCAGTCCCACAATGTCCAGTGTCTCATAATGACTAATGTCCAAACATGTCCAGTGTCTCATATCATGCCCAGTCATTTCACTAGAAACATTGCCCTTCTTTTTTCTTTTTATTTCTGTTTTTTTAGGGAAGTCTATCTGGCAAAGGTGTGGTTCTTTCCCATGCGTACCCTTGCAGAACAGGCCCACCAGTACCCTAAATACTCTGAAAAAACTCAATTTCCACTGAGAACGGGCTGGTGCAAAAAAATGAAACAAACATAGAGGTGGAATTTTTCCTAGCTCGCCGGTCATCTTGCTTGCACAGGTCTGGTTGACAGGTTTCGTAGCCAAAAATAGTCAAATGGGGAATACGGAACTTGTCTTTATCACCCCTACAGCTTACTCATACGCTACATTATTTCTTTCGCTTATGAACTTGACAGACAACAGCGCTTTTATCGAGATGCCATAAGTAATCTAGAATAACTTTAATACAATTAGCAGCAGAAACTAAGAACTGTAAGTTCCACCACTTCACATCCTACCAAGAAAGTAAAAACAACACTGAAATTTGAAACGTGCGTAATGTAAAGGAGCCTTTAATGAGACGATGTTTGCAGAAGCTATCGGATAATCTCGGAAGCTGTTTGGAGAAGATTATAAATCGGAAAATGTCATTATTTAAATAATGCCTGTGTCATTATTTATAATGTTGCTTACGTAGGTGAGGGTCTACAGAACTAGTGAGATAAAAGTTCCGAGTAATTCGGACAAAAGAACTAATTAGTAGAACTTGTAAGTGATCCTTAAGGGGTCTGTCAAAGTTTGCACGCGGGCTAAGCAACGGGGTATTATTTTCTCCCTTTTTCGCGCTATTCGGACAGTAACTAACAGGCACGTTTGCAGCGCGCGCTTGCTTGTCGTACATAACACTGACGTGACTTAACTGCTGCTATCAATCCCCTGTGTCCGTAGCAGGACCAGTAGACAGTGCCCTCTTATGCCCGGAGCGATGGAAATCCGCACACAACTTAGAAAAGTTATTTTTGCGGAGCCGAGGATCATGCCCATTATTGTTGGATTCTGGCGCGCACTAGTATACCGCTCGGCCACAATCGCTCTTCTATATACCTACTTCTATAAACAGTGTATCTATCTCCCTACAGTTCTAAAAATCTAAATCAACTACGCAAAATCAAAAGTACCTACCTGACACATGTTTATCTTGTCCTCAATTCCTATCTCAAATCTAAATGCAGACGGAAGCTGAAACAATGTCATTACAAAGATTTCTCGTGTAATCTGTCATTTCTGAATTCATTTTGTCAAGTGGAAACCGAATGGTTTCGGGTTAATACTCGTACTGTGACCAACTTTGAAAAGTACATTTTTTTAAATTATTGTGCGTTCTTGTCAATCTCTGACCACGATCTCACCTGATGGAAAGCGATGATGCGGTCGAAGGTGTAGTACGCTTGCCTAGTAGATACCTATTCACTCTTGTGATGGACATTGTAATAAATAAATTTTAACAAATAAAAGGATGTTTCACTCCAATTACCTAGCCCCAAACTAGGTTATCCTGTACAACGGATAACCATACATAGCTACGAATATTACAACCATGACTCGGAATCAAACTCATTACTCATCACATTTCTGCTCATCACATGATTGTGGTTCTACACCTTGCGGGTTCGAATCCCGCAAGGTGTAGATGATGAGCGAGTTTAAATTAATTCTGCCCGACTCGTTCTTCGTACCTACCTACTAATAGGGCAAAGAAGCGGGTGCGGGCGGGCCGCGGGTTGTCATTATCGTTTTGTACAAATAATTATTTAGATAGGCCCGTAGCTACCCGTGCGAAACCAGGGCGGGTCGCTAGTTCATAATGAATAAATGATATTACAAAAAAAGAGTAACTATCAAGAAGTAGGTATTGATGTGATATTGAAACTGATTTGTTGGGGTCTTATTTCCGAAAATACGAGGAATTCGAAGCATGGATTTGTTAAGGGCGTCACAGACGATTAAGATACTATAATATTTGATGTTACGATATCTGCATATACAATATTATAGCATCTTAAGGTATCACACACGGCTAAGATACGATAATATATTGAAATTATTCATTCGCTCGCAGGCCGTCCTAGGTGCCACACGTATTTATTCACCGCTTTCTATATACAGAATGATAAAATATGAGTAATAGTTTCACTATTAGATTTATTAGATAGCTCATCAGACTACGATTCTGATTTTGAATTTGATATGCAAATTGCATTAGCGCACTGTTAAAGCTGATCAATTTGGATAGAAAATCACATTAAATTTAGAAAAAGCGATGTTTATTCAAAAAAATACTTATTTTAATAAGTCGAAGGAAACTTTTCTTGAAATTTATAATTTGATTATGGAAGATTTAGTGAAACAAAATACGAACATGCGCGAGAGCATTTGTACTAAGAACCATATCGTTTACCTCAGCTTTCAAACATAAAAAATCGCAGCTAAATCGGTCCATTCGTTCGAAAGCTCTACGATTCGCACGATTCTACGATTAAACATCTGTATTAATAAGCCCTTCGAAACAATATAATCGTATCGCATGCACGTCTAAAAATAACCTTCTCCCACGCACCCACTACTCTAATTGTAGCACTAATTGTACTACTCGCATCGAATTATGTGGCACCATTGACTGTGCCATGGATCTGCGAAACTAGGATGTGCACTCTTCCCGGGAGGCGAAAAATCCTCACATAGTTCTCAGAATAATAATTGGAAAGCATCACCAGTATATAAAAAAAACAGTTAACTGTGTGTCGTACACACGTAGACTTAGGGTTCCATAGCCAGGACCCTTAGCTAACCAACTGTGAAAGCCGCATTGCAATCGGTCCATTAGTTTTTAAGTTTTACGTCAACAAAGTTGTTTTTACTACGGAATTTGTTCAGAGATAACTCAGGCATAAAATCCGTTACCCTTCTACTTCACTTTTCATGTATGGGACGTATAATAATTAAATTACAACGTTAATTGTATTATAACATTTGTGCCGTGGTATTAGAGATGTTTTTGCAATGATGTAGGGTTTATTTAAGTTCTAACTGTGAACACTTAAATACCTTCAATAATTCAATATTCTTTTCCTAGGTTCTAATGCTAGTCTAATGCTTTTGTAATGTAATTAACATCTTCATTATCAATAATATTGCTAGTATAATGCTTCTGTAATGCGATTGGCAACTTCATTGACCATAATAATGCTTCTTTTATGCGATTGATATCTTCTTTGACCAACATAATGCTAATATAATGCGCCCGTAATGCAATTAAACAACTAATGTGAACCTATTTAGGATCTAAAGCCGCATAATTTGTGCCCAAATAAGCATTACATTAGCTGTATAAACATTTTAAATGCTACTATAGAACTAACTCAAAACGCGAAAACGATACAGAAATGCTGTAAGTCGGCCGTTATACTGCTTTGATGTGTTACTTGGAAAGTATAGGAAACTCCCATATTAATTACACATTTTAATGATTCCTGCCACATCTCCTGATTCCATATTCCCTAACAACGTTATATGAAGATCAGTTCGCAGTTGTTCAGTCCCCTTCCTTCCAGATTGGAAGTGATCAGATGCGGCTGAAACTGAACACTTTATGGCAATGGCGAGCCATCAATTTAGTATTTAGAACGCATATTTCTAATTAATGTCTTCTAGGCTTGTGGCAATCAAATGTGAATAACTGTAAACCTAGATGAGGTTATTTGTTAATAATTCTTCATTGCTTCTCTGCACTTCATTTAATTGTTTGGTTTATGTTTCAGACTAGTAATTTTACGGACTTTCTCAGTTGACTGATTTTCTTTATAGTTTTTCGGATGATCATACAGCAACCTCTTAAATTGGCAAAATTATATTAAATTTATGCAGATTTTAGGAACTACTTTCGCTCTTGCTTATATCCAGATAGTTAGTAATTTCGGCTTCGGCTGATGATGATTACTTTAACATCGTCTTCGATTGCTTCATCAGCAGGTTAAATCCATCCATTGTAGTAATAGGTTTCTTCTACAGCTCTTTTTCCGTTTTGATAATATTCGAAGTATACGTCATTGGTTATACTTTTGCGCAAAATTCACTCTACATAAAACACTTAAATTCATATAGGCATTACCTACATTCACCGAAGGACTTACTAATCCGAGCACGTGATTGTTTGGTCGATTTTATCTCCTACCTGCGCCTGCGCTTAATCTTTCTCAAATATTAGACCAGACCAGTCACGAAGGTACGAACTGAGCCTGAAATAGAACCATTGTTCGATGACTGATTTATAAACATGGGATGGGACTAAATACTAGAAGTATAAACATTACAAACGGGATATTTACCATGTTATACTAAAATATCTGGAACTCAATAAAATAGTATCCCAGTTAACTTTCCCGTTTCTAATGTTTATACCTACTCGTAGTTTGTGATCATGTTAGTTTTAAGCTATATAATAAGGAACTAAATCTGGGAAGTATTATTAATTTCATTTAATATTTTATCCCATCATCCCTGTGATGCGGCTTACGTTTTAGTTTGTGCAGCTTTCTCGTATGTTACATTGTCGAGTTTCAGTATCTTACAAAGCCCTTACAATACAACTGCGTTTATTTGATACATTGTTCTGAATGTTGTTTTTAATACTACATATTTTAAATGTAATGTAATTTGTAATTATGTTTGTGACAACAACAAGTATTCACAAATTCCTTATGGTCTGAATAAATGATTATGATTATGTAGTATGAACGAAAATGCTTTCTTTACCGAGGTTAGAGTTGAAGACCTCCAAAATTAGTTCACAGTCTTTTTAGGTGTTTCAATATATGTAATTTTGTATGTTTGTATTTACTGTATTTGTACTTTTTCTATAGACATTACCTACATTCACCGAAGGCCTTACTAATCCGGGCACGTGATTGTTTGGTCGATCTTATCTTCAGCTTACGCCTAATCCTGCTTACATATTTGCGGAAACATCCACTGTTTGTCGTTTGCCAACTTTTAAGTAGCCATATTTAATGTTGGTATTCAAAAGGATCCATTTAATGTCTCTACATATATCTGTGTGTATCTCTACTTTACAGCTAAGTTCCTGGCAGCTTTTGAGACTAATCTAAGGGTCGAGGGCCGTGCAGACTCGAAAGTGGCAAGAATTAGCAATCTTCTTGTTCGAACTGCAGTTGTTTAAGGTAATCACTGACAAATAATTAATCAATGAAGATGAGTTGAAGAGATAGAGAGATCAATAAGAGAGAAGTGCCGTTCTCTATCTGATTTTTTACCCTTTCCGAAAATTTAAAAATCTTACAGATGTCACTATATAAACTACTAGCTTTCGCCCGCGACTTCGTCCGCGCGGACTACGGTTTTTCCAAAAAAAAGCTTCTTAGGATATTAAAAACCAATCCAAAGTAAAGCACCAACGCTCTTGATGCTTTTTGACAGACTTGTTATTATTTCGTTTCCATGGAAATCGTTCCTTACAGCGAGTTATCAACATTGTGCAGTTTTCTCGAGAAAACTAATCAATTTCCGGGATAAAAAGTATCCTATGTTTTATTCCAGGGTATAAGCTATCATCAAAATCCGTCCAGCCATTATCGCGTTAAAACTCCCTAATCAAACAAAGAAACAGACAACGTTTCCCCTTTATATATTGTTGTATAACATTTCGTGTCTGTGCTATTGACCGTTGAAGAGTTCCTTTATCTGGACACCATGTCATGGTAAAATTTATAACTGGAATCACAATAAAATGAGAAAACTAAATTTCCGCTGATGATGATGATGATGTTGTGATGTTTATTTACCGCTGAAGAGTTCCTTTATCTGGAGCTAATCCTGGATGTCGATTCAGGTCATGCTTACCATAAAAATGCATTGTCATCGGAATTGAACCAACATGTAAGAGTTCAACTCCGTAGGATAAGAGGAAGTGGTTCTAATACAGCTTGCAAGATTTGACCTAAACAAACATACATACATACAAACATTGCAAGTTAAATAAAAGCTTTTAAAAAGCAACAAACCTCACCGTGAACTGCTTCATTACATAATTACACTGCAAGTTTTAATGAGAAAACAATAATGTTTACCGATCGGCGCACGCGCATGTGACGTCACACGCGGTGTCATTGAACTCGAATGCTACTGGTAAGGTTTCAGGGCTACCATCGACAGACAGGGCAAAAATAATTTGCAGCTTTTTCTTTTATTAAACTTAATTAAGAAATTAAATAATTAAAATCTGAAACAAACCAATAAGACGACAAAGAACAGTGCCCTGTTGGCTTGGCAGTGATAGATGTAGTAGAAGTGAAACGAACAGTGCTCTGTTGGCTTGACAGTGATAGATGTAGTAGAAGTGAAACGAACAGTGCTCTGTTGGCTTGGCAGTGATAGATGTAGTAGAAGTGAAACGAACAGTGCTCTGTTGGCTTGGCAGTGATAGATGTAGTAGAAGTGAAACGAACAGTGCTCTGTTGGCTTGGCAGTGATAGATGTAGTAGAAGTGAAACGAACAGTGCTCTGTTGGCTTGGCAGTGATAGATGTAGTAGAAGTGAAACGACTGTAAATCCTAATTACTCCATAATGTATCAGATTTTCTTGGATAACTTAAAAGTTAGAACCACCTTTAGCTAAGAGCATACAGCCAGAATGCTCGAAGGCTAGAAGTTAGCTCAGCTCTTTCCCAGTGCACCTATGCATATTATGACACCTTCTCAAGTAGGGGAAGATGCACTAGCGTTGGCACTCCCCCAAATATTGGCTTCGTCGAAAATTAACACTGAAGCCTTAGTAGATCACGTATTGACAATGAAAGTAAATAAACACAGGGTCTTAGGTTCTACAACTTCTAAGAGTAGTCTTATCTTGAGGTGCTAAGTGCGTCCTACAACCTAGGCCCTGTGTATCTTACCTTTAATCGAGCTTGTTTCTTTGTGGCCTGAGCCATGGAATCTCTTGTTATGTAGACATTTAGCAGCCCTAACTGAAATATGAAATGCCAAAGATCGCCATGGCCAGAGGGTTCTCGCATCGGAATTGGCAATAACTTGCAAGTGGGACGCACAGGGACCTTGGTTGGTGACGCCATGTTTTTAAAGGTGAAGTTGAGATTTTAAGATAAAAAAAGGCAGAGATTTTAAAGATAAGCCCTATAAGCCTGTGGAATGATGATATTCGCAAAGTGACGGACTCCTGGATGAGATTTCAGAAGATTTGAACATGGCTTTGATGGTTTCTTAACTCAGAGGTTGGTAACTACCGCGAATATTATAAGTGTCATCATCAGCATCAGCTTGGCTACTCCGCCAGTGCGGGGACGAGAGGGGATTACCAGCTGGCACCGGCACTCACACATAGAGGGCTCCGGCGCCGCCCGCGAACACTTGCCACTGCGCCTCCCTTTCGTATTGTACTAATATACTTACCACAAATTGCACATATTTCGTTAATTGATAAAAGCACACCTATTTAATACAGTCCATTCGAACTTTTACGCACCATCCACCAGTAGTCTCTTTAACAATAAGTACCGGAATAAATATCTCTATTGGCATAACGGACAAACATTTACCATAAAAAAAAAGGCAGCTGTGCGCTGTGCCAGAGCTGGCTTCATAAATTAAGGACAGTCTCCTAAGAACGTTTTCCTGTAACTACAACGGTTAAGGTACAAAATGTATGGGAAATGTTTTTCACAATTTCTGACATTTCTGATACTCAAACCTCAGTCGGTCCGGTAGAGACTTTTGATCCTTATAAGAAACAGGATCGACTGGCATCAATAAAAGTTTTTGTGTAAAATTACTATTTTCTTGCTGACTGTACATATTTTCCAAAATATGTGAATGCAGTTCAGAATATCTCAAAAAGTTATAGATGGTCTCCAAGAAACGTTTTCCTGTAACTGTAAAGGTTAAGGTACCTGCCCTTACTGTCCCTCAAATATCCATCCTGAAAGCCTGAATATAAATATTTTTAGTTAAAACACAAAACAAAAATACTTATTTTAGTTACAATTTCGAAAATGTGTATGTTGATAGAATCAGGCGTTACTTTGCGGAAATCCATATTTAAAATGAACAAAATAAAAAATATGTAGCTTACTTCCGCCAAAATTGTGGCAAAATTATTTTTATTTTAAATTATGATTTTGGCGGAAGAAAGCTACATTTTTTTTTTTATTTTTTTTTTTCGGAAATGTAAACATATTTTTTTCGTAATCAATAGAATCGCCAAATATATCTTGATCATGACAAATCTCATTGTAAGCTGAGCACATTCGATATATCTTCACAACTAATAATCAATAGAATCGCCAAATATATCTTGATCATGACAAATCTCATTGTAAGCTGAGCACATTCGATATATCTTCACAACTAAGACGGCAACAAAGGCAGAATTTGTAGCTGACTGACCCGAAGCTGGAAATGATAGCACATAGATTATTGTAACCAAGATTGTCATTGTCCTTTGTGTCTCAATATTGAGCAAAGAGCCATCCTCATAACTACCTATAGAGATACCTGATTAAACATCAAATAGTCTTACAACTTTGCCTCAAAACCGCATAGGAGATCCCTCTCCTACTACTCTTCCTCCCGGAAGAGGTGTCGTTTTCTCGTTGGCCAAGATTATATTTCAATCACTAAGCCATCGGATAGTTACTGTTATAACTGATATCTTTGAAATAACTACGATATATACGAACAAATGGTTCGTGATTGAGCCGCTACAGTAGTCCCACGATAATGAGAGAGTCACGACCGGAGATTTATCCTCTGTCCACCGCACACTAATCGCCGTAATTATACAGATCAAACTGTACGCTGTTATGCAAATCGATGTGTTTATGCAAGATTACGTGATTGTGTATGGATGATGAATATACATCATTAGTTATCATTATGTACTTACATATGTAATGGCAGCAAGTTATAGATAAACATATATACAATTATGTAGAAAGCTCTGAACCATTTCTAAACGAGGTGTTTGTTTAACTTACAGGAACAAAGCCATGCCAATAAAACCTTATCATAAATAAACAAAATCTCGATTGAAAGGAAACAACATTGATTTTGCGGTAGATTTCTTTATTTTGCTACAATTTGAAGTTGTTGCGGGCTCAACATATTTAGATCGTGAAATAATTGACCGCTAAATAGATTTTATTTAGATACAAATACTGATTCAGGAGTTAGAAAGGACGCAAAAGAGCTACATTGACCGCTAAATAGATTTTATTTAGATACAAATACTGATTCAGGAGTTAGAAAGGACGCAAAAGAGCTACATTGACCGCTAAATAGATTTTATTTAGATACAAATACTGATTCAGGAGTTAGAAAGGACGCAAAAGAGCTACATTGACCGCTAAATAGATTTTATTTAGATACAAATACTGATTCAGGAGTTAAAAAGGACGCAAAAGAGCTACATTGACCGCTAAATAGATTTTATTTAAATACAAATACTGATTCAGGAGTTAGAAAGGACGCAAAAGAGCTACATTGACCGCTAAATAGATTTTATTTAGATACAAATACTGATTCAGGAGTTAGAAAGGACGCAAAAGAGCTACATTGATCGCTAAATAGATTTTATTTAAATACAAATACTGATTCAGGAGTTAGAAAGGACGCAAAAGAGCTACATTGACCGCTAAATAGATTTTATTTAAATACAAATACTGATTCAGGAGTTAGAAAGGACGCAAAAGAGCTACATTGACCGCTAAATAGATTTTATTTAGATACAAATACTGATTCAGGAGTTAGAAAGGACGCAAAAGAGCTACTATAGAACAAGTATTTCGTAAACTGATTTTGAAAAAGTGCTAAAAGAACCTCATAATGATGTTGAAATATCATGTCAACGAGATCGCACTGGAGGTAGTGCGTGTATTTTCCACTTCCACTTTACATGTAGGGGAAACCGGGCAGCCAGGTAGTCGCTAGCGGCTCTGTTATTAGCTGTTACATTTTGTTATTTCAAACAAACAAACATGACAAATCCAGCAACTGCAGTAGGTACCTTAACAACATAAACAGACTGTGCAGTACAATCTGTTAGGATAATATAATTCTAGGAAACAATAGTTTTTCAGCGTATTATTTCGCATACAGATAAGGAAACAAATCAAGATGATTACTGTGATGTACAAAGTTATTGCAGTTTATATTGCAAGAACAGTGTGTAAAGAAAATAATGATTGGAAATACGGAAGAATATATAAAGATTTATACCACTTATTGGATCAATTTAAAATTAATAAAGACAAGGACAAGGTACAAGGATAAGTAGTAATTTAAATAAATTACCTTATGATTGAAAACACAATTGTAGAAAATTAAGCAGAAAATATTTGTTATTAAAATATTGAAACAATATGAATGTAATAGAAACTAAAGCCTAATACTTGCATTTTTCTTAGTAATTGGAAAATATATTTGTAAAAGACTAGAAGGTTTAAAAAAATACGGAGTTTATTACGACAAACAAACGAGTAAAGCCTGTGGTGAAGCATAGCAAAATGGTGGCTGCGTATGTGTGCGTGAGTGGATAATTTTCACCACAAAAGAGTGCATTGTTTTTGATTTTCCGTAAGAACTTACTGAATTAACACGATTGACAAGGTCGAGATCTTGCTGTGAGGTGGCGGCCGATCGACATAAAATGGTGAAAGTGTGTGCGTGAGGCTTGTGCGAACCAGCGGATCGGCATACCTTGGGTGTTTCACTTTCGATTTAGAGGTTTAGACTCCGTCTTTTTTCTAAACCAGAACAGGCGTTAGGGATAGAGGACTATAGTTATTTGTAACAGTGATAACGGTCATAACTGATTGATGGTAGCATTCATTTAAATGTTTGTTAGCTAAAATAGGCAAGTGAGCGAAAACGAGTTCTTAGAGAGATAATAATAAAAGTGTGACGTTTTCTTGACTAAATGCATTTAGATATTCTTTCTCTATAAGGTAGAATAAGTTATTAAATATGTATATATCGCAGGTGAGCAACGCCACCTAGTACAAGCAGCGGGAACCAAGCGCAATTTTAATGACTACGGTATCGAAATGTCAAGCTAGCGCTTGGGTGGAATGGTGGAATCGATTTGTGTGAAATTGAAAGAATTGAATGTCTGTCTTGTCAACAGTCATTCAGTTCATCAATTCATTTCTATAGGTTAAAAGTACTCTTTGTGCTATTCCAGGACCTAAAATACCAATATACCAACATTTGATCAAAATTCCTTCAGCCGTCAAAAATATTTTTATCGATTGCTCGGCTTCTACTCATCGGATTGAGTGAGATAGTTTTTAAGTCAAAACATAAGCTATCCAACAGTGAAAGCCGCATCGCTATCGGTCCAGTAGCCTTTTACGTGATGCGCGAACAAACATACAGACATACAAATAAACAAACAGACAGACACGAATTTTTTAAATGTTATATTCTTGTTCAGTAGCTTTTTTTATGTACCTTACCATTTATTTTTTAATTATCTTCTTTGTACAGACTTTTTCGTTCCTATTGCTTTATTATTAGTATAGATAATACTCAATAATATTTTGTTTCCAACAGTCGCTACATGAATATATTATTTTATCTCTGAATGAATAGTCACGGAAATCCTGACCTTTCCCAAGCTATTGATAGCGTCAACCGCTTTATTAAACACTCATTACATAATATTATAGAGTTCAGGGTACTTTTACATTTAAAAGAAGGATAAAATACTTCAAAGTGACCTTACCTGACTTAATTTACAACTTCGTGAAGTAAAAAGATCGTGAATTAAAGATAATTCAAAAGGGTTACCTCAGGGTCCTTGTCTGGATTCTTTGTGTTTTTGTGTTGGTAGTAATAAAGATTTGCCTTATCATTGAATAAAATTGAGGACAGTAATTTATTTGCGGAGACAAGGTTAGTAATTTTGAATGCGTGAAGGAAGACCTTTTTTTACCAGACTGCGCAACGCAAAGGACCGGTTATGTGATTATCAGCCTGCCTACGTAGTATGTATGTCTGTTCCTTTGGGGCTAGTTGCTCGAAGTTTGTGGCACTATGTAGACACTCTATATGGCGACAACCAGACGCCATATTGTGAAAAAGAAAAAAAAGTCTACGAACATGTCAAAAGGCTTATCATTGAGTAGGTATTTGAAAATCATCTTTAGGTTTCACTTATTATTTTTCATTTCGAATGACCATTTAATATCTATAACGAGGTAAAGTTGGTTAGCAACCATTCTCACTACTTTTAATAAAGCTGTGATAAAGTTATTTTATAATCGCTACATAGGTCTTATTAACGTGCATATTTTTCAATATCAAAAATTTAAAGCTTGTTTGCCTCTTTTTAGTTTTGTTCGCAGTCGGGTTTTTACACGAAGACCAAAAAAGTACTGTAATGTTTTCAGGGTTAATGTATGTATGGATGTGAGTTTTTTTTAATCCACCATAACTTTTTAAATGCCTGAACAGAATTGGATGTATAGGGTATCGTGAGAATCCTTACAACACCCCGAGTAACATAGGATATATTAAAAACAATATGGTGGCAGTATGGCTCCAAACAAAAATGATAAAAAATCTTTTCTTCGTATTTTACAATATTGGTATCAAATTGAAGTCCTTGATGAGCACATTCCAGCAGCATATAATTTTACAATATTGGTATCAAATTGAAGTCCTTGATGAGCACATTCCAGCAGCATATAATTTTACAATATTGGTATCAAATTGAAGTCCTTGATGAGCACATTCCAGCAGCATATAATTTTACAATATTGGTATCAAATTGAAGTTCTTGATGAGCACATTCCAGCAGCATATAATTTTACAATATTGGTATCAAATTGAAGTCCTTGATGAGCACATTCCAGCAGCATATAATTTTACAATATTGGTATCAAATTGAAGTCCTTGATGAGCACATTCCAGCAGCATACAATTTTACAATATTGGTATCAAATTGAAGTCCTTGATGAGCACATTCCAGCAGCATATAATTTTACAATATTGGTATCAAATTAAAGTCCTTGATGAGCACATTCCAGCAGCATATAATTTTACAATATTGGTATCAAATTGAAGTCCTTGATGAGCACATTCCAGCAGCATATAATTTTACAATATTAGTATCAAATTGAAGTCCTTGATGAGCACATTCCAGCAGCATATAATTTTACAATATTGGTATCAAATTGAAGTCCTTGATGAGCACATTCCAGCAGCATATAATTTTACAATATTGGTATCAAATTGAAGTTCTTGATGAGCACATTCCAGCAGCATATAATTTTACAATATTTGTATCAAATTGAAGTCCTTGATGAGCACATTCCAGCAGCATATAATTTTACAATATTGGTATAAAATTGAAGTTCTTGATGAGCACATTCCAGCAGCATATAATTTTACAATATTGGTATCAAATTGAAGTTCTTGATGAGCACATTCCAGCAGCATATAATTTTACAATATTTGTATCAAATTGAAGTCCTTGATGAGCACATTCCAGCAGCATATAATTTTACAATATTGGTATAAAATTGAAGTCCTTGATGAGCACATTCCAGCAGCATATAATTTTACAATATTGGTATCAAATTGAAGTCCTTGATGAGCACATTCCAGCAGCATATAATTTTACAATATTGGTATCAAATTGAAGTCCTTGATGAGCACATTCCAGCAGCATATAATTTTACAATATTGGTATCAAATTGAAGTTCTTGATGAGCACATTCCAGCAGCATATAATTTTACAATATTTGTATCAAATTGAAGTCCTTGATGAGCACATTCCAGCAGCATATAATTTTACAATATTGGTATAAAATTGAAGTCCTTGATGAGCACATTCCAGCAGCATATAATTTTACAATATTGGTATCAAATTGAAGTCCTTGATGAGCACATTCCAGCAGCATATAATTTTACAATATTGGTATCAAATTGAAGTCCTTGATGAGCACATTCCAGCAGCATATAATTTTACAATATTGGTATCAAATTGAAGTCCTTGATGAGCACATTCCAGCAGCATATAATTTATTGGCATAAGTTATTTTTTGGCAGGGCAGGTGTGTTTTTAATTTTTTAATCTGTTTTTCTGTTTTAAATTTATTTTATTACAATATACAATAAGAATTGATCAGTGGTAAATTTCTGGCTGGTTGTACAAGGGTAAGAGAAGGGTTAATTAACATAATATGGGATAACAGGGAGTTGTATAACAATTACCTATTATGACATCGCTTTCACAAAAAAGGACGCGGATATATAATCTTGTGAAAGATGTAAATCTACAAGTGAGTAGATTTAGCCTGTTTTCTAAACGCCGCCGTTCACTTAACTGCCTAAATGATATTCTGCCATTCAATCAAACAGCTAGGCAAATGATCTGGATCCATTTAGTTTAACAACTTGCCTAGCCTTAGGCGCCGTTCAACTAGCGCCCTGAATGATATTCAGCCATTCAATCAAATTTATAAATATTAGTCGGTTTATGTTTGATAGAATTGCGTCTTTTTTTGTCACATGGTTATTCTATTGTATGAATGGCCTAAGCAATCAGCCAGCCAGTTCAGTTCAATATTGTACGGTACTCAATATCATTCAGGCCGTTAGTTGAACAGCGCCGTTCAATTAAAAGGCTAACCTTGTAATTGAATGGCGGATTAAGCCTCTGCCTCCGAAATATACAACAAGAAAGACAAGCATTAGATCCTTAAAAAAAAACTAATATCTGCGGAGGAGAAGGAGAGATCTTAACTTTTGCACATCTACAAGATTTTTTGTATTTTTGTATGTTTGTTGGTAATGCATGAACTCAAAAAATACTGAACCTAATTTTAAAATTATTTTTCCTTTAGAAAGTTACAGTTACATTATCAGCAAGTACTCGTAACATGGGGAGTATTTTATATTTCGAACAAGTAAAAATTGACATAAAATACTAACATATTATACTTTACTTTAAGTACTTACATAACTTGAATAATCAAAACTTCAAAATTTTGTAAGAAGCTTGAACCGTTACCTACCGTTAGCTACCTTTAGGTAAAAAAAATATATATATTTTTGGAATGGTCTTTTATAGACCTTCATTTTGATACCTCACTCGATAGGTTTGATCTTCATTTGTTCCGTCGGAAACACAATATGGCAGCTGTAAGCCGCCATATTAGTTTTCTTGACACTTCGTATATCCACTCACTCTCGTGATTAATACGAATCCAATGATACCTCATTTATCAAAAAACTATCAAGCCGTTTATGTTGTAGGATGTGCCTAAGAAACGTACAAACAAACAAACATACATACAATCCAAACACATAACCCTCCTCAGTCGGGTAAAAATTAGAGATCCCTTCTAAAATTGCAATAATGTAAACCAATTATCAAAGATTTACAAAAATGACGATCACTCGCTGTAAGGAAACCGTGTGGCCGTGGAAACGAAATAATAACAAGTCTGTCAAATACGTGAGTATTAATACGGTTGTCTTTGGCCAAAAAGCACCACGATCGTTGCTGTCAAAGATTGTGAATTACGCTTACTGGCGTATTTTTTTTAGAAGTTACGACGGGTATAGCAATGCTAAAAGTAAGAAAAATGCCGCGGTGTGAGCGCTACCCGTGCGGAGCCAGGGCAAATCACTAGTAAAACATATTTTGATCAAATAAAAGATTCTCCTTATGATCGCTTCCTGCGGTTATCCAAGCGTTTAAATAAATATAATGATGATGCATTGTTGGCGTGAATGGTGCACATTCTGTGGTCGCATTGTGTCTTTAGGTAATGTTAAGTCGATGCTCTAAATACGTGACCTCGAGACATTGCGCTGAAAGTGAACTTTCAAATGTGCATGTATTCAATCAATAGTAGAAAGCGAATGTCGGTGTCACAGGCTGCAAGGGGTAGGGTGCTGGCTAGAGTCTGTCTGGGTGGACAGGTATTGGTAAGTATAACGCCAGTCAAGTAGGTTGAACCTTGGGGAAGGACATAGAATACTATTTATCGCGACGAACTGTAGCGGACGAAGCCACGGGCAAAACTTAGTTGTTCTAATTTAACTAGCTACGCCCCGCGGTTTTGCCGCACTGAACATTTTTCCGGGGTAAAAAATATTTTCCCCTTTCTTATGATGCACACTATTTCCTTGTATTTAATATCAAGATCGGTTCAGCCGTTTGTAATGAAAAGATAACAAACAGACAGAGAGATACAGTTATTTTCGCATTTATAATGTTAGTGGCATATGCGATGGCTTTGCCGTAGATCCAGTATCACCCAAGGGCGGATACGGCCTTCTTTGAGGTCACACTCTTATATCTTTTCGACGGCCACCGCTTCGCTGCCGTACGGCGCGTGCTTGCGATGGTCGGGCTTAAAAGCCCAAATGGCCCGCGAGGAGATATCAAGCCTGGACGAGTTCCAAAATTATATAATACTAGTTTTGCCCCATGATTTCACGTACGTATTCCACTCGGGAATAGTGTAACTTTGTAAGAGATTTGGTGGAGGAATATTCAAAATCGAACTCGTACATAGTTCTAGAGATAACCTCATACAAACAAACTTAATTTTTACTTGTTCAATATAATTAAAAAAATCCAAGTGTACAATAAAAACTCGGTAATATTTCATTGACGTCGCGGAGTTCCACCATGGGCGCTGGCATTTGCTGGGGTGCATATATTGTACGAGTAGATAGGTATTAAAAAAGCAAAAATCAATATGTATCAGAAAGCGCGAGCGAAGCGAGCGCGATTTTTTTCTGGCTATTTATTTTTATAATGGATGTCCCAAAATTTACGCAAGAAGTAGTTTTGATATAAATCTTTTATAAAAAAAATAGCATTTTTTATGGATTCATAAGGCAAATGGTTTTGTATGGAATAGCAAATCGTGAAAAATTCCATGACATTTTTGCATATTTTTTCTAATTGCACAAATACGATAACCGACTATCGAAAAGCGCGAGCATAGCGAGCACGGAAATTTTGAATTATTTCTATCAATGTAAAAAACTAAATATGATTGCATCTTCTATAAAAATAACAAATTGATCTAACAAAACTCGAGTTGACAGAGGCCCAGGCCCTGGATCCGCCCTTGGTATCACCATTATCATTCTCAATCTCAAGCTTGACCTTGCATACTACTGCCCTACTCACTAGTACACCTCTCCATTAAACATATCACACATCTCAATTGGCCCAGCAATTGTGAAATTTACTTCATCAGACGGTATTTCCTCTCCTCCCACCGGCATTGTTTAAGACGTATCTAATTCTCTCGGGTAACGTTACTGGACTTGCTGGCGTTACTGGTCAGGCGATATTTCCGCGGAATTAGGGCTAAGTGTTACCTGCTTCGCGAAATTAGGATGTAATGAGGAACGGGTTTTGTTACTAGTACTACAGTGTGATAATAGTAGGTACATACAATATAAAGTAAGTAGGTAGATTGTAATATGAATAAAGTGTGCTCACACCACAAGGCTATGCCATGTGGGCCCGGCTCCTTGTTGGGTAACCCCTTCTAACCTTGCGGGTGCTGTGAGAACCGGGGAGTTCAGGAAAGCAGCAGCTACACACTTCTGACTTCTACTGCGATCACCAAGCCGTCTGCCAGCGTCATGTTTGTGCACCTCTAATATAGGGGGAACAATTCATGTCACAGTTTAATCAACATTAGAGTACAAATCTATTCGAGAAAGCATTTATCTATAATGCCAATAATAAGTTCTGACCTCTTTATTTACGAGAGGTAAGAGATCAGAACTTACAATATTTCTTAAACCATTACAATCTTTCATCCACATTTTCTCACCTTTGTAGACTTTGGGTTCGGTCACAAGGTTTTTTCCATGTAAAATATTTTTAATAATTAATTAACCGAGCAAGCGCGAAGCGCGAGTGAAGCGTCTTTTCGGCTTGACCAATATTTCTTTCGTATGTGTTTTCGGATGCCCGGCTGTTCTCCTCTACAGGTCGCATAAAGAAAAAATGTTCATTGAGCAGCCAGTTGCACGAAGTTCCGAGTGGCCACGACTTATCGGCCGTACTGTATACAACTTTAACGAATTTTTAGAATTTTTTAGTCGTCAGGGGTTTTTTTGTATGGGTGGGTACCTACTTCCCCCCACAAAGGGAAAAAAGGGGGCTACTGAATATCTCCCGCCTTATTAGATCCGATTTCGATGGTTCTTTTTTTATTTGAAAGGTAGTAACTTTAAGTTAGTCTCATAAAAAATTGGTGAAGATCTGATGGGGATCTTCGGCGTGATGAGCAGAATAGCTCCTCAAAATGCAGTGAATTGCTCACTTTTAGATTTCTACCACTGGAATCAGCTCTTTACCTACTAAGTAGGGATTGATGGAGCACCTTAAATGTTAGTTTTACAATAAGGTAACTAGATGGTGCTACTGTGCACCGCTAGATTGTTTGTAAAAAAAAACTGTGCTCGCGAGGTCTACAGCTCACAGTGCCACTAGTCAAGGTAAACAAATTTTCGGAATTCTTAAGATATAATCTATTAATGCAATGAATCGTTTTCTTTTTACATGAGGCATGAGGTTCTAGCTGATCCTTTGAAAAGAGAAATGAAATGCATGATGCCTCCGACTGCATCTTACATTTCAATATCAAGATTGTAAAGCTTGTTTGCCTCTTTTTAGTGTTGTTCTCAGTCTGTTTTTTTTATAATAATTTATTTTGTCGTTTACTTATATTACCCTATTGAACCACATACCTACATATTCTGTGTTTGTTCACGAATCACACAATTGTCACTAGCCTCACCTCGCGTGCTGCCTGCTGACACGATTGTCAAGTTCGCTGCTAACTGCGTAACCTGCAGTGCGTGACTGCGCCGCCCTATTTGCAGTTCCTTCCTCTTGACTTGACATGTGACGAACAGGAAGACAGACAGACGTTGCAATTTATAAGTGCGGTGATGATAGTCCTAGCTTAACATCACTAGGCAAATCTCTAATGAAAACTCGATTTTACAGAAGAGTATGAAGTCTAAAATCCTGTTTAACGCATCTGCGTTAAACAGGGTTTTAGACTTCATTATCTGTCTATCAGAAGCTGCACTCCGAGGCCAAGGCCGCGAGGATAAGGCCAACGCTCGTCGCGTAAAGTGCCCTGATTGCACCTTCCTGAATCTCGAGGAAGTGTGTCCGTGAGTCATGGATCCGGACTCGAGATAAGGATTTTATGGCCGAATAAGAACGTGTGAATCCGCGATAATAGAGGTATGAGGAACTGGCTTCTTACGCGTGTGTATGGCACTTTCAGTAGGAATTAAACACTTACTTATACAACGATTGAACTGCTTGTTAGCATGCTGGAATATAGGTATTCTTCGAACAACAAGTTTTTTAATCCGAAATAAGACTTGCTTTTTGTTGTTGTAGATAGCAGAATGATAAGATATTGGAGTTTTCAGCAATAGTAATTTGTAAGAACGTAAAAACGATTGTCGCTAATAACGCTATCCAAAAAAACTAAGATTTAGTGTGCATCTTGCACACAGCTAAGCAGCAGGCTGACGAAACGCTGGTACACAGAACAGACCTACAAAGTAATAATTTGATGGTGAAATAAAGTAACGCATGTCTTTATCGAATTTAATTAATACCGTTTATATTAAACATCGTTAGATCGTGATGACATTCTTCATAACACTCGAGATAACCCGTCGATTTACCTAATAGGTGTTACTAGCTGACAGTGTTACGCACAGTCAAGTGGCAGATAAAACGCTCGTTTACTAAAGGTATTTGGATCAAGTTCGATGCAAACAAAACGTGACACAGATTTACTTACATTAATTGAGACGTCAGTCCGTCTGTAAGATACTGCTGATGACGCGGAAACCCTCACTGATTTGGATACAATATCTCCCTGTTGTTTATAGTTAATTCTTTAAACTAGAAAGCTTAACCAATTGTCATGAAATTTAGAAGCAGTCGAATGGAGTTTTTTTTTATTATGTCGATTAAAAAGTATTTTCTATGAAAACAGAAGCCGTGTGCGTATTTGTGTATCATTAGAGGCCTTTGACTCATGCGCTTGTCCTCTACTGTAGGGGCACCCTAAATGACGCAGTAACATATGTAAAGTAAACAAACAAGTACATCATTAGAATTGCAATTATTAATTGTATCCATCATCAATCTCAGCTGTTCAAAATAACAGTCTTGTGACTAACTCGCGGTATAGAATAATTAATATAACATCGACCAGAATTACTTATGTAAATAATCATTTATCAATTTAAACTAGCTGTTCGACCCGGAGAAAAAACATTCAAAATATTACACACAAAAAATAAACGTCCGAATCACCCTATGCCGCCCTGCCGTGGTGTGAAACACCCCAGTATCCAAACTTTGGGATTCCGTTGTCAAACCTGGAACCTTATAGTTTCTCATGTCATTTCAGCCTATCCGTCATTTTATGTGCCACAATATTTGCTATTTGCCAGAGCCCATTTAAATTTTGTTTATTTACTAGAATTCCTCATAGACCGGTATCTCCTGTATATATAACAATTCTAATAAGTATTACAAACCCAATTCTCTTTTCTCACGATAAAAGTCACATGATCGGCGTCCATTATTGACAGTACATAGTAAATACCCGTCATGTGTTTGTGTATAAATTCACGAGATAACAATAAATACGAACTTGGAGGTGGCTTGGTAGTGTTTTCTTTTTCAGTATCATCATCAGCCTATACTTGTCCACTGCTGGACGTAGGCCTCTCCTAATGCACGCCACTGAGCTCGGTCTTCATCTCTCTGCATTCCGTTCCTGCCAGCCGTCTTGCGCAGGACGGTACTCCACCTGACCACATGGCGTCTTGCGCTACGTTTGCCATAACATTCCGATCAAAAATCTCATCATCGTCATCCCGTGTCAGTCCACTGCTGGACGTAAGTCCTAAGCACAATACTGAACCCGATTTTCGGCTTATTTTCTAACTGCTGCCAGCCATTTTTGGTATACCGACGCTTCCCCTAGCCCGCAGCACGCCCTGGCCCTACACGTTTGCCGAGTAGCGGTTTCCTCTCAAGAACACGTATTTACAAACGGTTATCGATCCTTTGACAATGTTGGTTATCTTCCAGATCACCTCGCTCCGGATACTGGTCTTGGTCTTTTACAGACACTCTGAACATAGCCATTTACAGACCGCTGAGCGACACTTAACTGAAGAACTAGTCGTATAGTGATTGTCCACGTCTCGGCTTGTATGTCATAATAGGTAGCACGCACTGATCTTAAATCTCACTTTAATTATAATGTAATCAGTTTGCTGCCATAAATAGATAACAAACACGTTTTCGCTGCCATTCTCATATTATTATCTCTGTCCTCTGATATAAGCGCGTTCATCAGATAACGATGATTAATGATGTTGACTGGTTATTTTTGAGAAGTTTTTGGCGAGTAGATACCAAGGTATCATCATCATCAGCCTGTTATAGTTCATCTATTCTTCTACACCTATAAAACAGACAACAGTACCGTACTGACTGACAGACAAAGCACAGTCTGTCGGAGAACCCACAGATTTCAAATTTCCTGGAAATATTCCTTAAATTCCACTTATTCCTTAGGCCCCCACGAGACAGGCTTGACCTAGTGTGGGGACCACCAGTAATTGTTTATGCTGCACTGTGCTTACCTTATGAAATAAATAATCTAAATAAAATAAATAAATAAATACCTCAGGGGAGCACCAAAGAGGAATTTTTTGAAATTCCATCCCTAAGGGGGTGAACGGGGGAAACAAAATATTTATGACGACAGATTTTGCTTCATATATCTGGAAGATATTTTCTCAGTCGGGAACTCTAGTCAGCGGTCGTGATTGAACAGATGGCGTCCAACGTCGTTCTCCTTGGTTGTGGTTACTGGGTGTTTTAATGCTTCTCGCTCCATTTTTGATGTTTCGTACCGTAGCATCATATCCACTTTATAATATGTATATGTATCCTTGTAGAAATAAAGCTTAAATGTTACAGGAAAATTGAGTAGGAAGTAAATTCACGAAACATATTTTGTATGTGAGATCTTTGGGCGGTAAGCATTTATCGTTTTTAAAAGCTGAGTTACTATATTATCTTCAACGTGTAGAAAGCAGTTTACCTACATACAAAACCAGACCCTTCAACACAAAATTATATCGATCGTTAAATAAGTACTGTACTTAAATTATTTACTACAAATTTGGCGATGAAAAACGATTATGATATATGATTTATGCATATTTACGATCTGAAATAAAACGATCAGTGTTATTGTGAGTTTTAATAACCTAGAAATGATGTAATAACGAGAAGAATGGATACGGATTACTTAGTAGCATGTCAAAAAAGATCTGGACGAATCATCCCTGTTTTGGGTCAGTCTGTGACCCAAAACAGGGATGATTCATGTCCTGCATTGGGTACAGTGAGCTACAAAAATGATGATGTCCAAGCATCTCAAAAATTCGCGAAGATCCATCTCCTCTCACTGGGGTAGTGGTGGCATATAGCTTATACTCTCTCTCTCTCTATCTCTCTCTGAGAGACCGGAGTTCCCGAAGCGGGAATATAATTATATTAGTGATGAATGACGTGGCTGATGATCACCAAGTAGGTCTAATCATCAATTAGTAGCTCACTATATCACCATTATATATACAAAAATATATGAGCGTGTTTAAAATCATAGAAATAGTTAAAACGCTTTAATATCACGTAAACAAAAACCGGACTAGATGCAAAAACAGGCAAATACTCCCACACAACTACATTCCCACCGTCTCGTGCCTCAACACCAAAGTCATAGACATACGCAGATTGCAGCGCGAATGAGAGTCACTGCTAACACGTGCTACATAAACGCCATTCCGATTGTGTCTAAGGCCACAGTACAGGATTATTGTCTTTACGGACAATATATTTATTGTGGCTGAGTGCTAAGGCCGAAGAAGGCCAGTTGTGTGCCTTGCACCTAATTTATGCGGTCCAAGCCCGAGGAGCTGGGTACATAATCTTCCCACTAGCTTGCTACATATCTCTAATCTGTGCTTCCCACTTTTGATTAGATCTATGTCAAAATGAGTTAATTAAAAAACGTTTAAAAAACCTTTTATGCAGTAGCCAGGTCATGGTGAAATTTCGAACGGGCTATCACAATTAAATGCATATACAACACTTCGTGTCTGTGCTGTTAACCGTTGACATATTATTTATTCTGTGCCGTTGAGGAGTTCCACCCAACCCTGAGTGCAGCAAGCTTTTCATGGTAAAACTTAAAGCCGGCTATCAAAATAAAATACGAGTACGTCAACAAAATTTCGTGTCTGTGCTGTTGACCGTTGAAGAGTTCCTTGATCTGGAGCTAATCCTGGATGTCGATTCAGGTCATGCTTAACATAAAAATGCATTGTCATCGGAATTGAACCAACATGTAAAAATTCAACTCCGTAGGATAAGAAGAAGTGGTTCTAATTCAGCTTGCAAGATTTGACCTAAACTAACATACAAACATTGAAAGTTAAATAAAAGCATTTTAAATTAAAGTTTCACGCTAACGCTCATGAATACTCAAAAACTAATAGTCAATGATTCAAAAACCATAATTAGGCACAAATTATACCAAAATGATTCCCATCATCACATGACCTGCCGCTAACTTGTGCAAATGATTCGTTAGAAGCAGCTGTTAGCACTGGTTGTATAAATGCACTAACCAGATCACGTGGAAGCTTAAGGTCATTGGAGGCTCTGGTATGTGGTGATGAACGAATCGAAAATTTTAGTGAATCACTGTAATTTAATGAAAACAATTTAGTAAGAACTTTGGGTGCAGTCTTTGCAAGGTTTTTCAGTAAGTATTCCAATAAATATTCTGCCAATTATTGCGAATAGTCAACATGCCGAAAAGTTCCAAAACAAAGTGGCCACATCGTAATTTCAATACAATTATCCATACCTATATTTATAAGTGAAACGTTTTCTGTTTGTTTGTTTGTTTGGGGAGCTTACTCGCGATAATGGCTGGACGGATTTTGATGAAATTTGGAATGGAGATAGCTTATACCCTGGCATAAAGCATAGGATACTTTTTATCCCGGTAAATTGTAAGTTTCCAAGGGAAAACTGGAAAATATTATAATAATAATAATAAATTGTTTATTGACAGAACTTATAACTACTTATTAATAACAACAAAAGTATAATATAATATAATCCTATTTATTCTGAACAAAAACTTTTTTTTTTTTATATTGCCTATATACTAATTATAGGTACTGGAAATGTTGTTCGGCTGTTGGCGCCTGAGCTAGTAATTAAACTGTATTACAGACACCAGAGCCCTCCGTTTATGGAAATTTATAAAGCATAATTTTTGTCTTATAATTTAGAAAGTTACAGTGTAGGATATACTTAATATATTATTATAAGTTTATAAGAAAAATACCTACCTAAGATTACATACATATTGCTTACTCGGTGTAAGGAACGGTTGCCATGGAAACGAAATAACAAATCTGTCAAAAAACCTTAAGAGCGTTGGTGTTACACCTACTTTTGCATTGGTTTTTAATATCCTACAAGTCCATTGGATTCTTTTTTTCGCGATAAATTGTAGTCTGCGAGAACGAAGTCGCGGACGGGAAAGCTAAATTACCTTGTGTAGTGGTAGGCTTCTTACGTAAGAGTCCGCCTGGGGAAGTACCACACCTTTGCCAGATATTCAACCACCAAGCAGTAGTGTGTAAAATTTCTGTTTCGGTTGAAAGGGCAATGTTTCCAGCGAAATTATGGGCAATGAGACTAATACCAGTGTCTCAGTGTGTCAGTGTCAGGGTATCTCAGTATCAGGGTGACGAGCGCAGTGCAGTTGACCATTGATGTATATGTTATTACCTCAATGGCACTGACGCGGAAGATATTACAATAAAATTTCTGGATGGCACTGCAACTGTTTCGAAGGACTGTTTGAGGAGCAAACTCGCCGGTACCTATGCTGTGTTGACTTACATTACAGTGATATATTAGATATTTTCGAGGATTCTCTTGCTAAATTTAGAGCAAAAATTAATCAAATGATGGCCACTGTGGCCAGCACTCTCTAACTTTTCTAATAATTTTAAGTAAAATGTATACTCTGCAAGATACTTGATATTTGATATTTGTATCCAATGTTTAAATTCCTTATTGGTTGTAAAAGCATTTATTTAGTTATTTATAGGTTATTATGATATAATGCATGCTTTGTTTCCCTTCAATGGATAAAGCATTAAGGCCAGGCTCCAAGGTTACGTTTTTCCACTCTCCACTCCCCTGCCACCTCCTCTACACTCTGCCACCAGCTACCCGCAATAAACACTGAAGTGCCTGCGGAACAAGGTTGAATATCGCGAGCGCTGTTTGAACGCACAATTTAGCTCGGAACTAAATGACGTATGTCTCAAAAGTAAATTTTGTCTAAGTATTAGATAATAAACTATATTTTCTTGATGTCAGCTTTATTTTAGAGAAAATGTATCGAATGAAATTCTGTTAACCATGTTTTTGTCTTAGTCTTAGAGAGATAAAGAACTGAAAAACATGTATGTTGAATTTCACATTTATCAGGTTTGCGGTTGACCAGCATATTTACGGAAAAAACTCTTAAAAAGCAGAGCCTGGTCTTAAGCAATATAAACTTAACCTAGAAATAAATAACTTCTAATGTAATTATTAATGGGAAGTCTAAATAAATAAATAAAAATAAAATATAACTGTTACGGCAGGCGTGATGCTAGACCTGCTCGTCTAGTCACAAAATCAAATAAAAAACCTAGACCCCCCCGGACGCAACTGGATGCTCTCCAGCGTGAGATGTTGCCGAAAAAGACATCTATACTTATAATAAAACTGTAACATGTCCAATTCTGTACATTGAAAATATTTAATAATTTTTTTATGGAGGTTTTTCTCTTTTCTTTCCTGAAGCTAAAACTGTATTATTTTTTCATTTTTGTCTGTCTGTCTGTATCTTGGCCGCGCATCACGCCGAACCTACGGAATTAATTCAAATGAAACTTGGCATGATTGGAGTTCATACTACGAGATATGACATTGGATAAATTTCATCACGATAAATTAAAGGTTTCTCGCAGGGGGACCCCCTATGGGTTGAAAGTTATTTAAAAGAACACTAATCACGCTGAAACTACTGGACGGATTTTGATACAACTTGGCACAGTCATAGTTCATATGAAGGATGAAAATAAAGGGTAAAATTTATCCCAAAAAAAATTTGTTCCTGCGGTATGGAGGTTATGTTAATTTTGATGTAATATAATATAATAAAAAGAAATAAAACTGTTGTAGCAAAAAATGCAGTAGTTTTATTTCCCGTCATAATATTATTATTATTATCGGGGGTCGCTAGAAGCGCGCGTAGCTGGCGAAGCGCACTGCGTGCCGCCACAGAATATACAATAGTTAGTGCCCAGGCCGGCCGATAGGCCCGGGCGAGGGTAATATACAATAGTTGGTGCCGAGGCCGGCCGATAGGCCCGGGCGAGGGTAATATACAATAGTTGGTGCCGAGGCCGGCCGATAAGCCCGGGCGAGGGTAATATACAATAGTTGGTGCCGAGGCCGGCCGATAGGCCCGGGCGAGGGTAATATACAATAGTTGGTGCCGAGGCCGGCCGATAGGCCCGGGCGAGGGTAATATACAATAGTTGGTGCCGAGGCCGGCCGATAGGCCCGGGCGAGGGTAATATACAATAGTTGGTGCCGAGGCCGGCCGATAGGCCCGGGCGAGGGTAATTCATAGAAAGTATTTTAGGTTTTTAATTAGATTATTTTGTTGCTTTGGTTTAGATTTGTTTGTTTATTTTATATGAAGTTCATACGTAGATATTAGGTAGGTATTGGTTACCAACTTAGCAAAAGTATAATTTAAGGATCTTAGTTTAGAATTTTGTATATGGATTAGTTACGTTTGTTTGTGAGGTATTTATTTGGAGTTAGTATTCAAGTTTTCCGGTTTATGTTACTTCCGTAATGTACCTCTAGGATACTCAAGGAATATTTTTATTTTATTTCTTCGCATACCTAGGAATCTTTCAATTATAGAATTATTTTATGTAATTACTTGCGACCAGATTATGCTAGTTACGAAATGCGTGTAAGATTCTATGAAAAATAAAATCGTAAATTTACAAAGTTGTCGTCCCTATAAAATTGCTTCTCATCCGTTTTACAATTTTAAAGTTTTATTTGTGTGTTGTACGGTAATCTCTGAAACGACTGATCCGATTCTGTAAATTATTTCACTGATAGATAGTCTATTCCAGATAGACACAGGGTCCGTTTCCGTGGTTTTACGGGAAAACAAGAGCCGGAGCCGTAGGGCAGAGCAAGCTATGTGTTACTTGATCTTACAGTGCAGTGAGATCTCAGATCTGGAACGACTGATCCGATTCTGTAAATTATTTCACTGATAGATAGTTAGTCTATTCCAGATAGACACAAGATCCGTTTCCGTGGTTTAACGGGAAAACAAGAGGCGGAACCGTAGGGCAGAGCAAGCTATGTGTTACTTGATCTTACAGTGCAGTGAGATCTCAGATCTGGAACGACTGATCCGATTCTGTAAATTATTTCACTGATAGATAGTTAGTCTATTCCAGATAGACACAAGATCCGTTTCCGTGGTTTAACGGGAAAACAAGAGGCGGAACCGTAGGGCAGAGCAAGCTATGTGTTACTTGATCTTACAGTGCAGTGAGATCTCAGATCTGGAACGACTGATCCGATTCTGTAAATTATTTCACTGATAGATAGTTAGTCTATTCCAGATAGACACAAGATCCGTTTCCGTGGTTTAACGGGAAAACAAGAGGCGGAACCTTAGGGCAGAGTAAGCTATGTGCTACTTGATCTTACAGTGCAGTGAGATCTCAGATCTGGAACGACTGATCCGATTCTGTAAATTATTTCACTGATAGATAGTTAGTCTATTCCAGATAGACACAAGATCCGTTTCCGTGGTTTAACGGGAAAACAAGAGGCGGAACCGTAGGGCAGAGCAAGCTATGTGTTACTTGATCTTACAGTGCAGTGAGATCTCAGATCTCCACATACTAATAGTACGTGTTTGTCATCACTTCAGGTTTTTTTTGCTGTAGGTAAGTGAATTTGCAGCGTCGATGAATAATTTAAAAACACCGTTACATCGCAAGGATCTCATCAATTTTGTGTTTCCAAAATGTCAATATAAATTTTGACCCCAATTGGCTTTCGAAGACAAATTTCATTAAAAAAATTGCATAAAATATAAACATTAATCTCGTCAATGCAATGACACAGATGTGTACAGTTCACTATAAAATGCGGTGTTTGTTTTTCTTTTATCCTGAAGTGTGCGGAAAGAACTAAGTACAGACTGCATATCATTTCTTCCCCAACGGTTTTCAGTTATGCATTGGCACTCTATTCTCATCATTCATCATCAGTCTTTTCCGTTTCCACTGCTAGGCACAGGCCTTCTCTCATAGGAGGATGGCCCCAGTGCAGGTGCCGGATGTCACATGACTTGAATTCTGAGGTTCTAGGACCTGCCGGTTTCCTCGCGATGTTTTCCTGAACCGTTTATGAGCGATGGCATCGAAATTAGCACATAACTTCATGAATCATTGATACAGTGCCGGGGTTTAGAACCTGGTGCCGTTGGAGTGTGAAGGAAGCGCATACGCTAGTTCGGCCACCGACAGTATAGAACTTATTATTTAAAAACAACATTACTGCCCCGCCAAAAACGGACTAAAAAGTTGAAAACATGAGATAAATAAATTTGTCATTGCAGTCGGGGGACCTCTTCCTTGGCGGGGCTCCCGCGGCGGCTTGGGGCGGGGCGGGGGGACCATCGTGGTTTTTAATCGACTTCAAAAAAGGAGAACAACAAAACATACATACAGCCCAACATGTATGTGTTTTTTTTGTTGATGTATGTCGTTAATTAATTTGATTAATAATTTTTATTTCATACTTTTTAGTGACAAGTTTTGAGTTATGTCAATAAATTTGTTGTAATGTGCTCAACGAGGCCTTCAATTCTAGTTTTACTATATTGATACTCATTATAGTAAAACTAGAAGATTTTTTTCTCCTTTCAATGTGGAGCCATCTGCTGCAATATTGAATTTAAAAAAATGCCTTTGTTACTCGGGATGATGTAAGGATTCCAACGATAACCCATACATACAAACATACATGAATCCTAAAAAAAATACACTACTATTTTGGGTAGACGTGTAAAAAAAATACTTACACATTAACCCCCTTACTTATAAAAAGTTATGCAATGGTTATGCAATGAATAATAATTTCGCGCAGTACAATATTGTACTGCGCGGAATTTCTAATCATTGCTTAATCATTGCATAACTTTTTATAAGTAAGGGGGTATATATTTTAAAAAAACCTGCGTTTATTACGGTGTTGTTTCAGATTTTCATAGTCGCGATACAATACTGAATGGTACACAGAGACAAGCATCGACGAAGCTGTCGCAGCGGAGAGCAGATAGGTGAACAATGTGGTGAGCTTTAATGAAACACCACAATATAGAAACAATAGCAATCCTAGTATTCTAGGACAGTTGATACAACAAAGTTTAAAGTGACATAAAGATTTCCTTGACACAAGTTTCAACTTTCTTCATTACATAATCAAACAAATAATAATGTCAGCAATTTTTACAAAGCACTCTGTACTTGGTTGTACGAAATTACGATCATTTTTTACAAGGCACTCTTTTGTACGAAATTACGAACAATTTCGGGGACCAGTCCCACGTCTTTAATTTCCAAAACCGGTATTAAACCGGAGGGCCGTCAAAAAAAGGTTTTCCTTAAATGACGATGTATAATCATATATGTACCACAATATCGTGTACGTACATAAAACGAAACACTGCAGGATTTTGTTATGTTTACATCAAAGGTCGTTGATTTAAGCAATGGCGTTAAATGAAGCTTTGAATTGAATTTGTGGTATAAGTGGCTTACCGTGTTTTTGTACTTATTATAATAAACATGCATACAGAATAAAAAAAAGGTTTTAAATCCCAGCAAGAATAACAAATATGCATACGACGGAATACGAAAAAATAAACCCGTACAGTTTGTTGGTACTCTCTTCTCTAACGGGCGTATTTCCGAAGCACGGTAGAATATAGTTAGTTTACATCATTTATTAAATTGGAATATTTTAAACTTTCATTTTAATGTTTCTCCTTGTTTATGAGACTTAACATTTTTGAACATTGCTTCATTCTATCTATCAGCCTACTACAACCTACTGTTGGGTATAGGCCTCCTCATGTGCACGCCATCTTTCCGGTCCTGCGCAAAGCGAATCCACTGCCTTCCGGCCTTGATGACGTCGTCTGGCCATCGAGCAGGTGGCCTGCCTCTTAGTCTACGTGCTTCTCTTGGCCACATTGCATCTGCCATCTCATTTCGCCAAGGGTGTTTCCTCGTGACCAAACTAGGTTGTCAAACTGAATGCCCTGCCCATCCCCACTTCAGCTTTGTGATCCATTTCCCTTCGTCCACGACTTTTGTTCTACGTCTGCTCGTCGTGCTCTTTAGTGAGCGGCCGTGCCTCATGTGCTTCATTATGTTGTCTAATTTCTGCATTTACCATTACCATTACCTGTGTTTAGTGGCCCCACGACCATATCTGTTGTTTCACTCAAGTATAATTAAATAATTTAATTAACAGGTACATCGGGTCGACCGCAATCACATCAATTTCGAGATCAATGCTTAGTTGTTAAAGATTTTTTATGCTTCATTAATGCTTATAATCGTCATTAAAAACTCATCAGTGATGATCAAAAAACTGCGCGTTGCAATATAGGGTAATTTAAAATGCAACGCAATATGATTAAAATAATAATGCCTAATCGAAAAGTAGCATATTCGTAGAGGGTTAAAATACAATCCTGACTATTTCATATTCGTAGAGGGTTAAAATACAATCCTGACAATTTCATATTCGTAGAGGGTTAAAATACAATCCTGACTATTTCATATTCGTAGAGGGTTAAAATACAATCCTGGCATTTTCATATTCGTAGAGGGTTAAAATACAATCCTGACTATTTCATATTCGTAGAGGGTTAAAATACAATCCTGACTATTTCATATTCGTAGAGGATTTAAAATACAATCCTGACTATTTCATAAATCCCCAACTTTGCTCGGCATTCCCCGCGTGCTCTTTTTTATGGGTAAAACTAACCTATGAGTTATTCCAGGACCTAAAGTACAAATACTACACATAATCAAAATTCATTCAACTGTCAAATAGATTTTTACTAGACTACGGCGAAGCCAAAAGGAGGGTATTGATTTTGACCGATATGTATGTATGTATGTATGTTCATTTGTCACCTCATAACTTTTAAACTACTTATCATAATTTGACAAATGAGGAATCGTTGGAAGCGTCTTGATCGTCTGCTGATGTTATTGTGACGTCACATTAAATTGAATATGGCGCCTTCTAGAGGACATTTCAATTTTGTTTTATTTTTTAATGATGCTTCTTTGGGTATCCAATGAAAGGGCTTAATTATCACATTTGAATGATATAATATATATATTCTTAGCTGTAGCTCGCGGCTATGCTTGCAATTACCCGTAAATATTATAACCACAAAATAAATTAAATAATAAGTTCAAGAACTAAAACCGTACTACTGAAATATCACGCTCTGAAAGTATGAAACAAGAAAACATTCTCATCTTGTAATAATACGTATTCAAAGTGATGCTCAGAGGATAGCCGTGTTCATATGCCACTTTGCCCTAAAGCTTATATTCGCTTACTATTGTTAGAATGTATAGTTTTCCTAAGGTAGGTGGCATATGAACACGGCTTTCCTCTGAACATCACTATGAATATATATATTATAACAATTTCAGGTGACAATATTTCTTTGTTTCATACTTTCTAGAGCGTGACTTATCAGTAGTCCGCTTTTAGTTTTTACACGACTGCCCAAAAAAAGGAGTGTAATGTTTTTAGGATTCATGTATGTTTGTATGTATCTGAGTTTCTATATTCCACCATAACTTTTAAATGCCTGAACAGATTTAGACTATGGGGTATCGTTAGAATCCTTACATCCCCCCCGAGTATAAACAAGCAATATTTTTTTTTGGAAAAGAATATCCTTTTACAATATGGACACATTCCGACAGTATATAATTTATTGGCATAAATTCTTTTTTGGCGTGTTTTTTTTAGTTTTTAATCTAGTTATTGAACTTACTTTTTATGATCAAGCCGAGTAGCTTCTACATATCGTATTAAAATACAAAGTGCTTACGCCATATTTAAGTCAAAACCTAAGCTATCCACAGTGCAAATCGCATTTCAATCGGTCCGGTAGTTTTTTGCAAACAGACAGCCAAACACTATTTTTATCGCGACTTCACAAAAGGAGACGGTTATATGTTCTATAATATGTATGTTTTTTTATGTTATGTTCTTGTTCCGTAGGTTATTTTATGTTATGTTCTTGTTCCGTAGGTTATTTTATGTTATGTTCTTGTTCCGTAGGGTATTTTATGTTATGTTCTTGTTCCGTAGGGTATTTTATGTTATGTTCTTGTTCCGCAGGTTATTTTATGTTATGTTCTTGTTCCGTAGGTTATTTTATGTTATGTTCTTGTTCCGTAGGTTATTTTATGTTATGTTCTTGTTCCGCAGGTTATTTTAGGTACCCTATACCTTTTTTTGTTATCTTCATTATACAGACTTTTTATTTGTTACTGCTTTATTATAAGTACTAGCTCTGCCCGCGGCTTTGCCCGAGTGGTCATTTTTCTGGAATATAATAATCCTATTTGTTATTCCAGAACAAAAAGTACCAATATCATCAAACTTCGTTCAGACATCAAATGGTTTTTTATCGATTGCTCGACTTCTACTCTACTCATTGGATTGAGATACCAAGTACACCAGTATTTTAAGTCAAACCCTAAGCTATCCAACAGTGAAAGCCGCATCGTAATGGGACTAGTAGTTATTACGTAATGCGGGAACAAACAGACAGAAAGAAGCAATTTAAAAAAATACTTGTTCAGTAGCTTGAGATAGATTATGACGGAAATCGTTTGTCCACGATCTCATCTCATCTCGATCCAGACGAAGCCTCTAGCTTACTTCTAGACTAGACGTATTGCGTACAAGGGCTTGTAAGAGAAACCTGGCAAGCATAACTAAACGGTGGTTGTCAGTTAAAAATACTCTAAATGGTCATAAATGTGAATTAACACGTACTTAAAGAAGTACTCATTCCTCAGTGTTTAAGAAGACTTACCAAAGTACCGAGGTAGCTGTGTCCAATCTCCTCCTCCGAGGTATCTCCGGAGACCAGGCTCTGCTGCTTCCGCCATTTCATGATGAACTTTCAAACTTAAGTGTTTCACTCACACTTTTAGTTATGTTCGCACTGTATGCTCGATATATCGATGATTTCGAATTACACTGAAACTTTTTTTAATTAATATTTGGTAGGTGTTGATTTTTAGCGCATCTGTTTATTTATGTAGGTACTTATTAAGATAGTCTCAAAATTGTGCATACAATTATACAGGTTCTTTGGTATCTTAAAATTTGTTCAGCAACTTCTAGCTAAGAAGTCATCCATAGTCATAGTGTGAAAACCCCCATAGGAAAATCGACTATAGTTTAACAAAAAATACGAAAAACTATGTTCATATAGATAGTTCCTGAAAATTAAAAAAAAAACTTGAGTAGGTACCTATATCTTTATATATACAATCAACTAGTACAAAGATTTTATTTTATTTCTGCAAGACTAGACTAGGATAAAAGTTGGAAATGCTGCTTGTCGATAGATAGTTGAATAATATTTTATTATTCAACTATCTATCGACAACCACTCGATACAAACATCGATTATTAGCATTTATGAGTTTTATGCCATATCGATATTATGCTGACAGAGATAATAATTTTACGGCGTTAAAAATTATCTCATAATGTCGTGTGCAAGTTTACGACGTCGTTAGATGTAAAGAGTTGTAAGCACTTGTAAAATAATTATATAATAGATGATTCGATTAAAACTTTTGATAGTTTAAGCATACTTATTTGTTGTGTGAAGTTCTATAACGTTATTGGAAATGTTTGGAAGTGAATAGGCAAACTAGAAAAAGAGCAAAGGCTACAAATATGATGGTGTTTTCGCCGTTTAAAAACTGAAACTGTATAAACAGGTAATTTCCATTTGTTTTTGAATCTAAATCTTTTAATTCAGAATCTGCATAATTATTTGAATCACTGCACAACTTCGATAACTTAGATTAAATGCACTTTACTAAAGATCGAGCTAATTTCTATCAAACTTCACTTTAAGTCCTTGCCACCAAGGTCGATATTCCGTCACCGATTGGAAATAAAAAAATGATTTTTTTATTGTCCTTCTTTCTAATTAGCACTTAAAGTCCTCCCATACACGGTCGAATTTCCTTTGCGTTTTGGAAATGTTTTTGGAAATATGTCGATGCCTGCTGACCGTCCGGTTGGGCAGGGTGAGGTGGACTGATCCCGATGCAGCCTCAGAGTGGGCTTTATTTTGTGATCCGGTATTTGACTCGAGAACTTAATACACTTAATTAGGATTGTTGATCGAGTGAAGTGCCTGACTGAATACCAACATTGTTTATTTTTTTTCAGTTAAGTGGTCACTCATAACATGACTTCTCGTGAGCTTAGCTGCTAAACTCAAAACGACTTCCCGACCTAAAATTCCAGATTAAATGTTGGTGTTTGTTTTTGGAATATTTGGTCATATTAGGCTACTTACGATGTTTTAATTTATAATTGTACAATCCTTTTGTTGTTTTAACAATAAAATTATTTTTTCAAACTAATTATCGACTTCTGATGAATTTACTATAAAACTGTTTCCCCAATATTAATGAAATTAATGTGGGCGCACGCTGGATGTTTGCCCATTATTTTTTTTAACAATTTCTGTTAAGAAATCTCGAGGACATGTGTTAACATACACACAAATAAGTATAATTTAAAAATGTATATTTTAGCTTTTTGGGCCATTTTTCGTTTTTTTTTCATGATCTGTTATCGGTTTGTGAGCTACCCTGAAGTTTCAGCTGGATTGCTAATCGGGGAGAAGCAACTCTAAAGTTGCAGGATTCCAGGACAGACATACATACATACGTACAAGTGAAGTTAATAAAAGCATTTAATAAAAACCGTTGAATGTAGAATTTCTTTTCTTTTTCCTTTTTCGAAGATCATTTTAATAAGTTGTTAATATCAGAAGCTACATCACTTTAATAAGTTGTTAATATCAGAAGCTACATCACTTTAATAAGTTGTTAATATCAAAAGCTACATCACTTTCGTTACGTCAAATTATGTCATTTATTTAAGTTTAATAAGTTGTTAATATCAGAAGCTACATCATTTTAATAAGTTGTTAATATCAGAAGCTACATCACTTTCGTTACGTCAAATTATGTCATTTATTTAAGTTTAATAAGTTGTTAATATCAGAAGCTACATCACTTTAATAAGTTGTTAATATCAGAAGCTACATCACTTTCGTTACGTCAAATTAGTCATTTATTTAAGTTCTACACATGTTGTTTATTTTCGAATATGAACAGGCCTAACTTAAATTTTAACTTTCATCTTTTTATGTAACTAAGATATTTTTGTAACTTTTATACTAGTAATTTTGTATTCACCGTGTTGTTTCACATTTCCGAAAATCGCGAGTCGGCGTGATCTCAGTATCCGTCTGACCGTACGGCCCAGGTAGAGTAAACTAATCGTGGTTACTTGGCCGACTCCCGCGCATAATGCGCTGAAACTCTGAAACTAAGGCCACGTGCGCAATGATGCCACATAATTACATGAGATTATTGTCCTTATTACGTACTAGCTGTGCCCGCGGCTTTGCACACGTGGTCATTTCTCTGGGTTAAAGTAACCTAGGTACGTTGCCTACGTGTTATTCCAGGATCAAAAGTACTTACATTACAACAATACAAAATTATATCCAGATTATTTTAGCCGAAAAAACGTTTTTTATCGATTGCTCGGCTTCTACTCAACGGATACCAGGTATACCAGTTTTAAAAATAACCCTGAGCTACCCAACAGTGAAACAGACTAACAAACAGACATTATTTAAAACAAACCGTAGCTTATTTTAAGTTCCTAGACCAATTATTTTTACATGACTGCGCAAAGCAAAGGCCCAGTAATGTATTTTATCAGCCAATATATGTATCTATGTATATCTGTTCCTTTATGGCACTATTTAGACCAAACGCGTGGACCGACTTGATGATTCTTATGTCAATCGTTATGTCTTAATCTTGCGAGTGCTACTATAGACATGAAATAATCAAAATTCAATAAGGCGACAACCAGACGCCATATTGAGAAAAATAAATAAATATATAAATATTACGAAAGTCGACAAACTATGTCAAGTGGGGTATGATTGAATAGGTATTTGAAAATCATCTTAAGGTTCCTCTTATATTTTTTCATTTCAAATTACCATTTAGGATCTATTACGATTTAAAGTTGGTTGGCTACCATTCTCACTAATTCTTATAAATATAAACTAAAAAATATATTATACAAAAAAAAACGGACGGCGAACAAAACTAAAAGAGGCAAACGAGCTTTAGACTCTTCAACCAACTTTAAATCGTAATAGATCCTAAATGGTCTATGGTAATGGTAATGGTTCATGCCTCCGACTGTATCTTATATTTCAAAATCAAGATTTTGAAATATAAGATACAGTCGGAGGCATGAAGAGTAGCTCGCCAGGTTCTAGCTGATCCCGTCAAAGGAGAAATGTAATGCATGATCACTGACTGTATCTTATACTTCAAAATCAAAAATATAAAGCTTGTTCTACGGGTCGTCAAATATCTTAAAAAATGAATAAACCAAATCAAAAAATTAGATAATCGAACTAAAATTTGAATTTGAAAAAGAAATATCCTTTTCCGACTCTACCGGTGATTCGGAAATACACCCGAAGTAACCTACGAAGGAACTCTATGCTGCCGTATAGTTATTTTTTATCACACCCGTAGAGTCTACGGTAATATGATAAATATGGTAGATTGTACAATTGTAATGGCTTGTTTTACGTACAACAAGTGCGTAAAACTAGCCATTTATCCGCCCGAGCCGAAGGCGAGGGTAGATATTGAAGTCGAAGATTAAATGCCTTGTTTTATAAAAGAGTTTGATTTTCATTTCGATTGCGAGGTAATAAAACAGTGATATTGAAAATATTTACTTGTTCGCTTATCCAATGCATGAAAAAGTCATACGCTGTAAATATATTTGAATAGATATTGGCGGCAATATCTGCTGAACAACTTTCTTTGCGTTTCTTTCCATTAAAGTGTCAGGGAGTAAGAATAATTTCATGTTCACTTCATGACATCATATTTAACTTTAGGTAATATGCAAGACGAGAGTCCGCTTACACCTAACATAAACAAAACTTTGCGAGTATTCGAAGTGAAATAAATCATTTTTCTTTAAGTGTCACATTACATTGAATTTTATTTTCTCATTCGTTTACGAATACATTAGCTTGTACAGAAAAAATAATGACAATTGACTTGAACCCAGACTATGTGTAGAATCCAGAGCAGTCTAATTAGGACAATATTGTTCTATTTATCGTATCGCCGCCTACTGATTACTAGGTGACAGCTAAAACAAACTCTAGGTTAAGCAAATTGGGGGACAGTCCACTGACGTACAGTAGAGCAGGCAATGGCGATGAATCTGGGAAAATGTTGTGGTTAGATTTGACCAATTGGTTCGAATCCGAATGGCTAATAGTGCCACGTTTAACCAATAAGATTCCTTCCACGAAAATATTTTCCTCGTCTCTATAGCAGCGTTTCGCTCTACTCATAGTCTCTTTTCTCCTAAACTCATTGAAATTTCGGGGAATTATTAACCGCACACCAGAAAAATATTCATGCATCAAAATACTTTACAACTAATAATCTACATGTACACCAAACTGATTGCACATCAAATTAGCTTTCATTTGCTTAAAATATGTTTTTCTGATCAAAAATTTTGATTGCACATCAAATTAACTTTCATTTGCATAAAATATGTTTTTCTGATCAAAAATATTGATTGCACATCAAATTAACTTTCATTTGCATAAAATATGTTTTCCTGATCAAAAATATTGATTGCACATCAAATTGACTTTCATTTGCATAAAATATGTTCTTCTGATCAAAAATATTGATTGCACATCAAATTAGCTTTCATTTGCTTAAAATATGTTTTTCTGATCAAAAATATTGATTGCACATCAAATTAACTTTCATGTTCACATACTGTGTTTGATTTGTGCCTAGAAAACTAGGTATAGGTTAGTCAGGTTGAACATGATGATTTAGGTTAAAATGGCCATTAGATATACATTCTTTAATAATTGTTCGTAACACATTAATAGACAGTATAAGTTGAATTTATTTAGATTTGCAAATGCTGGTGCCACAGATTTGAGCTCAAATCTGTGTGGTTGGTGCGCCCAGCATAAAGTATTTTTGATATAATTACGTAAATTTTTGATATGTGTTTAATTATTATCCATTCATATCTCTCTCTCTCTCTCTCGCTCTCTCTCTCTCTCTCTCTCTCTCTCTCTCTCTCTCTCTGATAGGTGCTTGTGAAATATTTATTGAAATTCCATCCCTTAGGGGATGAACGGGGGTGGCAAAGTTTGCACGCTGGTAAAGCAGCGGGGCGCAGCTAGTAGGCTGATATATTGTGAAAAGAATCCGTAGATATTTCAACTATACTTCAAGATAATTCTTTTGGTAATAAATTCAATGCTCACGATATAAAACCTTTTAAACATGACACGACGCTTGTTAGTCTCTCAAATAGTTTACAGAGAAGGAATTTCTGTCTGTGAACAACAATATAAAAAGAAGTTCAAAAAAACGTTATAAAAAATAACTTTTAGCAGTAGCCATGTCATGGTGAAAATTAGAACTTAGAACGGCAAACGTGTATAGTACAATTCGTGTCTGTGCTATTGATCGTTGAAGAGTTTCTTTATTTGGATTACATGTCATGGTAAAATTTAAAACCGGTTATCATAATAAAATGCGCGCACAAAATTTTGTGTCTGTGCTGTTAACCGTTGAAGAGTTCCTTTATCTGGAGCTAATCCTGATCGATTCAAGTCATGCTTATCATAAAAATGCATTGTCATCAGATCTGTATAAACATGTACAAATTCCACTCCGTAGGATAAGAGGAAGTGGTCCGACTTCAGCTTGCAAGACTTGACCTAAACAAACATATATACAAACGTGGTAAGTCAAATAAAAGTTTATAATAAAGGTATGCTATGAAGACAAACGTACAACATTTACTCAAAACCTATTTATTTTTGTGGAGCGTTTTGCCCTCGTCAGCTAAAATACTACCTAGACGTGTAGGTAGTACTCAGAATCAATATGATGTCTGTCGACAAAAACAGATACCTAAGATAACAACAACAACAAAACGAATGAGAACTAAGCTAAAAAGAGGCATTCAAAACAAGCTTTATATTTTTGATTTTGAAGTATAAGATGCAGTCGGAGGCAGCATGCATTTCATTTCTCCTTTGACGGGATCAGCTAACCTGGAAAACCCGCCTCCACAAGGCATAATTAAGGCGAAAAAAAAACCAAAAATATTGAATATCTAGGTGGAACGCTTTGCTTTCGCCTAACCCAGGTGTGTGAGTTTAATGTGTATAAAATCTACTAAACTAAGTCAGTTAACATCAACTAAGTCGTTTCGCATCAGGTCAGATCGTGGTAAAACAATGGCCAAAAACGCCATAAAAAAACTTACAAAAGTCATGTGTATGTGCTCTGCCTTACAAGCGAAGATCCATCATTGGCGCTCAGCTGAGTTTGGCCAGCTAGTTAGCACGGCCTCGACCCTCGTACACGATAACTGACAACAGCTCCAACACTAATGCGCGAGAAACTGATATAATTGAACCGTGATTGGGGTATCATGCGATAGACTAATGTGTTTTGTGGTATAAACGATAACCATAACGTGAACGTTTAAATAATGACGTCGACAGTGACACACTCATACCCCCGCACTAAGCTACCCTGCATGCGGTAGCATGGACACACAACACACCAAAAACACACAAGACCCGAAAACAAACCTTTATGCTCATCACACAAATTTTAATGTCTGCTTTGGTCATGATTAGAAGTTAGAACCTCAGCAGACCGGGACGCTACCAACTGCGCCATCGTGTTTGTATCAACTGTACGCCATGCTGTGAACACTCCCAGTTTAAAGTAGAAGACAAGATGGTTTAAAAAAGGAGACCACATAGCCAAATCGAAAGTGGAGCACCCAAGATATGCCGATCCGCTTGTACGCACAAGCCTCACGCACACACTTACACCGTGTTATGCCGATCGGCCGCCACATCGCACCAAGATCTCGACCCTTGTTAGTCGGGCCAAAGTCGGGCTAATTCTGTCAATATCTCACAGAAAATGCAAAAACAAAAACAATGCAGTCTTTTGTGATGAAATTGCTTTTCAACCACAAACACACACCCTTTTTTAACCCCCGACGCTAAAGAGAGAGGAGTTATAAGTTTAGGTGTGTGTATATGTGTTTTTGTCTGTGGCATCGTAGCTCCCGAACGAATGGACTGATTTTGATGCGTTTTGTTCTGTTTAGAAGCTGGGTTGATCGAGATAGTTCTTAGCGATAATGGGGGTCAGGGTATATATTAATTTTTAATTAGTGCTTGTTAAACCTTTTTGGTAGAAGGCAGGCATTTGGGCGTGACCCATAGAGACAGATCACACGAGACACTGTAATGTAACTGAAGCGGAGTTATTACTTCAAGGCATTGACCATTAGACGAACAACTTACATAAACCCTTATTTATTTATTTATTTATTCGAACACCAACACGGTGCACACCAAACAACAACAACAGTGAACTGGATCACAATTGATCCAGTAGTATTTACGTGATGCGCGAACAAACAGACAGACACCATTTAAAAATATATTATATTCTTGTTTAATTGCTTATTTAAAGTCACCTAGACTAAATTATTTTCTTTGTACTGACTTTTTGGTACTTACTGCTTTGTTACAAGTATAGATAGATATAAGATAGATAGACATATAGTTAAACACATGCGTCAACTGGAAACCCCCGCCCCTATCATGTCGCACCGGAATTCAATCCACACATCGGTAAATAACACCGGTCATACCTAGAAAAATATAATTTACGTTAACCTTGTAAAGGTAGCAGAGTGTAATAACCCTTCCGAGTTATATCAGCCTACTAGCTTTGCCGCCCGCGACTTCGTCCGAACGTACTACACTTTATCGCGAAAAAATGCATCCGATGTTCTTCTAGGGTATTAAAAACCAATGCAAAAGTAGGTATAGCATCAATGCTCTTGATATTTTTTGACCTACTTGTCATTTCGTTTCCATTGCAACCGTTTCTTACAGCGAGTAATCAATATTTTCCAGTTTTCCCGTGGAAACTTGTCATTTTCCGGGATTAAAAGTATTCTATGTTTTATTCCAGGGTATAAGCTATCTCCATTCCAAAATACATCAAAATCCGTGCAGCCGTTATCGCGTGAAAGCTCCCCAAACAAACAAACAAACAGACAACGTTTCACGTTTATAAATTGGTATGGATAACTCGGGTAAAAACATTCTGTAATTGGTTTCTATCAGCTCAAAAAGTAGCGCTTTTACTACTATTAAGAGGAAAAAGTGAAAATGTAAAAATTATTGACAATTGTCATTACAATTGTTTTAGTAGAATTGGGCCCTGATCTGGTGATGTTTCGCTGTAGTAGAAACTTCGCCTAATCGCCGGATGTCCTCAACATCCAGACATGAAATATTTATTGTGATGACTACAAATTTACGTTTTTCGGATTTTTTTCCTTTACTTGTGAAAGAAAGAAAGAAATATTTTTATTTATAACCAAATACATACATATTAATTTGTACAATTATAATAAAAGTGTTACATAAAAAGTATTATAAACAATATGTTGCATTTTGGCTACAAAATAAGGGCACAACTCAGCATTGATGTGTTATTTTATTAAAAAATAATACGCTGATTTTCAGTTGCACCCTTCGCAGCTAGCAGTTGCAGAGTAACACGAAATTAAGCGTCAAAAATTACTAATAAATGACACAGATTTGACTACTCCAATATGTAACACAAAAAATGAAAGTAATAGAATTGAACATAGTCACATAAATACTGCTTAGTAATGAACTTGACAACAAGAATAATAATGTTTCTTCCGGGCGAGTTTACACTACCAGGCTGACTTTTGTTGAGAAAGTAAAATTAATTTTAATTAAAATTTGTTTTTGACATAGGTTTTCGTAAAGGTGGTGGTATATTGTTCCAGCATTTAGTAGCCTGATAGCGAACAGTACCTAGAAACGCAGTGGTTTTATGTTTTTTACTTCTGCTATATGATATTGCTTCTTGCCAAATTTCATGATGCGATGTCAACGGGAAGTACCCTATAGGTTTGATTCCCTTTGCGAGTGTCGAAATAGAAGTATATTTTTTCACAGCTCTAAGGGATTGCAGACCTGAGTATTTGATATTAATAGGCTAGTTGTAATTTATAGAAAAAGTGGTAAACATTTTTCCTTATGGTCTATTTTACCCAAAATATAAATATTTTAACAAAAAACAAACATTTAGACGATGTATTTTGCATTTATAAAACCCCATTTATTATTCCCACCAAAACACTCCAAACTGTCATGGCAGCTAATGACGTCATGCTTTGCAAAACAAACAGCTGTCTGGTTGAGTGTAATCAAGTTTTTCGAAACTTACTCTAATTATATATAATATTGTTCATTAATTATTACTTACTCTAATTATTTGGTTGTGGCTTGGTTTAGTAGTTACGTGTTTTAATTGTTGTACTTTCACATTGAGACACTAAACAGTAATTATAAAACTTGGTATTCAGTAGAATAACAAGTATTAAATTATGTCAATATTTAAAAATAAAATAAATAATTAATTAATTTTATTTTTGTTATTAGATTATGTCAATTACTGTGTATTTGACATAATCTAACAATCTAATTGATAACAATCTAACAGATTACAGAACCTCTCAATTTTCTTTCATGCACTTCCGCAAAAAAAGGACAAAATTAGGTTGAAAGACCTAATTTTTTTATTATTATTTTTTATTTTTTTATCAGCTCTATCTACAACGAATAAAAATCATGTAAACAAGTTTCATTAGGTGGTACAAGATCTAAAGATAGTGGGAAAAATCCAGAGAACTTGTACCACTTTCATTTACAAGGGAATCAGGTGATACGAACTTATCGTCTGATACTCTGATAAGAGTCTGGGTAAAGAGGCCGTGTGGAATGATGGATGGTGTCCACAGTCAAAGTATTTTATTGTAAATTACCTTAACCCCCGCGGCTTTGCCCGCGTGGTTATTTCATTTAAAAGTAGCCCATACGTGTTATTCCAGGACCAAAAGTACCTATAAAGGATTCTATATTGGAGATGCTGACTTCACATGATTTTATTCTATGCTCACTTCACTTCTATGTTTTGTGTGGAATAGTGTTGCCAATTTATATTTAAATTCGTTTGTTTCTTAGTTCCTTTTCACTTTACTTTATACTGTACTAGCTTTCCCACAGTTTATTGCGAAAAAAAGCATCCCTGTTCTTCTAGGCTTCTGTTTGAGAGCTACGATCATCCCCCCTCCCCCATTAAGGCTAAGAACCATCTCGATTACCTCAGCTTTCAAATATAGCTAAATCGGTCCATTTGTTCGGAAGCTACGAAACGCATCGCCCCCTGCCCCACCCCCTCCATCACCCCTTTTTTTTCTATGAACCATCTCGTTTACCCTAGCTTTCAAACATAAAAAACCACAGCTAAATCATTCCATTTGTTTGGAAGCTACGATTTGACCCCCCCTTTTCTCACCTCCCCCTTCCACTCCCTATATATATCTAAGAACTATCTCGATCACATCAGCTTTCGAACAGAAAAAACAGCATCAAAATCGGTCCATTCTTTTGAGAGCTACGATCATCACTATCACTATCTACATTCCAAATTGCATCAAAATCCGTTCAGCCGTTTGAGAGTGGCGAATAATGATGATGATGGTGAAAAGTATCATTTGTGATATTCCAGAGTATAAGCTATCTCCATTCTAAATTTCATCAAAATCCGTTGAGCCATTTGAGAGTGTAGAATGATGATGATGATGATGAAAAGTATCTTATGTTTTATTCCAGGGTATAAGCGATCTCCATTCCTAATTTCATCAAAATCCGTTCAACCGTTTGAGCCTGAAGGATGATGACGATGATGATGAGAAGTATCTTATGTGTTATTCCAGAGTATAAGCTATCTCCATTCCAAATTGCATCAAAATCCGTACATCCGTATGAGAGTGAAGTATGATGATCATGATGATGATGATGAAAAGTATCCTGTGTGTTATTCCAGGGTGTGAGCTATCTCCACACCAAATTGCATCAAAATCCGTTCAGCCGCTTGAGAGTGACGAATGATGATGATGAAAAGTATCCTATTTGTTATTCCAGGGTATAAGCTATCTCCATTCCAAATTTCATCAAAATCCGTTCACCCGTTTGAGAGTGATGTATGATGATGAAAGTATCAAACAAATCAAAATCCGTTAAGCCGTTTGAGAGTGACGAATGATGATGATGATGATGATGATGAATAGTATACTATGTTTTATTCCAGGGTATAAGCTATCTCCATTCGATATTTCAACAATACCCGCCCAGCCGTTATCTAACAAACAAACAAACAAATCAAAATCCGTTAAGCCGTTTGAGAGGGACGAATGATGATGATGATGATGATGATGAAAAGTATAATTTGTGTTATTCTAGGGTATAAGCTATCTCCATTCCAAAATGCATCAAAATCCGTTCAGCGTTTGAGGTTGAAGAATGATGATGGTGAGAAGTATCTTAATGTGTTATTCCAGGATATAAGCTATCTCCATTCCAAATTTCATCAAAATTCGTTCAGGCGTTTGAGGGTGAAGTATGATGATGATGAAAAGTATCCTATGTGTTATTCCAGGGTGTAAGCTATCTCCATTCCAAATTGCATCAAAATCCGTTCAGCCGTTTGAGCCTGAAGGATGATGATATGATGATGAGAAGTATCTTATGTGTTATTCCAGAGTATAAGCTATCTCCATGTCAAATATCATCAATATCCATTCAGCCATTTGAGAGTGAAGTATGATGATGAAGATGATGATAATGAAGAAAATATCTTATGTTTTAATCCGGGGTATAAGCTATCTCCATTCCAAATTTCATCAAAATCCATTCAGCCGTTTGAGAGTGAAGTATGATGATAAAGATGATGATGATAAAGGCGAAAAGAATCTTTTTTGTTTTTCCAGGGTATAAACTATCTCCATTCCAAATTTCATCAAAATCCGTTCAGCTGTTTGAGAGTGAAGGATGATGATATGATGATGAGAAGTATCTTATGTGTTATTCCAGAGTATAAGCTATCTCCAGTTCAAATATCATCAATATCCATCCAGCCGTTTGAGAGTGAAGAATGATGAAAGCATTTAATAAGTAGGTATTATCGAATGTAGCATGTAGGAAGACTCTTCCTTCCTTCTTCCTTTGGAAGCATCCTTCTGGACGTGTGTTTATGTGGGCCTATTTAGTCAAATTTTCTATCGCCGAATAGCTGGTCGTCATCATCATGTGATGATGATAATGATTATCATCATCATCCAGCTGATGATGATAATGATTATCATCATCATCAGCTGGAAGATATCCGATTCTGAACATAGGTCTCCATAGAAAGCCGCTGTCGCTGTTTCATCCAGTGGCTCCCCTCAATTCTCACCAGGTCATAGGGCTGCCTCCTTTATGGCAATCCTACGCTCCGTCTTCCATTCCGTTGTCACCACTCGAGAACCCTTTTCCCAAACGGTTCTACGTGCTATGTGGCCTGCCCATTGCCACTTCAACTTGCTAATTCTGAGAGCTGGTATTATTAGACTAATGAATACAAAGTTTACCTAGTTAGATGAATTAATATTGACTGCCGTATCTTTTCCAGGTATAATAAAATCATCTACGCATTGGACTACATAACAATAACATAACCTGAATATAAATATATCACCTGGGAGCCGAGCACAATGACGTAACGGAAGTAGTAAAGGCCGCGGGTGCGATTGTGGCGCGGGTCCATTGTTTCGTACGGCACGATTTTCAGTGTTACATAACTGACGCGTGTTAGCTCTGAGATATTAATTGAAATGGCAACGATGATGAGATATGGGGCAGCCTTGGATTATGTATGAGTTATTTTTATTAATTAAAAAAAAAAAGTTTTCTTTAATATTTATAATGCTATAAAACTTTGGTGTCACATCACGTCTTCAGCCCAAGAAGTCCACTGCTGAACATGGGCTCCCACTTAGGCTTGGTGATCACAGTAGTTTGTCAAAATCTATAAAACTTCTTATCTATAAACTTAAGATGCTGTAGGACTTTATATCATACTAGCTGCGCCCCTCGGTTTCACGAAAAGTATCCTATGTGTTATTCCAGGGTATAAGCTATCTCCATACCAAATTTCATCAAAATCCGTTCAGCCGTTTGTGAGTGAAATATGATGATGATGAAAAGTATCCTATGTCTTATTCCAGGGTATAAGCTATCTCCATTCCAAATTTCATCAAAATCGATTATACTTCTACATGTGTTTTATCACGGAATGGTGTCCCTGGCACACGGGTTTTTTCTCAGAGTGATTTCAGTTCAGACGCATCTTACCTCGCGCTCCCCCCAAGGTTGCATTGTCTAGACGTCTCCGTTGGACGACTGCATACGTTAATAGTTAGTTAGACTGTGCTGTAGCTATTCCTTTCAACTTTTTAAATAGCTTGTATCCATAGATAAAAGTAACGGGAAAGTTGTACCGTTTAGTTTAGAACTGGTAGAATGTGACATACTGACTCCCGGTATGAATATTGAATACTGTATTTGATTTATTTATTTATTTATTTTGTAGAGAGAGACTAACTACTACCAAAAAAAACTGACGTTTATACGTCTGTCACATATTACGTGACGTATAAAACAACGGGCCCACACAACGTCTTCCCCTTACACGCGGACAATTACCCATTATGCTAGCTCCATCTCGTGAGATTCGCGCGTCGCCGCACGCGCAGCGCACTGGGATTCAATTGGGAACAGACGTGGATGCTTTTTACATGACTGCGCAAACATTATGAGCGTTCTTGATTCACTAGCTATTTGTGCAGTAACTGATAACTCTAACTAAATTATGCAGATAAAGTTATTGAGTCCTCAGTATAACCGGATATGGAGTTGTCGTGTCCCAGTCGAAAAGTCGGACATCTTGTTCTACCCTATAGTTATTTAATTGACTGCATAATACACATATAATTTTACATTTCAAATATAAAAAAGTAAAAACCTAAACCAAAACAACCAACATAAATAATTAAACCTACACCTAAACCATAAAACTAAACTAATAATCTAAAAATAATTGGTGTTCATGTGGCATGGTTCCAAGAACGCTAGCTGCATTTCCGCGTTGAATAGCAATAGCTATTCTCTGTGCGAGAAATGAGCCAGCTCTCTTGTCACCAGCGACGTCGATAACGCGGGGAGAAATTTGCTTAAAAAATTGTTTCGTACTGGGACCCCATGGACCAAATGTTTCAAAGCCAAGCGGCACAAATATATAGTCGCTTGAGAGCGATACATACTTGCGTCGTTTGGCTTGTTCTGCGGCCTCCGCCGCGGCTCCGGCCCTCAAGACTGACCCGCTGAGACGAGAAGGGGCTAACGTATCAACACAAGTCGCGTCCCATACGAGAGCCCTTCCCCGCTCCCAGGGGATCAGCGTTAGGCCGTCCGGGCGCTTACCATCATCACGTAATATCCCTACTGGTTCTAGTACAGAAGGTACGTTGATGGTGGCAAGCGCCCGTTTAATGATCTCATTGATTGAGCCGTGGCGGTAAAACCTACCAGCACTTCGTTGGCAAGAAAGTCCATGGAGTCCGTACCTGTCGACGTCGCTGCCACATGAACACCGATGACGTTCGACAATAGCAGCACCTAGACGAAGACCGGCGGCGATCCGGAAACTGCCATTGTCAAGCAGCGTTCCGAGGTTCGCAGATGGAAGGGCGTGCAGCCACTGTCCCGATTCTTGTTCCGAGACTGCAAGAAGCCTTGCGCGGTCATTATAACTGGATAAATTTTGAGCCAAATCTTTGGAAACTCTCTGCACCAATGAAAAGTCCCAGAGTTTTTGACTGTTTGGTTCCACTGGGATATTTTCATTGGGGCAAAGAGACTCCCATGCTTCAATTGCATCGGCTGCACAATGTATCTCGGCTGAAGGTGTTCTTAATATTTGCGCACACAGGCTTGACACACTGTGCACAGATGAAAGGAAAGCTGGAAGAGCTACACTAGAAATTTTTCTTATTCCGATGCCACCATATCTAATAGGTAAAGTAGCTTGAATCCATGAACTGTTCTCGAGGTTTAAATTTAGAATTTTTTCTACGGCGTTTTTAAGGGTGGCATCCAAGTTTTCCAAAATTTCCGTATGTTTCCAGATTGGGCAAGCTCTTAGTATATATGTAAATTTTGGAACAAAAAGGCAGTATTTTAAAATGGTATAAGCGATATGACAATTTAGTAAGCCCAATCTGTGGATGTTATCTGATAGTGTTTTGATTTTCTTTTCCAAAAGCGGTCTAACGCTTTCCTCGAGTAACGGCGCCCCTAGGAGGTATAGTGAATCATTTTCTAGAATTTTGATACCTGGTGCAATATCTTGAAAATTTTGAATTATTAATTTTCGATCACTTGAGTTGAATTTATTGGAGACATACAGCTCACATTTGCCGAAATTCAGTTCCAAATTTAATTTCCGAAAGTTATTAATTATTCTCATAAAATCATTTTTGACTGTGTCAGTGTTACCTCCTAAGGTGCCGTCGTCTAGGTACCAGACATTTAATTTAGAATTTAAATTAGATATTATGGGGTGAATTCCTAAGCTGAAGAGTGCTGGTCCCAGAGGATCGCCCTGCTGAACGCCTACTTCTGAAGAAATTTGATTGTCATTATAGAATAATTTTGAAGGAGAATTGTAACAATGCCAAATATAGTTATATGCATCTGATGTATGGATGGAGGCTTCGTTCAGAAGGGTTGACCTATCGATACAATTAAAAGCGTTTTTTACATCAACTTTGAGCAGTACATCCGCTTCGCTGTCGTTGGATAGAAAAGTACGAACCGAATGTACCGCAGATTCACAACCTCCCCGACTACCAAATCCCAGTTGATATGGTTGAAATAATGATTTTAATTTTGAAGAAATATTTCTGCATACTAATTTTGATGCCAGTCTCCGAAAGGTGCAACCAATAGCAATAGGGCGGATACCTCCGTCTTTTTTATTAAAAGCACAGAGGCGCGCCCCAAATAAAAATGGTTTAAAAGGGTCCGAAATAGTTCCTGAAAACAAAAAATTGCAAAATTTTGTTATGTCGCTCAGCAATGCCCTGCCGACGTCTCCGGCGGATACACTGACCAAGTCTTTGAGATGCTGGGGCGTTATTCCATCGATGCCGCCTGCAGATCCATTGGGGAACGACATAATGGCGTCTAATGTGTCTTCAATTTTGACTTGGAAGGCCAAATGAGTTAAAGTAGGGGGATTTGGTGGTAAAGATGATGGGTTGGCAGAAGGGTGTTTATCACGCAAGCCTTCTAGAGTCTTGTCATTGTTAGGAGCAAGGGTATCGTCGGAGAATAAAATTCTAGCTGCATTTTTTAAGTCGCCGTCCATTGCCTTGTTTTCAACTATTTTGTTGAAACTGTATGTTTTTCGTGGAGTACGTATAATGTCTACGTGATTGAGGGGAAGATTGGTGTTACAATTTGACTTAAGTAAAGATGTTAATGAATTTCTATTGTTAGATGGCACGTGAAAGTGGCGATATGCAAAGGTAAGAAGACATTGCCAAGATTCTGGGTTATTGTTTTGGTTGTTGATGCAATTATTGATGGCAAAGGAAAGCGACTTAGCTAACGACACTCTTGCTCCTCTCGGGATTCTTCTCACTATTGGGATATTAGAGCGAAGATCACTGAGGTACTTGTCAAATGGTATATTTGTAGGTGCTGGAAGAATGCCATTAGAGGACTGAGAAGTAGTAGAGTTGGAAGAATGTGAAGCAATATGAGAAATTGTATGGGCTTTTGCGACATGGATATTCAGGCCACGACGTCCTTTAAACTGTCGACCATCGGAACATTGCTCACACGTCAGAAGATCACTCGGACCTTATTTAATTTATTTCTTTGGGTCACTTTTGATTATTAACCAATAACAATAAAACCTCAGCTCTCTTTAGGACCCTTTTCCATGTCTTTCTATTATTTTTGGGAACTTCTTCCTTAAGGAACGAAATGTAGTGTTTATTTGAATAACAAATTTGTTTTTATGATTTTTGAGATGCACTATGAAGTTCATGCGTCCTAAGCCGAAAAGTGGACACTGACTATGAAACTGGTCCACAAATTTAAATTCGCTCAGCGAGATCTGGAAAGGACTATGCTCGGGATCGCATCCACAGACCATCATCCGAAACGAGGTGATTCGGCAGAGAATGAAATTCCGGCATAGCTCAAAGAATTAGCAAACTGAAGAGGCAATTATGGGCTGGTCACATAAAGCGTAGAACCGATAACCGGTGGGGCAGGCGAGCTCTTGAGTGAGAAACACGTAAAGGCAAACGTGTAGGATGCCCCTCCGGCCAGATGGAGCGACGACCGGCGCCAAGTAGCTGGCAGCAATGACATGAGTAAATAAAATCGGCGCTTTAGTTGTTTTAATGTAGTTTAGACCTTTTTAATTTTCGTAGGTTAGTTTGGGTGTGCTGTAGTTTTTTTTGTTGTTATTGTTATTTATTTATTTGTTATGCAGCTGTACTGTGTGTATGTGTTCCGTGACATCACCAAACGGCTCCAACGGAAGACCAGCGCTGGTTAACTGCCAGCATTATGCTGAGTTGGGGCCGATTTGTGACATATCATGCAAATTTTTATTTTCTTTGTGTTGTTTTATCATGTACTTACTTGTCACAAATAAACTTTTTTTCTATTCTATTCTATTCTATTCTTTAGAAGCGGCCTATGCAGGCTGTGAAGTCAAGTGGGGTGTATACGAAAGGGCTTTGCTTGTTTGTTTTTTTTTTTTTTTAAATCACTATGCCTAAGTTCGGTCCTAACCACTAGTTTATAAGTTTACTATCTGTGCCCGCGGCTCTGCCCGCGTGCTCATTTATCTGGGTTAAATTATAAGTAACCTGTGTGTTTCATATTCCAGGACTAAAAGCTATAAAGTACAACACATCAAATTTCGTTCAGTCAGCTTCTAATCATAGGATAAGTATACCCAAGTTTTTAAGTCAAAACCTAAGCTATCCAACAGTGAAAACCGCAACGCAATCGGTGCTGTAGTTTTTACGTGATAGACAGACCGTCACGTTAGAGATTTTTTGTTACTTACTGCTTTATTAAGAGTATAGATTAGTAGGTACGTAGAGTAGAAACATTCGACAAAGTTGGTTCAGACGTTTTAAGGCTTGTTCACACACATACGTGTGTATGTCCAACGTTTGACTTAAATATTCAGAACGGGATGAACCCTTATTAGTATCGCTATTTCGAAATACTCGTGAATTAGATTTTCGTGAAACTCTTTTCGGCGCCCACCGAGGCTCGATCGCAGATATCATTATATTTAACCATTTATCGCACAAGGCAAAAAACTTAAGGTCAACTTGAACGAAGTTTGCAAATTAAATAAATTTGTATATAACATATCTTTTTTGTTTACCAAAATCGATACATAAAGTTAATTTATAATTTATTGAAATTGTTGGGCCGCACACACGGGCTGGTTTGGAGAAAACCTAGAAGAAATATACAGTCAATTTTGAAGCAAGAAAAATTTCATTTGCGGATGACCCGATAGGAACCCCAAACAAATACGAGTAGCAAGTAACTTTAAAATGTGATAACTCCGGGCGACGAGCAGTAAGTACCTACTCAAAAAAGTGCTGGTTCTCAAATCGGATGTATATATTTTTTGAGTGCGTATGTGAACCAATTGCTTGACAAATGGCGGATGGCCGCCAACGTGAAAAAGTCGACCGCGCTTCTGGTCAGCAAAAAACGCACTCTGCCACAACCAACCACTGCAGAATAGAGGTCAGGACGACAAGTGGGAGTCTACTGTAATGTACCTAGTCTACCACATTAACCGGTCGTTGAGGATGTGCCCACAACTCGATTATGTGACACGGCAACCTGAGGCTGCCAGTGCCCTGCTCCGACCGGTACAAACCCCCAGGTTGCCACTCAGGACCAAAATAGGCGTGTAAAAGAACACTCATTTGTATTCGTACACGCCAACATACGCAGCACCGGCATGGTACGCGCTGTGTGTAAAAACCAACAAGACCAAACTGCAGTCCGTACAGAACATTTCAATGAGGATCTGCACAGGCACCGGTAGGTACGTCAGGAATGACGTCATCACCCGAGATGTTAGGGCTGCATCAGTGGAGGAGTTTGTGGTCCGGCTGGGTCGGCGGATGTACGACCGCGCCGATAACGGCCACACTCCCTGCTGCGGAACATGGGTGCGCTGCCCAGGAACATCCTCCCGCCGAAGGATAAGGATGTGGAGAGCAGCGCCGGTAGTTCATGAAACAAGCCCAACACAGAGTTCCGCCAGTAGACCCCTGCATGCAGAAGTGCCTGTGCCCCAGGGGTTGGAGCCCCTGCGCAATGCCGCCAGGGCAGAGGGCAAGAAAGCTCGACGCCCAACCCTACCACTCTCCAGTAGGAGGTGGAAAGTCAACGATGATGACCCTCCGAAGCATGGAGCGATGGAAATCCGCACATAACTTAGAAAAGTCGTTGGTGCTTACCGAACCGAGAAGAGGACCGAACCCGCCCTGCGATCATGGATCTTATCGATCGGTAAAGATCGATAAATTTATCGATTTTATCGAAATTCGGTAGCATGGATCTTCTAGCTTCAGTAAATTTTTATCGATTCGGTAACATTCGTCAAATTTGACATTGAAATTCGGTAAATTCGGTAAGTTTATCGTTCGATAAGATCCATGCTTGCAGGGCCGGTATCGTTGGATTCTAATGCGCACTAGTAACGTAACCTCTCGGGTACGATCGATGTTATCGCACTAAGCCAATTTGGATGATTCTATTTTTCATTGAAATGTAGCTCTAGATGGTCCCATAGAAATTTCATGAAAATTGATTCAGTATTCTTTTGTTTTGTTTTTTTTTTTTTTCAAAGAATTATTTGAACAAACGAAAATCGTCCTACGATCAACAATAATCGGCGATATCGAAGTAAACGTCCACTCTATACCAAAATCTTCAAATCCTTATTTTTTTTAATTTAGATCCATACCTTTAGTTTATGCACATAGGTACGTAACTGTAAAAGTAAGTACTTTATTGTATTTGTTTGCGAACCTTTGTAATGTCGAACACAAAACAACTGCAGTTTTACAAATTGTTTCGACTGTAATTAACATTTTCACACTTGTTAGAGACGTTGTTCTGTAAATCACTTTAACTCACATTCATTATGTGAAATCACTTCATTTGACACAAGATTACACGGTACCTATTTAACAAGTCTTCAACATTATTGTTTCCCACGACTTTGCCTGCGCGGATATTTGTGTGGGACACAAGGTCAGGACCAAAATACAAAAAATAAATTCGACAAAATTCAGCCGTCAATTACTTGTTTTATTAATAATGTCGGCGTCTACTCAGATACAAAGTACTGTAGATTTTATTAATAATGTCGGCGTCTACTCAGATACAAAGTACTGTAGATTTTATTAATAATCTCGGCGTCTACTCAGATACAAAGTACTGTAGATTTTATTAATAATCTCGGCGTCTACTCAGATACAAAGTACTGTAGATTTTATTAATAATGTCGGCGTCTACTCAGATACAAAGTACTGTAGATTTTATTAATAATCTCGGCGTCTACTCAGATACAAAGTACTGTAGATTTTATTAATAATGTCGGCGTCTACTCAGATACAAAGTACTGTAGATTTTATTAATAATGTCGGCGTCTACTCAGATACAAAGTACTGTAGATTTTATTAATAATGTCGGCGTCTACTCAGATACAAAGTACTGTAGATTTTATTAATAATGTCGGCGTCTACTCAGATACAAAGTACTGTAGATTTTATTAATAATGTCGGCGTCTACTCAGATACAAAGTACTGTAGATTTTATTAATAATGTCGGCGTCTACTCAGATACAAAGTACTGTAGATTTTATTAATAATGTCGGCGTCTACTCAGATACAAAGTACTGTAGATTTTATTAATAATGTCGGCGTCTACTCAGATACAAAGTACTGTAGATTTTATTAATAATGTCGGCGTCTACTCAGATACAAAGTACTGTAGATTTTATTAATAATCTCGGCGTCTACTCAGATACAAAGTACTGTAGATTTTATTAATAATGTCGGCGTCTACTCAGATACAAAGTACTGTAGATTTTATTAATAATGTCGGCGTCTACTCAGATACAAAGTACTGTAGATTTTATTAATAATCTCGGCGTCTACTCAGATACAAAGTACTGTAGATTTTATTAATAATGTCGGCGTCTACTCAGATACAAAGTACTGTAGATTTTATTAATAATGTCGGCGTCTACTCAGATACAAAGTACTGTAGATTTTATTAATAATGTCGGCGTCTACTCAGATACAAAGTACTGTAGATTTTATTAATAATGTCGGCGTCTACTCAGATACAAAGTACTGTAGATTTTATTAATAATGTCGGCGTCTACTCAGATACAAAGTACTGTAGATTTTATTAATAATGTCGGCGTCTACTCAGATACAAAGTACTGTAGATTTTATTAATAATGTCGGCGTCTACTCAGATACAAAGTACTGTAGATTTTATTAATAATGTCGGCGTCTACTCAGATACAAAGTACTGTAGATTTTATTAATAATGTCGGCGTCTACTCAGATACAAAGTACTGTAGATTTTATTAATAATGTCGGCGTCTACTCAGATACAAAGTACTGTAGATTTTATTAATAATGTCGGCGTCTACTCAGATACAAAGTACTGTAGATTTTATTAATAATCTCGGCGTCTACTCAGATACAAAGTACTGTAGATTTTATTAATAATGTCGGCGTCTACTCAGATACAAAGTACTGTAGATTTTATTAATAATGTCGGCGTCTACTCAGATACAAAGTACTGTAGATTTTATTAATAATGTCGGCGTCTACTCAGATACAAAGTACTGTAGATTTTATTAATAATCTCGGCGTCTACTCAGATACAAAGTACTGTAGATTTTATTAATAATGTCGGCGTCTACTCAGATACAAAGTACTGTAGATTTTATTAATAATGTCGGCGTCTACTCAGATACAAAGTACTGTAGATTTTATTAATAATGTCGGCGTCTACTCAGATACAAAGTACTGTAGATTTTATTAATAATGTCGGCGTCTACTCAGATACAAAGTACTGTAGATTTTATTAATAATGTCGGCGTCTACTCAGATACAAAGTACTGTAGATTTTATTAATAATGTCGGCGTCTACTCAGATACAAAGTACTGTAGATTTTATTAATAATGTCGGCGTCTACTCAGATACAAAGTACTGTAGATTTTATTAATAATGTCGGCGTCTACTCAGATACAAAGTACTGTAGATTTTATTAATAATCTCGGCGTCTACTCAGATACAAAGTACTGTAGATTTTATTAATAATGTCGGCGTCTACTCAGATACAAAGTACTGTAGATTTTATTAATAATGTCGGCGTCTACTCAGATACAAAGTACTGTAGATTTTATTAATAATGTCGGCGTCTACTCAGATACAAAGTACTGTAGATTTTATTAATAATGTCGGCGTCTACTCAGATACAAAGTACTGTAGATTTTATTAATAATGTCGGCGTCTACTCAGATACAAAGTACTGTAGATTTTATTAATAATCTCGGCGTCTACTCAGATACAAAGTACTGTAGATTTTATTAATAATCTCGGCGTCTACTAAGATACAAAGTACTGTAGATTTTATTAATAATCTCGGCGTCTACTAAGATACAAAGTACTGTAGATTTTATTAATAATCTCGGCGTCTACTAAGATACAAAGTACTGTAGATTTTATTAATAATCTCGGCGTCTACTAAGATACAAAGTACTGTAGATTTTATTAATAATCTCGGCGTCTACTCAGATGCAAAGTACTGTAGATTTTATTAATAATGTCGGCGTCTACTCAGATACAAAGTACTGTAGATTTTATTAATAATGTCGGCGTCTACTCAGATACAAAGTACTGTAGATTTTATTAATAATCTCGGCGTCTACTCAGATGCAAAGTACTGTAGATTTTATTAATAATGTCGGCGTCTACTCAGATACAAAGTACTGTAGATTTTATTAATAATCTCGGCGTCTACTCAGATACAAAGTACTGTAGATTTTATTAATAATCTCGGCGTCTACTCAGATGCAAAGTACTGTAGATTTTATTAATAATGTCGGCGTCTACTCAGATACAAAGTACTGTAGATTTTATTAATAATCTCGGCGTCTACTCAGATACAAAGTACTGTAGATTTTATTAATAATCTCGGCGTCTACTCAGATACAAAGTACTGTAGATTTTATTAATAATCTCGGCGTCTACTCAGATACAAAGTACTGTAGATTTTATTAATAATCTCGGCGTCTACTCAGATGCAAAGTACTGTAGATTTTATTAATAATGTCGGCGTCTACTCAGATACAAAGTACTGTAGATTTTATTAATAATGTCGGCGTCTACTCAGATACAAAGTACTGTAGATTTTATTAATAATCTCGGCGTCTACTCAGATACAAAGTACTGTAGATTTTATTAATAATCTCGGCGTCTACTCAGATACAAAGTACTGTAGATTTTATTAATAATGTCGGCGTCTACTCAGATACAAAGTACTGTAGATTTTATTAATAATGTCGGCGTCTACTCAGATACAAAGTACTGTAGATTTTATTAATAATCTCGGCGTCTACTCAGATACAAAGTACTGTAGATTTTATTAATAATCTCGACGTCTACTCAGATGCAAAGTACTGTAGATTTTATTAATAATGTCGGCGTCTACTCAGATACAAAGTACTGTAGATTTTATTAATAATCTCGGCGTCTACTCAGATACAAAGTACTGTAGATTTTATTAATAATCTCGGCGTCTACTCAGATGCAAAGTACTGTAGATTTTATTAATAATGTCGGCGTCTACTCAGATACAAAGTACTGTAGATTTTATTAATAATCTCGGCGTCTACTCAGATACAAAGTACTGTAGATTTTATTAATAATCTCGGCGTCTACTCAGATACAAAGTACTGTAGATTTTATTAATAATCTCGGCGTCTACTCAGATACAAAGTACTGTAGATTTTATTAATAATCTCGGCGTCTACTCAGATGCAAAGTACTGTAGATTTTATTAATAATCTCGGCGTCTACTCAGATACAAAGTACTGTAGATTTTATTAATAATCTCGGCGTCTACTCAGATACAAAGTACTGTAGATTTTATTAATAATCTCGGCGTCTACTCAGATACAAAGTACTGTAGATTTTATTAATAATCTCGGCGTCTACTCAGATACAAAGTACTGTAGATTTTATTAATAATGTCGGCGTCTACTCAGATACAAAGTACTGTAGATTTTATTAATAATGTCGGCGTCTACTCAGATACAAAGTACTGTAGATTTTATTAATAATCTCGGCGTCTACTCAGATACAAAGTACTGTAGATTTTATTAATAATCTCGGCGTCTACTCAGATGCAAAGTACTGTAGATTTTATTAATAATGTCGGCGTCTACTCAGATACAAAGTACTGTAGATTTTATTAATAATCTCGGCGTCTACTCAGATACAAAGTACTGTAGATTTTATTAATAATCTCGGCGTCTACTCAGATACAAAGTACTGTAGATTTTATTAATAATCTCGGCGTCTACTCAGATGCAAAGTACTGTAGATTTTATTAATAATGTCGGCGTCTACTCAGATACAAAGTACTGTAGATTTTATTAATAATGTCGGCGTCTACTCAGATACAAAGTACTGTAGATTTTATTAATAATCTCGGCGTCTACTCAGATGCAAAGTACTGTAGATTTTATTAATAATGTCGGCGTCTACTCAGATACAAAGTACTGTAGATTTTATTAATAATCTCGGCGTCTACTCAGATACAAAGTACTGTAGATTTTATTAATAATCTCGGCGTCTACTCAGATACAAAGTACTGTAGATTTTATTAATAATCTCGGCGTCTACTCAGATACAAAGTACTGTAGATTTTATTAATAATCTCGGCGTCTACTCAGATGCAAAGTACTGTAGATTTTATTAATAATGTCGGCGTCTACTCAGATACAAAGTACTGTAGATTTTATTAATAATCTCGGCGTCTACTCAGATACAAAGTACTGTAGATTTTATTAATAATCTCGGCGTCTACTCAGATACAAAGTACTGTAGATTTTATTAATAATCTCGGCGTCTACTCAGATACAAAGTACTGTAGATTTTATTAATAATGTCGGCGTCTACTCAGATACAAAGTACTGTAGATTTTATTAATAATGTCGGCGTCTACTCAGATACAAAGTACTGTAGATTTTATTAATAATCTCGGCGTCTACTCAGATGCAAAGTACTGTAGATTTTATTAATAATCTCGGCGTCTACTCAGATGCAAAGTACTGTAGATTTTATTAATAATGTCGGCGTCTACTCAGATACAAAGTACTGTAGATTTTATTAATAATCTCGGCGTCTACTCAGATACAAAGTACTGTAGATTTTATTAATAATCTCGGCGTCTACTCAGATACAAAGTACTGTAGATTTTATTAATAATCTCGGCGTCTACTCAGATGCAAAGTACTGTAGATTTTATTAATAATGTCGGCGTCTACTCAGATACAAAGTACTGTAGATTTTATTAATAATCTCGGCGTCTACTCAGATACAAAGTACTGTAGATTTTATTAATAATCTCGGCGTCTACTCAGATACAAAGTACTGTAGATTTTATTAATAATCTCGGCGTCTACTCAGATACAAAGTACTGTAGATTTTATTAATAATCTCGGCGTCTACTCAGATGCAAAGTACTGTAGATTTTATTAATAATGTCGGCGTCTACTCAGATACAAAGTACTGTAGATTTTATTAATAATCTCGGCGTCTACTCAGATACAAAGTACTGTAGATTTTATTAATAATCTCGGCGTCTACTCAGATACAAAGTACTGTAGATTTTATTAATAATCTCGGCGTCTACTCAGATACAAAGTACTGTAGATTTTATTAATAATGTCGGCGTCTACTCAGATACAAAGTACTGTAGATTTTATTAATAATGTCGGCGTCTACTCAGATACAAAGTACTGTAGATTTTATTAATAATCTCGGCGTCTACTCAGATACAAAGTACTGTAGATTTTATTAATAATCTCGGCGTCTACTCAGATGCAAAGTACTGTAGATTTTATTAATAATGTCGGCGTCTACTCAGATACAAAGTACTGTAGATTTTATTAATAATCTCGGCGTCTACTCAGATACAAAGTACTGTAGATTTTATTAATAATCTCGGCGTCTACTCAGATACAAAGTACTGTAGATTTTATTAATAATCTCGGCGTCTACTCAGATGCAAAGTACTGTAGATTTTATTAATAATGTCGGCGTCTACTCAGATACAAAGTACTGTAGATTTTATTAATAATGTCGGCGTCTACTCAGATACAAAGTACTGTAGATTTTATTAATAATCTCGGCGTCTACTCAGATA